>SWDC01000148.1:10800282-16307569 GCA_004919715.1 Linderniella brevidens
CCTTTCTTGTATGCAATTTGGATCCGGAGATTGATTCGACCACGTAAACCTCTCGCCAATATGCCCAACATCGAACAGGTTTGCTCTCAAAGAGCCATGCAAAACGCGTTCATCTGCCACTGAGGTCGAGAGTGCCGACGTGCCTTCTCTGATGCCTCCAAGATTTCATTGAAATCACCCGTACACATCCACGCGCCTTAAGTCCCATCTCGCTTAATATGGACAAAAGTTCCCTACTATGCTTCATCGTTATCGTTTTCTGATCCCCATAAAACCCTATAAAGCGTATTGTCTCCGACTCCTTATAATTTATGTGTACGTCAATGTGGTATATTGTCTTAGGACTCTTCTTGCATGGCTGTAATTCCTCAAGATTGCCCTGTTGCATTTCGCTTATCGAGTTGTATGTTCAAGGTGGTAGCTACAAAGGTTTGTCGATTGACTCTCTTACCAAGCCGTTCAAGGTTGTAGCTGCAAAGGCTTATCGATTGACTCTCTTAAAAATTATTCGTCTTTCGATCATATTGGGACACAACATCCGGTGACCTTTTGACACTTGTTGACCTCCATGGGCTGCACTGAGGTGGTTGGCCAGCGGACAATCTGACCCTTCTACCCGTTGAGCAGTGTGTGAAGATTTCGACCCCTCGCAGGAAAACAAAGCAACGAAGGGAAAAACACCGCGCCAAGGAAAAAAAAAAACAAAAGACATGAAATGTTTAGGACAAAAATGGCGGGAAAAGATTGCATAAAGAAATAGGAATGATGTCACCAGAAAAAACATGACCACTATGAAGTCAGACAAGATCAAAACGAGAGATCTGTAGCGCAGCCGTGTAACAAGTGTGAACAAGTCCAAACATAACAAACTTTTAAGTAAGAAAGAAAGAAAGAAAGAGAAGGAAACCTCTCACGGTCAAGCGAGGAAGGAAAACCCTTTTGGGAAGAGGAGAGTACTGATAAGGAGAGACGAATTATGTAAGCTTCACTTCAAAATATGACGGTTTGGGCTAGCAACATTTTTAATTACTTTTTAGTTCTTTTGCTTACTGATATTATTTTTACTTTTAATTATTTTCTCCAGATACTACTTGTTATAAAACTAATCCATTTCATTTTACATTTCACACTTACAACTAAGCATAGACAATAAAATAAGAGAACTCTTTGCATTTCATTTCACATTTCTCACTTACAAGAACACATCTATTTATAGGCTTTACATTGATCTCAAAATATCATGGGTGTTAAAGGAATATATAATACAGTCTTGAGGTAATGTGGTGAACATGGAGATCATGTGATGAACATGGGAATATTAGTGGACATCCACTTAAAATTATGTTTACATTTAGTTCTTTTTTATGATACCACTTTTAGTTCTTTTAACGATACATAAAACCATGGCTCATTTGTAATTTGAGTGGAGTGTCGGGTAGTTAAATTAGTACCCGATATCTGATCGAATACATGGTTATTTGTATAAGCCCATTAAAAGTTATAGTCATCAATTAATATATTTATATGAAAACAAAAAATCATATTTGTTTAAAGCCATTAAAACATCAAGAAGTAAAAACCATTTCATCACTTTCTTGAAATTGAAATAAAAAACAAGAACATCTGAAATCAAAGAGATCGAGAAACCAAACAGAAAATCTTGGATCCATCCCTAGTAATTATGAATTTGGATTTTCAAATAATATCCAGGCCGATTTTCAGATAATTTAAATAAGATACATAGGTGATATGGTATGATAATTAAAATATATATATATATATATCAAACAAATTGCTTAGGATATCTAAATAATTTGTCTCTCAAGCTATTAAAATTCTTCAACTACTTATAGGGTACAATAATTATTTTGTACATACCAAATTCTCCTCTTCGATAGTAATAGAGTACAAATTTCCCCTCTTCAATTCAATAAAATTCAAACTGTAACATGGTATCTGAGCAAATTAAATAACCTCGTAATGTTTAAATCATACCAATGAATCAACTATGTAATTGGAAGGATGAAATATGTAGAACCAGATTTAACCTAACTAACATGGATTGATAGTGAGAATCAAGAGAGTTCTTCGCTAAAGCCTTGAGTGTGTATGTTTGTGCGTGTTTTGCTTCTCAAGTTATTATAGCGGCTCAATTTTCAATATTGATTTTCATTTGTAAAAGTGTAAGATTTTAGTATCTCTACCCTTAACATAATTGGGCCTATAAACCCATTACAACTAACATATTACTATACTCCACAAACTAAAGCCTAGTTAATAAATAAAATTACAAGACAAAGATGTAAAAATACATTGAACACTATTTAGATATAACAATCTCCCCCTTAGTGTCCAATCTTCAACTCGCGCACTTTCGTCTTCGTCTTGTCTTCTTTCGTTTTTCTTTCCGGACAGAGAAGGACTTGCGTAATCCTAGAGTGACCTCGTATTTGCTGATGCTGTTCCGCAGGTCCAGCCAGTCGTTGATCTTCTGTAGGATGGTATCATGAATATGGCCTTCTTCTACTCTATGGTCCTTGATGTAATTCCCCGGTCCCATCGAGGCCAAACGTGCTTGAACCTTTTGTTTGATGATCTTCAGCGTACCATCCAAGAATATATGGCCTTCTTCTACTCTAAGGTCCTTGAAGTAATTCACGTGTCCCAACGAGGCCAAACATGCTTGAACCTTTTGTCTGATGATCTTCAGCGTACCATCCAAGAACTTGGAGATTTGGGAGACCACCATCACGTGCGTACGCTTTTCCTTCGGGTGGTAGTAGGTGACTCTCAGCTTCTGGCGGTAAAGATGTGGTTCTCGGGATAGTGTTGCAGCTCCTTCGCACATATCTGAGACACCGTCATGTTGAATTTCTTCATGTGGCTTTCCAAGGCAATCTAAAAGTCTTCAGCAGCGTGGTAGTTGATCTGCCTCAGTATGTACCGCTTCAAAGCGTTGAACCCCTCACGATACTTCTGGTTCCTCAAGACGAGCTTCCTATACATACTGTATAAGTTGATGACTTCGTCCGGAGGAAGGTTGGGGAGTTCAGCCTCTAGAATCTAGACCTTAGAGCCTTCCACTCTGACAACGAAGAAGACGGGAGTGGTGTATCTATCGTAGGTGTACTTCACTTCTTCAAGGTCTGTGATATGAGGTTTTGCCTTTAGCTGCTCTAGAGTTAGCCCCCCTTCTGGTTGTCAACTGAGAGAGAATGAACAGGTAGCCGAAACCTCGCCTCGTATTCTTCAAATGAGTGAGGCCTCTGATGTCTAGCTCGTCGGTATGCTTGATCTTGTCAGGATGCTTCGAGATTCAGGGACAACAATCTTCGGGGCAGGGAGACGTAATCCTCATGTTTTCCCAGGGGCTCTCGACCAGCACTGTGCCTTTATTCAGGTTCGGTGGCTTGTAGACAAGGAGATTTAGGAGTTTTGGGAGCCTAGGCATGTCCCTCTGGTGATCCTCTCCGTGCTCTTCTTAGGTTCAATGGAGAACGACTCTGTCGTCGTGAGCTTTTATAGGTAGAATCTGATGTGGTCCAAGCATAGACGGATCTCTTCTTCATCTTTCATTCGATTCATCCATTCCTCCACCAGGATGTACTTGTCAATGTAGGGTTGAGAATGAAAGTCTGTCAACTGTTGCGTTTTAGAGTATTTGGGTAGTGGTTTGTGGTGGTGTTCGTGGTTGAGAGGTGGTTTGTGGTATTTGGGTGGCTGTTTGGTTAGGTGGTTGTTGTTGAGTGGATGATGAGGTTGGTAGGTTGGATGAAGAGGTCTTATGCCTCTTCCTCGGCTTGGTGTCCTCCCTCTTCCTCGTCTGCGACCGTTCTTTGTGGTCTTCTTCCTATTCTCCCCCTTCAGGGCGGGAGCTTCCTTCTCGGTAGGTGGCAGGTGGTGGCGAGTAGGGGCGATCAACCAATCGCTTGTATAGTTTATGCTTTGTAGGGGTGCAATTTTCGATGGCTAGGAGTCGGAAAATGAAGATGTCGTGGAATTGGTGAATGTGCATCGTGTATGGATCAAGTAGTTGTGTGTGGTCGAAAAGGTGGTGGTGGTGGATGTAGTGGTGGTGCGTCCGTCACAAGAGCCTTACCTTTGTCCCGTAAGGAGAATTTAATCATCGTACGCATATTCCCAAGATATTGTCTTCGAGAGATGAGACAAGTGCGTCAATAGCCTCTTTGATTAATCGGGAAAAAGCCTCCTTCGTGACGAACGAGGACGATAATCTACTGGAGCCACTTTGGCGTTCCGTTGTTACAACGTCGGAGTAGGTAGCCGATGCGTGGCCTGCACTTAATTTGGCAGATCTTCCGGTTGATCCTCGCGACATTATTGAGGGAAGTGTCACTACGATCGTTGTTGCATGAGCACTTAGACCTGCGGAGGGAATCACCAAATCGGGGCCACATAGGCTTCTCGTTGACATCACGCTGGTTAGCGGATTATCAGTTACCACTGTTGTAGGTGATGTTCCAGCGGTGGTACTTCCTTCCAATCCTCGAACAACACCCATAACAGATGCGTGTAAGGGTGGTGTTTGCGCCATTGGACTCTGATGATGCCAGAAAAAAACCGTTCACCCTTCCATCGTCCATCAGCCGTATCCTTCTTCGATCTTCTGCGAATGTTCGTGGACCTCCGGGGGTCAATCTCGGAAATACCTTGATTGAGTTGGTTTGGGCGTTATCCTTCCTTCCTCAATCAGGAGTGTATTTCTATCTTCGAGGGTTTAGGGAAATATAGGAGTAAAAAGAGGTGATGATAGAGGTTTGAATGTAGATTGAGCATTGTTGAGCACATACCTTGAATGACGAATGATCTAAAGTAATTTATAGGAGGAGCCGACCTACATTATTGGGTCACGAGGACCCGAGTCCTCTGTTTGAATCGGCCTCCGAAAGTATCTCATTCGGTTGAGGTCCCTGGAATATCTCCTCTTCCATTAGCTTTTCGATTTTGAATGCTCCCGAGAAAATCGAACCTTGATTAAGTTGTGACTCGAGTTTGAATACTCACAAGAATATCAAACCTTGACCAAGTCATGACTTCGAGTTTGAATACTCTTGAGAATATCAGACCTTGACCAAGTCGTGACTTAGAGGAGAAAAACTTGGCTCTGGAACTGCCTTGTCCTCGTCCTTGAATGCTTCGGCCATGTGTACCTAGGCCCTCGGCTTTGACTGCCTCGACCTTAGTGCTTCGGGCGCCTCGATTTCAGAAGTTTTCCCTTCAACCCCGGATTCGGCCGCCTCGGTCTTGGCCTCAGCCGATCGAAGACATCGGCTTCGGCTTGGACGCCGGTACTTTGGCCTTCAGCCTCCGCTGCTTCGATCCCTTCGGCGTCGGCTTTGGCCGCTCGGCTGCGTCGGCCTCAGCCACTTCGGCCTTGGTTGCTTGGGTGCGTCGTCCTCGGCCTCGGCCACTTAGACCTTGGTCGCTCGGCTTCGTCGGCCTCGGACACTTTGTCTTTGGTCGCTCGCCCGTGTTGGCATCGGCCTCGGCTACTTTGGTCCCTTCGGCCTCGGCCGCATCGGCATTGGTCTCGACCTCGGTCGCTTGGCCACCTCGGTCTTGGCTGGCTTTCAACGTACTCGGGAGCTTGGGTGCTTCGATGATACATAAGATCTCGGGCATGGCCACTTCGGCAAGCTCGGGTATAGTTTCGGTTGGCTGGCACCGAGTCAAGCTATTTTATCTTCGTGCCTTATCCTTTGTTCACTTCCGGTGTTTGAAGTCCTTCGAGCTTTGCTATTTGGTCTCTGAGTAGTTCTCATGGGTAGCTTCACCGAACATTTTACAGTAGGAAATTCCCATAGCATCAGACTCTATGTTGCGGCTTCTACTTAGGAATCGAACAAATCGACCCCTGAACCATAGAGGATAGTCCAGACTGTGGTGGTTTCGGATGCAACCGTGGAGGGCACTAGCGAGAAGGATGTTGATCGTTGCCTCATTTGTATCCTGCCTCGCGTCGGGTGTCCGATGCGTTAAGGGTGAGACGCTCGTCGTCCTCTAATTTGGTTGTTTCGGAGGACTTCACGGATGGTGACCTCTCAGGACCCTCACATTTGCTCGGGGGTGCTCTGGGATGGGCTCGACTGGGTCTTCCTGAGCCGTGGGAGCGGTTAGATTATTTGCCAGACAGTAAGCTGTAATGGTGGGGTCCGTCTAGTCCGTGAGACATAAGAGAGCCTCCGGGATTAGCATTGGCGGGAAAAGTGGTTCTCTTGGATTTTCCTTTGCCTTGTGAAAATATTTAATGCTTGACGCCCGGGTAGCTCTTTGCGTCAGACAATCTCGGGATCTCCGGATGGCCTGTCAAAAAATAGTTGATGAGGAGCGGAACCCACGGAGGTATGGAACGGCTTGAACCTTCTTTGGGTTGTTTCGTAGCTGAATCTGGTCAAGCACATCGTTCCATATGAGCTGGACGTAGTCAACATCCCGGTTGAATATAATCTCGTGTAGATTTTAAGGATGTTAATGTTTCCTTTATCAAACCCAAAGTGTTTGGGTGACAGACATTTGTTCACAAGCCTGAAGATTGTCCTCCACGGGTGAGGAATACCGCCCAGTTGATAGCTCGAAAGTATCTTTAAATCGGTGGCGTATCTGACGCGTTTCATGTCTTAAAGTAAGTCTGCGTCGGTGGGCAGTGCCTTGTTCGTTTGTAGCATCGGTACTCGGAGTACTCTTCGGAGGATTGTCTTGTTATGAGTCACCGTTCTTGTGTTGAGAGTGGCTTTCAAAGAGATGCTTGAGTTTGAGTGTCACTCGGTGAGTGTGCCCCATAACTGTTGGAGATATACTTTAGGGACTTGTGCACCGAGGATGAATGCCGGCCATAAAGGGTGGCCAGGACGAATGGCGATCACTACCTCGTCCATGCATTCAAGGTTGTGAGGTCGATTGTTTCTCTTTGATCAACAACCACTTCTCTTGTGGGTAGAGTGAATTTGAGGATGACGCCATTGATTCTGAAATGTGGACAATAGATAGATATATTAGTTAATAATCTAGAGCAATTCAGGGAAGTTGGGGGGGGGGGGGGTGTTCCGCACTCCCGAGCTTATCAAAGATGGCCTCCTCTGCTATTATGGCTTATGCGCAAATGAGTTGCCCTTTCTCGGGAGCATATGTACTTTCAATTGAGAATTTTCTCGAGTGACTTCTACTTTAAATTGTTGTGTTTCTTTCAGAATCAAGGATGAACCTCGCGACGATCATCGCTCTTCTGAGAAAGAAAATGGGGACCAATACTGCTGCCGCTCCTCTGCATGCTTCCTCGTCCGTCGTTGTTCCCTCCGGGAGCAAAGGCAAAGGAAAAGATCCTTTGCACTCTATTCAGCCAATCGAAAACCTACGTACAAATTGTGAGTTCTGTCGTCAGAAGGCCCTTTCTCCAAGAAAGTCAAGACGACTACTCCGGCCCCGAGCGCAGCTGCTACCAGTGATCCGGCCTCAGACTCCTTCCCTCCCGAGCAGTAAGCTTTTTTTAGCCGTCCCCGAGCTCGCGACTGTATTGGGTTTTTGTGGGACTTCCTGAACGACGCCAATCGGGAGCATGTTCAGAAAATGTCCTCGAAGGAGTTATGCAGCGCCTACGCTCTGAACGTTGGGCAGGTGAGTTTCGGTCTCTTCGTAAGTCCTTTCCCTTAGTTTTTCTCTAATATCTTTGTCCTTCTTCTCTGATAGGGCATCCTCTACCATTCGAGGCCTTGGATCGGTTGGTCGAATACCATATGAATCAAGAGGAGTTCCAGAAGACAGAGAGGGATATGCAATAGCGCATCCAAGAGCTGGTTCAGGAGGAGAGAGAAGTCAGAGGTCGAGAAGAGGCCTTGCTGAAGAAAGTTGGTGACCTCGAGACAAAGTTCAATAAGGGGAAATCCGATCGGGCGAAGGAGGACTCTTCCCGTGTCCGAGAGGAGAAGCACCACCACGATTTGCAAGAGAAGCTCTCTCGGGACCACACCCCGAACGAGGCTTACGGCCCTTAAATGATAACCCTCTTCCACTACGGCTTCTTGGGGTGCTTGGCTCAATTGAAAGCAGCTGACTTCAGTCGAGAGAAATTTCCACTCGTCTTCCTAGATGCAGAGGGGGGCCTTGATGAGTGTCCTCTCAACACCGGTTATCCTGAGTAGCCTCCCACTAAGAGGAAGAATCCTCGCGTGGTTCTTATCTCCAAGCCGGTATTGCTTGACAGCCCCGAGGAAGGGGAGACCCAAGCCAAGCGCGTCACGAAGCAGTGCGAGGTTCCCGAGAAGGTGATTGGTGCTGACAAGTCCGTCGAGGGAGAAAGTTCCGAGTAGGTCGGCGAGGCAAAAAGTGTGCTGAAGAGATCCTCATGCTGGCCAGTGAGGCCGACCAATTTGTTGAAGAAGTCTTATTGCAGGCAGGTAAGGCCGAAAAAGAGGTAGTTGAGGTGGTTTCGGAGCAAGTTAATGAGGCTCCGATTCATGAAGTGACTGAGCAGGAGACCGATGAAGTCCTCCGGGACATCCATGAAGACACTTGCGGAGAACATATAGGCAGTATGGCCTTAGCTCGGAAAGTCTTACTTGCGGGATTCTTTTGGCCTACAATGAGGGATGATTCTATCAAATTAGTACGAGGATGCCTCATGTGCCAGAAACATGCTAACTTTCAGAGAGCACCGTCAGAGATGATAAAAACGGTAGTATCCTCTTGTCCATTCGATCAGTGGGAGATAGATATCATGGGGCCCTTCGAAGGCATCACATCACAAAAGAAATTTTTGTTGGTGGCCATCGACTATTTTACGAAATGGGTGGAGGTTAAGGCTCTCGTACGCATCACAGTGGCAGCTATCATGACCTTTCTTTGTGTGCAGATTTGGAGTCCAAAGAAGACTTATTACGGAAAACGGAAGGAAATTCAGTGGGCGTATACTGAGGGAATGGTGCGAGGAATTAGGAAACGAGCAAGTGTTCACCTCCGTGGTGTACCCGCAGAGTAACGGCGAGGTGGAGGTGATGAACCGTATGATAGTACAATCGCTCAAAGTCCAACTGAATGGGTTAACGGGGGCATATTTCAATGAACTGCAGAACGTTCTCTGGTCCTATCGGACGACGCCGCGATCGGGAATGAGAGAGACCCCCTTCAACTTGGTATATGGAAGTGAGGCGGTCTTGCCAACTGAAGTAGGACAAGAAAGCGCTCGGATACTTGGGTACTCTGGCGAAAATGATCCACTTCGAGCCGATGAACTAGATCTGATTGAGAAAAGCCAAGAAAAAGTCATATTGAGGATCGAGCATATAATCGAAGGGTCTGCTTGAGGAGGTTCAAAGAAGGAGATTTGACCATGAAGGAAAAGCTGCAACTAGAGAACCGAGGAAAACTGGAACCGAAGTACGAAGGGCCTTATAAAGTGGTTCAAAAAGCGAGAGATGTGGCTTATTATCTAGAAGACCTGGAAGGGAAGAAGCTGAATGGACCTCATAATACGAAGCATTTAAAAAAATATTATCCTTAGATTCATTATTTTTTTTGTTTATTTGTTTGTCAGGAGTCTTGTTCAGATGTTTGCAAGTGTCTTTGGAATCACTGAAGTTTTTGCTTTGTTTTCTCACGAAGATCTCCCGATATCATAATAAAGGCTGAAGAACTACCTGCCTAATCATATAAAGAAGAAAACTCCTCGGATTGAGGCACGAAAATCCCGATTGAATCGGGAAGAAAGCCCTCATATTGAGGCACGAATACCCCGATCGAATCGGGAAGAAAGCCATCGGATTGAGGCACGAACATCTCGCTTGAATCGGGAATAAAACCCTTGGATGGAGGCAAGAGCGCCCCGATTAAATCGGGAAGAAAGCCCTCGGATTGAGGCACGAACGTCCCGATTGAATCGGGAAGAAAGCCTTCGAATTGATGCACGAACACCCCGATTGAATTGGGAAGAAAGCCCTCGGATTGAGGGACAAATACCTCGATGGAATTAGGAAGAAAGCCCGGGATTGAGGCACGAATACCCCGACTGTATCGGGAAGAAAGACCTCGGATATGGCACGAACACCCCGATTGAATCGGGAAGAAAGGACTCGGATTTTTGGGAGAAGGATAAAAGGTCCTCAAAGAAATCGAAAGTGAGCCACCCGACTATATTACTGGCGCTACACTCTAACTCACTTGTCTTAAACAGAGGCGAAGAATATTCAAAAGGAATGGGTTCAAATACGCCCTTTAAACAGCAAGGAAAAAGGAAATAATGCAATAAAATTACAAGACAACCATATGCGATCCTAATCGGAAGCTGTCTTCGCCTCTTGATCCTCAGCGGCTACATCTTCCTCTTCCTTTGACTCAGAAACATCGACTTCTCGTGACATCGAGGCGACACCTGGAGGAGTACGGGTAGAGGCCGCATCCAGAAGAGCTTGATCTTGGTCAAGAAAATAAATCAAATGGATACTTAGATATGGGAAAGCCACTAGCCTTGACTTGAGCGAGACATCCTCGGACCCCGTAGTCAAAGTACAGGTTTGCCGCCTCCGACACTCGGTCGTTGGGAACAAGACCATGAGACAATAGCTCATCCATATCACGATTAAGTGCGCATTCGGATTGTAGCTCCGCTCGAATTTTCTCCATTTTTGCTCGGGACTCAGCGAGCTGCTTATTTAGACGACCCGCCTCATGTGTCCCCTGAGTAGCTTCATGGTTGTCTCTATGTTGTTATTACGAGCCGCACTCGCAATTTCACTTAGGATCCTAAAACGCCTAGCTTCCTCACAGGAGAGTGAAAATTTGAGATAGTTCCGGAGAGTTCCCGTAAGACAGTGAAAATTTGAGATAACGCATGATCCTCTTAATGGCTATCATTTGTGATTCCTTTGATTTTCTTGAAAAGGCGGCACACAAGTAGGTCGAAAACATGATGTCGCCTTACTTGAGGTGAGATGGAGCAGCGAGCCAATGATTCCTCTATAAGCAGTTGTGTTGAGTGGTTTTCCGTTGGGATCAGAGTTCAGCATACATGTTGTTGACATCGGTGTGCTCATCGGCGTTCAGTTCACCATGTTGTACTTCTTCAAGATGTCGTGAATGTACTTGGATTAGCTTATAGTTGCTTAACTTTTAGTCCGAGGAAGATATTCAGCTCCATGCTCATTTCGAAATTGGTCATCATGAGGGCACCAAACTTCCTGCACAACTTGGGATTGGTAGACCAAAAAAAAATCATCTACGTACATCTGAATCAGGATAATGTCTTATATGCGCCTTTCGATGAAGAGAGTGGTATCGATCTTTCTTTTCGTGAAGCATGACTTGACTAGAAACTTTGAGAGGACATCATACAAAGTTTGAGGTGCTTGTTTTGGTCTGTAGATAGCCTTGTTAAGAGATAGATGTGATCAGGGTAAGTGTCACTCATAAATCCTTTAGGTTAAGCTACAAAAATTTCTTCTTTCAAACACCAATCAGGAAGGTAGTTTTGATGTCTATTTGGTAGATTGTGAAGTTTTTGTGTGATGCGTAGGCAAGAAAGAGGCAAATGGCTTCAATTATCTCAACTGGAGCAAAGGTCTCGTCGTCTTCTATAACTTCCTACTGATTGTAGCCTTTTGCCAAGAGTCTCGCCTTGTTCCCTATTACGATACCTTCACTATTTATATGTTTCCTGAAGACCCATTTGGTAATGGTGATGGTCTTCCCTTTCGGTCTCAGAACTAGGCTCCAAAACTTTAGACCTCTCAAATTGGTGGATTTCCTCTTGTATCGCCTTAATCCAATCAGGGTCGACTAATGCCTCTGTTACTTTGGTTAGCTCATTTTGGCTTAGGAAGTATGCATATAGACTCTCGTTGGCCATTCAGGATCTTGTGCTAACACCTCGAGCTGGATCCCCTATTATCTAATTTGTTGGATTGGCTCGAGTCCACTTCCTCTCTTGAGATTTTATACGACGTTGTCTTCATTTTGTGAATCTTCGAACTCCATCTCAGTAAAAGTGTAGATCTATATCGAGGGAATTGCGTCATTTTATTTATTTGATTCATTTGCATGGACTTCAATATTTAAGGAGTTGATTCTTCGTCGGCCACTGTTGTTGTTCTACTTTTGGTTCCGATGCATCATTGCTAGGTGTATTGGGTGGAAGAGTGGTTGATGGACGATGACAGCTATAAAAGTGCTCGAAATAGAGAATCCAAGTTTGTATTGTCTTTAGTCTCTGAAGTAGAATTTACTTCCACGGGTATAAAACTTCGTTGAGTTTTCGTTAATCCTCCTAATAAATTGAGTTCTGGACTAACGTGTACAAAAGCAATTTCTGTCGTTTCACTAAACATGAATTTCCATGATCAATCTTCTTTAATTGAGGTAGACTTGATACGCCTTAAATGTCATTGAATATCCTATGAATACCGCCTCGAATGCTTTTGGGTCGAATTTATTGCGATCGTCTCTATCATTAGCAATAAAGCACTTGCATCCGAAAACGCGTAGAAACCTGATATTCGGTACTCGTTGGTTGATTAGCACTTGCATTCGGTACCTGTTTGTGAATTTTAGTCCTATTTTGAGAGAAACATGTTGTTGACTGCTTCTACAAAAAGGAAGTGGGGAATCCCATAGTGAACAACATCGTTTGCTCGACTACTTCATTTTGTTGTGGCGTCTTGGCAACAGTAAACGGTTGAGAGATTCTGAGTGATTCATAGAATTCATCTAGTTTCTTCGTGTCGTTGTTTGTCCGGGTCACTTGGATATTGCTCTGCTGCAAATTCTGGGTTGTCTTCACAAACGTCATGAATACTTCAGTCGTCTCATCCTTTGTTTGGAGAAATCTTGTCCACGAAAGAAGTCGCCCATGATTACAAAGACATACTTTCGCCCATTGATGCTCTGAACTCGCATCGGACCTCAGAAATCAATGTGAAGAAGCTCCAATGGCCGAGAAGTTGAAGCTATCTGCTTTGTTTTGTGGGGCGTTTTCTTCATCCCCCTAGTTCGCAAGCGATGCACGGGTGCTCCTTGTGATACTTCAATGATGGCAGTCCGCTGACTACTTTCTTCGAATGTAGCTTGTTCAGATATTTGAAGTTGAGATGAGACAAGTGTTGGTGTTAGAGGTTGCTTTGCTGTAATGATGCCTTGGACAACAAGCAGACAGCCGTAGAAGGTCGGACGGTCTTCAGATTTATAATATAGAGGTTGGACTTTCTGGACTCAGTGATGAGTTTCATTCCATTGTCGTCACTCACAGTACATCCGCCAGCTCGAAAGTTGACTCTGAGTCCTTTATCACAAGAATTGTATGATGCATAATAGATTGTGGCTCAGACCTTCCACATACGAGACATCTTTGATTGTGAGATTATCATGGATGAGTTCCCCAGCTACTGAATTGCTCAGTGAAGTTGCTTAACAGTTCATTCCTTTCAGTCATGTGGGTGGAGCAACCAGCGTTGAGGTACCACATATAATGGATCTGCAAAACCGATTAAGGAGACTTAGGTACCCATATAAGGACGGATCATCCCTTATTTGCTAATTACTTTTGTTGACTTCAGACTTAAGAGCCCTTATCTTTTTCGTGCCTATCGTGTATCATGACTTTGTGCTTGATCCAAGTTCTAGTTTGGTCACCCAAATTTGTCGTTCCTAGCTAGTTGACTCCACGGCTAGTGTGCTTGACTAAGTCGATGTGCATTTCTTCTTCTTAATAGTTTTTATACAAGATTTAGTTGAAGAACGTACATCCTTTTTGTGTTGTGAGCGTTTAATTTCCTACTTCGAGAATTAACAATATTCGAATCATGAGAAATGTTGCAGGAGTTAAAACGCTTAATATCCTTTACATGCTTAGGTTTTTGAAACGTATAAGGAAAATAAAACAGCGGTCTGCAATACACGAAAAAAACTTTACGCATGCATTCGACCTAAGCTTAGATAAGGAAACAAAAGATAAGGGTACCTTCTTATTTTTAGAAAAGAGAGCAGCGTCCTCCTTTCGAATCTCAGCCATATTCTTCTCCCCCTTTATTTAAGGTCTTGCTTCTAGGCACATGTAAAGATGAATTAGTCAAATCATTTTTGTGATGTAAAATTTTGTTTTTTGCTTTTCTAGCTCGAAGAGGATTTTCTTTTTGGGATTTGACTACAAAAACAGAGTCTGAGGTGGAGGCTTTGCCAACGACGGGGAGTTTTTCGAGCGAAGAGATTTTGTTTAGAAGCTTCTCTTTTCTGCTGGAATATCTTTTCCTTTAGTTTCAAGGGATGAGTCTAATATGCAACTTTGTGGATTATTGCATGGATATGTATTTGAACTACTAGGGTTTTTTTATGTCAGAAGACTCTTCCTGACATAAATAGCTTCGGTTGGAGGAGTACAGATTGATAGATAGTCGGTATGTTAGGTCCTGACTAATCAACTAACGAGAGAACTAGGCATGAATTCTAGATATTCGAATATAGAGTATTGATTTGTTACTTGGGTAGAATATCTCGGTTGAAGATCACTATAGAGAAAAGATTAGAGTGAGAAAGTTTTCGTTTGTGTTTCTCTCTCTATAATGTGAATTCTTTGCCTTGTGAATTTTCTGAAATTCTTGTGTTTTGATTTCAATAGTGTACATTGTATATATACTTATATACATGGTATATTTACTAGTTAGTCATACATTATCAAAAATATAAGATACACTCCTAATTACAAGGATAACTAATAAACAAAGCACAATTTCTAAATCTTCTTCAATCTCCCCCTTTGTGCTTGTTTGCTCTTTAGCTCCGTTGGTCCTTGTCGGGCGTAGAAGGACTTCCTCAATCCCAATGTTGTCTCGTGGTGTCGGACAGCATTCCTCAGCTCCAACCGTGTTGATGGCATTGAGAAGCTCATTTCGGGGTGGTGCCTCTTCTTCTCCAAGGTCCTCGAAGATTGTTTCTTCATCGGACTCCGCCAACTTCCTTTCGGTGTTCTTCCTTATGAGCTTCAACGTCCCGTCACAGAACTTATGAACTTCAGACTTCATCATCGTTCTCGTCTTTGCAATGACTGGATTCCAATACGTGATGACGAGGCCTGACTTCTTGAAAATATAGTTTTCTGGGAAGTCGTTGAGCGGGAAGCTTTTCATGAGCGGCTATTCCATATTGGCCTTCTTCATGTTGTTTTCCACAACGATTTGAAGGTCGTGTGTGGTGTGAAACTTACTCTGCCGCACCATGAATCTCTTCAATCCCTCGAGCCCTTCCTTCTTGATGTATCCAGTAGGTGTTTGGTATTTTTCTTGTACATCTAGAACAGACGATAGACTTCGTCTGGTGGAAGAAACGGTAGATAACTTTCGTCTATCTCCTCTGGAGTGCGATTGTCATCCGCTCGCTCTATGATGTAGATCGGGGTTGGATAACTTCCAATCGTGTGCGATACCCCCACAAGTTGATCCGTTGGGATGCCACTTCAATTCGGACCAAGGTAGGTCAGCATGAAGATGTGCTCAATCTTCTTTCGTTCTTCCCAATGAGAGATTCCCCGTAGATTGAGCTCTCTCAGAGTCTTCATACGGTTTGAAGATCTCCAAATCTGCTTCCTTATATCTTCAAGGAAGGTCCCTTCAATCCGAACGTTCTCCCATGGCGTCTCGACTCGGACAGTCCCCTTTGAAAAATGCGTTCGGTGCCTTATCATTTCTGGCAGCTCCGTGAGTTTGGTATAGTAGTTTTTGCCTTCTTGAAGTTCTTCATCTTCAAGCAGAACCAATTCAATTGAAGCTTGTTGTAGGAAGTATCTCACGTTGGAGAGGCGAGCTTGAGCTGCTTCCTCTGGTTCCCAATGTGTCAGCCACTTCTCGTTCAGAATATAGTCGTCTACGATTGCATGTGGATTGTAGTTGACTGCTTCAGATTGATCTTGGATACAGAGGCCGCATTGGATTTGGACTTTTGGGAGATGGAGGTATTGTATGTGTGTGGGATGTGGTGGTTGTTTGTTAGCACGTATTAGTGAGTTGTGTGGTTGGTGGGTTAGATGATGGTCCTCCAGCTTCATGCGTTGATGATGTCTTCTATCGATTCTGACCACGGCCGCTTTTGGTGGTCTTCTGCCTTTTCTCCCCCTCATGGCGATTCGGATCATCATGTCTTTGCTTTGTTTTGGAGCTTTCTTCTCGGCAGCGTGTTTGAGCAGCCGGCTCGGGGTCATCTACTAGCCGGCGGTAGAGACTCTCCTCGGCAGGGGTCCTTGTCTCGAGGGCTAGCAGGTGAGATATGAGAATATCATGAAGCTGAGTGATAGGGATGGTGTATGGGTTGATGAAGGAAGGGGATTGGGTTGGGGTGGTTAATATGGGTTGGATGGGAGTGTGTATCGTGGTGGTTAGTGGTGGTGAGGAAATGAGTTGGGAGTGAGTTTCGGATGGAGCTGCCTCGGAGACTGGTGTTTTCTCAGTATCTCGTGAGGAAGTTCTATGGTGTGAAGAACTCTTTCCATTAGCCGATCTTCGAGGGAATTGATGGCTGTGGAAAGGACATCTTGTAGTTGCTGCTCCGTCACGAAGATTGGTACCTCCGGCATGGGACCGGGAAGACGCTCCACTTTCACAACGTCAGATACTAGAACTGACGTGCCGCCTATTAAAGGACTTGTGATTCCGAGATGTCAATAGACACCCGTTGACAACCCAGAAGTCACCACTTCGGTGGGTTGGCCCGTTGTTGTCTCCGAAGATATCAGGGGACCAACATGACTTCCTTCTAATCCTTGAGATGAGACTGAAGGTGTCATCTCTATGGATGTTGGGACAGGTTCAATGGGAACCTGTTTGGTTGTCAGGACCGATGATGGTGGAGGAGGTAACACATAAGCCGTTGTAGTGGAGGTAGATGCAGACGGGGCAAGAATTTGTTGTCGGCGGGAACCCCTTCGTCGTAATCTGCACTCCTTATCTGAGTCGGTGGCTTCAAGAAATTCGGCTGTTGGAGGTGTGGGCTCACGGGAGGCACCTTCGGGCTCAATGGCCGCTGCTTCAGTCTCCTGAGCTTCAGCTTCGGGCTCTTGTGTCTCCACCGGTGATTCGTGTCGGGTAGGCATTAAAGCCGGATCGACGGACCGTACCATGGCCTCTGTGATGGAATTGTTTTGGCAATAATATTGGTAGGCCTCATCGGTGGGGTCTGCTAGGCGAGAAGCTCCAACGGGATCAACATCGGTTCGAGTGATAGATCCAATGCCTTTGGATTGTGGAAAATTGTAGCCTCGGCGGTGTATATCCTCCGACAGGTGGTAGGCGAGGGATCTCGGGATGTACACCCATCATATGGGACATCAGCACCGGGAACCATCAGACGTAATGCATGAATTTTGCCTTCGATTTGGTTTCCCGTTGACGCAATTGGCCCGCCAGATCATTCCAGATTAGCTGGGCCACGTCATATTTCTTTGAGAAGACGACTCCATGGAAGATCCTGAGATTATTTCCGTTCGCCTTATCAAATCCTGAGTGCTTCGGGGAGACACATTTGTTGATAATTCCAAATAATGTCATCCATGGGTGAGGGATCCCGTTGTTCTGAAAGTTGGCTAGTTTGGTCAGCGGTGGCTTGTATCTCATCCGAAGCATATCTTCTACTATCTCCGGATTGTCGGTAGAGGGTCGTAGACTTCATGATGCGGTAGATCAAGGAATATGGCCAGATGATTTTTGTCGGTGATAACGTGCTTCTGGTTTATCTTGGTTGTGTAGGTCACGTCATCACCTACAAGGTGACTCTTCATGCATCCCCAGAATTGCTGGAGATATACTATCTGGCCTGTTGCAGTCATGGTGAGCGCTGGCAATAATGGATGTCCTTTGAGAGTGGAAATGATGACTTCATCTGGATATCGAAAGGTGGCTAGATCCAACTAATAGTTATTGTCGTGGACAGTTAGCCAACCTTCAGAAGGATAAATGTTCGAGTATTCTTGATGAGCTATTTTTTGAAAAAATGAATAAGAATCATTAGATTTGTAAATTTCAAATGCAAATTATAGTAAGCAATTCTTAATATTGAATAATTCAAATTTTTGTCGAGGCGCAAACAGTGTTTATGTGTATAACGTATGACTTAGAAAATCTTTTGAAAATTTATATTCGAACGCTAAGTTTTGCGATCGAATAAAAACTTAACGAATACTTAAGGTTTACGCCGCTGAGTTTTGCGATCAAGTAAAAATGTATCGAAAACTTAAGTATTTTGCCGCGTAGTTTTGCAATCGAATAAAATTTTGTCGAAAAACTAAAGTTTTTCGCTGCGTAGTTTTGCGAATGAATAAAAGTCTATCGAAAAACTAAAGTTTTCACCCCGTATTTTTGCGATCGAATAAAATTTTATCGAAAAATTTAAGTTTTCGCCGCTGAGTATTACGATCGAATAAAAAACATATCGGAAACATAAGGTTTTTGCCGCGATCGAATAAAACTTCACGAAAACTAAAGTTCTTCGACGGTACTGTTTGCGATAAGACGATTTTTGATCGAAAATTTTGAAATCAACAGTAAATTCTTAAAACGCGCATGACGATTCTGGGCAAAACATGAGTTAATCCTAGAAATCAGTTGCGAATCCAAATATCATGCATTTAATCCAAATATCAGTCGAAAAATCGCGAAGTTGAGAAATATCTTCGAATGATTTTGAAAAACTGTCGCGATTCGTGATTTTCGGAACAAAAAGATGAACCAAATCTGAATTCTACCTTCAAATTAGGCAAGTTTTTAGCAGAAAAACTGAGGAAGGTTAAGATTTTTCGAAATCGCCGTTTGAAGCTTCCGAGAATGTGAATAGTTTTTCGATCGTTTTGTTTACGTGAGAAAGAGGTTTTCGATCGTAAAAGATGTATAAATACTTTTCGATCGGGAAAAGTTAAAGGGTTTTGGGCCGTGAAAAATCATTTTGGGCTTTCGGTAAAAAATCATGTCTGTTTAGTTATATAACGAAAATTTTAATCTTTTTACTTTTGCACCCAAAAAGAAATTTAATAGGCGCCCTGAAGTTCTGAAATAAATGCAATTAACTCCCAATGTGCGATGAAATTCATCACTGGACTCCTCGAAAGAGCTCAAAATTCTCTGAAAAACTTAGAATGAAAACATGAGAAGTCGTTATTGCAATTAAACCATTTATGAGATAACAGCAAATGTTCATGTAAGCTCCTCCTCAAAAAATGTACATATAATGTTTTGGCAATTTAGCGCATATTCAACACAATTAAGCATATGAAAATATATGATATAAGCACAAATAACGCGTTCAATCAATTCAGCGTAGATTCATGATCCCCTAATTATGTATATGAAAATTTTGCGTTTTCATAAAATTTCGTCCGGACCAATGCATGTGGTAATGCATTTAAAATGTGCGAATATATTTTTGTCTTGGGGTCAGATTGTCCATTTTGAATATTATCACACAAAAATTTTACATGACACATAGAATAATAATTTGCCGTCAAATCATGTAACTAAACTAATATTCTAATATCATAGTATGAATCATTTCGACAACTCTCGCATGGTTTGCTCATAGCACTCAATTTATTTTTATCATGGGGATATTTAGTAGATATATCACTCATATCAACACGACAAAATTTTGTCAATTAACTTGTTATTGTAGCGCATTAAATCAACTTACCAAGTGAAAGTCCATCAATTTGAATCAAATGGGCTTTGAAGGGATAGGCTCCGACTAAAAGGGTAGGATAATTTTGGTATTAGTGAGCTGAAATTCTTCAGTTTCCAGGGGCCCTTTTTAAATTCAATTATGCTCCTTTTTCTTTTCTTTTCTTCTGCACTTGCTCAAGCTGAGTCTCTTCTTCTTTACGAGACATTGAGAGATGAAATCTTCTTTTATTCTAGGGCCGAGACCGTGTTCCTTTTGGAGGTTCACAGTTATGGAATTTGAACCCAAGGCCGTGCTCCT
Source organism: Linderniella brevidens (assembly GCA_004919715.1). Lineage (NCBI taxonomy): Eukaryota > Viridiplantae > Streptophyta > Magnoliopsida > Lamiales > Linderniaceae > Linderniella > Linderniella brevidens. The sequence continues at coordinate 10,820,233 of SWDC01000148.1, forward strand.
CTTCTCGTTTTCTCGATATAAGATCTAGATTATCGTTGGAGAAGTTCACTTCGAGGTGCTTCTCTCTAGTAGTTTTGACGAGTATATGAGATTATCTAGGAGAATTTCACAGCGAGATCCATGTTTCTCTTTAATAATGATCGAGAGATTATTTAGCATTCATCATGTGAGTCTCCTTTTCTCCCCCTCTTTTTCTTGTTTGAGCAACCCCGAAAGTTACGAATATGGTTGAAGGCATGATAGAGTTATATTTATCACAATATTTGACCTTATATTATGTTGATTTCTAACATATAATGTGGTGAATTATTATTTTATTTAGTGTTTAGGTTAAGGATGGAATGGAGAAAAGATGGCATCAGTTTATGCTCAAATCCAGTCAACATATTAAGACCAAATTTTGAGGAACCACATTTATGGAGCAATATTTCAGCAATTATCAATAGAGGAGACAACGATGGAAATCAATCTCTCATCATCCATAAAGTCAAGGAGATCAACATCATTTATTAGGACATAATTATGGAGCCAATTCTCATATGGGGATCGCCAAGATCACGGAACCATTACAAGCTTGCCACAGTCGTAACACTTGATTGGTTCGGTGACACCGTTGGGCTATGACTACGTTTGAGCTTTTGGTCGTTGTCTTGAGATGGAGGTCCTTTGTTGTTAGCAGAGGATGATGCCTTCTTTCGAAAATATTTTTGCTCATCATTTTGGTCATCAAGGCCATTTGCTTCATGAACTCTTTCATCTCGGAGTCTGATTCGGACTCTGAATTGTCTTCTTCTGGAGCTTGGGGATTTCATTGCATTCTCCTTGTAAGATGTAGTGCTCCTACTGAGCGTCTTGTTGGCTACTAGAGCAAGTGGGTCTGCCACTGCCTTCCCTTTTGAATAATATGAAATCTCGTTGACGTCCTCGACGTATTGTGCAAAACTGACAAAGACGATGTGGATGTCCATTTATCGATATCCTTTTTCTGCTTGATCTGTGTGGCTAGCTTCATCCATTCTGGTAGGAGTGAGAGAAATGGGATGTTGATTTCCACGTTCATCTTGAAGACGTTGATCTTCATCATCTCATTAATCAGAGTTAAGAACCTCTGATAACTTTCCTCGATGTCCTCACCCGCTTTGGCCTTGAACGAGCCGTAAATAGTCAATGTATTTGCTTTCTTGGCCTTCGCCAACACCTCAGTTCTCTGCATCATTTGCATATCTCCTCTCACATTTCTTTAGTTGTGTACATATTGTCGATCTGTACGTAGAGTCGTTGGAGATGGCTTGGAGAAGGTACGCCCAAAGTTATTTGAGGCGCGCCTGAGGCGCGACTAGGCGGTGAACGAGGTGAGGCGGCGGCACATCGCCTCTAGGTGCTCCGGGGCGTCGTCCTGTGCAGAGGCGGTCCTGACACCGCCTAGGGGGAGAGGCGGTGAGCCACCTAGACGCGGAGGCGATCGCTTTATTGAAGTGGACGACCCTGTGTATTTTTTCACCGAGATGTGCGATGAAGACGATAACGGCTACTAATTGGGGTAGGGTTTTCTAGTTGGGCCTGTTTTATTTTTAAGTCTATTGGGCTCTTCACCATTAGAACCACTCTTAATAAATAGATGATTGTTTAAAATATAGCTTTATTGCTAACGCCCATCATAGAAAACAAAGGAAAAACTTGCAAAACCAAAAATAAAAAACAGCACAATAATTTTTTGAAGGTTTCTTTAATCTTTCCATCTACGTTATCTATTGAAACAAAAAAGAATTGATAATCCGCTTAGAAGTTAGTTCATCTTAATCGAATAAGGTTAGTTTGATCGAAGTGGAGGTCGAATGGATGTAGAATTTTTCTATGATAAGTTGGTTATCACTTGATTGATGTTATTTAATATGCATAATCAACATATTCAATAATAGTAGTTATGAATATTAGATATAACATTTATATATTAGAAATCGCCTCGATTTCGTGAGGCGGGCGCCTTATTTGCGCCTCGCCTTTGATGCAAGGCGTTGGCATATCGCCTTTGTGCGCCTCTCGCCTTTGCAGTGAAGTATACTTTGGCTCTTAGCTTTTCATGGTTTGAGTTTTCATCGGGTGATTTCAGCACTCGGGCCTCGAATATTGGCGGGGAGGACATTGCATCTTCGGGAACAGTCTTCTGGAATTTAGCAGGTCCATTGTTGATGGAGGTTATTATGCCAGCTCCTTCACCATGGTTTCTAGAAAACTAAAGAATCTGTTCCTCCAAACCATGTACTAGCCACGTCGAAGCACCGGTTGGCGGATATCGTTTCCCACCAAAAGAGCGTCCATCGACGAGGGTTGGATTTGATCGAGTAACGTGTTTGATTGAACTTAGTAAATTTAAAAAGTGATCGTGAAGCTTGAGTGTATCGAAAAGCTTTGGTTTCGAAAAGTTTTGATATCGAAAAGATTATTTACAAAAAGTGAGTGTATCGAAAAATTTTAGTACCAACAACCTTGTAATCGAAAAAGCTTGGAGTGTAAAACGTGTGTATTGAAAAGTGAGTTTATTGAAAAGTGTATATCAAAAAGTTTAGTTGCCGAAAACTTAGTTTATCGAAAACCTTTTCCATATATACCGATAAATTTTTATACCGAAAACGTTTCTATCGAAAGTTATCAAAAACTAGTTTTCAATATGCTTTGCGATAAGGTTTTCGATATTGAAAAAATTCTGAAGAGCGAATTCAATTCCTTTTGTAGAACAGAGAACAAAATCGTGAAATATAGAATTGTATATCTCTCTATATACTTTTGTGAAAGAGTTTACAGTCGTATTTATATACACCCACTGAACAAGCTAACTTAATTTTGTACAGCTAAGCATAACATAATTAACTAACTAATCTAATCCGAGAGATATCAGGTGGATCGGAGTCAGGTTTGGTATCATGCTCGGGATTGTCAATATATCTTTCACCCCCCTCCCAAGTTGGTGATTGATGAAAATCTTTCAATCCCAACTTGGCCGAAAGACAATGAAATAGTGGATGGGCCAGCGGCTTAGTGAAGATATCCGCGAGTTGCTGACGAGAATTCACATGATGTAATAAAATGAATCCAAGTCTGTAATGATCCCGAACAATGTGGCAATCGAGCTCAATGTGTTTAGTTCTTTCGTGAAAGACGGGGTTCTCTGCGATGTGGATGGCTGCTTTGTTATCACACCATAACGGAATAGGCAGAGAAGTGGGTATATTAAGATCACCGAGGAGATAGGTGATCCATTTGAGCTCACAAACAGTGGAAGCTAAGCTTCGATACTCTGCTTCAGCTGATGAACGTGCCACAGTAGTCTGCTTTTTCGTTTTCAGCTGATCAGTGAGCTTCCAAAGAATATGCAAAACCCTGTAAGAGACCTCCTAGATGTATGGCATGATGCCCAGTCAGAATCACTTTAGGCTGTGAGTGATAGATCATTTTTTGCTGAATAAAATAAGCCAAGCGAAGGATAAGCCTTAAGATATCGAAGGACAATCATCATAGCGGACCAATGTGCCACTCGTGGAGCTTGAGTAAATTGGCTGAGTTGTTGCACTGAGTATGTAATATCCGGACGTGTGAATCCCAAATATAATAATTGTCCAACTAAGGTTCGATATCTAGAAGGATTATCAAGAAGAGGACCACAATCTGCTTCTCTTGGGAAGCTATAATGCTGTGGCAGTGGAGTATGAATGGGTTCTGAACTTGCCAGTCCAACATTGTCAAGAAGGTCTAGAATATATTTGCGTTGATTCAAATATATCCCATCGGCTGTTTGAATGAGTTCAATTCCCAAGAAAAATTGAGCTTTGCCAAGATCTTTAATGGTAAAAGCAGTGTCAAGAAACTGTTTTACCTGAGCTATTTCAAAGGTAGATGAGCCTGTGAGTAGGACATCGTCAACATATACAAGTAGGGCCAAGAAAACGTCATGTTTCTGAAGTATAAACAAGCAATGATCATGGGGTGATTGGATGAATCCATAATTCTGCAACTTCAGAGTGAATTCTTCATTCCATTGCCGGGAGGCCTGCTTTAACCCATATAATGATCGTTTGAGCTTGCAAACTTGCGTACCTTTAGTTGAATAGCCCGGTGGAGGTCGCATATAAACTTCCTCATTTAGATAGCCATGGAGGAAAGCGTTGTTAATATCCAACTGCTCAAGAGGCCAAGTTCTTGCGGCAGCCAGAGCAATTATAATCCTGACAGTAACTTGCTTGGCAACAGGCAAAAAACTGTCGAAATAATCGACTCCTTCAACTTGATTGTAACCTTTGGCTACAAGGCGGGCTTTACACTTTTCAAGTGAGCCATCAGCTTTGCATTTAACCTTGAAGACCCATTTACAACCAATGGGCTTCTTCCCTTTTGGTAGTTCAGTAAGAGTCCAGGTTTCATTGGCCTCGAGGGCTTGTAACTCGGTGTTCATTGCATCAACCCATTCTGGATAATTCTTGGCTTCATCATAGGTCCATGGTTCATGAATATTTTCCAGATTAGCCAAAAAACATTTATATGTAGGAGAGAAATAAGGATTAGTGTAGAAAGGGTAGGTATGAGGAGTATAAAGTGAGGAAGATACCTGATTGCAGTGTGAACGAGTTGTGCTGCATGCTTCCATATTGTCAGATACATAGTCATTTAGCCAAGAAGGAATATTTCTAGCTCTAGAACTTCTTCGAAGGGATGAAGAAAAAGGCTGTGAGGTGGATGTATCGGGGATAAGTGGATGATCACAGTTTGTGGTAGGATTAGTTGTGGGGTTTTCATCTGGTGGAGGTTGGAGTGGTTCAGGTTCAATGGGTTGTGTTGCTAATATCTGAGGTTCAATATCTGCATAATAAGGGTTATCATATGGCACCTCCAGGTCACCAACTGGTTCAGGTAGTGAAATATCTGAAAATATAGGAGTTTCATCTAAAGATTCTGATACTCTTGTTTGAAAAGGGAAGGAATCTTCATGAAATATAACATCTCGAGATATAATGATGTTATTTGTGTTTAGGTCTAGGATTTTATAGGCTTTTTGGCCAGTAGGATATCCAAGAAATACTCCCCGAATGGCTCTTGGGGCAAGTTTATCTTTGTGAGGAGTGACATTGGTAGCAAAGCATAGGCAGCCGAAAATTCTAAGATGACCCAAATCTGGGTTTTTACCATGTAAAATTTGGTATGGACACTGCCATTTTAGCTTGGCAGAAGGTAATCTATTTATCAAATAGGTCGAGGCAAGAAGAGCATCCCCCCAAAACTTCTTTGGAAGCTTAGATTGGAACATGAGAGACCTAGTCATTTGCAAAAGATGTTTATGCTTGCGTTCAACAATGCCATTTTGTTGTGGGGTGTAAGGTGAGGTTCTTTGATGAAGGATGCCAAGGTCTCCTAAGAGTTTTTGACAAGATATACTCAAAAACTCACTTCCATTATCAGTTCGGATCTTCTTCACTGTTTTTTGGAATTGAGTTTGGACCATTTGGAAAAACAATTTCAGCAAGGAAAAGGTCTGGGATTTATAGGTCATGAGAAATGTCCAAGTGGCTCTACTGTGATCATCCACAATGGTCAAAAAATAGTGGCAATCATTGTAGGTCTTGTGCTTATAGGGGCCCCATATATCTATATGCAAAAGATCAAAGCATGCTTGTGAAACTGTGGTGCTCAAGGGAAATTGTAATCGTTGCTGCTTTGAAATGGGACAAATTTCACATAAGGTATGTGGTTTAATAGAAGGATTAGTGCATGGTATATGGTTCATAACAAGGGTAGATGGATGTCCTAATCGACTATGCCAAGTATGATGATCATGTCGACTAGAAACATTATTTGCAAGAAATTTGGGATAGAAATCCAAAGTACCTAGAGCAGAAAATTCCTTGATTCTGTTTGTCTTGAAAGAATCTTCATCCAATATGTATAGCTTGTTTACAACTCGTCCAACAGCTGCAATCCTTTTAGTCATGTGGTCCTGCAAAACACAATGGTTGGCATAAAAGAATATGTCCAGATTGTTTCTTTGAGTAAGTTTATGAACCGAAATAAGGTTGTGTCTGAATTCAGGCACATGTAGTACATCAGGTAGGATAAAGTCTTTATGGATGGGAACATTTCCTATATGTTTGATGACTTTGATGGTGCCATCCGGGAGGTAGACAGGTGAAAAAGAATAGACAGGTTTATAGGATGTCATGAGATTTAGGTCATGTATCATGTGATTAGTGGCTCCACTATCTAATATCCAGCACCATGGACCACGATTAGCCGTAGAATTCAGGAGTAGATCATAGTTCATACCTGAAAACTCGCCAAAATGGGAGTAGTTTACCATATTTTCACCCGTAGGTTGTTTTCCCTGCATCATCCTTTGAACTTCCTGTTGCAGCAAAGCCATATTATTCATTACAGCTTGCAGATCATGTGGGCTACCTCTTGGGATTGATTCTGACACACTTAGCACTTGCTTCTGTAGAGTATTTTGACTCTTGTGTGCTGGTCCTAAGCTCTGTGTGCTTCCCTTCTTTTCTTTCAACTCAATCCACCAATCAGGAAAACCGTGCAAGAGAAAACAACCACTCTTCAAGTGTCCATTTCTTTTACAGTGCTCACACCACTGTTTCTTCCTCTCTTCTTTGCTCAGAAATTGCCTTCCTCCCTCAGGTTTCTTTTGTGCCATGAACGCACTATTCACATTTGAATCCATCAGAAATATGCTGGCTTTCTTTTGGTTCTCAACATTCATCACCATTGAATATGCCTTGTTTTAATCCGGTAAAGGATCCATCATAAGAATATGATTTTTGACACCTTCATAGCTGTCATTCAGTCCCATAAGAAATTGAACAAGTCTGTTCCTACTTTCCCTTTTTTCCATCGTCACTCTGGCTTCACATTTACACTGCACAGGAGGATCAATGTGATTGATCTCGTCCCAACATCTCTTTAGTTTTGTGAAGTATATATCAAGTGGCAGCTGCTCCTGCGTAATAGATATGATTTCTTTCTGCAGATTGAAAATCTGTGGTGCATTTGAAGTACCATATCTTGATCTTAGTGCCTCCCATAACACTTTAGCATTAGAAGAAAACGCGTATCCCGCACCGATTTCCCTTGACATAGAGTTAATCAACCAGGACACCACCATGAAATTCACCTGTTCCCAGGCTTCATGAAGTGGATCATTCAGAGCAGGCTCGAGGATTTTTCCATTGATGAAACCTAATTTTTTTTTCGCTCCTAGCGCTATCGTCATTGCGTGGCTCCAAGACGCGTAATTCTCTCGTGTCAGTAGATTAGTAACGAGAATAGTTCCTGGAGAATCCGATCCATGTAACACATATGCTTGTGCGTGATCTACCTCGGGGATCTGCTGATTTTGAGTTTCTTCCATCAGAAATCAGCCAGAAAATTGCAGAAATAGAAATAGAAGTCGAAATCGCTCGCAGAATCAGAAATAGAACTAGAAATCAATCCGAATGGCTCTGATACCATGAAAAAATTCTGAAGAGCGAATTCAATTCCTTTTGTAGAACAGAGAACAAAATCGTGAAATATAGAATTGTATATCTCTCTACATACTTTTGTGAAAGAGTTTACAGTCGTATTTATATACACCCACTGAACAAGCTAACTTAATTTTGTACAGCTCAGCATAACATAATTAACTAACTAATCTAATCCGAGAGATATCAGGTGGATCGGACTCAGGTTTGGTATCATGCTCGGGATTGTCAATATATCTTTCAGATATGTCTATCGAAAAATATACAAATAAGTCTGGGACAAAATTTTTGCACAGAAACCTTTCAAACTTGATAGAAAATTTTTGGTAATCACACAGAAGGTAATGAAATGGTTTTTAACACATGGTTTAAAAACAAGAAAAATAGGCTCAAAAACTCGAAAGTATGAAGAAGACCAAAGTCGACATGAAAAAAACGAAGAAACTACCCAAAACTTTCGTGAATCCAGCGAAACTAGGCTCAATCGATCACACTAGGCTTTGATACCAATTGTAGGTTCCAAAATTCCCAACGGTCGACGATTTTGACCTTAAGGTGTGTGTATGTATGTGTAATCACTTAATGCTTGTGCAAAAGACGCCTAAAATCCCAATATTGATTCACACTTAGAAAAAAGTTAGGGTTTAGTATATATACCATACTTTGGTATATAATACTAAAGCCCCACTTCACCCAATATTACATTTAGACCCAATAAAATAAAATATAATTTAGTAAATACAAATACATAGACAAATATAATTATGGAACACAATTATGATTTAACATCTTGACTGATCACTTGACTGGTATCGTGGCATGTCATGTGAATTCTCATGCCCTTCTTTGCATGTAACTCTTATAGGTCTACCTTTCTATTCTTTAATATCTTTCACGACCGATTTTTCCTGTTTCTATTTTGCACAATTATGATTTAACATCTTGAGTGATCTCTTGAATGGTATCGTGGCATGCCATGTGAATTCTCATGCCCTTCTTTGCATGTAACTCTTATATGTCTACCTTTCTATTCTTTGATATCTTTCACGGCCGATTTTTCCTATTTTCATTTCATTTTGCACAAATGTCTGTCAAATAAGTAATGAGACGTAAACGTAGGATATAGGGTGATACTGACATAAATAAAGATTGAAAACAAATTTTTACGGGGTATATAAATAACCTAAATTTCTTACATAATAAAAAATTGATCTTCTCGAATATTGACTAGCCGTCGAAAGTTCCCCGATACCATTGTGTCGTTCTATGACCCCAACTGCCTTTTCTTATGGAATACATGATGGACTTCATGTGAAATGTTTCTTTTGCTCCACTATGCTATTGTCGATCATGATTTTTGACCAATAAAAAATGTCATTATCTCGCCTTAGCTAGTCGACATGATATTTTTTCAGGCCGTCTGGGAGGTCTTGGGTGATCATCACCTTTCTCGAGGGAGGTCTTATCATCACCTCTTCTTTTTTTCCTTAGGACTAGCCTCTCACTACTAAAGAATAAGTCATGGCCAACGGTTGTTACGGGGCATGGGCGACGGTTTCTGAGAGACACCTAGAGCCCCGATGCTCATATTACAGCTAATGGGCGACGGTTGTTAACTGTCGCCCATTCTTGACTATAGGCGACGGTTGTTGTAACAATCGAAATTGTTAAACAAACCGTCGCTTATAATCTAGAATGGCCGACGGTTGTTTTAACAACTGTCACAATATATATTTTTTATTTTTTTTTAAATATTTTTTTTCTTTCTTTTTATCTCTCAATACACTTTCAATGACTGATCAATTCAATCCAACAATCGAACAATAATTCAACCCAATAAATTCATTAATAAGTATCCACTAATTCAACAAAGTTCAACCATTAGAGAATACAACGCAAGTCACTAGACAAATCACTAACATCGTTACAAACGCTACGACCCTGAAAGCATCACTAACTTACCAGCGGGAAATAAATTAAAACGAGAACAAAGAGAAGAATAATGAATCGACCTCGCCATCGAATGAGTGATTAATGCGTTTGAGCTAATGTGTGTTCATTAAGGTGATGCATCTCCCTCCCGGTGGCGTACCCCTTGAATTTCGATGTTGCCCTCTCTAAAAATTTCAGAGGGAGGAAGTATTGGCTGAAAACTAAGCTTCTCTCCACTAGATTCGAACGGTTGGAGGAGGTTGAGGTAGAAATTGAGCTTCACCCCTTCTCTTGCATCAATCTTCTCGAGGACCCCTCGATTTTTTCTTCATCGATCATGTTTTTCGCCTTGGAGTTCTTCGCAAGGGCCTTCAGCGATGGGTGAACGTAGATCACGCTCCCGTTTGCATTGACCAATAATTTATGGAACGCAGAGGCCTTCAGCTCTCTGACGACTGACTTATGCCTCTTGATGAGCTGGAGGAACACGGAGAAGACCTCCTCCCCGTGGTTTTGGTAGAGGGTTCCCGATAGAACCACCTTCCTCACGGTGTAGACCCGAGAAAGGGAAGTGAGCATGTTTGTCTCGGGCTTCCACAGGTGATTTTGGCAGGCCACGGCTGCTTCGGAGCTGTCATTGTTACAAACTATGGAGGGAAAACTGCTTGTAGCCAAGAAACAAAATGCTCCCTCTTCATGGTCTGCTTTTTTATTGAGTCATTTTGTCGAACAACTTCACAACATAGATCTTTTTCTTCATTGAGGCATTTCGCCGAACAGCTGATGGGCATTCTTCACCTCATTGTCTGTCATCCCATTTCAACTTTCCAGCACCAGAGTTAGTTAAGAGGGGAGGTTGTGGAACAACTTATTTTTTCGTGTTGGTGGTGATCATTGTACATACCATGCAAGATATTTTATGAAAACATACCATTTTGGTCTTAGAGGACTCGCCACAATTTGAATGTATTTTTTGCATATATATCGGTATTTTAGTCCCAAATTAAGGTATTTTTTGTCCCGATAGTATTTTACCCGTGAATTCAAGTATTCGCGTTACTTAAAAGGGGAGGTTGTGAAAAGCTTCTTTTTTGTGTTGGTGGTGATCAATATACATACTGTGAGGTCCTCATTTATCAACTAACGATCGATCTAAGCATGAATTCTTGATATTCGAATGATAAATCTTACAAAATACATTCGATCGAATATCTTCTTTGAAGATCTTGAGAGAGAGAGTTTTTCGATTGCTTTTCTCTCTCTTAAAATGTGAATTCAATGCTTCTGATTTTTCCGAAAATGAAGTTGTGTTTTTTTGTTTTGATAGTGTACATTGTATTTATACCTATTTACATGGTATATTTACTATTTAGTTCTACACTATCAAAACTATTATTTACGCCCCTAATTACAAGGAATAACAAAATAACAAAGCACAATTCTAATGTCTCTTCAATCTCCCCCTTTGTGCTTGTCTTCGTTTCATCTCCATTTATCCTTGTCGGGGTAGAATGATTTTCATAATCCCAATGCTGTCTCGTAACGTCGAACAGCATTCCTCAGCTCCAACCTTACATTAATAGCATCCAAAAGCTCATTTAAGAGTGGGGCCTCTTCCTCACCAAGATCCTCGAAGATCGTCTCTTCAGTGATCTCTCCCAATCTTTTCTGAATGTTCTTCCTCACTAGCTTCAACGTCCCGTCACAGAACTTGTGGATTTCTGACTTCATCATAGCTCTCGTCTTTCCAGTGAGTGGATTCCGATAAGTTATGGCGAGGCCAGGTTTCTTGAATATGTAGTTCTCGGGAAAATTGTTGAGTGGGAAGCCCTTCATGAGCGGAGACTCCATGTTGACCTTCTTCGTATTGTTCTCTATAGCAATTTGAAGGTCGTGAACGGTGTGATACTTGATCTGCCGCACCATGAATCTTTTCAATCCCTCTTCTCGAGTGCGGTTGCTGTCCGCTCGCTCAATGTGGTAGATTGGGGTAGGCAAGCTTCCAATCGAATGCGAAACCCCCACGAGATGGAGGATCGGTGGCTTGTCCCTGAAGTTTTTCTTCAGTTGATCCGTTGAGATGCCACTTCGATCTGGACCAAGATAGTTGAGCATGAAGATGTGCTCCATTTTCTTCCTATCTTCCCAATGTGATGTACCCTGTAGGTTTAGTTCGTTGAGCTTCTTTATCCGGTTAGGAGCCCTCCATAACTGCTTTCTAACATCTTCAATGAACGGGACTTCAATTCTGATATTCTCCCACAGCGTCTCGATTCTGACTGTCCCTTTTGATAAGCGGGGAGGAGAGTCGACTTTGTGCCTAATCATTTCTGGTAGTTCTGGGAGAGCATAGTTGTAGTTCTCGCCTTCTTGAAGTTCTTCATCTTCAAGCAGCACCAAGTCCACCGAAGCTTGTTGTAAGAAGTATCTGACGTTGGAGAGTCGAGCTTGAGCAGCGTCCTCTGGTTCCCATTGCGTCATCCACTTCTCGATTAAAATATAATCGTCTATGATCAGATGTGGATCGTAGACAACTGCTTCTGTTTGGGCTTGGAGGAGGTTAGGAGTGGGGATTTAATTTGGATTTGTGGGAGAGAGTGGTAGTGTGGGGGATGTAGTGGGAGGTGTTGTTTGTTGGCGGGTTGTGGGTTGTGTGGTTGGTGGGTTTGATGATGATCCTCCAGTTTCTTGACGCTTTGTTGTTTGCGCTCGACTCACGCCACGGTCGCTCGTGTGGTTCGTTGCCTTTTCTCCCCCTCATGATGATCCGGATCATCGGGATCGTCATGTCTTCGCTTCGTGCGGGAGATTTCTTCTCGGCACCTTGTTTGAGCGGGCGGCTCGGGTTCATCTATCAGCCTTTTGTAGAGAGTCTCCTCAGCGGGGGTCCTGGTCTCTAAGGCGAGGAGTCGGAAGATGAGTATGTCATGAAGCTGGGTGATCGGGATGGTATAGGGGTTGATGAGTGAAGGTGATGGAGTTGGGATGGAGAGGGTGGGTTGTATAGGGGTGTGTATGGTGGTTGAAAGAGGTGGTGAGGATACGGGAGTGGTTTGAGCTTCGGACGGAGCGGCCGCGGAGACCGGTGCTTTCCCGGTATCCCTTCGGGAGGTCTCAATGGCCTGGAGCATTCTTTCCATTATGCAATCTTCGAGAGAAGAAATGGTTGTGGATAGTGCTTCTTGTAAGCTTTGCTCCGTCACGATCATCGATGGAGTGGGGCCAAGGAGGCGCTCCACTGTCACAACATCGGAAAAGGTTTTCGATGTGCCGCCTTGAACAGATCTTGAGATTCCGGAACGTCCGGGGACATCCGTTATCAACCTGAAGTCACCACTTCAATGGGTTGGCCTGTTGTTTGCTCCGAAGATATAGGGGGTTCAGTAGGCCTTCCATCCAATCCTTGAGATGATACGGTAGGTATCACCTCTATGGGTGTTGAGACAAATTCAGGTTGAGTCTGTACGGTTGGTTGATCCGTTGTTGGTGGAGGAGTCGTCACCGAAGCCGGTAGTACTGAAGGGGACACAGACGGGGCCGAGATTTGCTGTCGGCGAGAGCCCCTTCTTTGAAGGCTGTATTCTTCATCCGATTTTGTGGCCTCAAGAGATACATCGTGAGGAAACCTTCGTGCTCGACGGCCGGTGTCTCTGTCTTCTGAGTCGTGGCTTCGAGCTCTGTTATTGCCACTAGAGTCCTTTGAGAGGGCGCCGGAGCTTGATCCAAGGCCCGTACCATCTCCTCCGTGATTGAGTTATTTTAACAGTAGTCTTGGTAGGCATGTCCGTTGGATCAGCTAGTCTGAGCAGCTCCAATGGGATCAGCATTAGTTCGAGCGCTAGGTCAGCTACCTTCGGGTTGTGAAAGAAGCGAAGGCGAGGTGGGATGTATCCTCCTGCCGGTGGTAGTCTCGGGATCTCTGGATGAACGTCCATAAAGTGTGAGATCAACACCGGGAACCACTGTACGTATGGGAGGACTTCGCCTTTGACTTGGTCTCCCTTTGACGTATCTAGTCCGCTAGATCATTCCATATCAGCTGGCCCACGTAGTATTTCTTTGAGAAAACCACTCCATGGAAGATGCGAAGGATATTCCCGTTCGCCTTATCGAAGCCAGAGTGTTTTGGGGAGAGGCATTTATTGATTATGCCGAACAAGGTCCTCCACGGATGTGGGATCCCGCTGTTTTGAAAATTCGCCAGTTTGGTCAGGGGGCTTGTATCCCATCCGGAGCATATCTTCTACGATCTCCGCGTCCGTTGGAAGTTGATCGTAGTTGTCGTAGTGCGGGAGATCGAGCACCATGGCCATCAGATTTTTGTTCAGGACGACGTGTCTTGTGTTTATCTGCGTCATGTATTCCACGTCATCTCCGACTACATGTCTCTGTATACGTCCCCAAAATTGTTGGAGGTAGACCATCTGTACGGAGGCGGTCATTGTCAGAGCTGGCCATAGTGGGTGTCCTTTGAGGATGGAGATGATGACTTCATCCGGACACCGGAATGTAGCAAGGTCCAGCTGGTAGTTGTTGTCATGGACCGTTATGTAACTTCCAGAAGGATAGATGTGTGGGTAATTTGGAGTTGCCATTTCTGTAAAGAATGAAATAAAATTCATTATATGGAAAATTTCAAATGCGAATAGATTGAATTAAATGTGAATGACAAAGATTACTTAGAGAATTTTAAAAAGTATCTAAGTGTTAAAGTTTATTAGCGAAAAACGTAGTGTAAAAGTTGAAAAATTTGCTAAGTTTAGGTAGCGTATTTTTATTCGATTGGGAATTTATTCGAATGTTAAGTATTGCGATCGAAAATTTTTTAAGTCTTAGAGAAAAAACTTGAAAAATTTTCTAAGTCTATTCAGCGTGATTTTATTCGAATGACAATTTATTCGATCATTAAGTTTTGCGATCAAATAAAAATTGTGTCAAATAACTCAAGTTTCTCGCCGATGACTTTTACGATCGAATAAAATATTGTCGAAAACAAGAGTTTTTCGCTGAGTAATTTTGCGATCGAATAAAAAGTTGTCGAAAACAATAGTTTTTCGCTGAGTAATTTCGCGATCCAATAAAAAGTTGTCGAAAAACTTAAATTTTGTTGCCGCGTAGTTTGCGATCAAATAAAAGAATATCGAAAAACTTAAAGTTTTCGTCGCTTATTTTTGCGATCGAATAAAATTGAATTGAAAAATTAAGTTTTACCCGCGAAGTTTTACGATCGAATTAAAATATATCGAACACAAAAGGTTTTCGACGCTGAGTTTTGTGATCGACTAAAACTTAACGAAAACAAAAGTTTTCTGATGACACTGTTTGCAATTAGAACTTTTTCGATCGAAAATTTTGCAAATCAAAAAGTAAACGTGTGACACGTAAATTTTGATTTCTGGGTAAATCATGAGTTAATCTGGATTTGGAACGTTCAGAAAACAGTTGCAAATCCAAATATCATGATTTAACCCAAATAGTCTAGTTTAAACACGTCGATTTGAGAGTTTAAAATCATTTTTAATCGAAAAAGTATGAAAATGAAATTTCATCAAATGTTTTTGAGAAACAATTTGCGAATCGTGTGTTTTTGACCGAAAAGTGATTCGAAATGTGTTTCTACCTTCGAAATCGGCGAGTTTAGGAAGAAAATCACTGAGATAAGTGAGGTTTTCGTGAAATCGCCGAAGAGAGTTCGAAGAGTGTGTGGAAGTCGAAATGTTTTTCGACGAGAAAAGTTGTATGTGAGGGAGTTTTTCGATCGATAAAGTGGTACTAATACTTTACGATCGGGAATGTAAAAATTACTTTGGGCTGAAAAAATAATATTTTGGGCTTTCGTTAAAATTCAGGTCTGATTAAACTAAAATTTAATCTTTTAAGAATTAACCCAAAAGTAAATTGTGTAATGCTCCCTGTATTTCTGAAAGAAATGCCATTATCTTCTAATGTTGATGAAATTCAACACTTGACTCCTCGGATGTGCACGGAATTTCCTCTGATGCTTAGAAAAAAAATATTAGAAGTCATGTTTTATAACTAAATCATATAGGAGATAATAACAAATTCTCATATAAAACCCCCCCTCAACAATTGCATGTTTTAACTTTTCGGCATTTATGCACATATTTAGTACAATTTGGCTTGTAAAAATTTACTATTTAAGTACAAGTAACGCATTTTAAGCAATTCAGCATAGATTCATTAAAATTTTGCGTTTTTTCAAAAAACAATTCGCATTTTATAATTTCTGAACCAATGCATGTATTAATGCATTTAAAATGTGCGAACAATATTTTCAATAATAAATTTTTTTTTATTATAAATAATTTTGTTTTGGGGTCAGATTGGACATTTTGAACATTATCATGCAAAAATTTCTCATGACATATAAAATAATAAATTGTCGTCAAATCATGTAACTAAACTAATATCCTATGATCTTAGTATGAATCATTTTGACAACTCTCGCAAGTTTCGCTCATAGCACTCAATTTATTTTTATCATGGAAATATTTAGTAGATATATCACTCATACCATCACGACAAAATTATATCAATTTGTTTGTTATCGTAGCATATTTAATCAACTTACCAAGTGAAAGTTCATCATTTTGAATCATAGGAACTTTGAAGGGATTATTTTTAGGCTCTGACTAAAAGGTGATAGGTCCTATTATATCCAACACGATTATGTTCGGTGAAGAATTCGATAGAAAATGTAAAACTTACGAAGAACACGTTTGAATTTTGCGCGGAAGCTTGAGAGCGTTCTTCACGTTGTAAAGTTCGGTTTTCTATTAAAATGAATTCTTCTACCCGAATACATCACATTAGGGTTCCTTATATACCAAACAAGTTTGGTATATTTGCTAAGTAGTCCTAATCTATGGCTTAATTACAATTAAGCCCAAACTACTATTTACACTACAAGATTAAGATAACATTTATATTTGAACACAATAAAAATGTCCTAACAATCTCCCCCTTTGTGTTCAATCTTCGCTTGAGCATAGGTTATCTTGTCTTGTTTTGAAAAGATTCCTCGAGTCCTAACAATCTCATTTTTACGAGATTATTTGTGTAATCTCCTCCTTTATCTTGTCTTGTGGTCTCTTTCTTCTTTGGAGATCTTCAAGCACACCTGTCTTGTAATACTTTTCTCGGCACCGGATCTTTCTTCTAATTTTCTTTTGAAGTTCGTCTCCAAGTGTCGGAAGGTGTGTGAAGTTGCTTGCCGGATTTTTGGACAATTTTCTCTTTTGTGTTCCATCTCTCCCTTTGATAGCGACGAAAATCCCCCTATTTTAATTCAACCTTGTGTTGCGATCAGGGAATTCGATTTGAAATTTGGAGAGACGTACACGAGCGGCAACTTCGGTCATTGAAGCTCGTAGTGTTTGCTTGAATCGACGACGCTTAAGAATTAAGTATTTCCGATCAATCTTGCACTTTCGTTGTTGTATTGCTCCCATTTCTTTAGTACTACTCCCCCTCATGATGATCGAGTGGGGAGATCGTCATGGCGATGTATCAAAATGGGGCATCACTGTTTGGCAAGAAGATTGTATCTTCGTGCAACGAGATGGAGTTTGTAGACTTCGTAGGAAATCAAATTCGGTAATAACCCGACGGAGCCACGAAGGCATTCCGTCGATATAAAACCGGGGCCACATAGGCTTCCCGTTGACATCGTTCTAGGAGCGTTGCTCGTAGAAGATGGCCTAATACCGTTGTTGCTATGATGTTGCAACGGCAGGACTTCCTTTTGATCATCGAAGCATGTCTGAGAATGACATGTCTACGAAAGTTCAAACTTGATCACAAAGACCAAGTATATAAAAAGTGTATCTGTCCTAGAAAATTATAAAAATTTAGGAAATAAGGACACACTAGACTCGATGTGATCAATAAAAGTGTGGTACGGGGCAGATTACCACTTAGTTCAATATCTCCCACTTCCGAGTGGAGTGGTGATACACGTGGCTCCCCGTGAGAAAATGAAACATTGGTTATTTAGTAGACGATGAGTGGGTAAAGCTTGGATGTGCATGCGCCGTTGGACCTAATGCGGCGTCTTCTACCCGGGAGCTAATAAAATTTGCACCTGTACCTATGGGGGTTAGTCCGAAATATTTGTGAGATTAGGGATTTATGTACCTTAAAAAATTTCCAAGTCATCATCGAAGTCGTCTTGCTTGTTGTTCGGATGATGTAGGATAGGTGGTAGATTGTATCGTCACAAATGCTCGAACGCGTTCCGGGGTTAGGATCAAGTTGGTTTAGACTGAACCATAGGAACTAGAATCCATGCTTCCGGGGTACGAGATGAGTGCTGCTTTATTTGAATTAGCAAGACGGAGCCGGTCGTTGAAAATGAGCATTTGGATCGTCATGAAGATTGTCACTTTTGCCTTTTTGGAAATATTTGTCCGTTGTAAGCTCGAGATTCTTCATTCAAAGTCCGTCGAAAGTTGTCGGAGGAAATATCCATGAAGCTTAATGAAGATGGGAGGAGATTTTTATATATATATATATTTAAGTATATTATTATTATTATTTATTTTTATTTTGAAGTATATATGTAATAGGTATTAGTATATGATATTATATATATATAGATATATGTGTGTGGTTTGCAGGTGAAAGGTTGTCGGGTCGGAGTCGAGAAGTGAAGCTATCGAGAGAATATTTTTCGGATGAGGTATATCGAAAAAAAATTCGAGTGAGGTGTATCGAAAAAAATTAGAGTGAAGTGTAATGAAAAATTTCGAATAAGGTGTATCGAAAAAAATTTCGGATGAGGTTTGCGATAAAATTTCTCGATATAGTAGAGAAAATTTCTCAATAACGTTCCATGAGAAAACTTTCACGAGAAAGTTGTACGAGAAAAAAAAAATTGTCGATAAAGTTTTAGCATTACGTCTTGAGAAAGTTTGTCGATAAAAAATGTGTCGAGAAAGTCTTGCGAGAAAATTTCTCGAGAAACTGTAGAAAATTTATCGGTAAACTATATCGGTAGAATTTTCAAAAATTCAATATTTGAAACTCTATCGATATTTTGATTTCTCCCTCTCAAATAATGCTTTCGAAATAAAGTTTCTCCCCCTAGAAGTTGCGTAGTAAGATTAACAAATATTACAAATCTCTTTCCCTTAATGCATTCGTTTAAAGTTTTAACTCCCCCTAAAAAATTAAAATTGTTGCCTCCTCTTGAAAGAAATAAGATTCTCTCCTCTTTAAGATAAAAGAGTAGCTCCCCTTCAAATTAAGCTCATTTAAATGTTATATTGAAAAAAACGGTATTTATCATTTCCGTGTATAATATGCATTTAGAATTTAAAATCTCTTAAAGTTTTGAAAATGCATATTTAAAATGTAGCATTTGAAAAATAATAGGTTTTTACATGTATCTCGTATGTGTATGCAAATTTAAAATATTGAAAGTTCGTTCAACATACACATAATTAGAATGTACCTCATTGAAGTGTAGTTGTAGTAGCTCACGCCTCTTCCCTTTATCATGTATGTGGAGCCACTACGTCAATACCATACATGAGGGAATCTGCAAAACATCATCGGGACTTTGGTACCCATTGTAAAGTGGGTCCTCCCTTAGTAGCATAATACGGGTTAAGCATAGATGGAGTCAAATTTAATTGCGGTCCTAAATCATCCATTAATGTACGTTTAGGTACCCAAATTTGTGTGGGATTTCCTAACTTAATAGTAGACATAGGAACCCATGTAGGAGCGATTTGACACGGAAAAGATATTTCAGCTTTGGTGAAAGTGTGTTTCGAAGAAGATTTAAATATTTTCTCCGAAGCCAGTCGCATAAGATGTTTCTTAGAATGAACTTGGACTGGATACTTCATGTAGGAATACAAGAATATAGAATTATAAGCGTCACTAGTATATAAGTCATGTATCCTATGTTGAGAATTCACACAATTCACATTAGAATGATGAGAAGAATTAGGAAAATTATTTCCAAGTCTAGGCTTCCTAAATAGAGAATTATTAAAATCATTTGAAGCACACGATGAAGTTTGTTTGCTAGAACTTGGAGCCTTTTCCTTAAAAATTTTCTTTACAGGAATATGAGAGGAAAATTTTGGTTCTTTAAATTTCTGTTCCGTAACTTTGAAAAATAATGTAGATTTTCCTTTCTCCTTCCTGAGTTGTATTTGTTCCTTAGCAATTTGAAGTTGTATTAGTAAAAGTCTTTTCGATTTTAGGAACAAAAACGTCCGTTTGCGTTGCTTTATCTTGTTTAAGAGAAGATTTTTCTTTTGAAATATCGTTTAAAGCACATTCTTTTCTGCTTCAAAATTCTTTCTTTTTGATTCTAAGGAGGAGTTTAAATCGGCTATTTTCTTAATAATAATACGCATATAACAGAAAGTAGAATTTTTTGAATAATCATAATTTTCTTCCTCATCTTTAGGAATATCTTCTAAAGGATATAATGAATTATAGTTTATTTCCCGTGTCTTGTAACTATTGTTCAATTCAGTGTATTCAAAGGGAATTTCAGTCCTAGTTGTGGCTTTTTGTTTGGATTCTTCTAAGGCATTTATTTCGGAAGAGTAAGTAAAAAACCATTAAAGAATTAAATCCTTAACCAATGTACTTGATATCATATAATATTTTTACGTTAATCTTTTCAAGTTACAAGGATTAGTAAAGCCTAAGCCTTCAACAGGATTATAAAATTCCATGTCATGTAAATTAGGGGAATTTTTGAGATTTGATATCTCATCTAAAAGCTTTTTCTTTTCCGCTCGGAAACCTACTCTTTCTAATTCCAGAGATGCATTTAATTCGGTTATTTTATGAATAACCTCCGGAATTTCCCAACAAGAAGTAGGTTTATCATAATGTAAATTATTTCCCAAATTAGATGCTAAGGCTTTAGAGGAACTTTGGTCTTTTTGACCCTTTTCAGCAAGATTGTAGTATAAATTTTTAATTTTAGAGTACAATTTTATGCATTCCTCAACTAATTCATCATAAAGGAGTGACTTATTACACACGCTTCTTCACTATTTTTAAGACGCGTGGTAAGTTCCCTGTTTTTTGTTTCTAACTCCATAACTGTTTTCTCTAATTTTTCAAATAAACTAGAGTCAGAATGACTAACCTTGAGATGGTCAGTGGAGGAGTTCATTCGTAGATATCGTGCTCTTTGAAGATCATCAATTAGGTCTTGGTTGTATTCCATAGAGTAGGTATCCGTTTGTTTTGGTTATGTTGGATATTTGATCGTTGACGCGTTATGTGGATTTGAAATAAAAGATTCGAGGAATAGAGTAGGTATCGAAAAATTTTTAGGATAAAATGTAGATATTAAAACTTTTTGGACCGAAAAAAATAGTTTTGAAAAGTTTAGAGTCGAAAAGTGTAAGTATCGAAAATTTTGTGGTTTCGTGAAGAATAGTGAAGTTTCAAAATTTTATTCGTATCGATAACTTTTTGGTAGGTACCGAAAAGTTATATGTTGATGTCGGAAACTTCATAAAGATTACCAAAACATTCTTATAATTTGCAAAAATAATTGATTTCGAAAAATTCTATTGTCAAATGATACCGAGAAAGTTTGTCGATAAAGGTTTTACGGTAAAGTTAAGTTTCTATATCAAATTTTAATGGCAGGGAAAAAAACTGTCGAAAAAGAATGATTTTTGCGTGAAAGTTTTATTTTCTACCGAGAACCTCGTCACTCTTTTGTGTATGTATATGTAAGTCTTTGTCGAAAAACAAATTTCCGCACTGCAAACTAGTATCGAAAAGGGTAATTTGGGTATCGAGAAATATTTTTTATTGATTTTAATCTGGTTGTCGATATTGAAAGCAGTGGTGATTTGGAAATCTGATTTGGGTTATGAGGATGATATGAAAAAAAATTCTCTGATGAAGTTATCAATTGGCGATTAAGCTTCGAATTGGAGCTTTGATCTGTTGCGTCGTGACCAAGGTTGCAGATGATGAGAAATCGAACTTGGATGATGAGAAATGTATGTGAGTTATTGCTAAGAGTTTCTCGAGGTGTAGTGTAAAAGAAAATGTTTTTTGATAAGGTTCGTAATTTTTTTATAGTAATATTTTCGATATGAGAACAAAGTTTTCGATAGAGGTATTACTGTTTTCGGTAATGTTAGTTTGCGATAAAGACTTTGCGTAAAACTTTTGGGTGAAAGAAATTTTTTCGATAAAGCTATTCACGATGGATTCTGCACCACAAAAAATTATCGACAATGATGCCGCAAAAATACAAAATCGGGTTGACCAAGTTTTTCCCGTTGACCATAAAGGTTTACGGGTTTTTATTCTAAATTTCAATCCAAAATACAAAATTAAGCAAAATGAGCTTGGGTAATGAATCGAAATTAGCAGATTAACAAGCGCAAACACTCAATTAAAGTAGAAAACAGCAAAATAGGTCGAATTTTTTAGTAATCCGACGAATTTCACGAAGAACACTGTAATACCCGTAAAATTAATACGGGAATAATGCGCAATTAGCGTGAAAATTATTCTGTAAGTTTCGGAAAATTATGAAGTTAATTTTCGGACAAAGCGAATTTTCGGGAAATTGAACCGAAAATAAGAAAAATACTCTTTGAGTAAAATAAATAGATATGGGCCCAAATTAATTTAAAGTAGGCCCAATAAGAGATTTCCTTAAGAGAAAGGAAACGTAACTTTCCTTTTAAAGGTTTATCTCAAAAGGTGATAAGGACAAACGAAAATATCAAACGAAAGAAAACAAACGAAGAAAAGCAGAGAAGAACTAAGCAATTTCGGCTAACTTGGAAGTGAGGTAGGTGGTTTTTAACCCCTACAACTGTTTTTAAGTTTGATTTATTTAGTTTAACGAATTTGGATGAAAGGTCATCCGAATTCATGAATTTCGGGAGCTTTGAATGATTATGTGTTGTATTTGCTGTGTTGAGATGTTAAGTTTGAGCTCAATATATGAGTTCTGTGAATTCTTACATGTTTATGTGAAATCTGGAACGGATTCATGTGATGAAGTTCTGGAAAATATGAATTTCGATGAGATGAAGAAAGTTTCAGCTCATGAGAAATTCGCGGGTTGAAAAGAATTCGCGGGCCAAAAAGGTTCGTGAAGTGTGAGAGAGGAAAGAAAATCGCGGGCTGCGATAAAATTCGCGGGCCGAAAGATTTGTAAAGATGTG
Organism: Linderniella brevidens; assembly: GCA_004919715.1. Classification (NCBI taxonomy): domain Eukaryota; kingdom Viridiplantae; phylum Streptophyta; class Magnoliopsida; order Lamiales; family Linderniaceae; genus Linderniella; species Linderniella brevidens. The sequence goes on from SWDC01000148.1 coordinate 10,842,881, forward strand.
AGTGAGAAAAGAAGGTCGCGGGCCAAATTTAAATTTCGCCAAATTTGAAAGGTTGAAATTCGGGCAGATTTTCGATAGTTCGCCGAAGTTTAGTTCGTGAATTATATTCGGATCGCGAAAAGTTCTTCGCGGACTCAAATGGATTTTATTGTGTGAGTAAATGGGTTTTTCGCGGGTCGACCACAGGGTGATTCCTGTGAGAGAAGTAGCGGGTCGGACTAAAGTTTCGCGGGTCAACTTGAATTTCGCGGGGTGATTCCTGTGAGTGAATTTCGGGTGACACGCGAACTAAATCAGACTTCGCAAATTCGATCAAATGACGCGCGAAATCCAAATTCGGGCAATACCGCTAACACTGTGAAGAGTCCCGAATTTTGACTCCAAATGTCGGGTTGACCATATGCTTTTAAAAAAAAAAAAAAAGTCTGAAGTTGACCGAACTTCACGATTCGACCAGTCTAATTATTTTTGGACTTTTGTCTTAAATTAGGCCCAAATATTCAAATAAAATTATTTTAAGTTCATTTTATCTTTAAATCAAAGTATATTCATACTTTGACTAGAATTTTCGGGTCAACCCTTATTTTAAGATACGAGAGTATTTTGGGGTATTATTTGTAAGAAATAATACGTGATATATGTGACGAATGTGATATGCATTTCACGACATGCATAAGAGAGGTGAAGGTACCGTAATGATACGGTGACACGATATTGTGTCGAATGTGAGAAGGGTAGAGTTGCCGATTTTGGCAGTCAGGTTCAGACTCGATTATGCACTTGGTGGGAGAGGGGGTTTGCGACACCCATCTACTCGGGATTGAGCCACCCGAGGTGTAAACCACCGGATATTATTTGGCTCAGGGACGGCAGACAGATGTGAGATTCCTGTCTACCCGAACTTGTGGTATAACATTCGGGGAAAAAGCCGTCGGGTTGAGATTGTGTGCGGAAGGAGCGACCCGGCGCGGCCGGTGTGGGCTACCGCATGGTTGATGGTGTACTTTGCCATTGCGCGCGTGGGTGCCGAGTCTGACCTAGGGCCCTGTTGAGAATTGAGAATTGATAGATGAGATTTGTCGAGTGTGCATTATATTATATTGTGAGGAACCGGGATTGGGTGGAGTGCACGCACGTATTGCATGTTATGTAATCACCTACTGGGCAATAGCTCAGGGTTCTATCCTATTTTTGTTTGTAGGTAAGAATGAACCCGACACCGACTAGTGTCAGGGTTGAGATTCATGGCGAGCTGGCGGCGGTGACTCCACGGACTTTTGAGGGTGGCGCAGTACATGGGACGCGACCTGTGGAGTGGTATAGTGTTTGATATTGGGTTTGAAATTTTGGGGCTTCGGCCCAAAGTATTAATAGTAGATATTTTTGTAAACCCTGAGTTGTTTCAGACAACTTAAATTTCGGGGACGAAATTTCTTTTAGGGGGGGAGGATGTAATACCCGTAAAATTAATAGGGGAATAATGCGCAATTAGCGTGAAAATTATTCTGTAAGTTTCGGAAATTATGAAGTTAATTTTCGGACAAAGCGAATTTTCGGGAAATTGAACCGAAAATAAGAAAAATACTCTTTGAGTAAAATAAATAGATATGGGCCCAAATTAATTTAAAGTAGGCCCAATAAGAGATTTCCTTAAGAGAAAGGAAACGTAACTTTCCTTTTAAAGGTTTATCTCAAAAGGTGATAAGGACAAACGAAAATATCAAACGAAAGAAAACAAACGAAGAAAAGCGGAGAAAACTAGCAATTTCGGCTAACTTGGAAGTGAGGTAGGTGGTTTTTAACCCCTACAAACTGTTTTTAAGTTTGATTTATTTAGTTTAACGAATTTGGATGAAAGGTCATCCGAATTCATGAATTTCGGGAGCTTTGAATGATTATGTGTTGTATTTGCTGTGTTGAGATGTTAAGTTTGAGCTCAATATATGAGTTCTGTGAATTCTTACATGTTTATGTGAAATCTGGAACGGATTCATGTGATGAAGTTCTGGAAAATATGAATTTCGATGAGATGAAGAAAGTTTCAGCTCATGAGAAATTCGCGGGTTGAAAAGAATTCGCGGGCCAAAAAGGTTCGTGAAGTGTGAGAGAGGAAAGAAAATCGCGGGCTGCGATAAAATTCGCGGGCCGAAAGATTTGTAAAGATGTGAGTGAGAAAAGAAGGTCGCGGGCCAAAATTTAAATTTCGCCAAATTTGAAAGGTTGAAATTCGGGCAGATTTTCGATAGTTCGCCGAAGTTTAGTTCGTGAATTATATTCGGATCGCGAAAAGTTCTTCGCGGACTCAAATGGATTTTATTGTGTGAGTAAATGGGTTTTTCGCGGGTCAGAATTAATTTCGCGGGTCGACCACAGGGTGATTCCTGTGAGAGAAGTAGCGGGTCGGACTAAAGTTTCGCGGGTCAACTTGAATTTCGCGGGGTGATTCCTGTGAGTGAATTTCGGGTGACACGCGAACTAAATCAGACTTCGCAAATTCGATCAAATGACGCGCGAAATCCAAATTCGGGCAATACCGCTAACACTGTGAAGAGTCCCGAATTTTGACTCCAAATGTCGGGTTGACCATATGCTTTTAAAAAAAAAAAAAAAAAAAAAAAAAAGTCTGAAGTTGACCGAACTTCACGATTCGACCAGTCTAATTATTTTTGGACTTTTGTCTTAAATTAGGCCCAAATATTCAAATAAAATTATTTTAAGTTCATTTTATCTTTAAATCAAAGTATATTCATACTTTGACTAGAATTTTCGGGTCAACCCTTATTTTAAGATACGAGAGTATTTTGGGGTATTATTTGTAAGAAATAATACGTGATATATGTGACGAATGTGATATGCATTTCACGACATGCATAAGAGAGGTGAAGGTACCGTAATGATACGGTGACACGATATTGTGTCGAATGTGAGAAGGGTAGAGTTGCCGATTTTGGCAGTCAGGTTCAGACTCGATTATGCACTTGGTGGGAGAGGGGGTTTGCGACACCCATCTACTCGGGATTGAGCCACCCGAGGTGTAAACCACCGGATATTATTTGGCTCAGGGACGGCAGACAGATATGAGATTCCTGTCTACCCGAACTTGTGGTATAACATTCGGGGAAAAAGCCGTCGGGTTGAGATTGTGTGCGGAAGGAGCGACCCGGCGCGGCCGGTGTGGGCTACCGCATGGTTGATGGTGTACTTTGCCATTGCGCGCGTGGGTGCCGAGTCTGACCTAGGGCCCTGTTGAGAATTGAGAATTGATAGATGAGATTTGTCGAGTGTGCATTATATTATATTGTGAGGAACCGGGATTGGGTGGAGTGCACGCACGTATTGCATGTTATGTAATCACCTACTGGGCAATAGCTCAGGGTTCTATCCTATTTTTGTTTGTAGGTAAGAATGAACCCGACACCGACTAGTGTCAGGGTTGAGATTCATGGCGAGCTGGCGGCGGTGACTCCACGGACTTTTGAGGGTGGCGCAGTACATGGGACGCGACCTGTGGAGTGGCATAGTGTTTGATATTGGGTTTGAAATTTTGGGGCTTCGGCCCAAAGTATTAATAGTAGATATTTTTGTAAACCCTGAGTTGTTTCAGACAACTTAAATTTCGGGGACGAAATTTCTTTTAGGGGGGAGGATGTAATACCCGTAAAATTAATAGGGGAATAATGCGCAATTAGCGTGAAAATTATTCTGTAAGTTTCGGAAAATTATGAAGTTAATTTTCGGACAAAGCGAATTTTCGGGAAATTGAACCGAAAATAAGAAAAATACTCTTTGAGTAAAATAAATAGATATGGGCCCAAATTAATTTAAAGTAGGCCCAATAAGAGATTTCCTTAAGAGAAAGGAAACGTAACTTTCCTTTTAAAGGTTTATCTCAAAAGGTGATAAGGACAAACGAAAATATCAAACGAAAGAAAACAAACGAAGAAAAGCAGAGAAGAACTAAGCAATTTCGGCTAACTTGGAAGTGAGGTAGGTGGTTTTTAACCCCTACAAACTGTTTTTAAGTTTGATTTATTTAGTTTAACGAATTTGGATGAAAGGTCATCCGAATTCATGAATTTCGGGAGCTTTGAATGATTATGTGTTGTATTTGCTGTGTTGAGATGTTAAGTTTGAGCTCAATATATGAGTTCTGTGAATTCTTACATGTTTATGTGAAATCTGGAACGGATTCATGTGATGAAGTTCTGGAAAATATGAATTTCGATGAGATGAAGAAAGTTTCAGCTCATGAGAAATTCGCGGGTTGAAAAGAATTCGCGGGCCAAAAAGGTTCGTGAAGTGTGAGAGAGGAAAGAAAATCGCGGGCTGCGATAAAATTCGCGGGCCGAAAGATTTGTAAAGATGTGAGTGAGAAAAGAAGGTCGCGGGCCAAATTTAAATTTCGCCAAATTTGAAAGGTTGAAATTCGGGCAGATTTTCGATAGTTCGCCGAAGTTTAGTTCGCGAATTATATTCGGGTCGCGAAAAGTTCTTCGCGGACTCAAATGGATTTTATTGTGTGAGTAAATGGGTTTTTCGCGGGTCAGAATTAATTTCGCGGGTCGACCACAGGGTGATTCCTGTGAGAGAAGTAGCGGGTCGGACTAAAGTTTCGCGGGTCAACTTGAATTTCGCGGGGTGATTCCTGTGAGTGAATTTCGGGTGACACGCGAACTAAATCAGACTTCGCAAATTCGATCAAATGACGCGCGAAATCCAAATTCGGGCAATACCGCTAACACTGTGAAGAGTCCCGAATTTTGACTCCAAATGTCGGGTTGACCATATGCTTTTAAAAAAAAAAAAAAAAAAAAAGTCTGAAGTTGACCGAACTTCACGATTCGACCAGTCTAATTATTTTTGGACTTTTGTCTTAAATTAGGCCCAAATATTCAAATAAAATTATTTTAAGTTCATTTTATCTTTAAATCAAAGTATATTCATACTTTGACTAGAATTTTCGGGTCAACCCTTATTTTAAGATACGAGAGTATTTTGGGGTATTATTTGTAAGAAATAATACGTGATATATGTGACGAATGTGATATGCATTTCACGACATGCATAAGAGAGGTGAAGGTACCGTAATGATACGGTGACACGATATTGTGTCGAATGTGAGAAGGGTAGAGTTGCCGATTTTGGCAGTCAGGTTCAGACTCGATTATGCACTTGGTGGGAGAGGGGGTTTGCGACACCCATCTACTCGGGATTGAGCCACCCGAGGTGTAAACCACCGGATATTATTTGGCTCAGGGACGGCAGACAGATGTGAGATTCCTGTCTACCCGAACTTGTGGTATAACATTCGGGGAAAAAGCCGTCGGGTTGAGATTGTGTGCGGAAGGAGCGACCCGGCGCGGCCGGTGTGGGCTACCGCATGGTTGATGGTGTACTTTGCCATTGCGCGCGTGGGTGCCGAGTCTGACCTAGGGCCCTGTTGAGAATTGAGAATTGATAGATGAGATTTGTCGAGTGTGCATTATATTATATTGTGAGGAACCGGGATTGGGTGGAGTGCACGCACGTATTGCATGTTATGTAATCACCTACTGGGCAATAGCTCAGGGTTCTATCCTATTTTTGTTTGTAGGTAAGAATGAACCCGACACCGACTAGTGTCAGGGTTGAGATTCATGGCGAGCTGGCGGCGGTGACTCCACGACTTTTGAGGGTGGCGCAGTACATGGGACGCGACCTGTGGAGTGGCATAGTGTTTGATATTGGGTTTGAAATTTTGGGGCTTCGGCCCAAAGTATTAATAGTAGATATTTTTGTAAACCCGATATAATACTATGTAGGTTATTTAAATTAAAAAAAAAGAAAATTTTATCGGGTCTTCCGCGTGTTCTGTTGCGGGGAAATCCGCCAATTAACTTAATTAGGAAGTAGGGTCGCCACAGGTGGTATCAGAGCTTAGGCTTTAGATTCTGAAGACTGTCCATGTACTGCCACTCAAAAGCCGGGAGAACCAGCCTCGCCTGTAAGTTAAGTGTAATACTTTGATATGATTATGTGATCTCATGTATATTTGTTACATGAATTATCTAGTATTTGGAAAATGCCAAGAGGAAGACCGAGGAACGTGTTCGTTGGAGAGTCCAGTCGGAGGGGCGAATCTGAATCCCCACCCCCGACTCGTGAGCATGACACGATAAATAGGCTGACTGAACTTATCCAAAGACAGTCAGACCAAATTCATGATTTGATAAATCACCAGAGCTCATCTGAGCACCGTCCATCCCCACAGCCTGATCGCGTAGAGATCATAGGGGAGCGATTTCGTAAGTTAAATCCACCAGTTTTCGCCGAAGCTACTAATCCTGCGGCAGCTGAGGACTGGATCGACACAATAGAAGACTTATTTATATACAGTCGTGTGCCGAACAATGAGAAGGTGTTGTGTGCCGTTTCCCTATTTCGGGGAAGCGCGCGTTTTTGGTGGAACACCATAAAGGTGTTAGAAGATCCGGCGACGATGACATGGGAACGCTTCAGGGAACTGTTTTATGATAAGTACTTCACTGCTCACGATCAGGAGCAGCGAATGTATGAATTCATGAACCTGAAACAAGGGCGAATGCCAGTTGCGGAATACATCCGCAAATTTGAAGAATTATCTCGTTTTGCACCTCATCTCGTGGCAACCAATACTCTAAAGGTGACGAGATTTCTTCGAGGGCTGAAGCCCGAATTTTATCGAGATTTAAGTGTGGCGGGAGTACGCCAATTAGAGTTCCGTCAGGCGACGGAGCGAGCGTTGATCGCAGAACAAGCGGAAGGAGTAGTAAGGGAAGCCCAAGAGGCAAGTAGGAAAAGAGAGAGTCAGCAACAGCAAGGAGGAAGCGGCCAAAAGCGACAATTCTTCGGCAAGGACCCGAAGAATAAAGGAAATCGACCGAGTCAACAGATGTGGCGCCCGAATGCTTATCAGAGACCGGCCAATGTTCCCAACCGACCCCCGGTACCAGCGCCCCAATGCCAACAGTGTGGACGAAATCACTTTGGCATATGCTACGGACCACGACCGGTGCAGACTCTGCAATGTTTCCGGTGCGGTGAGGCCGGACACATCGCACGGAATTGCCCGAGAGGTCAGCCTCCAGTGCAGACTCAACCGCGTAACCTCATTCGACCTCCACCTGTGCCTGCAAGAGTTTTTACTCTGACTAATGAGGAGGCGGAGGCAAACCCGAATGTAGTTACGGGTACGTTGAGTATATTTCACGTGCCCTTTCGATCTTGATTGACTCGGGAGCCACACATTCGTTTGTATCGGCTAACTTTGTGGCCAGGGCAGGAATCTATCCCTCCCGTTCATTATGTGATTTCGTGGTATCTTTACCACATGGGGATCCAACTCGATCAAATTTGGTGGTTGAGAAATGTCCCGTAAGAATTGAGGGTAGAGAGTTAGATGTGAACCTAATAGTAATCCCGATGAATGATTACGATATTATATTCGGGATGGATTGGCTTTCGAAATACGGAGCCATTATTGATTGTTCAAAAAGGGTAGTTAGGTTTCGATCGCCAGAGGGAGAGGAGTTTGAATTTTCGGGAAGAAAGAATAGAAACTCAATCCCTCGGATTTCTGCTTTAAAAGCTCAGCGACTCGTAAATACGGGTTGCGAATCGTTCCTAGTTTTTGCGGTGAATGCTGAGGAATCTTCCCAGCTTAAACTTGAGGAGGTTCCGATAGTGAACGAATATTCCGATGTATTTCCCGAGGATCTTCCGGGATTACCCCCAGATCGGGAGATTAAATTTGCAATCGATCTTGTACCTGGAGCTGCCCCGATCTCTAAATCCCCGTATCGGTTAGCACCGAACGAATTACGAGAATTGAAGGAGCAATTGGAAGATTTGTTGCAGAAGGGTTTTATTCAACCCAGTTTCTCACCATGGGGAGCCCCGGTTTTATTTGTGAAGAAAAAGGACGGGTCGATGAGAATGTGTATCGATTATCGTGAACTCAACAAGATCACGATTAAGAATAAATACCCATTGCCAAGGATTGACGATTTATTCGATCAACTCCAAGGAGCAACAGTATTTTCTAAGATCGACCTGCGCTCCGGTTATCATCAGCTGAAGATCCGGGAAGCGGACATTCCAAAAACCGCATTCAGTACGAGGTACGGCCACTATGAATTTTTGGTCATGCCTTTCGGATTGACGAATGCTCCGGCAGCCTTCATGGATTTGATGAACCGAGTATTCAAAAAATTGCTGGACCGATGTGTTATCGTCTTTATCGACGATATTCTCATTTATTCCAAGACAAAAGAAGAACATGAGGAACATTTGAGAGCGGTCCTAGGAATTCTTCGGGAGAAACAATTATTCGCCAAATTTAAAAAGTGCGAATTTTGGTTGGATCGAGTAATCTTTCTGGGGCATGTTATTTCGGGAAGCGGAATTTCAGTAGATCCCAGCAAGATAGAAGCTATAGAAAATTGGCCAAGACCAACCACTCCCACGGAGATAAGAAGTTTTCTCGGGCTAGCTGGGTATTATCGAAAGTTCATTAAGGACTTTTCCAGCATCGCCTCGACGCTCACCAATTTGACAAAGAAAAATGTTCCGTTCAAATGGACGGATGAATGTGAGCAAAGTTTCCAGGAATTAAAGAAAAGGCTAACAACTGCTCCAGTGTTAGCAATACCTTCGGGTACTGGAAATTTTTCTGTTTATAGTGATGCCTCTAAATATGGGTTGGGGTGTGTTTTAATGCAAAACGGGAAGGTGATCGCTTATGCCTCCCGACAATTAAAGCCATATGAGAAAAATTACCCCACTCATGATCTCGAACTCGCAGCCGTAGTGTTTGCTCTTAAAACATGGCGACACTATCTTTACGGAGAAAGATGCGAGATCTTCACGGATCACAAGAGTTTGAAGTACTTCTTCACCCAGAAGGAGTTAAATATGAGGCAAAGAAGATGGCTCGAGTTAGTCAAAGACTACGACTGTGTGATAAATTATCATCCAGGAAAAGCGAACGTAGTCGCAGATGCATTGAGCCGCAAAACTGTAAACACTGAATTACGCCAATTCGGAGTTGAAGTAATCAATTTCGGAGAGATTGAAGAAAAGTTGGCAGTGTTGACACTTAAGCCAACACTATTAGACCGAATCATTGAAGTACAAAAGAAAGATGAGTTGTACTTGAAGAAACAAAGAGAACAAGATAAAGAAGTCTCATCGGAATTTGAATTCCGAGAAGACGGGAGTTTACGATTTAAAAGTCGCTTATATGTGCCGGAAGATGAAGAGATTCGTCGAACTTTAATGACGGAGGCACATACGACAATATATTCGGTGCATCCCGGTGCAACGAAAATGTATCGTGATTTGCGACTAAATTATTGGTGGCCGGGAATGAAAAAGGATGTTGCTGCATTTGTACATAGATGCCTGACTTGTCAGCAGATCAAAGCAGAACATCAAAGACCGGCAGGAATGTTACAACCTTTGACGATTCCCGAGTGGAAGTGGGACCATATAACAATGGATTTTGTCGTCGGGTTGCCAAGAACGGTGAAAGGTTATGATGCAATTTGGGTGATTGTTGACAGACTGACTAAGTCCGCCCATTTCTTGCCTATTCACCAGACCTATCCCATGGAGAAGTTCGCTGAACTCTACATTCAAGAGATAGTGAGACTCCATGGAATTCCGATATCGATCATATCAGATCGAGATTCAAGATTTCTGTCCCAGTTCTGGAAAAGCTTACAGAAAGCTCTGGGAACTAAATTATCATTTAGTTCAGCTTATCATCCCCAGACTGACGGACAATCGGAAAGGACGATCCAGACACTCGAAGACATGTTGAGAGCATGTGTCTTGGATTTTCAAGGGAGTTGGAGTAAATATCTCCCGTTAATAGAATTTTCATATAACAACAGCTATCAAGCAACGATCGGAATGGCGCCTTACGAAGCCTTATACGGACGTAAATGTCGATCCCCAGTTCATTGGGATGAAATCGGCGAGAAGGCGCTATTAGGTCCCGAGATGGTACGCGAAATGACTGAAGTTGTTAAGAAAATTCGGGAGAAAATGCAAACGGCCCAAAGTCGCCAGAAGAGTTATGCAGACAAGAGGCGAAGGTCGTTAGAATTTGAAGAAGGTGATAAAGTATTTTTGAAAGTATCACCTATGAAGGGTGTCAAACGGTTCGGACAAAAAGGAAAGTTGAGTCCGAGATATATAGGACCTTTCAAAATTTTGAAAAGAGTCGGTGAAGTAGCATATCAGCTAGAATTACCGACGCCGTTAGCACAAGTCCATGACGTATTCCACGTGTCTACACTGCGAAAGTATGTGTTGGACCCGTATCATGTGCTAAGAGACAAAAGACTTCACCAACAATTGAAGCCGGACTTGAGTTACGAAGAAAAGCCGGTAGAGATTCTAATGTATGAGGTGAAGCAATTACGAAATAAGAATATTCCCCTCGTGAAGGTCTTATGGCGAAACCAGATATTGGAAGAAGCCACTTGGGAGCGAGAAGACGAAATGAGAGAGAAATACCCTGAGTTGTTTCAGACAACTTAAATTTCGGGGACGAAATTTCTTTTAGGGGGGGAGGATGTAATACCCGTAAAATTAATACGGGAATAATGCGCAATTAGCGTGAAAATTATTCTGTAAGTTTCGGAAAATTATGAAGTTAATTTTCGGACAAAGCGAATTTTCGGGAAATTGAACCGAAAATAAGAAAAATACTCTTTGAGTAAAATAAATAGATATGGGCCCAAATTAATTTAAAGTAGGCCCAATAAGAGATTTCCTTAAGAGAAAGGAAACGTAACTTTCCTTTTAAAGGTTTATCTCAAAAGGTGATAAGGACAAACGAAAATATCAAACGAAAGAAAACAAACGAAGAAAAGCAGAGAAGAACTAAGCAATTTCGGCTAACTTGGAAGTGAGGTAGGTGGTTTTTAACCCCTACAAACTGTTTTTAAGTTTGATTTATTTAGTTTAACGAATTTGGATGAAAGGTCATCCGAATTCATGAATTTCGGGAGCTTTGAATGATTATGTGTTGAGATGTTAAGTTTGAGCTCAATATATGAGTTCTGTGAATTCTTACATGTTTATGTGAAATCTGGAACGGATTCATGTGATGAAGTTCTGGAAAATATGAATTTCGATGAGATGAAGAAAGTTTCAGCTCATGAGAAATTCGCGGGTTGAAAAGAATTCGCGGGCCAAAAAGGTTCGTGAAGTGTGAGAGAGGAAAGAAAATCGCGGGCTGCGATAAAATTCGCGGGCCGAAAGATTTGTAAAGATGTGAGTGAGAAAAGAAGGTCGCGGGCCAAATTTTAAATTTCGCCAAATTTGAAAGGTTGAAATTCGGGCAGATTTTCGATAGTTCGCCGAAGTTTAGTTCGCGAATTATATTCGGGTCGCGAAAAGTTCTTCGCGGACTCAAATGGATTTTATTGTGTGAGTAAATGGGTTTTTCGCGGGTCAGAATTAATTTCGCGGGTCGACCACAGGGTGATTCCTGTGAGAGAAGTAGCGGGTCGGACTAAAGTTTCGCGGGTCAACTTGAATTTCGCGGGGTGATTCCTGTGAGTGAATTTCGGGTGACACGCGAACTAAATCAGACTTCGCAAATTCGATCAAATGACGCGCGAAATCCAAATTCGGGCAATACCGCTAACACTGTGAAGAGTCCCGAATTTTGACTCCAAATGTCGGGTTGACCATATGCTTTTAAAAAAAAAAAAGTCTGAAGTTGACCGAACTTCACGATTCGACCAGTCTAATTATTTTGGACTTTTGTCTTAAATTAGGCCCAAATATTCAAATAAAATTATTTTAAGTTCATTTTATCTTTAAATCAAAGTATATTCATACTTTGACTAGAATTTTCGGGTCAACCCTTATTTTAAGATACGAGAGTATTTTGGGGTATTATTTGTAAGAAATAATACGTGATATATGTGACGAATGTGATATGCATTTCACGACATGCATAAGAGAGGTGAAGGTACCGTAATGATACGGTGACACGATATTGTGTCGAATGTGAGAAGGGTAGAGTTGCCGATTTTGGCAGTCAGGTTCAGACTCGATTATGCACTTGGTGGGAGAGGGGGTTTGCGACACCCATCTACTCGGGATTGAGCCACCCGAGGTGTAAACCACCGGATATTATTTGGCTCAGGGACGGCAGACAGATGTGAGATTCCTGTCTACCCGAACTTGTGGTATAACATTCGGGGAAAAAGCCGTCGGGTTGAGATTGTGTGCGGAAGGAGCGACCCGGCGCGGCCGGTGTGGGCTACCGCATGGTTGATGGTGTACTTTGCCATTGCGCGCGTGGGTGCCGAGTCTGACCTAGGGCCCTGTTGAGAATTGAGAATTGATAGATGAGATTTGTCGAGTGTGCATTATATTATATTGTGAGGAACCGGGATTGGGTGGAGTGCACGCACGTATTGCATGTTATGTAATCACCTACTGGGCAATAGCTCAGGGTTCTATCCTATTTTTGTTTGTAGGTAAGAATGAACCCGACACCGACTAGTGTCAGGGTTGAGATTCATGGCGAGCTGGCGGCGGTGACTCCACGGACTTTTGAGGGTGGCGCAGTACATGGGACGCGACCTGTGGAGTGGCATAGTGTTTGATATTGGGTTTGAAATTTTGGGGCTTCGGCCCAAAGTATTAATAGTAGATATTTTTGTAAACCCGATATAATACTATGTAGGTTATTTAAATTAAAAAAAAAAAGAAAATTTTATCGGGTCTTCCGCGTGTTCTGTTGCGGGGAAATCCGCCAATTAACTTAATTAGGAAGTAGGGTCGCCACAAACACGATTTATCGGATCTTCAAAATTCAGCCCATACATGTTTAAAACACTCGATCGAAGCCTAAAAACAGCAAATCAATGCAAAATTCGAAGAACAAATCAAATTCGATGATGAACGGTCCGTAAACTTCAAAACAAAATTCAATTCAAAAAATCAGAAAATTCGATCCAAATCAATTCACATCCTAACACGTTCAGCTCTGATACCAATTTATAGGTCCTATTATATCAAACACGATTAAGTTCGGTGAAGAATTCGATAGAAAATGTAAAACTTACAAAGAACACGTTTGAATTTGGCGCGGAAGCTTGAGAGCGTTCTTCACGTTGTAAAGCTCGGTTTTCTATTAAAATGAATTCTTCTACCCTAAACATCACATTAGGGTTCCTTATATACAAAACAAGTTTGGTATATTTGCTAAGTAGTCTTAATCTATGGCTTAATTACAATTAAGCCCAAACTACTATTTACACTACAAGATTAAGATAACATTTATATTTGAACACAATAAAAATGTCCTAACAAAAGAGTATGATAATTTTGGGTTTAGTGAGCTTAAACAAATTCTGCAATTCCAGGGCCCTTTTTGTAATTCAATTCTGATCCTTTAGCTTTTCTTTTCTTCTGTGCTTGCTGAAGATGAGTCTCGTCTTCTTTACAAAGCTTTGAGAGATGAGATATTCTTTTTAGGTTGAGACCGTGTTCTTTTCGAAGGTTCCACAGTTATGGAATTCGACCCAATGCCTTGCTTCTCTTCTCGTTTTCTCTATTTATAAGATCTAGATTGTCATTGGAGAAGTTCACAGCGAGATCCATGTATGTTTCTCTTCTATAATGATTGAGACTTGTATCTCATTTTCTCCCCCTCTTTTTCTTGATTGAGCAACCCCAAAACTTTAGGAATAATGTTGAATGCTTGATCGGGTTTCATAAGAAAAAGAATGTCGGAGAAGGCTCAAAGTGGATTTCTAGAGGTAAAAAGTAAAGGATTTATAATTTGGGCTATGTGAGGAATTTACTAATTTGCCCTTATCATTTTCATGACAAACTAACACAAAAGCAAGAGTGAAGCTACGAAGTACAAACCAAAAGATAGTCATTTGAAGTGTGACACACTCAAGAATAAAAATATTGAGGCTCAAATTCTCACATATATGATGTGGGTTTTTGTCTAGTAAAACAAACTAGGCTCTTTGAATAAGAGAAAGTCACATGAATTTTTAGACAAAGTACTTAATCATATATCAAAGAAATATTTGTGAGTATTTCAAAATAGGTAAAATTATCGTCATCCTCCATTTTTTTTAATTTTATTATGATTATCATATTTATATACTATTTTATTTTTATTTTTCTGTGTAAAAAAAATGAAGGATAGAGTCACGCAAGATAATCAAAGAATATCAAGAAGCACATAGAATATCATATAGAAGCATAATAGAGCATGGAAAGCCCTTTTCAAGTAAGATTGAGATTCAACATGCCTAACTTAGCAATAAGGAATTGGAATCGTTTTTCATCCAATGCCTTAGTGAATAAGTCGGCAAATTGAAGCTCCGTTTTTACAAAATACATATCTATAGTGCCTTTTTCTACATGATCTTTTATAAAATGATAGCGAATATCTATGTGTTTCGTGCGTGAATGGTGAACAGGATTGCAAGTTATGGCTACTTTGAGAATCAATGTAAATGGGAATGTTATTAAATTCAAACTAGTAATCGCGTAGTTGTGTCCGCATCCATAGAACTCGCGAGCAACAGGTGGCAGTCGCGACGTACTCCGCCTCAGCCGTCGCGCTTGACACGCAATTTTGCTTCTTTGAGGACCAGCAAACTAACTTTTCGCCTAAAAATTGTGCTCCGCCAGACGTGCTTTTTCTGTCCATTCGACAACATGCATAATCAGCGTCAGTATAGCAAATTAATCTAAAATAAGTATCTTTAGGATACCATAGCCCTAAGTTGGGAGTTCCTTTGAGATATCGTAGAATTGGCTTGACTGCATGCATGTGGGCCTCCTTTGGGTCAGCTTGATAACGAGGACAGAGACAAGTGGCGAACATGATGTCGGGTCGGCTGGACCTCAAGAAGAGAAGAGATCGATAATGCTCCGATAGGTTGTGATGTAGACTGCCTTGCCAGACGGATCAACATCCAATTTGCAGTTTGTTGATATGGGAGTATTCATCGGTGTGCTTTTGTCTTGATTAAATCTCTTCAGAATATATCGGATATATTTTGTTTGACTGGTGAAGATTCCATCTTCGAGTTGCTTTACTTGTAATCCAAGAAAGAATTGAGGAAGTTTTGAGATTAGAAATCTCCAATAAAAGCTCATTCTTTTCAGCTTTGAAATTCTTTCTTTCTATTTCTAAGGAAGTGTTTAAATCAGCTATTTTCTTAATAATAGCATATATATAACATAAAGTAGAATTTGGAAAATGATCACTATTTTCTTCCTGAACTTTAGAAAAATCTTCTAAAGGATATATTGAATTATAGTCACTAGACAGGTTAATTTTCCGTGTCTTGTAACTATTATTCAATTCGGTGTAGTCAAAGGGGATATTAGTCCTATTAGTGACTTTTCGTTTAGATTCTTCCAGGGCATTTATTTCGAAGAGTTAGTAAAGGCCATTAGAGAAGTTAATCCTAATCCCATATACTTGATATCATATAATTGTTTGACATTGACCTTTTCAAGTTACAGAGATTGTTAAAACCTAAGTCTTCTTTAGGATTATAAAATTCTATATCAAGAGGTTGATTTAGAAATATAGTCTGATCCGTTTGCCCCTTTTCGTTAGAAGATCGTTTAAACTTTTAATCCTAGTGTAAAGCTTCTTACGTTCATCAGAGATTTCCTTCAAATTATTTTTAGAAATTTCTAAATCTCTCTGACAATCGCTAAGAGTCTTACTAAGGTCATTTATTTTTATTTCAGAGGTAGCTATCCTAGATGCAAGACTAGTTATGGTTTCTTTAGCATTAGATAAGAGAATATCTAAGTAAATAGTTCTATCTACTTGCTTTTGAAAATTATTTGCACTAAGGGCTAGTCTTTTTTCTAATTCCTTTTAGCTTTTCCGCTCATTCTTCATGTTAGAATACTTAATTTGCAAAAAATTCTAACATGTTTAATAATGTAGAATTAGGCATCGTTACCTCTTGTGATGATGTGGATGCTTTTTCTTCATCATCTGACCTCCTTGATGAATTACCATTTGAGGCGTCGTCAAGGTACGCCATTAGAGCAAAATTTTCGTCTTCAGAGTCTGTGGTATCTTCGAGCCAATGCTCTTGTTCCGCCATCAACGCTAATCTAGCCTCTTTTTGTTTAGTTAGTTGGAATTTTTTGTAGTAGTTGACATCCTTTTTCTTGGGAAGTTTGCATTCTCTGGCGAAGTACCCTATCTTACCACAATTATAGCACTTTTGTGGTTCTTTGGCGTTTTTAGATTCTGATGACTCAGCCAGTCTTTCCTTGTGCCTAGAGCTTGATGTCCGAAGTCTATTTGCCGAATAGGAGGATTTCTTTTTATAAAATTTTTTGCTCATCATCTTAGAAATGAGAGCTAGTTGTTTCTTGAACTCCTTCATGTCTGGCTCAGAGTCTGATTCGGAATCATCTTCATCTTCTGAAGAACTTGGCAACTTGATGCTTTTATCCTTGCGAGATCGACTTGTTTTTCTTTCAGAGACTAGAGCTATAGAGTCTTCAATCTGCTTGTCCTTAAGTTCTTTTTGTATCTCGCTTATATCTTCTTCGTGTTGAGCGAGATTATCAAAGACGGCGTGGATATACATTTCGTCCAAATCCTTGTTTTGACGGATTTGCATGGATATTTTCTTCCACTCCGGTTGAAGAGAAGAGAGAAATCAGATGTTGACCTCCATGTTGGTCTTGAATATTTTTATCTTCCTCATCTCGTTGAGAAGAGTTAACGTTGATAGAGTTCATAAACGTTTTCCTCTGACTTTGCTTTGAATGAGTCATAGGACGTGAGAATATTGGCTTTCTTGGCTTTGACTCCGACTTCGGTTCTTTGCATCATTTTGTGGAGTTCAATTCAAAATAGTGTAAAATGTGTGTGTGTTTGAACAGTAATCGAAATTTTTTTCAAACAATAAAGTTTTCGATTAAAAAAAATTTCGAACCTATAATCGAAAAAGATTTTCGATTGTATAAGTTTTTCGTTGTATTTATCGAAAATTATTTTTCAAACGTAAGAGTTTTGCAGAGTAAATATCATGTCGAAAAATAGTTTGTCGAATAATTGTTGATCGCAAAACCTTTATCAAAAAATTTGTAATCGAAAAATTAAAAGTGATCGAAATTTTTTTCGTGAAGTTTGACTCAAATTGTTGACTAAAAGTTTTTCGAGTGTGAATTATTCGATCGAAATATGTTTTCGCTAAATTTTGACTTGAAAATTTAAATGATCGAAAAACTTGTTTTACTATTACAAGTTTTTGTGTCAAAATTAGATATTTATTTAGCGAAAACAGTATCCGTCGAAAAAAATACACTTTATTACGATCGAAAAAGATATTTATATATGAATCGAAAAACTAATTATCGAAAATAATGTTTTTTGAGTATTATATTTGAGTAAAACACACGAGAACAGTGTTTGTCATCGAAAAATTTCTCGGCTGCAAACTTATTCGAAAAATATTTTTCGAGCCAAGTTTTTCGATTGAAAAATGATCGAAGAACAACATTCAAGTTCAATGTAACAGTGAAAAATCCAGATTCAATCAAAAGGTTCAAGTTAGGAGCCGAAATTCTGGATAATCACTCGTTTCATAGTTCTGAATTTGAACAAACACAAGATTAACCACGTTTTACAGAAAAATATATCGATTATGAAGAAAATCAAATCAGAATCAAAACTTACTCGCAAACTCAAATATCGATCTAAATTAATATGACGTTCTAAGCAATTGAAATCAGTACATAAATCATTCCTAACATATAAACTATCACTTAATCAGCAAGATCATCAACAATATTCGCAAACATTAAGCACATTGATCAAAATCTATTACACGTGAGTGTTTCGATCGAAAATATGGAAAATGATTTTGATCTTATAATCGCGAATTCAATTCAAAAGCGATCACGATTTGCTCAGATACCAATCGTTAATTCCTCATTTATCAACTAACGATCGATCTAAGCATGAATTCTAGATATTCGAATGATAAATCTTATAAATTACCTTCGGTCGAATATCTTCTTTGAAGATCTTGAGAGAGAGAGTTTTTTATTGCTTTTCTCTCTCTTAGAATGTGAATTCAATGCTTGTGATTTTTCTGAAAATGAACTTGTGTTTTTTTTTATTTTGATAGTGTACATTGTATTTATACCAATTTACATGGTATATTTACAATTTAGTCCTACACTATCAAAACTACGAATTACGCCCCTAATTACAAGGATAACAAAATAACAAAGCACAATTATAATGTCTCTTCACATACCATGCAAGATCTTTTATGAAATCATACCATTGTTGTCTTCGAGGATGCGCCACAATTTGAACATATTTTTGTATATATATCGGTATTTTAGTCCCGAATTTAAGTATTTTATGTCCCGATTTAGATATTTTACCCTTGAATTCAAGTATTCGAGTTAGTTAAAAGGAGAAGTTGTGGAAAAGCTTCTTTTTTTTTGTGTTGGGGGTGACCAATATACATACCATGCAAGATCTTTTATGAAAACATACCATTTTGGTCTTAAAGGACTCGCCACAATTTGACCGCATTTTTGCATATATATCGGTATTTTAGTCCCGAATTTAAGTAATTTCTGTCCCGATTTGGGTGTTTTAGCCTTGAACTCAAGTATTCGAGTTTGTTAAAAGGGGAGGTTGTGGAAAAGCGTCTTTTTTGTGTTGGTGGTGTACCATGCAAGATCTTTTATGAAAGCACACCATTGTGGTCTTTTGAACATATTTAAAAGTCCTAACAATCTCCCCCTTTGTATTCAATCTTCACTTCAGCGTAGGTTATCTTGTCTTGTTTTGAAAAGATTCCTCGAGTCCTAACAATATCCCCTTTATGAGATTATTTGTATCTTCATTTATATCTTGTCTTGTGATCTCTTCCTTCTTTGGAGATCTTTAAGCGCACCCTATCTTGTTCTTTTCTCTTCTCGACATCGTCGGAAAGCGTGTGAAGTTGCTAGCCGGATTTGGAGAATCTTCTCTGTTGTGTTCCATCTCTCCCTTTGATAGCGACAAAACTCCCCCTATTTTAGTTCAACATTGTGTTGGGATCGGGGAATTTGATTTGGAATTTGGAGATTCGTACACGAGCGGCATTGAAGCTCGTGGTGTTTGCTTGATTCAACGACACTTAAAAAATTTAGTATTTCCGATCAATCTTGCACTTTCGTTGTTGTATTGCTCCCATTTATTTAGTACTACTCCCCCTCATGATGATCGAGTGGGGAGATCGCCATGACGATGTATCAAAATGGGACATCGTCGTTTGGCTAGAAGATTGTATCGTCGTGACAAGGAGATGGAGTTTGTAGACTTCGTAAGAAATCTAATTCGGTAATAACCCGACGGACCCACGAAAGCATTCCGCCGATATGAAACTGGGGCCACATAGGCTTCCTGTTGACATCGTTCTAGGAGCGTTGCTCGTAGAAGATGGCCTAATACCGTTGTTGGTTTGATGTTACAACGACATGACTTCCTTTTAATCATCGAAGCATGTCTGAGAATGACATGTCTACGGAAGTTCTAACTTGATCACAAAGACCAAGTATATAAAAAGTGTACGTGTCCTAGAAAATTTTAAAAATTTAGGAAGTGAGGACACACTAGACACGATGTGATCAATGAAAGCGTGGTACGGGGCGAATTACCACTTAGTTCAATATCTCCCACTTCCGAGTGAAGTGGTGATAGTAGACGTGGCTCCCCGTGAGAAAATGAAACATTGGTCTTTTAGGAGACGATGAGTGGGTAAGGCTCGGATGTGCACGCGCCGTTGGACCTAATGCTGCGTCTTATCCGGGAGCTAATAAAATTAGCACATGTACCTATGGGGATATGGTCCATATTATTTTTGAGATAAGGGATTTATATACCTTCAAAAATTTCCAAGTCATCATCGAAGTCAACTTGCTTGTTGTTCGCATGATGTAGGATAGGTGGTAGGTCTGATCGTCTCAAATGCTCGGATGCGTTCCGGGGTTAGGATCAAGTCGGTTTAGACTGAACCATAGGAACTAGAATCCATGCTTTCGGGATACGTGATAAGTGCTGTTTTATTTGAATCAGCAAGCGAAGCAGGTCGTTGAACAATAGCATTGGGATCGTCAGGTAGATTGTCACCTTCGCCTTTTGGAAATATTTGTTCGTTGTAAGCTCGATATTTTTCCTTGAAGTCCGTCGAAAGTTGTCGGAGGAAATATCTATGAAGCTTAATGAAGATCGGAGGAGATTTTCTTTTTCACTTTTTTTTTATTTTCTTCTTTTATATATATATATATACTTTTAAGTATATTATTATATATTATTATTTTATTTTGAAGTATATATGTAATATATATTAGTATATGATATTATATATATATATGTGGTTTGCGGGTGAAAAGGTTGCCGGGTCGGAGTCGAGAAGTGGAGCTATCGAGAGAATATTTTTCGGATGAGGTGTATCGAGAAATATTTTCGAATGACGTGCATCGAAAAAAAAAATCGGATGAGGTTTGAGATAAGATTTCTAGATAGGTAAAAAACAATTTCTTGATTCGAATGAGGTGCATCGAAAAAAAAATTCGGATGAGGTTTGCGATAAGATTTCTCGATAGGTAAGCCTCTGAAAAATTTTCTCGATTCGAATGAGGTGCATCGAAAAAAAATTTCTCGGAATGAGGTGTATCGAGAAAATGTTTCGAATGAGATCTACGACAATGTTTCTCGGTGCATATGTCGTTATCGAAAAAAATTTCTGGATAGTGTAAGTTTTATTGGTAATAAATATTTTTATTAAAAACAATTAGCGATATACTCTGTTTTTTTTTTTGAGTTTTATTTATTTTCAAAAATAAAAATGGCAAAAATATACTAGTTAAAAAAATCAAAAATTATATCAAATTTTTTTTTTATTTCTCCACCTCAAATAATGCTTTCAATAATAAAGTTTCCCCCCCTCGAAAGTTGTATAGTAAGATTGAAAAATATTACGAATCTCTTTCCCTTAAGTCATTCATTTAAAGTTTTCTCCCCCTCAAAAATGAAATTGTTGCTCCATCTTGAAAGAAATGAGAGTCGCTCCTCTTTAAAAGAAAAGAGTAGGTCCCCCTCAACTTAAGCTCATTTAAAAATATTATATTGAAAAAAATGGTATTTATCATTTCCGTGTGTAGTATGCATTTAGAAGTTAAAATCTCTTAAATTTTTGAAAATGCATATTTAAAATGTACCACTTGAAATTTTTGAATAATAGGTATATATGCGTATGCAATATATATTATTATTTTTTTTGTTAAAAAAAATGAAAGTTCGTGTAACATTTGCATAAGTAGAATCTACCTCGTTGAAGTGTAGTTGTAGTAGCTCACGCCTCTTCCCTTTATCATGTATGTGGAACCACTACGTCAAATGCCATACATGAGGGATCTGCAAACCATTATCGGGACTTTGGTACCCATTGTAAAGTGGGTCCTCCCTTAGTAGCAGAAAACATGTTAAGTATAGATGGTGTTAGGAATTAATTGTAGTGTCCTTAGTTAGTATTTGAGTTTTGGGTCAATATTAGTTAATTTATTGTATTTGGGGTCAAATTGTAAATATTTTATTGTTTGAGTCCCAAGCCTTAATATACCAACTCATGTGGTATATAAGGCATCCCATTAACCCTAATTAGGGTTGGTCAATGTATAATTCTTAAAAGTAAGTTCTTAATTTCGGCACACACACACAAACACACACTGAAGGTGTTTTAAGAACTTTATCATTTTTAAGCCTTTGATCCTCTCTTGAGTGCGTAATCGGACTAACAAGTGGTATCAGAGCAAGACACGGATCGATCTGTGCAAATCTATACCAATTTCGTTTGATTTCGTCAAGATCGAAAGAGTTTACTAAGCAAATTTTATTTTCGATTTTTTTTCAAGTATTTTGGGTTAGATCTTGCTGTTATTGATGTTTTTAAACCTTTAAATGCTTGATTATCAGTCTTGGCTTGTTTAGGAACTCGTTTAGATTAATTTTCGTCAAGTTTGAGAAATTTCTGGGGAGAAATCGATTGAAATTGGTGTGTTTTAAAGTTGCTGGAAAAATTTCGGGCGTTTCTCTAGAACAGTGTTTATTCACTCGAAGTTCGTTCTTGAACCCGAAAATTAACTCATATTGCCGAATTTCAATTGAAATTCGCCGAAATTGAGAAAATTTTCGATCAGA
Organism: Linderniella brevidens; assembly: GCA_004919715.1. Classification (NCBI taxonomy): domain Eukaryota; kingdom Viridiplantae; phylum Streptophyta; class Magnoliopsida; order Lamiales; family Linderniaceae; genus Linderniella; species Linderniella brevidens. The sequence goes on from SWDC01000148.1 coordinate 10,865,148, forward strand.
AAATTGACCGAATTTGAGTAAGCTAAGTTTATTCGCCGAATTTGCTTTCTACTGTTTAAAATTCACGGAGAATTTGGTCGAATTTTAAAATTAAGATTGCCCGAATTTCAACTTAAAATTTTCGGCGAAGTTTTGATTTAAGTCACCCGAATTTCTTAATTCTCGGCGAACTTTTATCAGAAAGTCACCCGAATTTTGATTTTTTTTAATTCTCGACTGAATTTAGTTTACCCGAATTTTGAAAGTAATTTTCGATAAAATTTTTCCTACCTTAATTTAATCCTGAACTTCGGCGAACTTATTTTTGTCACCCGAATTTTGATTTCCTTTGATTTCAAAATTCTCGACAAAGTCTTTTCATCCGAATTTCAGAATTCAAATTTCGGCAACAACTCTACAAGTGCCCGAATTTTATTCTTTAAAATTAAAATAAAAAGTCGAACACTTAAACACAATTTCTTTCCACCAAAATTTACTCAAACTTAACGTTATTCTTAGACGTTATTTTTCGAAACTGACCATTTAGGATTGCAGATCACGACCGTGAACGATCATTAAAAAGCACTCAACTACATCCATGGATTTCATAGCAATCGGAAGCGATAACAGACCCCCAATTCTAACAATGAAAAGGGGGGAGTTCACAGCATGGAGAAACCGATTTGTAAATTTCGTTAGCTCCAAGGACATAGGAAACGAAATCCTAGAGTCCCTCTCGGAAGGACCCATAACATATTGGGTTAATATAGAGGGTGATTCCACAACAAATCCTCCCACCTTACCATCCATTCAGAAAAAATCTCCCACATGCTACACAATGGAAGAAAAGAACAGGGTCAAGGCAGATCGACTTGCACTCAACTATCTCATCCAGGGTATTCACAACGATATCTACATGCAAGTAGATAGCCTCACCACTGCTAAGGAAATGTGGGACGAGATCCATAAGCTGATGCAAGGGACGGAAATGGGAATCAAAGCACGTAAGGCAAACACCCTCGCGGCCTACGATACCTTCAAAGCAAAGCAAGGGGAGGACATAGAGGACACGTATAGACGGTTTATGACTCAAGTCAACGAGATGCGAAAGGTGAACGTTCATCGCTCCAATATGGAATTGAACGTGAGATTCCTTAACTCACTGCAGCCAGAGTGGAGGAAAATAGCCACTCAAATCAGGCAGAACAAAGACCTTGATGAAATCGACATCCACTGCGTTTTCGAGAGCCTCTCTCAACATGCAGACTACGTACATCAAAAATCTGCGGAATCAAAAGGAAAATCAGCAGCAGATCCTCTAGCCTTAGTAACTGATAATAGAGCTAAGAAACCTTCCCGCGCCACAAAGGATAAGGCCGTAAAACTTGAAAGCTCATCTGAGGAAGACAACTCAGACTCTTCATCGGATTCCGATCTAAAGGAATTCGAGAAACAAATGGCCCTCATCACTAAGATGATGGGCAGAAAATTCTTTAAGAAGTCTTCCTCCTCTTCCAACAAACAACGAGTTTCATCTTCTCATCAACCTCAACAAACTCCGCATCGGCCCGAACAAAAATCCCTACCTGAGCCTCCAAAATGCTATAATTGTGGGAAGGCAGGACATTGGGCCAGGGACTGTTTCCTTCCCAAGAAGAAGAACGAAGACTACTACGCCAAAAAGCTCAAACTGTCCAAAATGAAGAAAGCTGGCGTAGCCCTGCTGGCGGAGCAAGCTGAATGGTACGATGACACTTCTGAGGATGAACCCGAGAACATGGCTCTAATGGCGTTTGTGGAAGAAGAAGCTGGTGATGCAGAAGGAGCCGAGACGGAGAGCAATGACGAAACTGAATCATCCGAGGACATTGAGGTAGAAAATATAGACTTCTACAGACATAAAATTAAGAATAAGAACAGCTTCCGAAAGGAACGCTCAAGTAGGAAGTCTACATATAAAGATATGGCCACGAATGACATCATCTTGGCCAAAACACAAAATTTGGTCATTGAGCTAGAAAATAAACTAGCTACTTCAGAAAAATCACTAGAATTAGCTGAAGCTAATCTAGTAAAATCTGAAGAAAAAGTAGTTTCCCTGACATCAAAACTGACCGTGCTTGAGCATATCCAGAATTCTCCATTAGAACACTTGAAAAAACTAGAAGCTCTGGAAAAGAAAAACGCAACAAATTATCAATCTGTGCTCAAACACTTAGGTGAAAAAGCAACTCTCAGATGTCATTTAGAAAATGCATCTGAGAAAATCTCGAAGCTTGAATCCGAGACTAATATGCTGAATGCAAATATTAGTCAATTAACCACTAGCCTGCGAATTAGTGAAGAAGAGCGTATTGGTAAAACAGATCAATACAATCTTCTAATGGAGGAACGTAAGAAGCTTTACTCCAAAATCAAAAGTCTGGAGGACCTCCTTACGAAAAGGGGACAAACCGACAAAACGATTTTCTTGAATCAGCCTAAGGACACGAGATTTTACAATCCACGTGAGGGCTTAGGCTTTAAGCCAAACCAACAAACCACTGATAAACGGCCGCTTGCTCTTTACAATGCTGCATACCTAGGACTAGGAATACCTAGCTTGTTAGCCTTTCTCAGATCATCTGAAGAAGAAGATAACCTAGAACAGGAAAAGCGCAAGACCAAAAGCAAGGCCGAAATATCCTTGGATTACAAGGAAATCAACGATAGTTATGGAACTAGGGAAATTCCTCTTTCAAATGACTATCTACAAATGTTTCCCCATCCTCCCTCTGAATCTGATCAGCCCATGACAGAAATATCTAGCTCAAAGAACTCAGATCTTTGCAGAATTTACATTCCCCAAAAGATCAAGAATATTCAATCCACGATAGAGCTCGAACGGAAAATATTTCAAGCTGAAAAGGAGAAACTCCTTGAGAGAATTTCCTCACTTGAAAATCAATCATATGCTGATCTCGCTAAATCTTCTAAGTCGGAGTCTGTTATTATAACACCAATAGATTCCTCATCCATGAAGAATAGGCTAATAAGAAGATTATCATTCAAGCAACAGCTAACATCCCTTCACCATCTATGACAGATCTGAGACGGACAGAGACTGCTGGGAAGAAAAATTCAGGAACGCAAGAGAAGGATGCCAAAATCTTTGATAAAAAGACGAAGCAAAATTTGACTAGTGTTTCTGATTTAAAATTATTTCCAAAAACATTTAGAAATCTTTCTTCATGTAGTTCGAACAATGCTTCCGCTTATTCCCGTATTTCTTCCAAAACCAGTTCTGTTAAGACTGTCAGTGATTATATTACCTACGATAGGTGTATAGCTATGAATGCTAAATTTATACGTCGTAGAAATATGATTTCAGGAACACACACGAAAACGGTTCTACCATCCAAAACGTCCAACCTAAAAGTTGACGAAAAGGTAGCTAGAACATTCAGAAGGCCAACTCTCACTGAAACAAAAACTAAAGCTCAAGCTTTAGAGAAAAAGGCCAAAAACGTGACCAAAACAGATCCAAAAATATCTGAGCAATCGAAAACCCGAGCTGAAGCTAAGGGAAAAGATTGCAAACAAATCTGGGTAGTTAAAACAGTGCTTGCTGCATGCACAAAGCTCTGTTTTCCATTAGGGGTAACAAAAATTTGGGTACCGAAAAACTCAGGAAAGATACAAGCCAACCCGGTACACAATTCACCCAATCTTGCATGCACCTCAACCTCTGCAAATGATAGAAGACCCGTAATAAACGGGATCTCTAACACTGCTTAATCTTATCTTGCAGATAAGTCATGTGTGGTACTTAGACTCGGGTTGCTCCACACACATGACCGGAAGAAAAGAACTGCTGAGCAACTACACAGAGAGATTTGGTGGAAATGTGCGATTCGGGAACAACCACTCAGCTCCCATCCTGGGTCACGGTGATATCATACATCAAAATCTCTTAATTAAGGATGTTTCATATGTTGATGGCTTAAGCCACAATCTTTTCAGTATAGGACAGTTCTGTGATCGTGGACTCACGGTCAACTTCCATACTGAAGGATGTAGTGTAAATGGTGGTAACGGTAAACCATTACTCACTGGAACTAGAAAATCCAATCTTTACACCATCAATCTTAGAACCGTTCATCAATCCCGAGCCATTTGCCTGTTGAGTAAAGCATCTCTTCAACAGAACAATTTATGGCATCAACGATTATCTCACCTAAATTTCAAGACTCTAAGTCAACTTCAAAGAGATAATCTTGTACAGGGATTGCCTGCCTTGAAATATCACAAAGAGCATCTCTGCTCAGCATGTGAGTTAGGAAAAATGCGAAAAGCATCCCACAAATCAAAACAAACTGCCTCAACCTCACGACCACTCGAGATTCTTCATATGGACCTCTGTGGACCAATGAGAATTGAGAGCATAAATGGACGACGTTACGTACTAGTAATAGTGGATGACTTTTCTAGGTTCACCTGGACCAAATTTTTAAGAACAAAGGCAGAAACTCCTGACTTCATAATTGCTTTTGTGAAAAAGACACAGAATTTGTCGGGCTTACAAATTCGTATAATTCGCTCAGATAATGGGACTGAATTTAAAAATCAGTTACTGAGCGAATTCTACCAATCCCTAGGGATCTCCCAACACTTCTCTGCTCCTAAAACTCCTCAACAAAACGGAGTCGTAGAAAGGAGGAATAGGACCCTAGTTGAAGCTGCTAGGACTATGCTTATTCACTCTAAACTTCCTCACTTTCTATGGGCTGAAGCAGTCAGTACTGCCTGCTTCACCCAAAATAGGACAATAATTCACAAACGCTTTGGAAAGACTCCATATGAAATATTGAATGGAAGAATCCCCAATATAGGATTTCTTCGCGTTTTCGGATGCATTTGCTACGTAGCAAATGACAGGGAAAACCGAGGAAAATTTGATGCTAAGGCATTAGAGGCAACTTTCATTGGGTATTCTCTAGAATCTAAAGCATATCGAGTCTACCTTAAGAAGCGGAGAACGGTCATGGAAAGCTCCAATGTGACCTTCAATGAAACACCCTTAATGGCTTCTGAACAAATCAGTCCAGAACCCGGACTTATTAGAGTGTTGACTGATGATCAACACATTCCCACACCTGTGGAAGAGACATCAGCCTCAAATTCCTCAAAAGACATGGAATTAAGTATCCTTTTTGAGAAAATTTACTCTAACCCATGTCAACAATTAGTCTCACGACAATCCATCCAAGATGGTGACACAAGCAGTCCACATATGGTAGAACCAATAGTGAACTGTGAAACTTCACAAGAACCAGAATTAGATGTCACCAATGATTTAGGAATCGAAGTGTCTGTTGAAAACGACTCTTCCGAAGAGACCTTAGAAAATGAGACAAACCCTCCCGTTGAGGTCTCCATTTCTACGGAAAATGAAATCGCGTCCACAATAAACGAGACAACCTCTCAACCACTTCCTCATGAAAGAAAGTGGACACGTGCTCATCCCGTAGAACAAATTATTGGAGACCCTCTCCAAGGAATAAGCACTAGATCCTCAACTACTCACGAAGGACTATTTACCTGCTTTTTGAGCCAAATAGAACCTAAAAGAGCCAAACAAGCATTGGAAGATCCTGATTGGATTATTGCAATGCAAGAAGAGATAAATCAGTTCGATAGATTACAGGTCTGGAGACTAATCCCGAAACCCCTTGGCAAAACCATTATTGGTACCAAATGGGTTTTCAAGAATAAGAAGGATGAAAATGGGATAGTAATAAGAAACAAAGCTCGACTCGTAGCTAAGGGGTATAATCAACAAGAAGGAATTGATTACGATGAAACCTTCGCCCCCGTAGCTCGACTCGAAGCCATTAGGTTATTCCTTGCTTATGCTGCCCATAAAAACTTCACCGTATTCCAAATGGATGTCAAGACTGCGTTTCTTAACGGAGTCTTGAAAGAAGAAGTTTATGTGGAACAGCCCGAAGGATTCGTGAGCTCAACTCACCCTGACTATGTCTACAAGCTAGATAAAGCCTTATACGGACTCAAACAAGCCCCTCGAGCTTGGTATGATGTTCTTTCTGACTTTTTGGTCAAGTCAGGCTTCGAAAAAGGAAAAATTGACACAACCCTTTTCATCCAACGCACACGTAAAGATATTCTCTTAGTCCAAATCTATGTAGATGATATTATTTTCGGATCTACTAATTTAAAGCTGTGTGACCAATTTGGAGAACTTATGAAAACTAAGTTCGAAATGAGCATGATGGGTGAACTCAACTTTTTCTTGGGTTTACAAGTCAAGCAACTTTCGGACGCAATTTTCATAAGTCAAACCAAATATATCCATGACATCTTGAAAAAGTTTGACATGGAAAATTGTACTACAAAAAGTACCCCTATGTCCCCCTCATGCCAACTTGACTCGGATCCTCTTGGGAAACCAGTCAATCCAACCCTTTATAGAGGAATTATAGGTTCATTACTTTACTTGACAGCTAGTAGACCGGATATCATGTTCTCGACATGTCTATGTGCCCGATTCCAAGCTAATCCCAAAGAATCGCACCTCATAGCCGTGAAGAGAATCATGAAATATCTCAAAGGAACACCTAATCTCGGACTTTGGTATCCCAAAGGTTCCGGGTATAATCTCGTCGGATATTCTGATGCCGACTATGCAGGGTGCAAGATGGACAGAAAAAGCACCTCGGGTGGAGCACAATTTCTGGGAGACAAACTAATTAGTTGGTCATCTAAGAAACAAAATTGTGTCTCTACCTCAACTGCTGAAGCAGAATATGTAGCTGCAGCAAGCTGTTGCTCTCAAATCTTGTGGATGCGTACGCAACTACGAGATTATGGGTTCGATCTTAATCATATACCCATATATAGTGACTCAAAGAGCGCAATTGCTATCACATGTAACCCTGTCCATCACTCTCGCACTAAACACATAGATCTTCGTTATCACTTTATAAAAGATCATGTTGAAAAGGGCACTATCGATATGTATTTTGTAAGTACAGAACTTCAACTTGCAGATTTATTTACAAAGGCTCTGGATGAAAAACGATTCCATTTCCTAGTTTCTAAGTTGGGCATGTTGAATTTTCAACACTGACCTATAGTGCCTCATGACCTTTTATTTAGTAGACAAATTAATTCTACATGCAAATTTTAAAAGGGTAGTTTTTATTTCATTTTCATTAAGGGGGAGTTCATATTTCATATTTATTAAGGGGGAGCATATTTCATTTTATTAAGGGGGAGCTTATTTTTATTACGGGGGAGTATATATCATTTTATTGAGGGGGAGCTCTTTGACATAATATAAAATTTCGGAAGTCCAATTTTGGACTAACAGTGAAGAAATTCGGCCAATTTCAATTTCACTCGCCGAATTTCAAATTCGGGGTCACTTTTGGTCAATACTAATTTCGATCGCCGAATTTCATATAATTTTCACTTAATCAGAACGAATTTCGGCGAAACTCAATTTTAACATGCCGAATTTCATTCACCCGAACTTTTGCACAGTAACCCCTATTTATCTCACTACTCGCCCGAATTTCATTATTTACCCTAAATTTACAAGTTAACGCCCGAATTTCAGAAAATTTACTCTCGAATTTAAATTCGCGCAAACACAAAATCTTCAAATCAAATCTCTTCAACTTCGATTTTACTACAGAAGGTAATGGCGACCCCGAATCTGCAATTTATTTGCCAAAATTTCATCCAAATCCCGATGGAATCGACCTATTTTAATTTTTAGGTTTCGGGCGAAATTCGGGTAAAATTTAAATTTTCATCCGAATTTCTGCTTTTCAATCCAAAATTCGGCGAATTTCTACTGTTCACTCGAAATTCGGCGAATTTCTACTGTACCCCGACTCCTCACAGTCGAATTCCATCGCCCGAATTTGTCAATTTCGGCAAATTCAATTTTAAAGACAAGCACCCGAATTTGATGAATGATGATAACAAATTCGATTTAATTTTCACTTACCCGAACTTCATTACAATTCGGCGAACAAAAATTTCAAATCCTCATAACCCGAACTTCATCAAATTCGGCGAACAAAACTTTTCAAATCCAAATTCGGCCAAATCAAACTTCGAGTTTTAAACTTTTCAATGTACTCTTAGCCGAATTTGTGAACTTCGCCGCTTGTATTTCAAAAGTATAATCTTATTTACTTAAGCAAATTTCGGGCACTTTCATATAAAATTTTTCAAGTCCGAAATTTTTTCTAAGTAACATTTTTATCTACTCTGCCTAGTCTAACAATTTTCTGTGTTTTCTTCTTAGCAGATTACATAAACATGTTGAGACAAATTGACGAAGTCTTTCCTCAAAGTCAATGGGCCACTAAACTACCCAACAACCCGGCCATTGACTTTGACAACATCACGGTCCCCGCACCGATAATACTCGAAATCCTTCGTCACCATCCTCTACACACCGCCCTCACCATTACGGAATCGGCCCCAGAAGTATACGCACAACAGCTATGGGCCAACCTACAACCATCAACTTCAAAAACCCCTCCAACCTCACTTACCTCACAAATAGACCAAACACCCATAATCTTCACCCCATCCATACTACGCCGTATCTTAAACCTACCTCACAGCCTAATATATAACCCACCACCCACGGAGGAAGAATTGAAAACCGACTTCCTCCTAATGGGATATCGCCCAGACATCCATAAATCCCTACACCTACCCGATTTCTGCGCCAAGGACATTCCACAACCTTGGCGCACACTCTTTCTCATAATAAACAAATGCCTATCACCCAAGCACTCAGGCCCAGATCGCTGTAACCGCAACATTATGATCATCTTCCACGGTGTCATCTTTAATAAAAATTATGACATCGTGCAGTTGATCTGGGCCGATATCCTTGACCAACTCCGCCGAAGGGACTTATCCACCAAAAATAAAACCCGACAAGTCCTTCCCTACCTTCGGTGGTTTCCAGTGATAATAACCCACTTTCAAGACCTACACCCCGAGATAACCCGTCGACCGAGATCGGAGGGATACCAAATTCCCAAGCTAGCATCCCTCCATTCTTCCAAATCCAAATTTGATCTCGAGTCGATGCGGATCCCTGACCACCTCCTACAAATCGCTAATCCTTCCAACCCAATAGTAGCGAGGTACCTCCAATCCATCACCCTTGAAGACACTCCTATGGTTCGACAAAACCCAGTCGAACCTACCCCGGGAATTAGCCTACCCAGCCTCAGTTAGGTCTAGGAAGCGCCGCTTCCCCTCCTCGTTCCTCACGAAAAACAAAACGAGGGGAAGACGTAAGACGCATACAGGAGCGTCGCACCAAACAAAAACATGATCGACCTCCTCAGTCCTCTAACCCACTACAAAGCCGGGCCGAACCCGTAGGAACAGGAGACGACACGATCGTCTCCCGAGTAGCAGTCGTGCCATCAGGCCCAAGCACGCAAATAACCCTTCCAACCCATTCGGTCGTCTCCCAACAGACGACCGTCTCAATAGCACCGGAGGAGCCACGACAACCATCATTGCCTTATTCGGAGGCAATAGATGTTGAATTAAGCAGTTCACTTCCTCCGACTGCGCCCTCCTTGATCACAGGTCTAGTGTCCGCACCAACTAAAATTTTTTCCATTTCTAGGACACATACACTATTTTCCGCACCTCTAAGTCTTCCAGACTTAGACAGAACGCTCTCTGACGTCACTCTGGGGTTAATCTCCGAGGGACTGAGCGGAAGCCCCGAAACGATCAACATCCCACCAGTCGTCTCGGGCCAACGGTCTGAGTTTGTCTTAGCACCGTTGCCACCGGTGTGCCTTGGTGGCCCCGGAAGACCCACTACAGTGGGCGGCACGTCAGAAATCTACTCTGACGTCGCGACAACGGCACGCCTCAGTGGCTCCGTTTTATTTCCCGATCCGTTTGTGACGGAGTCTCGGCTACGATCTTTTGGCGACGAACTAGTGGAAAAAGTCCGGGCCATGATCGAAACATCAAGACAAGACAAAGGCAAGACTCCAGTCACACACGAGACAGCTGCTGCTGTTCCTTCACTCACACAACCAGAAGAAGGACCGTGGGACGTGCCCATTGAAGAACTCTTCAACATTCTTTTGGCACGTATCCGGTCGGCGCCACACCTGACACCGAAGGAGAAAGAAATCCAGAGGCTGATTGACCCCACCAGCTGCCGAACACAAGCCGGGGGCCTATCTGGATCGCGGGACGACCCTGAAGACGAGGACCGTCCCGAGGGGGAGAACCGACAGCGTGGAGTCGAATCCCCTCACCAGCAGCAGCCAACAACCAAAACAGTCCAAGAATCCAACCCGCTGGATACCTCAAGCTCAAAAGGCAAAACAAAACAAGTCTCCAGCACCACAATAATATTCCCTACCATGGAGATCTCAACCACAACCGAACAAAATACACAAGAGATCTCCAATACACTTTCCCTTTCGACACCCACTCCAGTCACTATAAGCCTTAGCTCACCAAGAACCTTCTACCGACAAAGTCCACCTCAAGCCACATCTATTGACCTCCAAATCTCGGAAGAAATCAGCCAACTCTACAATCCACATGATGTGGTAGAGAAATATATTTGAAGAAGGATGGCTGAAGCAACCGATGGACCTCCAGCTCGAAGCCAGATTTCGAGAAAACGCCAGACTATTCCTCGAAAAGGCGTCGATAAGCCTGGTGAAAGTCCATGAAGATGAGGAGCTGGAAGATCTGCAAAGTGACCTCCCCGATCTACCGGAACTACTCAAACATCAAGTCCAAAATGAGGATGCTCCACTTCTCATGTCAAAGATCGGGGCAACGGTCGATCTTCCGTGGCAAAACGTCAGAATCTTAGTTCCATACCAAGAAGAGATAAGGAAAAGAATCTGGCGTAAAGAGGATCAGCTCGTCAAATTGAACGAGCTGGAGCTACGTGGGATGACGCACCTGTCAGAGCGCAGAGCCAATCTCTACCTTCTTTCCCTAAGACGTCTTCATATGTTCTTAGGGAAAGGAAATGATCTGGCTGCTCTCAGGCGAGAGGAAAAGCAGAGGCCCCGAATACAAGCCGTAGAAAGAGTTGGAATAGATCGGCTCGGGACCTTCCTACTAAGCGTCTACCACGTAGTGAGGGAAGACGGTACAAGAGAGACCTTGACAGAGGCTGACTTCCCGTACATCAGAGCTGAAGACATCTCACAGATGATTGGAAGCTACCGATACGTGGGAACGCTGCAGGACCAGGACGTCAAATTAGGATACATGACGATCAAAAGGTTCATGCTCCGACAAATCAAGTACGGAGCGACGCACGACCTGCAGCTAGCACTGGAGTCAAATGTCAGAAAGGTCAACCTCACCAAACCATCATTCGAGCTCCCTGAACAAGTTGAATATGGTGAAGGCCACGTGTTCGAAAGTGAAGATCCAGCGGTGGTCTACATCAACTACAAGGGAGAAAAGCGAATATTGAAGACATCGGAGATACCAAAATTCTCCGACGGAACGCTCCTCATCATACGAGAGAAGTTGAGGAGCATACTGGATAAGATGGAAGGTGAAGGACCGGACACAAAAGCCAAGATACTGAATATGCTGAACAACATACAAGAAAGGCTTTCGTTCCGGAGGGAAATAAGGACGTACGAGCACAAGCTTGGACTACGGAACTCCGTGTACGCCCAGCAACGACCCAAAGGCTCAAAGAAACAGACAAAGACGAAGAAAGGACACTAAGGGGGAGAATGTTAGGAATTAATTGTAGTGTCCTTAGTTAGTATTTGAGTTTTGGGTCAATATTAGTTAATTTATTGTATTTGGGGTCAAATTGTAAATATTTTATTGTTTGAGTCCCAAGCCTTAATATACCAACTCATGTGGTATATAAGGCATCCCATTAACCCTAATTAGGGTTGGTCAATGTATAATTCTTAAAAGTAAGTTCTTAATTTCGGCACACACACACAAACACACACTGAAGGTGTTTTAAGAACTTTATCATTTTTAAGCCTTTGATCCTCTCTTGAGTGCGTAATCGGACTAACAGATGGGGTCCAATTTAATTTCGGTCCTAAATCATTCATTAATGTCCGTTTAGGTACCCAAATTTGTGTGGGATTTCCTAACTTAATAGTAGACATAAGAACCCATGTAGGAGTGATTTGACATGGAAAAGAATTTTCAGTTTTGGTGAAAGTGTGTTTCCGAGAAGATTTAAATATTTTCTCAGAAGCCAGTCGCATAAGATGTTTATTAGAATGAACTTGGATTGGATACTTCATGTAGGGATACAAGCATATAGAATTATAAGCATCGCTAGCATACAACTCGTGTATCCTACGTTGAGAATTCACACAGTTCACATTAGAATGATGAGAAGAATTAGGAAAATTTTTTCCAAGTCTAGGCTTCTTAAATGGAGAATTTTTAAAATTATTTGAAGCACACGGTGAAGTTTGTTTGCTAGAACTTGGAGCATTTCCGTTAACAAATTTCTTTATAAGAATATGAGAAGAAAATTTTTGTTCTTTAAATTTCTGTTCCGTAGTGTTTGAAAATAATGTAGGTTTTTCTTTCTCCATCCTAAGTTGTATTTGTTCCTTAGCATTTTGAAGTTCTTAGCTTTTACTTTGAATTTCAATTTCGATCAAAATTGTCCTAGAAGTATTAGTAAATGTCTTTTCAATTTTAGGAACAAAAACGCCCGTTTGCGTTGCTTTATCCTGTTTAAGAGAAGATTTTTCTTTAGAAATATCGTTTAAAACATGTAAAGGAGGGGAATTTTTGAGATTTAATATCTCCAATAAAAGCGCAATCATTTCTGCTTCAAAATTCTTTCTCTCTGATTCTAAGGATGAGTTTAAATAAACTATTTTCTTAACAATATCAGGAATATAACACAAAAGTAGAATTTTTAGAATGATTAAAATTTTCTTCCTCAACTTTAGGAAGATTTTCTAAAGGATATAATGAATTATAGTCACTAGACAAGTTTATTTCCCGTGTCTTGTAACTATTGTTCAATTCAGTGTATTCAAAGTGAATTTCAGTCCTAGTTGTGGCTTTTCGTTCGGATTCTTCTAAGGCATTTATTTCGGAAGAGTTAGTAAAAGCCATTAAAGAAGTGAATCCCAAACCCATGTACTTGATATCATATAATTGTTTTACGTTAATTTTTTTCAAGTTACAAGGATTTGTAAAGTCTAAGCCTTCAACAAGATTATAAAACTCCATGTCATGTAAATGAAGGGAATTTTTTAGATTTGATATCTCATCTAAAAGCTTTTTCTTTTCCGCTCGGAAACCTACTCTTTCTAATTCCAGAGTTGCGTTTAATTCGGTTATTTTACGAATAAACTCCGGAATTTCCCAACAAGAAGTAGGTTTATCATAATGTAAATTTCCCCAATTAGATGCTACAACTTTAGAGGAAGTTTGGTATTTTTTACCCTTTTCCGCAAGATTGTCCTCTAAATTTTTTATTTTAGAGTACAATTTTCCTCGTTCCCCAACTAATTCATCATAAAGGAGTGACTTATTACGACACGCTGCTTCACTATTTTTTTAAGACGCGTGGTAAGTTCCTTATTTTTTCTTTTTAACTCTATAACTATTTTTTCTAACATTTCAAATAAACTAGAGTCGGAAGGACTAACCTTGTTAGGTCCTAATTCATCAATCAACAAGCAATCTAAGCATGAATTCTAGGTATTCGAGTAAGAAATCTTACGAATTACGTTCGGTCGCATATCCGCGTTGAAGATCTTGAGAGAGGTTGTTAAATTTCCGAGATTCTCGATCGTATTCTCTCTCGTTCAAAATATGAATTCAATGCTCGTTATTTTCTGAAAATAAAATTGTGTATTGATTTTGATAGTGTACATTGTATTTATACCTATTTTACATGGTCTATTTACTACTTGGTCCTACACTAACAAAATTACTAATTACGCCCCTAATACAGGGATAATAAAATAACAAAGCGCAATAATAAATTCTCTTCAATCTCCCCATTTGTGCTTGTCTTCGTTTCATCTCCTTTTATCCTTGTCGGGCGTAAAACGATTTTCGCAATCCCAATGCTGTTTCGTATCGTCGAACAGCATTCTTCAGCTCCAATCTCTCATTTATAGGATCCAGAAGCTCATTTAAGAGTGGGGCATCTTCTTCACAAAGATCTTCGAAGATTGTCTCTTCGGAGATCCTCCCAATTTTTTCTGTATGTTCTTCCTCACTAATTTTAGTGTCCCGTCACAGAACTTGTGGATCTCTGATTTCATCATAGCCCTCGTCTTTCCAATGACTGGATTCCGATAGGTTATGGCGAGACCAGGTTTCTTATGTAGTTCTCGGGAAAATTGTTGAGTGGGAAGCCCTTCATCAGCGGAGACTCCATGTTGACCTTCTTCATATTGTTCTCTAAAGCGATTTGAAGGTCGTGTGCGGTGTGATACTTGATCTGCTGCACCATGAATCTCTTTAGTCCCTCGAGTTATTCAGTCTTGATATATCTGGATTGCGTCTGGTATTTTCTCTTCTACATTCTCTACAGATGGTAGACCTCATCTGGTGGAAGGAAAGGGAGATAGCTTTCATCTATCTCCTCTCGAGTGCGGTTGCTGTCCGCTCGCTCAATAATGTAGATAGGGGTTGGGTATCTTCCGATCGTGTGCGAGACTCCGATGAGTTGGAGAATCGGTGGTTTGTCCCTGAAATTTTTCTTCAGTTGATCAGTTGGGATGCCACTCCGATCGGGTCTAAGATAGTTGAGCATGAAGATATGCTCCACTTTCTTCTTGTCTTCCCAGTGTGAGATGCCCCGTAGATTGATTTCGTTGAGCTTCTTTATTTTGTTTGGAGCCCTCCATATCTGCTTTCTAATGCCTTCAATGAACGGAACTTCTATTCTAACATTCTCCCATGGTGTCTTGACTCTAACCGTCCCTTTTGATAAGCGGGGAGGAGAGTCGACTCTATGCCTAATCATCTCTGATAGCTCTTGGAGAGCAGAACTGTAGTTCTCGCCTTCTTGAAGTTCTTCTACTTCAAGCAGCACCAAGTCCACCGAAGCTTGTTGTAAGAAATATCTGACGTTGGAGAGTCGAGCTTGAGCAGCTTCCTCTGGTTCTCATTGCGTCATCCACTTCTCGTTTAGGATATAGTCATTTACGATCAGATGTGGATCGTAAACAACTGCTTCTGGTTGGGCTTGGGAGGGGTTGGAGGTCGGGATTGGATTTGGATATGTAGGAGAGAGAGTTAGTGTTTGGGATATGGTGGGTGGTGTGGTTGTTTGTTGGCGGGTTGTGGGTTGTATGGTTGGTGGGTTTGAGAACGATCCTTCAGCGTCATGAGTCTTTGTTTGTCCTTGATTCACTCCACGGCCGCTCCGTGTGATTCGTTGCCGTTTCTCCCCCTCATGACGATCCGGATCGTCGGGATCGTCATGTCTACGTTTGGTGCGGGAGCTTTCTTCTCGTCACCTTGTTTGTGCTGGCGGCTCTAGTGCATCTACCAGCCTTTTGTATAGACTCTCAGAAAAAAATGTTAGAAGTCATGTTTTATAAGTAAATCATATAAGAGATAATAACAAATTCTCATATAAAACTCCCCCTCAACAATTGCACGATATAACTTTTCGGCATTTTAAGCACATATTTAGTACAATTTGGCATATGAAAATTTACTGTTTAAGAACAAGTAACGCATTTTAAATAATTTAGCATATATTTAATAAAATTTTGCGTTTTTCAAAAAAAAAATTCGCATTTTATCAATTCTGAGCCAACGCATGTATTAATGCATTTAAAATGTGCGAAAAATATTTTCAAGTTTCAAAAATATTTTTGTTTTGGTGTCAGATCGGACATTTTGAACACTATCACACAAAAATTTCTTATGACATATAAAATAATAATTTGCCATAAAATCATGTAACTAGACTTAATATTCTAAGATCATAGTATGAATCACTTTGACAACTCTCGCAAGTTTCGCTCATAGCACTCAATTTATTTTTATCATGGAAATATTTAGCAGATATATCACTCATATCAACACGACAAAGTAATATCAATTAATTTATTATCGTAGCGAATTTAATCAACTTACTAAGTGAAAAATCATAATTTTGAATCAAAGGGACTTTGAAGGGATTTTATTTAGGCTCTGACTTAACAGGTAGAAAATTTTGGGTTAGTGCGTGAGAAAAAAAATCCTTCAGTTCCAGGGGCACTTTTGTGAAATTTTGTGTTGATCCTTTTGCTTTTCTTTTCAGGATGAGTCTCGTCTCTTTTTTTTTTATAAAACTTTGAGAGATAAGAGCTTCTTTTTGGGTCGAGACCGTGTTCCTTTCGAAGGTTCCACATTTATGGAATTCGAACCCAAGGCCGTGCTTCTCTTCTCGTTTTCCCTATTTATAAGATCTAGATTATCGTTGGAGAAGTTCACTTCGAGGTGCTTCTCTTCTAGGAGTATACGAGATTATCTAGGAGAAGTTCATAGCTAGTTTCATGTTTCTGTTCTATAATGATTGAGACATTCATCATGTGTATCTCTTTTACTTTCCCCCTCTTTTTCTTGATTGAGTAACCCCGAATCTTGTGAATAAGGTTGAAGGCTTAATTGGGTTTGATAAAGAAAAAGAACATCGGAGTGTGACACGCTAAATAGTCACACAATTAAGAATGAAGCTACGAAGTACAAACCAAAGAATAGTCATTTGAAGTGTGACACGCTCAAGAAAAAATTATTTGAGGTTCAAATTCTCACATATATGATGTGACTTTGTGTCTAGTGAAACAAACGAAGCTCTTTGAATAAAAGAATGTGACGTGAATTTTTAGACAAAGAACTAAGCATATATATCGAAGAAATATTTTTGTGAGTAATTCAAAATACGCAAAATAATCGTCATCCCCCAATTTTTTTATTGTTAATATATTTATATACTATGAAAATTTATGATAGAGTCACGCAAGATAATCAAAGAATATCAAGAAGCACATAGAATATCACATAGAAGCATAATGGAGCATGTAAAACACTTTTCAAGTATGATTGAGATTCAACATGCCTAACGTAGCAATAAATTGGAATCGTTTTTCATCCAATGCCTTAGTGAATAAATCGGCAAGTTGAAGCTCTGTTTTTACAAAATACATATCTATAGTACCTTTTTCTACATGATCTTTTATAAAATGATAACGAATATCTATGTGTTTCGTGCGTGAATGATGAACAGGATTACAAGTAATGGCTATAGTACTTTGAGAATCAATGTAAATGGGAATCAAACCCATAATCGCGTAGTTGTGTCCGCATCCATAGAATTTGTGAGCAACACCTGGCAGCCGCGACGTATTCTGCCTCGGCCGTCGATGTTGACACGCAATTTTGTTTCTTTGAGGACCAACAGACCAACTTTTCACCTAAAAATTGCTCCGCCAGACGTGCTTTTTCTGTCCATTCGACAACCTGCATAATCAGCGTCAGTATAGCCAATTAATCCAAAATCAGTATTATTTGGATACCATAGCCCTAAGTTGGGAGGTCCTTTTAGATAGCGTAGAATTCGCTTGACTGCTTGCATGTGAGACTCATTTGGGTCAGCTTGAAAACGAGCACAGAGACAAGTGGCAAACATGATGTCGGGGCGACTAGACGTTAAGTAGAGAAGAGATCTGATAATGCTCCGATAGAGTGTGATGTTGACTGCCTTGCCAGACGGATCAGCATCCAATTTGCAGTTTGTTGAGATTGGAGTGTTCATTGGTGTGCTCTTGTCTTGATTAGATCTCTACAGAATATCTCGAATATATTTGGTTTGACTGATGACGATTCCTTCTTTGAGTTGCTTTACTTGTAGTCCAAGAAAGAATTGAGTTCTCCCATTAAGCTTATCTCGAATTTTGTCTTCATTAGTTCACCGAATTTCTGACAGAGACGTTCATTTGTTGAGCCGAAGATGATGTCATCAACGTAAACTTGACCGATCATCAGGTCTTTGCCTTGTCTTTTGTTGAAGAGTGTCGTATCGATGGTGCCTCTTATGAAGTTGGACTTGACTAAAAACTCGCTTAGGTCATCATACCATGTACGAGGTGCTTGTTTTAGGCCATAGAGAGCTTTGTCCAATCGATAGACATGATCAGGAAGGTTCTCGTGTACGAAGCCATCGGGTTGAGCGACGTAGACTTCTTCTTTTAATACGCCGTTGAGAAAGGCGGTTTTAACATCCATTTGATAGACGTTCAAGTCTTTATGAGCCACGTATGCTAAAAATAGTCGAATTGCTTCGATACGTGCCATCGGAGCATACGCCTCGTCGTAATCAATTCCTTCTTGTTGATTGTATCCCTTGGCTACGAGTCGTGCTTTATTTCTGATAACTTCACCGTTTTTGTTCTTCTTATTCTTGAAAACCCATTTAGTACCAATTATTGTTTTGCCTTGCGGTCGAGGAACTAACATCTAAACTTCTAGACGCTCGAATTGGTTGAGTTCATCTTGCATTGCTATTACCAAATCCGGGTCTTTAAGAGCTTCAACTACCTTAATTGGTTCTTTTTGGCTTAAGAAGCATGTGAATAATCCGCTTTGAGTGGACGTGTGTACACCACTTGAAGGATCACCGATTATTTGGTCAATAGGATGAGCTCGAGTCCATTTGCGTTCGTGAGGAATAACTGAAGTTAATCCCGCCATTGGTTTGTAGATCGAGACATCCTGAATTGATTGGTTGATCATTCGTAGTTTGGTAATTCAATTCGGAGGATGAATCCGAAGGAATTTCCTCATCTGCATTTGTAGGGACAGCAGCACTAGATGAAGATTTAGAATTAGGAGAATCTTGAACATTTGTCGGAATTTGAGGATTAGTAGTCTCAATTTGAATTTCTTCCATTGAGGGAGAAGGAGCACTGCTTGGTATAGAATGGGACGAAGCACGCATTTGAGACTCGTTCCGATAAAAATGTTCAAACAGTTAATCTAAATCTTCCAAGTCGGCGGGAATTGCTTTGACTTTGAGGTATAAATTGTCGAAAGTTGTTGACCTTGTGCCAACACGCCTATAAGCTCGGGTTCTGAAATGTTTTTTTCAGAAGCCAATTCCGTCATTTCTTGAAAGGTGACTTTGTAGCTTTCAAGAATTGTACGAGAAGACTTGAGGTAGACGCGATATGACTTGGAAGTAGAGGAATATCAGACAAAAATGGCTTCAAAGGCTTTGGGATCAAACTTGCTTCGATGCTCTCGATCGTTGGCCACAAAACACTTGCAACCAAATACTTTGAAGAATGAGATATTCGGGATTCGTTGATTAATTATCTCATATGAAGTCTTTTCGAAGCGTTTGTGAATAATTGTCCTATTTTGAGTAAAACATGCCGTAATCACTGCTTCAGCCCATAGAAAGTGAGGGAGACCGAAGTATATGAGCATTGTTCTTGCAGCTTCAACTAAAGTCCGGTTCTTTCTTTCTACGACACCATTTTGTTGAGGCGTTTTTGCGGCTGAGAATTGTTGAATAATTCCAAGTGATTGATAAAAGTTGCTGAGACATTGATTCTTGAATTCAGTCCCCTTGTCCGTTCTGATTACTTGGATTTTCTTTTGAAGGAGATTCTGAGTTGTATTCACAAAGCTTGTTATTAAGTCCCAGTCTCATCTTTAGTTCGTAGATATCTTGTCCATGTGTAGCGAGAATAATCGTCGACAATTACTAACACATATTTACGACCGTTGATGCTTTGTGTACGCATTGGTCCGCAAAGATCCATGTGAAGTAATTCCAAGGGTCGAGATGTAGAAGCAACTTGTTTGAGTTTGTGTGATGCTTGCTTCATTTTTCCCATTTGACAAGCCGAACAGTGATGCACTTGATGAGGAGAGATTGTTGTAGACCGTTGACCAACTTTTTAACAAAGAGTTTGTGAAGAGCTTTGTGATTTAGATGAGACAAGCGTTGATGCCATAAGTTGTTCCTCTTGATTGTTGTCTGTGAGATGAGACAAACAGCTGTCGAAGGTCAAATTGTTGTCAGATTGATAGTGTAGAGATTTGATCTTCGTGATCCTATTAGAAGTTCTTGATTTTGACTATTTAAAATTCTGCACTGATCAGCTAGAAATACCACTTGAAATCCTTTGTCGCAGAATTGTCCAATGCTGAACAGGTTGTGTTTAAGACCTTGGACATAAGAGACATCTTTAATCGTCAGATTTGGCAGATGTTTCCAAAGCCGAGTATTGGAGATGAATCATTGTTGCCAAATCGGACTTTTCCGTTGTAACTGTTTTGGTAGTTGCTCAACAGTTCTTGCTTTCCCGTCATGTGTGTGGAGCAACCAGAATCTAAATACCACACATGATGGATCTGCATAGAAAGAGGTTAGAGAGATTTAGGTACCCACTTTTGAATGTGTCCTCTAGGATTAGCAGATTTGATAAGGTTTGGTCATCTTTGGTTCCTAATTTATTGGAATGCTTAGGTACCCAAACCAACTTTGAAGTAGTTGATTTAAGTGGTACTTCTTTAGGCAACTCGGCCATATGGGCTTGTGTTGGCCTAGGTGGTGTTTTAGGAACACAGTGAGTTTGAACTTTACATGGGAGGTTAATTTCAGCACGAGCAAATGTCTGATTTGTCTTATTGCTTGAGAAAATCTTTTCTCTAGCTAGTCTCCTAAGGTGTTTAGCTCAATGTACTTGGACTGGGTACCTTAGATGAGGACAAGAATGTATGGAGCTATAAGCTTTCTTAAGAGCCGGATCTTGTTTCCTTTGAGACTTAAGATTTGCATTTGTCTTAGAATGATGGTTTGTAATTTTTGAAGTGGAGCCAATTTCAAACTTTGTGCTTTCAAAATTAATAGGTTTTAATATATAAGTGGAAGCAACAACATTAAAGTTAGAAACGGTTGTCTTCTTGCGAGTGTCCATAGTTTTTGATACAAAAGAAAATTTTGAAAATAAGACATTTCTATCATTTTCTTCTGAAATTCTATCCTATGCATTCTTTCCTTTGCATGCTTCACCTCTTTTTCTACCCTACATGTGGATGGAGTAGAAAAAGATTTAGAAAAAGTCTTTTTCCTTTTTGAAGCACTTAAGGATTCTTTTCCTCCCTTTACTATTTTTTAAGAAGATTTATCTTCTTTTAAAATATTTCGAAAAATAATGGAAGGTGTTTTCTTAGATGTAATCTTGTCCTTAATTAATGATTTTTCTTTCAAAGTAAAATCAGGACATGATTTTAAAATTGAGGAAGTTTTGAGATTAGAAATCTTCAATAATCATTCTTTTCAGCTTTGAAATTCTCTCTTTCTGTTTCCAAGGAAGCGTCTAAATCAGCTATTTTCTTAATAATAGCAGGTATATAACAGAAATTAGAATTTTGAAAATGTTCAATATTTTCTTCCTTATTTTTAGAAATATCTTCTAAAGGATATAATGAATTATAGTCACTAGACAAGTTGAGATCCCTTGTCTTGTACCTATTATTCAAGTCGGTGTAGTCAAATGGAATTTCAGTCCTATTTGTGCCTTTTCGTTTAGATTCTTCTAACGCGTTTATTTCTGAAGAATTAATAAAGGCCATTAGAGAAGTTAATCCTAATCTCATGTACTTGATATCATATAATTGTTTAACATTGATCTTTTTCAAGTTACAGGGATTGTTAAAAGCTAAGCCTTCTTTAGGATTCTAAAATTCTATATCAAGAGGTTGATTTAGAAAGATAGTTTGATCCGTTTGACCCCGTTTGTTAGAAGATCATCTAAAGTTTTAATTCGTGAATAACGTTTCTTACGTTCGTCAGAGATTTATTTGAAATTATTTTTAGATATTTCTAAGTCTCTCTGACAATCGATAAGAATCGTATTAAGTTCATCGAATTTTGTCTCAGAGGTAGCTATTGTTTAGTCAAGACTAGATATCTTTTCCTTAGCGTTAGATAAGAGAATTTCTAGATGAATTTTCGTATCTAATTGCTTTTGGAAATTGCTTTCGGTAAGAGCTAGTCTATCTTCTAATTCCTTTGATCGTTTCCGCTCATTTTTCATGTTAGAATATTTAATCTGTAACGATTCTAACATGTTTAATAATGTGGATTGAGACATTGTTACCTCTTGTGATGAAGAGGATGCTTTATCGTCGTCGTCGTCAGGCCTTCTTGAAGAGTTATCATTTGAGGCGTCTTCGAGGCATGCCATGAGAGCGAGATTTTCATCGTCAGAATCTGTGGTGTCTTCCAGCCAATGCTCTAGTTCGGCCATCAGTGCTACTCCAGCCTCTTTTTGTTTAGTGAGTTGGAACTTTTTGGAGTAGTAGTTGGCGTCCTTTTTCTTGGGAAGTTTGCATTCTCTGGCGAAGTGCCCTATCTTACAACAATTATAGCACTTTTGCGGTTCTTTGTCATTTTTTGATTCTGAGGACTCAGTCTATCTTTCCTTGTGCTTGGAGCTTGATGTCCGAAGTCTATTTGCCGAGGAAGAGGATTTCTTTTTGTAGAACTTTTTGCTCATCATTTTAGAAATGAGAGCCAACTGTTTCTTGAACTCCTTCATATCGGGTTTGGAGTCCGATTCAGATTCGTCTTCATCTTCTGAAGAACTTGGCAACTTGATGCTTTTATCTTTGCGAAATCGAGTTGTTTTCCTTTCAGAAACAAGAGCTATAGAATCGTCGATATGCTTGCCCTTAATTTCTTTTTGTATCTCGCTGATGTCTTCTTCGTGTTGGGCGAGATTATCAAAGACGGCGTGGATATCCATTTCGTCCAAATCCTTTTTTTGACGGATTTTGCATGGATATTTTCTTCCACTCCGGTTGAAGATAAGAAAGAAATCAGATGTTGACCTCCATGTTGGTCTTGAAGATATCTATCTTTCTCATCTCATTAAGAAGAGTTAGATAGCGTTGATAGAGTTCATAAATGGTTTCCTCTGCCTTGGCTTTAAATGAGTCGTACGCGGTTAGAATATTTGCTTTCTTGGCTTTGACTCGACTTCGGTCGGTTGCATCATCTTGTGGAGCTTGTCCCACATAGCTTTTGCACTAGATAGACTATCTATTTGCATATAGATGTCGTTAGGAATTCATTGCATTAGGAAAGTTTTGGCTCATAAATCTGCTTTTGCTCTTAATCGCTTCCCCTTTGTGTATTTACTAGGAATTTTGAGTCTTCGTGAGGCGGGAATGGGAGGATTATTGGTGGCATCGCCTTCTTGAAGAGAAGCTATCAAATTTGTAGCTTGCTCTTTTGTTTCCAAGAAGTTCATGAATCGGCTTCTCCATACGGTGTGTTCGGCTCTTCGTAGAATTGGAGGGCGGACGTCGTTTCCGAGCGAGTAAGCATCCATTTGTAGTTGATTGGTTGGATCTTCGTGAATGTTTGGAATTGTAATGAAAAGTGCTTCACAAGTGACCAACTTCGTTAGTAATGTTTGATTCGTACTTTAAACAATGTCCCTTTCATACCTATTTTTTGGTTGTTAAAGAGAAATTATTTTGATTTCGAAAAATATTTGATATGAGAATTGATACTTCAAAAATTTGCTACAGAATTTTGATTTTAAGATAGAAAATTTTGAGTATCGTAGAAGATAATTCGGAGACAAATATTTTTCGTAAGTTTTGAAAATTACGAAATTTGATTTCTTTCAAATTAGTGTAAAATGTGTGTATGTTTGAGCACTGACCGAAAAGTTTTTCGAACAATAAAGTTTTCGATTTAAAAAATTTGAACCTTTGATCGAAAAATTATTTTTTGAACGTAAGAGTTTTGCATAGTAGATATCATGTCGAAAAATAGTTAGTCAAATAATTTGTTGATCTCAAAAACTTTTATCGAAAAATTTATAATAAAAAAATTAATAGTGATCGAAAATTTTTGTTAAGTTTGACTCAAATTTTTTTCGAGTGTGAGTTATTATTCGATCGAAATATGTTTTCGCTAAATTTTTACTCGATAATTTAGATGATCGAAAATCTTGAGATCGAAAACTTGTTTTACTATTACAAGTTTTTCGAGTCAAAATTAGATATTTATTTAGCGAAAACATTATCCGTCGAAAAAAAATACGCTTTATTACTCTCGAAAAAGATATCTATATATGAATCGAAAAACTAATTATCGAAATAATGATTTTCGAGTCTTATATTTGAGTAAAACACACGAGAACAATGTTTGTCATCGAAAAATTTCTTGGCTGCAAACTTATTCGAAAATTAATTTTCGAGCCAAGTTTTTCGATCAAAAATCCGATCGAAGAACAATAAAGTTCAATGTAACAGTAAAAATTTTCAGATTCAACCGAGATGTTCAAGTTAGGTGATGAAATTCTGGATAAGCACTCGTTTCTTCGTTCTTAGTATGAGCAAACACAGGATTAACCACGTTTTACAGCAAAATATATCAAATATTACGAAAATCAAATCGAAATCAAAACTTAATCGCAAACGCAACTATCGATCTAAATCGAAAATCTGAATTAATGTGACGTTCTAAGCGATTGAAATCAGTACGTAAATCATTCCTAACATAAAATCTATCACTTAATCAGCAAGATCATCAACAAAATTCGCACACATTAAGCATATTGATCAAAATACAAGTCATGCAAGTTTTTCGATCGAAAAATCTGGAAAATTATTTTGATCTTAAAATTGTGAATTCAATCCAAAATCAATCACGATCTGCTCTGATACCGATTGTTAGGTCCTAATTCATCAATCAGGAAGCAATCTAAGCATGAATTCTAGGTATTCGAGTAATAAATCTTACGAATTACGTTCGGACGAATATCCGCGTTGAAGATCTTGAGAGAGGTTGTTAAATTTCCGAGATTCTCGATCGTATTCTCTCTCGTTTAAAATGTGAATTCAATGCTCGTTATTTTCTGAAAATAAACTTGTGCATTGATTTTGATAGTGTACATTGTATTTATACCTATTTACATGGTATATTGACTACTTGGTCCTACATTAACAAAATTACTAATTACGCCCCTAATTACAAGGATAATACAATAACAAAGCACAATAATAAATTCTCTTCAAACCTTGATATGGTCAGTTGAAGGTTTCATTAGTAGATATCGTACTCGCTGAAGAGCATCAGTTAGGTCTTGTTTGTGTTGGTTAGGTTGGATATTTGATCGTTGACGCGTTATGTGGATTTGAGATCTTTTAATAAAACTTTCAAAAAATATAGTAGGTATCGAAATGTTTTTAGGATAAAACTTAGATATTAAAAATTTTTTGGACCGAAAAGTATAGTTTTGAGAAGTTTGGAGTCGAAAAGTTTAAGTATTAAAAATTTTGTGTTTACCGAAAACTTTTGATAATGAGAATGTAAGTATCGAAAACTTTTTTTTCTAATATCGAAATAAAATTTGGTTTTAAAATTTTAGTTCCAAAAGTTATGGTGTTGAAAAAAAATATCTAAAAGTATCGAAAATTTTAGGTGTGTACTGAAAAGTTTTAAATTGGTGTTCAATACTTCGTAACCAAAACTTTTTCTATAATGTACCACAAAAAATATTGAATAAGGGTGAAAACATTTTATTTTTCTGAAAATTGTTGAAATTGAAACCTTTTGGATCAGAATATTAAAGTCTGAAAAATTTGGGTCAAAAGGTTAAGTATTGAAAAATATGTATCGAAAAAAACATTTGTCGTACCGATAAACTTTATTTTGCGATAAGAGACTCTCTATAACACCTTTGCGAACTAAACTTTCTCGGGTTGACCAAGTTTTTCGGGTTGACAAACGTTTGAAAATTTGCTTTCTAAAGTTCGGTATTTGAAAATTTTGGTGTTTTTTTGAAATATAGTGAAGTATCGAAAACTTTTGGTAGATACCGAAATGATTTATATTGATGTCGAAAACTTCGTAAAAAAATACCAAAATTTTCTTATAATTTGCCAAAAAAATTGATACTGAGAAATGCTATTGTCAAATGATATCGAGAAACTTCGTCAATTAAAATTTTACGATAAACTAAAGGTTCGCGAAAATTGTGTCGAAAAAAGAAAAAAAATTATCGATAAGAGCTTGTCCTTTAATGAAAGATTATCGATAAATTTTTTGTTAAAGTGAGGTTTCGCGATAAAATTTCAGCATTGAGTTTCTCGGTAGAAAATTTACGATAGCGCTAGTGTAGAAAAAAAAATTTCTCGGTAAAAGTTTATCATCAAAGTTTACCGATATATTATGGATAAAATTTTCGTTATTGATAAACTATGTGTATCGAGAAACTTTCTCTTACTTGTCTTTCGAAAAAAAAATATTGCCGAGAAACTTTTCTGGATAAGTCTACCGAAAACCTCTTATGAGTTCATCAAAAACTAAAATTCTCTTCTCGCAACTTTTGAAAATCAAAGGTTGTTCTTTCTCTCTAAAGATCTCCTTTCACGAAAATCAGAATCAGCTTATCAGATTCCAGATTCATGAATTTTTAAAGTCCTAAGAGAAGCTCATGATGTCCAATTAGTTGCGCACAGAAGAAATAAATTTTCGAGTTCTGAATTCCTTCAGAATTCATCAACGATTCTCAAACCCAAGGTTTCGTCTCTTCTCCAATTTGGGTTTGACGGTTGCAGCAATCTTTGGAAGTTTGGGTGTTTGCAATAATTGCAAAGTAGAAAGAATTTTGTTCTCGGTATAGAGATTTTGGTTCGGTATAAATTTTGATTGGTTATATTTTTTTTTTTGATAGAGCAGAAGAAAATTTGCGATAGATAGTTTCTCGATATAGTTATTTTTTTTGGGGAACTTTGTCGGAACCGTGTATCGAGAAAGTTTTCGATAGAGCGTAAATTTTTTGTCGACACTGATAATAGTGTAAAAACATAGCGATAATTTTTTTTGTGAAGGAGTTTTGTGGGATTGACACTTTGTCGACAAAATTGTCGTGACATAGAAAATTTATCTATCTTAACGAGAAACTCTTACAAAGAACAGTGATGAATATTTTTAAAGAAGAACACATAATTTTCAATCTAAAACACTAAATTGTTCAAATATAGTCCGGGTTATGGATCAAAACACTAATATCTTCAAGAAAAAACACTCAATTAAACATGAAAACAGCAAAATAGGTCGAATTTTTGAGAAAGCGGATGAACTTCACGAAGAACACGATTTATCGGATCTTCAAAATTCCGCGAAAATTGACGTTCGATTGATCAAATTTCAGCACAGAGATGTTTATAACAGTCAATCAAAGCCTAAAAACAGCAAATCAATGCGAAATTTGAAGAATCAAACCGAAAACGAGGGAATGCCGTATGTGATATTCATGAGATTTCGGACTAAAATTCGATTAAAAGTTCAGTAAATTGATTCAAATCCTAACACGTTATGCTCTGATACCAATTGTTAGGTCCTAATATATTCAACACGATTAAGTTCGGTGAAGAATTCGGTAGAAAATGTAAAACTTACGAAGAACATGTTTGAATTTGGCGCGGAAGCTTGAGAGCGTTCTTCACGGTGTAAAGCTCGATTTTCTATTAAAATGAATTCTTAACCCTAATACATCACATTAGGGTTCCTTATATACCAAACAAGTTTGGTATATTTGCTAAGTAGTCCTAATATATGACTTTATTACAAATAAGCCCAAACTACTAATTATACTACAAAACTAAGATAACATATACATTTAACACAATTAAAATGTCCTAACAATTTTCGGTCCAGATTTAGGTATTTTACCCTTGAATTCAAGTATTAGAGTTAGTTAAAAGAGGAGGTTGTGAAAAACCTTCTTTTTTTTTTTCTGTTGGCGGTCATCAATATACATACCATGCAAGATCTTTTACGAAAACATACCATTGTGGTCTTAGAGGACTCGCCACAATTTGAACGTATTTTTTGCATAATCGGTAGTCTAGTCCCAAATTGAATTATTTTCTGTCCAGATTTAGGTATTTTACCTTTGAATTCAAGTATTCGAGTTAGTTAAAAGAGGCGGTTGTGGAAAACATTCTTTTTTGTGTTGGTGGTGATCAATACACATACCATGCAATATCTTTTATGAAAACATACCATTGTGGTCTTAGAGGACTCGCAAGAATTTGAACGTATTTTTTTTTAATATATCGGTATTTTAGTCCCGAATTTATACTTTCAGTCTCGATATAGGTATTTTAGCCTTGAATTAAAGTATTCGAGTTAGTTAAAAGATGAGGTTTGTTAGGTCCTGATTCATCAATCAACAAGCAATCTAAGCACGAATTCTCGGTATTCGAGTAAGAAATCTTACGATATACGATCGGTCAAATATCCGCGTTGAAGATCTTGAGAGAGGTTGTTACCTTTTCTGAGTTTCTCGAGCGTGATCTCTCGTTTAAAATATTTCTGAATAATAAAACTCGTATTAACTTTGATAGTTTATATCATATTTATACCTCTATCTAAGGTATAATTACTCTTAAGTCTTACACTATCAAATCTTCTAATTACGCCCCTAATTACAAGGATAATGAAATAATAAAGCACAATTCTAATATTCTCTTCAATCTCCCCCTTTGTGCTTGTCTTCGTTTCAGCTCCTTTTATCCTTGTCGGGCGTAAAAAGCCTCAATCCCAATGCTGTCTCGTAGCATCGAACAACATTCCTCAACTCCAATCTCTCATTTATGGCATCTAGAAGCTCGTTCAGGAGTGGGGCCTCTTCTTCACAAAGATCTTCAAAGATTGTGTCTTCGGTGATCTCTCCCAATCTCTTCTGAATGTTCTTCCTCACTAACTTAAGCGTCCCGTCACAGAACTTATGGACTTCTGACTTTATCATAGCCCTTGTCTTTCCAATGACTGGATTTAGATAGGTTATGGCGAGGCCACGGGTCTTAAAGATGTAGTTCTCGGGAAAGTTGTTGAGTGGGAAGCCCTTCATGAGCGGAGATTCCATGTCGACCTTCTTCATGTTGTTCTCTATTGCAATTTGAAGGTCGTGTGTGGTGTGATATTTGATCTGCAGTACCATGAATCTTTTCAACCCCTCGAGTCCTTCAGTCTTGATATATCCAGGATGTGTCTTGTACTTTATCTTGTAATTTGATATAATTGGTAAACTTCATCCGGTGGAAGGAATGGAAGATAGCTTTCATCTATCTCTTCTCGAGTGCGGTTGCTGTCCGCTCGCTTAATAATGTAGATAGGAGTTGGATATCATCCGACCTTATGAGAGACTCCGACAAGTTCGAGAATCGGTGGCTTGTTCTTGAAGTTTTCCTTCAGTTGATCGGCTGGAATGCCACTATGATCAGGTCCGAGATAATTGAGCTTGAAGATATGCTCCATTTTCTTCCTATCTTCCCAGTGTGAGATGCCCCTCAAATTAAGTTCATTGAGCTTCTTGATCTTGTTTAGAGCCCTCCAAATCCGCTTTCTTATGTCATTAATGAAAGGGACTTCAATTCTGACGTTCTCCCATGGCTTCTCGACTCTAACTGTCACTTTTGATAGACGGGGAGGAGAGTCGACTCTGAGCCTTATCATTTCGGGTAGCTCTGGGAGGGCAGAACTGTAGTTCTCGCCTTCTTGAAGTTCTTTTTCTTCAAGCAGTACCAAGTCCACTGAAGCTTGTGGTAGGAAGTATCTGACGGTGGAGAGTCGAGCTTGAGTAGCTTCCTCTGGTTCCCATTCCGTCAGCCACTTCTCGTTTAGGATGTATTCATCTACGATCAGATGTGGATCGTAGGCAACTGCGTCTTGATGGACTTGGGGGAGGTTTGAGGTTGGGATCGGATTTGGATTTGTAGGAGAGAGGGTAAGTGTTTGGGATATGGTTGGAGGTTTGGTTGTTTGTTGACGGGGTTTGAGATTGTGTGGTTGGTGGGTGTGAGGACGATCTTCCAGCTTCTTGAGTCTTTGTCTGACTCAATCCACGACCGCTCCTTGTTGTTCGTTGCCGTTTCTCCCCCTCATGACGATCCGGATCATCGGGATCGTCATGTCTATGCTTGGTGCTGGAGCTTTCTTCACGGCACGTTGTTTGTGCTGGCGGCTCTGCTTGATCTATTAATCTTTTGTAGAGACTTTCCTCTGCGGGAGATCTTGTCTCTAGGGCGAGAAGGCGTGAGATGAGGATATCATGAATCTGGGTGATCGGGATGGTGTATGGATTGATACGTGAGGGTGAGGGAGTTGGGATGGTGAGGATTGGTTGTAATGGGGTGTGTAGAGTGGTGGTAGGAAGTAGTGAGGAGACGGGTGTGGTTTGTGTGTCGGTGGGAGCAGCTTCTGAGACTGGTGTTTTCCCGGTGTCTCTTCGGGAAGTCTCGAGAGCATGGAGCATTCGGTCCATCAGACGATCTTCTAGAGAAGATAGGGCTGAGGAGAGTGCTTCTTGTAGTTTGTGCTCCGCACGAACATCGGTGGAGTGGGGCCAGGGAGGCGCTCCACTGTCACAACATCGGAGTAGATTTCCGATGTGGCGCCTAGAGTAGGTCTTGACGGTCCGGAACATCCAAGGACATCCGTTATCAACCCTGAGTCACCACTTCAGAGGGTTGGCCTATTGTTGGCATCGAAGATATCGGGGGTCCAATAGGGCTTCCACCCAATCCTTGAGATGATACGATAGGTATCACCTCTATGCGTGTTGAGACAGATTCAATTTGAATCTGTTCTGTAGGCTGATCACTTGGTGGTGGAAGTGTTGGCTCCGAAGCTTGTATGAGTGAAGACACTGCAGACGAGGCCGAAAGTTGTTGTCGGCGAGAGCCCCTTCGTTGGAGTCTGTGTGCTTCATCAGAGTCGGTTGCCTCAGGAGAGATATCTTGTGGGACATCTTCGGGTTCAATCTCCTGAGGCGTGACTTCGAGCTCCGTTGTTGTCACCAAGGATTCCCTTTGAGAAGGCGCCGGGGCTCGATCCATGGCACGTACCATCGCCTCTGTGATGGAGTTGTTTTGGCAATAATCTTGGTATGCCTCTTCAGTTGGATCAGCTAAACGGAGCAGCTCCAATGGGATAAGCATTGATTGGAGGTCTAGATCGGCGCCCTTCGGGTTGTGGAAGAATCTAAGGCGTGGCAGAGTGTAGTCCGCAATTGGTGGTAGTCTCGGGATCTCTGGATGGACTTCCATGAAATGTGAGATCAATACTGGGAACCACCGTACATATGTAAGAGATCTGGCCTTCGACTTTGTCTCCCTCTGATGCATCTGGTCCGCTAGATCGTTCCAAATCGCTAGGCCACGTCATATCTTTTGGAGAAGACCACTCCGTGAAAAATGCGAACGATGTTTCCATTCGCCTTGTCGAAGCCGGAGGGTTTTGGGGAGAGGCATTTGTTGATGATGCCGAACAGTGTCTTCCACGAATGAGGAATCCCGCTATTTTGAAAGTTGGCCAGTTTAGTTAGCGGAGGTTTGTATCCCATCCGGAGCATGTCTTCTACGATCTCCGCATCCGTTGAAAGTTGGTCGTATTCATCGTAGAGCGGGAGATCGGGCACCATGGCCATTAGATTTTTCGTCAAAGCGATATGTCTTGTATTGAACTTTGTCATATAGTCAATGCTGTCGCCGTTGACGAAACTCTGCATGCATCCCCGGAATTGCTGGAGATAGACCATTGGTACGGTGGCCTTCATGGTCAAGAATGGCCATAAAGGGTGTTATTTGCGGATGGATATTATGACGTCATCCGGACACCGAGACGTCGTTAAATCCAAATGTAAGTTGTTGTCTTGCACTGACATATAACTTCCAGAGGAGTAGATATGAGGGTAGTTGGGAGTTGCCATATCTGCAAAAATAATATAAGGTTCATTAGTCGATAAATTTTCATAAGTGAATGAATTTGATTAAGAATGAATGTAGAATTAAATTGTATGTTTAAAGATTTATCGCGGAAGACTTAGTGAAAATTTTGAAAATTTTGTAAAATTGACTAAGTCTTAGAAGGGTGTTTTTATTCGAGTAACAATTTATTCGATCTTTAAAATTTGCGATCGAAAATTTTCTAACTCTTGAAAAATTTTCTAAGTCTTTTTCAGCGTGTTTTTATTCGAGTAAAAGTTTATTCGATTGATAAATTTTGCGATCGAATAAAAATGTGTTGAATAACTCAAGTTTTTGCTGATGACTTTTACGATCAAATAAAATGTTATCGAAAACAATAGTTTTTCGCTCAGTAAGTTTTCGATCGAATAAAAAGTTGTCGAAAAACTTAAGTTTTTCGCCGCGTAGTTTTGCGATGGAATAAAAATGTGTCGAAAACAAAAGGTTTTCAACGCTGAGTTTTGCGATCGAATAAATTTTTAACGAAAACTAAAGTTCTTCGATGACACTGTTTGCGACACAAACTTTTTCGATCGAAAATTTTCAAATAAAAAAGTAAATACGTAGAACATAATCTTCGATTTCTGGATAAATCATGAGTTTTTCTGGGTCCGGAATGTTCAGAGAACAATGGCGAATCCAATTATCATGATTTTAACACAAAGATTGAGTTTAAACACTTTGATTTGAGGCTCGAAAAAACAGTTTTCGTCGAAAATATAAACATGAACTTTCTTCATATATTTTTCGTGAAAATGCTTGAGAATCGGATGTTTTTAAACAGAAAATGAATCGAAACAAGTTTCTACCTTCGAAATCAGCACGTTTAATCTAAAATTTCGAGTAATGATGGATTTGGATTGAAATGCCGAAGTCGGTTCGAAGAAGTTCTTAGAAGATGAAAAGTTTTTCGATTGGGAATGTGTAGCGTGTGAGAGAAAATTATTTTGGGCCGTAAAAATTATATTCTTGGGCTTTTAGATAAATTAAGGTATGAAGAAAAATTTTATGAATTAACCCCAAAAAAAATTGCTTAGTACTCCCTGTATTTCTGAAAGAGATGATATTATCTCCTAATGTTGATGAAATTCAACATTTGACTCCTCGGATGAGCTCTAAATTTTATGCGAGGCTTAAAAAAATGTTAGAATTCATGATTTAAGAGTGTAGAGGATAATAACAAATTCTCATATAAAAACTCCCCCTCAAAAATTGCATGAGTAAGCTTTTCAGTACCTACACATATTTTTGGTACATATGAAAATTTCCGATTTAAGCACAATTAACGCATTCTAAGCAATAAAAAATTTTGCGTTTACAAAATAGTTAATCGCATTTTAGCAATTCTGAACTAATACATGTATTAATGCATTTAAAATGTGCGATAAATAAAAATATTTTTGTTTCGGGGTCAGATTTATTTATTTTGAATTTTATCACACAAGGATTTCCAAGACATATATAACATTACTTTGCCATAAAAACTAGTGACTAAACTAGTATTCTAAGAGCGTAGTATGAATCACTTTGACAACTCTCGCTTCGCTCATATCACTCAATTTATTTTTATCAAGGAGATTTTTAGTAGATATATCACTCTTACCATCACAACAAAATTATATCAATTAATTTTTTATCGTAGTATTTTTAATCAACTTACCAAGTGATAGTTCATCATTTTAGAATCAAAGGGACTTTTAAGGGATATTTTTAGGCTCTTACTAAAGGGGTAGGACTTTTGGGTTAGTGAGCTTAAAAATTCTTCTCTTTCAGGGACCCTTTTTGTGAGATTCTATTCTGATCCTTTTGCTTTTCCTTTCTAAAGTAATTTCTTTTCAGGGTTTTGAGTGATTAGATCTTCGTTGATTTTGGGTCGAGAACGTGTTCCTTTAGAAAGTTTCACATGTTAGGGATATGCCCTCGAATGCTATACGAGGATTGGATATGTATAGGGCATGGGCATTAGCTTATTTATCATTCGATTGTCAATGTAATCAAACATTGTTTTTGTGTATTAATAAAGGCATTATTCGTTTATTGGTTATATGAGTTCTTTACTTAGCATCGGGTAAAGCAATAAATGAATAAATCCAAATGTGTCGAGTTGAGTCACTGTTCTCGATGGGTACGAGAGAGGAAGGCACCAGTGGACTCTTAACCTCGAACATAAAATGTCCATAAGCCTTAGGTTTCAGTTGGGTGCTGGAAAACCAATCATGGCTTATTTGTCGATGACTTACCGTGTGCCGATATACCGCTTGGAAGCGGAAGTCATGACTTGTGATACGAGTCGAATCAAGGATTGAATCGTTTCATGGACACTGACTCGCAGGTCGTACGATCAAGCATGGCTTATTACTCAAGGAGTGGCAATGATCGACGACAAAACTATAGTAGTCTGCTTGAACCTTAGACCGAAAGGGGCTTTGACGGAGTTGACTTTGAAGTCTTGACTATCACTGGTTTCGCTAGATCCGATTTGCTATTGCATGGGTCAGCGGGACAGATGCGGTCTTGATGGATATTTGTGATTGCCGGGCTTAGACCGCCGAGTACGGATTCACAGTCTCGCAAGTAATCGAGACAAGTGTCCTATGAGAATGACGACGGGAAATTACAAAATCATTGGCCAATGTATTAAACTAACTCATGTTAGACATGGAGTGTAGTTTGGTAATTTGCCTCGTGTCATTTTATCATATTATCGAGTTTAGTGAGTTTGATAAATACCATGGCTCTCACTCGATCGGGACACAACTGAAGGGTTTGTACGTAGTACTATAATCTATAGTTAGGTTCTGGAATGAGACTAGTTCGAAATTCGTGCTCAAGTCGGGATCTGTCCGGTACTGCGGGATTGGCTAGGCACCTACCGGACTCTTGGATTCCTCCCTTGCCAATTGAGTCGAACCTAGAGATTCGGGCTTAAAAAGGATCATCAAGGTGTACCGAGAAGGAGAGATTGTGTTTTGGGCCTTAACGAGCCTCGGGTCGTTATGTCACGCCTTATTGGGCCTCGGGGTCATTAAGTGGACCGAAGTCGGACGTCATATGAAACTAACTTTAAGACTTAGGCTTGGCTAAGTGCTTAGAAAGACTTGAGGGAAGAATTGGAATTCAACCCTAAGCCGAGAAATTCGAAAAATGCCCTAAAGGGTATTTTCGTAATTTACAAATATGGTAATAAAAATATTTGGAATATTATTTATTAAAACTAAAATTCGAATTTATATTTTATATAAATTTCGAAATTTATTTACCATATTTGAAGATATTTTAATATCTTAGTTAGTTTTCTATTTATAGTATGTTCCTTTAATAGAATTTTGAATTCAATTAGGAGAGATATTTTGGCAAGAATATCTCTCATATTTAGGAACAAATATTTCGAGATTTTAGGTTTGTTTAGGGCTGAAAATTTCGTCCTCCCCTACTATAAATAAGGGTGAGACCCTCGTAATAAAAAAAAGTGATACACGGGAAGAGAATCGACGCGAAATTTCTCGACCCGAGAATCAAAACACGAACACACAAACGCAAACCACTCTCCCGAGCGACGGATCAATTCTCTCTAGCCATCTTCGGAGAATCGAAACCGTGGTACACTGCGAGGTCGGCGTGACGAACTAGACGATACCCAACACGACCGCGGCCGACGACGCAATCGACGAGGAGCTACCACTCGCTTCAAAGGTAATCTCTCACGGGTATGACCCGCCCTATTACGTGTCAACGTGATTAGAGTTTTCGATCCGAGCTGCGAAGGATCCCAGAAAAATTTTTTATTCCGCACCGTATCCCGGGGCGTTGCGTCTCCGGTACAAACCGGGTACCTTTACCAACAGTGGTATCAGAGCCAGGGCTCGTGATCGGAATCATAACATGATTAAATCGAAACGAGGCTCGTGGGAGACGATCGAAAAGCCAACGCACTAGGCGCGTGGGGCTGCTCTTCTCGTGGAATCATAACATTTATGGAATTCGAACCCATGGCTGTGCTTCTCTTCTCGTTTTCTCTATTTATAAGATCTAGATTATCGTTGGAGAAGTTCACTTCGAGGTGCTTCACTTCTAGGAGTATACGATATTATCTAGCAGAAGTTTACAGTGAGATCAGTGTTTCTCTTCTATAATGATTGAGAAATGCATAATGTGCATCACTTTAGCTCTCCCCCTCTTTTCTTGATTGAGTAAACCCGAATCATTTGAATAATGTTGAAGGCTTAATCGGGTGTTTGATAAAGAAAAAGAATGTCGGAGAAGGCTCAAAGGGGATCTCTAGAGGAAAAAGTAAAAGATTTATAATTTAGACTAGGTGAGGAATTTCCTAAGATGCCCTTATCATTTTCATGACAAACGAAACACAAAAGCGAGAGGAAGCTACGAAGTACAAACCAAAGGATAGTTATTTGAAGTGTGACACTCAAAAAAAATTGAGGTTCAAATTCTCACATGTATGATGTGGCTCTGTGTCGAGTGAGACAAACAAAGTTCTTTTGAATAAAAGAATGCCATATGAATTTGTAGGCAAAGAATTTAATCATATATATCGAAGAAATATTTTTGTGAGTAATTTCAAAAATAGTCAAAAATTATCGTCATCCCCCATTTTTTTTTATATTATTTATATATATATTATTATATATATATAAATTATTTATTTATTTATTATTATTTTTTTTAATTTTCTTTTATATAAAATTATTAAAAGATAGAGTCACGCAAAATGATCAAGGAATATTAAGAAGCACATAGAATATCAAATTGAAGCATAGTAGAGCATGTAAAGCAAATTTAAAGTAGGATTGAGATTCAACATGCCTAGCTTAGCAATAAGGAATTGAAATCGTTTTCCATCCAATGCCTTAGTGAATAAGTCGGCAAGTTGAAGCTCCGTTTTAACAAAATACATATCTGTCGTGCCTTTTTCTACATGATCTTTTATAAAATGATATCGAATATCTATGTGTTTCGTGCGTGAATGATGAACAGGATTTCAAGTAATGGTTATAGCACTTTGAGAATCACTATAAATGGGAATGTTATTGAAATCAAAACCGTAATCGCATAGTTGTGTCCGCATCCATAGAATTTGCGAGCAACAGCTGGCAGTCGCAACGTAATCCGCCTCGGCCGTCGATGTTCACACACAATTTTGTTTCTTTGAAGACCAGCAGACCAACTTTTCGCCTAAAAATTGTGCTCCGCCAGACATGCTTTTTCTTTCCATTCGACAACCTGCATAGTCAGCATCAGTATAGCCAATAAGTCATTTTTAGGATACCAAAGCCCTAAGTTTGGAGTTCCTTTGAGATATCGTAGAATCCTCTTGACGGCATTCATGTGGGACTCCTTTGGGTCGGGTTGAAAGCGAGCGCATAGGCAAATTGCAAACATAATGTGGGGTCGGCTGGATGTCAAGTAGAGAAGAGATCCGATAATGCTCCGATAGGTGTTGATGTTGACAGCCTTTCCAGACGGATCAACATCCAGTTTGCAATTAGTAGACATAGGAGTGTTCATCGGTGTGCTCTCTTGTCTTGATTAAATCTCTTCAGAATATCTTGGATATATTTGGTCTGACTGATGAAGATTCCATCATCGAGTTGCTTGACTTGTAATCCAAGAAAGAATTGTAGTTCTCATATTAAGCTCATCTCGAATTTGGTCTTCATGAGATTATCAAATTTCTGACAGAGACGTTCATTAATCAATCCAAAAATGATGTCGTCAATGTAAACTTGAACGATCATCAAGTCTTTGCCTTGCCTTTTGATGAAGAGGGTCGTATCGATTGTTCCTCTGATGAAGTTGGATTTGACCAAAAATTCGCTCAGAACATCATACCAAGCACGAGGGGCTTGTTTTAGTCCATAGAGAGCTTTGTCCAATCGATAGACATGATTAGGATGGTTCTCGTGCATGTAGTTCTCGTGCATGAACCCTTCGGGTTGAGCGACGTAGACTTCTTCTTTTAATACGCCGTTGAGAAAGGCAGTTTTGACGTCTATTTGATAGACTTTGAAGTCTTTGTGAGCCGCGTATGCTAGAAACAAGCGAATAGCTTTAATACGTGCAACCGGAGCATACGTCTCGTCGTAAACAATTCCTTATTGTTGATTGTATCCCTTAGCAACGAGTCGTGCTTTATTCCTGATTACTTCCGTTCTCATTTTTCTTGTTCTTGAAAACCCATTTAGTTCCAATTATGGTTTTGCCTTGTAGTCGAGGAACCAATGTCCAAACCTGTAGACGCTCGAACTGGGTTGAGTTCATCTTGCATCGCAATTACCCAATCCGGGTCTTTGAGAGCTTCGGCTACCTTATTTGGTTCGTTTTGGCTTAGGAGGCATGTGAATAAACCGATTTGTGTAGACGTTCTAGTACGTACACCCCTTGAAGGATTACCGATAATCTGATCAGTAGGGTGAGCTCGAGTCCATTTGCATTCGTGAGGAATAACTGAAGTAGATTCGTCATTGGATTGGAGATCGAGATATCCTGAATTAATGGGTTGATCATTCAGAGTTGGGAAATTCAATTCAGATGTTGAGTCGATAGGAATTTCCTCATTTGTATTTGTAGGAACTGCAGTACTAGATGAAGATTCTGAATAAGTAGATTTTCCAACATTTGTCGGATTTTGAAGAAAAGGAGTCTCATTATTAATTTTTTCCATTGAGGGAGATGGGGCACTGCTTGGTGTTGAGTGAGACGAAGCAGGCATTTGAGACTTGTTTCGATAAAAGTGTTCGAATAGAGAATCTAAATCTTCATGGTCAGCGGGAATTGCTTCATTTGACGTTGCCGAAAGTTGTTGACCTTGTGCCAACACGCCAGTAAGCTCTGCTTCTGAACTGTTTTGTTCAGAAGCCAATTCCGTCATTTCTTGAAAGGTGGCGTTGTAACTTTCAAGAATTGTACGAGAAGACTTGAGGTAGACGCGATATGATTTTGAAGTAGAGAAATATCCGACAAAAATGGCTTCAAAGGCTTTGGGATCGAACTTGCTTCGATGCTCCCGATCGTTGGCCACAAAACACTTGAAACCAAATACTTTGAATAATAAGATATTCGGAATTCTTTGATTAATTAGCTCATATGGCGTTTTCTCGAAGAGATTGTGAATAATTGTCCTATTTTGAGTAAAACATGATGTACTCACTGCTTCAGCCCATAGAAAGTGAGGAAGATCGGAGTATATGAGCATAGTTCATGCAGCTTAAACTAAAGTCTGGTTTTTTCTTTCTACGACACCATTTTGTTGTGGCGTTTTTGCGGCTGAGAATTGTTGAATAATACCAAGTGATTGATAAAAGTTGCTGAGATGCTTATTCTTGAATTCTGTCCCGTTGTCCGTTCTGATTACTTAGGTTTTCTTTTGCAGGAGATTTTGAGTTGTATTCACAAAGCTTATTATCAAGTCTCCAGTCTCATCTTTAGTTCGGAGATATCTTGTCCACGTATAGCGAGAATAATCGTCGACAATTACTAACATATTTACGACCGTTGATGCTTTGTGTACGCATTGGTCCGCAAAGATCCATGTGAAGTAACTCTAAGGGTCGAGATGTAGAAGCAGCTTGCTTGACTTTGTGTGATGCTCGCTTCATTTTTACCATTTGACAAGCCGAACAGTGATGCTCTTGGTTAGATGAAATTGTTGGCAGACCGTTGACCAACTTTTTAACACTGAGTTTGTGAAGAGCCTTGAAATTGAGATGAGACACGCGTTGATGCATAAGTTGTTCCTCTTGATTGTTGTCTGAGAGATGAGACATACAGCTGTCGAAGGTCAAACTGATGTCAGATTGATTGTGTATAGGTTAGATCTTCGTGATCCTGTGAGAAGTTATTGATTCTGACTATTCAAAACTCTGCATTGTTCAGCTAGAAATACTACTTGAAATCCTTTGTCACAGAATTGGCCTATGCTGAACAGATTGTGCTGGAGACCTTGGACGTAAGAGACATCTTTAATCGTCAAATTTGGCAGTAAAATGTCTCCAAATCCGAGTATGGGAGCTGAGTCATTGTTTTCAAATCGGACTTTGCCATTGGAACGATCTTGGTAGTTGCTCAATAGTTCTTGTTTTTCCGTCATGTGTGTGGAGCAACCAGAATCTAAATACCACACCTGATGGATCTGCATAGAAAGAAATTAGGGAGACTTAGGTACCCACTTTTGAATGGGTCCTCTCGGATTAGCAGATTTGATAAGTAAGGTTTGTTCATCTCTGGTTCCTAACTTATGAGAATGCTTAGGTACCCAAACCAACTTAGAAGTAGTTGGTTTAAGTAGTACCTCTGTAAACAATTTAGCCTTATTGGCTTGAGTTTGCCTAGGTGATGACTTAGGAATCCATTGTGGTTGAACCTTACATGGGAGGTTAATTTCAGTACGAGCAAATGTCTGATTTGTCTTATTGCTGGAGAAAATATTTTCTCTGGCTAGTCTCTTAAGGTGTTTAGCTGAATGTACGTGTACTGGATACCTTAGGTGAGAACAAGAATGGATGGAGCTATAAGCTGTCTTAATAGATGATTCTTGTTTCTGACGAGATATAAGACTTGCATTTGTTTTAGAATGATGATAGTTTTTAGAAGTACAGCCAATTTCAAAGTTTATGCTTTCAAAAATAATAGGCTTTAACGCATAATTTGAAGTAACAATACTAGAAATAGCTGTCTTCGTAGTAGTGCCATAGTTTTTGACATAGATGAAATAGATAACAAATCATTTATCTTCTGAAATTTTATTCTAGGCACTCTTTCCTTAGCATGTTTCACCTCTTTTACTACTCTACCTGTGGATGGAGTAGAAAAAGAGTTATTAAAAATCTTAGTATTTAAGGATTCGTCTTTACAATTTCTAAAGAAGATTTATCTTCTTTTGAAATATTTTGAAAAATAATAGGAGAGTTTTTCTTAGTTTTAATCTTGTCCTTCATTAAAGATTTTTTTTTCAAAGTAAGATCGGGACAAGTTTTTAAAATAGAGGAAGTTTTGAGATTGGAAATCTCCAATAAAAGTTCGTTCTTTTCAGCTTTGAAATTCTTTCTTTCTGTTTCCAAGGAAGCGTTTAAGTCAGCTATTTGTCTAATAATAGCTGGAATATAACAGAAATTAGAATTTTGAGAATTATCAATATTTTCTTCCTTATTTTTAGAAAAATCTTCTAGGGGATATAATGAAGTATAATCACTAGACAAGTTGGGATCTCTTGTCTTGTAACTATTATTCAAGTCGGTGTAGTCAAAAGGAATGTTAGTCCTAGCAGTGGCTTGTCGTTTAGATTCTTCTAAAGCATTTATTTCGGAAGAATTAGTAAATGCCATTAGAGAAGTTAAACCTAATCCCATATACTTGATATTGTATAATTGTCTAACATTGACCTTTTTCAAGTTACAGGGATTGTTAAAACCTAAGCCCTCTTTAGGATTATTAAATTATGTATCAAGAGGTTGATTTAGAAATATAGTTTGATCCGTTTGACCCCTTTTTTATTAGATCATCTAACGTTTTAATCCTTGAATAAAGTTTCTATGTTCGTCAGAAATTTCTTTGAAATTATTTTTAGAAATTTCTAAGTCTCTCTGACAATTGATAAGAATCGTATTAAGGTCAGTAATTTTTGTCTCAGAGGTAGCTATGGTTAATTCAAGACTAGAGATTTTTTCCTTAGCGTTAGATAAGAGAATTTCGAGATGAATTTTCTTATCTAATTGCTTTTGGAAATTGCTTTCGCTAAGAGCTAGTTTCTCTTCTAATTCATTTGTTCGTTTCCGCTCAATTATCATGTTAGTGTACTTAAGCTGTAACGATTCTAACATGTTTGATAATGCGGATTTAGTCAATTGTACCTCCTGTGACGAAGAGGATGCTTTGTCGTCGTCAGGCCTCCTGGATGGGTCATCATTTGAAGCGTCGTCGAGGTATGCCATAAGTGCAAGATTTTCGTCTTCAGAATCTGTGGTATCTTCCAGCCAATGCTCTTCTTCTGCCATCAGTGCTACTCCAGCCTCTTTATCTTTAGTGAGTTGGAATTTTTTGGAGTAGTAGTTGGCGTCCTTTTTCTTGGGTAGTTTGCATTTCTTGGAGAAGTGTCCTACCTTTCCACAATTATAACATTTTTGTGGTTCTTTGACACTTTTTGTTTCTGAGGACTCGGCCGGTCTTTCCCTTTGCTTGGAGCTAGATGTCCAAAGTCTATTTGCTGAAGACGAGGATTTCTTTTTGTAAAACTTTTCACTCATCATTTTAGAAATGAGAGCTAACTGTTTCTTAAACTCCTTCATATCAGGTTCGGAGTCTGAGTCAGATTGTTCTTCATCTTCTGAAGAACTTGGCAGCTTGATACTTTTATCCTTTCGAGATCGACTTTGCTTTCTTTCAGAGACAAGTGCTATAGAGTCATCGATCTGCTTGCCCTTTAGTTCTCTTTGGATCTCGCTTATATCCTCTTCATGTTATCCATACTCAAAGGACACCCCTTATGGCCAGCTCTTACAATGACGGCCACCGTACCGATGGTCTATCTCCAGCAGTTCTGGGGATGCATGCCGAGCTTCGTCAACGGCGATAGCGTGGAATATATGACTAAGCTCAATACAAGACACATCGCCCTGACGAAAAACTTAATGGCCATGGTGCTCGATCTCCCGCACAATGACGAATACGACCAATTACCTACGGACGCTAAGATCGTAGAAGACATGCTCAGGATGGGATACAAACCGCCGCTAAATAAACTGGCCAACTTTCAAAATAGTGGAATCCTTCATCCATGGAAGACTCTGTTCGGCATCATCAACAAATGCGTCTCACCAAAACACTCCGGATTCGATAAAGCAAATGGCAACATTCTGCGTATTTTTCACGGAGTGGTCTTCTCCAAGAAATATGACGTGGCTCAGCTAATCTGGAACGATCTCGCCGACCAAATGCGTCAGAGGGAGACGAAGTCGAAGGCCCGATCCCTTCCTTATGTACGGTGTTTCCGGTAATGATCGCGCATTTCATGGAAGTCCACCTAGAGATCCCGAAACTTCCATCGATCGCGGACTACATCCCGCAACGCCTTCGTTTCTTTCACAACCTGAAGGCCGCCGATCTAGCAATCCAACACATGCTGATCCCATTGGAGCTGCTACGTTTCGCTGATCTAACTGACGAGGCCTACCAAACTTACTGCCAGAACAACACCATCTCGGAGGCGATGGTACGTGCCGCGGATCCAGCCCCGACGACTTCTCAAAGGGAAGTAATATCATCAGAGCCCGAAGTTACACATCGGGAGATTGAATCCGAAGGTGTCTCTCATGATATCACTCCTGAGGCAACCGACTCCGATGAAGCACAAAGACTCCAACGAAGGGGTCCTCGCCGACAACAAATCTCGGCCCTGTCTGCAGTGTCATCATCCATACAAGCTTCGGAGCCAAACAGGTGATCAGCTCACTGAACAGATTCAAATTGAATCTGTCTCAACACCCATAGATGTGAT
Source organism: Linderniella brevidens (assembly GCA_004919715.1). Taxonomy (NCBI): domain Eukaryota; kingdom Viridiplantae; phylum Streptophyta; class Magnoliopsida; order Lamiales; family Linderniaceae; genus Linderniella; species Linderniella brevidens. The sequence continues at coordinate 10,908,481 of SWDC01000148.1, forward strand.
ACCTATCGTATCATCTCAAGGATTGGGTGGAAGCCTTATTGGACCCCCGACATCTTCGGAGCCAACAATAGGCCAACCCTCTGAAGTGGTGACTTCAGGGTTGTTAACGGATGTCCTTAGACATACCGGACCCTCAAGACCTACTATAGGCGGCACATTGGAAATCTACTCCGATGTTGTGACAATGGAGCGTCTACCTGGCCCCACTCCACCGATGTTCGGGACGGAGCAAAGACTACAAGAAGCACTCTCCTCACCCTATCTTCATTAGAAGACCGTCTGATGGACCGAATGCTCCATGCTCTCGAGACTTCCCGAAGAGACACCGGGAAAACACCAGTCTCAGAAGCTGCTCCCACCGATACACAAACCACACCTGTCTCGTCACCACTTCCTACCACCACTCCACACACCCCACTACAACCAATCCTCACCACCCCAACTCCCTCACCCTCACTCGTAAACCCATACACCATTTCGATCACTCAGCTTCACGACATCCTCATCTCGCGCCTTCTTGCACTAGAGACAAGAACTATTGCAGAAGAAAGTCTTTACAGAAGATTAATAGATGAACCAGAGCTGCCAGCACAAACAACGTGCCGTGAAGAAAGCTCCCTCCCCAAACGTAGAGATGACGATCCCGATGATCCGGATCGTCATGAGGGGGAGAAACGGCAAAGAACAACAAGGAGCGGCGGCCGTGGATTGAGTCAGACAAATACTCAAGAAGCTGGAGGATCGTCCTCACACCCACCAACCACACAACCTCAACCTCAAACCCGCCAACAAACTACCACACCTCCCACCATATCCCAAACACTAACCCTCTCTACAAATCCAAATCACATCCCAACTTCAAACCTTCCCCAAGTTCATAAAGAAGCAGTTGCCTACGATCCACATTTGATCGTAGATGACTACATACTAAACGAAAAGTGAACGACGGAATGGGAACCAGAGGAAGCTGCTCAAGCTCGACTCTCCAACGTCAGATACTTCCTACAACAAGCTTCAGTGGACTTGGTACAGCTTGAAGAAGAAGAAATTCATGAAGGTGAAGACTACAGTTCCGCTTTCCCAGAGGTACCCGAAATGATAAGACTCAGAGTCGACTCTCCTCCCCGTGTATCAAAAGGGACAGTTAGAGTCGAGACACCATGGGAGAATGTCAGAATTGAAGTCCCCTTCATTGAAGACATAAGAAAGCAGATCTGAAGGGCTCCAAAAAAGATCAAGAAGCTCAACGAACTCAATTTGAGGGGCATCTCACATTGGGAAGATAGGAAGAAAATGGAGCATATCTTCATACTAACTATCTCGGACCCGATCGTAGTGGCATTCCAGCTGATCAACTGAAGGAAAACTTCAAGAAAAAGCCACCGATTCTCCAACTCATTGGAGTCTCTCACATGATCGGAAGATATCCAACTCCTATCTACATAATTGAGCGAGCGGACAACAGCCGCACTCGAGTTCATCTATCTCCCATTCTTCCACGGGATGAAGTCTACCAAATATATCAAATGTACAAGAGAAAGTACAAGACACATCCGGGATACATCAAGACTGAAGGACTCGAGGAGCTGAAAAGATTCATGGTGCAGCAGATCAAATACCACACCACACACGACCTTCAAATTGCAATAGAGAACAACATGAAGAAGGTCAACATGGAATCTCCGCTTATGAAGGGCTTCCCACTTAACAACTTTCCTGAGAACTACATTTTCAAGACCCCTGGCCTCATCATAACCTATCTTAATGCAGTCATTGGAAAGACAAGGGCTATGATGAAGTCAGAAGTTCATAAATTCTGCGACGGGACGCTTAAGTTGGTGAAGAAGAACATTCTAAAGAGATTGGGAGAGATCACTGAAGAAACAATCTTCGAAGATCTTTGTGAAGAAGAGGCTCCACTTCTGAACGAGCTTTTAGATGCCATAAATGAAAGACTGGAGTTGAGGAATGCCGTTCGACGCTACGAGACAGCATTGGGATTGAGGAAGTCTTTTTATGCCCGACAAGGATAAAAAAAGCTGAAACTATAATAAGCACAAAGGGGAATATTGAAGAGTATATTAGAATTGTGCTTTATTATTTCATTATCCTTGTAATTATGGGCGTAATTAGAAATATTGATAGGGTAGGACTTAAGAGTAATTATACCTTAAATATAGGGGTATAAATATGAATACACTATTAATTATAACAATTCATTATTGAGTAAATAAAAGTTTCGAATTCATATTTTAAAACGAGAGGACACGCTCGAGAAACAAGGAAATATCTAACAACCTCTCAAGAACATCAAAGCGGATATTTGACCGATCGTATATCGTAAGATTTCTTACTCGAATACCTAGAATTCGTGCTTAGATTGTTCGTTGATTGATGAAACAGGACCTAACAACGTAAATCAATCCTAACATATAATCTATCACTTAATCAGCAAAATCAACAACAAAATTCGCACAATTAAGTATATTGATCAAAATATAAGTCACGTGAGTTTTTCGATCGAAAAATCTTGAAAACAATTTTGATCTAAAAATTGCGAATTCTGTCCAAAATCAATCACGATTTGCTCTGATACCAATTGTTAGGTCCTAATTCATTAATCAACAAGCAATCTAAGCACGAATTCTCGGTATTCGAGTAAGAAATCTTACGATATACGATCGGTCGAATATCCGCGTTGAAGATCTTGAGAGAGGTTGTTAGCTTTTCCGAGTTTCTCGAGCGTGATCTCTCGTTTAAAATGTGAATTCGATACTTGTGTTTTTCTGAGTAATAAAACTCGTATTAACTTTGACAGTGTACATCATATTTATACCTAATTACAATAATAAAGAACAATTTTAATATTCTCTTCAAGGTTGATGAAAAACTTATTTTTGTTTTTGTGTTGGTGGTGATCAATATACATACCATGCAAGATCTTTTATGAAAACATACAATTTTGGTCTTAGAGGAATCGCCACAATTTGAACGTATGTTTTGTATATATAGCGGTATTTTAGTCCCGAATTTAAGTATTTTCTATCTCGATTTAGGTATTTTACCCTTGAATGCAAGTATTCGAGTTCGTTAAAAGGAGAGGTTGTGGAAAAGCTTCTTTTTTTTTGTATTGGTGGTGATCAAATACACACCATGCAATATCTTTAATGAAAACATAGCATTCTGGTCTTAGAAGACTCGCCACAATATGAACGTATTTTTTGCATTTATATCGGTAGTTTAGTCCCGAATTAAAGTATTTTATGTCCCGATTTAGGTATTTTATCCTTGAATTCAAGTATTCGAGTTAGTTAAAAGGGGAGGTTGTGGAAAAGCATCTTTTTTCGTATTGGTGGTGATCAATATACATACCATGCAAGATGTTTTATGAAAACTTACCATTTTTGTATTAGAGGACTCCCCACAATTTGAACATATTTTTTGCATATATATCGGTATTTTAGTCCCGAATTTAAGTATTTTCTGTCCCGATTTAGGTATTTGACCCTTGAATTCAAGTATTCGAGTTAGTTAAAAGGGGAGGTTGTGGAATTTTTTTGTGTGTTGGTGGTGATCAATATACATACTATACATGATCTTTTATCAAAACATACCATTTTGGTCTTAGATAAATCGCCACAACATGAACGTATTTTTTGCATATATATCGGTCTTTTAGTTCCGAATTTAACTATATTCAGTCATGATTTATGTATTTTACCCCTGAATTCAGTGTTCGAGTTTGTTAAAAGGGGAGGCTGTGGAAAAGCTTATTTTTGTGTTGGTGGTGATCAATATACATAACATGCAATATCATTTATGAAAACATACCATTGTGATCTTAGAGGACTCACCACAATTTGAACATATTTTTTTTGCATATCTATCTGTATTTTATTTCCGAATTTAAGTATTTTCTGTCTCGATTAAGTATCCTTTAATTCAAGTATTCTACTTAGTTAAAAGAGGATGGTGTGGAAAAGCTTTTTTTTTTTGTGTTGGTTGTGATCAATATACATACCATGAAAGATCTTTTATGAAAACATACCATTGTGGCCTTAGAGGACTTGCCACAATTTAAACATATTTTTCGCATTTATATCCGTATTTTAATCCCGAATTTAAGTGTTTTCTGTTCAGATTTAGTTATTTTACCCTTGAATTCAAGTATGTTGCTTTGTTAAAAGGGGATGTTGTGGAAAAGCTTCTTTTTTGTATTGGTGGTGATCAATATGCATACAATGCACGATCTTTATGAAAACATACCATTGTGGACTTAGATGACTTGCCACAATTTAAACGTATTTTTCGCATTTATATCGGTATTTTAGTCCCGAATTTAAGTGTTTTATGTTCAGATTTAGTTATTTTACCCTTGAATTCAAGTATGTTGCTTAGTTAAAAGGGGATGTTATGGAAAAGCTTCATTTTTGTATTAATGGTGATCAATATACATACAATGCAAGATCATTATGAAAACATACCATTGTGGTCTTAGATGACTCGCCACAATTTGAACATATTTTTTGCATATATACCGATATTTTAGTCTCGAATTAAAGTATTTTCTGTCCCGATTTAGTTATTTTACCCTTGAATTCAAGTATTTAGCTTAAAAGGGGAGGTTGTGGAAAAGCTTTTTTTTGTGTGTTGGTGGTGATCAATATACATACCATGCAAGATCTTTTATGAAAAAATACTATTGTGATCTTAGAGGACTCACCACAATTTTTGAACGTATCTTTTGCATTTATATCGGTAGTTTAGTCCCGAATTAAAGTAATTTCTGTCCTGATTTAGGTATTTTACCCTTGAATTAAGTATTCGAGTTAGATAAAAGGGGAAGGTAGTGGAAAAGCTTCTTTTTCGTGTTGGTGGTGATTAATATATGCAAATGTTTTATGAAAACTTACCATTTTTGTATAAGAGGACTACCCACAATTTTAACATATTTTTCGCATATATATCGGTATTTTAGTCCCGAATTTAAGTATTTTCTGTCCGGATTTAGGTATTTGACCCTTGAATTCAAGTATTCGAGTTAGTTAAAAGGGGAGGTTGTGGAATTTTTTTGTGTGTTGGTGGTAATCAATATACATACTATGCATGATCTTTTATCAAAACATACCATTTTGGTCTAAGATAAATCGCCACAACTTGAACGTATTTTTTGCATATATATCGGACTTTTAGTTCCGAATTTAACTATATTCAGTCATGATTTATGTATTTTACCCCTGAATTCAGTGTTCGAGTTTGTTAAAAGGGGAGGTTGTGGAAACGCTTATTTTTGTGTTGGTGGTGATCAATCTACATAACATGCAATATCATTTATGAAAACATACCATTGTGGTCTTAGAGGACTCACCACAATTTGAACATATTTTTTTTGCATATCTATCTGTATTTTATTCCCGAATTTAAGTATTTTCTGTCTCGATTAAGTATCCTTTAATTCAAGTATTCTACTTAGTTAAAAGGGGATGGTGTGGAAAAGCTTTATTTTTTTTGTGTTGGTTGTGATCAATATACATACCATGAAAAATCTTTTATGAAAACATACCATTGTGGCCTTAGAGGACTTGCCACAATTTAAACATATTTTTCGCATTTATATCTGTATTTTAGTCCCGAATTTAAGTGTTTTCTGTTCAGATTTAGTTGTTTTACCCTTGAATTCAAGTATGTTGCTTTGTTAAAAGGGGATGTTGTGGAAAAGCTTCTTTTTTGTATTGGTGGTGATCAATATGCATACAATGCAAAATCTTTATGAAAACATACCATTGTGGTCTTAGATGACTTGCCACAATTTAAACGTATTTTTTGCATTTATATCGGTATTTTAGTCCCGAATTTAAGTGTTTTATGTTCAGATTTAGTTATTTTACCCTTGAATTCAAGTATGTTGCTTAGTTAAAAGGGGATGTTATGGAAAAGCTTCATTTTTGTATAAATGGTGATCAATATACATACAATGCAAGATCATTATGAAAACATACCATTGTGGTCTTAGATGACTCGCCACAATTTGAACATATTTTTTGCATATATACCGATATTTTAGTCTCGAATTAAAGTATTTTCTGTCCCGATTTAGTTATTTTACCCTTGAATTCATGTATTTAGCTTAGTTAAAAGGGGAGGTTGTGGAAAAGCTTTTTTTTGTGTGTTGGTGGTGATCAATACATACCATGCAAGATCTTTTATGAAAAAATACTATTGTGATCTTAGAGGACTCACCACAATTTTTGAACGTATCTTTTGCATTTATATCGGTAGTTTAGTCCCGAATTAAAGTAATTTCTGTCCTGATTTAGGTATTTTACCCTTGAATTAAGTATTCGAGTTAGATAAAAGGGGAAGGTAGTGGAAAAGCTTCTTTTTCGTGTTGGTGGTGATTAATATATGCAAACATGTTTTATGAAAACTTACCATTTTTGTATAAGAGGACTACCCACAATTTTAACATATTTTTCGCATATATATCGGTATTTTAGTCCCGAATTTAAGTATTTTCTGTCCGGATTTAGGTATTTGACCCTTGAATTCAAGTATTCGAGTTAGTTAAAAGGGGAGGTTGTGGAATTTTTTTGTGTGTTGGTGGTAATCAATATACATACTATGCATGATCTTTTATCAAAACTACCATTTTGGTCTTAGATAAATCGCCACAACTTGAACGTATTTTTTGCATATATATCGGACTTTTAGTTCCGAATTTAACTATATTCAGTCATGATTTATGTATTTTACCCCTGAATTCAGTGTTCGAGTTTGTTAAAAGGGGAGGTTGTGGAAACGCTTATTTTTGTGTTGGTGGTGATCAATCTACATAACATGCAATATCATTTATGAAAACATACCATTGTGGTCTTAGAGGACTCACCACAATTTGAACATATTTTTTTTGCATATCTATCTGTATTTTATTCCCGAATTTAAGTATTTTCTGTCTCGATTAAGTATCCTTTATTCAAGTATTCTACTTAGTTAAAAGGGGATGGTGTGGAAAAGCTTTATTTTTTTTGTGTTGGTTGTGATCAATATACATACCATGAAAAATCTTTTATGAAAACATACCATTGTGGCCTTAGAGGACTTGCCACAATTTAAACTATTTTTCGCATTTATATCTGTATTTTAGTCCCGAATTTAAGTGTTTTCGTTCAGATTTAGTTGTTTTACCCTTGAATTCAAGTATGTTGCTTTGTTAAAAGGGGATGTTGTGGAAAAGCTTCTTTTTTGTATTGGTGGTGATCAATATGCATACAATGCAAGATCTTTATGAAAACATACCATTGTGGTCTTAGATGACTTGCCACAATTTAAACGTATTTTTTTTGCATTTATATCGGTATTTTAGTCCCGAATTTAAGTGTTTTATGTTCAGATTTAGTTATTTTACCCTTAAATTCAAGTATGTTGCTTAGTTAAAAGGAGATGTTATGGAAAAGCTTCATTTTTGTATTAATGGTGATCAATATACATACAATGCAAGATCTTTATGAAAACATACCATTGTGGTCTTAGATGACTCGCCACAATTTGAACATATTTTTTGCATATATACCGATATTTTAGTCTCGAATTAAAGTATTTTCTGTCCCGATTTAGTTATTTTACCCTTGAATTCATGTATTTAGCTTAGTTAAAAGGGGAGGTTGTGGAAAAGCTTTTTTTTGTGTGTTGGTGGTGATCAATATACATACCATGCAAGATCTTTTATGAAAAAATACTATTGTGATCTTAGAGGACTCACCACAATTTTTGAACGTATCTTTTGCATTTATATCGGTAGTTTAGTCCCGAATTAAAGTAATTTCTGTCCTGATTTAGGTATTTTACCCTTGAATTAAGTATTCGAGTTAGTTAAAAGGGGAAGGTTGTGGAAAAGCTTCTTTTTCGTGTTGGTGGTGATTAATATACATACCATGCAAACATGTTTTATGAAAACATACAATTTTTGTATTAGAGGACTCCCCACAATTTTAACATATTTTTTGCATATATATCGGTATTTTAGTCCCGAATTTAAGTATTTTTTGTCCCGATTTAGGTATTTGACCCTTGAATTCAAGTATTCGAGTTAGTTAAAAGGGGAGGTTGTGGAATTTTTTTGTGTGTTGGTGGTAATCAATATACATACTATGCATGATCTTTTATCAAAACATACCATTTTGGTCTTAGATAAATCGCCACAACTTGAACGTATTTTTTTTGCATATATATCGGTCTTTTAGTTCCGAATTTAACTATATTCAGTCATGATTTATGTATTTTACCCCTGAATTCAGTGTTCGAGTTTGTTAAAAGGGGAGGTTGTGGAAACGCTTATTTTGTGTTGGTGGTGATCATCTACATAACATGCAATATCATTTATGAAAACATACCATTGTGGTCTTAGAGGACTCACCACAATTTGAACATATTTTTTTTGCATATCTATCTGTATTTTATTCCCGAATTTATGTATTTTCTGTCTCGATTAAGTATCCTTTAATTCAAGTATTCTACTTAGTTAAAAGGGGATGGTGTGGAAAAGCTTTTTTTTTTATGTTGGTTGTGATCAATATACATATCATGAAAGATCTTTTATGAAAACATACCATTGTGGCCTTAGAGGACTTGCCACAATTTAAACATATTTTTCGCATTTATATCTGTATTTTAGTCCCGAATTTAAGTGTTTTCTTTTCAGATTTAGTTGTTTTACCCTTGAATTCAAGTATGTTGCTTTGTTAAAAGGGGATGTTGTGGAGAAGCTTCTTTTTTGTATTGGTGGTGATCAATATGCATACAATGCAAGATCTTTATGAGAACATACCATTGTGGTCTTAGATGACGTGCCACAATTTAAACGTATTTTTCGCATTTATATCGGTATTTTAGTCCTGAATTTAAGTGTTTTATGTTCAGATTTAGTTATTTTACCCTTGAATTCAAGTATGTTGCTTAGTTAAAAGGGGATGTTGTGGAAAAGCTTCATTTTTGTATTGGTGGTGATCAATATACATACAATGCAAGATCGTTATGAAAACATACCATTGTGGTCTTAGATGACTCGCCACAATTTGAACATATTTTTTTGCATATATACCGATATTTTAGTCTCGAATTAAAGTATTTTCTGTCCAAATTTACTTATTTTACCCTTGAATTTAAGTATTTAACATAGTTAAAAGGGGAGGTTGTGGAAAAGCTTTTTTTTTTGTGTTGGTGGTGATCAATATACATACCATGCCAGATCTTTTATGAAAAAATACCATTGTGGTCTTAGAGGACACACCACAATTTTTGAACGTATCTTTTGCATTTATATCGGTAGTTTTGTCCCGAATTAAAGTAATTTCTGTCCTGATTTAGGTATTTTACCCTTGAATTCAAGTATTCGAGTTAGTTAAAAGGGGAAGGTTGTGGAAAAGCTTCTTTTTCGTGTTGGTGGTGATTAATATACATACCATGCAAGATGTTTTATGAAAACTTACCATTTTTGTATTAGAGGACTCCCCAAAATTTTAACATATTTTTTGCATATATATCGGTATTTTAGTCCCGAATTTAAGTATTTTCTGTCCCGATTTGGGTATTTGACCCTTGAATTCATGTATTCGAGTTCGTTAAAAGGGGAGGTTGTGGAATTTTTTTGTGTGTTGGTGGTGATCAATATACATACTATGCATGATCTTTTATCAAAACATACCATTTTTGGTCTTAGATAAATCGCCACTACTTGAACGTATTTTTTGCATATATATCGGTCTTTTAGTTCCGAATTTAACTATATTCAGTCATGATTTATGTATTTTACCCCTGAATTCAGTGTTCGAGTTTGTTAAAAGGGGAGGTTGTGGAAAAGCCTATTTTGATGTTAGTGGTGATCAATATACATAACATGCAATATCATTTATGAAAACATACCATTGTGGTCTTAGAGGACTCACCACAATTTGAACATATTTTTTTTGCATATCTATCTGTACTTTATTCCCGAATTTAAGTATTTTCTGTCTCGATTAAGTATCCTTTAATTCAAGTATTCTACTTAGTTAAAAGGGGATGGTGTGGAAAAGCTTTTTTTTTTTGTTGGTTGTGATCAATATACATACCATGAAAGATCTTTTATGAAAACATACCATTGTGGCCTTAGAGGACTTGCCACAATTTAAACATATTTTTCGAATTTATATCAGTATTTTAGTCCCGAATTTAAGTGTTTTCTGTTCAGATTTAGTTATTTTACCCTTGAATTCAAGTATGTTGCTTTGTTAAAAGGGGATGTTGTGGAAAAGCTTCTTTTTTGTGTTGGTGGCGATCAATATGCATACAATGCAAGATCATTATGAAAACATACCATAGTGGTCTTGGATGACTTGCCCCAATTTAAACGTATTTTTTGCATTTATATCGGTATTTTAGTCCCGAATTTAAGTGTTTTATGTTCAGATTTAGTTATTTTACCCTTGAATTCAAGTATGTTGCTTAGTTAAAAGGGGATGTTGTGGAAAAGCTTCATTTTTGTATTGGTGGTGATCAATATACATACAATGCAAGATCTTTATGAAAACATACCATTGTGGTCTTAGATGACTCGCCACAATTTGAACATATTTTTGCATATATACCGATATTTTAGTCTCGAATTAAAGTATTTTCTGTCCCGATTTAGTTATTTTACCCTTGAATTCAAGTATTTAGCTTAGTTAAAAGGGGAGGTTGTGGAAAAGCTTTTTTTTGTGTGTTGGTGCTGATCAATATACATACCATGCAAGATCTTTTATGAAAAAATACCATTGTGGTCTTAGAGGACTCACCACAATTTTTGAACGTATCTTTTGCATTTATATCGGTAGTTTAGTCCCGAATTAAAGTAATTTCTGTCCTGATTTAGGTATTATACCCTTGAATTCAAGTATTCGAGTTAGTCAAAAGGGGAAGGTTGTGGAGAAGCTTCTTTTTCTTGTTGGTGGTGATTAATATACATACCATGCAAGATGTTTTGTGAAAACTTACAATTTTTGTATTAGAGGACTCCCCACAATTTTAACATATTTTTTGCATATATATCGGTATTTTAGTCCCGAATTTAAGTATTTTCTGTCCCGATTTAGGTATTTGACCCTTGAATTCAAGTATTCGAGTTAGTTAAAAGGGGAGGTTGTGGAATTTTTTTGTGTGTTGGTGGTGATCAATATACATATTATGCATGATCTTTTATCAAAACATACCATTTTGGTCTTAGATAAATCGCCACAACTTGAACTTATTTTTTGCATATATATCGGTCTTTTAGTTTCGAATTTTACTATATTCAGTCATGATTTATGTATTTTACCCCTGAATTCAGTGTTCGAGTTTGTTAAAAGGGGAGGTTGTGGAAAAGCTTATTTTTGTGTTGGAGGTGATCAATATACATAACATGTAATATCATTTATGAAAACATACCATTGTGGTCTTAGAGGACTCACCACAATTTGAACATATTTTTTTTGCATATCTATCTGTACTTTATTCCCGAATTTAAGTATTTTCTGTCTCGATTAAGTATCCTTTAATTCAAGTATTCTACTTAGTTAAAAGGGGATGGTGTGGAAAAGCTTTTTTTTTTGTTGGTTGTGATCAATATACATACCATGAAAGATCTTTTATGAAAACATACCATTGTGGCCTTAGAGGACTTGCCACAATTTAAACATATTTTTCGAATTTATATCAGTATTTTAGTCCCGAATTTAAGTGTTTTCTGTTCAGATTTAGTTATTTTACCCTTGAATTCAAGTATGTTGCTTTGTTAAAAGGGATGTTTGGAAAAGCTTCTTTTTTGTGTTGGTGGCGATCAATATGCATACAATGCAAGATCATTATGAAAACATACCATAGTGGTCTTGGATGACTTGCCCCAATTTAAACGTATTTTTTGCATTTATATCGGTATTTAGTCCCGAATTTAAGTGTTTTATGTTCAGATTTAGTTATTTTACCCTTGAATTCAAGTATGTTGCTTAGTTAAAAGGGGATGTTGTGGAAAAGCTTCATTTTTGTATTGGTGGTGATCAATATACATACAATGCAAGATCTTTATGAAAACATACCATTGTGGTCTTAGATGACTCGCCACAATTTGAACATATTTTTTGCATATATACCGATATTTTAGTCTCGAATTAAAGTATTTTTTGTCCCGATTTAGTTATTTACCCTTGAATTCAAGTATTTAGCTTAGTTAAAAGGGGAGGTTGTGGAAAAGCTTTTTTTTGTGTGTTGGTGCTGATCAATATACATACCATGCAAGATCTTTTATGAAAAAATATCATTGTGGTCTTAGAGGACTCACCACAATTTTTGAACGTATCTTTTGCATTTATATCGGTAGTTTAGTCCCGAATTAAAGTAATTTCTGTCCAGATTTAGGTATTATACCCTTGAATTCAAGTATTCGAGTTAGTCAAAAGGGGAAGGTTGTGGAGAAGCTTCTTTTCTTGTTGGTGGTGATTAATATACATACCATGCAAGATTTTGTGAAAACTTACAATTTTTGTATTAGAGGACTCCCCACAATTTTAACATATTTTTTGCATATATATCGGTATTTTAGTCCCGAATTTAAGTATTTTCTGTCCCGATTTAGGTATTTGACCCTTGAATTCAAGTATTCGAGTTAGTTAAAAGGGGAGGTTGTGGAATTTTTTTGTGTGTTGGTGGTGATCAATATACATATTATGCATGATCTTTTATCAGAACATACCATTTTGGTCTTAGATAAATCGCCACAACTTGAACTTATTTTTTGCATATATATCGGTCTTTTAGTTTCGAATTTTACTATATTCAGTCATGATTTATGTATATTACCCTGAATTCAGTGTTCGAGTTGTTAAAAGGGGAGGTTGTGGAAAAGCTTATTTTTGTGTTGGAGGTGATCAATATACATAACATGCAATATTTATGAAAACATACCATTGTGGTCTTAGAGGACTCACCACAATTTGAACATATTTTTTTTGCATATCTATCTGTACTTTATTCCCGAATTTAAGTATTTTCTGTCTCGATTAAGTATCCTTTAATTCAAGTATTCTACTTAGTTAAAAGGGGATGGTGTGGAAAATCTTTTTTTTTTTTTGTTGGTTGTGATCAATATACATACCATGAAAGATCTTTTATGAAAACATACCATTGTGGCCGTAGAGGACTTGCCACAATTTAAACATATTTTTCGCATTTATATCAGTATTTTAGTCCCGAATTTAAGTGTTTTCTGTTCAGATTTAGTTATTTTACCCTTGAATTCAAGTATGTTGCTTTGTTAAAAGGGGATGTTGTGGAAAAGCTTCTTTTTGGTATTGGTGGCGATCAATATGCATACAATGCAAGATCTTTATGAAAACATACCATTGTGGTCTTAGATGACTTGCCACAATTTAACGTTTTTTTTCCATTTATATCGGTATTTTAGTCCCGAATTTAAGTGTTTTATGTTCACATTTAGTTATTTTACCCTTGAATTCAAGTATGTTGCTTAGTTAAAAGGGGATGTTGTGGAAAAGCTTCATTTTTATATTGGTGGTGATAAATATACATACAATGCAAGATCTTTATAAAAACATACCATTGTGGTCTTAGATGACTCGCCACATTTTGAACATATTTTTTGCATATATACCGATATTTTAGTCTCGAATTAAAGTATTTTCTGTCCCGATTTAGTTATTTTACCCTTGAATTCAAGTATTTAGCTTAGTTAAAAGGGGAGGTTGTGGAAAAGATTTTTTTTGTGTGTTGGTGCTGATCAATATACATACCATGCAAGATCTTTTATGAAAAAATACCATTGTGGTCTTAGAGGACTCACCACAATTTTGGAACGTATCTTTTGCATTTATATCGGTAGTTTAGTCCCGAATTAAAGTAATTTCTGTCCTGATTTAGGTATTATACCCTTGAATTCAAGTATTCGAGTTAGTCAAAAGGGGAAGGTTGTGGAGAAGCTTCTTTTTCTTGTTGGTGGTGATTAATATACATACCATGCAAGATGTTTTGTGAAAACTTACAATTTTTGTATTAGAGGACTCCCCACAATTTTAACATATTTTTGCATATATATCGGTATTTTAGTTCCGAATTTAAGTATTTTCTGTCCCGATTTAGGTATTTGACCCTTGAATTCAAGTATTCGAGTTAGTTAAAAGGGGAGGTTGTGGAATTTTTTTGTGTGTTGGTGGTGATCAATATACATATTATGCATGATCTTTTATCAAAACATACCATTTTGGTTAGATAAATCGCCACAACTTGAACTTATTTTTTGCATATATATCGGTCTTTTAGTTTCGAATTTTACTATATTCAGTCATGATTTATGTATTTTACCCCTGAATTCAGTGTTCGAGTTTGTTAAAAGGGGAGGTTGTGGAAAAGCTTATTTTTGTGTTGGAGGTGATCAATATACATAACATGCAATATCATTTATGAAAACATACCATTGTGGTCTTAGAGGACTCACCACAATTTGAACATATTTTTTTTGCATATCTATCTGTACTTTATTCCCGAATTTAAGTATTTTCTGTCTCGATTAATGTGGCGACCCTACTTCCTAATTAAGTTAATTGGCGGATTTCCCCGCAACAGAACACGCGGAAGACCCGATAAAATTTTCTTTTTTTTTTTTTTTTTTTAATTTAAATAACCTACATAGTATTATATCGGGTTTACAAAAATATCTACTATTAATACTTTGGGCCGAAGCCCCAAAATTTCAAACCCAATATCAAACACTATGTCACTCCACAGGTCGCGTCCCATGTACTGCGCCACCCTCAAAAGTCCGTGGAGTCACCGCCGCCAGCTCGCCATGAATCTCAACCCTGACACTAGTCGGTGTCGGGTTCATTCTTACCTACAAACAAAAATAGGATAGAACCCTGAGCTATTGCCCAGTAGGTGATTACATAACATGCAATACGTGCGTGCACTCCACCCAATCCCGGTTCCTCACAATATAATATAATGCACACTCGACAAATCTCATCTATCAATTCTCAATTCTCAACAGGGCCCTAGGTCAGACTCGGCACCCACGCGCGCAATGGCAAAGTACACCATCAACCATGCGGTAGCCCACACCGGCCGCGCCGGGTCGCTCCTTCCGCACACAATCTCAACCCGACGGCTTTTTCCCCGAATGTTATACCACAAGTTCGGGTAGACAGGAATCTCACATCTGTCTGCCGTCCCTGAGCCAAATAATATCCGGTGGTTTACACCTCGGGTGGCTCAATCCCGAGTAGATGGGTGTCGCAAACCCCCTCTCCCACCAAGTGCATAATCGAGTCTGAACCTGACTGCCAAAATCGGCAACTCTACCCTTCTCACATTCGACACAATATCGTGTCACCGTATCATTACGGTACCTTCACCTCTCTTATGCATGTCGTGAAATGCATATCACATTCGTCACATATATCACGTATTATTTCTTACAAATAATACCCCAAAATACTCTCGTATCTTAAAATAAGGGTTGACCCGAAAATTCTAGTCAAAGTATGAATATACTTTGATTTAAAGATAAAATGAACTTAAAATAATTTTATTTGAATATTTGGGCCTAATTTAAGACAAAAGTCCAAAAATAATTAGACTGGTCGAATCGTGGACTTCCGGCAACTTCAGATTTTTTTTTTTTTTTTTTTTTTTTTTAAAAGCATATGGTCAACCCGACATTTGGAGTCAAAATTCGGGACTCTTCACAGTGTTAGCGGTATTGCCCGAATTTGGATTTCGCGCGTCATTTGATCGAATTTGCGAAGTCTGATTTAGTTCGCGTGTCACCCGAAATTCACTCACAGGAATCACCCCGCGAAATTCAAGTTGACCCGCGAAACTTTAGTCCGACCCGCTACTTCTCTCACAGGAATCACCCTGTGGTCGACCCGCGAAATTAATTCTGACCCGCGAAAAACCCATTTACTCACACAATAAAATCCATTTGAGTCCGCGAAGAACTTTTCGCGACCCGAATATAATTCGCGAACTAAACTTCGGCGAACTATCGAAAATCTGCCCGAATTTCAACCTTTCAAATTTGGCGAAATTTAAAATTTGGCCCGCGACCTTCTTTTCTCACTCACATCTTTACAAATCTTTCGGCCCGCGAATTTTATCGCAGCCCGCGATTTTCTTTCCTCTCTCACACTTCACGAACCTTTTTGGCCCGCGAATTCTTTTCAACCCGCGAATTTCTCATGAGCTGAAACTTTCTTCATCTCATCGAAATTCATATTTTCCAGAATTCATCACATGAATCCGTTCCAGATTTCACATAAACATGTAAGAATTCACAGAACTCATATATTGAGCTCAAACTTAACATCTCAACACAGCAAATACAACACATAATCATTCAAAGCTCCCGAAATTCATGAATTCGGATGACCTTTCATCCAAATTCGTTAAACTAAATAAATCAAACTTAAAAACAGTTTGTAGGGGTTAAAAACCACCTACCTCACTTCCAAGTTAGCCGAAATTGCTTAGTTCTTCTCTGCTTTTCTTCGTTTGTTTTCTTTCGTTTGATATTTTCGTTTGTCCTTATCACCTTTTGAGATAAACCTTTAAAAGGAAAGTTACCTTTCCTTTCTCTTATGGAAATCTCTTATTGGGCCTACTTTAAATTAATTTGGGCCCATATCTATTTATTTTACTCAAAGAGTATTTTTCTTATTTTCGGTTCAATTTCCCGAAAATTCGCTTTGTCCGAAAATTAACTTCATAATTTTCCGAAACTTACAGAATAATTTTCACGCTAATTGCGCATTATTCCCGTATTAATTTTACGGGTATTACATCCTCCCCCCCTAAAAGAAATTTCGTCCCCGAAATTTAAGTTGTCTGAAACAACTCAGGGTATTTCTCTCTCATTTCGTCTTCTCGCTCCCAAGTGGCTTCTTCCAATATCTGGTTTCGCCATAAGACCTTCACGAGGGGAATATTCTTATTTCGTAATTGCTTCACCTCATACATTAGAATCTCTACCGGCTTTTCTTCGTAACTCAAGTCCGGCTTCAATTGTTGGTGAAGTCTTTTGTCTCTTAGCACATGATACGGGTCCAACACATACTTTCGCAGTGTAGACACGTGGAATACGTCATGGACTTGTGCTAACGGCGTCGGTAATTCTAGGTGATATGCTACTTCACCGACACTTTTCAAAATTTTGAAAGGTCCTATATATCTCGGACTCAACTTTCCTTTTTGTTCGAACCGTTTGACACCCTTCATAGGTGATACTTTCAAAAATACTTTATCACCTTCTTCAAATTCTAACGACCTTCGCCTCTTGTCTGCATAACTCTTCTGGCGACTTTGGGCCGTTTGCATTTTCTCCCGAATTTTCTTAACAACTTCAGTCATTTCGCGTACCATCTCGGGACCTAATAGCGCCTTCTCGCCGATTTCATCCCAATGAACTGGGGATCGACATTTACGTCCGTATAAGGCTTCGTAAGGCGCCATTCCGATCATTGCTTGATAGCTGTTGTTATATGAAAATTCTATTAACGGGAGATATTTACTCCAACTCCCTTGAAAATCCAAGACACATGCTCTCAACATGTCTTCGAGTGTCTGGATCGTCCTTTCCGATTGTCCGTCAGTCTGGGGATGATAAGCTGAACTAAATGATAATTTAGTTCCCAAGCTTTCTGTAAGCTTTTCCAGAACTGGGACAGAAATCTTGAATCTCGATCTGATATGATCGATATCGGAATTCCATGGAGTCTCACTATCTCTTGAATGTAGAGTTCAGCGAACTTCTCCATGGGATAGGTCTGGTGAATAGGCAAGAAATGGGCGGACTTAGTCAGTCTGTCAACAATCACCCAAATTGCATCATAACCTTTCACCGTTCTTGGCAACCCGACGACAAAATCCATTGTTATATGGTCCCACTTCCACTCGGGAATCGTCAAAGGTTGTAACATTCCTGCCGGTCTTTGATGTTCTGCTTTGATCTGCTGACAAGTCAGGCATCTATGTACAAATGCAGCAACATCCTTTTTCATTCCCGGCCACCAATAATTTAGTCGCAAATCACGATACATTTTCGTTGCACCGGGATGCACCGAATATATTGTCGTATGTGCCTCCGTCATTAAAGTTCGACGAATCTCTTCATCTTCCGGCACATATAAGCGACTTTTAAATCGTAAACTCCCGTCTTCTCGGAATTCAAATTCCGATGAGACTTCTTTATCTTGTTCTCTTTGTTTCTTCAAGTACAACTCATCTTTCTTTTGTACTTCAATGATTCGGTCTAATAGTGTTGGCTTAAGTGTCAACACTGCCAACTTTTCTTCAATCTCTCCGAAATTGATTACTTCAACTCCGAATTGGCGTAATTCAGTGTTTACAGTTTTGCGGCTCAATGCATCTGCGACTACGTTCGCTTTTCCTGGATGATAATTTATCACACAGTCGTAGTCTTTGACTAACTCGAGCCATCTTCTTTGCCTCATATTTAACTCCTTCTGGGTGAAGAAGTACTTCAAACTCTTGTGATCCGTGAAGATCTCGCATCTTTCTCCGTAAAGATAGTGTCGCCATGTTTTAAGAGCAAACACTACGGCTGCGAGTTCGAGATCATGAGTGGGGTAATTTTTCTCATATGGCTTTAATTGTCGGGAGGCATAAGCGATCACCTTCCCGTTTTGCATTAAAACACAGCCCAACCCATATTTAGAGGCATCACTATAAACAGAAAAATTTCCAGTACCCGAAGGTATTGCTAACACTGGAGCAGTTGTTAGCCTTTTCTTTAATTCCTGGAAACTTTGCTCACATTCATCCGTCCATTTGAACGGAACATTTTTCTTTGTCAAATTGGTGAGCGTCGAGGCGATGCTGGAAAAGTCCTTAATGAACTTTCGATAATACCCAGCTAGCCCGAGAAAACTTCTTATCTCCGTGGGAGTGGTTGGTCTTGGCCAATTTTCTATAGCTTCTATCTTGCTGGGATCTACTGAAATTCCGCTTCCCGAAATAACATGCCCCAGAAAGATTACTCGATCCAACCAAAATTCGCACTTTTTAAATTTGGCGAATAATTGTTTCTCCCGAAGAATTCCTAGGACCGCTCTCAAATGTTCCTCATGTTCTTCTTTTGTCTTGGAATAAATGAGAATATCGTCGATAAAGACGATAACACATCGGTCCAGCAATTTTTTGAATACTCGGTTCATCAAATCCATGAAGGCTGCCGGAGCATTCGTCAATCCGAAAGGCATGACCAAAAATTCATAGTGGCCGTACCTCGTACTGAATGCGGTTTTTGGAATGTCCGCTTCCCGGATCTTCAGCTGATGATAACCGGAGCGCAGGTCGATCTTAGAAAATACTGTTGCTCCTTGGAGTTGATCGAATAAATCGTCAATCCTTGGCAATGGGTATTTATTCTTAATCGTGATCTTGTTGAGTTCACGATAATCGATACACATTCTCATCGACCCGTCCTTTTTCTTCGCAAATAAAACCGGGGCTCCCCATGGTGAGAAACTGGGTTGAATAAAACCCTTCTGCAACAAATCTTCCAATTGCTCCTTCAATTCTCGTAATTCGTTCGGTGCTAACCGATACGGGGATTTAGAGATCGGGGTAGCTCCAGGTACAAGATCGATTGCAAATTTAATCTCCCGATCTGGGGGTAATCCCGGAAGATCCTCGGGAAATACATCGGAATATTCGTTCACTATCGGAACCTCCTCAAGTTTAAGCTGGGAAGATTCCTCAGCATTCACCGCAAAAACTAGAACAATTCGCAACCCGTATTTACGAGTCGCTGAGCTTTTAAAGCAGAAATCCGAGGGATTGAGTTTCTATTCTTTCTTCCCGAAAATTCAAACTCCTCTCCCTCTGGCGATCGAAACCTAACTACCCTTTTTGAACAATCAATAATGGCTCCGTATTTCGAAAGCCAATCCATCCCGAATATAATATCGTAATCATTCATCGGGATTACTATTAGGTTCACATCTAACTCTCTACCCTCAATTCTTACGGGACATTTCTCAACCACCAAATTTGATCGAGTTGGATCCCCATGTGGTAAAGATACCACGAAATCACATAATGAACGGGAGGGATAGATTCCTGCCCTGGCCACAAAGTTAGCCGATACAAACGAATGTGTGGCTCCCGAGTCAATCAAGATCGAAGAGGGCACGTGAAATATACTCAACGTACCCGTAACTACATTCGGGTTTGCCTCCGCCTCCTCATTAGTCAGAGTAAAAACTCTTGCAGGCACAGGTGGAGGTCGAATGAGGTTACGCGGTTGAGTCTGCACTGGAGGCTGACCTCTCGGGCAATTCCGTGCGATGTGTCCGGCCTCACCGCACCGGAAACATTGCAGAGTCTGCACCGGTCGTGGTCCGTAGCATATGCCAAAGTGATTTCGTCCACACTGTTGGCATTGGGCGCTGGTACCGGGGGTCGGTTGGGAACATTGGCCGGTCTCTGATAAGCATTCGGGCGCCACATCTGTTGACTCGGTCGATTTCCTTTATTCTTCGGGTCCTTGCCGAAGAATTGTCGCTTTTGGCCGCTTCCTCCTTGCTGTTGCTGACTCTCTCTTTTCCTACTTGCCTCTTGGGCTTCCCTTACTACTCCTTCCGCTTGTTCTGCGATCAACGCTCGCTCCGTCGCCTGACGGAACTCTAATTGGCGTACTCCCGCCACACTTAAATCTCGATAAAATTCGGGCTTCAGCCCTCGAAGAAATCTCGTCACCTTTAGAGTATTGGTTGCCACGAGATGAGGTGCAAAACGAGATAATTCTTCAAATTTGCGGATGTATTCCGCAACTGGCATTCGCCCTTGTTTCAGGTTCATGAATTCATACATTCGCTGCTCCTGATCGTGAGCAGTGAAGTACTTATCATAAAACAGTTCCCTGAAGCGTTCTCATGTCATCGTCGCCGGATCTTCTAACACCTTTATGGTGTTCCACCAAAAACGCGCGCTTCCCCGAAATAGGGAAACGGCACACAACACCTTCTCATTGTTCGGCACACGACTGTATATAAATAAGTCTTCTATTGTGTCGATCCAGTCCTCAGCTGCCGCAGGATTAGTAGCTTCGGCGAAAACTGGTGGATTTAACTTACGAAATCGCTCCCCTATGATCTCTACGCGATCAGGCTGTGGGGATGGACTGTGCTCAGATGAGCTCTGGTGATTTATCAAATCATGAATTTGGTCTGACTGTCTTTGGATAAGTTCAGTCAGCCTATTTATCGTGTCATGCTCACGAGTCGGGGGTGGGGATTCAGATTCGCCCCTCCGACTGGACTCTCCAACGAACACGTTCCTCGGTCTTCCTCTTGGCATTTTCCAAATACTAGATAATTCATGTAACAAATATACATGAGATCACATAATCATATCAAAGTATTACACTTAACTTACAGGCGAGGCTGGTTCTCCCGGCTTTTGAGTGGCAGTACATGGACAGTCTTCAGAATCTAAAGCCTAAGCTCTGATACCACCTGTGGCGACCCTACTTCCTAATTAAGTTAATTGGCGGATTTCCCCGCAACAGAACACGCGGAAGACCCGATAAAATATTCTTTTTTTTTTTTTTTTTTAATTTAAATAACCTACATAGTATTATATCGGGTTTACAAAAATATCTACTATTAATACTTTGGGCCGAAGCCCCAAAATTTCAAACCCAATATCAAACACTATGCCACTCCACAGGTCGCGTCCCATGTACTGCGCCACCCTCAAAAGTCCGTGGAGTCACCGCCGCCAGCTCGCCATGAATCTCAACCCTGACACTAGTCGGTGTCGGGTTCATTCTTACCTACAAACAAAAATAGGATAGAACCCTGAGCTATTGCCCAGTAGGTGATTACATAACATGCAATACGTGCGTGCACTCCACCCAATCCCGGTTCCTCACAATATAATATAATGCACACTCGACAAATCTCATCTATCAATTCTCAATTCTCAACAGGGCCCTAGGTCAGACTCGGCACCCACGCGCGCAATGGCAAAGTACACCATCAACCATGCGGTAGCCCACACCGGCCGCGCCGGGTCGCTCCTTCCGCACACAATCTCAACCCGACGGCTTTTTCCCCGAATGTTATACCACAAGTTCGGGTAGACAGGAATCTCACATCTGTCTGCCGTCCCTGAGCCAAATAATATCCGGTGGTTTACACCTCGGGTGGCTCAATCCCGAGTAGATGGGTGTCGCAAACCCCCTCTCCCACCAAGTGCATAATCGAGTCTGAACCTGACTGCCAAAATCGGCAACTCTACCCTTCTCACATTCGACACAATATCGTGTCACCGTATCATTACGGTACCTTCACCTCTCTTATGCATGTCGTGAAATGCATATCACATTCGTCACATATATCACGTATTATTTCTTACAAATAATACCCCAAAATACTCTCGTATCTTAAAATAAGGGTTGACCCGAAAATTCTAGTCAAAGTATGAATATACTTTGATTTAAAGATAAATGAACTTAAAATAATTTTATTTGAATATTTGGGCCTAATTTAAGACAAAAGTCCAAAAATAATTAGACTGGTCGAATCGTGAAGTTCGGTCAACTTCAGACTTTTTTTTTTTTTTTTTTTTAAAAGCATATGGTCAACCCGACATTTGGAGTCAAAATTCGGGACTCTTCACAGTGTTAGCGGTATTGCCCGAATTTGGATTTCGCGCGTCATTTGATCGAATTTGCGAAGTCTGATTTAGTTCGCGTGTCACCCGAAATTCACTCACAGGAATCACCCCGCGAAATTCAAGTTGACCCGCGAAACTTTAGTCCGACCCGCTACTTCTCTCACAGGAATCACCCTGTGGTCGACCCGCGAAATTAATTCTGACCCGCGAAAAACCCATTTACTCACACAATAAAATCCATTGAGTCCGCGAAGAACTTTTCGCGACCCGAATATAATTCGCGAACTAAACTTCGGCGAACTATCGAAAATCTGCCCGAATTTCAACCTTTCAAATTTGGCGAAATTTAAAATTTGGCCCGCGACCTTCTTTTCTCACTCACATCTTTACAAATCTTTCGGCCCGCGAATTTTATCGCAGCCCGCGATTTTCTTTCCTCTCTCACACTTCACGAACCTTTTTGGCCCGCGAATTCTTTTCAACCGCGAATTTCTCATGAGCTGAAACTTTCTTCATCTCATCGAAATTCATATTTTCCAGAATTCATCACATGAATCCGTTCCAGATTTCACATAAACATGTAAGAATTCACAGAACTCATATATTGAGCTCAAACTTAACATCTCAACACAGCAAATACAACACATAATCATTCAAAGCTCCCGAAATTCATGAATTCGGATGACCTTTCATCCAAATTCGTTAAACTAAATAAATCAAACTTAAAAACAGTTTGTAGGGGTTAAAAACCACCTACCCTCACTTCCAAGTTAGCCGAAATTGCTTAGTTCTTCTCTGCTTTTCTTCGTTTGTTTTCTTTCGTTTGATATTTCGTTTGTCCTTATCACCTTTTGAGATAAACCTTTAAAAGGAAAGTTACGTTTCCTTTCTCTTATGGAAATCTCTTATTGGGCCTACTTTAAATTAATTTGGGCCCATATCTATTTATTTTACTCAAAGAGTATTTTTCTTATTTTCGGTTCAATTTCCCGAAAATTCGCTTTGTCCGAAAATTAACTTCATAATTTTCCGAAACTTACAGAATAATTTTCACGCTAATTGCGCATTATTCCCGTATTAATTTTACGGGTATTACAATTAAGTATCCTTTAATTCAAGTATTCTACTTAGTTAAAAGGGGATGGTGTGGAAAAGCTTTTTTTTTTTTGTTGGTTGTGATCAATATACATACCATGAAAGATCTTTTATGAAAACATACCATTGTGGCCTTAGAGGACTTGCCACAATTTAAACATATTTTTCGAATTTATATCAGTATTTTAGTCCCGAATTTAAGTGTTTTCTGTTCAGATTTAGTTATTTTACCCTTGAATTCAAGTATGTTGCTTTGTTAAAACGGGATGTTGTGGAAAAGCTTCTTTTTTGTGTTGGTGGCGATCAATATGAATACAATGCAAGATCATTATGAAAACATACCATAGTGGTCTTGGATGACTTGCCCCAATTTAAACGTATTTTTTGCATTTATATCGGTATTTTAGTCCCGAATTTAAGTGTTTTATGTTCAGATTTAGTTATTTTACCCTTGAATTCAAGTATGTTGCTTAGTTAAAAGGGGATGTTGTGGAAAAGCTTCATTTTTGTAT
Source organism: Linderniella brevidens (assembly GCA_004919715.1). Classification (NCBI taxonomy): domain Eukaryota; kingdom Viridiplantae; phylum Streptophyta; class Magnoliopsida; order Lamiales; family Linderniaceae; genus Linderniella; species Linderniella brevidens. The sequence continues at coordinate 10,932,795 of SWDC01000148.1, forward strand.
TGGTGGTGATCAATATACATACAATGCAAGATCTTTATGAAAACATACCATTGTGGTCTTAGATGACTCGCCACAATTTGAACATATTTTTTGCATATATACCGATATTTTAGTCTCGAATTAAAGTATTTTCTGTCCCGATTTAGTTATTTTACCCTTGAATTCAAGTATTTAGCTTAGTTAAAAGGGGAGGTTGTGGAAAAGCTTTTTTTTGTGTGTTGGTGGTGATCAATATACATACCATGCAAGATCTTTTATGAAAAAATACCATTGTGGTCTTAGAGGACTCACCACAATTTTTGAACGTATCTTTTGCATTTATATCGGTAGTTTAGTCCCGAATTAAAGTAATTTCTGTCCTGATTTAGGTATTTTACCCTTGAATTCAAGTATTCGAGTTAGTCAAAAGGGGAAGGTTGTGGAGATGCTTCTTTTTCGTGTTGGTGGTGATTAATATACATACCATGCAAGATGTTTTATGAAAACTTACCATTTTTGTATTAGAGGACTCCCCACAATTTTAACATATTTTTTGCATATATATCGGTATTTTAGTCCCCAATTTAAGTATTTTCTGTCCCGATTTAGGTATTTGACCCTTGAATTCAAGTATTCGAGTTAGTTAAAAGGGGAGGTTGTGGAATTTTTTTGTGTGTGGTGGTGATCAATATACATATTATGCATGATCTTTTATCAAAACATACCATTTGGTCTTAGATAAATCGCCACAACTTGAACTTATTTTTTGCATATATATCGGTCTTTTAGTTCGAATTTACTATATTCAGTCATGATTTATGTATTTTACCCCTGAATTCAGTGTTCGATTTTGTTAAAAGGGGAGGTTGTGGAAAAGCTTATTTTTGTGTTGGAGGTGATCAATATACATAACATGCAATATCATTTATGAAAACATACCATTGTGGTCTTAGAGGACTCACCACAATTTGAACATATTTTTTTTGCATATCTATCTGTACTTTATTCCCGAATTTAAGTATTTTCTGTCTCGATTAAGTATCCTTTAATTCAAGTATTCTACTTAGTTAAAAGGGGATGGTGTGGAAAAGCTTTTTTTTTTTGTTGGTTGTGATCAATATACATACCATGAAAGATCTTTTATGAAACATACCATTGTGGCCTTAGAGGACTTGCCACAATTTAAACATATTTTTCGAATTTATATCAGTATTTTAGTCCCGAATTTAAGTGTTTTCTGTTCAGATTTAGTTATTTTACCTTGAATTCAAGTATGTTGCTTTGTTAAAAGGGGATGTTGTGGAAAAGCTTCTTTTTTGTGTTGGTGGCGATCAATATGCATACAATGCAAGATCATTATGAAAACATACCATAGTGGTCTTGGATGACTTGCCACAATTTAAACGTATTTTTGCATTTATATCGGTATTTTAGTCCCGAATTTAAGTGTTTCTGTTCAGATTTAGTTATTTTACCCTTGAATTCAAGTATGTTGCTTAGTTAAAAGGGGATGTTGTGGAAAAGCTTCATTTTTGTATTGGTGGTGATCAATATACATACAATGCAAGATCTTTATGAAAACATACCATTGTGGTCTTAGATGACTCGCCACAATTTGAACATATTTTTTGCATATATACCGATATTTTAGTCTCGAATTAAAGTATTTTCTGTCCGATTTAGTTATTTTACCCTTGAATTCAAGTATTTAGCTTAGTTAAAAGGGGATGTTGTGGAAAAGCTTTATTTTTGTATTGGTGGTGATCAATATACATACCATGCAAGATCTTTTATGAAAAAATACCATTGTGGTCTTAGAGGACTCACCACAATTTTTGAACGTATCTTTTGCATTTATATCGGTAGTTTAGTCCCGAATTAAAGTAATTTCTGTCCTGATTTAGGTATTTTACCCTTGAATTCAAGTATTCGAGTTAGTTAAAAGGGGAAGGTTGTGGAAAAGCTTCTTTTCGTGTTGGTGGTGATTAATATACATACCATGCAAGATGTTTTATGAAAACTTACCATTTTTGTATTAGAGGACTCCCCACAATTTTAACATATTTTTGCATATATATCGGTATTTTAGTTCCGAATTAAGTATTTCTGTCCCGATTTAGGTATTTGACCCTTGAATTCAAGTATTCGAGTTAGTTAAAAGGGGAGGTTGTGGAATTTTTTTGTGTGTTGGTGGTGATCAATATACATACTATGCATGATCTTTTATCAAAACATACCATTTTGGTCTTAGATAAATCGCCACAACTTGAACTTATTTTTTGCATATATATCGGTCTTTTAGTTTCGAATTTAACTATATTCAGTCATGATTTATGTATTTTACCCCTGAATTCAGTGTTCGAGTTTGTTAAAAGGGGAGGTTGTGGAAAAGCTTATTTTTGTGTTGGAGGTGATCAATATACATAACATGCAATATCATTTATGAAAACATACCATTGTGGTCTTAGAGGACTCCACAATTTGAACATATTTTTTTGCATATCTATCTGTACTTTATTCCCGAATTTAAGTATTTTCTGTCTCGATTAAGTATCCTTTAATTCAAGTATTCTACTTAGTTAAAAGGGGATGGTGTGGAAAAGCTTTTTTTTTTTGTTGGTTGTGATCAATATACATACCATGAAAGATCTTTTATGAAAACATACCATTGTGGCCTTAGAGGACTTGCCACAATTTAAACATATTTTTCGCATTTATATCAGTATTTTAGTCCCGAATTTAAGTGTTTTCTGTTCAGATTTAGTTATTTTACCCTTCAATTCAAGTATGTTGCTTTGTTAAAAGGGGATGTTGTGGAAAAGCTTCTTTTTTGTATTGGTGGCGATCAATATGCATACAATGCAAGATCTTTATGAAAACATACCATTGTGGTCTTAGATGACTTGCCACAATTTAAACGTATTTTTTGCATTTATATCGGTATTTTAGTCCCGAATCTAAGTGTTTTATGTTCAGATTTAGTTATTTTACCCTTGAATTCAAGTATGTTGCTTAGTTAAAAGGGGATGTTGTGGAAAAGCTTCATTTTTGTATTGGTGGTGATCAATATACATACAATGCAAGATTTTTATGAAAACATACCATTGTGGTCTTAGATGACTCGCCACAATTTGAACATATTTTTTGCATATATACCGATATTTTAGTCTCGAATTAAAGTATTTTCTGTCCCGATTTAGTTATTTTACCCTTGAATTCAAGTATTTAGCTTAGTTAAAAGGGGAGGTTGTGGAAAAGCTTTTTTTTTGTGTGTTGGTGGTGATCAATATACATACCATGCAAGATCTTTTATGAAAAAATACCATTGTGGTCTTAGAGGACTCACCACAATTTTTGAACGTATCTTTTGCATTTATATCGGTAGTTTTGTCCCGAATTAAAGTAATTTCTGTCCTGATTTAGGTATTTTACCCTTGAATTCAAGTATTCGAGTTAGTTAAAAGGGGAAGGTTGTGGAAAAGCTTCTTTTTCGTGTTGGTGGTGATTAATATACATACCATGCAAGATGTTTTATGAAAACTTACCATTTTTGTATTAGAGGACTCCCCACAATTTTAACATATTTTTTGCATATATATCGGTAGTTTAGTCCCGAATTTAAGTATTTTCTGTCCCGATTTAGGTATTTGACCCTTGAATTCAAGTATTCGAGTTAGTTAAAAGGGGAGGTTGTGGAATTTTTTTGTGTGTTGGTGGTGATCAATATACATACTATGCATGATCTTTTATCAAACATACCATTTTGGTCTTAGATAAATCGCCACAACTTGAACTTATTTTTTGCATATATATCGCTCTTTTAGTTTCGAATTTAACTATATTCAGTCATGATTTATTTTTACCCCTGAATTCAGTGTTCGAGTTTGTTAAAAGGGGAGGTTGTGGAAAAGCTTATTTTTGTGTTGGAGGTGATCAATATACATAACATGCAATATCATTTATGAAAACATACCATTGTGGTCTTAGAGGACTCACCACAATTTGAACATATTTTTTTTGCATATCTATCTGTACTTTTCCCGAATTTAAGTATTTTCTGTCTCGATTAAGTATCCTTTAATTCAAGTATTCTACTTAGTTAAAAGGGGATGGTGTGGAAAGCTTTTTTTTTTTGTTGGTTGTGATCAATATACATACCATGAAAGATCTTTTATGAAAACATACCATTGTGGCCTTAGAGGACTTGCCACAATTTAAACATATTTTTCGCATTTACATAAGTATTTTAGTCCCGAATTGAAGTGTTTCTGTTCAGATTTAGTTATTTTACCCTTGAATTCAAGTATGTTGCTTAGTTAAAAGGGGATGTTGTGGAAAAGATTCTTTTTTGTATTGGTGGTGATCAATATACATACAATGTAAGATATTTATGAAAACATACCATTGTGGCCTTAGAGGACTTGCCACAATTTAAACATATTTTTCGCATTTACATAAGTATTTTAGTCCCGAATTGAAGTGTTTCTGTTCAGATTTAGTTATTTTACCCTTGAATTCAAGTATGTTGCTTTGTTAAAAGGGGATGTTGTGGAAAAGCTTCTTTTTTGTATTGGTGGTGATCAATATGCATACAATGCAAGATCTTTATGAAAACTTACCATTTTATTATTAGAGGACTCCCCACAATTTTAACATACTTTTTGCACATATATCGATATTTTAGTCCCGAATTTAAGTATTTTCTGTCCCGATTTAGGTATTTTACCCTTAAATTCAAGTATTCGAGTTAGTTAAAAGGGGATGTTGTGGAATTTTTTGTGTGTTGGTGGTGATCAATATACATACTATGCAAGATCTTTTATGAAAACATACCATTTTGGTCTTAGATGACTCGCCCCAATTTGAACGTATTTTTTGCATATATATCGATCTTTTAGTTCTGAATTTAACTATATTCTGTCATGATTTATGTATTTTACCCTTGAATTCAAGTAATCGAGTTTGTTAAAAGGGGATGTTGTGGAAAAGCTTATTTTTGTGTTGGTGGTGATCAATACATAAATGCAAGATCATTTATGAAAACATACCATTGTGGTCTTAGACGGCTCGCCACAATTTGAACATGTTTTTCTTGCATATATCTGTATTTTATTCACGAATTTAAGTATTTTCTGTCTCGATTAAGTATCCTTGAATGCAAGTATTATGCTTAGTTAAAAGGGGATGGTGTGGAAAAGCTTTTTTTTTGTGTTGGTGGTGATCAATATACATACCATGCAAGATCTTTTATGAAAACATACCATTGTGCTTTTAGAGGACTTGACACAATTTAAACGTATTTTTCGCATTTATATCGGTATTTTAGTCCCGAATTTAAGTGTTTTCTGTTCAGATTTAGTTATTTTACCCTTGAATTCAAGTATGTTGCTGAGTTAAAAGGGGATGTTGTGGAAAAGCTTCTTTTTTGTATTGGTGGTGATCAATATACATACAATGCAAGATCATTATGAAAACATACCATTGTGGTCTTAGATGACTCGCCACAATTTGAACATATTTTTTGCATATATACCGATATTTTAGTCCCGAATTAAAGTATTTTCTGTCTCGATTTACTTATTTTACCCTTTAATTCAAGTATTTAACATAGTTAAAAGGGGAGGTTGTGGAAAAGTTTTTTTTTTTTTTTTGTGTTGGTGGTGATCAATATGCATACCATGCTAGATCTTTTATGAAAAAATACCATTGTGGTCTTAGAGGACTTGCCACAATTTGAACGTATTTTTTGCATTTATATCGGTAGTTTAGTCCGGAATATAAGTATTTTCAATCCCAATGTAGGTATTTTATCCTTGAATTCACGTATTCAGCTTATTTAAAAGGGGAGGTTGTGGAAAAGCTTTTTTTTTTTTGTGTTGCTGGTGATCACTATACATACAATGCAAGATCTTTATGAAAACATACCATTGTGGTCTTAGATGACTCGCCACAATTTGAACATATTTTTTGCATATATACCGATATTTTAGTCCCGAATTAAAGTATTTTCTGTCTCGATTTACTTATTTTACCCTTTAATTCAAGTATTTAACATAGTTAAAAGCGGAGGTTGTGGAAAAGTTTTTTTTTTTTTTTGTGTTGGTGGTGATCAATATACATACCATGCAAGATATTTTATGAAAAAATATCATTGTGGTCTTAGAGGACTTGGCACAATTTGAACGTATTTTTTGCATTTATATCTGTATTTTAGTCCGGAATATAAGTATTTTCAATCCCGATGTAGGTATTTTATCCTTGAATTAACGTATTCTGCTTAGTTAAAAGGAGAGGTTGGGAAAAAGCTTCTTTTTTGTGTTGGTGGTGATCAATATACATACCATGCAAGATCTTTTATGAAAACATACCATTGGTGTCTTAGAGGACTCACCACAATTTTTTAACGTTTTTTTGCATTTATATCAGTAGTTTAGTCCCGAATTAAATTATTTTCTGTCCCGATTTAGGTATTTTACCCTTGCATTCAAGTATTCGAGTTAGTAAAAAGGGGAGGTTGTGGAAAAGCTTCTTTTTTTTTTGTTGGTGGTGATCAATATACATACCATGCAAGATCTTTTATGAAAACAAAGCATTGTGGTCTTAGAGGACTTGCCAATTTTAACATATTTTTCGCATTTATATCGGTATTTTAGTCCCGAATTTAAGTGTTTTCTGTTCAGATTTAGTTAGTTTACCCTTGAATTCAAGTATGTTGCTTTGTTAAACGGGGATGTTGTGGAAAAGCTTCTTTTTTGTATTGGTGGTGATCAATATACATACAATGCAAGATCTTTATGAAAACATACCATTGTCGTCTTAGATGACTTGCCACAATTTAAACGTATTTTTCGCATTTATATCGGTATTTTAGTCCCGAATTTAAGTGTTTTCTGTTCAGATTTAGTTATTTTACCCTTGAATTCAAGTATGTTGCTTTGTTAAAAGGGGATGTTGTGGAAAATATTCTTTTTTGTATTGGTGGTGATCAATATACATACAATGCAAGATCTTTATGAAAACATACCATTGTGGCCTTACAGGACTTGCCACAATTTAAACATATTTTTCGCATTTATATCAGTATTTTAGTCACGAATTTAAGTGTTTCTGTTCAGATTTAGTTATTTTACCCTTGAATTCAAGTATGTTGCTTTGTTAAAAGGGGATGTTGTGGAAAAGCTTCTTTTTTGTATTGGTGGTGATCAATATGCATACAATGCAAGAACTTTATGAAAACTTACTATTGTGGTCTTAGATGACTCGCCACAATTTGAACAGATTTTTTGCATATATACCGATATTTTAGTCCCGAATTAAAGTATTTTCTGTCTCGATTTACTTATTTTACCCTTGAATTCAAGTATTTAACATAGTTAAAAGGGGCGGGTTGGAAAGTTTTTTTTTTTTTTTTTTTTTTGTGGTGATCAATATACATACCATGCTAGATCTTTTATGAAAAAATACCATTGTGGTCTTAGAGGACTTGCCACAATTTGAACGTATTTTTTTGCATTTATATCGGTAGTTTAGTCCGGAATATAAGTATTTTCAATCCCAATGTAGGTATTTTATCCTTGAATTCACGTATTCAGCTTATTTAAAAGGGGAGGTTGTGGAAAAGCTTTTTTTTTTTGTGTTGCTGGTGATCAATATACATACAATGCAAGATCTTTATCAAAACATACCATTGTGATCTTAGATGACTCGCCACAATTTGAACATATTTTTTGCAAAATACCGATATTTTAATACCGAATTAAAGTATTGTTTGTCCAGATTTACTTATTTTACCCTTGAATTCAAGTATTTAACATAGTTAAAAGGGGAGGTTGAGGAAAAGCTTTTTTTCTTTGTGTTGGTGGTGATCAATATACATACCATGCTAGATCTTTTATGAAAAAGTACTATTGTGGTCTTAGAGGACTTGCCACAATTGAACGTATTTTTTGCATTTTTATCGGTAGTTTAGTCCGGAATTAAAGTATTTTTTGTCCCGATTTAGCTATTTTACCCTTGAATTCAAGTATTCGAGTTAGTTAAAAGGGGAGGTTCTGGAAAAGCTTCTAATTCGTGGTGGTGATTATATACACACCAAGCAAGATGTTTATGAAAACTTACCATTTTTTAATTAGAGGACTCCCCACAATTTTAACATATTTTTTGCATATATATCGATATTTTAGTCCCACATTTAAGTATTTTCTGTCCCGATTTAGGTATTTTACCCTTGAATTCAATTATTCGAGTTAGTTAAAAGGAGAGGTTGTTGAAGTGATTAATATAGATACTATGCATGATCTTTTATGAAAACATACCATTTTGGTCTTAGATGACTCGCCACAATTTGAACGTATTTTTTGCATATGTATCGGTCTTTTAGTTCCGAATTTAACTATATTCTGTCATGATTTATGTATTTTACCCTTGAATTCAAGTATTCGAGTTTGTTAAAAGGGGATGTAGTGGAAAAGCTTATTTTTTTGTTGGTGGTGATCAATATACATAACATGCAATACCATTTATGAAAACATACCATTGTGGTCTTAGAGGACTTGCCACAATTTGAACATATTTTTTTTGCAAATATATCTGTATTTTATTCCCGAATTTAAGTATTTTCTGTCTCGATTAAGTATCCTTGAGTGGAAGTATTCTGCTTAGTTAAAAGGGAATGGTGTGGAAATGCTTTTTTTTTTGTGTTGGTGGTGATCAATATACATACCATGCAAGATCTTTTATGAAAACATACCATTGCGGTCTTAGAGGACTTGCCACAATTTAAACGTATTTTTGCATTTATATCGGTATTTTAGTCCCCAATTTAAGTGTTTTCTGTCCAGATTTAGTTATTTTACCCTTGAATTCAAGTATGTTGCTTAGTTAAAAGGGGATGTTGTGGAAAAGCTTCTTTTTTGTATTGGTGGTGATCAATATACATACAATGCAAGATCTTTATGAAAACATACCATTGTGGTCTTAGATGACTCGCCACAATAGGAACATATATTTTGCATATAGATCGATATTTTAGTCCCGAATTTAAGTATTTTCTGTCCCGATTTAGTTATTTTACCCTTGAATTCAAGTATTTAGCATAGTTAAAAAGGGGAGGTTGTGGAAAAGCTTTTTTTTTTTGTGTTGGTGGCGATCAATATACATACCATGCAAGATCTTTTATGAAAAAATATCATTGTGGTCTTAGAGGACTTGCCACAATTTGAACGTATTTTTTGCATTTATATCTGTATTTTAGTCCGGAATATAAGTATTTTCAATCCCGATGTAGGTATTTTATCCTTGAATTCACGTATTCTGCTTAGTTAAAAGGAGAGGTTGGGGAAAAGCTTCTTTTTTGTGTTGCTGGTGATCAATATACATACCATGTATGATCTTTTATGAAAACATACCATTGTTGTCTTAGAGGACTCACCACAATTTTTTAACGTATTTTTTGCATTTATATCAGTAGTTTAGTCCCGAATTAAATTATTTTCTGTCCTGATTTAGGTATTTTACCCTTGAATTCAAGTATTCCAGTTAGTAAAAAGGGGAGGTTGTGGAAAAGCTTCTTTTTTTTGTGTTGGTGGTGATCAATATACATACCATGCAAGATCTTTTATGAAAACAAAGCATTGTGGTCTTAGAGGACTTGCCACAATTTTAACATATTTTTCGCATTTATATCGGTATTTTAGTCCCGAATTTAACTGTTTTCTGCTCAGATTTAGTTATTTTACCCTTGAATTCAAGTACGTTGCTTTGTTAAAAGGAGATGTTGTGGAAAAGCTTCTTTTTTGTATTGGTGGTGATCAATATACATACAATGCAAGATCTTTATGAAAACATACCATTGTGGTCTTAGATGACTTGCCACAATTTAAACGTATTTTTCGCATTTATATCGGTATTTTAGTCCCGAATTTAAGTGTTTTCTGTTCAGATTTAGTTATTTTACCCTGGAATTCAAGTATGTTGCTTTGTTAAAAGGGGATGTTGTGGAAAAGCTTCTTTTTTGTATTGGTGGTGATCAATATACATACAATGCAAGATCTTTATGAAAACATACCATTGTGGTCTTAGATGACTCGCCACAATTTGAACAGATTTTTTGCATATATACCGATATTTTAGTCCCGAATTAAAGTATTTTCTGTCTCGATTTACTTATTTTACCCTTGAATTCAAGTATTTAACATAGTTAAAAGGGGAGGTTGTGGAAAAGTTTTTTTTTTTTTTGCTGTTGGTGGTGATCAATATACATACCATGCTAGATCTTTTATGAAAAAATACCATTGTGGTCTTAGAGGACTTGCCACAATTTGAACGTATTTTTTGCATTTATATCGGTAGTTTAGTCCGGAATTAATGCATTTTCAGTCAAGGTTTAGGTATTTTACCCTTGAATTCATGTATTCGAGTAAGTTAAAAGGGGAGGTTGTGGAAAAGCTTCTATTTCCTGTTGGTGGTGATTAATATACATACCATGCAAGATGTTTTATGAAAACTTACCATTTTTTTATTAGAGGACTCTTCACAATTTTAACATACTTTTTGCACATATATCGATATTTTAGTCCCGAATTTAAGTATTTTCTGTCCCGATTTAGGTATTTTACCCTTAAATTCAAGTATTCGAGTTAGTTAAAAGGGGAGTTTGTGGAATTTTTTGTGTTGGTGGTGATCAATATACATACTATGCAAGATCTTTTATGAAAACATACCATTTTGGTCTTAGATGACTCGCCCCAATTTGAACGTATTTTTTGCATATATATCGGTCTTTTAGTTTTGAATTTGACTATATTCTGTCATGATTTATGTATTTTACCCTTGAATTCAAGTAATCGAGTTTGTTAAAAGGGGATGTTGTGGAAAAGCTTATTTTTGTGTTGGTGGTGATCAATACATAAATGCAAGATCATTTATGAAAACATTCCATTGTTGTGGCGACCCTACTTCCTAATTAAGTTAATTGGCGGATTTCCCCGCAACAGAACACGCGGAAGACCCGATAAAATTTTCTTTTCTTCTTCTTTTTTTTTTTTTTTAATTTAAATAACCTACATAGTATTATATCGGGTTTACAAAAATATCTACTATTAATACTTTGGGCCGAAGCCCCAAAATTTCAAACCCAATATCAAACACTATGCCACTCCACAGGTCGCGTCCCATGTACTGCGCCACCCTCAAAAGTCCGTGGAGTCACCGCCGCCAGCTCGCCATGAATCTCAACCCTGACACTAGTCGGTGTCGGGTTCATTCTTACCTACAACCAAAAATAGGATAGAACCCTGAGCTATTGCCCAGTAGGTGATTACATAACATGCAATACGTGCGTGCACTCCACCCAATCCCGGTTCCTCACAATATAATATAATGCACACTCGACAAATCTCATCTATCAATTCTCAATTCTCAACAGGGCCCTAGGTCAGACTCGGCACCCACGCGCAATGGCAAAGTACACCATCAACCATGCGGTAGCCCACACCGGCCGCGCCGGGTCGCTCCTTCCGCACACAATCTCAACCCGACGGCTTTTTCCCCGAATGTTATACCACAAGTTCGAGTAGACAGGAATCTCACATCTGTCTGCCGTCCCTGAGCCAAATAATATCCGGTGGTTTACACCTCGGGTGGCTCAATCCCGAGTAGATGGGTGTCGCAAACCCCCTCTCCCACCAAGTGCATAATCGAGTCTGAACCTGACTGCCAAAATCGGCAACTCTACCCTTCTCACATTGATAATATCATCGATCACATCATCTCTCACCCTATCGTGAATATGCACATGGCATGATTATGTAAAACATCAAATCACATATAGCACATATTATTTCCTTCAAATAATATTCCCAAAATACTCTCGTATCTTAAAATAAGGGTTGACCCGAAAGTTCTAGTCAAAGTATGAATATACTTTGATTTAAAGATAAAATGAACTTAAAATAATTTTATTCAAAGATGTGGGCTATTACCCGAATTTAACCTTTTAAATTCGGCGAAATTTAAATATTTCGCTTAGATATCGAAATTCTGCCCGAATTTGAAATATTAAATTCGGCGAAATATAATGCCCGAATTTAACCTTTTAAATTCGGCGAAATTTAAATATTTCGCTTAGATATCGAAATTCTGCCCGAATTTGAAATATTAAATTCGGCGAAATAAAATGCCCGAATTTAACCTTTTAAATTCGGCGAAATTTAAATATTTCGCTTAGATATCGAAATTCTGCCCGAATTTGAAATATTAAATTCGGCGAAATAAAATGCCCGAATTTAACCTTTTAAATTCGGCGAAATTTAAATATTTCGCTTAGATATCGAAATTCTGCCCGAATTTGAAATATTAAATTCGGCGAAATAAAATGCCCGAATTTAACCTTTTAAATTCGGCGAAATTTAAATATTTCGCTTAGATATCGAAATTCTGCCCGAATTTGAAATATTAAATTCGGCGAAATAAAATGCCCGAATTTAACCTTTTAAATTCGGCGAAATTTAAATATTTCGCTTAGATATCGAAATTCTGCCCGAATTTGAAATATTAAATTCGGCGAAATAAAATGCCCGAATTTAACCTTTTAAATTCGGCGAAATTTAAATATTTCGCTTAGATATCGAAATTCTGCCCGAATTTGAAATATTAAATTCGGCGAAATAAAATGCCCGAATTTAACCTTTTAAATTCGGCGAAATTTAAATATTTCGCTTAGATATCGAAATTCTGCCCGAATTTGAAATATTAAATTCGGCGAAATAAAATGCCCGAATTTAACCTTTTAAATTCGGCGAAATTTAAATCAAACATGTAATAACTTTACAGAACTCATATTGAGTTCGAACTTCACATAATTCATCAAAAACGTCAAATAACATATCAAAATACCCGAATTCATAAATTCGGATGACCTTTCATCCAAATTCGTTTAACTATAAAAATCAACATAAGAAATGTTTGTATGGGTTAAAAAAAAACACCTACCTCACTTCCAAGTTAACCGAAATTGCTTAGTTCTTCTCTGCTTTTCTTCGTTTGTTTTCTCCTCTTTCTTTTCTCTTTTTCTTTTCCTTCTTACTAAGTAACGATTCTTATTATCCAAGCTTAATTTTTGATTGGTTGCTTAAAGTGGTGAAATCCTTGACCCAAAGCAGGTGGGTAACTCAAACGTATTTTACATTTTGTCTTAGGCAACCTTCATGTTTATCTTATATCATTTGGACTAAAAATTATTTATTTGGGCCTTAACAACAAATTTGATTTATTTGAGTTCTCGGCCCAACTATTATTTTCCAGCTAAATTCTGAAAAATCCGTTTTGTCCGAAATTTAACTTCATTAATTTCGAACATTACAAAAATAATCCCGTATTTATTTTACGGGTATTACAATTGTGGTCTTAGACGGCTTGCCACAATTTGAACATGTTTTTCTTGCATATATATCTGTATTTTATTCACGAATTTAAGTATTTTCTGTCTCGATTAAGTATCCTTGAATGCAAGTATTATGCTTAGTTAAAAGGGGATGGTGTGGAAAAGCTTTTTTTTTTTGTGTTGGTGGTGATCAATATACATACCATGCAAGATCTTTTATGAAAACATACCATTGTGCTTTTAGAGGACTTGACACAATTTAAACGTATTTTTCGCATTTATATCGGTATTTTAGTCCCGAATTTAAGTGTTTTTGTTCAGATTTAGTTATTTTACCCTTGAATTCAAGTATGTTGCATAGTTAAAAGGGGATGTTGTGGAAAAGCTTCTTTTTTGTATTGGTGGTGATCAATATACATATAATGCAAGATCTTTATGATAACATACCATTGTGGTCTTAGATGACTAGCCACAATTTGAACATATTTTTTGAAATAAACCGATATTTTAGTCCTGAATTAAAGTATTTTCTGTCCCGATTTACTTATTTTACCCTTGAATTCAAGTATTTAACATAGTTAAAAAGGGGAGGTTGTGGAAAAGCTTTTTTTTTTTTTGTGTTGGTGGTGATCAATATACATACCATGCTAGATCTTTTATGAAAAAATACCATTGTGGTCTTAGAGGACTTGCCACAATTGAACGTATTTTTTTGCATTTATATCGGTAGTTTAGTCCGGAATATAAGTATTTTCAATCCCAATGTAGGTATTTTATCCTTGAATTCACGTATTCTGCTTATTTAAAAGGGGAGGTTGTGGAAAAGGTTTTTTTTTTGTGTTGCTGGTGATCAATATACATACAATGCAAGATCTTTATCAAAACATACCATTGTGATCTTAGATGACTCGCCACAATTTGAACATATTTTTTGCATATATACCGATATTTTAATACCGAATTAAAGTATTGTTTGTTCAGATTTACTTATTTTACCCTTGAATTCAAGTATTTAACATAGTTAAAAGGGGAGGTTGTGGAAAAACTTTTTTTTTGTGTTGGTGGTGATCAATATACATACCATGCTAGATCTTTTATGAAAAAATACCATTGTGGTCTTAGAGGACTTGCCACAATTGAACGTATTTTTTGCATTTTTATCGGTAGTTTAGTCCGGAATTAAAGTATTTTCTGTCCCGATTTAGCTATTTTACCCTTGAATTCAAGTATTCGAGTTAGTTAAAAGGGGAGGTTGTGGAAAAGCTTCTAATTCGTGTTGGTGGTGATTAATATACACGCCAAGCAAGATGTTTTATGAAAACTTACCATTTTTTAATTAGAGGACTCCCCACAATTTGAACATATTTTTTGCATATATATCGATATTTTAGTCCCACATTTAAGTATTTTCTGTCCTGATTTAGGTATTTTACCCTTGAATTCAATTATTCGAGTTAGTTAAAAGGAGAGGTTGTTGAAGTGATTAATATAGATACTATGCATGATCTTTTATGAAAACATACCATTTTGGTCTTAGATGACTCGCCACAATTTGAACGTATTTTTTGCATATGTATCGGTCTTTTAGTTCCGAATTTAACTATATTCTGTCATGATTTATGTATTTTACCCTTGAATTCAAGTATTCGAGTTTGTTAAAAGAGGATGTAGTGGAAAAGCTTTTTTTTTTGTTGGTGGTGATCAATATACATAACATGCAAGATCATTTATGAAAACATACAATTGTGGTCTTAGAGGACTTGCCACAATTTGAACATATTTTTTTTGCAAATATATCTGTATTTTATTCCCGAATTTAAGTATTTTCTGTCTCGATTAAGTATCCTTGAGTGCAAGTATTCTGCTTAGTTAAAAGGGGATGGTGTGGAAATGCTTTTTCTTTTGTGTTGGTGGTGATCAATATACATACCATGCAAGATCTTTTATGAAAACATACCATTGCGGTCTTAGAGGACTTGCCACAATTTAAACGTATTTTTTGCATTTATATCGGTATTTTAGTCCCCAATTTAAGTGTTTTCTGTCCAGATTTAGTTATTTTACCCTTGAATTCAAGTATGTTGCTTAGTTAAAAGGGGATGTTGTGGAAAAGCTTCTTTTTTGTATTGGTGTGATCAATATACATACAACGCAAGATCTTTATGAAAACATACCATTGTGGTCTTAGATGACTCGCCACAATATGAACATATGTTTTGCATATAGATCGATATTTTAGTCCCGAAATAAAGTATTTTTTGTCCCGATTTAGTTATTTTACCCTTGAATTCAAGTATTTAGCATCGTTAAAAGGGGAGGTTGTGGAAATGCTTTTTTTTTTGTGTTGGTGGTGAACAATATACATACCATGTAAGATCTTTTATGAAAAAATATCATTGTGGTCTTAGAGGACTTGCCACAATTTAAACGTATTTTTTGCATTTATATCGCTATTTTAGTCCCGAATTTAAGTGTTTTTGTTCAGATTTAGTTATATTACCCTTGAATTCATGTATGTTGCTTAGTTAAAAGGGGATGTTGTGGAAAAACTTCTTTTTTGTATTGGTGGTGATCAATATACATACAATGCTAGATCTTTATGAAAACATACCATTGTGGTCTTAGATGACTCGCCACAATATGAACATATGTTTTGCATATAGATCGATATTTTAGTCCCGAATTTAAGTATTTTCTGTCCCGATCTTGTTATTTTACCCTTCAATTCAAGTATTTAGCATAGTTAAAAAGGGGAGGTTGTGGAAAAGCTTTTTTTTTTTGTGTTGGTGGTGATCAATATACATACCATGCAAGATCTTTTATGAAAAATTATCATTGTGGTCTTAGAGGACTTGCCACAATTTCAACGTATTTTTCGCATTTATATCTGTATTTTAGTCCGGAATATAAGTAGTTTCAATCCCGATGTAGGTATTTTATCCTTGAATTCACGTATTCTGCTTAGTTAAAAGGAGAGGTTGGGGAAAAACTTCTTTTTTGTGTTGCTGGTGATCAATATACATACCATGCAAGATCTTTTATGAAAACATACCATTGTTGTCTTAGAGGACTCACCACAATTTTTTAACGTATTTTTTGCATTTATATCAGTAGTTTAGTCCCGAATTAAATTATTTTCTGTCCCGATTTAGGTATTTTACCCTTGAATTCAAGTATTCGAGTTAGTAAAAAGGGGAGGTTGTGGAAAAGCTTCTTTTTTTTTGTGTTGGTCGTGATCAATATACATACCATGCAAGATCTTTTATGAAAACAAAGCATTGTGGTCATAGAGGACTTGCCACAATTTTAACATATTTTTCGCATTTATATCGGTATTTTAGTCCCGAATTTAACTGTTTTCTGCTCAGATTTAGTTATTTTACCCTTGAATTCAAGTATGTTGCTTTGTTAAAAGGGGATGTTGTGGAAAAGCTTCTTTTTTGTATTGGTGGTGATCAATATACATACAATGCAAGATCTTTATGAAAACATACCATTGTGGTCTTAGATGACTTGCCACAATTTAAACGTATTTTTTGCATTTATATCGGTATTTTAGTCCCCAATTTAAGTGTTTTCTGTTCAGATTTAGTTATTTTACCCTTGAATTCAAGTATGTTGCTTTGTTAAAAGGGGATGTTGTGGAAAAGCTTCTTTTTTATATTGGTGCTGATCAATATACATACAATGCAAGATCTTTATGAAAACATACCATTGTGGCTTTAGAGGACTTGCCACAATTTAAACATATTTTTCGCATTTATATCAGTATTTTAGTCCCGAATTTAAGTGTTTTCTGTTCAGATTTAGTTATTTTACCTTTGAATTCAAGTATGTTGCTTTGTTAAAAGGGGATGTTGTGGAAAACTTATTTTTTGTATTGGTGGTGATCAATATGCATACAATGCAAGATCTTTATGAAAACATACCATAGTGGTCTTAGATGACTTGCCACAATTTAAACGTATTTTTTGCATTTATATCGGTATTTTAGTCCCGAATTTAAGTGTTTTATGTTCAGATTTAGTTATTTTACCCTTGAATTCAAGTATGTTGCTTAGTTAAAAGGGGATGTTGTGGAAAAGCTTCATTTTTGTATTGGTGGTGATCAATATACATACAATGCAAGATCTTTATGAAAACATACCATTGTGGTCTTAGATGACTCGCCACAATTTGAACATATTTTTTGCATATATACCGATATTTTAGTCTCGAATTAAAGTATTTTCTGTCCCGATTTAGTTATTTCACCCTTGAATTCAAGTATTTAGCTTAGTTAAAAGGGGAGGTTGTGGAAAAGCTTTTTTTTGTGTGTTGGTGGTGATCAATATACATACCATGCATGATCTTTATGAAAACATACCATTGTGGTCTTAGAGGACTTGGCACAATTTGAACGTATTTTTTGCATGTATATCGGTCTTTTAGTTCCGAATTTAACTACATTGTGTCATGATTTATGTATTTTACTCTTGAATTCAAGTATTCGAGTTTGTTAAAAGCGGATGTTGTGGAAAAGCTTATTTTTGTGTTGGTGTTGATCAATATACATAACATGCAAGATCATTTATGAAAACATACCATTGTGGTCTTAGAGGACTTGCCACAATTTTAACATGTTTTTCTTGCATATATATCTGTATTTTATTCACGAATTTAAGTATTTTCTGTCTCGATTAAGTATCCTTGAATTCAAGTATTCTGCTTAGTTAAAAGGGGATGTTGTGGAAAAGTTTTTTTTTTTTGTGTTGGTGGTGATCAATATACATACCATGCTAGATCTTTTTGAGAACATACCATTGTGGTCTTAGAGGACTTGCCACAATTTTAACATATTTTTCGCATTTATATCGGTATTTTAGTCCCGAATTTAAGTGTTTTCTGTTCAGATTTAGTTATTTTACCCTTGAATTCAAGTATGTTGCTTTGTTAAAAGGGGATGTTGTGGAAAAGCTTCTTTTTTGTATTGGTGGTGATCAATATACATACAATGCAAGATCTTCATGAAAACATACCATTGTGGTCTTAGATGACTCGCCACAATTTGAACATATTTTTTGCATATATACCGATATTTTAGTCCCGAATTAAAGTATTTTCTGTCTCGATTTACTTATTTTACCCTTGAATTCAAGTATTTAACATAGTTAAAAGGGGAGGTTGTGGAAAAGTTTTTTTTTTTTTGCTGTTGGTGGTGATCAATATACATACCATGCTAGATCTTTTATGAAAAAATACCATTGTGGTCTTAGAGGACTTGCCACAATTTGAACGTATTTTTTGCATTTATATCGGTAGTTTAGTCCGGAATTAAAGCATTTTCTGTCAAGGTTTAGGTATTTTACCCTTGAATTCATGTATTCGAGTAAGTTAAAAGGGGAGGTTGTGGAAAAGCTTCTATTTCCTGTTGGTGGTGATTAATATACATACCATGAGAGATGTTTTATGAAAACATACCATTTTTTTATTAGAGGACTCCCCACAATTTTAACATACTTTTTCCACATATATCGATATTTTAGTCCCGAATTTAAGTATTTTCTATCCCGATTTAGGTATTTTACCCTTAAATTCAAGTATTCGAGTTAGTTAAAAGGTGAGGTTGTGGAATTTTTTGTGTCTTGGTGGTGATCAATATACATATTATGCAAGATCTTTTATGAAAACATACCATTTTGGTCTTAGATGACTCGCCCCAATTTGAACGCATTTTTTGCATATATATCG
The DNA here is from genome assembly GCA_004919715.1 of Linderniella brevidens. Lineage (NCBI taxonomy): Eukaryota > Viridiplantae > Streptophyta > Magnoliopsida > Lamiales > Linderniaceae > Linderniella > Linderniella brevidens. The sequence goes on from SWDC01000148.1 coordinate 10,951,885, forward strand.
GTCTTTTAGTTCTGAATTTAACTATATTCTGTCATGATTTATGTATTTTACCCTTGAATTCAAGTAATCGAGTTTGTTAAAAGGGGATGTTGTGGAAAAGCTTATTTTTGTGTTGGTGGTGATCAATACATAAATGCAAGATCATTTATGAAAACATACCATTGTGGTCTTAGACGGCTCGCCACAATTTGAACATGTTTTTCTTGCATGTATATCTGTATTTTATTCACGAATTTAAGTATTTTCTGTCTCGATTAAGTATCCTTGAATGCAAGTATTATGCTTAGTGAAAAGGGGATGGTGTGGAAAAGCTTTTTTTTTGTGTTGGTGGTGATCAATATACATACCATGCAAGATCTTTTATGAAAACATACCATTGTGCTTTTAGAGGACTTGACACAATTTAAACGTATTTTTCGCATTTATATCGCTATTTTAGTCCCGAATTTAAGTGTTTTTGTTCAGATTTAGTTATATTACCCTTGAATTCATGTATGTTGCTTAGTTAAAAGGGGATGTTGTGGAAAACCTTCTTTTTTGTATTGGTGGTGATCAATATACATATAATGCAAGATCTTTATGATAACATACCATTGTGGTCTTAGATGACTAGCCACAATTTGAACATATTTTTTGAAATAAACCGATATTTTAGTCCCGAATTAAAGTATTTTCTATCCCGATTTACTTATTTTACCCTTGAATTCAAGTATTTAACATAGTTAAAAGGGGAGGTTGTGGAAAAGCTTTTTTTTTTCTGTTGGTGGTGATCAATATACATACCATGCTAGATCTTTTATGAAAAAATACCATTGTGGTCTCAGAGGACTTGCCACAATTGAACGTATTTTTTGCATTTATATCGGTAGTTTAGTCCGGAATTAAAGTATTTTCTGTACCGATTTAGCTATTTTACCCTTGAATTCAAGTATTCGAGTTAGTTAAAAGGGGAAGTTGTGGAAAAGCTTCTAATTCGTGTTGGTGGTGATTAATATACACACCAAGCAAGATGTTTAATGAAAACTTACCATTTTTGAATTAGAGGACTCCCCACAATTTTAACATATTTTTTGCATATATATCGATATTTTAGTCCAACATTTAAGTATTTTCTGTCCCGATTTAGGTATTTTACCCTTGAATTCAAGTATTCGAGTTAGGTAAAAGGAGAGGTTGTTGAAGTGATTAATATAGATACTATGCATGATCTTTTATGAAAACATACCATTTTGGTCTTAGATGACTCGCCACAATTTGAACGTATTTTTTGCATATGTATCGGTCTTTCAGTTCCGAATTTAACTATATTCTGTCATGATTTATGTATTTTACCCTTGAATTCAAGTATTCGTGTTTGTTAAAAGGGGATGTATGGGAAAAGCTTATTTTTTTGTTGGTGGTGATCAATATACATAACATGCAAGATCATTTATGAAAACATACCATTGTGGTCTTAGAGGACTTGCCACAATTTGAACATATTTTTTTTGCAAATATATCTGTATTTTATTCCCGAATTTAAGTATTTTCTGTCTCGATTAAGTATCCTTGAGTGCAAGTATTCTGCTTAGTTAAAAGGGGATGGTGTGGAAATGCTTTTTTTTTTTTTGTGTTGGTGGTGGTCAATATACATACCATGCAAGATCTTTTATGAAAACATACCATTGCGGTCTTAGAGGACTTGCCACAATTTAAACGTATTTTTTGCATTTATATCGGTATTTTAGTCCCGAATTTAAGTGTTTTCTGTCCAGATTTAGTTATTTTACCCTTGAATTCAAGTATGTTGCTTAGTTAAAAGGGGATGTTGTGGAAAAGCTTCTTTTTTGTATTGGTGGTGATCAATATACATACAATGCAAGATCTTTATGAAAACATACCATTGTGGTCTTAGATGACTCGCCACAATATGAACATATGTTTTGCATATAGATCGATATTTTAGTCCCGAAATAAAGTATTTTTTGTCCCGATTTAGTTATTTTACCCTTGAATTCAAGTATTTAGCATAGTTAAAAGGGGAGGTTGTGGAAAAGCTTTTTTTTTTTGTGTTGGTGGTGAACAATATACATACCATGTAAGATCTTTTATGAAAAAATATCATTGTGGTCTTAGAGGACTTGCCACAATTTAAACGTATTTTTTGCATTTATATATGGTATTTTAGTCCCGAATTTAAGTGTTTTCTGTCCAGATTTTGTTATTTTACCCTTGAATTCAAGTATGTTGCTTAGTTAAAAGGGGATGTTGTGGAAAAGCTTCTTTTTTGTATTGGTGGTGATCAATATACATACAATGCAAGATATCTATGAAAACATACCATTGTGGTCTTAGATGACTCGCCACAATATGAACATATGTTTTGCAGATATATCGATATTTTAGTTCGGAATTAAAGTATTTTCTGTCAAGGTTTAGGTATTTTACCCTTGAATTCATGTATTCGAGTAAGTTAAAAGGGGAGGTTGTGGAAAAGCGTCTATTTCCTGTTGGTGGTGATTAATATACATACCATGCAAGATGTTTTATGAAAACTTACCATTTTTTTATTAGAGGACTCCCCACAATTTTAACATACTTTTTGCACATATATCGATATTTTAGTCCCAAATTTAAGTATTTTCTGTCCCGATTTAGGTATTTTACCCTTAAATTCAAGTATTCGAGTTAGTTAAAAGGGGAGGTTGTGGAATTTTTTGTGTGTTGGTGGTGATTAATATACATACTATGCAAGATCTTTTATGAAAACATACCATTTTGGTCTTAGATGACTCGCCCCAATTTGAACGTATTTTTTGCATATATATCGGTCTTTTAGTTCTGAATTTAACTATATTCTGTCATGATTTATGTATTTTACCCTTGAATTCAAGTAATCGAGTTTGTTAAAAGGGGATGTTGTGGAAAAGCTTATTTTTGTGTTGATGGTGATCAATACATAAATGCAAGATCATTTATGAAAACATACCATTGTGGTCTTAGACGGCTCTCCACAATTTGAACATGTTTTTCTTGCATCTATATTTGTATTTTATTCACGAATTTAAGTATTTTCTGTCTCGATTAAGTATCCATGAATGCAAGTATTATGCTTAGTTAAAAGGGGATGGTGTGGAAAAGCTTTTTTTTTGTGTTGGTGGTGTTCAATATACATACCATGCAAGATCTTTTATGAAAACATACCATTGTGCTTTTACAGGACTTGACACAATTTAAACTTATTTTTCGCATTTATATCGCTATTTTAGTCCCGAATTTAAGTGTTTTTGTTCAGATTTAGTTATTTTACCCTCGAATTCAAGTATGTTGCTTAGTTAAAAGGGGATGTTGTGGAAAAGCTTCTTTTTTGTATTGGTGGTGATCGATATACATATAATGCAAGATCTTTATGATAACATACCATTGTGGTCTTAGATGACTAGCCACAATTTGAACATATTTTTTGAAATAAACCGATATTTTAGTCCCGAAATAAAGTATTTTCTGTCCCGATTTACTTATTTTACCCTTGAATTCAAGTATTTAACATAGTTAAAAAGGGGAGGTTGTGGAAAAGCTTTTTTTTTTGTGTTGGTGGTGATCAATATACATACCATGCTAGATATTTTATGAAAAAATACCATTGTGGTCTTAGAGGACTTGCCACAATTGAACGTATTTTTTCCATTTATATCGGTAGTTTAGTCCGGAATATAAGTATTTTCAATACCAATGTAGGTATTTTATCCTTGAATTCACGTATTCTGCTTATTTAAAAGGGGAGGTTGTGGAAAAGCTTTTTTTTTTGTGTGTTGCTGGTGATCAATATACATACAATGCAAGATCTATATGAAAACATACCATTGTGATCTTAGATGACTTGCCACAATTTGAACATATTTTTTGCATATATAACGATATTTTAATACCGAATTAAAGTATTTTTTGTCCAGATTTACTTATTTTACCCTTGAATTCAAGTATTTAACATAGTTAAAAGGGGAGGTTGTGGAAAAGCTTTTTTTTTGTGTTGGTGGTGATCAATATACATACCATGCTAGATCTTTTATGAAAAAATACCAATGTGGTCTTAGAGGACTTGCCACAATTGAACGTATTTTTTGCATTTATATCGGTAGTTTAGTCCGGAATTAAAGTATTTTCTGTCCCGATTTAGCTATTTTACCCTTGAATTCAAGTATTCGAGTTAGTTAAAAGGGGAGGTTGTGGAAAAGCTTCTAATTCGTGTTGGTGCTGATTAATATTTACACCAAGCAAGATGTTTTATGAAAACTTACCATTTTTGAATTAGAGGACTCCCCACAATTTGAACATATTTTTTGCATATATATCGATATTTTAGTCCCACATTTAAGTATTTTCTATCCCGATTTAGGTATTTTACCCTTGAATTCAAGTATTCGAGTTAGCTAAAAGGAGAGGTTGTTGAAGTGATTAATGTAGATACTATGCGTGATCTTTTATGAAAACATACTATTTTGGTCTTAGATGACTCGCCACAATTTGAACGTATTTTTTGCATATGTATCGGTCTTTTAGTTCCGAATTTAACTATATTCTGTCATGATTTATGTATTTTACCCTTGAATTCAAGTATTCGAGTTTGTTAAAAGGGGATGTAGTGGAAAAGCTTATTTTTTTGTTGGTGGTGATCAATATACATAACATGCAAGATCATTTATGAAAACATACCATTGTGGTCTTAGAGGACTTGCCACAATTTGAACATATTTTTTTTGCAAATATATCTGTATTTTATTGCCGAATTTAAGTATTTTCTGTCTCGATTAAGTATCCTTGAGTGCAAGTATTCTGCTTAGTTAAAAGGGGATGGTGTGGAAATGCTTTTTTTTTTTTGTGTTGGTGGTGGTCAATATACATACCATGCAAGATCTTTTATGAAAACATACCATTGCGGTCTTAGAGGACTTGCCACAATTTAAACGTATTTTTTGCATTTTTATCGGTATTTTAGTCCCGAATTTAAGTATTTTCTGTCCAGATTTAGTTATTTTACCCTTGAATTCAAGTATGTTGCTTAGTTAAAAGGGGATGTTGTGGAAAAGCTTCTTTTTTGTATTGGTGGTGATCAATATACATACAATGCAAGATCTCTATGAAAACATACCATTGTGGTCTTAGATGACTCGCCACAATATGAACATATGTTTTGCATATAGATCGATATTTTAGTCCCGAATTTAAGTATTTTCTGTCCCGATTTAGTTATTTTACCCTTGAATTCCAGTATTTAGCATAGTTAAAAAGGGGAGGTTGTGGAAAAGCTTCTTTTTTTTTTTTGTGTTGGTGGTGATCAATATACATACCATGCAAGATCTTTTGAAAAAATATCATTGTGGTCTTAGAGGACTTGCCACAATTTGAATGTATATTTTGCATTTATATCTGTATTTTAGTCCGGAATATAAGTATTTTCAATCCCGATGTACGTATTTTATCCTTGAATTCACGTATTCTGCTTAGTTAAAAGGAGAGGTTGGGGAAAAGCTTCTTTTTTGTGTTGCTGGTGATCAATATTTTGGTATTTTTTTTACGAAGTTTTCGACATCAATATAAAACATTTCGGTATCTACCAAAAGTTTTCGATACTTACATAATTTTCGAAACTTCACTATATTTCCCGAAAACACCAAAATTTTCGATATGGAATTTTATCAAAAAAAAAAATTCCCCGAGAAAAGTTTGTCCACTTGAAAAACTTGGTCAACCCGAGAAAGTTTAGTTTTCGCAAAGGTGTTATCGAAAATTCCTTATTTCTCGGCACACAAAATAAAGTTTCTTGGTACGACAAATTTTCTCGGTACACATAATTTTTCGAAGATTAACCTTTTGGCTTGAATTTTTAAGATTTTGATCGAAAAGGCTTCAAAGTTTCTAGAAAATTAAAAGCTTTCAACTCTTAATCAATATTTTTTACGGCATCATTTGTCGATAACTTTTTGCGATACAAAGTCCATCATGAATAGCTTTACCTAAAAACCATTTCCGCAAAGTTTTTATCGTAAACTATCACATATCGCAAAACTTTGTTTCCCACGAAATATTTTTTTGTCAACCCGCAACACTTTGTTTGTATCAATTATGGATATATCGCAAAACTTTTTCGCATTCATTTTTCTACCAAGAAAATTTAGCATCTTCTTTTAAACAGAACACCAACCCGAAATTTTTTCCCGCACCTGATACCGAAAATAATTTCCGAACTCAACTGTTGGCACATTATAGAAAAAGTTTTGGTAAATTTTCGAAGTCTTGAACATCAATTTAAAACTTTTCAGTACACACGTAAAATTTTCGATACTTTTAGATTTTTTTTTCAACACCAAAACTTTTCGAAACTGAAATTTTTAAAGCCGAATTAAAAAAAAAGTTTCGATACTTACACTCATTATAAAAAGTTTTCACAAAATTTTCGATACTGAAACTTTTCGACTCCAAACTTTTCGAAACTATAACTTTCGGTCCAAAGGTTTTTGATATCTACATTTCTCCTAAAAACTTTTCGATACCACTCTATTTCTTGAAATTTTTATTAAAGGGGTTCAAATCCACATAACACGTCAACGATCAAATATCCAACCTACATATTATCCTAACCAAAACAAATGGATACGTACTCTATAGAACACAACCAAGACCTAATTGATGCTCTTCAAAGAGCACGATATCTTTGAATGAACTCATCCACTGACCATCTCAAGGTTAGTCATTCTGACTCTAGTTTATTTGAAATATTAGAGAAAACTGTTATGGAGTTAGAAACAAAAAATAAGGAACTTATCACGCGTCTTAAAAATAGTAAAGCAGCGTGTCGTAATAAGTCACTCCTTTATGATGAATTAGTTGAGGAACGCGAAAGTTGTACTCTAAAATTAAAAATTTAGACTACAATCTTGCTGAAAAAGGTCGAAAAGACCAAAGTTCCTCTTAAGCCTTAGCATCTAATTGGGGAAATAATTTACATTCTGATAAACCTACTTCTTGTTGGGAAATTCCAGAGGTTATTCATAAAATAATGAAACGCAACTCTGGAATTAGAAAGAGTAGGTTTCCGAGCGGAAAAGAAAAAGTTTTTAGATGAGATATCAACTCTCAAAAATTCCCCTCATTTACATGACATGGAATTTTATAATCCTGTTGAAGGCTTAGGCTTTACTAATCCTTGTAACTTGAAAAAGATTAACGTAAAACAATTATATGATATCAAGTACATGAGTTTAGGATTCACTTCTTTAATGGTTTTTACTAACTCTTCCGAAATAAATGCCTTAGAAGAATCCAAAACGAAAAGCCACAACTAGGACTGAAATTCCTTTGAATACATTGAATTGAACAATAGTTACAAGACACGGGAAATAAACTTTGTTCGGTCCTGATTCATCAATCAACAAGCAATCTTAGCAAGAATTCTAGGTATTCGAGTAAAAAATCTTACGGATTACGTTCGGTCGAATAACCACGTTGAAGATCTTGAGAGAGGTTGTTAGCTTTCCGATTTTCTCGATCGTACTCTCTCTAGTTTAAAATATGAATTCGATGCTTGTAATTTTTTGAATAATAAAACTCGTATTACTTTTGATAGTGTACATCATATTTATACCTATATTCAAGGTATAATTGTTGTAAGTTCCTACACAATTAAAACTACTAATTACGCCCCTAATTACAAGGATAATGAAATAACAAAGCACAATTCTAATATTCTCTTCAATCTCCCCCTTTGTGCTTGTCTTCGTTTCAGCTCCTTTTATCCTTGTCGGGCGTAAAACGACTTCCGTAATCCCAATGCTGTCTCGTAACGTCGAACAGCATTCCTCAGCTCCAATCTCTCATTATAGCATCTAGAAGCTCGTTCAAGAGTGGGGCCTCTTCTTCATAAAAATCTTCGAAGATTGTCTCTTCGGTGATCTCTCCCAATCTCTTTTGAATGTTCTTCCTCACTAACTTTAGCGTCCCGTCGCAGAACTTATGGACTTCTGACTTCATCATAGCCCTAGTCTTTCCAATGATTGGATTTAGATAGGTTATGGCGAGGCCAGGTTTCTTGAAGATGTAGTTCTCGGGAAAGTTGTTGAGTGGGAAGCCCTTCATGAGCGGAGATTCCATGTTGACCTTCTTCATGTTGTTCTCTATTGCAATTTGAAGGTCGTGTGCGGTGTGATACTTGATCTGCCGCACCATGAATCTTTTCATTCCCTCGAGTCCTTCAGTCTTGATATATCCGGAATGTGTCTTGTACTTTCTCTAGTACATCTGGTACAATTGGTAGACCTCATCCGGTGGAAGGAATGGGAGATAGCTTTCATCTATCTCTTCTCGAGTGCGGTTGTTGTCCGCTCGCTCAATGATGTAGATACGGGTTGGGTATCTCCCGATCGTATGCGAGACTCCGTTAAGTTGGAGAATCGGTGGCTTGTTTTTGAAATTTTCCTTCAGTTGATCAGCTGGAATACCACTTAGATCGGGTCCGAGATAGTTGAGCATGAAGATATGCTCCATTTTCTTCCTATCTTCCCAGTGTGAGGTGCCCCTTAGGTTAAGTTCATTGAGCTTCTTTATTATGTTTGGAGCCCTCCATATCTGCTTTCTTACGTCTTCAATGAACGGGACTTCAATTCTGACGGGGAGGAGAGTCGACTCTGAGCCTTGTTATTTCGGGTAGCTCAAGGAGGGTGGAACTGTAGTTATTGCCTTCTTGAAGTTCTTCTTCTTCTTCAAGCAACACCAAATCCACAAAAGCTTGTTGTAAGAAGTATCTGACGTTGGAGAGTCGAGCTTGAGCAGCTTCCTCTGGTTCCCATTGCGTCATCCACTTCTCGTTTAGGATGTAGTCATCTACGATCAGATGTGGATCGTAGGTAACTGCTTCTCGTTGGACTTGGGGGAGGTTTGAGGTCGGGATCGGATTTGGATTTATAGGAGAGAGGGTTAGTGCTTGGGATATGGTGGGAGGTGTGGTTGTTTGTTGGCGGGTTTGAGATTGTGTGGTTGGTGGGTGTGAGGACGATCCTCCAGCTTCTTGAGTAGTTGTCTGTGCTTGACTCAATCCACGGCCGCTCCGTGTAGGTCGTTGCCATTTCTCCCCCTCATGACGATCCGGATCATCGGGATCGTCATGTCTACGCTTGGTGCGGGAGCTTTCTTCTCGGCACCTTGTTTGTGCTGGCGGCTCTGGTTCATCTATCAACCTTTTGTAGAGACTCTCCTCAGCGGGAGATCTGGTCTCTAAGGTGAAGAGGCGGGAGATGAGTATATCATGGGTGATCGGGATTGTGTAGGGATTGATATGTGAGGGTGAGGGAGTTGGGGTGTTGAGGATTGGTTGTGGTGGGGTGTGTAGGGTGGTGGTAGGAAGTGGTGAGGATATGGGGGTGGTTTGTGTGTCGGTCGGAACAGCTTCTGAGACTGGTGTTTTCCCGGTGTCTCTTCGGGAAATCTCGAGAGCGTGGAGCATACGGTCCATCAGACGATCTTCTAGAGAAGATAGAGCTGTGTAGAGCGCTTCTTGTAGTCTTTGCTCCGTCACGAACAGTGGTGGAGTGCCGCCTTGAGTAGGTCTTGAAGTTCCGGAACGTCCAAGGACATCCGTTATCAACCCTGAAGTCACCACATCAATAGGTTGGCCTATTGTTTGCTCCGAAGATATCGGGGGTCCAATAGGGCTTCCACCCAATCCTTGACGTGATACCTATGAGTGTTGAGACAGATTCAATTTGAATCTGTTCGGTATGCTGATCAGTTGGTGGTGAATGTGTTGTCTCCGAAGCTGGTATGAGTGAATGCACTGCAGACGAGGCCGAGAGTTGTTGTCGGTGAGGGCCCCTTCTTTGGAGTCTGTATGCTTCATCAGAATCGGTTGCCTCATGAGAGATATCTTATGGGACACCTTCGGGTTCAATCTCTTGAGTTGTGGTTTCGGGCTCCGTTGTTGTCACCAAGGATTCCCTTTTGAGAAGGCGTCGGGGCTGGATCCAAGGCACGTACCATCGCCTCCGTGATAGAGTTGTTCTGGCAGTAGTCTTGGAATGCCTCTTCAGTTGGATCAGTTAATCGGAGCAGCTCCAATGGGATCAGCATTGGTTGGAGTGCTAGATCGGCGGCCTTCGGGTTGTGAAAAAATCGAATGCGTGGCAGAGTGTATTCCGAAATTGGTGGTAGTCTCGGGATCTCTGGATGGAGTTCCATGAAGTGCGAGAACAGTACCTGGAACCATAGTACATAAGGAAGAGATCTGACCTTCGACTTTGTCTCCCTTTGACGCATTTGGTCCGCTATATCATTCCAAATCAGCTGAGCCACGTCATATCTTTTGGAAAAGACCACTCCGTGAAAAATGCGAAGAATGTTCCCGTTCGCCTTGTCGAAGCCGGAGTGTTTTGGGGAGAGGCATTTGTTGATGATGCCGAACAATGTCTTCCACGGATGGGGAATCCCTCTATTGTGAAAGTTCGCCAGTTTGGTTAGCGGAGGTTTGTATCCCATCCGGAGCATGTCTTGTACGATATCCGCATCAGTTGGAAGTTGATCATATTCGTCGTAGTGCGGGAGATCGAGCACCATGGCCATCAGATTTTTCGTCAGGCCGATATGTCCTGTGTTGAGCATTGTCATATATTCCATGCTATTACCGTTGACGAAACTCTTCATACATCCCCAGAATTGCTGGAGATAGATTATTGGTACGGTGGACGTCATGGTCAAGCCTGGCCATAGAGGGTGTCATTTGAGGATGGATATTATGACTTCATCCGGATACCGAAACGTCGTTAGGTCCAGTTGGAAGTTGTTGTCTTGGACTGTCATATAACTTCCAGAGGAGTAGATATGATGGTAGTTGGGAGTTGTCATATCTGCAAAAATAACATAAGGTTCATTAGTCGATAAATTTTCATATGTGAATAAATTGGATTGAGAATAAATTTAGAGAAAAATTGTATGTTTTAAGGTTTATGTTCAAAAGACTTAGTGAAAATTTTTAAAGATTTGTAAAATTGACTAAGTCTTAGAAGCGTGTTTTTATTCGGGTAACAATTTATTCGATCTTTAAATTTTGTGATCGAAAATTTTCTAAGTCTTGAAAAATTTTCTAAGTCTTTTTCAACGTGTTTTTATTCGAGTAACAATTTATTCGATCGGTAAATTTTGCGATCGAATAAAAATGTGTCGAATAACTCATGTTTTCGCCGATGACTTTTACGATCGAATAAAATGTTATCGAAAACAATAGTTTTTCGCTGAGTAAGTTTTGTAAAAAAATTGTCGAAAAACTTAAGTTTTTCGCCGCGTAGTTTTGCGATCGAATAAAAGAATATCGAAAACTTAAAGTTTTCGCCGCTGACTCTTTGCGATTGAATAAAATATACTCGAAAAAATAATTTTTCTCCGCGTAGTTTTTCGATCGAATAAAAGAATATCGAAAACAAAAGTTTATCGACGATGAATTTTGCGATCGAATAAAATTTAAACAAAAACTGAAGTTCTTTGACGATACTGTTTGCGACGCAAACTTTTTCGATCGAAAATTTTCAAATCAAACAGTAAATACGTAAAACATAATCTTCGATTTCTGGGTAAATCATGAGTTGATCTGGGTTCGGAATGTTCAGAGAACAGTGGCGAATCCAAATATCATGATTTTAACCCAAAAGGTCGAGTTTAAACACTTTGATTTGAGGGTCGAAAATATAAACATGAACTTTCTTCAAATGTTTTTCGTGAAAATGCTTGAGAATTAGATGTTTTTGAACATAAAATGATACGGAACAAGTTTCTACCTTCGAAACCGGCAAGTTTAATGTAAAAATTTTTAATATTGTGGGATTTGGTTTGAATCGCCGAAGTCAGTTCGAAGAGTTCGGCGAAGTCGAAAAGTTTTTCGATTGGGAATGTGTAGCGTGTGAGAGAGTTTTTCGATCGATAAAGTGATATTAATACTTTACGATCGGGTAAAGTAAAAAATTCCTTTGGGCCGTAAAAAAAATATTTTTGGGCTTTAGATAAATTCAGGTCTGAAAAAAAAATTTATGAATTAACCCAAAAATAAATTGCTTAGTACTCCCTGTATTTTCTGGAAGAGATGAAATTATCTCCTATTGTTGATGAAATTCAACATTTGATCATCGGATGAGCTCTAAATTTTATGCGAGGCTTAAAAATGTTAGAATTCATGTTTTACGAGTGTAGAGGATAATAACAAATTCTCATATAAAACTCCCCCTAAACAATTGCATGAGTAAACAGTTCAGAACCCGAGCTTATAGGCGTGTTGGCACAAGGTCAACAACTTCTACATCAGCGTCAAGTGAAGCAATTCCCGCTGACCATGAAGATTTAGATTCTCTATTTGAACACTTTTATCGGAACAAGTCTCACATGTCTGCTTCGTCTCACTCAACACCAAGCAGTGCCCCATCCCCCTCAATGGAAGAAATTCATTTTGAGACTCCTTTTCTTCAAAATCCGACAAATGTTGGAGAGTCTACCAATTCAGAATCTTCATCTAGTGCTGCAGCTCCTATAAATGCAGATGAAGAAATTCCTATCAATTCAACCTCTGAATTGAATTTCCCTATAATGAATGATCAACTAATTAATTCAGGATGTCTCGATCTACAATACAATGACGAATCTACTTCGGTTATTCCTCACGAACGCAAATGGACTCGAGCTCATCCTACTGACCAGATTATCGGTGATCCTTCAAGTGGTGTACGTACTAGGACATCTACACAAAGTGGTTTATTCACATGCTTCCTAAGCCAAAACGAACCAAATAAGGTAGTCGAAGCTCTTAAAGACCCAGATTGGGTAATTGCGGTGCAAAATGAACTCAATCAATTCGAACGTCTACAAGTTTGGACGTTGGTTCCTCGACCACAAGGCAAAACCATAATTGGAACTAAATGGGTTTTCAAGAACAAGAAAAATGAGAACGGTGAAGTAATCAGGAATAAAGCAGGACTCGTTGCTAAGGGATACAATCAACAAGAAGGAATTGATTACGACGAGACGTATGTTCCGGTCGCCCGTATTGAAGCTATTCGCTTATTCCTATCATACACGGCTCACAAAGGCTTCAAAGTCTATCAAATGGACGTCAAAACTGCCTTTCTCAACGGCGTATTAAAAGAATAAGTCTACGTTGCTCAACCCGAAGGGTTCATGCAAGAGAACCTTCCTGATCATGTCTATCGATTGGACAAAGCTCTCAATGGACTAAAGCCCCTCGTGCTTGGTATGATGTTCTGAGCGAATTTTTTGTGAAATCCAACTTCATCAAAGGAACAATCGATACGATTCTCTTCATCAAAAGGCAAGGCAAAGACCTGATGATCGTTCAAGTTTACGTTGATGACATCATTTTCGGATCGACGAATGAACGTCTCTGTCAGAAATTTGGTAACCTCATGAAGACCAAATTCGAGATGAGCTTAATGGGAGAACTCCAGTTCTTTCTTGGATTACAAGTCAAGCAACTCGATGATGGCATCTTCATTAGTCAGACCAAATATATCCGAGATATTCTGAAGATATTTAATCAAGACAAGAGCACACCGATGAATACTCCAATGTCTATTAATTGCAAACTGTATGGTGATCCGTCTGGAAAGGTTGTCAGCATCACCACCTATCGAAGTATTATCGGATCTCTTCTCTACTTGACATCCAGCCGGCCCGACATTATATTTGCAACTTGCCTATGCGCCCGCTTTCAAGCTGACCCAGAGGAGTCCCACATGCAAGCAGTCAAGCGAATTTTAAGCTATCTAAAAGGAACTCCTAACATAGGGCTATGGTATCCAAAAAATACTGACTTTAGATTAATTGGCTATACTGACGCTGGTTATGCAGGTTGTCGAATGGACAGAAAAAGCACGGCTAGCGGAGCACAATTTTTAGGCAAAAGTTGGTCTTCTGGTCCTCAAAGAAACAAAATTGTGTGTCAACATCGACGGCCGAGGCGGAATACGTCGCAGCTGCCAGCTGTTGCTTGCAAATTCTATGGATGTGGACACAACTACGGGATTACGGGTTTGATTTTAATAACATTTTCATTGACAGTGATTCTCAAAGTGCTATAGCCATTACTTGCAATCATGTTCATCATTCACGCACGAAACACATAGATATTCGTTATCATTTTATAAAAGATCATGTAGAAAAAAGCACTATAGATATGTATTTTGTAAAAACGGAGCTTCAACTTGCCGATTTATTCACTAAGGCATTGGATGAAAAACGATTCCAATTCTTTATTGCTAAGTTAGCCATGTTGAATCTCAATCTTACTTTAAATGTGCTTTACATGCTCTACTATGCTTCAATTTGATATTCTATGTGCTTCTTGATATTCCATGATTATCTTGTGTGACTCTATCTTTTAATAGTTTTAATATTTTTTCATAAAAGAAAATTAAAAATAAAATATATCTCAATATATATATATAAAGTATAATTAAAAAAAATGGGGGATGACACTAATTTTGACTATTTTTTATATTACTCACAAAAATATTTCTTCGATATGATTAAATTCTTTGCCTAAAAATTCATATAACATTCTTTTATTCAAAGCCAAATCATATATGTGAGAATTTGAACCTAAATATTTTTCATAGTATCACACTTCAAATGACTATCTGTTGGTTTGTACTTCGTAGCTTCATCTCGCTTTTGTATTTAGTTTGTCATGAAAATGATAAGGGCATATTAGGAAATTCCTCACTTGGCCTAAATTATAAATCCTTTACTTTGTCCTCTAGAGATCCCCTTTGAGCCTTCTTCGACATTCTTTTTCTTTACCAACACCCGATTAAGCCTTCAACATTATACAAATGATTCGGGGTTACTCAGTCAAGAAAAAGAGGGGGAGAGCAAAAGTGATGCACATTATGCATTTCTCAATCATTATAGAAGAGAAACGCTGATCTCACCGTGAACTTCTTCTAGATAATCTCGTATACTCCTAGAAGAGAAGCACCTTGAAGTGAACTTTTCTAATAATAATCTAGATCTTATGTAGAGAAAACAAGAAGAGTAGCACAGTCTTGGGTTCGAACTCCATAACGTTGAAACTTTCTAAAGGAATACAGTCTCGACCCAAAATCAAAGGTCTCATCTCTCAAAGCCCCGAAAAGAAATTACTAAAGAAAGGAAAAGCAAAAGGATCAGAGCACAATTTCACAGAAAGGGCCCCATGAAGAGAAGAATTTTTAAGCTCACTAACCCAAAATTCCTACCCCTTTAGTTAGAGCCTAAAAATAATCCTTTAGAAATCCCTTTGATTCAAAATGATGAACTCTCACTTGGAAAGTTGATTAAAAATACTACGATAATAAATTAATTGATATAATTTTGTTGTGATGATAAGAGTGATATATCTACTAAAAATCTCTTTGATAAAAATAAATTGAGCGATATGAGCGAAAACTTGCGCGAGTTGTAGAAGTGATTCATACTATGCTCTTAGAATACTAGTTGAATTACATCATTAATTTATGGCAAATCAATGTTCTATATGTCTTGGAAAGTTTTATGTGATAATGTTCAAAATAAACAAATCTGACCCGAAAACAAAAACATTTTAAATGCATTAATACATGCATTGGTTCAGAATTGATGAAATGCGATTAATTATTCTGAAAAACGCAATATTTTTAATGAAACTATGTTGAATTGCTTAAAATGTGTTACTTGTACTTAAATCGGAAAATTTCATATGTACTGAAAATATGCGTAGGTACTAAAAAGTTTACTCATGCAATTTTTGAGGGGGAGTTTTATATGAGAATTTGTTATTATCTTCTACATTCGTAAAACATGAATTCTAACATTTTTAAGCCTCGCAGAAAATTTTGAGCTCATCCGAGGAGTCAAATGTTGAATTTCATCAAATTATGAGATAATTTCATCTCTTTCAGAAATCATGGAGTACTAAGCAATTTATTGTTGGGTTAATTCATAAAACTCTTTTTCAGACCTGAATTTATCTAAAGCCCAAGAATATTTTTTTTACGGCCCAAAGGAATTTTTACTTTACCCGATCGTAAAGTATTAATATCACTTTATCGATCGAAAAAATCTCTCACACGCTACACATTCCCAATCGAAAAACTTTTCGACTTCTAAGAACTTCTTCGAACCGACTTCGGCGATTCAAACCAAATCCCGCAATACTCGAAATTTTTAGATTAAACTTGCGATTTCGAAGGTAGAAACTTGTTCCAAATCATTTTCTGTTCAAAAACATCCGATTCTCAAGCATTTTCACGAAAAACATTTGAAGAAAGTTTATGTTTATATTTTGAACAAAAACTGGTTTTTCGACCCTCAAATCAAAGAATTTAAACTCGATCTTTTGGGTTAAAATCATGATATTTGGATTCGCCACTGTTCTCTGAACATTCCAAACCCAGATCAGATCAACTCATGATTTACCAAGAAATCGAAGATTATGTTTTACGTTTTTACTGTTTGATTTGAAAATTTTCGATCGAAAAAGTTTGTGTCGCATACAGTGTCATCGAAGAACTTTAGTTTTCGTTAAAATTTTATTCGATCGCAAAACTCAGCGTCGAAAACCTTTTTTTTCGACATATTTCTTTCGATCGCAAAACTACACGGCAAAAAACTTATTTTTTCGATTATATTTTATTCGATCGCAAAAGTCAGCGGCGAAAACTTTAAGTTTTTCGATATTCTTTTATTCGATCGCAAAACTACGCGGCGAAAAAGTTAAGTTTTTCGACAATTTTTTATTCGATCGAAATCTTACTCAGCGAAAAACTATTGTTTTCGATTACATTTTATTCGATCGTAAAAGTCATCGGCGAAAACTTGAGTTATTCGACACATTTTTATTCGATCGCAAAATTTATCAATCGAATAAACTGTTACTCGAATAAAAACACGCTGAAAAAAAGACTTGGAAAAATTTTCAAGACTTAGAATAATTTTCGATCACAAATTTTAAAGATCAACTAAATTGTTACTCGAATAAAAACACGCTTCTAAGACTTAGTCAATTTTACAAATTTTTCACAATTTTCACTAACTCTTCCGCGATAAATCTTTAAACATACGATTTTCCTCTAGATTCATTCTTAATCCAATTTATTCACCTATGAAAATTTATCGACTAATGAACCTTATATTATTTTTGCAGATATGGCAACTCCCAACTACCCTCATATCTACTCCTCTGGAAGTTATATGTCATTCCAAGACAACAACTTCCAACTGGATCTAATGACGTTTCGGTGTCCGGATGACGTCCTAATATCCATCCTCAAAGAACACCATCTATGGCAAGTCTTGACCGTGACGTCCACCGTACCAAAGGTCTATCTCCAGCAATTCTGGGGATGCATGCAGTTTCGTCAACGGCGATAGCATGGACTATATGACAAAGCTCAACACAAGACATATCGCCCTGACGAATAATCTGATGGCCATGGCGCTCGATCTCCCGCACTACAACGAATATGATCAACTTCCAACGGACGCGGAGATCGTAGAAGACATGCTCCGGATGGGATACAAACCTCTGCTAACCAAACTGGCGAACTTTCAAAATACCGGGATTCCCCATCCATGTAAGACATTGTTCGGCATCATCAACAAATGCCTCTTCCCAAAACACTCCGGTTTCGAGAAGGCGAACGGGATCATTCGTCGCATTTTTCACGGAGTGGTCTTCTCCAAAAGATATGACGTGGCTCAGTTGATTTGGAACGATCTAGCGGACCAGATACGTCAGAGCGAGACAATGTCGAAGGCCAGATCTCTTGCTTATGTACGGTGGTTTCCGGTGCTGATCTCGCACTTCATGGAACTCCATCAAGAGATCCGTAGACTACCACCAATTGCGGATTACACTCCGCCACGCCTTTGATTTTTTTCACAACCCAAAGGCAGCCGATCTAGCACTCCAACCAATGCTGATCCCATTGAAGCTGCTTCGATTAGCTGATCCAACTGAAGAGGCATACCAAGACTACCTCCAGAACAACTCCATCACGGAGGCGATGGTACGTGCCTTGGATCGAGCCCCGACGCCTTCTCGAAGGGAATCCTTGGTGACAACAACGGAGCCCGAAGTCACGCCTCAGGAGATTAATCCGAAGGTGTCCCACAAGATATCTCTCCTGAGGCAACCGATTCTGATGACGCACACATACTCCAACGAAGGGGCCCTCGTCGACCACAACTCTCGGCCTCGTCTGCAGTGCCTTCACTCATACCAGCTTCGGAGCCAACACTTTCACCACCAAGTGATCAGCCTACTGAACAGATTCAAATTGAATCTGTCTCAACACCCATAGAGGTGATACCTATCGTATCATCTCAAGGATTGAGTAGAAGCCCTATTGGACCACCGATATCTTCGGAGCCAACAATAGGCCAACCCATTGAAGTAATAACTTCAGGGTTGATAACGGATGTCCTTGGACGTTCCGGAATTTCAAGACCTACTCTAGGAGGCACATCGGAAATCTACT
The DNA here is from genome assembly GCA_004919715.1 of Linderniella brevidens. Lineage (NCBI taxonomy): Eukaryota > Viridiplantae > Streptophyta > Magnoliopsida > Lamiales > Linderniaceae > Linderniella > Linderniella brevidens. Next base: position 10,970,406 of record SWDC01000148.1, read on the forward strand.
CCGATGTGGTGACAGTGGAGCGCCTCCTTGGCCCCACTCCACTAATGTTCGTGACGTAGCACATACTACAAGAAGCGCTCTCCACAGCCCTATATTCTCTAGAAGATCGTCTAATGGACCGTATGCTCCATGCTCTCGAGACTTCCCGAAGAGACACCGGGAAAACACCAGTCTCAGAAGCTGCTCCGACCGACACTCAAACCACCCCCGTCTCCTCACCGAAGGTAATTCTCGAGATTTCTCATTCGAATATCTAGAATTCATGCTTAGATTGATTGCTAGTTGATGAATATGACCTAACAATTGGTATCAGAGCAGATCGTGATCGCTTTTGGATTGAATTCGCTATTCTAAGATCAAAATAATTTTCCATATTTTTCGATCGAATAACTTACGTGAAATGTATTTTGATCAATGTGCTTAATTTTGCGCATTTTGTTGATGATCTTGTTGTTAAAGTGATAGATTATATGTTTGGAATGAATTGCGTACTGATTTCAATCGCTTAGAACATCAGCTTATTTCATATTTTCAATTTCGATCGATATTTGTGTTTGCGATGAGTTTTGAATACGATTTGATTTTCTTCATTATTGATATATTTTGCTGTAATATCTTGTGTTTATTCATATTAAGAACTTAGGTTCGAGTGATTATCCAGAATTTCAGCACCTAACTTGAACTTTTCGGTTGAATCTGGGTTTTTCTGTTCCATTGAACTTGAAGGTTGTTCTTCGATCGTTTTTCGATCGAAAAACTTGGCTCGGAAAATATTTTCCGAAAAGTTTATAGCCGTAAAGTATATCGATAACTCACACTGTTTTTGTGTACTCAAATATAAGACTCGAAAAACATTATTTTCGATAATTAGTTTTTCGATTCATATATAAAAATCTTTTTCGATCTCAAGATTTTCGATCATCTAAATTTTCGTGTCAAAATTTAGTGAAAACATATTTCGATCGAATAATATACACTCGAAAAACTTTTAGTCAACAATTTGAGTCAAACTTAATGAAATTTTTTCATCACTCTTAATTTTTCGATTACAAATTTTTCGATAAAAGTTTTTGCGATTAACAAAATTATTCGACAAACTATTTTTCGATAGGATATTTTCTTTGCAAAACTATCACATTCGAAATATAATTTTCGATAAATATACCACGAAAAACATATACGATCGAAAATCTTTTTCGATCAAAAGTTCAAAATTTTTCAAATCGAAAACTTTACTGCTCGAAAATTTTTTTCGACCACTGAACTTTCAAAGACACACACATTTTAGACTGATTTGAAAGAAAATCAAAAATCGTATTTTCAAAACTTACGAAAATTATTTTTCTCCGAATTATGTTCTTCGATACTAAAAATTTTCGATCATAAATTCAAAATTCTTTAGCAAAATTTTGAAGTATCAATTCCAATATCAAATATTTTTCGAGAAAACAATTTCTCTTTAACAACCGAAAAATAGGTTCGAAAAGGAAATTGTTCAAAGTATGAATCAAACATTACTAACGAAGTTTGTCACTTGTGAAGCACTTTTACAAGTTCGATTCCAAACTTTCACGAAGATCCTACCAATCAACTACAAATGGATGCTTACTCACTCGGAACCGACGTCCGGCCTCCAATTCTACGAAGAGGCGAATACATCGCATGGAGAGCCAATTCATGAACTTCTTGGAAACAAAAGATCAAGCTACAAATTTGATAGCTTCTCTTCAAGAAGGTCCCGCTCAATTTTGGCTCATCCAAGAAGGCGATGCCCCTAATATTCCTCCCATTCCCGCCACTAGAAGACTCAAAATTCATAGTAAATACACTGAGGGGGAGCGATTAAGAGCCAAAGCAAATGTAGGAGCGAAATCTTTCCTAATGCAAGGAATTCTGAATGACATCTATATGCAAATAGATAGTCTATCTAGTGCAAATGCTATGTGGGATGAGCTCCACAAAATGATGCAACGGACCCAAGTCGGTGTCAAAGCCAAGAAAGCAAACATTCTCACCGCTTACGACTCATTCAAAGCAAAGACGGAGGGAAACGTCTATGAACTCTATCAACGCTATTTAACTTGTCTTAACGAGATGAGGAAAATAGAAAGTTTCAAGATCAACATGGAGGTCAACATCCGATTTCTCTCTTCTCTTCAACCGGAGTGGAACAGAATATCCATGCAAATCCGTCAAAACAAGGATTTGGACGAGATGGATATCCACGTTGTATTTGATAATCTTGCCATACACGAGGAAGACATAAGCGAGATACTGATGAGACTTGAGAATTGTGCTTTGTTATTTTGTTATCCTTGTAATTAGGGGCGTAATTAGTAGTTTTGATAGTGTATGACTAAATAGTAAATATACCATGTAAATAGGTATAAATACAATGTACACTATCTAAATCAATACACAAGTTCATTTTCGGAAACATTACAAGCAATGAATTCACATTCTAAGAGAGAGAAAAGCTATCGAGACACTTTCTCTCTCAAGATTTCCAAAGAAGATATTCGACCGAAGGTCTTTTGTAAGACTTATCATTCGAATATCTAGAATTCGTGCTTAGATCGATCGGTAGTTAATATAAGTGGACCTAACAATTGGTATCAGAGCAAATCGTGATCGTTTCTGGTTTGAATTCGCGATTATAAGATCAAAATAATTTTCCAGATTTTTCGATCGAAAAACACGTGAGATATATTTTGATCAATGCGCTTAATATTTGCGAATTTTTTTGATGATCTTGCTGATTAAGTGATAGATTATATGTTAGGAATGATTTACGTACTGATTTCAATCGCTTAGAACGTCATATTAATTCAGATTTTCGATTTCGATCGATATTTGCGTTTGCGATCAAGTTTGGGTTACGATTTGATTTTCCTCATAATCGATATATTTTGCTGTAAAAGAAGGTTAATCTTTTGTTTGTTCATATCAAGAACTAAGAAATGAGTGATTATCCAGAATTTCAGCACCTAACTTGAACATCTCGGTTGAATCTAGAATTTTCAATGTTACAATGAACTAGGCTGTATTTCGATCGTTTTTTTTTTATCGAAAAACTTGGCTCGAAAAATATTTTTCGAATAACTTTGCATCCGAGATATTTTTCGATGACAACACTGTTCTCGTGTGTTTTACTCAAATATAAGACTTGAAAATTATTATTTCGATAATTAGTTTTTTGATTCACATATAAATATCTTTTACGAGCGTAATAAAGCGTATTTTTTTTTCGACGGATACTGTTTTCGCTAAATAAATATCTAATTTTGACTCGAAAAACTTTTAATAGTAAAACAAGTTTTTCGATCACAAGATTTTCGATCATTTAAATTTTCGAGTCAAAATTTAGCGAAAACATATTTCGATCGAATAATTCACACTCGAAAACTTTTAGTCAACAATTTGAGTCAAACTTCACGAAAAAATTTTCTATCACTCTTAATTTTTCGATTACAAATTTTTCGATAAAGGTTTTTGCGATCAACAATTATTCGACAAACTATTTCGATAGGATATTTACTCTGCAAAACTCTTACGTTCGAAAATTATTTTCGATAAATACAAAGAAAAAGTTATACGATCGAAATTTTTTTTCGATTCAAGGTTCGAAAACTTTATTGCTCGAAAAAATTTTCGATCACTGCTTAAACACACACACATTTTACACTATTTTGAAAGAAATCAAAATTCGTATTTTTCAAAACTTACGAAAACTATTTTTCTCCGAATTATCTTCTACGATACTCAAAATTTTCGTTCTTAAATTCAAAATTCTTTAGCAAAATTTTGAAGTATCAATTCTCATATCAAATATTTTTCGAAATCAAAACAATTTCTCTTTAACAACCGAAACATAGGTTCGAAAGGGAAATTGCTTAAAGTACGAACATTACTAACGAAGTTTGTCACTTGTGAAGCACTTTTACCATTTCGATTCCAAACTTTGACGAAGATCCTACCAATCAATTACAAATGGATGCTTACTCACTCGGAAACGACGTCCACCCTCCAATTCTACGAATAGGCGAATACACCGTTTGGAGAAGTCGATTCATGAACTTATTGGAAACAAAAGATCAAGCTACCAATTTGATAGCTTCTCTCTTCAAGACGGTCCCGCTCAATTTTGGCTCATCCAAGAAGGCGATGTCACTAATAATCATTCCATTTCCACCACTAGAAGACTCAAAATTCCTAGTGAATACACCAAGGGGGAGGGATTAAGAGCCAAAGCGGATTTAGGAGCCAAAACTTTCCTACTGCAAGGAATTCCTAACGACATCTATATGCAAATAGATAGTATATCTAGTGCAAAAGCTATGTGGGATGAACTCCACAAAATGATGCAAAGAACTGAAGTCATAGTCAAAGCCAAGAAAGCTAATATTCCCACCGCTTACGATTCATTCAAAGCAAAGTCGGAGAAAAACATTTATGAACTCTATCAATGCTATTTGACTCTTCTCAATGAGATGAGGAAGATAGAAATTTTCAAGACCAACATGGAGGTCAACATGCGATTTCTCTCTTCTCTTCAACCGGAGTGGAAGAGAATATCCATGCAAATCCGTCAAAACAAGGTTTTGGACGAAATGGATATCCACGCCGTCTTTGATAATCTCGCTCAACACGAAGAAGATATAAGCGAGATTATCAAAGAAAAACGAGTCGATCTCGCAAGGTAAAAGCATCAAGTTGCCAAGTTCTTCAGAAGATGAAGACGACTCCGAATCGGACTCTGAGCCAGATATGAAAGAGTTCAAGAAAAAATTGGCTCTCATTACTAAGATTATGAGCAAAAAGTTCTATAAAAAGAAATCATCCTCTTCGGCTAATAGACTTCGGACATCAAGCTCCAAGTACAAGGAAAGACCGGCCGAGTCATCAGAATCTAAAAACGCCAAAGAACCACAAAAGTGCTACAATTGTGGAAAGATAGGGCACTCGCCAGAGAATGCAAACTTCCCAAGAAAAAGGACGCCAACTACTACTCCAAAAAATTCCAACTAACTAAACAAAAAGATGCTGGAGTAGCTCTGATGGTGGAACAAGAGCATTGGTTGGAAGACACCGCAGATTCTGAAGACGAAAATCTTGCTCTAATGGCATACCTTGATGACGCCTCAAATGATAACTCATCAAGGAGGTCAAATGATGAAGAAAAAGCATCCACATCATCACAAGAGGTAACAATGCCTAAGTCTACATTATTAAAAATGTTAGAATCTTACAAATGAAGTATTCTAACATGAAGAATGAGGGGAAAAGTAAAAAGGAATTAGAAGAAAGACTAGCACTTAGTGAAAATAATTTTCAAAAGCAATTAGATAGAACAATTCACTTAGATATTCTCTTATCTAATGCTAAAGAAACAATAACTAGTCTTGAATCTAGGATAGCTACCTCTGAAATAAAAATAAATGACCTTAGTAAGACTCTTAGCGATTGTTAGAGAGATTTAGAAATTTCTAGAAATAAATTTAAGGAAATCTGTGACGAACGTAAGAAGTTTTACTCTAGGATTAAAACTTTAGACGATCTTCTAACAAAAAGGGGGCAAACGGATCAGACTATATTTCTAAATCATCCTCTTGATATAGAATTTTACAATTCCAAAGAAGGCTTAGGTTTTAACAATCCCTGTAACTTGAAAAAGGTCAATGTCAAACAGTTATATGATATCAAGTATATGGGATGAGGATTAACTTCTCTAATGGCCTTTACTAATTCTTCCGAAATAAATGCCTTAGAAGAATCTAAACGAAAAGCCACTAATAGGACCTAACGATTGGTATCCCCTTTGACTACACCGAATTGAATAATAGTTACAAGACACGGGAAATTTGTTAGGGATATGCCCTCGAATGCTATACGAGGATTGGATATGTATAAGGCATTAGCTTATTTATCATTCGATTGTCAATGTAATCAAACATTGTTTTGCGTATTAATAAAGGCATTATTCTTTTATTGGTTATATGAGTTCTTTACTTAGCATCGGGTAAAGCAATAAATGAATAAATCCAAATGTGTCGAGTTGAGTCACTGTTCTCGATGGGTACGAGAGAGGAAGGCACCAGTGGACTCTTAACCTCGAACATAAAATGTCCATAAGCCTTAGGTTTCAGTTGGGTGCTGGAAAACCAATCATGGTTTATTTGTCGATGACTTACCGTGTGCCGATATACCGCTTGGAAGCGGAAGTCATGACTTGTGATACGAGTCGAATCAAGGGATTGAATCGTTTCATGGACACTGACTCGCAGGTCGTACGATCAAACATGGCTTATTACTCAAGGAGTGTCAATGATCGACGACAAAACTATAGTAGTCTGCTTGAACCTTAGACCGAAAGGGGCTTTGACGGAGTTGATTTTGAAGTCTTGACTATGACTGGTTTCGCTAGATCCGATTTGCTATTGCATGGGTCAGCGGGACAGATGCGGTCTTGATGGATATTTGTGATTGTCGGGCTTAGACCGCCGAGTACGGATTCACAGTCTCGCAAGTAATCGAGACAAGTGCCCTATGAGAATGACGACGGGAAATTTGGTAATTTGCCTCGTGTTAGACATGGAGGGTAGTTTGATAATTTGCCTCGTGTCATTTTATCATAGTATCGAGTTTAGTGAGTTTGACAAATACCATGGCTCTCACTCGATCGGGACACAACTGAAGGGTTTGTACGTAGTACTATAATCTATAATTAGGTTCTGGAATGAGACTAGTTCGAAATTCGTGCTCAAGTCGGGATATGTCCGGTACTGCGGGATATGCTAGGCACCTACCGGACTCTTGGATTCCTCCCTTGCCGATTGAGTCGAACCTAGAGAGTCGGGCTTAAAAAGGATCATCAATGTGTACCGAGAAGGAGAGATTGTGTTTTGGGCCTTAACGGGCCTCGGGTCGTTATGCCACGCCTTATTGGGCCTCGGGGTCATTAAGTAGACCGAAGTCGGACTTCATATGAAACTAACTTTAAGACTTAGGCTTGGCTAAGTGCTTAGAAAAACTTGAGGGAAGAATTGGAATTAAACCCTAAGCCGAGAAATTCGAAAAATGCCTTAAAGGGTATTTTCGTAATTTACAAATATGGATAAAAATATTTGGAATATTATTTATTAAAACTAAAATTCGAATTTATATTTTATATATATTTCGAAATTTATTTACCATATTTGAAGATATTTTAATATCTTAGTTAGTTTTCTATTTATAGTATGTTCCTTTAATAGAATTTTGAATTCAATTATGAGAGATATTTTGGCAAGAATATCTCTCATATTTAGGAACAAATATTTCGAGATTTTAGCGTTGTTTAGGGCTGAAAATTTCGTCCTCCCCTACTATAAATAAGGGTGAGACCCTCGTCAAAGAAAAGACACGGAAAAAGACACGGGAAGAGAATCGACGCGAAATTTCTCGACCCGGGAATCGAAACACGAACACACAAACGCAAACCACTCTCCCGAGCGACGGATCAATTCTCTCTAGCCATCTTCGGAGAATCGAAACCGTGGTACACTGCGAGGTCGGCGTGACGATTTAGACGATACCCAACACGACCGCGGCCGACGACGCAATCGACGAGGAGCTGCCACTCGCTTCAAAGGTAATCTCTCACGGGTATGACCCGCCCTATTACGTGTCAACGTGATTAGAGTTTTCGATCCGAGCTGCGAAGGAACCCGGAAAAAATTTTATTCGGCACCGTATCTCGGGGCGTTGCGTCTCGGGTACAAACCGGGTACCTTTCCCAACACACACTACACACCCCACTACAACCAATCCTCACCACCCCAACTCCCTAACCCAAACTTATCAATCCCTACACCATCCCGATCACCCAGCTTCACGATATCCTCATCTCACGCCTCCTCGCCCTAGAGACCAGATCTCCCGCTGAGGATAGTCTCTACAAAAGGTTAATAGATGAACCAGAGCCGCCAGCACAAACAACGTGCCGAGAAGAAAGCTTCCGCACTAAGCGTCGACATGACGATCTCGATGATCCGGATCGTCATGAGGGGGAGAAACGGCAACGAACTACACGGAGCGGCCGTGGATTGAGTCAAACACAGACAAAGACTCAAGAAGCTGGAGGATCGTCCTCACACCCACCAACCACACAATCTCAAACCCCCCAACAAACATAAACCCTCTCTACTACAAATCCAAATCCGATCCCAACCTCAAACCTCCCCCAAGTCCATCAAGAAGCAGTTGCCTACGATCCACATCAGATCGTAGATGACTACATCCTAAACGAGAAGTGGATGATGTAATGGGAACCAGAGGAAGCTGCTCAAGCTCGACTCTCCAACGTCAGATACTTCCTACAACAAGCTTCAGTGGACTTGATGCTGCTTGAAGAAGAACTTCAAGAAGGCAAGAACTACAGTTCTGCCCTCCCAGAGCTACCCGAAATGATAAGGCTCAGAGTCGACTCTCCTCCCCATCTATCAAAAGGGACAATTAGAGTCGAGACGCCATGGGAGAACGTCAGAATTGATGTCCCGTTCATTGAAGACGTAAGAAAGCAGATTTGGACGGCTCCAAACAAGATCAAGAAGCTCAATGAACTTAATTTAAGGGGCATCTCACAGTGGGAAGATAGGAAGAAAATGGAGCATATCTTCATGCTCAATTATCTCGGACCCGATCGAAGTGGCATTCTAGCTGATCAACTGAAGGAAAACTTCAAGAACAAGCCACAGATTCTCCAACTTGTCGGAGTCTCGCGTACGATTGGAAGATATCCAACTCCTATCTACATCATTGAACGTGCGGACAACAACCGCACTCGAGAAGAGACAGATGAAAGCTATCTCCCCGGATGAAGTCTACCAATTATATCAAATGTAGAAGAGAAAGTACAAGACGCATCCTGGATATATCAAGACTGAAGGACTCGAGGCGCTGAAAAGATTCATGGTGCGGCAGATCAAGTATCACACCGCACACGACCTTCAAATTGCAATAGAGAATAACATGAAGAAGGTCAACATGGAATCTCCGCTCATGAAGGGCTTCCCACTCAACAACTTTCCCGAGAACGACATCTTCAAGACACCTGGCCTTGCCATAACCTACATAAATCCAGTCATTGGAAAGATAAGGGCTATGATGAAGTCAGAAGTCCATAAGTTCTGCGACGGGACGCTAAAGTTAGTGAGGAAGAACATTCAGAAGAGATTGGGAGAGATCACCGAAGAGACAATCTTCGAAGATCTTTGTGAAGAAGAGGCCCCACTCCTGAACGAGCTTCTAGATGCCATAAATGAGAGATTGGAGTTGAGGAATGCTGTTCGACGCTACGAGACAGCATTGGGATTGAGGAAGTCCTTTTACGCTCGACAAGGATAAAAGGAGTTGAAACAAAGACAGGCACAAAGGGGGAGATTGAAGATAATATTAGAATTGTGCTTTATTATTTCATTATCCTTGTAATTAGAAGTTTTGATATTGTAGGACCTAATGGTAATTATACCTTAGATATAGGTATAAATATGATGTACACTATCAAAGTTAATACAAGTTTTATTATTCAGAAAAATACAAGTATCGAATTCCTATTTTAAACGAGAGAGCACGTTCGAGAAACTCGGAAAAGCTAACAAACTCTCTCAAGATCTTCAACGCGGATATTCGACCGATCATATATCGTAAGATTTCTTACTCGAATACCGAGGTGCTTAGATTGCTTGTTGATTGATGAATCAGGACCTAACAAAGCTCATCTCGAATTTTGTCTTCATGAGATTACCAAATTTCTGACAGAGACGTTCATTCATCGATCCGAAAATGATGTCATCAACGTAAACTTGAACGATCATCAGGTCTGTGCCTTGCCTTTTGATGAAGAGGGTCGTATCGATAGTTCCTCAGATGAAGTTGGATTTGACCAAAAATTCGCTCAGAACACATCATACCAAGCACGAGGAGCTTGTTTTAGTCCATAGAGACCTTTGTCCAATCGATAGACATGATCAGGAAGGTTCTCTTGCATGAACCCTTCGGGTTGAGCAACGTAGACTTCTTCTTTTAATACGCCGTTGAGAAAGGCAGTTTTGACGTCCATTTGATAGACTTTGAAGTCTTTGTGAGCCGTGTATGATAGGAATAAGCGAATAGCTTCAATACGGGCGACCGGAACATACGTCTCGTCGTAATCAATTCCTTCTTGTTGATTGTATCCCTTATCAACGAGTCCTGCTTTATTCCTGATTACTTCACCGTTCTCATTTTTCTTGTTCTTGAAAACCCATTTAGTTCCAATTATGGTTTTGCCTTGTGGTCGAGGAACCAACGTCCAAACTTGTAGACGTTCGAATTGATTGAGTTCATTTTGCACCGCAATTACCCAAACTCTTATCGAATAACTTGTGATCGAAAAATTACTAGTGATCGAAAAACTTTGTTTTTAGTTTGACTCAAATTGTTGACTGTAAAATTTTTCGATGGAATATTTTTCGATCGAAAATATGTTTTAGCTAATTTTGGATCGAAATTGAGTAAAACGCTCGAAATTAGTGTTTGTCGTCGAAAAATTTCTCGGCTGCAAACTTTCTCGAAAAATATTTTTTTTTCGGTCCAAGTTTTTCGATCGAAGAACTGATCGAAGAATAGCTAAGTTCAATGTAACAGTGAAAATTCCAGATTCAACCGAGATGTTCAATTTAGGTGCTGAAATTCTCGATAATCACTCGTTTAACAGTTCTAAATATGAACAAACACAGAATCAACCTCGTTTAATAGCAAAATATATTAAGATTTAAGAAGACCAGATTGGACTCAAAACTTGATCGCAAACGCAAAAATCCGTCTAGATCGAAAATCTGAATTAATATGACGTTCTAAGCGATTGAAATCAGTACGTAAATCAATCCTAACATATAATCTATTACTTAATCAGCAAAATCAACAACAAAATTCGCACAATTAAGCATATTGATCAAAATATAAGTCACGTGAGTTTTTTGATCGAAAAATCTGGAAAATTATTTTGATCTGAAAATTGCGAATTCTATCCAAAATTAATCACGATTCGCTCTGATACCAATTGCTAGGTCCTGATTCACCAATCAACAAGCAATCTTAGCAAGAATTCTAGGTATACGAGTAAGAAATCTTACGGATTATGTTCGGTCGAATAACCACGTTGTAGATCTTGAGAGAGGTTGTTAGCTTTCCGATTTTCTCGATCTCTCTCTCGTTTAAAATATGAATTCGATGCTTGTAATTTTCTGAGTAATAAAACTCTTTTTAACTTTGATAGTGTACATCATATTTATACCTATATTCAAGGTATAATTATTGTTAGGTCCTATACTATTAAAACTACTAATTACGCCCCTAATTACGAGGATACTGAAATAACAAAGCACAATTCTAATATTCTCTTCATTGTTAAAAGGGAAGTTTGTGGAAAAGCTTATTTTTTGTGTTGGTGGTGATCAATATACATACCATGCAAGATCTTTTATGAAAACAAACAATTGTGGTCTTAGAGGACTCGCCACAATTTGAACATATTTTTTGCATATATATCGGTATTTTAGTACCGAATTTAAGTATTTTCTGTCATGATTAAAGTTTTTTAACCTTGAATTCAATTATTTTACTTAGTTAAAAGGGGAGGCTGTGGAAAAGTTTTTTTTTTTTTGTTGGTGGTGATCAATATACATATCATGCAAGATCTTTTATAAAAACAAACCATTGTGGTCTAACATGACTCACTAAAATCTGAACGTATTTTTTGCCTTTATCGGTAGTTTAGTCCCGAATTAAAGTATTTTCTGTCCCGGTTTAGGTATTTTACCCTTGAATTCAAGTATTCGAGTTAGTTAAAAGGAGAGGTTGTGGAAAAGCTTCTTTTTTCGTGTTGGTGGTGATCAATATACATACAATGCAAGATCTTTTATGAAAACATACCATTTCGGTCTTACAGGGCTCCCCACAATTTGAAGGTATTTTGCATATATATCGGTATTTTAGTCTCAAATTTCGGTATTTTCTGTCCATTCAAGTATTCGAGTTTGTTAAAAGGGAAGTTGGTGGAAAAGCTTCTTTTTTGTGTTGGTGGTGATCAATATATATACCATGCAAGATCTTTTATGAAAACATACAATTGTGGTCTTAGAGGACTCGCCACAATTTGAACGTATTTTTTGCATTTATATCGGTAGTTTAGTCCCGAATTGAAGTATTTTCTGTCCCGACTTAGGTATTTTACCCTTGAATTCAAGTATTCGAGTTAGTTAAAATGCGAGGTGTGAAAAGCTTATTTTTTGTGTTGGTGGTGATCAATATATATTCCATGCAAGATCTTTTATGAAAACATTTCATTTTGGTCTTAGAGGACTCACCACATTTTGAACGTTTTTTGCATTTATATCGGTATTTTAGTCCCGAATTTAAGTACTGTCCCGATTTGGGTGTTTTATCCTTGAATTCAAGTATTCTGCTTAGTTAAAAGTGGAGGTTGTGAAAAAGCTTCATTTTTGTTCTGGTGGTTATCAATATACATACAATGCAAGATCTTTTATGAAAATATACAATTGTGGTCCTAGAGGACTCGCCACAGTTTGAACATAACTTTTGCATATATATCGTTATTTTAGTACCGAATTTAAGTATTTTCTATCTTGATTTAGTTATTTTAACCTTGAATTCAATTATTTCACTTAGTTAAAAGGGCAGGTTGTGGAAAAGTTCTTTTTTTGTCTTGGTGGTGATCAATATACATATCATGCAAGATCTTTTATGAAAACATGCCATTGAGGTCTAACAGGACACACTAAAATCGGAACGTATTTTTTGCCTTTATATCGGTAGTTTAGTCCCGAATTAAAGTATTTTCTATCCCGGATTAGGTATTTTACACTTGAATTCAAGTATTCGAGTTAGTTAAAAGGGGAGGTTGTGGACAAGCTAATTTTTTCATGTTTGTGGTAATTAATATACATACAATGCAAGATCTTTTATGAAAATATACCATTTTGGTCTTACAGGGCTCGCCACGTTGAAGGTATTTTGCATATATAATGGTATTTTAGTCTCAAATTTAAGTATTTTCTGTCGCGATTTAGGTATTTTACCCTTGACTTCAAGTATTCAAGTTTGTTAAAAGGGAAGTTTGTGGAAAAGCTTCTTTTTTGTGTTGGTGGTGATCAATATACATACCATGCAAGATCGTTTATGAAAACATACAATTGTGGTCTTAGAGGACTCGCCACAATTTGAACGTATTTTTTGCATTTATATCGGTAGTTTAGTCCCGAATTGAAGTTTTTTCAGTCCCGATTTAGCTATTTTACCCTTGAATTTAAGTATTTGAGTTAGTTAAAAGGGGAGGTGTGGAAAAGCTTATTTTTTTGTGTTGGTGGTGATCGGTATATATACCATGCAAGATCTTTTATGAAAACATTCCATTTTGGTCTTAGAGGACTCGCCACAATTTGAACGTATTTTTTGCATATATATCTGAAGAGAATTAATTATTGTGCTTTGTAAATTTATTATCCTTGTACTTAGGGGCGTAATTAGCAATCTTGATAGTGTAGGAACAAATAGTGAATATACCATGTAAATAGGTATAAATACAATGTACACTATCAAAATAAATACAAGTTCATATTCAGAAAATCACGAGCATTGAATTCACATTTTAAACGAGAGGGAATACGATTGAGAATCTCGGAAATTTGACAACCTCTCTCAAGATCTTCAACGCGGATATTCGACCGAAGGTAATTTGTCAGATTTATAATTCGAATATCTAGAATTCATGCTTAGATTGATCGTTAGTTGATATATAAGGACCTAACAATTGGTATCAGAGCATATCGTGATTGTGTTTGGATTGAATTCGCAATTTTAAGATCAAAATAATTTCCCATATTTTTCGATCGAAAAACTTGCGTGACTTGTATTTTGATCAATATGCTTAATGTGTGCGAATTTTGTTGATGATCTTGGTGATTAAGTGATAGATTTTATGTTAGGAATGATTTACGTACTGATTTCAATCGCTTAGAACGTCATATTAATTCAGATTTTCGATTTAGATCGATAGTTGCGTTTGCGATGAAGTTTTGATTTCGATTTGATTTTCGTAATAATTGATATATTTTGCTGTAAAACGTGGTTAATCCTGTGTTTTCTCATATTAAGAACGAAGAAACGAGTGCTTATCCAGAATTTCATCACCTAACTTGAACATCTCGGTTGAATCTGAAAATTTTTACTGTTACATTGAACTTTCTTGTTCTTCGATCGGATTTTTGATCGAAAAACTTGGCTCGAAAATTAATTTTCGAATAAGTTTGCAGCCAAGAAATTTTTCGATGACAAACATTGTTCTCGTGTGTTTTACTCAAATATAAGACCCGAAAAACATTATTTCTATAATTAGTTTTTCGATTCATATATAGATATCTTTTTCGAGAGTAATAAAGCGTATTTTTTTTTACGGATAATGTTTTCGCTAAATAAATATCTAATTTTGACTCGAAAAACTTGTAATAGTAAAACAAGTTTTCGATCTCAAGATTTTCGATCATCTAAATTTTCAAGAAAATAAAATTTTAGCGAAAACATATTTCGATCGAATAATTCACACTCGAAAAAAGTTTGAGTCAAACATAACAAAAGTTTTCGATCACTATTAATTTTTCGATTACAAATTTTTCGATAAACGTTTTTGAGATCAAAAATTATTTGACAAACTATTTTTCGACAGGATATTTACTCTGCAAAACACTTACGTTCGAAAAATAATTTTCGATCATAGGTTCGAATTGTTTTTAATCGAAAACATTATTGTTCGAAAAACATTTCGGTCACTGCTCAAACACACAGACATTTTACACTATTTTGAAAGGAAATCAAATTTCGTAATTTTCAAAACTTACGAAAAATATTTGTCTCCGAATTATCTTCTACGATACTCAAAATTTTCGACCTTAAAATCAAAATTATTTAGCAAAATTTTGAAGTATCAATTCTCATATCAAATATTTTTTTAAATCAAAATAATTTCTCTTTAACAACCGAAAAATTCGTACGAAAGGGAAATTGTCTAAAGAACGAATCAAACACTACTAACGAAGTTTGTCACTTGTGAAGCACTTTTCATTACAATTCCAAACATTCACGAAGATCCAACAAATCAACTACAAATGGATGCTTACTCGCTCGGAAACGACGTCCGCCCTCCAATTCTACGAAGAGGCGAATACACCGTGTGGAGAAGCCGATTCATGAACTTCTTGGAAACAAAAGAGCAAGCTACAAATTTGATAGCTTCTCTTCAAAAGGCCCCGCTCAATTTTGGCTCATCCAAGAAGGCGATGCCACCAAAATCCTCCCATTCCCGCCTCACGAAGACTCAAAATCCCTAGTGAATACACCAAGGGGGAGCGATTAAGAGCAAAAGCAGATTTAGGAGCCAAAACTTTCCTAATGCAAGGAATTCCTAACGACATCTATATGCAAATAGATAGTCTATCTAGTGCAAAAGCTATGTGGGACGAGCTCCACAAGATAATGCAACGGACCGAAATTGGAGTCAAAGCTAAGAAAGCAAATATTCTAACCGCTTACGACTCATTCAAAGCCAAGGCAGAGGAAACCATTTATGAACTCTATCAACGCTATCTAACTCTTCTTAATGAGATGAGGAAGATAGATATCTTAAAGACCAACATGGAGGTCAACATCCGATTTCTTTCTTCTCTTGAACCGGAATGGAAGAAAATATGCATGCAAATCCGTCAAAATAAGTATTTGGACGAAATGGATATCCACGCCGTCTTTGATAATCTCACCCAACACGAAGAAGATATCAGCGAGATACAAAAAGAACTTAAGGGCAAGCAGATCGACAATTCAATAGCTCTTGTTTCTGAAAGAAAAACAAGTCGATCTCGCAAAAATAAAAGCATCAAGTTGCCAAGTTCTTCAGAAGATGAAGACAAATCTGAATCGGACTCCGAACCCGATATGAAGGAGTTCAAGAAACAGTTGGCTCTCATTTCTAAAATGATGAGCAAAAAGTTCTACAAAAAGAAATCCTCTTCCTCGGCAAATAGACTTCGGACATCAAGCTCCAAGCAAAGGGAAAGACCGACCGAGTCATCAGAATCTAAAAACGTCAAAGAACCTCAAAAGTGTTATAATTGTGGTAAGACAGGACACTTCGCCAGAGAATACAAACTACCCAAGAAAAAGGACGCCAACTACTACTCCAAAAAATTCCAACTCACTAAACAAAAAGAGGCTGGAGTAGGACAGATGGCCGAACAAGAGCATTGGCTGGAAGACACCATAGATTCTGACGATGAAAATCTCGCTCTCATGGCATTCCTCGAAGATGCCTCAAATGATAACTCTTTAAGAAGGCCTGATGACGACGACGATAAAGCATCCTCTTCATCACAAGAGGTAACAATGTCTCATTCCACATTATTAAACATGTTAGAATCGTTACAGATTAAATATTCTAACATGAAAAATGAGTGCAAATGATCAAAGGAATTAGAAGAGAGACTAGCTCTTACCGAAAGCAATTTTCAAAAGTAATTAGATAAGAAAATTCATCTAAAAATTCTCTTATCTAACCCAAAGGAAAAAATATCTAGTCTTGAATTAACAATAGCTACCTCTCAGACTAAAGTCAATGATCTTCATACGACTCTTATCGATTGTCAGAGAGATTTACAAATTTCTAAAAATAATGTCAAAGAAATCTCTGACGAACGTAAGAAACTTTACGCAAGGTTATCAAACTATCTTTCTAAATCAACCTCTTGATATAGAATTTTATAATCCTAAAGAAGGCTTAGGTTTTAACAATTCCGTAACTTGAAAAAAGTCAATGTTAGACAACTATATGATATCAAGTACATGGGATTATGATTAACTTCTCTAATGGCCTTTACTAATTCTTCAGAAATAAACACCATAGAAGAATCTAAACGAAAAGCCCCAAATAGGACTGACATTCCCTTTGACTACACCGACTTGAATAATAGTTACGAGACAAGGGATCTCAACTTGTCTAGTGACTATAATTCATTATATCCCCTAGAAGATTTTTCTAAAAATAAGGAAGAAAATTATGATTATTTTCAAAATTCTAATTTCTGTTATATATTAAGAAAATAGCTGATTTAAACGCTTCCTTAGAAACATAAAGAAAGAATTTCAAAGCTGAAAAGAATGAGCTTTTATTGGAGATTTCTAATCTCAAAACTTCCTCAATTTTAAAATCATGTCCTGATTTTACTTTAAAAGAAACATCATTAAATAAGGACATGATCAACTCTAAGACAACACCACCCATTATTTTACAAAATATTTAAAAAGAAGATTAAAATCTTCTTTAAAATCCGTAATGGGACGAAAAGAGTCCTTAAATGCTTCCAAAAGGAAAAAGATTTTTTCTAACTCTTTTTCTACTCCATCCACAGGTAGAGTAGAAAAAGATGTGAAGCATGCAAAGCAAAGAGTGCATAGGATAGAATTTCAGAAGAAAAATGATAGAAATGTCTTATTTTCAAAATTTTCTTCTCTATCAAAAACTATGGACACTCGCAAGAAGATAGCCGTTTCAAACTTTAATGTTGTTGCTTCCACTTATGTGTTAAAACCTATTAATTTTGAAAGCACAAATTTTGAAATTGGTTCTACTTCAAAAATCACAAACCAACATTATAAGACAAATGCAACTCTTAAGTCTCGTAGGAAACAAGATCCGGCTATTAAGAAAGCTTATAGCTCCATACATTCTTGTCCTCACCTAAGGTACCCAGTCCAAGTACATTCAGCTAAACACCTTAGGAGACTAGCTAGAGAAAAGATTTTCTCAAGCAATAAGACAAATCAGACATTTGCTCGTGCTGAAATTAACCTCCCATGTAAGGTTCAATCTCACTGGGTTCCTAAAACACCACCTCGACCAACACAAGCCCATAACGCCAAGTTGCCTAAAGAAGTACCACTTAAATGAACTACTTCTAAGTTGGTTTGGGTACCTAAGCATTCCAATAATTTAGGAACCAAAGATGACCATACCATACTTATCAAATCTGCTAATCCGAGAGGACCATTCAAAAGTGGGTACCTAAATCTCTCTAACCTCTTTCTATGCAGATCCATCATGTGTGGTAGTTAGATTCTGGTTGCTCCACACCCATGACGGGAAAGCAAGAACTGTTGAGAAACTAGCAAAACATTTACAACGGAAAAGTTCGATTTGGCAACAATGATTCAGCTCCAATACTCGGCTTTGGAGACATTCTACTGCCAAATCTGACGATTAAAAATGTCTCTGATGTCCAAGGTCTTAAACACAACCTGTTCAGCATAGTTTAATTCTGCGACAAAGGATTTCAAGTGGTATTTCTAGTTGATCAGTGCAGAATTTTAAATAGTCAGAATCAAGAACTTCTAACAGGATCACGAAGATCAAATCTCTACACTATCAATCTGACAACAATTCGACCTTCGAAAGCTGTTTGCCTCATCTCACATACAACAATCAAGAGGAACAACTTATGGCATCAACGTTTGTCTCACCTAAATCAGAAAGCTCTTCACAAACTCTTTGTTAAAAAGTTGGTCAATGGTCTACCAACAATCTCTCCTCATCAAGAGCATCACTGTTCGGCTTGTCAAATGGGAAAAATGAAGCAAGCATCACACAAACTCAAACAAGTTGCTTCTACATCTCGACCTTTGGAATTACTTCACATGGATCTTTGCGGACCAATGCGTACACAAAGCATCAACGGTCGTAAATATGTGTTAGTAATTGTCGACGATTATTCTCGCTACACATGGACAAGATATATACGAACTAAAGATGAGACTGGGGACTTAATAACAAGCTTTGTGAATACAACTCAGAATCTCCTTCAAAAGAAAATCCAAGTAATCAGAACGGACAACGGGACTGAATTCAAGAATCAATGTCTGAGCAACTTTTATCAATCACTTGGAATTATTCAACAATTCTCAGCCGCAAAAACGCCTTAACAAAATGGTGTCGTAGAAAGAAAGAACCGGACTTTAGTTGAAGCCGCAAGAACAATGCTCATATACTTCGATCTCCCTCACTTTCTATGGGCTGAAGCAGTGAGTACGGCATGTTTTACTCAAAATAGGACAATTATTCACAAACGCTTCGAAAAGACTTCATATGAGATAATTAATCAACGAATCCCGAATATCTTATTCTTCAAAGTATTTGGTTGCAAGTGTTTTGTGGCCAACGATCGGGAGCATCGAAGCAAGTTCGATCCCAAAGCCTTTGAAGCCATTTTTGTCTGATATTCCTCTACTTCCAAATCATATCGGGTCTACCTCAAGTCTTCTCGTACAATTCTTGAAATCTACAACGTCACCTTTCAAGAAATGACGGAATTGGCTTCTGAACAAAACATTTCAGAACCCGAGCTTATAGGCGTGTTGGCACAAGGTCAACAACTTTCGACAATTTCTACCTCAAAGTCAAAGCAATTCCCGCCGACTTGGAAGATTTAGATTAACTGTTTGAACATTTTTATCGGAATGAGTCTCAAATGCGTGCTTCGTCCCATTCTATACCAAGCAATGCTCCTTCTCCCTCAATGCAAGAAATTCAAATTGAGACTACTAATCCTCAAATTCCGACAAATGTTCAAGATTCTCCTAATTCTGAATCTTCATCTAGTGCTGCTGTCCCTACAAATGCAGATGAGGAAATTCCTTCCGATTCATCCTCCGAATTGAATTACCAAACTACGAATTATCAACCGATCAATTCAGGATGTCTCGATCTACAAACCAATGGCGGATCAACTTCGATTATTCCTCACGAACGCAAATGGACTCGAGCTCATCCTTTTGACCAAATAATCGGTGATCCTTCAAGTGGTGTACGCACTAGGACGTCCACTCAAAACGGCTTATTCACATGCTTCTTAAGCCAAAATGAACTAATTAAGGTAGCAGAAGCTCTTAATGGCCGGGATTGGGTAATAGCAATGCAAGATGAACTCAACCAATTCGAGCATCTACAAGTTTTGACGTTAGTTCCTCGACCGCAAGGCAAAACAATAATTGGTACTAAATGGGTTTTCAAGAATAATAAGAACGAAAACAGTGAAGTTATCAGGAATAAAGCACGACTCGTAGCCAAGGGATACAATCAACAAGAAGGAATTGATTACGACGAGACGTATGCTCCGGTGGCACGTATCCAAGCAATTCGACTATTTTTAGCATACGTGGCTCATATAGACTTCAAAGTCTATCAAATGGATGTTAAAACCGCCTTTCTCAACGGCGTATTAAAAGAAGCAGTCTACGTTGCTCAACCCGATGGCTTCGTGCACGAGAGTCATCCTGATCATGTCTATCGACTGGACAAAGCTCTTTATGGACTAAAACAAGCCCTCGTGCTTGGTATGATGTCCTCGGCGAATTTTTAATCAAGTCTAACTTCATAAGAGGCACCATCGATAGGACACTCTCCATCAAAAGACAAGGCAAAGACATGATGATCGTTCAAGTTTATGTTGATGACATCATCTTCGGCTCAACAAATGAACGTCTCTGTCAGAAATTTGGAGAACTCATGAAGACAAATTTCTAGATGAACTTAATAGGAGAACTCCAATTCTTTCTTGGACTACAAGTAAAACAACTCGTAGAAGAAATCTTCATTAGTCAAATCAAATATATCCGAGATATTCTGAAGAGATTTAATCAAGACAAGAGCACACCGATGAACACTCCAATCTCAACAAACTGCAAATTGGATGCTGATCCGTCTGGCAAGGCAGTCACCATCACACTCTATCGGAGCATTATTGGATCTCTTCTATACTTAACGTCTAGCCGTCCTGACATCATGTTTGCCACTTGTCTCTGTGCTCGTTTTCAAGCTGACCCAAAGGAGTCCCACATGCAAGCAGTAAAGCAAATTCTACGCTATCTAAAAGGAACTCCCAACTTAGGGCAATGATATCCAAAAAATACTGATTTTAGATTAATTGGCTATATTGACATTGATTATGCAGGTTGTCGAATGGACAGAAAAAGCACGTCTGGCGGAGTTAAATTTTTAGGCGAAAAGTTGGTCTGTTGGTCCTCAAAGAAACAAAATTGTGTGTCAACATCGACGGCTGAGGCAGAATATGTCGCGGCTGCAAGCTGTTACTCGCAAATTCTATGGATGCGGACACAACTACGTGATTACGGGTTTGATTTTAATAACATTCCCATTTACTGTGATTCTCAAAGTGCTATAGCCATTACTTGCTGTTAGGATTATTTTATTGTGTTCAATGTATTATTTTATCTTAGTCTTGTCATTAATTTAGCGAACTAGGCTTTAATTTAATTAGAGGCTAGTGAGCTATTAAATGTAACTGGGCTTACAAAAGCCCAAGGTATTATATACCAACTTGTGGTATAAATACCAAAAACCCTCACACATAGTGTGTGTGTGAAGAGATTAGTCATATTACAAGAGAATTCCCAAAGCTATCAAAGTCTCCCACGCCCATCCCACGACGAATCAATACTTCCGAGCTTTAATCGTGGTAAATCGTCTTTAATCTTAAACGTAGTTGGATGCGTAGGAATAACAAGTGGTATCAGAGCCAAACACGTTTGGATTTGATCAAATTTTCTGAAATTTTTGGTGTTTTTCATGTGATAAACTCGAAAATATTTAGGTCTTGGTCTTGAGATTTTTCAGTCTATGTTGCTGATTTTGCTTGATTAAGATCAACATTTAGTTTTTTTTCGAGTGTTTTTGAGTGATTACCCATCAATTTTCAGTTGATTTGAGTGAGTTTTGGGGAGAAATCGCGCATGAAATTTGATTCTAGAACAGTGTTCATCTGCCCGAAGTTTGTTCATCAGCCCGAAAATTGATTCATCTCGCCGAATTTCGATCGAAATTCGCCAGAATTTGAGACAATTTTCATTAGATAGCTGGCCGAATTTGGATATTGAATTTCTATCGCCGAAATTGGTTAATCCAATTTCAAAATTCTCGCCGAATTTCAATTAAGTTACCCGAATTTGAATTCCTGATTTTGAATCAAATTTTACAATTTCGGCGAACTTCTACTACCCGAATTTGGCAAATTTTCGGGCAAAATTACAAAATTTGCCCAATTGTGGAAAACTCGGCGAATTACTACTGTTCAAATCAAATTCGACGAATTTCTACTAATACCCGAATTTCATAATTTCGTGACCAATTTAATTTGAGTCCCCCGAATTTGTGAAATTTGGCGAAACTGAAATCGAATTTCTACCCGAATTTAGACTAAGCGAAATATTTCCATCCGAGTTTCACTATAACCCACCCTTTGAAATTACCCTTAACATTTTCGACCACCTAAAATTTTCGGCCACCCCTTAAAAAAAAAAAAAAAAAAAAAAAGGACTTTCGAAAATTTTTTTTAAAAATAATTTTTTCGGGCCCAAAATTTTAGGTATAGAAAACGCTTTTGTTAATTTTCCAAAGGCAAATCCACTTTACGTGTCAACGATCACGTATCCAACAATCTATTTAGGACATTTTTGGCAAATTTTAGAAAAAGTTTTGGTAACTCTCAAATTTTCGAAATCTAATTTTTTTTCGAAATTTCACGCTATCTTTTGACAAAACCAAACTTTTTGGAACAAAAGTTTCAAGAGCCATTTCTTTCAGAAAATAATTAATTTTAAAATTAATACTTAATTATGGATGCTCAAGCTAAAGAAATTGAGGAATTTAATCGATGTCGTTTTGAACTCAAAGCAACTGAGTGGAATGTCGTCACAGAACAATATGAGGTTATCCTAGCAATCTGCAATAAATGGTACACTAGAACTATCCCTTTAAAGACAATTATTGCGAAGCTAGTCGACCAAGATTCCTTTTCAGCGCTTGACGGGGAAAACAAGTTATATAAATCTATCTCGTGGTTGGAAATTCCTATGATTGCTAGTAAAATTTCCGAATTGAACGCAACTTTGGAATCGGAAAGAGTAGTGTTTCAAGCAGAAAAGCAAAAACTCTTAGAGGAGATTTCAAATCTTAAAAATTCCCCGTCCTTACCTGTTTTCCATGATTTTTCAAAAGATACATCATCCTCGAAACAGGTCAAGACAACAAAAATTAAAAGCATCTCTGTTCTCAAATCTGAGAAAGCTTCAAATACACATTCTAAGTTACCCGTGACGACTTCAAAGTCTACGGTGACCCGAGCAGAAAAGATAAGTAAAAAGCCTAAGCTTAATTCTTCCAAGGAACAGGAGAAAAATAGGAAGAGGAAAGGA
This sequence comes from Linderniella brevidens, assembly GCA_004919715.1. Classification (NCBI taxonomy): domain Eukaryota; kingdom Viridiplantae; phylum Streptophyta; class Magnoliopsida; order Lamiales; family Linderniaceae; genus Linderniella; species Linderniella brevidens. The sequence continues at coordinate 10,993,752 of SWDC01000148.1, forward strand.
AAATCAACACCTTCTATGAAAACTAGAGTAGAAACTGTTATTGATTTTTCCTCTCCTATTCCTATTAAAAAGGATGCTCCTCAAAGAGAAGTTTCATGCTCAAGCAAGCTAACTTCTCGAGCTTCCAAAATTTCCCATTCTTTAAAGAATGAGAAAAGTGGATTTCCTTACACGAACAAAAATGTTTATCATTCTCGTAAGCAAAATCCCACTAAAGACCATCATTATGGAGTGAATTGTGTGAAGTCTTCTCGTAGGTATTCACCCGCTATACATGCCTGCAATGTTGTAGCTTCGTATTCCTACTTGAAATATCCTGTCAAAGTCCATTCGGAAAAGCACCTTATGAGACTAGCCAAAGAGAAGATCTTTCACTCTAGAATACCTAGAGACACATTCACTGGCACTGAAACGTCTTTTCCGTGTCAAATTACCCCTAAGTGGTTATCCAATAATTTATTGTTGGACGATTTAGGACCGAATTTGACACATGCTAAGCATAAATTATTTTCTGCTAATAAGGGAGGACCCATACAAATATGGGTACCAAAGTCCCGATAAGGTTTTGCAGATAACCCCAGCATGGTTGGTATCCCGTTGAAAAATACCTTCTTTTAAAATGGTACATTTTAAATATGCATTTTCAAAACATTACGAGATTTTGAGATCCGAGTTGCATATTACGCACGAAAATGATAAAAACCATTTTTAAATGAGCCTTATTTGAGGGGGAGCTACTCTTTTACTTATAAAAGAGAAGCAACCTCTACAATTGTTTAAAAGGGAGAAATAATTACATTTTTTTTGGGGGGAGAGAGCATGGATATGTAAATTTAGGGAAAGAGATTGAAGAGAAATTGTTTCAATCCGACTACGCATCTTTTGAGGGGGAGCAATATTATTTAGGGAGCATGATTCAAAAAAAAAAAAAAAAAAAAAAAAAAAAAAAAAAAAAAAATTATTATCCCTCGGACACCATTCGACGGATTGGAACGAAGAATTTCGAGCATCCAAATATCAAGTCTTTTCTAAACGAAGAATCTCAAGCTTCCAATGGTGGCCTTTAGTGCAAACTCGGTGCTCACTTCAAGCAACCTGCTCCGGCATTGCTGATACAAATAAGCAGCACTCACTACTTCCTACCGGACGCAAGGATAATTTGTTCTCATGATTCAAGCAAATCCAACTGAATCTAACCCCGGAACATCACCGAGAACTAGTCAATATCTTGCAAAGCTTGCCTCCGATGATGCTTCTGATCCATTTTGAAAAGACCAACACTACAACATTCCCTTACCTCACAAATATCTCGGATCACACCCCCATAGGTACAGGTGCTAATTTTATTAGCTCCCGGGTAGAAGTCGCCGCATTAGGTCCAACGGCGCATGCACAACCGAGCCTCACCCACTCGTCTGTCTCACAAAAGACAGGTGTTTCAAGAAATCACGGGGAGACACGACTACTATCACCGCTTCACTCGGAAGTGGGAGATATTGAATTAAGTGGTACTCAGCCCCACTACCACACTTTCTTGTGCACAATCGAGTCTAGTGTGTCCTCACGTCCCATATTTTAAATATTTTCTAGGACACATACACTCTTATAACACCTGGTCTTTGTGATCAAGTTAGAACTTTCGTAGACATGTTACTCGTAGACATGGTTCGATGATCGGAAGGAAGTCCTGCCGTTGCAACATCAAAACAACAACGGAATCAGGCCATCGTCTCGAGCTAGTCTCTAGAACGATGAAAACGGGATGCCTATGTGGCCCCGGTTTACCAAGCCCTGTACTCACAGGCAATCGTGATGACGGATTGCCTTAGTGGCTCCGTCTGTTCATTACCACGCCGACCTGTCGTTTGTGTCCTTATCTTCCAAACAAGCATGCCGATCTCGTTAATTCGATCGCCATGAGGGGGAGAAGGGGACACGGATAAACAAAGAGGTCGGACCACCCAACAAATTCCGCCGAGCGTACCACTCTGAAGCCGGGCTCTCCTGCACTTGAACGTACATTCCAAAGGAGCATCGGCACAACTTAAATCAAGCCCCACACTTACCTTCTTCCGGAGCCAGACAAGCTTTCTCGAAGCCGAACCAGACAACTTCCTTCGAAGAAGATGAACCTGGAGCCAAGAAGAAGAGAATTGATGTTAACGGGAAGTCTTTGTGACCCCGGTTAACCTTCAAGACGGATCACCTTTGTGGCTCCGTTAGGTTATTGCCCAACCTGAGTTGCTTCTCCTCGTCCTGACGATGCAAACATCTTGCCATCGACGACCTATTTTCACCTAGTAGTAAAGAAAGAAAATGGGAGCCGTACCACAACAAAAATGCAAGATTGATCGGAAATGCTCAAATCTCAAGCGTCATCAGAAAATCAAGCGAACCACGACCTTCAAAACTCGAATTTACAGCCACAAGTTCGCCTCTCCGAATATAAAGAGAACTCCCCAATCCCAACACAAGGTTGAACAAACGTAGGGGGAGTTGTGCACTATCAAAGGGAGAGACTGAACTCACCGGCAAGCCTCTTCGAGCCCCGACATCTCCAAGACAAGCTTCGAGAGAAGACTTGATGAAAGATGCGGTGCCGAGAAGAGAAGGTCAAGACGAGACAAAGGAGGAGAAACACTAAAGAAGAACACACGCACTAACGCTTTCGCTAATGCCACTTTGATACGTGTTCTTCAAGGACTCAGGAAAAGATTTACAAGACCAAGATACCAAGCGCTTAATTATAAATTGAACACAAAGGGGGAGATTGTTAGGATTATTTTATTGTGTTCAATGTATTATTTTATCTTAGTCTTGTAATTAATTTAGCGAACTAGGCTTTAATTTAATTAGAGGCTAGTGAGCTATTAAATGTAACTGGGCTTACAAAAGCCCAAGGTATTATATACCAACTTGTGGTATAAATACCAAAAACACTCACACATAGTGTGTGTGTGAAGAGATTAGTCATATTACAAGAGAATTCCCAAAGCTATCAAAGTCTCCCACGCCCATCCCACGACGAATCAATACTTCCGAGCTTTAATCGTGGTAAATCGTCTTTAATCTTAAACGTAGTTGGATGCGTAGGAATAACACTTGCAATCCTGTTCATCATTCACGCATGAAACACATAGATATTCGTTATCATTTTATAAAAGATCATGTATATAAAGGCACTATAGATATGTATTTTGTAAAAACAGAGCTTCAACTTGCCGATTTATTCACTAAGGCATTAGATGAAAAACGATTACAATTCCTTATTGCTAAGTTAGGCATGTTGAATCTCAATCTTACTTGAAAAGTGTTTTACATGCTCCATTATGCTTCTATGTGATATTCTATGTGCTTCTGATATTCTTTGATTATCTTACGTGACTCTATCATAAATTTAAAAAGTATATAAGTATAATAATAATAAAAAAAATAATGGGGGATGACGATAATTTTGCTTATTTTGAATTACACACAAAAATATTTCTTCGATATATATGCTTAGTTATTTGTCTAAAAATTCACGTCACATTCTTTTATTCAAAGAGCTTCGTTTGTTTCACTAGACACAAAGTCACATCATATATGTGAGAATTTGAACCTCAAATAATTTTTTTCTTGAGTGTGTCGCACTTCAAATGACAATTCTTTGGTTTGTAATTCGTAGCTTCATTCTTACTTGTGTGCCTATTTCATCATGAAAATGATAAGGGCATATTAGAAAATTCCCCTTTGAGACTTCTCCGACATTCTTTTTCTTTATCAATCCCAATTAAGCCTTCAACCTTATTCCCAAGATTTGGGGTTACTCAATCAAGAAAAAGAGGGGGAGAGAAAACGAGATGCACATGATGAAAGTCTCAATCATTATAGAAGAGAAACATGAACTAGCTGTGAACTTCTCTAGATAATCTCGTATACTCTTAGAAGAGAAGCACCTAGAAGTGAACTTCTCCAACGATAATCTAGATCTTATAAATAGAGAAAACGAGAAGAGAAGCACGGCCTTGGGTTCGAATTCCATAATTGTGGAACCTTCAAAAGGAACACGGTCTCGACCCAAAAAGAAGTTCTAATCTCTCAAAGTTTTGTAAAGAAGACGAGACTCATCCTGAAAAGAAAAGCAAAAGGATCAAAACAGAATTTCACAAAAGGGCCACTGGAACTGAAGAATTTTGTTTAGCTCACTAACCCAAAATTTCCTATCCCTTTAGTCTGAGCCTAAATAAAATCCCTTCAAAGTCCCTTTGATTCAAAATGATGATTTTTCACTTAGTAAGTTGATTAAATTCGCTACGATAACAAATTAATTGATATTACTTTGTCGTGTTGATATGAGTGATATATCTGCTAAATATTTCCATGATAAAAATATATTGAGTGGTATGAGCGAAACTTGCGAGAGTTGTCGAAGTGATTCATACTATGATCTTAGAATATTAAGTCTAGTTACATGATTTTATGGAAAATTATTATTTTATATGTCATAAGAAATTTTTGTGTGATAATGTTCAAAATGTCCCATCTGACCCCAAAACAAAAATATTTTGAAACTTGAAAATATTTTTCGCACATTTTAAATGCATTAATTTATGCATTGGCTCAGAATTGATAAAATGCGAATTTGTTTTTGAAAAACGCAAAGTTTTTAATGAATCTATGTTGAATTGCTTAACATGCGTTACTTGTACTTACATAAAAAATTTTCATATGCCAATTTGTACTAAATATGTGCTTAAAATGCCGAAAAGTTAAATCATGCAATTGTTGAGGGGAAGTTTTATATGAGAATTTGTTATTATCTCCTATATGATTTACTTATAAAAGATTACTCTAACATTTTTTCTAAGCATCACAGAAAATTTAGAGCTCATCCGAGGAGTCAAATGTTGAATTTCATCAACATTAGGAGAAAATTTCAACTCTTTCAGAAATACAGGGAGTATTATGCAATTTAATTTTTTTGGGTTAATCCATAAAAGATTAAATTCTTGTTTAATCAGACATGAATTTTAACTAAAGCCCAAAATTTTTTTTACGGCCCAATGTATTTTTACCTTACCCCATCGTAAAGTATTAATACCACTTTATCGATCGAAAAGCTCACTCACACGCAACTCATTACCATCGAAAAACTTTTCGACTTCCGCAAAAACAAACTTTGAACTCCGGCGATTTCAACAAAATCTCAACCATCTTTGTGATTTTCTTCCATACATCACCCATTTCGAAGGTAGAAACAAGTTTCAAATCATTTTCCGTTCAAAACATACGATTCGCAAGCCCTTTCACGAAAACATTTGAAGAAATTTCATATTCATACTTTTTCGACTGAAACCGATTTCCAACCTTCAAATCAACATGTTGAAACTCGACCTTTTGGGTTAAAATCATGATATTTGAATTCGCAACTGTTTTCTGAACATTCCGAACCTTGATTAACTCATGATTTACCGATAAATCGAAGATTATGTTTCATGCGTTTACTGTTTGATTTGAAAATTTTTCGATCGAAAAAGTTTGTATCACAAACAGTGTCGTCGAAGAACTTTAGTTTTTGTTAAGTTTTATTCGATCGCAAAACTCAGCGTCGAAAACTTTAGGTTTTTCGATATTCTTTTATTAGATCGAAAAACTATGCGGCGAAAACTTAATTTTTCGATTATATTTTATTCGATCGCAAAACTACGTGGTGAATACTTATGTTTTCCGAAAAATTTTTATTCGATCGAAAACTTTCTCATTGAAAAACTATTGTTTTCGATAACATTTTATTCGATCGTAAAAGTCATCGGTGAAAACTTTAGTTATTCAACACATTTTTATTCGATCGCAAAATTTAACGATAAAATTTTACTCGAATAAAAACACGCTGAAAAAGACATAGAAAATTTTTCAAGACTTAGAAAATTTTCGATCGTAAAAATTAACTTTCGAATAAATTTTCAATCGAATGAAAACACGCTTCTAAGAAGACATTGTTCGGCATTATCAACAAATGCCTCTCCCCAAAACACTCCGGATTCGACAATGCGAATGGGAACATCCTTCGCATTTTTCACGGAGTGATCTTTTCCAAGAAGTATGACGTGGCCCGCCTAATTTGGAATGATCTAACGGACCAAATACGTCAAGGGGAGACCAAGTCGAAGGCTAAATTTCTCCCCTACGTACGGTGGTTCTCGGTGCTGATCTCACACTTCATGGAACTCCATCCAGAGATCCCGAGACTACCACCAGTTGGGGAATACAGTCCGCCACGCCTTCGATTTTTTAACAACCCGAAGACCGCCGATCTAGCACTCCAACCAATGCTGATCCCATTGGAGCTGCTCCGACTAGCTGATCCAACAGAAGATGCATACCAAGACTACTATCAAAACAACTCCATCACGGAGGAGATGGTACGAGCCATGGATCCAGCACCGACACCTTCTCAAAGGGAATCACTGGTGGAAAGAATGGAGCCCGAAGCCACGGCTCAGGAGATTGAGACACCGGCCGTCGTGCCCGAAGGTGTTCCTCAGGATATTTCTCCTGAGGCCACTGAATCAGATGAAGCATACATGCTCCAAAGAAGGGGCTCTCGCCGACCACACCTCTCGGCCCCGTCTGTATCGTCTTCAATCATATCGGCTTCTGTGCAAACACCTCCACACCAACTGATCAGCCAACCGCACAGATTCCAATTGAATCTGTCTCAACACCCATAGAGGTGATACATATTGTATCATCTCAAGGATTGAGTGGAAGCCCTATTGGACCCCCGACATCTTCGGCGCCAACAATAGGACAACCCATCGAAGTGGTGACTTCAGGGTTGACAACGGATGTCCCAGAACGTTCCGGACAATCAAGACCCACTCAAGGCGGCACATCGGAAATATATTACGATGTTGTGACATTGGAATGCCTTCCTAGCCCCACTCCACCACTGTTCGTGACGGAGCAACGATTACAAGACGTACTTTCCACAGCTCTATCTTCTCTAGAAGGTCGTCTGATGGACCGAATGCTCCAAGCTTTAGAGACTTCCCGAAGAGATACCGGGAAAACACCAGTCTCCGAAGCTGCTCCGACCGACACTCAAACCACCCCCGTCTCCTCACCACCTCTCACCACCACCTTCCACACCCAATACATCCTATCCTCGCCACCTCAACTCCATCATCTTCTTTAATAAACCCCTATATCATCCCGATCACCCAGCTTCATGACATGCTCATCTCCCGCCTCCTCGCCTTAGAGACCAGGACTCTCGCTGAGGAGAGTCTCTACAAACAAGGTTCCGAGAAGAAAGCTCCCGCACCAAACGAGAAGAAACGGCAACGAATCACACGAAGCGGCCGTGGAGTGAGTCAAGAACAAACAAAGAGTCATGAAGCTGGAGGATCGTCCTCAAACCGATCAACCACACAACCAACCACACAACCCGTCAACAAACAACCACACCACCCACCATATCCCAAACACTAACTCTCTCTCCTACAAATCCAAATCCAATCCCAACCTCCAACCTCTCCCAAGCCCAACCAGAAGCAGTTGTCTATAATCCACATATGATCGTAGATGATTATATCCTAAACGAGAAGTGGATGACGCAATGGAAACCAGAAGAAGCTGCTCAAGCTCGACTCTCCAACATCAGATGCTTCTTACAACAAGCTTCAGTGGACTTGGTACTGCTTGAAGAAGAAGAACTTCAAGAAGGCGAGAACTACAGTTCTGCTCTCCCAGAGCTACCAGAGATGATTAGGCACAGAGTCAACTCTCCTCCCCTCTTATCAAAAGGGACGGTTAGAGTCCAGACACCATGGGAGGATGTCAGAATTGAAGTTCCGTTTATTGAAGACATTAGAAAGCAGATATGGAGGGCTTCAAAAAAATAAAGAAGCTCAATGAACTCAATCTACTGGGCATCTCACACTGGGAAGACAAGAAGAAAAGGGAGCATATCTTCATGCTCAACTATCTTGGACCCGATCGGAGTGGCATCCCAATTGATCAACTGAAGAAAAATTCAGAGACAGGCCACCGATTCTCCAACTCATCGGAGTCTCGCACACGATTGGAAGATACCCAACCCCTATCTACATTATTGAGCGAACGGACAGCAACCGCACTCGAGAGGAGATAGATGAAAGCTATCTCCCCTTCCTTCCACTGGATGAGGTCTACCATCTGTATCAGATGTACAAAAGAAAATACCATCTGAAGGACTCGAGGGACTAAAGAGATTCATGGTGCGGCAGATCAAGTATCACACCGCACACGACCTTCAAATCGCTTTAGAGAACAATATGAAGACGGTCAACATGGAGTCACCGCTCATGAAGGACTTCCCACTCAATAATTTTCCCGAGAACTACATGTTCAAGAAACCTGTCTCGCCATAACCTATCGGAATCCAGTCATTGGAAAGACGAGGGCTATGATGAAGTGAGAGATCCACAAGTTCTATGACGGTACACTAAAAGTAGTGAGGAAGAACATCCAGAAAAGATTGGAAGAGATCACCGAAGAGACAATCTTCGAAGATCTTTTAGAAGAAGAAGCCCCACTCTTAAATGAGCTTATGGATCCTATAAATGAGAGATTGGAGCTGAAGAATGCTGTTCGAAGATACGAGACAACATTGGGATTGCGAAAATCATTTTGACGCACGACAAGGATAAAAGGAGCTGAAACGAAGACAAGCACAAAGGGGGAGATTGAATATAATTTAAAGTTGTGCTTTGTAATTTAACTATCCTTATAATTAGGGGCGTAATTAGTAGTTTTGATAGTGTAGGACCAAATAGTAAATATACCATGTAAATTGGTATAGATACAATGTACACTATCAAAATAAAAATACACAAGTTCATTTTGAGAAAATCACGAGCATTGAATTTACATTTTAAACGAGAGAGAATACGATCGAGAAACTCGGAAATTTAACAACCTCTCTCAAGATCTTCAACGCGGATATTCGACCGAACGTAATTCGTAAGATTTCTTATTCGAATACCTAGAATTCATGCTTAGATTGCTTGTTGATTGATGAATTATGACATAACACATTCAATTGTGGTCTTAGAGGACTTGCGACAATTTGAACGTATTTTTTGCATTTATATCGGTATTTTAGCCCGAATTTTTAAGTATTTTATATGCCGATTTAGGTATTTTATCCTTGAATTCAAGTATTCGAGTTTGTTAAAAGGGGAGGTTGTTGAAAAGCTTCTCTTTTATGTTGGTGCTGATCAATATACATACCATGCAAGATCTTTAATGAAAACATACCATTGTGGTCTTAGATGACTCGCCACAATTTGAAGGTATTTTTTGCATATATATATATATATATATATATCGGTATTTTAATCACGAATTTAAGTATCTTTTGTACCGATTTAGTTATTTTATCCTTGATTTCAAGTATTCTGCTTAGTTAAACGGGGAAGTTGTGGAAAAGCTTCTTTTTTCTGTTGGTGGTGATCAATATACATACAATGCAAGATCTTTTATAAAACATACAATTGTGGTCTTTAGAGGACTAGCCACAATTTGAACATATTTTTGCATATATATAAGTATTTCAGTCCCGAATTTAAGTATTTTCGGTCCCGACTTAGTTATTTTACCCTTGAATTCAAGTATTTTGCTTAGTTAAAAGGGGAGGTTGTGGAAAAGTTCTTTTTTTTTTGTGTGTTGATGGTGATCAATATACATACCATGCAAGATCTTATATGAAAACATACTATTGTGGTCTTAGAGGACTCACCACAATTTGAACATATTTTTTGCATATATATCCGTATTTTAGTCCCGAATTTAAGTATTTTCTGTCCCGATTTAGTTATTTTACCGTTGAATTCAAGTATTTTGCTTAGTTAAAAGGGGAGGTTGTGGAAAAGTTTTTTTTTGTGTTGGTGGTGATCAATATACATACCATGCAAGATCTTTTATGAAAACATACCATTGTGGTCATAGAGGACTTTCTACAATTTGAACGTATTTTTTGAATTTATATCGGTATTTAGCCCGAATTTAAGTATTTTCTGTCCTGATTTAGGTACTTAATCCTTGAATTCAAGTATTCGAGTTTGTTAAAATGGGAGGTTATGGAAAAGCTTCTCTTTTGTGTTGGTTGTGATCAATATACATACCATGCAAGATCTTTAATGAAAACATACCATTGTGATCTTAGATGACTCGCTACATTTTGAACGTAAAATTTTTCATATATATCGGTATTTTAATCTCGAATTTCAGTATCTTTTGTACCGATTTAGTTATTTTATCCCTGATTTCAAGTATTCTTCTTAGTTAAACGAGGAGGTTGAGGAAAACTTCTTTTTTGTGTTGGTGGTGGTCAATATACATACAATGCAATATCTTTTATGAAAGCATACCATTGTGGTCTTAGAGGACTCGCTACAATTTGAACATATTTTTGGCATATATCGGTATTTTAATCCCGAATTTAACTATTTTCAATCCCGATTTAGTTATTTTACCCTTGAATTCAAGTATTTTGCTTAGTTAAAAGGGGAGGTTGTGGAAAAGTTCAATTTTTTTTTTTGTATTGGTGGTGATCAATATACATACCATGCAAGATCTTTAATGAAAACATCCCATTGTGGTCTTAGATGACTCGCCACAATTTGAACGTATTTTTTGCATATATATATCAGTATTTTAATCTCGAATTTAAGTATCTTTTGGATCGATTTAGATTTTTTATCCTTGATTTCAAGTATTCTGCTTAGTTAAACGGGAGGTTGCGGAAAAGCTTCTTTTTTCTGTTGGTGGTGATCAATATACATACGATGCAAGATCTTTTATGAAAACATACAATTGTGCTCAAAGATGAACGAGATGCTAGGAGTCGCGGATGAAAGAATTTGTCACTACAACGTGAATGATTGGAGATACTCCATAGAGTTCAAGTGCCTGAAAGTCTTTAGAACACTCTGGAACACCAACAACAAGCCTAGGTTCTCCGATGGAGAAGCCCTGAACCAGCTGCACATTGACCACTTGTTTCTTCACAAAGTGCTTAACATTACCCTTTGGAGTGCTAAGATAGGAAGCGGAGGTCATTCCACTACCATGACTTTCATGAGCACTTTCGCCATGTACATGGTGTCTCAGAACAAAAAGTGTAACCTTGGGTTCGTTATCATGAAATTCATGATCCATGCCTTTGAGAGCGATGATAAACCACTCCCTTATGGAATGTTGCCGACCCACCTATTTGAGTATGAGGTAATAACATTTCCCCCTGCCTGGGAAGATGAGCAAAGCACGTTGTGGATGTGATCACTCTGAAAAGAATGGGGATTCATCATAACTGACAGGGATGGTTCAAGGCAAAGGAGAAGAAGTCAGAGGGTAGTGCTCAGAAGAAGAATCGGCTGCTAAGGGAAAGGCGAAGGTCGTTGAGCTGAGTGAATCCGATGAGGAAGCAGGTGAGGAACACGGTGCTGACTAGGATGTGATAACTGCTATCTGGCGTGATATCGCCGATATCAAGGCTGACAACCAGAAGCGTTTCAAAAAGATCAAGGAGCAGAACTCTGAAATCCTGCTTAAGTTGTCCAAAATCAAGAAAGAGCTGAAGAAATCCATCCCTCAATCCATCGAGTACGATAATGATACCAGCTTTTAGGTTGCCTTCCCTTATGATATCCCGCTCTTAGATCCTCTCTTAGGAGGTGCTCGTTTTTAAGTTTTTTTTGCTTGTGTGGTTGGTCACTCCCTCTTTTTGATGTTGAAGGGGGAGAATTAAGGTAATTAATGTGTGGGTCATGGAGTCATGTGGTTGTTTGATGGGTCAGTACTTATGGAACCCATTTATATTTTGATGATATATCTATGATGTTTATTATGATTCTTATCTGTGCTTACTAATTTGTTACATCTTTGATAAGAGTTTGTTGCCTGAACCTTGTTCGGAAAATGCGCACTTAGGCAGGGGGAGCACACGAACTGGTAAATTCGAAACTCATCTATGATATATCTGTGCATGTTACATGTGATATCTGCACTTAGGCATGGGGAGTAATTTCCGTCTATGATATATCCATGCATGTTACATGAAATATTTGCATTTAGGCAGGGGGAGCATATATACTTAATTTTTGAGATACTGAAAAATAATATGCTCTGATTGATTCATGAGGTACTTAGACATATGCGTTAGGAATTGCGTGATCGAATATGCTTACATGCTTCCGTGATGCATTAATTACATGTCATCATCAAATAGGGGGAGAATGTTGACATTTTTGGTCCATTTGAAGAGTTTTAATGATCTATGTAATTAGGGCCATAACTTTAGCAAATCGATTCTGAAATATTAAAATGTTTAAGTATATGATAATATTCGACTATACATGTTTTAGAAGGTTAATCATTGAAAAATGTCGAATGTTTGTTATACATGTGATTATGAGCTTAACTGGCAAAACTATGTGATCACATGTTATAGATATCTCACATGCTAGAGAATATCTGATTACATATACACTGTGTTATTTATGGTAAATCGTATGAGATATCATGCTGAGCTATATATGGAAGTTATACTGTCTAAACCTGGAATATGAAATATCCGTTATAAACTTATCTATTCTGGGAAGAAATCATATCGATAATCCATGCATGCATTCTCTTTGATCTAATATGGAAAATCAATTAGGGTTCTTATTGCTGAAATTAAGAAACCATAAAAGGAAAAGATTCTGATTGATTGACTTTATATGATGCTAGCTGGATATCACATATGGTAAGTGCCGTTATGGAAAATATCATCCCAAATGAATTTATATGCCTTGATTTCGAATATGTGTTCTTTATATGGAATAAAATCATGCTTATGACCGTTGTGATATTATTTAAATGGCATGATTCGTTGGCATATTACATGCTCGATTATTACATGGATTATATGCTAATTTGTGGATTAATCTTGTGATTGACCTTCCATGTAAGTGTTGATTGGAAAAGGCTTATATATATGAGCAACACTTAGAGGATCGAGCTAACGAGAACTTGTGAAAAGTACGCGCACGAAAATTATTGAGCAGAAGAAAACAATTGAGAGAGCTTGAGCGAAAATTTGCGAATAGTCTTCTGCTTTTGAGATATCATTTGCGATACTGAGAGTATTGAGTGATAACATCCTCCACACCATACTATTCTGTCTTCGGACGTGCTGTTTTCAGACGTGAGGTACAGGTAGGAGGCATGGTCGACGTTTACGTGCACGTGAAGGGAAGGATTGTGTTCCGGGGGCCCTTCGGTAGCGAGTTGTTTCCTGTCGGGAATTGGAGATTCCCTGGAGCAAAACTCGGCGTGCGGTAACCTAGTATGTTTAGTGTTCGACTTGTTTCGGTTTGTGTATTGGGCATAATAAATCAGTTTTTTAACCGACTAAGGTAACATTATAGTGATTGATTAAACTCTTGAGGAACAAATCTCAAGGAGAGGACGAAACCCCGATTGGGGATATAACCTCTATAAAAATCATGTCTCACGTTACTTCATGCTCTTTATATTTTTCGTGAGATATCTAGTACACATCCGATGCAACTAGGAGATAACTGACGAAACATTCTTTGAAAAGTATTAACTTAGAAAAGAAACGTTTCTAGGATATCACATCTTAAGTGATTGAAAAAGAAGAAGCAAAACTTTTATAAACCTAATTCAACCCCCCCTCTTAGGCGTATTTGTTACTTCAACGTTAACTTTCTTACGTGTCGCTCACACGTCATCACGCCCGCCACGATGCTGGCTCATCACCATCTGCATCACGTCATCAGAGCATAATTCTGAACTCCTCAGTACTTCTCGCGACGATGCGTACTTGTGAAGGGCAAAGTGTGCCTTCAAAACCACCATTACGTAGTGTGGCCACGAGACCGGGCACCTGGCTGACACATAAATTTCACCGCCACGTCAATAAAATATAAATTTAAGCTCCTCAGTGCTCCCCATTACAATGCGGACATGCAAATGCAAAGTGCACCTTCAAAGTACTCATCAGGTAGTAAGTCATTGCTCGACCTCGGATATGCTTTGCACCTACTCGCCGGGTTAATTCCTCCAACTCCATCCATAAGCCCACGTGAGTACAACAAGACAAGCCTTTTGAATAGCCCACATAAGGTAACTCTACACAAACAAGTGGAACCTAGAGGTGTTTAATCAGTATGGGACGACATTCTCCATCTTTTATACTGAATATATTTAAGATTTTTTATTGAGTCAACTTCAAAAATTAATATTTCAATCACCCGATATCGATTTTGAGCAAAGTAATTTTCGATAGATTTTCCTTGACTTGTAGATTATGAATCTTTCATCATTCGAATTTTGACGAGTGATAAAGTCTCGATTTTAGTGAAAACTGTTATTTTTTAATTTATTGGAATAATTAACCGAACTTGGGCTCAATGGCCCAAAGCCAAAAATCCAACAAGAATTTTGTATTATTATTTCTTGCCGGTTATTTGACGATCTCACTGTAAGTTAATAATGGACGAATGTGAAAACCGCATTCTTGATTTATGCGCGATCTTGGTTGTTGATATGATCCATTACTTCTCAACAACATCCTCCGACTGATGCACTTAAATGTATTTCTCCTACCCCGATGTTATTAAAATCTATGTTGATGGTGAGATTCAATTTAATAGGTGTTCATCATCTTTTGGTGTTGTAGCATGAATCATTAAGGAAATTGTCATGCCTGAAAACAAATTTAGATTATGGTATACTTGAATCTGAGACGCTTGAAGCACTTCTTATCAAAGTGTGGTGGTTTTGTATTTTTTTTAGGGAGAGTGATATATCGGTAACCGGCTGCGTATTTGTCAACTGTCTTCAAATAGCGAAAACTATTGACTTTATATCGTACTCATTTTGGTCATCGAGATTGTAATCGTATTGGGTTTATCGGAGAATCATATTCTCCAACTCAGCAAAGTATGGCATATCTCGTGTATGATGATAATTTCGATTAAATGAAGAATCTATTTTCTGAAAATATAAAATTTATGAGTAGTTCTATAAAATTAATATGCTTCGGACCGCAAAAATTTATTAAATAAAAGACTTATTAATTAATCGATAAATTAATAATTATTAATATATTTAATAATTAATATTTTATTAATTTATAGTAAAATGTTCAATTTTCAAACACATTTTAATATTCTTCACTGTTACCATACCATGTGCATATATCAAATGAAGGGCTCGATTTGACAATAGCGTTCAATCTCATACCTTATTAGAGATGAGATTTAAAGTTTTTAAACAAAAAATAAAAGACAATTGAGTCTTTTCCAAGATATCTTAATGGAAAATTCGGTTGGTAACCATGCGTTTAAGAATTTTCCAACGGATGTTCAATTTTTTTTTTCGATTTAAGTAAATACTCATGCATTTATAGCTTTTTCAATTGATGTCCGAACTATTTTTTCAGTTCGATGGTGAATCTGGTGTTTAAGTCTTTTTCATTTGGTGTCTAAATAAATTTGGCAGTTACTATGTGGTGAGCATGCCTTATATATAGTATAGATTGTACTACAAAAATCATCATTCACCCATTGTTCATCTCTATATAAATCATGAGCACCACATAATAAATGCTCTTACTTGGATAATAACTGGAAAAGCCTTAAACACAGGGTAACTACTGGAATTGAAATAGTTTGGACATAAATTGGAAAAGTCGTAAACACATGAGTACCTACTTGGAAAAAAATTGTTCCGACCTCAACTGTAAAAGCCTTAAAGACAGATTTACCAGCCGGAATTTTCCAAAAAAATATTGTGTAGTATATCTGAAATTATTAATTTATATTTTATATGGGACCTAGAAAATTTATAAAAATATATTATTATTAATTTTATCGAGTTAATTAATTTAGCACGTTATCCCCGAGTCGGGACTGAGCAAAAATATTATCTTAAAATGTTTATTAAATAATTGAGTCTCAATTTATCGACATTCTACTGTAATTGAATCTCTAGAAAATTTATAGCCAATCTTGTTCAAAATATAATGTCGCATGAAATGACTATTAGACTATTCATAGTCAATGAAAAAAAAATGAATGACGATGATGATGAATAATCAACATAATCAACAGCGTTGGGTATAATATGACCAATCGATTATAACATCACAGGTAAATGTTTGAGTAATTAAAAATAGATTTATTTAGTGAATCTACATTTATATAGCTTTTTGTATAAAAAAATTGCAATTCAATACTTTGTCAGAAAAAATTAAATATAGGTACCCGATTGACTGTATGTACCATTTTATCATGCTTGACGTACCTTTATATATATATATATTACATGTCATGTCACGCGTTTATATGGTACATATATTGAAGAATAAGACAATCATGGAAATCATCCGTGGTTACCGTATTCAGACAAGCAGGCAAATATCAAGTGTTAAAGGCAGCATAACAAAATTAGGGAAATAATATCATAACATTGATTACTCTATAACGGCTACTTACCATATTACTAGATGATAGCTTTTATAAATACAGGCCAATATGAGTCTGCAATGTATATACACAATATCGAGAAATACAAAATATTATCATTCCGCAAAATTCAACATGGTATCAGAGCAGGCGATCACGTCGAAGAAGAAAAAGAAAAAAAAAGTCTGTCTTTTACCCTACTCAAGCACACACCTTATCCACACAATAATCCTCACACGCAGCTCTCATCCATCACAAATCTCACCCACATCAACGAATCACTCACGGGGAGGCTACGAAGCTCTCACACGCAGAATCATCCACGAACAAAGGTCACTTTTCACCAATCCCAAGGTGGAGTAAGACACCCCAAGCGAGAGCAAACCACGACGATAAAGGGAAGTGATCAATCAATTTCTCTAAATTGTCTCATTTTTGTTTCTTTTTAAAAAAAGGCAGAAACCCTAAATCCGTTTATTGTGACATAGATTCGTAGAGAAAACAAGTGCTCTACACCTAGGAGCCACCCAAAAACAAGTGGTCTCGGAGGAGTCATCCCAGAGCCCGATACATTGGAGCCACCCAAGCGCACTCTACGGAGGAGCCACCTAAGTGCTCGACACATCGGAGCCACCCAAGCGCACTCTACGAAGGAGTCACACGAGAAATACTGATAGCATAACTCTCATAGAGGGCCATGATTACTGTACAAAAAAACCACATGAGCGAAGAGTACCGGCGGGAGGCTTAAACTCCAACACCCAAAAAGAAAAAATGGTAGATACAGAAGTCACGGCGACCACAAAACAATTGTATTTTCAAGTTGCACTTCTCAAAATATTTCAAAGTCCAACTTGAGGGGGAGTGTTGAAGAATGAGACAATCATGGAAATCATCCGTACTTACCTTATTCAGACAAGCTGCAAATCAAGCAAATATCAAGTGTTAAAGGAATAATCACAAAATTAGGGAAATAATATCATAACATTGATTACTCGATAACAGCTACTTACCATATTACTAGATGATAGATTGTATAAATATAGGCCAATATGAGCCTGCAATGTATGCACACAATATCATCGATATACAATACAATAACATTTCACAAAATTCAATATATATACGTTTCATTATGCTTGACGTACCATTTTTTCATCCTTGACGTGCCTTTTTATATAAATACGTATTTGACGTATAAGGAGCGCATGATTAAATAAACCATGAAGATGTTTTATGTTTTTCGAATTCGAGGAATTTCGATGCTTATTTTAAGAAACAGGTGATGCTATTTATCTTTAAAAAATACTACAACTCTATATTTTCTAGACTATTATGAAATAATAATAATAATAATATGTGGATATTTTTAATGTTGTAAAAGTTAGTTGATTGTTGATGAGATGTATTTAATGTTGTAAATGTTAGATGAAATAGTAGAAATTTTTCTACTATAAATAGACCGATGTATTTGTATTGAATTATATCGAAAACATCAATAATGTTATCTCTCTATAATTCCAGTATTTTATATTTCTGTTCTTGTCCACTTATAATAGTTTTATAACACTTTATCAGCACGAGCGCTCTCCGGCAACGATCAACCTCCGGACAAGAGTTATTCACATCATATGTTTTATACTTTATGATTTCAGTATTAAAATGTCTTTTGTATTTTATGATAGTATGATGAATTTGCAAAGCCTCGAGTTTGTTGTCACTGACATCTCAGGGAAGAATTATTTATCTTGGGCACTAGACGAAGAAATTCATCTAAAAGCAAAAGGTTTGGGTGACACTATTGTCGACCCAAAAACCACAACGGGTGCATGTGACACCACTGATACTGTAAAAACCACAAGCGCTCAGGATAAGACAAGAGCTTTGATATTTCTTCGCCACCACATTCATGCAGATCTGAGGGAAGAATACTTAAATGAACCAGATCCGCTTAATTGTGGGAAAATCTGAAAGATCGATTTGACCACCTGACAACTGTTATCCTCTCAAAGGCAAGGTATGAACGGATGCATTTAAGATTACAGGATTTTGAATCCGTAACTGAATATAACTCGGCTGTTCATAAGGTGACTGCCACACTGAAATTGTGTGGAGAAACAGTTACCGAAGACAGTTTGCTGGAGAAAACATTAAGCACTTTTCATCCATCGAATATGATAGTACAACAGCAACATAGGGAGAGACGATTAAAAAAGCGTTCATAGTTAATCTCTTGTTTGTTGTTGGCTGAACAAAACTATGAATTGTTGATGAAAAACCACGAATCCCGACCGAATGGTTCTACTGCAATCCCTGAAGCGAATGCAGTCAAAGGTAATAATGATAATAATCGAAGTAATGATCGTGGACGTGGTTGTGGTGGACATCGCGGTCGTGGACGTGGCCGTGGTCAAGGTCGTGGTCAAGGTCATGGTCATGGCCGAGGAAATTACAGTGGTGGTTATCATAACAATCGTGGCGGTCATCAGAATGTTCCCCAGAAGAGGAAAAATTAAGAAAATAATGATGAGAAGAGGCACACTGAACAAAAGAACAACGATGAGCAATGCTATGGTTGCGGTGGTTCGGGCCATTGATCACGTAACTGCCGTACGCCCAAACATTTGGTTGAATTATATCAAGAAAATACGGGCAAAGAAAAGAGAATCGAAACGAATGGCCTCTGCTTTTGGGACAAAAGAAGAAAATACACATTTCGAAACTGCGGATTTTTAGTTTTCCTGAAGAAAACTAATATTATTGTGTGCTTTATTATTATCTGTATTGTATGCTTTATTATTGTGTGATTTATTATGTATCTTTTGGAGTGTTTTATTAAGTTATATGTTTTCTTGTATATCTGTTTATTTTAATAATGATTATTATGTGTTTGTTTATAAAGGAATTTCTCTAATGGAAACAAACATGTGCAATTGAGAATTATGTCTTGCAGACTGTGCAACGACTCATACGATTATGAAGAATAAGAAATATTTCGATCATTTTGAAATAAAAGAAACAAGTGTTATTACAATATCGGGTAGCACAAATATAATTGAAGGCTCCGGAAAGAGCCAAAATTTTACTACTCAGAGGAACAAGGCTGATAACTGAAAACGCCTTATATTCTCCTAAGTCTCAATGAAATTTATTGAGCTTTAAAGCTGTTCGACATAATGGATATCATGTTGAAACTGGAAAAAAAAAAACAGATGTTAAATATTTGCACATTACAAAAGGGGTTTCTAATGATAAAAGAATTATGGAAACATTACCTTCTTTTGACTCTGGGTTGTATTACACATATCTTAGAACGATCGAATCGTATGCTACCATAAACCAAAAGTTTACTAATGAAAGTACATTTAATGTTTGGCATTACCGGTTGGGCCATCCCGGTGCAATTATGATGCGGAAAATAATTGAGAATTCACGTGGGCATTTATTGAAGAACCAGATGATTCTTCAAAGTAATGAATTATCATGCGTCGCTTTCTCTAAAGAGAAGCAAATTATTCGGCCATCACCAGCGAAAATAAAGAATGATCCATAACATTTTTGGAGCGTATACATGGTGATATTTGCGGACCGATACATCCATCATGTGGACCATTTAGGTATTTCATGGTATTAATTCATGCATCGACTAGATGATCTCATGTATGTTTGTTATCAACATGCAACATGGCGTTTGCGAGATTACTTGCACAAATGATCCGACTAAGAGCACATTTTCCAGATAATCCGATAAAGAAAATACGTCTTGATAATGCTGCTGAATTTACTTCCAATGCATTTAATGATTATTGTATGTCTATTGGAATTGATGTTGAGCATCCTGTGCCACATGTTCATACTCAAAACGGTCTTGCAGAATTGTTTATTAAACGCTTGCCATTAATTGCAAGATCATTATTGATGAAATCGAATCTTCCCTCGTCGTGCTAGGGCCATGCTATATTGCATGCAACAACACTACTCCGCATCAAGCCAACAAGTTATAATGATGTCTCCCCATTAAATATGGTTCATGGTCAGGAACCATATATTTCCCATCTAAGAATTTTCGGATGTGCAGTATCTGTTCCAGTTGCTCCACCACAACGAACAAAGATGAGACCTCAAAGGAGGTTGCGAATATATGCCGGATATGTATCTCCATCGATAATAAAGTATTTGGAACCTCTAACTGGAGATTTATTTACGGCCAGATTTGCCGACTGTCATTTTGATGAAATGAATTTTCCGACATTAGGGGGAGAAAAGAAACAGCTGGAGAGAAATGTTAGTTGGAATGAATTATCGCTAAATCATTATAATCCTCGAACTAAAGAATGTTAACTAGAAGTTCAAAAGATAATTCATTTACAGAGTTTAGCTAATCAACTATCGGAAAGTTTTACTGACCTTAAAAGAGTGACAAAGTCACATATACCAGCAGTTAATGCTCCTGCAAAAATAAATGTTCCCACAGAACATATTATCGATCTTAAGCCACAGCTAAAGCGTGGTAGGCCTTCGGGTTCCAAAGATAAAAATCATTGGAAAAGAAAAGGAGCAAATAATAATAATAATGGTCCAACAGAGGATTTATCGACTAGAGAAGAGTCGATGGGCATAAAAGATAATGAGAATGAAACTCAGGTACCTGAACGTTCAGAAAATAATGAAGAGATCTCGATAAGCTATGCCCAAAATGGAATTAGATGGAACCGAGATGAAGTCAACGTTGACGATAAATTCTTATTTTTACGTAGCGCTACATGAAATGAATGAGATTAATGAGAATGAGGATCATGAACCAAAGTTTGTACAAGAATGCAGACAAAGAAATGATTGGCCAAAATGGAAAGATGCAATCGAGGCTGAATTGAAATCACTTGAGAAACAAAAAGTTTTCGGACCTGTAGTCCGTATACCAGAAATGTAAAGCCGGTTGATATAAATGGGTTTTCATTAGAAAGAGGAATGAAAACGGCGAAATTTTAAGATACAAAGCACGGCTTGTTGCGCAAGGTTTTTCGCAACGACCAGGTATTGATTATGAGGAGACGTATTCTCCTGTGGTGGATGCAACTACTTTTCGTTATATAGTAAGTCTGGCAGTACGAGAAGGTCTCGATATGCGTCTTATGGATATTGTCACTGCTTATTATATGGAATACTTGACATTGACATATATATGAAGCTTCCCGAGGGATTTCAGTTGCCTAAAAATTCAGGGCCCAGAAACGAGTACTCAGTTAAGTTGAATAAATCGCTTTATGGATTAAAGCAATCTGGGCGAATGTGGTATAATCGCCTAAGTGAATTTTTAGTAAAAGAAGGGTATCATAATGATCAAACTTGTCCCTGCATATTTCTGAAAAGATGTAAAAATGAGTTTGTCATTATAACAGTCTATGTTGGTGATATCAATATAATTGGAACTCATGAAGAGTTGACCAAAGCTGTTGTTTGTTTGAAAAGGGAGTTTGAAATAAAAGATCTCGGAAAAACAAAATTTTGTCTTGGACTGCAGATTGAATATTTGAAAAGTGGAATATTTGTACATCAAGAGACTTATACGAAAAAAGTATTGAAAAGATTTTACATGGATGAATCTCATCCATTGGATACTCCAATGGTTGTTAGATCTTTAGATGTGAATAGATCCCTTCAGACCACGCGAAAATGATGAAGAGCTACTTGGTCCTGACGTACCATATCTTAGTGCTATAGGAGCACTAATGTATCTTACGAGTCAGATGCGACCAGATATAGCGTTCGCTGTAAAAAGATATTGTTCTTCGCCGAGACGTAGACATAGGAATGGAGTAAAACGAGTTTTTCGATACCTTAAGAGAACAACTGATATGAGATTTTTCTATTCTAATAAGTCGAAAGCAAATTTAGTTGGGTATGCAGATGCTGGCTATTTGTCTGACCCACGTAACGCTCGATCGCAAACAGGTTATTTATTTACATATGGTGGAACAGCTACTTCATGGCGGTCAGTGAAACAAACTTTAACAGCTACTTCATCTAATCATGCGGAAATTCTCGCTATTCATGAAACTAACCGAGAATGTGTTTGGTTGCGATCGATAATTGAGCATATCCAACAGACTTACGGGTTGCTTTATGAGAATTACTTCCAACGATCTTATATGAAGATAATGCGGCATGTATTGCCCAATTAAAGGAATGATATATTAAATGGGATAGAACACATCATATTTCACCGAAATTTTTCTTCACCCATGATTTGGAGAAAAATTGTGATATTGATGTACAACAAGTGCGATCAAGTGACAATCTTGCAGATTTATTTACGAAAGCACTCCCACCAGTTATTTTCAGGAAATTGGTATATTCAATTGGAGTTCGAAGACTCCGAGATTTATAATAATGTTATCATCAGGGGAAGAAAATACGTGTTGTAATATTTTTCCATTCACTGTGGTTTTTCCCATGTTGTTTTCCCAATAAGGTTTTTAATGAGGCAACAATGAATGCGTATCAAAAGGAATTGTGTACTCTTTTTCCTTCACTAGGTTTTTATCCCATTGGGTTTTTCCGAGTAATGTTTTAACGAGGCAAATTCTTTGAAAAACATTCAAGGGGGAGTATTATGAAATAATAATAATATATGAATGTTTTTAATGTTGTAAAGTTAGTTGATTCTTGATGAGATGAGATGAGATAAGATGTACTTAATGTTGTAAATGTTAGATGAAATAATAGAAATTTTTCAACTATAAATAGACCGATGTATTTGTATTAAATCATATCGAAAACATCAATAATATTATCTCTCTACAATTTCACTATTTTATATTTCTGTTCTTGTCCACTTATAATAGTTTTATATGGTAGACCATTTTTACTTCCTTTTGCTCTTTTGTTGCGTGTTTAAAAGCAAAATCAAAATAAAATATTAATCAAAGTAATCAACAAAAGTAGTAGAAAGTTATGGAACCCGCTAGACGTGCAACATGCTAAAGACACATACAATAATATGATTGGATGAGATTTGTATAAGTTGAATCTAATGTCGTAGTCTTTCAAAGTTGAATCTAAAGTTCCTGTACTCTCTTCCGCTTCAACATGGCAGCATCCTCATCGTCTTCTTCAGAAAGCCTAGCGGCCCAAATATGCAACCAGATCTCCGATGTCTTCAAGCAGCCAAGCACCACAGCAGCGCCGCTCACAATCCTCGTCGAGTCCATCTCAGCCCACAAGAACTCCAACATCTTCCTCTACGGCGCCGGCCGCGAAGGCCTCATGCTCAAGGCCCTTTGCATGCGCCTCTTCCACCTGGGCCTCAAGGTTCACCTAGTCTTCGACGTGACCACCCCGCCCATAACCTCCTCCGCCCTCCTCATCGCCTCGGGAGGGTCGGGCGGGTTCCCCACTTTGGGCGCGCTGGTGGGGGTGGCTCGTGGGGTTGGCGCGAAGGTGGTTCTGCTCACGGCACACCCAGAGAAGGCGTCGGAGGTGGGTGACGTTATCGTGGCCCACGTGCCGGCGAAGAGCATGGCTGAGGGAGAAGATGAAGGGGAGTCGGTCTTGCCGATGGGGAGTCTGTACGAGGGAGCTCTGTTTGTGCTGTTCGAAATGGTTGTGGATGAGCTGCGCAAAGCGTTGGGCGAGACACCTGAGGAGATCCGAGCAAGGCACACGAATTTGGAGTAGATTCCTGTCCTACTCTATTGTAATTGAAGACGCAATAATGTAATAAGGAGTTGAATATCAAATATTTATTAAGAATATTTTATGTTGGATGTCCATACAGTCTGTGTGGCCATGCCATTTAATGTTGGTAGTACAAGTTCTTCCTATTTATAGCCTGGTGTGACATCAAAAAGGAAATAAACAAGTTCTTATACACTTAAAAAGGAAATAAACAAGTTCGTATACACTTGCTTTCATTACTTGTTCTCACACACACACACCACATATTTATATATATTATACTTTATATAATAAAAGTCTTATATATAATAACCATTTTATAACAGCCTCCGCCAAAGATTTCGTACGGTACACTCGGGATATGATTATTTTATTTCTATTATGAAATAATAATAATAATAATAATAATAATCTTAATGTTTTCAATATGATTCAATACAAATATATCGGTCTATTTATAGTAGAAAAATTTCTACTATTTCATCTAACATTTACAACATTAAATACATCTTATCTTATCTTATCTCATCTCATCAACAATCAACTAACTTTTACAACATTAAAAACATCCACATATTATTCTTATTTTATAATACTCCCCCTTGGATGTTTTTCTGAAAGAATTTGTCTCGTTAAAACCTTACTAGGAAAAACCCAATGGGATAAAAACCTAGTGAAGGAAAAAGAGTACACAATTCCTTTTGATACGCTTTCATTTATTGCCTCGTTAAAAACCTTACTGGGAAAACCACATGGAAAAAACCACAGTGAAGGGAAAAAGAGTGCAATGCATTTTTTCTCCCCCTGACGATAACATCATTATAAATCTCGGAGTCTTCGAACTCCAATTGAATATACCAATTTACTAAAAATAATTGGGGGAAGTGCTCTCGTAAATAAATCTGCAAGATTTTCACTTGATCGCACTTGTTGTACATCAATATCAGCATTTTTCTCCAAATCATGGGTGAAGAAAAATTTCGGTGAAATATACTTTGTTATATCCCCTTTAATATATCCTTCCTTTAATTGGGCAATACATGCCGCATTATCTTCATATAAGATCGTTGGAAGTAATTTCTCAGAAAGCAATCCCAAAGTCTGTTGGATATGCTCAATTATCGATCGCAACCAAACACATTCTCGGCTAGCTTCATGAAGCGAGAATTTCCGCATGGTTAGATTAAGTAGCTGTTAAAGTTTTCACTGACTGCCATGAAATAGCGGATCCAACATATGTAAATAAATAACTTGTTTGCGATCGAGCATTATGTGGGTCAGACTAATAGCCAGCATCTGCATACCCAACTAAATTTACTTTCGACTCATTAGAATAGAACAATCCCATATCAGATGTTCTTTTAAGTTCTCGAAAAATCCGTTTAACTCCATTCCAGTGTCTACGAGTCGGCGAAGAACTATATCTTGCCAATAAGTTTACAGCGAACGCTATATCATGTCGCGTATGACTCGTAAGATACATTAGTGCTCCAATAACACTCAGATATGGTACTTCAGGACCAAGTAACTTCATTTTCGCGTGGTCTGAAGGGATCTTTATTCACGTCTAAAGATCTAACAATGATTGGACTATCCAATGGATGACATTCATCCATGTAAAATATTTTAAATACCTTTTTCTTATACGTCTCTTGATGTACAAATATTCCATTTCAAATATTGAATTTGCAGTCCAAGACAAAATTTTGTTTTCCCGAGATCTGTCATTTCAAACAATCAACAGCTTTGGTAAACTCTTCAGAGTTCTAATTATATTGATATCATCAACATAGACTGCTATAATGACAAGCTCACTTTTACATCTTTTCAGAAATATGCATGGACAAGTTTGATCATTCTGATACCCTTCTTTCACAAAAAATTCACTTAGGCGATTATACCACATTCGCCCAGATTGCTTTAATTCATAAAGCGATTTATTCAACTTAACTGAGTACTCGTTTCTAGGCCCTGAATTTTTAGGCAACTGAAATCCCTCGGGAAGTTTCATATATATGTCACTGTCAAGTGTTCCATATAAATAAGCAGTGACAACATCCATAAGACGCATATCGAGACCTTCTCGTACCGTCAGACTTACTATATAACGAAAAGTAGTTGCATCCACCACAGGAGAATACCGTCTCCTCATAATCAATACCTGGTCGTTGCGAAAAACCTTGTGCAACAAGCTGTGATTTGTATCTTACAATTTCGCCGTTTTCATTCCTCTTTATATTGAAAACTCATTTATATCCTACCAGTTTTACATTTTCTGGTATACTGACTACGGGTCCGAAAACTTTTCGTTTCTCAAGTGATTTCTATTCGGCCTCGATTGCATATTTTCATTTTGGCCAATCATTTCTTTGTCTGCATTCTTCTACAGACTTTGGTTCATGATCCTCATTCTCATTAATCTCATTCATTTCATGTAGCGCTACGCTAAATGAGAATTTATCGACAACGTTGACTTCATCTCGGTTACATCTAATTCCATTTGGGCATAGTTTATCGAGATATCTTCATTATCATTATTTATCGTCAACGTTGACTTCATCTCGGTTCCTAAGTTTCATTCTCATTATCTTTCATGCCCATCGACTCTTCTCTAGTCGATAAATCCTCGGTTGGACCATTCTTATTATTATTTGCTCCTTTTCTTTTCCGAGGATTTTTATTTTTGGAACCCGAGGGCCGACCACGCTTTAGCTGTGGCTTAGGCTCGATAATATGTTCTGCAGGAACATTTATTTTTGCAGGAGCATGAACAGCTGGTATATGTGACTTTGTCACTCTTTTAAGGTCTGTAAAACTTTCTGGCAGTTGATTAGCTAAACTCTGTAAATGAATTATCTTTTGAACTTCTAGTTCACATTCTTTAGTTCGAGGATCATAATGTTTTAGCGATAATTCATTCCAACTAACATTTCTCTCCAGATGTTTCTTTTCTCCCCCTAATGTCGGAAAATTCAATTCATCAAAATGGCAGTCGGCAAATCTGGCCGTAAATAAATCTTCATTTAGAGGTTCCAAATACTTTATTATCGATGGAGATTCATATCCGGCATATATTCGCAACCTCCTTTGAGGTCTCATCTTTGTTCGTTGTGGTGGAGCAACTGGAACATATACTGTGGAGACATCATTATATCTTGTTGGCCTGATGCGGATTAGTGTTGTTGAATGCAATATAGCATGACTCTAGCAAGACGAGGGAATATTCGACTTCATCAATAATGGTCTTGCAATTAATTGCAAGCGCTTAATCAACGATTCTGCAAGACCGTTTTGCATATGAACATGTGGCACGGGATGTTCAACAACAATTCCGATAGAAATACAATAATCATTAGATGCCTTGGAAGTAAATTCAACAGCATTATCAAGGCGTATTTTCTTTATCGGATTATCTGGAAAATGTGCTCTTAGTCGGATCATTTGTGCAAGTAATCTCGCAAACGCAATGTTGCGTGTTGATAACAAACATACATGAGACCATCTAGTCGACGCATCAATTAATACCATGAAATACCTAAATGGTACACATGATGGATGTATCGGTCCGCAAATATCACCATGTATACGCTCCAAAAATGTTATGGATTCATTTTTTATTTTCGCTGGTGATGACCGAATAATTAACTTCTCCTTAGAGCAAGCGCACATGATAATTCATTACTTTGATAAATCCTCTGGTTCTTCATTAAATGCACACGTGAATTCTCAATTATTTTCCGCACCGGGATGGCCCAACCGGTCATGCCAAACATTAAATGTACTGTCATTAGTAAACTTCTGGTTTACGGTAGCATACGATTCGATCGTTCTAAGATATGTGTAATACAACCCAGAGTCAAAGGAAGGTAATGTTTCCATAATTCTTTTATCATTAGAAACCCCTTTTGTAATGTGCAAATATTCAAAATCAGCTTTTTTTCAGTTTCAACATGATATCCATTATGTCGAATAGCTTTAAAGCTCAATAAATTTCATTGAGACATAGGAGAATATAAGGCGTTTTCAATTACTAGCCTTGTTCCTCTGGGTAGTAAAATGTTGGCTCTTCCGGAGCCTTTAATTATATTTGTGGTACCCGATATTGTAATAACACTTGTTTCTTTCATTTCAAGATGATCGAAATATTTTTTATTCTTCAGAATCGTATGATTCTTTGCACAGTCTGCAAGACATAATTCTCCATTGCACATGTTCGTTTCCATCAGAGAAATTCCTTTATAAACAAACACATAATAATCATTATTAAAATAAACAGATATATCACAAGAAAACATATAACTTAATAAAACACTCCAAACGATACATAATAAATCACACAATGATAAAGCATACAATACACATAATAATAAAGCACATGATAATATTAGTTTTCTTCAGGAAAAACTAGAAATCCGCAGTTTCGAAATATGTATTTTCATCTTTTGTTCCAGAAGCAGAGGCCAAATCACTTTGAACAAAATTCGTTTCAATTCTCTTTTCTTTGCCCTTATTTTGTTGATATAATCCAACCAAATGTTTGGGCGTACGACAGTTACGTGACCAATGGCCCGGACCACCTCAACGATAGCGTTGCTCATAGTGTTCCTCTTCTCATCATTATTTTCGTAATTTTTTCTCTTCTGGGGAACATTTTGATGACCGCCACGATTGCTATGATAACCACCACGGAAATGCTGATAACCACCACCGTAATTTCCTCGGCCACGTCCATGGCCTTGACCACGACGGCCATGTCCACGACCGCAATGTCCACCATGACCACGTCCGCGATTTTGTTAGGGATATGCCCTCGAATGCTATACAAGGATTGGATATGTATAGGGCATTAGCTTATTTATCATTCGATTGTCAATGTAATCAAACATTGTTTTGCGTATTAATAAAGGCATTATTCGTTTATTGGTTATATGAGTTCTTTACTTAGCATCGGGTAAAACAATAAATGAATAAATCCAAATGTGTCGAGTTGAGTCACTGTTCTCGATGGGTACGAGAGAGGAAGGCACCAGTGGACTCTTAACCTCGAACATAAAATGTCCATAAGCCTTAGGTTTCAGTTGGGTGCTGGAAAACCAATCATGGCTTATTTGTCGATGACTTACCGTGTGCCGATATACCGCTTGGAAGCGGAAGTCATGACTTGTGATACGAGTCGAATCAAGGGATTGAATCATTTCATGGACACTGACTCGCAGGTCGTACGATCAAACATGGCTTATTACTCAAGGAGTGTCAATGATCGACGACAAAACTATAGTAGTCTGCTTGAACCTTAGACCGACAGGGGTTTTGACGGAGTTGACTTTGAAGTCTTGACTATCACTGGTTTCGCTAGATCCGATTTGCTATTGCATGGGTCAGCGGGACAGATGCGGTCTTAATGGATATTTGTGATTGCCGGGCTTAGACCGCCGAGTACGGATTCACAGTCTCGCAAGTAATCGAGACAAGTGTCCTATGAGAATGACGACGGAAAATTACAAAATCCTTGGCCAAGGTATTAAACTAACTCATGTTAGACATGGAGGGTAGTTTGGTAATTTGCCTCGTGTCATTTTATCATAGTATCGAGTTTAGTGAGTTTGACAAATACCATGGCTCTCACTCGATCGGGACACAGCTGAAGGGTTTGTACGTAGTACTATAATCTATAGTTAGGTTCTGGAATGAGACTAGTTCGAAATTCGTGCTCAAGTCGGGATTGTCCGGTACTGCGGGATTGGCTAGGCACCTACCGGACTCTTGGATTCCTCCCTTGCCGATTGAGACGAACCTAGAGAGTCGGGTTTAAAAAGGATCATCAATGTGTACCGAGAAGGAGAGATTCTGTTTTGGGCCTTAACGGGCCTCGGGTCGTTATGCCACGCCTTATTGGGCCTCGGGGTCATTAAGTGGACCGAAGTCGGACTTCATATGAAACTAACTTTAAGACTTAGGCTTGGCTAAGTACTTAGAAAGACTTGAGGGAAGAATTGGAATTCAACCCTAAGCCGAGAAATTCGAAAAATGCCTTAAAGGGTATTTTCGTAATTTACAAATATGGTAATAAAAATATTTGAATATTATTTATAAAACTAAAATTCGAATTTATATTTTATATAAATTTCGAAATTTATTTACCATATTTGAAGATATTTTAATATTTTAGTTAGTTTTCTATTTATAGTATGTTCCTTTAATAGAATTTTGAATTCAATTAGGAGAGATATTTGTCAAGAATATCTCTCATATTTAGGAACAAATATTTCGAGATTTTAGCCTTGTTTAGGGCTGAAAATTTCGTCCTCCCCTACTATAAATAAGGGTGAGACCCTCGTAAAAAAAAATAGTGATACAGGGGAAGAGAATCGACGCGAAATTTCTCGACCCGAGAATCAAAACACGAACACACAAACGCAAACCACTCTCCCGAGCGACGGATCAATTCTCTCTAGCCATCTTTGGAGAATCGAAACCGTGGTACACTGCGAAGTCGGCGTGACGATCTAAACGATACCCAACACGATCGCGGCCGACGACGCAATCGACGAGGAGCTGCCACTCGCTTCAAAGGTAATCTCTCACGGGTATGACCCGCCCTATTACGTGTCAACGTTATTAGAGTTTTCGATCCGAGCTGCGAAGGAACCAGGAAAAAATTTTATTCCGCACCGTATCCCGGGGCGTTGCGTCGCGGGTACAAACCGGGTACCTTTCCCAACAGTGGTATCAGAGCCAGGGCTCGTGATCGGAATCATAACATGACTAAATCGAAACGAGGCTCGTGGGAGACGATCGAAAAGCCAACGCACTAGGCGCGTGGGGCTGCTCGATGCGTCGCTTGCCAACCCACGACTACAATACCGCTCGACGGGGTCGAAGGCACCACCGCCGAGACGCTGCGACACGCAGACAGCCGCACGCGCAACCGCGCCGTGCGACGGCGTATCCGCTGCCGCGGGTTCGGGCAACGAAGACCCGAACAGTCGCGCCGCTGCCTAAGGCAGCGGCACACCGCTGTCCGATGGTGGTGCCACCTCTGACGGCAGTGCCGGCGGCGCGCGGACAGCCGCTCAACCGTGCGGAGAGCCGCGTACCCACACGAAACTGCAGCCTCCGGGACACGACGGCCGCCTAGGGTTTTTCGCCCAAAAACCCTAACGGGCGTTTTTATCGGGCCTGGCCCATTTAAGGCCCAAATTGTCGGTTTCGGTTAGAATTCATGAAATTGTCAACTGCTCGTTATGATTATGATTTAAGGCACACTTACGGGTTTAGGATTTCTATTTGGTTTTCCGGGTTATTTGTTAAGGGCCTCGTCCCCCCGGTTGTATTTGTCTTTTACGGGTTGTTTGGGACTGATGATCCCCCCGTGTTGTACTTCAAAGTCTTTATTAGATTAGGTTAGTTTAGAATACACGAAGCTGTTCGACGGTTGACGACTCCCCGGGAGAAGATGACTCGGTGGACGATCGACGACTTGGAGGCCGTTCGAATGATGAAGGGCGATTGTCGACTTCAAAGCCCATACGGAGAACCGATGATTTTTTGAAGCCACATACACATAATTCACGTAATAGGGCTAGAATATAATTAACCCGTTTGTGTTGCCTTGTAGTTTATTTTCCTAGGGTTTATTTACTACTTACGTGCGTGTCGATTTGTGAAATGATATGCATGCTTTATGTGCTCTCATGTGAAAAAGGTTTTTTCTCCCGTTTGATAAATACTAAGTGAGAAAAGGAATTGGGTTCCTGTCTTTTATCATACTTGAGATGTCTGGTATTAGGGAGTTTGTACGGTTTGTTCCGAGTAAGTTGGCGCCGTACATCAAGCCCTAACATTAGCGTTTCGGGTTCGTTTGACGACGCTCACCATAGCATATTCCGCCCCACGAAGCGTAAGGCAGCAAGGCGGAATTTAAATGTGCGGTTAGAGCATAAGTTGATTAGGTTGCACTTAGACAATTATACCCAAAATGCAGGTTAGCCGTGAGGGTCACTGACTGAGACAAAGATAGTTGAAATACACATAGGATGGGTTCGAGTGAAACTCGACTTCGATCGATTAGGCAGGCCAAATATTGCGTTAAAGGCTGAGGCATGTCTAATCGAGTCGGGGACCTCAACTCCACTATGAAACTACTCAACGCAGTTTCCGAAATTCTTAAATCGGGAGAATAGAATTTTCGAGAAAATTAGTGGGAGTCAAGCGAAACGAAAAGTCCGTGTTTGCGCTTGATGAATGATAGAATAAACCTAACTATGTGATCTTTATCTTCTGCAGAGTTATTTTCTTTCTAGTTACTATGACGAATCTTTTAAACATGCTGCTTGAAAAGAACCGTTTGGTATGACCAAACTACGTGGACTGGCTCCGTAACCTCAGGATAGTTTTAGGTATGGAGTCTTTGACTTATGTCCTCGATTCCCCTACACCGCAAGTCCCAGGGACTGATGCGAGTGACGACGAACGGGCTGCGTATGTCAAGTGGCAAATAGACGAGCCAAAGGTCAAGGGCTATATACTCCTATCCATGAGCAATGAGTTGTAGCGAAGCCACTCGGAAATGGAAGTGGGCGCCATTTTGCTTCATTTGAAGGAGCTCTTTGGTGAACACTCCAGGAGTGCTCGCTACTCTTTGACTGGATGAGGGCAGCGACGTTAGAAAACATGTGCTGAAAATGATCGGTTTGAACGAGAGACTCGATGCACTCGACTTTCTCATGGACAATGAGCTCCAAAACGATCTCGTGCTCCAGTCACTGCCGGCTTCCTTTAATCCCTTCATTGTGAATTATAATCTGAATAGGGTCGAGATGACATTAACTGAGTTGATGAACCAGTTGTCAACGGCCCAAACTCAGATGAAAAAGATAAAGGGAAAGGAAGTGGCTCTTGTTGCGACTTATAAGACTCGGAAGTCGATTAGAAAGAAAAAGTCGGACAAGCCCATTAAGCCCAAGGGAGGAGTTTCAAAAGGCAAGGCCAAGAAAAATGTCTAAAGGCGCCAAGCCCACGGACAAATGCCTCACTGCAATGAGCTCGGCCATTGGAAGCGCGATTGCCCGAAGCTAGCCGCCTCAGGTAAAGAACTTTATGTTTTAGAAACTATTGTTCTATGACTGTGTACTCCACTTCATGGATCCTAGACTCAGGAGCTAGCGCTCACATTTGTGTTTCAAACCAGGGTCTGGAACGAAGTAGGAGGTTGGCGGATCGAGAGGTCATGATCAACGTAGGAAGCGACATAGTGTGCGGCGACCCACATTGGATCAAGAACTCTTGTTTTATCTAGTAGACATAAGTTATTGCTTTCTGATTGTTTAGTATTGCCCAGAGGGCTTAAGAATATTATTTCTATTCCGTTTTGAGCGGAAACGGATATGAGTTCCGCTTTAGTAATAATATTTGCGATATTTATTTTGGAAATAAATGCGTCGGAAGTGCAACTTTACTTAACGGATTATATTATCTAAATGTCAAAGATAAAACTGAATCTGTGAACACAATTACCAACAAACGAAAATTAGAGACCAATATGAGACAATTGTGGCATCTTCGACTTGGTCATGCAGGAGATCAAAAGATTCGTGAGTTGGAGAAAAATGGCATGATTAAGCCGTTGGGTTCGGACCCTTATCCGACTTGCGAATCGTGTATCCTTGGAAAGATACTAAGTCTCCCTTTACCGGGACTTTCCAAAAAGCCACAGAACTTCTCACTTTGATTCATACAGACGTTTGTGGGCCATTCGGGGAAGCGGCTCGAGGTAATTTCCACTACTTTATTACCTTCACCGACGATCATTCAAGATTTGGGAAGGTATATCTTATGAGATACAAGTCTGAAGCCCTTGATAAGTTCAAGGAATATAAGGCTTTAGTAGAAAAACAAACTGGGAATCATATAAAGGCCATTCGATCTGATCGAGGTGGCGAGTACATGAGTCTCGAGTTTGACGAGTTCTTGAAAGAGAACGGGATCATTTCACAGATGACACCGCGGGAACACCACAATTAAATGGTGTGTCCGAACGCAGAAATCGAACGCTGTTGGACAAGGTTCGATCAATGCTAAGTTACACAGACCTGCCACTGTCGCTGTGGGGTCATGCGTTATTAACCGCAACGCACGTTTTAAACCGAATCCCTTCTAGTTCTGTCGACCAGATCCCTTATGAAATATGGACTGGTAGAAAGCCGAGCTTGAACCACATAAGAATATGGGGTTGCCCCGCTTTTGTGAAAAAGCTCAAGACAGAAAAATTGGAATCGAGAGCTGTGAAAGGACGTTTTGTCGGGTATCCTGAGGATTCCATGGGATACCAATTTTACTTCCACGACGATCAGAAAATCGTTGTAGCCCTTCAGGCTCACTTTCTCGAAGAAGAGTTCGTTCGAGAAGGTGGAGTGGGTCGTGAAGTAACTCTTGGAGAAACGACAGAAACGATTTCACAAACTCCAGTGTTAGAAGACACCTAGAGCAGTCCAAGACGCAATCAGAGTTGCGCAGGTCTGGTAGAGTATCTCGCCAGCCTGAGAGATATGGAATGGTACACGTCGAGCACGGGGATGCTGCGACGGGGGGTAACGTCGGGGACGACCCCGCTACCTATGACCAGGCAATGACGGATATAGACTCCGTAAGATGGCTTGAAGCTATGCAAGTCGAAATGGATTCAATGCACGAAAATCAGGTCTGGACACTTGTTGATCTCCCCGATGGTTTTAGACCCATTGGGTGTAAGTGGATCTTCAAGAAAAAGATTGGATCAGACGGACTGGTGGATACATACAAAGCTAGGCTTGTAGCGAAAGGTTATAGTCAAAAAGAAGGAATTGACTATGAGGAAACCTTTTCGCCCGTTGCGATGATGAAGTCCATTCGGATATTACTTGCGATAGCAGCGTATAACGATTATGAGATCTGGCAGATGGATGTGAAAACCGCGTTCCTAAATGGATACCTCAAGGAGGAAATATATATGGAACAACCAAAGGGTTTTACATCACAAAAGGATGCTCATAAAGTATGCAAATTGAATAAGTCAATTTACGGACTTAAACAAGCCTCTAGGAGCTGGAATCTTCGGTTTGATGAAGTAGTTAAGAGCTACAGATTCATAAAGAACGAAGATGAACCATGCGTCTACAGAAAAAGCAGTGGGAGCAAGATATCGTTCCTCGTATTGTACGTCGATGACATCCTTTTGATAGGAAACGATATTGGGATGCTCTCGATGGTGAAAGCATGGCTTTCGACCGAATTCTCCATGAAAGACTTGGGAGAAGCGACCTACATCCTAGGAATTCGTGTCTATAGGGATAGAACGAATAAGATGTTAGGGCTCTCCCAAGCCCTGTACTTAGAAAAGGTCCTGAAACGATATAACATGGACAATTCTAAGAAAGGGTTCTTACCTATGGGGCATGGGATACATCTCTCCAAAGCTATGTGTCCTCAAAGTGAGGCAGATAGAATAGAGATGAATGGAATCCCCTATGCATCCGCAGTGGGTAGCTTGATGTACGCGATGCTTTGCATGCGACCGGACATAGCATACGCTGTGAGCGTAGTCAGTCGATTTCAAGCCAACCCGGGTAAAGAACACTGGACAGCAGTCAAGAATATCCTCAAGTATCTTAGAAGAACAAAGGATATGATGCTGGTCTATGGAAATGGAGAATTAGAAGTGGAAGGATATACGGATTCGGATTTCCAGTCAGACGTGGACGACCGAAAATCCACTTCAGGTTTCGTCTTTACACTCAACGGTGGAGCAGTATCTTGGAAAAGTTCCAAGCAGAGCACAACTGCTGATTCCACCTGCGAGGCTGAGTACATAGCCGCCTCAGAGGCAGCTAAAGAAGGAGTTTGGATGAGAAAGTTCTTGGAAGAACTGCAAGTGGTTCCGATTGCCGAAAAACACTGCCACTGTGGTGCGACAATAGTGGTGCAATCACGCAAGCGAAGGAACCAAGATCTCACAGTAAATCCAAACACATAGAAAGAAAATACCACGTGTTACGTGGATTCGTTGAGAGTGGCTACATAGCCGTCCAGAAGATTGCGACTGCGGACAACGTGGCCGACCCATTCATCCAAGCCTTTATCTCAGGCAGTGCTGAACAAACATCTCGAGAAGATGGGTATTAGATACAACAGCGCATGGCATTGAGTGCAAGTGGGAGATTGTTAGGGATATGCCCTCGAATGCTATACAGGATTGGATATGTATAGGGCATTAGCTTATTTATCATTCGATTGTCAATGTAATCAAACATTGTTTTGCGTATTAATAAAGGCATTATTCGTTTATTGGTTATATGAGTTCTTTACTTAGCATCGGGTAAAGCAATAAATGAATAAATCCAAATGTGTCGAGTTGAGTCACTGTTCTCGATGGGTACGAGAGAGGAAGGCACCAGTGGACTCTTAACCTCGAACATAAAATGTCCATAAGCCTTAGGTTTCAGTTGGGTGCTGAAAACCAATCATGGCTTATTTGTCGATGACTTACCGTGTGCCGATATACCGCTTGGAAGCGGAAGTCATGACTTGTGATACGAGTCGAATCAAGGGATTGAATCGTTTCATGGACACTGACTCGCAGGTCGTACGATCAAACATGGCTTATTACTCAAGGAGTGTCAATGATCGACGACAAAACTATAGTAGTCTGCTTGAATCTTAGACCGAAAGGGGCTTTGACGGAGTTGACTTTGAAGTCTTGACTATCACTGGTTTCGCTAGATCCGATTTGCTATTGCATGGGTCAGCGGGACAGATGCGGTCTTAATGGATATTTGTGATTGCCGGGCTTAGACCGCCGAGTACGGATTCACAGTCTTGCAAGTAATCGAGACAAGTGTCCTATGAGAATGACGACGGAAATTACAAAATCCTTGGCCAAGGTATTAAACTAACTCATGTTAGACATGGAGGGTAGTTTGGTAATTTGCCTCGTGTCATTTTATCATAGTATCGAGTTTAGTGAGTTTGACAAATACCATGGCTCTCACTCGATCGGGACACAGCTGAAGGGTTTGTACGTAGTACTATAATCTACAGTTAGGTTCTGGAATGAGACTAGTTCGAAATTCGTGCTCAAGTCGGGATCTGTCCGGTACTGCGGGATTGGCTAGGCACCTACCGGACTCTTGGATTCCTCCCTTGCCGATTGAGTCGAACCTAGAGAGTCGGGCTTAAAAAGGATCATCAATGTGTACCGAGAAGGAGAGATTGTGTTTTGGGCCTTAACGGGCCTCGGGTCGTTATGCCACGCCTTATTGGGCCTTGGGGTCATTAAGTGGACCGAAGTCGGACTTCATATGAAACTAACTTTAAGACTTAGGCTTGGCTAAGTGCTTAGAAAGACTTGAGGGAAGAATTGGAATTCAACCCTAAGCCGAGAAATTCGAAAAATGCCTTAAAGGGTATTTTCGTAATTTACAAATATGGTAATAAAAATATTTGGAATATTATTTAATAAAACTAAAATTCGAATTTATATTTATATATTTCGAAATTTATTTACCATATTTGAAGATATTTTAATATCTTAGTTAGTTTTCTATTTATAGTATGTTCCTTTAATAGAATTTTGAATTCAATTAGGAGAGATATTTTTGCAAGAATATCTCTCATATTTAGGAACAAATATTTCGAGATTTTAGCCTTGTTTAGGACTGAAAATTTGGTCCTCCCCTACTATAAATAAGGGTGAGACCCTTGTCAAAAAAAATAGTGATACACGGGAAAAGAATCGACGCGAAATTTCTCGACCCGAGAATCAAAACACGAACACACAAACGCAAACCACTCTCCCAAGCGACGGATCAATTCTCTCTAGCCATCTTCGGAGAATCGAAACCGTGGTACACTGCGAGGTCGGCGTGACGATCTAGACGATACCCAACACGACCGCGGCCGACGACGCAATCGACGAGGAGCTGCCACTCGCTTCAAAGGTAATCTCTCACGGGTATGACCCGCCCTATTACGTGTCAACGTGATTAGAGTTTTCGATCCGAGCTGCGAAGGAACCCGGAAAAAATTTTATTCCGCACCGTATCCCGGGGCGTTGCGTCTCGGATACAAACCGGGTACCTTTCCCCAACAGATTATTACTTCGACTATTATCATTATTACCTTTGACTGCATTCGCTTCACGGATTGTAGTAGAACCAGTCGGTCGGGATTCGTGGTTTTTCATCAACAATTCATTGTTTTGTTCAACCAACAACAAACAAGAGATTAACTCTGAATGGTTTTTAAATCTCCTCTCCCTATATTGATGTTGCAATATCATATTTGATGGATGAAAAGTTCTTAATGTTTTCTCCAGCATACTGTCTTCGGTGACTGTTTCTCCACACAATTTATGTGTGGCAGTCATCTTATGAACAACCGAGTTATATTCAGTTACGGATTTAAAATCTTGTAATATTAAATGTATCCATTCATACATTGCCTTCGGGAGGATAACAGTTGTCAGGTGGTCAAATCGATCTTTCAGATTTTTCCCCAATTCAGCGGGATCTTGTTCATTTAAGTATTCATCCCTCAGATCCGCATGACTGTGGTGGCGAAGAACTATGAAAGCTCTTGCCTTATCCTGAGCGCTTGTGGTTTTTATAGTATCAGTGATGTCACATGCACCCGTTGTGGTTTTTGGGTCGACAATAGTGTCACCCAATCCTTTTGCTTTTAGATGAATCTCTACGTCTAGTGCCCAAGATCAATAATTCTTTCCTGATATGTCAAGGGCAACAAACTCGAGGCTTTGCAAATTCGTCATACTATCATAAAATACAAAAGACGTTTCAATACTCAAATCATAAAGTATAAAACAAATATATTGTTAGTTCCAGTTATATCCAACATGATTAAGTTCAGTGAAGAATTCGATAGAAAATTTAAAACTTACGAAGAACACGTTTGAATTTTGGCGCGGAATCTTGAGAGCGTTCTTCACGTTAAAGCTCGGTTTTCTATTAAATGAATTCTTAACCCTAATACATCACATTAGGGTTCCTTATATACCAAACAAGTTTGGTATATTTGCTAAGTAGTCCTAATCTATGGCTTAATTACAATTAAGCACAAACTACTACTTATACTACAAGACTAAGATAACATTTATATTTGAACACAATGAAAATGTCCTAACAATCTCCCCCTTTGTGTTCAATCTTTGCTTGAGCGTATGTTATCTTGTCTTGTTTTGAAAAGATTCTTCGAGTCCTAACAATCTCCCCTTTACGAGATTTATTTGTATAATTTCATCATTTATCTTGTCTTGTGATCTCTTTCTTCTTTGGAGATCTTTAAGCGCACCATCTCTTGTTCTTTTCTCTTCTCGACAGCGTCGGAAAGTGTTTGAAGTTGCTTGCCGGATTGGGAGAATTTCCTCTTTTGTGTTCCATCTCTCCCTTTGATAACAGCGAAACTCCCCCTATTATAGTTCAACCTTGTGTTGGGGTCGGGGAATTCGATTTGAAATTTGGAGACGTACATGAGCGGGAACTTCAGTCATTGAAGCTCGTGGTGTTTGCTTGTTTCAACGGCACTTAAAAACTTAGTATTTCCGATCAATCTTGCACTTTCGTTGTTGTATTGCTCCCATTTCTTTAGTACTACTCCCCCTCGTGATGATCGAGTGGGGAGATCGTCATGGCAATGTATCAAAATGGGGCATCGTCGTTTGGCAAGAAGATTTGTATCGTCGTGACAAGGAGATGGAGTTTGTAGACTTCGTAGGAAATCAAATTTGGTAATAACCCGACGGAGCCACGAAGGCGTTCCGCCAATATAAAATCGGGGCCACGTAGGCTTCCCGTTGACATCGTTCTAGGAGCGTTGCTCGTAGAAGATGGCCTAATATCGTTGTTGGTTTGATGTTGCAACGTTAGGACTTCCTTTCGATCATCGAAGCATGTCTGAGAATGACATGTCTACGAAAGTTCTAACTTGATCACAAAGACCAAGTATATAAAAAGTGTATGTGTCCTAGAAATCATAAAAATTTAGGAAGTGAGGACACACTAGACTCGATGTGATCAATGAAAGCGTGGTACGGGGCGAATTACCACTTAGTTCAATATCTCTCACTTCCAAGTGAAGTGGTGATAGTCGACGTGGCTCCCCATGAGAAAATGAAACATCATTCTTTTAGGAGACGATGACTGGGTAAGGCTCGGATGTGCACGCGTCGTTGGACCTAATGCGGTGTCTTCTACCCGGGAGCTAATAAAATTAGCACCTGTACCTATGGGGATATGGTCCGTATTATTTTTGAGATAAGGGATTTATGTATCTTCAAAAATTTTCAAGTCATCATCGAGGTCAACTTGCTTGTTGTTCGCATGATGTAGGATAGGTTAGGTCGGATCGTCTAAAATGCTCGGATGTGTTCCAGGGTTTGGATCAAGTCGGTTTAGACTGAACATAGGAACTAGAATCCATGCTTCCGGGATACGTGATAAGTGCTGCTTTGTTTGAATCAGCAAGCCGGAGCAAGTCGTTGAAAATGAGCATTTGGATTGTCATGAAAATTGTCACCTTTGCCTTTTTGGAAAATATTTGTCCGTTGTAAGCTTGAGATTCTTCCTTGGAGTCCGTCGAAAGTTGTCGGATGAAATATCCATGAAGCTTAATGGAGTCCGTCGAAAGTTGTCGGAGGAAATATTCATGAAGCTTAATGAAGATGAGAGGAGATTTTCTTTTTCCCTTTTTTTTATTTTCTTTTTATTTTTATTTTTTTTGAAGTATATATGTAGATTTATTAGTAATATATAGTACTATATGATATTATATATATATATAGATATATATATATGTGGTTTGCCGGTGAGAGGTTGTCGGGTCGGAGTTGAGAAGTAGAGATATCGAAAAAAAACAAAATTCGGATTGGGTGTATCGAGAAAACTTTTCGAGTGAGGTGTATCGAAAAAAAATCGAGTGAGGTGTATCGAAAAATATTTTCGAATAAGGTGTATGAAAAAAAATTTCGAGTGACGTATATCGAAAAATATTTCCGAATGAGGTGTATGGAAAAAAAATTTCAGATGAGGTTTGCGATAAAATTTCTCGATATAGTGGAGAAAATTTCTTGAAAAATTTTACGATAACGTTCCATGAGAAAAATTTCACGAGAAAGTTGTACGAGAAAAAAAATTGTCGATAAAGTTTTCGCATTACGTCTCGAGAAAGTTTGTCGACAAAAAATGTGTCAAGAAAGTCTTGCGAGAAAATTTTTCGAAAAAGTGTAGAAAATTTATCGGTAAACTTTGTCGGTAGAATTTTCGAAAATTTAATATTGAAAACTTTATCTATATTTTTATTTCTCCCTCTCAAATAATGCTTTCGAAATAAAGTTTCTCCCCCGAGAAAGTTGCGTAGTAAGATCAAAAAATATTACGAATCTCTTTCCCTTAATGCATTCGTTTAAAGTTTTAACTCCTGTTGAAAGAAATAAGAGTCGCACCTCTTTAAAATAAAAGAGTAGCTCCCCCTTAAATTAAGCTCATTTAAAAATGTTATATTAAAAAAATGGTATTTATCATTTCATGTGTAATATGCATTTAGAATTTAAAATCTCTTAATGTTTTGAAAATGCATATTTAAAATTGACCATTTTGAAAAATAATAGGTATTTTTCAATGTAGCTCGTATGCGTATGCAAATTTAAAATATTGAAAGTTCGTTCAACATACGCATAATTAGAATGTACCTCGTTGAAGTGTAGTTGTAGTAGCTCACGCCTCTTCCCTTTATCATGAATGTGGAGCCACTACGTCAAATGTCATACATGAGGGAATCTGTAAAACATTATCGGGACTTTGGTAAAAATTGTAAAGTGGGTCCTTCCTTAATAGCATAAAACTGGTTAAGCATAGATGGAGTCAAATTTAATTTCGGTCCTAAATCATTCATTAATGTGCATTTAGGTACCCAAATTTGTGTGGGATTTCCTAACTTAATAGTAGACATAGGAACCCATGTAGGAGTGATTTGACACGGAAAGGAAATTTCGGCTTTGGTGAAAGTGTGTCTCGGAGAAGATTTAAATATTTTCTCCGAAGCCAGTCGCATAAGATGCTTCGTTGAATGAACTTGGACTGGATACTTCATGTAGGAATACGAGCATATAGAACTATAAGCATCACTAGCATATAAGTCATGTATCCTACGTTGAGAATCAACACAATTCACTAGAATGGTTAGAAAAATTATTTCCAAGTCTAGGCTTCCTAAATAGAGAATTATTAAAATCATTTGAAGCACACGATGAACTTTGTTTGCTAGAACTTGGAGCCTTTTCATTAAAAATTTTCTTTATAGGAATAGGAGAGGAAAAATTTTGATCTTTAAATTTCCGTTCCGTAACTTTTGAAAATAATGCAGATATTTCTTTCTCCTTCCTAAGTTATATTTGTTCCTTTGCAATTTGAAGTTCTTGGATTTTACTTTGAATTTCAATTTTGGTCAAAACTGACGTAGAAGTATTAATAAAAGTCTTTTCGATTTTAGGAACAAAAGCGTTCGGTTGCGTTGCTTTATCTTGTTTAAGAGAAGATTTTTCTTTAGAAATGTCGTTTAAAACAGGTAAAGGAGAGGAACTTTTGAGATTTGATATCTCCAATAAAAGTGCATTATTTTCTACTTCAAAATTCTTTCTTTCTGATTTTAAGGAGGAGTTTAAGTCAGCTATTTTCTTAACAATAGCAGGAATATAACAGAAAGTAGAATTTTTAGAATGATCATAATTTTCTTCCTCAACTTTAGGAAGATCTTCTAAAGGATACAATGAATTATAGTCACTAAACAGGTTTATTTCCCGTGTCTTGTAACTATTGTTTAATTCAGTGTATTCAAAGGGAACTTCAGTCCTAGTTGCTGCCTTTCGTTTGGATTCTTCTAAGGCATTTATTTCGGAAGAGTTAGTAAAAGCCATTAAAGAAGTAAATCCTAACCCTTGTACTTGATATCATATAATTGTTTTATGTTAATCTTTTTCAAGTTGCAAGGATTAGTAAAGCCTAAGCCTTCAACAGGATTACGAAATTCCATGTCATGTAAATGATGGGAATTTTTTAGATTTGATATCTCATCTAAAAGCTTTTTCTTTTCCGCTCGGTCTACTCTTTCTAATTCCAGAGTTGCGTTTAAATCTGTTATTTTATGAATAACCTCCAGAATTTCCCAACAAGAAGTAGGTTTATCAGAATGTAAATTATTTCCCCAATTAGATGCTAAGGCTTTAGAGGAACATTGGTCTTTTTGACCCTTTTCCGCAAGATTGTCTTCTAAATTTTTAATTTTAGAGTACAATTTTCCGCATTCCTCAACTAATTCATCATAAAGGAGTGCCTTATTACGACACGCTGCTTCACTATTTTTAAGACGCGTGGTAAGTTCCTTGTTTTTTGTTTCTAACTCCATAACTGTTTTCTCTAATTTTTTAATTAAACTAGAGTCAGAATGACTAACCTTGAGATGGTCAGTGGATGAGTTCATTCGTAGATACCGTGCTCTTTGAAGAGCATCAATTAGGTCTTGGTTGTGTTCCATAGAGTAGGTATCCATTTGTTTTGGTTAGGATAAAATGTAGGTTGGATATTTGATCGTTGACACGTTATGTGTAGTTGAAATCTTTCAATAAAAATTTCGACAAATAGAGTAGGTATCGAAAAATTTTTAGAATAAAATGTAGATCTCAAAAACTTTTGGACCGAAAACTATAGTTTTCAAAAGTTTGGAGTCGAAAAGTTTAAGTAACGAAAATTTTGTGAAAACTTTTAATAATGAAGTATCGAAAACCTTTTTTTTTAAATTCGAGTTTAAAATTTCAGTTCCGAAAAGTTTATGTGTTGGAAAAAAAATCTAAAAGTATCGAAAATTTTAGGTGTGTATTGAAAAGTTTTAAATTGATGTTCAATACTTTGAAAATTTACCAAAACTTTTTCTATAATGTGCTAACAATTGAGTTCGGAAATTATTTTCGGTATAATGTGCGAAAAAAAATTTCGAATTGATGTTCTGTTTAAAAGAAGATGCTAAAATTTTCTCGGTAGAAAGTGAATGCGAAATGCGATATGTATCGAGAATTGATACGAAGAAAA
Source organism: Linderniella brevidens (assembly GCA_004919715.1). Lineage (NCBI taxonomy): Eukaryota > Viridiplantae > Streptophyta > Magnoliopsida > Lamiales > Linderniaceae > Linderniella > Linderniella brevidens. Next base: position 11,038,063 of record SWDC01000148.1, read on the forward strand.
TATAGTGAAGTATCGAAAATTATATAAGTATCGAAAACTTTTGGTAGATACCGAAATGTTTTATATTGATGTCGAAAACTTCGTAAAAAAAATACCAAAATTTTCTTATAATTTGCCAATTTGATAAAACACTGTTTATCGAGAAAATGTCTGTGTCAAAAAAAATAATTCTCGATAGTTAGTGTATCGAAAAAAATTATCGGTAGACCTATCGGAAAAAATATCTCTATCGCGAAAAAGTTACTCATCAAAACTGTCTCGAGAAACTTTGTTCGTATGTGACTTATCAATCGGAAAATTTGTCGCAAACTATTCCTCTCTCTCTATGAGCTTTCTCCTCAACTCACAAACACATAATTATTAAGTATAAAGCTCGTAATTGATGATATGTGAAGATTTATCCTCAACTCACGGAAACCATCATTATTAAGCTTTCTCCTCGGTGCTAGAGTTTCTCATGAGTGTTTTGCGTGAAAATTGTGTGAAACTTTTGTCGTGGGAGTGTCGTGAAAGTCAGTCGATAAACATTCTAAGTCATACGAGAAACTTTGTCGCGAACTTCATTTCTCGATAAAAAGATCGAGACTCACAATTAATCAATTTCTATCACAAAACTCAAAATCAATCAAATTAAGCTTGGGTAATGAACCAAAATCAACAGATTGTCAAAACGAAACACTCAATTAACCATAATAAAAGCGAACCATGACCAATTTTTCGAAATTATGATGGATTTCATGAAGAACACACAAAGAGGAATTTCGATTAATCTTCAAAATTCGCACAAATTGAAGTTTCGATCGATCAAATTTCAGCACAGATACGTTTATAACACTCAATTGAAGCCTAAAATCAGCAAATCAAATCGAAATTTGAAGAATCAAACCGAAAATTGAAAATTGTCGTGCAAGTTCTTCAACGAAATTTGAACCGAAAATTGAGAAAAGTTCGATCAAATCCTAACACGTTTGCTCTGATACCAATTCTTAGTTCCAGTTATATCCAACACGATTAAGTTCGGTAAAGAATTCGATAGATTTAAAACTTACGAAGAACACGTTTGAATTTTGGCGCAGAAGCTTGAGAGCATTCTTCACGTTAAAGCTCGGTTTTCTATTAAATGAATTATTAAACCTAATACATCACATTAGGGTTCCTTATATACCAAACAAGTTTGGTATTTTTTCTAAGTAGTCCTAATCTATGGCTTAATTACAATTAAGCCCAAACTACTACTTATACTAGAAGACTATGATAACATTTATATTTGAATACAGTAAAAATGTCCTAACATATATGATGTGAATAACATTAATATTTCTAATATAAATATCAATACAAGTTTATCGTAAAAAATAATACTTTAAAGAAAATTTACAATTAATCTTCTTTTGTAAAAATCCTTACGAAAAATAAAGTCCACATCCCGATGAGTGTCATCATAAAAATAATACTAGTCAAAAGATCAATTATTGATGTTCAGCCAACAACAAACAAGAGATTAACTATGAATGCTTTTTAAATCGCCTCTCCCTATATTGCTGTTGCAATATCATACTTGATGGATGAAAAGTGTTGAATGTTTTCCCCAGCATGTCTTCGGTGACTGTTTCTCCATACAATTTCAATGTGGCAGTCACCTTATGAACAACCCAATTATATTCAGTTACTGATTTAAAATCATGTAATCTTAAATGCATTCATTCATACCTTGCCTTTGGGAGGATAACAGTTGTCAGGTGGTCAAATCGATCTTTCAGATTTTTCCACAATTCTGCGGGATTTTGTTCATTTAAGTATTCATCCCTCAGATCCGCATGAATGTGGTGGCAAAGAACTATCAAAGCTCTTGCCTTATCCTGAGCGCTTGTGGTTCTTATAGTAACAGTGGTGTCACCTGCACCCGTTGTGGTTTTGGGTCGACAATAGTGTCACCCAAACCTTTTACTTTTAGCTGAATTTCTTCGTCTAGTGCCCAAGATAAATAATTATTCCCTGAGATGTCAAGGGCAACAAACTCGAGGCTTTTCAAATTCGTCATACTATCATAATAAAAGACGTTTTAATACTGAAATCATAAAGTATAAAACATATGATGTGAATAACATTAATATTTCCAATATAAATATCAATAAAAGGTTTATCGTAAAAAAATACTTACGAAAAATTACAGTTAATCTTCCTTTGTATGTTCTTATGTAAAAATCCTTACGAAAAATAAAGTTCACATCCCGAGGAGTGCCATCGTAAAAATAATATTAGTCAAAAGATCAATCATCAGGTAGAGCGACATCTTTCTATCACAAAATATATTTCACAAGAAACATATATTATAATATAAAAAAAAATATCGCAATTAATCACTCTCGTAAAATGTTGGTAAAAACATAATCGAGATATAGATAATTATCGTCGTGAGTAGAGCAAGAATCAGGAGATCAATCATCGTATATAGAACCATCCTTCAAAATATAAAATATATTTTGATAATCATAATAATGAAAAATATTACAATTAATAACTATATTTTAGAAACAACTGTAAAAATATTATTCACCACCCGATACGCATCACGGTAAATAAACTAAGAAGCGCAAGATTCATCTTTGTATAAAACGACATGATTCTATAATAAGAAAATCATAATAATCTGAGATGGATAAAATACATGTATTTCTTCTTAATAAAATAAATTTAATTTCTCCCAGTGGTAATAAAATTTGTCCATCCGTATAGTTCAAAATTAATTCAAAATATATATGATATATACCTGAAATATCAATAAAATAAATATATTATTTAAATTGCTCTTTTCAAAATCTCATCAAAAACAATATTCTACTCGCCACCAATGGGTTCGAAATCTGGACCTCACATCACTTGTAGTGACGATATTCCGCGAAACCACTCGGGCTAAGGCGTTTTTGTGGTATATATGTTATATTTATATAATTTTAACAGTTCGTAACATAAGTGTACGAGTGTTATAAATAAACTCAATGTATACAAAATAAAATTATCATACCTCGATTATAGTTGTATAAGATCTTGTCCGGAGGTTGATTGTTGCCGGAGGTTGATCGTTGCCGGAGATCGCTCGTGCTGATAATGTATTATAAAACTATTATAATTGGACAAGAACAGAAATATAAACACTAGAATATTAGAGAGATAATATTATTGATGTTTTCGATATGATTCAATACAAATACATCGGTCTATTTATAGTAGAAAAATAAAGTTAGTTTTGTTGATGAGATAAGAAAAGATAAGATGTATTTAATGTTGTAATGTCAGATGAAATAGTAGAAATTTTTCTACTATAAATAGACCGATGTATTTGTATTGAATCATATCGAAAACATCAAGAATATTATCTCTCTACAATTCTAGTGTTTTATATTTCTGTTCTTGTCCAATTATAATAGTTTTATACCAATTTCATATTTATACTAATTATACTAATTATACTAATTATATTAATATTTAAATATATATACATATATATATATAAAGTACTTCCTATTATGTACCAATTTACACCGCCTATTATGTGATGATTTGTACCACCTAATATGTGTCGGTCTGCACCGCCTATTATGTGATGGTTTGTATCACCTAATATGTGTTGGTCTCCACCGCCTATTATGTGACGGTTTGTACCACCTAATATGTGGTGGTCTACACCTCCTATTATGTGATACTGTGTACCACCTAATATTTGATGGTCTCCACCGTCTATTATGTGATGGTTTGTACCGCCTAATATGTGTCGGTTTATACCTCATGATATGACCAGACTCGACTACCTAAATTTATTAAATATTTTATCTAGCCGTGACAGTGATTTATTGATGACTAATCATTTTCGTTGTTTCATTATAGCAATATGTCCAACTTGGCAAAAATTGAGTTTGTTGCACTCGATATATGTGGCAAGAATTATTTATCTTGGGCACTAGATGCTGAAATCCATCTAAAAGCCAACGGTTTAGGTAACGTTATTGAAGCAGGAAAAACTCTCATCGATCAAGATAAGGCAAAAGCTATAGTTTTTCTCCACCACCACATTCACAAAAATTTGAAAACTGAATACATAGATGAAAAGGATCTCGTTGAGCTGTCGAAAATTTTGAAAGAATGATATCACCTCATGACAACTGTTATTTTTCCAAAGGCAATGTATGATGGATGAATTTATGTTTACAAGAATTTAGGTCGGTTAGCGAATATAACTCTGTTGGGTACAACATTACGTGTAAACTGAAACTGGTGTGGAGAAACTAACACTGATGACAGTATGCTAGAATAAACTTTTAGCACTTTTCATCCATCAAATGTGGTCCTGCAGCAGCAATACCGGAAGAAAAATTTCAAAAAGTATTCAGAGCTAATCGCTTGCTTATTTTTGGTTGAACAAAATAATGAATTATTTATTTATGAAAAACCATGAATCTCGCCCGAATAGTTCTACTGCACTCCCTGAAGCGAATGCAGTCAAATGTAATAATAACAATAATCGAAGCAATGATCATGGACGTGGTCATGGTGGATTTGCAGTGGACGTGGCCATGGTCAAGGTCTAGTCGTGGTCAAGGATGAGCAGTGATACCGTTGTGGTGGTTCGGCCATTGGTCGCACAATTGTCGTACGCCCAAACATCTTGTTGAGTTGTACCACGGATCACAAAAAGCAAGAGAAAGAAAAATTGAAATGAACTTTGCTCAAGATGCCTCTACTTCTACCGAAAATACTCACTTGGAGGCTACATATTTCATGAACGAAGATAACTGATGTGCTATGTTTTATTTACGTATTACTATCCATGTGTTTACTTTTTGTGTGTTTGATCATGTACCTATGCTTTTAAGTTGTTTGGGTGTTTGTCATTTCATTCTCAATAATATCTATTTATAATTATTATGTGTTTATTTATAAAGGTAGTTATACGATGGATACAAGCATGTGCAATGGAGAATTATCATGCAGACTGTGCAACGACTAATACGATTTTGAAGAATAAGAAATATTTCGATCATCTTGATATAAAAGAATCCAGTGTTATTACTATATCGGGTATAACGAATATTATTGAAGGCTCCGAAAGAGCTAATGTTTTACTGCCACGAGGAACAAGGCTAATAATTGAAAATGCACTATATTCTCCTAAGTATCAAAGAAATTTATTAAGCCTTAAAGCTATTCGACAAACGGATATCATGTGGAGATTGTACAAAAGATAGATTTGAATAATTGCATATTACAAAAGTAATTTCGAATGCAAAAGAATTGTGGAAATATTACCGTCATTCGTCTGGTTATATATTATACATATCTTAGAACGATTGAATCATATGTTATCGTAAACAAGAACTTTACTGATGAAACTACATTTAATGTTTGACATGACCGATTGGGCCATCCCGGTGCAATTATGATGCGAAAAATAACTGAAAATTCACGAGGGCATTTAATGAAGAACCAGAGGATTCTTCTACCCAACGAATAATCATGTACTTGCTCCAAAGGGAAGTTAATTATTCGATCATCACCATTGAAAATAAAGATAGAATCTCTTGTATTTTTGGAACGTATACATGATGATATTTGTGGGCTGATACATCCATCATGTGGACCATTTCAATATTTCATGGTATTGATTGATGCATCAAGTAGATGATCTCATGGATGTCTATTATCTACGTGTAACGTGTCGTTTGCGAGATTGTTTGCTCAATTGATTCGACTAAGAGCACATTTTCTATATTATCCGAAAATGAAAATAGGTCTTGATGATGTGAGGGAATTTACGTCTAAGTCATCTAATGATTATTATATGTCTATCGGAATTGATGTTGAGCATCCCGTGTCACATGTTCATACGCAAACTGGTCTTACAGAATAATTAATTAAACGACTGCATATTGTGAGATCATTATTAATGAAATCGAAACTTCCCTCGTCTTGTTGGGGACATGCTATATTACATGCAACGACACTAATCCACATCATGCCAACAAGTTATTATGATATCTCCCCGATACAAATAGTTTATGGTCAGGAACCAAATATTTCACATCTAAGAATTTTCGGATGTGCGGTATGTTCCGATTGCTCCACCACAACGCACTAAGACGGGACATCAAAGGAGGTTGGGAATATATGTCGGATATGAATCAACATTGATAATAAAATATTTATAACCTCAAATTGGAGATTTATTTACGGCTAGATTTGTCGACTATCATTTTGATGAATCAAATTTTCCGACATTAGGGGGAGAAAAGAAACAGCTGGAGAGGAATATTAGTTGGAATGAATTATCGCTAAACATTATGATCCTCGAACGAAAGAATGCGAACCAGAAGTTCAAAAAATAATTCAGTACAAAGTTTAGCTAATCAATTGTTGTTAGGTCCTGATTCATCAATCAACAAGGAATCTAAGCACGAATTCTTGGTATTCGAGTAAGAAATCTTACGATATACAATCGGTCGAATATCCGCATTGAAGATCTTGAGAGAGGTTGTTTAGCTTTTCCGAGTTTCTCGAGCGTGATCTCTCGTTGATACTTGTGTTTTCTGAATAATAAAACTCGTATTAACTTTGATAATGTACATCATATTTATACATATATCTAAGGTATAATTACTCTTAAGTCTTACACTATCAAAACTTCTAATTACGCCCCTAATTACAAGGATAATGAAATAATAAAGCACAATTCTAATAATCTCTTCAATCTCCCCCTTTGTGCTTGTCTTCGTTTCAGCTCCTTACATCCCTGTCGGGCGTAAACAGACTTCCTCAATCCCAATGTTGTCTCGTAGCGTCGAACAGCATTCCTCAACTCCAATCTCTCATTTATTGCATCCAGAAGCTCGTTCAGGAGTGGGGCCTCTTCTTCACAAATATCTTCGAAGATTGTCTCTTCGGTGATCTCTCCCAATCTCTTCTGAATGTTCTTCCTCACTAACTTTAGCGTCCCGTCGCAGAACTTATGGACTTCTGACTTCATCATAGCCCTTGTCTTTCCAATGACTGGATTTAGATAGGTTATGGCGAGGCCATGTGTCTTGAAGATGTAGTTCTCGGGAAAGTTGTTGAGTGGGAAGCCATTCATGAGCGGGGATTCCATGTTGACCTTCTTCATGTTGTTCTCTATTGCAATTTGAAGGTCGTGTGCGGTGTGATATTTGATCTGCCGCACCATGAATCTTTTCAGCCCCTCGAGTCCTTCAGTCTTGATATATCCAGGATGTGTCTTGTACTTTCTCTTGTACATTTGATATAATTGGTAGACTTCATCCGATGGAAGGAATGGGAGATAGCTTTCATCTATCTCTTCTCGAGTGCGGTTGATGTCCGCTCGCTCAATGATATAGATAGGAGTTGGATATCTTCCGATCGTATGAGAGACTCCGACAATTTGGAGAATCGGTGGTTTGTTCTTGAAGTTTTCCTTCAGTTGATCAGCTGGAATGCCACTACGATCGGGTTCGAGATAATTGTGCATGAAGATATGCTCCATTTTCTTCCTATCTTCCCAGTGTGAGATGCCCCTCAAATTAAGTTCATTGAGCTTCTTGATCTTGTTTGGAGCCCTCCAAATCTGCATTCTTATGTCTTCGATGAAATGGACTTCAATTCTGACACTCTTCCATGGCGTCTCGACTCTAATTGTCCCTTTTGATAGACGGGGAGGAGAGTCGACTCTGAGCCTTATCATTTCTGGTAGCTCAGGGAGGGCAGAACTGTAGTTCTCGCCTTCTTGAAGTTCTTCTTCTTCAAGCAGTACCAAGTCCACTGAAGCTTGTTGTAGGAAGTATCTGACATTGGAGAGTCGAGCTTGAGCAGCTTCCTCTGGTTCCCATTCCGTCGTCCACTTCTCGTTTAGGATGTAGTCATCTACGATCAGATGTGGATCGTAGGCAACTGCTTCTTGATGGACTTAGGGGAGGTTTGAGGTTGGGATCAGATTTGAATTTGTAGGAGAGAGGGTTAGTGTTTGGGATATGGTGGGAGGTGTGGTTGTTTGTTGCCGGGTTTGAGATTGTGTGGTTGGTGGGTGTGAGGACGATCCTCCAGCTTCTTGAGTCTTTGTCTGACTCAATCCACGGTCGCTCCTTGTTGTTCGTTATCGTTTCTCCCCCTCATGACGATCCGGATCATCGAGATCGTCATGTCTACGCTTGGTGCGGGAGCTTTCTTCACGGCACGTTGTTGGTGCTGGCGGCTCTGGTTCATCTATTAATCTTTTGTAGAGACTTTCCTCTGCGGGAGATCTTGTCTCTAGGGCGAGAAGGCGCGAGATGAGGATATCATGAAGCTGGGTGATCGGAATGGTGTATGGATTGATAAGTGAGGGTGTGGGAGTTGGGGTGGTGAGGATTGATTGTAGTGGGGTGTGTATAGTGGTGGCAGGAAATGGTGAGGAGACGGGTGTGGTTTGTGTGTCGGTGGGAGCAGCTTATGAGACAAGTGTTTTCCCGGTGTCTCTTCGGGAACTCTCGAGAGCATGGAGCATCCGGTACATAAGACGATCTTCTAGAGAAGATAGTGCTGAGGAGAGCGCTTCTTGTAGTCTGTGCTCCGTCACGAACATCGGTGGAGTCAGGCCAGGGAGGCGCTCCACTGTCACAACATCGGAGTAGATTTCCGATGTGCCGCCTAGAGCAGGTCTTGAGGATCCGGAACGTCCAAGGACATCCGTTATCAACCCTGAAGTCACCACTTCAGAGGGTTGGCCTATTGTTGGCACCGAAGATATCGGGGTCCAATAGGGCTTCCACCCAATCCTTGAGATGATACGATATGTATCACCTCTATGGGTGTTGAGACAGATTCAATTTGAATCTGTTCAGTAGGCTGATCACTTGGTGGTGGAAGTGTTGGCTCCGAAGCTTGTATGATTGAAGGCACTGCAGACGAGGCCAATAGTTGTTGTCGGCGAGGGCCCCTTCGTTGGAGTCTGTGTGCTTCATCAGAATCTGTTGTCTAAGGAGAGATATCGTGTGGGACACCTTCGGGTTCAATCTCATGAGGCATGCCTTCGGGCTCCGTTGTTGTCACCAAGGATTCCCTTTGAGAAGGCGTGGGAGCTGGATCCATGGCACGTACCATCGCCTCCGTAATGGAGTTGTTCTGGCAGTAGTCTTGGTATGCCTCTTCAGTTGGATCAGCTAAACGGAGCAGCTCCAATGGGATCAGCATTGGTTGGAGTGCTAGATCGGCGGCCTTCGGGTTGTGGAAGAATCAAAGGCGTGGCGGAGTGTAATCCGCAACTGATGGTAGCTTCGGGATCTCTGGTTGGACTTCCATGAAATGCGAGATCATTACCGGGAACCACCATACATATGGAAGAGATCTAGTCTTCGACTTTGTCTCCCTCTGACGCATCTGGTCCGCTAGATTGTTCCAAATCAGTTGGGCCACGTCATATCTTTTGGAGAAGACCACTCCGTGAAAAATGCGAAGGATGTTTCCATTCGCCTTGTCGAAGCCGGAGTGTTTTGGCGAGAGGCATTTGTTGATGATGTCGAATAGTCTCTTCCACAGATGAGGAATCCCGCTATTTTGAAAGTTGGCCAGTTTAGTTAGTGGAGGTTTGTATCCCATCCAGAGCATGTCTTCTACGATCTCCGGATCCGTTGGAAGTTGGTCGTATTCATCATAGTGCGGAAGATCGAGCACCATGGCCATTGGATTTTTCGTCAGGGCGATATGTCTTGTGTTGAGCTTTGTCATATAGTCAATGCTGTCGCCGTTGACGAAACTCTTCATGCATCCCCAGAATTGCTGGAGATAGACCATTGGTACGGTAGCCGTCATGGTCAAGGCTGGCCATAAAGGGTGTCCTTTGAGGATGGATATTATGACGTCATCCGAACACCAAAACGTCGTTAAATCCAGTTGGAAGTTGTTGTCTTGGACTGACATATAACTTCCAGAGGAGTAGATATGAGGGTAGTTGGGAGTTGCCACATCTGCAAAAATAATATAAGGTTCATTAGTCGATAAATTTCATAAGTGAATGAATTTGATTAAGATTGAATGTAGAGGAAAATTGTATGTTTAAAGATTTATCGCGGAAGACATAGTGAAAATTTTGATAAATTTGTAAAATTGACTAAGTCTTAGAAGCGTGTTTTTATTCGAGTAACAATTTATTCGAACTTTAAAATTTGCGATCGAAAATTTTTCGAAGTCTTGAAAAATTTTCCAAGTCTTTTTCAGCGTGTTTTTATTCGAGTAACAGTTTATTTGATTGATAAATTTTGCGATTGAATAAAAATGTGTCGAATAACTCATGTTTTCGCTGATGACTTTTACGATCGAATAAAATGTTATCGAAAACAATAGTTTTTCGCTGAGTAAGTTTTCGATCAAATAAAAAATTGTCGAAAAACTTAAGTTTTTCGCCGCGTAGTTTTGCGATCGAATAAAAGAATATCGAAAAACTTAAAGTTTTCGCCGCTGACTTTGGCGATCCAATAAAATATAATCGAAAAAATAAGTTTTTCCCCGCGTAGTTTTGTGATTGAATAAAAATATGTCGAAAACAAAAGGTTTTCGACGCTGAGTTTTGCGATCGAATAAAATTTTAACGAAAACTAAAGTTCTTCGATGACACTGTTTGTGACACAAACTTTTTCGATCGAAAATTTTCAAATCAAACAGTAAATACGTAAAACATAATCTTCGATTTCTGGGTAAATCATGAGTTTGTCTGGGTTCGGAATGTTCATAGAACAGTGGCGAATCCAAATATCATGATTTTAACCCAAAAGATTGAGTTTAAACACTTTGATTTGAGGCTCGAAAAACCAGTTTTCGTCGAAAATATAAATATGAACTTTCTTGAAATATTTTTCATGAAAATGTTTGAGAATCGGATGTTTTGAACAGAAAATGAATCGGAACAATTTTCTATCTTCGAAATCAGCACGTTTAATCTAAAAATTCCGAGGAATGGGGGATTTGGATTGAAATGCCGAAGTCGGTTCGAGGAAGTTCTTAGAAGATGAAGAGTTTTTCGATTGGAATGTGTAGCGTGTGAGAGAGTTTTTCGATTGATAAAGTGATATTAACACTTTACGATCGGGTAAAGTAAGAAATTCTTTTGGGCCGTAAAAAAAAATATTCTTAGGCTTTAGATAAATTCAGGTCTGAAAAAAAATTTATGAATTAACCCAAAAATTATTTGCATAATACTCCTTGTATTTCTGAGAGAAATGAAATTATCGCCTAATGTTGATGAAATTGAACATTTGACTCCTCGGATGAGCTCTAAATTTTCTGCGAGGCTTAAAAAATGTTAGAATTCATGATTTACGAGTGTAGAGGATAATAACACATTATCATATAAAAACTCCCCCTCAACAATTGGATGAGTAAACTTTTCAGTACCTACACATATTTTTGGTACATATGAAAATTTCCGATTTAAGCACAATTAACGCATTCTAAGCAATTCCGCATAGTTTCATTAAAAATTTTGCGTTTTACAAAATATTTAATCGCATTTTAGCAATTCTGAACCAGTGCATGTATTAATGCATTTAAAATTTCCGAAAAATGAAAAATAAAAAATATATTAGTTTCGGGGTCAGATATATTTATTTTAAAATTTTTATCACACAAAAATTTCAAAGATATGTAAAACAATAATTTGCAATAAAATTCGGTAACTAAACTAGTATTCTAAGAGCATAGTTTGAATCACTTCGACAACTCTCGCAAGTTTCGCTCATTTCACTCAATTTATTTTTATCAAGGAGATTTTTAGTAGATATATCGCTCTTATTATCACAACAAAATTATATCAATTAATTTGTTATCGTAGTATTTTTAATCAACTTATCAAGTGAGAGTTCGTCATTTTGAATCAAATGGACTTTGAAGGGATTATTTTTTAGGCTCTGACTAAAGGGGTAGAAATTTTAGGTTAGTGAGCTTAAAAATTCTTCTCTTCCAGGGGTCCTTTTTGTGAGATTCTATTCTGATCCTTTTTCTTTTCTTTTCTATAGTAATTTCTTTTCAGGGCTTTGAGAGATGAGATCTTCTTTGATTTTGGGTCGAGACTGTGTTCCTTTAGAAAGTTTCACAGCTACGGAGTTCGAACCCAAGACTGTGCTTCTCTTCTCGTTTTCTTTACATAAGATCTAGATTATCATTGGAGAAGTTCACTTCGAGCTGCTTCACTTCTAGGAGTATACGAGATTATCTAGGAGAAGTTCACAGTGAGATGAGTGTTTTTCTTCTATAATGATTGAGAAATGCGTAATGTGCATCACTTTAGCTCTCCCCCTCTTTTTCTTGATTGAGTAACCCCTAATCATTTGAATAATGTTGAAGGCTTAATCGGGTGTTTGATAAAGAAAAAGGAATGTCGGAGAAGGCTCAAAGGGGATCTCTAGAGGAAAAAGTAAAGGATTTATAATGTAGGCCAAGTGAGGAATTTCCTAGTATGCCCTTATCATTTTCAAGACAAACTAAACACAAAAGTGTGACACTCAAAAAAATATTGTGGTTCAAATTCTCACATGTATGATGTGGCTTTGTGTCGAGTGAGACAAACAGTTTTTTTGAATAAAAGAATGTCATATGAATTTTTTTTTTTGGCAAAGAACTTAATCATATATTCGAAGAAATATTTTTTGTGAGTAATTTCAAAAATGGTCAAGATCATCGTCATCCCCCTTTTTTTATTTATACTATTTATATATATGTATTATTATATATATTTATTTTATGTAAAAATAAAAAATATATTTATATATATATATATTTTTATAATAAGAAATTGAAATCGTTTTTCATCCAATGTCTTAGTGAATAAGTCGGCAAGTTGAAGCTCCGTTTAACAAAAAACATATCTATCGTACCTTTTTCTACATGATGTTTTATAAAATGATATCGTATGTCTATGTGTTTCGTGCGTGAATGATTAACAGGGTTGCAAGTAATGGTTATAGCACTTTGAGAATCAATTTAAATGGGAATGTTATTGAAATCAAACCCGTAATCGCGTAGTTGTGTCCGCATCCATAGAATTTGCGAGCAACAGCTGGCAACCGCAATGTATTCCGCCTCGGTCGTCGATGTTGACACACAATTTTGTTTCTTTGAAGACCAGCAGACCAACTTTTTGAATAAAAATTGTGCTCCGCCAGGCGTGCTTTTTCTGTCCATTCGACAACCTGCATAGTCAGCATCAGTATAGCCAATAAGTCGAAAGTCAGTATTTTTAGGATACCAAAGCCCTAAGTTTTGAGTTCCTTTGAGATATCGTAGAATCCTCTTAACGGCATTCATGTGGGACTCCTTGGGGTCGGCTTGAAAACGGGCGCATAAGCAAGTTGCAAACATAATGTCGGGTCGGCTGGATGTAAAATAGAGAAGAGATCCGATAATGCTCCGATAGGTGGTGATGTTGATAGCCTTTCCAGAAGGATCAGCATCTAGTTTGCAATTAGTAGACATAGGAGTATTCATCGGTGTGCTCTTGTCTTGATTAAATCTCTTCAGAATATCTCGGATATATTTGGTCTGACTGATGAAAATGCCATCACCGAGTTGCTTGACTTGTAATCCAAGAAAGAATTGGAGTTCTCCCATTAAGCTCATCTCGAATTTAGTCTTCATGAGATTACCAAATTTCTGACAGAGACGTTCATTCGTCGATTCTAAAATGATGTCATCAACGTAGACTTGAACGATCATCAGGTCGTTGCCTTGCTTTTTGATGAAGAGAGTCGTATCGATTGTCCTCAAATGAAGTTGGATTTGACCAAAACTTCTCTCAGAACACCATACTAGGCACGAGGGGCTTGTTTTAGTCTATTGAGAGCTTTGTCCAATCGATAGACATGATCAGGATGGTTCTCGTGCATGAACCCTTCGGGTTGAACGACGTAGACTTCTTCTTTTAAGACGCCATTGAGAAAGGCTGTTTTGACGTCCATTTGATAGACTTTTAGTGTTTGTGAGCCGCGTATGCTAGAAATAAGCAAATAGCTTCAATACGTGCAACCGGAGCATACGTCTCGTCGTAATCAATTCCTTCTTGTTGATTTTATCCCTTAGCAACGAGTCGTGCTTTATTCCTGATTACTTCACCGTTCTCTCTTGTTCTTGAAAACCCATTTAGTTCCAATTATGGTTTTGCCTTGTGGTCGAGGAACCAATGTCCAAACTTGTAGACGCTCAAACTGGTTGAGTTCATCTTGCATCGCAATTACCCAATCCGGGTCTTTAAGAGCTTCGGCTACCTTATTTGGTTCGTTTTGGCTTCCGAAGCATGTGAATAAACCGCTTTGTGTAGACGTCCTAGTACGTACACCACTTGAAGGATCCCCGATAATCTGATCAGTGGGGTGAGCTCGAGTCCATTTGCGTTCGTGAGGAATAATTAAAGTAGATTCGTCATTGGATTGGAGATCGAGATATCCTTAATTAATGGGTTGATCATTCAGAGTTGGGAAATTCAATTCAGATGTAGAGTCGATAGGAATTTCCTCATTTGTATTTGTAGGAACTGCAGTACTAGATGAAGATTCTGAATAAGTAGATTCTCCAACATTTGTCGGATTTTGAAGAAGACGAGTCTCATTATTAATTTCTTCCATTGAGGGAGATGGGGCACTGCTTGGTGTTGAGTGAGACGAAGTAGGCATTTGAGACTTGTTCCGATAAAAGTGTTCGAATAGAGAATCTAAATCTTCATGGTCAGCGGGAATTGCTTCATTTGACGTTGATGTAGAAGTTGTCGAAAGTTGTTGACCTTGTGCCAACACGCCAGTAAGCTCGGGTTCTGGACTATTTTGTTCAGAAGCCAATTCCGTCATTTCTTGAAAGGTGACGTTGTAACTTTCAAGAATTGTACGAGAAGACTTGAGGTAGACGCGATATGATTTTGAAGTAGAGGAATATCCGACAAAAATGGCTTCAAAGGCTTTGGGATCGAACATGGTTCGATGCTCCCGATCGTTGGCCACAAAACACTTGCAATCAAATACTTTGAATAATGATATATTCGGAATTATTTGATTAATTAGCTCATATGGCGTTCTCTCGAAGCGTTTGTGAATAATTGTCTTATTTTGAGTAAAACATGTTGTACTCACTGCTTCAGCCCATAGAAAGTGAGGAAGACCGGAGTATATGAAAATAGTTCTTGCAGCTGCAACTAAAGTCCGGTTCTTTCTTTCTACGACACCATTTTGTTGTGATGTTTTTGCGGCTGAGAATTGTTGAATAATACCAAGTGATTGATAAAAGTTGCTGAGACGCTGATTGTTGAATTCTGTCTCCTAGTCCGTTCTGATTACTTGGACTTTCTTTTGCAGGAGATTCTGAGTTGTATTCACAAAGCTTATTATCAAGTCTCCAGTCTCATCTTTAGTTCGGAGATATCTTGTCCATGTGTAGCGAGAATAATCGTCGATAATTACTAACACATATTTACGACCGTTGATGCTTTGTGTACGCATTGGTCCACAAAGATCCATGTGAAGTAACTCCAAGGGTCGAGATGTAGAAGCAACTTGCTTGAGTTTGTGTGATGCTCGCTTAATTTTTCCCATTTGACAAAGCCGAACAGTGATGCTCTTGGTTAGATGAAATTGTTGGCAGACCGTTGACCAACTTTTTAACACTGAGGTTGTGAAGAGCTTTCAAATTGAGATGAAACACACGTTGATGCCATAAGATGTTCCTCTTGATTGTTGTCTGAGAGATGAGGCATACAGCAGTCGAAGGTCGAACTGATGTCAGATTGATTGTGTATAGGTTAGATCTTCGTGATCTTATGAGAAGTTCTTGATTTTGACTATTCAAAACTCTACACTATTCAGCTAGAAATACTACTT
This sequence comes from Linderniella brevidens, assembly GCA_004919715.1. Taxonomy (NCBI): domain Eukaryota; kingdom Viridiplantae; phylum Streptophyta; class Magnoliopsida; order Lamiales; family Linderniaceae; genus Linderniella; species Linderniella brevidens. Next base: position 11,053,935 of record SWDC01000148.1, read on the forward strand.
GAAATCCTTTGTCACAGAATTGGCCTATGCTGAACAGATTGTGCTGGAGACCTTGGACGTAAGAGACATCTTTAATTGTCAAATTTGGCAGTAAAATGTCTCCAAATCCGAGTATGGGAGCTGAGTCATTGTTGTCAAATCGGACTTTGCCATTGTAACGATCTTGGTAGTTTCTCAACATTTCTTGTTTTCCCGTCATGTGTGTGGAGCAACCAGAATCTAAATACCGCACATGATGGATCTGCATAGAAAGAAATCAGACTTTGCCATTGTAACGATCTTGGTAGTTTCTCAACATTTCTTGTTTTCCCGTCATGTGTGTGCGCAACCAGAATCTAAATACCGCACATGATGGATCTGCATAGAAAGAAATTAGGGAGACTTAGGTACCCACTTTTGAATGGGTCCTCTCGGATTAGCAGATTTGATAAGTAAGGTTTGTTTATCTTTGGTTCCTAACTTATGTGAATGCTTAGGTACCCAAACCAACTTAGAAGTACTTGGTTTAAGTAACACCTCTGTAGACAATTTAGCCTTATTGGCTTGAGTTTGCCTAGGTGATGACTTAGGAATCCATTGTGGTTGAACCTTACATGGGAGGTTAATTTCAGCACGAACAAATGTCTGATTTGTCTTATTGCTGGAGAAAATCTTTTCTTTGGCTACTCTCCTAAGGTGTTTAGTTGAATGTACGTGGACTGGATACCTTAGGTGAGAACAAGAATGTATGGAGCTATAAGTTTTCTTAATAGTTGGATCTTGTTTCTGACGAGACTTAAGACTTGCATGTGTTTTAAAATGATGATAGTTTTTAGAAGTAGAGCCAATTTCAAAGTTTGTGCTTTCAAAAATAATAGGCTTTAACGCATAATTTGAAGTAACAATACTAGAAATAGCTTTCTTCGTACGAGTGTGCATAGTTTTTGACATAGAAGAAATAGATAACAAATCATTTTCTTCTGAAATTTTATTCTAGGCACTCTTTCCTTAGCATGGTTCACCTCTTTTACTACTCTACCTATGGATGGAGTAGAAAAAGAGTTAGTAAAAATCATTTTCCTTTTTGAAGCATTTAAGGATTCGTTTTCTCTCTTTACAATTTCTAAAGAAGATTTATCTTCTTTTAAAATATTTTAAAAAATAATAGGAGAGTTTTTCTTAGTTTTAATCTTGTCCATTAAAATTTTTTTTTCTAAATAAGATCATGACAAGTTTTTAAAATAGATGAAGTTTTGAGATTGGAAATCTCCAATAAAAGTTCGTTCTTTTCAGCTTTGAAATTCTTTCTTTCTGTTTCCAATGAAGCGTTTAAATCAGTTATTTTCTAGTAATAGCTGGAATATAACAGAAATTAGAATTTTGAGAATGATTAATATTTTCTTCCTTATTTTTAGAAAAATCTTCTAGGGGATATAATGAAGTATAATCACAAGACAAGTTGAGATCTCTTGTCTTGTCACTATTATTTAAGTCGGTGTAGTCAAAAGGAATGTTAGTCCTATCAGTGGCTTGTCGTTTAGATTCTTCTAAAGCATTTATTTCGGAATAATTAGTAAATGCCATTAGAGAAGTTAAACCTAATCCCATATACTTGATATCGTATAATTGTCTAACATTGACCTTTTTCAAGTTACAGGGATTGTTAAAACCTAAGCCCTCTTTAGGATTATAAAATTCTGTATCAAGGGGTTGATTCAGAAATATAGTTTGATCCATTTGACCCTTTTTTATTAGAAGATCATCTGACGTTTTAATCCTTGAATAAAGTTTCTTACGTTCGTCAGAAATTTCTTTGAAATTATTTTTAGAAATTTCTAAGTCTCTCTGACAATCGATAAGAATCGTATTAAGGTCAGTAATTTTAGTCTCAGAGGTAGCTATGGTTAATTCAAGACTAGAGATTTTTTCTTTAGCGTTAGATAAGAGAATCTCGAGATGAATTTTCTTATCTAATTGCTTTTGGAAATTGCTTTCGCTAAGAGGTAGTTTCTCTTCTAATTCCTTTGTTCGTTTCCGCTCAATTTTCATGTTAGTGTACTTAAGTTGTAACGATTCTAACATGTTTGATAATGTGGAATTAGTCAATTGTACCTCTTGTGATGAAGAGGATGCTTTGTCGTCGTCGTCGTCAGGCCTCCTGGATGGGTCATCATCTGAAGCGTCGTCAAGGTATGCCATAAGTGCAAGATTTTCGTCTTCAGAATCTGTGGTATCTTCCAGCCAATGCTCTTGTTCTGTCAACAGTACTACTCCAGCCTCTTTCTGTTTAGTGAGTTGGAATTTTTTGGAGTAGTAGTTGGCATCCTTTTTCTTGGGTAGTTTGCATTCCCTGGAGAAGTGTCCTACCTTTTGCACAATTATAACATTTTTGTGGTTCTTTGACACATTTTGATTCTGAGGACACGGCCGTTCTTTCCCTTTGCTTGGAGCTAGATATCCGAATTCTATTGGCCGAAGACGAGGATTTCTTTTTGTAAAACGTTTTACTCATCATTTTAGAAATGAGAGCTAACTGTTTCTTGAACTCCTTCATATCAGGTTCGGAGTCTGAGTCAGATTCTTCTTCATCTTCTGAAGAACTTGGCAGCTTAATACTTTTATCTTTTCGACATCGACTTTGCTTTCTTTCAGAGATAAGTGCTATAGAGTCGTCGATCTGATTGCCCTTTAGTTCTTTTTGGATCTCTCTTATATCTTCTTCATGTTGGGCGAGATTAGCAAAGACGGCGTGGATATCCATTTCGTCCAAATCCTTATTTTGTCAGATTTGAATGGATATTTTCTTCCACTCCGGTTGAAGAGAAGAAAGAATCTGATGTTGTCCTCCATGTTGGTCTTGAATATATCTATCTTCCTCATTTCATTGAGAAGAGTTAGATATCTTTGATAGAGTTCATAAACTGATTCCTCTGTCTTGGCTTTGAAGGAGTCATAAGCTGTTAGGATATTTGCTTGCTTTGATTTGACTCCAACTTCAGTTCGTTGCATCATTTTGTGGAGTTCGTCCCACATGGCTTTTGCACTCGATAGACTATTTATTTGCATGTATATGTCATTCGGTATACCTTGCATTAGGAAAGTCTTGGCTCCCAAGTCTGCTTTGGCTCTTAAACGCTCCCCCTCAGTATATTCACCAGGAACTTTAAGTCTTCTGGTTGCAGGAATAGGAGGATTGTTTGTGGCATCTCCTTCTTGGATGAGCCAGAATTGAGCTGGACCTTCTTGAAGTGACGCGATCAAATTTGTGGCTTGATCTTTCGTTTCCAAGAAGTTCAAGAACCGGCTTCTCCATACCGTGTATTCGCCTCCTCGAATAATTGGAGGGCGGACGTCATTTGCAAGTGAGTAAGCATCCATTTTTGTTGATTGATAGGATCTTCGTGAAGGTTTGGAATAGTAATGAAAAATTCTTCACAAGTGACAAATTTAGTTAGAAATATTTGATTCGTACTTAAACAATTTCCTTTTTGAACCTATGATCCGGTCGTGAAAGAGAAATTGTTATGTTTTCGAAAATATTTGGTAATGAAAAATTGATACTTCAAGATTTGTTAAATAAATTTGAATTATTGATAAAAAACATTGAGTATCAAAATTGATAGTTCGGAGACAAATATTTTTCGTAAGTTTTGAAGTTCACAATTTTTTATTTCCTTTTAAATGTTGTGGTCGAAATGTATTTCGATCAATAAAGTTTTTCGATTTTAAAAAATATTAAAATTTTTAGTCGAAAATGTTTTTCGAATGTTTAAGGATTTAGTTATATGTTTATCGAAAAATAGTTTTCGCAAAAAAAATGTTGAAAAGATGATCTTATCGAAAAATATTTTGTCGAAAAACTATGTTGATTACAAAAACTCTTATCGAATAACTTGTGACCGAAAAATTACTAATGATCGAAAGACTTTGTTTTTAGTTTGACTCAAATTGTTGACTGTAAAATTTTTCGATGGAGTATTTTTCGATCGAAAATATATTTTGCCTGATTTTCGATCGAAAAATTTATTCGCTCAAAAAACGTATTTATATATGAATCGAAAAACTAATTTTTGAAATAATGTTTTTCGAGTCTTAATTTTGAGTAAAACGCTTGAAAATAGTGTTTGTCGTCGAAATATTTCTCGGCTACAAACTTGGTCGAAAAGATTTTTCGATTCAAGTTTTTCGATCGAAGAACTGATCGAAGAACAACTAAGTTCAATGTAACTGTGAAAATTCCAGATTCAATCGAGATGTTCAATTTAGACTCTGAAATTCTGGATAATCACTCGTTCAACAGTTCTAAATATGAACAAACACAGAATCAACCACGTTTAATAGGAAAATATATTGAGATTTAAGAAAATCAGATTGGACTCAAAACTTGATGGCAAACGCAAAAATCGATCTGAATCGAAAATCTGAATTATTATTATGTTCTAAGCGATTGAAATCAGTACGTAAATCAATACTAACATATAATATACCACTTAATCAGCAAAATCAACAACAAAATTCGCACAATTGAGTATATTGATCAAAATATAAGTCACGTGGGTTTTTCGATCGAAAAATCTAGAAAATTATTTTGATCTGAAAATTGCGAATTCTGTCCAAAATCAATCACGATTTGCTCTGATACAAATTGTTAGGTCCTGATTCATCAATCAACAAGGAATCTAAGCACGAATTCCTGGTATTCGAGTAAGAAATCTTACGATATACGATCGGTCGAATATCCGCGTTGAAGATCTTGAGAGAGGTTGTTTAGCTTTTCCGAGTTTCTCGAGCGTGATCTCTCGTTGAAAATATGAATTCGATACTTGTGTTTTCTGAATAATAAAACTCGTATTAACTTCGATAGTGTACATCATATTTATACCTATATCTAAGGTATAATTACTCTTAAGTCCTACACTATTAAAACTTCTAATTACGCCCCTAATTACAAGGATAATGAAATAATAAAGCACAATTCTAATATTCTCTTCAACTGTCATACAGCTTTACTGACCTTAAAAGAGTGACTAAGTCACATATACCAGTTGTTCATGCTTCTGTAAAAATAGATGTTCATGCAGAACGAAGTTGAGCCTAAGCATGGTAGGCCCTCGGGTTCCAAAGATAAAAATCCTCGGAAAAGAAAAGGAGCAAATAATATTAATGATCGAACCGAGGATTTATTGACTAGAAAAGAGTCGATGGGCATTAACGATTATGAGAATAAACTCACGTACCTTATCATTCAGAAATAATGATAATGAAGAGCTCTCAATAAACTATGACCAAAATGGAATTAGATGGAACCGAGACACGTTGACGATAAATTCTCATTTAACGTAGCGCTTCAAGAAATAAATGAGATGATGAGAATGAGAATCACGAACCAAGGTCTGTAAAAGAATGCAAACAAAGAAATGATTGCTAAAATGGAAAGATGCAATCGAGGCAGAATTAAAATACCTTGAGAAACGAAAAGTTTTCGGACATGTAGTTCGCATACCAGAAAATTTAAGGGGGCTGGCTATAAATGGATTTTCATCCGAAAGAGTAAAAACGGGTGAAATTATGAGATACAAAGCACGGCTTATTGCGCAAGGTTTTTCGCAACGACATGGTATTGATTATGAGGAGACGTATTCCCTGGTGGTGGATGCAACTACTTTTCGTTTTATAATGTCTGGCAGTACGTGAAGGACATGCGTCTTATGGATGTTGTCACTGCATATTTATATGTCCACTTGACAGTGACATTTATATGAAACTTCCCAAGGGATTTAAATTGCCCGAGAATTCAGAACCTAGTGATGAGTACTCAATTAAGTTGAATAAATCACTTTACAGATTAAACAATCTGGGCGTATGTGGTATAATCGCCTCGGTGAATATTTAATGAAAGAGGGATAAAAAATGATCAAACTTGTCCGTTGATATTTATGAGAAGACGTGAAAAGGAGTTTGTCGTTATTGCAATTTATGTTGATGATATCAACATAGTTGGAACTCTTGTTGAGTTATCAAAGGCTGTTGATTGTTTGAAAAAGGAGTTCGAAATGAAAGATATTGGAAAAAAAAGGTATGTCTTGGACTGCAAATTGAATATTTGAAAAACAAAATATTTGTATATCAAGAAACGTATACGAAAAATGTACTAAAAAGATGCTATATGGATAACGCTCGTCCATTGGATACTTTGATGATCGTTCGATCTTTAAACGTTAATAAATATCCGTTCAGACCACATGAAAATGATGAATAACTACTTGGTCCTGAAGTACCATATCTTAGTATTATCAGAGCTCTAATGTATCTTACGAGTCATACGTGACCTGATATAGCGTTCGCTTTAAATCTTTTGGCGAGATATGGTTCGCCGACTCATAGATATTGGAAGGGGATTAAGCGAATTTTCTGATACCTTCAAGGAACAATTGATATGTGATTGTTCTATTCTACTGAACCAAAGACATATCCCATTGGATATACAGATGCTTGATTCATATCTGACCCGCATAATGCTCAATTGCAAACAGGTATTTATTTGCATACGGTGGAACTGCTTTTTCATGGCGATATGTTAAACAAAGTTTAACCGCCATGTCCAATCATGCTGAAATATTAGCGATTCATGAAGTTACAAGAGAATGCGTTTGCTTGCGGTTGATAATTCAGCATATACAACAAACTTGTGGGCTATTATCCAATAAGTTACCTCCTTCTATCTTATATGAAGACAATGCGGCATGTATGACTCAACTAAAAGAATGATACGTCAAAAGTGTTGGATTTGATGGACCTAAATGACGGTGGCAATTACGTAATCTCGATGGCGATAGAACTAAATACATATCACCCAAATTCTTCTACACGCATGACCTTCAGAAGATCCGTGAAACTGATGTTAAACAAGTCTGCTCAAGTGACAATCTAGCTGATATATTCACTAAAGCTCTTCCTCCAAGGATATTCGAGAAACTCGTATGTTTAATTGGACTTCGAAGGCTTAGAGATCTCAATTGATGTTAGCATCAGAGGGAGACCTTGAAATGCTCGATACACTCTTTTTTCCTTCACTAGGGTATTATTCCACTGAGTTCAATACCATCAGATCATATTCTCTGAATGGACATCCATGTGGGAGTATTACGAATATTTTATGGTGGATGTCCATAGACATTTGTGCCCATGCCATTTAATGTTGGTAGTACAAGTTCTTCCTATAAATAACCTTCTTTGTTCATTGTTTAGTGGGACATCAAAAGGAAAACAAACAAGTTCTTATACGATTGCTTTCATTATTTGTTCTCATATATATATATATTTATTATACTTTAGATAATAACAAAGTCTTATATATCATAACCATTTTATAGCAATATTGTTATAAAATTTGTTTTTAAGGGTAAATTGCATATCATTCCTGTTATAAGTTTGAACTTCATCTTAAATACCCCTACAATTATTTATTTCTGTCACCCAAAACATTCAAAAGATGAAAATAACATTTCTTCACAAATTCAGAAAAGCTTCAAGATTATTATATCACCCGCGAGTATTGTACCAACAAAACACGTTATTATACAAAGACAAATTGGCATACTTCTACCAATAAACATAGATATTATATTATTGGTTCCCATTATTATATCAAGTTAAATTTAAGACTATTTTGCCAACTGTTGTATTATTATACTAACAAATAATTGTATTATAATTTAATTATACGAAGTGATTTTCCCTGATTATACCACGAAACACGATTATTATACCAACAAAATCGAATATTATACAATTAAAATAATTATCGTAATAACTTCAATTTCTATACCAACAAACTCATATACTATTATTTTTTCATCCCATTATGATTGTTATACCAACAAACGCTGGTATTTTACATTATGCTATTTGTTGGTTATTATACCAACAAATAATGAGCGATTGTTTTATGATTATTTTACCACAAAGGTATTTGTATAATTATGCTATTTGTTGGTATAATAATCGTAAAATAATCGTTCATTCTTTGTTGGTATAGTAACCAAACATGTTGGCATAATATCTGTTGGTATAATAGTCCCCATTTAGTTGGAAAAATATAATTGAATTTGTTGGTAAAATAATCAGAAGCCTTACTATACTTCTCGTTAATAGCTCGGTATAAGTTCAAATTTTGTTAGTATATTTGAAAACTTTCGAACAATACATTTAATACCGGAATGATAAATACATGTATTCATATGCACAGGTTCTTCCTTTGTATAATGTCGGTTGGTAAAATAAGTACCGGTATTGATATAATTAGGTCCTTTTTTGGTATAATAATCACAAACCAACCGTTAGTATTTGTTGATGAAATAACCGAAATTGTTGGTATAATCACATCATTTGTTGGTATAATAATCGCAAACCAACCGTTCAATATTTGTTGGTATACTACCCACTGTTGATATCATTGCATCATTTGTTTTATATTTATAGGTAAATTTGATCGGTATTTTGTGGTATAATAAACAAGTCTGTTGGTATAATGATAGGTAGTGTACTTCAAGTGCAATATCTAAAATAGTTGGTCTAATACCAACTTTTGTTGGTATATCAGTCAGAAATTGGATGAAAAATAATCATAGACTAAATGGGTTTGTTGGTATTATAATCAAATTTATCGATATAGTTATTTGAATATTTTGTTGTTATAATATTATGTTTTGTTGGTATAATAGTCCTGTTAATGTGCGAAAATCAATTTTTGTAATTTAATTATAAAAATATTATTTGTTGGTATAATAGAGTTAATATTGGGCATATACTCTTAAATTCGACTTGATACAATAGTGAGAATATTTGGTATAATATTTGTCTTTATTGGTAGAATTATACCAATATTGTTTGGCTTAATAACATGTTTTGTTGGTATAATACTCGCGACCGATGATAACCTGGAAGATTTTCTGATTTTGTGAAGAAATTTATTTTTTCGATGTTTAGGGTATTAACCACACAATTTTTCACATATAGGTACGTAACAAGAAGAAATAATCCGAGGGATATTTAAGAGGAAATTCAAACTTATAACGGGACTGATACGCAATTTACCATTAATTTAAATAACGTTTTCATTTTGAAATTAAATATTAAGAAGATATATTACATGAAGATTAGTTTTAAAATAATACTTTTATGTTTGTAATATGATTTTTGAAGAGAATTTAGAATTGTGCTTTGTCATTTTACTATTCTTGTAATTAGGGGCGTAATTAGTAGTTTTGATAGTGTAGGACCAAATAGTAAATATACCATGTAAATAGGCATAAATACAATGTACACTATCAAAATAAATACACAAGTTCATTTTCAGAAAAATAACAAGCATTGAATTCACATTCTAAGAGAGAGAAAAGTAATCGAGAAACTCTGTTTCTCAAGATCTTCAAAGAAGATATTCGACCGAATGTATATTATGAGATATATCATTCTAATATCTATAATTCATGCTTCGATCGATCGGTAGTTGATAAAATAAGACCTAACAATTGGTATCAGAGCGGATCGTGATCGCTTTTGGATAGAATTCGCGATTTTAAGATCAAAATAATTTTCCAGATTTTTCGATCGAAAAACTTACGTGACTTGTATTTTGATCAATATGCTTTATGTTTGCGAATTTTAGTGATGATCTTGTTGATTAAGTGATAGATTATATGCTAGGAATGATTTACGTACTGATTTCAATCGCCTAGAACGTCATATTAATTCAGATTTTCGATTTAGATCGATATTTGCGTTTGCGATTAAGTTTTGATTCCGATTTGATTTTATTAATATTTGATATATTTTGCTGTAAAACGTGGTTAATCTTGTTGCTCATATTAAGAACGAAAAAACGAGTGATTATCAAGAATTTCATCATCTAACTTGAACATCTCGGTTGAATCTGGAATTTTCACTGTTACATTGAACTTTGTTGTTCTTCGATCGGATTTTCGATCGAAAAAAACTTTGCTCGAAATCATTTTTCGAACACTGTGCTCGGGTGTTTTACTCAAATATAAGACTCGAAAAACAATTATTCGATAATTAGTTTTTCGATTCATATATAAATATCTTTTTCCGAGCGTAATAAAGCATATTTTTTTCGACGGATACTGTTTTCGCTAAATAAATATCTAATTTTGACACGAAAAACTTGTCATAGTAAAACAAGTTTTTCGATCAAAAGATTTTCGATCATTTAAATTTTCAAGTCAAAATTTAGCGAAAACTTATTTCGATCGAATAATTCACACTCGAAAAACTTCACAAATTTTTCGATAAAGGTTTTTGCGATCAACTATTCGAAAAACTATTTTTCAACTGGATATTTACTCTGCAAAACTCTTACGTTCGAAAAATAATTTTCGATAAATACAACGAAAAACATATTCAATCGAAAATCTTTCGATTAAAGGTTTGAAATTTTTCTAATCGAAGACCTTATTGCTAAAAAAAAAATTTCCGATCACTGTTCAAACACACACACATTTTACACTATTTTGAAAGAAATCAAAATTCAAAATTTTCAAAACTTATGAAAAATATTTGTCTCCGAATTATCTTCTACGATACTCAAATTTTCAATATTAAAATCAAAATTCTTTAGCAAAATTTTGAAGGATCAATTCTCATATCAAATATTTTTCGAAATCAAAACAATTTCTCTTTAACAATCGAAAAATAGGTACGAAAAGGAAGTTGTTTAAAGTACGAAACAAACATTACTAACGAAGTTTGTCACTTGTGAAGCACTTTTCATTACAATTCCGAACTTTCACGAAGATCCAACCAATCAACTACAAATTGATGCTTACTCACTCGGAAACGACGTCCGCCCTCCAATTCTACGAAGAGGCGAATACACCGTATGGAGAAGCCGATTCATGAACTTCTTGGAAACAAAAGATCAAGCCACAAATTTGTTCGCTTCACTTCAAGAAGGACCAGCTCAATTTTGGCTCATCCAAGAAGGCGATGCCACCAATAATCCTCCAATTCCCGCCACAAGAAGACTCAAAATTCCTAGTGAATACACCGAGGGGGAGCGATTAAGAGCAAAAGCGGATTTAATAGCCAAAACTTTCCTTATGCAATGAATTCCTAATGACATCTATATGCAAATAGATAGTCTATCTAGTGCAAAAGCTATGTGGAACGAGCTCCACAAGAAGATGCAAGGGACCGAAGTTGGAGTCAAAGCCAAGAAAGCAAATATTCCAACCGCTTACGACTCATTTAAACCCAAGGCGGAGGAAACCGTTTATGAACTCTATCAACGCTATCTAACTCTTCTTAATGAGATGATGAAGATAGATATCTTCAAGACCAACATGGAAGTCAACATCCGATTTCTTTCTTCTCTTCAACCGGAGTGGAAGAAAAATATCCATGCAAATCCGTCAAAATAAGGATTTGGACGAAATGGATATCCACGCCGTCTTTGATAATCTCGCCCAACACGAGGAAGATATCAGAGAGATACAAAAGGAACTTAAGGGCAAGCAGATCGACGATTCTATTGCTCTTGTTTCTGAAAGAAAAACAAGTCGATCTCGCAAAGATAAAAGCATCAAGTTGCCAAGTTCTTCGGAAGATGAAGACGAATCTGAATCGGACTCCGAACCCGATATGAAGGACTTCAAGAAACAGTTAGCTCTCATTTCTAAACTGATGAGCAAAAAGTTTTATAAAAATTAAATCCTCTTCGTCGGCCAATAGACTTCGGACATCAAGCCCCTAGCACAAGGAAAGATCGGCCAAGTCCTCAGAATCTAAAAACGCCAAAGAACCACAAAAATTCTATAATTGTGGTAAGATAGGGCACTTCGCCAGAGAATGCAAACTTCCCAAGAAAAAGGACGCCAACTACTACTCCAAAAAATTCCAACTCACTAAAAAAAAGAGGCTGGAGTAGCAGTGATGGCCGAACATGAGCATTGGCTGGAAGACACCACAGATTCTGAAGACGAAAATCTCGCTCTAATGGCATACCTCGAAGACGCCTCAAATGATAACTCTTCAAGAAGGCCTGACGACGACGACGATAAAGCATCCTCTTCATCACAAGAGGTAACAATGTCTCATTACATATTAAGTACTCTAACATGAAAAATGAGCGGAAAAGAACTAAGGAATTAGAAGAGAGACTAGCTCTTAGTGAAAACAATTTCCAAAAGCAATTAGATAAGAAGATTCATTTAGAAATTCTCTGATCTAACGCTAAGGAAAAAATATATAGTCTTGAATTAACAATAGCTACCTCTGAGACTAAAGTCAATGACCTTAATACGACTCTTATCGATTGTCAGAGAGATTTAGAAATTTCTAAAAATAATTTCAAAGAAATTTCTGACGAACGTAAGAAACTTTACTCAAGGATTAAAACTTTAGATGATCTTTTAACAAAAAGGGGTCAAACGGATCAAACTATCTTTCTAAATCAACCTCTTGATATAGAATTTTATAATCCTAAAGAAGGCTTAGGTTTTAACATTCCATGTAACTTGAAAAAGGTCAATGTTAAACAGTTATATGATATAAAGTACATGGGATTAGGTTTAACTTCTCTAATGACCTTTATTAATTCTTCAAAAATAAATGCCTTAGAAGAATCTAAACGAAAAGCCACCAATAGGACTGACATTCCCTTTGACTACACCGACTTGAATAATAGTTACAAGACAAGGGATCTCAACTTATCTAGTGATTATAATTCATTATATCCCCTAGAAGATTTTTCTAAAGATAAGGAAGAAAATGATGATCATTTTCAAAATTCTACTTTCTGTTATATTCCAACTATTATTAAGAAAATAGCTTATTTAAACGACTCCTTATAAACAGAAAAAAAGAATTTCAAAGGTGAGCTTTTACTGGAGATTTCTAATCTCAAAACTTCCTCTACTTTATTGTCCTGATTTTACTTTGAAAGAAAAATCATTAATTAAGGACAAGATTACATCTAAGAAAACACCTCCCACTGTTTTTCAAAATATTTTAAAAGAAGATAAATCTTCTTTAAAAATCGTAAAGGGAGGAAAAGAATCCTTAAATGCAAAGGTAGAGTAGAAAAAGAGGTGAAGCATGCAAAGGAAACAGTGCTTAGGATAGAATTTCAGAAGAAAAATGATTGAAATGTCGTATTTTGTTGCAAGGAAAAGAGTGCCTAGGTGAAGCATGGACACTCGTAAGAAGACAGCCGTTTCAAACTTTAATGTTGTTGCTTCCACTTATGTGTTAAAACCTATTAATTTTGAAAGCACAAATTTTGAAAGCACAAATTTTTGAAATCGGCTCTACTTCAAAAATTATAAACAATCATTCTAAGACAAATGCAACTCTTAAGTCTCATAGGAAACAAGATCCAGCTATTAAGAAAGCTTATAGCTCCATACATTCTTGTCCTCACCTAAGATACCCGGTCCACGTACATTCAGCTAAACACCTGAGACTAGCTTTTTTAAGAAAAGATTTTCTCAAGCAATAAGACAAATCAGACATTTGTTCGCGCTGAAATTAACCTCCCATGTAAGGTTCAACCTCACTGTGTTCCTAAAACACCACCTAGGCCAACACAAGCCAATAAGGCCAAGTTGCCTACAGAAGTACCACTTAAATCAACTACTTCTAAGTTGGTTTGGGTACCTAAGCATTCCAATAATTTAGGATCAGATGCCCAAACCTTACTTATCAAATCTGCTAATCCGAGAGGACCCATTCAAAAGTGGGTACCTAAATCTCCCTAACCTCTTTTTATGCAGATCCATCATGTGTGGTATTTAGATTCTGGTTGCTCCACGCACATGACGGGAAAGCAAGAACTGTTGAACAACTACCAAGACCGTTACAACGGAAAAGTCCGATTTGGCAACAATGATCAGCTCCAATACTCGGCTTTGGAGACATTCTACTGCCGAATCTGACGATTAAAAACGTCTCATACATCCAGGGTCTTAAAACAACCTGTTCAGCATAGGACAATTCTGCGATAAAGGATTTCAAGTGGTGTTTCTAGCTGATTAGTGCAGAATTTTAAATAGTCAAAATCAAGAACTTCTAACAGGATCACGGAGATCAAATCTCTACATTATCACTCTGACAACAGTTCGACCTTCGACAACTTTTGCCTCATCTCACAGACTACAATCAAGAGGAACAGCTTATGGCATCAACACTTGTCTCATCTAAATCACAAAGCTCTTCACAAACTCTTTGTTAAAAAGTTGGTCACCGGTCTACCAACAATCTCTCCCCATCAAGAGCATCACTGTTCGGCTTGTCAAATGGGAAAAATGAAGCGAGCATCACATAAACAAGCAAATTGCTTCAACATCTCGACCCTTAGAACTACTTCACATGGACCTTTGTGGACCAATGCGTACACAAAGTATCAACGGTAAAAAATATGTGTTAGTAATTGTCGACGATTATTCTCGCTACAACTGGACAATATATCTCTGAACTAAAGATGAGACTGGAGACTTGATAATAAGCTTTGTGAATACAACTCAGAATCTCCTGCAAAAGAAAATCCAAGTAATCAGAACGGACAACGGATCTACAAACCAACAACGGATCCAAATAATCTCCTGCAAAAGAAAATCATTCAATTCAGGATGTCTCGATCTACAAACAAATAACGGATCAACTTCGGTTATTCCTCACGAACGCAAATGGCCTCGAGCTCATCCTATTGACCAAATCATCGGTGATCCTTCAAAGCAGCTTATTCACATGCTTCTTAAGCCAACATGAACCAATTAGGGTGGCCAAAACTCTTAAAGACCCGGATTGGGTAATCGCGATGCAAGATGAACTCAACCAATTCGAGCGTCTACGAGTTTGGACATTAGTTCCTCGACCGCAAGACAAAACAATAATTGGAACTAAATGGGTTTTCAAGAATAAGAAAAACGAGAACGGTGAAGTAATCAGGAATAAAGCACGCCTCGTCGCTAAGGGATACAATCAACAAGAAGGAATTGACTATGATGAGACATATGCTCCGGTTGCACGGATTGAGGCTATTCGCTTATTTTTAGCATACGCGGCTCATAAAGACTTCAAAGTCTATCAAATCGATGTTAAAACCGCCTTTCTCAACGGCGTATTAAAAGAAGAAGTCTACGTCGCTCAACCCGATGGCTTCGTGCACGAAACCATCCTGATCATGTCTATCGTTTGGACAAAGCTCTTTATGGACTAAAACAAGCCCCTCGTGCTTGGTATGATGTTCTGAGCGAATTTTTAGTAAAGTCCAACTTCATCATAGGAACAATCGATACGACACTCTTCATCAAAAGGCAAGGCAAAGATTTGATGATCGTTCAAGTTTACGTTGATGACATCATTTTCGGCTCGACGAATGAACGTCTCTGTCAGAAATTTGGCAATCTCATGAAGACCAAATTCGAGATGAGCTTAAACATCAATTCTTCCTTGGACTACAAGTAAAGCAACTCGAAGATGGAATCTTCATCAGTCAAACCAAGTATATTCGAGATATTCTGAAGAGATTTAATCAAGAAAATAGCACACCGATGAATACTCTCATCTCAGCAAACTGCAAATTGGATGCTGATCCGTCTGGCAAGGCAGTCAACATCACAATCTATCGAAGCATTATCGAATCTCTACTGTACTTTACGTACAGCCGACCCGACATCATGTTCGCCACTTGTCTCTGTGCTCGTTTTCAAGCTGACCCAAAGTAATCTCACATGCAAGCAGTCAAGCGAATTCTACGCTATCTAAAAGGAACTCCCAACTTAGGGCTATGGTATCCTAAAGATACTGACTTTCGATTAATTGGCTATACTTATGCTGACTATGCAGGTTGTCGAATGGACAGAAAAAGCACGTCTGGCGGGCACAATTTTTAGGCGAAAAGTTGGTCTGCTGGTCCTCAAAGAAACAAAATTGCATGTCAACATCAACGGCCGAAGCAGAATATGTTGCGGCTGCCAGCTGGTTCTCACAGATTCTATGGATGCGGACACAACTACGCGATTACGGGTTTGATTTTAATAACATTCCCATTTACAGTGATTCTCAAAGTGTTATAGCCATTACTTGCAATCCTGTTCATCATTTGTTAGTCCGATTACGCACTCAAGAGAGGATCAAAGGCTTAAAAATGATAAAGTTCTTAAAACACCTTCAGTGTGTGTTTGTGTGTGTGTGCCGAAATTAAGAACTTACTTTTTAAGAATTATGCTTGACCAACCCTAATTAGGGTTAATGGGATGCCTTATATACCACATGAGTTGGTATATTAAGGCTTGGGACTCAAACAATAAAATATTTACGATTTGACCCCAAATACAATAAATTAACTAATATTGACCCAAAACTCAAATACTAACTAAGGACACTACAATTAATTCCTAACATTCTCCCCCTTAGTGTCCTTTCTTCGTCTTTGTCTGTTTCTTTGAGCCTTTGGGTCGTTGCTGGGCGTACACGGATTTCCGTAGTCCAAGCTTGTGCTCGTACGTCCTTATTTCCCTCCGGAACGAAAGCCTTTCTTGTATGTTGTTCAGCATATTCAGTATCTTGGCTTTTGTGTCCGGTCCTTCACCTTCCATCTTATCCAGTATGCTCCTCAACTTCTCTCGTATGATGAGGAGCGTTCCGTCGGAGAATTTTGGTATCTCCGATGTCTTCAATATTCGCTTTTCTCCCTTGTAGTTGATGTAGACCACCGCTGGATCTTCACTTTCGAACACGTGGCCTTCACCATATTCAACTTGTTCAGGGAGCTCGAATGATGGTTTGGTGAGGTTGACCTTTCTGACATTTGACTCCAGTGCTAGCTGCAGGTCGTGCGTCGCTCCGTACTTGATTTGTCGGAGCATGAACCTTTTGATCGTCATGTATCCTAATTTGACGTCCTGGTCCTGCAGCGTTCCCACGTATCGGTAGCTTCCAATCATCTGTGAGATGTCTTCAGCTCTGATGTACGGGAAGTCAGCCTCTGTCAAGGTCTCTCTTGTACCGTCTTCCCTCACTACGTGGTAGACGCTTAGTAGGAAGGTCCCGAGCCGATCTATTCCAACTCTTTCTACGGCTTGTATTCGGGGCCTCTGCTTTTCCTCTCGCCT
This sequence comes from Linderniella brevidens, assembly GCA_004919715.1. NCBI lineage: Eukaryota > Viridiplantae > Streptophyta > Magnoliopsida > Lamiales > Linderniaceae > Linderniella > Linderniella brevidens. Next base: position 11,071,049 of record SWDC01000148.1, read on the forward strand.
GAGAGCAGCCAGATCATTTCCTTTCCCTAAGAACATATGAAGACGTCTTAGGGAAAGAAGGTAGAGATTGGCTCTGCGCTCTGACAGGTGCGTCATCCCACGTAGCTCCAGCTCGTTCAATTTGACGAGCTGATCCTCTTTACGCCAGATTCTTTTCCTTATCTCTTCTTGGTATGGAACTAAGATTCTGACGTTTTGCCACGGAAGATCGACCGTTGCCCCGATCTTTGACATGAGAAGTGGAGCATCCTCATTTTGGACTTGATGTTTGAGTAGTTCCGGTAGATCGGGGAGGTCACTTTGCAGATCTTCCAGCTCCTCATCTTCATGGACTTTCACCAGGCTTATCGACGCCTTTTCGAGGAATAGTCTGGCGTTTTCTCGAAATCTGGCTTCGAGCTGGAGGTCCATCGGTTGCTTCAGCCATCCTTCTTCAAATATATATTTCTCTACCACATCATGTGGATTGTAGAGTTGGCTGATTTCTTCCGAGATTTGGAGGTCAATAGATGTGGCTTGAGGTGGACTTTGTCGGTAGAAGGTTCTTGGTGAGCTAAGGCTTATAGTGACTGGAGTGGGTGTCGAAAGGGAAAGTGTATTGGAGATCTCTTGTGTATTTTGTTCGGTTGTGGTTGAGATCTCCATGGTAGGGAATATTATTGTGGTGCTGGAGACTTGTTTTGTTTTGCCTTTTGAGCTTGAGGTATCCAGCGGGTTGGATTCTTGGACTGTTTTGGTTGTTGGCTGCTGCTGGTGAGGGGATTCGACTCCACGCTGTCGGTTCTCCCCCTCGGGACGGTCCTCGTCTTCAGGGTCGTCCCGCGATCCAGATAGGCCCCCGGCTTGTGTTCGGCAGCTGGTGGGGTCAATCAGCCTCTGGATTTCTTTCTCCTTCGGTGTCAGGTGTGGCGCCGACCGGATACGTGCCAAAAGAATGTTGAAGAGTTCTTCAATGGGCACGTCCCACGGTCCTTCTTCTGGTTGTGTGAGTGAAGGAACAGCAGCAGCTGTCTCGTGTGTGACTGGAGTCTTGCCTTTGTCTTGTCTTGATGTTTCGATCATGGCCCGGACTTTTTCCACTAGTTCGTCGCCAAAAGATCGTAGCCGAGACTCCGTCACAAACGGATCGGGAAATAAAACGGAGCCACTGAGGCGTGCCGTTGTCGCGACGTCAGAGTAGATTTCTGACGTGCCGCCCACTGTAGTGGGTCTTCCGGGGCCACCAAGGCACACCGGTGGCAACGGTGCTAAGACAAACTCAGACCGTTGGCCCGAGACGACTGGTGGGATGTTGATCGTTTCGGGGCTTCCGCTCAGTCCCTCGGAGATTAACCCCAGAGTGACGTCAGAGAGCGTTCTGTCTAAGTCTGGAAGACTTAGAGGTGCGGAAAATAGTGTATGTGTCCTAGAAATGGAAAAAATTTTAGTTGGTGCGGACACTAGACCTGTGATCAAGGAGGGCGCAGTCGGAGGAAGTGAACTGCTTAATTCAACATCTATTGCCTCCGAATAAGGCAATGATGGTTGTCGTGGCTCCTCCGGTGCTATTGAGACGGTCGTCTGTTGGGAGACGACCGAATGGGTTGGAAGGGTTATTTGCGTGCTTGGGCCTGATGGCACGACTGCTACTCGGGAGACGATCGTGTCGTCTCCTGTTCCTACGGGTTCGGCCCGGCTTTGTAGTGGGTTAGAGGACTGAGGAGGTCGATCATGTTTTTGTTTGGTGCGACGCTCCTGTATGCGTCTTACGTCTTCCCCTCGTTTTGTTTTTCGTGAGGAACGAGGAGGGGAAGCGGCGCTTCCTAGACCTAACTGAGGCTGGGGTAGGCTAATTCCCGGGGTAGGTTCGACTGGGTTTTGTCGAACCATAGGAGTGTCTTCAAGGGTGATGGATTGGAGGTACCTCGCTACTATTGGGTTGGAAGGATTAGCGATTTGTAGGAGGTGGTCAGGGATCCGCATCGACTCGAGATCAAATTTGGATTTGGAAGAATGGAGGGATGCTAGCTTGGGAATTTGGTATCCCTCCGATCTCGGTCGACGGGTTATCTCGGGGTGTAGGTCTTGAAAGTGGGTTATTATCACTGGAAACCACCGAAGGTAGGGAAGGACTTGTCGGGTTTTATTTTTGGTGGATAAGTCCCTTCGGCGGAGTTGGTCAAGGATATCGGCCCAGATCAACTGCACGATGTCATAATTTTTATTAAAGATGACACCGTGGAAGATGATCATAATGTTGCGGTTACAGCGATCTGGGCCTGAGTGCTTGGGTGATAGGCATTTGTTTATTATGAGAAAGAGTGTGCGCCAAGGTTGTGGAATGTCCTTGGCGCAGAAATCGGGTAGGTGTAGGGATTTATGGATGTCTGGGCGATATCCCATTAGGAGGAAGTCGGTTTTCAATTCTTCCTCCGTGGGTGGTGGGTTATATATTAGGCTGTGAGGTAGGTTTAAGATACGGCGTAGTATGGATGGGGTGAGATTATGGGTGTTTGGTCTATTTGTGAGGTAAGTGAGGTTGGAGGGGTTTTTGAAGTTGATGGTTGTAGGTTGGCCCATAGCTGTTGTGCGTATACTTCTGGGGCCGATTCCGTAATGGTGAGGGCGGTGTGTAGAGGATGGTGACGAAGGATTTCGAGTATTATCGGTGCGGGGACCGTGATGTTGTCAAAGTCAATGGCCGGGTTGTTGGGTAGTTTAGTGGCCCATTGACTTTGAGGAAAGACTTCGTCAATTTGTCTCAACATGTTTATGTAATCTGCTAAGAAGAAAACACAGAAAATTGTTAGACTAGGCAGAGTAGATAAAAATGTTACTTAGAAAAATTTCGGACTTGAAAAATTTTATATGAAAGTGCCCGAAATTTGCTTAAGTAAATAAGATTATACTTTTGAAATACAAGCGGCGAAGTTCACAAATTCGGCTAAGAGTACATTGAAAAGTTTAAAACTCGAAGTTTGATTTGGCCGAATTTGGATTTGAAAAGTTTTGTTCGCCGAATTTGATGAAGTTCGGGTTATGAGGATTTGAAATTTTTGTTCGCCGAATTGTAATGAAGTTCGGGTAAGTGAAAATTAAATCGAATTTGTTATCATCATTCATCAAATTCGGGTGCTTGTCTTTAAAATTGAATTTGCCGAAATTGACAAATTCGGGCGATGGAATTCGACTGTGAGGAGTCGGGGTACAGTAGAAATTCGCCGAATTTCGAGTGAACAGTAGAAATTCGCCGAATTTTGGATTGAAAAGCAGAAATTCGGATGAAAATTTAAATTTTACCCGAATTTCGCCCGAAACCTAAAAATTAAAATAGGTCGATTCCATCGGGATTTGGATGAAATTTTGGCAAATAAATTGCAGATTCGGGGTCGCCATTACCTTCTGTAGTAAAATCGAAGTTGAAGAGATTTGATTTGAAGATTTTGTGTTTGCGCGAATTTAAATTCGAGAGTAAATTTTCTGAAATTCGGGCGTTAACTTGTAAATTTAGGGTAAATAATGAAATTCGGGCGAGTAGTGAGATAAATAGGGGTTACTGTGCAAAAGTTCGGGTGAATGAAATTCGGCATGTTAAAATTGAGTTTCGCCGAAATTCGTTCTGATTAAGTGAAAATTATATGAAATTCGGCGATCGAAATTAGTATTGACCAAAAGTGACCCCGAATTTGAAATTCGGCGAGTGAAATTGAAATTGGCCGAATTTCTTCACTGTTAGTCCAAAATTGGACTTCCGAAATTTTATATTATGTCAAAGAGCTCCCCCTCAATAAAATGATATATACTCCCCCGTAATAAAAATAAGCTCCCCCTTAATAAAAATGAAATATGCTCCCCCTTAATAAATATGAAATATGAACTACCCTTTTAAAATTTGCATGTAGAATTAATTTGTTACTAAATAAAAGGTCATGAGGCACTATAGGTCAGTGTTGAAAATTCAACATGCCCAACTTAGAAACTAGGAAATGGAATCGTTTTTCATCCAGAGCCTTTGTAAATAAATCTGCAAGTTGAAGTTCTGTACTTACAAAATACATATCGATAGTGCCCTTTTCAACATGATCTTTTATAAAGTGATAACGAAGATCTATGTGTTTAGTGCGAGAGTGATGGACAGGGTTACATGTGATAGCAATTGCGCTCTTTGAGTCACTATATATGGGTATATGATTAAGATCGAACCCATAATCTCGTAGTTGCGTACGCATCCACAAGATTTGAGAGCAACAGCTTGCTGCAGCTACATATTCTGCTTCAGCAGTTGAGGTAGAGACACAATTTTGTTTCTTAGATGACCAACTAATTAGTTTGTCTCCCAGAAATTGTGCTCCACCCGAGGTGCTTTTTCTGTCCATCTTGCACCCTGCATAGTCGGCATCAGAATATCCGACGAGATTATACCCGGAACCTTTGGGATACCAAAGTCCGAGATTAGGTGTTCCTTTGAGATATTTCATGATTCTCTTCACGGCTATGAGGTGCGATTCTTTGGGATTAGCTTGGAATCGGGCACATAGACATGTCGAGAACATGATATCCGGTCTACTAGCTGTCAAGTAAAGTAATGAACCTATAATTCCTCTATAAAGGGTTGGATTGACTGGTTTCCCAAGAGGATCCGAGTCAAGTTGGCATGAGGGGGACATAGGGGTACTTTTTGTAGTACAATTTTCCATGTCAAACTTTTTCAAGATGTCATGGATATATTTGGTTTGACTTATGAAAATTGCGTCCGAAAGTTGCTTGACTTGTAAACCCAAGAAAAAGTTGAGTTCACCCATCATGCTCATTTCGAACTTAGTTTTCATAAGTTCTCCAAATTGGTCACACAGCTTTAAATTAGTAGATCCGAAAATAATATCATCTACATAGATTTGGACTAAGAGAATATCTTTACGTGTGCGTTGGATGAAAAGGGTTGTGTCAATTTTTCCTTTTTCGAAGCCTGACTTGACCAAAAAGTCAGAAAGAACATCATACCAAGCTCGAGGGGCTTGTTTGAGTCCGTATAAGGCTTTATCTAGCTTGTAGACATAGTCAGGGTGAGTTGAGCTCACGAATCCTTCGGGCTGTTCCACATAAACTTCTTCTTTCAAGACTCCGTTAAGAAACGCAGTCTTGACATCCATTTGGAATACGGTGAAGTTTTTATGGGCAGCATAAGCAAGGAATAACCTAATGGCTTCGAGTCGAGCTACGGGGGCGAAGGTTTCATCGTAATCAATTCCTTCTTGTTGATTATACCCCTTAGCTACGAGTCGAGCTTTGTTTCTTATTACTATCCCATTTTCATCCTTCTTATTCTTGAAAACCCATTTGGTACCAATAATGGTTTTGCCAAGGGGTTTCGGGATTAGTCTCCAGACCTGTAATCTATCGAACTGATTTATCTCTTCTTGCATTGCAATAATCCAATCAGGATCTTCCAATGCTTGTTTGGCTCTTTTAGGTTCTATTTGGCTCAAAAAGCAGGTAAATAGTCCTTCGTGAGTAGTTGAGGATCTAGTGCTTATTCCTTGGAGAGGGTCTCCAATAATTTGTTCTACGGGATGAGCACGTGTCCACTTTCTTTCATGAGGAAGTGGTTGAGAGGTTGTCTCGTTTATTGTGGACGCGATTTCATTTTCCGTAGAAATGGAGACCTCAACGGGAGGGTTTGTCTCATTTTCTAAGGTCTCTTCGGAAGAGTCGTTTTCAACAGACACTTCGATTCCTAAATCATTGGTGACATCTAATTCTGGTTCTTGTGAAGTTTCACAGTTCACTATTGGTTCTACCATATGTGGACTGCTTGTGTCACCATCTTGGATGGATTGTCGTGAGACTAATTGTTGACATGGGTTAGAGTAAATTTTCTCAAAAAGGATACTTAATTCCATGTCTTTTGAGGAATTTGAGGCTGATGTCTCTTCCACAGGTGTGGGAATGTGTTGATCATCAGTCAACACTCTAATAAGTCCGGGTTCTGGACTGATTTGTTCAGAAGCCATTAAGGGTGTTTCATTGAAGGTCACATTGGAGCTTTCCATGACCGTTCTCCGCTTCTTAAGGTAGACTCGATATGCTTTAGATTCTAGAGAATACCCAATGAAAGTTGCCTCTAATGCCTTAGCATCAAATTTTCCTCGGTTTTCCCTGTCATTTGCTACGTAGCAAATGCATCCGAAAACGCGAAGAAATCCTATATTGGGGATAGCGTTTGTGAATTATTGTCCTATTTTGGGTGAAGCAGGCAGTACTGACTGCTTCAGCCCATAGAAAGTGAGGAAGTTTAGAGTGAATAAGCATAGTCCTAGCAGCTTCAACTAGGGTCCTATTCCTCCTTTCTACGACTCCGTTTTGTTGAGGAGTTTTAGGAGCAGAGAAGTGTTGGGAGATCCCTAGGGATTGGTAGAATTCGCTCAGTAACTGATTTTTAAATTCAGTCCCATTATCTGAGCGAATTATACGAATTTGTAAGCCCGACAAATTCTGTGTCTTTTTCACAAAAGCAATTATGAAGTCAGGAGTTTCTGCCTTTGTTCTTAAAAATTTGGTCCAGGTGAACCTAGAAAAGTCATCCACTATTACTAGTACGTAACGTCGTCCATTTATGCTCTCAATTCTCATTGGTCCACAGAGGTCCATATGAAGAATCTCGAGTGGTCGTGAGGTTGAGGCAGTTTGTTTTGATTTGTGGGATGCTTTTCGCATTTTTCCTAACTCACATGCTGAGCAGAGATGCTCTTTGTGATATTTCAAGGCAGGCAATCCCTGTACAAGATTATCTCTTTGAAGTTGACTTAGAGTCTTGAAATTTAGGTGAGATAATCGTTGATGCCATAAATTGTTCTGTTGAAGAGATGCTTTACTCAACAGGCAAATGGCTCGGGATTGATGAACGGTTCTAAGATTGATGGTGTAAAGATTGGATTTTCTAGTTCCAGTGAGTAATGGTTTACCGTTACCACCATTTACACTACATCCTTCAGTATGGAAGTTGACCGTGAGTCCACGATCACAGAACTGTCCTATACTGAAAAGATTGTGGCTTAAGCCATCAACATATGAAACATCCTTAATTAAGAGATTTTGATGTATGATATCACCGTGACCCAGGATGGGAGCTGAGTGGTTGTTCCCGAATCGCACATTTCCACCAAATCTCTCTGTGTAGTTGCTCAGCAGTTCTTTTCTTCCGGTCATGTGTGTGGAGCAACCCGAGTCTAAGTACCACACATGACTTATCTGCAAGATAAGATTAAGCAGTGTTAGAGATCCCGTTTATTACGGGTCTTCTATCATTTGCAGAGGTTGAGGTGCATGCAAGATTGGGTGAATTGTGTACCGGGTTGGCTTGTATCTTTCCTGAGTTTTTCGGTACCCAAATTTTTGTTACCCCTAATGGAAAACAGAGCTTTGTGCATGCAGCAAGCACTGTTTTAACTACCCAGATTTGTTTGCAATCTTTTCCCTTAGCTTCAGCTCGGGTTTTCGATTGCTCAGATATTTTTGGATCTGTTTTGGTCACGTTTTTGGCCTTTTTCTCTAAAGCTTGAGCTTTAGTTTTTGTTTCAGTGAGAGTTGGCCTTCTGAATGTTCTAGCTACCTTTTCGTCAACTTTTAGGTTGGACGTTTTGGATGGTAGAACCGTTTTCGTGTGTGTTCCTGAAATCATATTCTACGACGTATAAATTTAGCATTCATAGCTATACACCTATCGTAGGTAAATAATCACTGACAGTCTTAACAGAACTGGTTTGGAAGAAATACGGGAATAAGCGGAAGCATTGTTCGAACTACATGAAGAAAGATTTCTAAATGTTTTTGGAAATAATTTTAAATCAGAAACACTAGTCAAATTTTGCTTCGTCTTTTTATCAAAGATTTTGGCATCCTTCTCTTGCGTTCCTGAATTTTTCTTCCCAGCAGTCTCTGTCCGTCTCAGATCTGTCATAGATGGTGAAGGGATGTTAGCTGTTGCTTGAATGATAATCTTCTTATTTAGCCTATTCTTCATGGATGAGGAATCTATTGGTGTTATAATAACAGACTCCGACTTAGAAGATTTAGCGAGATCAGCATATGATTGATTTTCAAGTGAGGAAATTCTCTCAAGGAGTTTCTCCTTTTCAGCTTGAAATTTTTCCGTTCGAGCTCTATCGTGGATTGAATATTCTTGATCTTTGGGAATGTAAATTCTGCAAAGATCTGAGTTCTTTGAGCTAGATATTTCTGTCATGGGCTGATCAGATTCAGAGGGAGGATGGGGAAACATTGTAGATAGTCATTTGAAAGAGGAATTTCCCTAGTTCCATAACTATCGTTGATTTCCTTGTAATCCAAGGATATTTCGGCCTTGCTTTTGGTCTTGCGCTTTTCCTGTTCTAGGTTATCTTCTTCTTCAGATGATCTGAGAAAGGCTAACAAGCTAGGTATTCCTAGTCCTAGGTATGCAGCATTGTAAAGAGCAAGCGGCCGTTTATCAGTGGTTGTTGGTTTGGCTTAAAGCCTAAGCCCTCACGTGGATTGTAAAATCTCGTGTCCTTAGGCTGATTCAAGAAAATCGTTTTGTCGGTTTGTCCCCTTTTCGTAAGGAGGTCCTCCAGACTTTTGATTTTGGAGTAAAGCTTCTTACGTTCCTCCATTAGAAGATTGTATTGATCTGTTTTACCAATACGCTCTTCTTCACTAATTCGCAGGCTAGTGGTTAATTGACTAATATTTGCATTCAGCATATTAGTCTCGGATTCAAGCTTCGAGATTTTCTCAGATGCATTTTCTAAATGACATCTGAGAGTTGCTTTTTCACCTAAGTGTTTGAGCACAGATTGATAATTTGTTGCGTTTTTCTTTTCCAGAGCTTCTAGTTTTTTCAAGTGTTCTAATGGAGAATTCTGGATATGCTCAAGCACGGTCAGTTTTGATGTCAGGGAAACTACTTTTTCTTCAGATTTTACTAGATTAGCTTCAGCTAATTCTAGTGATTTTTCTGAAGTAGCTAGTTTATTTTCTAGCTCAATGACCAAATTTTGTGTTTTGGCCAAGATGATGTCATTCGTGGCCATATCTTTATATGTAGACTTCCTACTTGAGCGTTCCTTTCGGAAGCTGTTCTTATTCTTAATTTTATGTCTGTAGAAGTCTATATTTTCTACCTCAATGTCCTCGGATGATTCAGTTTCGTCATTGCTCTCCGTCTCGGCTCCTTCTGCATCACCAGCTTCTTCTTCCACAAACGCCATTAGAGCCATGTTCTCGGGTTCATCCTCAGAAGTGTCATCGTACCATTCAGCTTGCTCCGCCAGCAGGGCTACGCCAGCTTTCTTCATTTTGGACAGTTTGAGCTTTTTGGCGTAGTAGTCTTCGTTCTTCTTCTTGGGAAGGAAACAGTCCCTGGCCCAATGTCCTGCCTTCCCACAATTATAGCATTTTGGAGGCTCAGGTAGGGATTTTTGTTCGGGCCGATGCGGAGTTTGTTGAGGTTGATGAGAAGATGAAACTCGTTGTTTGTTGGAAGAGGAGGAAGACTTCTTAAAGAATTTTCTGCCCATCATCTTAGTGATGAGGGCCATTTGTTTCTCGAATTCCTTTAGATCGGAATCCGATGAAGAGTCTGAGTTGTCTTCCTCAGATGAGCTTTCAAGTTTTACGGCCTTATCCTTTGTGGCGCGGGAAGGTTTCTTAGCTCTATTATCAGTTACTAAGGCTAGAGGATCTGCTGCTGATTTTCCTTTTGATTCCGCAGATTTTTGATGTACGTAGTCTGCATGTTGAGAGAGGCTCTCGAAAACGCAGTGGATGTCGATTTCATCAAGGTCTTTGTTCTGCCTGATTTGAGTGGCTATTTTCCTCCACTCTGGCTGCAGTGAGTTAAGGAATCTCACGTTCAATTCCATATTGGAGCGATGAACGTTCACCTTTCGCATCTCGTTGACTTGAGTCATAAACCGTCTATACGTGTCCTCTATGTCCTCCCCTTGCTTTGCTTTGAAGGTATCGTAGGCCGCGAGGGTGTTTGCCTTACGTGCTTTGATTCCCATTTCCGTCCCTTGCATCAGCTTATGGATCTCGTCCCACATTTCCTTAGCAGTGGTGAGGCTATCTACTTGCATGTAGATATCGTTGTGAATACCCTGGATGAGATAGTTGAGTGCAAGTCGATCTGCCTTGACCCTGTTCTTTTCTTCCATTGTGTAGCATGTGGGAGATTTTTTCTGAATGGATGGTAAGGTGGGAGGATTTGTTGTGGAATCACCCTCTATATTAACCCAATATGTTATGGGTCCTTCCGAGAGGGACTCTAGGATTTCGTTTCCTATGTCCTTGGAGCTAACGAAATTTACAAATCGGTTTCTCCATGCTGTGAACTCCCCCCTTTTCATTGTTAGAATTGGGGGTCTGTTATCGCTTCCGATTGCTATGAAATCCATGGATGTAGTTGAGTGCTTTTTAATGATCGTTCACGGTCGTGATCTGCAATCCTAAATGGTCAGTTTCGAAAAATAACGTCTAAGAATAACGTTAAGTTTGAGTAAATTTTGGTGGAAAGAAATTGTGTTTAAGTGTTCGACTTTTTATTTTAATTTTAAAGAATAAAATTCGGGCACTTGTAGAGTTGTTGCCGAAATTTGAATTCTGAAATTCGGATGAAAAGACTTTGTCGAGAATTTTGAAATCAAAGGAAATCAAAATTCGGGTGACAAAAATAAGTTCGCCGAAGTTCAGGATTAAATTAAGGTAGGAAAAATTTTATCGAAAATTACTTTCAAAATTCGGGTAAACTAAATTCAGTCGAGAATTAAAAAAAATCAAAATTCGGGTGACTTTCTGATAAAAGTTCGCCGAGAATTAAGAAATTCGGGTGACTTAAATCAAAACTTCGCCGAAAATTTTAAATTGAAATTCGGGCAATCTTAATTTTAAAATTCGACCAAATTCGCCGTTAATTTTAAACAGTAGAAAGCAAATTCGGCGAATAAACTTAGCTTACTCAAATTCGGTCAATTTTCTGATCGAAAATTTTCTCAATTTCGGCGAATTTCAATTGAAATTCGGCAATATGAGTTAATTTTCGGGTTCAAGAACGAACTTCGAGCGAATAAACAGAGAAACGCCCGAAATTTTTCCAGCAACTTTAAAACACACCAATTTCAATCGATTTCTCCCCAGAAATTTCTCAAACTTGACGAAAATTAATCTAAACGAGTTCCTAAACAAGCCAAGACTGATAATCAAGCATTTAAAGGTTTAAAAACATCAATAACAGCAAGATCTAACCCAAAATACTTGAAAAAAATCGAAAATAAAATTTGCTTAGTAAACTCTTTCGATCTTGACGAAATCAAACGAAATTGGTATAGATTTGCACAGATCGATCCGTGTCTTGCTCTGATACCACTTGTTAGTCCGATTACGCACTCAAGAGAGGATCAAAGGCTTAAAAATGATAAAGTTCTTAAAACACCTTCAGTGTGTGTTTGTGTGTGTGTGCCGAAATTAAGAACTTACTTTTTAAGAATTATGCTTGACCAACCCTAATTAGGGTTAATGGGATGCCTTATATACCACATGAGTTGGTATATTAAGGCTTGGGACTCAAACAATAAAATATTTACAATTTGACCCCAAATACAATAAATTAACTAATATTGACCCAAAACTCAAATACTAACTAAGGACACTACAATTAATTCCTAACATCATTCACACACGAAACACATAGATATTCGCTATCATTTTATAAAAGATCATGTAGAAAAATGCACTGTAGATATGTATTTTGTAAAAACGGAGCTTCAACTTGCCGACTTATTCACGAAAGCATTGGATGAAAAACAATTTAAATTCCTTATTGCTAAGTTATGCATGTTGAATCTCAATCTTACTTGAAAAGTGTTTTACATGCTCTATTATGCTTCTCTGTGATATTCTAAGTGCTTCTTGATATTCTTTGATTATCTTGCGTGACTCTATCCCAAATTTAAAAAACAAAAAAAAAACAAAAAAAAAATATATATATATATAGTATATAAATATCATAATAATAATAAAAAAATGGGGGATGACGATAATTTTGCCTATTTTGAATTACTCACAAAATATTTCTTCGATATATATGCTTAGTTCTTTGTCTAAAAATTCACATCACATTCTTTTATTCAAAGAGCTTCGTTTGATTCATTGGACACAAAGTCACATCATATATGTGAGAATTTAAACCTCAAATGGCTATTCTTTGGTTTGTACTTCGTAGCTACATTCTTACTTTTGTGATTCCTCACTTGGTCCAAATTATAAATCCTTTAATTTTTCCCCTAGAAATTCCCTTTTGGGCCTTCTCCGACATTCTTTTTCTTTATCAAACCCAATTAAGCCTTCAACCTTATTCACAATATTCAGGGTTACTCAATCAAAAAGAGGGAGAGAGCAAAAGAGATGCACATGATGAATTTCTCACTCATTATATAAGAGAAACACGGATCTCACTGTGAACTTCTCTAGATAATCTCGTATACTCCTAGAAGAGAAGCACTTTGAAGTGAACTTCTCCAATGATAATCTAGATCTTATGTAGAGAAAACGAGAAGGGAAGCACAGTCTTGGGTTCGAATTCCATAACTGTGAAACTTTCACAAGGAATTCAGTCTCGACCCAAACACAAAGAAGACCTCGTCTCTCAAAGCCTTGAAAAGAAGACGAACATCATCTTGAGCAAGTGCAAAAGAAAAGAAAAACAAAAGGATCATAACAGAATTTCACAAAAGGGCCCCTGGAACTGGAAATTTTTTTTAGCTCACTAACCTAAATTTCCTACCCTTTTAGTCAGAGCCTAAGAATAATCCCTTAAAAGTCCCTTTGATTCAAAATGATGAACTTTCACGTGGTAAGTTGATTAAATATACTACTATAACAAATTCATTAATATAATTTTGCCGTGTTGATATGAGTGATATATCTACTAAATATTTCCAAGATAAAAATAAATTGAGTGATATGAGCGAAACTTGCGAGAGTTGTCGAAGTGATTCATACTATGATCTTAGAATATTATTTTAGTTACATCATTTTATGGCAAATTATTATTTCATATGTCATAAGAAATTTTTGTGTGATAGTGTTCAAAATGTCCCATCCGACCCCAAAACAAAAATATTTTTGAATTTTTTTTATTTAAAAATATCAATCGCACATTTTAAATGCATTATTACATGCATTGGCTCAGAATAGATACAATGCGAAATTCTTTTTGAAAAACGCAAAATTTTATTGAATCTATGCTGAATTGTTTAAAATGCGTTACTTGACCTTAAATAGTAAATTTTCATATGCCAAATTGTACTAAATATGTGATTAAATTGCCGAAAAGTTAAATCGTGCAATTGTTGAGGGGGAGTTTTATATGAGAATTTGTTAGTATCTCATGATTTACTTGTAAAACATGACTTCTAACAATTTTCTTCGAAGCGTCACAAAAAATTTAGAGCTCATCCGAGGAGTCAAATGTTGAATTTCATCAACATTAGGAGTTCATCTCTTTCAAAAATACATGGAGTATTATGCAATTTATTTTTTGGGTTAATCCATAAAAGATTAAATTCTTGTTTAATCAGACCTGAATTTTAACTAAAGCCCAAAATTTTTTTTATGGCCCAAAGTATTTTTACCTTACCCGATCGTAAAGTATTAATAGCACTTTATCGATCGAAAAACTCAATCACAAACAACTCATTTCCATCGAAAAAATTTTCGACTTCCAAAAAACATACTTCGAACTCCGGCGATTTCAACAAAATTTTCATTTTCATGCTTTTTCGACTAAAAACAATTTTAAACTCTCAAATCAACATGTTTAAATTCGAGCTTTTGGGTTAAAATCATGATATTTGGATTCGCAACTGTTCTTTGAACGTTCCGAACCAAAATTAAATCATGATTTACCCAGAAATCGAAATTTACGTTTTACGCGTTTACTATTTGATTTGAAAATTTTTCGATCGAAAAAGTTCGTATCGCAAACAGTGTCGTCGAAGTAACTTTAGTTTTCGTTAAGTTTTATTCGATCGCAAAACTCAGTGTCGAAAACCTTTTGTTTTCGATATATTTTAATTCGATCGTAAACTTAGCTGCGAAAACTTAATTTTTCGATTATATTTTATTCGATCGCAAAAGTCAGCTGCAAAAACTTTAAGTTTTCCGATATTCTTTTATTCGATCGAAAAACTACGCGGGGAAAAACTTAAGTTTTTCGACAACATTTTATTCGATCGAAAACTTACTCAGCGAAAAACTATTGTTTTCGATAACATTTTATTCGATCGTAAAAGTAATCGGCGAAAACTTGAGTTATTCGACACATTTTTATTCGATCGCAAAATTTAACTATCGAATAAATTGTTACTCGAATAAAAACACGCTGAAAAAGACTTAGAAAATTTTCGATCGCAAAAATTTAACATTCAAATAAAATCCCGATCGAATAAAAATACGCTTCTAAGACTTAGTCAATTTTACAAATTTTTCAAAATTTTTCACTAAGTCTTTCGTACATAAACCTTAACACTTAAAATTTTCTTTAAGTCCATTCTAATCCCGTTTATTCGCATATGAAATTTCCCAACTAATGAATTATCTTTCATTCTTTACAGATATGGCAACTCCAAACTACCCAAACATCTACCCCTCTGGAAGTTACATGCCAGTACAAGATAACAACTACCAGCTGGATCTTACAACGTTTCAGTGTCCGGATGAAGTCATCATCTCCATCCTCAAAGGACACCCACTATGGCCAGCCTTGACCAGGATGTCCACCATACCAATGGTCTATCTCCAGCAATTCTGGGGAAGTATGAAGAGTTTTGTCAACGGAGATAGCGTGGAATATATGACGAAGATCAACACAAGACATATCGCCCCGACGAAAAATCTGATGGCCATGGTGCTCGATCTCCCGCACTACGACGAATATGATTAACTTCCAACGGACGCGGAGATCGTAGAAGATATGCTCCGAATGGGATACAAACCCCCGCTGACCAGACTGGCGAACTTTCAAAATAGCGGGATCCCACATCCGTGGAAGACGTTGTTTGGCATAATCAACAAATGCCTCTCCCCAAAACACTCCGGCTTCGACAATGCGAACGGGAATATCCTTCGCATCTTTAATGGACTGATCTTCTCCAAGAAATACGACGTTGCCCAGCTGATATGGAATGATCTAGCGGACCAGATGCGTCAAAGGGAGACCAAGTCAAAGGCCAAATCTCTCCCCTATGTACGGTGGTTCCCGGTGCTGATATCACACTTCATGGACATTCATCCAATGATCCAACGGACGAGGCCTACCAAGACTAATGTCAAAATAACTCCATCACGGAGGAGATGGTACGTGCCTTGGATCCTGCTCCGCACCTTCTCAAAGGGAATCGCTGGTAGAAACAACGGAGCCCGAAGCCACGGCTCAGGAGATAGAGACACCGGCCGTCGAGCCCAAAGGTGTTCCTCGAGATGTCTCTCCTGAGACCACTGACTCAGATGAAGAATACAGACTCCAAAGAAGGGGCTCTCACCGACAGCAACTCTCGGCTCTATCTGTATCTCCCTCAATAGTACCGGCTTCGGTGCCAACATCTCCACCACCAACGGGGATCAGCAAACCACACAGGTTCCAATTGAATCTGTCTCAACACCCATAGAGGTGATACCTATTGTATCATCTCAAGGATTGGGTGGAAGCCCTATTGGACCCCCGATATCTTCGAAGCAAACAATAGGCCAACCCATTGAATTGGTGACTTCAGGGTTGACAACGGATGTCCCATGATGTCCCGGACCATCAAGACCTACTCAAGGCAGCACATCGGAAACCTTTTCTGATGTTGTGACAGTGGAGCGCCTCCCTGGCCCAGTCCACCAATGATCGTGACGGAGCAACGCCTACATGAAGCGTTCTCCACAGCCATGTCTTCTCTTGAAGATCGTCTGATGGATCGCATGCTTAAAGCCATCGAGACTTCCCGAAGAGATACCGGGAAAGCACCATTCTCCGAGGCTGCTCCGATCGACACACAACACACCCCCGTTTCCTCACCACCTCTTACCACCACCATACACAGTCCATACAACCCACCCTAACCACCCCTACTCCATCACCTTCTCTCATCAACCCCAATACCATCCCGATCACCCGGCTTCACAACATACTCATCTCCTGCCTCCTCGCCTTAGAGACCAGGACCCCCGCTGAGGAGAGTCTCTACAAAAGGCTAGTAGATGAACCAGAGCCGCCAGCACAAACAAGGTGCCGAGAAGAAAGCTCCCGCACCAAAGGAGGACATGACGATCCCGATGATCTGGATCGTCATGAGGGGGAGAAACGACAACGAACCACACGAAGCGACCGTGGAGTGAGTCGAGAACAAACCTAGACTCAAGAAGCTGGAGGATCATCCTCAAACCCACCAACCACACAACCCAAAACCCTCCAATAAACAACCACAACTCCCACCACATCCCACACACTACCTCTCTCTCCTACAAATCCAAATCCAATCCCGACCCCTAACACCTCCAAGCCCAAACATAAGCAGTCTTCTACGATCCACATCTGATCGTAGACGATTATATCTTAAATGAGAAATGGACGACGCAATGGGAACCATAGGAAGCTGCTCAAGCTCGACTCTCCAACGACAGATATTTCTTACAACAAGCTCTAGTGGACTTGGTTCTGCTTGAAGATGAAGAACTTCAAGAATGCGAGAACTACAGTTCTGCTCTCCCAGAGCTACCTGAAATGATTAGGCACAGAGTCGACTCTCCTCCCCGCTTATCAAAAGGGACAATTAGAGTCGAGACGCCATGGGAGAATATCAGAATTAAAGTCCCGTTTATTGAAGATGTAGATAGGGGTAACTTCCGATCGTATGCAAGACTCCGATGAGTTGGAGAATCGGTGGCTTGTCCCTGAAATTTATTCAAATTTTATTCAATAATTCTACCGTCTGTATCAGATGTACAAGAGAAAATACCAGACGCACACCGGATATATCAAGACTGAAAGACTCGAGGGACTGAAGAGATTCGTGGTGCGGCAGATCAAATATCACACCGCACACAACCTTCAAATTCTTATAGAGAACAATATGAAGAAGGTCAACATGGAGTCTCCGCTCATGAAGGGCTTCCCACTCAACAATTTTCTCGAGAACTACATCTTCAAGAAACCTGGCCTCGCCATAACCTGAAATCCAGTCATTGGAAAGACGAGAGCTATGATGAAGTCAGAGATCCACAAGTTCTGTGACGGGACACTAATGTTTGTGAGGAAGGACATCCAGAAAAGATTGGGAGAGATCACCGAAGAGACAATCTTCGAAGATCTTTGTGAAGAAGAGACCTCACTCTTAAATGAGCTTCTGGATGCGATAAATGAGAGATTGAAGCTGAGGAATACTGTTCGACATTACGAGACAACATTGGGATTGCGAAAATCATTTTACGCCCGACAAGGATAAAAGGAGCTGAAACGAAGACAAGCACAAAGGGGGAGATTGAAGAGAATTTAGAATTGTGCTTTGTAATTTTAGTATCCTTGTAATTAGGGGCGTAATTAGTAGTTTTGATAGTGTAGGACCAAATAGTAAATATACCATGTAAATAGGTATAAATACAATGTACACTATCGAAATAAATACACAAGTTCATTTTCAAAAAAATAACAAGCATTGAATTCACATTCTAAGAGAGAGAAAAGTAATCGAGAAACTCTCTTTCTCAAGATCTTCAAAGAAGATATTCGACCGAAGGTATATTGTGAGATTTATCATTCGAATATCTAGAATTCATGCTTAGATCGATCGGTAGTTGATAAAATAGGACCTAACAATTTTTAATAATGTCATTATTTAATTTCAGTATTAATTTGCAATTATATTTAACATACTTATATTTAAGTGACAATAAAATAAAATAAATCAATAACAAGAAATATTTCTATAGAATAAACAATAAAGAATGTCCAAATACGGGACTTACATAATCTTTTTTCGAATTATTGAGCCCTCACGCCTTTAACGTTCGGCTCACGCCAACAAAATCCCTTTGCTAACATGATTAGCCTCCACAAATCCTTGCCTTGTTTTAAAGCGGGAACAAACAAGAACGATATAAAAGAATCGACTGTCGGGTTCGCATACCCGTCTTGTCATGATCTTTATTAAGTGAAAAGAGGTACACAATATAGGAGAACACAGCTTTGCATCACCCTAAAGGTAGATCGCCGTCATTTTCGTCCACCACCACAGCTTTGCATCACCCTCAAGGTAGATCGTTGCCTTGTTCACTCGCTCGTCCTCCCATGACAACCGTGTCGAAGTAAGCTTCCATGTCCCATAGGAAGTTCTCTAACTCCTTGGGATCTCGAGCTCCTGGGAACATCTTCGGCTCGCGTACCTGCCTGCTTCAATTAGGCACAGACGATCCTCTTTGATTCACCAACGCATCCTTCATAATATCCAGATTGCGTGCGATCCGCTTCCTGCTCCTCCCTTTTTCGGGCTGCATATTTAATCAGCATCACATGCTCATCATCGTTCGCCCGTTCCACCTCTTAGAAATCCGCATTTAGCCCATCGATCCGCCAGTTGACGCTCGCCATGTCCTCCTCCATCGTGCCACCGAATTTCTCATCTCTTCAGTCTGTGCCACCGAATTCGCCATATTTTGCAGCCCCTCGAGTTGTGCTCCGAATGCCTCGCACCGGATTTCAAGCTACTCTAGCACCAGTCGAAGTCATCACGCTGCCGAAATTTGCTTTGATACAAACTTGTTGCAAATTCGAGACTTATATAATTTGTTTTCGAATTATCGATCCCCCGCGCCTTTTACGATCATCTCGTGCAAACAAAGACCTCGTGCCCTCGAGTGCTTTGCTAACACGATAAGCCTTCATGAATCCCTGTCTTTTTCTAAAGCGAAAACAAATAAGACAATGATATAAAAGAATGGATTGTCGGGTTGACCTACTGACAGAGCGAAAGCAGGTTTTGAAAATTAAAGAACACGTCTTTAAGATTCGAGATATGAATAAGAACTTGAACTTTTGTTAATATTGTTGTTATCATGAACTAAGCACGCTAGATGCTATTTATAAGAATAGAAAAGCTAAATCATATCTAATAATATCTAAACTAATTATATATATATTATAGGAGATAATATAGCTAACAAACTTGGCCCACAAGACTTAGTCGTCTCATTCTACATCAGGCTCCCCCACTTGAAAAGAACTCGACCCCGAGTTATACTCCGGCTAAAGTGCTACCTCGAACAGATGATACTCAAATAGATCGGACACGTTGAATGTCGAAGAAATGTTCATATCATCCGGTAAATCCACCACATATGCATTGTTTCCCACTTTCTTTATAATTCGGCATTGCTCGTACTTTTAATTCTTCAACTTTATCAGCTTATCAGCGTCAGACTTATATTTGCTATTGGCACCTCTAGATGTTGTCGAACTTCATCCCGCACAGTCTGTAGCTGATTCGTCATATTTGTTGGGAAAGGTACCCGATTTGTACCCGAGACGCAACGCCCCGGGATACGGTGCGGAATAAAATTTTTTTCGGGTTCCTTCGCAGCTCGGATCGATAACTCTAATCACGTTGACACGTAATAGGGCGGGTCTACCCGTGAGAGATTACCTTTGAAGCGAGTGGCAGCTCCTCGTCGATTGCGTCGTCGGCCGCGGTCGTGTTGGGTATCGTCTAGATCGTCACGCCGACCTCGCAGTGTACCACGGTTTCGATTCTCCGAAGATGGCTAGAGAGAATTGATCCGTCGCTCGGGAGAGTGGTTTGCGTTTGTGTGTTTGTGTTTTGATTCTCGGGTCGAGAAATTTCGCGTCGATTCTATTCCCGTCTCTCCCTTTTTTTTTACGAGGGTCTCACCCTTATTTATAGTAGGGGAGGACGAAATTTTCAGCCCTAAACAAGGCTAAAATCTCGAAATATTTGTTCCTAAATATGAGAGATATTCTTGCCAAAATATCTCTCCTAATTGAATTCAAAATTCTATTAAAGGAACATACTATAAATAGAAAACTAACTAAGATATTAAAATATCTTCAAATATGGTAAATAAATTTCGAAATTTATATAAAATATAAATTCGAATTTAGTTTTAATAAATAATATTCCAAATATTTTTATTACCATATTTGTAAATTACGAAAATACCCTTTAAGGCATTTTTTCGAATTTCTCGGCTTAGGGTTGAATTCCAATTCTTCCCTCAAGTCTTTCTAAGCATTTAGCCAAGCCTAAGTCTTAAAGTTAGTTTCATATGAAGTCCGATTTCGGTCCACTTAATGACCCCGAGGCCCAATAAGGCGTGGCATAACGACCCGAGGCCCGTTAAGGCCCAAAACACAATCTCTCATTCTCGGTACACATTGATGATCCTTTTTAAGCCCGACTCTCTAGGTTCGACTCAATCGGCAAGGGAGGAATCCAAGAGTCCGGTAGGTGCCTAGCCAATCCCGCAGTACCGGACAGATCCCGACTTGAGCACGAATTTCGAACTAGTCTCATTCCAGAACCTAACTATAGATTATAGTACTACGTACAAACCCTTCAGCTGTGTCCCGATCGAGTGAGAGCCATGGTATTTGTCAAACTCACTAAACTCAATACTATGATAAAATGACACGAGGCAAATTACCAAACTACCCTCCATGTCTAACATTAGTTAGTTTAATACCTTGGTCAAGGATTTTGTAATTTCCCGTCGTAATTCTCATAGGACACTTGTCTCGATTACTTGCGAGACTGTGAATCCGTACTCGGCGGTCTAAGCCCGGCAATCACAAATATCCATCAAGACCGCATCTGTCCCGCTGACCCATGCAATAGCAAATCGGATCTAGCGAAACCAGTGATAGTCAAGACTTCAAAGTCAACTCCGTCAAAGCCCCTTTCGGTCTAAGGTTCAAGCAGACTACTATAGTTTTGTCGTCGATCATTGACACTCCTTGAGTAATAAGCCATGTTTGATCGTACGACCTGCGAGTCAGTGTCCATGAAACGATTCAATCTCTTGATTCGACTCGTATCACAAGTCATGACTTCCGCTTCCAAGCGGTATATCGGCACACGGTAAGTCATCGACAAATAAGCCATGATTTGTTTTCCAGCACCCAACTGAAACCTAAGGCTTATGGACATTTTATGTTCGAGGTTAAGAGTCCACTGGTGCCTTCCTCTCTCGTACCCATCGAGAACAGTGACTCAACTCGACACATTTGGATTTATTCATTTATTGCTTTACCCGATGCTAAGTAAATAACTCATATAATCAATAAACGAATAATGCCTTTATTAATACGCAAAACAATGTTTGATTACATTGACAATCGAATGATAAATAAGCTAATGCCCTATACATATCCAATCCTCGTATAGCATTCGAGGGCATATCCCTAACAAGGTACTCTATAATATAGACTTAGGTACCACAACATATCTATAACGTGTACGTCAAACACATTAATACGGGTACTACAAGTACACTAAAAATGGTACTGCAAATACATTAAAATTGGTACGACAAATTAAAGAAGGTACGAGATAAAAAAATTTAGACATATCTGAAAAAAAAACCTACGACATGTCAGACAATGTTTTACATGTCAGATAATGTCTATCATGTCAGGTGGTGTCTGTTAGGAAACTGAATAAGTCTGGTACTATAAAATGCTAATGCTTGGTACTATAAACGCACAAAATAAGGTACTCTAATTAGGTTAAACGTGGTACCATGTCATTCACAAATATGATACTTCGTATTAGGGTAAGCATTTATCGTCGCGTTTCAGATTAGTTTCGATGCAAAAACGCATCAGTATACATAAACACTTTTTATGTTACATTTCGTTTCATATTTGACATCTTAACCCTCATGTATTTGTAGATTGAAACTCAAGCTCTAGTTTAATCGAGTGTTCTTTGTATGAACATTTCCTTATATTGTTATGAATATCGAAATCTTCAACTTATATTTTTCCGATAAGATGTCTGAAGCTTATATAATATTTATTTGGTGATATTTAGTTCAATATTTATTAGTATAAGGTACTAAACAACTATTTATAGATCGTTAATTGACCGACAATATAAGGTCTTACATTGTTTATTGTTTTGGTACTATATACAAACGTAATATGGTACTGTAACATGGTAAGATGTGGTACGATAAAGTTCTCATGTCTGGTACAACATATTAGGGTAGGCGTTTTTCATCTCGGTTCTTATTAGTTTCGACGCAAAACCACTTTAGTATACGTAAATCTTTTATACATTCTACTTTATATCAATTTTAATTGGTTAATGCTCAGATTGACGAGTTTTTAGTTTAAACATCCAAGTTTCAATATGAGAGAGGGTATATTGTAAGACATTTTCACTATGTAGTTTTAAAAATTGAATAAGATGTTTATTACTTAATATTTTATTTATTTAGTGATATTTAGTCTAAAATATATTAGTTTAACGTAATTTTGTCGATCGTAAAAGGGCCGACAATATATGGTACTACATTCTTTTTAGTCTTGATACTATATTTTCCAGTTAAGGTGCTACATCATACTTTATTATGGTACTGCATCAAAGCTACTGAGGCACTGCTTCATATCTTTTTATTGATTACGATGTACCATTTTTATTTTGTTGTAGTAGCATTTTCGTTTTGTTGATGTACATAAAGTCAGTATATTGGATACCCCATATAATAATGTTGTCGTATCATTCACAATCGTAACAAAATTCCATCCATATAAGAAAATAAACAATAGCCATTAAGATCAGCCTACAATCTATATACAATCATCAACACCATTTGCATCCATCATCTGTACGTAATCAAAATCAACTTGTAATTGGCACCAAATTGCTCAATCAATATGCAAATACATTTAATTGTAATTTCAATTCGACTCATTTGATTGCACTCTAACAAAGTTGACGTGTGGTTCCTCAAAGCACCAGGAAGAAAGTTCACAATCCTTATGAGTTTTACATGAGTTTGGTTTCATTTCTCACTGGGAAAAGGAAGAAGAGTTGCGTGCTCCTTGTAATAAAATCACATTCTTTCACCTATGGCATGATCCCTCCTCGAGTATACTCCACAATCATCTTGATACCGTCCATGTAACGTAACAAATTGGGTTACACATCATAATAAGTAGAATAAAGAAAATAACAGAATAACCTGTCAAATAAACCATATGATAGTCAAAATAAATTACTTCAAACCATTAAACCCATTACAATTCAAATAACAAGAGATAATCAAAACGCATGTGTATCTGTAGTGTAGTTACATTCAGACATGAGATACCAAATAAATAGAATTTGTTGTACCATAAATTTTATCTGTATAATACCAATTTGCATTACTATGATGTACCAAAAATACTCACGACACACAAATCGAACTAATTAACGGAAACTATAACTGGTAAATTATGGGGTCACGTAAACCCTAATTGTGCTGTGAAATGCCCAATCGACGAAAAACAGATAAAAATTAGCACATCAAATCCCCTTAATCAAAACAAAGCGAACTAATTTTGGGAAAGCAGTAACCAACTAACAGAACCTTAATTCGCAAAATAAGAAGTGAAATGGAACGATGCCTCGTGGTCGTGATATTGATTAGGATAAATTTGGTGGAAATACATAAAAACAATACATACCAGATAAAGACAACAATGTTAATGAGTTTGAGAGATGCGTGATGTGAATTTCAAGCGAGAAAGAGTGTAATTGCAGCATTGAAATTGAAGTTAGGTATTTTTATTTGAGTCGATCGAATGTTTGAAGCTCTTTTTTCTATCATTTCTTTTTTTTCTGTTATAAATGTCAAATTTGGGCAAGATAGATGTAAATAGGAGTATTTCAAGGCTATTTTTGTCCATTAGGTACTTAACAATATGAAAAGTTTCAAACAGGTACCTACAAGAAAAAGTCTGACTAAGTACTGACCTATAAGTTTTTTAGGTTGATTGTGATTTAAGTGTGGTTCTCCCTAATTTGTTTATTCATTTGACGATAATGAATAAAGATGAACAACACCTGTGCGATTATTGAAAAAATTTATTAGGCCCCCAATTATTAATACTCTTGGGATGAGTTGAGTTATTTTTTATTTATGCGCTGAGTTGAGTTATTTTATATTTATTCACTGAGTTGGTTATTTATTGGGCTTCAATGGCGCCGAACACCGCCTGTGGTGGGTCGACCCTCTTCCATGTACAATTTACGTATATAAAATAGTGATCTTCCCCCCCCCCCCCTCCCCCCCAAAAAAATCTGTTAATACTCTTGCAAACTAAAAAAATATAATATCAAATCACCTATATAAATGTGAACATACGTTGAAGAAGACATTTTAATTGTGCTATTTTATTAGTTATCCTTGTAAATAGGGGCGTCATTTGTATATTCAATAGTGTCGGACTTAATTGTATTGTGTCAAGTACGTAGGTATAAATACCAAGGTACACTATTGGATAAAAGAAAAAGTTAAGAGAAAAAATCCAAAAGGCTTGCAATTTAATTTCTAGAGAGAGAAACACACAAACACTTTCTCACACTAAAAGCGTTTCTCTCGTATTCTTCATCGGAGGTATTCGTCCGAGGTATCAAATCTCATATTTCCATTCGAATATCTAGAATTTATGACTAGGATTTACTGTAGTTGATAATCGAGGAGCTAACAATTTGTATTAGAGCATATCATAATTGTTTTGGAATGAATAGCTGTTTTTAGATCAAATTATGTTCTGATTTTTTTTCGATCAGATATGTGCGCGAAAATTGAAATTTGATCTATGTGCAGAATTCTGCGAAATTTGTTGTTGATACTTGTGCGAAAGTGATTGATTACATGTTAGGAATGAATCGTTTAGAACATCGTTTAGAACAGAATTCTGTTCTGATTTCAATCGTTTAGAACATTGAATTTATTTGACTTTTTATTCCGATCTATTTTACTGTTTCCGATTGCAGATTGAAAAACGATTTGATTTTCACCAAAATTGCTGGATTTTGCTTTAAAACATATTTAATTTTGTGTTTGTTCTTGTTCAATACACAAATTCAAGTGATTATCCAGAATCTCAGTGTTTAACTTGATGTTTCTCACTTGAATTTGCATAATACTGTTCCATTAAACTCATCTTTGTGTTCTTCGATCGTTTTTCGATAAAAAATTTGGCTCGAAAATCTTTTTTGAGTAGTTCTTTGGCGCAAAAGTTTTTCGACAATTTCACTGTATTCGCTAGTTTCACTCCTATATTGACTCGAAAAACTTTATTTTCGATTATTAGTTTTTTGATCCTCACAGACAATAATCTTTTTCGAGTGTAACTAAGCGTAAAAATTTTCGTCTAATGCTGTTTTTGCTATATTCATATTCATTTTTGACACGAAAAACCTGTTTTTTGATTACAAGTTTTTCGATTGTCTTAATTCTCAAGTCCAAACTTAGCGAAAAAGTATTTCACCATCGAATATTTCGCACTCGAAATTTTTTTGAAGTCATAGATTTTTCGATCATTCTATTTTTTTGGATAACAAATATTTCGATAGAATTTTCGCGATCAACAAATTTTTTTGATAAATAATTTTTCGACAGGTTTTACTAAAACATTTACTATAATAAACACTATCGAAAATCATCTACTTTCGAAAAATACTCTCGCAAAACTTTTACCAGTCTAAAATAATTTTCGATACACATCCTTCGACAAATCTATACTTACGAAAAAAATCATTTTCAATTTTAAGAATCGAAATTTTTCAAATCGAAAAACTTACTGCTCGAAAACTTTTATACTTATTGAACTTTCAAACACAAAAATTTCCACAGGGATTTGAAAATATTTTTTACAAATCAAGAATAAAAAATGTCATTTTCAATACTTTCGAAAAAATTTTGACCGTAGATGTTGATCTTTCTCATCTCATTGATGATCGTCATGAATCGAAGGTATGTGTCTCGAAGATCTTTTCCTTCCTTAGCTATGAAGGAATCATAGGCAGTCAGGGTGCTCGATTTCTTGGACAAGGTGCTTACGTCTGTCCCGACCATCATCTTTGAGACTTCGTCCAAATTTCTTTGGCAGTAGACATGCTGTCCACTTGAATGTATACATCGTTGGGAAGGGACTGAAAAACGTAGTTTATAGCAAGCTTGTCCGCTCTGGCTCGTGCCTTCTATGCATCTGAGTTAACGCCTTGGATGCTTGAGCGTTCTTCTTTCCAAGAGAGGAGGAACTGCGTTAGGCTGAGCTTCAACGACAATCAAAAATTGAGCGGGCCCTTCGAATATAGACGAGAGCATGTGGCAAGGTCACCATTCTATTTAATGAAGTTGACAAAGTGATTCTTCCATATGCCATACACGCCCCATCTTAGCATTGGGGGATGAGTGTCATATCCAATTGCAAAAACGTCCATGTTGTTGCTTGGTATTGATCGTAACATGAAAGATATATGTGAAATGGAAGGTTAGTTTTGAACAATTATATTCTAAGTATAGAAAAGTTTGAGTAGGAGATTTTGATCAAAGTGGATAAGAATTTTCAAAGTCTTTAAATTGAAAAATTGTTGTATTTTGGACTTAGAAATTTCTTAAAAGATTGTTAAATAATTCTCGGACAATGAGTAATTTGAATTGTTTAATCGGCGAGAATTGTGAATTTCATGTGAAGAATTCCGGTCAACACTTGAGTCTAAATTCGTTTAAAACACTTTGAAAATCGGATGAGTATGAAATTCGGGTTATACATGCACTGTCGGGAAAATATGTCCGAGAATTGATAATTTTCGGACGATATTCGGATAAGAAGTGAAAATTCGAGTAACGTAGGCGAATTTTAAATATCGGGTAAGGTTGTCCGATTTTAAAAAATCGGGTTTTCCTGCCCGAAATTTGAAAATCGTGTATTTCTGACCGAAAGTAAAAATCGGGTAATCCTAACCGAATATTTAAATATCGGGTAATCCTAACCGAATATTTAAATATCGGGTAATCTTAGCCGAGATTGAAAAATCGGGTAATCCTATTTGAGTTGGGAAATTCGGGTAAGCCTAGCCGAAATCTGAATTTCGCCGAAAGTTTTGAAAATCAGTCGAATTTAAGGTCTTATTTGCCCGACAATTAACTAAAAGATTTTCGACGTGTTGAATAATTTACGGAGAAATCAGTCGATTTTCTGGGCACTATTACATTCATCTAGCCGAAAATCAAAACGGTGACGGAAAAACGAGTTTCATACTCAATTTGGGCTAAAATCTTACTCAAACTTGACATAAATCGATGCAAAAGAATAAAAAGTCACTCATAAACGGTTTATCAAGCTCTTAATGGGATAAAAACAGTAGAAACAGTTCAAAAACACACCAAATGAACATGAAAAAATCGAAAATGAAGTTTATCCAAAAACTCGTTTAAATCATATTGGAATCGAATGAAAATAGATTCAAATCGTTTTGATCAATCACACTAGGCTCTAATATTATCACTTGTTGGTCCGTTTTTCTACCAAACAAGAATCAAAAGATAGTTTTTAAGCTTAGAAATCGAAGAATACCTTGTAGTGTGTGTTTGTGTGTGTTTCCTATTTTGTAAAGTTCAAGGTGGTTTGATAATAAATTATTTTGATAAAAACCCTAAAAGGGTAAAGGGGGTCTTATATACCACATGAGTTGGTATATTGAGGCATATGACCTAATTTATATAGTACTTACGTAGCGACCCAAAACCATCTATAATCTAATTAATTAGA
Organism: Linderniella brevidens; assembly: GCA_004919715.1. Classification (NCBI taxonomy): domain Eukaryota; kingdom Viridiplantae; phylum Streptophyta; class Magnoliopsida; order Lamiales; family Linderniaceae; genus Linderniella; species Linderniella brevidens. The sequence continues at coordinate 11,098,890 of SWDC01000148.1, forward strand.
ACATAGACCCAAGAATTATAACAATTAAGGACACTACAAAATATTCCTAACACTTAGTTTACGGTAGATTCGTCGAAAAGCTTCGTGTAGTCGTAGTGCTACGATTCCAAATTTCAGAACTCATTGTATCTTGGACGATCATCGTAACATGATGAGTACATAATATTGGGTGATATCTTCTTATTGACATCGAGTGTAACTCGTGCATCGACTTCACTTTCGAACAGAGTTCTGACTGAACTCTACCACCGACCAGACACCGGCAACACCGATTCTACAATATATATGACATACTTATATATATTGTTTTCAACGGCTTCATTTGATGACAGCTGAAATAAATACATACACACACATATATATATATAACTGCATACACATATATATATATATATATAGACATGCCCATATTTAACCGGAACCGGCGGCTCCGACCGGCCAATCTCCGGTTCGGGTTCGTAACCGGAACCGGCCACCAACCGCAACTGGCGGCCGTGGGTCGCCGGTTCCACGCGGATTGGGAATTTCCCAAACCGCAAACCGCCGGTTTGCAACCGGCGGTTAGTATAAAAAAAAATTTTAGATAAAAATAAAAATATAGCTGTTTGATTCAAACGGTTTGAAAAAAAAAATGAAATAATAGAAAAAATAGCCGTTAGAAAAAAAAATTAAATTTGAACTAGCCGTTGCAACCGGCGGTTGCAATGGCTACTTAGCCTTAAAATATATAAATACCCCCCCCCCCCCCCACCCACCCCTCTTAAAAAATCACAACTCAATTCTATCTCTTACTCTCAATTATTCACTCTCAAAACGCGTTATTCTCAGCCTCGTTGTAGTCCACGAACTAAAAATAAACTAATTAAAATACTAGTCCCTCAATCCTAGCCCGGCTTTACTACACTCATCAATCTCCGCCCGGCTCTACTACACGGCGCTCCGAATTTCACTCGCCTATTTTTTCGTAAGTTTACACATATTTTTATCGAACGTTTATTCTAATCTTTTATTTTAGATATGGATAACCGTCGTCGAGGATCGAGTTCGAGGTCGAGGGGGAAACAGATTGTTGGTAGTTCATCGCAAGATGACTACTACCAATATGACGACTCCCCCGAAATTATGCTCGACCTAAGTGACGTCCTCGGCTCGGACACGCAAGGGGACCAACCGGAAGAAACTCCGATGCCGACGACGACGCCGCCGACCGAGACCCAAGCACGGGCCGCCGCCGCCGCCTTACGCTCGGATATTTTCGCGGTACACTTCAAGAAGGTACCGACCGAAAATAAAGATTTTTTTAAAGTTATATGTAATTATTGTGGTAAGGAGTACCCTTTTAAAAAGGGGGGCGGATATGGCAATTTTACCGGCCATATCCGCTCAAAACATCCTACTAAGATAGGAATTAGTCAAAGTCAAATGCACGGGGCTACGGGCACGGGTTCGTCCGCTACCGGACAAGGACCCAAGGTGTGTCCGACGTCTTTGTTCATGTACAACGAAGACGTCGCGCGCAAACAACTTGCAAAATTTGTTCGCGCGAAACATCTTCCTTTTCGGTTTGCCGACGATCCGATCTACGAAGAGTGGATCAGAAAGTCGTATAACCTCCAAGCGAAGAAAGTTTCACGTAGCACCCTTCGCGAGACATTAGGAAGACGGTACTCGCGTATAAACGCGAGTTAGTAGATCAATTAGGAAATTTAGAGTGTAAAGTGTCCATTGTCTCCGATATATGGAGCGATCACTGGCAAGATCATCATTACATGGGCGTTACATGCCATTGGATTGATGACTCTTGGAAAGTACAGAAACGCTTAATTGCGTATAGGGAATTTGACACAACACACACAGCTCAAAACATCGCACTTAAGCTTAGGAGTATCTTATCGGAATATAGGATACTCGAGAAGATTTTCTCGGTATCCTTTGATAATGCTAGCGCTAAAAACGCGAGCATTGAAGATTTGATTAAGTATTGTCGACCGTCATTTGGCGGTCGATTCTTTCATGTGCGGTGCTTCTGCCACATACTTAACCTATGTGTTCAGGACGCACTCACGCATCTAAAGGCACACGTTACGCCGATACGAACGGCAATTAGTTACATGATGCGCCACTCTTCTGTACTGAAGAAGTGGAAGCGTCATTGTAAAAGTTTGGGAATCACGCCCAAGAAGTTTGCCTTAGATGTACCCAATAGGTGGAATTCCACCTACATGATGTTAGAGACGTCGTACGAATATCGCCACACCTTGAGCGATTTATACGACGAAAACCCCGAATTCGGGGTAGCATTACATCCTAAAATGTGAGACGGATGCAACGGCATATGTGAAATACTTCAAGTATTTCACGATGCCACGAGGGAGATGTCGGGAATATATTACCTGACATCTATCTTAGCATTAGATCATTGCGTTAAAGTTGCATGCATTCTAAACGGTTTTGTAAATGACGAGATTGCGGGTCCGGCCGTTTTAGCCATGAAAGCTAAATGGCTGAAATACTTTTGGTATTAGACCCCAGATTACGCGTAGAGGGGACAGATAATTTTCTGGGATTATACTACCAGTCCATTACGGCTAATTCTAGTGTTATCCCCGATGGCTACCACATTCAAGTTAGGAATGTAGGGTATGACACTCTAAAGGCAGTCTTTAGAGCGTATAAGACCGATATTGTCCAAGACTCAACTCGATCGAGTTCGGGTCAATCCACTAGTAGTAGTAGTGCTAGCGGTAGTGATCGCTTAGCCTCCTACTACAACCTCCTAAACACGAGCAAACGCCAAAGGTCGACGAACCCGTTCATATAGTTAGATAACTACTTGTCGACCTCTTTTGAGTTCGCCGAGGATGAAGATCAGTTCAACGTCCTCCGATGGTGGTCGAAGATGTCGCCAACGTATCCAACGTTAGCGAAGATCGCTAGGAAAATCATTACCATGCCAATTTCAACCGTCGCGGTTCAACAAGCTTTTAGCATGGGCGGCTTAACTTTAAGTGAAAGGTGTTCGAGGTTGACGGTAGAAAACGTCGAATACCAATGCCTTCTCGATGATTGGACGAGAGCCGAACATCGGACACAAGACGCCACGAATACCGATTCGGACGACGACGTAATCGACGACACCACCGGCACCGAGACTAGTGGTGGCGGCAATGGCGGCGACGACTAAGAGTAGAGAGCATAGAGAATCTCCGAAAATGGCGAAAGATTCAAGCCCGAAAAAAGATAAGTCCTTAATACTAATCTCATTGTATTAATTTTTTTATTTTATATTTTTAAATAATTACTTACACATACAATCTTATTTTTCAGCCAACGTCTCTAAGAAATCGCTCGCGTGAAGACATCCAAGCCAACGACAAAGTCCGAAAAAGATAAGTCCTTAATACTAATTTATTTCATTTTTTAATGGCGATTGTACAAAAAAATATTGTCTAACTAACTTCTATTGTATATTTTTTTTTCAGAAATCGATTATCGACTGGCATTGGCAAATGGCGATTGCGATTCAAGTATTCAACGAACAACGAATAAATTTTTTTTTCTTACTTTGTATTTTCGACTTTGTAAATTTTAATTGTAAATGTAACTTCATTTTTGTAATGAAATTAATTTATGATGATTAATATTTTAAAATCGAAACCCTTGTTATATACTGAAAAAAAATAATTGTGTCCCGAAAAGTCGAAAACTATCGAAATATACACTATAAATTCTCAAAAACAAATTAAAAAAATTAAAAAATAAAATAAATAAAAAAAAATTAAAACCCGGCGGTTGGTAACCGCCGGATACACGTTGACCGACGGTTGACCAACCGGCAACCGGAGACGGCCAACCGGCATCAGTCTCCGGCCGGTTGCAGCTGATTGGTCATTTCGACCAACCGGCAACCGCCGGTTAACCGAAACCGGCGGTTGGGCAACACTATATATATATACATACATATATATATCTAAATACATACATATATATAGTTACGGCTTTGACCTATAAGAATCATATGCTATGAAGCCTATGCTGCTCTTGCAAGGGAATAGAGTTATAATGTTTTTAGTACAGTCGTCTTTTATATTTTTCGTCAATACATTTTTGTCTAACCAATTTGTCAATACTATTTTATTTTTGAAGTTATTGATGGTAATATTGTTTATACACTAGTTTTGTGCATATTTTATTAAGGATGTTTATACATGGACACCGGAATGTGTGATGAAAAACTGTGTTTAGGAGACTATGCAATTATTAATACGATTCTGAATAATAAGGAATATTTCTCCCAACTTGACGTATAAGACGTCAATCTTATTACTATATCGGATACCACATATTTAATTTAAGACTTGAGAGGAGCTAATGTTTTACTGTTCAAAAGAACAAAGCTGATATTTAAAAATATCTTATATTCACTAAAGTCTCAAAGAAATTTTTTAAGCTTTATAGGTATTCAACATAGTGGACATTGACACTAGAGGGAAATGAAATGTTGAATATTTGTACATAACAAAAGTAATTTTGAATGATAACCAAATTGCAACAATTCTACATTCTTGATTACGTGCCTACACTACACATATCTAAGAACAATAAAATCATATGGTTATCGTAAACTAGAAGTTCACTAATGATATTACATTTATTAGTTGGCATGCCCGATTTGGGCCATTCCAGTTCAATTGTAATGTTGGGCATTTAATGAAATAAACAATGAATCTTTAGTATTTGTGGGTCGTACACATGGTAATATTTGTGGAACGAAACATATATCATGTGGATCATCTCAATAATTCATGGATTGATTAATGCATCAACTAGATGGTCACATGTTGATTTGTTATCAACACGCAACGTAACATTTGCAAGATTTTTATAAAATCGATTTGATTAATAACATATTTTCTAGAGTATCAGATAAACATAATACCACCTGATAATGTTATCAAGTTAGCATTAAATGATTACTGTATGCCAGCTGAAATTGACGTTGAACATCTAGCGCCACATGTCTATACGTAAAACGGTCTCGCATGCTTTCCTCGTCTTATTGGGACATGATATATTACTAATGAAGCATTAGAAAATTATCTATACTCTTTCATTAAACGCGACAATCACTTAAAAACTGCAATTTGTATATCATGATTAACCAATCAGATTTTTTCTTGAATTAGTAATTGCAACAAATAAAAAAATAATTAACCCACGATAGAAAATAACTGTTCTTTCATCATTTTTATCTTAGTAAATTAATAACTAAAATTATTACAAAGCATAGCCACTCACTATTGTTGAAGAATAATGATAAATAAATTCGAATTAATTAATTTATTCTTTGTACACATTCGATGTGCGCAAATAGTACTAGTAATTTTTATGTGACAACGCAGTACAACGTGTTTGTACTTGCAATAAGACTTTCACCAACTATCTATTTTCTTGGCTACCCTATCTAAGAAAGCTATAGAACCTGATTAAAAAAAGGCTAACTAATGGTCAGCGTCTGCTATATTATCTACCATTCAAACATATCGAAACGGAATTAAGCCGATGAATGCAACTTCTCACCATATCTTCGGCATTGCTAAGAATGAGATAATTTATTTTATTCTTCACTATAATAATAATAATAATAATAATAATAATAAATCCTACTTCGCATAAGCCATCAATGTAATAATTTGAGCTTTTCACAGTTTTAAAACCATGGAAATTTTAGACTTTACACGATTTTTCAGAATTAAAAAAAAAACAAACCAAAAACTTGCTTGGTTCATTAATTCCAATTTCGAAAATATATTGTCCGCCGGAATAGGTTTTAATTACAATCAGTTGAACCGATATATGTTCTTGTACATACTTCTGTAATATATATATATATATATATATAACGAAATTAAGCTGAACGTTTAGTTATGTAATGACGTTTTCTATTTGGTTGCTGAAGATGTAATAAACAATGGTGGGCAAGTTCGAAACCAATGCTTTGTCGTAAAAGCACAACAATCCGAGCTATTTCGGTATTTCAAACATATATATTCGTTTGTTGTTCAAACAATGAGTGACTTGAAAGTGTTACAAGCAGAACTCATGCCAGGCAGACTTGTATATAAATACCACGCAGGTTCTGTCGCAATATACTCCAGGCATTAACACACACACATCATATATATATATATATCTATATACATATATATTTATTCTTTCAACACTTTTGTTTTATGTAGTATGGTTCTCAAGATGATGATGTGTAGTACTTTAAGTATTTTCCTTGTAATTTTGATCGGAATCTCAGTCTCAGAAGCAGTTCTTGATGCGAAGTACTACCAGAAAACTTGTCCTCAAGCTGAAAGTGTCGTATTGCAGGCAGTTAGAAAAGCTATAACGAGATAACAAGGTTTCAGTTCGTATTTTGAGAATGTTCTTTCACGACTGTTTTGTTAGGGTATGCCTTCATCTCTCTCTCTCTCTCATCTCTGTCTCTCTCTGATATATATATATATATATATATAATATCCTCGTATCCCCAAATACTGGTTTGAAGATAAAACCCTAAAAATAAATATTATTAGTAATAAGAAATATGCCTCTCCATAGGGTTGCGATGCATCGGTGCTCCTCGATTCATCTCCCGATAACAAAGCGGAGAAGGACGGCCCACCGAATATCTCACTGGCAGCATTCTATGTGATCGACAATGCCAAAAAGGAGCTCGAAAAATCTTGCCCTAAAGTCGTCTCCTGTGCTGACACTCTAGCCATGGCTGCGAGAGACGTAGTTGCTCTGGTACATTTATTGGCCTTCCTATATCTATACCATATCCATGTAAGTTAGGAGATCTTTTCTCGGACAATGATTAAATCGTAGCTTTAGAAATGGGACATATTGGTCTTATACATCTGCCCAGCAATTGAAATTTTCTTCTACATCATCGATCAATTAATTTCCAAAACCCTAATATTTTCGACATTTAATTATTAGCCCTAATTTTTTCTCGGATAACGCTTATTTCGGAACCCAAACTAAGCGGGGGTCAAGGAGGTTGCACCCCTTGCGGGGTCCAAGGGCAGCGCCCCTAGTGGCGGCCCCGAAGAGGCACCACCCTCACAGCATGCACCCACCATCTGCCGCATGCACCCGAAAGGGTCTGCAGCAACCCTAAACGGTATGTATGTTCAAAAAGGTGATATCTGTTGATGAACAGACACCAACCTTAAAGGTGTTGTGTCCACTGACGAATGTATACAACTGGTCGAATCTTGGATTATAAATAAGTGCAGAGACATCCAACTCAAATACATTGAATTTAAAAAAACATCAGAATATTTATTCTCTAGTCTTATCATGAGATGAAATATTATCTTTGGAAAGTGAATTCCAAACGCGATTTTAGAGAAATACCCGGTAATATAAATCAGAACTTTTAGGAACAGAAAACATCACAGCAAAGATATCTGTGTTTTAATCACCTGTTTTTTCATTGCAGAGATGATAGAGTGCAGTTAGTCAAAACATAAGCGAAAGATAGCATATCTTCGGGTTGGTATTTCTTTTTCTTTTTTCCTAACAAAATGATACTCGAACAATTAAAATCCAATAAAAAAAGCATGATTAAACCATAAAACCAATCGAAATACTACGAATCAAAGGCATGATTTCTAAAAGTACGAACAATACGACACTGATGTAAGTTTACATCCAAAGAAGACTAATTACTCATTAATTACAATCCACAATCTAAGCCCACATCGTCCAGCAAATTATTCAGCAAAAATACCCCGGTACCTCATGAAGTCGACAAAGTGATTATAATGCAAGATATGAAGATAATAAATCTTCAAAATGAAAAACATGATCAGTAGAAAAACTCAACTGCTTTGGATAGTTCAGCTTCAAACACGGGGAATAATTTCGTTATGCAGAAGGAATCTGATAGTTAGAGTGTGATCAGTCTGGCGATAAAATAGAAGGCAAGGAAAGATCAGAAATAAATTTCGAAATTATGGAAACTTTGGAAGATGGAGGTTACCTTCACCTAAGCGCCGATGACACCAAGCCATGTGAGCCTTAACCTATCAATGGGAGTTTAATTCTGGTTGTTCGTAGGATCATATACAGATACCGAGTAATTTAGCAGCAGCAGGAATATATCATAAGAAAATTCAATAAATTTATAATGCAATTTAGATACACTTTGTATAAGCTTCAACATATTACATCTTCGGATAGAAAGAGAATATGAGAGTGGAACCAAGAAGTTACTGAAAAGGAGCGGTCCCGTAAAGATATGGAAATAGCTAAGTTAAAAATATACCAGTAATGTTGTCCTTAATGTTGAACCAACATTCAGGAACAGAAAGTTTTAGCACAGCGGAAAGTTTCAAAACTTAGCAGTTAAAAACGATTGAGACACAGTTTTAAAATATGCAGCAAGTTAAATAACTTGCTACACGCCTTCAGGGCAAAATTCCACTACAAAGAATGGATTACAAAAAGTAGAACTATCGAAAGATAGTAAATCAACCTAGTAAAGACTCTAACGACTCTTCTAATCTTAACACAGATACATACGATATATGAAAAGGTAAAACACTAGGTAAAGAACAGAAAGACGAGTATATAGTGAGAGCTCTCTCTTTTTCATTTTCTTGGTCGCTCGTCGTACGTTATCGTTCTGCTCATCGTCGGTCGGCATCGGAGTATTGTATTTATCTTTTCATAGCTTCGACTCCATTTCTCCCCACGTTCTCCACGATCTCCATGACTTCACGTCTGAGATAATGCTTCGATTTATTCAGCCACGAGCTCCACTTCTCCTATTTTTAGTAAGCATCTTGAAGCGGTTGAATAAGCATCCTATTTTTAGTATCCACTCCACTCCACTCTTGTTTGAACAAGTCCATCTCGTAAGTAGCCTCTGCACACATTTAACTAACTCCGCAATAATAGGGAAAATGGTTGTTGGGTTTGAAAGACAAAATCAAGGTTGGACCAAGTCTGAGTCAATCGATGTTGACTGGAATGTTGAGTCCACATTGTCAATGTTAACATCGCAACTGTTGACTCAAATTTTGAGTCTACATTGTCAATGTCAACATTAATAATTTCCCCCTTTTTGTCTTTCTTCAAATCAATATAAATCCCCCTGAAAGCAACAAGTAACTAGAACACAAAATGGATTAAAATATTAGAACGTTAATACATAGCCATTTAAGAGGTTCTTGGTCACATCTGCAAAACAAAAAACCACACACAAAACAAAGAATTCTGTATTTTAAAACAGGAAATCAGTCAAGCTAATAAACTAAAAATGAAGACTCATAATAGAGTCGTCTGAAGCAGCATCCTTCTCAGCTTCAGCTTCCACATCCGCAGCAGCTTCCTGTTCACGAGCAGCAGCACCAGCTTCCTCTTCCACTTGATCAGCTTCCACATCCGCAGCACCTGCACTAGCAACTCCTTCATCAGCTCCTGCAACTCCAGCAACTCCCCCTGAGTTTGATCTTCCAGCTCCAGCATCCACGTCAGCTCCATGTTCAGCTCATTCCTCTGCACCAGCTCTATCTCCCCCTTTTTGGGAAGAGAGCAAACCTCGAAGAACCTCTCTCTGACTGATCAGAAAGGAAATAGTGTCGTCCAGACACTTGATCTCTTTCTCCAGGTTGGATGTTAAGGATGATGTGGAACCAACATTATGTTCAACATTCTGAGCTCCAATCCAGGGCAGATCTATCACTTTGTTGTGCCCGGTAACATGGTTGACTGAGATGGTAAAAGGGGATTTCTTGTGCTCTACGTAGTCTCTTCTCAGCGGCTTGAACACTCCACGAATCAGCACCGACCAGATGACGGAGGGGAAAGGGAGAATGCCTCGTCCAACTCTTTCTGCTTGATAAGCTATTTGATTGAGAATATACTCTCCCCAATTGATGGGGAGGTTATGACCCAAAGCATATAAGAATTGCGCCATTGACTCCGTCACTCTACTATCGTTTGCCGTAGGCAACCAATTAAATATAACAATCTTAAAAAGTACGGAGTAGAGTGAGGTCAAGTAAGTGGCGGAAAAGTTTTTCTCCCACTTGGTAATCCTATCCCCGGTAATGAAAGTGACGACCTCATCTATATCACTCTCACTAAACTGGTCTACTTCTGGGGTTTCTAAGAGTTCATTGATAAGCCGGGAAGAACAATCATAAAGAACATTGCGCAAGAAAATCTTACCATACTTCCTAGAATTGGGCTCATTCAAGGAAGGAGAGAGATTAGCGTATACCTCACGGACAACTATGTCGGAATAGGTCCCCATACATCTAACCGCCTTTCCCAAATACCGGGATTCAAGGAATTGAAGCACGCCGTACTTCCTGAAGCTGTTGACATCTACGATCCTTTCAACTCGAAGAGTTCTTGAGTTGAATGAGGGCCATAGGTCTTCAAGTTTCTTGGAGTAGAATTTCCTGGGAGTTTGAGTGATCTCCCAGTCTGAGCCTTCTTGCAGGTCATCGTCTGCCGGAAATGTTGAAGTTGCAGTCGTCTCAGCATCAACCTCAACAGGAGCAGGATCCTCTTGTGGTGTTGTAGGATCTGCAACTTTAGCCTTCTTCGTGGGTCGAGGGTCAGAACTTTGCGGCCTCTTTCCCACCTTCTTCTTTAGTTTGTTGAATATGACACTCAACGGAACTGAATCAGAGAAATTTTCTTCTTCTTCTTCTTCTTCTTCTTCTTCTTCTTCTTCTTCCGAACTGGTTGAAGACTCCACCGCAGTAAGGACAAAATCTTCATCCAAGCTTTCTGAATTGTCGCTTGAAAAGATGTTTTCATCGATTGATGCGAACTCAATGGAGGCGTTGGGCTCGTCGTAGCAGTCGCATTACGCAAAGGCGACGTGGCTCCAAGAAGCATCGGCGCCCCATAAACCACCATAGCCATAAAAGAAATTTGCCATAGAAGAAATTTGAAATCGAAGAAAGACGATGAAAGGGAATTTTTTGAACTGAGAGTATGAAACTTGCAGAGAGAAAAAACGGAGAGAGTAAAACAGATAGAATGCAAATAGGGTTAATGTGATGTGAGAGATGATGCAGGCCGAGTAAATATAGGTGAAGATTGTAACGGTAAAAAAAACTCGTGTGATTATGGGAGAGTAAAAAGTAACCGTTAGACTGCTTCAATAAAATAATAATAAAAATAAATTTTTTTACTAATTCCGAGTAAAATTCGTGCTCTAACCGTTAATTGTTGAGAAAAATGTGGAGAGGGGATAATGTGTGACATTTAAATATATAGTGCAAAATATGATCATAACAAAAATTAAGTCGAGATCGAGTGCACTAACCGTTTAGGTGTTCCGATGAACGCATGAGAGATATAGATAACCAAGTAAGGATAGTTGTTCTTCTAATGCAAAATGAGAGATATAGATACTAGACACGACATATTATTTATATGTATACCTAAAATCTATAACACATAGAACATAAAAGGAAAATATAGCATGATCAAAATGACTAGTCACAAATGTTGCTCAACATTTAACCCAACATTCTTCAAAAGATTTCCTTCATTTTCTGTTCAACACCCTAGATCACAATTTTCTTTCATTTTCTGCCCTTATCTCACCTTTATTGTTGATAGATAATATCGTGCACTGCTCTAGAATGATTTCCAGTTCATCAAGGTTCAGACATTCTTGCACGCATAGAATACATCGTCACCGCGAATGCCGTGTATCTAAGGATCTTAATATTCTGAACATGTATCTTGGAAAGGATCAGTAGCATACTAGTGCTAGGGAGTGGGTCATTTCAGAAAATGGTCTAGGTGAGTCAAATCATTTCAGGAATTTAACAAAGAGAACGTTAGACCAAATATCAAAACAGTAACAGTCATATATGACATATGCCAATGTTGATCCAAATATTGGACCAACATTTACTGACTCTGACAGAGACCTAAAGACTTCTTCAGGCTTGAGAACCTTTCGTAGTCTAACGCTTTAGCGAAAATATCAGCTAGTTGATTCTTAGTATCTATATGCTCTATTTTCACTAACTCTTTCTCAACTATATCTCTCAGAAAATGATGTCTAATATCTATATGCTTAGTCCTAGAATTCTGTATCGGATTTTTTGAAATGTTTTTGGCTCTAAGATTATCACAATACATAAGCACGGTTTCGCTCTCTAACCCATAATCACTCAACATACTCTTGAGCCATATGAGTTGTGTACAACAGCTACCTGCTGCCACATACTCAGATTCGGCCGTAGAGAGAGAAACACAATTTTGCTTCTTACTAAACCAAGACACTAAATTATTACCTAGGAAGAAGCAGCCTCCACTTGTGCTCTTACGATCATCTTCATCACCTGCCTAATCGGCGTCACTGAAACCAACCAAATTAGTGTTAGTATATTTTGAAAACCATAAACCTAGGTTACATGTACCACTAACGTACTTCAAAATTCTTTTGACAGCGTTAAGGTGAGAAACCTTAGGTTCAGCCTGATATCTCGCACACACACAAACACTATACATAATGTCTGGTCTACTCGCAGAAAGGTATAATAAGCTACCTATCATAGAACGATATAATGTTGGGTCAACATTCTCCCAAACATTATCTTTACTTACCTTCTGCGTAGACCCCATAGGAGTTCTCATTACCTTTGCATTATCTAATCCGAACTTCTTTACAGTGTTCTTCGCGTATTTTTCTTGACACATAAATATGCCATCCTTGCTTTGTTTCACCTGTAGACCTAGGAAAAATGTTAGTTCACCGATCATACTCATCTCAAATGTGGAATTCATAGCTTGGATAAACTCATCCGACATAGATCGAGATGTTGATCTGAAGATTATATCATCCACGTAGAATTGAGAGATTAACACTTCATTACCAACTCTTTTCATTAAAAGAGTTCTATCGGCTTCGCCTCCAACAAATCCAAAATCTAAGAGAAACGAAGTTACCCTACCGTACCAAGCTCGAGGAGCTTGCTTTAAACCATAGAGAGCTTTTGTAACTTATAAACATGATCAGTACGGTAAGGATCTTCGAAACCTTTCGGTTGCTCAACGTAAATTTCTTTATCAATAAAGTCATTTAAGAATGCACCCTTAACATCCATCTGGTGGAGGGTAATGTTGAGCCAACATGCAATAGCAAGTAAGAGTCTTATAGATTCTAACTTTGCTACGGGGGCAAAGGTTTCATCAAAGTCTATACCCTCAACTTGGGTATAGCCTTGGGCAACTAACCGAGCTTTATTTCTAATAACATTTCCGTACTCATCAGATTTGTTCTTGAAGATCCACTTTGTACCAATGACGTTACCGTCGCTTGGTCGTGGAACCAAAGTTCAAACATGATTGTTATCAAATTGAACAAGCTCTTCTTGCATAGCATTGATCCAAAAACTGTCCTTGAGGCTCCAAGAACGTTTTTTGGTTCAATTTCAGATACAAAACAATTAAACCTTACCTCGTTGTATACGGAAGTCATGCATACATTTTTACCATTGATCTATAATCTCTTCGTGGTTTATCTCTGGTCTTCCTTCCTTCATCCAGTCTGCCAATGATCTGATCAGAGGGGTGAGACTTCTGAATCCTAGCAGGGGGATCTCTCTGAACATTTAAAGTTTCATCTTCAGTATCCTGTTCAGGAGCTAATGTTGAGTCGGATGTTGACTCAACATTGTTAGCTTCCAGATCCTCTGCTGGACCAACCGTCGGAACTACATCTGTCATGTCAACTTGAGGAGTACTTCTGCTAATGTCAGCGGAATCATCAAACATAATATTAACAGATTCATGAATAGTTTTCAATCTAAGATTGTAAACACGATAAGAACGACTATTAGTAGAATATCCCAAGAATATGCATTTGTCACTTTTCGAATCAAACTTAGTCAAATACTTACGATCATTCAACATATAGCAAGTACATCCAAATACGTGAAAATATTTATCCGAATGCTTCGTACCCTTCAATATCTCGTAAGAGGTTTTCTTTGTCCCAAGACGAAAGAAAACTCTATTAGAGATATAACAAGCCGTGTTTAATGCTTCCGCCCAAGATCTTTTAGAAAGACTCTTGGATTGTAGCATTACACTAGCCATTTCCTGAAGAGTTCTATTCTTCCTTTCAACTACCCCATTTTGTTGAGGTGTCTTAGGAGAAGAAAACTCATGGATAATATCCTTTTTGTCACAAAAATATTTAAAAAATTGATTTTCAAACTCTGTACCATGATCGGACCTAATACGAAAAATGGGAGCACAAAAGTTATTTTTGATCATGGCACAAAAGGTTTTGAAAAAATCAAACGTTTTAGATTTTTCTCTAAAAAAAAATATCAATGAAAACCTAGAAAAGTCATCAACTAAAACATACGCATATTTCCTACCACCTATGCTGTCTACTTTCATAGGACCCATTAGATCCATGTGAAGCAACTGAAAGCAGTGGACAGTTCTAAAATGTTGAGCAATATGTTGGTCAACATTATGACTGACATGCTTCTGCTTGCCTTTAAAACATTGCTCACAAATAATCTTTCCACAATCCTTAAGATTGGGAATACCTCTGATTGCCTCATGCCGAATCAAATGTTCTAAGGTTCGACAATTGACATGACCTAATTTATGTTGCCAAAGAAAAATATCATCTTCGGTTTTCGACATCTTACATACCTCTTTTCTGTCATCTTTATCACCAACTTGATAGCAATTATCACTAGACCTTCTACCTCGTCCGAGAATTTTTCCTTTCGCCCCACCTCCAAAAGTAATCGTACCGTTACTTAAGGGAGTGTAGTCAATCAAATGGCCTTTGGTACCTGTCATGTGTCGTGAACAACCACTATCGAAGTACCAAGATCCTGAAACGTTAGCTTTCAAGGACGTGTAAACAACATTACATAAAATCGGTGATTTTCGTACCCAAGCTTTCTTCTGAACTGATGGACTCCAAAAAGCGTATTCATGTGATTCATAGAACCAGAACTAATGTTGTCTGAACCACCTCCAGACATTTTCTTCAACACTGATTTCTCAATGTTGGAGCGAATATTGGATGATTTTTCAGTCAACATTTGCTTTTTGGATATCACATCTTTCAGTTTCCAGCAATAAGGTTTAATGTGTCCAGGTTTAAGACAAAAATGACACTTAAAACTTCTAGACCTGGACTTCGATGCAGAATGCTTAGTCTTTTTAGGATGTGACTTGAATCCTAGACCGTGATTAGAAGTATTAACGAAAGAAAGTTCCTGGTCAAGTGTGGGCTTACCTTTATTCATCATTGAGAAGGTGTCCGAAGCCTTATTGACTTGCGTTTGAAGCTTGTCAATTTCTTTGTCCTTTCTGGTCAGTAAGGCTTCCATCTTGCTCATTCCTTCTAGCAAGCCATTGATCACCTTTTCGTTGTTAGCATTTTCCTCAGTCAACACTTGAACGGAGTCCTTCAATTTCGAGATCTCATTCCTTTGATTCGTCCACTCTACGTACAACAGTTTGTACGTTTCTTCCAGTGATTCACCATCCTTAGCATGTTCTAAACAATCTTCTGAATCATCTAACAACAAAGATTCATCAAAATTATTTGATTCATCATAATAAAAAAGAATATAATGTTCAGATGTTGAATTCAGTGTTGGATCAACATCCGTTACCGCATTAAACTCAGTATGATGTTCCTCATCCTCGTTGTCAGAGAAGGTTGGAATTGAAACTTTAGTCACTTGGGCGACCTGATGCGTATTCCTTGCTGGCACGTTATCAGATAGGCTGACCCAATATCCTTTTCCATACCTGCGAAGAGTGTTAGCACATTCATTTGCAAAATGACCCCAACCTTTACAAGCATGACATTGGATAGAGTCCCTGTCAAGTTTGTCGGCTTTCGCTTTATCACCAGAGTTTCTCTTGTTGATAGAGCGATTCGGAGCAGATGAAGACTCTTGAGCATTGAGAACGTTCTTGAATGTTGGACCAACATTCATGTGTCTCTTATTTATCAGTAACTTTTTGAACTTCCTAACAATCATAGCCATATCCTCATCATCGTCTGGCTCAACATCAGATGCAACACCTGATGGTTGCGAGACTAGAGCAAGACTTTTACCCCTAGAGCAACACCTGATGGTTGCGAGACTGGAAGGGTTTAGGAGGAGTATAACCGTTAAGAACCGAATCCCAAGCACGAGAGCCAATCGACTTTATGCATTGTCGCATTCGGATTTTCCAATAGGCATAGTTTGATCCGTCTAGGACGGGGACTTTGCCAAAACAGTTTGAGCTTAAGGCATCCATATCTAGGATAAAAACGCTTAGTGTATCAAGCGGTTGCTCTGACACCAATCTGAAAAGGAGTGGTCCCGTAAAGATATGGAAAAGCTAAGTTAAAAATATACCAGTAATGTTGTCCTTAATGTTGAACCAACATTCAAGAACAGAAAGTTTTAGCGCAGCGGAAAGTTTCAAAACTTAGCAGTTAAAAACGATGGAGACATAGTTTTAAAATATGCAGCAAGTTAAATAACTTGCTACACGCCTTCAGGGCAAAATTTCACTACAAAGAATGGATTACAAAAAGTAGAACTATCGAAAGATAGTAAAATCAACACAATAAAAGAATCTAACGACTCTTCTAATCTTAACACAGATACCTACGATCTATGAAAAGGTAAAACACTAGGTAAAGAACAGAAAGACGAGTATATAGTGAGAGCTCTCTCTTTTTTGTTTTCTTCTCATTGGTCGCTCGTCGCACGTTATCGTTCTGCTCATCGTCGGTCGGCATCGGAGTCTTGTATTTATACTCTTCATAGCTTCGACTCCATTTCTCCCCACGTTCTCCATGATCTCCATGACTTCACGTCTGAGATAATGCTTCGAGTTATTCAGCCACGAGCTCCACTTCTCCTATTTTTGGTAAGCATCTTGAAGCGGTTGAATAAGCATCTTATTTTTAGTATCCACTCCACTCCACTCTTGTTTGAACAAGTCCATCTCGTAAGTAGCCTCTGCACACATTTAACTAACTCCGCAATAATAGGGAAAACGATTTTTGGGTTTGAAAGACAAAATCAAGATTGGACCAAGTCCGAGTCAATCGATGTTGAATGGAATGTTGAGTCCACATTGTCAATGTTAACATCGCAACTGTTGACTCAAATGTTGAGTCCACATTGTCAATGTCAACATTAACATTTACCTTTGAGAAAAGACTTTCTTGTTTCAGGATTAGCTACAAAAGCCTGGAGTTAAGGGAAA
The DNA here is from genome assembly GCA_004919715.1 of Linderniella brevidens. Taxonomy (NCBI): domain Eukaryota; kingdom Viridiplantae; phylum Streptophyta; class Magnoliopsida; order Lamiales; family Linderniaceae; genus Linderniella; species Linderniella brevidens. The sequence goes on from SWDC01000148.1 coordinate 11,116,188, forward strand.
CGATTTGGTTAATGGCAAGATTATGCAATAAAGAGCACGAATTCATGAGCTGAACCTCCAAAATTAGTAAAAAAAAAATACCTGAAGAATAACAATAGTATTGCATGGTCGTTTGCCTTGTTATGTTGTGACGCTAGGTGGCCTCAGCAAAGGGTAAACAGAGATTACCTCCTGTATGAGGTTTAAAGAAGATTAAAACTGGAATGAAATAATTCAGGGATCTCAAGAGGAGATTATGAGCATTTGTGCGTCAAGAAAAACAAACTGGGCTTTGCATTAGAGGCTTCTCAATGATATGTACAATATAGCCATATTCATTATCAATCATGTTATCTTTCAGTAGGAATAGAGCACTAGTTGCAAGAACATAGTCATAAAAATGGATAAAATGACAGTAGGAGTAGCAAAAAATTAAAGCTGGCATAGTCATACCCGATTAGATAAAAAAAATTCCACTCATAAAGGCAAATTATACAGAATATCTGCTGATGAAGAGTGTGTGTTCAGAAATCAAGGCGATTACACAGACGATCCAAAAAAATTCGAAAAAAAAGAAAGAAAAACATTCGTCATAAAACTCTGGTTTGAGAATGTATTACAGTATTGCATCTTCAGAATTCACCTTGTTTGATTCTGCCTTTCCACTTTCATTCTTGTGCAAGACAACGTTTTTTATGTACAGAAGCAAGCGAGATGAATATAATGAGTGGAGTGGGTGACAACGTGGGTAGGGAGTGATATTTCTTATTTATTTTTTGTTTATTTTTAGCAGCTGGAAAATACATGCCAATAACAATTGCAACGGATTCACCAAATTCAGCCCAATTTGATGGCCAATTATTAATCACAACGGTCCAATATGTACACTAGAAACTCGATAAATTAATACTCGATTATTTAATAAACTCTTTAGCATAATATTTTTGCCCGGTCCCGACGCAGGGTGTTAGGTCCTATTATATCAACTAATGATCGATCTAACCATGAATTATAGATATTCGAATGAGAAATCTTACGAATTACCTTCGGTCGAATATCTGCTTTGAAGATCTTGAGAGAGAAACGATTAGAGAGTTTTTCGATTGCTTTTCTCTCTCATAGAATGTGAATTCAATGCTTGTAATTTTTCCGAAAATGAACTTGTATTTTGATTTCGATAGTGTACATTGTATTTATACCTATTTACACGGTATATTTACTATTTAGTCCTACACTATCAAACTACGAGTTACGCCCCTAGTTACAAGGATAACAAAATAACAAAGCACAATTCTAATATCTCTTCAATCTCCCCCTTTGTGCTTGTCTTCATTTCAGCTCCGTTTATCCTTGTCGAGCGTAGAATGATTTCCTTCATCCCAATGCTGTCTCGTAGTGTCGGACATCATTCCTCAGCTCCAATCTTTCATTAATTGCATCCGGAAGCTCATTTAGGAGAGGGGCCTCTTCTTCTTCAAGATCCTCGAAGATCGTCTCTTCAGTGATCTCAACCAACCTCTTCTGGATGTTCTTCCTCACTAGCTTCAACGTCTCATCACAGAATTTGTGGATTTCTGACTTCATCATAGCTCTCGTTTTGCAATAATTGGATTCCGATAAGTTATGGCGAGGCCATGTTTCTTGAATATGTAGTTCTCGGGAAGTCGTTGAGTGGGAAGCCCTTCATGAGCGGAGACTCCATGTTGACCTTCTTCATATTGTTCTCTACAACAATTTGAAGGTCGTGTGCGGTGTGATACTTGATCTACCGCACCATGAATCTCTTTAACCCTTCGAGTCCTTCCATCTTGATGTAATCAGAGGGCGTCTGGTATTTTCTCTTGTACATCTGGAACAGACGATATACTTCGTCTGGTGGAAGGAACGACAGATAGCTCTCATCTATCTCCTCTCGAGTATGGTTGCTGTCCGCTCGCTCTATGTGATAGATTGTGGATAACTTCCAATCGAGTGTCAAATGCCCACGAGTTGGAGGATCGGTGGCTTGTCCCTGAAGTTTTTCTTGAGTTGATCCGTTGGGATGCCACTTCGATCTCGACTAAGATAGTTGAGCATGAAGATGTGCTCCATCTTCTTCTTATCTTCCCAATGGGAGATACCTCGTAGATTCAGTTCATTGAGCTTCTTTATGCGGTTAGGAGCCCTCCATATCTGCTTCCTTATATATTCAATGAACGGAACTTCAATCCGTATATTCTCCCAAGGCGTCTCGACTGTGACGGTCCCCTTTGATAAGCGAAGAGGATAGTCGACTCTATGCCTGATCGTTTCTGGTAGTTCGGGGAGAGCGAAGTTGTAGTTCTCACCTTCTTGAAGTTCTTCATCTTCAAGCACCACCAAGTCAACAGAAGCTTGTTGTAAGAAGTATCTGACGTTGGAGAGTCGGGCTTGAACAGCTTCCTCTGGTTCCCATTGCGTCATCCACTGCTTCTAGTTTGTTTTGGAGGAGGTTAGAGGTCGGGATTGAATTTTGATTTGTGAGAGAGGGAGGTAGTGTTTGTGTGTGGGATATGGTGGGAGTTGTGGTTGTTTGTTGGCGGGTGGTGGGTTGTGTGGTTGGTGGGTTTGTGGATGATCCTCCAGCTTCTTGAGTCGTTTTCTGTTTCTCTCGACTCTGCCACGGCCGCTGCATGTGATCCTTTACCTTTTCTCCCCATCCAGATTATCGGGATCGTCATGTCTAGTTTTTGTGCGGGAGATTTCTTCATGGCACCTTGTTTGGGCGGGCGGCTCAGGTTCATCGACTAGCCGTTTGTAGAGACTCTCCTCTGCTGGGGTCCTGGTCTCTAAGGCTAGTAGTCGAGAAATAAGGATGTCATGAAGCTGGGTGATTGGAATAGTGTATGGGTTGATGAGAGAAGGTGATTGAGTTGGAGTGGTGAGGGTGGGTGGTATGGGGGTGTGTATGGTGGTGGTTAGTGGTGGTGAGGAGACGGGTGTGGTTTGGGCTTCGGACGGAACAACCTCTGAGACTGGTGCTTTCCCGGTATCCCGTCATGAAGTCTCAATGGCTTAGAGCATCCTGTCCATCAGTCGATCTTCAAGTGAAGAGATGGATGTAGAGAGGACTTCTTGTAAGCGTTGCTCCGTCATGATCATCGATGGTGTTGGAGTGGGGCGAGGGAGGCGCTCCACTGTCACAACATCGGAGAATATTTCCGATGTGCTGCCTGGAAGAGGTCTTGAAATTCCGGAACGTCCAGGGACATCCGTTATCAATCCTGAAGTCACCACTTCATTGTGTTGGTCCATTGTTTGCGCCGAAGATATCGGGGGTCCAACGGGGCTTCCACCCAATCCTTGAGATGATACGATATGTATCACCTCTATGGGTGTTGAAACAGATTCAATTTGAATCTGTGTGGTTGGCTGAACCGTTGTTGGTGGAGGAGATGTCACCGAAGCCATTTGCGCTGAAGGAGATACAGACGGGGCAGATAATCTGCTGTCGGCGAGAGCTCCTTCATTGAAGTCTGTATTCTTCATCAGATTTGGTGGCCTCAGAAGAGTCGACTTGAGGGACACCTTGGGGCTCAATAGCCGGTGTTTCGTTCTCCTGAGCCGCGGCTTCGGGCTCGGTTGTTTTCCACCAAGGATTCCCGTTGAGAAGGCGCCGGTGCTTGATCCACGGCCCGTACCATTTCCTCCGTGATGGAGTTATTTTGGCAGTAATCCTGGTAGGCCTCGTCGGTTGGATCAGATAGGCTGAGCAGCCCAATGGGATCAGCATTGGTTGGAGTGCTAGATCGACTGCCTCCGGGTTATGAAAGAAGCGAAGGCGAGGCGGGATATATCCTTCAACTGGTGGTAGTCGGGGGATCTCCGGATGTACGTCCATGAAGTGGGAGATCAACACCGGGAACCACCGAACGTATGGAAGGAACTTCGCCTTCGATTTAGTCTCCCTCTGACGCATTTGGTTCGCTAAATCATTCCATATCAGCTGGGCCACGTCATATTTCTTCGAGAATATTACTCCATGGAATATGCGAAGGATGTTTCCGTTCGCCTTGTCGAACCCAGAGTGCTTTGGGGAGAGGCATTTATTGATGATGCCGACCAGAGTCCACCAAGGGTATGGGATCCCGCTGTTTTGGAAATTTGCCAGTTTGGTCAGCGGGGACTTGTATCCCATCCGGAGCATGTCTTCCACGATCTCCGCATCCGTTGGAAGTTGGTCGTAGTGTTCGTGATGCGGTAGATCAAACACCATGGTCAGCAGGTTCTTCGTCAGGACGACGTGTCTTTGATTAATTTTCGTCGTGCATTCCACGTCATCGCCAACGACAGAGCTCTGCATACATCCCCAGAATTGCTGGAGGTAGACCATTTGTACGGAGGCGGTCATTGTCAGAGCTGGCCATAGTGGGTGTCCTTTGAGGATGGAGATGATAACTTCATATGGACACCGAAATGTAGCAAGGTCCAACTGGTAGTTGTTATCGTGGACCGTCATCCAGCTTCCAGAAGGGTAAATGTGACAGTATTCTGGATGTTCCATTTCTGTAAAGAATGAAATAAAATTCATTAGATGAAACTTTCATATGTAAATTTTACTAAGTATTTGTATATGGTGAAAAAGACTTAGAAAAATTTGGAAGTGATAGTGTTTAGTATTGAAAGACTTAGAGAAAAATTTGAAAAATTTGCTAAGTCTTGTTAGCGTATTTTAATTCGATCGGGAATTTATTCGAACGTTAAGTTTTGCGATCGAAAATTTTCTAAGTGTTAGAAAGTCTTAGAGAAAAATTTGAAAAATTTGCTAAGTCTTTATAAAGTGTTTTTATTCGTCGTGAATTTATGCGGTTGTTAAGTTTTGGGATTGAATAAAAATGTATCGAATAAGTCAAGATTTTCGCCGATGCCTTTTACGATCGAATAAAATGTTGTCGAAAACAAGAGTTTTGCGCTGAGTAATTTTGCGATCGAATAACAAGTTTTCGAAAAACTTAAGTTTTTCGACACGTAGTTTTGCGATCGAATAAAAGTATATCGAAAAACTTAACGTTTTCGCCGCTTATTTTTGCGATCGAATAAGATTTAATCAAAAACTAAAGTTTTGGCCGCGAAGTTTTTCGATCGAATAAAACTTAACGAAAGCTAAAGTTCTTCGACGGCTCTGTTTGCGATAAGAACTTTTTTGATCGAAAAAGTTTGAAATCAAATAGTAAATGCTTAAAACGCAAATGTCGATTTATGGTTAAATCATGAGTTAATCTGGACTCGGAACGATCAGAAATCAGTTGCGAATCCAAATATCATGATTTTAATCGGAATGGTCGAGTTTAAACACGTTAATTTTTGAAGTTTAAAATCATTTCAGTCGAAAAAATATCAAAGTAAAATTTTCTTCAAATGATTTAGAGAAATAGTTGTGAATTGTGCGTTTCTGACTGGAAAGTGATCCGAAACTGATTTCTACCTTCGAATTCGGCGAGTGTAGGCAGAAAATTACTAAGATATGAGTGGTTTTGATGAAATCGCCGAGGAGAGTTCGAAGAGAGTTTTGGAAGTCGAAAGTTTTTCGATTGAGAGAAGTTGCGTGTGAGTGAGTTTTTCGATCGAAGAAATTTAACCAAGAAATTTTCTTATCTAATGCTAAGGAAACAATATCTAGTCTTAAATCAACAATAGCTACTTTTGAGATAAAATTAATGACCTTAGTAAGACTCTTAGCGATTGTCAGAGAGAGTTAGAAATTTCTAGAAATAATTTTAAGGAAATCTCTGACGAACGTAAGAAGCTTTACACTAGGATTAAAACTTTAGATGATCTTCTAACAAAAAGGGGACAAACGGGTCAGACTTAATTTCTAAATCAACCTCATGATATAGAATTTTATAATACTAAATAAGGCTTAGGTTTTAACAATCCCTGTAACTTTAAAAAGGTCAATGTCAAATAGTTATATGATATCAAGTATATGAGATTAGGATTAACTTCACTAATGGCCTTTACTAATTTTTCCGAAATAAATGCCTTAGAAGAGTCTAAACGAAAAGCCACTAATAGGACTGACATCCCCTTTGACAACAACGATTTGAATAATAGTTACAAGACACGAGAAATTAGCATGTCTAGAGACTATAATTCATGCTTAAATATCTATAATTCATTTTCTCCGTTAGAAGATTTTCCTAAAGTTAGGGAAGAAAATAGTGATCATTTTCAAAATTCTACTTTCTGTTATATTCCTGCTATTCTTAAGAAAATAGATGATTCAGAAAGAAATAATTTCAAAGCAGAAAAAAAATGAGCTTTTATTGGAGATTTCTAATCTCAAAACTTCCTCAATTTTAAAATCTTGTCATGATATTACTTTGAAAGAAAAATCATTAATTAAGAACAAGATAAAATCTAAGAAAACACTTCCCATTATTTTACAAAATATTTTAAAAGAAAATAAATCTTCTTTAAAAAGCGTAAAGGGAGGAAAAGAGTCATTAAATGCTTTAAAAAGGAAAAAAATTTTTACTAGCTCTTTTTCTACTCCATCCACAGGTAGAGTAGAAAAAGAGGTGAAGCATGCAGAGGATAGAGTGCCTAGGATAGAATTTCAGACGAAAAATTATAGAAAAGATTTATTTTCAAAACTTTCTTCTGTATCGATAACTAAGGACACTCGTAAGAAGACGGTAGTTTCTAATTTTCAATGTTGTTGCTTCCACTTATGCGTTAAAGCCTATGAATTTTGAAAGCACAAATTTTGTAATCGGCTCTACTTCTAAAAACATAAACCATCGTTCTAAGACAAATGCAAGTCTTAAGTCTCGTAGGAAACAAGATCCGGATATAAAGAAAGCTTATAGCTCGATACATTCTTGTCCTCATCTAAGGTACCCAGTCAAAGTACACTCAGCCAAACACCATAAGAGACTAGCTAGAGAAAAGATTTTCTCATGCACTAAGACTAATAAGACATTTGTCCGCACGGAAATTAACCTCCCATGTAAGGTTCAACCTCAATGGGTTCCCAAGACATCATCTAGGTCAACGCAAGCCAACAAGGCAAAGTTGCCTAAAGAGGTACCACTTAAACCAACTACTTCCAAGTTGGTTTGGGTACCTAAGAGCACAAATGGTTTGGGAACCAAAAATGAACAACCCTCACCTACCAAATCTGCTAATCCAAGAGGACCCATTACTAAGTGGTATTTAGATTCTGGTTGCTCCACACACATGATGGGAAATCAAGAACTGTTGAGCAACTACCAAGACCGTTATAACGGAAAAGTCAGATTCAGCAACAACGATTCAGCTCCAATACTAGGCTTTGGAGATATTCTACTGCAGAATCTGACAATCAAAGATGTCTCTTACGTCCAAAGTCTTAAACACAACATGTTCAGCATAGGACAATTCTGCGATAAAGGATTTCAAGTGGTGTTTCTAGCTGATCAGTGCAGAATCTTAAATAGTCATAATCAAGAACTACTAACATGATCTCGAAGATCTAATCTATACATCATCAATCTGACAACAGTACGACCTTCAAAAACTGTTTGCCTCATCTCACATTCTACAATCAAGAGGAACAGCTTATGGCATCAACGTCTGTCACATCTAAACCTCAAAGTTCTTCACAAACTATTTATCAAAAAGTTGGTCACTGGTCTACCAATGATTTCCCTTCATCAAGAGCATAATTGTTCGGCTTGTCAAATGGGAAAAATGAAGCGAGCATCACACAAACTCAAGCAAGTTGCTTCTACATCTCGACCCTTGAATTACTTCACATGGACCTTTGTGGACCAATGCGTACACAAAGCATCAACGATCGTAAATATGTGTTAGTAATTGTCGACGATTATTCTCGCTACACCTGGACAAGATATCTCCGAACTAAAGATGAGACTGAAGACTTGATAATAAGCTTTGTGAATACAACTCAGAATCTCTTACAAAAGAAAATCCAAGTAATCTGGACTAACAACGCGACTGAATTCAATAAATCAACATCTCAGCAATTACTATCAGTCACTTGGAATTATTCAACAATTTTCAGCCGCTAAAACGCCTCAACAAAATGGCGTCGTAGAACGGAAGAACCGAACTCTAGTTGAAGCTGCAAGAACAATGCTAGTACATTCCAATCTCCCTCATTTTCTATGGACTGAAGCAGTGAGTACAGCGTCCTTTACGCAAAATCGAACGATTATTCACAAACACTTTGAAAAGACATCGTATGAGATAATCAAAGGATTCCGAATATCTCTTTCTTCAAAGTATTCGGTTGCAAATGTTTTGTGGCCAACGATCGGGAGCATCGAAGCAAGTTCGACTAAAGCATTTGAAGCCGTCTTTGTTGGATATTCATCCACTTCTAAAGCATACCGCGTCTATATCAAGTCTTTGCGTACTAGTTTCGAAAGCTACAATGTCACTTTTCAATAAGTGACCGAGTTGGCTTCTGAACAAAACAGTTCAGAACCCGAGCTTATAGGCGTGTTGGCACAAAGTCAACAACTTCCGAAAACTTCTGCCTCAAAGTCAAAAGATGCAATTCCCGCCGAACTGGAAGATTTGGACTCTCTATTTGAACATTTTTATCGAAACGAGTCTCAAATGCCTGCTTCGTCTCATTCTATACCAAGTAGCGCTCATTCTCCTTCTACGGTAGAAATTCCAATTGAGACTCTCAATCCTATGACTCCAAATGTTCCAGATTCTCCAAATTCTGAATCTTCAACTTGTGTTGTAGCTCCTACTAATGCCGATGCAAAAATCCCTTCTAATTCAACTTCAGAATTGAATTTCCCAAATACGAATGATCAACCTATCCATTCAGGATGTCTCGATCTACAAATCAACGATGGATCTACTTCGGTTCTTCCTCATGAACGTAAGTGGACTCAAGCTCATCCTATCGACCAAATTATCCGTTATCCTTCAAGTGGAGTACGCACTAGAAAGTCTACACAAAGCGGATTATTCACATGCTTCTTAAGCCAAAACGAACCAATTAAGGTACCCGAAACCCTTAAAGACCTGGATTGGGTGATCGCGATGCAAGATGAACTCAACCAATTCGAGAGTCTACGAGTTTTGACATTAGTTCCTAGACCGCATGGCAAAACAATTATTGGAACAAAATGGGTTTTCAAAAATAAGAAGAATGGGAACGGTGAAATTATCAGGAATAAAGCACGACTTGTAGCCAAGGGGTACAATCAACAAGAAGGAATTGACTACGACGAGACGTATGCTCCGGTTGCACGTATCGGAGCAATTCGACTATTTCTAGTATACACAGCTCATAAAGACTTCAAAGTCTATCAAATGGATGTTAAAACAGCCTTTCTCAACGGCATGTTAAAAGAAGAAGTCTACGTCACTCAACCCGATGAGTTCGTGCACGAGAACCATCCTGATCATGTCTATCGATTGGATAAAGCTCTCTACGGACTAAAACAAGCACTCATGCTTGGTATGATGTTCTGAGCGAAATTCTAGTCAAGTCCAACTTCATAAGAGGAACAATCGATACGACACTCTTAATCAAAAATCAAGGCAAAGACTTTATTATCGTTTAAGTTTACGTGGATGACATCATCTTCGGCTCGACAAATGAACGACTCTGTCAGAAATTTGGTGAACTCATGAAGACCAAATTCGAGACGAGCTTAATGGGAGAACTCCAATTCTTTCTTGGATTACAAGTAACGCAACTCGAAGATGGAATCTTCATCAATCAAACCAAGTATATCCGAGATATTCTGAAGAGATTTAATCAAGACAAGAGCACACCGATGAATACTCCCATGTCAACAAACTGCAAATTGGATGTTGATCCGTCTGGAAAGGCAGTCAACATCACAACCTATCGGAGCATTATTGGATCTCTTCTCTACTTGACGTCCAGCCGACCCGACATCATGTTCGCCACTTGCCTCTGTGCTCGTTTTCAAGCTGACCCAAAGGAGACCCACATGCATGCAGTCAAGCGAATTCTACGTTATCTCAAAGGAACTCCACACTTAGGGCTATGGTATCCAAAAGATGATGATGTTCGATTAATTGGCTATATTGATGCTGACTATTGCAATTACATGCAACCTGTTGATCATTCACGCACGAAATACATAGATATTCGCTATCATTTTATAAAAGATCATGTAGAAAAATGCACTATAGATATGTATTTTGTAAAAACAGAGCTTCAACTTGCCGACCTATTCACTAAGGCATTGGATGAAAAACGATTCCAATTCCTTATTGCAAAGTTAGGCATGTTGAATCTCAATCTTACTTGAGATGTGCTTTACATGCTCTATTATGATACTCTATGTGCTTCTTGATATTCATTGATTATCTTGCGTGACTCTATCTTTCAATTTTTTTACATACAAAAAGAAAAATAAAAATAAAATAGTATATAATAATAATAAAAAAATAATAATAAAAAAATGGCGGATGACGATAATTTAGCTTATTTTTGAACTGCTCATAAAAATATTTCTTTGCCTAAAAATTCACGTGACATTCTTCTATTCAAAGAACTTCGTTTGTTTCACTACACACAAAGCCACATCATGTATATGAGAATTTGAACCTCAATATTTTTTCTTGAGTGTGTTGCACTTCAAATGACTATCTATTGTTTGTACTTCGTAGCTTCATACTTGCTTTTGTGCTAGTTTGTCATGAAAATGATAATGGAAAATTAGGAAATTCCTCACTAAGCCCAAATTGTAAAACTTTACTTTTACCTCTAGATATCCTCTTTGAGCCTTCTCTAACATTCCTTTTCTTTTGAAACCCGATTAAGCCTTCAACCTTATTCATAAGTTTCGGAGTTGCTCAATCAAGAAAAAGAGGGGGAGAAAAAGAGCTGCACATGATGAATGTCTCAATCATTATAGAAGAGAAACACGGATCTCGCTGTGAACTACTCCTAGATAATCTCGTATACTCCTAGAAGAGAAGCACCTCGAAGTGAACTTCTCCAACGATAATCTAGATCTTGTATAGAGAAAATGAGAAGAGGAGCACGGCCTTGGGTTCGAATTCCATAACTGTGGAACCTTCACAAGGAACACGGTCTCGGCCCGAAAACAAATCTCATCTCTCAAAGCTTTATAAAGAAGACGAGACTCATCTTGAGCAAGTACAGAAGAAAAGAAAAGCAAAAGGATCAGAAATGAATTTCAAAAAGGGCTCCTGGAATTGAAGAATTTTTAAGTTCACTAATCCTCAAAATTATCCTACCCTTTTAGTCAGAGCCTAAAAATAATCCCTTCAAAGTCCCTTTGATTCAAAATGATGGACTTTCACATGGTAAGTTAATTAAATATGCTACGATAACAAATTAATTGATATAATTTTGTCGCGTTGATATGAGTGATATATATATACTTAATCTCTCCATGATAAAAAGAAATTGAGTGCTCTGAGCGAAACTTGCGAGAGTTGCCAAAATGATTCATACTATGATCTTAGAATATTAGTTTCATGATTTGACGGCAAATTATTATTCTATATGTCATTAGAAATTTTTGCGTGATAATGTTCAAAATGGAAAATCTGCACCAAAAGAAAAATATTTTTGAAAATATTGTTCGCACATTTAAATGCATTATTACATGCATTGGTTCAGAATTGATAAAATGCGAAATTTTTCTTGAAAAACGCAAAATTTTAATGAATTTATGCTGAATTGCTTAAATGCGTTACTTGTGCTTAAATAGTATATTTTCATATGCAAAATTGTATTAACTATGCTAAAAATGCCGAAAAGTTAAAACGTGCATTTGTTGAGGGGGAGTATTACATGAGAATTTGTTCTTATCTCTATGATTTACCTGCAAAACACGACTTCCTATATTTTTTTTAAGTATGACAGAATATATCGAGCTCATCCGAGGAGTCAAGTGTTGAATTTCATCAACATTGGGAGATGCATTTATTTGGGATGTCGTGGAGTTCTTCAATGGGTACGCCCCACGGTCCCGATTCGGAGGTGTGAGTTGGCGGAGCGGATAGAGGAGACGCAACATGTGCAGTTTCAGTGGCAGGGGTCTTGTCTTTGTCTCGGGGTGAAGTTTCGAGGGCCGTGTAGACCTTCGACATAATGGAGTCCTCAAGCTTTTTGGCAATCCGCGAGTCTGACCTTTGTCACGAACGGGGAAAATAACAGAACAGAGGCACTAAGGTGTTTCGTCGTCATGATGTCGAAAGAGGGAACTAACACGCCGCCTGTTTGCACAGGACTTGAGAAACCGGGGCCACTTAGGCGCACCATTGGCATCGAAATTGAGACAGACTCAGTTCAATTACCCAATGCAGCAGCTGCAGGGATGTTGGCTGCTGTGAGACTTCCGCTCAGTACCTGGCTGGTTTCATCCAGGATATATTGAAGAACGTTTTGTCTAGATCACTAACATCTGGAGGTGCAGAAAAACCCGTATGTGTCCTAGGAAATGTAAAAATTTTGGATGGTTAGGACACTAAGACTCGTTGTGGTCAAAGAAAGTGAAGTTTGAGGCGAATGACTGCAGATTTACTGCCTCGTGCGAGGCAGTGATGGCATACATGGCTCCTCGTGAGTAGATGAAACAATCATCTGTGGAGAGATGGTTGAGTGGCTAGGTTCAGACATTTGTGCGTTGGACCAGATGACACGTCATCTACTCAGGAGACGACAATGTTGTCTCCTGCACCTATGGGCTTGGTCGGGTTATTTGTGGGCTTAGAGGCGGAGGATTCTGGTCGCTTCTTTGTTTGGTGCACCGTTCCTGCGGCTTACGGCATCCCATTTCGATTTATTCTTTTATTTGCGAGCAGAGGATGTTACTTGGGTTGAGGGTAGGCTGTTCCCGGGGTAGGTCCAACGAGGATGTGTTGGACCATATGAACCTCCTCAAGCTCGTTTTCTCGGAGATAAGGGTGGACGACCCGGTTGGTTGGGTCGGCAAGCCTGAGTAGTTATTGAAGAATGGACATCGCCTCCCGGTCGAATTAGGTCTTCGAGGAATGAAGAGAGCCGAGTTTCGGTTTGGTATCCTTCGGATGGCTTTCGGCTCTCGATCTCTGGGATAGTGTCCATGAAGTGCTTCACGAAGTCCTTCGGATGGCTTCTCGATCTCTGGGATAGTAGTTATTGAAGAATGGACATCGTCTCCCGGTCGAATTAGGTCTTTGAGGGGAGATTGCGTCTTCGTAATTGATCGAGCAGGTCCGACCAGATGAGTTGAATGCCATCGTACTTTTTGTTAAAGACGATACCGTGGAAATGAAGCATTCTTTTACGGTTGCATCTGTCGGGCCCGTTGTGTTTTGGGATAGGCACTTATTGAAAATGAGAACGAGGGTCCGGCAAGGTAGAGGAATGTCCTTGGCGATGAAGTTGGGAAGGTGTATGGAGTTGTGGGCGACGGGTTTGTATCCCACGAAGAGGAAGTTATGTTGAAGTTCCTCTTCAGTGGGGTGTGGGTCGAAGTTTAGGGACAAAGGTAGGTTGAAGAGAGAACGGAGTATAGAGTGGTTTAGGACGACGAGGGTTGGATTTGTAAGAGTGGCCCAGAATTGTTGAATGTATACTTTTGGGACGCAATCGGAGATAGTAAGGGCGGTATGTATTGGGTGGTTGCGTAGGATTTGGAGAATGATTGGGTCAGGGCATATGGCTTTCGAAGTCACTCTAGTTTGAGGTTATTTCGGGTCTGTTGTGCCCAGTGGTTCGTGAAAAGATTTCTTCACTCGTACACACCATTTTTGTTCTATAAAATAGATAGATAAAGAGTTAGTGCATATAACGTATAGTTGTATAGAGTCGACCCGATATAATTTCTAAGTCAAAGATGATCGGAGTAAAAAATATTAGGACTTAGAAATTTTAGACCCTTTGTAACATCTTATACTTAGGAAAATATCGGACTTGAAAACTTTCAAGTTTGATATGAGTCCAAGTTTTCGGGTAAGATAAGCAGTCGGCGATAATTGAAATTTCGGGTAATGCGATTCGAAATTCGGGTGTGTTTATTTCGGGTAATATAAAGGCCGAATTTCGGTCAATTATGAAGTAAAAATCAGGTAAATCGTAATTTTCGGTCAACACTTCACATGTGTTGAAATTTGTCACCGATTTTAAATGAAAATTCGGGCGAAGTTTTGATTTTTGGTCAACGAGTCAACATGTATTAAAGGTCGTCGCCGATTTTAAGTAAAATTTGGGTGGTGAAAGTCGGTGGATTTTCGGTAAAATTCTAATGTTTGCTATAGTCAAAATTTTCCGCTTGGAAGAATTCGAGTAGACTAATTTTGGGTGGATAAAATTCGGGTGGACACAAAGTGTGTCCATAGTAGAATTTTTGGGAGAAATTCAAATTTCATCCGAAAAACGACTGAATGTTTAAACCCTAATTTGCGTAAATCTGAAAAAATCGGTGAAAAACAAGTTAAAGCTGGAAAAATTGAAGTCGTTTTTACCGATTACGGGTGGATAAATGCAGAAAGTGAAGAAATTTTATGGATTTGGAACTGAAAGGGCGAGTTTTTTTTATGTAAAACCGAGATGTTTTATCTTTTGAGAGAGTTTGAATAGTAAAAAGTGAATTGAGAAATTCTAGTACGTCGGCAAATATAGTGGTTACGGTTGATTTTTGGGTGAATTGGATTTTCGGGTAAGTTAAATTTCGCCGACATTTTTATTTTTAATATAAAATAATGATGAAATGAAGCCGAAAAGGGACATGTACCCGAATATTTGTTTGAAATTTAAATATTTTTACCGAAAGTCACAATTTTGCTAAAAAAATTTTGCTAAATAAATTTTGCTAAAATAATGATAAATATTTTTACCGAAAGGCATAAAATTGATAAAAATTTTGCTAAAAAAATTATAAAGTATTTCAAACTCCCCCTCAATTTATGCATGTCTTTCAAAAACTCCCCCAAGAGAGAGTAGTAAAAATTCCCCATCGATTTGTCCACATAAAAAGACATAGAGGATTTGCGAACAACTCATAGCTGGGTTTTCATCCACAGAATCTGCGAACAACAACTCGCGACGGCGACATATTCTGCCTACCCTGTCGAGGTTGAAACACAATTTTATTTCGGAGAAGACCAGCTCACGAGTTTACCCCTAGAAATTGAGCGGCCCCGAATGTGCTTTTTCTGTCTAGCTTGCATCCCGCGTAGTCTGCATCCGTGTATCCAACGAGTCTGAAGTTGAAATCCATAGGGTACTAAGACCGAGATTTTGGGTTCCCTTGAGGTACTTGAAGATCCTCTTTATAGCCAACATATGGGATTCCTTCGGATCGGCTTGGAAGCGAGCACAAAGACACGTCGCAAACATGATGTCTGGTCGACTATACGTGAGATAGAGAATGATCATATCATGCATTGATAGGTGGTTTGGTTGTCGGATTTTTCTGAGGTATACGCATCTATCTTCCACGAAGGAGACATCGGAGTCTTGGCAGGAGTGGAGTTGTTCAAGTTGTACATCTTGAGGATGTCGTGAATGTATTTGGAATGACTGATGAAGATTCCGTCGTGAAGCTGCTTGACTTAAAGACCTAAGACGAAGCTTAGCTCTCCCATCATACTCATTTCAAATTTATGCTTCATCATGTCTCCAAAACTCCTACAGAGTCTTGCGTCCGTCGAGCCAAGGATGATGTCATCGACATATTTGTACGAGCATTATATCTGATCCGCTTCTTTTGGTGAAGAGAGTCGTGTCAATCTTCCCTTTTGTGTAACCGGAGGAGATGAAAAAATTCGAGAGGACTTCATACCAAGCTCGGGAAGCGTATTTGAGTCCATATAGGGCTTTGTCAAGCCGATACACGTAGTCGGGGTTCTCTTCGCTCACAAAACCTGTAGGGTGAGAGACGAAGACTTCTTCCTTTAATACTCTATTGAGGAAACCCGTCTTGACGTCCATCTGGTACACCGTGAAGTTTCTGTGGGCAGCAAAAGCTAGGAAGATCCATCGTAATCATAATCCTTCCGCTGATTGTATCCTTTTTTCACTACGTGTATCAATGCTGGCAACAAGTACATTGGTCTCGTCGTAATCGATTCCTTCTTGCTGATTGTATCCTTTTTTCACTAGCCTAGCTTTATTCCTGATCAAGACCCCTTGTTCGTCCTTCTTGTTTTTGAAGATCCACTTAGTGTCAATTATGGTTTTTTCTTTCGGTCTAGGTACAAGTTTCCAGACGTTCAGTCTCTCAAATTGGCTAATTTATTCCTGCATGGCAATGATCCAGTCTTGATCGGTAAGAGCGTCAGCTACTTTGGTCGGCTACTTATGACTTAGAAAACATGAGTAGAGACTTTCATTTATCGTTGAAGCGCGAGTGATAACACCACTGGAGGGATCCGCAATGATTTGTGAGTTCCGATGAGCGCGGATCCACTTTCTTTCATGTGTTTGGGACGGTTCAGTGACATTTTTTTCCACGTGAATTCCCTGATTTGGGATGATATGTGATTCCGTAGGCTCATCCGGTTGGGGTTCTGACTCTCCTAAAGATACTTCTGGCGTGGAGTCAGTGGTTTGAGCGGCATCGTCTTCTGAGCTTGCAGTGACATCTGAGTCAGTTGGAGGTACGTTATCTTCGTCGATGTGGAAATTTTACATCGTATGAGGCGAAAGGTCATTGCTTTGGGATGTAGAAGAAGTAGAAATGGTGGGTGGCGGTGGTCTGGGATGACATGCTCGAATAGCAGCTCAAGATCCACATCGCTTGAAGTAGAAGTATTTGAAGGCGTGCCCACCGTGGAGGTACTTGATTGATCTTTCGTCAACTCGTAAAACTCCGCATTCTGGACTGATTTGTGCAGAAGCCATGTGGTCTACTTCGTCAAATGTAACGTTGATGCTTTCATTAAAGACCTTCTCTCTTTTAGGTATACTCGATAGGCTTTGGAGTTTGTCGAGTATCCTACAAGTACGCCTTCAAAAATATTTAGATCAAGTTTGCCCCGATCTTCGCAGTCGTTGGAAATATAACACTTGCATACGAAGACCTTGAGAAAGGAGATGTCTGCCACTCTTTGGTTGATCATCTCGTACGGAGTTCTCATAAATATTCTGTGAGGAGAAGCACGATTCAGAGTGAAGCACCGTATTTAGTGCTTCAGCCCATAAGAAGTGTGGTTGTCCAGAATGAGTCAGGATAGTCTTGGTTGCTTCAACTAGGGTCATGTTCTTGCGTTTGACAACTTCATTTTGCTGGGGCGTCTTTGCAGCTGAGAATTCTTGGGTAATGCAAAGCGATCCGTAGAAGTCGTTAAGCTTTTTGTTCTTGAATTCCATCCCATTGTCAGTTCTGGTTATTTGGACGCTCAACTGGTAAAGAGATTGTGCACAAATTCGATGATGAGATCTGGTGTTTCGTCTTTGGTTCGGAGAAACTTGGTCCATTTGAAGCGCGAGAAATCGTCCACGATTACTAACACGTATCTTCGCCCGTTGATGGTTTGAGTGCACATAGTTCCACACAGATCCCTGTGAATGAGCTCAAGAGGTTTGGAGGTTGATTCCGTGTGTTTGGTGTTGTGGGACTCTTTCCTTATCTTCCCCATTTTGCACGCCGAGCAAATATGCTCTTTGTGGTACCTAATCGAGGGAAGCTCTTTGACCAAGTTGTCCGTGCGGAGCCTGTTTAAATGCTTGAAATTGAGATGTGAGAGACGTTGGTGCCAAAGGTCGTTCTGATGTAGAGAGGCTCGAGAGATGAGGCACGTTGGTCAGTAGTCTTCAGATCAATGGAGTAGAGGTTCGTCTTTCTATGGCTAGTGAGAAGCTCCATTTCTTTAGCATGATGACGTTGCACTAGTTGGATTCGAAGATAACCTTAAAAAACCTTTATCAAAATAAGCGTTCGATGCTGAATAGGTTGTAGCTTAAGCCTTCAACGTACGAAACTCCTTTGATAGTGAGTTTGTCATGAATGAGGTCGCCTGTTCCTAGCATATGAGCAGAGTCAACGTTCCCGAAGTAAACCTTTCTGGGATAGCCTTCGAAAAAGTTGCTCAACAGCTCTTTATTTCCCGTCATATGTGAGGAGCAATCTGAGTCTAAGTACCACACGTGACGAACCTGCAAAACAAGTTAAGCAAGCTTAGGTACCCGTATGAGGACGAGTCCTTTAATTGCAGGTGTGAGGTTCAACATTTCTATTGTTATATTGAGTTATAGGTCAGCTTGTTGAATGACTGACTTAGAAACCCAGACTCGATTATAGTGTTAGGATTATTTTATTGTGTTTAAATTAATTATCTTATCTTAGCCTTGTAATTTAATTAAGTGAACTATGCTTTATTTTGCCGAGTCGAGTGATATGCTTAATATAAATGGGCTTACATGGGCTCAAGTATTATACCAAAATGTGGTATAAATACTAAAACACTAACACATAGTTAGGCGTGTCTTGTGGGGGTTTCCCGTGAGCGAAGGATGACTTCATGAATCCAAGACCGACCTCGTAATGTCTTACATTGTTTCTGATGTCCAGTCGCTCTTGGATTGCCTCGATGATCATGTTGAGAAGATGTGGTTTTTCCACTTCTTCACCATCCAGCTTTGCATCGGCAGGAATTGTCTTCAGTCTCGTTCTTAGCTTGTCACGAATTAGCCTTAACGTTCCATCATGGAATTTGACTGTTTCTGACACCAAAAGAGTTTTGAGCTGATGACTTTTGTGTTGAAAGTACGTGACCGCCAGTTCTGGTTGCAGAAAGATGTAGCTCTCTTTGTGCCTCTCTCGGGATTCCCAACTGTTGTGAGGCTGAGTCAGGTTGACCTTCATTATGTTGCTTTTCAAAGCCATATGTAGATGGTGATTAATATGGTATTGGACTTGTCTAAGCATGTAGCGTTTGATCCCTTTGAACCATTTTCTTCATTCGGGCGTGTTGAGGGTGAAGTTGTGTTACAAGTAGAACATCTGGTAGACTTTGCTCATTGGGAGGTAGGGGAGATCGGTTTCCGTTATCTTCTCTATGGCCGCGTTCGTCCTCTCTATTACGTAGGCCACGCTCTCGTATCTTCCGGTTGAGTGCTCTATGTCTACGAACTTGAGAATGGGATTCTGTTTTCTGAGATGAATTCTGAATTGCTCCTTGGTCCGTTGGCCCGTGTTTGGCATCGTCCAGAGCATTACTTGGTGTTGAAGTCCCTCAATTCTCCCTTTGAGATGGGACATGCCTCGAAGGAGAAGCTCGTCCACTCCCTTTATTTCATTCTCCTTTCGCCAGATCCTTCGATAGAGGTCTTCAATGTATGGTGCCTTGATCTTTTTGTTGTCCCAAGGTGTCTCCTTCTTGATGCTCATCGCCTCTTTTTCGAGGGCTTGGTAGTTGAGGAGACCTGACAACTCTTGGAGGTCGGCTTCAATGTTCGCTCTTTCCTCCTCTTCTTAAGGCTCGAGGAGACAGAAGTGAGCCGCCGCCAATTTGAGGTAGTGTCTGATGTGGTACAGGCATAGGCGGGCTTCTTCCTCTGTCTCTATCCTCTCTAGCCACTCTTGTTCCACTATGTACTTGTCTATATAGGGGTATGGGTTGCAGGAGGGCTGTCAAGGGGTAGCTGTTGTTTGGACTGATTGGGCGGAAGTTGTGGTCGTTTGTATGGAGTCTTTGGGCTTGGGGTGGTTGGGATGATGATGGTGGTGGTGGGTTTGTTGGCGAGGCTCCAGCTTCTCCCGATGGCATTTTTCCTCTTCCTCGTCCGCAACCGCCTCTAGTGGTCTTCTGTCACTTCTCCCACTCAGGACGTCCTCATCGTCAGGATTGTCATGTCGATGTTTGGAGCGGGAGCTTTGTTCGCGGCAGGCTGTTGGTGGAGGCACGTCGGGGCCATCGATCAGCCATTGATAGATCTTCTCTTCGACTGGGGTTCGCTTTTCAATGGCTAGGAGGCGGGATATGAGTATGTCGTGGAGCTGGTGGAGCGGCATAGTGTGAGGGTCGAGTGAGTGTGAGGTTTATGGTAGCGAAGGGGGTGGTGGTGGGGCTTTATGAGTGGGTTCGTCCAGCACAGAAGTCTTGCCTTTGTCCCGGACGGCTGATTCTATCATAGTACACACTTTTCCTAGGATATTTTTTTGGAGGGTTGGATCAAGTGCGTCGATGGCCGCTTTGACGCTTTGGGATAGGGCATCCTTTGTGACGAACGGTGGAGAGAACCTTCCGGAATCATCATGAAGACGTTCCGTTGTCACCACTTCGGAGAAGATAACCGAAGGGTGGCCTACACTTACTATGGCATGACTTTCGGCCGATCCTAGCGACACAATCAGGGGTAGTGTCGCTACATCCGTTGTGGCAGGTGCACTAAGACCTGCAGGAGAAATCATCGAACCGGAGCCACTAAGGCTTATCGTTGACATCGCACTCGTTGGTGGGTCGAGTGGATGGCCGACCTGAAGGCCTATGAATTCGAGCCACAAACTCAGATGGTAGAAGCTACGCCGGTGCCACCCGTAAAGGATCTAGCGGCAGCTGAAAACACTTCAAAGTCCGCAGAGGAAATGGGTGAAGAGGCAATGACACTCTGCATCCAGAAATTTGGGCGTTTTATGAAGCAAAATCAGCCCACTTACTCGCCGCATTCGGGTAAGAAAAATAATAAGGATGAATTAATAATAACGCATGTTTTAACTGTGGCAGGAAAGATCACTTCATTGCCGACTGTAAGAAGCCAAAAAATGACAAGGTCAAGGAAGAAAGCAAGAAAAGATTCCGCAGGAACCCTAAGGCTCTCGTAGCGGAGGACAACAAAAAATGGGCAGAGATGGACTCTGATGACTCTGAGACAGAAGATGAATCGAGCGATGACGATGTCTAGTGTCTAATGGCAGACATTAACCATTGTCAGGTATTGGATTTCTCTCAACCTGAATTCACCCGTAAGGATCTGGTACAAGCTCTAGATGAGATGAAAAGGAGTACCAGAAACTTGCTACTCAAAAGGAAGTAGCACCGAAACCGGAAATAATAATCACCGGTACTAGCAATGAAGAACTCACCAAGGCTAAGGCTGAGGTGATCTCTCTGAGGGCTGAAAATGAATCTCTCAGAGAAAACTCTACCAGGATAAAACCCAAGTTTCTAGACTTCCACCAAATGTTTGATTCATGGACAGAGTCATCAAGAAAACTTGAGATTCTACAAAGCCTATCAAAACCCCAACGATAAAATGGGTCTGGGATATAGCCCAGAGCCACAGAACTTCATTTCCACGACTACACAATTTGTCAAGTTTGAGAAGCCCTCAGAACCAGTGAAAATGGTCGAATTTCGGTACCTATCCACTGAGGTAAAAAAACAGGCTTTTACTAGGTTATAATCCTATACCTCAGAACTCTTCACAGATGAAACCACAATACACACAAAGGTGGGAGTCTTTCATGAGTAAAAAAGAGGTGCCTAGAACACATGACGAAAGAATCAATAGAAAAACCCACTAGAGGTACACTGATTACCAGAACCAGTTTCAGAGAAATTTCGGTACTCAGTATAAATTTCATAAACTTAAACCAAATAACTCTCGGCACCCAGGTAGGGGGAAGACTCTACCTAGGGTACTTGTGGATCCCAGCACATGAAGGTGCTTCAGGTTATCCAAATGTGGATACCCAAACACTTACTAGCGCATGAACCCAAACAAAAGATGGATACCATAAACCCACTTATTGCAGGTATATGCTAATGGCGTCTGCAAGTCCAGATGGTACCTGGACAGTGGGTGCTGCAAGCACATGACGGGTAACCAGGAACTCCTCTCCGACTTAAAGGGATGCACGAGCCAAACAGTTACGTTCGGAGATAACGGTAAAGGTAAGGTTTGCGACAACATAAGCCTAGTGAAGAACTTACTCTACAACTGAATAAGCATAAGTCAACTATGCGATATCGGGTATGTTTGCAACTTCAAGAAGGATAGATGTGAAGCCATCGATTTTTAGGAAAAATAGTACTCGTTGGTTGGAGAACCAACTGTCAAAACTGGCCGGCGTGGCGGGGCTGGTATTGGCGGCCCGCCATAAGGCGGGCCTTGAAAATGCAGCCCCCCGCCGGTCTGGCCCGCCCTATTTTAAAAAAATAAATAATAAAAAATAAAAATATTGAAATAAAAGGTGAACTTGGTGTTCGAAATCACCATCTTACTTGTAAAACACTATGTCATATTTATATAATTTATCATATATATATTATATATATTTAAAAAATATTTATTTATTTATTTTTAAAAGATGGGCATGCAGCCGCGGGCTTACCCGTCCCGCCCCGCGCGGGCTTGCCTACCGAGGCCCGCTCCCTGGCGGGCCTGAAATTTCCAAGGCCAACCCTCATTTGGCGGGCCAGGGCTGGCCGGCCCGCGGGCCACGGGCCCGTTTGACAGCTCTATATCTGACAAAACCACCATGTCTTATAGCTGAAGCTCTAAGAGATGGTTGTGGCACAAAAGATTGAACTATCTGAATTTCAAAACAATATCCACACTAAGCTCAAATGACTTGGTACATGGATTACCAAAGGTGCATTACTTTAACGAAAAGACATGAACTGCTTGCCAACTTGGCAATGAAGTTAGATCTACCTTCAAAAGTAAAGGAAAAACAACCTCTAACCGCTGTCCGATCTACTACACGTGGACCTATTTGTTCCTATACCGGTACCAAGTTTAGGAGGAGCCAAGTATACTCTTGTAGTCATAGATGACTACTCACGATACACTTGGGTACTGTACCTAAGATCTAAAGATCAAACCCCTTTTATGTTGATCAAGCTAGTAAAAAGAGTTCAGAATGACAAAACTCCAAGATCAACACTATAACAAGTGATCGTGGTACCAAATTCTTAAATTTTACACTTAACAATTATTCGAAGACCATGACATTTGCCATGCATTATCTGCTTCCAGCACACCACAGTAGAGCGAAGTCGCAGAACGTAGGAACTGCACACTAAAGGATGCAGCTAGGACAATGCTATTAGATGCTGATATCTCGCAGAAGTTACGGAAAGAAGCAGTCAACACCGCATGTTACACCCAGAACCGCTCGATGATTTGCAAAAGCTTAGGGAAAACTCCATACGAAATCTGGACAGGAAATGTTCATTCAATACGACATTTCAAGACTTTCGGAAGCCGAAGCTTTATACATTTAAACCGGAGTCACATATCTGCATTTGAAAGTGGAGCAGACAAAGGAATTTTCGTGGGATACTGTGCCGTGAGTAAGGTCTATAGAGTATTCAACAACAAGACCCTATCTATTGAGAAATCTGCTCACATTGTGTTCGAGGAATCTCAGAAGACAACTCTCCGACAAACATCAATCGTCCAAGTGAACTCTTGGAAGAGGCGCATTTAGATGAATCCAGTGACGAAGATCAAGGTCAACAAACTAGACGTGACCACAACGAAGACCCAATACCATAAATATTAAACGGTACTGTGGAAAATTCGCAAGAAAATATTATCGAACAAATTCCGATACTCAATCACGGAGAGTCATTGGAAAGCTTTCTGGCACCAAATACAAGTGAGAAACTAAACGTAGTACCGGTACTCATCTCACAAATATAGAAGGTGAACCAAGTGAGGAGGAATGTATTAAGTAGAATAATACTAAGCTTAATCATCCCTCAGATCTAATTATGGGTGACCCAAAGGCGCCAATGAAGACTCGGCCATCACTCCAAAATCTCTTCAGCTACGTATTCATATCTCAATGACAACTTACGAAAATTGAGGAGGCGGTAAAGAACGATAGTTGGGTTGATGCTATGCAAGAGGAGCTAAATCAATTTGAAAGAAATGATGTCTGGACTCTAGTCCCTCGAGCCACATGAACGGTAATCGTACCAAGTGGATTTTCAAAAACAAGATCAATGAGGATGGCCTAGTTATGCTAATAAGGAAAGATTGGTTGCTCAAGGCTTCAGACAGAAAGAAGGCATCGGCTATGATGAAACCTTCGCACCGCTGGCTACACTAGAAGCGATAAGGATATTTCTGGCATACGCGGCCTACAAGGGTTTGAATGTATATCAGATAGATGTCAAGAGAGCATTTCTCAACGGAGTATTGTCTAAGTCTACGTCACTCAACCACCAGGCTTTGAAGATCATAAAAAACTGAATCATGTGTACAAGCTCAAGAAGGCTCTCTATTGTCTAAAACAAGAGCCTAGAGCTTGGTACGAGACACTGACAGGATTTCTCGTTGATCACGGTTTCACGGTAGGAGCTGTCGACAAGACCCTATTTCGATTCGCGAAAGGGGAACACTTCCTACTCGTACAAATCTATGTGGATGATATAATTTTCGGTTCAACGGATCCAAAACTTTGGAAAAGAGCGTCAAAGTTCATGCAAGAAAAGTTTGAAAGGAGCATGTTGGGGGAACTGAATTTCTTTTTATGGCTTCAAGTTAAGCAAATGAGTCAAGGAATCTTTATAAGTCAACAAAAGTAACCCTGGATATCCTTAAGAAATTTGGACTTGAAGACTGTTCGCCCACAACTACGCCTATGAGCTCGTCAATCAAACTCGACAAGGACGAATCCGGTACCAATGTGGAAACAACCAAGTACCGGTGTTTAATCAGGTCCCTGTTATACCTCACAGCAAGCAGACCTGCTATCATGTACAACGTATGCCTTTGTGCTCGGTTTCAATCGGATCCAAGGCAGAGTCACTACATCGCTGCCAAGAGAATCTTGAAGTATCTCAAAGGCACTACTAATGTAGAACTGTGGTACCCTAAGGACTCATGTTTCTTACTGTATGGGTACACAAATGCCGACTATGTTGGATGCAAATTGGATAGGAAAAGTACCAGTGACACGTGTTAATTCCTTGTAGACAGGCTGATCTCTTGGTTCAGCAAGAAACAGACTTCAATTGTCACTTCAACGGCAGAAGCAAAATACTTGGCCGTTGGAAGTTGCTGCTCACATGTACTATGGATCCAACATCAACTCAAAGATTATGGGATAAATGAATCAAATACAACCATATCATAACACAAGTGTTATCGCAATATCACAAAATCCGGTACTAAACTCAAGAACTAAACATATTGAGATAAGAAACCATTTCATCCGAGATCATGTGCTCAGAAAGGATGTTCGTTTGGAGCATGTAAGAACTGAACTACCAGTAGCTGATATATTCACAAAGCTACTTCCTGAGGCCAAGTTTGTCACCTTTAGGAATGCCCTGGGCTTACTAAACTTGTCCAACCACTGACTCAGAAACAACAGATATGAACTGTCTAAGTACCGGAATCATAGTATGATGAGGACGGAACAAAAGCTAAAGGGAAGTATTAGCTATGAAGAAGCAGTCACACAAGGAACGACACATAGTACCGGAAAAGTGACATAATTAACCGGATTGGTTTTCCCAAAATGGGATAACAAGGACTGAGACACAGGCCGTCAGTCCGAGGAATTTCGTCAGAGTAGTCAAATCGTCCGACAGATCATTAAATGTTGTCGCATCACTTTATCCCGCCCATTTGTCTCTATTTATACACATGAAACGTCACACTTACCATTTACGTTCTCAAATCAAAACCCTAAAACCTTCAAGCTTCCAAAATTTCCCAGAAATTCATCTTTCATGGCGTCTCAATCCACATCCTCTGCTCTGCCTTCCTCATCAACCCACAACCCCATGGAGTTCATGAGGGTTGCCGTCAAAGTCGACGTCCTGGAACTAATGGGTGCATCCGATGGTGAAATCCACCAGATGGCGTCATGCATCATGAATGCTGGCCTGGCGACCTTTTTGGACAACGAACGTGAAATCTTCACTATTCACGTTCGTGAGTTCATCAACAATGTTGTCTTCCTCTCAGAAGAAACGTTCTTCAGTCGCGTTCAGAACCACGATCTTGAAGTGATAAAGGCATGGTTCGTCGAAGAGTTCGACTTACCAATGGCGGGACCGACAAATCTTCGCGAGGCGATTGGAGACATGCGCGAAGATCTCAAGCCGAAGATGTCCTCAGACGGAGCTATTTTGAAAGACTCCAACAGAAATGCGATATTAAAGCCCGCGTACCGCCTCCTCCACGGCATAGTGGCGAAAGGGCTACTTGGAAAGGCTGGAGCATTCGACATACTCATGGGTGAGCAACGTAACGCAATGGTGGCCATTCTCACCCGCACAGACGTGGACTGGGGCACCATTGTTTTCAAAGCCTTCCAAGACACCGTTCGTGCCAAGTCTCGCCTCATCAAGAACTTCGGACCCCAGATCACCCAATCTTGAAGACAAAGATAACGGGGAAAGTTTTTGAGATCACCGCTCGAGGGGACTAACTCTCTGATGAATGAGTGATAGGACTTCATTCAGTACCGGATGTGGCCCTTCCTTCTCCTGTCAAAGGGACAAAGAGAGCGGCTCCCGCAACGTCCAAGGCAAAAGCACCAACGCCGCAGCCCAAGAAAAAGAAGGTTGCGGCACCTATGGAGAAGTCACTGGCTGTCGTCCCACAGTTACTACCGGAATAGGTGCCATTGCAGTCAATACCGGCTTCGTTGGAGCAGGAGAGCCATCATCGCCACCATAACCACCAAGAAAGAAGTCAAGAAAGGTGGTGGTTGACCCCGTTGTTGTAGATCATCTCCCAACCTCTCCGGTTCTCACTGAGATCATCCGCAGCCTCACGGAAGACATGGAGTGCATCCCTGCACATAGAACTGGGGAGAGCACAAGTCAAGCAACCGGAACCGGTTTCCAGAGTGAATCTGCTCTGACGGTTCCGAGAGGGAGCACTGAAGATGTTGCCACCCCCGAAGTGGTCCTAGTACAACCCACTGTGGTTGAGAACCGACTCGAGGCGATAGCCCGCACGCTATTCTCGGCATCGTCATCAAGGAACCCAATGCGGCGCCCTCGAAGAAGAAAAAACGTTCAAGTGGGAAAGGAAAATGCCCCACTCCAGCCCTCTCCACTCCTCATACACCACCACGGTTCTGCATGCCATTAAAGGCCACATCCAAGAAGCTCTCAACCTGGCTCTTCAAGACTTTGAAGATTGGTGGAGTGTGCGATTAGAAATGCCTCTGGCCACCATAGCTAAGCGCAATGCTGGCAGCGCTATGGCTATTGGAAGCCAGCTGCTGAAGCGACTTGGGTTAAAGTCGCCCATGACTCTCATCCAAGGCAGTGAACTGCTTGAGGTGCACACCCGGCTGCACGAGGTCGCGCAATTCCTTCACCAAAGGGAAGCAACCTTCGATCCTAATCACAAGGGGGCCTGCTGCGAGATGAAGATATTGAAGAAACTCCGAGCAGAAGTTGCAGGGTTGCAGTTGCGTGTGGCGGGCGTGTGTGCCGGGCTAAATATGCGGGGACCTATTAGCTCTGTGACCCTCAGCACCTACGGAACCGGTAGAGTACGGACTTCTCTGACACCAGCTGTGAGTCGTCAAGATCATTTGCCCTCAACTACACAGAGGGCCCCAACTCCGGTTCCTGTGTCTCCAAGGGAAACGACAACCGTTTTCCCCGGCTGAGTCAATTAAGCAGAACAACCTGCTCCGGTTATTCAAGAGGCCATGGAGAGCACTTCTCCATGACGGGCCATGGAGGCCATGAAAGATCTTGTTGTGTTACTCATATTTTCTTAATTCATAGAAAATTATCTTTAGCTTCAGTTTTAGGGTGCTTTAGCTTCTTGATCATGCTTTCTTTCTTTTTGTCGGGTTTAGGCCGTTACGTGCGAGAAGAACATATTGCTCTCATTGTTGTTTTTGTGATTGCTTTTCTATTACGAGAATTTAAAACAAACTCATCATCATGACAGTAGAAAGAATTTAAAAGCTTCGATGTTCTCATAGGCCCAAAAACACGAAATAAAGATGGAAATGTATGACCCTTGATGATGGTATGGGAGTTTTTTTTCTCTTTTTCTTATTTTTTTTTTTGTATTTTCTCCCTTTTCCCTCTTTTTTTTTTTTAAATTTTCTGTTTATTTGTAATATGTTATATTATTTATAAGTTTTGCGGGTCGATAGGTTTGTGGTGAGAAGTTTACGAGTGAGGGTATCAAAAAGTAGTTTTAGATATGAGGTGGATGGTGATTTGCGGTAGGGTAGGTGGTTTTCCATATGGATTGAAGCGGTTTTCGATAGGTGGTTCGCGATATGGGGTTCTATTTATATAAATATATATATATATATATATATATTAAAAATATATCTATGTTATTATTTATTCCTCCCCTGAAACCATGTTCTAAAAATTCTCCCCCTCAAAAGATGAATAGTAAAATCAAAAGATTTACTAAATCTCTTTCCCTCTATTAACGTATTTTAAATTTACTCCCCCTCAAAAAAATTAATTATTGCTCCCCTTCAACAATATAAGAAATTGCTTCTCTTTTAAAATAAAATAGTTGTTCACCCTCAAATTAAGCTCATTTAAAAAAATGGTCTTTAGCATTTCCGTGTGTAATATGCATGTTGAGTTTCAAAATCTCGTAAAGTTTTGAAAATGCATATTTAAAATGTACCATTTTGAAAGATAGACATTTTTTTAATTCAGCTCGTACGCGTATGTAATTTAAAATATTCAAAATTCTTTTATCACATGCATCATTAAAATGTACCTTCGTTTAAGTGTAGGGGTGATCGCTCGCATCGATTACCAGTCATGTATGTGGAGCAGCCCAAGGTACCATACATACTGGGATGTTTCTCACGGTGCATACTAGTCATGGGTGTGGAACAACAAGATACCAACCATGCATATCACTCATGGTATAACACCTAAATTAAATAAAGTCTTTCCATCCCATTTAAATAAATTCCAAGCCTAAAGCCCATGTAGAATTTTTCTATTTCTATCATAATTGTTGGTTCGATATTTACCAAACGAGGATCAAAAGATAACTTTAAACCATAACGATTGAAGAACATCTTTTAGTGTGTGAAAGTGTGTGTTTCCTTTTATGGAAGGTACAAGGTGGCTTCCTTTGTATTTCTGTTGATAAAAACCCTAAAAGGGTAAAGAGGACTTATATACCACATGTGCTGGTATATTAAGGCTCATGATTTAAACTATCATATAAAAGATTCACGTAGAGGCCCAAAATCACCACAACCTACTTAATTACATAATAGAGCCAAGACATACAAAAACTAAAGGACACTACGAAAGATTCATAACAATCTCCCCCTTAGTGTCCTTTCCACTTTGGCGTCTTATTTTTCTTGGGTTTCACCAGCTCGTAGACGAATCTTCTGAGCCGAGTTTGTACTCGGAAGATCGTATCCATCTACGGTACGAAAGACGATCAGAGATCATGCCAATCATCTTCTGATACTTGGCTTAAACTTCATGCTCATCGAACCTCCTCCAGGATTCTTTTGACCTTATCAGGTATGATCAGGAGGGTTCCATCGCAGAACTTAGTGATCTCCGATGTCTTCATCAGCCTTTTCTTGCCCTTGTAGTTGATGTCTACTATGGAGAGATCTTCTCCATCAAATATGTGGCCTTCACCGTAGCTTTCAGCCTCAGGGCGATCGAAAGAGGGCTTTGTGAGGTTGACTTTCTTCAAGTTGCTCTCTAGCGCCATCTGAAGGTCATGAGAGGTATTGTAATTGATGCGCAACATAAACCTCTTTAAGGTGTTATAGTCCATCTTGAGAACGGGGTTCTGAAGAGTACCAAGCATCTTGTAGCATCCGACCATTTGATAGACGTTTTCTGCTATGATGTAGGAGAGGTTTGTTTCACTCAGTTCTTCGGCAGTTCCGTCCTCCCGCTGAACGCATTAGATTGGGAAGGATATTGAGCATAAGTGAGCCGTCCGTACTCCCGTTACCACAGAGATCTTAGGCCACTTCTTCTCATCCCTTCGGAGAGCCTCCACGCCACTTTCTCCTATGTTTGACTTCAACGAAGGGTCGTCCTCGTCCATGACTCTCTGTGGAGGAGTACATAAAGTTCTGTGATATCGGCTTCGTCGTCTTCGCCTTCCTCGAGTTCCTGCTCTTTGATACAAACCAGGCTGATGGATGCCTTGTTTAGAAATAATCTCGCATTTTCCATTAAGTCGTTGGCCAGTTTGTGAGTCAACGGATGAGTCAACCACTCTTCGTTGAGTATGTAGCTCTCCAACTTGTTATGTGGGTCGTAAAGCTCTTTGACGGTTAAGGTCGGCTTGTCGGTTGCTAGAGAAAGAAGGGGAGAGGTAGAAGGTTGAAAAGGCATCAGAGGGCTTTTTCTGATGGTAGGTCGAGGTGAGGGGAGGCTTATAGTGGCTACGGTAGTATGTGCTATTGAGGGAGTGGTAATGGGCTCCGGAGGAAACTTCTTTTTGAGATGAAGAAGCCTTTGGTTGGGTGGTTCGGGTAGTGGTGGATGAGGTGACTTGCTGCGTCGGGGGCTCTATGCTTTGTCTCTGTCTCTTCTCCCCCCGAGGGATGACCCTCATCTTCCAGATTGTCACGCGGTCTCTTGGACGGTTACATCGCGCCGTGGCAAGACATCGGGATTACGAACCGAAGCTTGATGTCTTGCTCCCGCTCATATAGAGAGAGGGCGGACTACACTTGGGCCAATAGGATGTCGTGGAGTTCTTTAATCAGAACGTCCCACGGACCCACTTCAAATGGGTGATTTGGCGGAGTGGAGGGAGGAGACGCACAATTTTGGGTTCGGCGGCAGGGCCTTGCCTTTGTCACGGGCGGAGGTTTCGAGGGCCGTGTAGAATCTTATCGTTATTTAGTCCTCGAGCATTTTGGCGAATTTCTGGAACTGGAAAACTAACGAGACGGAGCCACTAAGACGTTCCGTCGTCACGATGTCAGAGTATGTAACTGACACGCCGCCTGTTTGCACAAGACTTGAGAAGCCAGGGCCACTCAAGCTCACCGTTGGCAGATATTGAGACTGGCTCAGCTCGACGGCCCATTGCAGCAACTGTAGGAATGTTGACGCTGAGGGACTTCCGCTCAGTCTCTGACTGACATCCAACCAGGAGACATTGAAGAGCGTTCTATAAAGATCATCAAGATTGGAGGTGCAATAAAGTTTGTATGTGTCCTAGGAAAGAGGAACAATTTTGATGGTGAGGACACTAGACTCGATGTGCTCAATAAACGTGCAGTCTTAGGTGAGGGACTGCAAATATTAACATCTACCACCTATTAGCGAGGCGGTGATGACATGTTTTGTTCCTCGTGACCAAGTGAAACAACCATCTGTTGAGAGATGGTTGAGTAGCTCGGTT
Organism: Linderniella brevidens; assembly: GCA_004919715.1. Lineage (NCBI taxonomy): Eukaryota > Viridiplantae > Streptophyta > Magnoliopsida > Lamiales > Linderniaceae > Linderniella > Linderniella brevidens. The sequence goes on from SWDC01000148.1 coordinate 11,147,416, forward strand.
CGGTTATTTGCGTGGTTGGACCATATGACAATGTCGTCTCTTGCACCTAGGGGCTCAGTCCGGGTAACTTGTGGACTTTAGGGCAGAGGAGTTCGGTCGCTACGTTTTTTTGTGCGACATTCCTGTTGGCGACTTACGATAATCCCTTTCGATTTTTTCTTCTACTTGCGAGCGGGGGATGTTGCGCGTCCTAGACCTTGACTTGGACATGTTCCCGAGGTAGTTGGATATGTTGGACCATAGAAACCTCCTCGAGCAAGTTTTCCCGAAGATATGCATTGACGACCGAATTTGTCAGGTCGGCGAGCCGTAGTCGATCTTCAGGAATAGCCATCGCCTCCCGGTCAAATTTGGTCTTGGAAGAGTGGAGAGAGCCGAGTTTCGGTGGTTGGTATCCTTCGGATGCATCTCGACTCTCGATTTTGGGAATGGTGTTTATGGAATGCTTGACGAAGACGCGGATCCACCTCAGGTATGAAAGTACCTTCTTTGTTGATGGGAGGTTCTCGTCTTTGGAGTTGAACGAGCAGGTCCAGCCAGATAAGTTGAATGACATCATACTTTTTGTTAAAGACGCAGATGAGCTTGATGTCGCGGTTGCATCTGTCAGGACCGCTGTGTTTTGGAGACAATCACTTGTTCACGATTAGAAAAAGGGTGAAGTTGGGAAGGTGGATGGTGTTGTGGGCATTGGGTTTGTAGCCCATAAAGAGGATGTCTTGTTGGAGTTTATCTTCACTGGGATGTGGGTCGAAGTTTAGGGAGAAGGGTAGCTTGAGTAGTGAAAGGTAGGATGGTATGCTTAAGTACTACTAGGGTTTGGTCGCTTTTTTCGGTGAGTACGTTTGAGTTTTATTGTGAGGTGGGATTTGTAAGAGTGGCCCAGAACTGTTGAACGTACACTTTTGGGACGCATTCGGAGATTTTTTAGTGCAGTATTTAGTGGGTGATTGCGTAGAAGTTGAAGAATAATAGGGTCAGGGCATATGGATGTCTCGTAATCTAGTTCGAGGTTGTTTGGACTACGGTGTGCCCAGTTAGTTTGGGGTAATATGTCTTCAATATTACGCACCATTTTTTTTCCTGAAAAATAGATAAAGAGACTGTTAGTGCATAGAACGTATAATTGTATAAAGTTGACCCGATTTTTATTTCTAAGTCAAAGGTGATTTGAGTGAAAAATGATATTTGGATGGTGAAGACACTAGATTCGATGTGCTCAATAAAGGTGCAGTCTGAGGCAAGGGACTGCAAATATTAACATGTACCGTCTCCGAGAGAGGCAGTGATGGCATGTCTGGCTCCTCATAAGCAAGTGAAATAACCATCTGTCGAGAGATGGTTGAGTGGCTCGGTTCGGTTATTTGCGCAGTTAGACTAGATGCCAGATCTTCTACACGGGAGACGAAAATGTCGTCTCTTGCACCTAGGGGCTCGGTCCGGATAATTTGTGGACTTAGGGGCAGACGAGTTTGGTCGCTACGTTGTTTTGTGCGATGTTCCTGTTGGCGACTTACGGCATCCCGTTTCGTTTTTTTCTTCTATTTGCGAGCGGGGGATGCTGCGCGTCCTAGACCTAGACTTGGTTGGGCGGGTTGGCTTGTTCCCGGGGTAGTGGGATATGTTGGACCATAGAAACCTCCTCGAGCGTGTTCTCCCGATGCAATGACGACCGAATTTGTCAGGTCGGCGAGCCGTAGTCGATCTTGAGGAATAACCATCGCCTTCCGGGGAATTTTGTCTACGAAGAGTGGACAAAGCCGAGTTACGGTGGTTGGTATCCTTCGGATGGATCACGACTCTCGATTTTGGGAATGGTCTTTATGGAAAGCTTGACGAAGACGGGGAGCTACCTCAGGTATGGAAATACTTTTTTTGTTGATGGGAGGTTCTCGTCTTCGAAGTAGATCGAGCAGGTCCAACCAGATAAGTTGAACGACATCATACTTTGTTAAAGACGCAGATGAGCATGATGTTGCGGTTGCATCTGTCAGGACCGCTGTGCTTTGGAGACAATCACTTGTTTACGATTAGAAAACAGGTTCGCCAAGGTTGAGGAATGTTCTTGGCGGTGAAGTTGGGAAGGTCGATGGTGTTGTGGGCGTTGGGTTTGTAGCCCATGAAGAGGAAGTATTGTTGGAGTTTTTTATCTTCACTGGGGTGTGAGTCGAAGTTTAGGGAGAAGGGTAGCTTGTATAGTGAAAGGAGGATGGTATGGTTAAGTACTACTGGGGTTTGATCGATTTGTTCGGTGAGTACGTTTGGGTTTTGTTGTGAGGTGGGATTTGTAAGAGTGGCCCAGAACTGTTGAACGTACACTTTTGGGATTCATTCGGAGTTTCTAAGTGCAGTATTTAGTGGGTAATTGCGTAGAATTTGAAGAATAATAGGGTCAGGGCATGTGGCTGTCTCGTAATCTAGTTCGAGGTTGTTTGGACTACGGTGTGCCCAGTTGTTCTTTTACGATACTCAAAATTTTCGTTCTTAAATTCAAAATTCTTTAGCAAAATTTTGAAGTCTCAATTCTCATATCAAATAGTTTTCGAAATCAAAACAATTTCTCTTTAACAACGGAAACATAAGTTCGAAAGGAAAATTGCTTAAAGTGCGAATCAAACATTACTAACGAAGGTTGTCACTTGTGAAGCATTTTTTACCATTTCGATTCCAAACTTTCACGAAGATCTTACCACAATCAACTACAAATGGATGCTTACTCACTCAGAAACGACGTCCGCCCTCCAATTCTACGAATAGGCAAATACACCGTTTGGAGAAGCCGATTCTTGAACTTCTTGGAAACTAAAGATCAAGCTACCAATTTGATAGATTCTCTTCAAGAAGGTTCCGCTCAATTTTGGCTCATCCAAGAAGGTTATGCCACTAATAATCCTCTCATTCCCGCCATAGAAGACTCAAAATTCGTAGTGAATACTCCGAGGGGGAGCGATTAAGAGCAAAAGCGGATTTAGGAGCCAAAACTTTCCTAATGCAAGGAATTCCTAACGACATCTATATGCAAATAGATAGTCTATCTAGTGCAAAAGCTATGCGGGATGAACTACACAAAATGATGCAAAGAACGAAGTTGGAGTCAAAGCCAAGAAAGCCAATATTCTCACGGCTTACGACTCATTCAAAGAAAAGTCGGAGGAAAATGTTTATGAACTCTATCAACATTATCTAACTCTTCTCAATGAAATGAGGACGATAGAAATTTTCAAGACCAACATGGAGGTCAACACAAGGATTTAGACGAAAATGGATATCCACGCCGTCTTTGATAATCTCGCTCAACACGAAAAAGATATAAGCGAGATACAAAAAGAACTTAAGGGCAAGCAGATCGAAGACTCTATAGCTCTAGTCTCTGAAAGAAAAACGAGTCGATCTCGCAATGATAAAAGCATCAAGTTACCAAGTTCTTCAGAAGATGAAGATGATTCCGAATCGGACTCTGAGCCAGACATGAAGCAGTTCAAGAAACAATTGGCTCTCATTACTAAGATGATGAGCAAAAAGTTTTATAAAAAGAAATCCTCCTCTTCATCAAATAGACTTTGGACATCAAGCTCCAAGCACAAGGAAAAACCGGCCGAGTCATCAGAATCTAAAAACGCCAAAAAACCACAAAAGTGTTATAATTGTGGTAAGATAGGGCACTTCGCCAGAGAATGCAAACTTCCCAAGAAAAATGACGCCAACTACTACTCAAAAAAATTCTAACTAACTAAACAAAAAGAGGCTAGAGTAGCTCTGATGGCGGAACAAGATCATTGGCTCGAAGATACCACAGATCGTGAAGACGAAAATCTTGCTCAATGGCGTACATTGGCGACGTCTCAAATGATAATTCATCAAGGAGGTCAGATGATGAAGAAAAAACATCCACATCCTCAGAAGAGGTAACGATGCCTAATTCTACATTATTAAACATGTTAGAATCTTTAAAAATTAAGTATTTTAACATGAAGAATGAGCGGAGGAGAAAAAGAATTAGAAGAAAAACTAGCCCTTAGTGAAAATAATTTTCAAAAGCAATTAGATAGAACAATTCACTTAGATATTCTCTTATCTAATGCTAAAGAAACCATAACTAGTCTTGCATCTAGGATAGCTACCTCTAAAATAACAATAAATGACCTTAGTAAGACTCTTAGCGATTGTCAGAGAGACTTAGAAAGAGACTTAGAAATTTCTAGAAATAATTTTAAGGAAATTTCTGATGAGCGTAAGAAGCTTTACTCTAGGATTAAAACTTTAGACGATCTTCTAACGAAAAGGGGGCAAACGTATCAGACTATATTTCTAAATCAACCTCTTGATATAGAATTTTGTAATCCTAAAGAAGGTTTAGGTTGTAACAATCCATGTAACTTAAAAAAGGTCAATGTCAAACAAATGATATCAAGTATATGTGATTAGGATTAACTTCTCTAATGGCCTTTACTAACTCTTTTAAACTAAATGCCTTAGAAGAATCTAAACGAAAAGTCACTAATAGGACTGATATCCCCTTTGACTACACCGAATTGAATAATAGTTACAAGACACGGGAAATTAACCTGTCTAGTGACTATAATTCAATATATCTTTTAGAAGATCTTCCTAAAGTAGAAGAAGAAAATAATGATCATTTTCAAAATTCTACTTTCTGTTATATTCCTGCTATTATTAAGAAAAAAGCTGAATTAAACGATTCCTTAGAAACAGAAAGAAAGAATTTCAAAGCTGAAAAGAATAAGCTTTTATTAGAGATTTCTAATCTCAAAACTTCCTCAATTTTAAAATCTTGTCCTAATTTTACTTTTAAAGAAAAATCATTATTTAAGGACAAGAAAACACCTCCAATTATTTTAAAAGAAGATAAATCTTTTTCTAAAAAGCGTAAAGGGAGGAAAAGAGTCCTTAAATGCTTCAAAAAGGAAAAAGACATTTACTAACTCTTTTTCTACTCGATCCACAGGTAGAGTAGAAAAGAGGTGAAGCATGCAAATGAAAGAGTGTCTAGAATAGAAATTCAGAAGAAAAATAATAAAAAAAATTTATTTTAAAATTTTCTTATGTATCAAAAACTATGGACACTCGTAAGAAGACATGCGTTTCTAATTTTAATGTTGTTGCTTCCACTTATGCGGTAAAGCCTATTAATTTTGAAAGCACAAATTTTGAAATCGGCTCTACTTCCCAAAACATAACCCATCATTCTAAGACAAATGCAAATCGTAAGTCTCGAATGAAACAAGATCCGGCTATAAAGAAAGCTTCTAGCTCGATACATTCTTGTCCTCATTTAAGGTATCCGGTCAAAGTACACGCAGCCAAACACCTTCAGAGACTAGCTATAGAAAAGATTTTCTCATGCACTACGACTAATAAGACATTTGTCCGCGCTGAAATTAACCTCTCATGTAAGGTTCAACCTCACTGGGTTCCCAAGACACCATCTACGCCAACGGAAGCCCAAAAGGCCAAGTTGCCTAATGAGGTACCACTTAAACCAACTAATTCCAAGTTGGTTTGGGTAACTAAAAACATAAATGGTTTAGGAACCAAAAATGAACAACATTACCTACCAAATCTTCTAATCCGAGAGGACCCATTACTAAGTGGGTACCTAAGTTTCTCTAAAATTTTTCTATGCAGATCCATCATGTGTGGTATTTAGATTCTGGTTGCTCCACACACATGACGGGAAATCAAGAACTGCTGAGCAACAACCAAGACCGTTACAACGGAAAAGTCAGATTCGACAACAATGATTCAGCTCCTATACTAGGCTTTGGAGATATTCTACTGCAGAATCTGACGATCAAAGATGTCATTTACGTCCAAGGTCTTAAATACAATCTGTTCAGCATAGGACAATTTTGCGACAAAGGATTTCAGGTGGTGTTTCTAGCTGATTAGTGCAGAATTTTGAATAGTCAGAATCAAGAACTTCTAACAGAATCACGAAGATCAAATCTATACACCATCAATCTGACAACAGTTCGACCTTCGACAGCTGTTTGCCTCATCTCACATACTACAATCAAGAGTAACAACTTATGGCATCAACGCTTGTCTCATCTAAATCTCAAAGCTCTTCACAAACTCTCAATGAAAAACTTGGTACATGGTCTACCAACTATTTCCATACATAAAGAGCATACTTGTCCGGCTTGTCAAATGGGAAAAATGAAGCGAGCATCACACAAACTCAAGCAAGTTGCTTCTACATCTCGACCCTTGGAATTACTTCACATGGACCTTTGCGGACCAATGCATACATAACGTACAACGGTCGTAAATATGTGTTAGTAATTGTCGGCGATTATCTCGCTACACATGAACAAGATATCTCCGAACGAAAGACGAGACTGGAGACTTGATAATCAATTTTGTGAATACGACTCAGAATCTTCTACAAAAGAAAATCCAAGTAATCCGGACTGATAATTAACGTCTCAAAAATTACTATCAGTCACTTGGAATTATTCAACAATTTTCAGCCGCTAAAACGCCTCAACAAAATGGCATCGTAGAACGGAAGAACCGAACTCTAGTTGAAGTTGCAAGAACAATGCTAATACTTTCCGGTCTCCCTCATTTTCTATGGGCTGAAGCAGTGAGTACCGCGTGCTTTACGCAAAATCGGACGATTATTCACAAATGCTTTGAAAAGACACCGTATCAGATAATTAATCAAAGGATTCCGAACATCTCATTCTTTAAAGTATTCTGGTGCAAATGTTTTGTGGCCAACGATCGGGAGCATCGAAGAAAGTTCGACCCTAAAGCTTTTGAAACCGTCTTCGTTGGATATTCATCCACTTATAAAACATACCGCGTCTATATCAAGTCTTCGCGTACTATCTTGGAAAGCTACAACGTCACTTTTCAAGAAGTGACCGATTTGGCTTCTGAACATAACAATTTAGAACCCGAGCTTATAGGCGTGTTGGCACAAAGTCAATAACTTCCGACAACTTCTACCTCAAAGTCAAGAGAAGCAATTCCCGCTGACCTAGAAGATTTGGATTTCTATTTGAACATTTTTATCGGAACGAGTCTCAAATGCCTGCTTTGTCTCATTCTATACCAAGCAGTGCTCCTTCTCCCTCTACGGAAAAAATTCAAATTGAGACAGAATTCTAATCCTCAAACTCCGAAAAATGTTACGGATTCTCCTAATTCTGAATCTTCAACTAGTGTTGCAGCTCCTACAAATGCAGATGAGGAAATTCCTTCCAATTCAACCTCAGAATTGAATTTCCCAACTACGAATGATCAGCCCATCAATTCAGGATGTCTCGATCTACAAATCAACGAAGGACTAAATTCATAACATGCTCAATAAGTACAAATTGGACAACTCCACTGCTGCCAAGACTCCGATGTCTCCTTCATGCAAGCTCGATGCGGATACCTCAGGAAAATCCGTCAACCAATCCACTTATCAAGGCATGATAGGATCATTGCTCTATTTCACGTCCAGTCGACCAGACATCATGTTCTCCCCGTGTCCTTGTGCTCGCTTTCAAGACGATCTGAAGGAATCCCATATGCTAGTCGTAAAAAGGATCTTCAAATATCTCAAGGGCACCCCAAATCTTGGTCTATGGTACCCGATAGATTCAGACTTCATACTCGTTGGATACACGGATGCAGACTATGCGAGATGCAAGCTCGACAGAAAAAGCACATCCGGAGCTGCTCAATTTCTCGGGTGTAAACTCGTAAGTTGGTCCTCTAGAAAACAAAAGTGCGTCTCAACCTCAACAGCGGAGGCAGAATATGTTGCCGTTGCGAGTTGTTCGCAGATTTTGTGGATGAGAACCCAACTACGAGATTTTGATCTTTTACTCAATAACATTCCCATATTTAGCGACTGTAAGAGTGCACTGGCGAAAACATGTAATCCCGTGCATCATTCACGCACAAAACATATAGACATTAGATATCACTTTATTAAGCAACGTGTGGAACAAGACACCATCGCGATGCACTTCGTTAACACCGAGCTTCAACTTACCGACCTATTCACTAAGGCATTGGATGACAAAATGATTCAAATTCCTCGTGTCTAAAGTTAGGCATGTTGAACCACAAGACATGATCAATGGTGCCTCCGTGAACCTTAGATTGTGAATATATGTCTTACATATTTTTTTCTTATTTTCTATGTCGTTTTTTGTGTGCACAATCGACGGGTAGTTTTTTACTACTCTATCTAGGGGTAGTTTTTGAAACATATGCATAATCGAGGAGGAGTTCGAAATACTTGAAATTTTCTTAGCAAAATATTATCAAATATATACCTTTGAAAATTGATTGAAATTATGAGTTTCGGTAAAAATTATCTATGAAGAAGACTTATAGATTGTGCTAATTTATTAGTTATCCTTGTAATTATGGCCGTAATTTGTATTTTTTATAGTGTAAGACTTACTTGTAATTATACCACGTATATAGGTATAAATACCATGTACACTATCAAAATCAATAGAGTGAACGGAATTGAAAAATCACAAGGGCTTGCTATTCACATTCTAGAGAGCGAAACACACACAAAACACTTTCTCACACTAAGCTTCTCTCTCGTGTTCTTCAAAGGAGATATTCGACTGAAGGTAACAAATCTTAAATCTACACTCGAATATCTAGCCTAAATCTCTCGGTGGTTGATAATTTAGGACCTATAAATTGGTATCAGAGCAGATCGTGATAGTTTTGGATTGAATTTGCAATTTTAGATAAAATTTGTTTTCCAGATTTTTTCGATCGAAAACGCGCGCGAAACTCAAATTTGATCTACGTACTGAATTTTATGAATTTTGGTGATGATTCTAATGCAAAAATGATAGATTATATGTTAGGAATGAATTGCGTACTTATTTCAATCACTTAGAACATCAGATTTATCTGATTTTTTATTTCGATCGATTTTACAGTTTTCGATTGCGTTTTGAATACGATTTGATTTTCATCAAAATTGATATATTTTGCTGTAAGACGTGTTTAATCTTGTGTTTTTTCATGTTCAGTACTCATAGTCAATTGATTAACCAGAAGCTCAGTGTCTAATTTGAGATTATCAAGTGAATATGAGCTTTACTATTCCATTGAACTCGTGTTGTGTTCTTCGATCGTTTTTCGATCGAAAACTTGGATCGAAAATCTTTCTCGAATAAGTTCATTGGCGCAAAAGTTTTTCGATAATTTCACTGTTTTAGCGAGTTTCACTCACATATAGACTCGATAAACTTTATTTTTTGATAAATAGTTTTTCGATTCTCACACAAATTTTATTCGAGCGTAACTAAGCGTAAAATTTTTTCGACGAATATTGTTTTTGCTATATACATATTTACTTTGGAATAACATATTTGATCGAATATTTCACACTGGAATAACTTAAGTCAACAAATTGGGTCAAACTTATCGAAAATTTTTAAAGACATAGATTTTCGATCATTTTAACTTTTAGATAACAAATATTTCGATAAAAGTTTTTTGTGATTGACAAATTTGTTTCGATAAACCATTTTTCGATATGATACGTTTGCAAAACTTTTATCACTCGAAAAATAATTTTCGATAAACATCCTTCAAAAAATTTATGCATTCGAAAATAATTTTCGATTATAAGGATCGAAATTTTGCGAATGAAAAATCTTATTGCTCGAATTTTTTTTTTACAAATACTGAACATTTACACGCACACATATTTTACACTGATTATTTTTGGAGAATCAAAATCGTCATTTTCAAAACTTAAGGAAAATATTTCTCATTGCATAAACATTCACGATATTCAATTTTTGTGCTGAATATTTTTCGTACTTTAAACAATTTTTTAACCTACAAATAGGTCCGAAAAGGAAATTGCTTATAGTACGAACCAAACATTAATAACAAATTTGTCACTTGTAAATCACACTTACCAACTCAAATCCAGACTCTCACGAGATCCTACCAATCAACTACGACAATTGATGCTTACTCTCTAGGAAACGATGTTCGTCCTCCAATTCTAGGAAAAGGAGAATATACCGTATGGAGAAGCCGATTTATGAATTTCTTGGAGACAAAATATCAAGCTGCGGATCTAATAGATTATCTCCAAGAAGGACCCGCTCAATTCTGGCTTATCCAAGAAGGCGATGCCACAAATAATCCTCTCATTCATGCCACTAGAAGACTCAAAATTCCTAGTGAATATTCTTAGGTGGAGAGGTTAAAATCTAAAGCTGATCTCGGAGCTAAAACTTTCCTGATGCAAGGCATCCCGAATGACATCTATATGCAAATGATGCAAAGGACCGAAGTCGGAGCAAAGGCTAAGAAACCAAACATACTCACAACATATGACTCCTTCAAAGCTAACACAGAGGAAAATCTCTACGAACTCTATCAACGCTATCTGACTCTTCTGAACGAGATGAGGAAAATAGAAATATTCAAGACAAATATGGAGGTAAACATCTGATTTCTATCATCTCTTCATCCGGAGTGGAACAAAATATCCATGCAAGTCCATCAAATCAAGGGTTTGGACGAAATGGATATCCACGCCATTTTCAACAATCTCGCTCAACACGAGAAAGATATCAGCGAGATTAAGAATGACCAAAAAGTCAAACAGATCGAAGACTCAATAACTTTAGTTTCGGAAAGAAAAACTAGTCGATCTCGTAAAGACAAGAGTATCAAATTGCCGAGTTCTTCAGAAGAAGAAGACGGTCAGAATCGGATTCTGAGCCTGACATTAAAGAGTTCAAGACCCAATTGGCTCTCATTACAAAATGATGAGCAAAAAGTTCTTCAAAAAGAAGTCCTCCTGTTCAGTTAATCGACTTCGGACCTCAAGCTCTAAGCACAAGGAAAGACTAGCCGAGTCTTCAGAATCCAAAAATGCCAAAGAGCCACAAAAATGCTACAACTGTGGCAAAATAGGGCATTTCGCCAGAGAGTGCAGTCTTCCGAAGAAGAAAGATGCCTACTACTACTCCAAGAAATTTCAATTAACTTAACAAAAGGAAGCTGGAGTAGCTTACATGGCTGAACACTGGCTAGAAGACACCACTGATTCTAAAACGGACAACTTAGCTCTCATGGCATTTCTTGACGATGTCTCAGACGCAAGCTCAACGAGGAGGTCTGACGACGACAAAGCATCAACCTCGTCTCTAGAGGCAGCTACACCTGCTTCTACATTGTTACTCATGTTAGAACCTTTACAAATTAAATATGCTAACATGAAAAGTGAGCGGAAAAGTACACCATTCAACTATATCCGCATTTTTTTGACGAATTCGACATGATATACCCCTAATATCATGTAAAATGGACTGAGTTCAAGAATCAGCGCCTCAGTACTTTCTATCAGTCACTTGGAATCTGTCAACAATTTTCGGGCTCGTAGAACGGAAGAACCGGACTTTGGTTGAAGCTGCACGGACTATGCTTATACATTTCAGGCTCCCTCACTTTCTATGGGATGAAGAAGTGAGTACATCTTGCTTTACGCAAAATCGGAGGATTATTCACAAATGCTTTGAAAAGACGTCGTAAGAGATATTAAATCAAAGGATTCCGCATACTCTTTCTTCAAAGTCTTCGGGTGCAAATGCTTTGTGGCAAGCGATCGAGAGCATCGAAGCAAGTCGACCCTAAAGCATTTGACGCCATCTTTGTTTGATATTCTTCAACTTCTAAAGCATACCGCGTCTATATCAAGTGTTCTCGTACAATAATGGAAAGTGACAACATCACTTTTCACGTAGTGACCGAATTGGCTTCTGAACACGACAGTTCAGAACTCGGGCTTATAGGCGTGTTGGCACAAAGTCAACAAATTCCGACAACATCTGCCTCATCGTCAGTAGAAGTTCTTCCCGCTGATTTTGAAGGCTTGGACTTTCTTTTTGAACATTTTTATCGGAACTAGTCTCAAACGCCTGCTTAATCACAATCTATACCAAGCAGCGCACCTTCCCCTGGTACGGTGGAAATTCCAAATGATATTTCCGACCCTCAAAGTCCAACCGATGTTTTAGATTCTCAAGATTCCGAATCACCAACTAGTGCTGCACCTCCTAGTAATGTAGATGAGGAAATTTCATCAAATTCTACTTCAGAAATGAATTTTCCTCTTAGTGATATTCAGCCTATCAATACAGGATGTCTCGAACTACTCATCAACTATGGTTCTACTTCCGTTCTACCTCATTAACGCAAGTGGACACGAGCTCATCCTATTGATCAAATAATTAGTGCTCCTTCAAGTGGAGTATGCACTAGGAAATCTACACATAGCGGACTTTTTACGTGCTATTTAAGCCAAAACAAACCAATCAAGGTAGTTGAAGCTCTTAAAGACACGGATTGAGTGATTGCAATGCAAGATGAACTCAATCAATTCGAGTGTCTACAATTTTAGCCACTAGTTCCTCGATCACATGGCAAGACAATTATCGGAACCAAATGGGTCTTCAAAAATAAAAAGAACGAGAACAGTGAAATTATCATGAACAAAGCACGACTCATAGCCAAAGGGTTACAAGAAGGCATTGACTACGACGAGACGTATGCTCCTGTTGATAGAATAGAAGCTATTCGAATCTTTTTATCGTACGCGGCAAGGTCTATAAAATGGACGTAAAAACTGCCTTTCTCAACGGCGTGTTAAAAGAGGAAGTCCACGTCGCTTAACCCAAAGGGTTCGTGCACGAAAATCATCCTGATTTTGTCTATCGATTGGACAAAGATCTTTACGGACTAATTGGATGTTGATCCTTCTGGCAAGGCAGTCAACATCATTACTTACCGGAGTATCATTGGCTCTCTTCTCTACTGCACGTCAGGCCGACCCGACATCATGTTCTCTACTTGCCTCATTTCAAGCTGACCCGAAGGAGTCCCACATGCACGCGGTCAAGCGAATTTTACTCTATCTCAAAGGAACTCACACCTTAGGGTTATGGTATCCAAAAGGCACTGATTTTAGATTAATTGGCTATACTGATGCTGATTATGCAAGTTGTCGAATGGATAGAAAAAGCACTCCTGTTGGATCATGAAGAAACATAGAAGTTGTGCTTTGTTAATTAGTTATCCTTGTAATTAGGGGCGTAGCTCGTATTTTTGTTAGTGTAGGACTAGTTTGTAAATTTACCATGTACACAACAAAAATCAATACACAAGAATTTCAGAAAAATTGTAAAGCATTGAATTCATATTCTAGATAGAGAAATACAATTGAAAACTTCCACTCTCTAATTGTTTCTCTCTCCCGATCTTCAAACTCGATATTCGACTGAAGGTAATTCTCAAGATTTCTTATTCGAATATCTAGAATTCATGCTTAGATTAATTTTTAGTTGATAAAATATGACCTAACAATTGGTATCAGAGCGAATGTTATCGTTTTAGGATTGATTTCGCAATTCTAAGATCAAAATCATTTTCCAAATTTGTCGATCGAAAAACTTAGGTGAAATGCATTTTGATCTACATGTTTAATTTGGAAAATTTTGTTGATGATCTTGCTGTTAAAGTAATAGATTACATGTTAGGAATTAATTACGTACTGATTTCAATCGCTTGGAACATCAGATTATTTCAGATTTTCGATTTCGATCGATATTTGTGTTTGCAATTGAGTTTTGAATACGATTTGATTTTCTTGATAATGGATATCTTTTGTAGTAAAACGTGGTTAATCTTGTGTTTGTTCATATTCAGAATTCATATTCAGAATCTGGATTTTCATTGTTCCATTGAACTCGACATGTGTTCTTCGATCGTTTCTCGATCGAAAAACATGGCTCGAAAAATATTTTTCGAATAAGTTTACAGCCGAAAAGTTTCTCGATATTCACACTATTTTCGTGAGTTTCAGTCAAATATAAGACTCGAAAAACTTTATTTTCGATAATTAGTTTTTCGATTTATACATAAATATCTTTTTCGAGCGTAACAAGACGTAAATTTTTTTTCAACGGATACTGTTTTTGCTAGATAAATATCTAATTTTGACACGAAAAACTTGTTTTACTATTACAAGTTTTTCGATCTCAAGATTTTCGATCATCTAAATTTTCGAGTTAATATTTAGCGAAAACATATTTCGATCGAATAATTCACACGAAAAAATTTTAGTCAACAATTTGAGTCAAACTTAACGAAATTTTCGATCACTCTTAATTTTTCGATAGAAGTTTTTGGGATCAATAAAATCATTCGTCAAACTATTTTTCGATAGGATATTTTCTTTGTAAAACCCTTTTGTTCGAAAAATAATTTTCGATAAATATACCACAAAAACATTATACGATCGAAATTATTTTTCGATTATAAGGTTCGAAATTTCTCAAATAAAAAAACTTACTTCTCGAAAAAAATTTCGATTACTGAACACACACATTTTACACTAATTTGAATGTTTTTTGGGAACCAAAAATCGTACTTTTCAAAACTTGCGAAAAATATTTTTTCTTCGATACTTAAAATTTTCGATCTAAAATTCAAAATTCTTTAGCAAATTTTGAAGTATCAGTTTTTTATATCAAATATTTTTCGCAATCAAAACAATTTCTCTTTGAAGCCGAAAAATAGGTTCGAATAGGAAATTGCTTAAAGTACGAAGCTTGTCACTTGCGAAGCACTTTTACCATTTCAATTCCAAACTTTCACGAGATTCTACCAACCAACTACAAATGGATGCTTACTCACTTAGAAACGACGCCCGCCCTCCAATTCTACGAAGAGGCGAATATACCGTATGGAGAAGCCGATTCTTGAACGTCTTGGAGACAAAAGATCAAGCTACAAATTTGATAGTTTCTCTTGAAGAAGGTCCCGCTCAATTTTGGCTTATCCAAGAATGCGATGCCAATAGAAGACTCAAAATTCCTAGTGAATACACTGAGGAGGAGCGATTAAGAGCCAAAGCAGATCTTGAAGCCAAAACATTCCTGATGCAAGGCATCCCGAATGACATCTATATGCAAAAAGATAGTCTATCTAGTGCAAAGGCTATGTGAGACGAGCTCCACAAAATGATGCAACGGGCCGAAGTCGGAGTTAAGGCTAAGAAAGCGAATATTCTCACTGCTTACGACTCCTTCAAAGCTAAGACAGAGGAAAATGTCTACAAACTCTATCAACGCTATTTAACTCTTCTTAACGAGATGAGGAAAATAGAAATTTTCAAGACCAATATGGAGGTCAACATCCGATTTCTCTCTTCTCTTCAATCGGATTGGAAGAAAATATCCATGCAAATCCGTCAAAACAAGGATTTAGAGGAAATAGATATCCACGCCATCATTGATAATTTCGCTCAACACGAGGAAGACATTAGCGATATACAAAAATGTTAGGTCCTCTTATATCAACTACCGATCGATCTGAGCACGAATTCTAGATATTCGAATGATAAATCTTACAAAGTACCTTCGGTCGAATATCTTCTTTGAAGATCTTGAGAGAGAGTGTTTCTCAATTGCTTTTTCTCTCTCTTAGAATATGAATTAAATGCTTGTGTTTTTTCCGAAAAATGAACTTGTATTGATTTCGATAGTATACATTGTATTTATACCTATTTACATGGTATATTTACTATTTAGTCCGACACTATCAAAACTACTAATTACGCCTCTAATTACAAGGATAACAAAATAACAAAGCACAATTCTAAAGTTTCTTCAATCTCCCATCTGTGCTTGTCTTCGTTTCAGCTCCATTTATCCTGGTCGGGCGTAAAATGGTTTCCGTAATCCCAATGATGTCTCGTAAAGTCGAACAGCATTCCTCAGCTCAAACCTCTCATTAATCGCATCCTGAAGCTCATTTAAGATTGGGGCCTCTTCTTCACCAAGATCCTCGAAGATCGTCTCTTTAGTCATCTCTCCCAATCTTTTCAGGATGTTCTTCCTCACTAGCTTCAACGTCCAGATACAAAACTTGTGGATTTCTGACTTCATCATAGGTCTCGTTTTTCCGATGAATGGATTCCGATAAGTTATGGCGAGGCCAGGTTTCTTGAATATGTAGTTATCGGGAAAGTCGTTGAGTGGGAAGCCCTTCATGAGCGGAGACTCCATGTTGACCTTCTTCATTCTCTATAGCAATTTGAAGGTCGTGTGCGGTGTGATACTTGATCTGCCGCACCATCTTTTCAATCCCTCGAGTCCTTCAGTCTTGATGTATCCAGAGGGCATCTGATATTTTCTCTTGTACATCTGATATAGACGGGATCTGATCCGGTGGGAGGAGGGGAGATAGCTCTCATCTATCTCTTCTCGACTGCGGTTGTTGTCCGCTCGCTCAATGTGGTAGATTGGGGTAGGGAAGCTTCCAATCAAATGCGAAACCCCCACGAGATGGAGGATCGGTGGCTTCTCCTGAAGTTTTTCTTCAGTCGATCCGTTGGGATGCCACTTCGATCTGGACCAAGATAGTTGAGCATGAAGATGTGCTCCATTTTTTTCCTATCTTCCCAATGTGAGATACCCCGTAAGTTTAGTTCGTTGAGCTTCTTTATCCGGTTAGGAGCCCTCCATATCTGCTTTCTAATATCTTCAATAAACGGGACTTCAATTCTGATATACTCCCTCGGCGTCTCGACTCTGACTGTCCCTTTTGATAAGCGGGGAGAAGAGTCGACTCTGTGCCTGATCATTTCTGGTAGTTCTGGGTGAGCAGAATTGTAGTTCTCGCCTTCCTAAAGTTCTTCATCTTCAAGCAGCACAAAGTCCACTCAAGCTTGTTATAAGAAATATTTGACATTGGAGAGTCGAACTTGAGGAGCTTCCTCTGGTTCCCATTGCGTCATCCATTTCTCGTTTAAGATATAATCGTCTACGATCAGATGTGGATCGTAGACGACTGCTTCTAGTTAGACTTGGATGAGGTTAGAGGTCGGGATTGGATTTTGATTTGCAGGAGAGGGAGGTAGTGTGTGGGATATGGTTGGAGATGTAGTTGTTTGTTGGCGGGTTGTGGGATATGTGGTTGGTGGGTTTGAGGATGATCCTCCAGCTTCTTGAGTTTTTGTTGTTTGCTCTCGACTTAAACCACGACCACTTCATGTGGTTCGTTGCCTTTTCTCCCCCTCATGACGATCCGGATCATCGGGATCAACATCTCTTCTTTTGGTGCGGTAGCTTTCTTCTCGACACCTTATTTGAGCGGGCGACACAAGTTCATCTATCATTCTTTTGTAGAAACTCTCCTCGGGAGATGAGTATGTCATGAAGCTGGGTGATCGGGATGGTATA
This sequence comes from Linderniella brevidens, assembly GCA_004919715.1. NCBI lineage: Eukaryota > Viridiplantae > Streptophyta > Magnoliopsida > Lamiales > Linderniaceae > Linderniella > Linderniella brevidens. Next base: position 11,164,686 of record SWDC01000148.1, read on the forward strand.
GGGGTTGATGAGTGAAGGTGATGGAGTTGGGGTGGTGAGGGTGGTTTGTATGGGGGTGTGTATGGTGGTGGTAAGAGGTGATGAGGAGACGGGGGTAGTTTGAGCTTCGGACGGAGCGGCCTCGGAGACATGTGCTTTCCGATATCCCTTCGGGAAATCTCAATGGCCTAGAGGTTGGCCTATTGTTTGCTCCGAAGATATCGAGGATCCAACAGGGCTTCCACCCAATCCTTGAGATGATACAGTAGGTATCACCCCTATGGGTGTTGAAACAGACTCAGATTGAATCTGTACGGTTGGCTGATCCGTTGGTGGTGGAGGAGTTGTCACCGAAGCCGGTAGTACTGAAGGGGACACGGACGGGGCAAAGATTTGATGTCGGCAACATCCGATTCTGTGGCCTCAGGAGATACATCGTGAGGTACACCTTCGGGCTCGACGGCCGGTGTCTCTGTCTCCTGAGCCGTGGCTTCGGGCTCGGTTATTTCCACCAAAGATTCCCTTTGAGAAGGCGTCGGAGCTTGATCCAAGGCCCGTACCATCTCCTCTGTGATGGAGTTATTTTGACGTAGTCTTTATAGGCCTCGTCCGTTGGATCAGCTAATCTGAGCGGCTCCAATGGGATCAGCATCGGTTGGAGCGCTAGGTCGGCTGCTTCGGATTGTGAAAGAAGCGAAGGCGAGGTGGGATGTATCCTCTAACCGGTGGTAGTCTCGGGATTTCTGGATGAACGTCCATGTAATGGGAAATTAGAACCGGGAACCACCGCACGTATGGGAGGTACTTCTCCTTCGACTTGGTTTCCCTTTGACGTATCTGGTCCGCTACATCATTCTATATCAGTTGGGCCACGTCGTATTTCTTTGAGAAAACCACTCCATGGAAGATGCGAAGGATATTCCCGTCCGCCTTGTTGAAGCCGGAGTGTTTTGGGAGAGGCATTTATTGAGTATGCCGAACAAGGTCCTCCACGGATGTGAGATCCCGCTGTTTTGAAAATTCGCAAGTTTGGTCAACGGGGGCTTGTATCCCATTCGGAGCATATCTTCCACGATCTCCGCGTCCATTGGAAGTGGGTTGTACTGTTTGTGGTGAGGTAGATCAAGCACCATGACCATTAGGTTCTTGTTCGAGGCGACATGTCTTGTATTGATCTTCGTCATGTATTCCACGCTATCGCCGTTGACAAAACTTTGCATACTTTCCCATAATTGTTGGAGATAGACCATTGGTACGGTGGACGTCATTGTCAAAGCTGGCCATAGAGGGTGTCCTTTGAGGATGGAGATGATAACTTCATCCGGACACCGAAATGTAGCAAGGTCCAGCTGGTAGTTGTTGTCATGGACTGGCATGAAACTTCCAGAAGGGTAGATGTTTGGGTAGTTTGGAGTTGCCATTTCTGTAATGAATGAAATAGAATTCATTAGATGGAAAATTACATATGCGAATAGATGGAATTAAAAATGTACTTAGAGAAATTTAAAAAAAAAATTTAAGTGTTAAGGTTTATTTACGAAGGAGCTAGTGAAAAAGTTGTAAATTTTACTAAGTCTCGTTAGCGTATTTTATTGGATCGGGAATTTATTCGAACGTTAATTTTTGCGATCGAAAATATTCTAAGTCTTGGAGAAAAACTTGAAAAAGTTTCTAAGTCTTTCCAGCGTGTTTTTATTCGAGTGACAATTTATTCGATCGTTAAATTTTGCGATCGAATAAAAATGTATCGAATAACTCAAGTTTTTCGCTGATGACTTGTATGATCGAATAAAATGTTATCGAAAATAATAGTTTTTCGCTGAGTAATTTTGCGATCGAATAAAAAGTTGTCGAAAAACTCAAGTTTTTCGCCGCGTAGTTTGCGATCGAATAAAAGAATATCGAAAAACTTAAAGTTTTCGCCGCTTATTTTTGCGATCCAATTAAAATATATCGAAAACAAAAGGTTTTCGACGCTGAGTTTTGCGAATGAATAAAACTTAACGAAATTTTTTTTTTCCCGATGACACTGTTTGCGATAAGAACTTTTTCGATCGAAAAAATTTCAAATCAAACAGCAAATGCGTAACACGTAAATTTCGATTTCTGGGTAAATCAAGAGTTAATCTGATTTCGGAACGTTAAGAAAACAGTTGCGAATCCAAATATCTTGATTTTAACCCAAACAGTTGAGTTTAAACACGTTGATTTTAGAGTTTAAAATTGTTTTTAGTCGAAAAAGTATGGAAATGACATTTCTGCAAATATTTTGAGAAACTGTTTGCGAATTGTTTGTTTTTGACCGGAAAGTGATTCGAGACGTGTTTCTACCTTCGAAATCGGCGAGTTTAGGAAGAAAATCACTAAGATAAGTGAAGTTTTGGTGAAATCTCCTAAGAGAGTTCTAAGAGTGTTCGGAAGTCGAAAAGTTTTTCGATGGAGAGAAGTTGCGTGTGAGGGAGTTTTCGATCGATAAAGTGGTATTAATACTTTACAATCGGGTAAGGTAAATGTACTCTTTTATGGATTAACACAAAAATAAATTGCATAATACTCCCTGTATTTCTGAAAGAAATGAAATTATCTCTTAGTGTTGATGGAATTCACAATTTGACTCCTCGGATGAGCTCGAAATTTTCTGTGATGCTTAAAAAAAATATTAGATGTCATGTTTTACAAGTAAATCATGTACGAGATAAGAACAAATTCTCATGTAAAACTTTCCATCATGCATGTTTTAACTTTTCGACAATTTAGCACATATTTAGTACAATTTGGCATACGAAAAATTACTATTTAAGCACAAGTAACGCATTTTAAGCAAGTTTCGCTCATCGCACTCAGTTTATTTTTATCTTGGAAATATTTAGTAGATATATCACTCATATCATCACGACAAAATTATATCAATTAATTTGTTATCGTAACATATTTAATCAACTTACTAAGTGCATCATTTTGAATCAAATGGACTTTGAAGGGATTATTTTTAGGCTCTCACTAAAGGGGTAGGATAATTTTGAGGATTAGTGAGCTTAAAAATTCTTCAATTCCAGGGGCCCTGTTTGAAATTCATTTCTGATCCTTTAGCTTTTCTCTTCTTCTGTGCTTGCTCAAGATGAGTTTTGTCTTCTTTACAAAGCTTTGAGAGATGAGAACTTCTTTTTGGGTCGAGACCGTGTTCCTCTCGAAGGTTCCACAGTTATGGAATTCGAAACCAAGGCCGTGCTTCTCTTCTCATTTTCTCTATTTGTAAGATCTAGATTATCGTTGGAGAAGTTCACTTCGAGGTGCTTCTCTTCTAGGAGTATACGAGATTATCTAGGAGAAGTTCACAGGGAGATCCGTGTTTCTCTTCTATAATGATTGAAACTTGTATCTCTTTTCCTCCCCCTCTTTTTCTTGATTGAGCAACCCCGAAAATTTAGGAATAATGTTAAAGGCTTGATCGGGTGTCATAAGAAAAGAATGTTGGAGAAGGCTCAAAGTAGATTTCTAGAGGTAAAAGTAAAGGATTTATAATTTGGGTCTAGTAAGGAATTTCCTAAGTTGCCCTTATCATTTTCATGACAAATTAACACAAAAGCAAGAATGAAGCTATGGAGTACAAACTAAAATATAGTCAGTTGAAGGGTGCACACTCAAGAATAAATATTTGAGGCTTAAATTCTCGCATAGAAGATGTGGCTTTTTGTCTAGTGAAACAAACTAGGCTATTTGAATAAGAGAAAGTCACGTGAAATTTTTTAGACAAAGTATGTAATCATATATTAAAGAAATATTTTTGTGAGTATTTCAAAATAGGCAAAATTATCGTCATCCCCCATTTTTTAATTTTATAATTATTATATTTATATACTATTTTATTTTTATTTTTCTTTGTAAAAAAATTTGAAGGATAGAGTCACGCAAGATAATCAAAGAATATCAAGAAGCACATTGGAAAATCATATTGAAGCATAATAGAGCATGTAAAGCACTTTTCAAGTAAGATTGAGATTCAACATGCCTAACTTAGCAATAAGGAATCTGAATCATTTTTCATCCAATGTCTTAGTGAATAAGTCGGCAAGTTCAAGCTCCGTTTTTACAAAATACATATCGCCTTTTTCTACATGATCTTTTATAAAATCAGTATCTTTAGGATACCATAGCCCTAAGTTGGGAGTTCCTTTGAGATAGCGTAGAATTCGTTTGACTGCATACATGTGGGAATCCTTTGGGTCAGCTTGAAAATGAGCACAGAGACGAGTGGCGAACATAATGTCGGGTTGGCTGGACATCAAGTAGAGAAGAGATCCGATAATGCTCCGATAGGTTGTGACGTTGACAGACTTGCTAGACGGATCAGCATCCAATTTGCAGTTTGTTGATATGGGAGTATCCATCGGTGTGCTATTGTCTTGATTAAATCTCTTCAGAATATCTCGGATATATTTGGTTTGACTGATGAAGATTCCATCTTCGAGTTGCTTTACTTCTAGTCCAAGAAAGAATTGGAGTTCTCCCATTAAGCTCATCTCGAATTTGGTCTTCATGAGTTCACCAAATTTCTGACAGAGACGTTCATTCGTCGAGCGGAAGATGATGTCATCAACGTAAACTTGAACGATCATCAGGTCTTTGCCTTGTCTTTTGCTGAAGAGTGTTGTATCGATGGTCTCTTATGAAGTTGAACTTGACAAAATATTCGCTTAGGACATCATACAAGGCACGAGGGGCTTGTTTTAGTCCATAGAGAGCTTTGTCCAATCGATAGACATGATCGGGATGATTTTCGTGCAGGAACCCGTCGGGTTGAGCGACGTACACTTCTTCTTTTAACACACCGTTGAGAAAGGCGGTTTTAACATCCATTTGATAGACTTTGAAGTCTTTATGAGCCGCATATGCTAGAAATAGTCGAATTGCTTCGATACGTGCAGCCGGAGCATACGTCTCGTCGTTGTCAATTCCTTCTTGTTGATTGTATCCCTTGGCTACGAGTCATGATTTATTCCTGATTACTTCACCATTCTCGTTCCTCTTATTCTTGAAAACAAATTTAATTCCAATTATTGTTTTGCCTTGCGGTCGAGGAACTAATGTCCAAACTCGTAGACGCTCGAATTGGTTGAGTTCATCTTGCATTGTGATTACCCATTCCGGGTCTTTAAGGGATTCATCTACCTTGATTATTTCGTTTTGGCTTAAGAAGCATGCTAATAATCCGCTTTGTGTAGCCGTCCTAGTGCGTACTGCACTTGAAGGATCACCGATTATTTGGTTAATAGGATGAGCTCGAGTCCATTTGCGTTCATGAGGAAGAACCGAAGTATTTGGACGAACTGATGAAGATTCCGTCGTGAAGCTACTTGACTTGAGGACCTAAAAAGAAGGTTAGCTCCCCCATCATACTAATTTCAAATTTTTTCTTCATCATGTCTCCAAAATTCTTGTAGAGTCTTGCATCCGTCAAGCTAAAAATGATGTCGTCGACATATATTTGTTCGAGCATTATACCTGATCCGCTTCTTTAGGTGAAGAGAGTCATGTCAATCTTTCCTTTCGTGTATTCAGATGAGATGAGAAAATCCGAGAGGACTTCATACCATGCTCGGGGAGCCTGTTTGAGTCTGTAGAGGGCTTTGTCCAGCCGGTACCTGTAGTCGGGATTCTCTTCGCTCACAAAGCGTTCAGGCTGAGAGACGAAGACTTCTTCCTTTAATACTCCTTTGAGAAAGGCTGTCTTGACGTCCATATGGTACACTGTGATGTTTTTCTGGGCAGCAAAAGCTAGGAAGATCCTAATTGCTTCAATTCTGACAACAGGTGCATATGTCTCGTCGTACTCGATTCCTTCCTTTTGTTGTATCATTTTGCTACAAGCCTAGATTTATTTCTTATCACGACCACTTATTCATCTTTCTTATTTTTGAAGATTCACTTAGTGTCATGGTTTTCCCTTTCGGTCTAGGTACTAGTTTCCCAACGTTCAGTCTCTCAAAGTGGCTAATTTCTTCCTGCATAGCAATGATCCAGTCTTGATCGGTAAGAGCGTCGGCTACTTTGGTCAGTTCCTTTAGACTCAGAATACATGAGTAGTGACTTTCATTAATCTTTGAAACGGGAGTTGTAACACCACTGGAGGGATCCCCAATCATTTGTGAGTTTGGATGAGCGCGGGTCCACTTTCTGTCATGTGTGTGGGAAGGTTAAGTGATATCATTTTCCACATGAACTTCCTGATTTGGAATGATCCGAGATTACGTACGCACATCCGGTAGGGGCTCTGACTCTGCTAAAGATGCTTCTGGCGCGGAGTCAGTGGTTTGAGTGGTGCCATCTTCTGAGCTTGCAATGACATATGATTTGGTTAGAGGTATATCTGAGTCGGTTGGAGGTACATTATATTCGGCGATGTGGAGATTTTTCATTGTAGGAGGCGTAAGGTCACCGTGGAGGTGCATAAGGGGAAGAAACAGAAGGTGTGCCCACCGTGGAGGTGCTTGGTTGATCTCTCGTCAACTCATGTAGAAGTCCGGGTTTTCGATTGATTTGTGCAGAAGCCACACAGTCTACTTCGTCAAATGTAACGTTGAGGCTTTCCATGACAGACCATCTGTTAGGATATTTTTATTGTGTTCAAATATAAATGTTATCTCAGTCTTGTAGTAAAATTAGTACTTGGGGCTTAATTGTAATTAAGCCATAGATTAGGACTAATTAGCAAATATACCAAACTTATTTGGTATATAAGGAACCCTAATGTGATGTATTAGGGTGAAGAATTCATTTAATAGAATACCGAGCTTTACAACGTGAAGAACGCTCTCAAGCTTCTGCGCCAAATTCAAACGTGTTCTTCGTAAGTTTTACATCTTCTATCGAATTCTTCACCGAACTTAATCGTGTTGGATATAATAGGACCTAACAATTGGTGTCAAAGCAAAATGTGTTAGGATTTGAATCAATGTGCTGAAATTTTGATCGAATTTTTGTCCGAAATCTCATGAATATCGCATACGACATTTCCTCATTTTCGATTTGATTCTTCAAATTTCGCATTGATTTGCTGTTTTTAGGCTTCGATCTAGTGTTATAAACACTAATGTGCTGAAATTTGATCAATCGAACGTGAATTTTTGCGGAATTTTGAAGATCCGATAAATCGTGTTCTTCGTGAAATTCATCCGATTCCTCAAAAATTCGACCTATTTTGCCGTTTTCAGGTTTAATTGAGTGTTTTTTCTTGAAGATATAAGTGTTTTGATCCAGAACCCGGACTAAATTTGAACAATTTTGTATTTCGGATCGAATATTATGGTTTCTTCTTAAAAAAAACGTCGCTGGTGTTTATCATCATTATTAGATCTGCTTTTGCCCGAAAAACTCCTCACTGTCGAAAACTCTGCTTTTGCCCGAAAAATTTCTCACTGTCGAAAACTCAACAGCTCTGCTTTTTCAATTCTTAGTCATCATTACCCCCATAATTATTCTTCATCATTGATTAACGATCGCAAACTTTTGGTTTGAATATTGCATCATCAATTATCGCAAACCACCCCAATTCTAGATTCTTTCCACATCTTTCACCTCGTAAGGATCTATGCAATTGTAATCATTTTGGTTCGATGAGACGAAAATTGGGAGAATTATTCGACAGATGTGATTGCGATTACATATTTAGCTTTGTGATAACTACTTGAGTTTGTCGATACTCACTTGGTCTATGAAGTTTTTCGATAGAATTATTTTGGGTACATGAAAAGTTATCGAGAAACATTCTCTGACACAGATGTTTTCTCGATAAACACAATTAGGCTCTGTATCGAAAATTTTTCTCGATAAATAAATTTATCGATACTAAAAGAATTTTTTTTTTACCAAGAAATTTTTACCGAAAAAAATAGTCAACCCGAAAAACTTGGTAAACCCGAGAAAGTTTAGATTTCGCAAAGGAGTTATCGAGAATCTCTTATCTCAAAATAAAGTTTCTCGGTATTACAATTTTTTTTTTCGATACACATATTTTTCAATACTTAACCTTTTGACCCGAATTTTTCAGACTTTAATATTCTGATCATAAAGGTTTCAATTTCAACAATTTTCAGAAAATATAAAATGTTTTCAACTTTATTCAATATTTTTTGTGGCACAACAAAGAAAACGTTTTGGTAAATTTTCAATGTATTGAACACCAATTTAAAACTTTTTAGTACACACCTAAAATTTTCGATACTTTTAGATATTTTTTTTAAAACATCAAAACTTTTCGGAAAATTAAATTTTAAAGCCAATTTTTTTTTATATTAGAAAATAAAAAGTTTTCGATACTTACTCTCGCATTATCAAAAGTTTCAGTACACACAAAATTTTTTATACTTAAACTTTTAGACTCCAAACTTTTCAAAACTATACTGTTCGGTCCAAAAGTTTTTGATATCTACATTTTATCCTAAAAATTTTTCGATACGTACTCTGTTCTTCGAAATTTTTATTAAAAGATCTCAAATCCATATAACGCGTCAACGATCAAATATCCAACCTAATCAACACAAACGTATACCTACTTTATGGAACACAACCAAGACCTAATTGATGCTCTTCAGAGAGCACGGTATCTACGAATGAACTCATCCACTGACCATCTCAAGGTTAGTCCTTCTGACTCTAGTTTATTTGAAAAGTTAGAAAATACCTTTATAGAGTTAGAAGCAAAAAACAAGGAACTTACCAGGCGTCTTAAAAATAGTGAAGCAGTGTGTCGTAATAAGTCACTCCTTTATGATGAATTAGTTGAGGACCGCGGAAAATTGTACTTTACAACTAAAAATTTAGAAGACAATCTTGCGGAAAAGGGTCAAAAAGACCAGAGTTACTCTAAAGCCTTAGCATCTAATTGGGGAATTATTTACATTCTGATAAACCTACCTCTTGTTGGGAAATTCCGGAGGTTATTCATAAAATAACCGAATTAAACGCAACTCTGTAATTAGAAAGAGTAGGTTTCCGAGCGGAAAAGACAAAGCTTTTAGATGAGATATCAAATCTAAAAAATTCCCCTCATTTACATGACATGGAATTTTATAATCCTGTTGAAGGCTTAGGCTTTACTAATCCTTGTAACTTGAAAAAGATTAATGTAAAACAATTATATGATATCAAGTACATGGGTTTATGATTCACTTCTTTAATGGCTTTTACTAACTCTTCCGAAATAAATGCCTCAGAAGAATCCAAACGAAAAGCCACAACTAGGATTGAAATTCCTTTTGATTACACTGAATTGAACAATAGTTACAAGACACGGGAAATAAACCTGTCTTATAACTATAATTCATTATATCGTTTAGAAGATCTTCCTAAAGTTGAGAAAGAAAATTCTGATCATTCTAAAAATTATAATTTCTGTTATATTCCATCTATTATTAAGAAAATGGCTGTTTTGAACTCCTCCTTAGAATCAGAAAGAAAGAATTTTGAAGTAGAAAAGAATGTGCTTTTATTGGAGATATCAAATCTAAAAAATTCCTCCCCTTTACCTGTTTTAAGCGATATTTCTAAAGAAAAATCTTTTCTTAAACAGGATAAAGCTATACAAACGGATGTTTTTATTCGTAAAATCGAAAAAACTTTTACTAATACTGCTAAGTCAAATTTGACCGAAATTGAAATTCAAAGTAAAAGCCAAGAACTTCAAATTGCTAAGGAACAAATACATCTTAGGAAGGAGAAAGGAAAATCTACATTATTTTCCAAAGTTACGAAACGGAAATTTAAAGAACAAAAATTTTCCTCTCCTATTCCTACAAAGAAAATTTTTAACGAAAAGGCTCCAAGTTCTAGCAAACAAACTTCATCGTGTGCTTCAAATGATTTTACTAATTCTCTATTTAAGAAGCCTATACTTGGAAATAATTTTCCTAATTCTTCTCATCATTCCGATGTGAATTGTGTGAATTCTCATCGTAGGATACACGACTTATATGCTAGTGATGCTTATAATTCTATATGCTCGTATCCCTACATGAAGTATCAAGTCCAAGTTCATTCTAAGAAGCATCTTATGCGACTGGCTTCGGAGAAAATATTTAAATCTTCTCCGAAACACACTTTCACCCAGGCTGAAATTTCTTTTCCATGTCAAATCAGTCCTACATGGGTTCTTATGTCTACTATTAAGTTACGAAATCCCACATAAATTTGGGTACCTAAACGCACATTAATGAATGATTTAGGAACGAAATTAAAATTTGACTTCATCTATGCTTAAACCTTTTTCTGCTAATAAGGGAGGACCCACATTACAATGGGTACGAAAGTCCCGATAATGTTTTGTAGATCCCCCCATGTATGGCATTTGAAGTAGCGGCTCCACATACATGATAAAGGGAAGAGGCGTGAGCTACTACAACTACACTTCAACGAGGTACATTCTAATTATGCGTATGTTGAACGAAATTTCAATATTTTAAATTTGCATACGCATACGAACTACATTGAAAAATACCTATTATTTTTCAAAACAGTACATTTTAAATATGCATTTTCAAAACTTTAAGTGATTTTAAATTCTAAATGCATATTACACACGAAAATGATAAATAACATTTTTTTTTTCAATATAACATTTTTAAATGCGCTTAATTTGAGGGGGAGCTACTCTTTTATCTTAAAGAGGAGAGACTCTTATTTCTTTCAAGAGGGAGCAACAATTTTAATTTTTGAGGGGGAGTTAAAACTTCAAACGAATCAATTAAGGGAAAGAGATTCGTAATATTTTTAAATCTTACTACGTAACTTTCTAGGGGGAGAACTTTGTTTTTGGAAGCATTTTTTGAGAGGGAGATATAAAATATAGATATAGTTTTCAAATATTGAATTTTTGAAAATTCTACCGACAAAGTTTACCGATAAATTTTCTACTATTTCTCGAGTAATTTTCTCGCAAGACTTTCTCGACACATTTTTTGTCGACAAATTTCTCGAGACGTAATGCGAAAACTTTATCGACAATTTTTTTTTTCTCGTAAAACTTTCTAGTGAAATTTTTCTCATGGAACGTTATCGTGAAATTTTCTCCACTATATCGAGAAATTTTATCGCAAACCTCAGCCGAAATGTTTTTTCTTGATACACATCGTTCGAATTTTTCGATAAACTTCACTCGAAAATTTTTTCGATACTCTTTATTCGAAAATATTTTACGATATATCTCATTCGAAAATATTTTTCGATACACTTCACTCGAAAATTTTTTCGATACTCCTTATTCGAAAATATTTTTCGATACACCTCATTCGAAAATATTTTTCGACACACTTCACTTGAAATATTTTTCGATACACCTCATCCGAATTGTTTTTCGATACACCTTATTCGAAAATATTTTTCGATACACCTCATTCGAAAATATTTTTCGATACACTTCACACAAAATTTCATTCGATACACCTTATTGGACAATATTTTTCGATACACCTCATTCGGAAATTTTTTTTCGATGCACCTCATTCGAAAATATTTCTCGATACACCTCATCCGAAAAATATTCTCTCGATAGCTCCACTTCTCGATTCTGACCCGACAATCTTCACCCGCAAACCACACACACACACACACACACACATATATATATATATATAATATCATATACTAATACATATTACATATATACTTCAAAAAAAAGTGAAAAACAAAAAGAAAAAAAAGGGAAAAAGAAAATCTTGTCTCATCTTCATTAAGCTTTATAAATATTTCCTCCGACAACTTTCGACGGACTTCAAGGAAGAATCTCGAGTTTACAACGAACAAATATTTCCAAAAAGGCAAAGGTGACAATCTTCATGACGATCCAAATGCTCATTTTCAACGACCGGCTCCGGCTTGCTGATTCAAATAGAGCAGCACTCATCTCGTATCCCGAAAGCATGTATTTCTAGTTCCCATGGTTCAGTCTAAACCAACTTGATCCTAACCCCGGAACGCGTCCGAGTACTTGAGACGATCCGACCTACCACCTATCCGACATCATGCGAACAACAAGCAAGATGACTTCGATGAGGACTTGGAAATTTTTGAAGGTACATAAATCCCTTATCTCACAAATATTTTGGACTAACCCCATAGCTACCTGTCCTAATTTTATTAGCTCTCGGGTAGAAGACGCCGCATTAGGTCCAACGGCGCATGCACATCCGAGCCTTACCCACTCATCGTCTCCAAAAAGACCGATGTTTCATTTTCTCACGGGGAGCCACGTCTACTATCACCACTTCACTCGAAGTGGGAGAAATTGAACTAAGTGGTAATCCGCCCCGTACCACGCTTTCATTGATCACATCGTGTCTAGTGTGTCCTCACTTCCTAAATTTTTATAATTTCTAGGACACATACAATTTTTATATAGTTGGTCTTCGTGGTCAAGTTAGAACTTTTGTAGACATGTCATTCTCAGACATGCTTCGATGATCAAAAGGAAGTCTATTGAAGAGAAAAGACCTTCGTGGGCTATTGAAGAGCGTTTGGTGATGCAATGATTTGGATCTCCGATAATCTGATTTGTTGGATGAGCCCGAGTCCACTTTCTCTCATGTGGTAGAGGTTGGACAACATTGTTATCATTTTGCGGATCAACGAACTCCATCTCACTTGTAGTGGAGATCTCTAGCGGAGGGTTTTCATTTATTTCTTCATTTTTCTTCGTGTATTTCAATCCCGATATATATTTCATTGTCTGCATCTGCAGTGACTTCTGTTTCTTGAGTTATAGGTACTTCATTGGCCACAGTGGGTTGTTCTACTTGTGGTGCCGATGCGTCACTGGCGGGAACGGTTTGTGGAGAGACTAAGTGTTGGCAATGATTTATATAAAATTGATCAAATAGGACGCCCGGATCCTCGTCTTCTTCTGTCTCTGATGTGGATGTCCCTTCCACGGGTGTAGAACTGTGTTGATCTTTTGTCAATACCCTAATAAGTCCATGTTCAGGATTGATGTGTTCATGAGCCATTGTTGGCATTTCGTCGATAAAAAGGTCACGCCTTAGAATCTAGTTTAGCTGAATCTGAGGCTAAGGTCAATGTTTTGACCAAACGGGTCAATGTCTCTCAGCAGGTTAAGAGTGACTCTATAGATCACCAAAAGACTATAGAGGACCTAGAAACTTGATTAGAAAACAATCACCAAAGCTCTGCTAATAAACTTAATAGAGAAACACACTCTTAATTGTCAGGTAGAAGCTGCACCAGAAAGAGTCTCAAGTCATGATACACAAATAGAAAAGCTCCAAGCTCGAGTTCTCAAACTTACCACTAGTTTGAAAAATTGTGAAGATAAGCTAATAACCAAGACCCGGGAGTACAACCTCATGAGTAAGGAACGTACGCAATTATACTATAAGATTAAGAGTCTAGAGGATATCGTTAGGAGAATAGGACAAACAGACCAAACCATCTTCTTGAATAATCCTAAGGATACGAGATTTTATAATCCATAAGAAGGCCTATGCTTTAAACCATCTGACAAATTGGTTGAGAAGAAGCCCCTACGTCTTTACAACATTAGATACTTAGGCTTAAACCTGCCCAATCTAATGTCTTTCAAGGGAGCATCACATGTAGATGCCCTCGAGGAAGAGAAAGAGAAGCTTGAAACAAAAGTGAGGACTAAAATTCGCAGAATTGAATGATAGTTACAAGACAAGGGAAATCATTTTGTCTACGGACTATATACCAATCTGCTCACCCTCTAACGAAGCAACGCCCGTCGGAGAGTCTTATGACACGGAAAAACCTAGCACTGCGACTGTATACATTCCAAAGATAATCAAAAAATCAATGGATTTGTTCTCAACTTTAGAGTCAGAACGAAAGGACTTTCAAGCCGAAAAGGAGAAACTACTAAGTAGAATCTCCTTGCTTGAAAAGATTCCTGACACAAACAAAGCTTCGATACGTGGTTGGGTTGTCTGGTTTCCAGGAGGGGACTAAGTCAAGGTGACACGTAGTAGACATTGGCATGCTCTTCGTCGGGCAGTTATCCATTTCAAACTATTTCAAGATGTCGTGGATGTATTTGAATTGGATAATGAAGATTCTATCCGAGAGTTGCTTGACTTGTAATCCAATGAAGAAGTTAAGCTCTCCCACCATGCTCATCTCGAACTTAGTCTTCATAATGTCTACGAATTGCTCACACAACCTTGGATTTGTAGACCCAAAGATAACATCATCGATGTAGACTTGAACGAGGAGAATGTCTTATCCATTCCGTTGGATGAAGAGAGTGGTGTCTATCTTGCCTTTTGTGAAACTTGACTTAATAAAAAAGGTAGATAGGACATCATACGAAGCTCGTGGAGCTTGTTTTAGTCCGTAGAAAGCCCTTTCTAGGTAGTAGACATAGTCAGGGTCACTCACAAACCCTTACCACAAAGCTTCTTCTTTCAATAAGGGACCGGGCCCTACGATCTTCCACTTGAAGTAAGGGATGAACGTAAGAGTGTAAGCCCAAACCGTCGCTTCTGAGTGGGGTCAAATGTATCCCGACGGAAGCAAGACGCCATTAAGAAAGGTCTTTTTGCCATCCATTTGATACACGATGAAGTTTTATGGGCAACGTAGGAAAGGAAGAGTCGTATGGCTTAGATTCGGGCAACATCAGCAAAGATCTAGTAGTAGTCGATTACTTCCTGTACGTTGTAACCCTTATCCACTAATCAAGTCTTGTTTCTGATAATGACACCCTCTTCGTCCTTCTTGTTTTTGAAGACCCATTTGGTACAAACAATGGTCTTCCCTTTGGGTCTTGGGACTAATCTCCAAAGTTTCAGTCGTTCGAACTGATGGATCTCCTCTTACATTGTCGTTATCCAATCGGGATCGGCCAATGCCTCTGCAACTTTTCTTGGTTCGTTTTGACTCAGAAAACACGTGAATGGACCTTCATGGGTCATTTAGGAGCGTGTGATTACACCTTGGTTCGGATCTCCGATGATTTGAGTTGTAGGATGGGCTCGAGTGCATGAACTCCATCTCATTCATAGTGGAATTCACAAAGCTTAGTGTTTGATGAAAGCTCCTTTTTGGTCACTCATATTTGTCTAGTATCTAAAACTTTAGCTTTGGCCTTAGTTTTAGTGTGCTTTGATACTTTTGAAGTAATTCTCCCTTTCTTGTCAAGTTTCGACTTGATTTTACCGGAGGAGGTACTTTCTTTTTGTTCTTAAGAGATGAATTCCTATGGCTAAAATTAGCAACATTAGAATCAAAACATCGATCATAAGAATTAGAATGTTTCACAGTCTTTACATGCCCAAATTCAGAATATAGAGAAGAGAAAACATCCATACGGTCTGAATACACGAAGAAGGCCTTCTACATGATTTCGAATTTGACCAAAAAACAAGAACACAAGATAAGGGTAGATTCTTCTATTTAGAAAAGAGACCAGCATCCTCCTTCTGAGTCCCTATGGCTTTCCTCTCTCCCTTTCTACTTAAGTTCTTGCCTGTGGGCACAGGTAAAGATGGGTTAGTCAAGTCGCTTTTGCGAGTCACCACTGTATTTTCTGGATTTTTAGCTTGAGTGGGGGATTCCGTTGAAGATTTAGTTAGAATCACAGAGTGCAAGGTCGGAACTTTGTTCGCGTTGGCAAACTTTTCATGCAAAGAGATTCTACTTAGTAGTTTCTCCTTGTCGTCTTGAAAGTCCTTTCATTATAATTCTAGAGATGAGCGCAAATTCGTTATTTTTTGGATTATCGTTGGAATGTATGCAGTCATAGTGCTAGGTTTTCCGTGTCATAAGACTCTCCAACGGGCGCTGCTTTGTTAGAGGGTGAGCATATTGGTAGATAGTCCGTAGACAAAGGGATTTTCCTATTCACCTCTGCGTATTCAAACAAAATTTCGGCCCTCGCTTTTATTTCATGCTTCTCTTTCTCTTCCTCGAGGGCATCTACTTGTGATGCTCTCTTTAAATGCATTAGATTGGGCTTGTTTAAGCCCAAATATCTAATGTTGTAAACACGTAGGGGCTTCTTCTCAACCAATTGGTCAGATAGTTTAAAGCTTATGCTTTCTTGTAATTATAAAATCTTGTATCCTTAAGCTTGTTCAAGAAGATGGTTTGGTCCGTTTGTCCTCTTCTCGTAAGGATATCCTCTAGACTCTTAATCTGAGAGTACAGTTATGTATGTTCCTTATACATGAGGTTGTACTCGCAGGTCTTGGTTAGTAACTTGTCTTCACAAGTTTTCAAACTAGTGGTAAGTTTGAGAACTTGAGCTTTGAGGTTTTCTACTTGTGTATCACGACTTGACACTCTTTCTTGTGCAGCTTATAGCTGAAAATTAAGAGTGTGTTTCTCTCTTAATTTTATGAGCAAGCTTTGGTGATTATTTTCTAATCAATCTAGGTCATCTGCAGTCTTTTTGTGATCTATAGAGTCACTCTTAACCTGCTCAGAGACATTGACCCGTTTGGTCAAAACACTGACCTTAGCCTCAGATTCAGC
This sequence comes from Linderniella brevidens, assembly GCA_004919715.1. Taxonomy (NCBI): domain Eukaryota; kingdom Viridiplantae; phylum Streptophyta; class Magnoliopsida; order Lamiales; family Linderniaceae; genus Linderniella; species Linderniella brevidens. The sequence continues at coordinate 11,181,165 of SWDC01000148.1, forward strand.
TAAACTAGATCCTAAGGTGGCGACATTTTCATCGGCGAAATGCCAACATTGGCTTATGTAGACATCAATCCAGAAGCCGGACTTAGTAGAGTATTGATGAAAGATCAACATAGTTCTACTCCCGTGGAAGGGACATCCACATCAGTGATTAAAGAAGACGAGGATCTCGACGTCCTATTTGAGTATTTCTATATATATCATTTTCATCATTTAGTCCCTACACAAATCGTTCCCGGTAGTGACACAAGTTTTGATGGAATTGGTGGAAGTAAGATATCTACATCACAAGTAGAACAACCAGCTGTGGTCAATTAAGTACCTGTAACTCAAGAAACGGAAGTCATTGCAGATGCAGAAAATGCATATACATCGGGAATGAAATACACGAAGCATAATGAAGAAAGAAATGAAGACCATCTGCTAGAGATCTCCACTACAAGATCTCCCGAGCTTGGTATGATGTCATATCTGACTTCTTGGTCAGGTCACGCTTCGCGAGAGGGAAGATAGACACCATTCTCTTCATCCGACAAAAAGGATCTGACATCCTCCTAGTTCAATTCTATGTCGACGATATAATTTTCGGATCTACAAATCCAAGGTTGTGGGAGCGATCCGGCGACCTTATGAAGACTAAGTTTGAGATGAGCATGATGGGAGAGCTTAACTTCTTTCTCGGATTACAAGTCAAGAAACTCTCGGATGAAATCCTCATAGCCCCAAATACATCCACAACATCTCGAAAAAATTGAGATAGAGAATTGCACGACAAAGAGCACGCCAATGTCCACTACGTGTCACATTGACTGAGACCCCTCCGAGAAACCAGCCAACCCATCCAGTTATCGAGGAATCATCGGCTCGCTTCTCTACCTCTTTGCCAGTAGGCCCAACATCATGTTCTCAACATGCTTGTGTGCTTGTTTTCAAGCCAATTTAAAGGAGTCAACCATGCTTGATGTGAAGAGGATCATCAAATATCTCAAAGGGACACCAAATCTTGGACTTTGGTACCCTAAAACTCTGGCTTCAATTGAATTTGTTATACTGACACAGACTATGAAGGGTGTAAGAGGGACAGGAAAAGCACCTCCGGTGGAGTGCAATTCTTGGGTAACAAACTAGTAAGTTGGTCATCCAAGAAACAAAATCGCGTATCAACCTCCACTGCCGAGGCGGAGTACATTGCCGCTAACTGTTGCTCTCAAATCTTGTGGATGCGTACGCAACTACGGGATTATGGGTTTTATCTAAATAACGTTCCTATTTATACTGACTCTAACAGTGCAATAGCTATCACATTCAATCTTGCACACCATTCACGCACCAAGCACATAGACCTTAGGTATCACTTTATAAAAGATGACGTTGAAAAAGACATAATTGATATGTATTTCATTTGTACTGAGTTTCAGCTAGCCGACTTATTTACCAAGGCTCTAGATGAAAAATGCTTTTGTTTCCTTGTTTGGTAAGTGGTATGTTGAACCTCAACTCAAGATCGATTGTGCCTCACGGACCTTTTATATTGTAAATATTAAAAATATGTGAAGAAACATAGATATTGTGCTTTGTTAATTAGTTATCCTTGTAACTAGGGGCGTAGCTCGTATTTTGTTAGTGTAGGACCAATCTGTAAATATACCATATATAGAGGTACATATACTGTTAGGTCCTCATATATCAACTACCGATTGATCTAAGAATGATAATCTTACAATATACCTTCGGTCGAATATCTTCTTTGAAGATCTTGAGAGAGAGTGTTTCTCAATTGCTATTCTCTCTCTTAGAATGTGAATTCAATGCTTGTATTTTTCCGAAATGAACCTGTATTGATTTTTTATAATGTACATTATTTTTATACCTATTTACATGGTATATTTACTATTTAGTCCTACACTATCAAAACTACTTATTACGCTCCTAATTACAAGGATAACAAAATAACAAAGCACAATTCTAATGTCTCTTCAATCTCCCCCTTTGTTCATGTCTTCGTTTCAGCTCCATTTATCCTTGTCGTGCGTAGAATGATTTCCGTAATCTCAATGTTGTCTCGTAATGTCTGACATCATTCATCAGCTCCAACTTCTCATTGATTGCATCTAGAAGCTCATTTAAGAGTGAGACTCTTCTTCACCAAGATCTTCGAAGATCGTCTCTTCAGTGATCTCTCCCAATCTTTTCTGGATGATCTTCTTCACTAGCTTCAACCTCCCGTCACATAACTTGTGGATTTCTGACTTTATCATAGCTCTCATCTTTCCAATGACATGATTCTGATAAGTTATGGCGAGGCCAGGTTTCTTGAATTGTATTTTTCGGGAAAATCGTTGAGTGAGAAGCTCTTCATGAGCGGAGACTCCATGTTGACCTTCTTCATATTGTTAGGTCGTGTGCAGTGTGATACTTGATCTGCCGCACCATGAATCTCTTTAATCCCTCGAGTCCTTATGTCTTGATATATCCCGAGGGCATCTGATATTTTCATTTATACATCTGATATAGACGGTAGACCTCAACCAGTGGAAGGAAGGGGAGATAGCTCTCATCTATCTCTTCTCGAGTGCGGTTGCTGTCCGGTCGCTCAATGTGGTAGATTGGGGTAGGGAAGCTTCCAATCGAATGCGAAACCCCCACGAGATGGAGGATCGGTGGCTTGTCCCTGAAGTTTTTCTTCAGTTGATCCGTTGGGATGCCACTTCAATCTGGACCAAGATAGTTGAGCATGAAGATGTGCTCCATTTTATTCCTATCTTCCCAATGTGAAATACCTCGTAGGTTTAGTTCATTGAGCTTCTTTATCCGGTTATGAGCCCTCCATATCTGCTTTCTAACATCTTCAATGAACGGAACTTTAATTCTAATATTATCCCACGACGTCTCGACTATGACTGTCCTTTTTAATAAGTGGGGAGGAGAGTCGACTCTGTGCCTGATCATTTTTGGTAGTTCTAGGAGAGCAGAATTGTAGTTCTCGCCTTCTTGAAGTTCTTCATCTTCAAGCAGCACCAAGTCCACCGAAGCTTATTGTAAGAAATATCTGACGTTGGAGAGTCGAGCTTGAGCAGCCTCATCTGGTTTGCATTGCGTCATCCACTTCTCGTTTAAGATATAATCGTCTACGATCAGATGTGGATCGTAGACAACTACTTCTGGTTGCCCTTGGAGGAGGTTACGGTCGGGATTGGATTTGGATTTGTATGAGAGGGAGGTATTGTGTGGGATATGGTGGGAGATGTAGTTGTTTGTTGGCGGGTTGTGGGTTGTGTGGTTGGTGGGTTTGAGGATGATCCTCCAGAATCTTTAGTCTTTGTTGTTTGCTCGACTCAAACCACGGCCGCTTCGTGTGCTTCGTTGCCTTTTCTCCTCCTCATGACGATCCGGATCATCGGGATCGTCATGTCTTCTTTTGGTGTAGGAGCTTTCTTCTCGGCACCTTGTTTGAGCTGGTGAGTCGGGTTCATCTATCAGCCTTTTGCAGAGACTCTCCTAAGCGGGGGTCATGGTCTCTAAGGCGAGGAGTCGGGAGATAAGAATGTCAAGAAGCTGGGTGATCGGGATGGTATAGGGGTTGATGAGTGAAGGTGATGGAGTTGGGGTGGTGAGGGTGGGTTGTATGGGGATGTGTATGGTGGTGGTAAGAGGTGGTGAGAAGACGGGGATGCTTTGAGCTTCTGACGGAGCGGCTGCGGAGACCGGTGCTTTCCCGGTATCTCTTCGGGAGGTCTTAATGGCCTGAAGCATTCTGTCCGTCAGACGATCTTCAAGAGAAGAAATTGATGTGGAGAGTGCTTCTTGTAAGCGTTGCTCCGTCACGATCATCGGTGGAGTGGGGCCAGGGAGGCGCTCCACTATCACAACATCGAAAAAGGTTTCCGATGTGCCGCCTTGAACATGTCTTGAGATTCCGGAACGTCCGGGGACATCCGTTATCAACCCTGAAGTCACCACTTCAGTGGGTTGGCCTATTATTTGCTCGGAAGATATCGAGGATCCAATAGGGCTTCCACCCAATCCTTGAGATGATACAATAGGTATCACCTCTATGGGTGTTGAAACAGACTCAGATTGAATCTGTACGGTTGGCTGATCCGTTGGTGGTGGAGGAGTTGTCACCGAAGCCGGTAGTACTGAAGGGGACACAAACGGGGCCGAGTTTTGCTGTCGGCGAGAGCCCCTTATTTGAAGTCTGTATTCTTCATCCGATTCTGTTGCCTCAGGAGATACATCGTGAGGAACACCTTCGGGCTCGATGGCCGGTGTCTCTGTCTCCTGAGCCGTGGCTTTGGGCTCGGTTATTTCCACCAAAGATTCCCTTTGAGAAGGCGTCGGAGCTTGATCCAATGTGCGTACCATCTCCTCCGTCGTGGTGTTATTTTGACAGTAGTCTTGGTAGGCCTCGTCCGTTGGATCAGCTAGTCTGAGCAGCTCCAATGGGATCAGGATCGGTTGGAGCGCTAGGTCGGCTGCCTTCAGGTTGTGAAAGAAGCGAATGCGAGGTGGGATGTATCCTCCAACCGGTGGTAGTCTCGGGATTTCTGGATGAACGTCCATGAAATGCGAAATCAGAACCGGGAACCACCACACGTATGGGAGGTACTTCGCCTTCGACTTGGTCTCCCTTTGACGTATCTGGTCCGCTAGATCATTCCATATAAGCTGGGCCACGTCGTATTTCTTTGAGAAAACCACTACATGGAATATGCGAAGGATATTTCCGTTAGCCTTGTCGAGGCCGCAGTGTTTTGGGGAGAGGCATTTATTGATTATGCGGAACAAGGTCCTCCACGGATGTGGGATCCCGCTGTTTTGAAAAGTCACCAGTTTGGTCAGCGGGGGCTTGTATCCCATCCGGAGCATGTCCTTCACGATCTCTGCATCCGTTGGAAGTGGGTCGTACTGTTCGTGGTGCGGTAGATCGACAACCATGGCCATTAGGTTCTTGTTCAGGGCGACATTACTTGTAATTATCTTCTTCATGTATTTCACGTTATTGCCGCTGACAAGACTCTGCATACTTCCCCCGAATTACTGGAGATAGACCATTGGTACGGTGGAGGTCATTGTCAAAGCTGGCCATAGAGGGTGTCCTTTGAGGATGGAGATGATAACTTCATCCGGACACCGAAATGTAGCAAGGTCCAGCTAGTAGTTATTGTCGTGGACTGTCATGTAACTTCCAAAAGGATAGATGTGTGGGTAGTTTGGAGTTGCCATTTCTGTAATGAATGAAATAAAATTCATTAGATGGAGAATTTCATATGCGAATGGGTGGAATTATAAAAATGCACTTAGAGAAAAATTCTAAGTGTTAATGTTATTTGCGAAAGACCTGGTCAAAACGTTGCAAAGTTTACTAAGTCTCGTAAGCGTATTTCTATTCGATCGGGAATTTATTCGAACGCTAATTTTTGCAATCGAAAATGTTCTAAGTCTTGGAGAAAACTTGAAAATTTTTCTAAGTCTTTTTCATCGTGTTTTTATTCGAGTGACAATTTATTCGATCGAATAAAATTTTTGCGATCGAATAACTCAAGTTTTTCGGGATGACTTTTGCGATCGAATAAAATGTTATAAAAAACAATAGTTTTTCGCTGAGTAATTTTGCAATCGAATAAAATTTAATCGAAAAATTAAGTTTTCGCCCCGTAGTTTTGCGATCGAATAAAAGAATATAAAAAAACTTAAAGTTTTCGCCGCTGAGTTTTGCGATCGAATAAAACTTAACGAAAACAAAAGTTTTTCGACGACAGTGTTTGCGATAAGAACTTTTCGATCGAAAAATTTTCAAATCAAACAGTAAACGCGTAAAATGTAAATTTTGATTTCTGGGTAAATCATTAGTTAATCTGGATTCAGAACGTTCAGAAAACAGTTGCGAATCCAAATATCATGATTTTAACCCAAACAATCGAGTTTCAAGACGTTGATTTGAGAGTTTAAAATCGTTTTTAGTCGAAAAAGTATCAAAATGACATTTCTGCAAATATTTTTGAGAAACTATTTGCGAATCGTTTGTTTTTTACCGAAAAGTGATTCGAAACGTGTTTCTACCTTCGAATCGGCGAGTTATATGAAAAATTTCTAAAGATTGAGAGGTTGTGTTGAAATCGCCGAAGTGGTTCGAAGTTGGTTTTCGGAAGTCGAGAATTTTTTCGAGTGAAATGAGTTGCATGTGAGTTAGTTTTTTCGATCGATAAAGTGGTATTAATACTTTACGATTGGGTTGGGTAAAAATACTTTGGGCCGAAAAAAAATGTTTTGGGCTTTAGTTAAAATTCAGGTCTGATTAAATAAAAATTTAATCTTTTATGGATTAACCCAAAAGTAAATTGTATAATGCTCCCTGTATTAATGAAAGAAATGCAATTATCTCCCAATGTTGATGAAATGCACGTTTGAACTTTTCGTCATTTAATCACATATATAATACAATTTGGCATATGAAAATTCACTATTTAAGAACAAGTAACGCATTTAAGCAGTTCCGCATAGATTCATTAAAAATTTTGCGTTTTTAAAAAAATTTGCATTTTATCAATTCTGAACCAATGCATGTATTAATGCATTTAAAATGTGCGAACAATATTTTCAATAAGAAAAAATATTTTTATTATAAAGATTTTGTTTTGGGGTGAGATTGGACATTTTGAACATTATTACGCAAAAAATATCTCATGACATATATAATAATTTGTCGTCAAATCATGTAACTAAACTAATATTCTAAGATTATAGTAAGAATCATTTTGACAATCTCGCAAGTTTTGCTCATAGCACTCAATTTATTTTTATCATGGAAATATTTAGTAGATATATCACTCATATCATCATGACAAATTTATATCAATTAATTTGTTATCCTAGCATATATATTTAATCAACTTAGCAAGTGAAAGTTCATCATTTTGATCAAAGGGACTTTGAAAGGATTATTTTTAGGCTGTAACTAAAAGGGTAGGATAATTTTGGGATTAGTGAGCTTAAAAATTCTTCAATTCTAGGGGCCCTTTTTGAAATTCATTTCTTATCCTTTAGCTTTTCTTGCTCAAGATGAGTCTCGTCTTCTTTACAAAACATTGAGAGATTAGATTTTCTTTTTGGGTAGACCGTGTTCCTTTTGAAGGTTCCACAGTTATGGAATTCGAACCCAATACCGTGCTTCTCTTCTCGTTTTCTCTATTTATAAGATCTAGATTATCATTGGAGAAATTCACTTCGAGGTGCTTCTCTTCTAGGAGTATACGAGATTATCTAGGAGAAGTTCACAGCGAGATCCATGTTTCACTTCTATAATGATTGAGACTTGTATCTCTTTTTCTCGCCCTATTTTTCTTGATTGAGCAACACCGAAACATAGGAATAATGTTGAAGGCTTGATCGGGTTTCATAAGAAAAAGAATGTCGGAGAAGGCTCAAAAGGGATATCTAGAGGTAAAAGTAAATGATTTATAATATGGGCCTAGTGAGGAGTTTCCTAATTTGCCCTTAGCATTTTCATGACAAGCTAACACAAAAGCAAGAATGAAGCTATGAATTACAAACCAAAAGATAGTCATTTGAATAAAAATATTGAGGCTCAAATTCTCACATATATGATGTGGCTTTTTGTCTAGTAAAACAAACTAGGCTCTTTGAATAAGAGAAAGTCACATGAATTTTTAGACAAAGAACTTAATCATATATCAAAGAAATATTTTTGTGAGTATTTTAGGCAAAATTATCGTCATCCCCCATTTTTTTAATTTTATTATTATTATATTTATATACTATTTTATTTTTGTTTTTCTTTGTAAAAAATTTTGAAGGATAGAGTCACGCAAGATAATCAAAAAATATCAAGAAGCACACATATAATCATATAGAAGCATAATAGAGCATATAACGCACTTTTCAAGTAAGATTGAAATTCAACATGCCTAACTTAGCAATAAGGAATTGGAATCTTTTTTCATCCAATGCCTTAGTGAATAAGTAGGCAAGTTGAAGCTCTGTTTTTACAAAATACATATCTATAGTGCCTTTTTTTACATGATCTTTTATAAAATGATAGCGAATATCTATGTGTTTCGTGCGTGAATGGCGAACAGGATTGCATGTTATGGCAATAGCACTTTGAGAATCATTGTAAATGGGAATGTTATTAAATTCAAAGCCGTAATCGCGTAGTTGTGTCCGCATCCATAGAACTTGCAAGCAACAGCTGGCAGCCGCGATGTTGACACGCAATTTTGCTTCTTTGAGGACCAGCAGACCAACTTGTCGCCTAAAAATTGCACTCCGCCAGACGTGCTTTTTCTGTCCATTCGACAACCTGCATAATCAACGTCAGTATAGCCAATTAATCTAAAATCAGTATCTTTAGGATACCATAGCCCTAAGTTGGGAGTTCCTTTGAGATATCGTAGAATTTGTTTGACTGCATGCATATGGGAATCCTTTGGGTCAGCTTGAAAATGAGCACAGAGACGAGTGGCGAACATGATGTCGGGTCGGCTGGACGTCAAGTAGAAAATTGATTTGATAATGCTCCGATAGGCTGTGATGTTGACAGACTTGCCAGACGGATCAGCATCCAATTTGCAGTTTGTTGATATGAGAGTATTCATTGGTGTGCTCTTGCTTGATTAAATCTCTTCACAATATCTCGGATATATTTGGTTTGACTGATGAAGATTCCATCTTCGAGTTGCTTTACTTGGAGTCCAAGAAAGAATTGGAGTTCTATCATTAACCTCATCTTGAATTTGGTCTTCATGAGTTCACCAAATTTCTGACAGAGAGGTTCATTCGTCGAGCCGAAGATGATGTCATCAACGTAAACTAGAACGATCATCAGGTCTTTGCCTTGTCTTTTGATAAAGAGTGTCGTATCGATGGTGCCTCGTATGAAGTTGGACTTGACTAAAAATTTGCTTAGGACATCATACCAAGCACGAGGGGCTTGTTTTAGTCCATAAAGAGCTTTATCCAATCGATAGACATGATCGGGATGATTCTCATGAACGAACCCGTCGGGTTGAGCGATGTAGACTTCTTCTTTTAACACACCGTTGAGAATGGCGGTTTTAACATCCATTTGATAGACTTTGATGTCTTTATGAGCCGCGTATGCTATAAATATTCGAATTGCTTCGATACGAGCAACCGGAGCAAACGTCTCGTCGTAGTCAATTCCTTCTTGTTGATTGTAGCCCTTGGCTACGAGTCGTGCTTCATTCATGATTACTTAACCGTTCTCGTTCTTCTTATTCTTGAAAACCCACTTAGTTCCAATTATTGTTTTGCTTTGCGGTCGAGGAAGTAATGTCCAAACTCGTAGATGCTCGAATTGGTTGAGTTCATCTTGCATCGCGATTACCCAATCCGGGTCTTTAAGGGCTTCGGATACCTTGGTTGGTTCGTTTTGTCTTAAGAAGCATGCGAATAGTCCGCTTTGTGTAGACGTCCTAGTGCGTACTCCACTTGAAGGATCACCAATTATTTGGTCAATAGGATGAGCTCTAGTCCATTTGCGTTCATGAGGACGAACCGAAGTAGATCCTTTGTTGATTTGTAGATCCTGAATTGATGGCCTGATCATTCGTAGTTGGGGAATTTAATTCTGAGGTTGAGTTGGAAGGAATTTCCTCATTTTCATTTGTAGGAGCTGTAGCACTAGTTGAAGATTCAGAATTAGGAGAATCCGTAACATTTGCCGGTGTTTGAGGATTGGAAGTCTCTATTGGAATTTGTTTCGTAGAGGGAGAAGGAGCACTGCTTGGTATAGAACGAGACTAAGCAGGCATTTGAGACTCGTTCCGATAAAAATGTTCAAATAGAAAATCCAAAACTTAGGTCAGCGGGAATTGCTTCTCTTGACTTTGAGGTAGAAGTTGTCGGAAATTGTTGACTTTGTGCCAACATGCCTATAAGCTCAGGTTCTGAATTTGTTCCGAAGGCAAATCGGTCCCTTTTTGAAACGTGACGTTGTAGCTTTCCAAGATAGTACGCGAAGACTTGATATAGATGCAGTATGCTCTAGAAGTGGATGAATATCCAACGAAGACGGCTTCAAATGATTTAGAGTCGAACTTGGTTCGATGCTCCCCATCGTTAGCCTCAAAACATTTGCACCTAAATACTTTAAAGAATGAGATATTCGGAATCCTTTGATTAATTATCTCATACGGCGTCTTTTCAAAGCGTTTGTGAATAATCGTCCGATTTTGCGTAAAGCACGCGGTACTCACTGCTTCAGCCCATAGAAAATGAGGGAGACCGGAATGTATTAGCATTGTTCTTGCAGCTTCAACAAGAGTCCGGTTCTTCCGTTCTACGACGCCATTTTGTTGAGGCATTTTAGCAGCTGAAAATTGTTGAATAATTTCAAGTGACTGATAGTAATTGCTGAGGCGTTGATTCTTGAGTTCAGTTCCGTTATCAGTCCGGATTATTTGGATTTTCTTTTGCAAGAGATTCTGAGTCGTATTCACAAAACTGATTATCAAGTCTCCAGTCTTATCTTTTGTTCGGAGATATATCGTCGACAATTACTAACACATATTTACGACCATTGATACTCCGTGTACGCATTGGTCCACAAAGATCCATATGAAGTAGTTCCAAGGGTCGAGATGTAGAAGCAACTTGCTTGAGTTTGTGTGATGCTTGCTTCATTTTTCCCATTTGACAAGCTGAACAATTATCCTCTTGATGTATGGAAATAGTTGGTAGACCGTGTACCAACTTTTGGATAGAGAGTTTGTGAAGAGCTTTGAGATTGTAGTCTGTGAGATGAGGCAAACAGCTGTCGAAGGTCGAACTGTTGTCAGATTGATGGTGTATAGATTTGATATTCATGATCCTGTTACAAGTTCTTGATTCTGACTATTTAAAATTCTGCACTGATCAGCTAGAAACATCACTTGAAATCCTTTATCGCAGAATTGTCCACTGATCCCCTAGAAACACCACTTGTAATCCTTTATCGCAGAATTGTCCTATGCTGAACTGGTTGTGTTTAAGACCTTGGACGTAAGAGACATCTTTGATTGTCAGATTCTGCAGTAGTATATCTCCATAGCCTAGTATTGGAGCTGAATCATTGTTGTCGAATCTGACTCTTCCGTTGTAACGGTCTTGGTAGTTGCTCAACAGTTCTTGATCTCCCGTCATGTGTGTGGAGCAACCAGAATCTAAATACCACACATGATGGATCTGCATAGAAAGATTTTAGAGAGTCTTAGGTACCCACTTAGTAATGGGTCCTCTCGGATTATCAGATTTGGTAGGTAAGGTTTTTCATTTTTTGTTCCTACCATTTATGCTTTTAGGTACCCAAACCAACTTGGAAGTAGTTGGTTTAAGTGGTACCTTTTTAGGCAACTTGGCCTCACCACCACCACCACTCCGTCTGAACCCATTCCCTCACCACCACAACCCACCACAAATACCCCTATCCAACCCATAATCACAACCCCAACCTCATCTCCCTCCCTTATCAATCCATACAATATCTCAATAACCCAACTTCACGATATTCTCATCTCTCGCCTCCTAGCCCTCGAAGAAATGACCCTTGCTAAGGAGAGTCTCTACCCACGGCTAGTTGATGACCTCGAACCACCTACTCGGACAAGCTGACGTGAACAAAGCTCCCGCACTAAAAGACGACATGATCATCTTGATGATCAGGATCGCCCTGAGGGGCAGAAGAGGTAGAAAACTACTAAAAGCGGCCGCGGTCAAGGACGAGAAAAGACAATTTCGACTTGTGAAGCTGGAGGCTTATCAACCAAACCACCAACAACATCCACACAACCGACTACTCGCCAACAAAAAACTACCACACCTCACACCAACACAACACCTCCGGCTACCAAAAGTCCAAACCCAATTCCAACCTCACATTCTACACTCCAAGATCAACCAATCAACTATGATCCTCACGCCATCGTAGACGACTACATCTTAAGCGAGAAATGGCTGACGCACTGGGAACCACAGGAAGCTGCTCAAGCTCGCCTATCCAACGTCATATATTTCTTGCAACAAGCGTCGGTTGATTTAGTTCAGCTCTAAGACAAAAAACTTCAAGAAGGAGAGGACTACAATGCCGAACTCCAAGAATTGCCGGAACTGATAATACTTCGAGCAGACACCCTTCCACGTCTATCAAAGGGGACCGTCCGAGTCGAGACACTGTGGGAAAATGTTAGGATTGAAGTACCTTTTCTTGAAGATGTAAGAAAGCAGATCTGGCGAGCACCGAACGAATCAAGAAGCTCAACGAGCTGAAGCTTCTGGGAATTTCTCATTTGGAAGAGCGCTAGAAGATGAAACATATCTTTATGCTCACCCATCTCGGTCCAGATCGAAGTTGCATCCCAACAGATTAACTCCGAAAATACTTGAGGGACAATCCACCGATCTTCCAACTCGTGAGCATCTCACACACGATTGGACCATTTCCAACTCCTATATACATAATCGAGCAGGCGGATCACACTCACACTAGAGAAGAGATAGACGAGAGCTATCTCTTCTTTCTTCCACTGGACAAATACCAGACACCTACTGGATACATCAAGAAGGAAGGGCTCGAGGGACTAAAGAGATTCATGGTGCGGCAGGTTAAGTTTCACACCGCACACGACCTTTAGATCGCTTTGGAGAATAACATGAAGAAGGTCAATATGTAATCTCCGCTCATAAAAGGATTCCTGCTCAACGACTTCCCGGAGAACTTCATATTCAAAAAGCCAGGCCTCGCCATCAGTTATCGCAATCCTGTTATTGGAAAGACGAGAGCGATGATGAAGTCTAAAGTACACAAGTTTTGTGATGGGACGTTGAAGCTCGTAAAGAAGAATATAGAAAGGAGATTGGAAGAGATCGATGATAACAGCATCTTTGAGGACCTTGGAGAAGAAGAAGCCTCGCTCCTGAATGAGCTTCTCAGTGCTATTGAGGAACGGTTAGAGCTGAGGGATGATGTCCGACGTTATGTGACAACATTGGGATTGAGGAAGTTCTTCTACGCCGGACAAGCATAAACAGAGCTGAAGAGCAAACGAGCACAAAAGGGGAGATTGAAGAAGACATTTTAAATTGTGCTCATTTATTAGTTATCCTTGTAATTAGGGGCGTAATTTGTATATTAGATAGTGTAGAACTTACTTGTATTATACCATGTATATATGTATAAATACCAATGTACACTAAAAATTCGATGGAGAAAATTATTAGGAAAAATACAAAAAGGCTTGCAATTTATATTCTAGAGAGAGAAACACACAAAAACACTTTCTCACACTATAAGATTCTCTCTCGTGTTCTTCAACGAAGGTATTCGACCAAGGTATCAAATGTTATATTTACACTCGAATATCTAAAATTCATGCATAGGATTAATGATAGTTGATTATCTAGGACCTAACACTATACCCCAGTCTAGGGTCCATGCGCCACCGCGACACATGATGTCTAGGCGCATGTTTTGGGATGGGCGCCCTCGTCTCTAGCGCTTATCTAGGTGCATACATCGAGACACTCCATCAACAAATGGTCTAACCCACATGTTGTAAGGGCATTTTGATCTTTACCCAAACCTAACCCCTTACATATTCTGTGGTCTGAATTGACTAAATTTAAGATCAATTTTGTCCAATACTATGGTTTAACACTTAGTAACATCTCTATCTATTTGGACTCCCGGCTCGCCGTCAACCCACACCCTCAACGATCTGGTTCGATGGATCTTTTTAATCCCACATCCCTAGGTTCGTTTGATATATTTTAATCCCAACTCCTAGGTTCACCTCAACCTGTTGTGACTGGAATACGATAGTTCGCAAGTTACCTAGCTAATCCCGTGGATCAGACTGATTTCGTTTGAGAATCAACAAGATCATATAACTTCTACTAACCGATTATAGATCTGGTTTATGCGTATAAGACTTTCTCTTATGTAGATCCATGTTTAATGTCACGCTCACTAACCCGATGTTATGATCGAATCATGATGGGGTTATCGAACCAAACTTCGTGTCACACACTAGTCGTTGTAAATGCTCTGGTCAACTTTGTAATCGTCATACCACGTTCTCATAGATAATTTCTTTAGCGTTTAACAAAAATACATGAGATGAAATAAAGCCTACCCATGGATAAGCAATCCGTAAGAATGCATCGTAATTGAACGCAGTCGAATTTGCTTTACCGTAGCATTTGATGATCGTCAAGTTGTGTACCTCAATAGTAACCCAGGCTTTGACCGTAATAGCATTGAAATACTCAATGAAAAACCTAGTCTGCCATCCCAGAAAATCCTTCAAAGTCTCATGCAAGAATTCAAATAGAAACCCTGCCCCGTCGAATGAATCGTTGCATCAACATTCAGCTTAATGGTGCCAACTCAAGGACTTGACCAATGCGAAACCTGTTGATGTTATCTTTCGTTACCTCGTTGTATCAGAATTTCAAAAAGAGGGGTATCCAACAATGAATGATAAGCTTTGTGAAAGGGATATAGATAACTTCCAGACCTATTTGCTCCTCAACATCCATAGGGCCAATAAATACTCAGAGAGGTTTCAAATAATCTAGGAGAAAGATCATCATGCGTTGACTTAAGTTAGTCGACTGGAGATGTGACCATCATCGTACAACCTCGACAATACTGCTAATTACATCGTGGTCTTTTCGATTATCGGAATCTGATTAACACACGATATACATATTTTCGTATAATGGCCACATCGTTTGCTCACTGGGCCTATAGTATAACTTCTACTGACAAGGTTATTGGCATTTAGATGATATTCATACCAAGAGGTCGGGGAAGGGGCTTTTCTTGCGTGAGAAAGTTGTATTGTGTTCAATCAGTTATGCTATTTTAGTCTTGTAATTTATTTAATTAGTTTTAGGCTTATTTATAATAAGCCTTTACTGTAATTGGACTAGTTAGGGCCCAAATATTATATACCAATCTTGTGGTATAAATATCAAAACCCTAACACAAACTTGAGTGTGTCAAGTGTGTCTTGTGTGTGAACTTTATCCACTTTAGAGAAAACCCCGACGCTCTCAAGAACTCCACTCGCACACCCCACGGTGATATAATTCTTCCCATCTAAATCGTAGTAAAATCTCGTTAATCTTTCTTAGTTAAATAAATTTGGTTATTTCAATTGGTATCATAGCCAAACGATTTCTGACTTGAGCCAAATATTTCGATTTTATTTTTCGGATGTTCTTCATGATTGTAATAAAATTTTCGAACTATTTGATATGTTTTTGGGGTTTAGAGGGTTTATTGAGTGTTTAGATGTTCAAAAATTACCCAAGACTGATTTCAACAGTTTTGTGTTTGGGGATCGAATATTTTGTGTTCAAGTGCGGCAGAATACTTGTCAAAATTTTCAAAAATCCCACTTGTGAAAGCAGATGTGAACCACATATTTCAATATCTCTCACCTCTGAGTGAGCTGGTGATAGCAGATGTGGGTCCCCTTGTGTATGTAGTGAGACATCCGCCTGCTGGGAGATGGATGAATGGTCGGTCAAATGTGAGGAGTGCGCCAGTGGACATGATGTGGCGACTTCTACTCGGGAGCCGAACAACTCTACTACAGATCCTACGGGGCTAGTCAGGCTTATAGTGGGTTCGGGATCAGCCGTCGAAGGTATCGGCGAAGAAGCTGGTGAATCGTGGACGTGCTTCTTTCTTTTCTCTCGCCAGATACCCGATACGGTTTTGATTGCCATTGTTCATCGTCCGATTCTATGGCTTCGGAGGATTCCTGCGCTTATAAGCACTCAGAACCCTCACTTTAACTTGGCGTACTCCAGGGTTGGACTCAGATTGGTCTATCGGAGCCGTAGGAGCAACTAGCTTGTGGGCCCGACGATATGCAATAATGGCGGAGTTTGTCGGGTTTGCATGACACAGTAGAGCCTTTGGTATCACCATCGGTAGGCAGAAAGACTCGAGAGTTCTCGTTTGCCTTTTGGAAGTACTTGAGTATAGGCAATGGATAACTGTGTGCGTCTTGTAGTGGAGGGATCTTCGGGTTGGCCATTATGAAATAACTGTTGAGCAGTAGGAGGCACCGGAGATACGGAACGACTTAGACCTTCTTCGGGTTGTCCTGCATTTTGATTTGGTCCAGGAGATCGTTCCAGATTAATTGTGTGTAGTTAACGTTACGGCTAAAGATTAGTCCATGGTAGATACGCACAACGTTGACGTTCTCTCTGTCAAACTCGGTATGCTTGGGTGACTGACATTTGTTGACGAGCCCAAAAACATTCACCGTGGGTGAGGAATGTCACCTAGTTGGTAGTGAGAGAGCACTTTGAGTTCAATGGCATATCCGATGCGTTTGAATTTATGTAGTAGTTCGGCATCAGTGGATGAGGGCTCGTAGTCTTTGCTCATGGGAAGCCCCAGAACTCGTCGAAGTATTGTCTTCGTTAGAACGACTGTTGTTGTGTTGATCGTGGCCTTTAGTTTAAGAGAGTTCGTTTTCTTGGTCTGCCGCAGTGTACCCTAGAATTGTTGAAGATATACTTTTGGGACTTGTGTTGTGAGGGAGAAGGCCGGCCAGAGCGGGTGCCCTTTGAGAATGGTCACTACGACCTCGTCCTTGCATTTAAATGTTGTTAGGACGAGGCCGAAGTTGTTTTCGTTGATATGGATCCATTATTCTTGAGGATATATGGATTTTGAAGAAAAGGTGATCGTTCTGAAATGTGGACAAAAATGAAGATGATTAGTTAAAGATCGAGAATAAATGGCCAATTTGTTATGTTTATGTTGATTTAGAACTTAGATGGTATGGATTTGTTCATATGAAAAATTTCATAAGTCTCGGGATTCAGTATGTAGCTAGCGGTTTTTGTGCATAGTATGTGGTGATATATGTCGTTCTAGATTTTGTGTAAAGTTTGTCCCAATCATTCAACTAAAAGATTTAATCGTTTTTGTAGTTATGGGCCTTCGAAGTGTTGTAGTTCGAAAACGGATATAATGAGGTTCGGGAAGTATGGAAATTTTCGAAGTGTCTCTCACGAAAACCGTGTTTTCGTAATCAAGATTTGCGGGGTTAGTGGGAAAACGAGGATTGCAAAGTTGGAAATTTTTTCCAAGTGTCTGTTGTGAAAACCGTGTTTTCGAAATCAAGATTGCGGGGTTAGTGTATGTTACAAATTTTTTCCAAGTGTTTGTTGCAAAATCATCGTTTGCAAAAATGAGTTTTTCGCAGCGACTTGCGGAAACGAGGTTTTCGCAGCGAGTTTTCGCAACTGCGATTTACATAAACTCCAAAACCTTATTTTTTTCGAAAGAACAAATTAGCCTTAATCAACAAAATCTTTGAAAAATATTTGCACAGAAAGATTATTTAGCAAAATCGAAGCTTAATTACGCAAATAAACAACGTTATAAACCCTAAATCAAAAGAATTAAAATGGGCAATTTTGAAAATCTGGGGGTTTTGAGAAATCAATGATGGGGATGAATTTTTTTGAAATCTTGGTTGATTCCATGTGTAAGTAGAGTGTAATCTTCGAAAGCATAAGAAAGTATGGAAGAACTACCTTATATATACCGAAACTTGACGAAAAGTGGGACGTACGAGTATTATATCTGATCCGCTTTTTTTGGTGAAGAGAGTCGTTTCAATTTTCCCTTTCGTGTAACCGGATGAAATGAGAAAATCCGAGAGGACTTCATACCAGGCTCAGGGAGCTTGTTTGAGTCCATAGTAGGCTTTGTCCAGCCGATACACGTAGTCGGGGTTCTCTTCGCTCACAAAACCTTCAGGCAGAGAGACGAAGACTTCTTCCTTCTTGACGTCCATCCGGTACACCGTGAAGTTTCTGTGGGCTGCAAAAGCTAGGAAAATCCTAATGGCTTCAATTCTTGCAACAAGTGCATAGGTCTCATCGTAGTTGATTCATTCATGCTGATTGTATCAATTTGCCACTAGCCTGGCTTTATTCCTAATCACGACCCCTTGTTCGTCTTTCTTGTTTTTGAAGACCCACTTAGTGCCAATTATGGTTTTCCCTTTCGGTCTAGGTACTAGTTTCCAAACGTTCAGTCTCTCAAACTGGTTAATCTCTTCCTGCATGGCAATGATCCAGTGTGGATCGATAAGAGCATCAGCTACTTTGGTCGGTTCATTTTGACTGAGGAAACATGAGTAGAGACTTTCATTGATCGTTGAAGCGCGAGTGGTAACACCACTGGAGGGATCCCCAATTATTTGAGAGTTTGGATTACGTGAGTCCGGACGGTTCAGTGGCATCATTTTCCACGTGAAATTCCCAACTTGGGATTATCTGTGATTCCGTAGGCTCATCTATTAGGATTATTTTATTGTGTTCAATTAATTATTTTATCTTAGTCTTCTAATTTATTTAAGTGAACGAGATCTATTTTACTGAATTTGGTAATCGTTTTATTCTAATGGGCTTACAATGGCCCAAGTATTATATACCAACATGTGGTATATATACTAAAACCCTAACACATAGTTAGGGGAAGTGCCTCTGTAGATTACAATAAGACTATAGAGGACATGGAAGTTAGATTAGAAAATAATCACCAATGCTTGCTCAGAAACTTAAGAGAAACACACTCTTAACTGTCGGCTCGAAGCTGCACAAGAGAGAGTGTCGAGTAGCAATGCTCAAATATAAAAAGTCAAAGCTCAAGTTCTCCAACTTACTACTAGTTCGAAAACTTGTGAAGAGAAGCTACTAACCAAGACTTGCGAGTAGAACCTTATGTTTGAGGAACGTCGTAAGTGGCACTCTAAAGCTCATTACTTATAGTGCATTCTTGCAGAAAAGGGTCGGAAAGATCAAAGTTCCTCAAATGACTCCACGTCCACCGGAGAAAATACTTTACATTATGAAAAAACGACTTTTCTTGTTGGGAAATTTCGGAGGTACTAGTAAAATAGCAGAATTGAACACGACCTTGGAATCAAAAAGAGTAGGTTTCCGAGCGAAAAAGCAAAAACTTCTCGAGGACATTTTTAATACAAAAAATTCCTAGCCCCTACCTGTCTTAAATGATCTTTCTCTAGAAATATCTTCTTTTAAGCAGGATAAGGGAACAAAAACGGACGCCCATGTTCCCAAACCTAAAAAAGCTTTTACTATTCATTCTAAGTCACTTGTGACGACTTCAACAACGGTGACCCGAGCGGAAAAGATAAGTAAAAGCCCTAAGCTTAAAACTTCCAAGGAACATAAGAAGAATAGGTCGGAGAAAGAGAATCACCGTTACCTTCCAAAAATAAGGTAGAAACTGTTAAAGACATTCCCTCTCCCGCTCCTATTAAAAAGGAAGCTCTTAAAGAAGAAGTTCGAAGCTCAAGCAAGCGAGCTTCTCAAGCTTCCAAAATTTCTCATTCTTTAAAGAATGATGAAAATGGACTTGCTTACCCGTCCAAAAATGTTCATCATTTTCGTAAGCAAAATTCCATGTAAACTCATCATTATAAAGTGAATTGTGTGAAGTGTTCTCGTAGGAATTCACCCGATACATGTTTACAATGTTATAGCCTCGTATTCCTACATGAAATATCGGATCAAAGTCTATTCGGAAAATCACCTTATGTGACTGGTCAAAGAGAAGATCTAAACCTAGATACATTCACCCGAGCTGAAACGTTTTTTCCGTCTCAAATCGATCCCAGATGGGTTCCTAAGTCAACAATTAAGTTAGGTAATCTCAAACGAAGTCGGGTACCTAAACGTACGTTAATGGATAATTTAGGACCAAAATATAATCTGACACATTATATGCTTGTGTTCTGCTAATAAGGGATGGCCCATACAAAAAATGGGTACCAACGTCCCGATAAGATTTTGCAGATATTCCAGCATGGGTAGGTACTTAGAGATAGTTGCGCCACATCCATGACTGGTATACGATGAGAGCAATTACATCATCCCAGCACGTATGGTATCTCGTGTTGCTCCACATACGTGACTGGTAACAGATGGGAGCAACCAAACGAAGGTCCATTATTATTATGCGTATGTTAAAAGAATTTTTAAAATTTTTAAATTCCATACGCTTACGAGCTGAATCGACAAATACCTTTTTTTAAAATGGTACATTTTAAATATGCATATTTAAAACATTACGAGATTTTGAAATTCAACTGCATATTAGGTACGGAAATGATACCATTTTTTCTAAAATGAGTTTAATTTGAGGGGGAACTACTCTTTTATTTTTAAAAGAGAAGCAACTCTTATATATGTTCTTAAAGGGAGCATTAATTACGTTTTTTAGGGGGAACAAACTTTAAATGCGAGAGTTTAGGGAAAGAGATTCGTAAATTTTTCTTTGATACAACTACGCAACTTTTGGGGGGGAGCAATATTATTCTAGGTAGCATGATTTGAGACGGAGGAACAAATATATATATATATATATATATAATATAATATAA
This sequence comes from Linderniella brevidens, assembly GCA_004919715.1. Classification (NCBI taxonomy): domain Eukaryota; kingdom Viridiplantae; phylum Streptophyta; class Magnoliopsida; order Lamiales; family Linderniaceae; genus Linderniella; species Linderniella brevidens. Next base: position 11,201,633 of record SWDC01000148.1, read on the forward strand.
TATAATATAATATAATACAATATTATATAATATAATATAATATTTTATTACTAATACAATAATTATATATACATATATTGCAGTATATATATAAGAAAAGGGGAGAAAATAAAAAAACGAGAGAAAAATAGAAAATGAGAGAAAAATAGAAAATGAGAGAAAAATACAAAAAAAGAGGAAGAAAATCCCCTCCCACTATCAAGCTTCAGGGACATCTCCTCCTACATCAAAATACTGACTTCAATGAAGAATCTCGAGCTCACAAGTTGAAGAACTTCTATACGGAAAATGTGGCTCACTTACACTACCTCAGTGCTCACTTCAACCGACATGCTCCGGATTGCTGACACCATCAAAGCGGCACTCAACAAGCTCTAACCGGATGCACGAAATTTCAGGTTCCCATGATTCAGCAACTGAATCTAACCCCGAAACATCATAGAGCAGATCTTAAACATATAACCACATATCCTACATCATCCAAATACACCACGGTAGTTGATTTCGATGATGATTTAGAAATTTTTTGAAGATACATAATTCCCTTATCTCACAAATCATTTGGACCAACCTCCATCAGTACAGGTGCCAATTTTATTAGCTCACGGGTAGAAAACGCCGCATTAGGTCCAACACCGCATGCACATCCGAGCCGTACCCACTCGACTGTTTCACAAAAACAAGTGTTTCACGAAATCGCGGGGAGTCACGCCTACTATCACCGCTTCACTCGGAAGCGAGCAATATTGAATTAAGTGGCACCCAGCCCCACTACCACACTTCCTTGAGCACGATAGAGTCTAGTGTGTCCTCACTTCCCATATTTTTAATATTTTATAGGACACATACACTTTTATAACACCTGATATTTGTGATCAAGTTAGAACTTCCGTAGACTTGTCACTCGTAGACATGCTTCGAGGATCGGAAGGAAGTCCTGCCGTTGCAACATCAAAACAATAACGTTTTCAAGTCATCGTCTACGAGCATAGCTCCTTGATCAATGCAAAAGGGAAATCTTGGTGACCCCGGTTTCTTACACGATGGATCGCCTTTGTGGCTCCGTCAGGTTATTTACAATCTGAGTCCCTACAACGTGAACATCTTGCAAAGCCATCGCCCCATTTTCACCCACTTCCATGATGATCTTTCCAATTAGATCATCATGAGGGGAAGTAGTAGTAAATAAAGAAAATGGGAGCCGTACCATAACGAAAAGTGCAAGATTGATCGTAAACGCCAAATATCAAGCGTCGTCGAATCAAGCGAACACTACCGACCTTCAAAAACCGAAGTTGCGGCCACATGTACGCCTCTCCAAATTTAAAGAGAACTCTCCAATTCCAACACAAGGTTGAACAAACGTAGGGGGGTTGTGCCACTATCGAAAGGAGAGATCGAACACAAAACGAGAAAATCCGGCAAGCAACTTCAAATTCCTTTGGGCCTCTTCGAGACAAGCTTAAAGAGAAGAATTGAAGGAAGAGAAGGTCAAGATCTCCTAAGGAATAGATCACAAGAGGAAAAACAGAGGTGATAATTGAAGAACACACAACCGCACGATTCCGCCGACGCTTATGCTGATACGTGTTCTTCGAGGACTCAAGACAACATTTTTACAAGACCAAGATAACCAATGCTGAATTGCAAATTGAACACAAAGGGGGAGATTGTTACGATTATTTTATTGTGTTCACTTAATTATTTTATTTTAGTCTTGTAATTTTTTTAAGTGAACGATATTCTATTTTCTAGAATCTGGTGATCTTTTTATTGTAATGGGCTTACAAGGGCCCATGTATCATATACCAACATGTGGTATAAATAATAAAACTCTAACACATAGTTAGGGGTGTCTTTTGTGTTAATTAATAAGAGAGATAAAGTTTAGAGAGAGGAAAAGAGCCCCCAACCTCCATCCTCAAGAACACACGCACACCCCACGGCCGATTCAAAATTCATCCAATCTTGATCGTGGTAAAATTGCTTTAAATTTAGTTTAGTTGGATATACTTGGATATACTTGTCCCACTACCACCATGGCGGAATCCAACACCCGTGGAGGACACTATTCAGAATTGTCAATTGCTGCCTCTCACCAAACACAACGGATTTGCAGGTGCAACGTCAACATTCTCCGGATATACCACGCAATTATCTACAATAACTGATCTGGAACGACCTTGTGGATCAACTAACACACCGCCAAAACACAAAGAAGACTCAGGTTGTTCCATACATAAGATGGATGCCCTCGCTAACCGCATACTACATAGAGGATCATCCTGAAATTCCCCGCCTCAGAGACGCAAAGTGGTTTCTGGCACCGGTGTTGAAGTATTTTCACAAGGCAAAGGAGACAGCCTGCGACCCTCAATGCCAACCAATGCCCATCCAAGAAGCGCTCCTGATGATGGCGGACCAGGCAGACCCCGCGGTGATAAAATACCGCCTGGAGCACAACCAACCAGCTCCCACGGCTACGACAGACCCAGTCGAGCCCAACCAAAGAGCATCACCGAGTGATAGTGAGGGTCTAGCGAGCAAACCGGTCGGGGAGTCCTCACAAGCAACCCAATATGAGGACGTCGAAAATATCACGTAGGATGAGACAGGCACCCAACGCGAGCAACGCCAAAAACAGACGAATGAATAAACTACTCCGTCGATCGTGCCCTCCCCGACCGCCTCCCCACCCACTATTAGTCAGGCTTTACCCTTAGGATCAGGAGTCGATTTGTTTGACTCTCGAGTAGAAGTCACCGCATCTAGCCCAACTGTCCACGAGTCTACACTCCTCAACCATTCATCTGTTTCCCAACGGATGTCTCAATACCGACACAAGGGGAACCACGTCCACTATCCCCGCCTCATTCTGAGGAGGAGGATACAGAATTAGGTGGCTCACAGCCCCTGGCCACCGCCGCTTCCTTGCTCGTCATAGGTCTACAGTCAACGGTAAATATATTCTTCCCACCTTTTATGACACATACAGTGAGCACCCTGGGTCTTCGTGACCTATCTGGAACTTCCATAGACATATCCATTTCGGATGTGCTTCGAGGATTGGAAGGAAGTCACACCGTTGCAACATCAAAGCCAACAGCGGTAAGGGGTCATCCACTAGACCCACCAACGAGTGTGATGTCAACGGTAAGCCTAAGTGACTCCGGTTCGGTGATTTCCCCCGCAGGTCACAGTACCCGCTCCAACGATTGTTTCAACACTACCCATGGTGGTGTCGCTCGGATCGGCCGGAAGTCATGCCATAGTAAGTGCAGGCCACCCTTCGGTTACCTACTTCGAACAATGGAACGTCTTCGTGATGATTCCAGTAGGTTTTAGCCCCGTTCTACGCAAAGGAGTCCTTGTCCCAGAGCGCAAAGCGGCTATCGATGCACTTCTCCCAACCCTCCATGAAAACATCTTTGGATAAGTGCGTACAATGATAGAATCAGCCGTCTGTGACAAAGGCAAGGCTCCTGTGAAGGACGAAGCCACTAATATAACCCCATCACCTTTCCCTTCGCCACCACAAGCCTCACAACCACTTGACCCATACACTGTGCCGCTCCACCAGCTTCACGACATCCTCCTTTCCATCGAACATAGAGTGCCAGCCAAAGAAAAGCTCTATCGACGGCTAATCGATGGTCCCGACGAGCCTCCACAAACGACCTGCCGCAAACAAAGCTCCTGCTCCAAACTACGACATCATGATCCTGACGATTAGGATCGTCATGAGGGAGAGAAGCGACAGAAGACTACCAAGGGAGGTCGCAGACGGGGAAGTGGGAAGACGCCAACAAGAGAAGCTGGAGCGTCATTTAGAAACCCACCACCACCACCATCATCATCCCAACCTCCGCAAGCCCAAACCACCATAAAAACCACCACCATTCCCGCCCAAACAGTCCAAACAACCAATACCTCTCTACAGCCCTCCTGCAATCCATAACCATATATAGACAAATATATATTGGAGCAAGAGTGGCTAGAGAGGACAGAGACAGAGTAAGAGGCCTGTCTACGCCTAAACAACATCCGACATTATCGAAAAATGGCGGCGGCTGACTTATGTTTCCTCGAGCCTGAAGAAGATGAAGAGGGAGCAGACGTAGAGGCAGACCTCCCAGAACTTCCAGATCTTCTTAGTCACCAAGCGCCCGAAAAAGAGGCGGCTAGCATCAAGAAAAAGGAGACTCCTTGGGATAATAAGAAGATCAAGGCTCCATACGTTGAAGATCTATACCCAAGGATCTGACAAAAGGAGATTGAAATAAAGAGAGTAGACGAGCTCCGTCTTCGAAGCATGTCTTACCTCAAATGGAGAACCGAGGGACTTCAATACTTGATCATGCTCTGAACGATGCCGAACACGCACGGACCAAGGAGCCCAAATCAGAAAGCAGAATTTGATCCTCAAACTCATAGGCATAGAGCGCTTAACCGAAAGATATGAAAGCGCGGTCTATGTGATAGACAGGACGAATGCGGCCGTTGAAAACAGCACGGAGGCCGATTTCCCTTACCTCCTGATGGTGAAGTCTACCAAATGTTCTGCTTGTACCGCAATGTCACCCTCAATACGCCAGAACAAAGAAAAGGGTTCGTAGGGATCAAGCATTACATGTTGAGACAAGTACAGTATATTCTAAGTCTAAGTCTTGCATTTTCTTTATTAAGTAAGCTAGAGTCCGAGATGTGGGCTCTAGTGAGTTATTAGTGGTTGTAATGGGCCAAGTATGGGCCCAAGTGTTTATGCCTATTCAAAGGTATAAATACCTAAACCCTACAATTTAATTAGTGTGAATCAAAAATAGAATTTACCTTGGTATTTGCGCCGTATTCTCTCTCAACTTAGAACAAACACTTAACACGCACTCAAAGTAAAACTTACGAATAGCCTTATTTGATTCCCCCATTGTTGATCGTTATGGTGTATGGTAACCTACATCATCTGGTTTGGGCTCTGATTCCGCTGAAGATGCTTATGGCGTGGAGTCAATGGTTTGAGTGGTGTCATCTTCTGAGCTTGCAATCTGAGTTTAAGTACCACACATGACGAACCGGCAAAACAAGTTAAGCAAGCTTATGTACTCGTATGAGGACGAGTCCTTCTTTAATTTTAGGTGTGGGGTTCACCCTTTTTGTTGTTATATTGGGTTCTAAGTCAGCTTGTTGAATGACTGACTTAGAATCCCAGACTCGATCATAGCCAATTGGGTGTAGTAGGGATTTTGGAATCCACATTTGTCTAAGTTTTTAACAATTTATTACGCTTGTCTTCGCCTTGATTTTCAGGTGCGGTGTATCTCATTCTCTTTGCTTTGAGAGATGGCCAGTATTGCATCGGAGATACACCATCGAGTAGAGGGGAAGAGAAATGTTTTCTTCGTTGTAAGATGGAAGCATTTTTGCGCAAACTATGGTTATGAGAATGTGGAAGTACATCATAGTTGTCATAACAATGCTTACTAGGAAATAACGAAACACGGTCTGCGATATTACAAGACGAATGTTTTGAAAAGGTAATGCTATCGAAAACAGAGGGAACCTGAGTTGAAGGTAGCTTCTTCTTTTTATAAAAGAGAGTTGCCTCCTTCACTCGACCCGATATAACCCTCTTCGTCTCTTTAGAACTCAATCATTGATCCGTAGGCACATACAAATAGGTTTTCTTATCTGTTTTCTTGCATTAACACGCAAGTGTTTTGGAAACAGAATAAGAGGAGGAAGGTTAAGAGTATAGATGTTGCACGTCAAGCATTTACTAAATCATTTACACGTCAGAAAAGTTCTTTCTTCCGACGAGGCTTCCGACGAGGCTTTCTTTACACGTCAAAAAAGTTTCGTAAACACGTAAGCATTTACACGTCAGAAAAGTTTTGAAGAGTATAGATTTTGCTTAAGAGAACAGTTCTTTCTTGTGAAGAGGCTTTCCTTTCAGATTTCAGAGAGGCAGTTAGATCGTCTAATTTGCGAATTATCTCTAGAAATATAAATGGAAGAATAAATGGCTTTGACCTGTTCGGAATAAATGCCTATCCCCAAAACATAGCGGGCCAGACAGATGTTACTACAATATAATGCTCATTTTCCACGAAATCGTCTATAACAAAAAGTATAATGTCGTTCAACTCATCTGGTCGGACCTGCTCGACCAATTACGAAGACAAGACTCCCCTCAACTACGAAGAAAGTTCTGTCGTGCCTGAGGTGGCTCCCAGTCTTCGTCAAACACTTCATAGTCACAATCCCGAAGATCGAGAGTCGAGATCCATCTGAAGGATACCAACCACCAAAACTCGGCTCTCTCCATTCCTCGAAGAACAATTTCGACCAGGAGGCGATGTCTATACCTGAAGACCTATTAAGGCTGGCCGACCCAACTAACCCGGTTGTCCGAGCTTATCTTTGGGAAAACGAGCTTTAGGAGCTTCTTATGGTCCAACACATCCCATTTGGACCTACCCCAGGAATACCCATCAGCCCAAGTATAGGTCAAGGACGCGCATCATCCCCCGCTCTCAAACAAGAGAAAAAATCAAAAGGGGATGTCGTAAGACACAAACAGGAACGACGCAAAAAACAACGAAGTGACTGGAATCCTCCGTCTCGAGGGGGAGAAGAGACAGAGAACAACCGCGGAACCCCAAACACAACAGATCACTCCACCCACCACCTCCAAAACTACCCAAACCACCACCCCCAAAACCACTCGATCGGAGGTTCTTCATCTCAAAAAGAAACTGCCTCCATAGCTCAACTACCACTCCCTCACTAGTCACTATAAGCCTCCCCGCACCTCAACCTGTCATCCAAACAGACCCTCTGATACTTCCTCAAAGTTCTACCTCAGCAGTTTCTTCTCTAGCTACCAACGAGCCGCTTGTGACCGCCAAAGAGCTCTTTAACCCACATGATAAGGTGGAGAGCTACATACTCAGCGAAGAATCGATGAATCTCGAACTTGCCAAGGGGTTGATGAATAATGTCAAATTCATCCTAAAGATGGAAGCCATCGACCTAATTCAGATCAAAGAGGAGGAACTCGAGGAAGGCAAAGATTACAAATCTGACATCCCCGAACTTCTCTAGCTCCTCCAACATAGAGTCATAGACGAGGACGGTCCTCCGTTAAAGTCAAACATCAGAGAGGAACTGAACCTCCCATGGAAAAATGCTAAGATCTTGGCGCCATACTAAAAAGAGATTTGAAAAAGAATCTGGAGGAAAGTGGACCGCCTCAAGAAGCTCAACAAGATGGAACTGCGAGGCATGACTCATCTCTCGGAGCATAGAGCCAATCTGTACCTCCTCAGCCTTCGTCAAAAGCTTATGTTCGATGGAAAATAAAGTAACGTAGAGGCTCTATGAAGAGACGAGAAGAAGAGGCCAAGGATCTCAGCGGGAATAGGAGTGCAGACGTCCCACTTCTGCTAAATCTTCTTTCCAATCTAACGAGTTCAATGGGAAAATGGGACTACGAAGATCTCTTCTACATCGGAGCGGAAGACATAAATCAGATGATCGAAAGCTACAGAATGCTTATAACTCTTCAAAATCCTGAAGTCAATTTGGGCTCCCATACCTTAAAGAGATTCATATTGCGCCAGATCATGTACACAATATCTAACGACCATCAGATGGCGCTGGAGAGCAACTTGAAGAAGGTGAACCTCACGAAGCCTACTTTCGATCACCCTGAAGGTGAAAGCTACGGTGTATGACACATCTTCGATGGAGAAGATCCCTCTATGGTCTACATCAACTACAAGGGCAAGAAAAGGCTTATGAAGACATCGGAGATCTCCAAGTTCTGCGATGGAACCCTCCTGATTATACGAGATAAGATGAGAAAGATTCTGGAGGAACAGAGGTTCGAAGAGCACGAGGTCCAAGACAAGTTGCAGAAGATTATCGAGATTATCTCTGGACGACTTTCATACCATAGATGTATACGATCTTATGAGCACAAACTGGAACCCAGAAAATCCGTCTACGAGCTGGTGAGACCAAAGAAGACGTCACACTGAAAAGGATACTAAGGGGGAGATTGTTAGGAATTTTTTGTAATGTACTTAACTCTTATAAGTCGTTGGTCTATTTTATAATTAATTAGATTGTAGTTGGTTTTGGCCCGCTACGTAAATATAATATAATTTAGGTTATATGCCTTAATATAATAACTCATGTGGTATATAATGCTCCCTTTACCATTTTAGGGTTTTTGATCAAAAGAAATTAAAATCAAGCCACCTTATACCTTCCAAAATAGGAAACACGCACAAATACACACTACAAGGTGTTCTTCGATCTCTAAGCATAAAATCAATCTTTTGATCCTTGTTTGGTAGAAAACAGACCAACAAGTGGTCTATTTGGTGTCGATATACTTCGTGATTATCTTCACAACAAGCATGTGTGACTCCTTAAAATTTGCTTGAAAGCGATCACACAGGCACGTGGAGAACATGATGTCGGGCCTACTAGTAGTAAGGTAGAGTAGTGAGTCGATGATTCCCCGATACCTGGTTTGGTTGACTGGTTTTTCATAAGTGTCTGTGTCAAGGTAACACGTGGTGGACATTGGCGTGCTCTTCGTCGTGCAATTCTCCGTTTCCTACTTTTTAGAGATGTCGTGGATGTATTTGCACTGGCTCTTGAAGATTCCATCCGAGGAAGAAGTTGATTTCTCTCATCATGCTCATCTTAAACTTAGTCTTAATGAGGTCTTCAAATTGCTCGCACAACCTTGGATTTGTAGACCGAAGATAATATCATCAACGTAGACTTGAATTAAGAGAATGTCTGACCCTTTTCGTCAGATGAAGAGAGTGGTGTCGATCTTCCATTTTGTGAAACCTAACGTGACAAAAAATCAGATAGGACATCGCACCAAGCTGGAGGAGCTTGTTTTAGTCTGTAGAGTGCTTTGTCTAGGTAGTAGACGTAGTTGCAGTGAGATTCACTCAGGAACCCCTTAGGCTGAGCCACGTAAACTTCTTCTTTCAAGACTCCGTTGAGGAAGGCTGTCTTGACATTCATCTGATAAACGGTGAAGTTTTTGTGGGCAGCATAGGCAAGGAAGAGCTTATGGCTTTGATCCAGGCAACAGGGGCTAAGGTCTCGTCGTAGTCGATACCTTCCTGTTGGTTGTGACCCTTGGCCACTAATCGAGACTTATTTCTTATAATGACACCCTCTTTGTCCGTCTTGTTTTAAAGACACATTTGGTGCTGATAATTGTCTTTCCTTTTGGTCTTGGGACTAATCTCCAAACTTTTAGTCTCTCGAACTGATTGATTTCCTCTTGCGTTGCGTTATCCAGTTGGGATCGGCCAGTGCCTCGGTCATTTTCCTTGGTTCGTTCTGACTTAGAAAACATGCAAATAGACCTTTATGGGTATTTGAAGATCATGTGCTCACTCCTTGGTTTTGATCTCCCATAATGTGAGTTGTAGGATGAGCTTGAGTCCACTTTCTCCCGCGAGGGAGAGGTTGTACGGAATTTTCTTCATTTTGTGGATCTACGAACTGCATTTCATGCCAAGTGGAGATCTCTATAAGAGTTTCCTCTGATTCTTCCTTATTATTGTCGTTTACTTCATTCACGATGTATATTTCGTTTTCGGCATTTACACTGATGACTAGTTCTTGACTTGGAGGGGTTTCATCGGCCACTGTTAGTTGTTCTACATGTGGTAACGATACATCAGTGTCCGGAATAGTTTGTGGAGGGAATGTACGTTGCGAGTAATGTAGAACTGTTTGAATAATGTGTCCAATTCCTCGTCTCTCATTGTCTTTCATGTGCATGTCTCTTCCACGGGTGTAGAACTATGTTGATCTTCTGTCAACACTCTTATAAGTTCGGGTTCGTGACTGATTTGTACAGAAGCCATCGTTGGCGTTTCATCCAAAGTAACGTTGGTGCTTTCCATGACAATTATTTTGTTTTTGAGGTAGATTGTATGCGCTTTGGAAGTTGTAGAATACCCTACGAATACTGCTTCGTGTGCTTTATGGTCGAACATGCTTCGGTCTTCTCTATCATTTCCAAACATTTACATCCGAAGACCCGAAGGTACCCTATGTTTGGTATTCGTTTGTTGATCAATTCGTAAGGAGACTTTCCAAATCTCCTGTGAATGATTGTCCTCTTTTGGGTGTAGCAGGATGTGCTGACTGCTTCAGCCCAAAGGAAATGGGGACGTTGTGCGTGGATTTAGCATCGTGCGAGCTTCTCCCACTAAAGTATAATTTTTTCTTTCCACTACTCCATTTTGTTTTGGAGTCTTAGCACCTGAAAATTTTTGGGTAATCCAGAGTTTTTGGTAGAAACCACTGAACATCTTGTTCTTGAACTCAGTGTCGTTGTCTTTGCGAATCACTCGGATGTTGCATCACGACAAATTCCGAGTCCTCTTCACAAAAGCGATGATGAAATCAGGTGTTTCGGCCTTCGCTCATAGGAATCTTATCCATTTATAGCGCGAGAAGTCATCTACGATCAAGAGGACATACTTACGTCGGTTAATGCTCTCAATTCTCATTGGTCCACATAGGTCAATGTATAGTAGTTCTAGTGGTCGAGAGGTTGAGGCGACATGTTTTGGATTTTGTGATGACTTCTTCATCTTCCCCATTTCACACGCAGAGCATATATGCTTCTTGTGATACTTTAACGTTGATAGTCTTGTGACTAGCATGTTTGAGTGTAGTTGATTTAGCATTTTAAAGTTTAGGTGGGATAGCCGTTGATGCCACAAATTGCTTTGAAGTAGGGAGGCCTTTGATAACAGACATATTGTAGTCGAAGGTCAAACGCTAAGGTAGATAATGTATAGATTTAATGCTCGTGATCTGGTGAGACGCTCATTTTCGTTCTCATCACTAATAATACATCCTTCAGCATGAAAATTGACTTTTAATCTTCTATCACAGAATTATCCAATGCTGAAAAGGTTGTGGCTTAGACCGTTAATGAAGGCGACATCCTTGATTATTAGATTGTCATGGATGAGATCGCCATGTCCTAGAATGGGTACGAAGTTGACTATTCCCGAAACACAATTGTCCATCGAAACGTTCGGTGAAAATGCTGAGCAACTCTCGTCTTCCAGTCACGTGTGTGGAGCAACTATGTTCAAAGTACCACACATGATGGATCTGCAAAACTAATTAAGGAGATTTAGGTACCTCGTTAAGGACGGGTCCGCCCTTGTTTGCAGAAGGTGCTTTGCACACACTTTTTGGCGATTTGGGTAATAAGTCAGGATGTATTGATTGTCTTAATTTCGGACTTAGAAACCCATATCGTTTTTATTCCTAGGGAATAGCAAAGCTTAGTGCTTGATATAAGCTCCTTTTTGGTCACCCAAATTTGTTTAATGTCTAAAACTTTCACTTTGGCCTTAGTGTTAAGTGTGCTTTGACACTTTAGAACTACTTTCCCCGTTTTGGTTAAGTTTCGGATTTGACTTAGTAGGAGACGGTACTTTAGTCCTGCTTTTCTTAAGAGATGCATTCCTATTGTTAGAATTATTAACACTTGAATAAAAACGTTGATCATAGGAATTAATAAGAATAGTAGTCTTTACATGCCAAAATTTAGAAAATAATAGAGAAAGTAGCATCACGGTCTGAAATACATGAGGAAGTTTTTCAACATGAATTCGAGATAGATGTAAAAACATGAACACTAGATAAATGTAGCTTCTTCTTTTTAGAAAAGAGACTACCTCCCCTCTCCCCCTTCTTTGTTAGGTACTTGCATGTGGGCATACATAAAGATGGATTAGTCAAGTCGCTTTTGCGAGTCATAACTTCTTTTTCTAGTTGTCTAGCTTGAATGGTTCATTTCATGTTTTAGTTAGAGAGACAGAGTGTGAGGTAGAAGCTTTGTTTTGTGTCGTGAGGCTTTTCAAGAGAGGAGATTCTACAAAATAGTTTCTCCGTTGCTGCTTGAGAGTCCTTTCGCTCTGACTCTACAGTTGAGCGTAAATCCGTTATTTCTTGGATTATCGCTGGAATGTAGGCACTTGTGGTGCTAGGTTTTCCTGTGTCTGAATTCTCTTCAACAGATGTGGCTTCGGTAGAGGACTAGCATATTGGTAGATAGTCCGAAGATAAAGGGATTTCCCTTGTTTTGTGACTATCATTCAATCTAGCATAATCAAACGAAATTTCAGCACTTGCTTTAGCTTCACGCTTCTCTTTTTCTTCCTCGAAAGCATCTACATCTGATGCTCTCTTGAAGGGCATAAGATTAGGGATACTTAGACGTAAGTATTTAATGTCCTAAAGAGGTAGAGGCGTTTTCTCAACAATTTGGTCGGATGGTTTAAAGCATAGGCCTTCTGGTGGATCATAGAATCTCGTGTCCTTAGGCTTATTCAGTAAAATGGTTTTATCCGTTTGTCCTCTTTTCGTAAGAATATCCTCTAAGCTTTTAATCTTATAGTATAATTGCCTATGTTCCTCATTTTCAAGGTTGTATTCGCTAATTTTGGTTTTTCGCTCGCTTTCACGAGTTTTCAAACTAGTGGAATGTTCAAGAACTTGAGTTTTGAGCTTCTCTATTAGTGTATCACGACTCAATACTCTTTCTTGTGCAACTTCTGCTGACAACTAAGAGTGTGCTTTTCTCTTAAGTTTCTGAGCAAGCTTTGATGATTGTTTTCTAATCTTGTGGTCTACAGAATTATTTTTAACTTGCTCAGTTTGTTGACCCGTTTGGAGCACAAACCATAGCCTCAGATTTAGCTAAACTGTTTTCTAAGGCAATGACATTTTCATAAGCAGTAGCTAATGTTGTTTCATTATTAGTTAATATGGTCTATAATGACTTAACGCATTTACGTTCTTTACGGAACACTTTATATTTTCTTTTAAGTTCTAAAAGTGCGTTAAGGTCAATAGATTCTACCTAATTCCCAGTGGATGATCCCTCTTCATTATTCAAGGCTTTGGATTCTTATCCACCACTTCCTGCTCAGATTCCTCAACGAACGCCATCAAGGCTACGTTTTCGGGCTCACTGTATGAGGTGTCCTAGAGCAAGTGGTCCTGCTCAGCCATCAGAACTATCTTTAGCGATCACCTTTTGCTCTTTGCTCCTCAACGTCTGTGTACTCTTATGGTGTCTTGACCACTCTGTGTAACATCATTCGTAATGGTCGTTCCGAATTGTACAAATGAAGTACATATCTATTGTACATTTCTCCACGTGATATTTTTAAAGGATACCTAAGGTCTATAATCTTCATGTGTGAATGGTGTACATGACTGCATGTGATAGCTATTAGACTCTTAGAGTCACTATAAATAGAAACGTTATTAAGATCAAACCCATAATCCCGTCGTGGCGTACGCATCCACAGGATTTGAGAGCAGCAGCTAGCGGCGCAATGTACTTCGCCTCGGCAGCGGAGGTGGACACGCAATATTGTTTCTTGGATGACCGACTTAGTAGTTTGTCACCCAAGAATTGCGCTCCTCGCAATGTGCTTTTCCTGTCCATCTTACACCATGCATAATCGGCATCAGTATAACAAACTAAATTGAAGCAGTATTAGGGTACCACAGTTCGAGATTTCGTGTCCCTTTGAGATATTTAATGATCGTCTTCACGGCAAGCATGTGTGACTCCTTTGGAGTAGCTTAAAAGCGGGCACGCATGCACGTGGAGAACATGGTGTCAGGCCTACTAGCCATGAGGTAGAGAAGTGAGCCGATGATTCCCTATACGTTTTTGGGTTGACAGGTTTCACGGAGGGATTTGAGTCAAGGTGACACGTAGTGGATATCATAGTGCTCTTCATCGTGCAATTCTCCATTCCATAATTTTTTAAGATATCGAGTATGTATTTCGATTGGCTTATGAAGATTCCATCCGAGAGTTGCTTGACTTGTAATATGAGAAAGAAGTTAAGCTCTCTCATCATGCTCATCTCGAACTTAGTCTTCATAAGGTCTCTGAATTGCTCAACCTTGGATTTGTAGATCCGAAAATAATATCGTCGACGTAGACTTGAACTATGAGGATGTCCGATCCTGTTGGTCCGTTATTCTACCAAACAAGGATCAAAAGATAGATTTCAAACTTAGAAATCGATAGACACCTTGTAGTGTGTGTTAGTTCGTGTTTCCTATTTTGGAAAGTTCAAGGTGGCTTGCTATTAATTTCTTTAGATAAAAACCATAAAAGGGTAAAGGGGGCCTTATATACCACATGAGTTGGTATATTAAGGCCTATAACCAAATTTATTTAATATTTACGTAGTTGTCAAAAACAAACTACAATCTCTTCTTGGTATGGCGCCAGGATCTTGGCATTTTTTTAAGACAGCTTCAATTTCTCTCCGATGTTTGACTTCAACGGCGGGTCATCCTCATCCATGACTCTGTGTTGGAGGAGCTCGGGAAATTCTGGGATATTTGCTTCGTAATCTTCGCCTTCCTCGAATTCCTCTTCTTCGATCCGAATGAGGTCGATGGCTGCCTTTTTCAGGAGAATCTTGTATTTTCCATCAACCCCTTGGCTAGTTCGGGAGTCACCGCTTGAGTCATTCATTTTTCGTTGAATATGTAGCCCTCCACCTTGGTATGTGGGTTGTAGAGCTCCTGTACGGTCACAAGTGGCTCGTCGGTAGTTGGAGAGGGAACTGGTGAGGTAAAGGTTTGAGGTCTAATAGAGGGTTTTTTTGGATGACGGGTTGAGGTGAGGGGAGGCTTATAGTGGCTGGTGAAGGAATGATAGTGTAGGCTATGGAGACACCTTTTTTTTTAGATAAAGAAGCCTCTGGTTGTGTGGTTTTGGTGGTATGAATTTGTGGGCGTCGGGTTTGTAGCCCATGAAGAGGAAGTCATGTTGAAGTTCCTCTTCAGTAGGGTGTGTGTCGTAATTAAGAGATAATGGTAGGTGGAAAAGGGAGCGTAGTGTGGATGGGTTTAGGACGACGGATGTTTGGTCGATTTGTGGGGTTAGGGTGTTAGGGTTTGGTCTCGTAGTATGATTAGTAAGAGTGGCCCAGAATTGTTGGACGTATACTTCTGGGACGCACTCGGATATGGTGAGGGCAGTGTATAGTGGGTGGCTGCGTAGGATTTCGAGAATTATGGGATCCAGGCACACAGCTTTCTCGAAGTCGAGTTCGAGGTTGTTTGGGTTCTTTGTGCCATGTTTGTTCGGGGAAAAATGTCTTCAATCGTACGCACCATCTTTGTTCTGAAAATGGATAAATATAGAGTTAGTGCATAGAACATATAATTGTATAAAAATGTCCCAATAATGTCTAAGTCGAAGTTGATTGGAGTGAAAGGATGTCGGGACTTAGAAATTTTTGAACGCTTAGAGAAATTCGTCCCGATAAAATTTCGTCCGATTAGTATGTCGTCCCGATATCATTTGGACTTAGATAAATTTACAGTTTAAATACAAGTCCAAATTTTTGGGTAAGAGACTCAGTCGGCGATTATTGCATTTTTGGGTAATTCAGTTTGAATTCGGGTGATGATTTTCGGCTAATACAAAGGCAGTATTTCGTTTAAACATGATGTGAAAATCGGGTGAAATGTAGTTTTCGATGTATTAAAAAGTCGTCGCCAATTTGAAAAGTAAATTCGGGTGAAGTTTAATTTTCGGCCAACACTTAACATATAAAAAAATTTGTAGCCGATTTTGATTAAAATTCGGGTGATGAAAGCCGGGAGGATATTTCGGGTAAAATACTAATGTTTGCTACAATCAAAATTCGTTGATTTTGAAGAATTCGGGTAGACTAATTTCGGGTGGACACAGAGTGTGTGTGTTCAATAGATTTTCGGGGAGAAATTCAAATTTCATCTTAAAATCGCCCAATGGTTAAAACCCTAATTTTCTAGCTTACCCCCAAGAAATTGAGCGGCTCCGGAAGTGCTTTTTCTGTCCATCTTGCATCCTGCATAGTTTGCACTCGCATATCCAATGAGTCTGAAGTCTGAATCCATAGGATACCATAGACCAAGATTTGGGGTGCCCTTGAGGTATTTGAAGATCCTCTTTCCGGCTAGCAGATGGAATTCCTTCGGATCGGCTTGAAAGCGAGCACAAAGACACGTGGAGAACATGATGTCTAGTCGACTAGACGTGAGATAGAGCAATAATCCTACCATGCCTTGATAAGAGGTTTGGTTGACGGATTTTCCAGAGGTATCCGCATCGAGCTTGCATGAAGGAGACATCGGAGTCTTGGCAGGAGTGAAGTTGTCCAACTTGTACTTCTTGAGGATGTTGTAAATGTATTTGGACTGACTGGTGAAGTTTCCGTCGTGAAGCTGCTTGACTTGAAGGCCTAAGAATAAGGTTAACTCTCCCATCATACTAATTTCAAATTTTTGCTTCATCATGTCTCCAAAATTCTTGAAGAGTCTTGCATCCGTCGAGCCAATAATGATGTCGTCGACATATATTTGTACGAGCATTATATCTGATCCGCTTCTTTTGGTGAAGAGAGTCGTGTCAATCTTTTCTTTCGTGTATCCGGATGAGATGAGAAAATTTGAGAGGACTTCACACCATGATCGGGGAGCCTGTTTGAGTTCGTAGAGGGCTTTGTCCATCCGGTACACGTAGTCGGAATTCTCTTCGCTCACAAAGCGTTAAGGCTGAGAGACGAAGATTATTCCTTTAATACTCCGTTGAGGAAGGCAATCTTGACGTCCATCTGGTACACTGTGAAGTTTTTGTGGGCAGCAAAAGCGAGAAAGATGATAATCGCTTCAATTCTCGCAAGAGGTGCATAAGTCTCGTCGTAGTCGATTCCTTCCTGCTGGTTGTATCCTTTTGCTATAAGCCTAGCTTTATTTCTTATGACGACCCCTTGTTCGTCTTTCTTGTTTTTGAAGATCCACTTAGTGCAATGGTTTTCTTTTCGGTCTAGGTAGTAGTTTCCAAACGTTTAGTCTCTCAAACTGGCTAATTTCTTCCTGCATAGCAACGATCCAGTCTAGATCGCTAAGAGCGTCATCTACTTTGGTCGGTTTCTTTTGACTGAGAAAACATGAGTAGAGACTTTCATTGATCGTTGAAGTGAGAGTGGTAACACCACTAGAGGGATCCCCAATTATTTTTGAGTTTGGATGAGGCGGGTCCACCTTTTTCATGAGTGTGAGAAGGTTAAGTGATATCTTTTTCCACATGAACTCCCTGATTTGGAATGATATGAGATTTTGTAGGCTCATCCGGTTGGGGCACTAGCTCTGCTGAAAATGCTTCTGGCGCGGAGTCAGTGGTTTGAGTTGTGCCATCTTCTGAGTTGCAATGACATAGGATTTGGTTGGAGGTATATCTGAGTCGGTTGGAGGCACGTTATCTTCGCCGATGTGGAGATTTCCCATCGTAGGAGGAGAAGGGTCATTGTTTGGGGCTGCAGAAGGGGAAGAAACAGAGGGTGGCGGTGGTCTTGGATAGAGATGCTCGAATATATCAAGATCATCATCGCTTGATAGAACTATTTGAAGGTGTGTCCACCGTAGAGGTGCTTGGTTGATCTTTCGTCAACTCCTATAGAAGTCCGCGTTCTGGACTGATTTGTGCAGAAGCCACATGGTCTACTTCATCGAATGTAACGTTGATGCTTTCAATGACATACCTTCTCTGCTTTAGGTATACTCGATAGGTTTAAGAGTTTATAGAGTATCCTACAAGTACACCTTCGAAAGCTTTTGGATCAAGTTTGCCCCAATCTTCACGATATTTGGCAATATACCACTTGCACCCTGAGAAAAGAGAGGCACGATTCTGAATGAAGCACGTTGTATTTAGTTATTCAGCCCATAAGAAGTGTGACAATCCAGAACGAATCAAGAGAGTCCTCGTTTCTTCAACTAGGGTCATGTTCTTGCTTTCAACAGCTCCATTCTGTTGGGGTATCTTTGCATTTGAGAACTGTTGGGTAATGCCAAGTGAGCCATATAAGTCACTGAGCTTTCTGTTCTTGAATTCAGTCTCATTGTCAGTTCTGATTATTTGGACGCTCAGTTGGTAAAGATTTCGTGTTGTCTTCACAAATGGGATGATGAGATCCGGTGTTTCGTCTTTTGTTCGGAGAAACTTGGTTCATGTAAAGTGCGAGAAATCGTCCACAATTACTAACACGTATCTTTGTCCATTGATGGTCTGAGTGCGCAAAGGTCCACACAGATCCATGTGAATGAGTGGTTTGGAGGTTGATGCCGTGTGTTTGGTGTTTTGAGACGCTTTCCTCATCTTCCCCATTCCGCACGCCGAGCAAAGATGCTCTTTGTACCTAAACAATGGAAGCCATTTGACCAAGTTGTCCTTTCGGAGCTTGTTTAGATCCTTGAAGTTGAGATGTGAGAGACACTGGTGCCAAAGGTCGTTCTGATGTAGAGAGGTTGAGAGATGAAGCACGTTGGTCGAGTGGTCTTCAGATCAATGGAGTATAGATTCGTCTTTATGTGGCCAGTGAGTAACTACGTTCCTTTATCATTAATGATGCTAAACTTGTTGGATTCGAAGAGAACCTCAAAGCCTTTGTCACAGAAGCGTCTAATGTTGAATAGGTTATAGCTTAGGCCTTCAACGTACGAAACCCCTCTGATGGTGAGTCTGTCATGGATGCGTTGCAATGTCTTAGCATAGGAGCATGTCACCGTTCCCGAAGTTGACCTTTCCGAGATATCATTCGGAAAAGTTGCTCCACAGCTCTTTTATTTCCCGTCATGTGTGAGGAGCAACCTGAGTCTAAGTACCGCACACGACGAACCTGCAAAACAAGTTAAGCAAACATAGGTCACCATATGAGCAGGTCCTTCTTTAATTGAAGGTATGGGATACACCCTTTTTGTTGATTTAAGGAATTCTAAGTCAGCTTGTAGAATGACTGACTTAGGAACCCAGAGTCGATTTTAACCTATCGAGTGTAGTTGGGATTTTGGAATCCACATTTGTATATGTTTTAACAATTTATTACGCTTGTCGTTGTCCTGATTTTCGCGTGAGGTGTATCTCTTTCTTTTTGTTTTGTGAGATTGCTTGTATTGCGTCGGAGATACACCATCAGGATAAGGGGAAGAGCAATGTTTTCTTCTTTGCATATTGGAAGCATTTTTCTAGAAATTATAGTTATGAGAATCTGGATGTACATCATAGTTGTCATAACAATGCTTAGTAGAAAATAACGAAACACGGTCTGAGATATTACAAGACGAGTTTTTTGAAAAGGTAAAGCTATCAAAAAAAGGAGTAACAAGAGTTGAAGGTAGCTTATTCTTTTTATTAAAGAGAGTTGCCTCCTTCACTCGACCCGACCTAACTCTCTTCTTCTTTTTAGACCTTCGTCTTTGATCTATTGACATATGCAATACGGAGTTAGTACGATATGAAGAGGTTTTCTTATCTGTTTTCTTGCAATTACACGTAAGTGTTTCGAAAACAGAATAATGTCAAGGTTTGTATACATCATGAATGTTTTGAAGAGTATAGATTTTGCTTAAAAGAACAGTTCTTTCTTCCGACGAGGCTTTCCTTTCAGATTCTAGAGACACGGCTAGATCGCCTATTTTTGTGAATTATCTCTTGAATATAAATTGAAGAATAAATGGGTTTGACATGTTCAGAAGTACTTTCCTGATTTTCGTGTCCAAAAGGTGAAATAAAGTTCGTAGTTAGCATAGTGTTTCTAGTTTTATAACTATTGTTCAGCTCCGCATAACTAAACATAATTAGGGCCTAGTTTTTGTTTCTCCGTTTTTGTTCTTCTGATTCGATAACCTCTGACGATTCAACAAAAGACATAAGTTTTTCCAGGCTTAAGCCAAGGTGTTTAATGTCTTACAGAGAAAGTGCTTCATCTTTCTGAGGGTTCGTTTTACTTTGGAACCCCAAACCTCCATGAGGATTGTAGAATTCTATATCTTTTGGCTGGTTAATAAATATGGTTTGATTGGTTTGATCTTCTTATAGAGTATAATACATTCTTGAGTGATCAATTCGTATTGAGAAGATACATTTACACGTTCTTCTTCGCTTTCCTTTAAGTTTTTATTAAAATCGCTAACCTGCCGTTTGCTATTCTCAACCTTTTCTGCTAAGTGTTTTGTTTTAGATTCTGAAAACACTAATGATTCCTTAAGAATAGCTACCTCTTCCTGCTGTTTGTTTAGCATGGCGTAATTATTGTCAAATTTTCTTTTAAGTTATGTGTAATCCCTACGTTGCATGGACAACTTTTGAATTTTTTGTTTTAGTTCAATGAAATCCTTAGGGGATGGAGTGTATAACTCAACGTCGGATGTGGAACGATCGGTTCTGTTCGAGCCGGAGTCCATCTCTTCTTCATCGGAGTCATACCCTTTGCTCTTGACCATAAAAGCTTTTTCCTGCCTCTCTTCGTCCGACGTGTCCTCAAGCTACTCCTCTTCTTTGGCTACCAGGTTGCTTTGATAAAATTGTAGGCAGTCGGGGTGCTCGATTTCTTGGACAAGGTACTTACTTCTGTCCCGACCATCATCTTTGAGACTTCATCCTAAATTTCATTGGCAGTTGACATGCTGTCAACTCGAATGTATACGTCGTTGGGAAGGGACAAGAGAATTGAGCGGGCCCTTCGAAGATAGACTGGAGCATGTCATCGGCAAGGTCAGTATCATTGATTTCTATGAAGTCGATGAAGCGATTCTTGCAGATGCCATACTAGCCCCATCTAAGCATTGGGGGACTAGTGTCAGATCCAATTGCAAAAGCGTCCATGTTGTTGTTTCGTATTGATCGTAACGTGAAAGAGATATGTGAAATGAAAGGTTAGTTTCGAACAATTATATTCTATGTATAGAAAAGTTTGAGTAGGAGATTTTGATCAAAGTGGATAAGAATTTTCAATTTCTTTAAATTGAAAAATTGTTGTATAATAAACTTAGAAATTTCTGAAAACATTGTTAAATAATTCTCGGGCGAGAATTGTGAGTTTTGTGTGATGACTTTCGGTCAACACTTGATTCAAAATTCGGTTAACACACTTTGAAAATCAGATGGGTATGAAATTCGAGTTATACATGCACTGTCGGGAAAATCATTCCGAGAATTGATAATTTTCGGACGATATTCAGGTAATAAGAAAAAATTCGAGTAACTTAGGTGGACTTTAAATATAAGGTAATGTTGTCCGAATTTTTTAAAATTTTGCCCGAAATTTGAAAATCGTGTATTTCTGGCCGAAACTTAAAAATCGGGTAATACTAACCGAATATTTAAACATCGGGTAATCTTAGCCTAGTTTTGAAAAATCAGATAATCCTATTCGAATTTTGAAATTCGGGTAAGCTTAGCCGAATTCTGAATTTCGCCGAATGTTTTGAAAATCGGGCTAATTTCAGGTCTTAGTAGCCCGAAAATTAACTAAATTAGACATATTTTCGACGTGTTGAATTTTCGGGGAAATGAGCCAAATTTCTGGGCATTGTTACATTCATCTACCCGAAAATCAAAACTGTGACGGAAAAGACGAGTTTCATACTCGATTTTGGCTCAAATCTTACTCGAACTTGACTGAAATCGATGCAAAAGAGTACAAAATCATTCAACGGTTTATCAAGCTCTTAAGGGGATAAAAACAAAAGAAACAGTTCAAAAACACCCAGAAAAAAAATCGAAAATAAAGTTTATTCAAAAAATCTTTTAAATGATATTAGAATCGAACGAAACTAGATTCAAATTGTTTTGATCAATAACCACTTGTTGGTCCATTATTCTACCAAACAGGGATAAAAAGATAGCTTAAGCTTAGAAATCGAAGAACACGTTGTAGTGTATCATTGTGCGTGTTTCCTATTCTGGACAGTTCCAGGTGGCTTGCTATTATTTTTTTTGATAAAAACCCTGAAAGGATAAAGGGGCCTTATATACCACATGAGTTGGTATATTAAAGCCTTTACCTAATTTATATAATATTTACGTAGCGGTCCAAAACCAACTACAATCTAACAAATTCCAAACTAGACCCAAGACTTATAACAATTAAGGAGACTACAAAATATTCCTAACAGATCCTTTTTGTCGGATGAAGAGAATGGTGCCTATATTCCCTTTTGCGAAGAGTGCTGGACAAAAAAGTCTGATATGACATCATACCAAGCTCGGGGAGCTTCTTTTTAGTCAGTAGATAGCCTTGCCTAGGTAGTAGATATAGTAAGGGTGAGTTTCACTCAGAAACCCTTCGGGTTGAGCCACATAGACCTCTTCTTTCAAGAGTCCGTTGAGGATTGCGGTGTTGACATTCATTTGATATACGGTGAAGTTTTTGTGGGCATCGTAGGCAAGTATGAGCTTATGGTTTCGATTCGGCCAACATGAGCAAAGGTCCCGTCGTATTTGATGCCTTCCTGTATGTTGTAATCCTTAGCCACTAATCGAGCTTTATTTCTGATTATGACACCCTACCTTCTTATTTAAAGACCCATTTCGTATTGATAATGGTATTCTCTTGGGCTTCCGGACTAGTATCCAGACCTTCAGTCGTTCGAACTGGTTGATTTCCTCTTGCATTACCATTATCCTGTCGGGGTCAGGTAATGCCTCAGCTATTATTTTTGGTTCGTTCCGACTCAGAAAGCACGTGAAAAGACCTTCGTGGGCTATTGAAAAGCATTTGATGATGTGTTGATTCATATCTCCGATAATCTGATTTGTTGGATGAGCCCAAGTCCACTTTCTGTCATGTGGTAGAGGTTGGAAAACATTATCGTCATTTTGCGGATCAACGAACTCCATCTCACTTGTAGTAGAGATCTCTAGCGGAGGGTTTTCATTTGTTTCTTCATTTTTCTTCGTGTATTTCATTCATAATATATATTTCATTTTCTGCATCTGCAGTGACTTCTGTTTCTTGAGTTATAGGTACTTCATTGGCTACAATTGGTTGTTCTACTTGTGGTGCCGATGCGTCACTGGTTGGAACGGTTTGTGGAGGGACTAAGTGTTGGCAATGATTTATATAGAATTGCTCAAATAGGACGTCCAGATCCTCGACTTCTTCTGTCTCTGATGTGGATGTCCCTTCCACGAGTGTAGAACTGTGTTGATCTTTCGTCGTTACTCTAATAAGTTCGGGTTCAGGATTGATGTGTTCAGAAGCCATTGTTGGCATTTCATTGATAAAAAGGTCACACCTTAGAATCTACTTTAGCTTAATCTGAGGCTAAGGTCAAACGGGTCAATTTCTCTGAGCAGGCTAAGTGTGACTCTATAAATCACAAAAATACTATAGAGGACCTAGAAACTTGATTAGAAAACAATCACCAAAGTTTGCTCAAAAACTTAATGGAGAAACACACTCTTAATTGTCAGCTAGAAGATCCACAAGAAAGAGTGTCAAGTCGTGATACACAAATAGAAAAGTTCAAAGCTCAAGTTCTCGAACTTACCACTAGTTTTAAACTTGTTAAGATAAGCTAATAACAGAGACTCGGGAGTACAACCTCACGAGTAAGGAACGTACGCAACTATACTCTAAGATTAAGAGTCTAGAGGATATTCGTACGAGAATAGGACAAACGGACCAAACCATCTTCTTGAACAAGCCTAAGAATACGAGATTTTATAATCCACAAGAAGGTCTAGAAGCCCCAATTGGTTGAGAAGAAGCCCCCACCTCTTTACGACATTAGATACGTAGGGTACTGCCCACTCTAATGCCTTTCAAGGGAGCATCACATGTAGATGCCCTCGAGGAAGAGAAAGAAAAGCTTGAAACAAAAGTGAGGACTGAAATTCGCAGAATTGCATGATAGTTACAAGACAAGGGAAATCCTTTTGACTACGGACTATATATAATTCTGTTCACCCTCTAATGAAGCAACGCTTGTGGGAGAGTCTTATGACACGGAAAAACCTAGCACTTACAAACAATAATCCAAAAATCAACGGATTTGCGCTCAACTCTGGAGTCAGAACGAATGGACTTTGAAACCAAAAAGGAAAAACTACTAAGTAGAATCTCTTTGCTTGAAAAGATTCCCGATGCGAGCAAAGCTTCGACCTTGCACTCTATGCTTCTAGCTAAATCTTCACTGGAATCACCCACTCAAGCTAGAAATCCATACAAGAAAGTGGTGACTCGCAAAAGCGACTTGACTAACACATCTTTACGTGTGCCCACAAGCAAGAACTTAAGTAGAAAGGGAGAGAGGAAAGCCACATGGACACAGAAGGAGGATGTTGATCTCTTTTGTAAAAAGAAAAAGCTAGCCTTATATTGTGTTCTTATTTTTACATCTATTTCAAAATCAGGTCAAAGGACTTCTTCGTGTATTTCAGACCGTGTTGGTGTTTTCTCTTCTCTATAATCTCAATTTGGGCATGTAAATACCTTAAACATTCTAATTTCTATTATTGATGTTTTGATTCTAATGTTGCTAATTCTATCCATAGGAATTCATCGCTTAAGAAGGACAAAAAGAATGTACCTTCTCCAATTAAATCAAGTTCGAAACTTGAGAAAAAGGAAGAACGTACATCAAAAGTGTCAAAGCACACTAAAACTAAGGCCAAAGCTAAAGTTTTAGATACTAGACAAACATGGATGACCAAAAAAGAAGCTTGCATCAAGCACAAAGCTTTGTTATCCTCTACGAATTAAAAAGATATGGGTTCCTAAGTCCGAAATTAAGTCAAGCCATACGTCCGAAACTGAGTTAGACCTCAAATCACCAAAAAGTGCATGCAAAGCACCTTCTGCAAACAAGGGAGGATCCGTCCTTACAGGGGTACCTAAATCTCATTAATCTGTTTTGCAGATCAGTCATGTGTGGTACCTTGATTCTGGTACCTGAAAGCGACCACACATGCACGTGCAGAACATGATGTCGGGCCTACTAGCTGGAGGTAGAGAAGTGAGCCGATGATTCCCCGATACGTGGTTGGGTTGACTGGTTTCTAGGAGGGGTCTGAGTCAAGGTGACACGTAGTGGACATTGGCTTGCTCTTTGTCGTACAATTATCAATTTCAAACTTTTGAAGATGTCGTGGATGTATTTGAATTGGGAATGAATATTATATCCGAGAGTTGTTTGACTTGTAATCCCATGACGAAGTTAAGCTCTCCCATCATGCTCATCTCGAACTTAGTCTTCATAAGGTCTACGAATTGCTCATACAACCTTGGACTTCTAGACTCGAGGATAACATCGTCGATGTATACTTGAATGAGGAGAATTCTTATCCATTCCGTTAGATGAAGAGAGTGGTGTCATCTTTCCTTTCGTGAAGCTTGGCGCAATAAAAAAGGAAGATAGGACATCGTACCAAGCTCATGGAGCTTGTTTTAGTCCGTAAAAAGCTTTTTCTAGGTAGTAGACATAGTCAGCACTCATGAATCCTTCGGGCTGAGCCACGAAGCTTCTTCTTTCAATAAGGGATCGGGCCCTAAGATCTCCCACCTGAAGTAAGGGATGAGCGTAGGATTGTAAGCCCAAACGATCGTTGGCTGGAAAGGGGTCTAATTTATCCCATCGGAAGCAAGACGCCGTTGAGAAAGGTTTTTTCTCCATCTATTAGATACATGATGAAGTTTTTATGGGCAGCGTAGGCAAAAGAGTCGTATGGCTTCGATTAGGGCAACATGAGCAAAGGTCTCGGCCAATGCCTCTGCAATATTCCTTGGTTCGTTTTGACTCAGAAAACATGTGAATCGACATTCATGGGTCATTTAGGAGCGTGCTTACACCTTGGTTCGGATCTCCGATGATCTGAGTTGTAGGATGGGCTCGAGTCCATTTCTCCCACGAGGGATAAGTTGTTCGACATTGTCTTTATTTTTCGGATCCATGAACCCCATCTCATTCGTAGTGGAGATCCACAAAGCTTAGTGCTTGATGCAAGCTCCTTTTTGGTCACTCATATTTGTCTAGTATCTAAAACTTTAGTTTTGGCCTTAGTTTTAGTGTGCTTTGATTCTTTTGAAGTACGTTCTCCCTTTTTTATCAAGTTTCGAACATGATTTAATAAAAGAAGTTACTTTCCTTTTGTCCTTCTTAAGATATGAATTCCTATGGCTAGACTTACAACATTAGAATCAAAATATTGATCATAAGAATTAGAATGTTTCACAATCTTTACATGCCCAAATTGAGAATATAGAGAATAGAAAACATCAATACGGTCTTAATACACGAAGAAGTCCTTCTACATGATTTCGAAATAAACGTAAAAACAAGAACATAAGATAAGGGTAGATTCTTCTTTTTAGAAAAGAGATCAACATCCTCCTTCTAAGTCCCAGTGGCTTTCCTCTCTCCCTTTCTACTTAAGTTCTTGCCTGTGGGCACACGTAAAGATGGGTTAGTCAGGTCGCTTTTGCCGGTCACCCCTATCTTCTCTCGATTTTTAGCTTGAGTGGGGGATTCCGTTGAAGATTGTAGCTAGAATCACAGAGTACATGGTCCGAACTTTGGTCGCGTTGGGAAAATTTTCATACAAAGAGATTTTACTTAGTAGTTTCTCCTTATCGGCTTGAAAGTTCTTTCATTCTGACTCTAGAGATGAGCGCAAATTCGTTAATTTTTGGATTATCATTGGAATGTATGAAGTCGTAGTGCTAGGTTTTTTCATGTCATAAGACTCTCCGACGGGCATTGCTTTGTTAGAGGGTGAGCATATTGGTAGATAGTCCGTAAACAAAGTGATTTTCCTTGTCTTGTAACTATTTTTCAACTCTACGTATTCAAACGGAATTTCAGCCCTCACTTTTATTTCACGCTTCTCTTTCTCTTCCTCGAGGGCATCTACATGTGATGCTCCCTTGAAAAGCATTAGATTAAGCATGTTTAAGCCCAAGTATCTAATGTCATAAAGAGGTAGGGCTTTTTCTCTACCAATTGGTCAGATGGTTTAAATCCTATGCCTTCTTGTGATTATAAAATACCTTAAGCTTGTTCAAGAAGATGGTTTTGTCCATTTGTCCTTGTCTCGTAAAGATATCCTCTAAACTCTTAATCTGAGATTATAGTTGCGTATGTTCCTTACACATGAGGTTGTACTCGCGGGTCTTGGTTATTAACTTATCTTCACAAGTTTTCAAACTAGTGGTAAGCTCGAGAACTTGAGCTTTGAGCTTTTCTATTTGTGTATCACGACTTGACACTCTTTCTTGTGCAACTTCTAAGTGACAATTAAGAGCGTGTTTCTCTCTTAAGTTTCTAAGCAAACTTTGGTGATTATTTTCTAATCAATCTAGGTCCTCTGTAGTCTTTTTGTGATCTAAAGAGTCACGCTTAACCTTCTCATAGACATTGATCTGTGTGGTCAAAACACTGACCTTAGCCTCATATTCAGCTAAACTAGATCCTAAGGTGGTGACATTTTCATCGGCAAAATGCCAACATTGGCTTCTGTAGACATCATCACAGTTTTATACCAGTGGAAGGGACATCCACATTAGATATCAAAGAAGATAAGGATCTGGACGTCCTATTTGAACATTTCTATATATATTATTTCCAACATTTACTCCCTCCACAAATCGTTCCCGGCAATGACGCATCGGCATCACAAGTAGAACAACCAGCTGTGGTCAATGAAGTACCTGTAACTCAATAAACTGAAGTCATTGCAGATGCAGAAAATTTAATATACAACGGGAATGAAATACAAGAAGCATAATGAAGAAATAAATGAAAACCCTCTGCTAGAGATCTCCACTACAAGTGAGATGGAGTTCGTTGATCCGCAAAACGACAACAATATTGTCCAACCTCTACCACATGAGAGAAATTAGACTCGAGCTCAACCTATAAATCATGTCATCGTATATCCGAATTAACGCGGAAACGCTCTTCGATATCCCACGAAAGTCTTTTCACGTGCTTTCTGAGTCTGAAGGAACAAAAAAAATAGCTGAGGCATTAGCCGACCCCGTCAAGGTAACGGTAATGAAAGAGGAGATCAACCAGTTCGAACGACTGAAGGTCTGGAGACTATTCCCGAAGCTCAAAGGGAAGACCGTTATCGGTACCAAATGGGTTTTAAAAAACAAAAAGGATGAAGATGGTGTCATCATCAGAAACAAGGCTCGATTAGTGGATAAGGGTTACAACCTACAAGAAGGCATTGACTACGACAAGACCCTTGCTCCCCTTGTCCGAATCGAAACCATTACACTAACACTTGCCTACGCTGCCCACAAAAACTTCATCGTATATCAAATGAATGTCAAGACCACATTCATTAACGGACTCTGAAAGAAGAAGTCTACGTGGCTCAGCCCGAAGGGTTTGTGAGTGAAACTCAGCCTAACTATGTCCACTACCTAAACAAGGCACTCTACGGACTAAAACAAGATCCCCGAGCTTGGTATGAGGTCATATGTGACTTCTTGGTCAAGTCACGCTTCGCGAAAGGGAAGATAGACACCATTCGCTTCATCCGACCAAAAGGATCAGACATCCTCCTAGTTCAAGTCTATGTCGACGATATAATTTTCGGATCTACAAATCCAAGGTTGTGCAAGCAATCCGGAGACCTTATGAAAACTAAGTTCGAGATGAGAATGATGGGAGAGCTTAACATCTTTCTCGGGTTACAAGTCAAGAAAGTCTCGGATGGACTCCTCATTGTCCCAAATACATCCACGACATCTCGAAAAAATATGAGATGGAGAATTGCACGACAAAGAGCACGCCGATGTCCACTACGTGTCACGTTGACTGAGACCCCTCCGGGAAACAAGGCAACCCATCCAGCTATCGAGGAATCATCGGCTCCCTTCTCTACCTCATTGCCAGTAGGCCCAACATCATGTTCTCAACATGCTTATGTGCTTGTTTTCAAGCTAATTCAAAGGAGTCAACCATGCTTGACGTGAAGAGGATCATCAAATATCTCAAAGGGACACCAAATCTTGGACTTTCGTACCCTAAAAAATCTGGCTTCAATTTAATTTGTTATACTGATGCAGACTATGAAGGGTGTAAGACGGACAGGAAAAGCACCTCCGAGGGAGCGCAATTCTTTGGTGATAAACTAGTAAGTTGGTCATCCAAGAAAAAAAATAGCGTATCAACCTCCACTGCCGAGGCGGAGTACGTTGCCGCCGCTAGTTGTTGCTTTCAAATCATGTGGATGCGTACACAACTACGAGATTAAGGGTTTGATCTAAATAAAGTTCCTATTTATAGTGACTCTAATAGTGCAATAGCTATCACATTCAATCTTGCACACCATTCACGCACCAAGCACATAGACCTTAGGTATCTCTTTATAAAAGATCACGTTGAAAAAGACACAATTGATAAGTATTTCATCTGTACTGAGCTTCAGCTAGCCGACTTATTTACCAAGACTCTTGATCGATTGTGCCTCACAAACCTTGTATATTGTAAATATTAAAAATATGTGTGCACCTAAACCTAGGGGGAGTAATTTTCATAAAATTTAGGGGGAGAAACATTATTCAATTAATGGGGAGCTATCTTTATATGTTTGAGGGGGAGCATTCCTTGAGTTTTTTTTTTAAGGGGGCGTAAAAATACTACTATGATATTAATACGAATACAACAACGCCACAACTTGATGTTTGGACACTAAGGGAGAGATTGTTAGATCATTATATTGTCCAATTCATTTATTTAAGTCTTTGTCTTGTATTTTAATTTACATGAACTAGTCTTTCCTTTGTAGAGTCTAGTGATATCTTTCTGTAATGGGCTTTACTAGGGGCTCAAGTATCTTATACCATAATTCAAGGGTATAAATATTAAAACCATACACATTAATCAATAAGAATCATTCTCCATTATTTTGTCACTATAGTACCTTAAAGAGAACGAAACACGCACTCACACACACTTAAGGTATTTCTCGCATTCTTCATCGATTCTTCATCAATCTTGTTGTTGCTTAGGTATTTTGAGACCTATAGTATTTCCGTCGAGGAGCAGGGAATCCACCGCAGCCCCGTCAAGATATTCCCATCGAAACAATAATCATTGACTGCTGCTCCGTCGATAATCTTTCCCACCAATGACCCGTCGCTCGCCTGTTGACATTACAGCCACAACATTCTCATCGAATCGTGTTCTCGACCGCCCAACTGTCGACAAAAATTGCAATCGGGATCCCAAGGCAGATTGTCTACCTAACACCCGTCGAGGCCTTGGTCGACCGCGACGTCGTCTCCGTTCCTGTCAAAGGTCAATTTGACCACGCCGCCGTCGCTTCCCCGTCGAAAAACACAACCCACAGCTATTCCGTCGAAGATATTGTCGCCTATCTTCCCGTTCATAGCTCTTTTCTCCGCAAGGTTGTGGCAGCTCCGTCGATTCTAATTTCAACCGCAAGCCCATCGGATTCCTGTTGATGTCGACCCATCTTCCACAACCCTATTAGTCAAATTTTCCATCGAGAAACAAATCGAGAGTTTCCCGTCGAAGTGTCGTCGATATAATTTTTGCACGGCTATTTTCGTAACATATGTTTTTTGTAAGACTGGTTTTTGCAAAAAGGTTTTCGTAAAGGTATCCCCAAAGCCAATTTTTGCAGTCAAGTTAATTTTCACACCGCTTGTTACAAAATCGATTTTTGCGTTGAAAGAATTTTCGCAACACACATGATTTTCGCAACCAGACTGCAAAATCTAACTTTTCTCACCGCCTTGTTTGGAAAATTGATTTTCACACTCAACTTTCGCAACATACCTAAAATTTTAGATTTTCACATCTAGCACCCATGATATTTATTTTCGCAACCTGTCACTCCGAAAATCTTAATTGTCGCACTCTTCACTACGATAATTTTAATTTTTGCAACAGTTACCACGAAAATTTTAATGTTCATAACAAACTGATAATTTTATTTTTCGCACCTAGACTTCGAAAATCTTAACTTTCGTACCTTAAACACTCAAAATTTTTTTTTTGCCACATTATTGATAAAGTTTTGGTAAATTTTATCAAGTTCTCGAGATCGACCTAAAATTTTTCTGTTCAGACAATAACTTTTCGGCTGAATTTTTCAAAAGCAAAAAACTTTTCGGCACTGAATTTTTCAAAAGCAAAAATTCTCAAATCTACACAACGCTTTGACGATCACATATCTAACTAGATTAAATTATTTTTTTAAAAAATAGTAATTAATTATGTTAAATATGGACACTACTTCCGCAACTTCTGAGATGTGCTTTAACGAGAGTGATTTATATGAATATTTGCTTTCTTTAAAGAAACATTATAAGAACATGCGTCGTGAACGTAAATACGAACGTACCAAGCATTAGAAACTAAGTTAGCTAGTGCACTAGAAACTATTTCTAGCCTTCAATCAAAATTACATAGTTTAGAAACTAACGTTTGTGAGCTAACCAAGAATCTGAATTTCTCTGAGCTAGGGCAAAGACATCTTATAAGTCACGAACAGACTATAAGTGAGTTAAAAATCAGATTAAAGAATAATCATGAAAGCTTACTTAGATTTAAGAGAACGAGTCTTGCATGTCAATTAGAAAACGCGCATGCGAAAATCACTAATCTTGAATCTCAAGAAGTAAAATTAAAAGCTAAAATTAGTTAACTTACAAATCACTTCTTCTGACTTGAGCAATTCGCGAAGTAAATTTAAGCTTCTACTTGAGGAACGCAATAACTTGCACTATATCATTTACCACTTACATTGCATTCTTGCGGAAAAAGGGTAAAACCGACCAAAGTTCCTCAAGAAACATAGAAGTTGTGTTTGTTAATTAGTTATCCTTGTAATCAGGGGCATAGCTCGTAATTTTTTTAGTGTAGGACTAGTTTGTAAATATACCACTATACCATGTACACAACAAAAATCAATACACAAGAATTTCAAAAAATTCACAAAGTATTGTTTTCACATTCTAGAGAGAGAAATACAATCGAAAACTTCCACTCTCTAATCGTTTCTCTCTCCCGATTTTCAAACTCGATATTCGATCGAAGGTAATTCTCGAGATTTCTTATTCGAATATCTAGAATTCATGCTTAGATTGATTGTTAGTTGATGAAATAAGACATAACAATTGGTATCAGAACAGATCATGATTGCTTTTGGATTGAATTTGCTATCCTAAGATCAAAATTATTTTCCAGATTTTTCGATCGAAAAACTTACGTGAAATGCATTTTGATCTACGTGCTTAATTTTGCGAATTTTGTTGATGATCTTGCTGTTAAAGTGATAGAATATAAGTTAGGAATGAATTATGTACTGATTTCAATCGTTTAGAACATCAGCTTATTTCAGATTTTTTACTTCGATCGATATTTGTTTTTGCGATTGAGTTTTGAATACGATTTGATTTTCTTCATAATCGATATATTTTGCTATAAAACGTGGTTAATCTTGTGTTTGTTCATATTCAGAACTCATATTGGAGTGATAATCCAAAATATCAGCATCTAACTTAAATTTTTCAGTTGAATATGGATTTTCACTGTTCCATTGAAAAACATCTCGATACTCACATTATTTTTGTGAGTTTCACTCAAATATAAGACTCGAAAAACATTATTTTCGATAATTAGTTTTTCGATTCATACATAAATATCTTTTTCGAGTGTAACAAAGCGTAATTTTTTTTTTCGACGGATACTGTTTTTGCTAGATAAATATCTAATTTTTACACGAAAAACTTGTTTTGCTATTACAAGTTTTTCGATCTCAAGATTTTCGATCATCTAAATTTTCGAGTCAAAATTTAGCGAAAACATATTTCGATTGAATAATTCACACTCGAAAAACTTTTAGTGAACAATTTGAGTCAAACTTAACGAAATTTTCTTTAATTTTTCGATTACAAATTTTTCGATAAAATTTTTTGCGATAAACAAATTTATTCGACAATAGGACAATTTCTTTGCAAAACCCTTTCGTTCGAAAAATAATTTTCGATAAATATATCACAAAAAACTTCCACGATCGAAAATCTTTTTCGATGATAAAGCTCGAAATTTTTCTAATCGAAAAACTTACTGTTCGAAATTTTTTTCGACTACTAAACTTTCATACACACACACATTTTACACTAATCTTAATTTTTTTTGGGAAATCAAAAATTGTAATTTTCAAAACTTACGAAAAATATTTTTCTCCAAAAAATCTTCTTTGGTCCTCAAATTTTCGATCCTAAATTCAAAATTCTTTAGCAAAATTTTGAAGTATCAATTCTTATATCAAATATTTTTTGCAATAAAAACAAATTTTTTTTTTCAACAGAAAAATAGGTCCGAAAAGGAAATTGCGTAAACTACGAGCCAAACATTACTAAGTTTGTCACTTGTGAAGCAGTTTTACCATTTCAATTCCAAACTTTCACGAGATCCTACCAATCAACTACAAATGGATGCATACTCACTTTGAAAGGATGTTCGCCCTCCAATTCTACGAAGAGGCGAATACACCGTACGGAGAAGCCGATTCATGAACTTCTTGGAGACAAAAGAACAAGCCACAAATTTGATAGCTTCTCTTTAAGAAGGTCCCGCTCAATTTTTACTTATCCAAGAAGGCGATGCCACTAATAATCCTCCCATTCCCTCCACTAGAAGACTCTAAATTCCTAGTGAGTACATTGAGGGAGAGCGATTACGAGCTAAAGCAGATCTCAGAGCTAAAACTTTCCTGATGCAAGGCATCCCGAATTACATCTATATGCAAATAGATAGTCTATCAAGTGCAAATGCGATGTGGGACGAGCTCCACAAAATGATGCAATGGACCGAAGTCGGTCAAGGCTAAGAAAGTGAACATTCTCACCGCATACGACTACTTCAAAGCACAGACGGAGAAAAATGCATACGAACTCTATCAACGCTATTTAACTCTTCTTAACGCGATGAGGAAAATAGAAATTTTCAAGACCAATATGGAGGTCAACATCCGATTTCTCTCTTCTCTTCGACCGGAGTGGAAGAAAATATCCATGCAAATCCGTCAAAACAAGGATTAAGACGAAATGAATATCCACGCCGTCTTTGATAATCTCGCTCAACACGAGGAAGACATTAGCGAGATACAAAAAGAACTATAGGGCAAACAGATCGGAGACTCTATAGCTCTAGTTTCGGAAAGAAAAACTAGTCGATCTCGTAAAGATAAAAGCATCAAATTGTTGAGTTCTTCCGAAGATGAAGATGAAACTGAATCGGATACCAAGCCTGATATGAAAGAGTTCGAGAAACAATTGGCTCTCATTACTAAAATGATGAGCAAAAAGTTCTATAAAAGGAAATCCTCCTCTTCGGCTAATAGACTTCGGACCTCAAGCTCTAAGCACAAGGAAAGACCGGCAGAGTCGTCAGAATCCAAAAACACCAAAGAACCACAAAAATGCTACAACTGTAGAAAGATAGGGCACTTCGCTAGAGAATGCAATCTTCCTAAGAAGAAAGACACCAATTACTACTCCAAGAAATTTCAACTTACCACACAAAAGGAAGATGGAGTAGCTCTAATGGCCGAATAGGAGGACATGCTAGAAGACACATCGGATTTTGACAATGACAATCAAGCTCTCGTATCGTTTCTTGACGATGCCTAAGACAAAAACTCAATGAAGAGGTCCGACGACGATGATAAAGTATCTCGTTCGAATCTAGAAAACGTGGTTAATCTTGTGTTTGTTCATATTAAGAACTAAGAAACGAGTGATTATCCAGAATTTCAGCACCTAACGAACATCTAGGTCGAATCTGGAATTTTCACAGTTACATTGAACTTGGCTGTTCTTCAATCAGTTTTTCGATCGAAAAACTTGGCTTGAAAACTTAATTTTTCGATTAAATTTGCAGCCGATAAATTTTTTGATGACAAACACTGTTCTTTTGTGTTTTACTCATATATAAGACTCGAAAAAATATTATTTCGATAATTAGTTTTTCGATTCATATATAAATATCTTTTTTGAGCGAAATAAAGCGTATTTTTTTTCAACGTATACTGTTTTCGATCACTTAAATTTTCGAGTCAAAATTTAGCGAAAACATATTACGATCGAAAAATTCATACTCGAAAAACTCTAAGTCAACAATTTGAGTCAAACTTCACGAAAAGTTTTTCTATCACTCTTAATTTTTCGATTACAAATTTTTCGATAAAGGTTTTTGCGATCAACAATTATTCGACAAACTATTTTTCGATAGAATATTTTCTCTGCAAACGCTTACGTTCGAAAAAATAATTTTCGATAAATACAACGAAAAATTTATATAATCGGAAATTTTTTTCAATTAAAGGTTCGAAATTTTTTTAAATAAAAAAATTTATCGCTCGAAAAAGTTTTCGATCACTGTTCAAACACACACACACTTTACACTATTTTGAAAGAAATCAAAATTCGTAATTTAAAAACTTACGAAAAAAAATATTTGTCTCCGAATTATCTTTTACGATACTCAAAATTTACGTTTTTAAATTCAAAATTCTTTAGCAAAATTTTGAAGTATCACTTGTCATATCAAATATTTTTCGAAATCAAAGCAATTTCTCTTTAACAACCGAAACATAAGTTCGAAAGGGAAATTGCTTAAAGTACGAATCAAACATTACGAACGAAGTTTGTCACTTGTGAAGCATTTTTCTACCATTTCGATTCCAAACTTTCACGAAGATCCTACCAATCAACTACAAATGGATGCTGACTCACTTGTGCTGGCGGCTCTGGTTCATCTACCAGCCTTTTGTAGAAACTCTCCTCAGCGGGGGTCCTGGTCTCTAAGGCGAGGAGGCAAGATGAGTATATCGTGGAGCTGGGTGATCGGGATGGTATAGGGGTTAATGGGAGAAGGTGACGGAGTAGGGGTGGTGAGGGTGGGTTGTATGGGGGTGTGTATGGTGGTGGTAAGAGGTGGTGAGGAAACAGGGGTGGTTTGTGTGTCGGTCGGAGCAGCCTCGGAGACTGGTGCTTTCCCGGTATCTCTTCGGGAAGTCTCGATGGCTTTTAGCATGCGATCCATCAGACGATCTTCAAGAGAATACATGGCTGTGGAGAGTGCTTCCTGTAGGGTTGCTCCGTCACGATCATTCGTAGAGTGGGGCCATGGAGGCGCTCCACTATCACAACATCGGAAAAGGTTTCCGATGTGCCGTCTTGAGTAGGTCTTGATGGTCCGGAACTTCGTGGGACATCCGTTGTCAACCCTGAAGTCACCACTTCAATGGGTTGGTCTATTGTTGGCTCCAAAGAGGTCGGGGGTCCAATAGGGCTTCCACCCAATCCTTGAGATGATACAATAGGTATCACCTCTATGGGTGTTGAGATAGATTCAATTGGAATCTGTGTGGTTTGCTGATCCGTTGGTGGTGGAGATGTTGGCACCGAATCCGGTATTGCTGAAGAAGATAAAGATGGGGCCGAGAGTTGCTGTCGGCGAGAACCCCTTCTTTGGAGTCTGTATTCTTCATCTGAGACAATGGCCTTAGGAGAGACATCTCGATGAACGTTCACCTTCGGGCTCGACGGTCGGTATTTCTATCTCCTGAACCGTGTCTTTGGGCTCCGTTGTTTCCACCAGCGATTCTCTTTGAGAAGGTGCCGGAGCTGAATCTAAGGCTCGTACCATCTCCTCCGTGATGGATTTGTTTTGATAGTAGTCTTGGTAGGCCTCTTCCGTTGGATCAGCTAGTCGGAGCAGCTCCAATGGGATCAGCATTGGTTGGAGCGCTAGGCGGCTGCGTTCTTGGTTGTGAAAGAATCGAAGGCGTGGTAGAATGTATTCCCCAACTGGTGGTAGTCTCGGGATCTCTGGATGGATGTCCATGAAGTGTGAGATCAGCACCGGGAACCACCGTACATAGGGGAGAGATTTGGCCTTCGACTTTGTCTCCCTTTGATGCATCTGGTCCGCTAGATCATTCCAAATTAGCTGGGCCACGTCGTATTTCTTGGAGAAGATAACTCCATGAAAGATGCGAAGGATATTCTCATTCGCCTTGTCGAAACCGGAGTGTTTTGGGGAGAGGCATTTGTTGATTATGCCGAACAACTTCTTCCACGGATGGGTGATCCTGCTATTTTGAAAGTTCGCCAGTTTTGGCAGCGGTGGTTTGTATCCCATCCGGAGCATATCTTCCACGATCTCCGCGTCCGTTGGAAGTTGATCATATTCGTCGTAGTGCGGGAGATCGAGTACCATGGCCATCAGATTTTTCGTCAGGGCGATATTGTGGCGACCCTACTTCCTAATTAAGTTAATTGGCGGATTTCCCCGCAACAGAACACGCGGAAGACCCGATAAAATTTTCTTTTTTTTTTTTTTTTTTAATTTAAATAATCTACATAGTATTATATCGGGTTTACAAAAATATCTACTATTAATACTTTGGGCCGAAGCCCCAAAATTTCAAACCCAATATCAAACACTATGCCACTCCACAGGTCGCGTCCCATGTACTGCGCCACCCTCAAAAGTCCGTGGAGTCACCGCCGCCAGCTCGCCATGAATCTCAACCCTGACACTAGTCGGTGTCGGGTTCATTCTTACCTACAAACAAAAATAGGATAGAACCCTGAGCTATTGCCCAGTAGGTGATTACATAACATGCAATACGTGCGTGCACTCCACCCAATCCCGGTTCCTCACAATATAATATAATGCACCCTCGACAAATCTCATCTATCAATTCTCAATTCTCAACAGGGCCCTAGGTCAGACTCGGCACCCACGCGCGCAATGGCAAAGTACACCATCAACCATGCGGTAGCCCACACCGGCCGCGCCGGGTCGCTCCTTCCGCACACAATCTCAACCCGACGGCTTTTTCCCCGAATGTTATACCACAAGTTCGGGTAGACAGGAATCTCACATCTGTCTGCCGTCCCTGAGCCAAATAATATCCGGTGGTTTACACCTCGGGTGGCTCAATCCCGAGTAGATGGGTGTCGCAAACCCCCTCTCCCACCAAGTGCATAATCGAGTCTGAACCTGACTGCCAAAATCGGCAACTCTACCCTTCTCACATTCGACACAATATCGTGTCACCGTATCATTACGGTACCTTCACCTCTTATGCATGTCGTGAAATGCATATCACATTTGTCACATATATCACGTATTATTTCTTACAAATAATACCCCAAAATACTCTCGTATCTTAAAATAAGGGTTGACCCGAAAATTCTAGTCAAAGTATGAATATACTTTGATTTAAAGATAAAATGAACTTAAAATAATTTTATTTGAATATTTGGGCCTAATTTAAGACAAAAGTCCAAAAATAATTAGACTGGTCGAATCGTGAAGTTCGGTCAACTTCAGACTTTTTTTTTTTTTTTTTTTTTTTTTTTTTTTTAAAAGCATATGGTCAACCCGACATTTGGAGTCAAAATTCGGGACTCTTCACAGTGTTAGCGGTATTGCCCGAATTTGGATTTCGCGCGTCATTTGATCGAATTTGCGAAGTCTGATTTAGTTCGCGTGTCACCCGAAATTCACTCACAGGAATCACCCCGCGAAATTCAAGTTGACCCGCGAAACTTTAGTCCGACCCGCTACTTCTCTCACAGGAATCACCCTGTGGTCGACCCGCGAAATTAATTCTGACCCGCGAAAAACCCATTTACTCACACAATAAAATCCATTTGAGTCCGCGAAGAACTTTCGCGACCCGAATATAATTCGCGAACTAAACTTCGGCGAACTATCGAAAATCTGCCCGAATTTCAACCTTTCAAATTTGGCGAAATTTAAAATTTGGCCCGCGACCTTCTTTTCTCACTCACATCTTTACAAATCTTTCGGCCCGCGAATTTTATCGCAGCCCGCGATTTTCTTTCCTCTCTCACACTTCACGAACCTTTTTGGCCCGCGAATTCTTTTCAACCCGCGAATTTCTCATGAGCTGAAACTTTCTTCATCTCATCGAAATTCATATTTTCCAGAACTTCATCACATGAATCCGTTCCAGATTTCACATAAACATGTAAGAATTCACAGAACTCATATATTGAGCTCAAACTTAACATCTCAACACAGCAAATACAACACATAATCATTCAAAGCTCCCGAAATTCATGAATTCGGATGACCTTTCATCCAAATTCGTTAAACTAAATAAATCAAACTTAAAAACAGTTTGTAGGGGTTAAAAACCACCTACCTCACTTCCAAGTTAGCCGAAATTGCTTAGTTCTTCTCTGCTTTTCTTCGTTTGTTTTCTTTCGTTTGATATTTTCGTTTGTCCTTATCACCTTTTGAGATAAACCTTTAAAAGGAAAGTTACGTTTCCTTTCTCTTAAGGAAATCTCTTATTGGGCCTACTTTAAATTAATTTGGGCCCATATCTATTTATTTTACTCAAAGAGTATTTTTCTTATTTTCGGTTCAATTTCCCGAAAATTCGCTTTGTCCGAAAATTAACTTCATAATTTTCCGAAAATTACAGAATAATTTTCACGCTAATTGCGCATTATTCCCGTATTAATTTTACGGGTATTACATCCTCCCCCCTAAAAGAAATTTCGTCCCCGAAATTTAAGTTGTCTGAAACAACTCAGGGTATTTCTCTCTCATTTCGTCTTCTCGCTCCCAAGTGGCTTCTTCCAATATCTGGTTTCGCCATAAGACCTTCACGAGGGGAATATTCTTATTTCGTAATTGCTTCACCTCATACATTAGAATCTCTACCGGCTTTTCTTCGTAACTCAAGTCCGGCTTCAATTGTTGGTGAAGTCTTTTGTCTCTTAGCACATGATACGGGTCCAACACATACTTTCGCAGTGTAGACACGTGGAATACGTCATGGACTTGTGCTAACGGCGTCGGTAATTCTAGCTGATATGCTACTTCACCGACTCTTTTCAAAATTTTGAAAGGTCCTATATATCTCGGACTCAACTTTCCTTTTTGTCCGAACCGTTTGACACCCTTCATAGGTGATACTTTCAAAAATACTTTATCACCTTCTTCAAATTCTAACGACCTTCGCCTCTTGTCTGCATAACTCTTCTGGCGACTTTGGGCCATTTGCATTTTCTCCCGAATTTTCTTAACAACTTCAGTCATTTCGCGTACCATCTCGGGACCTAATAGCGCCTTCTCGCCGATTTCATCCCAATGAACTGGGGATCGACATTTACGTCCGTATAAGGCTTCGTAAGGCGCCATTCCGATCGTTGCTTGATAGCTGTTGTTATATGAAAATTCTATTAACGGGAGATATTTACTCCAACTCCCTTGAAAATCCAAGACACATGCTCTCAACATGTCTTCGAGTGTCTGGATCGTCCTTTCCGATTGTCCGTCAGTCTGGGGATGATAAGCTGAACTAAATGATAATTTAGTTCCCAGAGCTTTCTGTAAGCTTTTCCAGAACTGGGACAGAAATCTTGAATCTCGATCTGATATGATCGATATCGGAATTCCATGGAGTCTCACTATCTCTTGAATGTAGAGTTCAGCGAACTTCTCCATGGGATAGGTCTGGTGAATAGGCAAGAAATGGGCGGACTTAGTCAGTCTGTCAACAATCACCCAAATTGCATCATAACCTTTCACCGTTCTTGGCAACCCGACGACAAAATCCATTGTTATATGGTCCCACTTCCACTCGGGAATCGTCAAAGGTTGTAACATTCCTGCCGGTCTTTGATGTTCTGCTTTGATCTGCTGACAAGTCAGGCATCTATGTACAAATGCAGCAACATCCTTTTTCATTCCCGGCCACCAATAATTTAGTCGCAAATCACGATACATTTTCGTTGCACCGGGATGCACCGAATATATTGTCGTATGTGCCTCCGTCATTAAAGTTCGACGAATCTCTTCATCTTCCGGCACATATAAGCGACTTTTAAATCGTAAACTCCCGTCTTCTCGGAATTCAAATTCCGATGAGACTTCTTTATCTTGTTCTCTTTGTTTCTTCAAGTACAACTCATCTTTCTTTTGTACTTCAATGATTCGGTCTAATAGTGTTGGCTTAAGTGTCAACACTGCCAACTTTTCTTCAATCTCTCCGAAATTGATTACTTCAACTCCGAATTGGCGTAATTCAGTGTTTACAGTTTTGCGGCTCAATGCATCTGCGACTACGTTCGCTTTTCCTGGATGATAATTTATCACACAGTCGTAGTCTTTGACTAACTCGAGCCATCTTCTTTGCCTCATATTTAACTCCTTCTGGGTGAAGAAGTACTTCAAACTCTTGTGATCCGTGAAGATCTCGCATCTTTCTCCGTAAAGATAGTGTCGCCATGTTTTAAGAGCAAACACTACGGCTGCGAGTTCGAGATCATGAGTGGGTAATTTTTCTCATATGGCTTTAATTGTCGGGAGGCATAAGCGATCACCTTCCCGTTTTGCATTAAAACACACCCCAACCCATATTTAGAGGCATCACTATAAACAGAAAAATTTCCAGTACCCGAAGGTATTGCTAACACTGGAGCAGTTGTTAGCCTTTTCTTTAATTCCTGGAAACTTTGCTCACATTCATCCGTCCATTTGAACGGAACATTTTTCTTTGTCAAATTGGTGAGCGTCGAGGCGATGCTGGAAAAGTCCTTAATGAACTTTCGATAATACCCAGCTAGCCCGAGAAAACTTCTTATCTCCGTGGGAGTGGTTGGTCTTGGCCAATTTTCTATAGCTTCTATCTTGCTGGGATCTACTGAAATTCCGCTTCCCGAAATAACATGCCCCAGAAAGATTACTCGATCCAACCAAAATTCGCACTTTTTAAATTTGGCGAATAATTGTTTCTCCCGAAGAATTCCTAGGACCGCTCTCAAATGTTCCTCATGTTCTTCTTTTGTCTTGGAATAAATGAGAATATCGTCGATAAAGACGATAACACATCGGTCCAGCAATTTTTTGAATACTCGGTTCATCAAATCCATGAAGGCTGCCGGAGCATTCGTCAATCCGAAAGGCATGACCAAAAATTCATAGTGGCCGTACCTCGTACTGAATGCGGTTTTTGGAATGTCCGCTTCCCGGATCTTCAGCTGATGATAACCGGAGCGCAGGTCGATCTTAGAAAATACTGTTGCTCCTTGGAGTTGATCGAATAAATCGTCAATCCTTGGCAATGGGTATTTATTCTTAATCGTGATCTTGTTGAGTTCACGATAATCGATACACATTCTCATCGACCCGTCTTTTTCTTCACAAATAAAACCGGGGCTCCCCATGGTGAGAAACTGGGTTGAATAAAACCCTTCTGCAACAAATCTTCCAATTGCTCCTTCAATTCTCGTAATTCGTTCGGTGCTAACCGATACGGGGATTTAGAGATCGGGGCAGCTCCAGGTACAAGATCGATTGCAAATTTAATCTCCCGATCTGGGGGTAATCCCGGAAGATCCTCGGGAAATACATCGGAATATTCGTTCACTATCGGAACCTCCTCAAGTTTAAGCTGGGAAGATTCCTCAGCATTCACCGCAAAAACTAGGAACGATTCGCAACCCGTATTTACGAGTCGCTGAGCTTTTAAAGCAGAAATCCGAGGGATTGAGTTTCTATTCTTTCTTCCCGAAAATTCAAACTCCTCTCCCTCTGGCGATCGAAACCTAACTACCCTTTTTGAACAATCAATAATGGCTCCGTATTTCGAAAGCCAATCCATCCCGAATATAATATCGTAATCATTCATCGGGATTACTATTAGGTTCACATCTA
This sequence comes from Linderniella brevidens, assembly GCA_004919715.1. Classification (NCBI taxonomy): domain Eukaryota; kingdom Viridiplantae; phylum Streptophyta; class Magnoliopsida; order Lamiales; family Linderniaceae; genus Linderniella; species Linderniella brevidens. Next base: position 11,244,272 of record SWDC01000148.1, read on the forward strand.
ACTCTACCCTCAATTCTTACGGGACATTTCTCAACCACCAAATTTGATCGAGTTGGATCCCCATGTGGTAAAGATACCACGAAATCACATAATCATATCAAAGTATTACACTTAACTTACAGGCGAGGCTGGTTCTCCCGGCTTTTGAGTGGCAGTACATGGACAGTCTTCAGAATCTAAAGCCTAAGCTCTGATACCACCTGTGGCGACCCTACTTCCTAATTAAGTTAATTGGCGGATTTCCCCGCAACAGAACACGCACAACACCCGATAAAATTTTCTTTTTTTTTTTTTTTTTTTTTAATTTAAATAACCTACATAGTATTATATCGGGTTTACAAAAATATCTACTATTAATACTTTGGGCCGAAGCCCCAAAATTTCAAACCCAATATCAAACACTATGCCACTCCACAGGTCGCGTCCCATGTACTGCGCCACCCTCAAAAGTCCGTGGAGTCACCGCCGCCAGCTCGCCATGAATCTCAACCCTGACACTAGTCGGTGTCGGGTTCATTCTTACCTACAAACAAAAATAGGATAGAACCCTGAGCTATTGCCCAGTAGGTGATTACATAACATGCAATACGTGCGTGCACTCCACCCAATCCCGGTTCCTCACAATATAATATAATGCACCTCGACAAATCTCATCTATCAATTCTCAATTCTCAACAGGGCCCTAGGTCAGACTCGGCACCCACGCGCGCAATGGCAAAGTACACCATCAACCATGCGGTAGCCCACACCGGCCGCGCCGGGTCGCTCCTTCCGCACACAATCTCAACCCGACGGCTTTTTCCCCGAATGTTATACCACAAGTTCGGGTAGACAGGAATCTCACATCTGTCTGCCGTCCCTGAGCCAAATAATATCCGGTGGTTTACACCTCGGGTGGCTCAATCCCGAGTAGATGGGTGTCGCAAACCCCCTCTCCCACCAAGTGCATAATCGAGTCTGAACCTGACTGCCAAAATCGGCAACTCTACCCTTCTCACATTCGACACAATATCGTGTCACCGTATCATTACGGTACCTTCACCTCTCTTATGCATGTCGTGAAATGCATATCACATTGTCACATATATCACGTATTATTTCTTACAAATAATACCCCAAAATACTCTCGTATCTTAAAATAAGGGTTGACCCGAAAATTCTAGTCAAAGTATGAATATACTTTGATTTAAAGATAAAATGAACTTAAAATAATTTTATTTGAATATTTGGGCCTAATTTAAGACAAAAGTCCAAAAATAATTAGACTGGTCGAATCGTGAAGTTCGGTCAACTTCGGACTCTAATTTTTTTTTTTTTTTTTTTTTTTTTTTTTTTTAAAGCATATGGTCAACCCGACATTTGGAGTCAAAATTCGGGACTCTTCACAGTGTTAGCGGTATTGCCCGAATTTGGATTTCGCGCGTCATTTGATCGAATTTGCGAAGTCTGATTTAGTTCGCGTGTCACCCGAAATTCACTCACAGGAATCACCCCGCGAAATTCAAGTTGACCCGCGAAACTTTAGTCCGACCCGCTACTTCTCTCACAGGAATCACCCTGTGGTCGACCCGCGAAATTAATTCTGACCCGCGAAAAACCCATTTACTCACACAATAAAATCCATTTGAGTCCGCGAAGAACTTTCGCGACCCGAATATAATTCGCGAACTAAACTTCGGCGAACTATCGAAAATCTGCCCGAATTTCAACCTTTCAAATTTGGCGAAATTTAAAATTTGGCCCGCGACCTTCTTTTCTCACTCACATCTTTACAAATCTTTCGGCCCGCGAATTTTATCGCAGCCCGCGATTTTCTTTCCTCTCTCACACTTCACGAACCTTTTTGGCCCGCGAATTCTTTTCAACCCGCGAATTTCTCATGAGCTGAAACTTTCTTCATCTCATCGAAATTCATATTTTCCAGAACTTCATCACATGAATCCGTTCCAGATTTCACATAAACATGTAAGAATTCACAGAACTCATATATTGAGCTCAAACTGAACATCTCAACACAGCAAATACAACACATAATCATTCAAAGCTCCCGAAATTCATGAATTCGGATGACCTTTCATCCAAATTCGTTAAACTAAATAAATCAAACTTAAAAACAGTTTGTAGGGGTTAAAAACCACCTACCTCACTTCCAAGTTAGCCGAAATTGCTTAGTTCTTCTCTGCTTTTCTTCGTTTGTTTTCTTTCGTTTGATATTTTCGTTTGTCCTTATCACCTTTTGAGATAAACCTTTAAAAGGAAAGTTACGTTTCCTTTCTCTTAAGGAAATCTCTTATTGGGCCTACTTTAAATTAATTTGGGCCCATATCTATTTATTTTACTCAAAGAGTATTTTTCTTATTTTCGGTTCAATTTCCCGAAAATTCGCTTTGTCCGAAAATTAACTTCATAATTTTCCGAAAATTACAGAATAATTTTCACGCTAATTGCGCATTATTCCCGTATTAATTTTACGGGTATTACAGATATGTCTTGTGTCGATCTTCGTCATATATTCCACGCTATCGCCGTTGACGAAACTCTTCATGCTTCCCCAGAATTGCTGGAGATCGACCATTGGTATGATGGACGTCCTGGTCAAGGCTGGCTATAGAGGGTGTCCTTTGAGGATGGATATGATGACTTCATCCGGACACCGAAACGTTGTAAGGTCCAGTTGGAAGTTGTTATCATGAACTGGCATATAACTTCCAATGGGGTAGATGTTTGGGTAATTTGGAGTTGTCATATCTATAAATAATGAAAGATAATTCATTAGTTGTGCAATTTCATATGCAACTAAACGGGATTAATGGATTTAGAGAAATTTGTATGTATTAAGGTTTATATTCGAAAGACTTAGTGAAAAATTTTAAAAAATTTGTAAAATTGACTATGTCTTAGAAGCGTATTTTTATTCGATCGGAAATTTATTCGAGAGTTAATTTTTGCGATCGCAAATTTTCTACGTCTTGAAAAATTTTCTAAGTCTTTTTCAGCGTGTTTTTATTCGAGTAACAATATATTCGATCGTTAAGTTTTGCGATCGAATAAAAATGTGTCGAATAACTCAACTTCTCGCCAATGACTTTTACGATCGAATAAAATGTTATCGAAAACAATAGTTTTTCGCTGAGTAAGTTTTCGATCGATTAAAAGGGGTCGCAAAACTTAAGTTTTTCGCCGCGTAGTTTTGCGATCGAATAAAAAATATCGAAAAAACATAAAGTTTTCGCCGATGACTTTTGCGATCAAATAAAATATAATCGAAAAATTAAGTTTTCGCCGCGAAATTTTACGATCGAATTAAAATATATCGAAAACAAAAGGTTTTCGACACTGAGTTTTGCGATCGAATAAAACTGAACGAAAAGTAAAGTTCTTCGATGACACTGTTTGCTATACAAACTTTTTCGATCGAAAAATTTTCAAATCAAACAGTAAACGCGTAAAACGTAAATTTCGAGTTCTGGGTAAATCATGAGTTAATCTGGGTTCGGAACGTTCACAAAACAGTTGCGAATCCAAATATCATGATTATAACCCAAAAGGTCGAGTTTAAACATGTTGATTTGAGAGTTTATAATCAGTTTTAGTCGAAAAAGTATGAAAATGGAATTTCTTCAAATGTTTTCGTGAAACTGCTTGCGAATGGTATGTTTTTTACAGAAAATGATTCGAAACGTATTTCTACCTTCGAAATGGGCGAGTTTAGTGAGAAAATCTCAGAGATAAGATGATTTATTGGTGAATATCGCCGGAGTTCGAAGAGTATTTTTCAGAAGTCGAAAAGTTTTTCGATGGAAATGAGTTGCGTGTGAGTGAGTTTTTCGATCGATAAAGTGGTATAATACTTTAGATCGGGTAAGGTAAAACTACATTGGGCCGTAAAAAAAATTTTGTGCTTTAGTTAAATTTCAGGTCTGATTAAACAAGAATTTAATCTTTTATGGATTAACCCAAGAAACAAATTGCATAATACTCCCTGTATTTCTGAAAGAGATGAAATTTTCTCCTAATGTTGATGAAATTCAACATTTGACTCCTCGGATGAGCTCTAAATTTTCTGTGATGCTTAGAAAAAAATGTTAGAAGTCTTTTTTATAAGTAAATCATATAGGAGATAATAAAAAATTCTCATATAAAACTCCCCCTCAACATTTGCACGATTTAACTTTTCGGCATTTGAAGCACATATTTAGTACAATTCGCATATGAAAATTTACTATTTAAAGACAAGTAATGTATTTTAAACAATTTCGCGTAGATTCAATAAAATTTTGCATTTTGAAAAAAAATCTCGCGTTTTATCAATTCTGAGCCAATGCATGTATTAGTGCATTTAAAATGTGCGAAAGATATTTTCAAGTAAAAAATTTCAAAAATATTTTTGTTTTGGGGTCGGATGGGACATTTTGAACACTATCACACAAAAATTTCTTATGACATATAAAATAATAATTTGCCATAAAATCATGTAACTAGACTAATATTCTAACATCATAGTATGAATCACTTCGACAACTCTCACAATTTTCGCTCATACCACTCAATTTATTTTTATAATGGAAATATTTAGCATATATATCGCTCATATCAACACGACAAAATTATATCAATTAATCTGTTATCGTAGCGTATTTAATCAACTTACCTCGTGAAAGTTCATCATTTTGAATGGACTTTTAAGGGATTATTTTTAGGCTCTGACTAAGGGGGGTAGGAAATTTTGGGTTAGTGAGCTTAAAAATTCCTCAGTTCCAGGGGCCCTTTATGTAATTCATTTCTGATCCTTTAGCTTTTCTTGCTCAAGATGAGTCTCGTCTTCTTTACAAAACTTTGAGAGATTAGAACTTCTTTTTGGGTCGAGACCGTGTTCCTTTCGAAGGTTCCACAGTTATGGAATTCGAACCCAAGGCCGTGCTTCTCTTCTCGTTTTCTCTATTTGTAAGATCTAGATTATCGTTGGAGAAGTTCACTTCGAGGTGCTTCTCTTTTACGAGTATACGAGATTATCTAGGAGAAGTTCACAGTGAGATCCGTGTTTCTCTTCTATAATGAGTGAGACTTTCATCATGTGCATTTCTTTTCCTCTCCCCCTCTTTTTCTTGATTGAGTAACCCTAATCATATGAATAAGGTTGAAGGCTTAATTGGGTTTGATAAAGAAAAAGAATGTCGGAGAAGGCCCAAAACGGGATTTCTAGTAGAAAAATTAAAGAATTTATAATTTGGGCCTAGTGAGGAATTTCCTAATATGCCCTTATCATTTTCATGATGAAATAGTCATACAAGTAAGAATGAAGCTACGAAGTACAAACCAAAGAATAGTCATTTGAAGTGTGGCACACTTAAAAAAAATTATTGAGGTTTATATTCTCACATATATGATGTGACTTTGTGTCTAGTGAAGCAAGAAGCTCTTTGAATAAAAGAATGTGACGTGAATTTTTAGACAAAGAACTAAACATATATATCGAAGAAATATTTTTGTGAGTAATTCAAAATAGGCAAAATTATCGTCACCCCCATTTTTTATTATTATTATTATTATTATTATTATATTTATATACTATTTTTTTATTTAAATTTGGGATAGAGTCACACAAGATAATCAAAGAATATCGAGAAGCATATAGAGTATCAAATAGAAGCATAGTAGAGCATGTAAAGCACATATCAAGTAAGATTGAGATTCAACGTGTCTAATTTAGCAATAAGGAATTGGAATCGTTTTTCATCCAATGCCTTAGTGAATAAGTCGGCAAGTTGAAGCTCTGTTTAAACAAATACATATCTATAGTGCCTTTTTCTACATGATCTTTTATGAAATGATAGCCAATGTCTATGTGTTTCGTGCGTGAGTGATGAACAGGATTGCAAGTAATGGCAATAGCACTTTGAGAATCACTGTAAATGGGAATGTTATTAAATTGAAACCCGTAATTGCGTAGTTGTGTCCGCATCCATAGAATTTGCAACCAACAGCTTGCAGCCGCGACGTATTCCGCCTCGGCCGTCGATGTTGACCATACAATTTTGTTTCTTTGAGGACCAACAGACCAACTTTTCGCCTAAAAATTGTGCTCCGCCAGACATGCTTTTTTTGTCCATTCGACAACATGCATAATTAGCGCCAATATAGCCAATTAATCTAAAATCAGTATTTTTAGGATACCATAGCCATAAGTTGGGAGTTCCTTTTAGATAGCATATAATTCGCTTGACTGCTTGCATGTGGGACTCCTTTGGGTCAGCTTGAAAACGAGCACAGAGACAAGTGGCAAACATGATGTCGGGTCGGCTGGACGTTAAGTAGAGAAGAGATCCGATAATTCTCCGATAGATTGTGATGTTGACTGCCTTGCCAGACGGATCAGCATCCAATTTGCAGTTTGTTGAGATGGGAGTATTCATCGATGTGCTCTTTTCTTGATTAAATCTCTTCACAATATCTCGGATATATTTTGTTTGACTAATGAAGATTCCATCGTGTTGCTTTACTTGTAAGCCAAGAAAGAATTAGAGTTCTCCCATTAAGCTCATCTCGAATTTGGTCTTAATGATTTCACCAAATTTCTGACAGAGACGTTTATTTGTCGAGCCGAAGATGATGTCATCAACGTCAACTTGAACGATCATCAGGTCTTTGTCTTGTCTTTTGATGAAGAGTGTCATATCGATGATGCCTCTTATGAAGTTGGACTTGACTAAAAATTCGCTTAGGACATCACACCAAGCACGAGGGACTTATTTTAATCCAGAGAGAGCTTTGTCCAATCGATAGACATAATTGGGATGATTTTCGTGCACAAACCCGTCGAGTTGAGCGACATAGACTTCTTCTTTTAACACACCATTAAGAAAGGCGGTTTTAACATCCATTTGATAGGCTTTGAAGTCTTTATGAGCCGCGTATGCTAGAAATAGTCGAATTGCTTCGATACGTGCCACCAGAGCATACGTCTCCTCGTAGTCAATTCCATATTGTTGATTGTATCCCTTGGCTACAAGTCGTGCTTTAATCCTGATAACTTCACCTTTTTTTTCTTTTTATTCTTGAAGATAGTTCCAATTATTTTTTTGTCTTGCGATCGAGGAACTAATGTCCAAACTTGTAGACGCTCGAATTGGTTGAGTTCATCTTGCATTGCGATTACCAAATCCGGGTCTTTAAGAGCTTCGGCTAGCTTAATTGGTTCGTTTTGGCTTAAGAAGCATTTGAATAAGCCTATTTTTGCGGACGTCCTAGTGCGTACTCCACTTGAAAGATCACTGATGATTTGGTTAATAGGATGAGCTCGAGTCCACTTGCGTTCATGAGGAATAACCGAAGTAGATCCTTCATTGGTTTGTAAATCGAGACATCCTGAATTGATTGGCTGATCAGTTGGGAAATTCAATTCGGAGGATGAATCGGAAGGAATTTCCTCATCTGCATTTGTAGGGGCTGCATCACTAGATGAAGATTCAGAATTAGGAAAATCTGGGACATTTGTCGGAGTTTGAGGATTAGGAGTCTCAATTCGATTTCTTCTATTGAGGGAGAAAGAGCACTATTTGATATAGAATGGGACGAAGCAGGCATTTGAAACTCGTTCCGATAAAAATGTTCAAACAGTGAATCTAAATCTTCCAAGTCGCGGGAATTGCTTCTCTTGACTTTGAGGTAGATGTTGTCGGAAGTTGTTGAACTTGTGCCAACACGCCTATAAGCTCGGGTTCTGAACTGTTTTGTTCAGAAGCCAAATCCGTCATTTCTTGAAAGGTGACGTTGTAGCTTTCAAGAATTGTACGAGAAGACTTGAGGTAGACGCAATATGATTTGGAAGTAGAGGAATATCCGACAAAGATGGCTTCAAAGGCTTTGGGGTCGAACTTGCTTCGATGCTCCCGATCGTTGGACACAAAACATTTGCAACCAAATACTTTGAAAAATGAAATATTCGAGATTCTTTGATTAATTATCTCATATGGCGTCTTTTCGAAGCGTTTGTGAATAATTGTCCTATTTTGAGTAAAACATGCCGTACTCACTGCTTCAGCCCATAGAAAGTGAGGGAGACCGGAGTATATGAGCATTGTTCTTGCAGCTTCAACTAAAGTCCGGTTCTTCCTTTCTACGACACCATTTTGTTGAGGCGTTTTTGTGGCTGAGAATTGTTGAATAATTCCAAGTGATTGATAAAAGTTGATGAGACGCTGATTCTTGAATTCAGTCCCGTTGTCCGTTCTGATTACTTGGATTTTCTTTTGCAGGAGATTCTGAGTTGTATTCACAAAGCTTATTATCAAGTCTCCAGTCTCATCTTTACTTTGGAGTTATCTCGTGCATGTGTAACGAGAATAATCGTCGACAATTACTAACACATATTTACGACCTTTGATACTTTGTGTACGCATTGGTTCGCAAAGGTCCATGTGAAGTAATTCAAATGGTCGAGATGTAGAAGCAACTTGCTTGAGTTTGTTTGATGCGTGCTTCATTTTTCCCATTTGACAAGCCGAACAGTGATGGTCTTGATGAGGAGAGATTGTTGGTAGACCGTTGACCAACTTTTTAACAAAGAGTTTGTGAAGAGCTTTCTGATTTAGATGAGACAAGTGTTGATGCCACAAGCTGTTTCTCTTGATTGTAGTTTGTGAGATGAGGCAAACAGCTGTCGAAGGCCGAACTGTTGTCAGATTGATAGTGTAGAGATTTGATCTTCGTGATCCTTTTAGAAGTTCTTGATTCTGAATTATGCATTGATCAGCTAGAAATACAACTTGAAATCCTTTGTCGCAGAATTGTCCTATGCTGAACAGGTTGTGTTAAGACCTTGGACGTAAGAGACATCTTTAATCGTCAGATTCGGCAGTAGAATGTCTCCAAAGCCGAGTATTGGAGCTGAATCATTGTTGCCAAATCGGACTTTTCCGTTGTAACGGTCTAGGTAGTTGCTCAACAGTTCTTGTTTTCCCGTCATGTATGTGAGCAACCAGAATCTAAATACCACACATGATGGATCTGCATAGAAAGAGGTTAGGGAGATTTAGGTACCCACTTTTGAATGGGTCATCTCGGATTAGCAGATTTGATAAGTAAGGTTTCATCATTTTTGGTTCACAAAGTATTGGAATGCTTAGGTACCCAAACCAACTTAGAAGTAGTTGATTTAAGTGGTACTTCTTTGGGCAACTTGGCCTTATTGGCTTGTGTTGGCCTAGGTGGTATTTTAGGAACCCAGTGAGTTTGAACCTTACATGGGAGGTTAATTTCAGCGCGAACAAATGACTGATTTGTCTTATTGCTTGAGAAAATCTTTTCTCTAGCTAGTCTCCTAAGGTGTTTAGCTGAATGTACGTGGACTGGGTACCTTAGTTGAGGACAAGAATGTATGGAGCTATAAGCTTTCTTAAGAGTTGGATCTTGTTTCCTACGAGACTTAAAAGTTGCATTTGTCTTAGAATGATTGTTTATAATTTTTGAAGTAGAGCCAATTTCAAAATTTGTGCTTTCAAAATTAATAGGTTTTAATACATAAGTGGAAGCAACAACATCAAAGTTTGAAACGGCTGTCTTCTTGCGAGTGTCCATAGTTTTTGATACAGAAGAAAATTTTGAAAATAAGACATTTCTATCATTTTTCTTCTGAAATTCTATCCTATGCACTCTTTTCTTTGCATGCTTCACCTCTTTTTTCTACTCTACTTGTGGATGGAGTAGACAAAGAGTTAGAAATAGTCTTTTTCCTTTTTGAAGCATTTAAGGATTCTTTTCCTCCCTTTACTATTTTTTAAGAAGATTTATCTTCTTTTAAAATATTTTGAAAAACAATGGAAGGTGTTTTCTCAGATGTAATCTTGTCCTTAATTAATGATTTTTCTTTCCAAGTAAAATCAGGACAAGTTTTTAAGATAGAGGAAGTTTTGAGATTAGAAATCTCTAGTAAAAGCTCATTCTTTTCAGCTTTGAAATTCTTTCTTTCTGTTTCTAAGGAAGCGTTTAAATCAGCTATTTTCCTAATAATAGCTGGAATATAACAGAAAGTAGAATTTTTAAAATGATCACTATTTTCTTCCTTGTCTTTAGAAAAATATTATAGGAGATATAATGAATTATAATCACTAGACAAGTTGATATCCCTTTTCTTGTAACTATTATTCAAGTCGGTGTAGTCAAAAGGAATGTTAGTCATGAAGAGAATATTGTGCTTTGTTATTTAATTATCCTTGTAACTAGGGGCGTAATTAGTAGTTTTAATAGTGTAGGACCTAACAGCAATTATACCTTGAATATAGGTATAAATATGATGTACACTATCAAAATTAATACGAGTTTTATTATTCAGAAAATTACAAGCATCGAATTCATATTTTAAACGAGAGAGAATACGATCGAGAAAATCGGAAAGCTAACAAACTCTCTCAAGATCTTCAACGTGGTTATTGGACGGAACGTAATTCGTAAGATTTCTTACTCGAATACCTAGAATTCTTGCTAAGATTGCTTGTTGATTGATGACTCAGGACCTAACAATTGGTATCAGAGCAAATCGTGATTAATTTTGGATAGAATTCGCAATTTTCAGATCAAAATAATTTTCCAGATTTTTCGATCGAAAAACTCACGTGACTTATATTTTGATCAATATGCTTAATTGTGCGAATTTTGTTGTTGATTTTGCTGATTAAGTGATAGATTATATGTTAGGATTGATTTACGTACTGATTTCAATCGCTTAGAACGTCATATTAATTCAGATTTTTGATTTAGACCGATTTTTGCGTTTGCGATCAAGATTTGAGTCCGATCTGGTCTTCTTAAATCTCGGTATATTTTTCTATTAAACGTGGTTGATTCTGTGTTTGTTCATATTTAAAACTGTTAAACGAGTGATTATCCAGAATATCAGCACATAAATTAAACATCTCGGTTGAATCTGGAATTTTCACTGTTACATTGAACTTAGCTGTTCTTCGATCAGTTCTTCGATAAAAAACTTGGATCGAAAAAATAATTTTCGACCAAGTTTGCAGCCGAGAATTTTTCGACGACAAACACTATTTTCGAGCGTTTTACTCAAATTTAAGACTCGAAAAACATTATTTCAGTAATTGATTTTTTTTCAGTTCATATATAAATATTTTTCTTCGAGCGAATAAATTTTTCGATCCAAAGTTACCTATTTTCGATCGAAAAATATTCCATCGAAAAATTTTACAGTCAACAATTTGAGTCAAACTTAAAAATTGTGAACTTTAAAACTTACGAAAAATATTTGTTTCCGAACTATCTATTTTGATACTCAATATTTTCGATCAATAATTTTAATTTCTTTAACAAATCTTGAAGTATCAATTTTTACTTACCAAATATTTTCGAAACCATAACAATTTATCTTTCACGATCGGATCATATGTTCAAAAAGGAAATTGTTTAAAGTACGAATCAAATATTTCTAACTAAGTTTGTCACTTGTGAAGCATTTTTCATTACAATTCCAAACTTTCACGAAGATCCTACCAATCAACAAAAATGGATGCTTACTCACTTGGAAATGACGTCCGCCCTCCAATTCTTGGAAGAGGCGAATACACGGTATGGAGAAGCCGGTTCATGAACTTCTTGGAAACGAAAGATCAAGCCATAAATTTAATCGCGTCACTTCAAGAAGGTCCAGCTCAATTCTGGCTCATCCAAAAAGGAGATGCCATAAACAATCCTCCTATTCCTGCAAACAGAAGACTTAAAGTTCCTGGTGAATACACCGAGGGGGAGCGTTTAAGAGCCAAAGCAGACTTGGGAGCCAAGACTTTCCTAATGCAAGGAATACCGAATGACATCTATATGCAAATAGATAGTCTATCGAGCGCAAAGGCCATGTGGGACGAGCTCCAGAAGATGATGCAACGAACCGAAGTTGGAGTCAAAGCAAAGAAAGCAAATATTCTAACAGATTACGACTCTTTCAAAGCCAAGACAGAGGAATTGGTTTATGAACTCTATCCAAGATATCTAACTCTTCTTAATGAAATGAGGAAGATAGATATATTCAAGACCAACATGGAGGTCAACATCAGATTTCTTTCTTCTCTTCAACCGTGTGGAAGAAAATATCCATTCAAATCCAACAAAATAAAGATTTGTACGAAATGGATATCCACGCCGTCAAAAGCAGATCGATGATTCTATAGCATTTGTCTCTAAAAGAAAGCCAAGTCGATCTCGAAAGGATAAAAGTATCAAGCTGCCAAGTTCTTCAGAAGATGAAGGAGAATCTGACTCGGACTCCGAACCTGATATGAAGGAGTTCAAGAAACAATTAGCTCTCATTTCTAAAATGACGAGTAAAAAGTTTTACAAAAAGAAATCCTCGTCTTCGGCCAATAGACTTCGGGCATCAAGCTCCAATCACAAGGAAAGACCGGCTGAGTCCTCAGAATCTAAAAATGTAAATGAACCACAAAAATGTTATAATTGTGGAAAGATCAGACACTTCTCCAGGGAATGCAAACTATCCAAGAAAAAGGACGCCAACTACTACTCCAAAAAATTCCAACTCAGTAAACAGAAAGAGGCTGGAGTAGCACTGATGGCAGAACAAGAGCATTGGCTAGAAGACACCACAGATTCTGAAGACGAAAATCTTGCACTTATGGCATACCTCGACGACGCTTCAAATGATGACCCATCAAGGAAACCTGACGACGACGACAAAGCATCCTCTTCGTGACAAGAGGTACAAATGTCTAATCCCATATTGTCAAACTTGTTAGAATCTTTACAGGTTAAGTACACTAACATGAAAATTGAGCGGAAACGAACAAAGGAATTAGAAGAGAAACTAGCTTTTAGCGAAAGAAATTTCCAAAAGCAATTAGATAAGAAAATTCATTTCAAAATTCTCTTATCTAACGCTAAGGAAAAAATCTCTAGTCTTCAATTAACCATAGTGACCTCTGAGACAAAAATTACTGAACATAATACCATTCTTATTGATTGGCAGAGAGACTTAGAAATTTCTAAAAATAATTTCAAAGAAATTTCTGACGAACGTAAGAAACTTTATTCAAGGATTAAAACGTTAGATGATCTTCTAATAAAAAGGGGTCAAACGGATCAAACGATATTTCTAAATCAACCTCTTGATACAAAATTTTATAATCCTAAAGAGGGCTTAGGTTTTAATAATCCTTGTAATTTGAAAAGGTCAATGCTAGACAATTATACGATATCAAGTATATGGAATTAGGTTTAACTTCTCTAATGGCATTTATTAATTTTTCCGAAATAAATGTTTTAGAAAAATCTAAACGACAAGTCACTGATTGGACTAACATTTCTTTTGACTACACCGACTTAAATAATAATTACAAGATGAGATCTCAACTTGTCTAGTAATTATAATTCATTATATCCCCTAGAAGATTTATCCAACGACAAGGAAGATAATAATGATAATTCTCAAAATTTTTAATTTCTGTTATATTCCAGCTATTATTAGAAAAATAGCTGATTTAAACGCTTCCTTGGAAACAGAAAGAAAGAATTTCAAAGCTAAAAAGAACGAACTTTTAATGGAGATTTCCAATCTCAAAACTTCCTCTACTTTAAAAACTTGTCATGATCTTATTTTGAAAGAAAAATCTTTAATGAAGGACAAGATTAAATCTAAGAAAAACTCTCCCATGATTTTTCAAAATATTTCAAAAGAAGATAAATCTTCTTTAAAAATTGTAAAGAGAGAAAACGAATCCTTAAATGCTTCAAAAAGGAAAAGATTTTTACTAACTCTTTTTCTACTCCAGCCACAGGTAGAGTAGTAAAAGAGGTGAAACATGCTAATGAAAGAGTGCCTAGAATAAAATTTCAGAAGAAAAATGATTTGTTATCTATTTCTTCTATGTCAAAAACTAAAGACACTCATACGAAGACAGCCATTTCTAGTATTGTTACTTCAACTTATGCGTTAAAGCCTATTATTTTTGAAAGCACAAACTTTGAAATTGGCTCTACTTCTAAAAGCAATCTTCATCATTCTAAAACAAATGCAAGTCTTAAGTCTCGTCAGAAACAAGATCCAATATTAAGAAAGCTTATAGCTCCATACATTCTTGTTTTCACCTAAGGTATCCAGTACACGTACATTCAGCTAAACACCTTAGGAGACTAGCCAGAGAAAATATTTCTCCAACAATAAGACAAATCAGACATTTGTTCGTGCTGAAATTAACCTCCCATGTAAGGTTCAACCACAGTGGATTCATAAATCACCACCTAGGCAAACACAAGCCAATTAGGCTAAATTGTGTAAAGAGGTACTACTTAAACCAACTACTTCTAAGTTGGTTTGGGTACCTAAGCATTCTCATAATTTAGGAACCAAAGATGAACAAACCTTAATTATCAAATCTGCTAATCCGATAGGACCCATTCAAAAGTGGGTACCTAAGTCTCCCTAATTTCTTTCTATGCAGATCCATCATGTGTGGTATTTAGATTCTGGTTGCTCCACACACATGACGGGAAAACAAGAATTGTTGAGCAACTACCAAGATCGTTACAATGGCAAAGTCCGATTTGGCAACAATGACTCAGCTCCCATAATCGGATTTGGAGACAGTCTACTGCCAAATCTGACGATTAAAGATGTCTCTTACGTCCAAGGTCTCCAGCACAATCTATTCAGCATAGGACAATTCTGCGACAAAGGATTTCAAGTAGTATTCCTAGCTGATCAGTGCATAATTTTAAATAGTCAGAATCAAGAACTTCTAACAGGATCAAGAAGATCAAATCTCTACGCTACAACAGTTCGACCTTCGACAGCTGTATGCCTCATCTCTCAGACAACAATCAAGAGGAACAGCTTATGGCATCAACGTCTGTCTCATCTAAATTTAAAAACTCTTTACAAACTCAGTGTTACAAAGTTGGTCAATGGTCTGCCAACAATTTCTACTAATGGTCGAAAATATGTGTTAGTATTAACGGTCGAAAATATGTGTTAGTAATTGTCGACGATTATTCTCGCTACACATGGACAAGATATCTCCGAACTAAAGATGAGACTGGAGACTTGATAGAAAGCTTCGTGAATACAACTCAAAATCTCCTACAAAAGAAAATCCAACTAATCAGAACAGACAACGGAACTGAATTCAAGAATCAGCGTCTCAACAACTTTTATTAATCACTTGGAATTATTCAACAATTCTCAGCCGCAAAAACACCTCAACAAAATTGTGTCGTAGAAAGAAAGAACCGGACTTTAGTTGAAGCTGCAAGAACAATGCTCATATACTCCGGTCTTCCTCACTTTTTATGAGCTGAAGCTGTGAGTACGGCATGTTTTATTCAAAATAGGACAATTATTCACAAACGCTTCAAAAAAACGCCATATGAGTTAATTAATCAAAGAATCCCGAATATCCCATTCTTCAAAGTATTTGGTTGCAAATGTTTTGTGGCTAACGATCGGGAGCATCGAAGCAAGTTCGATCCCAAAGCCTTTGAAGCCATTTTTGTCGGATATTCCTCTCCTTCAAAATCATATCGCGTATACCTGAAGTCTTCTCGTACAATTCTTGAAAGCTACAACGTCACCTTTCAAGAAATAACAGAATTGGCTTCTGAACAAAACAGTTCAGAACCCGAGCTTATAGGCATGTTGGCACAAGTCAACAACTTTCGGCAACTTCTACATCAACAACAAATGAAGCAATTCCCGCTGACCATGAAGATTTAGATTCTCTATTCGAACATTTTTATCGGAACAAGTCTCAAATGCCTGCTTCGTCTCACTCAACACCAAGCAGTGCCCCATCCCCCTCAATGGAGAGTCTACTAATTCTGACAACGGAGACTCCTCTTCTTCAAAATCCGACAAATGTTGGAGAGTCTACTAATTCTGAATCTTCATCTAGTGCTGCAGCTCCTACAAATGCAGATGAGGAAATTCCTATATATTCAACAGAATTGAATTTCCCAACTATGAATGATCAACCCGTTAATTCAGGATGTCTCGATCCAATAACGAATCTACTCCAGTTATTCCTCACTAACGCAAATGGACTCGAGCTCACCCTACTGACAAGATTATTGGTGATTCTTCAAGTGGTGTACGTACTAGGACGTCTACACAAAGCGGTTTATTCACATGCTTCCTAAGCCAAAGCGAACCAAATAAGGTAGCTGAAGCTCTTAAAGACCCGGATTGGGTAATTGCGATGCAAGATGAACTCAACCAGTTCGAGCGTCTACAAGTTTGGACATTGGTTCCTCGACCACAAGGCAAAACTATAATTGGAACTAAATGGGTTTTCAAGAACAAGAAAAATGAGAACGGTGAAGTAATCAGGAATAAAGCACGGCTCGTTGCTAAGGGATACAATCAACAAGAAGGAATTGATTACGACGAGACGTATGCTCTGGTCGCCCGTATTGAAGCTATTCGCTTATTTTAGCATACGCGGCTCACAAAGACTTCAAAGTATATCAAATGGACGTCAAAATAGCCTTTCTCAACGGCGTATTAAAAGAAGAAGTCTACGTCGCTCAACCCGAAGGGTTCATGCACGAGAACCATCCTAATCATGTCTATCGATTGAAAAAAGCTCTCAATGGACTAAAACAAGCCCCTCGTGCTTGGTAAGATGTTCTGATCGAATTTTCGGTCAAATCCAACTTCATCAGAGGAACAATCGATACGACTCTCTTCATCAAAAGGCAAGGCAATGACTTGATGATCGTTCAAGTTTACGTTGATGACATCATTTTCGGATCGACGAATGAATGCCTCTGTCAGAAATTTGGTAATCTCATGAAGACCAAATTCGAGATGAGCTTAATGGGCGAACTCCAATTCTTTCTTGGATTACAAGTCAAGCAACTCCATAATGGCATCTTCATCAGTCAGACCAAATATATCCGAGATATTCTGAAGAGATTTAATCAAGACAATAACACCCCAATGAATACTCCTATGTCTACTACTTGCAAACTGGATGTTGATCCGTCTGGAAAGGCTGTCAACATCACCACCTATCGGAGCATCATCAGATCTTATCTCTACTTGACATGCAGCCGACTCGACATTATGTTTGCAACTTGCCTTTGCGCCCGCTTTCAAGCCGACCCAAAGGAGTCCCACATGAATGACGTCAAGAGGATTCTACGATATCTCAAAGAAACTCCAAACTTAGGGCTTTGGTATCCTAAAAATACTGACTTTCGACTTATTGACTATACTGATGCTGACTGTGCATGTTGTCGAATGGGCAGAAAAAGCACGTCTGACGGAGCACAATTTTTAGGCGAAAAGTTGGTCTGCTGGTCTTCAAAGAAACAAAATTGTGTATCAACATCGATGGCCGAGGCGGAATACGTTGCGGCTTCCAGCTGTTGCTCGCAGACTCTATCGATGCGGACACAACTACGCGATTACGGGTTTGATTTCAATAACATTCCCATTTATAGTGATTCTCAAAGTGTTATAGCCATTACTTGCAATCATGTTCATCATTCACGCACGCAACACATAGATATTAGATATCATTTTATAAAAGATCATGTAGAAAAAGGCACGATATATATGTATTTTGTTAAAACGGAGCTTCAACTTGCCGACTTATTCACTATGGCTTTGGATGAAAAACGATTCCAATTCCTTATTGCTAAGTAAGGCATGTTGAATCTCGTACTTACTTGAAATGTGCTTTACATGCTCTACTATGCTTCAATTTGATATTCTATGCGCTTCTTAATATTCCTTAATTATTTTGCGTGACTGTATCTTTTAATATTTTTTTTACATAAAATTAAAAAAAAAAATATATATATATATATATATATTAAAATAAAATATATATAAATATAAATATATTTTTTATATAAATAGTATAAATAAAGTAAAAAACATGGGGGATGACGATAATTTTTTCTATTTTTGAAACTACTCACAAAAATATCTCTTCGATATATATGATTAAATTCTTTGCGTAAAATTCATATGACATTCTTTTATTCAAAAGAACTTTGTTTGTTTCACTCGACACAAAGCCACATCATACATGTGAGAATTTGAACCTCAATATTTTTTAGAGTGTCGCACTTCAAATGACTATCTGTTGGTTTGTACTCGTAGCTTCATCTTGCTTTTGTGTTTAGTTTGTCATGAAAATGATATGGGCATATTAGGAAATTCCTCACTTGGCATAAATTATATATCCTTTACTTTTTCCTCTAGAGATCCCCTTTGAACCTTCTCCGACATTCTTTTTGTTTATCAACACCCGATTAAGCCTTCAACATTATACAAATGATTCGGGGTTACTCAGTCAAGAGAAAGAGGGGGAGAGCAAAAGTGATGCACATTATGCATTTCTCAATCATTATAGTAGAGAAACACTGATCTCACTGCGAACTTCTCCTAGATAATCTCGTATACTCCTAGAAGAGAAGCACCTTGAAGTGAACTTCTCCAATGATAATCTCGATCTTATATAGGGAAAATGAGAAGAGAATCACAGTCTTGGGTTCGAACTCCATAACTGTGAAAGCTTTCTAAAGAAACATAGTCTCGACCCAAAATCAAAGAAGATCTCATCTCTCAAAGCCTTGAAAAGAAATTACTAAAGAAGGGAAAAGCAAAAGGAGCAGAACATAATTTCACAGAAAGGGCCCCTGGAAGAGAAGAATATTTATGCTCACTAACCCAAAATTCCTACCCCTTTAGTCATAGCCTGAGAATAATCCCTTAAAAGTCCCTTTGATTCAAAATGACGAACTCTCACTTGGTAAGTTGATTAAAAATACTACGATAACAAATTAATTGATATAAATTTGTTGTGATGGTAAGAGTGATATATCTACTAAAAATCACCTTGAAAAAAATAAATTGAGCGATATGAGCGAAACTTGCGAGAGTTGTCGAAGTGATTCATACTATGCCCTTAGAATACTAGTTTAGTTACATGATTTTATGGCAAATTAATGTTTTATATGTCTTGGAAATTTTTGTGTGATAATGTTCAAAATAAATAAATCTGACCCCGAAACAGAAATATTTTTTTAAATCGTACATTTTAAATGTATTAATACATGCATTGGTTCAGAATTGATAAAATGCGATTAAATATTTTGAAAAACGTTATACTTTTAATGAAACTATGCTGAATTGCTTAAAGTGCGGTACGTACTTAAATCGGAAATTTTCATATGCCAATTTGTACTGAAAATAGGCGTAGGTACTGAAAAGTTTAGTCATGCAATTGTTGAGGGGGAGTTTTATATGAGAATTTTTTATTATATTCTACACTCGTAAACCATTAATTCTAACTTTTTTAAGCCTCGCAGAACATTTAGAGCTCATTCGAGGAGTCAAATGTTGAATTTCATCAACATTAGGAGATAATTTCATCTCTTTCAGAAATACAGGGAGTACTAAGTAATTTATTGTTCGGTTAATTCATAAAAAAAAATTTCTTCAGACCTGAATTTATCTAAAGCTCAAAAATATTTTTTTTACGGCCCAAATGAATTTTTACTTTACCCGATCGTAAAGTATCAATATCACTTTATCGATCAAAAAATCTCTCACACGCTACACATTCCCAATCGAAAAACTTTTCGACTTCTACGAACTCTTCGAACCGACTTTGGCGATTCAAACCAAATCCCGCAATATTCGAAAATTTTATATTAAACTTGCCGATTTCGAAGGTAGAAACTTGTGCCGAATCATTTCTGTTCAAAAACATCCGATTCTCAAGCATTTTCAAGAAAACATTTGAAGAAAGTTCATGTTTATATTTTCGACGAAAACTGATTTTCGACCCTCAAATCAAAGTGTTTAAACTCGATCTTTTGGGTTAAAATCATGATATTTGGATTCGCCACTGTTTCTGAACATTCCAAACCCAGGTCAACTCATGATTTACTCAGAAATCGAAGATTATGTTTTACGTTTTTACTGTTTGATTAGAAAATTTTCGATCGAAAAAGTGTGTCGGAAACAGTGTCGTCGAAGAACTTTAGTATTTTATTCGATCGCAAAACTCAGGGTCGAAAACCTTTTGTTTTCGATATTTCGATCGAAAAACTACGCGGCGAAAAACTTAAGTTTTTCGATAATTTTTTATTCGATCGAAAACTGACTCAGCGAAAAACTATTGTTTTCGATAACATTTTATTCGATCGTAAAAGTCATCGGCGAAAACTTGAGTTATTCGACACATTTTTATTCGATCGCAAAATTTACCGATCGAATAAACTGTTACTCGAATAAAAACACGTTGAAAAAGACTTAGAAAATTTTTCAAGACTTAGAAATTTTTCGTTCGCAAAATTTACCAATCGAATAAATTGTTACTCGAATAAAAAGCACGCTGCTAAAACTTAGTCAATTTTACAAATCTTTCAAAATTTTCACTAAGTCTTTCGAACATAAACCTTAAAACATACAATTCTTCTCTAAATTCAGTCTTAATCCAATTTATTCACATATGAAAAATTATCGACTAATGAATCTTATGTTATTTTTCCAGATATAGAAACTCCAAACTATCCTCATATCTACTCCTCTGGAAGTTATATGACAGTCCAAGACAACAACTTCCAACTGGACCTAACGACGTTTCGGTGTCTGGATGAAGTCAGCATATCCGTCCTCAAAGGACACCCTATATGGCCAGCCTTGACAATGACATCCACCGTACCAATGGTCTATCTCCAGCAATTCTGGGGATGTATGAAGAGTTTCGTCAACGGCGATAGCATGGACTATATGACAATGCTCAACACAAGACATATCGCCCTGACGAAAAATCTGATGGCCATGGTGCTCGATCTCTCGCACTACGATGAATATGATCAACTTCCAACGGATGCAGAGATCATAGAAGACATGCTCCGGATGGGATACAAACCTCCGCTAACCAAATTGGCGAACTTTCAAAATAGCGGGATTCCCCATCCGTGGAAGACATTGTTCGGCATCATCAACAAATGCCTCTCCCCAAAACACTCCGGCTTCGACAAGGCGAACGGGAACATTCTTCGCATTTTTCACGGAGTGGTCTTCTCCAAAAGATATGACGTGGCTCAGCTGATTTGGAACGATCTAGCGGACCAGATGCGTCAGAGGGAGACAAAGTCGAATGCCAGATCTCTTCCTTATGTAAGGTGGTTCCCGGTGCTGATCTCGCACTTCGTGGAACTCCATATAGAGATCCCGAGACTACCACCAATTGCGGAATACACTCCGCCACGCCTTCAATTTTTTTCACAACCCGAAGGCCGCCGATATAGCACTCCAACCAATGCTGATCGCATTGGAGTTGCTCCGATTAGCTGATCCAACTAAAGAGGCAGACCAAGACTATTGCCAGAACAACTCTATCACATAGGCGATTGTACGTGCCTTGGATCCAGCTCCGACGCCTTCTCAAAGGGAATCCTTGGTGACAACAACGGATCCCGAAGCCACGACTCAGGAGCTTGAACCTGAAGTTGTCCTACAAGATATCTCTCCTAAGGCAACTGATTCTTATGAAGCACACAGACTCCAACGAAGAGGCCCTCGCCGACAACAACTCTCGGCCTCGTCTACAGTGCCTTCACTCTTACCAGCTTCGGAGCCAACACATCCACCACCAAGAGATCAGCCTACTGAACAGATTCAAATTGAATCTGTCTCAACACCCATTGAGGTGATACCTATTGTATCATCTCAAGGATTAGGTGGAAGCCCTATTGGACCCCCTATATCTTCGGAGCGAACAATAGGCCAACCCATTGAAGTGGTGACTTCAGGGTTGATAACGGATGTCCTTGGACGTTCCGGAACTTCAAGACTTACTCTAAGCGACACATCAGAAATCTACTCCAATGTTGTGACAGTGAAGCGCCTCCCTGGCCCCACTCCAACAATGTTCGTGACGGAACACAGACTACAAGCAGCGCTCTCCACAGCTCTATCTTCTCTAGAAGATCGTCTGATGGACCATATGCTCCATGCTCTCGAGACTTCCCGAAGAGACACTGGGAAAACACCAGTCTCAGAAGCTGCTGCGACCGACACTCAAACCACCCCCGTCTCCTCACCACTTCCTACCACCACTCTACACACCCCACTACAACCAATCCTCACCACCCCAACTCCCTCACCCTCACTTATCAATCCCTACACCATCCCGATCACCCAGCTTCACGATATCCTCATCTCACGCCTCCTCTCCAAAAGGTTAATAGATGAACCGGAGCAGCCAGCACAAACAACGTGCCGAGAAAAAAGCTCCCGCACTAAGCGTAGACATGACGATCCCGATGATCCGGATCGTCATGAGGGGGAGAAACGGCAACGAACTACACGGAGCGGCCGTAAATTGAGTCAAACACAGACAAAGACTTAAGAAGCTGGAGGATCGTCCTCACACCCACCAACCACACAATCTCAAACCGCCAACAAACAACCACATGTACTTGATATCATATAATTGTTTAACATTGACCTTTTTCAAGTTACAGGGATTGTTAAAACCTAAGCCTTCTTTAGGATTATAAAATTCTATATCAAGAGGTTGATTTAGAAAAATAGTTTGATCCGTTTGACCCCTTTTCGTTAGAAGATCATCTAAAGTTTTAATCCTTGAGTAAAGTTTCTTACGCTCGTCAGAGATTTCTTTGAAATTATTTTCAGAAATTTTAAATCTCTCTGACAATCGATAAGAGTCGTATTAAGGTCATTGGCTTTAGTCTGAGACATAGCTATTGTTAATTCAAGACTAGATATTTTTTCCTTAGCGTTAGATAAAAGAAATTCTAAATGAATTTTCTTATCTAATTGCTTTTGGAAATTGTTTTCACTAAGAGCTAGTCTCTCTTCTAATTCCTTTGTTCTTTTCCGCTCATTTTTCATGTTAGAGTACTTAATCTGTAATGATTCTAACATGTTTAATAATGTGGATTGAGACATTGTCACCTCTTGTGATGAAGAGGATGCTTTATCGTCGTCGTCGTCAGGCCTTCTTGAAGAGTTATCATTTGAGGCGTTTTCGAGGTATGCCATGAGAGCGAGATTTTCATCGTCATAATCTGTGGTGTCTTTCAGCCAATGCTCTTGTTCGGCCATCAGTGCTACTCCAGCCTCTTTTTGTTTAGTGAGTTGGAATTTTTTGGAGTAGTAGTTGGCGTCCTTTTTCTTGGGAAGTTTGCATTCTCTGGCGAAGTGCCCTATCTTACCACAATTATCGCCCGATCTTTCCTTGTGCATGGAGCTTGATGTCCGAAGTCTATTTGCCGAGGAAGAGGATTTCTTTTTGTAGAACTTTTTGCTCATCATTTTAGAAATGAGAGCCAGTTGTTTCTTGAACTCCTTCATATCGGGTTCGGAGTCCGATTCAGATTCGTCTTCATCTTCTGAAGAACTTGGCAACTTGATGCTTTTATCTTTGCGAGATCGACTTGTTTTTCTTTCAGAAACAAGGGTTATAGAATCGTCGATATGCTTGCCCTTAAGTTCTTTTTGTATCTCGCTGATATCTTCCTCGTGTTGGGCGAGATTATCAAAGACGGCTTATCCATTTCGCCCAAATCCTTATTTTGACGGATTTGCATGGATATTTTCTTTCACTCCGGTTGAAGAGAAGAAAGAAATCGGATGTTGACCTCCATGTTGGTCTTGAAGATATCTATCTTCCTCATCTCATTAAGAAGAGTTAGATAGCGTTGATAGAGTTCATAAACGGTTTCATCTGCCTTGGCTTTGAATGCGTCGTAAGTGGTTAGAATATTTGCTTTCTTCGCTTTGACTCCAACTTCGGTTCGTTGCATCATCTTGTGGAGCTCGTCCCACATAGCTTTTGCACTAGATAGACTATCTATTTGCATATAGATGTCGTTAGGAATTCCTTGCATTAGGAAAGTTTTGGCTCCTAAATCTGCTTTTGCTCTTAATCGCTCCGCCACGGTGTATTCACTAGGAATTTTGAGTCTTCGTGAGGCGGACATGGGAGGATTATAGGTGGCATCGCCTTCTTGGATGAGCCAAAATTGAGCGGGACCTTCTTGAAGAGAAGCTATCAAATTTGTAGCATGCTCTTTTGTTTCCAAGAAGTTCATGAATTGGCTTCTCCATACGGTGTATTCGCTTCTTCGTAAAATTGGAGGGCGGACGTCGTTTCCGAGCGAGTAAGCATCCATTTGTAGTTGATTGGTTGGATCTTCGTGAAAGTTTGGAATTGTAATGAAAAGTGCTTCGCAAGTGACAAACTTCGTTAGTAATGTTTGATTCGTACTTGAAACAATTTTCCTTTCGTACCTTTTTTTCGGTTGCTAAAGAGAAATTATTTTGATTTCTAAGAATATTTGATATGAGAATTGATACTTCAAAATTTTGCTAAATAATTTGGATTTTAAGATCGAAAATTTTGACTATCGTAGAAGATAATTCGGAGACAAATATTTTTCGTAAGTTTTGAAAATTACGAAATTTGATTTCTTTCAAAATAGTGTAAAATGTGTGTGTGTTTGAGCAGTGACCGAAATTTTTTTCGAACAATATAGTTTTCGATTAAAAAAATTCGAACCTATAATCGAAAAAGATTTTCGATTGTATAAGTTTTTTGTTAATTTGTCGAAAATTATTTTTCGAAGGTAAGAGTTTTGTAGAGTAAATATCATGTCGAAAAATAGTTTGTCGAATAATTGTTGATCTAAAAAACGTTTATCGAAGAATTTGTAATCGAAAAATTTTGTTAAGTTTGACTCAAAGTTTTTCGAGTTTGACTTATTCGATCGAAATATGTTTTCGCTAAATTTTTGCTCGAAAATTTAGATGATCGAAAATCTTGAGATCGAAAACTTGTTTTACTATTACAAGATTTTCGAGTCAAAATTAGATATTTATTTAGCGAAAACAGTATCCGTCGAAAAAATTACGCTTTATTACGCTCGAAAAAGATATTTATATATGAATCGAAAAACTAATTATCGAAATAATGTTTTTCGAGTCTTATATCTGAGTAAAACACACGAGAACAGTGTTTGTCATCGAAAAATTTATCGGCTGCAAAGTTATTCAAAAATTAATTTTCGAGCCAAGTTTTTCGATCGAAAATCCGATCGAAGAATAGCAAAGTTCAGTGAAACATTGAAAATTCCAGATTCAAACGAGATGTTTAATTTAGGTGATGAAATTCTGGTAATCACTCGTTTCTTCGTTCTTAATATGAGCAAACACAAGATTTACCACGTTTTACAGCAAAATATATCAAATATTACGAAAATTAAATCGAAATCAAAACTTAATCGCAAACGCAAATATCAATCTAAATCGAAAATCTGAATTAATATGACGTTCTTAGCGATTGAAATCAGTACGTAAATCATTCCTAACATAAATTGTATCACTTAATCAGCAAGATCATCAACAAATCTGGAAAAATACAAGTCACGCAAGTTTTTCGATGGAAAAATCTGGAAAATTATTTTGATCTTAAAATCGCGAATTCAATCCAAAATCAATCACGATCTGCTCTGATACCAATTGTTAGGTCCTATATTATCAACTACCGATCGATCTAAGAATGAATTCTAGAAATTCGAATAAGAAATCTTACGAATTACGTTCGGTCGAATATCCGCGTTGAAGATCTTGAGAGAGGTTATTTGATTTCCGAGATTCTCGATCGTATTCTCTCTCGTTTAAATATGAATCCAATACTCTTGATTTTCTGAAATGAACTTATGTATTGATTTTGATAGTGTACATTGTATTTATACCTATTTACATGGTGTATTTACTATTTGCTACACTATCAAAACTACTAATTATGCCCCTAATTACAAGGATAATTAAATTACAAAGCACAACTTTAAATTCTTTTCAATCCACTTACCAAGTGAAAGTTCATCATTTTGAATCAAAGGGATTTTGAAGGGATTATTTTTAGGCACTGACTAAAAGGGTAGGATATATTTGAGGATTAGTGAGCTTAAAAATTCTTCAATTCCAGGGGCCCTTTTTGAAATTCATTTCATATCCTTTAGCATTTCTTTTCTTCTGTGCTTGCTCAAGAAGAGTATCGTCTTCTTTACAAAACTTTGAGAGATGTGATCTTCTTTTTGGGCCGAGACCGTGTTCCTTTCGAAGGTTCCACTGTTATGGAATTCGAACCCAAGGCCATGCTTCTCTTCGTGTTTTCTCTATATAAGATCTAGATTATCGTTGGAGAAGTTCACTTCAAGGCGCTTCTCTTCTAGGAGTATACGAGAGTATATAGGAGAAGTTCACAGCGAGATCCATGTTTCTCTTCTATAATGATTGAGACTTTCATCATATGTATCTCTTTTTCTCCCCCTCTTTTTCTTGATTGAGCAACCCCGAAACCTTAGGAATAATGTTGAAGGCTTAATCGGGTTTCAAAAGAAAAAGAATGTTGGAGAATGATGTGCCTTTGTGTCTAGTGAAACAAACGAGGCGCTTTGAATAAAAGAAAGTCACATGAATTTTTAGACAAATTTTTAGACAACATTCCGGTGCCCGGATGAAGTCGTCATCTCCATCCTTAAAGGACACCCACTGTGTCCAGCATTAACGATGACGGCCTCCGTACCGATGGTCTACCTACAACAATTCTGGGGACTTATGGAGAGCCATGCAGTCGGAAACGACGTGGAATATACAACACAAATAAACAGAAGACAAGTCGTTCTGAACCGCAATCTAATAACCATGGTGCTTGATCTTCCACACTACGAAACGTATGATCAACTTCCAACAGACGCAAAAATCGTAGCGGATATGCTCCGGATGGGATACAAGCCTCCAATGCCCAAATTGGCGAGTTTCCAAAACAAAGAATTCCCCATCCGTGGAAGACATTGTTTGGCATTATCAAGAAATGCCTCTCCACAAAACACTCCGGATTCGACAAGGCGAATGGGAACATCCTTCGCATTTTTCACGGAGTGATCTTTTCCAAGAAGTATGACGTGACCCGCCTAATTTGGAATGATCTAGCGGACCAGATACGTCAACGGGCGACCAAGTCGAATGCAAGTTTCTCCCTTACGTACGGTGGTTCCCGGTGCTGATCTCACACTTCATGGAACTCCATCCAGAGATCCCGAGACTACCACCAGTTGGGGAATACACTCCGCCACGCCTTCGACTTTTTCACAACCCGAAGGCCGCCGATCTAGCACTTCAACCAATGGTGATCCTATTGGAGCTGCTCCGATTAGCTGATTCAACAGAAGAAGCATACCAAGACTACTGTTAAAACAACTCCATCATGGAGGAGATGTCACGAGCCTTGGATCCAGCACCGACACCTTCTCAAAGGGAATAACTGGTGGAAACAATGGAGCCCAAAGCCACGGCTCTGGAGATTGAAACACCGGCAGTCGAGCCCGAAGGCGTTCCTCGAGATATTTCTCCTGAGGCCACTGACTCAGACGAAGCAGACAGACTCAAAGAAAGGGCTCTCGCCGACCGCACCTTTCGGCCCCGTCTGTATCGCCTTCAAACATACCGGCTTCTGTGCAAACACCTCCACCACCAACTGATCAGCCAATCGCACATATTCCAATTGAATTTGTCTCAACACCCATAGATATGATACATATTGTATCATCTCAAGGATTGGGTGGAAGCCCTATTGGACACCCGATATCTTCAGAGCCAACAATAGGCCAACCTATCGAAGTGGTGACTTCAGGGTTGACAACGGACGTCCCAGGACGTTCCGGACCATCAAGACCTACTCAAGGCGGCACATCGGAAATATATTCCGATATTGTGATAGTGGAGCACCTTCCTGGCCCCACTCCACCACTGTTCGTGACGGAGCAACGATACAAGCCGCACTTCCACAGCTCTATCTTCTCTAGAAGATCGTATGATGGACAGAATGCTCCAAGCCTTAGAGACTTTCCGAAGAGATATCGGGAAAACACTAGTCTCTGAAGCTGCTCCGACCGACACTCAAACCACCCTTGTCTCCTCACCACCTCCACCACCACCTTCCACACCCCAATACAACCTATCGTCACCACCTCAACTCCATCATCTTCACTAATAAACCCCTATACCATCCAAACACTAACTCTCTCTCCTACAAAACCAAATCCAATCCTGACCTCCAACCCTCCCAAGCCCAACCAGAAGCAGTTATCTACGATTCACATCTGATCGTAGATGACTATATCCTAAATGATAAGTGGATGATGCAATGGGAACCAAAAGAAGCTGCTCAAGCTCGACTCTCCAACGTCAGATACTTCTTACAACAAGCTTCGGTGGACTTGGTGCTGCGAAGAAGAAGAACTTCAAGAAGGCGAGAACTACAGTTCTGCTCTCCCAGAGCTACCAGAGATGATTAGCCACAGAGTCGACTCTCCTCTCCGCTTACCAAAAGGTACGGTTAGAGTCGAGATAACATGGGAGAATGTCAGAATAAAGAAGCTCAACGAACTCAATCTACGGGGCATCTCACACTGGGAAGACAAGAAGAAATGGAGTATATATTCATGCTCAACTATTTTGGACCCGATCGGAGTGGCATCCCAACTGATCAACTGAAGAAATATTTCAGGGACAAGCCACCGATTCTCCAACTCAACAGAGTATCGCACACGATCGAAAGATACCCAACCCCTATCTACATTATTGAGCGATCGGACAACAACCGCACTCGAGAGGAGATAGATGAAAGATATCTCCCTTTCCTTCTACCGGATGAGGTCTACCATCTGTATCAGATGTACAAGAGAAAATACCAGATGCAATCCGGATATATCAAGACTGAAGGACTCGAGAGACTAAAGAGATTCATGGTGCGGCAGATCAAGTATCACACCGCACATGACCTTCAAATCGCTTTAGAGAACAATATGAAGAAGGTCAACATGGAGTCTCCGCTCATGAAGGGCTTTCCAGTCAACAATTTTCCTGAGAACTACATCTTCAAGAAACCTGGTCTCTCCATAACCTATCGGAATCCAGTCATTGGAAAGACGAGGGCTATGATGAAGTCAGAGATCCACAAGTTCTGTGACGGGACACTAAAATTAGTGAGGAAGAACATCCAGAAAAGATTGGGAGAGATCACCGAAGAGACAATCTTCGAAAATCTTTGTGAAGAAGAGACTCCACTCTTAAATGAGCTTCTGGATGCGATAAATGAGAGATTGGAGCTAAGGAATGTTGCTTGACGATACAAGACAACATTGAATTGCGAAAATCTTTTTACACCCGACAAGGATAAAAGGAGCGGAAATGAAGACAAGCACAAAGGGAGAGATTGAAGAGAATTTTTTATTGTGCTTCGTAAATTAATTATCCTTGTCCTTAGGGGCGTAATTAGTATTTTTGATAGTGTAGGACCAAATAGTAAATATACCATGTAAATAGGTATAAATACAATGTACACTATCAAAATCAATACAAGTTCATTTTTAGAAAATCACGAGCATTGAATTCACATCTAACAACCTCTCTCAAGATCTTCAACGCGGATATTCGACCGAACGTAATTCGTAAGATTTCTTATTTGAATACCTATAATTCATGCTTAGATTGCTTGTTGATTGATGAATTAGGACCTAACAAGCAGGCTTAGTCAAGTAGAATCGGGTTGCGCTGCTTGATGCTCTGATCCCTAGAGACCAGGACCCCAGCTGAGGAGAGTCTCTACAAACGGCTAGTAGGTGAACCCGAGCCGTCCACCCAAACACGTTGCTGTGAAGAAAGCTCCCGTAAGAAGCGAAGACATGACGATCCCGATGAACCGGATCCTCATGAGCAGAGAAACAACAAAGGACCACACGAAGCGGCCGTGGTCAGAGTCGAGAAAAACAAATAGCGACTCGAAAAACTGGAGAATCATCTACCAACCAACCAACCAGACAACCCACTACCATCCAACAAACAACCACTACATCTACCATATCCGACACATAAACACTACCTCCCACAAGTCCAAATCCAATCCTAACATCCAACCTCCTCGAAAATCAACCGGATGCACTCGTCTACGATCTACATGCGATCGTAGATGATTACATCTTAAACAAGAAGTGGCTGACGCAATGGTAACAAGAGGAAGCTGTTCAAGCCAGACTTTCCAACGACAGATACTTCTAACAACAAGCTTTGGTAGATTTGGTGCTACTTGAAGACGTATAACTTCAAGAAGGCGAGAGCTACAATTTCGCACTCCCCGAACTACGAGAGATGATCAGGCATGAGTTGACTCCTCTCCCCGCTTATCAAAGGAGACTGTCAGAGTCGAGACGCCTTGGGAGAATGTACGGATTGAAGTTCCATTTATTGAAGATATAAGGAAGCAGATTTGTAGGGCTCCTAATCGCATAAAGAAGCTTAATGAGCTAAATATACAGGGCATCTCCCATTGGGAAGAGAGGAAGAAGATGGAGCACATTTTCATGCTCAACTACCTTGGTACGGATCAAAGTGGCATCCCAACGGATCAGCTCAGAAGAAATTTCAGGGACAAGCCACCGATCTTCAAACTCGTGGGCGTATCGCACACGCTTGGAAGCTATCCTACCCCTATATAACACATCGAGCGTGCGGACAACAACCATACTCGAGAGGAGATAGACGAAAGCTATATGTCGTTCCTTTTACCAGACGAAGTGTGTCGTCTGTTTCAGATGTACAAAAGAAAATACCAGATGTCCACTGTTTACATCAATAATGAAGGACTCGAGAGGTTAAAGAGATTCATGGTGCCAGATCAAGTTCCATACCGCACTCGACCTTCAAATTGTTGTAGAGAACAATATGAAGAAGGTCAACATGGAGTCTCCGCTCATGAAAGGCTTCCCGCTCAACGACTTCCTAAAGAATTACATCTTCAAGAAGCCACACCTCGCCATCACACTTATCGGAATCAAATTATTGGAAAGACGAGAGCGATGATGAAGTCTGAAGTTCACAATTTATGTGACGAGACGTTGAAGCTCGTGAGGAAGAACAACGAGAAGAGGTTGGCGGAGATCACTGAAGAAACGATCTTCGAGGATCTTGGTGAAGAAGAGGCCCCGCTCCTAAGTGAGTTTCTGGATGCTATAAACAAGAGACTAGAGCTGAGGAATGTTGTCCGACACTACGAGACAACATTGGGATTGAGAAGATCGTTCTACGCCCGACAAGGATAAACGGAGCTGAAAAGAGAACAAGCACAAAGGGGGAGATTGAAGAAACATAGAAGTTGTGCATTGTTAATTAGTTATCCTTGTAATTAGAGCGTAGCTCGTATTTTTGTTAGTATAGGACTAGTTTGTAAATATACCATGTATAGAGGTATATATACCATATTCACAACAAAAATCAACACAAAAAAAAGTCATTCTCAGAAGAAAAAAAAAAGTAATGTTCAGAAAAAAAAGTATTGAATTCACATTTTAGAGAGAGAAAGGCAATAGAAACTTCCACTCTCTAATATTTTATCTCTCCCGATCTTCATACTCGATATTCGACCAAAGGTAATTCTCGAGATTTTGAAGAAACGTAGAATTGTGCTTTATTAATTAGTTATCCTTGTAATTAGGGGCGTAACTCGTAGTTTTGATAATGTATGACTTAGTAGTAAATATACCGAGTAAATCGATATAAATACAATGTACACAAGTATTGAATTCACATTCTAGATAGAGAAATGCAATCGAAAACTTTCACTCTCTAATCGTTTTTCTCTCCCGATCATCAAACTCGATATTCGATCGAAGCTAATTCTTGAGATTTCTCATTCGAATATCTAGAATTCATGCTTAGATTGATTGTTAGTTGATAAAAAGTACCTAACAATTGGTATCAGAGCAGATCGTGATAGCTTTTGGATTGAATTCGCTATCCGAAGATCAAAATTATTTTCCGGATTTTTCGATCGAAAAACTTACGTGAAATGTATTTTGATCAATATGCTTAATTTTGCGAATTTTGTTGACGATCTTGCTGTTAAAGTGATAGATTATGTGTTAGGAATGAATTACGTATTGATTTTAATCGATTAGAATAACGAATTGTTTCATATTTTCGATTTCGATCGATATTTGTGTTTGCGATTATGTTTTGAATATGATTTGATTTCCTTCATAATCGATATATTTTGATGTAAAACATGGTTAATTTTGTGTTAGTTCATATTCAGAACTTAGAATCGAGTGATTACCATAATCTCAGCACCTAACTTGAACTTTTCGGTTGAATCTGGATTTCACTGTTCCATTGAACTTGAAGGTTGTTCTTCGATCGTTTTTTGATTGAAAAACTTGGCTCGAAAAATATTTTTCGAATAAGTTTCCAGCCGAAATATTTCTCGACAACTCACACTGTTTTCGTTAGTTTCACTCAAATATCAGACTCGAAAAACATTATTGTCGATAATAAGTTTTTCGATTCATATATAAATATCTTTTCGAGTATACCAAAGCGAAATTGTTTTTCGACGGATACTGTTTTCGCTTAATAAATATCTAATTTTGACTCGAAAAACTTGTTTTACTATTACAAGTTTTTCGATCTCATGATTTTCGATCATCTAAATTTTCGAGTCACTGAAAACATATTTCGATCGAATAATTCGCAGTCGAAAAACTTTTAGTCATCAATTTGAGTCAAACTTAACGAAATTTTTCGATCACTCTTAATTTTTTAATTACAAATTATTCGATAAAAGTTTATGCGATCAACAAAATTTTTCGACAAACTATTTTTCGATAGGATATTTTCTTTGCAAAACTCTTACGTTCGAAAAATAATTTTCGATAAAATATACCACGAAAAACTTATACGATCGAAAATCGTTTTGGATTAAAAGTTCAAAATTTTTCAAATCGAAAACTTTACTGCTCAAAAATTTTCGACCACTGAACTTTCAAACACTCACACATTTTGCACTGATTTGAAAGAAATCAAAAATCGTAATTTTCAAAACTTACGAAAAATATTTGTCTCCGAATTATCTTCTTCGATACTCAAAATTTTCGATCTTATATTCAAAATTCATTAGCAAAATTTTGAAGTATCAATTCTTATATCAAATATTTTTCGCAAATCAAAACAATTCCTCTTTAAAACCAAAAAATGTGAGCCAAACATTACTAACCATGTTTGTCACTTGTGTAGCACTTTTACCATTGCAATTCAAAACTTTCACGAGATCGTACCAATCAACTACAAATGGATGCTTACTCACTTGGAAACGACGTCCGCCCTCCAATTCTATGAAGAGGTGAATACACCGTTTGGAGAAGTCGATTCATGAACTTCTTGGAGACAAAAGATCAAGCTAGTCGATCTCGCAAAGATAAAAGCATTAAGTTGCCATGTTCTTTAAAAAATGAAGACGAATCAGAATCGGACTCCGAGCCAGATATGAAGAGTTCAAGAAACATTTGCCTCTCATTACTAAAATGATGAGCAAAAATTTCTATAAAAAGAAATCCTCATCTTCGGCTAATAGACTTCGGACATCAAGCTCCAAGCGCAAGAAAAGACATGCCGAGTCATCAGAAACCAAAAACGCCAAAGAACCACAAAAATGCTACAATTATGGAAAGTTAGGGCACTTCGCCAGAGAATGCAATCTTCCTAAGAAGAAAGACGACAATTACTACTCCAAGAAATTTCAACTAACCAAACAAAAGGAGGCTGGAGTAGCTCTGATGGCCGAAGAAGAGCATTGGCTAGAAGACACAACGGATTCTGACAACGAAAATCTAGCTCTCATGGCATATCTCGACGACGCCTCAAACGAAAACTCAACAAGGAGGTCCGACGACGAAGACAAAGCATCAACCTCATCAGAAGAGGTTATAATTAACCTGAGAAATCTTTAATAGCTACACCAATTTGAATAATAGCTACATGAGAAATCAACCTGAGAATAATAGCTACCAATTTGAATAATAGCTACACCAATCAGAAGATGTTAGTATGACTGACATGCCATTTGACTACACCAATTTGAATAATAGCTACATGAGAAATCAACCTGTCTAGTAGTTATAATTAATTATATCCTTTAGAAGATCTTCCTAAAGTTAAGGAACAAAATCTTGATCATTTTAAAAATTCTACTTTCTGTTATATTCCTGCTATTATTAAGAAAATAGTTGATTTGAACGCTTACTTATAGACAGAAAGAAAGAATTTCAAAGCAGAAAGAATGAGCTTTTATTGGAGATTTCTAATCTAAAAAATTCCTCAATTTTAAAATCTGGTCCTGATTTTATTTCGAAAGAAAAATCATTAATTAAGGACAAGATCAAATCTAAGAAAACACCTCCCATTATTTTACAAAATATTTTAAAAGAAGATCTTCTTTAAAATGCGTAAATAGAGGAAAAGAGTCCTTATATGCTTCAAAAGGGAAAAAGATTTTTATTAATTCTTTTTCTACTCCATCCACAGGTAGAGTAGTAAAAGTGGTGAATCATGCAAAGGAAAGAGTGCATAGGGTAGAATTTCAGAAGAAAAATGATAGAAATGACTTATTTTCAAAACTTTATTCTGTATCAAAAAGTAAGCACACTCGTAAGAAGACAGCCGTTTCTAATTTAATTGTTGTTGCTTCAACTTATGCATTAAAGCTTATTAATTTTGAAAGCACAAATTTTGATATCTGCTCTACTTCTAAAAACATAAGCCATCATTCTAAGACAAATGCAAATCTTAAGTCTCGTAGGAAATAAGATCCGACTATTAAGAAAGCTTATAGCTCGATACATTCTTGTCTTCATCCAAGGTACTCAGTCCAAGTACACTCAGCAAAACACCTTAAGAGACTAGCTAGAGAAAAGATTTTCTCATTCACTAAGACTAATAAGACATTTGTCTACGCTGAAATTAATGTCCCACGTAAGGTTCACCCTCAATAGGTTCCCAAGACACCATCTAGGCCAACGCAAGCCAACAAGGCCAAGTTGCCTAAAGAGGTACCACTTAAACCAACTACTTCTAAGTTGGTTTTGGTACCTAAGTGCACAAATCGTTTACGAACAAAAAATGACCAAACCTTACCTACCAAATCTGTTAATCCGAGAGGACCCATTACTAAGTGGGTACCTAAGTCTCTCTAAAATCTTTCTATGCTGATCCATCACGTGTGGTATTTAGATTCCGGTTGCTCCACACACATGACGGGAAATCAAGAACTAATGAGCAAATACCAAGACCGTTACAACGGAAAAGTCATATTCGACAACAATGATTCAGCTCCAATACTAGGCTTTGGAGATATTCTACTGCAGAATATGACAATCAAAGATGTCTCTTATGTCCAAGGTCTTAAACACAACCTGTTCACCATAGGAAAATTCTGCGATAAAGGATTTCAAGTGGTGTTTCTAGCTGAGCAGGGAAGAATCTTAAATAGTCAGAATGAAGAACTTCTTACAGGATCTCGAAGATCTAATATACACCATCAATCTGACAACAGTACGACCTTCGACAGCTGTTTGCCTCATCTCACAGACTACAATCAAGAGGTACAACTTATGGCATCAACGTCAGTGTCATCTAAACCTCAAAGCTCTTCACAAACTCTTTATCAAGAAGTTGGTCAACGGTCTACCAACTATTTCCCTTCTCCAAGACCATCATTGTTCGGCTTGTCAAATGGGGAAAATGAAGCGAGCATCACACAAACTCAAGCAAGTTACTTCCGCATATCGACCCTTGGAATTACTTCACATGGACCTTTGTGGACCAATGCGTATACAAAGTATCAACGGTTGTAAATATGTGTTAGTAATTCTTGACGATTATTCTCGCTACACATGGACAAGATATCTCTGATCAAAAGATGAGACTGGTGACTTGATAATCCGTTTTGTGAATACGACTCAGAATCTCCTGCAAAAGAAAATCCAGGTAATCCGGACTGATAACGAAACTGAATTCAAGAATCAACGTCTCAACAATAATCAGTCACCTGGAATTATTCAACAATTTTCAGCCGCTAAAACGCCTCAACAAAATGACATCGTAGAACGGAAGAACCGGACTCTAGTTGAAGCTGCAAGAACAATGCTAATACATTCCGGTCTCCCTCATTTTCTATGGGCTGAAGCAGTGAGTACCGCGTGCTTTACGCAAAATCGAACGATTATTCACAAACGCTTTGAAAAGACGCCGTATGAGATAATTAATCAAAGGATTCCGAATATCTCAT
This sequence comes from Linderniella brevidens, assembly GCA_004919715.1. Classification (NCBI taxonomy): domain Eukaryota; kingdom Viridiplantae; phylum Streptophyta; class Magnoliopsida; order Lamiales; family Linderniaceae; genus Linderniella; species Linderniella brevidens. The sequence goes on from SWDC01000148.1 coordinate 11,280,460, forward strand.
TCTTTAAAGTATTCGGTTGCAAATGTTTTGTGGCCAACGATCGGGACCATCGAAGCAAGTTCGACCCTAAAGCATTTGAAGCTGTCTTCGTTGGATATTCATCCACTTCTAAAGCATACCATGTCTATATCAAGTCTTCGCGTACTATCTTGGAAAGCTACAACGTCACTTTTCAAGAAGTGACCGATTTGGCTTCTGAACAAAATAGTTCAGAACCTGAGCTTATAGGCGTGTTGGCACAAAGTCAACAACTTCCGACAACTTCTACCTCAAAGTCAAGTGAAGCAATTCCCGCTGACCTAGAAGATTTGGATTTTCTATTTGAACATTTTTATCGGAACGAGTCTCAAATGCCTGCTTCGTCTCATTCCATACCAATCAATCTCCTTCTCCCTTTACGGAAGACTCATAATCCTCAAACTCCGACAAATGTTACGGATTCTCCTAGTTCTAAATATTCAACTAGTGCTGCAGCTCCTACAAATGCAGATGAGGAAATTCCTTCCAATTCAACCTCAGAATTGAATTTCCCAACTACAAATGATCGGCCCATCAATTAAGGATGTCTCGATCTACAAATCAACGAAGGATCTACTTTGGTTCTTCCTCATGAACGCAAATGAACTCGAGCTCATCCTATTAACCAAATAATCGGTGATCCTTCAATTGGAGTACGCACTAGGACGTCTACACAAAGCGGATTATTAGCATGCTTCTTAAGCCAAAATGAATTAATCAAGGTAGTCGAAGCCCTTAAAGACCCGGATTGGGTAATCGCGATGCAAGATGAACTCAACCATTCTAGCGTCTACGAGTTTGGACATTACTTCCTCGACCGCAAGGCAAAACAATAATTGGAACTAAATTGGTTTTCAAGAATAAGAAGAACGAGAATGGTGAAGTAATCAGGAATAAAGCACGACTCGTAGCCAAGGGGTACAATCAACAAGAAGGAATTGACTACGACGAGACGTATGCTCCGGTTGCACGTATCAAAGCAATTCGACTATTTCTAGCATACGCGGCTCATAAAAACTTCAAAGTCTATCTAATGGATGTTAAAACTGCCTTTCTCAACGGCTGTTAAAAGAAGAAGTCTACGTGCTCAACCCGATGGGTTCGTGCACGAGAATCATCCCGATCATGTCCATCGATTGGATAAAGCTTTCTATGGACTAAAACAAGCCACTCGTGCTTGGTATGATGTCCTAAGCAAATTTGTAGTCAAGTCCAACTTCATAAGAGGCACCATCGATACGACACTCTTCATCAAAACACAAGTCAAAGAACTGATGATCGTTCAAGTTTACGTTGATGACATCATCTTCGGCTCGACGAATAAACGTTTCTGTCAGAGATCTGGTGAACTCATGAAGACCAAATTCGAGATGAGCTTAATGGGAGAACTCCAATTCTTTCTTCGACTACAAGTAAAGCAACTCGAAGATGGAATCTTCATCAGTCAAACAAAATATATCTGAGATAATTTGAAGAGATTTAATCAAGACAAGAGCACACCGAGGAATACTCCCATATCAACAAACTTCAAATTGGATGCTGATCCGTCTGGCATGGCAGTCAACATCACAACCTATCGGAGCATTATCGGATCTCTTCTTTACTTGACGTCCTTGCCGACCCGACATCACGTTCGTCACTTGTCTCTGTGCTCGTTTTCAAGCTGACCCAAAGGAGTCTCACATGCATGCAGTCAAGTGAATTTTACGCTATCTCAAAGGAACTCCCAACTTAGGGCTATGGTATCCTAAAGATACTGATTTTAGATTAATTGGCCATACAAATGCTGATTATACAGGTTGTCGAATGGGCTGAAAAAGCACGTCTGGCGGAACACAAGTTTTAGGCAAAAAGTTGGTTTGTTGGTCATCAAAGAACCAGAATTGTGTGTCGACTTCGACGGCCGAGGCGGACTACGTCGCGGCTGCCAGATGTTGCTCGCAAGTTCTATGGATGCGGACACAACTACGCGATTACGGGTTTGAAAATAATAACATATTCATTTACAATGATTCTCAAAGTGCTATTACCATAACTTGCAATCATGTTCACCATTCATGCACAAAACTCATAGATATTCGCTATCATTTTGTAAAAGATAATGTAGGAAAAGGCACTATAGATATGTATTTTGTAAAAACGGAGCTTCAACGTGCTGACTTATCCACTAAGGCATTGGATGAAAAACCATTCCAATTCCTTATTGATAAGTTAGGCATGTTGAATCTCAATCTTACTTGAAAAGTGCTTTACATGCTCTATTATGCTTCTATATGATATTATATGTGCTTCTTCATATTCTTGATTATCTTGCGTGACTATATCCTTCAAATGTTTTTTACAAAGAAAAATAAAAATAAAATTGTATATAAATATAATAATTATAAAATTAAAAAATGGGGGATGACGATAATTTTGCCTATTACGAAATATTCACAAAAATATTTCTTTGATATATGATTACATACTTTGTCTAAAAATTCGTGTGACTTTTTCTTATTCAAAGAGCCTAGTTTGTTTCACTAGACAAAAAGCCATATCATATATGTGAGAATTTGAGCCTCAAATTTTTATTCTTGAGTGTGTCACACTTCAAATGACTATCTTTTAGTTTGTACATCATAGCTTCATTCTTGCTTTAGTGTTAGTTTGTCATGAAAATGATAAGGGCAACTTAGGAAATTCCTCACTAGACCCAAATTATAAATCCTTTACTTTTACCTCTAGAAATCCACTTTGAGCCTTCTCCGACATTCTTTTTCTTATGACACCCGATCAAGCCTTCAACATTATTCCTAAAGTTTCGGGGTTGCTCAATCAAGAAAAAGAGGGGGAGAAAAAGAGATACAAGTTTCAATCATTATAGACGAGAAGCATGGATCTCGCTGTGAACTTCTCCTAGATAATCTCGTATAGTACTAGAAGAGAAGCACCTCGAAGTAAACTTCTCCAATGATAATCAAGATCTTATAAATAGAGAAAACGAGAAGAGAAGCACGACCTTGGGTTCGAATTCCATAACTGTGGAACCTTCGAAAGGAACACGGTCTCGACCCAAAAAGAAGTTCTCATCTCTCAAAGCTTTGTAAAGAAGACAAAACTCATCTTGAGCAAGCACAGAAGAAAAAAAAAAGTTAAAAGATCGGAAATGAATTCCCAAAAGGGCCCCTGGATTTGAAGAATTTTTTTTAAGCTCACTAATCCTCAAAGTTATCCTACCCTTTTAGTCAGAGCCTAAAAATAATCCCTTCAAAGTCCCTTTGTTTCAAAATGATGAACTTTCACATAGTAAGTCGATTAAATATGCTACGATAACAAATTAAATGATATAATTTTGTCGTGATGATATGAGTGATATATCTACTAAATATTTCCATGATAAAAATAAATTGAGTGCGATGAGCGAAACTTGCGATATTTGTCAAAATGATTCATACTATGATCTTAGAATATTAGTTTAGTTACATGATTTGACGACAAATTATTATTTTATATGTCATGAGAAATTTTTTGCGTGGTAATGTTCAAAATGTCCAATCTGACCCCAAAACAAAATTTTTATAATAAATATATTTTTTATTAATGAAAATATTGTTCGCACATTTTAAATGCATTAGTTCAGAATTAATAAAATGCGAATTTTTTTTGGAAAACGCAAAATTTGAATGAATCTATGCTGAATTGCTTAAAAAGCGTTACTTGTACTTAGATAGTAAATTTTCATATGCCAAATTGTACTAAATATGTGCTTAGATGCCGAAAAGTTAAAACATGCAATTGTTGAAGGGGAGTTTTACATGAGAATTTGTTAGGACATTTTTATTGTGTTCAAATATAAATGTTATCTTAGTCTTGTAGTATAAGTAGTAGTTTGGGCTTTATTGTAAATAAGCCATAGATTAGGACTACTTAGCAAATATACAAAACTTGTTTGGTATATAAGGAACCCTAATGTGATGTATTAGGATTAAGAAGTCATTTAATAGAAAACCGAGCTTTAACGTGAAGAACGCTCTCAAGCTTCCGCGCCAAAATTCAAACGTGCTTCGTAAGTTTTAAATTTTCAATCGAATTCTTCACCGAGCTTAATCATGTTGGATATAACTGGAACTAACAATTGGTATCAGAGCAAACGTGTTAGGATTTGATCGAATTTTTCTCAATTTTCGTTTAAATTTCGTTGAAGAACTTGCACGACAATTTTCAATTTTCGGTTTGATTCTTCAAATTTCGATATGATTTGCTGATTTTAGGCTTCGATTGAGTGTTATAAACATATCTGTGCCGAAATTTGATCGATCCATACTTCAATTTGTGCGAATTTTGAAGATTAATCGAAATTCCTCTTTGTGTGTTCTTCATGAAATCCATCATAATTTCGAAAAATTGGTCATGGTTCGCTTTTATTATGGTTAATTGAGTGTTTCGTTTTGACAATCTGTTAATTTTGGTTCATTACCCAAGCTTAATTTGATTGATTTTGAGTTTTGTGATAGAAATTGATTAATTGTGGGTCTCGATCTGTTTATCGAGAAATAAAGTTCACGACAAAGTTTCTCGTATGACTTAGAAAGTTTATCGACTGACTTTCACGACACTCCCACGATAAAAGTTTCACACAATTTTCACACAACTCTCATGAGAAACTCTCGCACCGAGGAGAAAGCTTAATAATGATGGTGTCCGTGAGTTGAGGAGAAATCTTCACATATCATCAATTACGAGCTGCACTTTATGCTTAATAATGATGTGTTTGTGAGTTGAGGAGAAAGCTCAGAGAGAGAGAGGAATAGTTTGCGACAAATATTTCGATTGATAAGTCACATACGAAAAAAAAATTGTTTCTCGAGACAGTTTTGAGGAGTAACTTTTTCGCGATAGAGATATTTTTTGCGGTAGGTCTACCGATAATTTTTTTGACACAGACATTTTCTCGATACAGTGTTTTATCGAATTGGCAAATTATAAGAAAATTTTTGTATTTTTTTTACGAAGTTTTCGACATCAATATAAAACATTTCGGTATCTACCAAAAGTTTTCGATACTAATATAATTTTCGAAACTTCACTATATTTTCTTGGTATCAATTCTCGATACATATATCAAAACTTTTTTCGCATTCATTTTTCTACCGAGAAAATTTTAGCATCTTCTTTTAAACAGAACATCAATTCGAAATTTTTTTTTGCACCGTACACCGAAAATAATTTCCGAACTCAACTGTTGGCACATTATAGAAAAAGTTTTGTTAAATTTTCGAAGTATTGAACATCAATTTAAAACTTTTCAGTACACACCAAAAATTTTCGATACTTTTAGATTTTTTTTCCAACACCAAAACTTTTCGGAACTGAAATGTTTTGTATATCTACATTTTATCCTAAAAATATTTCGATACCTACTCTATTTCTCGAAATTTTTATTAAAAGATTTCAAATCCACATAACGCGTCAACGATCAAATATCCAACCTACATTTTATCCTAACCAAAACAAATGGATACCTACTCTATGAAACACAACCAAGACCTAATTGATGTTCTTCAAAGAGCACGGTATCTACGAATGAACTCATCCACTGACCATCTCAAGGTTAGTCATTTTGACTCTAGTTTATTTAAAAAATTAGAGAAAACATTTATGGTGTTAGAACCAAAAAACAAGGGACTTACCACGCGTCTTAGAAATAGTGAAGGAGCGTGTCGTAATAAGTCACTCCTTTATGATGAATTAGTTGAGGACCGCGGAAATTGTACTCTAAAATTAAAAATTTAGAATACAATCTTGCGGAAAAGAGTCAAAGACTAAGTTCCTCTAAAGCCTTAGAATCTAATTGGGGAAAAATTTACATTCTGATAAACCTACTTCTTGTTGGGAAATTCCGAATGTTATTTATAAAATAACCGAATTAAACGCAACTCTGGAATTAGAAAGAGTAGGTTTCCGAGCGGAAAAGAAAAAGCATTTAGATGAGATATCAAATCTCAAAAATTCCCCTCATTTACATGATATGGAATTTCGTAATTCTGTTGAAGGCTTAGGCTTTACTAATCCTTGTAACTTGAAAAAGATTAACGTAAAACAATTATATGATATCAAATATATGGGTTTCTTCTTTTATGGCTTTTACTAACTCTTCCGAAATAAATGCCTTAGAAGAATCCAAACGAAAGGCCGCAACTAGGACTGAAATTCCCTTTGAATACACTGAATTGAACAATAGTTACAAGACACAGGAAATAAACATGTCTAGTCACTATAATTCATTATATACTTTAGAAGATCTTCCTAAATTTGAGGAAGAAAATTAAGATCATTCTAAAAATTCTACTTTCTGTTATATTCCTGCTATTGTTAAGAAAATAGCTGATTTAAACTCCTCCTTAGAATCAGAAAGAAAGAATTTTGAAGCAGAAAAGAATGCACTTTTATTGGAGATATCAAATCTCAAAAGTTCCTCTCTTTCACCTGTTTTAAACGATATTTCTAAAGAAAAATCTTCTCTTAAACAAGATAAAGCAACGCAAACGAACGCTTTTGTTCCTAAAATCGAAAAGACTTTTATTAATACTTCTACGTCAATTTTGACCGAAATTGAAATTCAAAGTAAAAGCCAAGAACTTCAAATTGCTAAGGAACAAATACAACTTAGGAAGGAGATAGAAATATCTACATTATTTTCAAAAGTTACGGAACGGAAATTTAAAGAACAAAAATTTTCCTCTCCTATTTCTATAAAGAAATTTTTTAATGAAAAGGCTCCAAGTTCTAGCAAACAAAGTTCATCGTGTGCTTCAAATGATATTAATAATTCTCTTTTTAGGAAGCCTAGACTTGGAAATAATTTTTCTAATCATTCTAGTATGAATTGTGTTGATTCTCAACGTAGGATACACGACTTATATGCTAGTGATGCTTATAATTCTATATGTTCGTATTCCTACATGAAGTATCCAGTCCAAGTTCATTCTACGAAGCATCTTATGTGACTGGGTTCGGAGAAAATATTTAAATCTTCTCCGAGACACACTTTAACCAAAGCCAAAATTTCCTTTCCGTGTCAAATCACTCCTACATGGGTTCCTATGTCTACTACTAAGTTAGGAAATCCCACACAAATTTGGGTACCTAAACGCACATTAATGAATAATTTAGGACCGAAATTAAATTTGACTCCATCTATGCTTAACCAGTTTTATGCTACTAAGGGAGGACCCACTTTACAATGGGTACCAAAGTCCCGATAATGTTTTGCAGATTCCCTCATGTATGACATTTGATGTAGTGGCTCCACATACATTGTAAAGGGAAGAGGTGTGAGCTACTACAACTACACTTCAACGAGGTACATTCTAATTATGCGTTTGTTGAACGAACATTCAATATTTTAAATTTGCATACGCATACGAGCTACATTGAAAAATACCTATTATTTTTCAAAATGGTCCATTTAAATATGCATTTTCAAAACATGTTACGTCCTGATTCATCAATCAACAATTCTAAGCACGAATTCTCGGTATTCGAGTAAGAAATATTACGATATACGATCGGTCGAATATCCGCTTTGAAGATCTTGAGAGGTTGTTAGATGTTTCCGAGTTTCTTGAGCGTGATCTCTCGTTTAAAATATGAATTCGAAACTTATTATTTTCTGAATAATGAAAAACTCGTTCAACTTTGATAGTGTACATCATATTTATACCTATATTTAAGGTATAATTACTCTTAAGTCCTACACTATCAAAACTTCTAATTACGCCCCTAATTACAAGGATAATGAAATAATAAAGCACAATTCTAATATACTCTTCAATCTCCCCCTTTCTGCTTGTCTTCGTTTCAGCTCCTTTTATCCTTGTCGGGCGTAAAAAGACTTCCTCAGTCCCAATGCTGTCTCGTAGCGTCGAACAACATTCCGCAACTCCATCTTTCATTTATGGCATCTAGAAGCTCGTTCAGGAGTGGGGCCTCTTCTTCACAAATATCTTCGAAGATTGTCTCTTCGGTGATCTCTCCCAATCTCTTCTGAATGTTCTTCCTCACTAACTTTAGCGTCCCGTCGCAGAACTTATGGACTTCTGACTTCATCATAGCCCTTGTCTTTCCAATGACTGGATTTAGGTAGGTTTTGGCGAGGCCATGTGTCTTGAAGATGTATTTCTCGGGAAAGTTGTTGAGTGGGAAGCCATTCATGAGCGGGGATTCCATGTAGTCTTTCTTCATGTTGTTCTCTATTGCAATTTGAAGGTCGTGTGCGGTGTGATTTTTGATCTGCCGCACCATGAATCGTTTCAGCCCCTCGAGTTATTCAGTCTTGATATATCCAGGATGTGTCTTGTACTTTCTCTTGTACATTTGATATATTTGGTAGACTTCATCCGGTGGAAGGAATGGGAGATAGCTTTCATCTATCTCTTCTCGAGTGCGGTTGCTATCCGCTCGCTCAATTATGTAGATAGGAGTTGGATATCTTCCGATGGTATGAGAGACTCCGACGAGTTGGAGAATCGGTGGCTTGTTTTTTATGTTTTCCTTCAGTTGATCAGCTGAAATGCCACTTCGATCGGGTCCGAGATAGTTGAGCATGAAGACATGCTCCATTTTCTTCCTATCTTCCCAGTGTGAGATGCCCATCAAATTAAGTTCGTTGAGCTTCTTGATCTTGTTTGGGGCCCTCAATATCTGCTTTCTTATGTCTTCAATGAATGGGACTTCAATTCTGACATTCTCCCATGGCGTCTCAACTCTAAGATGGGGAGGAGAGTCGACTCTGAGCCTTATCATTTCGGGTAGCTCTGGGAGGGCAGAATTGTAATTCTGACCTTCTTGAAGTTCTTCTTCTTCAAGCAGTACCAATTCCACTGAAGCTTGTTGTCGGAAGTATTTGACGTTGGAGAGTCGAGCTTGAGCAGCTTCCTTTGGTTCCCATTCCGTCGTCCACTTCTCGTTTAGTATGGAGTGATCTACGATCAGATGTGGATCGTAGGCAACTGCTTCTTGATGAACTTGGGGAAGGTTTGAGGTTTGGATAAGATTTGGATTTGTAGGAGATAGGGTTAGTGTTTGGGATATGGTGGGAGGTGTGGTTGTTTGTTGACGGGTTTGAGGTTGTGTGGTTGGGGGGTGTGAAGACTATCCTCCAGCTTCTTGAGTCTTTGTCTGACTCAATCCACGGCCGCTCCGTGTTGTTCGTTGCCGTTTCTCCCCCTCATGACGATCCGGATCATCGGGATCGTCATGTCTACGTTTGGGGCGGGAGCTTTCTTCACGGCACATTGTTTGTGCTGGCAGCTCTGGTTCATCTATTAATCTTTTGTAGAGACTTTTTTCTGTGGGAGTTCTTGTATCTAGTGCGAGAAGGCGCGAGATGAGGATATCGTGAAGCTGAGTGATCGGAATGGTGTATGGGTTGATAAGTGAGGGTGAGGGAGTTGGGGTGGTGAGGATTGGTTGAGTGGGGTGTGTAGAGTGGTGGTAGGAAGTGGTGAGGAGACGGGTGTGGTTTGTGTGTCGGTGGGAGCAGCTTCTGAGACTAGTGTTTTCCCGGTGTCTCTTCGGGAAGTCTCGAGAGCATGGAGCATTCGGTCCATCAGACGATCTTCTAGTGAAGATAAAGCTAAGGAGAGTGCTTCTTGTAGTCTGTGCTCCGTCACATCGGTGGAGTGGGGCCAGGGAGGCGCTCCACTGTCACAACATCGGAGTAGATTTCCGATATGCCGCCTATAGTAGGTCTTGAGGGTCCGGTACGTCCAAGGACATCCGTTATCAACCCTGAAGTCACCACTTCAGAGGGTTGGCGTATTGTTGGCTCCGAAGATATCAGGGGTCCAATAGGGCTTCCACCCAATCCTTGAGATGATACGATAATGTATCACCTTTATGGGTGTTGAGAAAGATTCAATTTGAATCTGTTCAGTGGGCTGATCACTTGGTGATGGATGAGTTGGCTCCGAAGCTTGTATGGGTGAAGGCACTGCAGACGGGGCCGAGATTTTTTGTCGGCGAGGGCCCCTTCGTTGGAGTCAGTGTGCTTCATCGGAGTCGGTTGCCTCAGGAGAGATATCTTGTTGGACACCTTCGGGTTCAATCTCCTAAGGCGTAACTTCGGGCTCCGTTGTTGTCACCAAGGGTTCCCTTTGAGAAGGTGCCGGGGCTGGATCCATGGCACGTACCATCGCCTCCGTGATGGAGTTGTTCTGGCAATAATTTTGGTAGGCCTCTTTAGTTGGATCAGCTAAACGGAGCAGCTCCAATGGGATCAACATTGATTGGAGTGCTAGATCGGCGGCCTTCGGGTTGTGGAATCGAAGGCGTGGGGGGGTGTAGTCCGCAATCAGTGGTAGTTTCGAGATCTCTTGATGGACTTCCATGAAATGCGAGATCATTACCGGGAACCACCGGACATAGGAAGAGATCTGGCCTTCGACTTTGTCTCCCTCTGACGCATCTGGTCGGGGAGATCGTTCCAGATCAGCTGAGCCACGTCATATCTTTTGGAGAAGACCACTCCGTGAAAAATGCGAAGAATGTTTCCATTCGCCTTGTTGAAGCCGGAGTATTTTGGGGAGAGGCATTTGTTGATGATGCCGAACAGTGTCTTCCACGGATGAGGAATCCCGCTATTTTAAAAGTTGGCCAGTTTAGTTAGCGGCGGTTTGTATCCCATCCGGAGCATGTCTTCTACGATCTCCGCATCCATTGGTAGTCGGTCGTATTCGTCGTAGTGCGGGAGATCGAGCACCATGGCCATTAGATTTTTTGTCAGGGCGATGTGTCTTGTATTGAGCTTTGTCATATAATCCACGCTGTCGCCGTTGACGAAGCTCTGCATGCATCCCCAGAATTGCTGGAGATAAACCATTGGTAGGGTGGCCGTCATGGTCAGAGCTGGCCATAAAGGGTGTCCTTTGAGGATGGATATTATGACGTCATCCGGACACCGAAACGTTGTTAAGTCCAGTTGGAAGTTATTGTCTTTGACTGCATATAACTTCCAGAAGAGTAAATATGAGGGTAGTTGGGAGTTGCCATATCTGCAAAAATAATATTAGGTTCCTTAGTCGATAAAGTTTCATGAATGAATGAATTTGATTAAGAATGAATGTAGAATAGAATTGTATATTTAAAGACTTATCGCGGAAGACTTTGTGAAAATTTGTAGAATTGACTAAGTCTTAGAAGTGTGTTTTTATTCGAGTAACAATTTAGTCGATTTTTAAAATTTGTGATCGAAAATTCTTCTCTTGAAAAATTTTCTATGTCTTTTGCAGCGTGTTTTTATTCGAGTAACGATTTATTCGATTATGGCGTTTTGCGAACGAATAAAAATGTGTCGAATAATTCAAGTTTTCGCTGATGACTTTTACGATCGAATAAAATGTTATCGAAAACAATAGTTTTTCACTGATTATGTTTTTCGCCGCGTAGTTTTGCGATCGAATAAAATAAAATCGAAAAAATAAGTTTTGCGCCGCGTAGTTTTGCGATCGATTAAAAATATGTCAAAAACAAAAGATTTTCGACGCTGAGTTTTGCGATCGAATAAAATTTTAACGAAAACTAAAGGTCTTCGATGACACTGTTTGCGTCACAAACTTTTTCGATCGAAAATTTTCAAATCAAACAGTAAATACGTAAAACATAATCTTTGATTTCTGGGTAAATCATGGGTTTATGTGGGTTCGAAATGTTCAGATAACAGTGGCGAATCCAAATATCATGATTTTAACCCAAAAGGTTGACTGTAAACACTTTGATTTGAAGCTCGAAAAATCAGTTTTCGTCAAGGAAATAAACATGAACTTTCGTCAAAAAAATTTTTTCGTCAAAATGCTGGATAATCGGATGTTTTTGAACAGAAAATGAATCGGAACACGTTTCTACCTTCGAAATCCGCTCGTTTAATCTAAAAATTCTGAGAAATGAGGAATTCGGATTGAAATGCCGAAGTCGGTTCGAAGATGTTTTTAGAAGATGAGAAGTTTTTCGATTGGGAATTTGTAGCGTGTGAGAGAGTTTTTCGAGTGATAAAGTGATATTAATACTTTACGATCGGGTAAAGTAAAAATTCTTTTGGGCCGAAAAAAAATATTCTTGAGCTTTAGATAAAATAAGGTCGGAAAATATATTTATGAATTAACCCAAAAATAATTTGTATAATACTCCCTGTATTTCCGCAAGATAGGAAATTATCTCCTGATGTTGATGAAATTCAATATTTGACTCCTCGGATGAGCTCTAAATTTTATGCGAGGCTTAATAAATTGTTAGAATTCAAGTTTCTACAAATGTAGAAGATAATAACAAATTCTCATATAAAAACTCCCCCTCAACAATTGCATGAATAAACTTTTCAGTACCTACACATATTTTCGGTACATATGAAAATTTCCGATTGAAGTACAATTAACGCATTCTAAGCAATTCAGCATAGTTTATGAAAATGTTGCGTTTTTCAAGAATAATTTCGCATTTTATCAAGTCTGAACCAATGCATGTATTAATGCATTTAAGATGTGCGAAAAGAAAAAAAATATTTTTTGTTTCGGAGTCAGATTTATTTATTTTGAATATTATCACAAAAAAAATTTGAAGACATATATATAACATTAATTTACCATAAAATCATGTAACTAAACTAGTATTCTAAGAGCATAGTATGAATCACTTTGACAACTCTCGCAAGTTTCGCTCATATCACTCAATTTATTTTTTATCTAGGAGATATATCACTCTTATCATCACAACAAAGTTATATCAATTAATTTGTTATCGTAGTATTTTTAATCAACTTACCAAGTGAGAGTTCGTCATTTTGAATCAAAGGGACTTTTAAGGGATTATTTTTAGGCTATGACTAAGGGGTAGAAATTTTGGGTAAGTGAGCTTAAAATTTCTTCTCTTCCAGAGGTCCTTTTTGTGAGATTCGATTCTGAACCTTTTGCTTTTCCTTTCTATAGTAATTTCTTTTCAGGGCTTTGAGAGATGAGATCTTCTTTGATTTTGGGTCGAGACTGTGTTCCTTTAGAAAGTTTCACAATCATGAAGTTCGAACCCAAGACTGTGCTTCTCTTCTCGTTTTCTCTACAATCTAGATTATCATTGGAGAAGTTCACTTCGAGGTGCTTCACTTTTAGGAGTATACGAGATTATCTAGGAGAAGTTCACAGTGAGTTCAGTGTTTCTCTTCTATAATAATTGAGAAATGCGTAATGTGCATCACTTTAGCTCTCCCCCTCTTTTTCTTGATTGAGTAACCCTGAATCATTTAAATGTTGAAGGCTTAATCGGGTGTTGATAAAGAAAAGGAATGTCGGAGAAGGCTCAAAGGGGATATCTAGAGGAAAAAGTAAAGGATTTATAATTTAAGCCAAGTGAGGAATTTCCTAATATGCCCTTATCATTTTCATGACAAACTAAACCCAAAAGCAAGATTGAAGCTACGAAGGACAAACAAAAAACAATCATTTGAAGTGTGACACCCAAAAAAAATATTGAGGTTCAAATTCTCACATGTATGATGTGGCTTTGTGTCTAGTGAATCAAAAAAAGTTCTTTTGAATGAAAGAATGTCATATGAATTTTTAGGCAAAGAATTTAGTCATATATATTGAAGAAATATTTTTGTGAGTAATTTAAAAAATAGTCACAAATTATCGTCATCCCTCATTTTTTTTATTTATACTATTTATATATGTATTATTATATATATTTATTTTATGTAAAAATAAAATATATTTATATATATATTATTTTTTTAATTTTATTTTAGAAAAAGATCTTAAAAGATAGAGTAACGCAAAATTATCAAGAAATATTAAGAAGCACATAGAATATCAAATTGAAGCATAGTAGAGCATGTAAAGCGCATTTCAAGTAAAATTGAGATTCAACATGCCTAACTTAGAAATAAGGAATTGAAATCGTTTTTCATCCAATGCCTTAGTGAATAAGTCGGCAAGTTGAAGCTCCGTTTTGATAAAATACATATCTATCGTGCCTTTTTCTACATGATCTTTTATAAAGTGATATCGTATGTCTATGTGTTTCGTGCGTGAATGAGGAACATGATTGCAAGTAATGGCTATACCACTTTGACAATCACTATAAATGAGAATGTTATTGAAATCAAATCCGTATTTGCGTTGTTGTGTCTGCATCCATAGAATTTGCGAGCAACAGCTGTCAGCCGCAACGTATTCCGCCTCGGCCGTCGACGTTGACACACAATTTTGTTTCTTTGAAGACCAGCAGACCAACTTTTCGCCTAAAAATTGTGCTCTGCCAGACGTGCTTTTTCTGTCCATTCGACAACCTGCATAGTCAGCATCAGTATAGCCAGTAAGTCGAAAGTCAGTATTTTTAGGATACCAAAGCCCTAAGTTTGGAGATCCTTTAAGATATCGTAAAATCCTCTTGACGGCATTCACGTGGGACTCCTTTGGGTCGGCTTGAAAGAGGGCGCATAGGCAAGTTGCAAACATAATGTCGGGTCGGCTGGATGTCAAGTAGAGAAGAGATCCGATAATGCTCCGAGAGGTGGTGATGTTGACAGCCTTTCCAGACGGATCAGCATCCAGTTAGCAATTAGTAGACATTGGAGTATTCATCGGTGTACTCTTGTCTTGATTAAATCTTTTCAGAATATCTCGGATGTATTTGGTCTGACTGATGAAGATTTCATCATCAAGTTGCTTGACTTGTAATCCAAGAAAGAATTGGAGTTCTCCCATTAAGCTCATCTCGAATTTGGTCTTTATGAGATTACCAAATTTCTGACAGAGACGTTCATTCGTCGATCCGAAAATGATGTCGTTAACGTAAACTTGAACGATCATCAAGTCTTTGCCTTGCCTTTTGATGAAGAGGGTCGTATCGATTGTTCCTCTGATGAAGTTGGATTTGACCAAAAATTCGCTCAGAACATCATACCAAGCACGAGGGGCTTGTTTTAGTCCATAGAGAGCTTTGTCCAATCGATAGACATGATCAGGATGGTTCTCATGCATGAACCCTTCAGGTTGAGCGACGTAGACTTCTTCTTTTAATACGCCGTTGAGAAAGACAGTTTTGACGTCCATTTGATAGACTTTGAAGTCTTTGTGAGCCGCGTATGCTAGAAACAAGCGAATAGCTTCAATACGTGCAACCGGAGCATACTTCTCGTCGTAATCAATTCCTTCTTGTTGATTGTATCCCTTAGCAACGAGTCGTGCTTTATTCCTGATTAATTCACCATTCTCATTTTTCTTGTTCTTGAAAACCCATTTTGTTCCAATTATGGTTTTGCCTTGTGGTCGATGAACCAATGTCCAAACTTGTAGACGCTCGAACTGGTTGAGTTCATCTTGCATCGCAATTACCCAATCCGGGTCTTTAAGAGCTTCGGCTACCTTATTTGGTTCGTTTTGGCTTAGGAAGCATGTGAATAAACCGCTTTGTGTAGACGTCCTAGTATGTACACCAGTTGAAGGATCACCGAGAATCTGATCAGTAGGGTGAGCTCGAGTCCATTTGCATTCGTGAGGAATAATTGAAGTAGATTCGTCATTGGATTGGAGGTCGAGACATCCGGAATTAATTGGTTGATCATTCAGAGTTGGAAAATTCAATTCAGATGTTGAGTCGATAGGAATTTCCTCATTTGTATTTGTAGGAACTGCAGTACTAGATGAAGATTCTGTATAAGTAGATTCTCCAACATTTGTCGGATTTGGAAGAAGAGTCTCATTATTAATTTCTTCCATTGAGGGAGATGGGCACTGCTTGGTGTTGAGTGAGACGAAGCAGGCATTTGAGACTTGTTCCGATAAAAGTGTTCGAATAGAGAATCTAAATCTTCATGGTCAGCGGGAAATTCTTCATTTGATGTTAATGTAGACGTTGCCGAGAGTTATTGACCTTGTGCCAACACGCCAGTAAGCTCGGGTTCTGAACAGTTTTGTTCAGAAGCCAATTCCGTCATTTCTTGAAAGGTGACGTTGTAGCTTTCAAGAATTGTACGAGAAGACTTAAGGTAGACGCGATATGATTTTGAATTAGAGGAATATTCGACAAAAATGGCTTCAAAGGCTTTGAGATCGAACTTGCTTCGATGCTCCCGATCGTTGGCCACAAAACACTTGCAACCAAATACTTTGAAGAATGAGATATTCGGGATTCTTTGATTAATTAACTCATATGGCGTCTTCTCAAAGCGTTTGTGAATAATTGTCCTGTTTTGAGTAAAACATGTTGTACTCACTGCTTCAGCCCATGAGGAAGGCCGGAGTATATAAGCATAGTTCTTGCAGCTTCAACTAGAGTCCGGTTCCTTCTTTCTACGACACCATTTTGTTGTGGTATTTTTGCGGCTGAGAATTGTTGAATAATTCCAAGTGATTGATAAAAGTTGCTGAGACGCTGATTCTTGAATTCTGTCCCGTTGTCCGTTCTGATTACTTGGATTTTCTTTTGCAGGAGATTCTGAGTTGTATTCACAAAGCTTATTATCAAGTCTCCAGTCTCATCCTTAGTTCGGAGATATATTGTCCATGTGTAGCGAGAATAATCGTCGACAATTACTAACACGTATTTACGACCGTTGATGTTTTGTGTACGCATTGGTCCGCAAAGATCCATGTGAAGTAACTCTAAGGGTCGAGATGTAGAAGCACCTTGCTTCAATTTGTGTGATGCTCGCTTCATTTTTCCCATTTGAAAAGCCGAACAGTGATGCTCTTGGTTAGATGAAATTGTTGCCCGACCGTTGACCAACTTTTTAACACTGAGTTTGTGAAGAGCTTTTAAATTTAGATGAGACAGATGTTGATGCCATAAGTTGTTCCTCTTGATTGTTGTCTGAGAGATGAGGCATACAGCTGTCGAAGGTCGAACTGTTGTCTGATTGATTATGTAAAGATTTGATCTTCGTGATCATGTGAGAAGCTCTTTATTCTGACTATTCAAGACTCTTCATTGTTCAGCTATAAATACTACTTGAAATCGTTTGTCACAGAATTAACCTATGCTGAACAGATTGTGTTGGAGACCTTGGACGTAAGAGACATCTTTAATTGTCAAATTTGGCAGTAAAATGTCTCCAAATCCGAGTATGGGAGCTGAGTCATTGTTGCCAAATCGGACTTTGCCATTGTAACGATCTTGTAGTTACTCAACTGTTCTTGTTTTCCCGTCATGTGTGTGGAGCAACCAGAACTAAATACTACACATGATCGATCTACATAGAAAGAAATTAGGGAGACTTAGGTACCCACTTTTGAATGGGTCCTCTCGGATTAGCAGATTTGATAAGTAAGGTTTGTTTATCTTTGGTTCCTAACTTATGAGAATGCTTAGGTACCCAAACCAACTTAGAAGTAGTTGGTTTAAGTAGTACCTCTATAGAAAATTTAGCCTTATTGGCTTGTGTTTGCCTAGGTGGTGATTTAGGAGTCCATTTTGATTGAACCTTACATGGGAGGTTAATTTCAGTACGAGCAAATGTCTGATTTGTCTTATTTCTCTGGCTAGTCTTTTAAGGTGTTTAGCTGAATGTACGTGTACTGGATACCTTAGGTGAGAACAAGAATGTATGGAGCTATAAGCTTTCTTAATAGTTGGATCTTGTTTCCGACAAGACTTAAGACTTGCATTTGTTTTAGAATGAGTAGAGCCAATTTCAAAGTTTGTGCTTTAAAAAATAATAGGCTTTAACGCATAATTTGAATTAACAATACTAGAATAGCTGTCTTCGTACGAGTGTCCATATTTTTTGACATAGAATAAATAGATAACAAATCATTTTTCTTCTGAAAATTTATTCTAGGCACTCTTTCCTTAACATGCTCTACCTCTTTTACTACTCTACCTGTGGATGGAGTATAAAAAGAGTTAGTAAAAATCTTTTTCCTTTTTGAAGCATTTAAGAATTCATTTTCTCTCTTTACAATTTCTAAAGAAGATTTATCTTCTTTTGAAATATTTTGAAAAATAATAGGAGAGTTTTTCTTAGTTTTAATCTTGTCCTTCATTAAAGATTTTTCTTTCAAAATAAGATCAGGACAAGTTTTTAAAATAGAGGAAGTTTTGAGATTGAAAATCTCCAGTAAAAGTTCGTTCTTTTCAGCTTTCAAATTCTTTCTTTTTGTTTCCAAGGAAGCGTTTAAATCAGCTATTTTCTAATAATAGCTGGAATTTAACAGAAATTGGAATTTTGAGAATGATCAGTATTGTCTTCCTTATTTTTAGAAAAATCTTCTAGGGGATATAATGAAGTATAATCACTAGACAAGTTGCGATCTCTTGTCTTGTAACTATTATTCAAGTCGGTGTAGTCAAAAGAAATGTTAGTCCTATCAGTGGCTTGTCGTTTAGATTCTTCTAAAGAATTTATTTCGGAAGAATTAGTAAATGCCATTAAAGAAGTTAAACCTAATCCCATATACTTGATATCGTATAGTTGTCTAACATTGACCTTTCTCAAGTTACAGGGATTATTAAAACCTCTTTAGGATTATAAAATTTTGTATCAAGAGGTTGATTTAGAAATATAGTTTGATCCGTTTGACCCCTTTTTATTAGAGATCATCTAACGTTTTAATCTTTCAATAAAGTTTCTTACATTCGTCAGAAATTTATTTGAAATTATTTTTCGAAATTTCTAAGTCTCTC
Source organism: Linderniella brevidens (assembly GCA_004919715.1). NCBI lineage: Eukaryota > Viridiplantae > Streptophyta > Magnoliopsida > Lamiales > Linderniaceae > Linderniella > Linderniella brevidens. The sequence continues at coordinate 11,299,132 of SWDC01000148.1, forward strand.
TGACAATCAATAAGAATCGTATTAAGTTCAGTAATTTTTGTCTCAGACGTAGCTATGGTTAATTCAAGACTAGAGATTTTTTCCTTAGCGTTAGATAAGAGAATTTCGAGATGAATTTTCTTATCTAATTGCTTTTGAAAATTGCTTTCGCTAAGAGCTAGTTTCTCTTCTAATTCATTTGTTCGTTTCCGCTCAATTTTCATGTTAGTGTACTTAAGCTGGAATGATTCTAACATGTTTGATAATGTGGAATTAGACAATTGTACCTCTTGTGACGAATAGGATGCTTTGTCGTCGTCGTCGTCAGGCCTCCTGGATGGGTCATCATTTGAAGCGTCGTCGAGGTATGCCATAAGTGCAAGATTTCATCTTCAGAATCTGTGGTATCTTCCAGCCAATGCTCTTGTTCAGCCATCAGTCCTACTCCAGCCTCTTTCTGTTTAGTGAGTTGGAATTTTTTGGAGTAGTAGTTGGCATCCTTTTTCTCTGGAGAAGTGTCCTACCTTTCCACAATTATAGCATTTTTGTGGTTCTTTGATACTTTTCGATTCTGAGGACTCGGCCGGTCTTTCCCTTTGCTTGGAGCTAGATGTCTGAAGTCTATTGGCCGAAGACGAGGATTTCTTTTTGTAAAAGTTTTTACTCATCATTTTAGAAATGAGAGCTGACTATTTCTTGAACTCCTTCATATCAAGTTCGGAGTCCGAGTCAGATTCTTCTTCACCTTCTGAAGAACTTGGCAGCTTGATACTTTTATCCTTTCGAGATCGACTTTGCTTTCTTTTGGAGATAAGTGCTATAGAGTCGTCGATATGCTTGCCCTTTAGTTCTTTTTTGGATTTCGCTTATATCTTCTTCATATTGGGCGAGATTATCAAAGACGGCGTGGATATCCATTTCGTCCAAATCCTTATTTTGTCGGATTTGAATGGATATTTTCTTCCACTCCGGTTGAAGAGAAGAAAGAAATCTGATGTTGACCTCCGTGTTGGTCTTGAATATATCTATCTTTCTCATTTCATTGAGAAGAGTTAGATATCTTTGATAGAGTTCATAAACTGATTCCTCCGTCTTGGCTTTGAAAGAGTCATAAGTAGTTAGGATATTTGCTTTCTTTGCTTTGACTCCAACTTCAATTCGTTGCATCATCTTGTGGAGCTCGTCCCACATGGCTTTTGCACTCGATAGACTATCTATTTGCATATAGATGTCATTCGGTATTCCTTGCATTAGGAAAGTCTTGGCTCCCAAGTCTGCTTTGGCTCTTAAACGCTCCCCCTCGGTATATTCACCAGGAACTTTAAGTCTTCTGGTTGCAGGAATAGGATGATTGTTTGTGGCATCTCCTTCTTGGATGAGCCAGAATTGAGCTGGACCTTCTTGAAGTAACGCGATCAAATTTGTGGCTTGATCTTTCGTTCCAATTTAGACGCGGAAATTCTGGATAATCACTCGTTTAACAATTCTAAATATGATCAAACACAAAATCAACCACGTTTAATAGCAAAATATATCGAGATTTAAGAAATCAGATTGGACTCAAAACTTGATCGCAAACGCAAAAATCAATCTAGATCAAAAATCTGAATTATTATTACGTTCTAAGCGATTGAAATCAGTACGTAATAATCTATCACTTAATCAGCAAAATCAATAACAAAATTCGCACAATTAAGTATATTGATCAAAATATAAGTCACGTGAGTTTTTCGATCGAAAAATCTGGAAAATTATTTTGATCTGAAAATTGCTAATTCTGTACAAAATCAATCACGATTTGCTCTGATACCAATTGTTAGGTCCTGATTCATCAATCAACAAGCAATCTAACCACGAATTCTCGGTATTCGAGTAAGTAATCTTATGATATACGATCGGTCGAATATCCGCTTTGAAGATCTTGAGAGGTTGATAGATGTTTCCGAGTTTCTCGAGCGTGATCTCTCGTTTAATATATGAATTCGAAACTTATTATTTTCTGAATAATGAAAAACTCGTTCAACTTTGATAGTGTACATCATATTTATACCTATATTTAAGGTATAATTAATCTTAAGTCCTACACTATCAAAACTTCTAATTACGCCCCTAATTACAAGGATAATGAAATAATAAAGCACAATTCTACTATACTCTTCAAAACATAAAGAGATTTTAAATTCTAAATGCATATTACACACGAAATGATAAATACCATTTTTTTTAATATAATATTTTTAAATGAGCTTAATTTGAGGGGGAGGTACTCTTTTCTTTTAAAGAGGATCGACTCTTATTTTTTTCAAGAGGGAGTTAAAACTTTAAACGAATGCACTAAGGGAAAGAGATTATTAATATTTTTTAATCTTACTACCCAACTTTCTAGAGGGAGAATCTTTATTTCGAAAGCATTATTTGAGAGGGATAAAAATATAGATATAGTTTTCAAATATTAAATTTTTTAAAATTCTACCGACAAAGTTTACCGATAAATTTTCTACACTTTTTCGAGAAATTTTCTCGCAAGACAAGACTTTCTCGACACATTTTTTGTCGACAAACTTTCTTGAGACGTAATGCGAAAACTTTATCGACAATTTTTTTTCTCGTGAAATTTTTCTCATGGAACGTTATCGTCTTTCGAGCTCCACTATATCGAGAAATTTTATCGCAAACCTCATCCAAAATTTTTTTTTTCGATACACCTTATTCGAAAATATTTTTCGATACACCTCACTCGAAAAGTTTTCTCGATACACCCAATCCGAATTTTGTTTTTTTCGATAACTCCAGTTCTCAACTCCGACCCGTAAAACATCTCACCGGCAAACAACATCTATATCTATATATATATAATATCATATAGTACTATAAATTACTAATAAACATACATATATACTTCAAAAAAATAAAAAAAAGGGAAAAAGAAAATCTCCTCTCATCTTCATTAAGCTTGATGAATATTTCCTTCGACAAGTTTCGACGGACTCCAAGGAAGAATCTCGAGCTTACAACAGACAAATATTTTCCAAAAAGGCAAAGGTGACAATTTTCATGACGATCCAAATGCTCATTATCAACGACTTGCTCCGTTTTGCTGATTCAAACACAGCAGCACTTATCACGTATCCCAGAAGCATGGATTCTAGTTCATATGGCTCCGTCTAAACCGACTTGATCCTAACCCCGGAACGCATCCGAGCATTTGAGACGATCCGACCTACCACCTATCCTACATCATGCGAACAACAAGCAAGTTGACCTCGATGATGACTTGGAAATTTTTAAAGATACATAAATCCCTTATCTCAAAAATAATACGGACCATATCCCCATAGGTACAGGTGCTAATTTTATTAGCTTCCGGGTAGAAGATGCCGTATTAGGTCCAACGACGCGTGCACATCCGAGCCTTACCCACTCATCATCTCCTAAAAGACTGATGTTTCATTTTCTCACAGGGAGCCACGTCTACTATCACCACTTCACTCGGAAGTGAGAGATATTGAACTAAGTGGTAATTCGCCCCGTACCACGCTTTAATTGATCACATCGTGTCTAGTGTGTTCTCACTTCCTAAATTTTTATGATTTCTAGGACATATACACTTTTTATATACTTGGTCTTTGTGATCAAGTTAGAACTTTCGTAGACATGTCATTATCAGACATGCTTCGATGATCGAAAGGAAGTCCTAACGTTGCAACATCATACCAACAACAATATTAGGCCATCTTCTACGAGCAACGCTCCTAGAACGATGTCAACGGGAAGCCTATGTGGCCCCGATTTTATATCGGCGGAACGCCTTCGTGGCTCCGTCGGGTTATTACCAAATTTGATTTCCTACGAAGTCTACAAACTCCATCTCCTTGTCACGACGATACAAATCTTCTTGCCAAACGATGATGCCCCATTTTGATACATTGCCATGAAAATCTCCCCACTCGATCATCATGAGGGGTAGTAGTACTAAAGAAATGGGAGCAATACAACAACGAAAGTGCAAGATTGATCGGAAATACTAAGTTTGTAAGCGTCGTTGAAACAAGCAAACACCACGAGCTTCAATGATCGAAGTTGCCGCTCGTGTACGTTTCTCCAAATTTCAAATCGAATTCCCCGACCCCAACAAAAGGTTGAACTAAAATAGGGGGAGTTTCGCTGCTATCAAAGGGAGAGATGGAACACAAAAGAGGAGATTCTCCAAATCCGGCAAGCAACTTCAAACACTTTCCGACGATGTCGGGGAGAGAAAAGAACAAGACCTGGTGCGCTTAAAGATCTCCAAATAAGAAAGAGATCACAAGACAAGATAAATGAAGAAATTATACAAATAAATCTCGTAAAGGGGAGATTGTTAGGACTCGAGGAATTTTTTCAAAACAAGACAAGATAACCTACGCTCAAGCAAAGATTGAACACAAAGGGGGAGATTGTATTAAGGTTAAGAATTCATTTAATAGAAAACCAAGCTTTAACGTGAAGAACGCTCTCAAGCTTCCGCGCCAAAATTCAAACGTGTTATTCGTAAGTTTTAAATTTTCTATCGAATTCTTCACTGAACTTAATCGTGTTGGATATAACTGGAACTAACAGAATTTGTTCTTATCTCTTATATGATTTACTTGTCAAACATGACTTCTAATAAGTTTTTAAGCATCACAGAAAATTTCGAGCTCATCCGAGGAGTAAACTGTTGAATTTCATCAACATTAGGAGATAATTTCATTTCTTTCAGAAATAAACGGAGTATTATACAATTTATTTTTGGGTTAATCCATAAAAGATTAAATTTTTTTTTAATTAGGCCTGAATTTTTAATTAAAGCCCAAATTGTTTTTTACGGCCCAACGTATTTTTACCTTACCCGATCGTAAAGTATTAATACCACTTTATCGATCGAAAAACTCCATCACACGCAACTTCTCTCCATCGAGAAACTTTTCGACTTCCAAACACTCTTCGAACTCTCTTCGGCGATTTCACCAAAACTTCATTTATCTTAGTGATTTTCTTCCTAAACTCGCCGATTTCGAAGGTAGAAACACGTTTCGAATCACTTTCCGGTCAAAAACACACGATTCGCAAAGAGTTTCTCAAAAACATTTGCAGAAATTTCATTTTCATACTTTTTCGACAAAAAGATTTTAAACTCTCAAATCAACGTGTTTAAACTCGACTTTGTGTTAAAATCATGATATTTGGATTCACAACTGTTTTCTGAACGTTCCGAATCCAGATTATCTTATGATTTACCTAGAAATTGAAATTTACGTGTTACGCGTTTACTGTTTGATTTGAAAATTTTTCGATCGAAAAAGTTCTTATCGCAAACAGTGTCGTCGAAATACTTTTTTTTTGTTATGTTTTATTCGATCGTAAAACTTAGCGTCAAAAACCTTTTGTTTTTGATATATTTTAATTCGATCGTAAAACTTCGCGGCGAAAACTTAAGTTTTTCTATATTTTTTTATTCAATCGCAAAACTACGCGGCGAAATACTTAAGTTTTTCGACAACTTTTTATTCGATCGCAAAATTACTCAGCGAAAAATTATTCTCTTTGATAACATTTTATTCGATCGTAAAAGTCATTCACGAAAAACTTGAGTTCTTCGTCACATTTTTATTCGATCGCAAAATTTAACATCGAATAAATTGTCACTCGAAAACACGCTGAAAATTATCGCATTTAAATTAACGTTCGAATAAATTCCCGATCGAATAAAACTTACGAGACTTAGTCAACTTTACAACTTTTTCCTCAAGTCTTTCGCAAATAAACCTTAACAATTAAAAATTTTCAAAATTTCTCTAAGTACATTTTTAATTCCATCTATTTGCATATGTAATTTTCCATCTAATGAATTTTATTTCATTCATTACAGAAATGGCAACTCCAAACTACCCAAACATCTACCCTTATGGAAGTTTCATGCCAGTCCACGACAACAACTAACAGCTGGACCTTGCTACATTTCGGTGTCCGGATGAAGTTATCATCTCCATCCTCAAAGGACACCCTCTAAGGCCAGCTTTTTGCAATGACGTCCACCGTACCAATGATCTATCTCCAGCAATTCTGGGGAAGTATGCAGAGTCTTGTCAACGGCGATAGCGTGGAATACATGACGAAGATTAATATAAGACATGTCAAAATAACTCCATCACGGAGGAAATGGTACGGGCCTTGGATCATGCTCCGATGCCTTCTCAAAGGGAATCTCTGGTGGAAATAACCGAGCACGAAGCCACGGCTCAGGAAACAGAGACACCGGCCGTCGAGCCCAAAGGTGTACCTCACGATGTATCTCCAGAGGCCACAGAATCGGATGAAGAATAAATACTTCAAAGAAGGGGCTCTCGCCGACAGCAAATCTCGGCCCCGTCTGTGTCCCCTTCAGTACTACCGGCTTCGGTGACAACTCCTCCACCAACAACGGATCAGCCAACCGTACAGATTCAACCTCAATCTGTCTCAACACCCATAGAGGTGATACCTACCGTATCATCTCAAGGATTGTATGGAAGCCCTATTGGACCCCCGATTCGGAGCAAACAATAAGCCAACCCACTGAAGTGGTGACTGCAGAATTGATAACGGATGTCCTCGTACGTTCCGGAATCTTAAGACCTGCTCAAGGCGGCACATTGGAAACCTTTTTCGATGTTGTGACAGTGGACCGTCTCCCTGCCCCCACTCCACCAATGATCGTGACGGAGCAACGCTTACAAGAAGCACTCTCCACAACTATTTCTTCTCTTGAAGATCGTCTGATGGACATAATGCTCCAGGCCATTCAGACCTCCCGAAGGGATACCGGGAAAGCACCGGTCTCCGCGGCCGCTCCGTTAGAAACTCAAACCACCCCCGTCTCCTCACCACCTCTTACCACCACCATACACTCACCCATACAACCCACCCTCACCACCCCAACCCATCCCCTTCACACATCAACCCCTATACCATCCCGATCACCCAGCTTCATGCATTCTCATCTCCCGACTTCTCGCCTTAGAGACCAGGACCCCCGCTGAGGAGAGTCTCTACAAAAAGTTGATAGATAACCCGAGGCGCCCGCTCAAACAAGGTGTCGAGAACAAAGCTCCCGCACCAAAAGAAGACATGACGATCCCGATGAAACGGTTCGTCATGAGGGGGAGAAAAGTCAATGAACCACACGAAGCGGCCGTGGTTTGAGTCGAGAGCAAACAAAAAAGACTCAAGAAGCTGAATGAATCATCCTCAAACCCACCAACCACACAACCCACAACCCACCAACAAACAACTACATCTCCCACCATATCCCACACACTACCTCCCTCTCCTACAAATTCAAATCCATCCCGACCTCTAACCTCCTCCAAGGCCAACCAGGAGCAGTCGTCTACGATCCACATCTTATCGTAGACCATTATATCTTAAACGAGAGGAAGCTGATCAAGTTCGACTCTCCAACGTCAGATATTTCTTACAACAAGTTTCCGTGGATTTGTTGCTGCTTGAAGATGAAGAACTTCAAGAAGGCGAGAATGACAATTCTGCTCTCCCAGAACTACCAGAAATGATCAGGCACAAAGTCGACTCTCCTCCCCGCTTATCAAAAGGGACAGTCAGAGTCGAGACGCCGTGGGAGAATATCAGAATTGAAGTCCCGTTTATTGAACATATTAGAAAGCAGATATGGAGGGCTCCTAACCGGATAAAGAAGCTCAACGAACTAAACTTACGGGGTATCTCACACTGGGAAGATAGGAAGAAAATGGAGCATATCTTCATGCTCAACTATCTTGGTCCAGATTGAAGTGGCATCCCAACGGATCAACTGAAGAAATACTTCAAGGATAAACCACCGATCCTCCATCTCGTGGGGGTTTCGCATTCGATTGGAAGCTTCCCTACCCCAATCTACCACATTGAGCGAGCGGACATCAACCGCACTCAAGAAGAGATAGATGAGAGATATCTCCCCTTCCTTCCACCGGATGAGGTCTACCGTCTATATCAGATGTACAAGAGAAAAACAGATGCCCTCCGGATACATCAAGACTTAAGGACTCAAGGGATTGAAAAGATTAATGGTGCGGCAGATCAAGTGTCACACCGCACACGACCTTCCAATTGCTATAAAGAACAATATCAAGAAGGTCAACATGGAGTCTCCGCTAATGAAGGGCTTCCCACTCAATAACTTTTCCGAGAACTACATATTCAAGAAACCTGGCCTCGCCATAACTTATCGGAATCCAGTCATTAGAAAGACGAGAGCTACGATGAAGTCAGAAATCCACAAGTTCTGTGACGGGACGTTGAAGCTAGTGAGGAAGAACATCCAGAAAAGATTGGGAGAGAACACTGAAGAGACGATCTTCGAAGATCTTTGTGAAGAAGAGGCCCCACTCTTAAATCAGCTTTTGGATGCGATTAATGAGAGGTTGGAGCTGAGGAATGTTGTTCGACGTTACGAGACAGCATTGGGATTACGGAAATCGTTTTACGCCCGGCAAGGATAAAAGGAGCTGAAACAAAGACAAGCACAAAGGGGGAGATTGAAGAGACATTACAATTGTGCTTTTTATTTTCTTATCCTTGTAATTGAGGGCGTACTTAGTAGTTTTGATAGTGTAGGACTAAAATAGTAAATAGACCATGTAAATAGGTATAAATATAATGTACACTATCAAAATCAATACATGTTCATTTTTCAGAAAAACACAAGCATTGTATTCATATTTTCAGAGAAAGAAAAGCAATCGAGAAACACTCTCCATCAAGATCTTCAAAGAAGATATTCGACCGAAGGTACTTTGTAAGATTTATCATTCGAATATCTAGAATTCGTGTTTAGATCGATTAGTAGTTGATATAAGAGGACCTAACACTTACTAAGGTCGTTAATTTTTGTCTCAGAAGTAGCTAACCTTGATTCAAGACTAGTTATTGTTTCCTTAGCATTAGATAAGAGAATTTGTAGGTGAACTTTCTTATCTAGTTGCTTTTGGAAATTATTTTCACTAAGGGCTAGTCTATCCTCTAATTCTTTTGTACTTTTCCGCTCATTTTTCATGTTAGTATATTTAATTTGTAAATATTCTAACATGATTAATAATGTAGACTCGTGTGTAGCTACCTGTTGAGATGAGGTTGATGCTTTTTCGTCGTCGTCGGACCTCCTCATTCAGTTTTCGTTTGAGGCATCGTCAAGAAACGCCATGAGAGCGAGATTGTCGTTGTCATAATCTGTTGTGTCTTCCAACCAGTGCTTTTGTTCGGCAATTAGAGGTACTCCAGCTTCCTTTTGATTGGTAAGTTGAAATTTCTTGGAGTAGTAATTGACGTCTTTCTTCTTAGGAACATTGCATTCTCTAGCGAAGTGCCCTATCTTTCCACAAATGTAGCATTTTTGTGGGTCTTTGGCGTTTTTGGATTCTGACGACTCGGCCGGTCTTTCCTTATGCTTAGAGTTTGAGGTCCGAAGTGTATTAACCGAGGAGGAAGACTTCTTTTTATAGAACTTTTTGCTCATCATTTTAGTAATGAGAGCCAATTGTTTCTTGAACTCTTTCATATCGGGCTCGGAATCCGGTTCCGATTCGTCTTCATCTTCTGAAGAACTTGGCAACTTGATGCTTTTATCTTTACGAGATAGACTAGTTTTTCTTTCCGAAACTAGAGCTATAGAGTCTTCGATATGTTTGCCCTTTAGTGCTTTTTGTATCTCGCTAATGTCTTCCTCGTGTTGTGCGAGATTATCAAAGACGGCGTGGATATCCATCTCGTCAAAATCCATGTTTTGATGGATTTGCATTGATATTTTCTTCCACTCCGGTTGAACAGAAGAGAGAAATCGGATGTTAACCTCCATATTGGTCTTGAAATTTCTATTTTCCTCATCTCGTTAAGAAGAGTTAAATAACGTTGATAGAGTTCGTAGACATTTTCCCTCCGTCTTAGCTTTGAAGGAGTCGTAAGCGGTGAGAATGTTCGCTTTCTTAGCCTTGACTCCGACTCGGTCCGTTGCATCATTTTGTGGAGCTCGCCTACATAGCCTTTGCACTTGACAAACTATCTATTTGCATATAGATGTCATTCGGGATTCCTTGCATCAGGAAAGTTTTAGCTCCGGGATCTGCTTTGGCTCTTAATCGCTCCCCCTCTGTGTATTCACTAGGAATTTGGAGTCTTCTCGTGGCGGAAATGGGAGGATTATTAGTGGTATCGCCTTCTTGGATAATCCAACATTGAGCAGGACCTTCTTGAAGAGAGGCTATCAAATTTGTAGCTTGATCTTTTGTCTCCATGAATCTGCTTCTCCATACAGTGTATTCGCCTCTTTGTAGAATTGGAGGGCGGACGTCGTTTCCAAGTGACTAAGCATCTATTTGTAGTTGATTGGTAGGATCTTCATGAAAGTTTGGAATCAAAATGGTAAAAGTGCTTCACAAGTGACAAACTTCGTTAGTAATGTTTGGCTCGTACTTTAAGCAATTTCCTTTTCGAACCTATTTTTCGGCTTTAAAGAGGAATTGTTTTGATTGCGAAAAATATTTGATATAAGAATTGATACTTCAAAATTTTGCTGAAGAATTTTGAATTTTTGATCGAAAAATTTGAGTATCAAAGAAGATTATTCGGAGAAAAATATTTTTCCAAAGTTTTGAAAAATACGATTTTTGAATCCCCAAAAAAAAATTCAAATTAGTGTAAATTTGTGTGTTTGAAAGTTCAGTAGTCGAAAATATTTTTCGAGCAGTAAGTTTTTCGATTTGAAAAATTTCGAACCTTATAATCGGAAAAGTATTTTCGATCGTATAAGTTTTTCGTGTTATTTTTATCGAAAATTATTTTTCAAACGAAAGGGTTTTGCAAACAAAATATCCTACCGGGAAATTGTTTATCGAATAATTTTGTTGATCGCAAAAATTTATCGAAAAAATTGTAATAGAAAAATTAAGAGTGATAGAAAATTTCGTTAAGTTTGACTCAAATTGTTAAGTAAAAGTTTTTCGAGTGTGAATTATTCGATCGAAATATGTTTTCGCTAAATTTTGACTCGAAATTTAGATGATCGAAAATTTTGAGATCGGAAAACTTGTAATAGTAAAACAAGTTTTTCGTGTCAAAATTATATATCTATCTAGCGAAACAGTATCCGTCGAAAAAATTTACGCTACGCTCGAAAAAGATATCTATGTCTAAATCGAAAATAAAGTTTTTGAGTCTTATATTTGAGTGAAACTCACGAAAACAGTGTGAGTCGAAAAAAGTTTTTCGCTTGTAAACTTATTCGAAAAATATTTTTCGAGCCAAGTTTTCCGATCGAAAACGATCGAAGAACACAGTTCGAGTTCAATGGAACAGTGTGTTAGGGTCCTTATCTATCAACTACTGATCGATCTAAGCACGAATTCTAGATATTCAAATGATAAATCTTACAAAATATCTTTCGGTCGAATATCTTCTTTGAAGATCTTGAGAGAGAGTGTTTCTCAATTGCTTTTCTCTCTCTTAAAATATGAATTTAATGCTTGTGTTTTTCCGAAAATAAACTTGTGTATTGATTTTGATAGTGTACATTGTATTTATATCTATTTACATGGTATATTTACTATTTGGTCCTACACTATCAAAACTACTAATTACGCCACTAATTACAAGGATAACAAAATTACAAAGCACAATTCTAATGTCTCTTCATCTCCCCCTTTGTGCTTGTCTTCGTTTCAGCGCCTTTTACCCTTGCCTGGCGTAAAACGATTTCCGTAATCCCAATGTTGTCTCGTAACGTCGAATAGCATTCCTCAGCTCCAACCTCTCATTAATCGCATCCAGAAGCTCATTTAAGAGTGGGGCCTCTTCTTCACAAAGATCTTCGAAGATTGTCTCTTCACTGATCTCTCCCAATCTTTTCTGGATGTTCTTCCTCACTTACTTTAATGTTCCGTTACAGAACTTGTGGATCTCTGACTTCATCATAGCTCTCGTCTTTCCAATGACAGGATTCCGATAAGTTATGGCGAGGCCAGGTTTCTGGAATATGTAGTTCTCGAGAAAATTGTTGAGTGGCAAGCCCTTCATGAGCGGAGACTCCATGCTGACCTTCTTCATATTGTTCTCTATAGCATTTTGAAGGTCGTGTGCGGTGTGATACTTGATCTGCCGCACCATGAATCTCTTCAGTCCCTCGAGTCCTTCAGTCTTGATGTATCCAGAGGGCGTCTGATATTTTCTCTTGTACATCTGATACAGACGGTAGACCTCATCCGGTGGAAGGAAAGGGAGATAGCTTTCATCTATCTCTTCCCGAGTGCGATTGATGTCCGCTCGCTCAATGACGTAGATAGGGGTAGGGTAACTTCCGATCGTATGCGAAACTCCAATGAGTTGGAGAATCGGTGGCTTGTCCCTGAAGTTTTTCTTCAGTTGATCAGTTGCGATGCCACTTCGATCGGGGCAAAGATAGTTGAGCGTGAAGATGTGCTCCATTTTCTTCCTATCTTCCCAGTGTGAGATGCCCCGAAGATTTAGTTCGTTGAGCTTCTTTATCCGGTTTGGAACCCTCCAAGTCAGCTTTCTAATATCTTCAATAAACGGGACTTCAATTCTGAAACTCTCCCACGGCGTCTCGACTCTAATTGTCCCTTTTGATAAGCGAGGAAGAGAGTCGACTCTGTGCCTGATCATTTCTGGTAGCTCTGGGAGAGCAGAATTGTAGTTCTCGCCTTCTTGAAGTTCTTCATCTTCAAGCAACACAAAGTCCACTGAAGCTTGTTGTAAAAATATCTGACGTTGGAGAGTCGAGCTTGAGCAGCTTCCTCTGGTTCCCATTGCATCATCCACTTCTCATTTAAGATATAATCATCTACGATCAGATGTGGATCGTAGACGACTGCTTCTGTTTGGGCTTGGAGGAGGTTAGAGGTCGGGATTGGATTTGGATTTGTAGGAGAGGGAGGTAGTGTGTGGGATATGGTGGGTGATGTAGTTGTTTGTTGGCGGGTTGTGGGTTGTGTGGTTGGTGGGTTTGAGGATGATCCTCCAACTTCTTGATTCTTCATTTGTTCTCGACTCACACCACGGCCGCTTCGTGTGGTCCGTTGCCGTTTCTCCCCCTCATGACGATCCGGATCATCGGGATCGTCATGTCTTCTTTTGGTACGGGAGCTTTCTTCTCAGCACCTTGTTTGAGCGGGCGGCTCGGGTTCATCTACCAGCCTTTTGTAGAGACTCTCCTCAGTGGGGGTCCTGGTCTCTAAGGCGAGAAGTCGGGAGATGAGTATGTCATGGAGCTAGGTGATCGGGTTGGCATATGGGTTTTTAAGTGAAGGTGATGGTGTTGGTGGGTAAGGGTGGGTTGGATGGGGGTGTGTATGGTGGTGGTAAGGGGTGGTGAGGAGACGGGGGTGGTTTGGGTTTCGGTCGGAGCAGCCTCGGAGACTGGTGCTTGCCCGATATCTCTTTGAGAAGTCTCGATGGCTGTAAGCATTCGGTCCATCAGGCGATCTTCGAGAGAAGATATGGCTGTGGAGAGTGCTTCCTGTAAGCAATGCCCCGTCACGATCATTGGTGGAGTGGGGCCAGGGAGGCGCTCCATTGTCACAACATCGGAAAAGATTTCTGATGTGCCGCCTTGAATAGGTCTTGAGATTCCGGAACGTCCGGAGACATCCGTTGTCAACCCTGAAGTCACCACATCAATGGGTTGGCCTATTGTTTGCTCCGAAGATATCCGGGGTCCAATAGGGCTTCCACCCAATCCTTGAGATGATACAGTAGGTATAACCTCTAAGGGTGTTGAAACAGACTCAGATTGAATCTGTGTGGTTGGCTGATCCGTTGTCGTTAAAGGAGATGTCACCGAAGCCGGTGGTATTGAAGGAGATACGGACGGGGTCGAGAGTTGCTGTCGGCGATAGCCCCTTCTTTGGAGTCTGTATTCTTCATCCGAGTCTGTGGCCTCAAGAGATACATCTTGAGGAACACCTTCGGGTTCGAGGCCGGTGTCTCTATCTCCTGAGCCGTTGCTTCAGGCTCCGTTGTTTCCACCAGCGATTCCCTTTGAGAAGGTGCCGGAGCTGGATCCAGGGCTCGTACCATCTCCTTCGTGATGGAGTTATTTTGACAGTAGTCTTGGTAGGCCTCGTCCGTTGGATCAACTAATCTGAGCAGCTCCAATGGGATCAGCATTGGTTGGAGCACTAGGTCGGCTGCCTTCGAGTTGTGAAAGAAGCGAAGGCGAGCTGGAATGTATTCTCCAACCGGTGGTAGTCTCGGGATCTCTGGATGAATGTCCATGAAGTGTGAGATCAACACCGGGAACCATCGTACATAGGGGGGAGATTTGGCCTTCGACTTGGTCTCCCTTTGACGTATATGGTCCGCTAAATCATTCCATATCAGCTGGGCCACGTCGTATTTCTTTGAGAAAACCATTCCATAGAAGATGCGAATGATATTCCCGTTCGCCTTGTCGAAGCCGGAGTGTTTTGGAGAGAGGCATTTATTGATTATGCCGAACAACGTCCTCCACGGATGTGGGATCCCGCTGTTTTGAAATTTCGCCCATTTGGTCAGCGGGGGTTTGTATCCCATCCGATGCATATCTTCTACGATCTCCGCGTCCGTTGGAAGTTGATCAAAGTTGTCGTAGTGCGGGAGATCGAGCACCATGGCCATCAGATTTTTGGCCAGGGCGACATGTCTTGTATTAATCTTCGACATGTATTCCATGCTATCGCCGTTGACAAAACATTGCATACTTCCCCAGAATTGCTGGAGATAGACCATTGGTACGGTGGATGTCATGGTCAAAGCTTGCCATAGAGGGTGTCCTTTGAGGATGGAGATGATTCATCCGGACACCGAAATGTAGTAAGGTCCAGCTGGTAGTTGTTGTCTTGGACTGGCATGTAACTTCCACAAGGGTAGATGTTTGGGTAGTTTGTACTTAGAGAAATTTTGAAAATTTTAAGTGTTAAGGTTTATGTACGAAAGACTTGGTAAAAAAATTGTAAAGTTGACTAAGTCTCACAAGCGTATTTTTATTCGATTGAAAATTTTTGCGATTGAAAATTTTCTCTGTCTTTAAGAAAAACTTGAAAAATTTTCTAAGTCTTTTTCAGCGTGTTTTTATTCGAGTGACAATTTACTCGATCGTTAAATTTGCGATCGAATAAGAAATTTGTGGAATATCTCATGTTTTTCGCCGATGATTTTTACGATCGAATAAAATGTTGTCGAAAACAATAGTCTTTCGCTAAGTAAGTTTTCGATCGAATAAAAAGTTGTCGAAAAACTTATGTTTTTCGCCGCGTAGTTTTGCGATCGAATAAAAGAATATCGAAAAACTTAAAGTTTTCGCCGCTTATTTTTGCGACCTAATAAATTTTAATCGAAAAAGTAAGTTTTCGCCACGAAGTTTTACGATCGAATTAAAATATAACGAAAATAAAAGTTTTTCGACGACACTGTTTCGATAAGAACTTTTTCGATCGAAAAAATTTCAAATCAAACAGTAAACGCGTAACAAGTAAATTTCAATTTCTGGATAAATCATGAGTTAATCTGGGTTCGTAATGTTCAGAAAACAGTTGCGAATCTAAATATCATGATTTTATCCCAATCAGTCGAGTTTAAACAAGTTGATTTGAATGTTTAAAATCTTTTTTAGTCGAAAAAGTATGAAAATGAAATTTCTTCAACTGTTTTAGAGAACTGCTTACGAATCGGGTGTTTTTGACCGAAAAGTGATTCGAAACGTGTTTCTACCTTCGAAATGGGCGAGTTTAGGAAGAAAATCACTGAGATAAGGTGAGGTTTTGGTGAAATCGCCGGAGTTCGAAGAGTGTTTTCGGAAGTCGAAAAGTTTTTCGAGTGAAATGAGTTGCGTGTGAGTGAGTTTTTCGATCGATAAAGTGGTATTAATACTTTACGATCGGGTAAGGTAAAAATACGTTGGGCCGTTACAACAACTTTGGGCTTTAGTTAAAATTGAGGTCTGATTAAACAAAAATTTAATCTTTCATGGATTAACCCAAAAATAAATTGAATAATACTCCCTATATTTCTGAAAGAGATGAAATTATCTCCTAATGTTGATGAAATTCAACATTTGACTCCTCGTATGAGCTCGAAATTTTCTGTAATGCTTAGAAAAAATGTTAGAAGTCATGTTTTACAAATAAATCATATAGGAGATAATAAACAAGTTCTCATATAAAACTCCCCATGACAATTGCACGATTTAAATTTTCGGCTTTTAAGCACATATTTAGTACAATTTGGCATATGAAAATTTACTATTTAACGACAAGTAACGCATTTTAAGCAATTCAACATAGATTCATTAAAATTTTGCGTTTTTAAAAAAAAAAATTCGCATTTTATTAATTCTATGCCAATGCATGTATTAATGCATTTAAAATGTGCGAAAGATATTTTCAATAAAAATATTTTTGTTTTGGGGTAAGATGAGACATTTTGAACATTATCACGCAAAAATTTCTCATGACATATAAAATAATAATTTATCATAAAATTATGTAACTAAACATTCTAAGATCATAGTATGAATCACTTCGACAACTCTCGCAAGTTTCGCTCATACCACTCAATTTTTATCTTTATCATGGAAATATTTAGTAGATATATCACTCATATCATCACGACAAAATTATATCAATTAATTTGTTATCGTATTATATTTAATCAACTTACCAAGTGAAGGTTCATCATTTTGAATCAAATGGTCTTTGAAGGGATTATTTTTAGGCTATGACTAAAAGGGTAGGGTAATTTTGGGATTAGTGAGCTTAAAAAAATCTTCAATTCCAGGAACCCTCATTGAAATTCATTTCTGATACATTAGCTTCTCTTGCTCAGGATGAGTCTCGTCTTCTTTACAAAACTTTTAGAGATTAGAACTTCTTTTTGGGTCGAGACCGTGTTCCTTTCGAAGGTTCCACAGTTATGGAATTCGAACCCAAGGCCGTGCTTCTCTTCTCGTTTTCTCTATTTATAAGATCTAGATTATCATTGGAGAAGTTCACTTCGAGGGGCTTCTCTTCTAGGAGTATACGAGATTAGCTAGGAGAAGTTCACAGCGAGACCCATTTTTCTCTTCTACAATGATTGAGAATTTCATCATGTGCATCTCTTTTGCTCTCCCCCTCTTTTTCTTGATTGAGTAACCCCGAATCTTGTGAATAAGATTGAAGGCTTAATTGGGTTTGATAAAGAAAAAGAATGTCGGAGAAGGCCCAAAGGGGATTTCTAGGGGAAAAATTAAAGGATTATAATTTGGGCTAAGTGAGGAATTTCCTAAAATGCCCTTATCATTTTCATGACGAATTAACACAAAAGTAAGAATGAACCTACGAAGTACAAACAATAGAGTAGTCATTTGAAGTGTGACACACTCAAGAAAAAGTTATTGAGGTTCAAATTCTCACATATATGATGTGGTTTTGTGTCTAGTGAAACAAACGACGCTCTTTGAAAAAAAGAATGTGACGTGAATTTTTAGGCAAAGAACTAAGCATATATATTGAAGAAATGTTTTTGTGAGTAGTTCAAATTAGGCAAAATTATCATCATCCCCCATTTTATATTATTACTTTATGTATACTATTTAAAAAAATTTGAAAGATAGTTTTACGCAAGATAATCAAGGAATATCGAGAAGCACATAGAGTATCAAATAGAAGCATAGTAGAGCATGTAAAGCATATGTCAAGTAACATTGAGAGTCAACATGTCTAATTTAGCAATAAGGAATTGGAACCGTTTTTCATCCAATGCCTTAGTGAATAAGTCAGCAAGTTGAAGCTCCGTTTTAACAAAATACATATCTATAGTGCCTTTTTCTACATGATCTTTTATAAAATGATAGCTAATATATATATGTTTCGTGCGTGAATGATGAACATGATTGCAAGTAATGGCAATAGCACTTTTAGAATCACTGTAAATGGGAATGTTACTAAATTCAATCCCGTAATCGCGTAGTTGTGTCCGCATCCATAGAACTTGCGAGCAACAGCTTGCAGCTGCGACGTACTCCGCCTCGGCCGTCGATGTTGACACGCAATTTTGTTTCTTGAGGACCAGCAAACTAACTTTTTGCCTAAAAATTATGCTCCGCCAGACGTGCTTTTTCTGTCCATTCGACAACCTGCATAATCAGCGTCAGTATAGCCAATTAATCTAAAATCAGTATTTTTAGGATATCATAGCCCTAAGTTGGGAGTTCCTTTGAGATAGCGTAGAATTCGCTTCACTGCATGCATATGGGACTCCTTTGGGTCAATTTGAAAACAAGCACAGAGACAAGTGACAAACATGATGTCGGGGGTCGACTGGACGTCAAGTAGAGAAGCGATCCGATAATGCTCCGATAGATTGTGATGTTGACGGCCTTGCCAGACGGATCAGCATCCAATTTGAAGTTTGTTGAGATGGAGGTATTCATCGGTGTGCTCTTGTCTTGATCAAATCTCTTCAGAATATCTCGGATATATTTTGTTTGACTGATGAAGATTCCATTTTCGAGCTGCTTTACTTGTAGTACAAGAAAGAATTTAAGTTCTCCCATTAAGCTCATCTCGAATTTGGTCTTCATTAGTTCACCAAATTTCTGAAAGAGAAGTTCATTTGTGGAGCCGAAGATGATGTCATCAACGTAAACTTGAACGATCATCAGGTCTTTGCCTTGTCTTTTGATGAAGAGTGTTGTATCGATGGTGCCTCTTATGAAGTTGGACTTGACTAAAAATTCGCTTAGGAAATCATACCAAGCACGAGGGGCTTGTTTTAGTCCATAAAGAGCTTTGTCCAATCGATAGACATAATCGAGATGATTTTCGTGCACAAACCCGTTGGGTTGAGCGGCGTAGACTTCTTCTTTTAACACACCATTAAGAAAGGTGGTTTTAACATCCATTTGATAGACTTTGAAGTCTTTATGAGCCGCGTATGCTAGAAATAGTCGAATTGCTTCGATACGTGCCACCGGAGCATACGTATCGTCGTAGTCAATTCCTTCTTGTTGATTGTATCCCTTGGCTACGAGTTGTGCTTTATTCCTGATAACTTCACCGTTCCCGTTCTTCTTGTTCTTGAAAACCCATTTAGTTCCAATTATAGTTTTGCCATGCGGTCGAGGAACTAATGTCCAAACTCGTAGACGCTCGAATTGGTTGAGTTCATCTTGCATTGCGATTACCCAATCCGGGTCTTTAAGAGCTTCGGCTACCTTAATTGGTTCGTTTTGGCTTAAGAAGCATGTGAATAAGCTGCTTTGGGTGGACGTCCTAGTGCGTACTCCACTAGAGAGATCACCGATGATTTGGTTTGTAGATCACGAATGAAAGTCCACTTGCGTTTATGAGGGATAACCGAAGTAAATCCTTCATTGGTTTGTAGATCGAGACATCATGAATTGATGGGCTGATCATTCGTATTTGGGAAATTCAATTCTGAGGTTGAATTGGAAGGAATTTCCTCATCTGCATTTATAGGAGTTGCTGCACTAGTTGAAGATTCAGAATTAGGAGTTTCTTGAACATTTGTTGGAGTCTGAGGATTGGGAGTCTCAATTGGAATTTCTTCAGTAGATGGAGAAGGAGCACTGCTTGGTATTGAATGAGAGGAAGCATGCATTTGAAACTCGTTCCGATAGAAATGTTCAAATAGAGAATCTAAATCTTCCTGGTCGGCGGGAATTGCTTCTTTTGACTTTGAAGTAGAAGTTGTCGAAAGTTGTTGACTTTGTGCCAACACGCCTATAAGTTTGGGTTCTGAACTGTTTTGTTCAGAAGCCAAATCGATTACTTCTTGAAAAGTGACGTTGTAGCTTTCCAAGATAGTACGGGAACACTTGATATAGACGCGGTATGCTTTTGAAGTGGATGAATATCCAACGAAGACGGCTTCAAATGCTTTAGGGTCGAACTTGCTTCGATGCTCTCGATCGTTGGCCATAAAACATTTGCACCCGAATACTTTAAAGAATGAGATATTCGGAATCCTTTGATTAATTATCTCATACGGCGCCTTTCAAAGCGTTTGTGATAATCGTCCGATTTTGCGTAAAGCACGGGATACTCACTGCTTCAGCCCATAGAAAGTGAGGGAGACCGGAACGGATCAGCATTGTTCTTGCAGCTTCAACAAGAGTCCGATTCATTCGTTCTACGACACCATTCTGTTGAGGCATTTTAGCGGCTGAAAATTATTGAATAATTCCAAGTGTCTGATAATAATTGTTGAGACGTTGATTCTTGAATTTCAATTCCGTTATCAGTCCGAATTACTTGGATTTTCTTTTGCAGGAGATTCTGAGTCGTATTCACAAAGCTGATTATCAAGTCTCAAGTCTCATCTTTTGTTCGGAGATATCTTGTCCATGTATAGCGGGAATAATCATCAACAATTACTAACACATATTTACGACCGTTGATACTTTGTGTACGGATTGGTCCACAAAGGTCCATGTGAAGTAATTCCAAGGGTCGAGATGTAGAAGCAACTTGCTTGAGTTTGTGTGATGCTCGCTTTATTTTTCCCATTTGACAAGCCGAACAAGTATGCTCTTGATGTATGAAATAGTTGGTAGACCGTGTACCAACTTTTTGATTGTGAGTTTGTGAAGAGCTTTGAGATTTAGATGAGACAATCGTTGATGCCATAAGCTGTTCCTCTTTAATGTAGTCTGTGAGATGAAGCAAACGGCTGTCGAAGGTCGAACTGTTGTCAAATTGATGGTGTATAGATTTGATCTTCGAGATCCTATTAGAAGTTCTTGATTCTGACTATTCAAAATTCTGCACTGATCTGCTAGAAACACCACTTGAAATCCTCTGTCGCAGAATTGTCCTATGCTAAACAGATTGTGTTTAAGACCTTGGACGTAAGAGACATCTTTGATCGTCAGATTTTTCAGTAGAATATCTCCAAAGCCTAGTATTGGAGCTGAATCGTTGTTACCGAATCTGACTTTTCCGTTGTAACGGTCTTGGTAGTTGCTCAACAGTTCTTGATTTCCTGTCATGTGTGTGGAGCAACCAGAATCTAAATACCACACATGATGGATCTGCATAAAAAAATTTAGAGAGACTTATGTACCCACTTAGTAATGGGTCTCCTCTCGGATTAGCAGATTTGATATGTAATGTTTGTTTATTTTTGGTTCCGAAACCATTTATGTTTTTAGGTACCCAAACCAACTTGGTATTAGTTGGTTTAAGTGGTACTCTTTAGGCAATTTGGCCTTTTGGGCTTGCGTTGGCCTAGATGGTGTCTTGGAACCCATTGAGGTTGAACCTTACATGAGAGGTTAATTTCAGCGCGGACAAATGTCTTATTAATCTTAGTGCATGAGAAAATCTTTTCTCTAGCTAGTCTCTTAAGGTGTTTGGCTGAGTGTACTTTGATCGGATACCTTAAATGAGGACAAGAATGTATCGAGCTATAAGCTTTCTTAATAGCCGGATCTTGTTTCCTACAAGACTTAATATTTGCATTTGTCTTATAATGAGGGTTTATGTTTTTAGAAGTAGAGCCGATTTCAAATTTTGTGCTTTCAAAATTATTATGCTTTAACGCATAAGAGGAAGCAACAACATTAAAGTTTGAAACAACTGTCCTCTTGCGAGTGTTCGGAGTTTTTGATACAGAAGAAAATTTTGAAAATAAGACATTTCTATCATTTTTCTTCTGAACTTCTATCCTATGCACTCTTTCCTTTGCATGCTTCACCTCTTTTTCTACTCTACCTGTGGATGTGAGTAGAAAAGAATTAGAAAAAATCTTTTTCCTTTTTGAAGCATTTAAGGATTCTTTTCCTC
The DNA here is from genome assembly GCA_004919715.1 of Linderniella brevidens. Taxonomy (NCBI): domain Eukaryota; kingdom Viridiplantae; phylum Streptophyta; class Magnoliopsida; order Lamiales; family Linderniaceae; genus Linderniella; species Linderniella brevidens. The sequence goes on from SWDC01000148.1 coordinate 11,320,959, forward strand.
CCTTTACGATTTTTAAAGAAGATTTATCTTCTTTTAAAATACTTTGGAAAACAATGGGAGGTTTTGAGATTAGAAATCTCCAGTAAAAGCTCATTTTTTCAGTTTTGAAATTCGTTCTTTCTGTTTCTAAGAAGGCGTTTAAATCAGCTATTTTCTTAATAATAGAATTTTGAAAATGATCATCATTTTCTTCCTTATCTTTAGAAAAGTCTTCTAGGGGATTATAATGAATTATAATCACTAGACAAGTTGAGATCCCTTGTCTTGTAACTATTTGAAAGATAGTTTGATCCGTTTGACCCCTTTTCGTTAGAAGATCATCTAAAGGTTTAATCCTTGAGTAAAAAAAAGTTTCTTACGTTCGTCAGAGATTTCTTTGAAAGTATTTTTAGAAATTTCTAATCTCTCTGACAATCGATAAAAGTCGTATTAAGGTCATTGACTTTAGTCTCAGAGGTAGCTATGGCTAATTCAAAATTGTTTTCACTATGAGCTAGTCTCTCTTCTAATTCCTTAGTTCTTTTCCGCTCATTTTTCATGTTAGAGTACTTAATCTGTAATGATTCTAACATGTTTAATAATGTGGAATTAGACATTGTTACCTCTTGTGATGAAGAGGATGCTTTATTGTCGTCGTCGTCAGGCCTTCTTGAAGAGTTATGAAGAGTATATTAGAATTGTGCTTTATTATTTCATTATCCTTGTAATTAGGGGCGTAATTAGAAATATTGATAGTGTAGGACTTAAGAGTAATTATACCTTAAATATAGGTATAAATATGATGTACACTATCAATGTAAACACATCATTTGTTATTGAGAAAATAATAAGTTTCGAATTCATATTTTTAAACGAGAGGTAACGTTCGAGAAACAAGGAAACATCTAACAACCTCTCAAGATCTTCAAAGCAGATATTCGACCGATCGTATATCGTAAGATTTCTTACTCGAATACCTAGTCGTGCTTAGATTGTTCGTTGATTGATGAAACATGACCTAACAATTGGTATCAGAGCAAATCGGGATTGATTTTGGACAGAATTAGCAATTTTCAGATCAAAATAATTTTCCAGATTTTTCGATCGAAAAACTAACGTGACTTATATTTTGATCGATATTCTTAATTGTGCGAATTTTGCTATGGATTTTGCTGATTAAGTGATAGATTATATGTTACGATTGATTTTTGTACTAATTTCAATCGCTTATAACGTAATTATAATTCAAATTTTTGATATATATTGATTTTTAAGTTTGCGATCAAGTTTTGAGTCCAATCTGATTTTCTTAAATCTCGATATATTTTGCTATTAAACGTGGTTGATTCTGTGTTTATTCATAATTAGAACTGTTAAGCCAGTGATTATCCAGAATTTCCGCGTCTAAATTGAACATTTCAATTAAATCTGGAATTTTCACTGTTACATTGAACTTAATTGTTCTTCGATCAAAAAACTTGAATCGAAAAATATTTTTTCGACCACAAACACTATTTTCGAGTGTTTTACTCAAATTTAAGACTCGAAAAACATTATTTCAATAATTAGTTTTTCGGTTCATGTATAAATATATTTTTCGAGCGAATAAGTTTTTCGATCCATAATTGGCCAAAACATATTTTGGATCGAAAAATATTCAATCGAAAAATTTTTACAGTCAACAATTTGAGTCAAACTAAAAACAAAGTTTTTCGATCACTAGTAATTTTTCGACCACAAGTTATTCAATAAGAGTTTTTGCGATCAACATAGTTTTTCGACAAATATTTTTCGATAAGATCATCTTTTCAACAATTTCCGAAAAATTTTCTTCGATAAACAAATAACTAAATCCTTAAACGTTCGAAAAACGTTTTCGATTAAAAAGAATAATATTTTTACATCGAAACACCTTACTACTCGAAAAACATTTCGACCACATCAATTTTAAAAGAAATAAAAAATTGTGAACTTCAAAACTTACGAAAAATATTTGACTTCGAACTATTAATTTTTGATATTCAATATTTTTTATCACTAATTCAAATTTCTTTAACGATTCTTGAAGTATCAATTTTTAAATACCAAATGTTTTCAAAAACATACTTTCTCTTTCACGACCGGATCATAGATTCAAAAAGGAAATTGTTTAAGTGCGAATTAAATATTTCTAACTAAGTTTGTCACTTGTGAAGCATTTTTCATTACTATTCCAAACCTTCACGAAGATCCTACCAATCAACAAAAATGGATGCTTACTCACTTGGAAATGACGTCCGCCCTCCAATTCTTCGAAGAGGCGATTACACGGTATGGAGAATCCGGTTCTTGAACTTCTTGGAAACGAAAGATCAAGCCTCAAATTTGATCGCGTCACTTCAAGAAGGTCCAGCTCAGTTCTGGCTCATCCAAGAAGGAGATGCCACAAACAATCCTCCTATTCCTGCAACCACAAGACTTAAAGTCCCTGGTGAATATACCGAGGAGGAGCGTTTAAGAGCCAAAGCAGACTTGGGAGCCAAGACTTTCCTAATGCAAGGAATACCGAATGACATCTTTTGGGACGAGCTCCAAAAGATGATGCAACGAACTGAAGTTGGAGTCAAAGCAAAGAAAGCAAATATCCTAACTGCTTATGACTCTTTCAAGGCCGAGACGGAGGAATCAGTGTATGAACTCTATCAAAGATATCTAACCCTTCTCAATGAATTGAGGAGATTGATTTTTTTTAGACCAACATGGAGGTCAACATCAGATTTCTCTCTTCTCTTCAACCGGAGTGGAAGAAAATATCCATTTAAATCCGACAAAAAAAGGATCTGGACGAAATGGATATCCACGCCGTCTTTGACAATCTCGCCCAACATGAACAAGATATAAGCGAGATTCAAAAAGAACTAAAGGGCAAACAGATCGACGACTCTATAGCACTTATCTCTAAAAGAAAGCAAAGTCGATCTCGAAAGGATAAAAGTATCAAGCTGCCAAGTTTTTCAGAAGGTGAAGAAGAATCTGACTCGGACTCCGAACCTGATATGAAGGAGTTCAAGAAACAGTTAACTCTCATTTCTAAAATGATGAGTAAAAACTTTTACAAAAAGAAATCCTCGTCTTCGGCCAATAGACTTCGGACATCTAGCTCCAAGCAAAGGAAAAGACCGGCCGAGTCCTCAGAATCCAAAAGTGTCAAACAACCTAAAAATGCTATAGTTGTGGAAAGGTAGGACACTTCTCCAGATAATGCAAACTACCCAAGAAAAAGGATGTCAACTACTACTCCAAAAAATTCCAACTCACTAAACAGAAAGAGGCTGGAGTAGCATTGATGACAGAACAAGAGCATTGGCTGGAGGATACCACGGATACTGAAGACGAAAATCTTGCACTAATGGCATACCTCGACGACGCTTCAAATGATGACCCATCCAGGAGGCCTGACGACGACGACAACAAAGCATCTTCTTTGTCACAAGAGGTACAATTGTCTAATTCCACATTATTAAACATGTTAGAATCGTTACAGCTTAAGTACACTAACATGAAAATTGAGCGGAAACGAACAAAGGATTTAGAAGAGAAACTAGCTCTTAGCGAAAGCAATTTCCAAAAGCAATTAGATAAGAATATTCATCTCGAAATTCTCTTATCTAACGCCAAGGAAAAAATCTCTAGTCTTGAATTAACCGTAGCTACCTCTGAGACTAAAATTACTGAACTTAATATGATTCTTATTGATTGTCAGAGAGACTTAGAGATTTCTAAAAATAATTTCAAAGAAATTTCTGACGAACGTAATAAACTTTATTCAAGGATTAACACGTTAGATGATTTTCTAATAAAAAGGGGTCAAACGGATCAAACTATATTTCTAAATTAACCTCTTGATACAGAATTTTATAATCCTAAAGAGGGCTTAGGTTTTAACAGTCCCTGTAACTTGAAAAAGGTCAATGTTAGACAATTTTACGATATCAAGTATATGGGATTAGGATTAACTTCTTTAATGGCATTTACTAATTCTTCCAAAATAAATGTTTTAGACGAATCTAAACGACAAGCCACTGATAGGACTGACATTCCTTTTGACTACACCGACTTGAATAATAGTTACAAGACAAGAGATCTCAACTTGTCTAGTGATTATACTTCATGATATTCCCTAAGAAGATTTTTCTAAACATAAGGAAGAAAATATTGATCATTCTCAAACTTCTAATTTCTGTTATATTCCAGCTATTATTAGAAAAATAGATATTTTACACGCTTCCTTGGAAACAGAAAGAAAGAATTTCAAAGCTGAAAAGAACGAACTTTTATTGGAGATTTCCAATCTCAAAACTTCCTCTATTTTAAAAACTTGTCCTGATATTATTTTGAAAGAAAAATCTTTAATGATGGATAAGATTAAAGCTAAGAAAAACTCTCCTATTATTTTTCAAAATATTTCAAAAGAAGATAAATCTTCTTTAGAAATTATAAAGAGAGAAAACGAATCCTTAAATGCTTCAAAAAGGAAAACAATTTTTACTAACTCTTTTTCTACTCCATCCACAGGTAGAGTAGTAAAAGAGGTGAAGCATGCTAAGGAAAGAGTGCCTAGAATAAATTTTCAGAAGAAAAATGATTTGTTATCTATTTCTTCTATGTCAAAAACTATGGACACTCGTACGAAGACAGCTATTTCTAGTATTGCTAATTCAAATTATGCGTTAAAGCCTATTATTTTTGAAAGCACAAACTTTGAAAGCTCTACTTCTAAAAACCCTCCTCATTCTAAAACAAATGCAAGTCTTAAGTCTCATAAGAAACAAGACCCATCCATTAAGAAAGCTTATAGCTCCATACATTCTTGTTCTCACCTAAGGTATCCAGTCCACGTACATTCAGCTAAACACCTTAGGAGACTAGCCAAAGAAAAGATTTTCTCCAGCAATAAGACAAATTAGACATTTGTTCGTGCTGAAATTAACCTCCCTTGTAAGGTTCAACCACAATGGATTCCTAAGTCACCACCTAGGCAAACACAAGCCAATAAGGCTAAATTGCCTAAAGAGGTACTACTTGAACCAACTACTTCTAAGTTGGTTTGGGTACCTAAGCATTCTCATAAGTTAGGAAGCAAAGATGAACAAACCTTATTTATCAAACCCTATTCAAAAGTGGGTACCAAAGTCTCCCTAATTTCATTCTATGCAGATCCATCATGTGTGGTATTTAGATTATGGTTGCTCCACACACATGACGGGAAAACAAGAACTGTTGAGCAACTACCAAGATCGTTACAATGGCAAAGTCCGATTTGGCAACAATAACTCAACTCCCATACTCGGATTTGGAGACATTTTACTGCCAAATTTGACGATTAAAGATGTCTCTTACGTCCAAGGTCTCCAGCACAATCTGTTCAGCATACCAATTCTGTGACAAAGGATTTCAAGTCATATTTCTAGCTGAACAGTGCCAAGTTTTGAATTGTCAGAATGAAGAACTTCTCACAGCATCACGAAGATCTAACCTATACACAATCAATCTGACATCAGTTCGAACTTCGACAGATGTATGCCTCATCTCTCAGACAACAATAAAGAGGAACAGCTTATGGCATCAACGTCTGTCTCATCTAAACTTAAAAGCTCTTCACAAACTCAGTGTTAAAAAGTTGGTTAACGGTCTGCCAACAATTTCATCTAAACAAAAGCATCACTGTTCGGCTTGTCAAATGGGAAAAATGAAGCGTGCATCACACAAACTCAAGCAAGTTGCTTCTACATCTCGACCCTTGGAATTTAAATCACCTATTTTCTTAACAATAGCAGGAATATAACAGAAAGTAGAATTTTTAGAATGATCAGGATGATCTTCCTCGACTTAAGAGATAGTTTCTAAGGATATAATGAATTATAGTCACTAGACAGGTTTAAATCCCTTGTCTTGTAACTATTATTCAAATCAGTGTAATCAAAGTGGATTTGAGTCCTGGTTGTGGCTTTTCTGTTGGATTCTTCTAAGGCATTTATTTCAGAAGCGTTAGTAAAAGCCATTAAAGAAGTAAATCCTAAAGCTATGTGCTTGATATCATATAATTGTTTTACGTTAATCTTTTTCAAGTTACAAGGATTATTAAAGCCTAAGCCTTCAAACGGATTATAAAATTCTATGTCATATAAATTAGGGGATTTTTTTAGATTTGATATCTCCTCTAAAAGCTTTTTCTTTTCCGCTCGGGAACCTACTCTTTCTAATTCCAGAGATGCGTTTAATTCGGTTATTTTATGAATAACCTCCGAAATTTCCCAACAAGAGGTAGGCTTATCATAATGTAAAATATTTCCCCAATTAGATGCTAAGAGTTTAGAGGAACTTTGGTCTTTTTGACCGTTTTCCGCAAGATTGTTCTCTAAATTTTTAAATTTAGATTACAGTTTTCCGCGTTCCTCAACTAATTCATCATAAAGGAGTGACTTATTACAACACGCTGCTTCACTGTTTTAAGACGCGTGGTAAATTCTTTGTTTTTTTCTTCTAACTCTATAAATGTCTTTTCTAACTTTTCAAATAAACTAGAGTCAGAAGGACTAACCTTGAGATGGTCAGTTGATGAGTTTATTCGTAGATACTGTGCTCTCTGAAGAGCATCAATTAGGTCTTGGTTGTGTTCCATAGACTAGGTATACGTTTGTGTTGGTTAGGATAAAATGTAGGTTGGATATTTGATCGTTGACGCTTTATGTGGATTTGAGATCTTTTAATAAAAGTTTTGAAGAATAGAGTATGTATCGAAAATTTTTTAGGATAAAATGTACATATCAAAAACTTTTTGACCGAAAAGTATAGTTTTGAAAAGTTTGGAGTCGAAAAGTTTAAGTATCGAAAATTTTGTCTATACCGAAAACTTTTGATAATGGGAGTGTCAGTATCGAAAACTTTTTATTTTCTAATATCCGAAAAAAATTGGCTTTAAATTTTCAGTTCCGAAAAGTTTTGGTGTTTTTAAAAAATATCTAAAAGTATCGAAAATTTTAGGTGTGTACTAAAAAGTTTTAAATTGGTGTTCAATACTTCAAAAATTTACCAAAATCATTTCTATAATGTGCCACTTTGAAAATATCTAACAAGGGTTGAAAACTTTTATTTTTTTCAATATGTTTGAAATTTTACAGCAATACTGTTTGCCATAAATTTTTCGGAAGTACAGTTTTGTCGAGAAAGTTTATTTACTGAGAAAGTTTCTCGAATGACACTGTTTACCGATAAAATAGCTGTGTCCAAAAAAAAACTTTTGTTCGGTAAAGGGGTATCGAAAACTTTCTCGATATACGACTAAGTATTGTAAGTCTCTATCGAAAAACTCCTTACGTATCGAGAATTTCTATCTTCTTTATCGCGAAAAAAATAATTTAACTTTGTATCGTACTCTTAAGAGAATCATAACCTTCATCCCCATTTTTCCAGCAACCACGATGTTAGGACATTTTTATTGTGTTCAAATATAAATGTTATCTTAGTCTTGTAGTATAAGTAGTAGTTTCGGCTTATATGTAATTAAGCCATAGATTATAACTAGTTAGCAAATATACCAAACTTGTTTGGTATATAAAGAACCCTAATGTGATGTATTAGGGTGAAGAATTCATTTTAATAGAAAACCGAGCTTTACAACGTGAAGAACGCTCTCAAGCTTCCGCGCCAAATTCAAACGTGTTCTTCGTAAGTTTTACATTTTCTATAGAATTCTTCACCAAACTTAATCGTGTTGGATATAATAGGACCTACCAGAACAGCTAGATACGCACAAAACAGAATATCTTAATTTGAAAACCAGACCGAAGCTTAGGTACGCCTGCGATTCCCATGCTGTTTCAGAGATTTACAAACATCGGTGTTTGCGGAAATCGGTCGATTTTTGTTTGCAAAGATTTACAACTGTAAAAATCTTCAGTTGTGTTTCCAAATAAGGAAGCTTGGGTGTTGTGATAATTGCAAAATTGATCGATAAATTTCAGAGACTTGAAATCGGACGAGATGAATATTGGGCAAGCTGCGATGTATATCAAACGAGCGGATGGTGCAGTTTGCAGATGTTGAAGATAAATATGACAAACTTTGATGTTTATCGAGAATTTATAAGCTTCAGCTGAGGAAGAATTGTCGATAGGAAATCGAGATGTAGAGGTTTGTGCTAAAGAGGTTTCTGAAAGAGTTTAGCGATAATAATTTTTTTCTGTGAAGTTTTTCATTAAGAGAAATTTTCCGATAAAGGTGTTCTGTGCAGTAAAACTTTATCCACAAATGATATCGAGATTTTATTTTTAATTTTTTTTCGAGTTGACCCAGTTTTTCGGGTTGACCAATTCCGAAAAAAATTTGCGGTAACGTTTGTATCGAAAATGTCAACAGTTTACAATAGCTACAGTGTCGAGCAAACAATTTTAAAAGGAAGAACACATAATTTTTTATAAACACAAAATTATTCAAATTTAGTCTGGGTTATGGATCAAAATATGTAGAATTTCAGTTTTTAACACTCAATTTAACCGGAAACCAGCAAATCATATCCAATTTTGGAGAAATTGGTATGAAAATCATGAAGAACACATACGATCGAATCTTAAAAATTTGCGAAAATTAGTGTTTCGATGAATTGAAATTCAGCCCAGACATGTTTAAAACACTCGATCGACGCCTAAACATAGCAAATTATATTTGAATTTGAAGAATCAATCGAAACTTTTTCTTAAGCCGTATGATATTCACGAAGAAAAAAAATCAGAAAATTCGATCCAAATCGATTCAAATCCTAACGCGTTTGCTCTGATACCAATTTTTAGGTCCTCATATATCAACTACCGATCGATCTAAGCACGAATTCTAGATATTCGAATGATGAATCTTACAAAATAACTTCGGTCGAATATCTTCTTTGAAGATATCGAGAGAGAGTGTTTCTCGATTGCTTTCTCTCTCTTAGAATGTGAATTCAATGCTTGTGTTTTTCCGAAAATGAACTTGTGTTTTTATTTTGATAGCGTACATTGTATTTATACCTATTTACATGGTATATTTACTATTTAGTCATGCACTATCATATCTTCTAATTACGCCCCTAATTACAAAGATAACAAAATAACAAAGCACAATTCGAAAGTCTCTTCTAATTACATTGTATTTATACCTAAGTCTCTCTAAAAAATTTCTATGCAGATCCATTATGTGTAGTATTTAGATTCTGGTTGCTCCACACACATGACGGGATATCAAGAACTGTTGAGCAACTACCAAGACCCTTACAACGGGAATTCAGATTCGGCAACAATGATTCAGCTCCAATATTAGGCTGTGGAGATATACTACTGCAGAATCTGACAATCAAAGATGTCACTACACAATCTCTCTATTTAAAAGTTGGTCCACGGTCTACCAATGATTTCCATACATCAAGAGCATAATTGTTCGGCTTGTCAAATCGAAAAAATGAAGCGAGCATCACAAAAACTCAAGCAAGTTGCTTCTACATCTCGACCCTTGGAATTACTTCACATGGACCTTTGTGGATCAATGCGTACACAAAGTATCAACGGTCGTAAATATGTGTTAGTAATTGTCGACTATTATTCTCGCTACACATGGACAATATATCTCCGAACAAAAGATGAGACAGGAGACATGATAATCAACTTTGTGAATACGACTCAGAATCTCCTGCAAAATAAAATCCAAGTAATCCGGACTGATAACGGAACTGAATTCAAGAATCAACGTCTCAGCAATTACTATCAGTCACTTGGAATTATTCAACAATTTTCAGCCGCTAAAACGCCTCAACAAAATGGTTTCGTAGAACGGAAGAATCGGACTCTAGTTGAAGCTGCAAGAAAAATGATGATCTACTCCGGTCTCCCTCATTTTCTATGGGCTCAAGCAGTGAGTATCGCGTGCTTTACGTAAAATCGAACGATTGTTCACAAACGCTTTGAAAAGACGCCGTATGAGATAATTAATCAAAGGATTCTGAATATCGCATTCTTCAAAGTTTCGGGTGCAAATGTTTTGGGGCAAATGATCGGGAGCATCGAAGCAAGTTCGACCCTAAAGCATTTGAAGTCGTCTTTGTTGAATATTCATCCACTTCTAAAGCGTACCGCGTCTATATCAAGTCTTCGCGTACTATTTTGGAAAGCTACGACCTCACTTTTAAAAAAGTGACCGAATTGGCCTCTGAACAAAACAGTTCAGAACCCGAGCTTATAGGCGTGTTGGCACAAAGTCAACAACTTCCAACAACTTCTACCTCAAAGACAAAAGAAGCAATTCCCGCCGACCTGGAAGATTTAGATTCTCTATTTGAACATTTTTATCGGAACGAGTCTCAAATGCCCGGTTCGTCTCATTCAATACTAAGCAGTGCTCCTTCTCCCTCTACGGAGGAAATTCTAATTGAGACTATCAATCCTTAGACTCCAACAAATGCTCAATAATCTCCTAATTTTGAATCTTCAACTAGTGTTGCAGCTCCTACAAATGCAGATGAGGAAATTCCTTCCAATTCAACCTCAGAATTGAATTTCCCAACTACAAATGATCAGCCCATCAATTCAGGAAGTCTCGATCTACAAATCAATGATGAATCTACTTCGGTTCTTCCTCACGAACGCAAGTGGACTCGAGCTCATCCTATCGACCAAATTATCGGTGATCCTTCAAGTGGAGTATGCACAAGGACGTCCACACAAAACGGATTATTCACATGCTTCTTATGCCAAAACGAACCAATTAAGGTAGCCGAAGCCCTTAAAGACCCGGATTGGGTACTTGCGATGCAAGATGAACTCAACCAATTCGAGTGTCTACGAGTTTTGACATTAATTCCTCGACCGCAAGGCAAAACAATAATTGGAACTAAATGGGTTTTCAAGAATAAGAATAACGAGAACGATGAAGTAATCAGGAATAAAGCACGACTCGTAGCCAATGGGTATAATCAACCAGAAGGAATTGACTACGACGAGACGTATGCTCCGGTTGCTCGCACCAAAGCAATTAGACTATTTCTAGCATACGCGGCTCATAAAGACTTCAAAGTCTATCAAATGGATGTTAAAACCGCCTTTCTCAACGGTGTGTTAAAAGAAGAAGTCCACATCGCTCAACCCGCGGGTTCGTGCACGAGAATCATCCCGATCATGTCAATCGATTGGACAAAGCTCTCTATGGACTAAAACAAGCCCATCATGCTTGATATGATGTCCTAAGCGAATTTTTAGTCAATTCCAACTTCACAAGAGGAACAATCGATACGACACACTTCATCAAAAGACAAGGCAAAAACCTGATGATCGTTCAAGTTTATGTTGATGACATCATCTTCGACTCGACGAATGAACGTCTCTGTCAGAAACTTGGTGACCTCATGAAGACCAAATTCGAGATAAGCTTAATGGGAGAACACCAATTTTTTCTTGGACTACAAGTAAAGCAACTCAAATATGGAATCTTCATCAGTCAAACCAAATATATTCGAGATATTCTGAAGAGATTTAATCAAGATAAGAGCACACCGATGAATACTCTCATGTCAACAAACTGCAAATTGGATGTTGATCCGTCTGGTAAGGCAGTCAACATCACAACCTATTAGAGTATTATCGGTTCTCTTCTCTACTTGACGTCCTGCCGACTCGACATCATGTTCGCAACTTGTCTCTGTGCTCGTTTTCAAGCTGACCCGAAGGAGTCCCACATGCATGCAATCAAGCGAATTCTACGATATCTCAAAGGAACTCCACACTTAGGGATATGGTATCCAAAAGATACGGATTTTAGATTAATTGGCTATACTGACGCTGATTATGCATGTTGTCGAATGGACAGAAAAAGCACGTCTGGCGGAGTACAAATTTTAGGCGATAAGTTAGTCTGTTGGTCCTCAAAGAAGCAAAATTGTGTGTCAACCTTGACGGGCGGAGTACGTCGCAGCTGCCAGCTGTTGCTCGCAAGTTCTATGGATGCGGATACAACTACGCGATTACGGGTTTGAATTTAACAACATTCCCATTTACAGTGATTCTCAAAGTTCACCATTCACGCACGAAACACATAGATATTGGCTATCATTTTATAAAAGATCATGTAGAAAAAGGCACTATAGATATGTATTTTGTAAAAACGGAGCTTCAACTTGCTGACTTATTCACTAAGGCATTGGATGAAAACGATTCAAATTCCTTATTGCTAAGTTAGGCATGCTGAACTCAATCTTACTTGAAATATGCTTTACATGCTCTATTATGCTTCTATGTGCTTCTTGATATTACTTGATTATCTTGCGTGACTCTATCTTTCAATTTTTTTTACATATACAAAAACAAATATAAAAATAAAATAGTATATACATATATAATAATAATAAAAAATACGGGATGACGATAATTTTGACTATTTTAAAATACTCACAAAAATATTTCTTTGATATATGATTAAGTTCTTTGTCTAAATATTCATGTGCCTTTCTTTTATTCAAAGAACCTCGTTTGTTTCACTAGACACAAAGTCAAATCATATATGTGAGAATTTGAACCTCAATATTTTTTATTCTTGAGTATGTCACACTTCAAATGACTATCTTTTGGTTTGTACTTCATTGCTTCATTCTTGCTTTTGTGTTAGTTTGTCATTAAAATGATAAGGGCAACTTAGGAAATTCCTCACTTTGCCCAAATTATAAATCCTTTACTTTTTACCTATAGAAAAACAGATACAAGTCTCAATCATTATAGAAGAGAAACATACATGGATCTCGCTGTGAACTTCTCCTAGATAATCTCGTATACTCCTAGAAGAGAGTGAACTTAAATAGAGAAAGCGAGAAGAGAAGCACAACCTTGGGTTCGAATTCCATAACTGTGGAACCTTCGAAAGGAACACGGTCTCAATCCAAAAAGAAGATCTCATCTCTCAAAGCTTTGTAAAGAAGACGAGACTCATCTTCAGCAAGCACTGAAGAAAAGAAAAGCTAAAGGATCAGAAATGAATTTCAAGAAAGGGCCCCTGTAATTGAAGAATTTTTAAGCTCACTAATCCCAAAATTATCCTTCCCTTTTAGTCAGAGCCTAAAAATAATCGCTTCAAAGTCCCTTTGATTCAAAATGATGGACTTTCACTTGGTAAGTTGATTAAATATACTATGATAACAAATTAATTGATATAATTTTTTCGTGATGATATGAGTGATATATCTACTAAATATCTCCATGATAAAAATAAATTGAGTGCTATGAGCTAAACTTGCGAGAGTTGTCAAAATAATTCATACTATGATCTTAGAATATTAGTTTAGTTACATGATTTGACGACAATTTACTATTTTATGTCATGAGAAATTTTTGCGTGATAATGTTCAAAATGTACAATCTGACCCCAAAACAAAAATTTTTATGATAAAAATATTTTTTATTATTCAAAATATTTTTCGCACATTTTAAATGCATTAATACATGCATTGGCTCAGAATTGATAAAATGCGAAATTTTTTTTAAAAAACGCAAAATTTTAATGAATATATGTTGAATTGCCTAAATGTGTTACTTGTGCTTATATGACAAAAAGTTAAAACGTGCATTTGTTGAGGGGGAGTTTTACATGAAAATTTGTTCTTATCTTCTATATGATTTACTTGTAAAACATGACTTCTATTTTTTTTTTCTATGCATTTTCTAAGCATCACAGAAAATTTCGAGCTCATCCGAGGAGTCAAGTGTTGAATTTCATCAACATTGGGAGATAATTGCATTTCTTTCAGAAATACATGGAGCATTATGCAATTTATTTTTGGGTTAATTCATAAAAGATTAAATTTTAGTTTAATCAGACCTGAATTTTAACGAAAGCCCAAAATATTTTTTTCGCCCCAAAGTATTTTTTTACCTTACCCGATCGTAGAGTATTAATATCACTTTTCGTAAAGCCCAAAAACTTACTCACACGCAACTCATTTCATTCGAAAAACTTTTCCACTTCAAAACCATCTTCGAACTCACCTTGGCGATTTCAACACAACCTCTCAATCTTCACAAATTTTTCATATAACTCGCCAAATTCGAAGGTAGAAACACGTTTCGAATCACTTTCCAATCAAAAACAAACGATTTGCAAACAGTTTCTCAAAATATATTTTTAGAAATTTCATTTTGATAATTTTTCGACTAAAAACGATTTTAAACTCTCAAATCAACGTGTTTAAACTCGACCGTTTGGGTTAAAATCATGATATTTAGATTCGCAACTGTTTTCTGAACGTTCTGAATCCATATTAGCTCATTATTTACCCAAAAATCGACATTTACGTGGTACGCGTTTACTGTTTGATTTGAAAAATTTTCGATCGAAAAAAACGTTCTTACCGTTTAGTTTTCGTTAAGTTTTATTCGATCGCAAAACTCAGCGTCGAAAACCTTTTGTTTTTCGATATATTTTAATTCGATCGTAAAACTTCACGGCAAAAAACTTAATTTTCGATTAAATTTTATTCGATCGCAAAACTAAGCGGCGAAAACTTTAAGTTTTTTTATATTCTTTTATTCCATCGCAAAACAACGCGGCGAAAAACTTAAGTTTTTCGACAACTTTTTATTCGATCGCAAAATTACTCAGCGTAAAACTATTGTTTTTGATAGCATTTTATTCGATCGTAAAAGTCATCGGAAAAAAAAACTTGAGTTATTCGACTCTTTTTTATTCGATCGCAAAATTTAACGATCGAATAAATTGTCACTCGAATAAAAAACACGCTGAAAAAGACTTAGAAATTTTTTCCTGTTTTTCTTCAAGACTTAGAAAATTTTCGATCGCAAAAATTAACATTCGAATAAATTCCCGATCGAATAAAAATATGCTAACGAGACTTAGTAAACTTTACAACTTTTTCACTAAGTCTTTCGCAAATATACCTTAACACTTAAATTTTTTTGAAATTTCTCTAAGTGCACTTTTAATTCATTCTATTCGCATATGAAAATTTAATCTAATGAATTTTATTTCATTCTTTACAGAAATGGCACAACCAGCATATGCTAACATCTACCCTTCTGACTGCTGGATCACGGTCCACGACAACAACTATTAGCTGGACCTTGCCACATTTCGGTGTCAAGATGAAGTTATCATCTCCATCATCAAAGGACACCCACTATGGCCAGCTCTAACAATGACTGCCTCTGTACAGATGGTCTACCTCCAGCTATTGTGGGGACGTATCCAGAGCCATGTAGTCGGAGATGACGTGGAATACACGACGTAGATAAATACAAGACACGTCGTCCTGAACAAAAATCTAATGGCCATGGTGCTCGATCTCCCGCACCACGAACACTAGATCAACTTCCAACGGACGTGGAGATCGTAGAAGATATGCTCCGGAAGGGATACAAGCCGCCGCTGACCAAACTGGCGAATTTTCAAAACAGCGGGATCCGACATTCGTGGAGGACCTTGTTCGGCATAATCAATAAATGCCTCTCCCCAAAATACTGCGGCTTCGACAAGGCGAACGAAAATATCCTTCGCATCTTCCATGGCTTGGTTTTCTTAAAGAAATATGTCGTGGCCCAGCTGATATAGCGGACCAGATACGTCAAAGGGAGACCAAGTCGAAGGCGAAGTACCTCCCATACGTACGGTGGCTCCCGGTGCTGATCTCATATTTTATGGACGTTCATCCAGAGATCCCGAGACTACCACTGGTTGGAGGATACATACCACCTCGCCTTTGCTTCTTTCACAACCCGAAGGCAGCCAACCTAGTGCTCCAACAGATGATGATCCCATTGGAGCTGCTCAGCCTAGCTCCGACGCCTTCTCAAAGGGAATCTCTAGTGGCAATAACCGAGTCCGAAGCCGCGGCTCATGAGACAGAGACACCGGCCGCGAGCCCGAAGGTGTCCCTCAAGATGTATCTCCTGAGGCCACTAAATCGGATGAAGAATATAAACATCAAAGAAGGGGCTCTCGCCGACAGCAAATATCGGCCCCGAGTGTATCTGCTTCAATGGTACCGACTTTGGTGCCAACTTCTCCACCAACAATGGAGCAGCCAACCGTACAGATTCAATTTGAGTCTATTTCAACACCCATAGAGGTGATACCTACTGTATCATCTCAAGGATTGGGTGGAAGCCCTATTGGACCCCAGATATCTTCGGAGAAAACAATAGGCCAACCCACTGAAGTGGTGACTTCAGGGTTTGATAACGGATGTCCCCGGACGTTCCGGAATGTCAAGACATGTTCCAGGCGGCACATCGGAAATCTTTTCCGATGTTGTGACGGTGGAGCGCCTCCCTGGCCCCACTCCACCGATGATTGTAACGGAGCAACCCTTACAAGAAGCACTTTCTACAGCCATCTCTTCTCTAGAAAATCGTCTGATGGACAGAATGCTCCAGGCCATTGAGACTTCCTGAAGGGATACTGGGAAAACACAGTCTCCGAGGATCGACTCTTATTTCTTTCAAGAGGGAGTTAAAACTTTAAACGAATACATTAAGGGAAAGAGATTATTAATATTTTTTAATCTTACTACCCAACTTTCTAGAGGGAGAAACTTTATTTCGAAAGCATTATTTGAGAGGGGGAAATAAAAATATAGATATAGTTTTCAAATATTAAATTTCGGAAAATTCTACCGACAAAGTTTACCGATAAATTTTCTACACTTTTTTCGAGAAATTTTCTCGCAAGACTTTCTCGAGACGTAATGCGAAACTTTATCGATAATTTTTTTTTCTCATGTAACGTTATCGTAAAATTTTTCGAGAAATTGTCTCCACTATATCGAGAAATTTTATTTCATTCTTTAAAAAAATGGCGCAACCAGCATATGCTAACATCTACCCTTCTGACTGCTGGATGACGGTCCACGACAACAACTATCAGCTGGACCTTGCCACATTTCGGTGTCCAAGTTGAAGTTATCATCTCCATCATCAAAGGACACCCACTATGGCCAGCTCTGACAATGACCGCCTCTGTACAGATGGTCTACCTCCAGCTATTGTGGGGACGTATCCAGACCATGTAGTCGGAGATGACGTGGAATACACGACGTAGATAAATACAAGACACGTCGTCCTGAACAAAAATCTAATGGCCATGGTGCTCGATCTCCCGCACCACGAACACTAGATCAACTTCCAACGGACGTGGAGATCGTAGAAGATATGCTCCGGACGGGACACAAGCCGCCGCTGACCAAACAGGGGAATTTTCAAAACAGCGGGATCCCATTCGTTGAGGACCTTGTTCGGCATAATCAATAAATGCCTCTCTCCAAAACACTCCGGCTTCGACAAGGCGAACGGAAATATCCTTCGCATCATCCATGGCTTGGTTTTCTTAGAGAAATATGTCGTGGCCCAGCTGATATAGAATGATCTAGCGGAATAGATACGTCAAAGGGAGACCAAGTCGAAGGCGAAGTACCTCCCATACGTACGGTGGTTCCCGGTGCTGATCTCACATTTTATGGACGTTCATCCAGAGATCCCGAGACTACCACTGGTTGGAGGATACATACCACCTCACCTTTGCTTCTTTCACAACCCGAAGGCAGCCAACCTAGTGCGCCAACCGATGATGATCCCATTGGAGCTGCTCAGCCTAGCTCCGACGCCTTCTCAAAGGGAATCTCTAGTAGCAATAACCGAGCCCGAAGCCGCGGCTCAGGAGACAGAGACACCGGCCGCGAGCCCGAAGGTGTCCCTCAAGATGTATCTCCTGAGGCCACTAAATCGGATGAAGAATATAGACATCTAAGAAGGGGCTCTCGCCGACAGCAAATATCGGCCCCGAGTGTATCTGCTTCAATGGTACCGACTTTGGTGCCAACTTCTCCACCAACAATGGATCAGCCAACCGTACAGATTTAATCTGAGTCTGTTTCAACACCCATAGCGGTGATACCTACTGTATCATCTCAAGGATTGGGTGGAAGCCCTATTGGACCCCCGATATCTTCGGAGAAAACAATAGGCCAACCCACTGAAGTGGTAACTTCAGGGTTTGATAACGGATGTCCCCGGACGTTCCGGAATCTCAAGACATGTTCCAGGCGGCACATCGGAAATCTTTTCCGATGTTGTGACAGTGGAGCGCCTCCCTGGCCCCACTCCACCGATGATTGTGACGGAGCAACCCTTACAAGAAGCACTTTCTACAGCCATCTCTTCTCTAGAAGATCGTCTGATGGACAGAATGCTCCAGGCCATTGAGACTTCCTGAAGGGATACCGGGAAAACACAGTCTCCGAGGATCGACTCTTATTTCTTTCAAGAGGGAGTTAAAACTTTAAACGAATGCATTAAGGGAAAGAGATTATTAATATTTTTTAATCTTACTACCCAACTTTCTAGAGGGAGAAACTTTATTTCGAAAGCATTATTTGAGAGGGAGAAATAAAAATATAAATATAGTTTTCAAATATTAAATTTCTGAAAATTCTACCGACAAAGTTTACCGATAAATTTTCTACACTTTTTCGAGAAATTTTCTCGCAAGACTTTCTCGACACATTTTTTGTCGACAAACTTTCTCGAGACGTAATGCGAAAACTTTATCGACAATTTTTTTTCTCGTGAAATTTTTCTCATGGAACGTTATCGTAAAATTTTTCGAGAAATTTTATCCACTATATCGAGAAATTTTATTTCATTCTTTACAGAAATGGCACAACCAGCATATGCTAACATGTACCCTTCTGACTGCTGGATGACGGTCCACGACAACAACTATCAGCTAGACCTTGCCACATTTCGGTGTCCAGATGAAGTTATCATCTCCATCATCAAAGGACACCACTATGGCCAGCTCTGACAATGACCGCTTCTGTACATTGGTCTACCTCCACCTATTGTGGGGATGTATCCAGAGCCATGTAGTCGGAGATGACGTGGAATACACGACGTAGATAAATACAAGACACGTCGTCCTGAACAAAAATCTAATGGCCATGGTGCTCGATCTCCCGCACCACGAACACTAGATCAACTTCCAACGGACGCGGAGATCGTGGAAGATATGCTCCGGACGGGATACAAGCCGCCGCTGACCATACTGGCGAATTTTCAAAACAGCGGGATCTCACATCCGTGGAGGACCTTGTTCAGCATAATCAATAAATGCCTCTCCCCAAAACACTCCGGCTTCAACAAGGAGAACGGAAATATCCTTCGCATCTTCCATGGAGTGGTTTTCTTAAAGAAATATGTCGTGGCCCAACTGATCTAGCGGACCAGA
The DNA here is from genome assembly GCA_004919715.1 of Linderniella brevidens. NCBI lineage: Eukaryota > Viridiplantae > Streptophyta > Magnoliopsida > Lamiales > Linderniaceae > Linderniella > Linderniella brevidens. The sequence goes on from SWDC01000148.1 coordinate 11,340,222, forward strand.
TACGTCAAAGGGAGACCAAGTCGAAGGCGAAGTACCTCCCATAAGTACGGTGGTTCCCGGTGCTGATCTCACATTTTATGGACGTTCATCCAGAGATCCCGAGACTACCACTGGTTGGAGGATACATCCCACCTTGCCTTAGCATCTTTCACAAGCCGAAGGCAGCCAACCTAGTGCTCCAACCGATGCTGATCCCATTGGAGCTGCTCAGCCTAGCTCCGACGCCTTCTCAAAGGGAATCTCTAGTGGCAATAACCGAGCCCGAAGCCGCGGCTCAGGAGATAGAGACACCGGCCGCGAGTTCGAAGGTGTCCCTCAAGATGTATCTCCTGAGGCCACTGAATCGGCCCCGAGTGTATCTGCTTCAATGCTACCGACTTCGGTGCCAACTTCTCCACCAACAATGGATCAGCCAACCGTACAGATTCAATATGTGTTTGTTTCAACACCCATAGAGGTGATACCTACTGTATCATCTCAAGGATTGGGTGGAAGCCCTATTGGACCCCCGATATCTTCGAAGAAAACAATAGGCCAACCCACTGAAGTGGTGACTTCAGGGTTTGATAACGGATGTCCCCGGACATTCCGGAATCTCAAGACATGTTCCAGGTGGCACATCGGAATTCTTTTCTGATGTTGTGACAATGGGGCGCTCCCTGGCCCCACTCCACCGATGATTGTGACGGAGCAACGCTTACAAGAAGCACTTTCTACAGCCATCTCTTCTCTAGAAGATCGTCTGATGGGCAGAATGCTCCAGGCCATTGAGACTTCCTGAAGGGATACCGGAAAAACATAGTCTCCGAGGCCGCTCTGTCCGAAGCTCAAACCACCCCAATCTCCTCACCACCTCGAACCACCACCATACACACCCCCATACAATTAACCCTCACCATCCCAACTCCATCACCTTCACTCATCAACCCTTATACCATCCCGATCACCCAGCTTCATGACATACTCATCTCCCGACTCCTAACCGTAGAGACCAGGACCCCTGCCGAGGAGAGTCTCTACAAAAGGCTGATCGATGAACCCGAGCCGTCCGCCCAAACAAGGTGCCGAGAAGAAAGCTCCCCCACTAAAAGAAGACATGACGATCCCGATGATCCGGATCGTCATGAGGGGGAGAAAAGTCAACGAGCCACACGTAGCGACCGTGGTTTAAGTCGAGAGCAACCATCAAAGACTCAGGAAGCTGGAGGATCATCCTCAAACCCACCAACCACACAACCCACAACCCGATAACAAACGATCACATCTCCCACCACGCCCCACACACTACCTCCCTCTCCTACAAATTAAAATCTAATCCTGACCTCTAACCTCCTCCAAGGCCAACCAGAAGCAGTTGTCTACGATATACATTTGATCGTAGAAGATTATATCTTAAACGAGAAATGGATGATGCAATGGGAACATGAGGAAGCTGCTCAAGCTCGACTCTCCAACGTTAGATATTTCTTACAACAAGCTTTCGTTGACTTGGTGCTGCTTGAAGATGAAGAACTTCAAGAAGGCGAGAACTACAATTCTGCTCTCCCAGAACTACCAGAAATGATCTGGCACAGAGTCGACTCTCCTCCCCGCTTATCAAAAGGGACAGTCAGAGTCGAGACGCCGTGGGAGAATATCAGGATTAAAGTCCCGTTCATTGAAGATATTAAAAAGTAGATATGGAGGGCTCCTAACTAGATAAAGAAGCTCAACAAACTAAACCTACGTGGTATCTCGCATTGGGAAGATAGGAAGAAAATGGAGCACATCTACATGCTCAACTATCTTGGTCCCGATCGAAGTGGCATCCCAACGGATCAACTGAATAAAAAATTCAGGGATAAGCCACCGATCCTCCAACTCGTGGAGGTTTCCCATTCGATTAGAAGCTTCCCTACCCTAATCTACCACATTGAACGAGCGGACAACAACTGCACTCGAGAAGAGATAGATGAGAGTTATATCCCCTTCCTTCCACTGGATAAGGTCTACCGTCTCTATCAGATGTATAAAAGAAAATATCAGACGCCCTCCAGATATATCAAGACAGAAGGACTCGAGAGGTTAAAAAGATTCATGGTGCGGCAGATCAAGTATCACACCGCACACGACCTTCAAATTGCTATAGAGAACAATATGAAGAAGGTCAACATGGAGTCTCCGCTCATGAAGGGCTTCCCACTCAATGACTTTCCCGAGAACTACATATTCAAGAAACCTGGCCTCGCCATAACTTATCGGAATCCAATCATTGGAAAGACGAGAGCTATGATGAAGTCTGAAATCCACAAGTTTTGTGACGGGACGTTGAATCTAGTGAGGAAGAACATCCAGAAAAGATTGGGAGAGATCACAGAAGGAACGATCTTCGAGGATCTTGGTGAAGAAGAGGCCCCACTCTTAAATGAGCTTCTGGATGCGATTAATGAGAGGTTGGAGCTGAGGAATGCTGTCAGACGTTACGAGACAACATTGGGATTACGAAAATCATTCTAGGCCCGACAAGGATAAATGGAGCTGAAACAAAGACCAGCACAAAGGGGGAGATTGAAGAGACTTTAGAATTGTGCTTTGTTATTTTGTTATCCTTGTAATTAGGGGCTTAATTAGAAGTTTTGATAGTGTAGGACTAAATAGTAAACATACCATGTAAATAGGTATAAATACAATGTACACTATCAAAATAAAAACACAAATTCATTTTCGAAAAAACACAAACATTGAATTCACATTCTAAGAGAGAGAATAGCAATCGAGAAACACTCTCTCTCGAGATCTTCAAAGAAGATATTCCACCAAAGGTATTTTGTAAGATTTATTATTCGAATATCTAGAATTTGTGCTTAGATCGATCGGTAGTGGATCGGTAGTTTGAGAAGGGGAGATAGCTCTCATCATCTATCCGGAGTGCAGTTGATGTCCGCTCGCTCAATGTGGTAGATTAGGGTAGGGAAGCTTCTAATCGAATGCGAAACCCCCACGAGATGGAGGATCGGTGGCTTATCTCTAAAGTTTTTCTTTAGTTGATCCGTTGGGATGCCACTTCGATCTGGACCAAGATAGTTAAGCATGAAGTGTGCTGCATTTTCTTCTTATCTTCCCAATGTGAGATACCCCGTATGTTTAGTTCGTTGAGCTTCTTTATCCTGTTAGGAGCCCTCCATATCTGCTTTCTAATATCTTCTAAAACGGGACTTCAATCCTGATATTCTCCCACGGTGTCTCGACTCTGACTGTCTCTTTTGATAAGCGGGGAGGATAGTCGACTCTGTGCCTGATCATTTCTGGTAGTTCTGGGAAAGCAAAATTGTAGTTCTCGCTATCTTGAAGTTCTTCATCATCAAGCAGCACCAAGTCCACGGAAGCTTGTTGTAAGAAATATCTGACGTTGAAGAGTCAAACTTTAGCAGCTTTCTATGGTTCCCATTGCCTCATCCATTTCTCGTTTAAGATATAATCGTCTACGATCAGATGTGTATCGTAGACGACTGCTTCTGGTTGGCCTTAGAGGAGGTTAGAGGTCGGGATTTGATTCGGATTTGTAGGAGAGGGAGGTAGTGTGTGGGATATATTATGGGAAATGTAGCTGTTTGTTGGCGGGTTGTGGGTTGTGGTTGATGGGTTTGAGGATGATCCTCCAGCTTCTTGAGTCTTTGTTGTTTGCTCTCGACTCAAACCACGGCTGCTTCGTGTGGTTCGTTGCCTTTTCTCCCCTTCATGACGATCCGGATCATCGGGATCGTCATGTCTTCTTTTGGTGCGGGAACTTTCTTCTCGGCACCTTGTCTGAGCATGCAGCTCGGGTTCATCTATCAGTCTTTTGTAGAGACTCTCCTCAGCGGGGGTCCTGGTCTCTAAGGCAAGGAGTCGAGAGATAAGAATGTCATGAAGCTGGGTGATCGGGATGGTATAGGGGTTGATGAGTGAAGGGGATGGGGTTGGGGTGGTGAGGGTGGGTTATATGGGGGTGTGTATGGTGGTGGTCAGAGGTGGTGAGGAGACGGGGGTGGTTTGAGTTTCTGACGGAGCAGCCGCAGATACCGGTACTTTCTCGGTATCCCTTCGGGAGGTCTTAATGGCTTGGAGCATTCTGTCCATCAGACGATCTTCGAGAAAAGAAATGGCTGTGGAGATTGCTTCTTGTAAGCGTTGCTCCCTCACGATCATTGGTGGAGTGGGGCCAGGGAGGCGCTCCACTATCACAACATCGGAAAAGGTTTTCGATGTGCCGCCTTGAACAGGTCTTGAGATTCCGGAACGTCCTGGGACATCCGTTATCAACCCTGAAGTCACCACTTCAGTGGGTTGGCCTATTGTTTGCTCCGAAGATATCGGGGGTCCAATAGGGCTTCTATCCGATAGGTATCACCTCTATGGGTGTTGAGGCAGATTCCGGTTGAATTTGTAAGGTTGGCTGATCCATTGGTGGTGGAGGAGTTGTCACCGAAGCCGGTAGCACTGAAGGGGACACAGACGGGGCCGAGATTTGCTGTCGGCGAAAGCCACTTCTTTGAAGTCTATATTCTTCATCCGATTATGTGGCCTCAAGAGATACATCGTGAGGTACGCCTTCGGGCTCGATGGCCGGTGTCTCTGGGGCTGGTCTGTCAATAGTATGGTTCCTCTACGAACGTCTCCTCAGCCGTGGCTTCGGGCTCAGTTATTTCCACCAGAGATTCCCTTTGAGAAGGCGCCGGAGCTTGATCCAAGGTCCGTACCATTTCCTCCGTGATGGAGTTATTTTGATAGTAGTCTTGGTAGGCTTCGTCCGTTTGATCAGCTAGTCTGACCAGCTCCAATGGGATCAGCATCGGTTGGAGCGCTAGGTCGGCTGCCTTTGGGTTGTGAAAGAAGCGAAGGCGAGGTGGGATGTATCCTCCAACCGGGGGTAGTCTCGAGATTTCTAGATGAACGTCCATGTAATGAAAAACCAGAACCGGGAACCACCGCACGTATGGGAGGTACTTCGCCTTCGACTTAGTTTCCATTTGATGTATCTGGTCCGCTAGATCATTATATATAAGTTGGGCCACGTCGTATTTATTTGAGAAAATCATTCCATGGAAGATGCGAATGATACTCCCATTTGCCTTGTCGAAGCTGGAGTGTTTTGGGGACAGGCATTTATTGATTATGCGGAACAAGGTACTCCACAGATGTGGGATCCCGCTGTTTTGAAAATTCGCCAGTTTGGGCGGAGGCTTGTATCCCATCCAGAGCATATCTTCCACGATCTCCACGTCCGTTGGAAGTGGGTCGTACTGTTCGTGGTGCGGTAGATCGAGCACCATGGCCATTAGGTTCTTGTTCAGGGCAACATGTCTTGTATTGATCTTCGTCATGTATTCCACGCTATCGCATTTGACAAGACTCTGCATACTTCCCCATAATTGCTGGAGATAGACCATTGGTACGGTGGACGTCATTGTCAAAGCTGGCCATAGAGGGTGTCCTTTGAGGATGGAGATGATAACTTCATTCGGACACCGAAATGTAGCAAGGTCCAACTGGTAGTTGTTGTCGTGGACTGGCATGAAACTTCCAGAAGGGTAGATGTTTGGGTAGTTTGGAGTTGCCATTTCTGTAATGAATGAAATAAAATTCATTAGATGGAAAATTACATTTGCGAATAGATGGAATTAAAAATGTACTTAGAGAAATTTTGAAAATTTTTAAGTGTTAAGGTTTATTTGCGAAAGACTTGGTGAAAAACTTGTAAGCGTATTTATATTCGATCGGGAATTTATTCGAACGTTGATTTTTGCGATCGAAAGTTTTCTAAGTCTTGGAGAAAAACTTGAAAAAATTTTTAAGTCTTTTTCAGCGTGTTTTTATTCGAGTGACAATTTTTTCGATCATAAAATTTTGCGATCGAATGAAATTGTGTCGAATAACTCAAGTTTTTCGCCGATGACTTTTACGATCGAATAAAATGTTATCCAAAACAACAATTTTTCGCTGAGTACTTTTGCGATCGAATAAAAAGGTCGGAAAACTTAAGTTTTTTGCTGCGTAGTTTTGCAATCGAATAAAAGTATATCGAAAAACTTAAAGTTTTCGCCGCTTATTTTTGCGATCGAATAAAATTTAATCGAAAAATTAAGTTTTCGCTGCAAAGTTTTACTATCGAATTAAAATATATCGAAAACAAAAGTTTTTCGACGCTGAGTTTTGCGATCGAATAAAACTTAACGAAAGCAAAAGTATTTCGACGACACTGTTTGCGATAAGAACTTTTTCGATTGAAAAATTTTCAAATCAAACAGTAAACGCGCAACACGTAAATTTCGAATTCTGGGTAAATCATGAGTTAATCTGGATTCGGAACGTTCAGAAAATAGTTGCGAATCCAAATATCATGATTTTAACCCAAATAAACGAGTTTAAACACGGTTATTTGAGAGTTTAAAATCATTTTTAGTCGAAAAAGTATGAACATGAAATTTCTGCAAATGTTTTTGAGAAACTGTTTGCGAATCGTGTGTTTTTTACTGGAAAGTGATTCGAAGCGTGTTTCTACCTTCGAAATCGGCGAGTTTAGGAAGAAAATCACTGAGATAAGTGAAGTTTTGGTGAAATCGCCGAAGAGAGTTCGAAGAGTGTTTGGAAGTCGAAAAGTTTTTCGACGGAGAGAAGTTGCGTGTGAGGGAGTTTTTTTTTTCGATCGATAAAGTGGTATTAATACTTTACGATAGGGTAAGGTAAAAATACGTCGGGCCGTAAAAAAAAATTGGGCCTAATTAAAATTCAGGTCTAATTAAACAAAAATTTAATCTTTTATGGATTAACCCATTAATATATTGCATAATACTCCCTGTATTTCTGAAATAAATGAAATTATCTCCTAATATTGATGAAATTCAACATTTGACTCCTCGGATGAGCTTGAAATTTTCTGTGATGCTTAAAAAAATATTACAAGTCATGTTTTACAAGTAAATCATATAGGAGATAAGAACAAATTCTCATGTAAAACTCCCCCTCAACAATTGCATGTTTTAACTTTTCGGCATCTAAGCACATATTTTATACAATTTGGCATATGAAAATTTACTATTTAAGTACAAGTAACGCTTTTTAAGCAATTCTGCATAGATTCATTAAAATTTTGCGTTTATAAAAAAAAATCGCATTTTATCAATTCTGAACCAATGCATGTATTAATGAATTTAAAATGTGCGAACAATATTTTCAATAATAAAAAATATTTTTATTATAAAAATTTGGTCAGATTGGACATTTTGAACATTATCACGCAAAAAATTTCTCATGACATATAAAATAATAATTTGTCGTCAAATCATTTTACTAAACTAATATTCTAAGATCATAGTATGAATCATTTTGACAAGTTTCGCTCATCGCACTCAATTTATTTTTATCATGGAAATATTTAGTAGATATATCATTCATATCATCACGACAAAATTATATCAATTAATTTGTTATCTTAGCATATTTAATCAACTTACTAAGTGAAAGTGCATCATTTTGAATCGAAGGGACTTTGAAGGGATTATTCTTAGTCTCTGACTAAACGAGTAGGATAATTTCGAGGTCGACACACAATTCTGCTTCTTTGAGGACCAACAGACCAACTTGTCGCCTAAAAATTGTGCTCCGCCAGACGTGTTTTTTCTGTCCATTCGACAACCTGCATAATCAGCGTCAATATTGCCAATTAATCTAAAATTAGTATCTTTAGGATACCATAGCCCTAAGTTGGAGTTCCTTTAATATAGCGTAGAATTCGCTTGACTGCATGCATGTGGGACTCCTTTGGGTCAGCTTGAAAACGAGCACAGAGACAAGTGGCGAATATGATGTCGGGTCGGCGGGACGTCAAGTAAAGAAGAGATCCGATAATGCTCCGATAGGTTGTGATGTTGACTGTCTTGCCAGACGGATCAGCATCCTTGCAGTTTTTTGATATGGGAGTATTCATCGGTGGCTCTTGTCTTGATTAAATCTCTTCAGAATATCTCGGATATATTTGGTTTGACTGATGAAGATTCCATCTTCGAGTTGCTTTACTTGTAGTCTAAGAAAGAATTGGAGTTCTCCCATTAAGCTCATCTCGAATTTTGTCTTCATGAGTTCACCAAATTTCTGACCGAGAGGTTCATTCGTCGAGCCGAAGATGATGTCATCAACGTAAACTTAAACGATCATCAGGTCTTTGCCTTGTCTTTTGATGAAGAGTGTCGCATCGATGGTGCCTCTTATGAAGTTGGACTTGACTAAAAATTCGCTTAGGACATCATATCAAGCACGAGGGGCTTTTTTTAGTCCATAAAGAGCTTTGTCCAATCGATAGACATGATCGGGATGATTTTCGTGCACGAACCCGTCGGGTTGAGCGACGGAGACTTCTTCTTTTAACACATCGTTGAAAAAGGCGGTTTTAACATCCATTTAATAGACTTTGAAGTGCAACCGGAGCATACGTCTCGTCGTAGTCAATTCCTTTGTTGATTGTACCCCTTGGCTATGAGTTGATTGTTGGAATTTTGGGGCAATTTTGGGTTTTGGCCCAACATTGGTTTTTAGAGCCAATAAATAAGAGCTTAACCGATTTTAATTAAATCGAGAATCCTTCGTTCATTGAAACCCAAAATAGATAAAAGATTCATATTTTACGTTTTGAGGGAAATCTATCGAATATTAATTGGCTCAAAACCGAAGTCGGATGAATGAGTAATTAATTTTCGAAGTTGGCCCAACAAAAGAGATGAAATATATTTAATATATAAAAGGGACTTGTTTATAAGGAATCTCCCTACCTGGGTTATTCAAAAGGGCTTGGCCAAGTGGTTGGTGGGTTATGGGCTTATGAGCTTATGGGCTTGTGTTGGGGTTTTGGACCTAATTATAGCCTAAGTGTGAGGGACCGCCGAGCCCGACACAGACTCGAGCCGTCCCAAGTGCGCAATGGGCGCTTTGAGGCGCACTTCGCACTTAACACGATGCATCTCACATTCACGACCCTGTTTGACTTCCGCTCGGGGTCAAAGTTATCGGTAGTGTCACAGGTGGGTGGCTCAACCCGAGGATGAGTATCTGAAAGAAGCTCAGTAGGTTAGCTCGTCCGGTAAGAAAAAGTTCGGAGGAAGGAGCTTTGAGGAGCCCTTAATTTTATGCTCTGGTGTGGCGGCGGAGGTGATGTCACCGGTGACGTGGTGGTCCCGGTGACATGGCAAGTAAAGCCGACGTGTCAGACGACACGTGGACGAGTGAGTAGACGTGGCGCTGATGCAGCACAACGTGGACGACGATGATGTGGCTCAAACCGGTTAGGGTTCGCGAGCCGCGTCGTTTGGTGAAGAAGGTCGGCTGGAAGGTTCGAACCGGTTGGTCGAAAAGCTGCCATTTTCGAAGAGCTCCAAAAGATGTGTCTATTCACGAAATGATCCCTGGTCAAACGGTCAACGGCTGTCATAATGGGCCAATAGTTGCAACTATTTGCGGATTGACCCCCGAGATCTTTGGAAAGCTATAAATAGACCCCTGATGAGTTTGAAATTCATTCAAAATTCACCCGAGCATTCTAGAGTTAGAGCATTCTAGTCCGAAATATAGTAAAGCAAGAAATGCTCGAGTATTTGAGTAGATTCGCCGATAATTCTGATTCGTTGTGCAACAAACTTGAATTCCGAAGTCGTTGTATCATCGGGACGAATTGCGATAACCCGAGGCACTGAAATACGGGACAATAACGTCTTGCGGATAGCGTACGTAGTACGTGCCTCGACTTCAACACTAACAAGATTTTGTTCGAGTTTCTGTAGCCACCGTCCAGATGCAATACACCGGAGCCAACAACCACATCGACACTCTGCTGTATCAATCTCGAGCTTGATAGCAGACATGAATCATATTTCCTTACTCACTTAGTATTTATCTAACGGGAGAACTCTCGCACAAGCACGAGCACGTAAAGCATGCAATGTACGCATCAAAACTAACATTCATGCAACCTAATTAAATCATGCAACGTTCTAAAAAACTAACATGAATATAACCTAGTTATTTGAAAAACATCCTCATGTCGTGGCCGCCTCCCACTAACCTTTATTGATTCAATCTCTGTCATTCCACGTTTGTGTTTCGAGCCATGCTCTTATACAACTTTTATGGATTGGATGGTGGATTCTCGGAATCATTCTCCCTCGGGAACGTGCGGAATTTAAAATTTTTCGATGACCCCAAGGTCCTAGGATCGATCGGATGTAAACATAACAACGGATAGCATTTGACAGCCTTAAACCTCAAAGATTTAGGGATGCAACCATTATAACTGATTCGTAGTGAGCAACTACATATGAATGATCTCGGAGATGATGGCTATGATGGCAAGAGCGATCACACCGACTCGTGATGTGTCAGTCAACAAAATTCCCATGGATGCCTAGAGGAAGATTGGACCAAGAGAGAGATAGCTCCGAGAGCTTTTGGCGTTTTCCGATTTCTTCTCTCAAAGAAAATCATAAGGCACGAAAATCTAGGCCCATGGGATATATATATTTCGAGCTATGTCTATATTGGGTAAGTGATTGAGATTAATTTCCTAAGGATATTATCTCCTTTTTTACATTCAAAGGTTAAATCTTTTGAATATTTGATTTTTTAAATCTTTCCAAAAGATAAAAGATATTATTTTAAAAATGTATATTTTTCTAATATATAAATTTTAGAAATATATATAAATCTGATAATAATTATATCGAAAATCACATCAAGGTAAATACCGAATTTACTTTTAAATAAATCACGGTACAATACCAGCCCTCGCAATTTACTTTCAATTTCCTCAAGGCCGTAAATCCGGCTCGACAGTTCAAGCTGAATACCACTCTCTATTGTCAAAACCGCATTTTGCCGCCGACCCATGCGTTTGGCAAATCAGGCCTAGCAAACTAGTGAAAAGTCAAGATCTCAAGGTCAACTACATTATTGACCCTTTCGATCCAAGGTTCATGTAACCTATTATATCAGTCGATCGATCAATTGAATTTCAAGCATGAGATCGATCATGACTACGAGTCAGAGTCCAAATACAGACAATCATTTGATTCTTCTTGTATTAATATCACGAGCTCTCTTTTCAAGTGAATGACTGACACGGTCACTTAAGACACGTCGACAAACAAGTCGTTCTCATAGATCTGGTCACCCTGCCGAAGATTTAGACTTGTTGATTAATTTAGCATTGGATGTCAATAGTCCATCAATGTCCCTCTCTGCCCTGCAGAATCATGGACTAAACTTCCATAATGTTTGAGTTTTATTTAGGGTAAAAAGCATATAACCCACATGTGGTTTGAAAAATAAGCATCATGTTAGGTCCTGATTCATCAATCAACAAACAATCTTAGCAAGAATTCTAAGTATTCGAGTAAGAAATCTTACGGATTACGTTCGGTCGAATAACCACGTTGAAGATCTTGAGAGAGGTTGTTAGCTTTCCGATTTTCTCGATCGTATTCTCTCTCGTTTAAAATATGAATTCGATGCTTGTAATTTTCTGAATAATAAAACTCGTATTAATTTTGATAGTGTATCATATTTATACCGATATTCAAGGTATAATTGATGTTAGGTCCTACACTATTAAAACTACTAATTACGTGTAATACCCGTAAAATAAATACGGGATTATTTTTGTAATGTTCGAAATTAATGAAGTTAAATTTCGGACAAAACGGATTTTTCAGAATTTAGCTGGAAAATAATAGTTGGGCCGAGAACTCAAATAAATCAAATTTGTTGTTAAGGCCCAAATAAATAATTTTTAGTCCAAATGATATAAGATAAACATGAAGGTTGCTTAAGACAAAAGGTAAATACGTTTGAGTTACCCACCTGCTTTGGGTCAAGGATTTCACCACTTTAAGCAACCAATCAAAAATTAAGCTTGGATAATAAGAATCGTTACTTAGTAAGAAGGAAAAGAAAAAGAGAAAGAGAAAGAGAAGAAAACAAACGAAGAAAAGCAGAGAAGAACTAAGCAATTTCGGCTAACTTGGAAGTGAGGTAGGTGTTTTTTTTTAACCCCTACAAACATTTCTTATGTTGATTTTTATAGTTAAACGAATTTGGATGAAAGGTCATCCGAATTTATGAATTTCGGGTATTTTGATATGTTATTTGACGTTTTTGATGAATTATGTGAAGTTCGAACTCAATATGAGTTCTGTAAAGTTATTACATGTTTGATTTAAATTTCGCCGAATTTAAAAGGTTAAATTCGGGCATTTTATTTCGCCGAATTTAATATTTCAAATTCGGGCAGAATTTCGATATCTAAGCGAAATATTTAAATTTCGCCGAATTTAAAAGGTTAAATTCGGGCATTATATTCGCCGAATTTAATATTTCAAATTCGGGCAGAATTTCGATATCTAAGCGAAATATTTAAATTTCGCCGAATTTAAAAGGTTAAATTCGGGCATTTTATTTCGCCGAATTTAATATTTCAAATTCGGGCAGAATTTCGATATCTAAGCGAAATATTTAAATTTCGCCGAATTTAAAAGGTTAAATTCGGGCATTATATTTCGCCGAATTTAATATTTCAAATTCGGGCAGAATTTCGATATCTAAGCGAAATATTTAAATTTCGCCGAATTTAAAAGGTTAAATTCGGGCATTATATTTCGCCGAATTTAATATTTCAAATTCGGGCAGAATTTCGATATCTAAGCGAAATATTTAAAATTTTCGCCGAATTTAAAAGGTTAAATTCGGGCATTTTATTTCGCCGAATTTAATATTTCAAATTCGGGTAGACTTTCGATATCTAAGCGAAATATTTAAATTTCGCCGAATTTAAAAGGTTAAATTCGGGTAATAGCCCACATCTTTGAATAAAATTATTTTAAGTTCATTTTATCTTTAAATCAAAGTATATTCATACTTTGACTAGAACTTTCGGGTCAACCCTTATTTTAAGATACGAGAGTATTTTGGGAATATTATTTGAAGGAAATAATATGTGCTATATGTGATTTGATGTTTTACATAATCATGCCATGTGCATATTCACGATAGGGTGAGAGATGATGTGATCGATGATATTATCAATGTGAGAAGGGTAGAGTTGCCGATTTTGGCAGTCAGGTTCAGACTCGATTATGCACTTGGTGGGAGAGGGGGTTTGCGACACCCATCTACTCGGGATTGAGCCACCCGAGGTGTAAACCACCGGATATTATTTGGCTCAGGGACGGCAGACAGATGTGAGATTCCTGTCTACCCGAACTTGTGGTATAACATTCGGGGAAAAAGCCGTCGGGTTGAGATTGTGTGCGGAAGGAGCGACCCGGCGCGGCCGGTGTGGGCTACCGCATGGTTGATGGTGTACTTTGCCATTGCGCGCGTGGGTGCCGAGTCTGACCTAGGGCCCTGTTGAGAATTGATAGATGAGATTTGTCGAGTGTGCATTATATTATATTGTGAGGAACCGGGATTGGGTGGAGTGCACGCACGTATTGCATGTTATGTAATCACCTACTGGGCAATAGCTCAGGGTTCTATCCTATTTTTGTTTGTAGGTAAGAATGAACCCGACACCGACTAGTGTCAGGGTTGAGATTCATGGCGAGCTGGCGGCGGTGACTCCACGGACTTTTGAGGGTGGCGCAGTACATGGGACGCGACCTGTGGAGTGGCATAGTGTTTGATATTGGGTTTGAAATTTTGGGGCTTCGGCCCAAAGTATTAATAGTAGATATTTTTGTAAACCCGATATAATACTATGTAGGTTATTTAAATTAAAAAAAAAAAAAAGAAGAAAAGAAAATTTTATCGGGTCTTCCGCGTGTTCTGTTGCGGGGAAATCCGCCAATTAACTTAATTAGGAAGTAGGGTCGCCACATTACGCCCCCATTACAAGGATAATTAAATAACAAAGCACAATTCTAATATTCTCTTCAATTTCCCCCTTTGTGCTTGTCTTCGTTTCAGCTCCTTTTATCCTTGTCGGGCGTAAAACGACTTCCGCAATCCAATGTTGTCTCGTAACGTCGAATAGAATTCCTCAGCCCCAATCTCTCATTTATAGCATCTAGAAGCTCGTTCAAGAGTGGGGCCTCTTCTTCACAAAGATCTTCGAAGATTGTCTCTTCGTTGATCTCTCCCAATCTCTTTTGAATGTTCTTCCTCACTAACTTTAGCATCCCATCGCAGAACTTATGGACTTCTGACTTCATGATAGCCCTGGTCTTTCCAATGACTGGATTTAGATAGGTTATGGAGAGGCCAGGTTTCTTGAAGATGTAGTTCTCGGGAAAGTTGTTGAGTGGGAAGCCCTTCATGAGCGGAGATTCCATGTTGACCTTCTTCATGTTGTTCTCTATTGCAATTTGAAGGTCGTGTGCGGTGTGATACTTGATCTGCCGCACCCTGAATCTTTTCAGTCCCTCGAGTCCTTCAGTCTTGATATATTCAGAATGCGTCTTGTATTTTCTCTTGTACATCTGGTACAATTGGTAGACCTCATCCGGTGGAAGGAATGGGAGATAGCTTTCATCTATCTCTTCTCGAGTGCGGTTGTTGTCCGCTCGCTCAATGATGTAGATAGGGGTTGGGTATCTTCCGATCGTATGCGAGACTCCGATAAGTTGGAGAATCGATGGCTTGTTCTTGAAATTTTCCTTAAGTTGATCAGCTGGAATGCCACTTTGATCGGGTCCGAGATAGTTGAGCATGAAGATATGCTCCATTTTCTTCCTATCTTCCCAATGTGAGATGCTCCTTAGGTTAAGTTCATTGAGCTTCTTTATTTTGTTTGGAGCCCTCCAAATCTGCTTTCTTATGTCTTCAATGAACGGGACCTCAATTCTGACGTTCTCCCATGGCGTCTCGACTCTAACTGTCCCTTTTGATAAACGGGGAGGAGAGTCGACTCTGAGCCTTATCATTTCGGGTAGCTCTGGGAGGGCAGAACTATAGTTCTCGCCTTTTTGAAGTTCTTCTTCTTCAAGCAGCACCAAGTCCACCGAAAGCTTGTTGTAAGAAGTATTTGACGTTGGAGAGTCGAGCTTGAGCAGCTTCCTCTGGTTCCCATTGCGTCATCCACTTCTCGTTTAGGATGTAGTCATCTACGATCAGATGTGGATCGTAGGCAACTGCTTCTGGTTGGACTTGGGGGAGGTTTGAGGTCGGGATCGGATTTGGATTTGTAGGAGAGAGGGTTAGTGTTTGGGATATGGTGGGAGGTGTGGTTGTTTGTTGGCGGGTTTGAGATTGTGTGGTTGGTGGGTGTGAGGATGATCCTCCAGCTCTTGAGTCGTTGTCTGTGATTGACTCAATCCACGGCCGCTCCGTGTAGTTCTTTGCCATTTCTCCCCCTCATGACGATCCGGATCATCGGGATCGTCATGTCTACGCTTGGTGCGGGACTTTCTTCTCGGCACCTTGTTTGTGCTGGCGGCTCTGGTTCATCTATCAACCTTTTGTAGAGACTCTCCTCAGCAGGAGATCTCATCTCTAAGGCGAGGAGGCGGGAGATGAGTATATCGTTAAGCTGGGTGATCGGGATGGTGTAGGGATTGACAAGTGAGGGTGAGGGAGTTGGGGGGGTGAGGATTGGTTGTAGTGGAGTGTGTAGGGTGGTGGTAGGAAGTGGTGAGGATATGGGGTGGTTTGTGTGTCGGTCGGAGCAGCTTCGGAGACTGGTGTTTTCCCGGTGTCTCTTCGGGAAGTCTCGAGAGCGTGGAGCATTCGGTCCATCACGCGATCTTCTAGAGAAGATAGAGCTGTGGAGAGCGCTTCTTGTAGTCTTTGATCCGTCACGAATAGTGGTGGAGTGGGGCAAGGGAGGCGCTCTACTGTCACAACATCGGAGTAGATTACCGATGTGCCGCCTTGAGTAAGTCTTGAAGTTCCGAAACGTCCAAGGACATCCGTTATCAACTCTGAAGTCACCACTTCAATGGGTTGGCCTATTGTTTGCTCCGAAGATATTGGGGGTCCAATAGGGCTTCCACCCAATCCTTGAGGTGATACGATCGTATCACCTCTATGGGTGTTGAGACAGATTCAATTTGAATATGTTCGGTAGGCTGATCAGTTGGTGGTGAATGTGTTGGCTCCGAAGCCGGTATGATTGAAGGCACTGCAGACGAGGCCGAGGGTTGTTGTTGGAGAGGGCCCCTTCTTTGGAGTCTGTATGCTTAATCAGAATCGGTTGCCTCAGGAGAGATATCTTGTTGAACACCTTCGGGCTCAATCTCCTGAGTCGTGGCTTCGGGCTTCGTTGTTGCCACCAAAGATTCTCTTTTTGCTGCGTAGTTTTGCGATCGAATAAAAGAATATCAAAAAACTTAAATTTTCGCCGCTGACTTTTGCGATCGAATAAAATTTAATCGAAAAATTAAGTTCTGCCGCGTAGTTTTTCGATCGAATACAAATATATCAAAAACACAAAGGTTTTCAACACTGAGTTTTGCGGTCGAATAAAGTTCTTCGATGACACTATTTGTGATACGGACTTTTGCGATCGAAAAACTTCCACATCAAACTTTTAACGTTTAATGCGGAAAATTTGATTTCTGGGTAAATCATGAGTTATTCTGGGTTCAGAACGTTCAGAAAACATTCACGAAGCCAAATATCATGATTTTAATCTGGCAAGTCGAGTTTAAACACTTTGATTTGAGGATCGAAAAAATTTAAACATTAACTTTCTTCAACCGTTTTTTGTGAAACTGCTTGCGAATCGGATGTTTTTTAACAAAAAATGATTCAGAACAAGTTTCTACCTTCGAAATCGGCTAGTTTAATCTAAAATGTTCGAATATTGCGCGATTTGGTTTGAATCGCCGAAGTCTGTTCGAAGAGTTCGGAGAAGTCGAATAGTTTTTCGATTGGAAATAGCGTGTGAGAGAGTTTTTCGATCGATAAAGTGATTAATACTTTACGATCGGGTAAAGTAAAAATTACATTGGGCCGTAAAAAAAATATTTTGGGCTTTAGATAAATTCAGGTTTGAAAAAAAAATTTATGAATTAACCCAAAAATAAATTGTATAATACTCCCTGTATTTCCGAAAGAGATGAAATTATCTCCTAATGTTGATGAAATTCAACAATTGACTCCTCGGATGAGCTCTAAATTTTCTGCAAGGCTTAAAAATGTTAGAATTCATGTTTTACGAGTGTAGAGGATAATAACAAATTCTCATATAAAACTCCCCCTTAACAATTGCACGAGTAAACTTTTCAGTACCTAAGCATATATGAATATTTCCGAGTTAAGTACAAGTAACGCATTTTAAGCAATTCAGCATAGTTTTATTAAAAATATTGCGTTTTTCAAAATAGTTATTCGCATTTTATCAATTCTGAACCAATGCATGTATTAATGCATTTAAAATGTGCGAAGAAAAAATATATAAAAAATATTTTTGTTTTGGGGTCAGATTTATTTATTTTGAACATTATCACACAAAAATTTCCAAGACATATAAAACATTAATTTGCCATAAAATCATGTAACTAAACTAGTATTCTAAGAGCATAGTATGAATCACTTCGACAACTCTCGCAAGTTTCGCTCATATCACTCAATTTATTTTTATCAAGGAGATTTTTAGTAGATATATCACTCTTATCATAACAACAAATTATATCAATTAATTTGTTATCGTAGTATTTTTAATCAACTTATCAAGTGAAAGTTCATTTTTGAATCAAAGAGACTTTTAAGGGATTATTTTTAGGCTCTGACTGAAGGACTAGGAGATTTGGGTTAGTGAGCTTAAAAATTCTTCTCTTCCAGGGGCCCTTTTTGTGAAATTATGTTCTGATCCTTTTGCTTTTCCTTTCTTTAGTAATTTCTTTTCAAGGGTTTGAGAGATGAGATCTTCTTTGATTTTGGGTCGAGACTGTGTTCCTTGAGAAAGTTTCACAGTTATGAAGTTCGAACCCAAGACTGTGCTTCTCTTCTCGTTTTCTCTACATAAGATCTAGATTATCATTGGAGAAGTTCACTTCAAGGTGCTTCTCTTCTAGGAGTATACGAGATTATCTAGGAGAAGTTCGCAGTGAGGTTAGTGTTTCTCTTCTATAATGATTGATAAATGCATAATGTGCATCCCTTTTGCTCTCCCCCTCTTTTTCTTGATTGAGTAACCCCGAATCTTGTGAATAAGGTTGAAGGCTTAATTGGGTGTTTATAAAGAAAAGGAATGTCGGAGAAGGCTCAAAAAGGGATTTCTAGAGAAAAAGTAAAGGCTTTATAATTTAGGCCAAGTGAGGAATTTCCTAATATGCCCTTATCATTTACATGACAAACTAATCACAAAAGCAAGATTGAAGCTACGAAGTACAAACCAAAAGATAGTCATTTGAAGTGTGACACACAAAAAAAAAATATTGAGGTTCAAATTCTCACATGTATGATGTGGCTTTGTGTCTAGTGAATCAAACAAAGTTCTTTTGAATAAAAGAATGTCATATGAATTTTTAGGCAAAGAACTTAATCATATATATCGAAGAAATATTTTTGTGAGTAATTTCAAAAATAGTCAAAATTATCGTCATCCCCCATTTTTTTTATTTATACTATATATATATGAGTATATATATATATATATATATATTTATATATATATATTTTTTTTAATTTTCTTTTATGTAAAAAATATTAAAAGATAGTGTCACGCAAAATAATCAAGGAATATCAAGAAGTACATAGAATATAAAATTGAAGCATAGTAGAGCATGTAAAGCACATTTCAAGTAAGATTGAGATTCAACATGCCTAATTTAGCAATAAGGAATTGGAATCATTTTTCATCCAATGCGTTAGTGAATAAGTCAGCAAGTTGAAGCTCCGTTTTAAAAAAATACATATCTATCGTGTCTTTTTCTACATGATCTTTTCTAAAATGATATCGAATATCTATGTGTTTCGTGCGTGAATGATGAACATGATTGCAAGTAATGGCAATAGCACTTTGAGAATCACTGTAAATGGGAATGTTATAAAAATCAAACCCGTAATCGCGTAGTTGTGTCCGCATCCATAGAATTTGCGAGCAACAGCTGGCCGCCGCGACGTATTCCACCCGTAATCGTATGGCACCCGTAATCGATGTTGACACACAATTTTGTTTCTTTGAGGACCAGCAGACCAACTTTTCGCCTAAAAATTATGCTCCGTCAGACGTGCTTTTTCTGTCCATTCGACAACCTGCATAGTCAGCATCAGTATAGCCAATAAGTCAAAAGTCAGTATTTTTAGGATACCATAGCCCTAAGTTTGGAGTTCCTTTGAGATATCGTAGAATTCTCTTGACGGCATTCATGTGGGACTCCTTTGGGTCGGCTTGAAAGCGGGCCCATAGACAAGTTGCAAACATAATGTCGGGTCGGCTGGATGTCAAGTAGAGAAGAGATCCGATAATGCTCCGATAGGTGGTGATGTTGACAGCCTTTCCAGACGGATCAGCATCCAGTTTGCAATTAGTAGACATAGGAGTATTCATCGATGTGCTCTTGTCTTGATTAATCTCTTCAGAATATCTCGGATATATTTGGTCTGACTGATGAAGATGTCATCATCGAGTTGCTTGACTTGTAATCCAAGAAAGAATTTGAGTTCTCCCATTAAGCTCAATCTCGAATTTTGTCTTCATGGGATTACCAAATTTCTGACAGAGACGTTCACTCGTCGATCCGAAAATGATGTCATCAACGTAAACTTGAACGATCATCAAGTATGTGCCTTGCCTTTTGATGAAGAGGGTCGTATCGATAGTTCCTCTGATGAAGTTGGATTTGACCAAAAATTCACTCAGAACATCATACCAAGCACGAGGAGCTTGTTTTAGTCCATAGAGAGCTTTGTCCAATCGATAGACATGTCCAGGATGGTTTTCGTGCATGAAACCTTCGGGTTGAGCGACGTAGACTTCTTTTAATACGCCGTTGAGAAAGGAAGTTTTGACGTCCATTTGATAGGCTTTTAAAGTGTTTGTGAGCCGTGTATGCTAGAAATAAGCGAATAGCTTCAATACGGGCGACCGGAGCATACGTCTCGTCGTAATCAATTCCTTCTTGTTGATTGTATCCCTTAGCAACGAGCCGTGCTTTATTCCTGATTACTTCACCGTTTTCATTTTTCTTGTTCTTGAAAACCCATTTAGTTTCAATTATAGTTTTGCCTTGTGGTCGAGAAACCAATTTCCAAACTTGTAGACGCTCGAACTGGTTGAGTTCATCTTGCATTGCAATTACCTAATCCGGGTCTTTAAGAGCTTCGGCTACCTTATTTGGTTCGTTTTGACTTAGGAAGCATGTGAATAAACCTCTTTGTGTAGACGTCCTAGTACGTACACCACTTGAAGGATCACCGATAATCTGGTCAGTAGGATGAGCTCGAGTCCATTTGTGTTCGTGAGGAACAACCGAGTAGATTCGTCATTGGATTGTAGATCGAGACATCCTGAATTAATGGGTTGATCATTCATGGTCGGGAAATTCAATTCAGAGGTTAAAACGGTAGGAATTTCCTCATCCGCATTTGTAGGAGCTGCAACACTAGATGAAGATTCAGAATTAATAGACTCTCCAACATTTGTCGGAGTTTGAGGATTAAGAGTCTCAATTTGAATTTCTTTCATTGAGGGAGAAGGAGCACTGCTTGGTATAGAATGGGACGAAGCAGGCATTTCAAACTAGTTCCGATAAAAATGTTCAAACAGTGAATCTAAATCTTCCAAGTCGGCGGGAATTCTTCTCTTGACTTTGAGGTAGAAGTTGTCGAAAGTTCTTGACCTTGTGCCAACACGCCTATAAGCTCGAGTTCTGAACTGTTTTGTTCAGAAGCCAATCCGTCATTTCTTGAAAGGTGACGTTGTAGCTTTCAAGAATTGTATGAGAAGACTTGAGGTAGACGCGATATGATTTTGAAGTAGAGGAATATCCGACAAAAATGGCTTCAAATGATTTGGGATCGAACTTGCTTCGAATCTCCCGATCGTTGGCCACAAAACACTTGCAACCAAATACATTGAAGAATGAGATATTCGGGATTCTTTGATTAATTATCTCATATGGCGTCTTTTCGAAGTGTTTGTGAGTAATTGTCCTATTTTGACTAAAACATGTCGTACTCACTGCTTCAGCCCATAGAAAGTGAGAGAGACCGGAGTATATGAGCATTGTTCTTGCAGCTTCAACTAAAGTCCGGTTCTTTTTTTCTACGACATGATTTTGTTGAGGCGTTTTTGATAAAAATTCCAAGTGATTGATAAAAATTGTTGAGACGCTGATTCTTGAATTCAGTCCTGTTGTCTGTTCTGATTACTTGGATTTTCTTTTGCAGGAGATTCTGAGTTGTATTCACAAAGCTAATTATCAAGTCTCCAGTCTCATCTTTAGTTCGGAGATATCTTGTCCATGTGTAGCGAGAATAATCGTCGACAATTACTAACACATATTTACGACCGTTGATGCTTTGTGCACGCATTGGACCGCAAAGGTCCATGAAGTAATTCCATGTGTCGAGATGTAGAAGCAACTTGCTTGAGTTTGTGTGATGCGCGCTTCATTTTTCCCATTTGACAAGCCGAACAGTGATGCTCGTGATGAGGAGAGATTGTTGGTAGACCGTTGGCCAACTTTTTAACAAAGAGTTTGTGAAGAGCTTTGTGATTTAGATGAGACAAGCGTTGATGCCATAAGTTGTTCCTCTTGATTGTAGTCTGTGATATGAGGCAAACAGCTGTCGAAGGTCGAACTGTTGTCAGATTGATAGTGTAGAGATTTGATCTTCGTAATCCTGTTAGAAGTTCTTGATTCTGACTATTTAAAATTCTGCACTGATCAGCTAGGAATACTACTTTAAATCCTTTGCCGCAGAATTGTCCTATGCTGAATAGATTGTGCTGGAGACCTTGGACGTAAGAGACATCTTTAATCGTCAGATTTGGCAGTAGAATGTCTCCAAATCCGAGTATGGGAGCTGAGTCATTGTTGCCAAATCGGACTTTGCCACTGTAACGGTCTTGGAAGTTGCTCAACTGTTCTTGTTTTCCCGTCATGTGTGTGGAGCAACCAGAATCTAAATACCACACATGATGGATCTCCAAGGAAGCGTTTAAAACATCTATTTTTCTAATAATAGCCGGAATATAACATAAATTAGAATTTTAAAAATGATCAATATTATTTTCCTTGTCGTTAGAGAAATCTTCTAGGGGATATAATGAATTATAATCACTAGACAAGTTGAGATCTCTTGTCTTGTAACTATTATTCAAGTCGGTGTAGTCAAAAGAAATGTTAGTTCTATCAATGGCTTGTCGTTTAGATTCTTCTACAGCATTTATTTCGGAAGAATTAATAAATGCCATTAGAGAAGTTAAACCTAATCTCATATACTTGATATCGTATAATTGTCTAACATTGACCTCTTTCAAGTTACAGGGATTGTTAAAACATAAGCCCTCTTTAGGATTATAAAATTCTGTATCAAGAGGTTGATTTAGAAATATAGTTTGATCCGTTTGACCCCTTTTTATTAGAAGATCATCTAACGTTTTAATCCTTGAATAAAGTTTCTTACGTTCGTCAGATATTTCTTTGAAATTATTTTTAGAAATCTCCAAGTCTCTCTGACAATCGATAAGAATCGTATAAAGTTCAGTAATTTTTGTCTCAGAGGTAGCTATGATTAATTCAAGACTAGAGATTTTTTTCTTAGCGTTAGATAAGAAAATTTCAAGATGAATTTTCTTATCTAATTGCTTTTGAAAATTGTTCGCTAAGAGCTAGTTTCTCTTCTAATTCCTTTGTTCGTTTCCGCTCATGTTAGTGTACTTAACCTGTAACGATTCTAACATATTTGACAATGTGGAAGTAGACATCATTTGAAGCGTCATCGAGGTATGCCATAAGTGCAAGATTTTCGTCTTCAGAATCTGTGGTGTCTTCCATCCAATGCTCTTGTTCTGCCATCAGTGCTACTCCAGGCTCTTTCTGTTTAGTGAGTTGGAATTTTTTGGAGTAGTAGTTGGCGTCTTTTTTCTTGGGTAGTTTGCATTCCCTGGAGAAGTGTCCGATCTTTCCACAATTATAACATTTTTGTGGTACTTTGACATTTTTAGATTCTGAGGACTCAGCTGGTCTTTCCATGTGCTTGGAGCTTGATGTCCGAAGTCTATTGGCCGAAGACGAGGATTTCTTTTTGTAAAACTTTTTACTCATCATTTTAGAAATGAGAGCTAACTGTTTCTTGAACTCCTTCATATCAGGTTCGGAGTCCGAGTCAGATTCTCCTTCATCTCTTGAAGAACTTGGCAGCTTGATACTTTTATCCTTCCGAGATCGACTTGGCTTTCTTTCGGAGACAAGTGCTATAGAATCGTCGATCTGCTTGCTCTTTAGTTCTTTTTGGATCTCGCTTATATCTTCTTCATGTTGGGCGAGATTATCAAAGACGGCGTGGATATCCATTTCGTCCAAATATTTATTTTGTCGGATTTGAATGGATATTTTCTTCCACTCCGGTTGAAGAGAAGAAAGAAATCTGATGTTGACCTCCATGTTGGTCTTGAATATATCTATCTTTCTCATTTCATTGAGAAGAGTTAGATATCTTTGATAGAGTTCATAAACTGATTCCTCCGTCTTGGCTTTGAAAGAGTCATAAGCAGTTAGGATATTTGCTTTCTTTGCTTTGACTCCAACTTCAATTCGTTGCATCATCTTGTGGAGCTCATCCCACATGGCTTTTGCACTCGATAGACTATCTATTTGCATATAGATGTCATTCGGTATGCCTTGCATTAGGAAATTCTTGGCTTCCAAGTCTGCTTTGGCTCTTAAACGCTCCCCCTCGGTATATTCACCAGGAACTTTAAGTCTTCGTGAAAGTTTGGAATTGTAATGAAAAATGCTTCACAAGTGACAAACTTATTAGAAATATTTGATTCGTACTTTAAACAATTTCCTTTTTGAACCTATGATCCAGTCGTGAAAGATAAATTGTTATGGTTTCGAAAATATTTGGTAAGTAAAAATTGATACTTCAAGATTTGTTAAAGAAATTTGAATTATTGATCGAAAATATTTAGTATCAAAATAGATAGTTCGGAAACAAATATTTTTCGTAAGTTTTGAAGTTCACAATTTTTTATTTCTTTTAAATGCAGTGGTCGAAATGTTTTTCGAGCAGTAAAGTTTTTCGATTTAAAAATGTTAAACTTCTTAATCGAAAAAGTTTTTCGAACGTTTAAGGATTTAGTTATATGTTTATCGAAAAATATTTTGCGAAAAAAAAATGTTGAAAAGATGATCTTATCGAAAAATATTTTGTCGAAAAACTATGTTGATCACAAAAACTCTTATCGAATAACTTGTGATCAAAAAATTACTAGTGATCGAAAAACTTTGTTTTTAGTTTGACTCAAATTGTTGACTGGAAAATTTTTCGATGGAATATATTTCGATCGAAAATATATTTTAGCTAATTTTGGATCGAAAAATTTATTCGCTCGAAAAACAAAATATTTATATATGAACCGAAAAAAAACTAATTATTGAAATAATGTTTTTCGAGTCTTAAATTTGAGTAAAACGCTCCAAAATAGTGTTTGTCGTCGAATAATTTCTCGGCTGCAAACATGGTCGAAAAATATTTTTTCGATCCAAGTTTTTCGATCGAAGAACTGATCGAAGAACAGCTAAGTTCAATGTAACAGTGAAAATTCCAGATTCAACCGAGATGTTAAATTTAGGTGCTGGAATCCTGGATAATCACTCGTTTAAACAAACACATAATCAACCACGTTTAATAGCAAAATATATCGAGATTTAAGAAGACCAGATCGGACTCAAAACTTGATCGCAAACACAAAAATAGGTCTAAATCGAAAATATAAATTAATATGACATTCTAAGCTATTGAAATCAGTACGTAAATCAATCCTAACATATAATCTATCACTTAATCAGCAAAATCAACAACAAAATTCGCACAATTAAGCATATTGATCAAAATATAAGTCACGTGAGTTTTTCGATCGAAAAATCTGGAAAATTATTTTGATCTAAAAATTACGAATTCTATCCAAAATCAATCACGATTTGCTCTGATACCAATTGTTAGGTCCTGATTCATCAATCAACAAGCAACTTAGCAAGAATTCTAGGTATTCGAGTAAGAAATCTTACGGATTACGTTCGGTCTAATAACCACGTTGAAGATCTTGAGAGAGGTTGTTAGCTTTCCGATTTTCTCGATCGTATTCTCTCTCATTTAAAATATGAATTCGATGCTTGTAATTTTCTGAATAATAAATCTCGTATTAATTTTGATAGTGTACATCATATTTATACCTATATTCAAGGTATAATTGATGTTAGGTCATACCCTATTAATACTACTAATTACGCCCCTAATTACAAGGATAATTAAATAACAGAGCACAATTCCAATATTCTCTTCACATCAAAACCCCTATGGTTCGGAAATAGCGTAAATCCCCTCCTTGTCATTTTCACCTAATAATTGGGGAGTTACAATGCTATGTTTTAAAAAACGCAGGGGGTACGGTGATAGGTTTTCGACAACACAGGGGGTACTATGCTAAGTTTTAAACAACATTGGGGATATGGTGCTAAGTTTTAAATAGCACAAGAGACTTTCGCGCAGTAAAAATATGATAGGGTAGTTATGTGCATTTTAGTATAACCACATGGGGGTATTGCATAATTTACCCTTTTATTTATTATCTTCTTATAGAATGCCCCTTATAAGAATTATACGACAAACAAATAATATGCCTCAATATTGATATACTTAAAAATAAATTATTCAAAATCAATATTGTGAATTAATCCTAATTCATCCAATGGCACTCCGAGGGCACATTCCCAACAAATTTATCTTCTACGTTGACCTATCAACAAAATGTACACATTTATACTACGGCCATTCGACAATAAATCAAACCTATCTTCTAACATGACACATTCAACAACTCCAATATATATATTGTGGTCCGTCCAACCAAAAAACTTTGGATCTATCCCTGGTTGGCAATGTCTGCTTACTTAACTTGTTCTACTATCTACTTTTTCGTGCATATTTGGCATTCGTTTGATAAAAATGCTTAGCTGTGAAAATCTTCATCAAGCTATTCTACTATACGTCATCTCGGAAATATAAAAACCGCTAATTTTACAGTTTAAATTTCGTTGAAAGGACATGTGTTTTTGCATTGTGCGTAAATTTTTGGGCAATAATTTAGAAAAATTTTGAATGTAGACATGCTGTTTTGCATTGTGTGTTCTTCAATTCATCAAGATCAATTTTTACAGTTTGAATGGATGAAATTTAGTATACAATCATTGTAATTTGCCAAATATATTGTTTGCCTGTAAAGTTAATCCCACACTTTTTTTTCTTTTTGAATTTTTTCCAATGTTTAATACTAGGAAAAAACTCAAAATGATCGACAATGTTTACCATGTGTACCAATTTAGTCCTGATGCTTCGTCTGATCTCCAATATAGTCGACTTTGTACTAACAATTTGTCAATTGAACATATGTCTCATTGGAAAAAGCTTAACTTGCGTATTTGGGCCACGTTATATCAACTACTAGCTTGACAACGGATCCCGATAAAATCTCATCGATATTG
Source organism: Linderniella brevidens (assembly GCA_004919715.1). NCBI lineage: Eukaryota > Viridiplantae > Streptophyta > Magnoliopsida > Lamiales > Linderniaceae > Linderniella > Linderniella brevidens. Next base: position 11,366,879 of record SWDC01000148.1, read on the forward strand.
AAATGGTCATGCCCCACCTTTGTGAATAGTTTTCGGGTATTCATAGGAATAAGAGACTATTATCGCAGCTTTATCATCGACTACGGCACATTGCTAGCCCCTCGACAAACCTTTTAAAATGTATAGCGTTGATAAATTCTTATAGACATCCCCTCCAAAAAACTCGTTTGAGGGGCTGAAAGTCACTCTTGTTTTCGGCCCAGTTCTTGCCATGCCGAATTTCTGAAAAATGTACGTGGTCGGAAGCTTTGGGATCATAAACGAGTGTTAGTTTGTTGCAAGAAACAAACCAATTGATTAATTTAGTAAATCCCTCTTGAATCCTATATGTTCTAAATTAGCTTATGGACCGAGTTATTGCCGTTAGTCCTTGTTGTCAAACGTTGGCGCCCTTACCTTCTTGGCCCTTAGTTTACAGTCCAAACAGACCATCAAAGTTTATGGACGTTGTTGCACCAAAAAAATTGCAATGCCAACACAACATATGTGATTTGCAAAAAATTACTCAGTTGAATTTTGACGTCAAATACAAAGCTAGAATATGCAATCGGGCAACAGATTCCTTATCACACTAATTTGAGATGTCTCCTTACCACGGGCGGAGTATTAGTACAACACTTCCTTTCACTTGACTATCGAGATGTATCCATTTTAGACGTTATACGATAGGAACCCCTCGAGCCTTACCCACTTTCTCACGTGAGTGCGACATCGTGACTGTCCTGGATATGTTACAGGACCAAGACAAAATATTACGCCAACTAAAATATAATCTAGCTCGTGCTCAATAACGTTAGCTCAAATCAGCAAACGCTAATCGATGTGGCATGACCTTTGATGTTGGGGATTTCGTGTATTAATGCTTCAACCATATCGTCAACATTTTGTCATACCTCAAATCTCTCAGAAGCTTGGACCATGGTCTTTTTTTAATTGTAGCTCGTGTGGACGAAGTGGCATATCGTCTCGACCTTCCCAACTCCAGTAGCGACATACGGTGTTTCATGCTTCTCAGCATAAAAATGTCATCGGCACTCATTCCACAGAACCTCACTTGTCATATTCAATAAAGACTCCTTCCTTGTATTGTTGGGAGCCCGAACGCATATTATCATCTCACACAGTTATGCAAGAGGACTCAGACTGTTCCTAAACTGTAAATCAAATGCAAAGGTCATCATCGTGACGACTCTACCTGGCTATCTGGGATTTATTTTACACTAAATTTTTAGATTTTGACGGCCTTTGAGGACAAGGCACATTTTAAAAAAGGGGGCAATGTTAGGAGTGAAACATCCTACAAAGCTTATCACAGAAGACACAAAAGGAAATATAAGATAAAGGACGAACTATGTGAAAAAAATTATAAACAACATGAGAGGAGGAAGAAGTAGGCTATTATACTTAAAGTAGGAAACTTATAGTTGAGAGTCATTCATATAACTAGGAAGGTTTGTTCCGTAACTTAGAGGAGTAAATCCACTTTGTCTTCTGGACAATTTTGGTTGCCAATGTTTAAGCCTGCTACATTTAATCCCCGATGTTTTCTGATTCGGGATAATGTTGGTCCCTTGGTTAGATTTTCGTCAATTTAGACGGAATATTCCAGGAATATAGCAATTTTTTGGACCAAAATTGTCCAACGGGCAAACAGTGGGGGCCAAAGTGATTTTATCCAAAAAAAATAAAAAATAAGTACACTCACTTGGCGACACTTCGCTTCCAAATTAACGAAAAATTTATCGAGGGAGCAAAATTGTCCCAAATCAGACAACATCGAAGACTAAATGTGTCAAGTGGAAACATCGGGGAGCGAAATTGCCCAATGAGACCAAAAGTGGCGTTATACCTAACTTAATCTATAAACTATTATAAATAAATGTGTTGTCAACCCACATGGGTATGGAAATCGCTTTGATTATTATTACTACTAATTATTACTACTAGTTAAGCACGGTCATTGCATGTGTAATAAAATATGAATATATAATATTATTTTATATACTAATATTTATTAAAAATATTTAAATGAAGGATTAACATGGGAATTAAAAAATTGACGGATAAAAGTGGAAAAAAAAAAACTTGAAGGGTCAAAATGAAATAACAAAATATAGTATAGACGAAATTTAATAAAAAAAACAGTTTTTACATAGTACACGCGGATTATATATAGTATAGATTATTGATTAAAACAGTATTATACTCAAAAACGTAAAAAGTATATTATATTGCAAATGATTTAAATTAATTTACAATATATTTATATAGAATATTGTAGAACATACTATTTTTGCATTATTATTTTTAAGCATATGAAAAGAAAAGAAAAAATTAATTTGTGGAAAACAGTTTTATTAAATCAATAATTGAAGGCTAGTAATTTTGCAAATTAACATAAATAAATAAATAAAAGAGTGAAAGTAGAATTACAATTGACATACCAAAAGTAGTCTTTATCCACTCCTTAGCAATTATACATAGTATAGATTAGGAAGTATTTATTGTTATGGGAAGAAATTCATTCATATTATGTCACAATTTTGTGAAAATCGATTTATACTCTAACATCAATCCCCAGCTTTTCCAAGTTTCGGAATATTTAAGAAGAAATGTAAACCAAAAAATAAACCAATGAATAAAATCGCTAATCGTAGTTTATTTCGAATCACTGCAAATGTTGTTAGAATAACTTGGGCTTCTGGTATCAAATGCCTTGCGCGACGTGATGTCACACCACATTCTTGCTATTAGGAGGTTTGTAATGTTGAGAGGGGTGAATAAAGACTGCCTTTTCACGCCTTTTCGATCTAGCGTGATAACTTAATCTGTTTTTATTAGTTAGCTACTCTCGGATCATTCAGTGAGGCAGTGGTGTGGAAGATATTGACTCCTTTTAACTGAGAAATAGTTTGTGCGCGCGTGTCAGTTTGTTTGTATGAGACACAAGACTTTGTTTCTGAAAATCCTGAGCTGATTCTCTTACGTTTCCCTTCTTCCCCGCAAGGAATGTATCACTAGAAGACTCGGTTACAAACTACGTTGTACAACCTCTTTAGCTAACTCTCTAAATAAAATCCTATCACTCAACCTAGGCTGGTTTTTAAAGTCCACCTACTTCAACAACTTGTTAAAGTACGTTGGAACTATCTGCGTGCACTTAATTAGTCATAGGTTGATTTACAAACTCAGTTTCTCACATTGAGCTACTTGGTTGGCTTTCTGAGCATCGTGACTTCTCACCTTCGTTTATTGTGGAATGAACCTTGAAATTTATCTCAGTGTGAAAAGTGGTTCTTTTATGTGGTGCCCCTGGTACTTATACTTGGGGCTCTAAAGGAAATCATTGTTAGAATGGAGACAAATCATTCTTTAGAATGACGTCGTAACGCGCATTAAATACGACTTCCTTAAATAGCTTTATTGACTTATATTGCGTTTGACCAGGATGGTTTATCTTTGACAAGATAAAGTCCAAGCTAAGTGGCTCTCAACTGCAATTTTGATATTAATTCATGTAGTTTGTCTTTGTCTTGACTCACATTCAAATTTGAATGTCTGATTGTGATCGTAATCTTGAGCTAAGACTGACTGAAATGAAGTTGATCCGGTATGTCAATCAGCTTTCTCATCTCCAGTCTGGACTTGACTTAAGTTAGATATATCACAGTCTTGAGCATTTATCATTTCCGTGTCAATCAACATTAGTTTTTTCTTGATCCGTTGAGTTTTGTTTAGTCAATCACCAAGAACATTATTGATTAGAGTAAGTTTTAATTCATGATCACTTGACTTAATTTAATCTTCAATTTCGCCTTACCACTTTTAGAGGAATTCTTGAAAGGTTTCAGTTGAAATGTTGATTGGCTTAGTACGATGGTTGATTAAGCCACATGAGGCTTAGATTAGGCTTGGCAATGGGACATGGAGGGGGGCTACTCTCCATCCCCAGCCCAACACATGTCGGGGAATCCCCGCCCCGTCCCCGCTAAGCAAACGGCAAAAAATTATCCCTGCTGGGGATTTGTCGGGGGTATCTCCCAGCGGAGAATCACCACAAAATGTCCTTTTCAGATTAATATATTTTTATTTTTAGGCAATAGTGGAATCGATGAAAAATAGTGTGGTAGATTTATCGTGGAAGTCTCGTGAGAATTAACGTGAGTGAAAAAAAGTTAAGACATGATTGAAAAATTGTAACGAACGTGAGAAAAAGGGGAAGAAAGGTATAAATAATAAGAAATATAGAATTTTGAATATCAGTAATAATAAGTTAGTAATTTCATGTAACGGATCCCTGCAGTGAACAGGGCGGGGAGTATGATCCCCGTTTCCACCCCATCCTCGCCAGCAGGGAGAAAATTTTCACCGCCTCTGTGAAGAATATCACATGTTGTCAAATGTCTCATATTGATTACAACGAGAAAAAAACACACCAGTATATAAGCTTAATTTATCACTCCACCTATCACCAATTTATTTTCGAAAGGAACCCCATCAAGCTTATATGGTCGCTCCTCCTACGTGCATCGCATGTGCGCGGGCCCAGATGACAGAAAATTTAACATTGTATCAGAGCAAAAGATTCGGGCGATCCGTGAGGTTCGAAAAGATTGACATTTCTCATCGGACTCAATAAGAAAATAATAATAATAATATATGGAGGATTTGAAAAAGAAAACAATGGCGTTCACGTCCATTCAAAACAAAACAAATGGGCTCAAATGTGGGGGGGGGGGGGGAATGCGAAGAATATCACATGTGGCGAAATGTCTCTAACTGATTATGACGAGAAAAAAACTAACCGGTAATAAGCTTGATGGGTCACTCCACCTATCACCAATTGGGTTTAAGAAAGAACCCCATCAAGCTTATATGATCGTGGTCATCTCCTACGTGCGGCGCATGAGTGCGGGCCCTGCTGACGGAAAATTTAACGGTCTTCCCCCACGGGGAATCCCCACCTCGTTCGGGACGGATCTCTGCGGAAACAGAGAATCCCTTCTGTTAGGTTCAAACAAAGTCCCAGATCGAATAGTTTGAAAAAATTAGATCTACTTATAAGCTTGTGAGCTACTCCCGCTATGGTCAATTGGTTTTAGAGTAGAACCGGGCTTATGAGTTTGGACTTCTGGGTTTGGGCTAAAGGAGGATTTTATTCCTAACAAATTGGTATCCGAGACTCTGATTTTGTCGCTACGGTTGTCGCGTTTTGCATTCTCAAGTTGTGTCAATTATGTTTATTTTGATCTTGTGGGGTTTTGATATTTTGGGGCTTTTGATTGAGATGGAGATGTCGAATTAGATATCGAGAAATATGATGAGAAGACGAGTTTTTCACTTTGGCAAGTGCAGATTGCCGCTATATTGTGGAGTCTCGGGCTCAAAGGCCTTATTTTTAGTAAAGAGAAGATTGGTGATGGCGTTAGGGATATGAGGTGGAATGAAATTGATGACAAAGCACTTTCTACGATGCAATTGTGCTTGAGTAATGCTACAACAGAAGAGGTACTGTCAGAGAAAATTGATGTGTGGGAAAGGTTAGAGAATATTCACATGAAGAAGTCTCTTACTAACCGATTGCGGTTGAAGTTGCGTCTCTACACTCTCCATATAGATGAATGTACATCTCTTCCAGTCCATATTGTGGATTACACCTCAATTATGAATGACTTGAGTAAATAGGGGTGAAGGTAGAGGATGACGATCAAGCCTTCTTGTTATTGTGTTTATTACCCGGTTCTTTTAGGGTCTTTTGAGACATGATGGTGTATAGTATATATAAGATTACCATTGAAGATGTAAAGAGCAATCTACAAGCCAAGTTCCATCTTTATAATGAGATAACCAGAGTTGAGAAGGGAATCAAAGGTGTTGTCTTGGTTGTTGATCGGGGTAGACCTAACGAGAGAACCTCGGATGATTCAAAGTCTTGTTCAAAATCTAGACACCATGACATCATTTGACACTATTTGCAACAAGAAGAGTCACATTAAGCCTAATCGCTACAAGTAGAAGAAGCAACAAAAGAATGAGAAAGGTGCTTGTGCGGAGGCTAATGTAGTTGATGATGGTGATATGAGTAACACTCTTTGTGTGGTTGATGTTAGTCTCACGATGAGAATTCTTTGATTATGGATACGGGTGCTTCTCAACACATGACTCCAAATAGAGATTTATTTGAGAGTTATGAATCATCAAGCGGCAGGGTGCTCATGGATAATAACAATTTGTGCAAGGTTGTCGGCGTGGGCTCGGTCAAAATAATGTCTCATGGTGGCAAGATCCGACGGCTAAATGGTGTGAGACATATTCTGATCTTGAAAAAGAATTTAATTTCTTTGGGTTCTCCTGAAGAGAAAGGATGCAAATTCAAAAGTGAAGGAGGGATCCTTAGAGTTTCAAAGAGAGCTCTCACCATTATGAAGGCAAAGAGGGTCCGTACTCTTTACTTCTTGCAAGGTTCAATGGTCACGGACTCGGCCGCTATTGCGGCTCCTACCTCGGATGATGATGTTACTAAATTGTGGCATATGAGGTTGCGGGATATGAGTGAGCGGAGAATGACCATATTGAGCAAGAGAAGCTTGTTGGCTGGCCAATGTACAACTAGTTGGAGTTTTGCGAACATTGTGTGTATGGTAAGCAAAAAGAGGTTGAGCTTCTCTACGATCATTCATCGGACCAATGGAACATTCGACACATCCACTCGGATCTTTGGGGGCATTCTCGTGAGCCATCAAAGGTGGTGCTTCCCGTTACATGCTTAGCTGTATTAATGATTTTTCAAGAAAGGTTTGAGTTTATTTCTTGAAAAAGAATAATCAAGTGTTCAAAACCTTCAAGGAATGAAAGACTCTTTTGGAGAAGCAAACGGGAAAGAAGGTGAAGCGGTTGAGAACCAACAATTGTTTGGAATTTTGCAACCGTAAATTTGTTGTCGTTTGTAGGGATGAAGGCATCGTTCGTCACAAGACGATTGGGTATAGTCCACAGAAAAAAGGGTTGCGGAAAGGGCGAATAAGATATTACTTGAAAGGGTTTGGTGCATGCTTTTTAATGCGGGCTTGGGTAAGGAGTTTTGGTCGGAGGCCGTGAGCACCAATTGCTATTTGATTAATCGTTCTCCTACCACTTCTATTGAGTGCAAGACACTCGAAGAGGTTTGGTCCTGTAAGCGGGCCGATTATTCTATCTTGATGGTGTTTGGGAGTCCCGCTTATGCTCATGTGAATGAAGGGAAGTTGGAGCCAAGAACCAAGTAGTGTGTCTTTGGTGGGTATCCCATGGATGTAGAGGGGTACAAATTATGATGTTCTACAACGTCCAAGTTTCTCATCTCAAGAGACATCACTTTTGACGAATCGGCGATGTTCAAAGCGAAGGATGTTTCTTTCTAGCCGGTTGTGAAGGAGAATGAGAATTTTGATAAAAATGTGCAGTTTGAGGTGAGGGTCCCACATGAGAAAGATGATGAATATGAGCAAATCATACCTCATGAAGAAGTCACTGTTAATGAAGGTGATGGAGTCCAAAGAGAGGAGCAACCTTACTCTTTGACTAGGGACCGATCAAGAAGAGAAGCCTGTGCACCGGTAAGGTATGGTTTCTCGGACTGTGCTCCTTGTTTAGCTATTGCGGAAGAGGTGGAGTTTTGTGAGCCATCTTCATATGTGGAGGTGATTTCTTCCGAAGATGCAGATGAATGGGTTGTCGCGATTAATGAAGAAGTTACAGCTTTAGAGAGAAATCAATAGAAACTTGTAAAGCCACCAAAAGACAAGAAGGATGTGGGTAGCAAGTGGGTGTACAAGAGGAAGTTGAATGTCTCGAATTCCAAAGGCTTTCGGTTTAAGGCGAGGCTTGTGGCTAAGGGTTAGAGCCAAATACAAGCTTCAATGATTTGTTCTCTCCCATGGTAAAACATACCCCCATTCGCGTTTTGCTCTCCTTGGTTGCAACGAAAGACTTGAAGTTAGAGCAATTAGATGTAAAGATGACTTGGAAGAGCAAATATACATGAGGCAACCGAAACGTTTTGAGGTTATGGGAAGGAGGACATGTTTGCTTGTTGAAGAAATCTCTTTATGGCCTTAAGCAATTACCTCGGCGATTGGTATAAGAAGATTGACTCTTTCATGGTTAGTATTGATTTCTCTCGTTCCAACTATGATTGTCATGTTTATTGAAGAAATTAGACAGTGGTAATTTCATATACTTGTTGCGCTATGTGGATGATATGTTATTTGTGGTCACTAATATGGTGGTCACTAATATGAGAGATATCAAGAGGTTGAAAGAGAAACTTAGTTCGGCATTTGAGATGAAAGATTTGAGGGCCGCTAAAAGAATCTTTGATACGGAGATTACAAGGGATCGGCTAAAAGGAGTTTATCTCTCGCAAAGGAGTTTTGCCTAGAAGGTACTTCGCCGATTTGGCATGGAGTAAGCTAAATTGTGTCAACTCCTCTTGCGGCGCATTTCAAGCGTTCGGCCGTTTTGAGTCCTAAATCCGATGATGAAGAGAAGTATATGGAATAGGTTCAATATTCGAGTGTAGTTGTGACTCTTATGTACTTGATGGTGTGTAATCGGTCCGACATTGTACAAGCCGTTAGTGTGGTAAGTAGGTACCTTTTTTGTCCCGGAAAGGGGCATTAGAAGGCGGTGCAATGGATTTTTTTGCTTTTTTGAAAGGTATCGTTGATGCTCGTTTAGAGTTGGAAAGGAAAATGAATCACTAACGGACTACGTCGATTCGGATTTTGGTGGCGATCTTGATAGATGAGGTCTTTGATGGGGTATATCTTTACCCATGGAGATTGTGCAATACGTTGAAAGTCTCAACTTTTAGCAACCATTGCACGCTCAACGATCGAGGCCGAGTACATGGCAATAACCGAGGCAATCAAGGAGGTGCTTTGGCTTAAAGCGTTTGTGGGTGAGTTGTCGTTCTTCGTTGGCTCTCTTGTGGTGTTTTGCGTGTGGTTCATTTGGCGAAGTATCGGATGTGTCACGAGAGGATGAAGCATATCGATATCCGATATCATTTCATTCGAGATGTAGTCTCGGATGTTGCGGTTCTTGTGAAGAAGATTGGTAGCGAATCGAATCCGGCCGACATGCTCACCAAGCCTCTTTTGGCAGCAAAGTTCAAGTTTTGTACGAGTTCGGTGTTGGTTCGCTACGTAGCTTATTGGTAGTTTTTTTTTTTCTTTTTGGGTGCTCGTGTATTCTTTATATGCTAGCTTATTTTGCATTTTTTGTTTTCTCGGTTTTGGCACAATTTGGGTGCTAGTGGAGATTGTTAGTTTGTGCCAAATTGATATTGGGCCATTGTTAGTTTTGGGCCAATTTAGCTATTATCGTTATTATATGTAATTAAGACCAAGTAGTATTACACAGTAGAAATTTTCATATCATAAAACCATCGAGCTCTTCCTCTCTGTGTTCGACTGAGGGCTTCACCAAGCTTGTCTCTCTTGCTCTAAATCAACCACAAATCATAACAAATTGATATCAAAGTGAGGTGTTGGCCCAGAGATGATGTGGATGATGTGTCTCCCGATCCTTACAATGATGTGCTCGGGAGAGCTTGTGTGGATTATGTTCGATCTAGTTTCATACCTTGTATCGAAAGTTTTCCTGACAGACGTTCAAGCGGCGTGTCTAGTTCGAAACAGCGGTAACAAGGTAATTGTGGTTGAAGGGGAGGCCCCTATGATGTCCTTGTATTTTGCACGATCTAAGTCGCGTTCTGTAGCAAACGTTCTGAAGTTAATAGCACGCTTTAGTCCACCCACGAAATCTGGACCGTTAATTCCGTTACAACTCCCACTCGGACAGCTCTATCGTCTTTCACTCGATCTCAACCAATCAAAATATACTCTAATCTAACACTACTACGCACGAAAACAAAAAACAAGGAAACTGGTTCCCCCACTCAATCTTAGCAACAATCCGATGGAGCTGTGCAGCCAGCAGTTGCAGAGGTTCTTGTTAAACAGGATCTGCATCGATTACCCGCACAACAAATCCGCTCCAAAAAGACAGAAAAGCACGCTAAAGAGAAGACAGGTGAAGAGATTCTGCTCTGCTATTGCAATAGACGCGCCTCCCTCCTTGGCTGGAGTTTCGGGTATTCGATGGGGATCGGTTAAGTTAAAAGGGGCCCGCGACGAGATGGAGGACGATATCGTAATCTTACGAATGGACGATCATGAGGGCTTCTGTTTCGCTGCTGTGTTCGATGGCCATGCGGGATTTTCGTCCGTTGAATTTCTAAGGTTAGATGGTCTTTCTGGTTTTTGTAACTGTAACTAATATGTTTGTTGGTGTCTCATGTGATTTCTCTTTGGCTACTGATAGGTAGTAGAGAGTGATATGGTGTGAAAAATTTGAATTTTTGAGCATACACTATATCTGGTCTGGTGTCAGCTTATTACAGCATCGGTTTGTTAGTTGTCAATCATCTTAGTATGCAACCTGCTAAGGATTCGTGAATTACCTTTTTCGTTCTGGTTTAAAGAGTGTACTAATTATTGAATCTCATCAATCAATTCAGAGAAGAACTGTATCGAGAATGCACAACTTCATTACAAGGAGGGAAGCTGTTGAGTTCAAAGGATTCAAAAGCAATCAAAAAGGCATTGCAGGAAGCTTTTGAGAACACCGATGTGAGGCTATTAAAATGGTAAAGAAATTAATCCATATTCAATCTCATTAGAAAATGCATATATATACAGTATGCTTTTTTGTATTGTTATACATTCATTGTTTATTTCAAAAGAGCTTTAATTTTGTTATAGGCTTGAGGAACGAGGCGAAGCAGACGAGTCTGGTTCGACAGTTACTGCTGTAATCTTGCAGGATGATGTTATGTTCATCTCACATGTTGGTGATTCATCGTTGGTAAGACCATTATATTATTTCTAATTTGGTGACAGTAAAACGAATTTCTTTTTTTTTTTTGGTATTAATTTAATCATCGGCGAATGCAGGTAATGTCACGATCTGGAAAAGCAGAAGTAATGACGGAATCTCACAGGCCATATGGGAACAAGAAAGCTTCACTAGAAGAAATCAAGAGAATCAACGAGGCGGGTGGCTGGGTGAGACTTATGATGATAGTTAAATCAACTATTTTCCAATATATAATAAACAAGAATCATGATTTTAGATAGTAAATGGAAGAATCTGCGGAGACATCTCCGTATCTCGTGCTTTTGGGGACATTCGCTTCAAAACCAAGAAGAAGGAGTAAGCAGTTGGGTTTATTTTTTCCATTAATTCAAAGCCTTTTGCCCATCTTTCTAAAGAATCATATTCGTTTCGTGGTGGAAGAATGCTGCAAAAGGGAGTTGATGAAGGTCTATGGTCTCAAAAGTTTGCTTCTCGGCAAGTTTCAATTGCACATTTTCTCCTTCTTACTATAACCATATAAATGATGGTTACGCAACGGAAAAACGACTAATCAACAGGATAGAGTTTCGAGGAGACTTGATTACAGCAACTCCTGATGTCAGCCAAGTGGCTCTCACCTCCGATGCTGAATTCTTAGTATTAGCATCTGATGGCTTGTGGGATTACATTAACAGGTGAATCTGATTTCATTCATCATATAAAGCTGGTTTTTTGTTTTTTAATTTATTTCCATTGCTTACCATGATTGAATGTGTGATTTTCCCGTTTCAGCTCAGAGGCCATTAACTTCGTTAGAAACCATCTTCGACAGCACGGGGATGTGCAAATGGCCGCTGAGGCTCTTGCTCAACTAGCACTCGTAATATATAACTAACTACGTACTTTATTTAGCCAACAACTAGTACTATTTTGGAAACATTGATTTCTCTAATTTTCATATACTGACCGTTCTCTTTTGGGTTCCCTTCCAGAATAGACGATCACAAGATAACATCAGCATTGCCATTGCGGATCTCGGGTAGTACATACATATATATATACATACATATATATATATAGTTCAAGAAATCAAAGCGCTTATAATAAATCATTTTGCATTTTTAATTTTTTTGAGTTGTACCGAAATCGTGAACACAGGCGAACCGACTGGCGTAACTTACCAGTGGAAGGACAGAACGTCGTGTATGAGCTAGCTCAAGCTGTAGCCACGGTTGCTTTCGTATCAGCAGGAATATGGTTTTCAACTTTGCTGTCATCATGAACACAAAAATATAGGGTTACTTTGATGCTCATTGATGTGTATATATATATGTTTATGGTGTGCCTGCGGTCTGTATATTCAAAACCTTCAAATTTTAACTGCTGTTGCATTATACGAGACGACTATTTACGTTGGTTTCACCTTTAATGATTATTGAGTTCAGTGGATCGGACCTTTGTGTAACATAGTTTCGCTCACGATACCGATAGCATAATATACGAAACTCACGAGACCGAATAAAAATGGTTGCACTTTCCCGCAAAAGACTAAAGGTGTGTTTGATAAGGATTTCGATGCTGAAAAAAAAAAAAGTAATGGTACAACACTCAAAGCGTAATGTATCATTCTTCGATGCACTAACTTAGTTTTCCTTCGTCTTTTCCACGCATGAATTCCGCATACCAAACGCACCCTAAATATATTCGGGCAAAAGCAAAATGTGTAACTTTCGAGGAGAAATTGATAGTGAGAAGCCTGATTGCAATTATAAATTTATTGTGTTTAGTCATTGGCATAAACATAAAATCGAGCATGAAAGGTGCTGGATCAAGCTGTGTGAAACGGGGAAGAGCTCGATCTATCTGATTATATGTTGTAAGAAGACTAATAACAGCTTTAACTGAAATTTGAAACACTTTGAGATGGATTAGCTTTAACTGAAATTTGAAACGGGGAAGAGCTCGATCTACAGAGAATGTTGTAAGAAGTCCTTCGCAGCATTGACAACTCTATTAGTTGATCTGATAGTAAGGTATCACTTGCACTACTGGAGGTACAAGCTCGTAGAAGCTGATCGAATTCTGTTCAGAATCAGTACGCAGAATTGATAAAAAGAGTGAAGATCAGGTCGAATTTCACTCCGATCATCCCTGAAAAATCAATTATTCATCAAATGTGACATTATTCTTTGTAAACTCAGTTTTCTTGTAATGCAAAGAGAAAGAAAAGAAAATAAGAGAGTTTGTACAACTCTGAAAAAGATCAATAAATTTTGTAGAGTATTTTTGTGGATTTAGTCTCATCGTGTTTACTCAGTACCACATTAAATTTCGTGTTCTCTTGTTTGTTCTTGATATTGAATTGTTACAAATCAAAGTTTCATACTTAAAACAAAAAAGTTGATGCTGTGAGCGTGGAACAAGGACCGGGAAAACCAAAGAACTCGACTGAAAGAAACAGAGACCGTACAAAAGCCTCTTAAAGTTATTATTCTAAGAGACATGGCAGTTTCGAGCTTACCATAAAGTAATCATCCCAAGTTAAGAGAACTGAAATTTTGCAAATAAAAAGCTGCATATGCTGTACCCCAACCCAACCCGACAGTCAACAAGCAGATATTAGAATAAGGTTAAAAAAAACCCATTGAAACCGCAAAAATGAGGCAACACTTTAGAATATACTGTCACTAGTAAGTCATAAATAAAAGCTGATGGGTGTCGCGTATAAAATATAACTACTGGAATTCAACAGCAAGTATACAGCCTAAAAGATCACCCACAAAAGATATTAGCTTACCCGGGACACAGCTGCTAAGGTTCTTGATCTTGATTTTCTGATTGAAGATTCAAGAATTGGGAAACGACGATTTTAGACAGCTCGCTGATCGCAGCTTGTACCTGATAATCGTCCGATTCTCCCCGTCTACTCCACCCTCTGCTGTATTCACTCGCAGCCTGCCTTGTGTTTGTAGCAGTTGAGATCACTCTTTCTAAATCTGACTGCGATAAGGGCCTGGCCTCCTGTAACGATAGATAGATATACATATTACATGAAGCAAGAGGAAAATGATTATAAAGAAAGGCCCAATCAGTAAAATCGAAATAAATTTAAAATAGCAAGAACGCATACATGAGACTGCTTCCCATTTTTCTCATCATCGAGCAAGTCCCGAATCGGGAAATACGCAGCTTTTTTGCAGAGCTCCATAAGATCAGAGCCCGTGTATCCATTGCAAAGAGCAGCGATGCGATCGTAATCTATGTCAGCTTCAACTTTCTCATCTTTTAAGATGACTTTCAATATCTCAACTCTCTCAGCACGACTGGGAAGCCCTATCTCGAATGCCTGAGGGAGACGCCTGAGGATTGCCTCGTCGAGCTCTGAAGGACGGTTCGTAGCAGCAAGGACCAATACCCGAGCATGTGCTGAAAGAAAGAAAGAAAGAAAGAAAGAAAGAAAGAAAGAGAAGCCGTTGCTCGTAAATAAAATTATATAAAAAGAATATAAAGTAACCAGATAAATTCATCCCGAGATGAAAAAAAAAAAAGAAAGAACCTACGGTCAGTGGTGAAACCGTCCCACAAGGCCATGAATTCTGTTTTCATGTTTGTTAATGCTTCGTGGTCGGTGGACTTGCGCTGCCCGAGAAAGCTGTCGACTTCATCGATGAAGATGATTGCAGGCTGCAGCTTATACGCCAGGCTAAACACAGCAGCAACTACAGATGAAAAATTGGGAGGGGACCATCATCGAAAGGAATAACATGAATGATTTCTAAACAATAATTTAATTGGTTAATCAGGAGAGGGAGGAGTTCAACTGAAGAGGAAGAATGAAGATGTGAAACTTAACAAAATTAAGTTGAGTAGATGCAAAAAGAAAATGACGGAACTATCATTATCTTGATCATTGCCATTCGATTACAATCTAAAAAAACATAAACAAGGGAAATCTAAGTAGGGTCTCGAGCCAGCAACTAATCATCGGATGAGAACCTAACTCAATGTTTCACTAAGCTAAAAAAATACTAGCTATAGAAAGTGTGACAAATCAAGTACCTAATTTCTGGGCGTCACCAAACCATTTGCTCATCAGATTTGAAATCCTTACGTTGATAAAAACAGCTCCCGACTCTTTTGCAATGGCTTTGGCCAGCATGGTCTTCCCGGTACCAGGTGGTCCATAGAGCAAGACACCTTTCTGTGGTGATAGCAGCTTCCCATGAGAGAAAAGCTCGGGCCTTCGCAGTGGAAGAATAACTAACTCATAAAGCGTTTGTTTGATGGCGTTCAATCCACCAATAGATTCAAACTTCACGTCTATATGATCTGGATTTACTACGTCACATGCCACCACGTCCTGGAGAATTTTAAGATACTAAAAGTAAGCATAACGAATTCACACATAATCATTAATTCAAATGGGAGGGCCGAATCCAAGTCCCAAATGAAAAGTGATATAATTGTTGAGACCGATACAATAAACCCTCTCGATTAAGAGATAATATAACTAATCAAGTAATCTATCCAATTCGTAAGTGTATGTCATACTATAAAATCTCACATTCGTACTTAACATATTTAGCCAATATATAAAGAGAAATTGAACCCACAAGGTTTCAAGAAGCAATAAAGCAATCCATTTGGTGTCAAGCTATGAAAGAAGAACTCGACGCCCTAGACAAAAAATCATAAATAGGACATTGTCCCACTACCAAATAAAAGAAACGGATGGATAAAAATGCGTATACAAATAAAATTTAACAGCAATGGAACTATGGAAAAGCATAAGGTTTCACTCAAACTTATGGTATTGATTATGAGGAAACCTTTGCCCCCGTTGCCAAAATGACACTATCAGAACCTTATTATATGTTGTCGTAACAACTGGTTGGAGTTTCTCTCACATGGATGTAAAAAATTCTTCTTTAAAAGATCTGGAGAAAGATATCTTTATGGATCTCCTGATCACAAACTTGAAAAATATAATAAAATTTGTGCATATTCAATAAATCCATTTATGGATTAAAACAAATTCCCCGAGCAGGGTATGCAGTCATGCACTCTTACTTAATGAGTTTATAAAAAGTTCGTCCGATTCATCAATGTTCGTTAAAAATATTAACAAGAAAATCACAACTGCCATGCTATATGTCGATGATATTATTACCATAGGGTATAATAAAGAAGAAATTTGTAATGTAAAATGTATTTGATATAAAAGATCAAAGAAAACTCAAATATATTTTCGGGTAAAGAAATTGCAAATTTTGTTAAAGGGTAAGAAACTATGTATTAGGTCTCGAAAAAGAAATAAATAAACTAAAAACCTGCTAAACTCCCCGGAATGTTATAAAAGGTTAAATCCTGAGGATGGCAAACCTTTCAAGGATATTGGAGTATTTCAAACAAATTGTGGGAAATTAAATTTATTTAACTGTCACTCGGCCTGACTTTTGTTGTTACCTCTGTTAGTCAATTTAAGCAGGCACTAAAAACAACACACCTTCACGCCAGTAATAGGAAATTAAAGTATCTGAAAGGCATGTCTGGACCTGGCATTTGGATGGAGAAGAATGATACAAACGATGTAATTGGATATAAAGACTCAGATTGGGCTGGAAGTTGCGATCGAAGGTCGTCGGTGGGCTTTTGCAAACTTGTTGGAGGAAATTAGTGACATGGAAAAGCAACAAGGATAACGTAGTTGCACGATCAAGTGTAGAAGCTGAATACTGAGCAATTGCTACGGAGACTAGCGATCATTGGCTTAAATACAACAATGCATCTATACCGCAACAATAATACAGCCAGGCACATAGCAATGAATCCGGTATTCACGGAAGAACAAAACACATAGAGTGGATTGTCAATATATACCTGAGAAAATACAATCCAAGGAAATTGAAACTCCATTTGTGAAAAGTCAAGATCAATTAGCAGACGTTTATACAAGGGGGTTGGATTCATAAAAATCAAATTGCTTGAGGGGGACTGTTGAATATTGAAACACTATCATCCATGATTTCATATCAAGCATCAAGCCTATCAAGGACAAAGTTTGTCTAGTCCACGAAATAAGTTTTAAATTTAGCACATGTATTTAGGAAAATATGTTCATCGTAGCTTGTGGTAAGGTAATCAAGCAACGGACATATACCGATCCAAGCTATAAATACCTACTGTAATATGTTTTGAAATGAAATTAAGATACAAAGCATTTATATTATTTTTCATCAATAATACACACGCGCGCAAATTTCTTGCCGTTTCCCCAAAAAGGAATATAAGAAACATATACTTGTTTGGTCCCAACAGCTAAACTGTTCATGAATTAATTACAGCAACAAACAGGCTCTCGAAGGTTAAGCAGCACTTAGTCTTGAAACTAGCCTTGGTGACTGAACTTCCTATGAACTCTTAACAAACCATTAGACGCATGCAAAGGAAATTTGCAACGATTAAGCAACAAATCGAAGGAACGATGGACAAAATCTACAGCTCAAATTCCAATAAATACAAAAAAAAAAAAAAGAAAACTTGCTAAAACGACAATACCTCGTAAGGATTGGTATCGATAAGAGGTCGGCCCAAGCGTTTGGCAATTTCCTTCTTGTGCTCAAGAGCTTTTTTCGCAGCGTCGCGATTCGGGTCGAGTTGTTTCAATCCAACGAACAGCACCAAACAACTCAGAGCAGCACTGGCTGCGTATAGTAGCAGCTCTTGAATAATTTTTGTTTCTCCTGAACCGCTTCTCATGTCTGCCTTATGTTTTGCAAGTATTGGTTTTTCATTTTCTTGGGTGGGAGGGTTTAGCCTTAGGGATTGGGAAATGAGAGGAGGAACGCGAGTCGAGTTTCAAATTACACATTTACCCTTCGCAGTATTAATTATTTTTTGATTAAGTGGTTGAAAGGAAAGCAATGTATCCTAAATGATTTACAATTATTTTTTCCGGGAGTCAACACTAAATATCCTTTCATATAAAAAATTTCCAACCCGATACCTTGTTAGACTTATTTTATAAGAAAGTACCAGATTCAAAACAATTTTTCCACTTCAATACCTATTTCGCTAAAAATGACATTTTTGCCCTTACTTTACATATTATATTATTTTTTATTTCATCATCATCGTTCTTAGCTCAAAAAAGTCTCTCTCTATTCTCTCTCACTCTCCTCAGCACCGTTATTCGCCGAAAGCGCCGAGAGGTTTCTCTCGGCATGAAGTTCTCTTTCCCAATCGATAAATCTAGGATTTTTTCAGATTTTTAAATTTCTGCATTTTTCCAGATTTTTTTCAGATTTAAAACTGAAAATTTTATCTCCATTTTTCATCTAGATAGCTCATCAATCTTGATCGTGGTTTGTATCGGCGGGAAAAGATCTTCCTCATGAAGATTTCAGCGATGAAAATGCCAGGAAATACGTTTGAAGAACATATTTAAGTTAAATTTGACAAAATCCCAAATTTTTGTATATGAACATTATGTTGTACCAAATTTAATTATATTGTGTACCATTGAATGTGTTGTTGTAGTACTTTTTCCAATAGGAAGTATTTTTATAAAAAAAAATAGTTGAATGTTGTTTTCTCGGCATTTCACAATAGTAGAGCTAATTAGGTGCCGAATTTTAGCATATGTAAGTGTGGAAGATCTGCTTTAGGTAGTAAGTGAGGTTCAATTTGAGGAAAATCCTAAGTTTTGTATATATTGCAATACCAATTTTAATTGTATTGTGTATTATTGGACGCATAATTGTAGTATTTTCTTGCTCAATACGTAGTACCTTTATAGGAAGTTATCGTAGTATCTTTTTTAGTTAGGTTGTCGTATCCATGAAAATATATTTTCTGACATATTTTATTTTATTTTGCAGAGTTTCACTTGAGCAGCTCCATTTTGTTTGGACAATTTCTTTATTTAGGTGAAGACGATTAAAGTAATGAGCGTGATGATTAAGTCTTAGTTCGATACATGATGATTTCAGATATCGGTAGGTTGATGATTAGATTCGATTGTCGTAGTTCTTCGTGACGATTAAGTTCGACTGCTCTACAATCACATTAATATTGTGATGTATTTATGGCGGTATTTAGATTGTTGAATGATAATGCTTATTTTATTTACGATATGGCTGGTAATTATTTCAATTTAAAATGGTACCACAAGATATCTATGATAATTAAGGCAATCATATTAAAATGGTACAAAAAATGTAACAAAAAGATACGTTAAACTGTAGACGTAAAAAAAATTGGAAATATAGATAATCTGGTATTTCATAGAACTTTTGACATGTCATATGATGAAAATATGTTAGAATTTGTCAGGATGTGTGAGAGAATGTCAGAGAATGTTTGATATATTTTTTTTATTTATAGTACAATAAAATAGTTAATTGTGGCACAATATGTTTCCACAGTAAGGTACTATCACATACTCCTCAATGATACATTATACACGATATATTTGGTACCACTTATTAGGGTAAGCGTTTTTTGTTGCAATTCAGATTTGTTTTTTTTGGAAAGCCTTATTCCCTTATGTATATCAGTTATATGTTTCACTTTGTATAATATTTGACGGCGTACCCCTACACTCATGGTTCTATATTACAAATCTCAAGTTTCACTAGAAGATGAACAATGTTAGATACAATATAATATAGATGTTTGTTAAATCAAAATGTTAAACTTATTATTGATGTTTTTCTATTTAATACTTTATTTATTTATTTTTTAGGGCTTCACATAGTTGACCCTCATGACTTGTAATTCTAGATATTATGTGGAGCGATAACATTTTGGTACGATATCCATGTTTATCTTGGTATGACAAAATACGTAAGTGTAGTATGACATAACTCCACAATAATGTACGAGCGCAAACTGCTCAATGGTACACTATATAAGCTATATTTTATATATCTTATTAGGGTAAGTGTTTTCATCACGTTTTACATTACTTCGGATGCTAAAACACTTTAGTATATGTAAATATGTTATGAGTTTATTTTCGTATCATATTTAATAGGTTAACCCTCAAAATTGTCTATGTGTAGTTTAAACTTAGGCTTGAATTGTAAGATGTTCTTACAATTAACACTCTTATTATGAAACTCTCGGTTTCAAATATACAACCATTCGTGTAATGGTTAAACCATCAAATTTGATACAAAGTGAAACATATGATATATATACGTATAGTAAAATAGTTTCGCATGAAAACTAATTCGAACGACGACGAAAAATGCTTCCCTAATAAGCTGTACCAAATATAGTGTGTATAATGTACCATTGAGTGCATGACTATACCTTATAGTGAACGTATATAGTACCACATTTTTTTCGCTTGTCGTACCTAGATAAGTACCGGAATCGTACCAAGTTTATTACAGCTTTCTGCGCGTGTCAGAACTTTCCGTGTGTAACGAACCATGCGTGTCAGAACTTTCATCCGTGTCAGAATGTTCCAACATACAATTATAATTGTCAAATACCGATAACACTGATTTTTTGGAACTTTTATCACTTTTTTATAGCTATTAATATGGCGTACACATTGTAATGTGTTTAGCGTACCACTAAGTTGGTATTTACTGTACCTTGTTTACTAAGTATACAGTACCATTTTCATTTTACTGTAGTACATAATGTCGATATATTGGGGTACCAAATAAAGGTACGTCAACATAATATTTTGATATTGTAAACCATAATGTTTCGGTATACTATATTAGGGTAGACATTTTTTGTAACCGTACTTATATATATGTTATGGGTTACGTTTGGATTCAAATTTTGTCCATTACCCCTTACACGCATGGATTAAACCTTTCAAATATCAAGTTTCATAGGATTGTGAAGAAACATAGAAATTGTGCTTTAGTAATTAGTTATCCTTGTAATTAGGGGCGTAGCTCGTATTTTTGTTAGTGTAGGACTAGTTTGTAAATATACTATGTATATAGGTATATATACCATGTACACAACGAAAATCAATATACAATAATTTCAGAAAATTCACAAAGCATTGAATTCACATTATAGAGAGCGAAATACAATCGAAAACTTCCACTCTCTAATCGTTTCTCTCTCCCGATCTTCAAACTCGATATTCGACCGAAGATAACTCTCGAGAATTCTTATTCGAATATCTAGAATTCATGCTTAGATTGACCGTTAGTTGATTAATTAAGACCTAACATTTGGTATCAGAGCAGATCGTGATCGTTTTTGGATTGAATTCGTTATTCTTAGATCAAAATATTTCAAGATTTTTTCGATCGAAAATTCACGTGAAATGCATTTTGATCTACATGCTTAATTTTGCGAATTTTGTTGATGATCTTGCTGCTAAAGTGATAGATTATATGTTAGGAATGAATAACGAACTGATTTCAATCGCTTAGAACATCGGATTATTTCAGATTTTCGATTTCGATCGATATTAGTGTTTGCGATTGAGTTTTGGATACGATTTGATTTTCTTCATAATCGATATATTTTGCTGTAAAACGTAGTTAATCTTGTGTTTGTTCATATTCAGAGCACATATTCGAGTAATTATCCAGAATCTCAGCATTTAACTTGAGTTTTTCAGTTGATTCTGGATTTTCACTGTTCCATTGAACTCGAACTGTGTTATTCGATCGTTTTTCGATCGAAAAACTTGACTCGAAAAATATTTCTCGAATAAGTTTAGAGGCGAAAAGTTTCTCGATATTCACACTGTTTTCGTGAGTTTCACTCAAATATAAGACTCGAAAAACTTTATTTTCGCTAATTAGTTTTTCGATTCATACATAAATATCTTTTTCGAGCGTAACAAAGTGTAAATTTTTTCGACGGATACTGTTTTCGCTAGATAAATATCTAATTTTGACACGAAAAACTTGTTTTACTATTACAAGTTTTTCGATCTCAAGATTTTCGATCATCTAAATTTTGGAGTCAAAATTTAGCGAAACATATTTCGATCGAATAATTCACACTCAAAACCTTTAGTCAACAATTTGAGTCAAACTTAACGAAATTTTCTACCACTCCAAATTTTTCGATTACAAATTTTTCGACGAAAGTTTTTGCGACCAACAAAATTATTCGACAAAACTATTTTTCGATAGGATATTTTCTTTGCAAAACTCTTTCGTTCGATAAATATACCACGAAAAAAATTATACGATCGAAAATCTTTTTCGATTATAAGGTTCGAAATTTTTCAAATCGAAAAACTTACTGCTCGAAAATTTTTTCGACTATTGAACTTTCAAATACACACATTTTACACTGATCTGAAAGAAATCAAAATCATAATTCTCAAAACTTACGAAAAATATTTTTCTTCACATAATCATTTTCGACACTCAATGTTTTCGATCAAAATTATAAAATTCTTTTGCAAAATTTTGAAGTATCAATTTCTATACCAAATATTTTCGTACTCAAAAACAATTTCTTTTTGCACCAAAAATAGATCCAAAAATGAAATTGCTCAAAGTACGAGCCAAACAACTTTTGAATATGGATGCACTTTTACCATTTCAAAAACAAACTTTCACGAGATCCTACCAATCAACTACAAATGGATGCTTACTCACTTGGAAATGATGTTCGTCCTCCAATTCTACGAAGAGGCGAATACACAGTATGGAGAAGCCGATTCATGAACTTCTTGGAGACAAAGATCAAGCTACAAATTTGATAGCCTCTCTTCAAGAAGGTCCCGCTCAATTTTGGCTTATCCAAGAAGGCGATGCCACTAATAATCCTCCCATTCATGCCACTAGAAGACTCAAAATTCCTAGTGAATACACCGAGGGGGAGCGATTAAGAGCGAAAGCAAATTTAGGAGCCAAAACTTTCCTAATGCAAGGAATTCCGAATGACATCTATATGCAAATAGATAGTCTATCTAGTGCAAAAGCTATGTTGGACGAGCTCCACAAAATGATGCAACGGACCGAAGTCGGAGTCAAGGCTAAGAAAGCGAACATTCTTACCGCTTATGACTCATTCAAAGCGAAGACGGAGGAATGTCTTTACGAACTCAATCAACGCTATTTAACTCTTATTAACGAAACGAGGAAAATAGAAATTTTCAAGACCAACATGGAGGTCAATATCCGATTTCTTTCTTCTCTTTAACCGAAGTGGAAGAAAATATCTATGCAAATCCGTCAAAACAAGGATTTGGATGAAATGGATATCCACGCCGTATTTGACAATCTCGCTCAACACGAGGAAGACATTAACGAGATACAAAAAGAACAAAAGGAAAAACAGATCGAAGACTCAATAGCTCTAGTTTTAGAAAGAAAAACTAGCCGATCTCGCAAAGATAAAACCATCAAATTGCCGAGTTCTTTCAAAGTTGAAGACGAATCAGAATCAGATTCCGAGCCCGATTTGAAAGAGTTCAATAAACAACTGGCTCTCATTACTAAAATGATGAGCAACAAGTTCTATAAAAAGAAATCCTCCTCCCCGGCTAATAGACTTCAGACCTCAAGCTCTAAGCACAAGGAAAGACCGGACGAGTAGTCAGAATCCAAAAATGCCAAAGAACCACAAAAATGCTACAATTGTGGAAAGATAGGGCACTTCGCCAGAGAATGCAATCTTCCTAAGAAGAAAGACGCCAATTACTACTCCAAGAAATTTCAACTAACCAAACAAAAGGAAGCTGGAGTAGCTCTAATGGCCGAACAAGAGCACTGTTTGAAGACACAACGGATTCTGACAATGACAATCTCGCTCTCATGGCATTTCTTGACGATGCCTCAGACGAAAACTCAACAAGGAGGTCCGACGACGAAGACAAAGCATCAACCTCATCTCAAGAGGTAGCTACACCCGAATCTACATTATTAATCATGTTAGAATCTTTACAAATTAAATATGTTAACATGAAAAATGAACGGAAAAGTACAAAAGAGTTATAGGAGAGACTAGCACTTAGCGAACATAATTTCCAAAAGCAGTTAGATAGAACAGTTCACTTAGAAAATCTCTTATCCAAAGGAAACCATAACTAGTCTTGAATATAGGATAACTACTTCTAAAACAAAACTTAACGACCGTAGTAAAACTCTTAGCGATAGTCAGAGAGCTTTAGAAATTTCTAGAAATAATTGTAAAGAAATCTCTGACGAACGTAAGAAGCTTTACTCTATGATTAAGACTTTAGACGATCTTCTAACAAAAAGGAGACAGACGGATCAAACTATTTTTCTAAATCAACCTCATGATATAGAATTTTATAATCCTATAGAAGACTTAGGTTTTAACAATCCCTGTAACTTGAAAAAGGTAAATGTCAAACAATTATATGATATCAAGTACATGTGTTTAGGATTAATTTCTTTAATGGATTTTACTAACTCTTCCGAAATAAATGCCTTAGAAGAATTCAAAAGAAAAGCTACAAATAAGACTGACATCCCCTTTGACTACACCGATTTGAATAATAGTTACAAGACACGGAAAATAAACCTGTCTAGCGATTATAATTCAATATATCCTTTAGAAGATCTTCCTAAAGTTAAGGAACAAAATAATGATCATTCTGAAAATTCTACTTTCTGTTATATTCCGCTATTATTAAGAAAATAGCTAATTTGAACACTTCCCTAGAAACAGAAAGAAAGAATTTTGAAGCAGAAAAGAATGAGCTTTTAATGGAGATTTCTAATCTAAAAAAATTCATCAGTTCTAAAATCTTGTCCTGATTTTATTTTGAAAAAAAAAATCATTAATAAAGGACAAGACCAAATTTAAGAAAACACCTTCCATTACTTTACAAGATATTTCAAAAGAAGAAAAATTTTCCTTAAAAAGCGTAAAGGGAGCCATAGAGTCCTTAAATGCTACAAAGGTGAAAAAGGTTTTTACTAACTTTTTTTCTACTCCATCCACGGGTAGAGTAGTAAAAGAGGTGAAACATGCAAAGGAGAGAGTGTATAGGATAGAATTTCAGAAGAAAATTGATAGAAATGACTTATTTTCAAAACTTTCTTATGTATCAAAAACTAAGGACACTCATAAGAAGACAACAGTTTCTAATTTTCATGTTGTTGCTTCAACTTATGCTTTAAAAACTATTAATTTTGAAAGCACAATTTTTGAAATCGACTCTACTTCTAGAAACAAAAACCATCATTCTAAGACAAATGCAAGTCTTAAGTCTTGTTGGAAACAAGATCCGGCTATTAAGCAAGATTATAGCTCGATACATTCTTGCCCTCATCTAAGGTACACAATCCAAGTACACTCGGCTAAACACCTTAGAAGACTAGCTAGAGGAAAGATTTTCTCATGCACAATTAATCTCCCATGTAAGGTTCACCCTCAATGGGTTCCCAAGACACCATCTAGGCTAACGCAAGCCAAAAAGGCCGAGTTGCCTAAAGAGGTACCACTTAAACCACCTACTTCTAAGTTGGTTTGGGTACCTAAGAGCACTAATGGTTTAGGAACAAAAAATGAACAAACCTTACCTACTAAATTTGCTAATCCGAGAGGATCCATTACTAAGTGGGTACCTAAGTCTCTCTAAAACCTTTCTATGCAGATCCATCATGTGTGGTTGCTCCACACACATGACGGAAAATCAAGAACTGTTGAGCAACTATCAAGACCATTACAACGGCAAAGTCAGATTCGGTAACAACGATTCGCTCCAGGCTTTGGAGATATCCTTCTGAAGAATCTGACAATAAAAGATGTCTCTTATCTCCAAGGTCTTAAACACAACCTGTTCAGCATAGGACAATTCTACGATAAAGGATTTCAAGTGGTGTTTCTAGCTGATCAGTGCAGAATCTTAAATAGTCATAATCAAGAACTTCTTACAGGATCTCAAAGATCTAATCTATACACCATCATTCTGACAACAGTACGACCTTCGACAGCTGTTTGCCTAATCTCACAGACTACAATCAAGAGGAACAGCTTATGGCATCAACATCTGTCTCATCTAAATCTCAAAGCTCTTCACAAACTGTTTATCAAAAACTTTGTCAACAGTCTACCAACTATTTCCCTTCATCAAGAGCATCACTGTTCGGCTTGTCAAATGGGAAAAATGAAGCGAGCGTCACACAAACTCAAGCTAGTAGCTTCCACATCTCGACCTCTGGAATTATTACACATGGACCTTTGTGGAGCAATGCGAACACAAAGTATCAACAGTCGTAAGTATGTGCTAGTAATTGTAGACGATCATTCTCGCTACACTTGGATAAGATATCTACGAACTAAAGATGATACTGGAGACTTGATAATAAGCTTTGTTAATACATCTCAGAATCTCCCACAAAAGATCCAAGTAACCAGAACTGACAATGAGACTGAATTCAAGAATCAACGTCTCAGCAATTACTATCAGTCACTTGGAATTATTCAACACTTTTCAGCCGCTAAAATGCCTCAACAAAATGACGTTGTAGAACGGAAGAACCGGACTTTAGTTGAAGCTGCAAGAACAATGACATTCCGGTCTCCCTCACTTTCTATGTGCTGAAGTAGTGAGTACAGCGTGCTTTACGCAAAATTGGACGATTATTCGCAAACGCTTTGAAAAGACGCCGTACGAGATAATAAATCAATGGATTCTGAATATCTCTTTCTTCAAAGTCTTCGGGTGCAAATGTTTTGTGGCCAACGATCGAGAGCATCGAAGCAAGTTTGACCCTAAAGCATTTGACGCCGTCTTTGTCGGATATTCATCCACTTCTAAAGCATACCGCGTCTATATCAAGTCTTCTCGTACAATTTTAGAAAGTTACAACGTCACTTTTCAAGAAGTGACCGATTTGGCTTCTGAACAACAGAACCCGGGCTTATAGGCATGTTGGCACAAAGTTAACAATTTCCGACAACATCTACCTCAACATCAGAAGAAGCAATTATCGCCGATTTGGAAGATTTGGATTTTCTATTTGAACATTTTTATCGAAACGAGTCTCAAATGCTTGCTTCGTCTCATTCTATACCAAGCAGCGCACCTTTTCCCTCCACGGTGGAAATTACAATTGAGATTCCCAACCCTCAAACTCCAACAAATGTTCCAGATTCTCCAAATTCTGAATCTTCAACTAGTGCTGCAGCTTCTTCTAATGCTGATGCGGAAATTCCTTCCAATTCAACTTCACAATTAAATTTCCCTATTACGAATGATCAGCCTAACAATTCAGGATGTCTCGTCCTACAAATCAACGATGAATCTACTTCGGTTCTTCCTCATGAACGTAAGTGGACTCGAGCTCATCATGTCGACCAAATAATTGGCGATCCTTCAAGTGGAGTACGTACTAGGACATCTACACAAAGTGGACTATTCACGTGCTTCTTAAGCCAAAACGAACCACTTAAGGTAGCCGAAGCCCTTAAAGACATGGATTGGGTGATCGCAATGCAAGATGAACTCAACCAATTCGAGCGTCTACGAGTTTGGACACTATTTCCTCGACCGCATGGCAAAACAATTATAGGAACTAAATGTGTTTTCAAAAATAAGAAGAACAAGAATGGTGAAATTATCAGGAATAAAGCACGACTCGTAGCCAAGGGGTACAATCAACAAGAAGGTATTGACTACGACGAGACGTATGCTTCGGTTGCTCGTATCGAAGCTATTCGATTATTTCTGGCATACACGGCTCATAAAGATTTCAAAGTGTATCAAATGGACGTCAAAACCGCCTTTCTCAACGGCGTGTTAAAAGAAGAAGTCTACGTCGCTGAACCCGACGGGTTGGTACACGAGAATCATTCTGATTATGTCTATCGATTGGAAAAAGCTTTCTACGGACTAAAACAAGCCCCTCGTGCGTTGATGTTCGGAGCGAATTTCTAGTCAAGTCCAACTTTATAAGAGGAACAATCGATACGATACTTTTAATCAAAAAGCAAGGTAAGGACTTACTGATCGTTCAAGTCTACGTTGATGACATCATATTCGGCTCGACAAATGAACGACTCTGTCAGAAATTTGGTTATCTAATGAAGACCAAATTCGAGCTAAGCTTAATGGGTGAACTCCAATTCTTTCTTGGATTCCTAGTCAAGCAACTCGAGATGGAATATTCGTCAGTCAAACCAAGTATATCCGAGATATTCTGAGGAGATTTAATCAAGAGCACACCTATGAATACTCCCATGTCAACAAACTATAAATTGGATGTTAATCCTTCTGGAAAGGCAATCAACATCACAACCTATCGGAGTATTATCGGATCTCTTCTCTACTTAACGTCAAGCCAACCCGACATCATGTTTGAACTTGCCTATGTGCTCGTTTTCAAGCTGACCCGAATGAGTCCCACATGCACGCGGTCAAGTGAATTCTACGCTATCTCAAAGGAACTCCAAGTTAGGGTTATGGTATCCTAAAGCACTGATTTTAGATTAATTGGCTATACTGACGCTGATTATGCATGTTGTCGAATGGACAGAAAAAGCACGTCCGGCGGAGCACAATTTATAGGCGATAAGTTGGTCTGTTGGTCCTCAAAGAAACAGAATTGCGTGTCAACGTCGACAGCCAAGGCGGAGTACGTCGCAGCTGCGAGTTGTTGCTCGTAAGTTCAATCGATGCGGACGCAACTACGCGACTACGAGTTTGAATTTAATAACATTCCCATTTATAGTGATTCTGAAAGTGCTATTGTCATTACTTGCAATCATGTTCATCATTCAGGTACAAAACACATAGATATTTGCTATCATTTTATAAAAGATCATGTAGAAAAAAGCACTATAGATATGTATTTTGTTAAAACAGAGCTTCAACTTGCCGACTTATTCACTAAGGCATTGGATGAAAAACGATTCCAATTCCTTATTGCTAAACTAGGCATGTTGAATCTCAATCTTACTTGAAATGTGTTTCACATGCTCTATTATGCTTCAGTATGATATTCTATGTGCTTCTTGATCTTTCCTTTTATATCTTGCGTGATTCTATCTTTCATTTTTTTGTATATATAATAATAATAATAATAACATAAAAAGGGGGGATGACAATAATTTTATCTATTTTGATTTACTCACAAAAATATTTCTTTGATATATGTCTAGTTCTTTCCTTAAAAATTCACGCGACATTCTTTTATTCAAAGAGCTACGTTTGTTTCACTAGACGCAAAGTCACCTCATATATGTGAGATTTTTTAGCCTCAATTTTTTTTGAGTGTGTCACACTTCAAAAGCCTATCTCTTGATTTGTACTTCGTAGCCTCATTTTTGCTTTTGTGTTAGTTTGTCTTGAAAATGATAAGGGCAAAATTAGGAAATTCCTCCCTTGGCCCAAATTATCAATCCTTTACTTTTACCTCTAGAAATCCCCTTTGAGCTTTCTCCATTCTTTTTCTTTTGAAACCAGATTAAGCCTTCAACCTTATTCCAAGTGTTTGACATAGAAGAAATAGATAACAAATCATTTTTCTTCTAAAAATTTATTCTAGACACTCTTTCCTTAGCATGCTTCACCTCTTTTACTACTCTACCTATGGATGGAGTAGAAAAAGAGTTAGTAAAAATAGTTTTCCTTTTTGAAGCATTTAAGGATTCGTTTTTTCTCTTTATAATTTCTAAAGAAGATTTATCTTCTTTTAAAATATTTTGAAAAATAATAGGAGAGTTTTTCTTAGCTTTAATCTTATCCTTCATTAAAGATTTTGCTTTCAAAATAATATCAGGACAAGTTTTTAAAATAGAGGAAGTTTTGAGATTGGAAATCTCCAATAAAAGTTCGTTCTTTTCAGCTTTGAAATTCTTTCTTTCTGTTTCCAAGGAAGCGTGTAAAATAGCTATGTTTCTAATAATAGCTGGAAGATAACAGAAATTAGAATTTTGAGAAGGATCAATATTTTCTTCATTATGTTTAGAAAAATTTTCTAGGGGATGTAATGAAGTATAATAACTATTATTCAAGTCGGTGTAGTCAAAAGAAATGTCACTCTTATCAGTGGCTTGTCGTTTAGATTCTTCTAAAGCATTTATTTCGGAAGAATTAGTAAATTCTATTAAAGAAGTTAATCTTAATCCCATATACTTGATATCGTAAAATTGTATAACATTGACCTTTTTCAAGTTATAGGGATTGTTAAAACCTAAGCCCTCTTTAGGATTATAAAATTCTGTATCAAAAGGTTGATTTAGAAATATAGTTTGATCCGTTTGACCCCTTTTTATTAGAAGATCATCTAACGTTTTAATCCTTGAATAAAGTTTCTTACGTTCGTGAGAAATTTCTTTGAAATTATTTTTAGAAATCTCTAAGTCTCTCTGACAATCAATAAGAATCGTATTAAGTTCAGTAATTTTAGTCTCAGAGGTAGCTACGGTTAATTCAAGAGTAGAGATTTTTTCCTTAGCGTTAGATAAGAGAATTTCGAGATGAATTTTCTTATCTAATTGCTTTTGGAAATTGCTTTCGCTAAGAGCTAGTTTTTCTTCTAATTCTTTTGTTCGTTTCCGCTCAATTTTCATGTTAGTGTACTTAAGCTGTAACGATTCTAACATGTTTAATAACGTGGATTTAGACAATTGTACCTCTTGTGACGAAGAGGATGCTTTGTCGTCGTCGTCAGGCCTTCTGGATGGGTCATCATTTGAAGCATCGTCGAGGTATGCCATTAGTGCAAGATTTTTGTCTTCAGAATATGTGGTATCCTCCAGCCAATGCTCTTGTTCTGCCATCAATGCTACTCCAGCCTCTTTCTGTTTAGTGAGTTGGAATTTTTTGGAGTAGTAGTTGACATCCTTTTTCTTGGGTAGTTTGCATTCTCTGGAGAAGTGTCCTACCTTTCCACATTTATAGCATTTTTGAGGTTCTTTGACACTTTTGGATTCTGAGGACTCGGCCGGCTTTCCCTTTGCTTGGAGCTAGATGTCCGGAGTCTATTGGCCGAAGACGAGGATTTCTTTTTGTAAAAGTTTTTACTCATCATTTTAGAAATGAGAGCTAACTGTTTCTTGAACTCATTCATATCAGGTTCGGAGTCCGAGTCATATTCTTCTTCACCTTCTGAAGAACTTGGCAGCTTAATACTTTTATCCTTTCGAGATCGACTTTTCTTTCAGAGATAAGTGCTATAGAGTCGTCGATCTGTTTGCCCTTTAGTTCTTTTTGAATCTCGCTTATATCTTCTTCATGTTGGGCGAGATTGTCAAAGACGGCGTGGATATCCATTTCGTCCAGATCCTTATTTTGTCGGATTTGAATGGATATTTTCTTCCACTCCGGTTGAAGAGAAGAAAGAAATCTGATGTTGACCTCCATGTTGGTCTTGAATATATCAATCTTCCTCATTTCATTGAGAAGGGTTAGATATCTTTGATAGAGTTCATAAACTGATTCCTCTGTCTTGGCCTTGAAAGAGTCATAAGTAGTTAGGATATTTGCTTTCTTTGCTTTGACTCCAACTTCAGTTTGTTGCATCATCTTGTGGAGCTCGTCCAACATGGCTTTTGCACTCGATAGACTATCTATTTGCATATAGATGTCATTCGGTATTCCTTGCATTAGGAAAGTCTTGGCTCCCAAGTCTGCTTTGGCTTTTAAATGCTCCCCCACGATATATTCACCAAGGACTTTAAGTCTTATGGTTGCAGAAATAGGAGGATTGTTTGTGGCATCTCCTTCTTGGATGAGCCAGAATTGAGCTGGACCTTCTTGAAGTGATGCGATCAAATTTGAGGCTTGATCTTTCGTTTCCAAGAAGTTCAAGAACCGGCTTCTCCATACCGTGTATTCGCCTCTTCGAAGAATTGGAGGGCGGACGTCATTTCCAAGTGAGTAAGCATCCATTTTTGTTGATTGGTAGGATCTTCGTGAAAGTTTGGAATAGTAATGAAAAATGCTTCACAAGTGACAAACTTAGTTAGAAATATTTGATTCGCACTTAAACAATTTCCTTTTTGAACCTATGATCCGGTCGTGAAAGAGAAATTGTTATGTTTTTGAAAATATTTGGTAATTAAAAATTGATACTTCAAGAATCGTTAAAGAAATTTGAATTAGTGATAAAAAATATTGAGTATAAAAAATTGATAGATCGGAGTCAAATATTTTTCGTAAGTTTTTAAGTTGACAATTTTTGATTTCTTTTAAAAATGATGTGGTTGAAATGTTTTTCGAGCAGTAAGGTTTTTCGATTTAAAAATATTATGCTTTTTAATCGAAAAAGTTTTTTCGAAAGTTTAAGGATTTAGTTATTTGTTTATCGAAGAATATTTTTCGGAAATTGTTGAAAAGATGATCTTATCGAAAAATATTTTGTCGAAAAACTATGTTGATCGCAAAAACTCTTATCGAATAACTTGTGATCGAAAAATTACTAGTGATCGAAAAACTTTGTTTTTAGTTTGACTCAAATTGTTGACTGTAAAGAAAAAATTTCGATGAAATATTTTTCGATCGAAAATATGTTTTGATTAATTATGGATCGAAAAACTTATTCGCTCGAAAAATATATTTATATATGAACCAAAAAAAAACTAATTATTGAAATAATGTTTTTCGAGTCTTAAATTTGAGTAAAACACTCGAAAATAGTGTTTGTGGTCGAAAAAAATTTCTCGGCTGCAAACTTGGTCGAAAAATATTTTTCGATTCAAGTTTTTCGATCGAAGAACTTGATCGAAGAACAATTAAGTTCAATATAACGGTGAAAATTCCAGATTTAATCGAAATGTTCAATTTAGATGCAGAAATTCTGGATAATCACTGGTTTAACATTTCTACTTATGATTAAACAAAGAATCAACCAGGTTTAATAGCAAAATATATCGAGATTTAAGAAAATCAGATTGGACTCAAAACTTGATCGCAAACTTAAAAATCAATATAGATCAAAAATTTGAATTATAATTGTGTTCTAAGCGATTGAAATTAGTACGTAAATCAATCCTAACTTATAATCTATCACTTAATTAGCAAAATCAATAGCAAAATTCGCACAATTAAGAATATCGATCAAAATATAAGTCACGTTAATTTTTCGATCGAAAAATCTGGAAAATTATTTTGATCTGAAAATTGCGAATTCTTTCCAAAATCAATCACGATTTGCTCTAATACCAATTGTTAGGTCCTGTTTCATCAATCAACAAACAATCTAAGTACGAATTCTCGGTATTCGAGTAAGAAATCTTACGATATACGATCGGTCGAATATCCGCTTTGAAGATCTTGAGAGGTTGTTGGATGTTTCCTTGTTTCTCGAACGTTACCTCTTGTTTTTAAAATATGAATTCGAAACTTATTATTTACTCAATAAGGAATCATGTATTTACATTGATAGTGTACATCATATTTATAGCTATATTTAATGTATAATTACTCTTAAGTCCTACACTATCAATATTTCTAATTACGCCCCTAATTACAAGATAATGAAATAATAAAGCACAATTATAATATACTCTTCAAAATCAGTACGTAAATCATTCCTAACATATAATCTATCACTTAATCAGCAAATCAACAACAAAATTCGCAAAATTAAGCATATTGATCAAAATATAAGTCACGTGAGTTTTTCGATCGAAAAATCTGGAAAATTATTTTGATCTTAAAATCGCGAATTCAATCCAAAATCAATCACGATATGCTCTGATACCAATTGTTAGGTCCGAATTCATCAACTAACAAGCAATCTAAGCATGAATTCTCGGTATTCGAATAAGAAATCTTACGAATTACGTTCGGTCGAATATCCGCGTTGAAGATCTTGAGAGAGGTTTTGGTTGCTGAGATTCTCGATAGTTTTCTCTCTCTTTTAAATTTTAATTCGATGCTTTTGTATTTCCGAGTAATGAACTTGTTATTGATGTTGATAGTGTACATCATATTTATACATATTTTCAAGGTATAATTACTATTTGGTCCTACACTATCAAAACTACTAGTTACGCCCCTAATTACAAGGATAATAAAATAACAAAGCACAATTCTAAATTTTCTTCACATAGAGAATAAGGAAAAAAATATGTAAGATATATATACACAATCTAAGCTTCATAGAGGTACCATTGATCATGTCTTGAGGTTCAACATGCATAACTTAGACACGAGGAATTGGAATCGTTTTCATCCAATGCCTTAGTGAATAGGTCGGCAAGTTGAAGCTCAGTGTTGACGAAATGCATTTCGATGGTGCCTTGTTCCGCATGTTCCTTAATAAAGTGATACCTAAAGCGAAGATGAACGTGTAAACGTATCTTCTCTATATGAATTGATCACTCAAGAATGTGTTAGACTCTATAAGATGGTCAAACAGTTGGACGACCTTCTTACAAAAAAGGTCAAACCGATCAAACCGTCTTTCTCAACCAACCAAAAGATGTAGAATTCTACAATCCTCGTGAAGGTTTGGGGTTCCAAAGTAAAACGAATCCTCAGAAAGATGAAGCACTTTCTCTATACGACATTAAACACCTTGGCTTAATCCTGGAAAAGCTTATGCCATAGGTGATCGAATCAGAAGAACAAAAACAGAGAAACAAAAATTGGGCCCAAATTGCGTTTAGTTATGCGGAGCTGAACAATAGTTATAAAACTAGAAACACTCCGCTAACTACGGACTTTATTTCACATTTTGGACCCAAAAATCAGGAAAGTACTTCCGAACAGGTCAAACCCATTTATTCTTTAATTTATATTCCAGAGATAATTCGCAAAATAGACTATCTAACTGCCTCTCTGGAACCTGAAAGGAAAACCTCGTCGAAAAGAACTGTTCTTCTAAGCAAAATCTATACTTTTGAAAACTTTCCTAACATATACAAACATTCCTCCTTTTATTCAGTTTCCGAAACACTTAAGTGTAAATGCAAGAAAACAGATAAGAAAACCTCTTTGTCTCGTACTAACTCCGTATTGTATGTCCCTACGGATCAAAGACTAGTTGTAAAGAGACGAAGGGGTTAGGTCTGGTCGAGTGAATGAGGCAACTCTCTTTGATAAAAAGAAGAAGCTACCTTCAACTCTTGTTACCTCTATTTTCGATAGCATTACCTTTTCAAAACATTCATCATGTAATATCGCATACCGTGTTTCGTTATTTCCTACTAAGCATTGTTATGACAACTATGATGTATTTCCATGTTCTCATAACAATTGTTTCCGCAAAAATGCTTCCAACTTACAATGAAGAAAACATTTCTCATCCCCTCTACTCGATGATGTATCTCCGATGCGATACACGTCATCTCTCAAAGCAAAGAGAAAGGGATACACCCACACGAAAATCAGGGGAAAGACACGCGTAATAAATTGTTAAAACTTAGACAAATGTAGATTCTAAAATCCCTACTACACCCAATAGGCTATAATCGAGTCTGGGTTCCTAAGTCAGTCATTCAACAAGCTGACTTGGAACCCAATATAACAACAAAAAGGGTGAACCCCACACCTGCAATTAAAGAAGGACCCATCCACATACGATTACCTAATCTTGCTTAACTTGTTTTGCAGGTTCATCATGTGTGGTACTTCGACTCATGTGCTCCTCACACATGACGGGAAATAAAGAGTTGTTGAGCTAATTTTCCAAAGGCTATCTCGGAAAGGTCTACTTCGGGAACGGTAACTTTGCTCAGATGCTAGTAACATGCGACCTCCTTCATGACAGACTCACCATCAAAGGAGTTTCGTACGTCGAAGGTCTAAGCTACAACCTATTCAACATCGGACGCTTATGTGTCAAAGGTTTTATGGTTCTCTTCGAATCCAACAAGTGTAGCGTCATCAATGATAAATGAAAGGAGCTGATCACTGGCCACAGAAAGACAAATTTTTAGTCCATTGATCTGAAGACTACTCGACCAACGTGCATTATCTCTCGTGCCTCTCTACATCAGCATGACCTTTGGTATCAGCGCCTCTTACATCTCAACTTCAAGGATCTAAACAAGCTCCGAACGGACAACTTGGTCAAAGGGCTTCCCTCATTCAGGACCAGAAAGAGCATCTTTGCTCGGCGTGCGAAATGGGGAAGATGAGGAAAGCGTCCCACAACACCCAACACATGGCATCAACCTCCAAACCTCTTGAACTCATTCATATGGATTTGTGTGGACCTATGCGCACCCAGACAATCAATGGGCGAAGATACGTGTTAGTAATTGTGGATGATTTCTCGCGCTTCACATTAACCAAGTTTCTCCGAACCAAAGACGAAACACTGGATCCCATCATGGAATTTGTGAAGACAACACATAATTTTTACCAGCTGATCGTCCAAATAATCAGAACTGACAATGGGATGGAATTTAAGAACAGAAAGCTCATTGACTTCTATGGATCACTTGACATTACCCAACAGTTCTCACCTGCAAAGACACCCCGGCAGAATGGGGTTGTCAAACGCAAGAATAGAATCCTAGTTGAAGCAACCAAGACGCTCCTGATTCATTTTGGACTGCCACACTTCTTATGGGCTGAAGCACTAAATACGATGTGCTTCACTCAGAATCATGCCTCTCTTCAAATAAGATTTATGAGAACTCCATACGAGATGATCAATCGAAGAGTGCGGATGTCTCCTTTCTCAGGGTCTTCTGATGCAAGTGCTATATTGCCAACGACCGCGAAGTTCGATGCAAACTTAATCCAAAGTCTTTCGAAGGCGTACTTGTAGGCTTTCGAAGGCAAACTTAATCCAAACTTAATCCGCAGGCTTTCGACCGCAGATGATGTAGGTTACCATACACCTTAACGATCAACAATGGGCGAATCAAATACGGCTATTCGTGAGTTTTACCTTGAGTGCGTGTTAAGTGCATGTTATAAGTTGAGAGAATACAACGCAAATACCAAGGTAAATTCTATTTTTGATTCACACTAATTAAAGTGTAGTGTTTAGATATTTATACCTTTGAATATACATAAACCCTTGGGCCCCTACTTAGCCCATTACAACCATTAATAACTCAGTAGAGCCCACATCTCGGACTCTAGTCCACTTAATAAAGAAAATGCACGACTTATACTTAATAAATAAATTGGACACTCTAATATATCTAACAATCTCCTCCTAAGTGTCCAAATACAGATAAAGCTTCAACGTCTAAGTCCTCTTCTTCCTTTTCCCTCTCGAGCGTGGAGGAGGTGGAGGTTCCCGGTGGGCGGAGAATGACTTCCTAAATCCGAGAGCAATCTCGTAATGTCTTACGTCGTTTCTAATGTCCAGTCGCTCTTGGATTGCCTCGATGATCTTTTTTAGAAGAGGTGTCTTTTCCACATCTTGACCTTCTAGCTTTGCATCGACAGGAAGTGTCTCCAATCTCGTCCTTAGCGTGTCACGGATGAGTCGTAACGTTCCATCACAGAACTTAGCCTTAAAAAAACAAACATTAGAAGAGCCTTGAGCTGACGACTTCTTTGTTGAAAATATGTAATTGCTAGTTCTAGTTCAAGGAAGATGTAGCTTTCTTCGTGACTCTCCAAGGATGTCCTGTTGTTGTGAGGATGAGTCAGGTTGACCTTCCTCATGTTGTCTCAACATGTAACGTTTGATCCCTTCGAACTCGTTTCTTCGTTCTGGCTTATTGAGGGTGAAGTTGCAGTACAAGCAGAACATTTGGTAGACTTCCTCCATCGGGAGGTAAGGGAAATCGGCCTCCGGGATCTTTTCAACGGCCGCATTCGTCCTCTTTATCACATAGATCGCGCTTTCATATCTTCCGGATAAGCGCTCTATGCCTATGATTTTGCGGATTGTATGCTTTCTGAGGTGGATCATGTATTGCTCCTTGGTCCGTGTGCCCGTGTTCGACATCGTCCAGAGCATGATCAGGTGTTGAAGTCCTTTTTTTTTCCATTTGAGGTGAGACATGCCTCGAAGACGGAGCTCATCTACCCCCTTCATTTCGCTCTCCTTTTGCCAGATCCTTGGGTATAGATCTTCAAGGTATGGAGCATTGATCTTCTTATTATCCCAAGGAGTCCCCTTTTTCTTGATGCTCGCCACCTCTTTTTCGGGCGCTTGGTGGCTAAGAAGGGCAGTTATGGGAGGTCTACCTCTACGTCTGCTCCCTCTTCCTCTTCTTCAGGCTCGAGGAGACAGAAGTCAGCCGCCACCATTTTGACATAATGTCGGATGTGGTTTAGGCGTAGGCGGGCCTCTTCCTATGTCTTTGTCCTCTCTAGCCACTCCTGCACAAATAAATATTTGTCGATATATGGGTATGAATCGCATGAAGGTGGTCGAAAGGTAGTGGTTGTTTGGACTATTTGGTCAGAAGTGGTGGTGGTTTGTATGGTGGCTTGGGCTTGGGGTGGTTGGGATGATGATGGTGGTGATGGTGGGTTTGTAGATGACGCTCCAGCTTCTCTTGTTGGTGTCTTCCCACTTCCTTGTCAGCGACCTCCCTTGCTAGTCTTCTGTCGCTTCTCCCCCTCAGGACGATCTTGATCATCAGGATCGCCATGTCATCGTTTGGAGCGAGAGCTTTGTTCGGCAGGTCATTTGTGGAGGCTCGTCGGAGCCATCGATTAGCTGTTGATAGAGATTCTCTTCGGCTGGCGTTCTCTGTTCGATGGCAATTAGGGGGGTATGAGGATGTCGTGAAGCTGGTGGAGCGGCATAGTGTATAAGTCAAGTGGCTGTGAGGCTTGTGGTGGCGAAGGGGAAGGTGATGGGGTTATATTAGTGGCTTCGTCCGTCACAGGAGCCTTGCCTTTGTCCCGGATGGCTGATTCTATATCGTACGCACTTGTCCAAAGATGTTTTCTTTGAGGTTGGGACAAGGTCTCCATTGTGACGAAAGGGGTTAAAACATACTGGAATGGTCACGAAGACGTTCCGCTGTCACCACTTCGGAGTAGGTAACAGAAGGGTGGCCTGCACTTACTATGACATGACTTCCGGCCGATCCTAGCGACACCACCGTGGGTAGTGTTGCAACAGCCGTTGGAGCAGGTGCACTGACACCTGGGGGGAAATCACCGAACTGGAGCCACTTAGGCTTACCGTTGACATCACACTCGTTGATGGGTCGAGTGGATGGCTCGTTACCGCTGTTGGCTTTGATGCTGCAGCGGTGGGACTTCCTTCCAATCCTCAAAGCACATCCAAAATGGATATGTCTATGGAAGTCCCAGCTAGGTCACGAAGACCTAGGGTGCTCACACTATGTGTCCTAAAAGGTAGGAAGAATATATGTATCGTGGACTGTAGACCTAACA
The DNA here is from genome assembly GCA_004919715.1 of Linderniella brevidens. Lineage (NCBI taxonomy): Eukaryota > Viridiplantae > Streptophyta > Magnoliopsida > Lamiales > Linderniaceae > Linderniella > Linderniella brevidens. Next base: position 11,405,982 of record SWDC01000148.1, read on the forward strand.
TGAGCAAGGAAGGGGCGCTGGCCAGGGGCTGTGAGCCACCTGATTCTGTATCCTCCTCCTCAGAATGACGCGGGGATAGTGGACGTGGTTCCCCTTGTGTGGGTATTGAGACATCCGTCTGTTGGGAGACGGATGAATAGCTGAGGAGGGTAGACTCCTGGACCGATGGGCTACATGCAGTGACTTCTACTCGAGTGTCGAACAAATCGATTCATAATCCTATGGGTGAAGCCCGACTTATAGTGGGTGGGGAAGCGGTCGGGGAAGTCACGATCGATGGAGCAGTTTCGCCATTTGTCTGCTTTTGGCGTTGCTCGCGTGGGGTGTCCGTCATATCCTACGTGATGTTTTCGACGTCCTCATATTGGGTTGCTTCTGAGGACTCCCCGGCCGATTCGCTCGCTAGACCATCACTATCGCTCGGTGATGCTCCTTGGTTGGGCTCGACTGGGTCTGTCGTAGCCGTCAGAGCTGGTTGGTTGTGCTCCAGGCGGTATTTGATTACCGCGGGGATGGGCGTCGGTTAGCATTGAGGGCCGCGGGCTGTCTCCTTTGCCTTGTGAAAATACTTCAGCACCGGTGCCGGAAACCTCTTTGCGTCTCTGAGGCATGGAATTTCCGGATGATCTTCCATGTAGTATGCAATTAACAGTGGCATTCATCTTATGTATGGAATGACCTGGGTCTTCTTTTTGTTTTGGCGGTGTGTTAGTTGATCCACGAGGTCGTTCCAGATCAGTTGTGCGTAGTCGACATTCCGGTTGTAGATAATTGCGTTGTAGATCCGGAGAATGTTGACATTGCAACTGTCAAATTCGCTGTGTTTGGTTGAGAGGCAGCGATTGACGATTTTGAATAGTGTCCTCCACGGTTGTGGGATTCCGCCAAGGTGGTAGTGGGACAAGTATAACCAAGTATACCCAACTAAACTAAATTTAAAGCAATTTTACCACGATTAAGATTGGATGAATTGAATCGGTCGTGGGGTGTGCGTGTGTTCTTGAGGGTGGAGGTTGGGGGCTCTTTTCGTCTCTCTAAACTTTATCTCTCTTATTAATTAACACATAAGACACCCCTAACTATGTGTTAGGGGTTTTCCTATTTATACCACATGTTGTTAAATAATACTTGGGCCCTTATAAGCCCATTACAATAAAAAGATCACTAGGTTCTATAAAATAGAATATAGTTCACTGAAATAAATTACAAGACTAAGATAAAATATTAATTTAACACAGTAAAATAATCCTAACAATCTTTCCCTTTTTGTTCAATTTGCAATTCAGCGTTGATTATATTGGTCTTTAAAATTTTTTCTTGAGTCCTCGAAGAACACGTATCAGCGTATGCATCGGCGAAAGAGTGCGGTTGTGTGTTCTTCAATTATCACCTCTGTCTTTCCTCTTGTGATCTCTTCTTTAAGAGATCTTCAAGCGCTTCGTTTCTTGGCCTTCTCTTCCCTCAATTATTCTCTTTCAGCTTGTCTCGGAGAGGCCGAAAGGAATTTGAAGTTGCTTGCCGGAGTTCCTCTTTTTGTGTTCGATCTCTCCATTCGATAGTGGCACAACCCCCCTACGTTTGTTCAACATTGTGTTGGGATGGGAGAGTTCTCTTTAAATTTGGAGAGACGTACATGTGGCGGCAACTTCAGTTTTTGAAGGTCGGCGGTGTTTGCTTGATTCCACGACGCTTGAGATAGGCGTTTACGATCAATCTTGCACCTTTCGTTGTGGTACAACTCCCATTTTCTTTATTTATTACTACTCTCCCTCATGATGATCGAATTGGGAAGATCATCATGGAAGTGGGTGAAAATGGGGCGATAGCTTTGCAAGATGTTCGCGTCGTCGGGACAAGAAGATGGAGATCGAGGGACTCAGATTGGAAATAACCCGTCGGAGCCACCAAGGCGATCCGTCATGTAAGAAACTTGGGTCACCAAGACTTTCCCTTTGCATCAATCTAGGAGCTATGCTCGTAGATGATGGCCTGAAACCGTTGTTGTTTTGATGTTAAACGGCGAACTTCCTTCCGATCCTCGAAGCATGTCTACGAGTGACACGTCTATGGAAGTTCTAACTTGATCACAAATATCAGGTGTTATAAAAGTGTATGGGTCCTATAAATTATTAAAAATATGGAAAGTGAGGACACACTAGACTCTATCGTGGTCAAGAAAGTGCGGTAGTGGGGCTGAGTACCACTTAATTCAATAACGCCCGCTTCCGAGTAAAGCGATGATGGTAGGCGTGGCTCCCCGTGATTTCTTGAAACACCTGTCTTTTGTGAGACAGACGAGTTGGTAAGGCTCGGATGTGCAAGCGTCGTTGGACCTAATGCGGCGTCTTCTACCCGGGGCTAATAAAATTAGCACATGGACCTATGAGGGTTGGTCCGAATGATTTATGAGATAAGGAAATTATGTATCTTCAAAAATTTCTAAATCATCATCGAAATCATCTACCGTGGTGTGTTCGGATGATGTAGGATATGTGGTTATACGTTTAAGATCGGCTCGGTGATGTTCCGGGTTTAGATTCAGTTGGGTTTGGCTGAATCGTGGGAACCTGAAATTCCGTGCATCCGATTAGAACTTGATGAGTGCTGCTTCGATGGTGTCAGCAATTCGGAGCAGGTCAGTTGAACTGAGCACCGAGGTAGTGTAAGTGAGCCACATTTTCCGTATAGAAGTTCTTGAACTTGTGAGCTCGAGATTCTTCATTGAAGTCCGTCTTTTGATGTAGGAGGAGATGTCCATGAAGCTTGATAGTGTGAGTGTTTTTTTCCTCTTTTTTTTTTGTATTTTTCTCTCTTTTTTTTTTCATTTTCTCCCCTTTTCTTATATATATATTTATATATATATATATATAGTGTAGTATACGTATATATAATTATTGTATTAGTAATAAATAATATATTATATATTATATTATATTATATTATATTATATTATATATATTTATATATTCATAGGAGAAAACCAAGATCAAGATAAAAGATAAAACATAAAACAACAAAATTAAATCACATAAGAAAACGAAGCACATATATAATATATTAAAACGTAAATATTTTCAGACCAGTTAAACCAAACCAAGCGAATAGAAAGATATTTTACACAATAAAATTCTCAAAAGATTAATCCAATCGGTAACAGCCAAACTCCCAAAAAAGCCTCCTTTGGCAAACACGGGCAATGCTAAGAGCCGAAAAGATGAATTTATCTTTATTAAATTTGAAGAAACGTAGAAATTGTGCTTTGTTAATTAGATATCATTGTAATTAGGGGCGTAGCTTGTATTTTTGTTAGTGTAGGATTAGTTAGTAAATATACCATGTATAGAGGTATATATACAAATGTACACTACAGAAATCAATACATAAGAATTTCAGAAAATTCACAAAGCAAAGAATTCACATTATAGAGAAAGAAATACAATCGAGAACTTCGTCACTCTAAACATTTTCTCTCTCCCGATCTTCATCCGACATATTCGACCGAAGGTAACTTTCGATAATTCATATTCGAATATCTAGAATTCATACTTAAATCGATCGTTATTTGATTAATTAGGACGTAACAAATTTTTTTCATAACCTCTATTCAAAATTTGGTTATTTTGATCATTTTTTTTAAATTTTTAGTATATATATATATATATTATATATATAACAAATCCATTGTTTTAGGTATTAAGTAATCATAGTGTAATTTACCAATCAATCCTTCCATTAAGGCTATGATGACAATATAAATATAAAATTAATTATAATAAAAACTTACTTGGAGAATTTTTTTAAGGACGCTTCAAGAGCTTCATTTTATTAGTCACACAAATATTTTACAGTACAAAAGAGAGAGAGACGAGGAATGAGAGAGAGAGAGAGAGAGAGAGAGAGAGTACAATCAAAACCGAACACACCTACGTAGAAAACACAACAATACTTATAGATGAAAAAGTAGAATAAAATACAACAATTATGAAAGCAAAGAATTTCTTTGCCTCTTGTCCTTTTTGCTTTATTAGTTGGCTTCCTCTTTATCAAATTTTTGCCGGGCATCATTGCTTCCTTTATTAAAGTTTCATAGTGCTCTCCACTATTATTTCTTGGACTTTTTTTCAACTTTTATTAAAACATCATCTCTGATATTATCAAGGGAATCTCCAATTAAGATTTCATCCGTATCTTCTGGATCTTGTCCTTCACCTGCTTGGCAAAAATCTTCATATTTTGATGAATTTCCCATCAAGAAATCTGTCTAGACTTCAACTCCTAAATTTTTTGCAATATCTTTCTTCATCTCTTCGAAGTAGGCATTGACTATTTCTTCCGCCTTCATTTTTCCTTTCTGATTATTGAGTCTTCGTGAAATGACTTCAAATGGACTAGGAGATTCCCTTTGTCGATGATTCTCAATCTGTTCTTTATACTGAGAAATTTTCTCTTTGATTTTATCAATTTTCTGTTGGCTTTCATATTCGTCACTTTCAATTTCCTAGTGATCTTTTTTCCAGAATTTCGTATAAAAATTCCTTCTAAGACACGGAATTTTTTGTTTGGTATAACCTACCTCTGGATTCCATCGCCATATCCAATGAATATTGAATTCAATATAGAAATGTAGAGAAGTCATACCTTCAATACACTCATTATCGTGTTCTATCTCTATGAGACATGCGAGACTTTGACCCATTCAGCATATAAACCTGAAAAAGGCTCTTTAAGAATTTTTACTGGGGCTCCATACGATAACCACCATTGATAAAGCCACGTACGAATTTCCACCAAGAATGTTTTTTATTTTCATTCTGATACAGAAATATTCTCCAGAACGCATCAATATAATCCCAATAATTAATTGTTACCTCAACCTTTGACTCTGGGTGGAAATATTCTCGATCTTTCATAGGGTGCATTGCCCACATTTCAAGAGATATAATCTATTTAATAATAATCTTACTAAAGGTATAACCTTTTCTTATTCTTGATGCAGAATTAACAGAAGTAAAATGCTCAATATCACAAGTTCATGTAGACTTGAAAATATGTTCATAAGTACCTCGTTTTTATAATAACCTGCAACATATGATGCTCTTTCTAGATACCTTGACATTAATGTCCGAGGTTGATCTTTCCATTTCAAATCTTTAAAATCGAGCAGAAGTATTACTTTTGTATGAGTATTTCGCTCATAATCCATATCTTCTTCTTCATCAACCACTATTTTGCCGTATGAAGTTCCTTATTGTGCTTGTAGTTTTTGTGCCTTGAATGCAAGGAATTCCTTGTATGTCTGTGCATCATCTTTGCTCAAGTTATCACTGCAGAGATATTATCCTTCACAATAATAAAATAACAAAGCACAATTCTAAAGTCTCTTCAATCTCCCCCTTGGTGCTTGTCTTCGTTTCAGATCCATTTATCCTTGTCGGGCGTAGAATGATTTCCGTAATCCGAATGCTGTCTCGTAACGTCTAACATCATTCCTCAGCTCCAACCTCTCATTAATAGCATCCAGAAGCTCATTTAATAGTGGGGCCTCTTCTTCACCAAGATCCTCGAAGATCGTATCTTAAGTGATCTCTCCCAATCTTTTCTGGATGTTCTTCCTCACTAGCTTCAACGTCCCGTCACAGAACTTTGTGGATTTCTGACTTCATCATAGCTCTCGTCTTTCAAATGACTGGATTCCGATAAGTTATGGCAAGGCCAGGTTTCTTGAATATGTAGTTCTCGGGAAAATCGTTGACTGGGAAGCCTTTCATGAGCGGCAACTCCATGTGACCTTTTTTCATATTGTTCTCTATGGCGTATTCAGAGGGCGTTTGATATTTTTTCTTGTACATCTGATATAGACGATAGACCTCATCCGGTGGAAGGAAGGGGAGATAGCTCTCATCTATCTCTTCTCGAGTGCGGTTGCTGTCCCCTCGCTTAATTTGGTAGATTGGGGTAGGGAAGCTTCTAATCGAATGCGAAACCCCCACAAGGTGGAGGATCGGTGGCTTATCCCCTGAAGTTTTTCTTCAGTTGATCCGTTTGGATGCCACTTCGATCTGGACCAAGATAGTTAAACATAAAGATGTGCTCCATTTTCTTCCGATCTTCCCAATGTGAGATACCCCGTAAGTTTAGTTCGTTGAGCTTCATTATCCGGTAAGGAGCCCTCCATATATGCTTTCTAATATCTTCAATAAAGGAGACTTCAATCCTGATATTCTCCCACGACGTTTCGACTCTGACTGTCCCTTTTGATAAGCGGGTAGGAGAGTCGACTCTGTGCCTGATCATTTCTGGTAGTTCTGAGAGAGCAGAATTGTAGTTCTCGCCTTCTTGATGTTCTTCATCTTCATGCAGCACCAAGTCCACGAAAGCTTGTTGTAAGAAATATCTGACGTTGGAGAGTCGAACTTGAGCAGCTTCCTCTGGTTCCCATTGCGTCATCTATTTCTCGTTTAAGATATAATCGTCAACGATCAGATGTGGATCGTAGACGACTGCTTCTGGTTGGGCTTGGAGGAGCTCAGAGGTTGGGATTGGATTTGGATTTGTAGGAGAGGGAGGTAGTGTGTGGGATATGGTGGGAGATGTAGTTGTGTGTTGGCGGGTTGTGGGTTATGTGGTTGGTGGGTTTGAGGATGATCCTCCAGCTTCTTGAGTCTTTGTTGTTTGCTCTCGACTCAAACCACGGTCGCTTCGTGTGGTTCATAGCCTTTTCTCCCCCTCATGACGATCCAGATCATCGGGATCATCATATCTTCTTTTGGTGCGGGGGCTTTCTTCTCGGCACCTTGTTTGAGCATGCGGCTCAGGTTTATCTATCAGCCTTTTGTAGAGACTCTCCTCAGTGGGGGTCCTGGTCTCTAAGGCAAGCAGTCGGGAGATGAAAATGTCATGAAGTTGGGTGATCGGGATGGTATAGGGGTTGATAAGTGAAGGTGATGGAGTTGGAGTGGTGATGGTGGGTTGGATAGGGGTGTGTATGGTGGTGGTAAGAGGTGGTGAGGAGATGGAAGTTGTTTGGACTTCGGATGGAGCGGCCGCGGAGACCGGTGCTTTCCCGGTATCCCTTCGTGAGGTCTCAATGGCCTGGAGCAGTCTGTCCATCAGGCGATCTTCGAGAGAAGAAATGGTTGTGGAGAGTGCTTCTTGTAGGCGTTGTTCCGTCACAATCATCGGTGGAATAGGTCTTGAGATTCCGGAACGTCCGGGGACATCCGTTATCAACCCTGAAGTCACCACTTCAATGGTTTGGCCTATTGTTTGCTCCGGAGATACCGGGGATCCAATAGGGCTTCCATCCAATCCTTGAGATGATACGATATGTATCACCTCTATGGGTGTTGAGACAGATTCAGGTAGAATCTGTACGATTGGCTGATCCGTTGGTGGTGGAGGAGTTGTCTCCGAAGCCGATAGTACTGAAGGGGACACAGACGGGGCCGAGATTTGCTGTCGGCGAGAGCCCCTTCTTTGATGTCTATATTCTTCATCCGAATCTGTAGCCTGAAGAGATACATCGTGAGGAACACCTTCGGGCTCGACGGCCGGTGTCTCTGTCTCCTGAGCCGTGGCTTCGTGCTCGGTTATTGCCACTGGAGATTCCCTTTGAGAAGGCGCCAGAGCTTGATCCAAGGCTCGTACCATCTCCGTGATGGAGTTATTTTGACAGTAGTCATGGTAGGCCTCGTCCGTTGGAACAACTAGTCTGAGCAGCTCCAATGGGATCAGCATCGGTTGGAGCACTAGGTCGGCTGCCTTCGGATTGTGAAAGAAGCGAAGGCGAGGTGGGATGTATCCTCCAACCGGTGGTAGTCTCGGGATCTCTGGATGAACGTCCATAAAGTATGAGATCAGCACCGGGAACCACCGTGCGTATGAGAGGTACTTCGCCTTCGACTTTGTCTCCTTTTGACGTATTTGGTCCGCTAAATCATTCCATATCAGTTGGGCCACGTCATATTTCTTTGAGAAAACCACTCCATGGAAGATGCGAAGGATATTCCCGTTCGCCTTGTCGAAGCCGGAGTGTTTTGGGGAGAGGCATTTATTGATTATGCCGAACAAGGTCCTCCATGGATGTGGAATCCCGCTGTTTTGAAAATTCGCCAGTTTGGTCAGCGGGGGTTTGTATCCCATCCGCGTCATATCTTCCACGATCTCCGCGTCCGTTGGAAGTTGATCATAGTTGTCGTAGTGCGGGAGATCGAGCACCACGGCCATAACATTTTTTGTCAGGGCAACATGTCTTGTATTGATCTTCGTCATGTATGCCACGCTATCGCCGTTGACAAGACTCTGCGTACTTCCCCAGAATTGCTGGAGATAAGACCATAGAGGGTGTCCTTTGAGGATGGACGTCATGGTCAAAGCTGACCATAGAGGGTGTCCTTTGAGGATGGAGATGATAATTTCATCCGGACACCGAAATGTAGCAAGGTCCAGCTGGTAGTTGTTGTCGTGGACTGGCATGTAACTTCCAGAAGGGTAGATGTTTGGGTAGTTTGGAGTTTCCATTTCTTTAATGAATGAAATAAAATTCACTAGTTGGAAAATTACATATGCGAATAGATGGAATTAATAATGTACTTAGAGAAATTTTGAAAATTTTTAAGTGTTAAGGTTTATTTGCGAAAGACTTGGTGAAACAAAAATAGGAAAGTTGACTAAGTCTCGTAAGCGTATTTTTATTCGATCGGGAATTAATTCGAACGTTAATTTTTTGAGATCGAAAATTTTCTAAGTCTTGGAGAAAAACTTGAAAAATTTTCTAAGTCTTCTTCAGCGTGTTTTTATTCGAGTAACAATTTATTCGATCGTTAAATTTGCGATCGAATAAAAATGTGTCGAATAACTCAAGTTTTTCGCCGATGACTTTTACGATCGAATAAAATGTTATCGAAAACAATAGTTTTTCGCTGAGTAATTTTTCGATCGAATAAAATTATCAAAAACAATAGTTTTTCGCTGAGTAATTTTCTGATCGAATAAAAAATTGTCGAAAAACATAAGTTTTTCGCCGCGTAATTTTGCGATCAAATAAAATTTAATCAAAAAATTAAGTTTTTCGCCGCGAAGTTTTACGATTGAATTAAAATATATCGAGAACAAAAGGTTTTCGACGCTGAGTTTTGCGATTGAATAAAACGTAATGAAAACAAAAGTTTTTCGATGACACTGTTTGCGATAAGAACTTTTTCGATCGAAAAATTTTCAAATCAAAGAGTAAATGCATAACACGTAAATTTCGATTTCTGGGTAAACCATTAGTTAATCTGGGTTCGGAACGTTCCCAAACAGTTGCGAATCCAAATATCATGATTTTAACCCAACCAGTCGAGTTTAAACACGTTGATTTGAGAGTTTAAAAACGTTTTTAGTCGAAAAAGTATCAAAATGACATTTCTGCAAATATTTTTGAGAAACTGTTTGCGAAATCGTTTGTTTTTTACCTGAAAGTGATTCGAAACGTGTTTCTACCTTCGATATCGGCGAGTTATATGAAAAATATCTGAAGATTGAGAGGTTTTGTTGAAATTGCCGATGTAAGTTCGAAGTTGGTTTTTGGAAGTCGAAAAGTTTTTCGAGTGAAATGAGTTGCGTGTGAGTGAGTTTTTCGATCGATAAAGTGTTAGTAATACTTTATGATCGGGTAAGGTAAAAATACGTTGGGCCGTAAAAAAATATATTTTGGCTTTTCGTTAAAATTCAGGTCTGATTAAACTAAAACTTAATCTTATATGAATTAACCCAAAGTAAATTGCATAATGCTCCTTGTATTGCTGAAAGAAATGTAATTATCTTTCAATGTTGATGAAATTCAACACTTGACTCATCGGATTAGCACAAAATTTTCTGTGATGCTTAAAAAAAATATTAGAAGTCATGTTTTATAAGTAAATCATATAAGCGATAATAACAAATTCTCATATAAAACACCCCCTCAACAATTGCATGTTTTAATTTTTCGGCATCTAAGCACATATTTATTACAATTTGACATATGAAAATTTACTATTAAGTACAAGTAACACATTTTAAGCAATTCAGCGTAGATTCATTAAAATTTTGCGTTTTCAAAAAAAATTCGCATTTTATCAATTATGAACTAATAAATGTATTAATGCATTTAAAATTTGCGAAAATATTTCAAAAATATTTTTCAAAAATATTTTTCAAAAATATTTTTGTATTGGGGTCAGATTATTCATTTTGAACATTATCACGCAAAAATTTCTCATGACATACAGAATACTAATTCGCCGTCAAATGTAACTAAACTAATATTCTAAGATCATAGTATGAATCATTTTGACAACTCTCGCAAGTTTTGCTCATAGCACTCAATTTATTTTTATCATGGAAATATTTAGTAGATATATCACTCATATCATCACGAAAAAATAATATCAATTAATTTGTTATCATTGCATATTTAATCAACATACCAATTGAAAGTTCATCATTTTGAATCAAATGGACTTTGAAGAGATTATTTTTAGGCTCTGACTAAAAGGGTAGGGTAATTTTGGGTTTACCGAGCTTCAACAAATTCTTCAATTCCAGAGGCCCTTTTTGAAATTCATTTCTGATCCTTTATCTTTTCTTGTTCAAGATAAGTCTCGTCTTCTTTACAAAACTTTGAGAGATTAGATCTTCTTTTTGGGCCGAGACCGTGTTCCTTTTGAAGGTTCCACATTTATGGAATTCGAACCCAAAGCCGTGCTCCTCTTCTCGTTTTCTCTATAAAATCTAGATTGTTGGTGGAGAAGTTCACTTCGAGGTGCTTCTCTTCTAGGTGTATACGAGATTATCTAGGAGAAGTTCACAGCAAGATCCATGTTTCTTTTCTATAATAAAATCCATGTTTCTTTTCTATAATGATTGAAACTTGTATCTCTTTTGCTCCCCCTCTTTTTCTTGATTGAGCAACCCCGAAACTTTCAAAATAATGTTGAAGGCTTGATCTGGTTTCATAAGAAAAAGAATGTCGGAGAAGGTTCAAAGTGGATTTCTAGAGGTAAAAGTAAAGGATTTATAATTTGGGCATAGTGAGGAATTTTCTAAGTTGCCCTTATCATTTTCATGACAAACTAACACAAAAGCAAGAATGAAGCTGAGAAGTACAAACCAAAAGATAGTCATTTGAAGTGTAACACACTCAAGAATAAAAATATTGAGGCTCAAATTCTCACATATATGATGTAGCTTTTTGTCTAGTGAAACAAACTAGGCTCTTTGAATAAGAGAAAGTCACATGAATTTTTAGACAAAGTACTTAATCATATATCAAAGAAATATTTTTGTGAGTATTCAAAATAGGCAAAATTATCGTCATCCGCCATTTATGTTAATTTTATTATGATTATTATATTTATTTACTATTTTATTTTTATTTTTCTTTGTAAAAAAAATTGAAGGATAGAGTCACGCAAGATAATCAAATAATATCAAGAAGCACATAGAATATCATAGAGTCACGCCCAATTTAAAATTTACTTATTTTTTTATTAATATTTTAATAAGATTTATAATATTTATGATATTTTTATATGTTTTTTCTCTTTGAAATTAGTTAATATGAGGAGAAATTAATTATTTTATGACTATTAAAAATTAATTATAATATTTTTTTCATAATTTTTTTTAATTTTTAATTCATTGTTGGGTACCCGATCGGGTAATTCGGGTAGCATTTTGCTACCCGATACTCGACCCTACTTTTTAATGTCGCGTATCGGGTACTACGTGATACCCGATATTTTTTCTAGAACCCGACCCGATCGGGTCCGGTCGGGTACCCGATACCCGATACCCAATGTCCACCCCTAACTACGATGAGACCTGTGCACTTGTTGCCAGAATTGAAGCCATTAGGATTTTCCTAGCTTTTGCAGCCCATAGAAACTTCACGGTGTACCAGATGGACGTCAAGACGGTCTTCCTCAACGGAGTATTAAAGGAAGAAGTCTTCTTCTCTCTGCCTGAAGGTTTTGTGAGCGAAGAAAACCCCGACTATGTGTACCTGTTAGGTCATATTATATCAACTGCGATCGATCTAAGCATGAATTCTAGATATTCGAATGAGAAATCTTACGAATTACCTTCGGTCGAATATCAACTTTGAAGATATTGAGAGAGAAACGATGAGAGAGTTTTTCGATTGCTTTTCCCTCTCTTAGAATGTAAATTCAATGCTTGTGATTTTTCCGAAATGAACTTGTGTTATTGATTTCGATAGTGTACATTGTATTTATACCTATTTACATGGTATATTTAATATTAAGTCCTACACTATCAAAACTATGAATTACGCCCCTAATTACAAGGATAACAAAATAACAAAGCACACTTCTAATATTATTCTCTACGGCAATTTGAAGGTCATGTATGGTGTGGAACTTCATCTGCCGCACCATGAATCTGTTTAACCTTCGAGTCATTCCATCCTGATGTAACCAGAGTGCATCTGGTATTTTCTCTTACACATCTGGAACAGACGATATACTTCGTCTGGTGGAAGGAACGGCAGATAGCACTCATCTATCTCCCCTCGAGTATGGTTGTTGTCCGCTCGCTCAATGTGATAAATTGGGGTTGGATAGCATCCAATCGAGTGCGAAACGCCCACGAGTTAGAGGATCGGTGGCTTGTCCTTGAAGTTTTTCTTGAGTTGATCCGTTGGGATGCCACGTTGATCTGGACCAAGATAGTTGAGCATGAACATGTGCTCCATTTTCTTCCTATATTCTCAATGGGAGATACCCCGTAAATTCAGTTCATTGAGCTTCTTTATGCGGTTAGGAGCCCTCCATATCTTCTTCCTTATATCTTCAATGAACGGAACTTCAATCCTTCTCCCAAGGCGTCTCGACTCTGACGGTCCCCTTTGATAAGCGGGGAGGAGAGTCGACTCTATGCCTGATCATTTCTGGTAGTTCGGGGAGAGCGGAGTTGTAGTTCTCGCCTTCTTGAAGTTCTTCATCTTCAAGCAGCACCAAGTCAACAGAGCTTGTTGTAAGAAGTATCTGACGTTGGAGAGTCTGGCTTGAGCAGCTTCCTCTGGTTCCCACGTCATCCACTTCTCGTTTAGGATATAATCATCTACGATCGCATGTGGATCGTAGACGACTGCTTTTGGTTGGTTTTGGAGGAGGTTAGAGGTCGGGATTGGATTTGGATTTGTGGGAGTGGGAGGTAGTGTTTGTGTGTGGGATATGGTGGTGGTTGTGGTTGTTTGTTGGCGGGTAGTGGGTTGTGTGGTTGGTGGGTTTGTGGATGATCCTTCAGCTTCTTGAGTCGTCGTCTATTTTTCTCGACTCTGACTACGGCCGCTGCGTGTGGTCCTTTGCCTTTTCTCTCCCTCATAACGATCCGGATCATCGGGATCGTCATGTCTTCTTTTGGTGCGGGAGCTTTCTTCATGGCACCTTGTTTGAACGGGCGGCTCAGGTTCATCGACTAGCCGTTTATAGAGACTCTCCTCAGCTGGGGTCCTGGTCTCTAAGGCTAGTAGTCGGGAAATAAGGATGTCATGAAGGTGGGTGATTGGGATGGTGTATGGGTTGATGAGGGAAGGTGATTGAGTTGGGGTGGTGAGGGTGGGATGTATGGGTGTGTGTATGGTGGTGGTTAGTAGTGGCGCGGAGACGGGTGTGGTATGGGCTTCGGACGGAGCAGCCTCTGAGACTGGTACTTTCCCGGTATCCCATCGTGAAGTCTCAATGGCTTGGAGCATCCTGTCCATCAGTCGATCTTCAAGTGAAGAGATGGTTGTGGAGAGGGCTTCTTGTAAGCGTTGCTCCGTCACGATCATTGGTGGTGTCGGAGTGGGGCCAGGGAGGCGCTTTACTGTCATAACATCGGAAACTATTTCCGATGTGCGGCCTGGAAGAGGTCTTGAAATTCCGGAACGTCCAAGGACATCCATATCAACCCTAAAGTCACCACTTCAGTGGCTTGGCCCATCGTTTGCGCCGAAGATATCGGAGGTCCAACGGGGCTTACACCCAATCCTTGAGATGATGCGTTATGTATCACCTCTATGGGTGTTGAAACAGATTCAATTTGAATCTTTGTGGTTGGTTGATCCGTTTTTGGTGGAGGAGATGTCACTGAAGTCATTTGTGTTGAAAGAAATACAGACGGGGCATATATCTGCTGTCGGCGTGAGCCCCTTCGTTGAAGTTTGTGGCCTAAAGAGATTCGACTTGAGGCACACGTTCGGGCTCAACAGCCGATGTTTCTGTCTCCTAAGCCGCGGCTTCGGGCTCGGTTGTTTCCACCAAGGATGCCCGTTGAGAAGATGTCGAAGCTTGATCCACGGCCCGTACCATTTCCTCCGTGATGGAGTTATTTTGGCAGTAATCTTGGTAGGCCTCGTCGGTTGGATCAGCTAGGCTGAGCAGCTCTAATGGGATCAACATCGGTTGGAGTGCTAGGTCGGCTGCCTTCGGGTTATGAAAGAAGCGAAGGCGAGGCGGGGTATATCCTCCAACGGGTGGTAGACGCGGGATCTCCGGATATACATCCATGAAATGGGAGATCAGCACCGAGAACCACCGGACATATGGAAGGTACTTCGCCTTCGATTTAGTCTCCTTCTGACGTATCTGGTCCGCTAAATCATTCTAGCTGGACCATGTCATATTTCTTCGAGAAGATTACTCCATGGAATATGTGAAGGATGTTTCCATTCGCCTTGTCAAACCCGGAGTGCTTTGGGGAGAGGCATTTATTGATGATGCCAATAGAGTCCGCCACGGGTGTGGGACCCCGCTGTTTTGGAAATTTGCCAGTTTTGTTAGCGGGGGCTTGTATCCCATCCGGAGCATGTCTTCCACGATCACCGCATCGGTAGGTAGTTGGTCGTATTCTTCGTGATGCAGAAGATCGAGCACCATGGCCATTAGGTTCTTGTCCAGGATGACGTGTCTTGTATTGATCTTCGTTGTATACTGCACTTCATCCCCAACGATGTGGCTCATCATACATTTCCAGAATTGCTGGAGGTAGACCATTTGGACGGTCATCGTCAATGCTGGCATTAGTGGATGTCCATTTAGAATGGAGATTATGACTTCATCCAAACACCGAAAAGTGGCAAGGTCCAGCTGGTAGTTGCTGTCGTGGACCGTCATCCAACTTCCAGAAGGGTAGATGTGAGAATATTTTGGATATGCCATTTCTTTAAAGGTATATTGGCGAAATTTTTATATGCAAATTAGATGAAATTTTTATATGCAAATTTTTACTACGTGATTGTATATGGCGAAAAAGACTTAGAAACATTTGTAAGGTATATTGTTTATTATCGAAGGACTTAGAGAAAAAATTTGAAAAAAGATTTGGTAAGTCTTTTCAGCGCGTTTTTATTCGATTGTGTATTTATTCGATCGTAAGTTTCGCGATCGAATAAAAATGTATCGAATAAGTCAAGATTTTCGTTGATGACTTTTACGATCAAATAAAATGTTGTCGAAAACAAGAGCTCTTCGCTGTGTAATTTTGCGATAGAATAAAAATTATCGAAAAACTTAAGTTTTTGGACGCGTAGTTTTGTGATCGAATAAAAGTATATTGAAAAAGTTCAAGTTTTCGCCGCTTATTTTGCGATCGAATAAAATTTAATCGAAAACTAAAGTTTTTGCCGCGAAGTTTTTCGATCGAATAAAAATATATCGAAAACATAAGGTTTTCGCCGCTGAGTTTTGCGATCGAATAAAACTTAACGAAAAGTAAAGTTATTCGACGACACTGTTTGCGATAAGAACTTTTTCGATCGAAAAAGTTTGAAATCAAACAGTAAACGCTTAAACGCAAATGTCGATTTCTGGGTAAATCATGAGTTAATCTGGACTCGGAACGATCAGAAATCAGTTGCGAATCCAAATATCATGATTTTAATCCAAATGGTCGAGTTTAAACACGTTAATTTTGAGAGTTTAAAAGCGTTTCACTCGAAAAAATATCAAAGTAAAATTTTCTTGAAATGATTTTGAGAAACACTTGCGAATCGTGTGTTTTTGGCCGGAAAGTGATCCGAATCAGGTTTCCACCTTTGAATTCGGCGAGTTAGACGGAAAACTACTGAAGAATGAGAAGTTTAGATGGAATCGCCGAAGTGAGTGCGAAGAGAGTTTTGGAAGTCGAAAAGTTTTCGATTGAGAGAAGTTGCGTGTGAGTGAGTTTTTCGATCGAAAAAGTGATATTAATACTTTACGATCGGGTAAGGTAAAAAAAAAATACTTTGCGCCGTAAAAATGTTTTGGCCTTTCGTTAAAATTCAGGTCTGATTAAACAAAAATTTAATCTTTTATGGATAAACCCAAAAATAAATTGCATAATGCTCCCTGTATTTCTGAAATAAATGCATTTATCTCCCAATGTTGATGAAATTCAACACTTAACTCCTCGGATGAGCTCCAAATATTTTGGGATACTTAAAAAAATATTAGAAGTCGTGTTTTGCAAGTAAATCATATAGGAGATAAGAACAAATTCTCATGTAAACCTCCCCCTCAACAAATGCACGTTTTAACTTTTCGGCATTTTAGCACATAGTTAATACAATTTTGCATATGAAAATTTACTATTTAAGCACAACTAACGCATTTAAGCAATTCAGCATAGATTCATTAAAATTTTGCATTTTTCAAGAAAAATTTATCATTTTCTCAATTCTGAACCAATGCATGTATTAATGCATTTAAAATGTGCGAACAATATTTTCAAAAAAAATTCAAAAATATTTTTGTTTTGGGGTCAGATTTTCCATTTTGAACATTATCACGCAAATATTTCTCATGACAAATAGAATAATAATTTTCCGTGAAATCGTGTAACTAAACTAATATTTTAAGATCATAGTATGAATCATTTTGGTAACTCTCGCAAGTTTTGCTCATAGCACTCAATTCATTTTTATCATTGAGATATTTAGTAGATATATCACTCATATCAACATGACAAAATTATATCAATTATTTTGTTATCGTAGCATATTTAATCATCTTACCAAGTGAAAGTCCATCATTCTGAATCAAAGGGACTTTGAAGGGATTCTTTTTAGGCTCTAACTAATAGGGTAGGATAATTTTGAGGATTAGTGAGCTTAAAAAATTCTTCAATTCCGGGGGCCCTTTTTGAAATTCATTGATCATCTAGCTTTTCCTTTCTTCTGTGCTTGCTCAAGATGAGTCTCGTCTTCTTTACAAAGCTTTGAGAGATGAGATCTTCTTTTTGGGCCGAGACCGTGATCCTTGTGAAGGTTCCACAATTATGGAATTCGAACCCAAGGTCTTGCTCCTCTTCTCGTTTTCTCTATATAAGATCTAGATTATCGTTGGAGAAATTCACTTCGAGGTGCTTCTCTTCTAGGAGTATACGAGATTATCTGGGAGAAGTTCACAGCGAGATCTGTGTTCTCTTCTATAATGAATAAGACTTTCATCATATGTATCTCTTTTTCTCCCCCTCTTTTTCTGGATTGAGTAACCCCGAAACTTATGAATAAGGTTGAAGGCTTAATCAGGTTTCAAAAGAAAAAGGATGTTGGAGAAGGCTCAAAGAGGATTTCTAGAGGTAAAAGTAAAGGATTTATAATTTGGGCTAAGTGAGGAATATCTTAAGTTGCCCTTATCATTTTCATGACAAAGTAACACAAAAGCAAGAATGAAGCTACGAAGTACAAAACAAGAGATAGTCATTTGAAGTGTGACACACTCAGAAAAAAATATTGAGGTTCAAATTCTCACATATATGATGTGGTTTTGTGTCTAGTGAAACAAACAAGGCTTTTTGAATACAAGAAAGTCACATGAATTTTTAGACAATAAACTTAATCATATATCAAAGAAATATTTTTGTGAGTATTTCAAAATAGGTAAAATTATCGTCATCCCCCATTTTTTTTATTATATATATATACAATTTTATTTTTATTGTTCTTTTTGTATATATAAAAAATTGAAAGATAGAGTCACGCAAGATAATCAAGGAATATCAAGAAGCACGTAAAATATCATATAGAAGCATAATAGAGCATGTAAAGCATATGTCAAGTAAGAGTGAGATTCAACATGCCTAACTTAGCAATAAGGAATTGGAATCGTTTTTCATCCAATGCCTTAGTGAATAAGTCGGCAAGTTGAAGCTCCATTTTATCAAAATACATATCTATATTGCCTTTTTCTACATGATCTTTTATAAAATGATATCGAATATCTATGTGTTTCGTGCGTGAATGATGAACATGATTGCAAGTAATGGAAATACCACTTTGAGAATTAATGTAAATGGGAACGATATTAAATTCAAACCCATAATCTCGTAGTTCTGTCCGCATCCATAGAACTTGCGCCTCGTAGTTCTGTCCGCATCCATAGAACGTTATTAAATTCAAACCCATAATCTCGTAGTTCTGTCCGCAACAGCTGGCAGCCGCGACGTACTCCGCCTCGCTTGTCGAAGTTGACACGCAATTCTGCTTCTTTGAGGACCAGCAAACCAACTTTTTGCCTAAAAATTGTGCTCCGCCAGACGTGCTTTTTCTGTCCATTCGACAACCTGCATAATCAGCGTCAGTATAGCCAATTAATCTAAAATCAGTATTTTTAGGATATCATAGCCCTAAGTTGGGAGTTCATTTGAGATAGCGTAGAATTCGCTTCACTGCATGCATATGGGACTCCTTTGGGTCAGCTTGAAAACGAGCACAGAGACAAGTGGCAAACATGATGTCGGGTTGGCTGGACGTCAAGTAGAGAAGAGATCCGATAATGCTCCGATAGATTGTGATGGTGACTGCCTTGCCAGACGGATCAGCATCCAATTTGAAGTTTGTTGAGATGGAGGTATTCATCGCTGTGCTTTTGTCTTGATTAAATCTCTTCAGAATAGCTCGTATATACTTGGTTTTACTGATGACGATTCTTTCGAGTTGCTTTACTTGTAATCCAAGAAAGAATTGGAGTTCTCCCATTAAGCTCATTTCGAATTTGGTCTTCATGAGATCACCAAATTTCTGACAGAGACGTTCATTCGTCGAGCCAAAGATGATGTCATCAACGTAAACTTGAACGATCATCAGGTCTTTGCCTTGTCTTTTGAGGAAGAGTGTCGTATCGATGGTTCCTCTCATGAAGTTGGACTTGACTAAAAGTTCGCTTAGAACATCATACCAAGCACGCGGGGCTTGTTTTAGTCCATAGAGAGCTTTTTCCAATCGATTGACATAATCAGGATGATTCTCGTGCACAAACTCATCGGGTTGAGTGACGTAGACTTCTTCTTTTAACACGCCGTTGAGGAAGGCGGTTTTAACATCCATTTGATAGACTTTGAAGTTTTCATGAGCCGTGTATGCTAGAAATAGTCGAATTGCTTCGATACGAGCAACCGGAGCATACGTCTCATCGTAATCAGTACCTTCTTGTTGATTGTACCCCTTGGCTACGAGTCTTGCTTTATTCGTGATAACTTCACCGTTCTCGTTCTTCTTATTTATGAAAACCCATTTAGTTCCTATAATTGTTTTGCCATGCGGTCTAGGAACTTGTTAGGTCCTATTTTATCAACTACCGATCGTTCTAAGCACGAATTCTAGATATTCGAATGATAAATCTTACAAAATACCTTCGGTCGAATATCTTCTTTGAAGATCTTGAGAGAGAGAGTTTCTCGATTGCTATTCTCTCTCTTAGAATGTGAATTCAATGCGTGTGTTTTTTCCGAAAATAAACTTGTATATTGATTTTGATAGTGTACATTTTATTTATACCTATTTACATGGTATATTTACTATTTGGTCCTACAATATCGAAACTACTAATTACGCCCCTAATTACAAGGATAATAAAATAACAAAGCACAATTCTAATGTCTCTTCAATCTCCCCCTTTGTGCTTGTCTTCGTTTCAGCTCCTTTTATCCTTGTCGGGCATACAATAATTTTCGCAATCCAATGCTGTCTCGTAACGTCAAACAGCATTCCTCAGCTCCAATCTCTCATTAATCGCATCCAGAAGCTCATTTAAGAGTGGGACCTCTTCTTCACAAAGATCTTCGAAGATTGTCTCTTCAGTGATCTCTCCCAATCTTTTCTGGATGTTCTTCCTCACTAACTTTAACGTCCCGTCACATAACTTGTGGATCTCTGACTTCATCATGGCTCTAGTCTTTCCAATGACTGGATTCCGATAAATTATGGCGAGGCCAGGTTTCTTGAAAATGTAGTTCTCGGTAGAATTGTTGAGTGGGAAGCCCTTCATGAGTGGAGACTCCATGTTGACCTTCATCATATTGTTCTCTATAGCAATTTGAAGGTCGTGTGCGGTCTGATACTTGATCTTCCGCACCATGAATCTCTTCAATCCCGTCTTGATGTATCCGGAGTGCATCTGATATTTTCTCTTGTACATCTGATACAGACGATAGACCTCATCCGGTGGAAGGAAAGGGAGATAGCTTTCATCTATCTCTTCTCGAGTGCGGTTGTTGTCCGCTCGCTCAATGATGTAGATAGGGTTAGGGTAGCTTTCGATCATATGCGAAACTCCGATGAGTTGGAGAATCGGTGGCTTGTCCCTGAAGTTTTTCTTCAGTTGATCAGTTGGGATGCCACTCCGATCGGGGCCAAGATATATGAGCATGAAGATGTGCTCCATTTTATTCCTATCTTCTCAGTGTGAGATGCTCCAAAGATTTAGTTCGTTGAGCTTCTTTATCCGGTTTGGAGCCCTCCAGATCTACTTTCTAATATCTTCAATAAACAGGACATCAATTCTGATATTCTCCCATGGCATCTCGACTCTAACTGTCCCTTTTGATAAGCGGGGAGGAGAGTCGACTCTGTGCCTGATCATTTCCGGTAGCTCTGGGAGAGCAGAGTTGTAGTTCTCGCCTTCTTGAAGTTCTTCATCTTCAAGCAGCACCAAGTCCACTGAAGCTTGTTGTAGGAAATATCTGACGTTGGAGAGTCGAGCTTGAGCAGCTTGCTCTGTTTCCCATTGCGTCATCCATTTATCCTTTAAGATATAATCGTCTACGATCAGATGTGGACCGTAGACGACTGCTTCTGTTTGGGCTTGGAGGAGGTTAGAGGTCGGGATTGGATTTGGATTTGTAGGAGAGGGAGGTAACCTGTGGTATATGGTGAGTGATGTAGTTGTTTGTTGGCGGGTTGTGGGTTGTGTGGTTGGTGGGTTTGAGGATGATCCTCCAGCTTCATGAGTCTTCGTTTGTTCTCGACTCCTACCACGGCCACTTCGTGTGGTTCGTTGCCATTTCCCCCCTCATGACGATCCGGATCATCGGGACCTTCATGAGTCTTCGTTTGTTCGCGGCACCTTGTTTGAGCTGGCGGCTCGGGTTCATCTACCAGCCTTTTGTAGAGACTCTCCTCAGCGGGGGTCCTGGTCTCTAAGGCGAGGTGTCGGGAGATGAGTATGTCGTGAAGCTGGGTGATTGGGATGGTATAGGGGTTGATGAGTGAAGGCGATTGAGTTGGGGTGGTGAGGGTGGGTTGTATGGGGGTGTGTATGGTTGTGGTAAGAGGTGGTGAGGAGACAGGGGTGGTTTGGGTGTCGGTCGGAGCAGCCTCGGAGACTGGTGCTTTCCCGGTATCTCTTCGGGAAGTCTCGATAGCCTTAAGCATACGGTCCATCAGACGATCTTCTAGAGAAGATATGGTTGTGGAGAGTGTTTCTTGTAAGCGTTGCTCCATCACGATCATTGGTGGAGTGGGGCCAGGGAGGCGCTTCACTGTCACAACATAGGAAAAGGTTTCCGATGTGCCTCCTTGAATAGGTCTTGATGTTCTGGAACGTCCGGGGACATCCGTTATCAACACTAAAGTCACCACTTCAGTTGGCCTATTGTTTGCTCCGAAGATATCGGGAGTCCAATAGGGCTGCCACCCAATCCGTGAGATGATACGATAGGTATCACCTCTATGGGTGTTGATACAGATTCAATTTGAATCTGTGTGGTTTGCTGATCCGTTGTCGGTGGAGATGTTGTCACCGAAGCCGGTAGTTTTGAAGGAGATACAGACGGGGCCGAGAGTTGCGGTCGGCGAGAGCCCCTTCTTTGGAGTATGTATTCTTCATCCTAGTTAGTGACCTCAGGAGATACATCTTGAGGAACACCTTCGGGCTCGACGGCCGGTGTCTCTATCTCCTGAGCCGTGGCTACAGGCTCCGTTGTTTCCACCAGCGATTCCCTTTGAGAAGGTGCCGGAGCTGGATCCAAGGCTAGTACCATCTCCTCCGTGATGGAGTTATTTTTTACAGTAGTCTTGGTAGGCCTCGTCCGTTGGATCAGCTAGTCTGAGCAGCTCCAATAGGATCAGCATTGGTTGGAGCGCTAGGTCGGCTGCCTTCGGGTTGTGAAAGAAGCAAAGGCAAGGTGGAATGTATTCTCCAACCGGTGGTAGTCTCGGGATCTTTGGATGAATGTCCATTAAGTGTGAGATCAACACCGGGAACCACCGTACATAGGGGAGAGATTTGGCCTTCGACTTGGTCTCCCTTTGACGTATTTGGTCCGCTAGATCATTCCATATCAGCTGGGCCACGTCGTATTTCTTTGAGAAGATCACTCCATGGAAGATGCGAAGAATATGCCCGTTTGCCTTGTCGAAGCCGGAGTGTTTTGGGGAGAGGCATTTATTGATTATGCCGAACAGAGTCCTCCACGGATGTGGGATCCCGCTGTTTTGAAAATTCGGCAGTTTGGTCAGCGGGGGTTTGTATCCCATCCAGATCATATCTTCTACGATCTCCGCATCCGTTGGAAGTTGATCATAGTCGTCGTAGTGCGGGAGATCGAGCACCATGGCCATCAAATTTTTTGTCAGGGCGACATGTCTTGTATTGATCTTCGTCATGTATTCCACGCTATCGCCGTTGACGAAACTCTGCATACTTCTCCAGAATTGCTCGAGATAGACCATTGGTACGGTGGACGTCCTGGTCCAGGCTGGCCATAGAGGGTGTCCTTTGAGGATGGAGATGATGACTTCATCCGGACACCGAAACATAGTAAGATCCAGCTGGTAGTTGTTATCTTGGACTGGCATGTAACTTCCAGAAGGGTATATGTTTGGGTAGTTTGGAGTTGCCATATCTGTAAAGAATAAAAGATAATTCATTAGTTGGGAAATTTCATATGCGAATAAATGGGATTAAGAATGGACTTAGAGAAAATTTTAAGTGTTAAGGTTTATGTACGAAAGACTTGGTGAAAATTTTTGAAAATTTTGTAAAGTTGACTAAGTCTTAGAAGCGTATTTTTATTCGATCGGGAATTTATTCGAATGTTAATTTTTGTGACCGAACATTTTCTAAGCCATGAAGAAAAACATGAAAAATTTTCTAAGTCTTTTTCAGCGTGTTTTCTAAAATTGCGATCGAATAAAAATGTGTCGAATAACTCAAGTTTTCACCGATGACTTTTATGATCGAATAAAATGTTATGAAAACAATAGTTTTCGCTGAGTAATTTTTCAATCGAATAAAAGAATATCGAAAAACTTAAAGTTTTCGCCGCTGACTTTTACGATCGAATAAAATGTTATCGAAAACAACAGTTTTTCGCTGAGTAATTTTGCGTTGAAATAAAGAGTTGTCGAAAAACTTAAGTTTTTCGCCGCGAAGTTTTTCGATCGAATAAAAGAATATCGAAAAAGTTAAAGTTTTCGCCGCTTATTTTTGCGATCAAATAAATTTTAATCAAAAACTATGTTTTCGCCGCGAGTTTTTCGATCGAATAAAAACATATCGAAAGGTTTTCGCCGCTGAGTTTTGCGATCGAATAAAACTTAACGAAAACTAAAGTTCTTCGACGATACTGTTTGCGATACGAACTTTTTCAATCGAAAAATTTTCAAATCAAACAGTAAATGCGTAATACGTAAATTTCGATTTCTGGGTAAATAATGAGTTAATATGGGTTCGGATCGTTCAAAAAACAGTTGCGAATCCAAATATCATGATTTTAACCCAAGTAGTCGTGTTTAAACACGTTGATTTGAGAATTTAAAATCGTTTTTAGTCGAAAAAGTATGAAATGAAATTTCTGCAAATGTTTTGGAGAAACTGCTTGCGAGTCGTGTGTTTTTGAACGGAAAATGATTCGAAACGTGTTTCTACCTTCGAAATGGGCGAGTTTAGGAAGAAAAACACTGAGATGAGATGAGGTTTTGGTGAAATCACCGGAGTTCGAAGAGTGTTTTCGGAAGTCGAAAAGTTTTTCGATGGAAATAAGTTGCGTGTGAGTGAGTTTTTCGATCGATAAAGTGGTATTAATACTTTACGATCAGGTAAGGTAAAAAATACGTTGGGCCTTAAAAAAACATTTTGGGCTTTAGTTAAAATTCAGGTCTGATTAAACAAAAATTTAATCTTTTATGGATTAACCCAAAAATAAATTGCATGATACTCCCTGTATTTATGAAAGAGATAAAATTATCTCCTAATGTTGATGAAATTCAG
This sequence comes from Linderniella brevidens, assembly GCA_004919715.1. Lineage (NCBI taxonomy): Eukaryota > Viridiplantae > Streptophyta > Magnoliopsida > Lamiales > Linderniaceae > Linderniella > Linderniella brevidens. Next base: position 11,430,479 of record SWDC01000148.1, read on the forward strand.
CATTTGACTCCTCGGATGAGCTCGAAATTTTCTGTGATGCTTAGAAAAAAATGTTAGAAGTCATGTTTTACAAGTATACATATATGAGATAATAACAAATTCTCATATAAAACTCCCCCTCAACAATTGTACGATTTAACTTTTTGGCATTTAAGCACATATTTAGTACAATTTGGCATATGAAAATTTACTATTTAAGGACAATTCAGCATATATTTATTAAAATTTTGCGTTTTTCAAAAAAAATTCGCATTTTATCAATTCTGAGCCAATGCATGTATTAATGCATTTTAAAATGTGCGAATGATATTTTCAATAAAAAATTTAAAAAAAATTATTTTGGGGTTAGATGGGACATTTTGAACATTATCACGCAAAAATTTCTCATGACATATAAATTAATAATTTAACATAAAATCATGTAACTAAACTAATATCCTAAGATCGTAGTATAAATCACTTCGACAACTCTCGCAAGTTTCCCTCATACCACTCAATTTATTTTTATCATGGAAATATTTAGTAGATATATCACTCATATCATCACAACAAAATTATATCAATTAATTTGTTACATTAGTATTTTTAATCAACTTACCACGTGAAAGTTCATCATTTTGAATCAAAGGGACTTTTAGGGGATTATTTTTAGGCTCTGACTAAAAGGGTAGGAATTTTGGGTTAGTGAGCTTAAAAATTCTTCAGTTCCAAGGGCCCTTTTGTGAAATTCTGTTATGATCCTTATGCTTTTCTTTTCTTTTGTACTTGCTCATGATGATTTTCGTCTTCTTTTCAAGGCTTTGAGAGACGAGATTTTCTTTGTTTTTTGGTCGAGACTGTGTTCCCAGTAAAAGTTTCACATTTATGGAGTTCGAACCCGAGACTGTGCTTCCCTTCTCGTTTTCTCTACATAAGATCTAGATTATCATTGGAGAAGTTCACTTCGAGGTGCTTCTCTTCTAGGAGTATACGAGATTATCTAGGAGAAGTTCACAGTGAAATCCGTGTTTCTCTTCTGTAATGATTGAGAAATTCATCATGTGCATCTCTTTTGCTCTCCCCCTCTTTTTCTTGATTGAGTAACCTCGAATCTTGTGAATAAGGTTGAAGGCTTAATTGGGTTTGATAAAGAAAAAGAATATTGGAGAAGGCCCAAAAGGGGATTTCTAGGGGAAAAAATTAAAGGATTTATAATTTGAAGTGTGACACACTCAAGAAAAAAAATATTGAGGTTTAAATTCTCACATATATGATGTGGCTTTGTGTCTAGTGAAACAAACGAAGCTATTTGAATAAAAGAATGTGATGTGAATTTTTAGGCAAAGAACTACGCATATATATCGAAGAAATATTTTTGTGAGTAATTCAAAATAGGCAAAATTATCGTCATCCCCCATTTTTTATTATTACTTTATATACTATTATATATAAAAAATTTGAAAGATAGTGTCACGCAAGATCATCAAGGAATATCGAGAAGCATATAGAGTATCAAATAGCAGCATAGTAGAGCATGTAAAGCATATGTCAAGTAAGATTGAGATTCAACATGCCTAATTTAGTAAAAAAAAGAATTGGAATCGTTTTTCATCCAATGCCTTAGTGAATAAGTCGGCAAGTTGAAGCTCAGTTTTAACAAAATACATATCTATAGTGCCTTTTTCTACATAGTCTTTTATAAAATGATAGCGAATATCTATGTGTTTCGTGCGTGAATGGTGAACATGATTGCAAGTTATGGCAATAGCACTTTGAGAGTCACTGTAAATGGGAATGTTATTATATTTCAAACCCGTAATCGCGTAGTTGTGTCCGCATCCATAGAACTTGCGAGTAACAGCTGGCAGCCGCGACGTACTATGGCTCGGCTGTCAATGTTGACACGCAATTTTGTTTCTTTGAGGACCAGCAGACCAACTTTTCGCCTAAAAATTGTGCTCTGCCAGACGTGCTTTTTCTGTCCATTCGACAACCTGCATAATCAGCGTTAATATAGCCAATGTTAGGTCCTAATTCATCAATCAAACAAGCAATCTAAGCACGAATTCTCGGTATTCGAGTAAGAAATCTTACGATATACGATCGGTCGAATATCCGCGTTGAAGATCTTGAAGGAGGTGCTTTTCCGAGTTTCTCGAGCGTGATCTCTCGTTTAAAGTATGAATTCGATACTTGTGTTTTTCTGAATAATAAAACTCTTATTAACTTTGATAGTGTACATCATATTTATACCTATATCTAAGGTATAATTACTCTTAAGTCCTACACTATCAGAACTTCTAATTACGCCTCTAATTACAAGGATAATGAAATAATAAAGCACAATTCTAATATTCTCTTCAATCTCCCCCTCTGTGCTTGTCTTCGTTTCAGCTCCTTTTATCCTTGTCGGGCGTAAAAAGACTTTCTCAATCCCAATGCTGTCACGTAGCGTCGAACAACATTCCTCAACTCCAATATCTCATTTATGACATCTAAAAGCTCATTCAGGAGTGGAACCTCTTCTTGACAAAGATCTTCGAAGATTTTCTCTTCGGTGATCTCTCCCAATCTCTTCTGAATGATTTTCCTCACTAATTTTAGCGTCCCGTCGCAGAACTTATGGACTTCTGACTTCATCAGAGCCCTTGTCTTTCCAATGACTGGATTTAGATAGGTTATGGCGAGGCCAGGTGTCTTGAAGATGTAGTTCTCGGGAAAGTTGTTGAGTGGGAAGCCCTTCATGAACGGAGATTCCATGTTGACCTTCTTCATGTTGTTCTATATTGCAATTTGAAGGTCGTGTGCGGTGTGATATTTGATCTGCCGCACAATGAATCTTTTCAGCCCCTCGAGTCCTTCAGTCTTGATATATCCAGGATGTGTCTTGTACTTTCTCTTGTACATTTGATATAATTGGTAGACTTCATCCGGTGGAAGGAATGGGAGATAGCTTTCATGTATCTCTTCTCAAGTGCGGTTGCTGTCCGCTCGCTCAATGATGTACATAGGAGTTAGATATCTTCCAATCGTATGAGATACTCCGACAAGTTGGATAATCGGTGGCTTGTTCTTGAAATTTTCCTTCAGTTGATCAGCTGGAATGCCACTACGATTGGGTCCGAGATAATTGAGCATGAAGATATGCTCCATTTTCTTTCTATCTTCCCAGTGTGAGTTGCCCCTTAAATTAAGTTCATTGAGCTTCTTGATCTTGTTTGGAGCCCTCCAAATCTACTTTCTTACGTCTTCAATGAAAGGGACTTCAATTCTGATGTTCTCCCATGGCGTCTCGACTCTAACTGTCCCTTTTGATAGACAGGGAGGAGAGTCGACTCTGAGCCTTATCATTTCGGGTAGCTCTGGGAGGGCAGAACTGTAGTTCTCGCCTTCTTGAAGTTCTTCTTCTTCAAGCAGCACCAAGTCCACTGAAGCTTGTTGTAGGAAGCATCTGACGTTGGAGAGTCGAGCTTGAGCAGCTTCCTCTGGTTCCCATTCTGTCATCCACTTCTCATTTAGGATGTAGTCATCTACGATCAGATGTGGATCGTAGGCAACTACTTCTTGATGGGCTTGGGGGAGGTTTGAGGTTGGGATCGGATTTGGATTTGTAGGAGAAAGGGTTAGTGTTTGGGTTATGTTGGGAGGTGTGGTTGTTTGTTGGCGGGTTTGAGATTGTGTGGTTGGTGGGTGTGAGGACGATCCTCCAGCTTCTTGAGTCTTTGTCTGACTCAATCCACGGCCGCTCCGTGGTGTTCGTTGCCGTTTCTCCCCCTCATGACGATCCGGATCATCGGGATCGTCATATCTACGCTGCGAGAGCTTTCTTCTCGGCACGTTGTTTGTACTGGCGGCTTTGGTTCATCTATTAACCTTTTGTAGAGACTCTCTTCAGTGGGAGATCTTGTCTCTATGGCGAGAAGGCGTGAGATGAGGATATCATGAAGCTGGATGATCGAGATGGTGTATGGATTGATAAGTGAGGGTGAGGGAGTTGAGGTGGTGAGGATTGGTTGTAGTGGGGTGTGTAGAGTGGTGGTAGGAAGTGGTGAGGAGACAGGTGTGGTTTGTATGTCGGTGGGAGCAGTTTCTGAGACTGGCGTTTTTCCGGTGTCTCTTCGGGAAGTCTCGAGAGCATGGAGCATACGGTCCCATTAGACGATCTTCTAGAGAAGGTAGGGCTGAGGAGAGTGATTCTTGTAGTCTGTGCTCCGTCACGAACATCGGTGGAGTGGGGCCAGGGAGGCGCTCCACTGTCACAACATCGGAATAGATTTTCGATGTGCCGCTTAGTGTAGGTCTTGAATGTCCGGAACGTCTAAGGACATCCGTTATCAACCCTGAAGTCACCACTTCAGAGGGTTGGCCTATTGTTGGCTCCGAAGATATCGGGGGTCCAATAGGGCTTCCACCCAATCCTTGAGATGATACGATAGGTATCACCTCTGTGGGTGTTGAGACAGATTCAATTTGAATCTGTTCAGTAGGCTGATCACTTGGTGGTGGAAGTGTTGGCTCCGAAGCTTGTATGAGGGAAGGCACTGCAGACGAGGCCGAGAGTTGTTGTCGGCGAGGGCCCCTTCGTTCGAGTCTGTGTGCTTCATCAGAATCGGTTGCCTCAGGAGAGATATCTTGTGGGACACCTTCGGGTTCAATCTCCTGAGGCGTGACTTTGGGCTCCGTTGTTGTCACCAAGGATTCCCTTTGAGAAGGCGCCGGGGCTGGATCCATGGCACGTACCATTGCCTCCGTGATGGAGTTGTTCTGGCAGTAGTATTGGTATGCCTCTTCAGTTGGATCAGCTAAACGGAGCAGCTCCAATCGGATCAGCATTGGTTGGAGTGCTAGATCGGCGGCCTTCGGGTTGTGGAAGAATCGAAGGCATGGCGGAGTGTAGTCCGCAACTGGTGGTAGCTTCGGGATCTCTGGATGTAGTTCCATGAAGTGCGATATCAACACCGGGAACCACCGTACATATGGAAGAGATCTGGCCTTCGACTTTGTCTCCCTCTGACGCATCTGGTCCGCTAGATCGTTCCAAATCAGCTAGGCCACGTCATATCTTTTGGAGAAGACTACTCCTTGAAAAATGCGAAGGATGTTTCCATTTGCCTTGTCGAAGCCGGAGTGTTTTGGGGAGAGACATTTGTTAATGATGCCGAACAATATCTTCCACGAATGGGGAATCCCGCTATTTTGAAAGTTCACCAGTTTGGTTAGCGGAGGTTTGTATCCCATCCGGAGCATGTCTTCTACGATCTCCGCATTCGTTGGAAGTTGGTCGTATTCATCGTCATGACTGAGTTTGCTTAATGTCATTACTTATTTGTCGGATTAGATGAATTACTTATTTGCTTAATGTCATGACTGAGTTTGATTAGTTTGATAATGAGTCTAGTCCTATGTTGGTATTACGTATTCTATGATTGATGTTGAAAACTCTCTTCGGAAAGTGCCTTTGCAAAAAAATAAAAATAAAAAATTGAAAAAGAGGAAGAAAAGTGGAAAAAATAATATAATGGCACGAGTAAATGAAAAATAGAAGAAAGATTGGTCGAGTTTTGAAGTAGTCGTGAGTTGAGTTGAAAATTATATAGAATATGATACTCGTAGTATATGAGTGGAGAAGTAATTGTTATGTTATTATATGTGGAAATTAAGTGATTAATTAATCATCTAGTTCGACAACTTTAGCCTATCTTACCAAATACCCTACCTTAATCCCTAACTATAACATCCATTCAATTTTAGCCTCGCCCAAAAAGAAAAGAAAAAGAAAATCAAAACCTTGAAACCCAAACCTAATTTGATCTCAGCCCAACTCGTAGTAAATTATTCAGACCAACATTTATGTGGTCCAGCCCAAATCATGGTTCTAGCAGGTTCTTACGATTTTATCCTCTCATTTCTCCATTCATAAGCTAAACCTAAGTGAGCGAACATAGCAAACAAGAGAAGAAAGAGGAAAAAGGGAGACGAGCAACAGACGAGAGGAACCTTCGAGCTTTTGCATGTCCTGTACCTGTTCGATTTAAGGTTTAGCAAGGTATGATGTGTTATAATCTCACTCTTGTCTCCATCTAGATCATGTTAGGATTCCTTTTCTTTGACAAATGATTCCGTGCGCAACTTCTGTTTTCAATGAATTTGACCTATATATTGTGCTCTGATTCTTTTGAAAGCTAGGGTCTTCATATTTTCATAGCCTCTTGAATCAACCCAATCCGATGTTTCTACTATTTACTATGAATTCTCTAAGTTGATACTTCGAAACTGGAAATTCTATTTGCTGTTTTTGGAAAAACCTGCTGGTGCAACTGCTTCCTTTCTCACTTTTGACCAATCAATAATTCTCTGATTTATTTGAAACTGGTCTCTCTTGAAAGCCAACTTTCTCAACTGTTTATAGCCGCTGGAATCATCTCGATTCAATATTTGAGCAAATTGTTATTGATTTTTTAAGTTCCTGCTGTAAAACAGAAAAGTTTCTGCAATTTTTTAGGTTATTTAGAATTTACTCTTAGACTTGACGTCGAATCATCTTGTGCAGTACTAGTGAGACATTATAGTGATCTTGGAACAATTTTTCGGCTGTTCGTAGGATCGATGAGAAGAAACATTCATCGGGAGCATGAGGACAACTTCGGATTTCGAAGAAATGCTATATTTACACTGTGAGTTGATAATACGGGGACTCCTTCCCTTCCCGGGATGGTGGACCTCGCGTGGGTCGTTTGATGTTAATGTTGTGATATTGTGGGTTTTGTGATAGCGAGCCTTGTCCGCTATAGGTTGTGCGTATTGTTGTGGTTGATGAGTCCTTGGTCATATGTGCGGTTTTACGAATTGAGTCAGGATTTCACGGGGATACGTGACGGTATGGCACGTCATTGTTCGATATTATTGATTTGAATTGTGGGTTCGGGCATTGTGATATTGATTAGTATTTGATGTTGCATACACTTGGTACCAAGTTCTTAGTAGCCCACTAAGTAGCCCGAATGGCCACATATGGGTGAGTGCCGAGTGGCAAATCGAGTAAGTAGCCCGTGGCTTGGCACACCCGGGTGAGTGAGGCCCAACGATTGCACCCTTCAAGTGCCATGTGTTGATGTTGATTATCGTTGAAGGGTGATCGTTGGGGAGATTTTTGGCCAACATCATCGTGTGTGTGAGACATGCATGTTATAGTAGTTGATATGTTTGTTTACGGTCCATGGTCTAGAGTACGGTGACGGACTCGGACGGAACTCAGTTCGAGGGAGGAGATGGCCAACCACGCGTCGTTTTTGTAATCACGTGGATTTTGTTGCACATTTGACATGTGACATGTCTCGTGATATTCAGTCATTGTAGTTGTCTCGTATGAGTGGTGGAAATTTTATCGTGTAAATGGAGTAGTCAATATATTTTATTTGTTATGGTTTTATGGTAGATGACGCAACTTCCGTAAGGATAAAGTGTGTTCATATTATCTTCTCACTGAGGTATTGATTTGCTCACCCCATATATATATATATATTTCCTTATAGGTTGTTGTCTTCTGCTTGGAGGTTTGCCATTCTCGATTGTTGTTTCCGCTGCTGATTCTTCTACTTGGGTATTCTGCCTTTCTTTTACATTGGCGGATCCATTGGCAGAGTATATCTGTTGGATGGTTATTTTGCGTACACATTCTTTCATTGGTCAAGGTTTTGAGCTATTTTGTACAGTGTAAAACCTCATTCGATATATAAATATATATTTTCATCAATTTCTATTATAACTTCTTTCGTTTGATATTTATTTTTGATGTGTGAGTTGATACCGAGCGTTGCGTTTATTGAGAAAAGCGGCGGCTGTCACGGCCCAAACTTAGTGCTTCTTGTGCGTATAGGTTCGCGGCTCACACCAACGAAACGCAAACGAAGACAACACATTCTCCCAACCCACTTCCTTTTAACTTAGAAACGGGGCCCTGAAGGGAAGTAGAAGTCTACAAACTCACGTAACACTCGTACAAGTATAAAGCTCGCTCTCTCACTTTATACGACTCGCAAATGCACTCGACTCTAACTCTTTTTAGACGCTCGAATGACTTGGCTTTGTGTGGCTTGAGCTCTCTCAATATGGCGTGTCGATGGAATAAGCCTTGAAGTCCCTTTTATAGGCGCAGGCCAAGGAGGAGACCAAAGGTCTCTCCAAAAAGCCACCTCAAGCTCGGCCACTCCTTGGCCCTGCACCCCCATCATTTTCCCTGCCAGACCAGTCCACTTTGCAGGTTGTTTGGCCCCAAAAAGACCTTTGGAAGGCCAGCCAGTCGCTTGGCTAGCTTTCCCTGCCATCCTGCCAAAAGCTGGCGCAAGGTGCTGTCAATCGGGCCAACTGGCGCGCTGACGGGTCGAGGGGAAGCTCCAGGCTGCCACGCTGGCCAATCGGGTTCGGGCGCGCTGTCGCGTGCCCAATGTCGCGCGTCCCAGTCGTCGCCGCGTCATCGTCCCGAGCCAGGCTGGTTCCCGCTCAATGCCGCGCCCAATCGGCGCGCGCGCGTGTGGCTAGTCAGCGCTCGCTCCGATCCGTGTCCGCCAGGTGCAGGTACTGGATACGGGGCTCGAGCCACGTGGCCGCCCACTGGTGGCCAGTCTGGTCGCAGCCAGACTTCGGCGCCCCATACCGATGGTGCGCCCCGAGCGTCGCCCGATGGTGCCGTACCAGGCGCTCGACAGCGCGCGTCCGCGCAGTCCCGCACGCCAAGCTGCCGAGGTTTCTCGATGGTGACCCGATGTGTCCCGATAGTGACCCGACGAGTCCCGATGATGACCCGATGCATTCCGATGAGTCCCGATGGTGACCCGCAGTGTCCCGATGGTCCTCGATGCATCCCGATGGTGACCTGATGAGGCTCGATGGTGTCCCGATGGTGTCCCGATGAGTCCCGATGGAACTCGATGGTGACCGATGAATCTCGACGGTGTCCCGATGATGACCAGATAGTGCGCGCCCAATCCCGATGGCGCGCGCATGTCCCGCGCGGACATGCTCGGGTCGTGCCACCTCTTGGCGCGCGCTGACGATGTCCCGCGCGCCTAAGCCCAAGTGTGCTGTGCTGGCTTGCGGCCGGCCCAGCACTGTTCCGAGTGCGGCCGATCTTCACGAACGGCCAACGTCCGGCAAACTTCATATTTTGCCGCACATGTCCCGACGATTTAGGCTCGCCGTGCCTTGCCGGTGATGCTCCGGCCACCGTTGACCACGGCCAACGGTCAACTTCCTGACAATTCCTCCCCCGCCTGTTTCGTCGACGCCCTCGTTGACGAGCCTGGGGCTTGGGTTCGCAGATACGCCTCGATCTGCTCTTGGAACTGCCATAAGTCCTCGCCACGTTCCCAACACATTTCGATCTCGGGTTCGCCTTGCCAACTGACTAGATATTCCATCGACGTGTGAGGCGCGGTGCCGCGCCTCCGATGAGCGACTATGCGCTCGAGTTCCCGTTCGAAACGCCTCCTCTGTGTATGAGGCAGGCTCGACTCTTGCCGTCGTTCCGGGTCGAGATCGTCGAAGAATTTCTTCAAGTAGCTAATGTGGAAAACGGGGTAGATACGGTACCGTGGTGGAAGCTTCAATCGATACGCGACCTGGCCTATTCGGGCAACTACCTCGAACGGGCCATCGAATTTTGGCATTAAGCTCCGCGCGTGCGATTGCGACTTCCACCCGGCTCGTAACTGAGGAGTCATCTTCAGTCACACCTTGTCTCCCACCGAAAATTCCACCGGCCGATGACCTCGGTCGTAGTACTTTTTCATCCGTCGCCTGGCCTTAGCAAGATTGTCGCGGGCCTCATCCCACAACATTTGTCGATCGCGCGCAAATTTGTGTGCGGCGGGGCTCTCCCCGCTACGGCTCCGCAATGAAACGGCCTGCGGTGTCAAGGGCTGAAAGCCGTAGACCACCTCGAACAGACTCTTCTCCGTTGCCGATGACTTGTGGAGGTTGTAGCAAAATTGCGCCGCATCCAAGAGGCTAGTCCAATTCCTTTGACTGGCCGAGATATAGTGTCGGAGGTACTCTTCCAAAAGTTGGTTAGTACGCTCCGATTGCCCATCCGTTTGGGGATGATGAGCCGAGGAGAATCGCAGCTTGGTGCCAAGCATGCGAAAGAGCACTGTCCAGAAGCGCCCCGTGGATCGGGAATCCCGATCGCTGATGATTCCCTCCGGCATTCCGAAATGCTTCACTACAATTCGAAAGAAAAGCTCTGCCGCTACATCGGCGTTGCACTCAAGAGAGGCAGCCATGAAGATCGCCATCTTAGAGAAGCGATCGACCACTACGAAGATGGAAGTGTTACCTTCGCTCTTCGGTAGCCCCGCAATGAAATCCATCGCGATGGACCTCCACGGGCTAGTAGGGGTCGGCAGTGGCTGCAGCAGCCCCGCAGGCCGTGCGCGCTCGGGCTTGTCGCGCTGGCAGACGATGCAGGTTCGGACGAATGCCTCGACGTCTCGCTCGAGCTTCGGCCAAAAGAACCTTCGAGAGATCAGCGCCATCATGCGCCCGACTCCCGGGTGTTCGGCCCATTGCGGCTCGTGGTGCTCTCTCAGGAGCTCCTTCCGCAATTTCCCGGCCGACACGTAGAATCGTCCGCCTTGTGTGACCAGCAGCCCGTTCTCGAGCCAGTAGCGCCGAACAAGGCCTGCCTCTACGTCCTCTTTGAGCTTTTTGTAGGCGGGATCGATTGTGCCCTCACGTCTGATCCGCTGCGCGAAGCCGCTCTCGACTTCGCTTCGCAAGGCCAGCACGTTGAGATGCGGCTGCCGGCTAAGAGCGTCCGCCACCTCGTTTTGCTTCCCCGGCCGGTGCACCCAGTCGAAATCGAACTCGCCCAGAAACTCCTGCCAACGGGCCTATTTCGGGGTGAGCTTCTTTTGGGTCTTGAAGTAGGTATTCGCCACGTTGTCGGTGACAATTACGAACTTCGCCCCGAGAAGGTAGTGCCGCCACGCCTCGAGACAATGGATGACCGCGGTCATCTCTTTCTCGTGCGTGCTATACCTCGTCTCGACGTCCTTCAGTTTGCGGCTTTCATAAGTCACGGGGTGCTTGTCTTGAACGAAGACTCCGCCAATTGCCTTGCCGGACGCGTCGGTGTGGACCTCGAAGGGTTGCCCAAAGTCGGGCAGCTTGAGCACGGGTTCGGAGGCGAGCGCCGCCTTCAGTCGCTCAAAGGCCTCCTCGCAGCCAGGGGTCCACTCCCATCGTGCGTCCTTTTTGAGAAGGTCCGTCAAGGGGGTTGCCATCTTGGAGTACCCTTTAATGAACCTTCGATAATAGTTCGCCACGCCCAAGAATGAGCGTAGCTCCGTCACCGTGCCGGGTCGGGGCCAGCCCAAGATCACGCGGATCTTGGACTCGTCCATGCTAATCTCGCCATCCTCTATCACGTGGCCGAGAAAATGGATCCGCGTCGCCCCGAACTCGCATTTCTCCCTCTTCATGAAGAGGTCATTCCTCCGTAGAGTCTCGAACACTTTCTCCAAGTGTTGCACGTGCTCCTCCAAATTCGATGAATAGACGACGATGTCGTCCAAATACACCACGACGAACTTGTCGAGAAACTCGTACAAGACGTCATTCATCAAATTGCAAAATGTTGCAGGAGCATTTGTGAGGCCGAACGGCATCACTAAGAACTCATAGGAACCGTACCTCGTTACGCAAGTCGTTTTGGCCTCGTCACCCTCGGCTATGCGGACTTGCCAATATCCCGATCGAAGGTCCAGCTTCGAGAAGAACCGCGCCATGGCCAACTTGTCAAAGAGGTCCAGGGCGTTAGGGATCGGGTATTTGTTCTCACGGTGACCTTGTTCAAGGCTCGATAGTCCACGCAGAAACGAAGGGATCCGTCCTTCTTGCGCTGGAATAATACGGGTGAGCCAAATGGGGCCTTCGATGGCCGCACCAGGCCAGCGACGAGCAGCTCGTCGAGCTGCCGCCTGAGCTCCTCCAGCTCGACAGGGTTCATCATGTAGGGTGCATGTGCGGGCGGCCTCGCCCCGGGCTCCAATTCGATGCGGTGGTCAGTGGGTCTCCTTAGCGGCAATCGTCGGGGCAACTCGTCCGGCATGATGTCGGCAAACTGCTCCAAGAGGCCCTTGACCCTAGCTGGCGGGTCGGACGGGGCCGCAGCCTCAACTTCCCGAATGGCTGCCAAGTACGTGGGCGCGCCGCGCCCGATGTTGCGCTTCAGCTACATCGCGGAGCAAGTGGGCCCCTTTTGGCCCGCGCCGCTCGTACTCGCGCCTGAGTCCCAGTCATAATATCCTTTGACGATAATCATACCACCGAGAAAAGGAGAGGGCATGGCCTTGGCCTCGACCAAGAACTCATTGCCCAAGATTACCTCGAACGCTAACGGCGCCACAATGAAATTGATCATGCCGCTCAAGTGCCCCATCCTCACGGGCGCCACTAGACTCCCCTCCACTTGAATAGGGGACGCGTTCGCGGTTTTCACCGTCGTGTCGTTGCGAGTCAGCATCATCCCGAGCTTTTCCGCCATCACGGTGGACATGAAGTTGTGGGTCGCCCCCGAGTCCACCATTGCCATCGCCGTATGGCCGGCGATGTCGCAAGAAACATACATCAACTTGTTCTTGCCGGGCCTTCCTTGATGAAGCGCGGCCAACATTTGGAGTTGGTTGGCCTGTGGGGCCTCCTTCGAGGTCCCGGGCGCGCTTCCTTCACCCCTCAGCTGGGTGGCCACCACGTTAGCGATGGACTTTTGCGAGCATTGGTACTGCTTGTGCGGGCCTCCGCACAAGTAGCACGTAATCTTGCGTCCAGCGTCGTTTGCCGGTTGCTTGCCCGCGGGCTTCGACTCCTTTTTCCCTCCTTGAGTCGAGCCTTGCTTTTTCTTACCACCTTGGCCTTTGGACCCCTTTTTCTTCTCCTGGTCCTGCAGCTTTTGCTTGCGGGGTTCGGTCTCGGCCGGTGGCTTCGGGAGATCCCGCAGCCTCTCCGCCTCCGCAATCGCCGACTGTAGATCCTTCACGTCTCGCCGCGCGAGTTCGTTCTGGATCCAAGGTGTAAGTCCTTAGATGAAGTAGTAAAGCTTATCCGGCTCCGAGATCTCTCGCACGTCGATAAGCAGGTGTTGAAACTTTTGGACATAGTCGTTGATGGACCCCGTCTGCTTCAGCCGATGAAGCGAGTCGCGTAGCATCCACGCGCTATGTTTGGGTTGGAAGTGATGTTTCAGCTCGGCCTTGAGTTGCTCCCACATCTCGAGTGGGGCCTGCTGGTTGTCGGAAGCCTCACGCTCCCAAGTGCGCCACCAGGCCTTGGCATCGCCGGTAAGGTACCGCGAAGCCACGGCAACTCGTCGAGCCTCCATCACGTCCGCTGCTTTGAAATGGCCCTCCATGTCGTACAGATTCCAGCATTTTCGCGTCGCGCGTTCCGTTGTAGGTGTCGGGACCCGGCATGCCCGAGCTCGCGCTCGTGCTGTGCTGCAGCTCGAGCCTCGCGAGGCTCCCACGCATGAGTCGCAGCTCGCCGTCGATCTCGGCACGCCACTGAGCTAAGGCCTGGGCCTGCTCCTCGAAACGCTTGTTGACGGCCTCAAAATCCCGGGAGTTGGTCTCTTGGTGCTCGTCAAGCTTGGTGGCCATGATGCCCACCAGCGCAGCACCCTCGTTCACGGCGCGCTGCATCGCGTCAAGCTGTACTTCCAGGTCCAGCGGCACCTGGGCTTGAAGTTCCTGTAGCGTGTCCTGGTTGGCCCCTACCTTTCGCTCGACTTCGTTGAGCTTGCGTTGGAGGAAGGGCGTAAAGGCCAACGTCCCTTCCTCGCTACTACTTTCGCCACCTCCGCCACTAGCCATGTGCACAAAGTGTGTTTTCTCGTCAAAAGTTTGGTGTAGGTTCCGTCCCGTCCCTCTCGGAAACTGCGCTCTGATACCGAATTCTAGGTCCGTTCGAACACGGCAACGACTCGGCTCAACTCCTAGCCTCGTCGCTCAGCCCCTCGTAACCCGGCCGTGTTTTAAGTCAAAAGAAGGTTAAGTCTCGAGAGGCGCAGTTCCACACTTTGGGTTAGAAGGGCTGAGCGACGAGGCTAGGAGTTGAGCCGAGTCGTTGCCGTGTTCGATGCGTGACCCTAGCCTTGTTACGGCCAAAAGACCTTGTTGACTTGTATACTTGATTGCTTTGTGAACACAATGTGATATACTTGCAAGCTTATGGTAATATCATTAAATATTATTAATTTTAGCGTATACATTTAAACACATCCTTTAAACACTTTGACTGCATTGAAAGAACCGTTGACTGTTGTTTGTTTTCGTACGTTTGGACTTAAATGAGATCATAAGAAATTGTTGTGTTTATCTTTGTATTAAACGTTTTAAAATATTTGATATCTATTAGTCGATTGATGAATAATGATGAACTTTTATTCAAGATATTTCATTTCTTTTATTACCTCTTAGTCGTTAATATTTTTTAAATGCTTGAAGACAAACATTTTTAAGTACGAGGGAATTTTATTAAGTATTAATTAACATAATATTTGAGCTTGTATAATGTTGACTAACGGCATATACTGTGTTGAATTATTTTGTTATTTAATGTTTAGGTTAGAACTTAGAGATGACCTTAGAGAAAAGTTCATCATTGTACTTATATCTTGTCGAATTAGAAAGAGTCCATTATGAAGAATTTTCTCACATTATGAAGAAATATTCCAGCAATTATGAAAAGGGACACAATTATGGGATTCTCATTATACATAATATTCCAACAACAAAGGAAGATTAGCCAGATGCGTATTTGTCTTAGAGTAGTATAGCTGAGAAAAAATCTACAATTGCTTTTCATCATTTCTGATTTGGTTTTTATTAGTTGTCCACGGCTTTCAATATATATATATATATATATATGAGGGTCGACCAGCCCAAATTTACGGGTCGGGTCGGGTCAGTTCTCCCTTTTTTTGGCACACAAATTCAGCCGGCCTGGACCGTAATATTTGTAGGCCCGACCAAATTTCAATATTTTCCCTAACTGCTTGACAATTTTTGGAGAGATTTATGTTAACCATTTCTCAGCTTCTCTATTTGCAACAAATTATATGTTGTTTCATCAAGTTCTTTGATTTCGTCTAGTCCCCTTCGAAATTCTCCATTCGAGTAGCTTTTGCAGCTTTTTATATAGTCGTTTTTATAGCAGCAACTTAAACCATCCCATCTAAACCTTCTGCTAAAAGTCATTGACCACCCACTTTATACTTTAACAAGCATCCATCTACCTCAATTAGATGTCTACATGCAGATTTAAAACCATTTTTTGCAAGCTGAAAAGAAAATATATATCCTTGGAAATCTAGGCCCCTCTTCATCATCTGTCAGTTTCAGTATGATCGTAGCATGTGGATCATACCTCTACAGAATTGCTCTTGAATCTTCCAAGTAATAATTTCCATTGCTCTCTTTTTGGGTGTGTAGACCAGTATTCTAGAAATGTCCACCTCCAGAGTATTGCACCCCTCACTCCTAAACTCATGTATCCATGTTTGGATTTTCAGTGATTTTTTTTAGTAAATTTCTTACCTACCCGACTAGACTTCATAATTTTGTTATGGAGTTCCATTGACAGTTATTATGTCCAGAAACATTACTCTTAATCGGCGAAGTCTTTTCCCCACTCACACTAGAAAGATAGATTGGCCCCATACAATCTTCTTTCCTACACACAACCCACGACCTTCTATTATCATTTTTCTTGAATATAAACATCATACTTTCTCCTAACACAATGACTCTGTATTGCAAACTTTGCTTCTTGTTTAGAAGAAAAACACGTTTCTGTTTCAAATCATAATGTTCATGTCAGTTAATGGGTTAAATATGGGATAGCTACCTCTCCTCTCATCATTAGACTCACTTAAAAATTCGCCATTACTCTCTAAACAGCCAGGGTCACCATCTTCACATTGAATTATATTTAAGAGATCCTCATACACAAACAGAGGATCATTTATAGCTTTCTTACCCTTACTAGAAGGGCTACAATTTTCATGATCTTAATCAAAATGAGCATCAAACATTGCATCATCATCATCACCATCATTAAAATCACTGTCATAAAAATTCTTCACACTCATCATCTACATCATCACTTAATTGGTCATCATCCAGTCTGACACCTTCAGAAATCCCTTCAGGTTACCAGGATACACCCACATACCAAGCAAAGGTCCACCTATGGGTAGGGTAATTAAACCAAAAAAAAACCGTGAATGTGCCTTAGAAATACGATCGATTAAAGACAAATCCTGATAAGAAAAGCAGATACGAGAAATAGATCGATAAGTTTAGACGATTTATCTGCCATTACTTATGTCGATCTCCTCGATGTAATGACGATAAACACTTGGGGAGTACAATTTGGAGATAGAGTTAAAGTATGTGTCGAATATATTTTCTCTTTATACATTTGTTTAAGTTTTAGTATGTCACCTTTACATATTAATTTTATATGATTTACTATACCTTTTTAAGTGTTTAATGAAGATGAAAGTCAATTGAGCTGCACGTGAGTTATTTACATCGAATTTGACGTCCACAGCGACGACATGGCCAATTTGGTTCATTTTTATGAACACTTGGAACTAAATTGATCTGCGGAAAACATCGAGGACGAAATTGGTCCATTGATATAAACATCGGAGACCAATTTAGATGTGATCCCTTTTTATATTTAAACCTCTCTATATAATAATCATAATCTAATAATTAGTAGATATCCACTTTCTTTTATGTCTTTGGCAAGTTCGTGGATTGCTTTAGAAGCTTTGTGCGATGCCAAGGACGATCAACAAAACACGGGTGTAATTCACATGGCCGTGATTATTTAATTTCTATACATCCAATATGCTGAATATTGATTTTATCGTGTAGATAACCATTGTTTGAAAGGTTCAGATATCACTAGCTAGAATAATTAATTCATAAATTCGAAAAAGAATAATTCATTCATAATTGTGTCTTGTCCAATACAACAACAAACGAGTTAGATTGCTCAAGGTAGCTAATCGGAGTTGCGGAAATAAACATGCTATGTTCAGATACGATTCTCGTGTTCTATTTCGGGTCAGAACTCCGATTTTTATAGTTTCAAATGCCATCGAGATTGAACGATAAATAGGTTATTTTAAAATCAAGATCGGGGTTTTAATTAATGAATTTACCTAATTGTCTCCCTATTTTAACTCTGCAAAAGGGAAAATAATTATCTAGATCGTTAATTATCAATAATTAAGGAAAGACTGGTTGTTCGGTGAAGATTCGTCGACCATAATCAATTTATTTATGAATGCGTGATTTAATTTTTGCATCGATAATAGATCGCAGATAGTAAGTGGATAAACCCTGTGAGTAGATCTTTATCTCTATTGAATGTTCCTTTCGCATTTATTTGCCATCGCTTTAAGTTTTAATTAATTGTTGATTATTAGTCACATATTTTAAACAAAACCTCCCATTTTTTACTAAGTCGTGAAAAAAAGTAAATTACTAATTTCATGTGGAGATGATCCTTATTTGTTTAATACTCGTGCTAAGTGAATTAGGTTATTTTGATTTTGGTCGTTTAACAGCCGATCACTTGCCTTTGGTTTTGAGAGTCATGCTCCATCATATTAACCTTAGGCCAAAAGAGTTGAAGACTCTCCGTTTAGAACCTCTTTTGCCTTTTTTGATTTGAAATCTACCAATCATGCCATCCAAATGTTGGGGATTGTCCCGGGTGTCCCTCGGACGTGTGGAATTAAAATTTTTTTTCGAGATCCCCGTAAACCCCATATCGCTCAGAGACAAATAGAAACATTTTGATACATATAATAAAGTAGCCTTGAACCCCAATTCCACGTAACGTAAAAGAGTTTCAACCACTTTACCCTCGAGGAGAAGAGTTGCTAGCTTTCGCCGATCCCCCGGTTTGAAACCGCGCTTAGGTTGAAAGCAAACGCAAAAGAGGAGTCACGCCGACCTCGATGAGTATCAAACTCGAAATCCTACGAGTATGGCTAGCATGAGATCGAGTGATATGAGCAAGAGAGCACACAAATACTTTCGTTATTTTCTCTGACGATTTCTATTTTTCTCACGTTAATTGTTTGTTTAATTTTTCTTTTAAAAATAAACTACGCATCATTTGCCTTATTTATAGTGGCCGAATTTGAGACATGCTCCAAGAAAAAAATTCGAAACCTCCTTGCTTAGTCCAACAAAAAATTTCGAATACTTTGTTGCTTAGTCCAAGTTTGTTCCAAACAAATTAAACATGTGCGTAATTTTCTCAAAGTTAGTTGAGCTTATAAATTTCGATTTTTTAATTCAAAATTTAAATCAAAATATTTATTTTATTTAGACTTATAATTATCGAAAATATTAATAATATTATATTAATTTCGAAAATTAAGTAAGGTGAAATACCGTATTACCAATACAATAAGTTTAGGTAAAATACCATATTTAACCTTATATTTAAAGTTAGGCTAAATAATTAAATTAAGCTTATTATCAAATAATAACTTAATATAATTATACATTTACACACACACACACACATATATATATATATATTAATTTCGGCCATGCCTTTAACCTAAGCTTAAAATAATTTCGAGCACTTGGATTATCACTCAAGTCTCGATAAGCTCAACCGATGTCTAACATTCGTAAACCGTCAATCTTCATGAGACCACGCCCGTTAAGTACTTGTTTAAGTCTCTCTTTAATAGATACTACATCGGTGGTCCTTTTTAAGTCCGACCATGTTGGTTCGTCTCAATCGGCACTGGGAGGAATCCATGAGTTCAATATTCACCTAGCCAATCGCATGGTATCGAACCGATCCCGAGTTGAGTACGAAAGTGATCTAATCATAATGCACGAACCGACTATAGATTTTGGTCCTACGTTTAAACCCTTCACATATGTCCTGGTCGAGTGAGAGTCATGGAACTATCAAACACACTAACTCGGCTCTATGATAAATTCGTGACTAGCGAAATTACTAAATTGTCCTCAACATCCCATGTGAGTCAGTTTTATTGCTCTGTCAGAGCTTAGTAATTTCCTGTCCCCATATATGCATAGGACATATATCAATTATTTATGAGACAGTGAATTCCTTTTGGTGGTTAAAGCCTGGCAATCCCCCTTCGTTGTCAAGACCGCATTTCGCCGCCGATCCATGCACTCGGCAATACGGGCCTAGCAAAGCTAGTCACAAGTCATGACCCCGAAGTAAACACCGTCAGTCACCCCTTCAATCTAAGGTTCACGTAGACTACTACAATCAATCGATCGGTCATTGACACTCCTTGAGTAATAAGTCATGTGATCGTTCCGTTACGAGTGAGCGTCCAAATACAAGTTAATCCCTTGATTCAACTCGTAGTAATTTCACGACCTCCCACTTCCCAAGCGAATGATTGGCACAATCACGTAAGAGTCGTCAACAAATAAGTCGTGATCGATGATTTCAGCGCCCGTCTGGAGCCTAAGACTTATGGACGTATTTAACGTTTGAGGATAATAGCTCACCGGTGCCCCCCCTCTCATCTAACGAGAATCGGTGACTAAAGCCCAAACATTTGGATTTTATTTATTCGCCTTCTTACCGGATGCCAAGTAAGAAATATTGAACCAATAAATAATATGTCTTACGAATAAAATAAAAAACAAATAAAATTTTATTCCATAAATAAAATATCTGAATACATCACTCAAATATAAAAAGTTAATAATACATTGTTTGTCTATGCCCTATTACATTTCATCCTCGAATGGCATTCCGAGGACATATCCCTAACAATCTCCAACTTGCACTCAATGTCATTCGCTATGATATCTCAACCCCATTTTATCGAGGTGTCTATCAAGCATTGCATGTGATAGAGGCTTGGTGAATGGGTCGGCCATGTTTTTCGTAGACGTTATCTTCTGCACGGCTAAATAGCCACTTTCAACGAATCCACGCAGCACATGTTTTTCTCTTTATATAGGTTTGGATTTACTGTGTGACCTGTGTTCCTTGGCTTGTGCGATCGTGCCACTATTGTCGCACCATAATGGTAAGGGTCGATCCACAATGCTTGGAACCACTTGAAGTTCTTCCAAGAACTTCCTCATCCAAACACCCTCCTTAGCTGCCTCTGAGAGTGCTATATACTCCGCTTCAGTGGTGACATCAGCATTTGTGCTTTTCTAGGAACTCTAATATGACACTGCTCCGCCATTAAGTGTATAGACGAAACCAGAAGTGGATTTTCGGTCATCCACGTCGGACTGGAAGTCTGAATCAGTATAATCGTCAACTTCTAATTCTCCATTACCGTAGACCAGTATCATATCCTTGGTCCGTCTGAGGTACTTCAGAATATTCTTTACTCCCGTCCAGTGTTCCTTACCAGGGTTAGCCTGATATCGACTGACTATGCTCACAGCATATGCGATGTCTGGTCGCGTGCATAACATCGCGTCATCAGGCTGCCCACTGCTGATGCATAGGGGACTTTATTCATCTCTTTTCTATCTTCCTCGCTACGAACACATAGTCTTCGAGAGATGAATTCCGTGTCGCATAAGTAAGAACCCTTTCTTAGAATCGTCCATCTTATATCTTTTGAGGACCTTTTCCAAGTAGAGGGCCTTGGATAAACCTATCATTTTATTCACTCGATCTCTAAAAGGCGAATTCCCAGAATGTAAGTCGCTTCTCCCAGGTCTTTCATGGAGAACTTGGTCGAAAGCCACGCTTTCACCTCTGAAAGAAAACCGACTATCCAAAGGATTTCGTCAACGTACAATACGAGGAACGATATCTTACTCCCACTGATATTTTTGTAGACGTATGGCTCATCTTCCTTCTTCATGAATCCGTAGTTTCTAACTACTTCATCAAATCGACGATTCCAGCTCCTCGAGGCTTGCTAAAGTCCATATATGGACTTATTTAATTTGCACCCCTTGTGAGCATCTGCTTGCGATGTAAAACCCCTGGGCTGCTCCATGTAGATTTACTCCTGGAGGACTCCGTTTAGGAAAGCGGTTTTTACTGCCAGATCTCAAAGTCGTAGTATGCCGCTATGGCAAGCAGAATACGGATGGACTTAATCATTGCAACTCGTGAAAAGGTTTCCTCATAGTCAATGCCCCCTTTTTTACTATAACCCTTCGCTAAAAGCCTGGCTTTGTAGGTATCAACTAGTCCGTCAGATCCAATCTTCTTCTTGTCGATCCACTGACATCCAATCAGTCTAAAATCATCGGGCAGATCTACAAGAGTCCAGACCTGGTTGGCGTGCATAGAGTTCATCTCTGCTTTCATTGCCTCAAGCAACTTCAGCGAGTCTATATCCATCATTGTCTTATCAAAGGTAGTTGGGTCGTCCCCGACGTTCCCATCCGTCGCAGCATCCTCGTGCTCGACGTGTACCATACCGTATCTCGCAGGCATACGAGATACTATACTTGACCTGCACAATTCAGGTTGCATCTTGGACTGCTCCTCGGTGGCTCATCAGCATTGGAGTCTCTGTAGGTGTCTCATCTAACTCTCCAAGAGTTACTTCCCTGCCAACTCCTGCTTCTCGAACGAACTCATCCTCCAGAAAGTGAGCATGTATGGCTACGACGATCCTCTGATCATCGTCTAAGTAAAAATAGTATCCCTTAGAGTCATCAGGATACCCAATGAAACGACCTCTCATTGACCTCGATTCTAGCTTGTCTGTCATTAGTTTTTTCACAAAGCGGGGCAACCCTAAATTCTTATGTGCTTTCAAGCTTGGTTTCTCAACATTCCAAATTTCGTAAGGAACTCGATCAACAGGCTTCGAAGGGATTTTGTGCAGAATATATACAACAGTCTGTAAGGCATATCCCTATAACGATATGGGGAGATCTATGTAACCAAGCATTAATCGAATTTTATCTAATAATGTTCGATTTCTGCGTTCGGAAACACCATTCAATTGTGGTGTTCCAGGCGAAGTAAACTATGAAATGATTCTGTTATGTTTCAAGAACTCATCAAACTTGAGACTCATATACTCGCCACATCGATCTGATCGAAAGGCTTTTATTTATCTCCCAATTTGCTTTTCCACTAGTGTCTTGAATGCCTTGAACTTATCAAGGGTTTCAGACTTGTACCTCATCAGATACACCAAGCCGTAGCGAGAGTGATCATCTGTAAAGGTAATTAAGTAGTGGAAATTACCTTTGGCCATAACTCCAAACGGTCCACAAACGTCTGTATCGATCAAATCTAGAATGTTAGTGGCTCTTTGAAAAGTCCCTGTGAAGGGAGACTTAGTCATCTTACCGAGGATACAAGATTCGCACGTTGGATATAGATTTGATCCCGATGGCTTAATTATGTCATGTTTTTCCAACTCTTGAATCTTTCGATCTCCAGCATGACCGAGTCGAAGATGCCACAAATTCTTCTTGTTTGACTCTAAGTCCCGTTTGTTTGTAATTGCATTTATAGTTTTTATTTTATCTTGGACATCAAGATAATACAAACCATTTAGTAATATCGCATTTCCGACGCAATTATTTCCAAATTAAATATCGCAAATATTATTAATAAAACGAAATTCATAACCGAGTCTGCTCAAAACAGGAATAGAAATAATATTCTTAAGCCCTTTGGGAAAAACTAAAACATCGGAAAGAAATAAACTATGTCCAGTAGATAAAACGAGAGTCTTCGATCCAACGTGGCTGGCCGGTACGCTATGTCCGCTGCCAATGTTAATAAGAATCTTTCGATCCGCCAGCTTCCTACTTCCTTCCAGACCCTAGTTCAAAACACAAATATGGGCGCTAGCCCCTGAGTCAAGAACCCACGAAGTGGAAAACACAATTAAAGAACAAGTAGTTTCTAAAACGGTTTGTTTAATACCCGATTCGGACAGTCCCTCTTCCCATGGCCTAGCTGTTGGCAGTGTAGACGCTTATCAGTTGCCTTAGGACCCTTCTGAACGATCTTGGCCTTGCCCTTTTTATTTATCCTTACTTTTGGCTTAGTTAACTTGTTCAGCTTTTTCGACGTCGCTCTTCTAGACCGCATCGTCGCAACAAGTGCTACTTCCTTTCCCTTTGCCTTTTTGATCTGACTGTGAGTCTGAACAAGGTAATTCATCAAATCCGGCAAGGTGAACTTGCGATCGTTCAAGTTACAGTTAATGATAAACTGTGTGAAAGAGGCATGTAGTGACTGAAGGATCAGATCTATCTGAAGCTCATGATGAATAGGAAATGTAAGAGACTCCAACTCCTCAACCCATCCGATCATCTTGCGCATATGTTCTCCCACATCGGCGCCTTCAGCAAGCTTTCTGTGAAAGAGCTTTTCAGAAATGGCGTATCGAGACAGTCTAGACTGCTCGCCATAAAGCTCATTCAATGAAGCAATATCTCACGCATGCTCATGTCCACATGGCTACGCTGAAGATCATTGTTAATTGCAAAAGCATATAAGCCTTAACCCTAGCAATGTCCGCCAACCACTTGGCGTGTAGTGCTCGGTCAACATCACTCGTAGTATCCCCTCGGGTGAGTGGGATGGGACAATCGAGCGTATACTCTAAATTCTCCAGAGTAAGGAAAATCCTTAGATTCCGGAGCCAGTCCGCAAAGTTTGGACCTTCCAAACTATTCTTAGTGATCAACATCATAAATGATGACGTCATCGTAAACAGTAGAAAGAAAACAAATAATCTACAGAAAATAAAGATAAGCAAGTTAGGTTGAACGTATTATTCGATCAAGCACAAATAAGGACTTTTCATTTGGCTTGACTCCCACTATTTTTCTCAAAATCCCATTCTCCCGAAAGGAATTTCGAAAACCTCATTGATGGTTTCATAGTGGAGTTGAGTTCCCCGTTTCGCATTAAACAAGCCCGAACCTAACAGTTTGTTGGCCAGTCTAATCGAACGGCGCCGCGTCTTACACGAACCCGTAGATGAGTATTTCAACTTCTTTGTCTACAGTTAGGAACCCTCACGATAACTCTGCATATTGGGTATAACTTTTCTAAGTGCTACCTATCAACGTCTGGCTCGAACCTAACACTTCGAAATTCCACCCGTTGGATAACACTTTGTCAGGTGGAATGTGTTTCGGTGAGCGGCGTTTAGAAAAATGCACCTGAACTGCCTACAACAAAGATAAAATATTTGGCGCCGATAACTCGGAGCAGACCGCACATATACAAAGGTCGCAACAGTATCAAGCTTGATAGAAGACAGGAAACAAGCCCCTTTACTCACTTAGTAAATTTCAAACGGGAGAATACGTCTCACATAAGAACATAAAGCATGCATATCACATCAAACCAACATGCATGTAATTCATAGTAAAACCTAGTTTGACTACAAGACTATCAATGCGGTCTGCTTCTAATCTCCCCTATTAAATTTGTTTTATACTAAATACACGTCTTCGACCGTCATGGGTGACTCCAACTTCTCGAACGACGCATTCATTTTCAAAGTCTCACCTTGTACTTGTAGGGCCACCCTATTTAAACTAATCCTATCTAATAAAAAACAGTAAAGTACAGGATGGGGGGATCATAAGTCCCAGACAACCCGTATAATACAAAGCCGGAAGAAAACCTTGTCACCCTTAACAAATAACCCGGTCAAAATAGATAAGCCTAAGTCCACGTTGACGCCCTTATATACCATATATCATAGCATAAACACATATAAGTGACAATTAAATTCTCAAAGAAATCTGAAACGAAATTTGGGCTTTTATTGGGCCAGATCCATTTAAGGCCCATTGGGCTTCTTGTTGGGCCGGGCCTTTTCTTAGTCCAAACCTGATTGAACGCCCAAAAGCAAATGAAATTGGACCTAGACAAACTAGAGCCCATTAGGATTTCTAAATCCCAATGTCTCAAAACAACACCGCCACCATGCATGGTTGCCGGATCAGAACTAGACGACGTCGCAGCCGGAGTTTCACCCCAGACCGACGCGTCGCAGCCCCGAACCAGCGCCCCGCGTTTCACGCGCGCTGCGGGCAACTATGTGTCTCGAGTTTTTTCGGTGAATAACGGCTGCTATACAGCCTTGTCGGACCAGAACTGAGCATCGCCGGAGTCAGGGCTTCGCCACATATCGTCGTGTCCCAGCAAGACTAACGACTCGGCCTTGGATTTATGCCGAGCGTACGTGTCATGCACGTTCTCGGCTAATCCTTCGCCTGTTGACTCGGAATCCGTTTATGCTCATTTCTAATCCGAGCCATGGCTCTGATACCACCGTTGGGGATCATCCCGGGGTGTCCGTCGGACATGCGGAATTTAAAATTTTTCCCGGGATCTCTGTAAACTCTGGATCGCTCGAAGACACATAGAAACATATTGATACATATAATAAAGCAGCCTTAAACCCCAATGCAACATAACGTAAAAGAGTTTCAACCACTTTACCCTCGAAGAGAAGAGTTGCTAGCTTTTGCCGTCCCCCGGTTTGAAACCGCGCTTAGGTTGAAAGCAAACGCAAAAGAGGAGTCACGCCGACCTCGATGACTATCAAACTCGAAATCCTCCGACTATGGCTAGCAGGAGATCGAATGATATGAGCAAGAGAGCACACGAATACTTTCGTTATTTTCTCTGATGATTTCTATTTTTCTCACGTCAATTGCTTGCTTTAATTTTCTTTTAAAAATAAACTACGCATCATTGGCCTTATTTATAATGGCCGAATTTGAGACATGCTCCAAGAGAAAATTTTGAAACCTCCTTGCTTAATCCAACAAAAAATTTCGAACATTTGAGGATAATAGGTCACCGGTGCCCCCTCTCTCATCTAACGAGAATCAGTGACTAAACTTCAAACGTTTGGATTTTATTTATTTGCCTCCTTACCAGATGTCAAGTAAGAAATATTGGACCAATAAATAATATGCCTTACGAATAAATAAAAAACAAAAAAAAATTATTCCATAAATAAAATATCTGAATACATCGCTCAAATATAAAAAGCAAATAATACGTTGTTTGTCTATGCTCTATTAAATTTCATCCTCGAATGGCATTCCGAGGGCATATCCCTAACAATGACATCTGTTTGCATTTATGTTTGAGATATTTCTTGCAATCTTTCCATTCAGGATGGACCTTCTCAATGATTGCAGCCACTTGGAAATGATTCATTCAACATCATTCGTTCAACATGGATATCATGCAAGGTCTCAACTTTGTGCACCTGATTGATTATAGTCTTAGATTCGATCATTTTGTTATCGGGGAACTGTCCAAAAATAAATTCGTTTGGGCTGACATCCTCCATTTTATATTTCCATTCTCACGATTCCAACAAATCATTTGTCTTTTTACTACACAATACGCATTGTATATAGTGGTGCTAATTGCATTCAAGATGTATTACCACATAATATATCAAAATGCTTCATGCGTCAATGGCGTTTAAGGCTTCAACGTTAGACTCAAGTGCGGGAACTTTGGCTTAACTTCTTGCACGTAAGCGGTCGGGTTCAGCGTGGTGAGGTAGTAGAACAACATCTTCTGTTCTATCTCCTAAATGTTGAAGCTATTTCTGCAAACTTCTCTGGCTTCTCTAAGTGGCTGGCTGGAACATTCGATCATATCACAATAGGTGCAGCGATGGGAAGAACAACGTTGTTATTCTCGTCTTTGTTGGTTGATCTGACGTGGTCCGACATCTTATTAGTGAATCCATTTAAAGATTGTTGGCATGTTTGGGTATATCTGTCGGTCCATAACATGTGTGTTTTGTGTATGAATTTCGAGGATTGTAATAACACGATTTCCTTGAAATAGATCAGTTCTCTACCGAATGTGCAAGAAAAATGTGAGCAATTGTTTTCTAGGATACAACAGAATAATGGAGTCTACTTTGGACTAAGCAGCCTTATCAACAAACGAAAAGAACGCTGAGAGAATGCTTTACTGACTTAATTTTTTTAGTTTTTTGACTGTTTGTTTCCGATATGTAGTGAAACTAAAATGTGACACCTTTATTTAATGCATCGAACAAAATTATTTAGTTCATTCACTATATATTCAACCGGTTCATATATTTCATTAATTCGTTCAGATAAATTAATTTAATTTATTGAAATTAATTCAATTAGTCAAATGAATCTTACTTAATTCAACGAACGGGCCTAAATACATCCTAATAAAATAAATTAAAATTTTGTAGCAATAAATTCATTAGGTTAAATGAATTTTAACAATTCACATTCAACTCCTTAAATCAATATAAATGAATTCTTGTGTACGCGGCACCCCCGGTGGGAGTGTCAGTGAGCCCCATGTCAGGTGCGTGGCACGGAGCGAGTCTGAATTAGTCGCGACAACTCAAATACCGAGCGGACATCCGAAAAAAATACCACTCATTTCTAACAAATGGTTTGGGGAAATTCCGGTTTGTACCCTTGTGTTTAAGGAATTTTCAGCTGGTACTCAAAGTTTTTTTGAGTTCCGGTTCGTACCCCTAACGTATAATAAAACATAATTCTGTGTAAATCAGAAACGAATGTACGTTGCGCCTCAAATGTAGATCATGTTTCAGTGAAAACTATACAACTAACTTTGCTTTTATATCACAAAATTAAGTAAAAGTAGTTCGTCATACGACATGTTCAATGCATTTCGTCAGCCAAATGTAATAATTTTTTTTCTGAACTTTTTTTAGTTATTTTTTAAAATCGGAAAGGAGTGGGTTGTACATAGTTTTCGCGGGTGAAGATCGTCCTTCTCCATCAGATGTTTTGCTAACTAATGAGCCACCAATTATGAAATTACTGCTTAGCATACGGAAATATAGTTTATTGGTAGTGGACAGTTTGTGGGCGATGTGCGTTGTGATCCTCTGGAATCATACGCGGGCGTGGACGCCCTTGCACGTGCCTGTGGAAGGTTCATGCAGTGCGTTCTTTGAGCTAAAATTTTGCTTGCAGTTGACATTTATATTTACAGCGCGACAAACATAGTCACACGCAAAGCAGTGCTGCTTCTCTCCAGTTATACAATATTTTCTATTTTCATCCTGGTCTAGCTCTATCATCTGACACCAAAACACGTTTCATAATACTTGTCAGAATTGATCTTATCGTTACTGTTACATCAAAAAAATTAAATAAAACAGGAAATCTGTATATTTAATAAAAGTTTTTATACACATTTCGAGTGATTGCAGGAGGATGTTGTGTTGGTGCATTGATATTTCTCGTTAAAAATTAACTTAAAAACCTTTCAAAAGTGTATTTAGTAGGCTTATCTTACTAAACACAAGTTTGGTTAGTAATGTCTTCTGGCTAAACCAAGATGGGCCGCGCCCGCCGACTAGTCTACCTCGTCTTGCAAATACGTAATCGGTTGTTAGTCGGATACTAAATTGTTATTTGTGATTCCTAATGAAAACACATGTCGGTATCCAAAGCGTTGCGAATTTACTTCCTATTTTGTGATAATCTACATTTGCCATTCACTTTTTGGTTGCAAAAGTCAATGTAATGACAAAATTTGAAATCCCAGTATAACATGCACCAAGAACTTGTTTGTACAGGTAGAACCTTGCAGTGCGAGAATTAAAAAAAAATTGTATATAAAGTCAACTTGGTGAAAAGGAAAACAAAAGATAAGAGTAAACTATGAATAGTTTGACATATATTTATAAATATAGGGCATAGAAAGCTGCGTCTCGAATATTTTAATTTTATTGTTTATAAGAGCCATGCTTTGCATTTTGTTGGAAAAAAAGAAGAGTACCTATATGGACAGATTTGTTTTTATTGTTTAGGTCTTATATGAAAACAGTGAAGATCTGCAAAGTTGAATTTCTAACATCTTAGTGGTACTGGTACGACACAAAGGCAATAAATAAAGCTTGAGAAGTGAAGGTACCGAAAATTCAATTCACTTAATTGAAGTGGAACTAACCTATCTATGAGATATCAGAAATTTCATCACATGCAATAAAAAGAAACGAAATCACATGAGACCAACGACAATTGTTGGGCTATATAAAGGGCAAAAAACCACACCAATTCTGGCACCACAGATCCGATTCAATTAAGAGCAAGCATGAATGCTCTTAAAATATGGATCCTTATATATATAATAGTCTCATGCTATCTCATTCCAAGCACCAATGCAACGTTAGGAAGATTGCCTGATGGTAGGATTTGCATAATATATCCACCTAATTTTCCAAAGCCACCTTCTTCACTTCTTATATGTCCATCTCCTCCACCACCTTCGCCTCCACCTTCCCCGCCGCCTCCATCTCCACCACCGCCGTCGCCACCACCACCACCTCCGCCATCGCCACCACCACCATCTCCACCTCCGCCATCTCCACCACCACCTCAATCCCCTCCACCTCCACCACCATCTCCACCTCCGCCATCTCCACCACCACCTCGATCCCCTCCACCTCCACCACCATCTCCACCTCCGCCATCTCTACCACCACCTCGATCCCCTCCACCTCCACCACCATCTCCACCTCCTCCGTCTCCACCACCACCTAGATCACCCCCACCCCCACCACCATCTCCTCCTCCACCCTCTCCACCACCATCTCCTCCTCCACCCTCTCCACCACCACCTCGATCCCCTCCACCCTCTCCACCACCACCTCGATCCCTCCACCACCACCACCATCTCCACCACCACCTTCCTCATCCCCGCCGCCACCATCGCCACCTCCTCCGTCTCCACCACCACCACCACCTAGATCACCTCCACCACCCCCACCATCTCCTCCTCCACCCTCTCCACCACCACCTCGATCCCCTCCACCACCACCACCATCTCCACCTCCGCCATCTCCACCACCACCTTCACCATCCCCACCGCCACCATCGCCACCTTCGTCTCCGCCACCACCTTCGTCTCCGCCACCACCTTCACCGTCCCCACCACCACCTCGGTCCCCCCCTCCTTCATCTCCACCACCACCTCGATCCCCCTCACCACCACCACCATCTCCTCCTCCGCCACCCCCCCCACCACCTTCACCGTCTCCCCCACCACCACCCTCTCCACCACCACCATCGCCACCTCCTCCGTCTCCGCCACAACCTTCTCCGTCCCCACCGCCACCTTCACCACCTCCCCCGTCTCCCCCACCACCTTCTCCGTCTCCTCCTCCACCATCTCCACCACCATCTAAATCACCTCCACCTCCTCCACCTCGATCCCCACCACCTCCACCGCCATCTCCTCCTCCTCCTCCTCCGTCGCCCCATCCACCTAGGTCCCCTCCACCTCCACCACCATCTCCTCCACCTCCTTCCCCACCACCACCTATATCCCCTCCACCACCGCCATCTCCACCACCACCATCGCCGCCTCCACCGCCATCTCCACCACCACATTCACCGTCCCCACCCCTACCATCGCCCCCTCCTCCCTCACCCCCAACACCTTCACCGTCCCCACCCCCACCATCGTCCCCTCCTCCATCACCCCCACCACCTTCACCGTCTCCACCACCACCATCTCCGCCTCCGCCGTCTCCACCACCCCCATCCCCACCACCACCATCTCCATTGTCACCACCACCACCTCCCCGTTCCCACCACCACCATCTCCTCCACCGCCGTCTCCTCCACCACCTAGATCTCCTTCACCTCCACCACCATCTCCACCTCCACCTTCTCCACCACCACCTTCACCATCCCCACCACCGCCATCTCCTCCTCCGCCATCTCCACCACCACCGTCTCCTCCACCTCCTTCACCGTCCGCACCACCAGCATCTTCTCCTCCCCCATCTCCACCGCCACCTTCGCCCTCTTTCGAACCACCATCGCCTCCTCCGCCTTCTCCACCACCACTGTCACCATCTCCCCCACCACCTAGATCTCCCTCATCTCCACCACCATCACCGCCACCTTCTCCTCCACCACCTTCACCATCCCCACCACCACCATCTCCTCCCCCACCGTCACCCTCACTGTCCCCACCACCACCATCTCCTCCTCCGCCACCTCCACCCCCACCATCACCATCCCCACCACCACCATCTCCTCCTCCGCGTTCTCCTCCACCGCCTTCACCACCACCACCACTTCCACCATCTCCTCCTCCACCATCTCCTCCACCACCACCACCATCTCCACCGTCACCGTCGCCTCCACCTCCTTCACCGTCCCCACCACCACCATCTCCTCCTCCACCATCGCCATCCCCACCACCACCGTCGCCTCCTCCGCCTTCTCCTCCACCACCAACACCGTCCCCCTCACCACCATCTCAACCACAACCTTCCCCGTCTCCACCACCTCCATCACCTCCTCCACCATCTCCACCACCACCTTCACCGTCCCCACCACCACTATCTCCTCCTCCGTCGTCTCCCCCACCACCTATATCTCCTCCACCGCCACCACCATCTCCTCCGCCACCTTCGCCCCCACCACTATCACCATCCCCACCACCACCATCGTCTCCTCCTCCTTCTCCACCACCACCATCTCCTCCTTCACCGTCTCCCCCACCACCTAGATCTACTTCACCTCCACCACCATCTCCACCGCCACCTTCTCCCCCACCACCCACATCTCCGCCCCCTCCTTTGCCATCCCCACCACCACCATCTCCACCACCACCGTCTCCATCCCCACCACCACCATTGCCTCCTCCGCCTTCTCCGCCACCACCTTCACCGTCCCCACCCCCACCATCTCCGCCTCCGTCGTTTCCTCCACCACCGTCACCATCCCCACCACCACCGTCTCCTCCTCCTCCATCTCTGCCACCACCATCACCATCCCCACCACCACCTTCACCCTCTCCACCTCCCTCATCTCCACCACCACTATCGCCATCCCCACCACCACCATCACCACCGCCGCCACCATCACCTCCCCCGTCGTTACCACCCCCACCACCTAAATCTCCTTCACCTCCACCACCATCTCCGCCGCCACCATCACCACCTCCGCCTTCTCCACCACCATCACCATCTCCCTCTCCGCCGTCTCCACCACCACCTTCACCCCCTCCACCATCTCCACCCCCACCTCCTGCAATGTCTCCATCACGAGCACCTCCTCGCTCCCCACCACCACCTTCTCCGCCACCACCATCGCCTCCACCGCCTTCTCCTCCACCACCTTCACCCTCTCTACCTCCCCCATCTCCACCACCACCATCGCCATCTCCACCACCACCATCACCTCCTCCACCGTCACCATCCCCACCACCTAGATCTCCTTCACCTCCACCGCCACCATCACCACCTCCGCCTTCTCCACCACCACCATCACCATCTCCTCCTCCACCGCCTCCACCATCACCTTCGCCTCCTCCACCATCTCCACCCCCACCTCATGCAATGTCTCCATCACGAGCACCTCCTCGCTCCCCACAAGCACCATCTCCGCCACCACCACCACCACCACCACGATCTCCACCTTCGTCGTCTCCACCACCACCCCCTGCAGTGTCTCCATCAAGAGCCCCTCCACGCCGTCCGTGATCACATGAGGTTGACAAAAACGTGTACTTCAGCGTTGTGTTATATAATAAAGCAACATACTATACCAGTCTGAAATGAAACCTTAACTAAGATTTGTGATTTGGACCATGCAGCTTGACATGCAAGAAACGCGATTAAAATCATCTACTAGACTATCAACATTTCATGTTTTAAACGAGTGACATGCATGTATGAACATGTATTTGTTCTTTTCACAAAAATAAAAAAACTTATTATACATTACACAATTTTCTTTATTTACTTTATATGTTTCTAAAAATAATATTGATAGATTTTCAACGTGAAGTTATCGCTTGATAGTCCAAGAATGTAGCATCTATCATTTGAACATTAAATTATCTTCAACATAATTAATCCTAGGAACAAAAAATAGATTTTCCAGACTCTTGACCTCCAAAAACTTTTAGCTAATGATATGAGATAGTTCCCCAACATACGTTAGGGCATAAATTTTTTATGTTGTATATTTTTAATATTTTAATTACGTCATGTTTATGAGACTGAGAATTCATTTCACTATGTAAGTTGATGTTAGTACTTGTTTTGTAACGTGCAAATGACTACGTTGGTCCCTTGCACAAATTAAACATTTTTTGAGTAGAGTTTATAGGCCTTCAGTGATCCTCCACCAGACTAGCTCCCATGCACATGGGAAATATCATAATATTAGGCAAGTTCCTACACAACTCAATTATTTCATGAATTGGTGATGAATTTGTGAGGAAACAAAATATCTCGAAAGGGACGTTGGAGGCAGAAATCTTTGCTACATCATGATGTTGATGCTAAATGTTTTTGAGAATATAATTGACATCGTATCAACGAGGCATTCTTTCTTACATACCTTATGTACTACACCACAATGTCTCATCATAACATATTGAGCTCTTCTTCGAGAAGATTGAGCTCCTTCAATGTAGTGATTTGCACATAGGATCATGGACGAAACCACATATGGGTCAGAGGGGTTGGCCGACCCCTAGTGGCCAGCTTTAGAATGATTTATACCTGATACGGGTATGACTCCGATCAACAAAATTAAGGTCCGGGACACGTTCGACGTCGGAGTTAAAGCGGACTCGAGTTGTTGAGAAGGTAAAGAAAGAGCCATAAATAAAGGGGAACACAACTTACGTTGTTCGGATATGAGAGGATCCTACATCCACATGCATCGAAATGATGTTTTTCATTAATAGAGAAAGATTACACACTTAATCCCACATTCTCTCATATTTACAAGTGTTTTGAAGCCCCAAAAGATAAAGAAAAGGTGAAGAGAGGATGAAAGGATATGCGCGTGTGTTGTTGATGTGTTAGTGTGTGTAGGATGGATAAAGATGGTGTAAAATGGTTAGGGTTTCTCTTTTTATAGTGCATCTCAGCCTCTAGCCCAAGGAAATTACCTTCATCTCATTCCTTTATGACATGGGACCCACGAGGGTGCAACTTTCTCTTTAGTATTTCTGGAAAATGTCATTAGGATAGATCTACCATCGGAGATAGGTCCACTCTACCCGACGTATCTATTTCAACTCTGCTTCCGCTCCAACAGACCTGCCAAAGGTAGCTGTGAACACGGAAGATGTTGAGCTCTACCAGATTTGTCTCTTGCCAGAGGGAGCACTCCAGGTGTAAGCATTGGTTAGACATCGTCTTCTTGGTCGGAAGGCAGGGGAGGATTCATGAACGTCCCTTTCTCCCCTATTATATCAGACCTAAGTCTTATCTAGAGTGGTTCCTCTTTCCTTAAGAAGGAGCTCTAGCGGTTCGAGAATCCGAGGGATCAGGTATGGAAGTTTTTCCATTACCTAGCCGGGAGAAAGAGCCCTGGTGGTAAAATTCACCTGCATCAACCACTATCCCTACTCTGAATTGTGTTTAACATAATAACACACTAGGTTTCCATTTTCTCTTCTCTTTCTCCCTTTACGACCATGCCTTAATTTTAGCTGTCATTCTCCCATGACGCATGATACTCTTGTCTTTTCCTTCAACCGTAGTAGGGTATTCAGAGGGCCACATAGAATACCATCCCGCTCTCTGTACCTATCCTCCTGCATCTGTCGGTCATAATGTTGCAGACCTGCCGATCGTCTAGAGACCGTAGAGCTAAACTAAGAAATATTGGCCCAATTATCTTGATAAAGACTTCGTGTGTCAACATGGAGTGGTACTTCACATTCTTGACCATGTAGGTCTGGTCTTAATCTACTAGCATGGGGCTGGACTTAGAAATCTTTACCGGAGAAATCAGGTCTTTGTGTGCTATCAAATAGCTTGACTTAGGTATCCTGATTAGAGAGATCAATACTTTATTTTCCATCACAAAGCGGACTTAACTATCCTGATCGGAGAGATAAAGTCTTCGTTCGCCAGCATTGGGCTCGACTTAGATATAACAATCAGAGAAATTAGGTCTTCATTTGCTATCACGAAGCTGAACTTAGGTATCCTGATAAGAGAGATTAGGTCCTCATTTAGGAATCCTGAACAAATAGGTCAAATTTTCGTTTGCCACCACTGGGCTGGACTTAGATATCATGATCGGAGATATCAGGTCTTTGTTGCCCAGCACTAGGCTGGACTTAGATATCCTGATCGAAGATATCATGTCTTTATTTTTAACAGCTCAGATTGGCCAGGTCTTCGTTCGCCAGCACTAGGCTGGACTCAAGTTTCCTGATCGGAGATCAGGCCTTCGTTTGTTAGCACTAGAATGGACTTAGATATCCTAATCTGAGAGATCATGTCTTTGTTTGCCAGCGTTGGGCTGGACTTACATATCCTGATCAGAGAGATCGAGTCTTCGTTCGCCAGCACTGAGCTGAACTTAGATATCCTGATAACAAATATCAGGCCTTTGATTGGCAGCGCAGCTGGATTCATTTTTATAGTCAATGAGACTTGTTTGTCAGCGTAGCTGAATTAAGATGTATCCGTCAGCATATCTGAATTACGAACTTGTCCGTTAGCATTGTTGAGTTGAAGACTTGTTTGTTAGCATAGCTGAAGTGGTGTATGTCCGTCAGCATAGCTGAATTAAGGACTTGTTTGTCAGCATAGCTGAATTGAGGTATGTCCGTCAGCATAGCTGAATAAAGGACTTGTTTGTCAGCATATCTTAATTGAGGGTGTCCTAAGACGAGCTCAACGAGAACAGAAATCTCGTGTGGAATAGAAGGGTAAAAGCTCGTTTGATTCTGATTTCCAGTACGAATACGACCCCCGACAGATGGCGAGTTCAGCGCGTGCTCTGAAAGGGAATCGGGTTAAAATTCCCGAATCGGGACGCGACGACTGACGACAACATTAGGGAGTCCGAAGACGCCGGTAGGGGCCTCAGAAAGAGTTATCTTTTCTGTTTAACGGCCTGCCCACCCTGGAAATGGCTCAGCTGGAGGTAGGGTCCAGCGGCCGGAAGAGCACCACACGTCGCGCGGACTTGGGCCCGGTCCGCCGCTGGGGACGCTTCTACAGACTACAATTCGGACGGCGCGGCCATCAAATTCTCCAGTTGGGCTATTCCCGGTCGTCCATCAGCATAGCTGAATTAAGAACTTGTTTGTGAATACAACTGAATTGAGATGTGTCCGTCAGCATAGCGTAATTGAGATGTGTCCGTAGCATAACTGAATTAAGGACTTGTTCGTCAACATCGCTCAGTTAAGGACTTGTTTGTCAGCATAACTGAATTGTGGTATGTCCGTCAGCATAGATGAATTAAGGACATGTTTATCAGCAAAGCTGAATTTAGGTATGTCCATCAGCATAGCTGAATTAAGGACTTGTTTGTCAGTATAACTTAATTGAGGTATGTCCGTCAGCATAGCTGAATAAAGGACTTGTTTGCTAACATATCTGAATTGAGGTATGCCCGTCAGCATAGCTAAATTAAGGACTTTTTCGTCTCCATAGATGAATTGAGGTTTTTTCGTCAGCATAGCTGACTTAAGGACTTATTTGTCAGCATAGTAGAATTGAGGTATTTCTGTCACCATAGCTGAATTAAGGACTTGATTTTCAGCATAGCTGAATTGAGGTATGTTCCTCAGCATAGCTGAATTAAGGACTTGTCGTCACCATAGCTGAATTTAGGACTTGTCTGTCACCATAGCTGAATTAAGGACTTGTTGTCAACATGGTTGAATTGAGGTTTATCCGTAAGCATTGCCGAATTAAAAAACTATTTGTCAGCATAGCTGGATTAAGGAATTGTTTGTCAGTATAGTTGAATTGAGGACTTGTCCGTCTGAATAGCTGAATTAAGGACTGTCAGCATAACTGAATTGATATGTGTCTGTCAGCATAGCTGAACGGAGATGTGCCTGTCAGCATAGCTGAATTAAGGACTTGTCCGTCAACATAGCTGAATTAATGATTTATTTGTCACCATAGCTTAATTGATGTATGTCCGCCACCATTGTTGGATTAAGGACTTGTTTGTCAGCATAGTTGAATTAAGTTATATCCGTCAACATGGCTGAATTAAGGACTTTTTGTCAGCATAGCTGAATTTAGGTATGTTCGTCTTCATAGTTGAATTAATGACTTGTCCGTCAACATAGCTGACTTAAGGACTATCAGAATAGCTGAATTGAGATGTGTCTGTCAACATAGGTGAATTAAGGACTTGTAAGCAGAATCGCTAAATTAAGGATTTATTTTTCAGAATAGCTTAAGTGAGATGTGTCCGTTAACACAACTGAATTAAGGACTGACACTGTAGCTGAATTGAGACATCATGATTAGAGATATCAGGTCTTTGCTCACAAGCACATAGATGCACTTAGATATCCCAATCAGGTTAGTCGAATCTTCAGCCTGCAGTGTGGAGCTGAACGTCTGCCAGTGTGGAGCTGGAATTAGAAATCCTTATCATAGAGATCAGGTCTTCGTTTTTATATTCTAGAGACTTCTATTATAGTCCGGAGACTTGTGTAGGGTCCGGTGACATGATTATAGTTCTGAAAGCATTTTTAGAGTCTTGAGTTATTTAGGGTTCGAAGACCTGGTTATGGTCCGGAGACCTCGTTACAGTCCGGAGACCTGTTCGTGGTTCAGAGACCTGTTTATGGTCCGGATACCTGTTCGTGGTCTGAAGACCTGTTTATGGAAGACCTGTTGGTCTGGTGTGGTTTAAGCTGTAGACTTGTGATTTGGCTAGACGTTAGGAGAGGTTTTTGTCGGTGCTATTATCCAGATCTACGCCACAAAAGATGTGTACATGCTTGGAGCTATCTCGTATCAATCACTCCCCCTACTCTGAAGTGTGTTTAACGTAGTAACACATTCATAGTATTTTAAGAGCACGTTATTCTTTTCTCTTTAAGGCCTGAATTTTAGTCACTCTTCATCATGACATAGAATGCCTACTTTCCTTCAACTGTAGTAGGGTGTTCGGAGTGCTTTAGAGAACACCCTCCCATTCTCTGAATCTCTTCTCCGACATCTTTCGATCATACCATTGTGGACCTGCCGATCACTGATGGGCCACTAATATGGGTAAAGAAATGTTGACATGAGCAGCTAGATTGGGTCTTCTTTAAAAGATAGTTAGGGTCTGTGCCTGCCAGCGGGAAGCCATACGCCTTTGCTTGCTGGTGTAGCGTGGGATACCTAACGGTGTAGAACTAGACACATACCAACGTGGAGCCGTGCTTATAAATCCCGAATAGATATGTCGGGCCTTTGCCTGCCGTCGTAGAGCTACTCTTATAAATCTCGATCAGGTATAGTTTTTGCCACATTCGTGGTTTTAGAAATTTCGTCTCCAGGACTTGATTCTCCTACCTCATTTGGTTGTTTGCGTTTTTGTGTCTCGTTTAAGGACTTGGAATTTCATGCCTCGTTTTGAGAGCTTGACAATTCGTGCACTGTTCGAGGGCATGAGAAGTTGTGCCTCGTTGGAGGACTTAAGTATTAGTGACTCGTTTTGAGGTCTTGAGAATTTGTGTCCTGTTCAGAGGCTTGAGAATTTGTGTCTCATTTAGAGGGCTTGAGAACTGTGTAGCACGGATGCTCCACCTCCTCGGGGCTTATGTGAGATAGTGCCTCTGCATGCCAGGATTTAAGTGTAGAGCGGCCTGAGCATGTCGGGGCGTATGCGAGGGCTTAAGTGTCGAGCGGGCCGACCATATAGGGGCTTACGCAAATAGTGCATGGAAGTATCAGGGCCTAGTGAGACTCATCTGTTGGCGTGCTACTGATAGGGCCAAGGATCGTTGGTCCTTGGCATTTTAGGCGAACATGTGGGTCGTTGGTATCTTTTGACGTGGTTTAGGCCGAGACTTGTTGGTCTTTGGTGTTTTTGGAAGACCTGATGGTCTGATATGGCTAGGGCCGGACCTGTTGGTCTCTGGCAGTTTAGGCAGACCTGTTAATCCCCCTTTTGAATCTTCTCCACTATTCCAGCCCAGTTGTTTTAGATAAATGGTAATGTCTGCTCAGCTGCCTTCCCGGATAATCCAGCCTTAGCAGCACCATCGAGGGACATAGATAAGGATATCTTGCTAATAAATTCATAAATTAGGGATCAAGAGAGTTTGCACCTCTCTTTGTATTCAAAAGTGAGTATGTTGTTAGAACTAGTGGCTGGGGCTCGGGGTCATAATACATCCGTAGCCACAGTATCGAGGGACGTATGTCAAGAGATCAGAAGAGCATCCTACTGAGTTTCCAATTGCACCCCCCGGTACTCAGAAGTGATTATGCTGCCAGTACTACTGGTTGAAGCTCTGTGGTCGTGATATATCCGTAGCATGCCACTAAAACAATACCAGCAACTTAGAATTAGAACTAATTCCAGCCCAAAAGAATAAATTCAGCCTAACAACACTATTTCTAACAACCCATAATTTTTTACTTCAGCAGCCTATAATATTTCAACTCTTGTAGCCCAAGAATAATTAATTCCAGCAGCCCAGAATTATTTACAACAACCCATCTAATATAATTTATCTGGCCCAAATATTTTCAAAGCCCAACAACAACAAACCCAAACAAAAGTGCAACCCAACATTTTCTCAATCACCCTAGCCCCAATATCTCAGATTTAAGATATTTTCTCCAAAACATAATAATAAAATCAGGAAGATATTTTTGAAATTCCGATTTGACCTCAAATTTTAGAAAACTTACAACGGGATCCCAAGATGCGATTTTCGGCATACGCATCGCCGGCGACTATAGAAGCGACCACGGCGGTTTCTACTTCCGGTGCGAACGTCCTTCTGGTGGTTCTTTGATGCCAAGAAATCCTAGGAACATCGATTCCTGTCCATTTTGTCTTCGCGGAATCCGATTGACTCCGCAAGTTGACATCCAATCGACTACGACGACCGGGTATGAGCAGCAAGGGCCTGAGCTAGAGGGCCTCGCACCGTGGGTACCGTCGATTTTGAAGAATATGTTTTAATTTTCCGGATGTTGCCAAAGTTGGTAGTTGAGATTTTTGTTCATCGCTGAGATGTTGTCCTCTGATTGCGGTGGCTACTAGTGGCCTGTGGCCGCGCCTGGTGCTTCGATTGATAGGTGACATCTTGATAAACACAACAGTGGTTTTGGATCGCTCAACGAATGCGTCTAGTCCGCGATGGAGTGCAACGAACGGGTGCTTGCAGCCTCGTTGATTTTTTCTTTTTCTTCCATTAACTAGCGGTGGTTTTGTTCTGGGGGCTGGCAAAGGTCTTGCAGCTGTCTTGGTCGCGCTGATAGAGGCTGCCTGGTCTCCGGTGACAGTGGGGCCAAGGTTGTCCACGGTCCTAGCTGTGCTTGACATGGTGTATCTCCTTCGCTCCACAAGTGTGCGATAAAATGCCACCTAAAAAACTGTGACATGTGGCAGACCAAAACACTTCTAAAAGTGACCGAACAAGTCAAGAAACTCATGCCTCCACTTCGGTTTCCCACTGAGGGTGCCATTTGACATGGGTATGACCCCGATAAACAAAATTTAGGTCTGAAAAACGTACAACGTCGGAGCTAAGCGGACTCGAGTTGTTGAAAAATTCAAAGAAAGAGCCATAAATCAAGAGGGACACAATTTACGTGGTTCGAATTCGAGAGGATCCCACGTCCACTGGCCGCCAAATGATGTTTTCATTAATAGAGAAAGATTACACAATCAGGCTCACATTCTCTCATATTTACAAGTGCTTTAAAGCCCCAAAAGATAAAGAAGAGGTGAAGAGAGGATATATGTGTGTGTTCTTGGTGTGTTAGTGTGTGTAGATGGATAAAGATGGTGTAAAATGGTTAGGGTTTCTCTTTTTATATTGTATCTCACTTACTTGCCCTTAGAAATGACATTCCTCTCTTTCCTTTATGACATGGGACCCACGAGGGTGTAACTTTCTTAAATAGTTCTTGTGAATGTCATTAGGGTAGATTAACCATCGGAGATAGGTCCACTCTACCCGATGGATATCTTTCAGCTCTGCTTCCGCTCCGATAGACCTGCAAAAGGTAGCGGTGAGCACGGAAGGTGTTCAGCTCGACCAGATTTGTCTCTTGCCAGAGGTAGCACTCTGGGTGTACGCATTGGTCAGACATCGTCTTCTTGGTCGAAAGGCATGGAAGGATTCATGAACGTCCCTTTCTCCCAATTATATTGAACCTAAGTCTTATATGGGATGGTTTCTCTTTTCTTAAGAATGATCTTCAGCGGTCCGAAAATCCGAGGGATAAGGAATGGAGGTTTCCATTATCTAGCCGGGAGAAAGAACCCTGGTGGTAAAATTTACCCGCATCAATACTGTAACGTATGAGTGGAGACTCCATACCTACGTGACGTTCACAGGTGAGGAAGACGACCTTAAAACCCTAATATTTGGGTTCTTTTTTAATTGGGCTTTTCAATATTGGACCAAGATATTTTTAAATGATATATATATATACTAATAAGAATGAGCTTATTATGAACTGGGTCAATGTTACCCCAATTATATTTTCATTATAAATCTTAATTATATCTTTTTTAAATATAAAACAAAACGCCAATTATATAATTGTCCAATTTTTCAGAATGGCATCTTCAAATATCTACCCGAAAGAGAACTGGATGTTCGTCAAATAAAACAACTACGGTGTGGACCTCAATGCCCAGACAAGGTGATAATCTCAATTCTACGGCGACAACCTTTGCGGACGCCTTCACCTTATCCACTCAAGTGCCCGAGGGGTACCTTCAAAAGTTCTAGGGCTCATTGAGGAAGCCAAATCCCACCGTCAGCCTCTCTCTGGAAGCCACGCTTCACACCATAGCAGTGCAACTAACGAAGACAATCTTGCTAAGGGTGGTTCCGCTGCCGATGCGTCAGAGTTTACGCACTTCCATCCACCGACGCCAAATTTTTGACCTCTGACGAGTGGGCTATGGAGGCGAGCCTACCCAACTATCCAATTATCAACTGGAGGGATTTCACATCCCTGGAAGACCTTCTTCAGTCTTGTCAATATGTGCCTTCGCCAATGCATATCGGCTTTGACAGATGCAACGTCAACCCTTAGACTCTACCACAACATCATATTCAACAAGGACGTTGACGTGGAACCGTTGATTTGGAACGACCTTGTTGATCTGCTCAACACAAGAGACAACTCAAAAAAGGGATGAGTCATCCCTTATATCCGGTGGTTTCGTTGTTGATCCAGTACTTTATGGCGGACAACCCTGAGATACCGCAACGCCCCAATGCACCATGCTACTCAGCACCAGTTCTGAAATTCTTCCACACAGCCAAAGACAACCCTGTAGGTCCACAACCTACAAACATGGTGATTCCAGAGGCGTTGCTGAGCTACGCCAACGAGACGGACTGGACAATACTTGTCTATCGTCTCGCCCACAATATCACCGCTCCAACAGCTCCGGTAGACCTAGCCGAGCCAAACCCCGGAGCAACCCCGAGTTAAAGTGAGGGTCCTGAGTGTGCACCAACCTTGGAGTCCTATGAATCCACGGAATCAGAGGATGAAGAGTGTCTCATCTACGATGCATCGGACACCCACAATGAGGAACAACAAAAGCAGTTCAACGATTAACCTGCTTCCTTGCCGATGCCCTCCACGGTTGCCACATAAACCACTACAATCCGAAATAACCCCATAGGTTCAGGAGTTGATGTGTTCGACTCCCGAGTAGAAGTCGCCACATTAAGTCCGGCGCAAACAATACCTTTCCCCGACCACTCCTGTATCTCCCAACAGATAGAGGTTTCAATAACTTCACAAGGGGACCCACATCTACTATCACTGCCTCGCTCGGAGGCAGGAGATATTAAAAAATGTGGTTCACAACCCCTAACCACCGTCCTTCTTCTTTCACGATAGGTCATGTGCCTACTTTGCCTATATTATTCCTACCTTTTAGGACACATACACCCTCTCACTCTAGGTCTGAGTGACCTAGCCAGATGCATCCATTATGGATGTGGTTTGATGATTGGAAGGAAGTCGCTGCAATGTCAACTACAACAGCGGTAACGGGCCATCTGCTCACCCCTCCAATGAGGGTGATGTCAACGGGAAGCCTCAGTGGCCCCGATTTTGTGATTCCTCCCACAGGCCTTAGTGCAACTGCCACAACAGTCATAGTGACACTCCCCCCAAAAGTGTCACGAGGATTCACTTGAATTCATACCATAGTAAGTGCATGACACGCGTCCGTTACCTACTCCGACGTTGTGACAACGGAATGCCTAAGTGGCTCCGGTAAGATATCGCCCATGTTCGTCACGAAGGAGGCTTTGTCCAAGTCTTTCAAAGAGGCCGTCGACGTTCTTCCCCCGTCCCTCGAAGAAAATATCTTGGGACAGATGCGTATGATTATTAAATCTGCCTTACGAGAAAAAGGCAAAGCTGTCGTGATGGACGTACCCCCACCTTCCCCACCACATCCTACACATCATCTCGACCCATGCACCATGCCCGACTCCTCGCCATCGAAATAGAACCCCATCCAAGCAGAAACTATATGAACGACTAGTCGATGGCCCCGACTCGCAACCACCTGCAACCTTATGCAAAGAAAGCTCCCGCCCCAAACGGCGCAATGACGATCCTGACGATCAGGATTGTCCAGAGGGGGAGAAGATGCATAAGACTCAAAAGGCAGGTCACATACGAGGA
This sequence comes from Linderniella brevidens, assembly GCA_004919715.1. NCBI lineage: Eukaryota > Viridiplantae > Streptophyta > Magnoliopsida > Lamiales > Linderniaceae > Linderniella > Linderniella brevidens. The sequence continues at coordinate 11,474,169 of SWDC01000148.1, forward strand.
AGAGGGAAGACGCCAAGCCATGGAGCGGTCACCTCGTCTTCAAATCTACCACCTTCATCATCCACCCAACAACAACCGCCTCACCAAACAGCTACCCAAATACCATAAACCACCACTCAACCATAAACCCCACCACAAACCGCTACCCAAACAGTAAAACACTTCTTCCCAACAGCCCTCCTCCGGGTTATTTAATCCACACCCGTACATCGACAACTATATCTTGAAGGAGGAGTTGTTGCATGTAATAGGGACGGAAGAAAAAGCCTGCCTCCGCCTAGAGCATGATCGATAGTCCTATCCAAAGCAACGTCATACATCTGTTTCCTTAACCAGAGGAGGAGGTCCAAGGTGTAGACCACACCACATAAATCCTAGAGCTCCCAGGTCTTCTCTCCCATCAAATGCACGAGAAAGAGGCAATCATCTTGAAGAAGAAGAAGACACCTTTGGATAATAAGAAGATCAAGGCTCTATTCCTTGAAGACTATTACCCAAGGATCTAGCTATACGAGAAGAAAGTACGGAGGGTGAATCTGCCCAGCCTCCCAAATACTTCAACCACTCCGGTACCTTTCTTCTTTGAAGGGGATCTGTTCACTCTTTCTAAAACCTCAACCATAATAGATTGTCTCTGTTTAGTAGTACCTCTGCACTGAAACCCAACCATTGGATATTCTCGCTCAATGTCCTTGCTAGGCATTTTCTTCTGCATTTTGGGTTCCTTCATATCATTGACCCCCAAATTTTTTGAATTGGAAACTTTTTGGGTTGGGTTAACCCCAGATCCACAGCCAAGGCACCCACTCATGCCTTATTTGCACCACTTTTTGTCCCATCTTTTTTCTTTCACACCTCCTTCAAGTGCCCATAGTTGGAACAAAAAAGAAAATTTGGATAATTTCCATTCGTACACCACATTATGCTCCATTAAGTACCCATCCTCATTAGTAAACTGTCACATAGCTCCTTCTCCAAGTTAACGTCCACCATCACTCGGTCAAATTGTATCCACTCCTTATTCTCCATGATAGGGAGACCAACCACACTAGCCAAACGGCTGAGGGATTTGGTACCCCAATATTTCAGATCCAGCTTTGGAAACGCATCCAGATAGGGACTTTTCAGATTGATATTTTTTATAAACTACGTGTTAATCGACCAAGGAGGCAGAATCATGGGCTTTCTATCGAAACGCAGGAGTGATGCTTGGAGAATATGGTTTCTCTGCTCCAGCGAAGTGAATTTCACCAAAAATAATTCTGGTTTTACCTGCATCACTTTATGCATTCTTGATTTCTGCCATACTCTATAAAAATCCGTTAATCACATTGCAAGGTGGATTCGCACCCAAAACATAGCAGAGGAGGGAATAACTCCAATAGGAGACTTCAAATTACAAAGAGGCCATTCAAATTCTTTAACATGTGGTGTTCGGCCCCAAATTTCCTGGAGACAGTTTCCACTAACTGGAACCCGGATCAAAGAGGGACTAAAATGTTTAATTTGGTGACCAAACTTAAACAACCGAGGCAGCCTCTGAAAGCTCTTAATAGAACTATATTTGCGGATGTCATAAATTTTACTGATATTGTTAGAACCAAACTTAAGAAGTCCAGCTTGCCCTGCACACATGCTAAATGAAGAGTTGTTGATAAAGGAGAAAAACATGAGGACAGAATATAGTTTCCTCAATGCAGCAACTACCACATTCCTAAAACAAAAAGACAAGCTCTGATGGATACAGCGGGGGGATCGAAATACCAATTATTTTCGTACAGTCATCAAGCAGAGGGCTTATAAGAACATGGTGACTTCTACCCAAACAGAAGAGGGGACCACTATCTCGGATGGTTGTGAAATTCTGCAGCTCTTTATTGCATATTACCAGAACATTATGGGGAAAGCTGATCCAGTTAAGGAGGAGTTTGATGAGAGAATTGCAGCTCAAGGTTACAGGCTGACATTGGCTGGCCAACTTGCTCTCATCAAGCCTTTTGAAAGAAGTGAAGTCCTGTCTGTGTTGAAATCCATACATGAAGATGCTACCCCAGGTCTGGATGGATACAACGGTGGATCCTTTTTTGCACTCATGGGCAGTGGTGGGAGCTGAAGTTAGTGATGCTGTGTTGGAATTTTTTGAGATGGGAAGTATGCTTGCAGAAATGAATTGTACAACCCTATTTCTTCCCTAAAGACAGATACCCCTTTTACAGCCCATGACTTCAGACCAATTGCGTGTTGTAATACCATTTATAAATGTGTCCCTAAGCTCATGCGCAATCGCATCAAGGTACTACTACACCGGCTCATCAATGCAAACCAGACAGCTTTTGTGGCAGGAAGATCTATTGTGCATAACGTGTTGTTGGTGCAAGATCTACTCAGACTTTACAAAAGAAATAATACATCGTCCAGAATAATGATGAAAGTGGACTTAAGGAAGGCCTAAGACACTATAAGCTGGACTTTTCTAAGGAATTGGTTGTGCCAACTAAAGTTCCCTTTATTCACTGGATCATGGAGTGTATTTCTAAAGTGACTTATTCCATTATTGTGATGGTGTTTCAGGAGGCAGAATTAAAGGAGCTAAAGGCTTAAGACAAGGAGATCCTTTATCTCCTCTGCTTTTTGTTATTATTATGAAGTTTCTAACAAGAAAACTCCTATTGTCTTCAACCGTGAAGGAGTTTAGATTTCATCCATTATGTAAGCATATAAATCTGGTAAATCTTTGCTTTGCTGATGATTTAATGATTTTCTGCAAAGGATCAAGAGGAGCGGTTAATGAGGCACTCATTCATTTCAGAGAGATGTCTGGTTTGGATGCTAATTAGCAAAAGTCCAATATCTATATAGCGGGGGTATCAAGGGAAGTTGTTAGGTCCTAATATATCCAACACGATTAAATTCGGTGAAGAATTCGATAGAAAAAGTAAAACTTACGAAGAACACGTTTGAATTTGGCGCGGAAGCTTGAGAGCGTTATTCACGTTGTAAAGCTCGGTTTTCTATTATAATGAATTCTTAACCCTAATACATCACATTAGGGTTCATTATATACCAACTAAGTTTGGTATATTTACTAAGTAGTCCTAATCTATTGCTTAATTACAATTAAGCCCAAACTACTAATTATACTACAAAACTAAGATAACATTTATATTTAAACACAATAAAAATATCCTAACAATCTCCCCCTTTGTGTTCAATCTTTGCTTGAGCGTAGGTTATCTTGTCTTGTTTTGAAAAGATTCTTCGAGTCCTAACAATCTCCTCTTTACGAGATTATTTGTATAATCTCTTCCTTTATCTTGTCTTGTGATCTCTTTCTTCTTTGGAGATCTTCAAGCTCACCTTATCTTGTAATACTCTTCTTGGCACCGGATCCTTCTTCTAATTTTCTTTTGAAGTTCGTCTTCAAATGTCGGAAGGTGTGTGAAGTCGCGTGCCGGATCTATGGAGAATTTCCTCTTTAGTGTTCTATCTCTCCCTTTGATAGCGACGAAACTCCCCCTATTTTAGTTCAACCTTGTGTTGGGATCGGGGAATTCAGTTTGAAATTAGGAGAGACATACACGAACGCCAACTTCGGTCATTAAAGCTCGTGGTGTTTGCTTGATTCGACGACGCTTAAAAATTTAGTATTTCCGATCAATCTTGTACTTTCGTTGTTGTATTGCTCCCATTTCTTTAGTACTACTCCCCCTCATGATGATCGAGTGGGGAGATCGTCATGGCGATATATCAAAATGGGCCATCGTCGTTTGGCAAGAAGATTGAATCGTCATGACAAGGAGATGGAGTTTGTAGACACTGTAGGAAATCAAATTCGGTAATAACCCGACGGAGCCACGAAGGCGTTCCATCGATATAAAACCGGGGCCACATAGGCTTCCCGTTGACGTCATTCTAGGAGCGTTGCTCGTAAAAGATGGCCTGAAACCGTTGTTGATTTGATGTTGCAACGGTAGGACTTCCTTTCGATCATCAAAGCATGTCTGAGAATGACATGTCTACGAAAGTTCTAACTTGATCACAAAGACCAAGTATATAAAAAGTGTATGTTTCCTAGAAGTGGAAGTGAGGACACACTATAAACGATGTGATCAATGAAAGCGTGGTACGGGGCGGATTACCACTTAGTTCAATATCTCCCACTTCCAAGTGAAGTGGTGATAGTAGACGTGGCTCCCCGTGAGAAAATGAAACATCGGTCTTTTAGGAGACGATGAGTGGGTAAGGTTCGGATGTGCATGCGCCGTTGGACCTAATGCGGCGTCTTCTACCCGGGAGCTAATAAAATTAGCACCTGTACCTATGGGGATTAGTCCGAAATATTTGAGAGATAAGGGATTTATGTACCTTCAAAAATTTCCAAGTCATCATCGAAGTCATCTTGCTTATTGTTCGGATGATGTAGGATCGGTGGTAGGTTGTATCGTCACAAATGCTCGAACGCGTTCCGGGATTAGGATCAAGTCGGTTTAGACTGAACCATAGGAACTAAAATCCATGCTTCCAGGATATGAGATGAGTGCTGCTTTATTTGAATCAGCAAGCCGGAGCCGGTCGTTGAAAATGAGCATTTGGATCATCATGAAGATTGTCACCTTTGTTTTTTTGGAAATATTTGTCCGTTGTAAAACTCGAGATTCTTCCTCGAAGTCCGTCGAAAGTTGTCAGAGGAAATATATGTATATTTATTAGTATATGATATTATATATATAGATATATATGGTTTGGGGGAGAGAGGTTGTCGGGTCGGAGTCGAAAAGTGGAGCTATCGAGAAAAAAAATTTCGGATGAGGTGTATCGAGAAATATTTTCAAATGAGGTGCATCGAAAAAGAATTTTGGATGAGGTTTCCGATAAGATTTCTCAAAAAAATTTCTCGATTCGAATGAGGTGCATCGAAAAAATATTTCGAATAAGGTGTATCGAAAAATATTTCGAGTGAGGTTTGCGATAAAATTTCTCGATATAGTGGAGAAAATTTCTCGATAAAAAATTTTATGATAACGTTCCATGAGAAAAATTTCACGAGAAAGTTGTACGAAAAAAAATCAATATTAGAAAACTTTATCTGTATTTTTATTTCTCCCTCTCAAATAATGCTTTGGAATGAAGTTTCTCCCCCTAGAAAGTTGCGTAGTAAGATTAAAAAAATATTACGAATCTCTTTCCCTTAATGCATTCGTTTAAAGTTTTAACTCCCCCTCAAAAATTAAAATTGTTGCTCCCTCTTGAAAGAAATAAGAGTTGTTTAAAATAAAAGAGCAGCTCCCCCTCAAATTAAGCTCATTTAAAATTCTTATATAAAAAAACGGTATTTATCATTTCCGTGTATAATATGCATTTAGAATTTTAAAATCTCTTAAAGTTTTAAAAATGCATATTTAAAATGTACCATGTTGAAAAATAATAGGTATTTTTCAATGTAGCTCGTATGCGTATGCAAATTTAAAATTTTGAAAGTTCGTTCAACATACGCATAATTAGAATGTACCTCGTTGAAGTGTAGTTGTAGTAGCTCATGCCTCGTCCCTTTATCATGTATGTGGAGCCACTACGTCAAATACCATACATGAGGGAATCTGCAAAAAAATATTATCGGGACTTTGGTACCCATTGTAAAGTGGGTCCTCCCTTAGTAGCAGAAAACGTGTTTAGCATAGATGGAGTCAAATTTAATTTCGGTCCTAAATCATCCATTAATGTGCGTTTAGGTACCCAAATTTGTGTGGGATTTCCTAACTTAATAGTCGACATAGGAACCCATGTATGGGTGATTTGACATGGAAAAGAAATTTCAGCTTTGGTGAAAGTATGTCTCGGGGAAGATTTAAATATGTTCTCCGAAGCCAGTCGCATAAGATGCTTCTTAGAATGAACTTGGACTGGATACTCATGTAGGAATACGAGCATATAGAATTATTAGCATTACTAGCATATAAGTCGTGTATCCTACGTTGAGAATTCACACAATTCACATTAGAATGATGAGAAGAATTAGAAAAATTATTACCAAGTATAGGCTTCTTAAATGGAGAATTATTAAAATCATTTGAAGCACACGATGAAGTTTGTTTGCTAGAACTTGGAGCCTTTTCGTTAAAAAATTTCTTTATAGGAATAGGAGAGGACAATTTTTGTTCTTTAAATTTCCGTTCCGTAACGTTTGAAAATAATGTAAATTTTCCTTTCTCTTTCCTAAGTTGTATTTGTTCCTTAGCAATTAGAAGTTCCTGACTTTTACTTTGAATTTCAATTTCGGTCAAAATTGGCGTAGAAGTATTAGTAAAAGTCTTTACGATTTTAGGAACAAAAACGTCCGTTTGCGTTGCTTTATTATGTTTAAGAGAAGGTTTTTCTTGAGAAATATCGTTTAAAACAGGTAAAGGAGATGAATTTTTTAGATTTTATATCTCCAATAAAAGCGCATTCTTTTCTATTTCAAAATTCTTTCTTTCTGTTTCTAGGGAAGAGTTCAAATCAACTATTTTCTTAATAATAGCGGGAATATAACAGAAAGTAGAATTTTTAGAATGATCAAATTTTTCTTCCTCGACTTTAGAAAGATTTTCTAAAGGATATAATGAGTTATAGTTACTAGACAGATTTATTTCTCATGTCTTGTAACTATTGTTCAATTCAGTGTATTCAAAGGGAATTTCAGTCCTAGTTGCGGTCTTTCGTTTGGATACTTCTAAGGCATTTATTTCGGAAGTGTTAGTAAAGGCCATTAAAGAAGTAAATCATAAACCCATGTACTTGATATCATATAATTGTTTTACGTTAATCTTTTTCAAGTTACAAGGAATAGTAAAGCCTAAGCCTTCAACAGGATTATAAAATTCCATGTTATGTAAATGAGGGAAATTTTTGAGATTTGATATTTCATCGAAAAGCTTTTTCGTTTCCGCTCGGAAACCTACTCTTTCTAATTCCAGAGTGTTGTTTAATTCGGTTATTTTATGAATAACCTCCGGAATTTCCCAACAAGAAGTAGGTTTATCAGAATGTAAAATATTTCCCCAACTAGATGCTAAGGCTTTAGAGGAACTTTGGTCTTTTTGACCCTTTTCAGCAAGATTCTTCACTAAATTTTTAATTTTAGAGTACAATTTTCTGCGTTCCTCAACTAATTCATCATAAAGGAGTGACTTATTACGACACGCTACTTCACTATTTTTAAGACGCGTGGTAAGTTCCTTATTTTTTGTTTCTAACTCCATAACTGTTTTCTCTAATTTTTAAAATAAACTAGAGTCAGATGACTAACTTTGAGATGGTCAATGGATGAGTTCATTCGTAGATATGCTCTTTGAAGAGCATCAATTAGGTCTTGATTGTGTTCCATAGAGTAGTTATTCATTTGTTTTGGTTAGGATAAAATGTAGGTTGGATATTTGATCGTTGACGCGTTATGTGGATTTGAAATCTTTTAATAAAAATTTCGAGAAATAGAGTAGGTATCGAAAAGTTTTTTTTTTAGGATAAAATGTAGATATCGAAAACTTTTGGACCGAAAGTATAGTTTTTGAAAAGTTTGGAGTCGAAAAGTTTAAGTATCGAAAATTTTGTGTGTACCAAAAACTTTTGATAATGAGAGTGCAACATCGAAAACTTTTTATTTTCAAACAAATTTTGAAAATGAAACCTTTTGGATCAAAATATTAAAGTTTGAAAAATTCGGGTCAAAAGGTTAAGTATCGAAAAATATGTGTATCGAGAAAATTTATCGTACCGAGAAAGTTTTGCGATAAGATGAAATTTCGTAGTTAAAACTCATATGTAGTTAAAACTTCGTATCGTTTCATAGTTAAAATTTACTTCATCATTAGTTTGCGAGAACTAATGATTTGCGATAAGAGAACTAATAAGAAGTTTTGTGAGAACTAATGATTTGCGATAAGAGAACTAATAAGAAGTTTTGCGAGATCTGTTTGCGATGATTAAATTTGAAAAGTCAAAGTATTATTTTTATATTTCTTAATTAATTGTGTTTGTTTGATTGAGGTTTGCGATAGGATGAATTTATTATTTTTTTATTTGATAGGCCAATGGTTTCTATCGCAAAAGAGTTTCTCGATAGACTATCGAGAATTTATTTTTTTTCGATAAGATGCCGAGAAATAAAAGGCCGCAAAGCTTATCCCATGTATCTCAAGGGAAGAACACGAACAGTAGCGAATATTTTCAAACAAAGATCATATGATTTTCGATTCAAAACACAAAATTAATCAAATTGGGCTTGGGTTATGGATCGAAACACTTATATCTTCAAGAAAAAACACTCAATTAAACATGAAAACAGCAAAATAGGAGAATTTTTTTAGAAATCGGATGAATTTCACGAAGAACAATATTTATCGGATCTTCAAAATTCCGCGATAATTGACGTTCGATCTATCAAATTTCATTACAGGCATGTTAAAAACACTCGATCGAAGTCTAAAAACATCAAATCAATGCGAAATTTGAAGAATCAAATCGAAATTCAAAAATTGCCGCGTGCGATATTTTATTTTATTTTTTTAAAAAATCAGTCCGGAAATTCGACATAGGAGTGTTCATCGTGTGCTCTTGTCTTGATGAAATCTCTTCAGAATATCTCGGTTATATTTGGTCTGACTGATGAAGATTCCATCATCGAGTAGCTTGACTTGTAAACCAAGAAAGAATTGGAGTTCTCCCATTAAGCTCATCTCGAATTTGGTCTTCATGAGATTACTAAATTTCTGACAGAGATGTTCATTCGTCGATCCGAAAATGATGTCGTCAACGTAAACTTGAACGATCATCAAGTCTTTGCCTTGCTTTTTTATGAAGAGGGTCGTATCGATTGTTCGTCTGATGAAGTTGGATTTGACCAAAAATTCGCTCAGAACATCATACCAAGCACGAGGGGCTTGTTTTAGTCCATAGAGAGCTTTTTCCAATCGATAAACATGATCAGGAAGGTTCTCGTGTATGCATCCTTCGGGTTGAGCAACGTAGACTTCTTCTTTTAATACGCCGTTGAGAAAGGCAGTTTTGACGTCCATTTGATAGACTTTGAAGTCTTTGTGAGCCGCGTATGCTAGGAACAAGCGAATAGCTTCAATGCGTGCAACCGGAGCATACGTCTCGTCGTAATCAATTCCTTCTATTTGATTGTATCCCTTAGCAACGAGTCGTGCTTTATTCCTGATTACTTCACCGTTTTCATTTTTATTGTTCTTGAAAACCCATTTTGTTCCAATTATGGTTTTGCCTTGAGGTCGAGGAACCAATGTCCAAACTTGTAGATGCTCGAACTGGTTGAGTTCATCTTGCATTGCAATTACCCAATCCGGGTCTTTGAGAGCTTCGACCACCTTATTTGGTTCATTTTGGCTTAGAAAGCATGTGAATAAACCGCTTTGTGTAGACGTCCTAGTACGTACACCACTTGAAGGATCACCAATAATCTGATCAGTAGGATGAGCTCGAGTCCATTTGCGTTCGTGAGGAATAAGGGAAGTAGATTCGTCATTGGATTGAAGATCGAGATATCCCGAATTAATTGGTTGATCATTCATAGTTGGAAAATTCAATTCAGATGATGAGTCGATAGGAATTTCTTCATTTGTATTTGTAGGAACTGCAGTACTAGATGAAGATTCTGAATAATTTGATTCTCCAACAGTTGTCGGATTTTGAAGAAGAGGAGTCTCATTATTAATTTCTTCCACTGAGGGAGATGGGGCACTGCTTGGTGTTGAGTGAGCCGAAGCAGGCAGTTGAGACTTGTTCCGATAAAAGTGTTCGAATAGAGAATCTAAATCTTCGTGGTCAGCGGGAATTGCTTCATTTGATGTTGATGTAGACGTTACCGAAAGTTGTTGACCTTGTGCCAACACGCCAGTAAGCTCGGGTTCTGAACTGTTTTGTTCAGAAGCCAATTCCGTCATTTCTTGAAAAGTGACGTTGCAGCTTTCAAGAATTGTACGAGAAGACTTGAGGTAGACGCGATATGATTTTGAGGTAGAGGAATATCCGACAAAAATGGCTTCAAAGGCTTTGGGATCGAACTTGCTTCGATGCTCCCGATCGTTGGCCACAAAACACTTGCAACCAAATACTTTGAAGAATGGGATATTCGGAATTCGTGTATTAATTAGCTTATATGGTGTCTTCTCAAAGTGTTTGTAAATAATTGTCCTGTTTTGAGTAAAGCATGTTGTACTCACTGCTTCTGCCCATAGAAAGTGAGGAAGACCGGAGTGAATGATCATAGTTCTTGCAGCTTCAACTAGAGTCCGGTTCTTTCTTTCTACGACACCATTTTGTTGTGGCGTTTTTGCGGCTGAGAATTGTTGAATAATTCCAAGTGATTGGTAAAAGTTGCTGAGACACTGATTCTTGAATTCCGTCCCGTTGTCCGTTCTGATTACTTGGATTTTCTTTTGCAGGAGATTCTGAGTTGTATTCACAAAGCTTATTATCAAGTCTCCAGTCTCATCTTTAGTTCCGAGATATCTTGTCCATGTGTAGCGAGAATAATCGTCGACTATTACTAAAACATATTTACGACCGTTGATGCTTTGTGTACGCATTGGTCCGCAGACGTCCATGTGAAGTAATTCCAAGGGTCGGAATGTAGAAGCAACTTGCTTGAGTTTGTGTGATGCACGCTTCATTTTTCCCATTTGACAAGCCGAACAGTGATGCTCTTGGTTAGATGAAATTGTTGGCAGACCGTTAACCAACTTTTTAACACTGAGTTTGTGAAGAGATTTTAAGTTTAGATGAGACAGACGTTGATGCCATAAGCTGTTCCTCTTAATTGTTGTCTGAGAGATGAGGCATACAGCTGTCGAAGGTCGAACTGATGTCAGATTGATTGTGTATATGTTAGATCTTCGTGATCCTGTGAGAAGTTCTTGATTCTAACAATTCAAAACATGACACTGTTCAGCTAGAAATACGACTTGAAATCCTTTGTCACAGAATTGGCCTATGCTGAACAGATTGTGCTGGAGACCTTGGACGTAAGAGACATCTTTAATCGTCAAATTTGGCAGTAGAATGTCTCCAAATCCAAGTATGGGAGCTGAGTTATTGTTGCCAAATCGGACTTTTCCATTGTAAGGATCTTGGTAGTTGCTCAACAGTTCTTGTTTTCCCGTCATGTGTGTGGAGCAACCAGAATCTAAATACCACACATGATGGATCTGCATAAAAAGAAATTAGGGAGACTTAGGTACCCACTTTTGAATGGGTCCTCTCGGATTAGCAGATTCGATAAGTAAGATTTGTTCAGTTTTGGTTCCTAAATTATGAGAATGCTTAGGTACCCAAACCAACTTAGAAGTAGTTGGTTTAAGTAGTACCTCTTTAGACAATTTAGCCTTATTGGCTTGTGTTTGCCTAGGTGGTGACTTAGGAATCCATTGTGGTTGAACCTTACATGGGAGGTTAAGTTCAGCACGAACAAATGTCTGATTTGTCTTATTGCTGGAGAAAATCTTTTCTTTGGCTAGTCTCCTAAGGTGTTTAGCTGAATGTACGTGGACTGGATACTTTAGGTGAGAACAAGAATGTATGGAGCTATAAGATTTCTTAATGGTTGGGTCTTGTTTCTTATGAGACTTAAGACTTCCATTTGTTTTAGAATGAGGATGGTTTTTAGAAGTAGAGCCAATTTCAAAGTTTGTGCTTCCAAAAATAATAGGCTTTAACGCATAATTTGAATTAACAATACTAGAAATAACTGTCTTCGGACGAGTGTCCGTAGTTTTTGACATAGAAGAAATAGATAACAAATCAGTTTTCATCTGAAAATTTATTCTAGGCACTCTTTCCTTAGCATGTTTCACCTCTTTTACTACTCTACATGTGGATGGAGTAGAAAAAGAGTTAGTAAAAATCTTTTTCCTTTTTGAAGCATTTAAGGATTCGTTTTCTCTCTTTATAATTTCTAAAGAAGATTTATCTTCTTTTGAAATATTTTAAAAAATAATATGAGAGTTTTTCTTAGCTTTAATCTTATCCTTCATTAAAGATTTTTCTTTCAAAATAAGATCAGGAGAGGTTTTTAAAATAGAGGAAGTTTTTAGATTGGAAATCTCCGATAAAAGTTCGTTCTTTTCAGTTTTGAAATTCTTTCTTTCTGTTTCCAAGGAAGCGTGTAAAATAGCTATTTTTCTAATAATAGCTGGAATTACAGAAATTAGACTGTTGAGAATGATCGATATTTTCTTCCTTATGTTTAGAAAAATCTTCTAGGGGATATAATGAAGTGTAATCACTAGACAAGTTGAGATCTCTTGTCTTGTAACTATTATTCAAGTCGGTGTAGTCAAAAGGAATATCAGTCCTATTAGTGGCTTGTCGTTTAGATTCTTCTAAAGCATTTATTTCGGAAAAATTAGTAAATGCCATTAAAGAAGTTAATCCTAATCTCATATACTTGATATCGTAAAATTGTCTAACATTGACCTTTTTCAAGTACAGGGATTGTTAAAACCTAAGCACTCTTTAAAATTATAAAATTCTTTATCAAGAGGTTGATTTAGAAATATAGTTTGATCCGTTTGACCCCTTTTTATTAGAAGATCATATAACGTTTTAATCCTTGCATAAAGTTTCTTACGTTCGTCAGAAATTTCTTTGAAATTATTTTTAGAAATCTCTAAGTCTCTCTGACAATCAATAAGAATCATATTAAGTTCAGTAATTTTAGTCTCAGAGGTAGCTACGGTTAATTCAAGACTAGAGATTTTTTCCTTAGCGTTAAATAAGAGAATTTCGAGATGAATTTTCTTATCTAATTGCTTTTGGAAATTGCTTTCGCTAAGAGCTAGTTTCTCTTCTAATTCCTTTGTTCGTTTCCGCTCAATTTTCATGTTAGTGTACTTAAGATGTAACGATTCTAACATGTTTAATAACGTGGAATTAGACAATTGTACCTCTTGTGACGAAGAGGATGCTTTGTCGTCGTCGTCTTCAGGCCTCCTGGATGGGTCATCATTTGAAGCGTCGTCGAGGTATGCCATTAGTGCAAGATTTTCGTCTTCAGAATATGTGGTATCCTCCAGCCAATGCTCTTGTTCTGCCATCAATGCTACTCCAGCCTCTTTCTGTTTAGTGAGTTGGAATTTTTTGGAGTAGTAGTTGTCATCCTTTTTCTTGGGTAGTTTGCATTCTCTGGAGAAGTGTTCTACCTTTCCACAGTTATAGCATTTTTGAGGTTCTTTGACACTTTTGCATTCTGAGGACTCGGCCGGTCTTTCCCTTTGCTTGGAGCTAGATGTTCGAAGACGATGATTTCTTTTTGTAAAAGTTTTTACTCATCATTTTAGAAATGAGAGCTAACTGTTTCTTGAACTCCTTCATATCAGGTTCGGAGTCCGAGTCAGATTCTTCTTCACCTTCTGAAGAACTTGGCAGCTTGATACTTTTATCCTTTCGAGATCGACTTTGCTTTCTTTCAGAGATAAGTGCTATAGAGTCGTCGATCTGTTTGCCCTTTAGTTCTTTTTGAATCTCGCTTATATCTTCTTCATGTTGGGCGAGATTGTCAAAGACGGCGTGGATATCCATTTCGTCCAGATCCTTATTTTGTCGGATTTGAATGGATATTTTCTTCCACTCTGGTTGAAGAGAAGAGAGAAATCTGATGTTGACCTCCATGTTGGTCTTGAATATATCAATCTTCCTCATTTCATTGAGAAGGGTTAGATATCTTTGATAGTGTTCATAAATTGATTCCTCCGTCTTGGCCTTGAAAGAGTCATAAGCAGTTATGATATTTGCTTTCTTTGCTTTGACTCCAACTTCAGTTCGTTGCATCATCTTGTGGAGCTCGTCCCACATGGCTTTTGCACTTGATAGACTATCTATTTGCATATAGATGTCATTCGGTATTCCTTGCATTAGGAAAGTCTTGGCTCCCAAGTCTGCTTTGGCTCTTAAACGCTCCCCCTCGGTATATTCACCAGGGACTTTAAGTCTTCTGGTTGCAGAAATAGGAGGATTGTTTGTGGCATCTCCTTCTTGGATGAGCCAGAATTGAGCTGGACCTTCTTGAAGTGACACGATCAAATTTGAGGCTTGATCTTTCGTTTCCAAGAAGTTCAAGAATCGGCTTCTCCATACCGTGTATTGGCCTCTTCGAAGAATTGGAGGGCGGACGTCATTTCCAAGTGAGTAAGCATCCATTTTTGTTGATTGGTAGGATCTTCGTGAAGGTTTGGAATAGTAATGAAAAATGCTTCACAAGTGACAAACTTAGTTAGAAATATTTGATTCGCACTTAAACAATTTCCTTTTTGAATCTATGATCCGGTCGTGAAAGAGGAATTGTTTTTTTTTTTTGAAAATATTTGGTAATTAAAAATTGATACTTCAAGAATCGTTAAAGAAATTTGAATTAGTGATAAAAAATATTGAGTATCAAAAATTGATAGTTCGAAGTCAAATATTTTTCGTAATTTTTTAAGTTCACAATTTTTGATTTCTTTTAAAATTGATGGGGTCGAAATGTTTTTCGAGTAGTAAGGTTTTTCGATTTAAAAATATTATGCTTTATAATCGAAAACGTTTTTTGAACGTTTAAGGATTTAGTTATTTGTTTATCGAAGAATATTTTTCGGAAATTGTTGAAAAGATGATCTTATCGAAAAATATTTTGTCGAAAAACTATGTTGATCGCAAAAACTCTTATCAAATAAATTGTGATTGAAAAATTACTAGTGATCGGAAAACTTTGTTTTCAGTTTGACTCAAATTGTTGACTGTAAAAATTTTTCGATGGAATATTTTTCGATCGAAAATATGTTTTGGCTAATTACGGATCGAAAAACTTATTCGCTCGAAAAATATATTTATATATGAACCGAAAATCTAATTATTGAAATAATGTTTTTCGAGTCTTAAATTTGAGTAAAACACTTGAAAATAGTGTTTGTGGTCGAAAAAATTTCTCGGATCCAAGTTTTTGGATCGAAGAACAATTAAGTTCAATGTAACAGTGAAAATTCCAGATTTAATCGAAATGTTCAATTTAGACGCGGAAATTCTGGATAATCACTCGTTTAACAGTTCTAAGTATGATGAAACACAAAATCAACCACGTTTAATAGCAAAATATATCGAGATTTAAGAAAATCAGATTGGACTCAAAACCTGATCGCAAACTTAAAAAATCAATATAGATCAAAAATTTGAATTATAATTACGTTCTAAGCGATTGAAATTAGTACGTAAATCAATCATAACATATAATCTATCACTTAATCAGCACAATTAAGAAGGTCAATCAAAATATAAGTCACGTTAGTTTTTCGATCGAAAAATCTGGAAAATTATTTTGATCTGAAAATTGCGAATTCTGTCCAAAATCAATCATGATTTGCTATAATACCAATTGTTTAATATATCCAACACGATCAAATTCGGTGAAGAATTCGATAGAAAAAGTAAAACTTACGAAGAACACGTTTGAATTTGGCGCGGAAGCGTGAGAGCGTTCTTCACGTTGTAAAGCTCGGTTTTCTATTAAAATGAATTCTTAACCCTAATACATCACATTAGGGTTCCTTATATGTGGCGACCCTACTTCCTAATTAAGTTAATTGGCGGATTTCCCCGCAACAGAACACGCGGAAGACCCGATAAAATTTTCTTTTTTTTTTTATTTATTTAAATAACCTACATAGTATTATATCGGGTTTACAAAAATATCTACTATTAATACTTTGGGCCGAAGCCCCAAAATTTCAAACCCAATATCAAACACTATGCCACTCCACAGGTCGCGTCCCATGTACTGCGCCACCCTCAAAAGTCCGTGGAGTCACCGCCGCCAGCTCGCCATGAATCTCAACCCTGACACTAGTCGGTGTCGGGTTCATTCTTACCTACAAACAAAATAGAATAGAACCCTGAGCTATTGCCCAGTAGGTGATTACATAACATGCAATACGTGCGTGCACTCCACCCAATCCCGGTTCCTCACAATATAATATAATGCACACTCGACAAATCTCATCTATCAATTGTCAATTCTCAACAGGGCCCTAGGTCAGACTCGGCACCCACGCGCGCAATGGCAAAGTACACCATCAACCATGCGGTTGCCCACACCGGCCGCGCCGGGTCGCTCCTTCCGCACACAATCTCAACCCGACGGCTTTTTCCCCGAATGTTATACCACAAGTTCGGGTAGACAGGAATCTCACATCTGTCTGCCGTCCCTGAGCCAAATAATATCCGGTGGTTTACACCTCGGGTGGCTCAATCCCGAGTAGATGGGTGTCGCAAACCCCCTCTCCCACCAAGTGCATAATCGAGTCTGAACCTGACTGCCAAAATCGACAACTCTACCCTTCTCACATTGATAATATCATCGATCACATCATCTCTCACCCTATCGTGAATATGCACATGGCATGATTATGTAAAACATCAAATCACATATAGCACATATTATTTCCTTCAAATAATATTCCCAAAATACTCTCGTATCTTAAAATAAGGGTTGACCCGAAAGTTCTAGTCAAAGTATGAATATACTTTGATTTAAAGATAAAATGAACTTAAAATAATTTTATTCAAAGATGTGGGCTATTACCCGAATTTAACCTTTTAAATTCGGCGAAATTTAAATATTTCGCTTAGATATCGAAATTCTGCCCGAATTTGAAATATTAAATTCGGCGAAATATAATGCCCGAATTTAACCTTTTAAATTCGGCGAAATTTAAATATTTCGCTTAGATATCGAAATTTTGCCCGAATTTGAAATATTAAATTCGGCGAAATAAAATGCCCAAATTTAACCTTTTAAATTCGGCGAAAATTTTAAATATTTCGCTTAGATATCGAAATTCTGCCCGAATTTGAAATATTAAATTCGGCGAAATATTATGCCCGAATTTAACCTTTTAAATTCGGCGAAATTTAAATCAAACATGTAATAACTTTACAGAACTCATATTGAGTTCGAACTTCACATAATTCATCAAAAACGTCAAATAACATATCAAAATACCCGAAATTCATAAATTCGGATGACCTTTCATCCAAATTCGTTTAACTATAAAAATCAACATAAGAAATGTTTGTAGGGGTAAAAAAAAAAAAAAAACACCTACCTCACTTCCAAGTTAGCCGAAATTGCTTAGTTCTTCTCTGCTTTTCTTCGGTTGTTTTCTTTCGTTTGATATTTTCGTTTGTCCTTATCACCTTTTGAGATAAACCTTTAAAAGGAAAGTTACGTTTCCTTTCTCTTAAGGAAATCTCTTATTGGGCCTACTTTAAATTAATTTGGGCCCATATCTATTTATTTTACTCAAAGAGTATTATTATATTTTTTTTTTCTTATTTTCGGTTCAATTTCCCGAAAATTCGCTTTGTCCGAAAATTAACTTCATAATTTTCCGAAAATTACAAAATAATTTTCACGCTAATTGCGCATTATTCCCGTATTAATTTTACGGGTATTACATTATATACCAAATAAGTTTGGTATATTTACTAAGTAGTCCTAATCTATGCTTAATTACAATTAAGCCCAAACTACTAATTATACTACAAAACTAAGATAATATTTTGAACACAATAAAAATGTCCTAACAGAAGTGGCAGCCGGGATGTTAATGATACTGGATTCCAGCTGGGAAAGTACCAAATGAGATACATGGGAATGCTCATCTCTCCTCCAAAGTGGAGTTTTAGAGATTGCAAAGCCCTGGTGGAGAAAATAGCAAGTAGAATCAGGTGCTAGTCATCAAGTAATTTGTCATATGCGGTTAGAGTTTGTCTGGCGATCTCTGTTCTACTTGCAACACATGGTTTCCGAGGGCTTTTATTTCTACGCCCGAAAGCTGTATCGAAGCAAGTGCACCTCTTATGCAAGGACAAACTTTGTGGAAAGAATGAGAATGGTAGATGTACACCACTAGTAAATTGGAATGATGTTTGTAGACCAAAAAAGCAGGGGTCCTGAATCTAAATGATTACGAGGTGTGGAACGTGGCCGTAGCAGGTAAGTAGATATGGGATATCAATCTCAACAAGGATTCTCTATGGATCAAATGGGTGAATATTATCTACCTGAAAGAGGAAAGTTGATTGACGCTGGCATTAGAGGAAGTTACACCGCATAAAGGAGCGTTTCAGACAGGGATATGCTGGTGGAAAATGGACACCTTCGAGCAATGGAGTTTACACTGTCACCTCAGGTTTCACTTGGTTGAAGGGAGATCATTCTTTATTTCCATTCTGTAAGGTTGTCTGGAATAGACTCAATCAACCTAAGCACTCCTTTATCATATGGATAATGCTTCAGAACAGACTACTAACCTTGGACAGATTTGCAAAATGGGGGATTAATATCTCCAACAACGTCTGTTGCCTTTGTGCTGGAGAGGAAGAGACACTTGACCACCTGTTTTTCTCTTGCATTTACAGTCAACAGGTAGTTCAACGGGTGTGTAGATGACTTGGCGTGCAAGACATTCCTATAAAGTTTGATGAGTGGTGCAACTGGATCAAGCGAGGTGGATGTAAACGAGATATGGTGCACAACATTATTGTTGCATGTTTTCCCGCGATAGTATATCACATTTGGTAGGAACAAAATCGTAGAGGGCATGCTCTAGGAGAAACTGTGGAAGATGACATTGCAAGGATCATATACAGGGAGCTTGACTGGAAGATCCGGAGTTGCTGCAAGAGGAAGCTCACGGCAATGGAGAAAGAATATATTAATAGAACTTATGCTGCTTTTCCACTTTAAAAAAATGCCAAAGTAGTGTGCTACGATTTATAGGCTATTAATACTTTTGTAGAGAACGGATTATTTGTGTTGGTTTGGTAATAATATTTTATTCTACCAAAAAAAAATATTCACCCAAATATTGGGCGATTGAGTACAGCTCGATCCACGGGTAACCCCCTTTGCCTCCTCTGTATTTGCCATAACACATTCGATTTAATCAACTCAAGTGCAGATGTGCGTGGATTAACCGCAGAGTGCGGGGGGTAATTATCTTCGGTTGTTGAATTACTGGATGAGGGTAGTTGGTGATGGAATCTGGCGTTGAGATGACCTTTTCTTTTTCACCATACCTAGAGAGAGAGTCATCGAGAGTGTTTTCCGAATCATGTTTTCTAAGTGTTTAAAGCGTTCTGAAAAATTTGCTATTTGTCGAAAACAACGTTGTGTTCGAATCGTTAGTTAAAAAATCACTATTTTTAAATGTCAAGTTCGCAGGTAGATGGTATTCGAAAACAATAGTTTTCAAATCCAGTGTTCGCGTAGTGAAGGTTATCGAGTTGAAAGATTTCGGCTCGCAAAAACGCCAAGTCCCTAAAGTTGCAGATTTGCGGGTCTTATGTTTTCGATATAAAGTTGTCGGGTCTTATCTTTGCATCTGATACACCTTTACAAAATTTTAGAAGTTCGATATTTTCGATATCAATGTTTGCGAGTCCAAGGTTTGTGTTAGGAATTAAATGTAGTGTCCTTAGTTAGTATTTGAGTTTTGGGTCAATATTAGTTAATTTATTGTATTTGGGGTCAAATTGTAAATATTTTATTGTTTGAGTCCCAAGCCTTAATATACCAACTCATGTGGTATATAAGGCATCCCATTAACCCTAATTAGGGTTGGTCAATGTATAATTCTTAAAAGTAAGTTCTTAATTTCGGCACACACACACAAACACACACTGAAGGTGTTTTAAGAACTTTATCATTTTTAAGCCTTTGATCCTCTCTTGAGTGCGTAATCGGACTAACAAGTGGTATCAGAGCAAGACACGGATCGATCTGTGCAAATCTATACCAATTTCGTTTGATTTCGTCAAGATCGAAAGAGTTTACTAAGCAAATTTTATTTTCGATTTTTTTTTCAAGTATTTTGGGTTAGATCTTGCTGTTATTGATGTTTTTAAACCTTTAAATGCTTGATTATCAGTCTTGGCTTGTTTAGGAACTCGTTTAGATTAATTTTCGTCAAGTTTGAGAAATTTCTGGGGAGAAATCGATTGAAATTGGTGTGTTTTAAAGTTGCTGGAAAAATTTCGGGCGTTTCTCTAGAACAGTGTTTATTCACTCGAAGTTCGTTCTTGAACCCGAAAATTAACTCATATTGCCGAATTTCAATTGAAATTCGCCGAAATTGAGAAAATTTTCGATCAGAAAATTGACCGAATTTGAGTAAGCTAAGTTTATTCGCCGAATTTGCTTTCTACTGTTTAAAATTCACGGCGAATTTGGTCGAATTTTAAAATTAAGATTGCCCGAATTTCAACTTAAAATTTTCGGCGAAGTTTTGATTTAAGTCACCCGAATTTCTTAATTCTCGGCGAACTTTTATCAGAAAGTCACCCGAATTTTGATTTTTTTTTAATTCTCGACTGAATTTAGTTTACCCGAATTTTGAAAGTAATTTTCGATAAAATTTTTCCTAGCTTAATTTAATCCTGAACTTCGGCGAACTTATATTTGTCACCCGAATTTTGATTTCCTTTGATTTCAAAATTCTCGACAAAGTCTTTTCATCCGAATTTCAGAATTCAAATTTCGGCAACAACTCTACAAGTGCCCGAATTTTACTCTTTCAAATTAAAATAAAAAGTCGATCACTTAAACACAATTTCTATCCAACCAAAATTTATTCAAACTTAACGTTAATCTTTGACGTTATTTCTCGAAACTGACCATTTAGGATTGCAGATCACGACCGTGAACGATCATTAAAAGGCACTCAACTACATCCATGGATATCATAGCAATCGGAAGTGATAACAGACCCCCAATTCTAACAATGAAAAGGGGGGAGTCTACATATAAAGATATGGCCAAGAATGACATCATCTTGGCCAAAACACAAAATTTGGTCACTGAGCTAGAAAATAAACTAGCTACTTCAGAAAAATCACTAGAATTAGCTGAAGCTAATCTAGTAAAATCTGAAGAAAAAGTAGTTTCCCTGACATCAAAACTGACCGTGCTTGAGCATATCCAGAATTCTCCATTAGAACACTTGCAAAAACTAGAAGCTCTGGAAAAGAAAAACGCAACAAATTATCAATGTGTGCTCAAACACTTAGGTGAAAAAGCAACTCTCAGATGTCATTTAGAAAAGGGGACAAACCGACAAAACGATTTTCTTGAATCAGCCTAAGGACACGAGATTTTACAATCCACGTGAGGGCTTAGGTTTTAAGCCAAACCAACCAACCACTGATAAACGGCCACTTGCTCTTTACAATGCTGCATACCTAGGACTAGGAATACCTAGCTTGTTAGCCTTTCTCAGATCATCTGAAGAAGAAGATAACCTAGAACAGGAAAAGCGCAAGAACAAAAGCAAGGCCGAAATATCCTTGGATTACAAGGAAATCAACGATAGTTATGGAAGTAGGGAAATTCCTCTTTCAAATGACTATCTACATATGTTTCCCCATCCTCCCTCTGAATCTGATCAGCCCATGACAGAAACATCTAGCTCAAAGAACTCAGATCTTTGCCGAATTTACATTCCTCAAAAGATCAAGAATATTCAATCCACGATAGAGCTCGAACGGAAAACATTTCAAGCTGAAAAGGAGAAACTCCTTGAGAGAATTTCCTCACTTGAAAATCAATCATATGCTGATCTCGCTAAATCTTCTAAGTCGGAGTCTGTTACTATAACACCAATAGATTCCTCATCCATGAAGAATAGGCTAACTAAGAAGATTCTCATTCAAGCAACAGCTAACATCCCTTCACCATCTATGACAGATCTGAGACGGACAGAGACTGCTGGGAAGAAAAATTCAGGAACGCAAGAGAAGGATGCCAAAATCTTTGATAAAAAGACGAAGCAAAATTTGACTAGTGTTTCTGATTTAAAATTATTTCCAAAAACATTTAGAAGTCTTTCTTCATGTAGTTCGAACTATGCTTCCGCTTATTCCCGTATTCCTTCCACAACAAGTTCTGTTAAGAATGTCAGTGATTATCTTACCTACGATAAGTGTATAGCTACGAATGCTAAATTTATACGTCGTAGAGATATGATTTCAGGAACACACACGAAAACGGTTCTACCATCCAAAACGTCCACCTAAAAGTTGACGAAAAGGTAGCTAGAACATTCAGAAGGCCAACTCCCACTGAAACAAAAGCTAAAGCTCAAGCTTTAGAGAAAAAGGTCAAAAACGTGACCAAATCAGACCCAAAAATACCTGAGCAATCGAAAACCCGAGCTGAAGCTAAGGGAAAAGATTGCAAACAAATCTGGGTAATTAAAACAGTGCTTGCTGCATGCACAAAGCTCTGTTTTCCTTTAGGGGTAAAGAAAATTTGGGTACCGAAAAACTCAGGAAAGATACAAGCCAACCTGGTACACAATTCACCCAATCTTGCATGCACTTTAACCTCTGCAAATGCGAGGACCCGTCTTAAACGGGATCTCTAACACTGCTTAAACTTATCTTGCAGATAAGTCATGTGTGGTACTTAGACTCGGGTTGCTCCACACACATGACTGGAAGAAAAGAACTGCTGAGCAACTACACAGAGAGATTTGGTGGAAAGGAGGAGTTTATTTCATTTTTATTAAGGGGAGTTTATTTCATTTTTATTATGGGGGAGTATATTTCATATTTATTAAGGGGGAGCATATTTCAATTTTATTAAGGAGGAGCTTATTTTTATTACGGGGGAGTATATATCATTTTATTGAGGGGGAGCTCTTTGACATAATATAAAATTCCGAATCTGGAATTTATTTGCCAAAATTTCATCCAAATCCCGATGGAATCGACCTATTTTAATTTTTAGGTTTCGGGCGAAATTCGAGTAAAATTCAAATTTTCATCCGAATTTCTGCTTTTCAATCCAAAATTCGGCGAATTTCTACTGTTCACTCGAAATTCGGCGAATTTCTACTGTACCCCGACTCCTCACAGTCGAATTCCATCGCCCGAATTTGTCAATTTCGGCAAATTCAATTTTAAAGACAAGCACCCGAATTTGATGAATGATGATAACAAATTCGATTTAATTTTTACTTACCCGAACTTCATTACAATTCGGCCAAATCAAACTTCGAGTATTAAACTTTTCAATGTACTCTTAGCCGAATTTGTGAACTTCGCCGCTTGTATTTCAAAAGTATAATCTTATTTACTTAAGCAAATTTCGGGCACTTTCATATAAAATTTTTCAAGTCCGACAAGACAAAGGCAAGACTCCAGTCACACACGAGACAGCTGCTGTTGTTCCTTCACTCACACAACCAGAAGAAGGACCGTGGGACGTGCCCATTGAAGAACTCTTCAACATTCTTTTGGCACGTATCCGGTCGGCGCCACACCTGACACCGAAGGAGAAAGAAATCCAGAGGCTGATTGACCCCACCAGCTGCCGAACACAAGCCGGGGGCCTATCTGGATCGCGGGACGACCCTGAAGACGAGGACCGTCCCGAGGGGGAGAACCGACAGCGTGGAGTCGAATCCCCTCACCAGCAGCAGCCAACAACCAAAACAGTCCAAGAATCCAACCCGCTGGATACCTCAAGCTCAAAAGGCAAAACAAAACAAGTCTCCAGCACCACAATAATATTCCCTACCATGGAGATCTCAACCACAACCGAACAAAATACACAAGAGATCTCCAATACACTTTCCCTTTCGACACCCACTCCAGTCACTATAAGCCTTAGCTCACCAAGAACCTTCTACCGACAAAGTCCACCTCAAGCCACATCTATTGACCTCCAAATCTCGGAAGAAATCAGCCAACTCTACAATCCACATGATGTGGTAGAGAAATATATATTTGAAGAAGGATGGCTGAAGCAACCGATGGACCTCCAGCTCGAAGCCAGATTTCGAGAAAACGCCAGACTATTCCTCGAAAAGGCGTCGATAAGCCTGGTGAAAGTCCATGAAGATGAGGAGCTGAAAGATCTGCAAAGTGACCTCCCCGATCTACCGGAACTACTCAAACATCAAGTCCAAAATGAGGATGCTCCACTTCTCATGTCAAAGATCGGGGCAACGGTCGATCTTCCGTGGCAAAACGTCAGAATCTTAGTTCCATACCAAGAAGAGATAAGGAAAAGAATCTGGCGTAAAGAGGATCAGCTCGTCAAATTGAACGAGCTGGAGCTACGTGGGATGACGCACCTGTCAGAGCGCAGAGCCAATCTCTACCTTCTTTCCCTAAGATGTCTTCATATGTTCTTAGGGAAAGGAAATGATCTGGCTGCTCTCAGGCGAGAGGAAAAGCAGAGGCCCCGAATACAAGCCGTAGAAAGAGTTGGAATAGATCGGCTCGGGACCTTCCTACTAAGCGTCTACCACGTAGTGAGGGAAGACGGTACAAGAGAGACCTTGACAGAGGCTGACTTCCCGTACATCAGAGCTGAAGACATCTCACAGATGATTGGAAGCTACCGATACGTGGGAACGCTGCAGGACCAGGACGTCAAATTAGGATACATGACGATCAAAAGGTTCATGCTCCGACAAATCAAGTACGGAGCGACGCACGACCTGCAGCTAGCACTGGAGTCAAATGTCAGAAAGGTCAACCTCACCAAACCATCATTCGAGCTCCCTGAACAAGTTGAATATGGTGAAGGCCACGTGTTCGAAAGTGAAGATCCAGCGGTGGTCTACATCAACTACAAGGGAGAAAAGCGAATATTGAAGACATCGGAGATACCAAAATTCTCCGACGGAACGCTCCTCATCATACGAGAGAAGTTGAGGAGCATACTGGATAAGATGGAAGGTGAAGGACCGGACACAAAAGCCAAGATACTGAATATGCTGAACAACATACAAGAAAGGCTTTCGTTCCGGAGGGAAATAAGGACGTACGAGCACAAGCTTGGACTACGGAACTCCGTGCACGCCCAGCAACGACCCAAAGGCTCAAAGAAACAGACAAAGACGAAGAAAGGACACTAAGGGGAGAATGTTAGGAATTAATTGTAGTGTCCTTAGTTAGTATTTGAGTTTTGGGTCAATATTAGTTAATTTATTGTATTTGGGGTCAAATTGTAAATATTTTATTGTTTGAGTCCCAAGCCTTAATATACCAACTCATGTGGTATATAAGGCATCCCATTAACCCTAATTAGGGTTGGTCAATGTATAATTCTTAAAAGTAAGTTCTTAATTTCGGCACACACACACAAACACACACTGAAGGTGTTTTAAGAACTTTATCATTTTTAAGCCTTTGATCCTCTCTTGAGTGCGTAATCGGACTAACAGTTTGCAATAAGGGTGACACTGTTTGCGATATTGGAGGTGTTCGGGTCGGGGATATCTAAAATTGAGGTTTTTGATATGATGAGTTATTGGTATTTAAGGTTTTCGGGTATTATGGTCGAAAAAATGTGTTTTGATACAAACATGTTTTCGATAAACCTAATCTCGAAAAAAAACTTCGAACACATTCAAAATCAACCTCAAAATGAGCTTAAACATCGATTTTTTTGCAGAAACAAAATTTTTATGCAAGTTTAGGCTTTGAAAACCTTAAAATCGGGACCAAAAACCCAAGATTAACGTATCAAAATTTTGAGAACCGGAAAGATTCGAAAATTTGGTATAAAAAATGTAAGAGTGGATACAAAAACTCATAAAGTGAAGTCCAAAACACAAAATCGGGTCTAAATCACTCGTTTATACGTTTGACTAATCGGATTTGAGGGAGGAGGGTTAGAGTTCAGGGTCGTGGAGATTGAGAATTTATTGTCATTGATAATAGAGATTTTGAATAAAGTGTTTTTGGTATTATCTCGAAAATACAAAAGGTTTTTGGTAATATCAAGATTTTAAACAAATGACAGAAAAAATAATTAAAATCACCAGAAAGGTAAAAAAAATTATTTAAATACTAAAGACTGAAACAAAAAATCTAAACAAAGGATCACGCCGGCCACCACAACGACGTCTTCTCCTACCGTTGTTAGCGTACACACTTCGACAGAAATAAGTGATCCAAAACATGTATCAAAGGAGTCTGAAACAAAAAATAATGAACACACCCCTATTCCTCAGGGTTGTGTGAATCCATCGATAGAACAGTGCATTGGGAACTTGACTGTAACAGATGGAGAGGTTTGGCCTACGATTGCTGAATCGATGGGGCGGAAATCACAAAACAAGGAAGCTGAACAAGAGCAATCTAGTCCTTGGCTGAAATTTAATGCTAATCTGATTCAAAATCAGGATAATAGGTTGGAGTTTATAGAACCGATTACTGATAGTGGTCAGGAGATTGGCATTATTGAGGCTGATGAGATTATGGAGGAACTTGAATATTGGAAATCGGCCCTCCTTTGCTATGTGCTAGGTTCCAACCCTCCTTTTGGTGCTATGTATGGTTTTTTAAAACGGAAATGGGGAAAGCTGGGTCTCACAAATGTATGTCAAGTGCATGCGGGGACTCTTCGTGGCTAGGTTTGACTGTGTAGCTGCGCGTGATCGGGTTCTGCAGACAGAGATAATCCACTTTGATAGGAAACATGTCATTCTATCCCCTTGGTTGAAGGATACCCAACTAAACAAGATCGGGATTGACAGTGTACGTATCTGGATCCAATTGCCACAATTGGATCTTATATTGGTGGAAAGAACTCTGAGTAGACTTCATAGCTTGGTTGGGAGGCCTATCATAATAGATGACTTTACAAGGAAGCGTGGGAGAATTCATTTTGCTCGAATCCTTGTAGAAATTGACTTCAACGTACCTCTCAAGTAAAGCATCCAATTCTTGAATGAACAGGGATAGCTATTGGAACAGAAAATGGTATATGAATGGAAACCTGTGCTTTCTTGTAATTGTGATAAATATGGGCATGAAGCAGGGGTATGTAAAAAAGAGGTGAAGAAGGTCTGGAAAGCTAAACAGAATGTACACTCAAACTCAACTGTTGGAGGGGGAGTTGAAGTCCATAATCCGGTTCCTAAGACTGATGATCATACAGTGGTTACTGCTCCTATGGAAGATGTGTAGCAAAAGGTTGATGGAAATATGAGATTAAGAAGGACTGTGGTCCTAGATATGCCTAATGAGGAGATACATCAGCGGGTGCGGGGCAATAGTAACCTGAGCAGACCTGTGGGTCCTGAAAATTCCGAAAAGACACACCCTTCTAAGCAGAGGGTCGTTGTCTTTAATAATGGATAGATGCTCTTTGTGGAATGTTCGGGGGCTTAATGCCCCTGCCAAGCAGAGGGATATCTCTCCGTTTTGTGTAAACATCAAATAAAAGTGATGTGCGTACTCGGAAAAAAATAAAGGTGGGGCATATGAAGAAAGCTATCAATTAAATTTTCATACAGTCATCAAGCAGAGGGCTTATAAGAACATGGTGACTTCCATCCAAAAAGAAGAGGGGACCACTATCTCGGATGGTTGTGAAATTCTGCAGCTCTTTATTGCATATTACCATAACATTATGGGGAACGGTGATCCAGTTAAGGAGGAGTTTGATGAGAGAATTGCAACTCAAGGTTAGAGGCTGACATTGGCTGGCCAACTTGCTCTCATCAAGCCTTTTGAAAGAGGTGAAGTCCTGTCTATGTTGAAATCCATACACGAAGATGATGCCCCTGGTCCGGATAGATACAACAGTGGATTCGTTTTGCACTCATGGGCAGTGATGGGAGTTGAAGTTAGTGATGCTGTGTTGGAATTTTTTGAGAAGGGAAGTATGCTTGCAGAAATGAATTGTACAACCTTATTTCTTTCCCAAAGATAGATACCCCTTTTTCAACCCAAGACTTCAGATCAATTGTGTATTGTAATACCATTTATAAATGTGTCCCTAAGCTCATGTGCAATCGCATCAAGGTACTACTGCACCGGCTCATCAATGCAAACCAGACAGCTTTTGTGGCAGGAAGATCTATTGTGCATAACGTGTTGTTGGTACAAGATCTACTCAGACTTTACAAAAGAAAAAGTACATTTTCCAGAATATTGATGAAAGTGGACTTAAGGAAGGCCTAAGACACTATAAGCTGGACTTTTCTATGGAAGTGGTTGTGCCAACTAAAGTTCCCTATATTCACTGGATCATGGAGTGTATTTCTAAAGTGACTTATTCCATTACTGTGATGGTGTTTCAGGAGGCAGAATTAAAGGGGCTAAAGGCTTAAGACAAGGATATCATTTATCTCCTCTGCTTTTTGTTATTATTATGAAGTTTCTAATAAGAAAATTTCTATTGTCTTCCATCGTGAAGGAGTTTAGATTTCATCGATTATGCAAGCATATAAATCTGGTAAATCTTTGCTTTGCTGATGACTTAATGATTTTCTGTAAAGGATCAAGATGAGCAGTTAATGAAGCACTCATTCATTTCAGAGAGATGTCTGGTTTGGATGCTAATTAGCAAAAGTCCAATATCTATATAATGGGGGTATCCAAGGAAGTGGCAGCCGGAATTGTCAATGATACTGGATTCCAGCTGGGAAAGTACCCAATGAGATACCTGGAATGCTCATCTCTCCTCAAAAGTGGAGTTTTAGAGATTGCCAAGCTCTGGTGGACAAAATAGCAAGTAGAATCAGGTGCTAGTCATCGAGAAATTTGTCATATGCGGGTAGAATTTGTCTGGCTAACTCTGTTCTACTTGCAACACATGGTTTCCGAGGGCTTTTATTTCTACGCCCGAAAGCTGTATCGAAGCAAGTGGACCTCTTATGCAAGGACAACCTTTGGGGCAAGAATGAGAATGGTAGATGTACACCACTGGTGAATTGGAATGATGTTTGTATACCAAAAAAGCAGGG
The DNA here is from genome assembly GCA_004919715.1 of Linderniella brevidens. Taxonomy (NCBI): domain Eukaryota; kingdom Viridiplantae; phylum Streptophyta; class Magnoliopsida; order Lamiales; family Linderniaceae; genus Linderniella; species Linderniella brevidens. The sequence goes on from SWDC01000148.1 coordinate 11,502,965, forward strand.
ATCATGAATCTAAAGGATTGCGTGGTATGGAACATGGCCCTAGCAGGTAAGCATATATAAGATATCAATCTCAAAAAGGATTCTCTATGGATCAAATGGGTGAATATTATATACCTCAAAAAGGAAAGTTGATTGTCGCTGGCATTAGAGGAAGTTACACCGCATAAAGGAGCGTTTCAGACAGGGATATGCTGGTGGAAAATGGACACCTTCGAGCAATGGAGTCTACACTGTCACCTCGGGTTTCACTTGGTTGAAGGGAGATCATTCCTTATTTCCATTTTGCAAGTGATATAAACAGAAATCAAGAAATCAACGGATGAAACCGTTGCCCAAGCCCCACGGCTAATATAAATATATTCTTCTCTTTCCTTCTTTTCTCATCCAAACCCTAACTGGGGTTTAAATACACATCCTAATGGGCCATACTAATGGGCCCATACTTATTCGATAATTAATAATAATAATAATAATATAAGAATATAACTAAAGACCTACTCTCCGGCCCACGAACAGTGGGCTCAAGCCCGTCCCCGCCGTCGGTAAACCAACAATGGTCTCTGCCCCGCTTCCAAACCGAGTTCTTGCTTTTGCTCTCTATCAACTCCATTCTCCTTCGGAACAACCTTGTCCTCAAGGTTAAAATCCGGAAACTGGTTCTCGAAATTGACTCTACTCATCCAGGTTGCGTCATCTCCCGACTGTCCTACCCACTTTACCAACAGTTGTTCCTCCTCCGCCCCTTTTTCACGCCCTTTTCGCCATGCTAGTACGTCCTCGGGTTCCCACACCGGTCCCACTGGTAACTCCAAGCTCTCCGGCAATTCCGCCTCCACGGGATGGTTTTCCACCACCGGCCGCAACTGGGACACGTGAAACACGGGATGTATGCGGCTGGAAGATGGCAATGATAATCGGTACGCCGCAGGACCTATACGCGCCTCGATCAAAAATGGTCCGTAGAACTTGGGTGACAGTTTATGGTAAGGACGGCGAAACACTGTAGACTGACGATGTGGCCTCACCTTCAAGAATACCTTATCGCCTGCTTGGAATTCCATCTGCCGACGATGTTTATTAGCCTGCTTGACCATACTTTGTTGCGCCTTCTCTAGGTTACCCTTTAGTCGCCCCATCATCGCGTCACGGCTGCCGAGAACATCAGCCACGGCTGCCACCCTACTTTCACCGGGTAAGAATCTGCGAATGGTTGGGGGTGGTCGCCCGTACACAATCTCGAAAGGAGTCACCCGCGCAGCTGTTTGAAACACCGTATTGTACCAATATTCCGCCCATGGAAGCCACCGTAACCACTGCTTCGGTTGTTCACAAACAAAGCAACGCAAATAAGTCTCCACCACCCGATTTAACACCTCTGTTTGGCCATCCGTTTCCGGGTGGTAAGCCGAGCTAAACTTCAACTGGGTTCCCGACAATGCAAATAACTCCTTCCAAAACGCACTAACAAACAAAGAGTCGCGATCACTGACAATTGAACGCGGAATCCCATGCAGCCGAACTACTTCCTTAGCAAACATGTCGGCCACAGAACGCGCTGTAATGGGAGGCTTGAGTGCCAAGAAATGCCCGTACTTGGATAAGCGGTCCACAACCACCAAGATCGATGTATACCCCCTCGACACGGGCAAACACGTAATGAAATCCATCGAGACATCTTCCCAGATAACTCCGGAATGGGCAGCGGCTGCAGTAACCCTGCAGGCGACATCGCTTCATACTTGGCCTTCTGGCAAACCAAGCATTCGGCGACAAAGTTCTGTACCCGACGAAACATCCCCTTCCAATATACATTCAGCGCAAGTCTCCTATAGGTGCGATATGCACCTGCATGCCCCCCTCTGGCGTATTATGGAACTCCTCTAACAAACGTGGAATCCACTTAGAATTCGAGATCAGCACCAAACGACTCTTAAAGAACAATCTCCCTCCCAATAACTCAAAACCTGGTTGGCTAGTGGGGTCAATCTCCAATGCCCGCACAATGCCTCCTACAAACTCATCTCGACGCTGCTCTTCCCCCACGTCCGCCAACCCCAACCACTCCGGACCACTGACGGCTACCAAAGAAGCCTCCTCCCCTCTCCTTGAAAGTGCATCCGCCGCGGCATTTGTGATCCCCGTCTTATACTCGATCACAAAATCGTACCCCAACAACTTCGCCACCCAAACCTGCTGTGATGGCGTCGCGATGCGTTGAGTGAGGAGGTGTTTGAGGCTGCGATGATCAGTGCGCACCACGAACTGTCGCCCAATAAGATATGGACGCCAGTGTTGTACCGCCAAGGCCAATCCCATCATCTCCCGCTAAGGATTTGCTGAAATATGCAATAGGTCGACGCTCCTGCATGAGTACCGCCCCAATGCCCGTGCCCGAGGCATCACACTCCACCACAAACGGCCGGTCAAACTGAGGCATAGCCAACACGGCTCGGTCAATGCCCTTTTAAGGTGCTGAATGCCTCCTCAGCTTCTGGTGGCCATGCAAATCGGCTCGATTCCTCTTTCTTCAGCAGTGTCGTAAGGGGGCGAGCAAGAAGGCCATACTCCCTTACAAACCTCCTATAATACCCCGTCAACCCCAAGAAACCCCGAACCTCGCGTATCGATCGTGGCCTCGGCCAATCCACCACTGCACTGACCTTAGATGGGTCCATCGCCACCCCAGCCTGAGAAATGATATGCCCCAAGTATTCCACCTTGCGACATCCGAAGGCGCACTTCCTTCGATTAGCCTTGAACTGATTATCCACCAAGATGCGCAACACTAAACCCAACTGTTCCCGGTGAGCCGCCCAAGAGCGGCTGTAGACCAATATGTCATCGAAGAAGACTAACACAAACTTCCGTAAGTATGGTCCGAATAAGTCGTTCATTGTGGACTGAAATGTCGCCGGGGCATTCGTTAGTCCAAAAGGCATTACTAGAAATTCGTAATGCCCGCTGTGTGTTCTGAACGCGGTCTTGTGGACGTCCCCTCCCGCTACCCTGATCTGATGGTATCCGGAGCGCAAATCAATTTTGGAGAACACCACAGCTCCTGCCATCTCGTCCAACATCTCCTGTATTATTTGAATTGGGTACTTGTCGGGAACTGTGCATTTATTCAACTCATGATAATCCACACAGAATCGCCAACTACTGTCCTTCTTCTTCACGAGGAGGACCGGGCTCGAGAATGGGCTCGAACTCGGCCGTATGATGCCCGCTCGTAACATCTCGTCAACTAATCGCTCCACCTCATCCTTCTGCGAGTGGCCATATCTGTAAGGTCGAACGGACACGGGTTTCGCCCCCGGTACCAACTCTATATGGTGGTCCGTCGTGCGGCGAGGGGGCAGACCCTGCGGCTCGTCAAACACCGTGGCATGCTGCTCGAGGATATCATCCAGTGCCCCTTTCTCGGTGTCTGATAGTATTGCGGTTTCACGATCAAGAATCACAGCCCATAATTCGATCTCGGTGGTCTTGATCAAGGTGCGGAGGCTCACCATGTTCCGGCACATTGTCGGGTCCCCTCGTAACTTCACCCGGTCTCCACCCCAATCGAAACTCATGGTTAGAGTCTCCCAATTCGTGCGAACTTCCCCTAGCGTAGCGAGCCACGCAACTCCAAGAATTATGTCAACCCCGCCTAAAGCGAACACATAACAGTCTGCCTTGACAGCACACCCCGGCAGTGTGATGGAAAGTTGCCTACACACCCCTTCTGATTCCTGTCTATGCCCGTCTCCCAACTGCACCCCAAATCTGCCCGTCTTATCGGGGTCCAACCGAAGTAAGGAAACCAAGGTTGATGAAATAAAATTGTGACTGGCACCGCTATCAATAAGAATCGTCACCGTGTGTCCTCCTACGACGCCACGAAGTCTCATAGTGTGCGGGCTGAATATACCAGCCATGGAATAAACCGGAAAGTCATCCCCGTCTCCATCTGAATATGTCCGGTCTTCCAAAACTTCCTCCTGCCCTGGAACCTCACAGTACTCATACTGCTGGAGATCTAACTTTTCGTCTTCCTCGGCCAACATCACTCTCAGCTGCTGGAATGGGCAATCATGTCCGGGCGTGAATGGCTTCTTGCACTTAAAGCATAACCCTTTCGCTCTCAGATCCTCCAACACTCTCGGTGGAAGTCGAGTGAACCTAGAGCGAGCGGTGGAGTGGCCGCTCATCCCTGAATTTGTACTCGAGGGCTGCCCGATCGGCTTAGAGACGCTGCCAAACGATCCTCGCGCGCTGCTGCCCCCTGCTAATGCTGTAGTTCCCCCAGACGGCCTCGAAAAATTGCTTGAACGCATGGACGATCCATTAAAATTCTGGCTTCCTCGTCCCCCATTCTGAAAGGACAAATTATCCTCAATATCCATAGCTAATTCCATTGCCGTCTCCAAGTCATTTGGGCGAAACAGCCGTAATGAGCTCCGAACCTGACCCTTCAACCCATTCATGAAATAGCCCAAGTAATGCGCATCCGTCAACCCCGGAACGTGACCCGCCAATTGGACAAATACAGAGATGTATTCCTCCATTGTTCCGGTCTGCCTAACTCCGGACAGCCGTTCAAATCTGCTCCCCTTGAAACGTGTGTCAAAACGAGCCACCATCGCTTGCGTGAATTCCTCCCACGACATCCAAGGTTTTCGTGCCTTCATCCACGTCCACCAATGTAAAGCGACGTACCATTCAGTTCAAACTGTTGTTCAGCCCTAGCAATCCACCCGATCGGATCTTCCCCCTCAAACGACGGCAGAAGTGTAGGGGTAGCACTCATGCGTGTCTGATCGCCCACGGGTGACGCCACCCCGGGTGAGACAGACGTCTCCTTCGGCGGTTTCAGAATCGCCTTCGATAGTGCAGCCAAGGACGCTGCGATCTCACTCAATTGCACACTGTGTGTGCCCAATTTCTCCTTCACCTCGGCCTGATCGACCTCCAGCTTATCCAAACGATCACTGTTTGATCTGGTCATACCGGCGGGAACGGGATCCGGCAGGTCGGACCAATTGATATAAACAGAAATCAAGAAATCAACGGATGAAACCGTTGCCCAAGCCCCACGGCTAATATAAATATATTCTTCTCTTTCCTTCTTTTCTCATCCAAACCCTAACTGGGGTTTAAATACACATCCTAATGGGCCATACTAATGGGCCCATACTTATTCGATAATTAATAATAATAATAATAATATAAGAATATAACTAAAGACCTACTCTCCGGCCCACGAACAGTGGGCTCAAGCCCGTCCCCGCCGTCGGTAAACCAACAATGGTCTCTGCCCCGCTTCCAAACCGAGTTCTTGCTTTTGCTCTCTATCAGTAAGGTTGTCTGGAATAGACTCAATCAACCTAAGCACTCTTTTATAATATGGATAATGCTTCAGAACAGACTACTAACCTTGGACAGACTTGCAAAATGGGGGATTAATATCTCCAACAACGTCTGTTGCCTTTGTGCTGGAGAGGAAGAGACACTTGACCACCTATTTTTCTCTTGCATTTAAAGTCAACAGGTAGTTCAACGGGTGTGTAGATGGCTTGGCCTGCAAGACGTTCATATAAAGTTTGATAAGTGGTGCAACTAGATCAAGCGGGCTGGATGTAAACGAGATATGGTGCACAACATTATTATTGTTGCATGTTTTGCCGCGATAGTATATCACACTTGGCACGAAGGAAACCGTAGAAGGCATGTTCTAGGACAAACTGTGGAAGATGACATTGCAAGGATCATATACAGCGAGCTTGACTGGAAGATCCGGAGTTGCTGCAAGAGGAAGCTCACAGCAAAGAAGAAAGAATATATTAATAGAACTTGTGCTACTTTTCCACTTTAAAAAATGCGAAAGTAGTGTGCTACGATTTATAGGCTATTAATACTTTTGTAGAGAACGGATTATTTGTGTTGGTTTGGTAATAATATTTTATTCTACCAAAAAAAAATTCACCCAAATATTGGGCGATTGAGTACAGCTCGATCCTTAGGTAACCTCCTTTGTCTCCTCTTTATTTGCCATAACACATTCGATTTAATCAACTCAAGTGCAGATGTGCGTGGAACAATCGCAGAGTGCGGGGGGTAATCATCGTCGGTTGTTCAATTACTGGATGAGGGTAGTTCGTGATGGAATCTGGCATTGAGATGACCTTTTCTTTTTCACCATAGCTAGAGAGAGAGTCATCGAGAGTATTTTCCGAATCGTCTTTTCAATGTTAAGTGATTAAAGGGTTCTGAAAAATTTGCTAACTGTCGAAAACAACGTTGTGTTCGAATCGTTAGTTAAAAAATTCGTTATTTTTCAATGTCAAGTTCGCGGATAGAAGGTTTTCGAAAACAATAGTTTTCAAATCTAGTGTTCGCGTAGTGAAGGATATCGAGTTCAAAGATTTCGGCTCGCAAAAACGCCAAGTCCCTAAAGTTGCAGATTTGCGGGTGTTATGTTTTCGATACAAAGTTCGAGATTTCGATATCAATGTTTGCGAATCCAAGGTTTGCAATAAGGGTGACACTGTTTGCGATATGAGGTGTTCGGGTCGGGGATATCGAAAAATTGAGGTTTTTTTATCACCGCATTTCGCTCAAAGGGTTGAAGGGAGATAGTGCATCAAGCTGTTCGCAAGGGCCAACTTGATCCTCTTCCCCAGAGATCTCAGATGAGGGACCCTGGGAGAGCCGTCGACTCCAACTACCGTCCATGTATGATCCATACTAGATCTGACCAACTGCCCATCCTACCTCCTCTACGTTCTTGACATCCCATCTTTGTCTCAGTGGAGTCTTTCAGTGGCATGTTTCGGTCCTCTTCCCCATTACTTAGAAAAAGTGAGCCACCGGTTCAGGTACCAGATACTATCATTACTGCCTGGACAATTAGCCCGCACAAGCGGTGGAGCATGTGGTTTAATTCGATGCAAAGCAAAGAACCTTACCAGGGAGTGACATGCCACGAATCCTCTTGAAAGAGAGGGGTGCCTTCGGGAACGTGGATACAGGTGGTGCATGGCTGTCGTCAGCTCGTGCCGTAAGGTGTTGGGTTCAAAGATCTACTACTTTAATTCCTGTTTCAAAAATCGATAATTTTGTATCTTCACCCGAAACTGATCTGCTTCGATTTCCACTTTCCGTAAGCGGGCCCGGACTTTTTCTAGCTGCTCAATGGCCCCCTCACGCAGCGTTATTCTGTACTTCCTTGAAAAAGGGGCTCAACCCACGATGAGTTATTTGTATTTAAGGTTTTCGTGTATTATGGTCGAAAAAATGTGTTTTGATACAAACATGTTTTCGATAAACCTAATCCCGAAAAAAAACTTCGAACACATATTCAAAATCAACCTCAAAATGAGCTTAAACAATGATTTTTTTGCAGAAACAATTTTTACGCAAGTTTAAGCTTTGAAAACCTTAAAATTGGGGATAATTTAAGAAAAGGGATTAGTTTCCTATAGAACTAAAAAAAAGGGAGCGACTTTTCTTTTTTTAGATAAAAGGGACTAACTTAATTAAATAAGTAATTAATCAATATATCCACTTAATTAATAATATTTTAATAGTTTAGATTAGATTTTCGTTTTTAGGTTTTAGAAGGTAGATTTCGTCGCTTTTTTCTTTGTCATTTCTCTTGAAATCATCTTCAAATTAGCACATATCTTACCCGATTTTCTGAAAAATTAATACAAATTCGCATGGGTCTTGAGTTTTCGTTATGATTAAAGGTAGATTTAGGCGAAATAATTGAAAATATTAAAGATACACTCAAATCGAATAAGATTGACGACCTATTCGAATTCGAATAAGTCTTATTCGAGTTCAAATAAGGCTTATTCGGATTCGAATAAGTCCTATTCGAGTTCGAATAAGTCCTATTCGAGTTCAAATAACCCTATTCGAGTTCGAATAAGTCCTATTCGAGTTCAAATAACCCTATTCGAGTTCAAATAACCCTATTCGAGTTCAAATAACCCTATTCAAGTTCAAATAAACCTTATTAGAACTCGAATAAGTCCATTTGAACTCGGATAAGCGTTATTAGAACCCAAAAGACCATGATTCGAATTCAAATAAGAGTATAATTAATACTTGTAATTTTATGATAATAATATCAAGTCATTAATATCAAATAATAGTCAATGAAATACTATAATTAGTTATGACAATGTTTAATGAAGATGTCTAATGAGTTGGGTAAATGTAATGAAAATTTAAATGAGTTTTGTGTGAGTTGCTATAACGCTACAACTTGAATTTAAGTGAATTACTATAATATGATATCTAAACATGTGCTCTACATGATGACAACTAAAATGAGTTGTGTCAATGTGATATACAAACTTCGATGAACTTATTGAATAATGTTTATTAATTATATTGTGATACACAAAACTTTCATAAGCTTCTTCGTATAATGTTCATCTTGAATCGAGTTTAATCTTTATCTTGAGTTAAAATTGATTATTCGGGTTTGGGTTCAAATAAGCCCTATTCGGGCCCTATTCGGGTTCAAATAAGGTTATTCGGATCCGAATAAGGGTTATTCGAGTTTCAATAAGCATATTCGAACTCGAATACGCCCTGTTCGGGTTCAAATAAGCCCTATTCGGGTTCAAATAAGCCCTCTTCGGGTTCAAATAAGGTTATTCGGATCCGAATAACAAACTTCGATGAACTTACTGAATAATGTTTATTAATTATATTGTGATACACAAAACTTTCATAAGCTTCTTCGTATAATGTTCATCTTGAATCGAGTTTAATCTTTATCTTGAGTTAAAATTGATTATTCGGGTTCGGGTTCAAATAAGCCCTATTCGGGTTCAAATAAGGTTATTCGGATCCGAATAAGGGTTATTCGAGTTCGAATAAGCGTATTCGAACTCGAATAAGCCCTATTCGGGTTCAAATAAGGTTATTCGGATCCGATTAACAAACTTCGATGAACTTATTGAATAATGTTTATTAATTATAAGATACACAAAACTTTCATAAGCTTCTTCGTATAATGTTCATCTTGAATCGAATTTAATCATTATCTTGAGTTAAAATTGATTATTCGGGTTCGGGTTCAAATCAGCCCTATTCGGGTTCAAATAAGCCCTATTCGGGTTCAAATAAGGTTATTCGGATCCGAATAAGGGTTATTCGAGTTCGAATAAGCGTATTCGAACTCGAATAAGCCCTATTCGGGTTCCAATAAGCCCTATTCGGGTTCAAATAAGGTTATTCGGATCCGAATAACAAACTTCGATGAACTTATTGAATAATGTTTATTAATTATATTGTGATACACAAAACTTTCATAAGCTTCTTCGTATAATGTTCATCTTGAATCGAGTTTAATCTTTATCTTGAGTTAAAATTGATTATTCGGGTTCGGGTTCAAATAAGCCCTATCGGGCCCTATTCGGGTTCAAATAAGGTTATTCGGATCCGAATAAGGGTTATTCGAGTTCGAATAAGCGTATTCGAACTCGAATAAGCCCTGTTCGGGTTCAAATAAGCCGTATTCGGGTTCAAATAAGCCCTCTTTGGGTTCAAATAAGTTTATTCGGATCCGAATAACAAACTTCGATGAACTTAATGAATAATATTTATTAATTATATTGTGATACACAAAACTTTCATAAGCTTCTTCGTATAATGTTCATCTTGAATCGAGTTTAATCTTTATCTTGAGTTAAAATTGATTATTTGGGTTCGGGTTCAAATAAGCCCTATTCGGGTTCAAATAAGCCCTATTCAGGTTCAAATAAGGTTATTCGGATCCGAATAAGGGTTATTCGAGTTCGAATAAGCGTATTCGAACTCGAATAAGCCCTATTCGGGTTCAAATAAGCCCTATTCGGGTTTAAATAAGGTTATTCGGATCCGAATAACAAACTTCGATGAACTTACTGAATTATGTTTATTAATTATATGGTGATACACAAAACTTTCATAAGCTTCTTCGTATAATGTTCATCTTGAATCGAGTTTAATCTTTATCTTGAGTTAAAATTGATTATTCGGTTTCGGGTTCAAATAAGCCCTATTCGGGTTCAAATAAGGTTATGCGGATCCGAATAAGGGTTATTCGAGTTCGAATAAGCCCTGTTCGGGTTCAAATAAGCCCTATTCGGGTTCAAATAAGCCCTATTCGGGTTCCAATAAGGTTATTCGGATCCGAATAACAAACTTCGATGAACTTATTCAATAATGTTTATTAATTATATTGTGATACACAAAACTTTCATAAGCTTCTTCGTATAATGTTCATCTTGAATCGAGTTTAATCTTTATCTTGAGTTAAAATTGATTATTCGGGTTCGGGTTCAAATAAGCCCTATTCGGGCCCTATTCGGGTTCAAATAAGGTTATTCGGATCCGAATAAGGGTTATTCGAGTTCGAATAAGCGTATTCGAACTCGAATAAGCCCTATTCGGGTTCCAATAAGCCCTATTCGGGTTCAAATAAGGTTATTCGGATCCGAATAACAAACTTCGATGAACTTATTGAATAATGTTTATTAATTATACTGTGATACACAAAACTTTCATAAGCTTCTTCGTATAATGTTCATCTTGAATCGAGTTTAATCTTTATCTTGAGTTAAAATTGATTATTCGGGTTCGGGTTCAAATAAGCCCTATTCGGGCCCTATTCGGGTTCAAATAAGGTTATTCGGATCCGAATAAGGGTTATTCGAGTTCGAATAAGCGTATTCGAACTCGAATAAGCCCTGTTCGGGTTCAAATAAGCCCTCTTTGGGTTCAAATAAGTTTATTCGGATCCGAATAACAAACTTCGATGAACTTACTGAATAATGTTTATTAATTATATTGTGATACACAAAACTTTCATAAGCTTCTTCGTATAATGTTCATCTTGAATCGAGTTTAATCTTTATCTTGAGTTAAAATTGATTATTTGGGTTCGGGTTCAAATAAGCCCTATTCGGGTTCAAATAAGGTTATTCGGATCCGAATAAGGGTTATTCGAGTTCGAATAAGCGTATTCGAACTCGAATAAGCCCTATTCGGGTTCAAATAAGCCCTATTCGGGTTCAAATAAGGTTATTCGGATCCGAATAACAAACTTCGATGAACTTACTGAATTATGTTTATTAATTATATTGTGATACACAAAACTTTCATAAGCTTCATCGTATAATGTTCATTTTGAATCGAGTTTAATCTTTATCTTGAGTTAAAATTGGTTATTCGGTTTCGGGTTCAAATAAGCCCTATTCGGGTTCAAATAAGGTTATTCGGATCCGAATAAGGGTTATTCGAGTTCGAATAAGCCCTGTTCGGGTTCAAATAAGCCCTATTCGGGTTGAAATAAGCCCTATTCGGGTTCCAATAAGGTTATTCGGATCCGAATAACAAACTTCGATGAACTTATTCAATAATGTTTATTAATTATATTGTGATACACAAAACTTTCATAAGCTTCTTCGTATAATGTTCATCTTGAATCGAGTTTAATCTTTATCTTGAGTTAAAATTGATTATTCGGGTTCGGGTTCAAATAAGCCCTATTCGGGTTCAAATAAGGTTATTCGGATCCGAATAAGGGTTATTCGAGTTCGAATAAGCCCTGTTCGGGTTCAAATAAGCCCTATTCGGGTTCAAATAAGGTTATTCGGATCCGAATAACAAACTTCGATGAACTTATTGAATAATGTTTATTAATTATATTGTGATACACAAAACTTTCACAATCTTCTTCGTATAATGTTCATCTTGAATCGAGTTTAATCTTTATCTTGAGTTAAAATTGATTATTCGGGTTCGGGTTCAAATAAGCCCTATTCGGGTTCAAATAAGCCCTATTCGGGTTCAAATACGGTTATTCGGATCCGAATAAGGGTTATTCGAGTTCGAATAAGCGTATTCGAACTCGAATAAGCCCTATTCGGGTTCCAATAAGCCCTATTCGGGTTCAAATAAGGTTATTCGGATCCGAATAACAAACTTCGATGAACTTATTGAATAATGTTTATTAATTATATTGTGATACACAAAACTTTCATAAGCTTCTTCGTATAATTTTCATCTTGAATCGAGTTTAATCTTTATCTTGTGTTAAAATTGATTATTCGGGTTCGGGTTCAAATAAGCCCTATTCGGGCCCTATTCGGGTTCAAATAAGGTTATTCGGATCCGAATAAGGGTTATTCGAGTTCGAATAAGCGTATTCGAACTCGAATAAGCCCTATTCGGGTTCCAATAAGCCCTATTCGGGTTCAAATAAGGTTATTCGGATCCGAATAACAAACTTCGATGAACTTATTGAATAATGTTTATTAATTATATTGTGATACACAAAACTTTCATAAGCTTCTTCGTATAATGTTCATCTTGAATCGAGTTTAATCTTTATCTTGAGTTAAAATTGATTATTCGGGTTCGGGTTCAAATAAGCCCTATTCGGGCCCTATTCGGGTTCAAATAAGGTTATTCGGATCCGAATAAGGGTTATTCGAGTTCGAATAAGCGTATTCGAACTCGAATAAGCCCTGTTCGGGTTCAAATAAGCCCTATTCGGGTTCAAATAAGCCCTCTTCGGGTTCAAATAAGGTTATTCGGATCCGAATAACAAACTTCGATGAACTTACCGAATAATGTTTATTAATTATATTGTGATACACAAAACTTTCATAAGCTTCTTCGTATAATGTTCATCTTGAATCGAGTTTAATCTTTATCTTGAGTTAAAATTGATTATTAGGGTTCGGGTTCAAATAAGCCCTATTCGGATTCAAATAAGCCCTATCCGGGTTCAAATAAGGTTATTCCGTTCCGAATAAGGGTTATTCGAGTTCGAATAAGCGTATTCGAACTCGAATAACCTTTATTCGAACTCGAATAACTCTTATTCGGGTTCAAATAACCCAGATTATTCGAACTCGAATAAGGGTTATTCGAAATCGAATATATCTTATTCGAACCCGAATAAAGCTTATTCGAATTCGAATAAGACTTGACTGAAACGACGAATTCATTTAAGTGACTAAACTAATATTAATGACTTTTTACTCGAGGGTATTTTTGACTTTTTCCATACAATCCCTCCAACTTAAATAAAATATGTTTCGATCCCTTTAATCAAAATATCCCCTTAAAATTGGGACCAAAAACCCAAGATTAACGTATCAAAATTTTGAGAACCGGAAAGAGTAACGTATCAAAAAAATTCTAAACAAAGGATCACGCCGGCCACCACAGCGACGCCTTCTCCTACCGTTGTTAGCGTACACACTTCGACAGAAATAAGTGATCGAAAACATGTATCACATGAGTCTGGAACAAAAAAATAATGAACACACCACTATTCCCCAGGGTTGTGTGAATCCACCGATAGAACAGTGCGTTGGGAACTTGATTGTACGAGATGGAGAGGTTGGCCAACGATTGCTAAATCGATGGGGCGGAAATCACAAAACAAGGAAGCTGAACGAGAGCAATCTAGTCCTTGGCTTAAATTTAATGCTAATCTGATTCAAAATCAGGATAATAGGTTGGAGTTTATAGAACCGATTACTGATAGTGGTCAGGAGATTGGCATTATTGAGGCTGATGAGATTATGGAGGAACTTGAATATTGGAAATCGGCCTTCCTTTGCTATGTGCTGGGTTCCAACCCTCCTTTGCAACGCTCTTGGGATAGCCACAACTTCCCAGCTTTCCGGTCTTGGGTAATATCCATTTCGAGAATCCGTCTTGCCGATCACAAATCCTTCATGTCAAACGTCTTTGACAAATCTTTCTTCAACCTGCTAATCATCTCTGCATCTTGTCCGACAATTACCATATCATCAACATATAGGAGAAGAACGATAAATTTACCGTTCGAGTATCTCCGAACATGTACACAAGGATCCACATCCGTTCATTTAAAACCTTGGTGCACCATGATCGAATTGAACTTCTTGTACCATTGCCGGGGAGCTTGTTTCAGACCGTACAAACTTTTCTTCAGCCGATAGACCATGTCCTCTTTACCTATAAGCTCGAACCCTTATGATTGTTCCATAAATATCTCTTCATCGAGATCACCATGCAAGAACGCGGTCTTCACGTCGAGTTGCTCCAATTTAATATCCATGGTGGCAGCTAGTCCCAATATGACTCTGATTGAACTCATCTTCACGACCGGTAAGAAAATATCGTCAAAGTCGATCCCCTTCTTCTGAGTGAAACATTTGACCACCAATCGAGCCTTGTATTTGACCAGCTTGTCATCATCCTTCTTCAATTTGTACACACATTTGTTTTTGAGTGTCTTCTTTCCTTTCGACAATCGAACTAACTCGTATGTCTCATTCTTCTTCAGAGAATCCATCTCCTCTTGTATGGTCTTTATCCAACAATCTTTGTCCCTTCAAGATTATACCTCCAAAAAGCTCTCCGGCTCCCCTTCATCAGTAATTAAAATATAATCAGAACTCGGGTACCTCGTAGATGGTTGGCGTTCCCTAGTTGACCTTCTCAGTTGAGGTTTAACTGCTTCTACCCTACTCAGCACCTTCAATATGCTAATCTACATCTGGCTCATCATCTCCGGTGGCTGGGTCTACCGGTTCAGGTTCTGATTGTTGCATTCCTTCATCCGTGGCATCGTCATGTGGAATGCTGGCTGGTGTATAATCATCATCACCGAGACCCGTGGATTTCGACACATCCACGTCTGAGTCTCTCATGGTCTCGTGCTCATGGAATATTACATCGCGAGTTCGAACAGTCTTCTTCTTCTTTGGATTCCGAAGTCTGTAACCGAACTCCTCATTTCTGCACCGAACAAAGATGCAAGGATTCGATTTGTCATCGAGCTTCGATCTTTGTTCCTTTAGTACATGCATGAACGCCATGCAGCCGAACACTCTCAAATGCGAATACCGATCCACACTTCTCTTGAATATCAAAATTCATCGCCGATGAAGGTAGTCGGTTGATAATATAGACCGCAGTGTTGACAACTTTACCCCAAAATGACTTAGATAGATTAGCCATTTTGAGCATCGATCGGACTCTCTCCATAATGGTTCGATTTATCCTTTCTACAACACCATTCTGCTGAGGAGTATCGAGAACTGTCTTCTCATGCCTTTTGCCCTGCTTGGTGCATTAATCTTTGAACTCTCGAGAGATTATTCACCACCATTAGCTGTGCGTAGACACTTCATCGGCATTCCCGTCTCTCTTTCCACCATCGCATGGAACTTCTGAAAATAATAGAACACCTGATCCTTCATCCACAACAAATATACCTAGGTCTTACGAGAAGCATCATCAATGAAGGTTAGAAAATATTTATTGCCTCCCAGACATTCGAATTTCATGGTTCCACATACGTCAGAGTGTATCAACTCCAACTTCTTCATTCGCTGTGCTGAATTCTTCGCGAATGAAACTCTATGTTGCTTTCCAAATAGACAATAATCACACAGGTTCAGCGCTTTCCCCTTGGCTATCGGTATGAGGGACTTTCCAGCCAAGATATTCAACCCCTTCTCACCTCGTGGGTCAGCCGTCTATGCCACAAATTTAGAGAAACATCATCTTCAACTGCATTCAGTTGGTTAACACATATCGCCGTGTGCGTCTTGTACAGCGAGCAGCATAACTTTCCTCTCGCTACCACCAATGATCATTTGGTGACTTTCCAGTTGCTATCACCCATCTCGTTGTAGAATCCTTCGTTGTCCAACACCTTCACAGAAATCAAGTTGAGACGAAGATCGGGAATATGTCGCACATCCTTCAGCCTTAATGTGCACCCCACGTTCATTTGGATACATATATCACCGTTCCCCAAAATTTGAGAAATACTTTTGTTACCCATCTTCGTAGTGCCAAAGTTTCCTGCCTTATAAGTGGAAAAGTATTCACGCATTGGAATACAGTAGTAGGAGGCACCAGAGTCCACTACCCACTCGGTGTTTGTATCTGCAACATGGCAATGGTCTGCTTCATTCACCAGCGTAACCTCTCCGTCATGGTTGGAGGCGATCGCAGACGTGTTATCGTCTTGTTTTTGCGTTCCGTTGAGAAGCCTACAATTCCTTTGTAAGTGGCCGATTCGTCCACAATGGTAGCATTTCCTCATCTCTCTGGACTTGGATCTAGCTTTTGACTTGTCGTATCCTTTCGGACCACTACTCTTGCTCCGGCCCCTATTCTCCGTGACAAGGGCCTGGTTTCCTGTACTAATACTGGCAGGGTCCTTCCGTTGCAGCTCTTCATTGTAGAGTCTGTTCTTCACCATATCCATCGTTACTTTACCGCTTGGTGCTGAGTTGGTAAGCGATACCACCAACGTATCCCAACTCTCATGTAGAGATCCCCGTAGTAGACATGATTGTGTCTCATCATCATGGACTAGACCGGTACTTGTAAGTTGAGTCGCCAGTCCTTCAAAGTCATTTAGATGTTCAACAACTGATCGTCCCTCGTTCAGCTTCATATTCATGAGTTTCCGCATCATGAATACTTTGCTCAGCGCATTCGTCACCTCGTACATACCCTGCAGTTTCTTTTAGCGTATCAGGGGGTCCGTCTCGTTTCTTACATGGTTGTAGAGGCTAATGTCCACTCATTGACAGATCGCACCTAGCGTCTTTCTTTGCAACTTCTTCCATACATCGTCCTTCGTACCTTCGGGCTTCTTGCCTTCACCGTCAATAGGATCATGAAGGTCTTTGCAATAAAGGTAATCATTCATCCTCGATTTCCATATGGAGTAATTCGTTACTATCAACTTGATCATTCCTCCGTCGTTCTCCATGGCGGTCAGTCTACCAGCAAACTATTTAGTATCTTTCTGATGTGGAAAATCGGTCTCAGCTGCAACCACACAGCATACTCAGAATACCAACTAGGCTCTAATACCACTTGTTGGGAAGGATGGTGGGCCTCGCGGTGGTCAGTGGGTCCTGCAGCGGAAATCGGTCCCGGATTTGCTCGGGAGAACGGTCGGGAAAAGTGGGACCCACGAGGTAACTTTGGTGGAACCCACACAGTAACTACCACGGTAAAAATAAAATTACCGCAAAGTAAGTATGACACCAAAATGTTTACGTGGAAAACCCTTTGGTTACGAAGAGGGAAAAACCACGGCCGAGTCGGCAAAATCTTCACTATAGTAAAAATTACAACACTCAATTTTTACTACCTAACGATTTTTACCACTCGTATTTTACATCACACCTCTATGTGGATGTGGAATCCTTATCGGTTTCTACCTGAACTGATAACATCACTATTCACTCGGACTACTTCACTCTCAAATGTAATTCTCGAATGAATCTATGATGAGAATAACTGAAGAACTGAAGCCTATTTATAAATTTTTTCGGTTCATCTGGATCGTCCAAATCCAACGTCCAGGATCTCGCCATGTCGCCAATCAATACGAGCCGCTCATTCATTTTCTTTAGTTTTTTTGAAATATATATAAAATAATATTATTATATTATAATATTATTTTATTATATCTTGTATTTATTAGAGGTGGTTGCTTGTTTGTGTCGGCAACCCATCGGCTGGATCTCATCAATATTGTCTTATGAATAAAATGGTAGGTCAACAGACTCTTTGATGCATGACGCTTCAATTAATTACTCAATTAACTACTCATTGTCGCGGACCGTTTGTCAATAAAAAAACTTGATCGGTCGCTCAGACACCAAGTTCAAAACAATACATCAAGGAATCATCTGAAAAAGAAAAAATCCTTAAATAATGAAATCCTCCACATTCAAAGTGGTCAATGAGGAACCCGACGAGTTCCAAGTTCTAGGAGGTCAATTGCTACGAGAAGGGCATCAACCACACCGAAAAATACAGCAGCAACGCATCAACATGTACTACAGTGAAGCAGGGCAGAGTACGTCTCACGCGCCATCCTCATGTACTTGGAGCCGGGAACCATGGATTATGTATGATTCGTCCCGTACGTCATATCTTCAGGCGCGATAACTTCGTCTTTGGCCGGTCTGGTGCCGTACTGAGGCCGAGAATTTTGACTACCGTCAAGGTCATTGTCGTTCGTTATGCCTTCGTTCTCGTTCTATCTCATAAAGAATGGTTGCATCCGATATCGATCATTGGGATTTTCTGTTTCGTTTTTTTTTTCACTTATGTTTCCCGTTGGTTAATTCATATTGGAGGTGCCAATGTTTCGAGCATTATCTTCATTTATTCAGCCTTTTATTGATTTTCTTTCTTTAGTAACTCCATTGCTTAATTGTACACTAATGTTATGCTTGCATCCCATAACAAAGGATATCAGTTAATGTTCGTCGTTTGGTATGTTATTGCAACTAAGAAATAGCTCTAAAATTTTGTTTTTTTTATTGTTTACATGATCTTATCTAATGCAACATACTATTATTTTGCTTATCCTTTGAATCTTTGTTCTTTTTCAACAAATTCATCAAATATCTTTCTCTTTCTTTGTCTATTCTGTATTAACATGATTTCTAGGTAATCCTTTGATTTTCCATGTTTTTTTCTATGCATGCACAGGGGAAGAGCAACTAGAAGAGCTCTAACGAATGATTTCATTCTTTTTTTTACATTTGTTTTTGTGCTTTTATTGATATTAGAGTTTTTGGGCTCTTTCGATTCGGTGAGTTTTAAGGGTTTTCTTTAGTGCGATGGTTTCAGTTAGACCACTTTAGAGTTGTGGTGCAATTGCATTTAGACCCGATAATCAATGTTATATCATTTATATATTATTGACGGAATTTCCGCAATTTGACGCGCGGCCTCCGAACGAGCTTGTGTTGAAGAGGCCACTGCACAGCAGAATGGCAATCGTGTACAGCTTCTCAACATATTACATCTCGAGAGAGAAGTATAGGGATGCTTGCAATGATGTCAGAATTGGAAATTGCTCGAGGATCTCAATACTTTAGCCGGCACTATCTCTGTAAAGGTATAAATTTTTAATACATCAAAAGGATATGACGATATTACGAGCCTTAGTTTATCTTATTTGTTATTCTCTTACCTTAAAACTGCTTATATTATCTATTTCATGGTACATTTCCGACTTACCGAAGCCTCATGAACCCACCAAGCACCGGTAAGGCTCTTTTCCTTGCTTGTGGTCTGTGATGTGTAATTTGTTATCTCATTCGAAATATTGTGATGTCTCACAGGTTACGAGAGCTTTGGTGTTCTCTGAAATTCCTTTCACTGCAGTGTTGTCATAGCCAACAGCCTAATCGACGAAACTCTCCAGGGGCGTATGGAAGGAAAGAATCGTCTAAAATTGGCTGTTTTTAATCTTTACATAAAATCTAATTTTTATACGATGAGTTGTCTTTGATAGAAAAGAACTCACGCGAACACAGTGAACACGATCGTATTTTGGTGCAGCTGAAATCGACTGCCTTTTCTGTAGTCTTTTTACTGCTTAAATAGAAGTTTACATGGAAACTAATAAATGCCTATAATCAGGCCACTAATTTAGCCTAAACTAATAAGGAAAACACAATCACCTCATAAGTTAAGTATATTCTCCTAAACTATGCCTAAACTAATTAAGGAAAGTGAATCACAAGGATTATTCCTACAATCTCCTCCTAAGCCTTGTGTCCACCGTTGATGTCGATTAGGCCGATCTTACCCCGTAGCTCATGAAACTTGGTCCTTCCAAGCGGCTTCGTCAGAATGTCGCTCAGCTGATCCTCGCTTCTGATGAACTCTACATCAATCAAGCCTTCTTCTGCAGCCTCCCGGACGAAGTGATATTTCACTCGAATGTGCTTACTCTGTCCATGGAGTACTGGATTCTTGATCAAAGCAATTGCGGACTTATTGTCCACCCTCAGCATTGGTGCTCTTGATGCTGTTCCCTGCACCTCAGACAACACACGAGCGAGCCACAATGCTTGACAAGCAGCGTTAGCAGCTGCTATATACTCTGCCTCACAGCTGGACTGAGCCACCACCTTCTGCTTCATGGATTGCCAGGTGATCGGGCTGCCACTGAGGAAGAAAATCACGCCAGTTGTGCTTTTACTTGCATCAACATCCCCGGCGTAATCACTGTCGCTGAAGCCTGTCAGATAAGGCTCCTCCTTCTCCCTCCTTGGGTCCCGGCCACATAGCGCAGGATGCGCTTCACAGCTGCGAGGTGATCCTCGCGTGGATCTTCCAGGAACCGACTCACATAGCCAACCGCAAACGCTAGATCAGGGCGAGTGTTGACCAAATACCTTAAGCTCCCAACGACGCTCCTGTACGCCGTCGCGTCGACCGGCGGCTCTGCGCTGAGCTTGCTCAACTTCAAGCGCGGTTCCATAGGCACGTGATTGGGGTTACACCCTGCCATGCCGCTCTTCTCCAGGATCTTGCCGGCGTAGGCGCCCTGGCTCAGCGAGATCCCCTTCGCGCCCTGCTTCACTTCAATGCCAAGGTAGTAGTGAAGCAAGCCGAGGTCACTCATCTTGAACGCGGCTGCCATCTCCTCCTTGAATGACTTGATATCGCCGCCGTTCGAGCCGGTGATCACGAGGTCATCGACATAGACCCCGATCACCAGCTGCTTGCCATCGTTTTGCCTGATGTAGATGGCGTGTTCCGACGGGCTCTTCCTGAAGCCGAACGACAACAGCGTGCTGTCCAGCTTCGCGTTCCATGCGCGCGGCGCTTGATGCAGCCCGTATAGCGCCTTTCGGAGCTTGAGCACCTTGTGCTCCTTGCCGGTGATGACAAACCCCGGTGGCTGCTCGACGTAAACCTCCTCCTCCAGGTCTCCGTTCAAGAACGCTGACTTGACGTCCATGTGGTGCACCTCCCACCCTTCGTGTGCCGCGAGGGCGATGATCAGGCGCACCGAGTCCAGCCGTGCCACCGGCGTGAACACTTCGTCGTAGTCGATGCCGTGCCGCTGTGCGTAACCCTTCACCACAAGGCGCGCCTTATGCTTGGACACTGCTCCGTGCTCGTCCCTCTTCACCTTGAAGACCCACTTCAAGCCGATCGCTCGGCGGCCAGGCGGAAGGTCGGCGAGGGACCACGTCCGGTTGTCCTCAATCGAGTCCATCTCCTCCATCATCGCCTTCCTCCAGCTGGGGCTGCGTTCCGCCTCGGCGAACGTCGCAGGTTCGTCGGAGCTCATGGCATGGAGCTCCTCCGCCACAAGTGCCCGCGGTGCGAAGCCACGCGGCGAAGCTGGCCCGATGATGTTGTCGATCCTCCGAAACCGGAGGGGAGCGTCGTCGTCGTGGTCGGCGTCCAGGTGCTCGCCTGCCTCGCTCGGCGGTGAGGCGAACTCCACCTCCTGTGACTCGCTGGATCCCGCTGGTATAGTGCCTCCTCCACCACGAGGCGATGCCGGCGGCATCAGCTCGCCCTCCTGAGTTGCACTTCCAGGTGCCTCCTCGGTGCCCTCGGCCACCGGAGGTCCCTGGTTCGCGATGGAGTACTCCACCGTGAATACGTCGTCGTCGCCGTTCGGCTCGCCATCGACCTCTACAGAGCCCCAGACCCACTGGGCTCCCTCGTCGAACACCACGTCGCGGGTCACGTGGACACGCTTCGTGACAGGATCGTATGCACGGTACGCCTTGGAGCCTCGCTCGTAGCCGATGAAGATCATCTTGCAGCCACGATCCTCGAGCTTCTTCAGATGCGGCGTCGTGTTCCGGACGTAGACGATGCAACCGAATGTCTTCAGGTGATGCACTGCCGGCTTCTTCCCATGCCACGCTTCGAACGGCGTCATGCCGTCCACGCTCTTCGTTGGGCATCGGTTGAGGATGTATACCGCGGTGGTCACGGCCTCGCCCCAGAACCACCCCGGCAGCCCTTTCGCCTTGAGCATACTCCTTGCTGTCGCCACCACCGTCCCATTCCTTCGCTCGACCACGCCGTTCTGCTGTGGGCTGTATGGTGCAGTGTGCTGGCGATGTATCCCTTCTCCCGCGCAGTACTCAACGAACTCGATCGAGGTGAATTCGCCACCACGATCGGTCCGGAGCACCCCCAGTTTCAGCCCGGACTCCCCCTCTGCCCGTGCTTGGAGTTCCTTGATGGCAGCCGCGGCACGATCCTTTGAAGGGATCGCGGCTACCCACATGTATCGGCTGAGGTCGTCGACGAGCAACAAGAAGTACTTGTTTCCGCTTGGGGTCGCTGGCGTGATCGGCCCGCACAGATCGCCGTGCACAAGCTCAAGCCGCTGCTTTGCGCGGTACTCTGCTTTCGCCGGAAATGGGGTGCGCCTCTGCTTCCCAGCTAGGCATGCGTCGCACAGCTGGTCCACCTGCCCGATCTCCGGTAGGCCGCGCACCAGCTCCTCCCGAGCTAGCTTCCGGAGCGCCGCCATGTTGACATGACAGAAGCGATCATGCCAGCGCCACGCCACCTCGTCGCCGCGCCTCCGCACCGCTAAGCACGTCGGCTGTGCTATCTTGATCCGGAGCAGGTACAGGCGGTTCGCCTCGCGCGTCACCCTTGCCAACAGTTGACCGCCGAGCTCCCGAATCCGCATCACGCCAGCGTCGATGTCGATCTTGAAGCGGACCTCGTCGAGCTGGCCCAGGCTCACGATGTTCGTCGTCAGCCGGGGAATGAAGTAGACCCCGGCGAACGACCGGAGCTCCCCGTTTTTGCACACGAAGACGACGGTGCCCCGTCCTTCAATCCGCGCCACCGAGTCGTCGCCAAAGCGCACGGTGCCGCGCACCGCCATGTCGAGTTTCAAGAAGGCGGCCCTGGCCCCAGACATGTGATTGGTTGCCCCCGAGTCCAGGACCCACGTCTCCGCCTCGCGTTCCTCTTCTTCCCCGAGCTGTGCGAACACCTTTTCTTCGCGGATCTCGATCTGGGCCACGGACGATGCCTGCCCAGATCCGCATCCTCCATGCTGATGCAATGCTCCCAGCGGCGCCGGATCAGCCCTGGCTAGCGGCTCGATAGCCGATAAGGGCGGCGCCGACGAAGTTGTCGTCGATTGCGACATCAGTGGGGCGAGAGTGGGGGAGCACCTTGCGAGACAGAGTGAGGCCTCCTCCTCATCCTGGACTGCATGGGCCTGCTCCTTCTTGGGCCTCGACCGGCACTCTCGGGCCCAATGGCCCAGCTTCCCGCACCGGCGGCACTCGTCGCCCGTGTGAGATGGCCCACTAGACGACCCGCCAGCACGCCCACGACCGCGTCCGCGTCGACCGCCTCCCCTGTTAGAGCTGCCGCCGCGGAAGTGGTTCTCCGCCTCTCGCTTCTTCCGCCGCGCGTCCCACTCCTCCTCAGTGAGATACAGCTTGCCCTCATGCTGTAGTGACGCCGGCGGTCCATCCAGCTCTTCCTCCGCCTCTTGCAATCGCCCGGTGAGATCGGCGACCGTCATGGTGGATGGATCGAGCAGCGTCTTGATCGCAATCGCGATCTGCTTGAAGCGGGGAGGCAGACTCCGTAGCATCTTGGCTACGATTTCCTTGTCCTTCACCTCATCCCCCAGTGTGGTGAGGTGCGCCGCCATGCCATTGAGGCGCAGCGCGAACTCCTCGACGGTCTCGCCGTCGTTGAATGTGGCGAGGTCGAATTTGCGACGTAGTTGCTGCGCCGTTGCCTTCTTCACACGATCGTCCCCGATCCGCATGGTTGCGATCGCGTCCCAGGCCTCCTTTGCCGTCTCCTTGGAGCCGATCGTCGACACCATTTCGGGCGGGACCGCGCTCACCAGCGCATCGAGCGCCATCATGTCTTCCTGCTCATCGGCAGTGCCCTTCTCGATGGCGTTCCATAGTGCTCTCGCCTTCAATTTCACCTTCATCATGAGCACCCAGTCAGAGTAATTGGTCTTGGTGAGAACGGGGTAGCTATTCCCGCTGCCCACCTCACGAATCACTCGCTGGATCACGGCGCCAGAGGCATCGGCTTTCTTGCTTCCATCGCCCATGGTCCCTGGATGAACTCGCTCTGATACCAGTTGAAAGAAAAGAACTCACGCGAACACAGTGAACACGATCGTATTTTGGTGCAGCTGAAATCGACTGTCTTTTCTGTAGTCTTTTTACTGCTTAAATAGAAGTTTACATGGAAACTAATAAATGCCTATAATCAGGCCACTAATTTAGCCTAAACTAATAAGGAAAACACAATCACCTCATAAGTTAAGTATATTCTCCTAAACTATGCCTAAACTAATTAAGGAAAGTGAATCACAAGGATTATTCCTATAGTCTTTAGGTGCCCAGCTTCAGGGCTGTTGCGTATCCCGAGGGCTCGGTGCGGGCACCGGATTTAGCATCGGTTTGAATTTACATGGTGGGCAAGCGAATAGAAAAATGAGTTGGAATCTAAAAGAGGTTAGCAATCAATCTCAACTTCATTCGCTGAGAGCCCCTAATGGTACTTCTCACGGCATGGATGAAAATGTGCTCTTTGACTAGAATCCAGTTCTATTTACGAATTCTATTACCTGATACTTTCTTAGATTGTGAAGTTGTTCAACAAGAACTCCGGGGACTCCACCATCCCGATGGTGTACGATGGTTGGCTGAGAAATTAAGAGAATATAACTGGAAAGGTATTGCGAGTTTCTAAGTCCTCTGGATGATTTTTTTTTATTTGAAAACAATTACGTTATGTTTATTGCACCTCCTTTCAAGCTACAGATTATCCGGCACGGCTTTGGTCTCTAAAGAAGCATGCCAGTAAACTAAGGGAACAAGTGGCGAGATAGCAGCAAGTGGGTGTTGTTCTTATGTTTTTTCTCAAAGTTCGTGGTTATTGATCTTGACCTAGAGTATGAGGTGCGAAATTTGCATCTTTGCCATCTATCCTTAATGGAGATGATTTATCATTAGAAAAAAAGGGTGAAAATTGTGCAGGCCATGTTGCCAGTAATAATTGATTTTTTTGCATAAGGATTGATGACTAGACATTCTTTCGTTCATGTCGTCTTTGTAGGGTTGTATGATGCTCTCTTTGGGTCTCTTTTTTTTTTTATTTTGTACAGTTTATCAGAATGGAGCTCCCTCAGATGTTTTCCGGAGCTTTGGTGTTCACTGTAATCCCCTTCACTGCAGTGAAAGCACCACCAACAGCTCAATCGGCTAAACTCTCTATAGGCATATGGAAGAGTAAAAATAGCTCTACCAGCAAACGAAACAAATGGGTTATACAGTTCAACTAGGCTTATCAGATGTTGAAGATGAGTTAAGAGCAAGCAAGCTAACTTATCTTATATCATATGTTGTGCGCAAGTTTTTGGCAGCAACATTGGCAGAGCTTTTGCTTTTCTCAGAAATTTCATGATGGTGTTTTGCTGTTTCGTCCTCAAAATGCCTAGGCCACAACGCTTCTCTTTCCTACCTCGGCATATTGTTATACCGGGGATCCCTCTTTAAAAGCTCTTTACCCGTCATTAAAAGTTAATAGCCGTTTTGCCATCTTCTGTTTCTTGATTCCCAGTTTTACCTTTATTTATTCAAATATATTTAAATACGGAAAAAAATCATGTATTTGATTTGAACACTTATCAATATTTATTTAAATAAAATATACTATACTTCAATATGTATTTTAAAATTAGTCAATAAATAAATAATATATATTACGGGAAACAATGGAGAAAATAAAAACAATATCCCAATTCGAATAAATATATATATATATATATATATATATATTCGAATTGGTTTTAGGATTCAAATATAAATGGGACGTATACTATTTTTTCAAACTGGTAGTTTAGTACATAAACAAAGATTCATGGTTAAATAGCACATCAAGTCATCCGGAGAAGAAAACAATATTCAAAGTTCAGACAACAAGAACAAAAAATCCCACTACATGTAGCCTAACACTCCATAAATATAACTATGAACCTAGAAAGCTGCCAAAAATGTTCGTTCAAATGAAGAACAACACATGTAAATCCAAAAAAAAGGGATGTTTTAAAACTTTTCTCTCAAATATAATAGTGCCTCAAAACTCGGGTGCTTGCAGTGGTTTTGCATACCCGACTCAATTCAGGTCTTGATGAATGCATCGTATACATTTAAATTCAAGAAGACAAATTCATTGAAGTTACTCTTTCGAGCATTTGTTTGTGCAGAAACCCGAATGCTCGAAAGAAATCTCCATGAACCGATCATCGTGCGGTGGATCTTATTCCAAAGCAAGCAACAAGGATTTTGATCCACTTATCAATGGGCTTAGTAATTGCTCAACTCAGCAAGAGTCTTAAGGGGCCTTGGTTGGTGATCGTTCCGCGCCGGGAAGAGGAGAGATCAACGACGAAGCTGACGAAACTTAGTATTTTTTTAGTATTCTTTTTTATGGTTGCTGAATTTTTCCCGCACTTATGATTGGGTGTATCTGTTTTCTTAGATTAACTGCCAGTATTTTTGCATCTTGATACTCTCATGTATGTTTTCTTTGTTCGGTATAATGAATTGAGAGTAAACTACAGTTTCTAACTGGAGGTTAAAACTAGGCCTCACATGGAATCAAACTGTCGGAATGGAATTCGACCAACAAAACAATTTAGATATGACATTCTAATAAATTTATCGGAAGCATTTACTTGTTGACAGTTCTTTGCAGAATATAACTCCAAGTTGCTGGAATATGCTAATTACATCACGACAAAGCAAGGTAGCAAGTTATGTTCATTCCCGTCTCTAATGGCAGTTCATATCTTTGGGATTAGAGTTGTAAACACTGAGGTACACACCAATTTTTTCAGCTTCTTGGAGATATATTGTTTGATCGTTCAAATTCACTACAAAAAAATTCATTTTTTATGAGGATTTTTTTCCTCACAAATGACTAAATTTTCGTCACATAAATTTAATGTGACGAAAAAATTTCGTCACCGGCTCGTCACCGAAGGTCCGTGACATAAGATCAAACGCACGTAATGTGACGAAATTTTATTTCATCACATTTGACATATGTGAGAAATGCAATTTCCTCGCATAAAATTCTTATTGTGACGAAAGATTTCTCACAATAGATGTATTATTTCGTCACATAATTTGAACTTCGTCACATTTAAACGTATAAATGCAACAAACATTTCGTCACATATAAAAATATTTTTCCTCATAATTACCATGATATATAATACGAAAATATTCCTCACATTAAAAATATTTTTCCTCATAATTACCATGTTGTAAGATACGGAAATATTCCTCACATTAAAATATTTTTCCTCATAATTACCATGATATATGATACGAAAACATTCCTCACGTTAAAAATATTTTTCCTCATAAGTACCATGAATAATACGGAAAAATTCCTCACATTAAAACTATTTTTCCTCATATTAATCATGATATATAACACGAAAATATTCCTCGCATTAAGTTGCTGGAAAATAATATATTATTTATCATATTATATTATCTATTTGTGAGGAAATATCATCGAATATTATTATTTTCTATTAAAATGCTTCTTCGATTACTATAATAAATAGCTAGTCAAATAAGAATTTAACATTCATTTGCATTACCGAAAACAAAATATCTTATAAAACAAGACTCGATTACTTAATGTCAACCAAATAACAATAACTAAAACATAAACTAACCGAAATGCTCAAAAACTGAAAAGTGGATAACATAGTCGAAGCTTTAACACGTCAAACTGCAACTTCATGTTAATAATGGCCTCATTCTGCAAAATAAATGAAAGCATAATATAAATATTATCTCAATGAAACTATATGATATAAATATACGTATAAATAATTTAAATACAAATAAAAAAATAAGCGTTTCACAGTCTCGATTGTGCTTCATACCTGATGAAATGTTCGGTAAATTACTTGACAAACTTTTTAAAAGTTGTTGCATGCCCGCCATCTGAGCTCGTAACTCATCGAGTTCTTTCTTTTGATCTTCCACAGTCTTATGCAAATCAACATTATAACTTGTAGCATGTAATTGTCCACCTCGAACTACCTCAACCCCGTGTCCCATTCCTTTCACATATCCCGATCTACGACCTAGTGCCGAGCTCAGAATTTCTTCCTCAGGCGTTGGTGCTCCATCTCCATTTTCAGTTTGATTTCTTTTAGCAACCATGTGTTCCTAATAAAAGAATCGAACAAAAGCATGTAAATAAAATACCATAAATATATTCAATAATAAAAGGCAATTTTAGAGGCTTACATGAATCGACTTGGCAACATCATTCACAAATTCACCATCTTTTTTCTTCGTATGGACATCTCTCCATAGATCCACTTTACTTTTTACTTCCTGTATAAGTAATATATAATAAAATATGACAACAACATAAATACTATTATTCAAAACAACTTCAAATTGTTTCACGCTAAAAAAATGAAAAGCATACCATTTTCTTAAAGCGAGAAAGTATTGCTACTTTTCCAGACGTATGGTTGAATAACTTTTTCGAGCGGTTTCGTGTATTAATCTCTGATTTTTCCTGCAGTGAAGTTGTATTAGTAGATTTGATATTGAAAGAATAATCGAATTAATAGAATAAATAAATGATTACATAGCAATTTTTTAGTAACTTTACCTGAAATGCCTCGTCCTCGATGAAATCACATGCAATCTGCCACTTTTCCATACTCAGGTCGGTCCGCGGACATACTTCTCTCGGATTAATGTCTTCATCAACTAAACTTTTATAAGTCCGATGCAGTGTATGCCTCCACCGAGTATATGCCGTTTGCATCTTTTCGTTAACAATGTGTCGTACTCGCTCATCAGTAGACCAACCATCAATATCAAACCAATGTTGTGCCATCAATTCAATATTAGCAGTTACTATCACGTAAAATATTGTCTACAAGTACCACCGAAACTCATATTACTTACCAAGAGTCTAGCATAGCAAACATCTTTGTTCTCTTGAGGAATTTCTTTCCAGTGTGTAACTCCATCTATTTCAGCATTATGCCTGATGACAATACCAATTCCGGTAGCAAATTCTGCTTCATAATCCGCAGGAATCTTTTCTCCAGGTGCAAAAACAATTTTGTATCTCCCATGCTATAATACATTTTAAAAAGAGGTTAATTTGCATAATAATGAATTTTAAACCTTTTTAGTACCATCAGATACCTTTTTAACATGCTTCTCTAGTTTATCGCCACTCGCGGGTCCTCGGCCTTTTCTTGAAGTCGTCGCACCTAAAATGAATAACATTTTATTATTATAGAGGATCACATGAATTATGTCACTGACACTATTGAACTAGTGCATGTTTACCTTGTCTTGTTTCCGTTTGATTCTCTGAATGAGCAATTACAGATGGATCTTCATTCTCAGAAGGAGCAATTGAAGATTGCATAGGAACACGAAATATTTCTATACAAGTATTTGATCCTAAAATCAAAAATAAATCAAAGTAGACACGATACTCATGATACTTCTAATAATTATTGAAAATAGTGAATATTCTAGATTTCAAACATAATTAGCAAAAACTGATATAGTATGAACGCTCGTAAAACCATTTACCCGAGTTCATTCGAGGAGGAGAAATTGCAACTTTATTAGACGAGTTGCCTCCATGCCGCTTTTCTGAACCATTTCGAGCATGCAACTGTGAACCTATTCCAAATAAGATTGGATAGAAGTCAATAAATATAAATATATAAGATTAAAAATAATAAAAATCAATATTCTTACTTGAGCTCGATAGTCTCATTCGCTTTTGTCTCAGTATCGAAGAAGATATGTTAAAATCTGGACTACCATTGCTTTGAGATGTTGGAACAGATGATCGTGAACTCTTTTCACCATTGGTACGTGAAAAGTTCGAATATCTTTTCTTTAACCTCATAAGTTTGATTTTCTTTAATCCACTGGTCCCTCCTGATCCAGAAGACATCTGAAAAATCATTAACAAAAATTATAAGTCATAAGCCTCGTAAGAGATCCTTCTTGGAGATCTCTAGAAATCTCCTTATGATCTTCCCCATCAAAC
Organism: Linderniella brevidens; assembly: GCA_004919715.1. Classification (NCBI taxonomy): domain Eukaryota; kingdom Viridiplantae; phylum Streptophyta; class Magnoliopsida; order Lamiales; family Linderniaceae; genus Linderniella; species Linderniella brevidens. The sequence goes on from SWDC01000148.1 coordinate 11,532,902, forward strand.
GACTCTTTGAGCTCTGATTTTCTTTTGGCATTAAAATCTTCGTAGCTATCATACAAAACTCTAACTTCTGCTGGGACAAACTATTTTCTCAAATTACGATTAAACACATGAGGATTACCCAAGATTTATGCTGAAACACACAAAAATTAACTAAAATAATTGAACGATGGTGTACCTTCACTGAGCAACCAATCGGCAGCCAACAGGAATTGAACGATAAATCCTTGGACACTTGTGAAGATTCGCGTAGAACTGAACAAAATGGATTGATAAAAGTGAAGTTGTGGTGATGAGATCGTGGGCAGTTGGCGCCCTGGTCTTAACTCGTATTAAAGATGAGAATTACGATTAAACCAATCAAAACAACTACATGGCTTTTTTTAACAAAATATTGCTTTTTTAATCTTATTAATAAAATAAGTATTAAGTTAATCGAACAACTAAAACGCTTATTAAATAAAATATTACTGTTTTTTTAATCTTATTATAAAATAGGGCTTCTTCGAAGTATTAAAAAAGTAGGACATATTGCGCGTATTAAACGCGATGTTGCGAAGGGATATCAACGGGGTGGGGCGGGATCGCCGCCCCATCCCCGCGAAGAAACGGGGACAAAATCGTCCATGTCTCCGCGGGACCCCACCGATATTTTAAAAAATATATATACTATTTAATAAGTTATAAATATATAATATTATCTAAAACGTATTTTATTATTTTACTATTCTCCGCTAACCGTATTTTTTCTCGGTTCGATTTTGGAAATATTATTATTCTTCTTATTATTTTTGAAGGTAGCGTATTTATTATGCACACAAAATTTAACGGTGCTACTTGGCATGCGTTCTCATTTTTATAGACCTCCCATGAGAGACATGAAATTAAAATCCAATAAAATGTATATAAAGATGTGCCACATAAAGTAATAATTAGGTCTGACATTGTAGAAAGTTCTTCGTGTTCAAAATCGTGTCTCTCGTTTTTTGTTGGCTTTTTTTCTTACTTCTTTTGATTATTTATGCTCATAAGTGACCCTTTGTTATCTACCAGATGAAGATGATATCGGAGAGATCCGTTGACCTATTTAGTCATGTGTACTTAGTTGTTAATGAAATTAAACCTATCGTTTTTTAAAAAATATATGATGGTTAAGGTGAGATTTTAAATTTTCATTTCACATAAACCATTTATAATTATAGTTATTAATTACAATTTTTTTTGTTTTTAAATTTCTGTCAAATTTTGTGCTTATTCCAAACCAAGAAAATCGCAACACATCTTGTTTAATTGACAAACTAATTGAATTAGCAGTAAAGTTGATTTTTGGCATCAACGAACCTGCTGCTTCAATTCATACTCAAAATATTTTCCTCCAAACTTTTTTATCTTTCAGTGATGGTAGATTTCATTTCTTTAAGCAAAATATACATTGTCTAAGCAGCCAAGAAGCTGATCATGGTGTACAAGTTCTGCCAGTTGAGAAGCACACTTGAAAACCCACATAAGAAATCAGTCCAAGAAACAACAAACTAAAACCGGACATCAGAAAATAGAAGCAGACATTGAGAAAATAATATATATATATATATATATATATATATATATTAAGAAAAACTACCATCATTGTTATTATCATCATCCTCACCGATGTCATCATCTTCAAATTCGCAATCCTCACCGACACCATCTTCAGAAAAGTGCTCCTCACGATAGAAATTGTCGGCAAGAATTTCAGGCTCCAAATCTTCCCTCGCCAGATTGTTCAGAAGGTCATCACCACCGACAACTTCTTGAACTCCATTAGATTCAAACTGCTGCAATGGTGTGACTAGGTGATTTTGGGTGCTATCATGATCTTCTTCTTCTTCTATATCCAGCATTGGAAGATCCCACAAATGTCTATGCTGCACTTTTTGCACTAGTTGCCAATTGCTCCCAAGTTTAGTATCATTAATGTAAAAGACTTGCTGCACTTGAGTAGGTAGCGCAAAAGGATCATTCTGATACCATCTTGATCTCACATCGATACTAAGACAGTACTTGTCTTTATGTGTAGTTTTCTTACCCATGTCAAACCAATCGCATTGAAACAGCAATGTTTTTCGGCCGCCAAGATATGTCAACTCAATAACTCTGCTAAGCAATCCAAAAAACTCTATAGTTCGATTTTTATGTTGTCCCTCTACAACCAGTCCGCTATTCTGAGTTCTGCGGCGGCCATCACGATCCTTTGTATGAAATCGAACTTCATTCACCATGCACCCCGAATAACACCTTGTGTTTAACCTAATAGGACCATTTGCAAGAGCCCATATCTCATCACTAGCTTCCTCAACTCCTTGGACGTGTAACAAATTTATCTAGATTTACAATATAAATATTCAGAAAATAACACGTATTATATCCAAATGCATCACCTTGAATTAAAAGATAATAAACTTCTTACATGTTCTTTAAACCATATTGTGAATTGCTTCATGTGCCTCTCACTGAGTTCTGAACCACTAGTTTCTTCTGCTGCCATACCAAGTTTTTCAGCCTTATATATTCTGAAAAAATGTCTACATGTCAGCGTAGAAAAAAAAGTGAACGATTGTTTAAGTGTTCACATATAGAATAACTTACTTCATGTATTGCTCAGCTTCTTCACAATTACCCAAGATAAATCGATGAGCTTTGTCTAATTCTTCATCTGATAGAACAGGCTCGGGTCTAATATGTCCAAATGGACGTACTCTCATGGAGAACACTGAAAGTCCATTTATGACTTTATCGCCATCAAAGTTCCTTCGTTGTCGATTGAACCTAGTTTCAATCCCATCAAGATACCTCGATATGAAGGTCAAACTTTCTTTGACAATGTATCCTTCCGCAATCGAGCCTTCAGGACGAGCCCTGTTACGAACAAATCCTTTGAGAGTACCCAAGTACCTAAAAGCAACATAAGTCTATTATACGGCTGAAAAATTCATGTATCATAGTTAAATGAAATTGTATAAGACAAACACAAGTTCGTTAGACGAGTAAATTGGTAACATATCATAGTAAAATAACATTGTCTACCTTTCAATAGGGTACATCCAACGTAATTGAACTGGTCCAGCAATTTTGGCCTCTCTTGGTAAGTGGACTGCCAAATGCACCATAACTGTAAAAAATGCCGGTGGAAAAATTTTTTCCAACTTGCACAAGATCATAGGTATATTTTTTTCCATCCTTCCAATATCCCTCACCTTCAATGTCTTCGAACATAGTTCTTTAAAGAACTCACCTAATTCAAATAAAGCTTCATTTACTTCCTTGCATAAATATCCACGTATTCCAGCTGGAATCAGATGCTGAAGAAGAATGTGGTGATCATGGGACTTCAAACCAGATATTTTATTCTCCTTGATGCATCTTGAGATGTTGGCAGCATAGCCATCAGGAAATTTGACAGATTTCAAAAATTTTAAAAATTCCTTTTTCTCACCTGGAGATAATGTGTAGCATGCAACTGGCTTAATAGGTTTACGATCACTGGCACGTATTTGTATATGCAGCTCATCTCTGATCCCCATGTCGCGTAAATCCTCACGTGCACTTTCAGTGTCCTTGGTTTTCCCTTTAATATCAAGTAACGTTCCGATTATATTCTCGGATATATTTTTTTCAATATGCATCACGTCGAGGTTGTGTCTAATCAATAACTTGCTCCAATAGGGCAACTCAAAAAAATACTTTTCTTCACCCAATTAGCTTGCTGAGAACTTCTCTTTCTTTTCGGCTTACAACTGGATGTTTCCCTAGTTTAGGGAATACGTCGGATATGTTGTCTAGCCAATGTAAGACATCATCTCCAGATAATTCTTTGGGTTTCGATCGATGCTCCTCTTGACCATCAAATGCAAGCTTGTTCTTACGCCACAAATGATTTTTCGCCAAATAACAACGATGTCCCATGAAGCAAGTTTTTGATCTTAATCGTCTTGAGCGAGTTTGGTCAAAACAACAAGGGCATGCCATGTATCCACTAGTTACCCATCCCGAAACAGAACCATATCCTGGAAAGTCACTGATAGTCCACAAAACAGCAGCATGCATTTGAAACATCTCCTTTCTAAAAAGATCATAAGTCTCAACACCATTATACCATAATTCTTTCAGATCATCAATTAAAGGCCTTAAATACACGTCAATATCTTTACCTGGAGAACGCGGGCCTGGTATAAGCAACGACATAATAAGATTTTCTTCTTTCATGCACTCGTAAGGTGGCAAATTATAAACGACAAGGATGACAGGCCACATGCTGTATGAGTTGCCCAAGTTTGACCATGGTGTAAAGCCATCTGTTGCTAGCCCAACCTTGACATTACGAGGGTCTTCAGAAAAATTAGGATATAACTCATCAAAGCGCTTCCATGCTAGAGAATCAGCTGGATGTCTCATTATTCCTTCATCGTCTTTTCTTCTTTCCTTGTGCCACCTCATGCTCGAAGCCCGTTGCCTTGACATGAAAAGTCTTTGCAATCTCGGCTTCAATGGGAAATATCTTAATATCTTGTGAGGAACTTTACTGCCATTGCCCTCATTAATAGCCCATCTTGATTCATTACAAACCGGACATTCGTGTTTCTGTTTGTTTTCTTTATAAAATAATGCACAATCATTCTTGCAAGCTTCAATTTCTTCATAGCCAAGTCCTAACTCATGAAGAATCCTTTTAGCACCATGAAGAGACGATGGAAGCGTATCACCCTCCGGTAATATCTCCTTCAAATACTCTAACAACATATTAAAACTTTTGTTGCTCCATTTACCCAAAACTTTTATATGGAGTAATTTGACAATCACCGATAACAACGACTTCTTACAACCCGGGTACAATTCACGCTTAGCATCTCTTAACATGTTTTTATAACTCCCATCAAAGTCATCATTTGATTGCTCATATTCACCAATTTCATCCAACATCTCATCTAAATCATCATCTAAATCGGGCATTCTATCATCCACCTCATTGTTAGCATGATCATTGTCTTCTTCATCATCGCTATGATATATATGTACTCTTTCCCCATGTAATACCCATTCAGGATAATTATATGTGAACCCGTTAGTGTGCAAATCACGTTTCACCTCCTCAAGAGTTTTATACCTTGTATTGTGGCAAACACGGCAAGGACATGGAATCACACCGTTAAGTGTCTTCATATTCTTTTTCGCAAAATCAAGGAATGATTCAACCCCTTTAATATATGATTCCGAAAAAGTATTTGTCTCTTTCGTCCAACTCTTATCCATCGCTTTGTACCTACAACCATAAAACCTCTCCCATCAATATTCTAACACTTAATGTGCATTCTGTACACGTATGACCAGGGACTCGGGTTTAAGAATCGAGAAATCGCAACCCTGAAATCACGAAACTAGATTTCTGCGTGATTTTGGGGTTTAAAGGCCAAGCAACGAGATTACAAGGATAGGTGGTCGTGTTTTACCTTATGTCGTCGACGGAGATGTGTTGGTGTGGCTGGATATTTAGTCGGAGAAGGAGAAGATTGCCGCAGAGTTCTCGGATGAGGAGGATGGCTTATGTTGGGAATTAATTCTTCAGTAGCTTTTTTCCCCCTTTTGCAATGAGTGTGTCTAGATTATGATATTTTATACATATTATTGATTAATATTGACGGTATGAGTAGATTTCAATTTTATATATGAACTGATTTAATATTTTAAATTTTTTTATTTAATGTGAGAAATTTTTTTTGTCACATTAAAATTTATCTATTGTAAGAAAATTAATTAATTTTATGTGAGGATTTTATCCATCACATTAAAGTTTAACTTTTGTGAGGAAATGTATTAATATTATGTGATGAAATTAATTTTTCCTCACATACTATATATTCATTTGTGAGGAAAAAATTTTCATCACATTATATGATATTTATTGTGAGAAAAAATTATTTCCTCACATAATCTAATTTTATGTGATGAATTTTCATGTTCTCACAAAAACATTGTCACATTAGATAACATTTTTTGTAGTGATTCAGTTGTGATGATCGATCTGTTTGCTCCTGCGACACTTTAAGTTCATTTTTTTTGTTTTTCTATTACAATATCGCAAAACTTCTTGGACTTGGGTAAAAACTTCGGTGGACATGTATATGTGTACTGTGTACGCACATATCATATCTGAAGATAAAATCAGATGACGTAAAAGTCAAACTCAGAAAGATATCCTAAGTCCAAGTCCAATTTACGAAGTTTAACCGACTGTGTCACTTCATATTCTTGCATTCCAAGTATTCACGCCATCCCCTGTCCCAGAGCATATTGCCGAAGTCCACTTCTAGGGCGTGCAAGTTTATTAGTTAAGTAACTATTATGAGGATTAAATAACGACAAGGTTGATAATGTAAGACTCTTTTTAAGTAAAAAATATATGACTACACCACTGACCGACTATTATAATATAGTATAATATGGATGATAATGAAAGCATGTTCATAGTATCAACGTGTACTGCACCAATGGTCGACTATTATACTAAATAACAATAAGATGGTAATGTACTACTTTTCTTAACATCAGTATCATAAGACTATACCACTGACTGACTGCTATATATGATAAGATAGATAATGTGAGACTGTTACTAACAACAATGATGTAAGACTAATTCAATGATGGATTGTTATATTATATAACCATAAGATTGATATTGTAACACAACTACTAACATCAATGTTGTAAGACTGTTTCACTTGTAGTATTATATAATGGTAAGATTGATAATGTAATACTGTTTTTAGCATCAATGTTGTAAGAATCCGGTAAAGTGTTATATTATATAATAGTAAAACTCAATGTTGTAAGACTACTTTTGTTATACTTTATAACGAATTGATAATGTAAGACTCTTCTGATCATTAATATTGTACGAGTGCACCACTGTCTACTGTTATACTACATAACACTATGACTGATAATGTAATAATGTTAGAAGTGTGGACCGTATTTCAGGAATATTACTCGAATTGCTGGGTAGAAAATAATGGGACAAATACTCAAATATTTCTACTGTTAATAAGTCATGACCGACGCAACATAAAGAAAGTAAACTATTATTCCTGGGACCAACCCGTGTTCAATGTAAAGTCATATTGACATCACATAATGCATACTATTATGTGCAAAAAAACATTGTTATCTCCAAGTCAGATAACTAAATTTTGGAAGACATACGAAAATTATGTTCAAATTATCATTTTGGAGCATGATTAAGTGTTGTGCCTTTATTTGTATCTCGAGTACAAGTAATGATTGTATTATCTTGTTCCTTTCCAATGGAAAACGATGAGACCATTCAAGTTGTCCGACGACTGTTTCCGCTAAAAGTCTTCTACGTAATGAAGATTAACATGAGTCAAGAGTGAAACCTAAAGTGAGTGGGCATATACATGTCTCGGGTTACATCGCCAGCATGAATCAATATTTTGAGCATTAAGGAGAACAACGTAGGGGACACGAAATCATCAACATAGTATACACGAAATCTTCAGGTTCTGCAGTGCCTCACGGTCTTGATTTGTTTCATGTGAAATGAGATATCATGTTACGTTGGGGGAAAAAGGACCATATATATTAGAACATAATAGGTAAGAAGTAAAGATTGAAACATTGGAGCTCATGTTTTGTTGCTTTATTTGTCCTTTCTCGTGGCCCTTCCGAGCCCTATGCTGGATCCGCCCCTGAACCAGGCCGTGAAGCACTGCAGAACCTGCTTGCTAAAATTGCACTCAAAAAAGAGATGTTGTACTGAATCTTCTGCGGTATCACATAGCCTGCACACGGGATTCACTACATGCACATTCCACTTAATAAGTCTGTTAAATGTTAGGAGCTTCCAATGCATAACAAGCCAAATCATAAAACCCAGTTTTGCAGCATTAATTCTATTCCAAACTACATCTCTATAGATCCATGGACTTCTTGAACTTTGCAGCCAAGTGTACCCAGACTTTGTAGTACTTACACCCGAAACTCGGCCATCTACCTGCTCTCGTTTTTAGATTTAGCTTTTGTGATTTTGAGCTGTTTCATGAACTTATCTTGTTCTACTAAGGTTTGATTTGAGATTTTTACATTTTTTGTCCCCAATGTTTGGCGTATGGGCGGTTTTTTCCTCCATTTTCCCGAGTTGCAGTTTCACTCCCCAATGTAATCGATTTTGGGTATTTTCGGTCCCCGTTTACTTAATCGTTAGTTTATACGGAATTTAACACATTACACGCACCTTATTTCATTTTTATTGACATAAATGCTCATAAATTATCTTCTTCAACATGGAATAAAAGACTTGGATGGAGAGTTAGGTAATAAATTCGAACAAACGATTCAATTATAACAATGGGATGTTAGCGTATAAGTTGACATGAGCACATTTTTTGGGTTCTAATATGAAAATGGAATGTTTTAAGTTGGAAAAAGTAAAATCAGGTGTGTGTAACGTGTTAAATTTCTCCAAACATACGATTAAGTTAACTGGGGGACCAAAAAGGCCCAAAATCAGTAACAGGGGACTGAAACTTTAACTCGGGAAAATGGAGGACAAAAAACGCGCATAGGCCAAACATTGGGGACCAAAAATGTTAAAATTCCGTTTGATTTATTTCGCTCATTGCGAGAGTTTCTATCACTAGTTTTTTTGAATTGTTACCAGATAGATCTTCTGTGCTTATTTAGTCTTAATTTGTTTCATGTGAAATGAGATATCATGTTACCGTTGGGGAAAAAAAGGACCATATATATTAGAACATAATAGGTGAGAAGTAAAGATTGAAACATTGGAGCTCATGTTTTGTTGCTTTAGTTGTCCTTTCTCGTGGGTTTTGAGTTCTCTTTTGTTGTTGAGATGAACCCGGACCCATACTTCAACAAAGGTTAATTCACTTCTCTCTTTAAGCATCATTGTTACACATTTTTTTTATTAATTGAATATCTTGATCAAAAGTTTCTTGGAATTTAGAGGTGAGTTGACGAAGCTACTGACTTATATAACTCAAATGATCAACATAGCATGCCAAAAGCATTGAGATTTAAAATCGCTCCTTTAGTTTCAAAAAAAAAATCCGCCATCTTTGTATAACTTAACTGGAAAGATGATATAAATGTCGAAAACACGAAAGCATCATCATTGAGTCTAACCTACTTTAATACATTATAAAGTTCAGTAACATCATCTATAATTTTGAAGATAATGCCATCATAACTTTTGTATGGTTATACAAAAAACAAGGGAATGCTATGGATTTGATGCCACATGCATCCTAGAAAATCTGGAGTTCACTTCAGATTTACAGAAAATGGGTATACTACGAGTACATATTTACATAATATGCCGGAGGCACAACAAAGACTGACTGGTTGCATGCATGTAGCAGAGGTTAGTTAGCATCAGTAGAGACTTGTTCTCGTCCCACATAAGAAATCCATCATAAGTCTCTTGGGCCACATGCTTCATTGTGCCTACTTGTTCGGCAACCGGATATGTGAGGTTCGAGATGCGATGCATGTTTCCTCTGTGAGTAACCTCCACCATCACACCTCTCAGTGCTTTCTTGACCACCTTCAATCAGACCGCACAAGAGCCCTATTGAGAAGCTGGGTGACAAATACATATTGATATTCAGTGACATATCTATATTCAGTGTCGAGTCGGAAGTTCACACAACACTACGTCCAGAAACCTGGAGAGCTTCTTGTGGGGCATCCGTTGTTCCGCGAATAAAATATATGAGATCATTTTGGAGAACGGTCTTAATAGTTCCGCGAATACGATGTTAAAATAGCACATAATAAAATCTACGAGATCATTTTGAAAAATAATTTGTAATTATTTCGGTATTAAATGTTATACCGTGGTGCTAGTTTTCTGATCGCATATAAAAAGCAGTGTCGGATTTCATCTGCCCGATTTTAGATGAAGCAACGCAAATATGGCAACATTTTTCATCGACTATTGTTAATTCTTGTTTGAGCTACTATGAGAACTCGATATAGAAGTATGCTAAGTGGCGATAGCTTATTCTCGCACAAGTGTTTCGGGCTTGGCATTGAATGCTAGATTCAGCGAGACCTTTGCAACATTTCGCTAATTTTATTTTGTTTTGCTTAGCAGGTGAACCCTGGTTTTTTGGTCCAAGTAAATCTCGAGATGGTGCAATATCTTGGAATTACGTATTAAGATTTAATGAATTCATCATTAAATCAATTGGTAATAGGTGAAGTTGCCTCTTGATTTTATTAAGTGACCTGTGTGTGTTAGATTAGTCGACATAATTATGATCTCAACATTACGCCAACAAAATGACCATTCTAGGATGGATCACAATGTGTCGGCAAGATTAACGCAAAATGTACGACTTTAGCGTCGTTATAAAAGTCTCCTACAATTCCGGATATGATGTGTATGGTTATCATAGTCAGATTCCGAGTACGATTCCGGGTATAATGTTTGTATGTTTTTATTGGTATTTCTGTAGAGTACATCGACTAATATATAGAAAAAAACAAGCCGTTGAGTATTTATGGTACGTACCTGTTGGATATTTGATTGTAGAAGATTTTAAATCCCTTGACTTGTACACCTAGATGTGATTATTGATCTTTGCCTTGATTGGCTTCTTGAATCTTCAACACTCCTCCTTAAGTTGGACTTTGAATATTATGATAAATTTGACTGAGAAAGATAGTCTGTTTCCACCTTGTGGTCGTCGTAACTTCTACATCGACCCCTTTTTTTGTTGGAGTTTGAGACTCTCTCTGGGACTCTTCGCTCCAATGTGATAACCACAATGTGGTTTTCTTATACAGTGGTCCTGCCGTCATTGTCATCTGTACCGTCGATTGTATTTCGATGATTCTACCATCTGTATGTTTTTGGTGGCTTCGATGTGAGCACTTGTTGGACTTTACCATTGCTTTAACATATCATATATGGTCGTATTTTTCGGGGCTCCTATTCAATGACTTGACCGAGAAGTTTGGGTTCTAGTCAAAATTTCTTTTGTTGGATCAGACACTTGTGCTCTCATATGTGTTTGAGACAATGCTCAGTGGATTTAGGGTTCTCCCCTTTTCAAAATTCAACAAGATTCCTCAAAGTTGAGCCATAAGTGGAAAAAAAAAAAAAAGAAAGTCACGCAAGAGACGGCTGAAGATATATGAAATAGCCAAACACAAGAATCAATATCTCACGCATGATATGGTAAGATATGTGCGTGATAAAACTAGAGATATATCTTTTAATTCCATGTCATCTTGTTGATAAGGCACGCTAAATATTATTATATATATAGAAAAAAAACCATGTTGAAAAATATGTTTGTATTTCGTGATTGATGTTCCTGTAAAATACATCGACTAATATATAGAAAAAATAGCCGTAAGAAACTGGTTGTTGAGTATTTATGGTATCTAGATGGATATTTGATGGGATTGGTCTTAATTACATTGATTTGTGCGGCTTGATGTGATCTTTGATTTTTGCCTTGTTTGACTTCTTTTAATCTTCAATAAGGCTCGTAGTACAAAATCTTTTTATTTTTTTTCTAGCATAATGTTATGAAATTTTTAGTTTATATTGTGTTAGATATTTGTAATTTTAATTTTTTTAATGAGTAATTTCGTGAACTTATTTTATTTACCTAATGCTTGATTTATTGTCTCTCATTGCATTACAAGAGCTTTTATCTCTAGGCTTATTGAATTGTTATCAAATTTATCTTCTTAGACTCTTTAGCCATGTGTCTTCTATGAATAAGATATTGTGCCCCCCATTGGGGAAAAAAAGACCTATGTCGAGGTTAAAAGAGAAGAAGTAAACATCGAAATTGGAGCACAAGTTTAATTGTTTTAGGTGCCCTTTGTCGTGGGTTGTGAGTTCTCTTTTGTTTTGATCCTCTCATCGGCCCGTCATTAATGTGTATATTTAGCGCAAGCGACGAGCTATCATTGGAATAACAAATTATCTTGGTGATAGAAATGGGGTGATCTTTCACATTTGCATCACCCAAAAAACATAAGTGGTCCTCCATCAACTAGATGAAATGGTGTTTCTAATTTTTTGGACAAAATTACCTTGTAGTGTTTAACATTCCGCTCTTATATATCTTTATCCATATTTTTATTACATAACTAACCTATTTAAATCTTAAAAAAAATATTTAATGTTTAGAAATAAGACGAATTATGTTGAAAATTTTTATAATATGCATATAAGTAATGCTCGATTTAAAAGATATATGTCATGCTTAAAAATGAAAAAAAAAAACAAGAACTAATATAAAATGTAATTAATGCTAAACAATTATAACATGAAATTGAAATATTAATAATTATCATGTAAAATACTACCTCAAAATGAACATTAATCCACTTGACTGTATAATATACATTGGTTAAATATGACATTTATCCAACATAACATACACATCAACGTGATTACAGAAACACAATATTTCATTATCAGCTTGACATACAAAATGGAATATCACCCAAATCAAACAAGTGATGACATATCAACTTGATCCACATTCCGGTGATACTCACATCACCGCAATGTTGGATCACCTCAAACAAACACCCTAAGATGTTTGTTTGAGATATTCCAACATCACCGTGAGGTGCGTACACTAGTACATGATATAGTATGGACCACGGCAACATAAGTGACAGTTGCCAGCAAAATGACACATATAATGCACCCGATCACTATATGCGGCGGTTCTTACACGTAACCTTCGCCTATAATACAAAGTGACCACCATCGCTTATACCTTTACTTAAAACTATATCCAATGGTTACCGCTAACAATCGTCGCGTATTCAATTTATTTAAACTTTGCGAAGCCCTCTTTTTCTGACTTTGCATTTTTTGTTTTGAACCCACGTCGGTTCTTGCAATAGGCGATTCCAAGGCGACTCTAATGCTCTCGGTGGAGGCTCCACTCCACGGCCAAGCACAACAACATGGGAGAATTAGGTAGATAATCAGGGGTTGTTTTTCAAAAATGGAATTCGGTTTTCAGACATTATTTAGCTTCTTTTATTTTGTGCATTTGGGCATATTTTTTTTCGTTTTTTCGATCTTTTCCGTGCATGCATTTGTTTTGGGCCTTTATTTCATTTTTTTTTGCATTCATTTGGTTGATTTGTCCGTGTTGATTTTTGTATTTACAATTTGTTTTGGAAATTAGGGTTTGCGATTTGAGTGATTTCGATCAGACAAATTTTAAGGTGCATATTGTTTAGGCGACTGTAATGAGGCATTTTGAGTTTGTTTCGGGCGATCTCGATGAAGGTTTTACTCCATGTGGGGTTGTTGTTAGTAGTTAATTTTTTGTATTTGTTCGTTATTTCAGGTACATATCTTCCGATGTCTTCAGATCGGGTGGTATTAGATCCTACGATCGAGGAGGCCTATGCGATGCTCGCAAACATGAAATCTCCATGGAGACGGCTGGATTTTGAGTTTGAGTCTTGTATCCTACATTTCGACGACAAGGGCACCGTCATTGGTCCAACAAAGAAATCAGGACATCATTCAGTAACTTTGATGGCCAGATGACAACGGCACAGTCGCACGGGCACGAGTGACACACTTTATCACGGATTGACGTCATATCGACTCGGGACTCAAAGATAGGCTTTTGAAGGACGTTAAGATATCGTATTGATTACTATTTTTATCTTAAATATCCGGTGTATATTACTATGAATCTTTATTATAATTAGCAGACTACATTAAAGCATAGTAGCCAAAGTCGCTTTGTGGCGCGCGATATTGCGAATGGCGACGGTGGCGACATCCCGAAACCATTTTTCGGCGGTGGCGCAACATAGGAACCGACTCACTGTATCGGCGGCTACTTGGAGGACAGGGAAGATACGTTCTGCCCTTATACAGTATATTGTGTCTTGCAAGCTTACTGAGCTGCTAATTTTAGGATTTTTTTAAAAATTAGTTATTAATATTATATTGTATTACCCAAACCCTATATAGTTACTTATCTTATCCGTGTTGCCTCGCTCTTGGATTGCCGCCTCCTATGCCGCTGCCGCCGGTACCCGCCGCGGCCCTCACAGCACATTCTTCTGTTAGTATTGTGTATTCAAACTATATTATTTTTTTTTTCCTGTGTATTCATATTATAAATTAAGAGAGACTAAAATACAATAATATAATATGTAATCAACAACCTTTTTTCCATGTCTATAATATAATATGTAATCTATATTAATCTGTATTATAATATAGACTTAAAAAATGTAATCTTTATTAGATTACTACTTATACAGTATTTAATTTTGCGCCGTACTTTGATATTGCGCGCCACGTCGTGCGCCGTGCTCCATGGCTCCAGTAAGGCTTCATGCCGTAATGCGCTGTTCGCCACTGACTACTGTACATGAAAGATGTCCTATTATCCTTAGGTCCCTACTAAAGCCGGGGAGCTCGGAATGAACTGGACTATTGTGTATACATATATTCCATCTTGCGGCGTATTGGAACACAACTAACAACGGCATATTGGGCCAATTCGATGTAATGAAGTCACTCTTATTAGTTGATTGGAAGATTTTTTTTTTTGCTTCGGTTATTCAGGAGTAGAGCTAGTGATGTATAAACACGTTATCATAATGCAAAGGTTAGATTGTATATAATCCACATGTGATTTCAAAATAAGCACAAAAAACCATATGGCTTAGAAATAAGTTCGAAAACCCTCCTAGTTTATATAAGTTGGATACGCTCCATTTTTAGTCAAATTAAGTTAAACGGGCAGAAAAAAATGGAATTTTCCGTTATACCCTTCGTTGGCGAGACATACAACAAAAGCACATTGAATTCACAAACACTTTGCGAAAATCTCTAGTCTTATCCCATGACAAATTTGGTGAAACTCGTAAGGGTTTGAAATATTGTCTTTGCAAAGTAATTCCAAAACACGATTTCAGAGAATATCCGGTCATATAAATCAGAAATATTACCCAACAATCAAAGACTAGTCTTGCCCAAAACAAACCGGAACCGGCGGTTCCGACCGGCCAACCGCCGGTCCCGGTTTGTAACCGGAACCGGCCACCAACCGCAACCGGCGGCCGCGGGTGGCCGGTTCCACGCGGTTTGGGAAATTCCCAACCGCAAACCGGCGGTTGGCGATATAATATATATATATATATATTTATATATTTAATATATAAATATATATATAATATAATACAAAAAAAATATAATATATATATATTATAATAAATCTATCCGTTAGACTTTAGAGGAAAAAAAAATTAAAGAACTAGCCGTTGCAACCGGCGGTTGACCGGGAACCGGCGGTTGCAACGGCTACTTACCCCAAAAAAATTATAAATACCCCCCACCCCCTCTTCAAAAAATCACATTTCAATTCTATCTCTTTCTCTCAATTATTTACTCTCAAAACGCGAAATTCTTAGCCTCGTTGTAGTCCACGAATTAAAAATAAACAAATTAAAATACTAGTCCCTCAATCCCCGCTCGGCTTTACTACACGCATCAATCCCCGCCCGGCTCTACTACACGGCGCTCCGAATTTTACTCGCCTCTTTTTTCGTAAGTTTACACATATTTTTATCGAACGTTTATTCTAATCTTTTATTTTAGATATGGATAGCCATCGTCGATGATCGAGTTCGAGATCGAGGGGGAAACAGTTTGTTGGTAGTTCATCGCAAGATGACTACTACCAATATGACGACTCCCCCGAAATTATGCTCGACCTAAGTGACGTCCTCGGCTCGGACATGGATGGAATGGCGAGCAACACGCAACGGGACCAACCGGAAGAAACTCTGATGCCGACGCCAACGCCGCCGACCGAGACCCAAGCACGGGCCGCCGCCGCCGCCCTACGCTCGAATATTTTCGCGGTACACTTCAAGAAGGTACCGACCGAAGATAAAGATTTTTTTAAAGTTATATGTAATTATTGTGGTAAGGAGTACCCTTTTAAGAAGGGGGCGGATATGACAATTTTACCGGCCATATCCGCTCAAAACATCCTACTAAGATAGGAATTAGTCAAAGTCAAAGTCAAATGCACGGGGCTACGGGTACGGGTTCGTCCGCTACCGGACAAGGACCCAATGCGAGTCCGACGTCTTTGTTCATGTACAACGAAGACGTCGCGCGCAAACAACTTGCAAAATTTGTTTGCGCGAAACATCTTCCTTTTCGGTTTGCTGACGATCCGATCTAGGATCAGAAAGTCGTATAACCCCCAAGCAAAGAAAGTTTCACGTAGCACCCTTACGCGAGACATTAAGAAGACGGTACTCGCGTATAAACGCGAGTTAATATATGGAGCGATCACTGGCAAGATCATCATTACATGGGCGTTACATGCCATTGGATTGATGACTCTTGGCAAGTACAAAAACGCTTAATTGCGTATAGGGAATTTGACACAGCACACACAGCTCAAAACATCGCACTTAAGCTTAGGAGTATCATATCGGAATATAGGATACTCGAGATGATTTTCTCGGTATCCTTTGATAATGCTAGCGCTAATAACGCGAGAATTGAAGATTTGATTAAGTATTATCGACCGTCATTTGGCGGTCGATTCTTTCATGTGCGGTGCTTCTGCCACATACTTAACCTATTGTTCAGGACGCACTCACGCATCTAAAGGCACACGTTACGCCGATACGAACGGCAATTAGTTACATGAAGCGCCACTCTTCTGTACTGAAGAAGTGGAAGCGTCAGTGTAAAAGTTTGGGAATCACGCCCAAGAAGTTTGCCTTATATGTACCCAACAGGTGGAATTCCACCTACAAGATGTTGGATACGTCGTACGAATATCGCTACACCTTGAGCGATTTCTACGACGAAAACCCCGAATTCGGGGTAGCATTACATCCTACGATGTGGGACGGATGCAACGGCATATGTGAAATACTTCAAGTATTTCACGATGCCACGAAGGAGATGTCGGAAACATATTACCCGACATCAATCTTAGCATTAGATCATTGCGTTAAAGTCGCATGCATTCTAAACGCTTTTGTCAATGACGAGATAGCGGGTCCGGCCGTTTTAGTCATGAAGGCTAAATGACTGAAATACTTTTGGGAACTACTCAATATCTTCATCATTGCGAAGATATTAGACCCAAGAATACGCGTAGAGGGGACATATAATTTTCTGGCACTATACTACCAGTCCATTGCGGCTGATTCTAGTGTTATCCCCGATAACTACAATATTCAGGTTAGGAATATAGGGTATGACGCTCTAAAGGCAGTCTTTAGAGCATATAAGACCGATATTGGCCAAGACCCAACTCGATCGAGTTCGGGTCAATCCACTAGTAGTAGTAGTGCTTAGCCTCCTACTACAACCTCCTCAACACGAGCAAACGCCAAAGGTCGACGAACCCGTTCATAGAGTTAGATAACTACTTGTCGACCACTTTTGAGTTCGCCGAGGACGAGGATCAGTTCAACGTCTTCAGATGGTGGTCGAAGATGTCGCCAACGTATCCAACGTTGGCGAAGATCGCTAGGGAAATCTTTGTCGTCCCAATTTCAGCCTTCGCGGTTGAACAATCTTTTAGCATGGGCGGCTTAACTTTAAGTGAAAGGCGTTCGAGGTTGACGGTAGAAAACGTCGAATACCAATGCCTTCTCGATGGACGAGAGCCGAACATCGGACACAAGATTTCACGAATACCGATTCGGACGACGACATATTCGACGTCACCACCGGCTCCGAGACTAGTGGTGGCGGCAATGGCGGCGGCGACTAAGAGTAGAGAGAATAGAGAATCTTCGAAAATGGCGAAAGATTCAAGCCCGAAAAAAAATAAGTCCTTAAATTTAATACTAATCTCATTGTATTAATTTTTTTATTTTATATTTTTAAATAATTACTTACACATACAATCTTATTTTTCAGCCAACGTCTCCAAGAAATCGCTCGCGTGACGACATCCAAGCCAACGACAAAGTCTAAAAAAGATAAGTCCTTAATACTAATTGCATTTTTTAATGGCGATTGTACAAAAAAAATATTATCTAACTAATTTCTATTGTACATTTTTTTTCAGAAACCGATTATCAACTGGCGTTGGCATATGGTGATTGTGATTCAAGTATTCAACGAACAACGAATAAATTTTTTTTCTTACTTTATATTTTCGACTTTGTAAATTTTAATTATAAATGTAACTTCATTTTTGTAATGAAATTAATTAATGATGATTAATATTTTTAAATCGAAACCCTTGTTATATACCGAAAAAAACATATTGTGTCCCGAAAATTCGAAAACTATCGAAATATGCACTCTAAATTTAAAAAAAAATAAAAATAAAAAAAACATAAAAAAAATTAAAATAAAATAAAAAAAAATAAAAAAAAATAAAAAAACCGACGGATGGTAACCGTCGGATACCCTTTGACCGGCGGTTGACCGGTTGGTCAACCGGCAACCGGAGACGGCTAACCGGCATTCGTCTCCGGCCGGTTGGTCATTTCGACCAACGGGCAACCGCCGGTTCCCAACTGCCGGTTAACCGAAACCGGCGGTTGGGCAAGTCTATCAATGACAATATTATGCTGATTTTATGGCTGAAACGGTGGGAGATATAACAACGAAAATCTGCGAACTTGACAAATTTGAGGGCGTAGATTCCCGTCACTGGCAAAAGAAGATGCACTTCCTCCTGATGACCCTCAAGGTGGTGTACGTGTTGAGTACGCACATGCCTGAGATCGTAGAGAACGAAACACTGGACGCTACCCGAAGGAAGAGCAAATGGGAGAACGACGACTAAATTTGTCGGGCCATATTCTGAACGGGATGTCGGATTCATTATTCGACATCTATCAGAATTTTGAATCTGTAAAAGACTTATGGGACGACCTCGAAGCGAAGTACATGGAAGAAGGCGGTTTAGGCAAGAAATTTCTGGTTAGCAATTTTAATAACTATAAAATGATCGATGCGAGACCGGTGATGGAGCAATACAATGAACTACTTCGTATTCTTGGTCAATTCGCTCAACACCAACTTGTGATGGATGAGGCAATATCTGTTTCAAGCATCGTTGATAAGTTGGCACCATCATGGAATGATTTCAAGCACACTCTCAAGCATAAAAAAGAGGAATAGTCTCTGATACAATTAGATGGTCATTTGCGACTGAGGAATCTCTAAGGGCGCAGGAAAATGACCAACAAAAGGGCAAAAACAGTGCTGGAACATCTAGTGTTCACATGGTGGAGGAGCGCGTCAAATACAACAACATACGCAAAGGACATGGTGATAACCATGGAGGTTCCAACAAAAGGCCTAAAGTGGCTTGTTGGAAATGTGGAAAACCTGGGCATTTCAAAAAGGATTGCTGAGTTGGAAAAGGTGCTAGTCAAACAAAGAACACCAAAGGATCAAACACTTCGGGTGAAGGGCCTAAAAACCCTAACACTAAACAATGTCATGATTTAAATGTTTGTTATAATTACGGTATACATTATGTATCTTTCAGTCCTGAGGTATTTTATGTACATGATGATGATGAAGCATGGTGGATTGACTCGGGTGCCACAACTCATGCATGTAAAGATCAATGTTGGTTTAAAGATTTTCGACCAGTTGAAGATGAATCTGCTTTACATATGGGCAACGAGTTAAGTGCTCCGATAGTTGGTGTAGGAAGTGTAGTTTTAGAATTTACTTCTGGAAAAGCTATTACTTTAAGTAATGTTTTGTTTGTACCAAAGTTGCGTAAGAATTTAGTGTCTGGTCCTGTCTTAAATAAATGTGGTTACAAGCAGGTGTTTGAATCAGACAATTTGTATTGACAAAGTCCGATAATTTTATCGGTTTTGGTTATTATAATAATGACTTGTTTAAATTGAATTTAAATAAATTGCACTCTTACAATGATTCTGCATCCATGTCATGTTCTAAATTGAATGATTCCGTGCTTTGGCATGCTAGACTATGACATATTCATTATAGACGAATTTATGAAATGTCAAAGGAATGTTTAATACCAATTTTTGACATTAATACTGAAAAGTCTAAGACTTGCATGCTGACTAAGATCACGAGGCAACCTTTCCTACGCTGACCCGTTCCTCGGTAGTATTAGATCTTATTCATAATGATTTATGTGATTTGCATGCTACTCCTTCGTTAGGTAATAAACGATATTTTGCTACGTTTATAGATGATGTATCTAGATTTTGTTACGTTTACTTGCTGCATAGTAAAGATGAAGCATTAGATAAATTTATTATTTATAAGAATGAAGTTGAATTGCAACAAAATGACACGATCAAAAGACTCAGAATGGATAGAGGTGGTGAATACTTTAATCCGACCTACTTTCGATCGGTAGGGATTATTCATGAGACTACCGCTCCATATATACCACATCAAAACGGTGTATCTGAGAGAAAGAATATAATCCGAAAGAAATGGTTAATTCCATGTTATCGTACTCTAGATTGAGTGACGGATTCTGGGGTGAAGCTATGCTGACGGCTTCTTATTTGCTTAATAGGGTTCCAAATA
Source organism: Linderniella brevidens (assembly GCA_004919715.1). Lineage (NCBI taxonomy): Eukaryota > Viridiplantae > Streptophyta > Magnoliopsida > Lamiales > Linderniaceae > Linderniella > Linderniella brevidens. The sequence continues at coordinate 11,553,522 of SWDC01000148.1, forward strand.
AAAGGAGCAAGTTGACTCCTTATGACCTTTGGTTTAAAAAGAATCCAATGTTGAACTATCTTCGTGATTGGGGTTGTCGGGCTGTTGTAAGACTTCCCGAACCCACGAAAAAAAGTTTAGGTGAAAGAGGTATAGATTGTATCTTTATTGGATATGATGAGCAGTCCAATGCTTATAGGTTCTATGTAATCGAACTTAATTATTCTGTTTCGGTTAACACAGTGATTGAATCGAGAGATGGAATTTTTGATGAGAATCGTTTCTCAAGTATACCTATACCTAACGACATGATTTCCATCACAAGTGGTAAGGAGGAAAGTTCTAATTTGACTAGTAATAAGTCACTTGAACTTAGGAAGAGCAAAAGGGGAAGAAAACCAAACTTGCATGGACCTGATTTTCAGTTATATTTAATTGAGGGTTCCATGGATGAGGTTTCGACCCAATACCTATATTGTTTCAATGTTGAGGATGATTCAAAAATATTTGACGAAACAATGAAGTCTCAGGATGTTGCTTTTTGGAAGGAAGCAATTAATGATGAGATTCCATCATGGGAAATAACACGGGTGTTATCCGATTTACCACCAGGCTGAAACCTTTGGGTTGCAAATGGATCTTCAAAAGAAAGACGAGAGTCGATGGAACAATTGAAAAGTTCAAGGCGATATTAGTCATTCAAGGGTTTAAACAAAAACCGGAAATCAAGGCGATATTAGATTGTTGATTACATTGGCAGCTATTCACAATCTTGTAATTCACTAAATGGATGTGAAAACTGCATTCTTGAATGGTGAATTAGATGAGGAAGTTTACATGAAACAACCTGAAGGCTTTATCATGCTGGAAAATGAAAACAAGGTGAGTAAACTTGTTAAATCCTTGTATGGATTGAAACAAGCACCCAAGCAGTGACATCAAAAGTTTGATGAAGTTGTCTTGTCCAGTGCCTACAATTTGAACCAAGCAGACAAATGTGTATACAACAAGTTTGATAACTTGGGTAATGGAGTAATCATTTGCTTGTATGTTGATGACATGTTGATCTTTGGCACTGATCAGAAACTAGTCGACTTGACTAAGGAATTTTTGTCATCTAGATTCTCCATGAAAGATATGGGGGAGGCTGACGTGATCTTAGGTATTAGGATCAAACGTGAAAAAACAAAGGAATTTATATTACACAATCTCATTATATTGAGAAAGTATTAAAAAAATTCAATTGTTTTGATTGTAGTCCGATGAATACTCCTTTATATACGAGTATGAAAGTTTTGACTAATAACGGTGAGCCCATTTCACAACTTGACTATTCTAAAGTAATTGAATGCTTAATGTATGCCATGATGAGCACAAGGCCGGACATTGCGTATGCTATAGAAAAACTCATTAGGTTTACTAGTAATCCAAGTACACATCATCGGCAAGCAATAAGGCGAGTGCTTAAGTACCTAAAGAAAACTATAAATTATAGTTTATTTTACGTTGGATCTCCTTCAGTACTAGAAGGATACTGTGATGCAAGTTGGATCTCGAATCCCGAAGATCATTCCTCGACAAGTGGATGGGTATTCTTGCTTGCAGGAGGTGCAATATCGTGGGCTTCTATGAAGCAAACTTGTATCACGAACTCGATAATGGAATCTGAAGTTGTTGCCCAAGCAGCTGCTAGTAAAGAAGTTGTATGGCTGAAAAATTTAGTCTAAGAGATTCCATTGTGGCCTAAACCGATATCACCTATCTCTATCCATTGTGATAGCTTTACCATTTTGGCAAAGGCTTATAGTCATATGTCCAATGGAAAGTCAAGACACTTACGTGTTAGACATAACACGATTTGTGAATTAATTACGAATGGGGTGATATCTGTTGACTATGTTAGATCACAACAAAACTTGGCAGAGCACTTGACGACGGGGTTGGCTAGAGACTTTATTAACAAATCTGCAATAGGGATGGGATTAAAGTCCGTCTGATTTCTAAAGGTAAGATACGAAATTCCTCTTTGATTTAACATTAGAGCATGAATTCAATGTGGAAAGCTTACACTTGGAACTTGGAGCACATGGAATTTTATATATCATCCCGAGATATGTGCTCAGATATGCGTGACAGTAGGTTGAAGTATAATCTTAATAGATTCTTTGAAAAAGTGCAGGTGCAGATGCACGACGAAAGAAGCTATCTATGTGAACGTAAATTTTTGCCGCTTCAAGAAACTTTGTACTTAGTTTACGTACATTCATGAATGGATATGGACATAAGGCTTATAATAGTGTCGGGTTTAGTTTGTTTATTCTGAAGACTTGTATGTGGATTATCTTCATGTTCAAATGAGTCGAATGGTTCAATTCATAGAACACTCTATCTTCTCGAGTATTTGAAATGTGTAGTGTACTAAGATGGAAATTCAATCTTTTATGACATTTTCGTTTACGCATAAGTTTTGTTTTTGTGTTGTTTGTTTTAAAGGAATTGCACTAAAATGGTGGAGGAATTTTATATATTTTAGTGTAAATGGGAATAAAGCGTACACAAGTTAGGAGGTGCGGAGTGCACGTTCGGATAACGCTTATTTCAGAATCCAAAACCAAGTGGGGTCACGGGGGCTACGCCCCTAGTGGCGGTCCCGCTAGCCACTCCCTCACAGCATGCACCCGAAAGGGTGTGCATGCACCCACCCTCTGCCGCATGCACCCGAAAGGGTGTGCAGAAACCCTAAAGGGTATGTAGTTTGAAAATGTGGTATATGTTGGTAAACAGACACCAACCTTAAAGGTGTTGTGTCCACTGACGAATGGACACAACTGATCGAATCTTGGGTTATAAATAAGTGGCAAGACATACATCAAAAGCACATTGAATTCACAAATACTTCTGCCAAAATCTCTAGTCTTATCATGGGACAAATTTGGTGAAACTCCTAAGGGTCCGAAATATTGTCTTTGGAAAGTGGTTCCAAAACACGATTCTAGAGAATGTCCGATCATACAAATCAGAAATATTTATCAACAGAACTCAGGTCACAAAATGCAAAGGCAGGGTTTGTCACCGCATCTCGTCCACCGCCACCGCCGGAGCAGCTCAAGCCCGTATTAATTGAAGCCCTTGAGTCGGGATTTAGACATGTGGACACGACCATATCATATGGAACTGAAAACACCCACAACTACACGAAGTCCAAGGCACGAGAACTAGACATTGTGAAGGATGCAATTTTAATTTCGGTTCTGCTGATGCTTAATCATTTTTCTTTCAGGGTTTATTCATTGTGTGTTCTCTTAAGTGGGGGTAATGTTTTGGAAAGATGATGATTAGTTGAGATTTTTTTGGTCATTGCACACAAAAATTCATGTTCAGATCCTATCCTAGCCTCATTACGCGCGCGTGTAGTGCACTTTCGGGCCTAAACTGCTGACCTGGGGTTTCAGTGCTAACTTTTCTATACTATATGGGTTTCGCGTAATAAAAAAAACCAAAAGGTAATATCGTGCCCTTTAGTATAACCACGAGGGGGAATGACGGAATTTACCCTAATGTAAATCACTCACTCCATTGAATGACTATCTTTTCATTCTCTCGATTCTTCTTTTAAGTTAGATGTAATACCATTTGGTTGAAAAAATTATACTTAACGTTGCAATAACTTAATATGATATTCACTTAGACTGAGTGATGCTTTTCTATGTCTTAAAATTATACTTAATGTTGTTATATAGCCAATTATTATTAGCTGTTGGTATTAGAATTAATTAATCTCCATGTCCGAAATGTATTTAACAAACAAAAAAAGTCATCACCTTGGTCCACTCACCTCGAAGTTGCAAGAAAATCTCTGGAACTGGAATGACGGCCTCCGTCTTAGAGTTCTTGGTCTGATTTTTTTTATTGCCGCAGTCGAAACGGGGATATATCGGTCGCATTATACCAGTGACAATAATGAAAGTTTGTATTTCGTATCAACTGAAGTATAGCATGATTTTGTTTTTTTTTTACCAGCGACAATCATTCGTATTTTACATAGGCTTCAAGAAGATAGATTAAACGAGCAACTCAGTGGTCTCGGCTTAGGAATAAACCACCCATGGCAACACGATAATATGTTTTAGATCAAATGAGAAAATGAATAGTCTCGACTTAGGAATAAACCACCAATGGCGGAGGGTTGCGGCCGTTCTGCAAAAATGCAACGGAATTGTAAAACACATGTCCGTTCCTTCTTCCGTTTCACGGATCATTAGCTCGAGTCGTCATTTCAAAAATAAAAACGAACTCACGTGCATCCAACATAAGTAAAACTTGAGCTCCAAAGTATCATTATTTTGGATAACATCTCAGCCGATTAAAAGTTTCTTTATATTTTGATGCGACACGACCCCGATTAACAAAATTTATGGTCCAAAAAATGCAAAACGATGGAGTTAAAGCGGATAAAATCGTGGTTAAGGACATTTGTTCGAGTGAAAGAAATAAACAAAAAACAGAAAACTGATTTTTACATGTTTCGGATTCGCGAGAATCTTACGTCCACGGCCCGCCGAACGATCTTTCTCTATTATACGAGGGTAGTTACTCACTGAAGCTCACTTCTCTCACCTTTACAAGTGATTATCCGCCCAGAAAGATAAAGAGAGAACTGAGAGAGTTTGTGCATGTGTTCTTGGTGTGATAGTGTATATATTCTTGATGACTTACCCAAAATGAGATCGAGTGTTTTCTTTATGACCTTGCTCCCCCTGTTAAGAGAGTGACATTCTCCCAGCGGAGAGTAATGGTTGCAGATGTACAACCGTTATTCTTGACAGTCCTTTCCTGACGAGGATGTATCCCATTAAGCATTCGACACGTGTCCCTTTGTCGGTCCTTTAGTATAACAACACTACGAGTCAGGCCGTCCCCGTCAAAGATGTGCCTTTCTAGGGTTTGAGCCTCGGGGGCTTTGCTCCGACGCTCTCTTATGCGCTCATGCCCTCTCCTTTCATTAGAAGTACTTTCAATCGTCTCATCAGCAGAACTACTCTCATGAATTCCTTCAATCAGGCCTTTTACTCCTTGATCGCTGCACGTTACGCCTCCTTGATAGCAGCTCCTATCTATGTCGTCTCACATGGAGCCATACCTTCATACCTTGTTGTTAACCGCTCGCACGTTCCTACTCCGTCTTTTCTGCAAGGATGAGCGCTGCTTTGACAGTCACCCACGTAAATCACTCCCCCTACCAATTAGTGAAGTACATTTCAGAGAACATCAGTCGTACAGGGCGATGCTATTCCAGTTGGACACTTTCTCAAGATTTTTTCTTTTTAAACACGCCGTCGAAATACTTTTTTTTGCAGAGAAAATGGAATAGGCTGTCAACATCGTTCAACAGGCGCACCCAACATGTCCCGTATATGAACCGCCTCTATTCCTATTTTTTCAGTCACATCATTCAGTTACATCATTTTGAAAATGGACTAGGCTGTCAACATCATTTTTTCAGTCACATCATTTTGTCTTCACTATTCCTTCCACCACTTTCATCATTTCCACGTTCTTTCACATCCTCTTCCCTCTCTCACCGAGCGAAGCGCATCATGTCTAAAGTTCAGGCTCTTTCTCCTCCACCACCGTCACAAATCCTTGTCCGTTCTTCGTTCTTCTCAAAAACTTTCTCTTCCTTCTCCGGTTTTGCGAACGCACGATTTCCGTCACCGACAATGAGTGACATCACCACCTCCTCTGCCACAGACTTCGATAACCAGCCCCTAAAGAGATCCCTGAACATGGACGTTGCTCCCACATATAAACCTATTCCAAGAAGATCTCGGCCTACTCCTGTGGCGGTCGCTTCGAGAGATGCGGTCATTTCTGGTAACGCTCCTGCGCCTTCTTCTTCCCATACTCGCGACCCTCCCCCAGAAGCGGATTATGACGAGGGGTCTTTTCCAGAACCTTTTGGGAGTTCAGAGTTGACGCAAGATCGACTGGATAGAATGCTCGCCGAGGGATTTTATTCCTGAGGGTTTTGCAATGTCTCTGCCCCGCCCCGTATTAATAAGCCGACTCTCCCCCTTCTTCTTTGGCGTTTTGGGAGATGCAAGGGAGGGCAGGGCTTCGGTCTCTCGTTTTTTCCTTTCTGTCTTCAGTGTCTCAAGCTTTCAGGGTGCCTTTGGATCAGTTCAACCCTTTTACCATAAGGCAACTCGTCTCGTTCTACATGGTGGTCTTTGCTGCCGACGGTAACCCTAGCGCCGAGCTTGTTCTGGCCCAGTTTAACCTTATAAACAGGGTGAAAACCCACTTGTTTCGAAGCCGTCGAGTGTTGACATGGGTTTGAAAAGCGTTATTTCTTCGTTAATTCTTCCAACAATTCCGATTTCCCCACTGAGCGCTCGGTTCCCAAAGTGCATACCTCCTCCATTGTTGACCAATGCTCATTTCTTATCCGGACGCACAAACCTTCTTTGGATTTACTTCCTGCGCCCTTCTCTCCAAAGGGTAAGAGAACGACTCAATTTATAACACTTTAAGTTAATTTGACTAGCCCAATAACCTTTACTTTCAACCTAAGCCCAATTAAAAATAAATTTATGTAGCCAACCCAAATCATTATCATTTTCTCCCACTTAACTTATTCAGTTTCTTCAAACCGATAGCAATGTAAAAACCAAAGGCGGAAAGACCTCCAAAGCTTGATTCTTGATACTTTTGCATGATGTGAGCTGAATTAAGGTAATCAAAATCTTGCATCTCAGTATTATCTTCTTTCAAGTCTCTTTTCGAGTTAATTTTTTTCCGAAAATGAATGTTTTACGCATTTTCCGAAATTCCCAAATTCGACCTAGTTATGGTGCTCCGATTGTTCCGACATTTGTCCCTCTTGAAAGTAAGTTCTTCAAATTCTTTTCAGCCGCTGGAATCAACTCAATCGGATATTTCTACAATTTATTACGAATTTTGAACCTTCAGCTTTGATATTGTTTCTGCAAACGGACTTCAGATTTTTGCAGCTATATTTTTATTTGTCATATGCTCTGATTCTTACAAATTTGGGTATGTAGAAAGGTAAGTTTCTCAACTTTGCAGAGCCGCTTGAAGCATCTACATCCAATATATCTGCAATTTGTTATGAATTTTGAAGATTCAACTGCGATTTTGACAAGGTCTATGCACAACTTTCGCATTTTGTGAAATTAACTACTTAAACTGACACGGTCCTTCTTAAACTAATTTATGTGGAAAGCCAAATTCTTGTTGCTTTCCGAACCACTAGAATCATCGCGACCCGACATTCCTACAATTATGCATGAATATTCGAAGTTGCTATTGTGAATCAGGAATTTTCTGTTACTTTGTGTAAGAAGTTTGGAATTTTTCTTGGTCGTTGCTTCAAACGACATTCTGAGAGTACTCGAGAGGCATCAATACCATCTTTAAACATTTTTTGAGCAGATTTGACATTGGGCCATGCGGATGTTGTACTTTTGAAAGACATCAATTATTATTCATTCCCCGTGTGTTGTTAAATGTAAGTCGTTTTCATTTTATGCGAAGGAACGTCGAAAAGACAATGGATACACGAGCAGCTTCAGACGTTGGAGAAAACTAGACTTCACATGTGAGTTGATAATACGGGGACACGAAGGATGTGTGAACCTTGAGATGGATCGTTTATTTCATTCTTTTATGAGCTTAAGCGATATTATGCTTGATTGATAGAGAGCATTGTCGGCCAAAGGTTATTGATATTTGCCTTATTCACTAAGATTGGCGTGATCTTGTGATGTTCATGGGATACTGAGCCTTTCCGTCTATAGGATATTCGTATTTGTTGTTGTTGACGTGATATTAACCTATGACTTGGTTCTTAGATTGATTTCATGCTCATGACTGTGATATGTATTCTTATTTATGTTTAATACTCGGTACCGAGACATTAGGAGTCTGAACTAGCCAGGATGCGGGAGAGTTGGAGTGACATATTAATTAGTAGCTTGATACCGACACGATTTGAATGAGTGAGACTGGCATTAGTACCCCGTAGCTGGGCAAGCCCGGGTGAGTGTGACCTAACGATTACACTTATCCATTCGCCATTATTGTCGGAAGGTCATCGTTAGGATTTGTTACAGCCAACATCACCAGAGTGGGACATGCATTTTATACATAGTTAATACGATTATTCACGATACATAGTCTAGAGTACGGTGACGGAGTTGTCTTACTCTCGACGGGGAGTTCAACTCGAGTGAGGTTATGGCTACCCACGCATCGTTTATATAATTTGTTATTTTTGATATCCATGATTCCAGTTGTGCGATAGTTTGAAGTAGTTTTGTTTGATTATTGTATTGGTATTCATCTCCCGTGAGGATAAGGTGTGTCTGTATTATCGTCTCGCTGAGCGTGTGGTTTGCTCACCCTGTATATACATATTTCTCTTCGAGGTTTATATTATTTTGACTAGAGATTGCCTTTTCTCTATCGGCATTTCCGCTGCTCTTCCTCTAAGTTCGCACGCAGAGGTGTATACCTCTGTTGAAGGTGTGTTAGCCCCGCAATCTGCAACCTCATTTCTCCCCATCATCTATCGCGATATACGAATCTTGTCTTTGTTGGACTCCTTGTTCTCTGCTCTTCACGATGGTATTGTTGGCCTCATGTCCTAAGCCTTGGCGACTTTGCTCTCCTTTAATTTTGTATACTTTTCAGCCCTGAATAGTAACTCCTCAAAGGTCTTTGGGGACTTCTCGGACAACAAGGCGAAGAAATCCGCTTGTCGAAGGTCATGTATCAAGTCATTGACCTTGACGAATGTCGTGGGCAAGAGTACATCCAGAGCTGCCACATTGAATCTCTTGATGTACGCGCTCAAGCTCTCATCCCCTCGCTGTATCATCTAAAACAAAACATATCCGCTTTTGGCGGTTTTCGACCACTGGCGAACTGGTTGATGAACATATTCTGGAATTCTTCAAACGAGTAGATCACCCCCGGCTGTAGTTGGCTGAAGCACTGTCGAGAAGCTCTAACCAACGTGGTTAGAAAGATTTAACATTTTCTCCCATCTGGGACGTTGTGCATGAGTATGGTGTTTTTGAAATGCAAGAGGTGATCTTCTGGGTCAGTTGTGCCATAGTACACGTAGGGTAGCTGCTTGAAGTTATGAGATACTTCCCCTTTTAATAGCTCCTTGGTAAAGGATGTTCACTAAGTAAAATGCCTTGTTGAAATAATCGAAGGTCTTGTTGAATATTTCGAATGCCCTTGTAACCAGGTAATGCATTGTGGACCAAGTCGAATGCGTTGTTAAACAAGTTAAATATCTTGTTGATCATGTATTGCATTTTTGAACAAGTTAGTGCTTTGTTGACCAAGCCGAATGGCTTGTTGAACAATTCAAATACCCTGTTTCTCAACGTTTTCGTGATGTCTTCCCTTGGAACTAAGGACTTACGTATTCTCCACTACCACCTCATTCTCTCATGTCACGTCGGCTCACACTGAGATATGACCCGTAAAGGTCCTATATTTAGACACCCTCATTTTCTCCTTGCCTTTGATCGTCATTTTCATTGCTTCCAGCGCAGTATCCATCGCATTCTTCACCAGAAGATTTAACTGTTCGACGGTCATGGTAACAGAGGTTTTAGGGGGCATTGCCCTACGGTGGCCATGAAACAGATGTTTGGCCACGATCCAGGACAGACTCTCAGGCCGCCTCTTCGAACCTCGTCTGCATGTTCTAAGGCGTTTGTTTCTCCATGGACCACAACGACATAAGGTACCTCCACTTAGTCCTTTGACCGAAAAGTTTCTAACGACCCTAAACTCAAATAACTCACGCCTTAGCTCCTTCGAGAAATGCGTAATGGAGTTAAAGAAGATTAATCCATGGTTATAGTCTTTTGTTCGAGTGAAAGAAATAAATGAGAAACAGAACACCAATTTTTACGTTTTATTTGATTCGCGAGAATCCTAAGTCCACTAGCAGTCAAATGATCTTTCACTATTATACGAGGGTAGTTACACACTCAAGCTCACTTTTCTCGCCTTTACAGGTGATTCTACGCCCAAAAAGATAAAGAGAGAACCGAGAGAGTTTGAGCATGTGCTCTTGGTGTGTTAGAGTATGTACTTTTGATAACTTATCCAAAATGAGATTGAGTGTGTTTTTTTTATGCCCTTGCTACCTCTTCTTGTGGTCCCCTGCTAAGAGAGTGACATTTTCTCGATTCCGTTGCAGAGAGTAATGGTTGCAGGTGTATAATTGTTATTCCTGATAAGATGTTCCCCACTAATCAGTAGACACGTGTCCCTTTGTTGGTCCTTTAGTATAAAAAACTATGAGTCACGTTGTCCTCTTCAGAGATGTCCCTTTGTAGGGTTTGAGCCTCAACGCGTTGATACGACTGTTTCCCCATGCGCTCCTGCCCTCTCCTTCATTCAGAATTACTTTCCATCGCTTTACCAGTAGAACTTCTCTCTTGAATTCCTTTGATCAGGCTTTTTGCTCCTCGATCGCCTAGCGCCAGACCTCCTGAATAACAACTCCTAGCTATGTTGTCTCACATCGGGCCAGACCTTCATACCTTGTTGTTATCTACCCGCGCGCTCCTCTTCCCTCTTTTCTGCAAGGATGAGCGCTGCTCCGGGGATCACCCACATCACATTTATTTCAATATTTTACTCAGTGACAATAACATCTCAAATCAAATTAGATTCGATTATTTATCATCCACCTGATTCTATATGTGTCCATTTTTTAAATTGTTTTAATATACGATGACTTGTAATGTATTTATTTCTACTACTATGTTAAAAGCAAGAATGTGGCAAGTTTCTAAAGTGGATTACGAGACATCTATTGTCCTAATTTGCTTGTGTGAAATACTTGTAGTTCCCCGTTGTCAGTAATCCAAAACGATAAAGATTATTTGCTTTCATTTTCAAGTGGTTTATGTCTTAAAATTAAAATTATTATAAATATACAAGTTGAATGTCAATAATTAATAGAGTATGGACACCCATTTTGTTTTAAACTCAATGTTGGTTTTCTTGCCTCTAAATAGGCTTGCTAGGCAGACCATTTGTACACACAAGAAAGAAATAATAGCTCTCATATTCGATCTCATTCTTTTCTATCATATAAACTATTATTTACATTATAATCTTATTATACACTAAAAGCTTTATATATTATAAAGTTAAATATTTTATAACACGTTATCAACACGATCTCTCTCCGCCGTCGATACCAGCCTCCGCCAAAGATTTCGTACGGTACAGTCGAACAATATGTCGAACTTGACAAAAATTGAGTTTGTTGCACTCGATATATCTGACCAGAATTATTAATCTTGGGCACTAGATGTTGAAAGCCATCTAAAAGCCAAAGGTTTAGGTAACGTCAATGAAGCAGAAAAAACTGTGACCGAGCAAGATAACTCAAAAGATATGATATTTCTTCGCCACCACATTCACGAAAATTTAAAGAGCGAATACTTAGATGAAAATGATCCGACTGAGTTGTGGAAAAATCTGAAAGAATGATATCACCACTTGACAGTTGTTATTTGTTAGGGATATGCCCTCGAATGCTATACAAGGATTGGATATGTATAGGGCATTAGCTTATTTATCATTCGATTGTCAATGTAATCAAACATTGTTTTGCGTATTAATAAAGGCATTATTCGTTTATTGGTTATATGAGTTCTTTACTTAGCATCGGGTAAAGCAATAAATGAATAAATCCAAATGTGTCGAGTTGAGTCACTGTTCTCGATGGGTACGAGAGAGGAAGGCACCAGTGGACTCTTCACCTCGAACATAAAATGTCCATAAGCCTTAGGTTTCAGTTGGGTGCTGGAAAAACAATCATGGCTTATTTGTCGATGACTTACCGTGTGCCGATATACCTTGGAAGCGGAAGTCATGACTTGTGATACGAGTCGAATCAAGGGATGGAATCGTTTCATGGACACTGACTCGCAGGTCATACGATCAAACATGGCTTATTACTCAAGGAGTGTCAATGATCGACGACAAAACTATAGTAGTCTGCTTGAACCTTAGACCGAAAGAGGCTTTGACGGAGTTGACTTTGAAGTCTTGACTATCACTGGTTTCGCTAGATCCGATTTGCTATTGCATGGGTCAGCGGGACAGATGCGGTCTTGATGGATATTTGTGATTGCCGGGCTTAGACCGCCGAGTACGGATTCACAGTCTCGCAAGTAATCGAGACAAGTGTCCTATGAGAATGACGACGGGAAATTACAAAATCCTTGGCCAAGGTATTAAACTAACTCATGTTAGACATGGAGGGTAGTTTGGTAATTTGCCTCGTGTAATTTTATCATAGTATCGAGTTTAGTGAGTTTGACAAATACCATGGCTCTCACTCGATCGGGACACAGCTGAAGGGTTTGTACGTAGTACTATAATCTATAGTTAGGTTCTGGAATGAGACTAGTTCGAAATTCGTGCTCAAGTCGGGATCTGTCCGGTACTGCGGGATTGGCTAGGCACCTACCGGACTCTTGGATTCCTCCCTTGCCGATTGAGTCGAACCTAGAGAGTCGGGCTTAAAAAGGATCATCAATGTGTACCGAGAAGGAGAGATTGTGTTTTGGGCCTTAACGGGCCTCGGGTCGTTATGCCACGCCTTATTGGGCCTCGGGGTCATTAAGTGGACCGAAGTCGGACTTCATATGAAAATAACTTTAAGACTTAGGCTTGGCTAAGTGCTTAGAAAGACTTGAGGGAAGAATTGGAATTCAACCCTAAGCCGAGAAATTCGAAAAATGCCTTAAAGGGTATTTTCGTAATATACAAATATGGTAATAAAAATATTTGGAATATTATTTAATAAAACTAAAATTCGAATTTATATTTTATATAAATTTCGAAATTTATTTACCATATTTGAAGATATTTTAATATCTTAGTTAGTTTTCTATTTATAGTATGTTCCTTTAATAGAATTTTGAATTCAATTGGGAGAGATATTTTGGCAAGAATATCTCTCATATTTAGGAACAAATATTTCGAGATTTTAGCCTTGTTTAGGGCTGAAAATTTCGTCCTCCCCTACTATAAATAAGGGTGAGACCCTCGTAAAAAAAAAATAGTGATACACGGGAAGAGAATCGACGCGAAATTTCTCGACCCGAGAATCAAAACACGAACACAAACGCAAACCACTCTCCCGAGCGACGGATCAATTCTTTCTAGCCATCTTCGGAGAATCGAAACCGTGGTACACTGCGAGGTCGGCGTGACGATCTAGACGATACCCAACACGACCGCGGCCGACGACGCAATCGACGAGGAGCTGCCACTCGCTTCAAAGGTAATCTCTCACGGGTATGACCCGCCCTATTACGTGTCAACGTGATTAGAGTTTTCGATCCGAGCTGCGAAGGAACCCGGAAAAATTTTATTCCGCACCGTATCCCGGGGCGTTGCGTCTCGGGTACAAACCGGGTACCTTTCCCAACAGTATTCTCCAAAAGGCAAGGTATGACTGGATGAATTTACGTTACAAGATTTTAAGTCAGTTAGCGAATATAACTCTGTTGCATACAACATTACTTGTAAACTGAAATTGTGTGGAGAAATTGTCACTGATGAAAGTATGGCAGAAAAAATGTTTAGGACTTTCATCCATCAAATGTGGTATTGCAGCAACAATAGCAGGAGAGAAATTTTAAAAAGTATTCTGCGCTAGTCGCTTGCTTCCTGTTAGTTGAACAAAATAATGAACTAGTGATGAAAAACAACGAATCTCGCCTGATAGGTTCTACTGTACTCATTGAAGCGAATGCAGTCAAAGGTAATAATAATAATGATAATAATAATAATAATAATAATAATAATAATAACAATAACAATAATAATAATAGTAATAATAATAATAATTGAAGCAATGATCATGTACGTAGTTATGGTGGATTACGGTCCGTGGACGTTGAGGTGGTCAAGGTCGTGGTCGTGGTCGTGGTCAGGGGCATTAAAGTGGGGGTTATCAGAATTTTCGTGCTGGTTATCGAGTTCATCGTGGCGATCAAAACTTTCCCCATAAGAGGAAATTTTATGATCATAAAGATGAGAAGGACACACTGAACAAAGAAATAATGATGAGCAATATTATCGTTGTAGTGATTCGGGCTATTGGTCGCACAATAGTCATACGCCCAAACATCTTGTTGAACTGTACCAAGAATCACAAAAGGAAAAAGAAAGAAAAATTGAAATGAACTATGCTGAAGATGCCTCTACTTCTGGTGTCACCGAAAATACTCACTTGGAGGCAGCAGATTTCATTAACGAAGAGAACAAATTTGCTATGTTTTATTTACGTATTATTATCCATGTTTTACTTCTTTGTGCTTTATCATGTGCCGTTGCTCTTACGTTATTTACATGTTTGTCATTTCATTCTCAATAATATATATTTATAATTATTATGTATTTATTTATAAAGGTAGTTATATAATGGATACGAGTATATGCAATGGAGAATTATATCTTGCATACCGTGCAACAACTAATACGATTCTGAAGAATAAGAAATATTTCGATCATCTTGATATGAAAGAAGCCAGTGATATTACTATATCGTGTAGCACAAATTTTATTAAAGGCTCCGGAAGACTAATGTTTTACGGCCAAGAGGAACAAGGTTGATAATTGAAAATGTCTTATATTCTCCTAAGTCTCAAAGAAATTTATTAAGCTTCAAAGTTATTCGACGAAACGGATATCATGTTGAGACTGCGCAAAAGGGAGATGTTGAATATTTGCATATTACAAAAGTAATTTCGAATGGTAAAAGATTTGTGGAATATTACGGTCATTCGACTCTGGTTTATATTATACATATATTAGAACGATTGAATCATATGCTATCGTAAACCAGAAGTTTACAGATGAAAGTACATTTAATGTTTGGCATGACCGGTTGGGCCATCCCGGTGCAATTATGATGCGAAAAATAATTGAAAATTTACGTGGGCATTTAATGAAGAACCAGAGGATTCTTCAACCAAACGATTTATCATGTGCCACTTGCTCCAAGGGGAAGTTAATTATTTGGCCATTACCATTGAAAAAGAAAGAAAGAATCTATAGCATTTTGGGACGTATATAGGGTGATATTTGTGGGCTGATACATCCCTCATGTGGACCATTTAAATATTTGATGGTATTGATTGATGCATCAAGTCGATGGTCTCATGTATGTCGATTATCTACGCATAATGTGGCGTTTGTGATATTGCTTGCTCAATTGATTCAACTAAAAGCACATTTTCCAGATTATCCGACTAAAAATTATGTCTTGATAATGCTGGGGAATTTCTAAGGCATTTAATGACTATGGTATGTCTATCAGAATTAATGTTAAGCATCCCGTGCCACATGTTCATACGCGAAACGGTCTTGCAGAATCGTTAATTAAACATCTGCAATTAATTGTAAGACCATTAATAATGAAATCGAAACTTCCCTCGTCTTGTTGGGGACATGTTATATTACATGCAGCGGCACTAATCCGCATCAGGCCAATAAGTTATCATGATATCCTGATACAAATGGTTTATGGTCATGAACAAAATATCTCCTATCTAAGAATTTTCGGATGTGCGGTATATGTTCCGATTTCTCCATCACAACGCACTAAGATGTGACCTCAAAGGAGGTTGAGAATATGCATCGGATATGAATCTCCTCGATAATAAAATATTTAGAACCTCTAATTGGATATTTATTTATGGCTCCTGCAAATATAGATGTTCTTGTAGAACAAAGTGTTAAGCCTAAGCCACAGCTAAAGCGTGGAAGGCCCTCGAGTTCCAACGATAAAAATCATCGGAAAAGAAAATGAGCAAATAATAAGAATGTTCCAACCGAGAATTTATTGACTAGAGAAGAGTCGATGGGCATAAACGATTATGAGAATAAAACTCAGGTACCTGAACGTTCAGAAAATAATGACAATGAAGAGCTCTCAATAAACTATGCCCAAAATGGAATTAGATGGAACCGAGACAAAGTCAATGTTGACGATAAATTCTCATTTAACGTAGCGCTACATGAAATGAATGAGATGAATGAAAATGAGGATCACGAATCAACGTCTGTAAAAG
The DNA here is from genome assembly GCA_004919715.1 of Linderniella brevidens. Lineage (NCBI taxonomy): Eukaryota > Viridiplantae > Streptophyta > Magnoliopsida > Lamiales > Linderniaceae > Linderniella > Linderniella brevidens. Next base: position 11,569,658 of record SWDC01000148.1, read on the forward strand.
AATGTAGACAAAGAAATGATTGGCCAAAATGGAAAGATGAAATCGAGGTAGAATTAAAATCACTTGAAAAACGAAAAGTTTTCGGACTTGTAGTCCGCTTACCAGAAAATGTAAAGCCGGTTGGATATAAATGGGTTTTCACCCGTAACAGAAAGGGTGAGATTGTGAGATACAAAGGTCGGCTTGATGTGCAAGGTTTTTTGCAACGACCTGGTATTGATTATGAGGAGACGTATTCTCCTGTGGTTGATGCAACTACTTTTCGTTTTATTATTAGTCTGGCAGTGCGTGAAGGACTCGATATGCGTCTTATGGATGTTGTCACTGCATATTTATATGGTGCACTTAACAGTGACATTTATATGGAGATTCCCGAGGGATTTAAATTGCCCGAGAATTCAGGGCCTAGTAATGAGTACTCACTTAAATTGAATAAATAACTTTACGGATTAAAGCAGTGCGATGTGGTATAATCGCCTCAGTGAATATTTAATGAAATAGGGATACACAAATGATCAAACGTGTCCTTGCATATTTATTAGAAGACGTGAAAACGAGTTTGTTGTTATTGCGATTTATGTTGATGATATCAACATAATTGGAACTCATGTTGAGTTATCAAAGGTTGTTGATTATTTCAAAATGGAGTTCAAAATGAATGATCTTGGAAAAACGAAGTTATGTCTTGGACTGCAAATTGAATAGTTGAAAAACAGAATATTTGTATATCAAGACACATATACGAAAAAGGTAGTGAAAAATTTTTATATGGATAAAGCGCATTCATTGGATACTCCGATAATTGTTCGATCTTTTAACGTTAATAAAGATCCATTCAGACCACATGAAAATGATGAAGAACTACTTGGTCTGGAAGTACCATATCTTAGTGATATTTGAGCACTAATATATCTTATGAGTCATACGCGACGTGTTATATGGCATTCGCTGTAAATCTATTGGCGAGATATAGTTCGTCACCGACTCGTAGACATTGCAATGAAGTTAAACAAGTATTTGGATACCTTCAAGGAACAACTGATATGAGATTATTCTATTCTACTGAATCAAATATAATTAGAAGATGTTGGATTTCTATCCGACCGCATAATGCTCGATCGCAAACGGGTTATCTATTTACATACGGTGGCACTGCCATTTCATGGCGGTCAGTTAAACAAAGTTTAACTGCCACCTCGTCTAATCACGCTGAAATATTAGCAATTCATGAAGCTAACAGGGAATGCACTTGGTTGCGGTCGATAATTCAACATATAAAACAAACTTGTGTGCTATTATCCCGTAAGTTACTTCCGACGATCTTATATGAAGATGATGCCGCTTGTATCGCTCAACTAACCGAAGGATACGTCAAAGGCGATAGAACTAAACATATATCGCTCAATTCTTCTACACGCACGATCTTCAGAAGACCGGTGAAATTGACATTAAACAGGTCTGTTCAAGTGAAATCTGACTGATCTATTCACTAAAGCACTTTCTCCAAGGATATTCAAGAAACTCGTATATTTAATTGGACTTCGAAGGCTCAAAGATCTCAAGTGATATTTGCATCAGGGGGAGACATTGAAATAGGGCTGCACTTTTTTTCCATCACTAGGTTTTTATCCCATTGGATTTTTCCTAGTAAGGTTTTTAACGAGACAACTAATATCATCATATCTGAAAAACTTATTACGGACATCCAAGAGGGAGTACTATGAATATACAAGTTGAATGTCAATAATTAATAGAGTATGAGCACAGATTTTGTTTTAACTCTCAATGTTGGTTTTCTTGCCTATAAATAGGCTTGCTTGGTATATCATTTTGTACACACGACAGAAGAAAGAAATAAAAGCTTTCCTATTCGATCTCATTCTTGTTCTATCATATAAACTATTACTTACATTATAATATTATTATATACTGAAAGCTTTATATATTATCAAGTTAAATATTTTATAACAAAATATGTTTTTTCAGTTTATTTCAAATAATGAAAAAATTAAAAAAAAAAAGACCACGACAAAGGTTGCCATCATGATCTGTCCCCGCGCCACCAAATAAGCTTCCCGATCTTGTCCCTGAATTGCCGACTGCAGCAGATCCGCCGTTAGGAGACATGCATTCTTGCTGGCGTTGCCGCTGGCCGTCAGCTCCGGGGCTCAGACCGCAACGCCGCCTAACACAACACCCCAAATCCTGCAGGTAGTGCCAACGCAATCCCTTCGTCGCCCACTCCTCATCGCCTTGCCACCCGTTGGAGCAAAGATCAAATATGTTGCTAGCTCCGATCGAAGCAAGAAAAGCTAAGATGAGGTCTATTATAAAGTAGAAAAGGCAAGCTTGGAGCTGTGAAGAATCGTCCAACAGATAATTAGGATATCGTTGAAGCATGAAGCACTTATGAAGATGCTTACTAGCAACGGCATTTTTTTATTTTATACTAAGGCTTAAGAATTTGTTAGAGGTGTTGAAGAAACATGACCGACGTCTCTTGGAACGTTCGGTGAGAAATTAAAACAACATTATCTTCTTCGTTGAGTTGATTGAACAAAATTAATCTTGTTTGTGTGTGGGAAATATAGCTCCTTAAAACACTATCAAAGTAATCGAAATCCTTTTCGCTCCTCGTGGAGTAGATCTTCATGATTGAACCATGTTAACACTGTGTTTGATGGGGGTAACCCCCATAAACAACGCAACCAGAATTAAAGATTAGACGAATATGCTTTAAGTACAGAGGTATGGCTTAGAGGGGAGGAGGTTCGCATCAACATGATCAGATCAGAGAAACTTAGGTCAATTGACAAGTCAGAGAAGAAGGCACATGTGAGGAAGATGCCGGAACAGAATAGGTAACTATGTAGGATCGGAAAGAGACGTCCTTAGAGCAAGCGACATTGTTCATAAGTTTGTTACTTCCAAGGACCGACCAGGAAACACGTGTCCAACACCCAATGGGGAACATCCTTGTCAGGAAAGGACTGTCAGAAATAACGATCTTGCGGCCACTACTCTCCGTAGGAATTTAATGGATGACACGGACGTACAGATCGAGGACCACGAAGGCAGACGCGGAGGCACAAAAGGGATGAAGAGATCTTATTTTTTGGATAAGTTGCGAAAAACACACACTAACACATCAAAAACACACACAAAACTCTTTTTCGTCTATTTGTCTTTTGAGACTAAGAATCGTATGTAAAAGGGAGAGAATCGTGAATTTGAGATCTTCCCTTCGTGATAATAAGAACATTCTTCAGCGGCCCGTGGACATAGGATTCTCCTGAATTCTAATTACGTAAAAAATGTTGTCCTATTTTACCTTTTCGGTCCTTATTTACATCCATTATAACCCTGACAACAACCTTAATTCGCTCTAATCCATCTTTAACGACTTTCACGGACTATAAACTTTATTGATTGAGACCACACCCGCATCAAATAGCTTCGTCTGTAAGAAACTGGAGTTAGGGCGTGAGTTATAATAGCTGCAAGTAGGGTTATTGAGGTTCAGGAGAACGAAGGCTTAAAGTTCAGGCGTGAGCCGACGGTGTTGCTAAGCAAGTAAGTGTATAGCGTGCGTCTCAACCACCGGTGTTGTTGTGCTCAATAGAGAAGCAGACACCTCAGAATTTGGAGAGGAGGTTCGACGAAGCGGCTCGAGAACTAGGCCCAGACCTTGGTCAAACGTCTGTGCCTATAACAGACGTTGAAATGATACCTCCTCAAACCCCCGTTACTATGACCATCGAGCAGTTAAATCTATTGGTGAAAAATGGCGTCAAAACGACGTTGGGGTCGAAAGGAGGGATGGACGAAGACATGGAAGGTGGAAGACGAGTTAAAGAGAAAACAAATAAAGGCAAGGAGAAAGTAGGGGAGTCGAGGGCCCAAACCTCCTCGAGTCATGCCTCTGAGTGGGTCGAGGAGACGACGGAGAATGAAGTAAAGAGTGTTACCATGAGCCCTCAACCTGGGAAGAAGCCGAAGGAAAAAGCAGGAAACTCGGACAGGAGGAGCCAGCTCCTCAAGGTCCCTCGAGCTCATAACAAGGGAGGACACCTTGGCGAGCCCCAACGAAGTCGGGTGTTAGGAAGTCGAGTATCGAAGGCCCAAATGGAAAAAGCTCATGTGGCCGCCTCAAGAGGGACTGCTACTCAAGTCAGGGAACGAGAAGCGGAAGACAAGGAGTGCAGGAACTTAGGGAACAAGTGCTAAGTTTGCGCAGGATGGTGGAAGAGATGCACGACCCAACGACGAGGTCCCGTCACAGAGCAGGCGTGATTGCTGGTACCCCTTTCGCTAGGGAGCTACTTGAAGGTGAAGTATCCCACAACTTCAAGCAGCTGACATACGAGTACGATGGCACAACAGATCTCGAGGATCATATCTTCATGTTTAAGAATACCATTCTACTGCACAATTTCCGAGACGGTATAAAGTGTCGGATCTTCCTGACCACGTTGGTCAGAGCTGTTCAACAGTGGTTTAGCCAGTTGAAGCCAATGGTGATTCGCTCATTTGAGGAATTCCAAAATATGTTCATTAATCAGTTTGCAAGCGCCCGGAAGCCACCTAGATCTGGAATGTCTCTATTCTAGTTAAGGCAATGAGGAGACGAAAGCCTTAGGATGTACATCAAGAGGTTCAACATAGCAGCCCTGAAAGTGCCTTCGTCTGCAGTATCTGTCAAGATCAATGCCCTGATACATGGTCTCCAAGATGACTACTCTTTCGCGTCGTTATACAAAAGAGCTCCCAGAGCTTCGACAGCTGTTATTTTGCGCGGGAAAGAAAGTCGCTAAAGTTCGAGATCTGAGCCACCAATGCCTTCCAGAAGGGAAGGGGATAACAGAGGACCTAACAGAGACAAAGTTCGTAAACTTCGACCGATGGTGGGATGGAGAGAAGTGGCAGGCATCTAAGGCCGATACTCTAGGTTTCACCAGAGGTACACACCTCTGCGTGCATATCTAGAGGAGATACTAGCCGTGCATAGGCATCCCGCTCTGAGATATCCCCCTAGCAGCGCCAAAGGACCCCAAAGGCCAAAGACATGATTGTTTTGTTGCTTTCGTAATGAATATGGGAATCACACTAATAGCTGCTTGCACTTGAAGAATGAAATCGAGAGGTTAATCAGCATGGGTCACCTGAAGGAGTTTATTTAGCGCGATCGAGTAATACCCCTGCCAACGATGTCGCATGAATGAGCTGGTCCCTCGAACAAAAGAGGAAAACAACCAATAGAGCTGGTGGCTTCCCCGGAAGAAGGCCCCAAAGAAGTAACATCCTAATCATCGTGGGAGGACCATGTGAAGGGGACTCTCACAAAGCCAGGAAGAGTTATGCACAAATCAGGGGAGAAGGTAGAATTGAATCTGATTACCAGATTATAAGGCAGACGAAGGCCATGGCCAACATCGAATTTGGCCTTGAAGACAGGACAAAGGTGACCAGACCTCACAACGACGCGCTATCACCACTAATATAGCGGTATATAATGTATCCCGAGTCTTCGTAGATGGAGGGAGCTCTGCAGATATCATGTTATGGGATTGTTTTCAGCAAATGACACCTAAAGCGGAGTTGAAGCCAGTGGCCTCCTTATTATATGGTTTTGGAGGATCAGGCGACAGGCCACTCGACGAGGTCACATTGCCCGTGGGATTGGGAAATAACCCCAAAAAAGTAATCAAGATTGTCAGCTTTTTAGTGGTGGATGTGGTCTCCTCATAGAATGTCATATTGGGTCGCCGGGCGATTAACAATTTCAGAGCCATTCCCTCTACTTACCATTTGAAAATTAAGTTTTTTGTAGGTGACCAGGTGGGATAAGTCTCGGGAGATCAGGGCACTTCAAGGAGCTGCTAAGCGAACGAGGTAAAGGCAGCCTCAGGGATAAAGAAAAGACCAAGGAGGGAACAAGTCAGAGTAAGCGGACAAAATAGAAGAAGAAAAGGGGGAGTATGCGCGCTTGCAGCCCCAACCGAACGAAGAGTTTCTGAAAATGGAACTGTATTCTGATTGAGAGGGCTTTGAGACCAAAGTTGGGTCTCAGCTTGAAGACGAAATACTTTAAGCCTTGGTTGATTGCTTAAGAAGGAATGCCGACCTCTTCACTTTCCACCGTTCAGACATGACGAGTATTCACCCAGGGATCACGATGCATCGCCTGAGTTTCATCCCAGCAAGACGTCCCGTGAAGCAGAGACCCAGACAATTCGGGGCAGGAAGGGATCAAGTCATCAAGGAAGAGGTAGATAAGTTACTCCAAGCGGGGCACATCCGAGAAGTTCGGTTACCCACCTGGTTGGCTAACACGGTGCTAGTGAAGAAGGGGAACGGAGGATGGAGGATGTGCATCGACTTCAGAGATCTCAACAAAGTGTGCCCCTAAGATCATTATCTGCTACCCCGAATAGATCAACTCGTAGATTCCACCTCGGGCTGCGAAGTGTTGAGCATGATGGATGCGTATCAAGGATATCATCAGGTCCAATTGGACCCAGAAGATGTGGATAAGGTCTGCTTCGTTACTGGGGGAGGAAGCCATGGTTACGTACGGATGTCATTCGGTTTGAAAAATGTAAGATAGGGTGTTCAAGGTGGTGGATGCGGTGTTCAAGGATAAAATAGGGTGTAACATGGAGGTATCAATGTATTTTTCTACAAGAGAACATGCAGCTAGCTTGGTGCTTTGAAGGAGAAAGGAGCAGAGCAAAGGACCATTTACTTTGTGAGCAAGATTATGCAAGGCACTGAAACTCGCTACTCCGACATCGAAAAGGCAACCTTGGCAGTCACGGTCTCGGGGAGAAGACTCAGACCCTACTTCTTATCACATAAGGTACGCATTCGAACAAATCTACCCTTAAAACAAACGGTGAGCAGGCCAGACCTATCAGGACGAATGGTGAAGTGGGCGGTAGAACTCGGAGAGTATGATGTGGAGTTCGATAGATCATCTGCTATAAAGGGACAAGCCTAATCTGACTTCTTACTCGAGTCGACTCGGGTTGAAGGAACCAGCCTTGGAAGGCCTATGTAGATGGCCCATCAACTCATATGGGCGCGGGAGTAGGCTTCTTATTATCAACCCCAGATGAGAGGAGCTTCAGTTTGCCGTTAGATTTGATTTCACAGCCTCGGAAAACAAGACCGAGCAGGCAGTGGAGATCTTAGAGAAATTAGGGGCTCAAGAATTAATTGTCTTTTCAGACTCGCAGCTTGGTAGGTCCTAAATAATCAACTAACGATCGATCTGAGCATGAATTCTAGATTAGAGAGTGGAAGTTTGAAGATCAAGTTTGAAGATTGGGAGAGAGAAACGATTAGAGAGTGGAAGTTTTCGATTGTATTTCTCTCTCTCTAGAGTGTGAATTCTATGCTTTGTGAATTTTTTGAAAGTTTTCGAGTGTATCGATTTTTGTTGTGTACATGGTGTATATACCTCTATACATGATATATTTACAAACTAGTCCTACACTAACAAAAATACGAGCTACGCCCCTTATTACAATGATAACTAATTAACAAAGCACAAGTTCTACGTTTCATCAATCTCCCCCTTTGTGCTTGTTTTCTTTTCAGCTCCGTTTATCCTTGTCGGGCGTAGAAGGATCTCCTCAATCCCAATGCTGTCTCGTAGTGTCGGACAGCATTCCTTAGCTCCAGTCTATCGTTTATAGCATCCAGGAGCTCATTTAGGAGCAGGGCCTCTTCTTCTCCAAGGTCATCGAAGATCGTTTCTTCAGTGATCTCCGCCAACCTCTTCTCGATATTATTCCTCAAGCGCTTCAACGTCCCGTCACAGAATTTATGAACATCAGACTTCATCATCGCTCTCGTCTTTTCAATAATTGGATTCCGATATGTGATGGCGAGGTCTGGCTTCTTGAAGATGTAAGTTCTGGGAAGTCGTTGAGCGGGAAACCTTTCATGAGCGGGGACTCCATGTTGACCTTCTTCATGTTATTTTCTACGGCGATTTGAAGGTCGTGTGCGGTGTGGAACTTGATCTGCCGCACCATGAATATCTTCAACCCCTCGAGTCCTTCCTTCCTGATATAACCAGTGGGTGTCTAGTATTTTCTCTTATACATCTGGAACAGACGATATACTTCATCTGGAAGAAGGAACGGCAAATAGCTTTCGTCTATCTCCTCTCGAGTGTAGTTGTCGTCCGCTCGCTCGATCTGGTATATCTGGGTTGGGTAGCTTCCAATCGTGTGCGATACACCCAAGAGTTGGAAGATCGGTGGCTTGTCCTTGAAATTTCTTCTAAGTGGATTCGTTGGGACGCCACTTCGATCCGGACCGAGGTAAGTCAGCATGAAGATGTGCTCCATCTTCTTCCTTTCTTCCCAGTGGGAGATGCCGCGTAAATTTAGCTCATCTGGCTTCTTGATCCGTGTTTGGAGCCCTCCAAATCTGCTTCCTTATGTCTTCAATAAAAGGAACTTCAATCCGTACGTTTTCCCAAGGCGTCTCGATTCTGACAGTCAAGGAGTTCGGAGTTGTAGTTCTCGCCTTCTTGACGTTCTTCGTCTTCAAGCAACACCAAATCTACCGAAGCTTGTTGTAGGAAGTATCTGGCGTTGGAAAGTCTTGCTTGAGCAGCTTCCTCTGGTTCCTAATGCGTCAGTTACTTCTCGTTTAAAATGTAATCGTCTACGATTGCATGTAGATCGTAGACGACAGCTTCAGGTTGATTTTGAAGGATGGAGGTCGGGATTGAGTTTGGACTTTTGGGAGTTGGAGGTAGTTTTGTGTGTGGGATGTGGTGGATATGGTGGTTGTTTGTTGGCGGGTAATGGGTTGTGTGGTTGGTGGGTTGGTGGATGAACCTGCAGCTTCACGAGTCGATGATTGCTTTTCTCGACTCTGACCACGGCCGCTTCTTGTGGTCCTTTGATGTTTCTCCCCCTCATGACGATCCGGATCATCGGGATCGTCATGTCTTCGCTTCGTGCGGGCGCTTTCTTCGCGGCAACGCGTTTGAGCGGGCGACTCAGGTTCATCTACTAGCCTTCGGTAGAGACTCTCCTCAGCAGGGGTCCTCGTCTCAAGGGCTAGTAGACGAGAGATAAGTATGTCGTGAAGTTGGGTTATAGGGATGGTGTATGGGTTGATGAGGGAAGGTGATTGGGTTGGAGTGGTTAATGTGGGTTGGATGGGGGTGTGTATGGTGGTGGTTAGTGGTGGTGAGGATAAGGATTGGGAGTGAGTTTCAGAAGGAGCTGCCTCTTAGACTGGTGCTTTCCCGATATCCCGTCGGGAAGTCACGATAGCGTGTAGCATCCTTTCCATCAATCGGTCTTCAAGAGATTGATGGTTGTGGAAAGGGCTTCTTGTAATCTCTGTTCCGTCACGAGGATTGGTGCCGCCGGAGTGGGGCCAGGGAGGCGCTCCACTGTCAAAACGTCGGAGAATATCCCCGACGTGCCGCCTGGGAGAGGACTTTGGATTCCGAAACGTCCAAGGACATCCGTTAACAACCAAGAAGTTACCACTTCGGTGGGTTGGCCCGTTGTCGGCTTCGAAGATGTCGGGGGTCTAACAGAGCTTCGATTCAATCCTTGAGATGATACCAAATATGGATGTTGAAACAGGTTCAATGTGAACCTGTGTGGTCGTCTGAACCGATGGCGGTGGAGGAGATGTCATCGAAGCCGTTGGTGTAGGGGTAGATGCAGATGGGGCCGAGAATTGTTGCCTGCCTGAGCCCCTTCGTTGTAGTATGCTCTCCTCATCGGACTCTGTGGCCTCAGGAGATTCGGCTTGAGGTGTTGATTGTTGCGTGACATCGTTGGACTCAATAGTTGGTGTTTCTGTTTCCTGAGCCGAAGCTTCGGGCTCGTGTGTCTCCACCGGGGATTTGCGTCGGAAAGGCATCGGAGCCACGTCTGTGGGATCATCCAGGCGTAGCAACTCTAATGGGATCAACATCGGTTGGAGCGCCAGATCGAATGCCTTCAGGTGGCAGACGAGGGATCTCCGGATGTACTTCCATCAGGTGGGTGATCAGCACCGGCAACCACCGTACGTAAGGCATAAATGTTGCCTTCGACTTCGTTTCCCTTTGACGCATTTGGTCGGCTAAGTCGTTCCAAATTAGCTGGGCCACGTCGTATTTCTTCAAGAAGACGACACTGTGGAATATTCTAAGAATGTTTCTGTTCGCCTTGTCGAATCCGGAGTGCTTCGGGGAGAGACATTTGTTGATGATGCCGAACAATATCTTCCATGGTTGTGGGATCCCGCTGTTCTGGAAATTTGACAGTTTTGTCAGCGGTGGCTTATATCCTATCTGAAGCATGTCTTCCACGATCACCGCATTTGTTGTTAGTGGGTCGTAAACTTCGTGATGCGGTAGATCGAGCACCCTGACCAGTAGATTCTTGTTGACGATGACGTGTTTCCTGAAAAAATGGGTGGCCCGCTCGGCCCGGCCCGTTATGAACGGCCACCCGACCTTATATGGGTCGGGTCGGGCTGGCCCGAAGATTAACGAGCCACATGAACATAGGCCCGTGCCCGCAAAGCCATGGGCTGGGCCAACCCTGCCCAAGTCCATCCAGCCTAATATTTTTTTATTTTTAAAAATTAAAATTTTTAAAAAATCTTTATGATTTAATTTTTAGTTATAAAATAAAGCTAATATATACACATTAACGAATATACATAATTCTAAAAAATATATTTATAAACACCTAAAATATAATATATTTTGCTTATAAAATTCTATTTTATAAAATAGTGTATTTAAAAATAATAGCAAAATATATAAAAACTAACGGATCTGTTTTGGCCCGCAGCCCGTCGGGCTTTTCGTCCCGCAGCCCACCAGCCAGCGGGCCAGTGGGCACGGGCCAAAAAGCCCGGTCGCGATTTGGGGCTTGAAATGCGCCCGAGCCGTATTTTTTTTAGGGCCGGGCCACGGGCTCGAGCCCAAATTTTCATCTCTAACCGTCGGTGTGGCTCTTCATATACGCCCAGAACTGCTGGAGATAAACCATTTGAACAGGAGCAGTCATGGTGAGAGCTGGCCATAGTGGATGTCCTTTGAGGATGAATATTATTACTTCATCAGGACACCGGAAAGTGGTGAGGTCCAGTTGGTAGTTGTTGTCGTGACATTGGAAGGGTAGATATAGGAGTATTCTTGATGAGCCATTTCTGAAAAGAATGAATAAAATTCATTAGTTTGAAATAATTATATGCAAATTGTATTAAGTTATTGTGAATGGCGAAAAAATTTAAATTTTGCAATAAATTGTTGTTAAGGGTTTAAGTGTATTATCAAAAGACTTAGTCCAAAAAAAATTTTGAAAAAATTTCTAAGTCTTTTCAACATGATTTTATTCGAGCGGAAATTTATTCGAACGCAAAGTTTTGCGATCAAATAAAATTTATCGAAAACTAAAGTTTTTCGCTGAGTAATTTTGCGATCGAATAAAATGTTCTCGAAAAACTAAGTTTTTCGCCGCGTAGTTTTGCGATCAATAAAAATGTATCGAAAAACTTAAAGTTTTCGCTGCTTATTTTTGCGATCGAATAAATGTTTATCAAAAACTAAAGTTTTCGTCGTGAAGTTTTACGATCGAATAAAACCATATCGAAAACATAAGGTTTTCGCCGCTGAGTTTTGCGATCGAATAAAACTTAACGAATACTAAAGTTCTTCACTGACACTGTTTGCGATAAGAACATTATCGATCGAAAAAAAATTTGAAATCAAACAGTAAACACTTAAAAATGCAAATGACGATTCTGGGTAAATCTGGACTCGTAAGATCAGAAATCAATTGTGAATCCAAATATCATTCTTTTAATCAGAATGTTCGAGTTTAAACACGTTAATTTTGAGTTCTTAAGATGTTTCAGTCAAAAAAGTTGCGAAGTTGAAAATTTTTGTCAAATGATTTTAAAAAACTGTCGCGATTCGTATGTTTCAGAACAGAAATAAGACCCGAAACTGGTTTCTACCTTCAAATTCGGCGAGTTTTGACAGAAAATCGGTGAGGATTTAAGAGAGTTTTGAAATCGGCGGTTGAAGAGTTTGAGAATCCGAAAACTTTTGCGATTGTTTTCGTTTGCGTGAGAATGAGTTTTTCGATCGAAAAAGTTATATTAATACTTTTCGATCATGTAAGGTTAAAGGGCTTTGGGCCGAAAAAAATATTTTGGGCTTTCGTAAAAAATCAGGTCTGATTAACGAAAAAAACTTTTACTTTTGCACCCAAAAAAATATTTCATAAAGCTCCCTGTATTTCTGAAATAAATGCAATTATCTCCCAATTGTGATGAAATTCAGCACTCCTCGGATGAGCTCAAAATATTCTGTGATACTTAGGAAAACATTAGAAGTCGTGATTGCAAGTAAATTATTTAGGAGATAAGAACAAATTGTCATGTAAACCCCCCCCCCCCTCCCCCTCACTCAACAAATGCACGTTTAACTTTTCGGCAATTTAACACATATTTAACACAATAATGCATTAAAAATGTGTGAAAATATTTTTGTTTTGGGGTCATATTGTCCATTTTGAATTTTATCACGCAAAAATTATGACATATAGAATAATAATTTGCCGTCAAATCATGTAACTAAACTAATATTCTAAGATCACAATATGAATCATTTTGACAGCTCTCACTAGTTTCGCTCATAGCACTCAATTTATTTTTATCATGAAAATATTTAGTAGATATATCACTCATATCAACACGACAAAATTATATCAATTAATTTGTTATCGTAGCGTATTTAATCAACTTACCAAGTGAAAGTCCATCAAGTTGAATCAAAGAACTTTGAAGGGATTATTTTTAGGCTCTGACTAAAAGGGTATTATATTTTTGGGAGTAGTGAGCTTAAAAATTCTTCAATTCCAAGGGCCCTTTTGAAATTCATTTCTGCTCCTTTTTTCTTTTATTTTCTTCTGCACTTGCTCCAGATGAGTCTCTTCTTCTTTACGAAGCTTTGAGAGATGATATCTTCTTTTGTTTTTGGGCCGAGACCGTGTTCCTTTTGAAGGTTTTACAGTTATGGAATTCGAACCCAAGGCCGTGCTCCTCTTCTCGTTTTCTCGATAAAAGATCTAGATTATCGTTGGAGAAGTTCACTCCAAGGTGCTTCTCTTCTAGGTGTATACGAGATTATCTAGGAGAAGTTCACAGCGAGATCTGTGTTTCTCTTTTATAATGATTGAGAAGTTCATCATGTGCATCTCTTTTTCTCTCCCTCTTTTTCTTGATTGAGCAACCCCGAAACTTATGAATAAGGTTGAAGGCTATATCGGATTTCAAACGAAAAAGAATGTTGGAGAAGGCTCAAAGGGGATCTGTAGAGGAAAATAGTAAAAGATTGATAATTTGGGCCAAGTGAGGAATTTCTTAATTTGCCCTTATCATTTTCATGACAAACTATCACAAAAACAAGAATGAGGCTATAAAGTACAAATCAAAAGATAGGCTTTTGAAGTGTGATACACTCAAGGATAATTCCTTACAAAATATTGAGGCTCAAAATCTCATATAAAGTGATGTTGTGTCTAGTGAACCAAACGAAGCTCTTTGAATAAAAGAATGTCACATGAATTTTTAATCAAAGAAGTAGACATATATCAAAGAAATATTTTTGTGAGTTAATCAAAATAGATAAAATTATCATCAACCCCCATTTTTATTTTATTTTTGTTATTATTAATATTATATATATTGTTTTATTTTTATTTATCTTTGTATATATATATATATAAATTCAAAGATAGTTTCACTCAAGATATAACAAGGAATATCAAGAAGTACATAAAATATCACATGTAAACATAATAGAGCATGAGAAGCACATTTCAAGTAAGATTGAGATTTAACATGCCTAGTTTAACAATAAGGAATTGAAATCCTTTTTCATCCAATGCCATAGTGAATAAGTCGGCAAGTTGAAGCTCCGTTTTAACAAAATACATATCTATAGTGCCTTTTTCTACATGATCTTTTATAAAATGATAGCGAATATCTATGTGTTTCGTGCGTAAGTGATGAACATGATTGCAAGTAATTGGCAATAGCACTTTAAGAATCACTGTAAATAGGAATGTTTAAATTCAAACCCGTAGTCACGTAGTTGTGTCCGCATCAATAGAACTTGTGAGCAACAGTTGGCAGGTGCGACGTACTCCGCCTCGGCCGTCGGACACGCAATTCTGTTTCTTTGAGTACCAGCAGACCAACTTATCGCCTAGAAATTGTGCTCCGCCAGATGTGTTTTTTCTATCCATCGACAACCTGCATAATCAGCATCACCATAGCCAATTAATCTAAAATCGGTGTCTTTAGGATACCATAACCCTAAGTTGGGAGTTCCTTTGAGATATCGTAAAATTCACTTGACCGCGTGCATGTGGGACTCCTTCAGGTCAGCTTGAAAACGAGCACAAAGGCAAGTGGCGAACATGATGTCGGGTCGTCTTAACGTTAAGTAGAGAAGAGATCCGATAATACTCCGATAGGTTGTGATGTTGACTTCCTTTCCAGAAGGACCAACATCCAATTTGTAGTTTGTTGACATGGGAGTATTCATAGGTGTGCTCTTGTCTTGATTAAATCTCTTCAAAATATCTCGGATATACTTGGTTTGACTGATGAATATTCCATCTTTGAGTTGCTTGACTTGTAATCCAAGAAAGAATTGGAGTTCGCCCATTAAGCTCATCTCGAATTTGGTCTTCATTAGATCACCAAATTTCTGACAGAGTCGTTCATTTGTCGAGCTGAAGATGATATCATCAACATATACTTGAACGATCATCAAGTCCTTGCCTTGCTTTTACATGAAAAGTGTCGTATCGATTGTTCCTCTTATAAAGTTGGACTTGACTAAAAATTCGCTCAGAACATCATACCAAACACGAGGGGCTTGTTTTAGTCTGTAGAGAGCTTTTTCCAATCGATAGACATACCAAGCATGGGTTGGGCGACGTAGAGTTCTTCTTTTAACACGCCGTTGAGAAAGGCGGTTTTGACGTCCATTTGATAGACTTTGAAGTCTTTATGAACCGCGTATGCCAGAATTAATTGAATAGCTTGATACGATCCACCGAAGCATACGTCTCGTCGTAGTCAATACCTTCTTGTTGATTGTACCCCTTGGCTACGAGTCGTGCTTTATTCCTGATAATTGCACCATTTTCGTTCTTCTTATTTTTGAAAACCCATTTAGTTCCTATAATTATTTTGCCATGTTGTCGAGGAACTAGTGTCCAAACTCGTAGACGCTCGAATTGGTTGAGTTCATCTTGCGTTGTGATCACCCAATCCGTGTCTTTAAGGGCTTCGGCTACCACAGTGGTTCGTTTTGGCTTAAGAAGCACGTGAATAGTCCGCTTTGTGTAGATGTCCTAGTGCGTACTCCACTTGAAGGCTCACCAACTATTTGGTCGACAGGATGAGCTCGAGTCCACTTATTTTCATGAGGAAGAACCAAAGTAGATCCATCGTTGATATGTAGGTCGAGACATCCTGAATTGTTAGGCTGATCATTCGTAATAGGGAAATTCAATTCTGAAGTTGAATTGGAAGGAATTTCTGCATCGGCATTAGTAGGAGCTGTAGCACTAGTTGAAGATTCAGAATTTGGAGAATCTGGAACATTAGTTGGAGTTTGAGGGTTGGGAATCTCAATTGTAATTTCCACCGTATAGGGGGAAGGAGCGCTGCTTGGTGCAGAATGAGACGAAGCAGGCATTTGACACTCGTTCCGATATAAATGTTCAAATAGAAAATCCAAATCTTCCAAATCGGCGGTTTGCTTCTTCTGACGTTGAGGTAGATGTTGTCAGAATTTGTTGACTTTGTGTCAACACGCCTATAAGCCCGGGTTCTGAACTGTTTTGTTCAGAAGTCAAATCGGTCACTTCTTGAAAAGTGACGTTGTAGCTTTCTAAAATTATACGAGAAGACTTGATATAGACACGATATGCTTTTGAAGTTGATGAATATCCAACAAAAATGACTTCAAATGGTTTAGGGTCGAACTTGCTTCGGTGCTCTCGATCGTTGGCCACAAAGAACTTGCACCCGAAGACTTTGAAGAAAGATATATTCAGAATCCTTTGATTTATTATCTCGTACGACGTCTTTTCCAAGCGTTTGTGAATAATCGTACGATTTAGCGTAAAACACGTTGTCATCACTGCTTCAGCCCATAAAAAGTGAGGGAGACCGGAATGTATTAGCATTGTTCTTGCAGCTTCAACTAAATTCTGGTCCTGCCATTCTACGACGCCATTTTGTTGAGGCGTTTTACAGCTGAAAATTGTTGAATAATTCCAAGTGACTGATAGTAATTGTTGAGACGTTGATTCTTGAATTCAGTCCCATTGTCAGTCCTGATTACTTGGATCTTCTTTTGCAGGAGATTCTGAGTTGTATTCAAAAGCTTATTATCAAGTCTCCAGTCTCATCTTTAGTTCGGAGATATCTTGTCCAAGTGCTGCGAGAATAATCATCTGCAATTACTAGCACATACTTACGACCGTTGATACTTTGTGTTCGCATTGGCCCACAAAGGTCCATATATAGTAATTCCAAAGGTCGAGATGTGGAAGCTACTTGCTTGAAATTGTGTGACGCTCGCTTCATTTTTCCCATTTGATAAGCCAAACATTGATGCTCTTGATGAAGGGAAATAGTTGGTAGAGCATTGACCAACTTTTTGATAAAGAGCTTGTGAAGAGCTTTGAGATTTAGATGAGACAGACGTTGATGCCATAAGCTGTTCCCCGTGATTGTAGTTTCTGAGATGAGGCAAACAGCTGTCGAATGTCGTACTGTTGTCAAATTGATGGTGTTTAGATTAGATCTTCGAGATCTTGTAAGAAGTTCTTGATTTTGACTATTTAAGATTCTTCACTGATCAGCTAGAAACACCACTTGAAACCCTTTATCGCATAATTGTCCTATGCTAAACAGGTTGTGTTTAAGAGCTTGGACGTAAGAGACATCTTTGATTGTCAGATTCTTCAGAAGAATATCTCCAAAGCCTAGTATTGAAGCTGAATCGTTGTTACCGAATCTGACTTTTTCGTTGTAACGGTCTTGATAGTTGCTCAACAGTTCTTGATTTCTTTTCATGTGTGTGGAGCAATCGGAATCTAGATACCACATGATGGATCTGCATAGAAAGGTTTTAGAGAGACTTAGGTACTCACTTATTAATGGGTCCTCTCGGATTAGCAGATTTAGTAGGTAAGGTTTGTTCATTTTTGGTTCCTAAATCATTTGTGCTCTGAGGTACGCAAACCAACTTAGAAGTAATTGGTTTAAATGGTACCTCTTTAGGCAACTTGGTCTTGTTGGCTTGCGTTGGCCTAGATGGTGTCTTGGAAACCCATTGAGGGTGAACCTTACATGGGAGATTAATTTCAGCTCGGACAAATGTCTTATTAGTCTTAGTGCATGATAAAATCTTTTCTCTAGCTAGTCTCCTAAGGTGTTTAGGCGAGTGTACTTGGACTGGGTACCTTAGATGAAGGCAAGAATGTATCGAGCTATCAGCTTGCTTAATAGTTGAATCTTGTTTCCTACGAGACTTAAAACTTTCGTTTGTCTTAGAATGATGGTTATTGTTTTTAGAAGTAGAGCCGATTTCAAAATTTGTGCTTTCAAAATTAATAGACTTTAAAGCATAAGTTGAAACAACAACATGAAAATTAGACACGGTTGTCTCCTTACGAGTGTCCTTAGTTTTTGATACAGAAGAAAGTTTAGAAAATAAGTCATTTCTATCATTTTTCTTCTTAAGTTCTATGCTAGGCACTCTCTCCTTTGCATGCTTCACCTCTTTTACTACTCTACTTGTGGATGGAGTAGAAAAAGAGTTAGTAGAAATCTTTTTCTCCTTTGAAGCATTTAAGGACTCTTTTCCTCCCTTTACGCTTTTTAAAGAAAATTCTACTTCTTTTGAAATATTTTGTAAAAGAAATGGGAGGTGTTTTTTTAAATTTGGTCTTGTCCTTAGTCAATAATTTTTCCTTCTAAATAAAATCATGACAAGATTTTAAAACTGAGGAATTTTTTAGATTAGAAATCTCCATTAAATGCGCATTCTTTTCTGCTTCAAAATTCTTTCTTTCTGTTTCTAGGGAAGAGTTCAAATCAACTATTTTCCGAATAATAGCGGTAATATAACAGAAAGTAGAATTTTTAGAATGATCAATATTTTCTTCCTTAACTTTAGGAAGATCTTCTAAAGGATATAATGAATTATAATCACTAGACAAGTTTATTTGCCGTGTCTTGTAACTATTATTCAAATCGGTGTAGTCAAAGGGGATGCCAGTTCTATTTATGGCTTTTTTTTTTATTCTTCTAAAGCATTTATTTCGGAAGAGTTAGTAAAAGCAATTAAAGAGGTTAATCCTAAACCCATGTAATTGATATCATATAATTGTTTGACATATACCTTTTCAAGTTACAGGGGTTGTTAAAACCTAAGCCTCTATAGGATTATAAAATTCTATATCATGAGGTTGATTTAGAAAATTAGTCTGATATGTTTGTCCCCTTTTCGTTAGAAGATCGTCTAAAGTATTAAGCCTATAGTAAAGCTTCTTACGTTCGTCAGAGAATTCCGTCTGAGGCATCGTCAAGAAATGCCATGAGAGCTAGATTGTCGTTGTCAGAGTCTGTTGTATCTTCTAGCCAGTGCTCTTGTTCGGCCATTAGAGCTACTCCAGCTTCCTTTTGTTTGGTTAGTTGAAATTTCTTGGAGTAGTAATTGACGTCTTTCTTTTTAGGAAGATTGCATTCTCTGGCGAAGTGCCCTATCTTTCTACAATTGTAGCATTTTTGTGGTTCTTTGGCGTTTTTGGATTCTGACGACTCGACCAGTCTTTCCTTGTGCTTAGAGCTTGAGGTCCGAAGTCTATTAGCCAAGGAGGATGATTTCTTTTTATAGAACTTTTTGCTCATCACTTTAGTAATGAGAACCAATTGTTTCTTGAACTCTTTCATATCGGGCTCGGAATTCGATTCTGATTCGTCTTCATCTTCTGAAGAATTTGGCAACTTGATGCTTTTATCTTTACGAGATCGATTAGTTTTTCTTTCCGAAACTAGAGCTATTGAGTCTTTGATCTGTTTGCCCTTTAGTTATTTTTGTATCTCGCTAATGTTTTCCTCGTGTTGAGCGTGATTGTCAAATACAGCGTGGATATCCATTTCGTCCAAATCCTTGTTTTGACGGATTTGCATGGATATTTTCTTCTACTCCGGTTGAAGAGAAGAAAAAAATAGAATATTGACCTCCATGTTGGTCTTGAAAATTTCTATTTTCCTCATCTCATTAAGAAAAGTTAAATAGCGTTGATAAAGTTCGCAGAGATTTTCCTCCGCCTTCGCTTTGAAGGAGTCGTAAGCGATGAGAATGTTCGCTTTCTTAGCCTTGACTCCGACTTCGGTCCGTTGCATCATTTTGTGGAGCTCGTCCCACATAGCCTTCACACTTGATAGACTATTTATTTGCATATAGATGTCATTCGAGATGCCTTGCATCAGGGAAGTTTTAGCTCCGAGATCTGCTTTGGCTGTTAATCGCTCCCCTCAGTGTATTCACTAGGAATTTTGAGTCTTCTAGTGGCAGGAACGAGAGGATTATTAGTGGCATCGCCTTCTTGGATAAGCCAAAATTGAGCGGGACCTTCGTGAAGAGAACCTATCAAATTTGTAGCTTGATCTTTTGTCTCCAAGAAGTTCATGAATCGGCTTCTCCATACACTATATTCGCCTCTTCGTAGAATTGGAGGACGGACATCATTTCCAAGTGAGTAAGCATCCATTTGTAGGGATTGGTAGGATCTCGTGAAAGTTTGGAATTGAAATGGTAAAAGTGTTTCACAAGTGACAAACGTTAGTAATGTTTGGCTCGTACTTTGAGCAATTTCCTTTTCGGACCTATTTTTGGTTAAAAAAGAAATTGTTTTTTAGTGTCGAAAATGATTATGTGAAGAAAATTAATTTTCTTAAGTTTTGAAAATTATGATTTTGATTTCTTTCAGATCAGTGTAAAATGTGTGTGTGTTTCAAAGTTCAATAGACGAAAAAATTTTCGATCGTATAAGTTTTACGAGGTATGTTTATCGAAAATTATTTTTCGAACGAAAGAGTTTTACAAAGAAAATATCCTATCGATAAATAGTTTGTCGAATAATTTTGTTGATTGCAATAACTTTTATCGAAAAATTTGTAATCGAAAAAATTAAGAGTGATCGAAAATTTCGTTAAGTTTGACTCAAATTGTTGCCTAAAAGTTGTTCGAGTGTGAATTATTCGATTGAAATATGTTTTCACTAAATTTTGACTCAAAAATTTAGATGATAAAAAATGTTGAGATCGAAAAACTTGTAATAGTAAAATAAGTTTTTCGTGACAAAATTATATATTTATCTAGCGAAAACAGTATTCGTCGAAAAAGTTTACGCTTATTTACGCTCGAAAAAGATATTTATCTGTGAATCGAAAAACTAACTATCGAAAATAAAGTTTTTTGAGTCTTCTATATGAGTGAAACTCACGAAAACAATATGAGTATCGAAAACTTTTCGCCTGTAAACTTATTCAAAAAAAAATTCGAGCCAAGTTTTTTTATCGAAAGACGATCGAAGAACACAACTCGAGTTCAATGGAACAATGAGAATACATATTCAACTGAAAACTCAAGTTAGACTCTAAGATTCTGGATAATCACTTGAATATGAGTTCTAAATATGAACAAACACAAGATTAACCACGTTTTACAGCAAAATATATCGATTATGAAGAAAATTAAATTGTATTCAAAACGCAATCGCAAACACTAATATCGATCGAAATAGAAAATCTGAAATAGTCCGATGTTCTAAGTGATTGAAATCAGTACGTAATTCATTCATAACATATAATCTATCACTTTAGCAGCAGGATCATCAACATTCGCAAAATTAAGCACGTAGATCAAAATGCATTTCACGTAGTTTTTCGATCGAAAAATCTGGAAAATAATTTTTATCTAAGAATAGCAAATTCAATCCAAAAACGATCACGATCTTCTCTGATACCAATTGTTAGGTCCTAATTAATCAACTAACGACTGGCCTAAGCGTGAAGTCTAGATATTCGAATAAGAATTCTCGAAAGTTACCTTTGGCCGAATATCAAGTTTGAAGATCGGGAGAGAGAAACGATTAGAGAGTGGAAGTTTTCGATTGTATTTCTCTCTCTACAATGTGAATTCTATGCTTTATGAATTTTTTGAAATTCTTGTGTATAGATTTTTGTTGTGTACATGTTATATATAGCTCTATACATTGTATATTTACAAACTAGTCCTATACTAACAAAAATACGAGTTGTGCGCCTAATTACAAGGATAACTAATTAGCAAAGCACAATTTCTACGTTTATTCACAGCTAGTGTCCCAGCAGGTACATGGTCACTCCGAGAAGAAAGAGGAGAGGATGGTGAAGTACGCGGAACGAGTGGTGCAACTTGGGAGGAAATTTGCAAGCTTTGAGATAAGGCAAAAACCTTGGGAGGAAAATAGCTGAGCAGACTACCTGTCACATTTGGCGAGTGCAACCCGATAAGGATGGCAACATCACTGTTCTCACGGCAACACGGGAAGGAGGGAAGGGGCAAGTGGGATGTGTGATGGAAGAAGACGACTGGAGGGCTCGATCCTGGAAGTCCTTACGAATCAAGAGATGGCAGACAAGAAGAAGTATCGAGGGAAGTTCTACATCATAGAAGCGGCATTGTATAAAAGAATGTTTGTTCACCCTTACAGTAGGCGTCTATCGCGATTGGAAGGGAGATCAATACTTGAAGAGATCCACGAGGGATGTGCAACAGATCGTGATGGGTACAAAGCTATATCGCGTCGGTCGTCAGAGCTGGATACTTCTGGACAATCATGATGAGAGACGCCAAAGTTCTAGTACAAAGGTGTAATAGTTGCCAGCAATACTTGACCAGAATACTTGTACCAACGGAGAATATGAGAACGATGTTTGCTCTATGCCCGTTCGATATATGGTGATTAGATCTAGTAGGACCGCTACCGACATCCAAAGGGGGAGGGGGGGAGAAATTCATCGTGGTGGCGATAGACTACTTTAGCAAATGGGCATAGGCCAAGGCAATCACTAAAATCGACGAGACGAACATGATCGATTTCCACTGGCATCAGATCTGTTGTCGATTCGGGACACCCAAAGTGCAGGTCTCAGATAACGGAACCCAACTCTGTGGAGCAGAAGTGAAGGAGTTATGTCAAGGCATGAAGATTCAATAGAGGTTCACCTCAGTAGGTCATCCGCAGGCGAACGGACAGGTAGAAGTCACCAACCGAACTATAATCAGATGTATCAAGGCCAGGCTAGTTCAACAAGAGAACAAATGGTTGAAGGCGCTGGATCCCGTGCTATGGGCATACTGCACGAGTCCCCGTGAGATCACGGGAGAATCCCCCTTTGAGTTGGTCTATGGATCTGCTGCTGCCATACCCGCAGAGGTGGGAATGGAGACGTATAGAGTCCTCCATTATGAGGAAGAGCAGAACGCACAGTTTCGGAGAGAAGACCTTGATCTGGCGGATGAGCTCCGGGAGATCGTCCTCCTGCGGATGGAGAAATACAATAGCCGAGTCAAGGTCGTCAATTACTGGTGCATCAGGCCAAGGGAGTTCAAGGAAGGAGATCTGGTGTTGGGCAGAGCTGATGTCTTGAAGCCACGCTGGAAGATGGAGCCGCTATGGGAGGGCCCTTACAAGATCACGCGAGTGACAGGGGGAGGAGCTTACGAGCTGGAGGATGTGAAATGGGTGAGGCTGTCGTGACCTTGGAACGTGGCGAACCTCAAGAAGTACTATGCATAGAGAGTTAGGGCTGATGTACATAAATATGGGAAGTATACTATTCTTCCTTCGCCAGGGTTTTATCCCTCGAAGGGTTTTGCCCGACAAGGTTTTAACGAGGCACTATCCCCCCTTTTTTCTCTTGGGAACAGTGAAGAATATCTCAACGGAAGACTTATTCGACAACATAAGAAGAGCGAAGAACACTCTCCATCCCCTCTAGCTCTGCAGTGTTTAATATAGGTCAACGGGTCTGCTGTACGATATAAGCAGCGTTTAATATAGGTCGACGGACCTGCTGAGGACCCTTAACCGATTTTGCTATGTAGCATCGACAAAAAACCCAAACGGGTCCGCCGTATGACGCTCCAGCGCTAAAGGTCGACAGACCCGCTGATGATCCCTAATCCCTCTAGCTCTGCAACGTTTAATATAGGCCGACGAGTCTTCTGTACGACAACAAGCGTTTAATATAGGTTGACGGACCTGCTAAGGACCCTTAACCCATTTTTGCTTTGCAACATTGACAAAAGCCCAAACGTCTCTGTTGTATGACGCTCCAGCACTAAAGGTTGACAGACCTGCTGATGATCCCTAATCCTCTAGTTCTGCAATATTTAACATAGGTCGACGGGTCTGTTGTATGACGTAACCACCATTTAATATAGGTTGACGGACCTGCTGAAGATCAAACCCCTAACTCTGCAGCGCTAATAGATCGATGGTGTGTTGTACGATGCGTCCAGCGTTCAATAGAGATCGACGCATTTGCTGAGGGTCTGCGGCATTAATATAAGCCGACAGGCCTGCCGTACCACACATTCCAGCGTTCAACATAGATCGACAGATCTGGGGAAGGTCTGCAGCACGAATATGGGCCGCCGAACCCGCTGCATGATAGCATCCAACATTCAATATAGGTCGACGAATTTGCTGTAGGACTGCAGTGTTAATATAAGCCGACGAGCTTGCCATATGATACATTCCAGGGTTCAATGTAGATCGACGGATCAGCTAAAGGTCTGCAGCACGAATATTAGTCTTCGGACCCGTTGTATGATAAAATCCAACGTTTAATATAGGTCGACAGATCTGCTATAGGTCTGCGGCGTTAATATAAGCCGACGGGCTTGCCGTACGACACATTACAGCGTTCAATATAAATTGACGGATCTGCTGAAGGTCCGCAATATGCAAAAGGTAGACGAACTCGTTTGCATGACAACATCTAGCATTCAAAATGGTCGATGAGCCTACTGAATATTTGCAGTGTTAATATAGGTCGACGATTTGTCGTATGATATTGTTGGCATTAATATAGGTTGTCGAGCCTGCTGATGACCTCTTAATACTTCCTAAATTTGAGAATCTTTAAATTTAGGAATTAAACAATAAGGATATTCTGATACGCACGTATCTGGTTTTGTTCGGACCTCTAGATCTGGAAGGATCTTTATTAAAGCCACCAGACAATCATGGAAGGAAGGACGATTTGTGGAACTATTAGAGCAATTTGGCTCTGATACGAAAATTCACAAGTGCACTGAGATATAACACAAAACTCAACTACTCTAAAGTGAAATAAAAGTTGCATCGCATTAAACAGATAAGGGATTACATTCTTTCAGACAACAGAGTAGAGAGATACACTTCGGAAAATCAGGAAAGTAAAGTACATCTTCTACAAAGTACAGGAAAAAAGGAAGAGATGTCTCTTCAAGATCTCGGTAAGAGAAAGAACTTGTCAACCCAACATAACAGAAGAACGAAGAGGCCTTCGATTTGAATACCGACGACGAGCTTGAAGTCTTTGGTGAAACGGTCGCTCGTCCCAAGGCCCAGTGTCGTTGGTAGCGCCAAGAGGACCTGCGAGCCAAAGAAGAGAGCAGACGAGCCACCTTCGTCAGGATAGACCAAAGATCTCCACCACTATGATGGAGTGGTCTTCCCGAAGGTCGCTACATACTCCTAATCAAGGACCATCGTCCTGCAAAACGGGCAGATGGTGTTCGAACCCTTCGTGGAGGCAATCAAGGAGCTCCAGCCTTGTATCCTCCCTCGAAGTAATACCCCATGGAGGGCACGAAGTCGTTCAGAGAGGAGGTGTCCATCAGATACGCCTCCCACAATTTCTGGCTCAGATCTTGAAGAAATTTCTACCCCGCATAAGTGAAGAAGAGACCCCTTTGGCAGCAGTGGATCCCCCACGCTTTCCAACCTCGTAACCCTTAGCCCAACCTTCTACTTGGCCCTCGGCCCGACGTTTCACATGACCTTCAACATGGCCTTCCATGAAAAATTGGACATGGCCAGCAGCATGGCCTTCAGCCCAAACTCTCGCTTTCGACGCCTCCAGCTCCTCACTCAACTTTTTTTGCAGCTACTTCCTCATCGTTATCTCCAGGACCCTCTCTGTCTCTTCCACCCGCATCGTGTACAGACAATTGCTACTCTCCTTCAGAACCTCCCGCTCCTTAGCTACCTCCCAATGAATGACAGAGGTTTGACTCTCAAGCTCCCTCAGCAGACCCGCCTACCTGAGTCCAGCAGCCCCTGCAGAGAGCTGACCTGGCTCGTCAGACGCTTCACCGCCTCAATAAGTTATGCTTTGTTCCGTTTCAGCAACATAGTGTAAACGTCATTTGAGGGAGCCAAGGTGGACAGAGTTGTCACACAGTTAGTCATCAGCAATTGGATAAAAACGAAACACCAAAGTCAGAAGAAACAGAAAATTTTCCTCCATAAAAACCTTCCCTCCACCATTTCTTTACCTGCACCAAAGACTTGGCTAGAGTCTCCTTGATCGTGTCTGGGGACTCCTTTATCAGCTCGTATCGTTCCTTCGCCAACGATGCAGCATTCAGGAACTTGATTTTATCCCCATCAGGGAGATCGGAGAAGGCCACCGGCATGTCCAAGAGCAGGGTGTTGTTAAGTGCTAATGCGCGAACCCCAAACCTTTGGTTTCATTATAGTAAACCATGGGGTTGAACTCGCGGACATCAACAGATGAAACATGGGAGGGGCGATGCTTCCTCTTCTTACCTTCCGCCTGAACAACAGCTTTCCCCTACGGAGCATTTGTCGGTGGGAGAGGAAGTTCAAGACTTTGAAGAACCTTGGGAGCCAGAGTCACCAATGCTGACTGATCAACAGTGGCAGTGGTAGCTGCAGCAACAGGGACTTTGTCACCCCTCATTTCCACCACCGCTAGGGGCACTGGGAGTTTGGATGCCGACACTTGAGAAGAGCCAAGGACAGAGGCAAGGAGAATGTTTGTGTTGTTTCGAGGAATGCGTCCCTTCTTGCTCGTTCGAGGCAGACCCCTGTAGTGGCAGATGATGCGACATGTTCGTGGCAAGCTCCTTTCTTAGGATCGGTAGTAGCAGCAGCCGCAACAGGTTTTGACGTTGCGGGATCCTCTTGTGCGACTTTCGCTCCTCAAACATGGTCCATAAACAATCGACTCCAGTGCGGCGGCATACCTGAAGACAACAGACCAATAAGATTATCTAAGAAACACGAAAGAGAGAAAGACAACAAAAGGAAAGGAAACGTGCAGAAGAAGCCATTCCCTTACCCTGAGGAGAAAAAGGCATATGAACAGAACTAAAGCAAAAAATATGACATAGAACCCGGATTAGACAAAATTTCCAAGAAGTCTAGAGGTCGCGCAGTCGAACAAAGGAGTTGATGGATTTGAGGGCGTGGAAGTTCTCAGCAGAGCACTTGGCGGCAATGGTAGCGATGGGCACTTCCCGTACCCATCTTCCAACAGGGAGATCTCATTCAGTCGATGGCGTAAAGAAGAATAAAGTTTTTTCCAACCCTTGTCAACACTCATTGGCTTGGGAAAGAAGTGAATAAGCACCTTTTGTTTATCGGTTAGAGAAGACACGTAGAAGAAAGGCCTTTTGATCTGAGTTTGAACTTGGTTAAGACCAGTTCGGCGTCAGGAGCACCCCCAGCGGCAAAGACCGCCATATAGAAGGCAACAACTGCCTTATGGCGAAGGAGTTAAACAGGTTCAAGGGCATACGGAAAACTCGAGACACTGTAGAAAGGAATGGACAGATGGAAAAGCGCAACCTTGCCCTCATCGGTATCTCCCAGAAGGCTAATGAAGGCGGACGGGGAGAATCGACTCTCTAATCGAGACGGGGCAAGGTCACCACAAAACCTTCCGCGAAGAACCCCTCCTCAATCATCTTATCCAGACGACTTTGGGTCATTTCTGAACTTCCGAATTCCCCTCGGAAAGGTCCTTCTCCTGGATCTACTCCTCCGAAATAATCGCGTGCAGGTGAGAAAGAAGGCCCGATGATACCGTCGGTGGCAGAAGGGTTCGCGGACAAGTCGCCGCCAACGCAAACCGCGACCTCCGGAGAACGAGTTTATTTGTAAGGGCGAGTCTCCGAGGAGGAGTCATCGTTGGGGGCAAATTCTCAGTAAATGCCCCGGATGAAGTACCAAAACTACAAATGGAGGGCGATGAACATCGTGGGTTTGCAGAATCAGAAGAAGAGATGGCCATTTCTAAGAAATTGGGGTTAAGGAAACAAGGAGTAAGTAAGAACGGTGGCTAATGAACAACGGCTTATCGTGGCGGCGGAAGGAGGAAGGATGGAGGCAACACGCACGGTGGAGAGAGAGAGGCGAAGAGTTTTGAGATAGCAGGATTTGGAAATAATGGAGAGCGAGAGAGAGTAAAGAAGGAGGAAGAGTTTTGCTTTTGGCGGTTGAACCAAGTATTATGATTCTCAAAATGATGTGATCAAAAAGACACGGAAAGGTAAGACGATGCGCATGCGAGACACGTGGACGCTCACGATGAAGCGACATAAACGATCGGATATTCTACCTCTGTAAAGGGAAGACATCGAAGGCATAAGGAGAAGGCATGACAAAATATTCAAGTATGATAAGTGCTGCCTTCATAAGATTGTTGTACTGTGAGTTGCACTTCACTATTTCTTGCACTTCAAACTAGGGGGAGAGGTTGATGGGGTTAACCCCCAAGGCAGCACTGCCAGAATTAAAGATTAGACGAATATGCTTTAAGTACGGCGTTCTAGCTCAAAGAGGAGGAGATTCGCATCGGCATGATCAAATCAGAGAAACTTAGGCCACTTGACAAGTCAGAGAAGAAGTCAGAGGTGAGGAAGATGCCAGAATATAACAGGTAAGGCTGTAGGATCGGAAAGGGGCGTCGTTATAGCAAGCGGCGTTGTTCAGAAGTTTGTTACCTCCAAGGACCAACCAGAAAACACGTGTCCAACACTTAATGGGGAACATCCTTATCAGGAAAGGACTGTCAGAAAAAATGATCATCCCCTACGGCCACTACCTTCCGCAGGAATGCATGGATGACATGGCCGTATGGATGGGGGACCACGGAGGAAGACGCAGAGGCACAAAAGGGAGGAATAGATCTTATTTTTTGGATAAGTTGGGAAACACACTAAGACACCAAGAATACACACAGAAATTCTCTCTTTCGTCTCTTTATCTTTTGGGACTGAGAGTTGTATGTAAAAGGGAGAAAAATCGTGAGTTTGAGTGTGTAATCTTTCCTCCGTGATAATAAGAACATCTTCGGCTGCCCGTGGACGTAGGATTCTCCCGAATCCAAACCACGTAAAAATCAGTGTCCAGTTATACCTTTTTGGTCCTTATTTACATCCTTTATAACCCTCACAACAACCTTAATCACGGCTTAGGCTGGTCTAATCCAACCTTAACGAGTTTTCCAGACTATAGACTTTGTTGATCAGGACCACACCTTCATCAACATTAATTTTTGTTTTCTCTTTCTTTAATTTGCAAGTATAATATAGTCCAACGTCCGATTCAATCACATGTATTCACACTCGTTATTTATGGGTAAATTTAATCTGAAATACCCTGCAATTGGTGCGGACAGCTGTTGAACGATACACATGATGAACTATAAATAGACATTGACAAGTTTCCCGGGTTAAATGATTTGGTTTTTGGTGGGTAAAGATGCAGGCCCTGCTGATTCATCAGGGATTGGAAGACGCGATTAAAGATGATGCGATGGCGACGAGAGGTGGAAACCAAGCTGGGGAAGTTGTGCAAGTTGCGGCCAGGCCTGTTGATCTGAAGACATCGCAGAAACTCGTAGCATCATCATCTTGAGTATGGGTGATAAAGTCTTGAGGAAGGTTTTGAAGGAGAAAATAGCGAAGGATCTGGGGAATAAGCTCGAGAGTCTTTACATGACAAAAACCTTGGTAAATCGACTTTATTTGAAGCAAGAGTTTTATTCTTATCGAATGGTGGAAGACAAACCAAACGATGAGAAAATGGGTGTCTTTAAAAAGCTACTACTCGATCTTCAAAATATCGAGATCAATCATGATGATGAGGATCGGGCTTTGTTGCTTCTTTGTTCATTGCCAAAGAGTTATTCTACCTTCAAAGAATCAATGCTTTACGATCGGGTAACAGTGACTTTAGATGATGTATAATATGCGATTAATTTGAAGGGGTTGAATAAGAAAATCGATAATAAGATCGAGGTGGAGTTGGGTGCTGCTGAGGGGCTGTGTTAAACTTTGAGAATTTTCAAGATATATTTTTGAGAAATATTGTGACTTTTGCCAATAAAAGACATTAGGTTTAAATATGTGGACTTCCTTAGTTTCAGATTCAATTTTCACAAGGATTATGACTTGTGAAACACCAAAAGAAGCTTGGGACAGACTTAAGGAGATGTATATGGGAAATGACAGAACTAGGCAAATGCAAGTTTTGAATTTGAAGAGGGGATTTGAAGTCTTGAGAATGAAATATAATGATCCATTAAAGAATATATTGACAGGCTTATGGAAGTTGTTAACAAAATTCGACTTCTCGGTGAAGATTTGGCAGACACCAGAGTCGTAGAGAAAGTATTAGTGAGCTTGCCTGAAAGATTTGAGTCGAAAATCTCGTCTCTTGAAGACTCGAGGGGTCTGACCAAGATTTCTTTGGCTGAGCTTGTTCATGCTTTTCAAGCTCAAGAACAAAGGAGATCAATGAGGCAGGAAGATGGTCATGAAGGGGCTCTCTTTGCGCAGCAAAGAAAAGACAAGGAGAATAAGCGTTACGGTAACAAGAAAGACAATGAGAAGAATATGGGCCAAGGAAGTAAATATGGTGGAAAAAGAAAATATCCTCCATGTCCACATTGTAAGAAGAACAGCCATCTAGAGAAGTATTGTTTGTACAGACCGGATGTGCAGTGTATATCATGCAAGGTATTTGGTCATATAGAGAAAATTTGCAAGAACAAAACTAACCAACAACAAGAACACCATGACCAACAAGCTCAAATAGCCGAAAATCAAGCACAACAAGAGCAACTATTTGTTGTTTCGAATCATGCAATAACGAGCTGCACCGAAACTTAGCTTATCGACAGTGGTTGCACAAACCACATGACTCCTAAACTAAGCAATTTCAAGGAGCTGGATCATTCCTACAAGTCAAAAGTGAAGATTGGGAATGGACACTTGGTTGATGTCAAAGGCAAAGGAGTTGTTGCTGTTGAGACTCCTTCGGGTATCAAATACATTTATGATGTATTATTTATGCCTGAGATTGATAAAGCCTCCTAAGTGTGGGTCAAATGCTGGAAAAAAATTTGCTCTGCATTTTCAAAATCTATCATGCATAATTGTCGATAATGATGGATGTGAGCTGATGACAGTCAAAATGAGGGATAAAAGCTTTCCTATCAAGTGGACGGAAACTGATTTGCATGCCTATACCAATGATGTTGATGAGCCTTTGTTGTGGCATAAGAGGTTTGGGCACTTTCATTATGTTGCACTTAAGCACATGCATCACCGTTGCTTAACCCCAGACCTACCTGTCATTTGTAATGAAAAGCGCGTTTGTGAAGTTTGCCAATTTGGAAAACAAAGCAGATTTCCATTTCCTATTAATCAGGCCTGGAGAGCTTCAGAGAAGTTGCAGGTAATCCACACTATTGTATGTTGACCGATGAGAACGCCTTCGCTGAAGGGAAGCAAGTATTTCATCTTGTTCATCGATGACTTTACAAGGATGTGTTGGGTCTTTGTTATGAAGCAAAAGTTGGGGTGGCTGGCCTATTTCAAAAGTTTAATGCGTTGGTCGAAAATCAAACGAATTGCACCATCAAAGTGATAAGATCGGATAACGGGACCGAATACACTTCTAACAAGTTTGATAGTTTTTGTGTTGAAGCAGGAATTGAGCATCAGCTGACTGTTCCTTACTCCCCTAGTAAGCGAGAGGAAAAACAGAACCGTTATGGAGATGGCGAGATGTCTGCTATTTGAAAAAAAGATGCCCAATTGTTTTTGGGCAGAAGCCGTAAATACAGCCGTGTATCTGCTGAATAGGCTTCCAACCAAGGCCGTGAAGAATAAAACTCCATTTGAGGCATGGTTTGGAGTTAAACGAGCTGCGGAACACCTCAAAGTATTTGGGAGTTTGTCTTACATACACGTGGCAGACAAAAAAGAGACAAGTTGGACTATAAAGCTGAGGTGAGAATCTTTCTGGGATAAAGCTCAACCTCTAAAGGTTACAGAATTTTTAGTCTAAAAACAAAAAAAAATTATGGTCAGCAGAGACATTAAGGTTGCTGAAGCAGCAGCGTGGAACTGGAAGAAATAGGAAATAGAAGATGCAAACAATGATCTGATCGACACACTCTATCCCAAATTTCTGAAGCGATAGAAACTGATCTTGATGCTGATAATTTTGATGACGTTCCAGTAAGAGGAACGAGGTCTCTTGATGACGTCTATGATAGGTGCGATTGGCTATCAAAGAACCAACTGCTACAATGATGCAGCTAAAGAAAATGCGTGGCAAGTTGCAATGGAGGAGGAGTTGAATATGATCACTAAAAATGGAACTTGGGAGCTCGTCGACATGCCTGAGAATCAGAAGATAACAGGAGTAAAGTGGATTTTCTGAACCAAATACAATCCAAATGGTTCCGTAAACAAACATAAGGCCAGATTGGTTGTAAAGGGCTACTCTCAAGAATACAGAGTTGATTTTTCAGATACATTTGCTCCAGTGGCTAGGCATGATACTATAAGGCTTCTAATTGCTTTTGTAGCTAAGATGGGCTGGAAAATTCACCACCTTGATGTGAAATCAGCCTTCCTAAATGGTATGCTTGAAGAAGACATTTATGTTGAGCAACCTGAGGGGTTTCAAATTTAAGGTTGTCAGGATAAGGTCTACAAGTTACAAGAAGCTCTCTACGGTTTGAAACAAGCTCCAAGAGCTTGGTACAACATAATAGATGCCTATCTCTTGCAGCATGGATTTAAAAGGAGCGAAAGCGAAGCTAGCTTATATGTGCTGAGAGTTCAAGAACAAGTTCAGCTTCATTATATCCTTGTATGTTGATGATTTGCTTGTTACAGGATGTAATTCTCAAATGATGAATCACTTCGTGCTGCAGATGGAGAGCGAGTTTGAAATGTCCAACTAGGGTGAAATGAAATATTTTATAGGTATGGAAATTAATCAATGTGAAGGTGGGATCTTCATTTCACAACGAAAGTATGCCTTGGAGATTTTGAAGAAGTTCCAAATGGAAAAATCTAAACATGTGGCAACTCCATTGGTGGTGAATGAGAAGCTATCGAAAAATGATGATGGAATTGAGGCTTCAGTTTACAGAAGCTTAATTGGCAGCCTACTTTACTTGTGTATGACAAGGCCAGATTTAACGTTCTCTACAAGCCTGCTCTCGAGGTTTATGCAGTCACCCAGTCAAGCTCATTTTGCTGCAGCTAAGAGAGTACTAAGGTACATCAAGGGAACTTTTTATTACGGTTTGTGGTTCTTAAAGAAAGAAAGCAATGAACTTCGAGGATACGCAGATAGTGATTGGGTAGGGAGCGTTGATGATTCGAAAAGCACTTCTGGTAATGTTTTCTCATTTGGAAGTGGAGTTTCTCATGGAATTCAAAAAAGCAAGAGGTTGTGGCATAATCCTCAGCGGAAGCAGAGTACATTTCAGTTGCAGCCGCAACAAATCAAGCTATTTGGTAACGAAAATTGCTCACAGATCCAGGGCAAATTCGAGCAGATGCAATTGTGATTTGGATTGACAACAATTCTGCTATTGTCATTGCTAAGAATCCAGTACAACATGGAAGAACTAAGCACATTAAAGTGAAGTTCCATGCTATTAGAGAAGCTGAGAGAAGGATGGTGAAGTTAGTCTGGTGCATTGCTCCTCGGAGAATCAGATCGCTGATGTCTTAACGAAGGCACTTCCCAAAGCTAGGTTTGAAGAGCTAAGAGCAAAGCTAGGAGTTTCCCAGAAAATTCTCAAGGAGGAGTTTTACACTTTGAGAATTTTCAAGATATATTTTTGAGAAATATTTTGTGACTTTTGCCAACAAAAGGCACTAGGTGTAAATATGTGGACTTCCTTAGTTTAAGGAATATCTTTGAAGAAAGTTGATTGAAGAAAGTTGATGCATTAGTTGGGTTTGGTGTTGACTAAAACTTTTGGACTTGTAATATACTTTTTGAACGTGAATGAAATTAATCATCTTCTCCACATATTCTGTTCTTTTTTTTTTTCACTGCTCTGCTCTGCAACTTCAAGCCTTCTTAAAAGGAGCTTGTTTCACCCAAAACTGAATTTCGTACAGGTTGCCTGTTAAAAGAAAATTTACCGAGCAAGAAAGAAAGAACGGGATGCCAAGAAAGGTGTATAAATGATTTCATCACCATGAAGAGGGTTACCTTGTGTGGCAATGTCCTAATCGACACATGGAGTACAAAAACACTGCAAATAATTCAGCTGAAGCCTCATTTTTTGTTGGAAGGTTATGGTTGTGCTGGAGTCTTGACGATGGGTGAAAATACTTCTAATGCGGCTCGGATCTTGGACTCGGGATGATCTTATCATATGAGCTCTAACACGGAAATGTTCAAGGGACTATAGGTGATCAATGGAGGCTCAGGTCTGCTAGATGATGATAGCTCACTTGAGGTAAAAGGCATTGGTAATGTGGCCCTGAAGCTGGATGATGAGACTATTAAAATTCTGAAAGAAGTGCGGCTGGTACGTGGCTTGAGGAGGAATCTAATCCCGGTTGGTATGCTTGATGAAAAGGGGTACCAAATTAAGGTGGAGTCTGGGGAATTTCAGATAAGAAAAGGGATAAATACCATCATGAAAGGTACAAAGAGAAACGAGTTTATTATCTGCAGAGTACTACTTTTGCAGGGATAGCTGCTGCTGTTAGTGGTGATGATGGGGCCTGGATATGACATCTAAGTCTAGCCCACGTGAGCTAGAGGGGTCTTGTAGAGTTGGCTAAGCAATGTATTCTCGGATAAGACAAGATAAAGGGGCACGAATTCTGTGGAAACAGTATATTTGGTAAGAACAATAGGAAGAAATTTTGCTCAGGTGGGCATGTGTAGGGGGGGTTCTTGAGTATATACATGTTGGAGGGAAGTTCTTGATTTGTGGAGGCCTTCGCTGGTAGAATCACCATCAAGTAGAAAATATTTCATGTCTTTGATTGATGACCATTCAAGGAACCTTTGGGTCATGATCTGACAAAAGACGAAGCTTTAAGCAGGTCAAGTCATGGAAACTGTGACTGAGAAGGAAGTTAAAAGGATTCGAACGGATAATGGTTTGGGGTTTAGCTGAAAGGATTTTAGTGAATTCTGCAAGTTGGAGGGTGTGACAAGACATAAAACCGTTCCTTACAGCCCCACACCATAACGGATTAGCTGAGAGATATAATCGAACTTTGCTAGTGCATGATGCTTGCAGCTGGAGTTGCAAAGAGATTTTGGGCTGAAGCTGTGACCACAAAGGCCTATTCGATCAACAGGAGCCCTTCTACTGCTATTGGGTTCAAAACTCCTGAAGAAATGTGGACAAGGCATGGACCAAACTTGCAGCATCCCAGGATTTTTGGATGCACAGCCTATGCACATTCGAAGACAGATAAGCTGGAAGCTAGGGTAGTAATGTGCATGTTCTTGGGATATCCTGAGGGAGTTAAGGGCTACAAGCTATGGTGCGTGAAACCTGATATGGGGAGGAGTATAATTAGCAAAGATGTGGTGTTTATGAGAAGGAAATGCTCTGCAAATCACAGAAGGAAAACAGCCCTGAACCTAAAATTCCGAAAAGGCAGGTTCTGTGGAATTTGGGGATGATTTTTTAGCTTCGAAGGATGATGATAATCATGAAGAGATAAAAGATAATGATAACTGGCTAGGTGGAGTTGATGAGGATCAAGTTTTGGATGAAAATCAACAAGATTACAACCTAGTTAGGGACATAACAAGACGGGAGGTTAGAGCTCCAAATCGATATGGATATGCTGATACGATTGCTTATGCGTTTGCAGCTATAAAACGCGTTGGCTCGGGAAGACCCTTCTCATAAAATGGAGCTGTAAAGGGGAATGAAGAGAGCAAATGGGATGCATCTATTAAAGGAAAACTAAGGGAAGAATTGCAGCATAAGGACGACGCAACAAAGATGGTTCCAGACACAAAGTCAAAGATGTGTCTGAAGCTGGCTGGTTCCGGGTCTGTCAATGTGATAACAGGAGAATTGGGGCCAAGAATTGAGTGCAGAGATTTGACTTTGCGGTGGAGAAATGTTGGAGCAAATATCAAGTTCGTTGGCAGCTCATATCGAAGCAAGAGAAGCTAGCATGATGTCTGGTTATAAAGCAGAGAATGCAAGCTTGGACCTTCGAAAAATCGTCGAGCAGATAATTAAGAAATCGTTGAAGCATGAAGCGCTTATGAAGATGCTACTGGAAGCGACGTTTCTTTTTTTTTTTTTTTTCTACCAAGGCTTCAGAATTCGTTAGAGACGCTGAAGAAACGTGAAAGCAACTTCTCTTGGAACGTGCGACGAGAAATTAAAACATCATCATCTTCTTCATTGAGCTGGGTGTAGCAGAATTAATCTTCTTCGTGTGTGTGAAATATAGCTCTCTAAAAACACTCTTAATCGAAATTCTTCGTGGCCCCCGTGGAGTAGATCTTCAAGATCAAACCATTGAAACAACGTGTTAGTTCTCGTTTTCTGTTTCTTTAATTTACAAATATAATACGGCCCAAAGTCCTATTCAATCAAACAGAATTCACACTCGGTATCTTTGGCTAAATTCAATCCGAAATCCCTACACCACCCCCGCCTCCCACGCGGCTGAGGAGCCTCCAACCATGTCTGAACGTTTTACCCTACCAGCCGCTCGCAGCCATCCTGCATCACCGCTTGCGACCCCTGGCAGCTCTTCGCCACCGCTCGCAGCTGTTCGCGCTCGTGCTCTCACCCCATAGCTGAGCCGAGTGGCCCCTCACAGTCCCTGTTGGTCGCTCAGCACCACTGCTCGCAACAGAAGCTGACCGAAGCCTGTTATATATTTTAGTGTAATTGATAACACAGGGTACACGAGTTAGGAGTGCACGCTCGGAAAACGTTTATTTCGGACTCAAAACCAAGCGGGGATCAAGGGGGTCGCGCCCCCTTGCGGGGATCCTAGGGGCAGCGCTCCTAACAGGGTCAAGGGGCAGCGCCCCGTCCCGAAGGGGCACCACCCCCAGCAACACCCGAAAGGGTTTGCATGCACCCACCCGAAACTGCTTATCATCCGAAAGGGTGTGCTGAGACCGGAAAGGGTATATGAGTTCGAAAATGTGATATCTGTTGGTAAACATACACCATCCTTTAAAATGTTATGCCAACTCATGAATGGACACAACTGATCAAACTTGGGGTTATAAATAAATACAGAGATATCCAACTCAAACACATTTAATTTACAAACGCATCAGAAGAATTATTCTCTAATCTTATCTTGAGACGAAATATTGTCCTTGAAAAGTGAATTCCAAAAGTGGTTCTAGAGAAATATTCGGTCATATAAATCAAAAACCTTACCAACAATCAAAGAAATTAGTGTGCTGATTTTATGGTTGAAACGGTGGGAGAGATGACAACGAAAATCTGCAAACTTGACAAGTTCGAGGGCGTAGATTTTCATCGCTTGCAAAAGAAGATGCACTTCCTCCTGATGACCCTCAAGGTGGTGTACGTGTTGAGTACACCCATGCCTGAGATCGTAGAGAATGAAACACTGGAGGCTGCCCGAAGGAGGAGCAAATGGGAGAACGACGACTACATTTGTCGGGGTCATATTCTGACGAGATATCGGATTCATTATTCGACATCTATCAGAACTTTGAATCTGCAAAAGACTTATGGGATGACCTCGAAGCGAAGTACATGGCGGAAGACGCTTCAAGCAAGAAATTCCTGGTTAACAAGTTTAATAACTATAAAATGATCGATGCGAGACCGGTGATGGAGCAATGCAACGAACTACTTCGTATTCTTGGCCAATTCGCTCAACACCAACTTGTGATGGATGAGGCAATATCTGTTTCGAGCGTCATTGATAAGTTGTCACCATCATGGAAAGATTTCAAGCACACTCTCAAGCATAAAAAAGAGGAATTGTCCCTGGTACAATTGGGTGGTCATTTGCGTGTAGAGGAATCTCTAAGGGTGCAGGAAAATGACCAACCAAAGGGCAAAAACAATGATGGAACATCTAGTGTTCACATGGTGGAGGAGCATGTTAAATACAATAACAAACGTAAGGGACATGGTGATGAACATGGAGGTTCCAACAAAAAGTCTAAAGCGACTAGTTAGAATGTGGATAACCTGGGCATTTAAAAAAGGATTGCCGGGTTGGAAAAGGTGATAGTCAAACAAAGAACACCAAAGGAGCAAACACTTCGGTGAAGGGCCTAAAAACCCTAACCCTAAACAAGGTTAGGATTTAAACATTTGTTTTTATTTTGATAACATTATGTATCTTTCAGTCCTGAGGCATTTTATGTGCAGATGATGATGAAGCATGGTGGAATGACTCGGGTGCCACAACTTATGCATGTAAAGATCGAGGCTGGTTTAAATATTTTCGACCATTTGAAGATGGATCTGCTTTACATATGGGCAACGAGTCAAGTGCTCCGCTAGTTGGTGTAGGAAGCTTAGTTTTCGAATTTACTTCTGGAAAAGCTATTACGTTAAGTAATGTTTTGTTTGTACCAAAGTTGCGTAACAATTTAGTGTCTGATCTTGTCTTGAACCAATGTGGTTACAATCAGGTGTTTGAATCAGACAAATTTGTATTGACAA
The DNA here is from genome assembly GCA_004919715.1 of Linderniella brevidens. NCBI lineage: Eukaryota > Viridiplantae > Streptophyta > Magnoliopsida > Lamiales > Linderniaceae > Linderniella > Linderniella brevidens. The sequence goes on from SWDC01000148.1 coordinate 11,607,800, forward strand.
AGTCCGATAATTTTATCGATTTTGGTTATTATAATAATGGCATGTTTAAGTTGAATTTAAATAAATTGCGCTCTTACAATGATTCTGCATTCATGACATGTTCTAAAGTGAATGATTATGTGCTTTGGCATGCTTGACTAGGACATGTTCATTATAGACAAATTTATGAAATATCAAAGGAATGTTTAATACCAGCTTTTGACATTAATACTGAAAAATGTAAGACTTGCATGTTGATTAAGATCACGAGGCAACATTTTCCTACGGTGACGCGTTCCTCGGTGGTATTAGATCTTATTCATAGTGATTTATGTGATTTGCATGATACTCATTCGTTAGGTAATAAAGGATATTTTGCTATGTTTATAGATGATGCTTCAAGATTTTGTTACGTTTACTTGTTGCATAATAAAGATGAAACATTAGATAAATTTATTATTTATAAGAATGAAGTTGGATTGCAACAAAATGTCATGATCAAAAGACTCAGAACGGATAGAGGTGGTGAATACTTTAATCCGACCTACTTTCAATCGGTAGGGATTATTCATGAGACTACCGCTCCATATACCACATCAAAACGGTGTATCTGAGAGAAATAATAGAATCCTAAATGAAATGGTCAATTCCATGTTATCATACTCTGGATTGAGTGACGGATTCTGGGGTGAAGCTATGCTGACGGCTTGTTATTTGCTTAATAGGATTCCAAATAAAAGGAACAAGTTGAATCCTTATGAAATTTGGTCTAAAAAGAAACCAATGTTGAACTATCTTTGTGTTTGGGGTTGTCGGGCTGTTGTAAGACTTCCCGAACCTAAGAAGAAAGTTTAGGTGAAAGAGGTATAGATTGTATCTTTATTGGATATGTTGAACATTCCAAGGCTTATAGGTTCTATGTAATCGAACCTAATGATTCTGTTTCGGTTAACACCGTGATTGAATCGAGAGATGCAATTTTTGATGAGAATCGTTTCTCAAGTTTACCTAGACCTAAGGACCTGATTTCCATCACAAGTGGTAAGGAGAAAATTTCTGATTTGACTAGTAATAAGTCACTTGAACTTAGAAAAAGCAAAAGGGGAAGAAAACCAAACACGTATGGACCTGCTTTTCAGTTATATTTAATTGAGGATTACAGGGATGAGGTTTCGACCCAATACCTATATTGTTTCAATATTGGGGATGATCCAAAAACATTAAGCAATGAAGTCTCAGGATGTTGCTTTTTGGAAGGAAGCAATTAATGATGAGATTTATTCCATCATAGTAACTAACACTTGGGTGTTACTCCGATTTACCACCAGGCTGCAAACATTTGGGTTGCAAATGGATCTTCAAAAGAAAGATGAGAGTCGATGGAAAAATTGAAAAGTTCAAGGCGAGATTAGTCATTCAAGGGTTTAAACAAAAATCGGGAATTGACTATTTTGATACGTATGCACCTGTTGCTCGTATCTCGACTATTGGATTGTTGATTGCATTGGCAGCAATTCACAATCTCGTAATTCACCAAATGAATGTGAAAATTGCATTCTTGAATGGTGAATTAGATGAGGAAGTTTACATGAAACAACCTGAAGGCTCTATCATGCTGGGAAATGAAAACAAGGTGTGTAAACTTGTTAAATCCTATATGGATTGAAACAAGCACCCAAGTAGTGGCATCAAAAGTTTGATGAATTTGTCTTGTCCATTGGCTACAATTTGAACCAAGCAGACAAGTGTGTATACAACAAATTTGATAACTTGGGTAATTGAGTAATCATTTGCTTGTATGTTGATGACATGTTGATCTATGGCACTGATCAGAAACAAGTCGACTTGACTAAGGAATTTTTGTCATCTAGATTCTTCATGAAAAATATGGGGGAGGCTGACGTGATCTTAACTATTAGGATCAAACGTGAAAACAATGAATAATTATTACACAATCTCATTATATTGAGAAAGTGTTAAAGAAATTCAATTGTTTTGATTGTACTCCGGTGAGTACTCATTTATATACAAGTATGAAACTTTTGTCTAATAAAGGTGAGCCCGTTTCACAGCTTGAGTATTCTAAAGTGATTGGATGCTTAATGTATGTCATGACGAGAATAAGGCCGGACATTGCATATGCTGTAGGAAAACTCAGTAGGTTTACTAGTAATCCAAGTACACATCATTGGCAAGCAATAAGGCGGGTGCTTAAGTACCTAAAGAAAACTATAAATTATAGTTTATTTTACGTTGGATCTCCTTTAGTAATAGAAGGATACTATGATGCAAGTTGAATCTCGAATCCGGAAGATCATTCCTCAACAAGCGGATGGGTATTCTTGCTTGGAGGGAGGTGCAATATCGTGGGCTTCTAAGAAGCAAACTTGTATCACGAACTCGACAATGGAATCTGAATTTGTTGCCCTAGCAGCTGCTAATAAAGAAGCTGAATGGCTGAAAAATTTAGTATATGAGATTCCGTTATGGCCTAATCTGACACTTTGGCAAAATATTATAGTCATATGTACAATGAAAAGTCAAGACACTTAGGTGTTAGACATAACATGATTCGTGAATTAATTACGAATTGGGTGATATCTGTTAACTATGTTAGATCGCAACAAAACTTGGCAGACCACTTGACGAAGGGGTTGACTAGAGCTTTGATTAACAAATCTGCAATAGGGATGAGATTAAAGTCCGTCTGATTTCTAAAGGTAAGATACTCAATTCCCCTATGATGTAAACATTAGAGCATGAATTCAATGTGGAAAGCTTACACTTGGAACTTGGAGCACATAGTATTTTACATATCATCTCGGGATATGTGCCCAGATCTGCATGACAGTAGGTTGAAGTATGATCTTAATAGCTTCTTTGAAAAAGCGCAGGTGCAGATGCACGGCGAAATAAGCTACCTATGTGAATGTGAAGTTTTGCCGCTTCAAGAAACTTTGGACTGAGTTTATTTACATTCATTCATAAATGGATATGGACTCAAGGCTTATAATAGTTTCGGGTTTAGTTTGTTTATTCTGAAGACTTGTGTGTGCATTATCTTCATGTATTCAAATGGGTCGAAGGGTTCAATTCTTCGAACACCCTATCTTCTCGAGTATTTGAAATGTGTAGTGTACTAAGATGGAAATTCAATCTTTTATGACATTTTCATTTATGCATAAGTTTTTGTTTTTTGTTGTTGTTTGTCTTAAAGGAATTGCACTAAAATGGTGGAGGATTGTTGTATATTGTAGTATAATTGGGAATACATCGTACACGAGTTAGGAGGTGCGGAGTGCATGCTCGGAAAACGTTTATTCCGGACCCAAAACCAAGCGGGGGTCAACGGGGCCGTGCCCCCTTGCGGGGTCCTAGGGGCAGCGCCCTCACAGCATGCACCCAAAAGAGTTTGCATGCACCCACCCAAAACTGCTTATCACCCGAAAGGGTATATGAGTTCGAAAAGGTGGTATCTGTTGGTAAACAGATACCATCCTTTAAAGTGTTATGCCCACTCATGAATTGACACAACTGATCGAACTTGGGGTTATAAATGCAGAGACATCCAACTCAAACACATTGAATTTACAAACGCATCAGAAGAATTATTCTCTAGTCTTATCCCGGGACGAAATACTGTCTTTGGAAAGTGGATTCCAAACGCAATTCTAGAGAAATATCCGGTCATATAAATCAGAAACTTTACCAACAGAGCCAAAAGAGTCGTTGTCTCCACCCGAACTCCTTGACCCCCGTGTAGAACGCCGCCGCATCAGCCGCAGAATAAGAAGGGGAGGAGACCCATTGGGTCACTCATGTTGCTATGGTGGCAACCATCTTTGTTGAGATCGTCTGTGGTGTTTCTCTTTCTGACGGAGATGAAGTCTGAGACTCGCAGATACTAGTTAGTTATCCAATTTATGCTGGTGAGAAAGCTATTGAGGCCTAAGCATGTTTCTGATTTATTTATATATGTCGAGGGATAAGACTTGGGGGAAAATCGTTGTCGATGCTATTGGTCAAAGCTGAATGAATTGGTTGTAAGAGGTTTAAAAACTTGTTCACCTCAGCCTTTGATCCTGAAGTTATCTGTCAGTTTACTCTCACATTTTTAGTTTGATCGATAATTCTATGTTTTTATGAAACCATTTGATGGGCTTTGAGCCACTTCCAAGCTTCAGCCGACAAACGTCTTCATTCTTGTTGTGATATGCTGTGGAACAAAAAACCAGTCTTTTGTTCTTTCATCCAAAATTTGTATAAATAGTTTTCCACAATGTGGATAGTTAGCACGGATGTATTATTAGTAATTTTGGGTGATGGTCATTGATGAGCTATATAAAGTTTTGGTGATTGAACTTGGTACCAGAAAGCAAAGCCGAGTACCGGAAGTAAGGGAGAAGACCGGAAGCAAGGGCGAATACCGGAGGAAAGAGAATAAGGAGTCAAGGCGGGATATAATGGACAACATGCGAACAGAAGAGCATTGAATGCAAGGCTGCAGCGAGTACTGGAACAGAGGGAGTCAAATTACCCAAAGTGGCAAATTTAGTACTCATACACAGAGCAGAGAATGAGCGCAACATAACCTGAAACGATAAACGAAGTTAATGTTGCAAGGCCAATTCAAATGTTCTAAGGCACAATGGCTAGTTTGGGGCGAGTAGTATAAATAGCTTTAGATCCAAACAAGAAGAACACAAGTAATAAGCGAGCGAAATACAAGCAAGAGACTTGAGTTTTGTATTATGTACATTGTAAAACATTTGTAATCAACTGACTGTAAAAAGCAGTTGTGAGTGTAGAAGTATAAGCTAGACGTAGCTGCAGGTTGTATTTGTAAAGTAAACCAAACTTCTAAGGATACCTTCCTTGAGGGAAGAAAGGGAGACGTAGGAGTTCATTAACACGCTGAACTTTCATAAGCAAACACTTGTGTATTTCTTACAAAGAAACACAAACATGAACACACACCGGTACTAAGTAGTAATCACTTCCGCGTTGCTACTTGAGATTAAGAGAATAACTAGTGAGGACCGGAACACACATCAAGTACCGGATAAAAACGGTACCGGAACACACCCGTAGCCCGCCAAAGCCCGCCATCTGGCGGGCCGGGCGCAGGTCGGCCCGCCCGCCCCGCTGGCGGACGGCGAGCCCGGCGGGCTGGCCCGCCCAATTAAAAAAAAATGATGCCCAAATTAAAAAAAAGAAAAATAAAAAAAAAGAAAAAAAATAGTGTACTTGGGGTTCGAACCCAATACCTAACATATAAAATAGTGCATTTTTACCACTACAATAATAATATATTTATGTAATTTGTTACATAAATATTAAGTTTATTAAGTTTATTTGCTACCCGCGCCCGCCCCGCCAAAGCCCACGGCCCGCGCGGGCTTTGCCCACTCAGGCCCGCTCCCCGGCGGGCCTAAAAAATTCAGGCCCGCCCCGCCCTTTTGGCGGACTTGGGCGGGCCGGCCCGCGGGCTTTGGGCTTTTTTGACAGCTCTACTTAGGACAGAGAACGAGGCCCTCAATGAGGACTCAAAGAGATTAATGTTCAAGGCCCTGGACTTTGAGAAAATGTTACCATCCTGGACTGAATCCTCAAAGAAACTTGAGGAATTACAAAGAATGTTAAAAAGCCCTTGTGACAGAACAGGGCTAGGATACACCCCAGAGCCCCAAAACATTCTACTTCAGTCCAAAAATTCCATTAAGTTTATCAAATCCTCGAATACAGAGGAAGTGGTGGAACTTCGGTCCTCACCAACCATGGATAGAAGGAAATTTGGACTTGGATATAAAGAAAGCTTCCAAGGATCCACACACACGTAAGCACATAGGACTTCCCCGAAAGTTGGGAAGTCATTAGGGTATTCTTTGAGTTACAAGTCTAAGCCTAGAACTCGAAAAGTTGTACCCAGGGAAACAAGTAGGAATAACCTTGGGTACCGGAACCGGTTCCAAGAAGTTCCAGTACGCATATCGTCCTCACTCAATTAAAACTCATCGTTGGGGGCCTACGCACTGGAGGAATCCTCGACTTAAGGTACTTATAGACCCATACCCTATGAGACATTTTAATGTTATCCAAATTTGGGTAACCATAAACTTACTGGCTCAAGGACCCAGACAAATGTTGGGTATCGTTAACCCACCTTCTACAGGTTCACAAGGATGAGATCAATCGTCTTGTTGGTACTTGGACAGCGGCTGTTGCAAGCACATGACAGGGAACCAAGGGTCCTCACAAACATCAAACAATGCACTAGCCAAACTGTCACTTTTGGTGACAATAGTAAAAGTAAAGTCGTAGGGAAGGGGTAAGCTTGTCTATGACAACTGCACACTAGACAAGATATGTCTTGTGAAGAATTTACATTACAATTTAATAAGCATAAGTCAGCTATGCGGCAACGAATATGTTTGTGACTTTAAGAAGGATAGATGTCAGGTCATCAATCCTTCAAGAAAAATGGTCCTCGTTGGCTGGAGAACCAATGGAACCTATACCATCAAATTAGGTGAACAAATAGTGTCAGAACCAACATGTCTAGTAGCCGAGAGCTCAAGAAGTTGGTTGTGGCACAAAAGAATGAATCATCCGAATTTCAAAATCATATCCTGGCTAAGCTCAAATAACTTAGTACATGGTCTACCCAAACTAAGTTACTCTAAAGAAAAGATATGTACGGCTTGTTAACTTGGCAAGCAAGTAAGATCTACCTTCAAGAGCAGAGGAAGGACAACCTCTAGTCACTGCCTAGATCCGTTGCATATGGATTTTTTCGGTCCTATATCAGTGCCAAGTCTAGGGGGGCCAAGTACACCCTTGTAGTAATAGATGACTACTCAAGGTGCACTTGGGTACTGTTTCTGAGAACAAAAGATCAAACACCACTCATGTTTATCAAATTACTTAAAAGACTACAAATGAGCAGAACCGGAAGGTCAACATAATCAGGAGACGATTTTCTTGAGAACCATGACATTCTCCATGAGTTATTTGCTTCTAGGACACCACAACAGAATGGAGTCGTTGAACGAAGAAATTGCACGCTGAAAGAAGCAGCGAGGACTATGCTAGCAGATGCGGACATATCTCAGAAATTCTGGGGGGAGGCAGTAAACACAACATGCTACACTCAGAACCGCTCAATGATTTGTAAGTGTCTCGAGAAAACACTTTACGAGATCTGGACGGGAATGTGCCCTCAGTTGGGTACTTCAAGACAGTCGGAAGCCGGTGTTACGTACTCTTAAATCAAAGTCATCTCTCCGCCTTCGAAAGCATGGCAGATAAAGGGTTTTTCGTTGGGTACTCTGTTGTGAGCAAGGCCTACAGGGTATTCAACTGCAAAGCACTATCTATGGAAGAATCTACTCATGTGGTGTTCGAGGAATCGCAAGAAGAAGACAACTCTCCAACTAACATAAATCGTCTAAGTGAGATGCTGAAAAGGTAGATATGGAGGAGTCGAGTGACGATGAAGAAGTAGAAAATTCAGCTTTAAGGCAAGAAAACACAAGGAGAATTGAGCCCTGCATCGAAGAAGTAGCACCGGAAATTCCCGATACTACAGCAGAAACGGTCCTCAACCCTGACGAGAAACCAGCAGAGGTGAACGTAGTAACGGATCAAGCAATGAGAGAAGAACACTCTAACGTAGTATCGGAATGTCGGTACCGAACAAGAAATCTCAGAGGATGCAAGTGCTGAGGGGGAACATATGAAGTGGAACCGAACCAAACTTAATCATCCCTCCAAACTAATCATAGGAGATCCAAATGCACCAATGAGGACTAGGAAGTCTTTTAAAATATGTTTAGCTGCCTTTATCTCGCAAACACGACCTACCAAGGTGGAAGACGCACTCAAGGATGACAGTTGGATCGCTGTAATGCTAGAGGAACTAAACTAATTTGAAAGAAACGAAGTATGGACCTTGGTACCGCGACCCTCTCAGACAGTGATTGAAACAACATGGGTATTCAAGAACAAAGTTAATGAGGATGGTATACTCATGAGGAACAAAGTCAGACTAGTTGCCCAAGGGTTTCGGCAAGAAGATGGCATCGATTATGACGAGACCTTCGCACCTGTAGCGAGACTCGAGGCCATAAGGATTTTTCTAGCACATGTCGCCTTCAAAGACTTCAAGGTATATCAGTTGGATGTAAAGAGTGTCTTCCTAAATGACGTACTATCAGAAGAAGTATATGTTGCTCAAGCTCCAGGGTTTAAAAGTCATGATAAGACAAAACATGTCTAAAAACTCAAGAAGGCTCTCTATGGCTTGAAACAAGTACCTAGAGCGTGGTATGAGACGCTCTCAGGGTTCCTAGTGGACCATGGCTTCACTGTTGGAGTAGTAGACAATACCTTATTTCGGTTAACTAAGGGAGAACATCTACTGCTAGTACAAATATATGTCGATATAATTTTTGGATCAACAGACCCCAAGCTGTGCAAAAGAGTATCAAAACTCATGCAAGACAAATTTGAGATGAGCATGATAGGAGAACTCAACTTCTTTCTTGGGCTGCAAGTAAAGCAATTGCCTCAAGGGATCTTCATCAGCCAACAAAAATACACCTTAGATCTTTTAAAGAATTTTGGACTTGAAGATTGTTCTTTGGCCACAACCCCTATGATTTCATCTATCAAACTAGATAAAGACGGAACCGGTACTAGAGTAGAAATAGCCAAGTATCGGGGGTTAATCGGGTCCTTGTTGTACCATACAACCAGCAGGCCGTATATTATGTATAGCGTATGCCTTTCCGCTAGGTTTCAAGCTGACCCAGGGAGAGTCACTACATTGCCGCTAAAAGAATCTTCAAATATCTTAAAGGCACTACAAATGTAGGAATATGGTATCCTAAGGACTCATCGTTTTCCCTATATGGATATACAAATGCTGATTACGCCGGGTGCGCTAGATAAGAGAAGCACTAGTGGAACGTGCCAATTTCTTGGAGACCGGCTAATCTCATGAAACAAACCTTGATCGCCACCTCAACGGCAGAAGCTAAGTATCTCGCGGCTGAGACTTGTTGCTCATAAATTCTGTGGATCCAACATCAACTATATCACCCATATTCAGTGATAACACTAGTGTTATCGCTATATCACAAGATCCGGTACTCCACTCAAGAACGAAGCAACACTTCATTCGGGATCATGTGCTCAAGAAAAATGTTTGCTTAGAACATGTGAGAACTGAGCAACAAGTGGCAGACATCTTCACCAAGCCATTGCTTGAAGCTAAGTTTCTCACCTTTAGAAACGCGATGGGACTATTAGACTTCACCAGCACTTAGCCGAGGAAACAACTAAACTCAAGTATAAGAGTACCATAAATTGTCTATTATTAGAGAACCGGAAACGGTCCCTAGCATAGTGTAAGGGGGAATTTCGGTACTAAGACAGCACTGCCTAAGGAGGAATGTGATTTAGACTCAACAAGACTTAGAATATTTTCTAGAAATATTCTGAAGCAATTCAAAGCTGAGGACCAAAGTAGTTCTCCTTAAATGAAGTTGAAAAGGCATTGTCACTCTGACGCCGCCAGCCCGAGGAATTTCGCAAGAGTAGTCAAATCACTCTAACAGATTATTAAATGCTAAAATCACTTTAGCATGCCCATTTTCTCTACTTAAGGACGCGATCCTTCACTTTTTCATTACGCTATCAAATCGCAAACCCTAATCTCTCAAACGCTCTCAAAATCCTTCAATTTCCAAAACCCGAATCTTCAGATCTTTATACCCATTTCCACAAAATCAAACCTAATGGCCACTAAATCTTCATCTTCCATTGACGCCGCACCCATAAACCCTATGGAGTTCATGTGCGTCGCCATCAAGGTTGACGTGATGGAGCTTCTACAGTCTGAAGACGGCGAAGTCCGTCAAATGGCCACATTCCTCTTGGATTCAGGTCTCGTGACCTTTCTCGACAATGAGCGTGAGATCTACACCGATGATGTGCTCGAGTTTTACGCACGAGCCATCATTCATTCATCAAACTCCGTGGTATCGATCGTTAGGATGAATTACGTCGATTACCAAGGATTGGTTCGTCGAAATCTTCAACCTACCAACCTCCGGTACCACAAAGCTTTGGGAAGCTGTTGGTGATGTCAGGGGGACAACTTGAAGATCCACATGTCTCTCATCTCAACTTGAAGATCCACATGTCAGGGACAACTTGAATATCCACATGTCGACTGGAGCTCAATCATTTTTTAAGCCCTCAAAGACGTTGTGAGGACCAAGAATCGAGTCTTCAAGAATTTTGGTCCCAGGTCACCCACATTCTCATTCAGAAGATAACTGGGGACAAATTCTCCGAGACCACGCGACGTCACCCTCTCTCCGATGAAAGAATCATCGACCTCCACTCAGTACCGGAGGTGGTCCTGCCCGAGAAAACAAAAGGAACCAAGAGAGAGGCTCCTCAGCCCTTCGGATCGTGCTAGTCGATCAAACACAACAATCGTAAAAGAAAAAGAAGGTTGCTCTAATGACAAATGCTTCTTCCCCACCGCCCAAGCCTGCCAAAAAGAAGGTAGAGCAGAAGAAGTCACTGGTTGTGTCACTCCAGTCAGTCTCGGTCCAAGAGACAAAATCTCCACCTGTTAGGACCGACTCCGCCGAGGCACAGCGTCGACAACACCTCCGCCTAAGAAGAAGCTGCGGAAAGTGGCAGATCTGCCTGCGGAGACTTCGGCGCCCCAAAGTGATCTAGAGGCCGCCTCTCCGGTCCTAACTGAGATCTTCCATCAACTTATGGAAAAGATCCCCGGATATAGGACCGGAGCGACACCAGTGTGGGGACCGGAGCAATCATCCAGAGTGAGCATGTTCTGGAGACTTCGTTATGGGGCACTGATGAAGCTGAAGCCCCCGAAGTAGTCCCGAATTAGCTAGACGTGGATGTGGAGCGACCTGTGACAACGGTTACACCTTTCTTTCCGCCCGTTGTCATCAAGAAACCCACTGATGCCTCCATCAAGAAAGAGAAACAAGATGGAAACAAAGGCAAGAAGAAACCTAGTCCTCCCAAGCAATCATATTGCGACGTGGTGATGCAGGCCATTGAAGATCAAACCAGTGAAGTTGCCATGACTGCTTTTCAAGAGTGTGAGGACTGGTGCAGTCAGAACGGGGACGCCGTTGGCAAAGATCTTCAAGAATAGCAGTGGTCAGGCAATGACGACAGAGAACAGGTTGATGACGCAGTTGGGATTAGAGCCAATCTCATCTCTAATCCAAGGACGAGAAATGTTGGAGGTACAACTGCGCCATTAGCACGTGACCAACATCCTTAATGATCGGGAGTCACACTACGACTCCAACTCTAAGGATGCCCGCCGCGAAGTCAAGGTTCTCAAACGACTTCGTGTTGACATGGTGGGGCTTCAGTCACGACAGGGAGCCATCTGCTAGGAGCTCAATGCACGGGAACCGTAGACCGTCATGGCTCTCAGCACATTCAGGACCGGACGCATCGGAACCTCCCAAACTCCAATCGACAGTCCCCAAGTTGGTTCGTCACCCACACACGGAACTGTGGAGCCAACTTTGGTCCTCGTCATCCTGTCCACTGTCCTTCCGCAACCGACCAGCCCTGCTAATGAAGCAGAAAGTCCCACTCCACTTCTGCAAGAGGCACCAGGTCAGCTCAGTCCCCCACTCTGGTACCTGCTATGAAGAGAGTCAGAACCTCAACACTTTTCGACCCTAGTTATTCGTGAGGATAGGGCAAAATCCATTGCCCTAGTTATTCGTGAGGATCAGCTTCATCCAGTTGGTCTCGTGGGAAGAACTGAGGCACGAGCTGGACCCCTTGAGCGCATTGACCTGCTGAGGGTACTTAGGGACATAGCAGCAAATCTCACCCAAGATAACTCCTCGAGCTCATACGCCTGCATGACATCAAGATCGCATCTAGAGCTGAAAGTTTGGGCCTGAGCACATGGATCGGCCCGGCTCGCCCGAAAAAAATCGGGTTTGGGCCGTAAATTTAGGAGCCCAAAAAGTTACCGGGCCGTTTGGCCCGCCCCACGATGGCCCGACGGGTCAGTGGGCCGCGGGCCAATTTCGCCCGCTAATTATTTTTATATTCATTTATTTTTATGTTAAATATTTATAAAATTGGATTTTATAGAGGAAAAAAAATTATTTTTACATACAATCTTTTCAAAATTATGTATATATATTGTTTATATAATATTAGGTAAGAATTATATTTTATAATGAATAGTTAAAATAGTTTTGAAAATTAAAATTAATAAATAAATAAAAAAATCGGGCCGAATGGGCTAGGGCCGGGCTGCCCCGGACCATATATAAATGAGTTAGGGCCAAGATTCTACCGGCCCGTAGATATTAGGGCCCGCCCAACCCGGCCCGTATTTAATCGGGCGGCCCGCTGTTTTCGGGCCGGGCGGGCCGAACGGCCCAAATTTTCTGCTCTAATCACCGCTTATGGAAGAGCTATGACGCAACAGGAGTTGGCCAAACTCGCTTAGGGAAGCGAGAAGAAGATGGGATGAAATAGAAGGCTGCTTTTTGTCGGAGGTTTTGTCAATCACCAAAAAAGGAAAAATTGATGAGCTATCTAAAGTTTTGGTGATTGAACTGGGTACCGAAAGCAAAGCCGTTTATCGGAAGCAAGGGCGAAGACGGGAAGCAAGGGTGAATATCGGAGGAAAGAGAATAAGGAGTCAAGGCGGGATATAAAGGACAACATGCGAATAGAAGAGCATTGAATGCAAGGCTGCAGCGAGTACTAGAACAGAGTGAGTCAAATTACCCAAAGTGACAAATTTAGTACTCAGACACAGAGCAGAGAATGAGCGCAACATAACCTGAAACGAGAAACGAAGTTAATGTTGCAAGGCCAATTCAAACGCTCTGGGCACAACGGCTAATTTGGGGCGAGTAAAAACATTTGTAATCAACTGACTGTAAAAAGCAGTTGTGAGTGTAGAAGTATAAGCTAGACGTAGCTGCAGGTTGTACTTGTAAAGTAAACCATACTTCTAAGGATACCTTCCTTGAGGGGAGAAGGGGAGACGTAGGAGTTCATTAACACTCTGAATTTCCATAAACAAACACTTGTGTATTTCTTAAAAACAAACACAAACACTAACACACACCTGTACTAAGTAGTTATCATTTTTTTGTTACTACTTAAGACTAAGAGAATAACTAGTGAGGACCTAAACACACATCGAGTACCGGATAAAAACAGTACTCAGGTAGAGGAAAGAAAAATCTGTAAGTGTTCATTCACCCCCCCTCTAAACATTTAACCGCCCGGTCCCGATCTAACAGTCATTGTTAGGCAACACATGATTACTAGGCAAGGGTTTTGAGAGGTTTACACATCCGTTCGCGGTTCAGGATGATTATGTGCTCGCTGAATTTGGGCATGAAGTTTCTGCACGCCCTTTGATGAAGATAAGTCACATGTGGAGAGACGATAATAGAATGTAATTTGTGCAGAAATTTTAGCTGGAACACGTATTCGACGCATGTGTTAACAACATGACTGTTATATTTATAGATATATGTGTGGGCAGATACGGGTCTAAATATCACATCTTTTTCTATTAATTTATTACTCTATAGCTAGCAAAATGTGTTCGTGATATCGTTTTTTCTTTATATGAGAATACATTTTCTCAATACATCCTTCTGGCTATGGTTGCACGCGTAGCTGTGTCTTCTTTATTTTAAAAAATTGAATAATAAGGATAAATAGTACAACTTGAATTAATGCGATTTTAATAAAGTTTAACAGGTTCAGTCTCCATACGTTCTTCTTATTCTTTACTTTGGGAGCATAATTATTGAATCATGAAGGACTTCGGAGAACTTCCTAGACTTCGATCTCCTTGAAGTTGCTTTCGGCCTTCTAAAACATTTTTCCACGGGCCTATGAGCTTTTTCGTGGATCAAACGCAAGAACTTACAAGAACACCTTTGATGTTGACTTGCATATGAAGAAGAGTATCGCCTTTGATCTTCTTTTAGTGAGATCTGGGAAATTGTAACGTTAACTCATGCGCTGGAGAGCTTTCTCGTGATCGAACGTTGCTAACTATTGGCTTTGACGACGAATCTCTTTGAATCTTTTCCTCAAACGACTTAAACTTTGAAGAACTCATAGAGAATACATAAAGAACTTCTGAATGCCGTCGGGACTTCAGACGAGTTATCGCTCTCGGATCTTCAAACCTTCGTTGCCGATCTTGAAGAGCTTCGTTGAGAGAAATGTAATGCTTTTAAAAGTCTTGTATCACCTCTCGAAGCTATATATTCTCCGTTCTCATCTTCTGAACTAAGCATGTATTTATAAGCGTAGAGAGTTAGCAATAATGGAAATTATGATCCCTTGATTGATTTTTTTTCATAATTTGATTTTGATTCGATTTTCCATATTTGATTTGATTTAATTCTCCATATTTCGTTTGATTTTCTATATTTGATCATTCTCTTTACTCATTTAATAAATCTCTACAAATCTTACCTTTAATGAATTTATTTGAAAAATACCGCAACAGCGCGCGAAGTAGCGCGCTACCCAATGCTTTTCAAACATTGTCTATATGTGATCATTAATGGTTGTCGGCTAGGCCTATTTACAGAATGTAAGAAGTTAGCCTATCCATGTAATCTAATTCTTGTTTACTTACTCGCTTTAAATCCTATGTTTGAATTAGCAATTCATTTTCATCTTGATCCTTTGTAAGCATTGGTTTGCCATCTAGACTTCGTCGCGATGTAATCGATAGCTCCAGACTCGCCATATGTGGTATACCATCGCTGCAACACCAACAATTTGGCATTTCCCAATGCCCGTCCCCGTGTGACCTAATCGAGTCAAGCATGCTTCCCAGCTTCTTAATTGTGGCGAGATGTGGAAGTCCTTCAAATTTGCTATACCTATGAAAATATAGCGACTAAATGGACAATCAAAGAAGTGCTCATCGACTCCTCCTCCTCATTGCTTAACACACATAACGGATCAGGTACTGCCACACCCCATGCTCTCAGCCGATTCCTCACCTTCAGCTTGTGCAACATCATCATCCAAACTATATACGAATGTTTTGGGGTGTTACATTTGTTTCGAATGGTCGGTGCTGCATGAAGCCGAGATGTGACCCCCATCTGCCATTCATAGGCCGATGCAACCCTATATTTGGCATCCTTTGTTGCTCTTCATATCGCACCATCGAATCCCTCTTTCAGCAGATCCTAAGTTTTGTGGATTATTCGCCAGTGCCAGCCACAGTCCGTAGGTGTCTTGTGCATTAAAAAAATCAGCTCCTTTGAGGTAGACACTACTTAGCCTTTTGATCAAGAGATTATCAGCTTTACGCGCAAAATCCAATACTTGCTTCCCAAATGATGCTTTTCCAAACCTTGTAGTCGTGTATGTTCAATCCACCACAGGACTTCTTTGTGCACGCCGATTCCCATGCCACACTCGGCCTGCTTCGATCGCTAGAATCTCTTCCCCACAGAAAGTCACAGCATCTTTGGTTAACCATGCGCGATACATGTGGGTAATAGAAGTGCCCCCAATATCCATGTAACGACAGTAGGACGGAATTAATCAAGCAACAACTTCCTGCGGAGAGATTCATGGTGGTCCAACAAGCGATTCTCTTCGTGACTTTCTCTACGAGCGTTAGGCAATCATCTTTACTCCACTATGTGGGCAATATTTAAACCCAGGTATCGCATTGGATATCGTCCCTCCGCAAATCCTGTGATATGCAACAACTCTTGCTTCTTTTGAACAGAAATTCCTGCGAGGTACATGTTCGATTTTGCCTTGTTCGTTGCGAGGCCCGAAGTTGCACTAAAGTGTGACAGTCCCTCTGTTATTAGTTGAACTGGCCAATTTTGTGTTGTACAAAATATCATTAAATTGTCGCAAAACACAAGCTGACCAGTCGAAGGTGCTTGCATAAAAGGTGATAGCGGAAACCATCCTTCATGGCTATAAACTATAAGTTCTCGTGAGGTACTCCATGGCTATGACAAACAGCAACAGTGACATTGATTCGCCCTGGCGCAAGCCCCACGCCCGTTTAATGAGTCCTTTCATGCTCCCGTTTATAGCCATGGTATAGGATACCGTAGTGACACACTCCTCTATGCAATGTATCATTTTGCTCGGAACTTCAGCTTGCGAAGAAGGGTCAAAAACACCCAGTCGACCATATCATATGCTTTGGAGATATCAATTTTCATAAGGCACCGTGCGGACATTGCTCCGTTATATTGTATGTGACTTATGAGCACATTGTGTATTATAAACCTTCCGGTTACGAACACACCTTGATTTTGTTGTAATAGTTTGGGAAGTACATTCTTAAGGCGCGGGCATATCGACTTCGATATACATTTAGATATCGTATTGCAACAAGAGATTGGCCTCTAGTCCTGTGCCGCCTCGGGGTGTGCTACCTTAAGGGTGAAGACCGGTGTGGTGTGGTTTATCTCTTTTAAAAGTCCCTTCTTTAAAAGAAGTTCATGACTGCATCTGTAACGTTCTCCCCAACCACCTCACATGCCTTCATAAAGAAAACATTATTGAATTCATCGCGCCCGGGGGCCTTATCCCGATGAATCGCAAACATAGCCTCTTTTACTTCCTTTCTTTCGAATAGTCCTGTAAGATTCAAATGTTCCTCGATAGAGAGGGTCTACATGGCCTTCGGTCATCAATTTCCTCCTTTCTCCTTGTGCTCGAACCGATTATCTCCTTATAGTATTGTATGGACGGGTTTGCTATCTCATCACGCTCCGAGATTTTCTTACTGTGCTCCCCTGTAATAGAGGAGATATGGTTCTAGTAGTTCTTATGTTTCAGCACTGCTTGGAAGTACGTCGTGTTTTGATCTCCTCATTTTAACCAACCAACTTGTAAAATGTAGTAGGTCTTCGCATATTCTGCCTCTGTTACAACTATCACGACATTCATAGGGTCAACATGGAGTTGCTATTGAATCCTCTCTAATTTGCCCGTATGCCTTTCTGCCTCATTTACGATGTCAGCGAAATGCTCATGATTCTGCGTTTTGAGGGGCGCTCTTAACCTTCGTAGCTTTCTCGTTAGGCTCCAACTCTTGTTTCCCGATATTGGTAGTTGCCAATATTTCGTCGCTAAAGGTATAAAACTCGGGGGGACGACCCACATATTATAAAACTTAAACCCCCTTCTCCTGACCATCGTTGTGTTGAGATGTCGCATCATAATGGGAGTATGATCAGATATTGGGAGGAATAGTTTGTTCCGGTATACTTTGTCAGCCATAAATCATTTAAAAATACCAAATCAATCTTCGACCATATCCTCTTCGGACCATACGTTTATTTGATCGCGTGAAGTGCGGGCCTTTTTGCATCATTTTCGTGAGCTCACATTGACATAAGCAGTCTTTGAAACTCTCAATTTCTGATGCATGTACCATAGATCCCCCCATTCTATCCTCAACATGTAAAATGTTGTTGAAGTCACCCCACACCAGTCATCGCCTTTAAACAGATCCCCTGATAGCAATCAAGGTTCTCCATAACTCTTCTCAGAATCTCTTCCCGCTTCTTTTTCACACTAACATGAAGCATTTGATATGTAGTATTGAGAACCTACACTTCTAGGTGGTCCTTCCAGGCGAACACGATTCTTCCGTTAGGATGGAAGATAGATTGTGTTGAAACTTCAACCGCGAAAGACCTTATTCATCACCGCATCAATATTGCTCTCCTTTATTTTTCTCTCAACAAGGCACGCAAGGTTAACTTGAAATTTTTTATATAACAAGCCAACCTCGGCCTATTTATGAGGGGTGTTCAAACCCTTCACGTTCCACAATAGGCTGTTATCGATTAGGGCGACCAACCCTTTGATGAGAAGTGTTGAGACCCACAATTTCCACAACTCCACTACCTCTCCTCGTCTGGTGTTTTCTGGCTATTGGCAAATCAATGATGATTCCTGAATCTAGGTTAGTACTAGCCTTTTCAACGCCTTTCCCCTCTGCTTCATGTCCTATTTTGGCCGACTCCTGGTTGGTACTATGGTTTCTTGCGGTCATCACCATTGCTTTATGCCCACCAATTACCCCTTTCATTCCCCTCTTGTCCTCAACATTCCCCGAAGTGCGATGTACCTTCTCTATCTCTACACCATCACTTGGTGTTGATCTCCATTCTTTCCCGAGCTGCCCATGCTTACACATATGTGTAGTGTGTCCAAGTTGTCCATACTTCCCACATTTTGCAGGCCTCGATTCATAGGTGATCCCTTGTTCTATTAGTTTTCCATTCCCATTCACAAAGTTAATTTACTCCTTTATCTCTTTCTTGAGGTCCACTTTGATGAGAACTCTAGCATATTGGATATGTTCCTTGTTGACTGTAAATGAATCCACCATGATTGACAAAACTACCAAACTAGCCACTTGCCCAAGGTTTGGTTCCCCCAATACTTAAGATTAAACACTAGAAATTGCACCCAGATTGGGACCTTATCAACCTCAATTTTTGCTGAGATGTGTTGCTGAGGACTATGGGGATAGAATAACTGGTTTTGCGATCTAATTGAATCACTTCATATTGGATGACCAAACCTCGTATCTCATGCGTGTCAAATCTGACTACAAACAATCCCTTGCGAACCCGGAGTACCTTAATCGAGCCGTATTTTTCCACATTCTGTTCAGAAAGCCCCCCATCACCGCATAGGGAGCCCCCAGTACATAAAAAACTAGAGAATAGTTCTAGTATGTTATCTCATCATTCGTACCTCATCATCAATCCTCACAATCAGTTGGCCTATTAGTTCTTCGCCTAAACAAAATTGATGCCTTGTGCCCTCCCCTAATGCAACTCAATCCCAGTGTATTGGAATGTGATCCTACCGAATTCATCCTGCTTTGGGCCTTTTAATGGGCGATCATCTCCTTTCGCGATGAGCCACTGCCATGGCAAAGAAGAAGACCTACCCCACCCAATGCTCTTGTTACTCTGCAAGACACGAGCTGAAGGAAATCGTTGATTTGATAGAGCAATATATGAATCACAAAGTGCTTTCGGATGAAATTATTGCTTTCGGATGAAATTATTATTGTTATTATTATTATTATTATTATTATTTATATTATTTTATTTATTCTTCATGCATGGCATAGATTGAGAATCGGATTGAGAACCGTATCTCATAAATATATGATTTTCAGAATCTCCTCTTATTTGGGAAAGTTTCCTTCTTACACAACTAGAATTGTTTCCATATTCTCCTTTTCCAACTTATAAATAAGCATCAAGCAAGGCTTTACTTCACCAAAGATTTCTACATCGAAGGCTTGTGGGATGTCCATACGATATTGGCTTCAAATCTCGATCTTGCTCTTGATTACTTTAAAGCTGCTGGTTGACGATATCCCCAGCTTCCCTACTGTGAGGTTCTCTTCTTTATATAAGTATATATATATATATATATATATCTATATATTCTTGGCTAGTGTCTTTATTCTTATTTATATCTCTTCATTTTTTTCTCGTGCAGACTACATGATGACATTCTTCAAAGACTCAATATCCTCAGCCGGTGAACATGACTTGATCGTTCTGGACGATGAAAAACAACCCGAGAGAGATGTTACGCTGTTCGTCATTCACCTACCTTTGATAGGTTGGTTCGCTAAGGTTCATGTTAGATTCGCCACGCATCGTGAACCGGTCTGAAAAGATTGATTTGAATAGCAATTCCAAGGCATGGAGACTCAACTAGACTCATCATGAATCGTCTCGTGATCTTGCTCATCGATTGTCGTCGAGTAAACCGGCCTCTCTTTCATGGCTAAGGCGCAACATTATCAATGGAAGACCTGATGTGAATTGGGAAGCGACGTCCTTCGCTATCCTGGAAAATTCAAGTACGTCGAAGGGTCTTGGGAGTGGACCGAAGACGTGCTTTTTGGATTTGAAAAGAAGTTGAGAGAGATTCATGTTCACGACTCGGTTTATGCTTTGGTCTTTACATACGACGCTGATCTCAACATTATGAAGGCGGTTTGTGAGGCCGGGTGTCCGATGACTAACACTCTCTTGACTTTCCATGGAGAGTTTTTGATTTCGTTGTGGGATCTGTATCCTATGACAAACCTTTCTATGACTGGTTATTTGTATGATGAGGTTGTTCCATCGGTGGAGAAGTTGACTAGTGTGGATGTGGACGGTAGTGGATACCTTCCTAGCTCTGTAAGCACTTGCTTCGCCCCCATCATATGCTCCAAACTGGTGGAAGAGAATCTTCGCAAGTGACTATTGCAAAGTGGGTGGGGTTCTGGTCCAGGGAAGCGATAAAATATTCACAACCTCCCCAGCGTAAGGAAAAGAAGAATACTCGTACTCGGTGTCAAGCGACTCATAACCCTCTTGGCGTCTTGGGTTTCTTTTGACCATGATCTACTGAAGATAAGGAACTCTTTGCGAAATTAGGCCTTACGGGAAATCAAAAGGAGGGAGTGTATTTGGCAGCCATGTTATCATGCTGGTTATGCACATTTGTCCTTCCTAACAAGGATGTTGCTCGTCCAAGCGTCTTCAAGGTTGCGTGTATCAAGTCGAACGGTCGGACGATAGGTCCTGCATAACCAGTCTTAGCGAGCGGTTCAAATATCATTTCAAAATCTCTGGAACCCGACAATGCGCAGGCTATCTTCCTGGCTCATTTCATTTATGCATGGCTGGCTTGCTACATGAGGACTCATTTTGATGTTTATCAGAGCGGGGCAAAGCACTTCACTGCAGTAGAAGCTCGCAAGAGAATCTACATAGGGGATTTCTGTTCTGGACTTGTGCTCTTGTGTCATTCCCAAGTCCCCAGCCCATCATCGATCCGACAACATTCCAGGATTCAGCGAGAGCCCTCAAGCCATGAGTCTCCTGTCTTTATTTGCAGGGACCAATATTCGCCCCATCGACCAGGGAATTTGTTGGAGATGAGTTTCGCCCAAAGTTCATCTGGTCTTGTGAACAGTCTCCGCCCAATTTTTCCAAATAGAGCATAATTGCATTCAGGTAGTCTATGCAGCCCGAGTCCGCCCACGAATTTTGGCCTTGTAACTATATCCCAACTAACAAGGTGAATGCGACTTCTGTATTTTGTGTGGTCCCTCGAGAAGTTTCTGCACCAGCTGATCAATGTTACGCGCTACATGAGTGTGAAACCGCATGATGTCCATATAGTACGTAGGCATTGCCTGTAAAACTGTCTAGAGTAGCGTCGAGCGCCCTACAAGAGATAGAGATGCGGGGTGAATATGTCGGGCATGAGACTCCGAAGTCTGTTTGCAATAATCTTCGTAAATAACTTGTACGAAACGTTGAACAAGCTAATTAGACGGATTTGTTGAATCGTCTTCCGGCGATCAATCCTCGGAATCATAACTAAGAGGGTTGAATTGGCTGTTTCCAAGGACTCACCCTCTTGGAGAACCCGCCGAACAAACTTCGTAACTAAGTCTGCTACGACCTCCCAATTAGATTGGTAGAAGAATGCCTAGAATCCGTCTGGACTAGGAGCTTTAAAAGGCCCCATGTAGAACAAAGCTACCCGAATTTTATCCAGATAAAAAAGTCCTGATAGCTTTATATAGGTACCGACAGAGATCGTCTTGAAGGTGGACCGAGTACTCAATGTCGTTGTATCCTCACTTTGGTCGTACAACCCTTGAAAATGCCGAGTCGCAAGCCCCCTTAAGGCATTCGGATCGGAAGTTCATTCTCCATTATCCTTCCTTAATGCTTTAATTTTAATCCGCATGCGTGTTATTATCGCTCTTGTATAAAATAATTTGGTAATTTTGTCCCCGTATCGCACCCATTCGCATCAGGACTTTTGGAACCAGGTTAATTCTTCTTGAGACAGAATAGTGTCTAGTTCTTGTGACAAGTCATGTTCTAGCTTCTCCAAGACGGGATTGGCTCCTCTTTGCAGAGCACGTTGGATCCCCCCAATTCTTGCTAAGATCGAATTCTTGTGTCTCCAAAGACTACCAAAGACCTCCCGATGCTATATTTTCAGCCTAACCTGGAGCACCTCAAGATTGCATTGGAGGGGCCCATTAGAGGACCGGGTAGAGTTGATGAAGAGCAGAAATTTTCATGACTTTGCTATGCAACTAGGTACCAGAATGGTCGCTCCCAATTTGTGTTGCAAGGACTCCTGACCGAAACAAAATCGGATGGTGGTCTGATTTGATGAGCGGTAAGACCAGAATTTTTTCGTTTGGGAACGTCGTCTACCGAGGATGATTACAGAGGCCCCGATCAAGTCTCTCAAACAGTCGTTCGTAGCCCGACAGGATCGGCCCCTTCCAGGTGAATGCAGAGCCTGAACTTCCCATGTCCATTAGGCGACAACGATTAATCATGTCAATAAAGCGAACACCACGATTTGGATTGAACGAATCCCACCTTTCTTCTCTTCTGTTGAGATGATTGCATTGAAATCTCCTATCGTTAGTCAAGGAAATGTTCTTTATCACCGATAGACTCCAAATATTGTCGCAGAGACAGATTGAGCTCGACGGGGACTTCCATAGATCGTTGTTATCAGATCAAATGTTCGGCCATGTTCGAACTTAAAATGGAGAGGTTGTTGATGTCGCTTAAGCTCAGTAACAAAACGTTCATTTCTCTCCAAAAAGCCTAGATGCCTCCTCGAAACCTCGCCTCCATCATATTGATTTGTCGAAAACATCGGTAAAAGTATAACGAAGCTGTTGGAATAAAATAAATGCATGATGTACCAGCAAAAATCTCGTCTCTAATGGATCAAACCCATTTCTTTTTTGTTTTATTTGTTAATTTTTAGGACAAATGGGTACAATGGATGGTAATTTTCTGTATCTCCCTAGGTTTTACTTAAAAACGAAGGGCCAAGTGTTATTTGCTTCCAGATTTCTGAAATGAGGGTTCCAAAACATAGGTGGACTGCTGCAGAAGAAGCAGGGATAATAAAGCACGAGCAAGGGAAATGAAGTCGTATACTTGCGGAACGTCAGTTCATAGATGTCATGAAATGTCGTCCTAACGTAGATCTCAAGGTACAAATTGGTTTCTTTATACACCGTTGTGTGCTTTTAAAGGAAGTTCGTAATACTTTTTTGGTAATATAGTCATTTAGTCAATAAGGACACGTGTCCATCATCCTGCCTCCCTTTGATACGCCATTTAATTGATTCGTCGTTGGCGACCGTTTTTTCCAAATTCGGAAGTGTTATAACGGTTGGCTATTATTTCTCGTAATTTGACAGGACAAGTGGAGAAATATCTGCGTCATGAAAGGTGGATATCGGTGACGGACTAAGACAAAGCGTGCTGCTGATCTTGCAAAAAATACTGCTGAGAAGGATGACGGTGAAGAAGTTCCTGGCAAAGATGGTAAACTATTTGAGGTTAAGGTCAGTAAGTGCGGTTGATCACGGGTATCGTATTTCAAGAGTCCATGTTCCCGCCTCAAGCACATAGATAGGAAATCATTCAAGAATTATGCACTACAAATCCTGCAAATGGAGGCATGATCAATGAGTTGCTTACTTCATTTCATAGAGCAACTCACATGAATGAAGCCTGAGAGGATTATTTTCGTTCGGGACGGTGTGAGCGGAGGGACAATTCTACCAAGTGGTTACTTTATGAACTTGATGTTGTTATACGAAAGGCATGTGCTTCACTGGAGGAAACTTACCAACCTATCGTTAGTTACCTTCATTGTGGTACAGAAACCCGACAAGAAGCTGAGAGGCAATTTCACCAGTGATTTTGTTGCTCCAGTTAGGCCTTTACCGGAAATCGACAAGAAGAGGGGACAAGTTCCTTTTAAAACCTACTATATAATTCGGAGAATGCAGGTACATACCCTTATGTCACATACATTCTTTCTCCTGATTAAACATTATATTCTTAAAATGAACACGCTACTCGTCGTTTCTTGTCGTTTTCATGTAAAATCTGAAGTATATTGGGTTGTCTTCTAGATCTATAGGATGTATGTGGCCTCCATGTTTGTTGTATAATCATGGTTGCAAGGTTCATATGATTGTGCTATTATCCGAATATAATCAATACTGCTATAACTTTATTTTGTATTAAAGTATTAAAGCATATTAGACTTAGCAATGTTGTCATGTTTAGGTTGCCATCTTATTGCAAAAAAAAAAAAGTGGATCCTTTATTTAAAACTAAGGGGTCTACTATTTCTCTCATCGATGTTTGCATTCTAAAATCGTCAAAATCTAAGTAATGTAACGTCTTCGGCTTTAAATGCAATAACTAGATAAAATATATACAATTGGCTTTTTTTTATTCTAGAAAATAGATTCATCATTCATCAAAAGATCATTATACAAAAAATTTATCTTGACTTGTGAAGGCCGAAAACATCCTCTAAAAACCCAAGATCATTGACTAAATAATGTTCAACATGATTGATATAATACGCAGTCATTTACCGCTGATCAGA
Organism: Linderniella brevidens; assembly: GCA_004919715.1. Lineage (NCBI taxonomy): Eukaryota > Viridiplantae > Streptophyta > Magnoliopsida > Lamiales > Linderniaceae > Linderniella > Linderniella brevidens. Next base: position 11,632,349 of record SWDC01000148.1, read on the forward strand.
TCTATTTTTTTTTTTTTTGTGTGAACAATGGAACCCTAATCGGAGACCATGTAATCCCAAGGTAAAATATTCTTGGGATTACACATACAACACACACAAGCAGTTGTTTTATCTTCCTCCAAAAAGAGAACCCTAGTCTTAGTTTTTTCTCATGATGTCATCTTCAACCGAAAAAACTCATTCTCAAACCCAAAATGATTGTTGTTTTTAAGTTAGTATCTTTAAGCTTTGTACATCTTATGTAAAGATTAAGTTCTAGCACGAACACTCACGGCTTTAATGCCGTGTTAAATCTTTTTTTATGCTTTAAAATTGTATTTTCTGTTCTTTTACTAAAGATTTGTACAACTCTCTTCAAGTTTTAGCATGATTGTCTTGAGACTCTTGATGCAGCTTCTCATGACTTGGAATGGTACCTTTGGTTCAAGCGTGACGATTCTAACAAGAGTAGCTATGAGCTTAGTGGATCAATAGTTATTTCATAAATTGGAAGAATTGGAAAACGACAAATTCACGTGAAATCCTATGTTCACCTGACACGATGCAAGAACAAAGCTTCGTAGAAAATAAAAAGGCTAAAAATCATCACACTCTCGCCATTCCCCAGCTACATGAACTGCGCGTTCGAAGCACTCCCGAGTAGATTATGTTGATCGGGGGGTACGGTGATAAGTTTTCTAAATCATAAGGGAGTGTCGCTACGTTTACAAACCACAAGGTAGTAACGTAATTTTTAGTTTAACCACATTGGGGTATAGAGGAGTTTACCCAAAGTAAAACTTGGTTGGCGCTAATCGGAAGTCCGATGGGGGCCTAACGCTTAGACGGCCTAGGCCGTTTCTAAGCGGACATTATACGGTAACATATTTTCTATTATCTTTATACATACTTAATATGTTGGTCTTCTACCAAAATAATGGTTTATCAAATTTACCAAAACATTCTAATTAAATAATGCCAATCCAATAATATTTTTCATATATTAAGAATTTATTTTTAATGTTTTTAAAAACATAGAAAAAAATTATAACCGATTAACGGGCCGCCTAGCCGACTAATTGGTCGTTTGTCGGCTGCCAAGTCGATTAATCCTATTAAACATTTATTAATCGGTCCGCCGATTAGTCGACCGTATAGCGATTTTCGCCGTGGATGGCCACCACCAGTTGACTTTTACAATAGATGAAAGAAAAGAGAGAATATCCAAAATGATCTGCTATTTTTGCCCTATGGACCAATTTAGTCCCCGAAGTTTCGCGTGGACCAATTCAGTCTCCATTAGTGTCGGATTTGAACCAAATTTGTCCTCCGTAAATTTTCCCGTCAATTTGGATGGAAGAAATGTACGTGTCGAAACCATATTGATCGGTGGATTTCTCTCTTTTTAAACACTTATAATAATATAAGATAAAAAAAAAAGCAAAAAGAATTCTCTCATAAAAAAGAGAGAGTAAAACAGTAAAATAATAAATAGAAATCTAAAATAAAAATTTAAAATAAAAATTTAAAATAAAAATAAAATTAATTTATTCTTTCGTTTTACTTATTTATTAAAAAATTAAAAACATATAAAAAATAAAAAATGAATAAAAAGATAAAAAAAAAAGTAAAAATAATTTATTTTTTCATTTACTTATTTATTACAAATATTAAATATTAAAAAACCAAATAATTTTTTTCATCTAATTTATTAAAAATTATGAAAAATATTTAACAAAACCCGAAATAAAAATTTTATTTTTTGATGTATATATTTATTTAAAAAAAATATATATGCGTCCTCGTCCCACCCAACCCGCTGGGGAAAGTCCCCACGGGGAATCTACAACCTCGAATTTTTAGATAATATTAATATATCCAACTTAGGGTATTAAGGCATCTTGGTGTAGTTTAACGGTAGAATTAGCCCATCATTGGGGCTCGGTGAGAAATATAAATTTTTATAAAATAAAAACTTGGTTTTATATTATTTTATGGTGAAAAATCGATTGAAAGAATTAAGTTCTGGATAAAGGTTATAATGAATTCTGAATTACGATTAATTCTATATCGGCGTTTGGCTAGCCCGTGTTGCCGCAATGAAAGGCGTTTGAGGGCGAAGGCTGTTACCGATGGAATTCATCGAACCAGAATTTTATTATGCAAACTTATCCCTTGTGTCCGACGATTTTAATTCATTCAGTAGACCCGATCCGAAAGATGGTATCAGAGCCATGGTGGGGGTGTTAAGAAGTCAAGGTGTAGTTTAACATCTTATTCTTATGAATTTGATAAGAAGAAAAGATACTGTTAAAACAGTATTGAAGAGGAGTATGATATTCCTCAAAATTTAGATCAATTGAATCGATGGACAATTCCTAAGATAGATTACAAAGTAATCTATGAATTAGGAACCTTCGAAAAATTAAGTTTGAAACAGGTAGTCAAAACTACCGAAGAAACTATCTCTCTCAACAACGAGGAGATGGTGATTAGACTTCTAAGCAATAGAGACTTAGAAAAATATAGAATAAACCATAAGTTTATTCATATTGGATTAGTACAAGTTGCTTTTAAGCCTTTAACTTTAGAAGGTTTACCAGAGAGCTTTATAGCAGCTCTTAGAGATGGTCGAAATCTCGACTGGAAACAATCCCTTATGGGAATAATTCAGTCTAGTCTCGCCCATGGCCCAATATACTTTAATGTATACCCAAATCTCCAATTATCGTTAACTGATGTCAATATATTTGATGCTCTAACATTAAATGTCAAAACTCACGGATATAATTACGCTCCAGTATCGGAAGTAATTTGTATCTGTTATAGGATTTATTATAAGCCTCTTTATACACTGAATCCTCAGTGTAAAATCGTTGATAAACCCATCAACGAAACTGTTCTTATAGAGACCAATTTTAGTAGATCTAATATTACAACTCGTAGATCTATTAAATGGGAAGAAATTCAATTCCCAGAAAATTGGGTTATTGAACGAGCTACGCCTCTTCAGCCCAAAATCGAGAATAAACCAACTCAAATAATACAAACAACAGATGGATCTGTTCAAATACAATTTGAGCAAAATAGAAGATCTATCGATATTAAAACTCCAAGATCTAGAAATACTAGGTCAATATCTTCACGTTATCATATATCACCATGTGATTATATGGTAAGATCTCCTTCTAGAGCTTCAACCTCTCAAGTTAGAGAATCAATCCCTAGCGATTACCTATCAAATAAAGTCGAAGAATTAAGAATTAATTCTGATAATATTGTTCACGGTGTTTTTAAAAATGAAGACGAGGAAATAACCGAGTCAGAAATGGATTTTCGTGTTTAATGGATTTTCGTGTTTAATGGATTTTAAATCAAAAATTGATTTTAGCCCGGGATCACCGGCAAGAAAGAAAATTCAACAAGAATTCTTTCAACCCAAATGGGAACCTTTTCGAAAATGGTTTTTTTGAAAATTTTAATAAAGAGGATAAAAATATTATCCAAGAAAAATTTTATAAAAACCTTGAAAAACGGAATGAAAAATTACCTTTTGTTCCATGGTTTCTATCAAAATATTTTAAAAATATGATTTCTGTTCTTGAAAGAAATTATAAGCTTTCAAGGGAAAAAAAGTCTTATTTCAGTTTTTCCTCCTCAAACTAGTTTTCAAATGGAAAAGGAAAATGAAATTAGGTTTTTTAATGCTTTTCAAAAATTATTTGAAAACGATACACTTTCTATTACTATTAATCATATTAATAGTCTTTTAAAGCAACAAAATTATACTAATATGTATGTTATTGTTTTAGGAGAACAAATTTCTTTATTAAAGAAAAATATTGAGGAAATTTCGTCCTCAGTAAAAGACATAAAAAAATTTTTATTAAAAGAAAAAAATTAGATTGAACTGGTTGATATTGCGTCTCCCAGTATTCAACCTCCTCCTGAAGTTACAGATTTTAAATTAAAATCTATTTCTCATATTGAGAAACTTCTTGAAGAAAAATTTCAACATCTTAAGCTTAATACATTAAGCGAAGAATTTGAGATCGTTTAGAAAATTCAGATAATCTTCAACATACATTTAATCAAGAAATTAATAAACTTAAGCATACAAAATATGCCGATAGGCCAACCCAAAGTAAATATTACTATCCTAGGCCTACTCCCCAAGATATCTTGTTCGAAGAACAAGAATTCATGCTCACAATTCGTATAATGGTAGATGCATATACGAATGGAATCTTGATGGTTATACCGAAAGACAAATTTATAATATGATACATAGAATGCTTATGTATAGCACGATTTGCAAAGCTAATCAAAATAATGATAGAGCTGTTGCAAAAATGATCGTCGCTGGCTTTACTGGTCAGTTAAAAGGATGGTGGGATAATTACTTATCTCAACGCGAAAAAGACGATATTTATCTGACCATGAAAGAAGAAGATGGTCAACAAGTGGATAATGTTGTTATACACTTTGTGTAAACATCATTGAACACTTTACAGGCCGATGGTCTGATAATTCTGAAAATATCAGAACTCTTCTTCAAAATCTTAGGTGTAAAACTCTTACATCCTTTAGATGGTACAAAGATACCTTCCTTAGCCGAGTTATGGAACTCCCTGAGTCAAATAGTACTCACTGGAAATCTAAATTTATAGATGGTCTTCCTTCTCTTTTCGCAGAAAGAGTAAGGAATAATCTTAGAAAAGGAGAATCGAGTATCGATTATAACTCCTATACTTATGGTAAACTTATTGGAACTTGCATACAAGAAGGCTTAGCCTTATGCAATGAAATTAAATTAAATAAACAAGTCAAAAGACATTCTTTAGATGAAAAGAAACAATTAGGAGAATTCTGTGGCCAATTTGGCATGGAAAATCCCTCTACGAGTAAAACTCGTAAAGAACATAAAACTAAAAAATATTCTCCTAAGCAATACGAAAAAAGAAAATTTAGAAAATCTAAAAGAAGAGAGCAAAAATTCTCTAAGGAAAATAATTTTCAATACAGAAATAAATTCCCTCCTATTGTCTGCCGAAAATGCGGAAAAATTGGTCATAAAGCAAGTACTTGCTGGACTAAAAAGAAAATTAATAATCTTGAAATTGATAGTGAATTAAAAGAAACACTATCAAAAATCCTCCTTAATTCTGATAGTGATTCAGAATACTCTTCAAATAATGAAAATAACATTATTGAAGATATTTCATCAGAATCTGATGAATGCCGTAACTGTCAAATAGGACAACCTTGTCAAAAATTCAGATAAATCAGAATCTGAATCAGAAAATGATAATTTGTATCAAATTATCTCCCAATTTCAAGAGGTTAATGTCTCACAATAATCTCTTAGAAATGCTTAAAGAAACTGATGATCCAGATTTAAAAATCTAATCATCAAAAGAATTATTCAAAATGAAGAAACTTCTAAAGAAGTTATTCAAAAATCCGAACCCTATAAAATGTCAGAAGTAATGAAATTACTTCGAAATAAAAATAAATACGAATCCCCAGTTAATATTAAAGATTTAACTGTTGAAATTTCAATTCTTAAAACGGAAGTTAAAGAATTAAAATTAAGTAACAATAATTTGAAAGAAGACTTTCTAAACTTGAAAAGGGAAAAGAAATTCTTGATGAATCATCTTCAAGATCCCTTGAAGAATTTACCAGTACGATTGAAAATGATAATTTTCTTTCTACTTTAGAAGTTATTACTTCTCAAAAATGGCTAGTAAAAATATCATTACTAATCGAAAAAATTACAAAAAGATCTTATTGCTCTTATTGATAGTGGTGCAGATTTAAACTGCATCCAAGAGGGTTTAATACCTACCCAATATTTTTATAAGACAACTCATTCTCTTAGCTCTGCTAGCGGAGAAAAGTTGCAAATTAATTATAAAATCCCAAAGGCCTATATTTGTAAAAATAAGGTCGGTATTCCTACATCATTCTTGCTAGTCAAAAATATCACGAACCAAGTAATTCTTGGTACACCATTCCTTAGGAAAATATTTCCTATTACCAAACTAGATGAACATGGATTTAAAGGAAACTTCGAAAATAAAGAAGTGTACTTTAAGTTCATTACTGAACCAATTTCACGAATTCTTAGTGAAATAAAAGATTCTATTCTTATTAGAGCAAAAGAAAATCAAATAAATTATTTGAAACAAGAAATCAATATACTTACGATTGAGGATAGAATCCAAAATCCTAAGTTACAAGAAAAAAAAACTAATTCATAATGAATTTATATTACAAATTGCAATGATCTTCCAAACGCATTCTGGAATAGGAAGAAACATATTGTTTCTTTACCCTACGAGGAAGATTTTAGTGAGAAAAATATTCCCACTAAAGCTCGTCCCTGTCAAATGAATGCTGAATTATTAGAATATGTAAAAAGAAATAAATTCTCTCTTACAGAAAGGTTTAATAAAACCTTCGAAATCTCCTGGTCTTGTACCGCCTTTTATGTTAATAATGCAGCAGAAAAGGAAAGAGGAGCACCCAGGTTAGTAATTAATTACAAACCTTTGAATAAAGTTTTGAAATGGATCAGGTATCCTATTCCTAATAAAAAGGATTTGCTTGATCGATTGCATAATGCAATTTTATTTTCAAAATTTGATTTAAAATCTGGTTTTTGGCAAATCCAGGTTGAAGAAAAGGATCGGTATAAAACCGCCTTTACTGTCCCAATTGGACAATTTGAATGGAACGTTATGCCCTTTGGTTTAAAAAACGCTCCTTCCGAATTTCAAAACATTATGAATGATATTTTCATTCCTTATAGTAATTTTATTATCGTTTATATTGATGATATTTTAGTATTTTCTAAAGATATCGAAACACATTTTAAACATCTCGATATGTTTAAAAAAATAATTATCCAAAACGGATTAGTTATATCTAGTCCAAAAATGATTTTATTTCAAACTAAAATTAGATTTTTGGGTCATACTATTGAAAAGGGTAGTATTACTCCAATTAATAGAAGTATTGAATTTGCGTCAAAATTTCCTGACCAAATTTTTGATAAAACACAATTACAAAGATTTCTAGGAAGTTTAAATTTATTTCTCCCTATTATAAAAATCTTGCAATTGATACATCTATTTTATATGATAGATTAAAAAAGATACCTTGTCAGGGACAAATAGTCACACTGAAGCAATTAAAAAAATTAAAAGTAAAGTAACGCATCTTCCTTGTCTCATGCTTGCTAATCCCTCTTGGCAAAAAATTATTGAGACAGATGCGTCTGATATTGGCTTCGGAGGAATATTAAAACAAGTTTCTCCAGAAGATAAATTCGAGCATCTTGTTAGATTCCATTCAGGAAAATGGAATAATGCTCAGAAAAATTATGCTACTATAGCCAGAGAAGTTCTCGCTATAGTTAAATGTGTTTTAAAATTCCAGGATGATCTTTACAATCAAAAGTTTTTAATAAAAACTGATTGTCAAGCAGCAAATTATGTTTAAAAGGATTTAAACATAATGTCTCCAAACAAATGTTTGCGAGATGGCAGGCACATTAGCCCCTTTCGATTTTGAAATAATTTATAAAAAGGGAAGTGATAATAGTCTTCCTGATTATCTTACTCGTGAATATCTAACATGAGTTTTATGCAAATTGCAGCAATGTCCCAATATGGGAGAGGTTTCGCCTCTAATAGAGGTGGACGTGGTGGTCGTGGTCACGTTATTGCCCAAATGGGTAATAAGAAACTTGTGAAAGAAAATCTTTCACAATTTTCTGCATCTTCAAGTAATACTTGGAGTAAAGAAGATCCAACATACAAGGAGTTTCTTGAATACAAGAAACAAAAAGCGCAATCGCAAGAAAAGGAAGGTACTTCCTATGCAAAAATTATTGCAGACGACGACGAAGACGTCGACTATGAAAGAAAGAATCATACAGAGGTAATACTTCTGTTAGAATTCAAAGATCTAAAATGGTATGATGAACCTTGGACAATTATGTCAAGGTATTTGGAGAAAGCATCATATGCTGCTCCTTTCTATAAATCTCGTGACAATTACGAAATATTTTAAAGGCCACTGGTACGGCTGATTTTGAGCATTTTAATGCGGGTAATACCCAAATTGCTCAACGAAAAGGTTATACCTTTAGCAAAATTATTTTTAAGCAGATAATTACTGCTGAAAATTGGGCACTTCATCCCTTAAAGGATAGAGAATATCTCCATCCCGAATCAAAAATTTTGATCAAATTCAATTATTATGATTATATCGATGCCTTTAATAAGGTATTTTTATATCAAAATGATAATAAAAAACATTCTTGGTGGATTAAAATCTGCTCAGATGTTTACAAAAGGGATATTCCAAATTGGTTTTATCAATGGTGGCTATCATATGGCGCATCCGTTGAAATTTTAAAAGAACCTTTCTTTGGTCTTTACCAAGAATGGGTCAAAGTTTCTCCGTTTCTAATAGAGGCGGAACATAATAAACAATGTATTGAAGGAATGGCTTCTTTACACTTTTATATTGAATTTTCCATTCCATGGATTTGGAGATGGACTCCAGAAGTGGGTTATACCCAACAAAAACTTCCTTTCTTCAGAGGAATTTTTATACAAAATTTGGAAAAAAATGATTAGGAAAAATCAGACTGGCGAATACGAAAGTCAGCAAACGATTGATAAAATCGAAGAGAAAATTTCTCTTTATAAAACTGCGATTAATAATCATCAACAAAGGGAAGCCCCTAGTCCCTTTGAAACAATTTCTCGAAGACTTAATCTTCAAAAGGGTAAAATGAAGACCAACGAAATTATTGACGCATATCTTGAAGAAATGAAAAAAGATATTGCAAAAAACTTTGGAATGGACATTTCGGACATTTCAATGGACACGTCATCAAAAGACGAAGAAATTTGCCTTGCTGGAGAAGGACAAAGTCCGGAAAATCCGGAAGACATCTTTATTGAAGATAGATGATGCTCATGACCGCATCACAAAAGAAATAGCAATAATTAAGGACAAGGTGCGCAAATTACCAAGTCCCGTGAAGAATTTGAAGGGCTTAAAGCCAAAGGAGCACTCAATATGGACAAAATAATTAAAGATTGATCATGACATCCACTAAGGAGTACTCAAAATGGACAAAACAATTAAAAGTTGATTGGGACATCAACGGTGAAAAATTTTCCACAACTAGCTTTAATAAAGCTAAAGTCAAGATTGAAGACTTTCTTGCCATTTTTATCACAGCTGGCAAGATTCCCTCAACAAGTGGAATGGCTACGAAGAAAATATTTTTCTTCTTTAATTTTTGTACTTCTATAAATAGCATTGAAACCCAAATGTTTAGGGTGTGCTTTCTTATGTACTCTTAGACTCTCTCTACACTCTCTCCTTGTAACTCTCCTCTCTTGTAAAAACAATTAAGAAATAAAGTTGAAGTTCGACTACTCTCTACAAGTAAGTTTTATTTTATAAAAATTTATATTTCTCACCGAGCCCCAATGATGGGCTAATTCTACCGTTAAACTACACCAAGATGCCTTAATACCCTAAAAACATGGTTTTATATTATTTTATGGTGAAAAATCGATTGAAAGAATTAAGTTATGGATAAAGGTTATAATGAATTCTGAATTACGATTAATTCTATATCGGCGTTTGGCTAGCCCGTGTTGTCGCAATGAAAGGCGTTTGAGGGCGAAGGCTGTTACCGATGGAATTCATCGAACCAGAATTTTATTATGCAAACTTATCCCTTGTGTCCGACGATTTTAATTCATTCAGTAGACCCGATCCGAAAGATGTCTTTTACTGAGGACGAAATTTCCTCAATATTTTTCTTTAATAAAGAAATTTGTTCTCCTAAAACAATAACATACATATTAGTATAATTTTGTTGCTTTAAAAGACTATTAATATGATTAATAGTAATAGAAAGTGTATCGTTTTCAAATAATTTTTGAAAAGCATTAAAAAACCTAATTTCATTTTCCTTTTCCATTTGAAAACTAGTTTGAGGAGGAAAAACTGAAATAAGATTTTTTCCCGTTGAAAGCTTATAATTTCTTTCAAGAACAGAAATCATATTTTTAAAATATTTTGATAGAAACCATGGAACAAAAGGTAATTTTTCATTCCGTTTTTCAAGGTTTTTATAAAATTTTTCTTGGATAATATTTTTATCCTCTTTATTAAAATTTTCAAAAAACCATTTTCGAAAAGGTTCCCATTTGGGTTGAAAGAATTCTTGTTGAATTTTCTTTCTTGCCGGTGATCCCGGGCTAAAATCAATTTTTGATTTAAAATCCATTAAACACGAAAATCTATTTCTGACTCGGTTATTTCCTCGTCTTGATTTTTAAAAACACCGTGAACAATATTATCAGAATCAATTCTTAATTCTTCGACTTTATTTGATAGGTAATCGCTAGGGATTGATTCTCTAACTTGAGAGGTTGAAGCTCTAGAAGGAGATCTTACCATATAATCACATGGTGATATATGATAACGTGAAGATATTGACCTAGTATTTCTAGATCTTGGAGTTTTAATATCGATAGATCTTCTATTTTGCTCAAATTGTATTTGAACAGATCCATCTGTTGTTTGTATTATTTGAGTTGGTTTATTCTCGATTTTGGGCTGAAGAGGCGTAGCTCGTTCAATAACCCAATTTTCTGGGAATTGAATTTCTTCCCATTTAATAGATCTACGAGTTGTAATATTAGATCTACTAAAATTGGTCTCTATAAGAACAGTTTCGTTGATGGGTTTATCAACGATTTTACACTGAGGATTCAGTGTATAAAGAGGCTTATAATAAATCCTATAACAGATACAAATTACTTCCGATCCTGGAGCGTAATTATATCCGTGAGTTTTGACATTTAATGTTAGAGCATCAAATATATTGACATCAGTTAACGATAATTGGAGATTTGGGTATACATTAAAGTATACTGGGCCATGGGCGAGACTAGACTGAATTATTCCCATAAGGGATTGTTTCCAGTCGAGATTTCGACCATCTCTAAGAGCTGCTATAAAGCTCTCTGGTAAACCTTCTAAAGTTAAAGGCTTAAAAGCAACTTGTACTAATCCAATATGAATAAACTTATGGTTTATTCTATATTTTATTATGCAAACTTATCCCTTGTGTCCGACGATTTTAATTCATTCAGTAGACCCGATCCGAAAGATGGTATCAGAGCCATGGTGGGGGTGTTAAGAAGTCAAGGTGTAGTTTAACAGCTTATTCTTATGAATTTGATAAGAAGAAAAGATACTGTTAAAAACTGTATTGAAGAGGAGTATGATATTCCTCAAAATTTAGATCAATTGAATCGATGGACAATTCCTAAGATAGATTACAAAGTAATCTATGAATTAGGAACCTTCGAAAAATTAGGTTTGAAACAGGTAGTCAAAACTACCGAAGAAAACATCTCCTCAACAACGAGGAGATGGTGATTAGACTTCTAAGCAATAGAGACTTAGAAAAATATAGAATAAACCATAAGTTTATTCATATTGGATTAGTACAAGTTGCTTTTAAGCCTTTAACTTTAGAAGGTTTACCAGAGAGCTTTATAGCAGCTCTTAGAGATGGTCGAAATCTCGACTGGAAACAATCCCTTATGGGAATAATTCAGTCTACTCTCGCCCATGGCCCAGTATACTTTAATGTATACCCAAATCTCCAATTATCGTTAACTGATGTCAATATATTTGATGCTCTAACATTAAATGTCAAAACTCACGGATATAATTACGCTCCAGGATCGGAAGTAATTTGTATCTGTTATAGGATTTATTATAAGCCTCTTTATACACTGAATCCTCAGTGTAAAATCGTTGATAAACCCATCAACGAAACTGTTCTTATAGAGACCAATTTTAGTAGATCTAATATTACAACTCGTAGATCTATTAAATGGGAAGAAATTCAATTCCCAGAAAATTGGGTTATTGAACGAGCTACGCCTCTTCAGCCCAAAATCGAGAATAAACCAACTCAAATAATACAAACAACAGATGGATCTGTTCAAATACAATTTGAGCAAAATAGAAGATCTATCGATATTAAAACTCCAAGATCTAGAAATACTAGGTCAATATCTTCACGTTATCATATATCACCATGTGATTATATGGTAAGATCTCCTTCTAGAGCTTCACCTCTCAAGTTAGAGAATCAATCCCTAGCGATTACCTATCAAATAAAGTCGAAGAATTAAGAATTATTCTGATAATATTGTTCACGGTGTTTTTAAAAATCAAGACGAGGAAATAACCGAGTCAGAAATGGATTTTCGTGTTTAATGGATTTTAAATCAAAAATTGATTTTAGCCCGGGATCACCGGCAAGAAAGAAAATTCAACAAGAATTCTTTCAACCCAAATGGGAACCTTTTCGAAAATGGTTTTTTGAAAATTTTAATAAAGAGGATAAAAATATTATCCAAGAAAAATTTTATAAAAACCTTGAAAAACGGAATGAAAAATTACCTTTTGTTCCATGGTTTCTATCAAAATATTTTAAAAATATGATTTCTGTTCTTGAAAGAAATTATAAGCTTTCAACGGGAAAAAATCTTATTTCAGTTTTTCCTCCTCAAACTAGTTTTCAAATGGAAAAGGAAAATGAAATTAGGTTTTTTAATGCTTTTCAAAAATTATTTGAAAACGATACACTTTCTATTACTATTAATCATATTAATAGTCTTTTAAAGCAACAAAATTATACTAATATGTATGTTATTGTTTTAGGAGAACAAATTTCTTTATTAAAGAAAAATATTGAGGAAATTTCGTCCTCAGTAAAAGACATAAAAATTTTTATTAAAAGAAAAAAATAGATTGAACTGGTTGATATTGCGTCTCCCAGTATTCAACCTCCTCCTGAAGTTACAGATTTTAAATTAAAATCTATTTCTCATATTGAGAAACTTCTTGAAGAAAAATTTCAACATCTTAAGCTTAATACATTAAGCGAAGAATTTGCAGATCGTTTAGAAAATTCAGATAATCTTCAACATACATTTAATCAAGAAATTAATAAACTTAAGCATACAAAATATGCCGATAGGCCAACCCAAAGTAAATATTACTATCCTAGGCCTACTCCCCAAGATATCTTGTTCGAAGAACAAGAATTCATGCTCACAATTCGTATAATGGTAGATGCATATACGAATGGAATCTTGATGGTTATACCGAAAGACAAATTTATAATATGATACATAGAATGCTTATGTATAGCACGATTTGCAAAGCTAATCAAAATAATGATAGAGCTGTTGCAAAAATGATCGTCGCTGGCTTTACTGGTCAGTTAAAAGGATGGTGGGATAATTACTTATCTCAACGCGAAAAAGACGATATTTATCTGACCATGAAAGAAGAAGATGGTCAACAAGTGGATAATGTTGTCTATACACTTTGTGTAAACATCATTGAACACTTTACAGGCCGATGGTCTGATAATTCTGAAAATATCAGAACTCTTCTTCAAAATCTTAGGTGTAAAACTCTTACATCCTTTAGATGGTACAAAGATACCTTCCTTAGCCGAGTTATGGAACTCCCTGAGTCAAATAGTACTCACTGGAAATCTAAATTTATAGATGGTCTTCCTTCTCTTTTCGCAGAAAGAGTAAGGAATAATCTTAGAAAAGGAGAATCGAGTATCGATTATAACTCCTATACTTATGGTAAACTTATTGGAACTTGCATACAAGAAGGCTTAGCCTTATGCAATGAAATTAAATTAAATAAACAAGTCAAAAGACATTCTTTAGATGAAAAGAAACAATTAGGAGAATTCTGTGGCCAATTTGGCATGGAAAATCCCTCTACGAGTAAAACTCGTAAAGAACATAAAACTAAAAAATATTCTCCTAAGCAATACGAAAAAAGAAAATTTAGAAAATCTAAAAGAAGAGAGCAAAAATTCTCTAAGGAAAATAATTTTCAATACAGAAATAAATTCCCTCCTATTGTCTGCCGAAAATGCGGAAAAATTGGTCATAAAGCAAGTACTTGCTGGACTAAAAAGAAAATTAATAATCTTGAAATTGATAGTGAATTAAAAGAAACACTATCAAAAATCCTCCTTAATTCTGATAGTGATTCAGAATACTCTTCAAATAATGAAAATAACATTATTGAAGATATTTCATCAGAATCTGATGAATGCCGTAACTGTCAAATAGGACAACCTTGCTCAAAATTCAGATAAATCAGAATCTGAATCAGAAAATGATAATTTGTATCAAATTATCTCCCAATTTCAAGAGGTTAATGTCTCGACAATAATCTCTTAGAAATGCTTAAAGAAACTGATGATCCAGATTTAAAAAATCTAATCATCAAAAGAATTATTCAAAATGAAGAAACTTCTAAAGAAGTTATTCAAAAATCCGAACCCTATAAAATGTCAGAAGTAATGAAATTACTTCGAAATAAAAATAAATACGAATCCCCAGTTAATATTAAAGATTTAACTGTTGAAATTTCAATTCTTAAAACGGAAGTTAAAGAATTAAAATTAAGTAACAATAATTAGAAAGAAGACTTTCTAAACTTGAAAAGGGAAAAGAAATCCTTGATGAATCATCTTCAAGATCCCTTGAAGAATTTACCGGTACGAATGAAAATGATAATTTTCTTTCTACTTTAGAAGTTATTACTTCTCAAAAATGGCTAGTAAAAATATCATTACTAATCGAAAAAATTACAAAAAGATCTTATTGCTCTTATTGATAGTGGTGCAGATTTAAACTGCATCCAAGAGGGTTTAATACCTACCCAATATTTTTATAAGACAACTCATTCTCTAGCTCTGCTAGCGGAGAAAAGTTGCAAATTAATTATAAAATCCCAAAGGCCTATATTTGTAAAAATAAGGTCTGTATTCCTACATCATTCTTGCTAGTCAAAAATATCACGAACCAAGTAATTCTTGGTACACCATTCCTTAGGAAAATATTTCCTATTACCAAAATAGATGAACATGGATTTAAAGGAAACTTCGAAAATAAAGAAGTGTACTTTAAGTTCATTACTGAACCAATTTCACGAATTCTTAGTGAAATAAAAGATTCTATTCTATTAGAGCAAAAGAAAATCAAATAAATTATTTGAAACAAGAAATCAGTATACTTACGATTGAGGATAGAATCCAAAATCCTAAGTTACAAGAAAAAATTAAACTAATTCATAATGAATTTATATTACAAATTGCAATGATCTTCCAAACGCATTCTGGAATAGGAAGAAACATATTGTTTCTTTACCCTACGAGGAAGATTTTAGTGAGAAAAATATTCCCACTAAAGCTCGTCCCTGTCAAATGAATGCTGAATTATTAGAATTGTAAAAAGAAATAAATTCTCTCTTACAGAAAGGTTTAATAAAACCTTCGAAATCTCCTGGTCTTGTACCGCCTTTTATGTTAATAATGCAGCAGAAAAGGAAAGAGGAGCACCCAGGTTAGTAATTAATTACAAACCTTTGAATAAAGTTTTGAAATGGATCAGGTATCCTATTCCTAATAAAAAGGATTTGCTTGATCGATTGCATAATGCAATTTTATTTTCAAAATTTGATTTAAAATCTGGTTTTTGGCAAATCCAGGTTGAAGAAAAGATCGGTATAAAACCGCCTTTACTGTCCCAATTGGACAATTTGAATGGAACGTTATGCCCTTTGGTTTAAAAAACGCTCCTTCCGAATTTCAAAACATTATGAATGATATTTTCATTCCTTTTAGTAATTTTATTATCGTTTATATTGATGATATTTTAGTATTTTCTAAAGATATCGAAACACATTTTAAACATCTCGATATGTTTAAAAAATAATTATCCAAAACGGATTAGTTATATCTAGTCCAAAAATGATTTTATTTCAAACTAAAATTAGATTTTTGGGTCATACTATTGAAAAGGGTAGTATTACTCCAATTAATAGAAGTATTGAATTTGCGTCAAAATTTCCTGACCAAATTTTTGATAAAACACAATTACAAAGATTTCTAGGAAGTTTAAATTATTTTCCCCTATTATAAAAATCTTGCAATTGATACATCTATTTTATATGATAGATTAAAAAAGATACCTTGTCAGTGGACAAATAGTCACACTGAAGCAATTAAAAAAATTAAAAGTAAAGTAACGCATCTTCCTTGTCTCATGCTTGCTAATCCCTCTTGGCAAAAAATTATTGAGACAGATGCGTCTGATATTGGCTTCGGAGGAATATTAAAACAAGTTTCTCCAGAAGATAAATTCGAGCATCTTGTTAGATTCCATTCAGGAAAATGGAATAATGCTCAGAAAAATTATGCTACTATAGCCAGAGAAGTTCTCGCTATAGTTAAATGTGTTTTAAAATTCCAGGATGATCTTTACAATCAAAAGTTTTTAATAAAAACGATTGTCAAGCAGCAAATTTATGTTTAAAAGGATTTTAAACATAATGTCTCCAAACAAATGTTTGCGAGATGGCAGGCACATTTAGCCCCTTTCGATTTTGAAATAATTTAAAAAAGGGAAGTGATAATAGTCTTCCTGATTATCTTACTCGTGAATATCTAACATGAGTTTTATGCAAATTGCAGCAATGTCCCAATATGGGAGAGGTTTCGCCTCTAATAGAGGTGGACGTGGTGGTCGTGGTCACGTTATTGCCCAAATGGGTAATAAGAAACTTGTGAAAGAAAATCTTTCACAATTTTCTGCATCTTCAAGTAATACTTGGAGTAAAGAAGATCCAACATACAAGGAGTTTCTTGAATACAAGAAACAAAAAGCGCAATCGCAAGAAAAGGAAGGTACTTCCTATGCAAAAATTATTGCAGACGACGACGAAGACGTCGACTATGAAAGAAAGAATCATACAGAGGTAATACTTCTGTTAGAATTCAAAGATCTAAAATGGTCTGATGAACCTTGGACAATTATGTCAAGGTATTTGGAGAAAGCATCATATGCTGCTCCTTTCTATAAATCTCGTGACAATTACGAAATATTTTAAAGGCCACTGGTACGGCTGATTTTGAGCATTTTAATGCGGGTAATACCCAAATTGCTCAACGAAAAGGTTATACCTTTAGCAAAATTATTTTTAAGCAGATAATTACTGCTGAAAATTGGGCACTTCATCCCTTAAAGGATAGAGAATATCTCCATCCCGAATCAAAAATTTTGATCAAATTTAATTATTATGATTATATCGATGCCTTTAATAAGGTATTTTTATATCAAAATGATAATAAAAAACATTCTTGGTGGATTAAAATCTGCTCAGATGTTTACAAAAGGATATTCCAAATTGGTTTTATCAATGGTGGCTATCATATGGCGCATCCGTTGAAATTTTAAAGGAACCTTTCTTTGGTCTTTACCAAGAATGGGTCAAAGTTTCTCCGTTTCTAATAGAGGCGGAACATAATAAACAATGTATTGAAGGAATGGCTTCTTTACACTTTTATATTGAATTTTCCATTCCATGGATTTGGAGATGGACTCCAGAAGTGGGTTATACCCAACAAAAACTTCCTTGTCTTCAGAGGAATTTTTATACAAAATTTGGAAAAAAATGATTAGGAAAAATCAGACTGGCGAATACGAAAGTCAGCAAACGATTGATAAAATCGAAGAGAAAATTTCTCTTTATAAAACTGCGATTAATAATCATCAACAAAGGGAAGCCCCTAGTCCCTTTGAAACAATTTCTCGAAGACTTAATCTTCAAAAGGGTAAAATGAAGACCAACGAAATTATTGACGCATATCTTGAAGAAATGAAAAAAGATATTGCAAAAAACTTTGGAATGGACATTTCGGACATTTCAATGGACACGTCATCAAAAGACGAAGAAATTTGCCTTGCTGGAGAAGGACAAAGTCCGGAAAATCGGAAGACATCTTTATTGAAGATATAGATGATGCTCATGACCGCATCACAAAGAAATAGCAATAATTAAGGACAAGGTGCGCAAATTACCAAGTCCCGTGAAGAATTTGAAGGGCTTAAAGCCAAAGGAGCACTCAATATGGACAAAATAATTAAAGATTGATCATGACATCCACAAGGAGCACTCAAATGGACAAAACAATTAAAGTTGATTGGGACATCAACGGTGAAAAATTTTCCACAACTAGCTTTAATAAAGCTAAAGTCAAATGAAGACTTTCTTGCCATTTTTATCACAGCTGGCAAGATTCCCTCAACAAGTGGAATGGCTACGAAGAAAATATTTTTCTTCTTTAATTTTTGTACTTCTATAAATAGCATTGAAACCCAAATGTTTAGGGTGTGCTTTCTTATGTACTCTTAGACTCTCTCTACACTCTCTCCTTGTAACTCTCCTCTCTTGTAAAAATTAAGAAATAAAGTTGAAGTTCGACTACTCTCTACAAGTAAGTTTTATTTTATAAAAATTTATATTTCTCACCGAGCCCCAATGATGGGCTAATTCTACCGTTAAACTACACCAAGATGCCTTAATACCCTAAAAACATGGTTTTATATTATTTTATGGTGAAAAATCGATTGAAAGAATTAAGTTATGGATAAAGGTTATAATGAATTCTGAATTACGATTAATTCTATATCGGCGTTTGGCTAGCCCGTGTTGTCGCAATGAGAGGCGTTTGAGGGCGAAGGCTGTTACCGATGGAATTCATCGAACCAGAATTTTATTATGCAAACTTATCCCTTGTGTCCGACGATTTTAATTCATTCAGTAGACCCGATCCGAAAGATGTCTTTTACTGAGGACGAAATTTCCTCAATATTTTTCTTTAATAAAGAAATTTGTTCTCCTAAAACAATAACATACATATTAGTATAATTTTGTTGCTTTAAAAGACTATTAATATGATTAATAGTAATAGAAAGTGCATCGTTTTCAAATAATTTTTGAAAAGCATTAAAAAACCTAATTTCATTTTCCTTTTCCATTTGAAAACTAGTTTGAGGAGGAAAAACTGAAATAAGATTTTTTCCCGTTGAAAGCTTATAATTTCTTTCAAGAACAGAAATCATATTTTTAAAATATTTTGATAGAAACCATGGAACAAAAGGTAATTTTTCATTCCGTTTTTCAAGGTTTTTATAAAATTTTTCTTGGATAATATTTTTATCCTCTTTATTAAAATTTTCAAAAAACCATTTTCGAAAAGGTTCCCATTTGGGTTGAAAGAATTCTTGTTGAATTTTCTTTCTTGCCGGTGATCCCGGGCTAAAATCAATTTTTGATTTAAAATCCATTAAACACGAAAATCCATTTCTGACTCGGTTATTTCCTCGTCTTGATTTTTAAAAACACCGTGAACAATATTATCAGAATCAATTCTTAATTCTTCGACTTTATTTGATAGGTAATCGCTAGGGATTGATTCTCTAACTTGAGAGGTTGAAGCTCTAGAAGGAGATCTTACCATATAATCACATGGTGATATATGATAACGTGAAGATATTGACCTAGTATTTCTAGATCTTGGAGTTTTAATATCGATAGATCTTCTATTTTGCTCAAATTGTATTTGAACAGATCCATCTGTTGTTTGTATTATTTGAGTTGGTTTATTCTCGATTTTGGGCTGAAGAGGCGTAGCTCGTTCAATAACCCAATTTTCTGGGAATTGAATTTCTTCCCATTTAATAGATCTACGAGTTGTAATATTAGATCTACTAAAATTGGTCTCTATAAGAACAGTTTCGTTGATGGGTTTATCAACGATTTTACACTGAGGATTCAGTGTATAAAGAGGCTTATAATAAATCCTATAACAGATACAAATTACTTCCGATCCTGGAGCGTAATTATATCCGTGAGTTTTGACATTTAATGTTAGAGCATCAAATATATTGACATCAGTTAACGATAATTGGAGATTTGGGTATACATTAAAGTATACTGGGCCATGGGCGAGACTAGACTGAATTATTCCCATAAGGGATTGTTTCCAGTCGAGATTTCGACCATCTCTAAGAGCTGCTATAAAGCTCTCTGGTAAACCTTCTAAAGTTAAAGGCTTAAAAGCAACTTGTACTAATCCAATATGAATAAACTTATGGTTTATTCTATATTTTTCTAAGTCTCTATTGCTTAGAAGTCTAATCACCATCTCCTCGTTGTTGAGGGAGATGTTTTCTTCGGTAGTTTTGACTACCTGTTTCAAACCTAATTTTTCGAAGGTTCCTAATTCATAGATTACTTTGTAATCTATCTTAGGAATTGTCCATCGATTCAATTGATCTAAATTTTGAGGAATATCATACTCCTCTTCAATACAGTTTTTAACAGTATCTTTTCTTCTTATCAAATTCATAAGAATAAGCTGTTAAACTACACCTTGACTTCTTAACACCCCCACCATGGCTCTGATACCATCTTTCGGATCGGGTCTACTGAATGAATTAAAATCGTCGGACACAAGGGATAAGTTTGCATAATAAAATATAGAATAAACCATAAGTTTATTCATATTGGATTAGTACAAGTTGCTTTTAAGCCTTTAACTTTAGAAGGTTTACCAGAGAGCTTTATAGCAGCTCTTAGAGATGGTCGAAATCTCGACTGGAAACAATCCCTTATGGGAATAATTCAGTCTACTCTCGCCCATGGCCCAGTATACTTTAATGTATACCCAAATCTCCAATTATCGTTAACTGATGTCAATATATTTGATGCTCTAACATTAAATGTCAAAACTCACGGATATAATTACGCTCCAGGATCGGAAGTAATTTGTATATGTTATAGGATTTATTATAAGCCTCTTTATACACTGAATCCTCAGTGTAAAATCGTTGATAAACCCATCAACGAAACTGTTCTTATAGAGACCAATTTTAGTAGATCTAATATTACAACTCGTAGATCTATTAAATGGGAAGAAATTCAATTCCCAGAAAATTGGGTTATTGAACGAGCTACGCCTCTTCAGCCCAAAATCGAGAATAAACCAACTCAAATAATACAAACAACAGATGGATCTGTTCAAATACAATTTGAGCAAAATAGAAGATCTATCGATATTAAAACTCCAAGATCTAGAAATACTAGGTCAATATCTTCACGTTATCATATATCACCATGTGATTATATGGTAAGATCTCCTTCTAGAGCTTCAACCTCTCAAGTTAGAGAATCAATCCCTAGCGATTACCTATCAAATAAAGTCGAAGAATTAAGAATTGATTCTGATAATATTGTTCACGGTGTTTTTAAAAATCAAGACGAGGAAATAACCGAGTCAGAAATGGATTTTCGTGTTTAATGGATTTTAAATCAAAAATTGATTTTAGCCCGGGATCACCGGCAAGAAAGAAAATTCAACAAGAATTCTTTCAACCCAAATGGGAACCTTTTCGAAAATGGTTTTTTGAAAATTTTAATAAAGAGGATAAAAATATTATCCAAGAAAAATTTTATAAAAACCTTGAAAAACGGAATGAAAAATTACCTTTTGTTCCATGGTTTCTATCAAAATATTTTAAAAATATGATTTCTGTTCTTGAAAGAAATTATAAGCTTTCAACGGGAAAAAAATCTTATTTCAGTTTTTCCTCCTCAAACTAGTTTTCAAATGGAAAAGGAAAATGAAATTAGGTTTTTTAATGCTTTTCAAAAATTATTTGAAAACGATACACTTTCTATTACTATTAATCATATTAATAGTCTTTTAAAGCAACAAAATTATACTAATATGTATGTTATTGTTTTAGGAGAACAAATTTCTTTATTAAAGAAAAATATTGAGGAAATTTCGTCCTCAGTAAAAGACATAAAAATTTTTTTATTAAAAGAAAAAAATTAGATTGAACTGGTTGATATTGCGTCTCCCAGTATTCAACCTCCTCCTGAAGTTACAGATTTTAAATTAAAATCTATTTCTCATATTGAGAAACTTCTTGAAGAAAAATTTCAACATCTTAAGCTTAATACATTAAGCGAAGAATTTGAAGATCGTTTAGAAAATTCAGATAATCTTCAACATACATTTAATCGAGAAATTAATAAACTTAAGCATACAAAATATGCCGATAGGCCAACCCAAAGTAAATATTACTATCCTAGGCCTACTCCCCAAGATATCTTGTTCGAAGAACAAGAATTCATGCTCACAATTCGTATAATGGTAGATGCATATACGAATGGAATCTTGATGGTTATACCGAAAGACAAATTTATAATATGATACATAGAATGCTTATGTATAGCACGATTTGCAAAGCTAATCAAAATAATGATAGAGCTGTTGCAAAAATGATCGTCGCTGGCTTTACTGGTCAGTTAAAAGGATGGTGGGATAATTACTTATCTCAACGCGAAAAAGACGATATTTATCTGACCATGAAAGAAGAAGATGGTCAACAAGTGGATAATGTTGTCTATACACTTTGTGTAAACATCATTGAACACTTTACAGGCCGATGGTCTGATAATTCTGAAAATATCAGAACTCTTCTTCAAAATCTTAGGTGTAAAACTCTTACATCCTTTAGATGGTACAAAGATACCTTCCTTAGCCGAGTTATGGAACTCCCTGAGTCAAATAGTACTCACTGGAAATCTAAATTTATAGATGGTCTTCCTTCTCTTTTCGCAGAAAGAGTAAGGAATAATCTTAGAAAAGGAGAATCGAGTATCGATTATAACTCCTATACTTATGGTAAACTTATTGGAACTTGCATACAAGAAGGCTTAGCCTTATGCAATGAAATTAAATTAAATAAACAAGTCAAAAGACATTCTTTAGATGAAAAGAAACAATTAGGAGAATTCTGTGGCCAATTTGGCATGGAAAATCCCTCTACGAGTAAAACTCGTAAAGAACATAAAACTAAAAAATATTCTCCTAAGCAATACGAAAAAAGAAAATTTAGAAAATCTAAAAGAAGAGAGCAAAAATTCTCTAAGGAAAATAATTTTCAATACAGAAATAAATTCCCTCCTATTGTCTGCCGAAAATGCGGAAAAATTGGTCATAAAGCAAGTACTTGCTGGACTAAAAAGAAAATTAATAATCTTGAAATTGATAGTGAATTAAAAGAAACACTATCAAAAATCCTCCTTAATTCTGATAGTGATTCAGAATACTCTTCAAATAATGAAAATAACATTATTGAAGATATTTCATCAGAATCTGATGAATGCCGTAACTGTCAAATAGGACAACCTTGTTCAAAAAATTCAGATAAATCAGAATCTGAATCAGAAAATGATAATTTGTATCAAATTATCTCCCAATTTCAAGAGGTTAATGTCCTCCACAATAATCTCTTAGAAATGCTTAAAGAAACTGATGATCCAGATTTAAAAAATCTAATCATCAAAAGAATTATTCAAAATGAAGAAACTTCTAAAGAAGTTATTCAAAAATCCGAACCCTATAAAATGTCAGAAGTAATGAAATTACTTCGAAATAAAAATAAATACGAATCCCCAGTTAATATTAAAGATTTAACTGTTGAAATTTCAATTCTTAAAACGGAAGTTAAAGAATTAAAATTAAGTAACAATAATCTTGAAAGAAGACTTTCTAAACTTGAAAAGGGAAAAGAAATTCTTGAAGAATTT
This sequence comes from Linderniella brevidens, assembly GCA_004919715.1. Classification (NCBI taxonomy): domain Eukaryota; kingdom Viridiplantae; phylum Streptophyta; class Magnoliopsida; order Lamiales; family Linderniaceae; genus Linderniella; species Linderniella brevidens. The sequence goes on from SWDC01000148.1 coordinate 11,655,944, forward strand.
ACCAGTACGATTGAAAATGATAATTTTCTTTCTACTTTAGAAGTTATTACTTCTCAAAAATGGCTAGTAAAAATATCATTACTAATCGAAAAAAATTACCAAAAAGATCTTATTGCTCTTATTGATAGTGGTGCAGATTTAAACTGCATCCAAGAGGGTTTAATACCTACCCAATATTTTTATAAGACAACTCATTCTCTTAGCTCTGCTAGCGGAGAAAAGTTGCAAATTAATTATAAAATCCCAAAGGCCTATATTTGTAAAAATAAGGTCTGTATCCCTACATCATTCTTGCTAGTCAAAAATATCACGAACCAAGTAATTCTTGGTACACCATTCCTTAGGAAAATATTTCCTATTACCAAACTAGATGAACATGGATTTAAAGGAAACTTCGAAAATAAAGAAGTGTACTTTAAGTTCATTACTGAACCAATTTCACGAATTCTTAGTGAAATAAAAGATTCTATTCTTATTAGAGCAAAAGAAAATCAAATAAATTATTTGAAACAAGAAATCAGTATACTTACGATTGAGGATAGAATCCAAAATCCTAAGTTACAAGAAAAAATTAAACTAATTCATAATGAATTTATATTACAAATTTGCAATGATCTTCCAAACGCATTCTGGAATAGGAAGAAACATATTGTTTCTTTACCCTACGAGGAAGATTTTAGTGAGAAAAATATTCCCACTAAAGCTCGTCCCTGTCAAATGAATGCTGAATTATTAGAATTGTGTAAAAAAGAAATAAATTCTCTCTTACAGAAAGGTTTAATAAAACCTTCGAAATCTCCTTGGTCTTGTACCGCCTTTTATGTTAATAATGCAGCAGAAAAGGAAAGAGGAGCACCCAGGTTAGTAATTAATTACAAACCTTTGAATAAAGTTTTGAAATGGATCAGGTATCCTATTCCTAATAAAAAGGATTTGCTTGATCAATTGCATAATGCAATTTTATTTTCAAAATTTGATTTAAAATCTGGTTTTTGGCAAATCCAGGTTGAAGAAAAGGATCGGTATAAAACCGCCTTTACTGTCCCAATTGGACAATTTGAATGGAACGTTATGCCCTTTGGTTTAAAAAACGCTCCTTCCGAATTTCAAAACATTATGAATGATATTTTCATTCCTTATAGTAATTTTATTATCGTTTATATTGATGATATTTTAGTATTTTCTAAAGATATCGAAACACATTTTGTTAGTCCTACGCATCCAACTACGTTTAAGATTAAAGACGATTTACCACGATTAAAGATCGGAAGTATTGATTCGTCGTGGGATGGGCGTGGGAGACTTTGATAGCTTTGGGAATTCTCTTGTAATATCACTAATCTCTTCACACACACACTATGTGTGAGGGTTTTTGGTATTTATACCACAAGTTGGTATATAATACCTTGGGCTTTTGTAAGCCCAGTTACATTTAATAGCTCACTAGCCTCTAATTAAATTAAAGCCTAGTTCGCTAAATTAATTACAAGACTAAGATAAAATAATACATTGAACACAATAAAATAATCCTAACAATCTCCCCCTTTGTGTTCAATTTATAATTAAGCGCTTGGTATCTTGGTCTTGTAAATCTTTTCCTGAGTCCTTGAAGAACACGTATCAAAGTGGCATTAGCGAAAGCGTTAGTGCGTGTGTTCTTCTTTAGTGTTTCTCCTCCTTTGTCTCGTCTTGACCTTCTCTTCTCGGCACCGCATCTTTCATCAAGTCTTCTCTCGAAGCTTGTCTTGGAGATGTCGGGGCTCGAAGAGGCTTGCCGGTGAGTTCAGTCTCTCCCTTTGATAGTGCACAACTCCCCCTACGTTTGTTCAACCTTGTGTTGGGATTGGGGAGTTCTCTTTATATTCGGAGAGGCGAACTTGTGGCTGTAAATTCGAGTTTTGAAGGTCGTGGTTCGCTTGATTTTCTGATGACGCTTGAGATTTGAGCATTTCCGATCAATCTTGCATTTTTCGTTGTGGTACGGCTCCCATTTTCTTTCTTTACTACTAGGTGAAAATAGGTCGTCGATGGCAAGATGTTTGCATCGTCAGGACGAGGAGAAGCAACTCAGGTTGGGCAATAACCTAACGGAGCCACAAAGGCGATCCGTCTTGAAGGTTAACCGGGGTCACAAAGACTTCCCGTTAACATCAATTCTCTTCTTCTTGGCTCCAGGTTCATCTTCTTCGAAGGAAGTTGTCTGGTTCGGCTTCGAGAAAGCTTGTCTGGCTCCGGAAGAAGGTAAGTGTGGGGCTTGATTTAAGTTGTGCCGAGGCTCCTTTGGAATGTACGTTCAAGTGCAGGAGAGCCCGGCTTCAGAGTGGTACGCTCGGCGGAATTTGTTGGGTGGTCCGACCTCTTTGTTTATCCGTGTCCCCTTCTCCCCCTCATGGCGATCGAATTAACGAGATCGGCATGCTTGTTTTGGAAGATAAGGACACAAACGACAGGTCGGCGTGGTAATGAACAGACGGAGCCACTAAGGCAATCCGTCATCACGATTGCCTGTGAGTACAGGGCTTGGTAAACCGGGGCCACATAGGCATCCCGTTTTCATCGTTCTAGAGACTAGCTCGAGACGATGGCCTGATTCCGTTGTTGTTTTGATGTTGCAACGGCAGGACTTCCTTCCGATCATCGAACCATGTCTACGAGTAACATGTCTACGAAAGTTCTAACTTGATCAGAAAGACCAGGTGTTATAAGAGTGTATGTGTCCTAGAAAATATTTAAAATATGGGACGTGAGGACACACTAGACTCGATTGTGCACAAGAAAGTGTGGTAGTGGGGCTGAGTACCACTTAATTCAATATCTCCCACTTCCGAGTGAAGCGGTGATAGTAGTCGTGTCTCCCCGTGATTTCTTGAAACACCTGTCTTTTGTGAGACAGACGAGTGGGTGAGGCTCGGTTGTGCATGCGCCGTTGGACCTAATGCGGCGACTTCTACCCGGGAGCTAATAAAATTAGCACCTGTACCTATGGGGGTGTGATCCGAGATATTTGTGAGGTAAGGGAATGTTGTAGTGTTGGTCTTTTCAAAATGAATCAGAAGCATCATCGGAGGCAAGCTTTGCAAGATATTGACTAGTTCTCGGTGATGTTCCGGGGTTAGATTCAGTTGGATTTGCCTGAATCATGAGAACAAATTATCCTTGCGTCCGGTAGGAAGTAGTGAGTGCTGCTTTATTTGTATCAGCAATGCCGGAGCAGGTTGCTTGAAGTGAGCACCGAGTTTGCACTAAAGGCCACCATTGGAAGCTTGAGATTCTTCGTTTAGAAAAGACTTGATATTTGGATGCTCGAAATTCTTCGTTCCAATCCGTCGAATGGTGTCAGAGGGATAATAATTTTTTTTTTTTTTTTTTTTTTTTTAATCATGCTCCCTAAATAATATTGCTCCCCCTCAAAAGATGCGTAGTCGGATTGAAACAATTTCTCTTCAATCTCTTTCCCTAAATTTACATATCCATGCTCTCTCCCCCCAAAAAAAATGTAATTATTTCTCCCTTTTAAACAATTGTAGAGGTTGCTTCTCTTTTATAAGTAAAAGAGTAGCTCCCCCTCAAATAAGGCTCATTTAAAAATGGTTTTTATCATTTTCGTGCGTAATATGCAACTCGGATCTCAAAATCTCGTAATGTTTTGAAAATGCATATTTAAAATGTACCATTTTAAAAGAAGGTATTTTTCAACGGAATACCAACCATGCTGGGGTTATCTGCAAAACCTTATCGGGACTTTGGTACCCATATTTGTATGGGTCCTCCCTTATTAGCAGAAAATAATTTATGCTTAGCATGTGTCAAATTCGGTCCTAAATCGTCCAACAATAAATTATTGGATAACCACTTAGGGGTAATTTGACACGGAAAAGACGTTTCAGTGCCAGTGAATGTGTCTCTAGGTATTCTAGAGTGAAAGATCTTCTCTTTGGCTAGTCTCATAAGGTGCTTTTCCGAATGGACTTTGACAGGATATTTCAAGTAGGAATACGAAGCTACAACATTGCAGGCATGTATAGCGGGTGAATACCTACGAGAAGACTTCACACAATTCACTCCATAATGATGGTCTTTAGTGGGATTTTGCTTACGAGAATGATAAACATTTTTGTTCGTGTAAGGAAATCCACTTTTCTCATTCTTTAAAGAATGGGAAATTTTGGAAGCTCGAGAAGTTAGCTTGCTTGAGCATGAAACTTCTCTTTGAGGAGCATCCTTTTTAATAGGAATAGGAGAGGAAAAATCAATAACAGTTTCTACTCTAGTTTTCATAGAAGGTGTTGATTTTCCTTTCCTCTTCCTATTTTTCTCCTGTTCCTTGGAAGAATTAAGCTTAGGCTTTTTACTTATCTTTTCTGCTCGGGTCACCGTAGACTTTGAAGTCGTCACGGGTAACTTAGAATGTGTATTTGAAGCTTTCTCAGATTTGAGAACAGAGATGCTTTTAATTTTTGTTGTCTTGACCTGTTTCGAGGATGATGTATCTTTTGAAAAATCATGGAAAACAGGTAAGGACGGGGAATTTTTAAGATTTGAAATCTCCTCTAAGAGTTTTTGCTTTTCTGCTTGAAACACTACTCTTTCCGATTCCAAAGTTGCGTTCAATTCGGAAATTTTACTAGCAATCATAGGAATTTCCAACCACGAGATAGATTTATATAAGTTGTTTTCCCCGTCAAGCGCTGAAAAGGAATCTTGGTCGACTAGCTTCGCAATAATTGTCTTTAAAGGGATAGTTCTAGTGTACCATTTATTGCAGATTGCTAGGATAACCTCATATTGTTCTGTGACGACATTCCACTCAGTTGCTTTGAGTTCAAAACGACATCGATTAAATTCCTCAATTTCTTTAGCTTGAGCATCCATAATTAAGTATTAATTTTAAAATTAATTATTTTCTGAAAGAAATGGCTCTTGAAACTTTTGTTCCAAAAAGTTTGGTTTTGTCAAAAGATAGCGTGAAATTTCGAAAAAAAATTAGATTTCGAAAATTTGAGAGTTACCAAAACTTTTTCTAAAATTTGCCAAAAATGTCCTAAATAGATTGTTGGATACGTGATCGTTGACACGTAAAGTGGATTTGCCTTTGGAAAATTAACAAAAGCGTTTTCTATACCTAAAATTTTGGGCCCGAAAAAAATTTATTTTTAAAAAAAAATTTCGAAAGTTTTTTTTTTTTTTTTTTTTTTTTTATTATTAAGGGGTGGCCGAAAATTTTAAGTGGTCGAAAATGTTACGGGTAATTTCAAAGGGTGGGTTATAGTGAAACTCGGATGGAAATATTTCGCTTAGTCTAAATTCGGGTAGAAATTCGATTTCAGTTTCGCCAAATTTCACAAATTCGGGGGACTCAAATTAAATTGGTCACGAAATTATGAAATTCGGGTATTAGTAGAAATTCGTCGAATTTGATTTGAACAGTAGTAATTCGCCGAGTTTTCCACAATTGGGCAAATTTTGTAATTTTGCCCGAAAATTTGCCAAATTCGGGTAGTAGAAGTTCGCCGAAATTGTAAAATTTGATTCAAAATCAGGAATTCAAAATTCGGGTAACTTAATTGAAATTTGGCGAGAATTTTGAAATTGGATTAACCAATTTCGGCGATAGAAATTCAATATCCAAATTCGGCCAGCTATCTAATGAAAATTGTCTCAAATTCTGGCGAATTTCGATCGAAATTCGGCGAGATGAATCAATTTTCGGGCTGATGAACAAACTTCGGGCAGATGAACACTGTTCTAGAATCAAATTTCATGCGCGATTTCTCCCCAAAACTCACTCAAATCAACTGAAAATTGATGGGTAATCACTCAAAAACACTCGAAAAAAAACTAAATGTTGATCTTAATCAAGCAAAATCAGCAACATAGACTGAAAAATCTCAAGACCAAGACCTAAATATTTTCGAGTTTATCACATGAAAAACACCAAAAATTTCAGAAAATTTGATCAAATCCAAACGTGTTTGGCTCTGATACCACTTGTTAGTCCTACGCATCCAACTACGTTTAAGATTAAAGACGATTTACCACGATTAAAGCTCGGAAGTATTGATTCGTCGTGGGATGGGCGTGGGAGACTTTGATAGCTTTGGGAATTCTCTTGTAATATCACTAATCTCTTCACACACACACTATGTGTGAGGGTTTTTGGTATTTATACCACAAGTTGGTATATAATACCTTGGGCTTTTGTAAGCCCAGTTACATTTAATAGCTCACTAGCCTCTAATTAAATTAAAGCCTAGTTCGCTAAATTAATTACAAGACTAAGATAAAATAATACATTGAACACAATAAAATAATCCTAACACATTTTAAACATCTCGATATGTTTAAAAAAATAATTATCCAAAACGGATTAGTTATATCTAGTCCAAAAATGATTTTATTTCAAACTAAAATTAGATTTTTGGGTCATACTATTGAAAAGGGTAGTATTACTCCAATTAATAGAAGTATTGAATTTGCGTCAAAATTTCCTGACCAAATTTTTGATAAAACACAATTACAAAGATTTCTAGGAAGTTTAAATTTTATTTCTCCCTATTATAAAAATCTTGCAATTGATACATCTATTTTATATGATAGATTAAAAAAGATACCTTGTCAATGGACAAATAGTCACACTGAAGCAATTAAAAAAATTAAAAGTAAAGTAACGCATCTTCCTTGTCTCATGCTTGCTAATCCCTCTTGGCAAAAAATTATTGAGACAGATGTGTCTGATATTGGCTTCGGAGGAATATTAAAACAAGTTTCTCCAGAAGATAAATTCGAGCATCTTGTTAGATTCCATTCAGGAAAATGGAATAATGCTCAGAAAAATTATGCTACTATAGCCAGAGAAGTTCTCGCTATAGTTAAATGTGTTTTAAAATTCCAGGATGATCTTTACAATCAAAAGTTTTTAATAAAAACTGATTGTCAAGCAGCGAAATTCATGTTTCAAAAGGATTTCAAACATAATGTCTCCAAACAAATGTTTGCGAGATGGCAGGCACATCTAGCCCCTTTCGATTTTGAAATAATTTATAAAAAGGGAAGTGATAATAGTCTTCCTGATTATCTTACTCGTGAATATCTAACATGAGTTTTATGCAAATTGCAGCAATGTCCCAATATGGGAGAGGTTTCGCCTCTAATAGAGGTGGACGTGGTGGTCGTGGTCACGTTATTGCCCAAATGGGTAATAAGAAACTTGTGAAAGAAAATCTTTCACAATTTTCTGCATCTTCAAGTAATACTTGGAGTAAAGAAGATCCAACATACAAGGAGTTTCTTGAATACAAGAAACAAAAAGCGCAATCGCAAGAAAAGGAAGGTACTTCCTATGCAAAAATTATTGCAGACGTCGACTATGAAAGAAAGAATCATACAGAGGTAATACTTCTGTTAGAATTCAAAGATCTAAAATGGTATGATGAACCTTGGACAATTATGTCAAGGTATTTGGAGAAAGCATCATATGCTGCTCCTTTCTATAAATCTCGTGACAATTACGAAAATATTTTAAAGGCCACTGGTACGGCTGATTTTGAGCATTTTAATGCGGGTAATACCCAAATTGCTCAACGAAAAGGTTATACCTTTAGCAAAATTATTTTTAAGCAGATAATTACTGCTGAAAATTGGGCACTTCATCCCTTAAAGGATAGAGAATATCTCCATCCCGAATCAAAAATTTTGATCAAATTCAATTATTATGATTATATCGATGCCTTTAATAAGGTATTTTTATATCAAAATGATAATAAAAAACATTCTTGGTGGATTAAAATCTGCTCAGATGTTTACAAAAGGGATATTCCAAATTGGTTTTATCAATGGTGGCTATCATATGGCGCATCCGTTGAAATTTTAAAAGAACCTTTCTTTGGTCTTTACCAAGAATGGGTCAAAGTTTCTCCGTTTCTAATAGAGGCGGAACATAATAAACAATGTATTGAAGGAATGGCTTCTTTACACTTTTATATTGAATTTTCCATTCCATGGATTTGGAGATGGACTCCAGAAGTGGGTTATACCCAACAAAAACTTCCTTTTCTTCAGAGGAATTTTTATACAAAATTTTGGAAAAAAATGATTAGGAAAAATCAGACTGGCGAATACGAAAGTCAGCAAACGATTGATAAAATCGAAGAGAAAATTTCTCTTTATAAAACTGCGATTAATAATCATCAACAAAGGGAAGCCCCTAGTCCCTTTGAAACAATTTCTCGAAGACTTAATCTTCAAAAGGGTAAAATGAAGACCAACGAAATTATTGACGCATATCTTGAAGAAATGAAAAAAGATATTGCAAAAAACTTTGGAATGGACATTTCGGACATTTCAATGGACACGTCATCAAAAGACGAAGAAATTTGCCTTGCTGGAGAAGGACAAAGTCCGGAAAATCCGGAAGACATCTTTATTGAAGATATAGATGATGCTCATGACCGCATCACAAAAGAAATAGCAATAATTAAGGACAAGGTGGCGCAAATTACCAAGTCCCGTGAAGAATTTGAAGGGCTTAAAGCCAAAGGAGCACTCAATATGGACAAAATAATTAAAGATTGATCATGACATCCACTAAGGAGTACTCAAAATGGACAAACAATTAAAAGTTGATTGGGACATCAACGGTGAAAAATTTTCCACAACTAGCTTTAATAAAGCTAAAGTCAAGATTGAAGACTTTCTTGCCATTTTTATCACAGCTGGCAAGATTCCCTCAACAAGTGGAATGGCTACGAAGAAAATATTTTTCTTCTTTAATTTTTGTACTTCTATAAATAGCATTGAAACCCAAATGTTTAGGGTGTGCTTTCTTATGTACTCTTAGACTCTCTCTACACTCTCTCCTTGTAACTCTCCTCTCTTGTAAAAACAATTAAGAAATAAAGTTGAAGTTCGACTACTCAAGTAAGTTTTTATTTTATAAAAATTTATATTTCTCACCGAGCCCCAATGATGGGCTAATTCTACCGTTAAACTACACCAAGATGCCTTAATACCCTAAAAACATGGTTTTATATTATTTTATGGTGAAAAATCGATTGAAAGAATTAAGTTCTGGATAAAGGTTATAATGAATTCTGAATTACGATTAATTCTATATCGGCGTTTGGCTAGCCCGTGTTGCCGCAATGAAAGGCGTTTGAGGGCGAAGGCTGTTACCGATGGAATTCATCGAACCAGAATTTTACTATGCAAACTTATCCCTTGTATCCGACGATTTTAATTCATTCAGTAGATATATTCTATAATATGAATAATATATTTAAAAAATTCGAGCAGGTCTTCATGGGGTCAGGGAAAGGGACAATTTCTTCCCCATTAACTTGACGGGGCCGAGACAATTGTAACGTTCCAGTTGCATGTTTTACCTTTTTTATTTATTAATATTTTTTTGATCAATAAATAATAAATATCTTTTTATTTTTTATATTTAATAAATTAGTAAACGAAAAAATTAACTAATTTTTTATGTTTATTTTTTTAATTATTTTTAATTTATTTATTTTTCATTTTTGGTGAGAGACCTCTTTTTCTTTCTTTTTTTAATCTTAAATTATTTTATTATTGTTTAAAGAGGGAAAAATCCATCGGCTAATAAGGTATCGATACGTGACATTTTTTCATCCAAATTTGGAACAGTTAAAGATCGACAACATTAAGGACTAAATTGGTCAACGCGAAACATTGGGGACCATTTTGGGTATTCCCCGGAAAGAAAAGAAAGAAAAATATGTATTGCGGGCCTTATAAATGATAACAAGTGTACTATCCCCTAAAAAACAAGGGTAAGTTGTTATTGGCCACGCTCTACCGTGTCTCGGCCCGTTTACTACATGGCACATGGAATTATATGTAATATTTGGGTGACAGATAACGACGTTTGCCTAATGGCTTGTGGGTTTTCTAACGGTCGTGGATTTTATTCTGTTATTACTGTGTTGGGTGAATATGAGAAGAATTTTACCTGATCCTTGTAACGTGTAGCCTAATTCCATAGCCAATTGATCGGGGCTAAGTCCTCCTTGTAGTATAAGCTCGTAGACAATTTATTTAATGGGAAAATTTAGAAAAGGAGAAAGAGAAAGAGGGGTCTTTTAAAAAAATGGCTCTTGACTGGGTCAATTTTAAAAAAATGGTCTCGTTGACGATTTTTTTTTTGGTCAATAGCCCTCACTTTGTTTAAACGTTAACCATATTAACTAATTCTCATACTTAACTCATTAAAATTAAAAAAAAAAACGAAAATATGGCCGCCGTACAGATGCAATAACTGACTGAACATGGGTCCATCTCCCTCTTTAACCATAACCATGCAATCGATATGAATGCATTATCTTCTCCATTTTAAAGAACAAAGGGTAACCACACACATCTCTCTCACAAACCTAAAGCGACGCGAGCTGTTCTCTTCGTTTAGTGCCGGAAAACAACTTCTCAAACCAAGAAAACAGCAAGCATTTCAGCATATTTACCAGTAAGCATTCGTTACATGAAAACTGCAATTTTAACGTCGAAAATGGTGAATTTCCAGTCCATTACCCTCTAAAATGTATGGGTTATTTAGTAGATCATGTGTACTAGCCAGATTAGCGATATTTCAGTGGTTATTACGAGAATTCGGACCTGAAAATACATATTTTGAGGTCCAGTTTTTGTGCATGGGACCCCTGCGTGCGGGTACCATGCGATATAGGTGCGGGTACCATGCGCAATACGCGCGGGTCCCCTGCGCATGGACCCATGCGTTTATGCGCGGGTCCCCTGTGTTTATGCGCGGGTCCCCTGCCGTTGTGTGCGGGTACCGTGATCCCATGTTCGGGTCCCATGCGCTGAAGATCATACATAAGCACGATATATGACGACAATCGTTTTCTAAACAATAACATTGCAAAATATTGCAGGTGCTCAATATGACAATTACCAACATTGTATTTCAATTCGATGGTCGGTGGTTAATCGGCGAGGACAATACCTCGACTTGGTCCCCTGCGTCAAATGTAGCTGGCATTCAATTTTGGTGGATGAGGACGCATGCACGTTACAAGACGTAAAGGAGCAAATTGTAGCGGTGTTGGTGTTTCGCAACGACAATGCGAGGCTAACACTAAGCTATATGCCAAATGTACCATACAGTTATCCCAGACCCATATACATCGATAACGACTATGCTCTACGTGCGTACTTGGGTTTTGGTGGCCCTCAATCGAGACCCGTGATTCATGTCGAGGTGGTGGAATGTGCGCATGTGGCTCCGTCGGACGCATTTGCTGGTTCTTCTAGTAATAATACCGGGCTCATAGCCGATTGCGATGCGCAAATCGAACCGTTTGAGGGGTACGGTTGCAACCCTTCTAATCAAAATGAAGATGAGGGTATTTGAAGATATCGCTGGACCGTCTGGGGTAGGGATTACTCGGGTTGGCATTCGAACGAAAATGAAGATGAGCCAATCGAAAACACTGACGAGTCGGAGGAGGAATTTGTAGCACGTGATCACAATGACGATGAAGATGACGATGTAGATCGTAACCCTGTAGAAGAGGCTGCTGATGGTACTTTCGCATTTCCGGATGGTTCAAGCCTACACTTTGGGCAACAGTTTCGTGACAAGGCGGAAGTTATCGAGGAGATATCCAAAATCGCTTTGGCTGCGTCGTTCGAGTGCAAATTAGTAAAGTCGAACAAGACTTTGTATGTAGTAAGATGTGCGATGGAGCAATGTTCGTGGCGCTTTCGAGCTGCAAAAGATAGGGATTCCCCTTTTTTCTCGATACGGACATATTGCGGCACACACACATGCGGCGTGTCTCATCAACGTCGAAGACATCGTCAATGAACTTCATCGGTTGTGTCTAGGATGCTTCTTGACAATTTCAGCGGGCCTAAAGACATTCCCGCGTCAAAGGCTATCATGTCTATGATGCAAAGTAGGGGGTTGAATGTTTCTTATTACAAGGCTTGGAAAGAAAAGAATCTCGCTACGGAGGAGTTGGTCGGTAACGGAGACGATTGTTACGCGTTGATCCCGGCGTACTTGGAGGCTGTGAAGCAAATGAACGTCGGAAGTGTCACGAATTGGGAGATGGACGAGGAAAACAGATTTAAAAATCTGTTTTTGGCATACGGTGCATGCATAGCGGGATTTGCTTTCATGCGTAAGGTAATTTCTATAGATGCCACCTTTTTAAAGGGAAAGTACAAAGGGGTGATGCTTGTTGCTACGGCGCAAGACGGCGATTACCACCAATATTCTATCGCATGGGGTATTGCGAGCACCGAATCTATCGAATCTTAGTCAAGGTTCTTGACGAGATTAAAACGGATCGTGGCCGATACAAATGACCTCGTCATAATTTCTGACAGACATGGCGGTATAAAGACAGCCGTCCCGAAAGTGTTCCGAAATGCGTTTCACGGGTTCTGTGCATGACATATTCAACAAAATATAAAGACCCGTATGAAGGAGAAAGGTGCGTGTGCGTTATTCCTTAATATTGCGTATGCCTAAAAGACGAGCGATTGCGATCGATTGTTGGAAACGCTAAAGGAACGGTACTTAAACATGCATACGTATCTTGATGAGGGTACGAAGGCAAAATGGACAAGATCGTATTGCCCGAGAACAAGGTACAATATCATGACCACCAACGGCTCGGAATCGTTAAATGCCGCTCTACGTGCGGATAGAGAGCTTTCACTCATAGGATTGTTGGATTCGATACAACGTTTGACGACAAGTTGGTTTAGTAAGCATCGAAGAACTTGCAAAGCTTCGATGGCAGCCAATGTCACGTCATTTACGCCGAAGGTCGAGTCAATCCTACGGTCTCACTACATAAATTCACAAAATCTACACGTCTCGGAAATTGGCATTCAATGGTATAATGTATACGGGCATGGAGTCAACGAGGTGGTCGATATCGAGACGAAGTCATTAGTTGTAAGATGTTTGATATCGATCGTATCCCATGTGCGCAAGCCATTGCGGCTTGTGGACACGCTAATGTAGGGGTATATTCGATAGTCCATGCGTATTGCTTGAAGACATGGAAATTAGCGTACGAGGGTACCATATGGTCTGTCACCGAGCGCGTTGAAGGAATTGTGAACATGTTACCCCCACTTGGTTACCCAAAACGCGGAAGAGCACAAAAAAATAGAATGTCATCCGTCGGAGAATTCGGTAGGAGGGGTTAAATCCTATGAGTTTGATTTGTACATGTGTAATTGATATGGAAATTCGGTATGTTGTATTGTTTGGTACGTATAATGTAATAGACATGGAAATATAGAGGTTAAATGGATGTTTGGTTAGTTGGCCTCTTGTGTGCGGGTACCGTGCGCCTTGTGTGCGGGTACCGTGCCTTAGTGTGCGGGTACCATGCGCATTGTGTGGGGGTACCGTGTGTGCGGGTACCGCGCTTCAGTGTGTGGGTACCGTACAGTTGTCAAATTCTTTCAATAAGTTACATCAATCACGTCAGCGCTTTACGTCAGTCGTTGTCTGTACGTTAAATCATTAAATAATTTTGTCAGTCAAATCAAATGATCGGGATAATCATTAACCATTTATTATGATCAGGGCAATCATTAACCAATTATTCGGATAATCATAAAATAAATATTTATCTTTTTAAAATAACAGTGCACTAGTGTGCGAGTACCATGCCTTAGTATGCGGGTACCGTGCGCCATGTGTGCGGGTACCGTGCGTGTAGTGTGCGGGTACCGCGCCTTAGTGTGCGGGTACCGTGCATATACAACTCGAAATACAACTTCTAACATAATATCAACATCAACATATCAACATCCATTATTACATGAAATTGTTCCAAATTTACAAAATTCCCGAATACAAATTATTCATACCAAGAAGCCCAATCATTAAGGCGAATGGAAATACAGATATATTCCCGAAATTGCGTCATTTGCCGCCCGGTAAGTTCCGCAACATTATCGCCATGGAAGAGCATAGCAAATGCGGCCCGCAACACATGAACCCCACAATTGCCGCTGAAAACAACCAAATGTTTAATAATGAGATATGATGTACTAAAATCAACTTCATATCGAAATATGCTACACTTACGAATTTTCTTGCTTCTTGAAATTGGGGATCCTCTCTACCTTCCACTTCCTAAATGCGCTTCCAATTAGACCAAGATGCTTGAGCACGATCGGGACCACTAATTGTAGACCGGCCAGGGACGAGTGCATGTTGCGCATGTCGACATCGCATGACGGATCCGAGTCGAATACCCGTATCGTCTTGTTCTTCCAGTCGAGGACTGCAAGAACCCAATGGGCGATGGTCTGCACCGGCACCACGATATAATCCGCATCTTGCCATACCGACGGCCAGTCCTGATCACGTCCCTCTGCGTACGAGGGTACCATATGGCCTGTCACCGAGCGCGTTGAAGGAATTGTGAATATGTTACCACCACTCGCTGACCCAAAACGCGAAGAGCACAAAAAATAGAATGTCATCCGTCGGAGAATTCGGTAGGAGGGGTTAAATCCTATGAGTTTGATTTGTACGTGTAATTGATATAGAAATTCGGTATGTTGAATTGTTTGGTACGTATGATGTAATAGACATGGAAATTTAGTGGTTAAATGGATGTTTGGTTAGTTTGCCTCTTGTGTGCGGGTACCATGCCTTAGTGTGCGGGTACCATGCGATATAGGTGCGGGTACCATGCGCCTTGTGTGCGAGTACCGTGTGTGCGGGTACCGTACAGTTGTCAAATGCTTTCAATAAGTTACATCAATCACGTCAGCGCTTTACGTCAGTCGTTGTCTGTACGTTAAATCATTAATAATTTTATCAGTCAAATCAAATGATCGGGATAATCATTAACCATTTATTATGATCAGGGCAATCATTAACCAATTATTCGGATAATCATAAAATAATTATTTATCTTTTTAAATTAACGGTGCACTAGTGTGCGGGTACCGTGCTTCAGTGTGCGGGTACTGTGCCTTAGTATGCGGGTACCGTGCGCCATGTGTGCGGGTACCGTGCGCATTGCGTGCGGGTACCGTGCGTGTAGCGTGCGGGTACCGTGCGCATTGTGTGCGGGTACCGCGCCTTAGTATGCGGGTACCGTGCATATACAACTCAAAATACAACTTCTAACATAATATCAACATCCAACATATCAACATCCATTATTACATGAAATTGTTCCAAATTTACAAAATTCCCGAATACAAATTATTCATACCAAGAAGCCCAATCATTAAGGCGAATGGAAATACAGAGATATTCCCGAAATTGCGTCATTTGCCGCCCGGTAAGCTCCGCAACATTATCGCCACGGAAGAGCATTGCAAATGCGGCCCGCAACACATGAACCCCACAATCGCCGCTGAAAACAACCAAATGTTTAATAATGAGATATGATGTACTAAAATCAACTTCATATCGAAATATGCTACACTTACGAATTTTCTTGCTTCTTGAAATTGGGGATCCTCTCCATCTTCCACTTCCTAAACGCGCTTCCAATTAGACCAAGATGCTTGAGCACGATCGGGACCACTAATTGTAGACCGGCCAGGGACGAGTGCATGTTGCGCATGTCGACATCGCATGACGGATCCGAGTCGAATACCCGTATCGTCTTGTTCTTCCAGTCGAGGACTGCAAGAACCCAATGGGCGATGGTTTCCACCGGCACCACGATATAATCCGCATCTTGCCATGACACCGACGGCCAGTCCTGATCACGTCCCTCTGCGTAGTAGACCAAAAGGGGCAGCATGCCCTTGACAAATTTCCCATTGTCTACGAAGTCCCGGTCAATGCTCTCCTTCATCGCGAAACCCACGAAGGCGATGGCACGAGAGCAGAAGGTATGCACCCTCTGCATTTCGACGAACCCTCTAATGCTTTCGTTAATGTGCTATAAAATAAAGAGAAACAAGTTAATTAAAAAAACGTATTAATGCATTTGTACGAATTGAAGTTATCAATCCTTCTTACCGCGTCGTCGAGCCACCACGAAGGCGTGTACAGCTCTTGGAACCACGTCTTGGTTCGGTACGATTTGGACAAACAAAGCAACTGCTCATTATCTTCCATCGTATCGATCCTCTGTTTTATCCGAGTTCATAACTTCAACTTTCTCTTCATGTGCCTCTCCAGCTGTGGGTTTACGCTATTTCGAACGCGATTTTGATTCGGGTCAGTGAATGGGGTCACCTGGTACTTGGAAGGCCTGCTTTCGCGAGGCGGCGTCGACTCCACCGCGGCCTCGGGTTCGACCGCGGCTTCGAGTTCGGCTTCGGGTTCCACCGCGGCCTCGGGCTCTCGGACTGCCTCGGGTTCCGAATGATAGAACGCCTGGTTGGAGCCACCGGCCTCATAATCTAACAAGATAAAACTTCAACGTCAAAAACTATACTATATAAAACCCTATGCAACAAATTATTTATAAATTTTTACCATGCGATGTGGGGTTTGGAAAGTCACGTTTGCCCCCGTACCACCCCTGCTGCAGGTTTTGCTGCAAGTCCCTCATCGACTGCTGCAAGCCGAAGATACTCGCGCCCCACTCTTGAGCTGTGGACCATTGTTCGTCATACGAGTCCCGGAACTGCGAGATACTCGTGCAAACGTCGTCGAACCGGTTATTCACCGTCTTGAAATTGTCGTCCACGCGTCTTGTGAACTCATCGAATTATTCTCGGGTGGGGCCCGAGTACTGCTGTGGAGGAGGGGACGGGTACCGTGGGTGTGAAGGGCCCGAGTATTGATGTGGAGGAGGGGACGGGTACCGTGGGGGTGAGGGGGACGAAATTGGTCCGCCTCTTCCTCGTAATACGACCGCTGCGATAGTTGCGGGATGCTTGGCGAAGGATGCGGTCGTGCGACGTCCTCTGCGGCCGCCAAATGGCGTACGCACTTAACCTCGACACCATCCTCAAGGAGCCTCGTTATATGGTCGAGGACTTCATGCCGCTCCTCCACTCTGAACCGGCTATATCGGAAATACGGCTCGTTCAACTCCGATATTGTTGGGATCAGCAACCCCGATCGGGTGAACCCTTTGCGGCGTTGACGATCGTCTCCATCTTCGGAGAACCCTTCGTTGACCAATCATTGGTAACCCACCGGCAGATCTGCGAGGTCACCACATCCACCTCGTTTCTACGACAGGCGAACGCGTACCGAATGTCCGATATGCACTCGTACGCCAAAACCTAGAATGCAAAGAAACCAAAAGCAAATATATAATCACAATTAAATATATATTTATAAGGATTTTAAATAATGGACGTTCTGAAGCGGATGTACGAAGCCACTAATCAGTAGCCCGCAGTGTTCGCTTCCCCCGTTGCGGGCTCGTTCCCGAACAAAATCCCTCTTCCCCCTTAGGTTTATCTTCAGCGAGCGTATCACCTCTTTGAACGCTACGTTGCCCCAAGGATAGTTGGCGAAGGCGACTTCGTCTTCGACCAATGAAAGCAGCCACGACCGAAGAACCGTGTCCTTCTTCGACGGTCGAGGCAGCAACACAGATGCGGCAAAGAATATATCCGCCAACTTCAACTTATCGATGTTGACGTTTCCGTCATCGTTGGCTCCCAACTCTTGCAGGCGATCCTCAACGTACGACAGACGGATTGTGGATCTTCCCGTAAAGTTTCTCTGGGCGAAATCACCATTGGCGTTTACTTCCGGGATATCGTCAGAGAACCTAAGCTCGGTAATCAGGCAATACTCCCCTTTAGAAAATCGGAGTGGTCGGTTCCCAATGACCATCCACGACTCCTTGCGCTCGTGAAGCATAGTCTGCCTCCTCGTCAGAAACATTATGAGCTGGGCGAATAGATTGAAATCGGCGGCAGCCTCGACGAGTCTACCAAATGGACTCCCGCCCTGTAACTCTCCCGCTCATTTTCATTTAGAATGTTCCTGATCTTCGCACTCGCCTCCGTGTACATCCCGGTCATTGACAATCGGAACTCGAAGTCGTCATCTCGAGATGACAATTGCTTCTTCAGCACAACCTGGGAATCATAAGAGTAAATAACCAATTAGTACTCGTATGGTACACGCACAGGAAAGCATTGTACCCGCACAGGAAAGCATGGTACCCGCAAAGGAAAGCATGGTACCCGCGCCTAGGAGCATGGTACCCGCGCATGCGCGCATGGTACCCGCGCACAAGTGCATGGTACCCGCGCACAAGAGCATGGTACCCGTGCATGCGCGCTGGGTACCCGCACACTGAAGCACGGTACGCACGCACACTATCGCATGGTACCCGCGCGCTATCTCATGGTACCCGCACGCAATTGCATGGTACCCGCACACAGTCGCAAGGGGCCGCACGCGTATGGGTACCGTGCGACTGTGCTCGGGTCCCAAGCATGCAATCACGGGTCCCCTGATTTGCGCGACTGTTTGGGTCCCAATTGGTTCGACGCACGGTTTCCTTGCGAACAAGTGTCCAAATTACACCATTGGGTAACCATGCGCCGGACCCAACCAATTCGACGCACGAGACCTGCTCCTGAGGAAGACGAAAGCACAGTAAAATTACCGGCACTCTTTCGGGAAAAGCGTTCATTGCCATTGTAGTCGGTTTGGAGAATTTTCTGCTTCGGGTAAATTTAGTTTCGTGGATCTGGAGAATTGACGTGCTTCGTTATGTGTCTTTCTTCAATTTTAACTGTCAATATTGTACTCGGTTAGGAAGAAGAAGAAGACCCGTGACGCTACAGTGAGTGGAGAATCGATTAAACCTAATTAATTTTACTTTGGGTAGTTGAATGGGTTAAATAAGGGTAAAGACGTCTTTTTCCCTGAGTTAGTAAGGGTATAATAGACTTCAAACATTATGGAGACCATTTTTTTAAAATTGACCCAGTCAAATGCCATTTACTTAAATAATTCGAGAAAGAGAGCAGAAACGCGTACGAAAGCTGCATAATAAATATTACTTTTTAACGAGTGGTTGTTAGGAAAACCTCCCATCATATCAATGCGTACGAACAAAACAAACAACTCACCTTAACTGAGGGTTGCTATTTTTCCTTGTTTGTGTAGCTTCAAAACGCTACCACTAAGATCTTGGTTGAATGGCGACAGCTTATGCAGCTTTCACTTCTCTTATGCATCTCGCAACGCAGCTCCAAGAACACCCACGCCCTCCAATTCAACTCGACGAGGAACAGCTCCGCACTCTGAGCTCAACGATCTCTTTCTTCCAAAGGTTCCTCGAAAATCATCACATCAACATCGATCACCAAACGGACATTCGAATAGCCGACTCCGCACACGCCGCAGAAGACTTCATCCAGTCTCAAGTATCAGATAGCAATCCGCGCTCCCACATAAGCCTTCAAAGAGCAATTAAAGCCTTGAATCTCATCAAGAAACAAGTCCTAACGGAGATGAACCAAATCGAGCAAAGTCTCGTGCCTCTCCCATCATCATCACGTTCGCCTTCGGTTGCTTCCGGCGAGAACTTCGCGGTCGGTTTAGACGACATAACCATTAATATCATAGACAAGCTCACCCCATCGCAACATAATTCCGCTCGTAAGATAATCACGATATCAGGTTTGGGTGGAATCGATAAGACAACGCTTGCTGGTAAGGTCTATGATCATCCATGTGCTAAGAACTACTTTGATTTTTTTGCTTGGGCTACGATATCAAAGGACTACAATACGCACGAGAGCCTAGTGGAGCTCGTTCACTGTCTAGATAGGAAAGAGATGAAGGAAAGCTTAAGAAAGGAGAGCGAGTACGCTTTGGGGGAACGACGATATAAGAATCTTATTGGTAGAAGGTATCTTGTTATACTAGACGATGTATGGGACTTAGAGGCATGGGATCGGATGAGATCTTACTTTCCGAGTTGTAGCGGTAGTGTAATAGCGATAACCACGAGGGAATCGAGGGTTGCTTCGATTAGCTCGAATAGTTTTTGTATGGATTTATTGGAGGAGCCTAAAAGTTGGGATCTTTTCTGCAAATGTGTATTTGGAGGAAATATTAGTTGCCCGTTTGAGCTCAAGGATGTTGGAAAGAAGATATCAAGAAAATGTAGAGGACTCCCTCTGTCGATTGTTGTGATCGGAAGCCATCTGGCAAAGTCTCTGAAAACACGAGAATATTGGGAAAGTATTGCGGCTAAAGTGAGCTCGGTCGTGAACTCGGAGGATAACGACCGTTGCTTCAAAATCTTATCTCTAAGCTGCGCCCACTTACCCGTACATTTAAAACCTTGTTTCCTGTACATGGCGATATTTCCGGAAGACCAAGAGATTAGTGTATCGAAACTCGCAAGGTTATGGGTGGCCGAGGGATATGTGAAGTCAATCGACGGAAAAAGCCTCGAAAGTGTTGCGAAGAGCTACCTCAATGATCTCGTAGCCAGAAATCTTATTTTAGCTTATGCGCCGTCGGTTAACGGGGGAGTAAAAACATGCAAGATCCACGATCTTTTGAGGGATTTCTGCATCAAAGAAGCTTCGAAGACCAAGTTCCTCTGCGTAGTGCAGAAGCGGGACGACATTGCTCAAGTACTAAATAACGAACGACGGATATCAGTTCATCCAAGTGCGCTAAAGGAGGTTTCGTTTGACGATCATCACTTAGACGACGTTAGTACTGTCCTAAAAGCACGAGTACTTTTCCGTAGTCAGATATTCTACGGGGCATTGCCTCCATTAGAAAACAAATCGCTCTCGTCTTTCTAATAATTGGATTCCAATATGTGATGGCGAGACCTGGCTTCTTGAAGATGTAATTCTATGGGACATCGTTAAGCGTAGCCTTTCATGAGCGGAGGCTCCATGTTGACCTTCTTCATGTTGTTTTCTACAGCGATTTGAAGGTCGTGTGCGGTGTGGAACTCGATCTGCCACACCATAAATTTCTTCAACCTTCGAGTCATTCCTTCTTGATGTAACCAGTAGGTGTCTGGTATTTTTTTCTTGTACATCAGGGACAGACGATATACTTCTTCTGGTGAAAGGAACGGAAGATAGCTTTCATCTATCTCCTCTCGAGTGTGGTTGTTGTTCGCTCTCTCGATATGGTAGATTGGGGTTGGATAGTTTCCAACCGTGTGTGATACACCCACGAGTTGGAGGATCGGTGGCTTGTCCCTGAAATTTCTTCTAATCTGATCCGTTGGGATGCCACTTCGATCCGGACCGAGGTAGGTCAGCATGAAGATGTGCTCCATCTTTTCTCTTTCTTCCCAATGAGAGATATTCTGTAAGTTAAGCTCATTTAGCTTCTTGATCTGGTTTGGAGCCCTCCAAATCTGCTTCCTTATGTCTTCAAGGAACAGAACTTCAATCCATACGTTCTCCCACGGCGTCTCGGACAGTCCCCTTTGATAAGCGAGGAGGGGTGTCGACTCGGTGCCTGATCATCTATGACAGTTCAAGGAGTTCGGAGTTGTAGTTCTCGCCTTCTTGAAGTTCTTCATCTTCAAGAAGTACCAAATCCACTGAAGCTTGTTGTAAGAAGTATCTGACGTTGGAGAGTAAGGCTTGAGCAGCTTTCTCTGGTTCCCAATGCATCAGCTACTTCTCGTTCAGAATGTAGTCATCTACGATTGTATGTGGATCGTAGATGACTGCTTCCAGTTGATTTTAGAGGTTGGAGGTCGTAATTGGGTTTGGACTTTTGGGAGATGGATGTGTGGGTTGTGTGTGGGATGTGGTTTTTGTTTGTTGGCGGGTGTTTTTGGGTTGTGTGGTTGGTGGGTTAGTAGATGAACCTCCAGCTTCACGAGTCGATGATGTCTTCTCTCGACTCTGACCACGGCCACTTCTTGTGGTCTTTTGCTGTTTCTTCCCCTCATGACGATCCGGATCATCGTGATCGTCAGTCATGTCTTCGCTTCGTGCGGAAGCTCTCTTCGCGGAAACGCGTTTGAGCAGGCGGCTCGGGTTCATCTACTAGCCGACGGTACAGACTCTCCTCAGCAGGGGTCCTTGTCTCAAGGGCTAGTAGGCGAGATATAAGTATGTCGTGAGCTGGGTTATTGGTATGGTGTATGGGTTGATGAGGGAAGGGGATTAAGTTGGGGTGGTTAAGGTAGGTTGGATGGGAGTGTGTATGGTAGTGGTTAGTGGTGGTGAGGAGATGGGTTGTGAGTGGTATTCGGAGGGAGCTGCCATTGAGACTGGTGCTTTCCTGGTATCCCGTCGAAAAGTCTCGATGGCATGTAGCAGCCATTCCATCAGCCGGTCTTCGACGGAGTTGATGGTTGTGAAAAGGACTTCTTGCAGTCTCTGCTCAGTCACGATCATGGGTGCCGCCTGAGTGGGGTCAAGAAGGCCCTTCACTGTCACAACGTCAGAGAATATCCCTAACGTGCCACCTATGATAGGACTTGTGATTCCGGAACGTCCAACGACATCTGTTAACAACCCAAAAGTCATCACTTCGATGGGTTGGCCCGTTGTTGGCTCTGAAGATGTCGGGGGTCCAACGGGGCTTCCATCCAATCCTTGAGATGATACCGGTATCATATCAATGGATGTTAGAACAGGTTCAGTGGGAACCTGTGTGGTCGTCTGGACCGGTGACGGTGGAGGCGATAACATCGAAGCCGTTGGTGTAGAAGTGGATGCAGATGGGGCAGAGATTTGTTGTCTGCGGGAACTCCTTCATTGTAATTTGCACTCCTCATCCGATTCAGTGGCTTCAGGACATTCGGCTTGAGGTGTGGGTTGACGAGTGACACCTTCGGGCTCAATGGTCGGTGTTTCTATCTCATGAGCCGCAACTTCGGGCTCGTGAGTCTCCACCGGGGATGCGCGTCGGGAAGGCATCGGAGCCGGATCGACGAACCGTACCATTGCCTCCGTGATCGAGTTGTTTTGGCAATAGTCTTGGTATGACACGTCGGTGGAATCAGCTGGGTGTAGCAACTCCAACGGTATCAGCATCGGTTGGAGCGCCAGATCCGACGCCTTCGGGTTGTGGAAGAACCGCAGCCTTGGCGGTATGTATCCTCCGTCGGGTGGCAGACGAGGGATCTCCTGATGTACGTCCATCAGGTGGGAGATCAACACTAGGAACCACCGCACGTAAGGCAGGAATTTTGCCTTCGAGTTTGTTTCCCTTTGACGTATTTGGTCCGATAGATCATTCCATATTAGCTGGGCCACGTCGTAGTTCTTCAAGAAGATGACTCCGTGGAAGATTCTGAGAATGTTCTCATTCGCCTTGTCGAATTCGGAGTGCTTCGGGGAGAGACATTTGTTGATGATTCTGAATAATGTCCTCCATAGATGTGGGATCCCGTTGTTCTGGAAGTTTGCCACTTTGGTCAACTGTAGCTTATATCCCATTTGAAGCATGTCTTCTATGATCACCGCATATGTCGGTAGCGGGTTGTAAACTTCGTGATGCGTTCGATCGAGCAGCATGGCCAGTGGATTCTTATTGATGATGACGTGCGTCTAGTTTATCTTTGTTGTGTAAGACACGCCATCACCTACGACATAGCTCTTTATGCATCCTCAGAACTGCTGGAGATAGACTATTTGAATTGAGGCAGTGATGGTGAGAGCTGGCCACAAGGGATGTCCTTTGAGTATGGCAATTATGACTTCATCGGGGCACCGGAAGGTGGCGAGGTCCAGTTGGTAGTTGTTGTCGTGGACGGTCAGCCAACCATCGGAAGGGTAGATGAAAGAGTACTCTTGATGAGCCATTTAAAAAAAATGAATAAAATTTATTAGATTGAAATAATCATATGCAAATTGTATTAAGCAATTACGAATGTTGAAAAAATTTAAATTTTTAATTGAAATTGTTGTTAAAGCGTCAATAGTGTTTATGTGTATAGAAAATGACTTAGAAAAATTTTTAAATTTTTTTTAAGTGTTTAAGTGTTCGAAAGACTTAGAAAAAAATTTGAAAATTCTTTTTAGTGTTTATAGCATGATTTTATTCGAGCGAAAATTTATTCGAAACTCAAAGTTTTGCAACCGAATAAAAATATAGCGAAAATTCAAGATTTCGCCGCTGAGTTTTGCGATCGGATAAAATTTACGGAAAACTAAAGTATTTCGCTAAGTATTTTGCGATCGAATAAAAATTTAGCGAAAATTCAAGATTTTCGCCGCTGAGTTTTGAGATCGAATAAAATTTATCGAAAACTAAACTTTTTCGCTGAGTAAATTTGCGATCGAATAAAATTGTCGAAAAGCTCAAGTTTTTCGCCGCGTAATTTTGCGATCGAATAAAAATGTATCGAAAAACTAAGTATTCGCCGCTTATTTTTGCGGTGGAATAATATTTTATCGAAAACTAAAGTTTTCGCCGCTAAGTTTTACGATCGAATAAAGACATATCGAAAACATAAGGTTTTCGCCGCTAAGTTTTGCGATCGAATAAAACTCAACGAAAACTAAAGACTGTTTTCGACCTAAAAAATTCTGCTCCTGAGTTTAGGATTACTGAGCTTAAAAATTCTTCAATTCCAGGGGCCCTTTTGAAAATCATTTCTGCTCCTTTTTCTTTTCTTTTCTTCTACACTTTCTCGAGATGAGTCTTTTCTTCTACATAAGATCTTCTTTTGTGCTCGGCCCGAGATAGTGTTCCTTTTGAAGGTTTCACAGTTATGGAATTCGAACCCAAGGCCGTGCACCTCTTCTCATTTTCTCGATATAAGATCTAGATTATCGTTGGAGAAGTTCACATTGAGGTGCTTCTCTTCTAGGAGTATACGAGATTATCTAGGAGAAGTTCACAGCGAGATCCATGTTTCTCTTTTATAATGATTGGGAGAGGTTCGGCATGTGCATCTATTTTTCTCCCCCTCTTTTTCTTGATTGAGTAGCTCCAAAACTTAGGAATAAGGTTGAAGGCTTGATCGGATTTCAAAAGAAAAAAAATAATAGAGAAGGCTCAAAAGGGATTACTAGAGGAAAAGATAAAGGATTTATCATTTTGGCCAAGTGAGGAATTTTCTAATTTGTCCTTATCATTTTCATGACGAACTAACATAAAGCAAGAATGAGGCCAAGAAGTACAAATAAAAAAATAAGCATTTGAAATGTGACACACTCAAGGATAATTCCTTAAAAAAATATTGAGGCTCAAAATCTCACATATATGAAGTGGCTTTGTGTCTAGTGAAACAAACTAAGCTCTTTGAATAAAAGAATGTCATATGAATTTTTAAGCAAAGAACTATGCATATATCAAAAGAATATTTTTGTGAGTAAATCAAAATAGACAAAATTATCGTCATCCCCCATTTTTATTTTATTTTATGTTATTATTTTATTATATATATATACTATATTATCTATTATATATATATTATTTATTCAAGAAAATCTGAAAAATAAAATCACGCAAGATATAGCAAATAAGTTCAAGCATCACATAAAATATCATACATAAACATAATAGAGCATCTGAAATACATTTCAAGCATGATTGAGATTCAACATTCATAGCTTAGCAACAAGGAATTGGAATCGTTTTTCATCCAATGTCTTAATGAACAAGTCGGCAAGTGAAGCTCTGTTTTAACAAAATACATATCTATAGTGCTTTTTTCTACATGTTTATAAAAATGATATCGAGTATCTATGTGTTTCGTGCGTGAATGATGAACAGGATTGCAAGTAATGACAATAGCATTTTGAGAATCACTATAAATGGGAATGTTATTAAATTCAAACCCATAGTTGCGTAGTTGCGTCCTCATCCATAGAACTTGAGAGCAACATATGGCAGTCGCGACGTACTTCGCTTCGGCCGTCGAAGTTGACACGCATTTTGCTTTTTGAGGACTAGCATACCAACTTATCGCCTAGAAATTGTGCTTCGCCAGACGTGCTTTTTCTGTCCATTCGACAACCTGCATAATCAGCGTCATTATAGCCAATTAATCTAAAATCAGTGTCTTTATGATACCATAACCCTAAGTTGGATGTTCCTTTGAGATAGCGTAGAATTCGCTTAACCGCGTGCATGTGGGACTCCTTCGGGCCAGCTTGAAAATGAGCACAGAGGCAAGTGGCGAACATGATGTCGGGTCGGCTTGACATTAAGTATAGAAGAAATCCAATGATACTCCGATAGGTTGTGATGTTGAATGCCTTGCCAGAAGGATCAACATCCAATTTACAGTTTGTTGACATGGGAGTATTCATAGGTGTGCTCTTGGCTTGATTAAATCTCTTCAGAATATCTCAGATATACTTGGTATGACTGATGAAGATTCCATCTTCGAGTTGCTTGACTTGTAATCCAAGAAAGAATTGGAGTTCGCCCATTAAGCTCATCTCGAATTTGGTCTTCATTAGATCACCAAATTTCTGGCAGAGTCGTTCATTTGTCGAGCCGAAGATGATGTCATCAACGTAAACTTGAACGATCATCAAGTCCCTGTCTTGCTTTTTTATGAACAGTGGCGTATCAATTGTTCCTCTCATAAAGTTGGACTTGACTAGAAATTCGCTCAGAATATCATACCAAGCACGTGGGGCTTGCTTTAGTCCGTAGAGAGCTTTATCCAATCGATAGACACAAGAAGGATGATTTTTGTGCACGAACCCTTCGGGTTGAGCGACGTAGACTTCTTCTTTTAACGCGCCATTGAGAAAGGCGGTTTTGATGTCCATTTGATAGACTTTGAAATCTTTATGAGCCGCGTATGCCAGAAATAATCAAATAGCTTCGATACGAGCAACCCGGGCATATGTCTCGTCGTAGTCAATGCCTTCTTGTTGATTGTACCCATTGGCTAGGAGTCGTGCTTTATTTCTGATAATTTCACCGTTTTCGTTTCTCTTATTTTTGAAAACCCATTTAGTTCCTATTATTGTTTTGCCATGCGGTCGAGGAACTAGAGTCCAAACTCGTAGACGCTCGAACTGGTTGAGTTCATCTTGCATTGCGATCACCCAATCCGTGTCTTTAAGGGCTTCGGCTACCTTAAGTGGTTCGTTTTGGCTTAAGAAGCACGTGAATAGTCCGCTTTGTGTAGATGTCCTAGTGCGTACTCCACTTGAAGGATCACCAATTATTTCATCGATCGGATGATCTCGAGTCCACTTGCGTTCATGAGGAAGAACCGAAGTAGATCCATCGTTGATATGTAGGTCGATACATCCTGAATTGATAGGCTGATCATTCGTAATAGCAAATTCATTTCTGAAGTTGAATTGGAAGGAATTTCCGCATCGGCATTAGTAGGAGCTGCAACACTAGTTGATCATTCAAAATTTGGAACATTTGTTGGAGTTTGAGGGTTGGGAATCTCAATTGTAATTTCCACCGTAGAAGGGGAAGGTGCGCTGCTTAGTATAGAATGAGTCGAAGCAGGCATTTGAGATTCGTTCCGATAAAAATTGTTCAAATAGAAAATCCAAATCTCCCAAATCGGTGGGTATTGCTTCTTCTAACGATGACGTAGATGTTGTCGGAATTTGTTGACTTTGTGCCACCACGCCTATAATCCCGGGTTCTGAACGGTCTTGTTCAGAAGCCAATTCGGCCACTTCTTGAAAAGTGACGTTCTAGCTTTCTAAAATTGTACGAGAAGACTTGATATAGACGCTGTATGCTTTTTAAGTTGATGATCCAACAAAGACGGCTTCAAATGCTTTAGGGTCGAACTTGCTTCGATGTTCTCGATCGTTGGCCACAAAGCATTTGCACCCAAAGACTTTGAAGAAAGAGATATTCAGAATCATTTGATTTATTATCTCCTACGGCGTCTTTTCAAAGCGTTTGTGAATAATCGTCCGATTTGGGGTAAAGCACGTTTTACTCACTGCTTCAGCCCATAGTAAGTGAGGGAGACCGGAATGTATTAGCATTGTTCTTACAGCTTCAACTAAAGTCTGGTTCTTCTGTTCTACGACGCCATTTTCTTGAGACGTTTTAGCAGCTATAATTGCTGAGACTCTGATTCTTGAATTCAATCTCATTGTCAGCCTTGATTACTTGGATCTTCTGTTACATGAGATTCTGAGTTATATTCACAAAGCTTATTATCAAGTCTCCAGTCTCATCTTTAGTTCGGAGAAATCTTGTCCAAGTGTAGCGAGAATAATAGTCGACAATTAGTAGCACATACTTACGACCGTTGATACTTTGTGTACGCATTGGTCCACAAAGGTCCATGTGTAGTAATTCCAAAGGTCGAGATGTGGAAGCTACTTGCTTGAGTTTGTGTGACGCTCACTTCATTTTTTCCATTTGACAAGCCGAACATTGATGCTCTTGATGAAGGGAAATGGTTGGTAGACTGTTGACCAACTTTTTGGCAAAGAGCTTGTGAAGAGCTTTGAGATTTACATGAGACAGACGTTGATGCTATAAGTTGTTCCTCTTGATCGTAGTCTGTGAGATGACGCAAACAGCTGTCGAAGGTCGTAATGTTGTCAAATTGATGGTGTATAGATTAGATCTTCGAGATCCTGTAAGAAGTTCTTGATTCTGACTATTTAAGATTCTGTACTGATCAACTAGAAACACCACTTGAAACCCTTTATCGCAGAATTGTCCTATGTTGAACAGGTTGTGTTTAAGACATTGGACGTAAGAGACATCTTTGATGTCAGATTCTTCATAAGGATATCTCCAAAGCCTAGTATTGGAGCTGAATCGTTGTTGATGAATCTGACTTTTCCGTTTCTTGATAGTTGCTCAATAGTTCTTGATTTCCTGTCATGTGTGTGGGGCAACCGGAATCTAGATACCACACATGATGGATCTGCATAGAAAGGTTTTATAGAGACTTAGGTACCCACTTATTAATGGGTCCTCTCGGATAAGCAGATTTAGTAGGTAAAGTTTGTTCAATTTTGGTTGCTAAACCATTGGTTTTCTTAGGTACCCAAACCAACTTAGAAGTAGTTGGTTTAAGTGGTACCTCTTTAGGCAACTTGGCCTTGTTGGCTTGCGTTGGCCTAGATGGTGTCTTGGAAACCCATTGAGGATGAACCTTACATGGTAGTTTAATTTCAGCTCGGACAAATGTCTTATCAGTCTTAGTGCATGAGAAAATCTTTTCTCTAGCTAGTGTCCTACGGTGTTTAGCCGAGTGTACTTGGACTGGGTACCTTAGATTAGAGTAAGAGTGAATCGAGCTATAAGCTAGCTTAATAGCCGGATCTTGTCTCCTTCGAGACTTAAGACTTGCATTTGTCTTAGAATGAATGATTTTGTTTTTAGAAATGGAGCCAGTTTCAAAACTTGTGCTTTCAAAATTGATAGACTTTTAAAGCATAAGTTGAAGCAACAACATTGAAATTAGAAACGGTTGTCTTCTTACGAGTGTCCTTATTTTTTGTTACAGAAGAAAGTTTAGAAAATAAGTCATTTCTATAATTTTTCTTCTTAAATTTTATGCTAGACACTCTCTCCTTTGCATGCTTCACCACTTTAACTACTCTACATGTGGATGGAGTAGAAAAATGGTTAGTAAAAATCTTTTTCGCCTTCGAAGCATTTAAGGACTCGTTTCCTCCCTATACACTTTTTATAGAAAATTCTTCTTCTTTTGAAATATTTTGTAAAGTATTGGGAGGTGCTTTCTTAATTTTGGTCTTGTCCTTAATTAATGATTTATCTTTCAAAATAATCAGGAAAAGATTTTAAAACTGAGGAATTTTTTTGAGATTAGAAATCTTCATTAAAAGTGCATTCTTTTTTGCTTCAAAATTCTTTCTCTCTGTTTCTAGGGAGAAGTTCAAATCAGCTATCTTTTTAATAATAGCATGAATACAACAGAAAGTAGAATTTTTAGAATGATCAATATTTTCTTCCTCAACTTTAAGGATATCTTTTAAAGAATATAATGAATTATAGTCACTAGACATGTTTATTTCTCGTGTCTTGTAACTATTATTCAAATCAGTGTAATCAAATGGAATGTCAGTCCTAGTTGTGGCTTTTCTTTTGGATTCTTCTAAGGCATTTATTTCGGAAGAGTTAGTAAAAACCATTAAAGAAGTTAATCCTAAATCCATGTGCTTGATATCATATAATTGTTTGACATTTACCTTTTTCAAGTTACATGGATTGTTAAAACCTAAGCCTTCAACAGGATTATAAAATTCGATATCATGAGGTTGATTTAGATAAATAGTCTGATTCGTTTGTCCCCTTTTTGTTAAAAGATCGTCTAAAGTCTTAATGCTAGAGTAAAGCTTCTTACGTTCGTCAGAGATTTCCTTAAAATTATTTCTAGAAATTTCTAAATCTCTCTGACTATCGCTAAGAGTCTTACTAAGGTCGTTGATTTTTGTCTCAGAAGTAGCTAACCTAGATTCAAGACTTGTTATTGTTTCATTAGCATTAAATAAGAGAATTTCTAAGTGAACTTTCTTATCTAGTTGCTTCTGGAAATTATTTTCACTAAGGGCTGGTCTCTCCTCTAATTCTTTTGTACTTTTCCGCTCATTTTCATGTTAGCATATTTAATTTGTAAAGATTCTAACATGATTAATAATGTAGACTCAGGTATAGCTACCTCTTGAGATGAGGTTGATGCTTTGTCTTCGTCGTCAGACCTCCTCGTTGAGCTTTCGTCTGAGGCATCGTCAAGAAATGTCGTGAGAGCTAGATTGTCGTTGTCATAATCAGTTGTGTCTTCTAGCCAGTGCACTTGTTTTGCCATTAGAGCTACTCAAGCTTCCTTTTGTTTAGTTAGTTGAAATTTCTTGGAGTAGTAGTTGACTCCTCTATTCTTCGTAAGATTGCATTCTCTAGCGAAGTGCCCTGTCTTGCCACAATTGTAGCAATTTTGTGGCTCTTTGGCGTTTTTGGATTCTGACGACTCGGTCGGTCTTTCCTTGCGCTTAGAGCTCGAGGTCCGAAGTCTATTAGCGCCGAGGATAAGGATTTCTTTTTATAGAACTTTTTGTTCATCATTTTAGTAATGAGAGCCAATTGTTTCTTGAACTTTTTCATATCGGGCTCGAAATCCGATTCTGATTCGTCTTCATCTTCGAAAGAACTCGACAATTTGATGATTTTATCTTTACGAGATCGACTAGTTTTTCTTTCCGAAACTAGAGCTATTGAGACTTTGATCTGTTTGCCCTTTTGTTCTTTTTGTATCTCGCTAATATCTTCCTCATGTTGAGCGAGATTGTAAAATACGGCGTGTATATCCATTTCATCCAAATCTTTCTTTTGACGGATTTTCATGTATATTTTCTTCCACTCTGGTAAAGAGAAGAAAGAAATCAGATATTTATCTCCATATTTGTCTTGAAAATTTCTATTTTCCTCATCTCGTTTAGAAGAGTCAAATAGCGTCGATAGAGTTCGTAGAGATTTTCCTCCGTCTTAGCTTTGAATGAGTCGTAAGTTGTGAGTATGTTCGCTTTCTTAGCCTTGACTCCGACTTCGGTCCGTTGCATCATTTTGTAGAGTTCGTCCCACATAGCCTTAGCACTTGATAGACTATCTATTTGCATATAGATGTCATTCGGGATGCCTTGCATCAGGAAAGTTTTAGCTCCGAGATCTGCTTTATCTCTTAATCGCTCCCCCTTAGTGTATTCACTAGGAATTTTGAGTCTTCTAGTGGCAGGAATGGGAAGATTATTTGGGACATCGCCTTCTTGGATATGTCAAAATTGAGCAGGTCCTTCTTGAAGAGAAGCTGTCAAATTTGTAGCTTGATCTTTTGTCTCCAAGAAGTTCATGAATCGGCTTCTCCATATGTTGTATTCACCTCTTTGTAGAATTGGAGGACGAACGTCATTTCCAAGTGAGTAAGCATCCATTGTAGTAGTTAATTTGTAGGATCTCGTGAAAGTTTGGAGTAGAGTTTGTAAAATTGCTTCGCAAGTGACAAACTTGTTAGTAATGTTTGGTTCGTACTTTAAGCAATTTCCTTTTCGGACTTATTTTTCGATTCAAAAAGAAACTGTTTCATGAGTACGAAAAATATTTAGTATAAGAATTAATGCTTCAAAAATGTCCCAAAGATTTTTGAATTTATGATTTTGATCGAAAATTTTGGGTATAAAAAATGATTAGTCGAAGAAAAATATTTTTCATAAATTTTGTAAATTACGATTTTGATTCCTTAAAAAAAATCAGATCAGCGTAAAATGTGTGTGTGTTTGAAATTTCAGTATTTGAAAAATATTTCGAGCAGTAAGATTTTTCGATTTGAAAAATTTCGATCTTTATAATCGAAAAAGATTTTCGATAGTATAAGTTTTTTATGTATGTTTATCGAAAATTATTTTTCGAACGAAAAAATTTTGCAAAAATATCCTATCGAAAAATAGTTTATCGAATAATTTGTCGATCGCAAAAACTTTTATCGAAATATTTATAATCGAAAAATTAAAAGTGATCGAAAATTTTGTTAAGTTTGACTCAATTTGTTGACTTTAAGTTTTTCGAGTGTGAAATATTCGATTGAAATATGTTTTCGCTAAATTTTTACTCAAAAAATTTAGACGATCGAAAAACTTGATAGTAAAACAAGTTTTTTCGGGTCAAAATTATATATTTATCTAGCGAAAATAGTATTCGTTGTTTTACGCTTATTTACGCTCGAAAAAGATATTTATCTGTGAATCGAAAAACTGTTTATCGAAAATAACGTTTTTCGAGTCATATATTTGAGTGAAACTCGCGAAAACAGTATGAATATCGAAAAACTTTTCGTCAGTAAACTTATTAAAGATTTTCGAGCCAAGTTTTTCGATCGAAAAAACGATCGAAGAACACAACTCGAGTTCAATGGAACAGTAAAAATCCAGATTCAACTGAAAAACTCAAGTTAAACGCTGAGATTCTGGATAATCACTCGAATATGAGTTCTGAATATGAACAAACACAAGATTAACCACGTTTTACAGCAAAATATATCTATTATGAAGAAAATCAAACCGTATTCAAAACTCAATCGCAAACACAAAAATCGACCGAAATCGAAAATCATAAATAATCTGTCGTTCTAAGCGATTGAAATCAGTACGTAATTCATTTCTAACATATAATCTATCACTTTAGCAGCAGGATCATCAACAAAATTCGCAAAATTAAATACATAGATCAAAATGCATTTCGCACGTGTTTTTCGATCGAAAAATCTGGAAAATAATTCTGATACCAATTGTTAGGTCCTAATTAATCAACTAACAATCTATCTAAGCATGATTTCTAAAAATTTGAATATGAATTCTCGAAATTTACCTTCGGTCGATATCTCGGATGAAGATCGGGAGAGAGAAAATATTTAGAGTGAGGAAGTTCTAGATTGTATTTCTCTCTCTAGAATGTGAATTCTTTGCTTTGGGAGTTTTCTGAAATTATTGTGTATTGGTTTTTTGTTGTGTACATTGTATATATATACCTCTATACATGGTATATTTACTAACTAGTCCTACACTAACAAAAATACAAGCTACACCCCTAATTACAAGGATAACAAATAAACAAAGCACAATTTTTACGTTTCTTCAA
The DNA here is from genome assembly GCA_004919715.1 of Linderniella brevidens. Taxonomy (NCBI): domain Eukaryota; kingdom Viridiplantae; phylum Streptophyta; class Magnoliopsida; order Lamiales; family Linderniaceae; genus Linderniella; species Linderniella brevidens. The sequence continues at coordinate 11,689,416 of SWDC01000148.1, forward strand.
AGTTGTTAAAAGAGCCTACGGCCGGTGGGCCTGATTTTTAGACGTGCCTCTTGTTTTAGAAAAAATTATTAAATTATATATGTATTTCGTATTTTAATATTATATAAATATAAACTTAAATATTTATGTTCTTGACTTAGTGGTAATTGTAGTGTAATTCTACATTGATGGTGTGAATTTGAGTCACATGTATGTTTTTTACTTCAATTTTTTTATTTTATATAATTTTTTGCACTTTTTATTTATATTTATTTCTGGGAGGCCAGGCTTGGGCCCCCAGCTCGCCAGCGCGGCGGGGCGGGCCTTCATATCCTAGGCCCGCCATACGGCAGTCCGACCGATGCCCCCCTAAGTGGCAGAATTTGGCGGGCTTACGGGTCGGCCCTGCCCGGCCTCGTTTTGACAGCTCTAAATAAAAGAGGGTGGGAGTTTTTTTAAAAGTGGAAATATTTATATCAAAATATCCGAAAAGCAGCCACCGATACATGCCATTGGTTGGTGACAAACAACCATCTCCATCATAACCTAGATGCTTAGCTAAATACAGAGCAACACGATTGAATTGTCGCTTAAAAAACAAAAAGGAAACTGATCGAAAATCCTTAGCAAGTTAGAAGCAACTGTCGATGTCACAACAAAGCGTTGAGTCTCCCTTTTTATCTCGTAGGCTGCAAATAACAACCATATAATCGCCCTGGATAATAATAGAATCCCAAAGTTTGTGTCTAGCGAGTACTAATGTCATGTGGGCCGTCATAGCTTCAATAACTTTCGGATCATGCAAGCCCTTGAAGAAACGGTTGTCCATCCAACGCATCGACCACTGGAGTCACGCGCGACAACTCCAATTGATGCCCCTTCTCGATCCTTGTGTATGGCTCCTTTAAAATTTAGCTTCAAAATGTCTATAGGTACTCCATGAGGTCTCTTCGAAGGCCATATTAGCAGATGTGATAGAGTGAGCATATCTTGAAGATTGGTAAATCTCTCGTCCTCACTTCTTCGCTTTATCTAAGAGAAAGTCTGCATGCTCCATTGCCAATTTGTTTCGTGTGTGCCAAAGAGACCAACACATACAAAAAAATGCTCTCGGAAAGATTCTGAGGGACCGTAGCATGAAGGTTTCGAAGCAATTCAGACCTCCAGTTTTCCTAAGACTTAATTGTTGTGCATGGCAGGTTGCTGAGGTTCCAGAAGTTCTTAACTCGCTAGCAAGAGACGAAGATGTTTTGTGCTTCTTCAATATCGATATGGCAAAAGCTGCAAATAGGGGACGAGATGCATCGCCTTCGGAACAAATTCGATGTCGTCGCTAAGGGACGAGATGCATCGCCTTCGGAAAAAATTTGATCTCCAAGCGAATCTCTTGACAAAGGTGGCACCGAGCTAGTCCAAAGGAAGTTCCAGGAACCCTTGAACTTGAAGAGGCGCGAATTCTCGCATCAATATATCTGGTTAGCCAATGAGCGGATTTGACTGCAAATGTTCTAGACTTCGTGTAATGCCATTTAAGTCTGTCGGCTCCATGTTTGTAAGCTCCCAAATTGCATCACAGCAACCGGGAGGAGTAGAGATTGGATAAATGCCTCATTCTACGGTCCTTGAGGCGATAACTGCAGACATCACCTTCAAATCAAGAATTTTTGGACGAGCAGGGGTGATGACGTTGATGATGAGATCCAGCCTTGCAGATCCACCGACAAAAACATCCAGGAAACATCATTTACAATATAACGAATCAGTATAACGAGCCTACCGATACCCAGAACACGATCGAATAGCAGGTATAGAAGTTACGTCGTAGGAAAGTAGAATCAATTGCTATTTTCATGACTGAAAGAAACTGAAGGAAAAAAAGAAATATCATAGAAAGAAAGATACTTGTAATTTTTTCCAAATGCCTTCTCTTTGGACCTATTTTAACAAATGAATTAATTAAGTCAAAATTTTTGAAAGAAGAATAAATAGGCTTATATAAAAAAGATGCTAAAAATATTCCCAAAAAAGCTATACTGACTGAAAAAATTGCATCTTAGCCCCTATTATTAGTGTCTTTCTGAGTAGATTTTCCCGTTCTTGCAATAAGGGTTCTTGTTTGTCTTTCTGGTGTGATCTTATCCGGCGCTTTAGACGGGTTTCGTCGATACGTGCCTGGGAAATCAACCGAGACCCCGTTAGTAGCGGCGAGCGAGAGCGGATTAGGGGTTTGAAGAAAAACAAAGACGAAGCTTCGTTCCTCAGCAAAGTGTTCACTTATTTTTCGCCAGGTTTCATTCGATTGTGGATTGGATGATGGAAAAACCAGCAAGCTACGGCTTTCGGTGAAATCCAATCCCTTCCCTTTGCGCCAGGCTTGGAAACCGTAAGTCAGGCTCCCTTCGCCTCTCGGAAGCGAGAAAGCGAGCAGCAAGCTGAAAAAAGCCCTTTCTCGTTTCTCTAATAAGAAGGTGAGCTTCATAACTCTAACCGGGGCAAGCCAAAACAGTTAAGGACGGCTCTACGAAAGTCAGAATCGAATATCGAATCTTACAAGATATATTAAAATAATATTAATAATATAATATTATTTAATATATCTAATAAAATGAAAGGTTCGTATTGATTGGTGACGCGGTGAGATCCTGGATGTTGGATTTGGACGATCCAGATGAGCTGAAGACATCTATAAATAGGCTGCAGTTCTTCATTTATTATCATCACAGATTCATTCGAGATTTACATTTTAGAGTGAAGTAGTCCGAGTGAATTGTGAGGGTATCAGTTCGGGTAAAACCTGATAGGGTTCCACATCCACAGAGAGGTGTGACGTAAAATACGAGTGGTAAAAATCGTGAGGTAGTAAAAATTGAGTGTTGTAATTTTTACTATAGTGAAGATTTTTGCCGACTCGGCCGTGGTTTTTCCCTCTTCGTTAACATAAGGTTTTCCACGTAAAAATTCTGGTATCTTTCTTACTTTGCGGTAATTTTATTTTTACCGTGGTAGTTATTGTGCGGGTCCCACCAAAGTTACCTTGTGGGTCTCACTTTTCCCGACCGTTCTAGCGAGCAAATCTGGGACCAATTTCCGTTGCGGGGCCCACTGACCACCGCGGGACCCACCATCCTTCCCAACAAGTGGTATCAGAGGCTCTTTGGTATTATGAGTATGCTCTGTGCTTGCAGCTGAGACTGATCTTCCACATCAGAAAAGATACTAAATAGGTTGCTGATAGACTGACGGCCATGGAGAACGACGGAGGAATGATCAAGTTGACAGTAACAAGTTACTCCATATGGAAATCGAGGATGGAGGATTACCTTTATTACAAAGACCTCCAAGATCTTATCTACAGTGAAGGCAAGAAGCACGAAGGTAGGAAGGACAATGTATGGAAGAAGTTGCAAAGAAAGATGTTAGGTGCGATCCGCCAATGGATGGACATTAGCCTCTACAACCATGTAAGAAACGAGACGGACTTCCTGATACTCTGAAAGAAACTGGAGGGTATGCACGAGGTGACGAATGCGCTGAGCAAAGTATTCATGATGCGGAAACTCATGAATATGAAGCTGAACGAGTGACGATCATTTGTTAAACATCTGAATGACTTTGAAGGACTGGCGACTCAACTTACAAGTACCGGTCTAGTCCTTGATGATGAGACACAAGCATGTATACTACTGGGATCTCTACCTGAGAGTTGGGACACGTTGGTGTTATCGCTTACCAACTCAGCACCAAGCGGTAAAGTAACGATAGATATGGAGAAGAACAGACTGTACAATGAAGAGCTGTGACGGAAGGACGCTGCCAATATTAGTATAGGAAATCAGGCCCTTGTCATAAAGAATAGGGGTCAGAGCAAGAGTAGAGGTCCGAAAGGATACGACAAGTCAAAAGCTAGATCCATGTCTAGAGAGATGAGAAAGTGCTATCATTGTGGACGAATCGGCCACTTGCATAGAAATTGTAGGCTTCTCAACGAAAAGCAGAAACAATACGATGACAAGAACACGTCTACGATTGCCTCCAGCCCTGATGGAGAGGTTACGCTGGTGAATGAAGCAGACTGTTGTCATGTTACAGATGCAAACACCGAGTGGGTAGTGGATTCTGGAGCCTTCTACCACTGTGTTCTAAGGCGTGAATACTTCTCTACTTATAAGGCGGGAAATTTTGGCACTACCAAGATGGGTAACCAAAGTGTTTCTCAAAATTTGGGAATCGGTGATATCTATATTCAGACGAACATGCGGTGCACATTAAGGCTGAAGGATGTACTGCATATTCAAGATCTTCGTCTCAACTTGATTTCTGTGAAGGTGCTGGACAACAAAGGATTCTACAACGAGATGGGTGATAGCAACTGGAAACTCACCAAAGGATCGTTGGTGGTAGCAAGAGGAAAGTTATGATGCTCGTTGTACAAGACGCACGCGGTGATATGTGCTACCAACTGAACGCAGTTGAAGATGATGCTTCTCCAAATTTGTGGCATAGACGGCTGGCGCACATAGGCGAGAATGGGTTGAATATCTTGGCTGGAAAGTCTCTCATACCGGTAGCCAAGGGGAAAGCACTGAACACCTATGATTGTTGTCTATTTGGGAAGCAACATAGAGTTTCATTCGCGAAGTTTTCGACTCGGCGAATGAAGAAGTTGAAGTTGGTACACTCTGACGTATGTGAACCCATGGAAGTCAAATCTCTGGGAGGCAGTAAATATTTTCTGACCTTCATTTATAATGCTTCTCGTAAGACCTGGGTATATCTGTTGCGGACGAAGGATAAAGTGTTCTATTATTTTCAGAAGTTCCACGCGATGGTGGAAAGAGAGACGGGAATGCTGCTGAAGTGTCTACGCACAGATAATGGTAGTGAATATATCTCTCGGGAGTTCAGAGATTATTGCACCAAGCAGGGCATAAGGCATGAGAAGACAGTTCCTGGTACTCCTCAACAGAATGGTGTTGCAGAGAGGATGAATCGAACCATTATGGAGGGAGTCCGATCGATGCTCTAAATGGCTAATATATCTAAGTCATTTTGGGGCAAAATTGTCAACACTGCAGTCTATATTATCAACCGACTACCTTCATCGGCGTTGGATTTCAATATTCCATAGAAGGTGTGGATCGGTAGAGACATCTCATATCCGCATTTGAGAGTGTTCGGCTGTAGGACGTTCATGCATGTAGCTAAGGAACAAAGATCGAAGCTCGACGATAAATTGAATCCTTGCATCTTTGTTGGGTACGGAAACGAGGAGTTCGGCTACAGACTTTGGGATCCAAAGAAGAAGAAGATTGTTCGGAGTCGCGACCATGGGAGACTCAGACATGGGTGTGTCAAAATCCACGGGTGGCGGTGTTGATGATTATACACCAGTCAGCATTCCACACGACGATGCCATGGAGGAAGGAATGCAGCAATCAGAACCTGAACCGGTAGAGCCAGCTAGCGGAGATGATGAGCCAGGCGTAGATGAGCATACTGAAGGTGTTGAGCAGGGGGAGCATTCAGATTTGCAAGATGCGATTGAACCTCAGCTGAGAAGGTCAACTAAGGAACGCCAACCATCTATGAGGTACCCGAGTTCTGAATATATTTTGATTACTGACGAGGGGGAGTTGGAGAGCTTCCAAGAGGAGATTATTGGATAAAAGCCATGCAAGAGGAGATGGATTCTCTGAAGAAGAATGAGACGTATGAGTTAGCTCAATTGCCGAAAGGAAAGAAGACACTCAAGAACAAATGGGTGTACAGATTGAAGAAGGATGATGGCAAGCTGGTCAGATACAAGGCTCGATTGGTGGTCAAAGGTTTCACTCAGAAGAAGGGGATCGACTTTGACGAGATTTTCTCACTGTGAATTGGAGCAACTCGATGCGAAGACCGCGTTTTTGCATGGTGATCTCGATGAAGAGATATACATCGAACAACCAGAAAATTTCGAGGTTAGAGGTAAAGAGGACATGGTCTGTCGGCTGAAGAAAAGCTTGTACAGTCTGAAACAAGCTCCACGACAATGGTATAAGAAGTTCGATTCTTTCATGGTGCACCAAGGGTTTAAAAGAACGGATGCGGATCCTTGTGTATATGTCCAGAGATACACTAACAGTAAATTTATCGTTCTTCTCCTATATGTTGATGATATGCTAATTGTCGGACAAGATGCAAAGATGATTAGCAGGTTGAAGAGAGATTTGTCAAAAACGTTTGACATGAAGGATTTGGGATCGGCAAGGCGAATTCTCGGAATGGATATTACCCGAGACAGGAAAGCTGGGAAGTTGTGGCTATCCTAGGAGCGTTATGTTGAACGAGTTCTAGAGAGGTTCAATATGAAGAGTGCTAAGCCAGTTAAAACGCCACTTACCGCGCACTTCAAGTTGCGAATGAAATCCAGTCCACCAACATATGAAGACGGAGAAGAGATGACAGACATTCCATATTCATCGGCGGTCAGAAGTTTGATGTACGTCATGGTGTGTACGAGGCCAGATATCGCTCATGCAGCTGGCGTTGTGAGTCGATTTCTATCGAATCCCGGGAAACCGCATTGGAAAGCAGTGAAGTGGATTTTGAGGTACCTGAGAGGAACTTCCAAATTATGTATAACATTTGGAAGTGGTAAATGTTTTCTTACAGGCTATACGGATGCTGATATGGCCGGAGATTTCGACAGCAGAAAGTCGACGTCGGGGTACATATTTACACTCTCAGGGGTAGCTATCTCATGGCAGTCGAGGTTACATAAATGTGTTTCTTTATCAACTATTGAAGCGGAGTACGTTGCAGCCACTGAAGCCGGGAAGGAGATGCTTTGGTTGAAGAGATTCCTTCAGGAGTTGGGCATTAAGCAGGAGGAATACATAATATTTTGCGACAATCAAAGTGCGTTGGAATTGAGCAAGAATACTATGTATCACTCGAGGATGAAACACATCGACGTTCGTTATCACTGGCTCAGACTGGCCATTGAGGAGAAAGCGTTCAAATTGGAGAAGATCCACACGGACAAGAATGTTGCGGACATTCTCACGACGGCTATTCCCAAGGAGAAGACAGAGTTCTTTGCGGGACTCGTCGGGATGAGCTATCGTTGAGGCAGTAGAAGATCTCCCCCGTAAATGGTGAATGCGGCTGGAGGGGGAGAATTGATGAGATCAAACCTTGCAGATCCACCGAGGAAAACATCCAGGAAACATCATTTAATACAAGATATATTAAAATAATATTATAATATTATTTAATATATCTAATATAATAATGAAATGTCTATATTAACTGGCGTGCGGCGAGATCATGGACGTTGGATTTGGACGATCCAGATGAGCTGAAGACATCTATAAATAGGCTGCAGATCTTCAGTTATTATCATCACAGATTCATTCGAGATTTACATTTGAGTGTGAAGTAGTCCGAGTGAATTGTGAGGGTATCAGTTCGGGTAGAAACTGATAGGGTTCCACATCCACAAAGAGGTGTGAGGTAAAATACGAGTGGTAAAAATCGTGAGGTAGTAAAAATTTAGTGTTGTAATTTTTACTATAGTGAAGATTTTTGCCGTCTCGGCCGTGGTTTTTCCCTCTTCGTTAACAGAGGGTTTTCCACGTAAAAATTCTGGTGTCTTTCTTACTTTGCGGTAATTTTATTTTTACCGTGGTAGTTACTGTGCGGGTCCTACCAAAATTACCTCGTGGGTCCCACTTTTCCCGACCGTTCTATCGAGCAAATCTGGGACCAATTTTCGATGCGGGGCCTGCTGACCACCGCGGGGCCCACCACCCTTCCCAACAGTTGAAAGCTAGGCCGAGGGACCCATGGGACGCGTGGAGGTAGGCGGATTTTGGCCGAACCACGTTAAAATCCGGTATTCTCTCACGGTGTCATTTCGGCTTTCATAATTATTCCGATAAATTGTGCCAGGATCCAAATACAATCACCACTTCCGCTCTTACTGGTGTTTTCCCCAACGCATTAGAGTCCACGAAAGCAAAATCAGAAATCAACGACAAGGTCTCCGTGTGAGATAGAAGCTCTTAAGAAGTGTTCGGTGGAAAACTGATACACGCTCGATTTGGGAAAAGGAATTAAGTCGAGAATGGGAACCTTGAATACAGAATTGATTCCGATGGTCGACCTTGCAGAGTTTGTTATAGGCACACGAGAGAGAGAAAAAAAGAGAAGTTCGTTCATTAATCACAAATGTTTTCTTATTCCCCTTTCAGCGTTGGTGACATCATATATAAAGTAAAATTAGTAACAGTAAATATAAAATAGAAAAAGCATGTGGCAATAATATTGTGGGATATTAAGTGGAATTCGTCGATGCTCTCTACGATTATGCTAAAGCGGGTATCATACCCTCCCTCTTAAAGCAACTCTTGTCCTCAAGAGTTTGTGAAGGCTGGAAATTGTTGCTGCAGAGTGAACCAATCCTCCCAGGTGCTGTCCTCTTGCGGTGCATTTATCCATTTTACCAATACTTGAGTCACCGGTCGGTTGTGCTTCTTGATCAATCTCCTTTCCAATATAGCTTCGCGTTCCAAGACAACGTGACCGTGAGAACTCAAGAACGAAGGCAGATGCGGAGAAACCTGAGCTGATCCTATACACCTCTTGAGCTGAGAGACGTGAAAAGTAGGGTGTATCTTGCATCCTTCCGGGAGTTGCAGACGGTATGCAACCTTTCCAATCCTTCGCAGTACTTTGAAGGGACCAAAATAGCGAGCTGAGAGCTTATGATATGCATGAGGCTTAAGGGAAGTCTGCTTGTAAGGCTGTAACTTAACAAACACAAAATCATTTTCCTCAAATGATCGTTCGCTTCTCCTTTTATCTGCTTGCACCTTCATTCGATTTTGAGCCCTCAAAAGGTGTTGTTTAACAAGCCTTATGGTAGCCTCTCTATGCGCCAGACTTCGATCTACCAGTTCAACATTAGAGGAACCTTCTAAATATGGGATGTGTGTAGGTGGGGGCTTCCCATAAACCACATGATACGAAGTGGTGTGAATGGACGAGTGATAGCTGGTATTGTACCACCATTCCGCCAAGCTCAGCCAGTGCACCCATTCTCTCGGTCGATCTCCACACATGCATCTCAGGTAGCCTTCCAAGCATCTATTCACCACCTCCGTTTGACCGTCTGTCTGAGGATGATATGCAGTCGAGGCTAGGAGTTGGACCCCTTGTGCCTTGAAAAATGCCTTCCAAAATTGGCTCATGAAGATGGCATCTCTATCAGTCACAATTGTCTGAGGTGAACCATGTAGCTTGTAGATATGATTCATGAACGCCTGGGCCACAATGGTAGCAGAATAGGGATGTTTGAGGCTTATGAAGTGAGCATATTTGCTCAAACGATCCACAACTACCAAAATGGAATCCTTGCCATCAGAGAGGGGAAGGCCATCAATAAAATCCATTGATATGTCAGACCAAACCTTGTCAGGAATGGGTAGGGGATTCAGTAATCCAGGTGAGGCAGCATTCTCTGTTTTGTACTTCTGGCAATTGAGGCATTCCTTTACAAAATATACACATCCTTCTTCATGTTCTTCCAATATACGACCCTTCGTAGTCTGTGAAGAGTATTCTCGATGCCTGAGTGACCCCCTATGGCACTGCTATGGAATAAGCTAAGCAGGTCTTTCCTAAGTTCAGGATCACAACCTACCACCACCTTCCCTTCCTTGTCAGAATCTCCCCATTCCAGTGATAAATCTCAGAATTACCTACTCCCTGAAGGATTTTTTGGATGGATCATCTGCAGCCCAGCTCCTCTTTATTTTTTATCTAATGTATCAGTGTTCACATGACTAATGCTGGCCACTCTTCCTTCTTGTTGCGGTTCAGAATTCGGCATTCGAGACAAGGCATCAGCAACCACATTTTCAGCCCCCTTCTTGTACATAATTGTGTAATCATAACCCATCAGTTTAGCCAACCACTTCTGCTGGCTTGGAGTTGATATTCTCTGCTCCATTAAGTGTTTGAGGCTTTGATGATCCGTTTTTATAATGAAATGCCTGCCCACCAAATAAGCCCTCCACTTCTGAATTGCTGTTACTACCGCTAGCAGTTCCTTCTCGTAGGTAGACAGAGCAGCTGTCCTGGGGCTCAGAGGCTTACTCATGTATGCTATGGGTTTGCCCTGCTGGAGCAAAACAGCTCCGATGGCCGAATCAGAAGCATCTGTTTCAACTACAAATTCTTTAGTAAAATCAGGTAAACTCAACACAGGTGCATTACAGAGGGCTTTCTTCAGTTGTTCAAAAGCTTGAGTGGCCTGGTCATCCCAATGGAAGTTATCCTTTCTCAGTAGTTTAGTGAGGGGTTGAGCTATCCTTCCATACCCTTTGATGAACCTCCTGTAGTACCCGCAAAGGCCCAAGAACCCACGCAGCTGCTTCAACGTTTTAGGAGTTGGCCAAGTTATCATCGCTTGAACTTTGGAAAGATCTGCTGAAACTCCACCTTCTGTTATAATATGCCCCAGATACTCTACTTTTGAAGCCCCAAAATGACACTTGTGTGCTTAACAAACAATGGTTCCTTCTAAGTACTTCAAGAGTTGTTTGCAGGTGTGATAGATGACTACTCCAATCCGGGCTGTACACCAAAATATCATCAAAAAATACCAAGATAAACCTCCGCAGGAAAGGCTGAAATATCTTGTTCATTAGTGCTTGGAACGTTGAAGGGGCACTTGTGAGTCCAAACGGCATCACCACGAACTCGAAGTGTCCATGATGAGTTCTGAAAGCAGTCTTGTGTATATCACCTTCCTTCATTCTGATCTGATGGTAGCCAGATCTCAGATCCAACTTGGAAAAAAAACGAGCATGGCCAAGTTCATCCAGTAGCTCCTCAATTAGAGGAATAGGGAACTTGTCCTTGACGGTATTTTTGTTAAGCTCTCGATAATCCACACACATTCGCCATGACCCATCCTTCTTTTTCACCATCACCACGGGTGAAGAGAAAGGGCTAATGTTCTCCCTTATAACCCCTGAAGATAACATATCATTCACCATTTTCTCAATCTCATCCTTCTGTATGTTTGGGTACCTATAAGGCCTCACATTTATGGCTAAGGTTCCTTCCTTCAAGGTAATAGCATGATCATAGACCCTGTGAGGTGGTAGAGTGGTAAGTTCTGCAAACAGATCATTATAGTGCTTAAGCATCCCATTTAAATCTTCAGATTCTTCATATTTCTTTTCCTCATCTTCCCCCTTATCCAGCCTAAAGAATTGAGCATGCGAGTCATCCTTATCCCGCACAATCATCATCTGTAGCATAGATAATTGAGTTGTTTGGGAGAGTAACTTATTCATCTTCTTGTTGGTGATCATCTTGACTTTCGCTGGTTGCATCCCTCTGAGCAACACCTTTCTCCCCTCTACCTGAAACTCCATATGAAGTTGATTGAAATTCCAAGTAATGCTACCCAATGTGATCAACCATTGAACCCCCAACACCATGTCACAACCTCCCAGTGGTAAAATCATCATGTCGGCCAAGAACTGTGTACCTTGCATCTTCCACTTAAACCCTTTACACGTAGAGGAGCTATAGAGTTTGCTCCCGTCTGCAACGGCTACAGGGAAAGGAGCAGTAGGCTCTATCTTACATCCATACCTTCTAGCCCAATCAGAGTCCAAAAAATTATGGGTGCTTCCTGTATCTATTAAGACATGCAGAGGCTTGCCATTCACATTACCCGCAACCCTCATGGTGCTATAATCGTGTACCCCTGCCATAGCATGCATTGAAACCGTATAATTGACTGTAGGATTTTCATCAGGTTCCACAATTTCCTCCTCAGAATTTTCAGTGTCTGCAATAGAGTCTTCTAGCTTATCCTCAGCCTCTGGCATGACCTCCATTAGGTATATTTGTCTCCTCCGTAAACATTTATGACCAGCAGTGAACCTTTCATCACACCAAAAACACAACCCCCTTGCCCTTTTTTCATCCATTTCTTGCGGGGATAATCTTCGAGAAGGTATGATGGGTTGGTTATTCCCTCTCACCCCATTGGTTATCTTGGAAAAAACGGGTGGAGAAGCCACAGAAAATGAGCCAGAGTTCGAGGAATTCGACCCAATGGTTCTGCCCAAATTACTAGCACTTGGAGTGAATGGAGTTCTAATATTGGAATTGTTAGATCTCATGCTCCCCACAATCGAATGCGCAGCCATAGGTACCTTCTTAGGAGCTAAACCATTAGCTTGTTCCTGCAGTTTCGACAAGCTCACGGCCTCCGACAAGGATTTGGGCCGAAACATTCGCACCGCCACTGCAATCTCTGATTTTAGTCCCCCCAGAAAACAGCTTACCGCGTAAGGCTCCGAGAGCTCCACGCAGTTCATTAGTTCCTCAAAGCTATCCAAGTAGTCCTGAACAGATCCGCTCTGCTTCAAGTTAACCAGCTCGCTCATGGGGTCGTCATACGAGTGTAACCCAAATCGATTGTGTAGCGCCCTCACATACTCCGGCCATGGAGGAAGCTCCGGACCAATCGAGTTTTCATGAAAACCTGATGCCATTGAAGTGCACGGCCCTCCAGATGTACTGCTGCCATCTTCACTTTAGCTTCACTTGGTGTTTCATCTACTTCAAAGAATTGTTCGCACTTATACACCCAACCTCTTAAGTCCTCGCCGTTGAACTTAGGAAACTCGATGCTCGAACACTTAGTCGGGATTGGTAGCTCGGCCGAAATTGATTCTCCTGCGCCTCCCCATTTCCGCCCCCGTTTGAGTTTTCACCAGACGAGTTGATCGCCATTGCTGCAATCATCTGACGCAGTGAAGCCAACTGTTCGTTGATAAATGTGTTATCTGCATTAACCTTATCACGGAACAGCTCCATTTCCTTGCGCAGCTCAGCAGTGCGAGTTCCTTCTGCCATATCCGAGATGTTTCAGCTTGGGATCGATGCTCTGATACCAATTGATACACGCTCGATTTGGGAAAAGGAATTAAGTCGAGAATGAGAACCTTGAATACAGAATTGATTCCGATGGTCGACCTTGCAGAGTTTGTTATAGGCACACGAGAGAGAGAAAAAAAGAGAAGTTCGTTCATTAATCACAAATGTTTTCTTATTCCCCTTTCAGCGTTGGTGACATCATATATAAAGTAAAATTAGTAACAGTAAATATAAAATAGAAAAAGCATGTGGCAATAATATTGTGGGATATTAAGTGGAATTCGTCGATGCTCTCTACGATTATGCTAAAGCGGGTATCAAAAACGAAGGATATTATAGCAAATGGCAATCGCAAGCTCTTGGTCGATTAAGAAATCTAACGCCATCGTCCGATTTCGCTCTAAATGTTTATTTGTGTTGGTGTTTTGTAGAGTTTCTGTTAGCAGAACCATAAATTTGATCGATAAGTCTTTGTAATTTGTGGCATGAGGTGTCCTGTATTCAAGCTTAAAACCGTCTCCTCTGCTAAGTCTACCTTCTAAAAGCAGATATTGGGCTTCGATGGAGAGTTAATTATGCTGTATTTTCTTTCATTCTCCTTCTGGGCACGTTGGTGTTGGTTATGTCATTCATTCTCCTTCGTGGTTAAACTTTATGCAGTGTTAGAAAATAAGAGAATCAGTGCCTGGTCAAATAGCTGAAGAATCTTAGATCAAGGGGGTCATTTCTTAATTTGACAGAGGTGTAACTTACCAGCAAAGCTCCACCATACATGCCTCTTGTCTCCCTTTTTTTGTCCTTATCAATACTTCCTTTTCATTGACCCTTCGATATAAATTAAATAAACTACTTTGTAAGACAAGTTGAAATTGTCAAAGCTTTACTTACATTATTGAGTTCTTGTCCTATGCTTATTGAATTGTGTACACATCTTCGCTGGTACATAGGCCTAAAATTCTTCAAACTTCATGTGCGATGGCTAGAAAATAGAATTTTTTTACTTCATCTAATGTTGGTAGCACTGTAACTTGCCAAATAGTTACTATTTTTTTATTATTTTGTTTGTTTCGTACTTGGTCATTAATTGTATAAGCTACGTAATAATAATTGTGATGGTCAGTTTTCTAGAAGTGTTACCAGATGCAAGTCTCCAACCTAAACATGGCCTTATGTGGAATTTCCCATGTAGAAAATGCATGTTTTGCTGCATCTATTGACCAAAGACTTCTATATAAAGGCGGTACCTTTTAATTGTCTGTGAAAAAGCTTCTCAACTCTTGCAGCCCATCATGTCCATTGAACTTCCCATATTCGACATTTCACAGCCTTTGTGCTCTTCCTCACTTTCGTCCTTATTATCTATGGCTTGCAGGGAATGGGGCTTCTTTCACATAGTCAACCATGGCATAACTGTAGATTTATTCAGAAATCTCAAACTACTTTCAAGAAAAATCTTTGATCTTCCACCTGAGGTTAAACAGCAAGCGGGTCCTTTATATACCCCTCATTTCATCGCCTCGCCTTTCTATGAAAGCTTACGAGTTTCTGGACCAGACTTCTTAGGTTCTGCTAGAATTTCCTCCGAAGCTCTTCTGGATCAGTCGGATAATGGTGAATTTAGGTAATTAATAAGACCACGTAATATTTCCACCATGCAAAAAGGAAAGAAATTTTCCACCAGTATTTCCATTTTTCGTGTGTGTTATGGTATTTTCACCATTCACTATTCCAGCTTCTTTAAACCTCTATTGCTCCATTTAATGCTTGTCATTTTTCTACCGCGTGGAAGAAGGCATCTAATGATATTCTTCAACTTCCCAATAAGTCATTTCAGTCCTTGGTTATTGTTTGCTTCTAACATTCAATTCTCTCGCTTGTTTCTAATTACCAGTTCTCTACTACAAGAATATGGAAGCACGATGACAAATTTGTCCAAAAGGATCCTCGAGATTATAATCGAGACCCTGGACATGGATTCTGATAAGTTTCTATCAGAGTTTGAGAACTGCCATGGTTACTTGAGAATGAACAACTACACTCCACACGAGCCATCTGAGCATCGAGAGCTGCTAGTAGAAGGGCTCGGGATGCACACAGACATGAGCTGCATAACCATTGTGCATCAAGACAACATCGGTGGGCTGCAAGTGAGGTCTAAGGAAGGGCAATGGATGAACATAAATCCACAGGAGGACATGCTCGTGGTCAACGTAGGCGATCTGATGCAGGCGTGGAGCAACGGACGGTTCAGATCGTCCGAGCACAGAGTTGTGCTAAGGGAGCGTGTGAACCGGTTCTCCCTTGCCTTTTTCTGGTGTTTTGAAGATGAGAAGGTGGTTTTCGCACCGGAGGAAGCTGTGGGGCCTGAGGATTTGAGGGTTTACAAGCCTTTTCTGTGTGGTGATTACGTGAAGTTTAGAGAGAATAGTGAGATTGGCAAGTTTGAGAGGGTTGGTTTCACCGTTAAAGATTTTGCTGGTATTTGACATGCCAATAAACTCGGGTATTTCTCTATTGTTCTGTTTGATCACTTAATGTTATTATTTTTTAATAAACTTGATGTTGGGAGAATTCATTTGCGTACCTACGAGCTTAAATATCTTTCACTTAACTTCCCATGAAAATTTATTAACTATTGAAAACTTTTCTTTCACGAGGATCAGTTTTTCTGAAAAAGACAATTTTACACAACTTTTTGTAATCTTAAAAACCCAAAATTTTCATTTTAAATTCGATCGATCAAAATAAAAATAATAACAAATAAAAAGCGAATAAAATCCCAACCAAATTCCTAGTTGTTGTCTTCACCCAGGTCAGCGGGTTGGTGAAACCGGTGTCGTCGTCCACCAGGTAAATCGTTACGGCTTACGCGGTTCAGTTAAGTTTTTATTTTCATTATACCAAGTTATGGTTAGTCCCCAAAGATGCAATTGTAACAGCAAACGACATCGAGCTGAGCAGGATAGGTCGTTTTACTGCCGAAACGATGTATGTAAATAGACAACGTCGTGAAGAGCCTTTTCCTGCCGAAAAAACAAAAAATCGATTATGACTTGTACTGCGGTAATTTTGGTGATGGACTAAGTTGTAAGCGTGGGAAAAATTAAGTATATGATAGTAAATGAGGTTATTGTGTCAAAACCCCCAATATTTTATGTGTTTGTTACGATGTATCAATTCAATGTATATCGTGCACTATTTTAAATGTTGTTAGTGTATCATATTTTTGTACATGACATTGCGTCAAGTTATAAAATAGATATATTCATATTTGATAATAAATAAGGTTATCCCTAAGTTTTTTCTTTATCTGATATCAATTCAATGTATATTGTCTACGCTTATAGGTGTGGATACACAACCATATTTCTTTAATAAACATATAACAAGGCAAAATATGTGGAAAGTATGGGTACAAATCGTTGTACGTGTAGAGGAACTGTATCTACGTAGAGTAAGTGTATTGTCCCTATTTGTATATGTTTTCTTGTTTTTTTGGCTTTTTGGTTCAAATGGGGGTGCCATCTCTTTTTGTCCATATAAACTGTATAGGTTAATTTGTTTGTATATCTTTTGACTACGAGCATGTTTTTTCTATAGGT
This sequence comes from Linderniella brevidens, assembly GCA_004919715.1. Classification (NCBI taxonomy): domain Eukaryota; kingdom Viridiplantae; phylum Streptophyta; class Magnoliopsida; order Lamiales; family Linderniaceae; genus Linderniella; species Linderniella brevidens. Next base: position 11,705,948 of record SWDC01000148.1, read on the forward strand.
GTAATATTATATGTATTAAGATAACAAACGGAGTGTTGATAAAATGTTTAGTTCATGGAATTTTTGGTTCCTTTAACAATGTTAAAGGGATACGGTAATCGTGTACATAAGGTACAACAAACGCCAACTAAAAGGTACGCTAAAAGCATTAAAATAGTACACTATAATACAAAAATCCAACATTATTTGGCATGCCATGACTATCTTTTAACAATATCCGATCGCAATATGAAACAAATTCTTGTATATCGATAAGAGTGGTGAAGAGGATTGGGGAGAATAGTGTTTGTGTTCGGATTTTTAATTGTAGAGAGGATGTGAATGATGAGAGGAGAGAGAACGTGGTTACAATGGGGAAGGATTTTATTTATTTGAATGAGTGAGTAATATGTCAGAGCTAAAAGACATGTAAGTTGTCTTGACAGTGAGGTAGTAATTCCGCATTCCGCGCGGGGATTCGCCTCGTCTGGAGCAGAAATTACACATTTTTCACTCTCCGTGGGGTGGGGATGGGAAAATTTCTCCCCGATGGTGGGGTGGGGGGAGGATGGGGATCGTACTTCCCGTTCTGTGGGGATCCCCACTCCGTTCTCCGTAGAAATTTGATATATTGAATCACTAAGTTGTCCTTAAATCCTGACATTTGTTGCATGTGATCCTCAAAATAACGGAACAGATTGAACTAAATTGTAATTTGAAGGAACGTGTGATATCAAATGATTCCCGTTTTATGGCAATTTTATCAAAATCATTTTATTTTGCTACTTCTTAAATTGTATCAAAAAAATTAAAATATTATACACTTGATAAATCTGGAAGGAAATTCCTCATGAGTAAAAGAACCCCATTAAATCTATGTGGAGATGGGGAAGGGAAGAACTTTTTTGCATTCGTGTATTAAGGACGAGGTGGGATGTGGATTGGCCCCTTGTTTACGCCGCTCCATTGCCAAACCTACATGTAATTTAGTCATTTTCTTTTTGCAATTCATTAAAATATTTATTTATTATATTTACAACACCCTACAACCAAGTCGGATGATTTTTTCTAAATAGTCTTTGATCAAAAAGGTTTTTCAAGAAATAGCTTCGTTGACGAAACTTCTAAATTATTTGCCTTAAATTTAAGGGTATTTTTTGTCATTTTATATTAGGGTTCTCAGCTCCCCATTGTAGATTTGAGAATCAATGATATAGATGAGTGCCCGTATGAGTTCCATCTATTATGGGTTCTTAGTGAGAACTTGCTATTGCAAGGGTGTATGTGCGATATGTTTCGAGTAAGTTGGTGAGGTATATTTTGCCTTTTTGGTGAGTAGTTCGAGCGCGTTTGATGCGGCTCACTAATACCACATTCCGTACACGAAGCTTAAGGCAACAAAACTGAATTTATATGTGTGAGATTTGGACAATACATTGATAGTTTGCACTTATAAAGTTATACATGACAAGCAGAGTTAGTTGTGAGGGTTCATAATTGAGAAAAATATAGTTTAAACATTCATGTCATGAGTTCGTGTTTGACACGACGCCGTTCGATTATGCCCACCAATAAATATCAAAGGTTGAGGCTCATTTAAGTCGAAGCAAGCACATCAAGTCCACTACAAAATTTTCAAGGTTCCAAATTTTCTATGGAGAGAATGGAATTTCGAAAAAAATTAGTAGGAGTAAAGAGAAATGAAACGTTTTATTTGTGTTGTATGAATAATACAATAATCCTAACTATATGTTTTATTGTAGATTGTGCATACGTGTGTGGATCCCGTGCAAATACTTGCAAGGTCCCCTCCGTGTTCGTGTTTGGGTCCCCTCATCATATATTCACATGTCCCCTGAGCATACGTGTGCAGGTCCGTGCATATAACCAGGGGACGCAAACACAAACGGTCAGGGGACCCAAACACGAACGCTCAGGAGACTCAGATATGAGCTAGTGATCCTTTCGTTTCTCACTGAGCGCAAGGGACCCTTTGTATGAGTCCCCTACAGTCCACACGACCGCGAATACAATTGCATAAAACGAAATGTTAACAACACTGCAAAAAACAGGAAAATGAATCTGCCGAGGAGACGAAACTCAGCTTCTCGGAATCGCACAATGACAATCGATATTTCTAGTTATTCTGGATCTGGGTCTCTGAGAATTGAGTTGTCTTACTTGAATTTGTCGCGCTCCCGTGAAATGCAGTAAAATCGATGACGAAGGTAACATGTGAAATTGGAGAAGAACAATTAAAAGTGAAATGAACAGTCACGTCCCCACGTTTTTTATTGATTTTCTTTAAAAAAAAAAGAAAAAATAAATATTTATTAATTGTCAGAGGTTAAGCCATTGGACTGCACGAAATAAGGGCACTATTGTCTTTTACGTCACATTAGTAAGGGTATACTTGTACTTTAAAGAGGAGTCTATTTTTTAAACGGGACAACTACATTTAAATCCGTAAGAGCAAAAAAGTCCTACACGTAACTCCACATGTAAGATTTTTTATCTTTTAAGGACCAACTGGAAAGATATATTACACTTAAGGACCAATTGAAAAAAATAACCCTTAGAACTTACATTATTACAATTTTACCAAGATTTTTAGTTTAAATAAAATAACAAAAAAACATAAATTATTGTGGTCGAGCGTAACAATCAAAACATACTACATCAACATCTCACGTCGATTCTCTCAAATTGAACGCCAAAATCGAACACCCATGAAGATATATCTACTCCGAAGAAACATTAACGATCTCATCTCTCGTCTGATCCTGGTATGTGCTCTTTTCGTTTCCAATCGTTTGACTCACTTTCAAATCATTCCTTGTCTAAAATCGATAACTTTTTGTGTTAGCTTTTGGTTAATTACTCGATTAAGATTATTAGGTCTCTATTTGAGTTATTTGGGCTCGATATGACACATTTTAAGCTTAATTTGGGGATTTTTAGGTTGTTGCTCTTATTAGGGGGTTTTGAAACTTAAATGGGGCATGTTGCTCGTTGTATGAGGTTCTTTAGGTTTCAATTAGGGATGTCGTCATATTTTTTATATGTTAGTTTATTTTTGGTACATGTTGCTTGCAAATTTAGTACAATATATACATATATATATATATAATAATGGTACGATATGTTTCTATAGACTGGTACGCCATATTTGGACAGAATGATATTGTAATTTGATGATCATGTAATTATTGATTCCGATATGTAGTAATGGCACCAAATACAAATTTTACCCAATGTCATATTTCTTTATTGAAAGATGACAAATATAAAGAATAAGATGATTAGTGAGCAACATGAAGCTGTAACGATGACTTCATTTTATTTGTTCTTGGACATATCTAAAGTATATCATTCATCTGCTAGAATAGCTGCACTTTTATGCCGATAAATTGTAGATGTTGAGGTCGCAAGTTATTAGGGATTTGAGGCTGCGGGTTCGCAAAGAGATTGGTGATAATGAAGATGTTGGCAATGAGGAGCGATCATATGAGGGAGGTGATAAGGTTGTTACTGAGGGTCGAATAGTGGTAAGACACGATAGATTATCCGTATGTTTGAGGAAAAGATGAGGAGGAGGATGCAACCATAAGTGTGATTGTATGTGTCGGATGTAGTGTAAGAACTTGTTTGAAGACTATGTTTGTTTGTGGATGTTGTGTAAGAACTTGTTTGTAATTTGCCCTTTAGTGTTCGTGGAATTTTAGGTTTGACAAATAACATGTGACATAATACAGCCTTTGTGTTGCTCCTTCCAGTCTTTTGTTTATATGTTCAAATAGCTTATGACATAGGTCATATATTTCACATTAATTGATTCGTTTGTGAATATTTCGATTACGAGATTTTTTTGGTGTTGGTACAATGTTTTATGCATTCTAACAACTAATAGTGTTATGGCTAATATGTTTGTTATGCTTAGAATTTGTGCATTACCAATATTAATGAAGGTACAGTATACACCAGTTAAATGATACACAAAAAAATATTAAAATGATACACTATATTAATACATGTAAAAAGTGAAGAGAAATACAAAAAAGTCACAATGGCATTTTTTAACGGTATATGGAAGAACTCTGACACTGACAGAAAGTTTTGACGCTCAGAAAAAGTTCTGAAACTCGCAGAAAGCTGTAATTAACTTGGTACAGTTTCGGTACATATTGTGGTACAGTAAACTATGTACACGTGGTACAACATACGCTCACTATAAGGTACACTGACATGCTTCTTTAAGATACAATACACATTCTATATTTGGTACAACTTATTAGGGTAAGCGTTTTTCGTCGCCTTTCGAATTAGTTTTTTTGTGGAAAGCTATTTTAATATGCACATAGATATTATATGATTTACTTGGTGTCAGATTTGATGGTTTAACCCTTACACATATGGTTTTGTATTCAAAACCTCAAGTGTCATTATAGGAGAATGATCCTTGTATGAACATCCTACTATTGAAACTTGAGTTTAAACTACAAATCCACAATTTTGCGAGTTTACTCATGAAACAGGATATGAAATGAAACTTATAACATATTTACGTATAGTAAAGTGTTTTTGGATTGAAATTAATGTAAAAAGCAAAAAAAAAAACGCTTACCCTAATAAGATGTACCAAATATAACGTGCTTACTTTACCAATTTGCAGTCAATGGTTGTACCTTATCTTGTAGTTTTATCGTACCACATTTCCGTAGTAAGACGTACCAAAATATGTGATACCATATCAAATTTTATCGGTCCACAAAATATCTATACGAGTTCATAGCGTCAACTAATAAATATGAAGTCCTTAAGACAATATATAATAGAATATCAAACAAAACATCTATAATAAGTTGAAAATTTGAATTTAACAAACATATACCTATGTTGTAGTGAGTTGTTCTAACATTGTTCATCGTCTTCTAGTGAAGCTTGAGGTTCGTAATATAAAAGCATGAGTGTAGGGGTTACTCCGTCTAAGATGTTACAAAGTGAAACATATAACTGATATACATCTGAAAATAAGGTTTCCCACAAGAAAATAATTTTTGAAATGCCATGAAAAATGCTTACCATGATAAACTGTATCAAATATATCATGCATAATGTACCATTACGCAGTCTGTGACTGTACCTAATCGTTGAGATATAAATTACCACAATTAATTAATCTACTGTACCAAAATTAAGAAGCATGAGCTGACATAATACTATAATGGCATGAGAATTTGTTCCATATTTCTTTCCTGACATGTCAGATAACGATATTTGTCATATTTCAGTCAGATAACAAAATTGTTCTGACATGTCAGATTTTGTTTCGGAAATGAGCTGGCTTTTGTTATTTATCATATAATTTGTATGGATGTTAATATAAAATACCATTTTAATGCGTTTAACGTACAATTTCTTCGACACTTTATGTACTTTGTACACATGATTACCGTACCTTTTTATACATTGTTACCGTACCAAATATTACATGCATAATAAACAACATTTCGCCAGAACAATCGAACAATGTCTCTTTTATCAGAGTGCAACATTACACGAGCACACAAAAACATGCTCTTAATCAAAATAAATTCACAAACGAATCACACATGTCTTTCATCATAATACATCAACTCCACCAACATTTATGTATCCTTAAAGTTTTGCACTTTTTTTCCATGGTAGCGATAGAGTGATCCCGTCCTCCATGATCCTAAGCACCCTGTCTGATAGAGACAACCGCAAACTATAACTAGCTTTTTCAGCTTCAAAACTCATTGAGGAACTCTCAAAAGGATGCATGTATCATGAGCTCATCTCAATTTCTTTGAGTAGGTGAATCAGAAGAATAGGGCATCATAACTTTTCTCATGGTTTCTTCTATCTTTCCAAGTGACCACCCTTAACTGATATTCCAATCATAAACAAGACCTCAAACAACATGCTACAAATTTCGCCACATTTATTTGATTCTTGTCCAAGGAAATTAACTTTGTCTCATCTCAGAAAATTAAAATACTCATTTCAATATCAAAACCTTAAACAAAAATAGTCGAGGCACAATCGATTAATAACAAAAAGAGCTAGTTGGAAGGGAAAGCATAAAGAACGACATCAGATAGAATTTGCAAGAAATGAATCAGTAGAAACTATCCACATGAATTCAATTCCCAATCAAAAACTCATAAAGCAAAAGGCACAAATCCCAAATCCCAACAAAATCATCACGAAAATAGCCCAAAATATCCGATTCAATCCATCGCATCCACACCAAAATCACGACCATAACAGATTCACCACACCAAAAATTGAAAATACCCATGTTGTACTAACCTGATTGAAAAAACTTGTGCAGGAATGGACCACGAAACCCACAATTCTTCTCCATTTTCTTCTCCATTTCCTTTTTACCTTCCACTTCCATGAGATACCTATGTTGAAATGAGAAACTCGCATGTTGCTGGGCTCGAACGAGGGAAGCCATACCTCCTCCTCCTCTGTTTTTCCTTTTCTTTTTATTTCTGTTTTCTTTTTGTTTCTAACATTAACTTCATTTTGAAAAGAAAAAATGAAAATAAAAATCATAAAGAGAGGATAGAATGGACTTTTCAGTAAAATTGATCCTTAAGAGTAGAAAATGTCAATTGGTCCTTACAATAAATAAAATCTTGACAGAGGAGTTACGTGATGATTTTGCAACTACTATAGAATTATGTGTAGTACTTTTTTAAAATTTGTGTTTGAGGAGTACGTACACGTTGTTAATCTCAGGATAATGTATGTTATATGGGGAGGGGATATATGACGACTCCACACCTATTTGAGCCGGGTCAGACCTAGAAATGATGAACGAACTTGTGAAAATTTGTTCCAAATAGACATCGTTCACCCTTTGTTGAAGTCCTAACTTGGTACGGCGTCGTTTAGTTCAAATTAAAATTCCAAAACCCTCGTTAACCCTCCACACCACCAAGCGAAGAAGACGAAGTCGAACAAATGGGGACATCAGTGCAAGTGAAGCCACTCTGCGGGGTCTACAGTGAGAATCCACTGTCGTACTTGGTATCAGTCGACGGATTCAATTTATTGATCGATTGTGGTTGGAACGACCAATTCAATACCACACTTCTCGAGCCACTCTCCAGGTAATCATTTATTTTTTTAGTTTTTCTATTTGATCACGCATGGTTGGAAATTAGCTTTGCTGAATTTATAAGTTGTCTCTTCTTATGTTCTTAATGTGGCTAGCAAATGGAGAAGTACTCTAATTCACTGATATGTACTGGTATTGAAACATAGTTACGAGCGCTTTATTATGCTAACTGGACGCATTTGTAAAATAATTTGAAAGCTTAGAATGGTGTGGTACGAATAGTTATGCAAATTTCGATGATATATTGATATGTTGAGATTCAGTGGAGATTGGAAAACATTAGTGATATGGCTGTCTTTCGGTTTTTCTTTTGTTTTGTCAATGTGTTGCATTTAGATGGAAGTTAATGTGATAAGAAAGTCTATGACACCCTTTGCAGGATATCAAAATTGCTGGTCCTAGAATTTAATATTGTGGGTGATCGAATTATGTATGGGATTGGCTGTCCAATAAATATATATGTTCTCATTAATGTGTAATCTGTTATCTCACTGTTCGTTAGTTGCTTTGCCACGGGCATAGTTTAGAGACCTCCGACAATAGAAGATTTATTTTTTGTTTCGTTGGGGGTCACTGTTTGTATTATGTATGCTGATATTTCTTTAAATGGTGTGCAGGGTAGCTTCGACTGTGGATGCTGTCCTGCTATCGCACCCCGACATACTTCATCTCGGTGCCTTAACGTATGCCATGAAGCAACTGGGACTCTCTGCTCCAGTTTTTGCGACTGAACCTGTTTACAGATTGGGCCTACTGACCATGTACGATTATTACTTGTCCCAGAAGGTGATATTTCATATTAGCAATCTTCTCCTGTATGATACTTCTTATTTTGAATCCAAGTGCAATCATGTGATTACACCAATCAAGCTAAATTGGATGTGTTTGATATATAGTAATTGAGAAATGCTTCAGTTGGTTAATTTTTCTTGCATCTGTATTTTGAACTCCGCGGCAATTACCATTGGCTACTTGTGACAGTTGCAGTAAATATGTAACACAATTTATTAACCTTGTTTCTGTGGTTGATTGTTGCTCTCAATCTGAATATTGTTTCTGTTGCAGCAAGTTTCGGAGTTTGACTTGTTTACCTTGGATGATATTGATTCTGCATTCCATAATGTTACCAGATTGACTTACTCTCAGAATCATTATATGTCTGGTGAGTCAGCTTTGCTTAGCTTTCATCTAGATAGAATCTCTTTGTAATACGTATAGCATGAGTTGGAAGTTTCGGGTCCTTATTCGTGAGAAATAGTACGTTATACTTCATTCGTCGGTATCAGCTTATATTTGTATGCCCTTTGAACGAACACCAGGAAAAGGAGAGGGAATTGTTATTGCCCCTCATGCAGCCGGTCACCTCTTAGGAGGCACGATTTGGAAAGTGACAAAAGATGGTGAGGAAATTATATATGCTGTTGACTTCAATCATCGAAAAGAAAGGTTATGCTCCGTTAATTCATTCAAGTTAATTGCCCATTTTGTGCATCATATGTGGATGGGAAAAACTTACTCCAATGTTGTCTCAATCAGGCATCTGAATGGAACAGTGTTAGAATCGTTTGTGCGTCCTGCAGTTTTAATTACGGATGCCTACAATGCTTTGTTAAGTTCTCTGCCTCCAAGGCGTCAACATGACCAACAATTTTTAGGTACCCGTTGCTAAAACTGCTCTTCTATAATCACCATTATGATTAGTACCACTTTAATCTTTAACAGCTACCTTATTTCTTGTACTACAGAGGCTATTCTGAAGACCCTAAGAGCAGATGGAAAAGTATTACTGCCTGTTAATACTGCTGGTCGAGTTTTGGAGCTACTTTTAATACTTGAGCAGGTGAACCAAGATGATGTGTTCTTTTGGGTACTGTCCATCTCCTACTTTGCCTTGGATATTTGTAAACTCTAATGATATTATTTGCAGTTCTGGGAGCAGCATCACTTAACATATCCAATTTTCTTCCTTACATATGTTTCATCAAGCACCATTGACTATGCCAAGAGTTTTCTTGAATGGATGAGTGATTCGATTGCAAAATCCTTTGAGCATACAAGAGACAATGCTTTCCTTTTAAAGTAAGAATTATTCTTGCATGTTTTTGTGTTCAAGTATGCAATTGGTTCATGGTTGATAGTTACGGTTTGTTTGCAGTATGGTGTGCTCATGAAATGAATAACTTTTTGCTCCTTCACTCCTCTTTCATACGGTTGGTTGCCTAGCTTGGGATCTCAGTTGAGCCAAGACATTTTAAATAAAACCCGTTTCAATTTGGCCATTTTTAAACTCTTCTTAAATTGAGCTCGTCGAGATCTAACTTGAATGCAGTTAGCTTGTGCTCCGGCCTTAATTTATTTCATAGCATGAGGTCCGACCTATATATCATGTGATTTGACCTCTGTTAATTTTTTTCATGTTCACATATCCAAAGGTAATCATTGTGAGATGAAGGTTAAGGAGAGCTCGATTAATATAAATCTCGTCCTTTTCATCTTTCTTCATGAATTTTGTACAAAATAATTTGCAGGCATGTAACACTTTTGATCAACAAGAGTGAGCTCGAAAATATTCCTGACGGCCCAAAGGTTTGTCATGGTGATTACCGTATGTCAATTCCAGGACTTTATTGATTAACTTTTCACTGAAGCTTTCCTCGTTCTGATTAGATTGTATTCGCATCCATGGCTAGTTTAGAGGCTGGCTTTTCCCATGACATATTTGTGGAATGGGCTGCTGATGTGAAGAACCTTGTACTTTTTACTGACAGGAGCCAGGTATTCTTTTTCTTTACTCTCTAATATGAGTATTTAGTGCCTACTGAAAGTTTATGAAAATGCGATGACTTCGTTCTCTTTAATTGAGCGAAAATTGCAACAATTGTTAGTGCTTGATTAAAAGTCTTTCAAATTTTTCTCCATTTCCCATATGCATTTTAAACTCATTGATAAGCCAATTTGAGTTCCTTTATTACGTTTAATTTAACTGCTGTTGCAGTTCTTCCACTATCCAAACTAGTGCGTTATTTATGGTGTTTTGCATGTTTTTTTTGTGTTTAAACGAGGCACATAAAAAAATCGTGTTTGGTTTTTGTTTTCGCTTATCTATAGATACAGTCATTGTCCCACCTTGTGTGCACATATGCTGTTTCTTAGAATGGTATTGTTTCCTTATTTTTTTCATCAGCTTCATAAGAATAATGTAAAGGAGAACCTGCTGGCGTTTTCTTGCTGCTGATGCGGATTGTGCATGTTCTCGTTAATTGTTTTCTTTGGCAGTATGGCACTCTAGCACGCATGCTTCAGTCGGATCCTCCTCCTAAAGCTGTGAAAGTTACCATGTCGAAAAGAATCCCTTTAGTTGGAGAGGAGTTGGCTGCCTATGAAGAGGAACAAAACCGTAAAAGACAGGAAGAAGAAGCTCTGAAAGCTACTCTTATGAAAGAGGAAAAATCAAAGACATCTTCCAGTGAGGATCTTCCTGCTGCAGACCCTATGATTATTGATTCTAACAATGTACCGCCATCTTCATCTGGTATTGTAATCACCGTCTTCCTTCACTTCTTAACATTACATTTTTATCATTCGTTTTTAGTTCAAAATTTTTATGTCCTCTCTCTCTCTCTCTCCATATATATATATTGCTATATTAATAATACTCATCGATGGTGTTCATTTCATCAAATGGCCTTAGATTACATGATTTGGTTCTTTAACTTATGTAGAGCATTGATATCCTTACAGCTGCTGGTTTACAAGCTGGAGCATTCAAAGATGTATTCTTTGATGGATTCACTCCACCCTCATCTAGTGTTGGTCCCATGTTCCCTTTCTATGAATCTTCCTCTGAATGGGATGATTTTGGGGAGGTCATCAACCCTGATGATTATACGGTGGAGCACGAGGACATTGATCAGTCATTCATGCCTGTGCGTTTTTATCACTCACATCCTCCTCTCTCTTTCTCTCTTCCAGATATGTATGTGATGCATTTATGCTTAACAATAGTCTCATGATATAGTAATAATAAAGGTGTTTGATTTGAGAAGCATGCAAAGAGGTTTAGATGATTATAACATATTTATTTTGTTTGCTATTATACAGATTGTACGTGCATAATTATTCATACCAATTCAGACCAGATTGAAATTGAGCAAAATCATTATGATAGTGAACCATTGAAGTGCATTTGCTGAATTTTCTATGAATTGTGGAGTTTGGCTAGGCAATTGAAATGTTTAAATGCATTTTTCACCCTAGTTGTACCGAATGCTTGCAGATTTATCTAACATTTTTCTATAGATTGATGGTGATGGAAAGCTTGACGAGGGGTCTGCAAATCTCATTCTTGATACAACACCATCAAAAGTTGTATCTTCTGAGCAAACGGTACATTTATTATCCGTCTCTTGATTCTTAGCTCAACTTCAAACTGTGCTGAATATTTAGTGCCGCAGTAGTTTACGGGCACATAATTTTTTTTTTCTCATGTAGTTGCACTGTATCGTTCATCCGCTGTCTGGGATGTAAATTAGGGAGAGAAGTATGCCCATTGAATAATCTTTAAGTTATTTTAGGAATACGGATCATGATTTGGTCTTTCTTTTTATTCAGATAGTGCGAACACTTTTTCTGCTTTTTTGCTAACTTGCTCATTATAGCTCATTTTTTTTGCTCCCCTGATCTTTTCGTGGATGGTTTCATAATACTGGTTCATTGATATCTATAATGTGACCTGTTTACCCAGATATTTTAGCTTTAAGCTGTTCGGTAAAGATGCATTTGTATTGCTTTTGGAAGTCAACATTTAAGGCCTTTTTCTTCCTTTAACCCGAGATCCCTCTCATTCATTTTAGCTTCTTATTTTTTGTGACAATTCTTATGCGATTCTCATGCATCACGCAGTTTCATTGATACAAAAAGAATTTTCCTGATCCGATGTCCTTATTTCCTTTATGTTTTTTCAAAGTTCTAAAAGGCGTCACATCTTTTATTATTACCTAACTGCCGGATTCTTTTTTATTCTTTTATTCAGAATGTTATAGCCTTTGGTTAGGGTGTATTGATACTGTCATGTAAAGCAATAACCATACTGCACCATAGCTAAGGTTTCAAAGAACCGTCAATGACAATTCATAAACTTCAAATATTTCATACTGATTATCAACTAGGATATATCTAGTTTTTATGGCATATTCTCATTGGATGTACTGGTACACGTGCAGGTCTATGTCAAATGCTCGTTGCTTTACATGGACTTTGAGGGTCGTTCTGATGGAAGCTCAGTCAAAAAGATTCTTGGTCATGTCTCTCCAATAAAGCTTGTGAGTACTTTGTTGCTGCCTTTGATGTTACTGAGATATCATCCTGAATATTGAATAAAGCCATGCAGTTGTGGTCATCGTGCAGAAACCCGATTCTACTGACACTGCTGCTTATTTTCTGGAATTGTGTGCTTGTGTGTCTTATCAATATTTTCACGTTAGGAACCTGATGTGGTTTCTAACTCACAATACCTTGTTTCTTCTGCTTCTGCCCCCCTTTTATTAAATCAGAAAATGCTAAAGTAATGATGTCTTATCAATATTAAGTTAATTGCTGGTTGTACGAAGGAGGTTTTGGCTGGTAAAATGGATGCATGATGTGATCTTTCATATATATATTTTTGAATGATAGTACAGATTATATATAATGCAGGCACCAGGTAGCAAATATGTATCAGTTAAATATCATGACTGAGCTGCAATTGATTCTTTTTCATTATGTACTCTCATACCATTTTCTTATCAGGCATCTTTTGAAACCGTGCTGGTCTGATTTTTTTTTTTGAAATATTAGCTGCAATATGAATTGCTCTTGCAGGTATTGGTGCATGGCTCAGCTGAAGCCACTGAGCATTTGAAGCAACATTGTCTGAAAAGTGTTTGTCCTCATGTATATGCTCCTCAGATTGAAGAATCAATTGATGTCACCTCTGACTTATGTGCTTACAAAGTAAGTTGCAAATTTTCAGTCTGACCATATAATGCTCATGGTTCCATAATGCTTATTTATAGAACTGGCAAAACAGGTCTGGACCCGGGGTTCAATACTAATGAATGGTTGATAATTTTCTAATAATCTCGATTGATCTTATCGTATCTATATTCATGTAGGTTCAACTTTCTGAGAAATTGATGAGCAACATTTTGTTTAAGAAGGTAATGCTGAACCTCTGATCACATTTAACCTCTTGTTGTGTTTTCCTAGAAATATCATGGCACTGAAAATGCAACTCTAATATCGGATTGGATTGAATCTCATACCTCATCTCCACCATCGGCCATTGAACTATGAGTATGATTAAGTTTAGTAAACGATATAGGTTTCTATTTGCTGCCACTTTTCAGCACCGTGCTTTAGACTAATATCTATGATGGTCCATGCTTCTCATTGCTTTATTACTATTTTTTTCCCCATGCCGTGACATGTGTTTGTTATTCTTAATGAGGCCAAAATCTCTTATTACTGAACTCTCTGCGTCTCACTCACTCTAACTGTTTCTTACTATATATAGCTTGGAGACTATGAAATAGCATGGGTTGATGCTGAGGTAGGGGAAACGGAGAACGGGATGCTTTCTCTGCTTCCTCTTTCAACTCAACCTTCTCCACATAAGACTGTCCTGGTGGGAGATATTAAAATGGCAGATTTCAAACAATTCCTTGCGAGCAAAGGGATCCAGGTATATATGTATTTTATCCTTTTTCGTGTCTTTCATCTCGTGGATGTGTTGCAAATTATCATGTTTCCATGAAATTATATTTTCTAAACAATCTTCATGACGATTTATAATAAATACTCAGGTGGAATTTTCTGGTGGGGCGCTGCGATGTGGTGAGTATGTGACTTTGCGTAAAGTTGGAGGCTCAAGTCACAAGGTTGGTGTTCTTTGTGTCAACAGACATTAAATAATTGGTACATATATCTAGGTAATATTATTACTACTTAATTCGGATTGCATCTATATATAGGGTGGTGGTAATGTCCAGCAAATCATTCTTGAAGGACCATTATCAGAGGAATACTATCAAATTCGAGACCATTTGTATTCTCAGTTTTATGCTCTTTAGGCTTTCTTTTACCGACATTTCTAGCAGCTGATATCTAATACCAATATATGTTCTGTATCTTGATGTGTTTTTTTTACGTCTCGCAAAACAAGACAACTATTTGATTGTGTGGTTATTGGAGATGTTGTGAGGTCAATTTTCATTAAATGGAGAATTTTTGAGCTAAGGTCTGAGATGTTATGATAAATGTTAATGTTAATTGATACAACTGCTAGAAACAAAATCCGATTTCATTATAAATTTGGGCTGCACGTTTATGTGAACTAGTAATTTTGCACAGTCAAATGTCAGTGCAATTAAAAAAAATTATTTTTACAATTAATAGTAATTCTTGTAAATTTATGTTTGAAATTAGTTGTAAAAATTGAAGGGTATTACTGCATATTTAAATTATTCAAATTTAGTTGTTTTATTGATTTTATTTTATTGGATAATTATAATATAATGGATTTTATAGTACAAAATTGACAGACCAAATAGCAGTTATTACGTGCCCCTCTCCCATTATATAATGGAATAGATCATAAAAATAGGCATTAAGAGCAATTCGTTAAAGCATATTAGTTTTTAGGCGTTTTTAAGTAAATAAATCGAAAAAAAATAATAATTATGAAAATAGGGCGTTTTTGGGACATATTACCAAAATAGAGCCTTTTGCGGGCATTAAACGCGACGTCGCGCCCATTAGGCGCGATATTCGATTTTTGCGGAGATGTGGGCCATGGTACGGGACTGTTTTACTGGGCCAATAATTTTTTGGCCCAGTACGGAGCGTCGCGCCTAATGGGCGCGACGTCGCGGGTATTAGCTGCGACGTCGGGGATATATAGATCTCAGATCTATTTCCCCGACCGCATCTCCCTCTCTCTCTCTCTCTACTAAAACCCTACCTATCGGAATCCGCCGCTGCCGACCCCGCCGCCACCGCCGTGTTCATCCCGCGCCGCCCGGCCGCCCGCCCGCACGCACGGCCGCCCTCCGCCTCGGACTCTCTCTCTCTCTCTCTCTCTCTCACTCTCGTCATCTCTCCGCCCCTGTCGCCGCCGCCTCCGTCCGCCGCTCTGCCCGCCGAGGTCACCTCCGGCCGCCCGCCTTGCTGCCCACCCGCCCTCTCTCTCTCTCTCGCTCTCTCTCTCCCCCCGATCTCTCTCGTTAACAGCGCCACCGCATCGAGGCCGCGCCGCCCGCCCGCCGCACGCCCGCCCTCCCGCCGCACGGCCGCCCTCCCGCCGCACGGCCGCCCTCCCGCTCGGTCTCTCTCTCTCTCTCTCTCTCTCTCTCTCTCTCTCTCTCTCTCTATCTCTCTCTCTCTCCGCCGCGTCCCCCACCGCGCCGACCCGCTCCGCTGCCGGGTCCAACGCCGTCGTCGTGACCGCCCGTCTCGCCGCCGCCGCCGCCGCCCCAACAGCCGTCGCCGCCGTCGCCGCCGCCGCCGTCTCCGCCGCCGCATCCGCCTCGAGCCCTTCGTACGTTTTATTAGGTATTTTGTTTGATTATAGTTTAATTGAGATATTCGTTGTTTGGTTATAACATTAGACGGATCCGTATAGTCATTATCCCGATCTGTATTGTTTGATTGGTTATAACATTTTTTTGTTCGATTTAGGATGGACACGAACGAATTCTACGGTTCGGTCAATCGTTCGTTGTTGATATTCCAGGATAGTCATCGTTGTAACGATGTGCTATCCAACACGGATGGTGCTATTGACACCCCGTTGACGGTTAGGGGCTTAGAAAACGTAGTTTTTGGTAAAATTTCACGACCGGTGCAATTACACGGTCGTGTTTTGGAGAAGTTACATACTATGTCGCTGTATGGTGTCTATAGTTGTGGATCTCAGAAATTAGATCGACACTTGATTACCGCACTGGTAGAACGGTGGAGAAAGGAGACACACACGTTTCACCTACCGGTGGGGGAGGCGACTGTGACATTAGAGGACGTAGGGTTGCTGTGGGCACTCCCTGTGGACGGTATTTCCGTCAGCTGTGTGATCCCACGTAAGACGCAGGAGCAGTGGCTCGAATACTGCGAGGAGATGACTGGGTACAGACCTCCCGAAGGAGCGTACCACGGGACCAAGTTGTCTCTTCGAAAGTTTGCGGCCTGGTTAGAAGAAAATCCAGTCGACGACATGACCGACGAGCTAATCGTCGATCAACATGCGCGTGCCTACGCATTGCTGCTGTTCGGGTCGGTGATGTTTCCCGACTCCAGTGGAAGTCACACGTCGATGACCTACCTTACGCTGCTCGAGGACATCGACGAAGTCCATCATTACAGCTGGGGCAGCGCAGTGTTAGCATTCCTCTACAGAGAGCTCTGCACGTCATGTCAGTCGAGGAAGATGAACATAGGTGGAGCTTTACGGTTGCTGCAGGTACGAAATATAGTTTAATGAAACAACTTGTAAAGCGTAAACGATACTTACGTATATAAATAATTAAAATATAGGTTTGGGCATGGATGCGTATATTACAAGTCCAGCCCATTATCGCCCAGCCTCGAGTGCTGATGCAGCCTATTGTAGTCGATGGCATTCAGTTACCCATTCCACCGCATGCGGCGAGGTAATTGCTCTTCTAATTATTCGAACTTTCAAATAAATAAATTTCAGCGTAATGAATATTTATTCATTTAGATGGAATGCATTGTTTGACCATACGACCTCCGCAAATTCAAATTTGCGGGCGATACGGGAGTCCATCGATAGTATGTCGATGGAACAATTTGTATGGACCCCGTACAACTATCGCCTTCCGGAGATTTTGGCGCTACCCCCGGAATGTCGTTCTCAGTCCTCTCGGTCGTCGTGCCCGCTGATATGTTACAACATCGTCGAGTGGCACTATCCAGATCGCGTGATGCGACAGTTCGGATTGGTTCAGTCGGTGCCACAACCACCGGCATATCTTACTGTAGATCTCCACCGTTTTAGCACGCGGAATGTCCCCGGAAAGGATTGGAGATCGCAACACGCACCGCACGAGGCGTTTTGGAGTCAAAGGCACTCGAGGGTTGTGAATGGACTGGAGATAGGATCCGGACCGCAGTGCACCAGTGACTATTATGACTGGTACCGGTCCGTGACTCGTCGATATATCTCTCTGTCGTCCGTTCACATGTCGCGAGGATTTCAGATGGGAGATGGAGCATTCATCGACGTGATGGTTAGTTTATATATTAATTTTATTTATTAGATGCGATATTCGATTTATTCGCGGCAAAATAATATTTGACTATTCTAAATAACAGGCACAGCATCTCGATGACGTGGAGACAAGACTACGTCGTCGTGAAGTGGACGGAGGATTAGACGTTGTACATCGTATGCAGCGTCTAATCATCGATAGGCGTCAGCGACGTGATACCCAGTTCACCGACGTTCCTCCTACGCAAGATTGTGGGGCTTCATCCTCGCACCATGTCACTCAAGGTGCTGGGCCGTCGTCATCGCGTATTCCGACGGATTTATACGGCGATGGTGGATATGGGACGTCGATGCCATCGGGGTACACTACGCTGATGCAGTACACTTACGAGGACGATGACAACGATGACGACGACACGCCACCTTACCGTTCATCTTCCCATCGTCGTCCATCCGAGCGCGAGGCCCCAGTGGACCGTCGTCATCTGCGTAGAGATCAGCGTCCTCGAAGATGCGGTACCGGAGGGCATTATATGCCATAGTTTTTTTGTTTAGACGATGTTTTTTATTTTATTTATTCAGACGATGTTTTTTTGTTATATGTTATTACGACTTACGTTTTTATTTTCGCGATGTTATTATCTTATTATGCGTAACTTTATGGTGATAATTATATAATACGAGTTATATAATTAGTAGAGCCGTAAAAAAGTCCTGAAGCCCGCGGGACGCCCCGCCCAGGCCCGCCAAAAGGATTTTTTTAGGTTGTGGGGGAGTGGGCCTAAGCGGGTCGCGGGCTACCCGTCTATAAAAAAAAAATATATATATAATATATTTTTATTAATAAATATAATATATATGTATTAAATTATGTAAATGTACTAAAAATATTAAATTAAATATAATATATGTACTAAAAATAATTCAAAATTAAAATAGATTAACATTAATATATTTTTAAAAAAATAAATATAATATATTTTTATTACTATATATAATATATATGTATTAAATTATGTAAATGTATATTTAATTAAATATAATATCTGTACTAAAAATTATTCAAAATTTAAATAGATCAACGTTAATATATTTTTAAAAATAAATACAACTTTTATCTTCCGCGTGCAGCTTTAATCAAAGCTACCTGCAACTTCAGCAGCTTTTATCATCCGCGTGCAGCTTTAATCAAAGCTACCTGCAACTTCTGCAGCCTTTATCATTCGCGTGCAGCTTTAATCAAAGCTACCTGCAACTTCTGCAGCTTTTATCATCCGCGTGCAGCTTTAATCAAAGCTACCTGCAACTTCTGCAGCTTTTATCATCCGCGTGCAGCTTTAATCAAAGCTACTTGCAACTTCTGCAGCTTTTATCATCCGCGTGCAGCTTTAATCAAAGCTACTTGCAATCTAACTGTACGCAACAATATTGACATTAAAAAAAATGATCCAAAACATCTATAAAAATCCCACAAATTAAGAAAATAACATACAACATTTGAGATACGATGCACCCGAAAGGTAGAGACCCGCGTCTTAATCGCTTCAATGGAAAAAAGATGAATGAGGGTCATCCGATATTCGGAAATTTAAAGGTCCTTGGTGATTACTTTTACGACGAACTGTGGACGTACGATATTGAAAGATGGTTCGTTGGATCATTTTGTGCAAAAGCAACTATGGGTGACATCACGAATGAGACATTGTCCGAATGTCTTCAATTCCTTGCGCAACTATACAATCAACGTTACGGAATTCATTTCACCGTACCTTTTCTAACGGAGAAACTTGGTCATTTGAAGCGTCGCTACCTTTTATGGACAAAACTACGCGCCGAAATGGGAGATTGGGAGCCGATGACAGAGGATGGATTCATGCAGATACCGAGCAATGGCTTAAGTGGTTTAAGGTGGTTATTTTACTCAACGTTTTATTCGGATGTAATAAAAATTTTTAATTATGCAATTTGTCATATTCTTGCAGGAGGATCCTCTATCAACAATTTATTTCTATGAGCCCGAGCCACATGAATATTATCTGTATCAAATTTTCGGTAGCTATATCAACCCAGACATTGTTCCAGACATTGACGTGCTTGCAATTCATAACAACGAATGTCCAATAGTTCATACTCAGGCGGAAGAATCATCCAAAAGACAGTCGGTAAAACATGTCGGCTCGAGTTCGATAGTCAAAGACGATACGGGTGACGACGACTTCGTCGACACGCCACCGAAAGGAAACCGATACAATATGTCGAGTAAGATCGGCAACGCTGGCAAAAACCAAGGCGATGATGACTTCGTCAACCCTCCCCCGAAAGGAAAGAAAAAAGGTATGAATAGAAAGACGCACAACAAAGGCAAACATCATGCAATGTCGAGTTCCAGAGTAGAAGAAGATAATACTGACGATGACTTCGTTGACCCGCCCCCGAAGGGTTGGAGAAAAACTCTTCGAAAGTGATTGTTTGTAACTTCAGTAGTCTTTGTCATGCGTGTTTGCAACTAATATAAGGTAAATTCGGACGTAACTAAAAATTTTTAATAATTTACTTAAAGAATTAGTACAACATATGAATACTATGACTATTTAAAGATTACAATAAATTAACGTTGACCACTGCCTCCGCCTCTCCGACATTGTCTCCGCCTTGAACCACCATGATCCATTTCGTTCTGTATACGAGTTGTACGGATTCTCCCCGGCCCTCTTCTGGTACGCAGCGCATCGTTATGTATAAGAGCGAATTCAGCAGGCTCCCAATAGCATTCGTCGTGTAGAGGATGAAAAAACCCCTCGTATGTACGACGGTACGCTTGTTTATTATAGAAATGAGCAATATGATGCATGCTATGAACTCCCCACGTACGGCAAGCTGCTTGGGCATGAGAACATGGGATGAAATACGTGTCCCATTTTCCGCACGTGCACGTCTTTCCTAAGATGTTTACCACGTGCTTCCTTTGATTCACGGCCGAAGTATAAACTTCGGCTGTTTGCAAACGTGGGTCAAAATTAAAGACGACGTGACACCAAGAACGAGTTGTCCAGTCGTTGAACTTATTCCACGCATACGGAGACCAATCGCTTTCGGTGTTAGTCATCGCTGCAGAGCACACCGTAAATCGATTGCGAAAGTATTCAACGCAACGATGAAAGCTGAAGTCCACTATTGCTTTCGGAGGCAAACACCTCGCCCCTTTGAAAACTCCGTTAAGGGCCTCGGAGATATTAGTGGTCATCACCCCGCATCGGAATCCACCATCGTAAGCAAACGTCCACTGCTCTTTGTCAATCTTATCTAACCACTTCCAGGCCGGTTCATTGAGAACTTTAATGTGTTCCATAATGCGATTGAACTTCTCCAACGTGTGGGCCATTCCAGCTCTATGGCATAACTGTTTTAGGTCATTGTTCTTGAATTCAGTGTTGAAGTTTGATACGACATGACGTAGACAAAACCTGTGTACACCATTCGGCGGCCTAAACGCTGCTAATTCGCTTACCGCCGCCAATATTCCTATAACAAATTACGATCAATCGATCAAAAGCGTGTCAAATTAATACAAGAATGTATGTAGGAAAATAAAAGTACCTCGATGACGATCGGAAATAAGGCATACACCTTGTTCACCCAACACGTGGATGTTAAGTAAGTTCAGGAACCAACTCTAAGAGTGTCTGCTTTCCGTTGAAACAATGGCAAAAGCAAGGGGGAGAATATTTTGATTTGCATCGAGCCCAGATGCAATTAACATTTTATGCTCGTATTTGGAGTATAAGTGCGTACCGTCAATGCAAACAACTCTACGACAATGCCTAAACCCATCAATACAAGGTTTGAAAGCCCAGAAAACATACCCCAATTTCTTCACACCGGGTGCTTCAGTTGGAAGATTCAACCACTTGACGACCGTGTCGGGGTTGTAACGTTTCAGAGCTTTCATGAAGATAGGAAGTTGTTGGACTGAAGTTTCCCAGGTACCGTAAACATTTTCTTTCGCCCTTTTGAGGCCATGCCATGCTTAAATGTACAAGATGTCGTACCCGGTATTGTCCTTCACCAGCTGCTTTACGTTCTTTGGTAGAAATTGGGGGTCTGTCTTCACGATTCCAATCAACATTCTCGCAATTGTGTTTCGCGAAATGTTGCGGTGTGTTCTCGATAACTCGTTCATGTAGCATGTGTGTGGCCTCCCATATATCGTAACCTTCCAGTAACATTTTTTCGGTTTGAAGCATGCTCGTAACCTCTAGTGACAGTCATGGCTATGGTTGCATTTCACGCCCCATACGGTTTTGTTACTTTCTGAGACGTGAAACTCACGTCTAGCCACCCTGTAAGAATAATCGCCAACAGCATCTTGTAAGTGAGCTTTGGTACTAAATGTCATACCGACTCTGAACCTGGGATTGTCCCTATTGTAAAAATCACCGCCGCCCTCGTTGCCTTCTGGAGGCGCCATTTGATATGTTGAATAAAAAGGCACGGGTTGGTAAGGCGCACGAGCATCATCCGCCGGCAATGGAATGGCATTCTCGGGACCAACATTGTTTCCATCATCGTCGCTATCGTCGTTATCATCTGCGGGATCCGGAAAATCGTCCAGTGCACCACCAACGTCATCAGCTTCAGAGTCGCTAGCGTCACTATTTTGCAAGTCTTCGGGCACAGGCTCAGGTTGTGACACATTCGACATATTAGGAACATCGCGACTGCTCGAAGGAATGTCTGTATGAGGAGGGTGGAGTGAAAAGTCACTCATTCCTTGAGTAACTGCCGTGAGATCAGGGAACGAGTGGCCGGAGGTGATGTTGGTGAACACGTCGGGTGCCTCTTGAACGTTCTCGCTGGCCTCAACAAACACTTCAATTAGATTAAGTTCCGCATCAGCATCCAAGAAGTACGATAGTTCATCGTCGTTTGAAATTTGAAAGAGCCGCTGATAGAGTCGAGAATGCTGATAGTATTCATTCTTAACATGAACGGTTAAGGAGGAAAAATTGTTGTCGAGGCGAATAACCTCATATAGCATGCCCAGAAATTGAGCAAAGCTAGTGTCACGACGAATTCGTCTAAGAGAAATGGGTGGGATGCTGTAACGGATGGAGTTTGATTCAGTAATGATTTCACCACCGTAGTAGATAGAGACTTGAATTTTGCGAGATGTCATAATTTGAGGAGAAATTTAAATACTTCAAGTTGTTTTTTTATATATCCAAGTATACGAAATTAGAGTTCTTTATATAGGGAAAATCATCGCATTTAATGGACGCGACGTCGCATCTATTAGACGCGACGATTCCTCTGCAAAGCTCGTGAACGTTACGTCCACATCGGTTCTGCAAAAAAGAAAAAAATTATTGAAGATAACGCGTGAATGACTTGTCACATCGTCGCGTCTATTGGGCGCGACGTCGCCTCTATTGGACGCGACGCCGGGCCCAGATACGTAATCGGCCCGTTTTAGGGCCCGTTTAAACGTTTAAACGGGCCATAAATATCGTCGCGTCTAATGGGTGCGACGTCGCGCCTAATGGGCGCGACGTCGCGTTTAATGCCCGCAAAAGGCTCTATTTTGGTAATATGTTCCAAAAACGCCCTAGTTTCATAATTATTATTTTTTTTCGATTTATTTAGTTAAAAAAGCCTAGTTTTTATGTTGCGTTCATTTGTGCCCCTCTTCCATTATATAATGGAATAGATCATAAAAATATGCATTAAGAGCAATTCGTTAAAGCATCTTACATTTTATGTTGCGTTCACAATTTCTTTTTCATCAGATCAATATTTGTGATGTATTTTTTAATTTTTTATAAGAATGATGTTAAATTAAAGGATAATTGCTCATTTGGTCCATCAGTTATCACGCAAAATCAGTTTTAGTCCATCGAAAACAAACATCATCAATAAACATACCCAATATTTAACTGTTACTCGATTTTAGCCCTTCCCATCAGTTGACCGTAGAGGTGGCTATATGGGCCACGGGCCGGTTCCGAGCAGGTTCAAACGGGCCGCGGTTCTGGCGTTCCGATTTCACTTCAGTTCCACGACCATTTTGGTGCGGTCCGGTTCGGTCCATTTTTTTAATAATGAAAATTTACACCAAAAATACATAAAAAAATACAATAAAAGTTACACAAAAAAAATTACAAAAAGAAAATTAAAATAAAAATTATATTAAAATTAGAAAAAAATCCATAAAAACCAATGTATGATCCCTATTAATTAATATTATCATACTCGTCTCTTTGTCGGACTTGGAGCTCGAAGCTTGGAACTCGTCGATTGCATTCTCGGCACGGTTCTTCGATTCTGCCGAAAACCAATCCTTCAATAAGGTTAGCATCGCAAGCGAAGTCGTGCTAAGGCTCGTTCATTGATCTCCAATAATTCGACCCGAGGTGGAGAATGCCGACTCTGAAGCGAAACTTTGCACGGCTAGAAGATCTCGTGCCATGGTCGCTAAGCAATTCCCGTAAGATCCCCCCCGTACCGCGTGCGTTGTCGCTACTACTATCTGTCAA
The DNA here is from genome assembly GCA_004919715.1 of Linderniella brevidens. Lineage (NCBI taxonomy): Eukaryota > Viridiplantae > Streptophyta > Magnoliopsida > Lamiales > Linderniaceae > Linderniella > Linderniella brevidens. The sequence goes on from SWDC01000148.1 coordinate 11,729,880, forward strand.
AACATCGATCACGTGAGCCGTCGCTTCAACTCCTGCTCCATGCATCTGAGATGCATAAAAGAAAAAAGATCTTGGAGAGAACGCTTAATTGACTCCTTCTGGTCGTCAACATTCTTTCCAAGAACGGTGCGATGACGCTCGCAATAAAAGTGTAATTACCACAACTCTGATCGAGCAAAGCCGTCAAGTCGTGGACAGTTGGGATAGTTTCCCAATATTTCTTGAATTTTTTCCCATATTTTCGACGAAAGTACTCAAGTATGGGTTTGTTCGAAATTCAAGAAACTTATAGCACATCCCAAAAAGCCGCGGAACAAATCTCAGCGATGTGGGATAATGAACGTCGAAAAACTGTAACGTTGCGTCCTTGAACTCTTTGAGTAATGAGACCAACAATTCTGTGACGTCCCAATCTATGTCTTCTAAAAGAAGAGTTCTTTCAGGATCGGAGGCGGCGGAGCCGACCCCGTCGTTGTTCCAAAACGACGTCACCAAATCCTTAAGAGCATAAAAATGCTAAGGCGATCATATAAGGTGTTCAATCTAGTTGGAACCGGTACGAGAAACTTCTTAAACTTAAGACCGTTAGTCTGGACGGTTTGCCTCCATGATATTCCAAGACGATGTTCCTGTAATTGCTTCCCTATCATCTTGAATTTTTCTGTGATTGGCCCTAACACGTCGTCGAATGCGTACTTGACACATAAGTTAATTACGTGACAAGCGCACCTCACGTGAAATAGCCGACCGTCTGGAGTAACCTTAGGTGGCGTCGGAGGATATCAACCCCAACATTATTGGAGCTTGCATTGTCTAAAGTGATAGACATAATCTTGTCTTGAATCGTATATCTGTTCACGACATTCAAGACATACATTACTATTGTGTGTCCGGTGTGCGACGTGTCGAGGACATCTAGCGAAAGAATTCTCTTTTGCATCGCCCACGTCTCGTCTATCCAATGGACGGTAACCACTGAATCCGACTTGACGTTTGTCCAAATATCGGTGGTAAAAAACTTACCCTACACAATCTGTTGGCCAAATGCGCAATTAATTTCTTTTGATATTGATTAAAAGTTTCTACCAATCCGTTTAAGTGTCTTACGACTTACGTTGTGGAACCCGGATTGCGTCGTACTAGTAAATTCAATAAACCCTCCACTTTCTTCAACACAAAACGGTTCCTCATTTTTTACTAATTCCTAATTCATCCCTAATTCAATCAGGGTCTTCTCAATTTTGCCTCAATCCGATGACTCAATCCATAATTCAATCAGGGTCTTCTCGCGTTCACCTCAGTCCGAGGGATTCATCCCTAATTCAATAAGGGTCTTCTCAATTTTGCCTCAATCCGAGGACTCCATCCCTAATGCAATCAGGATCTTCTCGCATTCACCTCAATCCGAGGATTAATCCCTAATTCAATCAGGGTCTTCTCAATTTCGCCTCAATCCGAGGACTCAATCCCTAATTCAACCAGGGTCTTCTCGCATTCACCTCAATCCGAGGGATTCGTCCCTAATTCAATCAGGGTCTTCTCAATTTTGCCTCAATCCGAGGACTGCATCCCTAATCCAATCAGGGTCTTGTCGCGTTCACTTCAATCCGAGGGATACATCCCTAATACAATTAGGATCTTCTCAATTTTCCTCAATCCGAGGGCCTTTATCCATAATTAAATCAGGGTCTTCTCAGTTCACCTCAATACGAGGGATTCATCCCTAATTCAATCAGGGTCTTATCAATTTGGCCTCAATTCGAGGATTCTATCCCTAATTCAATCAGGGTCTTGTCGCGTTCACCTCAATCCGAAGGTTCATCGCTAATTCAATCAGGGTCTTCTCAATTTATGCCTCAATCTGAGGGCTTCTTCCCCAATTCAATCGGGGTCTTCTCGTTTTACGCCTCAATTCGAGGGCCTTCTTTTCTTGTGTTGTGCACAAAAGTTGGTCATTCATTCATTGCTTCGACGTTCGGAGATCCTCTTACGGAAAAGGTAGAGACTTCATTAATTTCAAAACACTTGCAAACAACCCAGAAAAACAAGCGAACTACATAAAAGAGATAACAAATCTAAGGATGATATTTTTCAGATGCTTAGCGTTATGCGGTCGGGCCAGTTTCTTCCTCTGCAAGTCCTTAAGATAGTAAGATGCCTCTGTTAGGGGATATTCACGTCCTCTGCGGGAGTCCGGGGGGTAGATATGGTCGTTGCTGCCGATGGTCCCGCTCTGGCTCTCTTCTCTGCATCCTTGGGATTTCTTTTCTTTCCTCCTCTACCAACTTGTGGACCTTCCATCGGGTGTTTCTCATCCTTGGGTTGATCGAGGTTTCTCTCTGGTAATTCTCACCCCAAGGGATCGAGATTTCCCCTTCGTGCGAAGAGTTTATCACTCATTTTTTCTCCTTCTTCCAATATCCTTGTGCTTCCTCTACCCTCACATACTTCTCCACTCGGTTATCCAAATCGCCTACTGCCACATGGTATTTCTTCACTATCGATCGGTACAAATCACCTTCTTTTAATCCGTGATGGAAGGCCCCCACGAGCAGGTCGGGGGTGGCAGTTGGAACTTCCATCATAATGTGGTTGAATCTCTTGAGGTACTCCCGAAGACTTTCTAGATCGTCACGCTTCATGTTCAACATGTTGACTGCCGAGGAGGGTCTCCTCCTGCTGCTCGAGAATTGCTTTAAGAATGCGCGAGTGAGGCTCTGAAAGCTTCGGATTTCTGCAGCTGGTAACTTGGTGAACCATTATTGCGCGTCCCTAGAGAGCGTAGTGGCAAATACTCGACATTTTATCGCATCGTCCAATTGGTATAGGGATGTGTTTCCCTCAAAGCTTGCAAAATGGTCCTCGGGATGTCCCGTTCCATCATATCGGTTCATCTCCGGAAAATAGAAGTGATCGGGTAGAGGGAAGACGAGTATTTCTGTCGAGAAGGGAGACCTTCGGGAAGTCGGCATCGGCACAGGTTGATCGGCGAACACTTTCAGCTTATTTATTTCAGCCCTCATTACTTCCAATTCAGCTCCATGTTTCTCCGCAGGTTGTCGTGCGTTCCTCGCCCGCAAAGCGTCCAACTCTTATCGTGTTGTTCTTTCTGGCCGCCCCTCGTCGTTATGCGATTACTCTATTTCTTCCTGATCAATATTGTTGGAAGCGTTATTATCGTCGCCCGACCTCTATTGCCTGTCTCGGAAGGTGGCATGTCCTTCTTCTTTGGTTGCTAGGCCATTAGGACTTCCACGTCTCTCCTTATCTTCCTTATTTCTAGCAAATTCGGGCGTTCCGTGAATGCCATGTTAATCGTGACCGCCATCATTCTAGACATTTCCTCCATGGTCGGAGGTCCGCCTCCGGGTAAGGGTGGATCTGTGACGACCACCACTACCTTACTTAAGATTCCTAAACTCTAGACACGTGAGTTCGAGCAATTAAATTCGCGTGAGTTCCGTTTGAAAATCGTCAACCTTGTACACAACCAATTAAAATAATTCACGAAATCACGAAACTCGTCAAACTCGAAAATATACTATTACCTTTCAAAATAAACGTTCCAAAGTACCCAACGAGACTTATAAGCGCAACTCGACTTAACAACAGAAAGGTACTAATGGACCCATATATAAATACATGCTGCTGACAAAAAATATAGTAAATATACTCCAAACGACATATACAAGACAAGCCAAACCCAAAATAAAGGAGACTCGCTGGCCTACAAGTCGTCGTTCATGTACACACCATCTCAAAAGTCTGTGGGAGCTGCACAGCTAACCTCGTAAAAGAGTATCATACAACATCATCGGGCTCACCTACAACACAAACTACGTGAGCTAATTGCTCAGTAAGCGAAAGTCGTAAAAGTAGTAACTCGTGTCTGTGGTGTAGGAACTATATCGACCCGCGATATAAATTCCACGACTATGCAACATGATATGATGATATGCCGCTCATGCCATCGAAATTATAATCACATGCTCACTTAATCATTTACTCATACTCTCAAACTCATACACTCAATATGGGCCCTGAGATCAAATACTACGGTACCGAAGAGCTCAATCAATAACAATGGGGCCTATAAATGTACTGCTGGACGGTCTTTTTCACCCGCCCAGAGGTGAAGAGCTCGGTGGACCCTCCTCTCATATAGGCGGTCCCACTAGGAGGTTCACAAGGTAGGACGTCGTCACGTCAAGCCAATAAGGCGCCGTACCGCCAAAGGGGAAGAGCTCGGTGGACCCTCCTGTCATATAGGCGGTCTGTCCCACTACGAGATTCCCTCGTATACCGTAGTACCATCTCACAATATAACCTAACAACCCTCACATACACAACAATCGCCCACATGCAACTATATGCACATTATGCAATAATTAACGTACAATACATACCGATACAATGTATGAGATAACATGTAGTTCACGATAAATCATATATGTTCGTATCTCACCAACGAAAAGAAAAAAATAATTAAAATAATACATAAGGCGACTCGCGCTCGAGGTACGTTTATTCATACAAAATAATTTGTACCTCCCAAATATGCAAGTCAACAACGAAGCAATATCTATATTACAACATAAAATCACACCGAAAATAAAATTCATGTGTCGCAGTTGCGTGTGGACAAACGCTTACCTGTCGTCTCCGGCCTTCCTATATCGAGATCGTATATTGTAGCTTCAAGTACAAAGTAATGTATTCCTCTACGTTCATGCATACACGTTTCATAGTTGCCTTAGAAACCCTAAGAAATAACAGCAATGACAAGTCATATATAAACATTTTGACTAATATGCACCACATGTATTAATATCCCCCTTTTTTTGTAAATATTATTATTATTACTCTAACGTGGCTTACATATAAGTGCCATGTCGAGATTTCATGGCTGACAGAGAGGCGCTTGAAAATTACTTCGGCTATGTCAATCTTCGAGGTTCCATCATAAATTAGTGTTTTATTTAATAACAATAACTCATGCTTAGAATTAATACATGACTTACATTGATCTTGATAGAGCTGCTCAAATGGAGGGAGAGACCGAGTGGGAGGGACAGAAAATGATAAGGGACGAATGAAGTGTTTTAACATAGGAGCTTAAGGCGGTTAGGTAATTCTTTTCCCTTTGCATTAAGTAACTGATGTCATAATTATACTTTGAAAAGACAATTTCTTTCTTGACCCCTATAATACAGAAAATTGTTGGATTTAATAGTATTTCTATTAAATCTTAATGAATATCTACTCATGCGTATTGATTTCAAAATTTACGATTCATACTAACTAGATACGTGTAGCTAGTCGCGTTTAAGTACTCGACACGTATTTTATCATCAATCCAACTCACTTAACCAAGGCAAAGGACATCTAGAATATTCTTATACTTTATTTTAATATTAATATTAGTTATTATTATTATTATTATTTACTAGCTAGACATATGTAACTCGTCACGCTAAGCGGAAGACGCATATCTTCTTATACGTTGACTCAATCAATTAGATAATAACTTCTAAATAATTTCACATATTATTATTCCTAAAATATTTATTTTGTAATGACATAAAAATATGGAAATCTAATGTTAGCCAAATAAACTGAATAAACGGTGTTGCACGCAGAACTGCACGTAACATGCAACCCATATAATTCATGTAGCATGAAAATTGTAAAATTCACATTAGTAATATGCATAAAAATGCGAGTACCTAAGTCATGTTAATTCATGTATGCAATGCATGACTCATATTGACCAAGTGAAATTATGATTTTATTTGGGTATCACATCCTCCCCTCATAAAAATTTCGTCCTCAACATTTTATTTATCGAACAAGTGAGGATATTTCGTTCGCATCTCATCCTCTCTTTCCCATGTAGCCTCTTTCGTCGATTGATTCTGCCAATGTACTTTAACCAACACAATTTCCTTATTTCTGAGAGATTTCGCTTCTCGTGCAAGTATTTCTATTGGTCGTTCCTCGTAGCTCAAGTCTAGTTTTAACTCAAATGGTTCATTCTTTAGGACGTGGGATGGGTCGGAAATGTACCTCCTTAGCATCGAGACATGGAACACATTGTGAATCTGTGGCATGTTTGGTAGATCAAGTTTGTATGCAACATCCCCAATCCTTTCGATTATAGAAAAAGGACCGATGTACCTTGGGCTAAGCTTTCCCTTCTTCACAAATCGCATGCACCTTTCATTGGTGTTATTTTTAGAAATACTTGATCTCCCACTTCAAACTCTAAAGGTCTTCGCCTTTTGTCGGCATAACTCTTTTGTCGACTTTGAGCAGTCTTCATTCTCTGCTGGATTCGAACAACAGCTTCGCTCATTTCTTGAATCATCTGGGGACCCAAAACGTTTCTTTCACCAACTTCATCCCAATGAGTTGGTGAACGGCATTTTCTTCCATACAACGCTTAATACGGAGCCATTTCGATAGTCGCATGATAGCTATTGTTGTACGAAAATTCAATTAACGGTAAGTACTTACTCCAATGCCCCTGAAAATCAATGACACAAGCTCGCAACATGTTTTCTAAACTTTGTATCGTCCTTTCAGACTGCCCATCGGTCTGAGGGTGATACGCAGTGCTGTAAGATAATTTCGTTCCCAATGCATTTGTAGACTCTTCCAAAATTTGGATAGGAATCTCGAATCTCTATCAGAGACAATGGACTTGGGCACTCCATGAAGTCTTACTATTTCTTGAATATATAGTCGGGCGTATTGATCGATCGAATAGGTTGAGGTGATTGGTACAAAATGGGCAGATTTTGTAAGTCGATCAACAATGACCCAAATTGCATCATGATTCTTCGTTGTTCTTGGTAGTCCAACCATGAAGTCCATAGTGAAATCTTTCCATTTCCACTCTGGAATGAATAATGGTTGAAGAACCCCAGCTGGTCGTTGATGTTCGGCTTTCACTTGCTGACAAGTTAAGCATCGTTCGACAAAAAGAGCGACATCCCTCTTTATACCTGGCCACCAGTAGTATTGTTTAAGGTCCCTATACATTTTGGTTGATCCAGGATGTAATGAATAGGGTGTTGAGTGAGCTTGTGAGAGGACTTCTTTTCGGAGGTTATCATCATGTGGTACATAAAGACGTCCTTTAAATCGCAGTACACCATCGCTAGATAACTCTAAACCAGAGCATTGTCTAGTCTCGTCACAGTCTCTTATTCGGTTGGCAAATTCATCCACTCATTGATGCTGTTTAATTCTATCAAGTAGAGTTGGCTGAAGTGATAATGCAGCCAATTTCACGGCTAACTCGCCTGGTTGTACCATCTCAATGCCTATCTTGTGTAGACCATCTTGTTCTGGCTTTTCAAGTGATTTCGGCTTAAGGCATCTGCTACGACATTGGCCTTCCCAGGGTGATGGCTGATAGTGCAATCATAATCTTTCACGAGTTCTAACCACCGTCTTTGCCGCATATTTAACTCCTTCTGTGTAGATATGTATTTTAGGCTCTTGTGATCTGTGTAGATATCACAATGCTCTCCGTAAAAGTAATGCATCCAAATTTTCAATGCGAAAACAACAACAACTAATTCAAGATCGTGCGTTGGATAATTCTTCTCGTACTCCTTTAGCTGCCTCGACGCGTAAGCAATCACCTTACCATTCTGCATAAGAACACATCCCAACCCGTTCTTTGATGCATCAGTGTAAATCACGAACCCTCCAGTAGTCGTACGAATAGAAAGGATATGTGCTGTTATTAGCCGTTGTTTAAGTTCTTGAAAGCTTCGATCACAATTTTCGCTCCACATGAACGGAATACCTTTTCTAGTTAAGCGCGTCAGTGGGGTTGTTATCTTTGAGAATCCCTCAATGAATCTCCTATAGTATCCAGCTAGACCCAGAAAACTGCGCACTTATGAAGGAGACGTTGGTCTGGTCCAGTTAGTGATTGCTTCTATCTTGCTAGGGTCTATAGATATTCCTGCTACTGAAATAACATGGCCAAGAAATGCAACTTGATTGCGCCAGAATTCACACTTCTTGTATTTTGCATAGAGTTGTTTCTGCCTTAGGGTCTGCAGTACGGTTCTCAAGTGTATATTGTGATCGTCCTTTGTTTTCGAGTAGATAAGAATGTCATCGATAAATACAATGACGAATTTATCGATGAATTCTTCGAATACTTGATTCATTAGATCGTCTTCCTTGATCTTTAGTTGATGGTAACCAGATCGAAGATCGATTTTCGAGAATACAGCTGCCCCTTGTAACTGGTCAAAGAGATCATCAATCCGAGGTAGAGGGTATTTGTTCTTTGATCGTCTTATTATTAAGCTCTCGGTAATCGATGCATAAGCGCATTGATCCATTCTTCTTGCGCACTAACAAAACAGGTGCTCTTGATGGAGAAAAACTTGGGCGTACGAACCCTTTGTCGAGCAACTCGTGCAACTGAGTGTTCAATTACTTTAATTCGAGTGGGGCCATTCTGTAAGGTGTCGTTGAAATTGGGATTGTGCCCGGCTCCAACTCGATAGTAAACACAATCTCACGATCTGGTGGTAGTCCCGGGAGACCATATGGGAAAACATCTGAATACTCACTGACAATAGGTACTTCATTTACCTTCGGTAACTACTTCCCTTCAAGGCTCATAATGCTCACCATATATGCCTCGCAACCAGAATCAAGTAATCGTTGTGCATTCACTGCTGAGATCATCGAAAACTTGAAAGGTTTCTCGACTGCTTTGAAGGTGAATGTCTCCTCATTTGGTAAGAGAAATGTTACCGTTTTTGTTGAGCAATCGATAGTTGCCCGTGATTCGAAAGCCAATCCATCCCAAGAATTATATCAAATTCATAGCAAGGACAATTAGATCGATGTACAGTTCTCGTCCCTCAACTACAATAGCACACATTCTCAAGATTTTATTCGTTTCTTCGGAATGTCCAGTAGGAGTCGTCACATAATACGAAACTTCGGACAACTCTAGATCTCTATTAAGCTTATTCAGAAAATCTATCGATGCAAATGAATGCATGGCACCCGAATCAAACAACACGTGTGCAAGAATGTCATAGATTACGAGTTTACCCGTGATCACCGCAAGGGTCTGCTTCCGTGGTTGAACCCGTCATTGCAAAGGCTCTGGCCGGTGCTTTCTTTTGATTATCCCTCGAGTCCTCCGGACATACTGAAGCGATATGTCCGACCTTACCGCATTTATAACATGTTCTGTCCACGAAACGACACACCCGCGCATTTTGATTGCCACAAGTCAAACATCTGGGAATAGGATTTGGTCTCGGGCCTTGATCGAACCTTGTTCTCTTGTTTTGGTCTGCCCGTTGGGGTCCTTGCGCGGGTGATAACATTGGTCGTTGATTCACAAACTGAGGGCCCCTCTTCTTATCATTTCTTCCTCCTTCTTGTGTTCGGGCTTGTTGGAACTTATGTCGAGCCTCTTGTGCACGAAGGATCCTCATCTCAGCTTGTTCTGCCATCAAGGCTCTCTCCGCAATCTGTTCATAGCTCGCGACATCAGTCCGCGCCATGCTCACATCTCTATATAATTCCGGCCTCAGCCCCTCGAGGAATCGTTCGACCTTCAAGGCATCAGTGCTAACCATGTGTGTTGCAAACCTCGAGAGTTGTTCGAACCTTCGTATCTACTTCAACGGGCATTGATCCGTGCCTTAGTTGTATAAATTCGTTCATCTTCTGTGCACGAGCAAGGACCGAGAAGTATTTTGCCCTTAATAAGTTTTTAAATCGCTCCCATGTCATAGTGTACGGGTCCTCGAGGCTCTTCGCCATGTCCCACCAATTTCCCGCACTTTCGCGCAGCATAAAAGAGGCACAAGTCACTGTCCTCTTCTGGTACTCTACTATAGTGAAACATGTTCTCTAGCGTGCAAATCCAATCATCAGCAGTTGTGGGATCGATTGCTTCTTCAAAGGTAGGTGGGTTTAGCTTCCTAAACCTTTCCCCAACAACTTCTGTACGTTCTGCTTAAGTCGACGGATTGCCTCCCCGTTCACTCGTATCCCTTTGCTGGATCAGTTGTTGAATTTGCTCGACTGGTGCTGAACGAGCTCGGTAAGTCTGATTATGGCAGTATCTCGTTCATCGCCTGGGGTAGATGTCTCCCCGATACTATCTCCTTGTGTTCTCACCATCGTGATCGTTCTGCTATTACTCTTTCAACATAGAAAACATGGCCAATATGATTCATACAACGTAAAAGACATTTCAAAATAATTAAACTTACGAGGTAAAGTTGTGCTTATGCAATCCTTCAGAGATCATGTACATGAACAGTCTACAGAACCTATAACCACGCTCTGATACCACTCTGTGACGACCACCACTACCTTACTTAAGATTCCTAAACTCTAGACATGTGAGTTCGAGAAATTAAATTCGCGTGAGTTCCGTTTGAAAATCGTCAACCTTGTACACGACCAATTAAAATAATTCACGAAATCACGAAACTCGTGAAACTCGAAAATATACTATTACCATTCAAAATAAACGTCCCAAAGTACCCAACGAGACTTATAAGCGCAACTCGACCTAACAACAGTAAGGTACTAATGGACCCATATATAAATACATGCTGCTGACCCAAAATATAGTAAACATACTCCAAACGACATATACAAGATAAGCCAAACCCAAAATAAATGAGACTCGCTGGCCCACAAGTCGTCGTTTATGTACACACCATCTCAAAAGTCTGCGGGAGCTGCACAACTAGCCTCGTAAAAGAGTATCATACATCATCATCGGGCTCACCTACAACACATGAACTATGTGAGCTAATTGCTCAGTAACCGAAAGTCGTAAAAGTAGTAACTCGTGTATGTGGTGTAGGGAACTATATCGACCCGCGATATAAATTCCACGACTAGGCAACAAATGCAACATGATATGATGATATGCTGCTCATGCCATCGAAATTATAATCACATGCTCAGTTAATCATTCACTCATACTCTCAAACTCATACACTCAATATGGGCCTGAGATCAAATACTACGGTACCGAAGAGCTCAATCAATAACAATGGGGCCTATAAATGTACTGCTTGACGGTCTTTTTCACCCGCCCAGAGGTGAAGAGTTCGGTGGACCCTCCTGTCATATAGGCGGTCTTTCCCACTATGAGGTTCACAAGGTAGGACGTCGTCACGTCAGGCCATAAGGCGCCGTACCGCCAAAGGGGAAGAGCTCGGTGGACCCTCCTGTCATATAGGCGGTCCGTCCCACTACGAGATTCCCTCGTATACCGTAGTACCGTCTCACAATATAACCTAACAACCCTCGCATACACAGCAATCGCCCACATGCAACTATATGCACACTATGCAATAATTAACGTACAATACATACCGATACAATGAATGAGATAACAAGTAGTTCACGATAAATCATATATGTTCGTATCTCACCAACGAAAATAAAAAAAATAATTAAAATAATACATAAGGCGACTCGCGCTCGAGGTACGTTTATTCATACAAAATAATTCGTACCTCCCAAATATCCAAGTCAACAACGAAGCACATATATATATATATTATATATATATATATATCACAACATAAAATCACACCGAAAATAAAATTCATGTGTCGTAGTTGCGTGTGGACAAACGCTTACCTGTCGTCTCCGGCCTTCCTATACCGAGATCGTATATTGTAGCTTCAAGTACAAAGTAATGTATTCCTCTACGTTCATGCATACACGTTTCATAGTTGCCTTAGAAACCCTAAGAAATAACAGCAATGACAAGTCATATATAAACATTTTGACTAATATGCATTACATGTATTAATATCCCCCTTTTTTTGTAAATATTATTATTATTACTCTAACGTGGCTTCTATATAAGTGCCATGTCGAGATTTCATGGCTAAGAGAGAGGCGCTTGAAAATTACTTCGGCTATGTCAATCTTCGAGGTTCCATCATAAATTAGTGTTTATTTAATAACAATAACTCATGCTTAGAATTATTACATGACTTACATTGATCTTGATAGAGCTGCTCAAATGGAGGGAGAGACCGAGTGGGAGGGACAGAAAATGATAAGGGACGAATGAAGTGTTTTAACCTAGGAGCTTAAGGCGGTTAGGTAATTCTTTTCCCTTTGCATTAAGTAACTAATGTCATAATTATACTTTGAAAAGACAATTTCTTTCTTGACCCCTATAATTTAGAAAATTATTGTATTTAATAGTATTTCTATTAAATCTTAATGAATATCTACTCATGCTGATTGATTTCAAAATTTACGATTCATACTAACTAGATACGTGTAGCTAGTCGCGTTTAAGTACTCGACACGTATTTTATCATCAATCCAACTCACTTAACCAAGGCAAAGGACATCTAGAATATTCTTATACTTTATTTTAATATTAATATTATTTATTATTATTATTATTATTATTATTATTATTATTATTATTTACTAGCTAGACATGTGTAACTCGTCATGCTAAGCGAAAGACGCATATCTTCTTATACATTGACTCAGCCAATTAGATAATAACTTCTAAATAATTTCACATATTAATATTCCTAAAATATTTATTTTGTAATGACATAAAAATATGGAAATCTAATATTAGCCAAATAAACTGAATAAACGGTGTTGCACGCAGAACTGCACGTAACATGCAACCCATATAATTCATGTAGCATGAAAATTGTAAAATTCACATTAGTAATATGCATAAAAATGCGAGCACCTAAGTCATGTAAATTCATGTATGCAATGCATGACTCATATTGACCAAGTGAAATTATGATTCTATTTGGGTATCACAAGATCATCCCTGGCACTCACCGTATTTATAATTTATCTCGTCCCACACATGGCACCAATTTGATGCGTTCAGAAATGGCCCCTCCGGAGTTAAGCGGGGTCCTCCGCCTTAAAGGTGGTTAGAAGGTGGCAGTGAGCTCCTTGGTTAGGTAGATTACGCGGGATCCGTCGGTGATCTTGGCAAGGGGTACCTCGGTTGGAGATCTTGGTACGGGGTACCTCCGTTGGTGATCCTGTCGCGGGGTGCCTTTGTCGGTGATTCTGGTGCGGGGTGTCTTCGTCGGCGATCCTTCCGCAGGGTGCCTCTGTCGATGATACTCGAAACAGAGAGAACGGTGAACTAGGAGGACGCCACTGTCGGCGACGCCCTTCTGACGCTCAAGTCAGATTCATCATCATCAGATTTTATTACTCATCTAAACATGACAGATAGTTATATTAGGAGTAGAAGATGAGAACGAGAGAGATCGACTCGAATACCCGGATCTGGTAGGCTATTTATAAGAATGGAGCCACTACCTTGATGTCGGTGATAACTACCCACGTTGGCCCACTCCTCGGACCTCCCACGTTTTATGGCAAAGTTGTCTCATTATCCCACGTTTTCCACTTTCTTGAACGTGTGTAACGGTTCCTCGTATCTTGTTTGATGTCTTCCGAATTTGGCGTACTTGAGGGTTAACTTCTCGGGCTTCTTTCCTCCCGGCTGACTCCTCGATGTAGAAGGCCACCCTGAGCGTTCCCCTTGGTCGGGAGGTGGATTGGTCGTTTCAATGCCTTCTTCCTTCAGAAAGCTCGAGCGGCTTTTCCAGTCGGGGTGTGGAGATGCGACCCCGAGGGTCTCCTTCGATCTAGAGGTGGGATGGTCCCTTCGACTTCCTTCTATCTATAGAAAGCTCGAGTGGCTTCCCAGTCGGGGTGTGGAGTGCGACCCCGAGGGTCTCGTTCTGGGATGGTCCCTTCGGCTTTCTTCTTCCTTGAGAAGCTCAAGCGGCTTCCCAGTCGGGGTGTGGAGATGCGACCCCGAGGGTTTCCTTCGAGCTAGAGGTTGGAATGTCCCTCGGCACCATCCTCTTCTTGGGGCTCTACTTCCTCCTCATCGTAAGGGAGCACCCGGACGTTTTACTATCCGCCGTGGGGAGTTTTAAGTTCCTCCCACCTCTTTACCGGCTATTTGTATTTAGCGGGATATTTTACCGTTGTCCAAGAACCCGGAGGGTAACAAATATGATGAATAATATTGAGTATTGTGAGAATTAGAGTGTATTATTGAGAGAATGAGAGAGTTTGATGTGAAAAAATGGTAGAAATGAGGCCCTATTTATAGAATTTTGGTAGGGACTTTTTTGTAACAAAATTGCATTTTGGTCCCTATGCAAAAATTGCTATATAGCCGTTGGAAGGCTATATAGATTCACCAAAAAATTCACCAAACTATTCAAACTACTATTCACCAAAAAATTGATATATAGCCGTTGGATGGCAACGACTATTCAAACTAGCCATTGCGGTTCCGGTAGAGGGTCGAACCGGAACCCCGAGCCGAATTGCAGTTCCGCGGTTCGGCTACTCCAACAACCGGCACGACCCATTTATATTGGGTGGTTCCGGTTCACGGAACCTGTTACCCCCGTTATCCTCGGTCTGCGGTAAAATATCCAACGAACTCAACTGAGAGTTACCTCACCGAAAGGGAGGGCGTTTAGGAGGATGCCCTCGGCAGAGTAAAGGGAGGGCACTCAGGAAAATGCCATCGGTAGAGTAAAGGGAGGACTCTCGGGAGGCAAAGATGTTCTCGGGATTTACTCGAGTGGCTCTACCTCGAGGTGCTCGAGAATTATTATTTTCGGAGACCGTTTTGAAAATTCCTTTTCGAAGGGGACGCACAAAGGAAGTTACCCACCTCACATCCGCAAAGACGTGCAAAGATCGTGGAGAAATGGGTCGGAGGGGTATGTTGGTGGAAGAAAAGAGGACCGAGTATGTTAATATGGAGATCGTGGGTGGTTGAACAAAACGTGGGCCTACAAATTAATTCATTATAAATTCAACCATCTTTCGCAGGTACGCATATAGGAGAATTAGAAAACAACACTCCATTATCTCAACTCCTGTTAAAAAAGAGTCCACCCTTCTGACTAAGGCAGAAGGGCCCATAACCTCCCCATCTTCCTCCCCATGTATTGAAGAAACCGTGTATAGGCAAGATTGGGTTATTGAGGAAGGGCAATTCGCTACCCGTGGCAGATCGATGAAATCCAACATCATTAATTTACCGCCATGTGAGGTGAGGTCTTCCTTAAAGAAACAACCTAAAATGGTGATCGTTGGAGCCGATCAACCTCCACTCGAGCCTGGTGCGTTGACTATGGAGAATCTAGCCCGACTGGTGAAAGATTTCATAGGTGAAGCCTTCACCACAACGCCAAAATTGCGGGAGATACGGTAGATAAGGACAGACGTGGCCACTTTAATGGTCGAACGCCCCAAAGGGAAAGGATCTGTCAATCCTAATGAGGAGAGGCAAGGCTCGAGTAATGGCCATAATCCTCCCGGCTCACATAGAGAAGATCGAGCGAAGAATCAAGGATTGGCAGGCTTTCTGGCCCACCGTGACAAAGGACGTTGAGGGTGAGACTCACCGAGACACCCGGAGAGGCAAGCGACAATGTTGAAATTATTTACGGGAAGAGATTAGGGTATTGAGAAATTCGGCAATTCATCTGGAGGAACCACCATTGCTCCCCGGGGGATGCCCTTCTCGGCGGAGGTAACAGTTGTACCCTTACCCACTAACCCCCCCCCCCCCCCCCCCACCATTTTCAGCTTCCCGAGGCAGATAAGTATGATGACACGACACCTTAGAAGGATCACCTCTCCACGCTTGAAGTGAACACAACACTATATCAACTCAGTGATGCCATCTAATGCCGAGTGTTTGTAACTACCTTCATTTGTGGGGCCTAATGATGGTTCACCCTTTTGACGTCGGGGGAAATTTAGAATTTTCAAGATTTTACTAAGGCGTTTCTTTGGCATTTTTCTAGTAACTGCAGACGTCCTTACTCCACAGCTAAATTACTGCACATCAAATAAGGAGAACGAGAGAGCTTAAGGGATAATTTTAAGTGTTTTAATCAGGCGGCAATGGAGATCCCAAACGAGGTGACTATAGTGGCTTTTCATCATGGTTTAAAGGAGGGTGATTTATATCGATCCCTAGAAAAAACATATCCCGCCACCTTGGAGGAATTAACCCTTCGGGTCGAGGAATACGTCCAAGTGGAAGAAGCCCAGGGATGTCGGCAAGAAGAGAAGAAACGTACCAGAGATTCACCCCAGGAAGAATAGGAACGAAGAAGTGCGCCCGGGAGAAGTCATTTCCCCGCACCTGCACCAATGGCCCCACCACCGGCCAACATCCACTGGCAGGTCAATAAAATTAGGGCATTGGAAATCTGGGACGAATATAACTTGATCCGAAGGCTTTTCGGGGCAACCCACAACCCGATGTCTAATGCATATTGCCGTTATTATCATGAGTATGGGCATACTACATAAGAATGTCTCACTCTAAGTCAAAGGCTGGAGCGTCCGGTCGTCAAGAATCCAGAAGCACGAGCCAGGTTAACAGAGGCCATTAATATAGCTCCTTGGGGGATAGGCGGGAGAGACATTCGGAAAGGTTAGGGGAGAGGGCAAAATCCAGAACACTAGGCATGCGAGAAGAGAAGGAGAACAACCTAGGGATGACAGGAGAAAGTTAGGGGAACGAAGAAGGGGACGTGATATTCAGCAGTCTCTCGAGGGACGCATCGCGCCCGCACGGGTGATTAACATTATTTCAGGTGGGCCCATCGGTGGAGATTCTTAATTTTAGGATATATGTGCACGAGTGATTAACATTATTTTAGGATATATGGTCACTAGCGGGACATTGAGGCCAAACCTGACAAAATCATAGATATCTCCGGGATAGCGTCTCCAAGGAACCTTAATGAGGTCCAAAAGCTAACTGGAAGAATCGCGGCTCTGTCCCGATTCATCGCTCGATCAGCTGAGAGAAATCTTACGTTCTTTAAAGTTTTCGAAAAGTGAAGAATTTTGATTGGGATGCTAAGTACGGAATAGCCTTTCAGGAATTAAAAAATTATGTCAAAGAGCTTCCCGTGTTAAGTAAACCCATTGTGGGAGAGAAATTAGCTGTATATCTCTCGACTACCTCCGAAACAGTGAGCTCTGTGCTGATTCGGGAGGAAGGAAAGACGCAGAAGCCGGTGTATTTTATCAGCCATGCTTTGAAAGGGGCCGAGGTAAAGTACTCTAACTACGAAAAATTATGATTAGCTCTGGTAGTCACTGCTCGCAGGTTGTGCCCGTATTTCTTGTCTCATCCCATCGAGGTGCTAACCAATAGTCCGATCGGGTGAAGTTGCGAAGCCAGATGTTTCATGGAGAGCAGTCAAATGGCACATGTTCTATCAGATTTCATGGTGGAAACCACTGAGGTGGGCTCGGACGAGATGCGACGCGTGTTCATGGATGGATCGTTCTGTCGTACTTGGAGTGGGTTCGGAGTCTTGTTGATCTCCCCGTGAGGAGAAGAAACCCGCCTGTAATCAAGTTGGATTTTCGGCCATCTAATAATGAATCCAGATACGAAGCGCTTTTGATCGGCCTGAGAGCCGCTTGAAGCATGGGGATTTTTAGGCTGACGGCGCATTCGGACTCCAAGTTGGTAATCCATTAATTGGAAGGGAACTTTGCACTTCGAGACGAAAGCACGGAGAGATATAAAAAGGTCTTCGAGAAGGTTAAAGAAAGTTTCAAAGGACTCAAGCTTGTTCTTGTATCTAGAGCAGAAAACGAAAAGGCGAATCGAATAGAAAAAGGGCCAGCTCTGAAGATATCCCTGAGGCAGACTTCATAATTGAGCTCATCTCACAGGTGGATCATCTCAACAGACCGAGGGAAGAGATTCCTAAGGAGGATTGGAGGTATAATTTATATCAATCTTTGGAGAGTCGGCTTACACCCGTAGATAAAACTTTAGGCCATAAGGTACAACGATAATCTCTTAGGTTTGTGGTGGTAGACAGGGAATTGTTTAAAAGATCCTATTCGGGTCCGCTCTTAAGATGCTTATCTGTGGAAGAAGGAGAGGGGGTCCTAGGGGATATCCGTGAGGGAGTGTACGGAGGGCACCTTGGAAGTCGGGCCCTTGTCCGAAAAGCTCTTCTAGCCGGATTCTTCTGGCTTACCATGAGAGGAGATTTGGTTAAGATAGTGCAAGGATGCTTAAATTGTCAGAAGCATGCGAATGTACAAAGGGCACCTACTGAGATAATGAAAGCCATCGTAGCTGTGTGCCCATTTGATTTATAGGGTCTAGAGTGGGACCTTTTACAGGGGGCAGTTCTAAAAAAATTTCGTACTGGTGGCAGTGGCCTACTTCTCGAAGTGGATGGAGGCGGAAGCCCTGGTATGAATTACCGAGGCAGCAGGCAGCCGTTATGAATTTTTTGTGGAAAAATATCTTGTGTTGCTTCGGAATCCCAAAGAGACTAATCACTGATAATGAACGTCAGTTCAATGGGAAGAAGCTTAAAGAATGGTGTGCACAATATGTGATCGAGCAGGATTTTGCCTCACTAGCCTACCCCTAGCTTAACGGATAGGTGGAGGTCACAAACAGAACCATAGTACATGCCCTAAAAGTCAGACTGGAAGGTCTAAATAAAGCATGGTTCAATGAGCTCATAAGTGTCATGTGTTCCTATCGAACTACTCCTCGAGAAAGTACTGGTGAAACAACCTTTAGCTTAGTGTATGGAAGTGAGGTAGTGTTGCATGCAGAGATAGGATAGAGAAGCACCAGAATCCTTTCATATGCGAAGACGAATGATTAACTTCAAACCGAGGAGTTGGATCTAATTGAAGAAGGAAGAGATAGGCCCGCAATCAGAATGGCGGCCTATCGAAAGAGGATTCGCGCATACATCAGCCGAGTGTGCTCCCAAAGATTTGAAATGGGTAATGAAAGAGGCCATGTGCCCGGAAGAAAAGCTTGAACCTTAGTTTGAGGGACCTATCGCGTCGTTAAGAAAGCAGGAGATGCCTCTTATTACTTAGAGGATGTTTAGGGAAAAGGCTGGATCGCCCATGGAATACTCGGAAGCTTAGGAAGTACTATCCTTAAGAAGTCATTTTATTTCGTCCTCGAGTCAGTTTTTTCTGTTTCTATGCAGTTGTTATGAAACCATCTTTTGCTGTTTATGAGGATTATTTCTTAAAAAGAAGAAATTCAGCACCCCGACGTGGCCATAAAGTAAGCCGACGCCTCGGGAGGATTTCAGTACCCGACGTGGCCATAACGTAAGCCCACACCTCGAGATAATTTCATCACCCCGACGTGGCCATAACGTAAGCCCATGCCTCAGGAAGATTTTAGCACCCCGGACGTGGCCATAATAAAAGCCCATACCTCGGGAGGATTTCAACACACCAACGTGGCCATAATGCAAGCTCATGCCTCGAGAAACATTCAGCACCCTGACATGGCCATAACGTAAGCTCACACCTCGGGAGGATTTCAACACCCCGACGTGGCCATAACATAAGCCCATGCCTCGGAAAAAATTCAGCACCGCAACGTGGCCATAACGTAAGCCCACGCCTCGGAAAAAATTCAGCACCACGAAGTGGCCATAATGTAAGCCCACGCCTCGGGAGGATTTTAGCACCCCGACGTGACCATAAAGTTAACCCACGCCTCGGGAGGATTTCAGCACCCCGACATGGCCATAATGTAAGCCCATGTCTCAGGAAAATTCAGCACATGACGTGTCCATAACGTAAGCCCATGCCTCGAGAGGATTTCAGCACCCCAACGTGGCTATAACGTAAGCCCACGCCTCGGGAAAAATTCAGCACCCCGATGTGGCGATAACGTAAGCCCACGCCTCGAGAGGATTTCAACACCCCAATGTGGCCATAAACGTAAGCCCACACGTCGGGATAAAATCTTATGATACAACAAAGGAAAAAGAGAAGGCAAAGTGGAAGACCGTCAAACGATTTTTACTAGCAAAAGGCTTTAGGGGAAACCCCTAAGATAAGCCCCATGGGCGGATACATCCCAAAAGAAATAAGGGGGAGAAAAATGCAGTATAGAAACAGACACCAACACCCCACTACACCTACTCTAGCTGGAGTCACTTTCCTTAACCGCCTCGGTTTTGCATGCACCTCCTTGTTCAGGCTGCAATTCATCGCCATGGCCTGACCTCTCTGCCTTGTCTTCTGGAACCTCGCCGAGAGGGATGTTCAAGAAAGCCCGCCCTATATATAGGAAAGCGAATGTGTATGTCTATTGGGAAAAACCATTGGCCCGAAGCTGAGAAAGACAACCTTAGAAACCATGATTGAAGTAAAGATTGTTCGCCGTCGAAATCTGGTCAGCAGGCACATGGTTTCTAAAGAAATCTTCTTCTGCCTTGACGCTATTCTTCCGCTCAGCCAAGAGTTTCGCTTCCACCTCCTTGTTGCGAGCTTCGGCTTCTCCTAGCATTTCTTTTAAGCGACGAATCTCCTGTTAGCAACTCCGAGCGAGGTCTATAATTTCACCTGGTGGGACTGAGCGGAGCTCGCGATATCTTGTTGCAAGTTGTGGCGGCGGATCACTTCGTTGGATAGGGAGAAGGTCTGAAAACAAACGGAAACATTAGTAATGTGCCTCAGGAACATGATAATAATTGAGGTTTTACCTGACCCAACGAGGAAGCCAATGATCCAGAACTCCTTCTCAGATAGCTTCTTAAGGAAGGTCCGATCCTCATGAGTTGAAAAGTCCTGAACGAAGGAATACGTGGAGTTCTCTCTGATCCAACCAGGAAGGAAGAAGGAGAAACGGATACCGTCGCGGACGTGCTCCCAGCCCGAATCAGAGGCTCCATCAAACTCCTTTGAGAAGGCTTAGTTTTTTTTGAAGGAGTTCCCTCGATGAGCAAGGAAGAGGATCGTTTTTCTAGAGGGAAATTGGCCTCGGGTGCCCGAAAAGAAGATTCAGGCCTTTCCTCTTAGAAGGGGAACCCCGAGTGCGATAGGCTATGACAGAAGCAATGTCCATACCCAGACGTGTTGAAAATTACGCGATGAGAGGGTCTTATCAGAGTTATAAAAATTAGAGGGGGGTAATTTTCTTTATAATACCTGGATTGGTCCGAAGGCGGCACTCGGGGCCAAACAACTTGAGAAAGATGACCTTCCGGCACCAATTCATGGACCGAAAAACTCTTTCTGCCACTAACTTCACGAACTCCTCCAAAATAATCGGGGATAAAGGAAGTGAAACGAGGGTCATAATGTGAAGAGGAAGAGCGCACAAAGAGAAACCTACTCATCCATCCCTTCGTGGCCAGGAAGTTATCTTGAAAATGTCCGTTGCCGAGGGAGTGAAGGAGAACTTCCCCATCTCCCTCTCCCCGACCTTGAAGAAACTAGTGATGAGGCACACCGAAGCAGGGAATCAGAGGCGTTGAGCGATGACTAATAAGCCAAAATTAGGCTACATGAGTTGGGAACTATCATGCCCGAGAAATACAAGTTATGCGTTCAGAAATGGCCCCTCCGGAGTTATGCGCGGTTCTTCGCCTTGAAGGTAGTTACAAGGTGGCGGTGAGCTCCTGGGTTAGGTAGATTACGCGGGGTCCATCAGTGATCTCAGCGCGGGGTGTCTTCGTTGGTGATCCTGACGCGGGGTGTCTCCGTTGGTGATCCTGGAGCGGGGTACCTCCGTTGGTGATCTTGGCGCGGAGTGTCTCCATCGGTGATCCTACCCCAAGGTGCCTCCTTCGGTGATCCTAAAATCACAGAACGGTGAACTAAGAGGACCCCGCTGTCGACGATGCCCCTCCGACGCTCAAGTCAGATTCATCATCATCGTATTTTATTCCTCTTCTAAGCATGGCAGATAGTTATCGATGTAAGCTTAGAGTGGAGTGAGAGATCGAATCGAATCGAATACCTGAATTTGGCAGTTTACCTTGGCTATTTATAATAATAGAGCCACTACCTTGATGTCTGCTGATAACTACCCACGTCGGCCCACTCCTCGGGCCTCTTACGTTTCATGGAGAAGTCTTCCCATTATCCCACTTTTCCACTTCCTTGAACATGTGCAACGGTTCCTCATATCATTTTTGACGTCGTCCGAATTAGGTGTACTTGATGATTACTTCATAGGGCTTCTTTCCCCCCGGGACTCCTCGATGTAAAAGGACCCCCCGAGTGCCCCCTCGATCGGGAGGTGGATTAGTCCTTTCAATGCCTTCTTCCTTCAGAAAGCTCGAGCGGCATTCCCAGTCGGGGTGTGGAGATGAGACCCTGAGGGTCTCCTTCGATCTAGAGGTGGGATGGTCCATTCGGCTTCCTCTTTATTCAGAAAGCTCGAGCGAATTTCCAATCAGGGTGTGGACATGCGACCCCGAGGGTCTCCCCTGAAACGGAAGTTGGAATGTCCCTCGGTGCCATCCTCTTCTTGGGGCTCTACTTCCTCCTCATCGTAAGAAAGCACCCAAATGTTTTGCTATCTGTCGTGGGGAGGTTTTAAGTTCCTCTCGCCTCTTTACCGGCTATTTGTATTTAGCGGAATATTTTACCGTTGCCTGAAAACCCGGAGGGTAACATTAGTCCCCCCCTCAAATAGTCTAAAAAGAGTGAAAAGAGTTTTAGACGTTGAGTGTAGGGTGAAATATTCTAGTAGTTTCCTTTGACGTCTTCTGTAAGTGGGTACTCTTCGGTATCTTAGTTCGAGGGGCATATTTCCAAGGGTGCAGAATATCTTTTTCGTTTCCTTTGACATGCTATCTCTCCGGGGCTTTTGGAGTGTCCTTTGGAAAAACCTGAAAATGTCACTTATATAAATCATCATAAGACGTTATCAAAGTCGTCAAATGTCGCACCTCGTCCGAGCTTTATTTCCTCGAATCAATCAGGGTCTTTTTATTTTGCCTTAGTTCGAGGATTCCATCCTCAATTCAATCAGGGTCTTCTCGCGTTCACCTCAATCCGAAGGATTAATCCCTAAGTCAATCAGAGTCTTCTCAATTTTACCTCAATCCGAGGACTCCATCCCTAATTCAATCAGGGTATTCTCGCATTCACCTCAATCCGATGGATTCATCCCTAATTCAATCAGGGTCTTCTCAATTTTGCCTCAATCCGAGGACTCAATCCCTAATTCAATCAGGGTCTTCTCGCATTCACCTCAATCCGAGGGATTTATCCCTAATTCAATCAGGGTCTTCTCAATTTTGCCTAAATTCGAGGACTCCATCCCTAATCCAATCAGGGTCTTGTCGCGTTCACCTCAATCCGAGGGATACATCCCTAATTCAATTAGGATCTTCTCAATTTTGCCTCAATCTGAGGGCCTTTATCCCTAATTCAATCAGGGTCTTCTCACTTCACCTCAATTCGAGGGTTCATCCTAATCAATCAGGGTCTTCTCAATTTACGCCTCAATCTGAGGGCCTTCTTCCCCAATTCAATCGGGGTCTTCTCATTTTACGCCTAAATTCGAGGGCCTTCTTTCTTGTATTGTGCGCAAAAGTTGGTCATTCATTCATTGCTTCGACGTTCTTAGATCCTCTTACGGAAAAGGTAGAGACTTCATTAATTTCAAAATACTTGCAAACAACCCAGAAAAACAAGCAAACTACAGAAAAGAGATAACAAAACTAAGGATAATATTTTTTAGATGCTTAGCGTTATGTGGCCTTGCCATTTTCTTCCTTGGCATGTCCTCAAGATAGTAAGATGCCTGTGTCAGGGGATCTTCCCATCCTCCACGGGAGTCTGGGGGTGGATATGGTCGTGTTGCCGATGGTCCCGCTCTGGCTCTCTTCTCTACACACTCGAGATTTCTTTTCTTTCCTTATTTACCAACTCGTTCCGAGCATTCGAGTTGATATCCACCAATCTTTCCAATTCGTCATTTAGGTGATAACATTCCTCCGTTGTATGCCCATATTCCCGATGCAAATCGCAATATTCTCCTGACATCGGGTTCTTGTGTCCTTCTCATCTTCGGATCGGTCGACGAAGAGCATAGCGATCATCACAAATCTCTAGTGCTCGAATCTTTTGGACCTTCCATCGGGTGTTCCTTATCCTTGGGTTGATCGAGCTTTCTCTCTGGTAATTCTCACCCAAGGGATCGAGATTCTCTCCCCTTCGTGCGAAGAGTTTATCACTCGTTTTCTCTCCTGCTTCCGATATCCTTGTGCTTCCTCTACCCTCACATACTTCTCCACTCGGTTAACCAAATCGTCTACCGTCACAGGGTATTTCTTCACTAGCGATCGGTACAAATCACATTCTTTTAATCCGTGATGGAAGGCCCCCACGAGCAGGTCGAGGGTGGCAGTTGGAACTTCATCATAATGTGGTTGAATCTCTTGAGGTACTCCCGAAGACTTTCTTGATCGTCATGCTTCATGTTCAACAGGTTGACTGCCGAGGAGGGTCTCCTGCTGCTGCTCAAGAGTTGCTTTAACAATGCGTGAGTGAGGCTCTGAAAGCTTCGGATTTCTCCAGCTGGTAGCTTGGTGAACCATTGTTGCGCGTCCCTATAGAGCATAAGCGGAAAATACTCGACATTTGATCGCATCGTCCAATTGGTATAGGGATGTGTTTCCCTCAAAACTTGCCAAATGGTCCTCGGGAGGTCCCGTTCCGTCATATCAGGTCATCTCCGAAAAATAGAAGTGATCGGGTAAGGGAAGGCGAGTATTTCTGTCGAGAAGGGAGACCTTCGGGAAGTCGGCATCGGCACAGGTTGATCGGCGAGTACTTTTAGCTTATTTATTTCAGCCCTCATTACTTCCAATTAAGATGCATGTTTCTCCGCAGGTTGTCTTGCTTTCCTCGCCCGCAAAGCGTCCAACTCTTGTGTTGTTTTTTCTGGCCGCCCCTCGTCGTCATGCGATTCCTCTATTTCTTCCTGATCAATATTGTTGGAAGCATTATTATCATCGCCCGACCTCTGTTGCCTGTCTCAGGAGGTGGCATGTCCCTTCTTCTTTGGTCGCTCGACCATTAGCATTTCCACGTCTCTCCTTATCTTCTTTATTTCTTCCAACTCCGGGTGTTGCGAGAATGTCATGTTCACAGTGGCCGCCATCATTCTAGACATTTCCTCCAAGGTCGGAGGTCCGCCTCCGAGTAGTGGTGGATCATCCCTGACACTCACCATATTTATAATTTATATCGTCCCATAGACGGCACCAATTTGATGCATTCAGAAATGGCCCCTCCGGAGTTACGCGCAGTTCTCCGCCTTGAAGGTAGTTACAAGGTGGCGGTGAGCTCCTGGATTAGGTAGCTTATGCGGGGTCCGTCCGTGATCTCGGCGCGGGGTGTCTCTGTTGGTGATCCTGGCGCGGGGTACCTCCATTGGTTTGGCGCGGGGTGCCTCTGTTGGTGATTTTGGCACGGGGTGCCTGCGTCGGTGATCCTACCGCGGTGCCTGCGTCGGTGATCTTGAAAATAGAGATAACGGTGAACTAGGAGGACGCCGATGTCGGCGACGCCCCTCCGATGCTCAAGTCAGATTCATCATCATCGTATTTTATTCCTCTTCTAAACATGGCTAATAGTTATCGATGTAAAGCTTTGAGTGGAGTGAGAGATCGAATCGAATCGAATACCTGAATTTGGCAGTTTACCTTGGCTATTTACAAGGATGGAGCCACTACCTTGATGTCTACTGATAACTACCCACGTCGTTCCACTCCTCGAGCCTCCCATGTTTCATGGAGAAGTCTTCCCGTTATCCCACTTTTCCACTTCCTTGAACGTGTGCAACGGTTCCATATCATGTTTGACGTCTTCCGATTAGGCGTACTTGATGACTACTTCCTCGGGCTTCTTTGCTCCCGACGACTCCTCGATGTAGAAGGACCCCTCCGAGCGCCCCCTTGGTCGGGAGGTGGATTATTCCTTTTAATGCTTTCTTCCTTCAGAAAGATCGAGCGCCTTTCCCAGTCGTGGTGTGGAGATGAGACCCGAGGGTCTCCTTCGATCTAGAGGTGGGATGGTCCCTTCGGCTTCCTCTTCATTCAGAAAGCTTGAGCGGCTTTTCAGTCGGGGTGTGGAGATGCGGCCCCGAGGGTCTCCCCTAAAACCGAAGTTGGAATGTCCCTTGCGCCATCCTCTTCTTGGGGCTCTGCTTCCTCCTCATCGTAAGAGAGCACCCAACCGAAAGATAGCCAAAGGTAGTAAAGGATGAAAATGAAGAAAGAAAGAAGAGGTTGTTAGCTACCTGCTTAATGTTAAGTGCCATGGAAGTATAAAAAGTCCGGGAAATCATTTTTAGCACCTTTTGAGCAGAGGCTGTAAAAACATAAGAAGTCATCTTTAACGAGCTCAAGAGTATTAAACGCCTGCTCCCCATGATCTTTCTAAAACCCTCTACTAATTTCGGGGATGCCAGAGTAAGGGATTCGTCGAAGCTGGCGTGATCGGGCCATGTATTCAGCATATTATTTTCTCGGCTTTCGGATGGGGAACTCACATAAAAGTATTTACTCATCCATCCTTTACGAGAGGAAGGATTTCCCAGAATAAACTCCTTAGAAGTAGTAGAAGAGCGGAGGAACTTCCCCTTTTCCTTATGATTGAGTTTGAGAAAAGAGGCGATCATTGAAAGAGGAGGGGAAAATAAAAAAAAAGCTCAAGAGAATGGTCAACGAAAGAAAGCGACTAAATGAATTAGGGGCCAGGTGACTTGGGGAAATGCTGAAATGGTTACATAAATCAACCAAGAGGGCATGTAAAGGAAAAGGCAAACCCATATCTAACTGGTTGAGAAAGAAAGTATGAAAACCCTCTGGGAGAAGACTCGCTACATCAAGAAACCCAGGGATCCGTATTTCATAATGAGAGTTTTTCACAGATTTAGTCATAACTTCAAGAAGGTAAGATTCTGACAACGAAGAGACAAAAGTGGCGTGCCATGGAGCCTTCCTTTTCTTACGATGGGCCTCCATTTGCGAAAGCCACTTTCCGAGGGCCTTCGAGAAATCTTTCTCCTGTTCAAAATCCTCCAAGGAAGGAGGAACACGAGGGTTGAAGTCGGAAAAATAGATGGGGGGTTTTAACTCACGGCGAGAACGTGGAGGGGGAACATAAGAAGGAAGAGCAAATATCGAGTCCTCCTCAAAGGGGAGATCAATTTCATCCATGCATGGATCTTCTCCACTGTTCTTCCCCTCCGAAGAAATATCAATAAGGAAAATCTATATTAAGAGGAGGAAAACTTACACCGTGATGGAAGAGGCGGTGGGAGCGCGCACAAGAATGGTGGAGCAAACGGCGGAGAAGATAGTTCAATGGGCGGCTCTAGATCGCAAAAAAAATGAGGTGGGAAAGAGCAGAAGAATTATTTTTCCTTTTTTCCACAGAAGAATAATAAGAAGAGATAGTGAAGAGTCATATCGTGTCAGACGGGACATGACACCAGGGTAAGCGGCGGCAAAAAGCCCGCCCAATAACAAAGGGCGCGTGTCCCACAAAACTACATCCGAAGAGGTGATAAAAAAGGAGTGCCTTCGGACAGAGACATAGAAAAGTTTGCCTCGATAATTAACCACACTATTTATGCCTAAAAACTCGCCTGTCTCGCTTTAGACTATTTAAGGTGGGGACTATTGTTCCATTATCCTCGGACCGCGGTTAAAAACACAAGAACTCAACTGAGAGTTACCTCACCGAAAGGAAGGGTGTTCATGAGGATGCCCTCGACAGAGTAAAGGGAGAGCACTCAGGAAAATGCCCTCGGTAGAGTAAAGGGAGGACACTCGGGAGGCTGAAGAGTAAAGGGGTGCTCGAGAATTATTATATTCGGGGACCTTTTTGAAAATTCCTTCTCGAAGGGGGCACCCAGAGGAAGTTACCCGCCTCACATCCACAAAGACGTGCAAAGATTGTGGAGAAATGGGTCGGAGGGGTATGTTGGTGGAAGAAAGGAGGATCGGGTATGTTAATATGGAGATCGTGGGTGGTTGAACGAAACATGGGCCTACAAAGTGATTCACTATAAATCCAGCCATCTTTTGCAGGTACGCATATATGAGAATTAGAAAACAACACTCCTCAATTATCTCAACTCTTGTTAAAAAAGAGTCCACCTTTTTTACCAAGGCAGAAGGGCCCATAACCTCCCCATCTTCCTCCCCATGTATTGCAGAAACCGTGTATCGGCGAGATTGAGTTATTGAGGAAGGGCAATTCGCTACCCCGTGGCAGATCGGTGAAATCCAATAGCATGAAAACTGGTTCACTACGTTCCGGGACGATCCCAGATCAATCACCTTATAAGTCACCTCTAGTTGACTGTAAAAAGCTAACGGGATTGACCGTTTGACTGTAAAAAAACCCTTGACAAATTACGAAAAAAACAACATACTATTATGAATTATTATAAATAATATGTGGATGTTTTTAATGTTGTAAAAGTTAGTTGATTGTTGATGAGATGCGATAAGATAAGATAAGATGTATTTAATATTGTAAATGTTAGATGAAATAGTAGAATTTTTTCTACTATAAATAGACCAATGTATTTGTATTGAATAATATCGAAAACATCAATAATACTCTCTCTACAATTCCCGTGTTCATATTTTCTGTTCTTGTCCAGTTATAATAGTTTTATAACACGTTATCAGCACGAGTGCTCTCCGGCAACGATCAACCTCCGGACAAGATCTTACACAACTATAATCGAGGTATGGTAATTTTTTTTTATACGGTGAGTTTATTTATAACACTCGTACACTTATGTTACGAACAGTTTAAATTATATAAATATAACATATATACCACTAAAACGTCTTAGCCCGAGTGGTTTCACGGAATATCATCACTACAAGTGATGTGAGGTACATATTTCGAATCCCAGTGGTGGCGAGTGAAATTTTGTTTTTGACGAGATTTTGAAAAGAACGATTTAAATAATATTATTTATTTTATTGATATCTCAAGTATATGTCATATATGTTTTGAATTAATTTTGTACTATACGGATAGACAAACTTTATTACCACTGGGAGAAATTAAATTTATTTTATTAAGAAGAAATAAATATATTTTATCCATCTCTGACTATTATGATTTTCTTATTATAGAATCATGTCGTTTTATACAAAGATGAATCTTGCGCTTCTTACTTTATTTACCGTGATATTTATCGGGTGGTGGATAATATTTTTACATTTGTTTCTAAAATATATTAATTGTAATATTTTTCATTATTACAATTACCGAAATATATTTTATATTTTAAAGGATGTTGCTATATACGATGATTGATCTCCTAATTCTTAATCTACTCACGACAATAATTATCAATTTGTGGATTATGTTTTTACCAAGATTTTACGAGAGTGATTAATTACGATATTTTTTTAATGTTATAATATATGTTTATTATGAAATAAATTTTGTGATAGAAAGATGTCGCTCTACCTGATGATTGATATTCTGACTACTATTATTTTTACGATGGCACTCATCGGGATGTGGACTTTATTTTTCGTAAGGATTTTTACAAAAGAAGATACAAAAGAAGATTAATTGTAATTTTTCTTTAAAGTATTGTTTTTTACGATAAACTTATATTGATATTTATATTGGAAATATTAATGTTATTCACATCATATGTTTTATACTTTATGATTTGAGTATTAAAATGTCTTTTGTATTTTATGATAATATGACGAATTTGCAAAGCCTCGAGTTTGTTGCCTTTGACATCTCAGGGAAGAATTATTTATCTTGGGCACTAGACGCAGAAATTCGTCTAAAAGCAAAAGGTTTGGGTGACACTATTGTCGACCCAAAAACCACAACAGGTACATGTGACACCACTGATACTGTAAAAACCACAAACGTTCAGGATAAGGCAAGAGCTTTGATAGTTCTTCGCCACCACATTCATGCGGATCTGAGGGATGAATACTTAAATGAACAAGATCCCGCTGAATTGTGGAAAAATCTGAATGATCGATTTGACCACCTGACAACTGTTATCCTCCCAAAGGCAAGCTATGAATGGATGCATTTAAGATTACAGGATTTTAAATCCGTAACTGAATATAACTCGGTTGTTTATAAGGTGACTGCCACACTGAAATTGTGGGGAGAAACAGTTACCGAAGACAGTATGTTGGAGAAAACATTCAACACGTTTCATCCATCAAATATGATATTGCAACAACAATATAGGGAGAGGAGATTTAAAAAACATTCAGAGTTAATCTCTTATTTATTGTTGGCTGAACAAAATAATGAATTGTTGATAAAAAACCACGAATCGCGACCGACTGGTTCTATTGCAATCCCTGAAGTGAATGCAGTCAAAGGTAATATTGATAGTAGTCGAAGCAATGATCGTGGACGTGGTCGTGGTGGACATCGCGGTCGTGGACGTGGCCGTGGTCAAGGTCATGGTCAAGGCCGTGGACGTGGCCGAGGAAATTACGGTGGTGGTTATCAGCATTTCCGTGGTGGTTATCATGACAATCGTGGTGCTCATCAGAATTTTTCCCAGAAGAGGGAAAATTACGAAAATAATGATGAGAAGAGGCACACTGAACAAAAGAACAACGATGAGCAATGCTCTCATTGCGGTGGTTCGGGCCATTGGTCACGTAACTGTCGTAGGCCCAAACATTTGGTTGAATTATATCAACAAAATAAGGGCAAAAAAAAGAGAATTGAAACGAATTTTGTTCAAAGTGATTTGACCTCTGCTTCTGGGACAAAAGATGAAAATACACATTTCGAAACTGCGGATTTCTAGTTTTTCAGAAAACTAATCTACTATGTAATATTATCATGTGCTTTATTATTGTGTGTATTGTATGCTTTATTATTGTGTGATTTATTATGTATCGTTTGGAGTATTTTATTAAGTTATATGTTTTCTTGTGATATATCTGTTTATTTTAATAATGATTATTATGTGTTTGTTTATAAAGGAATTTCTCTGATGGAAACGAACATGTGCAATGGAGAATTATGTCTTGCGGACTGTGCAATGACTCATACGATTATGAAGAATAAGAAATATTTCGATCATCTTGAAATGAAAGAAACAAGTGTTGTTACAATGGTAGCACAAATATAATTGAAGGCTCCGGAAGAGCCATCATTTTACTACCCAGAGGAACAAGGCTGATAATTGAGAACGCTTTATATTCTCCTAAGTCTCAAAGAAATTAATTGAGCTTTAAAGCTATTCGACATAATGGATATCATGTTGAGACTGCAGAAAAAGCAGATGTTGAATATTTGCACATTACAAAGGGGGTTTCTAATGATAAAAGAATTATGGAAACATTACCTTCCTTTGACTCTGGGTTGTATTACACATATCTTAGAACGATCGAATCGTATGCTACCGTAAACAATAAGTTTACTAATGACAATACATTTAATGTTTGGCATGACAGTTTGGGCCATCCCGGTGCAAGCGGAAAATAATTGAGAATTCACGTGGGCATTTAATGAAGAACCAGAGGATTATTCATGAATTATCATGTGTCACTTGCTCTAAAGGGAAGTTAATTATTCGACCATCACCAGCGAAAATAAAGAATGAATCCATAACATTTTTGGAGCGTATACATGGTGATCTTTGCGGACAGATACATCCATCATGTGGACCATTTAGGTATTTCATGGTATTAATTGATGCATCGACTAGATGGTCTCATGTATGTTTGTTATCACCATGCAACATGGCGTTTGGGAGATTACTTGCATAAATGATCCGACTAAGAGCACATTTTTCGGATTATCTGATAAAGAAAATACGCCTTGATAATGCTGATGAATTTACTTCCAAGACATTTAATGATTAATGTATGTCTATCGGAATTGATGTTGAGCATCCCGTGCCACATGTTCATACGCAAAAAGGTCTTGCAGAATCGTTGATTAAGTCGTTGCAAGACCATTATTGATGAAGTCGAATCTTCCCTCGTCTTGCTTGGGACATGCCATATTGCATGCAACACCACTAATCCGCATCATGCCAACAAGTTATAATGATGTCTCCCCATTACAAATGGTTCATGGTCAAGAACCAGTTCCCATCTAAGAATTTTTGGATGTGCAGTATATGTTCCAGTTGCTCCACCACAACGAACAAAGATGGAACCTCAAAGGAGGTTAGGAATATATGTCGGATATGAATCTCCATCGATAATAAAGTATTTGGAACCTCTAACTGGAGATTTATTTACGGCCAGATTTGCCGACTGTCATTTTGATGAATTGAATTTTCCGACATAAGGGGAAGAAAAAAAACAACTGGAGAGAAATATTAGTTGGAATGAATTATCGCTAAATCATTATGATCCTCGAACTAAAGAATGTGAACTTGAAGTTCAAAAGATAATTCATTTACAGAGTTTAGCTAATCAACTGCCAGAAAGTTTTACTGACCTTAAAAGAGTGACAAAGTCACATATTCCAGCTGTTAATGCTCCTGCAAAAATAGATGTTCCTGCAGAACACAGTATCGAGCCTAAGCCACAGCTAAAGCGTGGTAGGCCCTGAGGTTCCAAAGATAAAAATCCTCGGAAAAGAAAGGGAGCAAATAATAATAAGAATGGTCCGGTCCAACCGAGGATTTATCGACTAGAGAAGAGTCGATGGGCATAAAAGATAATGAGAATGAAACTCAGGTACCTGAACGTTCAGAAAATAATGATAATGAAGAGATCTCGATAAACTATGTCCAAAATGGAATTAGATGGAACAGAGATGAAGTCAACGTTGACGATAAATTTCTCATTTAACGCAGCGCTACATGAAATGAATGAGATTAATGAGAATGAGGATCATGAACCAAAGTCTGTACAAGAATGCAAACAAAGAAATGATTGGCCAAAATGGAAAGATGCAATCGAGGCCGAGTTGAAATCACTTGAGAAACAAAAAGTTTTCGGACCTGTAGTCCTTATACCAGAAAATGTAAAGCCGGTTGGATATAAATGGGTTTTCATTAGAATGAGGAATGAAAACGGTGAAATTGTAAGATATAAAGCACGGCTTTTTGCGCAATGGTTTTCGCAACGACCTGGTATTGATTATGATGAGACGTATTCTCATGTGGTGGATGCAACTAATTTTCGTTATATAGTAAGTCTGGCAGTACAAGAAGGTCTCAATATGCGTCTTATGGATGTTGTCTCTGCTTATCTATATGGAACACTTGACAGTGACATATATATGAAGCTTCCCGAGGGATTTCAGTTGCCTAAAACTTCAAGGCCCAGAAATGAGTACTCAGTTAGGTTTTATAAATCTCTTTATGGATTAAGCAATCTAGGCGAATATGGTATAATCGCCTAAGTGATTTTTTAGTGAAAGAAGGGTATCGGAATGATCAAACTTGTCCCTGCATATTTATGAACAGATGCAAAAATCAGTTTGTCATTATAGCAGTCTATGTTGATGATATCAATATAATTGGAACTCCGGAAGAGTTGACCAAAGCTGTTGATTGTTTGAAAAGGGTATTTGAAAAGAAAGATCTCGGAAAAACAAAATTTT
Source organism: Linderniella brevidens (assembly GCA_004919715.1). Classification (NCBI taxonomy): domain Eukaryota; kingdom Viridiplantae; phylum Streptophyta; class Magnoliopsida; order Lamiales; family Linderniaceae; genus Linderniella; species Linderniella brevidens. Next base: position 11,763,345 of record SWDC01000148.1, read on the forward strand.
GTCTTGGACTGCAGATTGAATATTTAAAAAGTGGAATATTTGTACATCAAGATACTTATACAAAAAAGGTATTGCAAAGATTTTACATGGATGAATCTCATCCACTGGATACTCCAATGATTATTAGATCTTTAGACGTGAATAAAGATACCTTCAGACCACGCGAAAATGATGAAGAACTACTTGGTCATGAAGTACCATATCTTAATGCTATTGGAGCATTGATGTATCTTACGGGTCATACGCGACCTGATATACCGTTCGCTGTAAACTTATTGGCAAGATATAGTTCTTCGCCGACTCATAGACACTGGAATGGAGTTAAACGGATTTTTCGATACCTTAAAGGAACATCTGATATGGGATTGTTCTATTCTAATGAGTCGAAAGCAAATTTAGTTGGGTATGCAAATGTTAGCTATTTGTCTGACCCACATAATGCTCGATCGCAAACAAGTTATTTATTTACATATGGTGAAACCGCTATTTCATGGCGGTTAGTGAAACAAACTTTAACAGCTACGTCATCTAACCATGCGGAATTCTCGCTATTCATGAAGCTAGCCGAGAATGTGTTTGGTTGCGATCGATAATTGAGCATATCCAACAGACTTGTGGGTTGCTTCCTGGAAAATTACTTCTAACGATCTTATATGAAGATAATGCGGCATGTATTGCCCAATTAAAGGAAGAATATATTAAAGGGGATAGAACAAAGCATATTTCACCGAAATTTTTCTTCACCCATGATTTGGAGAAAAATGATGATATTGATGCACAACAAGTGCAATCAAGTGAAAATCTTGCAGATTTATTTACGAAAGCACTTCCCTCAATTATTTGCAGGAAATTAGTATATTCAATTGGAGTTCGAAGACTCCGAGATTTATAATGATGTTATCATCAGGGGGAGAAAATTTTGCACTCTTTTTCCCTTCACTGTGGTTTTTCCCATGTGGTTTTCCCAGTAAGGTTTTTAATGAGGCAACAAACGAAAGCGTATCAAAATGAATTATGTTCTCGTTTTCCTTCACTAGGTTTTTATCCCACTGGGTTTTTCCTATTATAAGGTTTTAACGAGGCAAATTCTTTGAAAAACATTCAAAGGGGAGTATTATGAATTATTATAAATAATATGTGGATATTGTTAATGTTGTAAAAGTTAGTTGATTGTTGATGAAATGTATTTAATGTTGTAAATGTTAGATGAAATTTTAGAAATTTTTTTATTATACATAGACCGATGTATTTGTATTGAATCATATCGAAAACATCAATAATACTCTCTCTACAATTCCTATGTTTATATTTTCTGTTCTTGTCCATTTATAATAGTTTTATAAGGCATACAACTAAAAAAAACTACACATATAAAATTATTTTCCATCTCCGCCGATCAACAATCGCCTAGCCTCTGTCTCTCTCTCATCGGCCAGCCCCCCAACCGAAGGTGCCTCACCGGCGCCGGAGTGAAATTATGCGCGGCTGCTCAAGGGCTTTGATATGCCCCAAAATTGGAATGGTCGAACGGGACAGTGTTGGAAGGGGCGACACTGGTGGTGATAAATCCATGTGAGATGGAAGATACGGCGGAGGATTGTGGCTGGAATGGAATTGGCAAAGGCGACTTCAAATAAATGCAGGCTGCTCAATCAACAGAGATGAATTCGCACCGGAACTGTGCAATTTCCGGCTGATTACGCGGATCTAAGGTCAGATCGACCGGCGGTGCCATGGGCTGGCCGGATCAAGATCAATTGGCGTTTAATTCGGAGTGAAATGCTGGAACTGCAGAGCATCGATCGCGATCAATTTAGGTTATTAGTTTTATTTTTGTTTTAATTTCTCATGTGTGTCACTTTATGGGATTTTTAATTTGTTAGGATTCTTTTTTGTCATTTGTCAAAGGTTTTTGATGGTCAAACGGTCAATCCCGTTAGTTTTGACGGTCAATCGATGGAAATGACTAAACTCGAATAACGGTTAAACTGTGAGGGGCCTATAATGATGATGTTTGTTTTTAAGGGACAAAAAATGATTCTGTGTGATAACTGAGGGACCAAATTAGTATTTATCCCTTAACATAACATATAAATAAATTAATGGGACGAGACCACTAAGTCGAAATCGGCCGGAAATTGTGGTTCCACAACCGGAGCTCAAGACGACTCTGGATAGATTCTTGGTTTTTTTCTCTCCAAAAGTGAAAAATGAGCCAACCCGATGATGTCACAACCATATTAATTTAATAAATAATTTAATATATAAATTAAGAGATCGAACCGGTCCGGAACCTTGTTCCACAAGTGGTATCGGGCTCAGTTTTTTTGCTCTGGAACTGAAATCAGAACTGATCCGATAATAAAAAAGCCGGAATTTTTTTAATGCATCCCAAATATACAACTAAAAGAATTATGAAAGTAAAATATAAAATAAGATTAATTAAGAAGTAACAATAGGTAAGCCCGAAGGCATCGCCGACGAAGGCATCCTTATAAAATATTTCGCCGTTATCGGAAAACCCAAGAGGTAACAATAGTCCCCACCTCGATTAGTGTAAAAAGAGTAGAATGAGTTTTAGGCATTTCAGAATATCCCGAGCTTATTCTTACCCGAGAGGGGGTTCCCCCTCTTCTTTTCTCTCTTCTCTCTTTTTTTTTTTATAACCAAGGTCTCCCATTTTCACCAAAAAGTTCCCCTCCACTTGTTGTACGACCAATTGAGAGTCGGAGTGGTGGGTTAATCTCGAGATCCCCAGCCTCTTGGCCATCTTGAGCCCGATGAATAGAGTTTCGTATTCTGTCTCGTTGTTAGAGGCCCGAAAATTCAATCTTATCCCGAGACTATTCTTCTCTCCCCAAGGGGATATTATAACCAAACCCACGGCGTTTCCATATTGACACGAAGACCCGTTGACGAACATTTTCCACATCTCTGGAGGCCCTTCCTCATTCATATCAACTATGAAATCAGCTATCGCTGGGCTTTTATGGTGCTTCTCGGCCTAAATTGTATATCGTATTCTCTCAGCTCGATGATCCACTTCACCGCCCGCCCTGAGGCATCTGGTCTTGAGCCTATAATCCCACCGGGGTGTTGGTTAATACCATGATGGGATGAGAGAGAAAGTAAGGCCTCAACCTCCTAAGAGCAGTTTCTCTTGGTTGCTATATCGGGCTTCTGCTCCCTTCAGAATGTGATTCACAAAATAAATGGGTTTATGCTCTCTACCTTCTTCTCTTACCAGGACTGAGCTGGCCGCTCAGGATGTAGCCAAGATGTACACCATTAATACTTCCGTTGGTTTTGGCTTGTTTAGCACTGGTAGCTCCTTCAGGTATTCCTTCAATTCTTGAAAGGCCTTCACGCATTCAGGGTTCCACTGGAAATCTTTTATCTTCCTCAGCACCTTGAAAAAGGGGAGGCTCCACTCGGCCGACCTGACCATGAACCTAGATAAATAGCTATTCTCCCAGTTAACCTCTGTACTTCATTAAGGTTCTTGGGATGTGCCATGCCGATGATAGCCTTTACTTTATTCGGGTTAGCTTCAATTCATCTTCTAGTCACCATGTACCCAAAGAACTTTCCCGTTCACTGACGATGCACTTTCAGGGTTTAACTTCATGCCATATCTTCGAAGAGTGGAGAGTGTCTCCCGAACGTCTGACAAGAAACATGCCGGCTCCGGGATTTAATGAGTACATGTCGTCCATGTACACCTCCACATTCCTTCCCATCTGGTGCTCGAATACTTTGTTCATCTAGCGCTGGTATGTGGCGGCGCCAGTGTTCTTTAAGCCGAAAGGCATCACCATGTAAAAAAAAAGGCCCCCTCCCCGTCACAAAGCTTGTCTTCGGCTGATCTTCCTCAGCCAACCCAATTTGATGATATCCCTGGAAAACGTCAAGGAAGCACAACCATTCGTGCCCCGAGGTGAAGTATACCAATTGGTCTATCCGATGGAGAGGATAGCAATCCTTGGGGCAGGCTTTGTAAGGTCCATAAAGTCCACGCACATGTGTCATTTCCCTGATGATTTGGGGACCAATAAGACATTTGAGAGCCATGTCGGTAAGTGAGCCTCCCTCATGTGTCCAGCTGCTATGAGCCCTTCCACTTGTTCCTTAACAACCATATCCTTCGTAGGCCCGAGGTGCCTCCTTTTCTGGATTATTGGTCGAGACCCCGCGAGATACATTCAACATGTGCTCCATAATGTTCATATTAATTACCTTCAAGTCGCTTCCCGACCAGGCAAACACGTCGTCATTCTGTTTCAGCCGAGTTATGAGGCCCCTCCTCAATTCTTCAGTCAAATCCAGAGCTATCCTAATCGTTCCCGAGGGAGGTTTTATTATCACTTCCTTCGTTCCTTCCTCGTCTGTTTCCATTGTTTCCCTGACGGACCCGTTCTTAGTGACAATCTTCTCGGCAACTCCTTCCATTTCCTCATCAGTCACATTCTCGTCCATCAGGGTGTGTATCGCTCGGATGACTTCCCTTCAAGGGTTTAAAGAGAGATTTCCTTTCCGAAGCTTCAGAGATTTTATCTCCAACCTTACTTCTTCCACGTAACACTTCCGCGCCACTCTCCAATCTCCTAGTGCCTCTCCCACTTTGTCGCCTACTGGAAATTTCATCTTCTAATGCAGTGTCGAGGCCATGGACGTGAAAGAGCTTAGGGCTGGTCTACCAAGGATTGCATTGTAGGACGAAGGCGTCTGTACTATCATGAAGGGGACAATTTGAGTCTTCTTCAAGTTTCCACTTCTCAGCGTTATTGGAAGCTTTATTATCCCCATTGCTTCGATGGCATTTCCAGTGAACCCGAATAAGGCTATTTCCACGGTGTCCATTTTATATCTCCCGAGCTCCATCTGATCCATAGCCTCTTTATACAGGACGTTCACATAACTTCCATTGCCAACGAATATTCTCCCCACATCGTGATTTGCAATTTCAACCCGAATAACTAGAGCATCCTCATGGGAGTCATCTCCTCCATGGAAGTCTTCCGGGATGAAGCTGATTAGGGGGCCGGAACGCTTTGCCACGACCGTTACCTCGAAAATTTGCAATCTCTTAATCGCTGCTTTTTCAGGCCCGACTAGAATCTCCGCAAGCGGGTCCTCCAGATATCATGTTCATCCTCCTTACTGGTGGTTGCGGTCTCTCAGGAGATCGTCTCTGCTTGAGCTCCCTTCTGTCTTTGCTGGCTCTGCGATTTTACCCGTGACCTTCGGGGACCCTTCATTTGACTCTATCGGGGGACCTCCCTCTCCTCCGAGGGAGTCTAGGAGGTGGGTATGGTCGTCTCTGTTGATAACCTCGCTCTGGGTCCTTCGTTTCTATCCTCGGGATTGGATTTTTCTCGTCCTCAACCAATTCGTTTCGAGCGTCCAGGTTGATTTCTACCAATCTCTTCCGCTCATCGTTGAGGTGGTAGTAATCATCCGTGGTATGCCCATATTCTTGATGAACATTGCAGTACTCTGCAGAAATCTGATTTTTAGGCCCTTCTTTATGGCCTCCGAAGGGGGTATCGATCATCGCAGATTCCAACGCTCGAATCTTGTTGACCTTCCACTTGTGTTTCTCAACCTAGGGTTAATGAGGGCTTTCCTATGAAAATTCTCACCTCGAGGGGCTAAAATTCTCTCCCCCTCGTGCGAAGAATTCACAACTCTCTTCTTCTCGGGCCTCATATATCCGTGCGCTTCTTCCACCCTCGCATATTTTTCCACCCGATTTACCAGTTCATCAACTGTGGCGGGTTATTTCTTCACCAGAGATGTGTACAGTTCGCCTTCTTTTAGTCCATGATGAAAGGCGCCAATGAGCAGTTCCGGAGTGGCCGTCAGAACTTCCATCATGATGATTGAACCTCCTCAGATAGTCCCGAAGGCTCTCTCGATCTCCCCGCTTCATGCTCAACAGATTGACAGCGGAAGAATGACTTCTTCTGCTGCTCGAGAAATGCTTCAAGAAGGAGTAGGTGAGGCATTGAAAATTCCTGATTTCCCATGATGGTAGCATGGTAAACCACTGTTGGGTCCCCTGGTGAGCGTAGTGACGAACACTCATCATTTAATCGCGTCATCCAATTGATAAAGGGCGGTGTTTCCCTCAAAGCTTGCCAAATGATCCTCGGGATGTCCCGTGCCGTCATACCGACTCATCTCTGGGAAACGGAAGTGATCATGCAATGGGAAAGTAAGGATCTCCGCCGAGAAGGGAGATCCTCGGGGAGTTGGCATTGGCACAAGGGGATCGACAAGTTCTTTTAGCTTTCTTATCTCCGCCCTCATTACTTCCAACTCGGCTGCTTCTTTCTCTGCCTGTTGTCGTGATTTTCTCGTCCGTAATGCATCCAATTCTTCTCATAGTGTTCTCTCCGATCGCTATTCATCATCGTGCGATTCCTCTATTTCTTCTTGATTAATATTGTTGGAAGCACTATTATCTTTGCCCGGCCTCTGTTGCCTGTCTCGGGGGGTGGCATGTCCCTTCTTCTTTAGTCGCTCGGCTATTAGGGCTTCCATGTCCCTCCTTATCTTCCTTATTTCTTGCAACTCCTGGCGTTGCGAGAACGCCATGTTTATCGTGGTCGTCATCATTCTAGACATTTCTTCCATGGTCGGAGGTCCGCCTTCAAGTAAGGGTGGATCATCTCTGACACTCACCATATTTATTATGTAATATACTTTGTTCCACAAACGGCGCCAATTTGATGCGTTCAGAAATGGGCCCTCCGAAGTACACGCAATTCTCCGCCTTGAAGGTAGTTAGAAGGTGGCGGTGAGATTTCCGAGAGGTTGGATTTTGCGTGATGCCTTCGTCGGCGACCTTGAAATAGAGAGAAAATGGTGAATAAAGGGTGAACGCCGTTTCGGCAACGCCACTCCGACGCTCAAGTCAGTTTCCTCTTCCAACGTGGCGGGTAATTTCGTATAAGACTTAACGTGAAATCAAAGTGCAATACCTAGACCTTGCGGGGTGCCCTTGCTATTTATAAGGACGAATCCATGACTGTCACGTTCGGCACTAACTACTCATGTCGACATTCTATTCACATATCCCACGTTCACACGGCGATCTTCGCGTCCCCCATGTCCCCCCGTTTCTTCGGATAGGGACTTTCGTTCCTCTCTTCAGTTTTGACGCCTTCCAGATCAAGCTTAACCGGGAGTCACCCTTCTCTCGGGCTTCTTATTTCTTCTGAGAAGCCGGAACATCCTCTTCGCAAAAGCTAGGAGGTCCCCGAGGGCGGTTCCTGGACGCATGTTGGGGGTGGACCAAGGGTCCTTGCCCTCGACATCTTTCAGTCCTCGACGCCCTTTCCCCTCTGGAAATCTCCCTAGGGTTCTCTATTGGGGCCAAGATGTTCTTCGGCACCCTCTCTTTTCCTCGAGCCTATATTCTTCCACCCCAATGGTAACCTCATGCAATATAGCAGGGAGGCCATGGAACTTCCCCACGTCCCTTTATTAGTTATTTGAATCGCGCGAGATATTTCGCCATTATCGGAAAACTCGAGGGGTAACACACAAAATTCTTTTATTACATTTCATACTTTATCTCTCTAAATATTTTGCTATATGTATATATAAGCTTACATTATCATAATTATATCATAATATTCTTAATATAAGTATAATAACGTAATTAATCTTAAGAAAGGAAAAATTAAACACTATAAGACTGTGATAACTCCAATCGAGTTAGGTGCAAAACTATCCAAATTTGAGGGAGTAGAGCGAGTGAGTGAAAGTGATAATTGAAGTGTGGTGTGAACTTAAGATACTTGACATGCACAAGATCGGACATTGTGCGCCATTGGAGTTGTTAGCTTATTCATTAAAGAACCATGACAATGCGGTTAAGATAATCTTCTAGTACACTCAAGGACGCAATCACTTGTACTTCGTTATCCGGAAACAAATAACTTGAAGTTGGTTGGTTATTCAGACTATGGTTGCTGCATAGACTTCGATGACCAAATAAGCACGTGTGCATATGTGTTTTACTTGGAAAATTCACCATCAGTTGGATCTCAAAGAAGCAGCCGATTGTAACACTATCACTTGCGAGACAGACTATGTGGCATCTTCATGGTGCATTTGTAATGCAATTTGGTAACGTGATGCTCGTTGGGACCTTAAACAAAATGAGGTAGTCCAGAGTCATGTGGATAATAAATTAGTGCTTGAGTTGGCAAAGAATCATGTCCATCACGAAAGAAGTAAAAACATATATTTCACTTCATCTAATAACAATATAAAAAATGGGGACATAAAAGGGGAGCATGTAGCGAGCATGCATCAAGTCGTGAACATTTTGACGAAGACATTGTCAATTGTGTTCGAAAATTTGAAAGACATGCTGGAATGAAAGATCGGAAAACATTGAGTTTAAGGAGGTTGTTGAGAACTAAACTCAAAGTCTTCTTAACGTGATTGAATTTCCCGAGCACGGCCACCGAATAGACATCATTTATTGTTTGAAGATCTAAAGACACAATGACAACGTAAGAGCGCGTGAAAAAAGTTAAAGCGTCTTGGAAATATTAATCATCTCATCTATAGTCGTATTTCATGTGGTAATCAGTACAAATAGGTAGTTATTCTCTTGTTTGAAGTGTAGAGTCGAATAGTCGCATTTGAAAAGGTTCAAGTATTAAAAAAAGGTGTCCCCCAGTTAAGACTCTCGATCTTGTTCGCTTCCTTTCAACATGTTCGATTAAAGCTCCTGACCTTGCTTAGTCATACACATTGTTTTAAAATGCGTTTGATGCGAGCGGTACCGCGCTATTGCAGGTTTCTTGTACAAAACGCGTTAACGCGTAAAACATTTAGTGTGCTCATTTTTTTTGTTTATTATATGTAATGTTGGTTCTGGGCATCTCTGTTGGCGGTGGAGAGTCACAGGTGGTGGAGGAGCTTTATCTGGGGAAGCGTGTGAGTGGGAGAGAGAAACCTAATATCAATTTTTTTTCTATTTTTATTTACTCGTTTTTCTAATTTTATTTGTCTTTAGTTTTATTGATCAAATTTTGATTGTATTTACCTTTTTAGAACGCGTTGTTTTTTATATAGGCTAAAAATCATAAAACACCCTCGTGGTTTTGAAATTCATCACAAAAAACCTATGGTTTCAAAATAGCATAAAAATCCCTCGTGATTTAATTAACTTTTCACATTCTTGCCATTTACGGGGGGTACAATGATATATTTTTTAAACCAAAATGGATATGATGATATGTTTTCTAAACCATAAGGGAGTGTCGAGACGTTACAAACCACAAGGTAGTAACGTGATTTTCAGTTTAACCACTCGGGAGGACTATAGAGAAGTTTACCCTTTTATATATAATTTCAATGTCGTTTTTCTTTCATTGATTTAAACCTAATGGTTTTATTTTCTCTTTTTATTATTTGAGAAAAATGCATTGAAAAAATAAAGTTGAAGTTGTATATAATAACTATATTAGAATGTGTAATATTATTTCCTTTTTTCTATTGCTTGTTTGCTTTTGAAAATGTTTACTTGCATATGTCGTATATTGTTATTTTTTTTTGCATTATAAGTGTCTTGTTCGAAATACTTACGCTATTTACACGGTACGTAATATCGGAACTAAAATGCGACACATTGCGCATCGGGTTTTTAAACATTGGTCGTAAACTATTATATACATCATATTTAGGATATTTAATTAGCTAATGGTCTCAAATTTTGTTGACGAGTAATACAAGAAGCATAAGGTCAGTGAAATGACGAGCCAAGTGAAAAAGATAACGGCTCCTGATTAAAGCAGTTGGTCTCCTTTTTTTCTCTCATCTCCATCCACATTTTGTAAATGTATTTTTTTTTTTCATAAAACAAACTTTCGATTTCATCACAAATATTCAAGAATTAATTCGTGCGATCGATCTACCATTCTCGATCAGCCTAGTTTCGTTGCAGTTTTTTCTTGTTCGAAGCAAAATGGTAAGAAAAACCCTAATCTACAAAAGCTTCGCACATATGCAAAAAAATGATTCCATTCACATGATTTACATCATATCGCTTCTGTCTTATTTTATACCTCAAGTTTAACAATATAATGTGTGTATCTCACCGTTGGAGATCCATTTTCTTGCATTTGATCATGTCATGTTCGTGGTAATGATACATGTTTGTTGTTTGTTTACACGTACATATTGTGAAAGTTTACACTACCAACGCGGATTCTTTATTATTTATTTCCGCTCTACCGCAAATACTATATAACAATGGTTCGTGATGGTTTTATTAGGCAAACGCATCATCTGGAATGTCAGTGTTAGATGAATGCAAGCTCAAGTTCTCGGAATTGAAAACAAAGAGAAACCACCGCTACATAATATTCAAGATCGAAGGTCAACAAATTGTGATCGAAAAGCTGGGAGATCCACAACATACTTACGAGGATTTCACTGCCTCACTTCCATCCGATGAATGTCGATACGCTGTCTATGATTTTGACTTCACCACAAACGAAAACTGCCAGAAAAGCAAGATTTTCTCCATTGCTTGGTACGTCGTAATGGTGCCCAATTATATAAAATCATATCTGGACATGAATGTTCTTTATAAAAGGAGGAAAAGGAGATATCATGAAGGTAACGGCAGTGGATTCCGACGAGAAAGAGAATCGAAAAAAGGATGCACGGGCTCTTTACTTGATTCAAGGAGGAATCTCTAAACAAAATATTTCCGAGAATAATCGAGGCACAACTTCGAAAGAAGCTTGGGAGATTTTGCAAAATGGTTTTAAGGAACCGACAAAGTTAGAACGGTAACTATTGGGGTTAAACGGGGAGTTTAAAAATTTACAAATGAAGGAGAAAGAGACTCTTCAAGAGTATTTCTCAAAGCTTATTGAGATTCCAAATAATGAATTTGGGTGAAGCTTTGACCGACAAGTCGGTGTGCGAGAAGATTTTGATTAGTCTCCCGTCGAAGTACGACAACATTGTGGTCGTTATTGAAGAAACCAACGACCTCTCTACGATGAGTGTGCATGATCTTATGGGATCTCTTGAAAGACATGAGGAAAGATGGAATTGACATGGTGATCAAGTTCTTGAACGCGCCTTTCATTCGAAGGTGAATATGAAAAGAGCATTACCATAAGACAACTACCGAGAATACATCTCGTGGTGGTTATAGTGGTGGTAGAGGCCGAGTCGATTTGGACGTCGATCTGGCTAAGGAAGGGGTAGAGGTGCCAACCAAAGTGGAGAAGTTAGAACTTGCAATTTTTGCAAGAAACCGGGCCACATCGAAAAAGATTGTTGGAACAATGGAAAAATTCAATGCTACAATTGAAAGAAATTTTGCCATAAAGAGAAGTTTTGTAGATTAAAGAATAAGGAGCAAGCAAACTACATCGAAGAAAAGCATTCCAAGAAGAGAGGTGATGGGAGAACTTTTTATGCATGTCAATTGACGATGGAAAAGAGAGAAATATGTGGTTTGTTGATAGTTGATGTAGCAACCACATGACGGGTGATGGGTCTGTCTTTTGCAAGCTTGATAGCAACGTCACGACTCAAATTACAATGGGCAATGGTCCGGTGAGATCGAAGAGAAGAGGCACTATTGCAGTTGCATCAAAGACGGGTAGAATGCTAATCCATGATGTCTTGCTTGTGCCGGATTTAGCTCAAATTTTGCTAAGTGTTGGGCAATTGATTGAGCATGGTCATGCGGTTCACTTCGATGGTGCGGCTTGTCGAATATTTGATAAAGTTGAGAAGAAGAGAGAATTGATGGTCGTAGTCAAAATAGAGAGGAATAGAAACTTCTCGCTCACTCTCAAGCCCGAAAGAAGTGTTGCCTTGAAGGTTGGTATTTAAGATGACTCATGGTTATGGAACAAGAGGTATGACCATTTAAACTTTGAGAGCTTGAAGGTGCTAAGCAAGAGAAGGAAATGGTGTATAAGCTACCAACTATAGAAGCGAAAGGTGGCGTATGTGAGTCGTGTGCTCTTGGCAAGACACATCGAGAGTCATTTTCCAAGGAAAAGGCGTGGAGAGCAAGAGCACCATTAGAGCTTGTTCATACCGATATGTGTGGTCCCACGAGCACAAACTCACATGGCGTAAATCAAATTTTCATCACATTCATTGATGATTATTCAAGAATGTGTTGGGTCTATTTTTTGAGGCCAAAGTCGGAAACACTTTATGTCTTCAAAAGTTTCAAAGAATGCTGGAGAGAAAAATTGCCCGGTTGATTAAGAAATTGAGAAGTGATAGAGGTGGCGAGTACAACTCTAAGGAATTTTGAGAATATTGGCCTAGAGAGGCAATTAACGATCAACTTTACACCGAAGCAAAATGGGGTGGCCGAGAGGAAGAATATTACTATGTCAAAATGGCGAGAATGATGATGAAAGAGAAGAGACTACCATTGACATTTTGTGCTGAAGCAACATACACGACGATTTACTTATTAAATCGGTGTCCCACGAAGGCGGTTCAGAAAAAGACCCCATTTGAAGCTTGGTCCGGAGGCAAAAGCCATCGGTGAATCACTTGAAGGTATTCAGGTCCATTTGCTATGTTCATGTTCCGTAAGAAATGAGGCATAAGCTTGATGATAAAGGGTCAGAAATGCGTATTTGTTGGCTATAGTACAAAATCGAATGGGTATTGGCTCTTTAGCTTGAAGAGAAACAAAGTGATAGAGAGCTGAGATGTGATTTTTAATGAGAATGACGCTTAGGATTGGAAAGAGAAAGGAGTTGAAATTGTATCATTTCCCATAAAAGTGATGCACATGAAGAGCCAAGTGGTACTGGACATGATGTTGAAGATGAAGGGCCATCATCTCCAACTAATAATATCGGGTCGATTCATCATCTCCAAGCTCGACGCCGGTAAGATTGAGGCAGTTAAGCGAAGTTTATGCAAGATGCATTTTTGTTGTGGTTGAGCCGAATAGCATTGAGCAAACAATCGGCGAAGAAGTGTGGAGAAATTCCATGGAAGAGAAGATAAAAATAATAGAGAAAAATGAGACATGAGTTGGTTGAGAAGCCGAAGGAGAAGGGCATTGTTGGGTTGAAGTGGATATACAAAACAAAGACGAACCCGGATGGTTCGGTACAAAAGCACAAGGCACGGTTGGTGGCGAAAGGATACTCTCAACAATCCGGTGTTGACTATCATGAGACATTTTCGCCGAGGTCAAGACATGAGACTATTCTGTTGTTGATTTTTTAGCGGCACACAAGGGTTGAAAACTTTACCAACTCGATGGGAAGTCGGCCTTCTTGAATGGAGTGTTGAAAGAGGAAGTGTATGTGGAGAAACCACCAGAATTTGAGTTGGAACGTAAAGAAGATTAAGTATATAAATTGAAGAAAGCCTTGTATGGATTGATGCAAGCCCCGCGTGCGTGGTACGGGAATATAGATGCATACTTCTCCGATAAAGGATGAGGAGTCCAAGTGAGCCGACGCTTTATGTCAAGCAATGTACCAACTCTATGCTTCTTGTTTCCCTTTACGTTGATGACTTAATATTTACGAAAAATGATGAGAAGATCATGCACGAGTTCAAGAGCGATATGTTAAGGAAATATGAGATGAATGATTTGGGCTTGTTACATTATTTTTTGGGGATTGAAGTTGATCAAAGAGAAGATGGGGTATTTATTTCTCAAATGAAGTAGGAGTGTAATCCGATTATGACTCCGTTGTTAGTGAACGAAAAATTGGTGAAAGAGGACGGTAGTGGTGATGCCGATGCGGCACAATAGAGGATTCTTGTTGGGAGTTTGCTGTATCTCACCACTACGAGGCTCGACATCATGTATGCTTCAGGATTATTGTCTCAGTTTATGCATCGACCGAGCCAAAACAAATTTTGGAGTGGTCAAAAGAGTGTTAAGGTTCATTCAAGGTACCAAATATTTGGATCTTATGTATGAGGGAAATGAAAAAGAAAGTCCGGAGTTGTTTGGGTTTTGCAATAGTGATTGGGCCATAGTATGGATGAGTACATCGAGATATACATTTATACTCGGGTCCGGAGAGTTTAGTTGGGCGTCGAAGAAGCAAGAGACGGTAGCGCATTCTTCGGCCGAAGCCGAATACGTATCGCCAAGTGAAGCAACCAAGCAAGTGGTTTGGTTGAGAAACATTTTAGAAGATATAGGGGAGAAACAAGATATGCCGACGATTTTCTTTTGTGACAACAAGTCGGTGATTGCGATGTCGAAGAATTCGATTTTTTCATAGCCGAATGAAGCATATTAATATCAAGCATCCTTATATTTGAGTAGCGGTTGAAGAGATCGAGATCAAGTATGTAAAAACTGGAGACTAATTGACAGACATTTTCAAAACACTCTCGGGTGACAAGCTTGTTTATCTCCGAGGATTGTTGAGTATGGATGAGAAAAAATATTAGGAGAGTGTTGAAATTAATATTTTTATCTGGGTCTTTGTGTTAGTGGGCCTTATTGTTTTGGTCTAGAATTAGGATCTTGGCCCATGTTTGCATTTGCCTTGTTATTGTAGAAGCTGAACGATTTTGAGGGTAACAGAGAATGAAAAAAAATGTTGATGCCCTATTTCTCTCTTTTCGGCTGCTAACAAAGCGCACAAAATATTGCTAGAAATCCATGCTAGGGCCAACAAGCATACACATATAATAATGTTAAAGACTATTTGTTGTTTCAGGTCACCCGAAACATCGAAAGTGAGAATGAAGATGGTTTACGCCAGCTCGAAGGACAGGTTTAAGAGGGAATTAGATGGGATTCAAGTCAAATTGCAAGCAACAGATCCAAGTAAAATGAGCCTTCACATCATACAGACACGTGCAATATAATGATTCCTTACTACCATCATTAATATATGTTTATTGTTGTTAATTCCTTGTCGTACTCTCTTGCCTCGAAACTTCAATTTCTTTCGGTTGCGCACTCTCTTTGTTTGATCACACTTATTGTGTTCAAATATATATGTTTTCTTAATCTTGTCGTGTACATATAGTAGTTTGAGCTCAATTGTAATTAAGTCATAGTTTAGTGACTACTTTGTAAATATACCAAACTTGTTTGGTATATATAAAATCCTAATGACTTGTATTATGGTTAACACTTTGGAAGAATTCATTTGTAGAGTTTCGAGCTTAAGTGAATCAAAGAACAAGCTTTGATAGAAATTACAGAGAACGCTTCCACTGCTCATTTCTTTACTGTATTTTATCTTTAACTCTTCGATTATTAAATTCTTCGAATAATTCGCTTCGTTTGGATTAGAATTTTTCTAACAATTGGTATCATAGCGAAACGTTTTATTGAATTTATGAATTTCAAATTAAATTTTGGTTTTGAAGTCCATACACATTTCATCTTGTAAAACGAAATGATTTCCAAAATTTCGCCTTGATTTGCTGTTTTTAGGCTTCGATCGAGTGTTTAAACCTTTTATGTGCTGAAATTTGATCAATCGAAACATCAATTTTGCGAATTTTGAAGATTGATCGAACTCCATTATGTGTTTTTCGTGAAATTCATCGAAATTTTGAAAAATTTGATATGATTTGCAGATTTTGTTCAATCGAGTGTTTCTAATCATGAATCTACATGTTTTGATTCATTACCCAAACACAATTTGACTAATTTTGAGTTTTATGGTTAAAATTGATTAACTTTTGAGCATTAATTTGTTTATCCTGAGTGAAGTATAATGAGAAACTTTCACGGTAGATAGTCTATCGAGAAATTTTTTTCAAGGTAGTCTATCAAAAACTTTTCACGGCAAATAACTTTTCTCGATCAACTGACATACAAAATAGTTATCGATAAACCCTAAAAATAACATCCAATAAAATAGTATACTTTGACTTTCCAAATATAATTCATCTAGCAAAGCATAATTCAGTAACCGAGATAAGTCTCGATATTATTAGCAATCATGATAGCCTTTCGGTTACAATTATCACAAAGATCATGATTTACGACGTATCGAGAAAGTTTTTCGAGAATAGATAGCTATCGATAGATACACGAACAAAATAAGGTTTTCTCGATAAAATTTTCTCATAGTAGTTTACCGACAAATTTCTGTCGAAATTCTTTCGAAAAATTTGTATTAAGAAAACTTTATCGAAATTTTTCTACAATATCGAGAACAATACAAAACCGAGAATTTTTTTTCTTTTCGCCAACTAATTTTTCTTGACATAAAGAAATAAGTTTCTCGATAACTATTTGTTGATACAAGCTATCACTTACAAAATATTGCATCATCCGAAAATTTATTTTTGCAACTAACTCATTTTTGACAAATTATAAGAAATTTTGGTAATTTTTACTAAGTTTTCGACATCAATATAAAACTTTTCTGTACCAACCAAAAGTTTTCGATACCTATAAAATTTTCGAAACTTCACTATATTTCACGAAAACACCATAATTGTTTGATACAGAATTTTATAGTGCCACTTTTTAATTTCTTATCGAGAATTTATTTTGTACGACAAATTTTCTCGGTACAGGTATTTTTTCAACACTTAACTGTTAGACTCGAATTTTTCAAACTTTAATATTTTGATCCAAAAGGTTTTAATTTCAAAAACATTTCAGCAAAATAACGTTTTTCAATCCTTATTCAAAATTTTGTGGCACATTATAAAAAACGTTTTGGTAAAATTTTCGAAGGATTGAACATCAATTTAAAACTTTTCAGTACACATCAAAGAGTTTTCGATACTCAAAATTTTCAATACTTCACAATATTTTTCGTTAATAATAAAATTTTCCGGTACTGAATTTTATAAAAGTCAAAATTTTTTAATATTGAAAATTTCTAAAATCCAAGCAACACGTCAATCATCAAATATCCAACAAAGAAAGCAAATATGGAATCATACTCGAATAAAATCGTAGAACTAGAAGCCTTGAAATAATCATAAATGCTTACTAGAGACTGCTAGAGATAAGGCTAATCTCAAATTTCAATTGTCTAATACTCAGGCCAGGCAGAGCTCTCTAATCTTGAATCAAAATTAAAAGCTCAGATTAACGAACTAACAACTAGTTTGAGAAATTGTGAATTTGAACGCAACAAAAATTTGAACTTGCTGAATTTCGAGAATAAGCTTCTATCTGAGGAACGCGGTAAAGTGTACTCTAAAATTAAATATTTAGAGGACATTCTTGTGAAAAAGGGTTAATTCGACAAAAGTTTCTCTAAAGCCTTTGCGTCTAATGGGGAAAATATTTCACAATTCGTATAAACCTACCTCTCATTGGGAAATTCCGTAGATTATTCATAAAATACCCGAATCAAACGCAACTCTGGAATCGAAAAGAGTAGGTTTTCGATCAAAAAAGAAAAGCTTTTGTAGGAGATATCAAATCTTAAAACCCTCCTTTACCTGTTTTAAACGATCTTCCTAAAGAAAAATATTCTTCTAAATAGGATAAGACAACGCAAACGGACGTTTTAGTTCCTCAAACCGAAAAGACTTTTACTAATAATTCTACGTCAATTTTGACCGACGCTGAAATACAACGTAAAAGCCAAGGACTATAAATAGCTTAGGAACAAATAAAACAAAAAGTGAGAGAGAGAAAAATACACTATTTTCCAAAGCTACGGAACGAAAATTTAAAGAACAAAAGTCTTCCTCTCTTATTCCTATAAGGAAATTTTTAAAGATAATATTTCAAGCTCTAGCAAACAACTTTATCGTGCACTTCAAATGATTTTAATAATTATTCATTTAAGCCTAAACTTGGAAATAATTTTCCTAGTGTCCATCATTCTAATGTGAATGTGTGAATTCTCAATGTAGGACACACGACTTATGTGTTAATGATGCTTACAATTTTATATGCTCGTATTCCTACATGAAGTATCGAGTTCAAGTTCATTCTAAGAAACATTCTATGTGACTGGCTTCAGAGAAAATATTTCAATCTTCTCCGAGACACACATTCACTTGAGCTGAAACGTCTTTTCCGTGTCAAATCACTCATACATGGGTTCCTATGTCTACGACTAAGTTAGAAAATCCCAAACAAATTTGGGTACCTAAACGTACGCCAATTAATTATTCACGACAAAATATAAATCTGACACCTTCTAAGTCTAAAACCCCTAGAGCTCCAAAGTCACCACAGGTGAAATCGACTTGGGTCCCAACGACACTTTCCTTAACGGAAAAACAAGTCTGGGTACATTAGCCACCTACACCTAGTATTTTGACATACTTTTGGGTTTTTTTAAACTAGTATATTTTTGCAATTTTTATTGGAAAATACATAAAACTCGCAAAAATTTCGCAATATACTTACACTATTGCGAATTTTTTTTCGATAAAGCCATCCTACCGAGAAAACTAACACTATCGAGAAATATTTTTTCGATAACGACATATATACCGAGAAATTTTATCGCAAACCTCATCCGAAAAAAATTTCTCGATACATCTCATCCCGAAAAACAATTCTCGATACACCTCATCCGCAAAAAAAAAAAATTTCTTGATAAACCTCATCCGAAATATTCTCGATATCTCCACTTCTCAACTCCGAACCGACATCCTCACACCCCCAACATTATACGTATATTTATATAATATAGAATATAATAATAGATATATTAGTACTAAAAATAATTATATATATATATAAAAAGTATAAATATTTATATAGGTAAAAAAAGGGAGAAATAAAATCTCCTCCATCTTCATTAAGCTTCATGGATATTTTTTCCAACAACTTTCGACGGATTTCAAGGAAGAATCTCGAGCTTACAACGAAGAAATATTTCCAAAAGGCAAAGGTGACAATCTACATGACGATCCAAATACTCTTTTTCATCGACCTGCTCCGTCTTGCTGATTCAAATAAAGCCGCACTCATCTGTATCCCGGAAGCATGAAATTCTAGTTCCCATGGTTCAGTCTAATCTGACTTGATCGTAGCCCTGGAACGCATCCGAGCATTAGTGGCGATTTGACCTTTTACCTTCCGGATCATCCGAACAACAAGCAACTGACTTCGATGATGACTTGGAAATCTTTGAAGATACATAATTCCCTTATCTCATAAACAATTTGGACCAACCCCCATAGGTACAGGTGCTAATTTTATTAGCTTCTGGGTAGAAGACGCCGAATTAGGTTCAACGGTGCGAGCATATCCGAGCCTTACACACTAATCTGGTGCCGAGAAGAGTATTACAAGACATGGTGAGCTTGAAGATCTCCAAACTTATTTGATATATATACAAACCTAATGACTTGTATTAAGGTTAACACTTTAGAAGAATTCATTTGTAAAGTTTTGAGCTTAAGTGAATCGGAGAACAAGTTTTGATAGGAATTACCGAGACCGCTTCCACTACTCATTTCTTTACGGTAATTTATCTTTAACTCTTCGATTATTGAATTCTTCGAATAATTCGCTTCGGTTGGATTAGAATTGGACGTATTACTCTTATCTTCAAAGCTTAAGTGAGTGTTCGTACATGTATATAAACCTAGGCTATAACATACATATTATAGGATTCTGGCTTCTGCAGTACTCTTCTTCCTAGGTATTCACCTGCTTCATCCCACCATTCTTCTCTTCAGTAACAGAATGTAGAGAGGCCAGGTCATATGGTGGAGGCATCGAACATGGCCTCGAATGTTTGGGCCCTTTGACCATCGAAATCTATCATAGATATATTTCTGCTAAGATGCTTGACCTGAACATACCATCGCTTCTGGCACTGCTCAACTGCTTTTTTCCGGTATCGAGAGCTTGTGTAAGGGATACAATGAGCAACGATTTCTAGCTCCTCAAGAATGAGTTTTGCTTGCCTCTTTAACAATACACTACAAAGATTAGGATAAATTTGGACGTGCAATTACGATTATATATGTTGTATAATTTGCAACGGTTATTTCGTCCACGGCGGAAAAACCGTACTATACCAAATTTGTTTCAAGTCGCGACAAAAAAGTGTGACAATTTTCTTCACAAACAATACTTCATTACCCCCAGCACACTTGAGAACAATACTTCTTTTTATTTTCATTTTTTTGGTATGAAAATACTTCATTACCACCAGCACACTTGAGTCTTTACATCATACCATCATACTACGTTACACTTCTATCCAGACATTCACTCGTAACAATATTTTAACATGCTTACTTTTCATTGCTGTATTACGACCTGCAACAAAATAATCTGCAACTAACTGCCTATCTCTTCCCCAAAGAATCATCCTAGAACAATTTATGACAAAATCAAGGCTAAAATTTGGAGAACTTTTTCATTCCTTCACTCAATCGTATGTTACATATATAATACAAATACAATCAAGCTAATAAATGAAATAAATCTCTACTCCAATTACCGTGCACTAATTAAGCTAATAGATAAGATAAAATATTTAGTATATTTAATAATATCTTATCTAACACTCCCCCCCCCCCTTCAAGTTAGAGCGTGCGGATTCCGAATGCCCAACTTGGAAAGAAATGAGTCAAACTGGCGCTGCCCAAGAGCTTTGGTGAAGATGTCAGCTAGCCGATCATGAGTAGAAACATGACAAGAGGCAATAATACCCTGAACCAAAGCATCCCGAAGAAAATGACTATCCACCTCAATATGCTTAGTGCGCTCATGGAAAACGGGATTGGCAGCAATATGTAAAGCTTGGCTATCACAGTATAAGCGCATAGATTGAAAATGAGACGCGCCAAGACTACGCAATAGACCCTTCAACCATTTTAATTCACAAGTAGCGGTTGTCATAGCATGATATTCAACTTCAGCGGAAGACCGAGCGACAATATGTTGTTTCTTCGTACGTCAGGAAAGAGGAGAGTGTCCAAGCTGA
The DNA here is from genome assembly GCA_004919715.1 of Linderniella brevidens. NCBI lineage: Eukaryota > Viridiplantae > Streptophyta > Magnoliopsida > Lamiales > Linderniaceae > Linderniella > Linderniella brevidens. The sequence continues at coordinate 11,784,239 of SWDC01000148.1, forward strand.
ATAAATCAGCCCGTAAGAGATCGACGTGTGATGGAACAAGTTGCCGAATCAGAGTCGCACCACCCAGTCGACTGCAAGTCACAATCAGCACGAAGAAAAATGCATTGACCAGGATTTCCTTTCAAGTATCGAACCACACGGAGAGCACCATCCCAATGATCTTGCAACGGACGCTGCATAAACTGAGCAAGTATATGAACAGAATACGAAAGTTCGGGTCTAGTGACCGCCAAGTTGATCAAACGGCCAATTAGACGTCTATAACGTTCAGGATTCACGAGGCATCGTCGTGAACCAGCGGAAGATGATGATTCTGCTCCATAGGAAAGCCAACAGGTTTTGCCCCTAATAAACCAACATCTGATATAATATCCAAAGTATATTTCCGTTGACAAAGAAATATACCCGAAGAATTCCGAGCAACCTCAATGCCCAAAAAATATTTAAGAGCACCAAGATCTTTCATGTGATAACAACTACTCAAATAATTCTTGAAAGTCATTATAGCAGCACTATCGTTACCAGAAACAATTAGATCATCAACATAAACCAAGACGTTCAATTGAACATGATCTCTATTAAGAGTAAATAGGGAATAATCCGAGTAGGATTGCTGAAAGCCATACCTCTTCAATGAACCAGCAAGTTTCCTAAACCAACATCGAGGGGCTTGTTTCAAGCCATAAAGAGATCGACAAAGGCAACATACCTTGCTAGAATCATTAGTGCGAAAACCCAGGGGCAACTTCATATAAACCTCATCATCAAGGTCACCATGCAAAAATGCATTATGCACATCCATCTGATGTATTTCCCATTTCTTAGCACACGCCATCGTTCATCGAAAACAACCTCTTTAAACATACGAGGCTCCAATACATAGTCCAAAGCTGCTAAGAATGCTTTATGAGTCGAAGAAAAAGTCACAGTTAACATAATGTGTTATAGGATAAGGCGTACCTGAGGAAGGCGACGGAGTAGGTGAAGCAAGAGAGGAGGCGGGTGGACAGACAATATGAAGTTAGTCACGAAGCCGAGTAGATGACTGCTTAACACGAAGACCACGACCCAACGATTCAACTGTCTCAACATTGGATCCTCCCATGTCGTATGTATGCTCGGAACCGGAGACAGGGGCAGGGTGCCCTATACTTGGTACTTCATCGTCAATTGGATCCAAATTTGCAGTCGGAATTCCAACATCACCATCCTGAGATTCAAAAATAAACAAATCTTGACCCGTAGAAAGCACAGTCTCTGGGGAAGTAGCGTTCGGCTGAGCATAGGAAAATAACTTTCACAAAACACAAACCTCGCGAGAAACAAAGAAAGTGCCCAATTCCAAATCATACACGCACCAACCTTTTTTCCAAAAGAATACCCCACAAACATACATTTACGTGTACGACAAGCAAATTTGTCGTCATTGCGATTTTGATTGTGAACATAACACAAACAACCAAATACAGGCAAATGAGAAAATGAAGGGGGCTTTTCCATAGAACATTTCAAATGGGGTTTTTCCATTCAAAACAGGAGTAGGTGTCCGATTAATTAAATACCCAGCTGCGAGCACACAATGACCCCAAAATTCAACATGTAAATTGGCATGAAACCGTAAGGCTCGTGCAACGTTGAGAATATGTTGGTGCTTGCGTTCTACTCAGTCGTTTTGCTGAGGTGTACCATCACAAGAGGTTTCATGAAGAATCCCATGTTGATGAAAATAAGAACTCATGCACGTAAATTCAGAACCATTATCACTACGAACCACCTTAACCAGCTTGTCAAATTGACGAATCACCATAGCGAAAAAATATGCGCAGAACAACAGAAACCTCATTTCTATCGTGCAAGAGATAAATCCAGGTGGCACGTGAATGATCATCAACAATTGTCAAAAAATATATGGCCCCACAATAAGAGGTAACACGATATGGTCCCCATAAATCCCAGTGTATCAAATTAAAACTCGATAGACTTTGAGTTTTGCTAACATGAAAACTAACACGAGACTGTTTTGTTTGAAAATAGATATCACATGCTTTATTGGAACTATTACTAGCATCAACAATAGACAACTTCTCAAGGAGCTTTGAACACGGATGACCCATTCGCCGATGCCACAACTCAAAAGAAACTTCTACTTCAGTATGACTGCCGCTGACGAGACTGTCCCCCTGAACAAGTAGAGGCCCCTTATCTGCTCGCCCGATCCAATCACCATCCTCGAAGTGCAGTCTTGAATAACACATGATATATTCGTAAAGTGAGCAACGATGATCAAGCAATTGATACAAAGAGATCAAACTGCATTTTAAATCTGGAACAAAGAGAACATTATATAACATGACTTTTGGGCTAAGATGTACTATCCCAGCTTTTGATGCAAAAGTGTCCCATTAGGAAGTTGCACCGGTTGCGGCGAGATATCTTTAATATCAAAATAATACTCCAAACAACCTGTCATATGATGAGAGGCACCACAATCAAACATCCACTCATCGGAAGAATGCTTACCCGTTAATTTCTCATGGGTTCCTGTTTTAAGAATATTCAACAATGCAACAACGCTATTATATTGATCATTGGTTAGACCAGTAACCGCTCGACTCGAGTCGGGTGGACCAGCGAGTGCGTTTGGCTCAATATGGGCCATATAAGCACGTGCGGACTGGTTTGCAGAACCACGTCCCGAACCACCTCTAGAACCACGCCCAGAACCACGTCCAGAACCACGGGTTTTATTAACCCACCAATCAGGATACCCATTAATTTCAACGCAAGCAAACTCATCGTGCCCGCCTCTCTTAGAATGTGTGAAAGTGACACTCTTATTCCACGAATCACCACGATCGCGAGATATGCTAGAGCCGCCAGAGTTTGCCTGAACCGCAAAACTCACTCTATCACCTCCATGAAGTTCTTGTCGAGGGCCACTCGTGCGCATGCGTTCTTCTTGAATCAGTAGGGAGTAACACGAGCAAGCGATGGAAGAGGTTCTTGAGATAGAATATTGGATCTTACTGAGGCATAATGATCAGAATCCAAGCCCAAAAGGAGTTGGTGAACCTTTTCCTCCTCTCGCTTTTTCTCCAACAAGGTCGCCACAACGGTGATACATTCGGCGCACACACACCAGTGAGTGGAAGACGATCAGCATCTCCGACGTCCTCCCACAATTTTTGCAGCTTACCATAACACGCCATAATTGTCATGCCTTTCTGTTTGCAATCGGCCAAATCGGCCTTCAGCTGTTGAATACGGGAACCAGTAACAACTGAGAAGCGTTCACGAAGATGATTCCACAGATCGCTCGCAACTTTCTTGTGAGGGATGGATGAACGAATAGATGTATTGACGACGTTCATGATCCAAGAAACAAGAAGCGATTGAATCGTCAACCGATCATCCAAATGCTTCTTCTTCTTTGATTGTGGTAAAGATCCATCAACAAAGCCAAATTTCTTACGAGCTCGAAGTGCAATTCGAACAGCCCTGGACCATTCATCGTAGTTCGTCTCTCCTTTCAGTAAAACTTGAGTGATTAAAATACACAGATTTTCGTTAGCCGTGATATCATACGGCGAAATTGTTCTATGATGAACGATTTCTTCATCGTCACTGGAATTGGACGAGGAACTATTATTCTCTGAATTATTCAACGCTTTGATACCATGACAAAATAAAGGCTATAATTTGAAGAACCTTGTTATTTCTTCACTCAATCGTATGTTACATTTATAATACAAATATAATCAAGCTAATAAATGAAATAAATCTCTACCCCAATTACCGTGCACTAATTGAGCTAATAGATAAGATAGAATATCTACTATATTTAATAATCTTATCTAACAGCTTCTCAACCTCGACTTCACATGCTCACTTTACGGGCCTCAAACATCAATTTAATGCCAAAACGATAGTGAACAATTCATTCAGAACATCGTCCGACTACATGGAGTTCCTAAGAGCATCGTTAGCGATCGAGATTCGATTATTTTCACCAATTTTTAGCCGAAGCTCCTCCAAAAACAAGGAACTCAACTGAACATGAGCTCGGTGTACGACCCACAGACAAATGGTCTGATGAAGGTTGTGAACAAGATGTTGGATACTGTTAGAGACATGCCTTTGGAATGCAATTTGATGATGTAATGAATAGGACGTAAACGTATAATGTGTTATTCGCTTTATATATTTGAATATTGTATTCGAATATTATTAATTTACGGAATAAATATTTTATTCATTTTAATATTTTATTCCGTTAGAGGCATCTTATTTATTTACCAATATATTTTCTCTCCACTTTCCAAATACTGGCCCATTAAATTCATCAGTCGCAACCCAACCGACATACTATCCTCACACAAATCCTAAACTAGTCCCTAATCCCAAGAATCTCTTAAACCCTGACTGAAACCCTAAAATCAACCCATTTCCTAACCATGGCTCAAATCTTAAATCGAGACATAGCCCAAACCCTAGCCCTAGTGTACCAAAGTTTATGGACGACGAACCCCTCGCTAACATGTAGCCTCACCCTTACAAAACCCTACGTTAACACCATACCATAGCAACCCGAATTCCCATCCTAAGCAAATGGAGAAGACGCTGAACCACCATCAACCAATCATCATGCTGTCAGTTCTAAACCATCACCCGGGTTATTAAATGTACCGCTTGTTCCTCTCTCAAGTGTTCGCGCCATGATTGAATAACCCCCTTCTATAGAAATTCCATTATGCCCAGTGACCCAACTCTCCCAATCATACCAATACTACGACCAAACCAGACATAATAACATGTAACCTTCCTCTATCATCCATAATAGCGTCTTCTTACGTCCTTGACTCCAATTCACCAGTTGATGGTTCATTGCGGTTACACCCCCTCAACCTCCTTCTTCTCTCCCTCCCGGTTATCCCCTCCTAAAAAAGCCCGACAATTTCGTAACGAACCTTCACCAGCCCGTCGTAATAAACCCCCTAAGACAAAAGACAAAGATGACACGTCAAGCATTGATGGCAAGCCCAATAAAGTCTTAAAAAGAAAAGCAGACAAGGATATCCAACCACTAAGCTCCAAGAAACATGCAACAATTGATGAAATGAATATTCATACTTCCTGTTATTCAATGGTGAAGGGATGTCCAGCACATATCCACCGACGAAGACAACCTCATTTATTGAGGACAACTAATAATGAGGGCTCGTATTGATTGGCGACACGGCTAGATCCTGATCGTTGGATTTGGATGGACCAGATTAGCTGAAGATATCTATAAATTGGGTGCAATTATTCAGTTATTATCATCACAGATTCATTCAAGAATTACATTTGAGAGTGAAGTAGTGCGAGTGAATAGTAAGGTTATCAGTTCGGGTAGAAACTGATAAAGGGTTCCACATCCACATAGAGATGTGAGGTAAAATACGAGTGGTAAAAATCGTGAGGTAGTAAAAATTGAGTGTTGTAATTTTTACTATAGTGAAGATTTTACCGACTCGGCCGTGGTTTTTTCCTCTTCGTTAACAGAGGGTTTTTCACGTAAAAATTCTGGTGTCTTTGTTATTTTGCGGTTATTTTATTTTTACCGTGGTAGTTACTGTGCGGGTCCTACCAAAGTTACCTCGTTGGTCCCACTTTTCCCGACCGTTCTACCGAGCAAATCTGGGACCAATTTCCGCTGCCGGACCCGTTGACCACCGCGGGGCCCACCACCCTTCCCAACAAGTGGTAGCATAGCCTAGTTGGTATTTTGAGTATGCTCTTTGGTTGAAGCTGAGACTTATCTTCCACATTAGAAAAGATACTAAATAGGTTGTTGATAGACTGACGGTCACGGAGAACGACGGAGGAATGATCAAGTTGACAGTAATGAATTACTCCATATGGAAATCGAGGATGGATGATTACCTTTATTGCAAATACCTCCATGATCCTATCGACGGTGAAGGCAAGAAGCCCGAAGGTACAAAGGACGATGTATGGAAGACGTTGCAAAGAAAGACGTTAGGTGTGATCCGCTATGAGTGGACATTAGCCTCTACAACCATGTATGAAGCGAGACGGACCCCCTGATTACTCTTGAAGAAACTAGAGGGTATGTACGAGGTGACGAACGTGTTAAGCAAAGTATTCATGTTGCGAAAACTCATGAATATGAAGCTGAACGAGGGACGATCAGTTGCTGAACATCTGAATGACTTTGAAGGACTGGCGACTCAACTTACAAGTACCGGTCTAGTCCTTGATGATGAGACACAAGCATATCTACTACTGGGATCTCTACCTGAGAGTTGGGACACTGTGGTATCACTTAGCAACTCAGCACCAAGTGGTAAAGTTACGATGGATATGGTGAAAAACAGGCTGCACAATAAAGAGCTGCGACGGAAGGACGTTGCCAATATTAGTACATGAAATCAGGCCATTGTCACGATGAATAGGGGTCGGAGCAAGAATAGAGGTCCGAAAGAATACGACAAGTCAAAAGCTAGATCCAAGTCCAGGGAGATGAGGTAGTGTTACCATTGTGGACAAATCAGCTACTTACAAAGAAATTGTAGGTTTCTCAACGGAATGCAGAAACAAGACGATGACAAGAACACGCATGCGATCGCCTCTAACCATGACGGAGAGGTTACGCTGGTGTATGAAGCAGATTGTTGTCATGTTGCAGATACAAACATCGAGTGGGTAGTTGACTCTGGGGCCTCCTACCACTGTGTTCCAAGGCGTGAATCCTCCTCCACGTATAAGGCGGAAAACTTTAGCAGTACCAAGATGAGCAACCAAAGCGTTTATCAAATTGTGAGAATTGATGATATTTGTATCAAGACGAACGTCGGGTGCACATTAAGGTTGAAGGATGTGCAACACATTCCAGATCTTCGTCTGAACTTGATTTCTGTGAAGGTCCTGGACAACGAAGGATTCTACAACGAGATGGGTGATAGCAACTAGAAACTCACCAAAGGATCATTGGTGGTAGCGAGAGGAATGTTATGCTGCTCGATGTACAATATGCACGCGTTGTTATGTGCTAACCAACTGAACGCAGTTGATGATGATGTTTCACCAAATTTGTGGCATAGACAACTGGCGTACGTAAGCATGAAGGGGTTGAATATCTTGGCTGGAAAGTCCCTCATAACGGTTGCCAAGGGAAAAGTGTTAGACCCTGTGATTATTGTCTATTTGGGAAGCAACATAGAGTTTCATTCACGAAGAATTCGATACGGCGAATGAAGAAGTTAGAGTTGGTACATTCTGACGTATGCGGACCCATGGAAGTCGAATCTTATATATTCTTACCTTCATTGATGATGCTTCTCGTAATACCCATGGTATATCTGTTGCAGTCAAAAGACCATGTGTTCTATTATTTTCAGAAGTTCCATGCGATGGTAGAAAGAGAGATAGCCATTGAAGTGTCTACGCACAGATAATGGTGGTGATTATATCTCTCGAGAGTTCAGAGATTATTGCACCAAGCAGGGCATAAAGCATGAGAAGATAGTTCCCGATTCTCCTCAGCAGAATGGTGTCGCAAAGAGGATGAATCGAACCATCATGGAGAGAGTCCGATCGATGCTCAAAATGGCTAATCTATCTAAGTCATTTTGGGGTGAAGATGTCGACACTGCAGTTTATATTATTAACCGACTACCTTCATCGGCATTGGATTTCGATATTCCAGAGAATGTGTGGATCGGTAGAGACATCTCATATTCCCATTTGAGAGTGTTCAGCTGCAGGGCGTTCGTGCATGTACCGAAGAAACAAAGATCGAAGCTCGATGACAAATTGAATCCTTGCATCTTTGTTGGGTACGGAAACAACTAGTTCAGTTACAGACTTTGGGATCCAAAAAAAGAAGAAGACTGTTCGGAGTCGCGACGTAGTATTCCATGAGCACGAGACCATGGGAGACTCAGAAGTTGATGTGTAGAAATCTACGGGTGGCGGTGTTGATGATACACCAGCCAACACTCCACACGACAATGCCACGGAGGAAGGAATGTAGCAATTAGAACCTGAACCGGTAGAGCCAGCCATCGGAGATGATGAGCCAGACGTAGATGAGCATACTGAAGGTGCTGAGCAGGGGGAGCCTTCAGAAGCAGTTGAACCTCAGCTGAGAAGGTCAACTAGGGAACGCCAACCATCTACGAGGTATTCGAGTTCTGATTATATTTTGATTACTGACGAGGGGGAGCCGGAGAGCTTCCAGGAAGTACAATCTTGCAGGGACAAAGATTGTTGGATTAATGCCATGCAAGAAGAGATGGATTATCTGAAGAAGAATGAGACGTACGAGTTAGTTCGATTGTCGAACGATAAGAAGGCACTCAAGAACAAATGGGTGTACAAATTAAAGAAGGATGATGGCAAGTTGGTCAGATACAAGGCCCGATTGGTGGTCAAAGGTGTTACGCATAAGAAGGGGATCGACTTTGACGAGATTTTCTCACCGGTCGTGAAGATGAGTTCAATCAGAGTCATATTGGGACTAGCTGCCACCATGGATCTTCAATTGGAGCAACTCGACGTGAAGACCGCGTTCTTGCATGGTGATCTTGATGAAGAGATATATGTGGAACAACCAGAAGGGTTGGAGGTTAGAGGGAAAGAGGACATGGTCTGCTGGCTGAAAAAAGCTTGTACGGTCTGAAACAAGCTCCACGACAATGGTACAAGAAGTTCGAATCGTTCATGGTGCACCAAGGATTTAAGAGAATGGATGCAGATCCTTGTGTATATGTCCGGAGATAGCCTAACGGTAAATTTATCGTTCTTCTTTTATATGTTGATGATATGCTATTTGTCGGACAAGATACATAGATGATTAGCAGGTTGAAGAGAGATTTGTCAAAGACGTTTGACATTAAGGATTTGGGATCGGCAAAGCGGATTCTCGGAATGGATATTACCCGAGACAGGAAAGCTGGGAAGTTGTGACTATCCCAGGAGCGTTATATTGAACAAGTTCTATAGAGGTTCAATATGAAGAGTGCAAAGTCGGTTAGCACGCCACTTGCCGCACACTTCAAGTGGCGAAAGAAATCGAGTCCACCAACATATGAAGACGGAGAAGAGGTGACAAACGTTCCATATTCATCGGCGGTCGGAAGTTTGATTTACGCCATGGTGTGTATGAGGCCAGATATCGCTCACTAGCGTTGTGAGTCAATTTCTATCGAATCCCGGGAAGTCGCATTGGGAAGCAGTAAAGTGGATCTTGAGGGACCTATTAGGAACTTCCAAATTATGTCTAACATTTGGAAGTGGTAAATGTTTTCTTACAGGCTATACGAATGTTGATATGGCCGGAGATCTCGACAGCATAAAGTTGACGTCGGGGTACATATTTACATTCTCATGGGGAGCTATCTCATGGCAGTTGAGGTTACAAAGGTGTGTTTCTTTATCAACTACTGAAGCGGAGTACGTTGCAGCCACCAAAGCTGGGAAGGAGATGCGTTGGTTGAAGAGATTCCTTCAGGAGTTGGGCATTCAGCAGGAGGAATACATAATATTTTGCGACAGTCAAAGTGTGTTGGACTTGAGCAAGAATACTATGTATCACTCGAGGACGACATCGACGTTCGTTATCACTGGCTCAGATTGGCCATTGAGGAGAAAGCGTTCAAGTTGGAGAAGATCCACACGGACGAAGTCTATTCCCAATGAAAATCTCCCCGTAAGTGGTGGATGGGGCTGGAGGGGGAGAATTGTTATGTCCAACACAGATCTACCGACGAAGACAACCTCATTTAGGATAAAATAAAATAATATTATAATATTATTTTATATATTAAAATAAAAGGAAAAATCTAAAGATAATAAATAAGCGGCTCGTATTGACTGGCGACGCGGCGAGATCCTGGGCGTTGGATTTGGATGGACCAGATGAGATGAAGACATCTATAAATAGACTGCAGTTCTTCAGTTATTATCATCAAAGATTCATTCGAGAATTACATTTGAGAGTGAAATAGTTCGAGTGAATAGTGAGGTTATCAGTTCAGGTAGAAACTGATAAAGGGTTCCACATCCACAAAGAGGTATGAGGTAAAATACGAGTGTTAACAATTGTGAGGTAGTAAAAATTGAGTGTTTGTAATTTTTACTATAGCGAAGATTTTACCGACTCGGCCGTGGTTTTTCCCTCTTCGTTAACAGAGGCTTTTTCACGTAAATATTCTGGTGTCTTTCTTATTTTGCGGTAATTTTATTTTTACCATGGTAATTACTGTGCGGGTCCCGCCAAAGTTACCTCGTTGGTCCCACTTTTTTGCTGCGGGGCTCACTGACCACCGTGGAGCCCACCACCCTTCCCAATAGAGGGTACATCGGGTACATGCCATGAATGCCCTAATCTGGAACTGTAGGGGTTTGGTTGGTGCCCCCACGGCTCACCAACTTGGACTTTTGGTCCGCTCTTACAATCTCAGCATGATCTTTCTCTTGGAAACCAAATGTGAAAGTGTCATGAAACGATATAAAGGCAACTAGGCATGCACGGTATTGGAGTAGATGTTCGGGGTCGAAGCGGTGGCTTAGCTCTATTTTGGGACAGAAGTATTGATGTTCAGCTTCGGTCGTTCTCCTTTTACCATATAGATGTTCTTATTAAAGATCCATACACAAGGAATGAAAAACCACCGGCTTTTATGGGGATCCAAAAACGAGAAGGAAGCATAGATGGGAGCTATTAAATAACCTGAGTAACGATGCTCGATAGCATTGGCTTTGCACCTGTGATTTTAATGAGATACTCGACCCATGCGAAAAAGGTGGTCGTTTGAGAGCTGCATGGCAGATGGAGAATTTTAGGAATGCTCTTCTCTCTGTTGGGTATCGGATTTGGGTTTTGAATGTGATCAATTTACGTGGTCGAATAATGCTTCATTGCCCTTTACGATCTGGAAGCGTCCCAATAGAGCGTGTGCGACGGATGGATGGTCTGAATTATTTCCGAATGCTAAAATCCTCCATATTCCAACGCTAGTCATGTGATCATTATCGGCACGAAGAGGTCCGGAGCCATACAACCGTAGGGTTTGCCCTTTTCGATTCGAAGCCAGGTGGGTTCACTAGATAAAGTGTGAAGAAATTATTCGGGATGTCCTGTCTAAAAGCGGGGACCAAAAAATTCATAATATTTGGAGTACATTAAAGGAGAGTCGGGAGCATCTCAAATGGTGGAGCAAGGTATTCTTTAATTACAGCTTAGAGAGAATGAAGAAAATCAAAAATGATATTTACGCAATTCGGAATTGTGATGCATCGCAGTCGAACAAAGAGAAGGAATGTCATTTACTTCGTGAATACGAACTTATTCGCAACAAAGAAGAGATATATTGGGTCCAAAGGAGCAAGGTTAGTTGGTTAAGAGAGGGTGATCAGAATATAAAATTCTTTCATATGCGTGCCTTGTTGCGAATAATATTAGTCGGATTCGTGATAACAATAGATGTGGTGAATCTGCAGAAGATATCCAATTTGCTATAAGTGCTCATTTTTAGAATATGTTTCAATCAATCTCTTTCTTTGCCCTTGATCCAAACAACCATCCATGCGATCCATTCGAAAGTGACAGAGGAAACGAAGGTGATTCTCTTGCGACAGTACATAGCGGAAGACGTGCGAGATGCGCAAACATGTATGTTCCCATATAAATACACGGTACTAGACGGCTTTCCGCCGGTCTTTTATAAAAAAATTTGGCATATCGTTAGAGATGAGTCCCTTCGCACCATTTTAAGTTTTCTTAAGCATGGAATTTATGATCTATCATTACATGACAGTCATATCGTCCTTATACCAAAATGCATGCAGCCCAAGAGTCTATCCTAATTTTAACCTATTAGTCTTTGCAATGTTCTCTATCGTATAGCTTCAAAATGCATCATTTTTATTTATGGACTCGATAATTTTTCATATCCAATCCGCTTTTATCCCTAATCGTTTGATTATTCGCATAATGTTCTTATTGCCTTCGAGACAAACCATGCGTTTAAGTATAAACGTAGTAGGCGAGAGGGACTGATGTCCCTTAAACTCGATATGAGTAAGGCATATGATAGAGCTTAGTGGGCATTTCTAGAGCAGGTAATGTTTCAATTGGGTTTTCACATTGATTTTGTTGCACAGATTATCTGTTGTGTGTCATTGGTTCGATACTTATTTATGCTTAACGGCCACTGGGAATATTTCCCCGCAAAGGGGTCTCCTCCAAGGAGACCCATTATCTCCTTACTTTCTTCTTATTCTGTGTCGAACCTTTTAGCAACTTATTATAAGAAGCACATTCGGAGATTTATGGGGTTAGAGTTTGTAGAGTTGCTGCTCGCATCTCACTTACTTTTTGCTGACGATACGACGATTTACACTCGGGCGAATATTGACAAAGCTATTACAGTCAATCAAATTTGAGACACGTGGTATATTAGGATAAGTCATCGCCTATCTATTCTCCCAATGTGAGTGATTCTTTACGACAATCTTGCTGCTCTACCCTTGGGATCCAACCGACGACCACACAAAGTATGTACCTGGGGCTTCCGTTGCTAATGAGAAGGAGCAAACGTGAAGTCTTTGCTTTCATCCGTACCAAAATCTAGAGAAAGATTTAAGGGTGGTCGACCAAGCCACTCTTCTAAGCGGGCCGAGAAACACTAATAAAGGCGGTTCTTCAAGCTATTCCACATACGGTATGGGATGTGTCAAGCTTCCTTCAACGCTTGAGAAGGACATACAGAAGATTGTGGCCCGATTTGGTGGAGCAGGTCTGAGCGGCACAAAATTCATTGGGTGGAATGGTACAAGATCTTCTCGCCAAAGGCGACGGTGGTATTGACATTAGGGATATCAAAACTTTTAACGAGGAGGGTGTTTTAAGATCGCTTGCGGCTCAAATAGACAAAGTCAATGGAAAAGTTGAGCTACTTTGTGACACACAGTCTGGAGAAGCTAGTATTGTGGTTCATTAGAAGCTACTTTGTGACACAGTTTTAATTTCTTTAGTCCAGTCTCCAAACGCAGTCTTTTGGTTCAGTCTTCGATCTCAGTATTAGTCCAGTTTCAATCTTTAATCTGGTCTTATCTCTCATTCTCGGTCTTCAGATCGATTTCAGTCTTCACTCCAACTTTAGTCTTGGTCAAATTTCTAGTTTCGGTTTACTTCTAGTTTTTCTGTAGTTAGGTTAATTTAAGATTCTTTAAGAAAAATCGCAGAAGGTGATAAAATCATAATTAATTAGTTTAATTCGAAGCAAAATGACTCTCTGAACTGTACCTTTAGCTCTTATGATCTTCACGATTTTAAATGCAATTTGTCTTGTTTTGATTCAAACCTCTATTGTTAAATTTACTTAAAGCTAAGTTTTAAGTAATGGAATCTAATCCTCTTGAGTGGAATGGATGATTCAATTCTTTTGTTCAAACAGACCGATATATGAGAAACTGATGCAATGTCGGTTTGCATCTCACAAACTACGTCAAATTTAATGAGTTCGGTTTCTCTACATCTTTAGTTCATTCAGTTTCGATTTCTTCATCATAGTCTCCGATTTTTAAAGCAATCTTTAGTTTCAGTCTTCAATCTCAGTCTTCGTCTAATTTCAGTCTTTAGCCTGGTTTCATTCTCGGTCTTCAGACCAATTTTAGTCATCAATCCAGTTTTAGTCTTGGTCCAATTTCCAGTTCCTGTATATTTCTAGTTTTTGTTTCGTCAGGTCAATTTAAGACGTAGTTTGTGTTCATATATCCGACATTATAATTAATTAGTTTAATTCGAAAAATTTTATACGCAATATTCAAATGGATCTTGCATTCATCGTAATGCACCCCGATAGTTAACGAATAATTCCTTAAAAATCTCAGGATAACTGCCGAAAAGGTGGAAAAATAATATTTGATTTATTTTATTAGATTTTCACTTGTCGTCTCGTTAAAAATCTTACAAGAAAAACATTTTGGTAACTAAGCTTTCATTTCGTTATCTCGTTAAAACATGTTGAAACTGTTACGTTATAATTGACTCTTATAACACCCAAAACTGCCCCATTCTGTAACAATATATGCTTATTCCCTCCTTGAGAATGTCTCATATAAATGTATGTATTATAACATACATAATTGGATACTAAATAGCTATATTATATATATATATATATATATATATATATGAGAATGCACTTCTAAAATATTATTTTTACACTTGGTACGTAGAAATTATGAGTAGAAAACATAAAGAAACAATATTACTGTATCAACGAATGATATGTTATGCTTTAAATATCGTATCATTACAATTTTTCTTTTTCAGAAGTTTTGTATTGCTGAGCGTTAGAACTACTTCGCCTGGAAAAAAAATGCCATATTATCTATAATATGTATAAGAATTTCCCATGCACGTAGAAAGTTAAAGAACGAAGTTAAATTGAAGAGTTTTGATTTCTTTTATTAGAAAGAAAAAAGAGAGACGAGATGTATTTAAGGAATTATATGTAGTTTGCCAATCCATATGAAGGGTTAATGTACTTTAGAATAATTATAAAGTAAACGTTAGATATCGCAAATGTGACCACTTGGTTGATTCCGTCGCCTTTGTGTCTCCTACTAGAAAACGGGATGTTTATTCATATACCTTTTTGTGTTAGATTTATAAACTTAAAATCTTTGAAAATTGATATATTAATAGAACCTAGGGGAAAACAATTTACTATTTAAACAATTTGTCACAATCAAAGAGATACATCATAAAAGGCAACAATCAGGCGAAAGTTCATGACCGGTATCACACTTCGGATACTCAAATATTTGCAATTCGCATCATATAAGAGCTACTACAACATAAAATGTAAAATAATTAATTTACTATCTACTTCCGATTTTGGATCAGTATCTTAATAATGCAAACCAAGCCATTAACTTGGTTTGTTAGAAAAAAATTTGACCCCCTATCATTTTCGACAAAAAAAATTGGAAATTCACCCGGATTATATTTCAAATCAGTAATCATATAGATATTAAATATTTTAACTCAACAGCTCAGTAAAATTTTGAATTATTATGTGAAAAAGATTAAAGACTCAATTTCGGTATGAGATATTCCTCACGGAATAATCTAATGGTTGGGGCTGACCTCTACACTTTTTTTTTTGGAACACGAGGAAACTTGGGGGAGTGGGGCAGGTAAAACCCCATGACTCAGGCATTGTCGAACAACGTCAGCCGAGTCAACCACCCAAGTACGTGTTATGTGTGACAGATTAAGAAAGATGTTGCCAAGGATGATAGTGACCATTAAGCCATTAAGCAATCATTACATCGCCCATTGACATGGGCTTGACCCAAATAATTTATGTTGTTAGTGGAATTGAGACATTGTCACTTTAATTCCAAGGAGTAGTCATCATCAAATGTGTGGCATGACTTTTTAGCGATTGAATGGGATAAGTCGGCAAATAATAATGTTCTCAGATTTCAAGTTCAAAATATATTCTAATAAGTATCAAATATACTGACCTAAAATTGAAAATTAATATAATTAGTAACCCGTAGTTATAGTTTCAACAAAATAAAATTGAACCACCACTATAAATTTGAGTGAAAATGCGACTTGGATCAAGAGTAGTTCAACGCGTTGTTTGCTATCTATATTAGTGATGTCATTTTTATTTTGGTATCTAATTCATGTTTCAATCGTGTGAAGAACTGTAGTTGTGTGTCTTCTTTTTTTTTTCTCTCTCGTGTTTGTAACAATTTGGTTGAAATCGATTAATTTGAGCTCTTTCTTTTATTCGAAGCTCTCATTTCGATTTGATTTCTTTTTCCCAACTTGAGCGGGCATCAAAATTATTCTCGACTATGACAAATTGCTTCTATTTTTCGTTTCTATTAATAAATAAATATCAAAAAGAAGAAGTTGTTAATTTAGCCGTTTGAAATGACTATTAGTGCAGAAAGCACCATAGAAATCAATCATCATACCCTCTTCAAAATAATGTAACGACGCTCCGATCTTTTGTATTATTAATTAACATCGATGTTAAATAACAAAATATTTAAACAAAGGAAATAAAATGATGTCATGAATTCATGATTCATGAATTTGTTCAGGTTTTCTTTTCAGAGAGCACACCAAGAAAAGGAAACATGCTTTTGTAATAAAAGAAAATCATGAGAAAAGTAATACACGCTTTCCTAAATCAAACCCACGCCTGACCCATTTATTTCAAAACCCAACGCACTATAATGATAATAACGTTAGTTATTGGTCTTTCTCTCCAATGCCTCGCTTATCATTAACTCAACGAGACCTTCATAAAACAGCCTCCTTTTCATTTCAAAAAATTATAGCAGGCTCTTTACATACTCTTTACGATCTACAAATAATACCCAGAAAAACAAGAAGAGGATATTTCTTGTCATTTCTTACATTGCAACCAAGATGTCTGTAAGTCCTTTTGTTTTTTCTATTTTGTTGCACGAGCTTTTGTATATCTTTCTTGTATAACTTTGTTTGTTATCTAACGAATAGGGATAGTGTATCCCTTTCTTGTGTGTTATAACTATATGATGTGAGATTTTTCATCCTTATTGAAGATGTTGGAGGTCCGTGTTCCCAACTTGGATTGTGAAGGTTGTGCGATGAAGCTAAGGAAAGCCTTGTCCAAACTCAAAGGTCATCTGTTGAGTTATTTTTGAATTAATTAATGATATATATATATATATATACATTAAAGTAAAATTAAAAAAAAATTATCAGGCGTGGATGAAGTAGAAGTGGACATGGATCTACAGAAGATCACGATAAGAGGCTACGCATTGGAGGAAAAAAAAGTGCTAAAGGCAATTAAACGAGCTGGCAAAGCAGCCGAGCCATGGCCATACCCATCTGGGCACTCGCATTTCTATTCCTCATTTTATAAATATCCTAATCACATCATCAGCCATTATTATGACGTCACCAGCAACAGAAACATGTCAGCGCCGAGCCTGCACACATTCTTCCACACGCCGGCGGTCTACTCGGTGGCTGTGTCTTCAGACGAGGCCGTGGGGTCTCTGTTCAGTGATGACAATCCTCACGCTTGCTCTATCATGTGAAGGAGAGTGGCTATCGATTCATCGCCTTGCATTATTGCTATTAGTAATATTGTGTATTTCTTTTTCATTTTTGTTGGAATACTTTAAAGTGCATCTCCTTTCTTTATTAGAGGTCAAATTGACGGTGTATTTACTGATGATTCTGTTGAAGAGAGATGATGAGTGAATGAAGAGATGCGTTTTTAGGGGTGCTATGAAGGGATTTGAAATATATTTCGACACAGCTGCTTGTTAAATAAGCGTTATACAAATGTACGTATGTCACTTAAATGTTTAGGGCAGCGGATGCGATCGGGTAACACCACACCTAAATGTTTCATCGATAAAATGGACACAGACCGTAAAATCCAACACTTGCTTGTAAGGAGATATTGACGGCTGAAAATAAGAGAAACGAGCAAGTCCTTTGAGCAGTATAAACTTTTTCTTCCACGCCGCTTAGCCAAGTGAAAGAACCTCCATTAAAAAAGTGGTTAAATAAATAGGATCAAACCACCAACAAGAACGTATGATCCGCCATGATATTAATAAAATGACCCTTTCGTTGGACTTTATACCTCGAACATCCAACCGTACAACAGAACACCGTGGCAGCTCGGGGCCTTCCTCGACACATGCTTCAAGAAATACATTGCTTTGCCTACAATACTCGAATCCACCATTTACATGAGCTCATCAGAAGCATTGAACACAAACTTAAAGCGGTCGACTCTGGTAGGAAAGCGAGGTTCAATGTATCCCGGTGGTTGCTCCATATAAATAGGCTTGGTGAGAACACCGTTAAGAAATGCATTTTTGACATCCAACTGATGCAATGGCCAATTTCGCATGACAGCAAGAGAAAGAACAACCCGAACAGTAGCGGCCTTCACAACGGGACTAAACGTATGAGAAAAGTCAAACCCCAGAACTTGAGGAATCCCTGCGCAACCAAACGAGCCTTGTGCCGTTCAACAGAACCATCAGAGTTATGCTTAGTACGGAAAACCCATTTAGAGCCAACAACGTTAACTCCTGGTGGACGTGGCACAAGATCCCAAGTAAGATTCTCCCGTAAAGCAAGCATTTCATCATCCATAGCAGCGAGCCAGTGAGGGTGCTTAGCAGCTGATTTAAAACCTCGAGGTTCAGCGGTCATGGCCTGAAGATGAGTAGTGGCAAAATCGGCAATGTGACGTGGTTTGAAAATGCCTGCTTTGGCGCGTGTGACCATCGGATGTCCAAAAGATGAAACATCAGGTTGTGATGATGGTGGAGTTGGTGGTGTCGGTGGATCTGGTTCGGGTGTCGTAATGGTCGTAACTGTAGGGCAAATCGAGCACGGTAGGGGTTGCTTTGAGGCTGTCGACTCATTAGACTCGATCGGTGCAGCAGCTAGATTTAAATCAGATAACGGCTCAAGCAAAAAAGAAACATGAAGTTTAGAAATGGATGTTAACGAATTTTGGCCTGAATACGGGTAAACATCCTCATCAAATCTTGCATGTCGAGTAATGTAGATCTTCGTGGTTAGCGGATCGAGACATCGAAACCCCTTGTGATTTGAGATGTAACCAATAAACGTGCACGGTCGACTGCGAACAGAGAACTTGTTTGCCGCATAGTCACGTAAGCAAGGGAAAACCCGACAACCAAATGGGTGAAAATTTGCATAATTTGGTGGATTCCCAAACAATGTCTCAAACGGTGAGATTCCCTGCAAAATAGGTGATGGCAACCGATTCATAGTGTAAACCGCTGTAGAAAAAGCTTCAACCCATAAAGACATAGGAACATGCGCATGAAACATCATAGCAAGACCCGTTTCGGTGATGTGACGATGTTTACGCTCGGCTCGACCATTCTGAGATGGCGTGTAAGGACACGAGATGAGGTGTTGAATTCGCTTCTGACGGAAAAACTGCTGAACTTGATTATTCGTGAACTCCGTACCACCGTCGCTCTGAAATTTCTTAATAGAGCAATTAAACTGATTTTCCACCAAATTTGCAAATTGCACCAGATTCACAAAAAAATCCGACTTACTAGAAAGTGGATAGAACCATGTGAAACGAGAATAGTCATCAACAAATATAACATAGTAACGAAAACCCGATGATGAAGAAATAGGTGCAGGTCCTCATAAATCGCAATGAATTAGTTCTAACACATGACGAGCTCGTTTTTCATTCAGAGAGAAAGGTAAACGCTTGCTTTTAGCGAGTTGACACGAAGGACATAAGGAAGGTTTGGGTAACAAAGAGGTAACCATCAAATGACCCGATTTATTCAACAAAGATATAATTCTGGGCGAAACATGCCCGAGTCTAGCATGCCACAATTCAAACGATGCACGCTGACAATTATTTTGTAAACTAGCAATTAAGGCATGACGAGCTCTCTCTAATATATATAGGCCATCTTCATGACGACCGCTTGCCAGAACCTCCTTTGTATGACGACTCTGAATGGTAAATAACTTATCAGTGAATAATACATCAACTGGTAAATCCGAGGTAAGCTTGCTAATAGAAAGCAAATTTTTCGTGAGATTCGAGACGACTAAAACATCCAACAATTGAATGTTATTGGTAACACGTGATTTGCCAATGTGAGATATAGAGAGATTAGCACCGTTACCAACAACGACGTGATCGTTACCGGAGTATGCTTGAGACGAGTCCAAAGTCGATGGTGTTGGAGTCATGTGCGCCGATGCACCAGTATCGAGATATCAATCAGAAGCGTCTCCATTTGAAACGGAACAACTCGCCGAAAAAGCTTCAGCCAGATTTGCAGATGAGGGACGGACATACCGTTGTTCGCAAGTGGAGGCGTAGTGACCATCCTGTCGACAGATTTGACAACGAGGAGTACGTATAGAGTTTCCACGACCCCGACCACGAGAATTGTTGGACTGATTTCCACGGCCTTTGTTTGATGTCGAAGAATCAGATTTTTGATTTCCACGAGTATCGCGATGTCCGTAAAATGTAACAGCAGAAGTACCCGAACTTTCGAGGGATTCTTGAAACAAAGAGAAGCTCTCGGCCTTCGACAGAAGATCTCGAAAAGTTGGTAGTGGAGTTAACGCCATCTGGGCAGCTGAGAAACTGGAGAAGGAAGATCCAAGACCACGAAGAAACCAATGAGCTTTGTCGATATCATCAACGGGACGGCCAATGGCAGCAAGCTGATCGCATAACGATTTGAATTGGCGACCGTACTCAGCGACACTTCGAGAGCCTTTCTTCATGAGTTGCAAGTCATCTTTTAGACGTAGTTCACGTGACTTGGAGCTATGACTAAAGGTGGCCTCTAGAGCGAGCCAAACGGCACGAGAGGTTGTACACCCAAGAACCTCAGCCATGGATTCTTTAGTGAGAGAAGAGAGAAGAAGGCTTAAAAGCTGCTGATCTTGCATGCGCCATGCTTCATAGGCCGGGTTCTGCACGTTTTGACCAGCTGCATTGGTGATGGTGGCAGGCGGCTCGGATTTGGAACCATCAACAAAGCCGATAAGGTTCTGACACGTAAGAATCGGTGTGAGTTGACTCTTCCATAACAGATAGTTTTGAGAGGACAGCTTGATTGTTATCATATGGATGAGAGTGGCGAATGGAATTTTATCCATATTTTGTGCCATGGAGGAAGAACGGGGAAGAGAAAGAGAAGGATCGTAGTATTAGGCTGATACCATGATAGAATATTTTTCCTCTAAATATAAACTTTATTACTTCTCCAATATATAGAGATTACATATGAAATAAATAAGGAAAATATATTACATCATAAAGGAAAATAAACTATCATAAATGAAAATGATATGGAGATAATTATGAGAGATAATCATGGGATTTGAGATTATCCGTTGTTGATGATTATCCGTTATCAGGAATAATGTGCAGATTGATGAATCCATCTTCTCGGTCAGACCGTTTCTTCCTTCCGGTAGGAAGAAGCTGTACATTGTGAATTCTTCCGGCTCTTGTCTTGACTTTGCCTACGATGAGAATGACCTGTTTGATTAGCCCGTTGGTTTCACCCTTCTTTCAACCTCTGTAGCCCAAGGAGAACGCCAAACAACAGAAAATCAAACCTTATCTACCAGCCTAAAAACAAAAAAAATCCTTATACGTCATCCCGAGAATCTGTTGGTTCCGGTGTATATCGTCTGGTCGGTGGCTGCAGAAACCCAAACAGAATTTATGTTAGAGTCGAAGTCGAGGAACATACTACGTATGCTGTCCGTAAGACGTTATTGCCCCGTATTTTAGTGCAAGGTTATCGCAATCCGTTCCGAAGATACAACACGACTTCAGAATTTTGCACGTTGCACAACGATACAAAATTATCGGCGAATCTACTCAAAGACTCGAGCCTTTCTTGCTTTTATTTTACTCTGGACTGTGTATGCACTATCTCTAGAATGCTGGAGGTCGATTGAATGAATTTTCCAACTTCAGCAGGGGTCTATTTATAGCTTCTGAATAGGTTTGGGGTGATTCTGCGAATGGTCGCATCTTTTAGGCTGTTTTGAACTTTTTGCACCTTTTGACCAGGGGCCAAAGCGCGAATAGTCACAACTTTTGGGCCCCTTCGGAATAGGTACCTTTTTAGCCCAGCGGTTCGACCCAAAGCCGAACCGGCGCGACCCATCGGACCCTATCCGATCCGCTACACGTCACCTATCCAATCGTCGTCCACGCGGCGCTTGCATTAGCGCCACGTCAGCTTCACTTGTACACGTGTCCTCTGACACGTCAGCATCACTTGTCACGTTAGAGGGACCGCCATGTCATCGGTGATATCACCGTCGCCGCCTCACCGGAGTATAAAATTAAGGGCTCCTCAAAGCTCCTCGCCTCGATGCGCCGTGATAGGTGCAAAGTGCTCCTCAAAATGCCCATTGCACTCTTGGCACGGCTCGGGTCGGTGTCGGCCCCAGCTCGGGCTAGGGCTAGGGCTCGGCGGTGCGGGGCACCGCCTCGCACTTGGGCTATAATTGGGTCCAAAAACCCCCACACAAGCCCACGAGTCCATAACCCACCAACCACTTGGGCAAGCTATTTGAGTAGCCCATGTAGGGAGACTCCTTATAAACAAGTGAATAAGTGATGAAGTTTCCAATGTGGGACAACAACAAGTCCCTTTATATAATAAATATATATTTCATCTCTTTATTGGGCCAACTTCGAAAATTAATTTCTCATTCACCCGACATCGGTTTAGAGCCAATTAATATTCAGTAAATTCCCCTCGAAACGTAGAATTTGAATATTTCATCAATTTTAGGCTTCGACGAACGACACTTCTCGATTTAATTAAAATCGGTTAAGCTCTTATCTATTGGGTCTAAAACCCATTTGGGCCTATAGCCCAAATTCCAACAGAATCAACACAACTCGAATCAGAATTATCGTGAGTACAAAGGATGAAATTGATTTGTTTGGCGAAATCTAGGTTAGGCACACGGTAAAGAAAAAAATGATATCTTTTGTTAGATTTTTTGGTCGGCTAGTTAACCCAATAAATCCAGCTGAATCGACTTTCTAAAAATCGAAAAGTCGTCGCTCGTCGAAACTCGCAATAAATGAAATATTCACAGTATACGTGTAGAGGAAAATTTATCGAATATTGATTTAAACTGATGTCTAGTGAATGAAAAATTAATGTTTGAGATTGATCCAATAAATAGATGACAGTATATATTAAGTATATAAAAAGGAATTTGATATCCCATATTGATTATAACGTCTTTTATTCACTTGTTTATATAGAACTGCCCTGTGCGGTTTATTTAAAGGATGCCTTAAAGCCTTGAGTGAGCTTGTGGACTTATGTGGGTTTTGTCCCAAGTAATAACCCAGGTGCGAGGAGGCAGGTGTGCGCGGTTATGACATTTTAATGTGTCAACGTGCGCATAGAGCTTTGACGGCGTACTTTCATGAACGTATTGTTTGGAGGGGTACTGAGGAGCTTAAGTTTATGATCCAGTGGCGTAACCCGTGCGATGATGTGTTTGCAGAGGGTGTCGTGACGGTGGCGTAACAGTCCAATTGACGTGGCGAGAATAGTGACGTGTCACTAACACGTAGACAAGTGAAGACGTGTGGCGCTAACGTAGCGCTGAGTAGGCACACGAGGGGGCACGACACTTCTAGATAGCTGCTATAGTTGAGAAGCTACCGCCTCTGTGGAAGGACTTCAAGAACTACCTCATGCACAAGCCAATGGAAATGGGGTTTGAGAACCTGATTTTAAGGCTCAAACCGAGGAAGATAACTGGAAGAACGGCAAGAACATCATAGGTAATATAGAGGCAAGAGCTAATCTGGCCAAGTCAAACATCGACAAGAAAAAAAATCTGGAGATATGGCTAGAGATTGCAACAAGAAGAAAAAGGGCAATCTGACGCGAGCTCACATGACCAAAGAAAAACTATCTATTCTGGATCTGTTGGAGAGAGATCTGGCCGCAGTCGTGTAGAAGCCGACGTGGTGGAGAACCCAAAGTCATGGTACATCAACACCGGAGCAATGCACTATATTTGCTACGACAAAGAAATGTTCTACAACTTCTGGTAGGACGTTTCACATGGGGAACTTGACGACCCCTTGTAAGGTTTAGATGTGTGGTCTGGGAGAAGACATTGAAGAAAGAGGTGAACTTGTGGCTAGGGATGGCAACGAAGCGGGTTTGGCCGTATGACCATCTTTTGGGAAAGCAACTGGCCCTAAGGACCCTAAGTAATGTAATCCTTAAAGTGTGTGTTCGTGCGTGTAAAGCTTTTAAGTTGCACTATATGACGGCTAAAATCTCAAGGGTTTTAGATTAATGATTCACACCACAAAAGTATTGGAGTTTAGTATATATACCACATATTTTGGTATATTATACTAAGATCCCAAATTGCCTAAATTACATTTAGACCCTATACAATAAGATCTAATCAATTAAGTACAATTACAAAGATAAGATTAATTATTGAATACAATAATGATCTAACAATTTCCCCTTTGTGTTGAATCATCAACTCAAGACGCTTATTTGTGTTGGGCGAAGAATGACTGTCTGATTCCTAGTGCCACTTCGTAATGTCTATTGTTGTTTCTTAGTGACAGCATGTCTTCGATGGCTTCTAAGATTTCTTCAATCAAGGGTCCCTCTTTAACCGAGGTCTTTTGAGCGCCTTGAACCCTGCTTTCTACCCGAAGTTCCTAAGTACAAACTTCTACATATCGAAGAGTTTATAGACGTCGTCCAGAGGTAAGGGTGGGAGATTAGCTTCGGTGAGCTTCTACAGGGATCTATTTTGTCTTTATGTGATGTAGATTGGGCTCGAGAAACCTAACAACGGTGTTTTCCACGCCCAGACGATTATAGATGGGCGGCTTATACTTTTTTCAGTTTCTTAGCTTCTCTTTCATTAATCCTCTTGGTCTAGAGGCTAAGAGCATGTAAAGATGCTTGAAGCCCTCCCTTGTACCTTTTAAGTCCGTTAGACCCTAATATTTGAGTTCGTCGACCCTCCTTATTTTTTCGGCACTCCTCCAAATTCGTTTATGAACGTCTTCCAGGAAGGGAGCTACTAACTATGAGAGCATGTAAAGATGCTTGAAGCCCTCCCTTATAACCATTAAGTGCGTTAGACCCTAGTTTTTGAGTTCGTCGACCCTCCTTATTTTTTGGCGTTCCTCCAGATTCGTTTATGAACGTCTTCCAGGAAGGTAGGTACTATCCTCTTGTTCTTCCACGGAGTATCAAGCTGGACTGTACCCTTGGTGACTTCTGTTGGCTCGTCAGCTCGATCTTTGAGTAGTTTGGGAGTTCAGGAATGTCTCGCTCATAGTCCTCGCCTTTTTAATCCTCTCGTGGTCTACTAGGAAGATGTCTGTTGACGCACACCATATTAAATATCTAATAGTAGAGATTTGGGCTCGGACGAAATCCTCAGTCTACGGTATCGTCAATTAGTGCTATTTCATGATGTATTCATCGATGCATGGATGAAGCAAAATCCCAGGAGCATGACATGGCCGAAGATGGTGTTGATTGGACTGGCTCTGTTAGGAGTTAGAGTGGGTAGATGTTTGTGGTGGTGTCTTGGTTTGAGTGAAAGTTGTTTGGGTGGGCGGAAATTGGTCGTGGTGGTGTTGCGTGAGTTGGGGCGGAAGTGATTTGCGGTGGACTTATTGGTCCTTTGGTGGATGAGGATGGGTGAGTGGATGAGGTTGATGGTTGTTGAGTTGAGGATGATGCACGTGTTAGGGAAAGATTCCAATCCAACCGAGGAAGCGTTCTCCGTAATTCATATCAAAGCTCGTTCTCCGATTCAATTAAGCTCAATTTACACAAATGAATTAACCCTACTACAAGTCATTAGGGTTCCTTATATACCAAACAAGTTTGGTATATTTACAATGTAGTTCCCAACCTATGGCTAATTACAATTTAGTTTGAACTACTTATTTACATTACAAGACTAAGATAACATTTTTATTGAACACAATAAAATGTGACCTAAAATCTCCCCCTTTGTATTCATTTGCTTGAATGGAAGGGTTTGATTATCTGAGCTGAAGAAGTCCGTGTTCAACTTTACAATTCAGCGCTTGTTATCTTGGTCCTGTAAAAACGACTTCCCTTGAAGAACACGCTTCAGAATGTGACGGCGGAAGCGTTAGTGCATGTTCTGCTTCAAATACCTCCTCCTTTTTTAAAGGATCCACCCTTTGTGTGCCTTATAATCTCATCCATTGAAAAATCTTTACATATAATGTCTCGTGATAGTTGAGAGTCTCCCCCTTGCAGTAATGAAGTGAGGCTCCTCATTTTTGTTTGTGGTGAAACTCTCCGTTTGTGTTGATTCTCCCCCTTTGAAGTTCAGACTTCTGAATATTTGGAGAAATCTCCTCCTTAGATGTTTGAAGAGTCGTACACGGACGACATTGTCGGTTCAATTATAAGAGGGTCGAACTGTGATTGCGACGTGACAAGTGAATGGGGTTGGAAGATATTGTATGAATTCGTGTTTGGTAATAACCGCAACGGAGCCACTAAGGCATTTCGTTGATACAAAAATCGGGGCCACGTAGGTGTCCCATTGACATCGATCTTGGAGCTTTAATTGTCGACGATGGCATGAATCCGTAGTTGTTTTGATGTTGCAAGGGCATGACTTCCTTCCGATCCTCGAAGCATGTCTAAGAGTGACATGTCTACGGAAGTTCTGTCTGATCACAAAGACCATGTGTTTTAATAGTGTATGTGTCCTAGAAAATATTTAAAAATATGAAAAGTGGGAACACAATAGACTCAAAGTGCGCAAGAAAGTGTGGTGGTGGGGTGACTAACACTTAATTCAATATCTCCCACTTCCGTGAAGCGGTGATAGGAAGCGTGGCTCCCCGTGATTTATGAAACACATGTCTTTTGTGAGAGAGCCGCGTGAGTAAGGCTCGGTTGTGCACGCATCGTTGCAATGACTTCTACCCGGAGCTAATAAAATTAGCACCTGTACCTATGGGGGTATGGTCCGAATAATTTGTGAGATAAGGGTATTTTGTACCTTCAAAAATTTCCAAGTCATCATCGAAGTTACTTTTGTGTTGTATTCAGATGATGTAGGATTGGTGTTAGGTTTGATCATCTCAAATGCTCGGACGCATTCCGCGGTTAGGAGCAAGTCGGTTTAGACTGGACCATGGAAACTAGAAACATATGCTTCCGGGAAACATGATAAATGATGCTTTATTTGAATTAGCAAGTCGGAGCAGCTCGATGAAAATGAGCATTTGGATCGTCATGTAGATCGTCACCTTCGCCTTTTGGAAATATTTGTCCATTCGTAAGCTCGAGATTCTTCATTTAAGTCCGTCGAAAGAAGACGGAGGAAATATCCATGAAGCTTTAATGAGAGGAGATTTTCTTTATCTTCTTTTTTTATTTTCTCTCTTTTTCATTGTTATTTTTTTTAACTGTTCCCTTATATATATTGTACTAATATATATTTTTATTATATTATGTATTATATATAAGGTTTGCTGCAAGAGGTTCGTGGTAGAGAAGGTTTTGCGGTAGAAAAGTTCGCGATAATGGTTTGGGATAAGGATGGCGGGTGATGGTGGTGGTTTCGATATGTGGTTTTCAATATAGTGGAGTGGTTTTCGGGTGATATGGGGGTTTACGATGGAATGATGGAGGTTTACGATAGAAGGGATCTCGATAAGGAAAGAGTTGCGATAAAATATCTCGATAGAAGTTCACGATAAATTTCTAGCTACTATACCACTTATGGAAAAAACATTTATCTTTAGACTCTATTTATCGAGGAAGTATATGTGCCGAGAAAATTTATCTAGAAGTATGTACCGAATTGTTTTTTTTTTTTGTTTTTTACTAAGTATGTTTACCGATAAAGTTTTGCGGGTTTATATATTTCAAAATAAAATAATATACAATAAAAAAATCGAAAAATTATATTTATAATTTTATTTATTTATCCTCCTCAAACCATATTCTTTAAAGTAAAATATTTCTCCCCCTCAAAAATTGCGTAGTATTTAAAAATATAAGGAATCTCTTTTTTCTCAATTCGCGTTTAATGTTTTAACTCCCCCTCAAAAATTAAAATTGTTGCCCCCATTCAAAAAATAAGAAACGTTCCTCTTTAAATTAAAAGGGTAGCACATCTTCAAATTAAGCTCATTTAAAAAATAGTAAATTGAAAAAAATGGAATTAATCATTTCCCCGCGTAATATGCATTTTAAATTTTAAAATCTCTTAAAGTTTTGAAAATGCATATTTAAAAAGTACGATTTTGAAAAATAGTTTTTTTTTTCAATTTAGCTCGTTCGTGTACGCAAATTCAAATATTGAAAGTTTAGTTAACATATGGATAATTAGAATGTACCTCTTTGAAGTGTAGTTATAGTAACTCACGCTTCTTCCCTTTTATCGTGTATGAGGAGCCACTACGTCAAATACCTACCATACATGATGGACTTTGCAAAACAACATCGGAACTTTGGTACCCATTGTAATGTCGGTCCTCCCTTATTAGCAGAAAACGAGTTAATCATAGAAGATTTGGATTTGGATCGTAAACCATTCGTCAGTGTAGTTTTTGGAACCCAAATTCGGTTATCACTAGGTTGCTTAGTTGTTAACTTAGGAACCCAAATTTGTTTTGGACAACCTATTAAGGTTTCTAGCTTAGGAACCCGTTTCGATTGAATCTTGCATGGCAAAGACATTTCAGTGCGTGTGAATGAGTAACTTGAAGTAGAAGTTTAAAAAATTTTCTCCTTAGTCAGTCCTAAAATTTTTCCGAAAGCACCTGTACTGGATATTTCATATAGGAACATGAGCTTATAGCGTTGTAAGCATCATAAAAAGGGATGGATAATATTTCCTACAAGAAACATGCACATCATTGACATTATAATGATTATAAGTTTTCGTGGAATTACTAAAATGACGAACATTTGGGATGGGTAAGTAAATCCATTTCTATCATTATTAGAAGAATGAGAAAATTATTTGAAGCTTGAGAGGAATGTTTAAATATCCCCTTTACAAGCTTTGCTTTTAATGGGAGTGGGATAGAGATTCCCTTTCTCCTTTATTTTCTTTAGTTCTTTAGCATTTAAGCTTAGCATTTCCGCATTGGCCACCGTGGACTTAGAAGTCGTCACAGGTGACTTATAATGAGTAAGCTTTTTATTTGAGAATGTTAGATATTAAATAGTGTCCAATGTAATTTATATAAGTCCTTGTCTTGTATTTATATTTACGTGAAATAGGCTTTACTTTGTAGAGTTTGGTGATATAATTTTGTAATGGGCCTTTAGGGCCCCAACTATCTTATACCTTAATCCAAGGATATAAATAATAAAACCCTACACTTTATTCAATAAGAAAAATTCTCGAAGAAAACGCCGCTACAATAACTTAAAGAAAACGAAACACACTAACACACACTTAAAGTATTTCAAGCGTTCTACATTGATTCTTCACCAATCTTGTTGTTAACTAGGTATTGTGAGACCCACAAGTGGTATCGGAGCCTATCATGACATATTGAAACTCGTTTCTACATTTGGAGTTGAGAAATTTTGCTGGGTTTACCGCGATTTTAAGTTCGTGAGTTCTTCAACATTTTCGAGTGTTTTTTAGCCTATTTTGGTTACTTTTGAGCTCGTTTAGTGTTATAGTTTTTTTGGAGAATCTCTGTGGAAAAACCCAAAACTTTTCATCAAGTTTGAGTAGGTTTTTGAGGAATTTTACATTCGGAAGTTTTCGCACTCACTGCGAAAACCGTTACGAAAACTGGTCTGAAAACCTGTTTTCGCAACTACCAGTGGCAGAGTCGTAATTTACGATACGCAAAACCTCAGTTTTCGCAGCGCTCGTAAAGTACGATCCAAAAACTTCAGTTTTCTCAAAGTTCGAAAGTTCGTTCCGAAAACCTCAGTTTTCGCATCATACATTCCGAAAACCGAATTTTCGCAACTCACTGCGAAAATAGTTTTCGAAGTGTTCGTTGCGAAAACCGATTTTCGCATGAACGTAAAATGTCAAGGGCATTTCTGTAGTTTCAGTTGGGTTTTCACAACATGATTTTCGTAACACGTTTCGCAAGAACAATTTTGGAAACATAACTTTTCGTACCCGATTTTTGCATAAGTAATTTCGCAAAAATCGATTTTCACACTGAAAGTCTGTCAAAATCAAATTCTCGATAAACTCTCAAACTTCTAAAAATGCAAACTCTTCTCATTCCAGCCACTTTTGTTTCAATCACTTCGCGTCTAAACGATCACTATCTAACTCTCAACAAGATGGACACCATAGCTATGGAAGCGAACTTAGGCCACCCGTGCTTCGACACTGTTAATTTTCAGTATGGAGGAACAAGTTCTTAAACATCATTCAATCCAAGGACCTCGGACGAGACATCCTTACCTCCCTCAAAGAAGGACATTCTCAGTTCTGGACAACCATCTCTGGTGATGCTACCGCCAACCCTCCGGTTCTTCCAAACTGAGTACTCAAGACACCGTCAGAGTACGCGGATGCTGAAAAGCTAAGACCAAAAAGAAAATCTCCAAGCTGTGAACCACTTGCTTCAAGCCATCTCGAACGAAATCTATGCCCAATTCGATGCCCTTTCCACCGACAAGGACATGTGGGATGAGATTCACAAAATGATGCAGGGCACGAAGGTCGGCGCTATGGTAAAAATGACAAGCACACTCGTAGCAAGGCCAAGGCCGGGGAAGAGCTCAGAAACACATATCGGAGATTTATGACTCAAATGAACGAGTTGAAGAAGATAAATGTTCACAGATCAAACATGGAAGTGAATATCTGATTCCTCACGTCCCTGCTGCACAAGTGGAAGAGAATTGCTACCTTGATCCCACAAGACAAGGAGATTCACATACTAGATATCCATAGCATCTCTGAGAGCCTTTCAGAACACGCTGACGACATCAACGAGATCGAGAGCAGCTTGAAGGGAAAGGAAGTGGCAGACCCACTTGCCTTAGTAACCGATAGCAGAACAAAGAGGAGCATAAGATCCTCCAAAGGCAAATTGTTGAAGCTCCCTGGATGAAGATAACTCAAGATCTGACTCTAACCCTGAATTCAGAGACTTTGAGAAGCAGATGGCTCTCATGATGAAGCTGATAAAGTTAAATTCTTCATAAAGAAGTCGTTGTCATCTGCAAACAAGCAAATGACATCTTCTAACTCCCGACAACCACAACTAGCTCCTCAACATGCCGAGTCGAAGAATGCCACCGAACCATTAAAATGCTACTACTGTGGTAAGCCAGGACATTGGGCCAAGGAGTGTTACCTCCCCAGAAGAGGGATGATGACTACTACAAAAAGCTACAACTAGTGAGGCAAAAGAAAGCTGCCGTAGTCCCGATGGCCAAGCAGGACCAGTGGCTCGAGGATACCTCAAACAGTGAGCCCGAGAATGTAGCTCTAATGACATTTGTTGAAGAAGCAGAACTGAAAGCTGCGTGCTTGGAGCTACAAGTCTCGGCTAAGGAAGACAGATCGTCAGCTGAGAAGGAGGTAGAATCTATTGACTTTAGCGTACTCTTAGAAGTTTAAAAGAAATATAGAGCATTCCGTAAAAAACGTAAATGCGTTAAGTCATTAGAAAGCAGACTAGCTAACAATGAAACCATTTTAGCTACTGCCCAAGAAAATGTCACAACCCTAGAATATAGTTTAGCTAAATCTGAGGCTAAAGTCAGTACTTTGATAAAACGAGTCAATATCTCTGAGAAGGTTGAGAGTGACTCTGTAGATCACAAAAGGACTATAGAGGACCTAAAAACCAAATTAGAAAATAATCACCAAAGCATGCTCATAAACTTAAGAGAGAAACACACTCTTAATTGTCAGCAAGAAGCTGCACTAGAAAGAGTGTCAAGTCGGGATACACAAATAGAAAAGCTCAAACCTCAAATTCTCGAACTTACCACTAGTTTGAAAACCTGTGAGGACAAGCTAGTAACCAAGACTTGCGTGTACCACCTCATGAGAAATTAACGTGCTCAACTATACTCTAAGATTAAGAGTCTGAGGATATCCTAACGAAGAGGAGACGGACCAAACCATCTTCTCGAACAAGCCTACGAGATTTTACTATCCATGAAAAGGCATAGGAAATGGTTGGAAAGAAGCCCCTACCTCTTTACGAAATTAGATACTTAGGCTTAAACCTGCCCAGCCTATTGCCTTTCAAGGGAGCATCAGATGAAGATGTCCTCGAGAGAAATAAAAGCGTGACACAAATGTGAGGGCCGAAATTCCATTAGAATACGCAGAATCGAATGATAGTTACAAGACAAGGGAAATCTTATTGTCTACGGACTATCTACCAAAATGCTCACCCTTTATCGAAGCAACGCCCATTGGAGAGTGGATAAACCAAGCACTACGAGTGCATACATCCCAACGAAAATAAAAAAATTAGCGGATTTGCGTTTAACCCTAGAGTCAAAATGAAAGGACTTTCAAGCTGAAAAGGAGAAATTACTAAGTAAAATCTATTCGCTTAAAAAGAATACCGACACGAACAAAGCTTCGACTTCGAACTCTGTGCCTCTAGCTAAATCCTCAAGGGAATTCCCCACTAGCCAGAAAAGAGAGTGGTGACTCGCAAAAGCGACTTGACTAACCCATATTTACGTGTGACCACTTGCGAGAACTTAAGTAGAAAGGGGGAGAGGACAAGCACATGGACTCAAAAGGAAGAACATTCCCCTATTGAATCAAGTTAAAAAATCAACAAAAATGAAGAACGTACTTCAAAGGAATCAAAGCACACTAAAACTAAGGCAAAAGCCAAAGTTTTATCGATAAATATGGGTGACCTAAAAGGAGCTCGCAGCAAGCATCAAGATTTGTTATCCTCAAGGAATTAAAAAGATATGGGTTCCTAAGTCCGAAATTAAGTCAAGCCATACCTCTGAAAGTGACTCAGAACCCAAATCAACAAAAAGTGCACGCAAAGAACCTTTGGCAAACAAGGGAGGACCCGTCCATATGTGGGTACTACATCTTATTAAGTTGTTTTGCACGTGCATCATGTGTGGTACCTTGATTCTGGTTGCTCCACACACATGACTGGAAGATGAGAGTTGCTAAGCAACTATTGTGAACGATTCGGTGGACAAGTGCGTTTCGGGAATAGTCATGCCCCTTCCATTCTAGGACACGACGATCTTATCCATAAAAATATCATAATCAAGGACATCTCCTACGTTGATGGTCTAAGCCAAAACCTTTTCAGGATTGGGCAATTTTGCGATAGAAGACTAACTGTTAATTCCATGCTGAAGGATGCATTATAGTGATGAAAACGGAAAGGAGCTTCTCATCGGATCACTAGAGTCCAATCTCTATGCTATTAACCTAAAGACCGTCCGACCTTCTACCGCAATTTGCTTGCTATCAAAGGCGTCTCTGCTCCTCAACTTCAAAACGCTGAGTCGACTACCCTCCGATAAGTTAGTCACAGGACTGCCAGCATTGAAGTATCACAAGGAACATTTATGCTCCGCCTATGAAATGGGGAAGATGAAGAAGTCATCCAACAAGCCTAGACAAATCCCCTCAACCTCTCGGCCACTAGAACTACTACACATGGATCTATGTGGAGCGATGAGAATTGAAAGCATCCGTTATCTTAAGTATGTCCTCGTAATTGTGGAATTGTGGATGACTTCTCACGCTATATGTGGACATGATTCTTACACACAGAAGGCGAGACACCTGATTTCATCATTGCCTTTGTGAAGACAACTCAGAATCCGTTGGGATGCAACATCCGAGTGATCCGCACGGACAACGACACTGAGTTCAAGAATAAGATGCTCAGTGAATTCTACCAGAAACTTGGAATTTCCCAACAATTCTCAGAAACTAAGACTCCAGAACAAAATGTAATAGTGGAGAAAAGGAATAAGACTCTAGTGGAAGCAGCTCGCACGATGTTAATCAATGCGAAACTTCCCCACTTCCTTTGGGATGACTCCATCAACACAACGTGCACCCAAAACAGGACATGCATTCACAAAAGATTTGGGAAAACTCCTTCTGACTTAATAAACCAACGAATACCAAATATAGGGTTCCTTCGAGTTTTTTGATGTAAATGCTTTGTTGCAAATGATATGAAGACAATGCAACTTTGTCCCTAAAGCGTTCAAAGCGATATTCATAGGGTAATTTATAACATGTACGGCGTACAGAGTTTATCTCAAACATAGAAGAACTGTCATGGAGAGCACTAACGTCACATTCGACGAAATGCCGAAGATGGGTTCTGTTCAAATCAGTCCAGAGCTCGGACTTATTAGAGTGTTGACAGACGATCAACACAGTTCTACTCCCGTGTATGGGACATTAATATCAGACACAACAAATGACAAGGACCTGAACATCTTGTTCGAGAACCTCTATATCAATCCTCGCCAACATACCGTCCCTCCACAAATCATTCCCGATAGTGACGCATCGGTACCACAAGTAGAACAAACAACCGTGGCCGATGAAGCTCCTATAACTCAAGAATAAGAAGTCATTGCAAATGCACAAAATGACATATACATCGGTAATGAAGTAAACGAAAATAATGAGGAATAAAATGAAAACCTCTGATAGAGATCTCCACTACGAATGAGATGAAGCTCATGGATCCACAAAATGAAGACAATGTCCAACAACCTCTCCATCATTAGAAAAAGTAGACTCGTGCTCTCCTACAACTCAGATCATCAGAGATCCCAATCAAGGTATAAGCACACGCTCCTCAATGACCCATGAAGGTCTATTCACGTGTTTTTTGAGTCAGAACGAACCAAGTAAGTTGCAGAGGCATTAGCCGATCCCCTTTGGATAACGGAAATGCAAGTGGAGATCCATCAGTTCGAACAATGGAGACTAGTCCCAAGACCCAAGGAAGACCATTATCAGTACCAAATGGTCTTCAAAAACAAGAAGGATAAAGAGGGTGTCATCATCAGAAATAAGCTCGATTAGTCGCTAAGGGTTACAACCAACAAGAAGGCATCGACTACGATGAGACCTTTGCTCTTGTTGCTCGAATCGAAGCCATACGACTCTTCCTTGCCTATGTTGCCTAGAAAAACTTCACCATGTCTCAAATGGATATCAAGATTGCCTTCCTCAGTGGCGTCTTGAAAGAAGAAGTCTATGTGGCTCAGCCCGAAGGATTTGTGAGTGAATCTTACCCTGACTATGTCTACTACCTAGACAAGGCTCTCTATGGACTAAAACAAGCTCCACGAGCTTGGCACGACGTCCTATCTGATTTTTTTGGTCAAGTCAGGTTTCGCAGAAGATAGATAGACACCATTATCTTCATCCAACGACATGGATCGGACATTCTCCTCGTTCGAATCTACGTTGACGATATTATTTTCGGCTCTACAAATCCAAGGCTGTGTGAGCAATTCAGAGACCTTATGAAGACTAATTTTGAGATGAGCATGATGGGAGAGTTCTAGGATTACAAGTCAAGCAACTCTCGAATGAAATCTTCATAAGTCAATCCAAATACGTCCACGACATCTTGAAAAAGTTTCAAATGGTGAATTGTACGACGAAGTGCACGCCAATGTCCACTAGGTGTCATATTGACTCAGACCCCTCCAGGAAACCAGTCAACCCAACCACGTATTGGGGAATTGTCGGCTCACTTCTCTACCTTACAGTTAGTAGGCCCGACATGATGTTCTCGACGTGCATGTATGCCCACTTTCAAGCTAATCCTAAGGAGTCACACATGCTTTCAGTGAAGAGAATCATAAAATATCTGAAAGAGACACCCAATCACGGACTGTGGTATCCTAAAAACTCTGGCTTCAATTTCGTTGGTTATACTGACGCTGATTATGCATGGTGTAAGATGGAAAGGACACCTCGGGTGGAACGCAATTCATGAGTGACGAGCTAGTAAATTCTTCATCCAAGAAACAAAATTGCGTGTCCACTTCCACTGCCGAGGCGGAGTACGTTGCCGCCGCTAGCTGCTGCTCTAAAATCTCGTGGATGCGTACGCAACTACGGGATTATGGGTTTGATCTAAATAATGTTCCTATTTATAGCGACTCTAAGAGTACAATAGCTTTAACATACAATCATTTACACCATTCACGCACCAAGCACAAAGACCTTAGGTATCACTATATAAAAGATCATGTGGAAAAAGACACAATAGATATGTACTTCATTTGTACGAAGGTTCAGTTAGCCGACTTATTTCCCAAGGCTTTGTATGAAAAACGCTTCCATTTCATTGTCTCTAAGTTAGGCATGCTGAACCTCGACACATGCTTGATTGAGTCTCACAAACCTTTTATATTGTAAATACTATATATGGGCATTTATCTAAGGTGGAGTATATTTTTTTAATATTGGGGGAGAAATAGTTGTGTAATTGAGGGGGATCTATCTTTATTTTTCTGAAGGGGAGTTTCTATTCAACTTTTAAGGGGGTAGAAATACTACTATGATATTAGTATTATAATTAGTTGCTTATATATATGTAATTTACATATTTAGTTATTTTACATATTTCTTTCATTTTATAAAAATATTTTAAATTTAAGTTACTTCTCACTTAAAAATACTTAGAAACTTTTCGTCCAAGTTTTCGCAACAGTGGGCTTTTTAATGTGAATGGGCCATTTTCGCAATCACCATATGATAACCACCCACTTATGAAAACCACTTCTGCAAAAATACGGACTGCAAAAACCTCTCATTTCAAAAAATCTTAAAAACTTTCGGCAATTCAAAGGTAGTTAACCTATGATTATTTACGATTTTGCTGATTTGGTTTCGATTTCACCCAAAATCGATCGAAAACTCAAACATTTTCATCTCCAAAAATCGAATTTCATTTAAAGTTTTTGCAAAAATTGCACCCTCAAATTCTTTCAAATTAGGGCTTGAAACTGTGTTTATTTCGAGTGATTACGCGCCAAATTAACGTTCTGTGCAAATGATTTTTCCAGATTTTCAATACTTAAGGATAAAATTTTGATTTCGTAGTATTTTTGCTCTAATAGGTTTTTACGATCACCAAATTGCAGTTGCGAAAACCTGCTGCGAAAACCTTGTTTTCGCACGTCACTGCAAAACTTAGTGTTTTTGCAAGACACTTTGAAAATGCTACTCTTCACACGCCACTCCAAAACCCCTCATTTTCGCACGACATTGCGAAAACTTTACTGTTTCGTCTGTCACTGCGAAAACTACGGTTTTCGCAAGACACTGCAAAAACCTCAATTTTCCCATGTGACTGCGAAAACCTCGGGTTTTCGCATCTTCCTACAAAATGTACGTTCTTTGCATGTCACTGCAAAAACTCCAGTTTTCGTAACATGACCTTTTCACAACTTAAAAATCTTTTTTTCACAACTTCGAAAAACCATGATTTTTGCACTGAGACTGCAAAAACTACCAGTTTTTTGCAACATGGCTTTTCACAACCAATACTTGGAAAAATTTTCAAACTTCACAAACCTCAAAAATCAGTTTTCGCATTCCTATACTTCGATTTTTTTTTCAACGCTTCGAAAACATCACATGTTTGCAATCCGGTCCGAAAATTCATTATTTTTGCACCCAACATTTAGAGAACTATTTTGTAACTTTCCCGATTCCGAAAACTCAATTTTTATACTGGCCACTTAGAAAAATTTTCAACTGCGAAAATTTTCAAACCTCAATATGCGTAATGAATACTTATAAACTTTTCCATCACATCCTCTTTCAAAAATCGATCCTTAGCATAAAAACATCACTCCGGAAATTTCGAAAATCAAATTATCTCGAACAATCTACATAACAAAATTCGCAAGCAACATATACAATCCCGAGACTTAGTGTATTTTTCCTACGAACAAATCACAACTACCTAAGTATCGTTTCACTATAAAAACAACAAATTGAACTTTTATTATTGATCATTAACTAACTATCTCCACTTTTGTTCACATTATAAGTTAATGGCTTCTTCCTCCAACACCATCTATCGTCAAGAGCAGTGGCTCAAAATCAAGGGGAATAATTTCGGGCTCGACCTTGCAACATTCAAGTGCAAGGACGAGATCGTTGTGGCAATTCTCAGAAGGCACCCCCTCTGGCCGACATTTTCACTCACTGCCCAAGTCCCCGAAGTCTACCTTCATCAGTTTTGGGGAACATTGGGCCATGCCAAGAAAAGGAGCTAACTCAAACTGACGACCACCATTTACACAACAAAGGTGACCCTCTCGAAGACCATACTTCGACGAGTTCTAGGGCTGCCGATGAGCCAAAACCACGAGCCCTTGTCGACTGATGTAGAACTATTATAAGATCTCAAGCGTGTCACATACGTAACAGAACTCAAGATGCCCTTCAATTATTAACTGGGCGGCATCCTTCACCCATGGAGAACATTATTCGGGCTCGTCAACAAATGCTTGTCACCCAAGCATTCCGGGTTCGATAGAGGAAACGCCAACGTTGTGCGGATCTACCACAACCTCATCTTCAGCAGCAACGTTGACTACGC
This sequence comes from Linderniella brevidens, assembly GCA_004919715.1. Taxonomy (NCBI): domain Eukaryota; kingdom Viridiplantae; phylum Streptophyta; class Magnoliopsida; order Lamiales; family Linderniaceae; genus Linderniella; species Linderniella brevidens. Next base: position 11,822,476 of record SWDC01000148.1, read on the forward strand.
CCAACTCATATGGAATGATCTCATGGACCAGATAAAACTATGAGATAACCCGAAGAAGGTCCAGGCAGTTCAATGTCTCTGGTGACACCCACTACCGATACCACCACTGATGGATGCAAGGAGTTACTCGCCACCAATCCTCAAATACTTCCAAAAGGCCAAGAAGAAGTCTACAGAGCCCCTCTATCCACCGATGCAGATTCCCGAGGCTCTTCTCCATCATGCTGGCCAGACTGATTCCTTTATAACCGTCTATTGTCTGGCACACCAGCTCCCCTCTACCACGGCTCCGGTAGACCCAGCCGAGCCCAACGAAGGAACACCCCCGAGTGCAAGTGAGGATCCTGAGAGGTCATCAACCGTGGAGTCTTCCGAAGCAACTGAATCGGAGGAGGACCAACGTCTCCTCACCGACGTATCGGGCATCCACCGCGAGAGATGACAAAAGAAATCACATGCACAAACTGCTTCCTCACTGATGCTATCCAGGGTTTCCTCCGAACTCACAATAGCCCGGACTAGCCCAATAGGTTCAGGAGTCGATGTGTTCGACTCTCGAGTAGAAGCCGCTACATTGAGTCCAATGGGGCACTACTCAGTCATTCCTACCCATCCATCCGTCTCCCAGCAGACGAATGTCTCAATATCCACACAAGGGGACCCACATCTACTATCACCACCTCGCTCAGAGGCGGGATATTGAACAAGGTGGTTGGCAGCCACTGACCATCGCCTTTTCATTATTTACATTAGGTCATGAAACCACTTTGCCTTTATTCTTCCCACCTGTTAGGACACATACACCTCTCACCTAAGCTCGGTGACCTAATCAGAACTTCCATAGATGCATCCATTATGGATGTCGTTCAAGGATCGGAAGGAAATCCCCCCGTTGCAACATCAAATCCAGCAGCTATAACGGGCCATCCACTTGAGCCTTCTCAGGTGTGATGTCAACGGGAAGCCTAAGTGGCTCCGGACCGGTGACTACCTAAGCAGGGCTTAGTGAAACTCTGACAACGACCATAGTGACATACCCACCAATCGTGTTACTAGGCCTGGTCGGAAGTCGTTCCAGAGTAAGTGCAGGCCACCCATCTGTCACCTACGCCGATGATGTGACAACAGAACGCCTTAGTGGCTCCGGTAGGTTATCACCTCTGTATGTTACGACGGAGACATTGTGCCGAACCGTCCAAAAAAGGGTCAAGAAGGCCATCAATTGCGCTTATCCCTTCTCTCGAAGGGAAACTCTTGGGACCAATGCGTTCGATGATCGAATCATCCTTAAGGGGTAAGGGGAAAGCTCACGTAACGGACGTACCCCCACCACCACCTCCGACATCCTTACCACCACCTTCGCCTCCGCCATCATCCTGAAACCCTCTAACAGACACGGCCCTCATCAACTCTTTCACCGTTTCCATCGACTACCTACACAACGTCCTCCTATCCAGACTTCTCGAACTCCCAACCTCCAACCAGCGACTGTTCGAACGTCTCGTCGACCTCCTAAACAACCAACTACCCCAACATGTCATGACGACTCATCTCGCTTAAAAAGAAGACATGACGATCATGACGATATGGATCATCATGAGGGGGAGAAGCGGCAGAAGATTACGAAAGGTGACCGAGGAAGAGGAAAGGGGAAGACACCAAGACGAGGAGATGTATCATCATCCTCAACCACCACCAACCTCATCATCCAAACAACCACACCTGCACAAACAACCACACAAATCCCACAAATGCCACCTCAAACAACCACCCAAACAGTCCAAACAATCGCTACCTCCGACAAACCCTCCCCCATCAACAATCCCTAAGTATACATAGACAAGTATATCTTAGAGGAGGAGTGGCTGCATCGGAAGGAGACTGAAGATGAAGTTCGTCTATGCCTTGACCACATCTGAGTCTTCTTACAACGGCTAACGACAAACTCTTTCTCTTTCAAGCCAGAAGAAGATCATCAAAGAGACATCCCTGGCTTTGAGAGCTGCTCAACCTGGGAGTCAAAGAGACACAGAACCTGACCAAAGGAACGTTGCTCGTAGAGACCCCTTGGAAAAAAAAAAGGATCACATTTCCCTACCTAGAAGATTACTATCCAACATCTGGAGGCATCCTGAAAAGATCAAGCCTACCGACGAGCTGACCCTCCGAGGCCTCACGCACCTGAAAAACACGAGGCGAGGGTTCAACCATTGCTTTATGCTCTCACAGCTGACAACCAGAAAGGGCCTATTGCTGGAGCAATTGAAAGGAAAAGCAAAGGCGAAGGCTCCCATTGCTGAACTCGAAGAAGTGGAGTACAGCTACGTCAGGTTTCCTGCTCCCACCTACTTTGTGGTCAGAGTGAATGGTTTGAAGGACCAGATTTTGGAGGCCGAACTCCCCAACCTTCCTCCGGACGAAGTCACCAACCTTTCGAAATGTATAGGAAATTCGTCCTGAAGAACCATAAATATCGAGAGTGATTTAACTCCTTGAAGCGTTATATGCTGAGATTCTTTAACTCAAATACAAGTCATTAGGGTTATTTATATACAAAAAAAGTTTGGTATATTTACAATGTCATTCCCAAACTATGGCTAATTACAATTTAGCCTGAACTACTTATTTAAATTACAAGACTAGAATACAATAAAATGTGACCTAACAGCACGACCCCGTCTTCCGCGTCTCGTCGTCTAGAGATGCCCCGCCACTTCTCCCTCTCAGATGATCCTTATCAGCGAGATAGTCCTGATGTCTCTTGAGGGTGGTGGAGGTTCGTCAGCCACGAGTACCTTTCCTTTGCGGTTGATGGCGTGTGCGATCATGCTGCACACCTGGGCGAGTGGATTCTCTTTGAAGGTAGAGGCGAAGATGGCAATCGCTGACTGAATAGATAGCCGATATATGACATGCATTTACTCTGTAACGACTTCCAATTTTTCCTTGTGACACATTTACGAACACTCGGGTATTTGTTGTAGATTCACAGAGACCTGCAGGGGTAATCACCGGTCCGAGGCCACTAAGGCTTCTTGTTGACATCGGTTGCAAAACAAGCACGAGAGGATGGTCCTTTACCGATGTTGTATTAGACGTTGCACTGGTGGAACTACCTTCAAATACTCGAAGTACGTCTATAATAGACGTGTCTATGAAAGTTCTATCTTGGTCACATAGACCAAGAGTGAAAAGTGTTTGTGTCATAGTAAACGTAAAAATGTAGGGAGAGAGGACACAAGACCTAACGAGGTTAAGGAAAGGCAGTGGTATAGGGCTGTGGACCACTTGTTTCAATATCTCCCGCCTCTGAGTGAGGCAGTGATAGTTGACGTGGTTCCCCGTGTCATGTTGAAAAATGAATGGCTTAGGCTTTGTGGTGCGTGCACCGTTGGACCTAATTCGGCGACTTCTACTCAAGAGCGGAAGACATCAGCTGCTGCCTGTAGGGGTTAGGTCCGTATGATATCGAAGGTAGATGAGACAACCATAAACAACACAAATGAGGCATCAGATTGGTCATTGAGCTACTTTTGCGGGTCAAATGTCGGGCGTTGGACTTGGCGTATGTTCGATGTCCGTCGTCGTCTGATTCGGTGTGTCCAAATGACTCTATGGCTGGGATTCGCTCAATACCCTCACATTCGCTTAGATTTGTTTCCGAGTAAGGTTTAGATGGGTCTGGGTGAACCATGGAATTTTATGTTGTGGTGTCGGCGATATGCGATAACCACCGAGTCGGATGGATCCAATAGGCTTAGAAGGAAGTGCAGAATTAGCAATGGGTACATCAATGGTCCTCTCGGATTTGCCTTAGCCTTGTGAAAGTACTTCAGCTTGGGAGCTTCGTAACTTGAAGAAACTGGCTGCCTTGGGATATTCATGATGGTTTCCGTAAAGTAGTCGATTAATAGAGAAAACCATCAAAGGTAGGTGTTAGTCCGATTACGCACTCAAGAGAGGATCAAAGGCTTAAAAATGATAAAGTTCTTAAAACACCTTCAGTGTGTGTTTGTGTGTGTGTGCCGAAATTAAGAACTTACTTTTAAGAATTATACATTGACCAACCCTAATTAGGGTTAATGGGATGCCTTATATACCACATGAGTTGGTATATTAAGGCTTGGGACTCAAACAATAAAATATTTACAATTTGACCCCAAATACAATAAATTAACTAATATTGACCCAAAACTCAAATACTAACTAAGGACACTACAATTAATTCCTAACATTCTCCCCCTTAGTGTCCTTTCTTCGTCTTTGTCTGTTTCTTTGAGCCTTTGGGTCGTTGCTGGGCGTACACGGAGTTCCGTAGTCCAAGCTTGTGCTCGTACGTCCTTATTTCCCTCCGGAACGAAAGCCTTTCTTGTATGTTGTTCAGCATATTCAGTATCTTGGCTTTTGTGTCCGGTCCTTCACCTTCCATCTTATCCAGTATGCTCCTCAACTTCTCTCGTATGATGAGGAGCGTTCCGTCGGAGAATTTTGGTATCTCCGATTTCTTCAATATTCGCTTTTCTCCCTTGTAGTTGATGTAGACCACCGCTGGATCTTCACTTTCGAACACGTGGCCTTCACCATATTCAACTTGTTCAGGGAGCTCGAATGATGGTTTGGTGAGGTTGACCTTTCTGACATTTGACTCCAGTGCTAGCTGCAGGTCGTGCGTCGCTCCGTACTTGATTTGTCGGAGCATGAACCTTTTGATCGTCATGTATCCTAATTTGACGTCCTGGTCCTGCAGCGTTCCCACGTATCGGTAGCTTCCAATCATCTGTGAGATGTCTTCAGCTCTGATGTACGGGAAGTCAGCCTCTGTCAAGGTCTCTCTTGTACCGTCTTCCCTCACTACGTGGTAGACGCTTAGTAGGAAGGTCCCGAGCCGATCTATTCCAACTCTTTCTACGGCTTGTATTCGGGGCCTCTGCTTTTCCTCTCGCCTGAGAGCAGCCAGATCATTTCCTTTCCCTAAGAACATATGAAGACGTCTTAGGGAAAGAAGGTAGAGATTGGCTCTGCGCTCTGACAGGTGCGTCATCCCACGTAGCTCCAGCTCGTTCAATTTGACGAGCTGATCCTCTTTACGCCAGATTCTTTTCCTTATCTCTTCTTGGTATGGAACTAAGATTCTGACGTTTTGCCACGGAAGATCGACCGTTGCCCCGATCTTTGACATGAGAAGTGGAGCATCCTCATTTTGGACTTGATGTTTGAGTAGTTCCGGTAGATCGGGGAGGTCACTTTGCAGATCTTCCAGCTCCTCATCTTCATGGACTTTCACCAGGCTTATCGACGCCTTTTCGAGGAATAGTCTGGCGTTTTCTCGAAATCTGGCTTCGAGTGGAGGTCCATCGGTTGCTTCAGCCATCCTTCTTCAAATATATATTTCTCTACCACATCATGTGGATTGTAGAGTTGGCTGATTTCTTCCGAGATTTGGAGGTCAATAGATGTGGCTTGAGGTGGACTTTGTCGGTAGAAGGTTCTTGGTGAGCTAAGGCTTATAGTGACTGGAGTGGGTGTCGAAAGGGAAAGTGTATTGGAGATCTCTTGTGTATTTTGTTCGGTTGTGGTTGAGATCTCCATGGTAGGGAATATTATTGTGGTGCTGGAGACTTGTTTTGTTTTGCCTTTTGAGCTTGAGGTATCCAGCGGGTTGGATTCTTGGACTGTTTTGGTTGTTGGCTGCTGCTGGTGAGGGGATTCGACTCCACGCTGTCGGTTCTCCCCCTCGGGACGGTCCTCGTCTTCAGGGTCGTCCCGCGATCCAGATAGGCCCCCGGCTTGTGTTCGGCAGCTGGTGGGGTCAATCAGCCTCTAGATTTCTTTCTCCTTCGGTGTCAGGTGTGGCGCCGACCGGATACGTGCCAAAAGAATGTTGAAGAGTTCTTCAATGGGCACGTCCCACGGTCCTTCTTCTGGTTGTGTGAGTGAAGGAACAGCAGCAGCTGTCTCGTGTGTGACTGGAGTCTTGCCTTTGTCTTGTCTTGATGTTTCGATCATGGCCCGGACTTTTTCACTAGTTCGTCGCCAAAAGATCGTAGCCGAGACTCCGTCACAAACGGATCGGGAAATAAAACGGAGCCACTGAGGCGTGCCGTTGTCGCGACGTCAGAGTAGATTTCTGACGTGCCGCCCACTGTAGTGGGTCTTCCGGGGCCACCAAGGCACACCGGTGGCAACGGTGCTAAGACAAACTCAGACCGTTGGCCCGAGACGACTGGTGGGATGTTGATCGTTTCGGGGCTTCCGCTCAGTCCCTCGGAGATTAACCCCAGAGTGACGTCAGAGAGCGTTCTGTCTAAGTCTGGAAGACTTAGAGGTGCGGAAAATAGTGTATGTGTCCTAGAAATGGAAAAAATTTTAGTTGGTGCGGACACTAGACCTGTGATCAAGGAGGGCGCAGTCGGAGGAAGTGAACTGCTTAATTCAACATCTATTGCCTCCGAATAAGGCAATGATGGTTGTCGTGGCTCCTCCGGTGCTATTGAGACGGTCGTCTGTTGGGAGACGACCGAATGGGTTGGAAGGGTTATTTGCGTGCTTGGGCCTGATGGCACGACTGCTACTCGGGAGACGATCGTGTCGTCTCCTGTTCCTACGGGTTCGGCCCGGCTTTGTAGTGGGTTAGAGGACTGAGGAGGTCGATCATGTTTTTGTTTGGTGCGACGCTCCTGTATGCGTCTTACGTCTTCCCCTCGTTTTGTTTTTCGTGAGGAACGAGGAGGGGAAGCGGCGCTTCCTAGACCTAACTGAGGCTGGGGTAGGCTAATTCCCGGGGTAGGTTCGACTGGGTTTTGTCGAACCATAGGAGTGTCTTCAAGGGTGATGGATTGGAGGTACCTCGCTACTATTGGGTTGGAAGGATTAGCGATTTGTAGGAGGTGGTCAGGGATCCGCATCGACTCGAGATCAAATTTGGATTTGGAAGAATGGAGGGATGCTAGCTTGGGAATTTGGTATCCCTCCGATCTCGGTCGACGGGTTATCTCGGGGTGTAGGTCTTGAAAGTGGGTTATTATCACTGGAAACCACCGAAGGTAGGGAAGGACTTGTCGGGTTTTATTTTTGGTGGATAAGTCCCTTCGGCGGAGTTGGTCAAGGATATCGGCGCTGGGACCGAGATATTGTCAAAGTCAATGGCCGGGTTGTTGGGAATTTTAGTGGCCCATTGACTTTGAGGGAATACTTCGTCAATTTCTCGTAACATTTTTATTCAATCTGCTAAGAAGGAAACACAGAAAATTGTTAGCATAGGCAGAGTAAATAAAGACGTTACTTAGAAAAAAAAATTTCGGACTTGAAAAATTTTATATGAAAGTGCCCGAAATTTGCTTAAGTAAATAAGATTATACTTTTGAAATACAAGCGGCGAAGTTCACAAATTCGGCTAAGAGTACATTGAAAAGTTTAATACTCGAAGTTTGATTTGGCCGAATTTGGATTTGAAAGGTTTTGTTCGCCGAATTTGATGAAGTTCGGGTAATGAGGATTTGAAATTTTTGTTCGCCGAATTGTAATGAAGTTCGGGTAAGTAAAAATTAAATCGAATTTGTTATCATCATTCATCAAATTCGGGTGCTTGTCTTTAAAATTGAATTTGCCGAAATTGACAAATTCGGGCGATGGAATTCGACTGTGAGGAGTCGGGGTACAGTAGAAATTCGCCGAATTTCGAGTGAACAGTAGAAATTCGCCGAATTTTGGATTGAAAAGCAGAAATTCGGATGAAAATTTGAATTTTACTCGAATTTCGCCCGAAACCTAAAAATTAAAATAGGTCGATTCCATCGTGATTTGGATGAAATTTTGGCAAATAAATTGCAGATTCGGAATTTTATATTATGTCAAAGAGCTCCCCCTCAATAAAATGATATATACTCCCCCGTAATAAAAATAAGCTCCCCCTTAATAAATATGAAATATGAACTCCCCCTTAATGAAAATGAAATATAAACTCCCCCTTAATGAAAATGAAATAAAAACTACCCTTTTAAAATTTGCATGTAGAATTAATTTGTCTACTAAATAAAAGGTCATGAGGCACTATAGGTCAGTGTTGAAAATTCAACATGCCCAACTTAGAAACTAGGAAATGGAATCGTTTTTCATCCAGAGCCTTTGTAAATAAATCTGCAAGTTGAAGTTCTGTACTTACAAAATACATATCGATAGTGCCCTTTTCAACATGATCTTTTATAAAGTGATAACGAAGATCTATGTGTTTAGTGCGAGAGTGATGGACAGGGTTACATGTGATAGCAATTGCGCTCTTTGAGTCACTATATGTGGGTATATGATTAAGATCGAACCCATAATCTCGTAGTTGCGTACGCATCCACAAGATTTGAGAGCAACAGCTTGCTGCAGCTACATATTCTGCTTCAGCAGTTGAGGTAGAGACACAATTTTGTTTCTTAGATGACCAACTAATTAGTTTGTCTCCCAGAAATTGTGCTCCACCCGAGGTGCTTTTTCTGTCCATCTTGCACCCTGCATAGTCGGCATCAGAATATCCGACGAGATTATACCCGGAACCTTTGGGATACCAAAGTCCGAGATTAGGTGTTCCTTTGAGATATTTCATGATTCTCTTCACGGCTATGAGGTGCGATTCTTTGGGATTAGCTTGGAATCGGGCACATAGACATGTCGAGAACATGATATCCGGTCTACTAGCTGTCAAGTAAAGTAATGAACCTATAATTCCTCTATAAAGGGTTGGATTGACTGGTTTCCCAAGAGGATCCGAGTCAAGTTGGCATGAGGGGGACATAGGGGTACTTTTTGTAGTACAATTTTCCATGTCAAACTTTTTCAAGATGTCATGGATATATTTGGTTTGACTTATGAAAATTGCGTCCGAAAGTTGCTTGACTTGTAAACCCAAGAAAAAGTTGAGTTCACCCATCATGCTCATTTCGAACTTAGTTTTCATAAGTTCTCCAAATTGGTCACACAGCTTTAAATTAGTAGATCCGAAAATAATATCATCTACATAGATTTGGACTAAGAGAATATCTTTACGTGTGCGTTGGATGAAAAGGGTTGTGTCAATTTTTCCTTTTTCGAAGCCTGACTTGACCAAAAAGTCAGAAAGAACATCATACCAAGCTCGAGGGGCTTGTTTGAGTCCGTATAAGGCTTTATCTAGCTTGTAGACATAATCAGGGTGAGTTGAGCTCACGAATCCTTCGGGCTGTTCCACATAAACTTCTTCTTTCAAGACTCCGTTAAGAAACGCAGTCTTGACATCCATTTGGAATACGGTGAAGTTTTTATGGGCAGCATAAGCAAGGAATAACCTAATGGCTTCGAGTCGAGCTACGGGGCGAAGGTTTCATCGTAATCAATTCCTTCTTGTTGATTATACCCCTTAGCTACGAGTCGAGCTTTGTTTCTTATTACTATCCCATTTTCATCCTTCTTATTCTTGAAAACCCATTTGGTACCAATAATGGTTTTGCCAAGGGGTTTCGGGATTAGTCTCCAGACCTGTAATCTATCGAACTGATTTATCTCTTCTTGCATTGCAATAATCCAATCAGGATCTTCCAATGCTTGTTTGGCTCTTTTAGGTTCTATTTGGCTCAAAAAGCAGGTAAATAGTCCTTCGTGAGTAGTTGAGGATCTAGTGCTTATTCCTTGGAGAGGGTCTCCAATAATTTGTTCTACGGGATGAGCACGTGTCCACTTTCTTTCATGAGGAAGTGGTTGAGAGGTTGTCTCGTTTATTGTGGACGCGATTTCATTTTCCGTAGAAATGGAGACCTCAACGGGAGGGTTTGTCTCATTTTCTAAGGTCTCTTCGGAAGAGTCGTTTTCAACAGACACTTCGATTCCTAAATCATTGGTGACATCTAATTCTGGTTCTTGTGAAGTTTCACAGTTCACTATTGGTTCTACCATATGTGGACTGCTTGTGTCACCATCTTGGATGGATTGTCGTGAGACTAATTGTTGACATGGGTTAGAGTAAATTTTCTCAAAAAGGATACTTAATTCCATGTCTTTTGAGGAATTTGAGGCTGATGTCTCTTCCACAGGTGTGGGAATGTGTTGATCATCAGTCAACACTCTAATAAGTCCGGGTTCTGGACTGATTTGTTCAGAAGCCATTAAGGGTGTTTCATTGAAGGTCACATTGGAGCTTTCCATGACCGTTCTCCGCTTCTTAAGGTAGACTCGATATGCTTTAGATTCTAGAGAATACCCAATGAAAGTTGCCTCTAATGCCTTAGCATCAATCCTCGGTTTTCCCTGTCATTTGCTACGTAGCAAATGCATCCGAAAACGCGAAGAAATCCTATATTGGGGATTCTTCCATTCAATATTTCATATGGAGTCTTTCCAAAGCGTTTGTGAATTATTGTCCTATTTTGGGTGAAGCAGGCAGTACTGACTGCTTCAGCCCATAGAAAGTGAGGAAGTTTAGAGTGAATAAGCATAGTCATAGCAGCTTCAACTAGGGTCCTATTCCTCCTTTCTACGACTCCGTTTTGTTGAGGAGTTTTAGGAGCAGAGAAGTGTTGGGAGATCCCTAGGGATTGGTAGAATTCGCTCAGTAACTGATTTTTAAATTCAGTCCCATTATCTGAGCGAATTATACGAATTTGTAAGCCCGACAAATTCTGTGTCTTTTTCACAAAAGCAATTATGAAGTCAGGAGTTTCTGCCTTTGTTCTTAAAAATTTGGTCCAGGTGAACCTAGAAAAGTCATCCACTATTACTAGTACGTAACGTCGTCCATTTATGCTCTCAATTCTCATTGGTCCACAGAGGTCCATATGAAGAATCTCGAGTGGTCGTGAGGTTGAGGCAGTTTGTTTTGATTTGTGGGATGCTTTTCGCATTTTTCCTAACTCACATGCTGAGCAGAGATGCTCTTTGTGATATTTCAAGGCAGGCAATCCCTGTACAAGATTATCTTTTGAAGTTGACTTAGAGTCTTGAAATTTAGGTGAGATAATCGTTGATGCCATAAATTGTTCTGTTGAAGAGATGCTTTACTCAACAGGCAAATGGCTCGGGATTGATGAACGGTTCTAAGATTGATGGTGTAAAGATTGGATTTTCTAGTTCCAGTGAGTAATGGTTTACCGTTACCACCATTTACACTACATCCTTCAGTATGGAAGTTGACCGTGAGTCCACGATCACAGAACTGTCCTATACTGAAAAGATTGTGGCTTAAGCCATCAACATATGAAACATCCTTAATTAAGAGATTTTGATGTATGATATCACCGTGACCCAGGATGGGAGCTGAGTGGTTGTTCCCGAATCGCACATTTCCACCAAATCTCTCTGTGTAGTTGCTCAGCAGTTCTTTTCTTCCGGTCATGTGTGTGGAGCAACCCGAGTCTAAGTACCACACATGACTTATCTGCAAGATAAGATTAAGCAGTGTTAGAGATCCCGTTTATTACGGGTCTTCTATCATTTGCAGAGGTTGAGGTGCATGCAAGATTGGGTGAATTGTGTACCGGGTTGGCTTGTATCTTTCCTGAGTTTTTCGGTACCCAAATTTTCTTTACCCCTAAAGGAAAACAGAGCTTTGTGCATGCAGCAAGCACTGTTTTAATACCCAGATTTGTTTGCAATCTTTTCCCTTAGCTTCAGCTCGGGTTTTCGATTGCTCAGATATTTTTGGATCTGTTTTGGTCACGTTTTTGGCCTTTTTCTCTAAAGCTTGAGCTTTAGCTTTTGTTTCAGTGAGAGTTGGCCTTCTGAATGTTCTAGCTACCTTTTCGTCAACTTTTAGGTTGGACGTTTTGGATGGTAGAACCGTTTTCGTGTGTGTTCCTGAAATCATATTTCTACGACGTATAAATTTAGCATTCATAGCTATACACCTATCGTAGGTAATATAATCACTGACAGTCTTAACAGAACTGGTTTTGGAAGAAATACGGGAATAAGCGGAAGCATTGTTCGAACTACATGAAGAAAGATTTCTAAATGTTTTTGGAAATAATTTTAAATCAGAAACACTAGTCAAATTTTGCTTCGTCTTTTTATCAAAGATTTTGGCATCCTTCTCTTGCGTTCCTGAATTTTTCTTCCCAGCAGTCTCTGTCCGTCTCAGATCTGTCATAGATGGTGAAGGGATGTTAGCTGTTGCTTGAATGAGAATCTTCTTAGTTAGCCTATTCTTCATGGATGAGGAATCTATTGGTGTTATAGTAACAGACTCCGACTTAGAAGATTTAGCGAGATCAGGATATGATTGATTTTCAAGTGAGGAAATTCTCTCAAGGAGTTTCTCCTTTTCAGCTTGAAATGTTTTCCGTTCGAGCTCTATCGTGGATTGAATATTCTTCATCTTTTGAGGAATGTAAATTCGGCAAAGATCTGAGTTCTTTGAGCTAGATGTTTCTGTCATGGGCTGATCAGATTCAGAGGGAGGATGGGGAAACATATGTAGATAGTCATTTGAAAGAGGAATTTCCCTACTTCGATAACTATCGTTGATTTCCTTGTAATCCAAGGATATTTCGGCCTTGCTTTTGTTCTTGCGCTTTTCCTGTTCTAGGTTATCTTCTTCTTCAGATGATCTGAGAAAGGCTAACAAGCTAGGTATTCCTAGTCCTAGGTATGCAGCATTGTAAAGAGCAAGTGGCCGTTTATCAGTGGTTGGTTGGTTTGGCTTAAAACCTAAGCCCTCACGTGGATTGTAAAATCTCGTGTCCTTAGGCTGATTCAAGAAAATCGTTTTGTCGGTTTGTCCCCTTTTCGTAAGGAGGTCCTCCAGACTTTTGATTTTGGAGTAAAGCTTCTTACGTTCCTCCATTAGAAGATTGTATTGATCTGTTTTACCAATACGCTCTTCTTCACTAATTCGCAGGCTAGTGGTTAATTGACTAATATTTGCATTCAGCATATTAGTCTCGGATTCAAGCTTCGAGATTTTCTCAGATGCATTTTCTAAATGACATCTGAGAGTTGCTTTTTCACCTAAGTGTTTGAGCACACATTGATAATTTGTTGCGTTTTTCTTTTCCAGAGCTTCTAGTTTTTGCAAGTGTTCTAATGGAGAATTCTGGATATGCTCAAGCACGGTCAGTTTTGATGTCAGGGAAACTACTTTTTCTTCAGATTTTACTAGATTAGCTTCAGCTAATTCTAGTGATTTTTCTGAAGTAGCTAGTTTATTTTCTAGCTCAGTGACCAAATTTTGTGTTTTGGCCAAGATGATGTCATTCTTGGCCATATCTTTATATGTAGACTCCCCCCTTTTCATTGTTAGAATTGGGGGTCTGTTATCACTTCCGATTGCTATGATATCCATGGATGTAGTTGAGTGCCTTTTAATGATCGTTCACGGTCGTGATCTGCAATCCTAAATGGTCAGTTTCGAGAAATAACGTCAAAGATTAACGTTAAGTTTGAATAAATTTTGGTTGGATAGAAATTGTGTTTAAGTGATCGACTTTTTATTTTAATTTGAAAGAGTAAAATTCGGGCACTTGTAGAGTTGTTGCCGAAATTTGAATTCTGAAATTCGGATGAAAAGACTTTGTCGAGAATTTTGAAATCAAAGGAAATCAAAATTCGGGTGACAAATATAAGTTCGCCGAAGTTCAGGATTAAATTAAGGTAGGAAAAATTTTATCGAAAATTACTTTCAAAATTCGGGTAAACTAAATTCAGTCGAGAATTAAAAAAAATCAAAATTCGGGTGACTTTCTGATAAAAGTTCGCCGAGAATTAAGAAATTCGGGTGACTTAAATCAAAACTTCGCCGAAAATTTTAAGTTGAAATTCGGGCAATCTTAATTTTAAAATTCGACCAAATTCGCCGTGAATTTTAAACAGTAGAAAGCAAATTCGGCGAATAAACTTAGCTTACTCAAATTCGGTCAATTTTCTGATCGAAAATTTTCTCAATTTCGGCGAATTTCAATTGAAATTCGGCAATATGAGTTAATTTTCGGGTTCAAGAACGAGAGTGAATAAACACTGTTCTAGAGAAACGCCCGAAATTTTTCCAGCAACTTTAAAACACACCAATTTCAATCGATTTCTCCCCAGAAATTTCTCAAACTTGACGAAAATTAATCTAAACGAGTTCCTAAACAAGCCAAGACTGATAATCAAGCATTTAAAGGTTTAAAAACATCAATAACAGCAAGATCTAACCCAAAATACTTGAAAAAAATCGAAAATAAAATTTGCTTAGTAAACTCTTTCGATCTTGACGAAATCAAACGAAATTGGTATAGATTTGCACAGATCGATCCGTGTCTTGCTCTGATACCACTTGTTAGTCCGATTACGCACTCAAGAGAGGATCAAAGGCTTAAAAATGATAAAGTTCTTAAAACACCTTCAGTGTGTGTTTGTGTGTGTGTGCCGAAATTAAGAACTTACTTTTAAGAATTATACATTGACCAACCCTAATTAGGGTTAATGGGATGCCTTATATACCACATGAGTTGGTATATTAAGGCTTGGGACTCAAACAATAAAATATTTACAATTTGACCCCAAATACAATAAATTAACTAATATTGACCCAAAACTCAAATACTAACTAAGGACACTACAATTAATTCCTAACAGTAGGGAACAACCTTTGACTTCTTTGGGTTGTCTCTCGTGTTTAGTTGCTTGGTCACGTCGTTCCAGATAAGTTGGGCAACATCTTGATCCTTGTTGACTAGACGCAGGGTATTCGCATTACACCGGACGAAGCAGGCGTGTTTGGGTGATAAGTACTTGTTGACCAGCCTGAAGAGCGTCTCTTCCATGAGATAAAATTTTAACTACCCCTAGTGCTCCACCTCAAAGATGTAAAAGGTTACTCCCACTCAAAATATGCATTTGTAAATGAAAAAGCATAATTTATAAAGGATCAGTGGGACATAATTGATCAAGAAGTTAGATTCAACATGCCCAATTTAGAATCCAGAAAATCTTTACCCAAACTCTTAGTAAATAAACCGGCAAGCTGTTATCGGTGCATATAAAGTGATTGATTGTGCCCTTTTCCACGTGATCTTTTACAAAGTGATACCTAAGGTCTATATGCTTCGTGCGTGAATGGTAAATAGGATTACCCGTGATAGAAATGACACTCTTAGATTCGATGTATATGAGTACGTTATATTAAACAAACACATAGGCATGCAATTGCATCCTCATCCACATGATTTGAGAGAAACAACTACAAACATCGACATACTCCGCTTTAGTTGTGGAGGTTGAAATGCAGTTCTTCTTGTTGGATGACCAGCAGACTAGTTTGTCACTTGGAAATTGCGCTATGTCCAATGTGCTTTTCCTGTCCGTTCTGCATAGTCCGTAGTAGTGCAACCAATTAAGTTAAAACCGAAGTTTTAAAGATATCATAGTCCGAGATTCGACGTCCCTTTGAGATATCTCATGATGCCCTTCACAACTATCATGTGTGATTCCTTTAGATTGGTTTGAAAGTGAGCGCACAGGCAAGTGAAGAACATGATGTCAGGCCGACTTGAAGTTAGGTACAACAACAAGTCTAGGATTTCTCTGTAAGTTGTAGTGTTGGACTGGTTTGCCAGAACGATCGGAGTCAAGCTTACATGTTGTTGATGTATTCATTGGTGTGCAGTTCTCCATGTTGTACTTCTTTCGAGCAAAGGTTTCGTCGTAGTCGATACCCTCCTGCTAATTGTTGCCCTTCACCACTAATCACGCCTTGTTCTTGATAATGACACTTTCTTCATCTTTCTTGTTCTTGAAGATCCATTTCGTGCTAATGATTGTCTTTTCTTTGGGTCTCGAGACTAGGCTCCAAACGTTGAGCCTCTCAAACTGTTGGATTTCATCTTGCATCGCCTTAATCCAGTCAGGATCTGCTAATGCCTCAGTCATCGTATTTGGTTCTATTTGGCTCAAGAAGCATGTATACAAACTCTCGTTAGTCGTTGAAGATCTCATCTTAATGCCTCGAAATGGATCCCCTAAAACTTGATCTGTTGGATGGACTCGAGTCTACTTTCTCTCATGAGGGAGAGGTTGTATAACGTTATCTTCGTTTTGTGGATCCATGAACTCCATGTCATTT
Organism: Linderniella brevidens; assembly: GCA_004919715.1. Classification (NCBI taxonomy): domain Eukaryota; kingdom Viridiplantae; phylum Streptophyta; class Magnoliopsida; order Lamiales; family Linderniaceae; genus Linderniella; species Linderniella brevidens. The sequence goes on from SWDC01000148.1 coordinate 11,838,530, forward strand.
GCGGTAGATATATCTATAGGAGGATCGTTTTCATTTGCAATGATTGTTTCTTCTTCGGCCACTTGCGTAGGTTCTACTTGTTACAGACGAGGACCTGCATCGAAGTTCCAAAAGAGAGAATCCAGGTCTGTGTCGCCGTTTTCTCGGAGTTTGATGTCCCTTCTACTGGTGTGGGACTTCGTTGATCTTTCACCAACACTCTGATTAGTACGAGTTCTAGACTAAAGTGTACATAAGTCATTTCTCTCGTTTCACTGAATATGACATTAACGCTCCCCGTGATGTCATTGAGGTAGACTCGATAAGCCTTTGACGCCATTGAGTATCCTATGAATACCGCCTGCTTTGGGATCAAATTTACTTCTTCGTCTCTATCATTAGCAAAAAAAAAAAAACCAGCCGTAGACGCAAATAAACCCAATAGTTTGTATTCGTTGGCTGATATGATCGTAGGGAGTCTCCCCTAGGGGTGAAAACGAGCCGAGCTGAGCCCGAACATGGCCGAGCCCTAGTTCGGCTCGATTAAGTATTATTATGCTCAAGCTCGGCTCGAGCTCGATCGAGCTTGATAAAATTCAGCTCGAGCTCGGCTAGATAAGCTATGTAATTCGAGGTATTTGAGCTCGGATTTGGGCTTGAGCTAAAGTTTGGTATATATTAATAAATAAAAATACTTATTTTAATATATACTATTAAATATTTTAAATATTTAAAAATAAAAGTATAGGCTCGATATGGGCTCGACGAGCCACGATGATAAGCTCAAAGCTCGGATCGAGCTCAAATCAAGCTTTAACCGAGCTGCTCGCGAGCAGCTCGGTTCATTTACACCCCTTGTCTCCCCGAGCCATTTGTGAATGCTAGTCCTGTTATGAGTTAAGCACGCTGTGCTGAGTGCTTCTTCCCGTAAGAAGTGATGAATGCCAGTATGAATTAGCATGGACCGGTCGAGCTGCCTCTACCATTTCACTACTCCATTTTGTTGTGAAGTCTTAGCAGTAGAGAATTGTTGTGAGATTTCTAGTGATTGATAGAAGTCACATAGTCGTTGATTCTTAAACTCAGTCACGTTCTCTGTACGGATAAGTTGGATAGTGCTCTGCAGTATATTCTGGGTTATTTTCACAAATGTTATGATCAATTCAGTTGTCTCATCCTTTGTTCGGAGATCTTGTCATGTGTATCGAGAGAAGTCGTCCACGATCACAAGGACATACTTGCCTTCATTGATGCTCTGAACTCACATATGACCACACAAATCCATGTAAATCAGTTCCAATGGACGAGAAGTTGAAGCTATCTTCTTCGCCTTGTGGGAGGCTCTCTTCTTCTTCCCCTGATCACAAGCAGTGCAAAGGTTTCCTTTTGAAACTTCAAAGTTGGTAGTCCGGTGACTAATTTTCTACGTGTAATTTAGTCATATTTTTTAAGTTGAGGTGAGATAGTCGCTGATGCTAGTGGCTTCTTTGTTGCATGGATGCCATGGACAATAACCATACAGCCGTAGAAGGTTTGATTGTCTTCAAATCTATGGCATAGAGGTTCGACGTTCTGGACCCAGTAAAGAGCTTTTTCCCTTTATCATCGCTCACACTACAGCCTTCTGCTCGGAAGTTAACATTTAGTCCTTTATCGCAGAATTGTCCGACACGAAACAGATTGTAGGTCAAGCCGTCGACATAGGAGACATCTTTGATCGTGAGGCAGTCATGGATGAGTTCACCTTATACTAGAATTGGAGCATATTGATTGTTCCCGAAACAAACTTTTCCATTGAATCTTTCAGTGTAGTTGCTCAACAGTTCTTTTCTTCCCTTCATATGAGTGGAACAACCATAGTCGAGGTACCACACAGATGGATCTGCAAAAAAAATTAAAGTGACTTAGGTACCCATTTAAGGATGGGTCCTCCCTTATTGCAGAAGATGTTTTGCACACACTTGTTTTTTATTTTGTCCTAAGTCGCTCTTTGGCAAATTACTTTGCTTGGTGTCGGACTTAGGGACCTATATCTTTCTGGTACCCAGTGGGTGATGTGGATTAGGACTTGACACAATTATTAATTTAGGCACCCAAATTTGTCTAGTGCCTACCGATTTGGCTTTAATAATAGTGTGCTAGGCTTAGTTGATGCACGTTGCTTTTCTTAACATATTTTGTACGAAGTTTAGTTGAAAAACTTACACATTTTTTGCTTTGATTAGCATTTAATTTCATACGACAAGAATGAATAACATGTGTATCATTAGAATTAAAACGCTTAACATCATTAACATGCGTGAGTCGAGAAAACATCGAAGAGAAAGTGGAACAATGGTCTGTAATATAGAAAGCAGGCTTTCCGTCTGAGTTTTAGTTAAGCTTCGGTAAGGAAACAAAAGATAATGGTAGCTTCTTCTTTTTTGAAAAGAGAGTAGGTCATCCTTTTGAATCCAAGCCATTTTCATCTCCTCCTTTTAACTTAAGTCTTGCATGTAGGCACATATAAAAATGAGTTCGTCAAATCATTTTGGTGAGAAGAAACTTCATCTATTTTTCTAGTTTGAAAAGGGTGTTCTTTTTGAAATTTTGCATGTCAAACAATGTGTGAGGTCGAAGCTTTACTCATGTCGCGAAGTTTTTCAAGTGAAGAAATTTTACTGAAGAGCTTTTTTTTTTTCTGCTAGAAAACCTTTTATCGCCGACTCAAGAGATAAGTGTAAATCAACAATTTACGAATTATCTCTAGAATATAAATATTTGAAGTACTAGGTTTTTCTATATCAGAGGATTCTTCCCTGATAGTAGTGGCTTTGGTTGAGGGAGAACATAAAAGTAGATTGTCCGTAAATAGAGAAATTTCTCTAGTCTTATAACTATCATTCAATTATGGTCAGACGCGATTTCAGTGTAGGCTTTCGTATCTTGCTTTGTCTGTTTAAGATCATCTATTTCTGATGCTCCTTTGAAAGCCATTAGCTTTGGGAGTGCTAAACCCATATACGCGATATCGTAAAGTTGATGTGATGTCACTTTTTTTAACTTACGTGGATTTTTGTATCATAACCCTTCGACATAATTGTAAAAGCTTGTGTACTTAAATTGATTCAGAAATATCGTTTGGTCTTTTTGACCTCTTTTGGGTAAAATATCTTCTAAGATCTTAATCTTTCAGTATAATCGTTTGTGTTCCGTAACGATCGTCTCATATTGTCTTAAGACATTTTTACACTCAGTCTCACATGCTTTTATGCTTTCTGTCAGATCTCAGACTCTTTCTTAAGAGTTCTCTATCTTGGTTTCTGAACTCGTGATCTTATCCTTTATATTAGCCAATAATGTTGTAAGGTTAGATTCATTAAGCAAGTGTCTACGTAATATGACTTCATTATTAGCTAGTCTATCTTCTAACTTTAACAGTTTTTTGTTCTCTACGAAGAGATGCAAATTTTTGTTGTAACTCTAGTAAACTGTTATAGTCAGAATTAACTACCTCCGTTTCAGATGATGAAGCGTTTGAGTCGTTGTCAGTAGTCTCCATGGGGTCTTCATCTAAGTATCTCCTTCCACATCAGCCGCAAACGATAGATTCATAGGTTCGATCTCTGGCGTATCTTCTAGCTAATGGTCATGTTCTGCCACTAGTGCTACTCCATCTTTCGTTGGTTTAGACAATTGAAGCTTCTCGGTGTAGTATCTTGCATCCTTTTTCTATGGCAGAAAGCAATCTCTCGCCTTATGCCTGAGGTTGCTACAACTAGTACTTCATCTGTCACGCCCAAACCAGTGTCGAAAGCACGAGAGCTGCATTTCTCGATAAATGCAAGGCTGAATATCAACTCACACGTAAAGAATTCAAATCACACGAAGAAGTATGAAAATAAACGAAAATATATACTTATAATAAGAATGGGTTAAACTGTACCTCGATCACCGAAGGAATACATGTACAAACAAAATCTCCTTTCAAAACCAATGGATCAGACATAAAATAAAGATAATATATCAAGAATGAAGGAACGACAGTAGAAACGATGCTCAAAGAAAGGCAACCTCCGGCCAGAAGTGATGCAACAACCTGGAAATATATATATATATATATATATATATATATATATATGAAGGTGCGCAAACCATTAGCTCAGTGAGATGATATGACTGAGACACCTTCTCCTCGCAAAAGACGTGTCCTCAACGATGATACCATACAAACCAAATATACCGACTACTCAAAATTACTGGGTCAATAGTTGATCGATTTTGTTTTTACCGTGCCCTTGTTTAACTGACGATACATACAATCGAAGCATCCATTCTTTTGTTGACGAAATGAAAAAGAGAACCTGACGGAGATGTGTTGGGTTAGATGAATCCCTTATCTAATAACTCTATCAATTGCGTCTTGAGTTCGTTTAGTTCAGTTGGAGATGTTCGATATGTGATAGTAGTCTCTAGAGCGTATCAATTATGAAATCGACTTCTCGAGTAGCTGGTTGTCTAAGTTGATCTTTGGAAAACACATCAGAGAACTTGTTCACAACAGGAATATCTTCTATCGTGGTCGTAGAACGATACGTGTCAATGATAGAAGCTAAGAATGCATCACAACATTTGCGCATTAATTATGACCTGAATGAAATTATAACAAGTGACGTCGATTGTCGTTCACAGTCAAAAATCAGTTTGGAAATCCAGGCCTAGTAAAGTAATCAGTTTTGCTTCACAGTCATAAACTGCATGATGATATGATAGCCAATCCATGCCAAGAATAGCATCGACATCGACCAACTGTAAAGGTATAAAAGTCGCCTTCTAGAGTAGAATTTCTAATAAAATGGTACATATTTTGAACACCAAGTCTCGAGCAATATGTTCGTGAAGAGGTATGAACAACAACCTAAGGTAATAAGGGATAAGTACGATAAAGAAGACTTGTCGTAAGATAGTTTTGAACATAAGATCGATCAGAATCTGGGGCAAAATTAACATAGATCGAAGGATAAATATGTGGCTTAAAGAAGCAACGATACATTAAAGCCAATAGGCGAGATCTTCGAAGGAAAAATAATATAAATGATATCGACCTTATGGGAATGGTTTTTTAACTTCTCAACTACCATTGACGCACATCCTGGCCCAAATGTTTTTTTGGAATCACTAGAAGATGACTCCTAGATCATAAAGTATCATATGTCTCTAGGACTTCTTTTGGGCAAGCACCTGCTTCTGTGACATCATTTGATGTTGCTCTGATGTCATCATTTGATCAGCTCATATCTCAACTCATGGTTACTCAATAAAATTAAAAAAAAAATGAATAGTTTTTCCTCGAGGTCTTTGTGCACTAGGGAATGAAAGACGACTTAGAGAACCATGAGAAGTGTGTCCCCTCCGCGACCTCGAACTGGAGGTGTCATAATACATATAAATAGAAGAGACCGAGATCAATATAAAAAATGTTATATCTCGTCAAAGAAAAAAAATGGTGCATTGACTATACCGAAGAGAGAAAGAAGATGAATGGAACAAGGGTTCTGATACCACCAAAACTGTCACGCCCCGACCAGTGTCAAAAGCGCAACACCCACCATGTTTTTCGATAAAAGCAAGGCTCGATATCAAGTCATACGTAAAGAATTTAAATCACACGAGAGAAGTATGAAAATCAACGAAAAGATATATTTATAACAAGAATGGGTTGCACTATACATAGATCACTGCAGGAAGACATGTAGAACAAAATCCCCTTCCAAAATATATCCCCGCCAATGGATGTTAGATATATTAAAGTGTCCAATATATTTTATTAAGTCTATGTCTTATAATTTCTTTATTAAGTGAACTAGAGTCCAGAATGTGAGCTCTAGTGATTTGCTAGTGTTTGTAATGAGCCAAGTAGGGCCCAAGGCCTAATTCCTATTCAAATGTATACATAGTCAAACCCCCTACACATTAATGAATGTGAATCAAATAGAATATTCCTTGATTATAGCGCCGCTCCAGTGCTCTCTCGCCAAGAACACGCACTAACATAGTAAAACTCGCGCAAATCTCTTTTTCATTCTCCCATTGTTGATCGTTGAGGTGTCTGGTAACCTACAAGTGGTATCAGAGCCAAAACGCGATCGATTGGACATAGTTTTTGCATTTTCGCAAGTATGTTTTCCATTTTCGCAGGTTTTATTGTGGTTTGTGCATATTATCTTGTTCTTCAACATTTGCGAGTGAAATCATGCTTATTTTTTTAGTTTTAAACTCGTCTAGTGCTATACGATATTTTCGAGGGTTTCTGTGAAAGAACCCAGAATGTTTTATCAAGTTTAAGTGACTTTCTAGCAAAAATATAGGTTTATAGGTTTTCAAAACTCGTTTTTGAACTCTCAAAAAATTATTATGAAAAGTGCATCGAAAACCATTTTGAAAAGGGTTTCGCAAAGCTACACTTGAAAATATTTTTCGAATCTATACCTCATTTCGAAAACCTCATATTTTGAAAATTATTTCGCAACTTATTGACTTTCGAAAATAATTTTTGCAAGGAAGATTTTTGTAACTCACATTTTCGAAACCACATCGAAAATCACTTCGACAAATTTTCAAACTCATTTTGAAAATCCAGAATTTCGAAACTTAAAAATTTTCGAAACTCAATTTTCCCAACTCGATTTTCGCTCTCAAAAACTTTTCGAAATCACATTTTCGCAACCACATTTTCGATAAATAACTTTAAAAATCCAAATTTTCACACGAATACATACACATAGACAATCCAATCACACACATAAAGATCCAAACACCCAAAACCAACAATGGACACTCTAGCCATGGTAAGTGACATAATCTACCAGTACTCAGACGGGGAGAATTCACCGCCTGGAGGAGCATGTTCATGAATTTCCTTGAGATATAAGAGAGCGGAGATGACATCATTCGCTCCCTAGAAAACGGACCAGCACAATTTTGGATGACCATCCCTGGCGATGAACAAGCAACTCCCGCAGTTCTCCCAACTAGAGTACTCAAAACACCGACCGAGTACAACAATGCGGAGAGAAGATGAGCCAGAGCCGACCTCCTAGGAAAGACCTACCTTCTGCAAGTCATGCCAAACGACATCTTTAACCAAGTCGATAGCTTTCAAACGATCAAAGAAATGTGGGATTAAGTCACAAAGATGATGCAGAGAACTGAGGTCGGATTGAGAGCTAAGAAAGCCAACACCCTCACTGCTTACGACTCCTTCAACACTAGGCCCGAAGAGAAAATTGGTGAAACTTATCGAAGGTTCATGATCCAAGTGAATCAGATGAAGAAGGTCAACATCACAAGGACGACATGGAGCTAAATGTCAAATTTCTCACTACACTAGTGCCGGAATGGAAGAAAATAGCCTCTAACTTCAGGCAGGGGACCTCGATGAGATTGATATTCATAGCATCTATGAGAATCTTGAACAACAGGCCGATTATATCAACGAAGCAATTGGTAGACAAAGGAGCAAGGCAGTGATAGACTCACTCTCCATAGTAACAGATAACACGCTCAAGAGAAGCACTAAATCTGAAAAGAACAAGTCTGTGAAGCCTCTCAGTCTGTCACAGAGTGAAGACTCTGGATCAGACTCCGACCCCGAGTTCAGAGATTTCGAAAAGCAGATGACTCTCATGATGAAGATGATGGGCAAGAGATTTTTTACGAAGTCGTCGTCATCTGCAAACAAACAAAGAGTCTCATCCAGCTCCAGACAATCACGAAAACCTCTTCAGCAGTCGGAGACAAAGAGTGCCGTTGGCCCAACAAATGCTACAACTGTGGCAAGCCCGGGCACTAGGCTAAAGACTGCGTTCTTCCAGAAGGACGACGAGTTATACTCTAGGAAGCTTCAGCTTTTGAGGCAGAAGAAACTGGCATAACACTGATGGCTGAGCAGGACCACTGGCTCGAGGACACCTCAGAAAGCGAGACAGAAAACGTAGCCTTGATGGCCTTGGTAGAGGGAGCTGAGTCGGGCGAAGAGGACAAGGAGCCAGAGGTCGGTGATGGTGAAGGCGAAGAATCAACATTTGGGAGGGAGGTAAAATCTTTTGACCTTGGCATTTTAGAACTTAAAGAAAAATATAGTGTCTTTCGTAAAGAACATAAAAATATCAGGTCAATAGAAAAAAAATTAGCTAAGATTGCATCTTAGCAATAGCCCGTGAAAATATTAGCAGATTAGAAACTAGTTTAGCTACCTGAGGCTAGCCTAGCTAATTCTGAATCAAAGATTAGTGCTTTGACCAATAGCCTCTCTACTTATGAGCAAACCAAAAGTACCTTTATAGATCACAAAAGACTTTAAAGAACTTGGAAGCTCGTTTAGACAATAATCACAAGTGTTTGCTTAAGCATTTGAGAGAAAAATGTACTCCCAATTTCCAGCTGGAAGCTACACAATTGAGAGTCGAAAGTCATGCCTTAGATATAGAGAAGCTGAAAGCACATGGTAGTGAGTTAACAACTAGTTTGAAAACGAGTGAAGAGGAGCAAATCACTAAGACTAGCGAGTACAACATTATGAATGGGGAACGTAGAAAATTATACTCTAAGATTAAAAGTCCAGAGGACATTCTTACCAAAAGAGGGCAAACAAACGAAACGATCTTCTTAAACCGGCCTAGGGACACTAGATTTTACGATCCTCGTCAAGGCTTAGGTTTCAAACCAACTGATCAACCAGTTGAAAAGAAGCCCCTACCTCTTTAGGACATTAGATATATAGGTTTAAACCTACATCATCGAATGCCCTTCACGAGAGCATCAGAAATAGATGCTCTCGAGAAGACAATTGCAGATATAAAGGCAGGGGTCTTAGTGTCGCTTGATTATGCTGAACTGAATAGGAGTTATAAGACAAGGGAAATACCTTTGTCTGATGATCTCCCCATTTGTACACCCTCTTCTGAAGCAACGGTTGTCGAAGAAGAATCCACTGACATAGAAAAACCTAGAACTTCTAGCGCTTATATACTAGCAATAATCAGAGAAATCACTGATTAGCACTCTACCTTAGAGTCAGAAAGGATTGTTTACAGGTTGAGAATGAAATACTACTAAGTATAATTTCATCACTTGAAAAGCAAATCGACACTAATATAGCTTCAACCTCTAGAAATATGTCTCTAGTCTAACGACAAATAGAAACCCCACTAAGACTAGAACATTAAGAAAGCAAGTTTCCATTGGCAAAAACAAACTCACTAACTCGTCTTTGCATGTACTCACATGACTAAATCTAAGTAGAAAGGGGAAGAAGAAAGCCACGAAGACGACCTATCATTAGAAGACGTTACTCATTTTTCTAGGAAGAAGGAGGTAGTTTCTTTAGAAGCGTCTAGTTAAAAACGTTGTAGTAGGCGTCTTTCGTGTGTTAAAACTCGCATTGCTACATTTCTATCTTTATTTTCTATTTTTGGGCCTGTGAGAACATCTAAGCTTTTTAATTATATCTATTGTCATGATGATGCACTTGTTTTAAATTCTTGTCATAGAAAAGCAATCACTAACACAACAAAGAGAACAATACGTTCTTATCCCACGCCACGGTCTAAATCGGACAAAAAGAAAGAACGTATAGTCAAAAAGTCAAAGCACCCTAAAACTGAAGCTAAAGCTAAACTTTTAGGAATTAAGAAAATATGGGTAACAAAACGATAACTTGCATCTTGGACTAAAAAATGCTATCCGATAGGAATTAAAAAGATTTGGGTCCCTAAGTCCGTCAGTGAGGCTATTGATCATCGAAAACCGACTTAGGACACGAATCTACAAAAAAGTGCATGCGTTGCTTTTAAGGCTAATAAAGGAGGACCCGTCCTTAAATGGATACCTAAAACCCTTTAATTTGTTTTGCAGATCGATCATGGGTGGTACCTCGACTCAGGTTGCTCCACACACATGACTGGAAGGAAGGACTGTTGAGCAAGTACACTTAAAGATTTGGTGGGAATGTGCGCTTTGGGGACAACCAATCAGCTCCAATCTTAGGACATCGAGATCTCATTCATGAAAACCTGACGTTCAAAGATGTCTCATACGTGGACGGTCTAAGCCACAACCTCTTCAGCATTGGCCAATTCTGCGACAGAAGGCTGGAGGTCAATTTCCATGCTGAAGGGTGCAGTATAAGAATTTCAGAAAATCACAAAAGTATTGAATTCACATTCTAGAGAGAGAAATTCAATAACTTCCACTCTCTAGTTGTTTCTCTCTCCCGATTTTCAATCTCGATATTCGACCGGGGTATCTCGAGATTTCTTATTCGAATATCTAGAATTCATGCTTAGATTGATTGTTAGTTGATTAAAAATGACATAACAATTGGTATCAGAGCAGATCGTGATCGCATTTGGATTGAATTCGCTATTCTAAGATCAAAATTATTTTCCAGATTTTTCGATCGAAAAACTTACGTGAAATGCATTTTGATCTACATGCTCAATTTTGGAAATTTTGTTGATGATCATGCCGTTAAAGTGATATATTATATGCTAGGGATGAATTACGTACTGATTTCAATCGATATTTGTGTTTGCGATTGAGTTTTGAATATAATTTTATTTTCTTCATAATCGATATATTTTGCTGTAAAACGTGGTTAATCTTGTGTTTGTTCATATTTAGAACTTAGAATCGAGTGATTATTCAGAATTTAAGCACCTAACTTGAACTTTTCGGTTGAATCTGGTTTTTCACTGTTCCACTGAACTTGAAGGTTGTTCTTTGATCGTTTTTTGATCGAAAAACTTGGCGCGAAAAATATCTTTCGAATAAGTTTACAGCCGAAAAGTTTCTCGATAACAAACGCGGTTGTGTATTTCACTCAAATATAAGACTCGAAAAAAATTATTTTCAATTAGTTTTTCAATTTATATATAAATATCTTTTTTTGAGCGTAACAAAGCGTATTTTTTTCGACGGATACTGTTTTCGCTAAATAAATATCTAATTTTGACACGAAAAACTTGTTTTACTATTACATGTTTTTCGATCTCAAGATTTTCGAGTCAAAATTTAGCGAAAACATATTTCGATCGAATAATTCACTATGGAAAAACTTTTAGTCAACAATTCGAGTCAAACTTTACGAAATTTTCGATCACTTTTAATTTTTCGATTACAAATTTTTCGATAAAAGTTTTTGCGATCAACAAAATTATTCAACAAACTACTTTTCTATAGGATATTTTCCCTGCAAAACCCTTTTGTTCGAAAAATAGTTTTCGATAAAAATACCACGAAAAACTTATGCGATCGAAAATCTTTTTCGATTATAAGGTTCGAAACTTTTCAAATCAAAAAACTTACTGCTCGAAATTTTTTTTTTGTCTACTGAACTTTCAAACACACACATTTTACACTAATTTTAATTTTTTTTGAGAATCAAAAATCTTAATTTTAAAATTTGCGAAAATTATTTTTCTCCGAATAAACTTCTTCGATACTCAAAAATTTCGATCATAAATTTAAAATGCTTTAACAAATTTTGAAGTATCAATTCTTATATCAAATATTTTTCGCAATCAATACAATTCCTCTTTAAACCGAAAAATAGGTTCGAAAAAGAAAATGCTTAAAGTACGAGCCAAACATTACTAACGAAGTTCGTCACTTGTGAAGCACTTTTACCATTTCGATTCCAAACTTTCACGAAGATCCTACCAATCAACTGCAAATGGATGCTTCCTCACTTGAAAACGACATCCGCCCTCCAATTCTACAAAGAGGCGAATACACAGTATGGAGAAACCGGTTCATGAACTTCTTGGAGACAAAAGATCAAGCTACAAATTTGATAGCCTTTCTTCAAGAAGGTACCGCTCAATTTTGGCTTATGCAAGAAGGCGATGCCACTAATAATCCTCCAATTTCCGCCACTAGAAGGGTCAAAATTCCTAGTGAATAAACAGAGGGGGAGCAACGAAGAACTAAAGCAGATCTCAAAGCTAAAAATTTCCTGAAGCAAGGCATCCCGGATGACATCTATACGCAAATAGATAGTTTGTCAAGTGCAAAGGCTATTTTGGACGAGCTCCACAAAATGATGTAATGGACCGAAGTTGGAGTCAAGGATAAGAAAAAGAACACTCTCACCGCTTACGACTCCTTCAAAGCTAAGATGGAGGAAAATGTGTACGAACTCTATCAACGGTATTTAACTCTTCTTATCGAAATGAGGAAAAAAAGAATTTTCAAGACCAACAGGAGGTCAATATCCGATTTCTCTCTTCTCTTCAACCGGAGTGGAAGAAAATATCCATGCAAATCGGTAAAAATAAGGATTTGGACGAAATGGATATACACGCCGTCTTTCATAATCTCGCTCAACACGAGAAAGATATTAGCGAGATACAAAAAGAACTAATATGATATCAAGTACATGAGTTTAGGATTCACTTCTTTAATGGTATTTACTAACTCTTCCGAAATAAATGCCTTAGAAGAATCCAAACGAAAAGCCACCACTAGGACTAAACTTCCCTTTGAATACACTGAATTGAACAATAGTTACAAGACACGGGAAATAAACTTGTCTAGTGACTATAATTAATTATATCATTTAGAAGTTTTCCTAAAGTTGAAGAAAAAAATTTTGATCATTCTAAAAATTCTACTTTCCGTTAAATTCCTGCTATTATTAAGAAAATAACTGATTTGAACTCCTCCCTAGAAACAGAAAGAAAGAATTTTGAAGCAGAAAAGAATGCGCTTTTATTAAATATATCAAATCTAAAAAATTCCTCTCCTTTACCTGTTTTAAACTATATTTCTAAAGAAAAATCTTCTTTTAAACAGGATAAAGCAACACAAATGGACGTTCTTGTTCGTAAAATCGAAGAGTTTTACTAATACTTTTACGTCAATTTTGAAACTGAAATTCAAAGTAAAAGCCAAGAACTTCAAATTTCTAAGGAACAAATACAACTTAGGAAGGAGAAATGACGATCTACATTATTTTCCAAAGTTACAGAACGAAAATTTAACGAACAAAAATTTTCCTCTCCTATTCCTACAAAGAAAATTTTTAACGAAAAGGTTCCAAGTTGTAGCAAGCAAAATTCATCTTGTGCTATAAATGATTTTAATAATTCTCTATTTAAGAAGCCTAGACTTGGAAATAATTTTCCTAATTCTTCTAATCATTCTAATGTGAATTGTGTGAATTCTCAACGTAGGATACACGAGGTATATGCTAGTGATGCTTATAATTCTATATGCTCGTATTTCTACATGATGTTTTCAGTCCAAGTTTATTCCAAGAAGCATCTTATGCGACTGGCTGCCAGCAAAATATTTCCGAGACACACTTTCAGCAGAGCTGAAATTTCGTGTCAAATCACTCCTAAATGGGTTCCTATGTTTACTATTAAGTTAGGAAATCCCACACAAATTTGGGTACCTAGACGCACATTAATGAATGTAGGACCGAAATTAAATTTGACTCCACCAATGCTTAACCTTTTTTCTGCTACTAAGGGAGGACCTACTTTACAATGGGTACCAAAATCCAGATAATGTTTTGCAAATTCCCTCATGTATGGCATTTGACGTAGTGGCTCCACATACATGATAGAGGGAAGAGGCGTGAGCTACTACAACTACACTTCAACGAGGTACATTCTAATTATGCGTATGTTGAACGAACTTTCAATATTTTAAATTTGCATACGCATACGAGGTACATTGAAAATACCTACTATTTTTCAAAATGGTACATTTTAAATATGCATTTTCAAAACTTTAAGAGATTTTAAATTCTAAATGCATATTACACACGGAAATGATAAATACTATTTTTTTCAATATAACATTTTTAAAAAGCTTAGTTTGAGGGGGAGCTAATTGAAGAGACTTTAGAATTGTGATTTGTTATTTTGTTACCCTTGTAATTGTTAGGGATATGCCCTCGAATGCTATACGAGGATTGGATATGTATAGGGCATTAGCTTATTTATCATTCGATTGTCAATGTAATCAAACATTGTTTTGCGTATTAATAAAGGCATTTTTGTTTATTGGTTATATGAGTTCTTTACTTAGCATCGGGTAAAACAATAAATGAATAAATCCAAATGTGTCGAGTTGAGTCACTGTTCTCGATGGGTACGAGAGAGGAAGGCACCAGTGGACTCTTAACCTCGAACATAAAATGTCCATAAGCCTTAGGTTTCAGTTGGGTGATGGAAAACCAATCATGGCTTGGAAGCGGAAGTCATGACTTGTAATACGAGTCGAATCAAGGGATTGAATCGTTTCATGGACACTGACTCGCAGGTCGTACGATCAAACATGGCTTATTACTCAAGGAGTGTCAATGATCGACGACAAAACTATAGTAGTCTGCTTGAACCTTAGACCGAAAGGGGCTTTGACGGAGTTGACTTTGAAGTCTTGACTATCACTGGTTTCGCTAGATCCGATTTGCTATTGCATGGGTCAGCGGGACAGATGCGGTCTTGATGGATATTTGTGATTGTCGGGCTAAGACCGCCGAGTACGGATGCACAGTCTCGCAAGTAATCGAGACAAGTGTCCTATGAGAATGACGACGGGAAATTACAAAATCCTTGGCCAAGGTATTAAACTAACTCATGTTAGACATGGAGGGTAGTTTGGTAATTTGCCTCGTGTCATTTTATCATAGTATCGAGTTTAGTGAGTTTGACAAATACCATGGCTCTCACTCGATCGGGACACAGCTGAAGGGTTTGTACGTAGTACTATAATCTATAGTTAGGTTCTGGAATGAGACTAGTTCGAAATTCGTGCTCAAGTCGGGATCTGTCCGGTAGTGCGGGATTGGCTAGGCACCTGCCGGACTCTTGGATTCCTCCCTTGCCGATTGAGTCGAACCTAGAGAGTCGGGCTTAAAAAGGATCATCAATGTGTACCGAGAAGGAGAGATTGTGTTTTGGGCCTTAACGGGCCTCGGGTCGTTATGACACGCCTTATTGGGCCTCGAGGTCATTAAGTGGACCGAAGTCGGACTTCATATGAAACTAACTTTAAGACTTAGGCTTGGCTAAGTGCTTAGAAAGACCTGAGGGAAGAATTGGAATTCAACCCAAAGCCGAGAAATTCGAAAAATGCCTTAAAGGGTATTTTCGTAGTTTACAAATATGGTAATAAAAATATTTGAAATATTATTTATTAAAACTAAAATTCGAATTTATATTTTATATATATTTCGAAATTTATTTACCATATTTGAAGATATTTTAATATCTTAGTTAGTTTTCTATTTATAGTATGTTCATTTAAGGCGTGACGATCTAGACGATACCCAACACGACCGCGGCCGACGACGCAATCGACGAGGAGCTGCCACTCACTTCAAAGGAAATCTCTCACGGGTATGACCCGCCCTATTACGTGTCAACTTGATTAGAGTTTTGGATCCGAGCTGCAAAGGAACCCGAAAAAAATTTTATTCCGCACCGTATCCCGGGGCGTTGCGTCTCGGGTACAAACCGGGTACCTTTCCCAACAGTGGTATCAGAGCCAGGGCTCGTGATCGGAATCATAACATGATTAAATCGAAACGAGGCTCGTGGGAGACGATCGAAAAGCCAACGCACTAGGCGCGTGGGGCTGCTCGATGCGTCGCTTGCCAACCCACGACCACCATACCACTCGACGGGGTCGAAGGCAGCACCGCCGAGACGCTGCGACACGCAGACAGCCGCACGCGCAACCGTGCCGTGCGACGGCATATCAGCTGCCGCGGGTTCGGGCAACGAAGACCCGAATCACCGTGCCGCTGCCTCGGGCAGCGGCACACCGATGTCCGATGGTGGTGCCACCTCTGACGGCAGCGCCAGCGGCGCGCAGACAGCCGCCCAACCGCGCAGACAGCCGCGTACCCGCACGAAACTGCAGCCTCCGGGACACGACGGCTGCCTAGGGTTTTTCGCCCAAAAACCCTAACGGGCCTTTTTATCGGGCATGGCCCATTTAAGGCCCAAATTGTCGGTTTCGGTTAGAATTCATGAAATTGTCAACGTTCTCGTTATGATTATGATTTAAGGCACACTTACGGGTTTAGGATTTCTATTTGGTTTTCCGGGTTATTTGTTAAGGGCCTCGTTCCCCCGGGTTGTATTTGGTCTTTTACGGGTTGTTTGGGACTGATGATCCCCCCGTGTTGTACTTCAAAGTCTTTATTAGATTAGGCTTAGTTTAGAATACACGAAGCTGTTCGACGGTTGACGACTCCCCGGGAGAAGATGACTTGGTGGACGATCGACGACTTGGAGGTCGTTCGAATGATGAAGGGCGATTGTCGACTTCAAAGCCCATACGGAGAACCGATGATTTTTTGAAGCCACATACACATAATTCACGTAATAGGGCTAGAATATAAATAACCCGTTCGTGTTGCCTTGTAGTTTATTTTCCTAGGGTTTATTTACTACTTACGTGCGTGTCGATTTGTGAAATGATATGCATGCTTTATGTGTTCTTATGTGAAAAAGGATTTTTCTCCCGTTTGATAAATACTAAGTGAGAAAAGGAATTGGATTCCTGTCTTCTATCATGCTTGAGATGTCTGGTGTTCGGGAGTTTGTACGGTTTGTTCCGAGTAAGTTGGCACCGTACATCAAGCCCTAACATTAGCGTTTCGGGTTCGTTTGACGACGCTCACCATAGCATATTCCGCCCCACGAAGCGTAAGGCAGCAAGGTGGAATTCAAATGTGCGGTTAGAGCATAAGTTGATTAGGTTGCACTTAGACAGTTATACCCAAAATGCAGGGTTAGCCGTGAGGGTCACTGACGGAGACAAAGATAGTTGAAATACTCATAGGATGGGTTCGAGTGAAACTCGACTTCGATCGATTAGGCAGGCCAAATATTGCGTTAAAGGCTGATGCATGTCTAATCGAGTCGGGGACCTCAACTCCACTATGAAACTACTAAACGAAGTTTTCGAATCGGGAGAATAGAATTTTCGAGAAAAATAGTGGGAGTCAAGCGAAACGAAAAGTCCGTGTTTGCGCTTGATGAATGATAAATAAACCTAACTATGTGATCTTTATCTTCTGCAGAGTTATTTTCTTTCTAGTTACTATGACGAATCTTTAAAACATGCTGCTTGAAAAGAACCGTTTGGTAGGACCAAACTACGTGGACTGGCTCCGTAACCTCAGGATAGTTCTAGGTATGGAGTCTTTGACTTATGTCCTCGATTCCCCTACACCGCAAGTCCCAGGGACTGATGCGAGTGACAACGACCGGGCTGCATATGTCAAGTGGCAAATACACGAGCCAAAGGTCAAGGGCTATATACTCCTATCCATGAGCAATGAGTTGCAGCGAAGCCACTCGAAAATGGATGTGGGCGCCATTTTGCTTCATTTGAAGGAGCTCTTTGGTGAACACTCCAGGAGTGCTCGCTACTCTTTGACAGAGCAACTGTTTCATTGCAAAATGGATGAGGGCAGCGACGTTAGGGAACATGTGCTGAAAATGATCGGTTTGATCGAGAGACTCGATGCACTCGACTTCCTCATGGACAAAGAGCTCCAAAACGATCTCGTGCTCCAGTCACTGCCGGCTTCCTTTAATCCCTTCATTGTGAATTATAATCTAAATAGGGTCGAGATGACATTAACTGAGTTGATGAACCAGTTGTCAACGGCCCAAACTCAGATGAAAAAGATAAAGGGAAAGGAAGTGGCTCTTGTTGCGACTTATAAGACTCGGAAGTTGATTAGAAAGAAAAAGTCGGACAAGCCCATTAAGCCCAAGGGAGGAGTTTCAAAAGGCAAGGCCAAGAAAAACGTGTCTAACGGCGCCAAGCCCACGGACAAATGCCTTCACTGCAATGACGTCGGCCATTGGAAGCGCGATTGCCCGAAGCTAGCCGCCTCAGGTAAAGAACTTTATGTTTTGGAAACTAATTGTTCTATGACTGTGTACTCCACTTCATGGATCCTAGACTCAGGAGCTAGCGCTCACATTTGTGTTTCAAACCAGGGTCTGGAACGAAGTAGGAGGTTGGCGGATCGAGAGGTCATGATCAACGTAGGAAGCGGACATAGTGTGCCGGCGACCCACATTGGATCAAGAACTCTTGTCTTATCTAGTAGACATAAGTTATTGCTTTCTGATTGTTTAGTATTGCCCAGAGGGCTTAAGAATATTATATGAGTTCCGCTTTAGTAATAATATTTGCGATATTTATTTTGGAAATAAATGCGTCGGAAGTGCAACTTTACTTAACGGATTATATTATCTAAATGTGAAAGATAAAACTGAATCTGTGAACACAATTACCAACAAACGAAAATTAGAGACCAATATGAGACAATTGTGGCATCTTCGACTTGGTCATGCAGGAGATCAAAAGATTCGTGAGTTGGAGAAAATGGCATGATTAAGCCGTTGGGTTCGGACCCTTATCCGACTTGAGAATCGTGTATCCTTGGAAAGATGACTAAGTCTCCCTTTACCGGGACTTTCCAAAAAGCCACAGAACTTCTCACTTTGATTCATACAAACGTTTGTGGGCCATTCGGGGAAGCGGCTCGAGGTAATTTCAACTACTTTATTACCTTCACCGACGATCATTCAAGATTTGGGAAGGTATATCTTATGAGATACAAGTCTGAAGCCCTTGATAAGTTCAAGGAATATAAGGCTTTAGTAGAAAAACAATCTGGGAATCATATAAAGGCCATTCGATCTGATCGAGGTGGCGAGTACATGAGTCTCGAGTTTGACGAGTTCTTGAAAGAGAACGGGATCATTTCATAGATGACACCGCCGGGAACACCACAATTAAATGGTGTGTCCGAACGCAGAAATCGAACGTTGTTGGACAAAGTTCGATCAATGCTAAGTTACACAGACCAGCCACTGTCGCTGTGGGGTCATGCGTTATTAACCGCAATGCACGTTTTAAACCGAATCCCTTCTAGTTCTGTCGACCAGATCCCTTATGAAAAATGGACTGGTAGAAAGCCGAGCTTGAACCACATAAGAATATGAGGTTGCCCCGCTTTTGTGAATATTTCTATGTTCTATAAACCTGTATGTAACTATTGAGAGTGAAGATATTCGACATAATGTAAATATTCCACCCCAAAGTTTTCTTTTAGTTCAAAACGATCAATATGTAGAATCAGAACAAGTGATTGCTGAGATTCGGGCAAAAGCTCAAGACAAAAAAAATTGGAATCGAGAGCTATGAAAGAACGTTTTGTCGGGTATCCTGAGGATTCCATGCGATACCAATTTTACTTCCACGACGATCAGAAAATCGTTGTAGCCCTTCAGGCTCACTTTCTCGAAGAAGAGATCGTTCAAGAAGGTGGAGTGGGTCGTGAAGTAACTCTTGGAGAAACGACAGAAACGATTTCTCAAACTCCAGTGTTAGAAGACACCGTAGAGCAGTCCAAGACGCAATCAGAGTTGCGCAGGTCTGGTAGAGTATCTCGCCAGCCTGAGAGATATGGAATGGTACACATCGAGCACGGGGATGCTGCGACGGGGGGTAACGTCGGGGAGGACCCCGCTACCTATGACCAGGCAATGACGGATATAGACTCCGTAAGATGGCTTGAAGCTATGCAAGTCGAAATGGATTCAATGCACGAAATCAGGTCTGGACACTTCTTGATCTCCCGATGGTTTTAGACCCATTGGGTGTAAGTGGATCTTCAAGAAAAAGATTGGATCAGACGGACTGGTGGATACATACAAAGCTAGGCTTGTAGCGAAAGATTATAGTCAAAAAGAAGGAATTGACTATGAGGAAACCTTTTCGCCCGTTGCGATGATGAAGTCCATTCGGATATTACTTGCGATAGCAGCATATAACGATTATGAGATCTGGCAGATGGATGTGAAAACCGCGTTCTTAAATCGATACCTCAAGGAGGAAATATATATGGAACAGCCAAAGGGTTTTACATCACAAAAGGATGCTCATAAAGTATGCAAATTGAATAAGTCAATTTACGGACTTAAACAAGCCTCTAGGAGCTGGAATCTTCGGTTTGATGAAGTAGTTAAGAGCTATAGATTCATAAAGAACGAAGATGAACCATGCATCTACAGAAAAAGCAGTGGGAGCAAGATATCGTTCCTCGTATTGTACGTTGATGACATCCTTTTGATAGGAAACGATATTGGGATGCTCTCGATGGTGAAAGCATGGCTTTCGACCGAATTCTCCATGAAAGACTTGGGAGAAGCGACCTACATCATAGGAATTCGTGTCTATAGGGATAGAACGAATAAGATATTAGGGCTCTCCCAAGCCCTGTACTAAGAAAAGGTCCTGAAACGATATAACATGGACAATTCTAAGAAAGGGTTCTTACCTATGGGGCATGGGATACATCTCTCCAAAGCTATGTGTCCTCAAAGTGAGGCAGATAGAAAAGAGATGAATGGAATCCCCTATGCATCCGCAGTGGGTAGCTTGATGTACGCGATGCTTTGCACGCGACCGGACATAGCATACGCTGTGAGCGTAGTCAGTCGATTTCAAGCCAACCCGGGTAAAGAACACTAGACAGCAGTCAAGAATATCTCAAGTATCTTAGAAGAACAAATGATATGATGCTGGTCTATGGAAATGGAGAATTAGAAGTGGAAGGATATACGGATTCGGATTTCCAGTCAGACGTGGACGACCGAAAATCCACTTCAGGTTTCGTCTTTACACTCAACGGTGGAGCAGTGTCTTAGAAAAGTTCCAAGCAGAGCACAACTGCTGATTCCACCTGCAAGGCTGAGTACATAGCCGCCTCAGAGACAGCTAAAGAAGGAGTTTGGATGAGAAAGTTCTTGGAAGAACTGCAAGTGGTTCCGATTGCCGAAAAACCACTGCCACTGTGGTGCGACAATAGTGGTGCAATCGCGCAATCGAAGGAACCAAGATCTCACAGTAAATCCAAACACATAGAAAGAAAATACCACGTGTTACGTGGATTCGTTGAGAGTGGTTACATAGCCGTCCAGAACAACGTGGCCGACCCATTCACCAAGCCTTTATCTCAAGCAGTGCTGAACAAACATCTCGAGAAGATGGGTATTAGATACAACAGCGCATGACATTGAGTGCAAGTGGGAGATTGTTAGGGATATGCCCTCGAATGTTATACGAGGATTGGATATGTATAGGGCATTAGCTTATTTATCATTCGATTGTCAATGTAATCAAACATTGTTTTGCGTATTAATAAAGGCATTCTTCGTCTATTGGTTATATGAGTTCTTTACTTAGCATCGGGTAAAGCAATAAATGAATAAATCCAAATGTGTCGAGTTGAGTCACTGTTCTCGATGGGTACGAGAGAGGAAGGCACCAGTGGACTCTTAACCTCGAACATAAAATGTCCATAAGCCTTAGGTTTCAGTTGGGTGCTGGAAAACCAATCATGGCTTATTTGTCGATGACTTACCGTGTGCCGATATACCGCTTGGAAGCGGAAGTCATGACTTGTGATACGAGTCGAATCAAGGGATTGAATCGTTTCATGAACACTGACTCGCAGGTCGTACGATCAAACAGGCTTATTACTCAAGGAGTGTCAATGATCGACGACAAAACTATAGTAGTCTCTTGAACCTTAGACCGAAAGGGGCTTTGACGGAGTTAACTTTGAATTCTTGACTATCACTGGTTTCGCTAGATCCGATTTGCTATTGCATGGGTTAGCGGGACAGATGCGGTCTTGATGGATATTTGTGATTGTCGGGCTAAGACCGCCGAGTACGGATGCACAGTCTCGCAAGTAATCGAGACAAGTGTCCTATGAGAATGACGACGGGAAATTACAAAATCCTTGGCCAAGGTATTAAACTAACTCATGTTAGACATGGAGGGTAGTTTGGTAATTTGCCTCGTGTCATTTTATCATAGTATCGAGTTTAGTGAGTTTGACAAATACCATGGCTCTCACTCGATCGGGACACAGCTGAAGGGTTTGTACGTAGTACTATAATCTATAGTTAGGTTCTGGAATGAGACTAGTTCGAAATTCGTGCTCAAGTCGGGATCTGTCCGGTACTGCGGGATTGGCTAGGCACCTACCGGACTCTTGGATTCCTCCCTTGCCGATTGAGTCGAACCTAGAGAGTCGGGCTTAAAAAGGATCATCAATGTGTACCGAGAAGGAGAGATTGTGTTTTGGGCCTTAACGGGCCTCGAGTCGTTATGCCACGCCTTATTGGGCCTCGGGGTCATTAAGTGGACCGAAGTCGGACTTCATATGAAACTAACTTTAAGACTTAGGCTTGGCTAAGTGCTTAGAAAGACCTGAAGGAAGAATTGGAATTCAACCCTAAGCCGAGAAATTCGAAAAATGCCTTAAAGGGTATTTTCGTAGTTTACAAATATGGTAATAAAAATATTTGGAATATTATTTATTAAAACTAAAATTCGAATTTATATTTTATATATTTCGAAATTTATTTACCATATTTGAAGATATTTTAATATCTTAGTTAGTTTTCTATTTATAGTATGTTCCTTTTATAGAATTTTGAATTCAATTAAGAGAGATATTTTGGCAAGATTATCTCTCATATTTAGGAACAAATATTTCGAGATTTTAGCCTTGTTTAGGGCTGAAAATTTCGTCCTCCCCTACTATAATATGGGTGAGACCCTCGTCAAAGAAAAGACACGGGAAGAGAATTGACGCGAAATTTCTCGACCCGAGAATCGAAACACGAACACACAAACGCAAACCACTCTCCCGAGCGACGGATCAATTCTCTCTAGCCATCTTCGGAGAATCGAAACCGTGGAACACTGCGAGGTCGGCGTGACGATCTAGACGATACCCAACACGACCGCGGCCGACGACGCAATCGACGAGGAGCTGCCACTCGCTTCAAAGGTAATCTCTCACGGGTATGACCCGCCCTATTACGTGTCAACGTGATTAGAGTTTTCGATTCGAGCTGCGAAGGAACCCGGAAAATTTTTTATTCCGCACCGTATCCCGGGGCGTTGCGTCTCGGGTACAAACCGGGTACCTTTCCCAACAGTAATTAGGGGCGTAATTAGTAGTTTTGATAGTGTAGGACTAAATAGTAAATATACCTTGTAAATAAGTATAAATACAATGTATATTATCAAAATTAACACAAGTTCATTTTCAGAAAAAACTCAAGCATTGAATTCATATTCTAAGAGAGAGAAAAGCAATCGAGAAACACTCTCTCTCAAGATCTTCAAATATTCGACCGAAACGTATTTTGTAAGATTTATCATTCGAATATCTAGAATTCGTGCTTAGATCGATCGGTAGTTGATATAATAGGACCTAATAATTGTTATCAGAGCAGATCATGATCGCTTT
This sequence comes from Linderniella brevidens, assembly GCA_004919715.1. Classification (NCBI taxonomy): domain Eukaryota; kingdom Viridiplantae; phylum Streptophyta; class Magnoliopsida; order Lamiales; family Linderniaceae; genus Linderniella; species Linderniella brevidens. The sequence goes on from SWDC01000148.1 coordinate 11,861,871, forward strand.
TGGATTGAATTCACGATTATAAGATCAAAATATTTTCCATATTTTTCGATTGAAAAACTTACGTGTAATGTATTTTGATCAATGCGCTTAATGTTTGCGAATTTTGTTGATGATTTTGCTGATTAAGTGATAGATTATATGCTAGGAATGATTTACATACTGATTTCAATCGCTTAGAACTTCATATTAACTCAGATTTTCGATTTTGATCAATATATGCGTTTGCGATCAAGTTTTGATTCCGATTTGATTTTCTTAATATTCGATATATGTTGCTGTAAAACGTGGTTGATCTTGTGTTTGTTCATATTAAGAACTAAGAAACAAGTGATTATCCGGAATTCCAGCACCTAACTTGAACATCTCTGTCAAATCTGGAATTTTCACTGTTACATTGAACTTGGTTGTTCTTCGATCGGTTTTTCGATCGAAAATCTTAGCTCGAAAAATATTTTTCGAATAAGTTTGCAGCCGAGAAATTTTTCGATGACAGACACTGGTATGGTGTGTTTTACTCAAATATAAGACTCGAAAAACATTATTTCGATAATTAGTTTTTCGATTCATATATAAATATCTTTTTCGAGCGTAATAAAGCGTATTTTTTTCGACGAATACTGTTTTCGGTAAATAAATATCTAATTTTTACTCGAAAAACTTGTAATAGTAAAACAAGTTTTTCGATAACAAGATTTTCGATCATTTAAATTTTCGAGTCAAAATTTAGCGAAAACATATTTCGATCGAATAATTCACCCTTAATTTGAAGAAAAAATTTTCGATCACTCTTAATTTTTCGATTACAAATTTTTCGATAAAGGTTTTTGCGATCAACAATTATTCGAAAAACTATTTTTCGACAGGATATTTACTCTGCAAAACTCTTACGTTCGAAAAATAATTTTCGATAAATTCAACGAAAAACTTATACAATCGAAAATCTTTTTCGATCATAGGTTCGAAATGTGTTTTATCGAAAACTTTATTGCTCGAAAAGTTTTTTCAGTACCTGCTCAAACAACCACTATTTTGAAAGATATCAAAATTCGTAATTTTCAAAACATACGAAAAATATTTGTCTCCGAATTATCTTATACGATAATCAAAATTTTCGATCTTAAATTGAAAATTCTTTAGCAAAATTTTGAAGTATCAATTCCCATATCAAATCTTTTTCGAAATCAAAACAATTTCTCTTTTACAACCGAAAAATAGGTTCGATAGGGAAATTTCTTAAAGTACAAATCAAACATTACTAACGATGTTTGTCACTTGTGAAACACTTTTACCATTTCGATTTCAAACTTTCACGAAGATCCCACAATTCAACTACAAATGGATGCTTACTCACGCGGAAACGACGTCCGCCCTCCACTTCTACGAAGAGGCGAATACACCGTATGGAGAATCCGATTCATGAACTTCTTGGAAACAAAAGAGCAAGCTACAAATTTGATAGCTTCTCGTCAAGAAGGTCCCGCTCAATTTTGGCTCATCCAAGAAGGCGATGGCACTAATAATCATCTCATTCCCGCAACTAGAAGACTCAAAATACCTAGTGAATACTTCGAGGGGGAGCGATTAAGAAAAAAAGCTGATTTATGAGCCAAAACTTTCCTAATGCAAGGAATTCCTAACGACATCGCAAATAGATAGTCTATCTAGTGCAAAAGCTATGTGGGATGAACTCCACAAAATGATGCAACAAACCGAAGTTGGAGTCAAAGCCAAGAAAGCCAATATTCTCACGGCCTACGACTCATTCAAAGCAAAGTCGGAGGAAAACATTTATGAACTCTATCAACGTTATCTAACTCTTCTCAATGAAATGAGGAAGATAGAAATTTTCAAGACCAACATGGAGGTCATCATCCGACTTCTCTCTTCTCTTCAACCGGAGTGGAAGAAAATATCCATGCAAATCCGTCAAAACAAGGATTTAGACGAAATGGATATCCACGCCGTCTTTGATAATCTCGCTCAACACGAAGAAGATATAAGCGAGATACAAAAAGAACTTAAGGGCAAGAAGATCGAAGACTCTATAGCTCTAGTCTCTGAAAGAAAAATGAGTCGATCTGACAAGGATAAAAGCATCAAGTTGCCAAGTTCTTCAGAAGATGAAGACGATTCCGAATCGGACTTTGAATCAGACATGAAGGAGTTCAAGAAACAATTGGCTCTCATTACTAAGATGATGAGCAAAAAGTTTTATAAAAAGAAATCCTCCTCTTCGGCAAATAGACTTCGGGTATCAAGCTCCAAGCACAGGGAAAGACCGACCGAGTCATCAGAATCTAAAAACGCCAAAGAACCACAAAAGTGCTATAATTGTGGTAAGATAGGGCACTTTGCCAGATAATGCAAACTTCCCAAGAAAAAGGACGCCAACTACTATTCCAAAAAATTCCAACTAACTAAACAAAAAGAGGCTGGAGTAGCTCTCATGGCGGAACAAGAGCATTTGCTCGAAGATACCACATATTCTGAAGACGAAAATCTTGCTCTAATGCCGTACCTTGACGACGCCTCAAACGATAATTCATCAAGGAGGTCAGATGATGAAGAAAAAGCATCCACATCATCACAAGAGGTAATGATGCCTAATTCTACATTATTAAACATGTTAGAATTTTTACAAATTAAGTATTCTAACACGAAGAATGAGCAGAAGGGCAAAAAGGAATTAGAAGAAAGACTAACCCTTAGTGAAAATAATTTTCAAAAGCAATTAGATAGAACAATTCACTTAGATATTCTCTTATCTAATGCTAAAGAAACCATAACTAGTCTTGAATCTAGGATAGCTACCTCTGGGATAAAAATCAATGACCTGAGTAAGACTCTTAGCGATTGTCAGAGAGATCTAGAAATTTCTAGAAATAATTTTACGGAAATCTCTGATGAACGTAAGAAGCTTTACTCTAGGATTAAAACTTTAGACGATCTTCTAACAAAAGGGGGCAAACGGATCAGACTATATTTCTAAATCAACCTCTTGATATAGAATTTTATAATCCTAAGTAAGGCTTAGGTTTTAACAATCCCTGTAACTTGAAAAAGGTCAATGTCAAACAGTTACATGATATCAAGTATATGGGATTATGATTAACTTCTCTAATGGCCTTTACTAACTCTTGTGATGCCTTAGAAGAATCTAAACGAAAAGTCACTAATAGGACTGATATCCCCTTTGACTACACGGAATTGAATAATAGTTACAAGACACTGGAAATTAACCTGTCTAGTGACTATAATTCAATATATCCTTTAGAAGATTTTCCTAAATTCAGGAAGAAAATACTGATCATTTTCAAAATTCTACTTTCTGTTATATACCTGCTATTATTAAGAAAATAGCTGATTTAAACGCTTCCTTAGAATGGGTTTTTATTGGAGATTTATAATCTCAAAACTTCCTCAATTTTAAAATATTGTCCTGATTTTACTTTGAAAGAAAAATCATTAAATAAGGACATGATCGAATCTAAGAAAACACCTCCCATTATTTTACAAAATATTTTAAAAGAAGATAAATCTTCTTTAAAAAGCGTAAAGGGAGGTAAAGAGTCCTTAAATGCTTCAAAAAGGAAAAAGATTTTTTCTAACTCTTTTTCTACTCCATCCTAGGTAGAGTAGAAAAAGAGGTGAAGCATGCAAAGGAAAGAATGCCTAGGATAGAATTTCAAAAGAAAAGTAATAGAAAAGATTTATTTTCAAAATTTTCTTCTGTATCAAAAACTATTGACACTCGCAAGAAGACAACCGTTTCTAATTTTAATGTTGTTGCTTCTACATATGAGTTAAAGCCTATTAATTTTGAAAGCACAAATTTTGAAATCGGCTTTAGTTTTAAAAACATATTCCATCATTCTAAGACAAATGCAAATCGTAAGTCTCGAAGGAAACAAGATCCGACTATAAAAAAATATTATAGCTCGATACATTCTTGTCCTCATTCAAGGTATCCGGTCAAAGTACACTCAGCCAAACACCTTAAGAGACTGGCTAGAGAAAAGATTTTCTCATGCACTAGGACTAATAAGACATTTGCCCGCGCTGAAATTAACCTGTCATGTAAGGTTCAACCTCAATGGGTTCCCAAGACACCATCTAGGCCAACGCATGCCCAAACGGCCAAGTTGCCTAATGTGGTACCACTTAAACCAACTAATTCCAAGTGGGTTTGGGTACCTAAAAACATAAATGGTTTAGGAACCAAAAATGAACAAACCTTACCTACCTAATCTGCTAATCCGAGAGGACCTATTACTAAGTGGGTACCTAAGTCTCTCTAAAATCATGAGTGGTATTTAGATTCTGGTTGCTCCACACACATGACTGGAAATCAAGAACTGTTGAGCAACTACCAAGACCGTTACAACGAAAAAGTCAGATTCGGCAACATCGATTCATCTCCTATACTAGGCTATGGAGATATACTACTGCACAATCTGACAATCAAATATGTCTCTTACGTCCAAGGTCTTAGGGCAATTCTACGGTAAAGGATTTCAAGTGGTGTTTCTAGCTGATCAGTGCAATTTTAAATAGTCAGAATCAAGAACTTCTAACAGGATCACGAAGATCAAATCTATACACCATCAATCTGACAACAGTCTGACCTTCGACAACTGTTTGCCTCATCTCACAGACTACAATCAAGAGGAACAACTTATGGCATCAACGCTTTTCTAATCTAAATCTCAAAGTTCTTCCCAAACTCTCAATCAAAAAGTTGGTATACGGTCTACCAACTATTTCCATACATCAAGAGCATACTTGTTTGGCTTGTCAAATGGGAAAAATGAAGCGAGCATCACACAAACTCAAGCAAGTTGTTTCTACATCTCGACCCTTGGAATTACTTCACATGGACCTTTGTGGACCAATGCGTACACAAAGTATCAACGGTCGTAAATATGTGTTAGTAATTGTCGAAGATTATTCTCGCTACACATGGACAAGATATCTCCGAACAAAAGAAGAGACTAGAGACATGATAATCAGTTTTGTGAATACGACTCAGAATCTCCTACAAATGAAAATCAAAGTAATCCGGACTGATAACGGAACAGAATTCAAGAATCAACGTCTCAACAATTACTATCGGTCACTTGGAATTATTCAACAATTTTCAGCCGCTAAAACGCCTCAACAGAATGGCGTCGTAGAACGGAAGAACCGGAATCTTGTTGAAGCTGCAAGAACAATGCTAAATACATTCTAGTCTCCCTCATTTTCTCTGGGCTGAAGCAGTGAGTACCACGTGCTTTACGCAAAATCGGACGATTATTCACAAACGCTTTGAAAAGACGCCATATGAGATAATTAATCAACGGTTCCGAATATCTCATTCTTTAAAGTATTCGGGTGCAAATGTTTTGTGTCCAACGATCGGGAGCATCGAAGCAAGTTCGACCCTAAAGCATTTGAAGCCGACTTTGTTGGATATTCATCCACCTCTAAAGCATACCGCGTCTATATCAAGTCTTCACGTACTATTTTGGAAAGCTACAACGTCACTTTTCAAGAAGTGACCGAGTTGGCTTCTGAACAAAACAGTTCCGAACCCGAGCTTATAGGCGTGTTCGCACAAAGTCAACAACTTCCGACAAACAAGCAATTCCCGCTGACCTAGAAGATTTGGATTTTCTATTTGAACATTTTTATCGGAACGAGTCTCAAATGCTTGTTTCGTCTCATTCTATACCAAGCAGTGCTCCTTCTCCCTCTACGGAATAAATTCAAAATGAGACTCCTAATCCTCAAACTCCGACAAATGTTACGGATTCTCCTAATTCTGATTCTTCAACTAGTGCTGCAGCTCCTACAAATGCAGATGAGGAAATTCCTTCCAATTAAACCCCAGAATTGAATTTCCCAACTACAAATGATCAGCCCATCAATTCAGGATGTCTCGATCTAAAAATCAACGAAGGATCTACTTCGGTTCTTCCTCATGAATGCAAATGGACTCGAGCTCATCCTATTAACCAAATAATCGGTAATCCTTCAAGTGGAGTACGCACTAGGACGTCTACACAAAGCGGATTATTAGCATGCTTCCTAAGCAAAACTGAACCAATCAAAGTAGCCGAAGCCCTTAAAGACTCGGATTGGGTAATCGCGACGCAAGATGAACTCAACCAATTCGAGCGTCTACGAGTTTGGACATTAGTTCCTCGACCGCAATTGAAAACCATAATTGGAACTAAATGGTTTTTCAAGAATAAGAAGAACGAGAACGATGCAGTAATCATGAATAAAGCATGACTCGTAGCTAAGGGGTACAATCAACAAGAAGGAATTGATTACGAAGAGACGTATGCTCCGGTTGCACGTATCGAAGCAATTCGACTATTTCTAGCATACGCGGCTCATAAAGACTTCAAAGTCTATCAAATGGATGTTAAAACCGCCTTTCTCAACGGTGTGTTAAAAGAAGAAGTCTACGTCGCTCAACCCGACTGGTTCGTGCACGAGAATCATCCGATCATGTCTATCGATTGGACAAAGCTCTCTATGGACTAAAACAAGCCCCTCATGCTTGGTATGATGTCCTAAGCGAATTTTTAGTCACGTCCAACTTCATACGAGGCACCATCGATACGACACTCTTCATCAAAAGACAAGGCAAAGACCTGATAATCGTTCAAGTTTACGTTGATGACATTATCTTCGCCTCGACGAATGAACGTCTCTGTCAGAAATTTGGTGAACTCATGAAGACCAAATTCGAGATAAGCTTAATGGGACAACTCCAATTCTTTCTTAGACTACAAGTAAAACAACTCGAAGATGAAATCTTCACCAGTCAAACCAAATATATCCGAGATATTCTGAAGAGATTTAATCAAGACAAGAGAACACCGATGAATACTCCCATATCAACAAACTGCAAATTGGATGTTGATCCGTCTGGCAAGGCAGTCCACATCACAACCTATCGGAGCATTATCGGATCTCTTCTCTGCTTGATGTCTAGCCGACCCGACATCATGTTCGCCACTTGTCTCTGTGCTCGTTTTCAAGTTGACCCAAAGGAGTCCCACATGCATACAGTCAAGCGAATTCTACACTATCTCAAAGGAACTCCCAACTTAGGGTTGTGGTATCCTAAAGATACTGATTTTAGATTAATTGGCTATACTGACGCTGATTATGCAGGTTGTCGAATGGACTGAAAAAGCATGTGACTTTCTCTTATTCAAAGAGCCTAGTTTGTTTCACTAGCCAAAAAGCCACATCATATATGTGAGAATTTGTGCCTCAATATTTTTATTCTTGAGTGTGTCACACTTCAAATAGCTATCTTTTGGTTTGTACTTCATAGCTTCATTCTGGCTTTTGTGTTAGTTTGTCATGAAAATGATAAGGGCAACATAGGAAATTCCTCACTATGCCCAAATTATAAATCCTTTACTTTTACCTCTAGAAATCCACTTTGAGCCTTCTCCGACATTCTTTTTCTTATGAAACCCAATCAAGCCTTCAACATTATTTCCAAATTTTCGGGGTTGCTCAATCTAGAAAAAAAGGGGGAGAAAATAGATACAAGTCTCAATCATTATAGAATAGAAACATGGATCTCCCTGTGAACTTCTCCTAGATAATCTCATATACTCCTAGAAGAGAAGCACCTCGAAGTGAACTTCTCCAACGATAATCTAGATCTTATAAATAGAGAAAACGAGAAGAGAAGCACAGTCTTAGGTTCGAATTCCATAACTATGGAACCTTCGAAAGGAACACGGTCTAACCCAGCTTCATGACATTCTCATCTCCCGACTCCTCGCCTTAGAGACCAGGACCCCCGCTGAGGAGAATCTCTACAAAAGGCTGATAGATGAACCCGAGCCGCCCGCTCAAACAAGGTGCCGAGAAGAAAGCTCCCACACCAAAAGAAGACATGACGATCCTGATGATCCGGATCGTCATGAGGGGGAGAAAAGGCAACGAACCACACGAAGTGGCCATGGTTTGAGTCGAGAGCTAACAACAAAGACTCAAGAAGCTGGAGGATCATCCTCAAACCCACCAACCACACAACCCACAACCCACCAACAAACAACTATATCTCCCACCATATCTCACACACTACCTCCCTCTCCTACAAATCCTAATTTAATCCAGACCTCTAACCTCCTCCAAGGCCAACAAGAAATAGTCGTCTTCCATCCATATCTGATCGTAGACGATTATATCTTAAACGAGAAATGGATGACGCCATGGGAACCAGAGGAAGCTGCTCAAGTTCGACTCTCCAACGTCAGATATTTCTTACAACAAGCTTCCGTGGACTTGGTGCTGCTTGAAGATAAAGAACTTCAAGAAGCTGAGAACTACAATTCTACTCTCCCAGAACTACCAGAAATGATCGGGCACAGAGTCGACTCTCCTCCCCGCTTATCAAAAGGGACAGTCAGAGTCGAGACGCCGTGGGAGAATATCAGGATTGAAGTCCCGCTTATTGAAGATATTAGAAAGCAGATATGAAGGGCTCCTAACCGGAAAAAGAAGCTCAACGAACAAAACTTACGGGGTATCGCACATTGGGAAGATAGGAAGAAAATGGAGCACATCTTCATCCTCAACTATCTTGGTCACAATCGAAGTAGCATCCCAACGGATCAACTGAAGAAAAACTTCAGGGACAAGCCACCGATCCTCCATCTCGTGGGGGTTTTGCATTCGATTGGAAGCTTTCCTACCCCAATCTACCACATTGAGCGAGCGGACAACAACCGCACTCGAGAAGAGACAGATGAGAGCTATCTCCCCTTCCTTCCATTGGATGAGGTCTACCGTCTATATCAGATGTACAAGAGAAAGTATCAGACGCCCTTCGGATAATCAAGACTGAAGAACTCGAGGGATTGAAAAGATTCATGGTGCGGCAGATCAAGTATCACACCGCACACAACCTTCAAATTGCTATAGAGAACAATATGAAGAAGGTCAACATGGAGTCTCCGCTCATGAACGGCTTCCCACTCAACGATTTTCCCGAGAACTACATATTCAAGAAATCTGGCCTTGCGATAACTTATCGGAATCCAGTCATTGGAAAGACGAGAGCTATGATGAAGTCAGAAATCCACAAGTTCTGTGACGGGACGTTGAAGCTAGTGGGGAAGAACATCCAGAAAAGATTGGGAGAGATCACTGAAGAGACGATCTCGATGATCTTGGCGAAGAAGAGGCCCCATTCTTAAATGAGCTTCTGGATGCGATTAATGAAAGGTTGGAGCTGAGGAATGCTGTTTGACGTTACGAGACAACATTGGGATTACGGAAATCATTCTACGCCGGACAAGGATAAATGGAGCTGAAACAAAGACAAGCACAAAGGGGGAGATTGAAGAGACTTTAGAATTGTGCTTTGTTATTTTGTTATCCTTGTAATTAGGGGCGTAATTAGTAGTTTTGATAGTGTAGGACTAAATAGTAAATATACCATGTAAATTGGTATAAATACAATGTACACTATAGAAATTAATACACAAGTTCATTTTCAGAAAAACTCAAGCATTGAATTCATATTCTAAGAGAGAGAAAAGCAATCGAGAAACACCCTCTCAAGATCTTCAAAGAAGATATTCGACCGAAAGGTATTCTGTAAGATTTATCATTCGAATATTTGGAAGATCGATCGGTAGTTGATATATGAGGACCTAACACTAATCTTTAAAGAGGAGCGACTCTTATTTCTTTCAAGAGGGAGCAACAATTTTAATATTTGAGGGGGAGTTAAAACTTTAAACAAATACATCAAGGGAAAGAAATTCGTAATATTTTTTTAATCTTACTTCGCAACTTTCTAGAGGGAGAAATTTTATTTTGGAATCATTATTTGAGAGGGAGAAATAAAAATATAGATATAGTTTTTAATATTGAATTTTTTGAAAATTCTACCGACAAAGTTTATCGAGAAATTTTCTACACTTTCTCGAGAAATTTTCTCGCAAGACTTTCTGGACATAATTTTTATCGACAAACTTTCTCGAGACGTAATGTGAAAATTTTATCAACAATTTTTTCGTACATCTTTCTCGAGAAATTTTTCGCATACCTCATCGGAATTTTTTTTTCGATGCACTTCATTCGAATCGAGAATATTTTTTAAAGGCTTACCTATCGAGAAATCTTATCGCAAACCTCATCCGAAATTTTTTTCGATACACCTCATTCCGAGAAATTTTTTTTCTTGATATACATCATTCGAAAATTTTTCTCGATACACCTCATCCGAAAATTTTTTTTTATAGCTCCACTTCTCGACTCCGACCCGACTACCTCTCACCCGCAAACCACATATATATAATATCATATACTAATATATATTACTAATAAATATACATATATACTTAAAAAAAAAGAAGAAAGAAGAAGAAGAAGAAAATAAAAAAAGAAGAAGAAAATAAAAAAAAAAAGAGAAAGAAAATCTCCTCTCATCTTCATTAAGCTTCATGAATATTTCCTTCGACAACTTTCGACGGACTTCAAGGAAGAATCTCGAGTTTACAACGAACAAATATTTCCAAAAGGCAAAGGTGACAATCTTCATGACGTTGCAAATGCTCATTTTCAACGACCGGCTCCGGCTTGCTGATTCAAATAAAGCAGCACTCATCTCGTATCCCAGAAGCATGGATTTCTAATTCCCATGGTTCAGTATAAACCGACTTGATCCTAACCCAGGAATGCGTTCGAGCCTTAATGACGATACAACCTACCACTTATCCTACATTATCCGAACAACAATCAAGATGACTTCAATGGTGACTTGGAAATTTTTGATGGTACATAAATCGCTTATCTCACAAAATAATTCGGACCATATCTCCATAGGTACAGGTGATAATTTTTATTAACTCCCGAGTAGAAGACGCCGCATTAGGTCCAACGACGCATTCACATCCGAGCCCTACCCACTCATCGTGTCCAAAAAGACCGATGTTTCATTTTCTCACGGGGATCCACGTCTATTATCACCACTTCACTCGGAAGTGGGAGATATTAAACTAAGTGGTAATCCGCCCCGTACCACACTTTCATTGATCACATCGTGTCTAGTGTATCCTCACTTCCAAAATTTGGTCTTTGTGATCATGTTAGAACTTTCGTACACATGTCATTCTCAGACATGCTTCGATGATCGAAATGAAGTCCTGTCGTTGCAACATTACAGCAACAATGGTATTAGGCCATCTTCTACGAGCAATGCTCCTAGAACGATGTCAACGGGAAGCCTATGTGGCCCCGGTTTTATATCGGCGGAATGCCTTCGTGGCTCCGTCGGGTTATTACTGAATTCGATTTCCTACGATGTCTACAATTCCATCTCCTTGTCACGTCGATACAATCTTCTTGCCAACGACGATGCCCCATTATTATACATCGCCATGACAATCTCCCCACTCGATCATCATGAGGGGGAGTAGTACGAAAGAAATGGGAGCAATACAACAACGAAAGTGCAAGATTGATCGAAAATACTAAATTCTTAAGTGTCGTCGAATCAAGCAAACACTACGAGCTTCAATGACCGAAGTTGCCGCTCATGTACGTCTCTCCAAATTTCAAATCGAATTCCCCAATCCCAAGACAAGGTTGAACTAAAATAGGGGGAGTTTCGTCGCTATCAAAGGAAGAGAGAACATAAAAGAGGAAATTCTCCAAAAATCCGGCAAGCGACTTCACACACCTTCCGACATTAGGAGACGAACTTCAAAAGAAAATTAGAAGAAAGATCCGGTGCCGAGAAGAGTATTACAAGACATGGTGAGCCTGAAGATCTCCAAAGAAGAAAGAGACCACAAGACAAGATAAAGGAAGAGATTACACAAATATAAATGTTATCTTAGTCTTGTAGTATAAGTAGTAGTTTTGGCTTAATTATAATTAAGCCATAGATTAGGACTACTTAGCAAATATACCAAACTTGTTTGGTATATAAGGAACCCTAATGTGATGTATAAGGTTAAGAATTCATTTGAATAGAAAACCGAGCTTTACAACGTGAAACGCTCTCAAGCTTTCGCGTCAAATTCAAACGCGTTCTTCGTAAGTTTTACATTTTATATCGAATTCTTCACCGCACTTAATCGTGTTGGATATAATAGGACCTATCACTCACTAATCCCAAAAATATCATACCCTTTTAGTCAGAGCCTAAAAATAGTTCCTTCAAAGTCCCTTTGATTCAAATTGATGGACTTTCAGTTGGTAAGTTGATTAAAATACGCTACGATAACAAATTAATATAATTTTGTCGTGTTTATATGAGTGATATATCTACTAAATATTTTCATGATACAAATAAATTGAGTGCTATGAGTGAAACTAGTGAGAGTTGTCAAAATGATTCATACTATGATCTTAGAATATTAGTTTAGTTACATGATTTGACGGCAAATTAGTATTCTATATGTCATGAGAAATTTTTGTGTGATACTGTTCAAAATGGACAATCTGACCCGAAAATAAAAATATTTTTTAAAAATATTTTTGAAAATATCTTCACACATTTTAAATGCATTAATACATGCATTGATTCAGACTTGATAAAATGCGAAATTTTTGAAAAATGCAAAATTTTCATGATTCTATGTTGAATTGCTTAAATGCGTTACTTGTGCTTATATAATAAATTTTCATATGCATAACCGTATTAACTATGTGCTAAATTGCCGAAAAGTTAAACGTGCATTTGTTGAGGGGGAGTTTACATGAAAATTTGCTCGTATATCCTAAATGATTTACTTGCAATCACGACTTATACTATTTTTTTAAGTTAGAGAATATTTCGAGCTAGTCCGAGGAGTCAAGTGTTGAATTTCATCACAATTGGAAGATAATTACATTTATTTCAGAAATACAGGGAGCTTTATGATTTTTTTTGGGTGCACAAGTAAAAGATTAATTTTTTTTCGTTATATCAGACATGATTTTTAACGAAAGCCCAAAATATTTTATTCGGCCCACAGCCCTTTAAACCTTACCTGATCAAAAGTATTAATATAACTTTTTCGATCGAAAAACTCATTCTCACGCAACTAAATACAATCAAAAAACTTTTCGGATTCTCAAAACTCTTCGGCGATTTAAAAAATCTTTTCAATCCTCATCAATTTTCTGTCGAAACTCACCGAATTTGGAGGTAGAACCAGTTTCGGGTCATCTTTTCGTTCAGAAACGCACGAATCGCGACAGTTTTTCAAAATCATTCGACGAAAATTTTTAACTTCGTGACTTTTTCGAGTGAAACATCTTAAAAACTCAAAATTAACGTGGCTAAACTCTACCATTCTGATTAAAAAGCATGATATTTGGATTCATAACTGATTTCTGATCATTTCGGGTTGAAAATGTTCTTAATCGCAACTAGTGTCATCGAAGAACTTTAGTTTTTGTTAAGTTTTACTCGATGGCAAAACTCAGCGGCGAAAACCTTATGTTTTCGATATGTTTTTATTCGATCGTAAAACTTCGCGGCGAAGACTTTAGTTTTCGATTAAATTTTATTCGACCGCAAAATAAGCGGCAAAAACCTTAAGTTTTTCGATATATTTTTATTCGATCGCAAAACTACGCGGCAAAAAACTTAAGTATTTCGACAACATTTTATTCGATCACAAAATTACTCAGCGAGAAACTTTAGTTTTCGATAAATTTGTATTCGATCGTAAAAATCAGCGGCGAAAATCTTGAATTTTTCGAGAAGTTTTTATTCGATCGCAAAACTTAGCATTTAAATAAAAACACGCTGAAAAGACTTAGTAAAATTTAGATAATACACTCTACCATTTAGAAAAATTTCTCAAAATTTTTCTAAGTCATTTTCGCCATCCACAATTTCTTAGTAAAATTTGCATATGATTATTTTAATCTAATGAATTTTATTTCTTCTTTTCAGAAATGGCTCATCAAGAGTACTCTCATATCTACTCTTCAGATAGTTGGCTGACGGTCCACGACAACAGCTATCAATTAGACCTCGCCACTTTCCGGTGTCCGGATGAAGTAATAATATCCATCCTCAAGGGACATCCACTATGGCCAGCTCTGACCTTGACGGCCCTTGTCCAAATGGTCTATCTCCAACAATTCTGGGGATACATGAAGAGCTACATCATTGACGTTGACGTGCAATACACAACAAAGATAAATAAAAAATACGTCATCATCAACAAGAACCTTCTGGCCATGGTGCTCGATCTACCGCATCACGAAGTCGACGACCCACTACCAACAGATGCGGTGATCGTGGAAGACATGCTTCGGATGGGATATAAGCCACCGCTGACAAAATTGGCAAACTTCCAGAACAGCGGGATCTCACATCCATGGAGAACATTGTTCGGCATCATCAACAAATGTCTCTCACCGAAGCACTCCGGATTCGACAAGGCGAAAGAGAACATTCTCATTATCTTCCACGGAGTCGTCTTCTCGAAGAAATACGACGTGGCGCAGCTAATTTGGAACGACTTAGCGGACCAAATACGTCAAAGGGAAATGAAGTCGAAGGCGAAGTTTCTCCCTTTTGTACGGTGGTTCGCAGTGCTGATCTCCCATCTAATGGAAGTACATCCGGAGATCCCACGTCTGCCACCCGTTGGAGGTTATATACCGCCGAGGCTGCGGTTCTTCCATAACCTGAAGGCATCCGATCTAGCGCTCTAACCGATGCTGATCCCACTGGAGTTGCTAAGCATGGCTGATCCCACCGACGAGGCATACCAAGACTATTGCCAAAACAACTCCATCACGGAACTAATGGTACGGTCTTCGATCAGGCTATGATGCTTTCCTGACTAGAATCCTTGGAGGAGACACACGAGCCCGAAGCCGCAGCTCAGGAGACCAAAACACCGGCTATTGAGCCCGAAGGTGTCCCTCAAAAAGCCGAATCTCCTGAGGTCACCGAATCTAATGAGGAATGTTGACGACAATGAAGGAGCTCATGCAGACAACATATATCTGCCCCTTCTGCATCTCCTTCTACACAAATGGCTTCGATGATATCTCCTCCACAATCATCGGTACAGACAACCACACAGGTTCACATTGAACCTGTTCGAACATCCATAGTGATGATACATTCAGTATCATCTCAAGGATTGGATGAAAGCCCCGTTGGACCCCCGACATCTTTGGAGCAAACAATGGGCCAACCCACCGAAGTGGTGACTTCTGGGTTGTTAACGGATGTCTTTGGACGTTCCGGCATCCCAAGTTCTCTCCCAGGCGGCATGTTGGAGATCTTCTCTGATGTTGTGATAGTGGAGCCCCTCCCTGGCCCCAATCAGATGGCACCGATCCTCGTGACGGAGCAACATTTACAAGAAGTCCTTTCCACAACCATCAATTCCCTTGAAGATCGCCTGATGAAAAGGATGCTATACGCCATTGAGACTTCCCGACGGGATACCGGGAAAGCACCAGTCTCAGAAGTAGCTTCGTCCGAAGCCCACACCCCACCCTTATCCTCACCACCAATAAACACAACCATACACACCCCCATACAACTAATCTTAACAACTCCAACCCAACCACCTTCCCTCATCAACCCATACACCATCCCTATAACCCAACTTCACAATATTCTTATCTCTCGCCTACTCGCTCTTGAGACGAGGACCCCTACTGAGGAGAGTCTCTACAGAAGACTAGTAGATGAACCCGAGCCGCCCGCCCAAATGCATTGTCGTGAAGAAAGCTCGCGCACAAAGCGAAGACATGACGATCCCGATGATCCGATCTTCAAGAGGGGGAGAAACGGCAAAGGACCACAAGAAGCGGCTGTGGTCAGAGTCGAGAAAAGCAAACATTGACTCGTGAAGCTGGAGATTCATCCACCAATACACCAACCACACAACCAACTACCCGCCAACAAACAACCACTACATCCACCACATTCCACACACAAACACTATCTCCCACACCCAAAAGTCCAAATCCAATCCCGACCACCAACCTCCTCCAAAATCAACCAAAAGTAGTCGTCTACGATCCACATGCGATCGTAGATGATTACATCTTAAACGAGAAGTGGCTGATGCAATGGGAACCATAGGAAGCTGCTCAAGCATGGCTTTCCAACGTCAGATACTTCCTACAGCAAGCTTCGGTAGATTTGGTGCTGCTTGAAGACGAAGAACTTCAAGAAGGCAAGAACTACAACTCCACACTCCCTGAACTACCACAGATGATCAGACATCGAGTCAACTCCCCTCCTTGCTTATGAAAGGGGACTGTTAGAATCGAGATGCCTTGGGAGAACGTACGGATTGAAGTTCTGTTCATTGAAGACATAAGAAAACAGATTTGGAGGGCTCCAAACCGGATAAAGGAGCTAGATGAGCTAAATTTATGGGGCATCTCCCACTGGAAGAAAGGAAGAAGATGGGGCACATCTTCATGCTAACTTACCTCGGTCCGGATCGAAGTGGCGTCCCAACGGATCAGCTTGGAAGAAATTTCAGGGACAAGCCACCGATTCTCCAACTCGGGGACGTATCGCACACGATTGGAAGCTATCCAACCCCAATATACCACATCGAGCGAGCGGACAACGACCATACTCGAGAGAAGATAGACGAAAGCTATATGTCGTTCCTTCCACCTGACGAAGTTTATCGTCTGTTTCAGATGTACAAAAGACAATACCAGACACCCACTGGTTATATCAAGAAGGAAGGACTAGAAGGGTTAAAGAGATTCATGGTGCGGCAGATCAAGTTCCACAGCGCACACGACCTTCAAATTGTCGTAGAAGACAATATGAAGAAGGTCAACATAGATCCTCCGCTCATGAAAGGCTTCCCGCTCAACGACTTCCCAGAGAATTACATCTTCAAAAAGCCAGGCCTCGCCATCACATATTGGAATCCAATTATTGGAAAGACGAGAGCGATGATGAAGTCTGTAGTTCACCAATTCTGTGACGACGTTGAAGCTCGTGATGAAGAACATCGAGAAGAAGTTGGCGGAGATTGATGAAGAAACGATCTTCGAGGACTTTGGAGAAGAAGAGCTTATGGATGCTATAAACGAAAGACTATAGCTGAGGAATGGTGTCCGACACTACGAGATAACATTGAGATTGAGAAGATCATTCTACGCCCGACAAGGATAAACGGAGTTGAAGATAAAACAAGCACTAAGGGGGAGATTGAAGAAACATAGAAATTGTGCTTTGTTAATTAGTTATCATAAATGAGCTTCTGGATGCTATAAACGAAAGACTGGAGCTGAGGAATGTTGTCCGACACTATGAGACAGAATTGGGATTGAGGAGATCGTTCTACGCCTGACAAGGATAAATAGAGCTGAAGAGAAAACAAGCACAAAGGGGGAGATTGAAGAAACATAGAAATTGTGCTTTGTTAATTAGTTATCCTTGTAATTATGGGTATAGCTAGTATTTTTGTTAGTGTAGGACTAGTTTGTAAATATACCATGTATAGAGGTATATATACCATGTACACAACAAAAATCAATACACAAGAATTTCAGAAAATCACAAAAGTATTGAATTCACATTCTACAGAGAGAAATTCAATCGAAAACTTCCACTCTCTTTGTTTCTCTCTCCTGAGCTTCAAACTCGATATTCGACCGAAGGTAATTCTCGAGATTTCTTATTCGATTATCTAGAATTCATGCTTTGATTGATTGATAGTTTATTAAATATGACCTAACATATATGATATCAAGTACATGGGTTTAGGATTAACTTCTCCAATGGCTTTTACTAACTCCTCCAAAATAAGTAGAATCCAAAATAAAAGCCACAAATAGGACTGACATCCCCTTTTACTACACCGATTTGTATAATAGTTACAAGACACGGGAAATAAACATGTCTAGTAATTATAATTCATTATATCCTTTGGAAGATCTTCCTAAAGTTGAGGAAGAAAATACCAAGCATTCAAAAAGTTCTACTTTCTGTTATATTCCCGCTATTATTAAGAAAATAGCTAATTTGAACTCCTCCCTGGAAAAAAAGAAAGAATTTTGAAGCAGAACAAAATGCACTTTTATTGAAGATTTCTAATCTAAAAAATTAGTTAGTTTTGACTAACGTTTTAAAATCTTGTCTTGATTCAATTTTGAAAGAAAAATCTTTAATTAAGGACAAACCAAATTTAAGAAAACACCTCCCATTACAAAATACTTCAAAAGAAGAAAAAATTTCTTTAAAAAGCGTAAAGGGAGGAAAAGAGTCCTTAAATGCTTTGAAAGCGAAAAAGATTTTTACTAATTCTTTTTCTACTCCATCCACATGTAGAGTAGTTAAGGAGATGAAACATGCAAAGGAGAGTGTCTAGCATAGAATTTAAGAAGAAAAATGATAGAAATGACTTATTTTCTAAACTTTCTTCTGTATCAAAAACTAAGGACACTCGTAAGAAGACAACCGTTTCTAATTTTCATGTTGTTGCTTCAAATTATGCTTCAAAGTCTATTAATTTTGAAAGCACAAATTTTGAAATCGGCTCTACTTCTAAAAACAAAAACCATCATACTAAGACCAATGCAAGTCTTAAGTCTCGTAGGAGACAAGATCCGGCTAGTAAGCAAGCTTATAGCTCGATACATTCTTGCCTTCATCTAAGGTACCCAGTCCAAGTACACTCGACTAAACACCTTGTCCGAGCTGAAAGTAATCTCCCATGTAAGGTTCACCCTCAATGGGTTCCCAAGACACCATCTAGGCCAAAGCAAGCCAACTAGACCAAGTTTCCTAAAGAGGTACCACTTAAACCAAGTACTTCTAAGTGGGTTTGGGTACCTAAGAGCACCAATGGTTTAGGAACCAAAAATGAACAAACCTTACCTACTAAATCTGCTAATCCGAGAGGACAAATTAATAAGTGGGTACCTAAGACTCTCTAAAACCTTTCTATGCAGATCCATCATGTGTGGTACCTAGATTCCGGTTGCTCCACACACATGACGGGAAATCAAGAACTGTTGAGCAACTATCAAGACTGTTACAACGTAAAAGTCAGATTCGGTAACAACGATTCAGCTCAAATACTAGGATTTGGAGATATCCCTTTGAAGAATCTGACAATCAAAGATGTCTCTTATGTCCAAGGTCTTAAACACAACCTGTTAAGCATAGGACAATTCTGTGATAAAGGGTTTCAAGTGGCGTTTCTAGCTGATCAGTGCAGAATCTTAAATAGTCAGAATCAATAACTTCTTACAGGATCTCGAAGATCTAATCTATACACCATCAATATGACAACAGTACGACCTTCGACAGTTGTTTGCCTCATCTCACAGACTACAATCAAGAGGAACAACTTATGGCATCAACGTCTTTCTCATCTAAATCTCAAAGCTCTTCACAAGCTCTTTATCAAAAAGTTGGTCAACGGTCTACCAACTATTTCCCTTCATCAAGAGCATCACTGTTCGACTTGTCAAATGGGAAAAATGAAGCGAGCATCACACAAACTCAAGAAAGTAGATTCGACATCTCGAGCTTTGAAATTACTACACATGGACCTTTGTGGACCAATGCGTACACAAAGTATCAACAGTCGTAAGTATGTACTAGTAATTGTAGATGATTACTCTCGCTACACTTGGACAAGATTTCTCCGAACTAAAGTTGGGATTGGAGACTTGATAATAAGCTTGTGAATACAACTCAGAATCTTCGGCAAAAGAAGATTCAAGTAATCAGGACTGACAATGGGACTGAATTCAAGAATCAACGTCTCAGCAATTACTATCAATCACTTGGAATTATTCAACAATTTTCAGCCACTAAAACGCCTCAACAAAATGGCGTCGTAGAACAGAAGAACCAGACTTTAGTTGAAGCTGCAAGAATAATGCTAATACATTCCGGTCTCCCTTACTTTCTATGGGCTGAAGCAGTGAGTACAGCGTGCTTTACGCTAAATCCGACGATTATTCACAAACGCTTTGAAAAGATGCCGTATGAGATTATAAATCAAAGGATTCCGAATATCTCTTTCTTCAAAGTCTTCCGGTGCAAATGCTTTGTGGCCAACGATCGAGAGCATCGAAGCAAGTTTGACCCTAAAGCATTTGAAGCCATCTTTGTTGGATATTCATCCACTTCATAAGCATACCGCGTCTATATCAAGTTTTCTCGTACAATTTTAGAAAGCTACAACGTCACTTTTCAAGAAGTGACCGAATTGGTTTCTGAACAAGACAGTTCAGAACCCGGGCTTATAGGCGTGTTGGCACAAAGTCAACAAATTGCGACAACATCTACCTCAACGTCAGAAGAAGCAATTCCCGCCAATTTGGAAGATTTGGATTTTCTATTTGAACATTTTTATTGGAACGAGTCTCAAATACCTGCTTCGTCTCATTTATACCAAGCAGCGCACCTTCCCCTTCTACGGTGGAAATTACAATTGAGATTCCCAACCCTCAAACTCCAACAAATGTTTCAGATTCTCCAAATTCTGAATCTTCAAATAGTATTGCAGCTCCTACTAATGCCGATGCGGAAATTTCTTCCAATTCAACTTTAGAATTGAATTTCCCTATTACAAATTATCAGCCTCACAATTCAGGATGTCTCGACCTACATATCAAGATGGATCTACTTCGGTTCGTCCTCATGAACGTAAGTGGACTCGAGCTCATCCTTTGGAACAAATAATTGGTGATCCTTCAAGTGGAGTATGCACTAGGACATCTAGACAAAACAGACTATTCACGTGCTTCTTAAGCTAAAACGAACAATTTAAGGTAGCCGAAGCCCTTAAAGACACGGATTGGGTGATCGCAATGCAAGATGAACTCAACCAATTCGAATGTCTACGAGTTTCGACAGTAGTTCCTCGACCCCATGGTAAAACAATTATAGGAACTAAATGGGTTTTTAAAATAAGAAGAACGAGAACGGTGAATTATCAGGACTAAAGCACGACTCGTAGCCAAGTGGTACAATAAAAAAGAATGTATTGTTTACGACGAGACGTATGCTCCGGTTGCTCGTATCGAAGCTATTCGATTATTTCTGGCACACGTGGCTCATAAAGACTCCAAAGTCTATCAAATGGATGTCAAAACCGCCCTTGTCAATGGCGTGTTAAAAGAAGAAGTCCATGTTGCTTAACCCGATTGGTTTTGCACGGGAATCATCCTGATTGTCTACCGATTGGAAAAAGCTCTCTACGGACTAAAACAAGCCCCTCGTACTTGGTATGATGTTCTAAGCGAATTTCTAGTCAAGTCCAACTTTATAAGAGGAATAATCGATAGGACACTTTTCATCAAAAAGCAAGGCAAGGACTTGATGATCGTTCAAGTCTATGTTGACGACATCATCTTCGGCTCGACAAACGAACGACTCTGTCAGAAATTTGGTGATCGGATGAAGACCAAATTTGAGATGAGCTTAGTGGGTGAACTCCAATTCTTTCTTGGATTACAAGTCAAGCAACTCGAAGATGGATTATTCATCAGTCAAACCAAGTATATTCGAGATATTCTGAAGAGATTTAATCAAGACAAGAGCACACCTATGAATACTCCCATGTCAACAAACTGTAAATTGGATGATGATCCTTCTGGCAAGGCAATCAACATCACAACATATCAGAGTATTATCGGATCTCTTCTCTACTTAACGTCAAGCCGACCCGACATCATGTTTGCCACTTGTCTTTGAGCTCGTTTTCAAGCTGACCTGAAGGAGTCCGACATGCACGCGGTCAAGCGAATTCTACGCTATATCAAAGGAACTCCAAACTTAGGGTTATGGTATCCTAAAGACGCTGATTTTAGATTAATTGGCTATGATGATGCTAATTATGCAGGTTGTCGAATGGACAGAAAAAGCACGTCTGGCGGAGCACAATTTCTAGGCGATAAGTTAGTCTACTGGTCCTCAAAGAAACGGAATTGCGTGTCAACGTCGACGGCCAAGGCGGAGTACATCGCGGTTGCCAGCTGTTGCTCGCAAGTTCTATGGATGCGGACACAACTATGCAACTACGGGTTTGGATTTAATAACATTCCCATTTATAGTGATTCTCAAAGTGATATTGCCATTACTTGCAATCCTGTTCATCATTCACGCACGAAACACATAGATATTTGCTATCATTTTATAAAAGATTATGTAGAAAAAGGCACGATAGATATGTATTTTGTTAAAACGGAGCTTCAACTTGCTGACTTATATTCACTAAGGCATTGGATGAAAAACGATTCCAATTCCTTATTGCTAAATTATGCATGTTGAATCTCAATCTTACTTGAAATGTGCTTTACATGCTCTACTATGCTTCAATTTGATATTCTATGTGCTTCTTGATATTCCTTGATTATTTTGCGTGACACTATCTTTTAATATTTTTTTTTAAATAAAAGAAAATTAAAAAAAAAACATGGGGGATGACGATAATTTTGACTATTACTTACAAAAATATTTCTTCGATATATATGCTTAAGTTCTTTGCCTAAAAATTCATATAACATTCTTTTATTCAAACGAACTTTGTTTGATTCACTAGACACAAAGTCACATCATACATGTGAGAATTTGAACCTCAATATTTTTTTTGTGTGTCATACTTCAAATGACTATCTTTTGGTTTGTACTTCGTAGCTACAATCTTGCTTTTGTGATTAGTTTGTCCTGAAAATGATACGGGCATATTAGGAAATTCCTCACTTGGCCTAAATTATAAAGCCTTTACTTTTTCCTCTAGAAATCCCTTTTTGAGCCTTCTCCGACATTCCTTTTCTTTATAAACACCCGATTAAGCCTTCAACCTTATTCACAAGATTTAGGGTTACTCAATCAAGAAAAAGAGGGGGAGAGCAAAATGGATGCACATTATGCATTTATCAATCATTATAGAAGAGAAACACTGATCTCACTGCGAACTTCTCCTAGATAATCTCGTATACTCCTAGAAGAGAAGCACCTTGAAGTGAACTTCTCCAGTGATAATCTAGATCTTATGTAGAGAAAATGAGAAGAGAAGCACAGTCTTGGGTTCGAACTCCATAACTGTGAAATTTTCTCAAGGAACACAGTCTCGACCCAAAATCAAAGAAATCTCATCTCTCAAAGCCCTGAAAAGAAATTACTAAAGAAAGGAAAAAGCAAAAGGATCAGTACAGAATTTCACAAAAAGGGCCCCTGGAAGTGAAGAATTTTTAAGCTCACTAACCCAAATCTTCTACCCCTTTAGTCAAAGCATAACAATAATCCCTTAAAAGTCCCTTTGATTCAAAATGATGAACTCTCACTTGGTAAGTTGATTAAAAATACTACGATAACAAATTAATTGATATAATTTTGTTGTGATGATAAGAGTGATGTCTACTAAAAATGTCCTTGAAATAAATTGAGTGATATGAGCGAAACTTGCGAGAGTTGTCGAAGTGATTCATACTATGCTCTTAGAATACTAGTTTAGTTACATGATTTTATGGCAAATTAATGTTTTACATGTCTTGGAAATTTTTGTGTGATAATGTTCAAAAGAAATAAATCTGACCCCAAGACAAAAATATTTTTTATATTGTTTTCTTTCCACGCACATTTTAAATGCATTAATACATGCATTGGTTCAGAATTGATAAAATGCGAATAACTATTTTGAAAAACGCAATATTTTTAATAAAACTATGCTGAATTGCTTAAAATGCGTTACTTGTACTTAAATCGGAAATTTTCATATATGCTAAGGTACTGAAAAGTTTACTCATGCAATTGTTGAGGGGGAGTTTTATATGAGAATTTGTTATTATCCTCTACACTCGTAAAACATGAATTCTAACATTTTTAAGCCTCGCAGAAAATTTAGAGCTCATCCGAGGAGTCAAATGTTGAATTTCATCAACATTAGGAGATAATTTCATCTCTTTCAGAAATACAGGGTGTATTATGCAATTTACTTTTGGGTTAATTCATAAAAAAAAAAATTTCAGACTAGAATTTATCTAAAGCCCAAAATATTTTTTTACGGCCCAATGTAATTTTTACTTTACCCGATCGTAAAGTATTAATATCACTTTATCGATCGAAAAACTCTCTCACACGCTACACATTTCCAATCGGAAAACTTTTCGACTTCTACGAACTTTTCGAACCGACTTCGGCGATTCAAACCAAATCCCGCAATATTCGAACTTTTTAGATTAAACTTGCTGATTTCGAAGGTAGAAACTTGTTGTGAATCATTTTCTGTTCAAAAACATCCGATTCACAAGCAGTTTCACGAAAAACGTTCGAAGAAAGTTCATGTTTATATTTTTTCGACGAAAACTGGTTTTTAAACCCTCAAATCAAAGTGTTTAAACTCGACCTTTTGGGTTAAAATCATGATATTTGGATTCGCAACTGTTCTCTGAACATTCCGAACCCAGATCAACTCATGATTTACCCAGAAATCGAAGATTATGTTTCACGCGTTTACTGTTTGATTTGAAAAATTTTCGATCGAAAAAGTTTGTATCGCAAACAGTGTCGTCGAAGAACTTTAGTTTTTGTTCAATTTTATTCGATCGCAAAACTCAGGTCGAAAACCTTTTGTTTTTTATATTCTTTTATTCGATCAAGAAACTACGCGGCCAAAAATTAATTTTTCGAGTATATTTTATGCGATCGCAAAAGTCAGCAGCGAAAACTTTAAGTTTTTCGGTATTCTTTTATTCGATCGAAAACTTATTCAGCGAAAAACTATTGTTTTCGATAACATTTTATTCGATCGTAAAAGTCATCGGCGAAAACTTGAGTCATTCGACACATTTTTATTCGATCGCAAAGTTTAAAGATCGAATAAATTGTTACTCGAATAAAAACACGCTGAAAAAGACTTCGAAAATATTTCACGACTTAGAAAAATTTTCGATCGCAAAAATTAGCCTCCGAATAAATTTCCGATCGAATAAAAACACGCTTCAAAGACTTAGTCAATTTTACAAATTTTTCAAAATTTTTCACTAAGTCTTTCGAACATAAACCTTAGTACATACAATTTTTCTCTAAATTCATTCTTAATCCCATTTATTCGCGTATGAAAATTTATTAACTAATGAACTTTATGTTATTCTTTACAGATATGACAACTCCAAATTATCCTCACATATATCCTTCATCAAGCTTCATGCCAGTTCATGACAACAATTATCAACTGGATCTTACGACATTCCGGTGCCCGGATGAAGTCATCATCTCCATCCTTAAAGGACACCCACTATGGCCAGCATTAACGATGATGGCCTCCGTACCGATGGTCTACCTACAACAATTCTGGGGACTTATGGAGAGCCATGTAGTCGGAACGACGTGGAATATATAACACAAATATACAGAAGACACGTCGGTCTGAACCGCAATCTGATGGCCATGGTGCTTGATCTTCCGCACTACGAAACGTATGATCAACTTCCAACAGATGCAGAGATCGTAGCGGATATGCTCCGGATGTGATACAAGCCCCCACTGCCCAAATTGGCGAGTTTCCAAAACAACGGGATTCCCCATCCGTGGAAGACATTATTCGGCATTATCAACAAATGCCTCTCCCCAAAACATTCCGGCTTCGACAAGGCAAACGGGAACATCCTTCACATTTTTACGGAGTGATCTTCTCAAAGAAGTATGACATGGCCCGCCTAATTTGGAATGATTTAGCGGACCAGATACATCAAAGGGAGACCAAGTCGAAGGCCAAGTTTCTCCCCTACGTACGGTGGTTCCCGGTGTTGATCTCACACTTCACGGAAATCCATCCAGAGATCCCGAGACTACCACCAGTTGGAGAATACACTCCGCCACGCCTTCGATTTTTTCACAACCCGAAGGCCGCCAAGCTAGCACTCCAACCAATGCTGATCCCATTGGAGCTGCTCCGACTAGCTGATCCAACTCAAGAGGCATACCAGGACTACTACCAGAACAACTCCATCATGGAGGCGATGGTACGTGCCTTGGATCCAGCTCCGGCACCTTCTCAAAGGGAATCTTTGGTGGCAAGGAGGGAGCCCGAAGCCACGACTCAGGAGATTGAGCCCGAAGGTGTTCCACAAGATATTTCTCCTGAGGCAACCGATTCTGATGAAGCATACAGACTCAAAAGAAGGGGCCCTCACCGACAACAACCCTCGGCCTCGTCTGGAGTGCCTTCAATCATACCGGCTTCGGAGCCAACACATTCACCACAAACTGATCAGCCTACCGAACAGATTCAAATTAAATATGTCTCAACACCCATAGAGGTGATTCCTATCGTATCACCTCAAGGATTGGGTGGAAGCCCTATTGGACCCCCGATATCTTCGGAGCAAATAATAGGCCCACCCATTGAAGTGGTGACTTCAGGGTTGATAACGGATGTCCTTGGACGTTCCGGAACTTCAAGACCTACTCAAGGCGGCACATCGGAAATCTACTCAGATGTTGTGACAGTGGAGCGCCTCCCTAGCCCCACTCCACCACTGTTCGTGACGGAGCAAAGACTACAAGAAGCGCTCTCTACAGCTCTATCTTCTCTAGAAGATCGTCTGATGGACCGTATGCTCCACGCTCTCGAGACTTCCCGAAGAGACACCGGGAAAACACCAGTCTCAGAAGTTGTTCCGACCGACACACAAACACCCCATATCCTCACCACTTCCTACCACCACCCTACACACCCCACTACAACCAATCCTCACCACCCCAACTCCCTCACCCTCACTTATCAAGCCCTACACCATCCCGATCACCTAGCTTCACGATATACTCATCTCCCGCCTCCTCGCCTTAGACACCATATCTCACGATGACGAGAGCCTCTACAAAAGGTTGATAGATGAACTAGAGCCACCAGCACAAACAATGTGCCGAGAAGAAAGCTCCGCACCAAGCGTAGACATGACGATCCCGATGATCCGGATCGTCATGAGGGGGAGAAAGGGCAACGAACTAAACGAAGCGGCCGTGGATTGAGTCAAGCACAGACAACGACTCAAGAAGCTAGAGGATCGTCCTCACAGCCACCAACCACACAATCTCAAACCCGCTAACAAACAACCACACCTCCCACCATATCCCAAACACTAACCCTCTCTCCTACAAATTCAAATCTGATCCCGACCTCAAACCTCCCCCAAGTCCAACCAGAAGCAGTTACCTACGATTCACATCTGATCGTAGATGCCTACATCCTAACCGAGAAGTGGATGACGCAATGGGAACCAGAGGAAGCTACTCAGCTCGACTCTCCAACGTCAGATACTTCTTACAACAAGTTTCTGTGGACTTGGTGCTGCTTGAAGAAGAAGAACTTCAAGAAGGCGAGAACTACAGTTCTGCCCTCCCAGAGCTACCCGAAATGATAAGGCTCAGAGTCGACTCTCCTCCCCATTTATCAAAAAGGACAGTTAGAGTCGAGACGCCATGGGAGAACGTCAGAATTGAAGTCCCGTTCATTGAAGACGTAAGAAAGTAGATTTGGAGGGCTCCAAACAAAATAAAGAAGCTCAATGAACTTAACCTAAGGGGCATCTCACACTAGGAATATAGGAAGAAAATGGAGCATATCTTTATGCTCAACTATCTCGGACCCGATCGACGTGGTATTCCAGTTGATCAACTGAAGGAAAATTTCAAGAACAAGCCACCAATTCTCCAATTTATCGGAGTCTCGCATACGATCGGAAGATACCCAACCCCTATCTACATCATTGAGCGAGCATACATCAACCGCACTCGAGAAGAGATAGATGAAAGCTATCTCCCATTCCTTCCACCGGATGAGGTCTACCAATTGTACCAGATGTACAAGAGAAAGTACAAGACACATTCCGGATATATCAAGACTGAAGGACTCGAGGGACTGAAAAGATTCATGGTGCGGCAGATCAAGTATCACACCGCACACGACCTTCAAATTGCAATAGAGAACAACATGAAGAAGGTCAACATGGAATCTCCGCTCATGAAGGGCTTCCCACTCAACAACTTTCCCGAGAATTACATCTTCAACAAAACCTGGCCTCGCCATAACCTATCTAAATCCAGTCATTGGCAAGACTAGGGCTATGATGAAGTCAAAAGTCCATAAGTTCTGCGACGGGACGCTAAAGTTAGTTAGGAAGAACATTCGAAAGAGATTGGGAGAGATCACCGAAGAGACAATCTTCGAAGATCTTTGTGAAGGAGAGGCCCCACTCTTGAACGAGCTTCTAGATGCTATAAATGAGAGATTGGAGCTGAGGAATGTTGTTCGACGTTACGAGACAGCATTGGGATTGCGGAAGTCGTTTTACGCCCGACAAGGATAAAAGGAGTTGAAACGAAGACAAGCACAAACGGGGAGATTGAAGAGGATATTAGAATTGTGCTTTGTTATTTCATTATCGTTGTAATTCGGGGCGTAATTAGTAGTTTTAGTAGTGTAGGACCTAACAGCAATTATACCTTGAATATAGGTATAAATATGTTGTACACTATCAAAATTAATACGAGTTTTATTATTCAGAAAATTACAAGCATCGAATTCATATTTTTAACGAGAGAGAATACGATCGAGAAAATCGGAAAGCTAACAACCTCTCTCAAGATGTTCAACGTGGTTATTCGACCGAACGCAATCCGTAAGATTTCTTACTCGAATACCTAAAATTCTTGCTAAGATTGCTTGTTGATTGATGAATCAGGATCTAACAAAATGCAAATTAGATTAAGTAATTGTAGGTGTTGAAATTTTTTTGTCGAGGCGCAAACAGTATTTTTGTGTATAACGAATGACATAGAAAAATTTTGAAATTTTTTCTAAGTGTTTAAAGTGTATACTGTTTACGGCGTGTTTTTATTCGAGCAAAAATTTATTCGAACGCTAAGTTTTGCGATCGGATAAAAACTTAACTAAAACTCAAGGTTTTCGCCGCTGACTTTTGCGATCGAATAAAATTTTGTTGAAAAACATAAGTTTTTCGCCACGTAGTTTTGCGATCGAATAAAATTCTATCGAAAAACTTAAGTTTTCGCCGCGTATTTTTACGATCGAATAAAGTTTTATCGAAAAACTTAAGTTTACGCCACGGAGTTTTACGATTGAATAAAAACATATCGAAAACGTAAGGTTTTTGCCGCTGAGTTTTGCGATCTAATAAAACTAAACGAAAACTAAAGTTCTTCGATGGCACTGTTTGCGATAAGATGATTTTCGACCGAAAAAAATTTGAAATCAAACAATAAATGCTTTAAAATGCAGATGACGACTCTGGGTAAATCATGAGTTAATCTCGACTCGTAATGACCAGAAATTAGTTGCGAATCCAAATATCAGGCATTTAATTGAAATGGTCGAATCTAAACAAATTCATTTTGAAAAACTGGCGTGATTTGTGTTTTTCGGAACAAAAATAAGAATCAAAACCGGATTCTACCTTCAAACTAGGCGAGTTTTTGACAGATAATCGGAGAAGATTAAGATTGTTTGGAAATCACCGTTTGAAGCGTTTGAGAATATGAAAAGTTTTGAGATCGTTTTGTCTGCGTGAGAAAGAGTTTTTTGATCCAAAAAGGTATATTATTACTCTTCGATCAGGTAAAATTAAAGGGTTTTGGGCCGTGAAAAATTATTTTGGGCTTTCGTTAAAAATTATGTCTGTTTAACGAAATTTTTTTAATCTTTTTACTTTTGCACCCAAAAAAATTCATAGAGCTCCCTGTATTTCTGAAATAAATGCAATTAACTTCCACTGTTTGATGAATTTCATCAATTGACTCCTCGGATGAGCTCAAAGATTTTCTGTAAAACTTAGAATAAAAACATGACAAGTCGTGATTCCAAGTAAATCATTTAGGAGATAATAACAAATTTTCATGGAAACTCCCCCTCAACAAATGCACATATAACGTTTCGGCAATTTAATTATGCGTACGAAAATTTACGATATAAGCACAAATAACGCATTTAATCAATTCAGCGTAGATTTATGATCCTCTATTCATGTATATGGAAAATTTTGTGTTTTTCAAAAAAAAAATTTGCTATCAAATCTGAACCAACGCATGTGTAAATGCATTTAAAATGTGCGAAAATATTTTTTATTTTGGGGTCAGATTGTCCATTTTGAACATTATCACGCAAAAAATTTCACATGACATATAGAATAATAATTTGCCGTCAAATTATGTAACTAAACTAATAATCTAAGATCATATTATGAATCATTTCGACAACTCTCAGAAGGTTCGTTCATATCACTCAATTTATTTTTATCATGGAAATATTAAGTAGATATATCACCCATATCAACACGACAAAATTTTATCAATTAGTTTGTTATCGTAGCGTATTTAATCTATTTACCAAGTGAAAGTCCATCAATTTGAATCAAAGGGACTTTGAAGGAATTATTTTTAGATTCTGACTAAAAGGGTAGGGTATTTTTTGGATGATCTGAAGAAACGTAGAATTGTGCTCTATTAATTAGTTATCCTTGTAATTAGGGGCGTAACTCGTAGCTTTGATACTGTAGGACTTAATAGTAAATAGGTATAAATAAAATGTACACTATCGATATAAAAAGAAGTTTTTTTCAGAAAATTCACAAGTATTGAATTCACATTCTGGAGAGAGAAACACAATCGAAAACTTCAACTCTCTAATTGTTTCTCTCTCTCGATCTTCAAACTCGATACTTGAACGAAGGTAATTCTCGAGATTTCTCATTCAAATATCTAGAATTCATGCTTAGATTTATTGTTAGTTGATGAAATATGACCTAACAATTGGTATCAGAGCTCGTGATCGCTTTTGGAATGAATTTGCTATACTAAGATCAAAATAAGTTTCCAGATTTTTCAATCGAAAAACTTACGTGAAATGTATTTTGATCAATTTGCTTAATTTTTGCGAATTTTGTTGGTGATCTTGCTGTTAAAGTGATAGATTATATCTAGGAATGAATTACGTACTGATTCCAATCGCTTAGACTTCAGATTATTTCAGATTTCGATTTCGATCGATATTTGTGTTTGCGATAACTTTTAAATACGATTTGATTTTCTTCATAATCGATATATTTTGCTGTAAAACGTGGTTAATCTTGTGTTTGTTCATATTCAGAACATAGATTCGAGTGATTATCTAGAATTTCAGCACCTGACTTGAACTTTTCGGTTGAATCTGGATTTTCACTATTCCATTGAACTTGAAAGTTGTTCTCCGATTGTTTTTCGATCGAAAAACTTGGCTCGAAAAATATTTTTTGAATAAGTTTACAGCCAAAAAATTTCTCGATAACTCACACTTTTTTCGTGTGTTTTACTCAAATATACGACTAAAAAAACATTATTTTCGATAATTAGGTTTTCGATTCGTATATAAATATCTTTTTCGACAGATATTGTTTTCGCTAAATAAATATCTAATTTTGACTCGAAAAACTTGTTTTACTATAACAAGTTTTTCGATCTAAAGATTTTCGATCATCTAAATTTTCGAGTCAAAATTTATCGAAAACTTATTTCGATCGAATAATTCACACTCGAAAAAAAACTTTTAGCCAATAATTTGAGTCAAACTAAACGAAATTTTTCGATCACTCTTAATTTTTCGATTACAAATTTTTCGATAAAAGTTTTTGCGATCAACATAAATTATTCGACAAACTAATTTTCGATTGGATATTTTCTTTGCAAAACTCTTACGTTCGAAAAATAATTTTCGATAAATATACCACAAAAAACTTATGCGATCAAAAATCTTTTTGGATTAAAAGTTCAAAATTTTTCAAATCGAAAACTTTAGTGCTTGAAATTTTTTTCGACCACTGAACTTTCAAACAAACACACATTTTACACTGATTTGAAAGAAATAAAAAATCGTTATTTTCAAAACTTACGAAAAATAATTGTCTCCGAATTATCTTCTTCGATAATCAAAATTTTTTATCATAAATTCAAATTCTTTAGCAAAATTTTGAAGTATCAATTCTTATATCCAATATTTCGAAATAAAAACAATTCCTCTTTAAAACCGAAAAATAGATTTGAAAAGAAAATTGCTTGAAGTACGAACAAAACATTACTAACGAAGCTTATCACTTGTGAAGCACTTTTATCATTTCAATTCCAAACTTTCATGAGATCCTACCAATCAACTACAAATGGATGCTTACTCACTTGGAAACGACGTCCGCCCTCCAATTCTACGAAGAGGCGAATACACCGTATGGAGAAGTCGATTCATGAACTTCCCGGAAACAAAAGATCAAGCTACCAATTTGATAGCTTCTCTTCAAGAAGGTCCCGCTCAATTTAGGCTTATCCAAGAAGGCGATGCCACTAATAATCCTCCCATTCCCGCCACTAGAAGACTCAAAATTCCTAGTGAATACACCGAGGGGAGCGATTAAGAGCCAAAACAGATTTAGGAGCCAAAACTTTCCTAATACAAGGAATTTCGAATGACATCTATATGCAAATAGATAGTCTGTCTAGTAGAAAGGCTATGTGGGACGAGCTCCACAAAATGATGCAACGGACCAAAGTCAGAGTCAAGACTAAGAAAGCAATCATTCTCACCGCATATGACTCATTAAAAGCAAAGACGGACGAAAACGTCTCTGAATTCTATCAACGCTATTTAACTCTTCTTAACGAGATGAGGAAAACAGAAATTTTCAAGACCAACATGGAGGTCCACATGCGATTTCTCTCTTCTCTTCAACCATAGTGGAAGAAAATATCCATGCAAATCCGTCAAAATAATGATTTGGACGAAATGGATATCCACGGCGTCTTTGATAATCTCGCTCAACACGAGGAAGATATAAGCGAGATACAAAAAGAACTTAAGGGCAAGCAGATCGAAGACTCCATAGCTCTAGTTTCTGAAAGAAAATTGAGTCGATCTCGCAAGGATAAAAGCATCAAGTTGCCAAGTTCTTCAGAAGATGAAGACGAATCCGAATCGGACTCTGAGCCAGATATGAAAGAGTTCAAGAAACAATTGGCTCTCATTACTAAGATGATGAGCAAAATGTTCTATAAAAAGAAATCCTCCTCTTCGGCTAATAGACTTCAGGCATCAAGCTCCAAGCACAAGGAAAGACCGGCCGAGTCATCGGAATTTAAAAACGCCAAAGAACCACAAAAGTGCTATAATTGTGGAAAGATAGGGCACTTCGCCAGAGAATGCAAACTTCCCAAGAAGAAGGACGCCAACTACTACTCCAAAAAATTCCAACTAAGTAAACAAAAAGAGGCTGGAGTAGCTCTGATGGCGGAACAAGAGCATTGGCTGGAAGATACCACAGATTCTGAAGACGAAAATCTTGCTCTAATTGCGTACCTTGACGACGTCTCAAACGATAACTCTTCAAGAAGGTCAGACGATGAAGAAAAAGCATCCACATCATCACAAGAGGTAACGATGCCTAGTTCTACATTATTAAACATGTTATAATCTTTACAAATTAAGTATTCTAACATGAAGAATGAGCGGAAACGTATAAAGGAATTAGAAGAAAGACTAGCCCTTAGTGAAAATAATTTTCAAAAGCAATTAGATAGAACAATTCACATACATATTCTCTTATCTAATGCTAAAGAAACCATAACTAGTCTTGAATCTAGGATAGCTACCTCTGAAATAAAAATAAATGACCTTAGTAAGACTCTTAGCGATTGTCATAGAGATTCAGAAATTTCTACAAATAATTTTAAGCAAATCTCTGATGAACGTAAGAAGCTTTACTCTAGGATTAAAACATTAGACGATCTTCTAACGAAAAGGGGGCAAACGGATCAGACTATATTTCTAAATCAACCTCTTGATATAGAATTTTATATTCCTAAAGAAGGCTTAGGTTTTAACAATCCCTGTAACTTGAAAAAGGCCAATGTCAAACAATTATATGATATCAAGTATATGGGATTATGGTTAATTTATCAAAATGGCCTTTACTAACTCTTCCGAAATAAATGCCTTAGAAGAATCTAAACGAAAAGCCACTAATAGGCTGATATCCCCTTTGACTACACCGAATTGAATAATAGTTACAAGACACGGGAAATTAACCTGTCTAGTGACTATAGTTCAATATATCCTTTAGAAGATCTTCCTAAAGTTCATGAAGAAACTAATGATCATTTTCAAAATGCTACTTTCTCTTATATTCCTACTATTATTAAAAAAATAGCTGATTTAAACGCTTCTTTAGAAACAGAAAGAAAGAATTACAAAGCTGAAAATAATTAGCTTTTACTGGAGATTTCTAATCTCAAAACTTCATCGCTTTAAAAACTTGTCCTGGTTTTACTTTGAAAGAAAAATCATTAATTAAGGACAAGATTAAATCTAAGAAAACACCTCCCATTATTTTCAAAATATTTTAAAAGAAGATCAATCTTCTTTAAAAAGCGTATAGGGCGGAAAAGAGTCCTTAAATGCTTCAAAAAGGAAAAAGATTTTTACCAACTCTTTTTCTACTCCATCCACATGTAGAGTAGAAAAAGATATGAAGATGCAAAGGACAGAGTGTCTAGAATAGAATTTCAGAAGAAAAATAATAGTAATGATTTATTATGAAAATTTTCTTCTGTATCAAAAACTATGGACACTTGCAAGAAGACAACTGTGTTCTAACTTTAATGTTGTTGCTTCCACTTATGTGTTAAAGCCTGATAATTTTGAAAGCACAAGTTTTGAAATCGGCTCTACTTCTAAAAACAGAACCCATAATTCTAAGACAAATGCAAATCTTAAGTCTCGTAAGAAACAAGATCCAACTATAAAGAAAGCTTATAGCTCGATACATTCTTGTCCTCATTTAAGGTATCCGGTTAAAGTACACTCAACCAAACACCTTAAGAGACTAGCTAGAGAAAAGATTTTTTCATGCACTAAGATTAATAAGACATTTGTCCGCGCTGAAATTAACCTCCCATGTAAGGTTCAACCTCAATGGGTTTCCAAGACACCATCTAGGCCAACGCAAGCCCAAAACGCCAAGTTGCCTAAGGAGGTACCACTTAAACCAACTACTTCCAAGTTGCTTTGGGTACCTAAAAGCATAAATGGTTTAGGAACCAAAAATGAACAAACCGTACCTACCAAATTTTCTAATCCGAGAGGACCCATTATTAAGTGGGTACCTAAGTCTCTCTAAAATCTTTCTATGCAGATCCATCATGTGTGGTATTTAGATTCTGGTTGCTCCACACACATGCCGAGAAATCACGAAATGTTGAGCAACTACCTAAACCGTTACAACGGAAAAGTCAGATTCGACAACAATGCTCCAATACTAGGCTATGGAGATATACTACTGCAGACTCTGAAAATCAAAGATGTCTCTTACGTCTAAGGTCTTAAACACAATCTGTTCAGCATAGGAGAATTATGCGACAAAGGATTTCAAGTGGTGTTTCTAGCTGATCAGTGTAGAATTTTAAATAGTCAGAATCAAGAACTTCTATCAGGATCACGAAGATCAAATCTATACACCATCAATCTGACAATAGTTCGACCTTCGACAGCTGTTTGCCTCATCTCACAGACTACAATCAAGAGGAACAACTTATGGCATCAACGCCTGTCTCATCTAAATCTCAAAGCTCTACACAAACTCTCTATAAAAAATTTGGTACACGGTCTACCAACGATTTCCATACATCAAGAGCATAATTGTTCGGCTGTCAAATTGGAAAAATGATGCGACCATCTCAACCAAGTTGCTTCTACATCTCGACCCTTGGAATTACTTCACATGGACCTTTCTGGACCAATGCGTACACAAAGTATCAACGGTCGTAAATATGTGTTAGTAATTGTCGACGATTATTCTCGCTACACCTGGACAAGATATCTCCGAACTAAGGAGGAGACTTGATAATAAGCTTTGTGAATACGACTCAGAATCTTCTGCAAAAGAAAATCCAAGTAATTCGGACTGATAACGGAACTGAATTCAAGAATCAACGTCTCAACAATTACTATCAGTCACTTGGAATTATTCAACAATTTTCAGCCCTAAAACGCCTCAACAAAATGGCGTCGTAGAACGGAAGAACCGGACTCCAATTGAAGCTGCAAGAACAATGGTGATCCATTCCGGTCTGCCTCATTTTCTATGGGCTGAAGCAGTGAGTACCGCGTGCTTTACCCAAAATCGGACGATTATTCACAAATGCTTTGAAAAGACGCCGTATGAGATCATTAATCAAAGGATACCGAATATCTCATTCTTCAAAGCAAGTTTTGTGGCCAACGATCGGGAGCATCGAAGCAAGTCCGATGCTAAAGCATTTGAAGCCCTCTTTGTTGGATATTCATCCACGTCTAAAGCATACCGTGTCTCCATCAAGTCTTCGCGTACTATCTTGGAAAGCTACAACGTCACTTTTCAAGAAATGACCGAATTGGCTTCTGAACAAAACAGTTCGGAACCAGAGCTTATAGGCAGGTTGGCACAAAGTGAACAACTTCTACCTCAAAGTCGAAAGAAGGAATTCCCGCTGTCCTAGAAGATTTAGATTCTCTATTTGAATATTTTTATCGGAACGAGACTCAAATGCATGCTTCGTCTCATTCAATACCAAGCAGTGCTCCTTCTCCCTCTACGGAAGAAATTCTAATTGAGACTCCCAATCCTCATACTCCAACAAATGTTCAAGAATCTCGTAATTATGAATCTTCAACTAGTGCTGCAGTTCCTACAAATACAAATGAGAAAATTCCTTCCAATTCAACCTCAGAATTGAATTTCCCAACTACGAATGATCAGCGCATAAATTCAAGAAGTCTCGATCTACAAATCAATGAGGGATCTACTTCGGTTCTTCCTCACGAATGCAAGTGGACTCGAGCTCATCCTATCAACCAAATTATCGGTGATCCTTCAAGTGGAGAACGAACTAGGACGTCTACACAAAACGGATTATTCACATGCTTCTTAAGTCAAAACGAAACAATTAAGATTGCCAAAGCCCTTAAAGACCCGGATTGGGTAATCGCGATGGAAGATGAACTCAACCAATTTGAGCGTCTACGAGTTTGGACATTAGTTCCTCGACCGCAAGGCAAAACGATAATTTGAACTAAATGGGTTTTCAAGAATAAGAAGAACGAGAACGGTGAAGTAATCAGGAATAAAGTACGACTCGTAGCCAAGGGGTACAATCAACAAGAAGGAATTGACTACGACGAGACGTATGCTCCGGTTGCACGTATCGAAGCAATTCGACTATTTCTAGCATACGCTGCTCATAAAGACTTCAACGTCTATCAAATGGATGTTAAGACCGCCTTTCTCAACGGCGTATTAAAAGAAGTCTACGTCACTCAACCCGACGGGTTCGTGCACGAGAACCATCCTGATCATGTCTATCGATTGGGCAAAGCTCTTTATGGACTATAACAAGCCCCTCGTGCTTGGTGTGATGTTCTTAGCGAATTTTTAGTCAAGTTCAACTTCATTAGAGGAACCATAGAAAAGACACTCTTCATCAAAAGACAAGGCAAATACCTGATGATCGTTCAAGTTTACGTTGATGACATCATCTTCGGCTCGACGAATGAACGTCTCTGTCAGAAATTTGGTGAACCCATGAAGACCAAATTCGAGATGAGCTTAATGGGAGAACTCCAATTCTTTCTTGGACTACAAGTAAAGCAACTCGAAGATGGAATCTTCATTAGTCAAACCAAATATATCCGAGATATTCTGAAGAGATTTAATCAAGACAAGATGACACCGATGACTACTCCCATGTCAACAAACTGCAAATTAGATGTTGACCCGTCTGGAAAAGCATTCAGGATCACAACCTATCGGATCTCTTCTCAACTTGACGTCCAGCGACCGACATCATGTTCGCCACTTTCCTTTGTGCTCGTTTTCAAGCTGACCCAAAGGAGTCCCACATGCATGCAGTCAAGCAAATTCTACGCTATCTCAAAGGAACTCCACACTTAGGGCTATGATATCCAAAAGATACGGATTTTCAATTAATTGGCTATACTGACGCTGATTATTCATGATGTCGAATGCACAGAAAAAGCACGTCTGGCGGAGAACAATTTTTAGGCGAAAAGTTGGTCTGTTGGTCCTCAAAGAAGCAAAATTGCGTGTGAAGCTCGACGGCCTTGGCGGAGTACGTTGCGGCTGCCAGCTGTTGCTCGCAAGTTTTATGGATGCGGACAAAACTACGCGATTACGGGTTTGAATTTAATAACATTCCCATTTACAGCGATTCTCAAAGTGCTATTGCCATTACTTGCAATCCTGTTCATCATTCACGCACGAAACACATAGATATTCGATATCATTTTATAAAAGATCATGTAAAAAAGGCACTTTAGATATGTATTTTGTAAAAACGGAGCTTCAACTTGCCGAGCTATTCACTAAGGCATTGGATGAAAAAGGATTCCCATTCCTTATTGCTAAGTTAGGCATGTTGAATCTCAATCTTACTTGAAATGTACTTTACATATGCTTCTATGTGCTACTTGATATTCTTTGATTTTCTTGCTTGACTCTATCCTTCAAATTTTTTTTACAAAGAAAAATAAAAATAAAATAGTATATAAATATAATAATAATAAAATTAAAAAAATGGGTGATGACGATAATTTTGCCTAGTTTGAAATATTCACAAATATATTTCTTTGATATATGATTAAGTTCTTTGTCTAAAAATTCATGTGACCTTTTATTCAAAGAGCCTAGTTTGTTTCACTAGACACAAAGCCACATCATATATGTGAGAATTTGAACCTCAACATTTTTATTCTTGAGTGTATCACACTTCAAATGACTATCTATTGTTTGTACTTCAACGCTTCATTATTGCTTTTGTGTTAGTTTTTCATGAAAATGATAAGGGCAAAATAGGAAATTCCTCACTTAGCCCAAATTATAAATCATTTACTTTTACCTCTAGAAATCCACTTTGAGCCTTCTCCGACATTCTTTTTCTTATGAAACCCGATCAAGCCTTCAACATTATTCCTAAAGTTTCAGGGTTGCTCAATCAAGAAAAAGAGGGGGAGAAAAAGAGATACAAGTCTCAATCATTAAAGAAGAGAAACACGGATCTCGTTGTGAACTTTTCCTAGATAATATCGTATACTCCTAGAAGAGAAGCACCTCGAAATGAACTTCTCCAACGATAATCTAGATCTTATAAATAGAAAAAAAGAGAAGAGAAGCACGGCCTTGGGTTCGAATTCTATAACTGTTGAACCTTCAAGGTATTCTCTTCAACGATAATGAAATAACAAAGCACAATTCTAATATTCTCTTCAATCTCCCCGTTTGTGCTTGTCTTCGTTTCAACTCCTTTTATCCTTGTCGGGCGTAAAACGACTTCCGCAATCCCAATGCTGTCTCGTAACGTCGAACAACATTCCTCAGCTCCAATCTCTCATTTATAGCATCTAGAAGCTCGTTCAGGAGTGGGGCCTCTCATTCACAAAGATCTTCGAAGATTGTCTCTTCGGTGATCTCTCCCAATCTCTATTGAATGTTCTTCCTAACTAACTTTAGCGTCCCGTCGCAGAATTTATGAACTTCTGACTTCATCATAGCTCTTGTCTTTCCAATGACTGGATTAAGATAGGTTTTGGCGAGGCCAGGGGTCTTGAAAATGTAGTTCTCGGGAAAGTTGTTAAGTGGGAAGCCCTTCATAAGCAGAGATTCCATGTTGACCTTCTTCATGTTGTTCTCTATTGCAATTTGAAGGTCGTGTGCGGTGTGGTATTTGATCTGCCGCACCATGAATCATTTCAGCCCCTCGAGTCCTTTAGTCTTGATGTATCCCGGATGTGTCTTGTACTTTCTCTTGTACATTTGATATATTTGGTAGACTTCATCTGGTCGAAGGAATGGGAGATAACTTTCGTCTATCTCTTCTCGAGTGCGGTTGCTGTCCGCTCGCTCAATTATGTAGATAGGGGTTGGGTATCTTCCGATTGTATGCGAGACTCCGATAAGTTGGAGAATTGGTGGCTTGTTCTTGAAGTTTTCCTTTAGTTGATCAGCTGGAATGCCACTACGATCGGGTCCGAGATAGTTGAGCATGAAGATATGCTCCATTTTCTTCCTATCTTCCCAGTGTGAGATGCCCCTCAAGTTGAGTTCGTTGAGTTTCTTGATCTTGTTTGGAGCCCTCCAAATCTGCTTTCTTATGTCTTCAATGAAGGGGACTTCAATTCTGACGTTCTCCCATGGTGTCTCGACTCTAACTGTCCCTTTTGATAGACGGGGATGAGAGTCGACTCTGAGTCTTATCATTTCGGGTAGCTATGGGAGAGCAGAACTGTAGTCCTCGCCTTCTTGAATTTCTTCTTCTTCAAGCAGTACCAAGTCCACCGAAGCTTGTTGAAGGAAGTATCTGACGTTGGAGAGTCGAGCTTGAGCAGCTTCCTCTGGTTCCCATTCCGTCGTCCACTTCTCGTTTAGTATGTAGTCATCTACGATCAGATGTGGATCGTAGGCAACAGCTTCTTGATGAACTTGGGGAAGGTTTGAGGTTGGCATAGGATTTGGATTTGTAGGAAAGAGGGTTAGTGTTTGGGATATGGTGGGAGGTGTCGTTGTTTGTTGGCGGGTTTGAGGTTGAGGTTGTGTGGTTGGTGGGTGTGAGGATGATCCTCCAGCTTCTTGAGTCTTTGTCTGACTCAATCCACGGCTGCTCCTTGTTGTTCGTTGCCGTTTCTCCCCCTCATGACGATCCGGATCATCGGGATCGTCATGTCTATGTTTGGGGCGGGAGCTTCTTTCACGGCACGTTTGTGCTGGCAGCTCTGGTTCATCTATTAATCTTCTGTAGAGACATTCTTCTGCGGAAGTTTTTGTCTCTAGTGCGAGAAGATGCGAAATGAGGATATCGTGAAGCTGAGTGATCGGAATGGTATATGGGTTGATAAGTGAGGGTGAGGGAGTTGGGGTCGTGAGGATTGGTTGCAGTGGCGTGTGTGGAGTGGTGGTAGGAAGTGGTGAGGAGACGAGTGTGTCGGTGGGAGCAGCTTCTGAGACTGGTGTTTTCCCGGTGTCTCTTCGGGAAGTCTCGAGAGCATGGAGCATTCGGTCCATCAGACGGTCTTCTAGTGAAGATAGGGCTGAGGAGAGTGCTTCTTGTAGTCTGTGCTCTGTCACGAACAACGGTGGAGTGGGGCCAGGGAGGCGTTCCATTGTCAAAACATCTGAGTAGATTTCCGATGTGCCGCCCATCGTAGGTGTAGAGGGTCCGGTAAGTCCAAGGACATCCGTTGACAACCCTGAAGTCACCACTTCAGAGGGTTGGCCTAATGTTGGCTCCGAAGATATCGGAGGTCCAATAGGGCTCCACCCAATCCTTGAGATGATACGATGGGTATCACCTCTATGTGTGTTGAGACAGATTCAATTTGAATCTGTTCAGTAGGCTGATCACCCGGTAATGAAAGTGTGGGCTCCGAAGCTTGTATGGGTGAAGACACTGTAGACGGGGCCGAGATTTGTTGTCGGCGAGGGCCCCTTCGTTGGAGTCTGTGTGCTTCATCGGAGTCGGTTGCCTCAGGAAAGATATCATGAGACACACCTTCGGGTTCAATCTCCTGAGGTGTGGCTTCGAGCTCGGATGATGTCACTTCCCTTTGAGAAGGCGCCGGCACTGGATCCATGTCACGTACCATCGCCTCCGTGATGGAGTTGTTTTGGCAGTAAGCTTGGTAGGCCTCATCAGTTGGATCAGCTAAACGGAGCAGCTCCAATGGGATCAGCATGGATTGGAGTGCTAGATCGGCGGCCTTCGGGTTGTGGAAGAATCGAAGGCGTGGCGGGATGTAGTCCGCGATCGGTGGAAGTTTCGGGATATCTGAGTGGACTTCCATGAAATGCGCGATCATTACCGGAAACCACCGTACATAAGGAAGGGATCGGGCCTTCGACTTCGTCTCCCTCTGACGCATTTGGTCGGCGAGATCGTTCCAGATCAGCTGAGCCACGTCATATTTCTTGGAGAAGACCACTCCGTGAAAAATACGCAGAATGTTGCCATTTGCTTTATCGAATCCGGAGTGTTTTGGGGAGAAGCATTTGTTGATGATGCCGAACAAAGTCTTCCATGGATGAGGGATTCCACTATTTTGAAAGTTGGCCAGTTTATTTAGCGGCGGTTTGTATCCCATCCTGAGCATGTCTTCTACGCTTTCCGCGTCCGTAGGTAATTGGTCGTATTCGTCATAGTGCGGGAGATCGAGCACCATGGCCATTAAGTTTTTTGTCAGGGCGATGTGTCTTGTATTGAGCTTAGTCATATATTCCACGCTATCGCCGTTGACGAAGCTCTGCATGCATCCCCAGAACTGCTGGAGATAGACCATCGGTACGGTGACCGTCATTGTCAGAGCTGCCATAAGGGGTGTCCTTTGAGTATGGATAGGATGACGTCATCCAGACACCGAAATGTTGTTAAATCCAGTTGGAAGTTGTTGTCTTGGACTGTCATATAACTTCCAGAAGGATAGATATGAGAGCAGTTGGGAGTTGCCATATCTGTAAAAATAATATGAGATTCATTAGTTGATCAAGTTTTATGAATGAATAAATTTGATTAATACGAATGTAGAGGATAATTGTAAATTGAAAAACTTATCGCGAAAGACTTGGTGAAAATTTGAAAAATCTGTAGAATTAACTAAGTCTTAGAAGCGTGTTTTTATTCGAAATAACAGTTTATTCGATTTTATAATATTTGCGATCGAAAATTTGTCAAGGTCTTGAAATTTTTTTTAAGTCTTTCGCAGCGTGTTTTTTTCGAGTAAAAATTTATTCGATTGACATGTTTTGCGATCGAATAAAATTGTGTCGAATAATTTGCGTTTTTGCTGATGACTTTTACTATCGAATAAAAAGTTAATGAAAATAATAGTTTTTCGCTGATTAGGTTTTCGATCGAGAAAAGAGAAAGGTCGAATAACTTAAGTTTTTTCACCGTTTAGTTTTGCGATCAAATAAAATCGAGAAAATAAGTTTTTCGCCGCGTAGTTTTGCGATCGAATAAAATAAGTTTGAAAAAAATAAGTTTTCGCCGCGTAGTTTTGCGATCGAATAAAATAAATTCGAAAAACAAAAATTTTTCGATGCTGACTTTTGCGATCGAATAAAATTTTAATGAAAACTAAAGTTCTTCGATGCCACTGTTTGCGACTCAAACTTTTTCGATCGAAAA
Organism: Linderniella brevidens; assembly: GCA_004919715.1. NCBI lineage: Eukaryota > Viridiplantae > Streptophyta > Magnoliopsida > Lamiales > Linderniaceae > Linderniella > Linderniella brevidens. Next base: position 11,905,069 of record SWDC01000148.1, read on the forward strand.
TTTTCAAATCAAACAGTAAAAATGTAAAACATAATTTTCAATTTCTGGGTAAATCATGGGTTTATCTGGGTTCGAAACGGACATAAAATAGTGGCGAATCCGAATATCATGATTTTAACCCAAGAGATTGAGTGTAAACACTTTGATTTGAAGGTCGAAAAATCATTTTTCGTCGGAAAAATAAACATGAACTTTCTACATAAATTTTTTTTTCTGAAAATGCTCGATAAGTGGATGTTTTTGAACAGAAAATGAATCGAAACATGTTTCTATCTTCGAAATCCGCACGTTTAAGCTAAAAATTATGAGAAATGTGTAATTTGGATGGAATGGCGAAGTCGGTTCGAAGATGGTTTTAGAAGATGAAAGGTTTTTCGATTGGAAATTCGTAACGTGTGAATGAGTTTTTCGAGTGATAAAGTGATATTAATACTTTACGATGGGGTAAAGTAAAAATTCTCTTTGGGCCGAAAGTAAAAAGAATATTCTTGGGCTTTAGATAAAAAGAGGACGAAAAGGAAAAAAATAAAATTTATGAATTAACCCAAAAATAATTTGTATAATACTCCCTGTATTTCAGCAAAGAAGGAAATTGTCTCCTGATGGTGATGAAATTCAACATTTGACTCATCGGATGAGCTCTAAATTTTCTGCGAGACTTAATAAATTGTTAGAATTCAAGTTTCTACGAATGTAGAAGATAATGACAAATTCTCATATAAAAACTCCCCATCAACAATTGCATGAATAGACTTTTCAGTACCTACACATATTTTCGGAACAAATGAAAATTTCCGATTTAAGCATAATTAATGCATTCTAAGCAATTCAACATAGTTAATGAAAATGTTGCGTTTTTCAAGAATAATTTCGCATTTTATCAAGTCTGAGCCAATGCATTTAAAAATGTGCGAAGAAAATAGAAAATAAAATAAAATATAATAAAAATAATAATTTTTGTTTCGGGGTCAGATTTATTTATTTTAAATTTTTATCACACAAAAATTTCCAAGATATATATAACAATAATTTGCCATAAATTCAAATAACTAAATTAGTATTCTAAGAGCATAGTATGAATCAATTTGACAACTCTCGCAAGTTTCGCTCATATCACTCAATTTATTTTTATCAAGGATATTTTTAGTAGATATATCACTCTTATCATCACAACAAAATTATATCAATTAATTTGTTAACGTAGTATTTTTAATCAACTTGCCAAGTGAGAGTTCGTCATTTTGAATCAAAGGGACTTTTAAGGGATTATTTTTAGGCTCTAACTAAGGGGTAGGAATTTTGGGTTAGTGAGCTTAAAAATTCTTCTCTTCCCGGGGCTCTTTTTGTGAGATTCTATTCTGAGCCTTTTGCTTTTCCTTTCTGTAGTAATCTCTTTTCAGTGATTTGAGAGATAAGATGATCTTTGATTTTGGGTCGAGACTGTGTTCCTTTAGAAAGTTTCACAGTTATGGAGTTCAAACCCAAGATGCTTCTCTTCTCGTTTTCTCTACATAAGATCTAGATTATCATTGGAGAAGTTCACTTCGAGGTGCTTCACTTCTAGGAGTATACGAGATTATCTAGGAGAAGTTCACAGTGAGATCAGTGTTTCTCTTCTATAATGATTGAGAAATGCGGAATGTGCATAGCTGTCCCCCTCTTTTTCTTGATTGAGTAACCCCGAATCGTTTGAATAATGTTGAAGGCTTAACCGGGTGTGTTTGATAAAGAAAAAGAATATCGGAGAAGCCTCAAAGGGGATATCTAGAGGAAAAATAAGGAATTTATAATTTAGGTCAAGTGAGGTATTTCCTAATATGCCCTTATCATTTTCATGACAAACTAAACACAAAAACAAGATTGAGGCTACGAAGTACAAATCAAAAGATAGTCACTTGAAGTGTGAAACTCAAAAAAAATATTGAGGTTCAAATCCTTCACATGTATGATGTGGCTTTGTGTCTAGTGAATCATACAAAGTTATTTTGAATAAAAGAATGTTATATTGAATTTCAGGCAAAGAATTTAACTATATATTTCGAAGAAATATTTGTGAGTGATTTCAAAAATGGTCCAAATCATCGTCATCCCCCATTTTTTTTATTGATAATATTTATAAATATGTATTATTATATATATTTATTTAATAAAAATAAAATATATTTATATATATAAAAATATATATAATTTTTTTTATTTTAATTAAAAAAATACTTTAAAAGATAGAGTCACGCATAATAATCAAGAAATATTAAGAAGCACATATAATGTTAGATTGAAGCATAGTAGAGCATGTAAAACATATTTCAAGTAAAATTGAGACTCAACATGCCTAACTTAGCAATAAGGAATTGAAATCATTTTTCATCCAATGCCTTAGTGAATAAGTCGGCAAGTTAAAGCTCCGTTTTAAAAAAATACATATCTATCGTGCCTTTTTCTACATGATCTTTTACAAAATGATATCGTATGTCTATGTGTTTCGTGCGTAAATGATGAACAGGATTGCAAGTAATGACTATAGTACTTTGAGAATCACTATAAATGGGAATGTTATTGAAATCAAACCCGTAATCGCGTAGTTGTGTCCGCCTCCATAGAATTTGCGAGCAACAGCTGGCAGCGCGACATATTCCGCCTCGGCCGTCGATGTTGATACACAATTTTGTTTCTTTGAAGACCAGCAGACCAACTTTTCGCCTAAAAATTGTGCTCCGCCAGACGTGCTTTTTCTGTCCATTCGACAACCTGCATAGTCAGGATCAGTGTAGCCAATTAATCGACAGTCAATATTTTTAGGATACCAAAGCTTTAAGGTTGGAGTTCCTTTGAGATATCAAAGATCCTCTTGACAGCATTCATGTGGGATTCCTTTGGGTCGGCTTGAAAGCGGGCGCATAGGCAAGTTGCAAAAATAATGTGAGGTCGACTAGATGTCAGGTAGAGAATAGATGTTGACAGCATTTCCAGGCGGATCAACATCCAGTTTGCAATTAGTAGACATAGGAGTGTTCATCGGTGTGCTCTTGTCTTGATTAAATCTCTACAGAATATCTCGGATATATTTGGTCTGACTGATGAAGATTCCATCATCGAGTTGCTTGACTTGTAAACCAAGAAAGAATTGGAGTTCTCCCATTAAGCTCATCTCGAATTTTGTCTTCATGAGATTACCAAATTTCTGACAGAGACGTTCATTCGTCGATCCGAAGATGATGTCGTCAACGTAAACTTGAACGATCATCAAGTCTTTGCTTTGCCTTTTGATGAAAAGGGTAGTATCGATTGTTCCTCTGATGAAGTTGAATTTGACCAAAAATTCGCTCAGCACATCATACCAAGCACAAGGGGCTTGTTTTAGTCCATAGAGAGCTTTGTCCAATCGATAGACATGATCAGGAAGGTTCTCGTGTATGAATCCTTCGGGTTGAGCGACGTAGACTTCTTCTTTTAATACGCCGTTGAGAAAGGCAATTTTGACGTCCATTTGATAGACTTTGAAGTCTTTGTGAGCCGCGTATGCTAGGAACAAGCGAATAGCTTCAATGCGTGCAACCGGCGCATACGTCTCGTCGTAATCAATTCCTTCTTGTGGATTGTATCCCTTAGCAACGAGTCGTGCTTTATTCCCGATTACTTCACCGTTCTCATTTTTCTTGTTCTTGAAAACCCATTTTGTTCCAATTATGGTTTTGTCTTGTGGTCGAGGAACCAATGTCCAAACTTGTAGACGCTCGAACTGGTTGAATTCATCTTGCATTGCAATTACCCAGTCCGGGTCTTTAAGAGCATCGACTACTTTATTTGGTTCATTTTGGCTTAGAAAGCATGTGAATAAACCGCTTTGTGTAGACGTCCTAGTACGTACACCACTTGAAGGATCACCAATAATCTGATCGGTAGGGTGACCTCGAGTCCATTTGCGTTCGTGAGGAATAACTGAAGTAGAGTCGTCATTTGATTGGAGATCGAGATATCCCGAATTAATTGGTTGGTCATTCAAACTTGGAAAATTCAAATCAGATGTTGAGTCGATAGGAATTTCCTCATTCGTATTTGTAGGAACTGCAGTACTAGATTAAGATTCTGAATAATTAGATTCTCCAACAGTTGTCGGATTTTGAAGAAGAGGAGTCTCATTATTAATTTCTTCCACTGAGGGAGATGGGGCACTGCTTGGATTTGAGTGAGACGAAGCAGGCATTTGAAACTTGTTCCGATAAAAGTGTTCGAATGGAGAATCTAAATCTTCGTGGTCAGCGGGAATTGCTTCATTTGATGTTGATGTAGATGTTGCCGAAAGTTGTTGACCTTGTGCCAACTGCCAGTAAGCTCGAGTTCTGATGTTTTGTTCAGAAGCCAATTCCGTCATTTCTTGAAAAGTGACGTTGTAGCTTTCAAGAATTGTACGAGAAGACTTGAGGTAGACGCGATATGATTTTGGGGTAGAGGAATATCCGACAAAATGGCTTCAAAGGCTTTGGGATCGAACTTGCTTCGATGCTCCCGATCGTTGGCCACAAAATACTTCAACCAAATACTTTGAAGAAAGAGATATTCGGAATTCGTGTATTAATTAGCTAATATGGTGTCTTCTCAGAGCGTTTGTGAATAATTGTCCTGTTTTGAGTAAAGCAAGTTGTACTCACTGCTTCAGCCCATAGAAAGTGAGGAAGACCGGAGTGAATGATCATAGTTCTTCCAGCTTCAACTAGAGTCCGGTTCTTTCCTTCTACAACACCATTTTGTTGTGGCGTTTTTGCGGCTGAGAATTGTTGAATAATTCCAAGAGATTGGTAAAAATTGCTGAGACGTTGATTCTTGAATTCCGTCCCGTTGTCCGTTCTGATTACTTGGATTTTCTTTTGCTGGAGATTCTCTTGTATTCACAAAGCTAATTATCAAGTCTACAGCCTCATCCTTAGTTCGGAGATATATTGTCCATGTGTAGCGAGAATAATCGTCGACAATTACTAACACATATCTACGACCGTTGATACTTTGTGTAAGCATTGGTCCGCAGAGATCCATGTGCAGTAATTCTAATGGTCGAGATGTAGAAGCAACTTGCTTGATTTTGTGTGATGCTCGCTTCATTTTTCCCATTTGACAAGCCGAAGAGTGATGCTCTTGATTAGATTAAATTGTTGGCAGACAGTTAACCAATTTTTTAACACTGAGTTTGTGAAGAGCTTTTATGTTTAGATGAGACACACGTTGATGCCATAAGCTGTTCCTCTTTATTGTTGTCTGAGAGATGAGGCAGACATCTGTCGAACGTCGAACTGATGTCAGATTGATTGTGTATAAGTTAGATCTTCGTGATCCTGTGAGAAGTTCTTGATTCTGACAATTCAAAACTTAGCACTGTTCAGTTAGAAATAGGACTTGAAATCCTTTGTCACAGAATTGACCTATGCTGAACAGATTGTGCTGGAGACCTTGGACGTAAAAGACATCTTTAATCGTCAAATTTGGCAGTAGAACGTCTCCAAATCCGAGTATGGGAGCTGAGTTATTGTTGCCAAATCGGACTTTGCAATTGTAATGATCTTGGTAGTTGCTCAACAGTTCTTGTTTTCCCGTCATGTGTGTGGAGCAACCAGAATCTAAATACCACACATGATGGATCTGCATATAAAGAAATTAGGGAGACTTAGGTACCCACTTTCGAATGGGTCATCTCGGATTAGCAGATTCGATAAGTAAGATTTGTTCAGTTTTGGTTCCTAAATTATGAGAATGCTTAGGTACCCAAACCAACGAAGTAGTTTGTTTAAGTAGTACCTCTTTAGACAATTTAGCCTTATTGGCTTGTGTTTGCCTAGGTGGTGACTTAGGAATCCAATGTGGTTGAACCTTACATGGGAGGTTAATTTCAGTACGAACAAATGTCTGGGTCTTGTTTCTTATGAGCTTAAGACTTGCATTTGTTTTAGAATGAGGATGGTTTTTAGAAGTAGAACCAATTTCAAAGTTTGTGCTTTCAAAAATAGTAGGCTTTAACGCATAATTTGAATTAACAATACTAGAAATAGCTGTATTCGGACGAGTGTCCATAGTTTTTGACATAGAAGAAATAGATAACAAATTAGTTTTCTTCTGAAATTTTTTTCTATGCGCTCTTTCCTTAGCATGCTTCACCTCTTTTACTACTCAACCTGTGGATGTAGTAGAGAAAGAGTTGGTACAAATCGTTTTTCTTTTTGAAGCATTTAAGGATTCGTTTTCTCTCTTTATAATTTCTAAAGAAGATTTATCTTCTTTTGAAATTTTTTGAAAAATAATAGGAGAGTTTTTCTTAGCTTTAATCTTATCCTTCATTCAAGATTTTTCTTTTAAAATAATATCAGGACAAGTTTTTAAAATAAAGGAAGTTTTGAGATTGGAAATCTCCAATAAAAGTTCGTTCTTTTCAGCTTTGAAATTCTTTTTTTCTGTTTCCAAGGAAGCGTGTAAAATAGCTATTTTTCTAATAATAGCTGGAATATAACAGAAATTAGAATTTTGAGAATGATCAATATTTTCTTCCTTATTTTTCGAAAAATCTTCTAGGGGATATAATGAAGTATAATCACTAGACAAGGTAAAAACTCTTGTCTTGTAACTATTATTCAAGTCGGTGTAGTCAAAAGGAATGTCAGTCCTATCAGTGGTTTATCGTTTAGATTCTTCTAAAGCATTTATTTCGGAAAAATTAGTAAATGCCATTAAAGAAGTTAATCCTAATCCCATATACTTGATATCGTAAAATTGTCTAACATTGACCTTTTTCAAGTTACAGGGATTGTTAAAACCTAAGCCCTCTTTAAGATTATAAAATTCTGTATCAAGAGGTTGATTTAGAAATATAGTTTGATCCGTTTGACCCCTTTTTATTAGAATATCATCTAACGTTTTAATCCTTGAATAAAGTTTCTTTCGTTCGTCAGAAATTTCTGTGTAATTGTTTTTAGAAATCTCTAAGTTTCTCTGACAATCAATAAGAATCGTATTAAGTTCATTAATTTTTGTCTCAGAGGTGGCTATGGTTAATTCAAGACTAGAGATTTTTTCCTTAGCGTTAGATAAGAGAATTTCGAGATGAATTTTCTTATATAATTGTTTTTGGAAATTGCTTTCGTTAAGAGCTAGTTTCTCTTCTAATTCCTTTGTTCATTTCCGCTCAATTTTCATGTTAGTGTACTTAAGCTCTTACGATTCTAACATGTTTAATAACGTGGAATTAGACAATTGTACCTCTTGTGACGAAGAGGATGCTTTGTCGTCGTCGTCGTAAGGCCTCCTGGATGGGTCATCATTTGAAGCATCGTCGAGGTATGCCATTCGTGCAAGATTTTCGTCTTCATAATCTGTGGTATCCTCCAGCCAATGCTCTTGTTCTGCCATCAATGCTACTCCAGCCTCTTTCTGTTTAGTGAGTTGGAATTTATTGGAGTAGTAGTTGGCATCCTTTTTCTTGGGTAGTTTGCATTCTCTGGAGAAGTGTCCTACCTTTCCACAGTTATAGCATTTTTGAGGTTCTTTGACACTTTTGGATTCTGAGGACTCGGCCGGTCTTTCCCTTTGCTTGGAGCTAGATGTCCGAGTCTATTGGCCGAAGACGAGGATTTCTTTTTGTAAAAGTTTTTACTCATCATTTTAGAAATGAGAGCTAACTGTTTCTTTAACTCCTTCATATCAGGTTCGGAGTCCAAGTCAGATTCTTCTTCACCTTCTGAAGAACATGGCAGCTTGATACTTTTATCCTTTCGAGATCGACTTTGCTTTCTTTCAGAGATAAGTGCTATAGAGTCGTCGATCTGTTTGCCCTTTAGTTCTTTTTGAATCTCGCTTATATCTTCTTCATGTTGGGCGAGATTGTCAAAGACGGCGTGGATATCCATTTCGTCCAGATCCTTATTTTGTCGGATTTGAATGGATATTTTCTTCCTCTCCGGTTGAAGAGAAGAGAGAAATCTGATGTTGACCTCCATGATGGTCTTCAATATGTCAATCTTTCTCATTTCATTGAGGAGGGTTAGATATATTTGATAGAGTTCATAAACTGATTCCTCCGTCTTGGCCTTGAAAGAGTCATAAGCAGTTAGGATATTTTCTTTCTTTGCTTTGACTCCAACTTCAGTTCATTGCATCATCTTGTGGAGCTCGTCCCACATGGCTTTTGCACTTGATAGACTATCTATTTGCATATAGATGTCATTCGGTATTCCTTGCATTAGGAAAGTCTTGGCTCCCAAGTCTGCTTTGGCTCTTAAACGCTCCCCTTCGGTATATTCACCAGGGACTTTAAGTCTTCCGGTTGCAGAAATAGGAGGATTGTTTGTGGCATCTCCTTCTTGGATGAGCCAGAATTGAGCTGGACCTTCTTGAAGTAACGCGATCAAATTTGAGGCTTGATCTTTCGTTTCCAAGAAGTTCAAGAACCGGCTTCTCCATACCGTGTATTCGCCTCATCGAATAATTGGAGGGCAGACGTCATTTCCAAGTGAGTAAGCATCCATTTTTGTTGATTGGTAGGATCTTCGTGAAGGTTTGGAATAGTAATGAAAAATGCTTCACAAGTGACAAACTTAGTTAGAAATATTTGATTCGCACTTAAACAATTTCCTTTTTTTTTTTAATCAATGATCCGGTCGTGAAAATGAAATTGTTATGTTTTTGAAAATATTTGATAATTAAAAAATTGATACTTCAAGAATCGTTAAATAAATTTGTATAAGTGATCAAAAATATTGAGTATCAAAAATTGATAGTTCGGAGTCAAATATTTTTCGTAAATTTGAAGTTCACAATTTTTTTATTTCTTAAAAAAAATGATGTGGTCAAACATTTTTCGTAATTTTTGAACATCACAATTTTTTTATTTCTTAAAAAAATGATGTGGTGGAAATGTTTTTCGAGCAGGAAGGTTTTTCGATTTAAAAATATTGTCTTTTAATCGAAAAAGGTTCGTTTAGGGATTTAGTTATTTGTTTATCTAATAATATTTTTCGGAAATTGTTGAATAGATGATCTTATCGAAAAATATTTTGTCGAAAAAAAATGTTGATTGCAAAAACTTGTTGTCGAAAAACTTGTGATCGAAAAATTACTAGATCGAAAAACTTTGTTTTTAGTTTGACTCAAATTGTTGACTGTAAAAATTTTTCGATGGAATATTTTTCGATCGAAAATATGTTTTGGCTAATTATGGATCGAAAAACTTATTCGCTAAATATATTTATATATGAACCGAAAAACTAATTATTGAAATAATGTTTTTCGAGTCTTAAATTTGAGTAAAACACTCGAAAATAGTTTTTGTGGTCGAAAAAAAAAATAATTTCTCGGCTGCAAACTTGGTCGAAAAATATTTTTCGATTCAAGTTTTTCGATTGAAGAACAATAAAGATCAATGTAACAGTGAAAATTCCAGATTTAATCGAAATGTTCAATTTAGTCGCTGAAATTCTGGATAATCACTCGTTTAACAGTTCTAAATATGATCAAACACAGAATCAACCACGTTTAATAGCAAAATATATCGAGATTTAAGAAAATCAGATTGAACTCAAAACTTGATCACAAACTTAAAAATCAATATAGATTAAAAATTTGAATTATAATTACGTTCTAAGCGATTGAAATTAGTACGTAAATCAATCCTAACATATAATCTATCATTTATTCAGCAATATCAATAGCAAAATTCGTACAATTAAGAATATCGATCAAAATATAAGTCACGTTAGTTTTTTGATCGAAAAATCTGGAAAATAATTTTGATCTGAAAATTGCGAATTCTGTCCAAAATCAATCACGATTTGCTCTAATACCAATTGTTAGGTCCTGTTTCATCAATCAACAAACAATCTAAGCACGAATTCTAGGTATTCGAGTAAGAAATCTTACGATATACGATCGGTCGAATATCCGCATTAAAGATCTTGAGAGGTTGTTAGATGTTTCCTTATTTCTCGAGCGTTTCCTCTCGTTTAAAATATGAATTCGAAACTTTTATTTACTCAATAATGAATTGTTATTTACATTGATAGTGTACACCATATTTATACCTATATTTAAGGTATAATTACTCTTAAGTCCTACACTATCAATATTTCTAATTACGCCCCTAATAACAAGGATAATGAAATAATAAAGCACAATTCTAATATACTCTTCAAAAATATTGAAAGTTCGTTCAACATACGCAAATTAGAATGTACCTCGTTGAAGTGTAGTTGTAGTAGCTCACATCTCTTCCCTTTATCATGTATGTGGTGCCACTACGTCGAATACATGAGGGGATCTGCAAAACATTATCGGGACTTTGGTACCCATTGTAAAGTGGGTCCTCCCTTAGTAGCAGAAAACGGGTTAAGCATATATGGAGTCAAATTTAATTTCGGTCCTAAGTCATCCATTAATGTGCGTTTAGGTACCCAAATATGTGTGGGATTTCCTAACTTACCAATAGACATAGGAACCCATGTAGGAGTGATTTGACACGGAAAAGAAATTTCAGCTTTGGTGAAAGTGTGTTTCGAAGAAGATTTAAATATTTTCTCCAAAGCCAGTCGCATAAGATATTTCTTAGAATGAACTTGGACTGGTTACTTCATGTAGGAATACGAGCATATAAATTTATAAGCATCACTAGCATATAAGTCATGTATCCTATGTTGAGAATTTACACAACTCACATTAGAATGATGAGAAGAATTAGGAAAATTATTTCCAAGTCTAGGCTTCCTAAATAGAGAATTATTAAAATCATTTGAAGCACAAGATGAAGTTTGTTTGCTAGAACTTGGAGCCTTTTCGTTAAAAATTTTCTTTATAGGAATAGGAGAGGAAAATTTTTGTTCTTTAAATTTATGTTTCGTAACATTGGAAAATAATGTAGATTTTCCTTTCTCTTTCCTAAGTTGTATTTGTTCCTTAGCAATTTGAAGTTCTTGGCTTTTCTTTAAATTTCAATTTCGGTCAAAATTGACGTAGAAGTATTAGTAAAAGTCTTTTCGATTTTAGGAACAAAAACATCCGTTTGCGTTTCTTTATCCTGTTTAAGAGAAGATTTTCCTTTAGAAATATCGTTTAAAACAGGTAAAGGAGAGGAATTTTGAGATTTAATATCTCCAATAAAAGAGCATTCTTTTCTGCTTCAAAATTCTTTCTTTCTGATTATAATGAGGAGTTTAAATCAGCTATTTTCTGAATAATAGCAGGAATATAACAAAAAGTATATGTGAGTGTACTCTTGATGTGCCATTTCTGCAAAGAAGAAGTGAAATTCATTAGATGGAAATTATCGTATGCAATTTTTTCTAAGTAAATGTGTATGGCGAAAAAGACTTAGAAAAAATTTTAAGTGTTAGAGTTTATTATCAAAAGACCTAGAAAAAATTTGCTAAGTCTTTTCAGCGTGTTTTTATTCGAGCGTGAATTTATTCGATCGTTAAGTTTTGCGATCGAATAAAAAAATTATCGAATAATTCAAGATTTTCGCGGTTGACTTTTACGATCGAATAAAAATTGGTCGAAAACAAAAGTTTTTTGCTGAGTAATTTTGCGATCGAATAAACTGTTGTCGAAAAACAAAAGTTTTTCGCCGCGTAGTTTTGCGATCGAATAAAAATATATCGAAAAACTGAACGTTTTCGCCGCTTATTTTTGCGATCGAACCAAATTTTATCGAAAACTAAGGTTTTTCGCCGCGAAGTTTTATGATCGAATAAAAATCATATCGAAAACATAAGTTTTTCACCGCTGAGTTTTGCGATCGAGTAAAACTTAACGAAAACTAAAGTTCTTCGATGACATTGTTTGCGATAAGAACATTTTCGATCGAAAAAGTTTGAAATCAAACAGTAAACGCTCAAAAACTTAAATGACGATTTATGGCTAAATCATGAGTTAATCTGGACTGTGAACGATCAAAAATCAGTTGCGAATCCAAATATCATGATTTTAATCCGAATGGTCGAGTTTAAACACGTTAATTTTGAGAGTTAAGATGTTTCAGTCTGTTAGGATTATTTTATTGTGTTCAATGTATTATTTTATCTTAGTCTTGTAATTAATTTAGCGAACTAGGCTTTAATTTAATTAGAGGCTAGTGAGCTATTAAATGTAACTGGGCTTACAAAAGCCCAAGGTATTATATACCAACTTGTGGTATAAATACCAAAAACCCTCACACATAGTGTGTGGGTGAAGAGATTAGTCATATTACAAGAGAATTCCCAAAGCTATCAAAGTCTCCCACGCCCATCCCACGACGAATCAATACTTCCGAGCTTTAATCGTGGTAAATCGTCTTTAATCTTAAACGTAGTTGGATGCGTAGGACTAACATTTGGTATCAGAGCCAAACACGTTTGGATTTGATCAAATTTTCTGAAATTTTTGGTGTTTTTCATGTGATAAACGCGAAAATATTTAGGTCTTGGTCTTGAGATTTTTCAGTCTATGTTGCTGATTTTGCTTGATTAAGATCAACATTTAGTTTTTTTTCGAGTGTTTTTGAGTGATTACCCATCAATTTTCAGTTGATTTGAGTGAGTTTTGGGGAGAAATCGCGCATGAAATTTGATTCTAGAACAGTGTTCATCTGCCCGAAGTTTGTTCATCAGCCCGAAAATTGATTCATCTCGCCGAATTTCGATCGAAATTCGCCAGAATTTGAGACAATTTTCATTAGATAGCTGGCCGAATTTGGATATTGAATTTCTATCGCCGAAATTGGTTAATCCAATTTCAAAATTCTCGCCGAATTTCAATTAAGTTACCCGAATTTTGAATTCCTGATTTTGAATCAAATTTTACAATTTCGGCGAACTTCTACTACCCGAATTTGGCAAATTTTCGGGCAAAATTACAAAATTTGCCCAATTGTGGAAAACTCGGCGAATTACTACTGTTCAAATCAAATTCGACGAATTTCTACTAATACCCGAATTTCATAATTTCGTGACCAATTTAATTTGAGTCCCCCGAATTTGTGAAATTTGGCGAAACTGAAATCGAATTTCTACTCGAATTTAGACTAAGCGAAATATTTCCATCCGAGTTTCACTATAACCCACCCTTTGAAATTACCCTTAACATTTTCGACCACCTAAAATTTTCGGCCAACCCTTAAAAAAAAAAAAAAAAAAAAAAAAAAAAAAAAAAAGGACTTTCGAAAATTTTTTTAAAAATAAATTTTTTCGGGCCCAAAAATTTAGGTATAGAAAACGCTTTTGTTAATTTTCCAAAGGCAAATCCACTTTACGTGTCAACGATCACGTATCCAACAATCTATTTAGGACATTTTTGGCAAATTTTAGAAAAAGTTTTGGTAACTCTCAAATTTTCGAAATCTAATTTTTTTTCGAAATTTCACGCTATCTTTTGACAAACCAAACTTTTTGGAACAAAAGTTTCAAGAGCCATTTCTTTCAGAAAATAATTAATTTTAAAATTAATACTTAATTATGGATGCTCAAGCTAAAGAAATTGAGGAATTTAATCGATGTCGTTTTGAACTCAAAGCAACTGAGTGGAATGTCGTCACAGAACAATATGAGGTTATCCTAGCAATCTGCAATAAATGGTACACTAGAACTATCCCTTTAAAGACAATTATTGCGAAGCTAGTCGACCAAGATTCCTTTTCAGCGCTTGACGGGGAAAACAAGTTATACAAATCTATCTCGTGGTTGGAAATTCCTATGATTGCTAGTAAAATTTCCGAATTGAACGCAACTTTGGAATCGGAAAGATTAGTGTTTCAAGCAGAAAAGCAAAAACTCTTAGAGGAGATTTCAAATCTTAAAAATTCCCCGTCCTTACCTGTTTTCCATGATTTTTCAAAAGATACATCATCCTCGAAACAGGTCAAGACAACAAAAATTAAAAGCATCTCTGTTCTCAAATCTGAGAAAGCTTCAAATACACATTCTAAGTTACCCGTGACGACTTCAAAGTCTACGGTGACCCGAGCAGAAAAGATAAGTAAAAAGCCTAAGCTTAATTCTTCCAAGGAACAGGAGAAAAATAGGAAGAGGAAAGGAAAATCAACACCTTCTCTGAAAACTAGAGTAGAAACTGTTATTGATTTTTCCTCTCCTATTCCTATTAAAAAGGATGCTCCTCAAAGAGAAGTTTCATGCTCAAGCAAGCTAACTTCTCGAGCTTCCAAAATTTCCCATTCTTTAAAGAATGAGAAAAGTGGATTTCCTTACACGAACAAAAATGTTTATCATTCTCGTAAGCAAAATCCCACTAAAGACCATCATTATGGAGTGAATTGTGTGAAGTCTTCTCGTAGGTATTCACCCGCTATACATGCCTGCAATGTTGTAGCTTCGTATTCCTACTTGAAATATCCTGTCAAAGTCCATTCGGAAAAGCACCTTATGAGACTAGCCAAAGAGAAGATCTTTCACTCTAGAATACCTAGAGACACATTCACTGGCACTGAAACGTCTTTTCCGTGTCAAATTACCCCTAAGTGGTTATCCAATAATTTATTGTTGGACGATTTATGACCGAATTTGACACATGCTAAGCATAAATTATTTTCTGCTAATAAGGGAGGACCCATACAAATATGGGTACCAAAGTCCCGATAAGGTTTTGCAGATAACCCCAGCATGGTTGGTATCCCGTTGAAAAATACCTTCTTTTAAAATGGTACATTTTAAATATGCATTTTCAAAACATTACGAGATTTTGAGATCCGAGTTGCATATTACGCACGAAAATGATAAAAACCATTTTTAAATGAGCCTTTTTGAGGGGGAGCTACTCTTTTACTTATAAAAGAGAAGCAACCTCTACAATTGTTTAAAAGGGAGAAATAATTACATTTTTTGGGGGGAGAGAGCATGGATATGTAAATTTAGGGAAAGAGATTGAAGAGAAATTGTTTCAATCCGACTACGCATCTTTTGAGGGGGAGCAATATTATTTAGGGAGCATGATTAAAAAAAAAAAAAAAAAAAAAAAAATTATTATCCCTCGGACACCATTCGACGGATTGGCACGAAGAATTTCGAGCATCCAAATATCAAGTCTTTTCTAAACGAAGAATCTCAAGCTTCCAATGGTGGCCTTTAGTGCAAACTCGGTGCTCACTTCAAGCAACCTGCTCCGGCATTGCTGATACAAATAAAGCAGCACTCACTACTTCCTACCGGACGCAAGGATAATTTGTTCTCATGATTCAGCAAATCCAACTGAATCTAACCCCGGAACATCACCGAGAACTAGTCAATATCTTGCAAAGCTTGCCTCCGATGATGCTTCTGATCCATTTTGAAAAGACCAACACTACAACATTCCCTTACCTCACAAATATCTCGGATCACACCCCCATAGGTACAGGTGCTAATTTTATTAGCTCCCGGGTAGAAGTCGCCGCATTAGGTCCAACGGCGCATGCACAACCGAGCCTCACCCACTCGTCTGTCTCACAAAAGACAGGTGTTTCAAGAAATCACGGGGAGACACGACTACTATCACCGCTTCACTCGGAAGTGGGAGATATTGAATTAAGTGGTACTCAGCCCCACTACCACACTTTCTTGTGCACAATCGAGTCTAGTGTGTCCTCACGTCCCATATTTTAAATATTTTCTAGGACACATACACTCTTATAACACCTGGTCTTTGTGATCAAGTTAGAACTTTCGTAGACATGTTACTCGTAGACATGGTTCGATGATCGGAAGGAAGTCCTGCCGTTGCAACATCAACAACAACGGAATCAGGCCATCGTCTCGAGCTAGTCTCTAGAACGATGAAAACGGGATGCCTATGTGGCCCCGGTTTACCAAGCCCTGTACTCACAGGCAATCGTGATGACGGATTGCCTTAGTGGCTCCGTCTGTTCATTACCACGCCGACCTGTCGTTTGTGTCCTTATCTTCCAAAACAAGCATGCCGATCTCGTTAATTCGATCGCCATGAGGGGGAGAAGGGGACACGGATAAACAAAGAGGTCGGACCACCCAACAAATTCCGCCGAGCGTACCACTCTGAAGCCGGGCTCTCCTGCACTTGAACGTACATTCCAAAGGAGCCTCGGCACAACTTAAATCAAGCCCCACACTTACCTTCTTCCGGAGCCAGACAAGCTTTCTCGAAGCCGAACCAGACAACTTCCTTCGAAGAAGATGAACCTGGAGCCAAGAAGAAGAGAATTGATGTTAACGGGAAGTCTTTGTGACCCCGGTTAACCTTCAAGACGGATCGCCTTTGTGGCTCCGTTAGGTTATTGCCCAACCTGAGTTGCTTCTCCTCGTCCTGACGATGCAAACATCTTGCCATCGACGACCTATTTTCACCTAGTAGTAAAGAAAGAAAATGGGAGCCGTACCACAACGAAAAATGCAAGATTGATCGGAAATGCTCAAATCTCAAGCGTCATCAGAAAATCAAGCGAACCACGACCTTCAAAACTCGAATTTACAGCCACAAGTTCGCCTCTCCGAATATAAAGAGAACTCCCCAATCCCAACACAAGGTTGAACAAACGTAGGGGGAGTTGTGCACTATCAAAGGGAGAGACTGAACTCACCGGCAAGCCTCTTCGAGCCCCGACATCTCCAAGACAAGCTTCGAGAGAAGACTTGATGAAAGATGCGGTGCCGAGAAGAGAAGGTCAAGACGAGACAAAGGAGGAGAAACACTAAAGAAGAACACACGCACTAACGCTTTCGCTAATGCCACTTTGATACGTGTTCTTCAAGGACTCAGGAAAAGATTTACAAGACCAAGATACCAAGCGCTTAATTATAAATTGAACACAAAGGGGGAGATTGTTAGGATTATTTTATTGTGTTCAATGTATTATTTTATCTTAGTCTTGTAATTAATTTAGCGAACTAGGCTTTAATTTAATTAGAGGCTAGTGAGCTATTAAATGTAACTGGGCTTACAAAAGCCCAAGGTATTATATACCAACTTGTGGTATAAATACCAAAAACCCTCACACATAGTGTGTGGGTGAAGAGATTAGTCATATTACAAGAGAATTCCCAAAGCTATCAAAGTCTCCCACGCCCATCCCACGACGAATCAATACTTCTGAGCTTTAATCGTGGTAAATCGTCTTTAATCTTAAACGTAGTTGGATGCGTAGGACTAACACAGTCGAAAAAATTTCGAAGTAAAATTTTCGTCAAATGATTTTGAGAAACTATCGTGAATCGTGCATTTTCTGAACAAAAAGATGATCTGAAACGCGTTTCTACTTTCGAATACGGCGAGTTTTGACAGAAAATTGATCGAGATTGAAGTGTTTTTAAGAAATCATCGAAGAGATTTTGGAATCCGAAAAGTTTTTCGACTATATGATGTAGTGTGAGAATGAGTTTTTCGATCGAAAAAGTTATTTTAATTCTTTTCGATCAGGTAAGGTCAAAAGGGATTTGGGCCTAAAAAATATTTTGGGCTTTCGTTAAAATTCAGGTCTGATTAAACGAAAAATTTAATGTTATACTTGTAAACCCCAAAATAAATTACATAATGCTCCCTGTATTTCTGAAATAAATGCAATTATCTCCCAATGTTGATGAAATTCAACAGTTGACTCATCGGATGAGCTCGAAATATTCAGTGATACTTAAAAAAATATTAGTAATCGTGTTTTCAAGTAATTCATTTATGAGATAAGAACAAATTTTCATGTAAAACTCCCCCGCAACAAATGCACATTTTAACTTTTCGGTAATTGTAGCACATAGTTAATATAATTTTGCATATGATAATTTACTATGTAAGCACAAGTAATGCATTTATTTAAATCAGCATAGATTCATGAAAAATTTTCGTTTTTAAAAAATTTCGCATTTTATCAAGTTTGAACCAATGCATTTAAAATGTGCGTAAATATTTTTCGAAATAATTTCCAAAAATATATTTTGATCATAAAAATTTTGTTTTTGGGGTCAGATTGTCCATTTTGAACATTATCAAACAAAAAAATAATTCATGACATATAAAATAATAATTTGTTGTCAATTAATGTAACTAAACTAATATGCGAAGATCATAGTATGAATCATTTTGACAACTCTCACTAGTTTCGCTCATAGCACTCAATATATTTTTATCATGGAAATATTTAGTAGATATATCACTCCTATCAGCACGACAAAATTATATCAATTAATTTGTTATTGTAGCGTATTCAATCAACTTACCAAGTGATTATTTTTAGTCTCTCACTAATAGGGTAGGATATTTTTGGGATTAGTGAGCTTAAAAATTCTTCAATTCCAAGGGCCCTTGTGAAATTCATTTATGCTCCTTTTTCTTTACTTTTCTTCTGCACTTGCTCAAGATGAGTCTCTTGTTCTTTACGAAGCTTCGAGAGATGAGATCTTTTTTTTTTCGGGCCGAGACCGTATTCCTTTCGAAGGTTTCACAGTTATGGATTCGAACCCAAGGCAGTGCTCCTCTTCTCGTTTTCTCTATATAAGATCTAGATTATCGTTGGAGAAGTTCACTTCGAGGTGCTTCTCTTCTAGGAGTATACGAGATTATCTAGGAGAAGTTCACGGCGAGATCCGTGTTTCTCTTTTATAAAGATTGAGAAATTCATCATGTGCATCTCTTTTCTCCCCCTCTTTTTCTTGATTGAGCAACCCCGAAACTTAGGAATAAGGTTAAAGACTTGATCGGGTTTTAAATGAGAGAAAGAATGTTGGAGAAGGCTTAAAGGGGATTACTAGAGGAAAAAGTAAAAGATTAATAATTTGGGCCAAGTGAGGAATTTCCTAATTTTTCCCTTATCATTTGCATGAAAAACTAGCACAAAAGCAAGAATGAGGCTACGAAGTACAAATAAAGAGATAGGCTTTTGAAGTGTGACCTACTCAAAAAACATTGAGGCTCAAATTCTCACATATATGATGTGGCTTTGTATCTAGTGAAACAGACGAAGTTCTTTGAATAAAAGAATGTCACATGAATTTTTAAGCAAAGAACTAAATATATCTCAAAGAAATATTTTTGTGAGTAATTTCAAAATAGGCAGAAATATTGTCATACCCCATTTTTTTATTTATATTTTTGTATATATAAAAAACTTGAAAGATAGAGTCACGCAAGATATAGCAAGAACTATTCAGAAGCACAATCATATAGAAGCATAATAGAGCATGTAAAGCACATCTCAAGTAAGATTGAGATTCAACATGCATAACTTAGCAATAAGGAATTGGAATCGTTTTTCATCCAATGCCTTAGTGAATAAGTCGACAAGCTCTGTTTTAACAAAATAGATATCTATAGTGCATTTTTCTACACGATCTTTTATAAAATGATAGCGAATATCTATGTGTTTCGTGTATGAATGATGAACAGGATTGCAAGTAATGGAAATAGCACTTTGAGAATCACTATAAATTGGAATGTTATTAAATTCAAACCCTTAGTCGCGTAGTCGAGTCCGCATCCATAGAACTTGGGAGCAACAGCTGGCAGTCGCGATGTACTCCGCCTCGGCCGCTAATGTGGACACGCAATTCTGCTTCTTTGAGGACCAGCAGACCAACTTATCGCCTAAGAATTGTGCTCCGCCAGACGTGCTTTTTCTATCCATTCGACAACCTGCATAATCAGCGTAAGTTGGGAGTTCCCTTGAGATAGCGTAGAATTCGCTTGACCGCGTGCATGTGGGACTCATTCGGGTCAGCTTGAAAATGAGCACAGAGGCAACTGGCAAACATGATTTCGGGTCGGCTTGACGTTAAGTAGAGAAGAGAGCCAATAATACTCCGATAAGTTGTGATGTTGACTATAATTGTTCCTATAATTGTTTTGTCATGTGGTCGAGGAACTAAAGTCCAAACTCGTAGACGATCGAATTGGTTGAGTTCATCTTGCATTGCGATCACCATTCCGTGTCTTCAAGGGCTTCAGCTACTTTAAGTGGTTCGCTCTGGCTTAAGAAGCACGTGAATAGTCCACTTCGTGTAGATTTCCTAGTGTGTACTCCACTTTAAGGATCACCGATTATTTGGTCGATAGGATGAGCTCGACTCCACTTGCGTTCATGCGGAAGAACCGAAGTAGATCCATTGTTGATTTGTTGATCGGGACATCCTGAATTGATAGGTTGATCATTCGTAGGGAAATTCATTTCGGAAGTTGCATTGGAAGGAATTTCCGTATCTGGATTAGTAGGAGCAGTCAGACTAGTTGAAGATTCAGAATATGGAGACTCTGGAACATTTTGTTGGTGTTTAAGGGTTCGAAATCTCAATAGTAATTTCAGCCGTAGAAGGAGAAGGTGCGCTGCTTGGTATAGAATGGAACGAAGCATGCAATTGAGATTCTTTTCTATAAAAATGTTCAAATAAAAAATACAATTCTTTCAAATCGGCGGGAATTGCTTCTTCTGAACTTGAGGTAGATCTTGTCGAAATTTGTTGACTTTGTGCCCACACGCCTATAAGCCCGGGTTTTGAACTGTTTTTTCAGAAGCCAGTTCGGTCACTTCTTGAAAAGTGACGTTGTAGCTTTCGAAAATAGTACGAGAAGACTTGATATAGACGCCATATGCTTTAAAAGTGGATGAATATCCAACAAAGACTGCTTCAAATGCTTTAGGGTCGAACTTGCTTCGATGCTCTCGATCGTTGGCTACAAAGCATTTGCACCGAAGACTTAGAAGAGAGAGATATTCGGAATCCTTTGATTTATTATCTCGTACGGCGTCTTTTCAAAGCGTTTGTGAATAATTGTCCGATTTTGTGTAAAACACGATGTACTCACTGCTTCAGCCCATAGAAAGTGAGGGAGACCGGAGTGTCTTAGTATTGTTCTTGCAGCTTCAACTAAAGTCCGGTTCTTTCGTTCTATGATGCCATTCCGTTGAGGCATTTTAGCGGCTGAAAATTGTTGAATAATTCCAAGTGGCTGATAGTAGTTGTGGAGACGCTGATTCTTGAATTCAGTCCCATTATCAGTCCTGATTCCTTCGATCTTCTTTTGCAAGAGATTCTGAGTTGTATTCTCAAAGCTTATTATCAAGTCTCCAGTCTCATGTTTTGGTCGGAGATATCTTGTCCAAGTGTAGTGAGAATAATCGTCTACAATTACTAGCACATACTTTCGCCCGTTGATACTATGTATTTTCATTGGTCCACAAAGGTCCATGGATAATAATTCTAACGGTCGATATGTGGAAGCTACTTGCTTGAGTTTGTGTGACGCTCGCTTCATTTTTCCCATTTGACAAGCCGAACAATGATGCTCTTGATGAAGGGAAATAGTTGGTAGACCGTGGACCACTTTTTGATAAAGACTTTTGTGAAGAGCTTTGAGATTTAGATGAGATAGAGTTGATGCCATAAACTTTTCCTCTTGATTGTGTATAGATTAGATCTTTGAGATCCTGTAAGAAGTTCTTGATTCTGACTATTTAAGATTCTGCACTGATCAGGTAGAAACACCACTTGAAACCCTTTGTCACAGAATTGTTCTATGCTGGACAGGTTGTGTTTAAGACCTTGGACGTAAGAGACATCTTTGATTGTCAGATTCTTCAAAAGAATATCTCCAAAGCCTAGTATTGGAGCTGAATCGTTGTTACCGAATCTGACTTTTCCGTGGTAACGGTCTGCATAGTTGCTTAACAGTTCTTGATTTCCCGTCATGTGTATGGAGCAACCGGAATCTAGATACCACACATGATGGATCTGCATAGAAAGATTTTAGAGAGACTTAGGTACCCACTTAGAAATGGGTTCTCTCGGATTAGCAGATTTAGTAGTTAAGGTTTGTTCATTTTTTGTATCTAAACCATTTGGCTCTTAGGTATCCAGACCAACTTATTAGTAGTTGGTTTAAGTGGTACCTCTTTAGGTAACTTGGCCTTGTTGTCATTCATTGGCCTAGTTGGTGTCTTGGGAACCCACTGAGGGTGAACCTTACATGGGAGATTAATTTCAGCTCGGACAAATGTCTTATCAGGCTTAATGCATGGGAAAATCTTTTCTCTAGCTAGTCTCCGAAGGTGTTTAGCCGAGTGTACTTGGACTGGGTACCTTAGATGAGGACAAGAATGTATAGTCTGATCTTGTTTCCTACGAGACTTAAGACTTGCATTTGTCTTAGAGTGATGGCTTTTGTTTTTAGAAGTACATCCGTTTTCAAAATTTGTGCTTTCAAAATTAATAGATTTTAAAGCATAAGTTGAAGAAACAACATGAAAATTAGAAACAACTGTCTTCTTACGCAAGTCCTTAGTTTTTGATACAGAAGAAGTTTAGAAAATCAGTCAATTCTATCAATTTTCTTCTGAAATTCTATCTTAGGCACTCTTTCCTTTGCATTCTTCATCTCTTTTAGTACTCTACATGTGGATGGAGTAGAAAAAGAGTTAGTAAAAATATTTTTCACCTTTGAAGCATTTAAGGACTCTTTTCCTCCCTTTACGTTTTTAAAGAAGATCTTTATTCTATTAAAATATTTTGTAAAATAATGGGAGGTATTTTCTTAGATTTGATCTTGTCCTTAATTAATGATTTTTCGTTCAAAATAAAACCAGGACAAGATTTTAAAATTGAGGAATTTTTTAGATTAGAAATCTCGAATAAAAGCTCATTCCTTTCTTCTTTGAAATTCTTTCTTTCTGTCTCTAAGGAAGCATTCAAATCAACTATTTTCTTAAAAATGGGGCATCGTCGTTGGCAAGGAGATTGTATCGTCGTGACACGAAGATGGAGTTTGTAGACTTCGTAGGAAATCAAATTTGGTAATAACCCGATAGAGCCACGAAGGCGTTTCGTCGATATGAAACCGGAGCCACATAGTCTTCCCGTTGACATCGTTCTTGGAGCGTTGGTCGTAGAAGATGGCCTAATACCGTTGTTGGTTCGATGTTGCAACGGCAGGACGTCCTTTCGATCATCGAAGCATATATGAGAATGACATGTCTACGAAAGTTGTAACTTGATCACAAAGACCAAGTATATAAAAAAGTGTATGTGACCTAGAAAATTATAAAAATTTAGGAAGTGAGGACACACTAGACACGAAGTGATCAATGAAAGCGTGGTACGGGGCGGATTACCACTTAGTTCAATATCTCCCACTTCCGAGTGAAGTGGTGATAGTAGACGTGGCTCCCCGTGAGAAAATGAAACATCGGTCTTGGAGACGAAGAGTGGGTAAGGTTTGGATGTGCACGCACCGTTGGACCTAATGCGGCGTCTTCTACCCGAGAGCTAATAAAATTAGCACCTGTACATATGGGGGTTAGTCCGAAATATTTGTGAGATAAGGGATTTATGTACCTTCAAAAATTTCCAAGTAATTATCGAAGTCATCTTGCTTGTTGTTCGCATGATGTATGAATAGGTGGTAGGTCGGATCATCTCAAATGCTCGGACGTGTTCCGGGGTTAGGATCAAGTCGGTTTAGTCTGAATCATGTGAACTAGAAATCCATGCTTTCGGGATACGAGATGAGTGCTGCTTTATTTGAATCATCAAGCCGGAGCCGGTCGTTGAAAATGAGCATTTGGATCGTCATGAAGATTGTCACCTTTGCCTTTTTGGAAATCTTTGTTCGTTGTAAACTCGGGATTCTTCCTTGAAGTCCGTCGAAAGTTGTCGGAGGAAATATTCATGAAGCATAATGAAGATGGGAGGAGATTTTCTTTTTCTCTTTTTTTTTTTGTTTTCTTCTTTTTTTCTTATTTTCTTCTTCTTCTTCGTCTTTTATATATATATGTATATTTAAGTATATTATTTTTTATTTTGAAATCTATATGTAATATATATTAGTATATGATATTATATATATATATATGTGTGTGTGTGTGTGTGTGTGGTTTGCGGGTGAAAGCTTGTCGGGTCTGAGTCGAGAAGTGGAGCTATCGAGAGATATTTTTCAGATGAGGTGTATCGAGAAATATTTTCTAATGAGGTGCATCGAAAAAAAAATTCGGATGAGGTTTGCGTAAGATTTCTAGATAGGTAAGCCTTTAAAAAAAATTCTCGATTCGAATGAGGTGAATCGAAAGAAAATTTCGAATGAGGTTTGCGATAAGATTTCTCGATAGGTAAGCC
Organism: Linderniella brevidens; assembly: GCA_004919715.1. Lineage (NCBI taxonomy): Eukaryota > Viridiplantae > Streptophyta > Magnoliopsida > Lamiales > Linderniaceae > Linderniella > Linderniella brevidens. The sequence goes on from SWDC01000148.1 coordinate 11,929,125, forward strand.
TTTAAAATAATTTCTCGATTCGAATGAGGTGCATCGAAAAAGAAATTTCTCGGAATGAGGTGTATCGAGAAAATTTTTCGGATGAGATATGCGATAAAATTTCTCGGTGCATATGCCGTTATCGGAAAAAAATTCTCGATAGTGTAAGTTTGCTTGGTAATAAATCTTTTTAAAAGAAATTAGCAATAAAGTTTTCTCTCCCTCAGAAAATAAAATCAAAAACTATATCAAATTTGTTTTTTTATTTCTCCTCCTCGAATAATGCTTTCGAAAATAAAGTTTCTCCCCCTCGAAAGTTGCGTAGTAAGATTAAAAAAATATTACGAATCTTTTTCCCTTAAGTCATTCGTTTAAAGTTTTCCCCCCCTCAAAAGTAAAATTGTTGCTCCATCTTGAAAGAAATAAGAGTCACTCCTCTTTAAAAGAAAAGAGTAGCTCCCCCTCAAAGTAAGCTCATTTAAGAAACTATTATATTGAAACTGGTATTTATCATTTCCGTGTACAGTATGCATTTAGAAGTTAAAATCTCTTAAAGTTTTGAAAATGCATATTTAAAATGTACCATTTGAAATAAAATGCATATTTATCATTTGAAAATGCATATTTACCATTTGAAATGTACCATTTGAAAATGCATATTTATCATTTTCGTGTACAGTATGCGCATGCAATATATATTATATTTATTTTTTGTTAAAAAAAATTTTGAAAGTTCGTGTAGCATTTGCATAAGTAGAATGTACCTCGTTGAAGTGTAGTTGTAGTAGCTCACGCCTCTTCCCTTTATCATGTATGTGGAGCCACTACGTCAAATGTCATACATGAGGGAATCTGCAAAACATTATCGGGACTTTGATACCCATTGTATTGTAGGTTCTCCCTTATTAGTAGAAAAAGGGTTAATCATAAATGGAGTCAAATTTAATTTCGGTCCTAAATCATTCATTAATGTGTGTTTATGTACCCAAATTTGTGTGGGATTTCTACTTAATAATAGACATATGAACCCATGTAGGAGTGATTTGACATGGAAAAGAAATTCCAGCTCCGGTGAAAGTGTGTTTCGGTGAAGATTTAAATATTTTCTCCGAAGCCAGTCGCATAAGATGCTTATTACAATGAACTTGGACTGGTTACTTCATGTAGGAATACGAGCATATAAATTTATAAGCATCACTAGCATATAAGTCATGTATCCTATGTTGAGAATTTACACAACTCACATTAGAATGATGAGAAGAATTAGGAAAATTATTTCCAAGTCTAAGCTTCTTAAATAGAGAATTAGTAAAATCATTTGAAGCACACTATGAATTTTGTTTCATAGAACTTGGAACCTTTTTGTTAAAAATTTTCTTTATAGGAATAGGAGAAGAAAATTTTTGTTCTTTAAATTTCCGTTCCGTAACTTTGGAAAATAATGTAGATATTTATTTCTCCTTCCTAAGTTGTATTTTTTCCTTAGCAATTTGACGTTCTCGTCTTTACTTTGAATTTCAATTTCGGTAAAAATTGACGTAGAAGTATTAGTAAAAGTCTTTTCGATTTTAGGAACAAAAACGTCTGTTTGCGTTGCTTTATCCTGTTTAAGAGAAGATTTTTCTTTCGAAATATCGTTTAAAACAGGTAAAGGAGAGGAATTTTTTATTTTTTGATATCTCCAATAAAAGCGCATTCATTCCTGCTTCAAAATTCTTTCTTTCCGAAAAGTTTTGGTGTTAGAAAAAAAATCTAAAAGTATCAAAAATTTTAGGTGTGTACTGAAAAGTTTTAAATTGATGCTCAATACTTCCAAAATTTACCAAAACATTTTCTATAATGTGCCAACAGTTGAGTTCGTAAATTATTTTCGGTATAAGGTGCGAAAAAAATTTCGAATTAATGTTCTGTTTAAAAGAAGATGCTAAAATTTTCTAGGTAGAAAAATGAATGCGAAAAAGATTTGCGATTTGTATCGAGAATTGAGACCAACAAAGTTTTGCGGGTTGTGATAGTTTACGATAATACGTTTTGCGGGAAGCAAAGTTTTGCGATATGTGAGTATACGATAATATGTTTTGCGATAAAAACTTTGCGAAAAATTATTTTAGGTAAAGCTAACCACGATGGAAATTTTTACAAACTTTTGGAAATTGAAGCGTTTTTTATCAAAATATTAAACTTTTAAAAATTCAAGTCAAAAGGATAAGTTTCGAAAAATTATGTGTACAGAGAAAATTTGTCGTACCAAGAAACTTTATTTTGCGATACGAAATTTTTGATAACACCTTTGCGAAAACTAAACTTTCTCGGGTTGACCAAGTTTTTCAAGTGGACAAACTTTTCTCGGTGAATTTTTTTTTTTGATGAGAAATTTTAAAATTGGCTTTATAAAATTCTGTATCGAAAATTTTGGTGTTTTCGTGAAATATAGTGAAATTTCGAAAATTATATAAGTATTGAAAACTTTTGGTAGATTCCGAAATGTTTTATATTGATGTCGAAAACATCGTAAAAAAATACCAAAATTTTCTTATAATTTGCCAAGAAAGTTTTTCGATAAACACTGTTAAAAAAAATATTGTTGAAGAGAATTTAAAATTGTGCTTTGTAATTTTATTATCCTTGTAATTAGGGGCATAATTAGTAATTTTGATAGTGTAGGACCAAATAGTAAATATACCATGTAAATAGGTATAAATACAATGTACACTATCAAAATAAGATATACAAGTTCATTTCAGAAAAATTACGAGCATTGAATTCACATTCTAAGAGAGAGAAAAGTAATCGAGAAATTCTCACTCTCAAGGTCTTCAAAGAAGATATTCGACCGAAGGTATATTGTGAGATTTATCATTTGAATATCTAGAATTCATGCTTAGATCGATCGGTAGTTGATAAAATATGACCTAACAATTCGTATCAGAGCAGATCGTGATTGATTTTGGATTGAATTCGCGATTTTAAGATCAAAATAATTTTCTAGATTTTTCGATCGAAAAACTTACGTGACTTGTATTTTGATCAATATGCTTTATGTTTGCAAATTTTCTTGATGATCTTGTTGATTATGTGATATATTATACGTTAGGAATGATTTACGTACTGATTTCAATCGCTTAGAACGTCATATTAATTTAGATTTTCGATTTAGAACGATATTTGCGTTTGCGATTAACTTTTGATTTCGATTTGATTTTCGTAATATTTGATATATTTTGCTGTAAAACGTGATTAATCTTGTGTTTGCTCATATTAAGAACGAAGAAACGAGTGATTATCCAGAATTTCATCACCTAACTTGAGTATCTTGGTTGAATATGGAATTTTCACTGTTACATTGAATTTTGCTGTTCTTCGATCGGATTTTCGATCGAAAAACTTGGCTCGGAAATTATTTTTCGAATAAGTTTGCAGCCGGGAAATTTTTCGATGACATGTACAGTTCTCGCGTGTTTTACTCTAATATAAGACTCGAAAAGCATTATTTCGATAATTAGTTTTTCGATTCATATATAAATATCTTTTTCGAGCGTAATAAAATGTATTTTTTTCGACGGATACTGTTTTCGCTAAATAAATATCTAATTTTGACTCGAAAAACATGTAATAGTAAAACAAGATTTTCGATCATCTAAATTTTCGAGTAAAAAAATTTAGCGAAAACATATTTCAATCGAATAATTCACACTCGAAAAACATTGAGTCAAACTTAACAAAATTTTCGATCACTCTTAATTTTTCGATTAAAAATTTATCGATAAAAGTTTTTCAGATCAACAATTATTCGACAATTTATTTTTCGACAGGAAATTTACTCTGCAAAACACATACGTTCAAAAAATAATTTTTGATAAATACAACGAAAAACTTATACAATTGAAAATCTTATTCGATTATAGGTTCGAATTTTTTTTATCGAAAACTTTATTGTTCGAAAAACTTTTCGATCACTGCTCAAACAGACAAACATTTTACACTATTTTGAAAGAAATCAAATTTCGTAATTTTCAAAACTTACGAAAAATATTTGTCTCCGAATTATCTTCTACGATACTCAAAATTTTCGATCTTAAAATTAAAATTCTTTAGCAAAATTTTGAAGTATCAATTCTCATATCAAATATTTTTTCGAAATCAAAATAATTTCTCTTTAACAACAGAACAATAGGTACGAAAGGGAAATTGATTAAAGTACGAATCATTACTAACGAAGTTTGTCGCTTGTGAAGCACTTTTCATTACAATTCCAAACTTTCACGAAGATCCAACAAATCAACTACAAAGAGGTGCTTACTTGCTCGGAAACGACGTCCGCCCTCCAATTCTACGAAGAGGCGAATACACCGTATGGAAAAGCAGATTCATGAACTTCTTGGAAACAAAAGAGCAAGCTACAAATTTGATAGCTTCTCTTTAAGAAGGTCCCGCTCAATTTTGGCTCATCCAAGAAGGCGATGCCACCAATAATCCTCTAATTCCCGCCGCACGAAGACTCAAAATTCCTAGTGAATACACCGAGGGGGAGCGATTAAGAGCAAAAGAAGATTTATGAGCCAAAACTTTCCTAATGCAAGGAATTCCTAACGACATCTATATGCAAATAGATAGTCTATCTAGTGCAAAAGCTATGTGGGACGAACTCCACAAAATGATGCAAAGAACCGAAGTTGGAGTCAAAGCCAAGAAAGCGAACATTCTAACCGCTTACGACAAATTCAAAGCCAAGGCAGAGGAAACTGTTTATGAATTCTATCAACGCTATCTAACTCTTCTTAATGAGATGAGGAAAATAGATTTCTTCAAGACCAACATGGAGGTCAACATCCGATTTCTTTCTTCTCTTCAACCGGAGTGGAAGAAAATATCCATACAAATCCGTCAAAATAAGGATTTGGACGAAATGGATATCCACGCCGTCTTTGATAATCTCGCCCAACACGAGGAAGATATAAGCGAGACAAAAAGAACTTAAGGGCAAGCAGATCAATGATTCTATAGCTCTTGTTTCGGAAAGAAAAACAAGTCGATCTCGCAAAGATAAAAACATCAAGTTGCCAAGTTGTTCAGAAGATGAAGACGAATCTGAATCGGACTCCGAACCCGATATGAAGGAGTTCAAGAAACAGTTGGCTCTCATTTCTAAAATGATGAGCAAAAAGTTTTACAAAAAGAATTCCTCTTCCTCGACAAATAGACTTCGGACATCAAGCTCCAAGCACGAGAAAAGACCGGCCGAGTCCCCAGAATCTAAAAACACCAAAAAACCACAAAAGTGCTATAATTGTTGTAAGATAGGGCACTTCGCCAGAGAATGCAAACTTCCCAAGAAAAAAGACGCCAACTACTACTCCAAAAAATTCTGACGAACGTAAGAAGACTGAAGGATTAAAACAGATGATCTTCTAACAAAAAGGGGGTCAAACGGATCAAACTATCTTTCTAAATCAACCTCTTGATATAGAATTTTATAATCTTAAAGAAGGCTTAGGTTTTAACAATCCCCTTGACAAAGGTCAATGTTAAACAATTATATGATATCAAGTACATGAGATTAGGTTTAACTTCTCTAATGGCCTTTACTAATTCTTCAGAAATAAATGCCTTAGAAGAATCTAAACGAAAAGCCACAAATAGGACTGACATTCCCTTTGACTACACCGACTTGAATAATAGTTATAAGACAAGGGATCTCAACTTGTCTAGTGACTATAATTCATTATATCCCCTAGAAGATTTTCTAAAAATAAGGAAGAAAATACTGATCATTTTCAAAGTTCTACTTTCTGTTATATTCTAGCTATTATTAAGAAAATAGCTGATTTAAACGCTTCCTTAGAAACAGAAAGAAAGAATTTCAAAGCTGAAAAGATTGAGCTTTTACTGGAGATTTCTAATCTCAAAACTTCCTCTACTTTAAAAACTTGTCCTGATTTTACTTTGAAAGAAAAATCATTAATTAAGGACAAGATTACATCTAAGAAAACACTTCCCATTCAAAATATTTTTAAGGAAGATAAATTTTCTTTAAATATCGTAAAGGGAGGAAATGAATCCTTAAATGCTTCAAAAAGAAAAAAGACTTTTTTCTAACTCTTTTTCTACTCCATCCACAGGTACAGTAGAAAAAGAGGCGAAGCATGCAAAGGAAAGAGTGTCTAAGATAGTTTCAAAAGGAAAATGATAGAAATGTTGTATTTTCAAAATTTTCTTCTGTATCAAATACTATGGACACTCGCAAGAAGACAACCGTTTCAAACTTTAATGTTGTTGCTTCCACTTATATGTTAAAACCTAGTAATTTTGAAAGCACAAATTTTGAAATCGGCTCTACTTCGAAAATTATAAACAATCATTCTAAAACAAATGCAACTCTTAAGTCTTGTAAGAAACAAGATCCAGCTACGAAGAAAGCTTATAGCTCCATACATTCTTGTCCTCACCTAAGGTACTCATTCCACGTACATTTAGCTAAACACCTTAGGAGATTAGCTAGAGAAAAGATTTTCTCAAGCAATAAGACAAATCAATCATTTGTTCACGCTGAAATTAACCTCCCATGTAAGGTTCCTAAAACACCACCTAGGCCAACACAAGCCCATAAGGACAAGTTGCGTAAAGAAGTACCACTTAAATCAACTACTTCTATGTTGGTTTGGGTACCTAAGCATTCCAAAAATTTAGGAACCAAAGATGACCAAACCTTACTTATCAAAACTGCTAATCCAAGAGGACCCATTCAAAAGTGGTACCTAAATCTCTCTAACATCTTTCTATGCAGATCCATCATGTGTGGTATTTAGATTCTGGTTGCTCCACACACATGACGGGAAAGCAAGAACTGTTGAGCAACTACCAAGACCGTTACAACGGAAAAGTCCGATTTGGCAACAATGATTCAGCTCCAATACTCGGCTTTGGAGACATTCTACTGCCGAATCTGACGATTAAAGATGTCTCTTACGTCCAAGGTCTTAAACACAACATGTTCAGCATAGGACAATTCTGCGAGAAAGGATTTCAAGTGGTGTTTCTAGCTAATCAATGCAGAATTTTAAATAGTCAGAATCAATAACTTCTAACAGGATCACGAAGATAAAATTTCTACACTATCAATCTGACAACAGTTCGACCTTCGACAGCTGTTTGCCTCATCTCACAGACTACAATCAAGATGAACAGTTTATGGCATCAACGCTTGTCTCATCTAAATCACAAAGCTCTTCACAAACTCTTTGTTAAAAAGTTGGTCAACGGTCTACCAACAATCTCCCCATCAATAGCAACATTGTTCGGCTTGTCAAATGGGAAAAATGAAGCGAGCATCACATAAACTCAAGAAAATTGCTTCAACATCTCGACCCTTAGAACTACTTCACATGGACCTTTGTGGACCAATGCGTACAAAAAGTATGAACGGTCGAAAATGTGTTAGTAGTTATCGACGATTATTCTCGCTACACCTGGACAAGATATCTCCGAACTAAAGATGAGACTGGAGACTTGATAATAAGCTTTGTGAATACAACTCAGAATCTCCTGCAAAAGAAAATCCGAGTAATCAGGACTGACAACGGGACTGAATTCAAGAATCTGCGTCTCATCAATTTTAATCAATCACTTGGAATTATTCAACAATTCACAGCCGCAAAAACGCCTCAACAAAATGGTGTCGTAGAAATGAAGAACAGGACTTTAGTTGAAGCTGCAAGAATAATGCTCATATACTCCGGTCTCCCTCTCTTTCTATGGGCTGAAGCAGTGAGTTCGGCATGTTTTACTCAAAATAGAACAATTATTCACAAATGCTTTGAAAAGATGCCATATGAGATAATTAATCAAAGAATCTCGAATATCTCATTTTTCAAAGTATTCGGTTGCAAATGTTGTGGGCAACGATCGGGAGCATCCAAGCAAGTTCGATCCCAAAGCCTTTGAAGCCATCTTTGTCGGATATTCCTCTACTTCTAAATCATATTGCGTCTACCTAAAGTCTTCCCGTACAATTCTTGAAAGCTACAACATCACCTTTCAAGAAATGACGGAATTGGCTTCTGAACAAAACAATTCAGAACCCGAGCTTATCAACGTGTTGGCACAAGGTCAACAACTTTCGGCAACTTCTACATCAAAGTCAAAAGAAGGAATTCCCGCTGACCTAGAAGATTTGGACTTTCTATTTGAACATTGTTATCGGAACGAGTCTCAAATGCCTGCTTCGTCTCATTCTATACCAAGCAGTGCTCCTTCTCTCACAATGAAAGAAATTCAAATTGAGACTCTTAATCCTCAAACTCCGACAAATATTCCAGATTCTCCTAATTCTGAATCTTAATCTAGTGCTGCAGCCCCTACAAATGCATATGATGAAATTCCTTCCGATTCAACCTCCGAATTGAATTTCCCAACTACGAAAGATCAGCCCATCAATTCAGGATGTCTCGATCTAAAAACCAATGACGGATCAACTTCGGTTATTCCTCAGGAACGCAAATGGACTCGAGCTCATCCTATTGACCAAATCATCGGTGATCATTCAAGTGGTGTACGCACTAGGATGTCCACTCAAAGCGGCTTATTCACATGCTTCTTAAGCCAAAATGAACCAATTAAGGTACCCGAAGATCTTAAAGACTCGCATTAGGTAATCGCAATGCAAGATGAACTCAACCAATTCGAGCGTCTACAAGTTTGGACATTAGTTCCTCGACCGCAAGGCAAAACAATAATTGGAACTAAATGGGTTTTCAAGAATAAGAAGAACGAAAACGGTGTTATCAGGAATAAAGCACGACTCGTAGCCAAGGGATACAATCAACAAGAAGGAATTGACTACGACGAGACGTATGTTCTGGTGGCACGTATCGAAGCAATTCGACTATTTTTAGCATACGCGGCTCATAAAGACTTCAAAGTCTATCAAATGGATGTTAAAACCGCCTTTCTTAATGGTGTGTTAAAAGAATAAGTCTATGTCGCTCAATCCGACGTGTTTGTGCACGAAAATCATCCTGATTATGTCTATCGATTGGACAAAGCTCTCTATGGACTAAAACAATCCCCTCGTGCTTGGTATGATGTCCTAAGCGAATTTTTAGTCCAGTCCAACTTCATAAGAGGTAACATCGATACGACACTCTTCATCAAAAGACAAGAAAAAGACCTGATGATCGTTCAAGTTTACGTTAATGACATCATCTCGGCTCAACAAATGAACGTCTCTGTCAGAAATTCGGTGAACTCATGAAGACCAAATTCGAGATGAGCTTAATGGGAGAACTCCAATTCTTTCTTGGACTACAAGTAAAGCAACTCGAAGATGGAATCTTCATCAGTCAAACCAAATATATCTGAGATATTCTGAAGCGATTTAATCAAGACAATAGCACACCGATGAATACTCCCATCTCAACAAACTGCAATTTGGATGCTGATCCGTCTTCCAAGGCAGTCATCATCACAATCTATCGGAGCATTATCAGATCTCTTCTCTACTTGACGTCCGGCCGACCCGACATCATGTTTGCCACTTGTCTCTGTACTCGTTTTCAAGCTGACCCAAAGGAGTCCCACATGCAAGCAGTCAAGCGAAATCTACGCTATCTAAAAGGAACCCCCAACTTAGGGCTATGGTACCCTAAAAATACTGATTTTAGATTAATTAGCTATACTGACGCTGATTATGCAGGTTGTCGAATGGACAGAAAAAGCACGTCTGGCGGAGCACAATTTTTAGGCGAAAAGTTGGTCTGCTGGTCCTCAAAGAAAAAAGTTGTGTGTCAACATTGACGGCCGAGGCAGAATACGTCACGGCTGCGACCTGTTGCTCGCAAATTCTATGGATGCGTGCACAACTACGCGATTACGGGTTTGATTTTAATAACATTCCCATTTACAATGATTCTCAAAGTGCTATAGCCATTACTTGCAATCCTGTTCATCATTCACGCACGAAACACATAGATATTCGCTATCATTTTATAAAAGATCATGTAGAAAAAGGCACTATAGATATGTATTTTGTAAAAATGGAGCTTCAACGTGCTGACATATTCACTAAGGCATTGAATGAAAAACGATTCCAATTCCTTATTGCTAAGTTAGGGATGTTGAATCTCAATCTTGCTTGAAAAGTGTTTTACATGCTCTATTATGCTTCTATGTGATATTCTATGTGCTTCTTGATATTCTTTCATTATCTTGCGTGACTCTATCCCAAATTTAATAGTATATAAATATAATAATAATAAAAAAAATGAGGGATGACGATAATTTTGCCTATTTTGAATCACTCAAAAAAATATTTTTTCGATATATATGCTTAGCTCTTTGTCTAAAAATTCATATGACTTTCTTTTACTCAAAGAACCTCGTATGTTTCACTAGACACAAAGCCACATTACATATGTGAGAATTTGAACCTCAATATTTTTTCTTGAGTGTGTCACACTTCAAATGACTATTCTTTAGTTTGTGTTTCGTAGCTTCATTCTTACTTTTGTGATTATTTCGTCATGAAAATGATAAGAGAATATTAGGAAATTCCTCACTTGGCCCAAATTATAAATCCTTTATTTTCCCGAAGAAATTCCCTTTTGGGCCTTCTCCGACATTCTTGTTCTTTATCAAACCAAATTAAGCCCTCAACCTTATTCACAAGATTCGGGGTTACTCAATCAAGAAAAAGAGGGGGAGAACGAAAGAGATGCACATGATGAATTTCTCAATCATTATAGAAGAGAAACATGAATCTCGCTGTGAACTTCTCCTAGATAATCTCGTATACTCCTAGAAGAGAAGCACCTCGAAGTGAACTTCTCCAACGATAATCTAGATCTTATAAATAGAGAAAACGAGAAGAGAAGCATGACCTTGGCTTCGAATTCCATAACTGTGGAACCTTCGAAAGGAACACGGTCTCGACCCAAAAAGAAGTTAGTCTCTCAAAGTTTTGTAAAGAAGACGAGACTCATCCTGAAAAGAAAAGCAAAAGGATCAACACATAATTTCACAAACGGGCCCCTGGAACTGAATAATTTTTTTTAAGCTCACTAACTCAAATTTCCCACCCTTTAGTCAGAGCCTAAAAATAATCCCTTAAAAGTCCCTTTGATTCAAAATGAAGAATTTTCACGAGGTAAGTTGATTAAAAATACTACGATAACAAATTAATTGATATAATTTTGTCGTGATGATATGAGTGATATATCTACTGAATATTTCCATGATAAAAATAAATTGAGTGGTATGAGCGAAACTTGCGAGAGTTGTCGAAGTGATTCATACTATGATCTTAGAATATTAGTCTAGTTACATGATTTTATGGCAAATTATTATTTTATATGTCATAAGAAGTTTTTGTGTGATAGTGTTAAAAATGTCCCATCCGACCCCTAAACAAAAATATTTTTGAAATTTTTTATTTGAAAATATCTTTCGCACATTTTAAATGTATTAATACATGCATTGGCTCAGAATTAATAAATTTTTTTAAAAAACGCAAAAATTTTATTGAATCTATGCTGAATTGTTTAAAATGCATTACTTATTCTTAAATATTGAATTTTCATATGCCAAATTGTACTAAATATTTGCTTAAAATGCCGAAAAGTTAAATCGTGCAATTGTAGAGGTGGAGTTTTATATGAGAATTTGTTATTATCTCCTAAATGATTTACTTATAAAACATGACTTCTAACATTTTTTCTAAGCATCACAGAAAATTTAGAGCTCATCCGAGGAGTCAAATGTTGAAATTCATCAACATTAGTAGAAAATTTCATCTCTTTCAGAAATACATGGAGCATTATGCAATTTACTTTTGGGTTAATTCATAAAAGATTAAGTTTTAGTTTAATCAGACCTGAATTTTAACGAAAGCAAAAAAAAATAAAAATTTTCGGCCCAACGTATTTCTACCTTACCCGATCGTAAAGTATTAATACCACTTTATGGATCGAAAAACTTACTCGCACGCAACTAATTTCAATCGAAAAACTTTTCGACTTCTGAAAAATACTCTTCGAACTCCGGCGATATTCACCAAAAATCATCTTCTCTGAGATTTTCCGTTCAAAAACATACGATTCGCAAGCAGTTTCACGAAAACATTTGAAGAAATTTTATTTTCATATTTTTTCGACTAAAAACGATTTTAAACTCTCAAATCAACATGTTTAAACTCGACGGTTTGGTTTGAACCCAGATTAACTCATGATTTACCCAGAAATCGAAATTTCCGTATTACTCGTTTACTGTTTGATTTGAAAATGTTTCGATCAAAAATGTTCTTATCGCAAACAGTGTCGTCGAAGAACTTTAGTTTTCGTTAAGTTTTATTCGATCGCAAAACTCATCGTCGAAAACCTTTTGTTTTCGATATATTTTAATTCGATCGAAAAACTTCGCGGCGAAAACTTACTTTTCGATTATATTTTATTCGATCGCAAAAGTCAGCGGCAAAAACTTTAAGTTTTTCGATATTCTTTTATTTGATCGCAAAACTATGCGGCGAAAAACTTAAGTTTTTTGAAAACTTTTTATTCGATCGAAAACTTACTCAACGAAAAACTATTGTTTTCGATAACATTTTATTCGATCGTAAAAGTCATCGGCGTAAACTTGAGTTATTCGACACATTTTTATTCGATTGCAAAATTTAACGATCGAATAAATTGTTACTCGAATAAAAACACGGTGAAAAAGACTTAGAAATTTTTTCTTCAAGACTTAGAAAATTTTCGATCGCAAAAATTAACATTCAAATAAAAATACGCTTCTAAGACTTAGTCAATTTTACAAATTTTTCAAAATTTTTCAAAAAGTCTTTCGAACATAAACCTTAACACTTACAATTTTCTCTAAGTCCATTCTAATCCCGATTATTCGCATATGAAATTTCCCAACTAATGAATTGTCTTTCATTTTTTTAGAGATATGACAACTCCAAACTACCCAAACATCTACCCCACTGGAATTATATGCCAGTTCAAGATAACAACTCCTAGTTGGACCTTACAACGTTTCGGTGTCCGGATGAAGTCATCATCTCCATCCTCAAAGGACACCCACTATGGCCAGCGTTGACCAGGACGTCCACCGTACCAATGGTCTATCTCCAGCAATTCTGGGGAAGCATGAAGACTTTTGTCAACGGCGATAGCGTGGAATATATGACGAAGATCAACACAAGACATATCGCCCGGACGAAAAATCTGATAGCCATGGTGCTCGATCTCCCGCACTACAATGAATATGATCAACTTCCCACGAACGCGGAGATCGTAGAAGATATGCTCTAGATGGGATATAAACCCCCGCTGACAAAACTGGCGAACTTTCAAAATAGCGGGATCCCCCATCCGTGGAAGATGTTGTTCGACATAATCAACAAATGCCTCTCCCCAAAACACTCCGGCTTCGACAAGGCGGACGGGAATATCCTTCGCATCTTTCATGGAGTGATCTTTTCCAAGAAATACGACGTGGCCCAGCTAATTTGGAATGATCTAGCGGACCAGATGCGTCAAAGGGAGACCAAGTCAAAGGCCAAATCTCTCCCCTATGTATGGTTGTTTCCGGTGCTGATATCACACTTCATGGACATCCATCGAAAGATCCCGAGACTACCACCAGTTGGGGAATACATTCCGCCACGCCTTCGATTCTTTCACAACCCGAAGGCAGCCGACCTAGCACTCCAACCAATGCTGATCCCATTGGAGCTGCTCAGACTAGCTGATCCAACGGACGAGGCCTACCAAGACTATTGTCAAAACAACTCCATCACGGAGGAGATGTTACGAGCCTTGGATCCAGCTCCGGCACCTTCTCAAAGGGAATGGCTGGTGGAAACAACGGAGCCCGAAGTCACGGCTCAGGAGATAGAGACACCGGCCGTCGAGCCCGAAGGTGTTCCTCGAGATGTCTCTCCTGAGGCCACTGACTCAGATGAAGAATACAGACTCCAAAGAAGGGGCTCTCGCCGACAGCAACTCTCGGCCCCATCTGTATCTTCTTCAACAATAACGGCTTCGGTGCCAACATCTCCACCACCAACGGATCAGCAAACCACACAGATTCCAATTGAATTTGTCTCAACACCCATAGAGGTGATACCTATTGTATCATATCAAGGATTGGGTAGAAGCCCTATTGGACCCCCGATATCTTCGGAGCCAACAATAGCCAACCCACTGAAGTGGTGACTTCAGGGTTGACAACGGATGTCCGAGGACGTTACGAACCATCAAGACCTACTCAAGGCGGCACATCGGAAACCTTTTCCGATGTTGTGATAGTGGAGCGCCTCCCTGGCCCCACTCCACCAATGACCGTGATGGAGCAACGCCTACAGGAAGCGCTCTCCACAGACATGTCTTCTCTTGCAGACCGTCTGATGGATCGCATGCTTAAAGCCATCGAGACTTCCCGAAGAGATACCGAGAAACACCAGTCTCCGAGGCTGCTCCAACCGATGCACAAACCACCACCGTTTCCTCACCACCTCTTACCACCACCATACACACCCCCATACAACACACCCTCACCACCCCTACTCCATCACCTTCTCTCATCAATCCCTATACCATACCGATCACCCAGCTTCACGACGTACTCATCTCCCGCCTCCACGCCTTAGAGACCAGGACCCCCGCTGAGGAGAGTCTCTACAAAAGGCTAGTAGATGAACCAGAGCCGCCAGCACAAACAAGGTGCCGAGAAAAGAGCTCCCGCACCAAACGAAGACATGATGATCCCGATGATCCGGATCGTCATGAGGGAGAGAAACGGCAACGAACCACACAGAGCAGCCGCGGAGTGAGTCGAGAACAAACAAAGACTCAAAAAGCTAGAGGATCATCCTCAAACCCACCAACCACACAACCAAGCACACAATCCACAACCCGCCAACAAACAACCACACCTGCCACTACATCACACACACTACCACTTTCTCCTACAAATCTAAGTCCAATCCCGACCCCTAACCTCCTCCAAGTCCAAACAGAAGCAGTCGTCTACGATCCACATCTGAGCGTAGACGATTATATCTTAAATGAGAAATAGACGACGCAATGGGAACCAGAGGAAGCTGCTCAAGCTCGACTCTCCAACGTCAGATATTTCTTACAACAAGCTTCAGTGGACCTGGTGCTGCTAGAAGATGGAGAACTTCAAGAAGGCGAGAACTACATTTCTGCTCTCCAGAGCTATCAGAGATTATTAGGCACGGAGTCGACTCTCCTCCCTGCTTATCAAAAGGGACAGTTAGAGTCGAGAAGACGTGGGAGAATGTCAGAATTGAAGTCCCGTTTATTGAAGACGTTAGAAAGCAGATCTGGAGGGCTCTAAACAGAATAAAGAAGCTCAATGAACTTAATCTACGGGGCATCTCACACTGGGAAGATAGGAAGAAAATGGAGCACATCTTCATGCTCAACTATCTTGGCCACGATCGGAGTGACATCCCAACTGATCAACTGAAGAAAAATTTCAGGGACAAGCCAACGATTCTCCAACTCATCAGAGTCTCGCATACGATCGGAATCTACCCTACCCCTATCTACATCATTGAGCAAGCGGACAACAACCGCACTAGAGAAGAGATAGATGAAAGCTATCTCCCTTTCGTTCCACCGGATGATGTCTACCGTCTGTATCAGATGTACAAGAGAAAATATCAGACGCACTCCAGATATATCAAGACTGAAGGACTCGAGGGACTGAAGAGATTCATGGTGCGGCAGATCAAGTATCACACCGCACACGACCTTCAAATCGCTATAGAGAACAATATGAAGAAGGTCAACATGGAGTCTCCTCTCATAAGGGCTTCCCACTCAACAATTTTCCCGAGAACCACATCTTCGAGAAAATTGGTCTCGCCATAACCTATCGGAATCCAATCATTGAAAAGGAGAGCGCTATGATGATGTCAGAGATCCACAAGTTATGTGATGGAACACTCAAGTTAGTGAGGAAGAACATCCAGAAAAGATTGGGAGAGATTACCGAAGAGACAATCTTCGAAGATCTTTGTGAAGAAGAGGCCCCACTCTTAAATGAGCTTTTGGATGCGATAAATGAGAGATTGAAGCTAAGGAATATTGTTCGACGATACGAGACAGCATTGGGATTGCGAAAATAGTTTTACGCCCGACAAGGATAAAAGGGGCTGAAACGAAGACAAGCACAAAGGGGGAGATTGAAGAGAATTTAAAATTGTGCTTTGTAATTTTATTATCCTTGTAATTAGGGGCGTAATTAGTAGTTTTGATAGTGTAGGACAAAATAGTAAATATACCATGTAAATAGGTATAAATACAATGTACACTATCAAAATAAGATATACAAGTTCATTTCAGAAAAATTACGAGCATTGAATTCACATTCTAAGAGAGAGAAAGGTAATCGAGAAACTCTCTCTCTCAAGATCTTCAAAGAAGATATTCGACCGAAGTTATATTGTGAGATTTATCATTCAAGTATCTAGAATTCATGCTTAGATCGATCGATAGTTGATAAAATATGACCTAACATTTGTTGGTAGAGTTATCTGCCAAAAAAATATTTATCGCGAAAACATTTTCGTCGAGAAAAAAAATTTTGCGATTAACTTTTTCGTTCGAAAATTTTTTTTTGCGATTAACGCTTTTGTTAAAAAAAATATTCGATTAAGTTTTTTGGAAAAAAAATATTTGCGATTAACTTTTCGTTCGAAAAAAATTTATATTAACTTTTTCGTTCGAAATTAAATTTATTTTTTATTTGCGAAAAGCAGCAACATACTCAATTTTAACGAAGAACACGCATAGTTTTAAATCCGAAATACAAAATTAAACAAATTTAGCTTGGATTATCGATCGAACATATAGAATTCAAGTTTTTAACACTTAATCAAAGTAGAAAACAACAAAATATGTCGAATTTTTGAGAAATCGGATGAATTTCACGAAGAACACGATTATCGAATCTTCAAAATTCCGCGAAGATTGACGTTCGATCAATCAAATTTCAGCACAAAGATGTTTATAACACTTAATCGAAGTCTAAAAACATCAAATCATATCGAAATTTGAAGAATGAAACCGAAAACGAGAAACTGCCGTATGCCATATTCATGAGATTTGGACAAAAATTCGATCAAAATTTCAGCAAATTGATTCAAATCCTAACACGTTTGGCTCTGATACCAATTGAAAGTTCCAGTTATATCCATCACGATTAAGTTCGGTGAAGAATTCGATAGAAAATGTAAAACTTACGAAGAAAACGTTTGATTTTTGGCGCAGAAGCTTGATAGCGTTCTTCACGTTGTAAAGCTCGGTTTTCTATTAAAATGAATTCTTAACCCTAATACATCACATTAGGGTTCCTTATATACCAAATAAGTTTGGTATATTTGCTAAGTAGTCCTAATCTATGGCTTAATTACTATTAAGCCCAAACTACTACTTATACTACAAGACTAAGATAACATTTATATTTGAACACAATAAAAATGTCCTAACAGAGATCACTGAAGAAACAATCTTCGAAGATCTTTGTGAAGAAGAGGCCCCACTCTTTAATGAGCTTCTGGATACGATTAATGAGAGGTTGGAGCTGAGAAATGATGTTCGACGTTACGAACATCATTGGGATTACGGAAATCGTTTTACGCCCGACATTGAAGAGAATTTAGAATTGTGCTTTGTTATTTTATTGTCCTTGTAATTAGGGGCGTAATTAGTAGTTTTGATAGTGTATGGCTAAATAGTAAATATACCATGTAAATAGGTATAAATACAATGTAAACTATCAAAATTAAAAAAAAAGTTCATTTTTCAGAAAAACACAAGATTGAATTCATATTCTAAGAGAGAGAAAATCAATTGAGAAACACTCTCTCTCAAGATATTCAAACAAGATATTCGACCGAAAGGTATTTTGTAAGATTTATTATTCGAATATCTAGAATTCGTGCTTAGATCGATCGGTAGTTGATATATGAGGACCTAACAAAAACATATCGAAAACATAAGGTTTTCGCCGCTGAGTTCTGCGATCGAATAAAACTTAACGATAACTGAAGTTCTTCGATTACAGTGTTTGCGATTAGAACAGTTTCGATCGAAAAAGTTTGAAATCAAACAGTAAACGCTTAAAAACGTAAATGACGATTTCTAGGTAAATCATGAGTTAATCTGGACTCGGAACGATCATAAATCAGTTGCGAATCCAAATATCATGATTTTAATCTGAATGGTCGAGTTTAAACACGTTAATTTTGAGAGTTTAAGACGTTTCAGTCGAAAAAATTTCGAAGTAAAATTTTCGTCAAATGATTTTGAGAAACTGTCATGAATCGTGCATTTTTTAACGAAAATATGATCTGAAACGGGTTTCTACCTTTGAATTCGGAGAGTTTTGATAGAAAATCAATGTAGAATGAAGAGTTTTGAAGAAATCGCCGAAGAGATTTTGGAATCCGAAAAGTTTTTCGACTGTGAGATGTTGCGTGAGAGTGAGTTTTTCGATCGAAAAGTTATATTAATACTTTTCGATCATGTAAGGTTTAAAGGGCTTTGGGCCGAAAAAAAATATTTTGGGCTTTCGTTAAAATTCAGGTCTGATTAAACGAAAAATCTTATCTTTTCTCTGTGAACCCTAAAAACAATTGGCTAATGCTCCTTGTATTTCTTGAAATAAATGCAATTATCTCCCAATGTTGATGAAATTCAACACTTGACTCCTCGGATGAGCTCGAAATATTCTGTGATACTTAAAAAACTATTAGAAGTCGTGTTTGCAAGTAAATCATTTAGGAGATAAGAACAAATTCTCATGTAAAATTCCCCCTCAACAAATGCACATTTAACTTTTTTTCAGCATTTTAGCTCATAGATAAAATATTTTTGCATATGAGAATTTACTATATAAGCACACGTAACGTATTTAATCAATTTAGCATAGATTCATGAAATATTTGCGTTTTCAGAAAAATTTCGCATTTTATCAAGTCTGAACCAATGCATGTATTAATGCATTTAAAATGTGTGATTATATTTTCAAACAAAATTTTTCAAATATATTTTTGTTTTGGGGTCAGATTTTCAATTTTGAACATTATCACGCAAACATTTCTCATAACATATAGAATAATAATTTACCGTCGAATCATGTAACTAAACTGATATGCGAAGATCATAGTATGATTCATTTTGACAACTCTCACAAGTTTCGCTCATAGCACTGAATTTATTTTTATCATGGACATATTTAGTAGATATATCAATCATATTATCACGACAAAATTATATCATTAATTTGTTATCATTTAATCAAATTACCAAGTGAAAGTCCATAATTTTGAATCAAAGGGACCTTAAAGGGATTATTTTTAGGCTCTGACTAAAAGGGTATGATAATTTGAGGATTAGTGAGCTTAATAATTCTTCAATTCTAGGGGCCCTTTTTGAAATTCATTTGTGATCCTTTTGCTTTTCTTTTTCTCTGTACTTGCTCAAGATGAGTCTCGTCTTCTTTACAAAGCTTTGAGAGATGAGATCTTCTTTTGTTTTCGGGCCGAGAATGTGTTTCTTGTGAAGATTCCACAGTTATGGAATTCGAACCCAAGGCCATGCTCCTCTTCTCGTTTTCTCTATATAAGGTCTAGATTATCATTGGAGAAGTTCACTTCGAGGTGCTTCTCTTCTAGGAGTATACGAGATTATCTAGGAGAAGTTCACAGTGAGATCCGTGTTTCTCTTTTCTAATGATGAGACATTCATCATGTGCATCTCTTTTTCTCCCCCTCTTTTTCTTAGCAACCCCGAAACTTATGAATAATGTTGAAGGCTTAATCGGGTTTCAAAAGAAAAAGAATTTTGGAGAAGGCTCAAAGGGGATTTCTAGAAGTAAAAGTAAATGATTTATAATTTGGGCCAAGTGAGAAATATCCTAATTTGCCCTTATCATTTTCATGACAAACTAACACAAAAACAAGAATGAAGCTACGAAGTACAGACCAAAGGATAGTCATTTGAAGTGTGTCACACTCAAGAATAAAAAAAATTGAGGTTCAAATTCTCACATATATGATTGGGCTTTGTGTCTAATGAAACAAACGAAGCTCTTTCAATAAAAGAATGTCACATGAATTTTTAGGCAAAGAACTAATCATATATCAAAGAAATATTTTTGTGAGTAGTTCAAAATAAGTAAGACTATCGTCATCCCCCATTTTTTTTTATTATTATATATATATATATACTATTTTATTTGTATATAACAAATTTTGAAAGATCGAGGCACGCTAGATAATCATGGAATATTTTATTTGTAATAGAACATGTAAAGCGCATTTCAAGTAAGATTGAGATTCAACATGCCTAACTTAGCAAGAAGAAATTGAAATCGTTTTTCATACAATGCCTTAGTGAATAAGTCGGCAAGTTGAAGCTCCGTTTTAACAAAATACATATCTATAGTGCCTTTTTCTACATGATCTTTTATAAAATGATATCGAATATCTATGTATTTCATGCGTGACTGATGAACAGGATTGCAAGTAATGTCAATAGCACTTTGAGAATCACTATAAATGGGAATGTTATTAAATTCAAACCCGTAGTCGCGTAGTTGTGTCCGCATTCATAGAACTTGCGAGCAATAGCTGGCAGCCGCGACGTACTGCGCCTCGGCCGTCGAAGTTCACACAATTATGCTTCTTTGAGGACCAGCAGACCAACTTATCGCCTAGAAATTGTGCTCCACCAGGAGTGCTCTTTCTGTCC
Source organism: Linderniella brevidens (assembly GCA_004919715.1). Classification (NCBI taxonomy): domain Eukaryota; kingdom Viridiplantae; phylum Streptophyta; class Magnoliopsida; order Lamiales; family Linderniaceae; genus Linderniella; species Linderniella brevidens. The sequence goes on from SWDC01000148.1 coordinate 11,949,887, forward strand.
ATTCGACAACCTGCATAAATAGAGTCAGTATAGCCAATTAATCTAAAATCAGTGTCTTTAGGATACCATAGCCCTAAGTTGGGAGTTCCTTTGAGATAGCATAGAATTCGCTTGACTGCGTGCATGTGGGACTCCTTCGGCTCAGCTTGAAAACGAGTACAGAGGCAAGTGGCGAACACGATGTCGGGGGTTAGCTTGACGTTAAGTAGAGAATAGATCCGATAATACTCCGATAGGTTGTGATGTTGACTGCCTTTCCTGACGGATCAGCATACAATTTGCAGTTTGTTGACATGGGAGTATTCATATGTGTGCTCTTGTCTTGATTAAATCTCTTCAGAATATCTCGGATATACTTGGTTTGACGGATGAAAAAATATTCTATCTTCGAGTTTCTTGACTTGTAATCCATGAAAGAATTGGAGTTCTCCCATTAAGCTCATCTTGAATTTGGTCTTCATTAGATCACCAAATTTCTGACAGAGTCGTTCATTTATCGAAGCCGAAGATGAATTCATCAACGTAAACTTGAACGATCATCAAGTCTTTGCCTTGCGTTTTGATGAAGAGTGTCGTATCAATTGTTCTTCTTATGAAGTTGGACTTGACTAGAAATTCGTTCAGAACATCATACCAAACACGCGGGGCTTGTTTTAGTCCGTAGAGAGCTTTATCCAATAGATAGACAGAATCAGGATGATTTTCATGTACGAACCCTTCAGGTTGAGTGACGTAGACTTCTTCTTTTAACACGCCGTTGAGAAAGGCGGTTTTGACATCCATTTGATAGACTTTGAAGTCTTTATGAGCCGCGTATGCTAGAAATAATCGAATAGCTTCAATACGTGCAACCGGAGCATACGTCTCGTCGAAGTCAATACCTTGTTGTTGATTGTACCCCTTGGCTACGAGTGGTGCTTTATTCCTGATAATTTCACCTTTCTCGTTCTTCTTATTTTTGAAAACCCATTAAGTCCCTATAATTGTTTTGCCATGCGGTCTAGGAACTAGTGTCCAAACTCGTAGACGCTCGAATGGTTGAGTTCATCTTCCATTGCTATCACCCAATCCGTGTCTTTAAGGGCTTTGGCTACCTTAATTGGTTCGTTTTGGCTTAAGAAGCACGTGAATAATACGCGTGTAAACGTCCTAGTGCGTACTCCACTTGAAGGATCACCGATTATTTGGTCGATAGGATGGGCTCGAGTCCACTTATGAATGAGGAAGAACCAGAGTAGATCCATTGTTGATTTGTAGGTCGAGACATCCTGAATTGATAGGCTGATCATTAGTAGTAGGGAACTTTAATTCTGAAGTTGAATTGGAAGGAATTTCCGCATCGGCATTGGTAGGAGCTGCACAACTAGTTGAAGATTCAGAATTTGGAGAATCTGGAACATTTGTTGGAGTCTGAGGATAGAGAGTCTCACTTATAATTTATACGTAGAGGGAGAAGGAGCGCTCCTTGGTATAGAATAAGACGAAGCAGGCATTTGAGACTCGTTCCGATAAAAATGTTCGAATAGAAAATCCAAATCTTCCAAATCGGTGGGAATTACTTCATTTGACATTGAGGTAGAAGTTGTCGGAAGTTGTTGACTTTATGCCAACACGCCTACAAGCCTGGGTTCTTAACTGTTTTGTTCAGAAGCTAACTCTGTCACTTCATGAAAAGTGACGTTGTAGCTTTCGAAAATAGTACGAGAAGACTTGATATAGACTCGCTATGCTTTAGAAGTGGATGAATATCCAACAAAGACGGCTTCAAATGCTTTGGGGTCGAACTTGCTTCAATGCTCTCGATCGTTGGACACAAAGCATTTGCACCCGAAAACTTTGAAGAAAGAGATATTCGGAATCCTTTGATTATTATCTCATACGGCGTCTTTTCAAAGCGTTTGTGAATAATCGTCCGATTTTGCGTAAAGCATGTAGTACTCACTGCTTCAGCCCATAGAAAGTAAGGGAAACTGGAATGTATTATCATTGTTCTTGCAGCTTCAACTAGAGTCCGGTTTTTCCGTTCTACGACGCCATTTTGTTGAGGCGTTTTAGCGACTGAAAATTGTTGAATAATTCCAAGTGACTGATAGTAATTGTTGATACACTGATTCTTGAATTCAGTCCTGTTGTCAGTCCGGATTACTTGGATTTTCTTTTGCATGAGATTCTGAGTCCGGAGATATCTTGTCCATGTGTAACGAGAACAATCGTCGACAATTACTAACAAATATTTACGGCCGTTGATACTTTGTGTAAGCATTGATCCGCAAAGGTCCATGTGTAAGCTATCCAAAGGTCGAGATGTTGAAGCAACTTGCTTGAGTTTGTGTGATGTTCGCTTCATTTTTCCCAGACAAGCCGAACAATGATGCTCTTGGTGAAGGGAAATAGTTGGTAGACCGTTGACCAACGTTTTCATAAAGAGTTTGTGAAGAGCTTTGAGGTTTAGATGAGACAGACGTTGATGCCATAAGTTGTTCCTCTTGATTGTAGTCTATGAGATGAGGCAAACAACTGTTGAAGGTCGTACTGTTGTCGTATTGATGGATTATAGATTAGATCTTCGAGATCCTGTAAGAAGTTCTTGATCCTGACTATTTAAGATTCTGCACTGATCAGCTAGAAACACCACTTGAAATCCTTTATCGCATAATTGTCCTATGCTGAACAGGTTGTGTTTAAGACCTTCGACGTAAGAAACATCTTTGATTGTCAGATGTAGAATATCTCCAAAGCCTAGTATTGGAGTTGAATTATTGTTGTCGAATATGACTTTTCCGTTGTAACGGTCTTGGTAGTTGCTCAACAATTCTTGATTTCTCGTCATGTGTGTGGAGCAACCGGAATCTAAATACCACACACAATGGCTTGCGTTGGCCTAGATGGTGTCTTGGGAACCCATTGAGGTTGAACCATACATGAGATATTTATTTCAGCGCGGACAAGTGTCTTATTAGTCTTAGTGCATGAGAAAATCATTTCTCTAGCTAGTCTCTTAAGGTGTTTGGTTGAGTGTACTTGGATTGGGTACCTTAGATGAGGACAAGAATGTATCGAGTTGTAAGCTTTCTTATTAGTTGGATCTTGTTTCCTACGAGACTTAAGATTTGCATTTGTCTTAGAATGATGGTTTTTGTTTTTAGAAGTTGGGTTGTTTTCAAAATTTGTGCTTTCAAAACTAATAGACTTTAAAGCATAAGTTGAAGCAACAACATGAAAATTTGAAACGGTTGTTTTCTTACGAGTGTCCTTAGTTTTTGATAGAGAATAAAGTTTAGAAAATAAGTCATTTCTATCAATTTTCTTCTGAAATTCTATCCTAGGCACTCTTTCTTTTGTATGCTTCACCTCTTTTACTACTCTACATGTGGATGAAGTGGCAAAATAGTTAGTAAAATCTTTTTCCCTTTTGAAGCATTTAAACACTCTTTTCCTCCCTTTACGCTTTTTTTAAAAAATTTGTCTTCTTTTAAATATTTTGTAAAATAATGAGATGTGTTTTCTTAAATTTGGTCTTGTCCTTTATTTAATGGTTTTTCTTTCAAAATAAGATCTGGATAGGATTTTAAAATTGAGGAATTTTTTAGATTATAAATCTCCAATAAAAGCTCATTCTTTTCTGCTTTGAAATTCTTTCTTTCTGTTTCTAAGGAAGCGTTCAAATAAGCTATTTTCTTAATAATAGCGGGAATATAACAGAAAGTATAATTTTTAAAATGATCAACAATTTCTTCCTTGACTTTAGGAAGATCTTCTAAAGGTTATAATGAATTATAATCACTAGATAGGTTGATTTCCCGTGTCTTGTACCTATTATTCAAATCGGTGTAGTCAAATGGGATGTTAGTCCTATTTGAGTATTTTCATTTAGATTCGTCTAAGGAATTTATTTCGGAAGAATTAGTAAAGGCCATTAGAGAAGTTAATCTGAAACCCATATACTTTATATCATATAACTGTTTAACATTTAACTTTTTCAAGTTACAGGGATTGTTAAAACCTAAGCCTTCTTTAGGATTATAAAATTCTATATTATGATGTTGATTTAGAAAGATGGTTTGATCTTTTTGCCCCCTTTTCGTTAGAAGATCATCTAAAGTTTTAATCCTAGAGTAAAGCTTCTTACGTTCGTCATATTTCCTTAAAATTATTTCTAGAAATTTCTAAATCTCTCTGACAATCGCTAACAGTCTTACTATGGTCATTGATTTTTTTCTCAGAAGTAGCTATTGTTGATTCAAGACTAGATATTGTTTCCTTAGCATTAGATAAGAGAATTTCTTGGTGGTTTTTCTTATCTAGTTGTTTTTGGAAATTATTTTCATTAAGGGCTAGTCTCTCCTCTAATTCTTTTGTATTTTTCCGCTCATTTTTCATGTTAGTATAATTAATTTGTAAAGATTCTAACATGTTTAATAATGTAGATTTAGGCATTGTTACCTCTTCTGATGAGGTTGATGCTTTGTCTTCGTCGTCGGGCCTTCTTGTTGAGTTTTCGTTTGAGCCGTCGTCGAGATATGACTTGAGAGCTAGATTTTCTTTGCTAGAATCTGTTGTGTCTTCTAGCCAATGCTCTTGTTCGGCCATCAAAGCTACTCCAGCCTCCTTTTATTTGGTTTGTTGAAATTTCTTGGAGTAGTAATTGGCGTCTTTCTTCTTAGGAAGATTGCATTCTCCGGCGAAGTGCCCTATCTTTCCACAATTGTAGCATTTTTTGTAGTTCTTTGGCGTTTTTGGTTTCTGACGACTCAGCCGGTCTTTCCTTGTGCTTTGAGCTTGATGTCCGAAGTCTATTAGCCGAAGAGGAGGATTTCGTTTTATAGAACTTTTTGCTTATCATTTTAGTAATGAGAGCTAATTGGTTCTAGAGCCCTTTCATATCTGGCTCGGAGTCCGAATCTGATCCGTCTACATCTTCTGAAGAACTTGGCAACTTGATGCTTTTATCTTTGCGAGATCGACTAGTTTTTCTTTCAGAAACTAGAGCTATAGAGTCTTCGATCTATTTTCCCTTAAGTTCTTTTTGTATCTCGCTTATGTCTTCCTCGTGTTGGGCTAAATTGTCAAATACAGCGTGGATATCTATCTCGTCTAAATCCTTGTTTTGACGGATTTGAATGGATATTTTCTTCCACTCCGGTTGAAGAGAAGAGAGAAATCGGAGTTGACCTCCATGTTGGTCTTGAAAATTTCTATTTTCCTCATCTCGTTAAAAAGAGTTAAATAGCGTTGATAGAGTTCGTAGACATTTTCCTCCGTCTTAGCTTTGAAGGAGTCATATGCAGTGAGAATGTTTGCTTTCTTAGCCTTGACTCCGACTTCGGTCCGTTGCATCGTTTTGTGGAGCTCGTCCCACATAGTTTTTGCACTAGACAAACTATCTATTTGCATACAGATGTCATTCAGAATTCCTTGCAGTAGGAAAGTTTTGGCTCCTAAATCAGATTTGACTCTTAATCGCTCCCCTTCGGTGTATTATTAGTGGCATCGCCTTCTTGGATAAGCCAAAATTGAGTGGGAACTTCTTGAAGAGAAGCTATCAAATTTGTAGCTTGATCTTTTGTTTCCAAGAAGTTCATGAATCGGCTTCTCCATACGGTGTATTCGCCTCTTCGTAGAATTGGAGGGCGGACGTCGTTTTCAAGTGAGTAAGCATCCATTTGTAGTTGATTGGTAGGATCTCGTGAAAGCTTGGAGTTGAAAAAAAATTCTTCGCAAGTGATAAACTTCGTTAGTAATGTTTGGCTCGTACTTCAAGCAATTTCCTTTTCAAACCTATTTTTCGGTTTTAAAGATGAATTGTTTTGATTTCGAAAAAGAATTGATATAAGAATTGATACATCAAAATTTTGCTAAAGAATTTTGAATTTATGATCGAAAATTTTGAGTATCGAACAAGATAAACCAGACACAAATATTTTACGTAAGTTTTGAAAATTACGATTTTTATTTCTTTCAAATTAGTGTAAAATTTGTGTGTGTTTGAAAGTTCAGTGGTCGAAACTTTTTTCAAGAAGTAAAGTTTTCGATTTGAAAAATTTTGAATTTTTAATCGAAAAAGATTTTCGATCGTATAAGTTTTTCGTGGTATATTTATCGAAAATTATTTTTCGAACGTAAGAGTTTTGCAAAGTAAATATCCAATCAAAAAATAGTTTGTCGAATAATTCATTATAGATTACATGCTTGTTGAATTTTCAATTATCGGGGCCCGCGCACACGCGCCGCACATAAATAGAGAGTGACCGTATAAGCTTTATGGGGTTCCTTCCTAAAACCAATTGGTGATAGGAGGAGTTACCCATCAACTTATATACCGGTTAATTTTTCTTGTCGTAATCGATGTGGGACATTTGGCCACATGTGACATTCTTCTTCACAATGCTGTTACATGAATGATTTATCAGAGTTTCCGGATAATTGATCGCAAAAACTTTTATCGGAAAAATTGTAATCGAAAAAGAGTGATCGAAAAATTTCGTTAAGTTTGACTCAAATTGTTGACTAAAAGTTTTTTTTTCGAGTGTGAATTATTCGATCGAAATATGTTTTCACTAATTTTTACTCGAAAATTTAGATGATCGAAAATCTTGAGATCGAAAAAACTTGTAATAGTAAAACAAGTTTTTCGAGTCAAAATTAGATATTTATTTAGCGAAAACAGTATCCGTCGAAAAATAATACGATTGTTACGCTCGAAAAATATATTTATATATGACTCGAAAACCTAATTATCGAAAATAATGTTTTTCGAGTCTATATTTGAGTAAAACACACGAAAACATTGTTTGTATCGAGAAACTTTTCGCCTGTAAACTTATTCGAAAAATATATTTCGAGTCAAGTTTTTCAACAGAAAAACGATCGAAGAACAACCTTCAAGTTCAATGGAACAGTGAAAATTCAGATTCAACCTAAAAGTTCAAGTTAGGTGCTTAAATTCTGGATAATCACTCGAATCTATGTTCTGAGTATGAACAAACACAAGATTAACCACGTTTTACAGCAAAATATATCGATTATGAAGAAAATCAAATCGTATTCAAAACTTAATCGCAAACACAAATATCGATCGAAATCGAAAATCTGAAATAATCTGAAGTTCTAAGCGATTGAAATTAGTACGTAATTCATTCCTAACATATAATCTATCAAGTAATCAGCAATATCATCAACAATATTCGCAAAAATTAAGCATATTGATCAAAATACATTTCACGTAAGTTTTTCGATCGAAAAAATCTGGAAAATTATTTTAATATTAGAATAGCGAATTTAATCCAAAAGCGATCACGATCAGCTCTGATACCAATAGTTAGGTCATATTTCATCAACTAATAATCAATCTAAGCATGAATTCTAGATATTCGAATGAGAAATCTCGACAATTACCTTCGATCGAATATCGAGTTTGAAGATCGGGAGAGAGAAACGATTAGAGAGTGGAAGTTTTCGATTGCCTTTCTCTCTAGAATGTGAATTCAATATTTGTGAATTTTCTGAAAATGACTTGTTTTTTTATTTCGATATTGTACATTGTATTTATACCTATTTACATGGTATATTTACTATTAAGTCCTACACTATCAAAACTACGAGTTACGCCCCTAATTACAAGGATAACTAATTAATAAAGCACAATTATATGTTTCTTCATAGATGTCATTGGGGATGGCTTGCATCAGGAAAGTTTTAGCTCCAAGATCTGCTTTAGCTCTTAATCTCTCCCCCTCATAATATTCACTAGGAATTTTGAGTCTTCTAGTGGCATGAATGAGAGGATTATTTGTGGCATATCCTTCTTGGATAAGCCAGAAGTGAGCGGGTCCTTCTTGAAGAGAAGCTATCAAATTTGTAGATTGATCTTTTGTCTCCAAGAAGTTCATAAATCGGCTTTTCCATACGGTGTATTTGCCTCTTCGTAGAATTGGAGGGCGGACATCATTTCCAAGTGAGTAAGCATCCATTGTAGTAGTCGATTAGTAGGATCTGGTTAAAGTATGGAGTTGAGATGGTAAAAGTGCTTCATAAGTGACATACTTGTTAGTAATGTTTGGTTCGTACTTTAGGCAGTTTCCATTTCGGACTAATTTTACGGTTCAAAAAAGAAATTGTTTTTTAGTACGAAAATATTTAGTATAAAAATTGACACTTCAAAATATTACTGACGAAATTTGAATTTATGATTTTGATCGAAAATTTTGAGTGTCTAAGAAAACTATTTTTCGTAAGTTTTAAAAATTACGATTTTGGTTCCTTAAAAATTTAGGTCAGTGTAAAATGTGTGTGTTTGTAAAATATGTAAAAGTTTTTAGAGCAGTAAGATTTTCAATTTGAGAAATTTCAATCCTTATAATCGAAAATGATTTTCGATCGTATAGGTTTTTCGAGGTATGTTTATCGAAAATTATTTCTCGAGCAAAATTTTTGTTTTTGCAAAAGTATCCTATCGAAAAATAGTTTATCGAAAAATTTTGTCAATCGCAAAAACTTTTATCGAAATATTTGTAATCGAAAATTTAAGTGATCGAAAATTTCGTTAAGTTTGAATAAATTTGTTGACTAAAAATTTTTCGAGTGTCAAATATTCGATCTAAATATGTTTTCTCTAAATTTTGACTCGAAAATTTAGATGATCGAAAAACTTGAGATAAAAAAAACTTGTAATCGTATAACAAGTTTTTCGTGTCAAAAGTATATATTTATCTAGGAAAACAGTAATCGTCAAAAAAATTTACGCTTAGTTACGCTCGAAAAAGAGATTTCTGTGTGCATAAAAAAACTAATTTGTTAGGTCCGTTTTCATCAACTAATAATCAATCTAAGCATGAATTCTAGATATTCGAATGAGAAATCTTGAGAATTACCTTCGGTCGAATATCGAGTTTGAAGATCGGGAGAGAGAAACGATTAGAGAGTGGAAGTTTTCGATTGCCTTTCTCTCTCTAAAATGTGAATTCAATACTTGTAATTTTTCTGAAATGACTTGTGTATTGATTTTTCTTGTGTACATGGTATATATACCTCTATACATGGTATATTTACAAACTAGTCCTACACTAACAAAAATACGAGCTACGCCCCTAATTACAAGGATAACTAAGTAACAAAGCACAACTTCTATGTTTCTTCAATCTCCCCCTTTGTGCTTGTTCTCCATTCAGCTCTATTTATACTTATTGGGCGTAAAAGGATCTTCTCAATCCCAATGTTGTCTCGTAGTGTCTGATAACATTCATCAACTCTCGTCTCCGTTTATACCATCCAGAAGCTCATTTAGGAGTGAGCCCTCTTCTTCACCAAGATCTTCAAAGATCGTTCTTCAGTGATCTCTACCAACCTCTTCTCGATGTTCTTCCTCACAAGCTTCAACATCCAATCATAGAATTTGTGAACTTTAGACTTCATCATCACTCTCGTCTTTCCAATAATTTGATTCCGATATGTGATGGCGAGGCCTGGTTTCTTGAATATGTAATTCTGTGGGAAGTCGTTGAGTGGGAAGCCTATCATGAGCGGAGACTCTATGTTGACCATCTTCATATTGTTCTCTACGACAATTTGAAGGTCGTGTGCGGTGTGGAACTTGATCTGCCGCACCATGAATCTCTTTAAACCCTCGAGTCCTTCCTGCTTGATGTAATCAGTGGGCGTCTGGATTTTCTCTTATACATCTGAAACAGACGATACACTTTGTCTGTTGGAAGGAAGGACAGATAACTTTCATCTATCTCCTCTCGAGTATGGTTGTTGTCCGCTCGCTCGATGTGGTAGATCGGGGTTGGATAGCTTCCAATAGTGTGCAATACGTCCACGAGTTGGAGGATCGGTGGCTTGTCCCTGAAATATTTTCTGAGTTGATCCGTGGGGATGCCACTTCAATCCAGACCAAGGTAGTTCAGTAAGAAGATGTGCTCCATCTTCTTCCTTTCTTCCCAGTGGGAGATGCCCCGTAAATTCAGCTCATTAAGCTTCTTGATTCGATTAAGAGCCCTCAAAATCTGCTTCCTTATGTCTTCAAGGAATGAGACTTCAATCCTTACTTTCTCCCAAGGCGTCTCTACTATGAGTTCTGACAGTCCCCTTTGATAAGTGAGGAGGGGAGTCTACTCGATGCATGATTATCTCTGGTAATTCGGGGAGTGTGGAGTTGTAGTTCTCGCCCTCTTGATGTTCTTCGTCTTCAAGTAGCACCAAATCTACCGAAGCTTGTTGTAAGAAGTATCTGACGTTGGAAAGACTGACTTGAACAGCTTCCTCTGGTTTCCATTGCGTCAGCCACTTCTCGTTAAAGATGTAATCATCTACGATCGTATGTGGATCGTAGACAACTGCTTCCGATTGGTTTTACAGGAGGTTGGAGGTCGGGATTGAATTTGGACATATGGGAGTGGGAGGTAGTGTTTGTGTATGGGATGTGGTGGATGTAGTCGTTGTTTGTTGGCAGATAGTGGGTTGTGTTGCTGGTGGGTTGGTGGATGATCCTCCAGCTTCTCGAGTCGTTGTTTGTTTTTCTCGACTCTGACAACGGCCGCTTCGTGTGGTCCTTTGCCGTTTATCCCCTTCATGTCGATTCGGATCATCAGGATCGTCATGTCTTCACTTCGTGCGGGAGCTTTCTTCACGGCACCGTGTTTGGGTGGGCGACTCAGGTTCATCTATTAGCCATTTGTAGAGACTCTCCTCAGCTGGGGTCCTAGTCTCTAGGGCTAATTGTCGAGAGATGAGGATGTTATGAAGCTGGATGATAGGAATGGTGTACGGGTTGATGAGGGAAGGTGATTGGGTTGGAGTGGTTAGGGTGGGTTGTATGGGAGTGTGTATGGTGGTGGTTAGTGCTGGTGAGGATATGGGTGTGGTGTGGGCTTCGGACGGAACTGCCTCTGAGACTGCTGCTTTTCCGGTATCCCGTCGGGAAGTCTCAATAGCTTGTAGCATTCTGTCCATCAGTCAATCTTCAAGATAAGAGATGGTTGTGGAGAGGGTTTCTTGCAGTCGTTGCTCCGCCACGATCATGGTGGAGTGGGCAGGGAGGCGCCACTGTCACATCATCGGAGAAGATTTCCGACGTGCAGCCTGGGAGAGGACTTGTAATACCGGAACGTCCAAGGACATCCGTTAACAACCCAGAACTCACCACTTCAGTGGGTTTGGCCCATTGTTTGCTCCAAAGATGTCGGGTGTCCAATAGGGCTTCCACCCAATCCCTGAGATGATACAGACTAAGGGTGTTGAAACAGATTCAATGTGAATCTGTGTGGTTGTCTGAACCGATGGTGGTGAAGGAGATGACATCGAAGCTATTTGGGTTGAAGGAGATGTAGAAGGGGCAGAAATCTTCTGTCTTCGTGCTTCTCATCGTTGTAATCTGCATTCGTCATCAGACTGGCCTCAGGAGATTCGGCTTCTGGATCGTGTGTCACCACCAAAGTTTCTCGTTGGAAAGGCACCGGAGCTTGATCCACTGACCGTACCATTTCCTCAGTGATGAAATTATTTTGGTAATAATCCTGGTAGGCCTCGTCTGTGGGATCAGCCAGGCTGAGCAACTCCAGTGGGATCAGCATCGATTTGAGTGCTAGATCGGCTGCCTTCGGGTTATGAAAGAACTGTAGCCATGACGGGAAATAACCTCCAACGGGTGGTAGGCGCGGGATCTCCGGATATACGTCCATAAAATGGGAGATCAGCACCGGGAACCACCGGACATATGGAAGTAACTTTGCCTTCGATTTTGTCTCCCTCTGACGTATCTGGTCCGCTAAGTCATTCCATATTAGCTGAGCGACATCATAATGTTTCGAGAAAATGACTCCATGGAAGATGCGAAGGATGTTCCCGTTCGCCTTGTCAAAACCGGAGTGATTTGGGGAGAGGCATTTGTTGATGATGCCGAACAGTGTCCTCCATGGGTGTGGGATCCCGCTGTTTTGGAAATTAGCCAATTTTGTCAACGGTGGCTTATATCCCATCCGGAGCATATCTTCAACGATCACTGCAACTGTTGGTAGTTGTTCGTAGTCTTCGTGATTCGGTAGATCGAGCACCATGTCCAGTAAATTCTTGTCCAGGATGACGTGTTTTTTTTCTTCGTTGTGTATTGCACGTCATCCCCAATGATGTGGCTCGTCATACATCCCCAGAAGTGCTGGAGGTAGATCATTTGTACAACAGTCGTCATCGTTAGAGCTGGCCATAGAGGGTGGCCTTTGAGGATGGAGATTATCACTTCATCCGGACACCGAAAGGTGGCAAAGTCCAACATGTAATTGTTGTCGTGGACCGTCATCCAACTGTTAGAAGAGTAGATGTGAGAGTACTCTTGATGTGCCATTTCTGAAAAGAAGAAGTAAAATTCATTATATGGAAATTTTCATATGCAATTTTACTAAGTAAATGTGTATGGCGAAAATGACTTGGAAAAATTTTTGAGAAGTTTTTCTAAGTGTTAGAGTTTATTATCCAAAGACTAGTTTGAGAATTTTTTTTTAAAAAATTGCTAAGTCTTTTCAGCGTGTTTTTATTCAAGCGTGAATTTATTCGATCATTAAGTTTTGCGATCGAATAAAAAATTATCGAATAATTCAAGATTTTCGCGCTGACTTTTACGATCGAGTAAAAATTTGTCGAAAACAGAAGTTTTTCGCTGAGTAATTTTGCGATCGAATAAAATGTTGTCAAAAAACTTAAGTTTGTTGTCGCGTAGTTGCGATCGAATAAAAATGTATCGAAAAATTTATGTTTTTCGCCACTTATTTTTGCGATTGAATAAAATTTTATCGAAAATAAAGTTTTCGCCGCGAAGTTTTACGATCGAATAAAAATCATATCGAAAACATAAAGTTTTCGCCGCTGAGTTTTACGATCGAATAAAATTGAACGAAAGCTAAAGTTCTTCGATGACACTGTTTGCGATAAGAATATTTTCGATCGAAAAAGTTTGAAATCAAATAGTAAACACTTAAAAACGCAAATGACGATTTCTGGGTAAATCATGAGTTAATCTGGACTCGGAATGATCAGAAATTAGTTGCGAATCCAAATATCATGCTTTTAATCTGAATGGTCGAGTTTAAACACGTTAATTTTGAGAGTTTAAGACGTTTCAGTCGAAAAAATTTCAAAGTAAAATTTTCGTCAAATGATTTTGAGAGCAAATCGTGCATTTTTTAACGATAATATGATCCGAAACGGGTTTCTACCTTTGAATTCGGCGAGTTTTGATAGAAAATCGATGAAGATTGAAGAGTTTTTAAGAAATCACCGAAGAGATTTTGGAATCCAATAAGTTTTTCGACTCTGTGATGTTGTGAAGAAACGTAGAAATTGTACTTTGTTAATTAGTTATCCTTGTAATTAGGGGCGTAGCTCATATTTTTGTTAGTGTATGACTAGTTAGTAAATATATCGTGTATAGAGGTATATATACAATGTACACAACAAAAATCAATACACAAGTCATTTCAGAAAAAATTACTAACATTGAATTCACATTCTAGAAAGAGAAAGGCAATCCAAAACTTCCACTCTCTAATCGTTTCTCTCTCCCGATCTTCAAACTCGATATTCGAGCGAAGGTAATTCTCGAGATTTCTCATTCGAATATCTATAATTCATGCTTAGATTGATTATTAGTTGATGAAATAGGACCTAACAATTGGTATCAGAGCAGATCGTGATCGCTTTTGGATTGAATTCGCTATTCTAATATCAAAATAATTTATCAGATTTTTTCGATCGAAAAACTTTCGTGAATGTATTTTGATCAATGTGCTTAATTTTTGCGAATATTGTTGATGATCTTGCTGATTAAGTGATAGATTATATGTTAGGAATGAATTACGTATTGATTTCAATCGCTTAGAACAACCGATTATTTCAGTTTTCGATTTCGATCGATATTTGTGTTTGCGATTAAGTTTTGAATATGATTTGATTTTCTTCATAATCGATATATTTTGCTGTAAAACGTGGTTAATCTTGTGTTTGTTCATATTCGGAACATAGAATCAAGTTATCCAGAATCTCAGCACCTAACTTGAACTTTTCGGTTGAATCTGGATTTTCACTGTTCCAAAAAATATTTTTCGAATAAGTTTGCAGCCAAAAAATTTCTCGATAACTTACACTGTTTTCGTGAGTTTCACTCAAATATCAGACTTGATAAACTTTATTTTCGATAATAAGTTTTTCGATTAATTTATAAATATCTTATTTGAGTATACCAAATCGAAATTTTTCTCGACGGGTACTGTTTTTGCTAAATAAATATCTAATTTTGACACGAAAAACTTATTTTACTATTACAAGTTTTTCAATCTCAAGATTTTCGATCTTCTAAATTTTGGAGTCAAAATTTAGCGAAAACACATTTCAATCGAATAATTTTTCACTCGAAAAATCTTAGTCAACAATTTGCGTCAAACTTAACGAAAATTTCGATCATTTTTAAATTTTTCGATTACAAATTTTTCAATAAAAATTTTTGCGATCAACAAAATTATTCGACAAACTATTTTTCGATAGGATATTTCTTTGCAAAACTTTTTCGTTCGAAAAATTATTTTCGATAAACATACCCCGAAAGCTTTATACGATCGAAAATCTTTTTCGATTATAAGGTTCGAAAATTTTTCAAATCGGAAAACTTACTGCTCGAAAATTTGTTTCCTCGACTACTGAACCTTCAAACACACACACATTTTACAGTAATTTTTCTACGAATAATCTTCTACGATACTAAAAAATTTCGATCATAAATTCGAAATTCGTTGAAATTTTTTTTTTAAGTATCAATTCTTATAGCAAATATTTTTTCGCAATCAAAACAATTTCCTTTTTTAAAACCGAAAATAAGTTTGAAAAGGAAATTGCTTAAAGTACGAGCCAAACATTACTAACGAAGTTTGTCACTTGTGGAGCACTTTTACCATTTCAATTCCAAACTTTCATGAGATCCTACCAATCAACTACAAATGGATGCTTCCTCACTTGGAAACGACGTCCGCCCTCCAATTCTACGAAGAGGCGAATACACTGTTTGGAGAAGTCGATTCATGAACTTCTTGGAGACAAAAGATCAAGCTATAAATTTGATAGCTTCTCTTCAAGATGGTCCCGCTCAATTTTGGCTTATCCAAGAAGGCGATGCCACTAATAATCCTCCCATTCCCGCCACTAGAAGACTCAAAATTCTTAGTGAATACACCGAGGGGGAGCGATTAAGAGCCAAAGCAGATCTAGGAGCCAAAACTTTCCTAATGCAAGGAATTCCGAATGACATCTATATGCAAATAGATAGTTTGTCTAGTGCAAAGGCTATGTGAAACGAGCTCCACAAAATGATGCAACAGACCGAAGTCAGAGTCAAGGCAAGCAAACATTCTCACCGCATATGACTCCTTCAAAGCTAAGACGGAGGAAAATGTCTACGAACTCTATCAACGCTATTTAACTCTTCTTAACGAGATGAGGAAAATAGACATCTTCAAGACCAATATGGAGGTCAACATCCGATTTCTCTCTTCTCTTCAACCGGAATGGAAGAAAATATCCATGCAAATCCGTCAAAACAATGATTTAGACGAAATGGATATCCACGCCATCTTTAATAATCTCGCTCAGCACGAGGAAGACATTAGCGAGATACAAAAAGAAGGGCATACAGATCGAAGACTCTATAGCTCTAGTTTCAGAAAGAAAAACTAGTCGATCTCGCAAAGATAAAAGCATCAAGTTGCCAAGTGCTTCCGAAGATGAAGATAAGTCAGAATCGGATTCCGAGCCCGATATGAAAGAGTTCAAGAAACAATTGGCTCTCATTAGTCAAATGATGAGCAAAATGTTCTATAAAAAGAAATCCTCCTCTTCCGCGAATAGACCGGCCGAGTCGTCAGAATCCAAAAACGGCAAAAAACCACAAAAATGATACAATTGTGGAAAGATAGGGCACTTCGCCAGAGAATGCAATCTTCCTAAGAAGAAAGACGCCAATTACTACTCCAAGAAATTTTAACTTAACAAACAAAAGGAACAGGAGTAGCTCTAATGGCCGGAACAAGAGCACTGGCTAGAAGACACAACGGATTCTGACAACGACAATCTAGCTCTCATGGCGTTTCTTGACATGGCTCAGACGACGACGACAAAGCATCAACCTTATCTCAAGAGGTAGCTACACCCGAATCTACATTATTTATCATGTTAGAATCTTTACAAATTAAATATGTTAACATTCAAAATGAGCGGAAAAGTACAAAAGAATTAGAGGAGAGACTAACCTTAAGTGAAATTAATTTCCAAAAGCAACTAGATAAGAAAATTCAGCAAGAAATTCTCTTATCTAATGCTAAGATAACAATAAATAGTCTTGAATCTAGGTTAGCTACTTGTGAGACAGAAATCAACGACCTTAGTAAGACTCTTAGCGATTGTCAGAGAGATTGAGAAATTTCTAGAACATTTTAAGGAAATCTCTGACGAACGTAAGAAGCTTTACTCTATGTTTAAGACTTCAGACGATCTTTTAACGAAAAGGGGGCAAACGGATCAGACTATCTTTTTGAAATCAACCTCGTGATATAGAATTTTATAATCCTATAGAGGCTTATGTTTTAACAATCCCTGTAACTTAAAAAAGGTCAATGTCAAACAGTTATATAATATCAAGAACATGAATTTATGATTCACTTCTTTAATGTCTTTTACTAACTGTTCCGAAATAAATGCCTTGGAAGAATCCAAATGAAAAGCCACAACTAGGACTGAAATTCCCTTTGAATACACTGAATCGAACAATAGTTACAAGACACGGGAAATAAACATGTCTAGTGACTATAATTCATTATATCCTTTAGAAGATCTTCCTAAAGTTGAGGAAGAAAATTATGATCATTCTAAAAATTCTACTTTTTGTTATATTCCTGCTATTATTCAGAAAATAGCTGATTTAAATCCTCATTATAATCAGAAAGAAAGAATTTTGAAGCAGAAAAGAATGCTCTTTTATTGGAGATATTAAATCTCAAAATTCCTCTCCTTTACCTGTTTTAAACGATATTTCTAAAGGAAAATCTTCTCTTAAACAGGATAAAGAAACGCAAACGGATGTTTTTGTTCCTAAAATCGAAAAGACTTTTACTAATACTTCTACGTCAATTTTGACCGAAATTGAAATTTAAAGAAAAGCCAAGAACTTCAAATTGCTAAGGAACAAATACAACTTAGGAAAGAGAAAGGAAAATCTACATTATTTTCCAATGTTACGAAACATAAATTTAAAGAACAAAAATTTTCCTCTCCTATTCCTATAAAGAAAATTTTTAACGAAAAGGCTCCAAGTTCTAGCAAACAAACTTCATCTTGTGCTTCAAATGATTTTAATAATTCTCTATTTAGGAAGCCTAGACTTGGAAATAATTTTCCTAATTCTTCTCATCATTCTAATGTGAATTGTGTGAATTCTCAACATAGGATACACGACTTATATGCTAGTGATGCTTATAATTCTATATGCTCGTATTCCTACATGAAGTATCCAGTCCAAGTTCATTGTAATAAGCATCTTATGCGACTGGCTTCGGAGAAAATATTTAAATCTTCTCCGAAACACACTTTCACCGGAGCTGGAATTTCTTTTCCATGTCAAATCACTCCTACATGGGTTCATATGTCTATTATTAAGTAGAAATCCCACACAAATTTGGGTACATAAACACACATTAATGAATGATTTAGGACCGAAATTAAATTGGACTCCATTTATGATTAACCCTTTTTCTACTAATAAGGGAGAACCTACAATACAATGGGTATCAAAGTCCCGATAATGTTTTGCAGATTCCCTCATGTATGACATTTGACGTAGTGGCTCCACATACATGATAAAGGGAAGAGGCGTGAGCTACTACAACTACACTTCAACGAGGTACATTCTACTTATGCAAATGCTACACGAACTTTCAAAATTTTTTTTAACAAAAAATAAATAATAATATATATTGCATGCGCATACTGTACACGAAAATGATAAATATGCATTTTCAAATGGTACATTTCAAATGGTAAATATGCATTTTCAAATGATAAATATGCATTTTATTTCAAATGGTACATTTTAAATATGCATTTTCAAAACTTTAAGAGATTTTAACTTCTAAATGCATACTGTACACGGAAATGATAAATACCATTTTTTTCAATATAATAGTTTCTTAAATGAGCTTACTTTGAGGGGGAGCTACTCTTTTCTTTTAAAGAGGAGTGACTCTTATTTCTTTCAAGATGGAGCAACAATTTTACTTTTGAGGGGGGGAAAACTTTAAACGAATGACTTAAGGGAAAAAGATTCGTAATATTTTTTTAATCTTACTACGCAACTTTCGAGGGGGAGAAACTTTATTTTCGAAAGCATTATTCGAGGAGGAGAAATAAAAAAACAAATTTGATATAGTTTTTGATTTTATTTTCTGAGGGAGAGAAAACTTTATTGCTAATTTCTTTTAAAAAGATTTATTACCAAGCAAACTTACACTATCGAGAATTTTTTTCCGATAACGGCATATGCACCGAGAAATTTTATCGCATATCTCATCCGAAAAATTTTCTCGATACACCTCATTCCGAGAAATTTCTTTTTCGATGCACCTCATTCGAATCGAGAAATTATTTTAAAGGCTTACCTATCGAGAAATCTTATCGCAAACCTCATTCGAAATTTTTTTTCGATTCACCTCATTCGAATCGAGAATTTTTTTTAAAGGCTTACCTATCTAGAAATCTTACGCAAACCTCATCCGAATTTTTTTTTCGATGCACCTCATTAGAAAATATTTCTCGATACACCTCATCTGAAAAATATCTCTCGATAGCTCCACTTCTCGACTCAGACCCGACAAGCTTTCACCCGCAAACCACACACACACACACACACATATATATATATATATATAATATCATATACTAATATATATTACATATAGATTTCAAAATAAAAAAAATAATAATATACTTAAATATACATATATATATAAAAGACGAAGAAGAAGAAGAAAATAAGAAAAAAAAGAAGAAAACAAAAAAAAAAAAGAGAAAAAGAAAATCTCCTCCCATCTTCATTATGCTTCATGAATATTTCCTCCGACAACTTTCGACGGACTTCAAGGAAGAATCCCGAGTTTACAACGAACAAAGATTTCCAAAAAGGCAAAGGTGACAATCTTCATGACGATCCAAATGCTCATTTTCAACGACCGGCTCCGGCTTGATGATTCAAATAAAGCAGCACTCATCTCGTATCCCGAAAGCATGGATTTCTAGTTCACATGATTCAGACTAAACCGACTTGATCCTAACCCCGGAACACGTCCGAGCATTTGAGATGATCCGACCTACCACCTATTCATACATCATGCGAACAACAAGCAAGATGACTTCGATAATTACTTGGAAATTTTTGAAGGTACATAAATCCCTTATCTCACAAATATTTCGGACTAACCCCCATATGTACAGGTGCTAATTTTATTAGCTCTCGGGTAGAAGACGCCACATTAGGTCCAACGGTGCGTGCACATCCAATCCTTACCCACTCTTCGTCTCCAAGACCGATGTTTCATTTTCTCACGGGGATCCACGTCTACTATCACCACTTCACTCGGAAGTGGGAGATATTGAACTAAGTGGTAATCCGCCCCGTACCACGCTTTCATTGATCACTTCGTGTCTAGTGTGTCCTCACTTCCTAAATTTTTATAATTTTCTAGGTCACATACACTTTTTTATATACTTGGTCTTTGTGATCAAGTTACAACTTTCGTAGACATGTCATTCTCATATATGCTTCGATGATCGAAAGGACGTCCTGCCGTTGCAACATCGAACCAACAACGGTATTAGGCCATCTTCTACGACCAACGCTCCAAGAACGATGTCAACGGGAAGACTATGTGGCTCCGGTTTCATATCGACGAAACGCCTTCGTGGCTCTATCGGGTTATTACCAAATTTGATTTCCTACGAAGTCTACAAACTCCATCTTCGTGTCACGACGATACAATCTCCTTGCCAACGACGATGCCCCATTTTTAAGAAAATAGTTGATTTGAATGCTTCCTTAGAGACAGAAAGAAAGAATTTCAAAGAAGAAAGGAATGAGCTTTTATTCGAGATTTCTAATCTAAAAAATTCCTCAATTTTAAAATCTTGTCCTGGTTTTATTTTGAAAGAAAAATCATTAATTAAGGACAAGATCAAATCTAAGAAAATACCTCCCATTATTTTACAAAATATTTTAGTAGAATAAAGATCTTCTTTAAAAACGTAAAGGGAGGAAAAGAGTCCTTAAATGCTTCAAAGGTGAAAAATATTTTTACTAACTCTTTTTCTACTCCATCCACATGTAGAGTACTAAAAGAGATGAAGAATGCAAAGGAAAGAGTGCCTAAGATAGAATTTCAGAAGAAAATTGATAGAATTGACTGATTTTCTAAACTTCTTCTGTATCAAAAACTAAGGACTTGCGTAAGAAGACAGTCGTTTCTAATTTTCATGTTGTTTCTTCAACTTATGCTTTAAAATCTATTAATTTTGAAAGCACAAATTTTGAAAACGGATGTACTTCTAAAAACAAAAGCCATCACTCTAAGACAAATGCAAGTCTTAAGTCTCGTAGGAAACAAGATCAGACTATACATTCTTGTCCTCATCTAAGGTACCCAGTCCAAGTACACTCGGCTAAACACCTTCGGAGACTAGCTAGAGAAAAGATTTTCCCATGCATTAAGCCTGATAAGACATTTGTCCGAGCTGAAATTAATCTCCCATGTAAGGTTCACCCTCAGTGGGTTCCCAAGACACCAACTAGGCCAATGAATGACAACAAGGCCAAGTTACCTAAAGAGGTACCACTTAAACCAACTACTAATAAGTTGGTCTGGATACCTAAGAGCCAAATGGTTTAGATACAAAAAATGAACAAACCTTAACTACTAAATCTGCTAATCCGAGAGAACCCATTTCTAAGTGGGTACCTAAGTCTCTCTAAAATCTTTCTATGCCGATCCATCATGTGTGGTATCTAGATTCCGGTTGCTCCATACACATGACGGGAAATCAAGAACTGTTAAGCAACTATGCAGACCGTTACCACGGAAAAGTCATATTCGGTAACAACGATTCAGCTCCAATACTAGGCTTTGGAGATATTCTTTTGAAGAATCTGACAATCAAAGATGTCTCTTACGTCCAAGGTCTTAAACACAACCTGTCCAGCATAGAACAATTCTGTGACAAAGGGTTTCAAGTGGTGTTTCTACCTGATCAGTGCAGAATCTTAAATAGTCAGAATCAAGAACTTCTTACAGGATCTCAAAGATCTAATCTATACACAATCAACATGACAACAGTACAACCTACGACAGCTGTTTGCCTCATATCACAGACTAAAATCAAGAGGAAAAGTTTATGGCATCAACGTCTATCTCATCTAAATCTCAAAGCTCTTCACAAAAGTCTTTATCAAAAAGTGGTCCACGGTCTACCAACTATTTCCCTTCATCAAGAGCATCATTGTTCGGCTTGTCAAATGGGAAAAATGAAGCGAGCGTCACACAAACTCAAGCAAGTAGCTTCCACATATCGACCGTTAGAATTATTATCCATGGACCTTTGTGGACCAATGAAAATACATAGTATCAACGGGCGAAAGTATGTGCTAGTAATTGTAGACGATTATTCTCACTACACTTGGACAAGATATCTCCGACCAAAACATGAGACTGGAGACTTGATAATAAGCTTTGAGAATACAACTCAGAATCTCTTGCAAAAGAAGATCGAAGGAATCATGACTGATAATGGGACTGAATTCAAGAATCAGCGTCTCCACAACTACTATCAGCCACTTGGAATTATTCAACAATTTTCAGCCGCTAAAACGCCTCAACGGAATGGCATCGTAGAACGAAAGAACCGGACTTTAGTTGAAGCTGCAAGAACAATACTAAGACACTCCGGTCTCCCTCACTTTCTATGGGCTGAAGCAGTTAGTACATCGTGTTTTACACAAAATCGGACAATTATTCACAAACGCTTTGAAAAGACGCCGTACGAGATAATAAATCAAAGGATTCCGAATATCTCTCTCTTCTAAGTCTTCGGTGCAAATGCTTTGTAGCCAACGATCGAGAGCATCGAAGCAAGTTCGACCCTAAAGCATTTGAAGCAGTCTTTGTTGGATATTCATCCACTTTTAAAGCATATGGCGTCTATATCAAGTCTTCTCGTACTATTTTCGAAAGCTACAACGTCACTTTTCAAGAAGTGACCGAACTGGCTTCTGAAAAAACAGTTCAGAACCCGGGCTTATAGGCGTGTGGGCACAAAGTCAACAAATTTCGACAAGATCTACCTCAACTTCAGAAGAAGCAATTCCCGCCGATTTGAAAGATTTGGATTTTTTATTTGAACATTTTTATAGAAAAGAATCTCAATTGCATGCTTCGTTCCATTCTATACCAAGCAGCGCACCTTCTCCTTCTACGGCTGAAATTACTATTGAGATTTCGAACCCTTAAACACCAACAAAATGTTCCAGAGTCTCCATATTCTGAATCTTAAACTAGTCTGACTGCTCCTACTAATCCAGATACGGAAATTCCTTCCAATGCAACTTCCGAAATGAATTTCCCTACGAATGATCAACCTATCAATTCAGGATGTCCCGATCAACAAATCAACAATGGATCTACTTCGGTTCTTCCGCATGAACGCAAGTGGAGTCGAGCTCATCCTATCGACCAAATAATTGGTGATCCTTCAAGTGGAGTACACACTAGGAAATCTACACGAAGTGGACTATTCACGTGCTTCTTAAGCCAGAGCGAACCACTTAAAGTAGCTGAAGCCCTTAAAGACACGGAATGGGTGATCGCAATGCAAGATGAACTCAACCAATTCGATCGTCTACGAGTTTGGACTTTAGTTCCTCGACCACATGACAAAACAATTATAGGAACAATTATAGTCAACATCACAACTTATCGGAGTATTATTGGCTCTCTTCTCTACTTAACGTCAAGCCGACCCGAAATCATGTTTGCCAGTTGCCTCTGTGCTCATTTTCAAGCTGACCCGAATGAGTCCCACATGCACGCGGTCAAGCGAATTCTACGCTATCTCAAGGGAACTCCCAACTTACGCTGATTATGCAGGTTGTCGAATGGATAGAAAAAGCACGTCTGGCGGAGCACAATTCTTAGGCGATAAGTTGGTCTGCTGGTCCTCAAAGAAGCAGAATTGCGTGTCCACATCAGCGGCCGAGGCGGAGTACATCGCGACTGCCAGCTGTTGCTCCCAAGTTCTATGGATGCGGACTCGACTACGCGACTAAGGGTTTGAATTTAATAACATTCCAATTTATAGTGATTCTCAAAGTGCTATTTCCATTACTTGCAATCCTGTTCATCATTCACACACGAAACACATAGATATTCGCTATCATTTTATAAAAGATCGTGTAGAAAAATGCACTATAGATATGTATTTTGTTAAAACAGAGCTTCAACTTGTCGACTTATTCACTAAGGCATTGGATGAAAAACGATTCCAATTCCTTATTGCTAAGTTATGCATGTTGAATCTCAATCTTACTTGAGATGTGCTTTACATGCTCTATTATGCTTCTATATGATTGTGCTTCTGAATAGTTCTTGCTATATCTTGCGTGACTCTATCTTTCAAGTTTTTATATATACAAAATATAAATAAAAAAATGGGGTATGACAATATTTCTGCCTATTTTGAAATTACTCACAAAAATATTTCTTTGAGATATATTTAGTTCTTTGCTTAAAAATTCATGTGACATTCTTTTATTCAAAGAACTTCGTCTGTTTCACTAGATACAAAGCCACATCATATATGTGAGAATTTGAGCCTCAATGTTTTTTGAGTAGGTCACACTTCAAAAGCCTATCTCTTTATTTGTACTTCGTAGCCTCATTCTTGCTTTTGTGCTAGTTTTTCATGCAAATGATAAGGGAAAAATTAGGAAATTCCTCACTTGGCCCAAATTATTAATCTTTTACTTTTTCCTCTAGTAATCCCCTTTAAGCCTTCTCCAACATTCTTTCTCTCATTTAAAACCCGATCAAGTCTTTAACCTTATTCCTAAGTTTCGGGGTTGCTCAATCAAGAAAAAGAGGGGGAGAAAAGAGATGCACATGATGAATTTCTCAATCTTTATAAAAGAGAAACACACATCTCGCCGTGAACTTCTCCTAGATAATCTCGTAACTCCTAGAAGAGAAGCACCTCGAAGTGAACTTCTCCAACGATAATCTAGATCTTATATAGAGAAAACGAGAAGAGGAGCACTGCCTTGGGTTCGAATCCATAACTGTGAAACCTTCGAAAGGAATACGGTCTCGGCCCGAAAAAAAAAAGATCTCATCTCTCGAAGCTTCGTAAAGAACAAGAGACTCATCTTGAGCAAGTGCAGAAGAAAAGTAAAGAAAAAGGAGCATAAATGAATTTCACAAGGGCCCTTGGAATTGAAGAATTTTTAAGCTCACTAATCCCAAAAATATCCTACCCTATTAGTGAGAGCCTAAAAATAATCACTTGGTAAGTTGATTGAATACGCTACGATAACAAATTAATTGATATAATTTTGTCGTGCTGATAGGAGTGATATATCTACTAAATATTTCCATGATAAAAATATATTGAGTGCTATGAGCGAAACTAGTGAGAGTTGTCAAAATGATTCATACTATGATCTTCGCATATTAGTTTAGTTACATTAATTGACAACAAATTATTATTTTATATGTCATGAATTATTTTTTTGTTTGATAATGTTCAAAATGGACAATCTGACCCCAAAAACAAAATTTTTATGATCAAAATATATTTTTTGGAAATTATTTCGAAAAATATTTACGCACATTTTAAATGCATTGGTTCAAACTTGATAAAATGCGAAATTTTTTAAAAACGAAAATTTTTCATGAATCTATGCTGATTTAAATAAATGCGTTACTTGTGCTTACATAGTAAATTATCATATGCAAAATTATATTAACTATGTGCTACAATTACCGAAAAGTTAAAATGTGCATTTGTTGCGGGGGAGTTTTACATGAAAATTTGTTCTTATCTCATAAATGAATTACTTGAAAACACGATTACTAATATTTTTTTAAGTATCACTGAATATTTCGAGCTCATCCGATGAGTCAACTGTTGAATTTCATCAACATTGGGAGATAATTGCATTTATTTCAGAAATACAGGGAGCATTATGTAATTTATTTTGGGGTTCACAAGTATAACATTAAATTTTTCGTTTAATCAGACCTGAATTTTAACGAAAGCCCAAAATATTTTTTAGGCCCAAATCCCTTTTGACCTTACCTGATCGAAAAGAATTAAAATAACTTTTTCGATCGAAAAACTCATTCTCACACTACATCATATAGTCGAAAAACTTTTCGGATTCCAAAATCTCTTCGATGATTTCTTAAAAACACTTCAGTCTCGATCAATTTTCTGTCAAAACTCGCCGTATTCGAAAGTAGAAACGCGTTTCAGATCATCTTTTTGTTCAGAAAATGCACGATTCACGATAGTTTCTCAAAATCATTTGACGAAAATTTTACTTCGAAATTTTTTCGACTGAAACATCTTAACTCTCAAAATTAACGTGTTTAAACTCGACCATTCGGATTAAAATCATGATATTTGGATTCGCAACTGATTTTTGATCGTTCACAGTCCAGATTAACTCATGATTTAGCCATAAATCGTCATTTAAGTTTTTGAGCGTTTACTGTTTGATTTCAAACTTTTTCGATCGAAAATGTTCTTATCGCAAACAATGTCATCGAAGAACTTTAGTTTTCGTTAAGTTTTACTCGATCGCAAAACTCAGCGGTGAAAAACTTATGTTTTCGATATGATTTTTATTCAATCATAAAACTTCGCGGCGAAAAACCTTAGTTTTCGATAAAATTTGGTTCGATCGCAAAAATAAGCGGCGAAAACGTTCAGTTTTTCGATATATTTTTATTCGATCGCAAAACTACGCGGCGAAAAACTTTTGTTTTTCGACAACAGTTTATTCGATCGCAAAATTACTCAGCAAAAAACTTTTGTTTTCGACCAATTTTTATTCGATCGTAAAAGTCAACCGCGAAAATCTTGAATTATTCGATAATTTTTTTATTCGATCGCAAAACTTAACGATCGAATAAATTCACGCTCGAATAAAAACACGCTGAAAAGACTTAGCAAATTTTTTCTAGGTCTTTTGATAATAAACTCTAACACTTAAAATTTTTTCTAAGTCTTTTTCGCCATACACATTTACTTAGAAAAAATTGCATACGATAATTTCCATCTAATGAATTTCACTTCTTCTTTGCAGAAATGGCACATCAAGAGTACACTCACATATACTCTTTTGACAGTTGGATGACGGTCCACGACAACAACTTCCAATTGGACCTCGCCACCTTTCGATGTCCGGATGAAGTGATAATCTCCATCCTCAAAGGACACCCTCTATGGTCAGCTCTAACGATGACGGCTTCTGTACAAATGGTCTATCTCCAGCAATTATGGGGATGTATGATGAGCCACATCATTGGGGATGACGTGCAATACACAACGAAGATCAATAAAAAACAAGTCATCGTGGACAAGAATTTACTGGTCATGGTGCTCAATCTACCACATCACGAAGACTACGACCAACTACCAACAGATGCGGTGATCATGGGAGATATGCTTCGGATGGGATATAAGCCACCGCTGACCAAATCGGCTAATTTCCAAAACAGCGGGATCCCACACCCATGGAGGACACTGTTCGGCATCATCAACAAATGCCTCTCCCCAAAGCACTCCGGTTTCGACAAGGCGAACGGGAACATCATTTGCATCTTCCACGAAGTTGTTTTCTCGAAAACATACGACGTGGCCCAACTAATAGTGTTAGAGAGAGACAAAATCGAAGGCGAAGTTCCTTCCGTATGTCCGGTGGTTCCCGGTGCTGATCTCCCAGTTCATGGACGTACATGCGGAGATCCCGCGCCTAGCACCCGTTGGAGGTTATATCCCGCCAAGGATGCGGTTTTTTCGTAACCCGAAGGCAACCGATCTAGCACTTCAACCGATGATGATCCCACTGTAGTTGCTCAGCCTAGCTGATCCAACCGACAAGGCCTACCAGGATTATTGCCAAAATAATTTCATCACGGAGGCAATGGTACATTCAGTGGATCAAGCTCCGGTGCCTTCCCAACGAGAAACTTTGGTGTACAACACGAGCCAGAAGCTGAGGCTCAGGAGATAGAAACACCGGTTGTTGAGCCCGAAGGTGTCCCTCAACAAGTCGAATCTCATGAGGCCACTGAGTCTGATG
Organism: Linderniella brevidens; assembly: GCA_004919715.1. Classification (NCBI taxonomy): domain Eukaryota; kingdom Viridiplantae; phylum Streptophyta; class Magnoliopsida; order Lamiales; family Linderniaceae; genus Linderniella; species Linderniella brevidens. The sequence goes on from SWDC01000148.1 coordinate 11,977,317, forward strand.
AAGAATGTAGACTACAACGAAGAGGATCATGACGACAACATATTTCTGCCCCTTCTACATCTCCTTCAACCCAAATAGCTTCGATGCCATCTCCTCCACCACCATCGGTTCAGACAACCACACAGATTCACATTGAATCTGTTTCAACACCCATAGAGATGATACGGTGATGATACATACCGTATCATCTCAAGGATTGGGTGGAAGCCCCGTTGGATCCACGACATCTTCGGAGCAAACAATGGGCCAACCTATTGAAGTGGTGACTTCTGGGTTGTTAACGGATGTCCTTGGACGTTTCGGTATTACAAGTCCTCTTCTAGGCGGCACATCGGAAATCTTCCTGGCCCTACTCCACCCATGATCGTGATGGAGCAACGACTGCAAGAAGCCCTCTCAACAGCCATCTCATCTTTTGAAGACCGACTGATGGACATGATGCTCCAAGCTATTGAGACTTCTCGACGGGATATCGGGAAAACACCAGTCTACGAGACAGTTTCGTCCGAAGCCCACACCACACTCGTATCCTCACCACCACTAACCACCACCATACACACCCCCATACAACCCACCCTAACCACTCCAACCCAATCACCTTCCCTCATCAACCCATACACCATCCCTATCACCCAGCTTCACGACATCCTCATCTCTCGACTACTAGCCCTAGAGACCAGGACCTCAGCTGAGGAGAGTCTCTACAAACGGCTAGTAGATGAACCTGAGCCGCCCGCCCAAGCACGGTGCCGTGAAGAAAGCTCCCGCACGAAGCGAAGACATGATGTTCTCGATGATCCGGATCGTCATGAGGGGGAAAACGACAAAGGACCACACGAAGCAGCCGTGGTCTGAGTCGAGAAAAACAAACAACAACTCGAGAAGCTGAAGGATCATCCACCAACCCACCAACCACACAACCCACTACTCGCCAACAAACAACCACTACATCCACCACAGCCCACACACAAACACTACCTCCCACTCCCATAAGTCTACATCCAATCCCGAACCCCAACCTCCTCCAATATCAACCAGAAGCAGTCGTCTACGATCCACATGCTATCGTAGATGATTACATCTTAAACGAGAAGTTACTGACGCAATGGGAACCAGAGGAAGCTGTTCAAGCTAGACTTTCCAACATCAGATACCAGAGACTTCAAGAGGTAGACTTGGTGCTGCTTGAAGAAGAAGAACTTCAAGACGGAGAGAATACAACTCCGCACTCCCCGATCTACCAGAGATGATTATGTATCGAGTCGACTCCCCTCCTCGCCTATCAAAGGGGACTGTCAGAGTCGAGACTCCTTGGGAGAAAGTAAGGATTGAAGTCTCGTTCCTTGAAGACATAAGGAAGCAGATTTTGAGGGCTCTTAATCGAATCAAGAAGCTTAATGAGCTGAATTTACGGGGCATCTCCCACTGGGAAGAAAGGAAGAAGATGGAGCACATCTTCTTACTGAACTACCTTGGTCTGGATTGAAGTGGCATCCCCACGGATCAACTCAGAAAATATTTCAGGGACAAGCCACCGATCCTCCAACTCGTGGACGTATTGCACACTATTGGAAGCTATCCAACCCCGATCTACCACATCGAGCGAGCGGACAACAACCATACTCGAGAGGAGATAGATGAAAGTTATCTGTCCTTCCTTCCAACAGACGAAGTGTATCGTCTGTTTCAGATGTACAAGAGAAAATACCAGACGCCCACTGGTTACATCAAGCAGGAAGGACTCGAGGGTTTAAAGAGATTCATGGTGCGGCAGATCAAGTTCCACACCGCACACGACCTTCAAATTGCCGTAGAGAACAATATGAAGATGGTCAACATGGAGTCTCTGCTCATGAAAGGCTTCCCACTCAACGACTTCCCAGAGAATTACATATTCAATAAACTAGGACTCACCATCACATCGGAATCCAATTATTAGAAAGACGAGAGCGATGATGAAGTCTGAAGTTCACAAATTATGTGACGGGAGGTTGAAGCTTGTGCAGAAGAACATCGAAAAGAGGTTGGAGGAGATCACTGAAGAAATGATCTTCGAGGACCTTGGAGAAGAAGAGGCCCCGCTCCTAAATGAGCTTCTGGATGCTATAAATGAAGACTGGAGCTATAGAATGTTGTTCGACACTACGAGACAGCATTGGGATTGAAGAGATCCTTCTACGCCTGACAAGGATAAACGGAGCTGAAGAGAAAACAAGCACAAAGGGGGGGATTGAAGAAACGTAGAAATTGTGCTTTTTTAATTAGTTTCCTTGTAATTAGGGGCGTATCTCGTATTTTTGTTAGTGTAGGACTAGTTTTTAAATATACCATGTATAGAGGTATATATACAATGAACACAACAAAAACCAATACACAAGTCATTTCAGAAAAATTAAGTAATGAATTCACATTCTAGAGAGAGAAAGGCAATCGAAAACTTCCACTCTCTAATCGTTTCTCTCTCCCGATCTTCAAACTCGATATTCCGACCGAAGGCAATTCTCGAGATTTCTCATTGGAATATCTAGAATTCATGCTTAGAACGATTATTAGTTGATGAAATAGGACCCAACATGTTACGTGAGAATGAGTTTTTAGATCGAAAATATATTTTGGGCTTTCGTTAAAATTCAGGTCTGATTAAAACTAAAAATTTAATCTTTAACATGTGAACCCAAAAATAAATTGCATAATGCTCCCTGTATTTTTGAAATAAATAAAATTATCTCCAAATGTTGATGAAGTTCAACACTTGACTCCTCGGATGAGTTCGAAATATTCTGTGATATTTGAAAAAATATTAGAAGTCGTGATTGCAATTAAATCATTTAGGAGATAAGAACAATTTTTCATGTAAACCTCCCCCTCAACAAATGCACATTTAACCTTTTCAGCATTTTTAGCACATCGATAAAACAATTTTGCATATGAGAATTTACTTATATAAGCACAAAAGTAACACATTTAATAAATTCAACATAGATTCATGAAAACTTTGCGTATTTCAAGAAAAAATTCGCATTTTATCAAGTCTGAACCAATGCATGTATTTAATGCATTTAAAATTTGCGATAATATTTTCAGATATAATTTCCCAAAAACATATTTTTATCATAAAAATTTTGTCTTTTGGGTCAGATTGTCCATTTTGAACATTATCACGCAAAAAATTTTTCATGACATATAAAATAATAATTTGTTGTCAATTCATGTAACTAAACTAATATGCGAAGATCATAGTATGAATGATTTTGACAACTCTCACTAGTTTCATTCATAGCACTCAATGAATTTTTATCATGGAAATATTTAGTAGATATATCACTCATATCAGCACGACAAAATTATATCAATTAATTTGTTATCGTAACGTATTTAATCAACTTACCGAGTGAAAGTCCATCAATTTGAATCAAATGGACTTTGAAGGGATTATTCTTAGGCGCTGACTAAAAGGGTAGGATATTTTTGGGATTGGTGAGCTTAAAAATTCTTCAATTCCAAGGGCCCTTGTGAAATTCATTTCTGCTCCTTTTTCTTTGCTTTCTTCTGCACTTGCTCAAGATGAGTCTCTTCTTCTTTACGAAGCTTCGAGGGATGACATCTTTTTTTTTTTGTTTTCGGGCCGAGACCGTGTGAAGAGAATTTAGAATTGTGCTTTGTTATTTTTTATCCTTGTAATTAGAGGCGTAACTAGTAGTTTTGATAGTGTAGGACCAAATAGTAATTATACCTTGAAAATAGGTATAAATAGGATGTACACTCTCCAAATCAATAACAAGTTCATTATTCGAAAATACAAAAGCATCGAATTAAAAAATTTAAAAGAGAGAGAAGACTATCGAGAATCTCGGCAACCAAAACCTCTCTCAAGATCTTCAACGCGGATATTCGACCGAACGTAATTCGTAAGATTTCTTATTCGAATACCAAGAATTCAAGCTTAGATTGCTTGTTAGTTGATGAATTAGGACCTATCAATTGGTATCCGAGCAGATTGTGACTCATTCTGGATTGAATTCGCGATTATAAGATCAAAATAATTTTTCAGATTTTTCAATCGAAAAACTTACGTGACTTGTATTTTGATCAATATACTTAATTGTGCGAATTTTGTTGGTGATTTTGCTGATTAAGCGATAGATTATATGTTAGGAATGATTTACGCACTATAATTTCAATCGCTTAGAACGTCATATTAATTCAGATTTTAGATTTAGATCGATATTTGCATTTGCGATCAAGCTTTGATTACGATTTGATTTTCTTAATATTGGATATATTTTGCTGAAAAACGTGGTTGATCCTGTGTTTGTTCATATTAAGAACTATTAAGCGAGGGATTATCCAGAATTCCAGCACCTAACTTGAACATCTTGGTCGAATATGGAATTTTTACTGTTACATTGAACTTGGTTGTTCATCGATCGAAAGCTTGGGTAGAAAAATATTTTTTCGAATAAGTTTGCAGCCGAGAAATTTTTCGACGACAAACATTGTTCTCGTGTGTTTTAGTCAAATATAAGACTCGAAAAACATTATTTCGATAACTAGTTTTTCGATTCATATATAATTTTTTTTTCAAGCGTATAAATTTTTCGAGTAAAAAATTAGCGAAAACATATTTTCAATCGGAAAAATTTTCACTCGAAAATCTTTCAGTCAACAATTTGAGTATAACTGAACGAAATTTTTCGATCACCATTAATTTTTTGATAAAAGTTTTTGCGATTAACATAGCTTTTCGACAAAATATTTTTCGATAGAACATCTTTTCAACACTTTTACGTTCGAAAAATATTTTTCGATAAACAAATAACGAAAACCTTATACGATCGAAAAAATTTTTAGATTAAAAATATTTTTCGATAAACAAATAACGAAAACCTTACTGCTCGAAAAACATTTCGACCACTGAATTTATAAAAGAAATAAAAAATTATGATTTTCAAAACTTAGGAAAAATATTTGTCTCCGGATTATCTACTTTGATACTCAAAATTTTTTATCATAAATTCAAATTTCTTTAACAAATTTTGAAGTATCAATTTTTATTTACCAAATATTTTCGAAATCATAACAATCTCTCTTTAATAACCGAAACATAGGTTCGAAAAGGAAATTGTTTAATATACAAATCAAACATTACTAACGAAGTTTGTCACTTGTGAAGCACTTTTCACTACAATTCCAAACTGTCACGAAGATCCAACCAATCAACTACAAATGGATGCTTACTCACTGGGAAACGACGTCCGCCCTCCAATTCTTCGAAGAGGTGAATACACAGTATGGAGAAGCCGATTCATGAACTTCTTAGAAACGAAAGATCAAGCCACAAATTTGATTGCTTCACTTCAAGAAGGACCAGCTCAATTTTGGCTAATCCAAGAAGGCAATGCCACTAATAATCCTCCTATTCCTGCAACTAGAAGACTTAAAGTTCCTGGTGAATACACCGAGGGGAGCGATTAAGAGCCAAAGCAGACTTAGGAGCCAAAACTTTCCTAATGCAAGGAATTCCCAATGACATCTATATGCAAATAGATAGTCTGAAGAGAATTTAGAATTGTGCTTTGTTATTTTATTATCCTTGTAATTAGGGGCGTAATTAGTAGCTTTGATAGTGTAGGACAAAATAGTAAATATACCATATAAATAGGTATAAATACAATGTACACTATCAAAATCAATTTACAAGTTTATTTTTGGAAAAGCACAAGCATTGAATTCATATTCTAAGAGAGAGAAAAACAATTGATAAATACTCTCTCTCAAGATCTTCAAAGAAGATATTCGACTGAAAGGTATTTTGTAAGTTTATCATTCGAATATCTTGAATTTGTGCTTAGATAGATCAGTAGTTGATAGATAAGGACCTAAAAATTGGTATCAGAGCAGATCGTGATCGCTTTTGGATTCAATTCGCGATTATAAGATCAAAATAGTTTTCCAGATTTTTCGATTGAAAAACTCACGTGAAATAGATTTTGATCAATGTGCTTAATGTTTGCGAATTTTGTTGATGATCTTGCTGATTAAGTGATAGATTAAATGTTAGGAATGATTTACGTACTGATTTCAATCGCGTAGAACGTCATATAAATTCAGATTTTTGATTTAAATCGATATTTGCGTTTGCGATTAAGTTTTGATTTCGATTTGATTTTCTTAATATTTGATATATTTTGCTGTAAAACGTGGTTAATCTTGTGTTTGCTCATATTGAGAACTAAGAAACGAGTGATTAACCAGAATTTTAGCACCTAACTTGAACATCTCGGTTGAATCTGGAATTTTCACTGTTACATTGAACTTTGTTGTTCTTCGATCGGTTTTTCGATCGAAAAACTTGGCTCGATAATTATTTTTCGAATAAGTTTGCAGCCGAGAAATTTTTCGATTACAAACACTGTTCCCGTGTGTTTTACTCAAATATAAGACTTAAAAACATTATTTCGATAATTAGTTTTTCGATTCATATATAAATATCTTTTTCGAGCGTAATAAAGCGTATTTTTATTCGACGGATACTGTTTTCGCTAAATAAATATCTAATTTTGACACGAAAAACTTGTCATAGTAAAACAAGTTTTTTCGATCACAAGATTTTCGATCATTTAAATTTTCCAGTCAAAATTTAGCGAAAACTTATTTCGATCGAATAATTCACACTCGAAAAACTTTTAGTCAACAATTTGAGTCAAACTTCACGAAAAAGTTTTCGATCACTCTTAATTTTTCGATTACAAATTTTTTCGATAAAAGATTTTGAGATCAACAATTATTGGACAAACTATATTTTCGACATGATATTTACTCTGCAAAACAATTACGTTTGAAAAATAATTTTCGATAAATACAACAAAAAAAAACTTATACAATCGAAAATCTTTTTCTATCATAGGTTCGAATTTTTTTTAATCGAAAACTTTATTGTTCGAAAAACTTTTCGATCACTGCTCAAACACACACATTTTACACTATTTTGAAAGAAATCAAAATTCTTAATTTTCAAAACTTACGAAAAATTTTTGTCTCCGAATTATCTTCTACGATACTCAAAATTTTTTATCTTAAAATAAAAATTCTTTAGCAAAATTTTGAAGTATCAATTGTCATATCAAATATTTTTCGAAATCAAAACAATTTCTCTTCAACAACCAAAATAGGTACGAAAGGAAAATTGCTTAAAGTACGAACATTACTAACGAAATTGTCACTTGTAAAGCACTTTTACCATTTCGATTCCAAACTTTCACGAAGATCCTACCAATCAACTACAACTGGATGCTTACTCACTCGAAAACGACGTCCGCCCTCCAATTCTACGAAGAGGCGAATACACCGTATGGAGAAGCCGATTTATGAACTTCTTGGAAACAAAAGAGCAAGCTACAAATTTGATAGCTTCTCTTGAAGAAGGTCCCGCTCAATTTTGGCTAATCCAAGAAGGCGATGCCACTAATAATCCTCCTATTCCCGCAACTAGAAGACTTAAAGTTCCTAGTGAATACACCAAGCGGGAGCGATTAAGAGCCAAAGCAGACTTAGGAGACAAAAGTTTCCTAATGACATCTATATGCAAATAGATAGTCTATCTAGTGCAAAAGCCATGTGAGACGAGCTCCACAATGATGCAATGGACCAAAGTTGGAATCAAAGCTAAGAAAGCGAACATTCTAACCACTTACGACTCATTCAAAGCCAAGGCAGAGGAAACCGTTAATGAACTCTATCTAACTCTTCTTAATGAGATGAGGAAGATAGATATCTTCAAGACCAACATGGAGGTCAACATCCGATTTCTTTCTTCTCTTCAACCGGAGTGGAAGAAAATATCCATGAAAATCCGTCAAAATAAGGATTTGGACGAAATGGATATCCATCTCGTCTTTGATAATCTCGCCCAACATGATGAAGATATCAGCGAGATACAAAAAGAACTTAAGGGCAAGCAGATCGACGATTATATAGCTCTTGTTTCTGAAAGAAAAACGAGTCGATCTCGCAAAGATAAAAGCATCAAGTTGCCAAGTTCTTCAGAAGATGAAGACGAATCTGAATCGGACTCCGAACCAGATATGAAGGAGTTCAAGAAATAGTTGGCTCTCATTTCTAAAATGATGTACAAAAAGTTTTATAAAAAGAAATCCTCTTCCTCGGTAAATAGACTTCGGACATCAAGCTCCAAGCACAAGGAAAGACCGGCCGAGTCCTCAAAATCTAAAAACGCCAATGAACCACAAAAGTGCTATAATTGTGGAAAGATAGGGCACTTCTCCAGTGAATGCAAACTACCGAAGGAAAAGGACACCAACTACTACTCCAAAAAATTCCAACTCACTAAACAAAAAGAGGCTGGAGTAGCACTGATGACCGAACAAGAGGATTGGCTGGAAGACACCACAGATTCTGAAGAAGAAAATCTCGCTCTAATGGCATACCGCGACGATGCCTCAAATGATAACTCTTCAAGAAGGCCTGACGATGACGACGATAAAGCATCCTCTTCATCACAAGAGGTAACAATATCGAATTCCACATTATTAAACATGTTATAATCATTACAGATTAAGTACTCTAACATGAAAAATGAGCGGAAAAGAACTAAGGAATTAGAAGAGAGACTAGCTCTTAGTGAAAACAATTTCCAAAAGCAATTAGATAAAAAAATTATCTAGAAATTCTGTTAGGTCCTGATTCAACAATTACATGCAATCTAAGCACGAATTCTCGGTATTCGAGTAAGAAATCTTACGATATCGATCGGTCGAATATCCGCATGGAAGATCTTGAGAGGTTGTTAGCCTTTTCCGAGTTTCTCGAGCGTGATCTCTCGTTAAAAGTATGAATTCGAAACTTATTATTTTTTGAATAATCAAACTCTTATTAACTTTGATAGTGTACATCATATTTATACCTATATTTAAGGTATAATTACTCTTAAGTCATACACTATCAAAACCTCTAATTACGCCCTTAATTACAAGGAAAATGAAATAATAAACCACAATTCTAATATACTCTTCAATCTTCCCCTTTGTGCTTGTCTTCGTTTCAGCTCCTTTTATCCTTGTCGGGCGTAAAAAGACTTCCTCAATCCCAATGCTGTCTCGTAGCGTCGAACAACATTCCTTAACTACAATCTTTCATTTATGGCATCTAGAAGCTCGTTCAGGAGTGGGGCCTCTTCTTCACAAAGATCTTCAAAGATTGTCTCTTCGGTGATCTCTCCCAATCTCTTCAGAATGTTCTTCCTCACTAACATAAGCGTCCCGTCGCAGAATTTATGAACTTCTGACTTCATCATAGTCCTTATCTTTCCAATGACTGGATTTAGATAGGTTATGGCGAGACCAGGGGTCTTGAAAATGTAGTTCTCGGGAAAGTTGTTGAGTGGGAAGCCCTTCATGAGCGGAGATTCCATGTTGACCTTCTTCATGTTGTTCTTTATTGCAATTTGAAGGTCGTGTGCGGTGTGATATTTGATCTGCCGCACCATGAATCTTTTCAGCCCCTCGAGTCATTCAGTCTTGATATCCAGGATGTGTCTTGTACTTTCTCTTGTACATTTGATATATTTGGTAGACTTCATCCGGTGGAAGGAATGGGAGATAGCTTTCATCTATCTCTTCTCAAGTGCGGTTGCTGTCCGCTCGCTCAATTATGTAGATAGGAGTTGGATATCTTCCGATTGTATGAGAGACTCCGACGAGTTGGAGAATCGGTGGCTTGTTCTTGACGTTTTCCTTCAGTTGATCAGCTGGAATGCCACTACGATCGGGTCCGAGATAGTTGAGCATGAAGATATGCTCCATTTTCTTCATATCTTCCCAGTGTGAGATGCCCCTCAAATTGAGTTCGTTGAGCTTCTTGATCTTGTTTGGAGCCCTCCAAATCTGCTTTCAATGAAGGGGACTTCAATTCTGACATTCTCCCATGGCGTCTCAACTCTAATTGTCCCTTTTGATAGACGGGGAGGATAGTCGACTCTGAGCCTTATCATTTCGGGTAGCTCTGGGAGGGCAGAACTGTAGTTCTCGCCTTCTTGAAGTTCTTCTTCTTCAAGCAGTACCATGTCCACTGAAGCTTGTTGTCAGAAGTATCTGACGTTGGAGAGTCGAGCTTGACCAGCTTCCTCTGGTTCCCATTCCGTCGTCCACTTCTCATTTAGTATGTAGTCATCTACGATCAGATGTGGATTGTAGGCAACTGCTTCTTGATGAACTTGGGGAAGGTTTGAGGTTGGGATAGGATTTGTATTTGTAGGAGAAGGGTTAGTGTTTGAGATATGGTGGGAGGTGTGGTTGTTTGTTGGCGGGTTTGTGGTTGTGTGGTTGGTGGGCGTGAAGACGATCCTCCAGCTTCTTGAGTCTTTGTCTGTCTCAATCCACGGCCGCTCCTTGTTGTTCGTTGCCGTTTCTCCCCCTCATGACGATCCGGATCATCGGGATCGTCATGTCTACGTTTGGGGCGGGAGCTTTCTTCACGGCACGTTGTTTGTGCTGGCAGCTCTGGTTCATTTATTAATCTTTTGTAGAGACTTTCTTCTGCGGGAGTTCTTGTCTCTAGTGCGAGAAGGCGCGAGATGAGGATATCGTGAAGCTGAGTGATCGGAATGGTGTATGGGTTGATAAGTGAGGGTGAGGGAGTTGGGGTGGTGAGGATTGGTTGTAGTGGGGTGTGCAGAGTGGTGGTAGGAAGTGGCGAGGAGACGGGTCTGGTTTGTGTGTCGGTGGGAGCAGCTTCTGAGACTGGTGTTTTCCCGGTGTCTCTTCGGGAATTCTCGAGAGCATGGAGCATTCGGTCCATCAGACGATCTTCAAGTGAAGATAGGGCTGATGAGAGTGCTTCTTGTAGTCTGTGCTCCGTCACGAACATCGGTGGAGTGGGGCCAGGGAGGCGCTCCACTGTCACAACATCGGAGTAGATTTCCGATGTGCCGCTTATAGTAGGTCTTGAGGGTCCGGTACGTCCAAGGACATCCGTTATCAACCCTGAAGTCACCACTTCAGAGGGTTGGCCTATTGTTGGCTCCGAAGATATCAGGGGTCCAATAGGGCTTCTACCCAATCCTTGTGATGATACGATAGGTATCACCTCTATGGGTATTGAGACAGATTCAATTTGAATCTGTTCAGTGGGCTAATCACCCGGTGATGGAAGTGTTGGCTTCGAAGCTTGTATGGGTGAAGGCACTGCAGACGGGGCCGAGATATGTTGTCGGTGAGGGCCCCTTCGTTGGAGTCTGTGTGCTTCATCGGAGTCGGTTGCCTTAGGAGAGATATCTTGTGGGACACCTTCGGGTTCAATCTCCTGAGGCGTGACTTCGGGCTCTGTTGATGTCACCAATCGCTCCCTTTGAGAAGGTGCCGGGGCTGGATCCATGGCATGTACCATCGCCTCCATGATGGAGTTGTTCTGGCAGTAATCTTGGTAGGCCTCTTCAGTTGGATCAGCTAAACAGAGCAGCTCCAATGGGATCAGCATTGATTCGAGTGCTAGATCGGCAACCTTCGGGTTGTGGAAGAATCGAAGGCGTGGCGGGGTGTAGTCTGCAATCGGTGGTAGTTTCGGGATCTCTGGATGGACTTCCATGAAATGCGAGATCATTACCGGGAACCACCGGACATACGGAAGAGATCTGGCCTTCGACTTTGTCTCCCTCTGACGCATCTGGTCGGCGAGATCGTTCCAGATCAGCTGAGCCACGTCATATCTTTTGGAGAAGACCACTCCGTGAAAAATGCGCAGAATGTTTCCATCCGCCTTGTCGAAGCCGGAGTGTTTTGGGGAGAGGCATTTGGTTATGATGCCGAACAGTGTCTTCCACGGATGAGGAATCCCGCTATTTTGAATGTTGGCCAGTTTAGTTAGCGGCGGTTTGTATCCCATCCGGAGCATGTCTTCTACGATCTCCGCATCCGTTGGTAGTCGGTCGTATTCATCGTAGTGCGAGAGATCGAGCACCATGGCCATTAGATTTTTCGTCAGGGCGATGTGTCTTGTATTGAGCTTTGTCATATAATCCACGCTGTCGCCGTTAAAGAAGCTCTGCATGCATCCCCATAATTGCTGGAGATAGATCATTGCTACGGTGGCCGTCATGGTCAGAGCTGGCCATAAAGGGTGTCCTTTGAGGATGGATAGTATGACGTCATCCGGACACCGAAACGTTGTTAAATGCAGTTGGAAGTTGTTGTCTTTGATTGTCATATAACTTCCAGAGGAGTAAATATGAGGGTAGTTGGGAGTTGCCATATTTGCAAAAATACTATTATGTTCATTAGTCGATAAAGTTTCACGAAGGAATGAATTTGATTAAGAATGGATGTAGAGTAGAATTGTTCGCGGAAGACTTAGTGAAAATTTGAGAAATTTGTAGAATTAACTAAGTCTTAGAAGCGTGTTTTTATTCGAGTAACAATTTATTCGTTTTTTTTTTAAAATTTGCGATCGAAAATTCTTCTAAGTCTGGAAAAATTTCTAAGTCTTTTGCAGCGTGTTTTTATTCGAGTAAAAATTTATTCGATTGTGCCGTTTTGCAATCGAATAAAAATGTGTCGAATAATTCAACTTTTCGCTGATGAATTATACGATCGAATAAAATGTTATCGAAAACAGTAGTATTTCGCTGATTAAGTTTTCGATCGAATAAAAAATTGTCGAAAAACTTAAGTTTTTCGCCGGTTAGTTTTGCGATCGAATAAAATAAAATCGAAAAAATAAATTTTTTCGCCGCAAAGTTTTGCGATCGATTAAAAATATGTCAAAAACCCAGATAAATCATGGGTTTATCTGGGTTCGAAATGTTCATAGAACAGTGGCGAAACCGAATATCATGATTTTAATCCAAAAGATTGAGTGTAAACACTATTATTTGAAGATCGAAAAATCAGTTTTCGTCGAAAAAATAAACATGAACTTTCTTCAAAATATTTTTGTGAAAATGCTTTATAATCGGATGTTTTTTAACACAAAATGAATCGGAACACGTTTCGACCTTCGAAATACGAACGTTTAATCTAAAAATTATGAGAAATGAGGACTTCGGATTGAAATGCCGAAGTCGGTTCGAAGATGTTCTTAGAAGATGAAAAGTTTTTCGATTGGGAATTTGTAGCGTGTGAGAGAGTTTTTCGAGTGATAAAGTGATATTAATACTTTACGATCGGGTAAAGTAAAAATTCTTTTGGGCCGTAAAAAAAAAAATTCTTGGGCTTTAGATAAAATCAGGTTGGAAATTAAATTTATGAATTAACGCAAAAATAATTTGTATAATACTCCCTGTATTTCCGCAAGAGAGGAAATTATCTCCTGATGTTGATGAAATTCAACATTTGACTCCTCGGATGAGCTCTAAATTTTCTGCGAGACTTAATAAATTGTTAGAATTCAAGTTTCTACGAATGTAGAAGATAATAACAAATTCTCATATAAAAACTCCCCCTAAACAATTGCATGAATAAACTTTTCAGTACCTACACATATTTTCGGTACATATGAAAATTTCCGATTGAAGTACAATTAACGCATTCTAAGCAATTCAGCATAGTTTATGAAAATGTTGCGTTTTTCAAGAATAATTTCGCATTTTATCAAGTCTGAACCAATGCATGTATTAATGCATTTAAAATGTGCGAAGAGAAAAAAAAATTTGTTTCGGGGTCAGATTTATTTATTTTGAATATTATCACAAAAAATATTTCCAAGACATATATATAACAATAATTTGCCATAAAATCATATAACTAAACTAGTATTCTAAGAGCATAGTATGAATCACTTTGACAACTCTCGCAGGTTTCGCTCATATCACTCAATTTATTTTTATCAAGGAGATTTTTAGTAGATATATCACTCTTATCATCACAACAAAATTATATCAATTAATTTCTTATCGTAGAATTTTTAATCAACCTACCAAGTGAGAGTTCGTCATTTTGAATCAAAAGGCTTTTTAAGGGATTATTTTTAGGCTCTGACTAAGTAAAATTGAGATTCAACATGCCTAACTTAGCAATAAGGAATGGAAATCGTTTTTCATCCAATGCCTTGGTGAATAAGTCGGCAAGTTGAAGCTCCGTTTTAACAAAATACATATCTATCGTGCCTTTTTCTACATGATCTTTTATAAAGTGATATCGTATGTCTATGTGTTTCGTGCGTGAATGATGAACAGGATTGCAAGTAATGGCTATAACACTTTGAGAATCACTATAAATGGGAATGTTATTGAAATAAAACCCGTAATCGCGTAGTTGTGTCCGCATCCATAGAATTTGCGAGCAACAGCTGGCAACCATCCTAAGTTTGGAGTTCATTTGAGATATCGTAGAATTCTCTTGACGGCATCCATGTGGGACTCCTTTGGGTCGGCTTGAAAGCGGGCGCAAAGGCAAGTTGCAAACATAATGTCGGGTCGGCTGGATGTCAAAAAGAGATCCGATAATGCTCCGATAGGTAGTGATGTTGACAGCATTTCCAGACAGATCAACATCCAGTTTGCAATTAGTAGACATTGGAGTATTCATCGGTGTGCTCTTGTCTTGATTAAATCTCTTGAGAATATATCAGATATATTTTGTCTGACTGATGAAGATTCCATCATCGAGTTGCTTGACTTGTAATCCAAGAAAGAATTGGAGTTCTCCCATTAAGCTCATCTCGAATTTGATCTTCATGAGATTACCAAATTTCTGACAGACATGTTCATTCGTCGATCCGAAAATGATGTCGTCAACGTAAACTTGAACGATCATCAAGTCTTTGCCTTGCTTTTTTATGAAGAGGGTCGTATCGATTGTTCCTCTGATGAAGTTGGATTTGACCAAAAATTTGCTCGGAACATCATACCAAGCACGAGGAGCTTGTTTTAGTCCATAGAGAGCTTTGTCCAATCGATAGACATGATCAGGATGGCTCTCGTGCATAAACCCTTCGGGTTGAGCGACATAGACTTCTTCTTTTAATACACCGTTGAGAAAGGCAGTTTTGACGTCCATTTGATAGACTTTGAAGTCTTTGTGAGCCGCGTATGCTCGAAACAAGCGAATAGCTTCAATACGTGCAACCGAAGCATACGTCTCGTCGTAATCAATTCTTTCTTGTTGATTGTATCCCTTAGCAAGGAGTCGTGCTTGATTCCTGATTACTTCACCGTTCTCATTTTTATTGTTCTTGAAAATCCATTTTGTTCCAATTATGGTTTTGCCTTGTGGTAGAGGAACCAATGTCCAAACTTGTAGACACTCGAACTGGTTGAGTTCATCTTGCATCGCAATTACCCAATCCGGGTCTTTAAGAGCTCCGTCTACCTTATCTGGTTCGTTTTGGCTTAGGAAGCATGTGAATAAACCGCTTTGTGTAAACGTCCTAGTACGTACACCACTTGAAGGATCACCGATAATCTGATCAGTAGGGTGAGCTCGAGTCCATTTGCGTTCGTGAGGAATAACTGAAGTAGATTCGTCATTGGATTGGAGATCGAGATTTCCCGAATTAATCGGTTGATCATTCAGAGTTGGAAAATTCAATTCAGATGTTGAGTCGATAGTAATTTCCTCATTTGTATTTGTAGGAACTGCAGTACTAGATGAAGTTTCTGAATAAGTAGATTCTCCAACATTTGTCGGATTTTGAAGAAGAGGAGTCTCATTATTAATTTCTTCCATTTCGGGAGATGGAGAACTGCTTGGTGTTGAGTGAGACGAAGCATGCATTTGAGACTTTTTCCGATAAAAGTGTTCGAATAGAGAATCTAAATCTTCATGGTCAGCGGGAATTGCTTCATTTGATGTTGATGTTGATGTAGACGTTGCCGAGAGTTGTTGACCTTGTGCCAACACGCCAGTAAGCTCGGGTTCTGAACTATTTTGTTCAGAAGCCAATTCCGTCATTTCTTGAAAGGTGACGTTGTAGCTTTCAAGAATTGTACGAGAAGACTTGAGGTAGACGTGATATGATTTTGAAGTAGAGGAATATCCGACAAAAATAGCTTCAAAGGCTTTGGGATCGAACTTGCTTCGATGCTCCCGATCGTTGGCCACAAAACACTTGCAACCAAATACTTTGAAGAATGAGATATTCGGGATTCTTTGATTAATTAACTCATATGGCGTCTTCTCAAAGCGTTTGTGAATAATTGTCCTGTTTTGAGTAAAACATGTTGTACTCACTGCTTCAGCCCATAGAAAGCGAGGAAGACAGGAGTATATATGCATAGTTCTTGCAGCTTCAACTAGAGTTCGGTTCTTTCTTTCTACGACACCATATTGTTGTGGTGTTTTTGCGGCTGAGAATTGTTGAATAATTCCAAGTGATCGATAAAAGTTGTTGAGACGCTGATTCTTGAATTCTGTCCCGTTGTCCGTTCTGATTACTTGGATTTTCTTTTGCAGGAGATTCTGAGTTGTATTCACAAAGCTTATTATCAAGTCTCCAGTCTCATCCTTAGAGATATCCTGTCCTGTGTAGCGAGAATAATCGTCGATAATTACTAACACATATTTACGACCGTTGATGCTTTGTGTACGCATTGGTCCGCAAAGATCCATGTGAAGTAACTCTAAGGGTCGAGCCGTAGATGCAACTTGCTTGACTTTGTGTGATGCTCGCTTCACTTTTCCCATTTGACAAGCCGAACAGTGATGCGCTTGGTTAGATGAAATTGTTGGCAGACCGTTGACCAACTTTTTAACACTCAGTTTGTGAAGAGCTTTTAAATTTAGATGAGATAGACGTTGATGCCATAAGCTGTTCCTCTTGATTATTGTCTGAGAGATGAGGCATACAGCTGTCGAAGGTCGAACTGTTGTCAGATTGATTGTGTATAGATTTGATCTTCGTGATCCTATGAGAAGCTCTTTATTTTGACTATTCAAGACTCTGCATTGTTCAGCTATAGATACTACTTGAAATCCTTCGTCACAGAATTGTCCTATGCTGAACAGATTGTGTTGGAAACCTTGGACGTAAGAGACATCTTTAATTGTCAAATTTGGCAGTAAAATGTCTCCGAATCCTATTATGGGAGCTGAGTCATTGTTGACAAATCGAACTTTGCCATTGTAACGATCTTGGTAGTTACTCAACAGTTCTTGTTTTCCCATCATGTGTGTGGACCACACATGATGGATCTGCATAGAAAGAAATTAGAAGAAAAATGATAGAAATGATTTATTTTTTAATATTTCTTCTGTGTCAAAAACTAAGGACACTCGTACTAAGACATCCATTTCTAATTTTAATATTTTTGCTTCAACTTATGCATTAAAGCCTATTATTTTTGAAAGCACAAACTTTGAAATCGGCTCTACTTCTAAAAACATAACTCATCATTCTAAGACAAATGCAACTCTTAAGTCTCATAGGAAACAAGATTCAGCTATTATGAAAGCTTATAGCTCAATACATTCTTGTCCTCACCTAAGGTACCCAGTCCACATACATTCAACCAAACACCTTAGGAGACTAGCTAGAGAAAAGATTTCTCAAGCACTAAGACAAATCAGACATTTTTCCGCGCTGAAGTTAACCTCCCATGTAAGGTTCAACCTCACTGGGTTCCTAGGACAATACCTAGGCCAACGCAAGTCAATAAGGCCAAATTGCCTAAAGAGGTACAACTTAAACCAGCTACTTCTAAGTTGGTTTGGGTACCTAAGCATTTCAATAATTGAGGAACCAACGATGAACAAACCTTACCTATCAAATCTGCTAATCGGAGAGGACTCATTCCAAAGTGGGTACCTAAGTCTCTCTAACCTCTTTCTATGTAGATCCATCATGTGTGGTATTTAGATTCTGGTTGCTCCACACACATGACGGGAAAACAAGAACTGTTTAGCAACTACCAGGACCGTTACAATGAAAAAGTCCGATTTGGCAACAATGATTCAGCTCCAATACACGACGTTGGAGACATTTTACTGCCGAATCTGACAATCAAAGATGTCTCTTACGTCCAAGGTCTTAAACACAATCTGTTCAGCATAGGACAATTCTGTGACAACGGATTTCAAGTGGTGTTTCTAGCTCAGTGCATAATTTTAAATAGTCAGAATCAAGATGTTCTAACAGGATCACGAAGATCAAATCTATACACCATCAATCTGACAACAGTTCGACCTTCGACAGGCGTTTGCCTCATCTCACATACTACAATCAAGAGGAACAGCTTATGACATCAACGATTGTCTCATCTAAATCTCAAAGCTCTTCACAAACTCTCAATCAAAAAGTTGGTACACGGTCTACAAACTATTTCCATACATCAAGAGCATACTTGTTCAGCTTGTCAAATGGGAAAAATGAAGCGAGCATCACACAAACTCAAGCAAGTTGCTTCTACATCTCGACCCTTGGAATTACTTCACATGGACCTTTGTGGATCAATGCGTACTCAAAGTATCAACGGTCGTAATTATGTGTTAGTAATTATCGACGATTATTCTCGCTACACATGGACAAGATATCTCCGAACAAAAGATGAGACTGGAGACTTGATAATCAGCTTTGTGAATACGACTCAGAATCTCCTGCAAAAGAAAATTAAAGTAATCCAGACTGATAACGGAACTGAATTCAAGAATCAACGTCTCACCAATTATTATCAGTCACTTGGAATTATTCAACAATTTTCAGCCGCTAAAACGACTCAACAGAATGACTTCGTAGAACGGAAGAACCGGACTCTTGTTGAAGCTGCAAGAAGAATGCTGATCCATTCCGGTCTCCCTCACTTTCTATGGGCTGAAGCAGTGAGTACCGCGTGCTTTACGCAAAATTGGACGATTATTCACAAACGCTTTGAAAAGACGCCGTTGAGATAATTAATCAAAGGATTCCGAATATCTCATTCTTTAAAGTATTCGGGTGCAAATGTTTTGTGGACAACAATCGAGAGCATCGAAGCAAGTTTGACTCTAAAGCATTTGAAGCCGTCTTCGTTGGATATTCATCCACTTTTAAAGAATACCGCGTCTATATCAAGTCTTCCCGTACTATCTTGGAAACCTACAACGTCACTTTTCAAGAAGTAACCGGATTGGCTTCTGAACAAAACAGTTCAGAACGCGAGCTTATAGGCGTGGTGGCACAAAGTCAACAACTTTCGACAACTTCTACTTCAAAGTCAAAGAAGCAATTTCCGCAGACCTGGAAGATTTAGATTCTCTATTTGAACATTTTTATCGGAACGAGTTTCAAATGCCTGCTTACTCTCCTTCAATACCAAGCAGTGCTCCTTCTCCCTCTACGGAAGAAATTCCAATTGAGACTCCCAATACTCAGACTCCAACAAATGTTCAAGAAACTCCTAATTCTGAATCTTCAACTAGTGCAGCAGCTGCTATAAATGCATATGAGGAAATTCCTTCCAATTCAACCTCATAATTGAATTTCCCAACTACGAATGATCAGCCCATCAATTCAGGATGTCTCGATCTACAAACCAATGAAGGATCTACTTCGGTTATTCCTCATGAACGCAAGTAGACTCGAGCTCATCCTATTTCTAGCATAAATGACTCATAAAGACTTCAAAGTCTATCAAATGGATGTTAAAATCGCCTTTCTCAATGGTGTGTTAAAAGAAGAAGTCTACGTCGCTCAACCCGACGGGTTCGTGCACGAGAATCATCCCGATCATGTCTATCGATTAGACAAAGCTCCCTATGTACTAAAACAAGCCCCTCGTGCTTGGTATGATGTCCTAAGCGAATTTTTAGTCAAGTCCAACTTCATAAGAGGCACCATCGATATGACACTCTTCATCAAAAGACAAGGCAAAGATATGATGATCGTTCAAGTTTACGTTGATGACATCATCTTCGGCTCGACGAATGAACGTCTCTATCAGAAATTTGGTGAACTCATGAAGACCAAATTCGAGATGAGCTTAATGGGAGAACTCCAATTCTTTCTTGGACTACAAGTAAAGCAAATCGAAGATGGAATCTTCATTAGTCAAACAAAATATATCCGAGATATTCTAAAGAGAATTAATCAAGACAAGAGCACACCGATGAATACTCCCCTATCAACAAGCTGCGAAATTGGATGCTGATCCGTTATGCAAGGCAGTCAATATCACAACCTATCGGAGCATTATCGGATCTCTTCTTTACTTGACGTCTAGCCGATCCGACATCATGTTCGCCACGTGTCTCTGTGCTCGTTATCAAGCTGACCCAAAGGAGTCCCACATGCATGCAGTCAAGCGAATTTTACGCTATCTCAAAGGAACTCCCAACATAGGGCTATGATATCCTAAAGATACTGATTTTAGATTAATTGGCTATACTGACGCTGATTAGACAGGTTGTCGAATGGACAGAAAAAGCACGTCTGGCGGAGCACAATTTTTAGGCGAAAAGTTGGTTTGCTGGTCCTTAAAGAAACAAAATTTCCTGTCAACATCGACGGCCGAGGCGGAGTACGTCGCGGCTGCCAGCTGTTGCTCGCAAGGTCTATTGATGCGGACACAACTACGCGATTACGGGTTTGAATTTAATAACATTCCCATTTACAGTGATTCTCAAAGTGCTATTGCATAACTTGCAATCCTGTTCACCATTCACGCACGAAACACATAGATATTCGCTATCATTTAATAAAAGATCATGTAGAAAAAGGCACTATAGATATGTATTTTGTAAAAACGGAGCTTCAACTTGCCGACTTACTCACTAAGGCATTGGATGAAAAACGATTCTCATTCTTTATTGCTAAGTTAGGCATGTGGAATCTCAATCTTACTTGAAAAGTTGGGATGAGTTGGAGAATCGGTGGCTAAGTTGCTAAGTTAGTACATGAGATTAGGTTTAACTTCTCTAATGGCCTTTACTAATTCTTCATAAATAAATGCCTGAGAAGAATCTAAACGAAAATGCCTTAGGTTTAACTTCTCTAATGGCCTTTACTAATTCTTCAGAAATAAATGTCCTAATTTTACTTTGAAAGAAAAATCATTAATTAAGGACAAGATTACATCTAAGAAAATACCTCCCATTGTTTTTCAAAATATTTTAAAAGATATTCTTCTTTAAAAATTGTAAAGGGAGGAAAAAAATCCTTAAATGTTTCAAAAGGGACAAAGATTTTTACTAACTCTTTTTCTACTCCATCCACATGTAGAGTAGTAAAAGGTGTGAAGCATGCTAAGGAAAGAGTGCCTAAGATAGAATTTCAGAAGAAAAATGATAGAAATGATTTATTTTTTAATATTTCTTCTGTGTCAAAAACTAAGGACACTCGTACTAAGACATCCATTTCTAATTTTAATATTTTTGCTTCAACTTATGCATTAAAGCCTATTATTTTTGAAAGCACAAACTTTGAAATCGGCTCTACTTCTAAAAACATAACTCATCATTCTAAGACAAATGCAACTCTTAAGTCTCATAGGAAACAAGATTCAGCTATTATGAAAGCTTATAGCTCAATACATTCTTGTCCTCACCTAAGGTACCCAGTCCACATACATTCAACCAAACACCTTAGGAGACTAGCTAGAGAAAAGATTTCTCAAGCACTAAGACAAATCAGACATTTTTCCGCGCTGAAGTTAACCTCCCATGTAAGGTTCAACCTCACTGGGTTCCTAGGACAATACCTAGGCCAACGCAAGTCAATAAGGCCAAATTGCCTAAAGAGGTACCACTTAAACCAGCTACTTCTAAGTTGGTTTGGGTACCTAAGCATTTCAATAATTGAGGAACCAACGATGAACAAACCTTACCTATCAAATCTGCTAATCGGAGAGGACTCATTCCAAAGTGGGTACCTAAGTCTCTCTAACCTCTTTCTATGTAGATCCATCATGTGTGGTATTTAGATTCTGGTTGCTCCACACACATGACGGGAAAACAAGAACTGTTTAGCAACTACCAGGACCGTTACAATGAAAAAGTCCGATTTGGCAACAATGATTCAGCTCCAATACACGACGTTGGAGACATTTTACTGCCGAATCTGACAATCAAAGATGTCTCTTACGTCCAAGGTCTTAAACACAATCTGTTCAGCATAGGACAATTCTGTGACAACGGATTTCAAGTGGTGTTTCTAGCTCAGTGCATAATTTTAAATAGTCAGAATCAAGATGTTCTAACAGGATCACGAAGATCAAATCTATACACCATCAATCTGACAACAGTTCGACCTTCGACAGGCGTTTGCCTCATCTCACATACTACAATCAAGAGGAACAGCTTATGACATCAACGATTGTCTCATCTAAATCTCAAAGCTCTTCACAAACTCTCAATCAAAAAGTTGGTACACGGTCTACAAACTATTTCCATACATCAAGAGCATACTTGTTCAGCTTGTCAAATGGGAAAAATGAAGCGAGCATCACACAAACTCAAGCAAGTTGCTTCTACATCTCGACCCTTGGAATTACTTCACATGGACCTTTGTGGATCAATGCGTACTCAAAGTATCAACGGTCGTAATTATGTGTTAGTAATTATCGACGATTATTCTCGCTACACATGGACAAGATATCTCCGAACAAAAGATGAGACTGGAGACTTGATAATCAGCTTTGTGAATACGACTCAGAATCTCCTGCAAAAGAAAATTAAAGTAATCCAGACTGATAACGGAACTGAATTCAAGAATCAACGTCTCACCAATTATTATCAGTCACTTGGAATTATTCAACAATTTTCAGCCGCTAAAACGACTCAACAGAATGACTTCGTAGAACGGAAGAACCGGACTCTTGTTGAAGCTGCAAGAAGAATGCTGATCCATTCCGGTCTCCCTCACTTTCTATGGGCTGAAGCAGTGAGTACCGCGTGCTTTACGCAAAATTGGACGATTATTCACAAACGCTTTGAAAAGACGCCGTATGAGATAATTAATCAAAGGATTCCGAATATCTCATTCTTTAAAGTATTCGGGTGCAAATGTTTTGTGGACAACAATCGAGAGCATCGAAGCAAGTTTGACTCTAAAGCATTTGAAGCCGTCTTCGTTGGATATTCATCCACTTTTAAAGAATACCGCGTCTATATCAAGTTTTCCCGTACTATCTTGGAAAGCTACAACGTAACTTTTCAAGAAGTAACCAAATTGGCTTCTGAACAAAACAGTTCAGAACGCGAGCTTATAGGCGTGGTGGCACAAAGTCAACAACTTTCGACAACTTCTACTTCAAAGTCAAAGAAGCAATTTCCGCAGACCTGGAAGATTTAGATTCTCTATTTGAACATTTTTATCGGAACGAGTTTCAAATGCCTGCTTACTCTCCTTCAATACCAAGCAGTGCTCCTTCTCCCTCTACGGAAGAAATTCCAATTGAGACTCCCAATACTCAGACTCCAACAAATGTTCAAGAAACTCCTAATTCTGAATCTTCAACTAGTGCAGCAGCTGCTATAAATGCATATGAGGAAATTCCTTCCAATTCAACCTCATAATTGAATTTCCCAACTACGAATGATCAGCCCATCAATTCAGGATGTCTCGATCTACAAACCAATGAAGGATCTACTTCGGTTATTCCTCATGAACGCAAGTAGACTCGAGCTCATCCTATTTCTAGCATAAATGACTCATAAAGACTTCAAAGTCTATCAAATGGATGTTAAAATTTCCTTTCTTAATGGTGTGTTAAAAGAAGAAGTCTACGTCGCTCAACCCGACGGGTTCGTGCACGAGAATCATCCCGATCATGTCTATCGATTAGACAAAGCTCTCTATGTACTAAAACAAGCCCCTCGTGTTTGGTATGATGTCCTAAGCGAATTTTTAGTGAAGTCCAACTTCATAAGAGGCACCATCGATATGACACTCTTC
Source organism: Linderniella brevidens (assembly GCA_004919715.1). Lineage (NCBI taxonomy): Eukaryota > Viridiplantae > Streptophyta > Magnoliopsida > Lamiales > Linderniaceae > Linderniella > Linderniella brevidens. Next base: position 12,001,131 of record SWDC01000148.1, read on the forward strand.
ATCAAAAGACAAGGCAAAGATATTATGATCGTTCAAGTTTACGTTGATGACATCATCTTCGGCTCGACGAATGAACGTCTCTATCAGAAATTTGGTGAACTCATGAAGACCAAATTCGAGATGAGCTTAATGGGAGAACTCAAAATCTTTCTTGGACTACAAGTAAAGCAAATCGAAGATGGAATCTTCATTAGTCAAACAAAATATATCCGAGATATTCTGAAGAGAATTAATCAAGACAAGAGCACACCGATGAATACTCCCCTATCAACAAGCTGCAAATTGGATACTGATCCGTTATGCAAGGCAGTCAACATCACAGCCTATCGGAGCATTATCGGATCTCTTCTTTACTTGACGTCCAGCCGACCCGACATCATGTTCGCCACGTGTCTCTGTGCTCGTTATCAAGCAGACCCAAATGAGTCCCACATGCATGCAGTCAAGCGAATTTTACGCTATCTCAAAGGAACTCCCAACATAGGGCTATGGTATCCTAAAGATACTGATTTTAGATTAATTGGTTATACTGACGCTGATTAGGCAGGTTGTCGAATGGACAGAAAAAGCACGTCTGGCGGAGCACAATTTTTAGGCGAAAAGTTGGTTTGCTGGTCCTTAAAGAAACAAAATTTCCTGTCAACATCGACGGCCGAGGCGGAGTACGTCGCGGCTGCCAGCTGTTGCTCGCAAGGTCAATTGATGCGGACACAACTACGCGATTACGGGTTTGAATTTAATAACATTCCCATTTACAGTGATTCTCAAAGTGCTATTGCATAACTTGCAATCCTGTTCACCATTCACGCACGAAACACATAGATATTCGCTATCATTTAATAAAAGATCATGTAGAAAAAGGCACTATAGATATGTATTTTGTATAAACGGAGCTTCAACTTGCCGACTTACTCACTAAGGCATTGGATGAAAAATGATTCTCATTCTTTATTGCTAAGTTAGGCATGTGGAATCTCAATCTTACTTGAAAAGTGTTTTACATGCGCTCTATTATGCTTCTATGTTATATTCTATGTGCTTCCTGGTATTCTTTGATTATCTTGCGTGACTTTATCCCAAATTTTTTACAAAGAAAAATAAAAAAAAAATAATATATAAATATCATAATAATAATAATACAAAAAATGGGGGATGACGATAATTTTGTCTATTTTGAAAAACTCACAAAAACATTTCTTTGATATATGATTAAGTACTTTGTCTAAAAATGCATGTGACTTTCTCTTATTCAAAGAGCCTAGTTTGTTTCACTAGACAAAAAGCCATATCATATATGTGAGAATTTGAGCCTCAAAATTTTTATTCTTGAGTGTGTCATACTTCAAATGACTATCTTTTGGTTTGTATTTCATAGCTTCATTCTTGCTTTTGTGTTAGTTTGTCATGAAAATGATGAGGGTAACTTAGGAAATTCCTCAGTATGCCCAAATTATAAATCCTTTACTTTTACCTCCAAGATATCCACTTTGAGCCTTCTCCGACATTCTTTTTCTTATGAAAGCCGATCGACCTTCAACATTATTTCCAAAGTTTCGAGGTTGCTCAATCAAGAAAAAGAGGGGGAGAAAAAGATATACAAGTCTCAATCATTATAGAAGAGAAACACGGATCTCACTGTGAACTTCTGCTAAATAATCTCGTATACTCCTATAAGAGAAGCACCTCGAAGTGAACTTCTCGAACAATAATCTAGATCTTATAAATAGAGAAAACGAGAAGAGAAGCACGGCCTTGAGTTCGAACTCCATAACTGTGAAACTTTCACAAGTAACACAGTCTCGACCCAAAAACAAAGAAGATCTCGTCTCTCAAAGCCTTGAAAAGAAGACGAAAATCATCATGGGCAAGTAGAAAAGAAAAGAAAAGAAAAGAAAAATGATCAGAACAGAATTTCACAAAAAGGCCCCTGGAACTGAAGAATTTTTAAGCTCACTAACCCAAATTTCCTACCCCTTTTGTCAGAGCCTAAAAATAATCCCTTAAAAGTCCATTTGATTCAAAATGATGAACTTTCACGTGGTAAGTTGATTAAAAATACTCCGATAACAAATTAATTGATATAATTTTGTCGTGATGAGATGAGTGATATATCTACTAAATATTTCCATGATAAAAATAAATTGAGTTGTTTTAGCGAAACTTGCGACAGTTGTCGAAGTGATTCATACTATGATCTTAGAAGTAATTTTCTCATGACATGCTATTTTCGAAATAATTGCGAGAGTTGTGAGAGCTGTCGAAGTAATTGCTATCTTAGAAGTTAAAAATACTTCGAAAATTACTTCAATCTGTCCCTTTTTGCTTGTTTTCGTTTCAGCTCCTTTTATCCTTGTCGGGCTGTAAAACGATTTTCGCAATCCCAATGCTGTCTCGTAACGTCGAACACCATTCCTCAGCTCCAATCTCTCAGTAATCGCATCCAGAAGCTCATTTAAGAGTGGGGCATCTTCTTCACAAAGATCTTCGAAGATTGTCTCTTCAGTGATCTCTCCCAATCTCTTTTGAATGTTCTTCCTCACTAACTTTAGCGTCTCGTCGCAGAACTTATGGACTTATGATTTCATCATAGCCCTAGTCTTTCAAATGACTGGATTTAGATAGGTTATGGCGTGGCCAGGTTTCTTAAAGATGTAGTTCTCGGGAAAGTTGTTGAGTGGGAAGCCCTTCATGGGCGGAGATTCCATGTTGACCTTCTTCATGTTGTTCTCTATTGCAATTTGAAGCTCGTGTGCGATGTGATACTTGATCTGCCGCACCATGAATCTTTTCAGTCCCTCGAGTCCTTCCGTCTTGATATATCCGAAATGTGTCTTGTACATTCTCTTGTACATCTGGTACAATTGGTAAACCTCATCCGGTGGATGGAATGGGAGATAGCTCTCATCTATCTCTTCTCGAGTGCGATTGTTGCGCTCGCTCAATGATGTAGATAGGGGTAGGGTAGCGTCCGATCGTATGCGAAACTCCGATAAGTTGGAGAATCGGTGGCTTGTCCATGAAGTTTTTCTTCAGTTGATCAATTGGGATGCCACTTCGATCGAGGCCAAGATAGTTGAGCATGAAGATGTGCTCCATTTTCTTCCTATCTTCCTAGTGTGAGATCCCCCGAAGATTTAGTTCGTTGTGCTTCTTTATCCTGTTTCGAGCCTTCCAGATATTCTTTCTAATATCTTCAATAAACGGGACTTCAATTATGATATTCTCCCAAGGCGTCTCGACTCTAACTGTCCCTTTTGATAAGCGGGGAGGAGAGTCGACTGTGTGCCTGATCATTTCTGGTAGCTCTGGGAGAGCAGAATTGTAGTTCTCGCCTTCTTGAAGTTCTTCATCTTCAAGCAGCACCAAGTCCACTGAAGCTTGTTGTAAGATATATCTGACGTTGGAGAGTCGAGCTTGAGCAGCTTCCTCTGGTTCCCATTGCGTCATCCATTTCTCATTTATGATATAATCGTCTACGATCAGATGAGGATCCTAGACGACTGCGTCTGTTTGGGCTTGGAGGAGGTTAGAGCTCGGGATTGGATTTGGATTTGTAGGAGAGGGAGGTAACGTGTGGGATATGGTGGGTGATGTAGTTGTTTGTTGGCGGGTTGTGGATTGTGTGGTTGGTGGGTTTGAGGATGATCCTCCCGCTTCTTGAGTCTTTGTTTGTTCTCGATTCCACGGCCGCTTCGTGTGGTCCGTTGCCGTTTCTCCCCCTCATGACGATCCGGATCATCGGGATCGTCATGTATTCTTTTGGTGCGGGAGCTTTCTTCTCGGCACCTTGTTTGAGCAGGCGGCTCGGGTTCATCTACCAGCCTTTTGTAGAGACTCTCCCCAGCGGGTGTCTTGGTCTCTAAGGCGAGGAGATGAGTATGTCGTGAAGTTGGGTGATTGGGATGGTATAGGGGTTGATGAGTGAAGGTGATGGAGTTGGGGTGGTGAGGGTGGATTGTATGGGGGTGTGTATGGTGGTGGTAAGAGGTGCTGAGGAGACGGGGGTGGTTTGGGTATCGGTCGGAGCAGTCTCGGAGACTGGTGCTTTCCCTGTATCTCTTCGGGAAGTCTCGATAGCCTTAAGCATGCAGTCCATCAGACGATCTTCAAGAGAAGATATGGATGTGGAGAGTGCTTCTTGTAAGCGTTGCTCCGTCACGATCATTGGTGGAGTGGGGCCAGGGAGGCGCTACACTGTCACAACATCGGAAAAGGTTTCCGATGTGCCGCCTTGAGTAGGTCTTGAGATTTCGGAGCGCCCGGGGACATCCTTTATCAACCCTGAAGTCACCAGTTCAATGGGTTGGCCTATTGTTTGCTCCGAAGATATCAGGGGTCCAATAGGGCTTCCATCCAATCCTTGAGATGATACGATAGGTATCACCTCTATGGGAGTTGAAACAGATTCAATTTGAATATGTGTGGTTGGCTGATCCGTTGTCGGTGGAGATGTTGTCACCGAAGCCGGTAGTATTGAAGGAGATACAGACGGGGCCGAGAGTTGCTGTCGGCGAGAGCCCATACTTTGGAGTTTGTATTCTTCATTCGAGTAAGTGGCCTCAGGAGACACATCTTGAGGAACACCTTCGGGCTCGACGGCCGGTGTCTCTATCTCCTGAGCCGTGGCTTCGGGCTCCGTTGTTTCCACCAGCGATTCCCTTTGAGAAGGTGCCGGAGCTGGATCCAAGGCTCGTACCATCTTCTCCGCGATGGAGTTATTTTGACAGTAGTCTTGGTAGGCCTCGTCCATTAGATCAGCTAGTCTGAGCAGCTCAAATGGGATCAGCATTGGTTCGAGTGCTAGGTCGGCTGCCTTCGGGTTGTGAAAGAAGCGAAGGCGAGGTGGAGTGTATTCTCCAACCGGTGGTAGTCTCGGGATCTCTGGATGAATGTCCATGAAGTGTGAGATCAGCACCGGGAACCACCGTACATAGGGGAGAGATTTGGCCTTCGACTTGGTCTCCCTTTGACGTATCTGGTCCGCTAGATCATTCCATATCAGATGGGCCACGTCGTATTTCTTTGAGAAGATCACTCCATGGAAGATGCAAAGGATATTCACGTTTGCCTTGTCGAAGCCGGAGTGTTTTGGGGAGATGCATTTATTGATTATGCCGAACAGAGTCCTCCACGGATGTGGGATCCGCTGTTTTGAAAACTCACCTGTTTTGGTCAGCGGGGGTTTATATCCCATCCGGAGGATATCTTCTACGATCTCCGCGTCCGTTGGAAGTTGATCATAGTTGTCGTAGTGCGGGAGATCGAGCACCATGGCCATCAAATTTTTTGTTAGGGCGACATGTCTTGTATTGATCTTCGTCATGTATTCCACGCTATCGCCGTGGACGAAACTCTGCATACTTCCCTAGAATTGCTGGAGATAGACCATTGGTACGGTGGACATCATGGTCAAAGCTGGCCATAGAGGGTGTCCTTTGAGGATGGAGATGATGACTTCATCCGGACACCGAAATGTAGTAAGGTCCAGCTGGTAGTTGTTGTCTTGAAATGACATGTAACTTCCAGAAGGGTAGATGTTTGGGTAGTTTGGAGTTGTCCTATCAGTAAAGAATGAAATAAAATTCATTAGTTGGGAAATTTCATATGCGAATAAATGGGATTAAAATTGTACTTAGAGAAATTTTGAAGATTTTAAGTGTTAAGGTTTATGTACGAAACACTTGGTGAAAATTTTGATAAATTTGTAAAGTTGACTAAGTCTTAGAAGCGTGTTTTTATTCGAGTGACAATTTATTCGATCGTTAAATTTGCGATCGAATAAAAAATGTGTCGAATAACTTAAGATTTCGCCGATGACTTTTACGATCGAATAAAATGTTATCGAAAACAATAGTTTTTCGCTGAGTAATTTTGGGATCGAATAAAAGAATATCGAAAAACTTAAAGTTTTCGCCGTGTAGTTTTGCGATCAAATAAATTATAATCGAAAAACTAAGTTTTCGCCGCAAAGTTTTAGGATCGAATTAAAATATATCGAAAAAAGATTTTCGACGCAGAGTTTTGCGATCGAATAAAACTTAACGAAAACAAAAGTTTTTTGACGACACTGTTTGCGATAAGAACTTTTTTGATCGAAAAATTTTCGATTTCTAGGTAAATCATGAGTTAATCTGGGTTCGGAACGTTCAAAAAACAGTTGCGAATCCAAATATCATTATTTTAACCCACAGTCGAGTTTAAACACGTTGATTTGGGAGTTTAAAATCGTTTTTAGTCGAAAAAGTATGAAAATGAAATTTCTTCAAATGTTTTCGAGAAACTGCTTGCGAATCGTGTGTTTTTGACGGGAAAGTGATTCAAAACGTGTTTCTACCTTCGAAATGGGCGAGTTTAGGAAGAAAATCACTGAGATAAGGTGAGGTTTTGGTTAAATAGCCGGAGTTCGAAGAGTGTTTTCGGAAGTCGAAAAGTTTTTCGAGTGAAATGAGTTGCATGTGAGTGAGTTTTTCGATCGATAAAGTGGTATTAATACTTTACGATCGGGTAAGGTAAAAATACGTTGGGCCGTAAAAAAAAAATTGTGCTTTAGTTAAAATTCAGGTCTGATTAAAAAAATATTTAATCTTTTATGGATTAACCCAAAAATAAACTGCATTATACTCCCTGTATTTCTGAAAGAGATGAAATTATCTCCTAATGTTGATGAAATTCAACATTTGACTCCTCGGATGAGCTCGAAATTTTCTGTGATGCTTAGAAAAAATGTTAGAAGTCATGTTTTACAAGTAAATCATATAGGAGATAATAACAAATTCTCATATAAAACTCCCCCTCAACAATTGCACGATTTAACTTTTCGGCATTTAAGCACGTATTTAGTACAATTTGGCAAATGAAAATTTACTATTTAAGGACAAGTAATGCATTTTAAACAATTCAGTATAGATTCTTTAAAATTTTGCGTTTTTTTTTTAAATTTCGCATTTTATCAATTCTAAGCCAATGCATGCATTAATGCATTTTAAAATGTGCGAATGATATTTTCAATAAAAAAAATTTAAAAACATTTTTTTTTGGGGTCAGATGGAACATTTTGAACATTATCACGCAATTTCTCAGACATATAAAATAATAATTTTCCATAAAATCACTTCGATGTCATGAGAAAATTACTTCGACAACTCTCGCAATTCTAGTGCAAAAGCTATGTGGGACGAGCTCCACAAGATGATGCAATGGACTGAAGTTGGAGTCAAAGCCAAGAAAGCGAACATTCTAACCGCTTACGACTCATTCAAAGCCAAGGCAGAGGAAACCGTTTATGAACTCTATCAACGCTATCTAACTCTTCTTAATGAGATGAGAAAGATAGATATCTTCAAGACCAACATGGAGGTAAACATCTGATTTCTTTCTTCTCTTCAACCGGACTGGAAGAAAATATCCATGCAAATCCGTCAAAATAAGGATTTGGACGAAATGGATATCCGTCTTTGATAATCTCGCCCAACACGAGGAAGATATAAGCGAGATACAAAAAGAACGTAAGGGCAAGCAGATCGACGATTCTAAAAACGCCAAAGAACCACAAAAGTGCTATAATTGTGGAAAGATATGACACTTCTCTAGGGAATGCAAACTACCCAAGAAAAAGGACGCCAACTACTACTCCAAAAAATTCCAACTCACTAAACAAAAAGAGGCCGGAGTAGCTCTGATGGCCGAACAAGAGCAATGGCTGGAAGACACCACAGATTCTGAAGAAGAAAATCTCGCTCTAATGGCATACCTCGACAACGCCGCAAACGATAACTCTTTAAGAAGGCCTGACGACGACGACGATAAAGCATCCTCTTCATCACAAGAGGTAACAATATCTAAGTCCACATTATTAAACATGTTAGAATCATTACAGATTAAGTACTCTAACATGAAAAATGAGCGGAAAAGAACAAAGGAATTCGAAGAGAGACTAGCTCTTAGTGAAAACAATTTCCAAAAGCAATTAAATAAGAAAATTCATCTAGAAATTCTCTTATCTAACGCTAAGGAAAAAATATCTAGTCTTGAATTAACCATAGCTACCTCTGAGACAAAAGTCAATGACCTTAATACGACTCTTATCGATTGTCAGAGAGATTTAGAAATTTCTAAAAATAATGTCAAAGAAATCTCTGACGAACGTAATAAACTTTACTGAAGGATTAAAACTTTAGATGATCTTCTAACGAAAAGGGGTCAAACGGATCAAACTATTTTTCGAAATCAACCTCTTGATATAGAATTTAATAATCCTAAAGAAGGCTTAGGTTTTAACAATCCCTGTAACTTGAAAAAAGTCAAGGTTAAACAATTATATGATATCAAGTACATGAGATTAGGTTTAACTTCTCTAATGGCCTTTACTAATGCTTCAGAAATAAATGCCTGAGAAGAATCTAAACGAAAATGCCTTAGGTTTAACTTCTCTAATGGCCTTTACTAATTCTTCAGAAATAAATGTCCTAATTTTACTTTGAAAGAAAAATCATTAATTAAGGACAAGATTACATCTAAGAAAATACCTCCCATTGTTTTTCAAAATATTTTAAAAGATATTCTTCTTTAAAAATTTTAAAGGGATGAAAAAAATCCTTAAATGCTTCAAAAGGGACAAAGATTTTTACTAACTATTTTTCTACTCCATCCACATGTAGAGTAGTAAAAGGTGTGAAGCATGCTAAGGAAAGAGTGCCTAGGATAGAATTTCAGAAGAAAAATGATAGAAATGATTTATTTTCTAATATTTCTTCTGTGTCAAAAACTAAGGACACTCGTAAGAAGACATCCATTTCTAATTTTAATATTGTTGCTTCAACTTATGCATTAAAGCCTATTATTTTTGAAAGCACAAACATTGAAATCGGCTCTACTTCTAAAAACATAACTCATCATTCTAAGACAAATGCAACTCTTAAGTCTCATAGGAAACAAGATTCAGCTATTAAGAAAGCTTATAGCTCAATACATTCTTGTCCTCACCTAAGGTACCCAGTCCACGTACATTCAACCAAACACCTTAGGAGACTAGCTAGAGAAAAGATTTCTCAAGCACTAAGACAAATCAGACATTTTTCCGCGCTGAAGTTAACCTCCCATGTAAGGTTCGGCCTCACTGGGTTCCTAGGACAATACCTAGGCCAACGCAAGTCAATAAGGCCAAATTGCCTAAAGAGGTACCACTTAAACCAGCTACTTCTAAGTTGGTTTGGGTACCTAAGCATTTCAATAATTTAGGAACCAACGATGAACAAACCTTACCTATCAAATCTGCTAATCGGAGAGGACTCATTCCAAAGTGGGTACCTAAGTCTCTCTAACCTCTTTCTATGTAGATCCATCATGTGTGGTATTTAGATTTTTGTTGCTCCACACACATGACGGGAAAACAAGAACTGTTGAGCAACTACCAGGACCGTTACAATGAAAAAGTCCGATTTGGCAACAATGATTCAGCTCCAATACATGACGTTGGAGACATTTTACTGTCGAATCTGACAATCAAAGATGTCTCTTACGTCCAAGGTCTTAAACACAATCTGTTCAGCATAGGACAATTCTGTAACAACGGATTTCAAGTGGTGTTTCTAGCTCAGTGCATAATTTTAAATAGTTAGAATCAAGATGTTCTAACAGGATCACGATGATCAAATCTATACACCATCAATCTGACAACAGTTCGACCTTCGACAGCTGTTTGCCTCATCTCACATACTACAATCAAGAGGAACAACTTATGGCATCTCACAGACTGGAGACTTGATAACCAGCTTTGTGAATACGACTCGGAATCTCCTGCAAAAGAAATTCCAAGAAATCCAGACTGATAACGGAACTGAATTCAAGAATCAACGCCTCAGCAATTACTATCAGTCACTCGGAATTATTCAACAATTATCAGCCGCTAAAATGCCTCAAAAAAATGGCGTTGTAGAACGGAAGAACCGAACTCTAGTTGAAGCTGCAAGAACAATGTTGATCCATTCCTGTCTCCCTCACTTTCTATGGGCTGAAGCAGTGAGTACCGCATGCTTTATGCAAAATCGGACGATTATTCACAAACGCCTTGAAAAGACGCCGAATGAGATGTTAGTCCGATTACGCACTCAAGAGAGGATCAAAGGCTTAAAAATGATAAAGTTCTTAAAACACCTTCAGTGTGTGTTTGTGTGTGTGTGCCGAAATTAAGAACTCACTTTTTAAGAATTATGCTTGACCAACCCTAATTAGGGTTAATGGGATGCCTTATATACCACATGAGTTGGTATATTAAGGCTTGGGACTCAAACAATAAAATATTTACAATTTGACCCCAAATACAATAAATTAACTAATATTGACCCAAAACTCAAATACTAACTAAGGACACTACAATTAATTCCTAACATTCTCCCCCTTAGTGTCCTTTCTTCGTCTTTGTCTGTTTCTTTGAGCCTTTGGGTCGTTGCTGGGCGTACACGGATTTCCGTAGTCCAAGCTTGTGCTCGTACGTCCTTATTTCCCTCCGGAACGAAAGCCTTTCTTGTATGTTGTTCAGCATATTCAGTACTTGGCTTTTGTGTCCGGTCCTTCACCTTCCATCTTATCCAGTATGCTCCTCAACTTCTCTCGTATGATGAGGAGCGTTCCGTCGGAGAATTTTGGTATCTCCGATGTCTTCAATATTCGCTTTTCTCCCTTGTAGTTGATGTAGACCACCGCTGGATCTTCACTTTCGAACACGTGGCCTTCACCATATTCAACTTGTTCAGGGAGCTCGAATGATGGTTTGGTGAGGTTGACCTTTCTGACATTTGACTCCAGTGCTAGCTGCAGGTCGTGCGTCGCTCCGTACTTGATTTGTCGGAGCATGAACCTTTTGATCGTCATGTATCCTAATTTGACGTCCTGGTCCTGCAGCGTTCCCACGTATCGGTAGCTTCCAATCATCTGTGAGATGTCTTCAGCTCTGATGTACGGGAAGTCAGCCTCTGTCAAGGTCTCTCTTGTACCGTCTTCCCTCACTACGTGGTAGACGCTTAGTAGGAAGGTCCCGAGCCGATCTATTCCAACTCTTTCTACGGCTTGTATTCGGGGCCTCTGCTTTTCCTCTCGCCTGAGAGCAGCCAGATCATTTCCTTTCCCTAAGAACATATGAAGACGTCTTAGGGAAAGAAGGTAGAGATTGGCTCTGCGCTCTGACAGGTGCGTCATCCCACGTAGCTCCAGCTCGTTCAATTTGACGAGCTGATCCTCTTTACGCCAGATTCTTTTCCTTATCTCTTCTTGGTATGGAACTAAGATTCTGACGTTTTGCCACGGAAGATCGACCGTTGCCCCGATCTTTGACATGAGAAGTGGAGCATCCTCATTTTGGACTTGATGTTTGAGTAGTTCCGGTAGATCGGGGAGGTCACTTTGCAGATCTTCCAGCTCCTCATCTTCATGGACTTTCACCAGGCTTATCGACGCCTTTTCGAGGAATAGTCTGGCGTTTTCTCGAAATCTGGCTTCGAGCTGGAGGTCCATCGGTTGCTTCAGCCATCCTTCTTCAAATATATATTTCTCTACCACATCATGTGGATTGTAGAGTTGGCTGATTTCTTCCGAGATTTGGAGGTCAATAGATGTGGCTTGAGGTGGACTTTGTCGGTAGAAGGTTCTTGGTGAGCTAAGGCTTATAGTGACTGGAGTGGGTGTCGAAAGGGAAAGTGTATTGGAGATCTCTTGTGTATTTTGTTCGGTTGTGGTTGAGATCTCCATGGTAGGGAATATTATTGTGGTGCTGGAGACTTGTTTTGTTTTGCCTTTTGAGCTTGAGGTATCCAGCGGGTTGGATTCTTGGACTGTTTTGGTTGTTGGCTGCTGCTGGTGAGGGGATTCGACTCACGCTGTCGGTTCTCCCCCTCGGGACGGTCCTCGTCTTCAGGGTCGTCCCGCGATCCAGATAGGCCCCCGGCTTGTGTTCGGCAGCTGGTGGGGTCAATCAGCCTCTGGATTTCTTTCTCCTTCGGTGTCAGGTGTGGCGCCGACCGGATACGTGCCAAAAGAATGTTGAAGAGTTCTTCAATGGGCACGTCCCACGGTCCTTCTTCTGGTTGTGTGAGTGAAGGAACAGCAGCAGCTGTCTCGTGTGTGACTGGAGTCTTGCCTTTGTCTTGTCTTGATGTTTCGATCATGGCCCGGACTTTTTCCACTAGTTCGTCGCCAAAAGATCGTAGCCGAGACTCCGTCACAAACGGATCGGGAAATAAAACGGAGCCACTGAGGCGTGCCGTTGTCGCGACGTCAGAGTAGATTTCTGACGTGCCGCCCACTGTAGTGGGTCTTCCGGGGCCACCAAGGCACACCGGTGGCAACGGTGCTAAGACAAACTCAGACCGTTGGCCCGAGACGACTGGTGGGATGTTGATCGTTTCGGGGCTTCCGCTCAGTCCCTCGGAGATTAACCCCAGAGTGACGTCAGAGAGCGTTCTGTCTAAGTCTGGAAGACTTAGAGGTGCGGAAAATAGTGTATGTGTCCTAGAAATGGAAAAAATTTTAGTTGGTGCGGACACTAGACCTGTGATCAAGGAGGGCGCAGTCGGAGGAAGTGAACTGCTTAATTCAACATCTATTGCCTCCGAATAAGGCAATGATGGTTGTCGTGGCTCCTCCGGTGCTATTGAGACGGTCGTCTGTTGGGAGACGACCGAATGGGTTGGAAGGGTTATTTGCGTGCTTGGGCCTGATGGCACGACTGCTACTCGGGAGACGATCGTGTCGTCTCCTGTTCCTACGGGTTCGGCCCGGCTTTGTAGTGGGTTAGAGGACTGAGGAGGTCGATCATGTTTTTGTTTGGTGCGACGCTCCTGTATGCGTCTTACGTCTTCCCCTCGTTTTGTTTTTCGTGAGGAACGAGGAGGGGAAGCGGCGCTTCCTAGACCTAACTGAGGCTGGGGTAGGCTAATTCCCGGGGTAGGTTCGACTGGGTTTTGTCGAACCATAGGAGTGTCTTCAAGGGTGATGGATTGGAGGTACCTCGCTACTATTGGGTTGGAAGGATTAGCGATTTGTAGGAGGTGGTCAGGGATCCGCATCGACTCGAGATCAAATTTGGATTTGGAAGAATGGAGGGATGCTAGCTTGGGAATTTGGTATCCCTCCGATCTCGGTCGACGGGTTATCTCGGGGTGTAGGTCTTGAAAGTGGGTTATTATCACTGGAAACCACCGAAGGTAGGGAAGGACTTGTCGGGTTTTATTTTTGGTGGATAAGTCCCTTCGGCGGAGTTGGTCAAGGATATCGGCGCTGGGACCGAGATATTGTCAAAGTCAATGGCCGGGTTGTTGGGAATTTTAGTGGCCCATTGACTTTGAGGGAATACTTCGTCAATTTCTCGTAACATTTTTATTCAATCTGCTAAGAAGGAAACACAGAAAATTGTTAGCATAGGCAGAGTAACTAAAGACGTTACTTAGAAAAAAATTTCGGACTTGAAAAATTTTATATGAAAGTGCCCGAAATTTGCTTAAGTAAATAAGATTATACTTTTGAAATACAAGCGGCGAAGTTCACAAATTCGGCTAAGAGTACATTGAAAAGTTTAATACTCGAAGTTTGATTTGGCCGAATTTGGATTTGAAAGGTTTTGTTCGCCGAATTTGATGAAGTTCGGGTAATGAGGATTTGAAATTTTTGTTCGCCGAATTGTAATGAAGTTCGGGTAAGTAAAAATTAAATCGAATTTGTTATCATCATTCATCAAATTCGGGTGCTTGTCTTTAAAATTGAATTTGCCGAAATTGACAAATTCGGGCGATGGAATTCGACTGTGAGGAGTCGGGGTACAGTAGAAATTCGCCGAATTTCGAGTGAACAGTAGAAATTCGCCGAATTTTGGATTGAAAAGCAGAAATTCGGATGAAAATTTGAATTTTACTCGAATTTCGCCCGAAACCTAAAAATTAAAATAGGTCGATTCCATCGTGATTTGGATGAAATTTTGGCAAATAAATTGCAGATTCGGAATTTTATATTATGTCAAAGAGCTCCCCCTCAATAAAATGATATATACTCCCCCGTAATAAAAATAAGCTCCTCCTTAATAAAATTGAAATATGCTCCCCCTTAATAAATATGAAATATACTCCCCCATAATAAAAATGAAATAACTCCCCCTTAATAAAAATGAAATAAACTCCTCCTTTCCACCAAATCTCTCTGTGTAGTTGCTCAGCAGTTCTTTTCTTCCAGTCATGTGTGTGGAGCAACCCGAGTCTAAGTACCACACATGACTTATCTGCAAGATAAGTTTAAGCAGTGTTAGAGATCCCGTTTAAGACGGGTCCTCGCATTTGCAGAGGTTAAAGTGCATGCAAGATTGGGTGAATTGTGTACCAGGTTGGCTTGTATCTTTCCTGAGTTTTTCGGTACCCAAATTTTCTTTACCCCTAAAGGAAAACAGAGCTTTGTGCATGCAGCAAGCACTGTTTTAACTACCCAGATTTGTTTGCAATCTTTTCCCTTAGCTTCAGCTCGGGTTTTCGATTGCTCAGGTATTTTTGGGTCTGATTTGGTCACGTTTTTGACCTTTTTCTCTAAAGCTTGAGCTTTAGCTTTTGTTTCAGTGGGAGTTGGCCTTCTGAATGTTCTAGCTACCTTTTCGTCAACTTTTAGGTTGGACGTTTTGGATGGTAGAACCGTTTTCGTGTGTGTTCCTGAAATCATATCTCTACGACGTATAAATTTAGCATTCGTAGCTATACACTTATCGTAGGTAAGATAATCACTGACATTCTTAACAGAACTTGTTGTGGAAGGAATACGGGAATAAGCGGAAGCATAGTTCGAACTACATGAAGAAAGATTTCTAAATGTTTTTGGAAATAATTTTAAATCAGAAACACTAGTCAAATTTTGCTTCGTCTTTTTATCAAAGATTTTGGCATCCTTCTCTTGCGTTCCTGAATTTTTCTTCCCAGCAGTCTCTGTCCGTCTCAGATCTGTCATAGATGGTGAAGGGATGTTAGCTGTTGCTTGAATGAGAATCTTCTTAGTTAGCCTATTCTTCATGGATGAGGAATCTATTGGTGTTATAGTAACAGACTCCGACTTAGAAGATTTAGCGAGATCAGCATATGATTGATTTTCAAGTGAGGAAATTCTCTCAAGGAGTTTCTCCTTTTCAGCTTGAAATGTTTTCCGTTCGAGCTCTATCGTGGATTGAATATTCTTGATCTTTTGAGGAATGTAAATTCGGCAAAGATCTGAGTTCTTTGAGCTAGATGTTTCTGTCATGGGCTGATCAGATTCAGAGGGAGGATGGGGAAACATATGTAGATAGTCATTTGAAAGAGGAATTTCCCTACTTCCATAACTATCGTTGATTTCCTTGTAATCCAAGGATATTTCGGCCTTGCTTTTGTTCTTGCGCTTTTCCTGTTCTAGGTTATCTTCTTCTTCAGATGATCTGAGAAAGGCTAACAAGCTAGGTATTCCTAGTCCTAGGTATGCAGCATTGTAAAGAGCAAGTGGCCGTTTATCAGTGGTTGGTTGGTTTGGCTTAAAACCTAAGCCCTCACGTGGATTGTAAAATCTCGTGTCCTTAGGCTGATTCAAGAAAATCGTTTTGTCGGTTTGTCCCCTTTTCGTAAGGAGGTCCTCCAGACTTTTGATTTTGGAGTAAAGCTTCTTACGTTCCTCCATTAGAAGATTGTATTGATCTGTTTTACCAATACGCTCTTCTTCACTAATTCGCAGGCTAGTGGTTAATTGACTAATATTTGCATTCAGCATATTAGTCTCGGATTCAAGCTTCGAGATTTTCTCAGATGCATTTTCTAAATGACATCTGAGAGTTGCTTTTTCACCTAAGTGTTTGAGCACACATTGATAATTTGTTGCGTTTTTCTTTTCCAGAGCTTCTAGTTTTTGCAAGTGTTCTAATGGAGAATTCTGGATATGCTCAAGCACGGTCAGTTTTGATGTCAGGGAAACTACTTTTTCTTCAGATTTTACTAGATTAGCTTCAGCTAATTCTAGTGATTTTTCTGAAGTAGCTAGTTTATTTTCTAGCTCAGTGACCAAATTTTGTGTTTTGGCCAAGATGATGTCATTCTTGGCCATATCTTTATATGTAGACTCCCCCCTTTTCATTGTTAGAATTGGGGGTCTGTTTTCGCTTCCGATTGATATGAATCCATGGATGTAGTTGAGTGCCTTTTAATGATCGTTCACGGTCGTGATCTGCAATCCTAAATGGTCAGTTTCGAAAATAACGTCTAAGAATAACGTTAAGTTTGATAAATTTTGGTGGAAAGAAATTGTGTTTAAGTGTCGACTTTTTATTTTAATTTGAAAGAATAAAATTCGGGCACTTGTAGAGTTGTTGCCGAAATTTGAATTCTGAAATTCGGATGAAAAGACTTTGTCGAGAATTTTGAAATCAAAGGAAATCAAAATTCGGGTGACAAAATAAGTTCGCCGAAGTTCAGGATTAAATTAAGGTAGGAAAAATTTTATCGAAAATTACTTTCAAAATTGGGTAAACTAAATTCAGTCGAGAATTAAAAAAATCAAAATTCGGGTGACTTTCTGATAAAAGTTCGCCGAGAATTAAGAAATTCGGGTGACTTAAATCAAAACTTCGCCGAAAATTTTAAGTTGAAATTCGGGCAATCTTAATTTTAAAATTCGACCAAATTCGCCGTTAATTTTAAACAGTAGAAAGCAAATTCGGCGAATAAACTTAGCTTACTCAAATTCGGTCAATTTTCTGATCGAAAATTTTCTCAATTTCGGCGAATTTCAATTGAAATTCGGCAATATGAGTTAATTTTCGGGTTCAAGAACGAACTTCGAGCGAATAAACAGAGAAACGCCCGAAATTTTTCCAGCAACTTTAAAACACACCAATTTCAATCGATTTCTCCCCAGAAATTTCTCAAACTTGACGAAAATTAATCTAAACGAGTTCCTAAACAAGCCAAGACTGATAATCAAGCATTTAAAGGTTTAAAAACATCAATAACAACAAGATCTAACCCAAAATACTTGAAAAAAAATCGAAAATAAAATTTGCTTAGTAAACTCTTTCGATCTTGACGAAATCAAACGAAATTGGTATAGATTTGCACAGATCGATCCGTGTCTTGCTCTGATACCACTTGTTAGTCCGATTACGCACTCAAGAGAGGATCAAAGGCTTAAAAATGATAAAGTTCTTAAAACACCTTCAGTGTGTGTTTGTGTGTGTGTGCCGAAATTAAGAACTCACTTTTTAAGAATTATGCTTGACCAACCCTAATTAGGGTTAATGGGATGCCTTATATACCACATGAGTTGGTATATTAAGGCTTGGGACTCAAACAATAAAATATTTACAATTTGACCCCAAATACAATAAATTAACTAATATTGACCCAAAACTCAAATACTAACTAAGGACACTACAATTAATTCCTAACATGAGATAATTAATCAAATTCTGAATATCTCTTTCTTCAAAGTGTTCGGGTGCAAATGCTTTGTGGCCAACGATAGGGAGCATCGAAGCATGTTCGACCCTAGAGCATTTGAAGCCGTCTTCGTTGGATATTAATCCACTTCTAAAGCATACCGAGTCTATATCAAGTCTTCCCGTACTATCTTGGAAAGCTGCAACGTCACTTTTCAAGAAGTGACCGAATTGGCTTCTGAACAAAACAGTTCAGAACCCGAGCTTATAGGCGTGTTAGCACAAGGTCAATAACATTCGACAACTTTTACCTCAAAGTCAAGAGAAGCAATTCCCGCTGACCTAGAAGATTTGGACTTTCTATTTGAACATTTTTATCGTAACGAGTCTCAAATGCCTGCTTCATCTCATTCTATACCAAGCAGTGCTCCTTCTCCCTCAATGGAAGAAATTCAAATTGAGACTCCTAATCCTCAAACTCCGACAAATGTTACGGATTCTCCTTCTTCTGAATCTTCAACTAGTGCTGCAGCTCCTACAAATGCAAATGGGGAAATTCCTTCCAATTCAATCTCAGAATTTAATTTCCCAACTACGAATGATTAACCCATCAAATCAGGATGTCTCGATCTACGAACCAATGAAGGATCTACTTCGGTTATTCCTCATTAACGCAAGTGGACTCGAGCTCATCCTATTAACCAAATCATCGGTGATCTTTCAAGTGGAGTACGCACTAGGACGTCCACACAAAGCGGATTATTCACATGCTTCTTAAGCCAAAACTCTTAAAGACCGGATTGGGTAATAGCGATGCAAGATCAACTCAACCAATTCGAGCGTCTACGAGTTTGGACATTAGTTCCTCGACCTCAAGGCAAAATAATTATTGGCAAAAACAAGAAGAATGAGGATGGCGAAATCATCAGGAATAAAGCACGCCTCGTCGCTAAGGGATACAATTAACAAGAAGGAATTGACTACGACGCGACGTATGCTCTGGTTGCACGTATTGAGGCTATTCGGTTATTTCTAGCATACACGGCTCATAAAGACTTCAAAATCTATCAAATGGATGTTAAACCCGCCTTTCACGGCGTATTAAAAGAAGAAGTCTACGTCGCTCAACCGGACAGGTTCGTGCACGGGAACCATTCTGATCATGTCTATCGATTGGACAAAGCTCTCTATGGACTAAAACAAGCCCCTCGTGCTTGGTATGATGTTCTGAACGAATTTTTAGTCAAGTCCAACTTGATCACAGGAACAATACGACACTCTTCCTCAAAAGGCAAGGCAAAGACTTGATGATCGTTCAAGTTTACGTTGATGACATCATTTTCGGCTCGACGAATGAACGTCTTTGTCAAAAATTTGGTAATCTCATGAAGACCAAATTCGAGATGAGCTTAATGGGAGAACTCCAATTCTTTCTTGGATTACAAGTAAAGCAACTCGAAGATGGAATCTTCATCAGTAAAACCAAGTATATCCGAGATATTCTGCAGAGATTTAATCAGGACAAGAGCACACCGATGAATACTCCCATGGCAACAAACTGCAAATTGGATGCTGATCCGTCTGAAAAGGCCATCAACATCACAACCTATCGGAGCATTATCGGATCTCTTCTCTACTTGACGTCCAGCCGACCCGACATCATGTTCGCAACTTGCCTACGTGCCCACTTTCAAGCTGATCCAAAGGAGTCCGACATGAATGCCGCCAAGAGAATTCTACGATATCTCAAAGGAACTCCAAACTTAGGGCTATGGTATCCTAAAGATACTGATTTTTAGATTAATTAGCTATACTGACGCTGATTATGCAGGTTGTCGAATGGACAGAAAAAGCACGTCTGGCGGAGCACAATTTTTAGGCGAAATGTTGGTTTGCTGGTCCTCAAAGAAACAAAATTGCGTGTCAACATCGACGGCCGAGGCGGAGTACGTCGCGGCTGCCAGCTGTTGCTCGCAAGTTCTATGGATGCGGACACAACTACGCTATTACGGGTTTGAATTTAATAATATTCCCATTTAAAGTGATTCTCAAAGTGCTATTGCCATAACTTGCAATCTTGTTCACCATTCACGCACGAAACACATGGATATTCGCTATCATTTAATAAAAGATCATGTAGAAAAAAGCACTATAGATATGTATTTTGTAAAAACGGAGCTTCAACTTGCCGACTTATTCACTAAGGCATTGGATGAAAAACAATTCCAATTCCTTATTGCTAAGTTAGGCATGTTAAATCTCAATCTTACTTGAAAAGTGTTTTACATGCTCTTTTATGCTTCTATGTGATATTCTATGTGCGTTTTTTATATTCTTTGATTATCTTGCGTGACTCTATCCTTCAAAAATTTTTAACAAAGAAAAATAAAAATAAAATAGTATATAAATATAATAATAATAAAATTAAAACAAATGGGGGATGACGATAATTTTGGCTATTTTGAATTACTCACAAAAATATTTCTTCAATATATATGCTTAGTTCTTTGCCTAAAAATTCACATCACATTCTTTTATTCAAAGAGCTTCATTTGTTTCACTTGACACAAAGCCACATCATATATGTGAGAATTTCAACCTCAATAACTTTTTCTTGAGTGTGTCACACTTCAAATGACTATCTTTGGTTTGTACTTCGTAGCTTCATTCTTACTTTTGTGTTAATTCGTCATGAATATAATAAGGGCATATTAGGAAATTCCTCACTTAGCCCAATTATAAATACGTTACTTTTACATCTAGAAAACCACTTTGAGCCTTCTCCGACATTCTTTTTCTTATGAAACCCGATCAAGCCTTCAACATTATTTCCAAATTTTCGGGGTTGCTCAATCAAGAAAAAGAGGGGGAGAAAAGAGATACAAGTCTCAATCATTATAGAAGAGAAACACGGATCTCGCTGTGAAGTTCTCCTAGATAATCTCGTATACTCTTAGAAGAGAAGCACTCGAAGTGAACTTCTCCAACGATAATATAGATCTTATAAATAGAGAAAACAAGAAGAGAAGCACAGTCTTGGGTTTGAATTCCATAACTGTGGAACCTTCGAAAGGAACGCGGTCTCGACCCAAAATCAAAGAAGATCTCATCTCTCAAAGCCTTGAAAAGAAATTACTAATGAAGGGAGAAGAAAAAGGATCAGAACATAATTTCACAGAAAGGGCCCCTTGAAGAGAAGAATTTTTAAGCTCACTAACCCAAAAAATCCTACCCCTTTAGTCAGAGCCTAAAAATAATCCCTTAAAAGTCCCTTTGATTCACAATGATGAACTCTCACTTGGTAAGTTGATTAAAAATAATACGATAACAAATTAATTGATATAATTTTGTTAGAGTGATATATCTACTAAAAATCTCATTGATAAAAATAAATTGAGTGATATGAGCGAAACTTGCGAGAGTTGTCGAAGTGATTCATACTATCCTCTTAGAATACTAGTTTAGGGAGAGTTCATTATTGTGACTCAAAGGGACTTTTAAGGGATTATTTTTAGGCTTTGACTAAAGGGGTAGAATTTTTTGGGTTAGTGAGCTTAAAAATTCTTCTCTTCAAGGTGCCCTTTCTGTGAAATTATGTTCTGATCCTTTTGCTTTTCCCTTCTTTAGTAATTTCTTTTCAAGGCTTTGAGAGATGAGATCTTCTTTGATTTTGGGTCGAGACTGTGTTCCTTTAGAAAGTTTCACAGTTATGGAGTTCGAACCCAAGACTGTGCTTCTCTTCTCGTTTTCTCTATATAAGATCTAGATTATCATCGGAGAAGTTCACTTCAAGGTGCTTCTCCTCTAGGAGTATACGAGATTATCTAGTGGCAGTTCGCAGTGAGATCAGTGTTTCTCTTCTATAATGATTGAGAAATCCATAATGTGCATCACTTTTGCTCTCCCCCTCTTTTTCTTGATTGAGTAACCCCGATCATTTGAATAATGTTAAAGGCTGAATTGGGTGTTTATGAAGAAAAAAAATGACAGAGAAGGCTCAAAGAGGATTTCTAGAGGAAAAAGTATATGATTTATAATTTGGGCCAAGTGGGGAATTTCCTAATATGCCCTTATCATTTTCATGACAAACTAAACACTAAAGCAAGATTGAAGCTACGAAGTACAAACCAAAAGATAGTTATTTGAAGTGTGACACAAGAAAAAATATTGAGGTTCAAATTCTCACATGTATGATGTGGCTTTGTGTCTAGTGAAACAAACAAAGTTCTTTTGAATAAAAGAATGTCATATGAATTTTTAGGCAAAGTATTTAATCATATATATCGAAGAAATATTTTTGTGAGTAATTTCAAAAATAGTCAAAATTATCGTCAACCCCCATTTTCTTAATTATACTTTTTATATATATATGGTTATATATATATATATTTATATATATTTTATTTTATGAAAAAAATTAAAAAATTAATAAAAGATAGAGTCACGCAAGATAATCAAGGAATATCAAGAAGCACATAGAATATCAAATTGAAGCATAGTAGAGCATGTAAGGTACATTTCAAGTAAGATTGAAATTCAACATGCCTAAGTTAGCAATAAGGAATTGGAATCGTTTTTCATCCAATGCCTTAGTGAATAAGTCGGCAAGTTGAAGCTCCGTTTTAACAAAATACATATCTATCGTGCCTTTTTCTACATGATCTTTTATAAAATGGTATCGAATATCTATGTGTTTCGTGCGTGAATGATGAACAGGATTGCAAGTATTGGCTATAGAACTTTGAGAATCACTGTAAATGGGAATGTTATTGAAATCAAACCCGTAATCGCGTAGTTGTGTCCGCATCCATAGAATTTGCGAGCAACAGCTGGCAGCCGCAACGTATTCCGCCTCGGGCGTCGATGTTGACACACAATTTGTTTCTTTGAAGACGAGTAGACCAACTTTTCACCTAAAAATTGTGCTCCGCCAGACGTGTTTTTTCTGTCAATTCGACAACCTGCATAGTCAGCATCAGTATAGCCAATTAGTCGAAAGTCAGTATTTTTAGGATACCAAAGCCCTAAGTTTGGAGTTCCTTTGAGATATCGTAGAATCCTCTTGAAAGCGGGCGCATAGACAAGTTGCAAACATAATATCGGGTCGGCTGGATTCAAGTAGAGAAGAAATCTGATAATGCTCCGATAGGTGGTGATGTTGACAGCCTTTCCAGACGGATCATCATCTAGTGTGCAATTAATAGACATAGGAGTATTCATTGGTGTGCTCTTGTCTTGATTAAATCTCTTCAGAATATTTCGAATATATTTGGTCTGACTGATGTAAATGTCATCTTCGAGTTGCTTGACTTGTAATCAAAGAAAGAATTGGAGTTTCCCATTAAGCTCATCTTGAATTTGGTCTTCATGAGATTACCAAATTTCTGACAAAGACATTCATTCGTCGATCCGAAAATGATGTCCTCAACGTAAACTTGAACGATCATCAAGTCTTTGTCTTGCCTTTTGACGAAGAGAGTCATATCGATTGTTCCTCTGATTAAGTTGGATTTGACCAAAAATTCGCTCAAAACATCATACCAAGCACGAGGGGCTTGTTTTAGTCCATAGAGAGCTTTGTCCAATCGATATACATGATCAGGATGGTTCTCGTGCATGAACCCTTCGGGTTGAGCGACGTAGACTTCTTCATTTAATACGCCGTTGAGAAAGGCAGTTTTGACGTCCATTTGATAGACTTTGAAGTCTTTGTGAGCCGCGTATGCTATGAATAAGCGAATAGCTTCAATACAGGCGACCGGAGCATACGTCTCGTTGTAATCAATACCTTCTTGTTGATTGTATCCCTTAGCAACGAGTCGTGCTTTATTTCTGATTACTTCACCGTTCTCATTTTTCTTGTTCTTGAAAACCCATTTAGTTCCAATTATGGTGTTGCCTTGTGGTCGAGGACCCAACGTTCAAACTTGTAGACGCTCGAACTGGTTGAGTTCATCTTGCATCGCGATTACCCAATCCGGGTCTTTAAGAGCTTTAACTACCTTATTTGGTTCGTTTTGGCTTAGGAAACATGTGAATAAACCGCTTTGTGTAGACGTCCTAGTACGTATACCACTTGAAGGATCACCGATAATCTGGTTTGTAGGGTGAACTCGAGTCCATTTGCATTCGTGAGGAATAACTGAAGTAGATTCATCATTGGATTGTAGATCGAGACATCGTGGATTAATGGGTTGATCATTCGTAGTTGGGAAATTCAATTCAAATGTTGAATCGGTAGGAATTTCCTCATCTGCATCAATAGGAGTTGCAGCATTAGATGAAGATTCTGAATTAGTAGACTCTCCAACATTTGTCAGATTTTGAAGAAAAGGAGTCTCAAAATGAATTTCTTCCATTGAGGGAGATGGGGCACTGCTTGGTGTCGAGTGAGACGAAGCAGGCATTTGAGACTTGTTCCGATAAAAGTGTTCGAATAGAGAATCTAAATCTTCATGGTCAGCGGGAATTGCTTCATTCTATGTTGATGTAGAAGTTGCCGAAAGTTGTTGACCTTGTGCCAACACGCCTATAAGTTCGGGTTCTGAACTATTTTGTTCAGAAGCCAATTCCGTTATTTCTTGAAAAGTGACGTTGTAGCTTTCAAGAATTGTACGAGAAGACTTGAGGTAGACGCGATGTGATTTTGAGGTAGAGGAATATCCGACCAAAATGGCTTCAAAGGCTTTGGGATCGAACTTGCTTCGATTCTCCCGATTGTTGGCCACAAAACACTTGCAACCAAATATTTTGAAGAATGAGATATTCGAAATTCTTTGATTAATTAACTCATATGGCGTCTTTTCGAAGCGTTTGTGAATAATTGTCCTAGTTTGAGTAAAACATGTCGTACTCACTGCTTCAGCCCATAGAAAGTGAGGAAGACCGAAGTATATGAGCATTGTTCTTGCAGCGTCAACTAAAGTCCGGTTCTTTCTTTCTACGACACCATTTTGTTGAGGCGTTTTTGCGGCTGAGAATTGTTGAATAATTCCAAGTGATTGATAAAAGTTGTTGAGACGCTGATTCTTGAATTCAGTTCCGTTGTCTATTCTTATTACTTGGATTTTCTTTTGCAGGAGATTCTAAGTTGTATTCACAAAGCTTATTATCAAATCTCCAGTCTCATGTTTAGTTCGGAGATATCTTGTCCATATGTAGCGAGAATAATCGTCGATAATTACTAACACATATTTACGACCGTTGATGCATTGTGTACGCATTGGTCCGCAAAGGTCCATGTGAAGTAACTCTAAGGGTCGAGATGTAGAAGCAACTTGCTTGATTTTATGAGAAGCTCGCTTCATTTTTCCCATTTGACAAGCCGAACAGTGATGTTCTTGGTTAGAAGAAATTGTTGGCAGACCATTGACCAACTTTTAACACTGAGTTTATGAAGAGATTTTAAAATTAGATGAGACAGACGTTTATGGCATAACCTGTTCCTCTGGATTATTGCCTGAGAGATGAAGCAGACAGCTGTCGAAGGTCGAACTGTTGTCAGATTGATTGTGTATAGATTTGATCTTCGTGATCCTGTGAGAAGCTCTGGATTCTGACTATTCAAAACTCTGCACTGTTCAGCTAGAAATAATACTTGAAATCCTTTGTCACAGAATTGTCCTATGCTGAACAGATTGTGCTGAAGACCTTGGACGTAAGAGACATCTTTAATCGTCAAATTTGGCAGTAAAATGTCTCCAAATCCGAGTATGGGAGCTGAGTCATTGTTGCCAAATCAGACTTTGCCATTGTAACGATCTTGATAGTTGCTCAACACTTCTTGTTTTCCCGTCATGTGTGTGGAGCAACCAGAATCTAAATACCACACATGATGGATCTGCATAGAAAGAATTAGGGAGACTTAGGTACCCACTTTTGAATGGGTCCTCTCGGATTAGCAGATTTGATAATTAAGGTTTGTTCATCTTTGGTTCCTAAATTATGAGAATGCTTAGGTACCCAAACCAACTTAGAAGTAGTTGGTTTAAGTAGTACATCTTTAGACAATTTAGCCTTATTGACTTTTGTTTGCCTAGGTGGTGACTTAGGAATCCATTGTGGTTGAACCTTACATGGGAGGTTAATTTCAGCACGAACAAATGTCTGATTTGTCTTATTGTTGGAGAAAATCTTTTCTCTGGCTAGTCTCCTAAGGTGTTTAGCTGAATGTACGTGTACTGGATACCTTAGGTGAGAACAAGAATGTATGGAGCTATAAGCTTTCTTAATAGTTGGATCTTGTTTCTGACGAGACTTAATACTTGCATTTGTTTTAGAATGATGAGGATTATTTTTAGAAGTAGAGCCAATTTCAAAGTTTGTGCTTTCAAAAATAATAGGCTTTAACGCATAAGTTGAAAATACTAGAAATCGCTGTCTTCGTACGAGTGTCCTTAGTTTTTGACGTAGAAGAAATAGATAACAAATCATTTTTCTCCTGAAATTTTATTCTAGGTACTCTTTCCTTTGGATGGAGTAGAAAAAGAGTTAGTAAAAATCTTTCTCCTTTTTGAAGCATTTAAGGATTCGTTTTCTCTCTTTAAAATTTTTAAAGAAGATTTATTTTCTTTTGAAATATTTTGAAAAATAATGGGAAAGTTTTTCTTAGATTTAATCTTGTCCTTCATTAACGATTTTTCTTTCAAAATAAGATCAGGATAAGTTTTTGAAGTAGATGAAGTTTTGAGATTGCAAAAATCTCCAGTAAAAGTTCGTTCTTTTCAGCTTTGAAAATCTTTCTTTCAGTTTCCATGGAAGCGTTTAAATCAACTATTTTTCTAATAATAGCCGGAATATAACAGAAATTAGAATTTTGAAAATGATCAATATTAACTTCCTTGTCGTTAGAGAAATCTTCTAGGGGATATAATGAATTATAATCACTAGAGAAGTTGAGATCTCTTGTCTTGTACTATTTGTCTCAGAGGTAGCTATGGTTAATTCAAGACTATAGATTTTTTCCTTAGCGTTAGATAAGAGAATTTCGAGATGAATTTCTTATCTAATTGCTTTTTGAAATTGCTTTCCCTAAGAGTTAGTTTCTCTTCTAATTCCTTTGTTCGAGTCCGCTCAATTTTCATGTTAGTGTACTTAAGCTGTAACGATTCTAACATGTTTGATAATGTGGAATTAGACATGTGTACCTCTTGTGACGAAGATGATGCTTTGTCGTCGTCAGGCCTCCTTAATGGGTCATCAATTGAAGCGTCGTCGACGTATAGCATAAGTCCAAGATTTTCGTCTTCAGAATCTGTGGTGTCTTCCAGCCAATGCTCTTGTTCTGCCATCAGTGCTACTCCAGCCTCTTTCTATTTAGTGAGTTGGAATTTTTTGGAGTAGTAGTTGGCGTCCTTTTTCTTGGGTAATATGCATTCCCTGGAGAAGTGTCCGATCTTTCCACAATTATAACATTTTTTTGGTTCTTTGACACTTTTTGATTCTGAGGACTCGGCCGGTCTTTCCCTTTGCTTGGAGCTAGATGTCCGAAGTTTATTGGCCGAAGACGATGATTTCTTTTTGTAATACTTTTTACTCATCATTTTAGAAATGAGAGCTAACTGTTTCTTGAACTCCTTCATATCAGGTTCGGAGTCCGAGTCAGATTCTCCTTCATCTTCTGAAGAACATGGCAGCTTGATACTTTTATCCTTTCGAGATCGACTTTGCTTTCTTTCTGATACCAGTGCTATAAAATCATCGATGTGCTTGCCCTTTAGTTCTTTTTGGATCTCGCTTATATCTTCTTCATGTTGGGCGGGATTATCAAAGACGGCGTGGATATCCATTTCGTCCAAATCCTTATTTTGTCGGATTTGAATGGATATTTTCTTCCACTCCGGTTGAAGAGAAGAAAGAAATCTGATGTTGACCTCCATGTTGGTCTTGAATTTATCTATCTTCCTCATTTCATTAAGAAGAGTTAGATATCTTTGATAGAGTTCATAAACCGATTACATTGTCTTAGCTTTGAAAGAGTCGTAAGCTGTTGAATATTTGCTTTTTTTGCTTTCACTCCAACTTCGGTTCGTTGCATCATCTTGTGGAGGTCGTCCCACATTGCCTTTGCACTCGATAGATTATCTATTTGCATATAGATGTCATTCGGTATTCCTTGCATTAGGAAAGTCTTGACTCCCAAGTCTGCTTTGGCTCTTAAACGCTCCCCCTCGATGTATTCACCCGGAACTTTAAGTCTTCTGGTTGCTGGAATAGGAGGATTGTTTGTGGCATCTCCTTCTTGGATGAACCAAAATTGAGCTGGACCTTCTTGAAGTGACGCTATCAAATTTATGGCTTGATCTTTCGTTTCCAAGAAGTTCATGAACCGGCTTCTCCATACTGTGTATTCGCCTCTTCGAAGAATTGGAGTCGGGACGTCGTTTCCAAAAATGTTTTTCGAGCAGTAAAGTTTTTAGAGTTAAAAATGTTAAACTTTTTAATCGAAAAAGTTTTTCGAATGTTTAAGGATTTAATTATATGTTTATCGAAAAATATTTTTCGGAAAAAAATGTTGAAAAGATGATCTTATCCAAAAATATTTTGTCGAAAAACTATGTTGATCACAAAAACTCTTATCGAATAACTTGTGATCGAAAAATTACTAGTGATCGAAAAACTTTGTTTTTAGTTTGACTCAAATTGTTGACTGTAAAATTTTTCGATGGAATATTTTTCGATCGAAAATATGATTTAGCTAATTTTGGATCGAAAAATTTATTCGCTCGAAAAAGATATTTATATATGAATCGAAAAACTAATTATTAAAATAATGTTTTTCGAGTCTGAAATTTGAGTAAAACATCGAAAATAGTGTTTGTCGTCGAAAGATTTCTCGGCTACAAACTTGGTCGAAAAATATTTTTCGATCCAAGTTTTTCGATCGAATAACTGATCGAAGAACATCTAAGTTCAATGTAACAGTGAATTCCAAATTCAACCGAGATGTTCAATTTAGGTGCTGAAATTCTGGATAATCACTCGTTTAACAGTTCTAAATATGAACAAAAACAGAATCAGCCACGTTTAATAGCAAACTATATCGAGATTTAAGAAGATCAGATCGGACTCAAAACTTGATCGCAAAAGCAAAAATCGATCTAAATCGAATATCTGAATTAATATGACGTTCTAAGAGATTGAAATCAGTACGTAAATCAATCCTAACATATAATCTATCACTTAATCAGCAAGATCAACAACAAAATTCGCACAATTAAGCATATTGATCAAAATATAAGTCACGTGAGTTTTTCGATCGAAAAATCTGGGAAATTATTTTGATCTGAAAATTGCGAATTCTATCCAAAATCAATCACGATTCGCTCTGATACAAATTGTTAGGTCCTGATTCATCAATCAACAAGCAACCTAAGCACGAATTCTCGGTATTCGTGTCAGAAATCTTACGGATTACGTTCGGTCGAATAACCATGTTGAAGATCTTGAGAGAGGTATTTCCGAGTTTCTCGATCGTATTCTCTCTCGTTTAAAAAATGAATTCGATGCTTGTAATTTTCTGAATAATAAAACTTGTTTTGACTTTGATAGTGTACATCATATTTATACCTATATCAAAGGTATAATTACTATTAGGTCCTACACTATCAAAACATCTAATTACGCCTCTAATTACAAGGATAATAAAATAATAAAGTACAATTCTAATATTCTCTTCAAGAGCTTTATCCAATATATAGACATACTCGGGATAGTTTTCGTGCACGAACACGGGTTGAGAGACGTAGACTTCTTTTAACACGCCGTTGAGAAATGAGGTTTTAATATCCATTTGATAGACTTTGAAGTCTTTATGAGCTGCGTAAGCTAAAAATAATCGGATTGCTTCGATACGTGCAACCGGAGCATACATCTCGTCGTAGTTAATACCTTCTTGTTGATTGTACCCATTGGCTACAGTCGTGCTTTATTCCTGATAATTTCACCATTCTCGTTCTTCTTAATTTTGAAAACCCATTTAGTTCAAATAATTGTTTTGCCATGCGGTCTAGGAACTAATGTCCAAACTCGTAGACGCTCGAATTGGTTGAGTTCATCTTGCATTGCGATCACCAATCCGGGTCTTTAAGGGCATCGACAACCTTAATTGGTTCGTTTTGGCTTAAGAAGCATGTGAATAATCCGCTTTGTGTAGACGTCCTAGTGCGTACTCCACTTGAAGGATCACCGATAATTTGGTCGATAGGATGAGCTCGAGTCCACTTGCATTCATGAGGAAGAACCGAAGTAGATACATCGTTTATTTGTAGATCGAGACTTTCTGAATTTATGGGTTGATCATTCATAATTGGGAAATTCAATTTTGAAGTTGAATTGGAAAGGATTTCCGCATCGGCATTGGTAGGCGATGCAACACTTGTTGAAGATTCAGAATTTGAGGAATCTAGAACATTTGTTGGAATCTGAGGATTGGGAGTCTCAATTTGAATTTCTTCCGTAGAGCGAGAAGGACCGCTGCTTGGTATAGAATGAGACGAAGCAAGTATTTGAGACTCGTTCCGATAAAAATGTTCACATAGACAGTCCAAATCTTCCAGATCGGCGAGAATTGCTTCTTTTGACTTTGAGGTAGAAGTTGTCGGAAGTTGTTGACTTTGTGCCAACATGCCTATAAGCTCGGGTTCTGAACTGTTTTGTTTAGAAGCCAACTCGGTCACTTCTTGAAAAGTGACGTTGTAGCTTTCCAATATTGTACGAGAAGACTTGATATAGAAGCGGTATGCTTTAGAAGTGGATGAATATCCAACAAAGACAGCTTCAAATGCTTTACGGTCGAACTTGCTTCGATGCTCCCGATCGTTGGCCACAAAACATTTGCACCCGAATACTTTGAAGAAAGAGATATTCAGAATCCTTTGATTAGTTATCTCATACATCGTCTTTTCAAAGCGTTTGTGAATAATCGTCCGATTTTGCGTAAAACATGCGGTACTCACTGCTTCATCCCATAGAAAATGAGGGAGACCGGAATGTATTAGCATTTGTTCTTGCAGCTTCAACTAAAGTCCGGTTCTTCCGTTCTACGATGCCATTTTGTTGAGGCGTTTTAGCGGTTGAAAATTGTTGAATAATTCCAAGTGACTGATAGTAATTGCTGAGACATTGATTCTTGAATTAACTCCCGTTATCAGTCCGGATTTCTTGGATTTTCTTTTGCAGGAGATTCTGAGTCGTATTCACAAAGCTTTTTATCAGGTCTCCAGTTTCATCCTTAGTTCGGAGATATCTTGTTCAGGTGTAGTGAGAATAATCGTTGACAATTACTCACATATTTACGACCGTTAATACTTTGTGTACACATTGGTCCACAAAGGTCTATGTGAAATAATTATAAGGGTCGAGATGTAGAAGCAACTTGCTTGAGTTTGTGTGATGCTCGCTTCATTTTTTCCGTTTGACAAGCCGAATAATTATGCTCTTGATATATGGAAATCGTTGATAGACTGTTTACCAACTTTTTGATAGAAAGTTTGTGAAAAGCTTTGAGGTTTAGATGAGACAGACGTTGATGCCATAAGCTGTTCCTCCGTATTGTAGTTTGTGAGGTGAGGCAAACAGCTGTCGAAGGTCGTACTGTTGTCAGATTGATGGTGTATATATTAGCTCTTCGAGATCCTGTTAGAAGTTCTTGATTCTGACAATTTAAAATTCTGCACTGATCAGCTAGAAACATCACTTGAAATCCATTATCGCAGAATTGTCCTATGCTGAACAGGTTGTGTTTAAGACCTTGGACGTAAGAGACATCTTTGATTGTCAGATTCTGCAGAAGAATATCTCCAAAGCCTAGTACTGGAGTTGAATCGTTGTTGCCAAATCTGACTTTTCCGTTGTAACTGTCTTGGTAGTTGCTCAACAGGTCTTGATTTCCCGTCATGTGTGTGGAGCAACTGGAATCTAAATACCACACATGTTGGATCTGCATAGAAAAATTTTAGAGAGACTTAGGTACCCACTTAGTAATGGATCATCTCGGATTAGCAGATTTAGTAAGTAAGGTTTGTTCATTTTTTGTTCCTAAACCATTTAGCTCTTAAGTACCCAAACCAACTTGGAAGTAGTTGATTTAAGTGGTACCTCTTTAGGCAACTTGGCCTTGTTGGCTTGCGTTGGCCTAGATGGTGTCTTGGGAATCCATTGAGGTTGAACCTTACATGGGAGGTTAATTTCAGCGCGGACAAATGTCCTATTAGTCTTAGTGCATGAGAAAATCTTTTCTCTAGCTAGTCTCTTAAGGTGCTTGGCTGAGTGTACTTTGACCGGATACCTTAGATGAGGACAAGAATGTACCGAGCTATAAGCTTTCTTTATAGTCGGATCTTGTTTCCTACGAGACTTAAGATTTGCATTTGTCTTATAATGATGGATTATATTTTTAGAAGTAGAGCTGATTTCTAAATTTGCGCTTTCAAAATTAATAGGCTTTAACGCATAAGTGGAAGCAACAACATTAAAATTAGAAACGGTTGTCTTCTTACGAGTGTCCATAGTTTTTGATACAGAAGAAAGTTGTGAAAATAAATCATTTCTATCATTTTTCTTCTGAAATTCTATCCTATGCACACTTTCCTTTGCATGCTTCACCTCTTTTTCTACTCTACCTGTGGATGGAGTAGAAAAAGAGTTAGTAAAAATCTTTTTCCTTATTGAAGCATTTAAGGACTCTTTTCCTCCCTCTATGCTCTTTAAAGAAGATATATCTTCTTTAAAATATTTTGAAAAATAATGGGAGGTGTTTTCTTAGATTTAATCTTGTCTTTAATTAATTATTTTTCTTTCAAAGTAAAATCATCACAAGATTTTTAAATTGAGGATGTTTTGAGATTAGAAATATCCAATAAAAGCTCATTCTTTTCAGCTTTGAAATTCTTTCTTTATGTCTCTAAGGAAGCGTTTAAATAAGCTATTTTCTTAATAATAGCAGGTATATAACAGAAAATAGAATTTTGAAAATGATTATAATTTTCTTCCTTAACTTTAGGAAAATCGTCTAATGGATATAATGAATTATAGCCACTAGACAAGTTGATTTTCCGTGGCTTGTAACTATTATTCAAATCAGTGTAGTCAAAGGGGATGTCAATCCTATTTGTGGCTTTTCGTTTATATTCTTCTAAGGCATTTACTTCGGAAGAAGTAGTAAAGGCCATTAGAGAAGTAAATCATAATCCCATATATTTGATATCATATAACTGTTTGACATTGACCTTTTTCAAGTTACAGAGATTGTTAAAACCTAAGCCTTCTTTAAAATTATAAAATTTCACATCAAGAGGTTGACTTAGAAATATAGTATGATCCATTTGCCCCTTTTTTGTTAGAAGATCGTCTAAAGTTTTAATCCTAGAGTAAAGCTTCTTACGTTCGTCAGAGATTTCCTTAAAAATTATTTCTTGAAATTTCTAAATCTATCTGACAATCGTTTAGAGTCCTACTATGGTAATTTATTTTTATCTCAGAGGTAGCTATCCTAGATTCAAGACTAGTTATGGTTTCCTAAGCATTAGATAAAATAATTTATAAGTGAATTGTTCTATCTAATTGCTTTAAATTATTTTCACTAAGGGCTGGTCTCTCTTCTAATTCTTTTGTACTTTTCCGCTCATTTTTCATGTTAGTATACTTAAATTGTAAAGATTCTAACATGTTTAATAATGTAAAGTTAGGCATTGTTACCTCTAGTGATGAGATTAATGCTTTTTCTTCGTTGATGAGTTATCGTTTGAGGCGTCGTCGAGGTATGCCATTAGAGCCAGATTTTTGTTTTCAAAATTTGTGGTGTCTTCCAGCCATTGCTCTTGTTCGGCCATCAGAGCTACTCCAGCCTCTTTTTGTTTAGTTAGTTGGAATTTCTTAGAGCAGTAGTTGACGTCTTTCTTCTTAGGAAGATTGCATTTTCTGGCTTTGAATATCTTGAGAGAGAGAGTTTTTTTATTGTTTTTCTCTCTCTTAGAATGTGAATTCAATGCTTGTGATTTTCCTAAAATGAACTTGTGTATTGAAAATTTCAGTAAAATCCGTCAATTTTTCATTTTAGCATGATGTTAGGGTTTCAGTAAAATCCGTCAATTTCAGTAAAATACGTTTCCAAAATCGTTACGAAAATCCTAATTTTCGAAAGTTTTGAAAATTGATTTTTTTCCATTGTCTTTCGAAAATACCCTCTCGCAATATGATTTTCGATACCCTCTTTCGAAAATCGAATTCGAATAGAAGACATTCGAAAAACCGATTTTCACAACTGTCTTTCGAAAATTAGCTTTACACCTACAAAATTTTCGCAACCACGTCTTTCACAAATCGATTTTTGCATAACACCTTTCGAAAATCAATTTACTTATAGAAGACTTTCGAAAATCCAATTTTCGTAACTTCGGTATCGAAAACCAACACTTAAAAATATTTTTACATGGTGTTTCACAAATCATATTTTCGCATAACAGGCTTTCGAAAATAAATTTTCACAACTATAAACATTTCAAAAATTGATTTTTGCACAACGGACTTTCGAATATCTCGCTTTCAAAAATTTAACTTTTGCGAATGATTTTCGCACTGAACACTTAGAAAATTTTTGCATCCAAAACATCTTCGAAAACTGTCTTTTGCAAACCGACTTTCAAAAATTATACTTAGACTATTTTTCTCGAAAAATGCTATGTCGAAAATTGTTTTTGCAAATTACACTTCCGCCCATCATATTATTCGAAAATCTTATTTTTGCAAATTTATCGAACAGAGAACATTTGCGAACACTCTGCATTCGAAAATTACATTTTTGCAAACCAGAATTTTGAAAATCATTTTGAACAAAACACTTGGAAAAATTTTCAATAAACTACTTTCGGAAATACAACTTTTTGCAGCCGA
Source organism: Linderniella brevidens (assembly GCA_004919715.1). Classification (NCBI taxonomy): domain Eukaryota; kingdom Viridiplantae; phylum Streptophyta; class Magnoliopsida; order Lamiales; family Linderniaceae; genus Linderniella; species Linderniella brevidens. The sequence continues at coordinate 12,035,437 of SWDC01000148.1, forward strand.
TTTGAAAATTTTCGAAAACATTCGAAAATTAGATTTTCGCATCAGCGCACACGAAAACCTTTTCCGGACTTGAAAATTTTTCTCAAAACATACCATTATCGAAAATCATATATTCGTAATGTTACACGCGAAAACCACCTTTGTCATAACACTTAGAAATTTTCGAGACTACACTTCAACTTAACACTTAGCACATTTTTGAACTCCACATTTTCGAAACTCGATACACTGGACTTAGAAATTTTTTTGAAAAACACCACACGACTGTTGGACGCTCGAGTTCTTTACTTGACTAATGATTTCTACTTCTGTCCAACCTCTACAAATATAAAATGGCTTCCTCCTATACACAAGAAGAAATTTACCCGCAAAAGAAATGGATACAAGTGAAGGTCGGCCTAGACATGAACACAGTCAAGTGTAAGCACGAAGTTGTTGTGGCCATACTCAAAGGGCACCCAATGTGGCCGGCATTCACCCTCAACACGCAAGTACCATAGGTCTAACTCTAACAATTCTGGGGTACCCTCAAGAGGACGAATGTTAAGACAACCTTAAAACTCAAGTTCACATCAACAAAATAGAGGTGCTCCTCACAAAGACCATCCTCCGAAGAGTCCTTGTACTGCCGATGCTACAATCTTTTGAGGATCTCCAACTGGGGATGCTACAATCTTATGAGCGCAGATCAGCAACTTAAGTCATCGAATGATTCGCGCACCGGTCACATTGCCACTCCCAAACTGCGATCGAGCTCCAGCTTGAACGACGCTGCTCGCCACATGAATAGCACGCCAAGTAGCAGAGGGATTGGACCCGAGGCCGACCTCCAAATAGTTCCATGAGGGAAGTAACTAGCTTTTATGACTTGGCCAAGCAGACTTTCCGGATTCATCAGCAATCTCCATATATGTATGGCAAGAAGAGCTAAATTAAAGGTTTTAAATTGGAAAAACCCATACCACCCACGGACTTTGTCTTGCTCAATTTTCCCACGACACCTAATGTAGCTTATGTCTATCAGAAGAACTCCACCAAAAACGTGTAATCAATTTTTGTATGTCACGTATTAATGACATTGGAATTCCAAATACACTCATAGCGTACGTAGGAATCACATGTAGTATTGCCTTGATGAGAATCTCCCGTCCAACCTGTGAGAGCACCTTTGTCGACCAACCGCGCACATGCTTCCAAATGCGGTCCGAATATTGTTAAAAACCTCATTCCGACTCCTTCCCACCAACGAAGGCAAACCAAGATACAAGCCAAGGGTCGAACAACATAGGAGTTGTATTTGCTCATCAACGTTTGGGGAAAAGCCGCAGATGACTTTGAGAAATTTAGATAGGTTCTGTTTTCATCATAGCCCTTGTCTTTCCAATGATTGGATTTAGATAGGTTATGGCGAGGCCAGGGGTCTTGAAAATGTAGTTCTCGGGAAAGTTGTTGAGTGGGAAGCCCTTCATGAGCGGAAATTCCATGTTGACCTTCTTCATGTTGTTCTCTATTGCAATTTGAAGGTCGTGTGAGGTGTGATATTTGATATGCCGCACCATGAATCTTTTTAGCCCCTCGAGTCCTTCAGTCTTGATATATTCAGGATGCGTCTTGTACTTTCTCTTGTACATTTGATATAATTGGTAGACTTCATCCGGTGGAAGGAATGGGAGATAGCTTTCATCTATCTCTTCTCAAGTGCGGTTGTTGTCCGCTCGCTCAATTATGTAGATAGGAGTTGTATATCTTCCGATTGTATGAGAGACTCCGACGAGTTGGAGAATCGGTGGCTTGTTCTTGACGTTTTCCTTCAGTTGATCAGCTGGAATGCCACTACGATCGGGTCCGAGATAGTTAAGCATGAAGATATGCTCCATTTTCTTCCTATCTTTCCAGTGTGAGATGCCCCTCAAATTAAGTTTGTTGAGCTTCTTGATCTTGTTTAGAGCCCTCCAAATTTGCTTTCTTATGTCTTCAATGAAGGGGACTTTAATTTTGACATTCTTCCATGGCGTCTCGACTCTAACTGTCCCTTTTGATAGACGGGGAGGAGAGTCGACTCTGAGCCTTATCATTTCGGGTAGCTCTGGAAGGGCAGAACTGTAGTTCTCGCCTTCTTGAAGTTCTTCTTCTTCAAGCAATACCAAGTCCACTGAAGCTTATTGTAGGAAGTATCTGACGTTGGAGAGTCGAGCTTGAGCAGCTTTCTCTGGTTCCCGTTCCGTCGTCCACTTCTCGTTTAGGATGGAGTCCTCTACGATCAGATTGAATCGTAGGCAACTACTTCTTGATGAACTTGGGGAAGGTTTGAGGTTGGGATCGTATGTGGATTTGTAGGAGAGAGGGTTAGTGTTTGGGATATGGTGGGAGGTGTGGTTCTTTGTTGGCGGCTTTGAGATTGTCTGGTTGGTGGGTGTGAGGACGATCCTCCAGCTTCTTGAGTCTTTGTCTGACTCAATCCACGACCGCTCCTTGTTGTTCGTTTCCGTTTCTCCCCCTCATGACGATCCGGATCATCGGGATCGTCATGTCTACGTTTGGTGCGGGAGCTTTCTTCACGGCACGTTGTTTGTGCTGGCGGCTCTAGTTCATCTATTAATCTTTTGTAGAGACTTTCTTCTGCGGGAGTTTTTGTCTCTAGTTCGAGAAGGCGTGAGATGAGGATATCATGAAGCCGAGTGATCGGGATGGTGTATGGGTTGATAAGTGAGGGTGAGGGAGTTGGGGTGGTGAGGATTGGTTGTAGTGGGGTGTGTAATGTGGTGGTAGGAAGTGGTGAGGAGACGGGTGTGGTTTGTGTGTCAGTGGGAGCAGCTTCTGAGACTGGTGTTTTCCCGGTGTCTCTTCGGGAAATCTCGAGAGCATGGAGCATTCGGTCCATCAGACGATCTTCTAGTGAAGACAGGGCTGAGGAGAGCGCTTCTTGTAGTCTGTGCTCCGTCACGAACATCGGTGGAGTGGGACCAGAGAGGCGCTCCACTGTGACAACATCAGAGTAGATTTCCGATGTGCCGCCTATAGTAGGTCTTGAGGGTCTGGTACGTCCAAGGACATCCGTTATCAACCCTGAAGCCACCACTTCAGAGGGTTGGCCTATTGTTGGCTCCGAAGATATTGGGGGTCCAATAGGGCTTCCACCCAATCCTTGAGATGATACGATAGGTATCACCTCTTTGGGTGTTGAGACAGATTCAATTTGAATCTGTTCAGTAGGCTGATCGCTTGGTGATGGATGAGTTGGCTCCGAAGTCGGTAGAAGTGAAGGCACTACAGATGAGGCTGAAAGTTTTTGTCGGCGAGAGCCCCTTTGTTGGAGTCTGTGTGCTTCATATGAGTCGGTTGCCTCAGGAGAGATATCTTGTGGGACACCTTCGGGTTCAATCTCCTGAGGCGTGACTTCGGTCTCTGTTGTTGTCACCAAGGGTTCCTTTTGAGAAGGCGCTGGGGCAGGATCCATGGCACGTACCATCGCCTCCGTGATGAAGTTGTTCTGGCAGTAATCTTGGTAGGCCTCTTCAGTTGGATGAGCTAAACGGAGCAACTCCAATGGGATCAGCATTGATTGGAGTGCTAGATCGGTGGCCTTCGGGTTGTGGAAGAATCGAAGGCGTGGCGGAGTGTAGTCCGCAATTGGTGTTAGTCTTGGGATCTCTGGATGGACTTCCATGAAATGCGAGATCATTACCGGGAACCACCAAACATATGGAAGAGATCTGGCCTTCGACTTTGTCTCCCTCTGACGCATCTGGTCGGTGAGATCGTTCCAGATCAGTTGGGCCACGTCATTTCTTTTGGAGAAGACCACTCCGTGAAAAATGCGTAGAATGTTTCCATTCGACTTGTCGAAGCCGGAGTGTTTTGGGGAGAGGCATTTGTTGATGATGCCGAACAGTGTCTTCCACGGATGAGGAATCCCGCTATTTTGAAAGTTGGCTAGTTTAGTTAACGGCGGTTTGTATCCCATCCGGAGCATGTCTTCGACGATCTCCGCATCCGTTCGAAGTCGGTCGTATTCATCGTACTGTGGGAGATCGAGCACCATGGCCAGTGGATTTTTCGTCATGGCGATGTGTCTTGTGTTGAGCTTTGTCATATAGTCCACGCTATCGCCGTTGACGAAACTCTGCATGTATCCCCAAAATTGCTGGAGATAGACCATTGGTATTGTGGCCGTCATGGTCAAGGCTGGCCATAAAGGGTGTCCTTTGAGGATGGATATTATGACGTCCGGACACCGAAACGTTGTCAAATCCAGTTGGAAGTTGTTGTCTTGGACTGACATATAACTTTCAGATGAGTAAATATGAGGGTAGTTGGGAGTTGCCATATCTGCAAAAATAATATTAGGTTCATTGGTCGATAAAGTTTCATGAATGAATGAATTTGATTAAGAATGAATGTAGAGGAAAATTGTATATTTAAAGACTTATCGCGGAAGACTTAGTAGCGTGTTTTTCTTCGAGTAACAATTTATTCGATCTTTAAAATTTGCGATCGAAATTTTTCTAAGTCTTGAAAAATTTTCTAAGTCTTTTGCAGCGTGTTTTTATTCAAGTAAAGGTTTATTCGATTGATAAGTTTTGCGATTGAATAAAAATGTGTCGAATAACTCAAGTTTTCGCTGATAACATTTACGATCGAATAAAATGTTATCGAAAACAATAGTTTTTCGCTGATTAAGTTTTCGATCAAATAAAAAATTGTCGAAAAACATTAGTTTTTCGTTGCTTAGTTTTGTGATCGAATAAAAGAATATCGAAAACCTTAAAGTTTTCGCCGCTGACTTTTGCGATCGAATAAAATATAATCGAAAAAATAAGTTTTTCACCGCGTCGTTTTGCGATCGAATAAAAATATGTCAAAAACAAAAGGTTTTCGACGCTGAGTTTTGCGATCGAATAAAATTTTAACGAAAACTAAAGTTCTTCGATGATACTGTTTGCGACACAAACTTTTTCGATCGAAAATTTTCAAATCAAACAGTAAATATGTAAAACATAATCTTCGATTTCTGGGTAAATCATGGGTTTATATGGGTTTGAAATGTTCAGAGAACAGTGGCGAATCCGAATATCATGATTTTAACCCAAAAGATTGAGTTTAAACACTTTAATTTGAGGCTCGAAAAATCAGTTTTCGTCGAAAAAATAAACATGAACTTGACAACTCTCGCGAGTTTCGCTCATATCACTCAATTTATTTTTATCAAGGAGATTTTTAGTAGATATATCACTCTTATCATCACAACAAAATTATCAAAATTAATTTGTTATCGTAGTATTTTTAATCAACTTGCCAAGTGAGAGTTCGTCATTTTGAATCAAAGGGACTTTTAAGGGATTACTTTTAGGCTCTGACTAAGGGGTAGGAATTTAGGGTTAGTGATTTTAAAAATTCTTCTCTTCCTGGGGCCCTTTTTGTGAGATTCGATTCTGAGCCTTTTGCTTTTCCTTTCTGTAGTAATTTCTTTTCAGGGCTTTGAGAGATAAGATCTTCTTTGATTTTGGGTCGACACTGTGTTCCTTTAGAAAGTTTCACAGTTATGGAGTTCGAACCCAAGACTGTGCTTCTTTTCTCGTTTTCTCTACATAAGATCTAGATTATCATTGGAGAAGTTCACTTCGAGGTGCCTTACTTATAGGAGTATACGAGATTATCTAGTAGAAGTTCACTTCGAGATCAGTGTTTCTCTTCTATAATGATTGATAAATGCGTAATGTGCATCACTTTAGCTCTCCCCCTCTTTTTCTTGATTGAGTAACCCCGAATCATTTAAGTAATGTTGAAGGCTTAATCGTGTGTTTGATAAAGAAAAAGAATGTCGGAGAAGGCTCAAAGGGGATCTCTAGAGGAAAAAGTAAAGGATTTATAATTAGGCCAAGTGAGGAATTCCTAGTATGCCCTTATCATTTTCATGACAAACTAAACACAAAAGCGAGATGAAGCTACGAAAGACAAACCAAAAAATAGTCATTTGAAGTGTGACACTCAAAAAAAGTTTAAATTCTCACATGTATGATGTGGCTTTGTGTCTAGTGAATCATACAAATTTCTTTTGAATAAAAGAATGCCATATGAATTTTTAGGCAAATAACTTAATCATATATTTCGAAGAAATATTTTTGTGAGTAATTTCAAAATGGTCAAAATCATCGTTATCCCCCATTTTTTTTATTTATACTAATTATATATATTTATTTTATGTAAAAATAAAATATATTTATATATAAATATTTTTTTTTATTATTGTTTTTGTTTATTTTTAATTTTATTTTAGAAAAAAATCTTAAAAGATAGAGTCACTCAAAATAATCAAGAAATAGTAAGAAGCACATAGAATATCAAATTGAAGCATAGTAGAGCATGTAAAGCACATGTCAAGTAAAATTGAGATTCAACATGCTTAGCTTAGCAATAAGGAATTGAAATCGTTTTTCGTCCAATGCCTTAGTGAATAAGTCGGTAAGTTGAAGCTCCGTTTTAACAAAATACATATCTATCGTGCCTTTTTCTACATGATCTTTTATAAAATGACATCGTATGTCTATGTGTTTCGTGCGTGAATGATGCACAGGATTGCAAGTAATGGCTATAGCACTTTGAGAATCACTATAAATGGGAATGTTATTGAAATCAAACCCGTAATCGCGTAGTTGTGTCCGCATCCATAGAATTTGTGAGCAAAAGCTGGTAGCCGCAACGTATTCCGCCTCGGCCGTCAATGTTGACACACAATTTTGTTTCTTTGAAGACCGGCAGACCAACTTTTCGCCGAAAAATTGTGCTTTGCCAGACGTGCTTTTTCTGTCCATTCGACAACCTGCATAGTCAGCATCAGTATAGCCAATAAGTCTAAAGTCAGTATTTTTAGGATACCAAAGCCCTAAGTTTGGAGTTCCGTTGAGATATCGTATAATCCTCTTGACGACATTCATATGGGACTCCTTTGGGTCGGCTTGAAAGCGGGCGCATAGGAAAGTTGCAAACATAATGTGGGGTTGACTGGATGTCAAGTAGAGAAGAGATCTGATAATGCTCCGATAGGTGGGGTGATGTTGACAGCCTTTCCAGACGGATCAACATCCAGACATAAGAGTGTTCATCGGTGTGCTCTTGTCTTGATTAAATCTCTTCAGAATATCTCAGATATATTTGGTCTGACTGATGAAGATTCTATCATCGAGTTGCTTGACTTGTAATCCAAGAAAGAATTGTAGTTCTCCCATTAAGCTCATCTCGAATTTGGTCTTCATGAGATTACCAAATTTCTGACAGAGACGTTCATTCGTCGATCCGAAAATGATGTCGTCAACGTAAACTTGAACGATCATCAGGTCGTTGCCTTGTCTTTTGATGAAGAGAGTCGTATCGATTGTTCCTCTGATGAAGTTGGATTTGACCAAAAATTCGCTCAGAACATCATACCAAGCACGAGGGGCTTGTTTTAGTCTATAGAGAGCTTTGTCCAATCGATAGACATGATCAGGATGGTTCTCGTGTATGAACCCATCAGGTTGAGCGACGTAGACTTCTTCTTTTAAGATGCCATTGAGAAAGGCAGTTTTGACGTCCATTTGATAGACTTTGAACTCTTTGTGAGCCGCATATGCTAGAAATAAGCGAATAGCTTCAATACGTGCAACCGGAGCATATGTCTCGTCGTAATCAATTCCTTCTTGTTGATTGTATCCCTTAGCAACGAGTCGTGCTTTTTTCCTAATTACTTCACCGTTCTCATTTTCTTGTTCTTGAAAACCCATTTTGTTCCAATTATGGTTTTGCCTTGTGGTCGAGGAACCAATGTCCAAACTTGTAGACGCTCGAACTGGTTGAGTTCATCTTGCATCGCAATTACCCAATCCGGGTCTTTAAGAGTTTCGGCTACCTTAGTTGGTTCGTTTTGGCTTAGAAAGCATGTGAATAAACCACTTTGTGTAGACGTCCTAGTACGTACACCACTTGAAGGATCACCAATAATCTGATCAGTATGGTGAGCTCGAGTCCATTTGCGTTCGTGAGAAATAACTGAAGTAGATTCGTCATTGGATTGGAGATCGAGATATCTTGAATTAATGGGTTGATCATTCAGAGTTGGGAAATTCAATTCAGATGTTTAGTCGATAGGAATTTCCTCATTTGTATTTGTAGGAACTGCAGTACTAGATGAAGATTCTGAATAAGTAGATTCTGCAACATTTGTCGGATTTTGAAGAAGGGGAGTCTCATTATTGATTTCTTCCATTGAGGGAGATGGGGCACTGCTTGGTGTTGAGTAAGACGAAGCAGGCATTTGAGACTTGTTCCGATAAAAATGTTCGAATAGAGAATCTAAATCTTCATGGTCAGCGGGAATTGCTTCATTTGATGTTGATGTTGACGTTGCCGAGAGTTGTTGACCTTGTGCCAATACGCCAGTAAGCTCGGGTTCTGAAATATTTTGTTCAGAAGCCAAATCCGTCATTTCTTGAAATGTGACGTTGTAGCTTTCAAGAATTGTACGAGAAGACTTGAGGTAGACGCGATATGATTTTGAAGTAGAGGAATATCCGACAAAAATGGCTTCAAAGGCTTTGGGATCGAACTTGCTTCGATGCTCCCGATCGTTGGCCACAAAACACTTGCAACCAAATACTTTGAAGAATGAGATATTCGGAATTCTTGTATTAATTAGCTCATATGGTGTTTTCTCGAAGCGTTTGTGAATAATTGTCCTACTTTGAGTAAAACATTTTGTACTCACTGCTTCGGCCCATAGAAAATGAGGAAGACCGGAGTAAATGAGCATAATTCTTGCAGCTTCAACTAAAGTTCGGTTCTTTCTTTCTATGACACCATTTTGTTGTGGCGTTTTTGCGGCTGAGAATTGTTGAATAATTCCAAGTGATTGATAAAAGTTGCTGAGACTCTGATTCTTGAATTTTGTCCCGTTGTCCGTTCTGATTAGTTGGATTTTTTTTTGGAGGAGATTTTGAGTTGTATTCACAAAGCTTATTATCAAGTCTCCAGTCTCATCCTTAGTTCGGAGATATCTTGTCCATGTGTAGCGAGACGTCGACAATTACTAACACATATTTACGACCGTTGATGCTTTGTGTATGCATTGGTCCGCAAAGATCCATGTGAAGTAACTCTAAGGGTCGAGATGTAGAAGCAACTTGCTTGACTTTGTGTGATGCTCGCTTCATTTTTCCCATTTGACAAGCCGAACAGTGATGCTCTTGGTTAGATGAAATTCTTGGCAGACCGTTGACCAACTTTTTAACATTGAGTTTGTGAAGAGCTTTTAAATTGAGATGAGGCACACGTTGATGCCATAAGTTGTTCCTCTTGATTGTTGTATGAGAGATGAGGCATACAGCTGTCGAAGGTCGAATTGATGTCAGATTGATTGTGTATAGATTAGATCTTCGTGATATTGTGAGAAGTTCTTGATTTTGACGTTTCAAAACTCGGCACTGTTCAGCTAGAAATACTACTTGAAATCCTTTGTCACAGAATTGGCCTATGATGAACAGATTGTGCTGGAGACCTTGGATGTAAGAGACATCTTTAATAGTCAAATTTGGCAGTAAAATGTCTCCAAATCCGAGTATGGGAGCTGAGTCATTGTTGCCAAATCGGACTTTGCCATTGTAACGATCTTGGTAGTTGCTCAACAGTTTTTGTTTTCCCGTCATGTGTGTGGAGCAACGAGAATCTAAATACCACACATGATGGATCTGCATAGAAAGAAATTAGGGAGACTTAGGTACCCACATTTGAATGGGTCCTCTCGGATTAGCAGATTTGATAAATAAGGTTTGTTCATCTTTGGTTCCTAACTTATGAGAATGCTTAGGTACTCAAACCAACTTAAGTAGTTGGTTTCAGTAGTACCTCTTTAGACAATTTAGCCTTATTGGCTTGAGTTTGCCTAGGTGGTGACTTAGGAATCCATTGTGGTTGCACCTTACAAGGGAGGTTAATTTCAGCAGGAATAAATGTCTGATTTGTCTTATTGCAGGAGAAAATCTTTTCTCTGGCTAGTCTCCTAAGGTGTTTAGCTGAATGTACGTGTACTTGATACCTTAGGTGAGAAGAAGAATGTATGGAGCTATAAGCTTTCTTAATAGTTGGATCTTGTTTCTGACGAGACTTAAGACTTGCATTTGTTTTAGAATGATGATAGTTTTTAGAAGTAGAGCCAATTTCAAAGTTTGTGCTTTCAAAAATAATAGGCTTTAACGCATAATTTGAAGTAACAATACTAGAAATAGTTGTCTTCGTACTAGTGTCCATAGTTTTTGACATAGAAGAAATGGATAACAAATCATTTTTCTTCTCAAATTTTATTCTAGGCACTCTTTCCTTAGCAAGCTTCACCTCTTTTACTACTCGACCTGTGGATGGAGTAGAAAAAGAGTTAGTAAAATTTTTTTTTTTGAAGAATTTAAGGATTCGTTTTCTCTCTTTACGATTTTTAAAGAAGATTTATCTTCTTTCGAGATATTTTGAAAAATAATAGGAGAGTTTTTCTTGGTTTTAATCTTGTCCTTCAATAATGATTTTTCTTTCAAAATAAGATCAGGACAAGTTTTTAAAATAGAGGAAGTTTTGAGATTGGAAATCTCCAATAAAAGTTCGTTCTTTTCAGCTTTGAAATTCTTTCTTTCTGTTTCCAAGGAAGCGTGTAAAGTAGCTATTTTTTAATAATAGCTGGAATATAACAGAAATTAGAATTTTGAGAATGATTAATATTTTCTTCCGAATTTTTAGAAAAATCTTCTAGGGGATATAATGAAGTATAATCACTAGACAAGTTGAGATCTCTTGTCTTGTAACTATTATTCAAGTCGATGTAGTCAAAAGGAATGTTAGTCCAATCAGTGGCTTGTCGTTTAGAATCTTCTAAAGCAATTATTTCGGAAGAATTAGTAAATGCCATTAAAGAAGTTAATCCTAATCCCATATACTTGATATCGTATAATTGTCTAACATTGACCTTTTTCAAGTTACAAGGATTGTTAAAACCTAAGCCCTCTTTAGGATTATAAAATTCTTTATCAAGAGGTTGATTTAGTAGTTTGATCCGTTCGACCCCTTTTTATTAGAAGATCATCTAACGTTTTAATCCTTGAAAGTTTCTTACGTTCGTAACAAATTTATTTGAAATTATTCTTAGAAATTTCTAAGTCTCTCTGACAATCGATAAGAATTGTATTAAGTTCAGTAATTTTTGTCTCAGAGGTAGCTATGGTTAATTCATGACTAGAGATTTTTTCCTTCGCGTTAGATAAGATAATTTCGAGATGAATTTTCTTATCTAATTGCTTTTGGAAATTGCTTTCGCTAAGAGCTAGTTTCTCTTCTAATTCCTTTGTTCGTTTCCGCTCAATTTTCATGTTAGTGTACTTAACCTGTAACGATTCTAACATGTTTAATAATGTCGAATTAGAAAATTGTACCTCTTGTGACGAAGAGGATGCTTTGTCGTCGTCGTCGTCAGGCCTCCTGGATGGGTCATCATTTGAAGCGTCGTCGAGGTATGCCATAAGTGCAAGATTTTCGTCTTCAGAATCTGTGGTATCTTCCAGCCAATGCTCTTGTTCTGCATCAGTGCTACTCCAGCCTCTTTCTGTTTAGTGAGTTGGAATTTTTTGGAGTAGTAGTTGGGGTCCTTTTTCTTGGGTAGTTTGCATTCTCTGGAGAAGTGACCTACCTTTCCACAATTATAGAATTTTTGTGGTTCTTTGACACTTTTAGATTATGAGGACTTGACCGGTCTTTCCCTTTGCTTGGAGCTAGATATCCGAAGTCTATTGGCTGAAGACGAGGATTCTTTTTGTAAAAGTTTTTACTCATCATTTTAGAAATGAGAGCTAACTGTTTCTTGAACTCCTTCATGTCAGGTTCGGAGTCCGAGTCAGATTCTTCTTCACCTTCTGAAGAACTTGGGAGCTTGATACTTTTATCCTTTCGAGATCGACTTTGCTTTCTTTCAGAGATAAGTGTTATAGAGTCGTCGATCTGCTTGCCCTTTAGTTCTTTTTGGATCTTGCTTATATCTTCTTCATGTTGGGCGAGATTATCAAAGACGGCGTGGATATCCATTTCGTCCAAATCCTTATTTTGTCGGATTTGAATGGATATTTTCTTCCACTCTGGTTGAAGAGAAGAAAGAAATCTTATGTTGACCTCCATGTTGGTCTTGATATATCTATCTTCCTCATTTCATTGAGAAGAGTTAGATATCTTTCATTGAGTTCATAAACCGATTCCTCCGTCTTGGCTTTGAAAGAGTCATAAGCCGTTAGGATATTTGCTTTCTTTGCTTTGACTCCAACTTCAGTTCGTTGCATCATCTTGTGGAGCTCGTCCCACATTGCTTTTGCACTCGATAGACTATCTATTTCCATATAGATATCATTCGGTATTCCATGCATTAGGAAAGTCTTGGCTCCCAAGTCTGCTTTGGCTCTTAAATGCTCCCCCTTGGTATATTCACCAGGAACTTTAAGTCTTCTGGTTGCAGGAATAGGAGGATTGTTTGTGGCATCTCCTTCTTGGATGAGCCAGAATTGAGCTGGACCTTCTTGAAGTGACGCGATCAAATTTGAGGCTTGATATTTCGTTTCCAATAAGTTCAAGAACAGGCTTCTCCATACCGTGTATTCGCCTCTTTGAAAAATTGGAGGGCGGACGTCATTTCCAAGTGAGTAAGCATCTATTTTTGTTGATTGATAGGATCTTCGTGAATGTTTGGAATAGTAATGAAAATGCTTCACAAGTGACAAACTTAGTTAGAAATATTTGATTCGTACTTAAACAATTTCCTTTTTGAACCTATGATCCGGTCCTGAAAGAGAAATTGTTATGTTTTTTAAAATATTTGGTAATTAAAAATTGATACTTCTAGATTCGTTAAAGAAATTTGAATTATTGATCAAAAATATTAAGTATCAAAATTGATAGTTCGGAGACAAATATTTTTCGTAAGTTTTGAAGTTCACAATTTTTGATTTCTTTTAAATGATGTGGTCGAAATGTTTTTCGAGCAGTAAAGTTTTTCGATTTAAAAATATTAAGCTTTTTAATCGAAAAAGTTTTTCGAACGTTTAAGGATTTAGTTATATGTTTATCGAATAATATTTTTGGGAAAAAATGTTGAAAAGATGATCTTATCGAAAAATATTTTGTCGAAAAATTATGTTGATCACAAAAACTCTTATCGAATAACGTGTGATCGAAAAATTACTAGCGATCGAAAAACTTTGTTTTTAGTTTGACTCTTTGTTGACTGTAAAAGTTTTCGATTGAATATTTTGCGATCGAAAATATGTTTTGGCTAATTTTGGATCGAAAAATTTATTCGCTCGAAAAATGTTTTTATATATGAACCGAAAAACTAATTATTGAAATAATGTTTTTCGAGACATATATTTGAGTAAAACCCTCGAAATAGTGTTTGTCGTCGAAAAATTTCTCGGCTGCAAACTTGGTCGAAAACTATTTTTCGATTCAAGTTTTTGGATCGAAGAACACTTAAGTTCAATGTAACAGTGAAAATTTCACATTCAATCGAGATGTTCAATTTAGACGCGGAAATTCTGGACAATCACTCGTTTAACAGTTCTAAATATGATCAAACACAGAATCAACCACGTTTAATAGCAAAATATATCAAGATTTAAGAAAATCAGATTGGACTCAAAACATGATCGCAAACGCAAAAATCGATCTAAATCAAAAATCTGAATTATTATTACGTTCTAAGCGATTTTAAATAAGTACGTAAATCAATCCTAACATATATCACTTAATCAGCAAAATTAACAACAAAATTCGCACATTCGGCATATTGATCAAAATATAAGTCACGTGTTACGATCGAAAAATCTGGAAAATTATTGTGATCTGAAAATTTCGAATTATGTCCAAAATCAATCACAATTTGCTCTGATACCAAATTTTCGGTCATGATTTATCAATTAACAAGCAATCTAAGCACAAATTCTCGGTATTCGAGTAAGAAATCTTACGATATACGATCGGTCGAATATCCGCGTTGAAGATCTTGAGAGGTTGTTAGCTTTTTCCGAGTTCTCGAGCGTGATCTCTTGTTTAAAATATGAATTCGAAACTTGTAATTTTCTGAATAATAAAAATCTTATTAACTTTGATAGTGTACATCATATTTATACCTATATTTACGGTATAATTACTTTTAAGTCCTACACTATAAAAAATTCTAATTACGCCCCTAATTACAAGGATAATGAAATAATAAAGCACAATTCTAATATTCTCTTCAATCTCATGAAAAAGAGATGAAAAAATTTGATAAAAGTTTGGCGATAAGGTTTCTCGAAAAAAAAAATATCGGTCTCGATAAGTGATTTCTGTAAAGCATTGTTCTCGATAAAAGTTCTCGGTAAATTTTATCGTAAATTGAGTGCGATAAAAGTTAATTTACCGTGAAATCCCTATCGAAAAAAAATCGACAAGAATCCGATAGGCGGTTGAAGAAAGCTTCGACGTAACTATCACGACACGATGGTCGATCGCTCTCTATGGCGGCACGGTCGAAGACGGCTGCAACGGGAAGGCAATGGAAATATTATTCGATATCTCTATGAAGCTCAATTTTATTAATGTGAATTCTTCTAAAGTGTTAACCAAACAAGTCATTAGGATTGTATATATACCAAACCAGTTTGGTATATTTGCTAAGTAGTCCTAATCTAAGGCTTAATTACGATTAAGCCCAAACTACTAATTACATTACAAAACTAAGATAATATATTTATTTGAACACAATAAATGTGATCTAACAATCTCCCCTTTTGTGTTTAGTTATCGCTTGAGCGTTGGTTATCTTGTCTTGTTTTTTAAAAGATCCATCGGGTCCTGACAATCTCTTCTTGACGAGATTATTTGTATAGTCTCTTCATTTGTCTTCTCTCGTGATCTCTCTCTTCTTTGGAGATCTTCAAGCTCATCATGTCTTGTAATACTCTTCTCAGCACCTGACCGTTCTTCTAATTTTCTTTTGAAGTTAATCTCACAAATGTCGGGAAGGTGTGTGAAATTGCTTGTCGGATTTGGAGAATTTTTCTTTGGAGAATCTCCTCTTTTTAAACTATGTTGGAGAATCTCCTCTTTTTGTGTTCCATCTCTCCCTTTGATAGTGACAAAACTTCCCCTATTTTAGTTCAGCCCTGTGTTGGGATCGTAGAATTCGATTTGAAATTTGAAGAGACATCACGACAACTTCGGTCTTTGAAAGCCCATGGTGTTTGCTTGATTCGACGACACTTGAAAATTTTGCATTTCTGATCAATCTTGCACTTCGATTGTTGTACTGCTCTCATTTCTTTAGTACTACTCCTTCTCATGACGATCGTGTGGGGAGATCATCATGGCGATGTGTCAAAATGAGACATCGCCGTTGGTAAGAAGATTGCATCGTCGTGACAAAGAGATGGAGTTTGTAGACTTCGTAGGAAATCAAATTCGCAATCACCCGACAGAGCCACTATGATGTTCCGTCGATATGAAACAAAGGCCACATAGGCTTCTTGTTGTCATCGTTCTAGGAGCGTTGCTCATAGAAGATGGCCTAATACCATTGTTGTTTTGATGTTGCAACAGCAAGACTTCTTTCCGATCCTCGAAGCATGTATGAGAATGACGTGTTTACGAAAGTTCTAACTTGATCACAAAGACCAAGTATAAAAGTGTTTGTGTCCTAGAAAAACTAGAAACATTTAGGAAGTAGGACACACTAGACACGATGTGATCAATGAAAGTGTGTTGCGGGGCGGATTACCACTAGTTCAATATCTCCCTCTTCCAAGTGAAGTGCTGATAGCATATGTGGTTCCCCATGAGAGAATGAAACATCGGTCTTTTAGGAGATGAAGAGTGGGTATGGCTTGGATGTGCACGCTCCATTGGACCTAATGCGACGTCTTCTACCCGGGAGCTAATAAAATTAGCACATGTACCTACGGGGGTTGGTCTGAATTATTTGTGAGATAAGGATTTTATGTTGTTTGGAGTCATCTTGCTTGTTGTTTGGATTATGTAGGATAGGTGGTAGGTCGGATAGTTACTAATGCTTGGACATGTTCGGGGTTAGGATCAAGTCGGATTAGACTGAACCATGGGAACTAGAATTCCATGCTTCCGGGATACGGGATGAGTGTTTGTTTATTTGAATCAACAAGCCGGAGCAGGTCGATGAAAAAGAGCATTTGGATCATCATGTAGATTTTCACTGCCTTTTGGAAATATTTGTTCGTTGTAAGCTCGAGATTCTTCCTTGAACTCCGTCGAACGTTATCGGAGGAAACATCCATGAAACTTGATGGAGATGGGAGGAGATTTTCTTTTCTTTTTTTATTTTTCTCTCTTTTTCATTTTTTTTATTTTCTCCTTTTTTCTACATATATATATATTCATTTTTTTTTATTTATACAGTTTTTTTATATATAGGTATATATTTATTTTTTAGTACTAATATATGTATTATTATATTATATATTATATAAATATATGTATAAGGTTGCAGGTGTGAGGATGTCGGGTCGGAGTCAAGAAGTGGAGATATTCGAGAATTTTTTTTGGATGAGATTTATCGAGACTTTTTGTCGAGATGAGGGTTGTCGAGAATTTTTTTCGAATGAGGTGTATTGAGAAACTTTTTCGAAATGAGGTGTATCAATTTTTCAGATGAAGTTTGCGATAAAATTTCTCGATGCATATGTGTTTATCGAAAAAGTTTCTCGATAGTGTATGTTTTCTCGGTAGTATTCCTATCGATAAAAAAATCGCAGTATACTCTGTTTATCCAGAAAATTTTGCGAGTTTTATTTAATTTCAAAACTATACTAGTTAAAAAATAAAAAGTATATCAAAATTCTATTTATATCTCCCCCTCGAACGTTGCGTAGTAACATTGAAAAGTTTACGAATCGTCTTCCCTTAATTCATTTGTTTAAGGTTTTCTCCCCCTCAAAAATTAAAATTGTTACTTCATTTTAAAAATATAAGCGTCGCTCCTCTTTAAAATAAAAAAATAGATCCCCCTCAAATTAAGCTCATTTAAAAATATTATACTGAAAGAAATGGTTTTTATCATTTCCGTGTGTAATATGCATTTTGAATTGTCTCTTAAAGTCTTGAAAATGCATATAAAATGTACCATTTGAATTTTTTTTTTAAAAATGTGTTTTCTTTTTAGCTCGTATGCATTTGCAAAATTAAAATATTGAAATTTCGTTCAACATACGCATAAGTATAATGAACCTCGTTAAGGTTAAGTTGTGGTAGCTCATGTCTCTTCCCTTATTAGCAGAAAACGAGTTCAGCATAGACGGAGTCAAATTTAATTTCAGTGCTAAATCATCCATTAATGAACGTTTAGGTACCCAAATTTGTGTGAAATTTCCTAACTTAATAGTAGACATAGGAATCCATGTAGGAGTGATTTGACATGGAAAAGAAAAGGTGTGTCTTGTAGAAGATTTAAATATTTTCTCCGAAGCCAGTCGCATAAGATGTTTCTTAGAATGAACTTGGACTGAATACTTCATGTATGCATACGAGCATATAGAATTATAAGTGTTACTATCACATATGTCGTGAGTCTTACGTTGAGAATTCACACAATTCACATTGGAATGATGAAGATTTTTCGGGGAATTTTGCTTACTAAAATGATGAACATTTCTTGATGGGTAAGCAAATCCATTTCTAATATTCTTAGAAGAATGAGAAAAATTATTTGAAGCTTGAGAGGATTGTTTGTTTGAGCTTTGAATATTGTTAGGTCCTCATTTAACAACTACTGATCGATCTAAGCATGATATCTAGATATTCGAATGATAAATCATACAAATTACCTTCGGTCGAATATCTTCTTTGGAGATCTTGAGATAGAGAGAGTTCTTTTTATTGCTTTTCTCTCTCTTAGAATGTGAATTTAATGCTTGTATTGTTTCAAAAATTAACTTCTTTTCATTGTGATAGTGTACATTGTGTTTATACATATTTACATGGTACATTTACTATTTAGTCCTACACTATGAAACTACTAATACGCCCCTAATTATAAGGATAATAAAATAACAAAGCACAATTCTAAATTCTCTTCAATCTCCCCCTTTGTGCTTGTCTTCGTTTCAGATCCATTTATCCTTGTCGAGCGTAGAATGATTTCCGTAATCCTAATGCTGTCTCGTAACGTCGAACAGCATTCCTCAGCTCCAACCTCTCATTAATCGCATCCAGAAGCTCATTTAAGATTGGGGCCTCTTCTTCACCAAGATCCTCGAAGATCGTCTCTTCAGTGATCTCTCCCAATTTTTTCTGGATTTTTCTTCCTCACTAGCTTCAACGTCCCGTCACAGAACATGTGGATTTTTGACTTCATCATAGCTCTCGTCTTTCCAATGATTGGATTCCGATAAGTTATGGGGAGGCCGGGTTTCTTGAATATGTAGTTCTCGGGAAGGTCGTTGAGTGGGAAGCCCTTCATTAGCGGAGACTCCATGTTGACCTTCTTCATAATGTTCTCTATAGCAATTTGAAGGTCGTCTGCGGTGTGATACTTGATCTGCCGCACCATGAATATTTTTAATCCCTCGAGTCCTTCAGTCTTGATGTATCCGGAGGGCGTCTGATATTTTCTTTTGTACATCTGATATAGACGGTAGACCTCACCGGTAGAAGGAAGGGGAGATAGCTCCCATCTATATATTCTCGAGTGCGGTTGTTGTCCGCTCGCTCAACGTGGTAGATTGGGGTAGGGAAGCTTCCAATCGAATGCGAAACACCCACGAGATGGAGGATCGGTGGCTCGTCCCTGAAGTTTTTCTTCAGTTGATCCGTTGGGATGCCACTTCAATCTGGACCAAGATAGTTGAGTATGAAGATGTGCTCCATTTTCTTCCTATCTTCCCAATGTGAAACACCCTGTAGGTTTAGTTCTTTGAGCTTCTTTATCCGGTTAGGAGCCCTCCATATCTCCTTTCTAACACCTTCAATGAATGAGACTTCAATTCTGATATTCTCCCACGGCGTCTCGACTCTAACAGTCCTTTTTGATAAGCGGGGAAGAGAGTCGACTCTATGCCTGATCATTTCTGGTAGTTCTGGGAGACCAAAATTGTAGTTATCGCCTTCTTGAAGTTCTTCATCTTCAAGCAACACCAAGTCCACTGAAGCTTGTTGTAAGAAGTATCTGACGTTGGAGAGTCGACCTTGAGCAGCTTCCCATTGCGTCATCCACTTCTCGTTTAAGATATAATCGTCTACGATCAGATGTGGATTGTAGACAATTGCTTCTGGTTGGCCTTGGAGGAGGTTAGAGGTCGGGATTGGATTTGGATTGGTAGGAGAGGGAGGTAGAGTGTGGGATATGGTGGGAGATGTAGTTATTTGTTGGCGGGTTGTGGGTTGTGTGGTTGCTGGGTTTGAGGATGATCCTCCAGCTTCTTGAGTCTTTGTTGTTTCTTCTCGACTCAAACCACGGCCGCTTCGTGTGGTTCGTTGCCTTTTCTCCCCCTCATGACGATCCGGATCATCGAGATCGTCATGTCTTCTTTTGGTGCGGGAGCTTTCTTCTCGGCACTTTGTTGGAGCAGGCGGCTCAGGTTCATCTATCAACCTTTTGTAGAGACTATCCTCAGTGGGGGTCCTGCTCTCTAAGGCAAGTAGTCGGGAGATGAGAATGTCATGAAGCTGGGTAACGGGATGGTATACGGGTTGATGAGTGAAGGTGATGGAGTTGGAGTGGTGAGGGTGGGTTGGATAGAGGTGTGTATGGTGGTGGTAAGAGGAGGTGAGGAGACGGGGATTGTTTGAGCTTCTGACGGAGCGGTCGCGGAGATCACTGCTTTCCTGGTATCCCTTCGGGAGGTCTCAGTGGCCTGGAGCAATTTGTCTGTCAGGCGATCTTCGAGAGAAGAAATGGCTGTGGAGAGTGCTTCTTGTAGGCGTTGCTCCATCACAATCATTAGTGGAGTGGGGCCAGGGAGGCGCTCCACTGTCACAACATCGGAAAGGGTTTCCGATGTGCCGCTTTGAACAGGACTTGAGATTCCGGAACGTCCGGGGACATCCGTTATCAACCATGAAGTCACCACTTCAATGGGTTGGCCTATTGTTTGCTCCGAAGATATCGGGGGTCCAATAGGGCTTGCATCCAATCCTTGAGATGATACGGTAGGTATCACCTCTATGGGTGTTGAGACAGATTCAGGTAGAACCTGTACGGTTGGCTGATCCGTTGGTGGTGGAGGAGTTGTTACCGAAGCCGGGAGTACTGAAGGGGACACAGATGGGGCCGAGATTTGCTGTCGGCAAGAGCCCCTTCTTTGAAGTCTGTATTCTTCATCCGATTCTGTGGCCTCGGAGATACATCGTGAGGAGCACGTTCGGGCTCGACGGCCGGTGTCTCTGTCTCCTGAGCCGTGGCTTCGGGCTCGGTTATTGCCACCAGAGATTCCCTTTGAGAAGGCGCCAGAGCTTGATCCAGGGCCTGTACCATCTCCTCCGTGATGGAGTTATTTTGACAGTAGTCTTGGTAGGTCTCGTCCGTTGGATTTGCTAGTCTGAGCAGCTCCAATGGGATCAGCATCGGTTGGAGCGCTAGATCGGCTGCCTTTGGGTTGTGAAAGAAGCGAAGGCGAGGTAGAGATAGACCATTGACAAGACTCTGCATACTTCCCCAGAATAGATGGAGATAGACCATTGGTACGGTGGACGTCATGGTCAAAGCTGGCCATAGAGGGTGTCCTTTGAGGATGGAGATGATAACTTCATCCGGTCACCGAAATGTAGTAAGGTCCAGCTGGTAGTTGTTGTCGTGGACTGGCATATAACTACCAGATGCGTAGATGTTTGGGTAGTTTGGAGTTGCCATTTCTGTAATGAATGAAATAAAATTCATTACATGGACAATTATATATGCGAATAGATGGAATGAAAAATGTACTTAGAGAAATTTTGAAAATTTTTAAGTGTTAAGGTTTATTTGCGAAGACTTGCTAAAAAAGTTGTAAAGTTGACTATGTCTCATAAGCGTATTTTTATTCGATCGGGAATATATTCGAATGTTAATTTTTACGATCGAAAATTTTCTATGTCTTGGAGAAAAACTTGAAAAAAATTTTAAGTCTTTTTCAGCGTGTTTTTATTCGAGTGACAATTTATTCGATCGTTAAATTTGCGATCGAATAAAAATGTGTCGAATGACTCATGTTTTTCGCCGATGACTTTTACGATCGAATAAAATGTTATCGAAAATAATACTTTTTCGCTGAGTAATTTTGCAATCGAATAAAAAGTTGTCGAAAAACTTAAGTTTTTCACCGCGTAGTTTTGCGATTGAATAAAGGAATATCGAAAACTTAAAGTTTTCGCCGCTTATTTTTGCGATCGAATAAAATTTAATCGAAAAATTAAGTTTTCGCCGCGAAGTTTTACGATCGAATTAAAATATATGGAAAATAAAAGGTTTTCGACGTTAAGTTTTGCGATCGAATAAAACTTAACGAAAACAAAAGTTTTTCGACGACAATGTTTGCGATAAAAAACTTTCTCGATCGAAAATTTTTCAAATCAAACAGTAAAAGCGTAACACGTAAATTTCGATTTCTGGGTAAATCATGAGTTAATCTGGCTTCGGAACGTTCAGAGAGCAGTTGCGAATTCAAATATCATGATTTTAACCCAAACAGTCGAGTTTAAACACGTTGATTTGAGAGTTTAAAAACGTTTTTAGTCGAAAAAATATAAAAATGACATTTCTGCAAATATTTTTGAGAAACTGTTAGGAATTAATTGTAGTGTCCTTAGTTAGTATTTGAGTTTTGGGTCAATATTAGTTAATTTATTGTATTTGGGGTCAAATTGTAAATATTTTATTGTTTGAGTCCCAAGCCTTAATATACCAACTCATGTGGTATATAAGGCATCCCATTAACCCTAATTAGGGTTG
Organism: Linderniella brevidens; assembly: GCA_004919715.1. Taxonomy (NCBI): domain Eukaryota; kingdom Viridiplantae; phylum Streptophyta; class Magnoliopsida; order Lamiales; family Linderniaceae; genus Linderniella; species Linderniella brevidens. Next base: position 12,057,422 of record SWDC01000148.1, read on the forward strand.
GTCAAGCATAATTCTTAAAAGTAAGTTCTTAATTTCGGCACACACACACAAACACACACTGAAGGTGTTTTAAGAACTTTATCATTTTTAAGCCTTTGATCCTCTCTTGAGTGCGTAATCGGACTAACAAGTGGTATCAGAGCAAGACACGGATCGATCTGTGCAAATCTATACCAATTTCGTTTGATTTCGTCAAGATCGAAAGAGTTTACTAAGCAAATTTTATTTTCGATTTTTTTCAAGTATTTTGGGTTAGATCTTGCTGTTATTGATGTTTTTAAACCTTTAAATGCTTGATTATCAGTCTTGGCTTGTTTAGGAACTCGTTTAGATTAATTTTCGTCAAGTTTGAGAAATTTCTGGGGAGAAATCGATTGAAATTGGTGTGTTTTAAAGTTGCTGGAAAAATTTCGGGCGTTTCTCTGTTTATTCGCTCGAAGTTCGTTCTTGAACCCGAAAATTAACTCATATTGCCGAATTTCAATTGAAATTCGCCGAAATTGAGAAAATTTTCGATCAGAAAATTGACCGAATTTGAGTAAGCTAAGTTTATTCGCCGAATTTGCTTTCTACTGTTTAAAATTCACGGCCGAATTTGCTTTCTACTGTTTAAATTCACGGAGAATTTGGTCGAATTTTAAAATTAAGATTGCCCGAATTTCAACTTAAAATTTTCGGCGAAGTTTTGATTTAAGTCACCCGAATTTCTTAATTCTCGGCGAACTTTTATCAGAAAGTCACCCGAATTTTGATTTTTTTTAATTCTCGACTGAATTTAGTTTACCCGAATTTTGAAAGTAATTTTCGATAAAATTTTTCCTACCTTAATTTAATCCTGAACTTCGGCGAACTTATATTTGTCACCCGAATTTTGATTTCCTTTGATTTCAAAATTCTCGACAAAGTCTTTTCATCCGAATTTCAGAATTCAAATTTCGGCAACAACTCTACAAGTGCCCGAATTTTACTCTTTCAAATTAAAATAAAAAGTCGATCACTTAAACACAATTTCTATCCAACCAAAATTTATTCAAACTTAACGTTAATCTTTGACGTTATTTCTCGAAACTGACCATTTAGGATTGCAGATCACGACCGTGAACGATCATTAAAAGGCACTCAACTACATCCATGGATATCATAGCAATCGGAAGTGATAACAGACCCCCAATTCTAACAATGAAAAGGGGGGAGTCTACATATAAAGATATGGCCAAGAATGACATCATCTTGGCCAAAACACAAAATTTGGTCACTGAGCTAGAAAATAAACTAGCTACTTCAAAAAATCACTAGAATTAGCTGAAGCTAATCTAGTAAAATCTGAAGAAAAAGTAGTTTCCCTGACATCAAAACTGACCGTGCTTGAGCATATCCAGAATTCTCCATTAGAACACTTGCAAAAACTAGAAGCTCTGGAAAAGAAAAACGCAACAAATTATCAATGTGTGCTCAAACACTTAGGTGAAAAAGCAACTCTCAGATGTCATTTAGAAAATGCATCTGAGAAAATCTCGAAGCTTGAATCCGAGACTAATATGCTGAATGCAAATATTAGTCAATTAACCACTAGCCTGCGAATTAGTGAAGAAGAGCGTATTGGTAAAACAGATCAATACAATCTTCTAATGGAGGAACGTAAGAAGCTTTACTCCAAAATCAAAAGTCTGGAGGACCTCCTTACGAAAAGGGGACAAACCGACAAAACGATTTTCTTGAATCAGCCTAAGGACACGAGATTTTACAATCCACGTGAGGGCTTAGGTTTTAAGCCAAACCAACCAACCACTGATAAACGGCCGCTTGCTCTTTACAATGCTGCATACCTAGGACTAGGAATACCTAGCTTGTTAGCCTTTCTCAGATCATCTGAAGAAGAAGATAACCTAGAACAGGAAAAGCGCAAGACAAAAGCAAGGCCGAAATATCCTTGGATTACAAGGAAATCAACGATAGTTATGGAACTAGGGAAATTCCTCTTTCAAATGACTATCTACAATGTTTCCCCATCCTCCCTCTGAATCTGATCAGCCCATGACAGAAATCTAGCTCAAAGAACTCAGATCTTTGCCGAATTTACATTCCCAAAAGATCAAGAATATTCAATCCACGATAGAGCTCGAACGGAAAACATTTCAAGCTGAAAAGGAGAAACTCCTTGAGAGAATTTCCTCACTTGAAAATCAATCATATGCTGATCTCGCTAAATCTTCTAAGTCGGAGTCTGTTACTATAACACCAATAGATTCCTCATCCATGAAGAATAGGCTAACTAAGAAGATTCTCATTCAAGCAACAGCTAACATCCCTTCACCATCTATGACAGATCTGAGACGGACAGAGACTGCTGGGAAGAAAAATTCAGGAACGCAAGAGAAGGATGCCAAAATCTTTGATAAAAAGACGAAGCAAAATTTGACTAGTGTTTCTGATTTAAAATTATTTCCAAAAACATTTAGAAATCTTTCTTCATGTAGTTCGAACTATGCTTCCGCTTATTCCCGTATTCCTTCCACAACAAGTTCTGTTAAGAATGTCAGTGATTATCTTACCTACGATAAGTGTATAGCTACGAATGCTAAATTTATACGTCGTAGAGATATGATTTCAGGAACACACACGAAAACGGTTCTACCATCCAAAACGTCCAACCTAAAAGTTGACGAAAAGGTAGCTAGAACATTCAGAAGGCCAACTCCCACTGAAACAAAAGCTAAAGCTCAAGCTTTAGAGAAAAAGGTCAAAAACGTGACCAAATCAGACCCAAAAATACCTGAGCAATCGAAAACCCGAGCTGAAGCTAAGGGAAAAGATTGCAAACAAATCTGGGTAATTAAAACAGTGCTTGCTGCATGCACAAAGCTCTGTTTTCCTTTAGGGGTAAAGAAAATTTGGGTACCGAAAAACTCAGGAAAGATACAAGCCAACCTGGTACACAATTCACCCAATCTTGCATGCACTTTAACCTCTGCAAATGCGAGGACCCGTCTTAAACGGGATCTCTAACACTGCTTAAACTTATCTTGCAGATAAGTCATGTGTGGTACTTAGACTCGGGTTGCTCCACACACATGACTGGAAGAAAAGAACTGCTGAGCAACTACACAGAGAGATTTGGTGGAAAGGAGGAGTTTATTTCATTTTTATTAAGGGGGAGTTTATTTCATTTTTATTATGGGGGAGTATATTTCATATTTATTAAGGGGGAGCATATTTCAATTTTATTAAGGAGGAGCTTATTTTATTACGGGGGAGTATATATCATTTTATTGAGGGGGAGCTCTTTGACATAATATAAAATTCCGAATCTGCAATTTATTTGCCAAAATTTCATCCAAATCACGATGGAATCGACCTATTTTAATTTTTAGGTTTCGGGCGAAATTCGAGTAAAATTCAAATTTTCATCCGAATTTCTGCTTTTCAATCCAAAATTCGGCGAATTTCTACTGTTCACTCGAAATTCGGCGAATTTCTACTGTACCCCGACTCCTCACAGTCGAATTCCATCGCCCGAATTTGTCAATTTCGGCAAATTCAATTTTAAAGACAAGCACCCGAATTTGATGAATGATGATAACAAATTCGATTTAATTTTTACTTACCCGAACTTCATTACAATTCGGCGAACAAAAATTTCAAATCCTCATTACCCGAACTTCATCAAATTCGGCGAACAAAACCTTTCAAATCCAAATTCGGCCAAATCAAACTTCGAGTATTAAACTTTTCAATGTACTCTTAGCCGAATTTGTGAACTTCGCCGCTTGTATTTCAAAAGTATAATCTTATTTACTTAAGCAAATTTCGGGCACTTTCATATAAAATTTTCAAGTCCGAAATTTTTTTTCTAAGTAACGTCTTTATTTACTCTGCCTATGCTAACAATTTTCTGTGTTTCCTTCTTAGCAGATTGAATAAAAATGTTACGAGAAATTGACGAAGTATTCCCTCAAAGTCAATGGGCCACTAAAATTCCCAACAACCCGGCCATTGACTTTGACAATATCTCGGTCCCAGCGCCGATATCCTTGACCAACTCCGCCGAAGGGACTTATCCACCAAAAATAAAACCCGACAAGTCCTTCCCTACCTTCGGTGGTTTCCAGTGATAATAACCCACTTTCAAGACCTACACCCCGAGATAACCCGTCGACCGAGATCGGAGGGATACCAAATTCCCAAGCTAGCATCCCTCCATTCTTCCAAATCCAAATTTGATCTCGAGTCGATGCGGATCCCTGACCACCTCCTACAAATCGCTAATCCTTCCAACCCAATAGTAGCGAGGTACCTCCAATCCATCACCCTTGAAGACACTCCTATGGTTCGACAAAACCCAGTCGAACCTACCCCGGGAATTAGCCTACCCCAGCCTCAGTTAGGTCTAGGAAGCGCCGCTTCCCCTCCTCGTTCCTCACGAAAAACAAAACGAGGGGAAGACGTAAGACGCATACAGGAGCGTCGCACCAAACAAAAACATGATCGACCTCCTCAGTCCTCTAACCCACTACAAAGCCGGGCCGAACCCGTAGGAACAGGAGACGACACGATCGTCTCCCGAGTAGCAGTCGTGCCATCAGGCCCAAGCACGCAAATAACCCTTCCAACCCATTCGGTCGTCTCCCAACAGACGACCGTCTCAATAGCACCGGAGGAGCCACGACAACCATCATTGCCTTATTCGGAGGCAATAGATGTTGAATTAAGCAGTTCACTTCCTCCGACTGCGCCCTCCTTGATCACAGGTCTAGTGTCCGCACCAACTAAAATTTTTTCCATTTCTAGGACACATACACTATTTTCCGCACCTCTAAGTCTTCCAGACTTAGACAGAACGCTCTCTGACGTCACTCTGGGGTTAATCTCCGAGGGACTGAGCGGAAGCCCCGAAACGATCAACATCCCACCAGTCGTCTCGGGCCAACGGTCTGAGTTTGTCTTAGCACCGTTGCCACCGGTGTGCCTTGGTGGCCCCGGAAGACCCACTACAGTGGGCGGCACGTCAGAAATCTACTCTGACGTCGCGACAACGGCACGCCTCAGTGGCTCCGTTTTATTTCCCGATCCGTTTGTGACGGAGTCTCGGCTACGATCTTTTGGCGACGAACTAGTGGAAAAAGTCCGGGCCATGATCGAAACATCAAGACAAGACAAAGGCAAGACTCCAGTCACACACGAGACAGCTGCTGCTGTTCCTTCACTCACACAACCAGAAGAAGGACCGTGGGACGTGCCCATTGAAGAACTCTTCAACATTCTTTTGGCACGTATCCGGTCCGACAGCGTGAGTCGAATCCCCACCAGCAGCCCAACAACCAAAAATCCAAGAATCCAACCCGCTGGAGAACCGACAGCGTGGAGTCGAAGCCCCTCACCAGCAGCAGCCAACAACCAAAACAGTCCAAGAATCCAACCCGCTGGATACCTCAAGCTCAAAAGGCAAAACAAAACAAGTCTCCAGCACCACAATAATATTCCCTACCATGGAGATCTCAACCACAACCGAACAAAATACACAAGAGATCTCCAATACACTTTCCCTTTCGACACCCACTCCAGTCACTATAAGCCTTAGCTCACCAAGAACCTTCTACCGACAAAGTCCACCTCAAGCCACATCTATTGACCTCCAAATCTCGGAAGAAATCAGCCAACTCTACAATCCACATGATGTGGTAGAGAAATATATATTTGAAGAAGGATGGCTGAAGCAACCGATGGACCTCCAGCTCGAAGCCAGATTTCGAGAAAACGCCAGACTATTCCTCGAAAAGGCGTCGATAAGCCTGGTGAAAGTCCATGAAGATGAGGAGCTGGAAGATCTGCAAAGTGACCTCCCCGATCTACCGGAACTACTCAAACATCAAGTCCAAAATGAGGATGCTCCACTTCTCATGTCAAAGATCGGGGCAACGGTCGATCTTCCGTGGCAAAACGTCAGAATCTTAGTTCCATACCAAGAAGAGATAAGGAAAAGAATCTGGCGTAAAAGGATCAGCTCGTCAAATTGAACGAGCTGGAGCTACGTGGGATGACGCACCTGTCAGAGCGCAGAGCCAATCTCTACCTTCTTTCCCTAAGACGTCTTCATATGTTCTTAGGGAAAGGAAATGATCTGGCTGCTCTCAGGCGAGAGGAAAAGCAGAGGCCCCGAATACAAGCCGTAGAAAGAGTTGGAATAGATCGGCTCGGGACCTTCCTACTAAGCGTCTACCACGTAGTGAGGGAAGACGGTACAAGAGAGACCTTGACAGAGGCTGACTTCCCGTACATCAGAGCTGAAGACATCTCACAGATGATTGGAAGCTACCGATACGTGGGAACGCTGCAGGACCAGGACGTCAAATTAGGATACATGACGATCAAAAGGTTCATGCTCCGACAAATCAAGTACGGAGCGACGCACGACCTGCAGCTAGCACTGGAGTCAAATGTCAGAAAGGTCAACCTCACCAAACCATCATTCGAGCTCCCTGAACAAGTTGAATATGGTGAAGGCCACGTGTTCGAAAGTGAAGATCCAGCGGTGGTCTACATCAACTACAAGGGAGAAAAACGAATATTGAAGACATCGGAGATACCAAAATTCTCCGACGGAACGCTCCTCATCATACGAGAGAAGTTGAGGAGCATACTGGATAAGATGGAAGGTGAAGGACCGGACACAAAAGCCAAGATACTGAATATGCTGAACAACATACAAGAAAGGCTTTCGTTCCGGAGGGAAATAAGGACGTACGAGCACAAGCTTGGACTACGGAAATCCGTGTACGCCCAGCAACGACCCAAAGGCTCAAAGAAACAGACAAAGACGAAGAAAGGACACTAAGGGGGAGAATGTTAGGAATTAATTGTAGTGTCCTTAGTTAGTATTTGAGTTTTGGGTCAATATTAGTTAATTTATTGTATTTGGGGTCAAATTGTAAACATTTTATTGTTTGAGTCCCAAGCCTTAATATACCAACTCATGTGGTATATAAGGCATCCCATTAACCCTAATTAGGGTTGGTCAAGCATAATTCTTAAAAGTAAGTTCTTAATTTCGGCACACACACACAAACACACACTGAAGGTGTTTTAAGAACTTTATCATTTTTAAGCCTTTGATCCTCTCTTGAGTGCGTAATCGGACTAACAGAAACTGCTTGCGAATCGTTTGTTTTTGACCGGAAAGTGATTCGAAACGTGTTTCTACCTTCGAAATCGGCGAGTTATATGAAAAATATCTGAAGATTGAGAGGTTTTGTTGAAATCGCCGATGTGAGTTCGAAGTTTGTTTTCGGAAGTCGAAAAGTTTTTCGAGTGAAATGAGTTGCGTGTGAGTGAGTTTTGCGATCGATAAAGTGATATTAATACTTTACGATCGGGTAAGGTAAAAATACGTTGGGCCGTAAAAAAAATAGTTTGGGCTTTCGTTAAAATTCAGGTCTGATTGAATTAAAACTTAATCTTTTATGAATTAACCCAAAAGTAAATTGCATAATGCTCCCTGTATTTCTGAAAGAAATGTATTTATCTCCCAATGTTGATGAAATTCAACACTTGACTCCTCGGATGAGCACGAAATTTTCTGTGATGCTTAAAAAAATATTAGAGTCATGTTTTATAAGTAAATCATATAGGCGATAATAACAAATTCTCATATAAAACTCCTCCTCAACAATTGCATGTTTTAACTTTTCGAACCAATGCATTTTATCAATTCTGAACCAATGCATGTATTAATGCATTTAAAATGTGCGAACAATATTTTTAATAATAAAAATATTTTTATTATAATAATTTGTTTTGGGGTCAGATTGGACATTTTGAACATTATCACGTAAAAATTTCTCATGACATATAAAATAATAATTTGTCGTCAAATCATGTAACTCAACTAATATTCTAAGATCTTAGTATGGATCATTTTGACAACTCTCGCGAGTTTCGCTCATAGCACTCAATTTTTATCATGGAAATATATAGTAGATATATCACTCATATCATCACGACAAAAATTATATCAATTTGTTTGTTATCGTAGCATATTTAATCAACTTAGCAAGTGAAAGTTCATCATTTTGAATCAAAGGGACTTTGAAGAGATTATTTTTCGTCTCTGACTAAAAGGGTAGGGTAATTTTTGGATTAGTGAGTTTAAACAAATTCTTTAATTCTAGGGACCCTTTTTTGAAATTCATTTTTGATCCTTTAGCTTTTGTTGCTCAAGATAAGTCTCGTCTTCTTTACAAAACTTTGAGAGATTATATCTTCTTTTTGGGCCGAGACCGTGTTACTTTTGAAGGTTCCACATTTATGGAATTCGAACCCAAGGTCGTGCTCCTCTTCTCGTTTTCTCTATAAGATCTAGATTATCGTTGGAGAAGTTCACTTCGAGGTGCTTCTCTTCTAGTGTGTATACGAGATTATCTAGGAGAAGTTTACAGCGAGATCCGTGTTTATTTTCTATAATGATTTAGACTTGTAACTCTTTTTCTCCCACTCTTTTTCTTGACTGAGCAACCCCGAAACTTTGGAAATAATGTTGAAAGCTTGATCGGGTTTCATAAGAAAAAGAATGTCGGAGAAGGATCAAAGTGGATTTTTAGAGGTAAAAGTTAAGGATTGATAATTTGGGCAGAGTGAGGAATTTCCTAAGTTGCCCTTATCAGTTTCATGACAAACTAACACATAAGCAAGAATGAAGCTATGAAGTACAAACCAAAAGATAGTCATTTGAAGTGTGACACACTCAAAAATAATAACATTGAGGCTCAAATTCTCACATATAGGATGTGGTTTTTTGTCTAGTGAAACAAACTAGGCTCTTTGAATAAGAGAAAGTCACATGAATTTTTAGACAAACTATTTAATCATATATCAAAGAAATATTTTTGTGAGTATTTCAAAATAGGCAAAATTATCGTCATCCCCCATTTTCTAATTTTACTATTATTATATTTATATACTATTTTATTTTTATTGTTCTGTGTAAAAAAGATTGGAAGGATAGAGTCACGCAAGATAATCAAAGAATATCAAGAAGCACATCGAATATCACATAGAAGCATAATAGAGCATGTAAAACACTTTTCAAGTAAGATTGAGATTCAACATGCCTAACTTAGCAATAAGGAATGGGAATCGTTTTTCATCCAATGCCTTAGTGAATAAGTCGGCAAGTTGAAGCTCCGTTTTTACAAAATACATATCTATAGTGCCTTTTTCTACATGATCTTTTATAAATTGATAGCGAATATCTCTGTGTTTCGTGCGTGAATGGTGAACAGGATTGCAATTTATGGCAATAGCACTTTGAGAATCACTGTAAATGGGAATGTTATTAAATTCAAACCCGTAATCGCGTAGTTGTGTCCGCATCCATAGAACCTGCGAGCAACAGCTGGCAGCCGCGACGTACGCCGCCTCGGCCCTTGAGGGTGACACTGTAATACCCGTAAAATTAATACGGGAATAATGCGCAATTAGCGTGAAAATTATTCTGTAAGTTTCGGAAAATTATGAAGTTAATTTTCGGACAAAGCGAATTTTCGGGAAATTGAACCGAAAATAAGAAAAATACTCTTTGAGTAAAATAAATAGATATGGGCCCAAATTAATTTAAAGTAGGCCCAATAAGAGATTTCCTTAAGAGAAAGGAAACGTAACTTTCCTTTTAAAGGTTTATCTCAAAAGGTGATAAGGACAAACGAAAATATCAAACGAAAGAAAACAAACGAAGAAAAGCAGAGAAGAACTAAGCAATTTCGGCTAACTTGGAAGTGAGGTAGGTGGTTTTTAACCCCTACAGACTGTTTTTAAGTTTGATTTATTTAGTTTAACGAATTTGGATGAAAGGTCATCCGAATTCATGAATTTCGGGAGCTTTGAATGATTATGTGTTGTATTTGCTGTGTTGAGATGTTAAGTTTGAGCTCAATATATGAGTTCTATGAATTCTTACATGTTTATGTGAAATCTGGAACGGATTCATGTGATGAAGTTCTGGAAAATATGAATTTCGATGAGATGAAGAAAGTTTCAGCTCATGAGAAATTCGCGGGTTGAAAAGAATTCGCGGGCCAAAAAGGTTCGTGAAGTGTGAGAGAGGAAAGAAAATCGCGGGCTGCGATAAAATTCGCGGGCCGAAAGATTTGTAAAGATGTGAGTGAGAAAAGAAGGTCGCGGGCCAAATTTTAAATTTCGCCAAATTTGAAAGGTTGAAATTCGGGCAGATTTTCGATAGTTCGCCGAAGTTTAGTTCGCGAATTATATTCGGGTCGCGAAAAGTTTTTCGCGGACTCAAATGGATTTTATTGTGTGAGTAAATGGGTTTTTCGCGGGTCAGAATTAATTTCGCGGGTCGACCACAGGGTGATTCCTGTGAGAGAAGTAGCGGGTCGGACTAAAGTTTCGCGGGTCAACTTGAATTTCGCGGGGTGATTCCTGTGAGTGAATTTCGGGTGACACGCGAACTAAATCAGACTTCGCAAATTCGATCAAATGACGCGCGAAATCCAAATTCGGGCAATACCGCTAACACTGTGAAGAGTCCCGAATTTTGACTCCAAATGTCGGGTTGACCATATGCTTTTAAAAAGTCTGAAGTTGACCGAACTTCACGATTCGACCAGTCTAATTATTTTTGGACTTTTGTCTTAAATTAGGCCCAAATATTCAAATAAAATTATTTTAAGTTCATTTTATCTTTAAATCAAAGTATATTCATACTTTGACTAGAATTTTCGGGTCAACCCTTATTTTAAGATACGAGAGTATTTTGGGGTATTATTTGTAAGAAATAATACGTGATATATGTGACGAATGTGATATGCATTTCACGACATGCATAAGAGAGGTGAAGGTACCGTAATGATACGGTGACACGATATTGTGTCGAATGTGAGAAGGGTAGAGTTGCCGATTTTGGCAGTCAGGTTCAGACTCGATTATGCACTTGGTGGGAGAGGGGGTTTGCGACACCCATCTACTCGGGATTGAGCCACCCGAGGTGTAAACCACCGGATATTATTTGGCTCAGGGACGGCAGACAGATGTGAGATTCCTGTCTACCCGAACTTGTGGTATAACATTCGGGGAAAAGCCGTCGGGTTGAGATTGTGTGCGGAGGGAGCGACCCGGCGCGGCCGGTGTGGGCTACCGCATGGTTGATGGTGTACTTTGCCATTGCGCGCGTGGGTGCCGAGTCTGACCTAGGGCCCTGTTGAGAATTGAGAATTGATAGATGAGATTTGTCGAGTGTGCATTATATTATATGTGAGGAACCGGGATTGGGTGGAGTGCACGCACGTATTGCATGTTATGTAATCACCTACTGGGCAATAGCTCAGGGTTCTATCCTATTTTTGTTTGTAGGTAAGAATGAACCCGACACCGACTAGTGTCAGGGTTGAGATTCATGGCGAGCTGGCGGCGGTGACTCCACGGACTTTTGGGGGTGGCGCAGTACATGGGACGCGACCTGTGGAGTGACATAGTGTTTGATATTGGGTTTGAAATTTTGGGGCTTCGGCCCAAAGTATTAATAGTAGATATTTTTGTAAACCCGATATAATACTATGTAGGTTAAAATTAAATTAAAGAAAAAAATTTTATCGGGTCTTCCGCGTGTTCTGTTGCGGGGAAATCCGCCAATTAACTTAATTAGGAAGTAGGGTCGCCACAGACACGCAATTTTGGTTCTTTGAGGACCAGCAGACCAACTTTTCGCCAAAAAACTGTGCTCCGCCAGACGTGCTTTTTCTGTCCATTCGACAACCTGCATAATCAGCGTCAGTATAGCCAATTAATCTAAAATCAGTATCTTTAGGATATAATTGCCTTATGTTGGGAGTTCCTTTGAGATAGCGTAGAAATCGCTTGTCTGCATCCATGTGGGACTCCTTTGAGTCAGCTTGATAACGAGCACAGAGACAAGAGAACATGATGTCGGGTCGGCTGGACGTCAAGTAAAGAAGAGATCCGATAATGCTCCGATAGGTTGTGATGTTGACTGCCTTGCCAGACGGATCAACATCCAATTTGCAGTTTGTTGAGATGGAGTATTCATCAGTGTGCTCTTGTCTTAATTAAATCTCTTCAGAATATCTCGGATATATTTGGTTTGACTGATGAAGATTCCATCTTTGAGTTGCTTTACTTGTAGTACAAGAAAGAATTGGAGTTCTCCCATTAAGCTCATCTCGAATTTGGTCTTCATGAGTTCACCAAATTTTTGACAGAGACGTTCATTTGTCGAGCCGAAGATGATGTCATCAACGTAAACTTGAACGATCATCAGGTCTTTGCCTTGTCTTTTGATGAAGAGTGCGCATCGATAGTGCCTCTTAGGAAGTTGGACTTGACTAAGATTTCGCTTAGGAAATCATACCAAGCACGAGGGGCTTATTTTAGTCCATAGAGAGCTTTGTCCAATCGATACACATTACCGGGATGATTCTTGTGCACGAACCCGTCGGGTTGAGTGACGTAGACTTCTTCTTTTAACACACCGTTGAGAAAGGCGGTTTTAACATCCATTTGATAGACTTTGAAGTCTTTATGAGCCACGTATGCTAGAAATAGTCGAATTGCTTCGCTACATGCAACCGGAGCATACGTCTCGTCGTAGTCAATTCCTTCTTGTTGATTGTACCCCTTGGCTACGAGTTTACTTCACCATTCTCGTTCTTCTTATTCTTGAAAACCTATTTAGTTCCAATTATTCTTTTGCCTTGCGGTCGAGGAACTAATGTCCAAACTTGCAGACACTCGAATTGGTTGAGTTCATCTTGCATCACGATTACCCAATCCGGGTCTTTGAGGGCTTCGGCTACCTTGATTGGTTCGTTTTGGCTTAAGAATCATGCTAATAATCCGCTTTGTGTAGACGTCCTAGTGCGTACTCCACTTGAAGGATCACCGATTATTTGGTTAATAGGATGAGCTCGAGTCCATTTGCGTTCATGAGGAAGAACCGAAGTAGATCCTTCGTTGGTTTGTAGATCGAGACATCTGGAATTGATGGGTTGATCATTCGTAGTTGGGAAATTCATTTCCGAGGTTGAATTGGAAGGACTTTCCTCATCTGCATTTGCAGGAGCTGCAGCACTAGTTGAAGATTCAGAATTAGGAGAATCCGTAACATTTGCTGGAGTTTGAGGATTAGAAGTCTCAATTTGAATTTCTTCCGTTGAGGGAGAAGGAGCACTGTTTGGTATAGAATGAGACGAAGCAGGCATTTGAGACTCGTTCCGGTAAAAATGTTCAAATAGAAAGTCCAAATCTTCTAGGTCAACGCGAATTGCTTCTCTTGACTTTGAGGTAGAAGTTGTAGGAACTTGTTGACTTTGTGCCAACACGCCTATAAGCTCGGGTTTTGAACTATTTTGTTCAGAAGCCAATTCGGTCACTTCTTGAAGTGATGTTGTAGCTTTCCAAGATAGTACACGAAGACTTGATATAGACGCGATATGCTTTAGAAGTGGATGAATATCCAACGAAGACGGCTTCAAATGCTTTAGGGTCGAACTTGGTTCGATGCTCCCGAGCGTTGGCCAATGTAAATACTTTAAAGAATGAGATATTCGGAATCCTTTGATTAATTATCTCATACGGCGTCTTTTCAAAGAGTTTGTGAATAATCGTCCGATTTTGCGTAAAGCACGCGGTACTCACTGCTTCAACCCAAAGAAAATGAGGGAGACCGAAACGTATTAGCATTGTTCTTGCAGCTTCAACAAGAGTTCGGTTCTTCCGTTCTACGACTCCATTCTGTTGAGGCGTTTTAGCGGCTGAAAATTGTTGAAAACTTCCAAGTGACTGATAGTAATTGTTGAGACGTTGATTCTTGAATTCAGTTCCATTATCAGTCCGGATTACTTGGATTTTACTTTTGCAGGAGATTCTGAGTCGTATTCACAAACCGATTATCAAGTCTCCAGTCTCATCTTTTGTTCGGAGATATCTTGTCCATGTGTAGCGAGAATAATCGTCGACAATTACTAACACATATTTACTACCGTTGATGCTTTGTGTACGCATTGGTCCACAAAGCTCCATGTGAAGTAATTCCAATGGTCGAGATGTAGAAGCAACTTACTTGAGTTTGTGTGATGCTCGCTTCACTTTTCCCATTTGACAAGTCGAACAAGTATGCTCTTAATGTTTGGAAATAATTGGTAGACCGTGTACCAACTTTTTGATTGAGAGTTTGTGAAGAGCTTTGAGATTAAGATGAGACAAGCGTTGATGCCATAAATTGTTCCTCTTGATTGTAGTCTGTGAGATGAGGCAAACAGCTGTTGAACGTCGAACAGTTCTCAGATTGATGGTGTATAGATTTGATCTTCGTGATCCTGTTAGAATTTCTTGATTCTGACTATTTAAAATTGTGCACTGATCAGCTAGAAACACCACTTGAAATCCTTTGTCGCATAATTGTCATGTGCTAAACAGATTGTGTTTAAGACCTTGGACGTAAGAGACATATTTGATCGTCAGATTCTGCAGTAGAATATCTCCAAGGCTAGCAACCGGAATCTAAATATGACACATGATGGATCTGCATAGAAAATTTTTAGAGAGACTTAGGTACCCACTTAGTAATGGGTCCTCTCGGATTAGCAGATTTGGTAGGTAAGGTTTGTTCATTTTTGCTTCCTAAAGCATTTATGTTTTTAGGTACCCAAACCAACTTGGAATTAGTTGGTTTAAGTGATATCTCATTAGGCATCTTGGCCTTTTGGGCTTGCGTTGGCCTAGATGGTGTCTTGGGAACCCATTGAGGTTGAACCTTACATGGAAGGTTAATTTCAGCGCGGACAAATGTCTTATTAGTCTTAGTGCATGAGAAAATCTTTTCTCTAGCTAGTTTCTTAAGGTGTTTGGCTGAGTGTACTTTGACCGGATACCTTAAATGAGGATAAGAATGTATTGAGCTATAAGCTTTCTTTAAAGCCGGATCTTGTTTCCTTCGAGAATTACGATTTGCATTTGTCTTAGAATGATGGTTTAAATTTTAGAAGTAGAGCCGATTTCAAAATTTGTGCTTCCAAAATTAATAGGCTTTTCGCCGCGTAGTTTTGCGATCGAATAAAAGAATATCGAAAAACTTAAAGTTTTCGCCGCTTATTTTTGCCACAAAGTTTTACGATCGAATTAAAATATATCGAAAAGAAAAGGTTTTCAACGCTGAGTTTTGCGATCGAATAAAATTTAACGAAAACTAAAGTTCTTCGATGACACTGTTTGCGATACGAACTTTTTCGATTGAAAAATTTTTCAAATCAAACAGTAAACGCGTAAAATGTAAATTTCGATTTCTGGGTAAATCATGAGTTAATCTGGGTTCGGAACGTTCAAAAAATATTGTGAATCCAAATATCATGATTTTAACCCAAGCAGTCAAGTTTAAACAAGTTGATTTGAGAGTTTAAAATCGTTTTTCGTCGAAAAGTATGAAAATGAAATTTCTGCAAATGTTTTGGAGAAACTGCTTGCGAATCGTGTGTTTTTGAACGGAAAATGATTCGAAGCATGTTTCTACCTTTGAGATGGGCGAGTTTAGGGAGAAAATTACAGAGATAGATGAGGTTTTTGTGAAATCGCCGGAGTTCGAAGAGTGTTTTCGGAAGTCGAAAAGTTTTTCGATGGAAATGAGTTGCGTGTGAGGGAGTTTTTCGCTCGATAAAGTGGTATTAATACTTTACGATCGGGTAAAATAAAAATATGTTGGGCCATAAAAAAAATTGGGCTTTAGTTAAAATTCAGGTCTGATTTAACAAAAATTTAATCTTTTATGGATTAACCCAAAAATAAATTGCATAATACTCCCTGTATTTCTGAAAGAGATGAAATTATCTCCTAATGTCGATGAAATTCAACATTTGACTCCTCGGATGAGCTCTAAATTTTCTGTGATGATTGAAAAAAATGTTAAAAGTCATGTTTTACAAGTAAATCATATAGGAGATAATAAAAAATTCTCATATAAAACTCCCCCTCAACAATTGCACGATTTAACTTTTTAGCATTTAAGCACATATTTAGTACAATTTGGCATATGAAAATTTACTATTTAAGGACAAGTAACGCATTTTAAGCAATTCAGCATGGATTCATTAAAATTTTGCGTTTTTCAAAAAAAAATTCGCATTTTATCAATTCTGAGCCAATGCATATATTAATGCATTTAAAATGTGCGAACAATATTTCCAAAAGAAATTTCAAAAATATTTTTGTTTTCGGGTCAGATGGGACAATTTGAACATTATCACGTGTTAGTCCGATTACGCACTCAAGAGAGGATCAAAGGCTTAAAAATGATAAAGTTCTTAAAACACCTTCAGTGTGTGTTTGTGTGTGTGTGCCGAAATTAAGAACTTACTTTTAAGAATTATGCTTGACCTACCCTAATTAGGGTTAATGGGATGCCTTATATACCACATGAGTTGGTATTGGGACTCAAACAATAAAATATTTACAATTTGACCCCAAATACAATAAATTAACTAATATTGACCCAAAACTCAAATACTAACTAAGGACACTACAATTAATTCCTAACATTCTCCCCCTTAGTGTCCTTTCTTCGTCTTTGTCTGTTTCTTTGAGCCTTTGGGTCGTTGCTGGGCGTACACGGATTTCCGTAGTCCAAGCTTGTGCTCGTACGTCCTTATTTCCCTCCGGAACGAAAGCCTTTCTTGTATGTTGTTCAGCATATTCAGTATCTTGGCTTTTGTGTCCGGTCCTTCACCTTCCATCTTATCCAGTATGCTCCTCAACTTCTCTCGTATGATGAGGAGCGTTCCGTCGGAGAATTTTGGTATCTCCGATGTCTTCAATATTCGCTTTTCTCCCTTGTAGTTGATGTAGACCACCGCTGGATCTTCACTTTCGAACACGTGGCCTTCACCATATTCAACTTGTTCAGGGAGCTCGAATGATGGTTTGGTGAGGTTGACCTTTCTGACATTTGACTCCAGTGCTAGCTGCAGGTCGTGCGTCGCTCCGTACTTGATTTGTCGGAGCATGAACCTTTTGATCGTCATGTATCCTAATTTGACGTCCTGGTCCTGCAGCGTTCCCACGTATCGGTAGCTTCCAATCATCTGTGAGATGTCTTCAGCTCTGATGTACGGGAAGTCAGCCTCTGTCAAGGTCTCTCTTGTACCGTCTTCCCTCACTACGTGGTAGACGCTTAGTAGGAAGGTCCCGAGCCGATCTATTCCAACTCTTTCTACGGCTTGTATTCGGGGCCTCTGCTTTTCCTCTCGCCTGAGAGCAGCCAGATCATTTCCTTTCCCTAAGAACATATGAAGACGTCTTAGGGAAAGAAGGTAGAGATTGGCTCTGCGCTCTGACAGGTGCGTCATCCCACGTAGCTCCAGCTCGTTCAATTTGACGAGCTGATCCTCTTTACGCCAGATTCTTTTCCTTATCTCTTCTTGGTATGGAACTAAGATTCTGACGTTTTGCCACGGAAGATCGACCGTTGCCCCGATCTTTGACATGAGAAGTGGAGCATCCTCATTTTGGACTTGATGTTTGAGTAGTTCCGGTAGATCGGGGAGGTCACTTTGCAGATCTTCCAGCTCCTCATCTTCATGGACTTTCACCAGGCTTATCGACGCCTTTTCGAGGAATAGTCTGGCGTTTTCTCGAAATCTGGCTTCGAGCTGGAGGTCCATCGGTTGCTTCAGCCATCCTTCTTCAAATATATATTTCTCTACCATATCATGTGGATTGTAGAGTTGGCTGATTTCTTCCGAGATTTGGAGGTCAATAGATGTGGCTTGAGGTGGACTTTGTTGGTAGAAGGTTCTTGGTGAG
Organism: Linderniella brevidens; assembly: GCA_004919715.1. Taxonomy (NCBI): domain Eukaryota; kingdom Viridiplantae; phylum Streptophyta; class Magnoliopsida; order Lamiales; family Linderniaceae; genus Linderniella; species Linderniella brevidens. The sequence continues at coordinate 12,075,239 of SWDC01000148.1, forward strand.
CTAAGGCTTATAGTGACTGGAGTGGGTGTCGAAAGGGAAAGTGTATTGGAGATCTCTTGTGTATTTTGTTCGGTTGTGGTTGAGATCTCCATGGTAGGGAATATTATTGTGGTGCTGGAGACTTGTTTTGTTTTGCCTTTTGAGCTTGAGGTATCCAGCGGGTTGGATTCTTGGACTGTTTTGGTTGTTGGCTGCTGCTGGTGAGGGGATTCGACTACACGCTGTCGGTTCTCCAGCGGGTTGGATTCTTGGACTGTTTTGGTTGTTGGCTGCTGCTGGTGAGGGGATTCGACTACACGCTGTCGGACCGGATACGTGCCAAAAGAATGTTGAAGAGTTCTTCAATGGGCACGTCCCACGGTCCTTCTTCTGGTTGTGTGAGTGAAGGAACAGCAGCAGCTGTCTCGTGTGTGACTGGAGTCTTGCCTTTGTCTTGTCTTGATGTTTCGATCATGGCCCGGACTTTTTCCACTAGTTCGTCGCCAAAAGATCGTAGCCGAGACTCCGTCACAAACGGATCGGGAAATAAAACGGAGCCACTGAGGCGTGCCGTTGTCGCGACGTCAGAGTAGATTTCTGACGTGCCGCCCACTGTAGTGGGTCTTCCGGGGCCACCAAGGCACACCGGTGGCAACGGTGCTAAGACAAACTCAGACCGTTGGCCCGAGACGACTGGTGGGATGTTGATCGTTTCGGGGCTTCCGCTCAGTCCCTCGGAGATTAACCCCAGAGTGACGTCAGAGAGCGTTCTGTCTAAGTCTGGAAGACTTAGAGGTGCGGAAAATAGTGTATGTGTCCTAGAAATGGAAAAAATTTTAGTTGGTGCGGACACTAGACCTGTGATCAAGGAGGGCGCAGTCGGAGGAAGTGAACTGCTTAATTCAACATCTATTGCCTCCGAATAAGGCAATGATGGTTGTCGTGGCTCCTCCGGTACTATTGAGACGGTCGTCTGTTGGGAGACGACCGAATGGGTTGGAAGGGTTATTTGCGTGCTTGGGCCTGATGGCACGACTGCTACTCGGGAGACGATCGTGTCGTCTCCTGTTCCTACGGGTTCGGCCCGGCTTTGTAGTGGGTTAGAGGACTGAGGAGGTCGATCATGTTTTTGTTTGGTGCGACGCTCCTGTATGCGTCTTACGTCTTCCCCTCGTTTTGTTTTCGTGAGGAACGAGGAGGGGAAGCGGCGCTTCCTAGACCTAACTGAGGCTGGGGTAGGCTAATTCCCGGGGTAGGTTCGACTGGGTTTTGTCGAACCATAGGAGTGTCTTCAAGGGTGATGGATTGGAGGTACCTCGCTACTATTGGGTTGGAAGGATTAGCGATTTGTAGGAGGTGGTCAGGGATCCGCATCGACTCGAGATCAAATTTGGATTTGGAAGAATGGAGGGATGCTAGCTTGGGAATTTGGTATCCCTCCGATCTCGGTCGACGGGTTATCTCGGGGTGTAGGTCTTGAAAGTGGGTTATTATCACTGGAAACCACCGAAGGTAGGGAAGGACTTGTCGGGTTTTATTTTTGGTGGATAAGTCCCTTCGGCGGAGTTGGTCAAGGATATCGGCCCAGATCAACTGCACGATGTCATAATTTTTATTAAAGATGACACCGTGGAAGATGATCATAATGTTGCGGTTACAGCGATCTGGGCCTGAGTGCTTGGGTGATAGGCATTTGTTTATTATGAGAAAGAGTGTGCGCCAAGGTTGTGGAATGTCCTTGGCGCAGAAATCGGGTAGGTGTAGGGATTTATGGATGTCTGGGCGATATCCCATTAGGAGGAAGTCGGTTTTCAATTCTTCCTCCGTGGGTGGTGGGTTATATATTAGGCTGTGAGGTAGGTTTAAGATACGGCGTAGTATGGATGGGGTGAAGATTATGGGTGTTTGGTCTATTTGTGAGGTAAGTGAGGTTGGAGGGGTTTTTGAAGTTGATGGTTGTAGGTTGGCCCATAGCTGTTGTGCGTATACTTCTGGGGCCGATTCCGTAATGGTGAGGGCGGTGTGTAGAGGATGGTGACGAAGGATTTCGAGTATTATCGGTGCGGGGACCGTGATGTTGTCAAAGTCAATGGCCGGGTTGTTGGGTAGTTTAGTGGCCCATTGACTTTGAGGAAAGACTTCGTCAATTTGTCTCAACATGGTTATGTAATCTGCTAAGAAGAAAACACAGAAAATTGTTAGACTAGGCAGAGTAGATAAAATGTTACTTAGAAAAAAATTTCGGACTTGAAAAATTTTATATGAAAGTGCCCGAAATTTGCTTAAGTAAATAAGATTATACTTTTGAAATACAAGCGGCGAAGTTCACAAATTCGGCTAAGAGTACATTGAAAAGTTTAAAACTCGAAGTTTGATTTGGCCGAATTTGGATTTGAAAGTTTTGTTCGCCGAATTTGATGAAGTTCGGGTATGAGGATTTGAAATTTTTGTTCGCCGAATTGTAATGAAGTTCGGGTAAGTAAAAATTAAATCGAATTTGTTATCATCATTCATCAAATTCGGGTGCTTGTCTTTAAAATTGAATTTGCCGAAATTGACAAATTCGGGCGATGGAATTCGACTGTGAGGAGTCGGGGTACAGTAGAAATTCGCCGAATTTCGAGTGAACAGTAGAAATTCGCCGAATTTTGGATTGAAAAGCAGAAATTCGGATGAAAATTTAATTTTACCGAATTTCGCCCGAAACCTAAAAATTAAAATAGGTCGATTCCATCGTGATTTGGATGAAATTTTGGCAAATAAATTGCAGATTCGGAATTTTATATTATGTCAAAGAGCTCCCCCTCAATAAAATGATATATACTCCCCCGTAATAAAAATAAGCTCCTCCTTAATAAAATTGAAATATGCTCCCCCTTAATAAATATGAAATATACTCCCCCATAATAAAAATGAAATAAACTCCCCCTTAATAAAAATGAAATAAACTCCTCCTTTCCACCAAATCTCTCTGTGTAGTTGCTCAGCAGTTCTTTTCTTCCAGTCATGTGTGTGGAGCAACCCGAGTCTAAGTACCACACATGACTTATCTGCAAGATAAGTTTAAGCAGTGTTAGAGATCCCGTTTATTACGGGTCTTCTATCATTTGCAGAGGTTAAAGTGCATGCAAGATTGGGTGAATTGTGTACCAGGTTGGCTTGTATCTTTCCTGAGTTTTTCGGTACCCAAATTTTCTTTACCCCTAAAGGAAAACAGAGCTTTGTGCATGCAGCAAGCACTGTTTTAATTACCCAGATTTGTTTGCAATCTTTTCCCTTAGCTTCAGCTCGGGTTTTCGATTGCTCAGGTATTTTTGGGTCTGATTTGGTCACGTTTTTGACCTTTTTCTCTAAAGCTTGAGCTTTAGCTTTTGTTTCAGTGGGAGTTGGCCTTCTGAATGTTCTAGCTACCTTTTCGTCAACTTTTAGGTTGGACGTTTTGGATGGTAGAACCGTTTTCGTGTGTGTTCCTGAAATCATATCTCTACGACGTATAAATTTAGCATTAATAGCTATACACTTATCGTAGGTAAGATAATCACTGACATTCTTAACAGAACTTGTTGTGGAAGGAATACGGGAATAAGCGGAAGCATAGTTCGAACTACATGAAGAAAGATTTCTAAATGTTTTTGGAAATAATTTTAAATCAGAAACACTAGTCAAATTTTGCTTCGTCTTTTTATCAAAGATTTTGGCATCCTTCTCTTGCGTTCCTGAATTTTTCTTCCCAGCAGTCTCTGTCCGTCTCAGATCTGTCATAGATGGTGAAGGGATGTTAGTTGTTGCTTGAATGAGAATCTTCTTAGTTAGCCTATTCTTCATGGATGAGGAATCTATTGGTGTTATAGTAACAGACTCCGACTTAGAAGATTTAGCGAGATCAGCATATGATTGATTTTCAAGTGAGGAAATTCTCTCAAGGAGTTTCTCCTTTTCAGCTTGAAATGTTTTCCGTTCGAGCTCTATCGTGGATTGAATATTCTTGATCTTTGAGGAATGTAAATTCGGCAAAGATCTGAGTTCTTTGAGCTAGATGTTTCTGTCATGGGCTGATCAGATTCAGAGGGAGGATGGGGAAACATATGTAGATAGTCATTTGAAAGAGGAATTTCCCTACTTCCATAACTATCGTTGATTTCCTTGTAATCCAAGGATATTTCGGCCTTGCTTTTGTTCTTGCGCTTTTCCTGTTCTAGGTTATCTTCTTCTTCAGATGATCTGAGAAAGGCTAACAAGCTAGGTATTCCTAGTCCTAGGTATGCAGCATTGTAAAGAGCAAGTGGCCGTTTATCAGTGGTTGGTTGGTTTGGCTTAAAACCTAAGCCCTCACGTGGATTGTAAAATCTCGTGTCCTTAGGCTGATTCAAGAAAATCGTTTTGTCGGTTTGTCCCCTTTTCGTAAGGAGGTCCTCCAGACTTTTGATTTTGGAGTAAAGCTTCTTACGTTCCTCCATTAGAAGATTGTATTGATCTGTTTTACCAATACGCTCTTCTTCACTAATTCGCAGGCTAGTGGTTAATTGACTAATATTTGCATTCAGCATATTAGTCTCGGATTCAAGCTTCGAGATTTTCTCAGATGCATTTTCTAAATGACATCTGAGAGTTGCTTTTTCACCTAAGTGTTTGAGCACACATTGATAATTTGTTGCGTTTTTCTTTTCCAGAGCTTCTAGTTTTTGCAAGTGTTCTAATGGAGAATTCTGGATATGCTCAAGCACGGTCAGTTTTGATGTCAGGGAAACTACTTTTTCTTCAGATTTTACTAGATTAGCTTCAGCTAATTCTAGTGATTTTTTGAAGTAGCTAGTTTATTTTCTAGCTCAGTGACCAAATTTTGTGTTTTGGCCAAGATGATGTCATTCTTGGCCATATCTTTATATGTAGACTCCCCCCTTTTCATTGTTAGAATTGGGGGTCTGTTATCACTTCCGATTGCTATGATATCCATGGATGTAGTTGAGTGCCTTTTAATGATCGTTCACGGTCGTGATCTGCAATCCTAAATGGTCAGTTTCGAGAAATAACGTCAAAGATTAACGTTAAGTTTGAATAAATTTTGGTTGGATAGAAATTGTGTTTAAGTGATCGACTTTTTATTTTAATTTGAAAGAGTAAAATTCGGGCACTTGTAGAGTTGTTGCCGAAATTTGAATTCTGAAATTCGGATGAAAAGACTTTGTCGAGAATTTTGAAATCAAAGGAAATCAAAATTCGGGTGACAAATATAAGTTCGCCGAAGTTCAGGATTAAATTAAGGTAGGAAAAATTTTATCGAAAATTACTTTCAAAATTCGGGTAAACTAAATTCAGTCGAGAATTAAAAAAAATCAAAATTCGGGTGACTTTCTGATAAAAGTTCGCCGAGAATTAAGAAATTCGGGTGACTTAAATCAAAACTTCGCCGAAAATTTTAAGTTGAAATTCGGGCAATCTAATTTAAAATTCGACCAAATTCGCCGTTAATTTTAAACAGTAGAAAGCAAATTCGGCGAATAAACTTAGCTTACTCAAATTCGGTCAATTTTCTGATCGAAAATTTTCTCAATTTCGGCGAATTTCAATTGAAATTCGGCAATATGAGTTAATTTTCGGGTTCAAGAACGAACTTCGAGCGAATAAACAGAGAAACGCCCGAAATTTTTCCAGCAACTTTAAAACACACCAATTTCAATCGATTTCTCCCCAGAAATTTCTCAAACTTGACGAAAATTAATCTAAACGAGTTCCTAAACAAGCCAAGACTGATAATCAAGCATTTAAAGGTTTAAAAACATTAATAACAGCAAGATCTAACCCAAAATACTTGAAAAAAATCGAAAATAAAATTTGCTTAGTAAACTCTTTCGATCTTGACGAAATCAAACGAAATTGGTATAGATTTGCACAGATCGATCCGTGTCTTGCTCTGATACCACTTGTTAGTCCGATTACGCACTCAAGAGAGGATCAAAGGCTTAAAAATGATAAAGTTCTTAAAACACCTTCAGTGTGTGTTTGTGTGTGTGTGCCGAAATTAAGAACTTACTTTTAAGAATTATGCTTGACCTACCCTAATTAGGGTTAATGGGATGCCTTATATACCACATGAGTTGGTATATTAAGGCTTGGGACTCAAACAATAAAATATTTACAATTTGACCCCAAATACAATAAATTAACTAATATTGACCCAAAACTCAAATACTAACTAAGGACACTACAATTAATTCCTAACATCACGCAAAAAATTCTCATGACATATAATGTAATAATTTGCCATAAAATCATGTAACTAAACTAATATTCTAAGATCATAGTATGAATCACTTCGACAACTCTCGCAAGTTTCGCTCATAGCACTCAATTTATTTGTATCATAGAAAATAGATATATCACTCATATCATCACGAAAAAATTATATCAATTAATTTGTTATCGTAGTATTTTTAATCATCGTACCACGTGAAAGTTCATCATTTTGAATCAAAGGGACTTTTAAGGGATTATTTTTAGGCTCTGACTTAAGAGGTAGGAAATTTGGGTTTGTGAGCTTAAAATAAATTCTTCAGTTCCAGGGGCCCTTTTGTGAAATTCTGTTCTAATCCTTTTGCTTTTCTTTTAGGATGATTCTCGTCTTCTTTACAAAACTTTGAGAGATTAGAACTTCTTTTTGGGTCGAGACCGTGTTCCTTTCGAAGGTTCCACAGTTATGGAATTCGAACCCAAGGCCGTGCTTCTCTTCTCGTTTTCTCTATTTATAAGATCTAGATTATCGTTGGAGAAGTTCACTACGAGGTGCTTCTCTTCTAGGAGTATACCAGATTATCTAGGAGAAGTTCACAGCGATATTCGTGTTTCTCTTCTATAATGATTGAGAAATTCATCATATGCATCTCTTTTGCTCTCCCCCTCTTTTTCTTGATTGAGTAACCCCAAATCATGTGAATAACGTTGAAGGCTTAATTCAGTTTGATAAAGAAAAAGAATGTCGGAGAAGGCCCAAGAGGGGATTTCTAGGGGAAAAATTAAAGGATTTATAATTTGAGCCAAGTGAGGAATATCCTAATATGCCCTTATCATTTTCATGACGAAATAATCACAAAAGTAAGAATGAAGCTACAAGTACAAACCAAAGAATAGTCATTTGAAGTGAGACACACTCAAGAAAAAAATTATTGAGGTTTAAATTCTCACATATATGATGTGGCTTTGTGTCTAGTGAAACAAACAAAGCTCTTTGAATAAAAGAATGTAACGTGAATTTTTAGGCAAAGAACTAAGCATATATATCGAAGAAATATTTTTGTGGGTAATTCAAAATAGGCAAAATTATCGCCATCCCCCATTTTTTATTATTACTTTATATACTAATATATATATATAATTTGAAAGATAGAGTTACGCATGTAATCAAGGAATATTGAGAAGCACATAGAGTGTCAAATATAAGCATAGTAGAGCATGTAAAGCATATGTAAAGTAAGATTGAGATTCAACATGCCTAATTTAGCAAGGAATTGGAATCATTTTTCATCCAATGCCTTAGTGAATAAGTCAGCGAGTTGAAGCTCCGTTTTGAAAAAATACATATCTATAGTGCCTTTTTCTACATGATCTTTTATAAAATGATAGCGAATGTCTGTATGTTTCATGCGTGAATGATGAACATGATTGCAAGTAATGGCAATAGCACTTTGACAATCAATGTAAATGGGAATGTTATTAAATTCAAACCCGTAATCGCGTAGTTGTGTCCGCATCCATAGAATTTGCGAGCAACAGCTGGCAGCCACGACGTACTCCGTCTCGGCTGTTGATTTTGACAAGCAATTTTGTTTCTTTGAGGACCAGCATACCAACTTTTTGCCTAAAAATTGTGCTCCGCCAGACGTGTTTTTTCTGTCCATTCGACAACCTGCATAATCAGCGTCAGTATAGCTAATTAATCTAAAATCAATATTTTTAGGATACCATAGCCCTAAGTTGAGAGTTCCTTTTAGATAGCGTAGAATTCGCTTGACTGCTTACATGTGGCACTCCTTTGGGTCAGCTTGAAAACGAGCACAGAGACAAGTGGCGAACATGATGTCGGGTCGGCTGGACATTAAGTGGAGAAGAGATCCGCTAATGCTCCGATGGATTGTGATGTTGACTGCCTTGCCAGACATCAGCATCCAATTTGCAGTTTGTTGAGATGGGAGTATTGATCGGTGTGCTCTTGTCTTGATTAAATCTCTTCAGAATATCTCGGATATATTTGGTTTGACTGATGAAGATTCCATCTTCGAGTTGCTTTACTTATCGTCCGAGAAAGAATTGGTGTTCTCCCATTAAGCTCATCTCGAATTTGGTCTTCATTAGTTCATCAAATTTCTGACAGAGACGTTCATTTGTCGAGCCGAAGATAATGTCATCAACGTAAACTTGAACAATCATCTGGTCTTTGCCTTGTCTTTTGATGAAGAGTGTCGTATCGATGGTGCCTCTTATGAAGAGTGTCGTCTTCATCTTCTGAAGAACTTGGCAACTTGATGCTTTTATCTTTGCGAGATCGACTTGTTTTTCTTTCAGAAACAAGAGCTATAGAATTGTCGATCTGCTTGCCCTTAAGTTCTTTTTGTATATCACTGATATCTTCCTCCATGTTTGTCTTGAAGATATCTATCTTCCTCATCTCATTAAGAAGAGTTAGATAGCGTTGATAGAATGTCCGCTTTCTTGGCTTTGACTCCAACTTCGGTTCTTTGCATCATTTTGTGGAGTTCATCCCACATAGATTTTGCACTAGCTCTTAATCATTCCTCCTCGGTGTATTCACTAGGAATTTTGAGTCTTCGTGAGGCGGGAATGGGAGGATTATTGGTGGCATCGCCTTCTTGGATGAGCCAAAATTGAGCGGGGCCTTCTTGAAGAGATGCTATCAAATTTGTAGCTTGCTCTTTTGTTTCCAAGAAGTTCATGAATTGGCTTCTCCATACTGTGTATTCGCCTCTTCGTAAAATTGGAGGGCAGACGTCGTTTTCGAGTGAGTAAGCATCCATTTGTAGTTGATTGGTTGGATCTTCGTGAAAGTTTGGAATTGTAATGAAAAGTGCTTCACAAGTGACAAACTTCGTTAGTAATGTTTGATTCGTACTTTAAACAATTTCCTTTTCGTACCTATTTTTCGGTTGTTAAAGAGAAATTGTTTTGATTTCGAAAAATATTTGATATGAGAATTGATACTTCAAAATTTTGCTAAAGAATTTTGATTCTAAGATCGAAATTTTGAGTATCGTAGTAAATAATTCGGAGACAAATATTTTTCGTAAGTTTTGAAATTACGATTTTTGATTTCTTTCAAAATAGTGTAAAATGTGTCTGTTTAGCAGAGACCGAAATGTTTTTCGAACAATAAAGTTTTCGATTAAAAATATTCGAACCTATAATCGAAAAATATTTTCGATTGTATGAGTTTTTCGTATCGAAAATTATTTTTCGAACGTAAGAGTTTTGCAGAGTAAATATCCTGTCGAATAGTTGTTGATCTCAAAAACTTTTATCGAAAAATTTGTAATCGAAAAATTATGAGTGATCGAAATTTGTTTCGTGAAGTTTGACTCAAATTGTAGACTAAAAGTTTTTTTTTTCCGAGTGTAAATTATTCGATCGAAATAAGTTTTCGCTAAATTTTGACTCGAAAATTTAAATAATCAAAAATCTTGTGATCGAAAAACTTGTTTTACTATAACCAGTTTTTCGGGTCAAAATTAGATATTTATTTAGCGAAAACAGTATCCGTCGAAAAAAAATATGCTTTATTACGCTCGAAAAAGATATTTATATATGAATCGAAAAACTAATTATCGAAATAATGTTTTTCGAGTCTTATATTTGAGTAAAACACACGAGAACAGTGTTTGTCATCGTAAAATTTCTCGGCTGCAAACTTATTCGAAAAATAGTTTTTCAAGCAAAGTTTTTCTATTGAAAAACCGATCGTAGAACAACCAAGTTCAATGTAACAGTAAAAATTTCAGATTCAACCGAGATGTTCAAGTTAGGTGCTAAAATTCTGGATAATCACTCGTTTCTTAGTTCCTAATATGAACAAACACAAGATCAACCACATTTTACAACAAAATATATCGATTATTAAGAAAATCAAATCAGAATCAAAACTTAATCACAAACGCAAATATCGATCTAAATCGAAAATCTGAATTAATATGACGTTCTAAGCGATTGAAATCAGCACGTAAATCATTCATAGCATATAAACTATCACTTAATCAGCAGGATCATCAACAAAATTCGCAAACATAAAGCACATTGATCAAAATCTATTTCAGGTGTGTTTTTCGATCGAAAAATCTGGAAAAATTATTTTGATCTTATAATCGTGAATTCAATCCAAAAGCGATCACTATCCGCTCTGATACCAATTGTTAGGTCCTAGTTTATCAACTACCGATCGATCTAAGCATGAATTCTAGATATTCGAATGATAAATCTTACAAACTACCTTCGGTCGAATATCTTCTTTGAAGATCTTGAGAGATAATGTTTTTCGATTGCTTTTCTCTCTCTTAGAATATGAATTCAATGCTTGTATTTTTCCGAAAAATGAACTTGTATATAATTTTGATACTGTACATTGTATTTATACCTATTTACATGGTATATTTACTATTTAGTCCTACACTATCAAAACTACTCTTACGCCCCTAATTACAAGGATAATAAAATAACAAAGCAAAATTGTAAATTCTCTTCAATCTCCCCCTTTGTGCTTGTCTTCGTTTCAGCTCCTTTTATCCTTATCGGGTGTAAAACGATTTCCGTAATCCCAATGCTGTCTCGTAACGTCGAACAACGTTCCTCAGCTCCAACCTCTCATTAATTGCATCCAGAAGCTCATTTAAGAGTGGGGCCTCTTCTTCACAAAGATCTTCGAAGATTGTCTCTTCAGTGATCTCTCCCAATCTTTTCTGGATGTTCTTCCTCACTAACTTTAATGTCCCGTCACAGAACTTGTGGATCTCGAACTTCATCATAGGTCTCGTCTTTCCAATGACTGGATTCCGATTAGTTATGGCGAGGCCAGGTTTCTTGAATATGTAGTTCTCGGGAAAGTCGTTGAGGGGAAGCCCTTCATGAGCGGAGACTCCATGTTGACCTTCTTTATATTCTTCTCTATAGAATTTTGAAGGTCGTGTGCGGTGTGATACTTGAACTGCCGCACCATGAATCTCTTTAATCCCTCGAGTCTTTCAGTCTTGATGTATCCGGAGTGCGTCTGATATTTCTCTTGTACATCTGATACAAATGGTAGACCTCATCCAATGGAAGGAAAGGGAGATAGCTTTCATCTATCTCTTCTCGAGTACGGTTGTTGTCCGCTCGCTCAATGTGGTAGATAGGGGTAGGGTAGCTTCCGATGGTATGCGAAAGTTCAATGAGTTGGAGAATCGGTGGCTTGTCCCTGAAATTTTTCTTTAGTTGATCAGTTGGGATGCCACTTCTTTTGGGGCCAAGATAGTTGAGCATGAAGATGTGCTCCATTTTCTTCCTATATTCCCAGTATGAGATGCTCCGAAGATTTAGTTTGTTGACCTTCTTTATCCGGTTTGGAGCCCTCCAGATATGCTTTGTAATACTTTCAATAAACGGGACTTCAATTCTGATTTTCTCCCACGGCGTCTCGACTCTAACTGTCCCTTTTGATAAGTGGGGAGGAGAGTCGACTTTGTGCCTGATTATTTCTGGTAGCTCTGGGAGAGCAGAATTGTAGTTCTCGCCTTCTTGAAGTTCTTCGTCTTTAAGCAGCACCAAGTGCACTGAAGCTTGCTGTAAGAAATATCTGACGTTAGAGAGTCGAGCTTGAGCAGCTTCCTCTGGTTCCTATTGCGTCATCCATTTCTCATTTAAGATATAATTGTCTACGATCAGATGTGGATCATAGACGACGGCTTCTGTTTTGTCTTGGAGGAGGTTAGAGGTCGGGATTGGATTTGGATTTGTAGGAGAGGGAGGTAGTGTGTGAGATGTGACGGGAGATGTAGTTTGTTGGCGGGTTGTGGGTTCTGTGGTTGGTAGGTTTGAGGATGATCCTCCAGCTTCTTGAGTCTTCGTTTGTTCTCGACTCACACCACGGCCGCTTCGTATGGTCCGTTGCCGTTTCTCCCCCTCATGACGATCCGGATCATCGGGATCGTCATGTCTGCTTTTGGTGCGGGAGCTTTCTTCTCGGCACCTTATTGGAGCGGGCGGCTCGGGTTCATCTACCAGCCTTTTGTAGAGACTCTCCTCAACGAGGGTCCTGATCTCTAAGGCGAGGAGTCGGGAGATGAGTATGTCATGAAGCTGGGTGATCCGGATGGTATATGGGTTTAGAAGTGAAGGTGATGGAGTTGGGGTGGTGAGGGTGGGTGTATGGGGTTGTGTATGGTGGTGGTAAGAGGTGGTGAGGAGACGGGGGTGGTTTGGGTTTCGGTCCGAGCAGCCTCGAAGACTGGTGCTTTCCCGGTATCTATTCGGGACGTCTCGATGGCCTTAAGCATTCGGTCCATCAGGCGATCTTCGAGAGACGAGATGGCTGTGGAGAGTGCTTCTTGTAAGCGTTGCTCCGTCACGATCATTGGTGGAGTGGGGCCAGGGAGGCGCTCCACTGTCACAACATCGGAAAAGGTTTTCCGATGTGCCGCCTTGAATAGGTCTTGGGATTCCGCAACGTCCGGGGACATCCGTTATCAACCCTGAAGTCACCACTTCAATTGGTTGGGCTATTGTTTGCTCCGAAGATATCGGGGGTCCAATAGGGCTTCCACCCAATCCTTGAGTTGATACGGTCGGTATCGCCTCTATGGGTGTTGAGACAAATTCAATTTGAATCTGTGTGGTTGGCTAATCCGTTGTCGTTGGAGGTGTTGTCACTGAAACCTGTAGTATTGAAGGATATACAGACGGGGCCGAGAGTTGCTGTCGGCGAGAACCCCTTCTTTGGAGTCTGTATTCTTCATCCGAGTCAGTGGGCTCAGGAGTATATCTTGAGGAACACCTTCAGGCTCGACGGTAGGTGTCTCTGTCTCCTGAGCCGTGGCTTCGGGCTTGGTTGTTTTCACCAGCGATTCCCTTTGAGAAGGCGCCGGAGCTTGATCCAAGGCCCGTACCATCTCCTCCGTGATCGAGTTATTTTGACAGTAGTCTTGGTAGGCCTCGTTCGTTGGATCAGCTAGTCTGAGCAGCTCCAATGGGATCAGCATCGGTTGGAGCGCTAGGTCGGCTTCCTTCGGGTTGTGAAAGAAGAGAAGGCGAGGTGGAATGTATTCTCCATTCGGTGGTAGTCTCGAGATCTCTGGATGAATATCCATGAAGTGTGAGATCAACACCGGGAACCACCGTACATAGGGGAGAGATTTGGCCTTCGACTTGGTCTCCCTTTGACGTATTTGGTCCGCTAGATCATTCCATATCAGCTGGGCCACGTCGTATCTCTTTGAGAAAACCACTCCAAGGAAGATGCGAAAGATATTCCCATTCGCCTTGTCGAAGCCGGAGTGTTTTTGGGAGAGGCATTTATTGATTATGCCGAACAAAGTCCTCCACGGATGTGGGATCCCGCTGTTTTGAAAATTCGCCAGTTTGGTCAGCGGGGGTTTGTATCCCATCCGGAGTATATCTTCTACGATCTCCGCGTCCGTTGGAAGTTGATCAAAGTTGTCGTAGTGCGGGAGATCGAGCACCATGGCCATCAGATTTTTTGTCTGGGCGACATGTCTTGTGTTGACCTTCGACATGTATTCCACACTATCGCCGTTGACAAAGCTCTGCATACTCCCCCTGAATTGCTGGAGATAGACCATTGGTATGGTGAACGTCATGGTCAAAGCTGGCCATAGAGGGTGTCCTTTGAGGATGGAGATGATGACTTCATCCGGACACCGAAATGTAGCAAGGTCCAGCTGGTAGTTGTTGTCTTGGACTGGCATGTAACTTCCACAAGGGTAGATGTTAGGCTAGTTTGGAGTTGCCATATCTGTAAAGAATGAAAGATAATTCATTAGTTGGGAAATTTCATATGCGAATAAATGGGATTAAAAAATGTATTTAGAGAAATTTTGAAAATTTTAAGTGTTAAGGTTTATGTACGAAAGACTTGAGAAAAAAATTTGTAAAGTTGACTAAGTCTCACAAGCGTATTTTTATTCGATCGGGAATTTACTTGAACGTTAATTTTTGCGATCGAAAATTTTATAAGTCTCGAAGAAAATCTTGAAAAATTTTCTAAGTCTTTTCAGCGTGTTTTTATTCGAGTGACAATTTATTCGATAGTTAAATTTTGCGATCGAATAAAAATGTGTCGAATAACTCAAGTTTTTCGCCGATGACTTTTACGATTGAATAAAATGTTATCGAAAACAATAGTTTTTCGCTGAGTAATTTTGCGATCGAATAAAAAGTTGTCGAAAAACTTAAGTTTTTCCCCGCGTAGTTTTGCGATCGAATAAAAGATAATCGAAAAACTTAAAGTTTTCGCCGCTTATTTTTACGATCGAATCAAATTTAATCGAAAAACTAAGTTTTCGCCGCGAAGTTTTACGATCGAATTAAAATATATTGAAAACAAAAGGTTTTCGACGTTTAGTTTTGCGATCGAATAAAACTTAACGAAAACAAAAGTTTTTTGTCGACACTGTTTGCGATAAAAACTTTTTCGATCGAAAACTTTTCAAATCAAATAGTAAACGCATAACACGTCAATTTCGATTTCTGGGTAAATCATGAGTTAAGCTGGATCGGAACGTTCAGAAAACAGTTGCGAATCCAAATATCATGATGTTAACCAAAACAGTCGAGTTTAAACACGTTGATTTGTGAGTTTAAAATCGTTTTTAGTCGAAAAAGTATGAAAATGAAATTTCTTCAAATGTTTTCGAGAAACTGCTTGCGAATCGTGTGTTTTTGACCGGAAAGTGATTCGAAATGTGTTTTTACCTTCGAAATTTGCGAGTTTAGGAAGAAAATCACTGAGATAAGGTGAGATTTTGGTGAAATCGCCGGAGTTCGAAGAGTGTTTTCGGAAGTCGAAAAGTTTTTCGAGTGAAATGAGTTGCTTGTTTTAACAGTTCGGCATTTAAGCAAGTATTTAGTACAATTTGGCATATGGAAATTTATTATTTAAGTACAAGTACCGCATTTTATGCAATTCAGCATACATTCATTAAAATTTTGCGTTTTAAAAAAAAAAAAAAAAACATCGCATGTTTTCAAATCTGAGCCAATGCATGTATGAATGCATTTAAAATGTGTGAATGATATTTTCAATAAAAAAATTTCAAAAATATTTTTGTTTTGGGGTCAGATGGGACATTTTTTAACATTATCACGCAAAACATTCTCATGACATATAAAATAATAATTTTCCATAAAATCATGTAAGTAAACTAAGATTCTAAGATCATAGTATGAATCACTTCGACAACTCTCGCAAGTTTCGCTTATACTACTCAATTTATTTTTATCATGGAAATATTTAGTAGATATATCACTCATATCATCACGACAGAATTATATCAATTAATTTGTTATCGTATTATTTTTAATCAAAGGGACTTTTAAGGGATTATTTTTAGGCTCTGACTAAAGGGGTAGAAAATTTGGGTTAGTGAGCTTAAATATTCTTCTGTTCCAGGGGCCCTTTTGTGAAATTCTGTTCTGATACTTTTGCTTTTCTTTTCTTTTGTACTTGCTCAAGATGATTTTCGTCTTCTTTTCAAGGCTTTGAGAGACGAGATATTCGTTGTTTTGGGTCGAGACTGTGTTCCTTGTGAAAGTTTCATAGTTATGGAGTTCGAACCCAAGACTGTGCTTCTCTTCTCGTTTTCTCTATTTATAAGATCTAGATTATCGTTGAAGAAGTTCACTTCGAAGTGCTTCCCTTCTATGACTATACGAGATTATCTAGGAGAAGTTCACAGCGAGATCCGTGTTTCTCTTCTATAATGATTGAGAAATTCATCATGTGCATCTCTTTTGTTCTCCCCCTCTTTATCTTGATTGAGTAACCCCGAATCTTGTGAATAAGGTTGAAGGCTTAATTGTGTTTGATAAAGAAAAAGAATGTCGGAGAAGGCCCAAAGGGGATTTATAAGGGAAAAATTAAAGGATTTATAATTTGGGCTAAGTGAAGAATTTCCTAATATGCCCTTATCATTTTCATGAGAATTAACACAAAAGTAAGAATGAAGCTATGAGGTACAAACCAAAGAATAGTCATTTGAAGTGTGACACACTCAAGAAAAAGTTATTAAGGTTCAAATTCTCACATATATGATGTGGCTTTGTGTCTAGTGAAACAAACGAAGCTCATTGAGTAAAAGAATGTGACGTGAATTTTTAGGCAAAGAGCTTAGCATATATATCGAAGAAATATTTTTGTGAGTAATTCAAAATAGGCAAAATTATCGTCATCCCCCATTTTTTTATTAATATTACTTTATATATACTATTATATATAAAAAAAATTTTGAAAGATAGTGTCACGCAGGATAAACAAGGAATATCGAGAAGCACATAGATTATCAAATAGAAGTATATTAGAGCATGATGTCAAGTAAGATTGAGATTCAACATGCCTAATTTAGCAATAAGGAATTGGAATGGTTTTTCATCCAATGCATTAGTGAATAAGTCGGCAAGTTGAAGCTCCGTTTTAACAAAATACATATCTATAGTGCCTTTTTCTACATGATCTTTTGTGAAATGATAGCGAATGTCTATATGTTTCGTGCGTGAATGATGAACAGGATTGCAAGTAATGGCAATAGCACTTTAAGAATCACTATAAATGGGAATGTTATTAAATTCATACCCGTAATCGCGTAGTTGTGTCCGCATCCATAGAACTTGCGAGCAACAGCTGGCAGTCGCGACGTACTTCGCCTCGGCCGTCGATGTTGACACGCAATTTTGTTTCTTTGAGGACCAGCAGACCAACTTTTCGCCTAAAAATTATGCTCCGCCAAACGTGTTTTTTCTGTCCATTCGAGGACCTGCATAATCAGCGTCAGTATAGCCAATTAATCTAAAATCAGTATCTTTAGGATACCATAGCCCTAAGTTTGGAGTTTCTTTGAGATAGCGTAGAATTTTCTTGACTGCATGCATGTGGGACTCTTTGGGGTCAGCTTGAAAACGAGCACAGAGACATGTGGCGAACATGATGTCGGGTTGGCTGCTCGCAGGTTTTATGGATGTGGACACAACTACGCGATTACGGGTTTGAATTTAATAACATTCCCATTTACAGTGATTCTCAAAGTGATATTGCCATTACTTGCAATCCTCTTCATCATTCATGCACGAAACATATAGACATTCGCTATCATTTCATAAAAGATCATGTAGAAAAAGGTACTATAGATATGTATTTTGTCAAAGCGAAGCTTCAACTCGCCGACTTATTCACTAAGGCATAGGATTAAAAACGATTCCAATTCCTTATTGCTAAATTAGGCATGTTGAATCTTAATCTTACTTGACATATGCTATACATGCTCTACTATGCTTCTATTTGATACTCTATGTACTTCTCGATATTCCATGATTATCTTGTGTGACACTATCTTTCAAATTTTTTATATATAACAGTATATAAAGTAATAATAAAAAAATTGGGGGATGACGAAAATTTTGCCTATTTTTGAATTACTCACAAAAATATTTCTTCGATATATATGCTTAGTTCTTTGCCTAAAATTCACCTCACATTCTTTTATTCAAAGAGCTTCGTTTGTTTCACCAGACACAAAGCCATATCATATATGTAAGAATTTAAACCTCAATAATTTTTTCTTGAGTGTGTCACACTTCAAATGACTATCTTTCGGTTTGTACATCATAGCTTCATTCTTGCTATTGTGTTAGTTTGTCATGAAAATGATAAGGGCAACTTAAAAAATTCCTCACTAGATCCAAATTATAAATCCTTTAATTTTTCCCCTAGAAATCCCCTTTTGATCCTTATCCGACATTCTTTTTCTTTATCAAACCCAATTAAGCCTTCAACCTTATTCACATGATGCACATGATGAATTTCTCATGATGCACATGATGAATGTCTCATGATGCAAATGATGAAAAAGAGGCAGAGAGCAAAAGAGATGCACATGATGAATTTCTCAATCAATATAGAAGAGAAACACAAATATCGCTGTGAACTTCTCCTAGATAATCTCGTATACTCATAGAATAGAAGCACCTCGAAGTGAACTTCTCCAACGATAATCTAAATCTTATAAATAGAGAAAACTAGAAGAGAAGCACGGCCTTGGGTTCGAATTCCATAACTGTGGAACCTTCGAAAGGAATACGGTCTCGACCCAAAAAGAAGTTCTAATCTCTCAAAGTTTTGTAAAGAAGACGAGACTCATCCTGAAAAGAAAAGCAAAAAGGATCAGAACAGAATTTCACAAAAGGGCCCCTAGAACTGGAGAATTTTTAAGCTCACTAACCCAAATTTCCTACCCCCTTTAGTCAGAGCCTAAAAATAATCCCTTAAAAGTTCATTTGATTCAAAATAATGAACTTCCACTTGGTAAGTTGATTAAATACGCTACGATAGCAAATTAATTGATAAAATTTTGTCGTGTTGATATGAGTGATATATCTGCTAAATATTTTCATGATAAAAATAAATTGAGTGGTATGAGCGAAACTTGCGAGAGTTGTCGAAGTGATTCATAATATGATCTGAGAATATTAGTTTGGTTACATGATTTTACGGCAAATTATTATTCTATAGGTCTTAAGAAATTTTTGCATGATAATGTTCAAAATGTCCCATCTGACCCCAAAACAAAAATATTTTTGAAATTTCTTTTGGAATTAATTTTCGCACATTTTAAATGCATTAATACATGCATTGGCTCATAATTGATAAAATGCGAAATTTGCTTTTAAAAAAATCGCAAAATTTTAATGAATCCATGCTGGATTGCTTAAAATGCGTTACTTGTCCTTAAATAGTAAATTTTTATATGCCAAATTGTACTAAATATGTGCTTAAATGCCGAAAAGTTAAATCATGCAATTGTTGAGGGGAAGTTTTATATGAGATTTTTGTTATTATCTCCTATATGATTTACTTGTAAAAGATGACTACTAACATTTTTTCTAAGCATCACAGAAAATTTCGAGCTCATCCGAGGACTCAAATGCTGAATTTCACCAACAATAGGAGATTATTTCATCTCTTTCAGAAATATAGGGAGTATTATGCAATTTATTTTTGGGTTAATCCATAAAAGATTAAATTTTTGTTTAATCAGACCTGAATTTTAACTAAAGCCCAAAATTTTTTTACGGCCCAACGTATTTTTTACCTTACCCGATCGGAAAGTATTAATACCACTTTATCGATCGAAAAACTCACTCACACGCAACTCATTTCCATCGAAAAACTTTTCGACTTTCGAAAACACTCTTCGAACTCCGGCGATTTCACCAAAACTTCATCTTATCTCTGTGATTTTCTTCCTAAACTCGCCCATTTCGAAGGTAGAAAAACGTTTCAAATAACTTTCCGGTAAAAAACACACGATTCGCAAGCAGTTTCTCGAAAACATTTGAAGAAATTTCATTTTCATACTTTTTCGACTAAAAACGATTTTAAACTCTCAAATCAACATGTTTAAACTCGACTATTTGGGTTAAAATCATGATATTTGGATTCACAACTGTTTTCTGAACGTTACGAACCCAGATTAACTCATGATTTACCCAGAAATCGAAATTTACGTGTTACGTGTTTACTGTTTGATTAGAAAATTTTTCGATCGAAAAAGTTCTTATCGCAAACAGTGTCGCCGAAAAACTTTTGTTTTCGTGAAGTTTTATTCGATCGCAAAACTCAGCGGCGAAAACTTAAAGTTTTTCGATATTCTTTTATTCGATCGTAAAACTTCGCGGCGAAAATTTAGTTTTTCGATTAAAATTTATTTGATCGCAAAAATAAGCGGCAAAAACTTTAATTTTTTCGATATTCTTTTATTTGATCGCAAAACTACGCGGCGAAAAACTTAAGTTTTCGGACAATTTTTTATTCGATCGAAAACATACTCACGAAAGACTATTGTTTTCGATAACATTTATTTGATCGTAAAAGTCATCGGCGAAAACTTGAGTTATTCGACACATTTTTAGTCGATCGCAAATTTAACAATCGAATAAATTTTCACTCAAATAAAAACACGCTGAAAAAGACTTAGAAAATTTTTCAAAGACTTAGTTAACTTTACAAAATTTTCAAATTTTTCAAGATTTAACATTCGAATAAATTCCCGATCGAATAAAAATACGCATCTAAGACTTAGTTAATTTTACAAATTTTTCAAAATTTTCACAAAGTCTTTCATACATAAACCTTAACACTTAAAATTTTCTCTTAGTCCATTCTTAATCCCATTTAGTCGCATATGAAATTTCCCAACTAATGAATTATCTTTCGTTCTTTACAGATATAGCAACTCCAAACTACCCAAACATCTACCCCTCTGGAAGTTACATGACAGTCAAAGATAACAACTACCAGCTGGACCTTACTACGTTTCGGTCTCCTGATGAAGTCATCATCTCCATCCTCAAAGGACACTCTATGGCCAGCCTTGACCAGGATGTCTACCGTACTAATGGTCTATCTCCAGCAATTTTGGGGAAGTATGCAGAGTTTCGTCAACGGCGATAGCGTGGAATACATGACGAAGATCAATACAAAACATGTCGCCCTGACAAAAAATCTGATGGCCATGGTGCTCGATCTCCCGCACTACGACTACTATGATCAACTTCCAACGGACACGGAGATCGTAGAAGATATGCTCCAAATGGGATACAAACCCCCGCTGACCAAACTGGCGAATTTTCAAAACAGCGGGATCCCACATCCGTGGAAGACTCTGTTCGACATAATCAATAAATGCCTCTCCCTAAAACTCTCCGGCTTCGACAAGGCGAACGGGAATATCCTTCGCATCTTCCATGGAGTGATCTTCTCAAAGAAATATGACGTGCCCCAGCTGATATGGAATGATCTAGCGGACCAGATACGTCAAAGGGAGACCAAGTCGAAGGCCAAAAATCTCCCCTATGTACGGTGGTTCCCGATGTTGATCTCACACTTCATGGACATTCATCCAGAGATCCCGAGACTACCACCGGTTGGAGAATACATTCAACCTCGCCTTCGCTTCTTTCACAACCCGAAGGCAGCCGACTTAGCGCTCCAACGAATGCTGATCCCATTGGAGCTGCTCAGACTAGCTGATCCAACAGACGAGGCCTACCAAGACTACTGTAAAAATAACTCCAGCACGGAGGAGATGGTACGAGCCTTGCATCCAGCTACGGCACCTTCTCAAAGGGAATAGCTGGTGGAAACAATGGAGCCTGAAGCCACGGCTCAGGAGATAGAGACACTGGCCGTCGAGCCCGAAGGTGTTCCTCAGGATTATCTCCTGAGTCCACTGACTCGGATGAAGAATACAGACTCCAAAGAAGGGGCTCTCGTCGACAGCAACTCTCGGCCCCGTCTGTATCTCCTTCAATACTACCGGCTTCGGTGACAACATCTCCACCGACAACGGATCAGCAGACCACACAGATTCAAATTGAATCTGTCTCAACACCCATAGAGGTGATACCTATCGTATCATCTCAAGGATTGGGTGGAAGCCCTATTGGACCCCGATATCTTCGGAGCAAACAATAGGCCAACCCATTGAAGTGGTGACTTCAGGGTTGATAACGGATGTCCCCGGACGTTCCAGAACATCAAGACATATTCAAGGCTAGCACATCGGAAATCTTTTCCGATGTTGTGACAGTGGAGCGCCTCTCTGGCCCCACTCCACCAATGATCGTGATGGAGCAACGCTTACAAGAACCACTCTCCACAGCCATATCTTCTCTAGAAGATGGTCAGATTGACCGTATGCTTAAGGCTATCGAGACATCCCGAAGAGATACCGGGAAAGCACCAGTCTCCGAGGCTGCTCCGACCGACACCCAAACCACCCCCATCTCCTCACCACCTCTTACCACCACCGTAAACACCTCAATACAACCCACCCTCACCACCCCAACTCCATCACCTTCACTCATCAACCCCTATACCATCCCAATCACCCAGCTTCACGACATAATCAACTCCCGACTCCTCGCCTTAGAGACCAGGACCCCCGCTGAGGAGAGTCTCTACAAAAGCTGGTAGATGAGCCCGAGCCACCAGCTAGGTGCCGAGAAGAAAGCTCCCTCACCAAACGAAGACATGATGATCCCGATGATCCGGATCGTCATGAGGGGGAGAAACGGCAACGAGCCACATGGAGCGGCCGTGGTGTGAGTCGAGAACAAACGAAGACTCAAGAAGCTGGAGGATCATCCTCAAACCCACCAACCACACAACCCACAACCCGCCAACAAACAATCATATCTCCCACCACATCCCACACACTACCTTCCTCTCCTACAAATCCAAATCAAATCCCGACCTCTAACCTCCTCCAAGCCCTAACAGAAGCAGTCGTCTACGATCCACATCTGATCGTAGACGATTATATCTTAAATGAGAAATGGATGACGCAATGGGAACCAGAGGAAGCTGCTCAAGCTCGACTCTCCAACGTCAGATATTTCTTACAACAAGCTTCAGTGTACTTGGTACTGCTTGAAGACAACTTCAAGAAAGGCGAAAACTACAATTTTGCTCTCCTATAGCTACCAGAAATGATCAGACACAAAGTCGACTCTCCTCCCCGCTTATCAAAAGGGACATATAGGGTCGAGACGCCGTGGGAGACTATCAGAATTGAATTTCCATTTATTGAAGATATTAGAAAGCAGATTTGGAGGGCTCCAAATCGGATAAAGAAGCTCAACGAACTTAATCTACGGGGCATCTCACACTGGGAAGATAGGAAGAAAATGGAGCACATCTGCATGCTCAACTATCTTGGCCCCGATCAGAGTGGCATCCCAACTGATCAACTGAAGAAAAACTTCAGGGACAAGCCACCGATTCTCCAACTCATCGGTGTTTCGCGTACGATCCGAAGCTACCCTACCCCTATCTACATCATTGAGCGAGCGGACATCAACCGCACTCGAGAAGACATAGATGAGAGCTATCTCCCTTTCCTTCCACTGGATGAGGTCTACCGTCTGTATCAGATGTACAAGAGAAAGTATCAAACAGCCTCTAGATACATCAAGACTAAAGGACTCGAGGGATTGAAGAGATTCATGGTGCGGCAGATCAAGTATCACACCGCACACGACCTTCAAATTGCTATAGGGAATAATATGAAGAAGGTCAACATGGAGTCTCCGCTCATGAAGGGCTTCCCACTCAACAATTTTCCCGAGAACTACATTTTCAACAAAACTGGCCTCGCCATAACTTATCGGAATCCAGTCATGGGACAGACGAGAGCTACGATGAAGTCATAGATCCATAAGTTCTGTAACGGGATATTATAGTTAGTTAGGAAGAACATCCAGAAAAGATTGGGAGAGATCACCGAAGAGACAATCTTCGAAGATCTTTGTGAAGAAGAGGCCCCACTCTTAAATGAGCTTCTGGATGCGATTAATGAGAGATTGGAGCTGAGGAATGTTGTTCGGCGTTACGAGACAGCATTGGGATTACGAAAATCGTTTTACGCCCGACAAGGATAAAAGGAGCTGAAACGAAGAATAGCACAAAGGGGGAGATTGTAGAGAATTTTGAATTGTGCTTTGTTATTTTATTAGGGGCATAATTAGTAGTTTTGATATTGTAGGACCAAATAGTAAATATACCATGTAAATAGGTATAAATACAATGTACACTATCAAAATCAATACACAAGTTTATTTTCGGAAAAACACCAGCATTGAATTCACATTCTAAGAGAGATAATAGCAATCGAGAAACATTCTCTCTCAAGATCTTCAAAGAAGATATTCGACCGAAGGTATTTTGTAAGATTTATCATTCGAATATCTAGAATTCATGCTTAGATCGATCGGTAGTTGATAAAATAGGACCTAACAAATTCAATTATGATGTTAAATTGGAAGGAATTTCCTCATCTGCATTTGTAGGAGCTGCAGCAGTGGTTGAAGATTCAGAATTAGGAGATTCTTGAACATTTGTTGGAGTCTGAGGATTGGGAGTCTCAATTGGAATTTCTTCCGTAGAGGGAGAAGGAGCACTGCTTGGTATTGAATGAGAGGAAGCAGGCATTTGAAACTCGTTTCGATAAAAAAGATCAAATAGAGAATCTAAATATTCCAAGTCGGCGGGAATTGCTTCTTTTGACTTTGAAGTAGAAATTGTCGAAAGATGTTGACTTTGTGCCAACACGCGGTATGCTTTAGAAGTTGATGAATATCCAACGAAGACGGCTTCAAATGCTTTCGGGCAGAACTTGCTTCGATGCTCTCGATCGTTGGTCAGATTGATGGTGTATAGATTGATGGTGTATAGATATGATATTCGTGATCATGTTAGAAGTTCTTGATTCTGACTATTCAAAATTCTGCACTGATCAGCTAGAAACACCACTTGAAATCCTTTGTCGCAGAATTGTCCTATGCTAAACAGATTGTGTTTAAGACCCTCGACGTAAGAGACATCTTTGATCGTTGCATTCTGCAGTAGAATATCTCCATAACCTAGTATTGGAGCTGAATCGTTGTTACCGAATATGACTTTTCCGTTGTAACGGTCTTGGTAGTTGCTCAACAGTTCTTGATTACCCGTCATGTGTGTGGAGCAACCGGAATCTAAATACCACACATGATTGATCTGCATAAAAATTTTAGAGAGACTTATGTATCAACTTAGTAATGGGTCCTCTCAGATTATCATATTTGATACGTAAGGTTTGTTCATTTTTTGTTCCTAAACCATTTATGTTTTTAGGTACCCAAACCAACTTGGTATTAGTTGGTTCAAGTGGTACTTCTTTAGGCAATTTGGCCTTTTGGGCTTGCGTTGGCCTAGATGGTGTCTTGGGAACCCATTGAGGTTGAACCTTACATGAGAGGTTAATTTCAGCGCGGACAAATGTCTTATTAGTCTTAGTGCATGAGAAAATCTTTTCTCTAGCTAGTCTCTTAATGTGTTTGGCTGAGTGTACTTTGATCTTATACCTTAAATGAGGACAAGAATGTATCGAGCTATAAGCTTTCTTTATAGCTGGATCTAGTTTCCTACGAGACTTAAAACTTGCATTTGTCTGAGAATGATGGTTTATATTTTTAGAAGTAGAGCCGAATTCAAATTTGTTCTTTCAAATTAATAGTCTTTAACACATAAGTAGAAGCAACAACATTAATGTTTGAAACGGCTGTCTTCTTGCGAGTGTCCATTGTTTTTGATACAGAAGAAAATTTTTAAAATAAGAAATTTCTATCATTTTTCTTCTGAAATTCTATCCTAGGCACTCTTTCCTTTGCATGCTTCACCTCTTTTTCTACTCTACCTGTGGATGGAGTAGAAAAAGAGTTAGAAAAAATCTTTTTCCTTTTTTAAGCATTTAAGGATTCTTTTCCTCTCTTTACGACTTTTAAAGAAGATTTATCTTCTTTTAAAATACTTTGAAAAACAATGAGAGATTGTTAGGAATTAATTGTAGTGTCCTTAGTTAGTATTTGAGTTTTGGGTCAATATTAGTTAATTTATTGTATTTGGGGTCAAATTGTAAATATTTTATTGTTTGAGTCCCAAGCCTTAATATACCAACTCATGTGGTATATAAGGCATCCCATTAACCCTAATTAGGGTTGGTCAAAGTATAATTCTTAAAAGGAAGTTCTTAATTTCGGCACACACACACAAACACACACTGAAGGTGTTTTAAGAACTTTATCATTTTTAAGCCTTTGATCCTCTCTTGAGTGCGTAATCGGACTAACAAGTGGTATCAGAGCAAGACACGGATCGATCTGTGCAAATCTATACCAATTTCGTTTGATTTCGTCAAGATCGAAAGAGTTTACTAAGCAAATTTTATTTCGATTTTTTTCAAGTATTTTGGGTTAGATCTTGCTGTTATTGATGTTTTTAAACCTTTAAATGCTTGATTATCAGTCTTGGCTTGTTTAGGAACTCGTTTAGATTAATTTTCGTCAAGTTTGAGAAATTTCTGGGGAGAAATCGATTGAAATTGGTGTGTTTTAAAGTTGCTGGAAAAATTTCGGGCGTTTCTCTAGAACAGTGTTTATTCACTCGAAGTTCGTTCTTGAACCCGAAAATTAACTCATATTGCCGAATTTCAATTGAAATTCGCCGAAATTGAGAAAATTTTCGATCAGAAAATTGACCGAATTTGAGTAAGCTAAGTTTATTCGCCGAATTTGCTTTCTACTGTTTAAAATTCACGGAGAATTTGGTCGAATTTTAAAATTAAGATTGCCCGAATTTCAACTTAAAATTTTCGGCGAAGTTTTGATTTAAGTCACCCGAATTTCTTAATTCTCGGCGAACTTTTATCAGAAAGTCACCCGAATTTTGATTTTTTTTAATTCTCGACTGAATTTAGTTTACCCGAATTTTGAAAGTAATTTTCGATAAAATTTTTCCTACCTTAATTTAATCCTGAACTTCGGCGAACTTATATTTGTCACCCGAATTTTGATTTCCTTTGATTTCAAAATTCTCGACAAAGTCTTTTCATCCGAATTTCAGAATTCAAATTTCGGCAACAACTCTACAAGTGCCCGAATTTTACTCTTTCAAATTAAAATAAAAAGTCGATCACTTAAACACAATTTCTATCCAACCAAAATTTATTCAAACTTAACGTTAATCTTTGACGTTATTTCTCGAAACTGACCATTTAGGATTGCAGATCACGACCGTGAACGATCATTAAAAGGCACTCAACTACATCCATGGTTATCATAGCAATCGGAAGTGATAACAGACCCCCAATTCTAACAATGAAAAGGGGGGAGTCTACATATAAAGATATGGCCAAGAATGACATCATCTTGGCCAAAACACAAAATTTGGTCACTGAGCTAGAAAATAAACTAGCTACTTCAGAAAAATCACTAGAATTAGCTGAAGCTAATCTAGTAAAATCTGAAGAAAAAGTAGTTTCCCTGACATCAAAACTGACCGTGCTTGAGCATATCCAGAATTCTCCATTAGAACACTTGAAAAAACTAGAAGCTCTGGAAAAGAAAAACGCAACAAATTATCAATCTGTGCTCAAACACTTAGGTGAAAAAGCAACTCTCAGATGTCATTTAGAAAATGCATCTGAGAAAATCTCGAAGCTTGAATCCGAGACTAATATGCTGAATGCAAATATTAGTCAATTAACCACTAGCCTGCGAATTAGTGAAGAAGAGCGTATTGGTAAAACAGATCAATACAATCTTCTAATGGAGGAACGTAAGAAGCTTTACTCCAAAATCAAAAGTCTGGAGGACCTCCTTACGAAAAGGGGACAAACCGACAAAACGATTTTCTTGAATCAGCCTAAGGACACGAGATTTTACAATCCACGTGAGGGCTTAGGCTTTAAGCCAAACCAACAAACCACTGATAAACGGCCGCTTGCTCTTTACAATGCTGCATACCTAGGACTAGGAATACCTAGCTTGTTAGCCTTTCTCAGATCATCTGAAGAAGAAGATAACCTAGAACAGGAAAAGCGCAAGACCAAAAGCAAGGCCGAAATATCCTTGGATTACAAGGAAATCAACGATAGTTATGGAACTAGGGAAATTCCTCTTTCAAATGACTATCTACAAATGTTTCCCCATCCTCCCTCTGAATCTGATCAGCCCATGACAGAAATATCTAGCTCAAAGAACTCAGATCTTTGCAGAATTTACATTCCCCAAAAGATCAAGAATATTCAATCCACGATAGAGCTCGAACGGAAAATATTTCAAGCTGAAAAGGAGAAACTCCTTGAGAGAATTTCCTCACTTGAAAATCAATCATATGCTGATCTCGCTAAATCTTCTAAGTCGGAGTCTGTTATTATAACACCAATAGATTCCTCATCCATGAAGAATAGGCTAACTAAGAAGATTATCATTCAAGCAACAGCTAACATCCCTTCACCATCTATGACAGATCTGAGACGGACAGAGACTGCTGGGAAGAAAAATTCAGGAACGCAAGAGAAGGATGCCAAAATCTTTGATAAAAAGACGAATTTTACTAGTGTTTCTGATTTAAAATTATTTCCAAAAACATTTAGAAATCTTTCTTCATGTAGTTCGAACAATGCTTCCGCTTATTCCCGTATTTCTTCCAAAACCAGTTCTGTTAAGACTGTCAGTGATTATATTACCTACGATAGGTGTATAGCTATGAATGCTAAATTTATACGTCGTAGAAATATGATTTCAGGAACACACACGAAAACGGTTCTACCATCCAAAACGTCCAACCTAAAAGTTGACGAAAAGGTAGCTAGAACATTCAGAAGGCCAACTCTCACTGAAACAAAAACTAAAGCTCAAGCTTTAGAGAAAAAGGCCAAAAACGTGACCAAAACAGATCCAAAAATATCTGAGCAATCGAAAACCCGAGCTGAAGCTAAGGGAAAAGATTGCAAACAAATCTGGGTAGTTAAAACAGTGCTTGCTGCATGCACAAAGCTCTGTTTTCCATTAGGGGTAACAAAAATTTGGGTACCGAAAAACTCAGGAAAGATACAAGCCAACCCGGTACACAATTCACCCAATCTTGCATGCACCTCAACCTCTGCAAATGATAGAAGACCCGTAATAAACGGGATCTCTAACACTGCTTAATCTTATCTTGCAGATAAGTCATGTGTGGTACTTAGACTCGGGTTGCTCCACACACATGACCGGAAGAAAAGAACTGCTGAGCAACTACACAGAGAGATTTGGTGGAAATGTGCGATTCGGGAACAACCACTCAGCTCCCATCCTGGGTCACGGTGATATCATACATCAAAATCTCTTAATTAAGGATGTTTCATATGTTGATGGCTTAAGCCACAATCTTTTCAGTATAGGACAGTTCTGTGATCGTGGACTCACGGTCAACTTCCATACTGAAGGATGTAGTGTAAATGGTGGTAACGGTAAACCATTACTCACTGGAACTAGAAAATCCAATCTTTACACCATCAATCTTAGAACCGTTCATCAATCCCGAGCCATTTGCCTGTTGAGTAAAGCATCTCTTCAACAGAACAATTTATGGCATCAACGATTATCTCACCTAAATTTCAAGACTCTAAGTCAACTTCAAAGAGATAATCTTGTACAGGGATTGCCTGCCTTGAAATATCACAAAGAGCATCTCTGCTCAGCATGTGAGTTAGGAAAAATGCGAAAAGCATCCCACAAATCAAAACAAACTGCCTCAACCTCACGACCACTCGAGATTCTTCATATGGACCTCTGTGGACCAATGAGAATTGAGAGCATAAATGGACGACGTTACGTACTAGTAATAGTGGATGACTTTTCTAGGTTCACCTGGACCAAATTTTTAAGAACAAAGGCAGAAACTCCTGACTTCATAATTGCTTTTGTGAAAAAGACACAGAATTTGTCGGGCTTACAAATTCGTATAATTCGCTCAGATAATGGGACTGAATTTAAAAATCAGTTACTGAGCGAATTCTACCAATCCCTAGGGATCTCCCAACACTTCTCTGCTCCTAAAACTCCTCAACAAAACGGAGTCGTAGAAAGGAGGAATAGGACCCTAGTTGAAGCTGCTAGGACTATGCTTATTCACTCTAAACTTCCTCACTTTCTATGGGCTGAAGCAGTCAGTACTGCCTGCTTCACCCAAAATAGGACAATAATTCACAAACGCTTTGGAAAGACTCCATATGAAATATTGAATGGAAGAATCCCCAATATAGGATTTCTTCGCGTTTTCGGATGCATTTGCTACGTAGCAAATGACAGGGAAAACCGAGGAAAATTTGATGCTAAGGCATTAGAGGCAACTTTCATTGGGTATTCTCTAGAATCTAAAGCATATCGAGTCTACCTTAAGAAGCGGAGAACGGTCATGGAAAGCTCCAATGTGACCTTCAATGAAACACCCTTAATGGCTTCTGAACAAATCAGTCCAGAACCCGGACTTATTAGAGTGTTGACTGATGATCAACACATTCCCACACCTGTGGAAGAGACATCAGCCTCAAATTCCTCAAAAGACATGGAATTAAGTATCCTTTTTGAGAAAATTTACTCTAACCCATGTCAACAATTAGTCTCACGACAATCCATCCAAGATGGTGACACAAGCAGTCCACATATGGTAGAACCAATAGTGAACTGTGAAACTTCACAAGAACCAGAATTAGATGTCACCAATGATTTAGGAATCGAAGTGTCTGTTGAAAACGACTCTTCCGAAGAGACCTTAGAAAATGAGACAAACCCTCCCGTTGAGGTCTCCATTTCTACGGAAAATGAAATCGCGTCCACAATAAACGAGACAACCTCTCAACCACTTCCTCATGAAAGAAAGTGGACACGTGCTCATCCCGTAGAACAAATTATTGGAGACCCTCTCCAAGGAATAAGCACTAGATCCTCAACTACTCACGAAGGACTATTTACCTGCTTTTTGAGCCAAATAGAACCTAAAAGAGCCAAACAAGCATTGGAAGATCCTGATTGGATTATTGCAATGCAAGAAGAGATAAATCAGTTCGATAGATTACAGGTCTGGAGACTAATCCCGAAACCCCTTGGCAAAACCATTATTGGTACCAAATGGGTTTTCAAGAATAAGAAGGATGAAAATGGGATAGTAATAAGAAACAAAGCTCGACTCGTAGCTAAGGGGTATAATCAACAAGAAGGAATTGATTACGATGAAACCTTCGCCCCCGTAGCTCGACTCGAAGCCATTAGGTTATTCCTTGCTTATGCTGCCCATAAAAACTTCACCGTATTCCAAATGGATGTCAAGACTGCGTTTCTTAACGGAGTCTTGAAAGAAGAAGTTTATGTGAAACAGCCCGAAGGATTCGTGAGCTCAACTCACCCTGACTATGTCTACAAGCTAGATAAAGCCTTATACGGACTCAAACAAGCCCCTCGAGCTTGGTATGATGTTCTTTCTGACTTTTTGGTCAAGTCAGGCTTCGAAAAAGGAAAAATTGACACAACCCTTTTCATCCAACGCACACGTAAAGATATTCTCTTAGTCCAAATCTATGTAGATGATATTATTTTCGGATCTACTAATTTAAAGCTGTGTGACCAATTTGGAGAACTTATGAAAACTAAGTTCGAAATGAGCATGATGGGTGAACTCAACTTTTTCTTGGGTTTACAAGTCAAGCAACTTTCGGACGCAATTTTCATAAGTCAAACCAAATATATCCATGACATCTTGAAAAAGTTTGACATGGAAAATTGTACTACAAAAAGTACCCCTATGTCCCCCTCATGCCAACTTGACTCGGATCCTCTTGGGAAACCAGTCAATCCACCCTTTATAGAGGAATTATAGGTTCATTACTTTACCTGACAGCTAGTAGACCGGATATCATGTTCTCGACATGTCTATGTGCCCGATTCCAAGCTAATCCCAAAGAATCGCACCTCATAGCCGTGAAGAGAATCATGAAATATCTCAAAGGAACACCTAATCTCGGACTTTGGTATCCCAAAGGTTCCGGGTATAATCTCGTCGGATATTCTGATGCCGACTATGCAGGGTGCAAGATGGACAGAAAAAGCACCTCGGGTGGAGCACAATTTCTGGGAGACAAACTAATTAGTTGGTCATCTAAGAAACAAAATTGTGTCTCTACCTCAACTGCTGAAGCAGAATATGTAGCTGCAGCAAGCTGTTGCTCTCAAATCTTGTGGATGCGTACGCAACTACGAGATTATGGGTTCGATCTTAATCATATACCCATATATAGTGACTCAAAGAGCGCAATTGCTATCACATGTAACCCTGTCCATCACTCTCGCACTAAACACATAGATCTTCGTTATCACTTTATAAAAGATCATGTTGAAAAGGGCACTATCGATATGTATTTTGTAAGTACAGAACTTCAACTTGCAGATTTATTTACAAAGGCTCTGGATGAAAAACGATTCCATTTCCTAGTTTCTAAGTTGGGCATGTTGAATTTTCAACACTGACCTATAGTGCCTCATGACCTTTTATTTAGTAGACAAATTAATTCTACATGCAAATTTTAAAAGGGTAGTTTTTATTTCATTTTCATTAAGGGGGAGTTCATATTTCATATTTATTAAGGGGGAGCATATTTCATTTTTATTAAGGGGGAGCTTATTTTTATTACGGGGGAGTATATATCATTTTATTGAGGGGGAGCTCTTTGACATAATATAAAATTTCGGAAGTCCAATTTTGGACTAACAGTGAAGAAATTCGGCCAATTTCAATTTCACTCGCCGAATTTCAAATTCGGGGTCACTTTTGGTCAATACTAATTTCGATCGCCGAATTTCATATAATTTTCACTTAATCAGAACGAATTTCGGCGAAACTCAATTTTAACATGCCGAATTTCATTCACCCGAACTTTTGCACAGTAACCCCTATTTATCTCACTACTCGCCCGAATTTCATTATTTACCCTAAATTTACAAGTTAACGCCCGAATTTCAGAAAATTTACTCTCGAATTTAAATTCGCGCAAACACAAAATCTTCAAATCAAATCTCTTCAACTTCGATTTTACTACAGAAGGTAATGGCGACCCCGAATCTGCAATTTATTTGCCAAAATTTCATCCAAATCCCGATGGAATCGACCTATTTTAATTTTTAGGTTTCGGGCGAAATTCGGGTAAAATTTAAATTTTCATCCAGTCGAATTCCATCGCCCGAATTTGTCAATTTCGGCAAATTCAATTTTAAAGACAAGCACCCGAATTTGATGAATGATGATAACAAATTCGATTTAATTTTCACTTACCCGAACTTCATTACAATTCGGCGAACAAAAATTTCAAATCCTCATAACCCGAACTTCATCAAATTCGGCGAACAAAACTTTTCAAATCCAAATTCGGCCAAATCAAACTTCGAGTTTTAAACTTTTCAATGTACTCTTAGCCGAATTTGTGAACTTCGCCGCTTGTATTTCAAAAGTATAATCTTATTTACTTAAGCAAATTTCGGGCACTTTCATATAAAATTTTTCAAGTCCGAAATTTTTTCTAAGTAACATTTTTATCTACTCTGCCTAGTCTAACAATTTTCTGTGTTTTCTTCTTAGCAGATTACATAAACATGTTGAGACAAATTGACGAAGTCTTTCCTCAAAGTCAATGGGCCACTAAACTACCCAACAACCCGGCCATTGACTTTGACAACATCACGGTCCCCGCACCGATAATACTCGAAATCCTTCGTCACCATCCTCTACACACCGCCCTCACCATTACGGAATCGGCCCCAGAAGTATACGCACAACAGCTATGGGCCAACCTACAACCATCAACTTCAAAAACCCCTCCAACCTCACTTACCTCACAAATAGACCAAACACCCATAATCTTCACCCCATCCATACTACGCCGTATCTTAAACCTACCTCACAGCCTAATATATAACCCACCACCCACGGAGGAAGAATTGAAAACCGACTTCCTCCTAATGGGATATCGCCCAGACATCCATAAATCCCTACACCTACCCGATTTCTGCGCCAAGGACATTCCACAACCTTGGCGCACACTCTTTCTCATAATAAACAAATGCCTATCACCCAAGCACTCAGGCCCAGATCGCTGTAACCGCAACATTATGATCATCTTCCACGGTGTCATCTTTAATAAAAATTATGACATCGTGCAGTTGATCTGGGCCGATATCCTTGACCAACTCCGCCGAAGGGACTTATCCACCAAAAATAAAACCCGACAAGTCCTTCCCTACCTTCGGTGGTTTCCAGTGATAATAACCCACTTTCAAGACCTACACCCCGAGATAACCCGTCGACCGAGATCGGAGGGATACCAAATTCCCAAGCTAGCATCCCTCCATTCTTCCAAATCCAAATTTGATCTCGAGTCGATGCGGATCCCTGACCACCTCCTACAAATCGCTAATCCTTCCAACCCAATAGTAGCGAGGTACCTCCAATCCATCACCCTTGAAGACACTCCTATGGTTCGACAAAACCCAGTCGAACCTACCCCGGGAATTAGCCTACCCCAGCCTCAGTTAGGTCTAGGAAGCGCCGCTTCCCCTCCTCGTTCCTCACGAAAAACAAAACGAGGGGAAGACGTAAGACGCATACAGGAGCGTCGCACCAAACAAAAACATGATCGACCTCCTCAGTCCTCTAACCCACTACAAAGCCGGGCCGAACCCGTAGGAACAGGAGACGACACGATCGTCTCCCGAGTAGCAGTCGTGCCATCAGGCCCAAGCACGCAAATAACCCTTCCAACCCATTCGGTCGTCTCCCAACAGACGACCGTCTCAATAGCACCGGAGGAGCCACGACAACCATTATTGCCTTATTCGGAGGCAATAGATGTTGAATTAAGCAGTTCACTTCCTCCGACTGCGCCCTCCTTGATCACAGGTCTAGTGTCCGCACCAACTAAAATTTTTTCCATTTCTAGGACACATACACTATTTTCCGCACCTCTAAGTCTTCCAGACTTAGACAGAACGCTCTCTGACGTCACTCTGGGGTTAATCTCCGAGGGACTGAGCGGAAGCCCCGAAACGATCAACATCCCACCAGTCGTCTCGGGCCAACGGTCTGAGTTTGTCTTAGCACCGTTGCCACCGGTGTGCCTTGGTGGCCCCGGAAGACCCACTACAGTGGGCGGCACGTCAGAAATCTACTCTGACGTCGCGACAACGGCACGCCTCAGTTGTAATACCCGTAAAATTAATACGGGAATAATGCGCAATTAGCGTGAAAATTATTCTGTAATTTTCGGAAAATTATGAAGTTAATTTTCGGACAAAGCGAATTTTCGGGAAATTGAACCGAAAATAAGAAAAATACTCTTTGAGTAAAATAAATAGATATGGGCCCAAATTAATTTAAAGTAGGCCCAATAAGAGATTTCCTTAAGAGAAAGGAAACGTAACTTTCCTTTTAAAGGTTTATCTCAAAAGGTGATAAGGACAAACGAAAATATCAAACGAAAGAAAAAGAGAAAGAGAAAGAGAAAGAGGAGAAAACAAACGAAGAAAAGCAGAGAAGAACTAAGCAAATTCGGCCAACTTGGAAGTGAGGTAGGTGGTTTTTAACCCCTACAAACTGTTTTTAAGTTTGATTTATTTAGTTTAACGAATTTGGATGAAAGGTCATCCGAATTCATGAATTTCGGGAGCTTTGAATGATTATGTGTTGTATTTGCGGGTTGAAAAGAATTCGCGGGCCAAAAAGGTTCGTGAAGTGTGAGAGAGGAAAGAAAATCGCGGGCTGCGATAAAATTTGCGGGCCGAAAGATTTGTAAAGATGTGAGTGAGAAAAGAAGGTCGCGGGCCAAATTTTAAATTTCGCCGAATTTAAAAGGTTAAATTCGGGCATTTTATTTCGCCGAATTTAATATTCCAAATTCGGGCAGAATTTCGATATCTAAGCGAAATATTTAAATTTCGCCGAATTTAAAAGGTTAAATTCGGGCATTTTATTTCGCCGAATTTAATATTTCAAATTCGGGCAGAATTTCGATATCTAAGCGAAATATTTAAATTTCGCCGAATTTAAAAGGTTAAATTCGGGCATTATATTTCGCCGAATTTAATATTTCAAATTCGGGCAGAATTTCGATATCTAAGCGAAATATTTAAATTTCGCCGAATTTAAAAGGTTAAATTCGGGTAATAGCCCACATCTTTGAATAAAATTATTTTAAGTTCATTTTATCTTTAAATCAAAGTATATTCATACTTTGACTAGAACTTTCGGGTCAACCCTTATTTTAAGATACGAGAGTATTTTGGGGTATTATTTGTAAGAAATAATACGTGATATATGTGACGAATGTGATATGCATTTCACGACATGCATAAGAGAGGTGAAGGTACCGTAATGATACGGTGACACGATATTGTGTCGAATGTGAGAAGGGTAGAGTTGCCGATTTTGGCAGTCAGGTTCAGACTCGATTATGCACTTGGTGGGAGAGGGGGTTTGCGACACCCATCTACTCGGGATTGAGCCACCCGAGGTGTAAACCACCGGATATTATTTGGCTCAGGGACGGCAGACAGATGTGAGATTCCTGTCTACCCGAACTTGTGGTATAACATTCGGGGAAAAAGCCGTCGGGTTGAGATTGTGTGCGGAAGGAGCGACCCGGCGCGGCCGGTGTGGGCTACCGCATGGTTGATGGTGTACTTGCCATTGCGCGCGTGGGTGCCGAGTCTGACCTAGGGCCCTGTTGAGAATTGAGAATTGATAGATGAGATTTGTCGAGTGTGCATTATATTATATTGTGAGGAACCGGGATTGGGTGGAGTGCACGCACGTATTGCATGTTTGTAATCACCTACTGGGCAATAGCTCAGGGTTCTATCCTATTTTTGTTTGTAGGTAAGAATGAACCCGACACCGACTAGTGTCAGGGTTGAGATTCATGGCGAGCTGGCGGCGGTGACTCCACGGACTTTTGAGGGTGGCGCAGTACATGGGACGCGACCTGTGGAGTGGCATAGTGTTTGATATTGGGTTTGAAATTTTGGGGCTTCGGCCCAAAGTATTAATAGTAGATATTTTTGTAAACCCGATATAATACTATGTAGGATATTTAAATTAAAATAAAAAGAGAAAATTTTATCGGGTCTTCCGCGTGTTCTGTTGCGGGGAAATCCGCCAATTAACTTAATTAGGAAGTAGGGTCGCCACAGGTGGTATCAGAGCTTAGGCTTTAGATTCTGAAGACTGTCCATGTACTGCCACTCAAAAGCCGGGAGAACCAGCCTCGCCTGTAAGTTAAGTGTAATACTTTGATATGATTATGTGATCTCATGTATATTTGTTACATGAATTATCTAGTATTTGGAAAATGCCAAGAGGAAGACCGAGGAACGTGTTCGTTGGAGAGTCCAGTCGGAGGGGCGAATCTGAATCCCCACCCCCGACTCGTGAGCATGACACGATAAATAGGCTGACTGAACTTATCCAAAGACAGTCAGACCAAATTCATGATTTGATAAATCACCAGAGCTCATCTGAGCACCGTCCATCCCCACAGCCTGATCGCGTAGAGATCATAGGGGAGCGATTTCGTAAGTTAAATCCACCAGTTTTCGCCGAAGCTACTAATCCTGCGGCAGCTGAGGACTGGATCGACACAATAGAAGACTTATTTATATACAGTCGTGTGCCGAACAATGAGAAGGTGTTGTGTGCCGTTTCCCTATTTCGGGGAGGCGCGCGTTTTTGGTGGAACACCATAAAGGTGTTAGAAGATCCGGCGACGATGACATGGGAACGCTTCAGGGAACTGTTTTGATAAGTACTTCACTGCTCACGATCAGGAGCAGCGAATGTATGAATTCATGAACCTGAAACAAGGGCGAATGCCAGTTGCGGAATACATCCGCAAATTTGAAGAATTATCTCGTTTTGCACCTCATCTCGTGGCAACCAATACTCTAAAGGTGACGAGATTTCTTCGAGGGCTGAAGCCCGAATTTTATCGAGATTTAAGTGTGGCGGGAGTACGCCAATTAGAGTTCCGTCAGGCGACGGAGCGAGCGTTGATCGCAGAACAAGCGGAAGGAGTAGTAAGGGAAGCCCAAGAGGCAAGTAGGAAAAGAGAGAGTCAGCAACAGCAAGGAGGAAGCGGCCAAAAGCGACAATTCTTCGGCAAGGACCCGAAGAATAAAGGAAATCGACCGAGTCAACAGATG
The DNA here is from genome assembly GCA_004919715.1 of Linderniella brevidens. Taxonomy (NCBI): domain Eukaryota; kingdom Viridiplantae; phylum Streptophyta; class Magnoliopsida; order Lamiales; family Linderniaceae; genus Linderniella; species Linderniella brevidens. The sequence goes on from SWDC01000148.1 coordinate 12,113,078, forward strand.
TGGCGCCCGAATGCTTATCAGAGACCGGCCAATGTTCCCAACCGACCCCCGGTACCAGCGCCCCAATGCCAACAGTGTGGACGAAATCACTTTGGCATATGCTACGGACCACGACCGGTGCAGACTCTGCAATGTTTCCGGTGCGGTGAGGCCGGACACATCGCACGGAATTGCCCGAGAGGTCAGCCTCCAGTGCAGACTCAACCGCGTAACCTCATTCGACCTCCACCTGTGCCTGCAAGAGTTTTTACTCTGACTAATGAGGAGGCGGAGGCAAACCCGAATGTAGTTACGGGTACGTTGAGTATATTTCACGTGCCCTCTTTGATCTTGATTGACTCGGGAGCCACACATTCGTTTGTATCGGCTAACTTTGTGGCCAGGGCAGGAATCTATCCCTCCCGTTCATTGTGTGATTTCGTGGTATCTTTACCACATGGGGATCCAACTCGATCAAATTTGGTGGTTGAGAAATGTCCCGTAAGAATTGAGGGTAGAGAGTTAGATGTGAACCTAATAGTAATCCCGATGAATGATTACGATATTATATTCGGGATGGATTGGCTTTCGAAATACGGAGCCATTATTGATTGTTCAAAAAGGGTAGTTAGGTTTCGATCGCCAGAGGGAGAGGAGTTTGAATTTTCGGGAAGAAAGAATAGAAACTCAATCCCTCGGATTTCTGCTTTAAAAGCTCAGCGACTCGTAAATACGGGTTGCGAATCGTTCCTAGTTTTTGCGGTGAATGCTGAGGAATCTTCCCAGCTTAAACTTGAGGAGGTTCCGATAGTGAACGAATATTCCGATGTATTTCCCGAGGATCTTCCGGGATTACCCCCTGATCGGGAGATTAAATTTGCAATCGATCTTGTACCTGGAGCTGCCCCGATCTCTAAATCCCCGTATCGGTTAGCACCGAACGAATTACGAGAATTGAAGGAGCAATTGGAAGATTTGTTGCAGAAGGGTTTTATTCAACCCAGTTTCTCACCATGGGGAGCCCCGGTTTTATTTGTGAAGAAAAAGGACGGGTCGATGAGAATGTGTATCGATTATCGTGAACTCAACAAGATCACGATTAAGAATAAATACCCATTGCCAAGGATTGACGATTTATTCGATCAACTCCAAGGAGCAACAGTATTTTCTAAGATCGACCTGCGCTCCGGTTATCATCAGCTGAAGATCCGGGAAGCGGACATTCCAAAAACCGCATTCAGTACGAGGTACGGCCACTATGAATTTTTGGTCATGCCTTTCGGATTGACGAATGCTCCGGCAGCCTTCATGGATTTGATGAACCGAGTATTCAAAAAATTGCTGGACCGATGTGTTATCGTCTTTATCGACGATATTCTCATTTATTCCAAGACAAAAGAAGAACATGAGGAACATTTGAGAGCGGTCCTAGGAATTCTTCGGGAGAAACAATTATTCGCCAAATTTAAAAAGTGCGAATTTTGGTTGGATCGAGTAATCTTTCTGGGGCATGTTATTTCGGGAAGCGGAATTTCAGTAGATCCCAGCAAGATAGAAGCTATAGAAAATTGGCCAAGACCAACCACTCCCACGGAGATAAGAAGTTTTCTCGGGCTAGCTGGGTATTATCGAAAGTTCATTAAGGACTTTTCCAGCATCGCCTCGACGCTCACCAATTTGACAAAGAAAAATGTTCCGTTCAAATGGACGGATGAATGTGAGCAAAGTTTCCAGGAATTAAAGAAAAGGCTAACAACTGCTCCAGTGTTAGCAATACCTTCGGGTACTGGAAATTTTTCTGTTTATAGTGATGCCTCTAAATATGGGTTGGGGTGTGTTTTAATGCAAAACGGGAAGGTGATCGCTTATGCCTCCCGACAATTAAAGCCATATGAGAAAAATTACCCCACTCATGATCTCGAACTCGCAGCCGTAGTGTTTGCTCTTAAAACATGGCGACACTATCTTTACGGAGAAAGATGCGAGATCTTCACGGATCACAAGAGTTTGAAGTACTTCTTCACCCAGAAGGAGTTAAATATGAGGCAAAGAAGATGGCTCGAGTTAGTCAAAGACTACGACTGTGTGATAAATTATCATCCAGGAAAAGCGAACGTAGTCGCAGATGCATTGAGCCGCAAAACTGTAAACACTGAATTACGCCAATTCGGAGTTGAAGTAATCAATTTCGGAGAGATTGAAGAAAAGTTGGCAGTGTTGACACTTAAGCCAACACTATTAGACCGAATCATTGAAGTACAAAAGAAAGATGAGTTGTACTTGAAGAAACAAAGAGAACAAGATAAAGAAGTCTCATCGGAATTTGAATTCCGAGAAGACGGGAGTTTACGATTTAAAAGTCGCTTATATGTGCCGGAAGATGAAGAGATTCGTCGAACTTTAATGACGGAGGCACATACGACAATATATTCGGTGCATCCCGGTGCAACGAAAATGTATCGTGATTTGCGACTAAATTATTGGTGGCCGGGAATGAAAAAGGATGTTGCTGCATTTGTACATAGATGCCTGACTTGTCAGCAGATCAAAGCAGAACATCAAAGACCGGCAGGAATGTTACAACCTTTGACGATTCCCGAGTGGAAGTGGGACCATATAACAATGGATTTTGTCGTCGGGTTGCCAAGAACGGTGAAAGGTTATGATGCAATTTGGGTGATTGTTGACAGACTGACTAAGTCCGCCCATTTCTTGCCTATTCACCAGACCTATCCCATGGAGAAGTTCGCTGAACTCTACATTCAAGAGATAGTGAGACTCCATGGAATTCCGATATCGATCGTATCAGATCGAGATTCAAGATTTCTGTCCCAGTTCTGGAAAAGCTTACAGAAAGCTCTGGGAACTAAATTATCATTTAGTTCAGCTTATCATCCCCAGACTGACGGACAATCGGAAAGGACGATCCAGACACTCGAAGACATGTTGAGAGCATGTGTCTGGATTTTCAAGGGAGTTGGAGTAAATATCTCCCGTTAATAGAATTTTCATATAACAACAGCTATCAAGCAACGATAGGAATGGCGCCTTACGAAGCCTTATACGGACGTAAATGTCGATCCCCAGTTCATTGGGATGAAATCGGCGAGAAGGCGCTATTAGGTCCCGAGATGGTACGCGAAATGACTGAAGTTGTTAAGAAAATTCGGGAGAAAATGCAAACGGCCCAAAGTCGCCAGAAGAGTTATGCAGACAAGAGGCGAAGGTCGTTAGAATTTGAAGAAGGTGATAAAGTATTTTTGAAAGTATCACCTATGAAGGGTGTCAAACGGTTCGGACAAAAAGGAAAGTTGAGTCCGAGATATATAGGACCTTTCAAAATTTTGAAAAGAGTCGGTGAAGTAGCATATCAGCTAGAATTACCGACGTCGTTAGCACAAGTCCATGACGTATTCCACGTGTCTACACTGCGAAAGTATGTGTTGGACCCGTATCATGTGCTAAGAGACAAAAGACTTCACCAACAATTGAAGCCGGACTTGAGTTACGAAGAAAAGCCGGTAGAGATTCTAATGTATGAGGTGAAGCAATTACGAAATAAGAATATTCCCCTCGTGAAGGTCTTATGGCGAAACCAGATATTGGAAGAAGCCACTTGGGAGCGAGAAGACGAAATGAGAGAGAAATACCCGAGTTGTTTCAGACAACTTAAATTTCGGGGACGAAATTTCTTATAGGGGGGGAGGATGTAATACCCGTAAAATTAATACGGGAATAATGCGCAATTAGCGTGAAAATTATTTGTAATTTTCGGAAAATTATGAAGTTAATTTTCGGACAAAGCGAATTTTCGGGAAATTGAACCGAAAATAAGAAAAATACTCTTTGAGTAAAATAAATAGATATGGGCCCAAATTAATTTAAAGTAGGCCCAATAAGAGATTTCCTTAAGAGAAAGGAAACGTAACTTTCCTTTTAAAGGTTTATCTCAAAAGGTGATAAGGACAAACGAAAATATCAAACGAAAGAAAAAGAGAAAGAGAAAGAGAAAGAGGAGAAAACAAACGAAGAAAAGCAGAGAAGAACTAAGCAATTCGGCCAACTTGGAAGTGAGGTAGGTGGTTTTTAACCCCTACAAACTGTTTTTAAGTTTGATTTATTTAGTTTAACGAATTTGGATGAAAGGTCATCCGAATTCATGAATTTCGGGAGCTTTGAATGATTATGTGTTGTATTTGCGGGTTGAAAAGAATTCGCGGGCCAAAAAGGTTCGTGAAGTGTGAGAGAGGAAAGAAAATCGCGGGCTGCGATAAAATTCGCGGGCCGAAAGATTTGTAAAGATGTGAGTGGGAAAAGAAGGTCGCGGGCCAAATTTTAAATTTCGCAGAATTTAAAAGGTTAAATTCGGGCATTTTATTTCGCCGAATTTAATATTCCAAATTCGGGCAGAATTTCGATATCTAAGCGAAATATTTAAATTTCGCCGAATTTAAAAGGTTAAATTCGGGCATTTTATTTCGCCGAATTTAATATTTCAAATTCGGGCAGAATTTCGATATCTAAGCGAAATATTTAAATTTCGCCGAATTTAAAAGGTTAAATTCGGGCATTATATTTCGCCGAATTTAATATTTCAAATTCGGGCAGAATTTCGATATCTAAGCGAAATATTTAAATTTCGCCGAATTTAAAAGGTTAAATTCGGGTAATAGCCCACATCTTTGAATAAAATTATTTTAAGTTCATTTTATCTTTAAATCAAAGTATATTCATACTTTGACTAGAACTTTCGGGTCAACCCTTATTTTAAGATACGAGAGTATTTTGGGGTATTATTTGTAAGAAATAATACGTGATATATGTGACGAATGTGATATGCATTTCACGACATGCATAAGAGAGGTGAAGGTACCGTAATGATACGGTGACACGATATTGTGTCGAATGTGAGAAGGGTAGAGTTGCCGATTTTGGCAGTCAGGTTCAGACTCGATTATGCACTTGGTGGGAGAGGGGGTTTGCGACACCCATCTACTCGGGATTGAGCCACCCGAGGTGTAAACCACCGGATATTATTTGGCTCAGGGACGGCAGACAGATGTGAGATTCCTGTCTACCCGAACTTGTGGTATAACATTCGGGGAAAAAGCCGTCGGGTTGAGATTGTGTGCGGAAGGAGCGACCCGGCGCGGCCGGTGTGGGCTACCGCATGGTTGATGGTGTACTTTGCCATTGCGCGCGTGGGTGCCGAGTCTAACCTAGGGCCCTGTTGAGAATTGAGAATTGATAGATGAGATTTGTCGAGTGTGCATTATATTATATTGTGAGGAACCGGGATTGGGTGGAGTGCACGCACGTATTGCATGTTTTGTAATCACCTACTGGGCAATAGCTCAGGGTTCTATCCTATTTTTGTTTGTAGGTAAGAATGAACCCGACACCGACTAGTGTCAGGGTTGAGATTCATGGCGAGCTGGCGGCGGTGACTCCACGGACTTTTGAGGGTGGCGCAGTACATGGGACGCGACCTGTGGAGTGGCATAGTGTTTGATATTGGGTTTGAAATTTTGGGGCTTCGGCCCAAAGTATTAATAGTAGATATTTTTGTAAACCCGATATAATACTATGTAGGATATTTAAATTAAAATAAAAAAAGAGAAAATTTTATCGGGTCTTCCGCGTGTTCTGTTGCGGGGAAATCCGCCAATTAACTTAATTAGGAAGTAGGGTCGCCACATCAGTGGCTCCGTTTTATTTCCCGATCCGTTTGTGACGGAGTCTCGGCTACGATCTTTTGGCGACGAACTAGTGGAAAAAGTCCGGGCCATGATCGAAACATCAAGACAAGACAAAGGCAAGACTCCAGTCACACACGAGACAGCTGCTGCTGTTCCTTCACTCACACAACCAGAAGAAGGACCGTGGGACGTGCCCATTGAAGAACTCTTCAACATTCTTTTGGCACGTATCCGGTCGGCGCCACACCTGACACCGAAGGAGAAAGAAATCCAGAGGCTGATTGACCCCACCAGCTGCCGAACACAAGCCGGGGGCCTATCTGGATCGCGGGACGACCCTGAAGACGAGGACCGTCCCGAGGGGGAGAACCGACAGCGTGGAGTCGAATCCCCTCACCAGCAGCAGCCAACAACCAAAACAGTCCAAGAATCCAACCCGCTGGATACCTCAAGCTCAAAAGGCAAAACAAAACAAGTCTCCAGCACCACAATAATATTCCCTACCATGGAGATCTCAACCACAACCGAACAAAATACACAAGAGATCTCCAATACACTTTCCCTTTCGACACCCACTCCAGTCACTATAAGCCTTAGCTCACCAAGAACCTTCTACCGACAAAGTCCACCTCAAGCCACATCTATTGACCTCCAAATCTCGGAAGAAATCAGCCAACTCTACAATCCACATGATGTGGTAGAGAAATATATATTTGAAGAAGGATGGCTGAAGCAACCGATGGACCTCCAGCTCGAAGCCAGATTTCGAGAAAACGCCAGACTATTCCTCGAAAAGGCGTCGATAAGCCTGGTGAAAGTCCATGAAGATGAGGAGCTGGAAGATCTGCAAAGTGACCTCCCCGATCTACCGGAACTACTCAAACATCAAGTCCAAAATGAGGATGCTCCACTTCTCATGTCAAAGATCGGGGCAACGGTCGATCTTCCGTGGCAAAACGTCAGAATCTTAGTTCCATACCAAGAAGAGATAAGGAAAAGAATCTGGCGTAAAGAGGATCAGCTCGTCAAATTGAACGAGCTGGAGCTACGTGGGATGACGCACCTGTCAGAGCGCAGAGCCAATCTCTACCTTCTTTCCCTAAGACGTCTTCATATGTTCTTAGGGAAAGGAAATGATCTGGCTGCTCTCAGGCGAGAGGAAAAGCAGAGGCCCCGAATACAAGCCGTAGAAAGAGTTGGAATAGATCGGCTCGGGACCTTCCTACTAAGCGTCTACCACGTAGTGAGGGAAGACGGTACAAGAGAGACCTTGACAGAGGCTGACTTCCCGTACATCAGAGCTGAAGACATCTCACAGATGATTGGAAGCTACCGATACGTGGGAACGCTGCAGGACCAGGACGTCAAATTAGGATACATGACGATCAAAAGGTTCATGCTCCGACAAATCAAGTACGGAGCGACGCACGACCTGCAGCTAGCACTGGAGTCAAATGTCAGAAAGGTCAACCTCACCAAACCATCATTCGAGCTCCCTGAACAAGTTGAATATGGTGAAGGCCACGTGTTCGAAAGTGAAGATCCAGCGGTGGTCTACATCAACTACAAGGGAGAAAAGCGAATATTGAAGACATCGGAGATACCAAAATTCTCCGACGGAACGCTCCTCATCATACGAGAGAAGTTAAAGAGCATACTGGATAAGATGGAAGGTGAAGGACCGGACACAAAAGCCAAGATACTGAATATGCTGAACAACATACAAGAAAGGCTTTCGTTCCGGAGGGAAATAAGGACGTACGAGCACAAGCTTGGACTACGGAACTCCGTGTACGCCCAACAACGACCCAAAGGCTCAAAGAAACAGACAAAGACGAAGAAAGGACACTAAGGGGGAGAATGTTAGGAATTAATTGTAGTGTCCTTAGTTAGTATTTGAGTTTTGGGTCAATATTAGTTAATTTATTGTATTTGGGGTCAAATTGTAAATATTTTATTGTTTGAGTCCCAAGCCTTAATATACCAACTCATGTGGTATATAAGGCATCCCATTAACCCTAATTAGGGTTGGTCAAAGTATAATTCTTAAAAGGAAGTTCTTAATTTCGGCACACACACACAAACACACTGAAGGTGTTTTAAGAACTTTATCATTTTTAAGCCTTTGATCCTCTCTTGAGTGCGTAATCGGACTAACAGAGATGTTTTCTTAGATGTAATTTTGTCCTTAATTAATGATTTTTCTTTCAAAGTAAAATCAGGACAAGTTTTTAAAGTATAGGATGTTTTGAGATTAGAAATCTCCAGTCAAAGCTTATTCTTTTTCAGTTCTGAAATTCTTTTTTTCTGTTTTTAAGGAAGCGTTTAAATCAGCTATTTTCTTAATAATAGTTGGAATGTAACAGAAAGTATATTTTGAAAATGATCATTATTTTCTTCCTTATCTTTAGAAAAAAACCTTTAGGGGGTATAATGAATTATAATCACTAGACAAGTTGAGATCCCTTATCTTGTAACTATTATTCAACCCGGTGTAGTCAAAGGAAATGTCAGTCCTATTTGTGGCTTCTCGTTTAGATTCTTCTAAGGCATTTAATTATGAAGAATTAGTAAAGGCCATTAGTGAAGTTAAACCTAATCCCATGTACTTGATATCATATAACTGTTCAACATTCACATTTTTCAAATTACAGGGATTGTTAAAACCTAAGCCTTCTTTAGGATTATAAAATTTTATATCAATAGGTTGATTTAGAAAGATAGTTTGATCCGTTTGACCCCTTTTCGTTAGAAGATCATATAAAGTTTTAATCCTTGAGTAAAGTTTCTTACGTTCGTCCGAGATTTCTTTGATATTATTTTTAGAAATTTCTAAATCTCTCTGACAATCGATAAGAGTCGTATTAAGGTCATTGACTTTAGTCTCAGTGGTAGTTATGGTTAATTCAAGACTAGATATTTTTTCCCTAGCGTTATAAGAGAATTTCAAGATGAATTGTCTTTTCTAATTGCTTTTCGAAGTTGTTTTCACTAAGAGCTAGTCTCTCTTCTAATTCCTTAGTTCTTTTCCGCTCATTTTACATGTTAGAGTACTTAATCTGTAATGATTCTAACATGTTTAATAATGTGGAATAAGACATTGTTACCTCTTGAGATGATGTGGATGCTTTTTCTTCATCATCTGACCTCCTTGATAAATTATCGTTTGAGGCGTCGTCAAGGTACGCCATTAGAATAAGATTTTCGTCTTCAGAATCTGTGGTATCTTCGAGCCAATGCTCTTGTTCCGCCATCAACGCTACTCCAGCCTCATTTTGTTTAGTTAGTTGGAATTTCTTGGAGTAGTAGTTGGCGTCATTCTTCTTGGGAAGTTTGCATTCTCTGGCGAAGTGCCCTATCTTACCACAATTATAGCACTTTTGTGTTTATTTGGCATTCTCTGTTCGGTCTTTCCTTGTGCTTGGAGCTTGATGTCCGAAGTCTATTTGCCGAATAAGAGGATTTCTTTTTATAAAAGTTTTTGCTCATCATCTTAGTAATGAGAGCCAATTGTTTCTTTGAACTCCTTCATGTCTGGCTCAGAGTCCGATTCGGAATCATCTTCATCTTCTGAAGAACTTTTATCCTTGCGAGATCGACTCATTTTTCTTTCAGAGACTAGAGCTATAGAGTCTTCGATCTGCTTGCCCTTAAGTTCTTTTTGTATCTCGCTTATATCTTCCTAGTGTTGAGCGAGATTATCAAAGACGGCGTCGATATCCATTTCGTCCAAATCCTTATTTTGACGGATTTGCATGGATATTTTCTTCCACTCCGGTTGAAGAGAAGAAAGAAATCGGATGTTGACCTCCATGTTGGTCTTGAAAATTTCTATCTTCCTCATCTCGTTGAGAAGAGTTAGATAACGTTGATAGAGTTCATAAACGTTTTCCTCTGACTTTGCTTTAAATGAGTCATATGCCGCGAGAATATTAGCTTTCTTGGCTTTGACTCCGACTTCGGTTCTTTGCATCATTTTGTGGAGTTCATCCCACATAGCTTTTGCACTAGATAGACTATCTATTTGCATATAGATGTCGTTAGGAATTCCTTGCATTAGGAAAGTTTTTGCTCCTAAATCCGCTTTTGCTCTTAATCGCTCCCCCTCGGTGTATTCACTAGGAATTTTGAGTCTTCTTGAGGCGGGAATGTGAGGATTATTGGTGGCATCGCCTTCTTGGATGAGCCAAAATTGAGCGGGACCTTCTTGAAGAGAAGCTATCAGATTTGTAGCTTGTTCTTTTGTTTCCAAGAAGTTCATGAATTAGCTTCTCCATACGGTGTATTCGCCTCTTCGTAGAATTGGAGGGCGGACGTCGTTTCCGAGTGAGTAAGCATCCATTTGTAGTTGATTGGGAGGATCTTCATGAAAGTTTGGAATCGAAACGATAAAAGTGCTTTACAAGTGACAACCTTCATTAGTAATGTTGTTTCGTACTTTAAGCAATTTCCCTTTCGTACCTATTTTTCGGTTGTTAAAGAGAAATTGTTTTGATTCGAAAAATAATTGATATGAGAATTGATACTTCAAAATTTTGCTAAAGAATTTTGATTTTAAGATTGAAAATTTTGAGTATCGTAGAAGATAATTCGGAGACAAATATTTTTAGTAAGTTTTGAAAATTACGAATTTTGATTTCTTTCAAAATAGTGTAAAATGTGTGTGTGTGTGTTTGAGTAGTGATCGAAAAGTTTTTCGAACAATAAAGTTTTCGATTAAAAAATTCGAACCTATGATCGAAAAAGATTTTCGATTATATAAGTTTTTCGTTGTATTTATCGAATATTATTTTTCGAACGTAAGAGTTTTGCAGAGTAAATATCATGTCGAAAAATAGTTTGTTGAATAATTGTTGATCTCAAAAACTTTTATCGAAATATTTTGTAATCGAAAAATTAAGAGTGATCGAAAAATTTTGTTAAGTTTGACTCAAAGTTTTTCGAGTGTGAATTATTCGATCGAAATATGTTTTGCTAAATTTTTACTCGAAAATTTAGATGATCAAAAATCTTGAGATCGAAAACTTGTTTTACTATTACAAGTTTTTCGAGTCAAAATTAGATATTTCTTTAGGAAAACAGTATCCGTCGAAAAAAAATATGCTTTATTACGCTCGAAAAAGATATTTATATATGAATCGAAAAACTAATTATCGAAATAATTTTTTTCGAGTCTTATATTTGAGTAAAACACACGAGAACAGTGTTTGTCATCGACAAATTTCTCGGCTGCAAACTTATTCGAAAATAATTTTTCGAGCCAAGTTTTTTGATCGAAAAAAGAAAAACGATCGAAGAACAACAAAGTTCAATGTAACAGTGAAAATTCCAAATTCAATCGAAATGTTCAAGTTAGGTGCTGAAATTCTGGATAATCACTCGTTTCTTAGTTCTTAATATGAGCAAACACAAGATTAACCACGTTTTACAGCAAAAAATATCAAATATTAAGAAAATCAAATCGAAATCAAAACTTAATCGCAAACGCAAATATCGATCTAAATCAAAAATCTGAATTAATATGACATTCTAAGCGATTGAAATCAGTACGTAAATCATTCATAACATATAATCTATCACTTAATCAGCAAGATCAACAAAATTCGTAAACATAAAGCACATTGATCAAAATCTATTTCACGTGAGTTTTTCGATCGAAAAATCTGGAAAAATTATTTTGATCTTATAATCGCAAATTCAATCCAAAAGCGATCACGATATGCTCTGATACCAATTGTTAGGTCCTCATATATCAACTACCGATTGATCTAAGCACGAATTCTAGATATTTCGAATGATAAATCTTACAAAATACCTTCGGTCGAATATTTTCTTTGAAGATCTAGTGTTTCTCGATTGCTTTTCTTTCTCTTAGAATATGAATTCAATGCTTGTATTTTTCTGAAAAATGAACTTGTATATAATTTTGATAGTGTGCATTGTATTTATACCTATTTACATGGTATATTTACTATTTAGTACTACACTATCAAAACTACTAATTTATGCCCCTAATTACAAGGATAATAAAATAACAAAGCACAATTCTAAATTCTCTTCAGACTTCAAGGAAGAATCTCGAGTTTACAACGAACAAATATTTGCAATAGGCAAAGGTTGCAATCTTCATGACGATCCAAATGCTCATTTTCAACGACCGGCTCCGGCTTGCTGCTTCAAATAAAGCAGCACTCATCTCGTATCCCAGAACCATGGATTTCTAGTTCCCATGGTTCAGTCTAAACCGACTTGATCCTAACCCCGGAACGCGTTCGAGCATTTATGACAATACAACCTACCACCTACCTACATTATCCGAACAATAAGCAAGATGACTTCGATGATGATTTGGAAATTTTTGAAGGTACATAAAACCCTTATCTCACAAAATAATTCAGACCATATCCCCATAGGTACATGTGCTAATTTTATTAGCTCCCGGGTAGAAGACGTCGCATTAGGGCCAACGGCGCATGCACATCCGATGCTTACCCACTCATCGTCTCCTCAAAGACGGATGTTTCATTTTCTCACGGAGAACCACGTCTACTATTACCACTTCACTCGGAAGTGGGAGATATTGAACTAAGTGTTAATCCGTCCCGTACCACGCTTTCATTGATCACATCGTGTCTAGTGTGTCCTCACTTTCTAAATTTTTATAATTTTCTAGGACACATACACTTTTTATATACTTGGTCTTTGTGATCAAGTTAGAACTTTCGTAGACATGTCATTCTCAGACATACTTCGATGATCGAAAGGAAGTCATGCCGTTGTAACATCAAACCAAAAATGGTATTAGGCCAACTTCTACGAGCAACTCTCCTAGAACGATCAACGGGAAGCCTATGTGGCCCAGGTTTTATATCGGCGGAACGTCTTCGTGGCTCCGTCGGATTATTACCGAATTTGATTTCCTACGAAGTCTACAAACTCCATCTCCTTGTCACGACGATACAATCTTCTTGCCAACAACAATGCCCCATTTTGATACATTGCCATGACAATATCTCCACTCGATCATCATGAGGGGGAGTAATACGAAAGTGCAAGATTGATCGGAAATACTAAATTCATAAGCGTCGTCGAATCAAGCAAACACCACGAGCTTCAACGACCGAAGTTGTCGCTCGTGTACGTCTCTCCAAATTTCAAATCGAATTCCCCGATCCCAAAACAAGGTTGAACTAAAATAGGGGGAGTTTTGTCGCTATTAAATGGAGAGATGGAACACAAAAGAGGAAATTCTCCAAAATTCCGACAAGCGACTTCACACACCTTCCGACATTTGGAGACGAACTTCAGAAAAAAATAGAAGAAAGATCCGGCACTGAGAAGAGTATTACAAGATATGGTGAGCTTGAAGATCTCCAAAGAAGAAAGAGATCACAAGACAAGATAAATGAAGAGATTATACAAATAATCTCCTAAAAAAGGAGATTGTTAAGACTCGACGAATCTATTCAAAACAAGACAAGATAATCTACGCTCAAACGAAAATTGAACACAAAGGGGGAGATTGTTAGGACATTTTTATTGTGCTCAAATATAAATGTTATCTTAGTCTTGTAGTATAAGTAGTAGTTTGGGCTTAATTGTAATTAAACCACAGATTAGAACTACATAGCAAATATACCAAACTTAAGGAACCCTAATGTGATGTATTAGGATTAAGAATTCATTTTAATAGAAACCGAGCTTTACAACGTGGAGGAGCTCTCAAGCTTCCGCGCCAAATTCAAACTTGTTCGTAAGTTTTACATTTTCTATCGAATTCTTCACCGAACTTAATCGTGTTGGATATAATAGGACCGAACACGATTGACTTAGAATGAGCAACATTTTTATTTTGAGAAGTATAAGGTGTTCAAATAGCGGTCGACACATGGTGGACATGAGAACTAGAGGTCGATGAATTAGTAGAGTTATAGCTAAACCTATTAGAAGATTAAGTGCTCTTTCTCTCTTTTCGTCCTCTACTTTTGGCTTCGTCCATAGGAGTAATAGAGAGTTAGTAGAAGTGGAAGTCGGGGTAGTCTTACGAACTATTTCCTTCTTCCCTATTGTCTTAATTTCTTTAGGAGGTTAAATAAGAGAAGAAGTTGAAGCCGTGCTTGAAGTTGAAATTTTCTTATGTAAAGAAATTTCCTCTAAAAGTTTTTGCTTTTTTTTTCAATTTCCAAAGAAGAAGTTAAATCGGCAATTTTTTTAGCAATCTTTGAAATGTAGCAAAATTTCGGTTTAGGATTTCAAAAGGATGCAGGTTAGAAAAGGATGGTTGCCACATCATTTTTCTGGACAACTTCATCTACAATGAAGACATCGATGTATGTTTGGTTTGTTGATTGCAATGTTATAGCTAATAGTTCTTTATTTGATTATGTATCTCTTAGAGTAAAGACTAATTATATGGGGAAAATGAATTTTATTATGAAATGAAATAGAGATTACAACAATAGAACCCGAAGCAAACAGCTCAAAGAATTCCCAACGAGCTAATAACCCTTCACCACTATCAATGAAGTGCCCCTCACCCTCATGAAATCTCTCTTTTTATTTAAATAAAAATAAGTAACTAAGAATTAAAAACATAATTATCAAGTTAATATTCCTGATTATTATTCCTATTTCCAGCCACCATGATATTCTCCCCCTTGATATTCTCCCTGAACTTTAGCCTTGATATTCTCCTCAACGCCCCTGTTAGGAATTAATTGTAGTGTCCTTTAGTATTTGAGTTTTGGGTCAATATTAGTTAATTTATTGTATTTGGGGTCAAATAGTAAATATTTTATTGTTTGAGTCCCAAGCCTTAATATACCAACTCATGTGGTATATAAGGCATCCCATTAACCCTAATTAGGGTTGGTCAAGCATAATTCTTAAAAGTAAGTTCTTAATTTCGGCACACACACACAACACACACTGAAGGTGTTTTAAGAACTTTATCATTTTTAAGCCTTTGATCCTCTCTTGAGTGCGTAATCGGACTAACAAGTGGTATTAGAGCAAGACACGGATCGATCTGTGCAAATCTATACCAATTTCGTTTGATTTCGTCAAGATCGAAAGAGTTTACTAAGCAAATTTTATTTTCGATTTTTTCAAGTATTTTGGGTTAGATCTTGCTGTTATTGATGTTTTTAAACCTTTAAATGCTTGATTATCAGTCTTGGCTTGTTTAGGAACTCGTTTAGATTAATTTTCGTCAAGTTTGAGAAATTTCTGGGGAGAAATCGATTGAAATTGGTGTGTTTTAAAGTTGCTGGAAAAATTTCGGGCGTTTCTCTGTTTATTCGCTCGAAGTTCGTTCTTGAACCCGAAAATTAACTCATATTGCCGAATTTCAATTGAAATTCGCCGAAATTGAGAAAATTTTCGATCAGAAAATTGACCGAATTTGAGTAAGCTAAGTTTATTCGCCGAATTTGCTTTCTACTGTTCAAAATTTACGGCGAATTTGGTCGAATTTTAAAATTAAGATTGCCCGAATTTCAACTTAAAATTTTCGGCGAAGTTTTGATTTAAGTCAGAAAGTCACCCGAATTTTGATTTTTTTAATTCTCGACTGAATTTAGTTTACCCGAATTTTGAAAGTAATTTTCGATAAAATTTTTCCTACCTTAATTTAATCCTGAACTTCGGCGAACTTATTTTTGTCACCCGAATTTTGATTTCCTTTGATTTCAAAATTCTCGACAAAGTCTTTTCATCCGAATTTCAGAATTCAAATTTCGGCAACAACTCTACAAGTGCCCGAATTTTATTCTTTAAAATTAAAATAAAAAGTCGAACACTTAAACACAATTTCTTTCCACCAAAATTTACTCAAACTTAACGTTATTCTTAGACGTTATTTTTCGAAACTGACCATTTAGGATTGCAGATCACGACCGTGAACGATCATTAAAAAGCACTCAACTACATCCATGGATTTCATAGCAATCGGAAGCGATAACAGACCCCCAATTCTAACAATGAAAAGGGGGGAGTTCACAGCATGGAGAAACCGATTTGTAAATTTCGTTAGCTCCAAGGACATAGGAAACGAAATCCTAGAGTCCCTCTCGGAAGGACCCATAACATATTGGGTTAATATAGAGGGTGATTCCACAACAAATCCTCCCACCTTACCATCCATTCAGAAAAAATCTCCCACATGCTACACAATGGAAGAAAAGAACAGGGTCAAGGCAGATCGACTTGCACTCAACTATCTCATCCAGGGTATTCACAACGATATCTACATGCAAGTAGATAGCCTCACCACTGCTAAGGAAATGTGGGACGAGATCCATAAGCTGATGCAAGGGACGGAAATGGGAATCAAAGCACGTAAGGCAAACACCCTCGCGGCCTACGATACCTTCAAAGCAAAGCAAGGGGAGGACATAGAGGACACGTATAGACGGTTTATGACTCAAGTCAACGAGATGCGAAAGGTGAACGTTCATCGCTCCAATATGGAATTGAACGTGAGATTCCTTAACTCACTGCAGCCAGAGTGGAGGAAAATAGCCACTCAAATCAGGCAGAACAAAGACCTTGATGAAATCGACATCCACTGCGTTTTCGAGAGCCTCTCTCAACATGCAGACTACGTACATCAAAAATCTGCGGAATCAAAAGGAAAATCAGCAGCAGATCCTCTAGCCTTAGTAACTGATAATAGAGCTAAGAAACCTTCCCGCGCCACAAAGGATAAGGCCGTAAAACTTGAAAGCTCATCTGAGTAAGACAACTCAGACTCTTCATCGGATTCCGATCTAAAGGACTTCGAGAAACAAATGGCCCTCATCACTAAGATGATGGGCAGAAAATTCTTTAAGAAGTCTTCCTCCTCTTCCAACAAACAACGAGTTTCATCTTCTCATCAACCTCAACAAACTCCGCATCGGCCCGAACAAAAATCCCTACCTGAGCCTCCAAAATGCTATAATTGTGGGAAGGCAGGACATTGGGCCAGGGACTGTTTCCTTCCCAAGAAGAAGAACGAAGACTACTACGCCAAAAAGCTCAAACTGTCCAAAATGAAGAAAGCTGGCGTAGCCCTGCTGGCGGAGCAAGCTGAATGGTACGATGACACTTCTGAGGATGAACCCGAGAACATGGCTCTAATGGCGTTTGTGGAAGAAGAAGCTGGTGATGCAGAAGGAGCCGAGACGGAGAGCAATGACGAAACTGAATCATCCGAGGACATTGAGATAAGTCATGTGTGGTACTTAGACTCGGGTTGCTCCACACACATGACCGGAAGAAAAGAACTGCTGAGCAACTACACAGAGAGATTTGGTGGAAATGTGCGATTCGGGAACAACCACTCAGCTCCCATCCTGGGTCACGGTGATATCATACATCAAAATCTCTTAATTAAGGATGTTTCATATGTTGATGGCTTAAGCCACAATCTTTTCAGTATAGGACAGTTCTGTGATCGTGGACTCACGGTCAACTTCCATACTGAAGGATGTAGTGTAAATGGTGGTAACGGTAAACCATTACTCACTGGAACTAGAAAATCCAATCTTTACACCATCAATCTTAGAACCGTTCATCAATCCCGAGCCATTTGCCTGTTGAGTAAAGCATCTCTTCAACAGAACAATTTATGGCATCAACGATTATCTCACCTAAATTTCAAGACTCTAAGTCAACTTCAAAGAGATAATCTTGTACAGGGATTGCCTGCCTTGAAATATCACAAAGAGCATCTCTGCTCAGCATGTGAGTTAGGAAAAATGCGAAAAGCATCCCACAAATCAAAACAAACTGCCTCAACCTCACGACCACTCGAGATTCTTCATATGGACCTCTGTGGACCAATGAGAATTGAGAGCATAAATGGACGACGTTACGTACTAGTAATAGTGGATGACTTTTCTAGGTTCACCTGGACCAAATTTTTAAGAACAAAGGCAGAAACTCCTGACTTCATAATTGCTTTTGTGAAAAAGACACAGAATTTGTCGGGCTTACAAATTCGTATAATTCGCTCAGATAATGGGACTGAATTTAAAAATCAGTTACTGAGCGAATTCTACCAATCCCTAGGGATCTCCCAACACTTCTCTGCTCCTAAAACTCCTCAACAAAACGGAGTCGTAGAAAGGAGGAATAGGACCCTAGTTGAAGCTGCTAGGACTATGCTTATTCACTCTAAACTTCCTCACTTTCTATGGGCTGAAGCAGTCAGTACTGCCTGCTTCACCCAAAATAGGACAATAATTCACAAACGCTTTGGAAAGACTCCATATGAAATATTGAATGGAAGAATCCCCAATATAGGATTTCTTCGCGTTTTCGGATGCATTTGCTACGTAGCAAATGACAGGGAAAACCGAGGAAAATTTGATGCTAAGGCATTAGAGGCAACTTTCATTGGGTATTCTCTAGAATCTAAAGCATATCGAGTCTACCTTAAGAAGCGGAGAACGGTCATGGAAAGCTCCAATGTGACCTTCAATGAAACACCCTTAATGGCTTCTGAACAAATCAGTCCAGAACCCGGACTTATTAGAGTGTTGACTGATGATCAACACATTCCCACACCTGTGGAAGAGACATCAGCCTCAAATTCCTCAAAAGACATGGAATTAAGTATCCTTTTTGAGAAAATTTACTCTAACCCATGTCAACAATTAGTCTCACGACAATCCATCCAAGATGGTGACACAAGCAGTCCACATATGGTAGAACCAATAGTGAACTGTGAAACTTCACAAGAACCAGAATTAGATGTCACCAATGATTTAGGAATCGAAGTGTCTGTTGAAAACGACTCTTCCGAAGAGACCTTAGAAAATGAGACAAACCCTCCCGTTGAGGTCTCCATTTCTACGGAAAATGAAATCGCGTCCACAATAAACGAGACAACCTCTCAACCACTTCCTCATGAAAGAAAGTGGACACGTGCTCATCCCGTAGAACAAATTATTGGAGACCCTCTCCAAGGAATAAGCACTAGATCCTCAACTACTCACGAAGGACTATTTACCTGCTTTTTGAGCCAAATAGAACCTAAAAGAGCCAAACAAGCATTGGAAGATCCTGATTGGATTATTGCAATGCAAGAAGAGATAAATCAGTTCGATAGATTACAGGTCTGGAGACTAATCCCGAAACCCCTTGGCAAAACCATTATTGGTACCAAATGGGATTTCAAGAATAAGAAGGATGAAAATGGGATAGTAATAAGAAACAAAGCTCGACTCGTAGCTAAGGGGTATAATCAACAAGAAGGAATTGATTACGATGAAACCTTCGCCCCCGTAGCTCGACTCGAAGCCATTAGGTTATTCCTTGCTTATGCTGCCCATAAAAACTTCACCGTATTCCAAATGGATGTCAAGACTGCGTTTCTTAACGGAGTCTTGAAAGAAGAAGTTTATGTGGAACAGCCCGAAGGATTCGTGAGCTCAACTCACCCTGACTATGTCTACAAGCTAGATAAAGCCTTATACGGACTCAAACAAGCCCCTCGAGCTTGGTATGATGTTCTTTCTGACTTTTTGGTCAAGTCAGGCTTCGAAAAAGGAAAAATTGACACAACCCTTTTCATCCAACGCACACGTAAAGATATTCTCTTAGTCCAAATCTATGTAGATGATATTATTTTCGGATCTACAAATTTACAGCTGTGTGACCAATTTGGAGAACTTATGAAAACTAAGTTCGAAATGAGCATGATGGGTGAACTCAACTTTTTCCTGGGTTTACAAGTCAAGCAACTTTCGGACGCAATTTTCATAAGTCAAACCAAATATATCCATGACATCTTGAAAAAGTTTGACATGGAAAATTGTACTACAAAAAGTACCCCTATGTCCCCCTCATGCCAACTTGACTCGGATCCTCTTGGGAAACCAGTCAATCCAACCCTTTATAGAGGAATTATAGGTTCATTACTTTACTTGACAGCTAGTAGACCGGATATCATGTTCTCGACATGTCTATGTGCCCGATTCCAAGCTAATCCCAAAGAATCGCACCTCATAGCCGTGAAGAGAATCATGAAATATCTCAAAGGAACACCTAATCTCGGACTTTGGTATCCCAAAGGTTCCGGGTATAATCTCGTCGGATATTCTGATGCCGACTATGCAGGGTGCAAGATGGACAGAAAAAGCACCTCGGGTGGAGCACAATTTCTGGGAGACAAACTAATTAGTTGGTCATCTAAGAAACAAAATTGTGTCTCTACCTCAACTGCTGAAGCAGAATATGTAGCTGCAGCAAGCTGTTGCTCTCAAATCTTGTGGATGCGTACGCAGCTACGAGATTATGGGTTCGATCTTAATCATATACCCATATATAGTGACTCAAAGAGCGCAATTGCTATCACATGTAACCCTGTCCATCACTCTCGCACTAAACACATAGATCTTCGTTATCACTTTATAAAAGATCATGTTGAAAAGGGCACTATCGATATGTATTTTGTAAGTACAGAACTTCAACTTGCAGATTTATTTACAAAGGCTCTGGATGAAAAACGATTCCATTTCCTAGTTTCTAAGTTGGGCATGTTGAATTTTCAACACTGACCTATAGTGCCTCATGACCTTTTATTTAATAAACAAATTAATTCTACATGCAAATTTTAAAAGGGTAGTTCATATTTCATATTTATTAAGGGGGAGCATATTTCATTTTCATTAAGGGGGAGTTCATATTTCATATTTATTAAGGGGGAGCATATTTCATTTTTATTAAGGGGGAGCTTATTTTTATTACGGGGGAGTATATATCATTTTATTGAGGGGGAGCTCTTTGACATAATATAAAATTTCGGAAGTCCAATTTTGGACTAACAGTGAAGAAATTCGGCCAATTTCAATTTCACTCGCCGAATTTCAAATTCGGGGTCACTTTTGGTCAATACTAATTTCGATCGCCGAATTTCATATAATTTTCACTTAATCAGAACGAATTTCGGCGAAACTCAATTTTAACATGCCGAATTTCATTCACCCGAACTTTTGCACAGTAACCCCTATTTATCTCACTACTCGCCCGAATTTCATTATTTACCCTAAATTTACAAGTTAACGCCCGAATTTCAGAAAATTTACTCTCGAATTTAAATTCGCGCAAACACAAAATCTTCAAATCAAATCTCTTCAACTTCGATTTTACTACAGAAGGTAATGGCGACCCCGAATCTGCAATTTATTTGCAAAATTTCATCCAAATCCCGATGGAATCGACCTATTTTAATTTTTAGGTTTCGGGCGAAATTCGGGTAAAATTTAAATTTTCATCCGAATTTCTGCTTTTCAATCCAAAATTCGGCGAATTTCTACTGTTCACTCGAAATTCGGCGAATTTCTACTGTACCCCGACTCCTCACAGTCGAATTCCATCGCCCGAATTTGTCAATTTCGGCAAATTCAATTTTAAAGACAAGCACCCGAATTTGATGAATGATGATAACAAATTCGATTTAATTTTCACTTACCCGAACTTCATTACAATTCGGCGAACAAAAATTTCAAATCCTCATAACCCGAACTTCATCAAATTCGGCGAACAAAACTTTTCAAATCCAAATTCGGCCAAATCAAACTTCGAGTTTTAAACTTTTCAATGTACTCTTAGCCGAATTTGTGAACTTCGCCGCTTGTATTTCAAAAGTATAATCTTATTTACTTAAGCAAATTTCGGGCACTTTCATATAAAATTTTTCAAGTCCGAAATTTTTTCTAAGTAACATTTTTATCTACTCTGCCTAGTCTAACAATTTTCTGTGTTTTCTTCTTAGCAGATTACATAAACATGTTGAGACAAATTGACGAAGTCTTTCCTCAAAGTCAATGGGCCACTAAACTACCCAACAACCCGGCCATTGACTTTGACAACATCACGGTCCCCGCACCGATAATACTCGAAATCCTTCGTCACCATCCTCTACACACCGCCCTCACCATTACGGAATCGGCCCCAGAAGTATACGCACAACAGCTATGGGCCAACCTACAACCATCAACTTCAAAAACCCCTCCAACCTCACTTACCTCACAAATAGACCAAACACCCATAATCCTCACCCCATCCATACTACGCCGTATCTTAAACCTACCTCACAGCCTAATATATAACCCACCACCCACGGAGGAAGAATTGAAAACCGACTTCCTCCTAATGGGATATCGCCCAGACATCCATAAATCCCTACACCTACCCGATTTCTGCGCCAAGGACATTCCACAACCT
This sequence comes from Linderniella brevidens, assembly GCA_004919715.1. NCBI lineage: Eukaryota > Viridiplantae > Streptophyta > Magnoliopsida > Lamiales > Linderniaceae > Linderniella > Linderniella brevidens. Next base: position 12,134,971 of record SWDC01000148.1, read on the forward strand.
TGGCGCACACTCTTTCTCATAATAAACAAATGCCTATCACCCAAGCACTCAGGCCCAGATCGCTGTAACCGCAACATTATGATCATCTTCCACGGTGTCATCTTTAATAAAAATTATGACATCGTGCAGTTGATCTGGGCCGATATCCTTGACCAACTCCGCCGAAGGGACTTATCCACCAAAAATAAAACCCGACAAGTCCTTCCCTACCTTCGGTGGTTTCCAGTGATAATAACCCACTTTCAAGACCTACACCCCGAGATAACCCGTCGACCGAGATCGGAGATACCAAAATTCTCCGACGGAACGCTCCTCATCATACGAGAGAAGTTGAGGAGCATACTGGATAAGATGGAAGGTGAAGGACCGGACACAAAAGCCAAGATACTGAATATGCTGAACAACATAAAAGAAAGGCTTTCGTTCCGGAGGGAAATAAGGACGTACGAGCACAAGCTTGGACTACGGAAATCCGTGTACGCCCAGCAACGACCCAAAGGCTCAAAGAAACAGACAAAGACGAAGAAAGGACACTAAGGGGGAGAATGTTAGGAATTAATTGTAGTGTCCTTAGTTAGTATTTGAGTTTTGGGTCAATATTAGTTAATTTATTGTATTTGGGGTCAAATAGTAAATATTTTATTGTTTGAGTCCCAAGCCTTAATATACCAACTCATGTGGTATATAAGGCATCCCATTAACCCTAATTAGGGTTGGTCAAGCATAATTCTTAAAAGTAAGTTCTTAATTTCGGCACACACACACAAACACACACTGAAGGTGTTTTAAGAACTTTATCATTTTTAAGCCTTTGATCCTCTCTTGAGTGCGTAATCGGACTAACAGCCCCTTAACTCCTCCTCAAAGTAAGATGCTTCCATAGGGTGTAGGTCTCAAATCACCTAACTAGTAACAAGATTGATGAAGAATCGATGAAGAATACGCTAAAAACCTTAAGTATGTGTGAGTGTGTGTTTCGATATCTTTAAGGTACCGTGGCAGCACTTGTTTCGATAAAAATGATTCTTAATTAGAAGTGTAGAGTTTTAGTATTTATACCCTTGGATTAGGGTATAAGATAATTATGCCCCTAAAAGCCCATTACTTCAAATAAATCATTAATCTCTACAACTTAGAGATTAGTTTACGTAAATCAAACTAAATGACTTAAACGAGAAATCCAATTCCGACCTCTAACCTCCTCCAAAGCCAACCAGAAGCAGCTGTCTACGATCCACATCTGATCGTAGGCGATTATATCTTAAATGAGAAAATGGATGACGCAATGGGAACCAGAGGAAGCTGCTCAAGCTCGACTCTTCAACGTCAGATATTTCTTACAACAAGCTTCTGTGGACTTGGTGTTGCTTGAAGATGAAGAACTTCAAGAAGACAAGAACTACAACTCTGCTCTCCCACCAGAAATGATCAGGCACAGAGTCGACTCTCCTCCCTGCTTATCAAAAGGGACAGTCAGAGTCGAAACGCCGTGGGAGAATATCAGGATTGAAGTTCTGTTCACAGAAGATGTTCGAAACCAGATATGGAGGGCTCCTAACCGGATAAAGAAGTTCAACGAACTAAACCTACGAGGTATCTCACACTGGGAAGATAGGAAGAAAATGGAGCACATCTTCATGCTTAACTATCTTGGTCCAGATCGATATGGCATCCCAACGGATCAACTGAAGAAAAACTTCAGGGACAAGCCACCGATCCTCCATCTCGTGTGGGTTTCGCATTCAACTGGAAGCTTCCCTACCCCAATCTACCACATTGAGCGAGCGGACAGCAACCGCACTCGAGAAGAGATAGATGAGAGCTATCTCCCCTTCCTTCCTCCGGATGAGGTCTACCGTCTATATCAGATGTACAAAAGAAAATATCAGACGCCCTCCGGATACATCAAGACAAAAGGACTCGAGGGGTTGAAGAGATTCATGGTGCGACAGATCAAGTATCACACCGCACACGACCTTCAAATTGCTATAGAGAACAATATGAAGAAGGTCAACATTGAATCTCCGCTCATGAAGGGCTTCCCAAACGACTTCCCGAGAAGTACATATTCAAGAAACCTGGCCTCGCCATCACTTATCGGAATCCAGACATTTGAAAGACGAGAGCTATGATGAAGTCAGAAATCCACAAGTTCTGTGACGGGACGTTGAAGCTAGTGAGGAAGAACATCCAAAAGAGATTGGGAGAGATCACTGAAGAGACGATCTTCGAGGATCTTGGTGAAGAAGATGCCCCACTCTTAAATGAGCTTCTGGATGCAATCCATGAGAGGTTGGAGCTGAGAAATGCTGTTAGACGTTACGAGAGAGCATTGGGATTACGGAAATCATTCTATGCCCGACAAGGATAAATGGAGCTGAAACGAAGACAAGCACAAATAGTGAGATTGAAGAGACTTTAGAATTGTGCTTTGTTATTTTGTTATCCTTGTAATTAGGGGCGTAATTAGTAGTTTTGATAGTGTAGGACGAAATAGTAAATATACCATGTAAATAGGTATAAATACAATGTACACTATCGAAATTAACAGACAAGTTCATTTTTGGAAAATACAAGCATTGAATTCATATTCTAAGAGAGAGAAGAGTAATCGAGAAACACTATCTCTCAAGATCTTCAAAGAAGATATTCGACCGAATGTATTTTTGTAAGATTTATCATTCAAATATCTAGAATTCCTGCTTAGATTGATCGGTGGTTGATATAATAGGACCTAACATACCCCTTTGTGCTTGTTTGCTCTTCAGCTCCGTTTATCCTTGTCGGGCGTAGGACCTCCTCAATCCTAATGCTATCACGTAGTGTCGGACAACATTCCTTAGCTCCGGTCTTTCATTGATAGCATCCAGAAGCTCATCTAGGAGCGGGGCCTCTTCTTCTCTAAGGTCCTCGAAGACCGTTTCTTCATCGATATCTGCCAACCTCTTTTCGATATTCTTCCTTACGACTTCAACGTCCCGTCACAGAATTTGTATCCTTCAAACTTCATCATCGCTCTCGTCTTTCCAACAATTGGATTCCGATATGTGATGGCGAGGCTTGACTTCTTGAAGATGTAATTCTCTGGGAAGTCATTGAGCGGGAAGCCCTTCATGAGCGGCGACTCCATGTTGACCTTCTTCATGTTGTTTTCTACGACGATTCGAAGGTCGTGTGCGGTGTGGAACTTGATCTGCTGCACCATGAATCTCTTCGACCCCTCGAGTCCTTCCTTCTTGATGTAACCAGTAGGTGTCTGGTATTTTCTCTTAAACATCTGGAACAGACGATATACTTCGTCTGGTGAAAGGAACGACAGATAACTTTCGTCTATCTCATATCGAGTGTGGTTGTTGTCCGCTCGCTCGATATGGTAGATAAGGGTTGGATAGCTTTCAATCGTGTGCGATACACCCACGAGTTGGATGATCGGTGGCTTGTCCCTGAAATTTCTTCTAAGCTGATCCGTTGGGACGCCACTTCGATCCGGACCGAGGTAGGTCAGCATGAAGATGTGCTCCATCTTCTTTCTTTCTTCCTAGCAAGATATGCCTCGTAACTTAAGCTAGCTTCTTGATCCGGTTTGGAGCCCTCCAAATCTGCTTCCTTATGTCTTCAAGGAACGGACTTCAATCCATACGTTCTCCTAGGGTGTCTCGGTTCTGGCAGTCCCCTTTGATAAGTGAGGAGGGGTGTCGACTCGGTGCCTAATCATCTCTTGTAGTTCAGGGAGTTCGGAGTTGTAGTTCTCGCCTTCTTGAAGTTATTCATCTTCAAGCAGCACCAAATCTACCAAAGCTTGTTGGAGGAAATATCTGACGTTGGAAAGTCTGGCTTGAGCAGCTTCCTCTGGTTCCCAATGCGTCAGCCACTTCTCGTTTAAAATGTAGTCATCTACGATTGTATGTGGATCGTAGATGACTGCTTCAGGTTGATTTTGGAGGTTGGAGGTTGGGATTTGGTTTGGACTTTTGGGAGTTGGAGGTAGTGTTTGTGTGTGGGATGTGGTGGATATGGTGGCTGTTTGTTGGCGGGTGTTAGTGAGTTACGTGGTTGGTGGATTAGTGGATGAACCTCCAGCTTCACGAGTCGAGGATGGCTTCTCTCGACTCTGACCATGGCCGCTTCTTGTGGTCTTTTGCTGTTTCTCCCCCTCATGACGATCCGGATCATCGGGATCGTCATGTCTTCCCTTCGGCGAGAGCTTTCTTCTCGACAACGCATTTGAGCAGGCGGCTCGGGTTTATCTAGTAGCCGACGGTAGAGACTCTCCTCAGTTAGGGTCCTTGTCTCAAGAGCTAGTAGGCGAGATATGAGGATGTCGTGAAGCTGGGTTATTGGTATGGTGTATGGGTTGATGAGGGAAGGAGATTGGGTCGGGGTGGTTAAGGTAGGTTGTATGGTAGTGGTTAGTATTGGTGAGGAGATGGGTTGGGAGTGGATTTTGGAAGGAGCTGCTTTTGAGACTGGCGCTTTCCCGGTATCCCGTCGGGAAGTCCCGATGGTGTATATCATCCGTTCCATCAGCCGGTCTTCGAGGGAGTTGATGGGTGGAAAGGGCTTCTTGCAGTCTTTGCTCCGTCACGATCATGAGTGCCGCCGGAGTGGGGCCAGGAAGGCTCTCCACTGTCACAACGTTAGAGAATATCCCTTACGTGCCGCCTATGATAGGACTTGAGATTCGGGAATGTCCAAGGACATCTGTTAACAATCAAGAAATCACCTTTTTGGTGGGTAGGCCCGTTGTTGGCTCCGAAGATGTCGGGGGTCCAACGGGACATCCATCCAATCCTTGAGATGATACGAAGGTACATTGCTATGAATGTTGGAACATGTTAAATGGGAACCTGAGTGGAGGAGAATCATTGAAGCCGTTGGTGTAGAGGTAGATGCAGATGGGGCAGAGATTTGTTGTCTGCATGAGCGCCTTCTTTGTAGTCTGCACTCTTCATCATATTCAGTGGCTTCAGGAGATTCGGCTTGAGGTGTGGATTGACGAGTGATACCTTCGGGCTCAATGGCCGGTGTTTCTATCTCCTGAGCCACAACTTTGGGCTCGTGAGTCTCCACCGGGGATTCGCGTCATGAAGGCATCGGAACCGAATCGACGGTTGGAAATAGTTTTGGTAGGCCTTGTCGGTGGGATCAGTCAGGCGAGCAGCTCCAATGGTATCAACATCGGTTTGAGCTCCAGATCGGATGCAATTCGGGTTGTGGAATAACCACAGCCTCGGAAGTATGCATCCTCCAACGGGTGGCAGACTAGGGATCTCTTAATGTACTTCTATCAGGCGGGAGATCAGCACCTGGAACCACCGAGATCATTCCAGATTAGCTGGGCCACGTCGAGTTCTTCGAGAAGACGACTCTGTGGAAGATTCGCAGAATGTTCCCATTCACCTTGTCGAATCCGGAGTGCTTCGTGGAGAGACATTTGTTGATGATTCCGAATAATGTCCTCCATGGATGTGGGATCCCGTTGTTCTGTATTTCGTCAGCGGTAGCTTATATCCCATCCGAAGCATGTCTTCTACAATAACCGCATCTGTCGATAGTGGGTCGTAAACTTCGTGATGCGGTAGATCGAGCACCATGGCCAGTAGATTCTTGTGGATGAGACGTGTTTCTGGTTTATTTTTGTTGTGTAGACCACGTCAACACCTTCGATGTGGCTCTTCATGTACGCCCAGAACTGCTGGAGATAGACCATTGGAACCGAGGCAACCATGGTGAGAGCTGGGCAAAAGGGATGATGTTCTTTGAGAATGACAATTCTGACTTCATCAGGACACCGGAAAGAGGCGAGGTCCAGTTGGTAGTTGTTGTCGTGGATAGTCAGCAAACTTTCGGAATGGTAAATAAAGGAGTACTCTTGATGAGCCACCTCTGAAAAAAAAATGAATAAAATTCATTAGATTGAAATAATCAAATGCAAATTGAATTAAGCAATTGTGAATGTGGAAAAAATTTAAAATTTTCAATTTAAACTGTTGTTAATGCGCAAACAATGCTTATGTGTATAGTAAATGACTTAGAAAAATTTTTGATATTTTGTTCTAAGTTTTTAAGTGTATTACCAAAAGACTTAGACAAAAAAATTTGAAAAATTTGCTAAGTGTTTACAACGTGATTTTATTCGAGCGAAAATTTATTCGAACGCTAAGTTTTGCGATCGAATAAAAACTTAGCGAAAATTGAAGATTTTCGCCGCTGAGTTTTGCGATCGAATAATGAAGTTTTTCGCTGAGTAATTTTGGAATCAAATAAAATGTTGTCGAAAACTTAAGTTTTTCGCCGCGAAGTTTTGGGATCGAATAAAGATGTATCGAAAAACTTAAAGTTTTCGCCTCTTATTTTTGCGATTGAATAAAATTTTATCTAAAACTAAAGTTTTCGTAGCGAAGTTTTACGATCGAATAAAAACATATCGAAAACATAAGGTTTTCGCCGTTGAGTTTTGCGATCGAATAAATTGAACGAAAACTAATGTTCTTCTGACACTGTTTGCGATAAGATTATTTTCGATCGAAAAAATTTGAAATCAAACAGTAAATGAGTAAAAACGTAAATGATGATTCTCGATAAATCATGAGTTAAACTGGACTCGAACTGATCATAAATCAGTTGCGAATCCAAATATCATGCTTTTAATCAAAATGGTCGAATATAAACACATTAATTTTGAGTTCTTAAGAGGTTTCAGTCGAAAAAGTCGCGAAGTTGAAAATTTTCTTTGAATGATTTTGAAAAACTATCGCGATTCGTGTGTTTCGGAAAAAAAATAAGAACTGAAACTGGATTCCACCTTCAAGTTCGGCGAGTTTTGGACAGAAAATTGGTGACAATTAAGAAAGTTTGGAAATCGCCGTTTGAAGCGTTTGAGAATACGAAAAGTTTTGCGATCGGTCTGTTTGCGTGAGAAAGAGTTTTTCGATCGAAAAAGGTATATTGATACTTTTCGATCAGGTATAGTTAAAGGGCTTTGGGCCGTGAAAAAATATTTTAGGCTTTCGTTAACAATCAGTTATGTTTAATGCAAAAGAATTTTAATCTTTGTTGCTTTTGCACCCAAAAAAAATATTTCATAAAGCTCCCTGTAATTATGAAATAAATGCAATTATCTCTCCATTGTGATGAAATTCAACCTTGACTCCTCGGATGAGCTCGAAATACTCTGCGACAATTAGAGAAGAACATTAGAAGTCCTGATTGCAAGTAAATCATTTAGGAGATAAAAACAATTTTCATGTAAATTCCCCTCAACAAATGCACGTTTAACTTTTTGGCAATTTAGCACATATTTAACACAATTATGCATATGAAAATTTACGATATGAACACAAATAACGCATTTAATCAATTCAGCGTAGATTCATGATCCTCTAATCATGTATATGAAAATTTTGCATTTTTCAAAAATTTCGCATTTTATCAAATATGAACCAATGCATGTATTAATGCATTTAAAAAAAGCATGCATATTTTTGTTTTGGGGTCAGACTGTCCATTATGAATATTATCACGCAAAAATTTCACATGATTTATAGAATGATAATTTGCCGTGAAATCATGTAACGAAACTAATATTCGAAAATCATAGTATGAATCATTTTGACAACTCTATCAAGGTTCGCTCATAGAACTCAATTTATTTTAATCATGGAAATTAGTAGATATATCACTCATGTCAATACGACAAAATTTTTTCAATTAATTTGTTATCGTAGCGTATTTATCACCTTGCCAAGTGAAAATCCATTAATTTGAATCAAAGGGTCTGTGAAGGGTTTATTTTTAGGCTCTAACTAAAAGGATAGGATGGGATTAGTGAGCTTAAAGTATCTTCAATTCCAGGACCCCTTTTGAAATTCATTTCTGATCCTTTTTCTTTGCTTTTCTTCTGCACTTGCTCGAGATGAGTCTCTTCTTCTTTACGAGGCTTTGAGAGATGAAATCTTCTTTCGTTCTCGGGCCGAGGCTTTGTCCCTTTTAAAGGTTTCACAGTTATGGAATTCGATCCCAAGGCCGTGCTCCTCTTCTCGTTTTCTCGATATAAGATCTATCGTTGGAGAAGTTCACTTCGAGGCGCTTCTCTTCTAGGAGTGTACGAGATTATCTAGAAAGTTCACAGCTTGATCCATGTTTCTTTTTTTTTTTTATACTGATTGAGAGAAGTTCATCATGTGCATCTCTTTTTCTCCCTCTCTTTTTGTTGATTGAGCAACCCCGAAACTTTGGAATAAGGTTGAAGACTTGATCGAGTTTCAAAAGAAAAAGAATGTTGGAGAAGGCTCCAAGTCGATTTAGTAAAGGATTGATAATTTGGGCCAAGTGAGGATTTTCCTGATTGTCCTTATCATTTTCATGACGAACTAACATAAAGCAAGTATGAGGCTACGAAGTACAAATCAAATGATAGTCATTTGAAGTGTGACACACTCAAAAAATATTGAGGCTCAAATTCTCACATATATGATGTGGCTTTGTGTCTAGTGAAATAAACGAAGCTCTTTGAATAAAAGAATGTCACATGAATTTTTAAGCAAAGAACTTAATCATATATATCGAAGAAATATTTTTGTGAGTAATTTCAAAAATAGTATATCGTCATCCCCCTTTTATTATTTTTTTACTTTATTTATACTATTTATATGTATAACATTATATATATATATATTTTAATTTTCTTTTATGTAAAAAAATATTAAAAAATAGAGTCACGCAAAATAATAAATGAATATCAAGAAGCACATAGAATATCAAATTGAAGCATAATAGAGCATGTAAAGCACATTTCAAGTAAAATTGAGATTCAACATGCCTAATTTAGCAATAAGGAATTGGAATCGTTTTTCATCCAATGCCTTTGTCAAAAAGTCGGCAAGTTGAAGCTCCGTTTTAACAACATACATATCTATTGTGCCTTTTTCTACATGATCTTTTATAAAATGATATCTAATATCTATGTGTTTCGTGCGTGAATGATGAACATGATTGCAAGTAATGCCAATAACACTTTGAGAATCACTGTAAATTGGAATGTTATTGAAATCAAACCCGTAATCACGTAGTTGTGTCCGCATCCATAGAATTTGCGAGCAACAGCTGGCAGCCGCGATGTATTCCGCCTCGGCCGTCGATGTTGACACACAATTTTGTTTCTTTGAAGACCAGCAGACCAACTTTTCGCCTAAAAATTGTGCTCCGCCAGACGTGCTTTTTCTGTCCATTTGACAACCTGCATAGTCAGCATCAGTATAGCCAATAAGTCGAAAGTCAGTATTTTTAAGATACCAAAGCCCTAAGTTTGGAGTGACTTTGAGATATCGTAGAATCCTCTTGACATCATTCATGTGGGACTCCTTTGGGTCGGCTTGAAAGCGGGCGCATAGGCAAGTTGCAAACATAATGTCGGGTCAGCTGGATGTCAAGTAGAGAAGAGATCCGATGATGCTCCGATATGTGGTGATGTTGACAGCCTTTCCAGACGGATCAGCATCAAGTTTGCAATTAGTAGACATATGAGTATTCATCGGTGTGCTCTTGTCTTGATTAAATCTCTTCAGAATATCACGGATATATTTGGTCTGACTGATGAAGATGCCATTATCGAGTTGCTTGACTTGTAATCAAAGAAAGAATTGGAGTTCTCCCATTAAGCTCATCTCGAATTTGGTCTTCATGAGATTACAAAATTTCTGACAGAGACGTTCATTCGTCGATCTAAAAATGATGTCATCAATGTAAACTTGAACGATCATCAAGTCATTGTCTTGCCTTTTGTTGAAGATAGTCGTATCGATTGTTCCTATGATGAAGTTGTATTTGACCAAAAATTCGCTCAGAACATCATACCAAGCACGAGGGGCTTGTTTTAGTCCATAGAGAGCTTTTTCCAATCGATAGACATGATCAGGATGGTTCTCGTGCATGAACCCTTCGGGTTGAGCGACGTAGACTTCTTCTTTTAATACGCCGTTGAGAAAGGCTGTTTTGACGTCCATTTGATATACTTTGAAGTCTTTGTGAGCCACGTATGTTAGAAATAAGCGAATAGCTTCAATACGGGCGACCGGAGCATACGTCTCATCGTAATCAATTCCTTCTTGTTGATTGTATCCCTTAGCAACGAGTCGTGCTTTATTCCTGATTACTTCACCGTTCTCATTTTTCGTGTTCTTGAAAACCCATTTAGTTCCAATTATAGTTTTGCCTAGTGGTCGAGGAACCAATGTCCAAACTTGTAGACGCTCGAACTGGTTGAGTTCATCTTGCATCGCAATTACCCAATCCGGGTCTTTAAGAGCTTCGACTACATTATTTGGTTCGTTTTGGCTTAGGAAACATGTGAAGAAACCGCTTTGTGTAGACGTCCTAGTACGTACACCACTTGAAGGATCACCGATAATCTGGTCAGTAGGGTGAGCTCGAGTCCATTTACGTTCTTGAGGAATAACTGGAGTAGATTCGTCATTGGATTATAGATCGAGACATCCTGAATTAACGGGTTAATCATTCATAGTTGGGAAATTCAATTCAGATGTTGAATATATAGGAATCTCCTCATCTGCATTTGTAGGAGCTGCAGCACTACATGAAGATTCAGAATTAGTAGACTATCCAACATTTTTCGGATTTTGAAGAAGAGGAGTCTCAAAATTAATTTCTTCCATTGAGGGAGGTGGAGCACTGCTTGGTGTTGAGTGAGACGAAGCAGGCACTTGAGACTTGTTCCGATAAAAATTTTCGAATAGAGAATCTAAATCTTCATGGTCAGCGGGAATTGCTTCATTTGTTGTTGATGTATAAGTTGCCGAAAGTTGTTGACCTTGTGCCAGCACGCCTATAAGCTCCGGTTCTGAATTGTTTTGTTCAGAAGCCAATTCCGTTATTTCTTGAAAGGTGACGTTGTAGCTTTCAAGAATTGTACGAGAAGACTTCAGGTAGACGCGATATGATTTTGAAGTAGAGGACTATCCGACAAAAATGGCTTCAAAGGCTTTGGGATCGAATTTGTTTCGATGCTCCCGATCGTTGGCCACCAAACATTTGCAACCAAATACTTTGAAGAATGAGATATTCGTGATTCGTTGATTAATTAACTCATATGGCGTCTTTTTGAAGCGTTTGTGAATAATTGTCCTGTTTTGAGTAAAACATGTCGTACTCACTGCTTCCGCCCATAGAAAGTGAGGAAGACCGGAGTATATGAGCATTGTTCTTGCAGCTTCAACTAAATTCCGGTTCTTTCTTTCTACGACACCATTTTGTTGAGGTGTTTTTGCGGATGAGAATTGTTGAATAATTCCAAGTGATTGATAAAAGTTGTTGAGACGCTGATTCTTGAATTCAGTTCCGTTGTTTGTTCTGATTACTTGGATTTTCTTTTGCAGGAGATTCTAAGTTGTATTCACGAAGCTTTCTATCAAGTCTCTAGTCTCATCTTTAGTTCGGAGATATCTTGTCCATGTGTAGCGAGAATAATCATCGACAATTACTAACACATATTTTCGACCGTTAATACGTTGTGTACGCATCGGTCCACAAAGGTCCATGTGAAGTAACTCTAAGGGTCGAGATGTAGAAGCAACTTGCTTGATTTTATGTGAAGCTCGCTTCATTTTAACCAGTTGACAAGCCGAACAGTCATGCTCTTGGTTAGTAGAAATTTTTGATAGACCATTGACCAACTTTTAACACTGAGTTTGTGAAGAGCTTTTAAATTTAGATGAGATAGACGTTGATGCCATAAGCTGTTCCTCTTTATTGTTGTCTCAGAGATGAGGCATACAGCTGTCGAAGGTCGAATTGTTGTCAGATTGATTGTGTATAGATTTGATCTTCGTGATCCTGTGAGAAGCTCTTTATTCTGACTATTCAAAACTCTGCACTGTTCAGCTAGAAATACAACTTGAAATCCTTTGCCACAAAATTGTCCTATGCTGAAGAGATTGTGCTGGAGACCTTGGACGTAAGAGACATCTTTGATCGTCAAATTTGGCAGTAAAATATCTCCAAATCCGAGTATGGGAGCTGAGTCATTGTTGCCAAATCGGACTTTGCCATTGTAACGATCTTGATAGTTGCTCAACACTTCTTGTTTTCCCGTCATGTGTATGGAGCAAACAGAAACTAAATACCACACATGATGGATCTGCATAGAAAGAAATTAGGGAGACTTAGGTACCCACTTTTGAATGGGTCCTCTCGGATTAACAGATTTGATAATTAAGGTTTGTTCATCTTTGGTTCCTAAATTATGAGAATGCTTAGGTACCCAAACCAACTTAGAAGTAGTTGGTTTAAGTAGTACCTCTTTAGACAATTTAGCCTTATTGGCTTCTGTTTGCCTAGGTCGTGATTTAGGAATCCATTGTGGTTGAACCTTACATGGAAGGTTAATTTCAGCACGAACAAATGTCTGATTTGTCTTATTGCTGGAGAAAATATTTTCTCGGGCTACTCTCCTAAGGTGTTTAGCTGAATGTACGTGTACTGGATACCTTAGGTGAGAACAAGAATGTATGGAGCTATAAGCTTTCTTAATAGTTGGATCTTGTTTTTGACGAGACTTAAGACTTGCATTTGTTTCAGAATGATGAAGATTGTTTTTAGAAGTAGAGCCAATTTCAAAGTTTGGGCTTTAAAAAATAATAGGCTTTAACGCATAAGTTGAAGTAATAATACTAGAAATGGCTGTCTTCGTACGAGTGTCCTTAGTTTTTTACATAGAAGAAATAGATAACAAATCATTTTTCTTCTGAAATTTTATTCTAGGCACTCTTTCCTTAGCATGCTTCACCTCTTTTACTACTCTACCTGTGGATGGAGTAGAAAAAGAGTTAGTAAAAATCTTTTTCCTTTTTGAAGCATTTAAGGATTCGTTTTCTCTCTGTACAATTTTTAAAGAAGATTTTTCTTCTTTTGAAATATTTTGAAAAATAATGGGAGAGTTTTTCTTAGATTTAATCTCTTCCTTCATTAATGATTTTTCTTTCAAAATAAGATCAGGACAAGTTTTTAAAGTAGATCAAGTTTTGAGATTTGAAATCCCCAGTAAAAGTTCGTTCTTTTCAGCTTTGAAAATTCTTTCTTTCTATTTCCAAGGAAGCGTTTAAATCAGCTATTTTTCTAATAATAGCTGGAATATAACATAAATTAGAATTTGGAGAATTATCATTATTATCTTCCTTGTCGTTGGATAAATCTTCTAGGGGATATAATGAATTATAATCACTAGACAAGTTGAAATCTCTTGTCTTGTAACTATTATTCAAGTCGGTGTAGTCAAAAGAAATGTTAGTCCTATTAGTGGCTTGTCGTTTAGATTCTTCTAAAACATTTATTTCGGAAGAATTAGTAAATGTCATTAGAGAAGTTAAACCTAATCCCATATACTTGATATCGTATAATTGTCTAACATTGACCTTTTTCAAATTACAGGGATTATAAACCTAAGCCCTCTTTAGGATTATAAAATTCTGTATCAAGAGGTTGATTTAGAAATATCGTTTGATCCGTTAGTCAGAAATTTCTTTGAAATTATTTTTAGAAATTTCTAAGTCTCTCTGACAATCGATAAGAATCGTATTAACTTCAGTAATTTTTGTCTCAGAAGTAGCTATGGTTAATTCAAGACTAGAGATTTTTTCCTTAGCGTTAGATAAGAGAATTTCGAGATGAATTTTCTTATCTAATTGCTTTTGGAAATTGCTTTCGCTAAGAGCTAGTTTCTCTTCTAATTCCTTTGTTCGTTTCAGCTCAATTATCATGTTAGTGTACTTAAGTTGTAACGATTCTAACATGTTTGATAATGTGGAATTAGACATTTGTAACTCTTGTGACGAAGAGGATGCTTTGTCGTCGTCGTCAAGCCTCCTTGATGGGTCATCATTTGAAGCATCGTCGAGGTATGCCATAAGTGCAAGATTTTCGTCTTCAGAATTTGTGGTGTCTTCCAGCGAATGTTTTTGTTCTACCATCAGTGCTACTCCAGCCTCTTTCTGTTTAGTGAATTGGAATTTTTTGGAGTAGTAGTTGGCGTCCTTTTTCTTGGGTAGTTTGCATTCCCTGGAGAAGTGTCCGATCTTTCCACAATTATAACATTTTTGTGGTTCTTTGACACTTTTTGATTCTGATGACTCGAATGGTCTTTCCCTTTGCTTGGAGCTAGATATCCGAAGTTTATTGGCCGAAGACGAGGATTTCTTTTTGTAAAACTTTTTGCTTATCATTTTAGAGATGAAAGCTAACTGCTTCTTGAACTCCTTACTATCAGGTTCCGAGTCCGAGTCAGATTCTCCTTCATCATCTAGAGAACTTGGCAGCTTGATACTTTTATCCTTTCGAGATCGACTTGACTTTCTTTCATAGAAAAGTGCTATAGAATTGTTGATTTGCTTGCCCTTTAGTTCTTTTTGGATCTCCCTTATATCTTCTTCATGTTGGGCGAGATTATCAAAGACAGCATGGATATCCATTCGTCCAAATCTTTATTTTGTCGGATTTGAATGGATATTTTCTTCCGCTCCGATTGAATAGAAGAGAGAAATCTGATGTTGACCTCCATGTTGGTCTTGAATATGTCTATCTTCCTCTTTCATTAAGAAGAGTTAGATATCTTTGATAGAGTTCATAAACCGATTCCTCTGTCTTGACTTTGAAAGAGTCGTAAGCTGTTAGAATGTTTGCTTTCTTTGCTTTGACTCCAACTTTGGTTCGTTGCATCATCTTGTGGAGCTCGTCCCACATTGCCTTTGCGCTTGATAGACTATCTATTTGCATATAGATGTCATTCGGTATTCCTTGCATTAGGAAAGTCTTGGCTCCCAAGTCTGCTTTGGCTCTTAAACGCTCCCCCTCGGTATATACACCAGGGACTTTAAGTCTTCTGGATGCAGGAATATGAGGATTGTAGATCGAGACATCTTGAATTAATGGGTTGATAATTCATAGTCTAGAAATTCAATTCAGAGGTTGAATCGGTAAGAATTTTGCTCATCTGCATTTGTAGGAGCTGCAACACTAGATGAAGATTCAGAATTAGTAGACTCTCCAACATTTGTCGGAGTTTGAGTATTAGGAGTCTCAATTTGAATTTCTTCCATTGAGGGAGAAGGAGCACTGCTTGGTATAGAAGAGAAACTAGAAGAGAAACACTGACCTCACTGCGAACTTCTCCTAGATAATCTCGTATACGCCTAGAAGAGAAGCACCTTGAAGTGAACTTCTCCAATATAATCTAGACTTTATGTAGAGAAAACGAGAAGAGATACACAGTCTTGGGTTCGAACTCCATAACTGTGAAACTTTCTCAAGGAACACAGTCTCCACCCAAAATCAAAGATAATCTCATCTCTCAAAGCCTTGAAAAGAAATTACTAAAGAAAGGAAAAACAAAAGGATCAGAACAGAACTTCACAAAAAGGGCCCCTGGAAGAGAAGAATTATTAAGCTCACTAACCCAAATCTCCTACCCCTTCAGTCAGAGCCTAAAAATAATCCCTTAAAAGTCCCTTTGATTAAAAATGATGAACTCTCACTTGGTAAGTTGAATAAAAATACTATGATAACAAATTAATTGATATAATTTTATTGTGATGATAAGAGTGATATATCTACTAAAAATCTCCTTGATAAAATAAATTGAGTGATATGAGCGAAACTTGCGAGAGTTGTCGAAGTGATTCATACTATGCTCTTAGAATACTAGTCTCGTTACATGATTTTATGGCAAATTAATGTTTTATATGTCTTGGAAATTTTTGTGTGATAATGTTCAAAATAAATAAATCTGACCCCAAAACAAAAATATTTTTTTATCGTCTTCGCACATTTTAAATGCATTAGTACATGCATTGGTTCAGAATTGATAAAATGCGAATAACTATTTTGAAAAACGCAATATTTTTAATAAAACAATGCTGAATTGATTAAAATGCGTTACTTGTACTTAACTCGGAAATTTTCATAAATGCTTAGGTACTGAACAGTTTACTCATGCAATTGTTGAGGGGGAGTTTTGTATGAGAATTTTTTATTATCCTCTACAATCGTAAAATATGAATTCTAACATTTTTAAGCCTCACAGAAAATTTAGAGCTCATCCGAGGAGTCAAATGTTGAATTTCATCAACATTAGGAGATAATTTCATCTCTTTCAAAAATACAGGGAGTATTATGCAATTTATTTTGGATTAATTCATAAATTTTTTTTTCAGACATGAATTTATCTAAAGCCCAAAATATTTTTTTTACGGCCCAATGTAATTTTTACTTTACCCGATCGTAAAGTATTAATATCACTTTATCGATGGAAAAACTCTCTCACACGCTACACATTTCCAATCGAAAAACTTTTCGACTTCTACGAACTCTTCGAACCGACTTCGGCGATTCAAACCAAGTCCCGCAATATTCGAACTTTTTAGATTAAACTTGCCGATTTCGAAGGAGAAACTTGTTCTGAATCATTTTCTGTTCAAAAACATTCGATTCGCAAGTAGTTTCACGAAAAACGTTTCAAGAAAGTTCATGTTTATATTTTTTCGACGAAAACTGGTTTTTCGACCCTCAAATCAAAGTGTTTAAACTCGACCTTTTGGGTTAAGATCATGATATTTGGATTCGCAACTGTTCTCTGAACATTCAGAACCCAGATCAACTCATGATTTACCCAGAAATCGAAGATTATGTTTCCCGCGTTTACTGTTTGATTTGAAAAATTTTCGATCGAAAAAATTTGTGTCGCAAACAGTGTCGTCGAAGAACTTTAGTTTTTGTTCAATTTTATTCGATCGCAAAACTCAGCGTCGAAAACCTTTTGTTTTCGATATATTTTTATTCGATCGAAAAACTACGCGGCAAAAACTTAATTTTTCGATTATATTTTATTCGATCGCAAAAGTCAGCGGCGAAAACTTTAAGTTTTTCGATATTCTTTTATTCGATCGCAAAACTACGCGGCGAAAAACTTATGTTTTTCAACAATTTATTATTCGATCGAAAACTAACTCCGCGAAAAATACTATTTTTATAACATTTTATTCGATCGTAAAAGTCATCGGCGAAAACTTGAGTTATTCGACACATTTTTATTCGATCGCAAAATTTAACGATCGAATAAATTGTTACTCGAATAAAAACACGCTGAAAAGGACTTAGAAAATTTTTCACGACTTAGACAATTTTCGATCGCAAAAATTAACTTCCGAATAAATTTCCGATCGAATAAAAACATGCTTCTAAGACTTGGTCAATTTTACAAATCTTTCAAAATTTTTCACTAAGTCTTT
Source organism: Linderniella brevidens (assembly GCA_004919715.1). NCBI lineage: Eukaryota > Viridiplantae > Streptophyta > Magnoliopsida > Lamiales > Linderniaceae > Linderniella > Linderniella brevidens. The sequence continues at coordinate 12,152,265 of SWDC01000148.1, forward strand.
CGAACATAAACCTTAATACATACAATTTTATCTAAATTCATTCTTATTCCCATTCATTCGCATATGAAAATTGATCAACTAATGAATTTCATGTTATTCTTTATAGATAGGGCAACTCCAAATTATCCTGACATATCCTTCATCAAGCTACATGCCAGTTCATGACAACAATTATCAACTGGATCTAACAACATTCCGGTGCCCGGATGAAGTCATCATCTCCATCCTTAAAGGACACCCACTGTGGCCAGCATTAACGATGACGGCCTCCCTACCGATGGTCTACCTACAACAATTCTGCGGACTTATGGAGAGCCATGTAGTCGGAAACGACGTGGAATATACAACACAAATAAACAGAAGACACGTCGTTTTGAACCACAATCTGATGGCCATGGTGCTTGATCTTCCGCACTACGAAACGTATGATCAACTTCCAACAGACGCGGAGATCGTAGCGGATATGTTCCGGATGGGATACAAGCCCCCTCTGCCCAAATTGGCGAGTTTCCAAAACAACGGTATTCCCCATCCGTGGAAGACATTGTTCGGCATAATCAACAGCTGTCTCTCCCCAAAACACTTCGGATTCGACAAGGCGAATGGGAACATCCTTCGCATTTTTCACGGAGTGATCTTCTCAAAAAAGTATGACGTGGCCCGCCTAATTTTGAATAATCTAGCGGACCTAATACGTCAACGGGAGACCAAGTCGAAGGCCAAGTTTCTCCCCAACGTACGGTGGTTCCCAGTGCTGATCTAACACTACATGGAACTCCATCCAGAGATCCTGAGACTACCACCAGTTGGGGAATACACTCTGCCACGCCTTCGATTTTTTCACAACCCGAACGCCGCCGATCTAGCACTCCAACCAATGCTGATCCCATTGGAGCTGCTCCGACTGGCTGATCCAACTGAAGAGGCATACCAGGACTACTGCCAGAACAACTCCATCACGGAGGCGATAGTACGTGCCTTGGATCCAGTTCCGACACCTTCTCAAAGAAAATCTTTGGTGGCAACAACGGAGCCCAAAGCCACGACTCAGGAGATTGAGCCCGAAGGTGTTCCACAAGATATCTCTCCTGAGGCAACCGATTCTGATGAAGCATACAAACTCCAAAGAAGGGGCCCTCGCCGACAACAACCCTCGGCCTCGTCTGCAGTGCCTCAATCATACCGGCTTCGGAACCAACACATTCACCACCATTTGATCCGCCTACCGAACAGATTCAAATTGAATCTCTCTCAACACCCATAGAGGTGATACCTATCGTATCACCTCAAGGATTGGGTGGAAGCCCTATTGGACCCCCGATATCTTCGGAGCAAACAATAGGCCAACCCATTGAAGTGGTGACTTCAGGGTTGATAACGGATGTCCTTGGACGTTCTGGAACTTCAAGACCTACTCAAGGCGGCACATCGGAAATATACTCCGATGTTGTGACAGCGGAGCGCGTCCCTGGCCCCACTCCACCACTGTTCGTGACGGAGCAAAGACTACAAGAAGTGCTCTCCACATCTTTATCTTCTCTAGAAGATCGCCTGATGGACCGAATGCTCCACGCTCTCGAGACTTCCCGAAGAGACAACGGGAAAACACCAGTCTCAGAACCTGCTCCGACCGACACACAAACCACCCACATATCCTCACCACTTCCTACCACCACCCTACACACTCCATTACAACCAATCCTCATCACCTCAACTCCGTCACCCTCACTTATCAATCCCTACACCATCCCGATCACCCAGCTTCACGATATACTCATCTCCCGCCTCCTTGCCTTAGAGACCAGATCTCCCGCTGAGGAGAGTCTCTACAAAAGGTTGATAGACTAACCAGAGCCGCCAGCACAAACAAGGTGCCGAAAAGAAAGCTCCCGCACCAAGCGTAGACATGACGATCCCGATGATCCGGATCGTCATGAGGAGGAGAAACGGCAAAGAACTACACGGAGCTGTCGTGGATTGAGTCAAGCACAGACAACGACTCAAGAAGCTGGAGGATCGTCCTCACACCCACCAACCACACAATCTCAATCCCGCCCACAAACAACCACACCTCCCACCATATCCCAAACACTAACCCTCTGTCCTACAAATCCAAACCCGATCCCGACCTCAAACCTCCCCCAAGTCCAATCAGAAGCAGTTGCTTACGATCCACATCTGATCGTAGATGACTACATCCTAAACGAAAAGTTGATGACGCAATGGGAACCAGAGGAAGGTGCTCAAGCTCGACTCTCTAACGTCAGATACTTCTTACAACAAGCTTCTGTGGACTTGGTGCTGCTTGAAGAAGAAGAACTTCAAGAAGGCAAGAACTACAGTTCTGCCCTCCCAGAGCTACCCGAAATGATAAGGCTCAGAGTCGACTCTCCTCCCCGTTTATCAAAGGGGACAGTTAGAGTCGAGACGCCGTAGGAGAATGTCAGAATTGAAGTCCCGTTTATTGAAGACGTTAGAAAGCAGATCTGGAGGGCTCAAAACAAAATAAAGAAGCTCAACGAAATTAATATACGGGGCATCTTACACTGGTAAGATAGGAAGAAAATGGAGCACAACTTCATGCTCAACTATCTTGACCCCGATCGGAGTGGCATCCCAACTGAAGAAAAATTTCAAGGACAAGCCACCGATTCTCCAACTCATCGGAGTCTCGCATACGATCCGAAGCTACCTTACCCCTATCTACTTCATTGAGCGAGCGGACATCAACCACACTCGAGAAGAGATAGATGAAAGCTATCTCCCTCTTCTTCCACCGGATGAGGTCTATCGTCTGTATCAGATGTACAAGAGAAAATACCAGACGCACTCCAGATATATCAAGACTGAAGGACTCGAGGGACTGAAGAGATTCATTGTGCGACAGATCAAGTATCACACCGCACACGACCTCCAAATCGATATAGAAACAATATGAAGAAGGTCAACATGGAGTCTCCGCTCATGAAGGGCTTCCCACTCAACAATTTTCGTGAGAACTACATCTTCAAGAAACCTGGTCTCGCCATAACCTATCGGAATCCAGTAATTGGAAAGACGAGGGCTATGATGAAGTCAGAGATCCACAAGTTATGTGACGGACACTAAAATTAGTGAGGAAGAACATCCAGAAAAGATTGGGAGAGATCACCGAAGAGACAATCTTCGAAGATCTTTGTGAAGAAGAGGCTCCACTCTTAACTGAGCTTCTGGACGCGATAAATGAGAGATTGAAGCTGAGGAATGCTGTTCGACGATACGAGACAGCATTGGGATTACAAAAATCGTTTTACGCCTGACAAGAATAAAAGGAGCTGAAACGAAGACAAGCACAAAGGGGGAGATTGAAGAGAATTTAAAGTTGTGCTTTGTAATTTTATTATCCTTGTAATTAGGGGCGTAATTATTAGTTTTGATAGTGTAGGACCAAATGGTAAATATACCATGTAAATAGGTATAAATACAATGTACACTATCAAAATCAAGATAAAAGTTCATTTTTCAGAAAATCACGAGTATTGAATTCACATTCTAAGAGAGGGAAAAGTAATTGAGAAACTCTCTCTCTCAAGATCTTAAAAGGAGATATTCGATCGAAGGTATATTGTGAGATTTATCATTCGAATATCTAAAATTCATGCTTAGATCGATAGATAGTTGATAAAATAGGACCTAACATAAGATCCAACAAACTGGTTCTATTGATGAATATATAGATGAATTCGTTGCCCTCACGAATCTGACAAATTATTCACCTTCGTTGTCTCTGTTTTTTTTAAACGGCTTATGACCACAAATTTGGGCTCAACTACTCATTCCAAACCCTTCAACCCTTGATCAAGCTCTCCATTTGGTAAGAGGGCATATGCAAAACTTGATATGCTTGACGGCGTTTCACGACCGTTTCAGAAAAGTTCACAACCATTTAAACTCGGTTATCATTCAACGGAATCAAGTTCTGGAACACAACAGAAGTTGGAATTATTGATAGCACCGCCATCCCACACCGTTAGTCGTAACTCGAACCGCTATGTTCATTCACTAGCTCGACCGTCCGACCAGTTAAATAACATTTTTGGAGCATTGACGTCCATTCCAATGATTATCCAATCAAGAATATCGGGACCTTCGACAACGCAGACTCTGCTTCAAGTGTCGTCAACCTTACCAACATGGGCAACATATATGCCGGATCGGGAACTCATAATGCTTATTACTGACAATGACAATGATATCATAGAGCATGATGCATCCAATGACTTCGACAATCATAAACGTCAGGTAAATATGTTAGATCTAGGTATGTATGCGCTAGGGGGTCTTTCGAAACCTCAGACTATGAAATTGCGCGGCCGTATCGACAATGAAGAGGTAATAGTGATGATTGATAGTGGTGCAAGTCACAATTTTATATCTCTATCCGTAGCCGACAAACTACACCTTACCCGAGTAGATGACACCTTGTCTCGCGTACGATTGGGAGATGACAGATTTACAGGCACCTTTGGGAAATACGCCGATGTCTCATTACAATTGGATTAGTGTACCGTTAGTGCAGATTTTTTTGTGTTTGCATTGGGTGGCGTATATATTATTTTGGGCGTTTGGCTATGTAGATTGGGAGACGTGAAGGTTAACTGGGCTAAGCTCACCATGAGTTTCGAAACACATGGTACACAATGTTGTTTGACGGGTGAAGTAGGGATGATTCGATAAGTCTTCGATCACTTCAAATAATGCAATCTACCGACTTCATGGATATGATTATATCACCTCTCTCACTCTCGGCACGGATCACAAGGCAAACCAATCTTTCGGACAATCAGCAACACGAGTTAACACATATCATGAACCAGTTTCCGCGGGTTTTTCGAGAACAAGACAGTTTACCACCATCTCGGCCATCGGACCATCCTATTGATCTTGTACTAGGGACACACGCTGTTTCAGTTCACCTGTCCGTTATGTCCACATACAGAAAGATGAAATTGAGCGCATGGTGACAGAAATGCTAGCTGGGAGTTGGCGTTTCTGCATTGACTATCGTGAATTGATAGCGCAACAATTCCCGAAAAATACCTGATTCCGATCATTCAAGAGTTACTTGACGAGTTATGCGGAGCCACAATTTTTACAAAACTTGATCTTCGTTCTAGCTACCACCAAACAAGGGTGTGCACATCTGATATCGAGAAAACCGCATTTCAAACCCACGACGGCCACTATGAACTTTATGTCATGCCATGCCATTCGGTTAACAAATGCCCCAGCCACATTTCAGTCGACGATGAATGAAATCTTTCGTCCCTATCTTCGCAAGTTTGTTTTGGTCTTCTTTGATGACATACTGATTTGTAGCCCAACATGGGATATAAATCGCGAGCACCTCTTCACGGTTTTCTCAGTTTTGGCGGATAATGAATTTTGCGTCAACATAAAAAAGTGCCTATTTTGGTGCATTTGCGTCGACTATCTCGGCCATATTATCTCGTAGGGGTGCTGCAATGGAGTTTCTTTAGGATACCATAGCCTCCTACAAATCCAAATCCAATCCTACAAATCCAAATCCAATCCCGATCTCTAACCTCCTCCAAGGCCAACCAGAAGCAGTCGTCTATGATCCACATCTGATCGTGGACGATTATATCTTAAACGAGAAGTGGATGACACAATGGGAACCAGAGGAAGCTGCTCAAGCTCGACTCTCCAACGTCAGATACTTCTTACAACAAGCTTCGGTGGACTTGGTGCTGCTTGAAGATGAAGAACTTCAAGAAGGCGAGAACTACAATTCTGTTCTCCCAGAACTACCAAAAATGACCAGGCACGGAGTCGACTCTCCTCCCCGCTTATCAAAAGGGACAGTCAGAGTCGAGATGCCGTGGAGAATATCAGAATTGAAGTCTCGTTCATTGAAGATGTTAGAAAGAAGATATGGAGGGCTCCTAACCTGATAAAGAAGCTCAACGAACTAAACCTACGGGGTATCTCACGTTGGGAAGATAAGAATAAAATGGAGCACATCCTCATGCTCAACTATCTTGGTCCATATCGAAGTGGCATCCCAACGGATCAACTGAAGAAAAACTTCAGGGACAAGCCACCGATCCTCCATCTCGTTGGGGTTTCGCATTCCATTGGAAGCTTCCTTACCCCAATCTACCACATTGAGCGAGCGGACAACAACCGGACAACAACCAGCAGATCAACTTATCGCCTAGAAATTGTGCTCCGCCAGACGTGCTTTTTCTTTTGTCCATACGACAACCTGCATAATCAGCATCAGTATAGCCAATTAATCTTAAATCAGTGTCTTTAGGATACCATAACCCTAAGTTGGGAGTTCCTTTGAGATAGCGTAGAATTCGCTTGACCGCGTGCATGTGGGACTCATTCGGGTCAGCTTGAAAACAAGCACAAAGACAAGTGACGAACATGATGTCGGGCCGGCTGTACGTTTAGTAGAAAAGAGATATGATAATACTCCGATAGGTTGTGATGTTGACTGTCTTGCTAGAAGGATCAGCATCCAATTTACAGTTTGTTGACATGGGAGTATTCATAGGTGTGCTCTTGTCTTGGTTAAATCTCTTCAGAATATCTCGGATATACTTGGTTTGACTGATGAATATTCCATCTTCGAGTTGGCTTGACTTGTAATCCAAGAAAGAATTGGAGTTCGCCCATTAAGCTCATCTCGAATTTGGTCTTCATCAGATCATCAAATTTCTGACAGAGTCGTTCATTTGTCGAACCGAAGATGATGTCATCAACGTAGACTTGAACGATCATCAAGTCATTGCCTTGCTTTTGGATGAAAAGTGTCGTATCGATTGTTCCTCTTATAAAGTTGGACTTGACTAGAAATTCGCTCAGAACATAATACCAAGCACGAGGGGCTTGTTCTAGTCCGTAGAGAGCTTTTTCCAATCGATAGACATAATCAGGATGATTCTCGTGCACAAACCCGTCAGGTTGAGCGATGTAGACTTCTTCTTTTAAAACGTAGTAGAGAAAGGTTGTTTGACATCCATTTTATAGACTTTGAAGTCTTTATGAGCCGCGTATGCCAGAAATAATCAAATTGCTTCGATACGAGCAACTGGGGCATACGTCTCATCGTAGTCAATACTTTCTTGTTGATTGTAACCCTTGGCTACGAGTCGTGCTTTATTCATGATAATTTCACCGTTTTCGTTCTTATTTTTTAAAATCCATTTAGTTCCTATAATTGTTTCGCCATGCAGTCGAGGAACTAGTGTCCAAACTCGTAGACGCTCGAATTTGTTGAGTTCATCTTGCTTTGCGATCAGCCAATCCGTGTCTTAAAGGGCTTCGGCTACCTTAAGTGGTTCGTTTTGGCTTAAGAAGCACGTTAATAGTCCGCTTTGTGTTGATGTCCTAGTGCGTACTCCACTTGAAGGATCACCAATTATTTGGTCGACACGATGAGCTCGAGTCCACTTACGTTCATGAGGAAGAACCGAAGTAGATCCATCGTTGATATGTAGGTCGAGACATCCTGAATTGTGAGGCTGATCATTCGTAGTAGGGAAATTCAATTCTGAAGTTGAATTGACAGAAATTTCCGCATCGTCATTAGTAGGAGCTGCAACACTAGTTGAAGATTCAGAATTTGGAGAATCTGGAACATTTGTTGGAGTTTAAGGGTTGGAAATCTCAGTTGTAATTTCCACCGTAGAAGGGAAAGATGCGCTGCTAGGTATAAAATGAGACGAAGCAGACATTTGAGACTCGTTCCGATAAAAATGTTCAAATAGAAAATCCAAATCTTCCGAACTGGCGGGAATTACTTCTTCTGACCTTGAGGTAGATGTTGTCGGAATTTGTTGACTTTGTGTCACCATGCCTATAAGCCCGGGTTCTGAACTATCTTGTTTAGAAGCCATAACGATCACTCCTTGAAAAGTGACGTTGTAGCTTTTTAAAATTCTACGAGAAGAATTGATATAATGCGGTATGCTTTAGAAGTGGATGAATATCCAACAAAGACGGCTTAGAATGCTTTAGGGTCAAACTTGCTTCGATGCTTTCGATCGTTGGCCACAAAGAATTTGCAACCGAAGACTTTGAAGAAAGAGATATTCAGAATCCTTTGATTTATTATCTCGTACGTCGTCTTTTCAAAGTGTTTGTGAATAATCGTCTGATTTTGCGTAAAGCACGTTGTACTCACTACTTCAGCCCATAGAAAGTGAGGGAGACCGAAATGTATTAGCATTGTTCTTGCAGCTTCAACTAAATTCCGGTTCTTCTGCTCTACGACGCCATTTTGTTGAGGCATTTTAGCAGCTGAAAATTGTTTAATAATTCCAAGTGACTGATAGTAATTGTTGAGACGATGATTCTTGAATTCAGTCCCATTGTTAGTCCTGATTACTTGGATCTTCTTTTGCAGGAGATTCTAAGTTGTATTCACAAAGCTTACTATCAAGTCTCCACTATCATCTTTAGTTCGGAGAAATCTTGTCCAATTGTAGCGAGAATAATCGTCTACAATTACTGGCACATACGTACGAACGTTGATACTTTGTGTTCGCATTGGTTCACAAAGGTCCATGTGTAGTAATTCCAAAGGTCGAGATGTGGAAGCTACTTGCTTGAGTTTGTGTAAAGCTCGCTTCATTTTTCCCATTTGACAAGTGAACATTGATGCTCTTGATGAAGGGAAATAGTTGGTAGACCGTTGACCAACTTTTTGATAAAGAGCTTGTGGAGAGCTTTGAGATTTAGATGAGACAGACGTTGATGTCATAAGTTGTTCCTCTTGATTGCAGTCTATGAGATGAGGCAAACAGCTGTCTAAGGTCGTAATGTTGTCAGATTGATGGTGTATAGATTCGAGATCCTGTACGAAATTCTTGATTCTGACTATTAAGATTCTGCACTGATCAGCTAGAAACACAACTTGAAACCCTTTATCACAGAATTGTCCTATGCTGAACAAGTTGTGTTTAAGACCTTGGATATAAGAGACATATTTGATTGTCAGATTCTTCAAAATGATATCTCCAAAGCCTAGTATTGGAGCTGAATCGTTGTTATCGAATCTGACTTTTCTGTTGTAACGGTCTTGATAGTTGGTCAACAGTTCTTGATTTCCCGTCATGTCTGTGGAGCAACCAGAATCTAGGTACCACACATGATGGATCTGCACAGAAAGGTTCTAGAGTCTTAGGTACCCACTTATTAATGGTTCCTCCCGGATTAGCAGATTTAGTAGGTAAGGTTTGTTCATTTTTTGTTCCTAAACCATTGGTGCTCTTAGGTACCCAAACCAACTTAGAAGTAGTTGGTTTAAGTGGTACCTCTTTAGACAACTTGGCCTTGTTGGCTTGCGTTGGCCTAGATCGTGTCTTGGGAACCCATTGAGGGTGAACCTTACATGGGAGATTAATTCAGCACGGACAAATGTCTTATCAGGAATACATACTCCAAGGAAGGGGCTCTCGCTGACAGCAACTCTCGGCCCCATATGTATCTCCATCAACAATGCCGGCTTCGGTGCCAACATCTCCACCACCAACGGATAAGCAAACCACACAGATTCCAGTTGAATCTGTCTCAACACCCATAGAGGTAATACCTATTGTATCATCTCAAGGATTGGGTTGAAGCCCTATTGGACCCCCGACATCTTCGGAGCCAACAATAGGCCAACCCATTGAAGTGGTGACTTCAGGGTTGACAAGGGATGTCCCACGACGTTCCGGACCATCAAGACCTACTCAAGGCGGCACATCGGAAACCTTTTCCGATGTTGTGACAGTGGAGCGCCTCCTTGGCCCCACTCCACCAATGATCGTGACATACACAACAAAGATAAACCAGAAGCACGTCATCATTTACAAGAATCTTTTGGCCATGGTGCTCGATCTACCGCATCTTGAAGTTTACGAACCACTACCGACAGATGCAGTGATCGTAAAAGACACGCGTCGGATGGGTTATAAGACACCGCTGACGAAATTGGCAAACTTCCAGAACAGCGGGATCCCACATCCACGGAAGATATTATTCGGAATCATCAACAAATGTCTCTCCCCGAAGCACTCCGGATTCGACATGGTGAACGGGAATATTCTCCGAATCATCCACAGAGTCGTCTTCTTGAAGAACTACGACGTGGCCCCGCTAATATGGAATGAACTAGCGGACCAAATACGTCAAAGGGAAACGAAGTCGAAGGCAAAATTTATGCCTTACGTACGGTGGCTCCCGATACTGATCTCCCTCATGATGGAAGTACATCCGGAGATCCCTAGTCTGACACCCGTTGGAGGATACATACTACCAAGACTGAGGTTCTTCCACAACCCGAAGGCATCCGATCTGACGCTCCAACCGATGCTGATACCTTTTGAGCTGCTACGCTTGGCAGATCTCACCGACGTGGCCTACTAAGACTATTTCCAAAACAACTCGACCACGGAAGGCAATGGTACGGTCTGTCGATCCAATGCCTTCCTGAAGCGAATCCCCGATGGAGACTCACGAGCCCGAAGCTGCGGCTCAGGAGATAGAAACACCGGCCATTTAGTACGAAGGTGTCACTCGTCAATCCACACCTCAAGCCAAATCTCCTGAAGCCACTGAATCTGATGAGGAGTGCAGACTACAAAGAAGGGGCTCACGCAGACAACAAATCTCTGCCCCATTTGCGTCTACATCTACACCAACGACTTCGATGATATCTCCTCCACCGCCTTCGGTACGACTACCACACAGATTCCCATTGAACCTGTTCTAACATCCATAGCGACGGTATCATCTCAAGGATTGGATGGAAGCCCCGTTGGACCCTCGACATCTTCGGAGCCAACAACGGGCCAACCCGCCGAATTGGTAACTTATGGGTTGTTAACGGATGTCCTTGGACGTTCCGGAATCCCAAGTCCTATCATAGGCGGCACCGGGGATATTTTCTGATGATGTGACTGGAGCGCCTTTCTGGCCCCAATCCGACGATCGTGACGGAGGAAAGACTGTAAGAAGCCCTTTCCACAGCCATCAACTCCCTAGAAAACCGGCTGATGGAACGGATGTTACACGCCATAGAGACTTCCCGACGGGATACCGGGAAAGCACAAGTCTCAGAAGCAGTACTTCTGAAACTCACTCCCAACACATCTCCTCACCACCACTAACCACTACCATACACACTCCAATACAACCTACCTTAACCACCCCGACCTAATCCCCTTCCATCATCAACTTATACACCATACAAATAACCTTTCTTCACGACATCTTCATATCTCGCCTACTAGCTCCTGAGACAAGGACCCCAGCTGAGGAGAGTCTCTACCGTCGGCTAGTAGATGAACCCGAGCCGCATGCTCAAACGCATTGCCGAGAAAAAAGTTCCCGCATGAAGCGAAGACATGACGATCTCGGTGATCCGGATCATCTTGAGGTAGAGAAACTGCAAGAAACCATAAGAAGCGGTCGTGGTCAGAGTCGAGAGAAGTCATCCTCGACTCGTGAAGCTGGATGTTCATCCACTAACCACCAACCACACAACCCACTAACACCCGCCAACAAACAACCACCACATCCACCACATCCCACACAGAAACACTACCTCCCACTCCCAAAAGTCCAAACCCAAACCCAATCCCGACTCCATCCTCAAAAATCAACCTGAAGCAGTCATCGACAATCGACATGCAATAGTAGATAACTACATTTTAAATTAGAAGTGGTTGATACATTGGGAACCAGAGGAAGCTGCTCAAGCCAGACTTTCCAACGTCAGATATTTTCTTCAACAAGCTTCGGTAGATTTAATGCTGCTTGAAGATGAAGAACTTCAAGAAGGCGAGAACTACAACACCAAACTCTCATAACTACCAGAGATGATTAACACCCCTCCTCGCTTATCAAAGGGGACTGTCAGAATCGTGACGCCTTGGGAGAACGTACGGATTGAAGTTCCGTTCCTTGAAGACATAAGGAAGCAGATTTGGAGGACTCCAAACAAGATCAACAAGCTAGATGAGCTTAACTTACGAGGAATCTCTCACTAGGAAGAAAAAAAGAAGATGAAGCACATCTTCATGTTGACCGTCCCGATCGAAGTGGCGTCCCAACGGATCAGCTTAGCATAAATTTCAGGGAAAAGCCACCGATTTTCCAGCTCGTGGGTGTAGCGTGAACGATTGGAAGCTATCCAACCCCGATCAACCGAATCGAACGAGCGGACAACAACCACACTCGAGAGGAGATAGATGAAAGCTATCTGTCGTTCCTTCCACCAAACGAAGTATATCGTATGTTCTAGATGTATAAGAGAAAATTCCAGAAACCTACTGGTTACATCAAGAATGAATGACTCGAGGGGTTGAAGAGATTCATGGTGCGGCAGATCAAATTCCACATCGCACACGACCTTCAAATTATCGTAGAAAACAACATGAAGAAGGTCAACATGGAGTCGCCGCTCATGAAAGGATTCCCGCTCAAGGACTTCCCTGAGAATTATATCTTCAAGAAGCCAGGCCTCGCCATCACATATCGGAATCCAATTATTGGAAAGACGATAGCGATGATGAGTCTGAAGTACACAAATTATGTGACGGGACGTTGAAGCTCGCAAGGAAGAATATCGAGAAGAGGTAGCGGAGATCAATGAAGAAACGATCTTCGAGGACCTTAGAGAAGAAGAGGCCCCGCTCCTAAATGAGCTTCTGGATGCTATCAATGAAAAACTGGAGCTAAGGAATGATGTCCGACACTACGAGACCGCATTGGGATTGACGAGGTCCTTCTACGCCTGACAAGGATAAATTGAGCTGAAGAGCAAACAAGCACCATGGGGGAGATTGAAGAAACATAGAAATTGTGCTTTGTTGATTTGTTATCCTTGTAATTAGGGTCGTAGGTCGTATTTTTGTTAGTGTAGGACTTGTTAGTAAATATACCATGTATAGAGGTATATATACAATGTACACAACAAAAATCCATACACAAGAATTTCAGAAAATTCACAAAGAAAATAATTCACATTCTAGAGAGAGAAATACAATAGAGAAATTCCTTATTACAACAAAAATCCATACACAATAAACACGTTCTCTCTCCCGATCTCCAAACGTGATATTCGACCGAAGGTAACTTTCGAGAATTCTTATTCGAGATGAGGAAAAAAGAAATTTTCAAAACAAATATGAATGTCAATATCCAATTTGTTTCTTCTTTTCAACCGGAGTGAAAGAAAATATCCATGCAAATCCGTCAAACAAGGATTTGGACGAAACGGATATCCACCCCATATTTGACAATCTCGCTCAACACGAGGATGACATTAGCCAGATACAAAAAGGACAAACAGATCGAAGATTCAATAGCTCTACTTTCCAAAAGAAAAACTAGTCGATCTCGTAAAGATAAGAGCATCAAATTGCCGAGTTCTTCCGAAGATGAAGACGAATCATAATCGGATGCCGAGCCTGATATGAAAGAGTTCAAGAAACAATTGGCTCTCAATACTAAAATGATGAGCAAAAAGTTTTACAAAAAGAAATCCTCCCCTTCGGCTAATACACTTCGGACCTCAAGCTCTAAGCACAAGGAAAGACCGGCCGAGTCGTCAGAATCAAAAAACACCAAAGAGCCACAAAAATGCTACAATTGTGGCAAGACATGGCACTTCGCCAAAGAATGCAATCATCCAAAGAAGAAAGACGTCAACTACTACTCCAACAAATTTCAACTAACTATACAAAGCCACAAAGACATAAATGCCTTAGAAGAATCCAACAGAAAAGCCACAAAGAGGCCTGACATCCCCTTTGACTACATCGATTTGAATAATAGTTACAAGACACGGGAAATAAATCTGTTTAGTGATTATAATTCATTAGATCGTTTAGAAGATCTTCCTAAAGTTAAGGAAGAAACTAACGATCATTCTAAAAATTCTACTTTCTGTTATGTTCCCGCTATTATTAAGAAAATAGTTGATTTGAACTCTTCCTTAGAAACAGAAAGAAAGAATTTTGAAGCAGAAAAGAATGCGCTTTTATTGGAAATTTATAATCTCAAAAATTCCTCAATTTTTAAATCTTGTCCTGGTTTATTTTGAAAGAAAAATCATTAATTAAGGACAAGACCAAATTTAAGAAAACACCTCCCATTATTTTACAAAATATTTCAAAAGAAGTAGAATTTTCTTTAAAAAACGTAAAGGGATGAAAGGAGTCGTTAAATGCTTGAAAGGCGAAATTTTTTTTTACTAATTCTTTATCTACTCCACCACAGGTAGAGTAATTAAGGAGATGAAGCATGCAAAGGAGAGAGTGCCTAGCATAGAATTCAAGAAGAATAATGATATAAATGACTTATTTTCAAAACTTTCTTCTGTATCAAAACCTAAGGACACTCGTAAGAAGACATTCGTTTCTAATTTTCATGTTGTTGCTTCAACTTATGCCTTAAAGTTTATTAATTTTAAAAGCACGAATTTTGAAATCGGCTCCACTTCTAAAAACAAAAACCATCATTCTAAGGCAAATGCCAGTCTTAAGTCTTGTAGGACACAAGATCCGGCTATTAAACAAGCTTATAGCTTGAGACACTCTTTGTTAGGTCCTATTATATCAACTAATGATCGATCTAATCATGAATTCTAGATATTCGAATGAGAAATCTTACGAATTACCTTCGGTCGAATATCGGCTTTGAAGATCTTGAGAGAGAAACTATTCGGGAGTTTTTCGATTGCTTTTCTCTCTCTTATAATGTGAATTCAAAGCTTGTCGAAAATAACTTGTCTTTTGATTTCGATAGTGTATATTGTATTTATACCTATTTACATGGTATATTTACTATTAGGTCATACAACATCAAAACTATGAATTACGCCCCTAATTACAATGGTAACAAAATACAAAGTACAATTCAAATATCTCTTCAATCTCACCGTTTGTGCTTGTCTTCATTTAAGCTCTGTTTATCCTTGTCGAGCGTAGAATGATTTCCTCAATCCCAATCTGGTCACGTAGTGTCGGACAACATTCCTCAACTCCAATCTTTCATTAATTGCAACCAGAAGCTCATTTAGGAGCGGGGCCTCTTCTTCTCCAAGATCCTCAAAGATCGTCTCTTCAGTGATCTCCGCCAACCTCTTCCGGATGTTCTTCCTCACTAGCTTCAAGTCTCGTCACAGAATTTGCGGATTTCTGTCTTCATCATAGCTCCCGTCTTTCCAATAATTGAATTCCGATAACTTATGGCGAGGCCAGGTTTCTTGAATATGTAGTTCTCGGGGAAGTCGTTGAGTGGGAAGCCCTTCATGAGCGGAGACTCCATGTTGACTTTCTTCATATTGTTCTCTACAACAATTTGAAGGTCGTGTGTGGTGTAATACTTGATCTGCCGCACCATGAATCTCTTTAACCCTTCGTGTCCTTCCATCTTGATGTAACCAGAGGGTGTCTGGTATTTTCTCCTGTACATCTGGAACAGGCGATATACTTCGTCTAGTGAAAGGAAAGGCAGATAGCTCTCATCTATCTCCTCTCGAGTATGATTGTTGTCCGCTCGCTCTATGTGATAGATAGTGGTTGGACAACTTCCAATCGAGTGCGAAATGCCCACGAGTTAGAGGATCGATGGCTTGTCCCTGAAGTTTTTCTTGAGCTCATCCATTGGGATGCCACTTCGATCTGGACCAAGATAGTTGAACATGAAGATGTGCTCCATTTTCTTCCGATCGTTCCAATGGGAGATACCCCGTAGATTCAGTTCATTGAGCTTCTTTATGCGGTTAGGAGCCCTCCATATCTGCTTCCTTATATCTTCAATGAACGGAACTTCAATCCGTATATTCTCCCAAGGCGTCTCGACTCTGACGATCCCCTTTGATAAGCGGGGAGGAGAGTCGACTCTATGCCTGATCAATTCTGGTAGTTCGAGGAGAGCGGTGTTGTAGTTCTCGCTTTCTTGAAGTTCATCATCTTCAAGCAGCACCAAGTCAACAGAAGCTTGTTGTAAGAAGTATACGACGTTGGAGTATCTGGCTTGAACATCTTCCTCTGGTTCCCGTTGCGTCATCCACTTCTCGTTAAGGATATAATCATCTACGATCGCATGTGGATCGTAGACGACTTCTTCTGGTTGGTTTGGAGGAGGTTAGAGGTCGGGATTGCATTTGGATTTGTGGGAGTGGGAGGTAGTGTTTGTGTATGGGATGTGGTGGGAGATGTGGTTGTTTGTTGGCGGGTAGTGGGTTGTGTGGTTAATGGGTTTGTGGATGATCTTCTAGCTTCTTGAGTCGTCGACTGTTTTTCTCGACTCTAACCACGGCCGATGCGTGTGGTCCTTTGTCGTTTCTCCCCCTCATGACGATCCGGATCATCGGGACCGTCATGTCTTCTTTTCGTGCGGGAGCTTTCTTTACGGCATCTTGTTTGGGCGGGCGGCTCAGGTTCATCGACTCGCCGTTGTAGAGACTCTCCTCGGCTGGGGTCCTGGTCTCTAAGGCTAGTAGTTGGGAAATAAGGATGTCATGAAGCTGGGTGATCGAAATGGTGTATGGGTTGATGAGGGAAGGTGAGGGTGGGTGGTATGGGGGTGTGTATGGTTGTGGTTAGTGGTGGTGAGGAGACGGGAGTGGTGTGGGCTTCGGACGGAGCAGCCTCTGAGATTGGTGCTTTCCCGGTATCCCGCCGGGAAGTCTCAATTGCTTGGAGCATCCTATCGATCAGTCGGTCTTCTAGAGAAGAGATGGTTATGGAGGGGACCTCTTGTAACCATTGTTCCGTCACGATCATTGGTGGTGTCGGAGTGGGGCCAGGGAGGCGCTCCACTGTCACAACATCGGAAAAGATTTTCGATGTTCCGCCTGGAAGAGGTCTTGAAATATCGGAACATCGAAGGACATCCGTTATCAACCCTGTAGTACCACTTGAGATGATATCGGGGGTCCATTGTTTGCTACGAAGATATCGGGGGTCCAATGGGGCTTCCACCCAATCCTTGAGATGATATGGTACGTATCATCTCTATGGGTGTTAAAACAGATTCAATTTGAATATGTGTGATTGTCTGAACAGATGGTGGTGAAGGAGATGGTACCAAAGCCATTTGTGTAGAAGGAGATGCAGAATTGGGAGAGGTTTGCTGTCGGCGTGAGCCCCTTCGTTGTAGTCTGCATTCCTCATCAGACTCGGTGGCCTCAGGAGATTCGGCTTGTTGAGAGACACCTTCGGGCTCAACAGTCGGTGTTTCTATCTCTTGAGCCTCGGCTTCTTGTTCTTGTGGCACCATCAAAGTTTCTCGTTGGGAAGGCACCGGTGCTTGATCTACTGACCGTACCTTTTCCTCGGTAATGGAATTATTTTGGCAATAATCCCGGTAGGCCTCGTTTGTGGGATCAGCCGCTGAGCAGCTCCAATGGGATAAGCATCAGCTGTGTTGCTAGATCGGATGCCTTCGGGTTATGAAAGAAGGATAGTCGAGGCGGAATGCATCCTCCAACTGGTGGTAGGTGCGGGATCTCCGGATGTACGTCCATGAAATGAGAGATCAGCACCGATAAGCACCGGACATATGGAAGGTACATCGCCTTCTATTTTGTCTCCCTCTGACGCATTTGGTCCGCTAAATCATTCCATATTAGCTGGGCCACGACATATTTCTTCGAGAAATTTACTCCATGGAAGATGCGAATGATGTTTCCGTTCGCCTTGTCAAAACCGGAGTGCTTTGCGGAGAGGCATTTGTTGATGATGCCGAATAGTGTCCTCCACGGGTGTGGGATCCCGCTATTTTGAAAATTTGCCATCCGGAGCATGTCTTCGACGATCATCGCATCTATTGGTAGTTGGTCGTATTCTACGTGATGCGGTAGATCAAACACCATGGCCAGTAAATTCTTGTCCCGGATGACGTGTCTTGTATTGACCTTCGTTGTATATTGCACTTCATCGCCAACGATGTGACTCGTCATACACTTCCAGATTTAAACGTGTTCTTCGTAAGTTTTACATTTTCTATCGAATTCTTCACCGAACTTAATCGTGTTGGATATAATATGACATGTCAATTGGTATTAGAACAAACGCATTAGGATTTGAATCAATTTGGATCGAATTTTATGATTTTTTTTCTTCGTGAATATCATACGGCTTAAGAAAATGTTTCGATTGATTCTTCAAATTCGAATATAATTTGTTGTTTTTAGGCTTCGATCGAGTATTTTAAACATGTATGGGCTGAATTTTGATTGATCGAATGCTAATTTTTGCAAATTTTGATGATCCGATAAATCGTGTTCTTCGTGAAACTCGTCGGATTACTCAAAAATTCGACGTATTTTGCTTTTTTTGGTTAAATTGAGTGTTAAACACTGAAATTCTACATCTTTCGATCCATAACCCAGACTAAATTTGAATAATTTTTTTGTTTCAGATCGAAAATTATGTGTTCTTTCCTTTTAAAATTGTTCGCTCGACACTGTAGCTATGGTAAACTGTTGACATTTTTGATATAAAAGTTTATCGCAATTTGTTTTTGGAGAAAAAGGGTTATCGTAAAATTTTGTTTGGAGAAAACGTTTATAGCAAAATATCTTTCGAAGGAAAAGGTTACCGCAATTTTTTTTCAGAATTGGTCAACCTGCAATATGAGGTCAACACAAATTTTTTTCGACATCATTTGTACGATAATCTTTCACGATAAATTTTCACGATAAATTTTCACGTTGAACTAATTTTTTTTCGACAAAGATTCACTATCACAAAACTCCTTCAATGACACCATCGTAAATCTCTGTCCAAAAAAAAAATATTTCTTCAATGACACTTTCGATCTCAATCGTTACCCATCTTTGACAAAGCTGAAATAAAGTTTGCAAACAATTTCCTGTGAAAACATAATCGACATATACAAATACAAACGCAACACCTATTGAACAATTTCATCTTCTCGGCTCACTGTAGCAATCGTCTAGGTTCAATTTTTCTTAATCATCCTCTGCAAATCACTTTTCAGTTTCCAATTCTGTAATTTTATAAAGCACACGAGCATCGAAACATCTGTTCCAGCCACTACAACAACACATATTAATTTTTTTTGAGGTTGCAGAGAGATCTTTTGAAATAAAATCGAAGTTGCAGGATTTTTTTAGAGATATTTGATAAAGAAAGAGATTTGTATCCTCGATCTTTGAATTTTTCGACACGGAAGTAAAATTTTCGATAGTCTTTAATATCTCAGTAGAGTAGAGTTACTGTTGTCTCTATGACTTGGGGATAGGTTCTACACAAATTTCTCGATAGATGCTTACACTTACATACATAATATTTCTCGATAGCTAATGACCTTATTAGGAAATTTACCGATAGCTAATGACTTAATTAGTCAGTTTCTCGATAGATAATTAGGTAAATAATAATAAATAAATAAAATCGATGCCAGTTCTTACGATAGAATTTTTTTCTGTACATGAATAGTTATCGAAAATTTTTCTCGACACAACTATTTTATCGACAAAAATTGTCTGTCGAGAAACTTTCTCGGTGCATAAATTTTCTCGACAAAACATTAATACCGAAAAATTTATCGCAATAGTATTGCCGTAAAACTTTCCCGGTATACGACTTTACAAAAAAAAATTCGGCACACTTTATCGACAAATTTTCTCGGTACACACTTTATCGATAAATTTTTTAGGTACATATAGTTTTCGATACATAACCTTTTTTCGATACTTAACCTTTTGACCCGAATTTTTCAGACTTCAATATTTTGATCTAAAAGATTTCAATTTCAAAAAAAATTCAGAAAACTAAAATTTTTCACCCTTATTCAATATTTTTTCGGCACGTTATAGAAAAAGTTTTGCTAAATTTTCGAAGCATTGAACATCAATTTAAAACTTCTCAGTACACACCTAAAATTTTCGATACTTTTAGATATTTTTTTTCAACACCAAAACTTTTCGGAACTGAAATTTTAAAGCCAAATTTTTTTTCCGATATTAAAAATAAAAAGTGTTCGATACTTACCCTCTCGTTATCAAAAGTTTTCGGTACACACAAAATTTTCGATACTTAAAGTTTTCGACTCCAAACTTTTCAAAACTGTATTTTTCGGTCCAAAAGTTTTTGATAGCTACATTTTATTCTAAAAACTTTTTGATACCTACTCTATTCTTCGGAACTTTTTGTTGAGGCATTTTAGCGGCTTAAAATTGTTGAATAATTCCAATTGACTGATAATAATTGCTGAGACGCTGATTCTTGAATTCAGTCCCGTTGTCAGTCCGGATTACTTGGATTTTCTTTTGCAGGAGATTCTGAGTTGTACTAACAAAGTTTATTATCAAGTCTCCATTCTCATCTTTAGTTCGGAGATATCTTGTCCAGGTGTACCGAGAATAATCGTCGGTAATTACTAACTCATATTTAGGACCTACTTTGTGACGCATTGGTGCACAAATGTCCATGTGAAGTAATTCCAAGGGTGGAGATGTGGAAGCAACTTGCTTGCGTTTGTGTGATGCTCGCTTCAGTTTCCCATTTGACAAGCCGAACAATGATGCTCTTGGTGAAGGGAAATGTTGGTAAACCGTTGACCAACATTTTGATAAAGAGTTTGTGAAGAGCATTGAGGTTTAGATGAGACAGACGTTGATGCCATAAGTTGTTCCTCTTGATTGTAGTATGTGAGATTAGGCAAACAGCTGTAGGTCGTACTGTTGTCAGATTGATGGTGTATAGATTAGATCTTCGAGATCATGTAAGAAGTTCTTGATTCTGATTATTAAGATTCTGCATTGATCAGCTAGAAACACCACTTGAAATCCTTTATCACATAATTGTCCTATGCTGAACAGGTTGTGTTTAAGACCTTGGACGTAAAAGACATCTTTGATTGTCAGATTCAGCAGTAGAATATCTCCAAACCCTAGTATTGGAGCTGAATCGTTGTTACGGAATCTGACTTTTTCGTTGTAACAGTCTTGATAGTTGCTCCACAGGTCTTGATTTTCCGTCATGTGTGTGGAGCAACCGGAATCTAAATACCACACATGATGGATCTGCATAGAAAGATTTTAGAGAGACTTAGGTACCCACTTAGTAATGGGTCATCTCGGATTAGCAGATTTGGTAGTTAAGGTTTGTTTATTTTCGGTTCCTAAACCATTGGTGCTCTTAGGTACCCAAACCAACTTAGAAGTAGTAGGTTTAAGTGGTACCTCTTTAGACAACTTTGCCTTGTTGGCTTGCGTTGGCCTAGATGGTGTCTTGGGAACCCATTGAGGTTGAACCTTTCATGGGAGGTTAATTTCAGAGCGGACAAATGTCTTATTAGTCTTAGTGCATGAAAAAATCTTTTCTCTAGCTAGTCTCTTAAGGTGGTTGGCTGAGTGTACTCGAACTGGGTACTTTAGATGAGGACAAGAATGTATCGAGCTATAAGCTTTCTTAATAGCCGGATCTTGTTTCATACGAGACTTAAGATTGACATTTGTCTTAGAATGATGGATTATGTTTTTAGAAGTAGAGCCGATTTCAAAATTTGTGCTTTCAAAATCAATAGGCTTTAACGCATAAGTTGAAGCAACAATATTAAAATTAGGATCGGATGTCTACTAACGAGTGTCCTTAGTTTTTGATACAGAAGAAAGTTTTGAAAATAAGTCATTTCTATCATTTTTCTTCTGAAATTCTATCCTAGCCACTCTTTCCTTTGCATGCTTCATCTCTTTTACTACTCTACATGTTGATGGAGTAGAATAAGAGTTAGTAAAAATCTTATTTTCTGAAGCATTTAAGGACTCTTTCCCCCCCCCCCCCCTTATGCTTTTTAAAGAAGATTTGTCTTCTTTTAAAATATTTTGTAAAATTATAGGAGTTGTTTCCTTAATTAAAGATTTTTCTTTCAAAGTAAAATCAGGACAAGATTTTAAAATTTTATTGAGGAATTTTTGAGATTAGAAATCTCCAATAAAAGCTCATTCTTTTCTGCTTTGAAATTCTTTCTTTCTGTTTCTAGGGAGGAGTTCAAAATCAGTTATTTTCTTAATAATAGCTTGAATATAACAGAAAATAAAATTTTGAAAATGATCAAAATTTTCTTCTGTAACTTTAGGAAAATCTTCTAAAAGATATAATCAATTATAATCACTAGACATGTTGATTTCCCGTGTCTTGTAACTATTATTCAAATCGGTGTGGTCAAAGGGTGTGACTTTTCGTTTAGATTCTTCTAAGGCATTTATTTCGCAAGAATTAGTAAAGGGCATTAGAGAAGTTAATCCTAAACCAATATACTTGATATCATATAACTGTTTGACATTGACCCTTTTCAAGTTAGAGGGATTGTTAAAACCTAAGCCTTCTTTAGGATTATAAAATTCTATATCATGAGGTTGATTTGGAAAGATGGTTTGATCCATTTGCCCCCCTTTCGTTAGAAGATCGTCTAACGTTTTAATCATAGAGTAAAGCTTCTTACGTTCGTTAGAGATTTCCTTAATGCCCCGTTTGGATTCGTGGATTTCGATTGAAATCCGGATTTCATTCAAATCACCTGTTTGGCAACCGTTCGGATTTGTATTTCGATTTCATCCAAATCCTAAGAGAATTCAAACCCTTTTTTGTTTGATGGATTTGAAATTCGACCACAAGTGGTCCGATTTCGAAATCCAAAAACCCACCGTAAGGATTTTCGTAAATAATAATAATAATAATAATTATTATTATTATTATTATGAGTGAATGATGATCGAGCCGACTCACCTGCACGATGTGGCGGCTCGAGCTCGACGAACGACGAGTCGAGCCGGCTCGACAAAAGCTCGGCTCGAGCTCGACGAACGATAAGTCGAGCCGGCTCGCGAGCTCCACGTAAGACGTCGAGTCGGTTCGAAAATAGCTTGGCTTAAGCTCGACGAACGATGATCGAAAGACAGACGTCGAGCTTATTTTATTTTGTTAATTTATTATTTCATTTTTGTACATATTAATTTTAATAAAAAGTTCGAGGTCGAGCTCGACGAGCTTCATGAGTTCGAGGTCGAGCTCGAGCTCCATTTTGAAATCCGAATTTCGAAATCCTAACATTTGCCAAACGATATATTTGGATTCGAAATTAGGATTTTAAAATTTATAATTTGAAATCACGGATTTCAATTCAAATACACGAATTCAAACGCACCAGTTATTTCTTGAAATTTCTCAGTCTCTCGATCGCTAAGAGTCTTACTAAGGTCACTGATTTTTGTTTCAGAAGTAACTATTGTTGATTCAAGACTAGATATTGTTTCCTTAGCATTAGATAAGAGAATTTCTTGGTGAATTTTTTTATCTAGTTGCTTTTGGAAATTATTTTCACTAAGGGCTAGTCTCTCTAATTATTTTTACTTTTCCGCTCATTTTTCATGTTAGTATTAAAAAGATTCTAACATGTTTAATAATGTAGTATCGGGCATAGCTACCCCTTGTGATGAGGTTGATGCTTTGTCTCCGTCGTCGGACCTCCTTGTTGAGTTTTCGTCGGAGGCGTCGTCGAGATATGCCATGACAGCAAGATTTTCACTGTCAGAATCAGTTGTGTCTTCTAGCCAGTGCTCTTGTTCGACCATCAGAGCTACTCCAGCCTCCTTTTGTTTGGTTAGTTGAAATTTCTTGGAGTAGTAATTGGCGTCTTTCTTCTTAGGAAGATTGCATTTTCTGGCAAAGTGCCATATCTTTCCACAGTTGAAGCAATTTTGTGGTTCTCGTTTTTTGTTTCTGACGACTCGGCCGGTCTTTCCTTGTGCTTAGAGCATGATGTCCGTAGTCTATTAGCCGAAGAGGAGGATTTATTTTTATAGAACTTTTTGCTCATCATTTTAGTAATGAGAGCCAATTGTTTCTTGAACTCTTTCATATCTGGCTCGGAATCCGATTCTGATTTGTGTTCATCTTCTGCATAACTTGGCAACTTGATGCTTTTATCTTTTCGAGATTGACTAGTTTTTCTTTCAGAAACTAGTGCTATAGAGTCTTCCATTTGTTTGCCCTTAAGTTCTTTTTGTATCTCGCTTACATCATCATCGTGTTGGGCGAGATTATCAAAGACGGCGTGGATATCCATCTCGTCCAAATCCTTGTTTTGACGGATTTGCATGGATATTTTCTTCCACTCCGGTTGAAGAGAAGAAAGAAAGCGGATGTTGACCTCCATGTTGGTCTTGAAGATATTATCTTCCTCAGCTCATTAAGAAGAGTTAGATAGCGTTGATAGAGTTCATAAACGGTTTCCTCTGTCTTGGCTTTGAATGAGTCGTAAGCGGTTAGAATATTTGCTTTCTTGGCTTTGACTCGAACTTCGGTCCGCTGCATCATCTTGTGGAGCTCGTCCCACATAGCTTTTGCACTAGATAGACTATCTATTTTCATATAGATGTCGTTAGGAATTCCTTGCAATAGGAAAGTTTTGGCACCTAAATCTGCTTTGGCTCTTAATCGCTCTCCCTCGGTGTATTCACTAGGAATTTTGAGTCTTCTAGAGGCGGGAATAGAAGGATTATTAGTAGCATCGCCTTCTTGGATAAGCCAAAATTGAGCGGGATCTTCTTGAAGAGAAGCTATCAATTTTATAGCTTGATCTTTTGTCTCCAAGAAGTTCATGAATCGACTTCTCCAAACGGTGTATTCACCTCTTCGTAGAATTGGAGGGCGGACATCATTTCCAAGTGAGTAAGCATCCATTTGTAGTTGATGGGTAGGATCTTCGTGAAAGTTTGGAATCGAAATGGTAAAAGTGCTTCACAAGTGACAAACTTCGTTAGTAACGTTTGATTCGTAATTTAAGCAATTTCCTTTTGAAACTTATTTTTCGGTTTTAAAGATGAATTGTTAGGTCATGATTCATCAATCAACAAGTAATCTAAGCACAAATTCTCGGTATTCGAGTAAGAAATATTACGGACTATGTTCGGTCGAATAACCACGTTGAAAATCTTGAGAGAGGTTGTTAGCTTTCCGAGTTTCTCGATCGTATTCTCTCTCGTTTAAAATTTGAATTCGATGCTTGTAATTTTCTGAATAATAAATCGTATTAACTTTGATTGTGTACATCATATTTATACCTATATTCACGGTATAATTACTGTTAGGTCCTACACTATTAAAACTATTAATTACGCCCCTAATTACAAGGATAATGAAATAACAAAGCACAATTCTAATATTCTCTTCAATCTCCCCCTTTGTACTTGTCTTCGTTTCAGCTCCTTTTACCCTTGTCGGGCGTAAAACGACTTCCGTAATCCCAATGCTGTCTCGTAACGTCGAACAGCATTCCTCAGCTCCAATCTCTCATTTATAGCATCTAGAAGCTCGTTCAAGAGTGGGGTCTCTTCTAAACAAAGATTTTCGAAGATTGTCTCTTCGGTGATCTCTCCCAATCTCTTTTGAATGTTCTTCCTCACTAACATTAGCGTCCCGTCGCAGAACTTATGGACTTCTGACTTCATCATAGCCCTAGTCTTTCCAATGACTGGATTTAGATAGGTTATGGCGAGGCCAGGTTTCTTGAAGATATTGTTCTCGGGAAAGTTGTTGAGTGGGAAGCCCTTCATGAGCGAATATTCCATGTTGACTTTCTTTATGTTCTTCTCTATTGCAATTTGAAGGTCGTGTGCGGTGTGATACTTGATCTGCCGCACCATGAATCTTTTCAGTCCCTCGAGTCCTTCAGTCTTGATATATCCGGAATGCGTCTTGTACATCTGGTACAATTGGTAGACCTCATCCGGTGGAAGGAATGGGAGATAGGTTTTATCTATCTCTTCTCGAGTGTGGTTGTTGTCCGCTCGCTCAATGATGTAGATAGGGGTTGGGTATCTTCCGATCGTATGCGAGACTCCGATAAGTTGGAGAATCGGTGGCTTGTTCTTGAAATTTTCCTTCAGCTGATCAGCAGGAATGCCACTTCGATCGGGTCCGAGATAGTTGAGCATGAAGATATGCTCCATTTTCTTCCTATTTTCCCAATGTGAGATGCTACTTAGGTTAAATTCATTGAGCTTCTTTACTTTGTTTGGAGCCCTCCAAATATGCTTTCTTACGTCCACAATGAACGGGACTTCAATTCTGACATTCTCCTACAACGTCTCGACTCTAACTGTCCCTTTTGATAAGCGGGGAGGAGAGTCGACTCGGTGCCTAATCATCTCTTGTAGCTCTGGGAGAGCAGAACTGTAGTTCTCGCCTTCTTGCAGTTCTTCATCTTCAAGCAACACCAGGTCCACTAAAGCTTGTTGTAAGAAATATCTGACGTTGGAGTGTCGAGCTTGAGCAGCTTCCTCTGGTTCCCATTGCGTCGTCCATTTCTCATTTAAGATATAATCGTCTACGATCAGATGTGGATCGTAGACGACTGCTTCTATTTGGGCTTGGAGGAGGTTAGGGGTCGGGATTGGATTTGGATTTGTATGAGAGAGTGGTAGTGTATGGGATGTAGTGGGAGGTGTTGTTGTTTGTTGCCGGGTTGTGGGTTGTGTGGTTGGTTGTGTGGTTGGTGGGTTTGAGGATGATCCTCCAGCTTCTTGAGTCTTTGTTTGTTCTCGACTCAATCCACGGCCGCTCCGTGTGATTCGTTGCCGTTTCTCCCCCTCATGACGATCCGGATCGTCGGGATCTTCATGTCTTCGTTTGGTGCGGGAGCTTTCTTCTCGGCACCTTGTTTGTGCTGGCGGCTCTAGTTCATCTACCAGCCTTTTGTAGACACTCTCCTCAGCGGGGGTCACGGTCTCTAAGGCGAGGAGGCGAGAGATGAGTATATCGTAGAGCTGGGTGATCGGGATGGTATAGGGGTTGATGAGAGAAGGTGACGGAGTAGGGGTGGTGAGGGTGGGTTGTATGGGGGGTGTATGGTGGTGGTAAGAGGTGGTGAGGAAACAAGGGTGGTTTGTGTGTCGGTCGGTGCAGCCTCGGAGACTGGTGCTTTCCCGGTATCTCTTCGGGAAGTCTCGATGGCTTTTAACATGCGATCCATCATACGATCTTCAAGAGAAGACATGGCTGTGGAGAGCGCTTCCTGTAGGCGTTGCTCCGTCACGATCATTGGTGGAGTGGGCCAGGGAGGCGCTCCACTGTCACAACATCGGAAAAGGTTTCCGATGTGCCGCCTTGAGTAGGTCTTGATGGTCCGGAACGTCGTGGGACATCCGTTGTCAACCCTTAAGTCACCACTTCAATGGGTTGGCCTATTGTTGGCTCCGAAGATGTCGGGGGTCCACTAGGGCTTCCACCCAATCCTTGAGATGATACAATAGGTATTACCTCTATGGGTGTTGAGACAGATTCAACTGGAATCTGTGTGGTTTGCTTATCCGTTTGTGGTGGAGATGTTGGCACCGAAGCCGGCATTGTTGATGGAGATACAGATGGGGCCGAGAGTTGCTGTCAGCGAGAGCCCCTTCCTTGGAGTATGTATTCCTGATAAGACATTTGTCCGAGCTGAATTAATCTCCCATGTAAGGTTCACCCTCAATGGGTTTCAAGTTGTGTTTCTAGCTGATCAGTGCAGAATCTTAATAGTCAGAATCAAGAACTTCGTACAGGATCTCGAATCTATACACCATCAATCTGACAACATTACGACCTTAGACAGCTGTTTGCCTCATCTAATAGACTACAATCAAGAGGAACAACTTATGACATCAACGTCTGTCTCATCTAAATCTCAAAGCTCTCCACAAGCTCTTTATCAAAAAGTTGGTCAACGGTCTACCAACTATTTCCCTTCATCAAGAGCATCAATGTTCACTTGTCAAATGGGAAAAATGAAGCGAGCTTTACACAAACTCAAGCAAGTAGCTTCCACATCTCGACCTTTGGAATTACTACACATGGACCTTTGTGAACCAATGCGAACACAAAGTATCAACGTTCGTACGCATGTGCCAGTAATTGTAGACGATTATTCTCGCTACAATTGGACAAGATTTTTCCGAACTAAAGATGACAGTGGAAACTTGATAGTAAGCTTTGTGAATACAACTTAGAATCTCCTGCAAAAGAAGATCCAAGTAATCAGGACTAAGAATGGGACTGAATTCAAGAATCATCGTCTCAACAATTACTATCAGTCACTTGGAATTATTAAACAATTTTCAGCTGCTAAAATGCCTCAACAAAATGGCGTCGTAGAGCAGAAGAACCGGAATTTAGTTGAAGCTGCAAGAACAATGCTAATACATTCCGGTCTCCCTCACTTTCTATGGGCTGAAGTAGTGAGTACAACGTGCTTTACGCAAAATCAGACGATTATTCACAAACGCTTTGAAAAGACGACGTACGAGATAATAAATCAAAGGATTCTGAATATCTCTCTCTTCAAAGTCTTCGGGTGCAAATTCTTTGTGGCCAACGATCGAAAGCATCGAAGCAAGTTTGACCCTAAAGCATTATAAGCCGTCTTTGTTGGATATTCATCCACTTCTAAAGCATACCGCATTATATCAATTCTTCTCGTACAATTTTAAAAATCTACAACGTCACTTTTCAAGGACTGATCGTTATGGCTTCTAAACAAGACAGTTCAGAACCCGCGCTTATAGGCATGTTGACACAAAGTCAACAAATTCCGACAACATCGACCTCAAGGTCAGAAGAAGCAATTCCCGCCCGTTCGGAAGATTTGGATTTTCTATTTGAACATTTTTATCGGAACGAGTCTCAAATGTCTGCTTCGTCTCATTTTATACCTAGCAGTAGGGGTGGGCGCGGGTCGGGTATTTGACGGGTTCGGGTAATTCGGGTCGAGTACCCGACTAGGGCGGGTAGTGATTTTCCTACCCGATCCTGACCCGATGTATGTCGGGTACACGTCGGGTCGGGTATCGGGTATCCGATTTAAATTTAATTATTTTTTTATTAATATTTTAGTACGATTTATAATATTTATGATATTTTTATATGTTTTTTCTCGTTGAAATTTTGTAATATGAGGAGAAATTATTAATTTTATATCATTCTTAATTATTTTATGACTACTAGAAATTAATTAAACTATTTTTTTCATAATTTTTTTAATTTTTAATTCATTGTCGGGTACCCGATCGGGTAATTCGGGTAGCATTTTACTACCCGATATCCGACCCTATTTTTTAATGTCGGGTATCGGGTAGTACCCGATACTCGATAATTTTTCGGGTACCCGACCCGATCGGGTAAAAACCCCGATCGGGTCGGGTCGGGTACCCGATACCCGATACCCGATGCCCACCCCTACCTAGCAGCGCACCTTCCCCTTCTACGGTGGAAATTACAACTGAGATTTCCAACCCTTAAACTCCAACAAATGTTCCAAATTCTCCAAATTCTGAATCTTCAAGTAGTGTTGCAGCTCCTACTAATGACGATGCGGAAATTTCTTCCAATTCAACTTCAGAATTGAATTTCCCTACTACGAATGATCATCCTCACAATTCAGGATGTCTCGACCTACATATCAACGATGGATATACTTCGGTTCTTCCTCATGAACGTAAGTGGACTCGAGCTCATCGTGTCGACCAAATAATTGGTGATCCTTCAAGTGGAGTACGCACTAGGACATCTACACAAAGCGGACTATTAACGTGCTTCTTAAGCCAAAACGAACCACTTAAGGTAGCCGAAGCCCTTTAAGACACGGATTGGCTGATCGCAAAGCAAGATGAACTCAACAAATTCGAGCGTCTACGAGTTTGGACACTAGTTCCTCGACTCAATGGCGAAACAATTATAGGAACTAAATGGATTTTAAAAAATATGAACGAAAACGGTAAAATTATCGTGAATAAAGCACGACTCGTAGCCAAGGGTTACAATCAACAAGAAGGTATTGACTACGACGAGACGTATGCCCCGGTTGCTCGTATCGATGCAATTTGATTATTTCTTGCATACGCGGCTCATAAAGACTTCAAAGTCTATAAAATGGATGTCAAACACCCTTTCTCTACTACGTATTAAAAGAAGAAGTCTACATCGCTCAACCTGACGGGTTTGTGCACGAGAATCATCCTGATTATGTCTATCGATTGGAAAAAGCTCTCTACGGACTAAAACAAGCCCATCGTGCTTGGTATGATGTTCTGAGCGAATTTCTAGTCAAGTCCAACTTTATAAGAGGAACAATCGATACGACACTTTTCATCCAAAAGCAAGGCAATGACTTGATGATCGTTCAAGTCTACGTTGATGACATCATCTTCGGTTCGACAAATGAACGACTCTGTCAAAAATTTGATGATCTGATGAAGACCAAATTCGAGATGAGCTTAATGGGCGAACTCCAATTCTTTCTTGGATTACAAGTCAAGCCAAACTCGAAGATGGAATATTCATCAGTCAAACCAAGTATATCCGAGATATTCTGAAGAGATTTAATCAAGACAAGAGCACACCTATGAATACTCCCATGTCAACAAACTGTAAATTGGATGCTGATCCTTCTAGCAAGACAGTCAACATCACAACCTATCGGAGTATTATCATATCTCTTTTCTACTAAACGTACAGTCGGCCCGACATCATGTTCGTCACTTGTCTTTGTGCTTGTTTTCAAGCTGACCCGAATGAGTCCCACATGCACGCGGTCAAGCGAATTCTACGATATCTCAAAGGAACTCCCAACTTAGGGTTATGGTATCCTAAAGACACTTATTTAAGATTAATTGGCTATACTGATGCTGATTATGCAGGTTGTCGTATGGACAGAAGAAAAAGCATGTCTGGCGGAGCATAATTTCTAGGCGATAAGTTGATCTGCTGGTTGTTGTCCGGTTGTTGTCCGCTCGCTCAATGTGGTAGATTGGGTAAGGAAG
The DNA here is from genome assembly GCA_004919715.1 of Linderniella brevidens. NCBI lineage: Eukaryota > Viridiplantae > Streptophyta > Magnoliopsida > Lamiales > Linderniaceae > Linderniella > Linderniella brevidens. Next base: position 12,183,103 of record SWDC01000148.1, read on the forward strand.
CTTCCAATGGAATGCGAAACCCCCACGAGATGGAGGATCGGTGGCTTGTCCCTGAAGTTTTTCTTCAGTTGATCCGTTGGGATGCCACTTCGATATGGACCAAGATAGTTGAGCATGAGGATGTGCTCCATTTTATTCTTATCTTCCCAACGTGAGATACCCCGTAGGTTTAGTTCGTTGAGCTTCTTTATCAGGTTAGGAGCCCTCCATATCTGCTTTCTAACATCTTCAATGAACGAGACTCCAATTCTGATATTCTCCCACGGCATCTCGACTCTGACTGTCCCTTTTGATAAGCGGGGAGGAGAGTCGACTCCGTGCCTGGTCATTTTTGGTAGTTCTGGGAGAACAGAATTGTAGTTCTCGCCTTCTTGAAGTTCTTCATCTTCAAGCAGCACCAAGTCCACCGAAGCTTGTTGTAAGAAGTATCTGACGTTGGAGAGTCGAGCTTGAGCAGCTTCCTCTGGTTCCCATTGTGTCATCCACTTCTCGTTTAAGATATAATCGTCCACGGTCAGATGTGGATCATAGACGACTGCTTCTGGTTGGCCTTGGAGGAGGTTAGAGATCGGGATTGGATTTGGATTTGTAGGATTGGATTTGTAATTGGAGGAGGCTATGGTATCCTAAAGAAACTCCATTGCAGCACCCCTACGAGATAATATGGCCGAGATAGTCGACGCAAATGTACCAAAATAGGCACTTTTTTATGTTGACGCAAAATTCATTATCCGCCAAAACTGAGAAAACCGTGAAGAGGTGCTCGCGATTTATATCCCATGTTGGGCTACAAATCAGTATGTCATCAAAGAAGACCAAAACAAACTTGCGAAGATAGGGACGAAAGATTTCATTCATCGTCGACTGAAATGTGGCTGGGGCATTTGTTAACCGAATGGCATGGCATGGCATAAAGTTCATAGTGGCCGTCGTGGGTTTGAAATGCGGTTTTCTCGATATCAGATGTGCGCACCCTTGTTTGGTGGTAGCTAGAACGAAGATCAAGTTTTGTAAAAATTGTGGCTCCGCATAACTCGTCGAGTAACTCTTGAATGATCGGAATTAGGTATTTTTCGGGAATTGTTGCGCTATCAATTCACGATAGTCAATGCAGAAACGCCAACTCCCAGCTAGCATTTCTGTCACCATGCGCTCAATTTCATCTTTCTGTATGTGGCCATAACGGACATGTGAACTGAAACAGCGTGTGTCCCTAGTACAAGATCAATAGGATGGTCCGATGGCCGAGATGGTGGTAAACTGTCTTGTTCTCGAAAAACCCGCGGAAAATGGTTCATGATATGTGTTAACTCATGTTGCTGATTGTCCGAAAGTAATTGCCTTGTGACCCGTGCCGAGAGTGAGAGAGGTGATATATTCATATCCATGAAGTCGGTAGATTGCATTATTTGAAGTGATCGAAGACTTATCGAATCATCCCTACTTCACCCGTCAAACAACATTGTGTACCATGTACTTCGAAACTCATGGTGAGCTTAGCCCAGTTAACCTTCAACGTCTCCCAATCTACATAGCCAAACGCCCAAAATAATATATACGCCACCCAATGCAAACACAAAAAAATCTTCACTAACGGTACACTAATCCAATTGTAATGAGACATCGGCGTATTTCCCAAAGGTGCCTGTAAATCTGTCATTTCCCAATCGTACGCGAGACAAGGTGTCATCTACTCGAGTAAGGTGGAGTTTGTCGGCTACCGATAGAGATATAAAATTGTGACTTGCACCACTATCAATCATCACTATTGTCGATACGGCCGCGCAATTTCATAGTCTGAGGTTTCGAAAGACCCCCTAGCGCATACATAGCTAGATCTAACATATTTACCTGACGTTTATGATTGTCGAAGTCATTGGATGCATCATGCTCTATGATATCATTGTCATTGTCAGTAATAAGCATTATGAGTTCCCGATCCGGCATATATGTTGCCCATGTTGGTAAGGTTGATGACACTTGAAGCAGAGTCCGCGTTGTCGAAGGTCCCGATATTCTTGATTGGATAATCATTGGAATGGACGTCAATGCTCCAAAAATGTTATTTAACTGGTCGGACGGTCGAGCTAGTGAATGAACATAGCGGTTCGAGTTACGACTAACGGTGTGGGATGGCGGTGCTATCAATAATTCCAACTTCTGTTGTGTTCCAGAACTTGATTCCGTTGAATGATAACCGAGTTTAAATGGTTGTGAACTTTTCTGAAACGGTTGTGAAACGCCGTCAAGCATATCAAGTTTTGCTTATGCCCTCTTAGCAAATGGAGAGCTTGATCAAGGGTTGAAGGGTTTGGAATGAGTAGTTGAGCCCAAATTTGTGGTCATACGCCGTTTAAAAAAAACAGAGACAAAGAAGGTGAATAATTTGTCAGATTCGTGAGGGCAACGAATTAATCTATATATTCATCAATAGAACCAGTTTGTTGGATCTTATGTTAGGTCCTATTTTATCAACTATCTATCGATCTAAGCATGAATTCTAGATATTCGAATGATAAATCTCACAATATACCTTCGATTGAATATCTCCTTTGAAGATCTTGAGAGAGAGAGTTTCTCGATTACTTTTCCCTCTCTTAGAATGTGAATTCAATACTCGTGATTTTCTGAAAAATGAACTTTTATCTTGATTTTGATAGTGTACATTGTATTTATACCTATTTACATGGTATATTTACCATTTGGTCCTACACTATCAAAACTAATAATTACGCCCCTAATTACAAGGATAATAAAATTACAAAGCACAACTTTAAATTCTCTTCAATCTCCCCCTTTGTGCTTGTCTTCGTTTCAGCTCCTTTTATTCTTGTCAGGCGTAAAACGATTTTTGTAACTGTCTCGTATCGTCGAACAGCATTCCTCAGCTTCAATCTCTCATTTATCGCGTCCAGAAGCTCATTTAAGAGTGGAGCCTCTTCTTCACAAAGATCTTCGAAGATTGTCTCTTCGGTGATCTCTCCAAATCTTTTCTGGATGTTCTTCCTCACTAATTTTAGTGTCCGTCACAGAACTTGTGGATCTCTGACTTCATCATAGCCCTCGTCTTTCCAATTACTGGATTCCGATAGGTTATGGCGAGACCAGGTTTCTTGAAGATGTAGTTCTCACGATAATTGTTGAGTGGGAAGCCCTTCATGAGCGGAGACTCCATGTTGACCTTCTTCATATTGTTTCTATAGCGATTTGGAGGTCATGTGCGGTGTGATACTTGATCTGTCGCACAATGAATCTCTTCAGTCCCTCGAGTCCTTCAGTCATGATATATCTGGAGTGCGTCTGGTATTTTCTCTTGTACATCTAATACAGACGATAGACCTCATCCGGTGGAAGAAGAGGGAGATAGCTTTCATCTATCTCTTCTCGAGTGTGGTTGATGTCCGCTCGCTCAATGAAGTAGATAGGGGTAAGGTAGCTTCGGATCGTATGCGAGACTCCGATGAGTTGGAGAATCGGTGGCTTGTCCTTGAAATTTTTCTTCAGTTGATCAGTTGGGATGCCACTCCGATCGGGGTCAAGATAGTTGAGCATGAAGATGTGCTCCATCTTCTTCCTATCTTCCCAGTGTCAGATGCCCCGTATATTAATTTCGTTGAGCTTCTTTAGTTTGTTTTGAGCCCTCCAGATCTTCTTTCTAACGTCTTCAATAAACGGGACTTCAATTCTGACATTCTCCTACGGCGTCTCGACTCTAACTTTCCCTTTTGATAAGCGGGGAGGAGAGTCGACTCGGTGCCTAATCATCTCTTGTAGCTCAGGGAGAGCAGAACTGTAGTTCTCGCCTTCTTGAAGTTCTTCATCTTCAAGCAACACCAGGTCCACTGAAGCTTGTTGTAAGAAATATCTGACGTTGGAGAGTCGAGCTTGAGCAGCTTCCTCTGGTTCCCATTGCGTCGTCCATTTCTCATTTAAGATATAATCGTCTACGATTAGATGTGGATCGTAGACGACTGCTTCTGTTTGGGCTTGGAGGAGGTTAGGGGTCGGGATTGGATTTTGATTTGTATGAGAGAGTGGTAATGTGTGGGATGTAGTGGGAGGTGTTGTTGTTTGTTGCCGGGTTGTGGGTTGTGTGGTTGGTTGTGTGGTTGGTGGGTTTGAGGATGATCCTCCAGCTTCTTGAGTCTTTGTTTGTTCTCGACTCAATCCACGGCCGCTCCGTGTGATTCGTTGCCGTTTCTCCCCCTCATGACGATCCGGATCGTCGGGATCTTCATGTCTTCATTTGGTGCGGGATCTTTCTTCTCGGCACCTTGTTTGTGCTGGCGGCTCTGGTTCATCTACCAGCCTTTTGTAGACACTCTCCTCAGCGGGGGTCATGGTCTCTAAGGCGAGGAAGCGAGAGATGAGTATATCATGGAGCTGGGTGATCGGGATGGTATAGGGGTTGATGAGAAAGGTGACGGAGTAGGGGTGGTGAGGGTGGGTTGTATGGGGGGGTGTATGGTGGTGGTAAGAGGTGGTGAGGAAACAGGGGTGGTTTGTGTGTCGGTCGGAGCAGCCTCGGAGACTGGTGCTTTCCCGGTATCTCTTCGGGAACTCTCGATGGCTTTTAGCATGCGATCCATCAGACGATCTTCAAGAGAAGACATGGCTGTGGAGAGCGCTTCCTGTAGGCGTTGCTCCGTCACGATGATTGGTGGAGTGGGGCCAGGGAGGCGCTCCACTGTCACAACATCGGAAAAGGTTTCCGATATGCCGCCTTGAGTAGGTCTTGATGGTCCGGAACGTCGTGGGACATACGTTGTCAACCCTGAAGTCACCACTTCAATGGGTTGGCCTATTGTTGGCTCCGAAGATGTCGGGGGTCCAATAGGGCTTCCACCCAATCCTTGAGATGATACAATAGGTATTACCTCTATGGGTGTTGAGACAGATTCAACTGGAATCTGTGTGGTTTGCTTATCCGTTGGTGGTGGAGATGTTGGCACCGAAGCCGGCATTGTTGATGGAGATACATATGGGGCCGAGAGTTGCTGTCAGCGAGAGCCCCTTCCTTGGAGTATGTATTCCTGATAAGACATTTGTCCGTGCTGAATTAATCTCCCATGTAAGGTTCACCCTCAATGGGTTCCCAAGACACGATCTAGGCCAACGCAAGCCAACAAGGCCAAGTTGTCTAAAGAGGTACCACTTAAACCAACTACTTCTAAGTTGGTTTGGGTACCTAAGAGCACCAATGGTTTAGGAACAAAAAATGAACAAACCTTACCTACTAAATCTGCTAATCCGGGAGGAACCATTAATAAGTGGGTACCTAAGACTCTAGAACCTTTCTGTGCAGATCCATCATGTGTGGTACCTAGATTCTGGTTGCTCCACAGACATGACGGGAAATCAAGAACTGTTGAGCAACTATCAAGACCGTTACAACAGAAAAGTCAGATTCGATAACAACGATTCAGCTCCAATACTGGGCTTTGGAGATATCAGTTTGAAGAATCTGACAATCAAATATGTCTCTTATATCCAAGGTCTTAAACACAACTTGTTCAGCATAGGACAATTCTGTGATAAAGGGTTTCAAGTTGTGTTTCTAGCTGATCAGTGCAGAATCTTAATAGTCAGAATCAAGAACTTCATACAGGATCTCGAATCTATACACCATCAATCTGACAACATTACGACCTTAGACAGTTGTTTGCCTCATCTCATAGACTACAATCAAGAGGAACAACTTATGACATCAACGTCTGTCTCATCTAAATCTCAAAGCTCTCCACAAGCTCTTTATCAAAAAGTTGGTCAACGGTCTACCAACTATTTCCCTTCATCAAGAGCATCAATGTTCACTTGTCAAATGGGAAAAATGAAGCGAGCTTTACACAAACTCAAGCAAGTAGCTTCCACATCTCGACCTTTGAAATTACTACACATGGACCTTTGTGAACCAATGCGAACACAAAGTATCAACGTTCGTACGTATGTGCCAGTAATTGTAGACGATTATTCTCGCTACAAATGACAAGATTTCTCCGAACTAAAGATGACAGTGGAGACTTGATAGTAAGCTTTGTGAATACAACTTAGAATCTCCTGCAAAAGAAGATCCAAGTAATCAGGACTAACAATGGGACTGAATTCAAGAATCATCGTCTCAACAATTAATATCAGTCACTAGGAATTATTAAACAATTTTCAGCTGCTAAAATGCCTCAACAAAATGGCATCGTAGAGCAGAAGAACCGGAATTTAGTTGAAGCTGCAAGAACAATGCTAATACATTCTGGTCTCCCTCACTTTCTATGGGCTGAAGTAGTGAGTACAACGTGCTTTACGCAAAATCAGACGATTAATTACAAACGCTTTGAAAAGACGACGTACGAGATAATAAATCAAAGGATTCTGAATATCTCTTTCTTCAAAGTCTTCGGGTGCAAATTCTTTGTGGCCAACGATCGAAAGCATCGAAGCAAGTTTGACCCTAAAGCATTATAAGCCGTCTTTGTTGGATATTCATCCACTTCTAATGCATACCGCATTATATCAATTCTTCTCGTACAATTTTAAAAAGCTACAACGTCACTTTTCAAGGACTGCTCGTTATGGCTTCTAAACAAGACAGTTCAGAACCCGGGCTTATAGGCATGTTGACACAAAGTCAACAAATTCCGACAACATCTACCTCAAGGTCAGAAGAAGCAATTCCTGCCAGTTCGGAAGATTTGGATTTTCTATTTGAACATTTTTATCGGAACGAGTCTCAAATGTCTGCTTCGTCTCATTTTATACCTAGCAGCGCACCTTCCCCTTCTACGGTGGAAATTACAACTGAGATTTCCAACCCTTAAACTCCAACAAATGTTCCAGATTCTCCAAATTCTGAATCTTCAACTACTGTTGCAGCTCCTACTAATGACGATGCGGAAATTTCTTCCAATTCAACTTCAAAATTGAATTTCCCTACTACGGATGATCAGCCTCACAATTCAGGATGTCTCGACCTACATATCAACGATGGATATACTTCGGTTCTTCCTCATGAACGTAAGTGGACTCGAGCTCATCGTGTCGACCAAATAATTGGTGATCCTTCAAGTGGAGTACGCACTAGGACATCTACACAAAGCGGAATATTAACGTGCTTCTTAAGCCAAAACGAACCACTTAAGGTAGCCGAAGCCCTTTAAGACACGGATTGGCTGATCGCAAAGCAAGATGAACTCAACAAATTCGAGCGTCTACGAGTTTGGACACTAGTTCCTCGACTGCATGGCGAAACAATTATAGGAACTAAATCGATTTTAAAAAATAAGAACGAAAACGGTGAAATTATCATGAATAAAGCACGACTCGTAGCCAAGGGTTACAATCAACAAGAAGGTATTGACTACGACAAGACGTATGCCCTGGTTGCTCGTATCGAAGCAATTTGATTATTTCTTGCATACGCGGCTCATAAAGACTTCAAAGTCTATAAAGTGGATGTCAAACAACCTTTCTCTACTACGTATTAAAAGAAGAAGTCTACATCGCTCAACCTGACGGGTTTGTGCACGAGAATCATCCTGATTATGTCTATCGATTGGAAAAAGCTCTCTACGAACTAAAACAAGCCCATCGTGCTTGGTATGATGTTCTGAGCGAATTTCTAGTCAAGTCCAACTTTATAAGAGGAACAATCGATACGACACTTTTCATCCAAAAGCAAGGCAATGACTTGATGATCGTTCAAGTCTACGTTGATGACATCATCTTCGGTTCGACAAATGAACAACTCTGTCAGAAATTTGATGATCTGATGAAGACCAAATTCGAGATGAGCTTAATGGGCGAACTCCAATTCTTTCTTGGATTACAAGTCAAGCCAAACTCGATGATGGAATATTCATCAGTCAAACCAAGTATATCCGAGATATTCTGAAGAGATTTAACCAAGACAAGAGCACACATATGAATACTTCCATGTCAACAAACTGTAAATTGGATGCTGATCCTTCTAGCAAGACAGTCAACATCACAACCTATCGGAGTATTATCATATCTCTTTTCTACTAAACGTACAGCCGGCCCGACATCATGTTCGTCACTTGTCTTTGTGCTTGTTTTCAAGCTGACCCGAATGAGTCCCACATGCACGCGGTCAAGCGAATTCTACGCTATCTCAAAGGAACTCCCAACTTAGGGTTATGGTATCCTAAAGACACTGATTTAAGATTAGTTGGCTATACTGATGCTGATTATGCAGGTTGTCGTATGGACATAAGAAAAAGCACGTCTGGCGGAGCACAATTTCTAGGCGATAAGTTGATCTGCTGGTCCTCAAAGAAACAAAATTGCGTGTCAAGTCGACGACCGAGGCGGAGTACGTCGTGACTGTCAGCTGTTGCCCGCAAGTTCTATGGATGCGGACGCAACTACGCGACTACGGGTTTGAGTTTAATAACATTCCCATTTACAGTGATTCTCAAAGTGATATTCCCATTACTTGCAATCTTGTTCATCATTCATGCGCGGAACACATAGATATTCGCTATCATTTTATAAAAAATCATGTAGAAAAAGGCACCATAGATATGTATTTTGTTAAAACAGAGCTTCAACTTGCCGACTTATTCACTAAAGCATTGGATGAAAAACGATTTCAATTCCTTATTGCTAAGCTAGGCATGTTGAATCTCAATCATGCTTGAAATGTGCTTCACATGCTCAATTATATTTACGTATGATATTCTATGTGCTTCCTGAACTTATTTGCTATATCTTGCGTGATTTTATTTTCAGATTTTTTTTAAAATAAATAATATAGTATATATATAATAAAAATAATAACATAAAATAAAATAAAATAAAAATTGGCGATGACGATACTTTTATCTATTTGATTTACTCAAAAAAATATTTCTTTGATATATGTCTAGTTCTTTGCTTAAAAATTCATGTGACATTCTTTTATTCAAAGAGCTTCGTTTGTTTCACTATACACAAAGCCACATCATATATGTGAGAATCTGAGCCTCCATATTTTTATTCTTGAGTGTGTCACACTTCAAATGACTATCCTTTGTTTTGTACTTCGTAGCTTCATTCTTGCTTTTGTGATAATTTGTCATAAAATTGATAAGGGCAAATTAGGAAATTACTCACTTGGCCCAAATTATCAGTCCTTTACTTTTACCTCTAGAAATCCCCTTTGAGCATTCTCCAACATTCTTTTTCTTTTGAAACCTGATTAAGCCTACAACCTTATTCCAAAGTTTCGGGGTTGCTGAATCAAGAAAAAGAGGGGGAGAAAAAGAAGATGCACACAATGAACTTCTCCCAATCATTATAAAAGAGAAACGCGGATCTCGCTGTGAACTTCTCCTAGATAATCTCGTATACTCCTAGAAGAGAAGCACCTCGAAGTGAACATCTCCAACGATAATCTAGATCCTTTATCGAGAAAATGAGAAGAGGAGCACAACCTTGGGTTCAAATTCAATAACTGTGAAACCTTCAAAAGGAACACGGTCTCGGCCAAAAAACAAAAGAAGGTCTCATCTCTCAAAGCTTCGTAAAGAAGAAGAGACTCATCTTGAGCAAGTGCAGAAGAAAAGAAAAGAAAAATGAGCAGAAATGAATTTCAAAAGTGCCCTTAGAATTGACGAATTTTTAAACTAACTAATTCCAAAAATATCCTACCCTTTTAGTCATAACCTAAAAATAATCCCTCCAAAGTCCCTTTGATTCAAATAGATGGACTTTCACTTGTTAAGTTGATTAAATACGCTACGATAACAAATTAATTGATATAATTTTATCGTATTGACATGAGTGATATATATACTAATTTCCATAATTAAAATAAATTGAGTGCTATGAGCGAACCATACGAGAGTTGTCGAAATGATTCATACTATGATCTTAGAATATTAGTTTAGTTTCATGATTTGAAGACAAATTATTATTCTATATGTCATGTGAAATTTTTGCGTGATAAAGTTCAAAATGGACAATCTGACCCCAAAACAAAATATCTTCGCACATTTCAAATGTATTAAAACATGCATTGGTTCAGATTTGATAAAATGCGAAATTTATGAAAAATGCAAAATTTTCATATACATGATTAGAGGATCATGACATTACGTTGAATTGATTAAATGCGTTATTTGTGTTCATATCATAAATTTTCATATGCATAATTTTGTTAAATATGTGCTATATTACCGAAAAGTTAAACGTGCATTTGTTAATGGCGAGTTTACATGAAAAATTTGTTCTTATCTCCTAAATGATTTACCTGCAATCAAGACTTCTAATGTTTTTCTCTAAAAATCACTGAATATTTCGAGCTCATCCGAGGAGTCAAGTGTTCAATTTCATCACAATTGGGAGATAATTGCATTTATTCAGAAATAGAGGGAGCCTTATGAATTTTTTTTTGGGTGCAAAAGTAAAAGATTAAATTTTTTTCATTAATCAGACCTGGTTTTTAACGAAAGCCCAAAATATTTTTTTTCGACCCCAAGCCCTTTAAACCTTACATGATCGAAAATTATTAATATAACTTTTTTGATCGAAAAACTCATACTCACGCAAACGAAAACGATCGCAAAACTTTTCGGATTCTCAAACTCTTCAACCGGCGAAGTCAAAACTCTCTTAAATCCTCAACGATTTTCTGTCAAAACTCGCCGAATTTGAAGGTAGAAACCAGTTTCAGGTCTTATTTCCGTTCCAAAACACACGAATCGCGATAGTTTTTCAAAATCATTCGACGAAAATTTTCAACTTCGCGACTTTTTCGACTAAAATATCTTAGGAAGTCAAAATTAACGTGTTTAAACTCGACCATTCCAATTAAAAGCATGATATTTGGAGTCGCAACTGATTTCTGTTCATTACGAGTCCAGATTAACTAATGATTTACCCAGAATCATCATTTTCATTTTTAAGCTTTCACTGTTTGATTTCAAATTTTTTAGGTCGAAAATAGTCCTATCGCAAACAGTGTCATCGAAGAACTTTAGTTTTTCGCTCAGTTTTATTCTATCGCAAAACTTAGCGGCTAAAACCTTATGTTTTCGATATGTTTTTATTCGATCCTAAAACTTCGTGGTGAAAACATTAGTTTTCGATAAAATTTTATTCGATCGCAAAAATAAGTGGCGAAAACTTTAAGTTTTTCGATACATTTTTATTCGATCGCAAAACTACGCAGCGAAAAACTTAATTTTTTCAACAACATTTTATTCAATCGCAAAATTACTTAGCAAAAAAACTTTAGTTTTCGATCAATTTTATTCGATCGCAAAACTCAGCGGCGAAAATCTTGAATTTTCGCTTAGTTTTTATTCGATCTCAAAACTCAGCGGCGAAAATCTTGAATTTTCGCGAAGTTTTTATTGGATCGCAAAACTTAGCGTTCGAATTCTGCTCGAATAAAATCACGCTGTAAAGACTTAGAAAATTTTTCAAACCTTTTTGTCTAAGTCTTTCAATAATACACTAAAACACTTAGAAAATTTCTTTCAAAATTTTCCCAAGTCATTTTTTTTACACATAAACACTGTTTGCGCATTAACAACAATTTAAATTGCAAAATTTAAATTTTTTCGCCATCCACAATTACTTACATTTGGATATGATTATATCAATCTATTGAATTTTATTCATTTTTTTTTTCAGAAATGGCTCATCAAGAGTACTCCTATATCTACTCTTCAGAAGCTTGACTGACAGACCACGACAACAACTACCAACTGGACCTCGCCACTTTCCGGTGTCCAGATGAAGTTATTATCTCCATCCTCAAAGGACATCCATTATGGCCAGCTCTCACCATGACTGCCTCAGTCCAAATGGTCTATCTCCAGCAGTTCTGGGGATGCATGAAGAGCCACATCGTCGGTGATGACGTGACATATACAACAAAGATAAACCAGAAGCACGTGATCATCGACAAGAATCTTCTGGCCATGGTGCTCGATCTACCGCATCACGAAGTTTGCGACTCACTACCAACAGATGCGGTGATCGTGGAAGACATGCTTCGGATGGGATATAAGCCACCGCTGGCGAAATTGGCCAACTTCCATGGAGAACATTGTCGGCATCATCAACAAATGTCTCTCCCCGACGCACTCCGGATTCGACAAAGCAAACGGGAACATTCTCAGAATATTCCACGGAGTCGTCTTCTCGAAGAACTACGACGTGGCCCAGCTAATTTGGAACGATTTAGCGGACCAAATACGTCAACGGGAAACAAAGTCGAAGGAAAAGTTTATGCCTTACGTACGGTGGTTCCCGGTGCTGATCTCCCACCTGATGGACGTACATCCGGAGATCCATCGTCTGCCACCCGTCGGAGGATACATACCGCCGAGGCTGCGGTTCTTCCACAACCCGAAGGCATCCGATCTGGCAATCCAACCGATGTTGATCCCATTGGAGTTTCTACGCCTGGCTGATCCTACCTACGTGGCCTACCAAGACTATTGCCAAAACAACTCCATCACGGAAGCAATGGTACGGTCCGTCGATCAGGCTCTGATGCCTTCCCGACACGAATCCCTGGTGGAGACACACGAGCCCGAAGTTGTGGCTCAGGAGACAGAAACACCGGCCATTGAGCCCGAAGGTGTTATTCGTGAACCCACACTTCAAGCCGAATCTTCTGAGGCCACTGAATCTGATGAGGAGTGCAGACTACAAAGAAGGGGCTCACGCAGACAACAAATCTCTGCCCCCGTCTGCATCTACCTCTACACCAACGACTTCGATGACATCTCCTCCACCGCCATCGGTACAAACGACCACACATGTTCACATTGAACATGTTTCAACATCCATAGTTCAGTATCATCTCAAGGATTGGATGGAAGCCCCGTGGACCCCCGACATCTTCGGAGCCAACAACGGGCCAACCCACCGACGTGGTGACTTCTGGGTTGTTAACGGATGTCTTTAGACGTTCCGGAATCCCAAGTCCTATCATAGGCGGTACGTCAGGGATATTCTCTGACCTTGTGACAGTGGAGCGCCTCCCTGGCCCCACTCCGGTGGTACCCATGATCGTGACGGAGCAAAGATTGCAAGAAGCCCTTTCCACAACCATCAACTCCCTCGAAGACCGGCTGATGGAAAGTATGCTACACGCCATCCAGACTTCCCGACGGGATACCGGGAAAGCACCAGTCTCAGAGGCAGCTCCTTCCGAAACCGACTCCCAACCCTTATCCTCACCACCACTAACCACCACCATACACCCCCCCATTCAACCCACCTTAACCACTCCAACCCAATCACCTTCCCTCATCAACCCATACACCATCCCTATAACCCAACTTCACGACATACTTATCTCTCACCTACTAGCCCTTGAGACAAGGACCCTGCTGAGGAGAGTCTCTACAAAAGGCTAGTAGATGAACCTGAGTCGCCCGCTCAAATGCGTTGTCGAGAAGAAAGCTCCCGTACGAAGCGAAGGCATGACGATTACGATGATTTGGATCGTCATGAGGGGGAGAAACGACAGAAGACCACAAGAAGCGGCCGTGGTCAGAGTCGAGAAAAGAAATCATCGACTCGTGAAGCTGGAGGTTCATCCACCAACCCACCAACCCACCAATCGCACTAACACCCGGCACAAACAACCACCATATCCACCACATCTCACACATAAACCATACCTCCCACTCCCAAAAATCCAAACTAAATCCCGACCTCCAACCTCCTCCAAAATCAACAAGAAGCAGTCGTCTATGATTAAACGAGAAGTGGCTGACGCATTGTAGATGATTACATCTTAAACGAGAAGTGGCTGATGCATTGGGAACTAGAAGAAGCTGGTCAAGCCAGGCTTTCCAACGTCAGATACTTCCTACAACAAGCTTCGGTAGATTTGGTGCTGCTTGAAGATGAAGAACTTCAAGAAGGCGAGAACTATAACTCCGCATTCCCTGAACTACCAGAGATGATCAGACATCGAGTCGACTCCCCTCCTTGTTTATCAAAGGGGAATGTCAGAATCGAAACGCCTTGCGAGAACGTACGGATTGAAGTTCCGTTCGTTAAAGACATAAGGAAGCAGATTTGGAGGCTCCAAATCGGATCAAGAAGCTAGATGAGCTAAATTTAAGGGGCATCTCTCACTGGAAAGAAAGAAAGAAGATGGAGCACATTTTCATGTTGACCTACCTCGGTCCGGATCGAAGTGGCGTCTCAACGGATCAACTTAGATGAAATTTCAGGGACAAGCCATCGATTGACGAAAGCTATATGTCGTTCCTTCCACTAGACGAAATATATCGTCTGTTCCAGATGTATAAGAGAAAATACCAGACACCCACTGGTTATATCAAAAGGAAGAACTCGAGGGGTTGAAGAGATTCATGGTGCGGCAGATCAAGTTCCACACCGCACACGACCTTCAAATTGCCGTAGAAAACAACCTGACGAAGGTCAACATGGAGTCTCCGCTCATAAAAGACTTCCCCCTCAACAACTTCCCGGAGAATTACATCTTCAAGAAGCCAGTCATCTCCATCAGATATCGGAATCCAATTCTTGGAAAGACGAGAGCGATGATGAAGTCTGAAGTTCATAAATTCTTTGACGGGACGTTGAAGCTCGTGAGGAAGAATATAGAGAAGAGGTTGGCGGAGATCACTGAATAAATGATTTTCGAGGACCTTGGAGAAGAAGAGGCCCCGCTCCTAAATGGGCTTTTGGATGCTATAAATGAAAGACTGGAGCTAAGGAATGCTGTCCGACACTACGAGACAGCATTGAGATTGAGGAGATCCCTCTACGCCTGACAAGGATAAACGGAGCTGAAGAGAAAACAAGCACAAACGGGGAGATTGAAGAAAAATAGAAATTGTGCTTTGTTAATTAGTTATCCTTGTAATTAGGGGCGTAGCTCGTATTTTTGTTAGTGTAAGACTAGTTTGTAAATATACCATGTATAGAGGTATATATACCATGTACACAATAAAAATCAATACACAAGTTATTTTCAGAAAATACAAAGCATTGAATTCACATTCTAGAGAGAGAAATACAATTGAAAACTTCCACTCTCTAATCGTTTCTCTCTCCCGATCTTCAAACTTGATATTCGACCGATGGTAACTTTCGAGAATTCTTATTCGAATATCTAGAATTCATGCTTAGATCGATCTTTAGTTGATTAATTAGGACCTAACAAGGTCCTCTATTGGTATAACAATCCATCATTATTTGTTGGTATAACAATTTAAACGGTTGGTGTAATCGCAACATTTGTTGGTATATTTGATTAGTATTTGGTGGTATAATAAACATATATTTTGGTATAATGATTTAGTGGACTTCAAGTACAATTTATAAAATAATTGATATAATATTGGCATTTGTTGGTATAATAGTCACAAATTAGATGAAAAATAATAATATAGTAAATGGTCTTGTTGGTATGATAATTGAATTTATTAGTATAATTAAGGATATTTTGTTGGTATAATATTTGGTTGATATAATTATCGTGCGTCCTGATATAGTGCGTGAAAATTAGTTCGTATAACAAACTTATAATAACTTTATTTGTTGGTATAATAGTGATAACAGTTGGTATAATACTCTTGAATTCGACTTTGTACGATAATTGAAGCAATTACAACAGGTTTTAGTTCCACCACTAATAACAGGGCCCTTCATAAGCTGATCTCATTTGCCAGTGATAACACGGAAGGGCAGAAAAGAGAAGAAAAAACAAAGGACAATAATAAGATAAATCAAACATGACTTTAAACTCAAAAATAAAAAGGTTCCATAGGACGAAAGATGCTTCTGATGAAAGAAGAGAACCCCCCAATCACTTGATAAGTGCAGCAGCTAGCACGTTCTTCAAATGCTCAGCGCTTTCACTGGGTGTCTGAATCGTAAAGGTATGAACAACTTCACCGTTGTCATTTATGGTTATGTCGCATTCTTGTGCATCAAGCTGATGCTCTCTCAACACTTTAACAACTCCAGAAACGGGGTGAATCTCCAAAGGACAGCTCATCCTCACAACAGCATCACCACCGTGCCTTTCATGGAACTCGAACTCTGGGATGTCAAGGTCTTGCGGGCCATCATTATTATTACCCATCTCAGCCTCCATTGTTTTTATCTTTGTCTGAAGATCGGTGATGTAAGCGATTGCATCACCCAGTAGAGAGGCTTTATCCATCTTCGATATAGTTGGGACCACAGCTCGAAGAGCGTAGAACCTCTGGTTAAGCTTTTCGCGTCTCTGCCTCTCAGCTTCAACGTGATTGAGGGCTTCTTCTCTGCCATTTGCGGGCTTTCGACCTCTCTTTCTGGGCCTTCGTTCTTCGGAGAGATGGTATAAGTCATCTTTGTTCTGTTCCATGCGTGAGATTAGGGCTTGCGGGTCAATCCCGTTACTTTCATCTCCGTTCGATGAGCTTGGATAGGCTTTTGTTCCTAGCTCGTATGAATCTGGCGAATACTCAGAATCATCTTCGATTTTGGGGGAGAAGCTGATGCTAATCGGGCCCGATCGCGAGCCACCTATACGGAGTTCTTGCCCGAATATCTTTCTTGCCTGGGAGTTGTTAATCTTCACGAGGATCGATTTAGCAGACCGGATTAGATTAGGGTTTTCGGGTAATGACTTTCTCGAACCAATCTCAACCACGCCCGACTTTGATGGGATGAAAGCCACCGTGTTAAAACAAGCCCTTTGGGCTAAATACGATCTTGACTTGTAACGATTGAGACAGCTCTTCATGTCTGAAGCCCATATCGTTCTCCCCGAGTTGAACGACTGAGAAGGGACGGAGGGCTTATCGAATGGGAAAACAAAGTACATTGAAGTTAGATAGAACATCTCGACGTCGGAAACTGCGTCTAGCTTCATTGCCACGTTATCGTCTTCTGAACCGCCAAGGTACGTGTGAATTTTTTGAAGCACTTGTTTTCTACGGTCTCCTTTCTCATCATCCCCAGATTTGCTACTATTGTCTTTTGATTCTTCTCGTAAGAAACCGTCGCCCCATATTAAGGCGGACTTACCAGATTTTGATTTCGAGACGTGCCAATATATTGCGTAAGACCAATCGGATCCTTCAGCCATTTTGGAGAGAGAATGTTGGATTCCCAAATCCTCACCGGTAGATGAAAACTCGGATAAGATATTATTCGAAGCTGACCAAGCAAAGTATTCGGCAGCTTCGGTGCCTAACACACTTTCAACTTCAGTCTTTTCTGCCTCGTTCAACAGAAAACTTTTCCCCATTTAATTTCTCGAACTAGTGAGGGTTTCAACGAGAAAAACCTTTTGATTCCCAATTCTCGAGGTAAACACCGGAACACTGAAGCTATAGCTCACTGAAATTACTTATTAACTTCTGCTACGAGCCTGCAGACCACAAATTAAATTCAACAAACATCTCGTTAGCAAAAACACAAACACGAAATGATTCCTATAAACGAATAAGGAAATTCGTATTTTCAGATAAATCCCTTGCAAAATAACAAATACAGAAAATCAACCAGCGCAATCATCTAACTGTGCCACTGTAAATTAATAATTTCTCATGTAATAAACAACAGCTTACCCCCCAATAATTAAATAACCCTCAGAAACCCGAAATATTGAAAACTAGGTCTTGGACACGCAAAAGCAGTGAGAGTAGATTCGGACCAACGATATTGGTTTTCTCTACTAATCAACCATAATCATTGAGGATTTGCAGTCTAACAGAGTTGAAAAAAGTATGGGCTCAGAACATTGAATAATGTTTCAAAGGAAAAAAAAAAGGAAGATTAACAAGAAGATGAAAAACGAACAACCAATATTATCTTCCTTTCAAGTCTCGCTTCCAGAGGTAGTAGCTACCTGAAAAGTAAAAGTGGATTCATGAATCCGTCGTGGTCTTGTTCAAATCAAAGAAGCTCGTGTTTCTTGTGACTTCTATCAAATGTAGTAGATCTGATTCTGAAGCCACTCAATACTAGTAATAAAATCGAAATGCATTTCAATTTTTTCATTTTCTTTTAATTATCTTAAAGCGTGAGGTGAATAAAAAGCGTGACTGGTAATAACAAGTCGACGACGCGTGAGTGGCGTCGCACGGTTTTGTATGAGCCACATGTCTCTTCGAAGCGGCCAAGTGGCCGCATGTAGATTACTAAGTTTTTTTTTTTTTTCTTTTAATGATATCGTTTTCATTTAGTTTTGTTATTCATGTAAAGCAAGTTCGATGCTCATCTAGTGCATTTAATTTATGACTCAACCGACCGCTGATTATGTTATTAACTATTTTTTGTTCATAATTTTTGTTATAAAATATTTATTTTATATAAAGCTTTTATCTTAATATTAGTATAATATACTCTAATTAATATTAGATGAGAATTTTAAAGGAGAACAAACATAACTCTTTTATTTGATTTTTATGTACTTGTATACATCCACTAACAAGGCCTATATGTAGGCAAACGTTGCTACATTTAAAGTTATGCACTACACTATTAAATGATATGTATGACACACATGTCTAGGGACACCATATTATTATAATATTTATAATACTTCCACATAGATGTCTATTTAGAGAATATGATATGGTGTTATTGGCTGCCTCGTTAAAAACCTTATTAGCAAAAATCGAGGGGGATAAAAACCTAGTGAAAGAAAAAAGAGTGCAATGCGTATTTCAATGTCACCCGATGCAAACATCACTTGAGATCTTTAGATTAAATATACGAGTTTCTCGAATATCATTGGAGGAAGTGATTTAGTGAATAGATCAGCCAGGTTGTCACTTAAACGGACTTATGTTAATTTCACCGGTTTCTCGAAGGTCATGCTTGTAGAAGAATTTCGGTGATATATGTTTGGTTTTATCACCTTTCATATATTCTTCCTTTAGTTGAGCGATACATGCCGCATTGTCTTCATATAAGATCCAAGGAGGTAACTTATTGGATAATAGCCCACATGTTTGTTGTATATGTTGAATTATCGACCACAACCAAACGCATTCTCTGCTAGCTTTATGACTCGCTAATATTTCAGCGTGATTAGACGAAGTTGCGGTTAAACTTTGTTTAACGGACCGTCATGAAATAGCATATCCGCCGTATGTAAATAAATAACCAGTTTGTGATCGAGCATTATGTGGGTCGGATAAAAATCTGCAAATCGAATTAAATATGTCCTTGATTCAGTAGAATCGAACAATCACATATCAATGTTCCTTGGAGGTATCAAAATACTTGTTTAACTCCGTTCTAATGCCAACGAGTCGGTGACGAACTATATCTCGCCAATAGATTTACAGTGAATGTTATATCATGTCGGGTATGACTCGCAAGAGACATTAGAGTTCCAATAGCACTAATATATGGTACTTCCGAACCAAGTAGTCTTCATCACGTTCATGTGGTCTGAACGGATCTTTATTAACGTTTAAAGATCGAACAATCATTGGAGTATCATGGATGAGCTTTGTCCATATAAAATCTTTTCAATACCCATTTCGTATATGTTTCTTGATACATATTTCTTTCTTCAGATACTGAATTTGTAAAGATAGAATTATTTTACCGAGATCCGTCATTTCGAATTCTCTTTTTCAAACAATCAATAGCTTTTGATAACTCAACAGGAGTTCCAATTATCTTAATACCATCAACATAAATTGCAATAACGACAAACTCGTTTTCACGTATTCTCATAAATATGCAAGGACACGTTTGATCACTTTTATATCCCTCTTTCACTAAATATTCACTGAGGCGTAATACCACATACGCCCAGAGTGCTTTAATCCATAAAACGATTTATTCAATTTAATTGAGTATCCATCGCTAGGTGTTGAATTCTCAGGCCACTTAAATCCCAAGTTCATATAAATGTCACTGTCAAGTGCACCATATAAATATGCAGTGACAACATTATAAAACGAGTCCTTCACGTATTGCCAGACTAATTATAAAATGAAAAGTACTTGCATCCACCACAGGAGAATACGTTTCTCATAATCAATACCAGGTCGTTGCGAAAAATCTTGCGCAACAAGCCGTGCTTTGTATCTCATAATTTAACCCTCTTCATTTCACTTCCGGATGAAAACCCATTTAAATCCAACTGGCTTAACATTTTCTGATATGCAGGCTACAGGTCCGAAAACTTTTCGTTTCTCAAGTGATTTTAATTCTGCCTTGATTGCATCTTTCCATTTTGGCCAATCATTTCTTTGTTCAGGTAGTTGAGTTTATTGAGAGCATAGTTTATTGAGAGCTCTTCAATATTATTATTTTCCGAACGTTCAGGTACTTGAGTTTTATTTTCATAATCGTTTATGCCCATTTGATTGCTTGTGTACTGACGAGGGAAGAATACAATCACTTGAGTTCGTGTGTATCCGCTAAAGACATGCGTGAGATGCTACAAGTCACTCACGAACGAACCACTCGAGTTGTAAAAGAAAGAATAGCGCTCATAACTCATCAATACGAGTTGTTCACAATGGAAGCCGATGAAACTATAAGTCACATGTATGCATGATTCATGACCATCATCAATCAGATGTTTTCTCTTGGCAAGATCATTCCCGATAATGAGAAGGTTAGGAAACCATGAGATCACTTCCGAGAAAATGGAATCCCAAAGAGACTGCTATCTACGAAGCCAATGATTTAGATGAGCTATCTATCTCCGAGTTAATCGGGTCTCTAACGTCATATGAGATGACTAAAATATCCATGAAAGAAAAGCCACAAGCTAGGAATCAACAAACCATTGCTTTAAACGTTGAAAAAGAAAGTGGTTCTGATGGAGACATCGAAGAAGAAGAGGACATGATGAAGGAATTAGCTGTGCTGACCAAAAGATTTGAGAAGTTCCGACAAAGAAGAAGATTCAAAGGGAACTCCAAATTCCAGCAGAAGAACAAGGGAATATCCTAATCCGAGAATAATGTCCAAAAATACTTCAGGTGTACCAAGCCAGCTCACTTTGCTTCAAACTGTCCATTACCAAGCGATGATAAAAAGATAAAAAAGCAGAAGGCCATGGTGACAAACTGGGAAGATTCCGAGAATGAACAAACAGAGAAAGAAAACCTTGCTTACGTGGTTGATGATGATCAGGTATCTTCTTCATATACTATTAAGACAATTAATATTCTTAATGAGTTATATGCGAGTATGAAGAATCTCCTAATAACATCTCTTCAGTTTTTGAAGTAGATGAACGTAAGGAAGAGCTATGTGAAATAATTCAAAATGCTCATGAAAAGATCAAGTCGCGCACGTCGCTAACGAAAAAGTTGGCTAAACAGCGAGATGACTTAGCGAGAAAAACATCATGCTTATCTAGAAATCACACGCTTGAAAGCAGAGATAGATTCTTCTAAGAAAGAAAAAGTTTAATGCGATTGCAAGGAACTTGAATCTAGAGATATCACTACACTTAGACATTTTCTTAGAAGAAAAAGAGCGAACTATTGATAGACTTCTCGAAGGGAAGCAAAACTTAGATATGTTACTGAATATGCCTAAAAATACTATAAAATCAGGGATTGGATATTCCATGGTAGAAGAACATGTTTCACCAGTTGTACGAAAACCAAAATGTTTTTCATGTGGTTGTAATGGTCATTATTCATACAAATGTTTTTTGAAGAGAGCCGATAAATCTAAATATGTTTGGAGGCCAAAGAAATTCCCTGATAACCATGTTCCTAAAACTAATGTACCTAAGTTCGTGAGATCACAATCTGCGATGTATGATATATCACATGTCAACATGAGTTACTTTGCAACTAACATTGTAGGACCCAACCAGCATTGGGTACCTCAGAAAATAACTCATTCCTGCAGGTACAACGAAGAAGTTCCAGCAAGAAAAACAGGTGGTACCTCGACAACGGGTGTTTCCACCACATAACAGGTGATATCAGTAAATTTGTGTCGTTGAAAGCATATGACGGAGGATATGTTTCATATGCTGACAACACCAAAGCTAGGATCATTGGAGTTGGAACTGTCGGTAACAATTTACTTACTACTATAGATGACATATGGCTAGTTAATGATTTAGAACATAATTTCATAAGCATAAGTCAATTGTGCGATAAGGGTTATATCGTAACTTTTGTAAATGATAAATGCGTAGCTAAAATTGATGATGAGGTTATATTTAGTGGATCTAGGTATGACAATATCTATTGGATCACTCTTGATGATATCACTAACCAAAATGTCAAGTGCCTAGCAGTTATATAGGATATCACATGGTTATAGCATAGACGCTTGGGACATGCCAATATGGAGCTGATATCTCATATAACCAGCAAAGAACTTGTAAGAGGTGTTCTCGACAAGAAATTCACCAAGGACAGAACGTGTAAGGCGTGCCAAATGAGTAAGCAGACTAAGACATTCTTTAAGGTAAAGAATGCGATATCTACTTCCAGACCTCTGGAACTACTTCATCTCGACCTTTTTGGTCCGCTTCAGACAATGTCTTTGTTATTGTTGATGATTATTCTAGGTACACGTGGGTGATATTTCTTGCGCACAAGAGTGAAGCATTAGACAACTTTGCACCGCTAGTGAAGAGACTTGAAAATGAAAAAGAAATGATCGTGTGCAATATACTTGGTAATAACGGTCTCGGATTTGATAGTAAATCATTTGCATCTTTTTATGATCAGTATGGGTATATTTATAACTTCTCTGCTCCTATAAGACCCCATCAGAACGTCGTAGTTGAGCGGAAAAATAGAGTGTTACATGAGATGGCTGGATCAATGCTACATGAGTACGATATTCCCAAACAATTTTGGGCGAAACCCGTTAGTACAACTTGTTATGTGTCTAATCGCGTTTTTCTTAGGCATATATTAAAGAAAACCTCCTATGAAATTTGGAATGGTAGAACTCCAAATATAGGATATTTCCTAAGATCTCATCCTTATTTCAGCAATTAGTTTAGGAAAATAAGAACTTATCGGTTTCTTTCTAATCAGCCTTTAATAACATTTCCTTATTTAAAAAGATCACATCAAATCATTCTCAGATCTCTGATTGCTTGATTGACGGTTCATTTCCATGTCTTATTGATCATTTTCGGTAGAAATCTTTGAGTTGGTTATTCTTTGAAAGATATCTTAAGCTCTTGCTCTTCTTTGGCATCTAAACGCTTTGGGAAAGTAGTATCTTGAAGGTTTCTTTCTTAGTCCTTAAGATAAGCTCGCTTTAGTTCTTGAAATCACTCACGATTATTCTTTCCTTGAAACTTCTGAGTGATTGGCGGTTTATTTTTTTTAATTCAAAATATCTTGGAACCGTTCAAATCGCATCCTACTATTTCCTAGGTGATCACTTCGTTCCTCATTTTATTCTGCCTTAAATTTCCATCTTCGAAACTTCACAGCTCTAAATTGCTTGTAAAAAGAACATTGAAGCAGATGTGAAGGGAACCTATGATGGCAAGTTGATATAACCAAGTTCTGAGAGCTCTGACAAGGGAATTCCATATGAAATGCTGATAGTGATTCCAACCATTAAAACGTTTCTTCCATGATATTTCATCCTTAGTTCCATCTCTAAGTTTTCAGCTACGCACTAAGCTTCTATTTTCAACTCTTGGGATCCCTCCTTTTTTTATGCCGAAGGAGTCGTGTGTGGAGTCGAATGGTCTTCTATTGGGATAGTAAGGTATTTAATGCGGAGTCGTGTATGGAGTCGAATGGTCGTCTATTGGGAGAGTAAGGTAATTAATGAGGAGTTGTGTGTGGAGTCGAATGGTCGTCTGTTGTGTTAGTACGGTGGAATCCATTTTTATTTTGATGATATATCATATGAATTGCCTATTATGATACTTATTCGTGCTTAATGATTGCTATGTCTCGATAAGTATCTGCTGCCTGAACCATGTTTGGAAAATGCGCACTTAGGCAGTGGGACCACATAAGCTGGTAAATTAGAAACTCATTTATGATATATCTATGCATGTTACATGTGACATCTGCACTTAGACATGGGGAGTAAAATCTATCTATGATATATCTATACATGTTACATGTGATATCTGCACTTAGACCGTGAGAGTAAAATCCATCTACGATATATCTTTGCATATCACATGATATCTGCATTTAGGCAGGGGGAACATACATATTGAGATTTTGAAATATAATATGCTCTGAAAGGGATCATGAGGTACTTAGCCATATGGATTAGGAATTACATGATCGAATATGCTTATACGCTTTCGTGATGCATTAATTACATGTCATCATAAAAAAGGAGGAGAATGTTGACCTTTTTGGTCTATATACTTTGGAGAGTTTTGATGATCTATGTAATTAGGGCTATAACTTGAGCAATTCGATTTGGTGTATTAAAATGTCTAAGTATATGCTAATATTCGACTATGCATGTTTTATAGGCTACATCATTGAAAAATGTTGAATATTTGATCTATTGTGATTATGTGCTTAACAGGTAAAACTATGCGATCACATTTTATAGATGTCTCACATGCTAGGAAATATACGATTGCAGATACATTGTGCTATTTATGGTAAAAACGTGTGACATATCATGCTGGACTATATATGGAATGTGTTATATCCGTTTGAATTTGTCTATTCTAGGAATAAATCATTTTGATAATCTTTGCATGTATCTTACTTATATGGAAAAATCGATTAAGATTTGTTATTGCTGAAATTAAGGAAACATAAAAGGAAAAGATCCTGATTGATTGATTCTATATGATGCTAGCTGGATACCACATATGGAAAGTGCTGTTATGGAAAATATCATCCTGAATAGAAGTATATGCCTTGATTTCGAATTTGTGCTTTTAAATGGAATAAAATCATGCTATTATGAGCTTGTGACCATTGTGATATTATATGAATGTCATGATTTGATTGGCATATCAATTGCTCGATAATTACATGGATTATGTGCCTATTTTGGATATTATCTTGTGATTGACTTTCCATGTAAGTGTTTGGTGCAAAAGGTCTATATATACAACACAACACTTAGAATTCGAGCTAAGAAGATAGAAAAAGCAGAAGAAACAAGTTTTAGAGTTTGAGCTTACACTTGAGAAACCTTCTGCTGTTGAGGGTCCATTAGTGATAACCTTCTGCCGATTGCGCCTACACTTGTGATATCCTTTCTGTAGTCTGAGCTTACACCTGCAAACTCCATCACTGATCGAGAGATCCATTTCATATCCCTCCACCATATATTTCTGTCTTCGGACGTGTTGTCTTTGGAAGTGATCGGTACACGAAGGAGGCAAGGTCGACGTTTACGCGCACGTGAAGGGAAGGATTGTGTTCCGGGGGCCCTTCGGTAGCGAGCTGTTTCCGGCTGGGAATAGGACATTCCCTGGAGTGAAACTCGGCGTGCGGTAACCTAGGGATGTCTAGAGTTCGACCTGTTTCAGTTTGTGTATTGTGCTAAATCAATCAGTTTTGTAACCAACTAAGGTAACATTATAGTTATTGATTTAAACTCTTGAGGAGTAAACCCGGTTGAGGATATAACCTCTACAAAATCCTGGTTTCACTTTACTTTTCAGTACTTTATATTCTCTATGAGACATATCCAATAATGACATTCCACGGCACTATGAGATAACCTATGAAACGTCTTTGATAAGTGATTACTTAGAAAGGCTAAATGTTTCTATGTTATAACACATAAAAGTTCTTGAAAAAGAATAAGCGAAAATTTTCAAGCATAATTCACCCCCCACCTCCCCCCCTCCCTGGCACATTTTTCACTTCAAAACCTTTGGCTTTTAAATGGATTTTAGCATCTAGTGCCAAAGATAAATAATTCTGGCAACATATATCGAGTGTAACAAACTCAATTTTTGTCATGTTCGACATGTTGCCATAATGAAACAATGAAAATGATTAGTCGTCAATAAATCACTATAATGACTATATTAAATAAATTTAGGCAGTTTAGCCTGGTCATATCATGGGTATAAACCGACAAATATTAGGCGGTACAAACCATCACAGAATAGGCGGTGCAAACCAGCACATATTAGGTGGTACAAACCATCACATAATAGGCAGTGCAGACCATCACATATTAGGTGGTACTGTTAGGTCTTATTTAATCAACTAACAATCTATCTAAGCATGAATTATAGATATTCGAATAAGAAATCTCGAGACTTACATTCGGTCGAATATCGAGTTTGAAGATCGGGAGAGAGAAACGATTAGAGAGTGGAAGTTTTCGATTGTATTTCTCTCTCTAGAATGTGAATTCAATACTTTGTGTATTTTCTGAAATTATTGTGTATTGAGTTTTGCTGTGTACATGGTATATATACCTCTATACATGGTATATTTACAAACTAGTCATACACTAACAAAAATACGAGCTATGCCCCTAATTACAAGGATAACTAATTAACAAAGCACAATTTTTATTTTTCTTCAATCTCCCCCTTTGTGCTTGTTTTCTCTTCAGCTCCGCTTATCCTTGTCGGGCGTAGAACAATCTCCTCAATCCCAACTGTCTTGCAGTATCGGACAACATTCCTCAGCTCTAGTCTTTCGTTTATAGCATCCAGAAGCTCATTTAGGAGCGGAGCCACTTCTTCACCAAGGTCCTCGAAGATTGTTTCTTCAGTGATCTCCGCCAACCTCTTCTCGATGTTCTTCCTTACGAGGTTCAACGTCCCGTCACAGAATTTGTGAACTTAAGACTACATCATCGCTCTCGTCTTTCCAAAAATTGGATTCCGATATGTGATGGCGAGGCCTTGCTTCTTGAAGTTATTATTCTCTGGGAAGTCGCTAAGTGGAAAGCCTTTAATGAGCGGAGACTCCATGTTGACCTTCTTCATATTGTTTTCTACGTCAATTTGAATGTCGTGTACGGTGTGGAACTTTATCTGCCGCACCATGAATCTCTGCAACCCCTCGAGTCATTCCTTCTTGATATAACCAGTAGTATCTGGTATTTTTTCTTGTTCATTTGGAACAGACGATACACTTCGACTGGTGGAAGGATCGACAGATAGCTTTCGTCTATCTCCTCTCGAGTATGGTCGTTGTCCGCTCGCTCAATGTGGTAGATCGAGGTTGGAAAGCTTCCAATCGTGTGCGATACGCCCACGAGTTGGAGGATTGGTGCCTTGTCCCTGAAATTTCTTCTAAGATGATCCGTTTGGACGCCACTTCGATTCGGACAGAGGTAGGTCAGCATGAAGATGTGCTCCATCTTCTTTCTTTCTTCCTAGTGGGAGATGCCCTTTAAATTGAGCTCATCTAACTTCTTGATGCGACTTGGAGACCTCCAAATCTGCTTCCTTATGTCTTCAATAAATGGAACTTAAATCCGTACGTTCTCCCAAGGCGTCTTGATTATGACGGTCCCCTTTGATAAGCAAGGAGGGGAGTCGACTCGATGCCTGATCATCTTTGGTAGTTCAGGGAGTGCAGAGTATTAGTTCTCGCCTTCTTGAAGTTCTTCGTCTTCAAGCAGCACCAAATCTACTGAAGCGTGTTGTAGGAAGTATCTGACATTGGAAGGCTTGGCTTGACCAGCTTCCTCTAGTTCCCATTGTGTCAGCCACTTCTCATTTAATATGTAATCATCTACGATCGCATGTGGATTGTAGATGACTGGTTCTGGTCGATTTTGGAGGAGGTTGGAGGTCGGAATTGGATTTGGACTTTTGGGAGGGGGAGGTAGTGATTGTGTCTTAGCTGTGGTGGATGTAATGGTTGTTTGTTGGCGGGTAGTGGGTTGTGTGGTTGGTGGGTTGGTGGATGAACCTCCAGCTTCACGAGTCGATGTTTGCTTTTCTCGACTCTGACCACGCCGCTTCTGTGGTCTTTTGTCGTTTCTCCCCCTCATTAAGATCCAGATCACCGGGATCGTCATGTCTTCGCTTTGTGCGCGAGCTTTCTTCACGGCAACGCATTTGACAGGGCGGCTCAGGTTCATCTACTAGCCTTCGAGAGAGATTCCCCTCAGCAGGGGTCCTCGTCTCAAGAGCTAGTAGGCGAGAGATAAGAATATCGTGAAGTTAGGTTATAGGAATGGTGTATGGGTTGATGAGGGAAGGTGATAGGGTTGGAGTGGTTAAGGTGGGTTGTATGGGGGTGTGTATGGTGGTGGTTAGTGGTGGTGAGGATAAGGGTGGGGTTTGGGTGTCGGACGGAGCTGCTTCTGAGACTGGTGCTTTTCCGGTATTCCGTCAAGAAGTCTCAATGGCGTGTAGCATCCTTTCCATCAACAGG
This sequence comes from Linderniella brevidens, assembly GCA_004919715.1. NCBI lineage: Eukaryota > Viridiplantae > Streptophyta > Magnoliopsida > Lamiales > Linderniaceae > Linderniella > Linderniella brevidens. The sequence continues at coordinate 12,211,356 of SWDC01000148.1, forward strand.
TCTTCAAGAGAGTTGATGGCTGTGGAAAGGGCTTCTTGTAATCGTTGCTCCGTCACGAGGATTGGTACCGCCGGAGTGGGGCCAGGGAGAAGATCCCCGACGTGCCGCTTGGGAGAGGACTTGTGATGTTGGAACGTCCAATGACATCCGTTCACAACCCAGAAGTCACCACTTCGGTGGGTTGGCCCGTTATTGTCACCGAAGATGTCGGGGGTCCAACGGGGTTCCATCCAATCCTTTAGATGATACTGAATGTATCATCTCTATGGATGTTGGAACAAGTTCAATGTGAACCTGTGTGGTCGTCTGTACTGATGATGGTGGAGGAGATGTCATCGAAACCATTGGTGTAGAGGGAGATGAAGAAGGGTCAGAGATTTGTTATCTGCATGAGCCCCTTCGTTGTAGTCTGCATTCCTCATCAGATTCGGTGGCCTCAGGAGATTCGGCTTGAGGTGTTGATTGTTGAGGGACGCCTTTGGGCTCAATAGCCGGTGTGTCTGTCTCCTGAGCCGTGGCTTCGGGCTCGTGTGTCTCCACCAGGTATTCGCGTCGGAAGACATCGGAGCCTGATCGACGGACCGTACCATTGCCTCCGTGATGCAGTTGTTTTGGCAATAGTCTACGATCGCATGTGGAGCCCTCCAAATCTGCTTCCTTATGTCTTCAATAAACGGAACTTCAACCCGTACGTTCTACCGAGGCGTCTCGATTCTGACGGTCCCCTTTGATAAGCAAGGAGGGGAGTCGACTCGATGCCTGATCATCTTTGGTAGTTCAGGGAGTGCGGAGTTGTAGTTCTCGCCTTCTTGAAGTTCTTCGTCTTCAAGCAGCACCAAATCTACTGAAGCTTGTTGTAGAAAGTATTTGCTCTTGGAAAGCCTAGCTTGAGCAGCTTCCTCTGGTTCCCATTGCGTCAGCCACTTCTCGTTGAAGATGTAATCATCTACAATCGCATGTGTATCGTAGACGATTGCTTCTGGTTAATTTTGGAGGAGGTTGGAGGTCGGGATTGGATTTTGACTTTTGGGAGTGGGAGATAGTGTTGGTGTGTGGAATGTGGTGGATATGGTGGTTGTTTTTTGGCGGGTAGTGGGTTGTGTGGTTGGTGGGTTAGTGGATGAACCTCCAGCTTCACGAGTCGATGTTTGCTTTTATCGACTCTGACCACGTCCTCTTCTTGTGGGCCTTTGCCGTTTCAACCTTTCATGACGATCCGGATCATCGGGATCGTCATGTCTTTGCTTTGTGCGGGAGATTTTTTCACGGCAATGCATTTGGGGCTGGCGGCTCGAGTTCATCTACTAGCTATCGGTAGAGACTCTCCTCAGCAGGGGTCCTCGTCTCAAGGGCTAGTACGCGAGAGATAAGTATATCGTGAAGTTGGGTTATAGGAATGGTGTATGGGTTGATGAGGGAAGGCGATTGGGTTTGAGTGGTTAAGGTGGGTTGTATGGGAGTTTGTATGGTTGTGGTTAGTGGTGGTGAGGATAAGGGTGGGGTGTGGGTTTCAGACGGAGCTGCTTCTGAGACTGGTGCTTTCCCGGTATCCCGTTGGGAAGTCTAAGTGGAGTGTAGCATCCTTTCCATCAGCCGGTCTTCAAGAGAGTTGATTGCTGTGGAAGGGCTTCTTGTAATCGTTGTTCCGTCACGAGGATCGGTGCCGCCGGAGTGGGGCCAGGGAGGCGCTCCACTGTCATAACATCTGAGAAGATCCCTGACGTGTCGCCTGGGAGAGGACTTGTGATTCTGGAACGTCCGAGGACATCCGTTAACAACCCATAAGTTACCACTTCGATGGGTTGGCCCGTTTGGCTCCAAAGATATCGGGGGTCCAATGGGCTTCCATCCAATCCTTGAGATGATACTGAATGTATCATCTCTATGGATGTTGGAACAGGTTCAACGTGAACCTATGTGGTCGTCAGTACCGATGGTGGTGGAGGAGATGTCGTCGAAGCCATTGGTGTAGAGGGAGATGCAGAAGGGGCAGAGACTTGTTGTCTGCGTGAGCCCTTCGTTGTAGTTTTAATTCCTCGTCGGATTTGGTGGATTAAGGAGATTCGGCGTGAGGTGTTGTTTGTTGAGGGACACTTTCGGGCTCAATAGCCGGTGTTTCTGTATCCAGAGCCACGGCTTTGGGCTTGTGTGTCTCCACCCGGGATTCGCGTCGGGAAGGAATCAGAGCCTGATCGACGGACTGTACCATTGCCTCACTGATGGAGTTATTTTGGCAATAGTCTTGGTAGGCGACGTCGGTGGGATCAGCGAGGCTTAGCATCTCCAATGGGATCTGCATCGGTTGGAGCGCCAGATCGGATGCCTTCGGGTTATGGAAGAACTGCAACTGCGGCGGTATATAACCTCCAACGGGTGGAAGACGAGGGATATTCGGATGCACTTCCATCAGGTGGGAGATCAGCACCGGAAACCACCGTGCGTAAGGCAAAAATTTCGCCTTCGACTTCGTTTCCCTTTGACGCATTTGGTCCACTAAGTCATTCCAAATTAGATGGGCCACCTCGTATTTCTTCGGGAAGACGACACCGTGGAAGAATATGAGAATGTTCCCGTTTGCCTTGTCGAAACCGGAGTGCTTCAGGGAGAGACATTTGTTGATGATGCCGAACAATGTCCTCCATGGATATGGGATCCCATTGTTCTGGAAATTTGATAGTTTCGTCAGTGGTGGCTTATATCCCATCTGATGCATGTCTTCCACGATCACCACATTTGTTGGTAGTTAGTCGTAAACGTCGTGATGCGGTAGATCGAGCACCATGGCCAGAAGATTCTTGTCGATGATGACGTGCTTTTGGTTATTTTTGTTGTGTATTGCACGTCATCCCCAACGATGTAGCTCCTCATGCATCCCCAGAACTGTTGGAGATAGACCGTTTGGATGGAGGCAGTCATGGTTAGAGCTGGCCACAATTGATGTCCTTTGAGGATGGAGATGATCACTTCATCTGGACCCCGGAAAGTGGCAAGGTCCAGTTGGTAGTTGTTGTCGTAGACTTTCACCCAACCGTCTGAATAGTAGATGTGGAAGTACTCTTGATGAGCCATTTCTAAAACAATGAATAAAGTTTATTAGATCGATATAATCATTTGCAAGTTGTATTAAGCAATTGTGAAAAAATTTAAATTTTGTAATTGAAGTTTTTGTTTAAGGTACAAACAATGTTTTATGGGTATAGAAAATGACTTAGGCAAAAAAAATTTGAAAAATTTTCTAAGTCTTTACAGCGTGATTTCATTCGTGCGTAAATTTATTCAAACACTAAGTTTTGCGATCGAATAAAAACTTATCGAAAATGCAAAATTTTTGCCGCTAATTTTTACGATCGAATGAAATTTATCGAAAACTAAAATTTTTCGCTGAATAATTTGCGATCGAATAAAAATGTATCGAAAAACTTAAAGTTTTTGCCGCTTATTTTTGCGATCGAATAAAATTTTATCGAAAACTAATGTTTTCGCGGTGAAGTTTTTCAATTGAATAAAAATATATCGAAAATATAAGGTTTTTGCCACTGAGTTTTGCGATCGAATAAAACTTAACAAAAACTAAAGTTCTTCGACGACACTGTTTGCGATAAGAACATTTTCGATCGAAAAAGTTTGAAATCAAACACTAAACGCTTAAAAACGCAAATAATGATTTCTGGGTAAATCATGAGTTAATCTGGACTCGTAATGACCAGAAATCAATTGCTAATCCAAATATCATTCTTTTAGTGAAAATGGTCTAGTTTAAACACATTTATTTCGAGTTTTTAAGATGTTTCAGTCGAAAAAGTAGCGAAGTTAAAAATTTTCGTCAAATGATTTTGAAAAACTGTCGTGATTCGTGCGTTTCGGAACGGGTTGAAATTGCCGAAGAGCTTTGAGAATCCGAAAAGTTTTGCAATTGTATTTGGTAGCGTGAGAATGAGTTTTTCGATCAAAAAAGTTATATTAATACTTTTCGATCATGTAAAGTTTAAAAGGCTTTGGGCCGTGAAAAAATATTTTGGGCTTTCGTTAAAAATCAGGGCAGATTAAAAAAATTTAATCTTTTACTTTTGCACCTAAAAATAAATTTCATAAGGCTCCCTGTATTTCTGAAATAAATGCAATTATCTCCCAATTGTGATGAAATTCTACACTTGACTCCTCGGATGAGCTCGAAATATTCTGTGATACTTAAAAAAAATTAGAAGTCATGATTGCAAGTAAATCATTTAAGAGATAAGAACAAATTTCTGGTAAACTCCCCTCAACAAATGCACGTTTAATCGATTTGGAAATTTAGCACATATTTAATACAATTATGCATATGAAAATTTACTATATAAGCACAAGTAACGCATTTAAGCAATTTAACATAGATTAATGAAAACTTTGCGTTTTTCAAAAATTTCGCATTTTATAAAGTATGAACCAATGCATGTATTAATGCATTTAAACGAAAATATTTTCAAACAAAATTTTTCAAAAATATTTTTGTTTTGGGGTCAAATTGTCCATTTTGAACATTGTCACGCAAAAATTTATCATGGCATATAAAATAATAATTTGCCGTCAAATCATGTAACTAAACATATATTCTAAGATCATAGTATGAATCATTTTGACAACTCTCACTAGTTTCGCTCATGCACTCAACTTACTTTTATCATCGAAATATTTAGTAGATATATCACTCATATTAACAAAACAAAATTATATCAATTAATTTGTTCCCGTAGCGTATTTAATCAGCTTACCAAGTGAAAGTCCATCATTTTGAATCAAAGGGGCTTTGAAGGGATTATTTTTAGGCTCTGACTTAAAAGTGTAGGATATTTTTGGGATTTAGCGAGCTTAAAAAATTCTTCAATTCCAAGGGCCCTTTTGAAATTCATTTCTGCTCCTTTTTCTTTTCTGTTCTCCTGCACTTTGCTCAAGATGAGTCTCCTTCTTTACGACGCTTTAAGAGATGAGATCTTTTTTTTTTGGGCCGAGACCGTGTTCCATTTGAAGGTTTTACAGTTATGGAATTCGAACTCAAGGCCGTGCTTCTCTTTTCGTTTTCTCGATATAAGATCTAGATTATCGTTGGAGAAGTTCACTTCGAGGTGCTTCTCTTCTATGAGTATACGAGATTATCTAGGAGAAGTTCACAGCGAGATCCGTGTTTCTCTTTTATAATGATTGAGAAGTTCATCATGTGCATCTCTTTTTCTCTCCCCCTCTTTTTCTTGATTGAGCAACCTCGAAACTTATGAATAAGGTTGAAGGTTGAATCGGGTTTCATAAGAAAAAGAATGTCGGAGAAGGCTCAAAGGGGATCTCTAGAGAAAAGAGTAAATGATTGATAGTTTGGGGCAAGTGAGGAATTTCCTAGTTTTGCCCTTATCATTTTCATGACAAACTAACACAAAAGCAATAATGAGACTACTAAGTACAAATCAAGAGATAGGCTTTTGAAGTGTGACCCACTCAAAAAAAATATTGAGGCTCAAATCCTCACATATATGATGTGGCTTTGTGTCCAGTGAAACAAACGACACTCTTTGAATAAAAGAATGTGACATGAATTTTTAAGCAAAGAACTAAACATATATCAAAGAAATATTTTTGTTAGTAATTCAAAATAGGCAAAATTATCGTCATCCCCCCTTTTTATTTTATTGTATGTTATTATTATTTTTATTTTTATTTATCTTTTTGTATATATATATAGATAATTTGAAAGATAGAGTCACAAAAGATATAGCAAGAAAGATCAAGAAGCACATAGAATATCATACAGAAGCATAATAGAGCATGAGAAGCACATTTCAAGTAAGATTGAGATTCAACATGCCTAACGTAGCAATAAGGAATTAAAATCGTTTTTCACCCATTGCTTTAGTGAATAAGTCGGCAAGTTGAAGCTCCGTTTTAAAAAAATACATATCTATAGTGACTTTTTCTACATGATCTTTTATAAAATGATAGTGAATATCTATGTGTTTTGTGCGTGAATGATGATCAGGATTGCAAGTAATGGCAATAGCACTTTGAGAATCACTATAAATGGGTATGTTATTAAATTCAAACCCGTAGTCTCGTAGTTGCATCCGCATCCATAGAACTTGCGAGCAACAGCTGGCAGCTGCGATGTACTCCGCCTCGGCCGTCAACGTTGACACACAATTTTGTTTCTTTGAGGACCAACTTATCGCCTAGAAATTGTGCTCCGCCAGACGTGTTTTTCTGTCCATTTGACAACGTGCATAATCAGCGTCAATATAGCCTATTAATCTAAAATCATTGTCTTTAGGATACCATAACATTAAGTTGGGAGTTCCTTTGAGATAGCGTAGAATTCGCTTGACCGCGTGCATGTGGACACCTTCGGGTCAGCTTGAAAATGAGCACAGAGGCAAGTGGCGAACATGATGTCGGATTGGCTTGACGTGAAGTAGAGAAGAGATCCAACAATACACCGATAGGTTGTGATTTTGACTGCCTTGCCAGAAGGATCAGGATCCAATTTGCATTTTGTTAACATGGGAGTATTCATAGGTGTGCTATTGTCTTGCTTAAATCTCTCATAATATCTCGGATATACTTGGTTTGATTGATGAATATTCCACCTTCGAGTTGCTTGATTTGTAATCCAAGAAAGAATTGGAGTTCGCCCATTAAGCTCATCTCGAATTTGGTCTTCACTAGATCACCAAATTTCTGACAGAGTCGTTCATTTGTCGGGGCGAAGATGATGTCATCGGCGTAAACTTGAACGATCATCAAGTCATTGCCTTGCTTTTTGATGAAAAGTATTGTATCGATTGTTCCACTTATAAAGTTGTATTTTACTAGAAATCCGCTCAAAACATCATACCAAGCACGAGGGGCTTATTTTAGTCCATAGAGTGCTTTTTCTAACCGATAGACATAACCAAGATAATTCTCGTGCACAAACCTTTCGGGTTGAGCGACGTAGACTTCTTCCTTTAACACGCCGTTGAGAAAGGCGATTTTGACGTCCATTTGATAGACTTTGAAGTCTTTATGAGCCGCGTATGCTAGAAATAATCGAATAGCTTCGATATGAGCAACCGGAGCATACGTCTCGTCGTAGTTAATACCTTATTGTTTATTGTACCTTGGTTACGAGTCGTGCTTTTTTCCTGATAATTTCGCCGTTTTCGTTTTTTTATTTTTGAAAACCCATTTAGTTCCTATAATTGTTTTGCCATGCGATCGAGGAACTAATGTCCAAACGCGTAGATGCTCGAATTGGTTGAGTTCTTGCATTGCGGTCACCCAATCCGTGTCTTTAAGGGCTTCGACTACCTTAAGTGGTTCGTTTTGGCTTAAGAAGCACGTGAATAGTCCGCCTTTGTGTAGATGTCCTAGTGCGTACTCCACTTGAAAGATTACCAATTATTTGGTCGACAGGATAAGCTCGAGTCCACTTACGTTCATGAGAAAGAACCGAAGTAGATCCATCGTTGACATGTAGGTCGAGACATTCTGAGCTGTTAGGTTGATCATTCGTAGTATGGAAATTCAATTCTCAAGTTGAATTGAAAGGAATGCCCGCATCGGCATTAGTAGGAGCTGCAGCAGTAGTTGATGAACAGAATTTGGAGAATCGAGAACATTTGTTGGAATTTGAGGGATGAGAATCTCATTTGTAATTTCCACCGTAGAGGGGGAAGGTGCCTGCTTGGTATAGAATGAGATGAAACAGGCATTTGAGGCTCGTTCTTATAAAAATATTCAAATAGGAAATCCAAATCTTCCAAATCGGCAAGAATTGCTTCTTCTGACGTTGAGGTAGATGTTGTCGGAATTTGTTGACTCTGTGCCAACATGCCTATAAGCCCGGGTTCTGAACTGTTTTATTCAGAAGCCAAATCGGTCACTTCTTGAAAAGTGACATTGTAGCTTTCTAAAATTGTACGAGAAGACTTGATATAGATGGTGAATGCTTTAGAAGTGGATGAATATCCAAGAAAGACGGTTTCAAATGCTTTAGGGTCGAACTTTCTTCAATGCTCCCTATCGTTGGCCACAAAGCATTTGCACCCGAAGACTTTGAAGAAAGAGATATTCGGAATTTGATTTATTATCTCGTACGTCGTCTTTTCAAAGCGTTTGTGAATAATCGTCCGATTTTGCATACACCAAGCTGTACTCACAGCTTCAGCCCATAGAAAGTGAGGGAGAACAGAATGTATTAGCATTGTTCTTGAAGCTTCAACTAAAGTCCTGTTGTTTCGTTCTACGATGGCATTTTGTTGATGCGTTTTAGCGGCTGAAAATTGTTGAATAGTTCCAAGTGACTGATAATAATTGCTGAGACGCTGATTCTTGAATTCAGCCCCATTGTCAGTCCTGATTACTTAGATTTTCTTTTGCAAGAGATTCTGAGTTGTATTCACAAAGCTGATTATCAAGTCTCCGGTCTCATCTTTAGTTCGGAGATATCTTGTCCAGGTGTAGCGACGTCTACAATTACTAGCACATACTTACGACCGTTGATACTTTGTGTTCTCATTGGTCCACAAAGGTCCATGTGTAGTAATTTCAAAGGTCGAGATGTGGAAGCTATTGGCTTGATTTTGTGTGACGCTCGCTTCATTTTACCCATGTGACAAGCAGAACAGTGATGCTTTTGTTGAAGGGAAATAGTTGATAGACCGTTGATCAACTTTTTGATAAAGAGCTTGTGAAGAGCTTTGAGGTTTAGATGAGACAGACGTTGATGCCATAGGCTGTTCCTCTTGATTGTAGTCTGTGAGATGAGGCAAACAGCTGTCGAAAAGTCGTACTGCTGTCAGATTTATGTTGTATAGATTAGATCTTCGAGATCATGTAAGAAGTTATTGATTCTGACTATTTAAGATTCTGCACTGATCAGCTAGAAACACCACTTGAAACCCTTTATCACAACATTGTCCTATGCTGAACAAGTTGTGTTTAAGACCTTGGACATAAGAGACATCTTTGACTGTCAGATTCTTCAGAAGGATATCTCCAAAGCCTAGTATTGGAGCTGAATCGCTGTTACTGAATCTGACTTTTCCGTTGTAACGGTCTTGATTGTTGCTCAAAAGTTCTTGATTTCCCGTTATGTGTGTGGAGCAACCGTAATCTAAGTACCACACATGATGGATCTGCATAGAAAGATATAGAGAGACTTAGGTACTAACTTATTAATGGGTCCTCTCGGATTAGCAGATTTAGTAGGTAAGGTTTTTTCATTTTTTGTTCCTAAACCATTGGTGCTCTTAGGTACCCAAACCAACTTAGAAATAGTTGGTTTAAGTGGTACCTCTTTAAGCAACTTGGCCTTGTTGGCTTGCGTTGGCCTAGATGGTGTCTTGGGAACCCATTGAGGGTGAACCTTACATGGGAGAGTAATTTCAGCACGGACAAATGTTTTATTAGTCTTAGTGCATTAGAAAATCTTTTCTCTAGCTAGTCTCCTAAGGTGTTTAGCCGAGTGTACTTGGACTGGGTACCTTAGATGAAGGCAAGAATGTATCGAGCTATAAGCTTGCTTAATAGCCGGATCTTGTCTCCTACGAGACTTAAGATTTGCATTTGTCTTAGAATGATGGTTTTTGTTTTTAGAAGTGGAGCCGATTTCAAAATTTGTCCTTTCAAAATAAGTAGACTTTAAAGCCTAAGTTGAAGGAACAACGTGAAAACTAGAAACGGTTGTCTTCTTACGAGTGTCCTTAGTTTTTGATACAGAAGAAAGTTTTGAAAATAATTCATTTCTATCAATTTTCTTCTTAAATTCTATGCTAGACACTCTCTCCTTTGCCGACTTCATCTCCATAACTACCCTACCTGTGGATGGAGTAGAAAAAGAATTGGTAAAAATCTTTTTCGTCTTTTGAAGCATTTATGAAATCTTTTCCCCCCTTTACGCTTTTTAAAGAAAATTCCCCTTCTTTTGAAATATTTTTTAAAATAATAGGAGGTGTTTTCTTAAATTTGGTCTTGTCCTTAATTAAAGATTTTTCTTTCAAAATTGACTCATGACAAGATTTTAAAACTGATGAATTTTTTAGATTAGAAATCTCCAATAAAAGTGCATTCTTTTCTGCTTCAAAATTTTTTCTTTCTGTTTCTAAGGAAAAGTTCAGATCAGCTATTTTCTTAATAATAGAGGAAATATAACAGAAAGTAGAATTTTTTAGAATGATCATAATTTTCTTCCTTAACTTTAGGAAGATCTTATAAAGGATATAATGAAGTATAATCACTAGACATGTTTATTTCCGGTGTCTTGTAACTATTATTCAAGTCGGTGTAGTCAAAGGGGATGTTAGTCCTATTTGTAGCTTTTCTTTTGTATTTCTTCTAAGGCATTTATTTAGGAAGAGTTAGTAAAAACGACTAAAGAAGTTAATCCTAAACCCATGTACTTGGTATCATATAATTGTTTGACATTACATTTTTCTAGTTACAGGGATTGTTCAAACCTAAGCATTCTATAGGATTATAAAACTCTATATCATGAGGTTGATTTAGAAAAATAGTCTGATCCGTTTGTCCCCTTTTTGTTAGAAGATCGTCTAAAGTCTTAATCATAGAGTAAAGCTTCTTACGTTCATCAGAGATTTCCTTGAAATTATTTCTAGAAATTTTTAAATCTCTCTAACTATCGTTAAGAGTTTTACTAAGGTCGTTAATTTTTGTTTCAGAAGCAGTTATCCTATATTCAAGACTAGTTATGGTTTCCTTAGCATTAGATAAGAGAATTTATAACTGAACTGTTCTATCTAATTGCTTTTGGAAATTATGTTCGCTAAGTCCTAGTCTTTCCTCTAATGCTTTTGTACTTTTCTGCTCATTTTTCATGTTAGCATATTTAATTTATAAAGATTCTAACATGATTAATAATGTAGATTCGGGTGTAGCTATCTCTTGAGATGAGGTTTATGCTTTGCGTCGTCGGACCTCCTCATTGAGTTTTCGTCTGAGGCATCGTTAAGAAATGCCATGAGAGCTAGATTGTCATTGTCAAAATCCGTTGTGTGTTCTAGCCAGTGCTCTTGTTCGGCCACTAGAGCTACATCAAATTCCTTTTGTTTGGTAAGTTGGAATTTCTTGGAGTAGTAATAGGCGTCTTTCTTCTTAGGAAGATTGCATTCTCTGGCGAAGTGCCCTATCTTTCCACAATTGTAGCATTTTTGTGGTTCATCGGCGTTTTTGGATTCTGATGACTCGGCCGGTCTTTTCTTGTGCTTAGAGCTTGAGGTCCGAACTCTATTAGCCGAGGAGGAGGATTTCTTTTTATAGAACTTTTTGCTCATCATTTTAGTAATGAGAGAAAATTGTTTTCTTGAACTCCTTCATATCGGGCTCAGAATTCCGATTCTGATTCGTCTTCATCTTCAGAAGAACTTGACAACTTGATGCTTTTATCTTTACGAGATCGACTAATTTTTCTTTCAGTAAGTTTTTTGATTTTAAAAATTTCGAACCTTAAAATTGAAAAAGATTTTCGATTGTATAAGTTTTTCGTGGTATAAGTTTTCGATTGTATAAGTTTTTCGATCAAAAAAATTCAGGAAAATATTTTTGATCTAAGAATATATGAATTCAATCCAAAAACGATCACGATATGCTCTGATACCAATTGTTAGGTCCTATTTAATGAACTAACAATCAATCTAAGCATGAATTCTAGATATTCGAATAAGAAATCTCGAGAATTACCTTCGGTCGAATATCGAGTTTGAAGATCGGGAGAGAGAAACGATTAGAGAGTGGAAGTTTTCGATTGTATTTCTCTATCTAGAATGTGAATTCAATACTTTGTGTCATTTCTAAAATTCTTTTGTATTGATTTTTGTTGTGTACATGGTATATTTACAAACTAGTCTTACACTAACAAAAATACGAGCTATGCCCCTAATTACAAGGATAACTAATTAACAAAGGACAATTTTTATGTTTCTTCAGGTACAAACCAACACATAATAGGCGGTGCAAATTGGTACATAACATGCAGTATTTTATATATTTAAATTTTAAATATAATTAGTATAAATATGAAATAAAATAATCACACCCCGACTGTACCGTACGAGATCTTTGGCGGAGGCTAGTATCGACGACGGAAAGCAGTCGTCCTGATAACGTGTTATAAAATATTTATTTTATTTAAAGCTTTTATTTTTTATAATATTAATATAAATATACTCTAATTAATATTAGTGTGAGAATGAGAAAGGAGAACAAACATAACTCTTTTATTTGATTTTTCTGTGCATGTATACATCGACTAATAAAGCCTATATATAGGCAAATGTTGCTACATTTAAAGTTATGCACTACACAAGTAAATGACATGTATGGCACACATGTCTATGGACATCCATATTATTGTAATATTTATAATAATTTTCATTTAATTCTTGACAATTCTCAAAATTCATACTATTTTGTCATCACTTCACTGCTTCATATGATTATGTTTTAGAATGGTCCCCAGCCATCATGGTAAAAATGTCACTTTATTTAATAGATTTCTTCGGATGGTAAGATAGCTGCATCTATTACTCGCCACTATTGCTACATTAGAAACGGAACTCCGCGTACACTATTGCTACATTTTCAAAATCCGCAGTCCTCGTTTCGCCCCTCATCATTCAGTATATATCTCGTGCGCATGATTAATACGACTATTTCATATGAGAATTAGGGTATATAGCATATAATCTACATGTAGTTTGAAAAATAAGCATCAAAACACATATGGTTCGAAAATTGCGTAAAACCCCCTCGTCATTTTCACCACGAAAGTAGGGGGTATATTGCTAAAATTTAGACAACACATGAGGTACAGTGCTAAGTTTTAGAAAATACAGGGGGTAAAGTGCTAAATTTTAAACAATATCAGGGTACGATGCTAAGTTTTTAGAAAGCACAAGGGATTTCGCACAATAAAAAAAACATATGGATTTTGATGCTTATTTTTCAAAAGAGAGGTGAGATATATGCTATTTACCCTAATAATTAAAACATTAACTTCCATAATTTTAATTTTTAAATTTGATGGGTTTCGGAAAAAAATTGGAGGGAACTTTGCCCGAATAGTTGGATGTAAGCACTCGATTCTCGAACACGGCACGAGTAGGGATAAATTCTTTTTCTCATTCTCCGCCTTATCTTTCTTGCAAGCTCGCATACAAAAACGTTAGAAGAGTGCCAAAGAAACTCCTCTGACGCTGAAGTTGGTACCATGTTCTTTCTTTCGGATTCGGAATACTTCCCAGGTAGGATACTTTCGTTCTTGTCATTACTTAAGAGAGATGAAACGAGTTAAACGCAAAAAGTATAAGAGGCGTGATAAGTGTTAAACGACATCTGAAATGGAATGATTGTTTGAATTTGGGCTTTTAGGCTCAAATGGGTATTTGACCCAATAAGTAAATAGCTTAACTAATTTTAATTAAATCAAGAAGTCTTCGTTAGTCGAAACTCAAAATTGACAAAAGATTCATATTCTACGTTTCGAGAGAAACATATCGAATGTTAATTGGCTCAAAACTGATGCCGGGTGAATGAGAATTAATTTTCAAAGTTAGCTCAACGAAGGAGAGGATATTATATTATAAATATATAAACGGGGATTTCGTATCTCACATTGGTTGGATCATCCCCCTATAACTTGTTTATATGAAATTTCCCTACATGTGTTATTCAAAACGGCTTGTACAAAGTGAGTTGGTGGGCTTGTGGGCTTGTGTGTGTGTGTGTGTGTGTGTGGTGGGGGGGGGGGGGTTTCCAAAGTCATAGCCCAAGTGCGCGGCGCCTTGCACTAACGAGCCTGAGTTCGAGCCCAACCCCTGCGTCCAGGCAGGGACCAGCTATAAATAGGCCCCTGCTGAAATTGAAAAAATTAATTCATTCGCACCACAACATTGTAGAGTTAGAACATTCAAGTCCGAAGTAATATAAAGCAAGAAAGGCTCGAGTCTTTGAGTAGATTCTCCGATAAATCTGATTTGCAGTGTTGCGAAGCTGAATTACGAAGTCGTTGTATCTTCGAGACGAATTGCGTAAACCCGAGGTATTATAATACGGGGCAATAATGTTTTACGGACAGCGTACGTATTACGTACCTCGACTTTGAAGTACTCGAGTTTTGCAGCCACAGACCAGACGTAATACACCGGAACCAACAATCGTAAGACATTATTCTGTATAATCGATGGGAACCATGATACCAAAGACGATCCGTATGTAGGGCAGCAGCCATGCTGAACGAACGTCGAAATTCAATGGAACCGAGTTCAAAAGGTGGCAGCAAAAGATGTTCTTCTACTTAATGACCTTGAACCTGGTCCGGTTCTTGAAGGTGACCAAAATACTACCGGTCAGCGAAGATGATGATTACACGGAGGTTAACTAAGTGTATAAGCAGGAAAAGGCTGTGTTCGATGCATGAAAGCATAACGACTTCATGTGTCGTAATTGCATCCTGAACGTTCTCGACGACTCCATATACAACGTCTATGCAATGGCTACGACTGCGAAAGACTTGTGAGACTCGTTGGGCAAAAAGCATAAGACCGATGATGTAGGAGTGGAGAAAGTCATAGTCGGCCAGCTATTGGACTACAAGATGACGAACTCCAAACCGGTTTAGGATAAAGTCCGAGATCTGCAGTTGATAATCCACGATATACACGCGAAGAACATGCAGATCATCGGAACCTTTCACATAGCTGTTATTATAGAGAACCTACCACCTATGTGGAAGGATTTAAGAACTACTTCAAACACAAGCGAATTGGAAATGGAGCTTGGGGACCTGATTGTGAGGCTCCGGATCGAGGAAGATAACCGAAAGAATAAAGCCAAGAACAAGAGGGGTAACATGGAGGCACGTGCACCAACAAGAAACGCGAGGGGCGAATACATCGCAGAACCAGGAGAAGCCGAATTCTAACAAGATAAGAGGGAACTACTACAACTGTGACAAGCCCGAGCACATGGATATATAATGTTGACAACAGAAATGAATAAAAAAGAACCAGGCTCACCTGTCCGAGGCAAAACTGGCATTAGATATGTCAGAGATAGACCTCGCTGTGGCAGTGTATGAAGCCAATTTGGTAGAGAACCCAAAGTCGTGGTACATCGACACTCGTGGAACGCGCCATGTCTTCTCCAACAAAGAGATTTATCCGAGTACGTCCCGATCTCCGGAAGAACGCTTTACATGGAAAACGTGGCGAATTCACCAATTGTTGGATTTGAAGAGTGGTCCCCAAGATAACCACGGGCAATGAGCTGACGCTGGTGGATGTACTACAAGTCCCGATCATTCACAAGAATGTAGTCTCCGGCTCCCTGCTGAACAAAGTCGGATTTAGACAGGTGTTTGATTCCGGTAAGTATGTACTGACCAAGCATGGTCTTTTCACAAGCAATGGTATTAGGCCATATTATATCAACCACAATTAAGTTCGGTGAAGAATTCATTAATGGAAGAGTTAAGGATGAATTACCGTAAAGTTGAGTAGTAGAAGCGTTCTCGAGAATTCTCTCTTAAGCTCGTTCTTCGATATCTTTATAAATTTTAATTTCATTAATGTGAATTCTTAACCCTAATACATCACATTAGGGTTCCTTATATACCAACATGTTTGGTATATTTGCTAAGTAGTCCTAATCTATGGCTTAATTGCTATTAAGCACAAATTACTATTTTACAATCTTACAATCTCCCCTTTATTAGATTATTTGTATAGTCTCTTCCTTTATCTTGTCTTGGATCTCTTATTTCTTTGGAGATGCTCAAGCTCACCATGTCTTGTAATACTCTTCTTGGCAATGGGTCTTTCTTCTAATTTTCTCTTGAAGTTCGTCTCACAAATGCCGGGAAGGTGTGTAAAGTTGCTTTCCGGATATGGAGATATTATCTTTGAGTTTAAAATATGTTGGAGAATCTCCTCTTCTTCTGTTCCGTCTCTCCCTTTGATTGTGACAAAACTCCCCCTATTTTAATCTAATTTTGTGTTGGGATCGGGGATTCGATTTGAAATTTTGAAAGACGTCACGACAACTTCGGTCTTTGAAAGCTCGTGGTATTTGCTTGATACGATGACACTTGAGAATTTTGCATTTCCGATCAATCTTGCACTTCCGTACTCCCATTTTCTTTAGTACTACTCTCCCTCATGATGATCGAGTGGGGAGATCGTCATGACGATGTTTAAAAATGGGGCATCGTCTTTGGCAAGAAAATTACATCGTCGTAGCAAGGAGATGGAGATAGTAGACTTCGTAGCAAATCAAATTCGGTAGTAACCGTAACGGATCCACTAAGGTGTTCCGTCGATATGAAACTGGGACCACATAGGCCTCTCGTTGACATCATTCTAGGAGCGTTGCTCATATAAGATGGTCTAATACCGTTGTTGTTTTGATGTTGCAACGACATGACTTCATTTCGATCCTCGAAGCATGTCTAAGAATGACATGTCTACGAAAGTTCTAACTTGATCACAAAGACCAAGTGTTGTAAAAAGTGTATGTGTCCTAAAAATTTTATAAATATGGTGTAGGTTACCATACACCTTAACGATCGACAATGGGGAAATCAAATAGTGATTTACGTGGGATTTACGTTGAATGCGTGTTTAGCGTGTTCTTTAGAGAGAGATAGGAACGACGCAAGTTTCAAGGATTTATATATTTTGATTCACATTAATTAAAGTGTTCTCCTATTTCTTCTTTTTCCTTCTCGAGCGTGGAGGAGGTGGAGGTTCTCGATGGGCGAAGAATGACTTCCTGAATCCGAGGGCGATCTCGTAATATCTTACGTCATTTATGATGTCTAGTCGCTCTTGGATTGCCTCGATGATCTTGTTGAGAAGAGGTAGTTCTTCCACATCTTCACCTTCTAGCTTTGCATCGGCAGGAAGTGTCTCCAGTCTCGTCCTTAGCGTGTCACGGATGAGTCTTAGCGTTCCATCACATAACTTAGCCATTTATGACACCAGAAGAGCCTTGAGCTGACAACTTCTGTGTTGAAAATATCTAACTGCTAGTTTTGGTTCCAGGAAGACGTAGCTCTCTCCTTTACTCTCTAAGGATTCCCTGTTGTTGTGAGGATGAGTCAGGTTGACCTTCCTCATATTGGTTTCCAACGCCATTTGGAAATCATGAACATCATGGTAGTGGACTTGTCTCAACATGTAACGCTTGATCCCTTCGAACCCTTTTCTTTGTTCTGGCGTATTGAGGGTGAAGTTGCGGTACAAGCAGAACATTTGGTAGACTTCGCCCATTGGGAGGTAGGGCAGATCGACCTCCGTGATCCTTGCAATGGCCACATTCGTACTATCTTTCACATATTCCGCGCTCTTATATCTTCCGGTTAAGCGCTCTATGCCTACGAGTTTGAGGATCAGATCTGCTTTCTGAGGTGGATCTTGTTGCTCCTTGGTCCGTGTGCATGTGTTCGGCATCATCCAGAGCATGATTAGGTGTTGAAGTCCCTCAGTTCTCCCTTTGAGATGAGACATGCCTCGAAGGCGGAGCTAGTCAACTCCTTTTATTTCCCTCTCCTTTTGCCAAATCCTTGGGTATAGATCTTCAAGGTATGGAGCCTTGATCTTCTTGTTGTACCAAGGAGCCTCATTTTTCTTGATGCTCGTCGCCTCTTTTTTGGGTGCTTGGTGGCTAAGGATATCCGGCAGTTCCGGGTGGTCTGCCTCTATATCTAGTCCCTCTTCCTCTACTTCAGGCTCGAGGAGACGGAAGTCAGCCGCCACCAGTTTGAGATAATGTCTGATGTGGTTTAGGCATAGGCGGGCTTCTTCCTCTGTCTCCGTCCTCTCTAGCCACTCCTGCTCCAATATTTATTTCTCTATATACGTGTATGGATCGCATGAGGGTTGTCGAGAGGTAGTGGTTGTTTGGACTGAGTGGGCGGAAATGGTGGTGGCTTGTATGGTAGATTGGGCTTGGGGTGGTTGGGATGATGATGGTGGTGGCGGGTTTGTTGACGCTCCAGCTTCTCCCGTTGGCGTCTTCTCTCTTCCTCGTCCGCAACCTCCCCTAGTAGTCTTCTGTCGCTTCTCCCCCTTAGGACAATACTGATCGTCAGGATCATCATGTCTTCGTTCGCAGCGGGAGCTTTGTTCGTGACAGGTCGTTTGTGGAGGCTCATCGGGGCCATTGATCAACCTTTGGTAGAGCTTATCTTCGGCTGGCATTCACTTTTTGATGGTGAGGACACGCGATATCAGGATGTCGTGTAGCTGGTGGAGCGGCATTGTGTATGGGTCAAGTGGGTGTGAGGCTTGTGGTGGCAAAGGGAATGGTGATGGGGTTATATGAGTTGCTTCGTCCGTCACAGGAGCCTTGCCATTGTCCCAAACTGGTGATTCTATCATCGTACGCTCTTGTCAAAGGAGGTTTTCTTGGAGTGTCGGGACAAGTGCGTCGATGGCCGTTGGGACAAGGCCTCCATTGTGATGATCATGGGCAAAAACATACTGGAATTGTCACGAAGACGTTCCATTGTCACCACTTTGGAGTAGGTAAACGAAAGGTGGCCTGCACTTCTACGGAGGGACTTCCGGCCGATCATAGCGACACTAGCGGGGTGATGTTGCTACAGCCGTTGTTGCAGGTGCACTGAGACCTGAGGGGGAAATTACCTAACGAGCCACTTAGGCTTACCGTTGTCATCGCACTCATTGTTGGGTCGAGTGGATGGTCCGTTACCGCTGTTGGCTGTGATGTTGCAGCGGTGAGACTTCCTTCAAATCCTTGAAACATATTCAAAATGGATCTGTCTATGGAAGTTCCAGCTAGCTCACGAAGACCTAGGGTGCTCACTGTATGTGTCGTAATGGGTTGGAAGAATACATACATAGTGCACTGTAGACCTAGCGTGAGCAAGGAAGGGGCGGTGGCTAGGGGCTGTGAGGCACCTAATTCGGTATCTGCCGCTTCAGAACGAGGCGGAGATAGTGGACATGGTTCCCCTCGTGTGGGTATTGAGACATCCGTCTGTTGGGAGACAGATGAATGGCTGACGAGGGTAGACTCGTGCACCGTTGGGCTAGATGCGGTGACTTCTACTCGAGAGTCGAACAAATCGACTCCTGACCCTAAGGGTGAAGCCCCACTTGTAGTGGGTGGGGAGGCGGTCGGGGAGGGCACGAGTGACGTAGCATGTTCTTCGTTCGTCTACTTTTTGCGTTGCTCGGTCGGGTGCCTGTCACACATAGGTGATAGTTTGGACGTCCTCAGATTGGGTTGCTTCTGAGGACGCCCTGGCCGGTACACTCGTTGGACCCTCATGATCACTCGGGGATGCTCTTTTGTTGGGCTTGACTGGTCTGTCATAGCCATGGCAGCGGGTTGGTTGTGCTCTAGGTGATATTTGAGCACCGCGGGGTCCGCCATCATAAGTAGTACTTCTGGGATGGGCATCGGTTGACATTGAGGGTCGCGGGCGATCTGCTTTGCCTTGTGGAAATATTTCAGTACCGGTGCCGGAAAGCTCTTTGCGTCTCGGATGCGGGAGATTTTGAGATTATCCTCCATGTATTAGGCGATGAGTAGAAGCATCCATCTTATGATGGAAGGACCTGGGTCTTCGTTGTGTTTTGGCGGTTTGTTAGTTGATCCACGAGGTCATTCCAGATGAGTTGTGCGTAGTCGACATTCCGGTTGTAGATGATCGCGTGTAGATCCGTAGAATGTTGACGTTGCACATATCAAACCCGTTGGGTTTGGGTGACACGCATCGGTTGACGATCCCGAAGAGAGTCCTCTACGGGTGCGGGATGCCACCTAGGTGGTAGTGTGACAGGCGAGTAAGGTCGGGGACGTAGCCCACTCGCCTGAGATCTTTAAGGAGGTCGGCATCGGAGGCTAGATCCTCATATGATTGCTGCAGCGGCAGTCGAAGGACTCTTCGAAAGATGCTCTGTGTAAGCAACACCTCGGTTGTGTGGATTGTGGCCTTGAGTTTTGTTGTTGTCGTGACATTCGTCCTCTTTAAGGTACCCTAGAATTGTTGGAGGTAGACATCGGGGATTTACGTGTTGAGGGTGAATGCCGGCCACAACGGATGCCCTTTGTGTATGGCGATAACAACTTCGTCATGACACTTGAATGTGTTCAGGTCTAGGCCGACGTTGTTCTCCTTTATGTGTATCAATTTGTTTTGCGGGTAGATTTCTTCTTGTGATGATGAGGAAGCCATTTGATATCTGTTTAGGTTGGACAAAAGTAGAAATAATTAGTCGACTAAAAATGTCAATTCAAAATAAAATTCTAGTAAAACGAATTGAGTTTTGAAAATGTCGAGCTCGAAAAAGAGTTCTGTTGATAAGTGGCAATGTATTGTCAAAAATTTCTAAGTGTTGTGTCAAAAGTGGTTTTCGCGTGTTATATGTGTTAGGACATTCTTATTGTGTTCAAATGTATATGTTATCTTAGTCTTGTAGTGAAAATAGTAGTTTGCGCTTAATTGTAATTAAGCCATAATTAGGACTACTTAGCAAATATACCAAACTTGTTTGGTATATAAGGAACCCTAATGTGATGTATTAGGGTTAAAAATTCATTTTAATAGAAAATCGAGCTTTACCACGTGAAGAACACTCTCAAGCTTCCGCGCCAAATTCAAACGTGTTTTTCGTAAGTTTTACATTTTCTATCGAATTCTTCACCGAACTTAATCGTGTTGGATATAATAGGACCTAACAATTGGTATCAGAGCAAACGTGTTTGGATTTGAGTTGAGTTGTTAAAAATTTTCAGATTGAAATTCATTTTGAACTCACGCGCGGAATTTTCAAATTTCGGTTTGATTCTTCAAATTTTGATATAATTTGTTGTTTTTAGGCTTCGATAAAGTATTCTAAATATGTATGGGCTGAATTTTGGTTGATCGAAACACTAATTTTTGCGAAATTTGGAGATTCGATCGTATGTGTTCTTCGTGATGTTCATGTGAATTTTTCCAAAATTGGACATGATTTGCTGTCTTCATACTTGATAAAATCTGTGAATCTACTACTTTCGATCAATTACCCACGCTAAATTTGACTATTTTTGTGTTTTTGGTGAAATTTGAGAATTGTTGGATCGTATTTTCTCGTATCGCGATGTTACAGTGAATCTGGTCAACTCGAAAATTTTGGTCAACCTGCAAAATTTTCTCGATAAACACTGTTTAGACCCTATCGCAACACTTTTGCTTAAAAAAAACTTCATTAAAATTTGCATCCGGAAACTAATTTGTTTATCGCAAATCGCATCATACCTCAAAATTTTTCATTTACATCTATCGCAAACAACTCGCAGATAGCTCACCTTGATTTCTTGATCGAAATTCATCATCCACACTCGGTTTTTTCTTCTTCTCAATCGTCACTCGCAACTCAATATTTCAATTTCTCCAACTCTACAACTATCGAAAACACCCAAGTGTCATTATCGAAAACCCATCATGTTTTTTCATTGAAAACTTGTTAAGGCCACCGAAGTTATCGCAAATTCTCGCTTCATCAGGCTTTAAAAAATTCTTCAACGCCCAATTCCTTTGTCTGCATAATTCGCCTGAGATCCCTTAATTTTTGCCTGATAAATCATACAAATTACCTTCGGTCGAATATCTTCTTTGAAGATCTTGTGAGATTGTTTTTCGATTGCTTTTCTCTCTCTTAGAATGTGAATTCAATGCTTGTGATTTTTCCGAAAAATGAACTTCATGTTTTTTTCTCAATAGTGTACTTTGTATTTATACCTACTTACATGGTATATTTACTATTTAATCCTACACTATCAAAACTACTAATTACGCCCCTAATTACAAGGATAACAAAATAACAAAGCGCAATTCTAATGTATTTTGAGAACCGAATTATATCGTGACTGAATCGATTGAAGATTAACAATAAGTTTGCTAAGTGAAAATAAGTTTCTCGATAGCAAAATAACTTTCTCGATAAGTCAGCTCCGTAAAAAAATATAATAACAAAGGGTAAATTCTGCAATAACTACCCTATGCTTTTTTATTGCGTGAAACTCCATTGTGCTATCTAAAACTTAGCACCGTACCCCCACTGTTGCTTAAAACATAGCCCTGTACCCCATGTGTTGTCTAAAACTTAGCCATGTACCCCCTGTGTTTTTAAAAACATAGCATTGTACCCCCCAATTATGGAGTGAAAATGACAAGGAAGGGAATTTAAGCTATTTCCAAACTATAGGGGTTTTGATGCTTATTTTTCAAACCACATGTGAGTTTTATGCTATTTACCCAAAAAAATTTCGATATGACTGAAGTTCTCGATAGACAATTAGTTTTCGATAGTCATTGTTGAATTTCACGTTACTTAAGACAGAGTTTCTCGATACTACAGTAATATTAGTTTGTGATACTAATTACGACTTTTCAATACATTTCGTTAATATACTTTTAGGTACTTTGTTATCGATAAAAGATATCGATAAGTCAAATTAGTAAAAAAAAAAAGGCAAATTATAAGAAAATTTTGGTAAATTTTCGAAGTTTTCGACATCAATATAAAATATTTCGGTATCTACCAAAAGTTTCGAGACTTATATAATTTTCGAAACCTCACTATATTTCACGAAAATACCAGAATTTTTCAATACGGAATTTTATAAAGCCAATTTTAAATTATTTTATCGAAGAAATTTTTACCGAAAAATTAGTCAACCCGAAAAACATGGTCAACCCGAGAAAATTTAGTTTTCGCAAAGTTGTTATCTAGAATCTCTTATCGCAAAATAAAGTTTCTCGGTACGACAATTTTTTTTTCGATACACATATTTTTCACTACTTAACCTTTTGACCCGGATTTTTTACACTTTAATATTCTGATCCAAGAAGTTTCAATTTCAATAATTTTCAGAAAAATAAAAAGTTTTCACCCTTATTCAATATTTTTTGGCACATTATAGAAAAGGTTTTGGTGAATTTTTGAAGTATTGAACACCAATTTAAAACTTTTCAGTATACACCTAAAATTTTGGATACTTTTAGATATTTTTTTTAACACCAAAACTTTTCTGAACTGAAATTTTAAAGTCAAATTTTTTTTTTTCGATATTAGAAAATAAAAAGTTTTTGATACTTACACTCAAAATTTTCTATACGTAAACTTTCCGACACTAAACTTTTCGAACTATACTTTGCGGTCCACAAATATTTGATATCCTTTTATCCTAAAAACTTTTCGATACCTACTCTATTCTTCGAAACTTTTATTAAAAGATCTCAAAATCCACATAACGCGTCCACGATCAAATATCCAACCTAACCAAAACTAATGGATACCTACTCTATGGAACACAACCAAGACCTAATTGATGCTCTTCAGAGAGCACGGTATCTACGAATAAACTCTTCAACTGACGATCTCAAGGTTAGTCCTTCTGACTCTAGTTTATTTGAAATGTTAGAAAAAACAGTTATAGAGTTAGAAACAAAAAACAAGGAACTTATCACGCGCCTTAAAAATAGTGAAGCAGCGTGTTGTAATAAGTCACTCCTTTATGATGAATTAGTTGAGGAACGCGGAAAATTGTACTCTAAAATTAAAAATTTCGAGCACAATCTTGCGGAAAGAGTCAAAAAGACCAAAGTTCCTCTAAAGCCTTAGCATCTAATTGGGGAAATATTTTACATTCTGATAAACATACCTCTTGTTTGGAAATTCCGGAGGTTATTCATAAAATAACCGAATTAAACGCAACTTTGGAATTAGAAAGAGTAGGTTTCCGAGCGGAAAAGAAAACGCTTTTAGATGAGATATCAAATCTCAAAAATTCCCCTCATTTACATCACATGGAATTTTATAATCCTGTTGAAGGCTTAGGCTTTACTAATCCTTGTAACTTGAAAAAGATTAACGTAAAAAAATTATATGATATCAAGTAAACTTCTTTAATGGCTTTTACTAACGCTTTTGAATGCCTAAGAAGAATTCAAAAGAAAAGCCACAACTAGGACTCAAATCCATTATGATTACATTGATTTGAATAATAGTTACAAGACGCGTGAGAAAAACATGTCTAGTGACTATAATTCATTATATCCTTTAGAAACCATCTGTAAAGTCGAGGAAGAAAATCATGATCATTCTAAAAATTATACTTTTTGTTATATTCCTGCTATTGTTAAGAAAATAGCTGATTTAAGCTCCTCCTTAGAATCAGAAAGAAAGAATTTTGAAGCCGAAAAGAATGCACTTTTAATGGAGATATCAAATCTAAAAAATTCCTCTCCTTTACCTGTTTTAAATGATATTTCTAAAGAAAAATCTTCTCTTAAACAGGATAAAGCAATGCAAACGGACGTTTTTGTTTCTAAAATCGAAAAGACTTTTACTAATACTTCTATGTCAATTTTGATCGAAATTGAAATTCATAGTAAAAGCCAAGAACTTCAAATTGCTAAGGAACAAATACAACTTAGGAAGGAGAAATGAAAATCTACATTATTTTCCAAAGTTACGGAACGGAAATATTAAAGAACAAAAATTTTCCTCTCCTATTCCTATAAAGAAAATTTTTAACGAAAAGGTTCCAAGTTCTAGCAAACAAACTTCAGCGTGTGCTTCAAATGATTTTACTAATTCTCTATTTTAGAAGCCTAGACATGGAAATAATTTTCCTAATTCTTCTCATCATTCTAATGTGAATTGTGTGAATTCTCAACGTAGGATACACGACTTATTGCTAGCGATGCTTATAACTCGATACGCTCGTATTCCTACATGAAGTATCCAGTCCAAGTTCATTCTAAGAAGCATCTTATGCGAATGACTTCGAAGAAAATATTTAAATCTTCTCCGAGACACTTTCACCAAAGCTGAAATTTCCGTGTCAAATCACTCCTACATGGGTTCCTATGTCTACTATTAAGTTAGGAAATCCACACAAATTTGGGAACCTAAACGCGCATTAATGAATGATTTAGGGCCGAAGTTAAATTTGACTCCATCTATGTTTAACCCTTTTTCTGCTACTAAGGGAGGACCCACATTACAATGGGTACCAAAGTTCCGATAATGTTTTGCAGATTCCCTCATGTATGACATTTGACGTAGTGGCTCCACATACATGATAAAGGGAAGAGACGGGAGCTACTACAACTATACTTCAACGAGGTACATTCTAATTATGCGTATGTTGAACGAACTTTCAATATTTTAAATTTGGGAGAATACTCAAAATGGTCTCTGATGTTTGCCATACAGACAAATTTAGTCCCCGATATTGTCGATTTTGAACCAAAATTGTCCTCCGTTAATTTTTCCGTCAATTTGGATGGAAAAAATGCCATGTGTCGGTACTGTATTGGCCAGTGAATTCTCCCTCTTTAAACACTTAAAATAATTATAAATTAGATTAAAATAAAGAAAAAAAGAATTCCCTCCCACAAAAAAAAAAAAGAAAAAAAGATTTCCCTCACGAAAAAGAAAAATAAATAATTAAAATAATAAAAATAATTACTTCTTTGTTTTACTTATTTATTAAAAAAATTAAAATAAAAATATATTTATTTTTAAATATTTATTTAGTTAAAAAATAAAAAAAAACTAAATAAATAACAAAAAAAAAATATATTCCACTGGAAGTATACATAGAATTCTTGCCTAGACGACATCAAGTTAACGAGGAAGAAAATGTCCCTTTCTCCGACACCGAAAGGACCTGATCGAAATAGTTTTTAAATATATTGTTCATATTATAATATATAAGTTGAGTATAACTAATATTATCTAAAAATTTGTGGTCGGGAAATCCCCGTGGGGACCGTCACTACGGGATTGAGGTGGCTCGGGGACGCATATTCTTTTTTTAATAAATATATAGAAAAAATACTATTTTTTGTTAATATTTTTCTTTATATTTTTAATAAATAAAACGAAAAATATAAAAAAAATAATTCAGTAATAATTTTTTTTATTTTATTATTTACTTTTTTTAATATTTTTTATTTTTAATAAATAATTAAAACGAAAATTAAAATATTTTATTTTTTATTATTATTTAATCTTTATTTTTTATTTTTATATGTTTTAAATATCTTATAAATAAGTAAAAAATAATGAATTAATATTTTATATCTATTTTTTAAATTTTTTATTATTTTTAGTTTATTTATTTTTCTCTTTTTTGTGAGGAATTTTTTTTTTCTTTTTTTAATCTAATTTCTGATTATTTTTAGTGTTTAAAGAGGAATAATTCAATGGCCAATACGGTATCGACACGTGACATTTTCGATCCAAATTGACTTGAAATTTAACGGAGGACCAATTTGGTTCAAAATCGACAACATCGAGGACTAAATTGGTCCATAGGACAAACATCGAGGACCATTTTAAGTATTCTCCCTTTTAAATTTGCATACACATGCGAGCTACAGTGAAAAATACCTATTATTTTTCAAAATGGTACATTTTAAATATGCATTTTCAAAACTTTAAGAGATTTTAAATTCTAAATGCATATTACACACGGAAATGATAAATATCATTTTTTTCAATATAACATTTTTAAATGAGCTTAATTTGAGGGGAACTACTCTTTTATTTTAAAGAGGAGCAACTCTTATTTCTTTCAAGAGGGAGCAACAATTTTAATTTTCGAGGGGGGAGTTAAAACTTTAAACGAATGCATTCAGGGAAAGAGATTCGTAATATTTTTTTTAATCTTACTACACAACTTTCTAGGGGGAGAAACTTTATTTTGGAAGCATTATTTGAGAGGGAGAAAAATATAGATATAGTTTTCAATATTGAAGTTTTGAAAATTCTACCGACAAAGTTTACCGATAAATTTTCTACACGCTCTCGAGAAATTTAATCACAAGACTTTCTCGACACATTTTTTATCGACCAACTTTCTCGATACGTAACGTGAAAATTTAACGCAAGTCTTTTATTTAGTATTTCCGAAAAACTTTATTTTTTTCTCCGAAACATTTATCGATAATTTTTTTCGTACAACTTTCTCGTTAATTTCTCTCATAGAACGTTATCGTAAAATTTTATCGAGAAATTTTCTCCACTATATCGAGAAATATTTTTTCTTCGATAAAGGCTTACATATCGAAATTTTTTTTCTCAAACCTCATCCGAATTTCTTTTTTCGACACACCTCATTCCGAGAATTTTTTTTTCGATATACCTCATTCGAAAAATTTTCTCGATACACCTCATCCGAAAATTTTTTCTCGATAGCACCACTTCTCGACTTCAACCCTGCAACCTCTCTCCCGCAAACCACATATATATATATATAATATCATATACTACTATATATTACTAATAAATATACATATGTACTTAGAGCTGAAAATTTGGGCGGGTCGGCCCGTCCCGTCTCGAAAACAGCAGGTCGCCCAATTAAATACGGACTGGTCGGGCCGGCCCTAATATCTACGGGCAGGTAGAATCTTGGCCCTAGCCCATTTATATATGGACCGGGCCAGCCCGACCCTAGCCCATTCGGCCAGGTTTTTTATTAATTTTAATTTTTAATAACTATTTTA
The DNA here is from genome assembly GCA_004919715.1 of Linderniella brevidens. Lineage (NCBI taxonomy): Eukaryota > Viridiplantae > Streptophyta > Magnoliopsida > Lamiales > Linderniaceae > Linderniella > Linderniella brevidens. The sequence goes on from SWDC01000148.1 coordinate 12,238,912, forward strand.
ATTATTCATTATAAAATATAATTCTTACCTAATATTATATAAAATAATATACGTATATAATTTTGAAAAAATTGTGTGTAAAACTAATTTTTTCCTCTATAAAATCCAATTTTATAAATATTAAACATAAAAATAAATGAATATAAGAAATAAAAAAGCAGGCAAAATTGGCCCGCGACCCATCGAGCTTTCTGGCCCGCAGCCCACTGACCAGTCGGGCCATCATGGGCCGGGCCAAATGGCCCAGCCATTTTTCGGGCTCCTAAATACACGGCCCAAACCCGATTTTGTTTCGGGCGGGCCGTCCGGGCCCATGGGCTCAGGCCCAAACTTTCAGCTCTATATGTACTTCAAAAAAAATAAAAAAAATAAAAAAATATTAAAAAAGAAAAAAAGACAGAAAATAAAAATAAAAGAGGGAAAAAGAAAATCTCCTCTCATCTTCATTAAGCGTCGTTGTAGATTGATCGGAAATACAACAACGAAAGTGAAGATTGATCGGAAATACTAAATTCTTAAGCGTAGTTGAATCAAGCAAACACCATGAGCTTCAATGACCGAAATTGCCGCTCGTGTACGTCTATCCAAATTTCAAATCGAATTCCCTGATCCGAACATAAGGTTGAACTAAAATAGGGGGAGTTTCGTCGCTATCAAAGGGAGAGATGGAACACTAAAGAGGAAATTCTCCAAAAATTCGGCCAACGACTTCACACACCTTCCGACATTAGGAGACAAACTTCAAAAGAAAATTAGAAGAAAGATCTGGTGCCGAGAAGAGTATTACAAGACATGGTGAGCTTGAAGATCTCCAAAGAATAAAGAGACCACAAGACAAGATAAAGAAAGAGATTACACAAATAATCTCAGAAAGAGGAAATTGTTAGGACTCGAGGAATATTTTCAAAACAAGACAAGATAACCTATGCTCAAGCGAAGATTGAACACAAGGGAGGAGATTGTTATGGCATTTTTATTGTGTTCAAATGTATATGTTATCTTAGTCTTATAGTGAAAATAGTAGTTTAGGCTTAATTGTAATTAAGCCATTAATTAGGACTACTTAGCAAATATACCAAACTTGTTTGGTATATAAGGAACCCTAATGTGATGTATTAGGGTTAAGAATTAATTTTAATAGAAAATCAAGCTTTACAACGTAAAGAACGCTCTCAAGGTTCCGCGCCAAATTCAAACGTGTTCTTCGTAAGTTTTACATTTTCTATCGAATTCTTCACCGAACTTAATCGTGTTGGATATAATAGGACCTAACAATATGTTCGAAAATGTGATTCTATAGAAGGGTATGTTTTTTTTAGAAAACTTTCTAAGGCCGAAAACATTTTTCGTGCGCCCTGATGCAAAAATGTGATTTTTGAGTGTGTAGTGTTCGGAAATTTTCTAAGTTGTGTACGAAAAACAATTTTTGAAATCGGCTGCGAAAAGATTTTTGAATATAATTAATTGGAAAATTTTCTATGTGTTTTGTTCGAAAATGAGTATCAAAACCCTGCTATGCGAAAATGAAATTGGCGCATTTAGTTTGTTCGCAAATGTCCTCAGCTTCATAAGTTTGCAAAAGGAAGAAAATTATCTAGGTGTAATTTTCGAAAGTCGGTTTGCAAAAGTCGGTTTCAAAGTGTTTGGGATGAGAAACTTTTCTAAGTGTTGGATGCGAAAATCATTTGCGAACGTTAGAATTTCGAAAGTGTGAAGTTTTAGAAATTCAGTTATGCGAAATACATTTTCGAGATTTTTAGTTGCGAAATGTTGATTTTTGAAAGCCTGTTTTGCGAAAGTTGTGATTTTCGAAACACCATGTGAAAATTTTCTTAAGTGTTGATTTTCGATAGTGAAGTTGCGAAAGTTGGTCTTTTGAAAGACTTCTATGTGAAAATCGATTATCAGAAAGTGTTGCCAAAATCGATTCTCGAAAGATATGTGTGCGAAAATTTTCTACGTATAGAACTGATTTCCGAATGATAGTCGCGAAAAATCGATTTTTCGAAGGTATAAAAACGGATTTTTGATAATCAATTGCAAAAACGGAAATTTTCGAAAGTCGATTATTCGAAAAAAAAATTTCGAAAGGGTTATTTGAAATATAATTTGCGAATGGGTATTTTCGAAAGACAGTTTGCGAAAATCGATTTTCGAAAATGTTATTCAAAAATCAGGATTTTATGCAACGATTTTCGAAACCTATTTTCGAATCAAGTCTTAAACCCGAACCTGATGCGGAAATCTTAATGAATTTTATTGAAATTTTCGACTAATCTGAAGCGCATAACTCGATTTTAATAGCAAATATTGCAATTAAACTCGATTAAACACCGAAATTAACACAAAACAGACGGATTTTTCGAAGGTGATTTATGTGAACGTGAGGCTTTGCGAAACAGTCGATTCGCGACGAAAATTCGGGAAATCTGGATCGATTTTACGTTTCGATAACGCGTAATTATCAAGAACATGAATAGCGAAGAAATTTATACTATTTTAACCGAAAATCTGAGAATTAGAAAGTTTATTTGTTTTCGGTGTTCTTTGAAGTATTATCGCGAGTCGTTTTCTTAAGCTGGTAATTTTCGAATGAAAGTGATTTTCGAATGAGGTTTCGATTTTAAGTCTCAAAAAGCCAAACATTTTCGAGTAAAATCGTGCTTATTTTGCTTAGTTTTAAACTCGTCTAGTGTTACAGTGTATTTTCGAGAGTTTTTTTATAGAACCCAAAAATTTTCATCAAATTTGAGTGATTTACTAGCAAAATAAGGGTTTATAAGTTTTTGAAACTGATTTGCGAACTCTGGAAATTTTGTTTCGAAAATCGGTTCGAAAACACCTTCGCAAAAATTATTTTCGCAACTATACCTCATTCAAAAGTTATTTCTCGAAACTATACCAAATTCGAAAATCCTCTATTTCGAAAATTATTTTCGCATCCACTAGACATTCGAATATTATTTTCGAAACTCATTAACCTTCGAAAATAATTCTCGCAATGAACATTTTCGAAACCATATTGTTAGGTCCTATTTTATCAACTAACAATCGATCTAAGAATGAATTCTAGATATTCGAATAAGAAATCTCGAGAATTACCTTCGGTCGAATATCGAGTTTGAAGATTGGGAGAGAGAAACAATTAGTGAGTGGAAGTTTTCGATTGTATTTCTCTCTATATAATGTGAAATCAATACTTTGCAATTTTCTAAATTTTTTGTGTATTGATTTTTGTTGTGTATATGGTATATATACCTCTATACATGGTATATTTACAAACTAGTCTTACACTAACAAAAATACGAGCTACGCCCCTAATTACAAGGATAACTAATTAACAAAGCACAACTGCTATGTTTCTTCAATCTCCCCCTTTGTGCTTGTTCTCTCTTCAGCTCCATTTACCCTTGTCGCACGTAGAACAATCTTCTCAATCCCAATGTTGTCTCGTAGTATCGGACAACATTCTTCAGCTCTACTCTTTCGTTTATAGAATCCAGAAGCTCATTTAGGAGCGGAGCCACTTCTTCACCAAGGTCCTCGAAGATTGTTTCTTCACTGATCTCCGCCAACCTCTTCTCGATGTTCTTCGTTACGAGCTTCAACGTCGCATCACAGAATTTGTGAACTTAAGACTTCATCATCGCTCTCGTCTTTCCAATAATTGGATTCTGATATGTGATGGCGAGGCTCGCTTCTTGAAGATGTTATTCTCTGGGAAGTCGTTGAGCGGGAACCCTTTCATTAGCGGAGACTCCATGTTGACCTTCTTCATATTGTTTTCTACGGCAATTTGAAGGTCATGTGCGGTGTGGAACTTGATCTGCCAAACCATGAATCTCTTTAACCCCTCGAGTCCTTCCTTCTTGATATAACCAGTGGACGTCTGGTATGTTGTTTTGTACATCTAAAACAGACGATACACTTCGTTTGGTTGATGGAACGGCAGATAACTTTCTTCTATCTCCTCTCGAGTATGGTCGTTGTTCGCTCGCTCGATGTGGTATATCGGGGTTCGATAGCTTCCAATCGTGTGGTATACGCCCATGAGTTGGAGGATCGGTGGCTTGTCCCTGAAATTTCTTCTAAGCTGATTCGTTGGGATGCCGCTTCGATCCAGACCAAGGTAGTTCAGCATGAAGATGTGCTCCATCTTCTTCTTCCCAGTGGGAGATGCCCCGTAAATTCAGTTCATTTATCCAAATCTGCTTCCTTATATCTTCAATAAACGGAACTTCAATTCATACATTCTCCCAAGGCGCCTCGACTTTAATAGTCCCCTTTGATAAGCGAGGAGGGGAGTCGACTCGATGCCTGATCATCTCTGGCAGTTCGGGGAGTGCGGAGTTGTAGTTCTCACCTTCTTGAAGTTCTTCGTCTTCAAGCAACACCAAATCTACTGAAGCTTGTTGTAGGAAGTATCTGACGTTGGAAAGCATGGCTTGAGCAGCTTCCTCTATTTTCCATTGCGTCAGGTACTTCTCATTTAAGATGTAATCGTCTACGATCGCATGTGGATCATAGACAACTGCTTCTGGTTGATTTTGGAGGAGGTTGGAGGTCGGGATTGGATTTGGACTTGTGGGAGGTAGTGTTTGTGTGTGGGATGAGGTGGATGTAGTGGTTGTTTGTTGGCGGGTAGTGGGTTGTGTGGTTGGTGGGTTGGTAGATGAACCTCCTACTTCACGAGTCGATGTTTGCTCTTCTGGACTCTGACCTCGGCCGCTTCTTATGGTCCTTTGCCGTTTGTCCCCCACATGACGATCCGGATCATCGGGATCGTCATGTCTTCGCTTCATACGGGGGCTTTCTTCACGACAACGAGTTTGGGCGGGCGGCTCGGGTTCACCTACTAGCCGTTTGTAGAGATACTCCTCAGCCGGGGTCATTTTCTCAAGGACTAGTAGGAGAGAGATGAGGATGTCGTGAAGCTGGGTTGCTGTATGGGTTGATGAGAGAAGGTGATTGGGATGGGGTGGTTAAGATTGGTTGTGTGGGGTGTGTATGGTGGTGGTTAGTGGTGGTGAGGATAAGGGTGTGGTGTGGGCTTCGGACGGAGCTGCTTCTGAGACTGGTTCTTTCCCGGTATCCCTTTGGCAAGTCTCAATGGCTTGTAGCATCCTTTCCATCATTTTATCTTCAAGAGAATTGATGGATGTGGAGAGGGCTTCTTGCAGTCGTTGCACCGTCACGATCATGGGTGGTGTTGGAGTGGGGCCAGGGAGGCGCTTCACTGTCAGAACATCGGAGAAGATCTCCGACGTGCCGCCTGGGAGAGACATTGTATTGCCTGAACGTCCAAGGACATCCGTTAACAACCCAGAAGTCACCACTTCGGTGGGTTGGCCCATTGTTTGCTCCGAAGATGTCGGGGGTCCAACGGGGCTTCCATCCAATCCTTGAGATGATACTAAATATATCATCTCTATGGATGTTGAAACAGGTTCAATGTGAACCTATGTGGTTGTCTTGTACTGATGATGGTGGAGGAGATGTCATCGAAGCCATTTGTGTAGAAGGAGATGCAGAAGGGCTAGAAATCTGTTACCGGCGTGAGCCCCTTCGTTGTAGTTTGCATTCCTCATCAGACTCGGTGCCCTCAGGAGATTCGGCTTGTTGTGGGACGCCTTCGGTCTCAATAGCCGGTGTTTCGGTCTCCTGAGCCGCGGCTACGGGCTCGAGTGTCTTCACTAAGGATTTTCGTTGGGAAGGCATCGGAGCCTGATCGACAGACCCTACCATTGCCTCCGTGATGGAATTGTTTTGGAAATAATCTTGGTAGGCCTCGTCGGTGGGATCAGCCATGCTTAGCAACTCCAGTGGGATCAGCATCGTTGGAGCGCTTGATCGGATGCCTTCGGGTTATGGAAGAACCACAGCCTCGGCGATATATAACCTCCAACGGGTGGCAGACTTGGGATCTCCGGATGTACCTCCATCAGGTGGGCGATATGCACCGGGAACCACTGGACATAAGGGGAAACATCCCCTTCGACTTTGTCACCCTTTGACGTATTTGGTCCGCTAAGTCGTTTCATATTAGCTGGGCCACGTCATATTTTTTGAGAAGACGACTCCGTGGAAGATTTGGAGGATGTTTCCGTTCGCCTTGTCGAAACCGGAGTGCTTCGGGGAGAGGCATTTGTTTATTATGCCGAACAAAGTTCTCAATGGATGTGGGATCCCGCTGGTTTAGAAGTTGGCCAATTTTGTCAGCGGTGACTTATATCCCATCCGAAGCATATCCTCCACGATCACCGCATCTGTTGGTCGTAGACTTTGTGATGCGGTAGATCGAGCACCATGGCCAGAAGGTTCTTGTCAATGTTGACGTGTTTTTTATTGATCTTCGTTGTGTATTCATCACCGAAGAAGTTGCTCTTCATACATCCCCAGAATTGCTGGAGATAGACCATTTGTACAGAGGTTGTCATCGTTAGAGCTGGCCATAGAGGATGTCCCTTGAGGATGGATATTATTACTTCATCCGGACAACGGAAGGTGGCGAGGTCCAATTGGTAGTTGTTGTCGTGGACCGTCAGCCATTCGACAGAAGAGTAGATGTGGGAGTACTCTTGATGTGCCATTTCTGAAAAGAAGAAATAAATTCATTAGCTTGAAATATTCATATGCAAATTTTGACTTATAGAGGGCGAAAATGACTTAGAAATATATTGACAAATTTTTTTGAGTGTTTGAGTTTATTATTGAAAGACTTAGGTAAAAAAAATTTGAAAAATTTTGCTGAGTCTTTTCAGCGTGTTTTTATTCGAGCGTGAACTTATTCGAACGCTAAGTTTTGCGATCTAATAAAACATATCGAAAAAGATTTTCGCCGCTGATTTTTACGATCGAATAAAAATTTGTCGAAAACAAAAGTTTTTCGATGAGTAATTTTACGATCAAATAAAATGTTGTCGAAAAACTTAAGTTTTTCGCCGCGAAGTTTTACGATCGAATAAAAAAATATCGAAACATAAGGTTTTTGCCGTTGAGTATTATCGAGTAAAACATAACGAAAACTAAAGTTCTTTGATGACACTGTTTGCGATAAGAACATTTCGATCGAAAAAGTTTGAAATCAAATAGTAAATGCTTAAAAACACAAATGACGATTTCTTGATAAATCATGAGTTAATATGAACTCCGAATGATCAGAAATCAGTTGTGAATCCAAATATCATGCTTTTAATGAGAATGGTCGAGTTTAAACACGTTAATTTTGAGTTTTTAATACGTTTCAGTCGAAAACGTTGCAAAGTTAAAATTTTCGTCAAATGATTTTGAGAAACTGTTGCGATTGGTGCTTTTATGAACGGATAGATGATCCGAAACAGGTTTCTACCTTCAAATTCGGCGAGTTTTGACAGAAAATCGATGAAGATTGAAGAGTTTTGAGAATCCAAATAGTTTTTCGACTGTATTATGTTGCGTGAGAATGGGTTTTTCGATCGAAAAAGTTATATTACTACTTTTCGATCAGGTAAGGTTAAAGGGCTTTTGTTAAAACTCAGGTCTGATTTAACGAAAAAATATTAATCTTTTACTTGTGAACCCAAAAAGAAACTTCACATGGATCTTTGCGGACCAATGCGTACACAAAGCATCAACAATCGTAAATATTTGTTAGTAATTGTCGACGATTATTCTCGCTACACATGGACGAGATATCTCCGAACTAAAGATCAGACTGGAGACTTGATAATAAGCTTTGTGAATACAACTCACACTCTCCTGGAAAAGAAAATCCAAGTAATCAGAACGGACAATGGGACAGAATTCAAGAATCAACGTCTCAGCAACTTTTATCAATTACTTGGTATTATTCAACAATTCTCAGCCGCAAAAACGCCACAACAAAATGGTGTCGTAGAAAGAAAGAACCGGACTTTAGTTGAAGTTGCAAGAACTATGCTCATATACTCCGGTCTTCCTCACTTTCTATGGGCTGAAGCAGTGAGTACAACATGTTTTACTCAAAATAGGACAATTATTCACAAACGCTTCGAGAGAACGCCATATGAGCTAATTAATCAAAGAATTCCGAATATCTCATTCTTCAAAGTATTTGGTTGCAACTGTTTTGTGGCCAACGATCGGGAGCATCGAAGCAAGTTCGATCCCAAACCCTTTCAAGCCATTTTTGTCGGATATTCCTCTACTTCAAAATCATATCGCGTTTACCTCAAGTCTTCTCGTACAATTCTTGAAAGTTACAACGTCACCTTTCACGAAATGACGGAATTGGCTTCTGAACAAAACAGTTCAGAACCCGAGCTTACTGGCGTGTTGGCACAAGGTCATCAACTTTCGGCAACTTCTACATCAACGTCAAGTGAAGTAATTCCCGCTGACCATGAAGATTTAGATTCTCTATTCGAACACTTTTATCGGAACAAGTCTCACATGCCTGCTTCGTCTCACTCAACACCAAGCAGTGCCCCATCTCCATCAATGGAAGAAACTAATAATGAGACTCCTCTTCTTCAAAATCCGACAAATGTTGGAGAATCTACTTATTCAGAATCTTCATCTAGTACTGCAGTTCCTACAAATATAAATGAGGAAATTCCTATCGACTCTACATCTGAATTGAATTTCCCAACTCTGAATGATCAACCCATTAATTCAGGATATCTCGACCTCCAATCCAATGACGAATCTACTTCAGTTATTCCTCACGAACGCAAATGGACTCGAGCTCACCCCACTGATCAGATTATCGGTGATCCTTCAAGTGGTGTACGTACTAGGATGTCTACACAAAGCGGTTTATTCACATGCTTCCTAAGCCAAAACGAACCAAATAAGGTAGCCGAAGCTCTTAAAGACCCGGATTGGGTAATTGCGATGCAAGATGAACTCAACCAGTTTGAGCGTCTACAAGTTTGGACATTGGTTCCTCAACCACAAGGCAAAACCATAATTGGAACTAAATGGGTTTTCAAGAACAAGAAAAATGAGAACGGTGAAGTAATCAGGAATAAAGCACGACTCGTTGCTAAGGGATACAATCAACAAGAAGGAATTGATTACGACGAGACGTATGCTCCGGTTGCACGTATTGAAGCTATTCGCTAGTCTTGCCCATATTAAATCGGAACCGGCGGTTCCGACCAGCCAACCGCCGGTTTTCAAACGCCGGCCGGAACCGGCCACCAACCGCATCCGGCGGCCGCGGGTGGCCGGTTCCACGCGGTTTGGAAATTTCCCAAACCGCCGGTTTGCAACCGGCGGTTTATATAAAAAAATTAAAATTTAGATAAAAAAAATATAGCCGTTTGATAATTCAAACGGTTTGAAAAAAAAACTAGAAAAAATAGCCGTTAAAAAAAAAAAAAAAGAACTAGCCGTTGCAACCGGCGGTTGCAACGGCTACATTTTAATAAAATCTATAAATACCCCCCCACCCTCTTACGCCGATACGAACGGCAATTAGTTACATGATGCGCCACTCTTCTTTACTGAAGAAGTGGAAGCGTCATTGTAAAAGTTTGGGAATTACGCCCAAGAAGTTTGCCTTAGATGTACCCAACAGGTGGAATTCCACCTACAAGATGCTAGAGACGTCGTACGAATATCGCCACACCTTGAGCGATTTCTACGGCGAAAACCCCGAATTCGGGGTAGCATTACATCCTACGATGTGGGACGGATGCAACGGCATATGTGAAATACTTCAAGTATTTCACGATGCCACGAGGGAAATGTCAGGAATATATTACCCGACATCCATCTTAGCATTAGATCATTGCGTTAAAGTCGCATGCATTCTAAACGCTTTTGTCAATGACGACATTGCGGGTCCGGCCGTTTTAGCCATGAAGGCTAAATGGCTGAAATACTTTTGGGAACTACTCGATATCTTCATCATTGCGAAGATATTAGACCCCAGATTACGCGTAGAGGGGACAGATAATTTTCTGGGATTATACTACCAGTCCATTGCGGCTAATTCTAGTGTTATCCCCGATGGCTACCACATTCAAGTTAGGAATGTAGGGTATGACGCTCTAAAGGCAGTCTTTAGAGCGTATAAGACCGATATTGGCCAAGACCCAACTCGATCGAGTTCGGGTCAATCCACTAGTAGTAGTAGTGCTAGCGGTAGTGATCGCTTAGCCTCCTACTACAACCTCCTCAACACGAGCAAACGCCAAAGGTCGACGAACCCGTTCATAGAGTTAGATAACTAGTTGTCGACCACTTTTGAGTTCGCCGAGGATGAAGATCAGTTCAACGTCCTCCGATGGTGGTCGAAGATGTTGCCAACGGATCCAACGTTGGCGAAGATCGCTAGGGAAATCTTTGCAGTCCCAATTTCAACCGTCGCGGTTGAACAAGCTTTTAGCATGGGCGGCTTAACTTTAAGTGAAAGGCGTTCGAGGTTGACGGTAAAAAACGTCGAATACCAATGCCTTCTCGATGATTGGACGAGAGCCGAACATCGGACACAAGACGCCACGAATACCGATTCGGATGACGACGTATTCGACGACACCACCGGCACTAATTCTAGTGGTGGCGGCAATGGCGGCGACGACTAAGAGTAGAGATCATAGAGAATCTCCGAAAATGGCGAAAGATTCAAGCCCGAAAAAAGATAAGTCCTTAAATTTAATACTAATCTCATTGTATTAATTTTTTTATTTTATATTTTTAAATAATTACTTACACATACAATCTTATTTTTCAGCCAACGTCTCCAAGAAATCGCTCCCACGGCGTCTCGACACTGACTTTCCCTTTTGATAAGCGGGGAGGAGAGTCGACTCTGTGCCTGATCATTTCTGGTAGTTATGGGAGAGCAGAATTGTAGTTCTCGCCTTCTTGAAGTTCTTCATCTTCAAGCAGCACCAAGTCCACGGAAGCTTGTTGTGAGAAATATCTGACGTTGGAGAGTCGAACTTGAGCAGCTTCCTCTGGTTCCCATTGCGTCATCCATTTCTCGTTTAAGATATAATCGTCTACGATCAGATTTGGATCGGAGACGACTGCTTCTGGTTGGGCTTGGAGGAGGTCAGAGGTCGTGATTGGATTTGGATTTGAGGAGAGGGAGGTAGTGTGTGGGATATGGTGGGAGATGTAGTTGTTTGTTGGCGGGTTGTGGATTGTGTGGTTGGTCGGTTTGAGGATGATCCTCAAGCTTCTTGAGTCTTTGTTGTTTGCTCTCGACTCAAACCACGGCCGCTTCGTGTGGTTCGTTGCCTTTTCTCCCCCCTCATGGCGATCCGGATCATCGGGTTCGTCATGTCTTCTTACAGTGCGTGAGCTTTCTTCTCGGCACCTTGTTTGAGCGGGGGGCTCGGGTTCATCTATCAGTCTTTTGTAGAGACTCTCCTCAGTGGGGGTCCTTGTCTCTAAGGCGAGGAGTCGGGAGATGAGAATGTCATGAAGCTGGGTGATCGGGATGGTATAGGTGTTGATGAGTGAAGGTGATGGAGTTGGAGTGGAGAGGGTTGGTTGGATAGGGGTGAGTATGGTGGTGGTAAGAGGTGGTGAGGAGACGGGGGTGGTTTGAGCTTCTGACGAAGCGGCCACGGAGACCGGTGCTTTACCGGTATCCCTTCGGGTGGTCTCAATGGCCTGGAGCATTTTGTTCATCAGGCTATCTTTGAGAGAAGAAATGGCTGTGGAGAGTGCTTCTTGTAAGCATTGCTCCGTTGTGATCATCGGTGAAGTGGGGCCAGGGAGGCGCTCCACTGTCACAACATCGAAAAAGGTTTCCGATGTGTGGCCTTGAACATGTCTTTAGATTCCAAAACGTACGAGGACATCCGTTATCAAACCTGAAGTCACCACTTCAATGGGTTGGGCTATTGTTTGCTCCGAAGATATCGGGGGTCCAATTCACCCAATCTTTGAGATGATACAGTAGGTATCACCTCTAAGGGTGTTGAAACAGACTCAGATTGAATCTGAACGGTTGGCTGATCCGTTGGTAGTGGAGGATTTGTCACCGAAGCCGGTAGTACTAAAGGGGATACCGACGGGGCCGAGGGTTTTGATAGATGGGGAGGAGAGTCGACTCTGAGCCTTATCATTTCGGGTAGCTCAGAGAGGGCAGAACTGTAGTTCTCGCCTTCTTGAAGTTCTTCTTCTTCAAGCAGTACCAAGTCCAATGAAGCTTGTTGTAGCAAGTATCTGACGTTGGAGGGTCGAGCTTGAGCAGCTTCCTCTGGTTCCTATTCCGCCGTCCACTTCTCGTTTAGGATGTAGTCATCTACGATCAGATGTGGATCGTAGGCAACTGCTTCTTGATAGACTTGGGGGAAGTTTGAGGTTGGGATCGGATTTGGATTTGTAGGATAGAGGGTTAGTGTTTGGGATATGGTGGGAGGTGTGGTTGTTTGTTGGCGGGTTTGAGATTGTGTGGTTGGTGGGTGTGAGGACGATCCTCCAGCTACTTGAGTCTTTGTGTGACTCAATCCACGGCCGCTCCTTGTTGTTCGTTGCCGTTTCTCCCCCTCATGACGATCCGGATCATCGGGATCGTCATGTCTACGCTAGGTGCGGGAGCTTTCTTCACGGCACGTTGTTGGTGCTGGTGGCTCTGGTTCATCTATTAATGTTTTGTAGAGACTTTCCTCTGGGGCGAGAAGGCGTGAGATGAGGATATCATGAAGCTGGGTGATTGGAATGGTGTATGGATTGATAAGTGAGGTTGAGGGAGTTGGGGTGGTGAGGATTGGTTGTAGTGGGGTGTGTAGAGTGGTGGTAGGAAATGGTGAGGAGACGGGTGTGGTTTGTGTGTCGGTGGGAGCAGCTTCTGAGACTTGTGTTTTCCCGGTGTCTCTTCGGGAAGTCTCGAGAGCATGGACCATTCGGTCCATCAGACGATCTTTTAGAGAAGATATGGGTGAGGAGAGTGCTTCTTGTAGTCTGTGCTCCGTCACGAACATCAGTGGAGTTGGGCCAGGGAGGCGCTCCACTGTCACAATATCGGAGTAGATTTCCGATGTGCCGCCTAGAGTTGGTCTTGAGGATCCGGAACGTCCAAGGACATCCGTTATCAACCCTGAAGTCACCACTTCAGAGGGTTGGCCTATTGTTGGCACCAAAGATATCGGGGGTCCAATAGGGCTTCCACCCAATCCTTGAGATGATAGGATAGGTATCACCTCTATGGGTGTTGAGACAGATTCAATTTGAATCTGTTCAGTAGGCTGATCACTTGGTGGTGGAAGTGTTGGCTCCGAAGCTTGTATGATTAAAGGCACTGCAGACGAGGCCGAGAGTCGTTGTCGGCGAGGGCCCCTTCGTTGGAGTCTGTGTGCTTCATCAGAATCGGTTGCCTTAGGAGAGATATCGTGTGGGACACCTTCGGGTTCAATCTCCTGAGGCGTGACTTCGGGCTCCGTTGTTGTCACCAAGGATTCCCTTTGAGAAGGCGCCGGGGCTGGATCCATGGCACGTACCATCGCCTCCGTAATGGAGTTGTTCTGGCAGTAGTCTTGGTATGCCTCTTCAGTTGGATAAGTTAAACGGAGCATCTCCAATGGGATTGACATTGGTTGGAGTGCTAGATCGGCGGCCTTCGGGTTGTGGAAGAATCGAAGGCGTGGCGGAGTGTAGCAACTGGTGGTAGCTTCAGGATCTCTGGGTGGACTTCCATGAAATGCGAGATCATTACCGGGAACCACCGTACATATAGAAGAGATCTGGCCTTCGACTTTGTCTCCCTCTGACGCATCTGGTCCGCTAGATCGTTCCAAATCAGTTGGGCCACGTCATATCTTTTCAGAAGACCACTCTGTGAAAAATGCGAAGGATGTTTCCATTCGCCTTGTCGAAGCCTGAGTGTTTTGGGGAGAGGCATTTGTTGATGATGCAGAATAGTGTCTTCCACGGATGAGGAATCCCGCTATTTTGAATGTTGGCCAGTTTAGTTAGTGGAGGTTTGTATCCCATCCGGAGTATGTCTTCTACGATCTCCACATCCGTTGGATGTTGGTCGTATTCATCGTAGTGCGGGAGATCGAGCACCATGGCCATTAGATTTTTCGTCAGGGCGATATGTCTTGTGTTGAGCTTTGTCATATAGTCAATGTTGTCGCCGTTGACGAAACTCTGCATGCATCCCCAGAATTACTGGATATAGACCATTGGTACGGTGGCCGTCATGGTCAAGGCTGGCCATAAAGGGTGTCCTTTGAGGATTGATATTATGACGTCATCCGGACACCGAAACGTCGTTAAATCCAGTTGGAAGTTGTTGTCTTGGACTGACAGATAACTTCCAGAGGAGTAGATATGAGGGTAGTTGGGAGTTGCCATATCTGCAAAAATAATATAAGGTTCATTAGTCGATAAATTTTCATAAGTGAATGAATTTGATTAAGATTGAATGTAGAGGAAAATTGTATGTTTAAAGATTTATCGCGGAAGACTTAGTGACAATTTTATAAAATTGACTAAGTCTTAGAAGCGTGTTTTTACTCGAATAACAATTTATTCGAACTTTAAAATTTGCGATCGAAAATTTTTCTAAGTCTTGAAAAATTTTCTAAGTCTTTTTCAGCGTGTTTTTATTCGAGTAACAGTTTATTCGATTGATAAATTTTGCGATCGAATTAAAATGTGTCGAATAACTCAAATTTTCGCTGATGACTTTTACGATCGAATAAAATGTTATCGAAAACAATAGTTTTTCGCTGAGTAAGTTTTCGATCAAATAAAAAATTGTCGAAAAACTTAAGTTTTTCGCCGTGTAGTTTTGCGATCGAATAAAAGAATATCGAAAAACTTAAAGTTTTCGCCGCTGACTTTTGCGATCGAATAAAATATAATCGAAAAAATAAGTTTTTCGCCGCGTAGTTTTGCGATCGCATAAAAATATGTCGAAAACAAAAGGTTTTCGACGCTGAGTTTTGCGATCGAATAAAATTTTAACGAAAACTAAAGTTCTTCGATGACACTGTTTGCGACACAAACTTTTTCGATCGAAAAATTTCAAATCAAACAGTAAATACGTAAAACATAATCTTCGATTTCTGCGTAAATCATGAGTTTATCTGGGTTCGAAATGTTCAGAGAACAGTGGCGAATCAAAATATCATGATTTTAACCCAAAAGATTCAGTTTAAACACTTTGATTTGAGGCTCGAAAAACCAGTTTTCATCGAAAATATAAATATGAATTTTCATCAAATATTTTTCATGAAAATGTTTGAGAATCGGATGTTTTTGAACAGAAAATGAATCGGAACAATTTTCTACCTTCGAAATCTGCACATTTAATCTAAAAATTCCGAGGAATGAGGAATTTGGATTGAAATGCCGAAGTCGGTTCGAAGAAGTTCTTAGAAGATGAAAAGTTTTTCTATTGGAATGTGTAGCGTGTGAGAGAGTATTTCGATTGATAAAGTGATATTAATACTTTACGATCGGGTAAAGTAAAAAATCTTTTGGGCCGTAAAAAAAATATTCTTTGGCTTTAGATAAATTAAGGTCTGAAAAAAATTTATGAATTAACCCAAAAATAATTTACATAATACTCCCTGTATTTCTGAGAGAAATGAAATTATCGCCTAATGTTGATGAAATTCAACATTTGACTCCTCGGATGAGCTCTAAATTTTCCGCGAGGCTTAAAAAATGTTAGATCATGATTTACGAGTGTAGAGGATAATAACACATTCTCATATAAAAACTCCCCCTCAACAATTGCATGAGTAGACTTTTCAGTACCTACACATATTTTTGGTACATATTAAAATTTCCGATTTAAGCACAATTAACGCATTCTAAGCAATTCAGCATAGTTTCATAAAAAAATTTGCATTTTACAAAACATTTAATCGCATTTTAGCAATTCTGAACCAATGCATGTATTAATGCATTTAAAATGTGCAAAAAATAAAAAATATTTTTGTTTCGGGGTCAGATATATTTATTTTAAAATTTTTATCACACAATAATTTCAAAGATATATATGACAATAATTTGCCATAAAATCAGGTAACTAAACTAGTATTCTAAGAGCATAGTATGAATCACTTCGACAACCCTCGCAAGTTTCGCTCATTTCACTCAATAAATTTATCAAGGAGATTTTTAGTAGATATATTACTCTTATTATCACAACAAAATTATATCAATTAATTTGTTATCGTAATATTTTTAATCAACTTACCAAGTGAGAGTTCGTCATTTTGAGTCAAAGGGACTTTGAAGGGATTATTTTTTAGGCTCTGACTAAAGGGGTAGGAATTTTAGGTTAGTGAGCTTAAAAATTCTTCTCTTCCAGAGGTCCTTTTTGTGAGATTCTATTCTGATCCTTTTGCTTTTCCTTTCCATAGTTTTTTTCTTTTCAGGGCTTTGAGAGATGAGATATTCTTTGATTTTGGGTCGAGACTGTGTTCCTTTAGAAAGTTTCACAGTTATGGAGTTCAAACCCAAGACTGTGCTTCTCTTCTCGTTTTCTCTACATAAGATCTAGATTATCATTGGAGAAATTCACTTCAAGGTGCTTCACTTCTAGGAGTATACGAGATTATCTAGGAGAAGTTCACAGTGAGATCAGTGTTTTTCTTCTATAACGATTGAGAAATGCGTAATGTGCATCACTTTAGCTCTCCCCCTCTTTTTCTTGATTGAGTAACCCCGAATCATTTGAATAATGTTGAAGGCTTAATCGGGTGTTTGATAAAGAAAAAGGAATGTCGGAGAAGGCTCAAAGGGGATCTCTAGAGGAAAAAGTAAAGGATTTATAATTTAGACCAAGTGAGGAATTTCCTAATATGCCCTTATCATTTTCAAGACAAACTAAACACAAAAGCGAGATGAAGCTACGAAGGACAAACCAAAAAATAGTCATTTGAAGTGTGACACTCAAAAAAATATTGAGGTTCAAATTCTCACATGTATGATGTGGCTTTGTGTCGAGTGAGACAAACAAAGTTCTTTTGAATAAAAGAATGTCATATGAATTTTTTATTTTTAGGCAAAGAACTTAATCATATATTTCGAAGAAATATTTTTGTGAGTAATTTCAAAAACGGTCAAGATCATCCTCATACCCCTTTTTTTATTTATACTATATATATATATGTATTATTATATATATTTATTTTATGTAAAAATAAAAAATATGTTTATATATATATATATATATATTTTTTATTTTTAATTTTATTTTTAGAAAAAAAAAATTAAAAGATAGAGTCACGCAAAATAATCAAGAAATATTAAGAAGCATATAGAATATCAAATTGAAGCATAGTAGAGCATGTAAAGCACATTTTAAGTAAAATTGAGATTCAACATGCCTAACTTAGCAATAAGGAATTGAAATCGTTTTTCATCCAATGCCTTAGTGAATAAGTCAGCAAGTTGAAGCTCCGTTTTAACAAAATACATATCTATCGTGCCTTTTTCTACATGATGTTTTATAAAATGATATCGTATGTCTATGTATTTCGTGCGTGAATGATGAACATGATTGCAAGGAATGGCTATAGCACTTTGAGAATCACTATAAATGAGAATGTTATTGAAATCAAACCCGTAATCGCGTAGTTGTGTCAGCATCCATAGAATTTGCGAGCAACAGCTGGGCAGCCGCAACGTATTCCGCCTCGGCCGTCGATGTTGACACACAATTTTGTTTCTTTAAAGACCGGCAGACCAACTTTCGCCTAAAAATTGTGCTCCGCCAGACGTGCTTTTTCTGTCCATTCGACAACCTGCATAGTCAGCATCAGTATAGCCAATAAGTCGAAAGTCAGTATTTTTAGGATACCAAAGCCCTACGTTTGGAGTTCCTTTGAGATATCGTAGAATCCTCTTGACGGCATTCATGTGGGACTCCTTTGGGTCGGCTTGAAAACGGGCGCATAAACAAGTTACAAACATAATGTCGGGTCGGCTGGATGTCAAGTAGAGAAGAGATCCGATAATGTTCCGATAGGTGGTGATGTTGATAGCCTTTCCAGACGGATCAGCATCCAGTTTGCAATTAGTAGACATAGGAGTATTCATCGGTGTGCTCTTGTCTTGATTAAATCTCTTCAGAATATCTCAGATATATTTGGTTTGACTGATGAAAATGCCATCATCAAGTTGCTTGACTTGTAATCCAAGAAAGACTTGGAGTTCTCCCAAGCTCATCTCGAATTTAGACTTCATGAGATTACCAAATTTCTGACAGAGACGTTCATTCGTCGATCCGAAAATAATGTCATCAACGTACACTTGAACGATCATCAATTCTCTTGCTTTTTGATGAAGAGAGTCGTATCGATTGTTCCTCTAATGAAGTTGGATTCGACCAAAAATTCTCTCAGAACATCATACCAAGCACGAGGGGCTTGTTTTAGTCCATACAGAGCTTTGTCCAATCGATAGACATGCTCAGGATGGTTCTCGTGCATGAACCCTTCGGGTTGAGCGACGTAGACTTCTTCTTTTAAGACGTCGTTGAGAAAGGCATTTTTTACGTCCATTTGATAGACTTTGAAGTCTTTGTGAGCCGCGTATGCTAGAAATAAGCGAATAGTAGTTATGCCCAACCGCCGGTTTCGGTTAACCGGCGGTTGGGAACCGGCGGTTGCCGGTTGGTCGAAATGACCAACCGGCCGCAACCGGCCGGAGACGAATGCCGGTTGGCCGTCTCCAGTTTCCATTCGTTGTTCGTTGAATACTTGAATCGCAATCGCCATTTGCCAATGCCAGTCGATAATCGGTTTCTGAAAATAAAATATACAAAAGAAGTTAGTTAGATAATATTTTTTTGTACAATCGCCATTAAAAAATGAAATTAAATTAGTATTAAGGACTTAACATTTTCGGACTTTGTCGTTGGCTTGGATGTCGTCACGCGATAGGATTGGAGTCTCGTTTATTGAAGATATTAGAAAGAAAATATGGAGGGCTCCTAACCGGATAAAGAAGCTCAACGAACTAAACTTATGAGGTATCTCACATTGGGAAGATAGGAAGAAAATGGAGCACATCTTCATGCTCAACTATCTTGGTCAAGATCGAAGTGGCATCCCAATAGATCAACTGAAGAAAAGGATAAGCCACCGATCCTCCACCTTGTGGGGGTTTCGCATTCGATTGGAAGCTTCCCTACCCCAATCTACCAAATTGAGCGAGCGAACAACAACCACACTCGAGAAGAGATAGATGAGAGCTATCTCCCCTTCCTTCCACCGGATGAGGTCTACCGTCTATATCAGATGTACAAGAGAAAATATCAGACGCCCTCCGGATACATCAAGACTGAAGAACTCGAGGGATTGAAAAGATTCATGGTGCGTCAGGTCAAGTATCACACCGTACACGACCTTCAAATTGCTATAGAGAACAATATGAAGAAGGTCAACATGGAGTCTCCGTTCATGAAGGCTTTATATTCAAGAAATCTGGCATTGCCATAACTTATCGAAATCCAGTCATTGGAAAGACGAGAGCTATGATGAAGTCAGATATCCACAAGTTCTGTGACGGGACGTTGAAGCTCGTGAGGAGGAACATCCAGAAAACATTGGGATAGGTCACTGAAGAGACGATCTTCGAGGATCTCGGTAAAGACGAGGCTCCACTCTTAAATGAGCTTCTGGATGCGATTAATGAGAGGTTGGAGCTGAGGAATGATGTTCGACATTACGAGACAGCATTGGGATTACGGAAATCATTCTATGCCCGACAAGGATAAATAGATATGAAATGAAGACAAGCACAATGGGAGATATTGAAGAGACTTTAGAATTGTGCTTTGTTATTTTATTATCCTTGTAATTGGGGGCGTAATTAGTAGTTTTGATAGTGTAGGAATCAATAGTAAATATACCATGTAAATAGTAAATAGTACACTATCAAAATCTATACAAGTTCATTTTTCGGAAAAATACAAGCATTTAATTCACATTCTAAGAGAGAGAATAGCAATCGAGAAACACCCTCCTCAAGATTTTCAAGGAAGATATTCGACCGAAGGTACTTTGTAAGATTTATCATTCGAATATCTAGAATTCGTGCTTAGATCGATCAGTAGTTGATATATGAGGACCTAACAGTTTTGTTCAGAAGCCAAATCGGTCACTTCTTGAAAAGAGACATTGTATCTTTCGAAAATAATACGAGAAGACTTGATATAGACACAGTCTGCTTTAGAAGTGGATGAATATCCAACAAAGACGGCTTCAAATGCTTTAGGATCGAACTTGCTCCGATGCTCCCGATTGTTGGCCACAAATCATTTGCACCCGAAGACTTTGAAGAAAGAGATATTCGGAATCCTTTGATTTATTATCTCATACGACGCTTTTCAAAGCGTTTGTGAATAATCGCCCGATTTTGCGTAAAGCACGTTGTACTCAATGCTTCAGCCCATAGGAAATGAGGGAGACGGGAATGTATTAGCATTGTTCTTGCAGCTTCAACTAGAGTCATGTTCTTCCGTTCTACGACGCCATTTTGTTGAGGCGTTTTAGCGGCTGAAAATTGTTGAATAATTCCAATTGACTGATAGTAATTGCTGAGACGCTGATTCTTGAATTCAGTCCTGTTGTCATTCTGGATTACTTGGATTTTCTTTTGCAGGAGATTCTGAGTCGTATTCACAAAGCTTATTATCAAGTCTCCATTCTCATCTTTAGTTCGGAGATATATTGTCCAGGTGTAGCGAGAATAATCGTCGACAACTACTAACACATATTTACGATCGTTAATACTGTGTGTACGCATTGGTCCACGAAGGTCCATGTGAAGTAATTTCAAGGGTCGAGATGTGGAAGCAACTTACTTGAGTTTGTGTGATGCTTGCTTCATTTTTTCCATTTGACAAGCCGAACAATTATGCTCTTGGTGAAGGAAAATCGTTGGTAGACCGTTGACCAACCTTTTGATAAAGAGTTTGTGAAGAGCTTTGAGGTTTAGATGAGATAGACGTTGATGCCATAAGTTGTTCCTCTTGATTGTAGTCTGTGAGATGAGGCAAACAGCTGTCGAAGGTCGTACTGTTGTCAGATTGATGGTGTATAGATTAGATCTTCGAGATCCTATAAGAAGTTCTTGATTCTGATTATTTAAGATTCTGCACTGATCAGCTAGAAACACCACTTGAAACCCTTTATCGCAGAATTGTCCTATGCTGAACAGGTTGTGTTTAAGATCTTGGACGTAAGAGACACCTTTGATTGTCAGATTCTGCAGTAGAATATATCCAAAGCCTAGTAAATCACTGTTGTGGAAAATGACTTTTCCGTTGTAACGGTCTTGATAGTTGCTCAACAGTTCTTGATTTTCCGTCATGTGTGTGGAGCAACCAGAATCTAAATACCACACATGATGGATCTGCATAGAAATATTTTAGAGAGACTTAGGTACCCACTTAATTATGGGTCCTCTCGGATTAGCAGATTTGGTAGGTAAGGTTTGTTCATTTTTTGTTCCTAAACGATTTGTGATCTTACGTACCCAAACCACCTTAGAAGTAGTTGGTTTAAGTGATACCTCTTTAGGAAACTTGGCCTTGTTGGCTTGCGTTAGCCTAGATGGTGTATTGGGAGCCCATTGAGGTTGAACCTTACATGGGAGGTTAATCTCAACGCGGACAAATGTCTTATTAGTCTTAGTGCATGAGAAAATCTTATTGGCTGAGTGTACTTGTAGTGGATACCTTAGATGAGAACAAGAATGTATCGAGCTATAAGCTTTCTTTATAGCCGGATCTTGTTTCCTACGAGACTTAAGATTTGCATTTGTTTTAGAATGATGGTTTATGTTTTTAGAAGTAGAGCCGATTTCAAAATTTGTGCTTTCAAAATTAATAGGCTTTAACGCATAAGTAGCTATTGTTGATTCAAGACTAGATATTGTTTCCTTAGTATTAGATAAGAGAATTTATTGGTGAATTTTCTTATCTAGTTGCTTTTGGAAATTATTTTCACTAAGGGCTAGTATCTCCTCTAATTCTTTTGTACTTTCCGCTCGTTTTTCATGTTAGTATGCTTAATTTATAAAGATTCTAACATGTTTAATAATGTAGAATTATGCATCGCTACCTCTTGTGAAGATGTTGATGCTTTGCCTTCGTCGTCGGACCTCCTTGTTGAGTTTTCGTCTGAGATGTCGTCGAGATATGCCATGGGAGCCAGATTTTCGTTGTCAGAATCCGTTGTGTCTCTAGCCAATGCTCTTGTTCGGCCATCAAAGCTACTCCAGCCTCCTTTTGTTTGGTTAGTTGAAATTTCTTGGAGTAGTAATTGCCGTCTTTCTTCTTAGGAAGATTGCATTCTCTGGCGAAGTGCCCTATCTTTCCACATTCGTTGCCTTTCCTTGTGCTTAGAGCTTGATGTCCGAAGTCTATTAGCCGAAGAGGAGGATTTCTTTTTATAGAACTTTTTGCTCATATTTTAGTAATGAGAGTCAATTATTTCTTGAACTCTTTCATATCAAGCTCGGAGTTCGATTCGGATTCGTCTTCATCTTCTGAAGAACTTGGCAAGTTGATGTTTTTATCTTTGCGAGATCGACTAGTTTTTCTTTCAGAAACTAGAGCTATAAAGTCTTTGATCTGTTTGCCCTTAAGTTCTCTTTGTATCTCGCTTATGTCTTCCTCGTGTTGAGCAAGATTATCAAAGACGGCGTGGATATCCATCTCGTCCAAATCCTTGTTCTGACGGATTTGCATCAATATTTTCTTCCACTCCGGTTGAAGAGAAGAGAGGAATCAGATGTTGCCCTCCATGTTGGTCTTGAAAATTTCAATTTTCCTCATCTCATTAAGAAGAGTTAAATAGCGTTGATAGAGTTCATCAACGTTTTCCTCCGTTGCTTTGAATGAGTCGTAAGCGGTGAGAATGTTTGCTTTCTTTGCTTTGACACCGACTTCGGTCCGTTGTATCATTTTGTGGAGTTCGTCCCACATTGTTTTTGCACTAGATAGACTCTCTATTTGCATATAGATGTCATTCGGAAATCCTTGTATTAGGAAAGTTTTGGCTCCTAAATCTGCTTCGGCTCTTAATCGCTCCCCCTAGATGTATTCACTAGGAATTTTGAGTCTTCTAGTGGCGGGAATGGGAGGATTATTAGTGGCATCGCCTTCTTGGATGAGCCAAAATTGAGCGGGACCTTCTTGAAGAGAAACTATCAAATTTGTAGCTTCATCTTTTGTTTCAAAGAAGTTCATGAATCGGCTTCTCCATACGGTGTATTCGCCTCTTCGTATAATTGGAGGGCGGACGTCGTTTCCGAGTGAGTAAGCATCCATTTGTAGTTGATTGGTAGGATCTCGTGAAAGTTTGGAATTTTAATAAAATGCTTCACAAGTGATAAACTTCGATAGTAATGTTTGGCTCGTACGTCAAGCAATTTCCTTTTCAAACCTATTTTTCGGTTTTAAAGAGGAATTATTTTGATTTCGAAAAATATTTGATATAAGAATTGATCGAAAATTTGGAGTGTCGACGAAGATAATTCGGAGACAAATATTTTTCGTACGTTTTAAAAAATAAGAATTTTGATTCTTTTACTTCAGTGTAATAATGTGTGTGTTTGAAAGTTCAGTGGTCGAAAAAAAATTTCGAGCAGTAAAGTTTTCGATTTGAAAAATTTTGATCTTTTAATCGAAAAAGTTTTTCGATCGTATAAATTTTTCGTGGTATATTTATCGAAAATTATTTTTCGAACGTAAGAGTTTTACAAAGAAAATATCCTATCGAAAAATAGTTTGTCGAATAATTCTGTTAATCGCAAAAACTTTTATCGAAAAATTTGTAATCGAAAAATTTAGTGTGATCGAAAATTTCATTAAGTTTGACTCAAATTGTTGACTCAAAGTTTTTCGAGCATGAATTATTCGATCGAAATATGTTTTCGCTAAATTTTGACTCGAAAATTTAGATGATCGAAAATCTTGAGATCGAATAACTTGTAATAGTAAAACAAGTTTTTCGTGTCAAAATCAGATATTTCTTTAGCGAAAACAGTATATGTCGAAAAAAAAATCGCTTTGTTACGCTCGAAAAAGATATTTATATATGAATCGAAAAACTAATTATTGATAATAATGTTTTTCGAGCTTATATTTGAGTGAAACACACAAAAACAGTGTTTGTTATCGAGAAACTTTTCGGCTGTAAACTTATTCGAGATATTTTTCGAGCCAAGTTTTTCGATCGAAAAATGATCGAAGAACAACTTTCATGTTCAATGGAAAAGTGAAAAACTAGATTCAACCGAAAAGTTCAAGTTAGGTGGTGAGTTCTGGATAATCACTCGATTCTATGTTCTGAATATGAACAGACACAAGTTTAACCACGTTTTACAGCAAAATATATCGATTAAAAAAAATCAAATCGTATTCAAAACTTAATCGCAAACGCAAATATCGATCGAAACAAAAATTTGAAATAATCTGAAGTTCTAAGCAATTGAAATCAGTACGTAATTCATTCCTAACATATAATCTATCACTTTAACAGCAAGATCATCAACAAAATTCGCAAAAATTAATCACATTGATCAAAATACATTTCACGTAAGTTTTTCGATCGAAAAATCTGGAAAATTATTTTGATCTTAGAATAGCGAATTCAATCCAAAAGCGATCACGATCTGCTCTGATACCAATTGTTAGGTCCTATTACATCAACTAACAATCAATCTAAGCATGAATTCTCGATATTCGATTAATAAATCTCGAGAATTACCTTCAATCGAATATCTAGTTTGAAGATCGGGAGAGAAACAATTAGAGAGTGGTAGTTTTTTGATTGTCTTTCTCTCTCTAGAACGTGAATTCAATACTCGTGATTTTTCGAAATTCTTGTGTATTGCTTTCGATAGTGTACATTTTATTTATAGCTATTTACATGGTATATTTACTATTAAGTCCTACACTATCAAAACTACGAGTTACGCCCCTAATTACAAGGATAACTAAATAACAAAGTACAATTCTATGTTTATTAAAGCTTCATTTTGTTTGTTTAGTTGAAATTTCTTGGAGTAGTAATTGGCGTCTTTCTTCTTAGAAAGATTGCATTCTCTGGTGAAGTGTCCTATCTTTCCACAATTGTAGCATTTTTGTGGTTCTTTGGCATTTTTGGATTATAATGACTCGTCCGGTCTTTCCTTGTCGTAGAGATTGAGGTCCGAAGTTTATTAGCCGAAGAGGAGGATTTCTTTTTATAGAACTTTTTGCTCATCAGTTTAGCAACGAGAGCCTATTGTTTCTTGAACTCTTTCATATCGGGCTCGGAATCCGATTCTGATTCGTCTTCATCTTCTGAAGAACTTGGCAACTTGATGCTTATTTCTTTACGAGATCGACTAGTTTTTCTTTTCGAAACTAGAGTTATAGAGTCTTTGATCTGTTTGCCTTTTAGTTATTTTTGTATCTCGCTAATATCTTCCTCGTGTTGAGCGAGATTATCAAAGACGGCGTGGATATCCATTTCGTCCAAATCCTTATTTTGATGGATTCGCATGGATATTTTCTTCTACTCCGCTTGAAGAGAAGAGAGAAATCGGATGTTGACCACCATATTGGCCTTGAAAATTTCTATTTTACTCATCTCGTTAAGAAGAGTTAAATAGCGTTGATAGAGTTCGTGGACATTTTCCTCCGTATTAGCTATGAAGGAGTCGTAAGCGATGAGAATGTTCGTTTTTTTCGCCATGACTCCGACTTCGGTATGTTGCATCATTTTGTGTAGCTCGTCCCACAACGTCTTTGCATTTGATAAACTATCTATTTCCATATAGATGTCATTTGGGATGCCTTGCATTCGGGATAGACTATCTATTTGCTCCGAGATCTACTTTAGCTTTTAATCGCTCCCCCTCAATGTATTCACTAGGAATTTTGAGTCTTCTAGTGGCGGAATGGGTGGATTATTAGTGGCATCGCCTTTTTTTATAAGCCAAAATTTAGCGGGACCTTCTTAGAGAAGCTATCAAATTTGTGGCTTGATCTTTTGTCTCCAAGAAGTTCATGAATCGGCTTCTCCATACGATGTATTCTCCTCTTCGTAGAATTGGAGGGCGGACGTCGTTTCCAAGTGAGTAAGCATCCATTTGTAGTTGATTGGTAGGATCTAGTAAAGTTTGGAATTGAAATGGTAAAAGTGTTTCACAAGTGACAAACTTCGTTAGTAATGTTTGACTCGTACTTTAAGCAATTTCCTTTTCGAACCTATATTATTTTTTCTGTTTTAAAGAGGAATTGTTTTGATTGCGAAAAATATTTGATATAAGAATTGATACTTCAAAATTTTGCTAAGGAATTTTGATTTTATGATCGAAGAAGATTATTCGGAGAAAAATATTTTTCGTATGTTTTGAAAATTACGATTTTTTATTTTAAAAAAAATAGTGAAAAATGTGGTGTGTTTGAAAGTTCAGTAGTCGAAAAAAATTTCGAGCAGTAAGTTTTCCGATTTGAAAATTTTCGAACCTTATAATCGAAAAATATTTTCGATCGTATAAATTTTTCGTGGTATATTTATCGAAAATTTAGTTGAATGAAAGGGTTTTGTCAAAGAAAATATCCTATCGAAAAATAGTTTGTCGAATAATTTTGTTGATCGCAAAAACTTTTATCGAAAAATTTGTAATCCAAAAATTAAAATTGATCGAAAATTTTCGTTAAGTTCAACTCATATTGTTGACTTAAAGTTTTTCGAGTGTGAATTATTCGATCGAAATATGTTTCTCTCGCTACATTCTGACTGGAAAATTTACTTGATCGAAAATCTTGAGATAAAAATATTTGTAATAGTAAAACAAGTTTTTCGTGTCAAAATTAGATATGTATCTAGCGAAAACAGTATCCGTCGAAAAATAATAATTTTCGCTTTGTTATACTCAAAAAAGTTATTTATGTATGAATCAAAAAACTAATTATCTAAAATAATGTTTTTCGAGTCTTATATCTGAGTGAAACTCACGATAACAGTGTGAGTTATCGAGAAACTTTTCGGCTGTAAACTTATTCGAATATTTTGTCGAGCCAAGTTGTTCGATCGAAAAATGATCGAAGAACACAGCTCGAGTTCAATGGAACAGTGAAAATCTAGATTCAACTGAAAAAGTCAAGTTAGGTGCTGAGATTCTGGGTAATCACTCGAATATAAGTTATGAATATGAACAAACACAAGATTAACCACGTTTTATAACAAAATGTATCGATTATGAAGAAAATCAAATCGTATTCAAAACTCAATCGCAAACACAACTATCGATCGAAATAAAAAATCTGAAATAATTTGATGTTCTAAGCGATTGAAATCAGTACGTAATTCATTCATAACATATAATCTATCACTTTAACTACAGGATCATCAACAAAATTCACAAAATTAAGCATGTAGATCAAAATGCATTTCACTTACGATCGAAAAATCTGGAAAATAATTTTGAGCTTAGAATAGCGAAATCAATCCAAAAGCGATCACGATCGGCTTTGATACTAATTGTTAGGTCCTATTTTATCAACTAACGATCGATCTAAGCATGAATTCTAGATATTCGAATAAGAAATCTCAAGAATTACCTTTGGTCGAATATCGAGTTTAAAGATTGGGAGAGAGAAACGATTAGTTAGTGGAATTTTTCGATTGTATTTCTCTCTCTAAAAAGTGAATTCAATAATTTGCAATTTTTCTGAAATTCTTATGTATTGATTTTTGTTGTATACATAGTATATATACCTCTATACATGGTATATTTACAAACTAGTCCTACACTAACAAAAATAAGAGTTACGCCCCTAATTACAAGGATAACTAATTAAGAAAGCACTTCTAGGTTTCTTCACATATCAAAAATCACTTCAAAAATTATTTCGAAAAATTTTCTCAAACTCACTTCGAAAATCTTGATTTTCGAAACTTTAAAATTTTCGAAATCAAATTTTTGCAACTTGATTTTCGCACACAAAAACTTTTCGCAACCACGTTTACGATAAGCACTTCAAAAATCCACAATCGCACCCGAAGACATCCACATACACAATCCAGTCACACACGTAAAGATCCAAACACCCAAAACAAACAATGGACACTCTATCCATGGGAACATACGTGCGTCCACCAGTACTAAGACGGGGAGAATTCACCATCTGGAGAAGCAGGTTTCTGAACTTTATCAAAATCAAGGAGAGTGGAGATGACATATCCGCTCCCTCGAAGAACGAGCAGCTCGATTATGGACCACCATCCCTAGCGACGCACAGGCAACTCCCGCAGTTCTCCCAATAAGAGTACTCAAAACTTCGGTTGAGTACAACGACGCTGAAAAGAAACGAGCTAGAGCCGACCTCCTTGCAAAGACCTACCTTTTGCAAGTCATGCCAAATGACATCTTCATCCAAGTCGATAGCTTCCAGACTGCTATAGAAATGTGGGATGAAGTCACGAAGATGATGCAGGGAACAGACGTCAGACTGAGAGCGAAGAAACCCAACACCCTCACTACTTTTGACTCCTTCAAGGCTAGGCCCGGAAAACAAATCGGAGAAACTTATCGAAGGTTCATGATCCAAGTGAATGAGATGAGGAAGATCAACGTCACCAAGACAAACATGGAGCTGAATGTCAAATTCCTCACTTCAGTTCAGCCGGAATGGAAGAAAATTGCAACCAATTTCAGGCAGAACAAGGATTTTGATGAGATTGATATACATCATCTATGAGAGTCTCGAGCAGCACGCTGACGAAGAAGTTGGCGAACAACGGAGCAAGGCAGTGATAGACCCACTCGCCCTAGTAACAGACAACAAGTCTGTGAAGCCTCCCAGCCCAACAGAAAGTGATGACTCTGGATCAGACTCTGACCCCGAATTCCGAGATTTCGAGAAGCAGATGGATCTTATGACAAAGATGATGGGGAAAAGATTCTTTAAGACGTCATCGTCACCTGCAAACAAGCAGAGAGTCTCTTCCAGCTCCAGACAACCACCAAAAGCTCCTCAATAGTCAGACACAAAGAGTGTCACGGAACCAAACAAGTGCTACAACCGTGGCAAGCCCGAGCACTGGGTGAAATATTGTATCTTCCAAAGAAGAAGGGCGAGGAATATTACACAAGGAATGTTCAGCTCCTGAGGTAAAAGAAAAGTGGTGAAGCTCTGATGGCGGAACATGACCACTAGCTTGATGACAACTCCGAAAGCGAGCCAGAGAACGTAGCCTTAATGGCTTTGGTGGAAGGAGCTAAGTCGGGCGATGAAGATAAAGAGTCAGAGCTCGGCGTTGGTGAAGACGAAGCATCAACATCGGAAAGGGAGGTATAATCTTTTGACCGTAGCTTATTTTTAGAACTTCAAGAAAAATATAAAGCGTGTCGTAAGGAACGGAAAATATCAGGTCACTTGAAAAGAAATTAGCTAAGACCAAAGCCACCTTAGCTACAACCAATGAAAACATTAGTAGATTAGAAACTAGTTTAGCCACCTCTGTGGCTAGTCTAGCTAATTCTGTAACAAAAATTAGTGTTTTGACCAATAGCCTCTCTACTTACGAGCAAGACAAAAGTACCTTTATAGATTATGGATACTATAAAGGACTTGGAAGCTCGTTTAGACAACAATCATAAGGGTTTTCTTAGATAATTGAGAGGAAAGGAACTCTCAATAGCCAGTTAGAAGCTACGCAATTGAGAGTCGAAAGTCGTGACTTAGAAATAGAAAAGCTAAAAGCACAAGTTAGTGCGTTGACAGCTAGTTTGAAATCGATTGAAGACGATCGAATAACCAAGACTAGCGAGTACAACATGATGAATGGGGTACATAGGAAACTATACTCTGTGATTAAAACTCTAGAGGATATTCTTACTAAGAGAGGGCAAACAGATCAAACGATCTTCTGAAACTAGTCTAGGGAGAATATCTACAACCCTCGTGAAGGCTTAGGTTTCAAACCAACTGATCAACCAGTTGAGAAGAAGCCCATACCTCTCTTCGACATTAGATATCTAGGTTTAAACCTGCCTCAACTAAGTATCGTTTGATTATGCCGAGTTGAACGGAAGTTATAAGACAAGGGAAATACCTCTGTCTAATGACTATCTACCATGTTGTACACCCCCGTCCGAAGCAACAACTGTCGAAGAAGAATCCACTGACACAGGAGGACCTAGAACTTCTAGTGCATACATACCAGCTATAATAACAGAAAAAACAGATTTGTGCTCCACCTTAGAGTCAGAAAGGACTGTTTTTCAGATGGAGAATGAACTTCTACTACGTACAACCTCTCCACTTGAAAAAAGAAATCAACACAAATACAGGTTCAACTCCTAGAAATATGTCTCTAGTCGAAACACAAATAATAAACCTTACTAAGACTAGAACATCAAGGAAGCAGGTTGTTATGAGCAAAAATAAACTCACTAACTCATCTTTGGATGTACCCACATGACCAAATCTAAGTAGAAAGTGGAAGAAGAAAGACATGGAAGACAACCTATCATTAGAAGACGTCGCTCTTTCTTCTAGAAATCATTAGAAGACGTCGCTCTTTCTTATAGAAAGAATGAGCTAGTTTCTTTAGAAGCGTCTAGTTCAAAATCTTGTAATATGCATCTTTCATGTGTTAAAACTCGAGTACCTACATCTCCATCTCTATTTCCTGTTTTTGGACCTATGAGAACATATAAGCTTTTAAATTCTCTTTATTGTCATGATGATGCATTTATTTTAAATTTTCGTCATAAAAAGGCAATCACTAACACAAGAAAGAGAAAAATACGTTCTTCTCGCAAGATCCGACCCAAACCCGACCAAAGGAAAGAACGTATGGTGAAGAAAACAAAGCACCCTAAAACTGAAGCTAAAGCTAACGTTATAGGAATTACGAAAATATGGGTAACCAAACACGAGCTTGCATCCAGTACTAAAAATTGATATCCGGTAGAAATTAAAAAGATTTGGGTACCTAAGTCCACTAGTAAAACTACAGATACATCAACAACCGACTTAGGACATGAGTCCACAAAAAAAGCATGCATAGCTCTTAAGGCTAAGAAGGGAGGCACCGTCCGTAAATGGGTACCTAAAACCCTTTAATCTATTCAGCAGATCCATCATGTGTGGTACTTAGACTATGTGAGCTCCAATCTTACGACATGGAGACCTTACTCATGACAACCTCAGTATCAAGGATGTCTCATATGTGGATGGTCTAAGCCACAACCTCTTCAGCATTGACCAATTTTGCGATAGAAGGCTAAAGATCAACTTTCATGCTGAAGGGTACAACATAAGCAATGAGAGTGGAAAAGAGCTCCTCACAGGAACAAGGAAGTCCAATCTCTAAACCATAAATCTGAAGACCGTCCACCCTCGTCACCTATATGCTTGATGACAAAGGCCTCACTTCAGCAAAGTGATCTTTGGCATCAAAGAATGTCCCACCTTAACTTCAAGAACTGAACAAGCTACAATCCGATAAGCTAGTCACAGGACTGCCAGCCTTGAAGTATCAAAAGGAGCATCTATGCCCCACCTATGAAATGGGGAAGATGCAGAAAGCGTCCCATAAGACAACGCACACAGCTTCGACCTCTCGGCCACAAGAGCTACTCCACAAGGATCTATGTGGGACGATGAGAGTGCAGAGTATCAATGGACGGAAGTACGTCCTAGTGATCGTGGACGACTTTTCTCGCTACACATGGACTAGATTTCTAAGGACGAAGGACGAGACACCGGATCTAATCATTGCTTTTGTGAAGAAAACTCAGAATCTGCTTGGATGTAACGTCCAAGTGATCCGCACAGAGAACGTCAATGAACTCAAGAACAAGCTGCTCAGTAATTTCTATTTGTCACTTGGAATCTCTCAGCAATTCTCAGTTGTTAAGACTCCTCAACAAAATGGAGTAGTCGAAAGAATGAACCGTACTCTAGTAGAAGCAGCACGAACAATGTTGATCCACTCGAGCCTTCCACACTTCCTCTAAGCCGAAGCAGTCAACACAATCTGCTACACTCAGAAGAGGACGAACATTCACAAAAGATTGGGGAAAACTCCGTACGAGATCATCAACCAAAGAATACCCAACTTTGGAATCCATTGAGTCTTCGACTGCAAGTGCTTCGTTGCAAATGATAGAGCAGACCAAGGAAAATTCGACTGGGAAATTTTTAGGTTGTGGTTTTTATTGGGAAAGTACTTTTAAAGATGCTTATCAGTTTTGTAAGAGTTGTCTTAATTGTCATAGAACAGGTACATTTCCTTTAGAGATGAGATGCCACAAAATCCTATTTTAGTGTGTGAAATTTTCGATGTGTGGGGAATGGATTTTATGGGGCCTTTTCCAGGCTCATTTGGCTTTCTTTCTATTTTGCTTGATGTCGATTATGTGTCGAAGTGGGTAGAAGCCAAGGCGACCCAAAGTAACGATTCTAAAGTTGTTGTAGGATTTCTGAAGTCTAACATCTTTAGTAGGTTCAGAGTTCTCCGAGCAATTATAAGCGACCAAGGCACGCATTTTTGCAATCGCACAGTGGAAGCCCTAACGCGCAAATACGGAGTCCATCATCGAGTTGCCATTACATATCACCCACAAACAAACGGACAAGTTGAAGTTTCAAATAGGGAGGTGAAAAATATTTTGGAGAAGACCGTTAACCCGAATCGCATGTATTGAAGCTTGCGGTTGGACAATGCACATGATGAGTATATTTTCTGATTTAATTGAAACTTGCATTGAAAATTTTATGGATGATTTTACTGTTTATGGGGACTCGTTCGATCATTGTCTTGATAATCTAGTCGGAGTTCTCAAATGATGCATTAATAAAAATATTGTTCTTTAACTATGAAAAATGTCATTGTATGGTTAAAGGAATAGTTTTAGGACATGTAGTTTCAACGAAGGGAATTGAAGTAGCAATGGCTAAGGTCGATTTGATCTCTAATTTGCCATATCCCACTATTTTTATAGGAGATTCATCAAATAATTTCTCAAAAATTGCTCAACCGATATCAAGACTACTTCAGAACGATGTGTCATTCATTTTTGGAGATTAGTGTAAGGAGGCATTTGACAAGTCGAAGCTGCTATTCTATTGCGCCGATAATACAACCTCCCAACTGGGAGCTACCATTTGAGCTCATGTGCGATGCAAGTAAATATGCAGTAGAGGCTGTACTTGGACAAAGGGACGGAAAAAAGAGTCATGTCATTTATTATGCTTCGAAGACTTTCGACTCGGCACAATGCAACTACACAACAACTGAGAAAGAGCTTTTATCTATTGTGTTTGATTTTGGTAAGTTTCGGTCTTATTTATTGGGATCTGAAGTTATTGTTTATTCTGACCATGCAGCTCTAAAGTACTTGTTGTCGAAAAAGGAGTCCAAGCCGCGCTTGATCCGATGGATTCTATTACTTCAAGAAATTGATTGGGATATCAAGGATCGGAAAGGTGTGGACAACTCTGTGGCACACCACTTGAGTCGTTTGATTCGTGAAGAAGAGCCAATACCGATTTCTGAAACGTTTCTGGATGAACAACTATTTCACCTTCAAGGTAAGGAATATCAAGAACCATGGTTTGTCGATATAGTTAATTACTTGGTTACTTGATCGTTACTTACATATTTGAGTTCTTCAAGGAAAAATAAGATTAAAAGTGAGTCTAAATATTATATTTGGAATGGGCCATATTTGTGGAAAATAGGTTCGGATCAAATAATTCGCAGGTGTGTTGCAAATGATGAAATAAATGATATACTTACTCATTGCCATACTTACGCATTTGGAGGACACTTTGGACCTAACCGAACAACTGAGAAATTTTTAGATTGTGGTTTTTATTGTGAAAGTATTTTTAAAGATGCTTATCTGTTTTGTAATGGTTGTCTTAATTGTCAGAGAATACGTACATTTCCTTTAGAGATGAGATGCCACAAAATCTTATTTTAGTGTGTGAAATTTTCGATGTGTGGGGAATGGATTTTATGGGGCCTTCTCCAAGCTCATTTGGCTTTCTTTATATTTTGCTTGATGTTGATTCTGTGTCGAAGTGCGTAGAAGCCAAGGCTACACAAAGTAACGATTCTAAAGTTGTAGGATTTCTCAAGTCTAACATCTTTAGTACGTTCAGAGTTCCCCGAGCAATTATAAGCGACCAAAGGCACGCATTTTTGCAAACGCACAGTGGAAGCCCTAATGCGCAAATACGGAGTCCATCGTCGAGTTGCCACTACATATCACCCACAAACAAACGGACAAGTTGAAGTTTCAAATAGGGAGGTGAAAAATATTTTGGAGAAGACCGTTAACCCGAATCGCAGGTATTGAAGCTTGCGGTTGGACAATGCACATGATGGGTATATTTTCTGATTTAATTGAAACTTGCATTGAAAATTTTATGGATGATTTTACTGTTTATGGGGACTCGTTCGATCATTGTCTTGATAATCTAGTCGAAGTTCTCAAATGATGCATTAATAAAAATATTGTTCTTTCACTATGAAAAATGTCATTTTATGGGTAAAGGAATAGTTTTAGGACATGTAGTTTCAACGAAGGGAATTGAAGTAGCAATGGCTAAGGTCGATTTGATCTATAATTTGCCATATCCCACTAATGATCGAGAAATTCGAAGTTTTCTAGGCCATGCAGGTTTTTATAGGAGATTCATCAAATAATTTCTCAAAAATTGCTCAACCGATATCAAGACTACTTCAGAACGATGTGTGATTCATTTTTGGAGATGAGTGTAAGGAGGCATTTGACAAGTCGAAGCTGCTATTCTACTGCGCCGATAATACAACCTCCCAACTGGGAGCTACCATTTGAGCTCATGTGCGATTCAAGTAAATATGCAGTAGAGGCTGTACTTGGACAAAGGACGGAAAAAAGAGTCATGTCATTCATTATGCTTCGAAGACTCTCGACTCGGCACAATGCAACTATACAACAACTGAGAAAGAGCTTTTATCTATTGTGTTTGCTTTTGGTAAGTTTCGGTCTTATTTATTGGGATCTAAAGTTATTGTTTATTCTGACCATGCACCTCTAAAGTACTTGTTGTCGAAAAAGGAGTCCAAGCCGCGCTTGATCCGATGGATTCTATTACTTCAAGAAATTGATTGGTAGATCAAGGATCGGAAAGGTGTGGACAACTCTGTGGCACACCACTTGAGTCGTTTGATTCGTGAAGAAGAGCCAATACCGATTTCTGAAATGTTTCTGGATGAACAACTATTTCGCCTTCAAGGTAAGGAATATCAAGAACCATGGTTTGCCGATATAGTTAATTACTTGGTAACTTGATCGTTACTTACATATTTGAGTTCTTCAAGGAAAAATAAGATTAAAAGTGAGTCTAAATATTATATTTGGAATGAGCCATATTTGTGGAAAATAGGTTCGGATCAAATAATCCGCAGGTGTGTTGCAAATGATGAAATAAATGATATACTTACTCATTGCCATACTTATGCATTTGGAGGACACTTTGGACCTAACCGAACAACTGGGAAATTTTTAGATTGTGGTTTTTATTGGGAAAGTATTTTTAAAGATGCTTATGTGTTTTGTAATGGTTGTCTTAATTGTCAGAGAACAGGTACATTTCCTTTAGAGATGAGATGCCACAAAATCCTATTTTAGTGTGTGAAATTTTCGATGTGTGGGGAATGGATTTTATGGTGCCTTCTCCAAGCTCATTTGGCTTTCTTTATATTTTGCTTGATGTTGATTATGTGTCGAAGTGGGTAGAAGCCAAGGCTACCCGAAGTAACGATTCTAAAGTTGTTGTAGGATTTCTCAAGTCTAACATCTTTAGTAGGTTCGGAGTTCCCCGAGCAATTATAAGCGACCAAAGGCACGCATTTTTGCAATCGCACAGTGGAAGCCCTAATGCGCAAATACGGATTCCATCATCGAGTTGCCACTACATAGCACCCACAAACAAACGGACAAGTTGAAGTTTCAAATAGGGAGGTGAAAATATTTTGGAGAAGACTGTTAACCCGAATCGCAGGTATTGAAGCGTGCGGTTGGACAATACACTTTTGGCGTACGACTGAATTTAAAACACCTATTGAAATGTCACCGTATTGCCTAGTTTTCGGTAAGATGTGTCATTTTCCTGTTGAAATTGAACATCGTGCTTTTTGGGCTGTGAAACAGTGCAACATGGAGGCCGCAAAAACGGGCGAGGAACGAAAATTTCAGTTACCAGAACTTGAAGAAATTCGCCTCGAGGCATACGAAAATGCGAAGATGCACAAGGAACGCACGAAGCATTTTCACGACAAACTCTTGCATATGAAAGAATTCATGGTAGGCCAAAATGTTCTTCTTTAGAATTCAAGGTTGAAATTCATGCCAGGTAAGCTCAAATCTCGTTGGATGGGACCGTACATTGTTAAAAATATTTTTCCAAATGGAGTTATTGTTGAGAGCATATCTTCTAAAATGTGTTTCAAGGTAAATGGTCATAGGCTTAAACCTTATTTTGAGAATGATTTTACGGATTGCGTGGAAGAGATCAAGCTGAGCTCACCCATTTATGTATGAACTCAAAGATCGGAGATTACGTCTAGCCAAAAACGTTAAAAGAAAAACAATGTGATATGTTAGCAAGCTTATGGTAATATCGTTTCATAATGTGGATTTGAGCGTATACAATTATATCCCGTAAACACTTTGAGCGAAATGAGAGAACCCATGTTGTTGGTTTTTGTGCATTTAGGCTTTAATGAGATCATTGAAAATTGATGCGATTATCTTGTGCTAAATGTTATAAATAATTGCTATCTCTAGGGCAAATTGATGTGTATTGGTAAACTCTAGATCAGAATGTTTGCATCTTCTATCTTGGGTAAATGCTTGAGGACAATTATAATTAAGTTTGGGTGAAGTTGATAGAATAATAATACGTTATTTTTATACCTTGTAAAAGCTGAGTGATCATGTGTTATATATTCGAATTATCCCGTATATTTTCCGTTGTCAAGTTATTTATTCGACAGATATCCAAGTACAAGAGATATTAAAAGCGGAAAGATACGATTACGTTGGGAACTCTTAGGAGTCGTCGGGGGCCTTTTTGCAAACGTTGCAATATGTATGAATAATCGAAAAAAAAAAAAAAGAAAGCAGCTATCAACTACTGGAGAAGGAGACAAAAATACAGAAAGTTGTATTCAAAGTCTAAGCCTCACATGTGAAGTGGACCAATCATTCACGAAGTCCAAGACATTTAAGAATCATTTGACAGCGTAACATGAGTTATGTTCAATGAGGTTAATCCATTTCAAGGATCATTCGCAGACGAAAAAAATCGACTAATTGTTATGATGATTGCAGCATTTGAGTTCTACTACTAATCTAAGTAGAACAACGAATCCGTAATTGTACGTATGTTCTAATTAGTAGCAAACAATGTTCAACTTCTCTAACTTCGGTAATTGTAAGTTATATTGTAAGATTAAACAATTTGATTTTAATAAATCGGCGTCCGAGTTTGTTAGTTTAATAATTGGGTCTTTTTCATATTTAATGCTATCGGAACTTTAAATCTTGCAGGGCGTCCCGGAAATTATTTTTCGATTAGAGAAGTAATTATAGAGCGTCTTTTAATTACCGAGAAAGTAACAAAAGATTGGTTATTAGGCGTTCGTCGATAACTATAACCGATTATGCTTGCGTTTACATGATATTATTGGATCGATGATCAGTTAATTGAATCAAATTCCTTCAACTATTATTTTATCATTGTCAGTTTTTATCTCTTTTTATTTTTCATTGCTTAAAAACTACATCGACGAGAAAAATCCCCCCTTTTATTATTATATGATATTTGATCGAATTTTGAGCTAGAGATAAATCTGCCATTTTTCCTGTGGAGACGATCCTTACTTCCATTAGACTCGTATTTAGTGAATATGGTGATTAAATTTTATTTTTGGCCATTTGAGAGACGACCACATTCGTCTCTTTCTTGCTTACGATGCCCACAATAACTTCATTGTCTTTCAAATGGATGTCAAGACTGTCTTCCTCAATGGTGTCTTGAAAGAAGAAGTCTACGCGGTGTAACCCGAGTGATTCGTGAGCGAAACTCACCCTAACTATGTATACTTCCTAGAGAAGGCACTATACGAACTCAAACAAGCACTCCGCACATGGTACGAGGTGTTATCAGATTTTCTGGTCACGTCTAGCTTCACAAAAGGAAAGATCGACACAACCCTCTTCATCAAACGACATAGATCATGAGTAATATTAGTTCAGATCTATGTGGATGAGATAATTTTTGGGTCTACAAATCCTACGTTGTGCAAAGAATTCGGCGACCTCATGAAGACAAAGTTCGAGATGAGCATGATGGGAGATCTTAATATCTTTCTCAGATTCCAAGTCAAGCAACTGCCTGAAGGAATCTTCCTTAATCAGTCGAAGTACATCCATGGCATACTTAAAAAGTAGAACAGGATACTTCCACAACGAAGAGCGCCCCGATGTCCACAACGTGCAAGCTAGACTCGGACCCAACCTCGTATCGAGGGATCATCGGTTCACTCCTCTACGAAACGGCGAGCAGACCAGGCATCATGTTCTCGACGTGCCTATGTGCTCGATTCAAAGCCAATCCAAAGGATTCACACATGCTAGCTGTAAAGAGAACCATGAAATATCTAAAAGGAACGACTCAGATTATGGTATTCCAAAAACTCTAGCTTTCAATTAATAGGTTACACTGACGCAGATTTTGCAGGACGTAGAATGGACAAGAAAAGTACATCAGGGGGCATACAATTCTTAGGTGACAGACTAGTAAGTTGGTCATCAAAGAAACAGAATTCTGTGTCCCCCTCCACAGGCGAGGCAGAATACGTAGCTGCAGCCAGCTGTTACTCTCAAATCCTGTGGTTACGAACACAACTTCAGGATTTGATTTAAATAATGCCCCCATCTATAGTGACTCGAAGAGTGCTATAACTATTACCTATTATCATGTTCACCATTCACGCACAAAGCACATAGATATTAGATATCACTTTATAAAAAATCACTTGGAAAAAAACACAATCGCTATGTATTTTGTAAGCACCGAGCTTCAACTAGCCGACTTATTTACCAAGGCTTTGGATAAAAAACGCTTCCACTTCCTTTTTTCTAAGTTAGGCATGCTGAACCTCGAATCAAAAGCTCAAGTCTTTTATAAAGTGTAATATCTTTACTACGTGCTTATATTTAGGGGGAGCTTACATTATATAATTTAGAGGAGAAATTCTATGCTTGGAATAATTTGTACCAAAGTTATTTAACATAGGGCGGGTATATTTCTTCATAAATAATAGAGTGAGAATATTTCTTTTATTGAGAAGGGGAAGTATCTTTTGAATTTTCAAGGGGGGGGGGGTAGAAATCTACATCAATATTTTTAAATATTATTCTAAATTTTTACTATCCAGACTTAAAAATACTTAAGAATGGGCTTTTCGTATGCAGGGCTTTTCAAGACTTCAAATTCGAAACCTCATTCGAAAATCACTTTTATTCGAAAATAATTACGCTCTTACAATATCGACTTGCGAAAATACTCCCAAAAACACCGAAACCGAACAAACTTCCTAATTCTCAGATTTTCGGTTAAAACGTTATAACTCTCTTCTCTATTCATGTTTTTTATGAGTATTACGTGTCATTTAAACGTAAAATCAAACCAGCTTTCCCGAATTTTCATCACGAATCGACTGTTTTCGCGAAACCTCACATTTGGATAAATTGCCTTCGAACAGTCGATTTTCTGTTAATTTTGTCCTAAACCCTTACTTGATGCGAAAATAAAACATTGACGAATTTTATTGAAATTTTCGACTAATCTGAAGCACAGAACTCGATTTTAAGACCCAATATATTAATTAAACTCGAAAATCGATTTTCGCAACCATCCTTCGAAAATACCCATTCACAAATTAATTTTCGAACAACCCCTTCGAAAATCAGTTGTAGAATAACCCATTCGATAATCATTTTTCGAATGACCCATTCAAAACTCCAAATTTTCAAATACCCCTTCGAAAAATGATTTTTTGCAAACCGTCCTTCCAAAATACCCATTCGCAAATCAATTTTTGAATAACCCATTCGAAAATCGATTTTCGAATAACCGACTTTCAAAATTTCTGTTTTCGTAACTGATTTTCAAAATCCTGTTTTACATATTCGAAAATTTGATTTTTGCAACTATTATTCACAAATCAGTTCTTTACTAATAAAATTTTCGCACCCATATCTTTTGAAAATCGATTTTCGCACCACATTATTCGAAAATCGAGTTTCGCATAGAAGTCTTTCTAAAATCCCATTTTTGCCACTTAAGTATCGAAAATCAACAATTACGAAAATTTTCACATGGTTATTTCGAAAATCACAACTTTCGCCTTCGATAATCAATTCTTTTTGGCAACTAAAAATCTCGAAAATTTATTTTTGCACAACTAAATTTCGAAAACCACACCCCTTTCTTAATTCTAATTTTCGCAAAATGATTTTCGCATCCAACACTTGAAAATTTTTGCATTTTAAACATTTCGAAAACAAACTTTCGCAATCCGAATTTTGAAAATCACCCTTAGACAATTTTCTCTCGCAAATCAATAGATCAAAAATCGACTTTCGAATGACAACTAGAATATAACTCGCACATCATTTCATTCGAAAATCCGATTCTCGCAACTTAATTGAACTAAAGACATTTGCGAACAAAACAGGGTTTCGATAATCATTTTGAACACACACTTACAAAAATTTTCAAATAACCACATTCGAAATCTTTTCACGGCCGATTTCGAAAATCGTTTTTCATACATCACTTATAAAATTTTCGAACGCTACACATTCTCGCATCAGGGTACACGAAAAACCTTTTCGGCCTTATTGACAATGGCATTTTCGAACATCTAACACGCGATAATCACATTTGACACAACACTTAAAAATTTTCGACACCAAACTTCCAATTAACAACTGAACTTCTTTTTCGAACTCGACATTCTCAAAACTCAATACATCTGACTTAGACAATTTTCTTTGAAAAACAACATAACGGCTCGACAATTGACATCTTTACTCGACTAATCATTCCTATTTTTGTCCAACCTAAAAAGATATCAAATGGCTTCCTCCTCATCACATGAAGAAATCTATTTGCAAAACAAATGGGTACATGTGAAGGAGAACAACTTCGGCCTGGACCTGAACACATTCAAGTGTCAGGACGAAGTTGTTATCGCCATACTCAAAGAGCATCCGTTGTGTCCGGCATTCACCTTCAAAACGCAAATCCCCGAGGTGTACCTCCAACAATTCTGGGATACCTTGAAGAGGACGAATGTCAATACAACAACAATACTCAAGGCCACAATCCACACAACAGAGGTGATGCTCACAAAGACATTCATTCGCAGAGTCCTTAAACTACCAATGCATCAACCATATGAGGATCAAGCCTCCGATGAAGAACTTCTCGAAGATCTGCAGCGAGTAGGTCGCATCCCGATCTTACTCGCCTGTCACACTACCACCTTGACGGAATCCCGCACCCGTGGATCAACTAACACACCGCCAAAACACTTTCGGGATCGTCAACCACTGCCTGTCACCCAAACACAGAAGTCTTGACAGGTACAACGTCAACATTCTCCGGATCTACCATGCAATCATCTACAACCGAAATGTCGACTACGCACAACTAATATGGAACGACCTCGTGGATCGACTAACACACCGCCAAAACACAAAGAAGACAGGTCGTTCCATACATAAGATGGATGCCTCTACTAATCGCATACTACATGGAGGATCATCCTGAAATTCCCCGCCCCAGAGACGCAAAGAGGTTCCGACA
The DNA here is from genome assembly GCA_004919715.1 of Linderniella brevidens. Classification (NCBI taxonomy): domain Eukaryota; kingdom Viridiplantae; phylum Streptophyta; class Magnoliopsida; order Lamiales; family Linderniaceae; genus Linderniella; species Linderniella brevidens. Next base: position 12,280,754 of record SWDC01000148.1, read on the forward strand.
CCGGTGTTGAAGTATTTTCACAAGGCAAAGGAGACAACCTGCGGCCCTCAATGCCAAATGATGCTCATCCCACGAGCACTCATGATGATGGCGGACACCACGATGATCAAATACCACCGGGAGCACAAACAACTTGCTCCCACGGCTACGACAGACCCAATCGAGCCCAACCAAGGAGCATCACCGAGTGATAGTGAGGGTACAACGAGTGAACCGGCCGGGGAGTCCTCAAAAGCAACCCAATCTGAGGATGTCAAAACCATCACGTATGATGTGACGGGCACCCGATGCGAGCAATGCCAAAAACAGACGAATGACGAAACTGCTCCGTCGATTGTGCCCTCCCCGACCGCCTCCCCACCCACTATAAGTCGGGCTTCACCCTATTAGGACACATACAGTGAGCACCCTAGGTCTTAGTGACCTAGCTGGAACTTCCATTGACATGTCCATTTTGGATGTGCTTCGAGGATTGCAAGGAAGTCCCACTACTGTAACATCAAAGCCAACAGCGGTAACGGGCCATCCACTTGACCCACCAACGAGTACAATGTCAATGGTAAGCCTAAGTGGCTCGGGTTCGGTGATTTTCCCCGCAGGTCTCGGTCACCTGCTCCAACGGCTGTAGCAACACTACCCACGGTGGTGTCGCTAGGATCCGCCGGAAGTCTTTCCGTAGTAAGTGCATGCCACCCTTTAGTTACCTACTGCAAAGTGGTGACAACGAAACGTGTTCGAGATGACTCCGGTAGCTTTTCTCCCCCGTTCGTTACAAAGGAGGCCTTGTCCCGGAGCGTCAAAGCGGCCTTCGACGCACTTGTCCCAACCCTCCAAGAAAACATCCTTGGACAAGTGTGTACGATGATAGAATCAGTTGTCCACGACAAAGGCAAGGCTCATGTGATGGACGAAACCACTTATATAACCCCATCACCTTCCCTTTCGCCACCACAAGCCTCACGCCACTTGACCCATACACTATGCCATTCCACCAGCTTCACGACATCCTCATGTCCCGCGTCTTTGCCATCGAAAAGAGAATGCAAGCCAAAGAGAAGCTCTATCAACGGCCTGCCGCAAACGAGCCTCCACGAACGAGCCTCTACAAACGACCTGCCGCGACGAGCCTGCCCCGACGAGCAAGTCTTCCGGCCGATCCAAACGACATACCGCAAAAAAAGATCCCGCTCCAAACGACGACATGATGATCAGGATCGTCCTGAGGGGGAGAGAAGACTACCAGGGGAGGTCGCGGATGAGGAAGTGGGAAGACGCCAACAAGAGAAGCTGGAGCGTCATCTACAAACCCACCACCACCATCGTCATCATCCCAACCACCCCAAGCCCAAGCCACCATAGAAATTACCACCATTTCCACCCAATCAGTCCAAACAACCACTACCTCTCTATAGCCTTCCTGCGATCCATACCCATATATAGACAAATATGTATTGGAGCATGAGTGGTTAGAGAGGACAGAGACAGAATAAGAGGCTTGCCTACGCCTAAACCACATCCGACATTATCTCAAACTGGCGACGACTGATTTCTGTCTCCTCGAGCCTGAAGAAGAGGAAGAGGGAGCAGACGTAGAGGCAGACCTCCCAGAACTTCAGATCTCCTTAGCCACCATGCGCCTGAAAAAGAGGCGGCGAGCATCAAGAAAAAAGACACTCATTGGGACAATAAGAAGATCAAGGCTCCATACCTTGAAGATCTATAGCCAAGTATCTGGCGAAAGGAGAGCAAAATAAAGGGAATGGACGAGCTCCGTCGTCGAGGCATGTCTCACCTGAAAGGGAGAACTGAGGGACTTCAACACCTGATCATGCTCTGGACGATGCCAAACACGAGCACACGGACCAAGGAGCAATACAGGATCCACCTCAAAAAGTAGAACCCGATCCTCAAACTCATAGGCATGGAGCGCTTAACTGGAAGATATGAAAGCGCGGTCTATGTGATAGTGAGGACAAATGCGGCCGTTGAAATGATCATGGAGGCCGATCTCCCATACTTCCCGATGGGCAAAATCTACCAAATGTTCTGCTTGTACCGCAACTTCAACCTCAATACACCAGAACGAAGAAAAGGGTTCGAAGGGATCAAGCGTTACATGTTGAGCAAAGTCCAGTATCATGCCTTAATGACTTCCAAATGGCATTGGAAAGCAACATAAGGAAGGTCAACCTGACTCATCCTCACAACAACATGACATCCTTGGCGAGTCATGGAGAGAGCTACATCTTCGTGTAACCAGAACTAGCAGTTACATATTTTCAACACAGAAGTCGTCAGCTCAATGCTCTTCTGATGTCTGAAATGGCTAAGTTCTGTGATGGAACGCTAAGACTCATGCATGACACGCCAATGACGAGATTGAAGACACTTCATGCTGATGTAAAGCTAGAAGGTCAAGATGTGGAAGAGCCACCTCTTCTTAACAAGATCATCGAGGCAATACAAGCGCGACTAGACATCAGAAACGACGTAAGACATTACGAGATCGCTCTCGGATTCAGGAAGTCATTCTTTGCCCATCGGAAACCTCCACCTCCTCCACGCTCGAGAAGGAAAAAGAAGAAATATAAGTCTTAGAGGTTAGAGCTTTATTTGTATCTGGACACTTAGGGGGAGATTAGAAATATTAAAGTGTCCAATTTATTTATTAAGTGAACTAGTGTCCGAGATGTGGGCTCAAGTGAGTTATTAGTTGTTGTAATGGGTCAAGTAGGGGCCCAAGGGTTTATGTCTATTCAAAGGTATAAATACATAAACCATACACTTTAATTAGGGTGACTCAAAATATAATTAACCTTGAAGTTTGTGCCCACTCTCTCTCTCTAAAGAACACACACTTAACACGCATTGAAGGTAAAACTCACGCAAATTGCTTTTTGATTCCCCAGTGTTGATCATTGAGGTATATCGTAACCTACACAAGTACATATCGATTGTGCCTTTTTCCATGTGATCTTTTATAAAGTGGTACCTAAGATGTATGTGCTTTGTGCGTGAATGATGGACAAGAGTACATGTAATAGCTATAGCACTCTTTGAGTCACTATAGATGGGTACATTATTTAAATCAAACCCTAATCTCGTAGTTGTGTTCGCAACCACAAGATTTGAGAACAACAGCTTGCTGAGGCAACGTACTCCGCCTCGGATGTGGAGGGGGACACACAATTATATTTCTTTGATGACCAACTTACTAGTTTGTCACCTAAAAATTGTATGCCCCCTGATGTACTTTTCATGTCCATTCTACATCCTGCAAAATTTGCGTTAGTGTAACCAATTAACTGAAAGCTGGAGTTTTTGGGATAACATAATCCGAGGGTTGGCGTTCCTTTTAGATACTTCATGATCCTCTTCACGGCTAGCATGTGTGACTCCTTTGGATTGACTTGGAATCGCGCGCATATGCACGTCGAGAACATGATGTCTGGTCTGCTCGACATTAGATAGAGGAGTAAATCGATGATCCCTCGATAAGTGGTTGAGTTGACTGGCTTTCCTGCTGGATCTGAGTCTAGCTTGCACGTTGTGGACATCGGGGGTACTGTTCGTTGTGGAGTTGTCCATGTTGTAATTCTTGAGTATTCATGGATGTATTTTGACTGATTTATGAAGATTCCTTCATGCAGTTGCTTGACTTGCAGTCCGAGAAAGAAATTAAGCTCTCCCATCATGCTCATTTCGAACATTGTCTTCATGAGGTCGTCGGATTCTTTACACAACTTAGGATTTGTAGACTCAAAGTTTATGTCATCGACATAGATCTGAACTAATAGAACTCCTAATCTATGTCGTTTGATGAAGAGGGTTGTGTTGATCTTCACCAGAAAATCTGATAGCACCTCGTACCATGCGTGGAGTGCTTGTTTGAGTCCGTAAAGTACCTTTTCTTGAAAGTACACGTAGTCAGGGTGAGTCTCCCTCACAAATCCTCTGGGCTGCGCCACATAGATTTCTTCTTTGAAGACACCGTTGAGGAAGGCTGTCTTGACATCCATTTGAAAGACATTGAATTTATTGTGTACAGCGTAGGCAAGAAATAGACGAATGGCTTCAATTCGAGCTACGGTGCGAAGGTCTCGTCCTAGTCGATTCCTACTAATCAAGCCTTGTTTCTGATCACGATCTCATCTTCATCCTTTTTGTTCTTGAAGACCCACTTTGTACCGATTATCGTTTTGCCCAGGAGTTTGGGGACTTATCTCCACACCTTCAAACGCTCGAACTGATTGATTTCTTCATGCATGGCGTTTATCCATTCAGGGTCCGCTAAAGGGTTTGATGTCTTGTTCGGTTCATTTTGACTTAGAAAGCATGCCTAGAGATTCTCGTTGTTGGTTGAAGACCTTGTGCTTACTCCAAATTTCGGAGCTCCAATTATTTGAGACGTTGGGTGAGCTCATGTCCACTTCCTTTCATGTGGAAGTGGTTGAGGAGTTTCTTCGATATGTGGTTCCTCACTCAACACTGTGTCATTTGTACTAGAGATCTCAATTGGGGCTTCTGCTTCTTTTTTAGAGTTATCTGTTGGGAGATTTTCTTCTTCTTCGCTAGTTTCAATTTGGGGAGTAGTAGTGGCATGATGTTGAGTCGTTGAAGAGGCTCCATCGGCTCCAATTTGTTGTCCTACGGGTGGGGCCAATGCTTCACTACTTGGGTTGTTTCGAGGAGGACTTGATTGTTGACAAGAGCGAGTGAAGAGATGTTCAAATAATAGGTCTAACTCTTCGTCTTCTTTTATCTGAGAAGTGGATGGTCCTTCCTCAACTGTAGGACTGTGTTGATCTTCTGTCAACAATTTTATAAGTCCGGGTTCTGGACTAATTTGTTGATAAACCATGGATGGCGCTTCGTCGAACGTCACGTTTGTGCTTTCCATGACAGTCCTTTTCTGTTTTAGGTAGACTTTGTAGGCCTTTGACATGGCTGAATATCCAACGAAAACCCCTTATATTGCATTTGGATCGAATTTTCCTCGATCTTCTCTATCATTTGCAACGAAGCACTTGCAGCCGAAGACTCGAAGGAATCCAATATTGGTTATTCTTTGGTTGATGATCTCGTACGAAGTTTTTCCAAATCTCTTTTGAATGCTCGTCATGTTCTGAGTGTAGCAGACTGTGTTGACTGCTTCAAGCCAGAGGAAGCATTGAAGGCTCTAGTGGACCAGCATTGTCCGTGCTACTTCTACTAGAGTACAATTCCTTCTTTCCACTATTCTGTTTTGTTGAGGAGTCTTAGCAGCTGAGAAATGCTGAGAGATTCCAAGTGATGATTAAAACTCATTGAGCAGCTTGTTCTTGAACTTAGTGTCGTTGTCTGTGCGGATCACTTGGACGTTACATCTGAGCAGATTCTGAGTCTTCTTCACAAAAGCGATGATTAGATTCGGTGTCTCGCCTTCATCCTTAGAAATATAGCCCATATGTAGCGAGAGAAGTCATCCACGGCCACTACGACGTACTCTCGTCCGTTGATACTCTGCACTCTCATCGGCCCACATAGATCCATGTGTAGTAGCTCTAGTGGCCGAGAGGTCGAGGCTGTGTGCTTTGTCTTGTAGGACGCTTTCTTCATCTTCCCCATTTCACATGCGGGGCATAGATGCTCCTTGTGATTCTTCAAGGCTGGCAGTCATGTGACTAGCTTATCAGATTGTAACGGCGTCTCGAAGTTGAGGTGGGACATTCTTTGATGCCAAAGGTCACTTTGTTGAAGTGAGGCCTTTGTCATCAAGCATATAGCCTCCATTATAACCCGAAAGAATGAGAAAACTAGTTAAGTTTTAAAATTTTAATTACAAATATAATTAACTTTTTAAAACTATTACAAAACTAATCAACTTTATTAACTTTTTAAAACTATTACAAAACTAATCAACTTTTTTAATTTTAATCAATATAAATTCCATTTTCACCGCAAATTTTTTTAAAATTGTCACTATTCACTATCATTATTTCTAATAAGAAAAGTATGATCAATAATTACATTTTTAACCTCAATCAAAAGAGAAACAAATAAATTAACATTGAAAAAGAAAAAAAGGAGACGATTTCCAGTCCTTAAACAAAAAAAAAGAGAAATAAAAATAAATTATAATAAACTATACTAAAAAAAGAAAAAGAGAATAAAAAATATCATAGAAATAAAGATAAAAAATAATAAATAAATAAATAAATAAAATAAAAAATAAAATAGTAAATTAACAAAATAAAGATAAATAAAATAAATAAATAATAAAAAGACGTTATTTATTTGTTTGATTTTTTTATTAAGAAATAATAAAAAAAATAAAAAAGGCCTCTGGAAGTTTACGGAGAATCCCCGTCCACAGCCTCCCAAGTTAATGCGGACGAAATCGACCTCGTCCCCGAACCCAAAATTATTTTAAAACACACTTTTTATATTATAATAAAAAGTATTTTTTGAAGTAAAATCGAGGGGGAGAATCCCCGCGGGGACGGGGACGACAATTGCCCGTAAACTTCTAGCGTCGTTTGCTTTTTAATTTTTTTTTATTTTTTATCTTTAATAAATAATTAAAGAAAAACACTTATTTTTTAATTTTTATATGTTTTAATTCTTCTCTCTTTATATTGTTACTTTTTAATTTTTTTAAATTTTTATTTATTATTTTCAAATTTTATGATATTTTTATTCTCTTTAATATTTCTATTGGTATTATATTTTAATTTATTTCTATTTTCTCTCTTTTTTTGTTGTAGACTCGTGTCCTAAGAGTCGGTTGTTGATGTATCTGTAGTCTTACTAGCGGACCTACGTACCCAAATATTTTTATTTCCTAACGGATAGCGTTTTTAGTGCTGGATACAAGCTCTTGTTTGGTTACCCACATTTTCGTAATTCCTAGGACTTTAGCTTTAGCTTTAGTTTTAGGGTGCTTCGGCTTCTCAACCATACATTCTTTTCTTTTGTCGGGTTTAGGCCGTGACGTACGAAAAGAACATATTTCTCTCTTTGTCATGTTAGTGATTGCCTCTTTACGGTGAGAATTTAAAATAAATGCATCATCATGACAATAGGTTGAATTTAAAAGCTTAGATGTTCTCACAGGCCCAAAAACAAAAAATAGAGATGAAAATGTAGCTACTCGAGTTTTAACACGTGAAAGATGCGTATTATGAGTTTTTGAGCTAGAGGCTTCTAAAGAAATTAGCTCCTTCTTTCTAGAAGAAGGAGCGACATCTTCCAATGATACGTTGTCTTCCATGGCTTTCCCTTTCTACTTAGATTTGATCATGTGGGTAAACGCAAAGATGAATAAGTGAGTTTTATTTTGCTCATAACAACCTGCTTCCTTGATGTTGTAGTCTTAGCGGGGATAATTATTTTTGTTTCGACTAGAGACATATTTCTAGTGGTTGAAGCTACATTTGTGTCGATTTGCTTTTCAGGTGAAGAGATTGTACTTAGTAGAACTTCATTATTCTCCACCTGAAAAACGATCATTTCTAACTCTAAGGTTGAGCGCAAATCAGAGATTTCCCTGATTATTGTTGGTATGTACGCACTAGAAGTTCTAGGTCTTCATGTGTTAGTGGATTCTTCTTCGACAGTTGTTGCTTCAGACGAGGGTGTACAAATTGCTAGATAGTCCTTAGACAAAGGTATTTCCCTTGTCTTATAACTCCCGTTCAACTCAGCATAATCGAACGATACTTCGGCCCATGCCTTTGTATCTCTCTTTGTCTTCTCGAGATCATCTATTTCTGATGATCTCGTGAAGGGCATTAGATGAAGTAGATTTAAACCTAGATATCTAATGTCGTAAAGAGGCATGGGCTTCTTTTTCTACTGGTTGATCGGTTGATTTGAAACCTAAGCCTTCACTAGGGTTGTACTCTTTTAGTAAGAATATCCTCTAAAACTTTTAATCTTGGAGTATAGTTTCATACGTTCCCCATTCATCAGGTTGTCTCGCTAGTCTTGGTTATTCGCTCATCTTCAATCAATTTCAAACTAGTTGTCAACTCGCTAACATGTGCATTTTAGATTTCTGTTTCTAAGTCATGACTTTCGACTCTCAATTGCGTAGCTTCTAGCTGGCAATGAGAGTTCCTTTTTCTCTCAATTGTCTAAGCAAACACTTATGATTGTTTTCTAAACGAGCTTCCAAGTCCTTTATAGACTTTCCGTGATCTATAAAGGTACGACTTGCTCGTAAGTAGAGAGGCTATTGGTCAAAGCACTAATTTTTGTTTCAGAATTAGCTAGACTAGCCTCAGAGGTGGCTAAACTAGTTTCTAATCTGCTAATGTTTTATGGGATGTAACTAAGGTGGTTTCAGTCTTAGCTAATTTCTTTTCAATTGACATGATATTTTTGCGTTCCTTATGAAAGACTTTATATTTTTCTTAAAGTTCTAAAATATGCTAAGGTCAAAAGATTCTACCTCCCTTCTCGAGGTCGATGCTTCGCCTTCACCATTGCCGAGCTCTAGCTCCTTGTCCTCATCGCCTGACTCTGCTCCTTCCACCAAAGCCATCAAGGCTACATTCTCTGGCTCGCTTTCGGAGGCGTCATGGAGCATGTGGTCCTGCTCTGCCATTAGTGCTAAACCACTTTTCTTTTGCCTCATGAGTTGAACCTTCCTCGTGTAATATTCCTCGTCCTTCTTCTTTGGAAGGAAACAATCTTTCGTCCAGTGTCCGGGCTTGCCACAGTTGTAGCACTTGTTTGGTTCAGCGAGACTCTTTGTTTGTCTGGAGTTGGATGAGACTCTTTATTTGTTTGCAGATGACGATGACTACTTAAAGAATCTTTTGCCCATCATCTTTGTCATAAGAGCCATCTGTTTCTCAAAATCTCTGAATTCGGTGTCAGAGTCTGATCCAGAGTCTTTAGATTCTGACGAACTGGGAGGCTTCACAAACTTGTCTTTCTTGATTCTGTGCTCCTTTTGAGCGTGTTGTTTGTTACTAAGGCGAGTGGTTCTATCACTGCCTTGCTCCGTCGTACGCCAATTTCTACGTTGATATCGTCGGCATTCTGCTCAAGACCCTCTAGATGCTATGGATATCAATCTCATTGAGGTCCTTGTTCTGCCAAACGTTGGTGGCAGTTTTTTTCCATTCCGGCAGTAGTGAGGTGAGGAATTTGACATTCAACTCCATGTTCGTCCTTGTAACGTTGATCTTCTTCATCTCATGCACTTGTATCATAAACCTTCGATAAGTTTCTCCAAGTTATTCTCCGGGCCTAGCCTTGAAGGAGTCATAAGCAGCGAGGGTGTTGGCTTTCTTCGCTCTCAGTCCGACCTTTGTTCCCTACATCATCTTCGTGACTTCGTCCCACATTTATTTTGTTCCCTACATCATCTTTTGGAAGCTATCAACTTGGATGAAGATGTCATTTGGCATGGCTTGCAAAATGTAGGTCTTTGCGAGGATGTCATCGCTGGGTCTTTTCTTTTCAGCATCGTTGTACTCAGTCGGTGTTTTGAGTACTCTCGTTGGGAGAACTGCGGGAGTTGCCTATGCGTCGCCAGGGATGGTGGTCCAAAATCGAGCTTATCCTTCTTCTAGGGAGAGGATTATATCATCTCCACTCTCTTTTATTTCGATAAAGTTCAGGAACCTGCTCCTCCAGATGGTGAATTCTCTCCGTCTCAGTATCGGTGGACGCAGGTCACTTCCCATGGCAAGAGTGTCCATTGTTCGTTTCTGGTGTTTGGATCTCTAAGTGTGTGATTGGATTGTGTATGTGTATGTATTCGGGTGAGATTTTGGATTTTCGAAGTTGTTTATCGAAAATGTGGTTGCGAAAATGTGGTTTAGAAAATTTTTTGTGTGTGAAGATCGAGTTTGAAAATTGGGTTTCGAAAATTTTAAAGTTTCGAAAATCAAGATTTACGAAATGAGTTAAAAAAAAATTACGAAGTGATTTTCGATATGGTTTCGAAAATGTACGTTGGGAGAATTATTTTTGAAAGTTTAGTGGATGCGAAAATAATTTTCGAAATATGGTATTTTCGAATGAGGTATGGTTTCCAAAATAATTTTCGAGTGAGGTTTGCGAACGCGATTTTCGAACAGATTTTCGAAACAAATTTATGAGAGTTCGAAAATGAGTTTCGAAAACTTATAAACCCAGATTTTGCTAGAACATCACTCAAGCTTGATGAAAAATTCTGGGTTCTTTTACAAAAACTCTCGAAAATGTCCTATAACACTAGACGAGATAAAAGCTAAGCAAAATAAGCACGACTTCACTCGAAATGTTGAAGAACAAGATAATATCGCAAACCACAATAAAAACTTGCGAAAATGAAAAGCAGTATTGCAAAAATCCAAAATCTTACATCCAATATCGATCACGTCTCTGCTCTGATACCACTTGTAGGTTACCATATACCTTAACGATCGAAAATGGGGGAATCAAATAGTGATTTACGTGGGTTTTACCTTGGAATGCGTGTTTAGTGCGTGTTCTCTAGAGAGAGATAAGAACGGCGCAAGTTTCAAGGATTTCTATATTTTGATTCACATTAATTAAAGTGTATTGTTTAGGTATTTATATCTTTGAATAGGTATAAACCCTTGGGCCCCTAATTGGTCCATTACAACCACTACCATATCACTAGAGCCCACATCTCAGACTCCAGTTCACTTAATAAAGAAAATACAAGACTTAGACTTAATAAATAAATTGGACACTTTACTATATCTAACATATGCGAAGTGAAGACTGAAGAAGACTTACAAATTGTGCTCATTTATTAGTTATCGTTGTAATTAGGGCGTAACTTGTATTTTTTGTAGTGTATGACTTATTTGTAATTATATCATGTATATATGTATAAATACCATGTACACTATCAAAAATCAACAGAGACATGTATATAGGTATAAATACCATGTACAAAATCAACAGAGAGAAAGTAATTAAAGTATTCCAATGGCTTGCAATTCACATTCTAGAGAGAGAAACACACACAAAAATCATTTTCTCACACTAAGCTTCTCTCTCGTGTTCTGTGAAGGAGATATTCGACAGAGTGTAACAAATCTTAAATCTACACTCGAATATCTAGAATTCATGCCTAGATCTCTCGGTAGTTGATCATGTAGGACCTAATAATTGGTATCAGAGCAGATCGTGATTGTTTTGGAATAATTTTCTCTAATTCGGATCAAATTTATTTCCAAATTTTGTTTCGATCGAAAAAGCGAAAGAAATGCAAATTTGATATACGTGCTGAACTCTGCAAATTTTGTTGTTGATTCTGATGCAAAAGTGATAGATTACATGTTAGGAGTGAATTGCGTACTGATTTCAATTGCTTAGAACATTGGATTTATCTGGTTTTTTATTTCGATCGATATTACTGTTGTGATTGCGTTTTGAATATGAGTTGATTTTCATCAAAATTGATATATTTTACTGTAAAACGTGTTTAATCTTATATTTGTTCGTTTTCAGTACTCATATTCAAGTGATTAGCCATAATCTCAGTGTCTAATTTGAGCTTATGAGTTGAATCTTAGATTAATTGTTCCATTGAACTCGTTTGGTGTTCTTCTATGTTTTCAAATCGAAAATTGGAACGAAAAGTTTTTCGAATAGTTCACGGGCGCAAAAGTTTTTTCGACAATTTCACTTTTTTCGCTAGTTTCACTCATAAATAGACTCGAAAAACTTTATTTTCGATAAATAGTTTTTCGATTCTCACACAAAAATCATTTTCGAGTTTAACTAAGCGTAAATTTTTTCGACGAATACTGTTTTTGCTATATACATATTTACTTTTGACACGAAAAACTTGTTTTACGATTACAAGTTTTCGGTCTCAAGTTTTTCGATCATCTAAATTCTCGAGTCAAAACTTAGCGAAAACATATTTCGATCGAATATTTCACATTCAAATAAGTTTAGTCAACAAATTGAATCAAACTTATCGAAAAATTTCTTTAAAGACAGAGATTTTTTATCATTTCAATTTTTCGATAACAAATATTTCCATAAAAGTTTTTGCGATTGACAAAATTTTTTGATAAATCATTTTTCGATATGATACTTTTGCATAACTATTATCACTCGAAAAATATTTTTCGATAAACATCCTTCAAAAATCATTTTCGATTATAAGGATCGAAAATTTTCTATTATAAGGATAAAAAATTTTCAAATAGAAAATCTTACTGCTCGAAATTCTTTTTCAAATACAGAACTTTCAAACGCCCACATATTTTACACTGATTTTTTTTTTCAGAAAATCAAAATCGTCATTTTAAAACTTACGAAAAATATTTCTCATTGCAGAAACATTCACGATATTCAATTTTTGTGCTTAATATTTTTCATATTCAAAAACAATTTTTTTAACCTAAAAATAGGTCCACAAAGGAAATTGCTTATAGTACGAACCAAACATTACTAACAAATTTGTCACTTGTGAAGCACTATTACCAACTCAAATCCAAACTTTCACGAGATCCTACCAATTAATTACGACAATGGATGCTTACTCTCTTGGAAACGATGTTCGTCCTCCAATTCTAAGAAGAGGCGAATATACCATATGGAGAAGCCAATTTATGAATTTCTTGGAGACGAAAGATCAAGCTGCGAATCTGACAACTTCTCTCCAAGAAGGACCCGCTCAATTCTGGCTTATCCAAGAAGGCGATGCCACAAATTATCCTCCCATTCGAGCCACTAGAAGACTTTAAATTCCTAGTGAATACTCTGAAAGAGCCAAAGCTGATATCGGAGCTAAAACTTTCCTGATGCAAGGCATCCCAAATGATATATATATGGAAATAGATAGTCTATCAAGTGCTAAGGCTATGTGGGACGAGCTCCACAAAATGATGCAAAGGACCGAAGTAGGAGTAAAGGCAAAGAATGCAAACATACTCACAGCCTACGACTCCTTTAACGCAAAGAAGGAGGAAAATCTCCACGAACTCTTTCAACGCTATCTGACTCTTCTGAACGAGATGAGAAAAATAAAAATATCCAAGACAAATATGGAGGTTAACATCGGATTTCTATCATCTCTTCATCCGGACTGGAAGAAAATATCCATGCAAATTCGTCAGAACAAGGATTTGGACGAAATGGATATCCACGCCGTTTTCGACAATCTCTCTCAACACGAGGAAGATATCAACGAGATACAAAAAGAACAAAAGGGCAAACAGATCGAACACTCAATAGCTCTATTTTCGGAGAGAAAAATTAGTCGATCTCGCAAAGACAAGAGTATCAAATTGCTGAGTTCTTCTGAAGAAGAAGACAAGTCAGAATCGGATTTCGAGCCCGACGTGAAACAGTTCAAGAAGCAATTAGCTCTCATTACAAAAATGATGAGCAAAAAGTTCTACAAAAAGAAGACCTCATCTTCAGCTAATTGACTTCGAACCTCAAGTTCTAAGCACAAGGGAATACCAGCAGAGTCTTCAGAATCCAAAAATGCCAAAGACCCACAAAAAATGCTACAACTGTGGCAAAATAGGGCACTTCGCAAGAGAATGCAGTCTTTCGAAGAAGAATGATGCCAACTACTCTCCAATAAATTGCAACTAACTAAACCAAAGGAAGCTGGAGTAGCTCTCATGGCTGAACAAGAACACTGGCTAGAAGACACCACTGATTCTGAAACGGACAACTTAGGTCTCATGGCATTTCTCGAAGATGTCTCTGACGCAACTCAACGAAGAGGTCTGACGATGACAAAGCATCAACCTCATCTCAAGAGGTAAGTACACCTGATTCTACATTATTAATCATGTTAGAATCTTAACAAATTAAATATGCTAACATGAAAAGTGAGCGGAAAAGTACAAAAGAGTTAGAGAAGAAACTAGCTCTTAGCAAAAATAATTTCACTTAGAAATTCTCTTATCTAATGCTAAGGAAACCATAACTAGACTTGAATCTAGGATAGCTACTTCTGATACTAAAATTAACGACCTTAGTAAAACTCTTAGCTACTTCTAGAAATAATTATAAGGAAATCTCTGATGAACGTAAGAAGCTTTACTCTATGATTAAGACTTTAGATGATCTTTTGACACAAAGGGAACAAACGGATCAGACAATTTTTCTAAATCAGCCACATGATATAGAATTTATAATCCTGTTGAAGGCTTAGGTTTTAATAATCCTTGTACCTTGAAAAAGGTTAACGTAAAACAACTATATGATATCAAGTACATGAGTTTATGATTAACTTCTTTAATGACTTTTACTAACGCTTCAGAAACAAATGCCTTAGAAGAATCCAAAAGAAAAGCCAAAACTAGAACCGGCATCCCCTTTGATTATATTGATTTGAATAATAGGTACAAGACACAAGAGATAAACATGTCTAGTGACTATAGTTCATTATATCCTATAGAAAATATCCCTAAAGTCGAGGAAGAAAATTTTGATCATTCTAAAAATTCTACTTTCTGTTATAACCATGCTATTGTAAAGAAAAAAGCTGATTAAAACTCCTCATTAGAAACAGAAAGAAAGAATTTTGAAGCAGAAAAGAATGCGCTTTTATTAGAGATTTTCAAATCTACAAAATTTCTTAGTTTTGACTAATGTTTTACAATCTTGCCCTGAATTAATTTTTAAAAGAAAAATCATTAATCGAGGACAAGACAAAATTTAAGAAAACTTCACCCTTTATTTTACAAAATATTTCAAAAGAAACACATTCTTCAAAAGGCGTTAAGGGAGAAAATGAGACTTTAAATGTTTCGAAAGCAAAAAGTCTATTAATAATTCTTTTTCTACTCCATCCACAGGTAGAGTAGTTAAAGAGACGAAGCATGCTAAGGAGAGAGTGTCTAGTACATAAATTAAGAAGAAAATATTGATAGAAATAACTCATTTTCAAAATTTGCTTCTGTACCAAAAAGAAATGACACTCATAAATAGAGAGCCGTTTCTACTTTTCATGTTGTTGCTTCAACTTCTGCTTTAAAATCTATTAATTTTGAAAGCACAAATTTTGAAATCGGCTCCACTTCCAAAAATAAAAACATTAATTCTAAGACAAAAACGAGTCTTAAGTCTCGTAGGAGAAAAGATTCAGCTATTAAGCAAGCTTATAGCTCGATTCACTCAGCCAAACACCTTAGGAGACTAGCTAGAGAAAAGATATTCTCCTCGAGTAAGACTAATAAGACAGTTGTCCGAGCTGAAATTAATTTACCATGTAAGGTTCACCTGCAATGGGTTCCTAAAACACCATGTAGGCCAACACAAGCCAAAAAGGCTCAGTTGACTAAAGAGGTAACACCTAAGCCAACTCCTTCTAAGTTGGTTTGGATACCTAAAAATAACATTAGTTTAGGAACCATAAGTGAACACACTTTAACCACTAAATCTGCTAATCCGGGAGGATTCATTTATAAGTGGGTACCTAAGTCTCTCTAAATTTTTTATGCAGATCCATCATGTGTGGTATCTAGATTAAGGTTACTCCACACAGATGACAGGAAATCAAGAACTTTTGAGCAACTATCAAGACTGATACAACGGTAAAGTCAGATTCGACAACAACGATTCAACTCCAATTCTAGGCTTTGGAGATATCAGTCTGAAGAATATGACATTAAATGATGTCTCATATGTCAAAGGTCTCAACCACACCTGTTCAGCGTAGGAAAATTATGCGATAAAGGCTTTCAAGTGGTATTTCTAGCTTACCAGTGCATAATTCTAAAGAGTCAAAATCACGAACTTCTTACAAGAGCTCAAAGATCTAATCTTTACACCATTAATCTGACAACAGTATGACGTTCGACAGTTGTTAGTCTCATCTCTCAGACGACACTTAAGAGGAACAACTTATGGCATCAACGTATGTCTCAACTAAATTTCAAAGCTATTCACAAACTTTTTGCTAAAAAGTTTGTTAATGGTCTACCAACCATCTCCCTTCAACAAGAGCATCAATGTCCGGCTTGTCAAATGGGAAAAATGAAGCGAGCGTCACACAAACTCAAGCAAGTAGCTTCCACATCTCGACCTTTGGAATTACTACATAGACCTATGTGGACCGATGCGTACACAAAGTATCAACGGTCGTAATTTGTGCTAGTAATTCTCGACGACTATTCTCGCTACACTTGGACAAGATTTCTTCGAACTTAAGATGAGACTCGATACTTGATAATAAATTTTGTGAATACAACTCAGAATTTTCTACAACAAAAAATCAAAGTAATCAGAACTGATAATGGGACTGAGTTCACGAATCAGTGTCTCAGTACATTCTATCAGTCGCTTGGAATCGTTCAACAATTTTCAGCCGCTAAAACGCCTCGACAAAATGGCGTCGTAGAACGGAAGAACCGGACTTTGGTTGAAGCTGCACGAACTATGCTTATACATTCCGGTCTCCCTCAGTTTCTGTGGACTGAAGCAGTAAGTACAACTTGCTTTACGCAAAATTGGACGATTATTCACAAACGCTTTGAAAAGACGCCGTACGCGATAATAAATCAAAGGATTCCAAATATTTCTTTATTCGAAGTTGTTGGTGAAAATGCTTTGTGGGGAACGATTGAGAGCATCGAAGCAAGTTCGACCCTAAAGCATTTGAAGCCGTCTTTGTTGGATATTCTTCAACTTCTAAAGCATACTGCATCTATATCAAGTCGTCTCGTACAATAATGGAAAGTTACAACGTCACATTTCTCGAAGTGATCGATTTGGCTTCTGAACAAGACAGTTCAGAACCCAGACCTTTAGGCGTGTTGGCATAAAGTTAACAAATTGCGACAACATCTGCCTCATCGTCAGTAGAAGCTCTTTCCGCTTACTTGGAAGACTTGGACTCTCTTTTTGAACATTTTTATCGGAACAAGTCTCAAATGCCTGCTTTATCACAATCTATACCAAGCAATGCACCTTTCCCTTCTACGGTGGAAATTCCAAATGAGATTTCCTACTCTCAAAGTCCAATTGATGTTGTAGATTCTAAATATTCTGAATCACCAACTAGTGCTGCAGCTCCTACTAATGCATATCAGGAAATTCCATCAATTTCAAATTCAGAAATGAATTTCTCTGCTACTGATAATCAGCCTAACTCAACAATGGTTCTACTTCGGTTCTACCTCATGAACGCAAGTGGACACAAGCTCATCCTGTCGATCAAATAATTGGTGATCCTTCAAGTAGAGTAACCACTAGGACATCTACACATAACGGACTCTTCACGTGCTTTTTAAGCCCAAACGAACCAATCAAGGTAGCTCAAGCTTCTAAAGACACAGATTGGGTGATTGCAATGCAAGATAAACTCAACCAATTCGAGCGTCTACAAGTATGGACACTAGTTCCTCGACCACATGGCAAGACAATTATAAGAACAAAATGGGTCATAAAAAATAAAAAGCACGAGAATAGTGAAATTATCAGGAACAAAGCACGACTTGTAGCCAAAGGGTACAACCAACAGAGAGGCGTTTATTACGATGAGACGTAAGCTCGAATATAAGCTATTCGATTCTTTTTGGCGTATGCGGCTCAGAAACACTTCAAGGTCTATCAAATGGACGTAAAAACCGCCTTTCTCAATGCGTGTTAAAAGAGCAAGTCTGCGTCGCTCATCCTGGAGGGTTAGTGCACGAAAATCATCCTGATTATGTCTATCGATTGGACAAAGCTCTTTACGGACTAAAACAAGCCCATCGAGCTTGGTATGATGTTCTGAAACATTTTCTAATAAAGTACAACTTTATAAGAGGAACAAGTCAAGGACTTGATGATCGTTGAGGTTTATGTCCACGACATCATTTTCAGCTCGACAAATGAACGACTATGTTAGAAATTTGTTGATCTAATGAAGACAAATTCGAGATGAGCTTAATGGGCGAACTCCAATTCTTTTTTGGACTTCAAGTCAAGCAACTCAACGATGGAATAGTCAAACCAAGTACATATGAGACATTCTGAAGAGATTTAATCAAGGCAAGAGCTCACCTATGAGTACTCCCATGTCAACAAGCTGTAAATTGGATGCTGATCCTTCTGGAAAGGCAGTCAACATCACTACTTATCGGAGTCTCATTGGCTCTCTTCTCTACTTAACGTCAAGCCGACCCGACATCATGTTCGCCACTTGCCTCTGCGCTCGGTTTCAAGTTGACCCGAAGGAGTCCCATATACACGCGGTCAAGCGAATCCTTCGCTATCTCAAAGGAACTCCTATCATAGGGTTATGGTATCCAAAATGCACAGATTTTAGATTAATTGGCTATACTGGCGCTGATTATGCAGGTTGTCGAATGGACATGAAAAGCACGTCTGGCGAGCACAATTGTTAGGCGATAAGTTGGTTTACTGGTCCTCAAAGAAGCAATATTACGTATCAACTTCGACGGCCGAGGCAGAGTACGTCGCGACTGCTAGTTGCTTTTCACAAATTTAATGGATGCGGATGCAATTACGCGACTATGGGTTTGAATTTAATAACATTCCCATTTATAGTGATTCTCAAAGTGCTATTGCCATTACTTGCAATCATGTTCGTCACTGACGCACGAAACACATAGATATTCGCTATCATTTTATAAAAGATCATTTAGAAAAATGCACTATAGATATCTATTTTGTTAACACGGAGTTTCAACTTGTCGACTTATTCACTAAGGCTTTGGATGAAAAATGATTTCAATTACTTATCGCTAAGTTAGGCATGCTGAATCTGACTCTCGCTTGAAATATGCTTCACATGCTCTATTATGTTTACGTATGAAATTCTATGTGCTTCTTGATCTTCTTTGTTATATCTTGCACGATTTTATTTCTCAAATATTTTTTATAAAAAATAAAAATAAATAAATATATATAGTATAATAAAAAAAATAAAAAAGATATAATAAAAATAAATATATATTAGCTATTTCAATATCGCTTTTAGTGGTATATAAAAAAGACCAAAAAAAAAAAAACCAAAAAAAAAACAAGAAAAAAAACGGTGGATGACGATGCTTTTGTTCATTTTGATTTACTCACAAAAGTATTTCTGTGATACATGCTTAGCTATTTGCTTAAAAATTCATGTGACATTCTTTTGTCTAAAGACCTTAGTATGTTTCACTAGACACAAAGTCATATCATATCTGTGAGAATTTGAGCCTCAATATTTTTTTTAAAGGATTTATCCTTGGGTGTGTCACACTTCAAATGTTTGTCTCTCGATTTGTGCTTCGTGGCATCAATTCTTGCTTTGTGATAGTTCGTCATTAAAATGATAAGGGAACTTAGGAAATTTCCCACGTGGCCAATTACTATTTTCTCTAGAATTCCCTTTTGAGCCTTCTCCAATATTCTTATTCATTTGAAACCCGATCAAGCCTTCAACCTTATTCCATAAGTTTCGGGGTTGCTCAAACGAGTAAAAGAGGGGGAGAAAAGGAGATAAAACGATGAATGGTCAACGCACATATAACTCTCGATTATTATAAAAGAGAACATGAATCTCACTGTGAACTTCTCCTAGATAATCTCGTATACTCGACAAAGCTGCTAGAAGAGAAGCACCTCGAAGTGAACTTCTCCAACGATTATCCAGATCTTATATAGAGAAAATGAGAAGAGGAGCACGACCTTGGGTTCGAATTCCATAACTGTGAACCTTCAAAAGGAGCACGGTCTCGGCCCGAGAAATATAAAAGAATATCTCATCTCTCAAGCCTCGAAAAGAAGAAGAAATTCAACTTGAGCAAGTGCAGAGGTAAAGTAAAGAAAAAGGAGAAGAAATGAATTTCAAAAGGGCCCCTGGAATTGAAGAATTTTAAGGTCACTAATTCCAAAATTATCCTGCCCTTCTAAGTCAGCCTAAAATAATAATCCCTTCAAAGCCCCTTTGATTCAAATTGACAGACTTTCGCTTGATAAGTTGATTAAATGCGTAAAGATAACATGTTAATTGATAAAATTTTGTCGTGTTGATATGAGTGATATATATACTAATAATCCCCATGATAAAAATAAATTAAGCGCTATGAGCGAACCATGCGAGAGTTGTCGAAATGATTCATATTATGATCTTAGGATTTTAGTTTCGTGACATGATTTGATGGCAAATTATTATTCTATGTATCATGTGAAATTTTTGCATGATAATGATCAAAATGACATTTTCTGACCCCAAAAATATTTTCGCACATTTTTAAATGCATTAGCACATCCATTGGTACCTAATTGACAAATGCGAAATTTTTGCAAAACTACATGTAAACGCAAATTTTCATATGCATGATTAGGGGATCATGAATCTACGCTGAATTGATTAAATGCATAATTTTTTTTTGTTTGTTGTCATATATTGTTTAAAATTTCCATATGCATATTGTGTTGAACGTGTGTATATATGCTAAATTACCAAAACATTATATGTGCACTTGTTGAGGGGGAGCTTACATGAATATTTGTTAGGTCATAAATTATCAACTACCGAGAGATCTAGGCATGAATTCTAGATATTCGAGAATAGAATTACGAATAGTTACTTTCGATCGAATATTTCTTTGAAGATCACGAGAGAGAAAAGCTTAGAGTGAGAAAATATTTCGTTTGTGTTTCTCTCTCTAGAATGTGAATTTCAAGCCTTGTGAATTTCTGAATTCTTGTGTATTGATTTCAATATTGTACATTGTATTTATACCTATTTACATGGTATATTTACTAGTAAGTCCAGCACTATATAAAATACAAGCTACGCCCCTAATTACAATGATGACTAATAAACGAAGCACAATTTCTAAGTTTTTTTCAATATCCCCCTTTGTGTTCATTTGTTCTTCGGCTCCGTTTATCCTTGTCGGGCGTAGAAGGACTTCCTCAATCCCAATGTTGTCTCGTAGTGCCGGACAACATTCCTCAGCTCCAACCGTTCGTTGATCGCATTGAGAAGCTCATTTAGGAGCGGAGCTTCTTCTTCTCCAAGGTCCTCGATGATTGTTTCTTCATCGATCTCCGCCAACCTCCTTTCTATGTTTTTCCTTTTGAGCTTCAATGTCCCGTCGCAGAACTTCTGTACCTTAGACTTCATCATCGCTCTCATCTTTCCAATGACTGGATTCCAATAAGTGATGGCGAGACCTGGCTTCTTGAAAATGTAGTTCTCCGGGAAGGCGTTGAGCGGGAAGCCTTTCTTGAGCAGCAATTTCATATTAACCTTCTTCATGTTATTTTCCACAGCTATTTGAAGGACGTGTGCGGTGTGAAATATAATCTTCCGCACCATGAATCTTTTCAATCCCTGGAGCCCTTCGTTCTTGATGTACCCAACAGGTGTCTGGTATTTCTTCTTGTACATCAGGAACAGACGGTAGACTTCGTCTGGTGGATACCACTTCGATCCAGACCAAGGTAAGTCAGCATGAAGATGTGTTCCATCTTCTTTCATTCTTCCCAATGAGAGATCCCCCGTAGATTAAGCTCGTTCAGCTTCTTGATGCGGCTTGGTGCTCTCCAGATCTGCTTCTTTATATCTTCGAGGAAGGGCACTTAAATCCAAACATTCTCCCATGGCATCTCGACTCGGACAGTCCTCTTTGAAAGACGAGGAGGGGTGTCCGCTCGGTGCCTAATCATCTCTGGCAGCCCCTGGAGTTCGGTATTGTAGTCTTCCCCTTCTTGAAGATCTTTATCTTCAAGCAGAACTAAATTGACCGAACCATGTTGTATGAAGTATCTGACGTTGCAGAGGCGAGCTTGAGCTATTTCCTATGGTTTCCAGTGCGTCATCCACTTCTCGTTCAGAATATAATCATCTCTGATGGCTTGAGGATCGTAGTTCAGTGCTTCAGGTAGATCTTGGAGCACGGAGGTCGGGATTGGATTTGGACTTTTGGGAGACAGAGGTGTTTTATGTGTGTGGGATGTGGTGGTGGTTTGTTGATGGGTATTGGTTGGTTGGTGGGTTAGTTGACGATCCTACAGCTTCACGTGTTGAGAATGTCTTTCCTCGAACTTGACCACCGCCGCTTTTGGTGGTTTTCTGCCATTTCTTCCCCCTCAGGGCGATCCTGATCGTCAGGATCGTCATGTCTTCTATTTGTTTGAGAGCTTTCTTCACGGCATCGTGTTTGAGCGGGTGGCTCGGGGTCATCCACTAGCCGACGATAGAGACTCTCCTCGGCAGGGATCCTTGTCTCGAGGGCTAGGAGGCGAGATATTAGGATATCTTGAAGTTGGGTGATGGGTATGTGTGTGGGTTTATAAGCGATGGAGATTGGGTTGGGGGTGATTAATATGGGTTGGATGGGAGTGTGTATGGTAGTGGTTAGTGGTGGTGAGGAAATGGGTTGGGAAAGGTGTTCGGACTGAGCGGCCTCAGAGACTGGTGCTTTCCCGGTATCCCGTCGGGAAGTCTCGATGGTATGGAGAACTCTTTCCATCAGTCGGTCTTCGAGAGAGTTTATGGTTGTGGATAGAGCACGTTGTAGTCTGCTCCGTCACGAATAGTGGTACCTCCAGAGTGGGGCCAGCGAGGCACTCCACTGTCACAACGTCAAAAAATATTATTGACACGCCTACAAAAGGACTTGAGATTTCTGGACGTCTAAAGACACCCGTTGACAACCCAGAAGTCACCACTTTGGTGGGTTAGCCCGTTGTTGTTTTCGAAGATGTCGGGGGACCAACGGGACTTCCATCCAATCCTTGAGATGAAACCAGAGGAATCATCTCTATGGATGCTGGACAGGTTCAACGTGAACCTGTGTGGTCGTCAGGACCGGTGGGGGTGGAGGAGGTAAAACCGAAGCCGGTGTCGTGTAGGGAGATGCAGACGGGGCAGAAGCTTGTTTGAGGTGGCTTCAGGACATACAGCTGTTGGAGATGTGGCAACACGGGCTACACCCTTGGGCTCAATGGCCGCTACTTCATGCTCCTGAGCCTCAGCTTCGGGCTCTTGTGTCTCCACCGGTGGTTCTTATCGGATAGGCATCGGAGCGGGATCGACGGACCGTACCATGGCATCTGTGATATAATTATTTTGGCAATAGTTTTGATAGGCCTCATCGGTAGGGTCTGCTAGACGTAGAAGTTCCAACGGGATCAACATTGGTTGGAGTGCCAGATCCGATGCCTTCGGATTGTGGAAAAACCGCAGCCTCGGCGGGGTGTATCTTCCGCGAGGTGGTAGGCGGGGAATCTCCGGATGTACTTTCATCAAGTGGGAGATCAGCACCGGGAACCAGCGAACCTACGGCATGAACTTTGCCTTCGATTTTGTTTCTCGTTGACGCATTTGGTCCGCCAGATCATTCCAGATGAGCTGGGCCACGTCATATTTCTTGGAGAAGATGACTCCATGGAAGATCCGTATAATGTTCCCGTCGCCTTGTCGAATCCTGAGTGCTTCGGAGAGAGACACCTGTTGATAATTCCAAACAAGGTCCTCCAAGGGTGAGGGATCTCGTTATTCTGAAAATTTGCTAGTTTAGTCAGTGGTGGCTTGTATCCCATCCAAAGCATATCTTCCACTATCTCCGCATCTATGGGTATGGGGTCGTAGACTTCATGATGCGATAGATCGTGGACTAAGGCCAGAAGATTTTTGTCGATAATGACGTGCTTCTGATTTATTTTTGTTGTGTAGGACACGTCATAACCTACAACATGGCTCTTCATGCATCCCCAGAATTGCTGGAGATACACCATCTGGATTGATGCAGTCATTATGAGTGTTGGCCATAAGGGATGTCCTTTTAGAATGGAGATGATGACGTCATCGGGGCATCGGAAGGTGGCTAAGTCCAGCTGATAGTTGTTGTCGTGGACAGTTAGCCAACCTTTGGAAGGATAGATGTACGAGTATTCTTGATGAGTCATCTCTGAAAAAAATGAATTAGAATCATTAGATTGCAAGATTCAAATGCAATTTATAGTAAGAAATTGTTAGTGTTGAGTAATTAAAATTTTCGTTGAGGCACAACAATTTTTATTTGTATAACGTATGACTTGGAAACAATTTTGAAAAATTTGCTAAGTGTTTAAAGTGTATACCGTTTGCGGCGTATTTTTATTCAAATGAAAATTTATTCGAACGCTAAGTTTTACGATCGAATAAAATCTTATCGAAAACTCAAGGTTTTTGCGGTTGAGTTTTGTGATCGAATAAAAACGTAACGAATATCTAAAGGTTTTCACTGTTGAGTTATGCGATTGAATAAAAATGTATCGAAAACTAAAGTTTTTGGTCACGTAGTTTTGCAATCGAATAAAAGTCTATCGAAAAACTAAAGTTTTCGCCGCTAAGTTTTACGATCGAATAAAAACTTATCGAAAACACAGGGTTTTCGCCGTTGAGTTTTGCGGTCGAATAAAACTTAAGGAAAACTAATGTTCTTCGACGGTACTGTTTTCGATAAGACGATATTTGAAATCAAACAGTAAAGTCAAACAGTAAAGTCTTAATCTATGAATGACGATTCTGCGTAAAACATGAGTTAATCTGGATATAAAATGAGTGAAATGCAGTTTCGAATCCAAATATCATGCAGTTAATCAAAATGGTCAAATCTAAATCACAGAAAATTGGATTTCTTAAGTATTTATCCGTCGAAAAATCGCAAGGTCGAAAATAACTGGGAATGAATTTAAAAAACAGTCGTCATTCATGATTTTCGAAACAAAAAGATGAACCGAATCCGGATTCTACCTTCAAATTAGGCGAAATTTTAGTAGTAAAGGTGAAGAAGGTTGAGATTTTTTGAAATCTCTATTTGAAGCTTTTGAGAATGTAAAGAGTTTTTCTATTGATTTGTTTGCGTGAGAAAAAAAGTTTTCGATCGAAAAGGTGTATAAGTACTTTTCGTTTTGGGCCGTGTAAATTCATTATTGGCTTTCGTTAAAATCATGTATGTTTAGTTTTATAACGCAAATTTTACTCCTTTTTACTTTTGCACCCCAAAAAAAAATAATAGAGCTCCCCAAAGTTCTGAAATAAATGCAATTAACTGCCAATGTGTGATCAAATTCATCATTGGACTCCTCGGATGTGCTCAAAATTCTCTGTAAAACTTAGAATGAAACATGAGAAGTCGTGATTGCAGGTAAATCATTTAGGAGATATTAGCAATTATTCATGTAATCTCCCCCTCAACAAACGCACATATAATGTCTTGGCAATTTAACACATATTCAACACAATTATGCATATGAAAATATACGATATAAGCACAACGCATTTAATCAATTCAGCGTAGATTCATGATCCCCTAATCATGTATACGAAAATTATGTGTTTTCATAAAAATTTGCATTTTGTCAATTCCGGACCAATGCATGTACGAATGCATTTAAAATGTGCGATAATATTTTTGTTTTTGGGGTCAGATTTTCCATTTTGAATATTATCACGCAAATATTTCTCATGAAATATAGAGTAATAATTTGCCGTCAAATCATGTAAATAAACTAATATTCTAAGATCATAGTATGAATCATTTTGACAACCCTCGCAAAGTTCACTCATTGCACTCAATTTATCTTTATAATGGGATTACTTAGTAGATATATTACTGCTATCAACACGACAAAATTTTATCAATTAATTTGTTATCGTAACGCATTTAATCAACTTACCAAGTGAAAGAAGATGGAGCACATCTTCATGTTGACCTACCTCGGTACGGATCGAAGTGGCGTCCCAACGGATCAGCTTAGAAGAAATTTCACGGACAAGCCATCGATCCTCCAACTCGTGGGTGTATCGCACACAATTGGAAGCTATCCAACCCCGATCTACCACATCGAGCGAGCGGACAACGACCACACTTGAGAGGAGATAGATGAAAGCTATCTATCGTTCCTTCCACCAGACGAAGTATATCGTCTGTTCCAGATGTATAAGAGAAAATACCAGACACCTACTGGTTACATCAAAAAGGAAGGACTCGAAGGGTTGAAGAGACTCATGGTGCGGCAAATCAAGTTCCACACCGCACACGACCTTAAAATCGCCGTAGAAACAACATGAAGAAGGTCAATATGGAGTGGCCACTCATGAAAGGCTTCTCGCTCAACTACTTCCCAAAGAATTATATCTTGAAGAAGCCAGGCCTCGCCATCACATATCGGAATCCAATTATTGAAGAAACCTAGAAATTATGCTTTGGTTATTAGTTAACATTGTAATTAGGGGCGTAGCTCGTATTTTTGTTAGTGTAGGACTAGTTAGTAAATATACCATGTATAGAGGTATATATACAATGTACACAGCAAAAATCAATAAACAATAATTTCAGAAATACACAAAGCATAGAATTTACATTCAGAGAGAGAAATACAATCGAGAAATTCCTCACTCTAAACGCATTCTCTCTCCCGATCTTCAAACGTGATATTCGACCAAATGTAACTTTTGAGAATTCTCATTCGAATATCTAGAATTCATGCTTAGATCGATCAGTAGTTGATTAATTAGGACCTAACATGCTATTATCAAGAAAATCGTTGACTTAAACTCATCCTTAGAAACACAAAGAAAGAATTTTGAAGCAGAAAAGAATGCGCTTTTATTGGAGATTTCTAATCTAAAAAATACCTCAGCTTTAACTAACAATTTAAAATCTTGTCCTGATTTAATTTTGAAAGAAAAATCATTATTCAAGGACAAGACAAAATTTAAGAAAACTCCCGTTATTTTACAAAATATTTCAAAAGAAGATAAAATCTCTTTAAAGGCATAAAGGGAGAAAAAGAGTCCTTAAGTGCTTCGAAAGCAAGAAGGTCTACTACTGACTCCTTTTCTACTCCATCCACAGGTAGAGTAGTTAAAGAGACGAAGCATGCTAAGGAGAGCGTGTCTAGTATAGTAATTAAGAAGAAAAATATTGATAAAAATGATTCATTTTAAAATTTTCTTCTATATAAAAAATAAAGGACACTCGTTAAAAGAGAGTCGTTTCAAATTTTCATGTTGTTGCTTCAACTTATGCTTTAAATCTATTAATTTTGAAAGTACAAATTTTGAAATCGGCTCCACTTCCGAAAACAAAATCAATCATTCTAAGACAAATGCGAGTCTTAAGTCTCGTAGGAGACAAGATCCGTCTATTAAGCAAGCATATAGCTCGATTCACTCTTGCCCTCACCTAAGGTACCCAGCCAAGTACAATCGGCTAAACACCTTAGGAGACTAGCTAGAGAAAAGATTTTCTCATCAAATAAGACTGATAAGACATTTGTCCGAGCTGAAATTAATCTACCATTTAAGGTTCACCCTCAATGGGTTCCCAAAACACCATCTATGTCAACGCAAGACAAAGAGGCTCAGTTGCCTAAAGAGGTACAACATAAACCAACTACTTCTAAGTTGGTTTGGGTACCTAAGAATACCATTGCTTTAGGAACCAAAAATGAACAAACTTTAAATAATAAATCTGCTAATCCGAGATGACTCATTTTGAAGAAACGTAGAAATTGTGCTTTGTTAATTAGTTATCCTTGTAATTAGGGGCATAGCTTGTACTTTTGTTAGTGTAGGACTAGTCTGTAAAGATACCATGTATAGAGGTATATATAACGTACACAACAAAAATCAATACACAAGAATTTCCGAAAATTTACAAAGCATAGAATTCACATTCTAGAAAGAGAAATACAATCGAAAGTTTCCACTCTCTACTCGTTTCTCTATCCGATCTTCAAACTTGATATTCGACCGACTGTAACTCTCGATAATTCTTATTGGAATATATAGAATTCATGCTTAGATCGATCGTTAGTTGATTAACTAGGAACATTTGGTATCAGAGCTGATCGTAATGGTTTATGGATTGAATTCGCTATTCTTAGATCAAAATTATTTTCCAGCTTTTTCGATCGAAAAACATACGTGAAACTCATTTTGATCAACGTGCTTAACTTTGCGAATTTTGTTGATGATCTTGTTGCTAAAGTGATAGATTATATGTTAGGATGAATTATGTACTGATTACAATCGCTTAGAACATCGGATTATTGAATTAGATCGATATTAGTTTTTGCAATTGAGTTTTGAATACGGTTGAATTTTCTTCATAATCGATATATTTTGCTGTAAAACGTGGTTAATCTTGTATTTGTTTATATTCAGAACTAATATTCGAGTGATTATCCAGAATCTCATCTTCTAATTTGAGTTTTTCAGTCGAATATGGATTTTCACTGTTCCATTGAACTCGAGTTGTGTTCTTCGATCGTTTTTCGACAGAAAAACTTGGCTCGAAAAATATTTTTCGAATAAGTTTACAGGCAAAACGTTTCTCGATACCCACACTGTTCGTGAGTTTCACTCAAGTATAAGACTCCGAAAACTTTTTATTTGATAATTAGTTTTTTGATTCACACATAAATATCTTTTTCGAGCGTAACAAAGCGTAAATTTTTTCGACGGATACTGTTTTTTCGCTAGATAAATATCTACTTTTGACACGAAAAACTTGTTTACTATTACAAGTTTTTCGATTATCTAAACTTTTCGAGTCAAAATTTAGCGAAAACATATTTTCGAGTCAAAATTTCAATCGAATATTTCACACTCGATAGTCAACAATTTGAGTCAAACTTAACGAAAATTTTCGATCACTTTTAATTTTTCGATTACAAATATTTCGATAAAAGTTTTTGCGATCGACAAAATTATTCGACAATCTGTTTTTCGATAGGATATTTTCATTGCAAAACTTTTTCGTTCGAAAAATAATTTTCGATAAACATACCTCGAAAAACTTATACTATCGAAAATCTTTTCCGATTATAAGGACCGAAATTTTTCAAATCGAAAAACTTTATTGTTCGTAAAAATTTTCGACTACTGAACTTTCAAACACACACATTTTACACTAATCTTAATTATTTTTTTGGGAATCAAAAATCGTAATTTTCAAAACTTACGAAAAATATTTTTCTCCGAATAATCTTTATCGATACTCAAGATTTTCGATTATAAATTCAAAATTCTTTAGCAAAGTTTTGAAGTAACAATTCTTATATCAAACATTTTTCGTAATCAAAACAAATCCATTTTAAAAACCGAAAAATAGGTCCGAAAATAAAATTGCTTAAAGTACGAGCCAAACATCACTAACAAGTTTGTCACATGTGAGCACTTTTACCAACTCAACTCCAAACTTTCACGAGATCCTTCAAATCAACTACTACAATGGATGCTTACTCACTTGGAAATGATGTCCGCCTTCCAATTCTACGAAGAGGCGAATACACCGTATGGAGAAGCCGATTCATGAATTTCTTGGAGACAAAATATCAAGCTACAAATTTGATAGCTTCTCTTCAAGAAGGACCCGCTCAATTTTGGCATATCCAGGAAGGCGATGCCACAAATAATCCTCCCATTCCTGCCTGAAGAAACGTAGAATTGTGCTCTGTTAATTAATTATCCTTGTAATTAGGGGCGTAACTCGTAGTTTTGATAGTGTAGGACTTAATAGTAAATATACCATGTAAATAGGTATATATACAATGTGCACTATCGAAATCAATACACAAGATTTTCGGAAAATAACAAGTATTGAATTTACATTCTAGAGAGAGAAAGGTAATCGAAAAACTCTCTATTCGTTTCTCTCTGTTAGGTCCTATTATATCAACTAACGAATCGATCTAAGCATGAATTCTAAATATTGGAATGAGAAATCTTACGAATTACCTTCGGTCGAATATCGGCTTTGAAGATCTTGAGAGAGAGAGAGAGAGTTTTTCGATTGCTTTTCTCTCTCTTAGAATGTGAATTCAATGCTTGTGATTTTTCCGAAAATGAACTTCTGTCTTGATTTCGATAGTGTACATTGTATTTATACGTATTTACATGGTATATTTACTATTTAGTCCTACACTATCAAAACTATGAATTACCCCCCTAAATACAAGGATAACAAAATAACAAAGCACGATTCTAATATCTCTTCAATCTCCCCATTTGTGCTTATCTTCATTTCAGCTCTATTTATCCTTGTCGAGCGTAGAATGATATCTTTAATACCAATGCTGTCTCGTAATGTCGGACACCATTCCTCAGCTCCAATCTCTTATTATTTGTATACAGGAGCTCATTTAGGAGCGGGGCCTCTTCTTCTCCAAGATCCTCGAAGATCCTCTCTTCAGTGATCTCATCCAACCTCTTCTGGATGTTCTTCCTCACTAGCTTCAACGTCCCGTCACAGAATTTGTGGATTTCTGACTTCATCATAGCTCTCGTCTTTCATATAATAGGATTCCGATAAGTTATGCCGAGGCCAGGTTTGTTGAATATGTAGTTCTCGGGGAATTCGTTGAGTGGGAAGCCCTTCATGAGCAGAGACTCCATGTTGACCTTCTTCATATTGTTCTCTACAGCAATTTGAAGGTCGTGTGAGGTGTGATACTTGATCTGCCACACCATGAATCTCTTTAACCCTTCGAGTCCTTTCATCTTGATATAACCAGAGGGCATCTGGTATTTTCTTTTGTACATTTGAAATAGACGGTAGACCTCGTCCAGTGGAAGGAAGAGGAGATAGCTCTCATCTATCTCTTCTCGAGTGTGGTTGTTGTCCGCTCGCTAAATGTGATAGATTGGGATGGATAACTTCCAATCGAGTGCGAAACGCCCACGAGTTGGAGGATCGGTAGCTTGTCCCTAATGTTTTTCTTGAGTTGATCCGTTGGAATGCCACTTCGATCTGGACCGAGATAGTTGAGCATGAAGATGTGGTCCATCTTCTTCATATCTTCCCAATGAGAGATACCCCGTAGATTCAGTTCATTGAGCTTCTTTATGCGGTTAGGCTCCCTCCATATCTGTTTCCTTATATCTTCAATGAACGGAACCTCAATCCGTATATTCTCCCAAGGCGTCTCGACTCTGAGTGTCCCTTTTGATAAGCTGGGAGGAGAGTCGACTCTCTGTCTGATCTGTTCTGGTAGTTCGGGGAAAGCGGAGTTGTAGTTCTCGCCTTCCTTCATCTTCAAGCAGCACCAAGTCCACAAAAGCTTGTTGTAAAAAGTTTCTGACATTGTAGAGTCGGTCTTGAACAACTTCCTCTGGTTCCTTCATCCACTTCTCGTTTAGGATATAATCTTCTACGATCGCATGTGGATCGTAGACGACTTCTTCTGGTTTGTTTTGGAGGAGGTTAGATGTAATACCCGTAAAATTAATACGGGAATAATGCGCAATTAGCGTGAAAATTATTCTGTAATTTTCGGAAAATTATGAAGTTAATTTTCGGACAAAGCGAATTTTCGGGAAATTGAACCGAAAATAAGAAAAATACTCTTTGAGTAAAATAAATAGATATGGGCCCAAATTAATTTAAAGTAGGCCCAATAAGAGATTTCCTTAAGAGAAAGGAAACGTAACTTTCCTTTTAAAGGTTTATCTCAAAAGGTGATAAGGACAAACGAAAATATCAAACGAAAGAAAAAGAGAAAGAGAAAGAGGAGAAAACAAACGAAGAAAAGCAGAGAAGAACTAAGCAAATTCGGCCAACTTGGAAGTGAGGTAGGTGGTTTTTAACCCCTACAAACTGTTTTTAAGTTTGATTTATTTAGTTTAACGAATTTGGATGAAAGGTCATCCGAATTCATGAATTTCGGGAGCTTTGAATGATTATGTGTTGTATTTGCTGTGTTGAGATGTTAAGTTTGAGCTCAATATATGAGTTCTGTGAATTCTTACATGTTTATGTGAAATCTGGAACGGATTCATGTGATGAAGTTCTGGAAAATATGAATTTCGATGAGATGAAGAAAGTTTCAGCTCATGAGAAATTCGCGGGTTGAAAAGAAATTCGCGGGCCAAAAAGGTTCGTGAAGTGTGAGAGAGGAAAGAAAATCGCGGGCTGCGATAAAATTCGCGGGCCGAAAGATTTGTAAAGATGTGAGTGAGAAAAGAAGGTCGCGGGCCAAATTTTAAATTTCGCCAAATTTGAAAGGTTGAAATTCGGGCAGATTTTCGATAGTTCGCCGAAGTTTAGTTCGCGAATTATATTCGGGTCGCGAAAAGTTCTTCGCGGACTCAAATGGATTTTATTGTGTGAGTAAATGGGTTTTTCGCGGGTCAGAATTAATTTCGCGGGTCGACCACAGGGTGATTCCTGTGAGAGAAGTAGCGGGTCGGACTAAAGTTTCGCGGGTCAACTTGAATTTCGCGGGGTGATTCCTGTGAGTGAATTTCGGGTGACACGCGAACTAAATCAGACTTCGCAAATTCGATCAAATGACGCGCGAAATCCAAATTCGGGCAATACCGCTAACACTGTGAAGAGTCCCGAATTTTGACTCCAAATGTCGGGTTGACCATATGCTTTTAAAAAAAAAAAAAAAAAAAAAAAAAAAAGTCTGAAGTTGACCGAACTTCACGATTCGACCAGTCTAATTATTTTTGGACTTTTGTCTTAAATTAGGCCCAAATATTCAAATAAAATTATTTTAAGTTCATTTTATCTTTAAATCAAAGTATATTCATACTTTGACTAGAATTTTCGGGTCAACCCTTATTTTAAGATACGAGAGTATTTTGGGGTATTATTTGTAAGAAATAATACGTGATATATGTGACGAATGTGATATGCATTTCACGACATGCATAAGAGAGGTGAAGGTACCGTAATGATACGGTGACACGATATTGTGTCGAATGTGAGAAGGGTAGAGTTGCCGATTTTGGCAGTCAGGTTCAGACTCGATTATGCACTTGGTAGGAGAGGGGGTTTGCGACACCCATCTACTCGGGATTGAGCCACCCGAGGTGTAAACCACCGGATATTATTTGGCTCAGGGACGGCAGACAGATGTGAGATTCCTGTCTACCCGAACTTGTGGTATAACATTCGGGGAAAAAGCCGTCGGGTTGAGATTGTGTGCGGAGGGAGCGACCCGGCGCGGCCGGTGTGGGCTACCGCATGGTTGATGGTGTACTTTGCCATTGCGCGCGTGGGTGCCGAGTCTGACCTAGGGCCCTGTTGAGAATTGAGAATTGATAGATGAGATTTGTCGAGTGTGCATTATATTATATTGTGAGGAACCGAGATTGGGTGGAGTGCACGCACGTATTGCATGTTATGTAATCACCTACTGGGCAATAGCTCAGGGTTCTATCATATTTTTGTTTGTAGGTAAGAATGAACCCGACACCGACTAGTGTCCGGATTGAGATTCATGGCGAGCTGGCGGCGGTGACTCCACGGACTTTTGAGGGTGGCGCAGTACATGGGACGCGACCTGTGGAGTGGCATAGTGTTTGATATTGGGTTTGAAATTTTGGGGCTTCGGCCCAAAGTATTAATAGTAGATATTTTTGTAAACCCGATATAATACTATGTAGGTTATTTAAATTAGAAAAGAAAATTTTATCGGGTCTTCCGCGTGTTCTGTTGCGGGAAAATCCGCCAATTAACTTAATTAGGAAGTAGGGTCGCCGCATTAGAGGTCGGGATTGTATTTGGATTTGTGGCAAAGGGAGGTAGTGTGTGGGATGTGGTGGGAGATGTAGTTGTCTGTTGGCGGGTCATGGGTTGTGTGGTTGGTGGGTTGTGGATTATCCTCTAGCTTATAGAGTCGTTGTATGTTTCTCTCGACTCTTACCACAACCGTTGCATGTGGTCCTTTGCCTTTTCTCCCCCTCATGACGATCCGTGACGGAGGGTTGTATGGGGGTGTGTATGGTGGTGCTTAGTGGTGGTGAGGAGACGGGTGTAGTGTGGGCTTCGGATGGAACGGCCTCTGAGACTGGTGCTTTCCTGGTATCCCACCGGGAAGTCTCAATGGCTTGGAGCATCCTGTCCATCAGTCGATCTTCAAGTGAAGAGATGGCTGTGGAGAAGAATTTTTGTAAGCGTTGCTCCGTCACGATCATCGGTGGTGTTGGAGTGGGGCCAGGGAGGCGCTCCACTGTCACAACATCGGAAAAGATGTTCGATGTGCCGCTTGGAAGAGGTCTTGAAATTTTGGAAAGTCGAGGGACATCCGTTATGAACCCTGAAGTCACCACTTCAGTGGGTTGGCCCATTGTTTGCGCCGAAGATATCGGGGGTCCAACGGGGCTTCCACCCAATCCTTGAGATGATACGGTATGCATCACCTATATGGGTGTTGAAACATATTTAATTTGAATCTGTGTGGTTGGATGATCCGTTGTTGGTGGAGGAGATGTCACCGAAGCCATTTGCGTTGAAGGAGATACAGACGGGGCAGATAGTTGTTGTCGGTGTGAGCCCCTTCATTGAAGTCTGTATTCTTCATCAGATTCGGTGGCCTCAGGAGATTCGACTTGAGGGACACCTTCGGGCTCAACAGTCGGTGTCTCTGTCTCCTGGCCGCGGCTTCAGGCTCGGTTGTTTCCAACAAGGATGCATGTTGAGAAGGCGTCGGAGCTTAATCCACGGCCCGTACCATTTCCTCCGTGATGGAGTAATTTTGGCAGTAGTCCTAGTAGGCCTCGTCAGTTGGATCACCTAGGCTGAGCAGCTCCAATGGGATCAGCATCGGTTGGAGTGCTAGGTCGGCTGCCTTCGGGTTATGAAAGAAGCGAAGGCGAGGCGGGATATATACGCCAACTGGAGGTAGACGCGGGATCTCCGGATGTACGTCCATGAAGTGGGAGATCAACACCGGGAACCACCGAACGTATGGAAGGAACTTTGCCTACGACTTAGTCTCCCTCTGACGCATATGGTCCGCTAAATCATTCCATATGAGCTGGGCCACGTCATATTTCTTCGAAAAGATCACTCCATGGAAAAGGATGTTGTCGTTCGCCTTGTCAAACCCGGAGTGTTTTGGGGAGAGGCATTTATTCATGATGCCGAACAGAGTCCGCCATGGGTGTGGGATCTCGCTGTTTTGGAAATTTGCCAGTTTGGTCAGCGGGGGCTTGTATCCCATCCGGAGCATGTCTTCCACGATTACCGCATCGGTAGGTAGTTGATTGTATTCTTCGTGATGCGGTAGATCGAGCACCAAGGCCATTAAGTTCTTGTCCAGGACGACGTGTCTTGTATTGATCTTCGTTGTACACTGCACTTTATCCCCAACGATGTGGCTCGTCATACACTTCCAGAATTGCTGGAGGTAAACCATTTGGACAGAGACCGTCATCGTCAAAGCTGGACATAGTGGATGTCCATTTAGAATGGAGATAATTACTTTACTCGGACATCGGAATGTGGCGAGGCCAAATTGATAGTTGTTGTCGTTGACCGGCAACCAACTATCAGAGGGGCAGATATGAGAGTATTCTTGATGTGCCATTTCTGCAAAGAATGAAATAAAATTCATTAGATGAAATTTTCATATGCGAATTGTTCGAATTAAATGTGAATGGCTTTAAGAAATTTCAAAATTTTCTAAGTGGTAAAGTTTATTATCGAAAGACTTAGTGAAAAAGTTGAAAAATTTGCTAAGTCTTTCCAGCGTGTTTTTATTCAATCGTGTATTTATTCGATCGTTAAGTTTTGCGATCGAATAAAAATGTGTCGAATAAGTCAAGATTTTCGCCGATGACTTTTACGATCGAATAAAATGTTGTAGAAAACAAGAGTTTTTTGCGGAGTAATTTTGAGATCGAATAAAAAGTTTATCGAAAAACTTAAATTTTTCGCCGCTTATATTTGCGATCGAATAAAATTTAATCATAAAATAAAGTTTTCGCCGCGAAGTATTTCGATCGAATAAAAAATATATCGAAAACATAAGGTTTTCGACGCTGAGTTTTGCGATCGAATAAAACTTAACGAAAACTAAAGTTCTTTGACAACACTGTTTGCGATAAAAACTATTTCGATCAAAAAATTATGAAATCAAACAATAAACACGTACAACGTAAATGTCAATTTTTGGGTAAATCATGAGTTAATCTAGACTCGGAACGATTAGAAATCAGTTGCGAATCCAAATATCGTGATTTTAACCCGAATGGTCGAGTTTGAACACGTTAATTTTGAGAGTTTAAAATCATTTCAGTCGAAAAATGTCGAAGTTAAAATTTTCGTCAAAAGATTTGAAGAAACTGTCGTGAATCGTGCGTTTTTGAACGGAAATTGATCCGAAACGGGTTTCTACCTTCGAATTATGCGAGTTAGATGGAAAATTACTGATGATTGAGAAGTTTCGATGAAATTGCCGAAGAAAGTTCGAAGAGAGTTTTGGAAGTCGAAAAGTTTTTTGAGTGAGAGAAGTTGCGTGTGAGTGAGTTTTTCGATCGAAGAAGTGATATTAATACTTTACGATCTTGTAAGGTAAAAAAAATACTTCGGGCAGTAAAAATGTTTTGGGCTTTCGTTAAAATTCAGGTCTGATTAAACTAAAATTTAATCTTTTATGGATGAACCCAAAAATAAATTGCGTAATGCTCCCTGTATTTTATTCTGAAATAAATGCAATTATCTCTCAATGTTGATGAAATTCAACACTTGACTCCTCGGATGAGCTCGAAATATTCTGTGATACTTGAAAAAATATTAGAAGTCGTGTTTGCAAGTAAATCATATAGGAGTTAAGAACAAATTCTCATGTAAAACTCCCCTCAACAAATGCATGTTTTAACTTTTTTACTTTTTAGCACATAGTTAATACAATTTTGCATATGAAAATTTACTATTTAAGCACAAGTAACGCATTTAAGCAATTCAACATAGGTTCATTAAAATTTTGCGTTCTTCAAGAAAAATTTCACATTTTATCAATTCTGAACCAGTGCATGTATTAATACATTTAAAATGTGCGAACAATATTTTCAAAAAAAATATTTTTATCATAAAAATTTTGTTTTGGGGTCAGATTGGACATTTTGAACATTATCAGGCAAAATTTTCTCATGACATAAAATAATAATTTGCCGTCAAATCGTGAAACTAAGCTAATATTCTAAGATCATAGTATGAATCTTTTCGATAACTCTCACAAGATTCGCTCATAGCACTCAATTTATTTTTATCATGGAGATATTTAGTAGATATATCACTCATATCAACACGACAAATTTATATCAACTAATTTGTTATCGTAGCATATTTAATCAACTTACCAGTGAAAGTTCATCAATTTGAATCAAATGCACTTTGAAGGGATTATTTTTAGGCTATGACTAAAAGGGTAGGATAATTTTTAGGATTAGTGAGCGTAAAAATTCTTCAATTCCAGGGGCCTTTTTTGAAATTCATTTCCGATTCTTCAGCTTTTCTTTTCTTCTGTAGTTGCTCAAGATGAGTATCGTCTTCTTTACAAAACTTTGAGAGATGAGATCTTCTTTATTGGCCGAGACCATGTTCCTTTCGAAGGTTCACAGTTATGGAATTCAAACACAAGGACGTGCTCCTCTTCTCATTTATCTATGTATAAGATCTAGATTATTGTTGGAGAAGTTAACTTCGAGGTGCTTCTCTTCTAGGAGTATACGAGATTATCTCGGAGAAGTTCACAGCGAGATCCGTGTTTCTCTTCTATAATGATTGAGACTTTCATCATATGTATCTCTTTTTCTCCCTCTCTTTTTCTTGATTGAGCAACCCCGAAACTTAGGAATAATGTTGAAGGCTTGATCGGGTTTCAAAAGTAAAACAATGTCGGAGAAGGCTCAAAGGGGATATCTAGAGGTAAAAGTAAATGATTTATAATATGGGCTAAGTGAGGAATATCCTAAGTTGCCCTTATCATTTTCATGACAAACTACCACAAAAGCAAGAATGAAGCTACGAAGTACAAACAAGAGATAGTCATTTGAAGTCTGACCCACTCAAGAATAAAAGATATTGAGGCTTTGTGTCGAGTGAAACAAACGAGGCTCTTTGAATAAAAGAAAGTCACATGAATTTTTAAGCAAAGAACAAATCATATATCAATGAAATATTTTTGTAAGTAGTTAAAAATAGGCAACATTATCGTCATCCACCAATTGTTTTATTTTATTATTATTATTATTATTATTATTATTATTATATATATACTATTTTATTTTTATTTTTCTTTTTGTATTTAAAAAAATGAAAGATAGAATCACACAAGATAATCAAGGATTATCAAGACGCACGTAGAATATCACATAGAAGCATAATAGAGCATGTAAAGCACATCTGAAGTAAGATTGAGGTTCAACATGCCTAACTTTGCAATAAGGAATTGTAATCGTTTTTCATCCAGTGCCTTAGTGAATAAGTTGCAAGTTGATGCTCCGTTTTAAAAAATACATATCTATAATGCCTTTTTCTACATGATCTTTTGTAAAATGATAGCGAATATCTATGTGTTTCGTGCGTGAATGATGAACATGATTGCAAGTAATGACAATAGCACTTTGAGAATCACTGTAATTGGGAATGTTATTAAATTCAAACCTCTAATCGCGTAGTTGTGTCCGCATCCATAGAACTTGCGAGCAACAGCTGGCAGCCGCGACGTACTCTGCCTCGACCATCGAGGTTGACACGCAATTCTGCTTCTTTGAAGACCAGCAGACCAACTTATAGCCTAAAAATTGTGCTCCGCCAGACGTGTTTTTTCTGTCCATTCGACAACCTGCATAATCACCGTCAGTAGAGCCAATTAATCTAACATCAATGTCTTTAGGATACCATAGTCCTAAGTTGTGAGTTCCTTTGAGATAGCGTGAAATTCGCTTGACTACATGCATGTGGGACTTCTTCGGGTCAGCTTGAAAACGAGCACAGATGCAAGTGGCGAACATGATGTCGGGCCGACTTGACGTCAAGTA
Organism: Linderniella brevidens; assembly: GCA_004919715.1. NCBI lineage: Eukaryota > Viridiplantae > Streptophyta > Magnoliopsida > Lamiales > Linderniaceae > Linderniella > Linderniella brevidens. Next base: position 12,319,458 of record SWDC01000148.1, read on the forward strand.
GAGAACAGAGCCAATAGTGCTCCGATAAGTTGTGATGTTGACTGCCTTTCCAGACGGATCAGCATCCAATTTGCAGTTTGTTGACATGGGAGTATTAACCGGTGTGCTCTTGTCTTGATTAAATCTCTTCAGAATATCTCGGATACACTTGTTTTGACTGATGAAGATTCCATCTTCGAGTTGCTTTACATGTAATTGTTAGGTCCTGTTTCATCAATCAACAAACAATCTAAGCACGAATTCTAGGTATTCGAGTAAGAAATCTTACGATATACGATCGGTCGAATATCTGCTTTGAAGATCTTGAAAGTTTTTGGATGTTTCCTTGTTTCTCGAACGTTACCTCTCGTTTAAAATATGAATTCGAAACTTATTATTTTCTCAATAACGAATTAGCTTTTTTTACATTGATAGTGTACCTCATATTTATACCTATATTTAAGGTATAATTACTCTTAAGTCATACACTATCAATATTTCTAATTACGCCCCTAATTACAACGATAATGAAATAATAAAGCACAATTGTAATATACTCTTCAATCTCCCCCTTTGTGCTTGTTGTCGTTTCAGCTCCTTTTATCCTTGTCGGGCGTAAAAAGACTTCCTCAATCCCAATGCTGTCTCGTAGCATCGAACAGCATTCCTCAACTCCAATCTTTCATTAATGGCATCTAGAAGCTCGTTCAGGAGTGGAGCATCTTCTTCACAAAGATCTTCGAAGATTGTCTCTTCGGTGATCTCTCCCAATCTCTTCAGTATGTTGTTCCGCACCAACTTAAGTGTCCCGTCGCAGAATTTATGAACTTCTGACTTTATCATAGCCCTTGTCTTTCCAATGACTGGATTTAGATAGGTTATGGCGAGGCCAGGGGTCTTGAAAATGTAGTTCTCGGGAAAGTTGTTAAGTGGGAAGCCCTTCATAAGCGGAGATTCCATGTTGACCTTCTTCATGTTGTTCTCTATTGCAATTTGAAGATCGTGTGCGGTGTGGTATTTGATTTGCCGCACCATTAATCTTTTCAGCCCCTCGAGTCCTTCAGTTTTGATATATCCAGGATGTGTCTTGTACTTTCTCTTGTACATTTGATATATTTGGTAGACTTCATCCGGTGGAAGGAATGGTAGATAGCTTATATCTATCTCTTCTCGAGTGCGGTTGCTGTCCGCTCGCTCAATTATGTAGATGGGAGTTGGATATCTTCCGATCGTATGAGAGACCCCGACGAGTTGGAGATCGGTGGCTTGTTCTTGAAGTTTTCCTTCTGTTGATCAGCTGGAATGCCACTACGATCGGGTCCGAGATAGTTGAACAAGAAGATATGCTCAATTTTCTTCCTATCTTCCCAATGTGAGATGCCTCTCAAGTTGAGTTCGTCGAGCTTCTTGATCTTATTTGGAGCCCTCCAAATCTGTTTTCTTATGTCTTCAATGAAGGGGACTTCAATTCTGACATTCTCCCATGGTGTCTCGACTCTAACTGTCCCTTTTGATAGACGGGGAGGAGAGTCGACTCTGAGTCTTATGATTTCGGGTAGCTCTGGGAGAGCATAACTGTAGTCCTCGCCTTCTTAAATTTCTTCTTCTTCAAGCAGTACCAAGTCCACTGAAGCTTGTTGTAGGAAGTATCTGACGTTGGAGAGTCGAGTTTGAGCAGCTTCCTCTGGTTTCCATTCCGTCGTTTACTTCTCGTGTAGTATGTAGTCATCTACGATCAGATGTGGATAGTAGGCAACTGCTTCTTGATGAACTTGGGGAAGGTTTGAGGTTGGGAAAGGATTTGGATTTGTAGGAGAGAGGGTTAGTGTTTGGGATATGGTGGGAGGTGTGATTGTTTGTTGGCGGGTTTGAGGTTGAGGTTGTGTGGTTGGCGGGTGTGAGGATGATCCTCCAGCTTATTGAGTCTTTGTCTAACTCAATCCACGGCCGCTCCTTGTTGTTCTTTGCTGTTTCTCCCCCTCATGACGATCCGGATCATCGGGATCGTCATGTCTACGTTTGGAGCGGGAGCTTTTTTCACGGCACGTTGTTTGTGCTGGCAGCTCTGGTTCATCTATTAATCTTCGATAGAGACTTTCTTCTGCGGGAGTTCTTGTCTCTAGTGCGAGAAGGCGCGAGATGAGGATATCGTGAAGCTGAGTGATCGGAATGGTGTATGGGTTGATAAGTGAGGGTGAGGGAGTTGGGGTCGTTATGATTGGTTGTAGTGGGGTGTGTGGATTGGTGGTAGGAAGTGGTGAGGAGACGGGTGTGGTTTGTGTGTCGGTGGGAGCAGCTTCTGAGCCTGGTGTTTTCCCGATGTCTCTTCGGGAAGTCTCGAGAGAATGGAGCATTCCGTCCATCAGACGGTCTTCTAGTGAAGATGGGGCTGAGGAGAGTGCTTCTTGTAGTATGTGCTCCGTCACGAACATCGGTGGAGTGGGGCCAGGGAGGCGCTCCACTGTCACAACATCGGAGTAGATTTCCGATGTGCCACATATAGTAGGTCTTGTGGGTCCGGTACGTCCAATGACATCCGTTATCAACCCTGAAGTCACCACTTCAGAGGGTTGGCCTATTGTTGGCTCCGAAGATATCGGCGGTCCAATAGGGCTTCCACCCAATCCTTGAGATGATACGATAGGTATCACCTCTATGGGTGTTCAGACAGATTCAATTGGAATTACCCGGTGATGGAAGTGTTGGCTCCGAAGCTTGTATGGATGAAGGCACTGCAGACGGGGCCGAGATTTGTTGTCGGCGAGTGGCCCCTTCGTTGGAGTTTGTGTGCTTCATCGGAGTCGGTTGCCTCAGGAGAGATATCATGAGAGACACCTTCGGGTTCAATCTCCTGAGGTGTGACTTCGGGCTCTAATGATGTTACTTCCCTTTGAGAAGGCGCCGGGGCTGGATCCGTGGCACGTACCATCACCTCCGTGATGGAGTTGTTGTGGCAGTAAGTTTGGTAGGCCTCTTCAGTTGGATCAGCTAAGCGGAGCAACTCCAATGGGATCAGCATGGATTGGAGTGCTAGATCAGCGGCCTTCGGGTTGTGGAAGAATCGAAGGCGTGGCGGGATGTAGTCCGCGATCGGTGGAAGTTTCGGGATCTCTGGGTGGACTTCCATGAAATGCGAGATCATGACCGGAAACCACCATACATACGGAAGGAATCGGGCCTTCGACTTCGTCTCCCTCTAATGCATCTGGTCCGCGAGATCGTTCCAGATCAGCTGAGCCACGTCATATCTCTTGGAGAAGACCACTCCGTGAAAAATACGCAGAATGTTGCCATTTGCCTTGTCGAATCCGGAGTGTTTTGGGGAGAGGCATTTGTTGATGATGCCGAACAAAGTCTTCCATGGATGAGGAATGCCGTTATTTTGAAAGTTGTCCGGTTTATTTAGCGGCGGTTTGTATCCCATCCTGAGCATGTCTTCTACATTCTCCGCGTCCGTTGGTAATCGGTCGTATTCATCGTAGTGCGGGAGATCGAGCACCATGGCAATTAAGTTCTTCGTCAGTGCGATGTGTCTTGTATTAAGCTTGGTCATATATTCCACGCTGTCGCCATTAACGAAGCTCTGCATGCATCCCCAGAATTCCTGGAGATAGACCATCGGTACGGTGGCCGTCGTAGTCAGAGCTGGCCATAAAGGGTGTCCTTTGAGTATGGATAGGATAACGTCATCCGGACACTGAAATGTTGTTAAATCCAGTTGGAAGTTGTTGTCTTGTACGGTCATATAACTTCCAGAAGGATAGATATGAGGGTGGTTGGGAGTTGCCATATCTGCAAAAATAATATGAGGTTCATTAGTTAATCAAGTTTCATGAAAGAATGAATTTGACTAATACGAATGTAGAGGATAATTGTACATTGAAAAACATATCGCGGAAGATTTAACTAAGTCTTAAATGCGTGTTTTTTATTCGAGTAACAATTTATTCGATTTTTAAAATTTGCGATCGAAAATTTGTCTAAGTCTTGAAAAATTTTCTAAGTCTTTTGCAGCGTGTTTTTATTCGAGTAAAGATTTATTCGATTGACAAGTTTTGCGATCGAATGAAATTGTGTCGAATAAATTTACGTTTTCGCTGATGACTTTTACTAACGAATAAAATGTTATCGAAAATAATAGTTTTTCGCTGATTAAGTTTTCGATCGAGAAAAGAAAGTTGTCGAAAAACTTAAGTTTTTCGCCGCTTACTTTTGTGATCAAATGAAATCGATAAAATAAGTTTTTCGCCGCGTAGTTTTGCGATCGATTAAAAATATTTCAAAAACAAAAGATTTTCTACGCTGAGTTTTGAGATCGAATAAATATTTAACGAGAAAAGTTCTTCGATGACACTGTTTGCGACTCAAACTTTTTCGATCGAAAATTTTCAAATCAAACAGTAAATACGTAAAACATAATCTTCGATTTCTGGGTAAATCATGGGTGTATCTGGGTTCGAAACGTTCAGAGAGCAGTGGCGAATCTGAATATCATGATTTTAACCCAAGAGATTGAGTGTAAACACTGATTTGAAGGTCGAAAAATCATTTTTCGTCGAAAAATTAATATGAACTTTCTTTTAGAAAATTTTTCGTGAAAATCTCGATAAGTGGATGTTTTTGAACAGAAAATGAATCGGAACATGTTTCTACCTTCGAAATCCGCACGTTTAAGCTAAAAATTTTGAGAAATGATGAAATCGGATTGAAATGCCGAAGTCGGTTCGAAGATGGTTTTAGAAGATGAAAGGTTTTTCGATTGGAAATTTGTAACGTGTGAATGTGTTTTTCGAGTGATAAAGTGATATTAATACTTTACGATGGGGTAAATTAAAAATTCTTTTTGGGCCGAAAGTAAAAAAAATATTCTTGGGCTTTAGATAAAATTAGGTTGAAAATAAAATTTATGAATTAACCCAAAAATAATTTGTATAATACTCCCTATATTTCCACAAAGAGGAAATTGTCTCCTGATGTTGATGAAATTCAACATTTGACTCCTCGGATGAGCTCTAAATTTTCTGCGACATTTAATTAATTGTTAGAATTCAAGTTTCTACGAATGTAGAACATAATAACAAATTCTCATATAAGAAACTCCCCCTCAACAATTGCATGAATAAACTTTTCAGTACCTACACATATTTTCGGTAAATATGAAAATTTCCGATTTAAGCATAATTAACGCATTTTAAGCAATTCAGCATAGTTTATGAGAATGTTTTTTTTTTAAGAATAATTTCGCATTTTATCAAGTCTGAACCAATGCATTAAAAATGCATTTAAAATGTGCGAATAAAATAGAAAATAAAATAAAAAATAAAATAAAATAAAATGAAATAAAATAAAATAAAAATAATAATTTTTGTTTCGGGGTCAGATTTATTTATTTTAAATTTTTTATCACACAAAAATTTCCAAGATATATAGAACAATAATGTGCCATAAATTCAAATAACAAAATTAGTATTCTAAGAGCATAGTATGAATCACTTTGACAACTCTCGCAAGTTTCGCTCATATCACTCAATTTATTTTTATCAAGGAGATTTTTAGTAGATATATCACTCTTATCATCACAACAAAATTATATCAATTAATTTGTTATCGTAGTATTTTTAATCAACTTGCCAAGTGAGAGTTCGTAATTTTGAATCAAAGGGACTTTTAAGGGATTATTTTTAGGCTCTGACTAAGGGGTAGGAATTTTGGGTTAGTGAGCTTAAAAATGCTTAAAAATTCTTCTCTTCCCGGGGCTCTTTTTGTAAGATTCTATTCTGAGCCTTTTGCTTTTCCTTTCTGTAGTAATCTCCTTTCAGTGATTTGAGAGAGAAGATCTTCTTTGATTTTGGGTCGAGACTGTGTTCCTTTAGAATGTTTCACAGTTATGGAGTTCGAACCCAAGATTGTGCTTCTCTTCTCGTTTTCTCTACATAAGATCTAGACTATCATTGGAGAAGTTCAATTCGAGGTGCTTCACTTCTAGCAGTATACGAGATTATCTAGGAGAAGTTCACAGTGAGATCAGTGTTTCTCTTCTATAATGATTGAGAAATGCGGAATGTGCATCACTTTAGCTCTCCCCCTCTTTTTCTTGATTGAGTAACCCCGAATCGTTTGAATAATGTTGAAGGCTTAACCGGGTGTTTGATAAAGAAAAGAATATCGGAGAAAGCTTAAAGGGAATATCTAAAGAAAAATAAAGGATTTATAATTTAGGTCAACAAGTGAGGTATTTCGTAATATGCCCTTATCATTTTCATGACAAACTAAACACAAAAACAAGATTGAGGCTACGAAGTACAAATCAAAAGATAGTCATTTGAAGTGAGACCATAAAAAAAAATTATTAAGGTTCAAATTCTTCACATGTATGATGTGGCTTTGTGTCTAGTGAATCATACAAAGTTCTTTTGAATAAAAGAATGTTATATTGAATTTCAGGCAAAGAATTTAACTATATATTTCGAAGAAATATTTTTGTGAGTGATTTCAAAAATGGTCAAAATCATCGTCATCCCCCTGTTTTTTATTTATAATATTTATATATATGTATTATTATATATATTTATTTAATAAAAAATAAAATATATTTATATATATATAAATATATATATAATTTTTTTTATTTTAATTAAAAAACTTTAAAAGATTGAGTCATGCATAATAATCAAGAAATATTAAGAAGCACATAGAATGTCAGATTGAAGCGTAGTAGAGCATGTAAAACATATTTCAAGTAAAATTGAGATTCAACATGCCTAACTTAGCAATAAGGAATTGAAATCGTTTTTCATCCAATGCCTTAGTGAATAAGTCGGCAAGTTGAAGCTCAGTTTTAACAAAATACATATCTATAATGCCTTTTTCTACATGATCTTTTGTAAAATGATAGCGAATATCTATGTGTTTTGTGCTTGAATGATGAACAGGATTGCAAGTAATGGCTATAGCACTTTGAGAATCACTATAAGTGGGAATGTTATTTAAATCAACCCGTAATCGCGTAGTTGTGTCGCATCCATATAATTTGCGAGCAACAGCTGGCAACCACAACGTATTCCGCCTCGGCCGTCGATTTTGATACACAATTTTGTTTCTTTGAAGACCAGCAGACCAACTTTTCGCCTAAAAATTGTGCTCCGCCAGACGTGCTTTTTCTGTCCATTCGACAACCTGCATAGTCAGCATCAGTATAGCCAATTAGTCGAAAGTCAGTATTTTTAGGATATCAAAGCCCTCAGGTTGGAGTTCCTTTGAGATATCGTAGAATCCTCTTGACAGCATTTATGTGGGATTCCTTTGGGTCGGCTTGAAAGCGGGCGCATAGGCAAGTTGCAAACATAATGTCAGGTCGACTTGATGTCAAGTAGAGAAGAGATCCGATAATGATTCGATAGGTGGTGATGTTGGCAGCCTTTCCAGACGGATCAGCATCTAGTTTGCAATTAGTAGACATATGAGTGTTCATCGGTGTGCTCTTGTCTTGATTAAATCTCTTCAGAATATCTCGGATATATTTTGTATGACTGATGAAGATTCCATCATCGAGTTGCTTGACATGTAAACCAAGAAAGAATTGGAGTTCTCCCATTAATTTCATCTCGAATTTTGTCTTCATGAGATTACCAAATTTCTGACAGAGTCGTTCATTCATCGATCCGAAGATGATGTCGTCAACGTAAACTTGAACGATCATCAAGTCTTTGCCTTGCCTTTTGATGAAGAGGGTAGTATCGATTGTTCCTCTGATGAAGTTGGATTTGACCAAAAATTCGCTCAGAACATCATACCAAGCACGAGGGGCTTGTTTTAGTCCATAGAGAGCTTTGTCCAATCGATAGACATGATCAGGAAGGTTCTCGTGTATAAATCCTTCGGGTTGAGCGACGTAGACTTCTTGTTTTAATACGCCATTGAGAAAGGCACTTTTGATACCATTTGATAGACTTTGAAGTCTTTGTGAGCCGCGTATGCTAGGAACAAGCGAATAGGTTCAATGCGTGCAACCGGAGCATACGTCTCGTCGTAATCAATTCCTTCTTGTTGATTGTATCCCTAAGCAAGGAGTCGTGCTTTATTCCTGATTACTTCACCGTTTTCATTTTTCTTGTTTCTGAAAACCCATTTTGTTCCAATTATGGTTTTGCCTTGAGGTCGAGGAACCAATGTCCAAACACATAGACGCTTGAACTGGTTGAGTTCATCTTGCATTGCAATTACCCAATCCGGGTCTTTGCGAGCTTCGGCCACCTTATTTGGTTCATTTTGGCTTAGAAAGCAGGTGAATAAACCGCTTTGTGTAGACGTCTTAGTACGTACACCACTTGAAGGATCACCAATAATCTGATCAGTAGGATGAGCTCGAGTCCATTTGCGTTCGTGAGGAATAACGGAAGTAGATTCGTCATTGGATTGAAGATCGAGATGTCACGAATTAATTAGTTGATCATTCAGAGTTGGAAAATTCAATTCAGATGATGAGTCAATAGGAATTTCCTCATTTGTATTTGTAGGAACTGTAGTACTAGATGAAGATTCTGAATAATTTGATTCTCCAACAGTTGTCAGATTTTGAAGAAGAGGAGTCTCATTATTAATTTCTTCCACTGAGGGAGATGGGGCACTGCTTGGTGTTGAGTGAGACGAAGCAGGCAGTTGAGACTTATTCCGATAAAAGTATTCGAATAGAGAATCTAAATCTTCGTGGTCAGCGGGAATTGCTTCATTTGATGTTGATGTAGACGTTGCCGAAAGTTGTTGACCTTGTGCCAACACGCCAGTAAGCTCGGGTTCTGAACTGTTTTGTTCAGAAGCCAATTCCGTCATTTCTTGAAAAGTGACGTTGTAGCTTTCAAGAATTGTACGAGAAGACTTGAGATAGACGCGATATGATTTTGAGGTAGAGGAATATCCGACAAAAATGGCTTCAAAGGCTTTGGGATCGAACTTGCTTCGATGCTCCCTATCGTTGGCCACAAAACACTTGCAACCAAATACTTTGAAGAATGAGATATTCGGAATTCGTGTATTAATTAGCTCATATGGTGTCTTCTCAAAGCGTTTGTGAATAATTGTCCTGTTTTGAGTAAAGCATGCTGTACTCACTCCTTCAGCCCATAGAAAGTGAGGAAGACCGGAGTGAATGATCATAGTTCTTGCAGCTTCAATTAGAGTCCGGTTCTTTCTTTCTACGACACCATTTTGTTGTGGCGTTTTTGCGGCTGAGAATTGTTGAATAATTCCAAGTGATTGGTAAAAGTTGCTGAGACGCTGATTCTTGAATTTCGTCCCGTTGTCCGTTCTGATTACTTGGATTTTCTTTTGCAGGAGATTTTGAGTTGTATTCACAAAGCTTATTATCAAGTCTCCAGTCTCATCTTTAGTTCGGAGATATCTTGTCCATGTTTAGCGAGAATAATCGTCGACTATTACTAACACATATTTACGACCGTTGATGCTTTGTGTACGCATTGGTCCGCAGAGGTCCATGTGAAGTAATTCCAAGGGTCAAGATGTAGAAGCAACTTGCTTGAGTTGGTGTGATGCACGCTTCATTTTTCCCATTTGACAAGCCGAACAGTGATGCTCTTGGTTAGATGAAATTTTTGGCAGACCGTTAACCAACTTTTTAAGACTGAGTTTGTGAAGAGCTTTTAAGTTTAGATGAGACAGACGTTGATGCCATAAGTTGTTCCCCTTTATTGTTCTCTGAGAGATGAGGCATACAACTGTCGAAGGTCGAACTAATGTCAGATTGATTGTGTATAGGTTAGATCTACGTGATCTTGTGAGAAGTTCTTGATTCTGACAATTCAAAATTGGCACTGTTCAGCTAGAAATACGACTTGAAATCCTTTGTCACAGAATTGGCCTATGCTGAAAAGATTGTGCTGGAGACCTTGGACGTAAGAGACATCTTTAATCGTCAAATTTGGCAGTAGAATGTCTCCAAATCCGAGTATGGGAGCTGAGTTATTGTTGCCAAATCGGACTTTGCCATTGTAACGATCTTGGTAGTTGCTCAACAGTTCTTGTTTTTCCGTCATGTGTGTGGAGCAACCAGAATCTAAATACTACACATGATGGATCTGCATAGAAAGAAATTAGGGAGACTTAGGTACCCACTTTTGAATGGGTCCTCTCGGATTAGCAGATTCGATAAGTAAGATTTGTTCAGTTTTGGTTCCTAAATTATGAGAATGCTTAGGTACCCAAACCAACTTAGAAGTAGTTGGTTTAAGTAGTACCTCTGTAGACAATTTAGCTTTATTGGCTTGTGTTTGCCTAGGTGGTAACTTAGGAATCCACTGTGGTTGAACCTTACATGGGAGGTTAATTTCAGCACGAAAAAATGTTTGATTTGTCTTATTGCTGGAGAAAATCTTTTCTTTGGCTAGTCTCCTAAGGTGTTTAGCTGAATGTACGTGGACTGGATACCTTAGGTGAGAACAAGAATGTATGGAGCTATAAGCTTTCTTAATGGCTGGGTCTTGTTTCTTATGAGACTTAAGACTTGCATTTGTTTTAGAATGAGGAAGGTTTTTAGAAGTAGAGCCAATTTCAAAGTTTGTGCTTTCAAAAATAACAGGCTTTAACGCATAATTCGAATTAACAATAATAGAAATAGCTGTCTTCGGACGAGTGTCCATAGTTTTTGACATAGAAGAAATAGATAACAAATCAGTTTTCTTCTGAAAATTTATTCTAGGCACTCTTTCCTTAGCATGCTTCACCTCTTTTACTACTCTACCTGTGGATGGAGTAGAAAAAGAGTTAGTAAAAATCTTTCCTTTTTGAAGCATTTAAGGATTCGTTTTCTCTCTTTATAATTTCTAAAGAAGATATATCTTCTTTTGAAATATTTTGAGTTGATTGCTAGGATCTTCGTGGAGGTTTGGAATAGTAATGAAAAATGCTTCACAAAGTGACAAACTTCGTTAGAAATATTTGATTCGCACAAAACAATTTCCTTTTTGAACCTATGATCCGGTCGTGAAAGAGGAATTGTTATGTTTTTGAAAATATTTGGCAATTAAAAATTGATACTTCAAGAATCGTTCAAGAAATTTGAATTAGTGATAAAAAATATTGAGTATCAAAAAATGATAGTTCGAAGTCAAATATTTTTCGTAAGTTTTGAAGTTCACAATTTTTGATTTCTTTTAAAATTGATGTGGTTGAAATGTTTTTCGAGTAGTAAGGTATTTCGATTTAAAAATATTATGTTTTTTAATCGAAAAAGTTTTTCGAACGTTTAAGGATTTAGTTATTTGTTTATCAAAGAATATTTTTCGGAAATTGTTGAAAAGATGATCTTATCGAAAAATATTTTGTCGAAAAACTATCTTGATCGCAAAAACTCTTATTGAATAACTTGTGATCGAAAAATTACTAGTGATCGAAAAACTTTGTTTTCAGTTTGACTCAAATTGTTGACTGTAAAAAATTTTTCGAGGGAATATTTTTCGATCGAAAATATGTTTTGGCTAATTATGTTTTTCGAGGGAATCTAATTATTGAAATAATGTTTTTCGAGTCTTAAATTTGAGTAAAACACTCGAAAATAGTGTTTGTGGTCGAAAAAATTTATCGGATTCAAGTTTTTCGATCGAAGAACAATTAAGTTCAATGTAACAGTTAAAATTCCAGATTTAATCGAAATGTTCAATTTAGACGCGGAAATTCTGGATAATCACTCGTTTAACAGTTCTAAGTATGATCAAACATAGAATCAACCACGTTTAATAGCAAAATATATCGAGATTTAAGAAAATCATATTGGACTCAAAACTTGATCGCAAACTTAAAAAATCAATATAGATCAAAAATTTGAATTATAATTATGTTCTAAGCGATTGAAATTAGTACGTAAATCAATCATAACATATAATCTATCACTTAATCAGCAAAAAAAATAGCAAAATTCGCACAATTGAGAATGTCGATCAAAATATAAGTCACGTTAGTTTTTTCGATCGAAAAATCTGGAAAATTATTTTGATCTGAAAATTGCGAATTCTGTCCAAAATCAATCACGATGTGCTCTGATACCAATTGTTAGGTCCTGTTTCATCAATCAACAAACAATCTAAGCACGAATTATAGGTATTCGAGTAAGAAATCTTACGATATACGATCGGTCGAATATCCGCTTTGAAGATCTTGAGAGGTTGTTGGATGTGTCCTTGTTTCTCGAACGTTACCTCTCGTTTAAAATATGAATTCGAAACTTATTATTTTCTCAATAACGAATTAGCTTTTTTTTACATTTATAGTGTACATCATATTTATACCTATATTTAAGGTATAATTACTCTTAAGTCCTATACTATCAATATTTCTAATTACGCCCCTAATTACAAGGATAATGAAATAATAAAGCACAATTCTAATATACTCTTCAGTAATCCAATAAAGCATTGGAGTTCTCCTACTATGCTAATCTCGAATTTGGTCTTCATGAGATCACCAAATTTCTGGCAGAGACGTTCATTCGTCGAGCTGAAGATGATGTCATCAACGTAAACTTGAACGATCATCAAGTCTTTGCCTTGCCTTTTGATGAAGAGTGTCGTATCGATTGTTCCTCTTATGAAGTTGGACTTGAATAAAAATTCACTTAGAACATCATACCAAGCACGAGGGGCTTGTTTTAGTCAATAGAGAGCTTTTTCCAATCGATAGACATAATCAGGATGATTCTCGAGCACAAACCCGTCGAGTTGAGCGACGTAGACTTCGTTTAACACGCCGTTGAGAAAGGCGATTCTAACATCCATTTGATAGACTTTGAAGTCTTTATGAGCCGCGTAAGCTAGAAATAATCGAATTGCTTCGATACATGCAACCGGAGCATACGTCTCGTCATAGTCAATACCTTCTTATTGATTGTACCCCTTCGCTACGAGTCATACTTTATTCCTGATAATTTCACCGTTCTCGTTCTTCTTATTTTTGAAAACCCATTTAGTTCCAATAATTGTTTTGCCATGCAGTCTATGAACTAATGTCCAAACTCGTAGACGCTCGAATTGGTTGAGTTCATCTTGCATCGTGATCACCCAATTCAGGTCTTTAAGGGCTTTGGCTACCTTAATTGGTTCGTTTTGCCTTGAATTGGAAGGGATTTCCCCATCGGCATTGGTAGGAGCTGTAGCACTAGTTGGAGATTCTGAATTTGGAGAATCTGGAACATTTGTTGGAGTCTGAGGATTGGGAGTCTCAATTGGAATTTCTACCGTAAAGGGAGAAGGAGCACTGCTTGGTATAGAATGAGACGAAGCAGGCATTTGAGACTCGTTTCGATAAAAATGTTCAAATAGAGAGTCCAAATCTTCCAGGTCGGCGGGAATTGCTTCTTTTGACTTTGAGGTAGAAGTTGTCGGAAGTTGTTGACTTTGTGCGAACACTCCTATAAGCTCGAGTTCTGAACTGTTTTGTTCAGAAGCCAATCCGGTCACTTCTTGAAAAGTGACGTTGTAGCTTTCGAAAATAGTACGCGAAGACTTGATATAGATGCGGTATGCTTTAAAAGTGGATGAATATCCAACAAAGACGGCTTCAAAGGCTTTAGGGCCGAACTTGCTTCGATGCTCCCGATCGTTGGCCATAAAGCATTTGCACCCGAAGACTTTGAAGAAAGAGATATTCGGAATCCTTTGATTTATTATCTCATACGCTGTACTCACTGCTTCAGCCCATAGAAAATGAGAGAGTCTGGCATGTATTAGCATTGTTCTTGCAGCTTCAACTAGAGTCCGGTTATTCTGTTCTACGGCGTCATTTTGTTGAGGCGTTTTAGCGGCTGAAAATTGTTCAATATTTCCAAATGACTGATAGTAATTGCTCAGACGCTGATTCTTGAATTCAGTCCCGTTATCAGTCCGGATTACTTGGATTTTCTTTTGCAGGAGATTCTGAGTCGTATTCACAAAGCTTATTATCAAGTCTGCAGTCTCATCTTTAGTTCGGAGATATCTTTTCCATGTGTAGCGAGAATAATCGTCAACAATTACTAACACATATTTACGACCGTTGATACTTTGTGTACGCATTGATCCACAAAGATCCATGTGAAGTAATTCCAAGGGTCGAGATGTAGAAGCAACTTGCTTGAGTTTGTGTGACGCTCGCTTCATTTTTTCCATTTGAAAAGCCGAACAATGATGCTCTTGGTGAAATGAAATAGTTGGTAGACCGTTGACCAACTTTTTGCTAAAGCGTTTGTGAAGAGCTTTGAGGTGTAGATGAGACAGACGTTGATGCCATAAGTTGTTCCTCTTGAGTGTAGTCCGTGAGATGAGGCAAACAACTGTCGAAGGTCGTACTGTTGTCAGATTGATGGTGTATAGATTAGATCTTCGAGATCCTGTAAGATGTTCTTGATTCCGACTATTTAAGATTTTGCACTGATCAGCTAGAAACACCACTTGAAACCCTTTATCACAGAATTTTTCTATGCTGAACAGGTTGTGTTTAAGACCTTGGACGTAAGAGACATCTTTGATTGTCAGATTCTGCAGTAGAATATCTCCAAAGCCTAGTATTGCAACTGAATCATTGTTGTCGAATCTGACTTTTCCGTTGTAACGGACTTGATAGTTGCTCAACAGTTCTTGATTTCCCGTCATGTGTGTGGAGCAACCGGAATCTAAATACCACACATGATGGACCTGTAGAGAAAGATTTTAGAGAGACTTAGGTACCCACTTAGTAATGGGTCCTCTCGGATTAGCAGATTTGGTAGGTAAGGGTTGTTCATTTTTTGTTCCTAAACCATTTGTGCTCTTAGGTACCCAAACCAACTTGGAAGTAGTTGGTTTAAGTGGTACCTCTTTAGGCAAGTTGGCCTTGTTGGCTGGCATTGGCCTAAATGGTGTCTTGGGAACCCATTGAGGTTGAACCTTACATGGGAGATTAATTTCAGCGCGGACAAATGTCTTATTAGTCTTAGTGCATGAGAAAATCTTTTCTCTAGCTAGTCTATTAAGGTGTTTGGCTGAATGTATCGAGCTATAAGTTTTCTTTACAGCTGGATCTTGTTTCCTACGAGACTTAAGACTTGCATTTGTCTTGGAATGATGGATTATGCTTTAGAAGTAGAGCCGATTTCAAAATTTGTGCGTTCATAATTAATAGGCTTTAAAGCATAAGTGGAAGCAACAACATTAAAATTAGAAACGACTGTCTTCTTACGAGTGTCCTTAGTTTTTGATACAGAAGAAAGTTTTGAAAATAAATATTTTCTATCATTTTTCTTATGAAATTCTATATGCACTATTTCGTTTGCATGCTTCACCTCTTTTTCTTCTCTACTTGTGGATGGAGTAGAAAACGAGTTAGTAAAAATCTTTTTCCCTTTTGAAGCATTTAAGGACTCTTTTTCTCCCTTTATGATTTTTAAAGAAGATTTATCTTCTTTAAAAATATTTTGTAAAATAATGGGAGGTGTTCTTTTAGATTTGATCTTGTCCTTAATTAATGATTTTTCTTTCAAAGTAAAATCACGACAAGATTTTAAAATTGAGGAAGTTTTGAGATTAGAAATCTCCAATAAAAGCTCATTCTTTTCTGCTTTGAAATTATTTCTTTCTGTTTCTAAGGAAGCGTTTAAATCAACTATTTTCTTAATAATAGCAGGAATATAACAGAAAGTACAATTTTGAAAATGATCAATATTTTCTTCCTTAACTTTAGAAAAATATTCTAAAGGATATAATGAATTATAATCACTAGACATGTTTATTTCCCGTGTCTTGTAACTATTATTCAATTCGGTGTAGTCAAAGGGAATGTCAGTCCTATTTGTGATTTTTCGTTAAGATTCTTCTAAGGCATTCTGTTAGGATTATTTTATTGTGTTCAATGTATTATTTTATCTTAGTCTTGTAATTAATTTAGCGAACTAGGCTTTAATTTAATTAGAGGCTAGTGAGCTATTAAATGTAACTGGGCTTACAAAAGCCCAAGGTATTATATACCAACTTGTGGTATAAATACCAAAAACCCTCACACATAGTGTGAGGGTGAAGAGATTAGTCATATTACAAGAGAATTCCCAAAGCTATCAAAGTCTCCCACGCCCATCCCACGACGAATCAATACTTCCGAGCTTTAATCGTGGTAAATCGTCTTTAATCTTAAACGTAGTTGGATGCGTAGGACTAACAAGTGGTATCAGAGCCAAACACGTTTGGATTTGATCAAATTTTCTGAAATTTTTGGTGTTTTTCATGTGATAAACTCGAAAATATTTAGGTCTTGGTCTTGAGATTTTTCAGTCTATGTTGCTGATTTTGCTTGATTAAGATCAACATTTTGTTTTTTTTCGAGTGTTTTTGAGTGATTACCCATCAATTTTCAGTTGATTTGAGTGAGTTTTGGGGAGAAATCGCGCATGAAATTTGATTCTAGAACAGTGTTCATCTGCCCGAAGTTTGTTCATCAGCCCGAAAATTGATTCATCTCGCCGAATTTCGATCGAAATTCGCCAGAATTTGAGACAATTTTCATTAGATAGCTGGCCGAATTTGGATATTGAATTTCTATCGCCGAAATTGGTTAATCCAATTTCAAAATTCTCGCCGAATTTCAATTAAGTTACCCGAATTTTGAATTCCTGATTTTGAATCAAATTTTACAATTTCGGCGAACTTCTACTACCCGAATTTGGCAAATTTTCGGGCAAAATTACAAAATTTGCCCAATTGTGGAAAACTCGGCGAATTACTACTGTTCAAATCAAATTCGACGAATTTCTACTAATACCCGAATTTCATAATTTCGTGACCAATTTAATTTGAGTCCCCCGAATTTGTGAAATTTGGCGAAACTGAAATCGAATTTCTACCCGAATTTAGACTAAGCGAAATATTTCCATCCGAGTTTCACTATAACCCACCCTTTGAAATTACCCTTAACATTTTCGACCACCTAAAATTTTCGGCCACCCCTTAAAAAAAAAAAAAAAAAAAAAAAAAAAAAAAAAAAACAATTTCAAAATTTTTTTTTAAAAATAAATTTTTTCGGGCCCAAAATTTTAGGTATAGAAAACGCTTTTGTTAATTTTCCAAAGGCAAATCCACTTTACGTGTCAACGATCACGTATCCAACAATCTATTTAGGACATTTTTGGCAAATTTTAGAAAAAGTTTTGGTAACTCTCAAATTTTCGAAATCTAATTTTTTTTCGAAATTTCACGCTATCTTTTGACAAAACCAAACTTTTTGGAACAAAAGTTTCAAGAGCCATTTCTTTCAGAAAATAATTAATTTTAAAATTAATACTTAATTATGATGCTCAAGCTAAAGAAATTGAGGAATTTAATCGATGTCGTTTTGAACTCAAAGCAACTGAGTGGAATGTCGTCACAGAACAATATGAGGTTATCCTAGCAATCTGCAATAAATGGTACACTAGAACTATCCCTTTAAAGACAATTATTGCGAAGCTAGTCGACCAAGATTCCTTTTCAGCGCTTGACGGGGAAAACAAGTTATATAAATCTATCTCGTGGTTGGAAATTCCTATGATTGCTAGTAAAATTTCCGAATTGAACGCAACTTTGGAATCGGAAAGAGTAGTGTTTCAAGCAGAAAAGCAAAAACTCTTAGAGGAGATTTCAAATCTTAAAAATTCCCCGTCCTTACCTGTTTTCCATGATTTTTCAAAAGATACATCATCCTCGAAACAGGTCAAGACAACAAAAATTAAAAGCATCTCTGTTCTCAAATCTGAGAAAGCTTCAATTACACATTCTAAGTTACCCGTGACGACTTCAAAGTCTACGGTGACCCGAGCAGAAAAGATAAGTAAAAAGCCTAAGCTTAATTCTTCCAAGGAACAGGAGAAAAATAGGAAGAGGAAAGGAAAATCAACACCTTCTATGAAAACTAGAGTAGAAACTGTTATTGATTTTTCCTCTCCTATTCCTATTAAAAAGGATGCTCCTCAAAGAGAAGTTTCATGCTCAAGCAAGCTAACTTCTCGAGCTTCCAAAATTTCCCATTCTTTAAAGAATGAGAAAAGTGGATTTCCTTACACGAACAAAAATGTTTATCATTCTCGTAAGCAAAATCCCACTAAAGACCATCATTATGGAGTGAATTGTGTGAAGTCTTCTCGTAGGTATTCACCCGCTATACATGCCTGCAATGTTGTAGCTTCGTATTCCTACTTGAAATATCCTGTCAAAGTCCATTCGGAAAAGCACCTTATGAGACTAGCCAAAGAGAAGATCTTTCACTCTAGAATACCTAGAGACACATTCACTGGCACTGAAACGTCTTTTCCGTGTCAAATTACCCCTAAGTGGTTATCCAATAATTTATTGTTGGACGATTTAGGACCGAATTTGACACATGCTAAGCATAAATTATTTTCTGCTAATAAGGGAGGACCCATACAAATATGGGTACCAAAGTCCCGATAAGGTTTTGCAGATAACCCCAGCATGGTTGGTATCCCGTTGAAAAATACCTTCTTTTAAAATGGTACATTTTAAATATGCATTTTCAAAACATTACGAGATTTTGAGATCCGAGTTGCATATTACGCACGAAAATGATAAAAACCATTTTTAAATGAGCCTTATTTGAGGGGGAGCTACTCTTTTACTTATAAAAGAGAAGCAACCTCTACAATTGTTTAAAAGGGAGAAATAATTACATTTTTTTTGGGGGGAGAGAGCATGGATATGTAAATTTAGGGAAAGAGATTGAAGAGAAATTGTTTCAATCCGACTACGCATCTTTTGAGGGGGAGCAATATTATTTAGGGAGCATGATTCAAAAAAAAAAAAAAAAAAAAAAAAAAAATTATTATCCCTCGGACACCATTCGACGGATTGGAACGAAGAATTTCGAGCATCCAAATATCAAGTCTTTTCTAAACGAAGAATCTCAAGCTTCCAATGGTGGCCTTTAGTGCAAACTCGGTGCTCACTTCAAGCAACCTGCTCCGGCATTGCTGATACAAATAAAGCAGCACTCACTACTTCCTACCGGACGCAAGGATAATTTGTTCTCATGATTCAGGCAAATCCAACTGAATCTAACCCCGGAACATCACCGAGAACTAGTCAATATCTTGCAAAGCTTGCCTCCGATGATGCTTCTGATCCATTTTGAAAAGACCAACACTACAACATTCCCTTACCTCACAAATATCTCGGATCACACCCCCATAGGTACAGGTGCTAATTTTATTAGCTCCCGGGTAGAAGTCGCCGCATTAGGTCCAACGGCGCATGCACAACCGAGCCTCACCCACTCGTCTGTCTCACAAAAGACAGGTGTTTCAAGAAATCACGGGGAGACACGACTACTATCACCGCTTCACTCGGAAGTGGGAGATATTGAATTAAGTGGTACTCAGCCCCACTACCACACTTTCTTGTGCACAATCGAGTCTAGTGTGTCCTCACGTCCCATATTTTAAATATTTTCTAGGACACATACACTCTTATAACACCTGGTCTTTGTGATCAAGTTAGAACTTTCGTAGACATGTTACTCGTAGACATGGTTCGATGATCGGAAGGAAGTCCTGCCGTTGCAACATCAAAACAACAACGGAATCAGGCCATCGTCTCGAGCTAGTCTCTAGAACGATGAAAACGGGATGCCTATGTGGCCCCGGTTTACCAAGCCCTGTACTCACAGGCAATCGTGATGACGGATTGCCTTAGTGGCTCCGTCTGTTCATTACCACGCCGACCTGTCGTTTGTGTCCTTATCTTCCAAAACAAGCATGCCGATCTCGTTAATTCGATCGCCATGAGGGGGAGAAGGGGACACGGATAAACAAGAGGTCGGACCACCCAACAAATTCCGCCGAGCGTACCACTCTGAAGCCGGGCTCTCCTGCACTTGAACGTACATTCCAAAGGAGCCTCGGCACAACTTAAATCAAGCCCCACACTTACCTTCTTCCGGAGCCAGACAAGCTTTCTCGAAGCCGAACCAGACAACTTCCTTCGAAGAAGATGAACCTGGAGCCAAGAAGAAGAGAATTGATGTTAACGGGAAGTCTTTGTGACCCCGGTTAACCTTCAAGACGGATCGCCTTTGTGGCTCCGTTAGGTTATTGCCCAACCTGAGCTGCTTCTCCTCGTCCTGACGATGCAAACATCTTGCCATCGACGACCTATTTTCACCTAGTAGTAAAGAAAGAAAATGGGAGCCGTACCACAACGAAAAATGCAAGATTGATCGGAAATGCTCAAATCTCAAGCGTCATCAGAAAATCAAGCGAACCACGACCTTCAAAACTCGAATTTACAGCCACAAGTTCGCCTCTCCGAATATAAAGAGAACTCCCCAATCCCAACACAAGGTTGAACAAACGTAGGGGGAGTTGTGCACTATCAAAGGGAGAGACTGAACTCACCGGCAAGCCTCTTCGAGCCCCGACATCTCCAAGACAAGCTTCGAGAGAAGACTTGATGAAAGATGCGGTGCCGAGAAGAGAAGGTCAAGACGAGACAAAGGAGGAGAAACACTAAAGAAGAACACACGCACTAACGCTTTCGCTAATGCCACTTTGATACGTGTTCTTCAAGGACTCAGGAAAAGATTTACAAGACCAAGATACCAAGCGCTTAATTATAAATTGAACACAAAGGGGGAGATTGTTAGGATTAGTGTATTGTGTTCAATGTATTATTTTATCTTAGTCTTGTAATTAATTTAGCGAACTAGGCTTTAATTTAATTAGAGGCTAGTGAGCTATTAAATGTAACTGGGCTTACAAAAGCCCAAGGTATTATATACCAACTTGTGGTATAAATACCAAAAACCCTCACACATAGTGTGAGGGTGAAGAGATTAGTCATATTACAAGAGAATTCCCAAAGCTATCAAAGTCTCCCACGCCCATCCCACGACGAATCAATACTTCCGAGCTTTAATCGTGGTAAATCGTCTTTAATCTTAAACGTAGTTGGATGCGTAGGACTAACACATTCATTTCGAAAGAATTCGTAAAGGCCATTAGAGAAGTTAATCCTAATCTCATATACTTGATATCAAATAACTGTTTGACATTGACCTTTTTCAAGTTACAAGGATTGTTAAAACCTAAGCCTTCTTTAGGATTATAAAATTCAATGTCAATAGGTCGATTTAGAAATATAGTCTGATCCGTTTGCCCCATTTTCGTTAAAAGATCGTCTAAAGTTTTAATCCTAGAGTAAAGCTTCTTACGTTCGTCAGAGATTCCTTAAAATTATTTCTAGAAATTTCTAAATCTCTCTGACAATCGCTTGGAGTCTTACTAAGGTCATTGATTTGTATCTCAGAGGTAGCTATCCTAGATTCAAGACTAGTTATGGTTTCTGAAAAGACATTAGAATTGTGCTTTGTTATTTTTTATCCTCGTAATTACGGGCGTAATTAGTAGTTTTGATAGTGTAGGACTAAATAGTAAATATACCATGTAAATAAGTATAAATACAATGTATACTATCAAAATGAGATACAAGTTCATTTTTGGAAAAATTACAAGCATTGAATTCACATTCTAAGAGAGAGAAGCAATCGAAAAACACTCTCTCTCAAGATCTTCAAAGAAGATATTCGACCGAAGGTAATTTGTAAGATTTATCATTCGAATATCTAGAATTCATGCTTAGATTGATCGTTAGTTGATAGATAAGGACCTAACAGTTTCCTTAGCATTAGATAAGAGTATTTCTAAGTGAATGGTTCTATCTAATTGCTTTTGGAAAATATTTTCACTAAGGGCTAGTCTCTCCTCTAATTCTTTTGTACTTTTCCGCTCATTTTTCATGTTAGAATACTTAATTTGTAAAGATTCTAAAATGTTTAATAATATAGAATTAGTCCTTGTTACCTCTTGTGATGAGGTTGATGCTTTTTCTTCGTCGTCTGACCTCCTTGATGAGTTATCGTTTGAGGCGTCGTCGAGGTATGCCATTATGTTAGGTCCTTATCTATCAACTACCGATCGATCTAAGCACGAATTCTAGATATTCGAATGATAAATCTTACAAAATACCTTTCGGTCGAATATCTTCTTTGAAGATCTTGAGAGAGAGTGTTTCTCGATTGCTTTTCTCTCTCTCTTAGAATATGAATTCAATGCTTGTGTTTTTCTGAAAATGAACTTGTGCATTTTTCTCGATAGTGTTTACATGATATATTTACTTTTTAGTCCTACACTATCAAAAATACTAATTACGCCCCTAATTACAAGGATAACAAAATAACAACGCACAATTCTAATGTCTTTACAATCTTCCCCTTTGTGCTTGTCTTCGTTTCAGCTCCATTTATCCTTGTCGGGCGTAGAATGATTTCCGTAATCCCAATGTTGTTTTATAACGTCGAATAGCATTCCTCAGCTCCAACCTCTCATTAATAGCATCCAGAAGCCCATTTAATAGTCGGACCTCTTCTTCACCAAGATCCTCAAAGATCGTCTCTTCAGTGATCTCTCCCAATCTTTTTTGGATGTTTTTCCTCACTAGCTTCAAAGTCCCGTCCCAGAACTTGTGGATTTCTGACTTCATCATAGCTCTTGTCTTTCCAATGACTGGATTCTGATAAGTTATGGCGAGGCCATGTTTCTTGAATATGTAGTTCTCGGGAAAATCGTTGAGTGGGAAGCCCTTCATGAGCGGAGATTCCATGTTGACCTTCTTCATATTGTTCTCTATAGCAATTTGAAGGTCGTGTGCGGTGTGATACTTGATATGCCGCACCATGAATCTTTTCAATCCCTCGAGTCCTTCATTCTTGATGTATCCGGAGGGCGTCTGATATATTCTTTTATACATCTGATATAGACGGTAGACCTCATCCGGTGGAAGGAAGGCGAGATATGTCTCATCTATCTCTTCTCGAGTGCAGTTGATGTCCGCTCGCTCAATGTGGTAGACTAGGGTAGGGAAGCTTCCAATTGAATGCGAAACCCCCACGAGATGGAGGATCAGTGGCTTGTCCCTGATGTTTTCCTTCAGTTGATCTGTTGGGATGCCACTTCGATCTGGACCAAGATAGTGAGATACCCCATATGTTAAGTTCATTGAGCTTCTTTATCCGGTTAGGAGCCCTCCATATCTGCTTTCTAACATCTTCAATGAACAGGACTTCAATTATGATATTCTCCCACGACGTCTCGACTCTGATTGTCCCTTTTGATAAGCGGGAAGGAGAGTCGACTCTGTGCCTGATCATTTCGGGTAGTTATGGGAGAGCAGAATTGTAGTTCTCGCCTTCTTGAAGTTCTTCATCTTCAAGCAGCACCAAGTCCACAGAAGCTTGTTGTAAGAAGTATTTGACGTTGGAGAGTCGAGCTTGAGCAGTTTCCTCTGGTTCCCATTGCGTCATCCTCGTTTAAAATATAATCGTCTACGATCAGATGTAGATCGTAGACGACTGCTTCTGGTTGGGCTTGGAGGAGGTTAGAGGCGGGATTGGATTTGGATTTGTAGGAGAGGGAGGTAGTGTGTGGGATATGGTGGGAGATGTAGTTGTTTTGTTGGCGGGTTGTGGGTTGTGTGGTTTGTGGGTTTGATGATGATCCTCCAGCTTCTTGAGTCGTTGTTTGCTCTCGACTCACACCACGGCCGCTTCGTGTGGTTCGTTGCCTTTTCTCCCCCTCATGACGATCCAGATCATCGGGATCGTCATGTCTTCTTTTGGTGCGGGGGCTTTCTTCTCGACACCTTGTTTGAGCGGGCGGCTCGGGTTCATCTATTAGCCTTTTGTGGAGACTCTCCTCAGCGGGGGTCCTGGTCTCTAAGGCGAGGAGTCGGGAGATGAGAATGTCATGAAGCTGGGTGATCGGGATGGTATAGGGGTTGATGAGTGAAGGTGATGGAGTTGAAGTGGTGAGGGTGGGTTGGGTATGGTGATGGTAAGACGTGGTGAGGAGGAGACGGGAGTGGTTTGAGCTTCTGACGGAGCGGCCTCGGAGACCGGTGCTTTCCCGGTATCCCTTCGATAGGTCTCAATGGCCTAGAGCATTCTGTCCATCAGGCGATCTTCGAGAGAAGAATTGGCTGTGGAGAGTGCTTCTTGTAGCGTTGCTCCGTCACAATCATCGGTGTAGTGGGACCAGGGAGGCGCTCTACTGTCACAACATCGGAAAAGATTTCTGATGTGCCACCTTGAACAGGTCTTGAGATGACGGAACGTCCGAGGACATCCATTAACAACCCTGAAGTCACCACTTCAATAGGTTGGCCTTTTGTTTGCTCCGAATCGGGGGTCTAATAGGGCTTCCATCCAATACTTAAGATGATACGGTAGGTATCACCTCTATGGGTGTTGAGACAGATTCAATTTGAATCTATGTGGTTGGCTGATCCGTTGTCGTTGGAGGAGATGTCACCGAAACCGGTGGTACTGAAGGAGATACAGACGGGGCTGAGGGATGATGCGAAGAATATTCCCGTTCACCGATTATGCCGAACAAGGTCCTCCACGGATGTGGGATCCCGCTGTTTTGAAAATTCGCCAGTTTGGTCAGCGGGGGTTTGTATCCCATCCGGAGCATATCTTCTACGATCTCCGCGTCCGTTGGAAGTGGGTCGTACTGTTTGTGGTGCGGTAGATCGAGCACCATGGCCATTAGGTTCTTATTCAGGGCTACATGTCTTGTACTGATCTTCGTCATGTATTCCACGCTATCGCCGTTGACAAGACTCTGCATACTTCCCCAGAATTGTTGGAGATAGACCATTGGTACGGTGGACGTAATTGTCAAAGCTGGCCATAAAGGGTGTCCTTTGAGGATGGAGATGATAACTTCATCTGGACACCGAAATGTAGCAAGGTCCAGCTGGTAGTTGTTGTCGTGGACTGGCATGAAAGTTCCAGAAGGGTAGATGTTTGGGTAGTTTGGAGTTGCCATTTCTGTAAAGAATGAAATAAGATTCATTAGATGGAAAATTTCAAATGCAAATAGATTGAATTAAATGTGAATGGCAAAGATTACTTTGAGAATTTTAAAAAATTTCTAAGTGTTAAATTTGATAATCGAAAGACTTTTTTTTTAAAAAAAAGTTGAAAAATTTGCTAAGCCTTGTTAGAGTACTTTTTATTCAATCGGGTATTTATTCGATCGTTAAGGCTTGCGATCGAAAATTTTCTAAGTCTTAGAGAAAAACGTGAAAAATTTTATAAGTCTTTTCAGCGTGTTTTTATTCGAGTGACAATTTATTCGATCGTTAAATTTTGCGATCGAATAAAAATGGGTCGAATAACTTAAGTTTTGTTTTCGCCGATGACGTTTGCGATCGAATAAAAAGTCGTTGAAAACAATAGTTTTTCGCCGCGAAGTTCTACGATCGAATTAAAATATATCGAAAAAAAAGGTTTTCGACGATGAGTTTCGCGATCGAATAAAACTTAACGAAAAAAAAAGTTTTTCGACGACACTGTTTGCGATAAGAAGTTTTTCGATCGAAAAATTTTCAAATCAAACAGTAAACGCGTAAGACGTAAATTTCGATTTCTGAGTAAATCATGAGTTAATCTTGATTCGGAACGTTCAGAAAACAGTTGCGAAACCCAATATCATGATTTTACCCTAAACAGTCGAGTTTAAACACGTTGATTTGAGAGTTTAAAATCGTTTTTAGTCGAAAAAGTATCAAAATGATATTTCTGCAAATATTTTTGAGAAATTGTTTGCGAATCGTTTGTGTTTTACCGGAAAGTGATTCAAAACGTGTGGTTTAGGAAGAAAATCACTATGATAAGGTGAGGTTTTGGTGAAATTGCCGGAGTTCGAAGAGTGTTTCGGAAGTCGAAAGTTTTTTCGAGTGAAATGAGTTGCGTGTGAGTGAGCTTTTCGATCGATAAAGTGGTATTAATACTTTACGATCGCGTAAGGTAAAAATACGTTGGGCCGTAAAAAAAAATTGGGGTTTAGTAAAATTCAGGTCTGATTAAACAAAAATTTAATCTTTTATGGATTAACCCAAAAATAAATTGCATAATACTCCATTTATTTCTGAAAGAGATGAAATTATCTCCTAATGTTGATGAAATTCAACATTTGACTCCTCGGATGAGCTCGAAGTTTTCTGTGATGCTTAGGAAAAATGTTAGAAGTCATGTTTTACAAGTAAATCATATAGGAGATAATAACAAGTTCTCATATAAAACTCCCCCTCAACAATTGCATGTGTTAACTTTTCGGCATTTAAGCACATATTTAGTCCAATTTGGCCTATGAAAATTTACTTCTTGAAAATCGATCACTTCTTGATAAGTGACGTTGTAGCTTTCCAAGATGGTACACAAAGAATTGATTTAAACGCGATATGCTTTAGAAGTGGATGAATATCCAACGAAGACAACTTCAAATGCTTTAGGGTCGAACTTGCTTCGATGGTCCCGATCGTTGGCCACAAAACATTTGCAACCGAATACTTTAAAGAATGAGATATTCGAAATCCTTTGATTAATTATCTCATGCGGCGTCTTTTCAAAGCGTTTGTGAATAATCGTTCGATTTTGCGTAAAGCACGCGGTACTCACTGCTTCAGCCCATAGAAAATGAGGGAGACCGGAATGTATTAGCATTGTTCTTGCAGCTTCAACTAGAGTCCGGTTCTTCCGTTCTACGATGCCATTCTGATGAGGCGTGTTAGCGGCTGAAAGTTGTTGAATAATTCCAAGTGACTGATAATAATTGTTGAGACGTTGATTCTTGAATTTAGTTCCGTTATCAGTCCGGATTACTTGGATTTTCTTTTGCAGGAGATTCTGAGTCGTACTCACAAAGCTGATTATCAAGTCTCCAGTCTCATCTTTTTTTCGGAGATATCTTGTCCATGTGTAGCGAGAATAATCGTCGACAATTACTAATACATATTTACGACCGTTGATACTTTGTGTACGCATTTGTCCACAAAGGTATATGTGAATTAATTCCAAGGGTTGAGATGTAGAAGCAACTTGCTTGAGTTTGTGTGATGCTCGCTTCTTTTTTGCTGTTTGACAAGCCGAACAAGTATGCTCTTGATGTATGGAAATAGTTGATAGACCGTGTACCAACTATTTGATTGAGAGTTTGTGAGAGCTTTGAGATTTAGATGAGACAATCATTTATGCCATAAGTTGTTCCTCTTGATTGTAGTTTGTGAGATGAGGCAAACAGCTGTCGAAGGTCGAACTGTTGTCAGAATGATGGTGTATAGATTTGATCTTCGTGATCCTGTTAGAAGTTCTTGATTCTGACTATTAAAAATTCTGCACTGATCAGCTAGAAACACCACTTGAAATCCTTTGTCGCAGAATTGTCCTATGCTAAACAGATTTTGTTTAAGAACTTGGACGTAAGAGACATCTTTGATCGTCAGACTCTGCAGTATAATATCTCCAAAGCTTAGTATTGGAGCTGAATCGTTGTTACCGAATCTGACTTTACCGTTGTAACGGTCATGGTAGTTGCTCAACAGTTCTTGATTTCCAGTCATGTGTGTGGAGCAACTAGAATCTAAATACCACACATGATGGATCTGCATAAAAATTTTAGAGAGACTTAGGTACCCACTTAGTAATAATGGGTCCTCTCGGATTAGCAGATTTGATAGGTAAGGTTTGTTCATTTTTGGTTCCTAAACCATTTATGTTTTTAGGTACCCAAACTAACTTGGTATTAGTTGGTTTAAGTGGTAACTGTTTAGGCAATTTGGCCTTTTGGGCTTGCGTTGGCCTAGATGGTGTTTTGGGAACCCATTGAGGTTGAACGTTACATGGGAGGTTAATTTTAGCGCGGACAAATGTCTTATTCGTCTTAGTGCATGAGAAAACATTTTATCTAGCTAGTCTCTTAAGGTATTTGGCTGAGTGTACTTTGATCGGATGGATACCTTAAATGAGGACAAGAATGTATCGAGCCATAAGCTTTCTTTATAGCTGGATCTTGTTTCCTTCGAGACTTAAGACTTGCATTTGTCTTGGAATGATGGTTTATATTTTTAGAAGTAGAGCCGACTTCAAAATTTGTGCTTTCAAAATTAATAGGCTTTAACACAGAAGTGGAAGCAACAACCTTAAAGTTTGAAACGGCTGTCTTCTTGCGAGTGTCCATAGTTTTTGATACAGAAGAAAATTTTGAAAATAAGACATTTCTATCATTTATCTTCTGAAATTCTATCCTAAGCACTCTTTTCTTTGCATGCTTCACCTCTTTTTCTACTTTACATGTGGATGGAGTAGAAAAAGAGTTAGAAAAAATCTTTTTTCCTTTTTGAAGCATTTAAGGACTCTTTTCCTCCCTTTACGGATTTTAAAGAAGATTTATCTTCTTTTAAAATATTTTCTAAAATAATGGGAGGTGTTGTTTTAGATTTGATCATGTCCTTATTTAATGATTTTTCTTTTAAAGTAAAATCAGGACATGATTTTAGAATTGAGGAAGTTTTGAGATTAGAAATCTCCATTAAAAGCTCATTCTTTTCAGCTTTGAAATTCTCTCTTTCTGTTTTTAAGGAAGCGTTTAAATCAACTATTTTCTTAATAATAACAGGTATATAATAGAAAGTAGAATTTTGAAAATGATCATAATTTTCTTCCTGAACTTTAGGAAAATCGTCTAAAGGATATATTGAATTATAGTCACTAGACAGGTTAATTTCCCTTGTCTTGTAACTATTATTCAATTTGGTGTAGTCAAAGGGGATGTCACTCCTCTATTAGTGGCTTTTCGTTAGATTCTTCTAAGGTATTTATTTCGAAAGAATTAGTAAAGGCCATTAGAGAAGTTAATCCTAATCCCATATACTTGATATCATATAATTGTTTGAGATTGACCTTTTTCAAGTTACAGGGATTGTTAAAACCTAAGCCTTCTTTAGGATTATAAAATTCTATATCACGAGGTTGATTAGAAATATAGTCTGATCTGTTTGCCCCCTTTTTGTAAGGAGATCTTCTAAAGTTTTAATCCTAGAGTAAAACTTCTTACTTTCGTCAGAGATTTCCTTAAAATTATATCTAGAAATTTCTAAATCTCTCTGACAATCGCTAAGAGTCTTACTAAGGTCATTTATTTTTATTTCAGAGATAGCTAGCGTAGATTCAAGACTAGTTATGGTTTCTTTAGCATTAGATAATAGAATATCTAAGTGAATAGTTCTATCTAATTGCTTTTGAAAATTATTTTCACTAAGGACTAGTCTTTCTACTAATTCCTTTTTTCTCTTCCGCTCATTATTCATGTTAGAATACTTAATTTGTGGAGTTAGGCATTATTACCTCTTGTGATGATGTGGATGCTTGTTCTTCATCATCTGACCTCCTTGAGGAATTATCGTTTGAGGCGTCGTCAAGGTACGCCATTAGAGCAAGATTTTCATCTTCAGAATCTGTGGTATCTTCGAGCCAATGCTGTTGTTCCGCCATCAATGCTACTCCAACCTCTTTTTGTTTAGTTAGTTGGCATTTTTTGGAGTAGTAGTTGGCATACTTTTTCTTGGGAAGTTTGCATTCTCTGGCAAAGTGCCCTATCTTACCACAATTATAGCACTTTTGTGGTTCTTTGGCGTTTTTAGATTCTGATGACTCGGTCGGTCTTTCCTTGTGCTTGGAGCTTGATGTCCGAAGTCTATTTGCCGAAGAGGAAGATTTCTTTTTATAAAACTTTTTGCTCATCATCTTAGTAATGAGAGCCAATTGTTTCGTATCTCCTTCATGTCTGGCTCAGAGTCCGATTCGGAATCATATTTATCTTCTGAAGAACGTGGCAACTTGATGCTTTTATCCTTGCGAGATCGGCTCGTTTTTCTTTCAGAGACTAGAGCTATAAAGTCTTCAATCTGCTTGCCCTAAAGTTCTTTTTGTATCTCGCTTATATCTTCTTCGTGTTGAGCGAGATTATCAAAGACGGCGTGGATATCCATTTCGTCCAAATCCTTATTCTGACGGATTTGCATGGATATTTTCTTCCACTCAGGTTGAAGATAAGAGAGAAATCGGATGTTATCCTCCATGTTGGTCTTGAAAATTTCTATCTTCCTCATCTCGTTGAGAAGAGTTAGATAACGTTGATAGAGTTCATAAACATTTTCCTCCGACTTCGCTTTGAATGAGTCGTAAGCCGTGAGAATATTGGCTTTCTTGGCTTTGACTCCAACTTCGGTTCTTTGCATCATTTTGTGGAGTTCATCCCACATAGCTTTTGCACTAGATAGACTATCTATTTACATATAGATGTCGTTAGGAATTCTTTGCATTAGGAAAGTTTTGGCTCATAAATCTGTTTTTGCTCTTAATCGCTCCCCCTCGGTGTATTCACTAGGAATTTTGAGTCTTATTGAGGCGGGAATGGGAGGATTATTGGTGGCATCGCCTTCTTGGATGAGCCAAAATTGAGCGGGACCTTCTTGAAGAGAAGCTATCAAATTTGTAGCTTGCTCTTTTGTTTCCAAGAAGTTAATGAATCGGCTTCCCCACACGGTGTATTTGCTCTTCGTAGAATTGGAGGGCGGACATCGTTTCCGAGTGAGTAAGCATCCATTTGTAGTTGATTGGTAGGATCTTCGTGAAAGTTTGGAATCAAAATGATAAAAGTGTTTCACAAGTGACAAACTTCGTTAGTAATGTTTGTTTCGTAGTTTAAGCAATTTCCCTTTCATACCTATTTTTGGTTGTTAAAGAGAAATTGTTTTGATTTCAAAAAATATTTGATATGATAATTGATACTTCAATATTTTGCTAAAGAATTTTGATTTTAAGATCGAAAATTTTGAGTATCATACAAGATAATTCGGAGACAAATATTTTTCGTAAGTATTGAAAATTACGAATTTTGATTTCTTTCAAAATAGTGTAAAATGTGTGTGGGTTTGAGCAGTGATCGAAAAGTTTTTCAAACAATAAAGTTTTTCATTAAAAAAAATTTCGAACCTATGATCGAAAAAGATTTTCGATTGTATAAGTTTTTCGTTGTATTGTCGAAAATTATTTTTCGAACGTAAGAGTTTTGCAGAGTAAATATCCTGTCGAAAAATAGTTTGTCGAATAATTGTTGATCTCAAAAACTTTTATCGAAAAATTTCTAATCGAAAGACTAAGAGTGATCGAAAATTTTTTTGTGAAGTTTGACTCAAATTGTTGACTAAAAGTTTTTCGAGTGTGAGTTATTCGATCGAAATAAGTTTACGCTAAATTTTGACTAGAAAATTTAAATGATCGAAAAAGTTGTTTTACTATAAAAAGTTTTTCGTGTCAAAATTAGATATTTATTTAGCGAAAACAGTATCCGTCGAAAAAAAAATACGCTTTATTACGCTCGAAAAAGATATTTATTTATGAATCAAAAAACTAATTATCGAAGTAATGTTTTTCGAGTCTTATATTTGAGTAAAACACACGAGAACAATGTTTGTCATCGAAAAATTTCTCGGCTGCAAACTTATTCGAAAAATAATTTTCGAGCCAAGTTTTTTCGATCGAAAAATCGATCGAAGAACAGGAAAGTTCAATGTAACAGTGAAAATTCCAGATTCAACCGAGATGTTCAAGTTAGGTGCTCAAATTCTGGATAATCACTCATTTCTTAGTTCTTAATATGAGCAAACACAAGATTAACCACGTTTTACAGCAGAATATATCAAATATTAAGAAAATCAAATCGAAATCAAAACTTAATCGCAAATGCAAATATCGATCTAAATCGAAAATCTTAATTAATATGATGTTCTAAGCGATTGAAATCAGTATGTAAATCATTCCTTACATATAATCTATCACTTAATCAGCAAGATCATCAACAAAATTCGAAAAAATTAAGCACATTGATTAAAATCTATTTCACGTGAGTTTTTCGATCGAAAAATCGGAAAAATTACTTTGATCCTATAATCGCGAATGCAATCCAAAAGCGATCACAATCGGGCTCTGATACCAATTGTTAGGTCCTTATCTATCAACTAACGATCGATCTAAGCACAAATTCTAGATATTCGAATTATAAATCTTACAAAATACCTTTCGGTCGAATATTTTTTTGAATATCTTGAGAGAGAGTGTTTCTCGATTGCTTTTCTCTCTCTTAGAATATGAATTCAATGCTTGTGTTTTTCTGAAATTGAACTTGTTTTATTTTTCTCGATAGTGTACATTGTATTTATACTATTTACATGGTATATTTACTTTTTAGTCCTACACTATCAAAACTACTAATTACGCCCCTAATTAAAAGGATAACAAAATAACAAAGCACAATTCTATTGTCTCTACACATTAGAGCGGGATTTTCGTTTTCAGAATCTGTGGTGTCTTCCAGCCAATGCTCTTGTTCGGCCATCAGGCTACTCCAGCCTCTTTTTGTTTAGTTAGTTGGAATTTCTTGGAGTTGTAGTTGGCGTCTTTCTTCTTAGGAAGATTGCATTCTTTGGCAAAGTGCCATATCTTTCCACAATTGTAGGACTTTTGTGGTTCTTTGGCGTTTTTAGATTCTGAAGACTCGGCCGGTCTTTCCTTGTGCATGGAGCTTGATGTACAAAGTCTATTAGCCGAAGAGGAGGATTTCTTTTTATAGAACTTTTTGCTCATCATTTTAGTAATGAGAGCCAATTGTTTCTTAAACTCTTTCATATCTGGCTCGGAGTCCGATTCTGATTCGTCTTTATCTTCTGAAGAACTTGGCAACTTGATGCTTTTATCCTTGCGAGATCGACTCGTTTTTCTTTCAGAAACTAGAGCTATAGAGTCTTCGATCTGCTTGCCCTTATTTTCCTTTTGTATCTCGCTTATATCTTCCTCGTGTTGAGCGAGATTATCAAATATGGCGTGGATATCCATTTCGTCCAAATCCTTGTTTTGACAGATTTGGATGGATATTTTCTTCTACTCCGGTTGAAGAGAAGAGAGAAATCGGATGTTGACCTCCATGTTCTTGAAAATTTCTATTTTCATCATCTCATTTTGAGAAGAATTAAATAGCATTGATAGAGTTCATAAACGTTTTCCTCCGACTTTGCTTTGAATGAGTCATAAGCGGTGAGAATGTTCGCTTTCTAGGCTTTGACTCCGATGTTAGGTCCTATTATATCAACTAACGATCGATCTAATCATGGATTCTAGATATTCGAATGATAAATCTTGAGAGAGAGTTTTTCGATTACAAGGATGACAAAATAATAAAGCACAATTCTAATATTTCTTCAATCTCCTCCTTTGTGCTTGTCTTCATTTCAGCTCCATTTATCCTTGTCGAGCGTAGAACTATTTCCTTAATCCCAATGTTGTCTCATAATGTCGGACATCATTCCTCAGCTCCAATCTCTCATTAACTGCATCCAGAAGCTCTTTTAGGAGTGTGGCCTCTTCTTCTCCAAGATCCTCGAAGATCGTCTCTTCACTGATCTCATCCAACCTCTTCTGGATATTCTTCCTTACTAGTTTCAACGTCCCGTCACAGAATTTGTGGATTTATGACTTCATCATAGCTCTCGTCTTTCCAATAACTGGATTCCGATAAGTTATGGCGAGGCCAGGTTTCCTGAATATGTAGTTCTCGGGGAAGTCGTTGAGTGGGAAGCCCTTCATGAGCGGAGACTCCATGTTGACCTTCTTCATATTATTTTCTACAGCAATTTGAAGGTTGTGTGCGGTGTGATACTTGATCTGCCGTACCATGAATCTCTTTAACCCATCGAGTCCTTCTTTCTTGATTTAACTAGAGGGCGTCTGATATTTTCTCTTGTACATTTGATATAGACGGTAGACCTCGTCCAGTGGAAGGAAGGGGAGATAGCTCTCATCTATCTCTTCTCAAGTGCGGTTGCTGTCTGCTCGCTCAATGTGATATATTGCGGTTGGATATCTTCCAATCGAGTGCGAAAC
This sequence comes from Linderniella brevidens, assembly GCA_004919715.1. Lineage (NCBI taxonomy): Eukaryota > Viridiplantae > Streptophyta > Magnoliopsida > Lamiales > Linderniaceae > Linderniella > Linderniella brevidens. The sequence continues at coordinate 12,353,271 of SWDC01000148.1, forward strand.
GCCCACGAGTTGGAGGATCGGTGGCTTGTCCCTGAAGTTTTTCTTGAGTTGATCCATTGGGATGCCACTTCGACCTAGACCAAGATAGTTGAGCATGAAGATGTGCTCCATCTTCTTCCTATCTTCCCAATGAGAGATACCCCGTAGATTCAGTTCATTGAGCTTCTTTATGCGGTTAGGAGCTCTCCATATCTACGTTCTAATATCTTCAATGAACGGAACCTCAATCTGTATATTCTCCCACGGCGTCTCGACTCTGACTGTCCCTTTTGATAAGCGGGGAGGAGAGTCGACTCTATGCCTGATCATATCTGGTAGTTCTGGGAGAGCGGAGTTGTAGTTCTCGCCTTCTTGAAGTTCTTCATCTTCAAGCAGCACCAAGTCCACAGAATCTTGTTGTAAGAAGTTCTGACGTTGGAGAGTCGAGCTTGAACAGCTTCCTCTGGTTCCAATTGCGTCATCCACTTCTCGTTTCAGATATAATCATCTACGATCTCATGTGGATCGTAGACGACTGCTTCTGGTTGGTTTTGGAGGAGGTTAGAGTTCGGATTTGGATTTGGAATTGTGGGAGAGGGAGGTAGTGTGAATGTGGTGGGAGATGTGGTTGTTTGTTGGCGGGTCGTGGGTTGTGTGGTTGGTGGGTTTGTTGATGATCCTCCAGCGTCTTGAGTCCTTGTCTGTTTCTTTCGACTCAGACCACGGCCGCTGCTTGTAGTCCTTTTCCTTTTCTCCCCCTCATGACGATCCGAATCATCGGGATCGCCATGTCTTCTTTTGATGCGGGAGCTTTCTTCACGGCACCTTGTTTGGGTAGGCGGCTCAGGTTCATCGACCAGGCTTTTGTAGAGACTCTCCTCAGCTTGGGTCCTGGTCTCTAAGGCGAGGAGTCGGGAAATAAGGATGTCATGAAGCTGGGTAATCGGGATAGTGTATGGGTTGATAAGTGAAGGTGATTGAGTTGGGGTGGTGAGGGTGGGTGGTATGGGGGTGTGTATGGTGGTGGTTAGAGGTGGTGAGGAGACGGGTGGTGTGGGCTTCGAATGGAGCAGCCTCTGAGACTGGTGTTTTCCCGGTATCCCTTCGGGAAGTCTCAATGGCCTGAAGCATCTTGTCCATCAGTCGATCTTCAAGTGAAGAGATGACTGTGGAGAGGACTTCTTGTAGGCATTGCTCCGTCACGATCATCGGTGGTATTAGAGTGGGACCAGGGAGGCGCTCCATTGTCACGACATCGGAAAAGATTTCGGATGTGCCGCCTGGAGTAGGTCTTGAAATTCCAGAACGTCCAAGGACATCAGTTATCAACCCTGAAGTCAGCACTTCAGTGGGTTGGCCTATTGTTTGCTCCGAAGATATCGGGGGTCCAATAGGGCTTCCACCCAATCATTAAGATGATACGGTATGTATCACCTCTATGAGTGTTGAAACAAATTCCATTTGAATCTGTGTGGTTGGCTGATCCGTTGTTGATTGAGGAGATGTCACCGAAGCCATTTATGTTGAAGGAGATACAGACGGGGCCGAGATTTGCTGTCGGCGTGAGCCCCTTCTTTGAAGTTTGTATTCTTCATCAAATTCGGTGACCTCAGGAGATTCATCGTGAGATACACCTTCGGGCTCTCAACAGCCGGTGTCTCTGTCTCCTGAGCCGCGGCTTCGGGCTCGGTTATTTCCACCAAAGATGCCCGTAGAGAAGGCGTCGGAGCTTGATCCACGACCCGTACCATTTCCTCCGTGATGGAGTTATTTTGACAGTAGTCCTGGTAGGCCTCGTCAGTTGGATCAGCTAGGCTGAGCAGCTCCAATGCGATCAGCATCGGTTGGAGAGCTAGGTCAGCTGCCTTCGGGTTGTGAAAGAAACGAAGGCGAGGTGGGATATATCCTCCAGCAGGTGGTAGTCGCGGGATCTCCGGATTTACGTCCATGAAGTGGGAGATCAGCACCGGAAACCACCGGATATATGGGATATATTTCGCCTTCGATTTAGTCTCCCTCTGACGTATCTGGTCCGCTAGATCATTCCATATGAGTTGGGCCATGCCATATTTCATTGAAAAGATCACTCCATGGAATATGCGAAGGATATTTCTGTTTGCCTTGTCAAATCCGGAGTGCTTTGGAGAGAGGCATTTATTGATGATGCCGAACAAACTCTGCCACGGGTGTGGAATCCCGCTGTTTTGGAAATTCGTCAGTTTGGTCACCGGGGGCTTGTATCCCATCCGGAGCATGTCTTCCACGATCGTGGACCGACAAAACTATCAAAGTGTCAGATATGATAGTATTCTTGATGTGCTATTTTATGCGAAGAATGAAATAAACTTCATTAGATAAAATTTTTCATCTGTGAATAGATCGATTTAAATGTGCATGGCGAAAATTACTTAGAGAAATTTCAAAATTTTCTAAGTGTTAAAGTTTATTAGTGAAAGACTTAGTGAAAAAGTTGAAAAATTTGCTATGTCTTGTTAGCGTATTTTTATTCGACCAGGAATTTATTCGAATGTTAAGTTTTGCGATCGAAAATTTTCAAAGTTTTTTCAGCGTGATTTTATTCGAACGTGAATTTATTCGATCTTTAAGTTTTTTGATCGAATAAAAATGTATCGAATAACTCAAGTTTTTTTTTTGTCGATGACTTTTACGATCGAATAAAATGATGTCGAAAACAAGAGTTTTTCGCTGAGTAATTTTGCGATCAAATAAAAGTTGTCGAAAAACTTAAGTTTTTCGCCGCATAGTTCTGCGATCGAATAAAAGTATATCGAAAAACTTAAAATTTTCGCCGCTTATTTTTGCGATCGAAGAAAATTTAATCGAAAACTAAAGTTTTCGCCGCGAAGTTTTACGATCGAATAAAAAGTATATCGAAAACATAAGGTTTTCGACGCTGAGTTTTGTGATCGAATAAAACATAACAAAAACTAAAGTTCTTCGACGACACAGTTTGCGATAAGAACTTTTTCGATCGAAATTTTTTGAAATCAAACAGTAAATGCTGAAAACGTAAATGTCGATTCTGTGTAAATCATGAGTTAATCTTGACTTGGAACAATCAGAAAACAGTTGCGAATCCAAATATCATGATTTTAACCCAAACGGTCGAGTTTAAACACGTTAATTTGAGAGTTTAAAATCATTTCAGTCGAAATGGTATCAAAGTAAAATTTTCTTCAAATGTTTTTGAGAAACAGTTTGCGAATCGTGTATTTTTTACCGGAAAGTGATCCGAAACGGGTTTCTACCTTCGAAATCGGCGAGGTTAGGAAGAAAATTACTGAGATATGAGTGGTTTTGATGAAATCGCCGAAGACAATTCGAAGAGAGTTTGGAAGTCGAAAAGTTTTTCGATGGAGATAAGTTGCGTGTGAGGGAGTTTTTCGATCAAAAAAGTGGTATTAATACTTTACGATCAGGTAAGTTAAAAAAAAACTTTGGGCCGTAAAAAGTGTTTTGGGCTTTCATTAAAATTCATATCTGATTAAACTAAAATTTAATCTTGTATGGATGAACCCAAAAATAAATTGCATAATGCTCCCTGTATTTCTGAAATAAATGCAATTATCTCCCAGTGTTGACGAAATTAAACACTTGACTCCTCGGATGAGCGCAAAATATTCTGTGATGCTTTAAAAAAATATTAGAAGTCATGTTTTGCAAGTAAATCATATAGGAGATAAGATTACATTGTCATGTAAAACTCCCACTCAACAAATGCACGTTTTAACTTTTCGACTTTTTAGCACATAGTTAATACAATTTTGCATATGAAAATTTACTATTTAAGCACAAGTAACTTAAGCAATTGAGCATAGGTTCATTAAAATTTTGCGTTCTTCAAGATAAATTTTACATTTTATCAATTCTGAGCCAATGCATGTAATAATGCATTTAAAATGTGCGGAAAAAAATTCAAAATTAATTTTTTTTATTATTATTTTTATTATGTTTTTATTATTATTTTTGTTTTGGAGTCAGATTTTCCATTTTGAACATTATCACGCAAAATTTTCTCATGACATATAAAATAATAATTTCCCGTCAAATCATGTAACTAAGCTAATATTCTAAGATCATTGTATGAATCATTGCGACAACTCTCGCAAGTTTCGCTAATAGCACTCAATTTATTTTTATCGTGGAGATATTTAGTAGCTATATCACTCATATCAACACGACAAAATTATATCAATTAATTTGTTATCGTAGCATTTTTAATCAACTTACCAAATGAAAGTTCATCATTTTGAATCAAAGGGACTTTGAAGGTATTATTTTTAGGCTCTGACTAAAAGGGTAGCATAAGTTTGAGGATTAGTGAGCTTAGAAATTCTTCAATTCCAGGGGCCCTTTTTGAAATTCATTTCATATCCTTTAGCTTTTCTTTTCTTCCGTGCATGCTCAAGAGGCGTATCGTCTTCTTTACAAAACTTTGAGAGATGAGATCTTCTTTTTGGGCGAGACCGTGTTCCTTGTGAAGGTTCCACAGTTATGGAATTCTAACCCAAGGCCGTGCTCCTCTTCTCATTTTCTCTATATACAAGATCTAGATTATCGATGGAGAAATTCACTTCGAGGTGCTTCTCTTCTAGGAGTTAACGAGATTATCTAGGAGAAGTTCACATCGAGATCCGTGTTTCCCTTCTATAATGATTTAGACATTCATCATGTGCATCTCTTTTTCTCCACCTCTTTTTCTTGATTGAGCAATCCCGAAACTTATTAATAAGGTTGAAGGCTTAATCAGGTTTCAAAAGAAAAAGAATATTGGAGAAGGCTCAAAGGGGATATCTAGAGGTAAAAGTAAAGGATTTATAATATGGGTCACGTGAGGAATATCCTAAGTTGCCCTTATCAGTTTCCTGACAAACTAACACAAAAAGAAGGAATGAAGTTACGAAGTACAAACCAAAAGATAGTCATTTGAAGTGTGACACACTCAAGAATAAAAATATTGAGGTTCAAATTCTCACATATGTGAAGTGGTTTTGTGTCTTGTGAAACAAACGAAGTTCTTTGAATAAAAGAATGTCACATGAATTTTTAAGCAAAGAACTAATCATATATCAAAGAAATATTTTTTTGTGAGTAGTTCAAAATAGGCAAAATTATCGTCATCACCCATTTTTTGTATTATTATATATATATATATATACTATTTTATTTTTATATTTATTTTTATATATCTATAAAAAAAATTGAAAGATAAAGTCACGCAAGATAATCAGGAAGCACATATAATATCATATAAAGCATAGTAAAGCATGTAAAAAGCACATCTCAAGTAAGATTGAGATTCAACAGGCCTAACTTAGCAACAAGGAATTGTAATCGTTTTTCATCCAATGCCTTAGTGAATAAGTCGGCAAGTTGACGCTCTGTTTTTACAAAAAACATATCTATAGTGTCTTTTTCTACATGATCTTTTATAAAATGATATCGAATATCTATGTGTTTCGTGCGTGAATGATGAACAGGATTGCAAGTAATGGCAATAGCACTTTGAGAATCATAGTAAATGGGAATGTTATTAAATTCAAACCCGTAATCGTGTAATTGTATCCACATCCATAGAACTTGCGAGCAACAACTGGCAGCCGCGACGTACTCTGCCTCGGCTGTCGAAGTTGTCACGCAATTATGATTTTTTGAGGATCAGCACACCAACTTATCGCCTAGAAATTGTGCTCCGCCAGACGTGCTTTTCTGTCCATTCGAGGGTCGGACTTTTGTTGGACTTTGAGGGTCGGGAATCTCATTTGTAATTTCCACCATAGAAGGGGAATGAGCGCTACTTGGTATATAATGTGAAGAAGCAGGCATTTGAGACTCATTCCGATAAAAATGTTCAAAAAGAAAGTGCAAGTCTTCCAAATCACCGAGAAGTGCTTCTTCTGACGGTGAGGCTGATGTTGTCGGAATTTGTTGACTTTGTGCCAACACGCCTATAAGCCTGGGTTCTGAACTGTCGTGTTCAGAAGCCAAATCGGTCATTTCGTGAAAAGTAATGGGTAACTTTCCAATATTGTACAAGAAGACTTGATATAGACAAGGTACACTTTGAAGTTGAATATCCAACAAAGACGGCTTCAAATACTTTAGGGTCAAACTTGTTTCGATGCTCTCGATCGTTCGCCACAAAGCATTTGCACCCGAATACTTTGAAGAAAGAGATATTCGGAATCCTTTGATTTATTATCTCGTACGGCATCTTTTCAAAGCCTTTTGAATAATTGTCCGGTTTTGCGTAAAGCAAGCTGTACTACTCACTGCTTCAACCCATAGAAAGTGAGGGAGACCGAAATGTATAAGCATTGTCCGACCAGCTTCAACTAAAGTCTGGTTCTTTAGTTCTACGACGTCATTTTGTTGAGGCGTTTTAAGCGGCTGAAAATTGTTGAATGATTCCAAGTGGCTGATAGTGAGTGTTGCGACGTTGATTATTGAATTCAGTCCCATTGTCAGTCTTGATTTATTGGATCTTATGTTGCAGGAGATTCTGAGTTGTATTCACAAAATTTATTAGCCTCCAGTCTCAGCTTTAGGTTGTAGAAACCTTGTCCAAGTGTAGCGAGAATAGTCGTCGACAATTACTAGCACATACTTACGACTGTTGATACTTTGTGTTCGCATTGGTCCACAAAGATCCATGTGTATTAATCCCAAAGGTCGAGATGTGGAAGCTACTTGCTTGGTTTTGTGTGACGTTTGCTTCATTTTTCCCATTTGACAAGGCGAGCATTGATGCTCTTGGTAAAGTGAAATAGTTGGTACACCATTGACCAACTTTTTAGTAGAAAGCTTGTGATGAGCTTTGAGATTTAGATGAGACATTCGTTGATGTCACAAGCTGTTCCTCTTAATTGTTGTATGTGAGATGAGACAAACAACCGTCGAAGGTCGTACTGTTGTCAGATTTATGGTGTAGAGATTAGATCTTCGAGTTCCTATTAGACGTTCTTGATTCTGACTATTTAGAATTGTACACTAATCATCTGGAAATATGTTGAACTGTCCTATGCTGAACAGGTTGTGTTTGAGACATATGACGTAGAGACATCCTTTACTGTCAGATTCTTCAGAATGATATCTCCAGAGCCTAGAATTGGAGCTGAATCGTTGTTGTCGAATCTGACTTTATCGTTGTATCGGTCTTGATAGTTGCTCAAGAGTTCTTGATTTCCCGTCATGCGCATGGAGCAACCCTAATCTACATATGACATATGATGTATCTTCAAAGAAATGTTTAGAAAGACTTATTTACCCACTTATAAATGGGTCCTCTCGGATTAGTTTATGTAGTAGTTAATGGTTGTTCAGTTTTGTTTCTTAAACCAATATTATTCTTAGGTACCCAAACCAACTTAGAATTAGTTGGTTTAGGTGGTACCTCTTTAGGCAATTGAGCCTTTTTGGCTTGTGTTGACCTAAATGGTGTTTTAGGAATCCATTGAGGGTGAACCTTACATGGTAGATTAATTTCAGCTCGGGCAAATGTCTTATCAGTCTTAGTTGAGGAGAATATCTTTTCTCTAGCTAGTTTCCTAAGGTGTTTGGCTGAATGAAATTGGACTGAGTACCTTATGTGAGGGAAAGAGTGAATCGAGCTATAAGCTAGCTTAATAGCTGGATCTTGTCTCCTACGAGACTTAAGACTCACATTTGTCTTAGAATGAATGTTTTTATTTTTGGAAGTGGATCCGATTTCAAAATTTGTGCTTTCAAATTAATAGATTTTAATGCATAATTTGAAGCAACAACATGAAAAGTAGAGATGGATCTCTACGAGTGTCCTTTGGTTTTGGGACAGAAGAAAATTTTGAAAATGAGTCATTTCTATCAATATTTTTCTTCTTAATTTCTATACTAGACACTCTCTCCTTAACATGCTTCGTCTCTTTAACTACTCTACATGTGAATGGAGTAGAAAAAGAATTAGTAATAGACCTTTTGGCTTTCGAAGCATTTAAAGACTCTTTTTCTCTCTTGACGCTTTTTAAAGAAAATTTTTCTTCTTTTGAAATATTTTGTAAAATAACAGGAGAAGTTTTCTTAAATTATGTCTTGTCCTCGATTAATGAATTTTCTTTCAAAATTAAATCAGGACAAGATTTCGTCAAAACTGAGGAATATTTTATATTTGAAATCTCCATGAAATCTTCAAAATTATTTCTTTCTGTTTCTAAGGAGAAGTTTAAATCATTTTTTTTCTTAATAATAGCAGGAAAATAACAGAAAATAGAATTTTTAGAATGATTAGTATTTTCTTCCTCGACTTTAAAAATATTTTCTATAGGATATAATGAATTATAGTCACTGAACAGGTTTATTTCCCGTGTCTTGTAACTATTATTCAAATCAGTGCAATCAAAGGGGATGTTAGTCTTAGTCTTGGCTTTTCCTTGTGGATTCTTCTAAGGCATTTATTTCTGAAACGTTAGTAAAGGTCATTAAAGAACTTAATCCTAAACCCATGTACTTGATATCATATAATTGTTTTACATTAACCTTTTTCAAGTTACAAGGATTATTGAAACCTAAGCCTTCAACAGGATTATAAAATTCTATATCATGGGGCCGATTTCGAAAAATAGTCTGATCCGTTTGTCCCCTTTTTGTTAGAAGATCATCTAAAGTCTTACTCCTTGAGTAAAGCTTCTTACGTTCATCATAGATTTCCTTATTATTATTTCTAGAAATTTCTTGTTCTCTCTAACTATCGCTAAGAATTTTACTAAGGTCGTTAATTTTCATCTCAGAAGTAGCTAACATAGATTCAAGACTAGTAATAGTTTCCTTAGCATTAGATAAGAGAATTTCTAAGTGAGATTTCTTATCTAATTGCATTCGGAAATTAGTTTCGCTAAGTGCTAGTCTTTCCTCTAACGCTTTTGTACTTTTTTGCTCACTTTTCATGTTAGCATATTTAACTTATACGGATTCTAACATGATTAATAATGCAGAGTAAGGTGTGGCTACCTCTTGAGATGAGGTCGATGCTTTGTCGTCGTCAGACCTCCTCATTGAGCTTGCGTCGGAGGCATCGTCAAGAAATTCCATGGGAGCTAAGTTGTCTTTTCCAGAATCAGTTGTGTCTTCTAGTTAGTGCTCTTGTTCAGCCATTAGAGCTACTCCAGCTTCCTTTTGTTTAGTTAATTGTAATTTCTTAGAGTATTAGTTGGCATCTTTCTTCTTCTTAACACTGCATTCTCTAGCGAAGTGCCCTATTTTGCCACAGTTGTAGCATTTTTGTGGCTCTTTGGCATTTTTGGATTCTTAAGACTCGGTTGGTCTTTCCTTGTGCTTAGAGCTTGAGGTCCGAAGTCGATTTGCTGAGGAGGAGGATTTCTTTATTTAGAACTTTTTGCTCATCATTTTTGTTGAGAGCCAGTTGCTTCTTGAACTCTTATATCGGGCTCGGAATCCGATTCTGACTCGTCTTCTTCTTCTGAAGAACTCGACAATTTGATACTTTTATCTTTACGAGATCGACTAGTTTTTATTTCCAAAACTAGAGCTATTGAGTCTTCGATCTGTTTGCCCTTTTGTTCTTTTTGTATATCACTGATATCTTCTTCGTGTTGACCGAGATTGTCGAAAACGGCGTGAATATCCATTTCGTCCAAATCCTTATTTTGACGGATTCGCAAGGATATTTTCTTTTACTCCGAATGAAGAGATGAAAGAAATCGGATATTTACCTCCATATTTTTGTTGAATATTTCTATTTTCCTCATCTCGTTCAGAAGAGTCAAATAGCGTTGATAGAGTTCATAGAGATTTTCCTCCATCTTAGCTTTGAAGGAGTCGTAAGCTGTGAGTATGTTCGCTTTCTTAGCCTTGACTTCGACTTCGGTCCTTTGCATCATTTTGTGGAGCTCATCCCACATAGCTTTAGCACTTGATAGACTATCAATTTGCATATAGATGTCGTTTGGGATGTCTTGCATCAGGAAAGTTTTAGCTCCGAGATCAACTTTAGCTTTGAATCTCTCCCCCTCAGAGTATTCACTAGGAATTTTTAGTCCTCTAGTGGCAGGAACGAGAGGATTATTTGTGGCATCGCCTTCTTGGATTAGTCAGAATTAAGCGGGTCCTTCTTGGAGAGAAGCTATCAGATTCGCAGCTTAATTTTTCCTCTCCAAGAAGTTCATCAATCGGCTTCTCCATACGGTATATTTGCCTCTTAGAATTCGAGGATGGACATCGTTTCCAAGAGAGTAAGCATCCATTGTCGTAGTTGATTAGTAGTATAAAGTTTGGATTTGAGTTGGTAAAAGTGCTTCACAAGTGACAAACTTGGTAGTAATGTTTGGTTTGTACTTTAAGCAATTCCTTTTCAAACCTATTTTTAGGTTTAAAAAAAAAAAAAATTTTGAGTACGTCAAATATTTAGCACAAAAATTGATATTGAGAATGTTTATGCAATGTGAAATATTTTTCATAATTTTTGAAAATTATGATTTTGATTCTTTTAAAAAAAATCAAATTTGGGTAAAATGTGTGTGCGTTTGAAAGTTTAGTCTTTGTAAATGTTTTCCCGATCAGTAAGATTTTCTATTTGAAAAATTTCGACCTTTTAATCGAAAATGATTATCGAGAGTATAAGTTTTTTGAAGTATGTTTGCCGAAAATTATTTTTCGAGTGACAAAAGTTTTGTAAAAGTATCCTATCGAAAAATGGTTTATCAAAAAATTTTCTCAATCGCAAAAACTTTTATCAAAATATTTCTTTTCGAAAAATTAAAATGATCGAAAATCTATGTCTTTAAAGTTTGACTAAATTTGTGAACTATTCGATCGAAACAAGTTTTTCGCGTCAAAAGTAGATATGTATATAGCGAAAACAGTATTTGTCGAAAAAAAATTTACGCTTAGTTACGCTCGAAAATGATTTTAATTTGAAAATCGAAAAACTATTTGTTGAAAATAAAATTTTTCGAGTCTATATATGAGTAAAACTCGCGAAAACAGTGAAATTATCGAAAAACTTTCGCGTCAGTGAACTAATCGAAAAAGATTTTCGAGCAAAGTTTTTGATCGAAGAACACAACACGAGTTCAATGAAAAAATGGATCTCATATTCAACTGAAAAACTCAAATTAGACATTGAGATTCTGGATAATCACTTGAATATGAGTATTGAACATGAACAAACACAAGATTAACCACGTTTTATGGCATAATATATCAATTCTGACGAAAATCAAATCGTATTCAAAACTCAATCGCAAATAGTAAAATCGATCGAAATCGAAAATCAGAAAACATCCGATGTTCTAAGCGATTGAAATCAGTGTGCAATTCATTCCTAGCCTATAATCTATCACTTTTGCATCAGAATCATCAACGAAATTCGCAAAATTCAGCGCGTAGCTCAAATTTGCATTTCACGCGCGTTTTCGGTCGAAAAATGTGGAAAATAAATTTGATTTAAAAATAGCAAAATCAATCCAAAACAATCACGATATGCTCTGATACCAATTGTTAGGTCCTAAATTATCAACGACCGAGAGATCTAGGCATGAATTCTAGATATTTGAGTACGGAGTTACGAATAGTTATCTTCGGTTGAATATCTTCTTTGAAGATCACGAGAGAGAAAAGCTTAGAGTGAGAAAGTATTTCATTTTTGTTTCTCTCTCTAGAATGTGAATTTCAAGCCTTGTGAATTTCTGAATTCTTTTGTATTGATTTCAATAGTGTACAATGTATTTATACCTATTCACATGGTATATTTACTAGTAAGTCCTACACTATCAAAAATACAAGCTACGCCCCTAATTACAAGGATAACTAATAAACGAAGCACAATTTCTAAGTTTTCTTCAATGTTTGATATTATCTCCTAAATGATTTACTTGCAATTACGACTTCTAATGTTTCATTCTAAGTGTTACAGAGAATATTCAGCTCATCCGAGAAGTCAAGTGATGAATGTCATCAAACATTGGGAGCTAATTGCATTTATTGAAGAACTTAGGGGGAGTTCAATTTTTTCAAATTTCGGGTGCAAAAGTAAAAGAGTAAATTTTCTTTGGAAAACTAAACATGTCTAATTTGAACGAAAGCCCAGAATGATTTTCTCGGCCCACAAATTCTTTACATTTCTTGATCGAAAATTACTTATACACTTTTTCGATCAAAAACATTCTTTACACGCTAACATATCAAACGCATAACTTTCGATTCTCTCTAAACATCAAACGGGCGACATCATCTCTCAAACATCTTCATATTTCTACTAAAATCTCGCCTATTTTGAAGGTGAATCCAGATTCGGTTGCCAACCGAAAATCACGAACTGCGACTGTATTTGAAATTTTTTCGCAACTATTTTTTCGACTACATGGTTACGAAATTCAAGTTCCCGTGATTTAGATTAAACCATTTTGATTAACTGCATGATATTTGGATTCAAAACTTGTTTTTGATCATTTTGAGTTCAGATTAACTCATGTGTTCCGAAGAATCGTCATTTGCAATTCAAAATTTTAATGTTCGATTTCTATTTTTAGGTTGAAAATCGTTTTATCGCAAACAATAACGTCGAATAACTTTATTTTCTTTAAGTTTTTATTCGATCGCCAAACTCAGCGGCGAAAACCTTGACTTTTCGATAAGATTTTATTCGATCGAAAAATTTAGCGGCGAAAAACTTTAGTTTTTCGATAAAATTTTATTCGATCACAAAACTACGCGGTGAAAAACTTAAGTTTTTCAATAAATTTTTATCCGATCGCAAAACTACGCGACGAAAAACTTTAGTTTTCGATAAGTTTTTATCTGATCGCAAAACTCAACGGCGAATACCTTGAGTTTTCGATAAAACATTATTCGATCGTAAAACTTAGCGGCAAAAACTTTAGTTTTCGATAAGATTTTATTTGATACAAGCCACCGCTCATCTAGAATGGCCTGGGATCATCAATAAGTGTCTCTCCCTGAAGCATTTGGGCTTTGATAAGGCGAACGAGAACGTACTAAGGATCTTCCAAGGAGTCGTCTTCTCCAAAAACTATGACGTGGCCCAGCTCATCTGGAATGACCTGGCGGACCAAATGCGTCAACGGGACACAAGTCGAAGGCAAAGTTTATGCCTTACGTCCGATCGTTCCCGGTGTTGATTTCTCACCTAATGGAAGTCCATGCGGGGATTCTCCGTCTACCACCTGTCGGAGGATACACACCACTGAGGTTGTGGTTCTTCCACAATCCGAAGGCATCAAATTTGGCACTCCAACAATTGTTAATCACGTTGGAGCTCCTACGTCTGGCAGACCCTTCTTATGAAGCATATCAAGATTACTGCCAGAATAATCCATCACGGAGGCCATTGTTCGGTCCACCGACCCCGCTCCGATGCCTATCAGTCAAGAACCACCTTTGGAGGTACAAGAGCCCAAAGTTGAGGTTCAGGAGCACGAGACAGCGACCATTGAGCCCGAGGGTGAAGCCCGTGTGCCCACACCTCCAACAGGTGTCTCACCTGAAGCCACCGACTCGAACGAGGATTGCAGACTACTATGAAGGGGTTCTCGCCGACAAGGATCTCCCGTTCCGTCTGCATCTCCCTCCAGTACAACAGCTTCAGATTTCCTGCTCCACCACCACCGGTCTCGACGACTACACAGGTTCACATTGAACCTGTCCCAACATCCATAGAGAAGATTCATACGGATTCATCTCAAGGATTTGATGGAAGTCCCATTGGTCCACCGACATCTTCGGAAAAAACAATGGGCTAACCCAATGAAGTGGTAACTCTAGGTTGACAACGGGTGTCCTGAGACGTCCCGGAATCTTAAGTCGTTTCATATGCGGCATGTCAGATATCTTTTCTGACGTTGTGATGGTGGAATGCCTACCAGGCTCCACTCCGGAGGTGTCACCATTTGGGACGGAGCAACGCTTACAAGTTGCTCTTTCCACCGCTCTCAACACTCTCAAAGACCGGCTGATGGAAAGAGTCCTCCATGCCATTGAGACTTCCCGATGGGATACCGGGAAAACACCAGTCTCTGCGGCCTCTCCGTTCGAACCCGTTCCCTCACCACCACAAACCACCACCATACACACTCCCATCCCACACATACTACCCACCCCAACCCCATCTTCATCCCTTATCAACCCATACACTATACCCATCACCCAACATCACGACATCCTAATTTCGCCTTCTAGCCTCGAGACAAGGACCCCTGCCGAACAGAGTCTCTACCGCAGGCTAGTGGATGACCCCGAACTGCCCACTCGACCAAGCTGCCCAGAACAAAGCTCCCGAACCAAACAAAGACATGACGATCTTGATGATCAGGATCGCCCTGAGGGGGACAAATGGCATAAGACTACTAAAAGCGGCTGTGGTCAAGGACAAGAAAAGAATCCTCTATACGTGAAGCTGGATGATCGTCAACCAACCCACCAACTACATCCTGAAAACCCACTACCCGCCAACAAACAACCACCACATCCCACACCCACACAACACCTCCGGCTCCCAAAAGTCCAAACTCGATCCCAACCTCCACGGTCCAAGATCAACCTAAAGCAACAGTCAACTACGATCCCCATGCCATCGTAGACGACTGCATCCTGGGCGTGAAGTGGCTGATGCACTGGGAACCAAAGGAAGCCGCTCAAGCTCGCCTCTCAAACGTCAGATACTTCTTGCAACAAGCCTCGGTTGATTTAGTTCTGCTTGAAGACGAAGAACTTCAAAAAGGAGAGGACTACAGTACCGAACTCCTAGAGTTGCTAGATATGATAAGACATCGAGCGAACACCCCTCCACGTCTTTCAAAGGGGACCGTCCGAGTTGAGGCATCATGGGAGAACATTTGGATTGAAGTGTCCTTCCTTGAAGACATAAGGAAGCAGATCTCGCGAGCAGTAAACCGTATCAAGAAGCTGAACGAGCTAAATCTACGGGGGATTTCTCACTGGGAGGAGCGGAAGATGATGTAACACGTCTTCATGCTTACCTATCTTGGTCCTGATCGAATTGGCATCCTAAGAGATAGACTCAGAAGAAACTTCAGGGACAAGCCACCGATCTTCTAACTCATGGGCGTATCACACATGATTTGACCATATCCAACTCCGATCTACATCATTGAGAGCGCGGATGCCAATCAAACTCGAGAAGAGATAGATGAGAGCTATCTCCCCTGCCTTCCATCGGACGATGTCTACCAACTTTTCCAGATGTACAAGAAGAAATATCAAACACCTATTGGGTACATCAAGAAGGAAGGGCTCGAGGGATTGAAGTGATTCATGGTGCGGCATATCAAATTTCACACCGAACACGACCTTAAGATCGCTGTGGAGAATAACACAAAGAAGGTCAACATGGAATCACCGCTCATGAAAGGCTTCCCGCTCAACGACTTCTCGGAGAACTACATACTCAAGAAGCCACGCCTCGCCATCTCTTAACGTAATTCAATTATTGGAAAGACGAGAGCGATGATGAAGTCTAAGGTACATAAGTTATGTGGCGGGACGTTGAAGCTCATAAGGAAGAACATTGAAAGGAGGTTGGCATAGATCGAGGAAGACACGATCTTTGAGGACCTTGGAGAAGAAGAAGCCCTGCTCCTGAATGAGCTTCTCAGCGCATTTAACGAGGGTTGGAGTTGAGGAATGTTGTCCGACACTACGAGACATCATTGGGATTTAGGAAGTCCTTGTACGCCCGACAAGAATAAACAGAGTTGAAGAGCAAACGAGCACAAAGGGGGAGATTGAAGAAGACTTATAGATTGTGCTCATTTATTAGATATTCTTGTAATTAGGGCGTAATTTGTATTTTTGGTAGTGTAGGACTTACTTGTAATTATACCATGTATATATGTATAAATACCATATACACTATCAAAACTCAACAGAGAGAAAGTAATTAACAATTACAAGGGCTTGCAATTCACATTCTAGAGAGAGAAACGCACATAAAACTCTTTTTCACACTAAGCTTCTCTCTCATGTTCTTTGAAGGAGATATTCGACGAAGGTAACAAATCTTAAATTTACACTCGAATATCTAGAATTCATGCTTAGATCTCTCGGTAGTTGATCATATAGGACCTAACAAAGACACACTCCAGTGGAGTGCGTAAGGAAGTGTTGTGTGGGGCTAATTACCACTTCATTCAATATCTCCTGCTTTCGAGTGAAACGGTGATAGTAGATGTGGTTCCCCGTAATTTTTGAAACACATGTCGAGACAGACGAGTGGGTAAGGCTCGGATGTGCACGAGCCGTTGGACCTAATGCGGCGTCTTCTACCCGGGAACTAATAAATTTAGTACCTGTACCTATGAAGGTTGGTCCGAATTATTTGTGAGATAACCGATTTATTTACCTTCAAAAATTTCAAGACATCATCGAAGTCATCTTACTTGTTGTTCAAATGATGTAGGATAAGTTGTAGATCGGATCGTCACTAATGTTCGGACGCGTTTCGGGGTTAGGATCAAGTCGGATTAGACTGAACCATGGGAACTAGAATTCCATATTTTCGGATACATGATGAATGCTGTTTTATTTGAATCATCAAGACGGAGCAGGTCGATGAAAAAGAGCATTTGGATCGTCATGTAAATTGTCACCTTTGCCTTTAGGAAATATTTGTCCGTTGTAAGCTCGAGATTATTCCTTTGAAGTCCGTCTTTAGAGTCCGTCTTTTTCCCTTTTTTCTAATTTCTCCTTTTTTACATATATATATATATATATTATTTATACCTTATATATATATATTTATTTTAGTATTAATATATGTATTATTATATTCTATATTATATAAATATATGTATAATGTTGCGGGTGTGAGGGTGTCGAGTCGTAGTCGAGAAGTGGAGATATCGAGATTTTTTCGATGATGTTTATCGAGAATTTGTTTCGGATGAGATGTATCGAGAATTTTTTTCGGATGAGGTTTGCCGTAAGATAGCTCATTGCACATGCCTTTGTCGAAAAAAATAATTCTCGATAGTGTAAGTTTTCTCGGTAGTTAGCTTCTATCGAGAAACAAAGTTTCTCGATAGTGTATGTTTTCTAGGTACTAAACCTTTATCGAGAAAAAAAATTTCTCGATAGTGTAAGTTTTCTCGGTAGTATTCCTTTATCGAAAAAAATTCACGATATACTCTATTTTTTTCGCGAGTTTTATTTATTTTCAAATAAAATGGCAAAAATATATTAGTTCAAAATCGAAAATTATATAAAAAAAATTATTTATTAGTCCCCTTCAAATCATGCTCACTCAAATAAAATCCTCCCCCTTGAAAGTTGCGTAGTAGTATCGTCAAATTTACGAATATTTTCCGATAAATATACTCGTTTAAAGATTTATCCCCCCCCAACATTAAAAGTAGTACATCCTTTTAAAAAATTTAAGAGTCGCTCCTCTTTTGACATAATGCTTTCGGTGCATACCAGTCATGGATGTGGAGCAACGAGATACCAACCATGCTGGGAATCTGCAAAAGAAATCACCGAGACTCGGGTACCCACTTTTGAATGAGTCCTTCCTTATTAGCAGAAGATGAACCGAAATAAGCATTCAAAGTTGTCTTAGAAGAACCTTATGTCGTATTTCTGACTTAGAAAAATACTTGTTTTATCGTAGGTGTAGGTGGCTCAGGTACCCAGACTTTTTTTTCCGCTAGGGGAGGTGTCGTTGGGACCCAAGTCGGTTTTACCTTTGGTGACTTAAAAGCTCTCGGGGGTTTAGACTTAGAAGGTGTCAAATTTATAATTGGTCCTAAATTATTAATTGACGCACGTTTAGGTACGCAAATTTGTTTGGGATTTCCTAACTTAGGCGTAGACATAGGAACCCATGTAGGAGTTATTTGACACGGAAAAGAAATTTCAGCTTTGGTGAAAGTGTGTCTCGGTGAAGATTATCCGAAGCCAATCTCATAAGATATTTCTTAGAATGAACTTTGATTGAATACCTCATGTAGGAATACGACCATATAGAATTCTATGCATTACTAGCACATAAGTCGTGAGTCATATGTTGAGAATTCACACAATTCACATGAGAAGAATTAGGAAAATCATTTCCAAGTCTAGGCTACTTAAATGTAGAATTATTAAAATCTTTTGAAGCACACGATGAAGTTTGTCTGCTAGAACTTGGAGACTTTTCGTCAAAATTTTTCTTTATAGGAATATGAGAGTAGAATTTTTGTTCTTTAAATTTCCGTTCCGTAACGTTGGAAAATAGTGTCCTTTCTCCTTCCGAATTTCCTTTAGCTTTGTATTTCTTTTGCTTAACATTTCCGCATAGGTCACCGTTGACTTGGTAGTGTAATTGCTAAAGCTAATAGAAGAGTTAGTGCTCTTTCTCTCTTTTTGTCCTCTACTTACGACTTTGTCCGTAGGAGTAGATAGAGCGATAGTAGAAGTAGAAGTTGGGGTAGTCTTAGGTGTTGGGGTTCGTTCCCGGGGTGTCCCTTAGAAGTGCGAAATTTAAAATTTTTTCCGCGATCCCCGTAAAGCTCGAATCGCTCGGATACACATAGAAACATATTCAACACATGATAAAGAGGCCTTAAACCCCAATTACATGTAACGTAAAAGAGTTTCAGCCAGTTTACCCTCGAAGACAAGAATTGCTAGCTTTCGCCGACCGCGCCTAGGTTGAAAGCGAACGCAAAAGAGGAGTCATGCCGACCCCAAGGATGTATCAAACTCGAAATCATCCACGTATGGCTACCAGGAGATCGAGTGATATGAGCAAGAGAGCACACGAATACTTTCGTTATTATCTCTGATGATTTATGTTTAGGGTTTTTCGTTTTTTCTCTATTCTCGTTTTTTTAAAACTAAGCATCATTGGCCTTATTTATAGTGGCCGAATTTGAGACATGCTCCAAGAGAAAATTTCAAAATTTCCTTCCTTAGTCCAACCAAAAATCTCGAATAGTTTGTTGCTTAGTCCAAGTTTGTTCCAAATATATTAAACGCGTGAGTAATTTTCTTAAAGTGAGATGAGCTCTTAAATTTCGAATTTTAATTCGAAATTTAAATAAAAACTTTTACTTAATTATCGAAAATATTAATATCTAATATGATATTAATTTCGAATATTAAGTAAGGTAAAACTACCATATTACCCTTACTATTAAGTCTATGTAAAATACCATATTTAACCTCTTATTAAAAGTTAGGCTAAATAACTAAATTAAGCTTATTATCAAATAATAACTTAATATAATTATATGTTTATATATATATATATATATATTAATTTTGGCCATGCATTTAACCTAAGCTTAAAAGAATTTCGAGCACTTAGACTATCACTCAAGTCTCGATAAGCTCAACCAATGTCTAACATTCGTAAATCGTCAATCTTAACGACACAACGCCCGTTAATTATTTGTTGAAGTCCCCCTTTCAGAGATACTACCTTGGTGGTCGTTTTTAAGCATGATCCTCGTGGTTCGTCTAAATCGGCACTAGGAGGAATCCATGAGTTCAGTATTCACCTAGTCAATCACATGGTGTCCCCTCTCTCATCTAACGAGAATCAGTGTCTAAACTCCAAATATTTGGGTTTTATTTATTCGCCTTCTTACCGGATGCCAAGTAAGAAACATTGGACCGATAAATAATAGGCCTTACGAATAAAATAAAAACAAATAAAACTTTATTCCATAAATAAAATATCTGAATACATCGGTCAAATGTAAAAAGCAAATAATACATTGTTCGTCTATGCATATTTCATTTTATCCTCGAATGGCATTACGAGGGCATATCCCTAACGATCTCCCACTAGAACTCAATGTCATTCGCTATGATATCTCAACCCCATTTTATCGAGGTGTCTATCAAGCCCGATCTGTGATAGAGGCTGGGTGAATGGGTCGGCCACGTTTTCCGCAGACGCTATCTTCTGAATGGCTATATAGCCACTTTCAACGAATCCACGCAGCACGTGGTAATTTCTTTATATACTTGGATTTACTGTGAGACCTGGGATCCTTTGCTTGTGCGATCACGCCACTATTGTCGCACCATAATGGTAAGGGTCGATCCACAGTGCTTGGAACCACTTGAAGTTCTTGCAAGAACTTCCTCATCCAAACACCCTCCTTAGCTGCCTCAGAGGCAGCTATATACTCCGCTTCAGTGGTGGAATCAGCAGTTCTGCTTTGTTTGGAACTCTTCCATGACATTGCTCCGCCATTGAGCGTATAGACAAAACAAGAAGTGGATTTTCGGTCATCCACGTCTGACTGGAAGTACTTAGTCTGTCTGAGGTACTTCAGGATATTCTTTACTGTTGTGCAGTGTTCCTTACCAGGGTTCGACTGATATTGACTGACTATGCTCACAGCATATGCGATGTCTGGTCGCGTGCATAGCATCGCGTACATCAGGCTGCCCACTGCTGACGCATAGGGGACTCCATTCATCACTTTTCTATCTTCATCGCTACGAGGACACATAGTTTTCGAGAGATGAATCCCATGTCGCATAGGTAAGAACCATTTCTTAGAATCGTCCATCTTATATCTTTTGAGGACCTTTTTCTAAGTAAAGTGCTTGGGATAAACCTAACATTTTATTAGCTCGATCTCTAAAAAGGCGACTTCCCAGAATGTAGGTCGTTCTCCCAGGTCTTTCATGGCACTCGGTCGAAAGCCACGCTTTCACTTCTGAGACCAAACCGATATCGTTTCCTATCAAAAGGATGTCGTCAACGTACAATACGAGGAACAATATCTTACTCCCACTTATCTTTCTGTAGACGCATGGCTCATCTTCATTCTTCATGATCCGTAGTTTCTAACTACTTCATAAAATCGAAGATTCCAGCTCCTCGAGGCTTGCTTAAGTCCATATATGGACTTATTTAATTTACAGACCTTGTGAGCATCTGCTTGCGATGTAAAACCCTTGGGCTGCTCCATGTAGATTTCCTCCTGGAGGAATCCGTTTAGGAAACGATTTTCACATCTATCTGCGAGATCTCAAAGTCGTAGTGTGCCGCTATGGCGAGCAAAATACGAATGGACTTAATCATTGCAACTATTGAACAGGTTTCCTCATAGTCAACTCCTTTTAAATATAATCCTTCGCTACAAGCATGGCTTTGTAGGTATCAAGTAGTCCGTCAGATCCAATCTTCTTCGTGTAAATCCACTTACATCCAATTGGTCTAAAACCATCGGGTAGATCTAAAAATGTCCAGACCTAGTTGGCGTGCATAGAGTCCATCTTTGCTTTCATAGCCTCAAGCTACTTCAGCGAGTCTATATCCATCATTGCCTGGTCAAAGGTAGCAAGGTCGTCCCCGACGTTCCCTTCCGTCACAACATCCTCGTGCTCGACGTGTACCATACCGTATCTCGCAGGCATAAGAGATCTTCTACCTGACCTGCGCAATTCATGTTGTATCTCGGACTGCTCCTCGGTGCTCATCGGCTCTGGAGTCTCTGTAGGTGTCTCATCTAACTCGCCAAGAGTTACTTCACTGCCAACTCCACCTTCTCGAACGAACTCATCCTCGAGAAAGTGAGCATGTATGGCTAAGACGATCCTCTGATCATCGTGGAAGTATAAATAGTATCCCATAAAGTTATTGGGATGCCCGATGAAACGACCTTTCTTTGACCTTGATTCCAGCTTGTCTGTCATTAGCTTTTTCAGGGGCAACCCCAAATTCTGATGTGATTCAAGCTTGGTTTCTTGCCATTCCAAATTTCGTAACGAACTCGATCAACAGGCTTTGAATGGATTCTGTTCAGAATGTATACAACAGTCTGTAAGGCATATCCCCATAACGATATGGGGAGATCTGTGTAACTAAGCATTGATCCAAATTTATCTAATAATGTTCCATTTCTGCATTTGACAACCCCATTCAATTGTGGTGTTCCAGGCGGAGTAAACTGTGAAATGATTCCGTTCGATATCAAGAACTCATCAAACTCGAGACGCATATACTCGTCACCTCGATCTGATCGAATGGCTTTTATTTGTCTCCCAATTGGCTTTTCCACTAGTGTCTTCAATGCCTTGAACTTATCAAGGGTTTCAGACTTGTACCTGATAAGATACACCAAGCCGTAGCGGAGTGATCATCTATAAAGGTAACAAAGTAGTGGAAATTACTTCGGGCTGTAACTGCAAACGGTCTACAAATATCTGTATGGTCAAACCTAGAATGTCATTTGCTCCTGAAAAGTACATGTGAAGGGAGACTTAGTCATCTTACCGAGGATACAAGATTCGCACGTTCGATATGGACTTGATCCCGAAGCCTTAATTATGCCATGTTTTTCCAACTCTTGAATCTTTCGATCTCCAGCATGATCGAGTCGAAGATGCCACAAATACTTCTTATTAGACTCTAAGTCTCGTTTGTTTGTAATTGAATTTATAGTTTTTATTTTATCTTGGACATTAATACAATCCATTTAGTAATATCGCATTTCCGACGCAATTATTTCCGAAATAAATATCGCAAATATTATTAATAAAATGGAATTCATAACCGAGTATGCTCAAAACAGGAATATAAATAATATTCTTAAGCCCCTTGGGAAAAACTAAAACATCAGAAAGAAATAAACTATGTCCAGTAGCTAAAATGAGAGTCTTCGATCCAACGTGGCTGGCCGGTACGCCATGTTCACTGCCAACGTTAATCAGAATCTCTCGATCCGTCAGCTTCTTACATCGTTCCAGATCCTGGTTCAAAACAGCAATATGGGCGCTTGCCCCTGAGTCAAGAATCCATGAAGTGAAAAACACAGTTAAAGAACAGTTAGTTTGTAAAACAGTTTATTCAATACCTGAAGCCTCCGAAGCTTTGAGCTTCGGGTAGTTCCTCTTCCAATGGCCCATCTATTGGCAGTGTAGGCACTTATCAGTTGCCTTAGGACCCTTCTGAACGATCTTGGCATTGCCCTTTTTATTTATCCCTACTTTAGGCTTAATTAACTTGTTCGGCTTTTTCGGTGTTGAGCTCTTACACCGCATCGTCGTAACAAGCGCTACTTCCTTTCCCTTCTCTTTTTTGATCTGACTCTGAGTCTGAACAAGCTGATTCATCAAATCCGGCAAGGTTAACTTGGGATCGTTAAAGTTACAGTTAATGATAAATTGTGTGAACGACGCAGGTAGCGGCTGAATGATCAGATCTATTTGAAGCACATGATGAATAGGAAATGTAAGAGACTCCAACTCCTCAACCCATCCAATCATCTTGTGCACATGTTCTCCGACATCAGCGCCTTCAGCAAGCTGTGTGTGAAAGAGCTTCTCATAAACGACATATCGAGACAGTCTAGACTGCTCGCCATAAAGCTCCTTCAGATGAATCAATATCTCACGCATGCTCATGTCCACATGGCTACGCTGAACATCATTGTTCATCGCATAAAGCATATAAGCCTTGACCCTAGCACTGTCTCCCAACCACTTGGCGTGAAGTGCTCGGTCATCATTACTCGTACTATCCCCTGGGGTGAGTGGGATGAGACAATGGAGCGTATACTCTAAGTTCTCCAGAGTAAGGAAAACACGTATATGATGGAGCCAGTCCGCAATGTTTGGACCTTCCAAACTATTCTTAGTGATCAACATCATAAATGGTGATGTCACCGTAAACAATAGAAAGAAGAAAACAAATAATCTGCGGAAATAAAGATAAGAAGGTTAGGTTGACGTATTACTCGATTAATCACAAATAAAACTTTTCATTATGCTTGACTCCCACTATTTTTTCTCAAAATCCCATTCTCCCGAAAGGAATTTCGAAAATCTCGTTGATGGTTTCATAGTGGAGTTGAGTTCCCCGCTTTGCATTTAAACAATGTGCAACTAATAGATTGTTGGCCAGTTTAATTGAGCATCGCCGCGTCTTACAGGAACCCACAAATGAGTATTTTAACTTCTTTGTCTACAGTAAGGAACCCTAACGATAACTCTGCATATTGGGTATAACTGTTCTAAGTGATACCTATCAACGTCTGGCTCGAACCTAACACTTGGAAATTCCACCCGTAGGATAACACTTTGTAAGGTTGAATGTGTTTCTGTGAGCGGCGTTTAGAAAAACGCACCTGAACTACCTACGTCAAAGGTAAAATGTTTGGCGCCGATAACTCGGAACATGCCGTACATATACAAAGGCCGCAACAGTATCAAGCTTGATAGAAGACAGGAACCAGGCCTCTTTACTCACTTAGTAAATTTCAAACGGGAGAATACGTCTCACATAACCACATAAAGCATGCAGATCACTTCAAACCAACCACGTAATTTATAGTAAAACCTAGTTTGACTACAAGACTATCAATGCATACTATTTCTAATCTGTCTTATTTTATACAAAATACACGTCTTCGACCGTCATGGTTGACTCCAAGTTCTCGAACGTCTCATTCGTTTTGTACGTCTCACCTTGTACTTGTAGGGCCACCGTATTTAAACTAATCTTATCTAATAAAAACAGTAAAGTACAAGACGGAGGGATCATAAATCCCATACAGCCCGAATAATACAAAGTCGGGGGGAACCTTGTCTCCCTTAACAAATAACCCAAAAAAAAAAAGATAAGCCTAAGTCCACGCTGACGCCCTTCTGTATCACATATCATAGCATAAATGTTGGTTATACCCACGTTTATAAGTGGGATAATGTAACTTATTATGCCCCACGTATTAAGTCTCATATTTCCACTACTAATTAAGGTTAATAATTTTATTATTAATTGCTTAATTCATATTGGTCCAAGAGATAACATCTACATTGATGGAATGTACCTATAAATAGATAGAGTTGGTCCTCTCCTTAAACCACGCGATTCTTTTTTGTACATGATATTGAATTCCATGACTACACGAGTACATTTGTTAATTAACATCTTACATGATTTATTAACTGTTAATCCACGATTTTCTCGTGTGATCATGACTTATATGACGAACATGATTGATGATAAATAAGTATTTTCGACCTTTTGATTCGTATCATAATTACGCAGAATTGTATACGAATTATTCTGTTCATATATGATTCTCTCGTCGAATAATGATTTATTATTAAGATGATGTTCTTTTATTCATGTTTGACTTGCTGTTTACATATCACCTTCACTTATGCTTATTATGTGTGATTCAGTTTAGTTAATAACTTATTATTTAAATAATCGAGTTTCTTACTTCGGGAGGAATTATTTTTGAACGTGTCATATGGTCTGTTAAATGTTTGACCAACTAGACATAATGATCCAAGTTACGATCTTATGGGTTCAGAAATCCCTGTCGCACTTTAGTGTGACATTTTTTTTGTCACTTTATAAAAATATCATTATATCCCGTCCCGATCAGTGTTAAAACACCCGTAAATTATATTACACCTTAAATACTAGTAGACTGAGTGCTTAAACACACGCAAAAAAAAAATTGATAAGCACTCGATATATATTCTTTTGTGTTATATTTACTTTTTTGTGTTCCGACCAATGTTATATAATTATTTTTGTGTTTAAGCACTCAGCATAATAGTATTTATTGTGTAATATTATTTACGGGTGTTTTAACACTAATCGGGCGTGATGTAATTATATTTCTGTAAAGTGACACAAAAAGTAGCACACAAATGTGGGACAGAGGATCTGGTTCCCGATCTTATGACGTTAAATACTCGTTTATTATAAACTTGACCAAGTCATGTCTATGATAATGACAGAGTAGTCTTTAAGTGTTTTTGTGATTACATAATAGTCCCTGAATATTCTTTTGGTGACAAAACAATCCCTGAACAGTTTTAGTTACAGGAAAGCCCCCGAACTATAAAATATATTTTTCCGCTGTATTATGATAATATCTCAAGTATGCGTGATTTGTTAGTCACCAAAGTGGCCAAATTAGGTATGTTTTGAGATATTTATTAAATCAATTACTTGAGATTAATTCATGTTATTGATTCGATGACATAATATTTATCTCACGAGTATATTGATATTTATTGGAAAATAAAATATTAAGAACCGCCCAAAGGCCGGTCGATTATTTTATAGCTAATAAAATAAAAGTGGTATATTTTATTTGATATGTTAGTATGTCCAAAGATGACTAACATGTCAAAATTACATAATTGACTAGTTAAATATATTAATTTTCCGAGCATCAAGTTATTGCGTGCGTTGTTGCATCTCCCAAAGGAGAACTTCGATGTGCATTTATACTTTTACGATGTATGAATCCATTTACTCA
This sequence comes from Linderniella brevidens, assembly GCA_004919715.1. Taxonomy (NCBI): domain Eukaryota; kingdom Viridiplantae; phylum Streptophyta; class Magnoliopsida; order Lamiales; family Linderniaceae; genus Linderniella; species Linderniella brevidens. Next base: position 12,379,526 of record SWDC01000148.1, read on the forward strand.
AAGCACTAATATATGAGCAATGTTGTATATATTTGCAGCTTTCGCTCCTGTCTCTCTACCCTCGCAAGCATCTTCTGTTGTCAAATTCAACGGGCTAAATTATAATGAGTGGTCCGAACATGTTCAGTTTCACCTAGGTGTTATGAACCTTGATTCGGCATTACTAAATGAAAAGCCCGGTGATATTACTGCCAACAGCACTGATGATGAAATAGCTTTCCATGACGACTGGAAAAGGTCGAACAGACTAGGCTAAATGTTTTTGCGAATGACTGTATCGGAGAGCATCAAATGGGTACGCTGACCACCATGAAATTTTATGGTTCTCGGACTACGCATGATCATATTACTGAAATGATCAACTTAGCGGCAAAACTCGGATCCATGGGAATGAATGTGGAAAAGAGTTTTCTTGTGACGTTCATTATGAACTCCTTACCTCCTAAATACCGTCCATTCCAAATTAATTATAACACTATCAAAGATAAAGTGAAATGTGACAGAATTGCAATCCTTACTGATTCAAGAGGAGGCGAAGTTGAACAAGAATGGAGACCTTTCCGCTAATCTCATTGGTCATCAAGGAGCTGGCAAGAAAACCAGAAAGTAGAAAGAAAAGGGAAAGGGACCATTGAAAGTTAATGCGTCTTCTTCTCAAGTCCACAAGAAGGAACTCAAGAAAGATGTATGTGGTTTCTGTGGAAAAATGGGACACCACAAGAAGGACTGCCAGAAACGTAAGGCATGGTTCGAAAGGAAAGGTACGCATAGTTCTTTCGTATGTTTCGAATCAAATTTAACTGAAGTTTCTCGTAATACTTGGTGGATTGATTCTGGTAGTACTATTAACCTTACTAATGTGATGCAGGGACTCCTTCCAACCCAAATCATAAGCCCAAATGAAAGATTTCTGCACATGGGGAACTGAGTCAACGCATCAGTTGTAGCAATCAGAACTTATTGTTTAGTTTTACGCACTGGACATCATTTAGATCTTTTTCAGACTTTTTATTTTCCTCCTATTTCCCATAATTTAGTTTCTTTATCAAAACTTGATGCTGTTGGATTTACTTTTATGTTTGGTAATAGATGTTTCAGTTTATTTAAAAATAATATCTTTATCGGTTCCGTTATGATTCGTGATGATTATACAATTTAAATATTGATGATGATTTTACTGAGACTCTTATGATCTTGCATCATAAGGTTGGTATGAAACGTGGATTGCTGAAGGAAAAATGAGCATATTTGCTGCATAAACGTTTGGGTCACATATCCAAAGAAAGGATACAGAGATTACTAAAGAATGAATCCTATCAAATTTGGATTTTACTGATCTCGGTATTTGTCTGAAATGTATTAAAGGAAAACACATTAAACACACAAATAAAGGTAAAGCCACAAGAAGTACGCAACTCCTTGAAATTATACATACTGATATTTGCGGACATTTTGATATTCCATCTTTTGGTGGAGAAAAATATTTCATCACCTTCATTGATGATTTTTCACGTTATGGCTACGTCTATTTACTACATGAAAAGTCTCAATCATTAATTGCATTAGTTATTACCGAGATTGAGCAACAATTAGACAGAAAAGGTGAAAATCGTCAGATCTGACCACGATGGCGAATATTATGGAAAATATAACGAGAGTGGACAATGTCCAGGTCCAGTCGCTAAATTCCTCGAAAAAAATGGCATTTGTGCTCAATACACAATGACAGGCACATCCGAACAAAATGGTGTTGCAGAAAGGCGAAATCGTACCTTAATGGATATGGTTAGGAGCATGTTAAGTTGCTCATCTTTACCCTTGTCACTGTGGATGTACTGTTTGAAAATTGCCGTATATTTACTAAAAAGGGTTCCTAGTAAGGCAGTTTCAAAGACTCCTTTTGAACTGTGGACGGGAGGGAAACCCAGTTTAAGGCACCTGCACGTTTGGGGTTGCCAAGCAGAAATAAAAATGTTATAATCCACATGAAAGAAAATTGGATACGTTCCCAACCAGTGGATTTTTCATTGGTTATCCAGAAAAGTCAGAAGGGTACATATTTTATTTTCCTAACCACAGTACGAGAATTGTTGACACTGGAAACGCACAGTTTATTGAAAATGGTGAAATCAGTGGGAGTGTTGAACCACGTAATGTGGAACTTCAAGAAGTTAGGGTGGAGATCCCTTTACCTCAAACTTCTACTCAAGTTATTGTTCAGAATGCAAAATTACGACCAGAAACAACAAATAAATGAACAAACTCCCCATAATGAAACTTCACCTGATGAACCAACAATAAATGAACCACAACAATTAAGAAGATCTGCTATCTCTAATGATTATGTGGTATATCTACAAGAGTAAGAAGTTGACTTAGGAGTAGATGACGATTCAGTTTTGTTTTCACAAGCCATAGAAAGTAAATATTCAATTAAATGGTTCGACGCTATGAAAGAAGAGTTAAAATCAATGCAACATAATAATGTTTGGGATCTCGTCGAATTGCCAGAAGGTTGTAAAAGAGTTGGGTGTAAATGGGACTTTAAGACCAAACACGACTCGAATGGCAATGTCGAACGACATAAAGCTAGACTTGTTGCTAAAGGATTTACTCAGAAACACGGTGTCGATTATAAAGAGACCTTTTAACCTGTTTCAAGGAAGGACTCGTTTAGAATTGTCATGGCAGTGTTAGCTCATTATCATTTGGAGCTCCATCAAATGGATATGAAAACCGCCTTTCTGAATGGAATTTTAGAGGAGGAAGTTTACATGGACCAACCTGAAGGTTTCGCTATCAAAGAAAGGAACATATGGTGTGTAAACTTAACAAGTCGATATACAGACTCAAACAAGCTTCGCGGCAATGGATCATTGGAAAGCTGTAAAAGAAGTCCTAAGGTATCTGCAAGGAACGAAAGATCATATGCTCACTTACAGAAGATCGCCCATTATGGACGTGATCGGTTATTCAGATTTAGATTACGTCGGATGTGTTGACACAAGAAAATCAACATTCGTCTGTTTGTTCCTATTAGCTGGAGGAGCAATTTTATGGAAAAGTGCGAACCAGTCTGTCATTGCTGCATCGACTATGGAAGTTGAGTTTGTGGCATGCTTTGAGGTCACTGTTCAAGGTTTATGGCTGCAGAACTTTATTTCGGGAAATGGAATAGTCGACAGTATAGCCAAGCCGCTGAAATTTATTGCGATAAGTCTGCATCAGTATTCTTCTCTAAAAACGACAAGTATTCAAGGGTGTTAAGCATATGGAGCTTAAATACTTTGCTGTTAAAGAAGAAGTTCACAAAGAAGATTGTCAATCGAACATATTAGCACCAATCTTATGGTTGCAGATCCATTGACGAAAGGATTACCACCAAAGTTATTTAATGAACATGTTGAAAGGATGGGCATTATAAAAGGCCCTTATTAATGGTTTGGTGGTCTTTTGTTTCTTATTTATGATTTATGTATTTGACATTCTGAGCTCAGCTATATTATGTTTCTGATCATTAATGCATCATGTTTTCAATTATCGAATGTATATACATAAAAGAATTAAAGTAACAGGGTGAGTCTATAATTTAGACATTAATGTTGGACCATTATGATATATCTCATTACCATCACATTGACTGTAGAAATGATATTGTGATACATGGAAGGGACTGTGTCGCTGCAATGGCATACAACCGCCATGATCCTTGTTGCTTTGAAACATTATAATGATTAAAGGAATGACCAATTTATGAAGGAATTTAGCTCAAATTATGCATATTACGGAAATGATGATTATTAAACTGTTACGCATATGTGCTACGTGGGTCAAGTGGGAGAATGTTGGTTACACCCACGTTCATAAGTGGGATAATGTAACTTATTATGCCCCACATATTAAGTCCCATATTTCCACTATTAATTAAGGTTTAATAATTTTATGATTAATTGCTTAATTCCTATTGGTCCAAGAGATAACCTCTACATTGATGGAATGTACCTAAAAATAGATAAAGTTGGTCATCTCCTTAAACACACGTACGTTCATACTTCATCCATCATAAAGTAAATAAAAGTGAAGGTGTTTAAAAGGAGAGAAACACAACTTTATGTCTTCTCGGCTAATACGATGAATCCAAGTAAGTATATTTGTGCTTTAATGATTGTGTATACTATGAAAAGTGCGTTGTTTGAAGATAATGAGAATTATCGTAAAGCATGTTAGAACCGTAATTCCTCTTACAATTAACACCTATAAGCGACAATTAAATGCTCAAAGAAATCCGAAACAAAATTTTGACTTTTGTTGGTCCAGGCCCATTTAAGACCCATTTAGGCTTCTTGTTGGACCGGGCCGGGCCTTAGGCCCATCAGGGTTACCGAATTGGATTGGGCCTTTTTCACAGTTCGAACATGGCTTTATTTTTTGTCCAAACTTGATTTTAAGGCCCAAAAGCGAATTGAATTGGACCTAGACTAACTAGAGCCCATTAGGGTTTCTTAATCCCAATCGAAAACATCACCCCTGCCTCGCATGGTTGCCGGATCAGAACCAGACGACGTCGGAGCAGGAGTTCCACCCTCGACCGACGCGTCGCAGCCCCGACCCAGTGCCATGCATTTCACGCACGTTGCGGGCAGCTATGTGTCTCGGGTTTTCCGGCGAATGACGGCTGCCATACAGCCTCGTCAGACAAGAACTGAGCGTCGCGGAGTCAGGGCTTCGCCCCAGACCACCAAGCTGCTCTGTCCCAGCCCGGCGCATCGTCGGAAGATCCATTCATGCGCGCATCGCTCACACAATCGGGTGCGGGCAGATTCGCTGCTTTTTGGTTAACGGCGTGCCACGACAGCTTCGCTGCCTCCACGGACCAGAACAGGGCCTTCCTGGAGTCAGGGCTTCGCCCCGAGCCGGTGGGCTGCACTGCTCCAGCCCGGCGTGTCGCAAAAATGCCTTTCGGCCGCGTGATGCACACGTGACGACGAAAAATCTAACCCTAGAAACCATTTTGGCTCGTGTGTTCAACGTTCGGCCTTGAGCTGTGAGGTGCTGCGGTGATCATGGACCAGTGCTCCGCCATATATCGCCGTGTCCCATCCAGACAAACAACTCGGCTTTGGATTTGTGCCGAGCGTACGTGCCATGCACGTTCTCGGCTAATCCTTGGCCTGTTGATTCGGAATCCGTTTATGCTCGTTCTAATCTAAGTCTTGGCTTTGATACCACTGTTGGGGATCGTTCACAAGGTGTCACTCGGACGTGCGGAATTTAAAATTTTTCCCGGGATCCCCGTAAACCCCGGATCTCGGATACACATAGAAACATATTGATACACATAATAAAGCAGCCATAAACCCCAATCACATGTAAAGTAAAAGAGTTTCAGCCACTTTACTCTCGAATACAAGAATTGGTAGCTTTCGCCGATTCCCCGGTTTGAAACAACGCCTAGGTTGGAAGCAAACGCAAAAGAGGAGTCACGCCGACCCCAAGGATGTATCAAACTCGAAATCTTCCACGTATGGCTAGCAGGAGATCGAGTTATATCTCCAACGATTTATATTTAGGGTTTTTTCGTTTTTTCTCTCTTCTCGTTTTTTTTTAACTAAGCATCATTGGCCTTATTTTTAGTGGCCGAATTTGAGATATGCTCCCAGAGAAAATTTCGAAATTTCCTCGCTTAGTCCAACCAAAAATTTCGAATAGTTTGTTGCTTAGTCCAAGTTTGTTCCAAACAAATTAAACGTGTGAGTGATTTTCTAGCTCTTAAATTTCGAATTTTAATTCAAAATTTAAATCAAAACTTTTATTTAATTATCGAAAATATTAATATCTAATATTATATTAATTTCGAAAATTAAGTAAGGTAAAAATACCATATTACCCTTACTATTAAGTCTAGGTAAAATACCATATTTAACCTTATATTTAAAGTTAGGCTAGATAATTAAATTAAGCTTATATTAAATAATAACTTAATATAATTATATGTTTATATATATATATATATTAATTTCGGCCATGCCTTTAACCTAAGCTTAAAATTAGCACTTAGATTATCACTCAAGTCTCGATAAGCTCAACCAATGTCTAACATTCGTAAATTGTCAATCTTAACGACACACAACGCCCGTTAATTATTTGTTTAAGTCTCTTTTTAAAAGATACTACCTTGGTGGTGTTTTTTAAGCCCGACCCTCTTGGTTCGTCTCAATCGGCACTGGGAGGAATCAATGAGTTCGGTATTCACCTAGCCAATCCCGTGGTACCAAACCGAGTTACGTACGAAAGTGATCCATAATTCACGAACCGACTACAGATTTTGGTCCTAAGTTTAAACCCTTCACATATATCCTGGTCGAGTGAGAGTCATGGACCAGTCAAACTCACTAACTCGGCTCTTTGATAAATTCGTGATCCGCGAAATTACTAAACTGCCCTCAACGTCCCATGTGAGTCAGTTTATTACTCTGGCCAGAGACTTAGTAATTTCCCGTCCCCAAATATGCATAGGAAATATATCTCAATTACTTATGAGACAGTGAATCCCTTTTTGGTGGTTAAAGCCCGACAGTCACCCTCCGTTGTCAAGACCGCATTCCACCGCCGACCCATGCTCTCGGCAATACGGGCCTAACAAAGCTAGTGACAAGTCATGACCCCGAAGACAACACCGTCAGTGACCCCTTCAGTCTAAGGTTCACGTAGACTACGATAATCAATCGATCGATCATTAACACTCCTCGAATAATAAGTGTTAGGAATTAATTGTAGTGTCCTTAGTTAGTATTTGAGTTTTGGGTCAATATTAGTTAATTTATTGTATTTGGGGTCAAATTGTAAATATTTTATTGTTTGAGTCCCAAGCCTTAATATACCAACTCATGTGGTATATAAGGCATCCCATTAACCCTAATTAGGGTTGGTCAATGTATAATTCATAAAAGTAAGTTCTTAATTTCGGCACACACACACAAACACACACTGAAGGTGTTTTAAGAACTTTATCATTTTTAAGCCTTTGATCCTCTCTTGAGTGCGTAATCGGACTAACAAGTGGTATCAGAGCAAGACACGGATCGATCTGTGCAAATCTATACCAATTTCGTTTGATTTCGTCAAGATCGAAAGAGTTTACTAAGCAAATTTTATTTTCGATTTTTTTCAAGTATTTTGGGTTAGATCTTGCTGTTATTGATGTTTTTAAACCTTTAAATGCTTGATTATCAGTCTTGGCTTGTTTAGGAACTCGTTTAGATTAATTTTCGTCAAGTTTGAGAAATTTCTGGGGAGAAATCGATTGAAATTGGTGTGTTTTAAAGTTGCTGGAAAAATTTCGGGCGTTTCTCTAGAACAGTGTTTATTCACTCGAAGTTCGTTCTTGAACCCGAAAATTAACTCATATTGCCGAATTTCAATTGAAATTCGCCGAAATTGAGAAAATTTTCGATCAGAAAATTGACCGAATTTGAGTAAGCTAAGTTTATTCGCCGAATTTGCTTTCTACTGTTTAAAATTCACGGCGAATTTGGTCGAATTTTAAAATTAAGATTGCCCGAATTTCAACTTAAAATTTTCGGCGAAGTTTTGATTTAAGTCACCCGAATTTCTTAATTCTCGGCGAACTTTTATCAGAAAGTCACCCGAATTTAGTTTACCCGAATTTTGAAAGTAATTTTCGATAAAATTTTTCCTACCTTAATTTAATCCTGAACTTCGGCGAACTTATATTTGTCACCCGAATTTTGATTTCCTTTGATTTCAAAATTCTCGACAAAGTCTTTTCATCCGAATTTCAGAATTCAAATTTCGGCAACAACTCTACAAGTGCCCGAATTTTACTCTTTCAAATTAAAATAAAAAGTCGATCACTTAAACACAATTTCTATCCAACCAAAATTTATTCAAACTTAACGTTAATCTTTGACGTTATTTCTCGAAACTGACCATTTAGGATTGCAGATCACGACCGTGAACGATCATTAAAAGGCACTCAACTACATCCATGGATATCATAGCAATCGGAAGTGATAACAGACCCCCAATTCTAACAATGAAAAGGGGGGAGTCTACATATAAAGATATGGCCAAGAATGACATCATCTTGGCCAAAACACAAATTTGGTCACTGAGCTAGAAAATAAACTAGCTACTTCAGAAAAATCACTAGAATTAGCTGAAGCTAATCTAGTAAAATCTGAAGAAAAAGTAGTTTCCCTGACATCAAAACTGACCGTGCTTGAGCATATCCAGAATTCTCCATTAGAACACTTGCAAAAACTAGAAGCTCTGGAAAAGAAAAACGCAACAAATTATCAATGTGTGCTCAAACACTTAGGTGAAAAAGCAACTCTCAGATGTCATTTAGAAAATGCATCTGAGAAAATCTCGAAGCTTGAATCCGAGACTAATATGCTGAATGCAAATATTAGTCAATTAACCACTAGCCTGCGAATTAGTGAAGAAGAGCGTATTGGTAAAACAGATCAATACAATCTTCTAATGGAGGAACGTAAGAAGCTTTACTCCAAAATCAAAAGTCTGGAGGACCTCCTTACGAAAAGGGGACAAACCGACAAAACGATTTTCTTGAATCAGCCTAAGGACACGAGATTTTACAATCCACGTGAGGGCTTAGGTTTTAAGCCAAACCAACCAACCACTGATAAACGGCCACTTGCTCTTTACAATGCTGCATACCTAGGACTAGGAATACCTAGCTTGTTAGCCTTTCTCAGATCATCTGAAGAAGAAGATAACCTAGAACAGGAAAAGCGCAAGAACAAAAGCAAGGCCGAAATATCCTTGGATTACAAGGAAATCAACGATAGTTATGGAAGTAGGGAAATTCCTCTTTCAAATGACTATCTACATATGTTTCCCCATCATCCCTCTGAATCTGATCAGCCCATGACAGAAACATCTAGCTCAAAGAACTCAGATCTTTGCCGAATTTACATTCCTCAAAAGATCAAGAATATTCAATCCACGATAGAGCTCGAACGGAAAACATTTCAAGCTGAAAAGGAGAAACTCCTTGAGAGAATTTCCTCACTTGAAAATCAATCATATGCTGATCTCGCTAAATCTTCTAAGTCGGAGTCTGTTACTATAACACCAATAGATTCCTCATCCATGAAGAATAGGCTAACTAAGAAGATTCTCATTCAAGCAACAGCTAACATCCCTTCACCATCTATGACAGATCTGAGACGGACAGAGACTGCTGGGAAGAAAAATTCAGGAACGCAAGAGAAGGATGCCAAAATCTTTGATAAAAAGACGAAGCAAAATTTGACTAGTGTTTCTGATTTAAAATTATTTCCAAAAACATTTAGAAATCTTTCTTCATGTAGTTCGAACTATGCTTCCGCTTATTCCCGTATTCCTTCCACAACAAGTTCTGTTAAGAATGTCAGTGATTATCTTACCTACGATAAGTGTATAGCTACGAATGCTAAATTTATACGTCGTAGAATATGATTTCAGGAACACACACGAAAACGGTTCTACCATCCAAAACGTCCAACCTAAAAGTTGACGAAAAGGTAGCTAGAACATTCAGAAGGCCAACTCCCACTGAAACAAAAGCTAAAGCTCAAGCTTTAGAGAAAAAGGTCAAAAACGTGACCAAATCAGACCCAAAAATACCTGAGCAATCGAAAACCCGAGCTGAAGCTAAGGGAAAAGATTGCAAACAAATCTGGGTAATTAAAACAGTGCTTGCTGCATGCACAAAGCTCTGTTTTCCTTTAGGGGTAAAGAAAATTTGGGTACCGAAAAACTCAGGAAAGATACAAGCCAACCTGGTACACAATTCACCCAATCTTGCATGCACTTTAACCTCTGCAAATGCGAGGACCCGTCTTAAACGGGATCTCTAACACTGCTTAAACTTATCTTGCAGATAAGTCATGTGTGGTACTTAGACTCGGGTTGCTCCACACACATGACTGGAAGAAAAGAACTGCTGAGCAACTACACAGAGAGATTTGGTGGAAAGGAGGAGTTTATTTCATTTTTATTAAGGGGGAGTTTATTTCATTTTTATTATGGGGGAGTATATTTCATATTTATTAAGGGGGAGCATATTTCAATTTTATTAAGGAGGAGCTTATTTTTATTACGGAGGAGTATATATCATTTTATTGAGGGGGAGCTCTTTGACATAATATAAAATTCCGAATCTGCAATTTATTTGCCAAAATTTCATCCAAATCCGATGGAATCGACCTATTTTAATTTTTAGGTTTCGGGCGAAATTCGAGTAAAATTCAAATTTTCATCCGAATTTCTGCTTTTCAATCCAAAATTCGGCGAATTTCTACTGTTCACTCGAAATTCGGCGAATTTCTACTGTACCCCGACTCCTCACAGTCGAATTCCATCGCCCGAATTTGTCAATTTCGGCAAATTCAATTTTAAAGACAAGCACCCGAATTTGATGAATGATGATAACAAATTCGATTTAATTTTTACTTACCCGAACTTCATTACAATTCGGCGAACAAAAATTTCAAATCCTCATTACCCGAACTTCATCAAATTCGGCGAACAAAACCTTTCAAATCCAAATTCGGCCAAATCAAACTTCGAGTATTAAACTTTTCAATGTACTCTTAGCCGAATTTGTGAACTTCGCCGCTTGTATTTCAAAAGTATAATCTTATTTACTTAAGCAAATTTCGGGCACTTTCATATAAAATTTTTCAAGTCCGAAATTTTTTTTCTAAGTAACGTCTTTAGTTACTCTGCCTATGCTAACAATTTTCTGTGTTTCCTTCTTAGCAGATTGAATAAAAATGTTACGAGAAATTGACGAAGTATTCCCTCAAAGTCAATGGGCCACTAAAATTCCCAACAACCCGGCCATTGACTTTGACAATATCTCGGTCCCAGCGCCGATATCCTTGACCAACTCCGCCGAAGGGACTTATCCACCAAAAATAAAACCCGACAAGTCCTTCCCTACCTTCGGTGGTTTCCAGTGATAATAACCCACTTTCAAGACCTACACCCCGAGATAACCCGTCGACCGAGATCGGAGGGATACCAAATTCCCAAGCTAGCATCCCTCCATTCTTCCAAATCCAAATTTGATCTCGAGTCGATGCGGATCCCTGACCACCTCCTACAAATCGCTAATCCTTCCAACCCAATAGTAGCGAGGTACCTCCAATCCATCACCCTTGAAGACACTCCTATGGTTCGACAAAACCCAGTCGAACCTACCCCGGGAATTAGCCTACCCCAGCCTCAGTTAGGTCTAGGAAGCGCCGCTTCCCCTCCTCGTTCCTCACGAAAAACAAAACGAGGGGAAGACGTAAGACGCATACAGGAGCGTCGCACCAAACAAAAACATGATCGACCTCCTCATCCTCTAACCCACTACAAAGCCGGGCCGAACCCGTAGGAACAGGAGACGACACGATCGTCTCCCGAGTAGCAGTCGTGCCATCAGGCCCAAGCACGCAAATAACCCTTCCAACCCATTCGGTCGTCTCCCAACAGACGACCGTCTCAATAGCACCGGAGGAGCCACGACAACCATCATTGCCTTATTCGGAGGCAATAGATGTTGAATTAAGCAGTTCACTTCCTCCGACTGCGCCCTCCTTGATCACAGGTCTAGTGTCCGCACCAACTAAAATTTTTTCCATTTCTAGGACACATACACTATTTTCCGCACCTCTAAGTCTTCCAGACTTAGACAGAACGCTCTCTGACGTCACTCTGGGGTTAATCTCCGAGGGACTGAGCGGAAGCCCCGAAACGATCAACATACCAGTCGTCTCGGGCCAACGGTCTGAGTTTGTCTTAGCACCGTTGCCACCGGTGTGCCTTGGTGGCCCCGGAAGACCCACTACAGTGGGCGGCACGTCAGAAATCTACTCTGACGTCGCGACAACGGCACGCCTCAGTGGCTCCGTTTTATTTCCCGATCCGTTTGTGACGGAGTCTCGGCTACGATCTTTTGGCGACGAACTAGTGGAAAAAGTCCGGGCCATGATCGAAACATCAAGACAAGACAAAGGCAAGACTCCAGTCACACACGAGACAGCTGCTGCTGTTCCTTCACTCACACAACCAGAAGAAGGACCGTGGGACGTGCCCATTGAAGAACTCTTCAACATTCTTTTGGCACGTATCCGGTCGGCGCCACACCTGACACCGAAGGAGAAAGAAATCCAGAGGCTGATTGACCCCACCAGCTGCCGAACACAAGCCGGGGGCCTATCTGGATCGCGGGACGACCCTGAAGACGAGGACCGTCCCGAGGGGGAGAACCGACAGCGTGGAGTCGAATCCCCTCACCAGCAGTAGCCAACAACCAAAACAGTCCAAGAATCCAACCCGCTGGATACCTCAAGCTCAAAAGGCAAAACAAAACAAGTCTCCAGCACCACAATAATATTCCCTACCATGGAGATCTCAACCACAACCGAACAAAATACACAAGAGATCTCCAATACACTTTCCCTTTCGACACCCACTCCAGTCACTATAAGCCTTAGCTCACCAAGAACCTTCTACCGACAAAGTCCACCTCAAGCCACATCTATTGACCTCCAAATCTCGGAAGAAATCAGCCAACTCTACAATCCACATGATGTGGTAGAGAAATATCTATTTGAAGAAGGATGGCTGAAGCAACCGATGGACCTCCAGCTCGAAGCCAGATTTCGAGAAAACGCCAGACTATTCCTCGAAAAGGCGTCGATAAGCCTGGTGAAAGTCCATAAAGATGAGGAGCTGGAAGATCTGCAAAGTGACCTCCCCGATCTACCGGAACTACTCAAACATCAAGTCCAAAATGAGGATGCTCCACTTCTCATGTCAAAGATCGGGGCAACGGTCGATCTCCGTGGCAAAACGTCAGAATCTTAGTTCCATACCAAGAAGAGATAAGGAAAAGAATCTGGCGTAAAGAGGATCAGCTCGTCAAATTGAACGAGCTGGAGCTACGTGGGATGACGCACCTGTCAGAGCGCAGAGCCAATCTCTACCTTCTTTCCCTAAGACGTCTTCATATGTTCTTAGGGAAAGGAAATGATCTGGCTGCTCTCAGGCGAGAGGAAAAGCAGAGGCCCCGAATACAAGCCGTAGAAAGAGTTGGAATAGATCGGCTCGGGACCTTCCTACTAAGCGTCTACCACGTAGTGAGGGAAGACGGTACAAGAGAGACCTTGACAGAGGCTGACTTCCCGTACATCAGAGCTGAAGACATCTCACAGATGATTGGAAGCTACCGATACGTGGGAACGCTGCAGGACCAGGACGTCAAATTAGGATACATGACGATCAAAAGGTTCATGCTCCGACAAATCAAGTACGGAGCGACGCACGACCTGCAGCTAGCACTGGAGTCAAATGTCAGAAAGGTCAACCTCACCAAACCATCATTCGAGCTCCCTAACAAGTTGAATATGGTGAAGGCCACGTGTTCGAAAGTGAAGATCCAGCGGTGGTCTACATCAACTACAAGGGAGAAAAGCGAATATTGAAGACATCGGAGATACCAAAATTCTCCGACGGAACGCTCCTCATCATACGAGAGAAGTTGAGGAGCATACTGGATAAGATGGAAGGTGAAGGACCGGACACAAAAGCCAAGATACTGAATATGCTGAACAACATACAAGAAAGGCTTTCGTTCCGGAGGGAAATAAGGACGTACGAGCACAAGCTTGGACTACGGAACTCCGTGTACGCCCAGCAACGACCCAAAGGCTCAAAGAAACAGACAAAGACGAAGAAAGGACACTAAGGGGGAGAATGTTAGGAATTAATTGTAGTGTCCTTAGTTAGTATTTGAGTTTTGGGTCAATATTAGTTAATTTATTGTATTTGGGGTCAAATTGTAAATATTTTATTGTTTGAGTCCCAAGCCTTAATATACCAACTCATGTGGTATATAAGGCATCCCATTAACCCTAATTAGGGTTGGTCAATGTATAATTCTTAAAAGTAAGTTCTTAATTTCGGCACACACACACAAACACACTGAAGGTGTTTTAAGAACTTTATCATTTTTAAGCCTTTGATCCTCTCTTGAGTGCGTAATCGGACTAACAATAAGCCATGTGATCGTTTGATTACGAGTTTACATCCAAATACAAGTTAATCCATTGCTTCAACTCGTATCAATGTCATGACCTCCCACTTCCCAAGTGAATGATTGGCACAATCACGTAAGAGTCGTCAACAAATAAGTCGTGATCGGCGATTCCTGCACCCTACTGGAGCCTAAGACTTGTGGAAGTATTTAACCTTTAAGGATAATAGCTCACTGGTGCCCCTTCTCTCATCTAACGAGAATCGGTGACTAAACTCCAAACATTTGGGTTTTATTTATTCGCCTTCTTACGGATGCCAAGTAAGAAATATTGGACCAATAAATAATATGCCTTACGAATAAAATAAAACAAATAAAATTTTATTCCATAAATAAAATATCTGAATATATCGCTCAAATATAAAAAACAAATAATACATTTTTCGTCTATGCCTTATTTCATTTTATCCGCAAATGGCATTCAGAAGGCATATCCCTAACAATCTCCCACTAGCACTCAATGTCATTCACAATGATATCTCAACCCCATTTTATCGAGGTGTCTATCAAGCATGGCCTTTGATAGAGGCTTGGTGAATGGGTCGGCCACGTTTTCCACAGATGTTATCTTCTGTACGGCTACATAGCCACTTTCAACGAATCCATGCAGCACGTGGTATTTTCTTTCTATATGTTTGGAATTACTGTGAGACCTGGGTTCCTTTGCTTGTGCGATCGCGCTACTATTGTCGCACCATAATGGTAAGGGTCGATCCACAGTGCTTGGAACCACTTGAAGTTCTTCGAAGAACTTCCTCATCCAGACACCCTCCTTAGCTGCCTCAGAGGCTGCTATATACTCCGCTTTAGTGGTGGAATCAACAGTTGTGCTTTGCTTGGAAATCTTCTATGACACCGCTCCGCCATTGAGCGTATAAACGAAACTAGAAGTGGGTTTTCGGTCATCCACGTCTGACTGGAACTACGAATCAGTATAACCGTCCACTTCTAATTCACCATTACCATAGACCAATATCATATCCTTAGTCTGTCTGAGGTACTTCAGGATATTCTTTACTGCCGTCCACTGTTCCTTACCAGGGTTAGCCTGATATCGACTGACTATGCTCACAACTTATGCGATGTCTGGTCGCATAGGTAAGAACCCTTTCTTAGAATCGTCCATCTTATATCTTTTTGAGGACCTTTTCTAAGTAAAGGGCCTGGGATAAACCTATCATTTTATTCGCTCGATCTCTAAAAAGGCGAATTCCCAGAATGTAGGTCGTTTCTCCCAGGTCTTTCATGGAGAACTCGGTCGAAAGCCACGCTTTCACCTCTGAGACCAAACCGATATCGTTTTCTATCAAAAGAATGTCGTCAACGTACAATACGAGGAATGATATCTTACTCCCATTGATCATTCTGTAGACGCATGGCTCAAGTTCATTCTTCATGAATCCGTAGTTTCTAACTACTTCATCCAATCGAAGATTCCAGCTCCTCGAGGCTTGCTTAAGTCCGCATATGCACTTATTTAATTTGCACACCTTGTGAGCATCTGCTTGCGATGTAAAACCCTTGGGCTGCTCCATGTAGATTTTCTCCTGGAGGATCCAGTTAGAAAAGCAAATTTCACATTCATCTACCAGATCTCAAAGAAGTAGTGTGCCGCTATGGCAAGCAGGATACGGATGGGCTTAATCAATTGGTGAAACAGTTTCCTCATAGTCAACTCCTTTTGACTATAACCCTTCGCTACAAGCCTGACTTTGTAGGTATCAACTAATCCGTCAGATCCAATCTTCTTGTAGATCCATTTACATCAAGTTGGTCTAAAACCACCGGTAGATCTAATAAAGTCCAGACATGGTTGAGGTGCATAGAGTCCATATCTGCTTTCATAGCCTCAAGCCACTTCAGCGAGTCTATATCTACCATTGCATGGTCAACGGTAGCGGGGTCGTCCCCAACGTTCCCTTCCGTCACAGCATCCTCGTGTTGGACGTGTACCATACCGTATCTCGCAGGCATACGAGATCTTCTACCTGACCTGCGCAATTGAGGTTGCATCTCGGACTGCTTCTCGGTGCTCGTCGGCTTTGGAGTCTCCGTAGGTGTCTCATCTAACTCTCCAAGAGCTACTTCCCTGCCAACTCTACCTTCTCGAACGAACTCATCTTCGAGAAAGTGAGCATGTATGGCTACGACAATCCTCTGATCATCGTGGAAGTAAAAATAGTATCCGATAAAGTCATCGGGATACCCACTGAAACGAACTTTCATTGACCACGATTCCAGCTTGTCTGTCATTAGCTTTTTCACAAAAGCGGGGCAACCCCAAATTCTTATGTGATTCAACCTTTGCCATTCCAAATTTCGTAACGAACTCGATCAACAGGCTTTGAATGGATTCTGTTCAGAATGTATACAACAGTCTGTAAGGCATATCCCCATAACGATATGGGGAGATCTGTGTAACTAAGCATTGATCGAACTTAATCTAATAATGTTCGATTTCTGCGTTCGGCAACCCCATTCAATTGTGGTGTTCAAGGAAGAGTAAACTGTGAAATGATTCCGTTCTCTTTCAAGAACTCATCAAACTCGAGACTCATATACTCGCCACCTCGATCTGATTGAATGGCTTTTATTTATCTCCCAATTTGCTTTTCCGCTAGTGTCTTGAATGCCTTGAACTTATAAAAGGTTTCAGACTTGTACCTCATCAGATACACGAAGCCGTAGCGAGCGTGATCATCTATAAAGGTATCAAAGTAGTGGAAATTACCTGGGGTCGTAACTGCAAACGGTCCGCAAACGTCTGTATGGATCAAACCTAGAATGTCAGTTTCTCTTTGAAAAGTCCATGTGAAGGGAGACTTAGTCATCTTACCAAGGATGCAAGATTCGCACGATCGATATGGACTTGATCCTGATGGCTTAATTATGCCATGTTTTTCCAACTCTTGAATCTTTCGATCTCCAGCATGACCGAGCCGAAGATGCCACAAATACTTCTTATTAGACTCTAAGTCCAGTTTGTTTGTTATTGGATTTATAGTTTTTATTTTATCTTGGGACATTAAGATAATACAAACCATTTAGTAATATGACATTTCAGACGCAATTTTTTCCAAAATAAATTTCGCAAATATTATTAATAAAACGAAATTCATAACCGAGTCTGCTCAAAACATGAATAGAAATAATATTCTTAAGCCCCTTGGGCCAAACTAAAACATCAGAAATAAATAAACTATGTCTACTAGATTAAACGAGAGTCTTCGATCCAACGTGGCTTGCCGGTTCGCTATGTCCACTGCCAACGTTAATCAGAATCTCTCGATCCGTTAGCTTCCTACTTTGTTCCAGACCCTGGTTCAAAACACAATATGGGCGCTAGCCCCTGAGTCAAGAATCCATGAAGTGGAAAACACAGTTAAAGAACATTTAATTTTTAAAACAGTTTGTTCAATACCTGAAGCCTCCGAAGCTTTGAGCTTCGGGAAGTCCCTCTTCCAATGGCCCAGCTGTTGGCAGTGTAGGCACTTATTAGTTGCCTTAGGACCCTTCTAAACTATCCTGGCCTTACCCTTTTTATTTATCCCTACTTTAGGCTTAATTAACTTGTTCGGCTTTTTCGGTGTCGACCTCTTAGACCGCGTCATCGCAACAAGCGCTACTTCCTTTCCCTTCGCCTTTTTGAGGTGACTCTGAGTCTGAACAAGCTGATTCATCAAATCCGGCAAGGTGAACTTGCGACTGTTCAAGTTACAGTTAATGATAAACTGTGTGAACGACGCAGGCAGCGACTGAAGGACCAGATCTATCTGAAGCTCATGATCAATAGGAAATGTAAGAGACTTCAAATCCTCAACCCATCAAATTATCTTGCGCACATGTTCTCCGACATCAGCGCCTTCAGCAAGCTTTGTGTGAAAAAGCTTTTCAGAAACGGCGTATCGAGACAGTATAGACTGCTCGCCATAAAGCTCCTTCAAGTGAATCAATATTTCGTGCATGCTCATGTCCACATGGCTACGCTAAAGATCATTGCTCATCGCAGAAAGCATATAAGCCTTGACCCTTGCACTGTCTGCCAACCACTTGGCGTGAAGTGCTCGGTCAGCATCACTCGTAGTATCCCCTAGGGTGAGTGGGATGGGACAATCGAGCATACACTCTAAGTTCTCTAGAGTAAGGAAAATCCTTAGATTCTGGAGCCAGCCCGGAAAGTTTGGACCTTCCGAACTATTCTTAGTGATTTACATCATAAATGGTGACGTCATCGTAAACAGTAGAAAGAAAACAAATAATCTGGTGAAAATAAAAATAATCTGGTGAAAACAAATAATGGTGACATCCTTGGAACGTATTATTTGATCAAGCACAAATAAGGACTTTTCATTTGGCTTGACTCCCACAATTTTTCTCAAAATCCCATTTTCCTTAAAGGAATTTTGATAACCTCATTGATGGTTTCATAGTGGAGTTGAGTTCCCTGCTTCGCATTTAAACAAGCCTCAACCTAACAGTTTGTTGGCCAGTCTAATCGAACGGCGCAACGTCTTACACGAACCCACCATTGAGGATTTCAACATCTTTGTCTATAGGAACCCTCATGATAACTCTGCATATTGGGTATAATCGATTTCATATGCTCCGGTGACGGCATGAGCTTAGTGAAACCGATTCCCATATATCATATATCATACCATTGAATGGACGTCACTTTGCTTAAGTGACGAGGGTTGTCATATCCTTAGCCTTCCCTAGGATTATAAAATTTGGTGTCCTTAAGTTAATTAAGGAAAATTGTTTGGTCCGTTTAACCCCTTTTAGCAAGAAAATCTTAGAGACTTTTAATATTCCAGTAAAGCTTATTGCGTTCCTCTACTAAAGCGTTATAGCGGCATAAACCTTCATTACGCTTTACTTCTACAGTAAAGCTTCCTGATAGCTCTTTTATTTTTGTTTCTAAGGTATCTACCTTAGTTTGTAATGACGTGACGTTGTCACGGGCCATTTTCAAGTACAATTTTTCATAAGCATTTTTTGCATAATTCTAATAAGACTGTAAGAAATATTAAAGTGTCCAATTTATTTATTAAGTCTAAGTCTTGTATTTTCTTTATTAAGTGAACTAGAGTCCAAGATGTGGGCTCTAGTAAGTTATTAGTAGTTGTGATGGGCCAAGTTGGGGCCCAAGTGTTTATACTTATTCAAAGGTATAACTACCTAAACCCTACACTTTAATTAGTGTGAATAAAAATACAGATTACCTTGATATCTGCGTTGTCTTTCTCTATCGCTAAAGAACACACATTCAAGGTAAACCCACATAAATCACTGTTTGATTCCCCTATTGTTGATCATTAATGTGTATGGTAACCAACAAGTGGTATTAGAGGCAAGATGTGATCGATTGGATTTAAGATTTTGGATTTTCAAGGCTGCTTTTCATTTTCGCAAGTTTTTCTTTGTCGTTCGCGATACAATATTGTTCCTCAACATTTTCGAGTGAAGTCGTGCCTATTTTGCTTAGTTTTAACATCGTCTAGTGTTATAGGACATTTTTTTAAGAAGACTTAGAAATTGTGCTTCCTTCATTAGTTATCCTTGTAGGGGCATAACTTTTATTTTTGATAGTGTAGGACTTACTAGTAAATATACCATGTATATAGGTATGAATACAATGTACATTATTGAAAATAAATACACAAGATTTCATAAATTGACAAGGGCTTGAAATTCATATTCTAGATAGAGAAACACACACAAAATACTTATCACTCTAAGCTTCTCTCTCTCCTGATCTTCAAAGAAGTTATTCTACCGAAGGTAACAAATCGTAAATCTATATTCGAATATCTATAATCCATGGATGGATCTCTCAGTAGTTGATAAATTAGGACCTAACAATTGGTATCAGAGGAAATATGTCAACTACTACTCCAGGAAATTTCAATTAACTAAACAAAACAAAGTTGGAGTAGCTCTAATGGCTGAACAAGAGCACTGGCTAGAAGACACAACTGATTATGAAAGGGACAACTTAGCTCTAATTGCATTTCTTGACGATACCTCCGACGCAAGTTCAACCAGGAGGTCTGACGACGACAAAGCATCAACCTCGTCTCAAGAGGTAGCTACACCTGAATCTACATTATTAATCATGTTAGAATCTTTACAAATTAAATATGCTAACATGAAAAGTGAGCGGAAAAGTACAAAAGAGTTAGAGGAAAGACTAGCATTCTCTGGCGAAGTGCCCTAAGCAGAGAGTGTCTAGTATAGAAATTAACAAGAAAAATATTGATAGAATTGACTCATTTCCAAATTTTCTTCTGTACCAAAAACAAAGGACACTCGTAAAGAGAGCCGTCTCTACTTTTCATGTTGTTGCTTCAAATTATGCTTTAAAATCTATTAATTTTGAAAGCACAAATTTTGAAATCACTCCACTTCCGAAAATAATCATTCTAAGACAAATGTGAGTCTTATGTATCATAGGAGACAAGATACAACTATTAAGGAAGCTTATAGCTCGATACATTCTTGCTCTCACCTGAGGTATCCACTCCAAGTTCACTAAGCCAAACACATTAGGAGACTAGCTGGAGAAAAGATATTCTCCTCAACTAAGAATGATAAGACATTTTTCCGAGTTGAAATTAATCTACCATGTAAGGTTCACCGGCAATGGATTCCCAAAACACCATCTAAGAAAATGCAAGCCAAAAAGGCTCAGTTGCCTAAAGAGTTACCACCTAAACCAACTACTAATAAGTTTGTTTGGGTACCTAAAAACAACATTAGTTTAGGAACCAAATGTGAACAAACTTTAACTACTAAATTTTCTAATCCGAGAGAACCCATTTATATGTAGGTACCTAAGTGTCTCTAAACTTTTCTATGAAGATTCATCATTTGTGGTATCTAGATTCGGGTTGCTCCACAAACATGATGGGAAATCAAGAACTGCTGAGCAACTATCAAAGACAGATACAACGGTAAAGTCAGATTCGACAACAACGATTCAACTCCAATTCTAGGCTTTGGAGATATCATTCTGAAGAATCTAACAAAAGGATGTCTCTTACGTCAAATGTCTGAAACAAAACCTGTTCAGCATAGGACAATTCTGCGATAAAGGCTTTCAAGTGGTATTTCTAGCTGATCAGTGCAGAGTTCTAAATAGTCAGAATCAGGAACTTTTTACTGGAGCCTCGAAGATCTAATCTCTACACCATAGATATGACAACAGTACGACTTACCAAGTGAAAGTCTATCAATTTGAATCAAAGGGACTTTGAATGGATTATTTTTAGGCTCTGACTAAAAGGGTAGGAAATTTTTGGGATTAGTAAGCTTAAAATTCTTCAATTCCAGGGCCCATTTTGAAATTCATTTCTGCTCCTTTTTCTTTTCTTTTCTTCTGTACTTGTTCAATATAACTCTTCTGCTTGACGAAGCTTTGTGAGATGAGATCTTCTTTTGTTTTCGGGCCGAGACCGTGTTGCACAGCTATGGAATTCGAACCCAAGGTTGTGCTCCTCTTCTCGTTTTCTCGATAATAGATGTAGATTATCGTTCTAGAAGTTCACTTCGAGGTGCTTCTCTTATAGGAGTATACGGGATTATCTAGGAGAAGTTCACGACGAGATCCATGTTTCTCTTTTATAAAGATTGAGAAATTCATCATGTGCATCTCTTTTTCTCTCCCCCTCTTTTTCTTGATTGAGCAACCACGAAACTTAAGGTTGAAGGCTAAATCGGGTTTCAAAAGAAAAAGAATGTCGGAGAAGGCTCAAAGGGGATCTCTAGAGAAAATAGTAAATGATTGATAATTTGGGCCAAATGAGGGATTTCCTATTGATGACAAACCAACACAAAAGCCAAAATGAGGCTACGAAGTACAAATCAAGATATATACTTTTGGAGTATGACCCACTCAAAAAAAATTGAGGCTCAAATTCTCACATATATGAGGTGGCTTTGTGTCTAGTGAAACAAACGAAGCTCTTTTAATTAAAGAATGTCACATAAATTTTTAAGCAAAGAACTAAACATATATTAAAGAAATAGTTTTGTGAGTACATCAAAATAGTCAAAATTATCGTCATCCCCCATTTTTTTAGTGTATGTTATTATTATTATATATATACTATTTTATTTTTATTTTTATTTATCTTTTTGTATATAGAAAAAAATTTTGAAAGATAGAGCCACGCAAGATATAGTAAGAACTATCAAGAAGCACATAGAATATCATATAGAAGCATAATAGAGCATGTAGAGCACATTTCAAGTAAGAGTGAGATTCAACATGCCTAACATAACAATAAAGAATTTGAATTGTTTTTTATCCAATGACTTAGTGAATAAGTCGGCAAGTTGAAGCTCTATTTTAACAAAATACATACCTATAGTGCCTTTTTATACATGATCTTTTATAAAATGATAGCGAATATCTATGTTTCGTGCGGGAATGATGAATAAGATTGCAAATAATGGCAATAGCACTTTAAGAATCACTATAAATGGGAATGTTATTAAATTCAAACACGTAGTCGCGTAGTTGTGTCCGCATCCATAGAACTTGTGAGCAACAGCTGGCAGCCGCGACGTACTCCGCCTCAGCCGTCGATGTTGACATGCGATTATACTTCTTTGAGGACCAGCAGACCAACTTATTGCCTAGAAATTGTGCTCCACCAGACGTGCTTTTTCTGTCCATTCGACAACATGCATAATCAGCGTCAGTATAGCCAATTAATCTACAATCTTTGTCTATAGGATACCATAACCTTAAGTTGGGAGTTCCTTTGAGATAGCGTAGAATTTTCTTGACCGCGTGCATATGGGACTCCTTCGGGTCAGCTTGAAAACGAGTACAGAGGCAAGTGGCGAACATGATGTCGGGTCAGCTTGACGTCAAGTAGAGAAGAGATCCGATAATACTCCGATAGATTGTGATGTTGACTGCCTTGCCAGAAGGATCAACATCCAATTTGCAGTTTGTTGACATGGGAGTATTCATAGGTGTGCTCTTGTCTTGATTACATCTCTTCAAAATATCTCGGATATACTTGGTTTGACTGATGAATATTCCATCTTCGAGTTGCTTGACTTGTAATCCAAGAAAGAATTGGAGTTCGCCCATTAAGCTCATCTCAAATTTGGTCTTCATTAGATCACCAAATTTCTGACATAGTCGTTCATTTGTCGAGCCGAAGATGATGTCATCGACGTATACTTGAACGATCATCAAGTCCTTGCCTTGCTTTTTGATGAAAAATGTCGTATCGATTGTTCCTCTTATAAAGTTGGACTTTACTAGAAATTCGCTCAGAACATCATACCAAGCACAATGGGCTTGTTCTAGTCCGTATAGAGCTTTATCCAATCGATAGACATAATCAGGATGATTTTCGTGCACGAACCCTTCGGGTGGAGCGACATAGATATTTTGAAGTCTTTATGAGCCACGTATGCTAGAAATAATCGAATAGCTTCAATACGAGCAACCGGAGCATACGTCTCGTCGTAGTCAATACATTCTAGTTGATTGTACCCCGTGGCTACGAGTCGTGTATTATTCGTGATAATTTCACCGTTCCCGTTCTAATTTTTTAAAACCCATTTAGTTTCTATAATTGTTTTGTCATCCGGTCGAGGAACTAGTGTCCAAACTCGTAGACGTTCGAATTGGTTGAGTTCATCTTGCATTGAGATCACCCAATCCGTGTCTTGAAGGGCTTCAGCTACCTTAAGTAGTTCGTTTTGCCTTAAGAAGCACATGAATAGTCGCTTTGTGTAGATGTCCTAGTGCGTACTCCACTTGAAGGATCACTGATGGTCGATAGGATGAGCTCGAGTCCACTTACGTTCATGAGGAAGGACCGTAGTAGATCCATTGTTGTAGGTCGAGACATCCTGAATTAATGGGTTGATCATTCGTAATAGGGAAATTTATTTCTGAAGTTTATTGGAGTTTGAGGGTTCGAAATATCAATAGTGATTTCTACAGTAGAAGGAGAAGGTGCGCTGCTTGGTATAGAATGAGATGAAGCAGACATTTGAGACTCGTTCATATAAAAATGTTCAAATAAGAAATCCAAATCTTCCAAATCGGCGGGAATTGCTTCTTCTGACGTTGAGGTAGATGTTGTCGGAATTTGTTGACTTTGTGCCAACACGCCTATAAGCCCGAGTTCTGAACTGTTTTGTTCAGAAGCCAATTCGATCACTTCCTTAAAACTTGTAGTAGTAAAACAAGTTTTTCGTGTCAAAATTAGATATTTATCTAGCGAAAACAGTATCCGTCGAAAACAATTTCGCGTTGTTATTCTCGAAAATTATATTTATGTATGAATCGAAAAAGTAATTATAGAAGATAATGTTTTTCAAGTCTTATATTTGAGTGAAACTCACGAAAACAGTGTAAGTTATCGAGAAACTTTTTGGCTATAAACTTATTCGAAAAATAGTTTTCGAGCCATGTTTTCTTTCGATCGAATAACGATCGAAGAACAAAGTTCGAGTTCAATGGAACGATGAAAATCCAGATTCAACCGAAAAATTCAAGTTAGGTGCTGGGATTCTGGATAATCACTAAAATATAAGTTCTGAATATGAACAAACACAAGTTTAACCACGTTTTACAGCAAAATATATCGATTATGAAGAATATCAAATCGTATTCTAAACTTAATCGCAAACACAACTATCGATCGAAATCGAAAATCTGAAATAATCTGATGTTCTAAGCGATTGAAATCAATACGTAATCCACTCCTAACATATAATCTATCACTTTAACAACAAGATCATCAACAAAATTCGCAAAACTAAGCACGTAGATCAAAATGCATTTCACGTAAGTTTTTCGATCGAAAAATCTGGAAAATAATTTTGATCTTAGAATGGCTTTAATCCAACAAAGATCATGATCTGCTCAGATACCAATTATTAGGTCATATTTTATCAACTAACAATCAATCTAAGCATGAATTCTAGATATTGGAATAAAAAATCTCGAGAATTGTTCGAATATCGAGTTTGAAGATCGGGAGAGAGAAACGATTAGAGAGTGGGAGTTTTCGATTGTATTTCTCTCTCTAGAATGTGAATTCAATACTTTGCAATTTTTCTAAAAAACTTGTGTTATTGATTTTTGTTGTGGACATGGTATATATACCTCTATACATGGTATATTTACAAACTACTCCTACACTAATAAAAATACTAGCTACGGCCCTAATTACAAGGATAACTAATTTAACAAAGCACAATTTCTACGTTTCTTCACAAAATAATACAGTCGAAAAACTTTTCGGATTCTCAAAACTCTCCGGCGATTTCATAAAAACTCTTCAATCTTCATAGATGTTCCGTTCAAAAACGCACGAATCGCGACAGTTTCCCAAAATTATTTGATGGAAATTTTTTACGTCGCAACTTTTTTCGACTGAAACGTCTTAAAAACTCAAAAATAACGTGTTTAAACTCGATCATTCTGATTAAAAGCATGATATTTGGATTCACAGATGATTTCTAATCTTTCCGAGTATAGATTTACTCATGATTTACCCAAAATCATTTGCGCTTTTAAACGTTTGCTGTTTGATTTCAAACTTTTTCGATCGAAAATGTTCTTATCGCAAACAGTGTCATCGAAAAACTTTAGTTTTCGTTATGTTTTACTCGATCGCAAAATTCAGCGGCGAAAATCTTATGTTTTCGATATGTTTTTTATTCGATCGTAAAACTTCGCAGCAGAAACTTTAGTTCCCGATAAAAATTTTATTGGATCGCAAAAATAAGCGGCGAAAACCTTAAGTTTTTCGATACATTTTTATTCGATCGCAAAACAACATCGCGAAAAACTTAAGTTTTTCGACAACATTTTATTCGATCGCAAAATTACTCAGCGAAAAACTTTTGTTTCCGACAAATTTTTATTCGATCGTAAAAATCAGCGGCGAAAATCTTGAATTTTTCGATAAGTTTTTATGTGATCGCAAAACTTAGCGTTCGAATAAATCCACGCTCGAATAAAAATACGCTGAAAAGACCTAGTAAAATTTTCAAATTTTTTTTGCCTCTGTCATTTTCGCCCTGCACATTTACTTGGTAAAATTTGCATATGAATTATTTAATCTAATGAATTTTATTTCTTCTTTTCAGAAATGGCACATCAAGAGAACTCCCACATCTACTCTTATGTCCAATGGTTGACGGTCCACGACAACAACTACAAATTGGACCTCGCCACCTTCCGGTGTCCGGATGAATTAATAATCTCCATCCTTAAGGGACATCCTCTATGGCCAGCTCTAACGATGACAACCTTTGTACAAATGGTCTATCTCCTGCAATTCTGAGGATGTATGAAGAGCTACATCGTCGGACTGACGTGCAATACACAACGAAGATCAATCAAAAACACGTCATCATTGACAAGAACCTTCTGGCCATGGTGCTCAATCTACCGCATCACGAAGTCTACGACCAACTACCAACAGATGCGGTGATCGTGGATATGTTTCGGATGTGATATACGCCACCGCTGAGAAAATTGGCCAACTTAAAAAACAGCAAGATCCCACAATCATGGAGAACATTGCTCGACATCATCAACTAATGGCTCTCCACGAAGCACTCTGGTTTCGACAAAGCGAACGGGAACATCCACCGAATCTTTCATGGAGTCGTCTTCTCGAAAAAATACGACATGGGACAGCTAATATGGAACGACTTAGCGGACCAAATGCGTCAAAGGGAGACAAAGTCAAAGGCAAAGTTCCTCCCTTATGTTCGGCGGTTCCCGGTGCTGATCTCCCACCTGATGGAGGTACATCCAGAGATCCCACGTCTGCCACCCGTTGGAGTTTATATATCGCCGAGACTGCGGTTCTTCCATAACCCGAAGACATCCGATCTAGCACTCCAACCGATGCTGATCCCACCGATAAGGCCTACCAAGACTATTGCCAAAACAACTCCATCACGGAGGTAATCGTACGGTCCGTCGATCAGGCTCCGGTGGCTTCCCGACGAGAATCCTTGGTGGAGACAAACGAGTCCGAAGTCGCGGCTAAGGAGACAGAAACACCGGCTCTTGAGCCCGAATGTGTCCCTCAACAAGCCGAGTCTCTTGAGGCCACCGAGTCTGATGTGGAATGCAGACTACAATGAAAAGGCTCACGCAGACAACAGATTTCTGCCCCTTCTACATCTCCTACACAAATGGCTTCGATGACATTTCCTCCACCATCATCAGTATAGACAACCACACAGGTTCACATTGAACACGTTTTAACATCCATAGAGCTGATACATTCAGTATCATCTCAAGGATTGGATGGAAGCAACATTGGACCCTCGACATATTCGGAGCAAACAATGGGCCAACCCACCGAGTGGTGACTTCTGGGTTGTTAACGGATGTCCTTGGACGTTCCGGCATCTCAAGTCCTCTCTCAGGCGTCACGTCGGAGATCTTCTTCGATGTTGTGACTGTGGAGCGCCTCCCTGTCCCCACTTCGACACCAACCATGATCGTGACGGAGCAACGACTGCAAGAAGCCCTCTCCACAGCCAGCTCTTCTCTTGAAGATCGACTGATGGACAGGATGCTACAAGTCATTGAGACTTCCCGACGAGATACCGGCAAAGCACCAGTCTCAGAAGCAGCTCCGTCCGAAGCCCAAACCACACCCACACAACCCATCTTAACCACTCCATCCCAATCACCTTCACTCATCAACCCATACATCATACCAATAACCCAGCTTCACGACATCCTCATCTCTTGTCTACTAGAACTTGCGACAAGGACCCCAACTGAGGAGAGTCTCTACAAACGGCTAGTAAATGAACCCGAGCCGCCCGCCCAAACTCGTTGCCGTGAAGAAAGCCCCCGTATGAAGCGAAGACATGACTATCCCAATGATCCGGATCGTCATGAGGGGGACAAAAGGCAAAGGACCATAAGAAGCGGCCGTGAGAGTCGAGAAAAGCAAACATCGACTCGTGAAGCAGGAGGTTATCCACCAACCCACCAACCACACAACCCACTACCCTCGAACAAACAACCACTACATCCACCACACCCCACACACAAACACTACCTCCCACAAGTCCAAATCCAATCCCGACCTCCAACCTCCTCCAAAGTTAACCGGAAGCAGTCGTCTACGATCCACATGCGATCGTAGATGATTACATCTTAAACTAGAAGTGGTTGGCGCAATGGGAACCATAGGAAGCTTCTCAAGCCAGGCTTTCCAATGTTGGATACTTTCTACAACAAGCTTCGGTAGATTTGGTGCTGCTTGAAGACGAAGAACTTCAAGAAGGCGAGAACTACAACTCCGCACTCCCTGAACTACCAGAGATGATCAAGCATTGAGTCGACTCTTCTCCTCGCTTATCTAAGGTGACTTCAGAATCAAAACGCCTTGGGAGAACGTACGGATTGAAGTTCCGTTTATTGAAGATATAAGGAAGCATATTTGGAGGGCTCCAAATCACATCAAGAAGCTAAATGAGCTGAATTTACGGGGCATCTCCCTCTTGGAAGAAAGGAAGAAGATGGAGCACACATTCTGAACTACCTTGGTCCTGATCGATGTGGTATCCCAACAGACCAGCTTAGAAGAAATTTCAGGGACAAGCCACCGATCCTCCCACTCTCGGCGTATCGCACACGATTGGAAGCTATCCAACCCCGGTATACCACATCGAGCGAGCGGACAACGACCATACTCGAGAGGAGATAGACGAAAGCTATATGCCATTCCTTTCACCAGACTAAGTGTATCGCCTGTTTGTGTACAAAAGAGAATACCAGACACCCACTGGTTATATCAAGAAAGAAGGACTCGAAGGGTTAAAGAGATTCATGGTGCGGCAGATCAAGTTCCACACCGCACACGACCTTCAAATTGACGTAGAACACAATATGAAGAAGGTCAACATGGAGTCTCCTCTCATGAAAGGCTCTCGCTCAACGATTTCCCAGAGAATTACATCTTCAAGAAGCCAGGCCCTCCATCACATATTGGAATCCTATTATTGGAAAGACGAGAGTGATGATGAAGTCTGAAGTTCACAAATTCTGTTACGGGACATTGAAGCTCGTGAGGAAGAACATCGAGAAGAGGTTGACGGAGATCACTGAAGAAACAATCTTCGAGGACCTTGGTGAAGAAGAGGCCCCGCTCCTAAATGAGCTTCTGGATGCTATAAACGAAAGACTGGAGCTGATGAATGTTGTCCGACACTACGAGACAACATTGGGATCGATCTACGCCCGACAAGGATAAACGGAGCTGAATAGAGAACAGGCACAAAGGGGGGGGATTGAAGAAACATATAAGTTGTGCTTTGTTAATTAGTTATCCTTGTAATTAGGGGCGTCGCTCGTATTTTTGTTAGTGTATGACTAGTTTGTAAATATACCATGTATAGAGGTATATATACCATGTACACAACTAAAATTTCAAACCCTTGTGAATTTTTGAATCTTTTGTATTTATTTTCAATAGTGTACATTGTATTTATGCCTATATGCATGGTATATTTACTAGTAAGTCCTACAATATCAAAAATACAAGCCACGCCCCTAATTACAAGGATAACTAGTAAACGAAACACAATTTCTAAGTCTTTTTCAATCTCACCCTTTGTGCTCGTTTGCTCTTCAACTCTGTTTATCCTTGTCGGGCGTACAAGGACTTCCTAAATCCCAATGATGTCTCGTAGTGCGGACAACATTCCTCAACTCCAACCGTTCGTTAATCACGTTGAGAAGCTCATTCAGGAGCGGGGCTTCTTCTTCTCCAAGGTCCTCAAAAATCGTGTCTTCATCGATCTCCGCAACCTCCTTTCGATGTTCTTCCTTACGAGCTTCATCGCCCGTCGCAGAGCTTCTGTACCTCAGACTTCATCATCGCTCTCGTCTTTCCATGACTGGATTCCGATAAGTCATGGCGAGGCCTGGCTTTGAATATGTAGTTCTCCATGAAGTCGTTGAGCGGGAAGCATTTCATGAGTGTCGATTCCATGTTGACTTTCTTCATGTTATTCTCCACTGCGATCTGAAGGTCGTGTGTGGTGGGAAATTTAATCTGTCGTACCATGAATCTTTTCAATCCCTCGAGCCCTTCCTTCTTGATGTACCAGGACGTTTCTTGTGGAAGGAATGGTAGATAGTTTTCGTCTATCTCTTCTCGAGTGTGATTGACATCCGCTCGATCAATGATGTAGATCGGAGTTGGATACGGTCCAATCGTATGTGATACATCCACGAGTTGGAAGATCGGTGGCTTGTCCATAAAGTTTCTTTGCGTTGATCTGTTGGGATGCACTTCGATCCGGACCAAGGTAAGTAAGCATGAAGATGTGTTCCATCTTCTTCCGCTCCTTCCAATGAGAAATCCCCCGTAGATTAAGCTCGTTAACCTTCTTCATATGGTTTGGTACTCTCCAGATCTGCTTCCTTATGTCTTCAAGGAGGGGCACTTCAATCCGAACATTCTCCCATGGCGTCTCGACTCGGACACTCCCCTTTAAAAGACGATAAGGGTTGTACGCTTGGTGTCTTATCATCTCTGGCAACTCCAGGAGTTTGGTATTGTAGTCTTTACCTTCTTGAAGTTCTTCGTCTTCAAGCAGAACTAAATCGACCCAGGCTTGTTGCAAGAAGTATCTGACATTGGAGAGGCGAGCTTGAGCTGCTTCCTCTGGTTTTCAATGCGTCAGCCAGTTCTCGTTCAGAATGTAGTCGTCTACGATGGCGTGGGGATCGTAGTTGACTGTTGCTTCAGGTTGATCTTGAAGCACGAAGCTTGAGATTGGGTTCTGACTTTTGGGAGCCGGAGGTGTTGTGTGGGTGTGAAATGTGGTGGTTGTTTGTTGGCGGGTATTGGGTTGTGTTGGTGGGTTGGTTGACGATCCTCCATCTTCACGTTTTGAGGGTGTCTTTTCTCGTCCTTGACCACGACCGCTTTTGGTGGTCTACTGCCTTTTTGCTCCCTCATGGCGATCTTGATCGTCAGGATCGTCACGACTTTTTTTCGTTCGGGAGCTTTCTTCTCGGCAGCGTGTTAGAGCGGGCGGCTCGGGGTCATCCACTAGCCGGCGGTAGAGACTCTCCTCGGCAGAAGTCCTTGTCTCGGGGGCTAGAAGACGAGAAATTAGGATATTGTGAAGCTGGGTAATGGGTATGGTGTATGGGTTGATAAGGGAGGGAGATTGGTTTGGGGTGGTTAATATGGGTTGGATGGGAGTGTGTATGGTGGTGGTTAGTGGTGGTGAGGAAATGGGTTGGGAAAGGGGTTCGGATGGAGCGGCCTCAGAGACTGGTGCTTTTCCGGTATCTCGTCGGGAAGTCTCGATGGCATGGAGGACCCTTTCCATCAGCCGGTATTCAAGTGTGTTGAGAGCGGTGGAAAGAGTAGCTTGTAAGCGTTGCTCCATCACAAATTGTGGTACCTCTGGAGTGGGGCCAGGGAGGCGCTCCACTGTCACAACGTCAAAAAATATTAATGACGTGCCGCCTATGAAAGGACATGAGATATCGGGACGTCTGAAGACACCCGTTAGCAACCCAGAAGTCACCATTTCGGTGGGTTTGTTCATTGTTGTTTTCAAAGATGTCGGTGGACCAACGAGACTTCCATCAAAATCCTTGAGATGAAACCGTAGGAATCATCTCTATGGATGTTGAGACAGGTTTGATGGGAACCTGTGTAGTCATCAAGACTGGTCATGGTGGAGGAAGTAGATCCGAAGCCGTTGTAGTGGAGGGAGATGCAGATGGGGCATAAGATCGTTGACGACATGAACCCCTTCTTAATAATCTGCAATCCTCGTCTGAATCAGTGGCTTTAAGAGAGTCAACTGTTCGAGGTGTGGGCTCACAGGCTGCACCCTCGGGCTCAATGGCCGCTGCCTTATGCTCCCGAACCTCAGCTTCGGGCTCATGTGCGGCGACCCTACTTCCTAATTAAGTTAATTGGCGGATTTCCCTGCAACAGAACACGCGGAAGACCCGATAAAATTTTCTTTTTTTTTTAATTTAAATAACCTACATAGTATTATATCGGGTTTACAAAAATATCTACTATTAATACTTTGAGCCGAAGCCCCAAAATTTCAAACCCAATATCAAACACTATGCCACTCCACAGGTCGCGTCCCATGTACTGCGCCACCCTCAAAAGTCCGTGGAGTCACCGCCGCCAGCTCGCCATGAATCTCAACCCTGACACTAGTCGGTGTCGGGTTCATTCTTACCTACAAACAAAAATAGGATAGAACCCTGAGCTATTGCCCAGTAGGTGATTACATAACATGCAATACGTGCGTGCACTCCACCCAATCCCGGTTCCTCACAATATAATATAATGCACACTCGACAAATCTCATCTATCAATTCTCAATTCTCAACAGGGCCCTAGGTCAGACTCGGCACCCACGCGCGCAATGGCAAAGTACACCATCAACCATGCGGTAGCCCACACCGGCCGCGCCGGGTCGCTCCCTCCGCACACAATCTCAACCCGACGGCTTTTTCCCCGAATGTTATACCACAAGTTCGGGTAGACAGGAATCTCACATCTGTCTGCCGTCCCTGAGCCAAATAATATCCGGTGGTTTACACCTCGGGTGGCTCAATCCCGAGTAGATGGGTGTCGCAAACCCCCTCTCCCACCAAGTGCATAATCGAGTCTGAACCTGACTGCCAAAATCGGCAACTCTACCCTTCTCACATTCGACACAATATCGTGTCGCCGTATCATTACGGTACCTTCACCTCTCTTATGCATGTCGTGAAATGCATATCACATTCGTCACATATATCACGTATTATTTCTTACAAATAATACCCCAAAATACTCTCGTATCTTAAAATAAGGGTTGACCCGAAAATTCTAGTCAAAGTATGAATATACTTTGATTTAAAGATAAAATGAACTTAAAATAATTTTATTTGAATATTTGGGCCTAATTTAAGACAAAAGTCCAAAATAATTAGACTGGTCGAATCGTGAAGTTCGGTCAACTTCAGACTTTTTAAAAGCATATGGTCAACCCGACATTTGGAGTCAAAATTCGGGACTCTTCACAGTGTTAGCGGTATTGCCCGAATTTGGATTTCGCGCGTCATTTGATCGAATTTGCGAAGTCTGATTTAGTTCGCGTGTCACCCGAAATTCACTCACAGGAATCACCCCGCGAATTCAAGTTGACCCGCGAAACTTTAGTCCGACCCGCTACCTCTCTCACAGGAATCACCCTGTGGTCGACCCGCGAAATTAATTCTGACCCGCGAAAAACCCATTTACTCACACAATAAAATCCATTTGAGTCCGCGAAGAACTTTTCGCGACCCGAATATAATTCGCGAACTAAACTTCGGCGAACTATCGAAAATCTGCCCGAATTTCAACCTTTCAAATTTGGCGAAATTTAAAATTTGGCCCGCGACCTTCTTTTCTCACTCACATCTTTACAAATCTTTCGGCCCGCGAATTTTATCGCAGCCCGCGATTTTCTTTCCTCTCTCACACTTCACGAACCTTTTTGGCCCGCGAATTTCTTTTCAACCCGCGAATTTCTCATGAACTGAAACTTTCTTCATCTCATCGAAATTCATATTTTCCAGAACTTCATCACATGAATCCGTTCCAGATTTCACATAAACATGTAAGAATTCACAGAACTCATATATTGAGCTCAAACTTAACATCTCAACACAACAAATACAACACATAATCATTCAAAGCTCCCGAAATTCATGAATTCGGATGACCTTTCATCCAAATTCGTTAAACTTAAATAAATCAAACTTAAAAACAGTTTGTAGGGGTTAAAAACCACCTACCTCACTTCCAAGTTAGCCGAAATTGCTTAGTTCTTCTCTGCTTTTCTTCGTTTGTTTTCTCCTCTTTCTCTTTCTCTTTTTCTTTCGTTTGATATTTTCGTTTGTCCTTATCACCTTTTGAGATAAACCTTTAAAAGGAAAGTTACGTTTCCTTTCTCTTAAGGAAATCTCTTATTGGGCCTACTTTAAATTAATTTGGGCCCATATCTATTTATTTTACTCAAAGAGTATTTTTCTTATTTTCGGTTCAATTTCCCGAAAATTCGCTTTGTCCGAAAATTAACTTCATAATTTTCCGAAACTTACAGAATAATTTTCACGCTAATTGCGCATTATTCCCGTATTAATTTTACGGGTATTACATCATGTTTCTCCACGGGTGGTTCTTGACGGATAGACATCGGAGCTGGGTCGGAGGACCGAACCATGGCCTCTGTGATAGAGTCATTCTGGCAGTAATCTTGATAGGCTTCATCGATAAGGTCTGTCAGACGTAGGAGCTCCAACGGGATCAGCATGGGATGGAGTGACAGATCCGGTGCCTTCAGACTGTGGAAGAACCGCAGCCTCGGTGGTGTATATCCTCTGACAGGTGGTAGGCGGGGAATCTCCAGATGGACTTCCATTAAATGAAAGATCAGCATAGGCAACCAGTGACGTAAGGCATATACTTGACCTTTAACTTGGTTTCTCGTTGACGCGTTTGGTCCGCCAGGTGATTCTAGATAAGCTGGGTCACGTCATATTTTTTGGAGAAGATGACTCCATGGAAGATCCGCAGAATACTCCCGTTCGCCTTATCAAAACCTGAATGCTTCGGGCAGAGGCACTTGTTGATAATTCCAAACAAGGTCGTCCATGGATGAGGAATCCCGCTGATCTTAAAAATTGCAAGCTTTGACAGCGGTGGTTTGTATCCCATCCGAAGCATGTCTGCAACGATCTCCGCATCTGTGGTAGGGGATCGTAGACGTCGTGATGCGGTAGATCTAGAACTAAGGTAAGAAGATTCTTGTCGATGATGACGTGCTTTTGGTTGCTTTTTGTTGTGTAGGACACGTCATCACCCACAACATGGCTCTTCATGCATCCCTATAATTGTTGGAGATACACCTCTGGACTGACGCAATCATTGTGAGGGCTGGCCATAGGGGATGTTCTTTTAGTATTTAAGTGATGACTTCATCGGGGCATCGGAAGCTGGCTAAGTCTAGCTGATAGTAGTTGTGGTGGACAGTTAGCCAAGTTTCAGACGGATAGATGTAGGAATATTCTTGATGAGCCATCTCTGAAAAAAAAATGAATAAGAATCATTAGATAGTAAAATTCAATTGCAAATTATAGTTAGTGTTGAGTAATTCAAATTTACGTTGAGCACATATCAGTAATTTAAAAAAAAAATTACATTTAACCTTTATTTAGTTCGCGCAAACAATTTTCATTTGAATAACATTTGTCTTTGAAAAAATTTAGTAAAACTTGCTAAGTATTGATCGTGTATACTGTTTGTGGCATGTTTTTATTCGAACGATAAGTTTTACGATCGAATAAAATTTTATAGAAAACTCAAAGTTTTCGCTGTTGAGTTTTGCGATCGAAAAAAAACATAACGAAAAACTAAATGTTATCGCCGTTGAGTTTTGCGATCGAATAAAACGTATCAAAAACAAAAGTTTTTCGCTGCGTAGTTGTGCAATCGAATAAATATGTATCGAAAACTAAAGTTTTTCGCCGCGTAGTTTTGCGATCGAATAAAATTTTGTCGAAAAACTTCGTTTTTTTGCAACGTAGTTTGGCGATCTAATAAAATTTTATCGAAAAACTTAAGTTTTTCGCCGCTAGGTTTTACGATCGAATAAAAACTTATGGAAAACTAAAGTTCTCCGACAATACTGTTTGAGATTGAACGATTTTCGACCTAAAAAGTTTAGAATCAAACAATAAAATTTAGCAAATGACGATTTTGCGTAAAACATGAGTTAATCTGGACTCGAATATTAGAAATCAGTTGCGAATCCAAATATCTTGCATTTAATCGAAATGGTTGAATCTAAATCACAGAAAATTGGATTTCTTAAGTATTATTAGTCAAAAAGTTGCAAAGTTCAAAATTGTTGTGAATGAATTTGAAATACAGTCGCGATTAGTCGGAACTAAAAAATTAACCGAATCTGGATTCTACCTTCAAATCAGGCGAAATTTTAGAACTAAATGTGAAGTTGGTTGAAATTTTTTTAAATCGCCGTTTGAAGTTTTTAAGAATGTGAAGAGTTATTCGATTGATATGTTTGCGTGAGAAAAAGGTTTTCGATTGAAAAAGTGTATAAGTACTTTTTCGATTAAGAAATGTGAAATGATTTTGGGCCATGAAAATCATTTTGGGCTTTCGTTAAAATAAGATATGTTTAGTTTTGCAACGAAAAAATTTACTCTTTTAACTTTTGCACCCAAAAACAATTTAATAGAACTCCCCCGAAGTTCTGAAATAAATGCAATTAACTCCCAATGTTTGATGAAATTCATCACTTGACTCATCGGATGAGCTCAAAATTATCTGTAAAGCTTAGAATGAAACATGAGAAGTTGTAATTGCAAATTAATCATTTAGGAGATAATATAAAATATTCATGAAAAGCTCCCCCTCAACAAGTGCACATATAATGTTTTGGCAATTTAGCATATATCGTATTCAACACAAATATGCATATGAAAATTTTAAACAATATATGACATAAGCGAAAATAACACATTTAATTAATTCAGCGTAGATTGATGATCCCCTAATCATGTATATAAAAATTTGCATTTACATGTATTTTCATAAAATGTTGCATTTTGTCAATTACGTAATGCATTTAAAACGTGCGAAGATATTTTGTTTTGGGGTAAGATTTACCATTTTGATTATTATTATTACATAATAATTTCACATGACACAGAATAATAATTTGCCCTCAATTCATATCACTAAACTAATATCCTATGATCATAGAATAAACGATTTCGACAACTCTCTCATGGTTCGCTCATAGCATGCAATTTATATTTATCATGGTGATATTTAGTAGATATATCACTCATATCAACACGACAAAATTTTATCAATTAATATGTTATCGTAGCGCATTTAATCAACTTACAAGTGAAAGTCCATCAATTTGAATCAAAAGGACTTTGAAGGGATTATTATTTTAGGCTATGACTTAAAAGGGTAGGATAATTTTGAAATAAGTGAGCTTAAAATTCTTCAATTCCACAGGCCTTTTTTTTTTAAAAATTCATTTATGCTCCTTTTTCTTTTTTTTTTTCTTCTGCACTTGCTCAAGCTGAGTCTCTTCTTCTTTACGAGGCTTGAGAGATGAAATCTTTTTTTGTTCTCGGGCCGATACCGTGTTCCTTTTGAAGGTTCACAGTTATGGAATTCGATCCCAAGGTCGTGCTCATCTTCTCGTTTTCTCGATATAAGATATAGATTATCATTGGAGAAGTTCACTTCGAGGTGCTTCTCTTCTAGCAGTTTTGACGAGTATACGAGATTATCTAGGAAAAGTTCACACGAGATCCATGTTTCTCTTTAATAATCAAGAGATTATTTGAGTATTCATTATGTGCGTCTCCTTTTCTCCCTCTGTTTTCTTGGTTGAGCAACCCCCGGAACTTATGAACAAGGTTGAAGGCTTGATCGGGTTTCAAATGAAAAAGAATATTGGATAAGGCTCAAAGGGGATTACTAGAGGAAATAGTAAAGGATTTATAATTTGTCCAAGTGAGGAATTTCCTAATTGCCCTTATCATATTAATGACGAATTAACACAAAGTAAGAATGAGGCCACGAAGCACAAATCAAGAGACAAGCAAGTGAAGTGTGACATACTCAGGAAAAAAATTGAGGCTCAAATTCTTACATATATGATGTGGCTTTGTGTCTTCGTGAGACATACTAAGCTATTTGAACAAAAGAATGTCACATGAATTTTTAAGTAAATATCTATGCTTGTATCACAGAAATATCGTTGTAAGTAAAGCATAATGAACAAAATCATTGTCATCTCCCATTTTTTTATAATTTTATTTTATTTTATTATTTATTTATTTTTATTTTTATAAAAATATTTCAGAAATAAAATCACGCAAGACATAACATAGAAAATCAAGAAGCACATAGAACATCACACGTAAACATAATAGACATGTGAAGCACATTTCAAGTAAGATTGAGATTCAACATGTCTAACTTAGCGATAAGGAATTGAAATCGTTTTTCATCCAATGCCTTAGTGAAT
This sequence comes from Linderniella brevidens, assembly GCA_004919715.1. Lineage (NCBI taxonomy): Eukaryota > Viridiplantae > Streptophyta > Magnoliopsida > Lamiales > Linderniaceae > Linderniella > Linderniella brevidens. Next base: position 12,417,771 of record SWDC01000148.1, read on the forward strand.
AAGTCGGAAGTTGAAGCTCCGTTTTAACAAAATACATATCTATAGTGCTTTTTTCTACATTATCCTTTATAAAATTATAGCGAACGTCTATGTGTTTCGTGCGTGAATGATGAACATGATTGCAAGTAATGGCAATAGCACTTTGAGAATCACTATAAATAGGAATATTATTAAATTCAAACCCGTAGTCACGTAGTTACGTCCGCATCAACAGAACTTGTGAGCAACAACTTGGCAGCCGCGACGTAATCCGCCTCGGCCGTCGAAGTTGATACGCAACAACTTGTTTTTTCTGTCCATTCGACAACCTGCATGATTAGCGCCAGTATATCCAATTAGTCTAAAATCAGTGCCTTTTGGATATCATAACCCTAAGGTGGCTGTTCCTTTGAAATATCATAGAATTTGCTTGACCACGTGCATGTGGGACTCTTTTGGGTCGGCTTGAAACCGAGCGCAAAGGCAAGTGGCGAACATGATGTCGGGTCGGCTTGACGTTAAGTAGAGAAGAGAGCCAATGATACTTCGATACGTAGTGATGTTTATTGCCTTGCCAGAAGGATCATCATCAAATTTACAACTTGTTGACATGGGAGTATTCATAGGTGAGCTCTTTTCTTAATTAAATCTCTTCCGGATATCTCGTATATATTTGGTTTGACTGATGAAAATTCCATCGTCGAGCTGCTTGACTTGTAGTCCAAGAAAGATTAGAGTTCGCTCATTAAGCTCATCTCGAATTTTGTTTTCATCAGATCACCAAATTTTTGACAGAGTCGTTCATTTGTCGAGCCGAAACTAATGTCGTGGACATAAACTTGGACGATCACCAAGTCTTTGCCTTGCTTTTTCATGAATAGTGTTGTATCAATTGTTCATCTTATAAAGTTGCACTTTACTGGAAATTCGCTCAGAACATCAAACCAAGCTTGGGGGGCTTGTTCCGTAGAGAGCTTTATCCAATCGATAGACATAATTAGGATGATTTTCGTGCACGAACCCTTCAGGTTGAGCGACGTAGACTTCTTCTTTCAACACGTCGTTGAGAAATGCAGTTTTTACGTTCATTTGATAGACCTTGAACTCTTTATGAGCCGCGTACGCCAAAAAGAGTCGAATAGCTTCTATCCGAGCAACAGGAGCATATGTCTCGTCGTAGTCAATGCCTTCCTGTTTGTTGTAGCCTTTGGCTACGAGTCGTGCTTTGTTAATGATAATTTCACCGTTCTCGTTCTTTTTATTTTTGAAGACCCATTTTGTTCCTATAATTTTCTTGTTATGCTGTCGAGGAACTAGTGTCCAAACTTCTAGACGCTCGAACTGGTTGAGTTCGTCTTGCATTGCAATCACCCAATGCATGTCTTTAAGGGCTTAAACTACCTTGATTGGTTCGTTTTGGCTTAAAAAACACGTGAAAAGTCCATTATGTGTAGATGTCCTACTGCGTACTCCACTTGAAGGATCACCAATTATTTGATCGGCAAGATGAGCTCGTGTCCACTTGTGTTCATGAGGTAAAACCGAAGTAGAACCATCGTTGATATGTAGTTTGAGACATCCGGAATTGATAGGCTGATCATCCGTAAAAAGGAAATTCATTTCTGAAGTTAAATTTGATGGAATTTCGTCATTTGCATTAGTAGGAGCTGCAGCACTAGTTGGTGACTCAGAATCTTGAGAATCCACAACATTGGTTGGACTTTGAGGGTCAGGAATCTCATTTGGAATTTCCACCGTAGTAGGGGAAGGTGCGCTGCTTGGTATAGATTGCGATGAAGCAGGCGTTTGAGACTCGTTCCGATAAAAATATTCAAAAAGAAAGTACAAGTCTTCCAAATAAGCGGAAAGAGCTTATACTGACAGTGAGGGAGATGTTGTCGGAATTTGTTGACTTTGTGCTGACACGCCTATAAGCCCGGGTTCTGAACTGTCTTGTTCAGAAGACAAATCGGTCACTTCATGAAAGTGGCGTTGTAACTTTCCAATATTGTACGAGAAGACTTGATAGTATGCTTTTGAAGTTGACGAATATCCAACAAAGACGGTTTCAAATACTTTAGGGTTGAACTTGCTTCGATGCTCTCGATCGTTCACCAGAAAATACTTGCACCCGAACACTTTGAAGAAAGATATATTCAGTATTCTTTGATTTATTATCTCGTATGGCGTCTTTTCAAAGCGTTTGTGAATAATCGTCTGATTTTGTGTAAAGCAAGTTGTACTCACTACTTCAGCCCATAGAAAGTGAGGAAGACTGGAATGTATAAGCATTGTTCGTGCAGCTTCAACTAAAGTCCGGTTTTTCCGTTCTACGATGCCGTTTTTTGAGGCGTTTAGCGACTGAAAATTGTTGAACGATTCCAAGTGACTTATAGTAAGCGCTAAGACCTTGATTCTTGAATTCAGTCCCATTATCAGTCCTGATTACTTGGATCTTCTGTTGCATGGGATTCTGAGTTGTATTCACAAAATTTATTATCAAGTCTCCAGTCTCATCTTTAGTTAATAGAAATCTTGTCCAAGTGTAGCGAGAATAGTTGTCGACAATTACTAGAACATACTTACAACCGTTGATACTTTGTGTTTGCATTGGTCCACAAAGGTCAATGTGTAGTAATTCCAAGGCCGAGATGCGACAGCTACTTGCGTTTGTGTGACGCTCGCTTCATTTTTCCCATTTGACAAGCCGAACATTGATGCTCTTGTTGAAGTAAAATAGTTGGTAGACCATGGACAAACTTTTTAGTAGAAAGCTTGTGAAGAGTTTTGAGGTTAAGACGAGACATTCGTTGATGCCATAAGTTGTTCGATCTCAAGATTTTTTTATCAACTAAATTTTCGAGTCAAAATTTAGAGAAAAACATATTTCGATCGAATAATTCACTCTCGAAAAACTTTTAGTCAACAATTTTAGTCAAAATTAATGAAATATTCGATCACTTTTAATTTTTCGATTATAAATTTTTTCGATCAAAGTTCTTGCGATCAACAAATTATTCGACAAACTATTTATCGATAGGATATTTTCTTTGCAAAATTTTTCGGTCGAAAAATAATATTCGATAAACATACCTCGAAAAAATTTTGACGTCGAAAATCATTTTCGATTATAAGGTTTCAAATTTTTCAAATCGGAAACTTACTGCTCGAAAACTTTTTCGACTACTGAACTTTCAAACACACACACATTTTACACTAATTTGAATTTTTTTTTGGGAAATAAAAAAATCGTAATTTTCAAAACTTGCGAAAAATATTTTTCTCCGAATAATCTTCTTCGATAGTTAAAATTTTCGATCTAAAATTCAAAATTCTTTAACAAATTTTGATGGATCAACTCTTACATCAAATATTTTTCGCAATCAAAACAATTCCTCTTTAAAACCAAAAAATAGGATCGAAAAGAAAATTGTTTAAAGTACTAGCCAAACATTACATAACGACGTTTGTCACTTGTGAAGCACTTTTACCATCCCAATTTCAAACTTTCACGAGATCTTACCAATCAACTACAAATTGATGCTTACTCACTTCGAAACGACGTCCGCCTTCCAATTCTACGAAGAGGCGAATACACCGTATGGAGAAGCCGATTCATGAACTTCTTGGAGACAAAAGATCAAGCTACAAATTCGATAGCTTGTCTTGAAGAAGGCCCCACTCAATTTTGGCTTACCCAAGAAGGCGATGCCACTAATAATCCTCCCATTCCCGCCACTAGAACGCTCAAAAGTCCTAGTGAATACACCGAGGGGGAGCGATTAAGAGCTAAAGCAAATCTCGGAGCTAAGACTTTCCTGACGCAAGGCAATCCGAATGACATTTATATGCAAATAGATAGTCTATCTAGGCAAAGGCGATGTGGGACGAGCTCCACAAAATGATGCAGCGAACCGAGGTTAGAGTCAAGTAGAAGAAAGCGAACATTCTCACCGCTTATGACTCCTTCAAATCCAAGACGAAGGAAAATGTCTATATCAATGCTATTTAACTCTTCTAAAGGAGATGAGGAAAATAGACATTTTCAAGACCAATATGGAGGTCAACATCCGATTTCTGTCTTCTCTTCAACCGGAGTGGAAGAAAATACCCATGCAAATCCGTCAAAACAAGGAGTTAGCCGAAATGGATATCCACGCCGTCTTTGATCTCAATACGAGGAAGACATTAGCGATATACAAAAAGAACTAAAGGGCAAACGGATCGAAGACTCTATAGCTCTAGTTTTGGAAAGAAAAACTAGTCAATCTCGTAAAGATAAAAGAATCAAATTGTCGAGTTCTTCCGAAGATGAAGATGAATCAAAATCGGATTTCGAGCCTGATATGAAAGCGTTCAAGAAACAATTAGCTTGCATTACTAAAATGATGAGCAAAAAGTTCTATAAAAAGAAATCTTGCTATTCGGCTAATAGACGTTGCACCTTAATCTCTAAGCACCAGGAAAGATCGGCCGAGTCGTCAGAATCCAAAAACTCCAAAGAACCACTAAATTGCTACAAATGTGGAAAGATAGGGCACTTCGCCATAGAATACAATCTTCCTAAGAAGAAAGACGTTAATTACTACTCTAAGAAACTTCAACTAACCAAACAAAAGGAAGTTGGACTAGCTCTAATGGCCGAACAAGAGCACTGGCTAGAAGACACAACAGATTCTGACAACGACAATCTAGCTCTCATGGCGTTTCTTGACGATGCCTCAGACAAAAACTCAATGAGGAGGTCTGACGATGCCTCAGACGAAAAAGCATCAACCTCATCACAAGAGGTAACTACACCCGAATCTACATTATTAATCATGTTAGAATCTTTACAAACTAAGTATACTAACATGAAAAATGAGCGGAAAGGTACAAAAGAATTAGAGGAGAGACTAGCCCTTAGTGAAATTAATTTCCAAAAGAAACTAGATAATACAATTCACCTAGAAATTCTTTTATCTAATGCTAAGGAAACAAAAACTAGTCTTGAATTTAGATTAGCTACTTCTGAGACAAAAATCAACGACCTTAGTAAGACTCTTAGCGATTATCAGAGAGATTTGAAATTTCTAGAAATAATTTTAAGGAAATCTCTGACGAACATAAGAAGATTTACTCTAAGATTAAGACTTTAGACGATCTTCTAACGGAATGGGGGCAAACGGATCAGACTATCTTTCTAAATCAACCTCATGATATATAATTTTATAATCCAATAGAAGGCTTAGGTTTAACAATCCCTGTAACTTGAAAACGATAAATGTCAAACAATTATATGATATCAAGTACATGGTTTAGGATTAACTTCTTTAATGGCCTTTACTAATTCTTCTGAAATAAATGCCTTAGCAGAATCTAAACAAAAAGTCACAAATTGGACTGACATTCCCTTTGACTACACCGACTTGAATAATAGTTACAAGACACGGGAACGAAATCCGTTTTGTGATTATAAATCATTATATCCTTTAGAATCTTCTTAAATTTAAGGAAGAAAATTTCGATCATTCTAAAAATTCTAATATCTATTATATTCCCACTATTTCTAATTTCAACTTATGCTTTAAAATCTATTAATTTTGAAAGCACAACTTTTGAAAACGGCTCCACTTCTAAAAACAAATACCATCATTCTAAGACAAATGCAAGTCTTAAGTCTTATAGGAAACAAGATCCGACTATTAAGCAAGCTTATAGGTCGATACATTCTTGCCCTCATCTAAGGTACCCAGTCCAAGGACACTCGACTAAACACCTTAGGAGACTAGCTAGAGAAAAGATTTTCTCATGCACTACTAAGACTGATAAAACATTTGTCCGAGTTGAAATTAATCTCTCATGTAAGGTTCCCCCTCAATGGGTTTCCAAAACACCATCTAGGCCAACAAAAGCCAACAAGGCCAAGTTACCTAAAGATGTACCTCTTAAATCAAATACTTTTAAGTTGTTTTGGATACCTAAGAGCTCCAATAGTTTAGGAACCAAAAATGAACAAACCTTACCTACTAAATCTGCTAATCCAAGAGGACCCATTACTAAGTGGGTACCTATGTCGCTCTAAAATCTTTCTATGCAGATCCATCATGTGTGGTATATAGATTCTGTTTGCTCCACACACATGATGGGACATCAAGAACTGTTGAGCAACTATCAAGACTGTTACAACGGAAAAGTCAAATTCGGTAACAATAATTTAACTCCAATACTAGGCTTTGGAGATATCCTTCTGCAGAATCTGACAATCAAAGATGTCTCTTATGTCCAAGGTCTTAAACACAACCTGTTCGGCAAAGGACAATTATGTGATAAAGGATTTTAAGTGGTGTTTCTAGCTTATCAGTGCAGAATCTTAAATAGTCAGAATCAAGAACTTCTTACAGGATCTCGAAGATCTAATCTATACACCATAAATCTAACTACAGTACGACCTTTGACAGCTGTTTGCCTCATATCACATACTAATTGATTAAATACACTACGATAACAAATTAATTGATATAATTTTATCGTGTTGACATGAGTGATAAATCTACTAATTTCCATGATTAAAATAATTTGAGTGCTATGAGCGAACCTTGCAACAGTTGTCGAAATGATTCATACTATGATCTTAAAATATTAGTTTAGTTACATGATTTGACGGCAAATTAGTACTCTATATGTCATGAGAAATTTTTGCGTGATAATGTTCAAAATGGACAATCTGACCCCAAAAACAAAAATATTTTTTTGAAAAATATTTTTAAAAATATTCTCGCACATTTTAAATGCATTAAATACATTCTTTGGTTGAGACTTGAATGCGAATTGTTTTTTTTTTTTTTTTGAAAAACGCAAAATTCTCATAAATCTATGCTGAATTGATTAAATGCGTTACTTGTGCTTATATAAGTAAATTTTTTCGACGGAAACGTCTTAAAAACTCAAAATTAACGTGTTTGAAGAGACTTTAGAATTGTGTTTTGTTATTTTGTTATCGTTTTAGTTAGGGGCGTAATTAGTAGTTTTGATAGTGTAGGACTAAATAGTAAATGTACAATGTAAATAGGTATAAATACAATGTACACTATCAAAATCAAAACACAAGTTCATTTTTCGGAAAAATACAAGCTTGAATTCACATTCTAAGAGAGAGAATAGCTATCGAGAAATACTCTCTCGCAAGATCTTCAAAGAAGATATTCGACCAAAGGTATTTTGTAAGATTTATTATTCGAATATCTAGAATTCGTGCTTAGATCGATATGTAGTTGATATATGAGGTCCTAACAATTGGTTCAGAGCAGACGTGATCATTTTTGGATTGAATTCGAGATTTTTCCAGATTTTTCGATCAAAAAACTCAGGTGAATTATTTTTTGATCAATGCGCTTAATGTTTGCGAATTTTGTTGATGATCTTGCTGATTAAGTGATAGACTATATATTAGGAATGATTTACGTATTAATTTCAATCGCTTAGAACGTCATATTAATTCAGATTTTTGATTTAGATCGATATTTGCATTTGCGATCAAGTTTTGATTCCGATTTGATTTTCTTAATATTCGATATATTTTGCTGAAAAGTGGGGTTGTTCTTGTGTTTATTCATATTAAGAACTAAGAAACGAGTGATTATCCAGAATTCCAGCACCTAACTTGAACATCTCGGTCGAATCTGGAATTTTCATTGTTGTATTGAACTTGACTGTTCTTCGATGGAAAAACTTGGGTCGAAAAATATTTTTTTGACCCAAGTTTGCAGCCGAGAAATTTTTCGATGAGAAACAATGTTCTCGTGTGTTTTACTCAAATATAAGACTCGAAAAACATTATTTCGATAATTAGTTTTTTGATTCATATATAAATATCTTTTTCGAGCGTAATAAAGCGTATTTTTTTTCGACGGATACTGTTTTTGCTAAATAAATATCTAATTTTGACTCGAAAAACTTGTAATAGTAAAACAAGTTTTTCGATCACAAGTTTTTCGATCATTTAAATTTTCGAGTCAAAATCTAGCGAAAACATATTTCGATCGAATAATTCACACTCGAAAAAAATTTCAGTCAACAAATTGAGTCAAACTTCACGAGAAAAATTTCGATCACTCTTAATTTTTCGATTACAAATTTTTTTCGATAAAGGTTTTTGCGATCAATAATTATTCGACAAACTATTTTTCGACAGGATATTTACTCTGCAAAACTCTTAAGTTCGAAAAATAATTTTCGATAAATACAACAAAAAACTTATACAATCGAAAATCTTTTTCGATTATAGGTTCGAAATTTTTTTTAATCGAAAACTTTATTGCTCGAAAAAAATTTCGATCACTGTTCAAAACACACACATTTTACATTATTTTGAAAGAAATCAAAATTCGTAATTTTCAAAACTTACGAAAAATATTTGTCTCCGAATATTCGTTTATGATACTCAAAATTCCTGTTCTTAAATTTAAAATTAGCAAACTTTTGAAGTATCAATTCTCATATCAAATATTTTTCGAAATCAAAACAATTTCTCTTTAAACCGAAAAATAGATTCGAAAGGGAAATTGCATAAAGTACGAAATAAAAAGTACAAACGAAGTTTGTCACTTATGAAGCATTTTTACCATTTCAATTCCAAACTTTCACGAAGTTCTTACCAATCAACTACAAATGGATGCTTACTCTCTGGGAATCGACGTCCGCCCTCCAATTCTACGAAGAGGCGAATACAGTGTTTGGAGAAGCCGATTCTTGAACTTCTTGGAAACTAAAGATCAAGCTATCAATTTGATAGTTTCTCTTCAAGAAGGTCCCGCTCAATTTTGGCTCATCCAAGAAGGCGATGCCACCAATAATCCTCCCATTCCCGCCACTAGAAGACTCAAAATTTCTAGTGAATACACCGAGGGGGAGCGATTAAGAGCAAAAGCGGATTTAGGAGCCAAAACTTTCCTAATGCAAGGAATTCCTAACGACATCTATATGCAAATAGATAGTCTATCTAGTGCAAAAGCTATGTGGGATGAACTCCACAAAATGATCCAAAGAACCGAAGTTGGAGTCAAAGCCAAGAATGCCCATATTCTCACAGCTTACGACTCATTCAAAGCAAAGTCGGGGGAAAACATTTATGAACTCTCCCAACGCTATCTAACTCTTCTCAATGAAATGAGGAAGATAGAAATTTTCAAGACCAACATGGAGGTCAACATCAGATTTCTCTATTCTCTTCAACCGGAGTGGAAGAAAATATTCATGCAAATCCGTCAAAACAAGGATTTAGACGAAATGGATATCCACGCCGTCTTTGATAATCTCGCTCAACACGAAGAAGATATAAGCGATATATAAAAAGAACTTAAGGGCAAGCAGATCAAAGACTCTATAGCTCTAGTCTCTGAAAGAAAAACGAGTCGATCTCGCAAGGATAAAAGCATCAAGTTGCCAAGTTCTTCAGAAGATGAAGACGATTCCGAATCAGACTCTGAGCCATACATGAAGGAGTTCAAGAAACAATTGGCTCTCATTATTAAGATGTTGAGCAAAAAATTTTATCAAAATAAATCCTCCTCTTCGGCAAATAGACTTCGGACATCAAGCTCAAAGCACAAGGAAATATCGGCCAAGTCGTCAGAATCTAAAAACGCAAAAGAACCACAAAAGTGCTATAATTGTGGTAAGATAGGGCACTTCGCCAGAGAATGCAAACTTCCCAAGAAAAAGGACGCCAACTACTACTCCAATAAATTCCAACTAACTAAAAAAAAGAGGTTGGAGTAGCTCTGATGGCGGAACAAGAGCATTGGCTCGAAGATACCACAGATTCTGAAGACGAAAATCTTGCTCTAATGCATACATTGACGACGCCTCAAACGATAATTCATCAAGGAAGATGATGATGAAAAAGCATCCACATCATCAAAAGAGGTAACAATGCCTAATTCCACGTTATTAAACATGTTAGAATCTTTACAAATTAAGTATTCTAACATGAAGAATAAACGGAAAAGTAAAAAGGAATTAGAAGAAATACTAGCACTTAGTGAAAATAATTTTCAAAAGCAATTTGATAGAACGATTCACTTAGATATTCTCTTATCTAATGCTAAAGAAACCATAACTAGTCTTGAATCTAGGATAGCTACCTCTGAAATAAAAATAAATGACCTTAGTAAGACTCTTAGCGATTGTCAGAGAGATATAGAAATTTCTAGAATTAATTTTAAGAAAATCTCTGATGAACGTGAGAAGCTTTACTCTATGATTAAAACTTTAGACGATCTTCTTACAAAAAGGGGGGCAAACGGATCAGACTATATTTCTAAATCAACCTCTTGATATAGAATTTTATAATCCTAAAGAAGGCTTAGGTTTTAACAATCTCTGTAACTTGAAAAAGGTAAATGTCAAACAGTTATATGATATCAAGTATATGGGATTAGGATTAACCTCTCTAATGGCCTTTACTAATTCTTCCGAAATAAATGCCTTGGAAGAATCTAAACGAAAAGCCACTAATAGGACTGATATCCCCTTTGACTACCCCGAATTGAATAATAATTACAAGACACGAGAAATCAACCAGTCTAGTGACTATAATTCAATATATCCTTTAGAAGATCTTCCTGTTCAGGAAGAAAATAATGATCATTTTCAAAATTCTACTTTTTGTTATATTCCTGTTATTATTAAAAAATAGATGATATAAACGCTTCCTTAGAAACAGAAAGAAAGAATTTCAAAGCTGAAAAGAATGAGCTTTTATTGGAGATTTCTAATCTCAAAACTTCATTGGTTTTAAAATCTTATCCATTTTTACTTTGAAAGAAAAATCATTAAATAAGGACAAGATCAAATCTAAGAAAACACCTCCCATTATTTTAAAAAATATTTTAAAAGAAGATAAATCTTCTTTAAAGTGTAAAGGGAGGTAAGAATCCTTAAATGCTTCAAAAAGGAAAAAGGTTTTTTCTAACTCCTTTTCTACTTCATCCGCAGGTAGAGTAGAAAAAGAGGTGAAACATGCTAAGAAAAGAGCGCCTAGGATATAATTTCAGAAGAAAATTAATAGAAATGATTTATTTTCAAAATTTTCTTCTGTATCAAAAACTATGGACACTCGTAAGAAGACAGCCATTTCTGATTTTAATGTTGTTGCTTCCACTTATGTGTTAAAGCCTATTAATTTTGAAAGCACAAATTTTGAAATCGGCTCTACTGCTAAAAACAAAAACCATCATTCTAAGACAAATGCAAATCTTAAGTCTCGTAGGAAACAAGATCCGGCTATAAAGAAAGCTTATATCACGATACATTCTTGTCCTCATTTAAGGTATCCGGTCAAAGTACACTCAGCCAAACACTTTAAGAGACTAGCTAGAGAAATCATTTTCTTATATACTAAGACTAGTAAGATATTTGCCCGCGCTGAATTTAACATCCCATGTAAGATTCAACCTCAATGGGTTCCCAAGACACCATCTAGGCCAATACAAGCCCAAAAGGCCAAATTGCCTAAAGAGATACCACTTAAACCAACTAATACCAAGTTGGTTTGGGTACCTAAAAGCATAAATGGTTTTGGAATAAAAAATGAACGTTACCTACCAAATCTGCTAATCTGAGAGGACCCATTACTAAGTGGGTACCTATGTCTCTCTAAAATTTTCCTATGCAGGTCCATCATGTGTGGTATTTAGATTCCGGATGCTCCACACACATGACGGGAAATCAAGAACTGTTGAGCAACTACCAAGACCGTGACAACAAAAAAGTCAGATTTGGCAACAACGACTCAGCTCCAATACTAGGCTTTGGAGATATTATACTGCAGAATCGGACGATTAAAGATGTCTCTTACATCCAAGGTCTTAAACACAATTTGTTTAGCATAGGACAATTCTGTCAAAGGATTTCAAGTGGTGTTTCTAGCTGATCAGTGCAGAATATTAAATAGTTAGAATCAAGAACTTCTAACAGGATCACGAAGATCAAATCTATACACCATCGATCTGACAATAGTTCGACCTTCGACAACTGTTTGCCTCATCTCACAGACTACAATCAAGAGGAACAGCTTATGGCATCATTGCCTGTCTCATCTAAATCTCAAAGCTCTACACAATCTCTCTATCAAAAAGTTGGTACGCGGTCTACCAACGATTTCCATACATCAAGAGCATAATTGTCCGGCTTGTCAAATCGGAAAAATGAAGCGAGCATCACACAAGCTCAAGCAAGTTTCTTCTACATCTCGACCAATGTGGACCAATGCGTACACAAAGTATCAACGGTTGTAAATATGTGTTAGTAATTGTCGACGATTATTCTCACTACACATGAACAAGATATCTCCGAACAAAAGATGAGACTGGAGACTTGATAATCAGCTTTGTAAATACGACTCAAAATCTTCTGCAAAAGATAATCCAACTAATCCGGACTGATAACGGAACTGAATTCAAGAATCAATGTCTCAGCAAGTACTATCAGTCACTTAAAATTATTCAACAATTTTCAGCCGCTAAAATGCCGCAACAAATGGTGTCGTAAAACGGAAAAACCGGACTCTAGTTGAAGCTGCAAGAACAATCCTGATCCATTTCGGTCTTCCTCATTTTCTATGGGCTGAAGCATTAAGTACAGCATGCTTTACGCAAAATAGGACGATTATTCACAAACGCCTTGAAAAGACGCCGTATGAAATAATTAATCAAAGGATTCCGAATATCTCATTGTTCAAAGTATTCGGATGCAAATGTTTTGTGGTCAACGATCGGGAGCATCGAAGCAAGTTCGACCCTAAAGCATTTGAAGTCGTCTTTGTTGGATATTCATCCACGTCTAAAGCATACCGCGTCTACATCAAGTCTTCGCGTACTATTTTGGAAAGCTACAACGTCACTATTCAAGAAGTGACCGAATTAGCTTCTGACAAAACAGTTCAGAACCCGAGCTTATAGGCGTGTTTGCACAAAGTCAACAACTTCCGACAACTTCTACCTTAAGGTCAAAAGAAGCAATTCCCGCCGACCTGGAAGATTTAGATTCTCTATTTGAACATTTTTATCGGAACGAGTCAAATGTTTGCTTCGTCTCATTCAACACCAAGCAGTGCTCCTTCTCCCTCTACGGAAGAAATTCTAATTGAGGCACCCAATCCTCAGACTCCAACAAATATTCAAGAATCTCCTAATTCTGAATCTTCAACTAGTGTTGCAGCTCCTACAAATACAGATGAGGAAATTCCTTCCAATTCAACCTTTTCCCAACTATGAATGATCAACCCATCAATTCAGGAAGTCTCGATCTACAAATCAATAATGGATCTACTTCGGTTCTTCCTCACGAACGCAAGTGGACTCGAGCTCATCCCTATCGACCAAATTATCGGTGATCCTTCAAGTGGAGTACGCACTAGGATGTCTACACAAAGCAGATTATTCACATGCTTCTTAAGCCAAAACGAACCAATTAAGATTGTCGAAGCCCTTAAAGACCCGGATTGGGTAATCGCAATGCAAGATGAACTCAACCAATTCGAGCGTCTACGAGTTTGGACATTAGTTGGAACTAAATGGGTTTTCAAGAATAAGAAGAACGAGAACGGTGAAGTAATCAGGAATAAAGCACGACTCGTAGCCAAGGGGTACAATCAACAAGAATGAATTGACTACGACGAGACATATGCTCCGGTTGCACGTGTCGAAGCAATTCGACTATTCTAGCATATGCTGCTCATAAAGACTTCAAAGTCTATCAAATGGATGTTAAGACCGCCTTTTTCAACGATGTGTTAAAAGAAAAAGTCTACATAGCTCAACCCGATGGATTCGTGCACGAGAATCATCCCAATTATGTTTATCGATTAGAAAAAGCTCTCTATGGACTCAAACAAGCCCCTTGTGCTTGGTATGATGTTCTAAGCGAATTTTTAGTCAAGTCCAACTTCATAAGAGGAACCATCGATACGATTCTCTTCATCAAAAGACAAGGCAAAGACCTGATGATCGTTCATGTTTACATTGATGACATCATCTTCGGCTCGACGAATGAACGTCTCTGTCTGAAATTTGGTGACCTCATGAAGACCAAATTCGAGATGAGCTTAATGGGAGAACTCCAATTCTTTCTTGAAGTACAAGTAAAGCAACTCGAATATGGAACTTCATCAGTCAAACCAAATATATCCACGATATTCTGAAGAGATTTAATCAAGACAAGAGCACACCGATGAATACTCCCATGTCAACAAACTGCAAATTGGATGCTGATCCGTCTGGAAAAGTAGTCAACATCACAACCTATCGGAGCATTACCGGATCTCTTCTCTACTTGACGTCCAGCCGACCCGACATCATGTTCGCCACTTGCCTTTGTGCTCGTTTTCAAGCTGACCCAAAGGAGTCTCACATGCATGCAGTCAAACGAATTCTACGTTATCTCAAAGGAACTCCACACTTAGGGCTATGGTATCCAAAAGATACGGATTTTCGATAAATTGGCTATACTGACGCTGATTATGCAGGTTGTCGAATGGACAGAAAAAACACGTATGGCGGAGCAGAATTTTTAGGCGAAAAGTTGGTCTGCTGGTCCTCAAAGAAGCAAAATTGCGTGTCAACCTCGACGGCCGAAATGGAGTACGCATCGCGGCTGCCAGCTGATGCTCGCAAGTTCTATGGATGCGGACACAACTACGCAATTACGGAAATGGCAACTCCAATCTACCCACACATCTATCCTTCTCGAAGTTACATAACGGTTCACGACAACAACTACCAGCTGGACCTTGCTACATTTCGGTGTCCGGATGGAGATTCTCCATCCTCAAAGGACACCCTCTATGGCCAGCTCTGACAATGACCTCCACCGTAGCAATGGTCTATCTACAGCAATTTTGGGGAAGTATGCAGAGTCATGTCAATGGCGATAACGTGGAATACATGACGAAGATCAATACAATACATGTCGCCCTGAACAAGAACCTCATGGCAATGGTGCTCGATCTACCGCACCATGAACAGTACGACCCACTTCCAACGGATGCAAAGATCGTGGAAGATATGCTCCGGATGGGATACAAGCCCCCGCTGACCAAACTGGCGAATTTTCAAAACAGCGGGATCTCACATCCGTGGAGGACCTTGTTTGGCATAATCAATAAATGCCTCTCCCCAAAACACTCCGGCATCGACAAGGCGAACGGAAATATCCTTCGCATCATTCATGGAGTGGTTTTCTCAAATAAATACGACGTGGCCCAGTTTATATGGAATGATCTAGCGGACCAGATACGTCAAAGGGAGACCAAGTCGAACGCGAAGTACCTCCCATACGTACGGTGGTTCCCGGTGCTGATCTCACATTTTATTGACGTTCATCTAGAGATCCCGAGACTACCACCGGTTGGCGGATACATCTCACCTCGCCTCCGCTTCTTTCAAAACCCGATGGCAGCCGACCTAGCGCTCCAACCGATGCTGATCCCATTGGAGCTGCTCAGCCTAGCTGATCCAACGGACGAGGCCTACCAGGACTACTGTCAGAATAACTCCATCACGGAGGAGATGGTACGGGCCGTGGATTAAGCTCCGGCGCCTTCTCAAAGGGAATCTCTGGTGGAAATAACAAAGCCCGAAGCCCCGGCTCAGGAGAGAGAGAGACCGGTCGTTGAGCCCGAAGGTGTCCCTCAAGATGAATCGGATGAAGAATACAGACTTCAAAGAAGGGGCTCTCGCCGACAGCAAATATCGGCCCCGTCTGTATCTGCTACAATATTAATGGCTTCGATGCCAACTTCTCCACCAACAACGGATCATCCAACCGTACAGATTTAACTTGAATCTGTCTCAACGCCCATAGAGGTGATACCTACCGTATCATCTCAAGGATTGGATGGAAGCCCTATTTGAACCCCCCGATATCTTCGGAGCAAACAATAGGCCAACACCAGTCTTCGAGGCCGCTCCGTCAGAAGCTCAAACCACCCCCGTCTCCTCACCACCTCTAACCACCACCATACACACCCCCATACAACCCACCCTCACCACCCTTACTCTATCACCTTCACTCATCAACCCCTATACCATCCCGATCACCCAGCTTCATGACATACTCATCTCCCGACTCCTTGCCTTAGAGACCAGGACCCCCGCCGAGGAGAGTCTCTACAAAAGGCTGATCGATGAACCCGAGACGCCCGCCCAAACAAGGTGCCGAGAAGAAAGCTCCCGCACTAAAAGAAGACATGACGATCCCGATGATCTGGATCGTCATGAGGGGGAGAAAAGGCAATGAACCACACATAGCGGTCGTGGTTTGAGTCGAGAGCAACCAACAAAGACTCAAGAAGCTGGAGGATCATCCTCAAACCCACCAACCACACAACCCACAACCCGCCAACAAACGACAACATCTCTCACCACATCCCAAACACTACCTCCCTCTCCTAAAAATCCAAATCCAATCCCGACCTCTAACCTCCTCCAAGGCCAACCAGAAGCAGTCGTCTACAACCCACATCTGATCGTGGAAGAATATATCTTAAACGAGAAATGGATGACGAATGGGAACCAGAGGAAGCTGCTCAAGCTCGACTCTCCAACGTCAGATATTTCTTACAACAAGCTTATGTGGACTTGGTGCTGCTTGAAGATGAAGAACTTAAAGAAGGCGAGAACTACAATTCTGCTCTCCCAGAACTACCAGAAATGATCAGGCACAGAGTCGACTCTCCTCCCCGTTTATCAAAAGGGACAGTCAGAGTTGAGACGCCATGGGAGAATATCAAAATTGAAGTCATGCTCATTGAAGATGTTAGAAAGCAGATATGGAGGGCTTCCAACTTGATAAAGAAGCTCAACGAACTAAACCTACGGGGTATCTCACATTCGGAAGACAGGAAGAAGAGCACATCTTCATGCTCAACTATCTTGGTCCAGATCGAAGTTGCATCCCAACGGATCAACTGAAGAAAAACATCAGGGACAAGCCACCGATCCTCCATCCTGTGGGGGTTTTGCATTCGATTGGAAGCTTCCCTACCTCAATCTACCACATTGAGCGAGCGGACAGCAACCGCACTCGAGAAGAGATAGATGAGAGCTATCTCCCCTTCCTTATACCGAATGAGGTCTACCGTCTACATCAGATGTACAAAAGAAAATATCAGACGCCCTCTGGAAATATCAAGACAGAAGGACTCGGGGGATTGAAGAGATTCATGGTTCGGCAGATCAAGTATCACACCGCACACGATCTTTAAATTGCTATAGAGAATAATATGAAGAAGGTCAACATGGAGTCTCCGCTCATGAAGGGCTTCCCACTCAACGACTTTCCCGAGAACTACATATTCAACAAAACTTAGCCTCGCCATAACTTATCGGAATCCAATCACTGAAAAGATGAGAGCTATGATGAAGTAAGAAATCTACAAGTTCTGTGACGGGACGTTGAAGCTAGTGAGGAAGAACATCCAGAAAATATTGGGAGAGATCATTGAAGAGATGATATTTGAGGATCTTGGTGAAGAAGAGGCCACACTCTTAAATGAGCTTCTGGATGCGATTAATGAGAGGTTGGAGCTGAGGAATGATGTTCGACGTTACAAGACAGCATTGGGATTACGGAAATCATTCTACGCCCGACAAGGATAAATGGAGCTGAAACGAAGACAAGCACAAATGGGGAGATTGTAAAGACATTAGAATTGTGCGTTGTTATTTTGTTATCCTTGTAATTAGGGGCGTAATTAGTAGATTTGATAGTATATGACTAAATAATAAATATACCATGTAAATAGGTATAAATACAATGTACACTATCAAAATCAAAACACAAGTTCATTTTTCGGAAAAATACAAGCATTGAATTCACATTCTAAGAAACAGAATAGCCATCCAGAAACACTCTCTCTCAAGATCCTCAAAGAAGATATTCGATCGAATGTACTTTGTAAGATTTATCATTCGAATATCTAGAATTCGTGCTTAGATCGATTGGTAGTTGATATATGAGGTCCTAACAGTGCTTATACTCGAGCGTTCTGATTAAAATCATGATATTTGGATTCACAACTGATTTCTGATCGTTTCGAGTCCAAATTAACTCATGATTTACCCAGAAAGCGACATCTGCATTTTAAGCGTTTACTATTTGATTTCAAACTTTTTCGATCGAAAATGTTCTTATCGCAAATAGTGTCATCGAAAAACATTAGTTTTCGTTAAGTTTTATTCGATCGCAAAACTCATCGGCGAAAACCTTATGTTTTCGATATGTTTTTTATTCGATCGTAAAACTTCGCGGCGAAAACTTTAGTTTTCGATTAAATTTTATTCTATCGCAAAAAAAAAGCGGCATAAACCTTAAGTTGGATACATTTTTATTCGATCGCAAAATTACACGGCGAAAAACTTAAGTTTTTCGACAACATTTTATTCGATCGCAAAATTACTCAGCGAAAAACTTTTGTTTTCGACAAATTTTTATTCGATCGTAAAAATCAGCGGCAAAAATCTTGAATTTTTCGATAAGTTTTTATTCGATCGCAAAACTTAACGATCAAATAAATTCACGCTAGAATAAAAGCACGCTGAAAAGACTTAGCAAATTTTCAAATTTATTTTGGCCCAAGTCTTTCGATAATAAACTCTAAAACTTAGAAAAATTTCTGAAAGTTTTCTAAGTCATTTTTGCCATACACATTTACTTGGTAAATTTTGCATATGAATATTTCAATCTAATGAATTTTATTTCCTCTTTTCAGAAATGTCACATCAAGAGTACTCCCACATCTACTCTTCCGCCGAATGGCTGACGGTCCACGACAACAACTACCAATTGGACCTCGCCACCTTCCGATGTCCGGATGAAGTAATAATCTCAATCCTCAAGGGACATCCTCTACGGCCAACTCTGACGATGACCGCCTCCGTACAAATGGTCTATCTCCAGCAATTCCAGGGATGTATGCAGAGCTACGTCGTCAGCGATGACGTGCAATACACAACAAAGATCAATCAAAAACACGCCATCCTTGACAAGAATCTACTGGCCATGGTGCTCGATCTACCGCATCACGAGGACTACGACCAACTACCAACATATGCGGTGATCGTCGAGGATATGTTACAGATGGGCTATAAGCCACTGCTGACAAAATTGGCTAATTTCCAAAACAGCGGGATCCCACATCCATGGAGGACACTATTCGGCATCATCAACCAATGTCTCTCCCCAAAGCACTCCGGTTTCGACAAGGCGAACGGGAACATCCTCCGAATCTTCCACGGAGTCGTCTTCTCAAAAAAATACGACGTGGCCCAGCTAATATGGAACGACTTAGCGGACCAAATGCGTCACAGGGAGACAAAGTCGAAGGTGATGTTCCTCCCATATGTCCGGTGGTTCCCAGTGCTGATCTCCCACCTCATGGAAGAACATCCGGAGATCCCACGTCTGCCACCCGTTGGAGGTTATATACTGTCGTGGCTGCTGTTCTTTTATAACCCGAAGGCAGCCGATCTAGCACTCCCACTGATGCTGATCCCACTAGAGTTGCTAAGCCTGGCTGATCCCACCGACGAAACCTACCAGGACTATTGCCAAAACAATTCCATCACGGAGGCAATGGTCCGATCAGTCGATCAGGCTCTGGTGCCTTCCCAACGAGAATCCTTGGTGGTGACAAACGAGCCCGAAGCCGCGGCTCATGAGACAGAAACACCAGTTGTTGAGCCCGAAGGTGTCCCTCAACAAGTCGAATCTCTTGAGGCCACCGAGTCTGATGAGGAATGCATACTACAACGAAGGGGCTCACGCCGACAGCAGATCTCTGCCCCTTCTGCATCTCCTTCTACACAAATGGCTTCGGT
This sequence comes from Linderniella brevidens, assembly GCA_004919715.1. NCBI lineage: Eukaryota > Viridiplantae > Streptophyta > Magnoliopsida > Lamiales > Linderniaceae > Linderniella > Linderniella brevidens. Next base: position 12,437,609 of record SWDC01000148.1, read on the forward strand.
ACCATCTCCTCCACCACCATCGGTTCAGACAACCACACAGATTCACATTGAATATGTTTCAACATGCATATAGATGATGCATTCCGTATCATCTCAAGGATTGGGTTGAAGTCCCCTTGGACACCCGACATTATCGGAGCAAACAATGGGCCAACCCACCGAAGTGGTGACTTCTGGGTTGTTAACGGATGTCCTTGGACCTTCCGGCATTACAAGTCCTCTCCCAGGCGGCACGTCGGAGATCTTCTCCGATGTTTTGACAGTGGAGCGCCTCCTTGGCCCCACTCCACCCATGATTGTGACGGAGCAACGACTACAAGAAGCCCTCTCCACAACCATCTCTTCTCTTGAAGATGGACTGATGGACAAGAAGCTACAAACTATTCAGGCATCCCGACGGGATACCGGGAAAGCACTAGTCTCTGAGGCAGTTCCGTCCGAAGCCAACACCACACACATATCCTCACCACCACTAACCCACACCGTACACACCCCCATACAACCCACCTTATCCACTCCATCCCAATCACCTTCTCTCATCAACCATACACCATCCCTATCACCCAGCTTCACGACATCCTCATCTCTCGCCTACTAGCCCTCGAGATCAGGACCTCAGCTGAGGAGGCTCTCTACAAACGGCTAGTAGATGAACCCGAGCCGCCCGCCCAAACACGTTGCCGTGAAGAAATCTTCCGCACGAAGCGAAGACATGACGATCCCGATGATCCGGATCGTCATGAGGGGGAGAAAAGGCAAAGGACCACACGAACCAGCCGTGGTCAGTGTCGAGAAAAGCAAACAAAGACTCGTGAAGCCGGAGGTTCATCCACCAACCCACCAACCACACAACCCACTACCCGCCAACAAACAACCACTAAATCCACCACATCTCACACACAAACACTACCTCCCACAATTCCAAATCAAATTCCGACCTCCAACCTCCTCCAAAATCAATCGGAAGCAGTCGTCTACGATCCACATGCGATCGTAGATAATTATGTCTTAAACGAGAAGTGGCTGATGTAATGGGAACCAGAGGAAGCTGTTCAAGCCAGGCTTTCCAACATCAGATACTTCTTTTAACAAGCTTCGGTAGATTTGGTGCTGCTTGAAGACGAAGAACTTCAAGAAGGCGAGAACTACAACTCTGCACTCCCCGAACTACCAGAGATGATCAGGCATCGAGTCGACTCCCCTCCTCGCTTATCAAAGGGGATTGTCAGAGTTGAGACGCCTTGGGAGAATGTACAAATTAAAGTTCCGTTCATTGAAGATTTAAGGAAGTAGATTTGGAGGGCTCCTTATCGCATCAAGAAGCTTAATGAGCCGAATTGACAGGGCATCTTCCACTGGGAAGAGAGGAAGAAGTGGAGCACATCTTCATGCTCATCTACCTTGGTCCGGATCGAAGTTGCATCCCAACGGATCAGCTCAGAAGAAATTTCAGGGACAAGCCACCGATCCACAAACTCGTGGGCATATCGCACACGATTGGATGTTATCCAACCCCAATATACCACATCGAGCGAGCGACAACGACCATACTCGAGAGGATATAACCAAAAGCTATTTGCCATTCCTTCCACCGGACGAAGTGTATCGTCTGTTTCAGATGTACAAAAGAGAACACCAGACGCCCACTTGTTACATCAAAAAGGAAGGACTCGAGGGCTTAAAGAGATTCATGGTGCGACAGATCAAGTTCCACACAGCGCACGACCTTCAAATTTCCGTAGAGAACAATATGAAGAAGGTCAACATGGAGTCTCCGCTCATGAAATGCTTCCCGCTCAACGACTTCCCAGAGAATTACATCTTCAAGAAGCCAGGCCACGCCATCACTTATTAGAAAGATAAGAACGATGATGAAGTTTGAAGTTCAAAAATTCAGTGACGGGACGTTGAAGCTTGTGAGGAAGAACATCGAGAAGAGGTTGGCGGATATCACTGAAGAAAGGATCTTCGAAGACCTTGGTGAAGAAGAAGCCGCGCTCCTAAATGAGCTTTTGGATGCTATAAATGAGAGACTGGAGCTGAGGAATGCTGTCCGACACAACGAGACATCATTGGGATTGAGAAGATCGTTCTACGCCCGACAAGGATAAACGGAGCTGAAACGAGAACAAGCACAAAAGGGGAGATTGATGAAACATAGAAATTGTGCTTTCTTAAATTAGTTATCCTTGTAATTAGGGGCGTAACTCGTATTTTTTGTTAGTGTAGGACTAGTTTGTAAATATATCATGTATAGAGGTATATATACCATGTACACAACAAAAATCAATAACACAAGTGTTTTAGAAAAATTGCAAAGTATTGGATTCACATTCTAGAGAGAGAAAGATAATCGAAAACTTCCACTCTCTAATCGTTACTCTCTCCCAATCTTAAATCTCGATATTCGACCGAAGGTAATTCTCGAGATTTCTTATTCGAATATCTAGAATTCATGCTTTGATTGATTCTTAGTTGATAAAATAGGACCTAACATGTTGCGTGAGAATGAGTTTTTCGATCAAAAAAGTTATATTAATACATCTCGATCAGGTAAGGTTTAAAGGGCTTTGGGCCGAAAAAATATTTTGGCTTTCGTTAAAAAAAAGGTCTGATTTAACGAAAATAATTTTAATCTTTTACTTGTGAACCCAAAAAGAAATTTCAGAAGGCAATTATCTCCCAATTGTGATGAAATTCAACACTTGACTCCTCGGATGATTTCGAAATATTCTGTGATACTTCAAAAAATTTTTAGAAGTCGTGTTTGCAAGTAAATCATTTAGGAGATAAGACATATTTTCATGTAAACTTCCCCTCAACAACTGCACGTTTAACTTTTCGGTATCACATAGTTAATACAATTTTGCATATGAAAATTTACTATATAAGCATAAATAACGCATTTAATCAATTCAGCATAGATTCAAGAGTATTTTGCATTTTTAAAATTTTTTGCATTTAATAAAGTCTGAACCAATGTTGTATTTAATGCATTTATGTGCGAAAATATTATCAAAATTATTTTTCAAAAATATTTTTGTTTGGGGTCAGATTGTCCATTTTGAACAGTATCACGCAAAAATTTCTCATGACATATAGAATAATAATTTGCCGTCAAATCATGTAACTAAACTAATATTCTAAGAGCATAGTATGAATCATTTTGACAACTCTGGCAAGGTTTGCTCATAGCACTCAATTTATTTTAATCATGAAAATTAGTATATATAATTTATTTTAATTATATCAATTAATTTGTTATCGTAGCGCATTTAATCAACTTACCAAGTGAAAGTCCATCAATTTGAATCAAAGGGACTTTGAAGGGATTATTTTTATGCTCGGATTAAAAGGGTAGGATATTTTTGGGATTAATGGTCTTAACATTCTTCAATTCCATGGGACCTTTTGAAATTCATTTCTGCTCCTTTTTCTTTTCTTTTCTTCTGCACTTGTTCAAGATGAGTCTCTTATGCTTTACTAAGCTTTGAGAGATGAGATCTTCTTTTGTTTTTGGGCCGAGACCGTGTTCCTTTCGAAGGTTTAACAGTTATGGAATTCGAACCCAAGGCCGTGCTCCTCTTCTTGTTTTCTCGATATAAGATCTAGATTATCATTGGAGAAGTTCACTTCGAGGTGCTTCTCTTCTAGTAGTATACAGGATTATCTAGGAGATGTTCACGGCGAGATCCATGTTTCTCTTTTATAAAGATTGAGAAATTCATCATGTGCATCTTTTTTTTTCTCTCCCGCTCTTTTTTTTATTGAGCAACCTCGAAACTTATGAGAGAATGGAAAAACAAAGTAACTTTTAAAAATTGACTTGCAAAATTAATTAACCTTTTAAAACTATTGCAAAACTAAACAACTTTTTAAATTTTAATTATTATTATTTTCATTTACACTACATAACTCTTTAATATTGTCATTTTCCACTATATTTATTTCAAATAAACCAAATATTACTTATAACTACCCCATTTGTTTTTAAATTGTTTATTAAGCACGATGAGCAAAGCTCCCTTATATTTTCTTTTCACCATATCCTCCACCAAATTATCAACATGCTGCTTCATTCAAGTGCTAGAAATAAACGATTCCGGTGTCCGTGAGCAATTGTGAATAAGATATGATAAAACGACATAGTTACGAATAAAATGTTGCTTTACTGACGCACACTAAAGTCACTGAAATAGAGTCTACGCTCGTCAACATCCATAAAAATATTCAAACAAATATTATCTAACAAATATCAATCATATACAAGTTGTCACAATTCCTCATCATTATTTTTCCTCGAGTGTTTCTTCCGAGACTTTCGATCCATTTCACTTGGGTATCGTCGTGTTCGCTTACGCCCGACTTTTCTCTCTGGCCGTAAATAAGGATTGTGTACCAGATAAAAAGGAGGCTTCCAAATTGATTCCTCTAACGGACATTAAAACTGATAAGAATATGTTGCCTCTAATATTGCAATTCCATAATCATCTTGGACATATTCACATGGATCAACTTTAAAATACTTGCAAACCTGAAAAAAAATAGAATAGAAAGTAAAATAATAATAATAATAGCAACAATGATAAGACTAATTATGTTGACTATAATAATAATTATAATAATAATAATAATAGTAATAATAATAATAATAACAACAACACGTAGTCCTTACATACACGCATTGCATGTGAGCATGGAATTTTGTACACTAACCACTTTCCACACGTACAAAAACGGTCATTGAGATTAACATGGTGAACTCGAGGGCGACGACCTGGTTTACCTGGTGCAACAACAGTCGTTGTCCTAGCAATTGTGTTGTATGGGCGGACTGTATGCTTTGTAGCTTTTCTATCCCAACGACTATATTGAAGATGGACCTTTTCAGGTCATAAATGTCGTTCTTGTTTCAAGCGATCAATCTCCCTTCTATTTTCTTGGAACTTGTCTAGACAACGCAAAAAAGTAGCTTGTGCAATAGCCGTGGGAGGTAGCCGACGAGCGCCTCTGAGTACACTATTCATGAACTCTGACCAATTTGATGTTGCTGACCCATACCTATAATATCATGTTAGCATATATACATATATATATATATCAACATAGATGAAAAGAAAGAAAAATATACCTAGCACCACCATCATGAGCAAAAGTCCATCGCATTGGATCAATCTTTTTCAATCATCGATACGCCCCTTCATTTATTTTTCGAATGTTCTCCATGATGTGTCAAACTTGCCTACATATTCTGCATATGCAGCTGACCACGCCATGGTCTTCAAGAGAGAATTTCTATTTGTCCATGAAATTTGACATTACATACCGCATATAAAATCTGTAGTAGCGGTCTGGTTCAGATAATGCAGGGACGTATGGTAGAACTCCTATTAAGCCAGAACCTCGATCGTATATCAAACATGTCTTTCGTTGCCCCAGAATAATATGAGTGCTAAGGAGATCAAGAAACCAATGCCAAGAGTATTTTGATTCCTCATCAACAAAAGCAAAAGCTAATGGTAAAATATGACCACGCGCATCAAGAGCGGTAGCAATTAGAAGCTTGCACTCATAATTTGAGTGCAAGTGTGTAGCATCGACTGTAATAACAGGCCGACAATGCTTGTATGCTTCAATACACGGACCGAAAGCCCAAAAAACGTAATTCATCATAGAACCAACATTCTCTAAAGGTAGATTGTCATATTTTACAATGGTACTTGCATATTAAATTTAAGAAGAATGTTGAAGATATCACATAATAATAAAATATAAAATACAATAATTATAAAATATAATAAATAAAATAATACCTGGATCTTTCTGTTGCACCGCTTGAACGAAACAAGGCAATTTCGGAACAGATGTTTCCCACGTGCCATATATTTCTTGCACCGCTAAATTTACTGCTCGCCGTGCTTTGTAGTTGTTAATATAAAAACTAAACTTATTTTTGATTAGTCTGCGGACCTCAGCAATAGTGATGGAAGGATCTCCCTTAATATCACTAAGTATTTCAGAGGCTATCAATCGTACACTTAAATTCTTATGCTCTAAAGATAGATTACTACTGATATAGAACTTGTGCTCCCCTTCGTACATAAAGACCAGCCAAACTTGTGACTTTTTCTCCAATATACCTCTAATTCTCCAATCGCAAGGCCGTATACCTTTCTCTTGTGGACAACGTACCTCCCACGCTTTTCGAGTACTAGCTTTCACAATATATGACCTTGTAGTTACTTCTGTACAGTATCTTTGAACTGCCATCTGGAAAGCCTCTTTAGTATCAAAGCATATACTTGTATCAAATAATAATCCCCTCACAGTGGCACAATTGTCAAACCTGTTTGGAATGCCAATGGAATCTGCTAATATAGGAGGCACAGAAGACGTAAATAAATTTTTTGGGTTCCATGATGTATAATTCTCTGTTGTAGCATTAGTAGGTGTCTCTACTTGTGGTTCACTTTCTGGTTGATCTTCAACAGAATTGTCGAAATGGCCATTTTCTATAATAAAAAAGACGTTAGAATTTAAGATTAAAGAATGTAGACAAAATATAAAACCACTATAAAAAATTCACATGGAATCTCTGCGCAAGAAACTTCTTTAATATACATGTTTATTCCAGTTGCAGTCCGTTGCATATCAAAGACGTAAGTAAGCATGTCATCACTATCTATGACGTGAAAAAAAGATGCAACACGCTTTCTATCATCTATTGCCATATGCTGCACATATGTCTTCAATAAATTGTCATCCAATCCACTAATCTCTCGCAACCGAGTTAACATCTCATCCAATGAAATATCACGTGAAAATACTCCACTATCTTTGGGAGCTTGATCATAAACCGTGTGATTGCCAGCCGTGATCAAATTATCACCCCAATAAAGCGTCACAATAACAGGATTCGACATAATTTCTGCACATTGAAAACCGATCCTTCAGAATCAATACGAATTAAAATTTTTCCAAAAAAAAAAACTCGATCCTTAAAATAAAAATAAAAAAATTACTCAATTGCTTAACAATAATCGAGATAACAAACCTGAAAAAGATGGAACGTCGTGAAGCCACACCAAACGTCGAGAACAAACCTCAATTGCTTTCGTTTTTTTTACCGTGTTCTTTGTAGAGAATTCTCTAATTTAGGTTTAGTGCGTTTGATTATTCTTTTATTAATTAATTTGTTTAATTACAAAATTAATAATAATAATAAAATATCTAATTAAGTTAACTTTTGATAAACAAGGAATATGTGATTAATTAATATTATTGTGCTTAGTAAATAATTTAAAAACAAGTGGGGTTAAAACATAGTTATAAGTATTATTTGGTTTATTTGAAATAAAGATAGTGGAAAATGACAATATTAAAGAGTTATGTGGTGTAAATGAAAATAATAATAATTAAAATTTAAAAAGTTGCTTAGTTTTGCAATAGTTTTAAAAGGTTAATTACTTTTCCAAGTCAATTTTTAAAAGTTGCTTAGCTTTGTCATTATCTCCGAAACTTATGAATAAGGTTGAAGGCTAAATCGGGTTTCAAAAGAAAAAGAATGTCGGAAAAGGCTCAAAGGGGATCTCTAGAGAACATAGTAAAGGAGTGATAATTTGGGCCAAGTGAAGAATTTCCTAATTTTGCCCTTATCATTTTCATGACAAACTAACACAAAAGCAAGAATGAGGCTACGAAGTAAAAATCAAGAGATATGCTTTGAAGTGTGACCCACTAAAAAAAATATTGAGGCTCAAATTCTTACATATATGATGTGGCTTTGTGTCTATTGAAACAAACGAAGCTCTTTGAATAAAAGAATGTCACATGAATTTTTAAGCAAAGAACTAAACATATATCAAAGAAATATTTTTGTGAGTAGTTCAAAATAAACAAATTATCGTCACCCCCCTTTTTTTTATTTTATGTTATTATTATTATATATACTATTTTTATTTTATTTATGTTTTTGTATATATAAAAATGTGAGAGATAGAGTCACGGAAGATATAGCAAGAACTATCAAGAAGCACATAGAATATCATATAGAAGCATAATAGAGCATGTGAAGCACATTTCAATTAAGATTGAGATTCAACATGCCTAACTTAGCAATAAGGAATTGGAATCATTTTTTATCCAATGCCTTAGTGAATAAGTCTGCAGGTTGAAGCTCCATTTTAACAATATACATATCAATAGTGCCTTTTTCAACATGATCTTTTATAAAATGATAGCGAATATCTATGTGTTTTGTGCGTGAATGATGAACAGGATTGCAACTAATGTCAATAGCACTTTGAGAATCACTATAAATGGGGATGTTATTAAATTCAAACCCAAAGTCGTGTAGTTATATCCGCATCCATAGAACTTGAGAGCAACAGCTGGCAGCCGCGACGTACTCTGCCTCAGCCGTCGACTTTGACACGCAATTCTGTTTCTTTGAGGACCAGCAGACCAACTTATCGCCTAGAAATTGTGCTCCGCCAGATGTGTTTTTTCTGTCCATTTGACAACCTGCATAGTCGGCGTCAGTTTAGCGAATTAATCTAAATTCTGTATCTTTAGGATACCATAGCCCTAAGTTGGGAGTTCCTTTGAGATAGCGTAGAATTCGCTTGACCGCGTGCATATAGGACTCCTTCAAGTCAGCTTGAAAACGAGCACAGAGGCAAGTGGGGAACATGATGTCGGGTCGGCTTGACGTCAAGTAGAGAAGAGATCCAATAATACTCCGATAGGTTGTAATGTTGACTGCCTTGCCAGAAGGATCAACATCCAATTTGCAGTTTGTTGACATGTGAGTATTCATAGGTGTTCTCTTGTCTTGATTAAATCTCTTTAGAATATCTCGGATATACTTGGTTTGACTGATGAATATTCCATCTTCGAGTTGCTTGACTTGTAACCCACGAAAGAATTAGAGTTCGCCCATTAAGCTCATCTCAAATTTTGTCTTCATTAGATCACCAAATTTCTGACAGAGTCGTTCATTTGTCGAGCCGAAGATGATGTCATCGACGTATACTTGAACAATCATCAAGTCGTTGCCTTGCTTTTTGATGAAAAGTGTTGTATCGATTGTTCCTCTTATAAAGTTGGACTTTGCTAGAAATTCGCTCAGAACATCATACCAAGCACAATGGGCTTGTTTTAGTCCGTAGAGAGCTTTATCCAATCGATAGACATAATCATGATGATTTTCGTGCACGAACCCTTCGGGTTGAACGACGTAGACTTCTTCCTTTAACACGCCGTTGATAAAGGCGGTTTTGACGTCCATTTGATAGACTTTCAAGTCCTTATGAGCTGCGTATGCTAGAAATAATCGAATAGCTTCAATACGAGCAACCGGAGCATACGTCTCGTCGTAGTCAATACCTTGTTGTTGATTGTACCCCTTATTTAGAGTTGTGCTTTATTCCTGATAATTTCAATGTTCTCGTTCTTCTTATTTTTTAAAACCCATTTAGTTTCTATAATTGTTTTGCCATGCGGTGAGGAACTAGTGTCCAAACTCGTAGACTCTCAAATTGGTTGAGTTCATCTTGCATTGTGATCACCCAAGTTGTTCGTTTTGGCTTAAGAAGCACATGTATTGTCCGCTTTGCGTAGATGTCCTAGTTCGTACTCCACTTGAAGGATCAACAATTATTTGGTCAATAGGATGAGCTCAAGTCCACTTACGTTCATCAGGAAGAACCAAAGTAGATCCATCGTTGATTTGTAGGTCGAGACATCTTGAATTGATAGGTTGATCATTCGTAATAGGAAAATTCATTTCTGAAGTTGAATTGGAAGGAATTTCCGCATCGGGATTAGTAGGAGCTGTAGCACTAGTTGAAGATTCGGAATTTGGAGAATCTGGAACATTTGTCGGAGTTTGAGGGTTCGGAATCTCAATAGTAATTTCTGTCGCAGAAGGAGAAGGTGCGGTACTTGGTAAGAATGAGAAGAAGCAGGCATTTGAGACTCGCTCCTATAAAAATGTTCAAATAAAAAATCCAAATCTTCCAAATCGGCGAGAATTGCTTCTTCTGACGTTGAGGTAGATGTTGTCGGAATTTGTTGACTTTGTGCCAACAGGCCTATAAGCTCGGGTTCTGGACTGTTTTGTTCAGAAGCCAATTCGGTCACGTCTTGAAAAGTGACGTTGTAGCTTTCTAAAATAGTATGAGAAGACTTGATATAGACGTGATATGCTTTAGAAGTGGATGAATATCCAACAGAGACAGCTTCAAATGCTTTAGGATCGAACTTGCTTCAATGTTCTCGATCGTTGGCCACAAAACATTTGCACCCGAAGACTTTGAAGAAAGAGATATTCGGAATCCTTTGATTTATTATTTAGTTTGGCGTCTTTTCAAAGCGTTTGTGAATAATCGTACGATTTTGCGTAAAGTATTCTGTACTCACTGCTTCAGCCCATAGAAAGTGAGGGAGACCGGAATGTATTAGCATTGTTCTTGCAGTTTCAACTAAAGTCCGGTTCTTCCGTTCTACGACGCCATTTTGTTGAGGCGTTTTAGAAGCTGAAAATTGTTGAAAAATTCCAAGTGACTGATAGTAATTGCTGAGATGCTGATTCATGAATTCAGTCTCGTTGTCAGTCCGGATTACTTGGATTTTCTTTTGCAGGAGATTCTGAGTTGTATTCACATGTGTAGTAATTCTAAAGGTCGAGATGTAAAAGCTACTTGCTTGAGTTTGTGCGGCGCTCGCTTCATTTTACCCATTTGACAAGCCGAACAGTGATGCTTGATTGTAGTATGTGATATGAGGCAAACATCTAACGAAGGTCGTACTGTTTTCATATTGATGGTGGATAGATTAGATCTTCGAGATCCTGTAAGAAGTTCTTGATTCTGACTATTTAAGATTCTACATTGATCAGCTAGAAACACCACTGGAAACCATTTATCACAGAATTGTCCTACGCTGAATAGGTTGTGTTTAAGACCTTGGACATAAGAGATATCTTTGATTGTCAGAATATTCAGAAGGATATCTCCAAAGCCTGGTATTGGAGTTGAATCGTTGTTATCGAATCTAACTTTTCCGTTGTAACGGTCTTGATAGTTGCTCAACATTTCTTGATTTCCTGTCATGTATGTGGAGCATCCGGAATCTAGATACCCCACTTGACGGATCTGCAAAGAAAGATTTTAGAGAGACTTTGGTACCCACTTAGTAATGAGTCCTCTCAAATTAGCAGATTTAGTAGGTAAGGTTTGTTCATTTTTGGTTCCTAAACCATTGGTGCTCTTAGGTACCCAAACCAACTTAGAAGTAGTTGGTTTAAGTAGTACCTCTTTAGGTAACTTGTCCTTGTTGGCTTGTGTTGGCGTAGATGGTGTCTTGGTAACCCATTGAGGGTGAACCTTACATGGGAGATTAATTTTAGTTCGGAAAAATGTCTTATCAGTCTTAGTGGATGAGAAACTATTTTCTCTAGCAAGTCTCCTAAGGTGTTTAGCCGAGTGTACTTGGACTTGATACCTTAGATGAGAACAAGAATGTATCGAGCTATAAGCTTGCTTAATAGTCGGATCTTGTTTCTTACGAGACTTAAGACTTGCATTTTTCTTAGAATGATGGTTTTTGTTTTTAGAAGTGCAACCGTTTTCAAAATTTGTGTTTTCAAAGTTAATAGATTTTATAGCATAAGTTGAAGCAACAACATGAAAATTGGAAACGGTTGTCTTCTTACGAGCGTCCTTAGTTTTTTATACAGAAGAAAGTTTAGAAAATAAGTCATTTCTATCATTTTTCTTCTTAACTTCTATCTTAGGCACTCTCTCTTTTGCCTCCATCACCGCTTTTACTACTCTACCCTTGGATGGAGTAGAAAAAGAGTTAGTAAAGATCTTTTTCACCTTTGAAGAATTTAAGGACTCTTTTCCTCCCTTTACGCTTTTTAAAGAAGGTTTTTCTTCTTTTAAAATATTTTGTAAAATAATGGGAGGTGTTTTCTTAAATTTGTTTTTGTCCGTAATTAATGATTTTTCTATCAAAATAAAATCAGGACAAGATTTTAAAATTGAGGAATTTTTTAGATTAGAATTCTCCAATGTAAGCTCATTATTTTCTACTTCAAAATTATTTCTTTCTGTCTCTAAGGAAGCGTTCAAATCAGCTATTTTCTTAATAATAGCGGGAATTTAACAGAAATTAGAATTTTTAGAATGATCACTATTTTCTTCCTTTACTTTAGGAAGATCTTCTAAAGAATATAATGAATTATATTCACTAGACAAGTTTATTTCCCGTGTCTTGTAACTATTATTCAAATCGGTGTAGTCAAAGGGGATGTCAGTCCTATTTGTGGCTTTTCTTTTAGATTCTTCTAATGCATTTATTTAGAAGAGTTAGTAAAAGCAATTAAAGAAGTTAATTCTAAACACATGTATTTGATATCATATAATTGTTTGACATTTACTTTTTTCAAGTTACACGGATTGTTAAAACCTAAGCCTTCTATAGGATTATAAAATTCTATAGCATGAGGTTGATTTAGAAAGATAGTCTGATCTGTTTGCCTCCTGTTCGTTAGAAGATCGTCTAAAGTCTTAATTCTAGAGTAAAGCTTCTTACGTTCGTCAAAGATTTCCTTAAAATTATTTCTAGAAATTTCTAAATCTCTCTGACAATCGCGAAGAGTTTTACTAAGGTCGTTGATTTTTGTCTCAGAAGTAGCTAACCTAGATTCAAGACTAGTTTAGTTTCCTTAGCATTAGATAAGAGAATTTCTAGGTGAATTTTCTTATCTAGTTGCTGGTAATTAATTTCACTAAGCACTAGTCTCTCCTATAATTCTTTTGTACCTTTCTGCTCATTTGTCATGTTAGCATATTTAATTTGTAAAGATTCTAACATGATTAATAATGTAGATTCGGGTGTAACTACCTCTTGAGATGATGTTGATTCTTTGTCGTCGTCGTCGGACCTCCTCATTGAGTTTTCGAGGCATTGTCCAGAAACGCCATGAGAGCTAGATTGTCGTTGTCTAAATCTGTTGTGTCTTCTAGCCAGTGTTCTTGTTCGGCCATTAGAGCTACTCCAGCGTCCTTTTGTTTGGTTAGTTGAAATTTCTTGGAGTAGTAACGTCTTTCTTCTTAGGAAGATTGCATTTTCTGGCGAAGTGCCATATCTTTCCACAATTGTAGAATTTTTAAATTAAACTTCACCCAAATTTACTTTTCAAATCGACGACGACTTTTTAATACATGATAAGTGTTGACCGAAAACTACATTTTACCCGATTTTCACATCATGTTTTAACATTCGGCCTTTATATTTGACCGAAATCGCCAACTGAGTCTCTTACTCGAAAATTTGGACTTGTCTTTAAACTGGAAAGTTTTCTAAGTCCAAACTATATCGAGACGAAAACTATATCGGGACAAATTTTTCTAAGGGTTTAAAGTCTTCTAAGTCTCATTATCATTCTTTCACTCCAATCAACTTCGACTTAGAAATTATATCGGGACAAATTTATACAATTATATGTTCTATGCACTAACTAACTCTTATAGGCGTGTTGGCACAAAGTCAACAAATTCTGAAAACATCTGCCTCAGCTTCAGTAGAAGCACTTCTCGCTGATTTGGAAGATTCGGATTTTCTCTTCGACATTTTTATCCGAATGAGTCTCGAATGCCTGCTTCATCGTAATCTATACCAAGCAGTGCACCTTCCCCTTATATGGTGGAAATTACAAATGAGATTCTCGATCCTTGTTCAACCAGTGTTCAAGATTTTCAAGATTCTGAATCACCAACTAGTGTTGCGATCCTACTAACGCGGATGAGGAAATTCCAACAACTTCAACTTCAGAAATGAATTTCCCTCTTACGAATGATCAGCCTATCAGTTCAGGATGTCTCGACCTACATATCAACGATGATTCTACTTCGGTACTTCCTCATGAACGCAAGTGGACACGAGCTAATCCTGTCGATCAAATAATTGGTGATCCTTCAAGTGGAATATGCACTAGGACATCTACACTTAGCGGACTTTTTACGTGCTTCTTAAGCCAAAATGAACCAATCAAGGTAACTGATCCCCTTAAAGACATAGATTGGATGATCGCGATGCAAGATGAACTCAACAAATTTGAGCGTCTACAAGTTTAGACACTAGTTCCTCGACCACATGGCAAAACAATTATAGGAACAAAATGGTTCTTCATAAGGCATTGACTACGACGAGACGTATTCCCCTGTTGTTTGTATCGAAGCTATTAGATTATTTTTGGCGTACGCGGCTCATAAAGACTTCAAAGTCTATCAAATGGACTTAAAAACCGCATTTCTCAACGGCATGTTAAAGAAAGAAGTCTATCTCGCTCAACCTGAAGGGTTCGTGCACGAAAATCATCCTGATTATATCTATCGCTTGGATAAAGCTTTATACAGACTCAAGCCCCTCGAGCTTGGTACGATGTTCTGAGCGAATTTCTAGTAACCAACTTTATAAGAGGAACAATCAATACAACACTATTCATCAAAAAGCAAGGCAAGGACTTGATGATCGTTCAAGTTTCTATCGACGACATCATCTTCAGCTCGACGAATAAACGACTCTGTCAGAAATTTGGTAATCTGATGAAGACCAAATTTGAGATGAGCTTAATGGGCGAACTCCAATTCTTTCTTGGATTACAAGTCCAGCAACTCGATGATGGAATCTTCATCAGTCAAACAAATTATATCCGAGATATTTGGAAGAGATTTAATCAAGACAAGAGCACACATATGATAAATCACAACCTATCGGAGTATCACTGGATCTTTTCTCTACTTAACGTGAAGCCGACCCGACATTATGTTAGCCCCTTGCCTCTGTGCTCGTTTTCAAGCTGATCCGAAGTTATCTCACATGCGCGCGGTCAACCGAATTCTAAGCTATCTCAAAGGAACTCCCAACTTAGGGTTATGGCATTCAAAAGGCACTGATTTTAGATTATTTTGTTATACTGAAGCTGATTATGCATGTTGTCGAATAGAAAGGAAAAGCACGTCTGGCAGACCACAATTTTTAGGCGACAAGTTGGTCTGTTAGTCCTCAAAGAAGCAAAATTGCGTATCAACTTCGACGGACGAGGAGGAGTATGTTGCGGCTGCCAGTTGTTGCTCACAAGTTTTATGGATGCGGACCCAACTACGCGATTACGGGTCTGAATTTAATAACATTCCCATTTATAGTGATTCTCAAAGTGTTCTTGTCATTACTTGCAATCCTGTTCATCACTCACGCACGAAATAAATAGATATTCGCTATCATTTTATAAAAGATCATGTTGAAAAAGGCACCATTGATATGTATTTTGTTAAAGCGGAGCTTCAACTTGCCGATTTATTCACTAAGGCATTAGATGAAAAACGATTCCAATTCCTTATGCAAAGCTAGGCATGTTGAATAGCAGTCTTGCTTGACGTGTGCTTAACATGCTCTATTATGATATCCTATGTGCTTCTTGATCTTCTTTGATATATCTTGCGTGATTTTATTTCTCAAACTTTTTTATATAAACAATATATATATATATATATATATAATATTGATGACAAATGGGTGATGACGACAATTTTATCTATTTTGATTTAATCACAAAAATATTTCTATAATACATGCTTAGTTCTTTGCTAAAAAATTCATGTGGTATTCTTTTTCTTCAAAGAGCATAGTTTGTTTCACTAGACACAAAGCCACATCATATATGTGAGAATTTGAGCCTCAATATTTTTATCCTTGAGTGTGATACACTTCAAATATTTGTCTCTTGATTTGTACTTTGTGGCCTCATTCTTGCTTTGTGTTAAGTTCGTCATGAAAATGATAAAGGCATTTAGAAAATTCCTCACATGGCTCAAATTATAATTCCTTTACTTTTTCCTCTAGTAATCCCCTTTTAAGCCTTCTCTACTATTCTTTTTCTTTTGAAAGCCCGAACAAGCCTTCAACCTTATTCATAAGTTTCGGGGAATGCTCAAACAAGAAAAAGAGGGGGAGAAAAGGCGACGCATATGATGAATGCTCAAATAATATCTCGATCATTACAGAAGAGAAACATGGATCTTGCTGTGAACTTCTCCTAGATAATCTCGTATACTCGCCAAAACTACTAGAAGAGAAGCACCTCGAAGGAAAATTCTCCAACGATAATCTAGATCCTATTTCGAGAAAAATGAGAAGAGGAGCACTGACTTGGGTTCGAATTCCATAACTGTGAACCTTCAAAAGGAGCACGGTCTTGGCCCGAGAACAAAAGAAGATTTCATCTCTCAAAGCCTCATAAAGAAGAAGAGACTCATCTTGAGCAAGTGCAGAAGAAAAATAAAAGAAAAATGAGCAGAAATGAATTTCAAGAGGGCCCCTGGAATTGAAGAATTTTTTAAGCTCACTAATCCTAAAAGTATCCTAACCTTTTAGTCAAAGCCTAAAAATAATAATCCCTTCAAAGTCCCTTTGATTCAAATTGATGGACTTTCACTTGGTACGTTGATTAAATGCTCTACGATAACAAGTTAATAGATAAAATTTTGTCGTGTTGATATGAGTGATATATCTACTAAATATTCCCATGATAAAAATAAAATTAAGTGTTATGAGCGAACCATGCGAGAGTTATCGAAATGATTCCCACTATGATCTTACAATATTAGTTTATTTACATGATTTGACTGCGAATTATTATTCTATGTGTCATATTTTTACGTGATAATATTCAAAATGGAAAATCTGACCCCAAAAACAAAAATATTTTCGCACATTTTAAATGCATTGGTTGATAAAATGCGAAATTTTATGAAAAAACGCAAAATTTTCATATACATGATTAGGGGATCATAAATCTACGCTAAATTGTTTAAATGTGTTATTTGTGCTTATATCATATTTTCATATGCATAATTGTGTTGAATATATGCTAAATTGCCAAAACATTGTATGTGCACTTTTTGAGGTGGAGCTTAAATGAAAATTTGTTATTATCTCCAAAATGATTTACTTGCAATCACGACTTCTCATGTTTCTATTCTAAGTTTTACAGAGTGTTAGTCCTACGCATCCAACTACGTTTAAGATTAAAGACGATTTACCACGATTAAAGCTCGGAAGTATTGATTCGTCGTGGGATGGGCGTGGGAGACTTTGATAGCTTTGGGAATTCTCTTGTAATATGACTAATCTCTTCACTCACACACTATGTGTGAGGGTTTTTGGTATTTATACCACAAGTTGGTATACAATACCTTGGGCTTTTGTAAGCCCAGTTACATTTAATAGCTCACTAGCCTCTAATTAAATTAAAGCCTAGTTCGCTAAATTAATTACAAGACTAAGATAAAATAATACATTGAACACAATAAAATAATCCTAACAATCTCCCCCTTTGTGTTCAATTTATAATTAAGCGCTTGGTATCTTGGTCTTGTAAATCTTTTCCTGAGTCCTTGAAGAACACGTATCAAAGTGGCATTAGCGAAAGCGTTAGTGCGTGTGTTCTTCTTTAGTGTTTCTCCTCCTTTGTCTCGTCTTGACCTTCTCTTCTCGGCACCGCATCTTTCATCAAGTCTTCTCTCGAAGCTTGTCTTGGAGATGTCGGGGCTCGAAGAGGCTTGCCGGTGAGTTCAGTCTCTCCCTTTGATAGTGCACAACTCCCCTTACGTTTGTTCAACCTTGTGTTGGGATTGGGGAGTTCTCTTTATATTCGGAGAGGCGAACTTGTGGCTGTAAATTCGAGTTTTGAAGGTCGTGGTTCGCTTGATTTTCTGATGACGCTTGAGATTTGAGCATTTCCGATCAATCTTGCATTTTTCGTTGTGGTACGGCTCCCATTTTCTTTCTTTACTACTAGGTGAAAATAGGTCGTCGATGGCAAGATGTTTGCATCGTCAGGACGAGGAGAAGCAACTCAGGTTGGGCAATAACCTAACGGAGCCACAAAGGCGATCCGTCTTGAAGGTTAACCGGGGTCACAAAGACTTCCCGTTAACATCAATTCTCTTCTTCTTGGCTCCAGCTTCATCTTCTTCGAAGGAAGTTGTCTGGTTCGGCTTCGAGAAAGCTTGTCTGGCTCCGGAAGAAGGTAAGTGTGGGGCTTGATTTAAGTTGTGCCGAGGCTCCTTTGGAATGTACGTTCAAGTGCAGGAGAGCCCGGCTTCAGAGTGGTACGCTCGGCGGAATTTGTTGGGTGGTCCGACCTCTTTGTTTATCCGTGTCCCCTTCTCCCCCTCATGGCGATCGAATTAACGAGATCGGCATGCTTGTTTTGGAAGATAAGGACACAAACGACAGGTCGGCGTGGTAATGAACAGACGGAGCCACTAAGGCAATCCGTCATCACGATTGCCTGTGAGTACAGGGCTTGGTAAACCGGGGCCACATAGGCATCCCGTTTTCATCGTTCTAGAGACTAGCTCGAGACGATGGCCTGATTCCGTTGTTGTTTTGATGTTGCAACGGCAGGACTTCCTTCCGATCATCGAACCATGTCTACGAGTAACATGTCTACGAAAGTTCTAACTTGATCACAAAGACCAGGTGTTATAAGAGTGTATGTGTCCTAGAAAATATTTAAAATATGGGACGTGAGGACACACTAGACTCGATTGTGCTCAAGAAAGTGTGGTAGTGGGGCTGAGTACCACTTAATTCAATATCTCCCACTTCCGAGTGAAGCGGTGATAGTAGTCGTGTCTCCCCGTGATTTCTTGAAACACCTGTCTTTTGTGAGACAGACGAGTGGGTGAGGCTCGGTTGTGCATGCGCCGTTGGACCTAATGCGGCGACTTCTACCCGGGAGCTAATAAAATTAGCACCTGTACCTATGGGGGTGTGATCCGAGATATTTGTGAGGTAAGGGAATGTTGTAGTGTTGGTCTTTTCAAAATGGATCCGAAGCATCATCGGAGGCAAGCTTTGCAAGATATTGACTAGTTCTCGGTGATGTTCCGGGGTTAGATTCAGTTGGATTTGCCTGAATCATGAGAACAAATTATCCTTGCGTCCGGTAGGAAGTAGTGAGTGCTGCTTTATTTGTATCAGCAATGCCGGAGCAGGTTGCTTGAAGTGAGCACCGAGTTTGCACTAAAGGCCACCATTGGAAGCTTGAGATTCTTCGTTTAGAAAAGACTTGATATTTGGATGCTCGAAATTCTTCGTTCCAATCCGTCGAATGGTGTCCGAGGGATAATAATTAACTCCCTAAATAATATTGCTCCCCCTCAAAAGATGCGTAGTCGGATTGAAACAATTTCTCTTCAATCTCTTTCCCTAAATTTACATATCCATGCTCTCTCCCCCCAAAAAAAATGTAATTATTTCTCCCTTTTAAACAATTGTAGAGGTTGCTTCTCTTTTATAAGTAAAAGAGTAGCTCCCCCTCAAATAAGGCTCATTTAAAAATGGTTTTTATCATTTTCGTGCGTAATATGCAACTCGGATCTCAAAATCTCGTAATGTTTTGAAAATGCATATTTAAAATGTACCATTTTAAAAGAAGGTATTTTTCAACGGGATACCAACCATGCTGGGGTTATCTGCAAAACCTTATCGGGACTTTGGTACCCATATTTGTATGGGTCCTCCCTTATTAGCAGAAAATAATTTATGCTTAGCATGTGTCAAATTCGGTCCTAAATCGTCCAACAATAAATTATTGGATAACCACTTAGGGGTAATTTGACACGGAAAAGACGTTTCAGTGCCAGTGAATGTGTCTCTAGGTATTCTAGAGTGAAAGATCTTCTCTTTGGCTAGTCTCATAAGGTGCTTTTCCGAATGGACTTTGACAGGATATTTCAAGTAGGAATACGAAGCTACAACATTGCAGGCATGTATAGCGGGTGAATACCTACGAGAAGACTTCACACAATTCACTCCATAATGATGGTCTTTAGTGGGATTTTGCTTACGAGAATGATAAACATTTTTGTTCGTGTAAGGAAATCCACTTTTCTCATTCTTTAAAGAATGGGAAATTTTGGAAGCTCGAGAAGTTAGCTTGCTTGAGCATGAAACTTCTCTTTGAGGAGCATCCTTTTTAATAGGAATAGGAGAGGAAAAATCAATAACAGTTTCTACTCTAGTTTTCATAGAAGGTGTTGATTTTCCTTTCCTCTTCCTATTCTTCTCCTGTTCCTTGGAAGAATTAAGCTTAGGCTTTTTACTTATCTTTTCTGCTCGGGTCACCGTAGACTTTGAAGTCGTCACGGGTAACTTAGAATGTGTATTTGAAGCTTTCTCAGATTTGAGAACAGAGATGCTTTTAATTTTTGTTGTCTTGACCTGTTTCGAGGATGATGTATCTTTTGAAAAATCATGGAAAACAGGTAAGGACGGGGAATTTTTAAGATTTGAAATCTCCTCTAAGAGTTTTTGCTTTTCTGCTTGAAACACTACTCTTTCCGATTCCAAAGTTGCGTTCAATTCGGAAATTTTACTAGCAACCATAGGAATTTCCAACCACGAGATAGATTTATATAACTTGTTTTCCCCGTCAAGCGCTGAAAAGGAATCTTGGTCGACTAGCTTCGCAATAATTGTCTTTAAAGGGATAGTTCTAGTGTACCATTTATTGCAGATTGCTAGGATAACCTCATATTGTTCTGTGACGACATTCCACTCAGTTGCTTTGAGTTCAAAACGACATCGATTAAATTCCTCAATTTCTTTAGCTTGAGCGTCCATAATTAAGTATTAATTTTAAAATTAATTATTTTCTGAAAGAAATGGCTCTTGAAACTTTTGTTCCAAAAAGTTTGGTTTTGTCAAAAGATAGCGTGAAATTTCGGAAAAAAAAATTAGATTTCGAAAATTTGAGAGTTACCAAAACTTTTTCTAAAATTTGCCAAAAATGTCCTAAATAGATTGTTGGATACGTGATCGTTGACACGTAAAGTGGATTTGCCTTTGGAAAATTAACAAAAGCGTTTTCTATACCTAAAATTTTGGGCCCGAAAAAATTTATTTTTAAAAAAAAATTTTCGAAAGTCCTTTTTTTTTTTTTTTTTTTTTTTTTTTTTAAGGGGTGGCCGAAAATTTTAGGTGGTCGAAAATGTTACGGGTAATTTCAAAGGGTGGGTTATAGTGAAACTCGGATGGAAATATTTCGCTTAGTCTAAATTCGGGTAGAAATTCGATTTCAGTTTCGCCAAATTTCACAAATTCGGGGGACTCAAATTAAATTGGTCACGAAATTATGAAATTCGGGTATTAGTAGAAATTCGTCGAATTTGATTTGAACAGTAGTAATTCGCCGAGTTTTCCACAATTGGGCAAATTTTGTAATTTTGCCCGAAAATTTGCCAAATTCGGGTAGTAGAAGTTCGCCGAAATTGTAAAATTTGATTCAAAATCAGGAATTCAAAATTCGGGTAACTTAATTGAAATTCGGCGAGAATTTTGAAATTGGATTAACCAATTTCGGCGATAGAAATTCAATATCCAAATTCGGCCAGCTATCTAATGAAAATTGTCTCAAATTCTGGCGAATTTCGATCGAAATTCGGCGAGATGAATCAATTTTCGGGCTGATGAACAAACTTCGGGCAGATGAACACTGTTCTAGAATCAAATTTCATGCGCGATTTCTCCCCAAAACTCACTCAAATCAACTGAAAATTGATGGGTAATCACTCAAAAACACTCGAAAAAAAACTAAATGTTGATCTTAATCAAGCAAAATCAGCAACATAGACTGAAAAATCTCAAGACCAAGACCTAAATATTTTCGAGTTTATCACATGAAAAACACCAAAAATTTCAGAAAATTTGATCAAATCCAAACGTGTTTGGCTCTGATACCACTTGTTAGACCTACTTATCCAACTACGTTTAAGATTAAAGACGATTTACCACGATTAAAGCTCGGAAGTATTGATTCGTCGTGGGATGGGCGTGGGAGACTTTGATAGCTTTAGGAATTCTCTTGTAATATGACTAATCTCTTCACTCACACACTATGTGTGAGGGTTTTTGGTATTTATACCACAAGTTGGTATATAATACCTTGGGCTTTTGTAAGCCCAGTTACATTTAATAGCTCACTAGCCTCTAATTAAATTAAAGCCTAGTTCGCTAAATTAATTACAAGACTAAGATAAAATAATACATTGAACACAATAAAATAATCCTAACACAGAGAACTTTTGAGCTCATCCGAGGAGTTAATTGATGAAATTCATCAAACATCGGGATTTAATCGCATTTATTTCTTTTTGGGTGCAAAAGTAAAAAGAATAAAATTTTCGTTATATACCTAAAAAGACCCGATTTTAACGAAAGCCCAAAATAATTTTTCACGGCCCAAAATCATTTAAAGTTACCTAATCGAAAAACTATTTATACACTTTTTCGATCGAAAAATTCTTTCTCACGCAAACTAAAACGATCGAAAAACAATTCGCATTCTCAAAAGCCTCATAAGGTGATTTCGAAAAAATCTTAACCTTCTCAGATTTTGTGTCAATAACTCGCCCAATTTGAAGGTAGAATCCAGTTTCGGTTCATCTTTTTGTTCCGAAAATCAAGAATCGCGACAGTTTTTCAAAACCATTCGAATATATGTTAGGTCCTTTTATCAACTAACAATCAATCTAAGCATGACTTCTAGATATTCGAATAATAAATCTCGAGAATTAACTTTGGTCAAATATCGAGTATAAAGATCGTGAGAGAGAAAAGATTAGAGAGTGGAATTTTTCTATTGCCTTTCTCTCTCTAGAATGTGAATTCAATACTTTGTAATTTTTCTGAAAATTACTTGTATATTGATTTTTGTTGTGTACATGGTATATATACCTCTTTACATGGTATATTTACAAACTAGTCATACACTAACAATACGAGCTACGTCTCTAATTACAAGGATAACTAATTAACAATGCACTATGTTTTTTCAATATATTTCTAAACTTCGCGATTTTTCGACTGAAAGTTCTTTAGAAATCAAATTTCTGTGTTTAGATTCGACCATTTTGACTCATTATATTTGGATTCGTAACTGATTTATGGTCATTACGAGTCCAATTTAACTCATGTTTTATCCGGAATCGTTATTCGCATTTTTAAGAATTTAATGTTTGATTCAAATTTTTAGGTCAAAAATCGTCTTATCGCAAACAGTACCATCGAAGAACTTTAGTTTTCGTTAAGTTTTATTCGATCGCAAAACTCAGCGGCGAAAACGTTATGTTTTCGATATGTTTTTATTCAATCGTAAAACTTCGCGGCGAAAACTTTAGTTATTCCATAGATTTTTATTCGATCGCAAAACTCAGTGGCGAAACCTTGAGTTTTCGTTAAGTTTTTATTCGATCGCAAAACTTAACGTTCGAATAAATTTTCGCTCGAATAAAAACACACCACAAACAGTATACACTTTAAAACACTTAGAAAAATTTTCAAAATTTTTCTAAGTCATTCGTTATACACATAAACACTGTTTGCGCCTCGACAAAAAATTTTCAACGCTAACAATTACTTAAATCTAATTTGCATTTAAATATTCTAATCTAATTATTCTTATTCATTTTATTCAGAGATGGCTCATCAAGAATACTCATACATCTACTCTTCCGAAGGTTGGCTAACCGTCCACGACACAACTATCAGTTGGGTCTAGCCACTTTTCGATGTCCCGATGAAGTCATCATTTCCATACTCAAAGGACACGCCTTATGGCCAGCACTCACCATGACTGCAATAGTCCAGATGGTATATCTCCAACTATTCTGGGGATGCATGACGAGCCACATTGTAGGTGATGACGTGACCTACACAACCAAGATAAACCAGAAGCACGTCATCATCAACAAAAATCTTCTGGCCATGGTCCTCGATCTACCGCATCATGAAGTCTACCACCATCTACCGACAGATGCGGAGATAGTAGAAGACATGCTTCGGATGGAATACAAGCCACTGCTGACCAACTGGCCAACTTTCAGAACAGCGGGATTCCTCACCCTTGGAGGACATTATTTGGAATTATCAACAAATGTCTCTCCCCGAAGCAGTCAGGATCGATAAGGCGAACGAGAATATTCTCATAATCTTCCATGGTGTCGTCCTCTCAAAGAAATATGACGTTGCCCAGCTTATATGGAAAGATCTAGCGGACCAAATGCGTCAACGGGAAACCAAATCAAAGGCAAAGTTCATGCCATACGTGCGATGGTTCCCGGTGCCGATCTCCCACCTTATGGAAGTACATCCAGAGATCCCTCCTCTACCACCTGTCGGAGGATATACAACGCCGAGGCTGCGGTTTTTCCACAATCCGAAGGCATCGGATCTGGCGCTCCAACCAATGTTGATCCCATTGGAGCTTCTACGCCTAGCAAACCCCACCGATGTGGCCTACAAAGATTATTACCAAAACAATTCAATCACTGAGGCCATGTTACGGTCGGCGATCCGACTCCGATGCCTACTCGACACGAATCCCCATGGAGGTTCAAGAGCCGAAAGCTGTAGCTCAGAAGCACGTAGCACAGGCCATTGAGCCCGAAGGTGTCGCCCGTGAGCCCATGCCTCCAACAGCCGAATCTCCTGAAGCCACCGACTAAGATGTGGAGTGCAGATTACAACGTAGGGTCTCCCGCAGACAACAAATTTCTGCCCCATCTGCATATACATCCTCTACAACGGCTTCAGTTTTACCTCCTCCACCACCACCGGTCCTGATGACCACACAGGTTCCCGTTGTACATATCCCAACATCCATAGAGATGACACCTTCGGTCTCATCTCAAGGATTGGATGGAAGTCTTGTTGGTTCCCCGATATCTTCGGAGACAACAATGGGCCAACCCACCGAACTGGTTACGTCTGGGTTGTCAACGGGTGTCCTTGGACGTCCCGAATCACAAGTGCTTTCATATGCGGCACGTCAACTATATTCTCTGATGTTGTGACAGTGGAGCGCCTTCCTGGCCCCACTCCGGCGATACCACTCATCGTGACGGAGCTGATACTACAAGAATTTCTTTCCACAACCATCAATTCTCTCGAAGATAGGCTAATGGAAAGAATTCTACAAGCTATAGATACTTCCCGAAGAGATACGGGGAAAGCACCAGTCTCCGAGGCCGCTCCATCCAAAACCCACTCCCAACCCATTTCCTCACCACCACTAACCACTACCATACACACTCTCATCCAACCTACATTAACCACCCCAATCCAATCTCCTTCCCTCATCAACCCATACACAATACTGATAACCCATCTTCATGATATTCTTATATCTCAACTACTAGCCCTCGAGACATGGACCCCTGCCGAGGAGAGTCTATACCGCCGGCTAGTAGATGACCCCGAGCCGTCTGCTCAAACACGTTGCCGAGAAGAAAGCTCCCGTACAAAGTGAAGACATGACGATCCCGATGATCCGGATCGCCATGAGTGGAGAAAAGGCAAAAGACAACCAGAAGCGGCCGTGGTCAGAGTCGAGAGAAGACATCCTCAACGCGTGAAGCCGGAGGATCATCATCTAACCCACCAACCACACAACCCACTAATACCCGCCAACAAACAACCATCACATCCCACACACATACAATACCATCTCCCAAAAGTCCAAATCAAATCCCAGCCTCCGTCCTCCAAAATCAATCGTAGATGACTATATCTCGAACGAGAAGTGGCTGACACATTAGGAACCAGAGCAAGCTGCTCAAGCTCAACTTTCAAATGTCAGATATTTCCTACAACAAGCTTCAGCTGATTTGGTATTGCTTGAAGATGAAGAACAACAAGGCAAAAACTATAATAGCGAACTCCCGGAGCTGCAAGAGATGATTAGGCACCGAGCGGACACCCCTCCTCGTTGAAGGGGACTGTTCGAGTCGAGACGTCGTGGCAGAACATTCGAATTGAAATGCTCTTCCTTGAAGATATAAGGAAGCAGATATTGAGAGCTCCAAACCGTATCAAGAAGCTCAACGAGCTTAATCTACGGGGCATCTCTCATTGGGAAGAACGAAAGAAGATGGAGCACATCTTCATGCTGACCTACCTCGTTCTGGATAGAAGTGGCATTCCAACGGATCAACTTAGAAGAAATTTCAGGGACAAGCCACCGATCCTCCAACTCGTGGGTATATCACACACGATTGGAAGCTATCCAACCCTGATCTACCTTATAGAGCGAGCGGATGCCAATCACACTCGAGAGGAGATAAACGAAAGCTATCTACCGTTCCTTCCACCAGACGAAGTCTATCGTATGTTCCAGATGTACAAGAAAAAATACCAAACACCTACTGGATACATTAAGAAGGAAGGACTCGAGCGATTGAAGAGATTTATGGTGCGGCAGATTAAATTTCACACCGCACACGGCCTTCAAATTGCAGTGGAAAACAACATGAAGAAGGTCAACATGGAATCGCCGCTCATGAAAGGCTTTCCGCTCAACGACTTCCCAGAGAACTATATTTTTAAGAAGTCAGACATCGCCATCACATGTCGAAATCAAATCATTGGAAAGACGAGAGCGATGATGAAGTCTAAAGTTCATAAGTTCTATGACGGGACGTTGAAGCTTGTAAGGAAGAACATCGAAAAGAGGTTGGCGGAGATCGATGAAGAAACGATCTTCGAGAACCTTGGAGAAGAAGAGGCCCCGCTCCTAAATGAGCTTCTCAATGTCATCAACAAAAGGTTAGAGCTAAGGAATATTGTCCGACACTACGAGACAGCATTGGAATTGAGGAAGTCCTTATGTGCCCGACAAGGATAAACGGATTTGAAGAGCAAACAAGCACAATGGGGGAGATTGAAGAAGATTATAAATTGTGCTTTGTTTATTAGTTATCCTTGTAATTAAGGGCGTAGTTTGTATTTTTGATAGTGTAGGACTAATTAGTAAATATACCACGTATGGTGGTATATATACAATGTATATTACAGAAATCAATACACAAGAATTCAGAAAATTCACAAGGCAAAGAACTCATATTCTAGAGAGGAAAACACAAACGAAAACTTTTTCACTCTAAGCTTTTTCTCTCGTGATGTTCAACCGAGATATTCGACCGAAGGTAGCATTTGATAATCTATATTCGAATATCTAGAATTTGTACCTAGATCTCTCATTAGTTGATTAATTAGGACTTAACAATAAGTGTTGACCGAAAAATACATTTAACCCGATTTTCACTTTATGCTTAAACGAAATTTGGCCTTTATATTTGACCGAAATCGCCGACTGAGTCTCTTACCCGATAATTTTGACTTGTCTTTAAACTGGAAATTTTTCTAAGTCCAAACTATATCGGGACGAATTTTTCTAAGGTTTTAAAGTTTTATAAGTTGCATTATCATTCTTTCACTCCAATCAACTTCGACTTAGAAATTATGTCGGGACAAATTTATACAATTATATGTTCTATGTACTAACTAACTCTTTATCCCTTTTCAGAACAAAGATGGTGCGAACGATCGAAGACATCTTTCCCCAGAAAAACTGGGCACAAAGAATCCCAAAAAACCTCGAACTCGATTTCGAGAAAACCATATGCCCAGATCCCGTAATTCTCAAAATCCTACGCAACCATCCACTATACACCGCCCTTACCATATTCGGGTGCGTCCCGGAAGTATATGTCCAATAATTCTGGGCCACTCTTACTAATCCTACTACAAGACCTAACCCTAACACCTTAACCGCAAAAATCGACCCAACACCCGTCGTCCTAAACCCATCCATACTACGCTCCCTTTTCCATCTACCATCATCCCTTAACTACGAACCACACCCCATTGAAGAGGAACTTCAACATGACTTCCTCTTCATGGGCTACAAACCCGACGTCCACAAATCCAGACACCTCTCGAACTTCACCGCCAAGGATATTCCTCAACCTTGGCGGACTCTCTTCCTCATAATAAATCAATGCATATCCCCCAAACACAGCAGGCCCGAAAGATGCAACATAAACATCATGCTCATCTTCCACGGCATCGTCTTTAACAAAAAGTACGATGTCGTTCAACTCATCTGGTCGGACCTACTCGACCAACTACGAAGACGAGACCTCCCATCAACTACAAAGAAAGTCCTAGCCTATCTGAGGTGGTTGTTCGTCTTCGTCAAGCACTTCATGGACACCGTCCCGGACATCGAGAGCTGAGATCCATCCGAAGGATACCAACCACCAAAGCTCAGCTCTCTCCACTCATCAAAGGACAAATTCGATCAGGAGGCGATGTCAATACTTGAAGACATATTAAGGCCCGCTGATCCAACCAACCCGATCGTCCAAGCTTATCTGCGGGACAACAAGCTCGAGGAGGTTTCTATGGTCCAACAAATCCCAGTTGGACCGACCCCAGGAACAAGCCCACCCATCGACCCACGTTTAGTCTAGGACGCGCATAATCCCCTGCTCGCAAGCAAAAGAAGAAATCAAAAGAAGATGTCGTAAGACGCAAACATGAACGGCACACAAAACAAAGAAGCGATCGGAATCCTCCGTCCTTCAGTCCACTAATAGCCTGGATCGAGCCCATAGTGTAGGAGCGACACTGTCGTTTCCCGAGTAGAAGTCGCGGCATCTGGTCCAACCGCGCAATTACCCTTACCTAGCCACTCTACCATCTCTCAACAGATGGTTGTGTCGTACACACACGAGGAGCCACAAATGCCATCAATGCCTTGCTCGGAGGCACTAGATGTTGAAATCAGCAGTCCTCCACCTCAGATTGCACCTTCCTTGATCACGAGTCTAGCGTCCTCACCCTCAATTATTTTTACATTTCCAAGGACACAAACAGACTTTTCCGCACCTCCAGGTCTTAGTGACATGGACAGAACGCTTTTCAATGTCTCCTGGTTGGAAACCACCCAGGGACTGAGCGGAAGTCCCACAGCAGCCAACATCCCTGCAATTGCTGCATTGGGCCATCGAATTGAGTCCGTCTCAGTTTCGATGCCAATGGTGAGCCTAAGTGACCCCGGTTTCTGAAGTCACGTGCAGACAAGCAGCGTGTCAGTTCCCTCCACTGTTATCGCGACGACGGAACGCCTTAGTGGCTCTGTCTCGCTATTTTCCCCTTTTGTGACAGAGGCTCGTCTTGCGAACTTCGCCAAAATGCTGGAGGACTCAATCATGACGAAGGTCTACAAGGCCCTCGAAACGTCAACCCGAGACAAAGGCAAGGTCCCTGCCACGAAAATCGAACACGTTGCATCTCCTCCATCCGCTCCCCCAACACACACCTCCTAACCAGGACCATGGGACGTACCCATTGAAGAACTTCATGACATCCTCCTGGCCAGGGTACAGTCTGCCCTCTCTCTGAATGAGAGGGAGTAAGACATCAAGCTACGGCTCATAACCCCGATGTCTTGCTGCAGAGAAGCGGAGCAGTCGAAGCGCTCACGTGACGACGATGATGAGGGCTGTACCGAGGGGGAAAGAGACATAGAACAAGCTCAGAACCCCAAACGCAGCAGATCACCCCATCCACCACCTCCCAAACTACCCAAACCACAACCACCAAAACCACACAACCGGAGGCATCTTCATCTCAAAACGAAGTTGTCCCCATAGCCCACACTACCATCCCTTCATCAGCCCCACTATAAGCCTCATCTCACCTCAACCTGTCATCCAATAATACCCTCAAATACCTCTCCAACCTCTACCTCACCAGTTCTCTCTCCAACTACCGTCAAGCCACTTGTGACCGTCAAAGAGCTCTACAACCCACACGATAAGGTGGAGAGCTACATATTCAACGAATAGTGGACGACTCAACCGGTGACTCCCGAATTAGCCAATGGATTGATAGAAAATGCAAGATTCTTCCTTAAAGAGGCAGTCATCGACCTGATTCAGATCGAAGAGGAGGAACTTGAGGAAGGCGAAGATTACAAAACAGACATCCCAGAACTTCTCGATATCCTCCAACATAGAGTCACGGACGAGGACGACGCTCCGTTGAAGTCTAACATTAGAGAGAAAACTGAACCTGCCTTGGAAAAATGCCAAGATCTTGGCGCCATACCAAGACGAGATTTGAAAGAGAATCTGGAGGAAAGAGGACCGCCTCAAGAAGCTCGACAAGTTGGAGCTGCGAGGCATGACTCATCCTCGGAGCATAAAGTCGGCTTGTATCTTCTCAGTCTCCGTCGAAAACTTATGTTCGACGGAAAAGGAAGTGGCGTAGAGGCTCTCCGAAGAGATGAGAAGAAAAGGTGGAGGATCTCAACGGTAATAGGGGTGAGGAAGTCCCACTTTTGCTCAATCTTCTTCCCAATCTACCGGGTTGAACTGGAGGACGGGACTACCGAGAACTGAGTGAAGCGGACCTCTCTTACATCAGAGCGGAAGACATCTATCAGATGGTCGGAAGTTATAAGATGCTAGGAACTCTTCAAAATCCTGAAGTCAAGTTGGGCTACCAAACCTTAAAGAGGTTCATTCTGTGCCAGATCAAGTACACCATATCGCACGACCTTCAGATGGTGTTGGAGAGCAACTTGAAGAAGGTGAACCTCACGAAGCCTACTTTAATTCACCCCGAAGCTGAAAGCTACGGTGAAGGTCATATCTTTGATAGAGAAGATCCCTCATTGGTCTACATCAACTACAAGGGCGAGAAAAGGCTTATGAAGACATTAGAGATCTCCAAGTTCTGCGATGGAACCCTCCTGATTATAAGAGATAAGCTGAGAAAGATTCTGGAGGAACTGAGGTTCGAAGAGCACGAGGTCCAGGACAAGTTTCAGAAGATGATCGACATCATCTCTGAACGGCTTTCATACCGTATATGGATACGATATTATGAGCGCAAGCTATGACTCAAAAGATCCATCTACGAGCTGGTGAGACCCAAGAAGATAAAGAAGATGACACATCGAATAAAGGACACTCTGGGGGAGATTGTTAGGAATATTTTGTAGTGTCCTTAATTATTATAAGTCTTCGGTCTATTTTGTAATTAGTTAGATTGTAGTTGGTTGGACATCAACGTAAATATTATGTAAATTAGGTCATATGCCTTAATTTACCAACTCATGTGGTATATAAGGCCCCCTTTACCCTTTTAGGGTTTTGATCGAAAGAAATTATTCCCAAGCCACCTTGTACCTTCCGAAATAGGAAAAATGCACAAACACACACTGCAAGGTGTTCTTCGATTTCTAAGCTTACAAGCTATCTGTTGATTCTTGTTTGGTAGAAAAATGGACCAACACCATGTGAGGTTAGGATCGTGTTTTTATAGGTATTGTATCCATTGCGAAGCCGAGCCTTCCATGCCAATCAAAACAATGTCAACCTTTTCGGCTTCGGAAATCCATTGTATCGCGAAATATTGCTCAGCCAGAGCGATCCAACCGAGCGGGTCAGTTCCATTGAATTTTGGGACGTTTAAGAGACGCAATCGAGATTGAGAGAGGTGCTAATTTGGTACTTCCGATGATCATGGCGTTGAGGATGCTTGGTGTGAGTACGATTGATTTCTCTTTGTGTGAGTATGATTGATTTCTCTGTGAGTACGATTGTAACATCGGGGCAACTTGATTGGTTATCTGTTGGAGCAGTGTGTCGCGAAGAGTGTCGACCTGTTTTTGGGAATCATCGCGAACCGTACGTTACTCAGCCTGAAAAGCTTCCATGGAAGCAATCGCGTCTTCTCAACAACTCGATGCGTTGTTCCATCTTTGATCGAGTAGTTGTCATACACCGATCAGGTCGGACCAATTTGTTAGAGTGAAGACTAAATATATGGGAATGATGAATTTTATTATCAACGGAAGAAGAGATTACAGCAATAGAACCTGAAGCAAGCAGCTCAAAGAATTCCCAACGCGCTAATAACCCACCACCATCTGCGAAGTGCCCCACACCCTTCTGAAATCTCTCTTTTTATTCTAATAAAAATAAGTAACTAAAAATTAAAAACATAATTATCAAATTAATATTCCTGATTATCTCCCTATTTCCAGCCACCTTGATATTAGCTCTCACCCCTTGATATTATCCCCCTTGATATCCTCCCTGCACTTCAGCCTTGATATTTTCCTCAACGCCCCTTAACTCCTCAAAGTAAGATGCTTCCATAGGCCCATTAATAATACCATCCCCTTCGACAATAGTTCTCGGCCCAAGAGTTGGGAGCTTGGCCCGACGCTCATAGACTCGGATCGGTGCATCATCAGTTGGGTTCCCTCGAACGTTATTCGTAACAGTATCAAATCCATTATGATTTACCTTGAGCTTCTTCTCTATAACTTTCAGGGGATAATACGTGAAAGGGATAATGTAATTGTCTCTATTGAGTTCCTCACCTATAGTCCTTAGACAGAAGACAGTGTGGGTGGAAAGAAGCTATTGAGGAAAACAATGGAAGGGAAACTACATAATTGAAACGTCGCGTGCAATGACTGGGCTTGCACCTTAAAAGAGGCCTTTGAAAAACTGAACCCTGCTATTGGATTCAAGATCAAATTGAAGGTCTGCTGACATCATGTACTGTAAATATCCTACTCATTAATTGATTTTTTTTATGTTTGATTCTCATGTCTTCATTGGAAAATCAAGTTCTTACACCATAGGGAGAGCAAGAGGGTTACAGTATCAAGTCATAATCAAACTTCTTAGATTTATGTATATAATGCTTGGATTCGTTAGATATTACATCTAGTATTATCTGAGTCATTTAAATCTGTGTATGTTATGTGAATGACTTAATATCTTAATCGATTTTTGAAGGTAAATATGTACCCACATAGGATTTTCGAAAGATGTTTTTCACTTCATGCCCTGGAATATCCAGCGATTGACTCATAGATATCACCCGAGAGCACAAATATTACTATTTTAAGTTTCATATAAAATGATCATACGTTGAGACCGAAATTCTTTTTTTCTTCCAAAGTTGAGATAGAAAATTCAGCTACAATACTGATCATGACAAGACTGTGCGCATAGAAGCCGAGCCTTCCCAAACCGGAGACAAATCCCTTCGAGTAACATTCACCATTATTTATTTATAGGACGAGATAGAGTAATTTTCCCCAATAATTGCATAATTTAGCGAAACAAACGAGGATACTTCCAATTGAATGAGGTAAACAGATTTAGATAGAGAAGCATTACAAGATATATGAGATGCCCTAAACTCTAAAGCTAAAGAAGTGTTGTCGATCGGTGTTTGCGGACCATGAAAGTTGGCCTATCTCCAATGGAGATCCCAAGAAACGGTTATGCAACTTGCCAAGGAGATATGTATACTTCTGTAACCTATCTTCGAACAAGTATTAATACACCGCACCACCTTTTTTATTTTGATCGGTGTTTGTCAATAGAAGGAGTTGAGTATCACTGTAAATGGGTAGCTATTAGGTTCACCTCCAATAATCTCGTGGGTCTCTGGTATTTATTTAATTAATATATCTATATATATATATATATATTGGATATTCATCTTCTTTTTCCTAAAAATAAATTAATTTGTAGGTTTTTGGCTATGCACTGCCATTTGGAAGTACATACGACATGGGGCTTGGAGATGGCGTTCTTGGTCGATAATGGAAATGGGCCTAATGAGTCTATTCATCCACCTCCCAGAGATATGCCAAATGTTAATATCTTTTTTTTTTCTTTTTTGGATGATTTTTATCATTTATTATTTTTCGGTTTTATAAATTTGGAAATTTATGAAGGAAAATGTGTCACAAATGGGAAAATTAGAAGAACATATAAAAAGCATCTGATCCTATTTGTTTTCGAGTGAAATAGTGTTAGGACATTTTAATTGTGTTCAAATGTATCTATTATCTTAGTCTTGTAGTATAAGTAGTAGTTTGGGCTTAATTGTAATTAAGCCAAATAGGACTACTTAGCAAATATTCCAAACTTATTTGGTATATAAGGAACCCTAATGTGATGTATTAAATAAAGAATTCATTTTATTAGAAAACCGAGCTTTACAACGTGAAGAACGCTCTCAAGCTTCCGCGCCAAATTCAAACGTGTTCTTCGTAAATTTTACATTTTCTATAGAATTCTTCACCGAACTTAATCGTGTTGGATATAATAGGACCTAACAATTGGTATCAGAGCAAAACGTGTTAGGATTTGATCGAAATTTTTGAATTATCGGATTAATTTTTTAAACATTATCGCACGAGGCAAATTTTGTTTTCGGTTTGATTCTTCAAATTTCGATATGTTTGATTCTTCGTGAAATTCATCCGATTTCTAAAAAATTCGACCTATTTTGCTGTTTTTAGGTTTAATTGAGTATTTTTTTCTTGAAGATATAAGTGTTTTGATCCATAACCCGGACTAAATTGGAACAATTTTGTGTTTCGGATCGAAAATCATGGTCTTTTCTTCAAAAATCTTCGCTATTGTTCATTGTTCTTAAACATGACTTGAGCTTTGCAGTAATCATAATCGTTGCGGTAGACATATTTTTTTTGTGATACTCATGGTCAACCCGTAAAACATTACGGTCAACCCAGAAAACTATAATTTTTATTGCAAAATAAAGTTTTACGATACACAGTTACGAAAAATTTCTCGGTCAACAGTATTTCTCGATAAACATCTGAAGACTATCGAAAAATATTCTACACATCAAAAAACAAATTCCAATCAAAAACCACAAATCAATTCTGCAATTGTACGAGGAATTTCTTCGGTTCCTCTTCGGATTCGCTCAGCCCAACAACAATTGCAGAGAACATATCTGGAAAGTTAATCGAAACTCACTTGAGTTTGCGATTGAATTGAACGCAAATCAAAAGTGAAAATTGAGGTTTTGTCTTCTTCCAGATTTCTCAGTTTCAGACCCAGTTTTTTTTTTTTACCAAGTTTATTCTTAAGTATGGCGTGAAATACAAATACGAGAATGATATGCAATTACGGTATTTCTCGATAGAGTTCTCGAAAGAGAAAATCAAGTTATCAATAAAGAAACTGTTCTCACTAAGAAAAAGGAAGTTCTCGACAATGAGCAGAGAGATACAAATAGATTTTGATTTCTCGATACTTAATGACATAATTAGCAAGTTTAGGATAGCTAATTAGCTTAAAAAATTATCTCGATTGATACATATCGCAAAACTATGCTTCACGCGAAATATTTTTTGCTCAACTCGCAAAACTTTCTTGGTATCAATTCTCGATACATATCGCAAAACTTTTTCGCATCCATTTTTCTACCGAGAAAACTTTAGCATCCTCTGCTAAACAGAACATCAATTTGCATTTTTTTCTCTTCGCACCTTATACCAAAATAATTTCCGAACTCAACTACGGCACATTATAGAAAAAGTTTTGGTAAATTTTCGAAGTATTGAATACCAATTTAAAACTTTTCAGTACACATCTAAAATTTTCAATACTTTTAGATAATTTTTATTCAAGACCAAAACTTTTCGGAACTGAAATTTTAATGCCAAAATTTTTCTCGTATTAGAAAATAAAAACTTTTTGATACTTACGATCTCATTATCAAAAGTTTTCGGTACCCATAAAATTTTCGATACTTAAACTTTTTGACTCCAAACTTTTCAAAACTATACTTTTTGGTCCAAAAGTTTTCGATATCTACATTTTATCCTAAAAACTTTTCTTCTATTCTTCGAAAATTTTATTAAAATATCTCGAATCCAAATAACGCGTCAACGATCAAATATCCAACCTAATCAACACAAACCTACTCTATATAACGCAACCAAGACTTAATTGATGCTCTTCAGAGAGCATGGTATCTACGAATAAACTCTTCTACTGACCATCTCAAGGTTAGTCCTTCTGACTCTAGTTTATTTGACATGTTAAAAAAAACAGTTATAGAGTTAGAAACAAAAAATCAAGAACTTACCAGCGTGTCGTAATGAGTGACTTATGATGAATTAGTTGAGGAACGCGGAAAATTGTACTCTAAAATTAAAAATTTAGAATACAATCTTGCTGAAAAGGTCAAAAAGACCAAAGTACTTCTAAAGCCATAGCATCTAATTGGGAAAATATTTTACATTATGATAAACCTACTTCTTGTTCGAAAATTCCGGAGGTTATTCATAAAATAACAGAATTAAACGCAACTCTGGAATTAGAAAGAGTAGGTTTCCGAGCGGAAAAGAAAAAGCTTTTAGAGGAGATATCAAATCTAAAAAATTCCCCTCATTTACATGACATGGAATTTCGTAATCATGTTGAAAGCTTAGGCTTTACTAATCCTTGTAACTTGAAAAAGATTAACGTAAAACAATTATATGATATCAAGTACATGGGTTTAGGATTTACTTCTTTAATGGCTTTTACTAACTCTTCCGAAATAAATGCCTTAGAAGAATCCAAACGAAAAGCCACAACTAGGACTGAAATTCCCTTTGAATACACTGAATAACAATAGTTACAAGACACGGGAAATAAACTTGTATAGTGCTATAATTCATTATATCCTTTAGAAAATCTTCCTAAAGTTGAGGAAGAAAACTATGATCATTCTAAAAATTCTACTTTCTGTTATATTCCCGCTATTATTAAGAAAATAGCTGATTTGAACTCTTCCTTAGAAACAGAAAGAAAGAATTTTGAAGCAGAAAATAATGCGCTTTTATTGGAGATATCAAATCTCAAAAATTCCTCTCCTTTACCTGTTATAAACGATATTTCTAAAGAAAAATCTTCTCTTAAGCAGGATAAAGCAATGCAAACAGACTTTTTTGTTCCGAAAATCGAAAATACTTTTACTAATACTTCTACGTCAATTTTGACCGAAATTGAAATTCAAAGTAAAAGCCAAGAACTTCAAACTGCTAAGGAACAAATACAACTTAGGAAGGAGAAAGGAAAATCTACATTATTTTCCAAAGTTACGAAACGGAAATTTAAAGAACCAAAATTTTCCTCTCTTATTCCTATAAAGAAAATTTTTAACGAAAAGACTCCAAGTTCTAGCAAACAAACTTCATCGTGTGCTTCAAATGATTTTAATAATTCTCTATTTAGGAAGCCTAGACTTGAAAATAATTTTCCTAATTCTTCTCATCATTCTAAGGTGAATTGTGTGAATTCTCAACATAGGATACACGACTTATATGCTAGTGATGCTTATAATTCTATATGCTTGTATTCCTACATGAAGTATCCAGTCCAAGTTCATTCTAAGAAACATCTTATGCGACTAGCTTCGGAGAAAATATTTAAATCTTCTTCGAAACACACTTTCACCAAAGCTGAAATTTCTGTTCCGTTTCAAATCACTCCTACATGGGTTCCTATGTCTACTATTAAGTTAGGAAAACCCACACAAATTTGGGTACTAACGCACATTAATGGATGACTTAGGACCAAAATTAAATTTGACTCCATATATGCTTAACCCGTTTTCTGCTACTAAGGGAGGACCCACTTTACAATGGGTACCAAAGTCCCGATAATGTTTTGCAGATTCCCTCATGTATGGTATTCGACGTAGTGGCTCCACATGCATGATAAAGGAAAGAGACGTGAGCTACTACAACTACACTTCAACGAGGTACATTCTAATTACGTGTATGTTGAACGAACTTTCAATATTATAAATTTGCATACACATACGAGCTACATTGAAAAATACCTATTATTTTTCAAAATGGTCCATTTTAACTATGCATTTTCAAAACATTAAGAGATTTTAAATTCTAAATGCATATTACACACGGAAATGATAAATACCATTTTTTTAATATAACATTTTTAAATGAGCTTAATTTGAGGGGGAGCTCCTCTTAGAGCAGCGACTCTTATTTCTTTCAAGAGGGAGCAAAAATTTTAATTTTTGAGGGGGGGTTAAAACTTTAAACGAATGCATTAAGGGAAAAAGATTCGTAATATTTTCTTTTAATCTTACTACGCAACTTTCTAGGGGAGGAAACTTTATTTTTGGAAGCATTATTTGAGAGGGAGAAATAAAAATATAGATATAGTTTTCAATATTGAATTTTTTAAAATTCTACCGACAAAGTTTACCGATAAATTTTCTACACTTTCTCAAGAAATTTTCTCGACATATTTTTATCGACAAACTTTCTCGAGACGTAATGTGAAAATTTTATCGACAATTTTTTCGTACAACTTTCTCGTGAAATATTTCTCATGGAACGTTATCGTAAAAAATTTTATCGAGAAATTTTCTCCACTATATCGAGAAATT
The DNA here is from genome assembly GCA_004919715.1 of Linderniella brevidens. Lineage (NCBI taxonomy): Eukaryota > Viridiplantae > Streptophyta > Magnoliopsida > Lamiales > Linderniaceae > Linderniella > Linderniella brevidens. The sequence continues at coordinate 12,475,796 of SWDC01000148.1, forward strand.
TTATCGCAAACCTCATTCGAAAATATTTTTCGATATACCTCATTCGAAAATATTTTTCGATACATTTCACTCGAAATTTTTTTTTCGATACACCTCATCCGAAATTTTTTCTCGATATCGCTACTTCTCGACTCCGACCCGACAAACTCTCACCCGCACACCACATATATATATATACAATATAATATACTATTATATATTTCTTATAAATATACATATATACAACATAAAAAAAGAAAGGAACATACAAAGAAAGGAATAAAAAAAGAAAGGAATAAAATAAATAAATAAAAATAAGAAGAAGAAAATAAAAAAAAAAAAAGGAAAAAGAAAATCTCCTCTCATCTTCATTAAACTTCATGGATATTTCCTCCGACAACTTTCTACGGACTCCAAGGAAGAATCTAGAGCTTACAACGGACAAATATTTCCAAAAAGGCAAAGGTGACAATCTTCATGACGATCCAAATGCTCATTTTCAACGACCGACTCCAGCTTGCTGATTCAAATAAAGCAGCACTTATCACGTATCCCGGAAGCATGGATTTTAGTTCCTATGGTTCAGTCTAAACCGACTTGATCCTAACCCCGGAACGCGTTCGAGCATTTGTGACGATACAACCTACCACCTATCCTACATCATCCGAACAACAAGCAAGATGACTTCGATGATGACTTGGAAATTTTTGAAGGTACATATATCCCTTATCTCACAAATAATTCGGACCATATCCCCATAGGTACAGGTGCTAATTTTATTAGCTCCCGGGTAGAAGACGCCGCATTAGGTCCAATGGCGCATGCACCTCCTAGCCTTGCCCACTCATCGTCTCCTAAAAGATCGATGTTTCATTTTCTCAAGGGGAGCCACGTCTACTATCACCACTTCACTCGGAAGTGGGAGATATTGAACTAACTGGTAATCCACGCCGTACCACACTTTCGTTGATCACATCGTGTCTAGTGTGTCCTCACTTCCTAAATATTTATAATTTTCTAGGACACATACACTTTTTATATACTTGATCTTTGTGATCAAGTTAGAACATGTCATTCTCAGACATGCTTCGATGATCGAAAGGAAGTCCTTCCGTTGCAAAATCACAACAACAACGGTATTAGGCCATAGAACGATGTCAACGGGAAGCGTATGTGGCCCCGATTTCATATCGACGAACGCCTTCGTGGCTCCGTTGGGTTATTACCAAATTTGATTTCCTACGAAGTTTACAAAATCCATATCCTTGTCACGACGATACAATCTTCTTGCCAAACGATGATGCCCCATTTTGATACATCGCCATGACGATCTCCCCACTCGATCATCATGAGGGGGAGTAGTACTAAAGAAATGGGAGCAATGCAACAACAAAAGTGCAAGATTGATCCGAAATACTAAATTCTTAAGCGTCGTCGAATTAAAAATCAAGCAAACACCACGAGATTCAATAACCGAAGTTGCCGCTCGTGTATGTCTCTCCAAATTTCAAATTGAATTCGTCGATAACAACACAAGGTTGAACTAAAATAGGGGGAGTGTCGTCGCTATCAAAGGGAGAGGTGAAACACAAAAGAGGAAATTCACCAAATCCGGCAAGCAACTTCACACACTTTCCGACGATGTCGAGAAGAGAAAGAACAAGCTACGGTGAGGTTGAAGATCTCCAAAGAAGAAAGAGATCACAAGACAAGATAAAGGAAGAGATTAAACAAATAAGCTCGTAAAGAGGAGATTGTTAGGACTCGAGGAATCTTTTCAAAACAAGACAAGATAACTTACGCTCAAGCGAAGATTTACACAAAGGGGGAGATTGTTAGGACATTTTAATTGTGTTCAAATGTATCTGTTATCTTAGTCTTGTAGTATAAGTAGTAGTTTGGGTTTAATTGTCATTAGCCATAGATTAGGACTACTTAGCAAATATACCAAACTTATTTGGTATATAAGGAACCCTAATGTGATGTATTAAAAAAATGAATTCATTTTATTAGAAAACCGAGCTTTATAACGTGAAGAACGCTCTCAAGCTTCCGCGCCAAATTCAAACGTGTTCTTCGTAAGTTTTACATTTTCTATAGAATTCTTCACCGAACTTAATCGTGTTGGATATAATAGGCCCTAACAAATAGTAATAATTTGCTGAAGGTGTCGCGAATAGTTCTATATTGATAATTTAGAGATATCATATAAGTCAAAATTTCTTCATTAACAACGATTCTTCCTGTGATGTGCATGATTCAATTCCATTTTGATTTCTTAAAAGCTTTAACTTTTTTCCTTCCATTTTCAACCAATCATGCTCGGTCTTACATCGATTATCTGCGTACGTGGGTTTGAGAGGCGACCAATAGCACCACATGGTTTTAGTCATCCTCGATTTTGTATGCTTTAAGGGTATCTACATGCAATTTTTTTCTCTACAGTTTAACATGAAAGGGTTTTATGGGATTCAAAGTCAAACCTATGTGGTATCGCTGATTAATATCTATTGAATGATTTTCGTATTATATATTGAATGCTTGTTATTAATATTCATGTTGTCCAAACGTGTCGGTTCACCACTGAGTATCGTAAGATAGTTATTGAGAGTAATGTTATAAGATTGTTATCATACTATTTATGGTAAGACAACTATTATTAACATCAATGTTGCATAACTACTAAGCTGATCGACTATTATATTATATAATTGTAAGTTTATAGCGTAAGACCGTTCCTAACAACAGTCATAATTTCTCCACTAGTAGTCATTCTTTACTATGCAGTGAATTGATTCAGTTCCATTTTGATTTCTAGCTTTAACTTTTTACCTTTGATTTTCACCCAGTCATGCTCGATCGTATAGTGTTTATCTGCGTACGTGGGCTTGAGAGGCGAACAAGAGCACCGCTTGGGTTTGGTCTGCTCGATTTTGTATGCTTTAAGGGTACCAACATATGTTTTTTTTCCTTACAGTTTAACATGAAAAGGGTTTTGTGGGAATCCAGGTCCAGTCTATGTAGTGTCGCTGATTAGTATCTACGGGAGTTCGGGTTATGCCTCAAGAAAGATCGTTGTATATATTTGATTTATATCGCAGATTATTTATGGCTTTCAGGTCGTCGTATATATATGTATGACAAAAGGTGAACATCATAGTTGCCCGGATGATTCACAAGCACATTTTTGCAGGTACTGGGGCATCGCACGCTTGATTTACGTATACTTACATCCATCCTTGATAGGGTAATGTGTAAAAATTTTTAGAACAAGTTTGCTTATGCAGATGAAGCGGAGTTTGTTGACTGAGAGGTTGTCTAGGCCTTGGAACAGTTAACTCTATCTCTCACGTTATAAAAAACACTATTCCACTCTTTGCTTCATCCTTTTCAAGTGATGGGTTGTGATACTACATCTAATCCAAAGGGATTGTTTTACTTCTTTATGTGTTAGTCTACAAGAACAGTGGCTCATTTCATTATCGATTTCAGGAGATTCGAGGTAGCTCACTTACTCTTCAAAGCATTCGCCATGTATTTCCTCTTGACTCATGCGATAAATGTCTTTTTACAGTATCATAGAAATCGTACCTTGAGATGTTGCAAGGAGCTCGACATCTATCGTCTCTTCTAATGGTCAAAGCCATATTTTCTCTCCTTTTATTACTAATTCAACTTTATGTTCTATTGGCCTCTTTTTTTTGTGTGGGTGTGCCACTAATTGTCTATAACATGATATACCTTCTTATCATCAACGAAGAAAACGAAGAGTGTCATCCATCAAACCTCCTTCAAAAATGAAATCAACAATTGGGTTGCGGCAAAGAAACCTACCACGGCTTTTGGTGGGTTCGAGAGGAGGGAGAGAGGTGGATTCTTCTCAGATTCTTCATCCAGAGCTGATGATTTGCACAATTGGGCTTCAAAGAAGGACTTTGTTCCTTCGAAGCAAAGGATGTACGAAAAGAGGAGGCTTTGGATTGGGTTCAGTCAATGACTACAACTCAGATTTTGACATTTAGTTGAGGAATAAATAAATACTTCTTTGTTCATTATTTGTCATATTTCTGCAGCTACCATTCAGTGAAGACAACAATCACCATCAAACACAATCAAAGTACACCTTAAATAAACTGAAGATTCTTCTGGGTCTAGTACCCAATGGGACTAAGGTATTTATGAAGAGAAATATGTGTATAGATCAATATTTGATGATATACTTAATATTTCAGCTCAACATTCATACATTTTTTAATAATGCATATACCTTGGTATGAGATATGAGGTTTTGACCTCCTTGGACTGTTGAGATGGCATGGCATTGTATTTCTGATCAATGGATATCAATTACTGTAATTAAACGTGATATATAGAGGGAGATCAAATGAAAACAATTGTTTCATGGTGGTGAGTTCCACAATGCCAAGCAGTCTTACAACACCTAAAAGCAAAAGGATTATCGTCATCAGATGTAAAAGAACTACTACGATTCATGGTCTCCGCACTTGCAAAGAGAGGCTTGAGATGGAGAAGTAAAAATGACATTCTTGATTTATGCAGGTTACAAAGGATGGTTGCCGCATCATTTTTCACGACAACTTCATTTACAATGAAGACATCGATGTAGGTTTTGTTTGTTGATTGCAATGTTGTAGCTAATAGTTCTTTATTTGATATTGTTAAATCCATTATGTCTTACCCTGAGCTTCTTCTTTGTAATTTTCAAGGGATAGTAGGTGAAAAGAGGGTAATGATGTTAATGACATACAACCATAAGATAATCCGTGAGAATATGTATGTAATATTATTTTTAGTATCTAAAACATAGTTAATGGTTTTGAGTAAAAATTAGTGTAGAAAAGAGAGTTAGTGGGTTAGGGTACAAATGCTTAGCAACTTTGTTTTTTGTGTAAATATAACTGTATTTTTTTTTGGGTTGGAGAAGGCCTTATCATTGCATACGATAACAGTCGGTCAGTGGAACATTCTTACAACATCGTTATTAATTCCAGTATTACAACAATCAGTAGTGAGTCTGCACAGCCGTGCAAAATGAACATTATTAAGAGTTACATTCAAGTACGAAAAAAAGAAAAAGATAGATCTAATTTATTTTTTTTCAACTTCTATTACATACATATATGATAAATCCGTTAAAATTAGTGTGGTGAATTAAAATATATGATTTACATGATGGAAGGTATAGAGGTGAGCAACGAGTTGCATATTCAACGACCGAAACATAAATTGATGTGTTGGTGTACAACTATTTGATATCATCAAATTATTAGACGTGGCATTAAAATTATGCTAGATTGTGAATAATGTTCACGATGTACGATTGTGCTGCTCATGGTTGATTATTGTAAGACTGTCATTCACCATGAATCTACCCAACCGACAAAAAATGGGCTCCGTGTACTTAAAACTGTAATTGCTACTTCAATTCGCTTATAATTACAAATTCGATGAATCACATATATGACTAAATTTGACTAAGATATGCACTCGAATAATTGTATTCGAATGTGACCAAAAATATATCTCGTGCATCGCACGGGGGCTAAACTTAGTGATAGTATATTCTAGGTATGTTGTCGATGCTTTGCTTCAGGTTCATTCGAGACTCTCCACCATTCGGATAAAATAAAAAATTATTTGCTCTTAAATAAAACACCGGGAAAAAATTAGTTCATGTGCATTGCACGGGCAATAACTTGTGAAGGGAAAAAAGAATAAAAATAAGATCAGCATTTGAAAGAGGATTGTTGGTTTTTACGCTTACATTCGTTGTGATTGGAAGACTATGCTTCCGGTATTATCTTTTTTTTTTTCCAAACATGCTTATGGTATTTATCCATAGTGATATTTGGTTAGGTTGTGGCTATTCAGTTCCCTATTAATGATGATTGTGTATAAAAGTTGCGATATGTTTTGTTAGAAAGCGTATATAGTTTGAATTCAAATTCTCTCGTTTTATTTATAACTTGGAAATCGACACCATCAAATGAATAAAAGAAGCTATTGTTTCCGGTGGACTACTCATCGAGACCTGTGCGAAGTGGAATTTTATGGTTCTCACATGAGTACTTTGGTGAGTACCTCACACGTGGCATCAATTCGTGCCACGTCAACATAGCACATCAATGCCACGTGATGTAATAATGGTGATATGTTGATAATGCATGTCGACGTTGCATTAATTGGGTATGTTGGCGTGGCACGAATCGATGCCACGTTTGCAGTGCACAATGAGCACCATAAAATTCCTACATGTGTGAATATAATGATTTTAAGGCATAAGCTAAGAATAAAACAAAGGAGGATAAATGATGTGCCATATATGAGATAAAACTACCTTTTGGTCCCTGATGTTTATCACTGGTGTAATTTTGATCCTCTAAGTTCCCACTTGCCACATTTAATTTCCGACGTTGTCTGGAAAAATTTTGATCCTTCGATTAATTTTTCATTAATTTGGATGGAATCGATCTCAAAACGCCAAGTGTCGCCGAGTGAGTGAATCTGCTTCTTAATTTATTTATTTTGGGATAAATCCACTCTTAATCCCCGTTGTTTTGCTCGTCGGACAACTTTGGTCACACGGAAATATTCCGTCTTAATTGATGGAAACCTTTACAGAGGAACCAAAATTGTCTCAAATCATACAACATCGAGGACTAAATGTGGCAAGCGAAAACATATGAGGCCAAAATCGCCAACAGACAAACATCGAGAACCAAAAGTGGTTTTATCCATGCCATATACATTACGTCACTATTTTCAAAGCGTTTATATATTAACGTAACATTGAGAATCACCTCACTGCCTTGAACATGTTGGGGATCGTTCCCGGGGTGTCCTTCGGACGTCCGAAATTTAAAAAAAATTTCCGCGATCCCCATAAACCCGGATCGCTCGGAGACACATAGAAACATATTGATACACATAATAAAGCAGCCTTAAGCCCCAATCACAAGTAACGTAAAAGAGTTTCAGCTACTTTACACTCGAAGAGAATAATTGCTAGCTTTCGTCGATCCCCCAATCGTGCCTTGGTTGAAAACAAACGCAAAAGGGGAGTCACGCCGACCCCGAGGATGTATCAAACTCGAAATCCTCCGAGTATGGCTAGCAGGAGATCGAGTGATATGAGCAAGAGATCACACGAACACTTTTGTTATTTTCTCTGACGATATCTTTTCTCACTCACGTTAATAGCTTGCTTGATTACCTTAAAAATAAACTAAGCATCATTGGCCTTATATATAGTGGCCGAATTTGATACATGGTCCAGGAGAAATTCGAAGCCTCCTTGCTTAGTCCAACAAAATATTTTGACCACTTTGTTGCTTCGTCCAAGTTTGTTCCAAGCAAATTAAACGTGTGAGTAATTTTCTCAAAGTTAGTTGAGCTCATAAATTTTGATTTTAATTCAAAATTTGAATCAAAATATTTATTTTATTAGGCTTGAAATTATCGAAAATATTAAGATCTAATATTATATTAGTTTCGAAAATTACGTAAGGTAAAATACCATATTACTCTTGCAATGAAGTCTAGGTAAAATACCATATTTAACCATATATTTAAAGTTAGGCTAAATAATAAAATTAAGCTTATTATCAAATAATAACTTAATACAATTATATATTTATATATATATATATATTAATTTCGCTCATGCCTTTAATCTAAGCTTAAAATAATTCGAGCACTTAGACTATCACTCAAGTCTCGATAAGCTCAACCAATGTCTAACATTTGTAAACTATCAATCTTAACGACACAACGCCCGTTAAGTATTTGTTTAAGTCTCTCTTTAATAGTTACTACCTCGGTGGTCCTTTTTAAGCCCGACCCTCGTGGCGCGTCTCAATCGGCACTGGGAGGAATCCATGAGTTCAGTATTCACCTAGCCAATCCCGTGGTACCGAACCGATCCCGAGTTGAGTACGAAAGTGATCGACTATAGATTTTGGTCATACGTTTAAACCCTTCACATATGTCCCGATCGAGTGAGAGTCATGGAAGTGTCAAACTCACTAACTCGGCTCTATGATAAATTCGTGACTGGCGAAATCACTAAATGACCCTAAACGTCCCATGTGAGTCAGTTTATTGCTCTGGTCAGGACTTAGTAATTTCTCGTCCCCAAATATGCATAGGACAGTGAATCCCTTTCGGTGGTTAAAGCCCGGCAGTCACCCTTCGTTGTCAAGACCGCATTTCGCCGCCGACCCATGCACTCGCCAATACGGGCCTAGTAAAGCTAGTGACAAGTCATGACCCCGAAGTTAACACCGTCAGTGATCCTTTCAGTCTAAGGTTCACGTTGACTACTATAGTCAATCAATTCATCATTGACACTTCTCGAGTAATAAGTCATGTGATCGTTCGACTACGAGTCAGTGTCCAAATACAAGTTAATCCCATGATTCAACCCGTACCAATGTCACGACCTCTCACTTCCCAAGTGAATGATTGGCAAAATCACGTAAGAGTCGTCAACAAATAAGTCATAATTGGTAATTCTAGCACCCGACTGGAGCCGAAGACTTATGGACATATTTAATGTTTGAGGATAATAGCTCACCGGTGCCCCCTCTCTCATCTAACGAGAATCGATGACTAAACTCCAAACATTTGGGTTTTATTTATTCGCCTTCTTACCGGATGCTAAGTAAAAAATATTGGAACAATAAATAATATGCCTTACGAATAAAAATAAAAACAAATGAAATTTTATTCCATAAATAAAATATCTGAATACACCGTTCAAACATAAAAGCAAATAATTCATTGTTCGTCTATGCCCTATTACAATTCATCCTCGAATGGCATTCCGATGGCATATCCCTAACAGAACATACTAATGTTATACATTTAACTAATCTCAATGTTCATCTAACAACATTCGTAATACATACTAGCCATCGGCACATTCTACGCGTGTGTAACAAAAATCAGAATATAAATTTTATACTTGAAGAATCAAAATAGTTACATGATAAAACATAATAGGGTAATTAGTTGTTTAGATGAATGACACATACGGAAAACGATTTAATGATAATTTAAATTTCTATGAGGAATGAGCTGGTTTGGATTATTGAAACATCAGTTGTTCTTTGAACACTTTTAATTTTAATTTTCTTTTGGATGATTTCATAAATTATTAATAGTTTTCAAATAGAGTTGAATTAAAATTACTTCCGATTTTTTTTTATGGTAAAAAATATAGTATCCTCAACTTATTATGTGTAGTTTTTTCTTTTCAATTATTTTATTACGAATTTTAAAGTTTAAATAAAGGCAAATATAAAGTTAAATCCCCATTGGTATAGAAATCTATCGGATCAGTATCCTGTCAGCTTCATTTTATCTTGACGTACCCATTTGCAAACTCTTTTTACTCTTAGGTACTTGTTTGGCATAAATGACGATTTTATCCCTCCATTTAGTTTCTATATTATTTTTTTAATCATTAATCATCGTTCTCAAACATCGAACCCACCACATCTCTCACTGAATCATCGTTCTCAGCATCTAACCGGCACATCTCTGTAACAAAAAAACTGCAGCTCTTGTCGAACATCTTCGTCATCAGCAAGTTTTGTCGCATAAAAAGTACCGAGAAGATTAATCTCGGTCTAGCATCTTCTTTCCCGATTGGATAATTCTACTTTTTTTTTAGATTTTTAAATCACTGTGGATCTTATTCAAATTTAAATTGCTACAAATCTTGAATGATGGTATGACTTCTCATGCCAGTGTAAGGCTACACGACGAGAAGTTGATGGGCTTCTATCGAACAGTAATGTCGCCCAACTCCGTTACTCGATGTGTCTGTTAAAACTGCATTGTAGGTTCCCTTATGTATCATAACTATTTGGATTCTCTAGTGTTACACTGTAATATGTAGGGATGGCGGTGAATATGCCTTAACATGACTTACGAAGGACTGATCAAGCGTTGCTACAATATAGCAACAAAATTGGAGAGCTCACTCTTCATAACGGTGGAAGGTTCATCTCCTCTATAAAGTCTCAATTTAGTGTTTTAGTCGATTAGTCTCAATTCCAGCACGAAATATCTCATAAATTTATGTTGTGGTTTATCTCTGTCCGAATTTGCCGAGGCTTTACCATCTAGGGAAAAAGGTATTCCTCTTAAAGATCCCGACGAAGAAAAAAATAGAAAAATGTTGAGGATATTGACGAGTATTCAGGTAAGTTTAAGAAATGATCCCATTTTTTGTTATTGAGTGGCATTTCCTTCGAAAATTTGATTTTATTATATATTTGTTTTGTATTACCAATACTATTTATATTGTATACCATTTGTCGTTTTGTTGTGGTACCTAATTGTTATACTAAGTAGTACTTTTATAACTGCTGCAATGGTGCCAATTAAATTAGTTTATCGTACCATTTGTCATGTAGCATATCCATTTATTTGGGCTTTTTCTTGACTAGGGTGAAAAGTCCTGAGCAATGGTGTTGGTTCGATAGGTGATGGTTTGACATATTCGGTAGGCTGAAAATCACATTCGATTGTTATAATTCTCGGATTTATGTGTTAGACTTTGTTGCGATTTGATATTTATTTTTTAATTTATGCTGCTCGTTTATTGATCTTTATCATGTTGTTGAATGACTATATGTCATATGTTGTTTGTTATGGCTATTATTTTTCGGTTTTGAAGCGAGGTACTGCATAATACAAATTTTGGTACCACAACATATTTTTAAAGAATACTGCAACGAGATTGAAAATGGTACTATAAGCGCACTGAAAATTGTACTACAAAAATATTAAAATCGGTACAATCTAATGTGTCATGTTATGTCGAAAAATAATTGAGAAGACTGAATATTTTTTGTACAACATAATGCTTATGTGTGATACTATATGAATATGTAATGAAGTACTATAAATAGGTAAATAAGGTAAAGCAACATTCACAAATACGATACTACATATTAGGGTAAGCGTTATTCGTTACGTTTCACATTAGTTTCGATGCAAAAGCACACAAGTAAATCTCTTTTTATCCGTCGTTTCGTATCGCATTTAGCATGTTAATTCGCATACTCACAAGTTTTTAGTTTAAAACTCAAGCTTCAATAGTAAGATGTTCTTACAAAGTCCATTCTCTTGGAATGAAAATCATACGTGTAAAGGTTAAACCATCAAATTTCATATCAAGTGAAATATCTATTATAGACATGTATAGTGAAATAGTTTTCAATGAAAAACTAATTCGAACAACGGTGGAAAATGCTTACCATAATAAGTTGTACCAAATTTATCGTGTATGTGGTACCATATAATACCTTGTGAATGTACTTTGTTGCAGTGCAACACCTTACCGATTTTAAGTAATTGGGAGTACCAAAAACTTTAAAGACAAAGGATGACATATATTGTATTTTTGGTACCCTAAACTAATAAAATGTTAAACTAAAGATCATTATATAAATAATATATAAGCTTCAAGCATGTTATACAAAAAATATAAGTAAGATTTCATATTTCATAACAACATAGTGAAATGTTCTTACATAGAACTCTATTTTATACCGGAGCTTTGGCTTTAATCTACAAATCCATGATTTTGAGGGTGGTCAATTCACTAATTATGATATGAAATGAAATATATAAAAGATTTACGTATATTCAAGTGGTTTTACATCAAAACTAATGCGAAACGCGACGAAAAACGTCCACCCTAATATGTAGTACCATATTCGTGAATAGTGGAGTACCTTATTAACCTTTTTATAGTACCTCATTATGTGTGCATATAGTACCACACATAAGCTTGTTGTAGTACCAAAAATATTCAGTTTCACAAAGATTTTCTATCTGACAACGCCTGACACATCAGATACTATCTGACATGTGAGATATTAAAAAATACATCTCAGATTTTGTTTCAAATTTTTTTGATCTTACGGGGGTTTCTACTTTTTCATACCAATTTTAGTGTATTTGTAGTATCATTTTTCAGTGCGCTTGTAGTACCATTGTAAGGTCGTTGTAGTACCTTTCGTAGATACGTTGTGGTACTTAACGCCTATACTATACAATATTACTCATCAAGACTTTAAAAGAACAACATAATCAATAAACATGTCATAACTAATCCAAAATCTGACAGAAATGAAAATATATCCAAATCATTAAATCCTTGGAACAAATCAATAACAAAAGCATCGACATCATTGTCTCTTCATTGTAACAGAACTAAGCTCTCTCCACAAGACAAAAGTGACGTTGCCTCTAAACGTATCAGTGAATTTCTTATACCATCGAGTATAGCTCTCGGTTTCACCAATCATATATTTCGATTCTAACCTGCAATAATCAATATTACTTCCTGTAAGAAACATCGTATTGGGATCAGACACATACATAAGGGAGCGAGCAACACAGTCAAACAAATCTTACACTAATAGATGAAAAGAGTTGCACTAATGCTCGAAATGGGTTCACAAATCCTGCACGTACCTTTATTTACGGACTTGTAGTATCTAACGTACATATATTGTGGTAGCAGTTTCTTGTGATTGTGGTACCTAATGTAGATATTTTGTTGTACAATTTTAATGTGATTGCAGTACCTAATGTAGATCAGATGTGATGTCATTCTAAAAGCCAAATAATACCATTTGTATTAGCGTAAATTCATGTCGATCTCTCATCAAGCATAATCCTCAATCATTCAACTACGTTACGAGCGAGTCTTAATACATTATATGAATATGTAGTCGTAATCATATATGTGGTACAAAAAAAGGAACTTGGTGAGCATAATCATACATAAAATCGAGAAAGTCCTTAGCGAGCAAAAGTGAAAAAATCTTGAATTTGAACCTGAAAAGCATTCGAGCAAAACCTAAAAATAAGTCTCAATTCAAACAAAAGGCCTTAATCCATACCTAAAAGAATCTTGTTGAAACTTTTAAGAAAACACCAATCGAAATAAAATTGATGCACCAACTACACTATAATCAATCGGATCGACAAATCGGGTAACATTAATCTGAAAAAATTGGCTGACGAATTTTATAGAAAAGGAAAAAATCATACCAATGAAAGGATCAAATGTTGAAAATTTGGTATTTTCGAATACAAAACCTTCTGTGTTCGACAATTTCGCTCCTTTGAATGTGTAATTCATGAAAAAACTCCCTTAATCGATGTTATGTTAGTCGTTTTTTCTCTTTTTTTATCCTGAGATTGGTTCGATTACCAGAAAAAAAATTTTCCGCCGCAGATTCGGAGATGCTTGAAGACATATGTGAAGCCCTCACTTTGACCTCGTTCGATCGTGCGTGAGATAGTTTTTAGCAAAAAAATATATTTTTTCAGTCGTTCCATCGATGGTTTGTAATGCTTTTTTCTTTTTATTTTTTTTTGTTTTAATGATATAATGAATTATATAGGTAACAATTGTAATATCATGTTATGTCAGTGGTATTTTTGTCCATTAGGTACCTAGCAGCAAAAAAACTTTCAAATAGGAAGCGCTGACAAGGTACCTGTAAGTAGTTTTTTTTATTTTCATAGAAGTGCATTTATCCCTTAAATAAATAAATGCGACAGACCAAATTAGACAATTTTTATTGAGGGCAAGACTCTTAATAATAAATAACTAGTAACTTGTGCACACCCAATGCGTGTGCAGTGAAACTTGAATCTAACTAAATATAATCAACAAAAAACAATAACTTGATATGTAAATCATATTAAAAATATAAATATATTGACAAGATTGAATACGAACTATTAAAATATGAAATAATAATCATTGAGATACATTCATATCATATGGTTCGGGGATGTCCTAAAATAAACAGAACGAACTGAAATGCCCTGCAATGAACTGTATGGAACAATGCTTCTTTAATGCAACAGTCACCGAAATTCAACTACAATCCACGAACATGGCAGCCAAAATAATAATAAACTAAAATTAAATTAAAAACTAAAATACCAAATTATGGGGAGAAAATCAGGAAAAGAAGGGAAAAAATAAGACATGCCTGATCATTTTGACAATAACGTAAGGATCATTAATTCATATATTACAAACAACGAGGCCTCTTTCACTGAAAACACAGCAGTCCCGAAGATATCCATGGTTGACTACAGTGACTTCATTTTGATTTCTTGGGTTGTTTAGTCTATGACCAACAATTGTTGCTCGGTGATCCCAATTAAAGGAGTATTATTTCCTATTTCGACTACCAAAAAAGCGGTTTCACAAATCCTATCATTTCTGCAAGACCAAATTAAAGTTTCATCTCAACTCACCTAATACAAATTGAAAATTAATTACCAATGCAATATGACGGCCTTTGATTTCAGAAAATTACATTAAGGCGGGCGAAATAGGCAATCATGATGCCTCATAACACTAAAATCATAATTGTCCCACAAATGAGTGTTGTGAAATATTTGACAGAGAACAAATGACCCAAACTTTGCTACTATATTAAATGAAATAATATGGCTTTATAAAGCCGTACAGCATAACGGAAATCAGAAAAAAATGGAAACCACTACTGCAACTACTTTGAATAAATCAACGAGCTACGTGTTCCTAAAATTAAGGAATTTATTCACCAAACTAACTTAAAATAGATAGACTCGTATTAAGCAATCCCAACATTTCCTCCCTTAAACTCAATGCATTAGCATTTAGTTTATCTCAGCTTCACTGCAGACACCCATGAATTTTCTCAATTTGCAGAACTGATCAACTTTAAGTGGTTTGGTCATCACATCTGCCACTTGATCTTGTGAATCACAATGCTCCAATTTGACTTTACCAGCTTTTGTTAACTCCCGAAGAAAATGAAAACGTACGTCAATGTGCTTACTTCGACCGTGCATTACTGGATTCCTGGAAAGCTTAATTGCTGAGCTGCTATCACAAAAAATCGTAGTCAATTTGCCATGACTCTGGTCCAAATTTGACAGCACTCTTTTTAACCAAACTGCTTGGCATGCACATGATGATGCGGCAATAAATTCAGCCTCTGTGGTGGACAAACTCACTACTGGTTGCTTTTTGGAAGACCATGAAATTGCACCTGAGCCTAGAAAAAATACATAACCTGAGATACTCTTTCGATCTTCCGTATCCGCTGCGTAATCACTGTCAGTATAAGCAACAAGTTCATTACCTCCTCCCTTCTTGTAGAAAATCCCGAACTCACAAGTACCCTTTATGTATCTCATAACCCTTTTGACCACCTGCAAGTGTAGTTGAGTCGGATTCTCCATATATCTACTTGCAAGACCTATTACAAACATCATGTCTGGTCGAGTTGCAGTAAGGTACATGAGACTGCCTATGACTTGCTTGTAATATGTTTTATTCACAGCAACTCCTCCTTCGTCCTTCGTGGGTTTAAATCCAGGAACAATTGGATTATGTACAGAGTTGCAATTATCCATTCCAAAGCGTTTTAGCACCTCCGAAGCATATTTGTATTGATTAATGAAAATGCCATCAGGCCTTTGCAAGACTTCAAGACCAAGAAAGTACCTCATCCTCCCAAGATCTGTCATGTCGAATTCATTTTTCATGGAATTCCTGAATGCAATTAACAGCATTTCATCACTACCACAGACAATGAGATCATCAACATATAAACTCACTATCACCACCTTATCTTGTTGCCTTTTTATGAACAGTGTGTGCTCATAATCACATTTTTCAAAACCCTCCTTGCTGAAATAAGCGTCTATGCGGCTGTACCAAGCGCGTGGAGCTTGCTTAAGCCCATAAAGTGCCTTGTTTAATTTATAAAATTTTTCTTCGTTTCCTTGCTGAACATAACCAGTTGGTTGCTCCACGAAGACATCCTCAGATAATTCACCATGCAAAAAAGCAGATTTCACGTCTAACTGATAAATAGTCCATCCTCTTTGAGCTGCGAATGCCACAACCATTCTGATCGTTTCCATACGCGCAACTGGTGCAAATACCTCGGTGTAATCGACTCCATATCGCTGTGAGTATCCCTTTACGACAAGTCTAGCCTTGTACTTATCAACTTCTCCGGTCTCATTAAACTTGGTTTTATAAACCCACTTTACACCTATCTTCTTTGCTCCTTTTGGTAATTCTATCAATTCCCATGTATCATTTTTCTGTATTGCCTCCATTTCTGCATCCATTGCTTTCCTCCAATTTTCACTTTTAATAGCTTCATCAAACAACAAAGGATCATCTGTTCCAGACATCACAAGAAAAACGTCATTTTCATCTTCAGAAAGCCCTTCCCCCGTCTCGTAATCTCGCATCCATGCGGGTTGAATCCTGTTTCTCCTTGCATTTGTACATGGCAGATCACTACTGCCCGAGACATCTGAGGCAGAATTTTCTTCAACTGGCTCAGCTTCAGAAAGGTCAGCACCGGGTGAGACATTAGAGGCCGAATTCTCCATTTTTGTATTAACTTCAAGGTCTTCGATTTCAGCTGCATCAGTTTCTTGATCTCCCCATTCCAAATCACATGTACCAGCATTTTCACCCATATGATCCCAAGCCCAAGTCCTATCTTCTTCAAACACAACGTCCCTGCTCACTATAATCTTCTTTGAATCAGGATCATAGAGTCTATAAGCTTTTGACTCTTCGCTCACCCCCAACAATACACAACTCCTGCTTTTAGCATCTAGTTTGGTTATTCTAGAATCAGGTATATGAACATGAGAAATGCACCCAAAAATACGAAAGTACTCAACTGAAGGTTTTGTTCCACTCCACGCCTCTTCTGGAGTTCGATCCTTGACTGCGAGTGTTGGACTTCGGTTTAGGACATGAACTGCCCAATTGACTGCCTCAGGCCAAAAAGTTTTTGGAATCTTCTTTGCCGATAGCATACTGCGTACCATGTTCATAATGGTTCTATTCTTGCGCTCGGCTACTCCGTTTTGTTGTGGCGTATAAGCTGCTGTCAATTTTCTTTGAATGCCGTTGTCATCACAGAACTTTGTAAATTCGTGTGATGTAAACTCGCCTCCTCGATCAGTTCGTAAACACTTAATAGCTGAATCTGATTCTTTCTCAACATGAGCTTTAAACCTTTTAAAATTAACAAAGGCTTCTGCTTTTGCTAAAATGAAATATACCCAAACTTTTCTGCTAAAGTCATCAATGAAGGTAATCATGTACCTTTTCCCACTGTTTGAAGCAGGTGTAATTGGTCCGCAAATATCAGCGTGAATCAGCTGAAGAATTTGTGTTGCTCTCCAAGTGCTTTTCTTTGGAAATGACATCCGTTGCTGCTTTCCCACCATACAGTCCTTGCAAATATTTGAAGAAGATTTCAGTTCGGGCAAGCCATTCACCATGTTCTTTTGTTGAAGCGTCTTTAGCCCGTTATAACTCAAGTGCCCATATCTACAATGCCAAATGTGAGTTTTTTCTTCTGTGAGTGTGCTGAAACAGGCAAGCGGTGCAGTTACCACACATAACTTGAACATCCGATTCGCAGTCATCTTCGTATCCATGATCAATCCTTTCTCTGAGTGATAAACTTTGCATCTGTTATGTTGAAACAGAATAGCAAGGCCCTTCTCCTGCAACTGACCAATACTTAACAGGTTATTCTTCAGTTCTGGTACATTGAACACTTCAGTGATAATTTGCACCATACCATCCACTTGCAATCTTACATTTCCCTTTCCTGTCACTGCCATGTTAGTATTGTTACCTAGCTTCACGGTGTCAGCAAAACTTCCATCAAAATCAGTAAAATACTCCTTCCCAGATATGTGATTGCTACAACCTGAATCAAGAAACCACATATCCTCTTTATTGTCATCTTTTGCATCCAGCAATGCCATTAGTAACATTTCCTCTTGAATTTCAGTATAATTTACTTCTTTGTTAGAATATTCCCATTGGAAATGTCCTAACTTGTGACAATTGTAGCATTCTACCGTGGATTTGTCAAAATTCTGTCGGCCTCTTCCCCTTCCTCTGCCTCTGTAACTGCCTCGACCTCGGCCTCTCACGGCAGAATGTTCCCCAAAGGAAACCTTCAAAGCTTGTGTTTCCTCTACTAAGGAGTTTACATTCATACGTTGCTCGTGTATCAATAAGTTGCTTTGTAGCTCATCAATGGTTAATCTGCTCGTGTCCTTTGCTTCTTCAATGACACACACAACATAATTGAACCTGCTGGTCAAGGATCTCAAAATTTTTGAGACCACTTCTTCGTCTGTCTTTTTCTCACCATTTGCTTTCATCTTATTCACAATCGTAAGAGTACGAGCAAAATATTCATTGACTGATTCACCACTCTTCATTTCGAGAATTTCAAATTCCTTTCGAAGTGCCTGCAGATGTGAATGCTTCACTCTTGAAGCTCCTTGAAACTTTTGCTTCATAGAATCCCATATGTTCTTCGACGTGTCTTTGCTAAGAATCGTTTCAAGGATTGTGCGATCTAATGCTTGAAATAGATAGTTCTTTGCCTTCAGATCTTTCAACTTTAGATCCTCCGTAGTCTTCTTTTCGGCATCTGATAGAACACAGCCTTCTGTTGCTGCAGGTACTGCTTTCTCTACTACGACCCAATAATCTTTTGATCGCAGAAAATTCTCCATGAGCATAGCCCAATGATCATAGTATCCATCAAATTTCGGAACAGCTGACTGCACAAAAGAACTCTCAGTTGCTATTTCCTAACCCCTTAATCTCTTAGCTGCTGCATTCGAAATAAAATCAGGCCCTGTGAGTGGCTCTGATACCAAATGTTGTGAAATATTTGACAGAGAACAAATGACCCAAACTTTGCTACTATATTAAATGAAATAATATGGCTTTATAAAGCCGTACAGCATAACGGAAATCAGAAAAAAATGGAAACCACTACTTTGAATAAATCAACGAGCTACGTGTTCCTAAAATTAAGGAATTTATTCACCAAACTAACTTAAAATAGATAGACTCGTATTAAGCAATCCCAACAATGAGAAAATAACTCAAAACGATAGGAACTTACTTTGATGAAAATCTCCTTCGGCATATTTACAAATTTTTCTTGATGAAAGTGATGGAAAGAAGCATTTGAATGTTCGTGGGAAAACTGTTTATTTAATGATGATGACGAACGTGGGTTCATAATTTTTCTTATTTATAAAAAATATTAATTTAAGATAAAATATCTGATTGGTCAATTGATAAACCAAATTAATTAGCTTGGTCACAGTTTTTAAGAGGCCTTGTGCCTTGCCTTAATATAATATATATATATATATATATGTATACTAGTATTCAAGCACACGGTTACACGTGTGCGGTAATAAAAATATATTATTATATTTAGATTTCTTATTTACATAATTGAAATTAAATTGGATTAAAATATAAAAGGTAGTTATGAGATGTGGTTTTTGACAGATCATGATTGAGGCAGTTTGTGTTTTATGCTAAAAATGTAGGTTTTATTTTTTAATAATTATTTATTAAAGAAAAATTATGATTGGCTAATAATGATACACCTGAGGTAGTTTTTAACTTGCTCTCACAATTAATGAAAGAGTATATATATATATATATATATAAATATATAAACTAGTCACTATTGCATGTATGTGCAACTAATAAATCAATTTTTTATATAACTAGCAGCAAGACCATATAATTTTAACAATCAACAATTTATATGAATTAACAGCAGTAGCATAACTTAATATAAAGATCATGGAACAACAAACGATAATTGGCTAAAAGAGATGGAACATCACATGTAACCTCTTTATCATAACACAGCCTTACCAGCACCATAGCATAACCGTAACCAAAAACATAATGATGATCATATATCTCACTGGGGACCAATTTTCATTCCTTGAATAATAAAGCAAGAGGAGAAATAATCCTGCACGGCCACTTACATGCAACATTCTGTACTGGTCCCATGATTGCAAAAGGAACGGCTGAAGGCAGTGCCAAAATTTTCCTGTCATCTTCATCGGTGTTAGCTTCGCAATTTACTTCATCTTGCTCATTTCCCCTTAATTTTGTTAGTTGCTGCTCAGCGGTGCCAGCATGACAGACAAAAATAAAAGAACTGAAGTAAAATCATATTAAGAGCATCTTCAACCGTATACTAAAAACCTAAAAAATGAGGTATAAATATCCCAACCGTACCCAAAACTCAAACCCAAAATGGGTTTTCACTTTCTCTCTTAATATAAACTCAAATATGCGTTCATACTCAAAAAATGGGTTTGTACTTTGCAAATTTCAATAAATACCCTTAATAATTTTTAATTGCTAAATCACTCAAATAAAAAAAAATATAAATAAAAAAAAAAAAACATACTTACTTACTCTTAATAACTATGATTATAAAATTGTCAAAATAAACTAACTTTTTATTTTTAGCAATAATTTTTTATATCTCATATTTATTTTTTAATATTTTATTATGTTAAATAATAGTTAAATAATATTTCGACTACACCTACAGAAATTTATTAAATATTTTCTGAATTTAAATTTATTATAAAATATTAAATATTAAAAAATGTAAATATAAATTTCATTATTCCTCAAATTTATTTATTTTTGTATTTTATTTTTGTGAAGTTGTAAAATATGTGGGTAGTATTGAAAATTGTAAAAGTTGATGTAGAAGTGAATATTACAGAAATACTCTTTTGAGTTTGAGAATGCGTTTAATGATTGGAGAAGAATTGCTGCATTTTGAGTTTGAGAATGAGTTTTTCGGTTGGAGATGGTCCATGGACAAAAAGGCAACACGTATGATCTTTCTTGTAGAACGTGGTGACAGTTTATTGGTTTAATGTAGAACATGGGTTTAAATAAAATCACATTATAATAGAGCCCATAGCAATTACAACTGGGCGGTTTCTCTCTTGGTCGCCAATAATTAAATAAAAAGCTAAATCAATGACACATGTTAAATAATAAGTGGTTAATTGACATACAAAAATAAATCGATTGTTGACAGTTTTTTAGGAGAAATAAATCGATTGACAGTTTTTAGGAGGACTTGAGCGTCAATATAATAAATAGAAGATAGATATATAATAGAATAGATATAATAGATAAAAACGTGTAACCACGAAAAAAATAGTCAAAATAGTGAAAAACTTGCACAAAATTCTTCATAAATAATCCAAAGGCATAACATCCCCCACATGAACTTAAAACAACAAATGCAGCTCAAAGTTTCAAACAACATACGCAAGATAGCATATTAATTTATAAAAGCATTTGAGATAAAAAATGAGACATTGATTCATAATACCCTCTCTCACTCTCTCTAGGCAGTTGCAGCAGATTGGGCAGCAATTCGCTTCCTTGCTTCCTCAATAATAGTCAGTTTGATTCCCTTGCCCTTAGGGAGAGACACCCACGGCTTAGTCCCCTTACCAAGTGTGAACACGTTGGACAAACGTGTGGCAAACTCGTGCCCAGTTGCATCTTGGACATGGATGGTCTCGAAGCTGCCCTTATGCTTCTCCCGGTTCTTGATTATGCCCACGCGACCTCTGTTCCTACCGCCCGTCACCATCACAACATTGCCCACATCAAACTTTATGAAGTCCACGATTTTCCCAGTTTCAAGGTCCAGCTTTATGGTGTCGTTTGCCTTTATGATCGGGTCGGGGTACCGGATGGTTCTCCCGTCAATAGTGTTGAGGTAAGGTATGGCTTTCTTTCCGAACTGAACTGCCCGGACTTTGCAAAGCTTAAACTGAAGAGCGAGGGAGAGAGAGAGAGAGAGAGAGAGAGAATGAATCTAAACTTTAGAACATATTGATTTGATAACTCAAATGAGTTAACTCAAATGGATTTGATAAAAAGGTACATGAAAACATGCAAATGATGATACCGGCAAGAACAATTTCACAAAACAATACGCCATCCAGTTCATGACATTAACATCAGTCAAGAAGAAAGATCAGGTGCCTTTTGTAGATAGAAGCTCACAGATACACTACACATAAGCTTCTTAAAAGAGGATTTGCGATAACTACGTTGATTTGCATTGTTTATTCAATATCGAGTTCCGGCCTCAAATACCAAATGTGCATAGTAAAACAAATGCTGGTGTCACAAACCTTAGCTTCCTCGTCACGGATTGAATGGAGCCTGAAACGGCCCTTGGTGTCATAAAGCAGACGAAAGTTCTCATTGGTCTTTGGGATAGAAACCACATCTGATAAGCGGAAGAAAAAATTAACAGGATGTCAACAGAAATAGAATTATTAAGTGAAGGGGTCAAGTACATTATGGAGGATTAAGGTCAATCAAACACATGGTCATTGTGTAAGAAGGTGAAAGATAGCATATATCTGTTATACACCATGCCATATTCTAACACAGTAGACATCATTGTGAAAAATAAATGCAGCAAAATCAAAAAGGAGCATACCCATGAAACCAGCAGGGTAAGTCTTGTCAGTCCTAACCTTCCCATCAACAAGGACATGGCGTTGCATCAAAATAGCCATCACCTCACGGTAAGTAAGTGCATACTTCAGTCTATTTCGCAGAATCAAAACCAGGGGAAGACATTCCCTGGATTTATGGGGACCCGATGATGGTTTTGGGGCCTACAAAAAAGAATGCGATGAGAAAACTATGGAATTTGAATATGGTACTTCAGTGGAGATTCCTTTTATGGACCATAACATGAAGCAAAGGAGCAGAAAACTGCACATACAAAGGCACCACCAAGCTTGTCCAGCATCCAATGCTTTGGGGCATTGAGCCGTTTCAAGTGCTTCTTCAAGCCTCTAGCCTGGAGGAAGACCATAGCAGATAAAAATCAGACACATTGTAGAAAAGAACAAGAAATCCAGTTAAAATCCGGGCAGTCTAACATATCCATACACAGTCCTCGTATTTGCATATCCATCGTTCATTTCTTTATGTGACGCAAAGGCAGAAGCCACAAGGAAATGAGGAAAAAATTATTCTTAAAAACAATTAGTGAAACTCTACATCCAGCAAAAAGAACAATAGCGAAACTACGTGGACCATTCTCTATGGCGTATACCTTAGTATTGTGGAATCGAAAACCATATTAAATCACCCATCTTATAACCTCAACAAATAAAATAGACGATACTAAAATATCAAGGTAAACATGCTTAGAATGTCTACAGAAACAGCTTGAAAAAGAAAACAAATACACGGACAACATAACAACGATTTACAACCCACCGAAAAAGAAAATGTAATAAATCACTACAGTTCAGTGACGGGAATTAAAGCGAAACAGTTCTTAATCAGCAACATCGATCTAGAATAACATTCACAACGAAAGAGATGAAACCAACCATTATGCTGCTGGAATAGTAGTCCTACGGCTGGGAACGTAATCTCTGTCGCTCCTCACACGATTGCGGTGCAGCACTGAAGAAATAATAAACCCTAGATTCAACCATTTTATACCACTGCTCTAAGGGCATTCTTAACGAGCGCAAATGGCCCATTAGTTTTGTACTAAATTGGGAATTGTAGGTGGGCTTCAGTGAGCCCATTTTTATCATATCCGAATGCTCTAAATACACTTAATAGTTATCAACCCAACCCTAATATTTGTCCAAAAAAGAGATATAATCTATTCTAGTTTATTAAGCGTGATGGACTCTTAAAAACAGCTAAAATTATATCTCAATTTGCTCTGTTATTTTCATCTATTAAAAAAATAAATTAATCCAAATAGCACCTAACACGTTATTTATTAAAAGGAATAAACCCACCCACTACGACACACGGTTTTTATTATTCCAATTTAGAGACACGTTCAAGTCACAATTAATATAAAATACGTCACCATAAAATTAACAATTAACAATTAACAAATTATTAAAAGGATGAAAACCACCCACTACGGTTATTATCTATTCTATTTTATTAAGCGTGAAGGGCTCTTAAAAACCGCTCAAATTAGATCTCAATTTGGCCTGTCATTTTCATCTATTAAAAAAAATTAATCCAAATAGCACCAAACACGTTATTTATTAACAGGAATAAAACCACCCACTACTACACACGGTTTATATTATTCCAATTTAGAGACATGTTCAAGTCACAATTAATATAAAATACGTCATCATAAAATTAAAAATTAACAAATTATTAAAAGGATGAAAAGGATGAAATCCACACACTACATATGGTTATCGTTGCAATTTAGAGACAGTTCAAAATTCAATTAATACAAAATACGTTATCATGAAATTAACAAATTATTAAAAAGATGAAAACAACCCACTACATATGTTTATCGTTCCAATTTAGAGACACATTCAAAATCAAATTAATACAAAACACTTTCAAAATTCAATTATCTATAAAAACTGTTGTATCTATTCCTTTTTATTGAGCGTAAAGGGCTCTTAAAAACCGCTCAAATTGGATCTAATTTTGGTCTGTCATTTTCATTTATTAAAAAAACTAAATTCAAATAACACCAAACACGTTATTTATTAAAAGTAATAAAACCATTCACTTCTACACATTATTTTTATTATTCCAATTAAGAGACACGTTCAAAATCCAATTAATACAAAATATGTCATTACGATATTACCAATTAACAAATTATTGAAAATGATGAAAACCACCCACTACATATGGATATCGTTCCAATTTAGAGACACGTTCAAAATTCCAATTAATACAAAATACGTTATCATGAAATAAACAAATTATTAAAATGATGAAAACCACCCACTACATATGGTTATCGTTGCAATTTAG
This sequence comes from Linderniella brevidens, assembly GCA_004919715.1. Lineage (NCBI taxonomy): Eukaryota > Viridiplantae > Streptophyta > Magnoliopsida > Lamiales > Linderniaceae > Linderniella > Linderniella brevidens. Next base: position 12,500,559 of record SWDC01000148.1, read on the forward strand.
AGACACGTTCAAAATCCAACTAATACAAAATATGTTATGATGAAATTAACAAATTATTAAAAGGATGAAAACCGCCAGCTACATATTGTTATCGTTCAAATTTAGAGACACATTCAAAATCCAATTAATACCAAACACTTTCAAAATTCAATTATATATTAAAATTGTTGTCTCTATTCTATTTTATTAAGCGTGAAGGGCTCTTAAAAATCGCTTAATTGGATCTCAATTTGGCCTGTCATTTTCATTTATTAAAAAAAAAACTAAATCCAAATAGCATCAAACACACTATTTACTAATAGGAATAAAACCCCCAACAGTACAGTTATTATTATTCTAATTTAGAGACACGTTCAAAATCCAATTAATACAAAATTTGTCGTCATGATATTAACAATTAACAAATTATTGAGAAGGATGAAAACCACCCACTACATATGGTTATCGTTCTAATTTAGAGACACGTTCAAAATCCAATTAATACAAAATATGTATTATGAATTTAACAAATTATTAAAAGGATGAAAACCACCCAATACATATGATTATCATTGCAATTTTGAGACACGTTCAAAATCCAATTAATACCAAACACTTTCAAAATTCAATTATATATATAAAAAAAAAGTGTTGTATATATTATATTTTATTAAGCGTGAAGGGCTCTTAAAACCCGCTCATATTGGATCTCAATTATGTATGTCTTTTTTATTTATTAAAAAAAACTAAATCCAAATAGCACCGCACCAAACACGTTATTTATTAATAGGAATAAAACCACCCACTACTACACACGATTTTTATTATTCCAATTTATAGACACGTTCAAAATCCTATTAATACAAAATATGTCATCATGATATTAACAATTAACAAATTACTAAAAGAATGAAAACCACCCACTACATATGGTTATCATTCCAATTTAGAGACACATTCAAAATCCAATTAATACAAAACACGTTATTAACAAATTATTAAAAGGATGAAAACCACCCACTACATATGGTTATCATTGCAATTTAGAGACACGTTCAAAATCCACTTAATACAAAATACGTTATCATGAATTTAACATATTATTAAAAGGATGAAAACCACACACAACATATGGTTATCGTTCCAATTTAGACACACGTTCAAAATCCAATTAATACCAAACCCTAACATACTTCAAAATTCTTTTGACAGCGTTAAGGTGAGAAACCTTTGGTTCGGCCTGATATCTCGCACACACACAAACACTATACATAATGTCTGGTCTACTCGCAGAAAGATATAATAAGTTACCTATCATAGAACGATATAATGTTGGGTCAACATTCTCCCCAACATTATCTTTACTTACCTTCTGCGTAGATCCCATTGGAGTTTTCATTACCTTGGCACTATCTAACCCGAACTTCTTCATTGTATTCTTCGCGTATTTTTCTTGAGACATAAATATGTCATCCTTGCTTTGTTTCACCTCGTTGTATACGGAAGTTATGCATACATTTTTTACCATAGATCTATAATTTCTTCGTGGTTTATCCATGGTCTTCCGTCCTTCATCCAGTCTGTCAATGATCTGATCAGAGGGGTGAGACTTTTGAATCATAGCAGGGGGATCTCTCCGAACATTTAAAGTTTCGTCTTCAGTATCATGTTCAGGATAATGTTGAAATCGGATGTTGGGTCAACATTATTAGCTTCCAGATCCTCTGTTGGACCAACCGTCGGAACAACATCTGCATCAACTTGGGGAGTATATCTGCTACTGTCAGTGGAATCATTAAACACAATATTAACTGATTCCTGAATAGTTTTCAATCTAAGATTGTAAACACGATAAGCACGACTATTAGTAGAATATTCCAAGAAAATGCATCTGTACATTTCGAATCAAACTTTGTCAAATATTCACGATCATTCAACATATAGCAAGAACATCCAAACACGTGAAAATACTTTACCGTAGGCTTTGTACCCTTCAAAATCTCGTAAGAGGTTTTCTTTGTCCCTTGACGAAAGAAAACTCTATTGGAGATATGACAAGCCGTGTTTAAAGCTTCAGCCCAAAATATTTTAGAAAGACTCTTAGATTGTAGCATTACACGAGCCATTTCATGAAGAGTTCTATTCTTCCTTTTGAGTACCCCATTTTGTTGAGGTGTCTTAAGAGAAGAAAACTCATGGATAATACCCTTTTGTCACAAAAATCTTTGAAAATTTGATTTTCAAATTCTCTACCATGATCCGACCTAATACGAAAAAGGTTTTGAAAACATCAAAAGTTTCAGATTTCTCTCTAAGAAAAAATATCCATGAAAACCTAGAAAAATCATCAACTAAGACATACGCATATTTTCTACCGCCTGTACTGTCTATTTCCATAGAACCCATAAGATCCATGTGAAGTAGCTGAAAGCAGTGGGCAGTTCTAAAATGTTGACCAACATTTGTATCAACATTATGACTGACATGCTTCTGCTTGCCTTTCAGACATTGCTCACAAATAATCTTTCCATAATCCTTAAGATTGGGAATTCCTCTGATTGCCTCATGCCGAATCAATTGTTCTAAGGTTAGATAATTGACATGGCCCAATTTATGATGCCAAAGAATAATATTATCTTCGGTTTTGGACAACTTACATACCTCTTTTCTTTCATCCTTATCACCAACTTGATAGCAATTATCACTAGACCTTCTACCTGCCATTACACACAAGTTCTTGTCATTAAAAACTTCACAACATTCTCTATAAACCTTACCTCAAGATCGTCGTCACATAGTTGACTTATGCTAATCAAATTAGCAACCAGTCCGTCAACATGGGGGACATTCTTTAGGGCAGGAAAACTAACTACATTAAGTTTACCTCGTCCGAGAATTTTACCTTTTGCCCCACCTCCAAAAGAAACCGTACCATTACTTAAGGGAGTGTAGTCTATCAAGTAGTCTTTGGTACCTATCATGTGGCGTGAACAACCACTATCGAAGTACCAAGATCCTGAAACATTAGCTTTCAAGGACGTGTAAACAACATTACATTGCATTGATGATTTTCGTACCCAAACTTTCTTATGAACTGATGGACTCCAAAAAGTTGTATTCATATGATTCACAGAACTTAGACTAATGTTGTGTGAACTATCTCCATGCATTCTCTTCAACACTGATTTCTCAATGTTGGAGCGAATATTGGATGATTTTTCAGTCAAAATTTGCCTTTTGGACATCGCATCTTTCAGTTTCCATCAATAAGGTTTAATATGTTCAGGTTTAAGACACAAATGACCTTAAAACTTCTAGACCTGGACTTCGACGTAAAATGCTCAGAAATTTTAGGTTGTGATTTGAATCCTAGACCATGATTAGAAGTATTAACGAAAGAAAGTACCTCGTCAAGTGTTGACTTGCCTTTATTCATCTTTGAAAAGGTATCACAAGCCTTGTTGACTTGCGTTTGTAGCTTGTCAATTTATTTGTCCTTTCTGGTCAGTAAGGCTTCCATCTTGCTCATCCCATCAAGCAAGCCATTGATTACCTTTTCGTTGTTCACACTTTCCTCAGTCAGCACTTGAACGAAATCCTTCAGTTTCGAGATTTCTTTCCTTTGATTCGTCCACTCTACGTACATTTGTTTGTACGTTTCTTCCAGTGATTCACCATCCGCAGCATGTTCAATATCCTAAATCATCTAACAACAAGGATTCATCAAAATTGTTTGGTTTATCATAATAAAAAAAAATATAGTGTTCAGATGTTGAATCCAATGTTGGATCAGCATTCGTTACCGCATTAAACTTAGTATGATGTTCCTCATTCTCGTTGTCAGAAAAGGTTGGTTTTGGGACTTTAGTTCATTGGGCGACCTGATGCGTATTCCTTGCTGGCACATCATCTTCGTCATCAGATAGGCTGACCCAATATCCTTTTCCATACATGCGAAGAGTGTTAGCACATTCATATTTGCAAAATGACCCCAGCCTTTACAAGCATGACATTGGACGGAGTCCCTGTCAAGTTTGTCGGCTTTCGCTTTATCAGCAGAATTTCTTCTATTGATAGGGCGATTAGGAGCGGATGAAGACTCTTGAGCGTTGAAAACATTCTTGAATGTTGGACTAACATTCAACTCTCTTATTTTTCAGTAACCTTTTGAATTTCCTAACAATCATAGCCATATCCTCATCATCGTCTGGATCAACCTCAGATTCAACACTTGATGGTTGCGAGACTAGAGCGAGACTCGAGCGAGACTCTTACCCCTTGACGCATTTTTATGAACTTCGAGATTGGTCTCATAGTTCTTCATAATGTTCATGAGGGTATTGAAGTCGAGTGTGGCTAGATTGTGGGCTTCCTCTCTAGCTGCCACCTTCACATTGAACTTCTCAGATAGTGACCTAATAGCCTTAGAATTTAATACTTTGTTAGAAATAGGTTCACTTAGACTATGACACTCGCTAGATATATTCAAAAGCTTTCCAAAATAAGTAGTGATGTCTTCATCGTCCCTCATACGAAAGTTTTCAAATTGGCTATTTAAAAGACGCAACTTTGTGTCTCTTACGCTGGCATCACCCTCACAGTACCTTTGCAACATGTCCCATGCATGTTTCGCATTAGTACATTTTTCGATGATTTTGAACATAAAAATATCGATGGAGGAAAAAACGGCATGTAAAGCTTTTTCGTTAAAATCGGCTGCTGCTCTTTCACGAACAGTCTATTCGGCAATGGGTTTGTCAAACACTTCTCCATCAGCATCAGGAGGTGTAGGAGGGGTATAACGATTAAGAACTGAATCCCAAGCGCGCGAGTCAATCGACTTTATGCATTGTCGCATTCAGATTTTCCAATAGGTATAGTTTGATCCGTCTAAGACGGGGACCTTGCCAAAATAGTTTGAGCTCAAGGCATCCATATCAAGGATAAAATTGCTTTGTATCAAGCGGCTGCTCTGATACCAATTCGAAAGGTGCGGAGGTCCCGTAAAGATATGGAAATAGCTAAGTTAAAAATAAACCAGAAATGTTGTCCCTAATGTTGAACCAACACTTAGGATCATAAAGTTTTAGCACAACGGAAAGTTTCAAAACTTAGCAGTAAAAACGATGGAGATACAATTTAAAATATGCAGCAAGTTAAATAACTTGCTACACGCCTTCAGGGCAAAATTCCACTACAAAGAATGGATTACAAAAAGTCGAACTATCGAAAGATAGTAAAAACAACCTAGTAAAGAATCTAATGACTCTTCTAATCTTCACACGGATAACCTACGATCTATGCAAAGGTAAAACACTAGGTAAAGAACTGTTTCACGAATATATGTAGAGAGGTCTCTTGTTTTGATTTTCTTCTCGTTCGCCTCTCATTATTTCGTGATCGGTATCGGAGTCTTCTATTTATACACTTCATAGCTTCGACTCCAATCCACTCCACGTTCTCCATCATGTCCATGACTTCACGTCTGAGAAAATGCTTCGACTTATTCAGCCACGAGCTCCATTTTTAGTAGCCGATGAGTAGTGCTCCTATTTTTAGTATCTACTTCACTCAACTCTTGTTTGAACAAGTCCAGCTCGTAGTAACCTCTGCACACATTTAAGGTTGGACAAACCGTTTTCGGATTGGAAAGACAAAATTAAGGTTGGACCAAGTCAAACGATGTTGACTCGTCCAAACCAAACGATGTTGACTCATATGTTGTTATTCCACATTGTCAATGTTAATAATGTCAACATTACAAATGGGACGGGACAACTTGCAGCATGTGGCGTCCAAGGTCGAATTAAATTGTACCGATCTTTGATTTGTAATCTGTTTATTTAATTGAATTTTTAATTTTCATGTGTAATGATTTGTGACGTTAGCAGTTGTTGGATGATCGTAACCAAGATTATGACACGTCGAGTGTTGTATTATTACTGTTCCAACCGTTATTACGCTTTCAACATCGTATCAAACAATGTTAGAGTTTGAAAATGCATTATTAGAACTAAGTATTTTAGACCATCTCCAATGGTACTGCATAACCCAAAAACTGGGGTTAAATTACTCCAACCAAACCCCAAAATCAAACTCAAAATGGGTTTAAGACATTTTGTCTCCTAATTTCAACGCAATTATGCGTCTCAACCCAACTATGAGTCTTTGCATAAAAGTCCTCTCGATTGATGAACCTCGTCCCTTCCGCACAAACGGCGATCCGACATCGGGAACGATGCAACTCAAATCTCTTGTCACCTCAAATCGTCGTCGTTGGCTGCGTGGTGGTGCTATTGTGGAGGAGGGTATCTGGATCTGCAGGAAGAAGGCGTTGTAGCTGCCGAAGGCCACATGCCCAAGCCTTTGGAGGAAGAAGTCGACGGTGGAAAGAAGAAAGTTATTATTTTTTGGAGGGGCGGAATGGTACGGCTGACGCGTTTTGCGAAGGTGAGATTTAGGAAAAGAATTGGTAAACGTTTGTCTTCTTTCTTCTGATTGCTTGCACTGATATTAGTAATGATTTAAATTTGAAACTTGAATGGTGGGTTTTGGGATCTGAGGGTTGAATTCTTCTTAGCTCGGGAGTTTGAGTGTGTTGGGAGTTAGTTCATGTTTATATGGACATAGATTCAATGAATAACCTAAGTATGATTGTTGTGATCATTGTTTGGTATTAGTATCATTAAAAATTAATAAAGTTGTCAAATATGTGGGTGATACTGAAAATTTATAACAGTTGGTGTGGAAGAATATTTCAGAAATATTCTTTTGAGTTTGGGAATGAGTTTAATGGTTGGAGACGAATTACTGCATTTTGAGTTTGAGAATGAGTTTGACTTTGAGAATGAGTTTTTCGGTTGGAGATGGTCTTATCTATGCTGTATATTAGTTAGAAATATCTTGGCAGTGACTTTCGTTCCTTTTTATAATTTTCATTCAAGTTAAAGTTTTATTTTTATTCAGAGACAAGTTTGTTGCACACACATCGGGTGTGCACATGTTACTAGTTATTATTAAGAGCGTTGGCCTCCTAAAAACTGTCTAATGTCATATTGATTTATTTTAATAATAAAATTTGTAATAAAATAATTGAAAAGAAAAAACTACTTCTACTATAAAAAAATAAGTAAGTAATTTTAATTAACTTTATTTTAAAACTATTAATAATTTATGAAATCATCCAAAAGAAAATTAAAATTAAAGCCATGTTCAAAGAACAACTGATGTTTTCAATAATCCAACCCAGCTCATTCGTCTCGAAATTTAAATTAGCAATAAATCATTTTTCCTATGTGTCATTTGGATTAATAACTAATACCCTATTATATTTTATCATGTAAGTATTTTGATCCAAGTATAAAATTTATATTTTTGTTCTAATTTTTGTTGCACGCGCGCGCGTAGAGTGTGTCGATGGGTAGTGAAGAGTTAACATTAAGTGGCTACCCTTGTCAGATTTTTACAGTTGAATTCCATGTCAGATTTTTTAGATATAATGAAACTTGACTTGCACTCGGCTACCCTTTTTCTGAAAAGACTATTTAGCTTCGTATTTTTATTTTCAGTTTTAATTTTTCTTTTTAAATGAAATAAAATATATAAATGAGAAAAAAAGAACAGAAACAGAGACAAAAAAATGAAGGAAGAAGAAAAGAAACATAAATGAAGAAAAAAATTCGAGAATGAAGAAATTGTGGATCTAACGTGGGTTTCTTTAATCTATCGTGTGCTATCAAAATTGTCCCATCCTTCGTAGGTTTGATCAATGTATGTCATTGCTGAAATTGTAGATTTGCTCGATCATTGTCCGATACCAAACAAAGCGAACCCCCTTCTGGTCGGTAAGATGCAGATAAATGTCCAATAACCTGATGTGAGCTTCTACGACGTAAGCAATTTTTTTCATGGTAGGGACGTGAGTATGTTTGCTCGATCAAGTAAGTCCATCATGGATTTTTCAGTCCGTCGTGGTTTGTCGGAAAATGTAATCGAAATTATTATAACCTTTCTATGTTCGTGTAGGGATTCCCGAAACCTTCGTTCCTCTTGAACGTCAGAATTGGAAATATTCCGGTGAATTTCGTTTCCTTATGATTGCTCGGATGCACATAGAACCAGGAATGACAACGGGATGGGTCCAAACCCGGACTGGTCCCGTCTCGATTGGGATCGGGACGGGTTTTTACCCAATTTTCGGGTTAAAGGGTGGGTTACGGGTCTCGGGGGGAAAAACCCGGCCGGGTCCGGGGTGGGTCCCGGGTTTAGCCAACCTCACTCCGAGACCCGCCCCAGCTATTTTATATAAACATTATATAATTACACATATATGATTAAATCTTAGTTAGTAATCAAAGTGTTAACCCAATGGCTAAGTCTTTGGTCTTAGGAATTAGAGATGCTTTATTCGATTTCTAGTCTATGCAATATTTATTTGATATTTTTATCTCCACAACAAATTCAAGTTATTAAAAAAATAAAAAAAAATTAGGATCCAAGTCTGTAGGGTAGGACACGGTTCGTTCGGGTCCTACCCGATCCGGGCCGAGTCCAGAACCGGAACGGGACGGAGCAGGTCTCGGGTCCGTAAAAAGTTTTCCGGGGCTGGTCCAAGTCCAGCCGAACCCGACCTTATACCCGCCCTGTTGCGATCCCCACTTATAACACACAAATAACGTAAAAATCTTAAACCTAAAGATTTTATGGTTTTGCCATGATACCGAGCACCTCGAAGATGGTAGCTACCTCCAATCTCGTCCTTGGTTGTCCTCGCACCGATATTGTGCAAGAGGTATCACGCCAATCCCATACTTCTCCCTTTGATGGCCAGAGGAGAATACGATGTGCGCCTAGGAAAAGTAAGCTGCACCGAGCTTATTGTGTTTTTCGCGTAGTGCAAGACTTGTTATATCTGAAATTTTTCTCTACCACAAACACACACACATACAAATACACACACACACACACATATATATATATATATATATAATTTGCCATTAACTTATTATCATAAGCCGTTGAGATATCCTAATTTGACGTATCTTTGTGAGCATTTGACTTATCATATTTTTCAAAAAGATCTAGATACATTTCGAAAATCATATCTTTCCTTATATATAAATTTCGTCCGAAGAATTTAATGAAGGTAAATTCCGAATTTACCCTATTAGGTAGTCATGGTACAATAATCATTTTTTCCTTGAAATATTTATTTAAATTTATTATCAAATAATAAAATTAATATATATTCAGTTATTAATATAAATTTTGGCCAAGCTAATTTTTCATCTATTTGACTCGATCTCTCATTAATGATACTATATTGTTGATCCTTTTTTAGCCAGACCTATTTGGTATGTCGCAACAGACACTTGGAATAAATCCGGGAGTTTGGTATTAAACTAGTCAGCTTGTGGTACCAAATCAAACAAGAGTTGAGTATGAATTTAATCTAATCTTAATTCACGAACAGATAATAGATTATAAACTAAGTATAAACCCTTCACTGATGTCCCGGTCGAGTGAGCGTCATGTCACACCAAACTCACTAGACTCGACACTATGTTCATTCATGACTGGCAAAATACAAAACAACCCACCATGTCCCACGTGAGCTTGTTTAATTCCCTAGTAGAAAAGTTTGTAATTTTCCGTCCTCAAAATTCGCACAAGACATAATCGATTAACTCGAGGCCGTAAATCCCACTTGGTGGTTCAAGTCGTCAATCGCAATCCGCGAATCGAGCCTAATGCTTTTAAGAAGTCATGAGCTTGAAGCCAAATATGATGCTGACCATTTTGGTCTAAAATTCATGCAATCTATTATAGTTAGCGATCGATAATTGATTTTCCAACCATGTGATCGACTCGATTACGAGTCAGAGTCAAAATACATACAATTTTTAATTAGTCAAGTATCAATGTCATGAGCTCCAACTTTTCAATTGAATGACTCACGATCAATTAATACATGTCGAGAAACAAGTCGTAATCATTTGTATATTTCATGCAATTTATGTGGCTAACATAATATCGATTTGTTTTGACGTCATTTTAGGATAAATAATTCTTGAATTTAAAATATAAGAAATTATTTAGAAATCCATATCCAATTATATGAGAGAATCTTTGCTATAGTATACGTGTAGGTCGCTATATGCGATAAGTTACACGTATATAAATAGTAAAATTGTTTAAGAACGAATATATATGCGTACGTACTATTGAAATAGTCGAACTCTTGCGGTTATTTATTTAAAGTACTAAAGTTAACCTAGTATCATAGTTATTAAAACTAAAATGCATTACCTGGATAGAAAGGAAATTAGACACTTGGGTATATCTTACGTATGAGTCCATTAATGTTAAGGGTAAAAGACTTTCACTCACCGCCTCATGTCTCATTATTAACACGCTTGAATATGAATTAGCTCATCAAGGACGAAACAATGTCATTATAACCTTGCAAGAAACTAAGCACTGAGGCAAAATCAGAACTAAATAAGAAGAGGGCATCCGAAGTCATATACATAAGAGATTATGGAAATTGCTTCCTTAATCATTCGGTAATCTTTTCCTCTTGTCGTTAGTGATGTTCTTCTCTTCGCATGAGTTTAATTTTTATATAATATCATCCCAAGTTCATAACATACGTGCAGATTAAGTATAATTCAGTAATATTAGTATAGTTTATGAAGATTTAAGCATTGATTATCAACCTTGCTTCAGGAAAAACAAAAAAATGACGCAGAGCAGCCATATGCACTCGAGGTAGGGAATTATATCGGATGACAGGTATACGTTTGTCCACACGCAACTACGACACATGAACCTTGTTTTGATTTGTTGTGATATATGTCTTTTTGGTGTTGACGTGAATATTTTGGGAGGTACGAATTTATTCGGTGTAAATAATCGTACCTCGGGCCACGTCGCCGTATATGTTATTTTCACTCGTTGACATATGTGCTTATGTGACGTGTGGTGAGTTATTCATTACGTTGAGCATATTATGAGTCATAATTGTGGAATTTGAGTAATTGTTTCGAGTATGGATTCAATCTGCATGTCATATTGCACACAGTCTCATGTACAAATGGTCATGCATATATCGCTTTAGGCTATTAGTGAGCATGTGAGGATTATGATGTTATATTGTTTATAAACATATTTTCTTACTTTACTATTATATTTAAGTATATTGTTTTCGAGCTTAATGAATATGTTTTGCATTAGTTTTATTATTATTGCTGATTTTTATGATGTGTAGAGCTTCAAGACGGAAATAAGAACTAACTGAACGAAAACAAGGGAAAAAAAAGAAGAGAAACAACATTTAACATGTCCATGCATTTTAAACCATGAAGCCATGCAACCTGAAACAGCATTTAACATGGCCATGCAGCTTAAACTAAGAAGCCATGCAATCTGATACAACATTTAACATAGCCATGCAACCCTGAAGAACAAGACATGCAAGCTCTGAACATGGCCGTGTTGCTGATATTCTGAGGCCGTGCAAGACTTGAACATGGCCGTGTTGGCGATCTTCCGAGGCCGTGTTAAGCTGTCGAGCAAGGAAATGAGAACCCGATTTTAACACGGTCGTGCTTACCACACCATGAGGCTGTGCCATCGTCAACGTGGCCGTGTTGACCGACTTCTGAGGTGGTGTTGAAGTGCCAAGGCTTCGGAAATGAGGATCCGAGTTGAACACTACCATGCAACCTAAGCCACAAAGCCGTGCAACCCTTGCGAAGAGAAGAGAGGCCACTTTCGAGTCCAACACGACCATGCTAAACGATACCCCAAGCCGTGTGTCACGAGTCAATAAACGAGCAAGCAATGGTGGACCATAAAGATAAGCTCTTGGAATTATAAACGTAGATGAATCTCATTTTTCTTCCTTAGGACATCCATATCAAGCTTCCAATCCCATATTTCTGAGACATTAAACACAAGAGACAAAGGAAGTCTTCTTTTGAGTTTCTCAAGATCTTTCAAGCATGGATTCACTACGGCTCCTTGGTTTATACGTTGAAAGAGGAACAAAAGAAGAGGATGAAGAGGTCTATATAAGGCAGGCTCAAAAGACGAACAAAGGAGAGGAGAGTAACATAAAAGAAAGGAAGAAGAAAAGTAAGAGTTGAACTACATATATTTATACCAAAATTTTGATGCCTCTCTAAACCCCAAGAACACTTACTTAGCCGCTCACCACGTGTTCAACCAAAGTACGCAATGAAGAACGAAGATTGATCACGGAGCTAATATACAATAAGAATCATATTTTTCTCATTGCTGATTGCATTCTTCGTTGCGAACATTATGAGGAGATAAATATTTTGTATTTGAGATGAGATAAACCCTAGCGAGATCGAACATATGTTTAAGACTATTAGATGTTTTGCTATTAATAGGACTCGTTTATGAATCATATGATTTCACTTATGTCTATGTAATTGGAATTATCAAGTTATCTTCATCATGTCTATGTGTTTGGGATAGCTTAGTCCGGAAAATCGTCAGCTACGCTCGAGAGAGGGGCAAACGATTAGACCACTCGTAAACGAGCGGAATAAACTCATCGCTAGAGATAAGTTGAACTATCCCGCCGAATTAGAGTCAAATCTAATAGCGGGATTCATCATACCTTAATGCATTCTTCGGTTAAGTAGTTAGGGAAGCTTGCTCGGCTACTTAATTCGTTGATTAGTTGTTTGCGAATTTTGTGTGGTAAGACGCGATTTCGTCAGCCATACGGATTCGTACGCATGTTATAGGAATCCTCTCGGTCTAGTAGTAGTTGAAAGTCTTCTTTATACTTGGTGTTCGTCCCGGTCGAGTTAGGGGGATTTGAAATCGCAAATACATTTGTTTTCATAAGGTCTTCCCTTCCTTGCTATTTTATCAAACCTTTATTTTTAGGTGTTTATTGTTCTTTACTTGTCCGACAAATCAAACATTTTTACTATGATATTTAAACAAGAGTTTTTCTAAAGTTCATAGTTCCATTGGGATTCGATACTCGAATACTTGCTACTTCTATGCTATTCTTATAAGTACACTTGCCTGTGGAGCGTGAAAAATTCGTTAGTGTTCATTTTATTTTTATAACTCGATCCGCTCGATCATGTTTTTGGCGTCGTTGCCGGGGAACTATTGATATTATGAAAGCTTTAGTTTATTATTCTAGCTTTATTATTATTATTAATATTATTATTATTATTAATATCGTTACTATTTTAATCTACACTTTCTCGTCTCTCCCGAAGTCTAGATACGTTCGATTGGTGCATGACCCGAAATAATCCTTCGTTAGCAATAATTGAAGGTGACTCGGAGATTGAAAGGACTTTTAAACGTAACTTAAGAGAGAACGCCATGCAACTAGAAACAATAACCGAGATGGCAAATCAAAACCGCGACGAGATGCCTCTAGGCGAGAGAGAACCTCCAATGAGAGAGCTGTGGAGAAGCGACGCCGTAGGGACGGTTGGCTCTGCGATAGTCCTACCTCAAGTCCCGAACAACTTCGAGCTGAAACATCATTGGTTTCAAATGCTTCAGACGACGGCTCAATAACGGGCTCTCCGAGGAGGATGCTTATAGACACATCCGAGACTTCTTATCCATCACCGACACGATACGAGTACAAGGCGTGAGCTCCGAAGCCATCCATCTGATTCTATCTATTTCCGTTCTCTCTACATGGTAATGCGAAGGAGTGGTTCAACCTACTTCCCAAGAGGTCTATTACCACATGGGACCAGATCCATGCCACCTTCATTATTCATTTCTTTCCACCGTCGAAGGCGCTCAAATTAAAAATGGACCTCACCGCGTTCAAGCAAAAGGAGGGCGAAAACTATGCGACGTGTGGACCAGATTCAAGGCACTCTTGAACCGATTTCCTTAACACGGAATGACAAAGAGCGAGAAATTCAGCGATTCTATGAATCGCTGAATGATCACACTATGCAATTATTAGACGGAGCGTGCAACGGTGGACTTTGTAATCTCAGCGCGACGGAGGGATGAAATCTTCGAGGACTATAGTGCAAATAGTGTTCGACGAGGGAGCTCAAGCACTCAAGGTAAACCACCAGGGGTGTACAACGTCGACAACACAACTGCGATAAATGCCAAGTTCGACGCCCTACAACAAGAAATTTCAGCAAACGGCCTTCAAATGCAAACATTGATGAATGGCGCTCCTTCCCACTCTAGCAGCAAAGCCGACCGTTAATGATGTTCAAACGCAGCCTGCCCCGGGGAACCTCGTAGCTGGCCAACCTCCTCATTCATTTCCGACCTATATTCCACCATGTGCTACATGCGGAGGAACCCACAGTACGACTCATTGTCCAACCACTATTCAAAGGGAGCAAGTTGAATACATGGAAGACTACCAAGGTCAGCGAAATTTTGTCCCAAACTGACTTGATCGAACTTAGGCTACGGAAATCAACAACAAGCTCCGTCGGGATTTCAAAATCAAAGGACGCATGAATACCACGATGAAAATGCTGAGGGTGCCCCTGAAAGTCGCGTAGACAAGTTCGAGGGAATGTTTGCTAAGCTAATAGGAAAACTCGACTCTTGTTTGGATAGTTAAGAAGTGCGGTTGCAAAACGCCGAGTCTTCGCTACGACCCTTAGAGAAGAAAGTTGGGCAGATAGCCGAATCGACCAACAACGTCGTTCCGGTTCGTTGCCCAGTTATACCGAGACCAATCCGAAGGACCACCATGTAAAGGCGGTGACACTTCGTAATGGGAGAGAACTCGAGGAAGTACAAAAACCAAAGAAGAACAGTGAACCCACAAAGAACGTAAGCAGCGAGGTCGATAAAGAGGAAGAAGTTGTATCTAACCCACCTACCAAGACGTATCAACCAAAGATCCCGTATTCAGCGAGACATAAGAGGGAAATAGTTGACGACCAATTTGGTAATTTCTCGCAACTTTTAACCAATTACATATTAATTTACCACTTGTAGAAGCTCTTGCGCAGATGACCCGTTGGGCAATGTTCTTGAAGGACCTCATCACGAATAAACACAAGCTGGAAGACGTGTCCACAGTCTAACTACGAGGGTAATGCTCCGCCATCTTACAAAGCAAGATCCCAAAAAAGCTAAAAGATCCAGGGAGTTTTACTATACCTTGTTTAATAGGCGATCTAGTGGTACATAAGGCGTTTGCCGATTTAGGTGCTAGTATAAATTTAATGCCTTATTCGATGTTAAAAAAACTTGGTTTAGGAGAGCCCAAACCCACTAGGATGAGTATCCAATTAGTGGATAGATATGTTAAATATCCTAGAGGTATTATTGAAGGTGTGCTGGTTAAAGTTGATAAATTCACAGTTCCTGCAGATTTTGTTATTCTCGACATGGAGGAAGATGAAAATATTCCTCTAACTTAGGAAGGCCAGTCCTCGCTACTGGAAGAACCATGGTCGATGTTCGTAGCGGAACATTGACATTAACTATAGATGACGAGAAACTGACATTTGACATGGTCGAATCCATGAACAATGCCGAGAAATTCGGCGACAAGTGCTATTATATCGATACATGGAATGACTTTTTATCCTTGCAAGGACTCTCACAACCTGATTCTTACGCCTCGAAGAAAGAAATAGAGGAAAACGAGGAACTCCAAAAGGAAGAGCTGAATTATGAACTACCCCTCGATGTTGCCCAAGTAGACGGAGATGACGATGTCAAGGAGGAACACACGATCGAGTTGCAGATGAGCAGCGGAGAAAAACGCAAAAAATGCTCAATCGATGAACCGCCAATGCTCGAACTCAAGCAACTGCCCGTTCACTTGGAATATGCATTTCTCGAGGAAAATTCAAAGCTTCCCGTAATCATAGCTTCAAATCTAAAGAGGGAGAAGAAATTTATGCTCTTAGACACGCTACGGGAGCACAATAAGGGCGCTCGCATGGAAAGTATCAGATATTCGAGGAATTAGTCCAACCTTCTGCATGCATAAGATTCTCATGGAAGACGAGTTCAAGTCGATGGTTCAACACCAAAGACATCTAAACCCCAACATGAAGGAGGTAGTTAAGGTCGATGTTATCAAGCTACTCGATGCGGGAGTTATATACCCGATCTCGGACAGTGCGTGGGTGAGTCCGGTTTAGTTAGCACCAAAGAAAGGAGGAATGTCAGTCGTGCCCAACGAGAAGAACAAACTCATTCCAACGAGGACTGTCTCGGGGTGGCGCGTATGCATCGACTATCAGAAACTAAACGAAGAACCGCGAAAAGACCATTTTCGTCTCTATTTTATTGATCAAATGCTTGAACGTTTATCTGGTCATAAATTCTATTGTTTTCTCGATGGACTTTCAGGTTATTTGCAAATTCCTATTGCACCCGAAGATCAAGAGAAAATAATGTTCACGGGCCCGTTCGGAACATTTCCGTATCGACGGATGCCTTTCGGACTGCACAACGCTCCGGCCGCATTTCAACGTTGTATGATGGCCATCTTTGATAAACTGATCGGAGAAGGAATGGAGGTATTCATGGATGATTTTTCGATTTTTGGTGACTCATTTGAGGTATGTCTACTTAATTTAAAGAAGGTGGTTCAGCGATGCGAGGAAACAAACCTTGTGCTAAATTGGGAGAAATGTCATTTCATTGTAAGAGAGGGAATTGTTTTAGGTCATAAAATATCAAAAGGTATCGAGGTAGATAGAGCAAAGATTGAAACCATTGAGCAATTGCCTCCACCCTTGTCGGTAAAAGCAATTAGAAGTTTCCTGGGACATGCAGATTTTTATCGTAGATTTATTAAGGATAAAATTCCCAGACCTTTAACTCGATTGCTTGAAAAAGACACACCTTACGAATTTACACCCAAATGCATGAATGCGTTTACTATACTTAAAGATAAGCTCATTAATGCCCTTGTTATGGTAGTCCCCGATCGGAGGCTACCATTTGAACTAATGTGCGATGCTAGTGATTTTGCAGTAGGTACACTTTTGGGATCGACGGGAAAAATACTTTCAGCCAATACACTATGCGAGCAAAACTCTAAACGAGGCACGGATAAAGAACACTACCACCGAGAAGGAGCTGCTCGTAGTCGTGTTTGTTGTCGACAAGTTTCGTCCCTATCTTATCCTTTCGAAGGTCATCATCCACACAGATCATTCGGCCCTCAAGTATCTCTTTGCGAAGCCAGACGCAAAGCCGAGGTTAATACGTTGGATCCTTCTACTTCAAGAGTTCGACGTGGAGTTTCGCGACCAGAAAGGAACAGAGAATCTCGCAGCCGATCACTTGTCAAAATTAGAGAAAACGCCCTGCAACGATACAAATGAGGATAACATACAAGACCATTTTCCCGACGAACATTTGTATGCTATAGATGAGGTATTCGACGAAACTCCATGGTATGCTGATATTGCTAGTTATCTTGTATCTAATCTCATCCCAAAGGGATACACAAGTCACCAGAAGAAGAAATTTTTCTCGGACTTGAAGTATTATTTTTGGGACGATCCATAGTTGTTTAGGATTTGTGCGGATAAGATAATCCGGCTATGCGTATCCTTCCCCGAGACAGTCAAAATATTGAATCATTGTCATGCTGGACCATGCAGAGGGCATTACAAGTAACCGAACTGCACAAAAGGTACTCGAATGTGGTTTTTATTGGCCTACTATTTTCAAAGATGCTCAAAAGTATGTAGAGGAGTGTGATAGGTGCCAACGGACAGGTAACATTTCTAAACGAAATGAGATGCCCTAAAATTATATTCTTGTATGTGAAATATTTGACGTTTGGGGCATTGATTTGGGACCATTTCCTACTTCGTTCAAAAATTGGTATATCCTAGTAGCGGTTGATTACGTGTCGAAATGGGTGGAAGCGCAAGCGCTGCCCACTAATGATGCTAGGGTAGTCATTAAATTTTTGAAAGTTTTATTTTCACGATTTGGCTCACCCCGTTGCATAGTCAGTGATAAATGTACGCATATTTGTAACACTTAATTTGCAATAACGCTCGAAAAACACAGCGTTAAACCCAGCATTACTACTGCGTACTATCCTCAAGCGAGCGGCCAAGTGGAAGTCGTGAACATGAAGCTGAAGCGGATACTCGAGAAGACCGTGGAGCACCATAGGCCGGATTGGCCTAACAAGTTGAACGACGCTCTATGGGCTTAGCGAACAACATATAAGATACCTATCGGATCCACACCTTATAGACTTGTTCATGGAAAATCTTGCCATTTACTCGTCGAGTTAGAGCATAAGGCACATTGGGCTTTAAAAAAGCTAAACATTGATTTGAATCTTCCAGGTGAAAAACAAAACTTGCAGATAAACGAGCTCGATGAGTGGCATCAGATGGCTTATGAGAATACACGCCGAAGCTATATCATGATCGAAAAATCAAGAAGCGGGAATTCCAAGAAGGCGACCAAGTCTTACTATACAACTCGCGGCTTCGACTATTCCCCGAAAAGTTAAAATAAAGATGGTCTGGCCCATTCATGGTGACCCGAGTATTTCCTTACGGTACGTCGAGATCATTCACTCGGAAAAAGGGACCTTCAAGGTGAATGGGCACTGTCTCAAGCATTACTATGGTGGTGACATCGAGGCGCTTGAAAAAGAAACCATCCACATCCTCGACACCAACCAAAGCTATTAATCGACTGAACTATGTCTAGCTAAAAGACGTTAAAGAAAGCGCTACTTGGGATGCAACCCAAGCTTATCCTATCTGTTTTCTTTATCTCGAATTATGTTTTAATATTTGTGTGTTTAAGTGTGCAGGGGATTCAAAATCTCAAGTGTGGGGAAGAGCCGTTTCAAATATGCACATCGGACTATTCATGGAAGTTCGCTTATTTAATTTATTTCCCCTTCCTTGTGTTACAAATTTATTACGTTGAGGACAACATAAATCTTAAGTGTGGGAAGGAAATTTCTGCGAACATGTTAATATGTGCATGACGTGATTTTTGCTGCAAAATTTTCGAAAATTTGGAATAATTTTCTTTTTCGAAAATCACGTTTCTTCTCATGAAAGGATGATTTTATGTTAGAAATGGTGTAAGTAATTAGAATATATATGCGTAGTTGACTCCTTTCTTACATGATTAACTTAGCAGTAATCGAGAGATTCGTACACATAACCCTATTTTTTGTGAGATTTTTGAGCTGGCGAGCTTTTTGCTAATTTCTTTGGTTGTGTGTATCATGCCTAATTTATTTCTCTCTAGGACTTGCTTGCATGTTACGTGTTGAAATTACTTAAGGTGATATCGTGTGAACATGAGGAAGACATTAGGAATTATGTCCATAGCCAGAGTTTTCGACCACGTTTGATCACTGTAGTTAGCCACTTTGAGCCCGAGCCTTTTATTCGTGGAGATCGAAATTATAAATTGTCGACCCGAATAAGCCTACAGAAATAAACTCATCGGAGCGACATTGGAAGTGGAGGTTGAATGCCGAAATCAAGAAGTGCAGCTCGGACCAAATCTCGATGGACACTGAAGTTGGGCGTCGAAAAAAAAGAAAAAAAGGGAGAGAAAAGGAAAGAAAAAAAAAGAGAAAAGAAAAAGAGAAAAGAAAAAAAATATATTTGACTAAGAACCTTCCCGATAATCTCTCCCTCTGAAAAGCATATAACTTATTTACTAGATCGAGAGGTTGAAAGAAGAAGGGCTTAGTGTGATTTACGAATTGCTTGCAAGCTTATGGTAGAGATTATATTAGTGCATGAACAAAGTGAATTCACCAACATATTGGCCTATACACTGAGCGATTTGAGTGAACCCGTGTGAGGTACGGATCTCGACCGACATTGCTAAGGAAGTCTTGTAGTTAGTTGTTGACCTTGAATATGTTTTCCGACTTTACTTGCATTATCTCTATACATGTTTTAATTCTTGATTGAAAGTTGCATAATTTGATCAATGCTTATATGCCTTATTATTTCGTTTCTTGAGGACAGACAAACGCTTAAGTGTGGGGAGATTTGAGAAACGTATTTTCTTACTTTACTATTATATTTAAGTATATTGTTTTCGAGCTGAATGAATATGTTTTGCATAATTTTTATTGTTATTGCTGATTTTTATGATGTATACAGCTTCAAGACGGCAATAAGAACAAAACGAACGAAAACTAGGAAAAGAAAAAGAGAAACATCATTTAACATGGCCATGCATCTTAAACCAGGAGCCATGCAACCTGAAACAGCATTTAACATGGCCATGCAGCTTAAACCAAGAAGCATGCACTTGTACAACATTTAACATGGCCAAGCAACACTGAAGAGCAAGCCATGCAAGCTCTGAACATGACCGTGTTGCTGATATGCTGAAGACGTGCAAGAATTGAACATGGCCGTGTTAGCAATCTTCCGAGGCCGTGTTAAGCTGCCGAGCAAGGAAATGAGAACCCGATTATAACACGGCCGTGCTTACCACACCACGAGGCCGTGCCATCGTCAGCATGACATGTTGGTCATCTTCTAAGGACGTGTTGAAGTGCCGAGGCTTCGGAAATGAGGATCCGAGTTGAAGACGGGTGCAACCTAAGCCACAAAGCGGTGCAACCCTGAGGCCACTTTCGAGTCCAACAAGGCTGTGCTAAATGATACCTCAAGCCGTGTGTTAGAAGTCAATAAATGAGCAAGCAACGATGGACCATAAAGATAAGCTCTTGGACTTATAAAAAATAGATGGATCTCATTTTTCTTCCTTAGGACATCCATATCAAGCTTCCAACCCCATATTTCAAACACATTAAACACAAGAGACAAATGAAATCTTCTTTTGAGTTGCTCAAGATCTTTCAAGCATGGATTCACTACGGCTCCTTGGTTTTTACATTGAAAGATGAGCAGAAGAAGAGGATGAAGAGATCTATATAAGGTAGGCTCAAAAGACGAACAAAGGAGAGGAGAGGAGAGGAACATAAAAGAAAGGAAGAAGAAAGGTAAGAGCTGAAGTACATATACTTACACAAAAATTTTGCTGCCTCTCTAGACCCCAGAACATTTACTTGGCCGCTCACCACGTGTTCGACCAAAGTACTCAACGAAGAACGAAGATTGATCACGGCGCTAATATCAGGGAAGAATCATATTTTCTCATTTTTGATTTAGTTCTTCGTTGCGAACGTTATGAGTAGCTAAATATTTAGTATTTGAGATGAGATGAACCCTAGCGAGATCGAACATATGTTTAAGACTATTTGATGTTTTGCTATTATTAGGACTCGTTTATGAATCATATGATTCGGTTATGTCTATGTAATTGGAATTATCAAGTTATCTTCGTCATGCCTATGAGTTTTGGGATAGCTTAGTCCGGAAAATCGTAAGCTACGCTCGAGAGAGGGGCGAACGATTAGACCACTCGTAAACGAGCGGGATAAACTCATCGCCAGAGATAAGTTGAACTACCCCGACGGATTAGAGTCAAATCTAATAATGGGATTCATCATACCTTAATGTAGTCTTTGGTTAAGTAGTTAGGGAAGCTTGCCCAGCTACTTAATTTGTCGATTAGTTGTTTGCTAATTTTGTGTGGTAAGGCGCAGTTTCGTCAACCGTACGGATTCGTACGCATGTTATAGGAATCCTCTCGATCTAGTAGTAGTTGAAAGTCTTCTTTATACTTGGTGTTCGTCCCGGTCGAGTTAGGGGGATTCAAAATCTAAAATACATTTATTTTCATAAGGTCTTCCCTTCCTTGCTATTTTATTAAACCTTTATTTTCATGTGTTTAGTGTTCTTTACGTGTCCGACAAATCAAACATTTTTACTAGGATATTTAAACAAGAGTGTTTCTAAAGTTCATAGTTTCTTTGGGATTGGATACTCGAATACTTGCTACTTCTATGATATTCCGATAGGTGCACTTGCCTGTGGAGCGTGAAAAGTTCGTTAGTGTTCGTTTTATTTTTATAACTCGATCCGCTCGATCAGTTGTTTTGAGCAATTATTGAGCATGTACGGAATATTGTATTGTTTCGCTTTGGGCGATTGTTGAGTAGGTGATGATTATTCTATTATTTGTGAGACGAAGCTATGATATGCGAGGGAATCTTGCAGTGGAACATACCGCCTTCATGAAAGGATCGTCCACCGACCTCTTCCCTTTCCACGGTACGACGCCCTTATTGGCCTGGCGTGACGACGTCCTATATTGTGAATTTCATAGTGGGGAGACCACCTATATGACATCCACCAAGCTCTTCACCTCTGGGCGGGTGAAAAAAACCATTTCGGCAGTATGTTCTTGTGAATCGTAGTGGGAAAGACCACCTACATGGCTGGAGGGTCTACCGCGCTCTTCACCTCTGGGCGGGTGAAAAGGACCGTCCAACAGTATATTTATCGGCCTCATTGAATAACTAAGCTCTTCGGTACCGTAATATTCGATCTCAGGGTCCATATTGAATATGATTACGAGAGGATGGCGATATGATGTCGAAAGTATGAGAGTATGATTACGAGAGTATGAGCATATGAGGAGGAGAGCATGAGTGGCATTTCACCATACCATGTTGTATTTGCATCATAGTCGAGGAATTTAACGCAGGCCGATATAGTTCCCTGCATCACATACACGTGTTGAATATTCTCATGACTTTCTCTTACTGAGCAATTTAGCTCACGTAATTCATGTTTTGTAGGTGAGTTCGATGATGTAGTATGATACTCGCTTACGCGGAAAGCTACTGAAGTTCCCGCAGACTTTTGAGATGGCGTCTACATGGATGACGACATTTGGGCGAGCGAGTCTTTTTTTGGTATGATACTCGTTTGGGGCGTGTCTTGTTCTCGATGTAGTTGTACATACACACACACTGACACACACACACACACATATATATAGATATATATATGTATATATATGTCCGTTCGTATGTTTATATGTTGTTGGTCGAGTCAAGTTGCGTCGGGGTTTTGTTGTTACCTTGTGAGGCGTTTTGTTTATTAGTCGAGTACAAGTGTTATCGATGATTTTCAAACGGAGTGCAGACGTCTTATTTTCTTGAACTCGTATTTTAGAGTCTTTAGCATCATACAGTGGTGTAGTGGCCTTGGTCATCACATTATGGGAGATTCTTACTTGTGGACAAATTAACTCCAGAGACTATAGATAATCAGAGTCCCCTCTTTGCTCCCAAAAGTCGATGACTAAACTCTACGTTTTTTGATATTGTTTATTATATTCTTATCGAATGCCTTAAAAAACTTTAAAATAAATAGATAACATGCCTTTTATATAGAAGAAAACACTAACATTCGACGGTTATTATTCCATATAAATCACTAAATTACAATATATGAATTCTAATATCACATATGTCACGACCCTAATACATGTAATCCTAAAAATGACATTTCAAGGCACGTTCTCAACAGTTGACCCAGTCGATCAAAAGGTTATGAGAACTACTATTGTCAGTCGATTGATCACTGACATTCCCAAACATGTGATCTATCATATATGAGTCAAAGTCCAAATTCACAATCCCGATTTGTCTCGTATCAATATCAAAAGCTCCAACTTTGCAACTGAATGTCTGGCATAATCACTTTGGATAAGTCGAAAAAAACAAGTCATAACCATCGACCCGGTCACACTATCGAAGATTCAGACTCCATGACTAATTTAACACTAGTGAATACTAGTTGATCGATTCCGCCTTCCGTTTACACATAATCGATTACTAAACTCTAAGTATTTCGCTTTTACTATTTATCTTCTTACTGAAGGCCTTGTATTAATTTATACGATAAATAAATAACACGCATTAAATATTGAGTATTACACGAAACTCGATAAAACACATTATTCAGAATAAATAATTCGAATGCAAATTGAGATTTGAATATTACATAGGTCGTAGCTAATGGATCTAATCCTCGAAATCACATTCAAAGGACATACTCCCACCAATCTCCCAATTCCATTCAATGACATATAATGTTTCAATTCCATTTTTTCTCGAGGTGTGTATCAAGTATATGTGATAAAGGCTCGGTGAACGAGTTAGCCACGTTCTCCACGAATGCAATCTTCTTAGCTATGTAGCCATTTTCAACGAACACACGCAACGCGTGTTATTTTCTTTCCATATGTTTTGACTTACTGAGATCTCGACTCCTCGGCCTGTGAGATTACCCACTATAGTCCTACCACAATGGCAAATGGGAATCCACTATGTCAGGGACGACATGAAGGTCTTCCAAGAACTTCATTATCCAAACACTCTCCTTAGCTGCCTCAGGGGCTGCTTTGTACTCAGCTTATGTGATGGAATCAACAATTGTGCTTTACTTGGTACTATTTCGATGTAGCAATTTTATACATGCACGACGACATAGTCGATGATACTTAGCGGGATTCAAAATCCCAAACATATCGTTTTATATTTGAAACTTCTCGTACTTTTGATAGTCGTACTTTTAGTTACTTATCGTGTTAGCTTGAGTTTATTATTATTATTATTATTATTATTATTATTATTATTATTATTATTAGTATTGTTTAGTACAAACCAACTCTCAAATTTGTGAGGCTAAATGTCGATACTAAAGGTTATTACTGGTACTTAGATTTATTTCTTGTGATCGATATTTGGATATCACATGAGCTACACTATAAATGATAGTTGCATTGTCTTCCGCAAGTTGGTATTAGTCATTCTTGTTGTTTTTAGGCACACTTGCACAACACTTATCTCACATTGCACTCTTATCGATTAGGTTCAATTACTTGCTAGAAGCTAATTATGTTGACATTATTTTTGTGGTTTCGATAGAAAATTTGCCGTGATTGAATACTATTAAGTATATTAGGTCGTGCAAGTAATACAATGAACACGAGTCTAAACATCAATCCTCATGGACAACTACACTAATCCTAGTATTCTTCTCCAACTTTAAGTCCAGATATTTTAATGACGATAGAGTTTTGACTGACTAAAGATGCAAACAATAAAAAAAATAACGAACAAAAATGATAAAGCGAGACAAAATCAGACAACTAAGAATGCGATCAAGGCACGTGATCACCGCGGATTATTCCTACTACTTCATGATATCACGTTATCGAATCAATATAAAAATGTAGTCATGTTGGGATTTCTTAATATATTTAGTACACAATCCTTCAGCGTGATAACTATACGACAGAAACCAATCAACATATCTCTATGTGATGTAGATACTATGCGTCTAGAAACTCCATGATGTTAGACGATTTCGGACCTAAGAGCTCGGTGAAAACACAATAACGAGTTTATACCTAGTAATCTTTTACGTCGTGGTGTTCTACGCTTCGTTCTAATCGATAGATGGGGAATGCATGTTTCATATCGTTTCTATATCATGTTTCGAATATTATGAATTATTAATTTGTGGTTACAGAAACACTATTATTTATTTATTCAAGTCTTTACTTGTAATGCTGAATAAACGAAATCTGTATATTTCGAGCTAGGTCGTGAGAGAAGACCGCACAAGAGAGTTTAACTCTGGAACATACAAAAAAAGTTCAAGTCATAGGGCTCTAGTCCGCCGCTATATGACCATGTACGATTTCTCTATGGCAGCTCTATAATGATTGTGCAAACTATTCATTTAGGAAGTGGGATGTTGTGAATAAATACACAACCTCATAAATTAGTGATTGTATGATCACATGGCGTATTACTCGCGTAGTGTCAATGAACGGATGATGGATTATAGTTGTCTGTGTGAAGCTTATACCAAAAGTGGCAACTGTTGGAGTCGACTTTGGGGTCTTAACTTGTCACTAGTTTGCCCAAGGGCGTTTCGGCGATCACCAAAATTTGACTTCGTTTCCCCTCAAAGTAGTGACAAACCAAGATCTAGGTCCCACCGACTTTGCTTCGTTTCTCAACCATTTGCTGGTCACTATGGAGAATGAGAAATAAGTGGGTGATGGAAAGGATCCGCATTCAGCTGAACGCTATATCCCAAGCCTCTAAATTACACCGCTCATTGAAGATGATACTGGAGCTTCTCTGCATGATTTATCCCACAAACTGGAACGATGGAATTGCCAAGATAGGAGCGTCATCAAAGTAAAACTTTGATGGAGCTATTCACAACAATAGGAACGGGGTGCCGATCGAAGTCATTGCGCAGAATGTAGGCGGAGCTTGCGTGCGATGGCGGTATAAGTTCTTCCTTTTCACTCACGGTGGAAGTAATGACAGCGAGATCGGCCATGTCTGTTGAATGAAAACCACGATGAATTCAGTTTATCGTCGAAGATAACTTGACTTGATCTCATAAAAATGCTACAACACCGATTTGTTGACTCAATTCATGCTGCGTATATTTTTAGTGATTGCCTATCTATATTAAGATCTTTTGATGCTATTTCTTTTGCTTTTGTTAAACCAAATTTTATATTGGGAGCTCCCGACTTAGCGAAACACTTGGTTTGATAAGGAAGGATTATCCCCACGATGGCAACTATCCGGTACTTTAGATGCATTATATAAGTAAATCCACTTTTAATATTAAAAAAATTATGACGATCTAACATAAGAGGTTTGTGCGTTAGTATGATGTTTTAATATTTTAACTTGCTTTTATCCTCGTAGTCATCCAATATTTAAATGCATTCAGCCAAATCCATCAGATTAATTGTAAAATTTTAACATTTTTTTAATATAATTGAGACCTCATTTGAAATCTTCATTGAGAGGACGGAAGTTTGATGATTATGTTTTTTTTTTTTCAAATGAATCATATATTAGTAAAAGATTATGCCGACTACTTTAAAAACTGAGAAAGCAAAGTGGAATGTGTGACTCGATATGAACAAAGCAAAATAACTTGCCTTCATTTATTATAATTCATATCACTAATCGAGGAAGAATTAGACTTCAACCTAGCCGTCAAAATTATTATCACTTAACTCCCTCTGTCAGAAAATATTTCGTTTAAGGACCAAGTAGAATCAATTGGACAAAAATACCCAACTCAAAATATCACTCTCAATCGAACCTCAAATCGAATACCCACAACAATTGTTCCGATGAAGAAACACCGAAACAATCATTGTTGTTGTAGAGTCTTGAAATTATCCATTTTACTAGGTTTCAGAATTTATAGTTTTTGTCAATTTATTTTTTTAGGTTCCAATACTCCGAATGATCGACGATTTGGTGAAGAATAACTTGAGATTTATAGTGAATAATGTAGCGTATTTTCTTTATATTCAAAACTCGAATATAAAAGATAAATAGTACAAATGAAACTTGAAGAGAATTTAGCAGATTCAATCTCTATTTGTTCCTCTGATTCTTCAAATTTGAATTTGGGGCCTTTTTGAACGTTTCTTCGTGGGTCTTCGGGCTTGATCATGAATCTTGATGAGATTTGATGGAGAGATCTGCTTGAACGTTTCTCTGTGGGCCTTTCGGCTTGATCACGAATCGTGAAGACTTTTTTAAAATTTGGGCGAAAAGATCTTCTCATATGTTTCTCCGTGGGCCTTTGGGCTTGATCACGAATCTTGATGAGATTTGATGGAGAGATCTGCTCAAACGTTTCTTCGTGGCCCTTTGGGCTTGATCACAAATTCAATGTTCGAAGATTTGTTTTAAGATTGCCTTCTCGACGTTTCTTCGTGGGCCTTTGGGCATGATCACGAATTGATGTGTCGAATCTTCGTCGCCGAGCTTCGAACCTTCGTCGTCGAGCTTCGAATCTTCGTCGCTGATCTGCGAGCCTTCGTCGTCGAGCTTCGAATCTTCGTCGCTGATCTTCGAGCCTTCGTCGTCGAGCTTCGAGCCTTCATCGTCGAGCGTCGAGCCTTCGTCGTCGAGCTTCGAGCCTTCGTCGCCGAGCTTCAAGCATTTGTCGTCCAGCTTCGAATCTTCAAATTTAGGACTTGAATACGACGAACTTTGTTGAGACAATTCGAATGCTTTAAAAGTCTTATATCGTCTCTCGAAGTTCTGTATTTGCTTCGTTGTTCGTTGTGTCTTTCTGAACTTCTCAAGCCACATATTTGTAGGCGTAGAGAAGGGCTAGCATGAAAAGTATAATCCTTAGGTTGATTCTCTCCATTAATTTGATTTGATTTTCCTTATTGGATTTGATTTGATTTGATTTTTTCATATTTTCTTTGATTTGGTTTGACTTTTCATATTTGATTTGATCTGATTTTCTCCATAATTGATGATTTCCTTTACATATTTATGAAATCTCTACAAGGATTGCCTTATAAAGACTTTTTATATAAAAGGAATAATATAATCATTTATGATATGGATTATTATTTAAATTACCTATTTATTTATTTGAGATTAATTTTATAAATATCAAACATAGAAATTTAATTAATTGAGTTTTATGTTATTTATTGGAATTAATTTAGTAAATACCAAAATTAATTTTAATAGACAATTATGTTTAATTGTCTACAAATGCCCCAACTTCAAGTCTCATTGACGATTATTTGAAGAAAATGAACTTCAAGTATTTGTCATCTGTTTCCAAAACTATTTCACCGAAGATGTTTCGCACTTTTGTTTTATAACTGAACTTAGACAATGTCCAACTGCCTACGTATCCTTGTAAGGGATCAAGTCATTTTTCGTAGTTCCGGGTGGTAGTCTATCTCATTACTGTCGTTGATTGAGCGTGACATGTTGACCTTCTTTATATTGTTCTTCAACGCAATCTGAAGGTCTTCAGCGGTGTGACACTTGTTCTGCCTCAGCATGTATCGTTTAAGCGCATCGAACCCCGCTCGGTACTTGAAGTTCTTCAAGACGAACTTCCTATACATTTCGAATAGTTGGTAGACACCTTTTACTGTGTGTTTGTGTATGTTTCCTATTAGGGAAGGTACAAGGTGACTTGCTTTGAATTTCTTTTGATAAAAACCCTAAAAGGGTAAAGGGGACCTTATATACCACATGTGTTGGTATATTAAGGAATATAACCTAAACTATATTATATTTACGTAGAGGCCCAAAAATCTACTACAATCTAGTTAATTACAAAATAGACCCAAGACTTATAAGAATTTAAGGACACTACAAAATATTCCTAACAATCTCCCCCTCAGTGTCCTTTCCGCTTTGGCGTTTTCTTTGTCTTCGTTTTCTTGGGTCTCACCAGCTCGTAGACGGATCTTATGAGTCCAAGTTTGTAGTCATAAGATCGTATCCATCTACGGTACGAAAATCGATTAGAGATGATGTCGATGATCTTCTGATACTTAGCTTGGACTTCATTCTCCTCGAACCTCAGTTCCTTTAAAATTTTTATGAGTTTGCCTCGTATGATTAGGAGGGTTTCATCGCAGAACTTGGAGATCTCTGATGTCTTCATAAGCATTTTCTCGCCCTAGTAGTTGATGTTGACCAAGGAGGGATCTTCTCCATCAAAGATGTGGCCTTCACTGTAGCTTTCAGCTTCGGGGCGATCGAAAGAAGGCTTTGTGAAGTTTGCCTTCTTCAATTTGCTCTCCAGCACCATATGAAGGTCGTGAGATATAGTGTACTTGATTTGGCGCAACATGAACCTCTTGAAGGTGTTGTAGCCCAACTTGACTTCAGGATTTTGGAGAGTTCCAAGCATTTTGTAGATTCCGACCATCTGATAGATGTCTTCCACTCTGATGTAGGAGAGGTCCGCTTCACTCATTTCTTTGATAGTCCCGCCCTTCCGTTGAACTCGGTAGATTGGGAAGAAGATTGAGCAGAAGTGAGACGTCCGCACTCCCGTGATTGCAAAGATCCTCGGCCTCTTCTCCTCATCCCTTCGGAGAGCCTCCACGTCGCTTCCTTTTTTGTCGAACATACGCTTTCGACGGAGGCTGAGCAGGTACAAGTTCGCTCTATGCTCTGAGAGATGGGTCATGCCTCGCAGCTCCAACTCGTTGAGCTTCTTGGGGCTGTCCTCTTTCCTCCAGATTCTCTTTCGAATCTGTTCTTGGTATGTCGCAACAATCTTGGCATTTTTCCAAGGCAAATTCAGTTCCTCTAGAATGTTTGACTTTAACAAAGAGTCGTCCTCGTCCACGACTCTGTGTTGGAGGAGTTTGGGAAGTTCTGGGATCTCGCCTTCGTAATCTTTGCCTTCCTCGAGTTCCTCCTCTTCGATCCGAATCATGCTGATGACTACCTTCTTTAGGATTATTCTGACATTTTCCATCAACCCTTTGGCTAGTTCGGCAGACACCGATTGAGTCATCCATTCTTCGTTGAGTATATAACTCTCCTCCTTGTCATGTGGGTTGTAGAGCTCTTTGACGGTCACGATCGACTCGTCGGTAGCTGTAGAAGGAACTGGTGAGGTAGAGGTTTGAGGTGGCATTGAGGGCCTTTTTGATGGTGGGTTGAGGTGATGGGAGGCTTATAGTGGCTGGTGAGGGAGTGGTAGTATGGGCTACGGAGGCAGCTTCTTTTTTAGATGAAGAAGCCTCCGCTTGAGTGGTTTCAGTGGTGGTGGTTTGAGTAGTTTGAGTGGTGGTGGATGGAGTGATCTGTTGCGTCTGGGTTCTGAGATTGTTCTTTGTCTCTTCTCCCCCTCGGGATGGCCCTCATTGTCTGGTTGTCATGTGGTCTCTTGGACTGCTCCGCCTCTCCGCGGCAAGACATCAAAGTCATTAGGCATAGCTTGATGTCATGCTCCCTCTCATTCAGAGAAAGGGCGGACTGGAAGCGGACCATGAGGATGTCATGGAGTTCTTCAATTGGTACGTTCCATGATCCCGTTTCAAAGGTGGGAGTTGGTGGAGCAGATGGAGGAGACGCTTAGGTGCGGTTTCAGTGGCAGGGGCCTTGCCTTTGTCTCGAGGTGAGGTGTCGAGGGTCGTGTAGACCTTCGTCATGATAGAGTCCTCGAGTTTTTTGACGAAGTCCGCGAGTCTGACCTCTGTCACGAATGAGGAGAATAACGTGACGGAGCCACTAAGGCATTCCGTCGTCATGATGTCAGAAGATGGAACTGACATGCCGCCTGTTTGCATATGACTTGAGAAACCGAGGCTACTTAGGCTCACCGTTGGCATCAAAACTGAGACGGACTCAGTTCGATGGCCCAATGCAGCAGGTGAAGGAATGTTGGCTGTTGTGGGACTTCCGCTCACTAAGATCTGGGGGTGCAGTAAAACCTGTATGTGTCCTAGGAAATGTGAAAATGTTGGATGGTGAGGACACTAGACGCTATGTGGTCAAGGAAGGTGCAGAGGTGAAGGACTGCTAATTTAAACATCTACAGCCTTC
Organism: Linderniella brevidens; assembly: GCA_004919715.1. Classification (NCBI taxonomy): domain Eukaryota; kingdom Viridiplantae; phylum Streptophyta; class Magnoliopsida; order Lamiales; family Linderniaceae; genus Linderniella; species Linderniella brevidens. The sequence goes on from SWDC01000148.1 coordinate 12,531,835, forward strand.
GAACGAGGCAGTGATGGCATACATGGCTCCTCGTGAGTAAATGAAACAACCATTTGTTAAGAGAAGGTTGTGTGGCTAGGTTCGGGTATTTACCCGATTGGACCAGATGCCACGTCTTCTACTCGAGAGACGACAAAGTCGTCTGCTTCACCTATGGGCTCGGTCCAGGTTATTGTGAACTTAGAGGCGGATGATTCCTGTCGCTTCGTTATTTTGTGCGTCGTTCCTGTTGGCGGCTTACGACATCCCCTTTTGATTTCTTCTTTTGTTGGCGAGCGGGGGATGATGCGCATCCTAGACCTATACTTGGGTTGGTGAGTAGGCTTGTTCCCGAGGTAGGTCCAGCTGGGATATGTTGGACCATAGGAACGTCCTCAAGCTCATTTTCTCGGAGATAAGCGAGGACAATCGGGTTGGTTGGGTCGGCGAGCCTTAGTAGTTCTTAAGGAATGGACATTGCTTCCCGGTCGAATTTGGCTTTGAGGAATGGAGAGAGCCGAGTTTCGGTGGTTGGTATCCTTCGGATGGATCTCGACTCTCGATCTCTGGGATGGTGTCCGTGAAGTGCTTGACGAAGACAGGTAGCCACCTCAGGTACGACAGAACTTTCGTCATAGTTGAGGGAAGGTCGCGTCTCGTAATTGATCGAGCAGGTTCGGCCAGATGAGTTGACGACATCGTACTTTTTGTTAAAGACGATGCTGTTGAACATGAGCATTATGTTACGGTTACTTCTCGGGGCCCGCTGTGTTTTGGGGATAGGCACATATTGAAAATGAGGAAGAGGGTCCGCCAAGGTTGAGGAATATCCTTGGCGGTGAAGCTGGGAAGGTGTATGGTGTTGTGGGCGTAGGGTTTCTATCCCATGAAGAGGAAGTCATGTTGATGTTCCTCTTCAGTGGGGTGTGGGTCCAAGTTTAGGGATGATGGTAGGTTGAAGAGAGAACGGAGTATGGAATGGTTTATGCGATGGGGGTTCGGTCAATTTGTGCAGTTAGGATGTTTGGGTTTTGTCGCGTGGTTGGATTTGTGAGAGTTCTCCAGAATTGTTGAACGTATACTTTGGGGACACACTCGGACATGGTAAGGGCAGTGTGTAGTGGGTGATTGCGTAGGATTTGGTATGGGGTCCGGACATATGGCTTTCTCGAAGTCTAGTTCGAGGTTATTTGGGGTCCGTTGTTCCCAATTGGTTCGGAGAAAGATGTCTTCAATGGTTTTGTTTCGTCAATAGATAAATACAGAGTTAGTGCACATAACGTATAGTTGTAGAAAGTCGACCCGATATAATTTCTAAGTCTAAGGTGATTGGAGTGAAAAAAGGATATTGGGACTAAGAAATTTTTTGGACCATTTGTAACATTTTATACTACAAAGATTTCGAGGTACGATAAGCAGTCAGCGATAATTGAAATTTCGGGTAATTCAATCCGAAAGTCCGGTGTTGATTTTTCGGGCAATATAAAGGCCGAATTTTGGTCAATCATGAAGTGAAAATCGGGTAAATTGTAAGTTTCAGTCAACACTTAACATTTACTAAAAGTCGTTGCCGATTTTTGAGAGTTAATCTTCCCTTTCGTCTAATCGGATGAGATGGGAAAATCCGAGAGGACTTCATACCAGGCTCGAGGAGCTTGTTTGAGTCCATAGAGGGCTTTGTCCAGCCGGTACACGTAGATGAGATTCTCTTCGCTCACAAAACCCACAGACTGAGAGAGGAAGACTCTTCCTTTAATACTCTGTCGAGGAAGGCCGTCTTGACGTCCATCTGGTACACCGTGAAGTTTCTGTGAGCAGCAACACTATGAAGATCCTGATGGCTTCAACGATGGCAACATGTGCATAGGTCTCGTCGTAATCGGTTCCTTCCTCCTGATTGTATCCTTTTACCACTAAGCCTAGCTTTATTCCTGATCACGACCCCTTGTTCGTCCTTGTTTTTGAAGATCCACTTAGTGTCAATAATGGTTTTCCCATTCGGTCTAGATACAAGTTTCCAGACGTTCAGTCTCTCAAATTGGCTAATTTCTTCATGGATGGAAATGATCCAGTCTGGATCGGTGAGAGCGTCAGCTACTTTGGTCGGCTCTTTTTGACTTAGGAAACATGACTAGAGACTTTCATTGATCGTAGAAGCGCGAGTGGTAACACCACTGGAGGGATCGCCAATTATTTGTGAGTTCGGATGAGCGCGAGTCCACTTTCTTTCGTGTGTTTGGGACGGTCAGTGACATCCGGTTGGGGTTGTGACTCTGCTGAAGATACTTCTATCGTGGAGTCAGTTGTTTGAGCGTTGTCGCCTTCTGAGCTTGCAATGACATATGAGTCAGTTGGAGGTAGTATCTTCGCCGATTTGGAGATTTTCCATCGTAACAGGCAAAAAATCATTGTTTGGGGCTGCAGAAGAAGTAGAAACAGTGGGTGGCAGTGGTCTTTGATAGACATGCTCAAATAGCATATCAAGATCCACATCGCTTGAAGTAGAAGTATTTGAAGGCGTGCCCACCGTAGAGGTACTTGGTGGCTCTTTCGTCAACTCTCGTAAAAGTCCGGGTTCTTGACTGATATGTACAAAAGCCACTTAGTCTACTTCGTCGAATGTAACGTTGATGCTTTCCATTACAGACCTTCTCTCTTTTAGGTATACTCGATAGGCTTTGGAGTTTGTCGAGTATCCACTCGTACGCCTTCGAAAGCTTTGCCCCGATCTTCACGGTCGTTGGCACTATAACACTTGCATCCGAGGACCCCGAGAAAGAAGACGTCTAGTACTATTCGGTTGATCATCTCGTACGGAGTTCTCATAAATCTTCTGTGAAGAGAAGCACGATTTTGAGTGAAGCACGCCTTATTTAGTGCTTCAACCCATAAGAAGTGTGACAGTCCATAATGAATGAGTAGAGTCCTGGTTGCTTCAACTAGGGTCATTTCTTGTGTTCGACAACTCCACTCCATCACCAGCCACTATAAGCCTCCCCTCCCCTCAACCCACCACCCAAAACGGCCCTCCGGTGTCTCCTCAAACCTCTACCTCACCAGTCCTTCTCTAGCTACCGACGAGTTGATCGTGACCGTCGAAGAGCTCTGCAAGACACATAACAAGGTGGAGACCTATCAACGACGAATGGTCAACCGGTGACTCCCAAACTAGCCAAAGGGTTGATGGAAAATGGCAGATTCTTCCTAAAAATGACAGCCATCAGCCTGATTCGGATCGAAGAGAAGAAACTCGAGGAAGGCAAAGATTACAAAGCCGATATCCCAGAACTTCCCGAGCTCCTCCAACACAGAGTCATGGACGATGATGGCCCTCCGTTGAAGTCAAAAATAGGAGAGGAACTGAATTTTCCTTGGAAAAATGCTATAATTGTGGCGTCATACCAAGAAGAGATTCAAAAGAGAATCTGGAGGAAAGAGGACCTCATCAAGAAGCTCAACAAGTTGGAGCTATAAGGCATGACTCATCTCTCGGAGCATAGAGCCAATTTGTACCTGCTCAGCCTTTGTCGAAAGCTCATGTTTGACGGAAAAGGAAGCGACGTGAAGGCTCTCCGAAGGGATGAGAAGAAGAGACCAAGGATCTCTACGGTTATGGGAGTGCAGACGTCTCACTTCTGGTCAATCTTCTTCCTGATCTACCGACTTCAGCGGGAGGACGGGACTATCGAAGAACTGAGTGAAGCGAACCTCTCCTCTATCACAGCGGAAGACATCTATCAAATGGTCGGAAGCTACAAGATGCTTGGAACTCTCCAAAACCCCGAAGTCAAGTTGGGCTACAACACCTTAAAGAGGTTCATGCTGCGCCAGATCAAGTACACTATATCTCACAACCTTCAGATGGCGCTGGAGAGAAACTTGAAAAGGGTGAACCTCACAAAGCCTTCTTTCGATCGCCCGAAGCTGAAAGCTACAGTAAGGCCACATCTTTGATGGAGAAGATCCCTCCATGGTCTACAACAACTACAAGGGCGAGAAAAGGCTTATGAAGACATCGGATATCTCAAAGTTCTGCGATGGAACCCTCCTGATCATACGGTACAGATGACGATCAGAAATGATGTCGATCATCTTCTGATACTTGGCTTGGACTTCGTGCTCCTCGAACCTCAGGAATACTAGATTTTCAAAAATTGGCCAGACCAGCCCTACCCGATTTTTTAAAATTCGTCTAATTTACTCGAATTTCGAACGATACTTTCATGCCCGACAATCATGCGAAAATTCATCAATTCTCGGACAGATTTACCCGATAGTACACATACCTGAATTTCATACACTCGATTTTTAACTTGTGGTAAACGAATTTCAATTGAAATGTTGACTGAAAGTCAACACACGAAATTCACAATTCTCACCGTTTGACCAATTTAAATTACTCTTTGCCCGAGAATCATTTAACAAATTTTCAAGAAACTTCTAAGTCCAAAATTCAACAATTTTTCACATTAAAGACTACGAAAACTCTCATCTATTTTGGTCAAAATCTCTTACTCAAACTCTTCGATACTTAGAATATAATTGTTTGAATCTAACCTTTCATATCACAAATCTCTTTCACGTTACGATCATTACAAAACATCATGGAAGTCTTTGCGATAGGATCGGACACCCGTCCCCAATGCTAAGATGGGGCGAGTATGGCATTTGGAAAAGTCGTTTCATCAACTTCATAGAAATCAAGGATGGTGACCTCGCCGATGACATGCTCTCTTCCATCTTCGACGGGCCAACTCACTTCTAGACCGTCGTTGAAGCTCAGCTTAACGTAATCCCTCGTCTCTTGGAGAGAAGAACACTCCAGCATCCTACTCGTTACTCAGACGCGGAGAAAGCAGGGGCCAGAGCTGACAATCTTGCTAGAAACTACGTCCTCCAGTCCCTTCCCAACGATGTATACATCCAGGTGGACAACATGTCCACTTCCAAAGAAATTTGGGACAAAGTTTCAAAGAAATTTCTTTGGAAGTGGACATGTTGTCCACCTGGATGTATACATCGTTGGGAAGGGACTGGAGGACGTAGTTTCTAGCAAGATTGTCAGCTCTGGCCCCTGCTTTCTCCGCGTCTGAGTAACGAGTAGGATGCTGGAGTGTTCTTCTCTCCAAGAGACGAGGGATTACGTTAAGCTGAGCTTCAACGACGGTCTAGAAGTGAGTTGGCCCGTCGAAGATGGAAGAGAGCATGTCATCGGCGAGGTCACCATCCTTGATTTCTATGAAGTTGATGAAACGACTTTTCCAAATGCCATACTCGCCCCATCTTAGCATTGGGGTAAGGAATACAAGTCGTCTTATCCGACTCTTCATACAATGCTGACTCTGACTCTGACTCCGACGAAGAACTTGTTAGCAAATCTTTTATTGTGTGCTACTTTTAGTTATCTTTGTATTGTACTTAATTGTAAATTTCCTAAGTCTAGGGGCTAAATTGTAAATATACCAAGGCTTGTATGGTATATTGTTGTGTGAATGGGCTGCATGTGTGGTTAGTAGTTTTTAGTAAATTTTAACCAAGTTTAAAAAAGTTTTCGAAATATTAGTGCAAATCTCGAATGCGAAATTAGCGAAGAAAAAGGCACATATCGATACCGAAATATTTCTCCCGCAAATCATATAATTTTGGTAATCTCTATAGATTCTTCGTTTAATCTCGTATATGGTTGTAAATCGGACCTAACAATTGGTATCAAAGCTGAATCGTTGTTGGATTAAGGTAGATCAATTAAAATCGAAATTCACTGTTCGCTTGGTTTTCGAAAAATGTCGAATGATATTTTTCAATAATCGATACAGAATTGCCTGATATTTGCCTTGATTATGTATTAGGAACTTGATTTTGATAGATTTCGGTTCTTAATCCTGAAAATTAGCAATTTATTTCCATCAATCGATCGATTTCTAAGAAAATCCCGTAATATCGATATTTTTCACTGAAATGTCGATAGTTTTTACTTGAACGTCGATATTTTTTCTGTTAATTTCGATATTCTCATTTGAGAACTCGATATTTTTTGAGTGATTTCGGTAAAAAAGGAAAATTTAGATAAAATTGAGATAATTTTTCGAGAATTTCACAAATTTCGGTATTTTCTAAATCAATTTCGAAGAAAAAGATAGATATTTCGATATTTTTACACAATTTCGATAAGATATCGTTATCAGATTAAATTTCAATAATCCAGTTTTGAATATATCGATACCACCGCAAATCTCGGCAATTACGTGAATTTCGATATTTTCTACAAAAATCTTCTGAAGTATCGATATTAATTTCTGAATCACGATAATTAAAAAAATATTCGATACTTCTATGTAATTTCGATAATATACCGATTTTTACTTAAAATTCGATACATATACAAAAATTTCGATACATCTTTACAAAATTCGAACTTTAAGCAAATCTCGAATCTTTTTCATTATATTGCCGAAATCTTTTCCAAATATCGCAAATATAGACAATATCGACATATTCGACAAATTATACCGACATTTACTATAAATTATGGTATAGACACAAAATTTCGGTACATATCAGAATATCGACATTTACCACTATATCGATAACTTTTAAGAATTTGAAATTATATCTAACTTCTCATTATTTGTAAAGTTCGATATTCCTTAAGATCTCCATATTTTTCAAAATCTCTATTTCATTAAAATTTCAATACATTGCGAAATTTCAGTCGCATTCTCAAATCTCGATAATTCCACATCATCGACATTTGAACTTCAAATATCAAAATTTCAAACCTTTTCAGAGATTTCCAAAACTAAACTTCCATATCTCATTTCATTCTTTTCTATGAATATCTTGATACATATTTCACATTTGTGCTTAATTACTTTGAATTCTACTTTAGTCCTCCATACAACGATAAACGATAAAAAACCAACTATGGAAAAGAATCAACAATGGATGCATTCTCTCTTGGAAACGACCCCCGTCCGGTAATCCTCTGAATAAATGAATACATTGTATGAGGAAGTAGGTTCATGAACTTTATCGAAAGCAAGGAAAATGTAAAGGATATGACGGATCCCTCAATCGAAGGCCCAACTCAATTTTTGGTTGACGTTACTGATATTCTCGGAAACAATCCTCCAATTTCTACACAAAGAAAATTATAACCTCCTTCACAGTACAATAAAGCAGAAAAACTAAGAGCAAAAGCTGATCAAATGGCTAAGTCCTATAATCCCCAACGATATATACATGCAAATAGATATAATGACTACGACCAAAGAAATGTGGAATGAAGTCCATAAGATTATGCAAAGAACGGAGGTTGGGATTAAGGAGAGAAAAGGGAAAATCTTGTTGGCTGAAGACATGTTCAAGGCAAAACCTGAGGAAGACTTGGAGACAACTTACCAGCGCTTTCTCACCCTTCTCAGTGAGATGAGAAAGATCAACGTCGTTCGGACCAATATAGAACTTAACTATCGATTCCTCTCTTCTCTTTTGCATGTCTGGAAGAAGATAGCAACTCATACTAGGCAGACAAAAGATCTCGAAGATATGCACATCCATACGATCGTTGACAATCTCACCCAATACATGGATGACATAAACGACACCTCAAGCGAACAAAAGCACAATAACTCACTTGCTCTACTCTCCAACAAGACACCATCTAAAGGAGCATGTTCAAGCAAAGGAAGACAAGTTCTTGTGCCTAGTGCTTCCGAGGATGAGGAATTTGACAACGATTTGGTCCGGCAATGAAAGAAATAAGCAAACAGATGGCGTTAGTAATTAAAATGGTGAATAAAGACTTTTACAAGAAAAAGTCTTCATCCTCTGCCAACAAACTCCGCACCTCGAGCGTCCCAAATAGAGACAGAGTCGACACACCCTCTGAGTCAAAGAGTGCCACAAAAGAACTCAAATGCTACAATTGTGGCAAAAATGGCCACTATGCCAAGGACTGCTTTCTGCCTAAAAAAAAAGATTGTAACTACTACTCCGCAAAACTCAACTATCCAAACAAAAAGAGACCGGTTAGCAGAACATGACCATTGGCTTGACGACACCTCTGACTTCGAAACCCAAAATCTTGCTTTAATGGAAAAAGTTAAAGGTGATTCAGATACTTCCTCAAATGAACCATCCGACAACTATTCTGCCTCCACCTCATCACAAAAAGTTTAACACAAAAAAATGACTAATATTAATAATGAACGAAAAACATTAATAGATCTCGAACCTAGGCTAGAGAACAACTACAACTGCTTACTAGAGTAGCGCGAGACAAAGCCATTCTTCAAGAGAAGCTAACCGAAACTCAAACTAGATTCACTGACCTTGAATCTAGACTAGAGTCTAAAATAAGAGAGGTATCCACTAGCCTTGGAAACAGTGAGAACGAGAGAATGAACTTTGAAGGTCAAAATTCCATTCTTCAAGAGGAACATAAGAAGCTATATTAAAAAATTAAGAGATTGGAAGATAATATAACAAAAAGGGGACAAACCGATCAAACCATTTTTTTGAATCAACCGGCAGATGTTTAATTCTATCACCCAAAAGGTAAGGCCTAGGCTTCAACAACCCGTGTCACTTAAGCAATAACTTCCATACAATTATATGATACTAAATACATGAGACTCGGGTTTACTAAACTAATGTCTTTCACCGGAGCCTCGGAAATTGATGCCCTTGAGGACAAAAAGAGGAAAATCCAATGGTTGAAATTCCTACGATTATAAGGAACTGAATGACAGTTATAAAACTAGGAAAATCCCCTTATCCCCTGCCTCTGATCTCTCTCCTATGTTTTATAATCAAGAGGCTAATCCTGACCCTGGATCTTCCAAACACAACGTCTGTTATATTCCAAAGATAATCCAAAAAATTGTTGATTTAGCAAGTTCTTTGGAAAATGAACGGAAACGGTTTCAGCGTGAAAAAGAAAAATTGTTAAATACGATTTCTTTTCTTCAGAAAAATTCCTCTTCTCCAATTCAAATGATATTGCTTCTACTTCCCGAAACGACTTAAGTTCCATGCCTTCTTCTACGTGTGACTATAAAATGTCATTATTCATACCACACGTAAAATGGAGAACGGATGAATCTGTACCACGAAGCCAATACATACACCGATAAAGGGTAAAGAGCCAATTACCTCTATAGTAAAGAAGGTAGAAAGATCCATACCAAAACATAAGAAACCAATAGGCATAAGGTAGCTAGGACACCCAAGAAAGAAACCAATCTTTGATGGGTTCCTAAAGATCAAAGTTCTATTCCCTTTTGAACATATTATTCTCCACATCTTCTAGCTAACTCTAGTATTACTTATACAAGCCGCACTTTTAAATAGAATACCAAAGGAAAATGCAAGTTCTAGAGTTTCTACAAATAAGCTTGGTAAGTCATTGATGTATTCCTCGTAAACTAGTTATCATCAATGTACAACGACGCCAACTTCTAGCAATGCATCAATAAAGAAATCTTCTATAGCATTTAATTCACATCCTATATATAAATGGATTCCAAAGCAAAAAACCACTCCACCAAAGGCACCCACTGAACCGACTAGTGTACATCCCAAACACACTAGAGAAAATTCCTATTTTTAGTGATTCCCAAAGTACAATCGCAATAACATGCAATCCCGTGCATCATTGACGTACCAAACATATTGACTTAAGATATCATTTCATTAAAGATTACATGGAGCAAGGGATGATAGAAATGTACTTCGTTAGCACGAAGTTACAATTAGCAGACTTATTTACTAAAGCTTTAGACGAAAAATGTTTTCACCTCTTAAAATTGCTCTAACTAATGCAAATTCTAAAATGTTGAGGGGGAGTTATTTTTTATTCAATTATTTTCCATTTATACTTTTATTTTCGTTTTTTATTAAAACAAAAATTCCAAAAAAAAAAAGATTTATTTTAAAAAATAAAAATAATATTAATAATAATAAATAATAAGATCGAGAAGTCTAGACTTGCCTCAACAACATACTTTGAGCAAGTTTCCTATGATTATACGACTTCGATGGATACAAAAGTGTCTAAGTCACATTGCCTTATCGAGTGGCAATGCATGTGATATGAGGTACAAAGTTACCTACATTTGTGAGTTTTGAGCCTATTCGAGCTATTATACATATGCTCTCAGTTTTTTAGTGTTCACTCATAGAAACTTTACTCGATCTTGCTTTGTTTTTCTTTTCGTGATTATCGGTGTGGAATTTTATGTTTAAAAATGATAAGGGCATTTAGGAATACGTCACTTGGCCAAAAATGCTTTAAATACTACCTCTCATATCCCTTAGTGAGCCCCTTTGATCTTTAATTCCCATTTTTTTAGCCAATAAACACTCGTCAAGAATGACTTCCAAAAGACCCTACAAAAGGAAATCAATGATTTCAAAAGGAAAGAAGACTTTATGTTGGACAATATTTTGCCAAAGTGGACATGAACTCCACCCGCGATAATCTTTTTGACCTTCAAGCATCATAAGAAGAGAAGCATGATCCATGAAGCTATGAACTCCTCAATCGATAATCTTGACCTTAGTAAAGGAATCAAAAGAAGAGGAGCATAGCTACGGTGTGCGAAGGACCTACGAACTCCTCCTACGATAATCTTTTATTCAAGTTACGGAACATCAAAAGAATATGAGCGTAGCATCCGCCCGTTGGACCGCATAACTTCTACTTCGATAATCTCTCTTCTTCCAATATTTTGAGAGAAGGGAAACTTCGTCAAGGCGCAAAATATTTCTATTATTGAAGACATGACTCAAAGTAAGGCAAAATCAAATCTTGGGAAAAAGGCTGAAGAAAGTCGAAGACACTATACCTCATTTTCCCAATTATTTTCCTACCTTAAAAAATCCCGAGCCTTGTACCAAGTCCCTTTGATTTATACATGGTTTTCTACTTTGTGATCATGATTTGATTTCTTAGCAAGCCTCGACTAATTTCTCTCTATGACGTGATCTGAGATTTTTAAATGACTGTATTTTATGGGGAGAATATTCTTTCAAAAACACATTTTATCACAATTCTCCCGAATTTTACGGAATTTTTTTTCAGACACTTTTTTTTTTCAATTTTGGGGAGGAAATTGCAAATTTTGGGGTAAAAGTGATTACAATATCGGGACAAAATTGCAGCATTCTAAATATCTTCAGTATATAATGCGATATTGTTTTTCAAATTTCGGGTACAATAGTGAATTTTTTAAAATTTTGAGTCCAAAGGTCAAATGTCGTAAAGTATATAAATTCGATATTGAATTGTTCATTCGACATCTTACTTTCAAATATCAAACCCAAAATTAGGCGATTTGCTATTTTTTGAATTTCAAATCTCGCGACCTAAAATCGACCCGAATCTCGCATAGTTGTTGTCGAAATTCCATTTCTGTCAGATCTATCATCTTTTCGACTAATGAGCGTGGTAAGGATCTTCGATTTTCGATGTTTATTTGACTAATATGAAATTTCGATACCAATTTCGTAATGTCGGCTCTCTTTTGGAAATGTCGGGTCTCGTTTTCAAATACCGGCAAATTGGTCAAATATCGATTAGTCGAGTTTTCGACATTTTAGTCAAATATCGATATTTAGTCAACATTCGATTTTGTTTTGTCAAAACTCGATACTAAGTCAACATTCGACATTTTCAAAAAATCTCGATACTAAGTCAAATTTCGACCTTTTAATCAAATATCGATACTTAGTCAAAATTCAAAATTTTATTCAACATTCGATTTTTGTCAAAACTCGACAGTTTGTCAACATTCGACATTTCAGACCAATATCGATTTTTCTTCTTCAAATATTTGCCTTAACTCTATAAAATCGATACGTCTAAATTTCGAACATCATCAATATCGGTACACTCTCAATATCGATATATATTAAATATCGATATATTGCATAATTGCTATCTTTTTAACTTATCGATATTTCTGATTAAACAACGTTATTTGCCAACTACACATCATTTAATTATCGATACATTTTGAAATGTTGAGGCGTCTTTTCAAATATCGATATAGCCGATTTATTGTTTTTAAAGTTCGACATTTTAATAAGTACCGACATGTGCTATGGCAAAATTCTCCCGAAGTTTACGGAATTTGTTTTCAGACAATTTGTTTTATCAATTTTGGGGAGGAAATAAACTGATTTTGCAAATTTTGGGGTAAAAGTGATTACAATATCGGGACAAAATTGCCACATTCTAAATATCTTCAGTATATAATGCGATATTTTTTTCAAATTTCGGGTACAATAGTGAATTTTTTAAAATTTCGAGTCCAAAGGTCAAATGTCGTAAAGTATATAAATTCGATATTGAATTGTTCATTCGACATCTTTCTTTCAAATATCAAACCCAAAATTAGGGGATTTGCTATTTTTCGAATTTCAAATCTCGCGACCTAAAATCGAGCTGAATCTCGCATAGTTGTTGTCGAAATTCCATTTCTGTCAGATCTATCATCTTTTCGACTAACGAACGTGGTAAGGATCTTTGATGTTCGAAGTTTATTTGACTAATATGCAATTTCGATACCAATTTCGTAATGTCGGCTCTCTTTTGCAAATGTCGGGTCTCGTTTTCAAATATCTGCAAATTGGTCAAATATCGATTTGTCGAATTTCGACATTTTAGTCAAATATCGATATTTAGTCAAAATTCGATTTTGTTTTGTCAAAACTCGATACTAAGTCAACATTCCATATTTTCAAAAAATCTTGATACTAAGTCAAATTTCGACCTTTTAATCAAATATCGATACTTAGTCAAAATTCGAAATTTTATTCAACATTCGATTTTTGTCAAAACTCGACACTTTGTCAACATTCGACATTTCAGACCAATATCGATTTTTCTTCTTCAAATATTTGCCTTAACTCTATAAAATCGATACGTCTAAATTTCGAACTTCATCAATATCGGTACACTCTCAATATCGATATATATTAAATATCGATATATTGCATAATTGCTATCTTTTTAATATCGATATTTCTGATTAAACAACGTTATTTGCGAACTACACATCATTTAATTATCGATACATTTTGAAATGTTGAGGCGTCTTTTCAAATATCGATATAGCCGATTTATTGTTTTTAAAGTTCGACATTTTCATAAGTACCGACATGTGCTATGGCAAAATTCTCCCGAAGTTTACGGAATTTGTTTTATCAATTTTGGGGAGGAAATAAACTGATTTTGCAAATTTTGGGGTAAAAGTGATTACAATATCGGGACAAAATTGCCACATTCTAAATATCTTCAGTATATAATGCGATATTTTTTTCAAATTTCGGGTACAATAGTGAATTTTTTAAAATTTCGAGTCCAAAGGTCAAATGTCGTAAAGTATATAAATTCGATATTGAATTGTTCATTCGACATCTTTCTTTCAAATATCAAACCCAAAATTAGGGGATTTGCTATTTTTCGAATTTCAAATCTCGCGACCTAAAATCGAGCTGAATCTCGCATAGTTGTTGTCGAAATTCCATTTCTGTCAGATCTATCATATTTTCGACTAACGAACGTGGTAAGGATCTTCGATGTTCGAAGTTTATTTGACTAATATGCAATTTCGATACCAATTTCGTAATGTCGGCTCTCTTTTGCAAATGTCGGGTCTCGTTTTCAAATATCAGCAAATTGGTCAAATATCGATACTTAGTCGAATTTCGACATTTTACTCAAATATCGATATTTAGTCAACATTCGATTTTTTTTTGTCAAAACTCGATACTTAGTCAACATTCGACATTTTCAAAAAATCTCGATAGTAAGTCAAATTTCGACCTTTTAATTAAATATCGATACTTAGTCAAAATTCGAAATTTTATTCAACATTCGATTTTTGTCAAAACTCGACACTTTGTCAACATTCGACATTTCAGACCAATATCGATTTTTCTTCTTCAAATATTTGCCTTAACTCAATAAAATCGATACGTCTAAATTTCGAACATCATCAATATCGGTACACTCTCAATATCGATATATATTAAATATCGATATATTGCATAATTGCTATCTTTTTAACTTATCGATATTTCTGATTAAACAACGTTATTTGCCAACTACACATCATTTAATTATCGATACATTTTGAAATGTTGAGGCGTCTTTTCAAATATCGATATAGCCGATTTATTGTTTTTAAAGTTCGACATTTTCATAAGTACCGACATGTGCTATGGCAAAATTCTCCCGAATTTTACGAAAGTTTTTTTCATACAATTTTTTTTTTCAATTTTGGGGAGGAAATAAACTGATTTTGCAAATTTTGGGGTAAAAGTGATTACAATATCGGGACAAAATTGCCACATTCTAAATATCTTCAGGATATAATGCGATATTTTTTTCAAATTTCGGGGACAATAGTGAATTTTTTAAAATTTCGAGTCCAAAGGTCAAATGTCGTAAAGTATATAAATTCAATATTGAATTGTTCATTCGACATCTTTCTTTCAAATATCAAACCCAAAATTAGGGGATTTGCTATTTTTCGAATTTCAAATCTCGCGACCTAAATCGAGCTGAATCTCGCATAGTTGTTGTCGAAATTCCATTTCTGTCAGATCTATCATCTTTTCGACTAACGAACGTGGTAAGGATCTTCGATGTTCGAAGTTTATTTGACTAATATGCAATTTCGATACCAATTTCGTAATTTCGGCTCTCTTTTGCAAATGTCGGGTCTCGTTATCAAATATCGGCAAATTGGTCAAATATCGATACTTAGTCGAATTTCGACATTTTACTCAAATATCGATATTTAGTCAACATTCGATTTTGTTTTGTCAAAACTCGATACTAAGTCAACATTCGACATTTTCAAAAAATCTCGATACTAAGTCAAATTTCGACCTTTTAATTAAATATCGATACTTAGTCAAAATTCGAAATTTTATTTAACATTCGATTTTTGTCAAAACTCGACACTTTGTCAACATTCGACATTTCAGACCAATATCGATTTTTCTTCTTCAAATATTTGCCTTAACTCTATAAAATCGATACGTCTAAATTTCGAACTTCATCAATATCGGTACACTCTCAATATCGATATATATTAAATATCGATATATTGCATAATTGCTATCTTTTTAATATCGATATTTCTGATTAAACAACGTTCTTTGCCAACTACACATCATTTTATTATCGATACATTTTGAAATGTTGAGGCGTCTTTTCAAATATCGATATAGCCGATTTATTGTTTTTAAAGTTCGACATTTTCATAAGTACCGACATGTGCTATGGCAAAATTCTCCCGAAGTTTACGGAATTTGTTTTCAGACAATTTGTTTTATCAATTTTGGGGAGGAAATAAACTGATTTTGCAAATTTGGGGGTAAAAGTGATTACAATATCGGGACAAAATTGCCACATTCTAAATATCTTCAGTATATAATGCGATATTTTTTTCAAATTTCGGGTACAATAGTGAATTTTTTAAAATTTCGAGTCCAAAGGTCAAATGTCGTAAAGCATATAAATTCGATATTGAATTGTTCATTCGACATCTTACATTCAAATATCGAACCCAAAATTAGGCGATTTGCTATTTTTCGAATTTCATATCTCGCGACCTAAAATCGAGCCGTATCTCGCATAGTTGTTCTCGAAATTCCATTTCTGTCAGATCTATCATCTTTTCGACTAATGAACGTGGTAAGGATCTTCGATTTTCGATGTTTATTTGACTAATATGCAATTTCGATACCAATTTGGTGATGTCGGCTCTCTTTTGCAAATCTCGGGTCTCGTTTTCAAATATCGGCAAATTGGTCAAATATCGATTAGTCGAATTTCGACATTTTAGTCAAATATCGATATTTAGTCAACATTCGATTTTGTTTTGTCAAAACTCGATACTAAGTCACCATGCGACATTTTCAAAAAATCTTGATACTAAGTCAAATTTCGACCTTTTAATCAAATATCGATACTTAGTCAAAATTCGAAATTTTATTCAACATTCGATTTTTGTCAAAACTCGACACTTTGTCAACATTCGACATTTCAGACCAATATCGATTTTTCTTCTTCAAATATTTGCCTTAAGTCTATAAAATCGATACGTCTAAATTTCGAACTTCATCAATATCGGTACACTCTCAATATCGATATATATTAAATATCGATATATTGCATAGTTGCTATCTTTTTAATATCGATATTTCTCATTAAACAACGTTATTTGCGAACTACACATCATTTAAATATCGATACATTTTGAAATGTTGACCCGTCTTTTCAAATATCGATATAGCCGATTTATTGTTTTTAAAGTTCGACATTTTCATAAGTACCGACATGTGCTATGGCAAAATTCTCCCGAATTTTACGAAAGTTTTTTTCAGACAATTTTTTTTTCAATTTTGGGGAGGAAATAAACTGATTTTGTAAATTTTGGGGTAAAAGTGATTACAATATCGGGACAAAATTGCCACATTCTAAATATCTTCAGGATATAATGCGATATTTTTTTCAAATTTCGGGGACAATAGTGAATTTTTTAAAATTTCGAGTCCAAAGGTCAAATGTCGTAAAGTATATAAATTCAATATTGAATTGTTCATTCGACATCTTTCTTTCAAATATCAAACCCAAAATTAGGGATTTGCTATTTTTCGAATTTCAAATCTCGCGACCTAAAATCGAGCTGAATCTCGCATAGTTGTTGTCGAAATTCCATTTCTGTCAGATCTATCATCTTTTCGACTAACGAACGTGGTAAGGATCTTCGATGTTCGAGTTTATTTGACTAATATGCAATTTCGATACCAATTTCGTAATGTCGGCTCTCTTTTGCAAATGTCGGGTCTCGTTTTCAAATATCGGCAAATTGGTCAAATATCGATACTTAGTCGAATTTCGACATTTTACTCAAATATCGATATTTAGTCAACATTCGATTTTGTTTTGTCAAAACTCGATACTAAGTCAACATTCGACATTTTCAAAAAATCTCGATACTAAGTCAATTTCGACCTTTTAATTAAATATCGATACTTAGTCAAAATTCGAAATTTTATTCAACATTCGATTTTTGTCAAAACTCGACACTTTGTCAACATTCGACATTTCAGACCAATATCGATTTTTCTTCTTCAAATATTTGCCTTAACTCTATAAAATCGATACGTCTAAATTTCGAACTTCATCAATATCGGTACACTCTCAATATCGATATATATTAAATATCGATATATTGCATAATTGATATCTTTTTAATATCGATATTTCTGATTAAACAACGTTATTTGCCAACTACACATCATTTAATTATCGATACATTTTGAAATGTTGACCCGTCTTTTCAAATATCGATATAGCCGATTTATTGTTTTTAAAGTTCGACATTTTCATAAGTACCGACATGTGCTATGGCAAAATTCTCCCGAAGTTTACGGAATTTGTTTTCAGACAATTTGTTTTATCAATTTTGGGGAGGAAATAAACTGATTTTGCAAATTTTGGGGTAAAAGTGATTACAATATCGGGACAAAATTGCCACATTCTAAATATCTTCAGGATATAATGCGATATTTTTTTCAAATTTCGGGGACAATAGTGAATTTTTTAAAATTTCGAGTCCAAAGGTCAAATGTCGTAAAGTATATAAATTCGATATTGAATTGTTCATTCGACATCTTATATTCAAATATCGAACCCAAAATTAGGCGATTTGCTATTTTTCGAATTTCATATCTCGCGACCTAAAATCTAGCCGTATCTCGCATAGTTGTTGTCGAAATTCCATTTCTGTCAGATCTATCATCTTTTCGACTAATGAACGTGGTAAGGATCTTCGATTTTCGATGTTTATTTGACTAATATGCAATTTCGATACCAATTTGGTAATGTCGGCTCTCTTTTGCAAATCTCGGGTCTCGTTTTCAAATATCGGCAAATTGGTCAAATATCGATTAGTCGAATTTCGACATTTTCGTCAAATATCGATATTTAGTCAAAATTCGATTTTGTTTTGTCAAAACTCGATACTAAGTCAACATTCCACATTTTCAAAAAATCTTGATACTAAGTCAAATTTCGACCTTTTAATCAAATATCTATACTTAGTCAAAATTCGAAATTTTATTCAACATTCGATTTTTGTCAAAACTCGACACTTTGTCAACATTCGACATTTCAGACCAATATCGATTTTTCTTCTTCAAATATTTGCCTTAACTCTATAAAATCGATACGTCTAAATTTCGAACTTCATCAATATCGGTACACTCTCAATATCGATATATATTAAATATCGATATATTGCATAGTTGCTATCTTTTTAATATCGATATTTCTGATTAAACAACGTTATTTGCGAACTACACATCATTTAAATATCGATACATTTTGAAATGTTGACCCGTCTTTTCAAATATCGATATAGCCGATTTATTGTTTTTAAAGTTCGACATTTTCATAAGTACCGACATGTGCTATGGCAAAATTCTCCCGAATTTTACGAAAGTTTTTTTCAGACAATTTTTTTTCAATTTTGGAGGAAATAAACTGATTTTGCAAATTTTGGGGTAAAAGTGATTACAATATCGGGACAAAATTGCCACATTCTAATATCTTCAGGATATAATGCGATATTTTTTTCAAATTTCGGGGACAATAGTGAATTTTTTAAAATTTCGAGTCCAAAGGTCAAATGTCGTAAAGTATATAAATTCGATATTGAATTGTTCATTCGACATCTTACATTCAAATATCGAACCCAAAATTAGGCGATTTGCTATTTTTCGAATTTCATATCTCGCGACCTAAAATCTAGCCGTATCTCGCATAGTTGTTGTCGAAATTCCATTTCTGTCAGATCTATCATCTTTTCGACTAATGAACGTGGTAAGGATCTTCGATTTTCGATGTTTATTTGACTAATATGCAATTTCGATACCAATTTGGTAATGTCGGCTCTCTTTTGCAAATCTCGGGTCTCGTTTTCAAATATCGGCAAATTGGTCAAATATCGATACTTAGTCGAATTTCGACATTTTACTCAAATATCGATATTTAGTCAACATTCGATTTTGTTTTGTCAAAACTCGATACTAAGTCAACATTCGACATTTTCAAAAAATCTCGATACTAAGTCAAATTTTGACCTTTTAATCAAATATCGATACTTAGTCAAAATTCGAAATTTTATTCAACATTCGATTTTTGTCAAAACTCGACACTTTGTCAACATTCGACATTTCAGACCAATATCGATTTTTCTTCTTCAAATATTTGCCTTAACTCTATAAAATCGATACGTCTAAATTTCGAACTTCATCAATATCGGTACACTCTCAATATCGATATATATTAAATATCGATATATTGCATAATTGCTATCTTTTTAATATCGATATTTCTGATTAAACAACGTTATTTGCCAACTACACATCATTTAATTATCGATACATTTTGAAATGTTGACCCGTCTTTTCAAATATCGATATAGCCGATTTATTGTTTTTAAAGTTCGACATTTTCATAAGTACCGACATGTGCTATGGCAAAATTCTCCCGAAGTTTACGGAATTTGTTTTCAGACAATTTGTTTTATCAATTTTGGGGAGGAAATAAACTGATTTTGCAAATTTTGGGGTAAAAGTGATTACAATATCGGGACAAAATTGCCACATTCTAAATATCTTCAGGATATAATGCGATATTTTTTTCAAATTTCGGGGACAATAGTGAATTTTTTAAAATTTCGAGTCCAAAGGTCAAATGTCGTAAAGTATATAAATTCGATATTGAATTGTTCATTCGACATCTTACATTCAAATATCGAACCCAAAATTAGGCGATTTGCTATTTTTCGAATTTCATATCTCGCGACCTAAAATCTAGCCGTATCTCGCATAGTTGTTGTCGAAATTCCATTTCTGTCAGATCTATCATCTTTTCGACTAATGAACGTGGTAAGGATCTTCGATTTTCGATGTTTATTTGACTAATATGCAATTTCGATACCAATTTGGTAATGTCGGCTCTCTTTTGCAAATCTCGGGTCTCGTTTTCAAATATCGGCAAATTGGTCAAATATCGATTAGTCGAATTTCGACATTTTACTCAAATATCGATATTTAGTCAACATTCGATTTTGTTTTGTCAAAACTCGACACTAAGTCAACATTCGACATTTTCAAAAAATCTTGATACTAAGTCAAATTTCGACCTTTTAATCAAATATCGATACTTAGTCAAAATTCGAAATTTTATTCAACATTCGATTTTTGTCAAAACTCGACACTTTGTCAACATTCGACATTTCAGACCAATATCGATTTTTCTTCTTCAAATATTTGCCTTAAGTCTATAAAATCGATACGTCTAAATTTCGAACTTCATCAATATCGGTACACTCTCAATATCGATATATATTAAATATCGATATATTGCATAATTGCTGTCTTTTTAATATCGATATTTCTGATTAAACAACGTTATTTGCCAACTACACATCATTTAATTATCGATACATTTTGAAATGTTGAGGCGTCTTTTCAAATATCGATATAGCCGATTTATTGTTTTTAAAGTTCGACATTTTCATAAGTACCGACATGTGCTATGGCAAAATTCTCCCGAAGTTTACGGAATTTGTTTTCAGACAATTTGTTTTATCAATTTTGGGGAGGAAATAAACTGATTTTGCAAATTTTGGGGTAAAAGTGATTACAATATCGGGACAAAATTGCCACATTCTAAATATCTTCAGTATATAATGCGATATTTTTTTCAAATTTCGGGTACAATAGTGAATTTTTTAAAATTTCGAGTCCAAAGGTCAAATGTCGTAAAGTATATAAATTCGATATTGAATTGTTCATTCGACATCTTACATTCAAATATCGAACCCAAAATTAGGCGATTTGCTATTTTTCGAATTTCATATCTCGCGACCTAAAATCGAGCCGTATCTCGCATAGTTGTTGTCGAAATTCCATTTCTGTCAGATCTATCATCTTTTCGACTAATGAACCTGGTAAGGATCTTCGTTTTTCGATGGTTATTTGACTAATATGCAATTTCGATACCAATTTGGTAATGTCGGCTCTCTTTTGCAAATCTCGGGTCTCGTTTTCAAATATCGGCAAATTGGTCAAATATCGATTAGTCGAATTTCGACATTTTAGTCAAATATCGATATTTAGTCAACATTCGATTTTGTTTTGTCAAAACTCGATACTAAGTCAACATGCGACATTTTCAAAAAATCTTGATACTAAGTCAAATTTCGACCTTTTAATCAAATATCTATACTTAGTCAAAATTCGAAATTTTATTCAACATTCGATTTTTGTCAAAACTCGACACTTTGTCAACATTCGACATTTCAGACCAATATCGATTTTTCTTCTTCAAATATTTGCCTTAACTCTATAAAATCGATACGTCTAAATTTCGAACTTCATCAATATCGATACACTCTCAATATCGATATATATTAAATATCGATATATTGCATAATTGCTATCTTTTTAATATCGATATTTCTGATTAAACAACGTTATTTGCGAACTACACATCATTTAATATCGATACATTTTGAAATGTTGACCCGTCTTTTCAAATATCGATATAGCCGATTTATTGTTTTTAAAGTTCGACATTTTCATAAGTACCGACATGTGCTATGGCAAAATTCTCCCGAATTTTACGAAAGTTTTTTTCAGACAATTTTTTTTCAATTTTGGGGAGGAAATAAACTGATTTTGCAAATTTTGGGGTAAAAGTGATTACAATATCGGGACAAAATTGCCACATTCTAAATATCTTCAGGATATAATGCGATATTTTTTTCAAATTTCGGGGACAATAGTGAATTTTTTAAAATTTCGAGTCCAAAGGTCAAATGTCGTAAAGTATATAAATTCAATATTGAATTGTTCATTCGACATCTTTCTTTCAAATATCAAACCCAAAATTAGGGGATTTGCTATTTTTCGAATTTCAAATCTCGCGACCTAAAATCGAGCTGAATCTCGCATAGTTGTTGTCGAAATTCCATTTCTGTCAGATCTATCATCTTTTCGACAACGAACGTGGTAAGGATCTTCGATTTCGATGTTTATTTGACTAATATGCAATTTCGATACCAATTTCGTAATGTCGGCTCTCTTTTGCAAATGTCGGGTCTCGTTTTCAAATATCGGCAAATTGGTCAAATATCGATACTTAGTCGAATTTCGACATTTTACTCAAATATCGATATTTAGTCAACATTCGATTTTGTTTTGTCAAAACTCGATACTAAGTCAACATTCGACATTTTCAAAAAATCTCGATACTAAGTCAAATTTCGACCTTTTAATTAAATATCGATACTTAGTCAAAATTCGAAATTTTATTCAACATTCGATTTTTGTCAAAACTCGACACTTTGTCAACATTCGACATTCAGACCAATATCGATTTTTCTTCTTCAAATATTTGCCTTAACTCTATAAAATCGATACGTCTAAATTTCGAACTTCATCAATATCGGTACACTCTCAATATCGATATATATTAAATATCGATATATTGCATAATTGCTATCTTTTTAATATCGATATTTTTATTAAACAACGTTATTTGCCAACTACACATCATTTAATTATCGATACATTTTGAAATGTTGAGGCGTCTTTTCAAATATCGATATAGCCGATTTATTGTTTTTAAAGTTCGACATTTTCATAAGTACCGACATGTGCTATGGCAAAATTCTCCCGAATTTTACGAAAGTTTTTTTCAGACAATTTTTTTTTCAATTTTGGGGAGGAAATAAACTGATTTTGCAAATTTTGGGGTAAAAGTGATTACAATATCGGGACAAAATTGCCACATTCTAAATATCTTCAGGATATAATGCGATATTTTTTTCAAATTTCGGGTACAATAGTGAATTTTTTAAAATTTCGAGTGCAAAGGTCAAATGTCGTAAAGTATATAAATTCGATATTGAATTGTTCATTCGACATCTTACATTCAAATATCGAACCCAAAATTAGGCGATTTGCTATTTTTCGAATTTCATATCTCGAGACCTAAAATCGAGCCGTATCTCGCATAGTTGTTGTCGAAATTCCATTTCTGTCAGATCTATCATCTTTTCGACTAATGAACGTGGTAAGGATCTTCGATTTTCGATGTTTATTTGACTAATATGCAATTCGATACCAATTTGGTAATGTCGGCTCTCTTTTGCAAATCTCGGGTCTCGTTTTCAAATATCGGCAAATTGGTCAAATATCGATTAGTCGAATTTCGACATTTTAGTCAAATATCGATATTTAGTCAAAATTCGATTTTGTTTGTCAAAACTCGATAGTAAGTCAACATTCGACATTTTCAAAAAATCTTGATACTAAGTCAAATTTCGACCTTTTAATCAAATATCTATACTTAGTCAAAATTCGAAATTTTATTCAACATTCGATTTTTGTCAAAACTCGACACTTTGTCAACATTCGACATTTCAGACCAATATCGATTTTTCTTCTTCAAATATTTGCCTTAACTCTATAAAATCGATACGTCTAAATTTCGAACTTCATCAATATCGATACACTCTCAATATCGATATATATTAAATATCGATATATTGCATAATTGCTATCTTTTTAATATCGATATTTCTGATTAAACAACGTTATTTGCGAACTACACATCATTTAAATATCAATACATTTTGAAATGTTGACCCGTCTTTTCAAATATCGATATAGCCGATTTATTGTTTTTAAAGTTCGACATTTTCATAAGTACCGACATGTGCTATGGCAAAATTCTCCCGAATTTTACGAAAGTTTTTTTCAGACAATTTTTTTTTCAATTTTGGGGAGGAAATAAACTGATTTTGCAAATTTTGGGGTAAAAGTGATTACAATATCGGGACAAAATTGCCACATTCTAAATATCTTCAGGATATAATGCGATATTTTTTTCAAATTTCGGGGACAATAGTGAATTTTTTAAAATTTCGAGTCCAAAGGTCAAATGTCGTAAAGTATATAAATTCAATATTGAATTGTTCATTCGACATCTTTCTTTCAAATATCAAACCCAAAATTAGGGGATTTGCTATTTTTCGAATTTCAATCTCGCGACCTAAAATCGAGCTGAATCTCGTATAGTTGTTGTCGAAATTCCATTTCTGTCAGATCTATCATCTTTTCGACAAACGAACGTGGTAAGGATCTTCGATGTTCGATGTTTATTTGACTAATATGCAATTTCGATACCAATTTCGTAATGTCGGCTCTCTTTTGCAAATGTCGGGTCTCGTTTTCAAATATCGGCAAATTGGTCAAATATCGATACTTAGTCGAATTTCGACATTTTACTCAAATATCGATATTTAGTCAACATTCGATTTTGTTTTGTCAAAACTCGATACTAAGTCAACATTCGACATTTTCAAAAAATCTCGATACTAAGTCAAATTTCGACCTTTTAATTAAATATCGATACTTAGTCAAAATTCGAAATTTTATTCAACATTCGATTTTTGTCAAAACTCGACACTTTGTCAACATTCGACATTCAGACCAATATCGATTTTTCTTCTTCAAATATTTGCCTTAACTCTATAAAATCGATACGTCTAAATTTCGAACTTCATCAATATCGGTACACTCTCAATATCGATATATATTAAATATCGATATATTGCATAATTGCTATCTTTTTAATATCGATATTTTAATTAAACAACGTTATTTGCCAACTACACATCATTTAATTATCGATACATTTTGAAATGTTGAGGCGTCTTTTCAAATATCGATATAGCCGATTTATTGTTTTTAAAGTTCGACATTTTCATAAGTACCGACATGTGCTATGGCAAAATTCTCCCGAATTTTACGAAAGTTTTTTTCAGACAATTTTTTTTTCAATTTTGGGGAGGAAATAAACTGATTTTGCAAATTTTGGGGTAAAAGTGATTACAATATCGGGACAAAATTGCCACATTCTAAATATCTTCAGGATATAATGCGATATTTTTTTCAAATTTCGGGTACAATAGTGAATTTTTTAAAATTTCGAGTGCAAAGGTCAAATGTCGTAAAGTATATAAATTCGATATTGAATTGTTCATTCGACATCTTACATTCAAATATCGAACCCAAAATTAGGCGATTTGCTATTTTTCGAATTTCATATCTCGAGACCTAAAATCGAGCCGTATCTCGCATAGTTGTTGTCGAAATTCCATTTCTGTCAGATCTATCATCTTTTCGACTAATGAACGTGGTAAGGATCTTCGATTTTCGATGTTTATTTGTCTAATATGCAATATCGATACCAATTTGGTAATGTCGGCTCTCTTTTGCAAATCTCGGGTCTCGTTTTCAAATATCGGCAAATTGGTCAAATATCGATTAGTCGAATTTCGACATTTTAGTCAAATATCGATATTTAGTCAAAATTCGATTTTGTTTGTCAAAACTCGATAGTAAGTCAACATTCGACATTTTCAAAAAATCTTGATACTAAGTCAAATTTCGACCTTTTAATCAAATATCTATACTTAGTCAAAATTCGAAATTTTATTCAACATTCGATTTTTGTCAAAACTCGACACTTTGTCAACATTCGACATTTCAGACCAATATCGATTTTTCTTCTTCAAATATTTGCCTTAACTCTATAAAATCGATACGTCTAAATTTCGAACTTCATCAATATCGATACACTCTCAATATCGATATATATTAAATATCGATATATTGCATAATTGCTATCTTTTTAATATCGATATTTCTGATTAAACAACGTTATTTGCGAACTACACATCATTTAAATATCAATACATTTTGAAATGTTGACCCGTCTTTTCAAATATCGATATAGCCGATTTATTGTTTTTAAAGTTCGACATTTTCATAAGTACCGACATGTGCTATGGCAAAATTCTCCCGAATTTTACGAAAGTTTTTTTCAGACAATTTTTTTTTCAATTTTGGGGAGGAAATAAACTGATTTTGCAAATTTTGGGGTAAAAGTGATTACAATATCGGGACAAAATTGCCACATTCTAAATATCTTCAGGATATAATGCGATATTTTTTTCAAATTTCGGGGACAATAGTGAATTTTTTAAAATTTCGAGTCCAAAGGTCAAATGTCGTAAAGTATATAAATTCAATATTGAATTGTTCATTCGACATCTTTCTTTCAAATATCAAACCCAAAATTAGGGGATTTGCTATTTTTCGAATTTCAAATCTCGCGACCTAAAATCGAGCTGAATCTCGTATAGTTGTTGTCGAAATTCCATTTCTGTCAGATCTATCATCTTTTCGACAAACGAACGTGGTAAGGATCTTCGATGTTCGATGTTTATTTGACTAATATGCAATTTCGATACCAATTTCGTAATGTCGGCTCTCTTTTGCAAATGTCGGGTCTCGTTTTCAAATATCGGCAAATTGGTCAAATATCGATACTTAGTCGAATTTCGACATTTTACTCAAATATCGATATTTAGTCAACATTCGATTTTGTTTTGTCAAAACTCGATACTAAGTCAACATTCGACATTTTCAAAAAATCTCGATACTAAGTCAAATTTCGACCTTTTAATTAAATATCGATACTTAGTCAAAATTCGAAATTTTATTCAACATTCGATTTTTGTCAAAACTCGACACTTTGTCAACATTCGACAATTCAGACCAATATCGATTTTTCTTCTTCAAATATTTGCCTTAACTCTATAAAATCGATACGTCTAAATTTCGAACTTCATCAATATCGGTACACTCTCAATATCGATATATATTAAATATCGATATATTGCATAATTGCTATCTTTTTAATATCGATATTTTTAATTAAACAACGTTATTTGCCAACTACACATCATTTAATTATCGATACATTTTGAAATGTTGAGGCGTCTTTTCAAATATCGATATAGCCGATTTATTGTTTTTAAAGTTCAACATTTTCATAAGTACCGACATGTGCTATGGCAAAATTCTCCCGAATTTTACGAAAGTTTTTTTCAGACAATTTTTTTTTCAATTTTGGGGAGGAAATAAACTGATTTTGCAAATTTTGGGGTAAAAGTGATTACAATATCGGGACAAAATTGCCACATTCTAAATATCTTCAGGATATAATGCGATATTTTTTTCAAATTTCGGGGACAATAGTGAATTTTTTAAAATTTCGAGTCCAAAGGTCAAATGTCGTAAAGTATATAAATTCAATATTGTATTGTTCATTCGACATCTTTCTTTCAAATATCAAACCCAAAATTAGGGGATTTGCTATTTTTCGAATTTCAAATCTCGCGACCTAAAATCGAGCTGAATATCGCATAGTTGTTGTCGAAATTCCATTTCTGTCAGATCTATCATCTTTTCGACTAACGAACGTGGTAAGGATCTTCGATTTTCGATGTTTATTTGACTAATATGCAATTTCGATACTGTAATACCCGTAAAATAAATACGGGATTATTTTTGTAATGTTCGAAATTAATGAAGTTAAATTTCGGACAAAACGGATTTTTCAGAATTTAGCTGGAAAATAATAGTTGGGCCGAGAACTCAAATAAATCAAATTTGTTGTTAAGGCCCAAATAAATAATTTTTAGTCCAAATGATATAAGGTAAACATGAAGGTTGCTTAAGACAAAAGGTAAATACGTTTGAGTTACCCACCTGCTTTGGGTCAAGGATTTCACCACTTTAAGCAACCAATCAAAAATTAAGCTTGGATAATAAGAATCGTTACTTAGTAAGAAGGAAAAGAAAAAGAGAAAGAGAAAGAGAAGAAAACAAACGAAGAAAAGCAGAGAAGAACTAAGCAATTTCGGCTAACTTGGAAGTGAGGTAGGTGTTTTTTTTAACCCCTACAAACATTTCTTATGTTGATTTTTATAGTTAAACGAATTTGGATGAAAGGTCATCCGAATTTATGAATTTCGGGTATTTTGATATGTTATTTGACGTTTTTTATGAATTATGTGAAGTTCGAACTCAATATGAGTTCTGTAAAGTTATTACATGTTTGATTTAAATTTCGCCGAATTTAAAAGGTTAAATTCGGGCATTTTATTTCGCCGAATTTAATATTTCAAATTCGGGCAGAATTTCGATATCTAAGCGAAATATTTAAATTCGCCGAATTTAAAAGGTTAAATTCGGGCATAATATTTCGCCGAATTTAATATTTCAAATTCGGGCAGAATTTCGATATCTAAGCGAAATATTTAAAATTTTCGCCGAATTTAAAAGGTTAAATTCGGGCATTTTATTTCGCCGAATTTAATATTTCAAATTCGGGCAGAATTTCGATATCTAAGCGAAATATTTAAATTTCGCCGAATTTAAAAGGTTAAATCCGGGCATTATATTTCGCCGAATTTAATATTTCAAATTCGGACAGAATTTCGATATCTAAGCGAAATATTTAAATCGCCGAATTTAAAAGGTTAAATTCGGGTAATAGCCCACATCTTTGAATAAAATTATTTTAAGTTCATTTTATCTTTAAATCAAAGTATATTCATACTTTGACTAGAACTTTCGGGTCAACCCTTATTTTAAGATACGAGAGTATTTTGGGAATGTTATTTGAAGGAAATAATATGTGCTATATGTGATTTGATGTTTTACATAATCATGCCATGTGCATATTCACGATAGGGTGAGAGATGATGTGATCGATGATATTATCAATGTGAGAAGGGTAGAGTTGCCGATTTTGGCAGTCAGGTTCAGACTCGATTATGCACTTGGTGGGAGAGGGGGTTTGCGACACCCATCTACTCGGGATTGAGCCACCCGAGGTGTAAACCACCGGATATTATTTGGCTCAGGGACGGCAGACAGATGTGAGATTCCTGTCTACCCGAACTTGTGGTATAACATTCGGGGAAAAAGCCGTCGGGTTGAGATTGTGTGCGGAAGGAGCGACCCGGCGCGGCCGGTGTGGGCTACCGCATGGTTGATGGTGTACTTTGCCATTGCGCGCGTGGGTGCCGAGTCTGACCTAGGGCCCTGTTGAGAATTGAGAATTGATAGATGAGATTTGTCGAGTGTGCATTATATTATATTGTGAGGAACCGGGATTGGGTGGAGTGCACGCACGTATTGCATGTTATGTAATCACCTACTGGGCAATAGCTCAGGGTTCTATCCTATTTTTGTTTGTAGGTAAGAATGAACCCGACACCGACTAGTGTCAGGGTTGAGATTCATGGCGAGCTGGCGGCGGTGACTCCACGGACTTTTGAGGGTGGCGCAGTACATGGGACGCGACCTGTGGAGTGGCATAGTGTTTGATATTGGGTTTGAAATTTTGGGGCTTCGGCCCAAAGTATTAATAGTAGATATTTTTGTAAACCCGATATAATACTATGTAGGTTATTTAAATTAAAAAAAAAAAAGAAGAAAAGAAAATTTTATCGGGTCTTCCGCGTGTTCTGTTGCGGGGAAATCCGCCAATTAACTTAATTAGGAAGTAGGGTCGCCACAGGTGGTATCAGAGCTTAGGCTTTAGATTCTGAAGACTGTCCATGTACTGCCACTCAAAAGCCGGGAGAACCAGCCTCGCCTGTAAGTTAAGTGTAATACTTTGATATGATTATGTGATCTCATGTATATTTGTTACATGAATTATCTAGTATTTGGAAAATGCCAAGAGGAAGACCGAGGAACGTGTTCGTTGGAGAGTCCAGTCGGAGGGCGAATCTGAATCCCCACCCCCGACTCGTGAGCATGACACGATAAATAGGCTGACTGAACTTATCCAAAGACAGTCAGACCAAATTCATGATTTGATAAATCACCAGAGCTCATCTGAGCACCGTCCATCCCCACAGCCTGATCGCGTAGAGATCATAGGGGAGCGATTTCGTAAGTTAAATCCACCAGTTCTCGCCGAAGCTACTAATCCTGCGGCAGCTGAGGACTGGATCGACACAATAGAAGACTTATTTATATACAGTCGTGTGCCGAACAATGAGAAGGTGTTGTGTGCCGTTTCCCTATTTCGGGGAGGCGCGCGTTTTTGGTGGAACACCATAAAGGTGTTAGAAGATCCGGCGACGATGACATGGGAACGCTTCAGGGAACTGTTTTATGATAAGTACTTCACTACTCACGATCAGGAGCAGCGAATGTATGAATTCATGAACCTGAAACAAGGGCGAATGCCAGTTGCGGAATACATCCGCAAATTTGAAGAATTATCTCGTTTTGCACCTCATCTCGTGGCAACCAATACTCTAAAGGTGACGAGATTTCTTCGAGGGCTGAAGCCCGAATTTTATCGAGATTTAAGTGTGGCGGGAGTACGCCAATTAGAGTTCCGTCAGGCGACGGAGCGAGCGTTGATCGCAGAACAAGCGGAAGGAGTAGTAAGGGAAGCCCAAGAGGCAAGTAAGAAAAGAGAGAGTCAGCAACAGCAAGGAGGAAGCGGCCAAAAGCGACAATTCTTCGGCAAGGACCCGAAGAATAAAGGAAATCGACCGAGTCAATAGATGTGGCGCCCGAATGCTTATCAGAGACCGGCCAATGTTCCCAACCGACCCCCGATACCAGCGCCCCAATGCCAACAGTGTGGACGAAATCACTTTGGCATATGCTACGGATCACGACCGGTGCAGACTCTGCAATGTTTCCGGTGCGGTGAGGCCGGACACATCGCACGGAATTGCCCGAGAGGTCAGCCTCCAGTGCAGACTCAACCGCGTAACCTCATT
Organism: Linderniella brevidens; assembly: GCA_004919715.1. Classification (NCBI taxonomy): domain Eukaryota; kingdom Viridiplantae; phylum Streptophyta; class Magnoliopsida; order Lamiales; family Linderniaceae; genus Linderniella; species Linderniella brevidens. The sequence continues at coordinate 12,562,587 of SWDC01000148.1, forward strand.
CGACCTCCACCTGTGCCTGCAAGAGTTTTTACTCTGACTAATGAGGAGGCGGAGGCAAACCCGAATGTAGTTACGGGTACGTTGAGTATATTTCACGTGCCCTCTTCGATCTTGATTGACTCGGGAGCCACACATTCGTTTGTATCGGCTAACTTTGTGGCCAGGGCAGGAATCTATCCCTCCCGTTTATTATGTGATTTCGTGGTATCTTTACCACATGGGGATCCAACTCGATCAAATTTGGTGGTTGAGAAATGTCCCGTAAGAATTGAGGGTAGAGAGTTAGATGTGAACCTAATAGTAATCCCGATGAATGATTACGATATTATATTCGGGATGGATTGGCTTTCGAAATACGGAGCCATTATTGATTGTTCAAAAAGGGTAGTTAGGTTTCGATCACCAGAGGGAGAGGAGTTTGAATTTTCGGGAAGAAAGAATAGAAACTCAATCCCTCGGATTTCTGCTTTAAAAGCTCAGCGACTCGTAAATACGGGTTGCGAATCGTTCCTAGTTTTTGCGGTGAATGCTGAGGAATCTTCCCAGCTTAAACTTGAGGAGGTTCCGATAGTGAACGAATATTCCGATGTATTTCCCGAGGATCTTCCGGGATTACCCCCTGATCGGGAGATTAAATTTGCAATCGATCTTGTACCTGGAGCTGCCCCGATCTCTAAATCCCCGTATCGGTTAGCACCGAACGAATTACGAGAATTGAAGGAGCAATTGGAAGATTTTTTGCAGAAGGGTTTTATTCAACCCAGTTTCTCACATGGGGAGCCCCGGTTTTATTTGTGAAGAAAAAGGACGGGTCGATGAGAATGTGTATCGATTATCGTGAACTCAACAAGATCACGATTAAGAATAAATACCCATTGCCAAGGATTGACGATTTATTCGATCAACTCCAAGGAGCAACAGTATTTTCTAAGATCGACCTGCGCTCCGGTTATCATCAGCTGAAGATCCGGGAAGCGGACATTCCAAAAACCGCATTCAGTACGAGGTACGGCCACTATGAATTTTTGGTCATGCCTTTCGGATTGACGAATGCTCCGGCAGCCTTCATGGATTTGATGAACCGAGTATTCAAAAAATTGCTGGACCGATGTGTTATCGTCTTTATCGACGATATTCTCATTTATTCCAAGACAAAAGAAGAACATGAGGAACATTTGAGAGCGGTCCTAGGAATTCTTCGGGAGAAACAATTATTCGCCAAATTTAAAAAGTGCGAATTTTGGTTGGATCGAGTAATCTTTCTGGGGCATGTTATTTCGGGAAGCGGAATTTCAGTAGATCCCAGCAAGATAGAAGCTATAGAAAATTGGCCAAGACCAACCACTCCCACGGAGATAAGAAGTTTTCTCGGGCTAGCTGGGTATTATCGAAAGTTCATTAAGGACTTTTCCAGCATCGCCTCGACGCTCACCAATTTGACAAAGAAAAATGTTCCGTTCAAATGGACGGATGAATGTGAGCAAAGTTTCCAGGAATTAAAGAAAAGGCTAACAACTGCTCCAGTGTTAGCAATACCTTCGGGTACTGGAAATTTTTCTGTTTATAGTGATGCTTCTAAATATGGGTTGGGGTGTGTTTTAATGCAAAACGGGAAGGTGATCGCTTATGCCTCCCGACAATTAAAGCCATATGAGAAAAATTACCCCACTCATGATCTCGAACTCGCAGCCGTAGTGTTTGCTCTTAAAACATGGCGACACTATCTTTACGGAGAAAGATGCGAGATCTTCACGGATCACAAGAGTTTGAAGTACTTCTTCACCCAGAAGGAATTAAATATGAGGCAAAGAAGATGGCTCGAGTTAGTCAAAGACTACGACTGTGTGATAAATTATCATCCAGGAAAAGCGAACGTAGTCGCAGATGCATTGAGCCGCAAAACTGTAAACACTGAATTACGCCAATTCGGAGTTGAAGTAATCAATTTCGGAGAGATTGAAGAAAAGTTGGCAGTGTTGACACTTAAGCCAACACTATTAGACCGAATCATTGAAGTACAAAAGAAAGATGAGTTGTACTTGAAGAAACAAAGAGAACAAGATAAAGAAGTCTCATCGGAATTTGAATTCCGAGAACACGGGAGTTTACGATTTAAAAGTCGCTTATATGTGCCGGAAGATGAAGAAATTCGTCGAACTTTAATGACGGAGGCACATACGACAATATATTCGGTGCATCCCGGTGCAACGAAAATGTATCGTGATTTGCGACTAAATTATTGGTGGCCGGGAATGAAAAAGGATGTTGCTGCATTTGTACATAGATGCCTGACTTGTCAGCAGATCAAAGCAGAACATCAAAGACCGGCAGGAATGTTACAACCTTTGACGATTCCCGAGTGGAAGTGGGACCATATAACAATGGATTTTGTCGTCGGGTTGCCAAGAACGGTGAAAGGTTATGATGCAATTTGGGTGATTGTTGACAGACTGACTAAGTCCGCCCATTTCTTGCCTATTCACCAGACCTATCCCATGGAGAAGTTCGCTGAACTCTACATTCAAGAGATAGTGAGACTCCATGGAATTCCGATATCGATCATATCAGATCGAGATTCAAGATTTCTGTCCCAGTTCTGGAAAAGCTTACAGAAAGCTCTGGGAACTAAATTATCATTTAGTTCAGCTTATCATCCCCAGACTGACGGACAATCGGAAAGGACGATCCAGACACTCGAAGACATGTTGAGAGCATGTGTCTTGGATTTTCAAGGGAGTTGGAGTAAATATCTCCCGTTAATAGAATTTTCATATAACAACAGCTATCAAGCAACGATCGGAATGGCGCCTTACGAAGCCTTATACGGACGTAAATGTCGATCCCCAGTTCATTGGGATGAAATCGGCGAGAAGGCGCTATTAGGTCCCGAGATGGTACGCGAAATGACTGAAGTTGTTAAGAAAATTCGGGAGAAAATGCAAACGGCCCAAAGTCGCCAGAAGAGTTATGCAGACAAGAGGCGAAGGTCGTTAGAATTTGAAGAAGGTGATAAAGTATTTTTGAAAGCATCACCTATGAAGGGTGTCAAACGGTTCGGACAAAAAGGAAAGTTGAGTCCAAGATATATAGGACCTTTCAAAATTTTGAAAAGAGTCGGTGAAGTAGCATATCAGCTAGAATTACCGACGTCGTTAGCACAAGTCCATGACGTATTCCACGTGTCTACACTGCGAAAGTATGTGTTGGACCCGTATCATGTGCTAAGAGACAAAAGACTTCACCAACAATTGAAGCCGGACTTGAGTTACGAAGAAAAGCCGGTAGAGATTCTAATGTATGAGGTGAAGCAATTACGAAATAAGAATATTCCCCTCGTGAAGGTCTTATGGCGAAACCAGATATTGGAAGAAGCCACTTGGGAGCGAGAAGACGAAATGAGAGAGAAATACCCTGAGTTGTTTCAGACAACTTAAATTTCGGGGACGAAATTTCTTTTAAGGGGGGGAGGATGTAATACCCGTAAAATAAATACGGGATTATTTTTGTAATGTTCGAAATTAATGAAGTTAAATTTCGGACAAAACGGATTTTTCAGAATTTAGCTGGAAAATAATAGTTGGGCCGAGAACTCAAATAAATCAAATTTGTTGTTAAGGCCCAAATAAATAATTTTTAGTCCAAATGATATAAGATAAACATGAAGGTTGCTTAAGACAAAAGGTAAATACGTTTGAGTTACCCACCTGCTTTGGGTCAAGGATTTCACCACTTTAAGCAACCAATCAAAAATTAAGCTTGGATAATAAGAATCGTTACTTAGTAAGAAGGAAAAGAAAAAGAGAAAGAGAAAGAGAAGAAAACAAACGAAGAAAAGCAGAGAAGAACTAAGCAATTTCGGCTAACTTGGAAGTGAGGTAGGTGTTTTTTTTTAACCCCTACAAACATTTCTTATGTTGATTTTTATAGTTAAACGAATTTGGATGAAAGGTCATCCGAATTTATGAATTTCGGGTATTTTGATATGTTATTTGACGTTTTTGATGAATTATGTGAAGTTCGAACTCAATATGAGTTCTGTAAAGTTATTACATGTTTGATTTAAATTTCGCCGAATTTAAAAGGTTAAATTCGGGCATTTTATTTCGCCGAATTTAATATTTCAAATTCGGGCAGAATTTCGATATCTAAGCGAAATATTTAAATTTCGCCGAATTTAAAAGGTTAAATTCGGGCATAATATTTCGCCGAATTTAATATTTCAAATTCGGGCAGAATTTCGATATCTAAGCGAAATATTTAAAATTTTCGCCGAATTTAAAAGGTTAAATTCGGGCATTTTATTTCGCCGAATTTAATATTTCAAATTCGGGCAGAATTTCGATATCTAAGCGAAATATTTAAATTTCGCCGAATTTAAAAGGTTAAATCCGGGCATTATATTTCGCCGAATTTAATATTTCAAATTCGGACAGAATTTCGATATCTAAGCGAAATATTTAAATTTCGCCGAATTTAAAAGGTTAAATTCGGGTAATAGCCCACATCTTTGAATAAAATTATTTTAAGTTCATTTTATCTTTAAATCAAAGTATATTCATACTTTGACTAGAACTTTCGGGTCAACCCTTATTTTAAGATACGAGAGTATTTTGGGAATGTTATTTGAAGGAAATAATATGTGCTATATGTGATTTGATGTTTTACATAATCATGCCATGTGCATATTCACGATAGGGTGAGAGATGATGTGATCGATGATATTATCAATGTGAGAAGGGTAGAGTTGCCGATTTTGGCAGTCAGGTTCAGACTCGATTATGCACTTGGTGGGAGAGGGGGTTTGCGACACCCATCTACTCGGGATTGAGCCACCCGAGGTGTAAACCACCGGATATTATTTGGCTCAGGGACGGCAGACAGATGTGAGATTCCTGTCTACCCGAACTTGTGGTATAACATTCGGGGAAAAAGCCGTCGGGTTGAGATTGTGTGCGGAAGGAGCGACCCGGCGCGGCCGGTGTGGGCTACCGCATGGTTGATGGTGTACTTTGCCATTGCGCGCGTGGGTGCCGAGTCTGACCTAGGGCCCTGTTGAGAATTGAGAATTGATAGATGAGATTTGTCGAGTGTGCATTATATTATATTGTGAGGAACCGGGATTGGGTGGAGTGCACGCACGTATTGCATGTTATGTAATCACCTACTGGGCAATAGCTCAGGGTTCTATCCTATTTTGTTTGTAGGTAAGAATGAACCCGACACCGACTAGTGTCAGGGTTGAGATTCATGGCGAGCTGGCGGCGGTGACTCCACGGACTTTTGAGGGTGGCGCAGTACATGGGACGCGACCTGTGGAGTGGCATAGTGTTTGATATTGGGTTTGAAATTTTGGGGCTTCGGCCCAAAGTATTAATAGTAGATATTTTTGTAAACCCGATATAATACTATGTAGGTTATTTAAATTAAAAAAAAAAAAAGAAGAAAAGAAAATTTTATCGGGTCTTCCGCGTGTTCTGTTGCGGGGAAATCCGCCAATTAACTTAATTAGGAAGTAGGGTCGCCACAGATACCAATTTGGTAATGTCGGCTCTCTTTTGCAAATCTCGGGTCTCTTTTTCAAATATCGGCAAATTGGTCAAATATCGATTAGTCGAATTTCGACATTTTAGTCAAATATCGATATTTAGTCAACATTCGATTTTGTTTTGTCAAAACTCGATACTAAGTCAACATTCGACATTTTCAAAAAATCTCGATACTAAGTCAAATTTCGACCTTTTAATTAAATATCGATACTTAGTCAAAATTCGAAATTTTATTCAACATTCGATTTTTGTCAAAACTCGACACTTTGTCAACATTCGACATTTCAGACCAATATCGATTTTTCTTCTTCAAATATTTGCCTTAACTCTATAAAATCGATACGTCTAAATTTCGAACTTCATCAATATCGGTACACTCTCAATATCGATATATATTAAATATCGATATATTGCATAATTGCTATCTTTTTAATATCGATATTTCTGATTAAACAACGTTATTTGCCAACTACACATCATTTAATTATCGATACATTTTGAAATGTTGAGGCGTCTTTTCAAATATCGATATAGCTGATTTATTGTTTTTAAAGTTCGACATTTTCATAAGTACCGACATGTGCTATGGCAAAATTCTCCCGAAGTTTACGGAATTTGTTTTCAGACAATTTGTTTTATCAATTTTGGGGAGGAAATAAACTGATTTTGCAAATTTTGGGGTAAAAGTGATTACAATATCGGGACAAAATTGCCACATTCTAAATATCTTCAGGATATAATGCGATATTTTTTTCAAATTTCGGGGACAATAGTGAATTTTTTAAAATTTCGAGTCCAAAGGTCAAATGTCGTAAAGTATATAAATTCAATATTGAATTGTTCATTCGACATCTTTCTTTCAAATATCAAACCCAAAATTAGGGGATTTGCTATTTTTCGAATTTCAAATCTCGCGACCTAAAATCGAGCTGAATCTCGCATAGTTGTTGTCGAAATTCCATTTCTGTCAGATCTATCATCTTTTCGACTAACGAACGTGGTAAGGATCTTCGATGTTCGAAATTTATTTGACTAATATGCAATTTCGATACCAATTTCGTAATGTCGGCTCTCTTTTGCAAATGTCGTTCTCGTTTTCAAATATCGGCAAATTGGTCAAATATCGATACTTAGTCGAATTTCGACATTTTACTCAAATATCGATATTTAGTCAACATTCGATTTTGTTTTGTCAAAACTCGATACTAAGTCAACATTCGACATTTTCAAAAAATCTCGATACTAAGTCAAATTTCGACCTTTTAATTATATATCGATACTTAGTCAAAATTCGAAATTTTATTCAACATTCGATTTTTGTCAAAACTAGACACTTTGTCAACATTCGACATTTCAGACCAATATCGATTTTTCTTCTTCAAATATTTGCCTTAACTCTATAAAATCGATACGTCTAAATTTCGAACTTCATCAATATCGGTACACTCTCAATATCGATATATATTAAATATCGATATATTGCATAATTGCTATCTTTCTAATATCGATATTTCTGATTAAACAACGTTATTTGCGAACTACACATCATTTAATTATCGATACATTTTGAAATGTTGACCCGTATTTTCAAATATCGATATAGCCGATTTATTGTTTTTAAAGTTCGACATTTCATAAGTACCGACATGTGCTATGGAAAAATTCTCCCGAATTTTACGAAAGTTTTTTTCAGACAATTTTTTTTTCAATTTTGGGGAGGAAATAAACTGATTTTGCAAATTTTGGGGTAAAAGTGATTACAATATCGGGACAAAATTGCCACATTCTAAATATCTTCAGGATATAGTGCGATATTTTTTTCAAATTTCGGGGACAATAGTGAATTTTTTAAAATTTCGAGTCCAAAGGTCAAATGTCGTAAAGTATATAAATTCAATATTGAATTGTTCATTCGACATCTTTCTTTCAAATATCAAACAAAAAATTAGGGGATTTGCTATTTTTCGAATTTCAAATCTCGCGACCTAAAATCGAGCTGAATCTCGCATAGTTGTTGAAATTCCATTTCTGTCAGATCTATCATCTTTTCGACTAACGAACGTGGTAAGGATCTTCGATGTTCGAAGTTTATTTGACTAATATGCAATTTCGATACCAATTTGGTAATGTCGGCTCTCTTTTGCAAATGTCGGGTCTCGTTTTCAAATATCGGCAAATTGGTCAAATATCGATACTTAGTCGAATTTCGACATTTTACTCAAATATCGATATTTAGTCAACATTCTATTTTGTTTTGTCAAAACTCGATACTAAGTCAACATTCGACATTTTCAAAAAATCTCGATACTAAGTCAAATTTCGACCTTTTAATTAAATATCGATACTTAGTCAAAATTCGAAATTTTATTCAACATTCGATTTTTGTCAAAACTCGACACTTTGTCAACATTCGACATTTCAGACCAATATCGATTTTTCTTCTTCAAATATATTTGCCTTAACTCTATAAAATCGATACGTCTAAATTTCGAACTTCATCAATATCGGTACACTCTCAATATCGATATATATTAAATATCGATATATTGCATAATTGCTATCTTTCTAATATCGATATTTCTGATTAAACAACGTTATTTGCCAACTACACATCATTTAATTACCGATACATTTTGAAATGTTGAGGCGTCTTTTCAAATATCGATATAGCCGATTTATTGTTTTTAAAGTTCGACATTTTCATAAGTACCGACATGTGCTATGGCAAAATTCTCCCGAATTTTACGAAAGTTTTTTTCAGACAATTTTTTTTTCAATTTTGGGGAGGAAATAAACTGATTTTGCAAATTTTGGGGTAAAAGTGATTACAATATCGAAACAAAATTGCCACATTCTAAATATCTTCAGGATATAATGCGATATTTTTTTCAAATTTCGGGGACAATAGTGAATTTTTTAAAATTTCGAGTCCAAAGGTCAAATGTCGTAAAGTATATAAATTCAATATTGAATTGTTCATTCGACATCTTTCTTTCAAATATCAAACCCAAAATTAGGGGATTTGCTATTTTTCAAATTTCAAATCTCGCGACCTAAAATCGAGCTGAATCTCGCAGAGTTGTTGTCGAAATTCCATTTCTGTCAGATCTATCATCTTTTCGACTAACGAACGTGGTAAGGATCTTCGATGTTCGAAGTTTATTTGACTAATATGCAATTTCGATACCAATTTCGTAATGTCGGCTCTCTTTTGCAAATGTCGGGTCTCGTTTTCAAATATCGGCAAATTGGTTAAATATCGATACTTAGTTGAATTTCGACATTTTACTCAAATATCGATATTTAGTCAACATCAATTTTGTTTTGTCAAAACTCCATACTAAGTCAACATTCGACATTTTCAAAAAATCTCGATACTAAGTCAAATTTCGACCTTTTAATTAAATATCGATACTTAGTCAAAATTCGAAATTTTATTCAACATTCGATTTTTGTCAAAACTCGACACTTTGTCAACATTCGACATTTCAGACCAATATCGATTTTTCTTCTTCAAATATTTGCCTTAACTCTATAAAATCGATACGTCTAAATTTCGAACTTCATCAATATCGGTACACTCTCAATATCGATATATATTAAATATCGATATATTGCATAATTGCTATCTTTATAATATCGATATTTCTGATTAAACAACGTTATTTGCCAACTACAAATCATTTAATTATCGATACATTTTGAAATGTTGAGGCGTCTTTTCAAATATCGATATAGCCGATTTATTGTTTTTAAAGTTCGACATTTTCATAAGTACCGACATGTGCTATGGCAAAATTCTCCCGAAGTTTACGGCATTTGTTTTCAGACAATTTGTTTTATCAATTTTGGGGAGGAAATAAACTGATTTTGCAAATTTTGGGGTAAAAGTGATTACAATATCGGGACAAAATTGCCACATTCTAAATATCTTCAGTATATAATGCGATATTTTTTTCAAATTTCGGGTACAATAGTGAATTTTTTAAAATTTCGAGTCCAAAGGTCAAATGTCGTAAAGTTTATAAATTCAATATTGAATTGTTCATTCGACATCTTACATTCAAATATCGAACCCAAAATTAGGCGATTTGCTATTTTTCGAATTTCATATCTCGCGACCTAAAATCGAGCCGTATCTCGCATAGTTGTTGTCGAAATTCCATTTCTGTCAGATCTATCATCTTTTCGACTAATGAACGTGGTAAGGATCTTCGATTTTCGATGTTTATTTGACTAATATGCAATTTCGATACCAATTTGGTAATGCCGGCTCTCTTTTGCAAATCTCGGGTCTCGTTTTCAAATATCGGCAAATTGGTCAAATATCGATTAGTCGAATTTCGACATTTTAGTCAAATATCGATATTTAGTCAAAATTCGATTTTGTTTTGTCAAAACTCGATACTAAGTCAACATTCGACATTTTCAAAAAATCTTGATACTAAGTCAAATTTCGACCTTTTAATCAAATATCTATACTTAGTCAAAATTTTATTCAACATTCGATTTTTGTCAAAACTCGACACTTTGTCAACAATCGACATTTCAGACCAATATCGATTTTTCTTCTTCAAATATTTGCCTTAACTCTATAAAATCGATACGTCTAAATTTCGAACATCATCAATATCGGTACACTCTCAATATCGATATATATTAAATATCGATATATTGCATAATTGCTATCTTTTTAATATCGATATTTCTGATTAAACAACGTTATTTGCGAACTACACATCATTTAAATATCAATACATTTTGAAATGTTGACCCGTCTTTTCAAATATCGATATAGCCGATTTATTGTTTTTAAAGTTCGACATTTTCATAAGTACCGACATGTGCTATAGCAAAATTCTCCCGAATTTTACGAAAGTTTTTTTCAGACAATTTTTTTTTCAATTTTGGGGAGGAAATAAACTGATTTTGCAAATTTTGGGGTAAAAGTGATTACAATATCGGGACAAAATTGCCACATTCTAAATATCTTCAGGATATAATGCGATATTTTTTTCAAATTTCGGGGACTATAGTGAATTTTTTAAAATTTCGAGTCCAAATGTCAAATGTCGTAAAGTATATAAATTCAATATTGAATTGTTCATTCGACATCTTTCTTTCAAATATCAAACCCAAAATTAGGGGATTTGCTATTTTTCGAATTTCAAATCTCGCGACCTAAAATCGAGCTGAATCTCGCATAGTTGTTGTCGAATTTCCATTTCTGTCAGATCTATCATCTTTTCGACTAACGAACGTGGTAAGGATCTTCGATGTTCGAAGTTTATTTGACTAATATGCAATTTCGATACCAATTTCGTACTGTCGGCTCTCTTTTGCAAATGTCGGGTCTCCTTTTCAAATATCGGCAAATTGGTCAAATATCGATACTTAGTCGAATTTCGACATTTTACTCAAATATCGATATTTAGTCAACATTCGATTTTGTTTTGTCAAAACTCGATACTAAGTCAACATTCGACATTTTCAAAAAATCTCGACACTAAGTCAAATTTCGACCTTTTAATCAAATATCGATACTTAGTCAAAATTCGAAATTTTATTCAACATTCGATTTTTGTCAAAACTCGACCTTATCGATTTTTCTTCTTCAAATATTTGCCTTAACTCAATAAAATCGATACGTCTAAATTTCGAACATCATCAATATCGGTACACTCTCAATATCGATATATATTAAATATCGATATATTGCATAATTGCTATCTTTTTAACTTATCGATATTTCTGATTAAACAACGTTATTTGCCAACTACACATCATTTAATTATCGATACATTTTGAAATGTTGAGGCGTCTTTTCAAATATCGATATAGCCGATTTATTGTTTTTAAAGTTCGACATTTTCATAAGTAACCGACATGTGCTATGGCAAAATTCTCCCGAAGTTTACAGAATTTGTTTTCAGACAATTTGTTTTATCAATTTTGGGGAGGAAATAAACTGATTTTGCAAATTTTGGGGTAAAAGTGATTAAAATATCCGGACAAAATTGCCACATTCTAAATATCTTCAGTATATAATGCGATATTTTTTTCAAATTTCGGGTACAATAGTGAATTTTTTAAAATTTCGAGTCCAAAGGTCAAATGTCGTAAAGTATATAAATTCGATATTGAATTGTTCATTCGACATCTTACATTCAAATATCGAACCCAAAATTAGGCGATTTGCTATTTTTCGAATTTCATATCTCGCGACCTAAAATCGAGCCGTATATCGATTTTTCTTCTTCAAATATTTGCCTTAACTCTATAAAATCGATACGTCTAAATTTCGAACTTCATCAATATCGGTACACTCTCAATATCGATATATATTAAATATCGATATATTGCATAATTGCTATCTTTTTAACTTATCGATATTTCTGATTTAACAACGTTATTTGCAAACTACACATCATTTAAATATCGATACATTTTGAAATGTAGACCCGTCTTTTCAATCATCGATATACCCGATTTATTGTTTTTAAAGTTCGACATTTTCATAAGTACCGACATGTGCTAGGCAAAATTCTCCCGAATTTTACGGAATTTTTTTTCAGACAATTTGTTTTATCAATTTTGGGGAGGAAATAAACTGATTTTGCAAATTTTGGGGTAAAAGTGATTACAATATCGGGACAAAATTGCCACATTCTAAGTATCTTCAGTATATAATGCGATATTTTTTTCAAATTTCGGGTACAATAGTAAATTTTTTAAAATTTCGAGTCCAAAGGTCAAATGTCGTAAAGTATATAAATTCGATATTGAATTGTTCATTCGACATCTTACTTTCAAATATCAAACCCAAAATTAGGCGATTTGCTATTTTTCGAATTTCAAATCTCGCGACCTAAAATCGAGCCGAATCTCGCATAGTTGTTATCGAAATTCCATTTCTGTCAGATCTATCATCTTTTCAACTAATGAACGTGGTAAGGATCTTCGATTTTCGATGTTTATTTGACTAATATGCAATTTCGATACCAATTTCGTAATGTCGGCTCTCTTTTGCAAACGTCGGGTCTCGTTTTCAAATATCGGCAAATTGGTCAAATATCTATTAGTCGAATTTCGACATTTTAGTCAAATATCGATATTTAGTCAACATTCGATTTTGTTTTGTCAAAACTCGATACTAAGTCAACATTCGACATTTTCAAAAAATCTTGATAGTAAGTCAAATTTCGACCTTTTAATCAAATATCGATACTTAGTAAAAATTCGAAATTTTATTCAACATTCGATTTTTGTCAAAACTCTTGACACTTTGTCAACATTCGACATTTCAGACCAATATCGAATTTTCTTCTTCAAATATTTGCCTTAACTCTATAAAATCGATACGTCTAAATTTCGAACTTCATCAATATCTGTACATTTTGAAATGTTGACCCGTCTTTTCAAATATCGATATAGCCGATTTATTGTTTTTAAAGTTCGACATTGTCATAAATAGCGACATGTGCTATGACAAAATTTTACCTTAAAATTTGAAATCTAGGTACTTATCTTCATTCATCCCGACTAATTTTTTTCGTGATTTTTGTAGATATAAAATGGCTAACTTCAATGTCTCCCAAATTTACCGCGTGGCCAAATGGCTCGAAACTAAGGATAACAACTTCCAACTTGATCTCACCTCTTTCAACTTTCAGAACTAGGTCATAGTTTCCGTTTTGAAGCCTCATATCATTTGGCCAGGCTTGATTCTAGCACACCTCGTTCCCAAAGTTTATCTTCAACAATTTTGGGGAACGATGTATCAAGTACAAGGAGCAACAGACGTTATCTTCTCGGCAACCACTCACCAATCTCCGGTGGTCCTCACAAAGGATGTGGTTCGCCAAGTGCTTCGTTTTCTGGAATACGCTACCTATGATGTTCCGACGGACAAGCAACTCATACAAGATATCTACATTCAAATTCCCGAGCATCCCACACTCGTGGAAGACAATGTTTCTACTCCTCAACAAATGTCTCTCAACGAAGCACTCGGAATTTGATCGATGCAACATAACCAGGCTCCAGATGTTCCACGGCATCGTATTCAACAAAAAATACAATTATGCCGCATTGGTGATGGCGAAAATCAAGGATCAACTTCACATACGGGACAATACTTAGCGAGTTAAGGTGGTCCCGTATCTACGATGGTTCCCGCTATCATCACCACTTCATGATGTTCCACACGAACATCTCTTCCGGTCACCCACAAAGAACCAGCCGGTACTGAAGCTTCAATATTTTAAAAAAACGGCGGTCTCTCCTACGGCACGACCGATGATGATTCCAGCGCATATGCTCGGCAAAGATCTCGCAGTGGTAGAATACTGACAACGACATCACCTACAACCAACCACCGCGAGCAGTGCACCCATGGCCAGTACAATTGCCACGAATCCTCCACCTCCACGTCCGAGTTCTGCTACCTCACCACCGAAGCGAACTCCAATTACCCGACGTGCGAGAGCAGCAACTCCTTCAAGGTCACAGTCTCGTCCTCGTGAGCCTGAGCCTGTCGTTTCGCAAGATTCTATCGATCCGGAGGACGTTGTAACTTTGGTTTGATCGGTCCGGAGACCAGAATTCAATCCAATATGGTTCATGAACGGCCCGCTATGACTACCGAACCGGTGACGCCAACTTTCTCAGTGCAAATGGTGTCAACGACCGTGATCTTCAATCCGGCAACCATTCTCTCTGGGCTATCAACTCCTCCGTTTGCTGCTTCTACACCATTAACATCGGGTCCCATATTCTCAGATCTGGTGACTACTTCATGACATCAAGGGTGTATGACACTTTTCTCTCCCTTAGTTACGGAGACGAAATTGAAGCAGTACGTAGCAACGGCCTTAGCGAAGTTCTCAACTGGTCTTCAGGATCAGATTGCTGCTCAAGTCAAAACAGCCATGGAAAGTCGTGAGAGAGCTGTGGGGAAAGCACATGTTAAGGAAGCCCCGCACTCCTGCTTTGACCCGAACGCAGCTCCGATTTATGAGCTACGGGACATTCTTTTGGCACGACTTTCGGCCGCTGACTCGCTGGAATCAGAAGATGCTGCCCTTCTTGGCTTTCTCCAATAACAAAGCTCGTGTCGTGGTGATGTTCTTCAAATGAAAAGAAGACATGACGATCACGATGATGAATCATATCGCCCTGAGGGGGGAGAAACGCCCCAGGACCACGGACACAAACACATCAGAAGGTGCAGCGCCACAAACAACAAGTGAAGCCCCAACATCACTTACACCACCTGCTTGGAAAAAATCCACGAAGTTAGTGACAACCCGCTGAACAAGCCCCAGTACTAGAAGACTCACATACGAAGAGTTCCTATCTATCCCCGACCGAGGACACTTGGGATAGATCAGAGCTTAAAGAACCAGAAATAGCCAAAGCTGAGACTTTACTAAGAGATACAACGACACGGTTCAATCTAGATCAAACGGAACTCGAGGAATGGGAAATCTGTGATGTTGAACCCGAAGATCTTCATAAAGATCGTCAGCACCAAATTCCACCAGAAATATCTAAAGAGAAGGTGTTCAACGAGATAGCTACTTGGGGAACGTCAAGATAGGAAGCCCGTTCCAAGAGGACATCAATCGCCACATCTGACAACGGGAAGACAAGATTAAGGAGCTGACGAGCTCGAACTCCGAGGTCTCTCGCAGTTAAAAGGAACCGAGGGTTCTGGACACCTGTACATCTTAAGAAAGTGGACGGGTGACAGAAATCGGGATAAGAGAGACAAGGAAAATGACACTGAGCGAATGAGACAAGCACCGCCTATTGCCAAAATCCTCAGCGTTAATTTGCTCAAGATCGGACACCGCACCAAGTATCCGGTCTATCTAATTGAGCGTCAAGATGGATCGACTGATCGCGTGGCTGAGGGGGAGCTTCTAATGATCGAGCCGGATGATATTTGCCAAATGCATTATTTGTTTCGGGACTTTGGATCGCTTCAGAAGGATGAAACCCTCAAATTCGGATATAATGCCCTGAAGCGGTTCATGTACTGACAAGTCAGATATTACACGGCTCAATACCTTCAAATCGCTTTGGAACATAATATGAAGAAGGTCAACCTCACAAAACCCCGAAACTACCCTTCAGATGCTGTTGATCTCTCGATGACCTCCATAATCGGCGATCCATAGTTAGGTGTCACTTACCTGAATTACAACGGTCAAGAAAGGATCCTTTTCATTTCAGAACTTCCTAAGTACTCGGATGGAACCCTAGAAATAATCCTTCAGTAATTGATCTACAATGAAAAGAAACTAGAAAATATGACTAATCTTTCTGAAGAAGAAGAATTAGAACTTCTACAATCCGACAAGTTGATTGAGCTGATCGACGACCTTTTGTTAATGATGAACATAATCAGACACTACAAGGTAATTCTGGGAATTAGGAATACAAGCGGCAAAGACAACGAAGAGCTAACACACGCAAAGAACAACAAAGGGGGAGACTGTTAGCCAACCTTTTATTGTGTTCTACTTTTAGTTGTCTTTGTATTGTACTTAATTGTAAATTTCCTAAGTCTAGGGGCTAAATTGTAAATATACCAAGGCTTGTTTGGTATATAGTGGTGTGAGTGGGTGAGTGGGTTGCATGTGTGGTTAGTAGTTTTTATTAAGTTTTAACGAAGTTTAAAAACGTTTTCGAAATATTAGTGCAAATCTGGAATGTAAAATTAGCGAAGAAAAGGCAAATATCGATACCAAAATATTTCTCCCGCAGTTCATATAATTTCGGTAATATATTTAGATTCTTCGTTTAATCTCGTATATGTTGGTAAATCGGACCTAACAGAACTCAACCATCTCAAGAAGCAAGTGGTCATGCTCTCAAAGATTATGAATAAGAAATTCCCCAAGAAATCATCATCTTCCTACAACAAACAACGGACCTCCAGGGGTAACCAAAAAACCATCGCTCTCGAGGAAACCGAGACTAAGAAAACTGAAGCTCCAAAGAAATGATTCAAACGTGGGAAACCAAGTCACTTTGCTAAGGATTGCTACAGACCTAAGACGAAGAACACTGAGTACTACAAGAGGAAGCTTCAGTTCTCCCAGAGCAAAGATGCAGAATTGTTCTGGTCACTGAGGAAGAGGATTGGCATGAGGACACGTCTGACAAGGAGAAGAAGGAAAAAGCCTTCATGGTCAAGAGCAAGGACTATGGCTCAGATGAAGAAGCGACATAGAACAGACAAGCTTTCCATGCCACGTAGTGATTACGCAGGAATAAAAAGAAAATTGCACAATAATTAAGCTTTACTAACCAAACAACAAGACAAATATCTATTCTTAAGGAATCATTAGCCTATTCAGAATTTAAAGTAAAAATCTTAGCGGAAGACAAGTTAGAGATGTTAGTAAAAATTTGAAGGATAGCGAAGAAGAAATTGAACGTATCTTCTCAATACGACTTGCTCATTAAAGAACGTGTTAGACTCTATAAGAAGGTCAAACAACTGGAAAGATGTAAATTTCTACAATCCTCGCGAAGGTTTGGGGTTCCAAAGTAAAACGAACCCACAAAAAGATGAAGTGTTTCCTTTGTACGACATTAAACACGTTGGCTTAAGCCTGGAAAAGCTTATACCTTTTGTTGAATCGACATAGGTGATCAAATCAGAAGATCATAAAAGGAGAAACAAAAATTTGGCCCAAATTGCATTATGCGAAGCTAACGATGGTTATAAAACTAGAAACACTCCGCTAACTACAGACTTCACTTCGCCCTTTGGACCCGAAAATCAGGAAGGTACTTCCGAACAAGCCCAACCCATTTATTCTTCCGGCTTATATTACAGAGATAATTCTCAAAATAGGCGATCTAACTGCATCTCTGGAATCTGAAAGGAATGCCTATTCAGAAGAAAAAAATGTTCTTTTAAGCAAAATCATTACTCTTCAAAATTTTCCGGATGTGTACAAACCTTCCACCTCTTCTATTTCCGAAACACCTATGTGTAAATGCAAGAAAATAGAAAAGAAAACCTCATTGTCTCGTACTAACTCCGTATTGCACGTGCCTACAGACAAAAGACTGAGTTTTAGAGAGACGGAGAATGTTAGGTCTGGTCGAGTGAAGGAGGTAACTATCTTTGATACATACAGAAGATAGCTTCGACTCTTGTTTCTCATGTTTTCGATTGTGTTACTTTTTCCAAAAAGTCGTCTTGTAATGTCGCAGATCGTATTTCTTTGTTTTCAGCTAAGGTGTCTAAGTCTTGTTATGACAACTATGATGTACTTCCACGTTTTCATAACAACCGTTTCTGCAAAAATGTTTCCACTTTGCAAAGAAAAAAAATTTCTCTTCCTCTCTTCCTCAATACATGTAATCTCACAAAGCAAATAGAAAGAGATACACCTCACCCGAAAATCGGGACAAAAACAAGAGCAATAAATAGTTAAAACATAGGCAAATGTGGATTCAAAAATCCCAACTGCCTCCAATAGGCTATAATCGAGTTTGTGTTCTTAAGTCAGTCATTCAATAAGCTAACTGAGAACTCAACATAACAATAAAAAGGTTGAAACCCTCACCTGCAATTAAAGAAGGACACGTCCTCCTACAGGTACCTAAGCTTTCTTAACTTGTTTTGCAGGTCCGTCATGTGTGATACTTTGACTCAGGTTGCTCCTCACACATGACAGGAAATAAAGAGTTGTTGAGCAACTGTTCCGAGGGCTATTTCGGGAAGGTCTCCTTCGGAACGGTGACTCTGCACCTATGCTATGAACAAGCGATCTCATTCATGATAGACTCATCATCAAAGGAGTTTTGTACGCCGAAGGCCTAAGCTACAACATATTCAGCATCTGACGCTTCCGTGACAAAGGCTTCAAGGTTTTTTTTAATCTAACAAGTGTAGCGTCATCGATGATAGAGGATCGAGCTGCTCAATGGCCACAGAAAGACGAACCTCTACTCCATTGATCTGAAGACTACTCGACCGACGTGTCTCATCTCTCGAGCCTCTCTACATCAGAACGACCTATGGCACTAGCGGCTTTCACATATCAACTTCAAGGATCTAAACAAGCTCCGCACGGACAACTTTGTCAAAGGGCTTCCCTCGTTTAGGTACCACAAAGAGCATCTTTGCTCGTCGTGCGAAATGGGGAAGATGAGGAAAGCATCCCACATTACAAAACACACGGCATCGGCTTCCAAACCTCTTGAGTTCATTCACATGGATTTGTGTGGGCCTATGCGCACTCAAACCATCAATGGGAGAAGATACATGTTGGTAATCGTGGACGATTTCCCGCGCTTCACATGGACCAAATTTCTCCGAACCAAGGACGAAACACCGAATATCATCATCGAGTTGTAAAGACCGCATAGTCCCTCTACCAGATAAGCGTCCAAATAATCAAAACTGACAATGGAACGAAATTCAAGAACGGAAAGCTCAGCGACTTCTATGCATCGCTTGATATTACGGAACAGTTCTCAGCTGCGAAGACACCACAAGAAAATGGAGTTGACGAAAGAACAAGACCCTAATTGAAGCACCAAAATATGGCGTGTTTCACTCAGAATCGTGCTTCGCTTCACAATAGATTTAGGAGGACTACATACGAGATGATCAACCGCAGAGTGCTAGACGTCTCCTTTCTAGGGGTCTTCGGATGCAAGTGATATGTTGCCAACAACCGCAAAGATCGGTGCAAACATGATCCAAAGGCCTTCGAAGGCGTAGTTGTGAGATACTTGATAAATTACAAAGCCTATCGAGTATACCTAAAAGAGAGAAGATCTGTCATGGAAAGCATCAACGTTACGTTCGACGAAGTAGACCAAGTGGTTCTGCACCAGTTAGTCCAGAACCCGGCCTTTCATGAGAGTTGACGAAAGATCAACCTAGCACCTCTTATGTGGGCACGCCTTCAAATACTTTCAAGGTGTGGATCTTGATATGCTATTCGAGCATGTTTATCCAAGATCACTGCAATCCCCCGTTTCTACTCCTTCTGCAGCACCAAGCAATGACCTTTCACCTTCTACGATGGAAAATCTCCACATCGGCAAAGATAACGTACCTCCAACTGACTCTGATGTCATTGCAAGCTCAAAAGCCGACACCTTTAAATCCACTGACTCTACGACAGAAGTGTCTTCAGAAGAGTCAGAACCTCATCCTATTGAGCCTATGGAACCACATATTATCCCAAATCAGGAAAATCATGCGGGTAACGATGCCGCTGAATCGTCGCAAACGTAAGAAAGAAAGTGGACCCGCGCTCATCCGAACTCACATATCATTGGGGATCCCTCAGGTGGTGTTACCACTCGCGCTTATAAGATCAATGGAAATCCCTACTCATGATTCTTAAGTCAAAAGGAGCCGACCAAAGTAGCTGACGCTCTTACTTATCCAGATTGGATTATTGCCATGGAGGAAGAAACTTGCCAATTTGAGAGACTGAATGTCTGGAAACTAGTACCTAGACCGAACATCATTGGCACTAAGTGGCTCTTCACATACAAGAAGGACGAACAAGTGGTCGTGATCAGGAATAAAGCCAGGCTGGTTGCGAAAGGATACAATCAGCATGAAGGAATCAATTATGATGAGACTTATGCACCTGTCGCCAGATTTAAATCCATTAAGATCTTCCTAGATTTTGGTGCCCACAGAATCTTCCCGGTGTACTAGATGGACTTCAAGATGGCCTTCCTCATCAGAGTATTAAAGGAAGAAGTTTTCCTCTCTCAACCTGAAGGTTTTGTGAGCGAAGAGAACCCCGACTACGTGTATCGGCTGGAAAAGCCCTATATGGACTCAAACAAGCTCCCCGAGCTTGGTATGAAGTCCTCTCGGATTTTCTCGTCTCCTCCAGTTTCACGAAACGGAAGATCGACACGATTATCTTCACCAAAAGAAGCGGATCAGATATAGTGCTCGTACAGATTTATGTCGATGACATCATCTCAGGCTCGATGGCCGCAAAACTCTGCAGGAATTTCGGAGACCTGATGAAGCAGAAATTTGAAATGAGTATGATGGAAGAACTAAGTTTCTTCTTAGGTCTTCAAGTCAGGCAGCTTTACGACGGAATCTTCATCAGCCAGTCCAAATACATTCACGACTCTTCAAGAAATATAACTTGGACAACTTCACTACAACCAGTACTCT
This sequence comes from Linderniella brevidens, assembly GCA_004919715.1. NCBI lineage: Eukaryota > Viridiplantae > Streptophyta > Magnoliopsida > Lamiales > Linderniaceae > Linderniella > Linderniella brevidens. Next base: position 12,583,326 of record SWDC01000148.1, read on the forward strand.
TATGTCTCCTTCATGCAAGCTAGATGCAGATACCTTAGGAAAATTCGTCAACCAAACCATTTATCAAGACATGATATGATCCTTGCTCTATCTCACGTCCAGTCGACCAGATACAATTTTCGCGGCTTGTCTATGCGCTCGCTTCCAAGCCGATCCGAAGGAATCCCATATGTTGTCTGTAAAGAGGATCTTCAAGTACCTTAAGTGGACTTCAAACCTCAGTCTATGGTACCCTATGGATTCAGACTTCAGACTTACTGAATACATGGATGCAGATTATGCGGCATGCAAGCTGGACAGGCAGATTACTGAATACATGCATGCAAGCTTCACTTAAAATCGGCGACGACTTTTAATAAATATTGACTGTTTAACTCGTTGACGGAAAATTACATCTTACCCGATTTTCACTTCATGTTGCCCGAAATTCGGCTTTTGTGTCGACCAAAAAGCGACACTCGAATTTCCAATTGCATTACACGAAAATTAAATTCTCGCCGAGCTTCATTACCCTACCCGAAAATCACTCCAACCTTGAATTGAATTTGAAATTTTCCTAAATACAAAATTTTGAGAAGTGTTAAAACATTTCTAAGTCCCAATATCGTTTTTCACTAAAATTACCTTTGACTTAGTAATAAAATCGGGTCAACTTCATACGGTTATAAGTTCTATGCACTAACATTCCCTTATCTATTTTCAAAACATAAAATGGTGCGTGATATTGAAGATATCGTCCCCGAACCAACTGGGCACACCGTATTCCAAACAACCTCGAACTAGATTTCGAGACGGCCATATGCCCCGACCCTATTATCCCTCAAATCCTACACAACCACCCACTTAATATCGCACTCACCATCTTCGACTGCGTCCCAGAAGTGTACGCTCGACAGTTCTGGGCCACTCTTACAAACCCCACTTCACGGCAAAACCCAAACGTACTCACCGCAGGAATCGACCGAACCCCAGTCGTACTAAACCATACCGTCATCCGTTTACTTTTCAACCTACCATTCTCCCTAAACTTCGACTCACACCCCAGTGAAGATGAACTCCAACAAAACTTCCTCTTCATGGGCTACAAATCCAACTTCACCGCTAAGTACATTCTTCAACCTTAGCGGATCCTTTTTCTCATCGTCAACAAGTGCTTGTCTCCAAAACACAACGGTCCTGAAATATGAAACCGCAACATCATGCTAATCTTCAAAGGCATCATCTTTCACAAAAGGTACGATGTCGTTCAACTTATCTGGTCGGACCTGCTGGATCAACCGACGACGAGACCTCCCCTCAACAAAGAAAGTGCTTCCATACATGTGGTGGCTCCCCGTCTTCGTCAAGCACTTCATGGACACAATTCTCGATATCGAGAGCCGAGCTCCATCTGAAGGATACCAACCACCGAAACTCGGCTCTCTCCACTCTTCCAAAACCAAATTCGATCGGAAGGCAATGTCCATTCCTAAAGATCTACTACGGCTTGCCGACCCGAACAATCCGGTCGTCATCGCATACCTTCGAGCGAACACGCTCGAGGAGGTTACTATGGTCCAACATATCCCAATTGGACCTACCCCGAGAACAAGCCAACCCGCCGAACCCAATTTAGGTCTGTCGCAGCATCTCCTGCTCACAAACAAAAGTAAAAAAACGAAAGGGAAAGCCGTAAGTCGCCAAAAGGAACGTCGCACAAAACAACGTAGCGACCGAACTCCTCCACCTCTAAGTCCATAAATTACCTGGACCTTGCCCCTAGGTACAAGAAACGACATTGTCGTCTCCCGGATAGAAGACGCGGCATCTAGTCCAACCACGCAATTAACCGAACCGAGCCACTCAACCATCTCTCAATAGATGGTTGTTTCACTCACGAGGAGCCAAGCATGCCATCACTGTCTCTCTCGAAGGCGGTAGATGTTGAAATTTGCAGTCCCTCGCCTTCAGCACATCGAGTCTCGTGTCCTTACCAACCACATTTTTCACCTTTCCAAGGACACATACAGACCTTAATACACCTCAAGATCTTGGTGATCTGGACAGAATGCTCTTCGATGTCTCCTGCATGGATGCCTGTCAGGGGCTAAGCGGTAGTCTCTCAGCAGTCAACATTCCTACAAATGCTGCAATGGGCCGTTGAACTGAGACAGTCTCAGTATCGATGCCGGCGGTGATCTGAGTGGCCCCGGTTACTCAAGTACTGTGCAAACAGGCGGCGTGTCAGTTACATACTCTTACATCGTGAAGTCAGAACGCCTTAGTGGCTCCTTCTCGTTAGTTTCCCCATTCGTGACGGAGGCCAGGCTAGCGAAATTCGCCAAGACTCTCGAGGACTCAATAATGACCAGAGTCTACACTGCTCTCGAATCCTCCGTCCGAGACAAAGGCAAGGCCCCTGCCACCGAACCCAAAACTACTACGTCTCCTCCCTCCGCTCCGCCAACTCGCCCATCGGAACGGGGTCCATGAGTGCACTCCTCTCTCTTTCTAAATGAGCGGGAGTGGGACATCAAGCTTCGGCTCGTGACCCCGATGTCTTGCCGCGGTGCGGCGAAATCATCCAAGCGACTCCGTAACGACCCGGAAGATGAGGGTCAGCTCGATGGGGAGAAAAGACAGAGACAAAGCACAGAGCCCCCGACGTAGCAGGTCACCTCATCCACCACCAACCAAACTACCCAAACCACCCAACCACATGCTTCTTCATCTCAAAAAGACTGCCTCCGTAGCCCAACTACCGCTCCCTCACCAGCACATACTATCGTAACCTCTCAAACCATAGCCACTATAAGCCTCCCCTCGCCGTGACCCACCATCCGAAAAAGCCCTCCGACGCCTCTTGAACATTCTACCTCACCCGTTCCTTCTCCAGTAACCGACGAGCCGACCGTAACCGTCAAAGAGCTCTATGACCCACACAACAAGGTGGAGACCTACATACTCAACGAAGAGTGGTTGAATCAGCATATAAATCCCTAACTGGCCAAAGGCTAAATAGAAAATGCCATATGCTTTCTAAAGAAGGCAGCCATCATCTTGGTTCAGATCGAAGAGGAGGAACTCGCGGAAGGCCAAAACTACGAAGTTGAGATCCCAAAACTTCCCGAACTCTCCCAACACAAGGTCATGAACGAGAATGGCCCTCCATTGAAGTTGAAGATAGGAGAAGATCTAGACCTGACTTGGAGAAACGCCAAGATCGTGACATCATACCAAGAAGAGATTCGAAAGAGAATCTGGAGGAAGGAGGATCGGCTCAAGAAGCTCAACGAGCTGGAGCTACGAGACATGATTCATTTCTTAGAACAAAGAGCTAATCTGTACCTACTCAGCCTCCGTTGGAAGCTCATGTTCGAAGGAAAAGGAAGCGACGTGGAGGCTCTCCGAAGGGATGAGAAGGAGAGGCCTAGGATCGCTGCGGTAACGGGAGTACAAATGACTCACTTATGCTCCATATCCTTTCCAATCTACCGAGTCCAGCGAGAGGAACTGTCGAATAATTGAGTGAAGCAGTCATTTCCTACATCAGAGCGGAAAACATCTATCAAATGGTCGGAAGCTATAAGATGCTTGGTACACTTCAGAACCCATACAAGCTGGGCCCGAACACCTTAAAGAGGTTTATGCTGCGCCAGATCAAGTACAATGCATCTGACGATCTTCAGATGGCGCTAGAGAGCAACTTGAAGAAGGTGAACCTCACAAAGCTCTCATTCGATCGCTCTGAGCTGAAAACTACGGTGAAGGCCACATCTTTGATAGAGAAGATCCCTCCATGGTCTACATCAACTACAAGGGTGAGAAAACACTGATGAAGACGTCGGAGATCACCAAGGTTTGCGATGGGACCCTCCTGATCATACGTGATAAGCTCAGAAGAATCCCGTATGAATTGAGGTTCGAGGAGTAAGAAGTTCAAGCCAAGTACCAAAAGATGATTGAAATCATCTCTTATCGACTTTCTTATCGTCGAGGGGTACGATCTTACGAGTAAAAGCGGAAAGGATACTAAGGGGGAGATCCGTCAACGAGCTGGTGAGACCCAAGAAAAAGAAGACGAAGAAGACGCCAAAGCGGAAAGGATACTAAGGGGGAGATTGTTAGGAATCTTTTGTAGTGTCCTTTAGTTTTTGTATGTTTTGGGTCTATTTCTTTATTAGGTAGATTGTGGTAATTTTGGGTCTCTATGTAAATATATGATAGTTTAGATCATTGGCCTTAATATACCAACACATGTGGTATATAAGGCCCCCTTTATCAAAAGAAATTCAAAGTCAGCCATCTTGTACCTTCTCTAAAACGAAACACACATTTTCACACACTAAAAGGTGTTCTTCAATCTTTATGCTTTAAAGATATCTTTTGATCCTTGTATGGTAAATAACGGACCAACAGGGTTCCTAAGTCCACAATTAAGTTATGTAATCCCAAACCAAGCCAATACCTAAAAGTACGTTAATGAATGATTTAGAACAAAAATCTAATTTGACACCTTATATGCTTAACTCGTTTTCTGCTAATAAGGGAGGATCCATACAAAAATGGGTACCGAAGTCCCGATAAGATTTTGCATATATTCCAGCATGGATAGGTACTTAAAGATAGTTGCTCCACACCCATGATTTGTATGCGACGAGAGCGACTACACCATCCCAGCACGTATGGTATCTCGGTTGCTCCACATACGTGACTAGTAAGAGATGCGAGCAACCAAACAAAGGTGCATTCTAATTATGCATGTCAAAAGAATTTTAAATATTTTAAAATGCGTGCGATACGAGCTGAATTAAAAAATACCTTTTTTTCAAAATGGTACATTTTTAAGTTTGCATTTTCAAAACCATACTAGATTTTGAAATTCAAACCGCTATTACCCACGGAAATGATAAAACATTTTTTTCTAAAACGAGCTTAATTTGAGGGGAAGCTACTCTTTTATTTTTAAAAAAGAAGCAACTCTTATATTTGTTTAAGGGGAGCAATAATTAAATTTTTTAGGGGAGCAAACATTAAACGCATGAATTTAAGGGAAGAAATTCGAAATTCTTTTTTGATCCGACTACGCAACTTTTGAGGGAGAGCATACTACTATAGGAAGCATAATTTGAGGGAGATGAACAATATTTATATATATATACATCTAGATGTATATATATATATATATCTTGATATATATATAGTCTATATATATCTACATATATATATATATATATTATATAATATAATATAATATAATATAATATAATATAATATAATATAATATGATATATAATATATTGTTCTATTACTAAAACAATTTATATACACTGTAATATATATATATATATATATAAGAAAAAGGGAGAAAAAAAAAGAGAAAAAGAGAGAATAATTCAAAAAACGAAAAGAAAAGAAAAAACCCTTCTCCTAATCTAGCTTCATGGACATCTCCTCCGACATCAAAAGATGGACTTCAATGGTGAATATCGAGCTCACAAGTTCAAAATTTTTCATAGGAAAAATGTAGCTCACTTACACTACCTCGGTGTTCACCTCAACCGACCTGCTCCGGCTTGCTGATATAAATAAAAGAAACACTCACTACTTCCTACCGGATGCACGGATACTTTGTCCCACGATTCAATCAACCCAACTGAATCTAACCCCAGAACAAAACCGAGCGTTAGTCCCAAATTTTATGAAAATAATCACATATCCTACATCATCCGAACACACCACGTTAGATGATTTCGATGATGACATGAAAATTTTTATAATACATAAATTCTCGTATCTCACGAATCATTCGGACCAATTCCCATAGGTACAGGTGGTAATTTTAGTAGCTCTCGGGTAGAAGATGTCGCATTAGGTCCAACGGCACATGCACATCCGAGCCTTACCCACTCGTCTATCTCACAAAAGGCAGGTGTTTCAAGAAATCATGGGGAGCCACATCTACTATCACCGCTTCACTCGAAAGCGAGAGATATGGAATTAAGTGCTACTATGCCCCACAATTACACTTTCTTGAGCAGGATAGAGTCTAGTATGTCCTCACTTCCCATATTTTTAATATTTTTCTAGGACACATACACTTTTATAACATCTGATCTTTGTGATCAATTTAGAACTTCCATAGACGTGTCACTCATAGACATGCTTCAACGATCGGAAAGATGTCCTGTCATTGCAACATCAAAGCAACAACGGTTTCATGTCATCGTTTTATGAGCATAGCTCGTAGATCGATGCAAACGGGAAGTCTTTGTGACCCCGGTTTTTCATATACGATGGAGCACGTGGCTCCGTCAGGTTATTACCCAAGATAAGTCCCTACGGTGCCTAAATTCACCATCCTTTTTTCCGGACGATGCAAAATCTCGCCAAACACACGTCCCATTTTCACTCATCGCCATGATGGTGTCCCCAATTCGATCTTCATGAGGGGAAGTAGTACTAAATAAATAAAATGGGAGTCGTACCACGGCGAAGGTGCAAGATTGATCAGAAACGCTATATCCTCAAGGGTCGTCGAAGAATAAAGCAAACCACTACCTTCAAAAACGAAGTTTTCGCCTCGTGTATGCCTCTCCAAATTTCAAAGAGAACTCCTTAATACCAACACAAGGTTGACCAAACGTATGGGGACTTGTGCCCACTGTCAAAGGGAGAGATCGAACACAAAGAGAAGAAATCCGGCAAGCAACTTCAAATTTCTTCCGTCCTCTCCGAGACAAGCTTCAAGAGAAGACTTGAAGGAAGAGAAGGTCAAGAAGTGGCGAGCTTGAAGATCTCCTAAAGAAAATATCACAAGACAAGACAAAGGAGGAGAAAATTGAAGAACACGCACTCGCACGCTTCCACAACGCATACGCTGATACGTGTTTTTCGAGGACTCAGAACAACATTTTTACCAGACCAAGAAAAGCAACGTTGAATTGCAAATTGAACACCAAGGGGGAGATTGTTAGGATTATTTTCTTGTGTTCAATTAATTATGTTATCTTAGTCTTGTGGTTTGTTTGATTAAGTGAACTAGACTTTATTTTGTAAATTCTAGTGATATACTTAATGTAATTGGGGTAGTTACGGCCAAGTATTATATATCAAAATGTGGTATAAAAATTAAAACTCTAACAAACACTTCAATGTGCCTTGTGTGTGAAGCTTATCCATTTTGAGAAGCAACGAGAGCCTCCCAACGCCTCAAGAACACACACACTCGCGAGCTAATCCTTTCGATTCAACGTGGTGAAATATCTTTAATCTCATTTAGTTGGATATTCTTATCTTTATACTCATTTAGTTGGATATTATAGGATTTACAGTATTCAAACTTGTGGGTTTGAATTATGCGGTCTATTCATGAGACATATTCATTTTTCATTGAAGCAAATAATTAATAGTTATTTAATTAAATTCAGAAGAATATTGTATGATTTGTTTGGACTAAGTCAACTATCGTAAACGTGTTTGGATGTGGAGATTCTCGATGCTGAGATTCTTATGGTTAGTTCTTGGATCAAATCCTCGGCTGAGATTAGTTCTGCACGTACCATGGAAATATATAAGCTTATATTTATGTACGCTATTAATTCATGAAAATTGATCATAATAAAAAGGAAGAGCATAGTTGTCTGGTCCATTATCACCAACAATGTGGTATTTTGCATGTAGAGTAGTAATCTACATTTATTTTTACATTGTTGGCTAGAAGGGGCGGATCCAGAATCTACCAACGGGGGCCGTAGTTTATATTGATATCTGTTATGAGGTTAATGTACGAGATAGATTTAGATTTACCCCTTTTTTTGAAATTTTTTTATCAACTAGAATTTATTTTACCGTTAAAACATATGAAATATATGATATAAAAAAATCTAAATTCATAACAAGCAATACAAACGATATCAATATAAGAAAGATATTCAATAATAACGTGTGAACAACTAAAAAATGTCATGATATAATTGATATGATGTGTTATGTAAAATCGGAGCTAGCTCTTGGCTTGTATAATATAACATTAATATAACACTAATATGTTATATAAGTAAAATAGAGAGGAAATAACACACGTCACATAGGCGTATAGAGTTAAACTGCTATATTTATTTGAGCTATTTTATTTGATTATGACTTTTTTTTAGTTTGACAAGTGAATTTTTTAAGGATTTTACAATCATTTCTTTACAGCTAGCCTCTAAAAATTTTAATGACCGTCTGTCATAGAACTAGAATTTAATTTGGGAGGCCGAATGATATTTAAAATAAAAAATAGAAAAAGTTCATTTTATGATAAAATCATTAAAATGTCAATCAAATTGTTTAAGTTTAAACAATTTCAGTAATATAGTCATTTCTATTATGTTAATATTATTGTGTTTATATTTTTAGATCTAAAATAATTATGTATTCACTTATTTTGTTTATAGCATTAAATCACATGTTTAAATAATTAGAAAAAACGGCGAAAAATGATGCAAAAAAGCTATACAAATAAATTTGGCTTAATATCCTAAGCAAAAGTTTATTCAAATGAATTATGAAAGGGATTAAAAAGATAAAAGGATAATTAAATTAAATAAATACTTGATTAAAATGAAATCAAAATAATTCTTAATTACCTAGTGTATATTATATTAAGGTGCGCTTTAGTTGAACTTAGAAAACAGAACTAAAAGCTTATATAGAAAAAGAACAAAAAAATAATGCGGCAGGGACCAAACCCGGGACCTAACATACAAAATTGAAGGCAACTTTACTGAGCTACTCTGAGATATTATACGGTATAATCACATATATCAATTAACGCTGTACAAAAAAATCCAAAAAAATTCCGGGGTCGCGGCCATGCCCGTAACTTCTATGAGGCCAGTGAGCCGATCGATCGCCTTCGTCCTAACTTGGGGAGGGGGCCCAATATTTTTATACGTATTTATTTATATATATATATATATATTTATGCCTAAATTTTTAAAATTATGTGTATAGTATTCATATTCTCCGCATATCCAAAATTCAATATGTAATATAATATAGATACTCGAATCTTAAAGATTTTATATATTTAGGTTTGTATTTTCATTATTTACAATTACCTTTTTTTTGAACTACATCTACTGTTTAAATTTTATGTTATTTTTCATATTTCATATTTTTTTAAAATATAAGAAGGGTCCAATCCGGAGCCCGAATTTCGAGGTTCGCTTCAGGTCCTGACTTATTTAGGTATGGGCCTTGTCGTAGGTCAGGTGTTCGAATCCTCTAGGGACCTTTATTGCCCGTAGTTTGTGGGATCTTGGGGTGTGTCCCATGGACCAAGAAGGATTAGTCCCGCTGGAAGCCGTGTTCGTCTCATAGCCGACGATGATGTCGGATTCAATTTAGACTGAATGTAGTCGAAGTGTGACGACTGCGATGGCGTTGTATGGAGTACCCCAAAACAAAAGAAGAAATTTTATATAATAAAATTCTCCTTATGGTTGGTACGATTGAAAGCTATTTATAGCAATAATCAAACAAACACTCCCGAGTTTCAAGTAAAGCTGGCGAAATCAGTTAACTTTTCGGACTCATAAGCTTGCATATTGCAATTGCAAAGCAAACACATTATTTTATTTTCCAATCTTAAAAATGAATTTTCATTATTTTTTCCGTCGGTTATGATAAGCTTCCATTGTTAAATTAACTACGTTCAATCCTCTCATTGAATAATTAGGAAAAAAATCTAATAATTGCACCACCACTGATGGATCTCTAATTCTTAAAAGAATTAGAAAATTTGGGGTCCACGCGGATTACCAGCAACTCAACGATATTCGACCAACTGGAATTCCATTCTAACAACTGGCTAACCATATTGTTACCAAAGTAATGATGTTGTATTATCTCGGAAGGACACATTTACCCCTATCAGAATTTATATATATACTCAGACCCATACCATCCCGTCTATCAACGGAAAAAATATAAAGGAAAAAGAAAGAGTAAATGGGGAATTACATGTCGTGCGCAACATCCATACCGGCTTCGATCAAGAGCTTCAGCGGGGGCACAAAGGTCATTTTCCCAACCGGCGAGGCCCGAAGGATCAACGAGCCCACCAATGTAGCCGAGCTCATGTTGGAGACGCCCAACCATTTTCTAGTGGACGCAAAGTCCTTGCTCGTCGGAAAGAGATTTCCTGCTTTGAACTCCGATGAAGAGCTCCAAATGGGCCGGGTCTACCTTCTCTTTCCGATGAGGAGGCTGAACGCAGTGGTCACCGCTGCTGACGTGGCACTGACATGCTCGACGCCGGGCAAGAGTGGGTCGAGGGTATCGCCGGGAGGAGACGAAGCTGATGATAGAGTGACAACGTGTAATAATAGTCTTGGATCAAATAGTGTCGATGAAGATCAGTTATTTTTGCTGCAGCATAGGTTGTCTGTGCGTAGCAGCAGATCGAAGAGGCCGCCGCTGGAGTCCATAGCGGAAGAGCCAGCCTATGTCAGATTAATTGATCTAATTGATTATTAATAGGTTTTAACAAAGGGTGTTTTTTCTTCTTTTTTTTAGGGACAAATCACTGCATTGTAGTAATGAATGATATAGTTTACTATTAAAGAAATATATTACATCTAAAAATAGTTAAAATCGACCAAAAATCGTATTAGAAAACTAAAAGCAGACAAAAGCCTCGAGTGAGGTCTTGGTCTAGTAGTCAAGGATGAGGCCTTAAGGACTTGTGGTTAAAGGCGATTGTGGAATTAAATTCTCCCTCTCACAATTTTGTTGAGTAGTCCCCATTGACTTTACGATCAATGACTATCGTTGTCAGGTGAGTTGGGGACATATCCATCTGACCTGGGGATTAGTCCCACATCTGAAATATGTGGCGCAATTAAGTCTCCGCCAGGTCTGTGTGGCGCAAGCCCATTTCGGTATTTAGGGCTAGCACATAGCCAGGTCGAGTGGGGATACTTCGGGACAGAAAAAAAACAAACAAAAGGCCTAGTTGGCATGAAACTCGACCACGTGGCGTAAGATCCAGGCGAATTGCGGGGTGGAGCTGGAGAAAAATTCAAAGATAGGGTTCCCTGGTTAAAATTCTTCGCGTGAAAACATTCTTCGAGAAATATTTCTATTAGTATAATAAAAAAGCATACCGGTGACCTCTCTGTTTTCCAACAAGTAGCTAGTAGGACTAAAAAATTTATTACAGGTGAATGTTAAGATATTCTATAATCACTCCATTTTCTGATACACCAATTCGTTGATCACTTAAATCTTACTTTCCAAAATCTCTTTTATCAAAATATCGACCCTCTTCTTCAAAGTAAAGCCTCGTGTTCATGTGCTCCCGGTCGCTCAATTCCAGGTATTTTTCTTCCATCAGTTTACGCCTGCTCTTTTTCATGTGCTTTCGAACATCCTGCTCCTGGGTTAGTTCATTTCGTTCACTTCTCGATTTTCTGTTCGTGGGTTATGTGTGTTTCTCAACGTGGTTCCTCTCTGTAAACTCCACGGATATAGAAAGGTATTAGCTCTCAATTTCGCTACATCTATTCTTTTCTTCTTAGTACAGAGTTCACTAACCTTGGCTACATATACCTCTCCAATGAAACTTCTTAAAAAGAGGTCGTCATCCTAAAACAAATTAGTTATAGGTGAAGTTGTTACTTGATATGTATAGTGAATTTAAGAGTTTGATTTGTTCGATATGGGACAACACTCACTTAATTAGAATCTCAACACGTCACCCTCATGTGTGGCATGACCAACCTAACAAGTGGACATACGAATCGGACAGTGAGGGAAGATCGAACCGGTTCTAGAGCGGAAGATTGCTCTGATACCATCTTAGAAATCAAGGTTTTCATTCTAAAACCAATTGGTGATATGTGGAGCTGCCTCTTGATATATATAGTGGGTTTTAACGCTTGATTTGTACGGTGTGGGATAACACCCACTTAATTAGAAACTCAACAAAACTTTAATATAATGTTTGGTTTATAGTGTGCCCATTGTTCGCTATTTCTTATTTCAGTGCTTCTTGCCAATCTAAGCTCTGTTCAAACCTCGTCCTTCAATTTCGAAAAATCTAAGCTCTGTTCCAAGTCCTCGTCCATCAATTTCACCAACTAGGCCCTCCCATGGAGGGAGGATAAAGGGTCTGTCTTCTTAGGATTGACCATTTAGCTTTTACTTTTTGCCTGGAATAACATTTCTTTATGGTGACGTATTAATTGCTCGGTTGTATCTAATCTAGACGGAGTTAGAAAACCAGTGTCTGCCAGCAGGGCCGGTCCTAACAATTAGTAGGCCCTGGGGCAAAACACAAAAAGAAGGCCCTTCGATGTAACTATTTATTTTTGTCGTCATAACAATATTAAACGAACAAATAATGCGAATATGAAAATCGATAAATAATCGTTGCTTATAATAATCTCAAAATAAGCCAAATAATCACAAAAAAATATTACGACGAGCATTTTTAGATGCAAAATCATCGATCAATGTATCCATATCAATAGTATCCAATAAATTCCTCTCAATACATAGGATAGCGAGACCATTCAATCTTTGTCGCGACATCGACGATCTCAAGTATGTTTTCAACAATTTTAACTTGGAGAAACTTCTTTCCGCTGATGCCACAGTCACTGGTACAGTCAAAAAAATTCGATAAGCAATGTAAGCATTTGGATAACAATCAACAGTTTTAACAAAGTCTAGAATTTCTAACACTGACATTATGCGATTCGGTAAAGTAGCTTGTCGCACCTTGAACTCAGAAAAAAGATCATTTGCGTTAACATCTGATATATTCTCATGAGAAAACGTGTTCTGAAAATGAGAGCTATGTTCTTTAAGTTCACTATCATTCAATGCTCTCAACTTTTTTCGAATCATATAAGAACCCAAAAATATTTTCAAATGTCTTTAGTTGTTCAAACCTATTCTTCAATGAAGTCCCAGCCATATCCATTATAACTAAAAAAAATCTATTTTAAAGGATTCGTCAGAAGTACGCGTTTCTTCAACATATTATTTTCATCAAATTGTCAACGTTTTGATCGATACACGGGTTCAATATCCATCTCAAATGCAATATCTTTTGCAACATTCATAGAAGAAATAAATCTCTCGTCTCTATACTTACTAAAATATGCCATCACATTTTCTACATGATCCAACGTAGTATCAATGCACATTGATTTAGACTGTAACTTCTTACTCACCATGTTAATGGTAAATAAGATATCATACCAAATGACCATCCCATGTAAATATTCAAAACTCTCAAGTGCGCTTACTAAACTTTGAGCCTCGCTGGTAGATAAAGCATCATCACAAGAGGTACACAATTCTAACAAAGCGGATCTAATTTGAGGAGCTTGAAACCTAATAGCTTTGACACTTTTAATTCTACTTTCCCAACGCGTATTACACAAAGATTTCACTGTTAAACTTGGAACATTATTAAGTAAAATATTCCATCTTTTTGTCGAACTTGAAAACAACACATATATTCGCTGCACAACACCAAAAAATGATTTAGCTTTAACACAAGAGTGTGCTATATCAATAAGCGTAACATTAAGACTATGAGAGGCACATGGCATATATAATGCTGTAGGATTGATTTAAAGTAATCGCTTTTGCACCCCTTTATTTTTTCCTTTCATGTTAGAACCATTGTCATAACCTTGTCCCCTTAAATCTTCAATACTAAGATCAAGTGAACTTAGTGCATTTAACAATTTGTTAGTAAGTCCTAATCCGGAAGTATCATCTACCTTCATAAACTCTAAAAAGTATTCATCTATTTCTATTTTTTCTATTTGACATGTTGACACATCGTACTACCAACGACATTTGTTCTTGATGACTAAAATCCGGGGTACAATCAAGAATTATTGAGAAATATTTTGCCTCTTTAATGATCTTAATAATAGAATTTCTCACGGCATCTCCTAAAAGAAAAATCAACTCATTCTGAATTTTATGGCCAAGATAATGATGATGAATATCATTCTTTTGAATGCGTCTAACATGATCTTGCATAACAACATCAAATTCAGCAATCATCTCAATCAATCCCAAGAAGTTACCATTATTATCCTGATAAAGTTTCTCATTAGTTCCCCGAAAAGCCAAATGACGTTTAGAAAGACATTTTACAACAGAGATGATTCTCATTAAAACTTGTCTCCATCGATCTTTCTCTCATCTTATCTCATCTTGCAAACCTTTGTCAATTGTTTGGTTACTTCTTAACCTCAATCGCAATTCATTCCACGTATTCATGTTGATGATATGCTTAACACTATTCTCGTGGTCGTGGAGTCTCTGACTAAGATGCTTCCAATCTCTAAATCCTTCACTTGCTAATAAACTTTTACTATTATTGGATTTGAACAACTTGTAACAAAAACAATAAATTTGTCCTCATGCTTACTATAAACCAACCATTTTCTATCACTAGTCTCTCCATTACTCAACTTTTGTGAATAATAAGAATAAGAAAAATGCCTCGAAAGATTATCCTTAGGAAATACAAGAGTTAAATCTCTAATAGGCCCCTTATCAACCAAAATATCCCTTGATTTGTTATCAAAATTATCCCAATTTCTAGGATCGTATATGTCTATAGGATTGCTAGGTTGTTCGCGAGCCTTCGGATTTGCATCATTAGATATATTTAGTATGCTAACGTGCTCATTCAAATTGACAATATTCTCAACCACATTATTTTCACAATCCACATCACACATTTCATTGACACTATTCTCAGCATTGTCAAATGATTCACACAATATTTCATGATCCACATCAGATTGTTCACCTCTTTTAACAACAAACTTATCGAGTGCTCCTTTTTGTGATTCTATAAATTTTTCTTCTTGTTCTTTTCTTTTTCTCTTTTGACTACCTGATAAATGCTTCTTAGACAACTTATTGCGAAAATTCCTAAAATCACGCAAACAAGGAAATAGTCAAGCAATCACAAATAAATAGGAAAAATAACACCTGATTGTATAAAGTTGTAGAGCCTTGGCCTAGTTTTGCTGCTTCTTTGATTCTCGATCTCCAGGAATGCAAAATTCTCGATCTCTATTCTGTAATTCGAAAATCTCAATAGAAAAAGTCAATCGTGCGTCTGTGGTAGAGGAAGAGAAGAGGGAGTGGGCTTTGCAATTTCTTTACCATTATCAGTGAGTTGGGCTATATTAATGAGTTGGGCTATATTAATGTATGTTTAATTGATCTACGTATTATAATAATTTGGTCTAGATTTTAAGTGAGGCCTGGTGTCACATGTGAGTTTGTGGACTTTATTGCCTAGGTGGCCCAATTAATTTAAATAAATATATTGTGGATTTTACTAATGGACTTCTATTTTTTAAAAACTAATTAGATATATGTATATATAGTATTATATAATAATACTGGGGCCCCATTTGAAATGGGCCTGGGGCGGTCGCCCCTATTGCCCCCCTTCTGGGTCGGCCCTGTCTGCCAGCTGGATGGTGTTCATTGGCTATCCTGGATATTAAATTGTTTTATAGATTACAATTACTATATAATTTCTTTATTGAGTGAGTACGGTAAGCAAATTCTTGATTCCTTGCCGCTAAATCACCAGTCGAACCACAATCTCGTAAGGTAACCATACTCCGTGAGCGTTGCCCAAATTGACCCACAAAAGCTTCCAAATTTCACGCTGAATTATCGCTTGTCGGCCACAATAATGACTCGCAGTTTCTGACGGCAATTAGTTTTTTTGTACAGTTCTTTGAGCTTCCCCTTCAGTACAATTTCGGAGCACTATTAGATTAAAAGCACTCTTCGGACATAAGGCAGGGCTGAAATGTTCTTCGTTCTTGCTTATCATATTACATGCAAAACAATGAGTTCAGTTCCGTACCACTGTAAACTCTGGCGATTGTTGAACATCGCTGCAGTTTCATAAAAGCTTTCACATTGCACTAAGGTTTTTCTTGCAAATCACTGTAAGTAAATCATTCATTGTTTTGTTGTATTTTAAATTTCCTGATTGAGTTTGCTGCTTCTATTTTCATACTAGCGCAATTACAGATAGTTATAGCGGAGTAACAATATATGGTCTAGAACTTTTGTACTCTTAAAATTATTTGCTTATGTTATCGCTATTATTGTATGATTAAAATGCCAACAAGTAAAGGAAAAAATACAGTTCGTTAGAGAATTGTAGAAGAGAAATGAAAAAATGAGCTTGTTAGAAAATAGAAGTAATTTAGTCCACTCTGAATAGCAATCTTGCTCTTTTTTACAATGTATAGCAAGCACGACTGAATTACTACCGAAGGTAGCAAATTGTGAGTTTTGCAATGCAAACAGATATATTTAGAACGGCATGCATTTTGTTGGGTCATTAGAGAAGATAAAACCTCCAACTTCGAAATGCGTCCTAATTATTAGATTTGTACATAGGCAATCATCATGAAGATGGTAAACATTTTTGGCAATATGTTCGTACTTACAACAATATGTTTGCGTTCACATCATTAGGCGTTCATTATGATATATCTTTAGCGAAAATGACCAGTGGCATATATACATATCGAGTGCAACATCAACTATACCATTTTATGGATCAATTAATCTTGTATACTCGCCGAAATCCAAAAAACCTCCAATTGTATTTCATTGATCCGGAACATGAAATCTCGAATCCCATGTCAATACCTTACAAATTTTTCTATGTCTTTTTTGCCATATACAATAACTTAGTAAAATTTGCATATGAAAATTTTATCTAATGAAGTTTATTTCATTCTTTACAGAAATGACACAGAATACTCACACATGTACCCTTCTGGAAGTTGGATGACAGTCCACGATAGCAACTACCAGGTGGACCTTGCTACATTTCAGTGTCCGGATGAAGTTATCATCTCCATCCTTAAAGGACACCCTCTCTGACCGCCTCCGTACAAATGGAATATACGACGAAGATCTATGTAATCGGTGATGACGTGGAATATACGACGAAGATCAATCAAAGACACGTCGTCCTGACATAGAACCTAGTGGCCATGGTGCTCGATCTACCGCATCACGAAGAATACGACCAACTACCTACCGATGCGGTGATCGTTGAGACATGCTCCGGATGGGATACAAGCCCCGGCTGACCAAACTGGCAACTTTCCAAAACAGCGGGATCCCACACCCGTGGCGGACTCTGTTCGACATCATCAATAAATGCCTCTCCCCAAAGCACTCCGGGTTTGACAAGGCAAATGGAAACTTCCTTCGCATATTCCATGGAGTAATCTTTTCGAAGAAATATGACGTGGCTAAACTAATATGGAATGATTTAGCAGACCAGATGCGTCAGAGGGAGATAAATCGAAGGTGAAGTTCCTTCCATACGTTAGGTGGTTTCCGGTGGTGATCTCCCACTTCATGGACGTACATTCGGAGATCCCGCTTCTACCACCAGTTGGAGGATATATCTCGCCTCGCCTTCGCTTCTTTCATAACCGAAGGCAGCCGACCTAGCACTCCAACTGATGTTGATCCCATTGGAGCTGCTAAGCCTAACCGATCCAACCCACGAGGCCTACAAGGATTATTGCCAAAATAACTCCATCACGGAGGAAATGGTACAGGCTATGGATCAAGCTCTGGCGCATTCTCAACGCGAATCCTTGGTGGAAACAACCGAGCCCGAAGCCGCGGCTCAGGAGACAAAAACACCGGCTGTTGAGCCCAATGGTGTCCCTCAAGTCGAATCTCCTGAGGCCACCGAGTTTGATGAAGAATACAGACTTCAACGAAGGGGCTCATGCCGACAGCAGATATCTGCCCCGTCTCTATCTCCTTCGACGCAAATGGCTTCGGTGACATCTCCTCCACCATCAACGGTTCAGACAACCACACAGATTCACATTGAATCTGTTTCAACACCCATAGAGGTGATACATACCGTATCATCTCAAGGATTGGGTGGAAGCCCCGTTGGACCTCCGATATCTTCGGAGCAAACAATGGGCCAACCCACTGAAGTGGTGACTTCAGGGTTGATAACGGATATCCCTGGATGTTCCGGTACTTCAAGACCTCTTCCAGGCGGCACATCAGAAATCTTTCAAGACCTTTTCCGATGTTGTGACAGTGGAGCGCCTCCCTGGCCCCACTCCGAAACCACCAATGATCGTGACGGAACAACGGTTACAAGAAGTCCTCTACACAGCCATCTCTTCTCTTGAAGACCGACTGATGGATAGGATGCTCCAAGCAATTGAGACTTTGCGGCAGGATATCCGGAAAGCACCAGTCTCAGAGGCCATTCCGTCCGAAGCCCACACCACACCCGTCTCCTCACCACCACTAACCATCACCATGCACACCCCCATACAGCCCACCCTCACATCACCTTCCCTCATCAACCCATACACCATGCCAATCACCCAGCTTCATGACATCCTTATTTCCCGACTACAAGCCTTAGAGACCAGAACCCCAGCTGAGGAGAGTCTCTACAAACGGATAGTCGATGAACCTGAGCCGCCCGCCCAAACAAGGTGCCGTAAAGAAAGCTCCCGCACCAAAAGAAGACATGACGATTCCGATGATCCGGATCGTCATGAGGGGGAGAAACGGAAAAGGACCACACGCAGCGGCCGTGGTCAGAGTCGAGAAAAACAAACGACTCAAGAAGCTGGAGGATCATCCACAAACCCACCAACCACACAACCCACTACCCGCCAACAAACAACCACAACTCCCACCATATTCCACACACAAACACTACCGCCCTCTCCCACAAATCCAAATCCAATCCCTACCTCCAACATCCTCCAAAACCAACCAGAAGCAGTCGTCTACGATCCACATGCGATCGTAGATGATTACATCCTAAACGAGAAGGGGATGACGCAATGGGAACCAGATGAAGCTGTTCAAGCCGACTCTCCCAAATACTTCTTACAACAAGATTCTGTTGACTTGGTGCTGCGTAAAGATGAAGAACTTCAAGAAGACGAGAACTACAACTCCGCTCTCCCTGAACTACTAGAAATGATCAGGCATAGAGTCGACTCACCTCCCCGGTCATCAAAGGGGACCGTCAGAGTCAAGACGCCTTGGGAGAATATACAGATTGAAGTTCCGTTCATTAAAGATATAATGAAGCAGATATGGAGGGCTCTTAACGGCATAAAGAAGCTCAATGAACTAAATCTACAGGGTATCTCCCATTGGGAAGATAGGAAGAAGATGGAGCACATCTTCATGCTCAACTATCTTGGTCCAGATCGAAGTGGCATCCCAACGGATCAACTCAAGAAAAATTTCAGGGACAAGCCACCGATCCTCCAACTCGTGGGCGTTTCGCACTCGATTGGAAGCTATTCGACCCCTATCTATCACATAGAGCGAGCGGACAACAACCATACTCCAGAGGAGTTAGATGAGAGTTATCTGTCGTTCCTTCCACCAGACGAATTATATCGTCTGTTCCTGATGTACAAGAGAAAATACCAGACGCCCTCTGGTTACATCAAGATGGAAGGACTCGAAGGGTTAAAGAGATTCATGGTGCGGCAGATAGAGTATCACACCGCAAACGACCTTCAAACTATTATAGAGAACAATATGAAGAAGGTCAACGTGGAGTCTCCGCTCATGAAGGGCTTCCCACTCAACGAATTCCCCGAGAATTACATATTCAAGAAACCCGGCCTTGCCATAACTTATCGGAATCCGACTATTGGAAAGACGAGAGCTATGATGAAGTCAGAAATCCACAAATTCTGTGACGGGACGTTGAAGATAATGAGGAAGAACATCCAGAAGAGGTTGGCGGAGATCACTGAAGAGACGATCTTCAAGGATCTTGGAGAAGAAGAGGCCCCCCTCCTAAATGAGCTTCTGGATGCAATTAATGAAAGATTGGAGTTGAGGAATGTTATCCGACACTACGAGACAACTTTGGGATTAAGGAAATCATTCTACACTCGACAAGGATAAACGGAGCTGAAATAAAGACAAACACAAAGGGGAAGATTGAAGAGATATTATAATTGTGCTTTGTTATTTTGTTATCCTTGTACTTAGGGGCATAATTCATAATTTTGATAGTGTAGGACTTCATAGTAAATATGCCATGTAAATATGTATAAAAACAATGTACACTATCGAAATCAATACACAAGTTATTTTCAGAAAAATTACAAGCACTGAATTCACATTCTAAGAGAGAGAAAAGCAATCGAAAAACTCTCTAATCGTTTCTCTCTCAAGATCTTCAAAGCCTATATTCGACCGAAAGTAATTTGTAAGATTTCTCATTCGAGTATCTAGAATCCACGGTTAGATCAATCGTTAGTTGATATAATAGGACCTAACACATATCCCTAACAAAGACCACACTTAGCGCAAAAGTTGCCCATATTGAATTTTCAGAGTTTTTTTACTTGGCTTAATGATTCAAAAGAATGCAAACGGCGAAAACAACGGAATGTAATTGGTCGCACAATGAACTGTCATCCAACTGAAGTTGAAAGATTTTACTTGAGATTATTACTACTACATGTTACGATACCAACTTCATTCCACCTTATAAGAACAATGAATGGACTTCTTTTAAAACATTTAGAGAAGCGACACAAATGTTGGGTTTAATGGAAAATGATAATACGCCAAATGTGTCTTCAAGAAGTTGTAGCTACTTGATGCCTAGAGCATCGCAGCAAATATTTTCTACAATTCTGGTTTATTGTTCTCCGAAAAATCCAAACATGGTTGAAATTTCAAAACTAAATATATAGTTGTTAGGAATATTTTGTAGTGTCCTTAAATATTAAGTCTTGGGTCTATTTTTGTAGTTAATTAGTATGTAGTTGGTTGTGGGGCCGCTACGTATATTATATAAATTAGGTCTTAGGCTTTAATATACCAACTCATGTGGCATGTAAGGCCTCCTTTACCCTTTTAGGATTTTTATCAAAAGAATTATTTTGCAAGCCACCCTGAACTTTCCAAATTAGGAATCACGTACAAACACACACTGCAAGGTGTTCTTCAATTTCGTTTGCAACTTGCCTATGCGCCCGCTTTCAAGCCGATCCAAATGAATCCCACATGAATGCTGTCAAGAGGATTCTACGATATCTCAAAGGAACTCCAAACTTAGGGCTTTGGTATTCTAAAAATACTGACTTTCAACTTATTGGTTATACTGATACTGACTATGCAGGTTGTCGAATGGACAGAAAAAGCACGTCTGGCGGAGCACAATTTTTAGGCGAAAAGTTGGTCTGCTGGTCTTCAAAGAAACAAAATTGTGTATCAATAATGACGGCCGAGGCAGAATACGTTGCAGCTGCCAGCTGTTGCTCGTAAATTCTATGGATGCGGACACAACTACGCGATATTTTAACAACATTCCCATTTATAGTGATTCTCAAAGTGTTATAGCCATTACTTGCAATCCTGTTCATCATTCACGCACGAAACACATAGACATACGATATCACTTTATAAAAGATCATGTAGAAAAAGGCACAATAGATATGTATTTTGTTAAAACGGAGTTCAACTTGCCGACTTATTCACTAAGGCATTGGATGAAAAACGATTTCAATTCCTTATTGCTAAGTTAGGCATGTTGAATCTCAATTTTACTTGAATTGTGTTTTACATGCTCTCCTATGCTTCAATTTGATATTCTATGTGCTTCTTAATATTTCTTGATTATTATGCATGACTCTATGTTTTAATTTTTTTATTAAAATTAAAAAAAAATAAAAAAAAATATATTTTATATATATATATATATTTTATTTTTTTACATAAAATACATATATATAATAATGCATATATATAAATATTATAAAAATAAAAAAAGGGGGATGACGATGATTTTGACCATTTTTGAAATCACTCACAAAAATATTTCTTCGAAATATATGGTTAAATTCTTTGCCTAAAATTCAATATAACAATCTTTTATTCAAAAGAACTTTGTATGATTCACTAGACACAAAGCCACACCATATATGTGAGAATTTGAACCTCAATTTTTTTTAGTGTCATACTTCAAATGACTATCTTTTGGTTTGTACTTCGTAGCCTCAATCTTGCTTTTGTGTTTTGTTTGTCATGAAAATGATAAGGGCATATTAGGAAATTCCTCACTTGGCCTAAATTATAATCCTTTATTTTTTCCTCTAGATATCCCCTTTGAGCCTTCTCCGATATTCTTTTTCTTTATCAAACACCCGGTTAAGCCTTCAACATTTATTCAAATGAGTCGGGGTTACTCAATCAAGAAAAAGAGGGGGAGAGCTAAAGTGATGCACATTACGCATTTCTCAATCGTTATAGAAGAAAAACACTGATCTCATTGTGAGCTTCTCCTAAATAATCTCGTATACTCCTAGAAGTGAACTTCTCCAATGATAATCTAGATCTTAAGTAGAGAAAACGAGAAAAGAAGCACAGTCTTGGGTTCGAACTCCATAACTGTGAAACTTTCTAAAGGAACACAGTCTCGACCCAAAATCAAAGAAGATCTTATCTCTCAAATCACTGAAAGAAATTACTACAGAAAGGAAAATCAAAAGGCTCAGAATGAAATCTCACAGAAAGGACCCCTGGAAGAGAAGAATTCTTAAGCTCACTAACCCAAAATTCCTACCCCTTAGTCAGAGCCTAAAAATAATCCTTTAAAAGTCCATTTGATTCAAAATGACGAACTCTCACTTGGCAAGTTTATTAAATATGCTACGATAAAAAATTCATTGATATAATTTTGTCGTGATGATATGAGTGATATATCTACTAAATATTTTCATGATAAAAATAAATTGAGTGCTATGAGCGAAACTTGCGAGAGTTGTCAAAATGATTCATACTATGCTCTTAGAATACTAGTTTAGTTATCTGATTTTATGGCAAATTATTGTTATATATATCTTGGAAATTTTTTTTCGTGTGATTAAAAATTTATAATAAATAAATCTGACCCCGAAAAAAAAAATTAGTTTTCATTTTTATTTTATTTTTTATTTTTTTATATTTTATTATTATTTTTTTATTTTATTCGCACATTTTAAATGCATTATTACATGCATTGGTTCAGACTTGATAAAATGCGAAATTATTCTTGAAAAATGCAACATTTTCATTAACTATGCTGAATTGCTTAGAATGTGTTAATTATTCTTAAATCGGAAATTTTCATATGTACCAAAAATATGTGTAGGTACTGAAAAGTTTATTCATGCAATTGTTGCGGGGGAGTTTTTATATGAGAATTTGTTATTATCTTCTACATTCGTAGAAACTTGAATTCTAACAATTTATTAAGTCTCGCAGAAAATTTAGAGCTCATCCGAGGAGTTAAATGTTGAATTTCATCAACATCAGGAGACCATTTCCTCCCTTGCGGAATACATGGAGTATTATACAAATTATTTTTGGGTTAATTCATAAATTTTATTTCCGACCTAATTTTATCTAAAGCCCAAGAATAATACTTTCGGCCCAAAAGAATTTTTACTTTACCCCATCGTAAAGTATTAATATCACTTTATCATTCGAAAAACTCATTCACACGTTACAAATTCCCGTCGCAAAACTTTTCATCTTTTAAGAAAAAGCTTCGAACCGACTTCGGCATTTCAAATTTTAGCTTAAACGTGCGGATTTCGAAGATATGGCAAGTCCCAACTACCCTCATATCTATCCTTCTGGAAGTTATATGACCATCCAAGACAACAACTTCCAACTGGATTTGACAACATTTCGGTGTCCGGATGACATCATGCTATCCATACTCAAAGGACACCCCTTATGGCCAGCTCTGACCATGACGGCCACCGTACCGATGGTCTATCTCCAGCAATTATGGGGATGCATGCAGAGCTTCGTCAACGGCGACAGCGTGGAATACATGACTAAGCTCAATACAAGACACATCGCCCTGACGAAAAACTTGATGGCTATGGTGCTCGATCTCCCGCACTACGATAAATACGACCGATTACCAACGGACGCGGAGATCGTAGAAGACATGCTCCGGATGGGATCAAACCGCCGCTAAATAAACTGGCAAACTTTCAAAATAACGACATTCCTCATCCATGGAAGACTCTGTTCGGCATCATCAACAAATGTCTCTCCCCAAAACACTCCGGATTCGACAAGGCAAATGGCAACATTCTTCGTATTTTTCACGGAGTGGTCTTCTCCAAGAGATATGACGTGGCTCAGCTGATCTGGAATGATCTCGCCGACCAAATGCGTCAGAGGGAGACGAAGTCGAAGGCCCGATCTCTTCCGTATGTACGATGATTTCCATTACTGATCTCGCATTTCATGGAAGTCCACCCAGAGATCCCGAAACTTCCACCGATCGCGGACTACATCCCGCCACGCCTTTGATTCTTCCACAACCCGAAGGCCGCCGATCTAGCACTCTAATCCATGCTGAACACCCATAGAGGTGATACCCATAGAGACACCGGGAAAATTGAATCTTTGAATCTTCCACAGATTCAAATTGAATCTGTCTCAACACCCATAGAGGTGATACCTATCTTATCATCTCAAGGATTGGGTGGAAGCCCTATTGGACCCCCGATATCTTCGGAGCCAACAATAGGCCAACCCTCTGAAGTGGTGACTTCAGGGTTGATAACGAATGTCCTTGGACGTACTGGACCCTCAAGACCTACTATAGGCGGCACATCGGAAATCTACTCCGATGTTGTGACAGGGGACCGCCTCCCTGGCCCCACTCCACCGATGTTCGTGACGGAGCACAGACTACAAGAAGCACTCTCCTCAGCCCTATCTTCACTAGAAGACCGTCTAATGGACCGAATGCTCCATGCTCTCGAGACTTCCCGAAGAGACACCGGAAAAACACCAGTCTCAGAAGCTGCTCCCACCGACACACAAACCACATCCGTCTCCTCACCACTTCCTACCACCACTCTACACACCCCACTACACCCAATCCTCACCACCCCAACTTCCTCACCCTCACTTATCAACCCATACACCATTCCGGTCCCTCAGCTTCACGATATCCTCATCTCGCGCCTTCTCGCACTAGAGACAAGAACTCCAGCAGAAGAAAGTCTCTACAGAAGATTAATAAATGAACCAGAGCCGTCAGCACAAACAACGTTCCGTGAAGAAAGCTCCCGCCCCAAACGTAGAAAGACTCCAGAAGCTGGAGGATCGTCCTCACACCCACCAACCACACAACCTCAACCTCAAACCCGCCAACAAACAACTACACCTCCCACCATATCCCAAACACTAACCCTCTCTCCTACAAATCCAAATCCTATCCCAACCTCAAACTTTCCCCAAGTTCATCAAGAAGCAGTTGCCTACGATCCACATCTGATCGTAGATGACTACATACTAAACGAGAAGTGGACGACGAAATGGGAACCACAGGAAGCTGCTCAAGCTTGACTCTCCAACGTCAGATACTTCCTACAACAAGCTTCAATGGGCTTGGTACTGCTTGAAGAAGAAGAAATTCAAGAAGGCGAAGAAAACTGAAGGAAATTCAAGAAATTCGTAGTGGCATTCGAGCTGATCAACTGAAGGAAAACTTCAAGAACAAGCCACCGATTCTCCAACTCGTCGGAGTCTCTCATACGATCGGAAGATATCGAACTCCTATCTACATAATTGAGCGAGCGGACAATAACCGCACTCGAGAAGAGATGGATGAAAGCTATCTCCCATTCCTTCCACCGGATGAAGTTTACCAAATATATCAAATGTACAAGAGAAAGTACAAGACACATCCTGGATATATCAAGACTGAACGACTCGAGGGGCTGAAAAGATTCATGGTGCGGCAAATCAAATACCACACCGCACACGATCTTCAAATTGCAATAGAGAACAACATGAAGAAGGTCATGATGGAATCTCCGCTTATGAAGCGCTGCCCACTTAACAACTTTCCCGAGAACTACATTTTCAAGACCCCTGGCCTCGCCATAACCTATCTAAATCCAGTCATTGGAAAGACAAGTGCTATGATGAAGTCAGAAGTTCATAAATTCTGCGACGGGACACTTAAGTTAGTGCGGAAGAACATACTGAAGAGATTGGGAGAGATTACCGAAGAGACAATCTTCGAAGATCTTTGTGAAGAGGAGGCTCCACTCCTGAACGAGCTTCGAGATGCCATTAACGAAAGATTGAAGTTGAGGAATGCTGTTCGACGCTACGAGACAGCATTGGGATTGAGGAAGTATTTTTACGCCCGACAAGGATAAAAAGAGCTGAAACGACAACAAGCACAAGGGGGGAGATTGAAGACTATATTAGAATTGTTCTTTATTATTTCATTATCCTTGTAATTAGGGGCGTAATTAGAAATATTGATAGTGTAGGACTTCAGAGTAATTATTCCTTAAATATAGGTATAAATATGATGTACACTATCAATGTAAAAACATCATTCGTTATTGAGAAAATAATAAGTTTCGAATTAATATTTTAAACGAGAGGTAACGTTCGAGAAACAAGGAAACATCTAACAACCTCTCAAGATCTTCAAAGCAGATATTCGACCGATCGTATAACGTAAGATTTCTTACTCGAATACCTAGAATTCGTGCTTAGATTGTTTGTTGATTGATGAAACATGACCTAACACTAGGAACATGCGACCTCATCCATGACAGACTAACCATCAAAGGAGTATCTTACGTCAAAGGCTTAAGCTACAACCTATTCTGCAGAGGACACTTCTGTTTACTTACGAGTGTCCCTAGTTTTTGATACAGAAGAAAATTTAGAAAATAAGTCATTTCTATAAATTTTCTTCTTAAATTCTATGCTACACTCTCTCCTTTGCATGTTTCACCTCTTTAACTATTCTACCCGTGGATGGAGTAGAAAAAGAGTTAGTAAAAATCTTTTTCGCCTTCGAAGCATTTAAAGAAATTTTTTCTCTCCCTTTATGCTTTTTAAAGAAACTCTTTCTCTCCCTTTACGCTTTCGAAAGAACTTTTTTCTTCTTTTGAAATATTTTGTAAGATAATGGGAGGTGTTTTCTTGATTTTGGTCTTATCCTTGATAATGATTTGTCTTTCAAAGTTGAATCAGGACAAGATTTTAAAATGTTAGTCAAAACTGAGGAATTTTTTAGATTAGAAATCTCCATTAAAAGAACATTCTTTTCTGCTTCAAAATTTTTTCTTTCTGTTTCTAAAGAAGAGTTCAAATCAGCTATTTTCTTAATAATAACGGGAATATAACAGAAAGTAGAATTTTTAGAATGATCAATAGTTTCGTCCTCAACTTTAGGGATTTCTTCTAAAGGATATAATGAATTATAATCACTAGACATATTTATTTCCCGTGTATTGTAACTATTATTCAAATCAGTGTAATCAAAGGGAATGTCAGTCCTAGTTGGGGCTTTTCTTTTGGATTCTTCTAAGGCATTTATTCCGGAAGAGTTATTAAAAGCCATTAAAGAAGTTAATCCTAAACCCATGTACTTGATATCATATAATTGTTTGAAGTTTACCTTTTTCAAGTTACAAGGATTGTTGAAACCTAAGCCTTCAACATGATTATAAAATTTTATATCATGTGGCTGATTTAGAAAAATAGTTTGATCAGTTTGTCCCGTTTTTGTTAAAAGATTGTCTGAAGTCTTAATCCTAGAGTAAAGTTTATTACGTTCGTCGGAGATTTCTTTATAATTATTTCTAGAAATTTCTAAATCTCTCTGACTATCGCTAAGAGTTTTACTAAGGTCGTTTATTTGTGTCTCTAAAGTAGCTAATCTATATTCAAAACTAGTTATGGTTTCATTAGCATTAGATAATAGAATTTCTAAGTGAACTGTTCTATCTTATTGCTTTCGGAAATAATGTTCGCTAAGTGCTAGTCTCTCCTCTAACTCTTTTGTACTTTTCCGCTCATTTGTCATGTTAGCATATTTAATTTGTAAAGTTTTTCAAGGTATGTTTATCGTAAATTATTTTCGAGTTATTCTTCGAAATATTGCATTATTTGGCGAAGTGCCCTATTTTACAACAATTATAGAATTTTTGTGGCTCTTTGGCATTTTTGGATTCTGACGACTCGGTCGGTCTTTTCTTGTGCTTAGAGCTTGAGGTCCGAAGTCGACTAGCGGACGAGGAGGATTTCTTTTTGTAAAACTTTTTGCCCATCATTTTAGTAATGAGAGCAAGTTGTTTCTTGAACTCTTTCATATCGGGCTCGGAATCCGATTCTGACTCATCTTCTTCTTTTGAAGAACTCGACAATTTGATGCTTTTATCTTTATGAGATTGACTAGTTTTTCTTTCTGAAACTAGAGCTATTGAATCTTCGATCTGTTTGTCCTTTTGTTCTTTTTGTATCTGTTAGGTCCTCTTATATAACCTACCGATCGATCTAAGCACGAATTCTAGATATTCGAGTGATAAGTCTTACAAAATACCTTCGATCGAATATCTTCTTTGAAGATCTTGAGAGAGAGAGTTTCCTTTTCTCTCTCTTAGAATGTGAATTCAATGCGTGTAATTTTTCCGAAAATAAACTTGTGTATTGATTTCGATAGTGTACATTGTATTTATACATATTTACATGGTATATTTACTATTTAGTCCTACACTATCAAAACTACTAATTACGCCCCTAATTACAACGATAACAAAATAACAAAGCACAATTCTCAAGTCTCTTCAATCTCCCCCTTTGTGCTTGTCTTTGTTTCAGCTCCATTTATCCTTGTCGAGCGTAGAATGATTTTCGTAATCCCAATGATGTCTCATAACGTCGGACAGCATTCCTCAGCTCCAACCTCTCATTAATTGCATCTAGAAGCTCAGGTAAGAGTGGGGCCCCTTCTTCACCAAGACCTCGAAGATGTACTTCCTCACTAGCTTCAACGTCCCGTCACAGAACTTGTGGATTTTTGACTTCATCATAGCTCTCGTTTTTCCAATGACTGGATTCCGATAAGTTATGGCGAGGCCAGGTTTCTTGAATATGTAGTTCTCGGGAAAGTCTTTGAGTGGGAAGCCCTTCATGAGCGGAGAATCCATGTTGACCTTCTTCATGTTGTTCTCTATAGCAATTTGAAGGTCGTGTGCGATGTGATACTTGATCTGCCGCACCATGAATCTCTTCAACCCCTCGAGTCCTTCTGTCTTGATGTATCCGGAGGGCGTCTGATATTTTCTTTTTTACATCTGATACGGTAGACCTCATCCGGTGGAAGGAAGGGGAGATAGCTCTCATCCATCTCTTCTCGAGTGCGGTTGCTGTCCGATGTACGAAACCCCCATGAGTTTCCAATTGGGTGCGAACCCCCACGAGTTGGAGGATCGGTGGCTTCTCCCTGAAGTTTTTCTTGAGTTGATCCGTTGGGTGCCACTTCGATCTGGACCAAGATAGTTGAGCATGAAGATGTGCTCCATTTTCTTCCTATCTTCCCAATGTGAGATACCCCGTAGGTTTAGTTCGTTGAACTTCTTTATCCGATTGGAAGCCCTCCATATCTGCTTTCTAACATCTTCAATGAACGGGACTTCAATTCTGATATTCTCCCATGGCGTCTTGACTCTGACTGTCCCTTTTGATAAGCGGGGAGGAGAGTCAACTCTATGCCTGATCATTTTGGTAGTTCTGGGAGAGCAGAATTGTAGTTCTCGCCTTCTTGAAGTTCTTCATCTTCAAGCAGCACCAAGTCCACGGAAGCTTGTTGTAAGAAATATCTGACGTTGGAGAGTCGAGCTTGAGCAGCTTCCTCTGGTTCCCATTGCGTCATCCACTTTTCGTTTAAGATATAATCGTCTACGATCAGATGTGGATCGTAGACAACTGCTTCTGGTTGGTTTTGGAGATGGTTAGAGGTTGGGATTGGATTTGGTTTTGTAGGAGAGGGAGGTAGTGTGTGGGATGTTGTGGGAGATGTGGTCGTTTGTTGCCGGGTTGTGGGTTGTGTGGTTGGTGCGTTTGAGGATGATCTTCCAGCTTTTTGAGTCGTTGTGGGTTGCTCTCGACTAAAAACACGGCCGCTACATGTGGTTCGTTGCCTTTTCTCCCCCTCACGACGATCTGGATCATCGGGATCGTCATGTCTTCTTTTGGTGCAAGAGCTTTCTTCACGGCACCTTGTTTGAGCGGGCGGCTCGAGTTCATCGATCAGCCTTTTATAGAGACTCTCCTCAGCGGGGGTCCTGGTCTCTAAGGTGAGGAGTCGAGAGATGAGAATGTCATGAAGCTGGGTGATCGGGATGGTATAGGGGTTAATGAGTGAAGGTGATGGAGTTGGGTTGGTGATGGTGGGTTGTATGGGGGTGTGTATGGGGGTGGTTAGAGGTGGTGAGGAGACGGGGGTGGTTTGAGATTCGGACGGAGCGGCCTCGGAGATTGGTGCTTTCCCGGTATCCCTTCGAGAAGTCTTAATGGCCTGGCGCATTCTGTCAATCTGGCGATCGTCAAGAGAAGAAATGGCTGTGGAGAGTGCTTCTTGTAAGTGTTGCTCCGTCACGATCATTGGTGGAGTGGGGCTAGGGAGGCGCTCCACTGTCACAACATCGGAAAAGATTTCCGACGTGCCGCCTGGAATAGGTCTTGAGATTTCGAAACGTCCGGGGACATCCGTTATCAACCATGAAGTCACCACTTCAGTGGGTTGGCCTATTGTTTGCTCCGAAGATATCGGGGGTCCAATAGGGCTTCCACCCAATCCTTGAGATGATACGGTAGGTATCACCTCTATGGGTGTTGAAACAGATTCAAGCTGAATATGTACGGTTGGTTGATCCATAGTTGGTCGAAACCCGTAGTCTTGAAGGAGATACAGACGGGGCCGAGATTTGCTGTCGGCGAGAGCCCTTCTTTGAAGTCTGTATTCTTCATCCGATTCGATGGCCTTAGGAGATACATCTTGAGGGACACCTCCGGGCTCGACGGCTGGTGTCTCTGTCTCCTGAGCCGCGACTTCGAGCTCGGTTGTTTCCAACAAGGATGCCCTTTGAGAAGGCACCGGAGCTTGATCCACGGCCCGGACCATTTTCTTCCGTGATGGAGTTATTTTGGAAGTAGTCCTGGTAGGCCTCATCAGTTGAATCAGCTAGGCTGAGCAGCTCCAACGGGATCAACATCGGTTGGAGTGCTACGCTGCCTTCGGTTGTGAAAGAAGCGAAAGCGAGGTGGAATATGTCCTCCAACCAGTGGTAGTCTCGGGATCTCTGGAGAACGTCCATGAAATGTGAGATCAGCATCGGGAACCACAGTACGTATGGGAGGAACTTCGCCTTCGACTTCGTCTCCCTTTGACGTATCTGGTCCGCTAGATCATTCCATATAAGTTGGGCCACGTCGTAATTCTTTGAAAAGACAACTCCATGGAAGATGCGAATGATATTTCCATTCGCCTTGTCAAATCCGAAGTGCTTTGGGGAGAGACATTTGTTGATTATGCCGAACAAAGTCCTCCACGGATGTGGGATCCCGCTGTTTTGGAAATTCGTCAGTTGGTTAGTGGGGGGCTTGTATCCCATCCGGAGCATATCTTTCACGATCTCCGCGTCCGTTGGAAGTTGATCGTAGTGTTCGTAGTGCGGGAGATCAAGCATCATGGCCATTATGTTTTTGTTTAGGACGACGTGTCTTGTATTGATCTGCGTCGTGTATTCGACGTTATCTACAATGACATGGCTCTTCATACGTCCCCAAAATTGCTGGAGGTAGACCATCTGTACATAGGCAGTCATTGTCAGAGCTGGCCATAGTGGGTGTCCTTTGAGGATGGAGATGATAACTTCATCCGGACACCGAAATGTAGCACATTTCAAGTAAGATTGAGATTCAACATGCCTAACTTCGCAATAAAGAATTGTAATCATTTTTCATCCAATGCCTTAGTGAATAAGTCGGCAACTTGGAGTCCATTTTTACAAAATACATCTATAGTGTCTTTTTTTACATGATCTTTTATAAAATGATAGCGAATATCTGTGTTTTATGCGTGAATGGTGAACAGGATTGCAAGTTATGGCAAGAACACTTTGAGAATCACTGTAAATGGGAGTGTTATTAAATTCAAACCCGTAATCCCGTAGTTGTATCCGCATCCATAGAACTTGCGAGCAACAGCTAGCAGCCGCGACGTACTCCGCCTTGGCCGTCGAGGTTGACACGCAATTCTGCTTCTTTGAGGACCAGTAGACCAACTTATCGCCTAAAAATTGTGCTCTGTCAGACGTGCTTTTTATGTCCATTCGACAACCTGCATAATCAGCGTCAATATAGCCAATTAATCTAAAACCAGTATCTTTTGGATATCATAGCCCTAAGTGTGGAGTTTCTTTGAGATAGCGTAGAATTCGCTTGACTGCATGCATGTAGGACTCCTTTGGGTCAGCTTGAAAACGAGCACAGAGGCAAGTGGCGAACATGATGTCGGGTCGGCTGGACGTCAAGTAGAGAAGGGATCTGATAATAGTCCGATAGAATGTGATGTTGTCTGCTTTTCCAGACGGATCAGAATCCAATTTCCAGTTTGTTGACATAGAAGTATTCATCGGTGTGCTCTTGTCTTGATTAAATCTCTTCAGAATATCTCGGATATATTTGGTTTGACTGATGAAGATTCCATCTTCGAGTTGCTTTACTTGTAGTCCAAGAAAGAATTGGAGTTCTCCCATTAAGCTCATCTCGAATTTGGTCTTCATGAGTTCACCAAATTTCTGACAGAGACGTTCATTCGTCGAGCAGAAGATGATGTCATCCACGTAACTTGAACGATCATCAGGTCTTTGCCTTGTCTTTTGATGAAGAGTGTCGTTCGATGGTTCCTTCTTATGAATTTGGACTTGACTAAAAATTCGCTTAGAACATCATACCAAGCACGAGGGGCTTGTTTTAGTCCATAGAGAGCTTTGTCCAATCGATAGACATGATCAGGATGATTCTCTTGCACGAACCCGTCCGGTTGAGCGACATAGATTTCTTCTTTTAACACACCATTGAGAAAGGCGGTTTTAACATCCATTTGATAGACCTTGAACTCTTTATGAACCGCGTATGCTAAAAATAGTCGAATTGCTTCGATTCGTGCAATCGGAGCATACGTCTCGTCGTAGTCAATTCCTTCTTGTTGATTGTACCTCTTGGCTACGAGTCGTGCTTTATTCCAGATTACTTCACCGTTCACGTTCTTCTTATTCTTGAAGCTCCAATAATTCTTTTGCCATGCGGTCTAGGCACTAATGTCCAAACTCGTAGACGCTCGAATTCGTTGAGTTCATCTTGCATTGCGATAACCCATTTCGGGTCTTTAAGGGCTTCATCAACTATAATTGGTTTGTTTTGGCTTAAGAAGCATGTGGATAATCCGCTTTGTGTAGACGTCCTAATGTGTACTCCATTTGAAGGATCACCGATAATTTGGTCGATAGGATGAGCTCGAGTCCACTTGCATTCGTGAGTAAGAACTGAAGTAGATCCATCGTTGATTTGTAGATCGAGACTTCCTGAATTGATGGGCTGATAATTCGTAGTTGGGAAATTCAATTATGAGGTTGAATTGGAAGGAATTTCCTCATCTGCATTTGTAGGAGTTGTAACACTAGTTGAAGATTCAGAATTAGGAGAGTCTGAATTGGAAAGAAGGAGCACTGCTTGGTATTGAATGAGACGAAGCAGGCATTTGAGACTCGTTCCGATAAAAATGTTCAAATAGGGAATCCAAATCTTCAAGGTCGGCGGGAATCGCTTGTTTTGACTTTGAGGTCGAAGTTGTCGAAAGTTGTTGACTTTGTGCCAACACGCCAATAAGCTCGGGTTCTGAAATTATTTGTTCAAAGCCAACTCGATCACTTCTTGAAAAGTGACGTTGTAGCTTTCCAAAATTGTATGCGTAGACTTGATATAGACGTGGTATGCTTTAGAAGTGGATGAATATCCAACAAACACGGTTTCAAATGCTTTAGGATCGAACTTGCTTCGATGCTCCCGATCGTTGGCCACAAAATATCTGCATCCGAATACTTTGAAGGATGAGATATTCGGAATCCTTTGATTAATTATCTCATACGACATCTTTTCAAAGCGTTTGTGAATAATCATCCGATTTTGCGTAAAGCACGCGGTACTCACTGCTTCAGCC
The DNA here is from genome assembly GCA_004919715.1 of Linderniella brevidens. Classification (NCBI taxonomy): domain Eukaryota; kingdom Viridiplantae; phylum Streptophyta; class Magnoliopsida; order Lamiales; family Linderniaceae; genus Linderniella; species Linderniella brevidens. Next base: position 12,617,473 of record SWDC01000148.1, read on the forward strand.
CATAGAAAATGAGGGAGACCGGAGTGGATTAACATTGTTCTTGCAGCTTCAACTAGAGTCCTGTTCTTCCGTTCTACGACGCCATTTTGTTGAGACATTTTAGCGGCTGAAATTTTTTGAATAATTCCAAGTGGCTGATAGTAATTGCTGAGACGTTGATTCTTGAACTCAGTTCCGTTATCAGTCGAGATTACTTGGATTTTCTTTTGTAGGAGATTCTGAGTCGTATTCACAAAGCTGATTATCAAGTCTCCAGTCTTATCTTTTGTTCGGAGATATCTTGTCCATGTGTAGCGAGAGTAATCGTCGACAATTACAATCACATATTTGCGACCGTTGATACTTTGTGTACGCATTGGTCCACAAAGGTCCATGTGAAGTAATTCTAAGGGTCGAGATGTAGAAGCAACTTGCTTGAGTTTGTGTGATGCTCGCTTCATTTTTCCCATTTGACAAGCCGAACAATTATGCTCTTGATGTATGGAAATCGTTGGTAGACCATTTATCAACGTTTTGATAGAGAGTTTGGGAAGAGCTTTGATGTTTAGATGAGACAGACGTTGATGCCATAGGCTGTTCCTCTTGATTTAGTCTGTGAGATGAGGCAAACAGCTATCGAAGGTCGTATTGTTGTCAGATTGATGGTGTAAAGATTAGATCTTCGAGATCCTGTTAGAAGTTCTTTATTCTGACTATTTAAGATTCTGCACTGATCAACTAGAAACGCCACTTGAAATCCTTTATCGCAGAATTGTCCTATGCTGAACAGGTTGTGTTTAAAACCTTGGACGTAAGAGACATCTTTAACTGTCAGATTCTGCAGTAGAATATCTTCAAAGCCTAGTATTGGAGCTGAATCATTGTTGTTGAATCTGACTTTTCCGTTGTAACGGTCTTGGTAGTTACTCAACAGTTCTTGATTTCCCGTCATGTATGTGGAGCAACCGGAATCTAAATACCACACATGATGGATCTACATAGAAAATTTTAGAGAGACTTAGGTACCCACTTAGTAATGGGTCCTCTCGGATTTAGCAGAGTTGGTAGGTAAGGTTTATTCATTTTTGGTTCCTAAACCATTTATGCTTTTAGGTACCCAAACCAACTTGGAATTATTTGGTTTAGGTGGTACCTCTTTAGGCAACTTGGCCTTGTGGAGTTGCGTTGGCCTAGATGGTGTCTTGGGAAACCATTGAGGTTGAACCTTACATGGGAGGTTAATTTCACCGCGGACAAATGTCTTATTAATCTTATTGCATGAGAAATCATTTCTCTAGCTAGTCTCTTAAGGTGTTTGGCTGAGTGTACTTTCACTGGATACCTTAAATGAGGACAAGAATGTATTGAGCTACAAGCTTTCTTTATAGATGGATCTTGTTTCCTACGAGACTTGAGATTTGAATTTGTCTTAGAATGATGGTGTATGTTTTTAGAAGTAGAACTGATTTCAAAACTTGTGCTTTCAATATTAATGGGCTTTAACACATAAGTGGAAGCAACAACACTAAAGTTTGAAACAGCTGTCTTCTTACGAGTGTCCATAGTTTTTTAGACAGAAGAAAATTTAAAAAATAAATCTTTTCTATCATTTTTCTTCTGAAATTCTATCCTAGACACTCTTTCCTTTGGATGCTTCACCTCTTTTTCTACTCTACGTGTGGATGGAGTAGAAAAAGAGTTAGTAAAAATCTTTTTCCTTTTTGAAGCATTTAAAGACTCTTTTCCTCCCTTTACGCTTTTTAAAGAAGATTTATCTTCTTTTAAAATACTTTGTAAAATAACGGGTGGTGTTTTCTTAGATTCGATCTTGTCCTTAATTAATGATTTTTCTTTCAAAGTAAAATCAGGACAAGATTTTAAAATAGAGGAAGTTTTGAGATGAGAAATCTCCAATAAAAGCTCATTCTTTTAACCTTTGGAATTCTTTCTTTCTGTTTCTAAAGAAGCGTTTAAATAAGCTATTTTATTAATAATAGCATGGATATAACAGAAAGTAGAATTTGAAAGTGATCATTATTTTCTTCCTGAACTTGAGGAAGATCTTCTAAAGGATATATTGAATTATAGTCACTAGACAGGTTAATTTTGTTGGGAAAGGTACCCGGTTTGTACCCGAGACGCAACGCCCCGGGATACGGTGCGGAATAAAATTTTTTCCGGGTTCCTTCGCAGCTCGGATCGAAAACTCTAATCACGTTGACACGTAATAGGGCGGGTCATACCCGTGAGAGATTACCTTTGAAGCGAGTGGCAGCTCCTCGTCGATTGGGTCGTCGGCCGCGGTCGTGTTGGGTATCGTCTAGATCGTCACGCCGACCTCGCAGTGTACCACGGTTTCGATTCTCCGAAGATGGCTAGAGAGAATTGATCCGTCGCTCGGGGGAGTGGTTTGCGTTTGTGTGTTCGTGTTTTGATTCTCGGGTCGAGAAATTTCGCGTCGATTCTCTTCCCGTGTATCCTTTTCTTTTTTTTTTGACGAGGGTCTCACCCTTATTTATAGTAGGGGAGGACGAAATTTTCAGCCCTAAACAAGGCTAAAATCTCGAAATATTTGTTCCTAAATATGAGAGATATTCTTGCCAAAATATCTCTCCTAATTGAATTCAAAATTCTATTAAAGGAACATACTATAAATAGAAAACTAACTAAGATATTAAAATATCTTCAAATATGGTAAATAAATTTCGAAATTTATATAAAATATAAATTCGAATTTTAGTTTTAATAAATAATATTCCAAATATTTTTATTACCATATTTGTAAATTACGAAATTACCCTTTAAGGCATTTTTCGAATTTCTCGGCTTAGGGTTGAATTCCAATTCTTCCCTCATGTCTTTCTAAGCACTTAGCCAAGCCTAAGTCTTAAAGTTAGTTTCATATGAAGTCCGACTTCGGTCCACTTAATGACCCCGAGGCCCAATAAGGCATGGCATAACGACCCGAGGCCCGTTAAGGCCCAAAACACAATCTCTCCTTCTCGGTACACATTGATGATCCTTTTTAAGCACGACTCTCTAGGTTCGACTCAATCGGCAAGGGAGGAATCCAAGATTCCGGTAGGTGCCTAGCATATCCCGCAGTACCGGACAGATCCCGACTGAGCACGAATTTCGAACTAGTCTCATTCCAGAACCTAACTATAGATTATAGTACTACGTACAAACCCTTCAGTTGTGTCCCGATCGAGTGAGAGCCATGGTATTTGTCAAACTCAGTAAACTCGATACTATGATAAAATGACACGAGGCAAATTACCAAACTACCCTACATGTCTAACATGAGTTAGTTTAATACCTTGGCCAAGGATTTTGTAATTTCCCGTCGTCATTCTCATAGGACACTTGTCTCGATTACTTGCGAGACTGTGAATCCGTACTCGGCGGTCTAAGCCCGACAATCACAAATATCCATCAAGACCGCATCTGTCCCGCTGACTCATGCAATAGCAAATCGGATCTAGCGAAACCAGTGATAGTCAAGACTTCAAAGTCAACTCCGTCAAAGCCCATTTCGGTCTAAGGTTCAAGCAGACTACTATAGTTTTGTCGTCGATCATTGACACTCCTTGAGTAATAAGCCATGTTTGATCGTCCGGCCTGCGAGTCAGTGTCCATGAAACGATTCAATCCCTTGATTCGACTCGTATCACAAGTCATGACTTCCGCTTCCAAGCGGTATATCGGCACACGGTAAGTCATCGACAAATAAGCCATGATTGGTTTTTCAGCACCCAACTGAAACCTAAGGCTTATGGACATTTTATGTTCGAGGTTAAGAGTCCACTGGTGCCTTCCTCTCTCGTACCCATCGAGAACAGTGACTCAACTCGACACATTTGGATTTATTCATTTATTGCTTTACCCGATGCTAAGTAAAGAACTCATATAACCAATAAAAGAATAATGCCTTTATTAATACGCAAAACAATGTTTGATTACATTGATAATCGAATGATAAATAAGCTAATGCCCTATACATATCCAATCCTCGTATAGCATTCGAGGGCATATCCCTAACAAATTTCCCGTGTCTTGTAACTATTATTCAATTCGGTGTAGTCAAAGGGGATACCAATCGTTAGGTCCTATTAGTAAATAGTAAAGGCCATTAGAGAAGTTAATCCTAATCCCATATACTTGATATCATATGAGGCATTTATTTCGGAAGAATTAGTAAAGGCCATTAGAGAAGTTAATCCTAATCCCATATACTTGATATCATATAACTGTTTGACATTGACCTTTTCCAAGTTACAGGGATTGTTAAAACCTAAGCCTTCTTTGGAATTGTAAAATTCTATATCAAGAGGATGATTTAGAAATAAAGTCTGATCCGTTTGCCCCCTTTTTGTTAGAAGATCGTCTAAAGTTTTAATCCTAGAGTAAAACTTCTTACGTTCGTCATAGATTTCCTTAAATTTATTTCTAGAAATTTCTAAATCTCTCTAACAATCGCTAAGAGTCTTACTAAGGTCATTTATTTTTATTTCAGAGGTAGCTATCCTAGATTTAAGACTAGTTATCGTTTCTTTAGCATTAGATAAGATAATATCTAAGTGAATTGTTCTATCTAATTGCTTTTGAAAATTATTTTCACTAAGTGCTAGTTTCTTCTAATTCCTTTCTACTTTTCCGCTCATTCTTCATGTTAGAATACTTCATTTGTAAGATTCTAACATTTTTAATAATGTAGACTTAGGCATTGTTACCTCTTGTGATGATGTGGATGCTTTTTCTTCATCATTTGACCTCCTTGATGAGTTATCGTTTGAGGCGTCATCAAGGTATGCCATTAGAGCAAGATTTTCGTTTTCAAAATCTGCGGTGTCTTCCAACCAATGCTCTTGTTCCACCATCAGAGCTACTCCAGCATCTTTTTGTTTAGTTAGTTGGAATTTTTTGGAGTAGTAGTTGGCGTCCTTTTTCTTGGGAAGTTTGCATTATCTGGCGAGTGCCCTATCTTTCCACAATTGTAGCACTTTTGTGGTTCTTTGGCGTTTTTAGATTCTGATGACTCGGCCGGTCTTTCCTTGTACTTGGAGCTTGATGTCCGAAGTCTATTAGCCGAAGAGGATGATTTCTTTTTATAGAACTTTTTGCTCATAATCTTAGTAATGAGAGCCAGTTTTTTCTTTAACTCTTTCATATCTGGCTTAGAGTCCGATTCGGATTCGTCTTCATCTTCTGAAGAACTTGGCAACTTGATGCTTTTACCTTGCGAGATCGACTCGTTTTTCTTTCAGAGACTAGAGCTCTAGAGTCTTCGATCTGCTTGCCCTTAAGTTCTTTTTGTATCTCGCTTATATCTTCTTCGTGTTGAGCGAGATTATCAAAGACGGCGTGGATATCCATTTCGTCCAAAACCTTGTTTTGACGGATTTGCATGGATATTCTCTTCCACTCCGGTTGAAGAGAAGAGAGAAATCGGATGTTGACCTCCATGTTGGTTTTGAAAATTTCTATCTTCCTCATCTCATTGAGAAGAGTCAAATAGCGTTGATAGAGTTCATAAACGTTTTTCTCCGACTTTGCTTTGAATGAATCGTAAGCGGTGGGAATATTAGCTTTCTTGGCTTTGACTATGACTTCGGTTCTTTGCATCATTTTGTGGAGTTCATCCCACATAGCTTTTGCACTAGATATACTATCTATTTGCATATAGATGTCGTTAGGAATTCCTTGCAGTAGGAAAGTTTTGGCTCCTAAATCCGCTTTGGCTCTTAATCCCTCCCCCTTGGTGTATTCACTAGGAATTTTGAGTCTTCTAGTGGTGGAAATGGAATGATTATTAGTGACATCGCCTTCTTGGATGAGCCAAAATTGAGCGGGACCGTCTTGAAGAGAGAAGCTATCAAATTGGTAGCTTGATCTTTTGTTTCCAAGAAGTTCATGAATCGATTTCTCCAAACGGTGTATTCGCCTCTTCGTAAAATTGGAGGGTGGACGTCGTTTCCGAGTGAGTAAGCATCCATTTGAAGTTGATTGGTAGGATCTTCGTGAATGTTTGGAATCGAAATGGTAAAAGTGCTTCACAAGTGACAAACTTCGTTAGTAATGTTAGATTCGTACTTTAAGCAATTTCCCTTTCGAACCTATGTTTCGGTTGTTAAAGAGAAATTGTTTTGATTTCGAAAAATATTTGATATGAGAATTGATACTTCAAAATTTTGCTAAAGAATTTTGAATTTAAGAACGAAAATTTTGAGTATCGTAGAAGATAATTCGGAGAAAAATATTTTTCGTAAGTTTTGAAAAATACGAATTTTGATTTCTTTCAAAATAGTGTAAAATGTGTGTGTGTTTGAGCAGTGATCGAAAATTTTTTCGAGCAATAAAGTTTTCGAACCTTGAATCGAAAAAAAATTTCGATCGTTTAACTTTTTCTTTGTATTTATCGAAAATAATTTTCGAACGTAAGAGTTTTGCAGAGTAAATATCCTATCGAAATAGTTTGTCGAATAATTGTTGATCGCAAAAACCTTTATCTAAAAATTTGTAATCGAAAAATTAAGAGTGATAGAAATTTTTTTCGTGAAGTTTGACTCAAATTGTTGACTAAAAGTTTTCAAGTGTGAATTATTCGATCGAAATATGTTTTCGCTAAATTTTGACTCGAATATTTAAATGATCGAAAATCTTGTGATCGAAAAACTTGTTTTACTATTAAAAGTTTTTCGAGTCAAAATTAGATATTTATTTAGCGAAAACAGTATCCGTCGAAAAAAAAATACGCTTTATTACGCGCGTAAAAGATATTTATATGTGAATCAAAAAACTAATTATCGAAATAATATTTTTCAAGTCTTATATTTGAGTAAAACACACGAGAACAGTGTTGTCATCGAAAAATATCTCGGATGCAAAGTTATTCGAAAAATATTTTTCGAGCCAAGTTTTTCGATAAAAAAAAAAGCGATCGAAAAACAGCCAAGTTCAATGTAACATTGAAAATTCTAGATTCAACCGAGATGTTCAAGTTAGGTGCTGAAATTCTGGATAATCACTCATTTCTTAGTTCTTGATATGAACAAACAAAAGATTAACCTTGTTTTACAGCAAAATATATCGATTATGAGAAAAATCAAATCGTAAGCCAAACTTGATCGCAAACGCAAATATCGATCGAAATCGAAAATTTGAATTAATATGACATTCTAAGCGATTGAAATCAGTACGTAAATCATTTCTAACATATAATCTATCACTTAATCAGCAAGATCATCAAAAAAATTCGCAAATATTAAGCACATTGATCAAAATATATCTCACGTGTTTTTCGATCGAAAAATCTGGAAAATTATTTTGATCTTATAATCGCGAATTCAAACCAGAAATGATCACGATTTGCTCTGATACCAATTGTTAGGTCCACTTATATTAACTACCGATCGATCTAAGCACGAATTCGAGATATTCGAATGATAAGTCTTACAAAAGACCTTCGGTCGAATATCTTCTTTGGAAATCTTGAGAGAGAAAGTGTCTCGATTGCTTTTCTCTCTCTTAGAATGTGAATTCATTGCTTGTAATGTTTCCGAAAATGAACTTGTGTATTGATTTAGATAGTGTACATTGTATTTATACCTATTTACATGGTATATTTACTATTTAGTCATACACTATCAAAACTACTAATTACGCCCCTAATTACAAGGATAACAAAATAACAAAGCACAATTCTCAAGTCTCATCAGTATCTCGCTTATGTCTTCCTCGTGTATGGCAAGATTATCAAATACAACGTGGATATCCATCTCGTCCAAATCCTTGTTTTGACGGATTTGCATGGATATTTTGTTCCACTCCGGTTGAAGAGAAGAGAGAAATCGGATGTTGACCTCCATGTTGATCTTGAAACTTTCTATTTTCCTCATCTCGTTAAGACAAGTTAAATAGCGTTGATAGAGTTCATAGACGTTTCCCTCCGTCTTTGCTTTGAATGAGTCGTAAGCGGTGAGAATGTTTGCTTTCTTGGCTTTAACATCGACTTCGGTCCGTTGCATCATTTTGTGGAGCTCATCCCACATAGCATTTGCACTAGATAGACTATCTATTTGCATATAGATGTCATTCAGAATTCCTTGCATTAGGAAAGATTTCGCTCCTAAATTTGCTTTGGCTCTTAATCGCTCCCCCTCGGTGTATTCACTAGGAATTTTGAGTCTTCTAGTGGCGGGAATGGGAGGAATATTAGTGGCATCGCCTTCTTGGATGAGCCAAAATTGAGCGGGACCTTCTTGAAGAGGAGCTATCAAATTTGTAGCTTGATCTTTTGTTTCCAAGAAGTTCATGAATTGGCTCTCCATGCGGTGTATTCGCCTCTTCGTAGAATTGGAGGCCGGACGCCGTTTCCGAGTGAGTAAGCATCCATTTGTAGTTGATTGGTAGGATCTTCGTGAAAGTTTGGAATCGAACTTGTAAAAGTGCTTCACAAGTGACAAACTTCGTTAGTAATGTTTGATTCATTCTTTGAACAATTTACTTTTCGAACCTATTTTTCGGTTGTTAAAAAGAAATTGTTTTTTCGAAAAATATTTGATATTGGAATTGATACTTCAAAATTTTGCTAAAGAATTTTGAATTTATGATCGAAAATTTTGAGTATCGAAGAACATAATTCGGAGAAAAATATTTTTCGTAAGTTTTGAAAATACGATTTTTGATTTTCTTTCAAATCAGTCTAAAATGTGTGTGTCTTTGAAAGTTCAGTGGTCGAAAAAAATTTTCGAGCAGCAAACTTTTCGATTTGAAAAATTTTGAACTTTTGATCGAAAAAGCTTTTCGATCGTATATGTTTTTCGTGGTATATTTATCGAAAATTATATTTCGAACGTGATAGTTTTACAAAGAAAATATCTTATCGAAAAATAGTTTGTCGAATAATTTTGTTAATCGCAAAAACTTTTATCGAAAAATTTGTAATCGAAAAATTAAGAGTGATGAAAAATTTTCATTAAGTTTGACTCAAATTGTTGACTAAAAGTTTTTCGAGTGTATATTATTCGATCGAAATATGTTTTCGCTAAATTTTGACACGAAAATTTAGATGATCGAAAATCTTGAGATCGAAAAAGATTTTTATATATGAATCGAAAAACTAATTATCGAAAATAATGTTTTTCGAGTCTTATATTTGAGTACACAAAAACTGTGTGAGTTATCGATAAAGTTTACGGCTATAAACTTTTCGGAAAATATTTTTCGAGCCAAGTTATTCGATCGAAAAACGATCGAAGAACAACCTTCAAGTTCAATGGAACAGAAAAACCCAGATTCAACCGAAAAGTTCAAGTTAGGTGCTGAAATTCTGGATAATCACTCGAACCTAAGTTCTTAATATGAATAAACACAAGATATTACAGCAAAATATATCGATTATGAAGAAAATCAAATCGTATTCAAAACTCATCGCAAACACAAATATCGATCGAAATTGAAAATATGAAATAATCTGATGTTCTAAGCGATTGAAATCAGTACGCAATTCATTCCAAACATATAATCTATCACTTTAACAACAAGATCATCAACAAAATGCAAAATTAAGCACATTGATCAAAATACATTTCACGTAAGTTATTCGATCGAAAAATATGGAAAATTATTTTGATCTTAGAATAGCGAATTCAATCCAAAAGCGATCACGATCTGCTCTGATACCAATTGTTAGGTCATATTCATCAACTAGCAATCAATCTAAGCATGAATTCTAGATATTCGAATGAGAAATCTCGAGAATTACCTTCGGTCGAATATCGAGTTTGAAGATCAGTAGAGAGAAACGATTAGGGAGTGGAAGTTTTCGATTGTCTTTCTCTCTCTAGAATGTGAATTCAATAATTGTGAATTTTCTGAAAATAACTTCTATTTCGATTTCGATTGTGTACATTGTATTTATATATATTTACACGGTATATTATACTATTAAGTCATACACTATCGAAACTACGAGTTATGCCCCTAATTACAAGGATAACTAATTAATAAACCACAATTCTACGTTTCTTCAATCTTCCCCTTTGTGCTTGTTTTTTTTTTCAGCTTTGTTTATCCTTATCTAGCGTAGAATGATCTCCTCAATCCCATTGCTGTCTCGTAGTGTCGGACATCATTCCTCAGCTCCAATCTTTCATTTATTGCATCCAGAAGCTCATTTAAGAGAGGAGCCTCTTATTCACCAAGATCCTCGAAGATCCTTTCTTCAGTGATCTCCGCCAACCTCTTCTCGATGTTCTTCGCACGAGCTTCAACGTCCCGTCACAGAATTTGTGAACTTCAGACTTCATCATTGCTCTCGTCTTTTTCCAATAATTGGATTCCGATAAGTGATGGCGAGGCTTGGTTTCTTGAAGATGTAATTTTCTGGGAAGTCGTTGAGCGGGAAGCCTTTCATGAGCGGAGACTCCATGTTGACCTTCTTCATATTATTCTCTACGGCAATTTGAAGGTCGTGTGCGGTGTGGAACTTGATCTGTCACACCATGAATCTCTTTAACCCTTCGAGTCCTTCCTTCTTGATGTAACCAGAGGGCGTCTGGTATTTTCACTTGTACATCTGAAACAGACGATAAACTTCGTCTGGTGGAAGGAAGGCATATAGCTTTCATCTATTTCCTCTCGAGTATTGTTGTTGTCCGCTCGCTCGATGTGATAGATCGGGGTTGGATAACTTCCAATTTTTTGCGATATGCCAACGAGTTGGAGGATCGGTGGCTTGTACCTTAAATTTTTTCTGAGTTGATCCGTTGGGATGCCACTTCGATCCGGACCACGGTAGTTGAGCATGAAGATGTGTTCCATCTTTTTCCTTTTTCCCAGTAGGAGATGCCCCGTAGATTCAGCTCATTAAGCTTTTTGATGCGTTTAGGAGCCCTTCTAATCTGCTTCCTTATATATTCAGTAAACTGAACTCAATCCTTAGATTCTGCCAAGGTGTCTCGACTATGACGATCCCCTTTGATAAACGGGAAGGAGAGTCGACTCGATGCCTGATCATCTCTAGTAGTTCGGGGAGTGCGGAGTTGTAGTTCTCGCCTTCTTGAAGTTCTTCGTCTTCCAGCAGCACCAAATCTACCGAAGCTTGTTGTAAGAAGTATCTGACGTTGGAGAGTCTGGCTTGAACAGCTTCCTGTGGTTCCCATTGCGTCAGCCACTTCTCATTTAAGATGTAATCATCTATGATCGCATGTGGGTCATAGACGACTGCTCTGGTTGATTTTGGACGAGGTTAGATGTCGTGATTGGATTTGGACTTTTGGGAGTGGGAGGTAGTGGTTGTGTGTGGGATGTGGTGGGAGTTGTGGTTGTTTGTTGGCGGGTAGTGGGTTGGTGGATGATCCTCCAGCTTCTCGAGTCGTTGTTTGTTTTTCTCGACTCTGACCACGGCCGCTTCGTGTGGTCCTTTGCCGTTTCTCCCCCTCATGACGATCCGGATCATCGGGATTGTTATGTCCAGTTATATCCAACACGATTAAGTTCGGTGAAGAATTCAATAGAAAATGTAAAACTTAAGAAGAACACGTTTGAATTTGGCGCGGAAGCTTGAGAACCTTCTTCACGTTGTAAAGCTCGATTTCCTATTAAAATGAATTCTTCTTTTAAAATGTATTCTACATCCTAATACATGACATTAGGGTACCTTATATACCAAACAAGTTTGGTATATTTGCTAAGTAGTCCTAATCTATGACTTAATTACAATTAAGCTCAAACTACTACTTGTACACCAAAAATAAGATAACATATAGATTTGAACACAATTAAAATGTCCTAACAATCTCCTCCTTTGTGTTCAATCTTTGCTTGAGCGTAGGTTATCTTGCCTTGTTTTGAAAAGATTCCTCGAGTCCTAACAATCTCCCTTTTATGAGATTATTTGTGTAAGATCTTCCTTTATCTTGTCTTGTGGTCTCTTTCTTCTTTGGAGATCTTCAAGCTCACCATGTCTTGTTCTTTTCTCTTCTCGACATCGTCGAAAGTGTGTGAAGTTGCTTGCCGAATTTGGAGATTCTCATCTTTTGTGTTCCATCTCTCCCTTTGATAGCGACGAAACTCCCCCTATTTTAGTTCAACCTTGTGTTGGGATCGGGGAATCCGATTTGAAATTTGGAGAGACGTACATGAGCGGCAACTTCGGTCATTGGAGCTCGTGGTGTTTGCTTGATTCAACGACGCTTAAGAATTTAGTATTTCCGATCAATCTTTTGTACTACTCCCCCTCATGACTATCGAGTGGGGAGATCGTCATGGCGATGTATCAAAATGGAGCATCGTCATTTGGCAAGAAGATTGTATCGTCGTGACACGGAGATGGAGTTTGTAAACTTCGTAGGAAATTAAATTCGGTAATAACCGACGGAGCCACGAAGGCGTTCCGCCGATATAAAACCGGGGCCACATAGGCTTTCCTTGACATCATTCTAGGATCGTTGCTCGTAAAAGATGGCCTAATACCGTTGTTGGTTTGATGTTGCAACGGTAGGACTTCCTTTCGATCATCGAAGCATGTCTGAGAATGACATGTCTACGAAAGTTCTAACTTGATCACAAATACCAAGTATATAAAAAATGTATGTGTCCTAGAAAATTATAAAAATTTAAGAAATGAGGACACACTAGACACGATGTGATCAATGAAAGTGTGGTACGGGGCGGATTACCACTTAGTTCAATATCTCCCTCTTCCGAGTGAAGTGGTGATAGTAGACGTGGCTCCCCGTGAGTAAATGAAACATCGGTCTTTTAGGAGACGATGAGTGGGTAAGGCTCGGATGTGCAAGCGCCGTTGGACCTAATGCGGCGTCTTCTACCCGGGAGCTAATAAAATTAGCACCTGTACCTATGGGGGTTAGTCCGAAATATTTGTGAGATAAGGGATTTATGTACCTTCAAAAATTTCCAAGTCATCATCGAAGTCATCTTGCTTGTTGTTCGGATGATGTAGGATAGGTGGTAGGTTGTATCGTCACAAATGCTCGAACGCGTTCCGGGGTTAGGATGAAGTCGGTTTAGACTTTACCATAGGAACTAGAATCCATGCTTCCGGGATACGTGATAAGTGCTGCTTTGTTTGAATCAGCAAGCCGCAGCAAGTCGTTGAAAGTGAGCATTTGGATCGTCATGAAAATTGTCACCTTTGCCGTTTTTGAAAATATTTGTCCGTTGTAAGCTCGAGATTCTTCCTTGGAGTCCGTCAAAAGTTGTCGGATGAAATATCCATGAAGCTTAATGGAGTCCGTCGAAAGTTGCCTTTATATATATATATATAATATATATATATATATTTTATATTCTTCTTCTTTTTTTTGTTTATTTTTTTTTATTTTCTTCCTTTTTTTATTTTCTTCTTCTTTCTTTTTATTTTTATATTGAGGTATATATGTAATATGTATTAGTATATGATATTATATATATATATGGTTTGCGGGAGAGTGATTGTCGGGTCGGAGTCGAAAAGTGGTGGTATCGAAATTTTTTTTTCGGATGAGGTGTATCGAGAAATATTTTCGCATGAGGTGCATCGAAAAAAATTTTTTGGATGAGGTTTGCGGTAAAATTTCTCGATAAGAAAATCACGATAATGTTCCATGAGAAAAATTTCACGAGAAAGTTGTACGAAAAAAATTGTCGATAAAGTTTTCGCATTACGTCTCGAGAAAGTTTGTCGACAAAAAAATTGTGTCGTGAAAGTCTTGCGAGAAAATTTCTCGAGAAAGTGTAGAAAATTTATCGGTTCACTTTGTCGGTAGAATTTTCAAAAATTCAATATTTTAAAACTATATCTATATTTTTATTTCTCCCTCTCAAATATTGCTTCCAAAATAAAGTTTCTCCCCCTAGAAAGTTGCGTAGTAAGATTAAAAATATTACGAATCTATTTCCCTTAATGCATTTGTTTAAAGTTTTAACTTCCCCTCAAAAATTAAAATTGTTGCTCCCTCTTGAAAGAAATAAGAGTCCCTCCTCTTTAAAATAAAAGAGTAGCTCCCTCTCCAATTAAGCTCATTTAAAAATGTTATATTAAAAAATGGTATTTATCATTTCTGTGTGTAATATGCATTTTAGAATTTAAAATCTCTTAAAGTTTTGAAAATGCATATAAATGTACCATTTTGAAAAATAATAGGTATTTTTCAATGTAGCTCGTATGCGTATGCAAATTTAAAATATTGAAAGTTCGTTCAACTTACGATAATTATAATGTACCTCTTTTAGGTCCTATTTTATCAACTACCGCTCGATCTAAGCATGAATTCTAGATATTCGAATAAGAAATCTTACGAATTACGTTCGATCGAATATCCGCGTTGAAGATCTTGAGAGAGGTTGTTAGATTTCCGAGATTCTCGATCGTATTCTCTCTCGTTTAAAATATGAATTCAATACTCGTGATTTTCTGAAAATGAACTTATGTATTGATTTTGAAAGTGTACATTTTATTTATACCTATTTACATGGTATATTTACTAATTGGTCCTGCACTATCAAAACTACTAATTACGCCCCTAATTACAAGGATAATTAAATTACAAAGCACAACTTTAAATTCTCTTCAACCTCCCCCTTTGTGCTTGTCTTCGTTTCAGCTCCTTTTATCCTTGTCGGGCGTAAAATGATTTTCGCAATCCCAATGATGTCTCGTATCGTCGAACAACATTCCTCAGCTCCAATCTTTCATTTATCGCATCCAGAAGCTCATTTAAGAGTGGGGCCTCTTCTTCACAAAGATCTTCGAAGATTGTTTCTTCGGTGGTCTCTCCCAATCTTTTCTGGATGTTCTTCCTCACTAATTTTAGTGTCCCGTCACAGAACTTGTGGATCTCTAACTTCATCATAGCCCTCGTCTTTCCAATCATTGGATTCCGATATGTTATGGCGAGACCAGGTTTCTTAAAGATGTAGTTCTCGAGAAAATTTTTGAGTGGGAAGCCCTTCATGAGCGGAGACTCCATGTTGACCTTCTTCATATTGTTCTCTAAAGCGATTTGAAGGTCGTGTGTGGTGTGATACTTGATCTGCCACACAATGAATCTTTTCAGTCCTCGAGTCCTTCAGTCTTGATATATCCGGAGTACGTCTGGTATTTTCTCTTGTACATGTGATACAGATGGTAGACCTCATCCGGTGGAAGGAAAGGGAGATAGCTTTCATCTATCTCTTCTCGAGTGCGGTTGTTGTCTCGCTCAATGATGTAGATAGGGGTTGGGTATATTCCGATCGTATGCGATACTCCGATGAGTTGGAGAATCGGTGGCTTGTCCGTGAAACTTTTCTTCAGTTGATCAGTTGGGATGCCACTCCGATCGGGTCCAAGATAGTTGAGCATGAAGATATGCTCCATTGTCTTCTTGTCTTCCCAGTGTGAGATGCCCCGTAGATTGAGTTCGTTGAGCTTTTTTATATTGTTTCGAGCCCTCCAGATCTGCAATCGAACGTCTTCAATAAACGGAACTTCAATTCTGACATTCTCCCACGGTGTCTCGACTCTAACTGTCCCTTTTGATAAGTGGGGAGGAGAGTCGACTCTGTGTCTAATCATCTCTGGTAGCTCTGCGAGAGCATAACTATAGTTCTCGCCTTCTTGAAGTTCTTCTTCTTCAAGCAGCAAGTCCACCGAAGCTTGTTGTAAGAAGTATCTGACGTTGGAGAGTCGAGCTTGAGCAGCTTCCTCTGGTTCTTATTGCGTCATCCACTTCTCGTTTAGGATATAGTCATCTACGATCAGATGTGGATCGTAGACAGCTGCTTCTGGTTGGGCTTGGGGGGGTTGGAGGTCGGGATTAGATTTGGATTTGTAGGAGAAAGTAATAGTGTGTGGGATGTAGTGGGAGGTGTGGTTGTTTGTTGGCGGGTAGTGTGGTTGGTTGTGTGGTTGGTGGGTTTGAGGACGATCCCCCAACTTCTTGAGTCATTGTTTGTTCTCGACTCAATCCACGGCCGCTCCGTGTGATTCGTTGCCGTTTCTCCCCCTCATGACGATCCGGATCGTCGGGATCGTCATGTCTTCGTTTGGTGCGGGAGCTTTCTTCTCAGCACCTTGTTTGTGATGGCGGCTCTGGTTCATCTACCAGCTTTTTGTAGAGACTCTCCTCAGCGGGAGTTCTGGTCTCTAAGGCGAGGAGGCGGGAGATGAGTATATCGTGAAGCTGGGTGATCGGGATGGTATAGGGGTTAATTAGTGAAGATGATGGAGTTGAGGTGGTGAGGATAGGTTGTATTGGGGTGTGGAAGGTGGTGGTGAGAGGTGGTGAGGAGACGGGGGTCGTTTGGGTGTCGATCGGAGCAGCTTCGGAGACTGGTGTTTTCCCGGTATCTCTTTTGGAAGTCTCTAAAGCTTGGAGCATTCGGTCCATCAGACGATCTTCTAGAGAAGATAGAGATGTGGAAAGTGCGTCTTGTATTCGTTGCTCCGTCACGAACAGTGGTGGAGTGGGGCCAGGAAGGCGCTCCACTGTCACAACATCGGAATAGATTTCCGATGTGCCGCCTTGAGCAAGTCTTGAGATTCCAGAACGTCCGAGGACATCCGTTATCAACCCTGAAGTCACCACTTCAATGGGTTGGCGTATTGTTTTCTCCGAAGATATCGGGGGTCCAATAGGGCTTCCACCCAATCCTTGAGATGATACAATAGGTATCACCTCTATGGGTGTTGAGATAGGTTCAATTGGAATCTGTGAGGTTGGCTGATCAGTTGGTGGTGAAGGTGTTTGCACAGAAGCCGGTATGATTGAAGGCGATACCGACGGGGCCGAGAGGTGCGGTCGGCGAGAGCCCTTTCTTTGGAGTCTGTATGCTTCATCTGAGTCAGTGGCCTCAGGAGAAACATCTCGAGGAACACCTTCGGGCTCGACGGCCGGTGTCTCAATCTCCTGAGCCGTGGCTTCGGGCTCCATTGTTTCCACCAGTGATTCCCTTTGAAAAGGTGCCGGTGCTGGATCCAAGGCTCGTACCATCTCCTCCGTGATGGAGTTGTTTTGACAGTAGTCTTGGTATGCCTCTTCCGTTGGATCAGCTAGTCGGAGCAGCTCCAATGGGATCAGCATTGGTTGGCAAGATCGGCGACCTTAGGGTTGTGAAAAAATTGAAGGCGTGGCGAAATGTATTCCCCAACTGGTGGTAGTCTCGGGATATCTGGATGGATTTCCATGAACTGTGAGATCAGCACCGGGAACCACCGTACATAGGGAAGAAACTTGGCCTTCGACTTGGTCTCCCTTTGAAGCATTTGGTCCGCTAGATCATTCAAAATTAGGCGGGCCACGTCATACTTCTTTGAGAAGATCACTCCGTGAAAGATGCGAAGGATGTTCCCGTTCGCCTTGTCGAAGCCGGAGTGTTTTGGGGAGAGGCATTTGTTGATAATGCCGAACAATGTCTTCCACGGATGGGGAATTCCATTGTTTTGGAAACTCGCCAATTTGGGCAGTGGGGGTTTGTATCTCCTCCGGAGCATATCCGCTACGATCTCCGCGTCTGTTGGAAGTTGATCATACGTTTCGTAGTATGGAAGATCGAGCATCATGGCCATCAGATTGCGGTTCAGAACGACGTGCTTCTGTTTATTTGTGTTGTACATTCACGTCGTTTCCGACTACATGGCTCTCCATAAGTCCCTAGAATTGCTATAGGTAGACCATCGGTACGGAGGCCGTCATCATTAAAGCTGGCCATATTGGGTGTCCTTTAATGACGGGGATGATGACTTCAGTCGGGCACCGGAATGTCGTAAGATCCAGTTGATAATTGTTGTCATGAACCGAAATTTCGTCCAAATCCTTATTTTGACGGATTTGCATGGATATTTTCTTCCACTCCGGTTGAAGAGAAGAAAGAAATCGGATGTTGACCTCCATGTTGGTCTTGAAGATATCTATCTTTCTCATCTCATTAAGAAGAGTTAGATAGCGTTGATAGAGTTCATAAACGGTTTCTTCTGCCTTGGCTTTGAATGAGTCGTAAGCGGTTAAAATATTTGCTTTCTTGGCTTTGACTCCAACTTCGGTCCGTTGCATCATCTTGTGGTGCTCGTCCCACATAGCTTTTGCACTAGATAGACTATCTATCTATTTGCATATAGATGTCGTTAGGAATTCATGCATTAGGAAAGTTTTGGCTCCTAAATCTGTTTTTGCTCTTAATCGCTCCCCCTCGGTGTATTCACTAGGAATTTTGAGTCTTCGTGAGGTGGGTATGGGAGGACTATATGTGGCATCGCCTTCTTGGATGAGCCAAAATTGAGCGGGACCTTATTGAAGAGAAGCTATCACATGTGTAGCTTGCTCTTTTGTTTCCAAGAAGTTCATGAATCGGCTTCTCCATACGGTGTATTCGCCTCTTCGTAGAATTGGAGGGCGGACGTCGTTTCCGAGCGAGTAAGCATCCATCTGTAGTTGATTGGTTGGATCTTCGTGAATGTTTGGAATTGTAATGAAAAGTGCTTCACAAGTGACAAACTTCGTTAGTAATGATTAATTCGTATTTTTCGGTTGTTACAGAGAAATTATTTTGATTTCTAAAAATATTTGATATGAGAATTGATACTTCAAAATTTTGCTAAATAATTTTGATTTTTTTGAGATCGAAAATTTTGAGTATCGTAGAAGATAATTCGAAGACAAATATTTTTCGTAAGTTTTGAAAATTACAAAATTTGATTTCTTGCAAAATAGTGTAAAATGTGTGTGTGTTTGAGCAGTGACCGAAAAGTTTTTCGAACAATAAAGTTTTAAAAAAATTCGAACCTATGATCGAAAAAGATTTTCGATTGTATAAATTTTTCGTTGTATTTATCGAAAATTATTTTTCTAACGTAAGAGTTTCGCAGAGTAAATATCCTGTCGAAAAATATTTTGTCGAATAATTGTTGATCTCAAAAACATTTATCGAAAAAATTGTAATCGAAAAATTATTAGTGATCGAAAAATTTTGTTAAGTTTGACTCAAATTTTTTCGAGTTTGACTTATTCGATCGAAATATGTTTTCCCTAAATTTTTGCTCGAGTTTGACTTATTCGATCGAAATATATTAGATGATCGAAAATCTTGAGATCGTAAACTTGTTTTACTATTACAAGACTTTCGAGTCAAAATTAGATATTTATTTAGCGAAAACAGTATCCGTCGAAAAAAATACGCTTTATTATGCTCGAAAAAGATATTTATATATGAATCGAAAAACTAATTATCGAAATAATGTTTTTTGAGTCTTATATCTGAGTAAAACACACGAGAACAGTGTTTGTCATCGAAAAATTTCTCGGCTGCAAAGTTATTCGAAAATTAATTTTCGAGCCAAGTTTTTCGATCGAAAATCTGATCGAAGAACAGCAAAGTTCAATGAAACAGTAAAAATTCCAGATTCAACCGAGATGTTCAATTTAGGTGATGAAATTCTAGATAATCACTGGTTTCTTCGTTCTTAATATGAGCAAACACAAGATTAACCACGTTTTACAGCAAAATATATCAAATATTACGAAAATGAAATCGAAATTAAAACTTAAATCGCAAACGCAAATATCGATCTAAATCGAAAATCTGAATTTATATGACGTTCTAAGCGATTGAAATCAGTACGTAAATAATTCCTAACATAAAATCTATCACTTAATCAGCAAGATCATCAACAAAATTCGCAAACATTAAGCATATTGATCAAAATACAAGTCACGCAAGTTTTTCGATTGATAAATCTGGAAAATTATTTTGATCTTAAAATAGCGAATTCAATCCAAAATCAATCACGATCTGCTCTGATACCAATTGTTAGATCCTGTTTTATCAACTACCGATCGATCTAAGCATGAATTCTAGATATTCGAATAAGAAATCTTACGAATTACGTTCAGTCCGCATTGAAGATCTTGAGAGAGGTTGTTAGATTTCCGAGATTCTCGATCGTATTCTCTCTCGTTTAAAATATGGATTCAATACTCGTGATTTTCTGAAAATGAACTTATGTATTGATTTTGATAGTGTACATTGTATTTATACCTATTTACATGGAATATTTACTATTTGGTCCTACACTATCAAAACTACTAATTACGCCCCTAATTACAAGGATAATTAAATCACAAAGCACAACTTTAGATTCTCTTCAACCTCGTTGAAGTGTAGTTGAAGTAGGCCACGCCTCTTCCCTTTATCATGTATGTGGAGCCACTACCTCAAATACCATACATGAGGGAATCTACAAAACATTATCGGGACTTTGGTACCCATTGTAAAGTGGGTCTTCCCTTAGTAGCAGAAAACGGGTTAAGCATAGATGGAGTCAAATTTAATTTTGGTCCTAAATCATTCATTAATGTGCGTTTAGGTACCCAAATTTGTGTGGGATTTCCTAACTTAATAGTAGAGATAGGAACTCATGTAGGAGTAATTTGACATGGAAAAGAAATTTCAGCTTTGGTGAAAGTGTGTCTCGGAGAAGATTTAAATATTTTCTCTGAAGTCAGTCGCATAAGATGCTTCTTAGAATGAACTTGCACTGGATACTTCATGTAGGAATACGAGCATATAGAATTATATGCATCACTAGCATATAAGTCGTGTATCCTACGCTGAGAATCAACACAATTCACACTAGAATGATTAGAAAAATTATTTCCAAGTCTAGGCTTCTTAAATAGAGAATTATTAAAATCATTTGAAACACACGATGAAGTTTGTTTGCTAGAACTTGGAGCCTTTTCGTTAAAAATTTTCTTTATAGGAATAGGAGAGGAAAATTTTTGTTCTTTAAGTTTCCGTTCCGTAACTTTAAAAAAAATAATTTAGATTTTCCTTTCCCCTTCCTAAGTTGTAGTTGTTCCTTAGCGGTTTTAAGTTCTTGGCTTTTACTTTGAATTTCAGTTTCGGTCAAAATTCACATAGAAGTATAAGTAAAAGTCTTTACGATTTTAGGAACAAAAATGTCCGTTTGCGTTGTTTTATCCTGTTTAAGAGAAGATTTTCCTTTAGAAATATCCTTTGAAATAGGTAAATGAGAGGAATTTTTGAGATTTGATATCTCGAATGAAAGCGTATTCTTTTCTGCTTCAAAATTCTTTCTTTCTAATTCTAAGGAAGCGTTCAAATCAGCTATTTTCTTAACAATAGCGGGAATATAACAGAAAGTAGAATTTTTAGAATGATCAAAATTTTCTTCTTCAACTTTAGGAAGATTTTCTAAAGGATATAATGAATTATAGTCACTAGACAAGTTTATTTCCCGTGTCTTGTAACTATTGTTCAATTCAGTGTATTCAAAGGGAATTTCAGTCCTAGTTGTGGCTTTTTGTTTGGATTCTTCTAAGGCATTTATTTCGGAAGAGTTAGTACAAGCCATTAAATAAGTGGATCCTAAACCCATGTACTTGATATCATATAATTGTTTTACGTTAATCTTTTTCAAGTTACAAGGATTAGTAAAGCCTAAGCCTTCAACAGGATTACGAAATTCCATGTCATGTAAATGAGGGGAATTTTTGATATTTGATATCTCCTCTAAAAGCTTTTTCTTTTCCGCTCGGAAACATACTCTTTCTAGTTCCAAAGTTGCGTTTAATTCGGTTATTTTATGAATAACCTCCGGAATTTCCCAACAAGAGATAGGTTTAACAGAATGTATAGTATTTCCCCAATTATATGCTAAGGCTTTAGAGGAACTTTGGTCTTTTTGACCCTTTTCCGCAAGATTGTCTTCTAAATTTTTAATTTTAGAGTACAATTTTCCGCGTTCCTCAACTAATTCATCACAAAGGAGTGACTTATTACGACACGCTGCTTCACTATTTTTAAGACGCGTGGTAAATTCCTTATTTTTTGTTTCTAACTCCATAACTGTTTTCTCTAATTTTTCAAATAAACTAGAGTCAGAATGACTAACCTTGAGATGGTAAGTGGATGAGTTAATTCGTAGATACCTTGCTCTTTGAAGAGCATCAATTAGGTCTTCGTTGTGTTCAATAGAGTAGGTATCCATTTGTTTTGGTTAGGATAAAATGTAGGTTGGATATTTGATCGTTGACGCGTTAATAAAAATTTCGAGAAATAGAGTAGGTATCGAAAAGTTTTTAGGATAAAATGTAGATATTAAAAAATTTTGGACCGAAAAATATAGTTTTGAAAAGATTGGAGTCGAAAAGTTTAAGTATCGAAAATTTTGTGAAATCTTTTGATAATGAGTGTAAGTATCGAATTTTTTTTTTTAAATTAGGCTTTAAAATTTCAGTTCCGAAAAGTTTTGGTGTTGAAAAAAAAACTAAAAGTATCGAAAATTTTAGGTGTGTACTGAAAATAAATTGATGTTCAATACTTCGTTTACAAAAACATTTTCTATAATGTGCCTAGAAAATATTGAATAAGGTTGAAATATTTTTTTGAAAATAAAAATTTTGGAATTGAAACCTTTTGGATATAAATATTTAAGTAAAAAAAATTCGGGTCAAAATGTTAAGTATCAAAAAATATGAGTACCGAGAAAATTTGTCGTACCGAAAAAGTTTTTCGATAATAAATTTTCGATTACACTTTTGCGAAACCTAAACATTCTCCGGTTGACCAAGTTTTTCGAGTGGACAAACTTTTCTCGGTGAAATTTTTTTTCGATAAAAAATTTAAAATTGGCTTTATAAAATTCCGTATCGAAAATTTTTGGTGTATTCATGAAATACAGTGAAGTTTCGAAAATTATATACGTCTCGAAAACTTTTGGTAGATATCGAAATGTTTTATATTGATGTCGAAAACTCCAAAAAAAATTACCAAAAATTTCTTATAATTGCCTATAATGTTTTTTTTTTCGATAAACACTGTTTATGGAGAAAAAAAAATTTGTCAGTAGACTTATCCGCAAAAACTAATTTCTATCGCGAAACTTATTTCTCGATCGAGAAAGTTTTTTTCGTATGCAATATCGAAAAAAAGTTTTGCGTGAGAGGTATTCCAATTTTCCGATAGTTATTAGGTATCGCAAAACATTGTCGAGAAAAATGCTGAGTAGTTTTCGATGGTATGTATCGAAAAAGTTTATCGAGAGTAATGTTTGTCGATATAGTTTCTCACAAAAAAAATTTCGATAGTCTAACTGTTTGCGAGAACTTTTTAAGATAATTTTCGCCTAAAAAAAATTTTGCGATTAACTGTCGTCGAAAAAAAATTTGCGATAACCTTTTTCGTTCGAGAATTCCTTTAAAAAATAACGTTCTCAATTTAACGAAGAACACACATAGTTTTCGATCCGAAACAAAAAATTAATCATATTTAGCTTGGGTTATGGATCAAAACATGTAGAATTCCAGTTTTTTAACACACAATTAAATCAGAAAACAGCAAAATATGTTGAATTTTTGAGAAATTCACATGAACATCACGAAGAACACATACGATCGATCTCTAAATTTCGCAAAACTTAGTGTTTGGATCAATCAAAATTCAGCCCATACATGTATAAAACACTTGATCGAAGCCTAACAACAGCAAATCAATGTGAAATTTGGAGAATCAAACCGAAAATGAGAAAATGCCGTATGCGATATTCATGATATTTTGGACAAAAATTCGATCAAAATTTCGGCAAATTTATTCAAATCCTAACGCGTTTAGCTCTGATACCAATTGTTATGTTCAATTATATCCAACGTGATTATGTATGGTGAAGAATTCGATAGAAAATGAAAAACTTACGAAGAACACGTTTGAATTTGGCGCGGAAGCTTGAGAGCGTTCTCCACGTTGTAAAGCTCGATTTTCTATTAAAATGAATTCTTCTTTTAAAATGTATTCTACATCCCTAATACATCACATTATGGTTCCTTATATACCAATCAAGTTTGGTATATTTGTTAAGTAGTCATAATCTACGGCTTAATTACAATTAAGCCCAAACTACTACTTATACACCAAAAATAAGATAACATATACATTTGAACACAATTAAAATGTCCTAACAGGGATCGTCATGTCTTCGCTTCGTGCGGGAGATTTCTTCACGGCACCTTGTTTTGGCGGGCGGCTCAGGTTCATCTATTAGCCGTTAGTAGAGACTCTCATGAGCTGGGGTCCTCGTCTCTAGGGCTAGTAATGTCGAGATATGAGGATGTCGTGAAGCTGGGTGATAGGAATGGTGTATGGGTTGATGAGAGATTGAGTTGGAGTGGTGAGGGTGGGTTGTATGAGAGTGTGGATGGTGGTGGTTAGCGGTGGTGAGGATAGGGTGTGGTGTGGGCTTCGGACGGAACTGCCTCTGAGACTGGTGCTTTCCCGGTATCCCTTCGGGAAGTCTCAATACCTTGGAGCATCCTGTCCATCAGTCCGTCTTGAAGAGAAGAGATGGCTGTGGATAGGGCTTCTTGCAGTCTTTGCTCCGTCACGATCATGGGTGGAGTAAGGCCAGGGAGGCGCTCCACTGTCACAACATCGGAGAAGATTTCCGATGTGCCGCCTGGGAGAGGATTTGAAATACCGGAACGTCCAAGGACATCCGTAACAACCCAGAAGTCACCACTTCAGTGGGTTGGCCCATTGTTTGCTCCGAAGATGTCGGGGGTCCAACGGGGCTTCCACCCAATCCTTGAGATGATAATGTATGTACCATCTCTATGGGTGTTGAAACAGATTCAATGTGAATCTGTGTGGTTGTCTGAACCGATGGTGGTGCAGGAGATGGCGTTGAAGCTATTTGGGTTGAAGGAGATGCAGAAGGGGCAAAAATTTGTTGTCGTCGTGATCCCCGTCGTTGTAGTCTCCATTCCTCATCAGACTAGGTGGCCTCAGGAGAGTCGGCTTGTTGAGGGACACCTTCGGGCTCAACAGCCGGTATTTCTGTCTCGGGAGCCTTAGCTTCTGGCTCGTGTGGCACCACCAATGTTTCTTGTTTGGAAGGCACTGGAGCTTGATCCACTGACCGTACCATTTCCTCTGTGATGGAATTCTTTTGGCAATAATCCTGGTAGGCCTCATCTGTGGGATCAACTAGGCTGAGCAACTCCTGTGGGATCAACATCGGTTGGAGTGCTAAATCGGCTGCCTTCGGGTTATGAAAGAAACATAGTCGTGGCGGGATATAACCCCCAACTGGTGGTAGGCGCGGGATCTCCGGATGTATGTCCATGAAATGAGAGATCAGCACCGGGAACCACCGGACAAACGTAAGGAACTTCGCCTTCGATTTTGTCTCCCTCTGACGCATTTGGAACGCTAAGTCATTCCATATTAGCTGGACCACGTCATATGTCTTCGAAAAAATGACTCCATGGAAGATGCGAAGGATGTTTCCGTTCGCCTTGTCAAAATCGGAGTGCTTTGGGGAGAGGCATTTGTTGATGATGCCGAACATTGTCATCCATGTGTGTGGGATCCTGCTGTTTTGGAAATTAGCCAATTTGGTCAGCAGTGACTTATATCCCATCCGGAGCATATCTTCGACAATCAGCGCATCTGTTGGTAGTTGGTCATATTCTTTGTGATGCGGTAGATCGAGGACCATGGCCAGTAAATTCTTGTCCCGGATGTCGTGTTTTTTATTCATCTTCGTTGTGTATTGCATGTCATCCCGAATGATGTGGCTCGTCATACATCCCCAGAATTGCTGGAGGTAGACCATTTGTACGGAGGCGGTCATCGTCAGAGCTGGCCAAAGAGGATGTCCCTTGAGGATGGAGATTATTACTTCATCCGGACATCCGAATGTGGCGAGGTCCATTGATAGTTGTTGTCGTGGACCGTCATCCAACTGTCAGAGGAGTAGATGTGAGAGTACTCTTGATGTGCCATATCTGCAAAGAAGTGAAATTCATTAGATGGAAATTTTCATATGCAAATTGTTCGAAGTAAATGTGGATGGCGAAAATGACTTGGAAAAATTTCAAAATTTTCTAAGTATTAGAGTTTATCATCGAAAGACTTAGAGAAAAATTTAAAAAATTCGCTAAGTCTTTTTAACGTGTTTTTATTCGAGCGTGAATTTATTCGATCGTTAAGTTTTGCGATCGAATAAAAAATTATCGAATAATTCATGATTTTCGCCGCTGACTTTTACGATCGAATAAAAAATTGTCAAAAACAAAAGTTTTTCGCTGAGTAATTTTGCGATCGAATAAAATGTTGTCGAAAAACGTAAGTTTTTCGCCGCGTAATTTTGCGATCGAATAAAAATATATCGAAAAATTTAAGGTTTTCGCCTCTTATTTTTGCAATCGAACAAAATTTAGTCGAAAACTAAAGTTTTTGCCGCGCAGTTTTTAGATCGAATAAAAAATATATCGAAAACATAAGGTTTTCGCCGCTGAGTTTTGCGATCGAATAAGCTTAACGAAAACTAAAATTCTTCAATGACACTGTTTGCGATAAGAACATTTTCGATGGAAAAAGTTTGAAGTCAAACAGTAAACGCTTAAAAACGTCAATGACGATTTTTGGGTAAAACATGAGTTAATCTGGACTCGGAACGATCAGAAATCAGTTGTGAATTTAAATATCATGATTTTAATCCGAATGGTCGAGTTTAAACACGTTAATTTTGAGAGTTTTAAGACGTTTCAGTCGAAAAAATTTCGAAGTAAAATTTTCATCAAATGATTTTGACAAACTGTCGCGAATCATGCGTTTTTGAATATGATCCGAAACGGGTTTCTACTTTCGAATTCAGCGAGTTTTGACAGAAAATCAATGAAGATTGAAGAGTTTTGAAGAAATCGCCGAAGAGATTTTGGAATTCGAAAAGTTGTTCGACTGTGAGATGTTGCGTGAGAGTGAGTTTTTCGATCGAATAAGTAATATTAATATTTTTCGATCAGGTAACGTTTAATGGGCTTTGGGCCGAGAAAAAAAAATTTGGACTTTCGTTAAAAATCAGTTCTGATTTAACGAAGAAAAAAAAATTAATCTGTTACTTGTGAACCCAAAAGAAATTGCAAAAAGGCTCCATGTATTTCTGAAATAAATGCAATTATCTCCCAATTGTGATGAAATTCAACACTTGACTCCTCGGATGAGCTCGAAATATTTTGTGAAACTTTAAAAGAGTATTAGAGGTCGTGTTTGCAAGTAATTCATTTAGGAGATAAGAACAAATTTCCATGTAAACTCCCCCTCAACAAATGCACACTTAACTTTTTGGCATTTTAGCACACAGTTAATACAATTTTGCATATGAAAATTTACTATTTAAGCACAATTTACGCATTTAATCATTTCAGCATAGATTTATGAAAATTTTGCGTTTTTCAAGAAAAAAATTCGCATTATATCAAGTCTGAACCAATGCATGTATTCAATGCATTTAAAATGTGCGAAAATATTTTCAAACAAAATTTTAAAATTATTTTTGATTTGGGGTCAAATTTTCCATTTTAAACATTATCACCTAAAAATTTCTCATGACATATAGAATAATAATTTGCGATCAAATCATGTAAGTAAACTGATATGCGAAGATCATAGTATGAATCATTTTGACAACTCTCACTAGTTTCGCTCATAGCACAAGTTATTTTTGTCATGGACATATTTAGTAGATATATCACTCATATCATCACGACAAAATTATATCAATTAATTTGTTATTCTAGCATATTTAATCAACTTACCAAGTGAAAGTCCATCATTTTGAAGCAAAGGAACTTTAATAAAGGAATTATTTTTAGGCTCTGACTAAAAGGTAAGATAATTTGAGGATTAGTGTGCTTAAAAATTCTTCAATTCCAGGGGCCCTTTTTGAAATTCATTTCTAATCCTTTTGCTTTTCTTTTCTTCTGTAACTTGCTCAAGATGAGTCACGTGTTCTTTACAAATCTTTGAGAGATGTGATCTTCTTTTGTTTTCGGGCAGAGACTTTGTTCATGTTAAAGGTTCCACAGTTATGGAATTCGAACCCAAGGCCCGTGCTCCCCTTCTCGTTTTCTCTATATAAGATCTAGATTATCGTTGGAGAAGTTCACTTCGAGGTGCTTCTCTTATAGGAGTATACGAGATTATCTAGGAGTTCACGGCGAGATCCGTGTGTCTCTTTTAAAATGATTGAGACATTCATCATGTGCATCTCTTTTTCTCCCCCTCTTTTTTTCTTGATTGCGCAACCCCGAAACTTAGTAAAAAGGTTGAAGGCTTGATCGGGTTTCAAAAGAAAAGGAATGTTGGAGAAGGCTCGAAGGGGATTACTAGAGGAAAAAGTAAAGGATTGATAATTTGGGCCAAGTGAGGAATATTCTAAGTTGCCGTTATCATTTTCATGACAAACTAACACAAAACAAGAATGAAGCTACGGAGTACAAACCAAAGGATAGTCATTTGAAGTGTGACACATTCAAGAATAAAAACTATTGAGGTTCAAATTCTCACATATATGATGTGGCTTTGTGTCTAGTGAAACAAACGAAGCTCTTTGAATAAAAGAATGTCACATGAATTTTTTTAAGCAAAGAACTAAACATATATCAAAGAAATATTTTTGTGAGTAGTTCAAAATAGGCAAGATTATCGTCATCCCCCATTTTTTCTATTATTATTATTATATATATATATATTTTATTTTTATTTATCTTTTTGTATATAAAAAATTTGAAATATAGAGTCACACATGATAATCAAGGAATATCAAGAAGCACATAGAATATCATATAGAAGCATAGTAGAGCATGTAAAGCATATCTCAAGTAAGATTGAGATTTAACATGCCTAACTTAGCAATAAAGAATTGAAATCGTTTTTCATCCAATGCTTTAGTGAATAAGTCGGCAAGTTGAAGCTCCGTTTTAACAAAATACATCTCTATAGTGCCTTTTTCTACATGATCTTTTATAAAATGATAGCGAATATCTATGTGTTTCGTGCGTGAATGATGAACAAGATTGCAAGTAATGACAATAACACTTTAAGAATCACTGTCAATGGGAATGTTATGAAAATTCAAACCCGTAGTCGCGTAGTTGTGTCCGCATCCATAGAACTTGCGAGCAACAGCTGGCAGCGGCGACGTACTCCGCCTCGACCGTCGAAATCGACACACAACTTTGCTTCTTGGAGGACCAGCAGACCAACTTATAGCCTAAAAATTGTGCTCCGCTAGACGTGCTTTTTCTGTCCATTCGACAACCTGCATAATCAGCGTCAGTATAACCAATTAATCTAAAATCTGTATCTTTAGGATACCATAACCCTAAGTTGGGCCTTTGAGATAGCGTAGTATGCGCTTGACTGCGTGCATGTGGGACTCCTTCGGGTCAGCTTGAAAACGAGCACATAGGCAAGTGGCAAACATGTTGTCGAGTCGGCTTGACGTAAAGTAGAGAAGTGATCCGATAATACTCCGATAGGTTGTGATGTTGACTGCCTTTCCAGAAGGATCAGCATACAATTTGCATTTTGTTGACATGAGAGTATTCATAGGTGTGTTGTTGTCTTGCTTAAATCTCTTCAGAATATCTCGGATATACTTGGTTTGACTGATGAATATTCCATCTTCGAGCAGCTTGACTTGTAGTCCAAGGAAAATTTGAAGTTCCCCCATTAAGCTCATCTCGAATTTGGTCTTCATTAGATCTCCAAGTTTCTGACAGAGCCGTTCATTTGTCGAGTCGAAGATGATGTCATCGACGTTAACTTAAACGATCATCAAGTCTTTGCCTTGCTTTTTTATGAAGAGTGTCGTCTCGATTGTTCCTCTAATAAAGTTGGACTTGACTAGAAATTCGCTCAGAACATCATACCAAGCACGAGGTGCTTGTTTTAGTTCGTAGAGAGCTTTATCCAATCGATAGACATAATCATGATGATTTTCGTGCATGAACCCTTCGGGTCGAGCAACGTATACTTCTTCCTTTAAAACGACGTTGAGAAAGGCAGTTTTAACATCCATTTGATAGACTTTGAAGTCTTTATGAGCGACCTAGACTTCTTCCAACCGGAGCATACGTCTCGTCGTATTCTTGTTGATTGTACCCCTTGGCTACAAGTCGTGCTTTATTCCTGATAATTTCACCATTCTCGTTCCTCTTATTTTTTTAAATCCATTTAGTTCCTATAATTTTTTTGCCATGCGGTCGTGGAACTAGTGTCCAAACTCGTAGACGGTCGACTTGGTTGAGTTCATCTTGCATTGCGATCACCCAATCCGTGTCTTTAAGGGCTTCGGCTACCTTAATTGGTTCGTTTTGGCTTAAGAAGCACGTGAATAATCCGCTTTGTGTAGACGTCCTAGTGCGTACTCTACTTGAAGGATCACCGATTATTTGGTCGATAGAATGAGCTCGAGTCCACTTACGTTCATGAGGAAGAACCGAAGTAGATCCATCGTTGATTTATAGGTCGAGACCTCCTGAATTGTTAGGCTGATCATTAGTAGTTGGGAAATTCAATTCTGAAGTTGAATTGGAAGGAATTTCCGCAGCGGCATTCGTAGGAGTTGCAACACTGGTTGAAGATTCAGAATTTAGAGAATCTGGAACATTTGTTGGAGTCTGAGGATTGGGAGTCTCAATTGTAATTTCTACCGTAGAGGGAGAAGGAGAGCTGCTCGGTATAGAATGAGACGAAGCAGGCATTTGAGACTCGTTCTGATAAAAATGTTCAAATAGAAAATCCAAATCTTCCAAATTGGTGGGAATTGCTTCATTTGACTTTGAGGTAGAAGGTGTCGGAAGTTGTTGACTTTGTGCCAACGCGCCTATAAGCCCGGATTCTAAACTGTTTTTTCAGAAGCCAAACCGGTCACTTCTTGAAAAGTGACATTGTAGCTTTCGAGAATGGTACGGGAAATCTTGAGATAGACGCGATATAATTTAGATGTGGATGAATATCAGACAAAAGCGGCTTCAAATGCTTTAGGATCGAACTTGCGTTGATGCTCCCGATCGTTAGCCACAACGCATTTCCACCCGAAGACTTTAAAGAAAGAGATATTCAGAATCCTTTGATTTATTATCTCATACGACGTCTTTAAAGCGTTTGTGAATAATCGTCCGATTTTGCGTAAAGCACGTTGTACTCACTGCTTCAGCCCATAGAAAATGAGGGTAACTGGAATATATTAGCATTGTTCTTGCAGCTTCAACTATAGTCCGATTCTTTCGTTCGATGACGCCATTTTGTTGAGGCGTTTTAGCGGCTAAAAATTGTTGAATAATTCCAAGTGACTGATAGTAATTGCTGAAATGCTGATTCTTGAATTCAGTCATGTTGTCAGTCCGGATTACTTGGATTTTCTTTTGCAGGAGATTCTGAGTTGTATTCACAAAGCTTATTATCAAGTCTCCAGTCTCATCTTTCGTTCGGAGATATCATTTCCAGGTGTAGCGAGAATAATCATCGACAATTACTAACACATATTTACGACCGTTGATACTTTGTACGCATTGGCCAACAAAGGTCCATGTGAAGTAATTCCAAGGGTCGAGATGTGGAAGCAACTTGCTTGAATTTGTGTGATGCTTGCTTCATTTTTCCCATTTGACAAACCGAACAATGATGCTCTTGGTGAAGGGAAATAGTTGGTAGACCATTGACCAACTTTTTGATAAAGAGTTTGTGAAGAGCTTTAAGGTTTAGATGAGAGACGTTGATGCCATAAGCTGTTCCTCTTGATTGTAGCCTGTGAGATGAGGCAAACAATTGTCGAAGGTCGTATTGTTGTCAGATTGATGGTGTATAGATTAGATCTTCGAGATCTTGTAAAAAGTTCTTGATTCTGACTATTTAAGATTTTGCACTGATCAGCTAGAAACACCACTTGAAATCATTTATCGCATAATTGTCCTATGCTGAACAGGTTGTGTTTAAGACCTTGGATGTAGGAGACATCTTCTATTGTCAGATTCTGCAGTAGAATATCTCAGAAGCCTAGTATTGGAGTTGAATCATAATTGTCGAATCTGAGTTTTTCCGTTGAAACGGTCTTGGTAGTTGCGCAACAGTTCTTGATTTTCCATCATGTGTGTGGAGTAACCGGAATCTAAATACCACACATGATGGATCTGCATAGAAAGATTTAAGAGAGACTTAGATACCCACTTAGTAATGGGTCCTCTCGGATTAGCAGATTTAGTAGGTAAGGTTTGTTAATTTTTGTTCCTAAACCATTGGTGCTCTTAGGTACCCAAACCAACTTAGAAGTAGGTTGTTTAAGTGGTACCTCTTTCGGAAACTTGGCCTTGTTGGCTTGCGTTGGCCTAGATGGTGTCTTGGGAACCCATTGTGGGTGAACCTTACATGTGAGAACCTGTGAATACAAAAGATTTTTTTAAACAAATGAACCTTACTGATTCAAGAGTCGGGATGGCAAAATGAACCGGAAAGAAATTCAACTATTCTGAGAATCAGCTCCAGATGGATAAATGATCAAATTGCCACCCTTCATTTCACGGGAGTTAAAAAATAGCGGCGAGGGAATTGCTCGTAACTCATTATAAAAAAAAAAATGAGTGAGTGGCCGATCTTATATAGTTAGAGTTAGACAGTTTAATTTCAGCAAGGACAAATGTCTTATTAGTCTTAGTGCTTGAGAAAATCTTTTCTCTAGCTAGTCTTAGTGCATTAGAAACGGTTGTCTTCTTACGAGTGTCCTTAGATTTTGATACAGAAGAAAGTTTTGAAAATAAGTCATTTCTATCATTTTTCTTCTGAAATTCTATCCTAGGCACTCTTTCCTTTGCATGCTTCACTTCTTTTACTACTCTACCTGTGGATGGAGTAGAAAGAGAGTTAGTAAAAATATTTTTTCCTTTTGAAGCATTTGAGGACTTTTTTTCTCCCTTTACGCTTTTTAAAGAAGATTTGTCTTCTTTTAAAATATTTTGTAAAATAATGGGAGGTGTTTTCTTAGATTTGATCTTGTCCTTAATTAATGATTTTTCTTTCAAAGTAAAATCAGGACAAGATTTTAAAATTGAGGAATTTTTTAGATTAGAAATCTCCAATAAAAGCTCATTCTTTTCTGCTTTGAAATTCTTTCTTTCTGTCTCTAAGGAAGCGTTCAAATCAGCTATTTTCTTAATAATAACAGGAATATAACAGAAAGTAGAATTTTTAAAATGATCAGAATTTTCTTCCTTAACTTTAGAAAGATCTTATAAAGGATATAATGAATTATAATCACTAGACATGTTAATTTCCCGTGTCTTGTAACTATTATTCAAATCGGTGTAGTCAAAAGGCATTTATTTCGGAAGAATTAGTAAACGCCATTTGATAATTTAATCCTAAACCCATATACTTGATATCATATAACTGTTTGACATTGACTTTTTTCAAGTTACAGGGATTGTTAAAACCTAAGCCTTCTTTAGGATTATAAAATTCTACATCATGAGGTTGATTTAGAAAGATGGTTTGATCCGTTTGCCCCCTTTTCGTTAGAAGATCGTCAAAAGTTTTAATCATAGAGTAAAGCTTCTTACGTTTGTTAGAGATTTCCTTAAAATTATTTCTAGAAGTTTCTAAATCTATATGACAATTGCTAAGAGTCTTACTAAGGTCATTGATTTTTGTCTCAGAAGTTGCTATTGTTGATTAAAGACTAGATATCGTTTCCTTAGCATTAGATAACAGAATTTCTTTGTGAATTTTCTTATCTAGTTGCTTTTGGAAATTATTTTCACTAAGGGCTAGTCTCTCCTCTAATTCTTTTGTACCTTTTCGCTCATTTTTCATGTTAGTATACTTAATTTGTAAAGATTCTAACATGTTTAATAATGTAGAATTATACATAGTTACCTCTTGTGATGAGGTTGATGCTTTGTCTTCGTCGTCTGACCTCCTTGTTAGAGTTTTCGTTTGAGGCGTCGTCTAGATATTCCATGAGAGCTAGATTTTTGTTGTCCGAATCCGTTGTGTTTTCTAGCCAATGCTCTTGTTCGGCCATCAGAGCTACTCCAGCCTCCATTTATTTGGTTAGTTGAAATTTCTTGGAGTAGTTATTGGCGTCCTTCTTTTTAGGAAGATTGCATTCTCTGGCGAAGGCCCTATCTTTCAACAATTGTAGAATTTTTGTGGTTCTTTGGCGTTTTTGGTTTCTGACGACGCGGCCGGTCTTTCCTTGTGCTTAGAGCTTGATGTCCGAAGTCTATTAGCCAACGAGGAGGATTTCTTTTTATAGAACTTTTTGCTCATCAGTTTAGTAATGAGAGCCAATTGTTTCTTGAACTCTTTCATATCTGGCTCGGAGTATTCTGATTCGTCTTCATCTTCTGAAGAACTTGGAAACTTGATGCTTTTATCTTTGCGAGATCTACTAGAGAGTGGAAGGACTTCCTCTTGTCGGGCGTTTTGCTCTTCAGCTCCGTTTTGCTTGTTTTCCTCTCAATAGCTTGTTTTGCTCTTCAGCTTCGTTTATCCTTGTCGAGCGTAAAAGCACTTCCTCAATCCCAATGTTGTCTCGTAGTGTCGAACAACATTCCTCAGCTCCAACTGTTCGTTGATGGCATTGAGAAGCTCATTTAGGAGCGGGGCCTCTTCTTCTCCAAAGTCCTTGAAGATCGTTTCTTCACCGATCTCCGCCAACCTCCTTTCGATGTTCTTCCTTATGAGCTTTAACGTCCCGTCACAGAACTTATGAACTTCAGACCTCATCATCGCTCTCGTCTTTCCAAAGACTGGATTTCGATACGTGATGAGGAGGCCTGGATTCTTGACAATATAGTTCTCTGGGAAGTCGTTGAGCGGGAAGCCTTTCATGAGCGGCGATTCCATATTGACCTTCTTCATGTTGTTTTCCACAGTTATTTGAAGGTCGTGTGCGGTGTCAAACTTAATCTTCCGCACCACGAATCTCTTCAATCCCTCGGGCCCTTTCTTCTTGATGTATCCAGTAGGTGTCTGGTATTTTTTCTTGTACATCTGGAACAGACGATAGACTTCGTCTGGTGGAAGCAATGGTAGATAGCTTTCGTCTATCTCCTCTCGAGTGTGATTGTCATCCGCTTGCTCTATGATGTAGATCGGAGTTGGATAACTTCCAATCGTTTGTGATACACCCACGAGTTGGAGGATCGGTGGCTTGTCCCTAAAATTTCTTCTAAGTTGATCCGTTGGGATGCCACTTCGATCCGGACCAAGGTAGGTCAGCATGAAGATGTGTTTCATCTCCTTTCATTCTTCCCAGTGAGAGATCCCACGTAGATTTAGCTCGTTTAGCTTCTTGATACGGTTTGGAGCTCTCCAGATCAGCTTCCATATATCTTCAAGGAAGGGCACTTCAATCCGAACGTTCTCCCACGGTGTCTCGACTCGGGCAGCCCCCTTTGAAAAACGAGGAGGGGTGTCCACTCGGTGCCTAATCATCTCTAGCAGTTCCAGGAGTTCGGTACTTTAGTTTTCGCCTTCTTGAAGTTCTTCAACTTCAAGCAGAACAAAATCAATTGAAGCTTTTGTAGGAAGTATCTAACGTTGGGATGCTTCCTCTGGTTCCCAATGTGCCAGTCACTTCTCGTTCAGAATATAGTCGTTTACATTGCGTGTGGATCGTATTTGACTGCGTCAGATTGATCTTGGAGTACAGAGGCCGGGATTGGATTTGGACTTTTGGGACATGGAGGTATTGTATGTGTGTGGGATGTGGTGGTTGTTTGTTGGCGGGTATTAGTGGGTTGTGTGGTTGGTGGGCATGACGATCCGGATGATCAAGATCGTCATGTCTTCACTTTGTGCGGGCTTTCTTCTCGGCAGCGTGTTGGAGCAGGCGACTCGAGGACATCTACTAGCCGCGGTAGATACTCTCCTCGGCAGGGGTCCTTGTCTCGAGGGCTAGTAGGCGAGATATGAGAATATCATGAAGTTGGGTGATAGGGATGATGTATGGGTTGATGAGAGAAGGGGATTTTTGGTTGGGGTGGTTAATATGGGTTGGATGGGAGTGTGTATGGTAGTGGTTAGTGGTGGTGAGGAAATGGGTTGGGAGTGGGTTTTGGATGGAGCGGCCTCGGAGACTGGTGCTTTCTCGGTATCCCGTGGGAAGTCTCTATGGCGTGAAGAACTCTTTCCATTAGCCGGTCTTCGAGAAAATTGATGGCTGTTGAAAGGACATCTTGTAGTCTCTGCTCCGTCACGAAGAATGGTACCTTCGGAGTGGGGCCATGAAGGCGCTCTATTGTCACAACGTTAGAGAATAGAACTGATGTGCCGCCAATTAAAGGACTTGTGATTCTGGGACGTCTATAGACACCCGTTGACAACCAAGAAGACACCACTTCGGTGGGTTGGCCCGTTGTTGTCTCCGAAGATGTCGGAGGACTAACGGGGCTTCCATCCAATCCTTGAGATGAGACCGGAGGTATCATCTCTATGGATGTTGGGACATGTTCAATGGGAACCTGTGTGGTTGTCAGGACCGGTGGTGGTGGAGGAAGTAACACAGAAGCCGTTGTGGTGGAGGTAGATGCAGACGGGGCAAGAATTTGTTGTCGGCGGGAACCCCTTCGTTGTAATTTGCACTCTTCATATGAGTCGGTGGCTTCAGGAGATTCGGCTGTTGGAGGTGTGGGCTCACGGGTGGCACATTCGGGCTCAATGGCCGTTGCTTCAGTCTCCTGAGCCTCAACTTCGGGCTATTGTGTCTCCACCAGTGATTCGTGTTGGGTTGGCATCAGAGCCGGATCGATGGACCATACCATGGCCTCCGTGGTTGAATTGTTTTGGCAATAATCTTGGTAGGCCACATAGGTGAGGTCTGCTAGGCGTAAAAGCTCCAACTGGATCAACATCGGTTGGAGTGCCAGATCTGATGCCTTCGGATTGTGGAAAAACCGCAGCATCGGCGGTGTGTATCCTCCAATAGGTGGTAGGTGAGGGATCTCCGGATGTACTTCCCTCAGATGGGAGATAAGCACCCGGAACCATCGGACATAAGTCATGAACTTTGCCTTTGAGTTGGTTTCCCGTTGACGCATTTGGTCCACTAGATCACTCCATATTAGCTGGGCCACATCATATTTCTTTGAGAAGAAGACTCCATAGAAGATCCTGAGAATATTCTCGTTCGCCTTATCAAATCCTTAGTGCTTCGGGGAGAGACATTTGTTGATAATTCCAAATAATGTCCTCCATGGGTGAGGGATCCGGTATTCTAAAAGTTGGCTAATTTGGTCAACGGTGGCTTGTATTCCATCCGAAGCATGTCTTCCACTATCTCCACATCTGTAGGTAGGGGGTCGTAGATTTGATGATGCGGTAGATTTTTGTCGATGATGACGTAGTTCTGGTTTATCTTGGTTGTGTAGGTCACATCATCACCTACAATGTAGCTCTTCATGCATCCCCAGAATTGCTGGAAATATACCATATGGATTGTTCCAGTCATGATGAGCGCTGGCCATAATGGATGTCCTTTGAGAATGGAAATGATAACTTTATCTTGAGATCGAAAGGTGGCTAAGTCCACCTAATAGTTGCTGTCGTGGACAGGTAGCCAACCTTCGGAAGAGTAGACGTACGAGTATTCTTGATGAGCCATCTTTGAAAAAAAAATGGATAAGAATCGTTAGATTTGTAAGTTTCGAATGCAAATTTTAGTAAGCAATTCTTAATGTTGAATAATTCAATTTTGTCGAGGCGCAAACAATATTCATGTGTATAACGTATGACTTAGAAAAAATTCGAAAAATCTGCTAAGTGTTTAAAGTGTATACTGTTTGCAGCGTGTTTTTATTCGAGCAAAAATTTATTCGAACGATAAGTTTTGCGATCGAATAAAAACTTAACGAAAACGCAAGGGTTTCGCCGCATAGTTTTGCGATCGAATATAAATGTATCGAAAACTAATGTTTTTTGCCGAGTAGTTTTGCGATTGAATAAAATTTTGTCGAAAATATTAATTTTTTCGGCGGGTAGTTTTGCGATCGAATAAAAGTCTATTGAAAAACCAAAGTTTTCGCCGCTTATTTTTGCGATCGAATAAAATATTATCGAAACACTTATGTTTTCTCCGCTAAGTTTTACGAGTGAATAAAAAAATATCTAAAACATAAGGTTTTCGCCGGTGAGTTTTGCGATCGAATAAAACTTAACGGAAACTAAAGTTCTTCGACGGAACTGTTTGCGATAAGATGATTTTCGACCTTAAAATTTGAAATCAAACAGTAACTTCTTAAAACGCGAATGACGATTATGGGTAAAACATAAGTTAATTTGCACTCGAAATGACCAGAAATAAGTTGCGAATCAAAATATTATGCATTTAATCAAAATGGTCGAATCTAAACACAGAAAATTTGATTTCTTAAGAATGTTCAGTCGAAAAATCGCAAAATTGAGAAATATCTTCGAATGATTTTGAAAACTTGTCGCGATTCTTGATTTTCGGAACAAAAAGATGAACCGAATCAGGATTCTACCTTCAAATTAGGCGAGTTTTTAGCACAAAATCTGAGGAAGGTTAAGCTTTTTCGAAATCGCCGTTTGAAGTTTAGAGAATGCGAAGAGTTTTTCGATTGTTTTGTTTGCATGAGAAAGAAGTTTTCGATCGAAAAATGTGTATAGATACTTTTCGATCAGGTAAAGTTAAAGAGTTTTGGGCCGTGAAAAATTATTTTGGGCTTTCGTTAAAATCAAGTCTGTTTAGTTATATAACGAAAATTTTATTCTTTTTACGTTTACACCTAAAATGAAATTTAATAGAGATCCCCGAAGTCCTGAAATAAATGCAATTAACTCCCAATGTGCGATGAAGTTCATCACGGGACTCCTCGAATGAGCTCAAAATTCTCTGTAAAACTTAGAATGAAAATATGAGCAGTCGTGATTGCAAGTAAATCATTTAGGTGATAATAGCAAATATTCATGTAAGCTTCCCCTCAACAAATGCACATATTATATTTTGGCAATATAGAACGTATTCAACACAATTATGCATATGAAAATATATGATATAAGTACAAATAACGCATTTAATCATTTCAGCATAGATTCATGATCCCCTAATCATGTATATGAAAATTTTGCGTTTTTATAAAATTTTGCATTTTGTCAATTTCGGACCAATGCATGTGGTAATGCATTTAAAATGTGCAAAAATTTTTTTGTTTGGGGTCGGATTGTCCATACACGCAAAAATTTCACATGACACATAGAATAACAATTTGCCGTCAAATCATGTAACTAAACTAATATTCTAAGATCATAGTATGACCATTTCGAAAACTCTCGCATGGTTCGCTCATAGCACTCAATTTATTTTTATCATGGGAATATTTAGTAAATATATTACTCATATCAACACGACAAAATTTATCAATTAAATTGTTACCGTAACGCATTTAATCAACTTACCAAGTGAAAGTCCATCAATTTGAATCAAATGGTCTTTGAAAGGGTTATTATTTTAGGCTCTGACTAAAAGGGTAGGATAATTTTGGTATTAGTGAGCTTAAAATTCTTCAATTCCAGTGGCCCTTTTGAAATTTATTTCTGCTCACTTTTCTTTTCTGTTCTACTGCAATTGCTCAAGCTGAGTCTCTTCTTCTTTACAAGGCTTTGAGAGATGAATCTTCTTTTGTTCTCGGGCCGAGACCGTGTTCCTTTTGAAGGTTCACAGTTATGGAATTCAAACCCAAGGCCGTGCTCCTCTTCTCGTTTCTCAATATAAGATCCAGATTATCGTTGGAGAGGTTAACTTCAAGGTGCTTCTCTTCTAGTAGTTTTGACGAGTATACAAGATTATCTAGGAAAAGTTCACAATAAGATCCATGTTTCTCTTTTACATTGATCGAGAGATTATTTGAGCATTCATCATGTGCGTCTCCTTTTCTCCCCCTCTTTTGCTTATTTGAGCAACCCCCGAAACTTACGAATAAGGTTGAAGGCTTGGTCGGGTTTCAAAAGAAAAAAAAATATCGGAGAAGGCTCAAAGGGGATCACTAGAGGAAAAAGTAAAGGATTTAGGCTAAAGAGAACTAACGCAAAGCAAGAATTAGGCTGAAGAGAATATTAGAATTGTGCTTTACTATTTCATTATCCTTGTAATTAGGAGGCGTGATTGGAAGTTTTGATAGTGTAGGACCTAATAGTAATTATACCTTGGATATAGGTATAAATATGATGTACACTATCAAATTTAATAAGAGTTTTATTATTCAGAAAAAACACAAGCATAGAATTCACATTTTAAACGAGAGATCACGCTCGAGAAACTTGAAAAAGCTAACAACCTCTCTGAAGATCTTCAACGCGGATATTCGACCGATCGTATATCGTAAGATTTCTTACTCGAATACCAAGAATTCGTGCTTAGATTGCTTGTTGATTGATGAATCAGGACCTAACAATTGGTATCAGAGCTAATCATGATTGATTTTGGACAGAATTCGCAATTTTCAGATAAAAATAATTTTCCAGATTTTTCGATCGAAAAACTCACGTGACTTATATTTTGATCAATATGCTTAATTGTGCGAATTTTGTTGTTGATTTTGCTGATTAAGTGATAGATTATATGTTATGATTGATTTACGTACTGATTTCAATTGCTTAGAACGTCATATTAATTAAGATTTTCGATTTAGATCGATTTTTTCGTTTGCGATCAAGTTTTGAGTCCGATCTGATTTTCTTAAATCTCGATATAGTTTGCTATTAAACGTGGTTGATTCTGTGTTTATTCATATTTAGAACTGTTAAACGAGTGATTATCCAGAATTTCAGCCCTAAATTGAACATCTCGGTTGAATCTGAAATTTTCACTATTACATTGAACTTGGCTGTTCTTCGATCAGTTCTTCGACCGAAAAACTTGGATCGAAAATTATTTTTCGACCAAATTTGCAGCCGAAAAATTTTTCGACGACAAACAATATTTTCGAGTGTTTTACTCAAATTTAAGACTCGAAAAACATTATTTCAATAAATAGTTTTTCGATTCATATATAAATACATTTTTTGAGCGAATAAATTTTTCGATCCAAAATTAGCCAAAACATATTTTCGATCGAAAAATATTCCATCGAGAAATTTTACAGTCAACAATTTGAGTCAAACTAAAAACAAAGTTTTTCGATCACTAGTAATTTTTCGATCACAAGTTATTCGATAAGAGTTTTTGTGATCAACATAGTTTTACGACAAAATATTTTTCGATAAGATCATCTTTTCAACATTTTTTCCCGAAAAATATTTTTCGATAAACATATAACTAAATCCCTAAACGTTCGAAAAACTTTTTCTATTAAAAAGCTTAATATTTTTAAATAGAAAAACTTTACTGCACGAAAAACATTTCGACCACAACATTTAAGGAAAATAAAAAATTGTGAACTTCAAAACTTACGAAAAATACTGTCTCCGAACTATAATTTTTGATACTCAATATTTTCGATCTATAATTCAAATTTCTTTAACAAATCTTGAAGTATCAATTTTTAATTACCAAATATTTTCGAAAACATAACAATTTCTCTTTCACGACCGGATCATAGGTTCAAAAAGGAAATTGTTTAAAGTACGAATCAAATATTTCTAACTAAGTTTGTCACTTGTGAAGCATTTTTCATTACTATTACAAACCTTCACGAAGATCCTATCAATCAACAAAAATGGATGCTTACTCACTTGGAAATGACGTCCGCCCTCCAATTCATCGAAGAGGCGAATACACGGTATGAAGAAACCGGTTCTTGAACTTCTTGGAACGAAAGATCAAGCCACAAATTTGATCGCATTACTCCAAGAAGGTCCAGCTCAATTCTGGCTCATCCAAGAACGAGATGCCACAAACAATCTTTCTATTCCTGCAACCAGAAGACTTAAAGTTCCTGGTGAATATACTGAGGGGGAGCGTTTAAGAGCCAAAGCAGACTTGGGTGCCAAAACTTTCCTAATGCAAGGAATACCGAATGACATTATATGCAAATAGATAGTCTATCGAGTGCAAAAGCCATGTGGGACGAGCTTCACAAGATGATGCAACGAGCCGAAGTCGGAGTCAAAGCAAAGAAAGCAAATATCCTAACAGCTTATGACTCTTTCAAAGCCAAGATAGAGGAATCGGTTTTTGAAC
Organism: Linderniella brevidens; assembly: GCA_004919715.1. NCBI lineage: Eukaryota > Viridiplantae > Streptophyta > Magnoliopsida > Lamiales > Linderniaceae > Linderniella > Linderniella brevidens. Next base: position 12,659,438 of record SWDC01000148.1, read on the forward strand.
TCTATCAAAGATATCTAACTCTTCTCAATGAAATGAGGAAGATAGATATATTCAAGACCAACATGGAGGTCAACATCAGATTTCTTTCTTCTCTTCAACCGGAGTGGAAGAAAATATCCATTCAAATCCGACAAAATAAGGATTTGGACGAAATGGATATCCACGCCGTCTTTGATAATCTCGCCCAACATGAAGAAGATATAAGCGACATCCAAAAAGAACTAAAGGGCAAGCAGATCGACGACTCTATAGCACTTGTCTCTGAAAGAAAGCAAAGTCGATCTCGAAAGGATAAAAGTATCAAGCTGCCAAGTTCTTCTGAAGATGAAGATGAATCTGACTCGGTGTAATACCCGTTAAAATTTAATCGGGATTTATCTAAGTTATTAAGACGTAAAATAAGTAGTAATTTTCGAAAAGGAGCTTAAATAATTATTTTGGAAGGGAGCCAAAAATTTAAGGACCAAAATTAAAAATTAGAAAACTTTTGGGTAAGGAAAAATAATTATAATAAAGGGACTAAGAAGTGATAAGGAATCAAGTTAGGATTTTAAGTGCAATAAACAAACTTCAATGATTGTAGCTTAATCATTAATGTGAATGATTGTAGCTTAATCATTAATAAGTCACAAATATTTTATATATATATATATATGTACCTCCTAAGCATAAAAAAAGATATAACTCAATCAAACACCTTAATAAAAAAAAAGAAGAGAAGGACGTGAGAAAGGGAAGGAAAGAAAGGAGGAAAGAAAGAAGAGAAAAAGAAAGTAAGGAAGAAAGGCCAAAGAAGTCCAAAGCGATTTCGCGTGCGAGGATCCGAAATTAGTCGAAACATTAGCTAATCTTCGGAGGAAAGGTAGGTGAAACGCACCTACAATACGCAAACGCGAGGTTCATATAATTATGCGTGTGATTTGGAGTATTTATATGTGATAAGTTCATGTTAGAATCAAATGAGAACATAGGTTGCATAGAAAATTTCGGAACGGGTCGAAACAAGCACGGCGTGCGCTTTGGTCGCGCGCGCCCTGCAGCTGCCGCACGCGTACGTTGCGCTGCGGCAGCACAGCGCGCACTGCACAGCGCGCACTGCACAGCGCGCGCACGCTGATCTACAGCAGCTGCAGCCCGCACAGCCGCAGCCCACACCGCACCGCGCGCGCACGCTGCGCTGCGGCAGCACGCCCAGCCCGCGGCTACGGCAGCCCAGCGCGCCCAGCGCCGCGCGCGCACGCTGATCTACAGCAGCTGCAGCCCGCACAGCAGCCCACACTGCAGCCCGCACAGCAGCCCGCACCGGACCGCGCGCGCACGCTGCGCTGCGGCAGCACGCCCAGCGCCGCGGTTACGGCAGCACTGTGCGCAGCACCGCACTCGCACCCCGTGAACGTACGCGCACCCCACGCTCGGCGTCCCACGCCATGTAGGGCCGGCGCTGCGGACGCCGGCGCCGCGCACTATGGCCGGCATGCGCCCTTTTTCGACTACACGGGTTTCTCGAGCAAGCGTGCGGACACCTCGCGCATAAGTGCGGGTTTTCCTCACGGGCGAGGCCGAATTTCTTGTTTGTATGTGTGTGCTTGCCTAAAGGCGTGGATCCCCAATTACATGGGACCTTTACTTTTTGAAACATGGCATGTTCCTTATATCTTACATATTTTTTTTATGTGCACGCCATATGCATTTCATGATAGTCTGAGAGGTGATAACCGGGTTGATACGGTGGCACTTTACAATGCCGATAAGCGGGGTAGATTTTTGCCGATATTGGCGGTCGAGTCGTTTGTAGAGTTGAAGGTTGGTATTAGTACACCTAGCAGTGTGACTTGATAGGGGGCGACCTGGGGTACCCTATCAGTGTGTGTATTGTCGAGACAGAACTGACTAGCAGGGGGCGACCCGGGGTACCCTGTTGGCATGTGACTGTCCGATTGGCGGAAGGGGCGACCTAGCAGGAGGATGCTCCGGGAGTACACTACTAGCGTGGGCACCGCCGGAGCCGGAGGGGACTCGGAAAGGAGCGACCTGTGTTGACAGCGTAGGCTATCCGGGGGCGGACTCCTGGCTCGGGATTTGAGTTATTGATTTTGGTATGCGCGCGAAGTGGCTATACCGACCTTGGGCCCTGATTTATATTTGTTAGGAAGCGAGATGAGAGTCGAGCGTGCATTTATTGGGAGATGAGTTGGGATGGGACTTGAGCGCATATTGCATTCATGCATGTTTTACCTACTGGGCAATTGCTCATTTGTTTGCGTGTTGTAGGTATGACTGAGCCCGACGTCGATGAACGTCGCGGTTGAGATGGGCTGGCGGCGGTGACTCCATGGGCTTTCGAGAGCGGAGCGGTACATGGATGAAGACCTGTGGAGCGTTGTTATGCTATTTTGACTTTTGGAAACGCTATCCCTTTTTACGATGTTTTAAAATATTTGTGTGAAATACTTTTGTTTTAAAAAAAATAAAATAAAATAATATGTTTTTTTTTAAAAATGGGTTTTTCCTCGGCTTTCGTTGCGAAAAATCCGCCACTAATTATATTTAGAAAATGAGGGTCGTCTCAGGTGGTATCAGAGCGAGGTTATAAGATTCTGTAGACTGTCCATGTACTGCTGCTCGGAAGCCTGGAGAACTAGCCATGCCTGTAAGTTTTAATGTTTTGAGTAATTATGTAGTTTAGTGATTGCGTGCTTTAAATAATTGTAGATATTCCTGATAAAATGCCGAGGGGTCGTAGAGAATATATTGGCGAATCTAGCCGTAGGACTGAATCGGAGTCCCCACCGAACGAACGAGACGCTACTATACTTAGGCTAACCGAGCTGATCCAACGCCAGTCGGATCAGATCAATGAGCTCATTCATCGACAGAGCTCGTCGGAGAATCATAAATCCCCACCGTGTGAACGAGTTGAAATTATTGGCGATCGTTTTCGTAAACTAAACCCCCCGACTTTTGAGGATGCTACCGACCCTGCTATGGCAGAGGACTGGCTGCGCACGCTAGACGATATGTTCCTTTATAGCCGAGTACCGGAGGAAGAGAAGGTCCTATGTGCGGTTTTCATGCTTCGAGGGGATGCCCGATTTTGGTGGGACACCGTCAAGATTTTGGAGGACCCTACTACAATGACGTGGGAGAGATTCAAGGAGCTCTTTCGAGGCAAGTACTTCACGGCCACGGGGCGGGCATTGCGCATGAACGAGTTTATCAACCTGAAACAAGGAGGGATGACCGTCGCGGAATATATCCGCAAATTTGAGCAATTGTCAAGGTTTGCGCCACATATGGTGTTGACTGACGAACTAAAGATCGAGCGCTTCATGGAGGGCCTCAAACCCGAGGTCTATCACGATGTTAGCATGGCAGGAATTCACGAGATATCTTATGCTCGGGTTGCGGAACGAGCCATTATGGCTGAATTAGCCGAAGCAAGGATTGCAAAGGCGCACGAGGCGAAAAGAAGGGTGGAAAACCAACCAGGAGGCGACAAGAAGCGTCAGTTTTCTGAAAGAGGGCCTAATCATCCGGAAAACCGCCAGGGACAACAAAAATGGCTACCGCGACCTAATCTAGGACCGGCGAACGTCCCCGTTAGACCTCCGAACCTTGCTCCACAATGCCAGAATTGTGGGCGACTTCATTTGGGTAATTGCTACGGCCCTGGAGCCAGACCGGTGATCCAATGTTTCCGATGCGGGAAGCCGGGACATTTTGCCCGAGAGTGTCAGGCGAAGATTACTGCGAATCCTACCCCAGCAGCGGTGCGACCACTGCCGGTTCCAGCTCGAGTTTTCACGCTCACTAACGAGGAAGCGGAGGCTAACCCAGCGGTGATTACGGGTACGTTAACAATTTATTACGTACCCACCTCTGTCTTGATTGACTCTGGAGCGACGCACTCGTTTGTGTCGGCAAATTATGTGATGAAGGTGGGGATATCTCCTACCTTATCCGAGTGTAGTTATGTAGTGACCTTCCCACACGGGGATCCGGCACGAACCAACCAAGTGTTGGAAGAGTGTTCGGTGATTATTGAAGGTAAAAATCTTAAAGCCAGGTTGATCGTTATCCCGATGAACGACTACGACATCATTTTCGGGATGGATTGGCTCTCTAAGTATGGTGCGCTGATAGATTGTTACCGGAAAATAGTTGAATTTCATTTACCTCACGGGGATGTCTTTGTTTTCTCGGGGAAGGCCACTCGAAGCAAAATTTCCCGACTTGCCATGGGGAGCTCCAGTTCTATTCGTAAAGAAGAAGGACGGGTCGATGAGATTGTGCATCGATTATCGTGAATTAAATAAAATTACGATCAAGAATAAATACCCGTTGTCGCGAATCGATGACCTGTTCGATCAATTGCAAGGAGCTACGGTTTTCTCAAAATTGATTTGCGTTCGGGGTATCATCAACTTAAAATCCGAGAAGCAGATGTTCCGAAGACGGCATTCAGCACACGGTACGGCCATTACGAATTCTTGGTTATGCCGTTTGGATTGACGAATGCGCCTGCTGCTTTCATGGATCTAATGAACCGGGTATTCAAAGAATTCCTAGACTAGTTTGTTATCGTCTTTATTGATGATATTCTTGTTTATTCTAAGAACCGAGAGGAGCACGAAGGACACCTCAGAGCGGTCTTAGGAATATTGTGGGAGAAGAAGCTATTCGCCAAATTCAAGGAGTGCGAGTTTTGGCTTGAACAAGTGGCTTTCTTGGGGCACGTTATTTCGGGAAATGGAATTTCGGTGGACCCTAGCAAAATCGAAGCTGTAAATAATTGGCCACGTCCGACTACTCCTACTGAGGTTCGAAGCTTCTTAGGACTCGCTGGATATTACCGTAAATTTATCGCGGATTTCTCTAGCATTGCTTCGACCCTGACGAACCTGACCAGGAAGAACGTTCCATTTATATGGACTGATTCTTGTGAGCAGAGTTTCCAGGAGCTGAAACGACGACTTACCTCAGCCCCAGTCCTGACTATTCCTTCGGGACTGGTGGATTCACTGTTTATAGCGATGCCTCGAAGAATGGTTTGGGATGCGTGCTGATGCAGAACGGAAAGGTAATTGCATATGCTTCTCGCCAATTGAAGGAATACGAGAAGAATTATCCCACGCATGACCTGGAACTTGCCGCAGTGGTGTTCGCCCTGAAAATCTGGAGGCACTATCTGTATGGTGAACGGTGTGAAATCTACACCGATCATAAAAGCCTGAAATATTTTTTTACACAGAAAGAACTAAATATGCGACAGCGACGTTGGCTAGAATTGGTGAAGGACTACGACTGCGTAATCAACTACCATCCGGGCAAGGCAAACGTTGTCGCCGACGCTCTAAGTAGGAAAGTCGTGAATACCGAGCTACAGCAACTGGAAGTGGAGGTGATCAATCTTGGCGAAGTCGAAATGAAGATGGCGACTTTAACACTTCAACCCACGTTGCTGGAACGATTTAAGCATGCTCAAGAAACGGACGAACTATATCTAAAGGTGAAAAACGAACTCGCGAAAGAAGTGCCATCCGATTTCAAGGTCCGAGAGGACGGGAGCCTACGTTTTAAAAATCGTTTGTACGTGCCTATTGACGAAGAGCTGCGAAGGACAATAATGACGGAAGTGCATGCTACGGTCTACTCTGTACACCCCGGTGCGACAAAGATGTATCGGGATTTGCGAACTAATTATTGGTGGCCAGGGATGAAACGAGACGTGGCGACATTTGTAAGTAAATGTCTAACTTGTCAACAGGTGAAAGCTGAACATCAAAGGCCGGCATGAATGTTACAACCATTATCAATTCCCGAGTGGAAGTGGGATTATATCACAATGGATTTTGTCGTGGGCCTGCCGAAAACTCTTAAGGGCCACGACGCCGTTTGGGTAATTATTGATCGGTTAACCAAATCGGCTCATTTTTTGCCGATCAGCTCGACCTTTACCATAGAACGATATGCCGAACTATATATTCAGGAGATAGTTCGACTTCATGGTATTCCATCTTCGATTGTCTCGGATCGGGATTCGAGATTTCTGTCTAAATTCTGGATGAGTCTACAAAAAGCGATGGGTACTAAACTTTCATTCAGTACAGCCTATCATCCTCACACAGATGGACAATCGGAGAGAACGATCCAAACTCTCGAGGACATGTTGCGGGCGTGTGTTCTGGACTTCAAAGGGAACTGGAGCAGATATCTTCCGTTGATTGAGTTCGCCTACAACAACAGCTATCATGCCACGATCGGGATGGCGCCGTACGAAGCCTTATATGGACGTAAATGCCGATCCCCAGTGCATTGGAATGAGTTGGCGAAGGAGCAATTTTAGGACCCGACCTGGTTCGAGAAACAACCGAGGCGATAGCCAAAATACGGGAGCGAATGCGAACGGCTCAGAGTCGACAAAGAGCTACGCCGATAAGAGACGAAGGCCATTGGAGTTTGCGGAAGGAGATCAAGTGTTTTTGAAGATATCACCCATGAAGGGTGTAAAGAGGTTTGGACAAAAAGGGAAGTTGAGTCCGAGATATATCGGACCTTTTCGAATACTAAAAAGAGTTGGCAAAGTTGCATATCAGCTGGAGCTACCAACATCATTGGCACAAGTACATGACGTCTTCCACGTGTCGACATTGCGAAAGTACGTTTCCGATCCGAGTCATGTACTGAGGGACGAGAATCTTCACCTCCAACTTAAGCCAGATTTGAGTTATGAGGAGCAACCCGTGGAGATTTTGGCGCGAGAAACCAAACGATTACGAAACAAGACCATTCCCCTCGTAAAAATGTTGTGGCGGAGTCAATCAGTTGAGGAAGCCACTTGGGAACGAGAAGATGATATGAGAGATCGTTATCCCGAGTTATTCCATTTCGAGTAATTTCGGGGACGAAATTCGTTTAAGGGGGGGAGGGTGTAATACCCGTTAAAATTTAATCGGGATTTATCTAAGTTATTAAGACGTAAAATAAGTAGTAATTTTCGAAAAGGAGCTTAAATAATTATTTTGGAAGGGAGCCAAAAATTTAAGGACCAAAATTAAAAATTAGAAAACTTTTGGGTAAGGAAAAATAATTATAATAAGGGACTAAGAAGTGATAAGAATCAAGTTAGGATTTTAAGTGCAATAAACAAACTTCAATGATTGTAGCTTAATCATTAATGTGAATGATTGTAGCTTAATCATTAATAAGTCACAAATATTATATATATATATATACCTCCTAAGCATAAAAAAAGATATAACTCAATCAAACACCTTAATAAAAAAAAAAGAAGAGAAGGACGTGAGAAAGGAGAGAAAAGAAAGGGAAGGAAAGAAAGGAGGAAAGAAAGAAAGAAAAAGAAAGTAAGGAAGAAAGGCCAAAGAAGTCCAAAGCGATTTCGCGTGCGAGGATCCGAAATTAGTCGAAACATTAGCTAATCTTCGGAGGAAAGGTAGGTGAAACGCACCTACAATACGCAAACGCGAGGTTCATATAATTATGCGTGTGATTTGGAGTATTTATGTGATAAGTTCATGTTAGAATCAAATGAGAACATAGGTTGCATAGAAAATTTCGGAACGGGTCGAAACAAGCACGGCGTGCGCTTTGGTCGCGCGCGCCCTGCAGCTGCCGCACGCGTACGTTGCGCTGCGGCAGCACAGCATGCACAGCACAGCGCGCGCACGCTGATCTACAGCAGCTGCAGCCCGCACAGCCGCAGCCCACACCGCACCGCGCGCGCACGCTGCGCTGCGGCAGCAGGCCCAGCGCCGCGGCTACGGCAGCCAAGCGCGCACAGCGCCGCGCGCGCACGCTGATCTACAGCAGCTGCAGCCCGCACAGCAGCCCACACTGCAGCCCGCACAGCTGCAGCCCGCACCGGACCGCGCGCGCACGCTGCGCTGCGGCAGCACGCCCAGCGCCGCGGTTACGGCAGCACTGTGCGCGCAGCACCGCACTCGCACCCCGTGAACGTACGCGCACCCCACGCTCGGCGTCCCACGCCATGTAGGGCCGGCGCAAAGGCAATCAGGCCGGCGCTGCGGACGCCAGCGCTGCGCACTATGGCTGGCATGCGCCCTTTTCCGACTACACGGGTTTCTCGAGCATAAGTGCGGGTTTTCCTCACGGGCGAGGCCGAATTTCTTGTTTGTATGAGTGTGCTTGCCTAAAGGCGTGGATCCCCAATTACATGGGACCTTTACTTTTTGAAACATGGCATGTTCCTCATATCTTACACATTTTTTTTATGTGCACGCCATATGCATTTCATGATAGTCTGAGAGGTGATAACCGGGTTGATACGGTGGCACTTTACAATGCCGATAAGCGGGGTAGATTTTTGCCGATATTGGCGGTCGAGTCGTTTGTAGAGTTGAAGGTTGGTATTAGTACACCTAGCAGCGTGACTTGATAAGGGGCGACCTGGGGTACCCTATCAGTGTGTGTATTGTCGAGACAGAACTGACTAGCAGGGGGCGACCCGGGGTACCCTGTTGGCATGTGACTGTCCGATTGGCGGAAGGGGCGACCTAGCAGGAGGATGCTCCGGGAGTACACTACTAGCGTGGGCACCGCCGGAGCCGGAGGGGACTCGGAAAGGAGCGACTTGTGTTGACAGCGTAGGCTATCTCCTGGCTCGGGATTTGAGTTATTGATTTTGGTATGCGCGCGAAGTGGCTATACCGACCTTGGGCCCTGATTTATATTTGTTAGGAAGCGAGATGAGAGTCGAGCGTGCATTTATTGGGAGATGAGTTGGGATGGGACTTGAGCGCATATTGCATTCATGCATGTTTTACCTACTGGGCAATTGCTCATTTGTTTGCGTGTTGTAGGTATGACTGAGCCCGACGTCGATGAACGTCGCGGTTGAGATGGGCTGGCGGCGGTGACTCCATGGGCTTTCGAGAGCGGAGCGGTACATGGATGAAGACCTGTGGAGCGTTGTTATGCTATTTTGACTTTTGGAAACGCTATCCCTTTTTACGATGTTTTAAAATATTTGTGTGAAATACTTTTGTTTTAAAAAAAAAATAATAATAATATGTTTTTTTTTAAAAATGGGTTTTTCCTCGGCTTTCGTTGCGAAAAATCCGCCACTAATTATATTTAGAAAATGAGGGTCGTCACACTCGGACTCCGAACCTGATATGAAGGAGTTCAAGAAACAGTTAGCTCTCATTTCTAAAATAATGAGTAAAAAGTTTTACAAAAAGAAATCCTCGTCTTCGGCCAATAGACTTCGGACATCTAGCTCCAAGCAAAGGGAAAGAGCGGCCGAGTCCTCAGAATCAAAAAGTGTCAAAAAACCACAAAAATATTATAATTGTGGAAAGGTAGGACACTTCTCCAGGGAATGCAAACTACCCAAGAAAAAGGACGCCAACTACTACTCCAAAAAATTCCAACTTACTAAACAGAAAGAGGCTGGAGTAGCACTGATGGCAGAACAAGAGCATTGGCTAGAAGATACCACAGATTCTGAAGACGAAAATCTTGCACTTATGGCATACCTCGACGACGCTTCAAACGATGACCCATTCAGGAGACCTGACGACTACGACGACAAAGCATCCTCTTCGTCACAAGAGGTACAATTGTCTAAATCCACATTATCAAACATGTTAGAATCGTTACAGCTTAAGTACACTAACATGAAAATTGAGCGGAAACGAACAAAGGAATTAGAAGAGAAACTATCCCTTAGCGAAAGCAATTTCCAAAAGCAATTAGATAAGAAAATTCATCTCGAAATTCTCTTATCTAACGCTAAGGAAAAAATCTCTAGCCTTAAATTAACCATAGCAACCTTTGAGACAAAAATTACTGACCTTAATACAATTCTTATCGATTGTCAGATAGACGTAGAAATGTCTAAAAATAATTTCAAAGAAATTTCTGACGAACGTAAGAAACTTTATTCAAGGAATAAAACGTAAGATGATCTTCTAATAAAAAGGGGTCAAACGGATCAAACTATATTTCTAAATCAACCTCTTGATACAGAATTTTATAATCCCTGTAACTTGAAAAAGGTCAATGTTAGACAATTATACGATATCAACTATATGGGATTAGGTTTAACTTCTCTAATGGCATTTACTAATTCTTCCGAAATAAATGCTTTAGAAGAATCTAAACGACAAGCCACTGATAGGACTAACATTCATTTTGACTATACCGACTTGAATAATAGTTACAAGACAAGAGATCTCAACTTGTCTAGTGATTATAATTCATTATCTCCCCTAGAAGATTTCTCTAACGACAAGGAAGATAATATTGATCATTCTCAAAATTCTAATTTCTGTTATATTCCAGCTATTAATAGAAAAATAGCTGATTTAAACGCTTCCTTGGAAACAGAAAGAAAGAATTTCAAAGCTGAAAAGAACAGACTTTTACTGGATATTTCCAATCTCAAAACGTCCTCTATTTTAAAACTTGTCCTGATCATATTTTAAAAGAAATTTTTTTAATGAAGGACAAGATTAAAACTAAGAAAAACTCTCATATTATTTTTCAAAATATTTCAAAAGATGATAAATCTTCTTTAGAAATTGTAAAGAGAGAAAACAAATCCTTAAATGCTTCAAAAAGGAAAAAGATTTTTACTAACTCTTTTTCTACTCCATCCACAGGTAGAGTAGTAAAAGAGGTGAAGTATGCTAAGGAAAGAATGCCTAGAATAAATTTTCAGAAGAAAAATGATTTGTTATCTATTTCTTCTATATCAAAAACTATGGACACTCGTACGAAGACAGCCATTTCTAGTATTGTTACTTCAAATTATGCGTTAAAGCCTATTATTTTGGAAAGCACAAAGTTTGAAATTGGCTCTACTTATAATAACAATAATCATCATTCTAAAACAAATGCAAGTCTTAAGTCTCGTCAGAAACAAGATCCAATTAAGAAAGCTTACAGCTCCATACATTCTTGTTCCACCTAAGGTATCCAGTACACGTACATTCAGCTAAACACCTTAGGAGACTAGCCAGAGAAAATATTTTCTCCAGCAATAAGACAAATCAGACATTTGCTCGTGCTGAAATTAACATCCCATGTAAGGTTCAACCGCAATGGATTCCTAAATCACCACCTAGGCAAACACAAGCCAAAAAGGCTAAATTGTCTAAAGAGGTACTACTTAAACCAACTACTTCTAAGTTGGTTTGGGTACCTAAGCATTCTCATAAGTTAGGAACCAAAGATGAACAAACCTTAATTATCAAATCTGCTAATCCGATAGGACCCATTCAAAAGTGGGTACCTAAGTCTCCCTAAATTCTTTCTATCAGATCCATCATGTGTGGTATTTAGATTCTGGTTGCTCCACACACATGACGGGAAAACAAGTACTGTTGAGCAACTACCAAGATCGTTACAATGGCAAAGTCCGATTTGGCAACAATGACTCAGCTCCCATACTCGGATTTGGAGACATTTTACTGCCAAATTTGACGATTAAAGATGTCTCTTACGTCCAAGGTCTCCAGCACAATCTACTCAGCATAGGACAATTCTGTCACAAAGGATTTCAAGTAGTATTTCTAGCTGAACAGTGCAGAGTTTTGAATAGTCAGAATCAAGAGCTTCTCACAGGATCACGAAGATCAAATCTCTACACAATCAATCTGACAGATGTTCGACCTTCGAAAGCTGTCTGCCTCATCTCTCAGACAACAATCAAGAGGAACGGCTTATGGCATCAACGTCTGTCTCATCTAAATTTAAAAGTTCTTCATAAACTCAGTGTTAAAAAATTGGTAAATGGTCTGCCAACAATTTCATCTAACCAAGAGCATCACTGTTCGATTTGTCAAATGTGTAAAATGAAGCGAGCGTCCCACAAAATCAAGCAAGTTGCTTCTACATCTCGACCCTTGAGTTACTTCACATGGACCTTTGCGGACCAATGCGTACACAAAGCATCAACGGTCGTAAATATGTGTTAGTAATTATCGACGATTATTCTCGCTACACATGGACAAGATATCTCCGAACTAAAGATGAGACTGGAGACTTGATAATAAGTTTTGTGAATACAACTCAGAATCTCCTGCAAAAGAAAATCCAAGAATCAGAACGGACAACGGGACTGAATTCAAGAACCAGCATCTCAATAACTTTTATCAATCACTTGGAATTATTCAACTATTCTCAGCCGCAAAAATGCCACAGCAAAATGGTGTCGTAGAAAGAAAGAACCGGACTTTAGTTGAAGCTGAAAGAACAATGATCATATACTCCGGTCTTCCCACTTTCTATGGGTTGAAGCAGTGCGTACGACGTGTTTTACTCAAAATAAGACAATTATTCACAAATGCTTCGAAAAGACGCCACATGAGTTAGTTAATCAAAGAATCCCGAATATCTCATTCTTCAAAGTATTTGGTTGCAAGTGTTTCGTGGCCAACGATCGAGAACATCGAACCAAGTTCGATCCTAAAGCCTTTGAATCCATTTTTGTCGGATATTCCTCTACTTCAAAATTATATCGCATCTACCTCAAGTCTTCTCGTACAATTCTTGAAAGCTACAACGTCACCTTTCAAGAAATAACGGATTTGGTTTCTGAACAGAACAGTTCAGAACCCGAGCTTACTGGCGTGTTGTCACAAGTTCAACAACTTTCGGCAACTTATATATCAACGTCAAGTAAAGCAATTCCCACTGACCATGAAGATTTAGATTCTCTATTTGAACACTTTTATCGGAACAAGTCTCAAATGCCTGCTTCGTCTCACTCAACACCAAACAGTGCCCCATCTCCATCAATGGAAGAAATTAATAATGAGACTCCTCTTCTTCAAAATCCGACAAATGTTAGAGAATCTATTTATTCAGAATCTTCATCTAGTACTGCAGCTCCTACAAATGCAGATGAGGAAATTCCTATCGATTCACCATCTGAATTGAATTTCCCAACTATGAATGATCAACCCATTAATTCATGATGTCTCGACCTACAATCCAATGATGAATCTACTTCGGTTATTCCTCACGAACGCAAATAGACTCGAGCTCATCCTACTGACCAGATTATCGGTGATCCATCAAGTGGTGTACGTACTAGGATGTCTACACAAAGCGGTTTATTCACATGCTTTCTAAGCCAAAACGAACCAAATAAGGTAGCCGAAGCTCTTAAAGACCAGGATTGGGTTATTGCAATGCAAGATAAACTCAACCAGTTCGAGCGTCTACAAGTTTGGACATTGGTTCCTCGACCACAAGGCAAAACAATAATTGGAACTAAATGGTTTTTCAAGAACAAGAAAAATGAGAACGGTGAAGTAATCAGGAATAAAGTACGACTCGTTGCTAAGGGATACAATCAACAAGAAGGAATTGATTACGACGAGACGTATGCTCCGGTCGCCCGTATTGAAGCCATTCGATTAATTCTAGCATACGCGGCTCACAAAGACTTCAAAGTCTATCAAATGGACGTCAAACTGCCTTTCTCAACGGCGTATTAAAAGAAGAAGTCTACGTCTCTCAACCCGAAGGATTCATGCACGAGAACCTTCCTGATCATGTCTATCGTTTGGACAAAGCTCTCTATGGACTAAAACAAGGCCCTCGTGTTTGGTATGATGTTCTGAGCGAATTTTTGGTCAAATCCAACTTCATTAGAGGAACAATCGATACGACTCTCTTCATCAAAAGGCAAGGCAAAGACTTGATGATCGTTCAAGTCTACGTTGATGACATCATTTTCGAATCGACTAATGAACGTCTCTGTCAGAAATTTGGTAATCTCATGAAGACTAAATTCGAGATGAGCTTAATGGGAGAACTCCAATTCTTTCTTGGATTACAAGTCAAGCAACTCAATGATGGCATCTTCATCAGTCAGACCAAATATATCCGAGATATTCTGAAGAGATTTAACCAAGACAAGAGCACACCGATGAATACTCCTATGTCTACTAATTGCAAACTCGATGTTGATCCGTGTAGAAAGGCTGTCAACATCACCACCTATCGAAGCATTATCGGATCTCTTCTCTACTTGACATCCAGCCGACCCGACATTATGTTTGCAACTTGCCTATGCGCCCGCTTTTAAGCCGACCCAAAGGAGTCCCACATGAATGTCGTCAAGAGGATTATACGATATCTTAAAGGAACTCCAAACTTAGGGCTTTGGTATCCTAAAAATATTGACTTTAGACTTATTGCTATACTGATGCTGACTATACAGGTTGTCGAATGGACAGAAAAAACACGTCTGGCCGAGCACAATTTTTAGGCGAAAAGTTGGTCTGCTTGTCTTCAAAGAAACAAAATTGTGTATCAACATCGACGGTCGAGGCGGAATACGTTGCGGCTGCCAACTGTTGCTCGCAAATTCTATGGATGCGGACACAACTACGCGATTATGGGTTTGATTTTAATAACATTCCCATTTATAGTGATTCTCAAAGTGCTATAGCCATTACTTGCAATCCTGTTCATCATTCACGCACGAAACACATAGATATTCAATATCATTTTATAAAAGATCATGTAGAAAAAGGCACGATAGATATGTTTTTTTTTTAAAACGGAGATTCAACTTGCCGACTTATTCACGAAGGCTTTGGATGAAAACCGATTCCAATTCCTTATTGCTAAGTTAGGCATGTTGAATCTCAATCTTACTTGAAATGTGCTTTACATGCTCTACCAAGCTTCAATGTGATATTCTATGTGCTTCTTAATATTTCTTGATTATTTTGCGTGACTCTATCTTTTAATAATTTTTTACATAAAAGAAAATTAAAAAATATATATATAATAATAATAAAATATCTCTTCGATATATATGATTTAATTCTTTGCTTAAAAATTCATATGACATTCTTTTATTTAAAAGAACTTTGTTTGTTTCACTCGACACAACGCCACATCATAAATGTGAGAATTTGAACCTCAATTTTTTTGTGTCACACTTCAAATGACTATCTGTTGATTTGAACTTCGTAGCTTCATCTCGCTTTTGTGTTTAGTTTTTCATGAAAATTATAAGGGCATATTAGGAAATTCCTCACTTGGCCTAAATTATAAATCCTTTACTTTTTCCTCTAGATATCCCCTTTAAGCCTTCTCCGACTTTTTTTTCTTTATCAACACCCGATTAAGCCTTCAACATTATTCAAATGATCGGGGTTACTCAATCAAGAAAAAGAGGGGGAGAGCTAAAGTGATGCACATTACGCATTTCTCAATCATTATAGAAGAGAAACACTGATCTCACTGTGAACTGCTCCTAGATAATCTCGTATACTCCTAGAAGTGAAGCACCTCGAAATGAACTTCTCCAATGATAATCTAGATCTTATAAATAGAGAAAACGAGAAGAAAAGCACAACCTTGGGTTCGAATTCCATAACTGTGAAACTTTCTAAAGAAACACAGTCTCGATCCAAAATCAAAGAAGATCTCATCTCTCAAAGCCCTGAAAAGAAATTACTATTGAAAGGAAAAGGAAAAGGATCAGAATAGAATCTCACAAAAAGGGCCCCTGGAAGAGAAGAATTTTTAAGCTCACTAACCCAAAATTCATACCCCTTTATTCAGAGCCTAAAAATAATCCATTAAAAGTCCCTTTGATTCAAAATGACGAACTATCACTTGGTAAGTTGATTAAAAATACTACGATAACAAATCATTTAAGATAAATTTGTTGTGATGGTAAGAGTGATATATCTACTAAAAATCTCCTTGATAAAAAAAAATTGAGTGATATGAGCGAAACTTGCGAGAGTTGTCGAAGTGACTCATACTATGCTCTTAGAATACTAGTTTAGTTACCTGATTTTATGGCAAATTAATGTTACTTGGAAATTTTTGTGTGATAAAATTCAAAATAAATAAATCTGACCCCGGAACAAAATATTTTTATTATACCCACATTTTAAATGCATTAATACATGCATTGATACAGAATTGATAAAATGCGATTAACTATTTTGAAAAACGCAATATTTTTAATGAAACTATGCTGAATTGTTTAAAATGCGTTACTTGTACTTAAATCGGAAATTTTCATATGTCAATTTATGCGTAGGTATTGAAAAGTTTATTCATGCAATTGTTGAGGGGGAGTTTTCATATGAGAATTTGTTATTATCTACTGCATTCGTAAAAACTTGAATTCTAACAATTTTAAGCCTCGCAGAAAATTTAGAGCTCATCCGATGAGTCAAATGTTGAATTTCATCAACATTAGGAGATAATTTCATCTCTTTCAGAAATACAGGGAGTATTATGCAAATTATTTTTGGGTTAATTCATAAAATTTTTTTTAGACCAGAATTTATCTAAAGCCCAAGAATAATTTTTTTTCGGCCCAAAAGAATTTTTACTTTACCCGATCGTAAAGTATTAATATCACTTTATCAATTGAAAAACTCTCTCACACGCTACACATTCCCAATCGAAAAACTTTTCGTCTTCTAAGAATTTCTTCGAACAGACTTCGGCAATTCAAACCAAATCCCTTATTACTCGGAATTTTTAGATTAAACTTGCCGATTTCGAATGTAGAAACTTGTTCCGAATCATTTTCTGTTCAAAAACTTCCGATTCTCAAACTTTTTCACGAAAAATATCTGAAGAAAGTTCATGTTTATATTTTCGACGAAAACTGGTTTTTCGACCCTCAAATCAAAGTGTTGAAACTCGATCTTTTGGGTTAAAATCATGATATTTGGATTCGCCACTGTTCTCTGAACATTCCGAACCCAGATAAACTCATGATTTACCCAGAAATCGAAGATTATGTTTTACGCATTTAGTGCTTGATTTGAAAATTTTCGATCGAGAAAGTTTGTGTCGCAAACAGTGTCGTCGAAGAACTTTAGTTTTCGTTTAAAAATTTTTTTTCGATCGCAAAACTCTGCGTCGAAAACCTTTTGTTTTCGATATATTTTAATTCGATCGAAAAACTACGTGGCGAAAACTTAGTTTTTCGATTATATTTTATTCGATCGCAAAAGTCAGCGGCGAAAACTTTAAGTGTTTCGATATTCTTTTATTCGATCGCAAAACTACGCGGCGAAAAACTTAAGTTTTTCGACAATTTTTTATTCGATCGAAAACTTACTCAGCTAAAAACTATTGTTTTCGGTAACATTTTATTCGATCGTAAATGTCATCGGCGAAAACTTGAGTTATTCGACACATTTTTATTCGATCGCAAAATTTATCAATCGAATAAAAAGTTACTCGAATATAAACACGCTAAAAAAGACTTAGAAAATTTTTCAAGACTTAGAAAAAATTTCGATCGCAAATTTTAAAGATCGAATAAATTGTTAATCGAATAAAAACACGCTTCTAAGACTTAGTAAATGTTACAAAATTTTCAAAATTTTCACTAAGTCTTACGAACATAAATCCTTAAACATAAAACTTTCCTCTAAATTCATTCTTAATACAATTTATTCACTTATGAAAATTTATCGACTAATGAACTTTATATTATTTTTGCAGATATGGCAACTCCCAACTACCCTCATATTTACTCCTATGGAAGTTATATGTCAGTCCAAGACAACAACTTTCAACTTGATCTAACGACGTTTCGGTGTCCGGATGACGTCATAATATCCATTCTCAAAGGACACCCTCTATGGCCAGCCTTAACCATGACGTCTACAGTACCGATGGTCTATCTCCAGCAATTCTGGGGATGTATGCAGAGTTTCGTCAAAGGTGATAGCATGGACTATATGACAAAGATCAAAACAAGACATATCGCCCTGACGAAAAATCTGATGGCCATGGTGCTCGATCTCCCGCACTACGACGAATACGATCAACTCCCAACGGATGCAGAGATCGTAGAAGACATGCTCCGGATGGGATACAAACCTCCGCTAACCAAACTGGCGAACTTTAAAAATAGCTGGATTCCCCATCCGTGGAAGACATTGTTCGGCATCATCAACAAATACCTCTCCCCAAAACACTCCGGCTTCGACAAGGCGAATGGAAACATCCTTCGCATTTTTCACAGAGTGGTCTTCTCCAAAAGATATGACGTGGCCCAGCTGATTTGGAACGATCTAGCGGACCAGATGCGTAAGAGGGAGACAAAGTCGAAGGCCAGATCTCTTCCATATGTACGGTGGTTCCCGGTTTTGATCTTGCACTTCATGGAACTACATCCAGAGATCCCGAAACTACCACCAATTGCGGATTACACTCCGCCATGCCTTCGCTTCTTTCACAACCCGAAGGCTGTCGATCTAGCACTCCAACCAATGCTGATCCCATTGGAAGTGCTCCGATTAGTTGATCCAACTGAAGAGGCATACCAAGACTACTGCCAGAACAACTCCATCACGGAGGCGATGGCACGTGCCTTGGATCAAGCACTGGCGCCTTCTGAAAGGGAATCCTTGGTGACAACAACGGAGCCCGAAGTCACGCCTCAGGAGATTGAACCCGAAGGTGTCCCACAAGATATCTCTCCTGAGGCAACCGATTCTGATGAAGCACACAGACTCCAACGAAGGGGCCCTCGCCGGCAACAACTCTCGGCCTCATCTGCAGTGCCTTCAATCATACAAGCTTCGGAGCCAACACTTCCACCACCAAGTGATCAGCCTACTAAACAGATTGAATCTGTCTCAACACCCATAGAGGTGATACATATCGTATCATCTCAAGGATTGGATGGAAGCTCTATTGGACCTCCGATAGGCCAACCCTCTGAAGTGGTGTCTTCAGGGTTGATAACGGATGTCCTTGGACGTTCCGGACCTTCAAGACCTACTCTAGGCGGCACATCGGAAATCTACTCCGATGTTGTGACAGTGGAGCGCCTCCCTGGCCCCACTCCACTAATGTTCGTGACGGAGCACAGACTACAAGAAGCACTCTCCTCAGCCCTATCTTCTCTATAAGATCGTCTGATGGACCGTATGCTCCATACGCTCGAGACTTCCCGAAGAGACACCGAGAAAATGCCACTCTCAGAAGCTGCTCCAACCGACACACAAACCACACCCGTCTCCTCACCACTTCCTACCACCACTCTACACACCCCACTACAACCAATCGTCACCACCCCAACTCCCTCACACTCACTTATCAATCCATACACCATCCCGATCACCTAACTCCGTGATATACTCATCTCACGCCTTCTCGCTCTAGAGACCAGATCTCCCGCTGAAGAGAGTCTCTACAAAAGGTTAATAGATGAACCAGAGCCGCCAGTACAAACAACGTGCCGAGAAGAAAGCCCCCGCACTAAACGTAGACATGACGATCCCGATGATTCGGATTGTCATGAGGGGGAGAAACGGCAACGAACTACACGGAGCGGCCGTGGACTGAGTCAGACAAAGACTCAAGAAGCTGGAGGATCTCAAACCCGCCAACAATCAACCACACCTCCCACCATATCCCAAACACTAACCCTCTCTCCTACAAATCCAAATCCGATCCCAA
This sequence comes from Linderniella brevidens, assembly GCA_004919715.1. Taxonomy (NCBI): domain Eukaryota; kingdom Viridiplantae; phylum Streptophyta; class Magnoliopsida; order Lamiales; family Linderniaceae; genus Linderniella; species Linderniella brevidens. The sequence goes on from SWDC01000148.1 coordinate 12,678,899, forward strand.
CCTCAAACCTCCCCCAAGTCCATCAAGAAGCAGTTGCCTATGATCCACATCTGATCGTAGATGACTACATCCTAAACGAGAAGTGGATGACGGAATGGGAACCAGAGGAAGCTGCTCAAGCTCGACTCTCCAAAGTCAGATATTTCCTACAACAAGCTTCAGTGAACTTGGTGCTGCTTGAAGAAGAACTTCAAGAAGGCGAGAACTACCGTTCTGCCCTCCCAGAGTTACCCGAAATGATAAGGCTCATAGTCGACTCTCCTCCCCGTCTATCAAAAGGGACAGTTAGAGTCGAGACGCCATGGGAGAACGTCAGAATTCAAGTCCCGTTCATTGAAGACGTAAGAAAGCAGATTTGGAGGGCTTCAAACAAGATCAAGAAGCTCAATGAACTTAACCTAAGGAGCATCTCACAGTGGGAAGATAGGAAGAAAATGGAGCACATCTTCATGCTCAATTATCTCGGACCCGATCGAAGTGGCATTCCAGCGGATCAACTGAACAAACTTCAAGAACAAGCCACCGATTCTCCAACTTGTCGGAGTCTCTCATACGATCGGAAGATATCCAACTCCTATCTATATCATTGAGCGAGCGGACAGCAACCGCACTCGAGAAGAGATAGATGAAAGCTATCTCCCATTTCTTCCACCGGATGAAGTCTACCAATTATATCAAATGCACAAGAGAAAGTACAAGACACATCCTAGATATATCAAGACTGAAGGACTCGAGGGGCTGAAAAGATTCATGGTGCGGCAGATCAAATATCACACCGCACAGGACCTTCAAATTGCAATAGAGAACAACATGAAGAAGGTCAACATGGAATCTCCGCTCATGAAGGTCTTCCCACTCAACAACTTTCCCGAGAACTACATCTTCAAGACACATGGCCTTGCCATAACCTATCTAAATCCAGTCATTGGAAAGACAAGGGCTATGATGAAGTCAGAAGTCCATAAATTCTGAGACGGGACGCTAAAGTTAGTGAGGAAGAACATTCAAAGAGATTGGGCGAGATCACCGAAGAGACAATCTTCGAAGATCTTTGTGAAGAAGAGGCCCCACTCCTGAACGAGCTTCTAGATGCCATAAATGAGAGATTGGAGCTGAGGAATACTGTTCGACGCTACGAGACAGCATTAGGATTGAGAAAGTCTTTTTACGCCCGACAATGATAAAAGGAGCTGAAACGAAGACAAGCACAAAGGGGGAGATTGAAGAGAATATTAGAATTGTGCTATTATTTCATTATCTTTGTAATTAGGGGTGTAATTAGAAGTTTTGATAGTGTATGACCTAATAGTTTTATTATTCATAAAAAACACAAGCATAAAATTCACATTTTAAACGAGAGATCACGCTCGAGAAACTCGGAAAAGCTAACAACCTCTCTCAAGATCTTCAACGCGGATATTCGAACGATCGTATATCGTAAGATTTCTTACTCGAATACCGAGAATTCGTGCTTAGATTGCTTGTTGGTTGATGAATCAGGACCTAACATAGGCCACGAGGTACAAATCAAGAGACAAGCATTTGAAGTGTGACTATCTCAAAAAAAATACTGAGGCTCAAATTCTCACATATATGATGGGCTTTGTGTCTAGTGAAACAAACTAAGCTCTTTGGACAAAAGAATGTCACATGAATTTTTGAGCAAAGAGCTAAACATGTATCATAGAAATATTTGTTTGAGTAAATAAAAAAATAGACAAAATTATCGTCATCCCCCAATTTTTTTATGTTATTATTATTATTATTATTATATAAACTATATTATTTTTATTTTTATTTTTATAAAAAATATTTGAGAAATAAATTCACGCAAGATATAGCAAATAAGACAAGAAGCACATAGAATATCATACGTAAACATAATAGAGCATGTGAAGCACATTTCAACTAAGATTGAGATTCACATGCCTACCTTAGCAATAAGAAATTAGAATTGTTTTTCATTCAATGCCTTAGTGAATAAGTCGGCAAGTTGAAGCTCCATTTTAACAAAATACATATCTATAATGCCTTTTTCTACATGATCCTTTATAAAATGATAGCGAATATATATGTGTTTCGTGCGTGAGTGACGAACAAGATTGCAAGTCATGGCAATAATACTTTGAGCATCACTATAAATGAGAATGTTATTAAATTCAAACCCGTAGTCGCGTAGTTGGGTCCGCATCCACAGAACTTGTGAGCAACAACTGGCAGCCGCGACGTACTCCGCCTCGGCCGTCGAAGTTGATACGCAATTTTGCTTCTTTGAGGACCAACAGACCAACTTATCGCCCTACAATTGTGCTCCACCAGACGCGCTTTTTCTGTCCATTCGACAACCTGCATAATCAGCGTCAGTATAGCCAATTAATCAAAAATCAGTGCCTTTTGGATACCATAACCCTAAGTTGGAGTTCCTTCGAGATAGCGTAGGTATGCGCTTGACTGCGTGCATGTGGGACTCCTTCGGGTCAGCTTGAAAATGAGCACAAAGGCAAGTGGCAAACATGATGTCGAGTCGGCTTGACGTAAAGTAGAGAAGAGATCCGATAATACTCCTATAGGTTGTGATGTTGACTGCGTTTCCAGAATGATCAGCATCCAATTTGCAGTTTGTTGACATGGGAGTATTCATATGTGTGTTGTTGTCTTGATTAAATCTCTTCAGAATATCTCGGACATACTTGGTTTGACTGATGAAAAGTCCATCGTCGAGTTGCTTGACTTGTAGTCCAAGAAAGAATTGGAGTTCGCCCATTAAGCTCATCTCGAATATTGTCTTCATTAGATCACTAAATTTCTGACAGAATCGTTCATTTGTCGAGCCAATAATGATGTCGTCGACGTAAACTTGAACGATTATCAAGTCCTTGCCTTGCCTTTTGATGAATAGTGTCGTATCGATTGTTCTCTTATAAAGTTGGACTTTACTAGAAATTCGCTCAGAACATCATACCAAGCTCGAGGAGCTTGTTTTAGTCCGTAGAGAGCTTTATCCAATCGATAGACATAATCAGGATGATTTTCATGGAAGAACCCTTCGAGTTGAGCGACGTAGACTTCTTCTTTTAACACGCCGTTGAGAAAGGCAGTTTTTACGTCCATTTGATAGACTTTGAAGTCTGTATGAGCCGCTTATGCCAAAAGTAGTCGAATAGCTTCCATTCGAGCAACATGGGCATATGTCTCGTCGTAGTCAATGCCTTACTGTTGATTATACCCGTTGGCTACGAGTCGTGCTTTGTTCCTGATAATTTCACCGTTCTCGTTCTTCTTATTTTTGAAGACCCATTTTGTTCCTATAATTGTCTTGTCATGCGGTGGAGGATTGTCCAAACTTGTAGACGCTCGAATTGGTTGAGTTCATCTTGCATTGCGATCACCGAATCCGTGTCTTTAAGGGCTTCAACTACCTTGATTGGTTCGTTTTGGCTTAAGAAGCACATGAAAAGTCCGCTATGTGTAGATGTCCTAGTGCGTACTCAACTTGAAGGATCACCAATTATTTGATCGACAGGATGAGATCGTGTCCACTTGCATTCATGAGGAAGAAATGAAGTAGAACCATCGTTGATATGTAGATCGAGACATCCTGAATTGATAGGTTGATCATTCGTAAAAGAAAAATTCATTTTTGAAGTTGAATTTGATGGAATTTTCTCATCGGCATTAGTAGGAGCGGGAGCACTAGTTGGTGATTCAGAATTTTGAGAATCTAGAACGTTTGTTTGACTTTGAGGGTTGGGAATCTCATTTTTAATTTCCTCGGTAGAAGGGAAAGGTGCGCTGCTTGGTATATAATTTGAAGAAGCATGCATTTAAGACTCATTCCGATAAAAATGTTCAAAAAGAAAATCCAAGTCTTCCAAATCAGCCAAAAGTGCTTCTACTGACGGTGAGGCAGATGTTGTCGGAATTTGGTGACTTTGTGCCAACACGCCTATAAACCCGAGTTCTGAACAGTCTTGTTCAGAAGCCAATTTCGTCACATCGTGAAAAGTGACGTTGTAACTTTCCAATATTGTACGAGAAGACTTGATATATACGCAATATGCTTTTGAAGTTGATGAATATCCAAAAAATACAGCTTCAAATGCTTTAGGGTTGAACTTGCTTCGATGCTCTCGATCGTTTTCCACAGAGCATTTACACCCAAAGACTTTGAAGAATGAGATATTCGGAATCCTTTGATTTATTATCTCGTACGACGTCTTTTCAAAGAATTTGTGAATAATCGTCCGATTTTGCGTAAGGCAAGCTGTACTCACTGCTTCAGCCCATAGAAAGTGAGGAAGACCGGAATGTATAAGCATTGTCCTTGAAGCTTCAACCAAAGTGCGGTTCTTTCGTTCTATGACCCCATTTTTTCGAGGCGTTTTAGCAGCTGAAAATTGTTGAATGATTCCAACTGACTGATAGTAAGTGCTCAGACGTTGATTCTTAAATGCACTCCCATTTTTCAGTCTTGATTACTTGGATCTTCTGTTGCAGGAGATTCTGAGTTGTATTCACAAAATTTATTATCAAGTCTCAGTCTCATCTTTAGTTCTTATTAATCTTGTCCGAGTGTAGCGAGAATAGGAGTCAACAATTACTAACACATATTTACGACCGTTGATACTTTGTGTTCGCATTGGTCCACAAAGGACCATGTGTAGTAATTTCAAAGGTCGAGATGTGAAAGCTACTTGCTTGAGTTTATGTGACGTTCGCTTCATTTTTCCCATTTAACAAGCCAAACATTGATGCTCTTGGTGACGTGAAATAGTTGGCAGACCGTTGACCAGCGTTTTAGTAGAAAGATTGTGAAGAGCTTCGTGATTTAGATGAGACATTCGTTGATGCCATAAGGGGTTCCTCTTAATTGTTGTCTGTGAAATGAGGCAAACAGCCGTCGAAGGTCGTACATTTGTCAGATTAATGGTATAGAGATTAGATCTTCAAGATCCTGTAAGAATTTATTGATTCTGACTATTTAAAATTATGCACTGATCAGCTAGAAATACCACTTGAAAGCCTTTATCGCAGAATTGTCCTATGTTGAACATGTTGTGTTTAAGACTTTGGACGTAAGAGATATCTTTTATTGTCAGATTCTTCAGAATGATATCTCCAAAACCTAGAATTGGAGCTGAATCGTTGTTGCCGAATCTGACTTTGCCGTTGTATCGGTCTTGATAGTTGCTCAACAGTTCTTGATTTTCCGTCATGTGTGTGGAGCAACCAGAATCTAGATACCACACATGATGGATCTGCATAAAAAGGTTTAGAGAGACTTAGGTACCCACTTATAAATGGGTCCTCTCGGATTAGTAGATTTAGTAGTTGAAGTTTATTCATTTTTGATTCTGAAACCAATGTTATTCTTCGGTATCCAAACCAACTTAGAAGTAGTTGTTTTAGATGGTACCTCTTTAGTCAACTGAGACTTTTTGGCTTGCGTTGGCCTAGAAGGTGTTTTGGGAACCCATTGAGGGTGAACCTTAGATGGTAGATTAATTTCAGCTCGGACAAATGTCTTGTCAGTCTTAGTTGATAAGAAAATCTTTTCTCTAGCTAGTCTCATAAGGTGTTTAGCCGAGTATACTTGGATTGGGTACCTTAGGTGAGGGCAAGAGTGAATCGAGCTATAAGCTTGCTCAATAGTCGGATCCTGTCTCCTACGCAACTTAAGACTCACATTTGTCTTAGAATAAGTGATTTTGTTTTTGGAAGTCGAGACGATTTCAAAATTTGAGCTTTCAAAATTAATAATTTTTAAACCATAAGTTGAAGCAACAACTTGAGAATTAGAACGACTCTCGTTTTACGAGTGTCATTTGTTTTTGATACAGAAGAAAATTTTGAAAATGAGTCAAATAGCGTTGATAGAGTTCGAAGAGATTTTCCTCCGTCTTAGCTTTGAAAGAGTCGTAAGCTGTGAGTATGTTCGCTTTCTTAGCCTTGACTCAGACTTCGGTCCTTTGCATCATTTTGTGGAGCTCGTCCCACATAGCCTTAACACTTGATAGACTATATATTCGCATATAGATGTCATTTGGGATGCCTTGCATCAGGAAAGTTTCAGCAACGAGATCAGCTTTAGCTCTTAATCTCTCCCCCACAGAGTATTCACTAGGAATGGGAGGATTAGTTGTGGCATCGCCTTCTTGGATAAGCCAGAATTGAGCGGGTTCTTCTTGGAGAGAAGCTATGAAATTTGTAGCTTGATCTTTTTTCTCCAAGAAGTTCATAAATTGGCTTCTCCATACGGTGTATTCGCCTCTTCTTAGAATTGGAGGATGGACATCGTTTCCAAGTGAGTAAGCATCCATAGTCGTTGTTGATTGGTAGGATCTCGTGAAAGTTTGGAGTTGAGATGGTAAAAGTGTTTCACAAGTGACAAATTGGTTAGTAATGTTTGGTTCGTACTTTAAGCAATTTCCTTTTCGAACCTATTTTTAGGTTAAAAAAATTATTTTTGAGTACGAAAAATATTTAGCACAAAAATTGAATATTATGAATGTTTATGTAATGTGAATATTTTTCATAAGTTTTGAAACTTTTGATTTTGATTCTTTAAAGACAAAATTAGATCAGTGTAAAATGTGTGTGCGTTTGAAAGTTCAATTTTTGTAAAAGTTTTTCGAGCAATAAATTTTTCGATTTAAAAAATTTCGATCTTTTTTAATCAAAAATGATTTTCGAAAGTATAAGTTTTTCGAAGTATGTTTATCGAAAATTATTTTTCGAGTGATAAAAGTTTTGCAAAAGTATCCTATTGAAAAGTGGTTAATCGAAAAAATTTTATCAATTGAAAAAACTTTTATCGAAATATTGGTTATCGAAAAATTTAAAATGATCGAAAATATATCTCACTCAAAAAAAAACTTTAGGACCAAACATTACAGATAGGCCCTAAAAGGAAATTGTTTAAAGTACGAACCAAACATTACTAACAAATTTTTCACTTGTGAAGCACTCTTACCAACTCAAATCCAAACCTTCACGAGATCCTACCAATCAACTACGACTGTGGATGCTTACTCTCTTGGAAAAGATGTTCGTCCCCCAATTCTCAGAAGAGGCGAATATACTGTATGGAGAAGCCGCTTCATAAATTTCTTGGAGACTAAAGATCAAGCTGCGAATCTACTATCTTCTCTCCATGAAGGACCGACTCAATTCTTGCTTATCCAAGAAGGCGATGCCATAAATAACCCCCCCCCCCCCCATTCCAGCGACTAGAAGACTTAAAATTCCTAGTGGATACTCTGAGGGAGGGAGATTAAGAGGTAAGGCTGACCAAGGAGCCAAAACTTTCCTGATGCAAGGCATCCAAAATGACATCTATATGCAAATAGATAGTCTGTCAAGTGCTAAGACAATGTGGGATGAGCTCCACAAAATGATGCAAAGGACCAAAGTCGGAGTAAAGGCGAAGAAAGCAAACATGCTTACAGCCTACGACTCTTTCAAATCTAAGACGGAGAAAAATCTATACAACCTCTATCAGCGCTACCTGACTCTACTAAACGAGATGAGGAAATAAAAATCTTCAAGACAAATATGGAGGTAAAGATCAGATTTCTATAATCTCTTCATCCGGAGTGAAAGAAATATCCATGAAAATTCGTCAAAACAAGGATTTGGATGAAATGGATATCCACGCCGTGATCGACAATCTCGCTCAACACGAGGAAGATGTCAGCGAGATTCAGAAGAAGCAGAAAGGCAAACAGATTGAAGATTCAATAGGCCATGTCTTAGGAAAAAAAATTAATCGATCTCGCAAAGACAAGAGTATAAAAATGCCCAGCTTTTCAGAAGAAGAAGCAGAAGACTCAGACACGGATTTTGAGCCCGTCATGAAGGAGTTCAGGAAGCAATTGGCTCTCATTACAAAAATGATGAGCAAAAAGTTCTAGAAAAAGAAGACCTCCTCCTCAGCTAATCGACTTCGGACCTCAAGTTCTAAGCACAAGGAAAGACCAGCTGAGACCTTAGAAATTAAGAATGCCAAAACGCCACAGAAATGCTTCAAATGTGGTAAAAACAATGCACTTAGCCAGAGAGTGTAGTCTGCCAAAGAAGAAACATCCAAACTACTACTGCAAGAAATTTCAACTGACTAAACAAAAGGATGCTGGAGTAGCTCTAATGGCTGAACAAGACCATTGGCTGAAAGACATCATAGATTCTGAAACGGACAACTTAGCTCTCATGGCACGTCTTGAAGATACCTTATAAGCAAGCACGACGAAGCGAACTGACGACGACGAAGCATCAACCTCGTCTCAGGAGGTAGGTATGCCTAACTCTACATTATTAAGCATGTTAGACACTTGACAAATTAAATATGCTAACATGAAAAGTGAGCGGAAAAGTTCAAAAGAGTTAGTGGAGCGACTAGCACTTAGCGAAAAGAATTTCTAAATACTATTAGATAAGAAAGCTCACTTAGAAATTCTCTTATCTAATGCTAAGGAAACTATAACTAGTCTTGAATCTAGGATAAAAACGTCTGAGACTTAGATTAACGACCTTATTAAAACTCTTAGCGATAGTCAGAGAGATTTAGAAATTTTCTAAAAACAATTATAAGGAAATATTTGATGAGCGTAAGAAGCTTTACTCTAGGATTAAGACTTTAGATGATCTTCTGACAAAAAAGGGACATACCGATCAGACGATTTTTCTAAATCAGCCACATGATATAGAATTTTATAATCATGTTGAAGGCTTAGGCTTTATTAATCCTTGTAACTTGTAAAAGATTAACATAAAACAATTATATGATATTAATTACATGGGTTTGGGACTAACTTCTTAAATGGCTTTTACTAACGCTACAGAAATAAATGCCTTAGAAGAATCCAAAACAAAAGCCAAAACTATGACTGAAATCCCTTTTGATTACACTGATTTGAATAATAGTTACAAAATACGGGAGATACACCTGTCTAGTGACTATAATTCATTATATCCTTTAGAAAATATCCCTAAAGTCGAGGAAGAAAATATTGATCATTCTAAATTTGTTTCCTGCTATTGTTAAGAAAATAACTGATTTAAACATCCTCCTTAGAATAAGAAAGAAAGGATTTAGAATCAGAAAAGAATGCGCTTTTATTGGAAATTTCCAATCTAAAAAATTCCTCAGTTTTAAACGTTTCAAAACCCTATCCTGATTTAATTTTAAAACAAAAATCATTAATCGAGGACAAGCCCAAATTGAATAATGATTCTCCCTTTGTTTTACAAAATATTTCAAGAGAAAAGACTTCTAAAAACTGTCAAGGGAGAAAAAGCGTCTTTAAATGTTTCGAAAGCAAAAAAATCTATTACTAATCCTTTTTCTATTACATCCACAGGTAGAGTAGTTAAAGAGACGAAGCATGCTAAGTAGTGGGTGTATAGCTTAGAAATAAAGAAGAAAATTATTGATGCAAATGACTTGTTTTCAAAATTTTCTTCAGTACCTAAAATAAAGACACTCGTCGTAAGAGAGTCGTTTCTACCTTTCATGTTGTCGCTCAAACCTATGCTTTAGAATCTATTACTTCTAAAAGCACAAATTTTGAAATTGCCTCCACTTTCAAAAATCAAATCAATCATTCTAAGACAAATGCGAGTTTTATGTCTCGTAGGAAACAAGATTCAACTATTAAGCAAGCTTATAGCTCGATTCACTCTTGCTCTCACCTAACATATCCAGTCCAAGTTCACTCAGCCAAACACCTTAGGAGACTAGTTAGAGAGATGATATTCTCCTTGACTAAGACTGACATGACATTTGCTCGAGCTGAAATTAATTGGCCATGTAAGACTCACCCGCAATGGGTTCCTAAAACACTATCTAGGCCAACACAAGCCAAAAAGGCTCAGTTACCTAAAGAGATAACACCTAAACCAACTATCTCTAAGTTGGTTTGGGTATCTAAAACGACTCCTAAAAATGGTTTAGGAACCATAAGTGATGAACTTTGACCACTAAATCTGCTAATCCGAGAGGACCCATATATAAGTGGGTACCTAAGTCTCTCTAAGCTACTCTATGCAGATCCATTATGTGTTGTATCTACATTGGGGTTGCTCCACGCACATGATGGGAAATCAAGAACTGTTGAGTAACTATCAAGACTCGATAAGTCAGATTTGGCAACAAAGATTCAGCTCCAATTCTAGGCCTTGGAGATAGCATTCTGGACAATCTGACAATAAAAGATGTCTCATACGTCAAAGGTCTCAAAACAACCTGTTCAGCATAGGACAATTCTGCGATAAAGGCTTTCAAGTGGTATTTCTAGCTGATCAGTGCAGAATCTTAAACAGTCAGAATCAGGAACTTCTTACAGGAGCTCGAAGATCTAATCTCTACACAATAAATCTGACACGACCTTGGACTGATGTTTGCCTCATCTCTCAGACGACAATTCAGAGGAACATCTTACGGCATCAACGTTTGTCTAAACTATCTACTAAAAAGTTGGTCAATGGTATGCCAACCATCTCACTTCAACAAGAGCAACATTGTTCGGCTTGTCAAATGGGCAAATTAAAGCGAGCGTCGTATAAACTCAAGCAAGTAGCCTCCACATCTCGACCCAGGGAATTAATGCACATGGACCTCTGTGGACCGATGCAAACACAAAGTATCAACGGTCGCAAGTTTGTGTTAGTTACTGTCGACGATTTCTCACGCTACACTTGGACAAGGTTCATACGAACTAAAGATGAGACTGGAGACTTCATAATAAATTTTGTTAATACAACTCAAAATCTCCTGCAACAGAAAATCTGAGTAATCAGGACGGACAACGGGACTGAGTTCAAGAATCAGCGCCTCAGTACTTTCTATTAGTCTCTTGGCATCTGTATCTCTTAACAAAATGGCATCGTAGAACGGAAAAACCAGACTGTGGATGAAGCTGCACGGACTATGCTTATACATTTCGATCTCCCTCACTTTCTATGGGCTGAAGCAGTGAGTACAACTTGCTTTACGCAAAATCGGACGATTATTCACAAGCATTTTGAGAAGATGCCATACGAGATAATATCAACGGATTTTGAATATCTCCTCCTTCAAGGTCTTCGGGTGCAAGTACTTTGTGGCGAACGATCGAGAGCATCAAAGCAAGTTTGATCCTAAAGCATTTGAAGCCGTCTTTATTGGATATTCTTCAACCTCTAAAGCGTAACGTGTTTATATCAAGTCTTCTCACATAATAATGTGTTAGGTCCTCGATTATCAACTACAGTAAATCCTAGGCATGAATTCTAGATATTCAAATGGAAATCTGAGATTTGATACATCAGTCGAATACCTCCAATGAAGAACACGAGAGATAAAAGCTTTTAATGTTGGAAATTTTTTGTGTGTTTCTCTTTCTAGAAAGTAAATTGCAAGCCTTTCGGATTTTTCTATTAACTTTATCTCTTCAATTCAATAGTGTACATTGGTATTTATACCTACATACCTATCATAATGCAATTAAGTCTTACACTACTGAATATACAAATGATGCCCCTATTTACAAGGATAACTAATAAAAGAGCACAACTAAAATGTCATCTTCAATCTCCCCCTTTGTGCTCGTTTTCTCTTCAGCTATGTTTATCCTTGTCGGGCGTAAAATTACTTCCGCAATCCCAATGTTGTCTGATAATGACGTACAACATCCATCATCTCTATCCTTTCCTCAATAGCTCTGAGAAGCTCACTAAGGAGCGGGGATTCTTCTTCTCCAAGGTCCTCGAAGATGGTGGTCTCATCGATCTCTCCCCATATTATTTCAACGTCCCATCGCAGAACTTGTGCACTTCAAACTTCATCATCACTCTTGTCTTTCCAATGATTGTGTTGCGATAAGTGATGGCGAGGCCTGGCTTGTTGAAGATGTAGTTCTCCAGGAAGTCGTTGAGCGGGAAACCATTCATGAGCGGAGACTCCATGTTGACCTTTTTCATATTGTTCTCCAATGCAATTTGAAGGTCATGTGCGGTGTGATATTTGATCTGCCGCACAATGAATCTCTTTAAGCCCTCGAGCCCTTCCTTCTTGATGTACCGTGCAGGCATCTAGAATTTTTCCTTATACATCTGGAATAGACGGTAGACCTCGTTCGGTGGAAGGAGGGGAAGATAGCTCTCGTCTATATCTTCTCGAGTGCGATTCGCCCACTCGATCGTGTATATTGGAGTTAGATAAGGGCCTATTGTGTGTGCGACTTTCGAGAGTTGGATGATCGGTGGCTTATCCCTAAAGTCTCTTCTGAGTTGATCTCTTGGAATGCCTCTTCGATCTGGACCGCGATGGGTGAGCATGAATATGTGTTCCATCTTTTTCCGCTCTTCCCAGTGAGAAATCCCCGGAAGTTTCATCTCGTTCAGCTTCTTGATTTTGTTCGGTGCTCGCCAGATCTGCTTCCGTACATCTTCGAGAAAGGACACTTCGATCCGAACATTATCCCATTGTGTCTCGAATCGGACGGTTCCCTTTGATAAACGTGGAGGGGTGTCCGCCCGATGTTTTAGCAATTCTGGTAGATCTAGGAGTTCATCATTGTAGTTCTCACCTTCTTGAAGCTCTTCGTCTTCGAGCAGAACTAGATCATCTGAAGCCTGTTGCAGAAAATATCTGACATTGTACAGTCGAGCTTGAGCAGCTTTCTCTGGTTCCCAATGCATCAACTATTTCTCGTTTAAGATATAGCCACCCACAATGGCGTGAGGATCGTAGTTGATTGTTGCGGCTTCTGATTGATCTTTTAGCATAGAGTCTGAGGTTGGGATTGGGTTTGGACTTTTGGGAGTCGGAGGTCTCAAATCTGGTAGGTTAAGTGGTGTGTGGGTGCGGAGCGTGGTGGTCGTTTGTGACCGGGTAATAAGTTTTTGTGTGGATGATGTTGGTATGTTTGCTAACGAGCTTCCAGCTTCACGAGTTGATGGAGTCTTGTCTCGTCCTTGTCTGCGGCTGCTTTTTGTTGTCTTCTGCCGCTTCTCCCCCTCAGGGCGATCTTGATTTTCAGGATCATCATGTGGCCGTTTGGTGCGGGAGCTCTGTTCGCGGCAGCTCGTCCGAGCAGGTGGGTCGGGGTCATCGACTAGGCGTCGGTAGAGATTCTCCTCGGCAGGGGTTCTTTCTTCGATGGCTAAGAGACGAGAGATGAGGATATCATGAAGTTGGGTGATTGGGATGGTGTATTGATTTATAAGGGTGGGAGATGGGATTGGGGTGGTGCTTATGGGTTGGATTCGAGTGATGGTGGTGGTTCGTGTTGGTGAAGGGATTGGTCGGACGGAGTGGCCTCTAATACGGGTGTTTTTCTGGTATCTCGTCGAGAAGTCTCGACGGCTTGTCGTACTCTTTCCATCAAACAATCTGCGAAAGGCAGTGAGGGCGGTAGAGAGAGGTTCTTGTAAGCGTTCCTCCGTCACGAATGGTGACACCTCAGGAGTGGAAGTAAGCGTTCCACTGTCACAACGTCAGAGTAGATTTATGTTGTGTCGCATATAATAGGACTTATCAGACCGGGATGACTTAAGGCGCCCATTGTCAACCCAGAAGGCACCACTTCAGTGGGTTAGCCCGTTGTTGCTTCAGATGATGTCGTGACAGGCTCGGTGTTAACCTGTGTAGACGTCGAGAATCGATCGTTGAAGTAGGCACAACGCTTGTTGAAACATCTCGAGGAGGCAGGGCAGGAGCTGACGTAGTAAGCGGGGATGCGGACTGGACTTGTGATCTTCGTCTTCTGAAGAACCTTCGAATGAGTCTGCATTCCTCATCTGATTCTGTTTTTCAGGCGAGGCAGTCATGGGAGGTGTTAGCATACATGCTTCAACCTCGGGCTCCCGGACCGCTACTTCGAGCTCCTGAGCCTCAGCTTCGGGCTCATGTGCCTCCACGATGGGTTCTTGACTTAGTGACATCGGGGCAGGGTCGGTGGGATGGACCGAACCATAGCTTCGGTGATGTAATGGTTCTGGCAGTAGAATTGCTAGGCTTCGTCTGTAGGGTCTGCCAGACTAAGGAGTTCCAAGGGAATGAGCATCGGTTGTAGAGGTCCGATGCCTTTGGGTTGTGGAAGAAACACAGCCTCGGTGATGTGTATCCTCCAACTGCTGGTAGACGGGGCATATCAGGATGAACCTCCATTAGATGCTCAATCATTAATGGAAACCATCGGACGTAAGGGAGGAATTTGGCCTTTGTCTTAGTCTCCCGTCGACGCATCTGGTCGGCCAAGTCATACCAGATGAGCTGGGCCACGTCGTATTTTTTGGAGAAGACAACCCCATGGAATATCTTGATGATGTTCATGTTCGCCTTGTCGAACCCCGAATGCTTTGGAGAGAGACATATGTTGATGATCCCGAACAAAGTCTTCTAAGGATTTGGGATTCCGCTGTTTTGGAAATTTGCGAGCTTGACAAGCGGGGGCTTGTATTCCATCTGAAGCATATCAGCAATGATCTTCATATCAGAAGGTAAAGGATTGTAGTTCATGATGAGGGAGATCAATGACCATTCCAAGTAGATCCTTGTTGACGACGATATTTTTGTGGTTGACTTTGGTTGTGTAAACTGTGTCGTCGCCCACGATATGGCTCCTCATACATCCCCAGAATTGTTGGAGATACACCATTTGAATGGAGGGTGTCAGTGTGAGAGCGGGCGAAAACGAATAAAGATCATTAGTTCATAAAGGCCAATTCAAAAATAAGCAATGATGATTTGTGTAAAGTATTTCAAATTGTAGTTCGCACAAACATTTTTAACTTGGAAAATATTTTTTAGTTGGTCATAGTATGGTACATGAAAAGACGTTAAAAAAAAATTTCTAAGTGTTGAAAGTGATTAATGTTTGCGGAACGTTATTATTCGAGCACAATTTTATTCGAATAAGACTTCAGTAAAAAATATATCCGTCGCTTAATTTTTCAGTCGAATTAGAAGTTTTTGAAGATAACAATTTTCGATGCTAAGTTTTGCGATCGAATAAAATTCTATCGAAAAATAAAGTTTTCAATGCTATGTTTTGCGATCGAATAAAATTCGATCGAAAATTAAATTTTTCGACGCTAATTTTTGCGCTCGAATAAAATTCTATGGAAAACTAAAGTTTTCGACGTTAATTAGTTTTTAAAACCACTGTTTGCGATAAAAAAGTTTTCGACCCTAAAAGTTTCACAAATCTAAACTGTCAAATTTTAAACTGCAAATGATGATTTTTCGCGGGACTTACCTTGACTCAAAATGTTCAAAAACCAGTTCCGAACACAAGTATTACGCAGTTTATCAACATGGTTAAGACTAAATCGCAGCAAGACAGAACAAATTTTTTTAAATATGAACTGCCGAGAAAGTGAGAGTCGAAAAATTCTCGAAAACCTTGAAATAATGATGCAATATGTGATTTACTGAACTAAAATTCTGACACTATATGGATTCTACCTTCAAAACCGGCAATTTTACAGAAGAAATAATGAAATTTTTTAAGATTTCGGGATTCGCCTTTTAAAATTTTTCAGAGAATCGAAATTTTTTTTTCGTATGAGGTTTTGCGTGTAAAAGAGTTTTTTTACTGCAAAAATTATGTAAGTAGTTTTGGGCCGAAAAAAATATTTTGGGCTCTCGTTAGACAAGGCCTATTAGTTTTTCGATACTTTTCAGAAAAAAAAAATACCTTTCACCCTCAAATTCTGAAAGAAATTATAACATAACTCCCCCTTAGTTTCTGAAATAAACTCGAGCTTTACTTAGCCCAAGCAATGCCAAAAAGTACCATGTCTTTCTTGGTTGTATGCAATTAACATTGATGGAATTCAACACTTGACTCCTCGGATGAGCTCGAAATACTCTGTGACACTTAGAGGAAAACATTTAGAAGTAGTAATTGCAAGTAAATCATTTAGGAGATGATAGCAAATATACATGTAAGCTCTCCCTCAACAAGTGCACATATAATGTTTGTCAATTTTGCATGAATACACACATTCACTACAATACGCATATAAAATTTTAATATATGTCATAAGCAAGAATAACGCATTTAATCAATTCATTAGATGCATGATGCCCTAATCATGCATATGAAAATTTACGTTAACATGTACGCTCGTAAAATTTTGCATTTTGACAATTCCGTACCAATGCATGTACTAATGCATTTAAAAATGTGCGCTAGTGTTTTGGGGTCAGAATATGTCACTTTGATCATTTTTAAGAAAAAATTTCACATGACACATAGAATAATAATTTGCCATCAAATCATGTCACTAAACTAATATCCTAAGATCATAGCATGAGTCATTTTGACAACTCTCGCATTTTTCGCTCAGAACGTAAATTTTATTTTTATTATGGGGATTATTAGTATATATATCACTCATATCAACACAACAAAAATTTTCTCAATTAATCTGTTATCTTGGCGCATTTAATCAACTCACCAAGCGAAAGTCCATCAATTTGAATCAAAGGGACTTTGAAGTAGGCTATTACTTAGGAGGGTAGGAAAATAATTTGGAATTAGTGAGCTTAAAATCCTTCTATTCCAGGGGCCCTTTTATCACTCATTTATGCTCCTTTTTCTTTTCTTCTGCACTTGCTCAAGCTGAATCTCCTCTTCTTTACGAGGTTTGAGAGATTAGATCTTCTTATCTATTTCTTGGCGCCGATACCATGCTCATCCTGAAGGATTTAAAGATTATCTTTGTAGAAGCTCACAGTTATGGAATTCGAACCCATGGTCGTGCTCCTCTTCTCTTTGTCTCGATATAAGACCAAAATTATCGTTGGAGAAGTTAACTTCGAGGTACTTCTCTTCTAGCCGTTCTGATGAGTATACGAGATTATCGCAGGAGAAGTTCACAGCAAGATCAATGCTCCTCTTTATAATCGAGAAATTATTTGTGCGTTGAGCATTCACCGTGTGCGTCTTCCACCTCCTTTTCTCCCCCTCCTTTTCTTATTTGAGCAGCCCCCGAAACTTATGGAATAGGGTTGAAGGCTTGATCGGGTTTCAAGTGAAAATGATATTGGAGAAGGCTCAAAGGGGATTACTAGAGGAAATAGTAAAGGATTATATATTATAATTTGGCCAAGTGAGGAATATCCTAATTGCCTTTATCATATTCATGACGAACTAACACAAAGCGAGAATGAGGCCACGAAGCACAAATCAAGAGACAAGCATTTGAAGTGTGACACACTCAAGGATAAATAATTTGAAAGAATATTGAGGATCAAATTCTCACAAATATGATGTGGCTTTGTGTCTAGTGAAACATACTAAGCTCTTTAGACAAAAGAATGTGACTTGAATTTTAAGCAAATAATTAAGCATGTATCACAGAAATATTCTTGTGAGTAAATCTAAATGAACAATGTCATTGTCATTCCCCGTTATGCTTTTTTTTAATGAACAAAATCACGCATGATATACAAAGAGTATCAAGAAGCACATAGAATACCACACATGCCTAACTTAGCGATATAACATAGAGCATGTTAAGCACATTTCTCGCAAGATTGAGATTCAACATGCCTAACTTAGCGATAAGAAATTGGAATCGTTTTTATCAAATGTCTTAGTGAATAAGTCGGCAAGTTGAAACTCCGTGTTAACAAAATACATATCTATAGTGCCTTTTATACATGATCTTTTATAAAATGATAGCGAATATCTATGTGTTTCGTGCGTGAGTGATGAACATGATTGCAAGTAATGGCAATAACACTTTGAGATCATTATAAATGGGAATGTTATTGAATTCAAACTCATAGTCGGAAAGTTGTGTCCGCATCCACAGAACTTGTGAGCAGCAACTGGTAACCGCGAGGTACTTTGCCTCGACCGTCGAAGTTGATACGCAATTTCGTTTCTTTGAGGACCATCCGACCAACTTATTACCCAAGAGTTGTGCTCCACCTGACGTGCTTTTCCTATCCATTCGACAACCTGCATAGTGGAGCGTCAGTATAGCCAATTAACTTGAAATATGTGCCTTTTAGATACCATAAACCTAAGGTGGGAGTCTATTTGAGATACCGTAGGATTCGCTTGACGGCGTGCATGTGAGATTCCTTCGGGTTAGCTTGAAATCGAGCACAGAGGAAAGTGGCGAACATTATGTCGGGTCGGCTTGACGTCAGGAAGAGAAGAGAGCCAATGATACTCCAATAAGTTGCGATGTTGTCTGCCTTACCAGAAAGATCAACATCCAATTTACAGCTTGTTGACATGGGAGTACTCATAGATGTGTTGTTGTCTTGATTAAATATCTTCAGAATATCTCTTATATACTTGGTTTGACTGATAAAAATTCCATCTTCGAGCTGCTTGACTTGTAGTCCAAGGAAAAATTGAAGTTCACCCATTAAGCTCATCTCAAATTTGGTTTTCATTAGATCACCAAATTTCTTACAGGGTCGTTGATTTGTCGAGCCGAAGATGATGTCGTCGACGTAGACTTGGGCCACCATAAAGTCATTGCCTTGGTTTTTTATGAAGGTCGTATTGATTGTTCCTCGTACAAAGTTTGACTTTACATAAATTCACTCAAGACATCATACCAAGCTCAAGGGGCTTGTTTTAGTCCGTAGAGAGCTTTGTCCAAACGATATACATCATCTGGGTGTTCTTCGTTCACGAACCCTTCGGGTTGAGCGACATCGACTTCCTCCTTTAACACGCCGTTGAGAAAGGCGATGTTTACGTCCATTTGATAGACCTTGAAGTCTTTATGAGCTGCGTACGCCAAAAAGAGTTGGATAACTTCTATTCGAGCAACAGGAGCATACGTCTCGTCATAGACAATGTCGTCATGTTGGTTGTACTCTTTGGCTACATGTCGCACTTTGTTCCTGATAATTTCACCGTTCTCGTTCTTTTTATTCTTGAAGACCCATTTGGTTCCTATAATTGTCATTCCGTGCGGTCGAGAAACTAGGGTCCAAACTTGTAAACGCTCGACTTGGTTGAGTTTGTCTTGCATAGCGATCACCCAATCCATGTCTTGAAGGGCTTTAGCTACCTTGATTGGTTCGTTTTGTCCACATCTCGACCTTTGGAATTACTGCACATGGACCTCTGTGGACCGATGCGAAAACAGAGTACCAATGGTCGCAAGTATGTGCTAGTTATTGTCAACGACTACTCTCGCTACACTTGGATAAGGTTTCTACGAACTAAAGATGAGATCGAGACTTGATAATAAATTTTGTGAATACAACTCAAAATCTCCTGCAACAGAAAATCCAAGTAATTAGGACTAACAACGGGACTGAGTTCAAGAATCAACGCATCTGTACTTTCTATCAGTCTCTTGGCATCTGTCAATAATTTTCAGACGCTAAGACGCCTCAACAAAATGACGTCGTAGAACGGAAAAACCGGACACTGGTTGAAGCTGCACGGACTATGCTTATACATTCCGGTCTCCCTCACTTCCTATGGACTGAAGCAGTGAGTTCAGCTTGCTTTACGCAAAATCGGACGATTGTTCACATGCGCTTTGAGAAGACGCCGCAAGAGACAATAAGTCATAGGATTATGAATATCTCCTTCGTCAAGGTCGCTTTGGGGCGAACGATCATGAGCATAAGAGCAAGCTCGATCCTAAAGCATTTGAAGCCGTTTTAATGGGATATTCTTCTAAAGCGTACCGCGTTTATATCAAATCTTCTCACATAATAATGGAAAGTTACAACGTCACTTTTCACGAAGTGACATACTTGGTTTCTGAACACGACAGTTCAGAACTCGGGCTTATAGGCGTGTTGGCACAAAGTCAACAAATTTCGACAATGTTTGCCTCAACGTCAGGAGAAGCTATTCCCGCTGATTTGGAGGTCTTGGACTCTCTCCTTGAACATTTTTATCAGTACAAGTCTCAATCACCTGTTTCATCACAATCTCTGCCAAGCAGCACACCTTCCCCTTCTACGGTGGAACTCCCAAATGATATTCCAAACACCAAAGTCCAACCAATTTTTTAGACTCTCAAGATTCTGAATCAGCAAATAGTGCTGCATCTCCGACTGATGCAGATGAGGAAATTCCATCAATGTCAACTTCAGAAATGAATTTCCCTCATACGGATACTCAGCAAATTAACTTTTTTGTTTTCCAAACATTTAAAGATATTTTTTCTCCCTTGACGCTTTTTACTGAAGTTTTTCCTTTTGAAATATTTTGTAAAATAAAGGGAGAATTATTCTTAAATTTGGACTTGTCCTTGATTAATTATTTTTCTTTTAAATTAAATCAGGACAGGGTTTCGAAACATTAGTTAAAACTGATGAATTTTTTAGATTGGTGATTTCCAATAAGAGCGCATTCTTTTCTACTTCAAAATTCTTTCTTTCTGATTCTAAGGAGGACTTTCAATCAGCTATTTTCTTGACAATCGCAGTAATATGTAGAACTTTTAGAACGATCATTATTTCTTCCTTGACTTTAGGGATATCTTCTAAATGATATAGTGAATTATAGTTACGAGACAAGTGTATCTCCCACGTTTTGTAACTATTATTCAAGTCGGTGTAATGAAAGGGGATTTCAATCCTAGTTTTGGCTTTTCTTTTGGATTATTCTAAGGTTTTTATTTCTGAAGCGTTAGTAAAAGCCATTAAAGAAGTTAGTCCTAAATCCACGTACTTGATATCATATAATTGTTTTACGTTAACCTTTTCAAGTTACAAGGATTAGCAAAGCCTAAGCCTTCAACAGGATTATAAAATTCTATATCATGTGGCTGATTTAGCAAAATCGTCTGATCGGTCTGTCCTCTTTTTGTCAGAAGATCATCTAAAGTCTTAATCCTAGAGTAAAGCTTCTTACGCTCATCAGAGATTTCCTTATAATTGTTTCTAGAAATTTCTAAATCTCTCTTACTATCGCTAAGAATTTTACTAAGGTCGTTGATCTTAGTGTCAGACGTAGTTATATCCTAGATTCATGACTAGATATAGTTTCCTTAGAATTAGATAAGAGAATTTCAAAGTGAGCTTTCTTATCTAATTGTATTTGGAAGTTCTTTTTGCTAAGTGCTAGTTGCTCCTCTAACTCTTTTGAACTTTTCCGCTCACTTTTCATGTTACCATATTTAACTTGTAAAGTTTCTAACCTGCTTAATAATGTAGAGTTAGGCATAGCTACCTCCTGAGACGAGGTTGATGCTTCGTAGTCATCAGTCTGCTTCATCGTACTTGCTTCTGAGGTATCTTGAAGACATGCCACGAGAGCTAAGTTGTTTCAAAATCTGTAGTGTCTTTTTAGCCAATGATCTTGTTTAACCATTAGAGCTACTCCAGCTTCCTTTTGTTTAGTCAATTGAAATTTCTTGGAGTCGTAGATTGCGTCTTTCTTCTTTGGCTAAGTGTCTTGTTTTGCCATAGTTGAAGCATTTATGTGGCTCTTTGGCATTCTTGATTTCTGATGTCTTAGCTGGTCTTTCCTTGTGCTTAGAACTTGAGGTACGAAGTCGATTAGCTGAGGAGGAGGACTTCTTTTTGTAGAACTTTTTGTTCATCATTTTTTAATGAGAGACAATTGCTTCCTGAACTCCTTCATGTCGGACTCAGAATCCGTGTCTGAGTCGTCTTCTTCTTCTGAAGAGCTGGGCATTTTTACATTCTTGTCTTTGCGAGATCGACCAGTTTTCTTTTCTGATACAATGGCTATTGAATCTCCAATTTGTTTGCCCTTCTGCTTCTTTTTAATCTCGCTGACATCTTCCTCGTGTTGAACGAGATTGTCGAACACGACGTGGATATCCATCTCATCCAAGTCCTTGTTTTGACGAATTTGCAGGGATATTTTCTTCCACTCCGGATGAAGGGATAATAGAAATCTAATGTTTACCTCCATATTTGTCTTGAGGATTTCTATTTTCCTCATCTCGTTCAGTAGAGTCAGGTAGCACTGATAGAGGTCATATAGATTTTCCTCTGTCTTAATTTGAAAGAGTCGTAGGTTGTAAGTATGTTTGCTTTCTTCGATCCTTTGCATCATTTTGTGGAGCTCATCCCACATTGCCTTAGCACTTGACAGACTATCAATTTGCATATAGATGTCATTTAGATTGCCTTGCATCGGGAAAGTTTTGGCTCCTAAGTCAGCCTTAGCTCTTAATCTCTCTTCCTCAGAGTATTCACTAGGAATTTTAAGTCTTCTTGTGGCTGGAAGGGGGGGTTATTTGTGTCACCGTCTTCTTGAATAAGCCAGAATTGAGCGGGTCCTTCTTGGAGAGAAGCTAGTAGATTCGCATCTTGATCTTTAGTCTCCAAGAAATTCATAAAGCGGCTTTTCCATACGGTATATTCGCCTCTTCCTAGAATTGGGGGATGGACATCGTTTCCAAGAGAGTAAGCATCCATAGTCGTAGTTGATTGGTAGAATCTCGTGAAAGTTTGGATTTGAGTTGGTAAGAGTGCTTCAAAAGTGAAAAATTTGTTAGTAATGTTTGGTTCGTACTTTAAACAATTTCCTTTTAGGGCCTATCTCTAATGTGTGGTCCGAAAAATTTTGTTTGACTGAGAAAAATATTTAGAACAAGAATTGATACTTCAAAATTTTTGCTAAAGGGTTTGAATTTATGATTTTAATCGTAAAGTTTGAGTATCGAAATAATTATGCGAAAGGAAATATTTTTCGAAAGTTTTGAAAACGACGATTTTGATTTTTTATTTATAAAAATTTTCAAATCAGTGTGGAAATTGTTTGCGTTTGAAAGTTCAGTAAGTATAAAAGTTTTTCGAGAGTATTTTTCAAAAGTAGATGGTCGAAAAGCGGTTTATCGAATCGAAAAATTTGTTATCAAAAAATTAGAATGATCGAAAATCTAAGACTTCAAAAAAATTTCGATAAGTTTGAATCAATTATTTGACTAAATTTACTCAAGTGCGAAATATTCGATTGAAATACTTTTTCGCTAAATTTGGACTCGAGAATTATGACAATCGAAAAACTTGAGACTGAAAAGCTTGAGATCGAAAACTTGTAATCGAAAAATAGGTTTTTCGTGTCAAAAGTGCATATGGATATATCGAAAATAGTATTAGTCGAAAAATTTTACACTTAGTTACACTCGAAAAAGATTATTATGTGTGAAGACCGAAAAACTAATAATCGAAAATAGAGTTTCCGTGTCGATATAGGAGTGAAACTAGCGAAAACAGTGAAAATGTCGAAAAATTTTGCGCAAAAGAACTACGTGAAAACTCCACAGTGAAATATCTGGAAAGCTTTTCGAGCCAAATTTTCGATCGAAAAGCGATGAAGAACACAAAGCAGAGTTTAATTGAACAGTTTTACACAAATTCAAATGAGAAACATCAAATTAAACACTGAAGTTCTGGATAATCACTTGAATTTGTGTACTGAACAAGAACAACACAAGATTAAACACGTTTTAAAGAAAAATCCATCAATTTTGGTGAAAATCAATTGTTTTTTAAACTGCAATCGCAAACAGTGAAATAGAGCAGAATCAAAAATCGAAAAAATTCGATGTTCTAAACAATTGAAATCAGTACGCGATTCATTCCTAACATGTAATCAAGCACTTTTGCATCAGTATCAACAACAAATTTCGCAGTAATTTGCACAAAGATCAAGTTTACAGTTCGCGCGTATATTCGATCGAAAAATATTAGAACATAATCGATCTAAAAACATTGAAATTCAATCCAAAACAACTATAATCTGCTCTGATACCAATCTGCTCTGAGATTTGATACCTCGGTCGAATACCTCCAATGAAGAACACGAGAGAGAAAAGCTTTTAGTGTGAGTAAGTGTTGTGTGTTTCTCTCTCTAGAAAGTAAATTGCAAACCTTTCGGATATTTCTATTAACTTTCTCACTTCAATTCAATAGTGTACATTGATATTTATATCTACATACGTGGCATAATACAATTAAGTCCTACACGATTGAATATACAAATGATGCCCCTATTTAAAAGAATAACTAATAAAAGAGCACAATTAAAATATCTTCTTCATAATGGAAAGTTACAATGTCACTTTTCACGAAGTGACAAACCTGATTTATGAACACGACAGTTAAAAACCCAGGCTTATAGGTGTGTTGGCACAAAGGCAACAAATTTCGACGTCTGCCTCAGCGTCAGGAGAAGCTATTCCCGTTGAATTGGAGGACTTGGACTCTCTCATTGAACATTTTTATCGGAACAAGTCTCAATCGACTGTTTCATCACAATCTCTGCCAGGCAGCGCACCTTCCCCTTCTACGGTGGAACTACTAAATGATAATCCAACCGATGTTCTAGACTCTAAGGATTCTGAATCACCAACCAGTGCCGCAGCTCCTACGAATGCAGATGAAGAAATTCCATCAATGTCAACTTTAGAAATGGATTTCCCTCCTACGGATACTCAGCCTCTCAATTTAGGATGTCTCGAAATACTTATCGACGATGGTTCTGCATCGATTCTACCTCATGAGCGCAAGTGGACACGAGCTCATCCCGTCGATCAAATAATAGGTGATCCTTCGAGCGGAGTACCCACTAGAATGTCTTCTCAAAGCGGTCTTTTCACGTGCTTTTTAAGCCAAAACGAACCAATCAAGTTAACTGAAACCCTTCAAGACACGGATTAGGTTATCGCAATGCAAGACGAACTCAACCACTTCGAATGTCTACAGGTTTGGACCCTAGTTCCTCGACCGCACATTTTTAAATGCTAGCACATGCATTGGTACGAAATTGTCAAATGCGAAATTTTACAAGCATACATGTTAACGCAAATTATCATATGCATGATAAGGGGATCATTCATTTATGCTGAATTTATTAAATGCGTTATTCCTTCTTATGTCATATATTGTTAAATTTTCATATGCATATTGTGGTGAATGTATGTATGCATGCAAAATTGACAAACATTATATGCGCACGTGTTGAGGGGAGCTTACATGTATATTTGCTATTATCTCCTCAATGATTTCCTTGCAATACGACTTCTAATATTTTTCTCTAAGTATCACAGAGTATTTCCAGCTCATCCGAGGAGTCAAGTGTTGAATTTCACCAAAATTGGGAGTTAATTGCATTTATTTCAAAAATTTATGGGGAGTTTTGTTAAAGTTTCTTTTAGAATTTGAGGGTGAAAGAGTAAATTTTCTTCGCTAAAAAGTATCGAAAACCTATTAGGCCTAGACTAACGAAAGCCCATAATAGTTTTCTCCACCCGAAACTACTTAGATAATTTTTGCAGTCGAAAAATTCTTCTACACGAAAAACGTTTTCGATTCTCTGAAAACTTTCAAAAAAGGCGAATCCCAAAATCTTCACAAATTTCGTTATTTCTTCTGCAAAATCGCCGTTTTTTAGGTAGAATCCCATATACTATTAGTGTTTTAATTCATTAAATCACTTATTGAATCATTATTTCGAGATTTTCGAATATTTTTCGACTCTCTGTTTTTTTACAGTCCATATTTAAAAAAAAAACATAATTTGTTCTTTCTTGCTTCAATTTAGCCTTAAACATGTTGATAAACTCCGAAATACTTGGGTTTGGAATTGATTTTTGAACATTTTGAGTCAAGAATAAGTCCTAATATCGAAAATCATCATTTGTAGTTTAAATTTTGACTGTTCAGAATTGTGAAACTTTTAGGGGCAAAAATCTTTTTATCGCACACAGTGCTTTTCAAAACTATTTTCAATAGAATTTTATTCGATCGCAAAACTTAGCGCCGAAGACTTTATTTTTCGATAGAATTTTATTCGATCGCAAAACTTAGCGACGAAGACTTTATTTTTCGATAGAATTTTATTCGATCGCAAAACTTAGCGCCGAAAACTGTATTTTTCGATAGAAATTTATTCGATCGCAAAACTTACTGCCGAAGACTTTAGTCTTCGATAGAATTTTATTCGATCGCAAAACTTTTCGCCGAAGACATTATTTTTCGATAGAATTTTATTCGATTGCAAAACTTAGCGCCAAAGACTTTATTTTTCGATAAAATTTTATTCCCAGATCTACCAGAACTGCTAAGACATCGAGCGAACACCCCTCCACGTTTATCAAAGGGAACCGCCCGAGTCGAGACACAATGGGAGATTGTTCGGATCGAAGTGCCCTTCCTCAAAGATGTACGGAAGCAAACCTGGAGAGCACCGAACAAAATCAAGAAGCTGAACGAACGGAAGCTTCGGGGGATTTCTCATTGGGAAGAGCGGAAGAAGATGGAACACATATTCATGCTCACCTATCTCGGTCCAGATCGAAGAGGCATCCCAAGAGATCAACTCAGAAGAGACTTCAGGGACAATCCACCTATCTTCCAACTCTTCGGAGTCTCACACACAATAGGTCCTTATCCAACTCCGATATACACGATCAAGTGGGCAAATTGCACTCGATAAGATATAGACGAGAGTTGTCTACCCTACCTTCCACCGAACGAGGTCTACCGTCTATTCCAGATGTACAAGGAAAAGTTCCAGACGCCTGCATGGTACACATCAAGAAGGACGGGCTCGAGGGCTTAAAGAGGTTCATGGTGCGACAGATCAAATATCACATCGCACACGACCTTCAGATTGCATTGGAGAACAATATGAAGAAGGTCAACATGGAGTCTCCGCTCATGAATGTTTTTCCGCTCAATAACTACTCGGACAACTACATCTTCAACAACCCATGCCTCGCCATCACTTATCGCAACCCAAGCATTGGAAAGACGTTAGTGATAATGATGTCTGAAGTGCACAAGTTCTGCGATGGAACGTTGAAGCTAATAAAGAAGAACATTGAAAGGCGATTGGGAGAGATCGATGGGACTACCATCTTCGAGAACCTTGGAGAAGAAGAAGACCTGCTCCTGAGTGAGCTTCTCAGAGCTATTGAGGAAAGGATAGAGCTGAGGGATGTTGTGCGTCATTATCAGACAGCATTGGGATTGCGAAAGTCATTCTACGTCCGACAAGGATAAACAGAGCTGAAGAGCAAACGAGCACAAAGGGGGAGATTAAAGAAGTCATTTTAATTGTGCTCTTTTATTAGTTATTCTTGTAAATACGGGAACCATTTGTATATTCAATAGTGTTGGACTTAATTGTATTATGCCAAGTACATGGATATAAATACCAATGTACACTATTTAATTAGAGAGAGAAAGTTAATAGAAAATCTGAAAGGCTTGCAATTTAATTTCTAGAGAGATAAACACATAAACACTTTCTCACACTAAAAGCTTTTCTCTCGTGTTCTTCATTGGAGATATCCGACCAAGGTAACAAATCTCAGATTTTCATTCGAATATCTAGATATCATGCCTAGGATTTATTGTAGTTGATAATTAAGGACCTAACAAACAATTCTAGCCCACTCTTACTAATCCCACTACAAGGCCAAACACTAACACCCTCATCGTCCAAACTCGACCAAACACCCGTCGTCCTCAACCAATCCAAATTACGCTCCCTTTTCCGCCTACCATCATTCCATAACTATGACTCACAGCCAACTGAGAGGAACTTCAAAATGACTTCCTCTTTATGGGCTACAAACCAGATGCCGAAAAATCCATACACCTCCCTAACTTCACCGCCAAGGATATTCCTCTTTTTCTCATCATTAATAAATGTCTATCCTCGAAACATAGCAAGCCCGACCGATGCAACAGAAATATCATGCTCATCTTCCACGACATTGTATTTAACAAAAAGTATGATGTCGTTCAACTCATCTGGTCGGACCTGCTCGACCAACTATCAAGACTAGACCTCCCCTCCACTTTAAAGAAAGTCCGACCCTACCTAAGGTGGATGTCCGTCTTCGTCGAGCATTTCATGGACAACGTCCCGAACATCGAGAGTCGAGATCCCTCCGAAGGATACCAACCACCAAAGCTCGACTCTCTCCACTCATCAAATTCGACCGGGAGGCAATGTCAATACCAGAAGATCTCTTAAGGCTCGCCGACCCAACCAACCCGATCGTTGGAACTTATCTCCAGGACAACGAGCTCGAGGAGGTTCCTATGATCCAACAAATCCCAGTTGGACCTACCCCGGTAACAAGCCTACCCAACGACCCAAGTTTAGGTCTAGGACGCGCAACATCCCCCTGCTCGCAAACAAAAGAAGAAATCAAAAGGGGATGCCGTAAGACGCGAACAAAAACGGCGCACAAAACAACGAAGCGACCGTAATCCTCCGCCCTTCAGTCCACTAATAGCCCAGACGAACCCATAGGTCCAACCGCGCAATCACCCTAACTTAGCCACTCAAACATCTCCAACAGATGGTTGTTTTACACATACACGATGAGCCACGAATGTCATCATTGCCTCGCTCGGAGGCAGTCGATGTTGAAATTCGCAGTCCTCTGCCTCAGACTGCACCCTCCTTGATCATGGGTCTAGTGTCTTCACCATCCAATATTTTCACATTTTCTAGGACACAAACAGGGATTTTTGCACCTCCATGTCTTAGTGACCGGGACAGAACGCTCTTCATTGTCTCCCGGTTGGAAACCAGCCGGGGACTGAGCGGAAGTCTCACAGCAGCCAATATCCCTACAACTGTTGAATTGGGCCATAGTCTGCCTCAGTTTCGATGCCAACTGTGAGCCTATGTGGCCCCGGTTTCTCAATTCCTGTGCAAACAGGCGACATGTCAGTTCCCTCCACTAACATCGCGATGACGAAACGCCTTAGTGGCTCCATCTCATTATTTTCCCCCTTGGTGACAGAGGCTTGCGTTGCGGATTTTGCAAAAAAGCTCATGGAATCCATAATGACGAAGGTCTACTCGGCCATCGAAACAACTGAAACAAAGACAAAGCCCTTATCACGGAAACCGAACCTTGACCGTGGGACGTACCCATTGAAGAACTCCATGGTATCCTACTGGCCCGGGTACATTTCACCCTGTATTTGAACGAGAGGGAGCAAGACATCAAGCTACGACTTACAACCTCGATGTCTTGCCGCGGGGAAGCGGAGCCGGCGAAGCAATCACATGACGACTCTGATGATGATGGCCATTCTGAGGGGGAGAAGAGACAGAGAACAAGCTATAAACCCCAGACGCAGCAGATTACCCCAACCACCACCTCCCAAACTACCCAAACCACCACCACCAAAACCACACAACCGAAGGCTTATTCGTCCCAAAAAGTAGCTGCCTTCGTAGCCCACACCACCATCCAATCACCAGCCAATATAAACTTCCCCTCTCCTCAACCTGTTATCTAAAAGGACCCCCAAATACCTCTTTCATCCTCTACCTCATATGTTTCCTCTCCGACTACCAACGAGCCTTGTCACCGTCGAAGAGCTCTACAACCCACACGACAAGGTGGAGAGCTACATATTCAACGAAGAGTTGACGACTCAACTGATGACTCCCCAATTAGCCAAGGGGATGATGGAAAATGCAAGATTCTTCTTGAAGAAGGCAACAATCGACCTAATTTGGCTCGAAGAGGAGGAACTCGAGGAAGGCGAGGACTACGAAGTAGACATCCCAGAACTTCTCGACCTCCTCCAACACAGAGTCACAGACGAGGACAACCCGCCGTTAAAGTCTAACATTGGACATAAGCTGAACCTACCTTGGAAAAATGCCAAAATCTTGGCATCATACCAAGAAGAGATTCTCGAAAGAATCTAGAGGAAAGAGGACAACCTCAAGAAGCTCGCGAAGCCTACTTTCAATTGTCCCGAAGCTGAAAGCTACGGTGAAGGCCACATCTTCGATAGATCCCTCCTTAGTCTACATCAACTACAAGGGCGAGAAAAGGCTTATGAAGACATCGGAGTTCTCCAAGTTATGCGATGAAATGCTCCTGATTATCAGAAACAAATTGAGAAATATTCTGGAGGAGCTGAGGTTCGAGTAGATGACGTCCAGGACAAGTTTCAGAAGATGATTGACATCATCTCTGAACGGCTTTCATACCCTAGATGGATACGATCTTATGAGCACAAGCTAGGACTCAGAAGATCCGTCTAGAGCTGGTGAGACCCAAGAAGACAAAGAAGACTCGGGGGAGAATGTTAGGAATATTTTGTAGTGTCCTTAAATATTAATTAAGTCTTGTCCTTATAAGGCCTCCTTTACCGTTTTAAGGTTTTTATCAAAAGAATTATTTTGCAAGCCACCTTTAACTTTCCAAATTAGAAAACACATATGAACACACACTACAAGGTGTTCTTCGATTTCTAAGCTTAGAAGCTATCT
Organism: Linderniella brevidens; assembly: GCA_004919715.1. NCBI lineage: Eukaryota > Viridiplantae > Streptophyta > Magnoliopsida > Lamiales > Linderniaceae > Linderniella > Linderniella brevidens. The sequence continues at coordinate 12,709,126 of SWDC01000148.1, forward strand.
TTTGATCCTTATTTGGTAGAAAAACGGACCAACAATAGTGATACATGATAATCATATTTTAGCGGTTAGCCAATTGAATGAAGCGCAAAGATATGCTTATAGTAGGATATTTTTCGTTAACGGGCCTGAAGGTATTGGGAAAAAATTTTCATATAAAGCTACTCTCGCAACAATAAGAGCGGCAAACGAAATCGCTCTAGCTACGACCATCTCTGGAGTCGCCTCTCTTTATCCTGGTTGGGCGTAGTTCACATTCACGATTCAAAATTTCGTTAGACAAAAATGATTCCAAGACCTGTAATATAAGTAAACATGTTATGTTGGCTTATCTGTTGAAAAATATATTTCCCGGCGATGAATGTATATTTAAGCTACGATGAAAATATTTGTACGCATACAGTCCCAAACCAACAAGAATTGTTTCACTCTCTGAACTCCCCTGGGCTTCCACCACACAAAATAGTGAAGTATAAAATATGCTTGGGGTGAACTAGGCTTATAAAATTTTGCTTATTCTATTTCAAAAATCCGTTCTTTGACAAAGCGTGATAATAGTGCGGGATATGGTTATATCCTGAAAAAACAGTAATATATGAATGTTATTACCTTTACCTTTTTGAAAACGTTTATGGAGTTATCTCCTAATACTTTAAAAGGTTTTCAGTTTATCCCACGAAAATATAAAGAACTTAAATATAAAGTGAGATAGGATTTTTATAGGTTATATTCTCAATCAGGGTTTATTACTCTCCTTGAGGTTTGTCCTTCAAGAGTTAACTCAATCACTATATTATTACCATAGTTTGTCACAAGAATGATTGATAGCCAAGTACACAACCGAAACATGTTGTTATGATTATTTATTTTGTTCAATTAATTTTGTCATCTTAGTCTTATAATTTAATTAATTACTTTTGAGCTTGGAATAAGCCTTATTTGTAATTGGGCTTATTAGGGGCCAACAAAGTATTATATACCAAAATATGTGGAATAAATACTAAAACCCTACACATATAGTAGGGTGTGTCTTGTGTGTGAAGCTAATAAATAATTTTCATTTTGGAGAGAGATAGTTGCACCCTTCCCAACGAGCGTCATCTTCAAGAACACACACACCCCACGATCTTCAATACTTCCGATTTTTCATGGTAAACTCTTAATCTTTAGTTGGATATCCTTAAGCTAGGCTTTCTAGTTGGTATAAGAGCCACGAGATTTTAACCAAAATCTTTGAAAATTTTCGGTTGTTCATCGCGAGTTCTTCGTGATATTCACCAAACTTTTCATAAATTTTGATATGTTTTGGTGTTATGCTTAATCGGGTGTTTAGGACTTAAGATGTAAGTGTTTCGGCATTACCCATGGCTAATTTGAACATTCTTGTGTTGGGGATCGAAAATTTTGTGTTCAGTGCGTCTTGAACGTTTTTGAGAAACTTTTCGGTATCCACTGCGAAAATCATTACGAAACCATACCGAAGAATTACACCTCGAAAATTACACTGCAACCTAGGCTTCAAAAATAATTTTCGCATCAAAATTACTAACTTGCCATAAAAAATTAAATTCCGACCGAAATCCCGTCGATAACCTTCTCGACCGCATGTCCCATCGATAGTTCCTGACCGCCACACCGTCGCGCCGCATATTAAAGCTAATCGACCGCTCACCCTAAGCAAGTTCCCATCGCTAGCAACTGCTGCGCCGTTGAGAGTTTCAACGCAAAAAGGCCAACGCAACTCCCGTCGAGAATCCCCTCGCAAGCAAACCCGACTGCGCTACCGTCGCACATCATCGACATTGTTCCTGTCGCATAGACCATTCAGCACCTCTTCTACGGAAGTCCTGTCGCAAAGACCACTAGATAACTTACTGATTTTCAAAGCCATGAAAGCTATCGTCGCAAGCCGTCGAAGCTACTGATTTTCCGTCGAATTGAATTATTCGTACTTCATATTTTTCGCACCAATCTAATTTTTGGACCCTTCGAAAATCTGTCTTCGCAGTCAACATAAGTTTTTCGCACTTACTTATACAGAAAATAGTTTCCGCAGTCATATGCTGCGAAAAACACTTTTTGCAATGACAAACATTTTTCGCAGTCCATATCGAAAATAGGTTTTTCCGCAACAAGAATTCGAGAATCTTTATTTTCGCACCTAAACTTCGATATTTTTTATTTTCGTAGTCTTCCCGAAAATTTTAAATTTTTCGCATCTCACTTCGAAATTAAAAATTTTCGTGTCCTAGCACTTCAACTTTTTATTTCCGCACTCATACACCGAAAATTAATTTTCGAACTCAAAATAGTCTTGGCACGTTATAAGAAAAACGTTTTGACATTTTCGAAGTCTTCGATATCAGTTCAAAACGTTTCGGCATACACCAAAAAGTTTTCGACACCTAAAATTTTCGAAACGTCAAAAATTTCTTGATATACCAAACTTCTCGACACTGAATTTCTCAAAAGCCAAAATATTTCAAATCTATAAAACTCTTTAACGACCACATATCCAAATAAAATTTTAAATTTTTTAAATTAAAAAAAAACATATCCTACTCCCAAAACGCCTGACATGAGCTTTAACGAAAGTGATTTATATGAAGTTTTTCCTTAAAGAAAGATTATAAAACCATGGTTTGTGAACGTAAATACGAACGTAAGACTAACCAAACGTTAAAAACTAGGTTAGCTAGTGCACCAGAAACTATATCCTGTCTTGGGTCGAAATTAGTTAGCTCAGAATCTAGCGTTTGTAAACTACCAAAGAGTCTAAATTCCTATAAACTAGAGATTACTCAACTTACAAGTCAAGGTAAGTCTATAAGTGAGTTAGAAAACAAATTATCAAATAATTATGAATGCTTATTGATGAGCTTAAGATAAAGAGGTAGTCTTACATGCCATTTAGATAACGCGCGTGACAAAATCATTAATGTCAAATCTCATGAAGTAAAATTAAAAGCTCAAATTAATGAACTAACAAATAGTTTGAAAAATTACGAGACTAATTTGAGCAATTCTCGGAGTAGTTATAAACTTCTATTTGAGGAACGCCGTAAATGGTACTCTAAAGTTCAACACTTGGAGCACATTCTTGCGGAAAAGGGTCAAAAAGACCAAAGTTCCTCTAATGACATAGCCTCAAAAGGGGAACATAATCTACATTTTGAAAAACCAACTTCTTGTTGGGAAATTCCAGAAGTTATTCGCAACATAGACAAATTCAACGCGACTGTGGAATCGAAAAGATTAAGTTTCCGAGCTGAAAAGAAAAACTTTATACGAGATTTCTAATCTAATAAATTCCCCGTCATTACCTGTCTTTATAATCTTTCTCGATATAAATATCTTCTTTTAAGCAGGATAACTCAAACGGACACTTCTGTTCCTAAAACTAAAACCCTCTCAGAATTGTGACGAATTGGAAGTAAATTCGACTGATTTTATTTAGGATCATGTTGTTGTTTATAGATTTTATATATATATATATATATACAAAACAGAAAACCTTAAGGATTCATGGGGAGTTCTTTCTGCATCTGAAGACTCCTCGCTAAGCTCCCGGTATGTGTGTGCCCTCCCCGTGAATCTGAAGGGCATGACATTCATGCGCACCGATCGGCTTCACCGAGAGACACTTGAACACCTTCACATCGTCCAATAAGTCGATAACTACCTCTCTAAGAGTAGTTAGGATGCTCTCTTCAGCATTGATAAAGAGGCTTATGAGTACCTCACTCTCGAGTTTGTTACCACTTTCTCCTTCTTCATTTGATCGTGAAGGATCATCTTGTGTCGACCCCTATATATCAGCGAGCTCAGGATCGACAGTACCAAAGGTACTACGAGGAGGCTCAAAATGAGGACAAGAGAGAAAATGAAGAAAATGCAATACACCTTGAAATTACTCGTGGAGTCTCGTAAGGTAGTTGACCAATGATATGAATCATTGTCCAATGACGATGATTCTCGAAAGTCCTCGCCGGAACCCGAGTTCTAGTTTTACATTGTCTTTAAGTTGTTTCTTTTGTAAACTTTTAATGCTTGAATGTATTTCTCTATGCCGCCTACTATCACTTGCTATTATCATTACGATTTGGTACTATTTGTTTTGAAGTCTTTTAATTTCTTTCCATTTATCCGTCAGGAAATTGTCACAAGTGAACGTAAAAATGATACCTACATGTTCCGAAATTGACGAATCCACTCAAACCATCTAGTGTGGGGAGGATGACTTGTTGATCCAACTGAAACTTCAACTACACACCACGGTAATGCATACATCTATTGAGGGAAGTTCACGCATTAAAAAGAGGCAACTTTCTATTTGTTCTTTTAATTTATACGTCGGGGAAAACATATTTCCATGTGAAGTGAGGGGGAGTTTTTTTGAAATTTGAAATTTCGTGAATAAAAAAACTTTTATTCAGTATGCGTGAATAGTTAAGAAATTCATGTTCCTTTAGTTCTTGGCATGATTATTAGCTTCTTATCTCATAGATGGTTTGTATGTTAAGGAAATTTTTGAGTAATCAGGGCATGCACGAACGGTTGATTTCTTTCGACACGGATGGGTTTAGTAGTATTGTGAAAACCAGATTCGTACACGTGACCCATTTTGTGAGATTTTAGAGCTAATGAGCTTTTTGCTCACTTCTTAGGTTGTGTCAGTAGTGCATGGTTTATTTCTACCTTGAACTTTCTTGTGTGATTCGTGATGATACTGTTGAAGGTGTTGTTGTGTGAAAATAAGAAAGGCAATTGGACATAAGTCCATTGCAAAAGTTCCTAACCACGACTGATCACTGTTATGCCACTTTGCCCCTAAACCTGTTTATTTGTGAAAATCCGGAATTCTAAACCACTGACCTAAGTTAGGTTGTGTATCATAGTAGAAACGCGTAGCCAGGCCATCGAAAAAAAAAGAGCCTTCTTAACAATAATCTCTCGTTAAGAACTCCTCCATCGATAGTCTTTATCCCGCAAAGGGACTAAGAGAAAAGGAGCTTAACTGCACGAGGAAGAGGAGCTTATGTGAAAAGATTTCGAGGTGGCAAGAGCTAACGCGCTATCGTACAACTGCACAAGACCAACACGACCTCTACGATTTATCCGATAAAAGTTTACTTCTCATTTATTCACGACTTAACACCAAGAGTAGTAGATTTTCAATCATCTCGCAAGCTTTTGGTAAGGACTAGACTATTTCATCCAACATGTGAGCTTATATACTGAGTGATTTAAGTGAATCCCAGCGAGGTACAAGTCTTGAGTATTGTTGATAGGGGGTTCATGTTGATATGAGTTAATCATTATTGTAGTGTTTCGAAATTTCTTGCATTATTCAATTTCATGCTTTCTATATTAAATGATGAGCTGCAAAGAAGTTGCGTTACATATGTGTTCCATTTCTTAGTTCTAATTTGCTTGAGGACAAGCAAAAGCTTAAGTGTAGGAAGATTTGATAAATGTATTCTCATATGTTTCTCTCTATCATATTTAGGTCGTAACTTAGTTTATTTGAGTTGTCTTGTACTTTTTGTTAGATATATTAAAGTGTCCAATATATTTTATTAAGTCTAAGCGTGTAATTTCTTTATTAAGTGAACTAGAGTCCAAAATGTGGGCTCTAATAATTTGCTAGTGGTTGTAATGGGCCAATAGGGGGGCCCAAGGGTTTATACCGATCCAAGGATATAAATACATAAACTCTACACTTTAATGAATTTGAATCAAATAGAATATTCCTTGATATTAGCGCCGCTGCAGTTCTCTCTAGCCAAGAACACGCACTAAACACACACTTAAGGTAAAACTCACGCAAATTCATTTTTGATTCCCCCATTGTAGATCGTTGAGGCATATGGTAACCTACAAGTGGTATAAGAGCACAATTGTGATCGATTGGACCTAGTTTTTGGATTTTTGCAAGGGTGTATTCCATTTTCGCAAGTTTTGTTGTGGTTTGCGCATATTGTCTTGTTCTTCAACATTTTCGAGTGAAATAGTGCTTATCTTGCTTAGTTTCAAACTCATCTATTGTTATAGGACATTTTCGAGAGTTTCTGTGAAAAAACCCATAATGTATAATCAATAATGATTTTCTAGCAAAATCTGGGTTTATATGTTTTCGAAACTCATTTTCGAACTCCCGAAAATTTCTTTCGAAAAGTGTCTCGCAAAGATACACTCGAAAATATATTTCGAAACTATACCCCATCTCGAAAATCTCATATTTCAAAAATCATTTTCGCAACTTTTTGACTTTCGAAAATAATTTTCGAAACCATTTCGCAACTCACATTTTCGAAACCCTATCGAAAATCATTTCAAAAATAACTTTGACAAATTTTTAAACTCATTTCAAAAATCCAGATTTTCGAAACGTTAAAATTTTTGAAACTCAATTTTCACAACTCGATGTTCTCACTCAAAAACTTTTCGAAATCACATTTTCGGTAAACAAATTTGAAAATCCAAATCAAACGAATACATACATCTACACAATCCAATCACACACGTAAAGATCCAAACACCCAAAACCAATAATGGACACTCTAGCCGGGAAAGTGACGTTCGTCCACCAGTACTCAGACGGGGAGAATTCACCGTCTGGAGGAGCAGGTTCGTGAATTTCCTCCAGATAAAAGAGAGCGGAGATGACATCATTCGCTCCCTAGAAAATGGACCAGCACAATTTTGGACGACCATCCCTGGTGATGCGCAGGCAATCCCCGCAATTCTCCAACCTAGACTACTCAAAACACAGGTCGAGTAAAACGATGCGGAGAAAAAAATGAGCTAGAGCCAACCTCCTAGCAAAGACTTACCTTCTGCAAGCTATGCCAAACGACATCTTTATCCAACTCGATAGCTTTCAAACAGCCAAAGAAATGTGGGATTAAGTCACAAAGATGATGCAGGGAACTGAGGTCGAACCGAGAGCTAAGAAAGCCAACAGCCTCGCTGCTTACGACTCCTTCAAGGCTAGTCCCAGGGAGCAAATTGGTGAAACGTATCGAAGGTTCATGATCCAAGTGAATGAGATGAGGAAGATCAACGTCACAAGGACGAAGATGGAGCTAAAAGACAAATTCCTCACTTCACTACTGCCAAAATGGAAGAAAACAGCCACTAACTTCAGGCAGAACAAGGACCTCAATGAGATCGATATTCATAGCATCTATGCGAGTCTTGAGTAGCACGCCGACAATATCAACGAAGAAATTGGCGAACAAATGAGCAAGACAGTGATAGACCCACTCGCCTTAGTAACAGACAACGCGCTCAAGAGAAGCAATAAATCTGGAAAGAATAAGTTAGTGAAGCCTCCCAGTCCATCAGAGAGTGAAGACTCCGGATCAGACTCTGACCCCGAGGTCAGAGATTTCGAGAAGCAGATGGCTCTCATGATCAAGATGATGAGCATGGATTCTTTAAGAAGTCGTCGTCATCAGCAAACAAACAGAGAGTCTCATCCAGCTCCAAACCACCACCAAAACCTCCTCAGCAGTTGCAGACAAAGAGTGTCGTTGATCCCAAAAATGCTACAATTGTGGTAAGCCCGGGCAATGGGCTAAAGACTATTTCCTTCCAAAGAAGGACGAGAAGTACTATGCTAGGAAGGTTCAGCTTTTGACGCAAAAGAAAACCGACGTAGCACTGGTGGCTGAGCAGGACCACTGGATCGGGGACACCTCAGAAAGTGAGCCAGAGAACGTAGACCTGATGGCCTTGGTGGAGGGAGCTGAGTCGGGCGAAGATGACAAGGAGCCAGAGTTCAGTGACGGTGAAGGCGAAGAACCGAAATCTGGGGGAGGTAGAATCTTAACCTTAGCATATTTTTACAACTTAAAGAAAAATATAAACTCTTTCTCAAGGTTCATTAAGCAAATTTATTATGTTTTTTTTTTTAAAACCATCATTGTTCCTTAACGGTAAGGGTAAATGTTGTTCCACCGCCTTGTATATGTACCATAATTGTTGGTAGCTTATCATTACATCTTCACCTCAAGCAATTTCATCAGCTTCCTCTTTGTAAGTCACATTTAGATTAGGATTTATGGTTTAATGCATCATTAAAATTATTTTGCATATAATAGCACATGAATAGTACATATACGTCATATATTCAAAATGCGTACAGCGAATACTTTTTTTATCCAAGCAAAATCCTATCATATTAGTATTATGCATATGACGGTCGAACCATATATGGAGATTAAAGGTTTTCATAAACATAAATTAATACATGTAAGCTTATAGATAATATATGCAACCGTTTCTCACATGATCCATCAGGGGTTCAGAATCCATGTCCCACTTTAATGTGCGATTTTTTGTGTCATCATTATATCCCGTCTCGATCAGTGTTAAAACACCCGTAAATAATATTACACCTTAAATGATATTATATTGAATGCTTAAACACACAAAAAAAACATTAAATCATTGATAAGCACTCGATATATATTTTTTTGTGTTAGATTTACTTTCTCTGTTCCGACCAATGTTATATAATTTTTGTGTGTTTAAGCACTCAGTATAATAGTATTTATTGTGTAATATTATATACGAGTGTTTTAACACTGGTCGGGCGGGATATAATGAATTTTCTGTAAAGTGGCACAAAAAAGACACATAGAAGTGGGATAGAGGATCTGGTTCCATCCATCACCGTCTTTTTATTTAGGGTTTATGATTCTATCGTGACTTCTCGTGCGTGGATATATATACCTCTGTACGTCCTTTGTAAATGAAAATAAGATTTACGGTTTCCGCACAAAAAGATTGGGACGATAGGTAAGTGTTTGTCCACACGCGACTACGACTAGGGCTGAGCAAAAATATCAGGAATTCGGAATTCGGATCCGATCCGGTATCCGGTTTATAAAATCCGGAAAACCGGATATTCGGTTTTTTAAACCGAATCGGATATCCCAATCCGAATATTTTAACATAAACCGGATCGGATACGGATACGCTCGGTACTAAAATCCGGATATCCGGTATCTGGTTTATTATTTAAAATAAATTAATTAATTAAATAATAGCTCAAAAAGAAAGAATAATTAGGCCCAAAAAGAAAAGAATGAAAGAAAAAAAGCTCAATATTCTAAATTGGCCCAAATAAAATATATCGGATTGAATTTATATCATTCATGAAAATAAATTGAGAGTTGAAAACAAAATCGAATACGTTACAATCAATTTTTTTCAAAAAAAATAATCGAAATAAAAAAATCGGATTTCGGATATCCGGATTTTCGGATATCCGAAATTCGGATATCCGATTAAAACCGGATCGAATACGATTATAGGTTTTCGATATCCGAAAATCCGCATATCCGGATTTCGGATATCCAAAAATCTGGATATCCGGATTTGCTCACCCCTAACTACGACACATGAATCTTATTTTTCGGTGTAATGTTATGTTGTGATATTTATGTGCTTCGTTGTTGACTTGGATTTTTGGGAGGTACGAGTTATTTTGTATGAATAATCGTACCTCGAGCGCGAGTCGCCCTATGTATTATTTTAATTATTTTCATTGGTGAGATATGAACATATATGATTTATCGTTAACTACTTGTTATCTCATGCATTGTATCGGTATGTATTGTACGTTAATTATTGCATAATATGCATATAGTCGCCCTATGTTATATTTTGAGATGGTGCTATGGTATACGAGGGAATCTCGTCGTGGGACAGACCGCCTATTTGACAGGAGGGTCCACCGAGCTCTTCCCCTTGGTGGTACGGCACCTTATTGGCCTGACGTGACGACGTCCTACCTTGTAAACCTCGTAGTGGGAAAGACCGCATATATGACAGGAGGGTCCACCGAGCTCTTCACCTCTGGGTGGGGGAAAAACACCGTCCAACTGTACATTTATAGGCCCCATTGTTATTGATTGAGCTCTTCGGTACCGTAGTATTCAATCTCAGGGCCCATATTGAGTGTATGAGTTTGGGTGTATGAGTGAATGATTAAGTGAGCATGAGATTATGATTTCGATGGCATGAGTGACATATCATCATATCATGTTGCATTTGTTGCATAGTCGTGAAATTTATATCGCGGGTCGATATAGTTCCCTGCACCACATACACGACTTTCGCTTACTGAGCAATTAGCTCACATAGTTCATGTGGTGTAGGTGAGCCCGATGATGTTGTATGATACTATTTTACGGGCTAGCTGTGCAGCTCCCGCAGACTTTTGAGATGACGTGTACATGGACGACGACTTGTGGCCAGCGAGTCTCATTTATTTGGGTTTGGCTTGTCTTGTGTATGTTATTAGGAGGTGTTTTAGTATATTTCGGTACAACTTCAAATATTTATATATGGGTCTGTTAGTATATTTCTGTTTGTTAAGTCGAGCTACGTTTATAAGTTTCGTTGGGTACTTAGAGACATTTATTTTGAAGATATCATTTGGAGTAACAAATGCACATGCGGCTTTCATGGACCTAATGAATAGAGTATTCGAAGAATTCATTGATAAATTCGTAATTGTATTTATCGATGACACTCTTATCTACTCGAAAACAAAGATAATCACAATATACACTTGAGAACCATACTGCAGACCCTAAGGCAGAAACAACTCTATGCAAAATACAAGAAGTGCGAATTCTGGCTCAATCAAGTTGCATTCCTTGGCCATGTTATTTCAGCAGTAGGAATATCTGTAGACCCTAGCAAGGTAGAAGGAATCACTAACTGGACCAGACCAATGTCACCTTCGAAGGAAGTGTGCAGTTTTCTGGGTCTAGCTGGATACTATCGGAGATTCATTGAGGGATTCTCAAATATTGCAACCCCACTAACGCGCTTAACTAGAAAAGGTTCCATTAATGTGGAGCGAAGATTGTGATCGAAGCTTTCAAAACTTAAACAACGGCTAAACAGCACATATCCTTTCTATTTCTACGACTACTGGAGGGTTCGTGATTTATACCGATGCATCAAAGAACGGGTTGGGATTTGTTCTTATGCAGAATGGTAAGTGGATTGCCTACACATCGAGGTAGCTAAAAGAGTACGAGAAGAGTTCTCCCTGCACCACATACACGACTTTACTACTTTTACGACTTTCGCTTACTGAGCAATTAGCACACGTAGTTCATGTGTTGTAGGTGAGCCCGATGATGCTGTATGATACTCTTTTACGAGGCTAGTTGTGCAGCTCCCGCAGACTTTTGAGATGACGTGTACATGGACGACGACTTGTGGCCAGCGAGTCTCATTTACTTGGGTTTGGCTTGTCTTGTGTATGTTATTTGGAGGGTGTTTTAATATATTTCGGTACAACTTCCAATATTTATATATGGGTCTGTTAGTATCTTTATGTTTGTTAAGTCGAGCTACGTTTATAAGTTCCGTTGGGTACTTAGAGACATTTATTTTGAAAGGTAATAGTATATTTTCGAGTTTGACGAGTTTCGTGATTTCGTGAATTATTTTAATTGGTTGTGCACAAGGTTCACGATTTTCAAACGGAGCTCACGCGAATTTATTTTCTCGAACTCGCGTGTCTAGTGTTTAGGAATCTTATAGTAAGGTAGTGGCGTAGTCGTCACAGAGTGGTATCAGAGCGAGTTACAGGTTCTGTAGATTGTCCATGTACATGATCTCAGAAGGATTGCAGAAGCACGGCTTTACCTCGTACGTTTTATTATTTTGAAATATGTTTTACGTTGTATGAATCATTTTGGCCATGTTTCTATGTTGAAAAGAGTAATAGAGTAATGATCACGGTGGTGCGAACACGAGGAGATAGTATTGGGGAGACATCTACTCCGGGCGATGAACGAGAGACTGTTGTAATCAGACTTACAGAACTCATTCAACGCCAATCTGAGCAAATTCAGCAGTTGATCTAGCAAAGGGATACAAGCGAACGGCGAGGCAATCCCTCGACTCAGGTAGAACACACAGAGGCTGTTGGGGAAATGTTTAGGAAGCTAAACCCACCAACCTTTGAAGAAACAATCGATCCACAGCTGCTGACAATTGGATTCGCATGCTCGAGAACATGTTTCACCATAGAATAGTACCAGAAGAGGATAAATTGACTTGTGCCTCTTTTATGATGCGCGGAAGTGCATGACATTGGTGGGACATGACGAAGAGCCTCGAGGACCCGTACACTATGACATGGGAACGATTTATAAACTTATTGAAATACCTCTCGGTCCCTGCTCGTGCCCAAAAGATTAACGAATTTGTACAACTAAGGTAAGGATCAATGCCCGTCGAAGAGTACATACAAATGTTCGAACAACTCTCGAGGTTTGCAACACACATGGTTAGCACTGATGCCTTGAAGGTCGAACGATTCCTCGAGGGGCTGAAGCCGGAATTATATAGAGACGTGAGCATGGCGCTAACTGATGGCGCGAGCTATGTGCAGATTGAGGAGAGAGCCTTGATGGCAAAACAAGTTGATATGAGGATTCTTCGTGCACAAGAGGCTCGACGTAAGTTCCAACAAGTCCGAACACAAGGAGGAAGAAATGATAAGAAGAGGGGCCCTCAGTTTCTGAATCAACGACCAATGTTATCACCAGTGCAATGACCCCAACGGGCATACCAAACGAAGAGAACAAGGTTCGATCAAGGCCCGAGACCAAATCATATTCCTAGATGTTCGACTTGTAGCAATTAACATATGAGAGTGTCGTTTCGTGGACAGAACATGTTATAAATGCGGTAAGGTCAGACGTATCGCTTCTGTATGTCCGGAGGACTCGGGGATAATCAAAAGAAAGCACCGGCCCGAGTCTTTGCAATGACGGGTTCAACCACGGAAGCACACCCTTCGGTGATCACGGGTAAACTCCTAATCTATGACACTTTTGCACACGTTTTGTTTGATTCGGGTGCCACACATTCATTTGCATTGATAGATTTTGTGAATAAGCTCAATAGAGATCTAGAGTTGTCCAAAGTTTCGTATTATCTACCTACTCCTACTGGACATTCTGAAGAAACGAATAAAATCTTGAGAATGTGTGCTATCGTAGTTGAGGGACGAGAACTGAACGTCGATCTAATTGTCCTTGCTATGAATGAGTTTTATATAATTCTTGGGATGGATTGGCTTTCGAATCATCGGGCAACTGTCGATCACTCAACAAAAATGGTAACGTTTCGCTTACCAAATGAGGAGACATTCACCTTCAAAGCCGCTAAGAAGCCTTCCAAGTTTTCGATGATCTCAGCAGTCATGCACAACGATTACTTGATTCTAGCTGCGAGGCATATATGGTGAGCATTATGAGCCTTGAAGGGATGCAGTTACCGAAGATAAATGAAGTACCTATTGTCTGTGAGTGTTTTCCCAAATGATCTCCCAAGACTACCACCAGATCGTGAGATTGTGTTTACTATCGAGTTGGAGTCGGGAACAGCCCCAATTTCAAAGATACCTTACAGAATGACCCCGCTCGAATTAAAGGAATTGAACACTCAACTGCACCAATTGTTCGACAAAGGGTTCATACGCCCAAGCTTTTCTCCATGGGGAGCACCTATTATGTTAGTGCGCAAGAGGGATAGATCAATGCGCTTATGCATTGATTACCGAGAGCTTAATAATAAGACGATCAAGAACAAATACCCTCGACCTCGGATTGATGATCTCTTTGACAAGTTACAAGGAGCATTTATATTCCCGAAAATCTATCTTCGATCTGGTTACCATCAATTAAAGATCATGGAAGACGATACCCCGAAGACAACATTTAATACGAGCTATGGTCACTACGAATTTCTGGTGATGCCATTTGGAGTAACAAATGCACATGCGGCTTTCATGGACCTAATGAATAGAGTATTCGAAGAATTCATTGATACATTCGTAATTGTATTTATCGATGACACTCTTATTTACTCGAAAACAAAGATAATCACAATATACACTTGAGAACCATACTGCTGACCCTAAGGCAGAAACAACTCTATGCAAAATACAAGAAGTGCGAATGGCTCAATCAAGTTGCATTCCTTGGCCATGTTATTTCAGCAGTAGGAATATCTGTAGACCCTAGCAAGGTAGAAGGAATCACTAACTGGACCAGACCAATGTCACCTTCGGAAGTGTGCAGTTTTCTGGGTCTAGCTGGATACTATCGGAGATTCATTGAGGGATTCTCAAATATTGCAACCCCACTAACGCGCTTAACTAGAAAAGGTATTCCATTAATGTGGAGCTAAGATTGTGATCGAAGCTTTCAACAACTTAAACAACGGCTAATAACAGCACATATCCTTTCTATTTCTACGACTACTGGAGGTTTCGTGATTTATACCGATGCATCAAAGAAGGGGTTGGGATTTGTTCTTATGCTTAATGGTAAGTGGATTGCCTACACATCGAGGCAACTAGAGTACGAGAAGAGTTATCCAACGCACGATCTTGAATTAGTTGATGTTATTTTCGCATTGAAAATTTGGAGGCATTACTTGACGGAGAGCACTGAGACATCTACATAGATCACAAGAGATTGAAATACATATTTACGCAGAAGGAGTTAAATATGCGGCAAAGACGGTGGTTAGAACTCGTGAAAGATTATGATTGCACTATTAACCATCACCTTGGGAAGGCCAATGTCGTAGCAGATGTCTTAACCCAAAAATCACTTCAAAAGCCATAACAAGATGATCTACACAAGATAGGTATTGAGATGGTAAACCCAGGCGAGTTAGCCCTGAAATTGGTTGCATTATCACATCAGCAAACTCTACTTGATAAAATTAAACAGCGTCAATGAGATGATGAATTTCCAATCAAATAAGAGACTCTGACGAGACTAGACAACGCTTTAGTTTAGAGTTATCGAACGATGTTGTACTACGATTCAAAGGACGTCTTTATGTACCACCTGATGATAACCTCCCAAAAGAAGTCCTCTCAGAAGCTCACTCAACACCCTATTCATTACATCCTGGATCAACCAAAATGTATAGGGACCTGAAACAGTACTACTGGTGGCTAGGTATGAAGAGGGATGTCGCCCTTTTCGTCGAACGATGCTTAACTTATCAGCAAGTAAAAGCCGAACATCAACGACCAGCTGGGGTACTTCAACAATTATTAATTCCAGAGTGGAAATGGGAAGCTATCATTATGGACTTCGTGGTTGGACTACCAAGAACAACAAAGAATCATGATGCAATTTGGGTCATTGTTGATCGACTTACAAAATATGTCCATTTTCTACCAATCGCCTCAACATATTCGATCGATCAATACGCCCGACTATATATTCAAGAAATCGTAAGACTTCATGGAGTTTCTAAGTCTACTGTCTTTGATCGTGATCCGAGATTCCCGTCCAAATTTTGGAATAGTCTACAAACGGCGCTTGGGACGAAATTATCTTACAGCACTGCATATCATCCTCAGACTAATGGGCAGTCTGAAAGGACGATACAAACTTTAGAAGACATGTTGCGAGCTTGTGTCATTGATTTTCAGGGGTATTGGAGTAAGTACTTACCCTTAATTGAATTTTCATACAACAATAGCTATCATGCGACTATCGAAATGGCTCCGTATGAAGCGTTGTATGGAAGAAAATGTCGTTCTCCAATTCATTGGGATGAAGTTAGTGAAAGAAAAATTTTGGGTCCCTAGATGATTCAAGAAATGAGCGAAGTTGTTGTTCGAATCCAGCAGAGAATGAAGACTGCTCAAAGTCGACAAAAGAGTTATGCTGACAAAAGGCGAGGACCTCTAGAGTTTGAAGTGGAAGATCAAGTATTTCTAAAAATAACACCAATGAAAGGTGTCATGCGATTTGGGAAGAAGGGAAAGCTTAGCCCATAGTGGATGTTGCATACAGACTTGATCTACCAAACATGCCACTGATTCACAATATATTCCATGTCTCGATGCTAAGGAGGTACATTTCCGACCCATCCCACGTCCGAAGGAATGAGCCATTGGAGCTAAAACCAGACTTGAGCTATGAGGAACGAGCAGTAGAAATACTTGCACGAGAAGTGAAATCTCTCAGAAATAAGGAAATTATGTTGGTTAAAGTATGTTGGCAGAATCAATCGACGGAAGAGACTACATGAGAAACAGAGGATGGGATGCGAACAAAATATCCTCACTTGTTCGGTAAGTGAAATTTCGAGGACGAAATTTTATAAGGAGGGGAGGATGTGATACCCCGATAAAATCGTAAAGTAAGTTGGCCAATATGAATCATGCATTGCATGCATCAATCTAGTGAATTATGTGCCTGCATTTTTCATGTATATTACTAATATGCTTATCTGATTTTCATGCTATGTGAATTATATGTGTTGCATATTACATGCGTTTTTATGTGAAACAAAGTTTATGCAATTTATTTGGCTAACATAGGACTCGCATATTTTGACATCATAATAAAATAAATATTTTAGGAATACTAATATGATAAATTAATTAGAAGTTCTTATCCGATGAGCTGAGTCAATTTTGCAAAAATACACGTGTCAAACGCTTGGTTCGTAAATTAAATTTTGAAAACAATTTGTATAAATAGATATTCATAAGAATTGTAAAAAAATGATGATATTTAGAAATTTAGCATTTTCATAAGGTTCATTAACGAAATTTATTATTTTTTTTTTATAACCATCATTATTCCTTAACGGTATGGGTAAATGTTCTTCCACCGCCTTGTATATGTACCATAATTGTTGGTAGCTTATCATTACATCTTCACCTCACGCAATTTCATCAGCTTCCTCTCTATAAGTCACATTTAGATTATGTTTTATAGTTTAATGCATCATTAAAATTATTTTGTATATAATAGCACATGAATAGTACATATACGTCATATATTCAAATTGCGTTCAGCGAATACTGCTTTTATCCAAGCAAAATCCTATCATATTAGTGTTATGCATATGACGGCCGAACCATATATGGAGATTAAAGGTTTTCATAAACATAAATTAATACATGTAAGCTTATATATAATATATGAAACCGTTTCTCACATGATCCGTCACCGTCTTATTGTTTAAGGTTTGTGAGACTATCGTGACCCGTCGTGCGTGGATATATATACCTCCGTACGTCCTTTGTAACTGAAAATAAGTTTACGATTTCGGCACAGAAAGATTGGGACGACAGGTAAGTGTTTGTCCACACGCAACTACGACACATAAATCTTACTTTTGGTGTAATGTAATGTTGTGATATTTATGTGCTTCGTTGTTGACTTGGATATTTGGGACGAGTTATTTTGTATGAATAATCGTACATCGAGCGCGAGTCGCCGTATGTATTATTTTAATTATTTTCATTGGTGAGATATGAACATATATGATTTATCGTGAACTACTTGTTATCTCATGCATTGGTTCGCTATGTATTGTACGTTAATTATTGCATAATGTGCATATAGTTGCACGTGGGCGATTGTTGTGTATGCGAGGATTGTTAGGTTATATAGTGAGACGGTGCTACGGTATACTAGGGAATCTCGTAGTGAGACAGACCGCCTATTTGAAAGGAGGGTCCATCGAGCTCTTCCCTTTTGCCGGTCCGGCGCCTAATTGGCCTGATATGACGACGTCCTACCTTGTGAATCTCGTAGTGGAAAAGACCGCTTATAAGACAGGAGGTTCCACCGAGGTCTTCACCTCTGGGCGGGTGAAAAACACCGTCCAACAGCACATTTATAGGCCCCACTGTTATTGATTGAGCTCTTCGGTACCGTAGTATTCGATCTCAGGGCCCATATTGAGTGTATGAGTTTGGGAGTATGAGTGAATGATTAAGTGAGCATTAGATTATGATTTCGATTGCATGAGCGACATATTATCATATCATGTTGCATTTGTTAGATAGTCGTGGAATTTCTATCGCGGGTCGATATAGTTCCTTGCACCATATACACGAGGTTACTACTTTTACGACTTTTGCTTATTGAGCAATTAGCTCACGTAGTTCATGTGTTGTAGGTGAGCCCGATGATGATATATGATACTCTTTTACGAGGCTAGCTGTGCAACTCCTGCAGACTTTTGAGATGGCGTGTACATGGACGACGACTTGTGGGCCATCGAGTCTCATTTATTTGGGTTTGGCCTATCTTGTGTATGTTATTAGGAGTGTGTTTTAATATATTTTGGGACAATTGAATGTTTTTATATATGGGTCTTTTAGTACCTTTCTGTTTGTTAAGTCGAGCTACGTTTATAAGTTTCGTTGGGTACTTAGAGACATTTATTTTGAAAGGTAATAGTATATTTTAGAATTTGACGAGTTTCTTGATTTCGTGAATTATTTTAATTAGTAGTGCACGAGGTTGACGATTTTCAAACAGAACTCACGCGAATTTATTTTCTCGAACTCGCGTGTCTAGTGTTTAAGAATCTTATAGTAAGGTAGTGGTGTGGTCGTCACACCAATAGTCTCTCTACTTACGAGCAAGACAAAAGTACCTTTATAGATCACGAAATACCATAAAGGACTTGGAAGCTCGTTTCGACAATAACCACAAGTGTTTGCTTAAGCACTTGAGAGAAAAAGGCACTCCCAATTGCCAGCTGGAAGCTACGCAATTGAGAGGCGAAAGTCGTGACTTATAAATAGAGAAGCTAAAAGCGCAAGTTAGTGAATTAACAGCTAGTTTGAAAACGAGTGAAGACGAGCGAATCACTATGACTAGTGAGTACAACCTTATGTATGGGGAACGTAGGAAATTAGACTCTAAGATTAAAACTCTAGAGGATATTCTTACCAAAAGTGGGCAAACAGATCAAACGATCTTCTTAGAACCAGCCTAGGGACACTAGATTTTACGATCCTCGTGAAGGCTTAGGTTTCAAACCAACTGATCAACCACTTGAAAAGAAGCTCCTGCCTCTTTACGACATTAAATATCTAGGTTTAAACATATCTCATCTAATGCCCTTCACGAGAGCATCAGAAATAGATGCTCTCGAGAAGACAAATAGAGATATAAAGGCAAGGGCCGAAGTGTCGCTTGATTATGTTGAACTGAATAGGAGTTATAAGACAAGGGAAATACCTTTGTATGATGACTATCTACCCAGTTGTACACCCTCTTCTGAAGCAACGGTTTTCGAAGAAAAATCCACTAACAGAGAAAAACCTAGCCTTCTAGCGCTTATATACCAACAATAATCAGACAAACCACTGATTTGCGCTCAACGTTAGAGTCAGAAAGGATTGTTTGTTGAGAATGAAATACTAGTAAGTATGATTTCTTCACTTGAAAAGAAAATCGACACTAATATACCTTCAAACTCTAGAAATATGTCTCTAGTCAAACCACAAATAGAAACCCCCACTAAAACTAGAACATTAGGAAAGCAGGTTGCCATTAGCAAATACGAACTCACTAACTTGTCTTTGCATGTACCCACAGGACCAAATCTAAGTAGAAATGAAAAGAAGAAAGCCCCAGAAGACGACCTATCATTAGAAGACGTCACTCTTTTTAGAAAAAATGAGCTAGTTTCTTTAGAAGCATCTAATTCAAAACCTTGTAATAGGTGTCTTTCGTGTGTTAAAACTCACGTTGCTACATTTCCATCTTTATTTTCTATTTTGTGGGCCTGTGAGAACATCTAAGGTTTTTAATTCTTTCGATTGCCATGATTATGCACTTGTTTTGAATTCTCGTAATAAAAAAGCAATCATTAACACACCAAAGAGAGCAATACGTTCTTCTCCCACATCACAGTCTAAACCTGACAAAAGGAAAGAATGTATAGTAAAAAAGTCAAAGCACCCTAAAGTTGAAGCTAAAGCTAAAGTTTTAGAAATTAAGAAAATATGGGTAACAAAACAAGAACTTGCATCTAGCACTAAACAATGTTATCAGTTAGGAATTAAAAATATTTGGGTTCCTAAGTCCATCAGTGAGGCAATAGATACATCGAAAACCGACTAAGGACACAAATCTACAAAAAGTGCATGCATAGCTTTTAAGGCTAATAAAGCAGAACCCATCCTTAAATAAGTACCTAAAACCCTCTAATTTGTTTTGCAGATCATTCATGTGTGGTACCTCAACTCAGGTTGCTCCACATACATGACTGGAAGGAGAGAGTTGTTGAGCAACTACACCGAAAGATTCGGCTGGAATGTGCGCTTCGGAAAAACCAATCTTAGGACATGGAGATCTCATTCATGACAAACTGACGATCAAGCATGTCTCATATGTGGACGGTCTAAGCGGCAACCTCTTCAGCATTCGCCAATTTTGCGACATAAGGCTGAAGGTCAATTTCCATGCTGAAGGGTGCAATATAAGCAACGAGAGTGGAAGAGAGCTCCTCACAGGAACGAGGAAGTCTAATCTCTACACCATCAACCTGAAGACCGTCCACCCCTCGTCCGCCATCTTCTTGATGACGAAGGCCTTGCTTCAACAGAGTGACCTTTGGCACCAAAGAATGGCCCGCCTCAACTTCAAGACGCTAAACAAGCTACAATTTGACAAGCTGGTCACCGGACTGCCAGTCTCGAAGTATCACAAGGAGCATCTCTGCCCCGCCTGTGAAATGGGAAAAATGAAGAAAGCGTCCCACGAGACAAAGCACATAGTCTCGACCTCTCGGCCCCTAGAACTAGTACACACGGATCTGTGTGGGCCGATGAGAGTGCAGAGTATCAACGGACGAAAGTACGCTCTAGTGATTGCGGACGACTTCTCTTGCTACACATGGACAACATTTCTAAGGACGAAGAACGAGACACCAGACCTGATCATAACATTTGTGAAGAAGACTCATAACATTTGTGAAGAAGGACGAGACACCAGACCTGATCCGTACTGACAACGACACCGAGTTCAAGAATTAGCTGCTTAGTGATTTTTATTCATCACTTGTAATCTCTCAGCAATTCTCAGGTGCTAAGACTCCTCAGCAAAATGGAGTAGTGGAGAGAAGGAACTGTAGTCTAGTAGAAGCAGCACGAACAATGCTGATCCACTCGAGCTTTCCATACTTCCTCTGGGCTGAAGCAGTCAACACATCCTGCTACACTCAGAACAGGACGAGCATTCACAAGAGATTTGGGAAAACTCCGTACGAGCTCATCAACCAAAATATACCCAACATTGGATTCCTTGGAATCTTCGGCTGCAAGTGCTTCGTTGCAAATTCGATCGAAAGGCGTTAGAAGGAGTTTTCATTGGATATTCAGCCCCATCAAAGGCCTACAGTGTCTACCTAAAACAGAAAAGGACCGTAATGAAAAGCGCAAACTTGACGTTCGACGAAGGTCCATCGATGGTTTCTATACAAATCAGTCCAGAACCCGGACTTCTAAGAGTGTTGACAGAGGATCAACATTGTCCTACATTAAAGGAAGGACCATCTACTTCGCAGATAAATGAAGACAAAGAGTTGGACTTGTTATTCGAACATCTCTACACTCGCTCTCGTCAACAATCAAGTCCTCCTCAAAACAACTCAAGTAGTGAAGCATCGGCCCCACCAGTAGGACAACAAATTTGAGCCGATGGAGCAACAACAATGAGTCGACCTCAAGCCACTACTAATCCCCAAATATAAAATACCGAATAAGAAGAAAACCCCCTGACAGATAACTCGGAAGAAGAAGCTGAAGCCCCAATTGAGATCTTTAGTACAAATGAGACGTAGCTAGGTGAGGCACCAAATATCAAAGGATCTACTCAACCACTTCCACATGAAAGGAAATGGACACGAGCCCACCCAACGTCTCAAATAGTTGGAGCCCAAATCAAGGAGTAAGCACAAGGTCTTCAACCACCAACGAGAAGCTCTATGCATGCTTTCAGAGTCGGAATGAACCAGGCAAGGTACCAGAGGCTTTAGCGGACCCTGACTGGTAGGGCTGAGCAAAAGTATCCAAAATCCGGAATCCGATCCGGATATCCGAATCCGAATATTTTAACATAACCGGATTGGATACGGATACATTCGGTACTAAATCCGGATATCCGGTATCCGGTTTATTATTTAAAATAAATAAATAAATTAAATAATAGCCAAAAAACAAATAAAAATTAGGCCCAAAAGAGAAAAAAGAATGACAAATAACCCAATATCCTAATTTGACCAAAATAAAATATATCGGATTGAATTATATCATTCGTGAAAATAAATGGAGAGTTGAAAACAAAACGAATACGTTACAATCAATTTTTTTAAAAAATAAATTAATCGAAATAAAAAATCGAATTTCGGATATCCGGATTTTCGGATATCCGATTAAAACCGGATCGGATACGGTAATAGGTTTTAGATATCCGAAAATCCGGATATCCGGATATCGGATATCCGAAAATCGGAATATCGGGATTTGTTCACCCCTACTGACTGGATAAATGCCATGTAGGTGGAAATCATCAATTCGAGCGATTGAAGGTGTGGAGATAAGTCCCAAGACCCCAGGGCAAAACCATAATCGGTACTAAGTGGGTCTTCAAGAACAAAAAGGATGAAGATGGGATCGTGATAAGAAACAAGTCAAGATTAGTGGCAAAAGGCTACAACCAACAAGAAAGAATCGACTACGACGAGACCTTTGCACTCGTAGCTCAAATCGAAGCCATTCGTCTATTCCTTCCCTACGCTGCACACAAGCACTTCATTGTCTTTCAAATGGATGTCAAGACAGCCTTTCTTAACGGTGTCTTGAAAGAAGAAGTCTACGTGGCGCAGCCCAAAGATTTGGGAGCGAGGTTCACCCTGACTACGTGTACTTCCTAGAGAAGGCATTGTATGGGCTCAAACAAGCACCATGCGCATGGTACGAGGTGCTCTCAAACTTTCTGGTCAAGCCATACTTTACAAAAGGGAAGATCGACAAAACTTTCTTCATCAAACGACATAGATCATGAGTTCTACTAGTTCAGATCTATGTCGATGACATAATTTTTGGGTCTATAAATTCTAAGTTGTGCAAAGAATTCGGCGACCATATGAAGACGAAGTTCGAAATGAGCATGATGGGAGAGCTTAATTTCTTTCTGGGACTGCAAGTCCAACAACTGCCTGAAGGAATCTTAAAAAATCAGCCGAAGTACATCCACGACATACTCAAGAAGTACAACATGGACAACTCCACAACGAAGAGTACCCCTATGTCCACAATGTGCAAGATAGACTCGGATCTAGCACGAAAGCTAGTAAACCCAACCACGTATCGAGGAATCATCGCTTCACTCCTCTATCTACCAGCGAGCAGACCCGACATTATGTTCTCGACGTGCCTATGTGCTTGATTCCAAGCCAATCCAAATGAGTCGCACATGCTAGCCGTGAAGAGGATCATGAATATCTAAAAAGGCAACGCCAACACTCGGATTATGGTATTCCATAAACTCTAGCTTTCAGTTAATTGGTTATATTGACGCAGATTTTGCAGGATGTAGAATGGACAGGAAAAGTACATCAGGGGCATACAATTCTTAGGTGAGAAACTGGTAAGTTGGTCATCTAAGAAACAGAATTGTGTGTCCACCTCCACAGCCGAGGCGGAGTACGTCGCCGCAGCTAGCTGTTGCTCTCAAATCCTATGGTTGCAAACACAACTATGGGATTACGGGTTTGATCTAAATAATGTACCTATTTATAGCGACTAGAAGAGTGTTATAGCTATTACATGTAATCTTGTCCTCCATTCACGCACAAAGCACATAGATCTTAGGTATCACTTTATAAGATCATGTGGAAAAGGCACAACCGATATGTACTTTGTAAGCACCGAGCTTCAGCTAGCCGACTTATTTACCAAGAATTTGGATGAAAAACGCTTCCACTTCTTTGTTTCTGAGTTATACATGTTGAACCTCGAATCATAAGCGATTGTATTCACAAGTCTTTTATGTAGTGTAAATATCTTTAATATGTGCTTATATTTAGGGGGAGCTTACTTTATATAGTTTAGGGGGTAAATTTTATGATTAGAATAATTTTTGCTAAAATTATTTAATTTAGGGGGAGTATATTAATTTTTTTAAATAATAAAGAGGGAGCTATTTTTTAATTTTAAAGAATGACTTTTTAAGGGGGAGTACAAATTTTACTTTGACATTTTAATAATATCTCAAATTTATACTGTCACATTCTCACTTAAAAATACCTAGAAATTTTCACAAAAACACTACTGTATACAAATGGCTTTTCGCAACTTAATATCGAAATCCCATTAATCGATCCCCATTCGAAAAACACCTACTATCGAATACTTTTGCGACCCCCTCCCCCTAAACCGCCGAAAACAATTTTACTTACAAATCCTCATATTTTCGGTTCAAAACGGTATAAATCTTTCATTTCTCTATGTTTTGGCTAATTCTGCGTCGATTAAACGTGAAATCGATCCAGATTTCACAAGTTTTCGTCACGAATCGACAATTTTTGCAAAATCTCATTTTCGCAAAAATCGCTTTCGAAAATTTGTCAATTTTGTGTTTATTTTGATGTTTAATCGAGTTTATCTGATGTATTAGGTCTCAAAATCGAGTTCTGTTTTTTAGATTAGTCGAAAATTTCTGTAAAATCCGTCGACTTTTTATTTTTGCATGATGTTAGGGTTTCGGGTTTGTGTCCAAAATCTGTTTCGCAAACCGTTGCAAAAATCCAGTTGTGAAGAAGCCCCTTCGACTTGATTTAGGACGATTACGATAAAGTATTTTACTTTTAGTGGCTTTTAATTTTCTATGTGACGACGTGCTTAATCGTCACATTTTGTGTTATTTACTGCTTTTCTTACCTTAGATATGCGTTCAAGATTTGCTCATTAGGAGTAAATCTTGAATGGTCACTGTATTTGGACGACGTTCATATCGCTTTAGGTGGTAAATGTGTGTTTGAGATTCGATATTGGTGAAAATTTTGGTTTCATTTTCCTAAAATGTTCAATGAGTAGACATGAATTGAATATTTATTCATTCATATTTTTTGTCTACTTTGAGAAATGTGGGGAAATGCTGCCGAATTTTTCAGCAATATCGAGATTCAAACACGCATTTCCTAGTGATGCTGAATGTTTAAGATGGGTTAGGTTGGAGTGGTAAGGACCCTCAAAGCACTTGAATATATGTGAACTATATTTGGTTTTTGTGAATTATTTGTTTAATTTACTTTATAAGTTTATGTGTTCAAGTTGTTGAATGTCAAAGCTAAATTTAGGGTTTCATACAAGTGGTTCTCAACCCTTTTAGAATCATTCGCGAGTATATTTCCTGATGGAAATGAGCTTTCGACGTCGACTTACGAGGCAAAGAAGCTAGCTCATTGAATTTAGAATACAAAAGAATACATGTATGTCCTAACGACTGCATACTTTATCGAGGCGAGCATGAAGCTGTCGATAAGTGCCCGATATCTGACACTTGGCGTTATAAGCGAAAAACTGAAGAGTGGTACACCTGCTAAGGTTTTGTGGTACTAACCGACAGTTCCAGATTAAAACGCATGTTCTCTAAAGCTGACGACGCTAAATTGTTGAGATGGCATGATGAAGAAAGGAAAAAATATTGAAAATTGAGACATCCGGCAGATTCCCCTAATGTGAAAAGATTGATTTGTTTTATCCTACATTTGGAGGTGAGGTACGGAATCTCGGCTTGGGATTTGCACTGATGGGATAAACTCATTCGACGATTCGAGCAGCCGTCACAGTACTTGGTCGGTTCTGCTTTGTATCTACAACCTCCGTCCATGGCTTACGATGAAAAGAAAATATATCATGTTGTCATTGTTAATATCCGGTCCAAAACAACCGGGCAATGACATTGATGGCTACATAACTCCGTTGATTAAAGACCTGAAAGCATATGGTACGAAGGCGTTGAGGTGTATGACGCATACATCAAATCAAAACAAATGTTACGCGCCATGATATTTTGTACCATAAATGATTTTCCAGCTTGCGGGAATCTATCTGGTTATAGCGTAAAGGGCAAGAAAACATGTCCGATTTCTGGGGATAATACGGATAGTTAGTGGTTGAGCAACTGCAGGAAACACGTCTACATGTGCCATCGAAAATTTCTGCCTGTTACCCATGAATATCGTATGAAGAAAAAGCTACAACCACTATTTAACGGGAAGATTGAGAGTTTAAAGGCTACGTTACCTTCAAAAAGTAAAGAATTGAGGGATATTTTCGCAAACATCAATGCTCAAGTTGGTAAAAAGATCAAGCTATCGAAAGACGGTAATGTCTGGAAAAAGCGAGCAATATTCTGGGATCTCTCGTATTGGGAGATTCTCGAAGTAAGACATTGCATTGATGTGATGCATGTGCGGAAAAATATTTGTGGCAGTATTGTGAGTACCCTTTTAAATATGCACGGTAAGACAAAAGATGGGCTTAAAGCCTGACAAGACATGGTTGAACTTGGAATTAGGCCTGAGCTAACACCGGTAGAAAAAGGAAAGTGGACTTTTCTTCCACCAGCCTGCTTTACACCTAGCAAGGCTGAGAAGTTAAGTTTTTGTGAATGCCTTAAAGATATTAAAGTCCCCACTGGATATGCGAGTAACATCGGGCGGTATATCTCGCTGAAGGACTTGAAGCTAGTGGGACACAAATCTCATTACTGCCATGTGTTGATGCAACATCTATTGCGGATTCCTATTCGTGGTATAATGTCGAAACATGTTCGTCAATGCATTTCTAAACTATGCTTCTTTTTCAATGCAATATGTAATAAAGTTCGTGATCCCGAGTTGATAGACGAGCTACAAGCCGATGTCGTGATTACATTGTGTCGGTTCGAAATGTTTTTCCCTCCGTCTTTCTTTGATATCATGGTACATCTTATTGTTCATATAGTACGTAAAATTAAGATATGTGGTCCCGTGTACATGAGATATATGTATCCTTTTGAACGATACATGAAGATCCTGTGGGATATTTTAGAAATCGGTATCATCCGGAGGGTAGCATCGTTGAAGGATGCACAACATAGGAATGTGTTGAGTTTTGCACTTCATATTTGTCGAATGTGAAAGTGATAGGGGTGCCTACTTCTCCCCACAACGAACGATTGGGAGGCAAACTGTTGACGAAGAGAGTGTTCAAGACGGTATCTCGCGAATTATGGGAGTCAGTGCATTCTTATGTGTTGCGTCATATTCTAGAAGTGCACATGTTCATGGAGGAACACATGGCTACCTTACGACGCGAAAATTCCACAACAACAGAGCTATGGTACATAAAGGAGCATAACCGATTATTCTTATACTGGTTCAGAACAAGAACACTATGCCGACTCAGATTGTAGTGAAAAGATTAAGCTGCTAGCATGGGGACCGAAATGGAATTTCGCTATATATGAAGGATACGAAATTAATGGATATACTTTTTATACTAAGAGGCAAGACGATAGGAGCGCCTCGCAGAAAAGTGGGGTCACATTGGTTGCGTTGTCCAGAGAAGTCACTCGTGGAAAAGGTAATACAAGTTCTTACTATGGGTTTATAGAAGAAATATGAGAATTCGCATACAAAAACGATGCAAAATTTATTTTAT
This sequence comes from Linderniella brevidens, assembly GCA_004919715.1. NCBI lineage: Eukaryota > Viridiplantae > Streptophyta > Magnoliopsida > Lamiales > Linderniaceae > Linderniella > Linderniella brevidens. The sequence goes on from SWDC01000148.1 coordinate 12,736,670, forward strand.
TTCGATGTCAGTGGGTGGATAACCGACGAGGAGTTCGCATTTATCATGAATTGGGCTTCACGACGGTCAAATTAATTAAAATTGGCTATGTCGACGACCCTTTCATTCTCGCAAACCAAGCCAAACAAGTATTCTACGTTCAAGATCCAACTAATAAGGAATGTCATATAGTTCTTCAAGGAAGAAGAAAGTTGTCGGAATAGGTGATGTGGACGATGAACAAGAATATGATAATAGTGATGACACATTCCCATTTCCTACCGGCGTGCAACACGTCCCTATTGCAGAAGATGATACAACATTTCGTAGGTATATTTTTTCGGATCACAACGAAGGAATGTATTGTTGACACGTTCAATTTTTGTAAGTGAAATATTTAAAAAATATTGTTACAACATCATTATTTTTTCTTATCGTTATAGGGATAAACTAATCTGTTTTCTGCTTTTGTATTTTTCAGGTGCATATATCTTCATTGTTACATGTCTTCAGATCCTCCTTCATCTACCTCATCTAGTACTGACTATAGCGGGTGGAATAGGCGTACGAGGGGCCCGTACAATATGAAGAATCTAGGTCGGTTGGATTATGACTCCAAACATTGCATCTTCCAATTCGACGTAAACGGGGACTGCATCGGCCCCGATAGTGACGCTAGGGCCAAATTTACCAATTATATCGGCGTGGTAGTTAGGTCACAAGTGGCCGATTTTTTCACAGTTTGGTGCCACGCGAGGGCCAAATTTAGCAAGTATATCGGCGTTGTGGGAAGACGTAAAGGTATGTAGAGATAATTAAGATGCGTAATTTATTAATTAACATATTTTTGACAGCATACGTGGAGGTTGTCTGACGATGCCGCTATAAGGAGAAAATCCTTAAGAAGGCCGGGGAGCTTCGAAAAAATTGGAAGCATAAATACCACCTAAAAGAGAAAGAAAAGGGGACAAGTATGACGAACGAGTATGAGCACCTCAGTTAGGAGGGATTAGAGTCGTGGAGGATCCACAAGGATGCCCCTCAGTTTCAGGTAAAATATGATATCACTCGAATTTCGTGAATTTAAATCTAATCGTTCGTAAATTTTGCAGGAACTTAGTGAGAAGGCCAAATTTAGCAATTATATCGCGTTATGGGAAGATGTTAAGGTATGTAGAGATAGTTAAGATGTGTCTTTTAATTTATTAATTAACATATTTTTGACAACGTACGTGGAGGTTGTCTGACGATGCCGCTATAAGGAGAAAATCCTTAAGAAGGATGGGGAGCTTCGAAAAAATTGGAAGCATAAATACCACCTAAAAGAGAAAGAAAAGGGGACAAGTATCACTCGAATTTCGTTAATTTAAATCTAATCGTTCGTCAATTTTATAGGAACTTAGTGAGAAGGCAAAACACAACCAGTCTCACAACATGTATCCACATCATCTTGGCAACACGGGATATAGAGGCCGAATGGTTGATTGGGCTACCGAGGACCCGCTCGACCACATCGTCGATTTTCCCGAGGATTTGGTCCCAATGCTGTCAACCGGAAATGACATAACTAAGAACTTCCTTCGTGCCCTGACGAAAAAAAGGGACAATGGACGATATGTCATTGACGGTGGCTCCAACCGAGAATTAGCCGAGAAAGTTGTAAGTATGAAAGTAACTTTATTATCACAAATGTATATGATTCAAACATTTATATATGGAATGTGACAAGCACGGGTGCACAGGTAACGGAGTCAAGGAGAATTTGTTCCCGTGAGACACAACGATGCGTTGCCCAATGCTATTGGAAAGCCCGATCATCTCGGCTGAGTGAGAGTGTCGGAAAATACGGGACGATTCGGATTGTGTTCGACAACCCGACCAAGGGTTCGAGAGGAAGTTATTCGAATCATGCCTCATTGGATCATATGAAGGCCAAAATGCGGGCCGGGATGATGGCCGAGGTGGAGGCTCAAGTGGCGATCCAGATGCGAACCATGCTCGCTCAAATGGGGATGACGATGCCTACTATGGATCAAGAAGTGAGCCATAATCCAGTTGCCGATTTCCCCGGCCACACTTGGAGTTCTCATGTATCGGCTCATATTGATCAATTTCCGTCGATGGACGTACTGGTGAGACATTTGTTTGTTTTAATGTTTACCATACGTTTTAGGTAAATAAATATTTATTCTTTTCAAATCCTGTAATATCCCAAGGTACGACTGATGCTGAACATCATCGGGAAATTTGAGGTCGTTGCTATTGGAATGGTTGTTCAAGACGTGCTCAACTTCATAGTGTCATAGTTGCGAGCGACAACATCGTTGTCCCGACTACCAGTAGCAACCGCTGTCTTGTGACGCTGGAAGAGGCACAAGTAAGCTACGTGCAATGGCCCATATCTGTGGTACACTCGCAAAATACGGTAAGAAAAACAATAAAATATTATATATGTAATATATAATTTCTGTTTTTTTTTAATTTGTATGTCCTATATAGACACTTCCTGCTCCAATTTCGCCGAACAAACGGAAGGGAAAGTTACCGATGAAGTTCTCCTCCTTTGGTATTTGCACGCCTTGACCCGGAAGTGGTTAGAAAACTAGGCGAGCAAAGTCGGTATGTCTTCGATTTCCTCTCGTCCCGCCCGGATCGTCGTGATGCATCTTTCGTCTTTACTATGGGAGATGTATACTATAACCCGAGGTGTGAGACATATGAGACGTCAATCGACATGGAGGATATGCGGGACTTCTTTAGATGTGTGAGTCTGGATGCTTCGATTATCCTAACTTTTCATGAGGTACCTTCGAGATCGTTACAAGTTATTTAAGTAAATTTAATTGATTATTTCATAACTTAATATCATAAATACAAATATCTGCATAACCCATCATTGGCATTCCGTTTCTTAAACCCGAGTCGTCTAAGTTTGATAATCCATGATCAGACATAAATAGACTACTACGCTGCGGCCTTCAAAGAATCGTGGACGTCATGAAATTACTTTTTTGCTCCATAATGCGAGATGTAAAAAATAAATATGTAAGATATCTTTCCATTATATATTAATAGTTTTTTTGGTTTCAATATAATTTTTGAGTTTATTATAGGGATTATTGGGTTTTGTTGGTCATGGAGTTCGTTGCGAACACAATATTTGTGTTCAATTCGATGCGCCAAATGCAGGTCTTAGGAAACTAGTTATCCATGAGCGGCTAAACTTGTAAGTTTTATCAAATAAAAATAGTAATAGTAATTTTATGTTATATAATAATGTTGTTACATACTTTTTAATTTCAGGGCGATTAAGTCGGCGACACACGTGGGCATCATTGAAGTTAAGAAAAAGGCATCCCCCGTTAGTTGGAAATATTGCAAGGTTCAAATCTTTTTAATCTCAAAAGTGAATCATATTTACAATGCAACATTGAATTAACAACTTTATTGTTTGTTTAAATGCAGTGCCCGCAACAACCGTCCGAAAGTGAATTATGTGGATTCTACGTTGTGCGGTACATGTATGATCTTTTCAGAACTATTCGGCCAGGCCAAAGCAATAACTTGATTAAGGTATGTTAAATTACCACTCTTTGTTATTATATTATGTTCGGTGTTTAATAGAAGGCGTTATTTAAATGTTTAATAGATATTAGAAGGCTTCGAATACGACGGAGTGGCGATTGAAGAAGTACGTGAGCTGTGGGCCGAGTACTTTAGTTCCGTATGTTTTTAGTCAAATAAGTTGTGAATAATGTTGATTTTGTGAACTTTAGATATGTTGTAACTTTATTTGTTGTGAACTTTGATATTGAATTTCGTAAATGAGTAAAAGTGTTTTAGGTTTTGTCGATGTTATTGTTGAATCTTGGGTTGATATGTTGATTTTTATTTTGTTTATCGGGACTTCAGAAAACGAATATAATATTTTAAAAAAGGAAATCGCGACGGTTATAAACAAAAACCGTCACGTAAATTACTATTCCGCGACAGGTTTTTTAAAATAATCGTCGCGTAGTTATTTAAAAAAAATTCCGTTTAAATTTTACGTGAGTTTTTTTGGGACAATCGTCGTGTAACGTAACATATTCGCGACGGTTTACAACCGTCGCGTAAGGGCCCGACTTTTTGCGTCGGGGCTGCGGGCAACGTCCAGAAACCGTCGCCTAAAAGTAATAAAAATGGTCGTGTATGTGCGACTTTGTATTAGTGAGGCTCTAATGATGATATTATCAAAGCATCATTCGTATCATCTCCATTATAGAAACACTTTGGAAAAATAAGACTTTGTGAAACAGAGCAACTTCGGATATGATATTTTCAAATTATCTTTTAAGAGTTGTAAATGGCGTAGAAGATGTAGATCAAAATGGCAACAGAAGTTCCAATATCTGCTAATATTGCTTCCCATAATGGTGAACCCTCCTTAATACATTAATCAATGATGTGTTCCCGCAGCATGATATCATTATAAATGAAAGAAAGGCTTACGAAAAGAGCAATATTAACCTCAAGAAATGAGTTTGTGCTGAAATAAACGGTATTATGATTAATAGATTCCCGGTGAACAGTTCATATATTTAAGCAGATATACAAGTAAGAGTTCATACAACATCCCGACTCAGGAAGAACTCTTCCGTTCTTTAACTCCATCTGGGCTCCCACCAACACTAAAAAGAAATCCTCCAATTATGTTGCTTCAAAGGATTAACCCAAATGAAGGTCTTTGTAACGGTACTCGCCTTATTTGCAAGGGTTCGAAAATAACGTTATTTATGTTCAAATTTCGGAAGGACGTGGACAATTTTATGCAGCACAATTAAGAGCTAGAACAAGTAAAAATTTGAAAATTTAATCTGTCCATTATTATCTGGAGATCCTCCAACTAATCGAACAAAGAATATTGTGTACCATGTGTTAAACTCACATTACAGTAATATATTTTATGCACATAAAATATTTCAATCTTAGCTATAAATAAACAAACATGGTAAGCATTAGAGGAGTAAATAAAAGAATCAGACTCGCATATTGTCGTCTCTGATGTCAGCCTTTCTTTTTTTTAATATTTTGGCATATAATGTTAAATACATAATTAAATTCAATAAATACTTTTAGCGTTGATATATTTTTTTCCAGGAACATGCAAAAGCACCATATTCCACGCTCTGCATTACACGTGAAGGATCCATTTTGGAACGTGAAAGTAGCAGTTATTGAAAAGACTACGATACGTCGCATGACGACGAAATACCTGATATGTGAAGCTTGTCATTGTTGATGAAAAGGTAAACATCTAAATCTTTGTAAATAACTTTTTTATTATATTCGTTTGATTATGTTAATCATGTATTACTTTTTGCGTCATACAAAAATGCATGCATCATATACGAACTTGAAATTGACCAGATGAATGATCTGTTGCAACTGTCACGCATATTACATTGCTCATAGCCAAAGTCATGATCTCAATCAAGCTTGGTCGCCCCCTGTGAACTCCCAATATGAGCTACTTCTCAACAGATCTTATGTCAAAAACTCTCCAAAGAAAGTCAGCTATTCCTGAAAAACATGTATGAAATATCAGCTTTCAAAAGATGTTATGAATTCACAAATGTTGGTGCTAATCGAATCAGTAAGTTCTCTTCTATTGTCTATTTTGTTATAACACTGATTAATGATCTCCGTACCAATTAAATTTTCATTATTCGCCTAATACATGAACGTAAATGTCCATGCAGATACACTGGGTTTAGTAATTAATATTCTGGAAACGCATGCAATGTCTATTACCAATCCCATATGCTTATTGTCTAGTACCAATTAAATGTCTAGTACCAATTAAATCTCCGTATCAATTAAATTTTCATAATTGTTAATGACAGAGTAAGCAATATTTTACTTATTTCTATAATCAGTACAAATTTTTGTACCTAGTACATCATATGGGATAATTGCTAAGTAGGTCCTTCAATTATAAGCATATATCAGTTTTACTCTCTCGAAAACACACTTCATCAATATAGGTCCTTCAGTTTTTAGCCGTTAATCAATTTTAGTCATTTCCGTCTACTTTGACCGAGTTGACCGTCAAAACGCGGAATTGACGTAAGTGGCTTTAAATATTAAAAAAAAAAGAAAAATGCTTAAAAATAAAAATGATATTAAAATAAAAAAATTAAAAATATATTTAAAAACGAAATTAAAATTTAAAAAATAAATAATACAATTAATTTAAAAATGAAAAATAAATAAAAAATAAAAAATAAAAAAATTAGTTTCTTCGATGATCAATCCGCTCTCTCCAAAACACTTTCCCAACAGTCATCGCCCTCTGCGGAGTGTTCAAAGGCTCTTTTCTTGGACGTGTTCATGACCCTACTTCCTTTCTTGGACAGAGAAATCAACTGCTCCTCCTCCGCTCCTAAAGGTTAATTCCGTTAGTCTTGACAATCAACTCGGTCAAAGTTAACGGAAAAGACTAAAATAGATTAATGGGGATACTGATGAGTTGTGTGTTCGAGGGACTACTGATATAGACCTATAACTGAGGGACTAAATTAGTAATTATCCCTACATCATATTATAATACATTGACATAGACGAAAGCCTATGCGGCTGACCTTGTGGGAAGAACATTTGGAGTTTGAAGCACATTACCTTGTCCAACATATCCACCAATTACCAATTTCTTGGCTATGAGACTCTCGGCTAATACATATAACGGTGTAGAAACTATTAAAGTCCAACATAACTCTATATTAAAATATGCAGTTTATTTATTATTTCTATATCTCATGCAGGAATTTTTGTCGGCACCACAAGTAGCACTACCATACTAAATAATCCTCCAATATCGCATACTACTGAATTACAACGATGGTAAGTTTTCTCCTCTCTCCATGAAATAGCACATTTTTTCTATTTCACAATTTTACACATAAAGCATCATTTTACATGTTTTATAACTATATTTAAATTTTCTTGAAGGTTGGCCAACAACAAAGATTACAAACATGCAGTTATCTCGCAACGATTACACAAAAAAGAAAAGCAAGTCGTTGACCGTCCAATGACCACACAACTCAAAAAGTTGAGTGACATAACCAATGCGAAATTCCGGTAATAAGTTATTGTATTTTATTAGTAAGATACCACAAACAAATTATGTATACTATGTTGTATACATTTGCATGTCAAATCTTTCTGGACAACAGCTGCGGCCACTGCCAAAGTAAGAGTACTTATTAAAATATATATATATATATATATTATGGTTAGCGAATAATATACACTAATCTTCTTTATAGGTTGCGATTTCACATTACTTTATTTGATGAGATCAATAACATATTGGTCACGGTTGAGAAAAAACAAGGTACAGTGTAATCCAATTAGAAAAAAAGGTACATTTGTTGTACGAATAACTTAGTAAATTGTTCTTCTCAAACACATTATTGTTAACCATTTGGGAGAATACTCAAAATGGTCTCCGATGTTTGCCCATGGACCAATTTAGTCCGCGATGTTTCCTGTGGACCAATTTAGTCCCCGATGTTATTGATTTTGAACCAAATTGGTCCTCCGTTAAGTTTTCCGTCAATTTGGATGGAAATATGCCATGTGTCGCTACCGTATTGTCCGGAGAATTTTTTCCTCGCTAAATTGGTCCATGGGGCAAAAATCGATAACGTCAGGGACATATTTATATTTTCAGGACGTAGGATTTTATGCTCGAGCGATCAATAATATATCCCAAAATCGGAGTTTACTCATCTACTCGAGGTTTGCTCATCAAGAGTTTTAACAATCAAAATTCGGTTACCGTTGTTTAGTTGGTACAATAATGATTTAGCCTATACACATACTCGAATCAGCACGCTAGCAAATGGCTCCCCGATTAGTCATTTCTTCCTTTTACGTGTTCACAAACTTAAACCTTGCCTTGTATCAACACGTCCGCATACATAATATATCGTGAAAAGAGGGGATCCCTAAACGTATGCTTGGAATTGTAAGTGGAGCTCCATAGGATAAGAATATGAAAAGACAAGTGCAAGCTCTCAAAATTTGATTTTCTGCTTTCTGTATCTTACACCTTAGACTTTTAAGTGTTTATCTATATACAAGCACCTTAGATTTTCTGCATTCTGTACCTTACACCTTAGTTCTGCATTCCATAGAGTTTCAAGAAATCGGAGCATATCTTACCCTATAAGACAATATAATCCATTTCAACATATACCATATGAGAGCATCTTATAAAAAATAAAGTCAATCAATAAATTATTTTTCATTTCCTAATAAGTGAATTTACATAGGGAACATTTTAACTTATTCACATGTTTAAGATCAGTCAAGATGCATCGAAAGAATATATCATACATATCATATATAACACATGAACCTCCATATCATACATTGCATATATAACACATGAACTTCCATATATATAGCGCAGTAGGATATTTCATAGCATCGAGATATCTAGGAATGTGTAATCATCAAAATTTAGCAATTAAGAACATTATCAGACTTATATTAAATATTCAACCAATTATAGTTATAGACCATATCAAAGCGTCAAACATCATCATATACTTAGAGATGATTAAGCATGAGATTATAATTTTTGAAGTTACAGAGTTCTCATTCAATACATGAAATTATCAAAACTCTCAAACATACTAGACCAAAATGATCAACATGTATTTCACAAAAGAATCAATAAAACATTGAAATTCGCCCTTGTTCATCACAGATAAAGTTGAAATTAGCTCTTCAACATCTTTCACTTGCTCTGCGAAGTCTTCCAATCGTCATCCAAATCCACTTGCGTTCTCGAAGGAGTCTTCGCATCATCTCCACAATATCCTTGATCTGCTTGAATCAGATGTGCGTTGTGTCTTCGCCAAAAGCTTGATAAGTCGGAATAGGTTGCACATCTTGGTTGCGATCTTCTCAGTCTGCCGGAATAGGCTGTGTGTGCATCATATCATGGACATCTACTATTATAGCATAGCCGTCTTTAACTTTCTCTGCAGAACGTTCATATTACAAAATGTGGGAATCCATCGGATATTACAAAACTTTGAAAGCGAGGCTACAAATACTGACGGTTTGAACCGCTTGTTATAAATATGGTTATAACATATGGTAACGGCATGTTATTTAAAAAAAATGGTTCGGTTTCGGGTGGCTGACACTTCAGTTCCGATTATTTAAACCATCTTAAAAATGTCTATCTCCTGGTCGTGGATGCATCTAACTTAAAAATATTCGTGAAAGAAGGCTACGGGGGGTTTCATGGCGAGGGAGCTCCTTAGGGTGTAATGTGTTTGGGGATTGGGTAGGAGTTCCATTTACATGATCAATCATTGTTGTTGGACTCCGAGGGCAGTTAGAAGTGACAGAGAATGGAAGAATGCAAACTGTGTAAATCTATTATTAGTAAGTTTAAATTGTTAGAAAAGAGGACTTCCTCCGATATGAATTGTGTGTAATAACTTAGCTATTGGCTGGTGAACTTTAAACCCAATTAATTACATTATTGGACCAAGGCTGAAACTCATTATATTCCCCCGCATAGGACTTATGATTGTTGTTCGGTAACTTCTCATGGATTTTAGGCGTTATTACTGATGGGTGGTCTATGTATCTATATATATGTTATAACTATTAGAAACTTCCTCAATGAATGAATTGTTACTGTCCTCTTTCATTTTCATTTAGAATGACACTTTGATATTGACACAGCATATACATTTTGTATAGGTTCAATTAACACTTTGAATTATTAAAATGGACGTTATCTATTTAGAATTAAATATATTTGCGGAAAATCTGCATGAATCATGATAGTAATTGAAAGAAAATTAAAAATTAATTTTCCCAAACCTCTTCCCAGTATGATTATAAAGAAACAAGGATACATGTTACAATTATTTTTACGGATTGCTTATTGCCCGTGATCCATCCATGACAGTGTAATGAACTGAAACGTTAGTGCATGCGACAGCGAAAAATGTTAGACACATGGTGGAACCATCAGCCAAACTTTCGTGATTCATAGACCATTCTATGAATCAAAACCTCCCGTTCTTCAATGAACTGGGGAAGATGAAGATCTTCGAATGGGATGCTGGATGTGGAAAGGCGTTGCAAGATTTGAAAGATTACCTAAAAGAAGGGAAAATTATAAAATTAGGTCACTAAGTATCCAAGTTTTCGTTTTTGGGTCACTATGTTTGATAATTGCAAAAGTAGGTCACTAACTTTGTATGTCAAAATAATTTTGGGTCATATTTTCAATTTAGGTCACTAAGTTTATATTTTTTTATTTTGGGTCCCTAAGTATATATATTTTTCAATTTCGGGTCACTCATTTGGTAACTAACTTTGTAAACATAGTGACCCGAAAATGAAACATGTATACTTAGTGACCCAAAATCGAAAAAAAATATACTTAGTGACCTAAAATTGAAAACATGACCCAAAATTGTTTTGACATACAAAGTTAGTGACCTACTTTTGCAATTATCAAACATGATGACCCAAAAACGAAAATATGAATACTTAGTGACCTAATTTTATAATTTTGCCCCTAAAAGAACTACCCATCTTGAAAAAACCAATACCTAAGGAGGAATTGCTAGTATACTTAGATGTAGTGCCAAGAGTCATTAGCTCGATGCTAGCTCGATAAGAGGATCTTGAGCGAAGGTCGGTATATTTTGTAATTCGTGCACTTAAGGGAAAAATGACTCAATACACTAAGAAAGAGGGCCACCGGTACACCGGAGAAGATAGTTTATCACCCACTGGCAATGACATGATACACTACGAAGGCCGGTATATTTCTTCGTGACCAATTTCCACTTGAGAAGATAGTTTATCACCCGTACACCTCTGTACGCCTCATAAAGTAGGCCACCAAGCCTGGGGAATACGATATCAGTTTCGACCTCGGATAGCCATCAAAGCTCAGGCCCTAAGCAACTTCATGGTAGAAACGAATATTAGTAGTTTTTATGAGATATGCAGTATGTGAACGGGTCATCATATCAAATGGGGAGGGGATAGGAGTGGTGTTAATGTAGCCATGGTTACAGGAATCGATCTGTCCATGAGATTAAACTACTAGGCCTCCAATAACGAGGTTGAAGTTGAAGCAAAGCTGACAGAATTATAGACTGCTCGAAAAATGGGAATCACTAGGCTTACTCTTCACTTCGATTAACAACTGTGAGTCATTAAATTGAGGGAAAATTTGTTATGAAAGGCGAAAGAAAGACCGAGTACGTGCGAACCTTCAAGTAATGGAAAGAAGACTTTTAGAATAATAAGTTGACTCCTATAAACGGAGGGAAAATGAGAATGCGGATCGACTGGCCAAATAGGCAAACGCACAGGGGCCCTTGGTGAAGCTAAACAGAATTTGGTATTTGAGGTAAACCACACCTAGTGTACTGTAATGGAAATCCAGTAAGGGGGTTTGCAGCAAGACAATTACAAGTACCTCACCGAACAAGTGATGTCGAATGATAAATCATTATCATGGTCAATTTGTAACAAGTCATTAAGGTTACTAATGAATGGAATGATCTATAAAAGATTGTACCCGGGGTCACTAATACGATATCTATCCAAAGGAGAGACAGTGGACGTCCTCAAGGAAATCCACGAAGGAAGTTGTAGGAGTCATCTTGGTAACTCGCCCGAGCGCTGAAGATATTCCTGGTTGATTTCTTCTAGCATACCATGAGGAAAGTTAAACCCAACTGGTAAGGGGTGTTTGTGGTGAGAGAAGCACGACAACGTGTAGAGAAGACCTACAAAAATGATGATTCCATTGGTGATTTCTTGCTCATTCATCCAATGGCGCCTATGCATCGTCGACTTTTGCGTGACATGAATTCATCACAATAAATTTTCTTTTGTGGCGGCATTTTCTAAATGGGTCGAGCCAGAAGTCCTTAGATAAGGCAGGAGTCCTGAGGCAACCTTGAATGAGGCAGACCCTGAATTCCTCAAATGTTGTGAAAGTCCTCGAATGAAGCATCTCTAGGTCCTCGAATGAGACAGTACTCCTCGGATGAGACAAAAATCTCTAAGTCCTTAAATGAGGTAGAAGTCGAATGAGACAATAGTTATCAAATGACGAAAAAGACCTCGGATGAGGAAGAAAATCTCTATGTTCTCAATTGAGGCAGAAGTCCGCGATTAAGGCAGAAGTTTCGAAGGATAAAAAAGTCCTCGAATGAGACAATCGTTCTCGAATGAGGCAAAATTCGTCGAATGAGGCCATTGTCTTCGGATAAGGTAGAAATTCTCTAAGTCCTCGAATGACGAATACCTTGGATGAGGTAGAAAATCTCTAAATCCTATAATGAGGAAGAAGTCCCCGAGCGAAGCAGAAAATCTTTAAGTCCTCGGGAGGGAATGACCCCTGACCTAGGACCCGGATATTTTACTAAGTACTTACGCCGAAACTTCACTTATACTCTTTTAGACTACAGGGCGAGACTATTGTTGTCCCGAGATTTCTCCACTATAAAATATTTGGTGAAGAAAGATTAACCACCCGTAAGAGGTCAATCGAAACCAACAATAGAGTTCCCCAAGCTTCCGACCTAAAACACTCAAATAACGCAAGCACGGACCAAAAAAGCCCAAGCTCAAGGTCGACCGTCGTAGAGGGCCGAGGATGAGGTGGTCTAGAGGCCACATAATCCTAAGGTCCACCACATGACCTTGCAAAGTCATGTTACCAATCCAATCACATCATAACCCGAAACATGAAACATGAAACCTCGCAAAGTCGGGCATACTAGTCGAGACGGACGAGCCGGTCAAAGTTCCAAACAGGCCGATGGGCCAAGTCACCTGAAGCATGTCATTGATCCGAGCGATTTGACATAATTCCATACCTTCGCTCCAAGCATGGTGAGATTTGATCCAAGGGGCGAGCTTCGTGGTGAATTTTAATGGGCTTGACATCCGACGTGGTGATTTTACAATGTATGCACTTAAGCTTATAAGGTGGCCACACTTATCGACCAAACCATCTTTGCCACCACCACGATTTATCATCGTCACGTCTACCTTCATAGTGATCTCTTTGGTCATGTGCTTCTTGGGTTGCGCTTTTCCTTACATTGTAAAGGTTGTTGATCACTAATGGTTTGAAATGTTCAATTTTAGATTTGGGAACTGAATCAAAATGTTTCTAGTTTTGAATTCATCGACTGTGTTGTGTGCTTGACCAGTTCTCATCGATGTATGCTTTAGTGGGTTGTGTGAGAGTCGCGGGCTTTGTATCGTGTGCGTCAGTTGCTTTATTATTTTATGTTTTGCCGAGGATTTTCTTCTCTAATACAATGTTGGAATTTCTCAGTGTATTAGATTTTGGTATGTTTTTACAATTATAACGAGAGCTTATTCATGTGAATGATTCTGAGCTAAATATGGTATGTAGCCATTGGAGTGTATCAAGGTAATTGATTCCGATTGTCTTAATTTGATTGGCTGACCTTTTCCTATTTGAGCTTCCTTCTTGTTGTATATTTGTTTCTTTTGCCGTCGTGGTTATCATCTTCAACATAATATTTAATGTAGGGAAAAAAGAATTACAAAATTCTATCTTGTTAAATTGTCCTTCTCTCTATCATGAATCTTCTCACTCAAAACTCTTTGGTTATCTCTCTTTCATACATACACAACCTTTCATCTCATTTGAGAAATTGAAAAACCTAAGAGTGAGTCCTTGGACGTTCTAAGAATGTGATTGTAAAGAATGTGAATGTAAAACATCATAAACTTGTAACTTGTTGAGATAATGAAAATTCAACAATCCCTGATCATTGATTTTTCAAATAAATTAGTCTAGGCCGCTCTACATCTATTAGCATTTGATTTTAGGTTAGAACATTGTTTGATATTGACATGTAATTTTCCACTTTCTCGTGATAATCTATAGAAAAATGAATTGGGATAATATCTAAGATGATTTGAGGAATAGTAGAGTGAAATATCTAAAAGAGTTGAGTTTCATTAGGGATTTGCTTTGCTCGACTATATAGCAATTATATCAAAGTTAAACACTTAAATAAGAGATAAACGGGATGATTGACATAAAAAAACATGGACCAAAAGCCCATTACACTTTATTTCTGTTGGTTAGCTCAACTCAGTCGCAAATGATGAATTTTTTATTTGCGTTCTTCCCTGCGAAGGAAGCCAACTTCAAAGATCTTCCCTCTCCATTTTACGATGATTCTCACTCAATCCTTGATCCATTGCCTCGAGGCTTTCTGATTGATAGTCTTTTGTAAATTTCTATTTATCTTGTTGGAAATGTCCTTTGTCTACAATTATATATCAATCTTTTCATTGGTATTCAATTAGAAAATCTTTTTTAACAAATCGATAATTAAGTTCAAACAAAAGGCCAAACGACCTTTGAGCCACCCCATAAAATGCTTAGTCGGCCGACCGACCCCCGTAGTATATCCGCAAGTGAGATTATGACTGTAGTTCAACTCAAGTCTACAAATAAGTGAGATCGTGACCATAGTCCCAACTCAAGTCCATAGATTGATAAGGGCATCCTCAGTTGGAGGATTGCGGGTTCCACTGACGTGCGCACTCCCTTAAACGATCCACATTAAACATTCACACAGCCATCGATTATTGGTGAGTGTAGGTTTGCCCAACATTGAATCATTTGATTAAGAGCATCGAGCGGTGGAACCACACGCTTGTGGTTTATTTTATCATGAGAAAGCCATGTTTTCTACTCGTGGATCGTTTCTTCAAATCTAACTGGAAACGGCTTGTCGATGTTAAGGAAAATAGTGTGGGGTTCCTCAAGTTTCAGTTCAAGTCCATGGATTCAAACAATAGTCTTGAATGGAGGTTCGTTGATGTTTAAGAGACAACCCCTTTCTTGGAAATGTGGCGCCCGGGTCTATCCCTTGGGCGGCGGGGTCATGATGTGGTTCCTACTGGGGTAAAATTGGAGAACCTATTATTGGTGTACTGGACCAATGAGGGCCTTGTGATTGTCGCTAGTACCATAGGCAAACCGCTTTTTTCCGAGACTTTTCAGATGTTTTGACTATGCTCGAGTGTTTGTTCTCAAGATCGGAACAACTCGTGAATAGCTTTACTTTTTTATTTCCATCATAAGATGGTGTGTACATGGTTGTACCTAGTGCTCCCAAGAGGCAAAAGCAAGTGCAATATGATACTCATTTCCCTAGGAAGCCACTCCACCACATGCATGACTTGGAGTTGCGGTGTATTGAGTCGAAGGGTAAGTCAGACGCTTGCCCGACTTCAAAGCAAGATGATTCTGTGGTGAATGCATCACATATTAGATTTTCTTCATAGCCTCAACCATCATATGATGATATCCTTTGTGGGCGAGGAGTTACCCACATCGAATCAACACCCTTTGGACACCATAAATTAGTTTTTGGTGAGATATGTTAAACCATTTCTATATGTGTTTTACTATTGTATACTTTATCTACTAGATTTCGTGGGAGTGCGGTTTAGCTTGTCTTGATGATGTGTTCGGTAGTATGTCGTCGATTGGTGCAGTACAATGATGCGCGCTCTAACTTTTTTTTTATGCATTTGAAATTGACCCCAAAAAACCAGTTGGGATAATGAAAATTCTATAATCTCTCATCATCGATCCTTCAACTAAATAGGTCTAGGATACTCTACCTATCAGCTATTGATTTTAGGTTGGACCCCGTTTGACATTGACATGTATTTTCTTCGTTATCATTTTTATGATAATTTAGAGATAAACGGATGGGAGAATATTAAATATGATTGGAGGAATAGAAGAGAATAATATATATATATATATATATATATAAATAAGAGTTGAGTTTCATTGGAGAATTGCTTTGCTCGTCCATATAGCATCGCACCATCATTTAAACCTTAGGTAAGACATAAATGGGCTGATAGTGAGGGCCAAAAGCCCAAAACTCACCATCTCTGTTGGACAGCTTAGCTCAGTCCCAAATGTTAAATCATTTATTTCTTTTCTTCCCTAAGAAGGAATCCATTCAAAGCTCTTCATTTTCCTTTTTACCAAGATTCTCACTCAGGCCTTGATCGATGGAATCAAGGCTTTCTTATTGATAAGTCTTTTATCTATATCTCATTTTAGTTTGTTGAAAATATAGTGTCTTCAGTAATAATATATCAATCTTTTCATTGATATTCAATTAGAAAATCTTTGTAAGAAGATCTATAACTAAGTTCAAACAAAAGGCCAAACGGCTTTCCACCCCATTAAGCTCTATAAGCCGACCGGCCGGCCCCTATATTTTGTATTCGGCCAGTGAGACCGCAGTCTCAACTCAAGTCCACATATAGATACAACAAATTGAGTTAACTGTATAAACGAAAGCAAACTCGAACAATTTGAACGACGAACACATGAATTAAAATTTATAGTCATCATCTAACAACACAATACAATTAATTAAAAGACGAACGGCCGACCTTAGTATCTCGCATATATTATGTTGGTTGTATTTGAAAGATCATTCAGCATCCAAGAGATAGAAAAAGAAATAAATAATATCGATTCCATAAAAATAAATGCTTTTCAACTAATCTCATGATAAAACTTCGAAAACATAATGTGAGGCCCAGTTTTGAATAAAAGATTCCGGTAAAAGGAAAGCTAAAGAAAACCTAATGCTATTTTCTTTTTGCCCTCCAAATTAAGCTACTTGAGCGCAACTTTTAAGCTTCGATTGTTTGGAAGTTCTCTCTCTAGGTGGTTTGTGCTACTTTCTTTGTTTATTCCTTTGGCTTCTCTTCCTTGACAAGTTCGGGATTCTCAGGCTTGGTCTCAACTACAGCTTTTGGTGCCTCTTCCTTGGTCTTTGGTTCCTCCGATATGTCTACCAAAGGCTCTTCTTCCTTCTTCTCATCTTCATCTTTATTCTCCTAAGAAAACATGCTCAGTTAGGGTTAGATGATTGATATACAATATCGCAATTAGCAACGCAGTGTATGTAGGCTCAGTTATTTGGAGAAAATTAGCCACTCAAGTCATGTGTTAAACCTCTTGAATGGTCTCTTCGACCACTTTTTCATCAGTCACGGGGACAGCTGATGCTTCTTCAGCAGGGACCGGAGCTTCGAGCGTAGCCTGCTCCGTGTTCACGTTCTTAGCCTTACCAACACAAGCCCCCATTATTACTATATAGTTTTTCTGATGAAATCGCAGAAGTGGAGAAATGAAAAATGGACGATGAGAACAATAAAAGTTCTCGAAATATAGCAGAAGAAATTGGTTTTTGCTTCGAGTTTTCTTGTCAAGAAATGAGGCCTAATCGAGAAGGTTTATATAGAGGCTGAGTTGAATGAATTAAAGGGCAGGTTTTCGCTTAGTGGACAGCTTGATTGTTGTTATCTTAAATTTTAGTTAATGGCCGTTTGGTAGACATGGTTCGACAGTTGGTGCCTTTTAGGTTGTTACCGCAGATCAGAGAGAGTGGTCGAGGGACTGTTGTAACTATGTACGAAAGTTGTCACATCACGACTTGTTTGAAATAAACAATAGACATCTATTAATACTATTTTATTTTATTTTTTAACGACTTTTTTGTTTCTTTTACATATATTAAGCCAAATGAACGTTATGTATTAGATATTATATTGTCCTGTTTAAATAAATAACACTATATTGATCAAATAAACAGCAAATACATGTCGTTCGGCAATTATAGATCTTTATTAATTGAAAATAGATATACGAACCTTATTAATATAATGAATCGATATCTTTCTGTGTTAATTACCGTGAGTTGATATCTATATTTAATCACATTTTAACAAGGATAGCCCGTGCAAGCACACCCCGGGTCACGAATCGGTATGAACGAATTCCTCGCCCATCAAATAGAGGTAAAACAAGATGTTTTCGATATGTTTTCCCCTAAATCTCCTGATTTTGATGGATTTTTTCCCAATATCTTATAAGAAATATGGAAATATTATGGGTCCTGAAATATCCAAATATGACCTTCATTTTCTCATGTTCGTCCATCATCTCCCTTGCAACAAACTCATATTATAGTTATTCCGAAAAAAAAAAAAAAAGAATCCGAAGGCATTAGCTCGGTTTCAACCTATAAGTCTATGAAATGTGCTTTATCATATAATATCTAAATCCATTGCAAAAAGACTGAAACACCTCATATACTATTATCTCTCATAACAAGTCGGTGTTTATCCCTAACCATCCGATAACTAGTATCATTCTTATAGATTTCGAGCTTAACCATGCTTTGAAGCGAAAACGACTACATAGAGAAGGAGTTTTCTCCCTCAAACTGGACATGAGTGAAGCTTATGATCGAGTGGAATATTTTTTTCTCGAGCTGGTGGTGAGTAAACTCAGATTCCGTACCTCCTTTGTTAATCTTATTTCGCGTTTGTTCCAATAATTATCATCATTAATATTATTTTGAATCTGATTTAGTTAGGTTAGAATGATTTATTAGGAATATTATTGAGCTTTTTAAATATGTTCTCTCCTATAAAAAGAGGGGCGTGATTAGCATAATCATCACGTCTTGATTTAGAATTTTGAGGGTAGGAGTTTTCGAACTCTCCGATTTAGCTATTAGGTCTCTATCAGGGCCGGGTTTGGGTCTGTGCAATCTGGCCTACTGCACATGGCCACCATAGGGCAACATTTTTTAGGCCCACCCCATGTTTAATATTTTTAGTTCTTTTTTGGGGCAATTTCGTATCAGACCCCAATAAAGTTTCAAAAAATGGTTCAGAACCTATCAGTGAAAGAAACATTGTTAAGGACCCAATTCGCTAGAAATATAGTGACCTAAAAGTCGATCTGACCAAAATACGCTTACAAAAAATGTTTTAAATAGCGGTATTTGATGCATGTTTTCCGTTACTAATTAACACCATAATGGTATCTTTGATAACTAATATGTTATGAGTTTTAAATAGCGGTATTTGATGCATATTTTCCGTTACTAATTAACAGCATAATGGTATCTTTGATAACTAATATGTTACGGGTTTTCATTAATATGTTACGGGTTGTCATTAATATGTTACTCAGATGATTATAAGTGGTATCAACAGAGGCAAATATAGTTTACCATGATCGAAATTTCTCGCCGTTCGCACGGGCATCCCCTTCCTCCAACCCCACTTACCAAACAAAGTAGGATGTGTCCTCCTCGAAGTTTGATTATGATCTTTACGTCGACGATCGTAGTGCGAAGTATTTCGAAATCTCGACACAAATAAAAATAAATCAATTTGCATCGAATAATATTTTCAGCCCGCATTGTGGACAATATGTACAAATTGTGGACACCCATAGGCTGGAAATTACGTCGCCCCCATCGTGTTTGATCAATCGTTCGTCGTTCGAGGTTAACATAACTGAAACAAAAATCGCCGGAATAAATTTGACTAAAGCACTCTTACTTGAATCGGTATTATTTCGATGCATTTGTCATCAATAAAGAATTAAAAAGTATTTAAGAAGAACACGTGTTACTTTGTTTTCATGGAGTAACGAAGATTTTTTTTGATAGGAGCCAAGAATTACAAGGAATTTTAAAAGATTAATGAAGTTTATAATGAATATGCATTAAATCCAATTCTAAAATCCCGTTGAAAAAACGGGCTACTCAAAATTAATGGTTGAATAATGTTACATCAACTCAATTTTATCATGAGTCATAAATATCAACGAGAATTATTTACAACTATAATGACCTTATACATTTTCGAACTGAGTAACACTTTTGACAATAAATATAACACATGTACATGCAAGAAAAACACTTCATTAAGAACATTCTAGCATATTCTAGATCTATCACATTATCTACAAATAACACCACATGTCTGATATTGAATGACAATACGATCTCAATTTTTAATACATCTGTAGATACTGGTATCGCATAATAGGTTCTCAGTACCACAACAATAATTCAATTAATTTTCTTCATAAATGTGTTTTTTTCGGATGTATAAGATTGTCATTCACGGAAATATAAGATTTGATGATGTTAAACCATCTATTTCGTGCCAAACATGTATTTTTTTTAATAAAGAGGCACCATAAAGGATTAAAAAATCTCTTAAAATACATAAAATGGTAGGAATTTAGTGTTACCAGTAAGTGTTTAAGTGTTATCCGAAATGGATGATCTGTTACATATTGCAGTTTACGTGCTAGGGTTTATAGTTTTAGTTTTTGGGTTTAGGGTTTCAGAGTTAAGATTAAGGATTTACGACACAAAAATTTGGTAATATAATATACAACTTATGATTTTTAGGATACAACATAAAATTTTTTAGGGTTTAGGGTTCGGGGCCTAGGGTTTAGGGTTCGGAGCTTAGGATTTAGGGTATGCATTCTATAAAATGTTACTCGTGAGTTAATGTTGAACTTTGAACAAGTTCATGATGAGATTCATAATCTTATGTTCAATGAGATAGATATAGTATATGTTTTGGAATGGAAGACTATATGTTCACATGACTAATGACTTCAACATTCCACTTTTAACATCAACATTCGCATAACATGTCTTTTAAAGGAATTTGGTGGTTTAACTTCATCACATCATCTATTTCCATGAATGGAAATATTATGCATCCGAAAAAAGTGCATTTATGAAAAAAAAATAATCGAATTAGTAATGTGGTACTGCGGAACTATTATGTAGTACCAATATCTACAAATGTGTCATAAAATGAGTTTAAATTGTTATTTTTTATCAAACATGTGGTACATGCAATTTGGTAACATTCAGTGATTATCCTGTTAATATTCTCTGACAATCCAGAACCTTCTATAACGTTCTTAATGAAGTGTTTTCTTTTGCACGTATATGTCTTATAATCAGTACACGAAGTGTTATTAGGCTAAAAAATATTTCAATTTGGGGGAAGCTAATCTTTGCATTACTCCATGATTAATATCAATAATTTTCGTTCATTATTAAGACTCACGATCAAATTGAGTTAATTTCGCAATTTTTTATCATTAAAGTTCATATTTCACCCCGAGATTTTCGAATTAGTTTGAAGTATTATTTTGGTACAAACACCAACAATTTTTCTTTATTATTGAGACTCATATGAAATTGATGTAGAATTAATCTTATTCGTCCAATTACGTAGAGATTTCAGCGGTTTTAAGCTGTTTTTTAGTGTCGTTGGCGGTTTTTGTAACATTCATCGCGATCCAGTGCTTGTGTACGAAATGCGTTATTGACAATAAATGAAGCGTTGTTTCTTCTGAAGGATGTGTTATTTTGAGGCAATATTTGTTATGTACGACAAGACATGTGTTATAAATGTTGTATGAAGTGTTACGCAGATAGTGTGTTAATTAGCAAACGTTTCAATCATCGGTTGCATCTGACTTCTTCGTTATTTCATGATTAACATCGTTAATTCTCATCGATTACTAAGACCCGTGGAGAAATTGAGTCTATTTCACATTATTCGGCCACTAAAGTAGAGATTTCAACCATGGATTAAATTTGAGGTATATTATAAACTTCAAAAAAATTTGTTGATTATGAAAATTCATGAGAAATTGATATCGATTTAACCTTATTCAATCACTAATGCCGTAGACCCTAGCAACTTCATTGATTTTTGGGTGTCATTGGTGGTTTTCGACTATTTATTAGCCCCTTACTTGTTACACAAGAAGTGTTATCCAGAATGCATCAAGTGTTATGCAGAATGCATGACGTGTTACCCAGCAAGCGCTTTATTAGCAAACGCTTCAATCATAGATCGCGTCAAAATTCTTCGTTTTTCCACGATTAACATAAAAATTCTCATTGATTATTGAGAGCCATGATCAATTTCACCTTATTGGGATATTAAAGTTCGGATTTTCCCGTTTTTCGACGAGATTTTCGATTTGCATCTAACACATTATTTCATATAAACTTCGAAATTTTTCGTTGATTATTAGCACCCATGAGAAATTATCGTCGATTTAACCTTATTCGGTCATTAACATCGAGATTGAGCCGCTTTTTAATGTAATTTTTGGTTTTGATTGAACATGATGTTTTGTTCGACCGTTGAGGGAGATGATGGCAAATATTAGTAATTTCCGCAACAAGGAGGGGAAATGAGTCTTTTCCTTGCAAATAGGTCATTAACTCTAAGAGAAATATAAAATGGATCCTTCTCTCTATTTTTAAACATTTTGGGGTCTGAAATATACTGAAAATATGTTAATGGGGCCTGAAACCTAATTAACCCTTCTTTTTTTCTACTTCATTTCTTTATTGGGCTATGAAAGTACTGGCTCGAATTTAAAAAGTATATAACTTGGGGCCC
The DNA here is from genome assembly GCA_004919715.1 of Linderniella brevidens. Taxonomy (NCBI): domain Eukaryota; kingdom Viridiplantae; phylum Streptophyta; class Magnoliopsida; order Lamiales; family Linderniaceae; genus Linderniella; species Linderniella brevidens. The sequence continues at coordinate 12,759,053 of SWDC01000148.1, forward strand.
CACTCTTTGTCAGTTGACGATGTGGCTTTGAAATTAAGTGTGTGTTTGGAAGCATTTATGAAATGAACTTCTAACCTAAAAGTCCATTTTAAAAAGTAAAATACCTTTGGTGAAAATTTTGAGATGGACTTTAAACTAAGTTACTTTTCTAGAAGTCCATTTGAGAGAAACAACTTTTAATGACTTTTCAGAATTACTTCCTGCAACTTTTGCAAAAGTCTATTCCCACCAAACACTTAAAAAAATAAATTTACATTTATAAAAGCTACATTTCGAAAAAGTCCATTTACCAGACGTGCTTATGAATCAAAAGTGGAACCAAACTACCCCTAAGTCCCAACATCTGACGTGCTTATATTTACTAATTATGTGTTCTTTATTTTATTATTTATTTCTTTGCTTTAAGTTGAGAATATATATCATATTAAGATTCAGTTGAGACGCATACAAATATATATATATATATATGTATTGCCTCAGAAAAATCAATATTAAAAACGAAACAGACAACTTGATTAATCTTCTATATGAATCAGACTCGTTAGATTTTTTTTAATAAAAGTAGTAAACAATATATTACGAATAATATGAAAATCCAACTCCCTTTTAACGAAGAATCACAAACTCCTGCAAAAATAATTCTAACGCGAGACTCCATTTTGAAGGAAGTTGTGGCCACATGTCTAAGGTTTGAGCGGATTGCATTTTGCTAGATTTATTTTTAAAAACGAAGATGCTTTAAGTTTGCTTCTTAACAATGAAAAATAATATATATAATAATAACTATAAATTTTGTAGTATGTATTTATTTATGATTATTTTTTAGGGTCTCATTTTGTTACAAGAATGGGGCCACGAAATTAAAAAAAAAGGCCATGGTCTCTATTAGTATTGTTTCTATCTGCGTTCGCGTTCTTCGTCCGTATTGAGTAATAAAAATTATTTTATTTCAATTTCCCGTCAACGACCGTCTTAAGTCTAACAAATTGGTCTGACTTACGGATTGATCATCATTAGGGTTCTCTATTCATTATGCAAACCAACATCACCCATATGCTTCGCTCGCTATCATGTCAGGCACAATATCAAACCAGCCACCATCCACTCCAAATCAACCCTCCTACAAAAGGTCACATACTGCGAGACACATCACAAAACCCTACCATTGATGAACACGCACTGAGCACCAAAGAATTCTCATCCACAAGCACGCATCAGAATAAGGGTTTCTTATCCATGCACCACAAAGAACCGGACAGAGGCTCTCATCCACGTCATATCTGCGCACATCTGCAGAATACAACAAGCCGAGTTCATGTTCACAGCCACGATTACTATTCATCGCAAAAAATAGGGTTGTTCTTATCGATCCTTTATTACTGTGACGAGATTGCATATGGAACGAGTGCAAAACTTAGAGAAGACAATGACTGAAAACATGAGCGAAAAACTCGACAAACTTGTGAGGATACTATCTGATGTCGCAAACAGGAGCTCAGGCAGCTACGGGACTAACATTTGAAGAGTGGAAGCAGCAATATCAAGTGAAACGTCCCAAAGTCTCAGATGATAAAAAACACTATAGAAGTTGTTACTGGTGTTGACGTATATCTAGGAACAAAGCAGATGCTCAATCATCATGAAGAACTTCTCGAAGATGATACAACATTCGACAAAAACAAAATTGTTAAGGAAAGTTATGTGGTCGCAAATGCCTTCAAAAAGCACGAAGTCATGGGATGAAGCCTCAGAGTCGAGCGTACCTGCTATAAAGGCACCTCAAACAACTGTTGCACCTCATGCTTCGAATTATGCACCTTCTAGTGCGACCCCTCAACTCACGCCATTAGTGCCTACATCTACACCTGTTATATATTTTAGTGTAATTGGGAATAAAGCGTACACGAGTTAGGATGTGCGGAGTGCACACTCGGAAAACGTTTATTTCGGAACCCAAAACCAAGCGGGGGTCAAGGGGGTTGCGCCCCCTTGCGGGCTCCTAGGGGCAGTTAAAGATGGATCTACTTTACATATGGGCAACGAGTCAAGTGCTCCGATAGTTGGTGTATGAAGTGTAATTTTAGAATTTATTTCTGAAAAAGTTATTACTTTAAGTAATGTTTTGTACCAAAGTTGCGCAAGAACTTAGTGTCTGGTCCTGTCTTGAACAAATGTGGTTATAAGCATGTGTTTGAATCAAACAAATTTGTATTGACAAAGTCCGGTAATTTTATTGGTTTTTGTTATTATAGTAATGGCATGTTTAAGTTGAATTTTAACAAATTGCGCTCTTACAATGATTCTGCATTCATGACATGTTCTAAAGTGAATGATTTTGTGTTCTGGCATGCTAGACTAGGACATGTTCAGTATAGATGAATTTATGAAATGTCAAAGGAAGGTTTAATACCAGGTTTTGACATTAATACTGAAAAGTGTAAGACTTGCATGTTGACTAAGATCATGAGGCAACCTTTTCATACGGTGACGAGTTTCTCGGTAGTATTAGATCTTATTCATAGTGATTTGCATGTTATTCCTTCTTTAGGTAATAACCGATATTTTGCTACGTTTATAGATGATGCTTCTGGGTTTTGTTACGTTTACTTGCTGCACAGTAAAGATAAAACATTAGATAAATTTATTATTATAAGAATGAAGTTGAATTGCAACAAATGCCATGATCAAAAGACTCGGAACGGATAGAGGTGTTGAATACTTTACTCCGACCTACATTAAATCGGAAGGGATTAATGAGACTACCGCTCCATATACATCACAAAAAAACAGAGAAAGAATAGAATCCTGAAAGAGATGGCTAATTCCATGTTATCGTACTCTGGATTGAGTGACGGATTCTGGGGTGAAGCTATGTTGACGGCTTGTTATTTGCTTAATAAGGTTCCAAATAAATGGAACAAATTGACTCCTTATTAATGTTGGTTTAAAAAGAAACCAGTGTTGAACTATCTTCGTGTTTGGGGTTGTCGGGCTGTTGTAAGAATTCCCGAACCCAAGAAGAAAAAGTTTAGGTGAAATAGGTATAGATTGTATTTTATTGGATATGATGAGCATTCCAAGGCTTATAGGTTCATGTAATCGAACCTAATGATTCTGTTTCGGTTAACACCGTGATTGAATCAAGAGATACAATTTTTTATGAGAATCGTTTCTCAAGTATTACTAGACCTAAGGACCTGATTTCTATCACAAGTGGTAAGGAGGAAAGTTCTGAATTGGCTACTAATAAGTCACTTGATTACCAAACTCATATGGACCTGATTGAGGGTTCCAGGGATGAGTTTCGACCCAATACCTATACTGCTTTAATGTTGATGATGATCCAAAAATATTTGACGAAGCAATGAAGTCTCACGATGTTGCTTTTTGGAAGGAAGCAATTAATGATGAGATGGATTCCACATGGGAAATAACCTTCGGTGTTATCCGATTTTTACCAACATGCTGCAAACCTTTGGGTTGCAAATGGATCTTCAAAAGAAAGATGAGAGTTGATGGAACAATTGAAAAGTTTAAGACGAGATTAGTCACTCAATGGTTTAAACAAAAATAGGGAATAGACTATTTTGATACGTATGCACTTGTTGTCGTATCTCGACTATTAGTTGTTGATTGCATTGACAGTTATTCACAATCTCGTAATTTACCAAATGAATGTGAAAACTGCATTCTTGAATGGTGAATTAGATGAATAAGTTTATATGAAACAACCAGAAGGCTTTATCATGCCGGGAAATGAAAACAAGGTGTGTAAACTTGTTAAACCCTTGTATGGATTGAAACAACCACCTAAGCAATGACATCAAAAATTTTGATAAAGTGGTCTCGTCCAGTGGTTTCAATTTGAACCAAGCAGACAAGTGCGTATACGACAAGTTTGATAACTGTGGTAATTGAGTAATCATTTGTTTGTATGTTGATGACATGTTGATCTTTGGAACTAATCAGAAACAAGTCGATATGACTAAAAAATTTTTTCATCTAGATTCTCCATGAAAGATATGAGGAAAGCTGACATGATCTTAGGTATTAGGACCGAATGTGAAAACAAAGGAATTACTATTACACAATCTGATTATACTGAGAAAGTGTTAAATAAATTCAATTATTTTGATTGTACTCTGGTGAGTACTCCTTTAGATACGAGTATGAAACTTTTGTTTAATAAAGGTGAGCCAGTTTCACAACTTGAGTATTCGAATGTGATTGGATGCTTAATGTATGCCTTGACGAGCACAAGGCCGGACATTGTGTATGTTGTAGGAAAACTAGGTTTACTAGTAATCCTACTACACATCATTGGCAAGCAATAAGGCGGGTGCTTAAGTACCTAAAGAAAACTATAAATTATACTCTGTTTTATGTTGGATCTCCTTCTGTACTAGAAGATATTGTGATGCCAATTGGATCTCGAAACCGAAATATCATTTCTAGACAAGCGGATGAGTATTTTTGCTTGGAGGAGTTGCAATATAGTGGGTTTCTAAGAAGAAAACTTGTATCACGAACTCGACAATGAAATCTAAATTTGTTGCCCTAGCAGCTGCTAGTAAAGAAGCAGAATGGCTAAGAAATTTAGTCTACGAGATTTCATTGTGGTCTAAACCGATATCACCTATCTCTATCCATTGTGATTGGCCGGCCACTTTGGCGAAGGCTTATAGCCATATGTACAATGAGAAGTCAAGACACTTAGGTGTGAGACATAGCATGATTCGTGAATTAATTATGAATGAAGTGATATATGTCGACTACGTTAGATCGCAACAAAATTTGGCGAACCACTTGACGAAGGGGTTGGCTAGAGATTTGATTAACAAATCTGCAATAGGGATGGGATTAAAGTCCGTCTGATTTCTAAATGTAAGATACCCAATTACCTCTGATTTAACATTAGAGCATGAATTCAATGTGGAAAGCTTACACTTGTAACTTGGAGCACATAGTATTCTATATATCATCCCGGGATATGTGCTTGAATCTGCATGACAGTAGGTTGAAATATAATCTTAATAACTTCTTTGAAAAAGTACAGGTGCATATGCACAACGAAAGAAGCTACCTATGTGAATGTGAAGTTTTGTCGCTTTCAAGAAACTTTGGACTGAGTTTATGTACGTTCATGAATGGATATGGACACATGGCTTATAATAGTGTCGGGTTTAGTTTGTTTATTCTTAAGACTTGTGTGTGCATTATCTTCATGTATTCAAATGGGTCGAAGGGTTCAATTTTTAGGACATCATATCTTCTCGAGTATGTTAAATATGTAGTGTACTAAAGTGAAAATTCAACCCGGCCCGAAGAGGCACCACCTCCTCACATGCACCCGAAAAGTTTTCCATGCACCACCCGTTTATGTCCGTGTTCTTCGTCCGTATTGATAATAAAAATTATTTTATTTCAATTTTCCGTCCACGACCATCTTACCTCTACCGACGTTGACTCATCGGTTGTAAACTGGAAGTTGTTTCGGCACATTACACCTTCAAACGGTCCCCGTTAAGGTGAGCCTTGCTCGTCTTACTTCGTTCTTTTTGTACCGAGTCTTTTAGCAGTTTGTTGACGGAGGCCGAGCGTGATAGTGGGTTACGAGGTTTTTCTATATGCCGTAGAGCTCCGTCGATATCACAGTCGATGACAGGATGATCTTTTGTCATGTTACACTATCGACTATTGTGAAGGTTAATGAGGTCTTACGTGAGTATGGAATGGGGTCGAGCCAACAAGTCAACTTTGAGAAGTCGTCGGAATCTTTTTCTCCATATTTGTCTTCACAACATAGCGACAATGTTGCAACGTCCTTGGCGTTTCGAGTTTAGAGAGACATAACCTCTGCTTGGGCTTTCCGTCAATGTTGGGAAGGAATAACAGAGAAGTATTCTTGTACATCGTGGAAAAAATTTGGGACCGAGTAAAAGGATGGTCGATAAAGGTATCATCACAGGCAGGGCGAGTGGTATTACTAAAAGCAGTCATTCAAGAGATACTTACGTATGCAATGAGCTGCTTTTTGCTGTCATCTCAGATTATATGTGATATACAACAATGCATGTCTCGGTATATTGGTGGAGCTCGACTGATTAACACAAGCTACACTGGGTCACGTGGCAGATTGACAAAGAGCCAAAGGGAAGGCGAATGGGCATTTCAGTTCACCAAATTCATGGTGATTCGTGTGGTCAGCTAAGGTTATTTCGAGGGTTAAAACTTCCGCTTGGCGTCTATGTTGCGAGGCCATTCCAACAAACATCCATTAACCTTGTCGAGAGGTTGCATCGTAAATACCCTATATTACAGATGCAGACAAAGACACTTACCATGTGTTCTAGGGTTACTTGGGATCAAAGAAAATTTGGAGGGCTGCTAAAGACTCTGTTGACGTTCGTCGACTTGGGGCTGATATGACAGAAAATATGGTCGTGTAGCGTTTATGAAACTCTAGATCAGACCGATTACTCGCGGATTCTGACACTCTTATGGACGATGTGGAATGCAAGGAACAATTGACTTATGAACAAGCTGAGAATATCACCATATGTGAGCATCACAAAGGCGATGAAGGGTAAGATGGAATTATCTGAGGCATTAAGTGACAGCCCCCATGAAAATTCGACTGCAGATCAGGGTTGACGACATCCACCTGTGGGTTTTAATAAAATAAATTCGATGGTGCCATACATGCGCATTGGCGCGAAGCAGCAATTTGAGTGATAACAAGGAATGAGCTTGCTAATGTTAAGGATGGTTTACGAACTTTCATAGGGGTGAAGCGCATAAACTATGGAAGTGTATGTACTTCTACGAGCGACACGTTTTACTATCCAAAACGGATGAGAAATATTCGAAGGAGACTGCTAATGAGGCTGATTAAGCATTATGCTGAAGACATCGCATATGGCTCCTATGAGTGTACTGAATTTTGGATTTCCTTGTTTACAAATTTGCTCATCATCATTTATGCTAAGGGTTCACCAATAATATCTACTCGCTTTCTCTGAATCAGACTGAATCTCCTCCTTTTTTGTCTTGTTCTGAAACTCATATAATCCTCATATTTCCTTCATGTTTTCTAAAGGGTAAATTATGCAATACCCCCATGTGGTTATACTGAAATGCACGTAACTACTCTATGTTTTTTTATTGCGCAAACTCTCTTGTGCTTAATATTTAACATCGTATCCCCGATGTTTGTTTAAAACTTAGCACAATACCCCATGTGTTGTCGAAAACTTAGCATCGTACCTCCTATGTTTTAAAACATAGCATTGTACCCTCCAATTTTCGAACCATAGAGGTTTTGATGCATATATTTCAAACCACAGGTGGGTTATGTGCTATTTACCCTTTTCTAAATTGCCATAAATTTTAATGATACCGTTTGTGATTATGTTTTTGCTTTTTCCTAGGGTTTACTGATCGGATGTTGAAGATCGTTATGTTCATTTTACGGGAGCGTCGTGACACAATTGTTTTCTTTTTCCATGGAGTACGACCAATGGTATTTGAATGAAGATGAATTAAACAGTCTCACCATATCGGAGGTGGAGGGTATTGCGAGGACGAAGAATGTCAGCTTCGACGTAGTGGGGCGTATACTATATCTTTTAACTTCGAGGCATTGAAGAGGACCATTACGAATTTATTCAAGCCAAGAGGAGGGATGGAAGTGCATCAAATCAAGGATGTTAGATTCATTGTGAGATTTTACCACCGACTTGACCGACACAGAATGTTGCAAAACTCTCTATAGGCCGTTGAGAAACAACTAATTATCTTGAAAGAACTTGAAGAACGGGCGGCCACAGTGGACCTTCATTGGTGTCTTTTCTATATCAAATCTTCGATATGCCATTTTGGGCGAGATTTCAGACTATTCCAGAAAGCATTGAAATAAAATTGGTCAATTGGTTGACGTGGATGCTGCTGATAAGCCAACCCTGGAAACAGTTCATAAGAATGAGGGTCCTTTTGGATGTACGCGAGCCGATCAGAAGGGTTTTGAAGATTTACGTAGAGTGACGCAATGACTTCATGATATCATTTAGATATGAACGCTTGCCGAACTTTTGTTATCGTTGTGGCCGACTCGATCATTCCCTATCTGTGTGTCGGCGTCAGTATGATGATACTAACATCGAAGATGGGAAGCAGTACCAATATCCTCCTTCACTACGTGCGGATCGCCTGACCCCTATGAGGCATCGTTACTACGAATAGTCAAGTTCTGAAGTCGAGCCAACACCAGAATCGCATCCGCCCCATAACTCGAACCCGACACCACCCCAACCACCACATCGAAAGATCTTACCTTACTTGACACAATAGATACCTCCATATCAGCCAGAAATAAGCCACAATCTCCTCGACTTTCCTTCCCAGCCCATGCAATAAATTCCTTCGACTTAGGCCCAAAAAATCTGCCACCTTCCTTTCCATTCTATGTAATAAATTCCCTTAATATTGAGCCAAAACACCAGCCAGTTTCCTTCCCTTCATACACCATCAATTTCGTTGATTTAGTTAAAATTAATATTATTCCAAAAAATAATGATTTTCATGATAAGGCCAAATCCACTATTATCCTGGGAGATTCGCACGCAGACTCATTAGCCAACACACCACTAATCCAACCAAACTCTAAAGTTCTGTCGTTGCTCTTCCCTCCAATACCATTCCTACCCAAACCTACCAACAATGGACATGTCCTAAATAACCTTGGCCCTCAACCTAAGCAACTACATCTAAACCCAGAATAAGCTGAGGCGGATCTTGTGACAAGTAAACAAACGAGGGAGTCAATCACTACAAGTTATTTACAATTCGGCACCTCTATATCAAGCCCCCTTCAATCCATGAAAATACCCACCCCTCACAAAAAATAAACCAGCAAAGAACAACCCTACCCTACTCACCCATGCAACCAAAATAGCTCTGAAACCTAGTCTCGGAAAGCATGCCACTAACGCTAACCATTTCACGTCCCTCCGTGCTACTAAAAACAAACTTCGAAAGGTGAATCGTGAACCTCCATCTGATATCCCAGCCCTAGTTAACAAGGATGTTTCGACCACAAATTCCAAGAAGTGCAAGTGTGAAGATGAAGCATCATCCCTAGAACATACTCGCCATAATTTCTTTTAGTAGGAACTGTCGGGGGTTAGGAGGAGCCCCGACAGTACCTGATCTCAGAGTCTTCTCCAGCATTTTGAGGTGGAGTTTTTCTCATTGAAACAAAGTGTGGACGAAGGCATTTTAATTCTTTTAAAAATAAGCTCAACTTGCATGGCGTGTGTGTCGATGCAGTAGGAAAGAAGGGCTGTTTAGGCCTTTTATGGAAAATTCTATCTCTTGGTCGTTACTATCTTACTCACAATTTCATATGGATTGTTTAGTAAAGGACCCGATTCCGCGGTCAGCATGAGAATTGACGGGGTTTTATGGCGGCCCTGTTACGAGCCAAAGGAAGTTTAGCTGGAATCTCTTAAGACGACTTGGGGAATTATATGTGTCACAATGATTATGCATCGGGGATTTCAACGACATACTCTCCCAAAGTGAAAAGAAAGGTGGAAGATTGTGACCTCATCAGCAAATTGCATACTTCCGAGAAACTTTAGAGGATTGTGATCTTCATGATTTGGGGTTTTCGGGCGAGAGTTTTACGTTGTGTGACAAATCCTCTTCATCATAATACTATATATGAGATTGGATCGAGCATGTGCCTCCTCGGATTGGATTAACAGATTTCCGAACGCTAAGGTTCTAAATTAGCATACATCATTTTCGGATCATGTTGTTGTCATAGTTGATCCAATGCCGAAAATTCGTACGAAAGTCACAACGCCGAGTTTGTTTTGAGGCAAAGTGGACACTAGAAGAGGAAAGTAAGAAGGTAATTTGTAAAAGCTGGAACAACGAGGTGCTTTTCGTTGTGGGCAATGTACCGAATAAACTTCTTCAACGTCAAAGCAATCTACTTGCATGAGGGCGTGACAAAGATGCAAAGGCGAATAAAGAAAAGGACGAACTGGTGGCCGCTCTTCAGGATATCTCGCGATTTCCGATCACATAGAATCAACGTCGGATCGAAAGTGAGTTTCGTGGGTGCCTGAAAAAAAATCTCAATCAAGAGGAGCTATATTGAAAGCAACGAAGCAAGCTCGGATGACTCAAGGTAGGCGATCAGAACACTCGCTTTTTCCATCAAAGAGTTTCGTTTAGGCGAACTCACAATTGTATTTTGCGGATCAAGAATCAGACCCGGGTATGGTGCGAAACGGATGGCAGCCATGATCGAGTTTTTTTTTCTTCAAATTTGTTTACTTCTAACCGTCCATCCCATTTGGATATGGAGAGAACGTGAACGAATTTCTACTCCGACAGTACTCTGAGGAAGAGGTCAAAAGAGCAATATTTGGTATGTTCCCTTTTAATCTCTGGGTCCGGACGAATTCCCTCCTATCTTTTACCAAAAGTATTGGGATATTATAGGACCCAATATTTCTCAATATGTGTTAGCTTTTCTTAACCTTGGTTAGGGTATAAGATGAGCCGAGCCGGATCATAAGCTCGATGAGCCGGCTTGAGCTCGCAAAAAATGAGCTCGAGCTCGACTTGTTTTCACCCCTAACCTTGATTACTCACCACCAAATGTACACCATACTCATATAACGGGACCCGGGGACATTAGCCCATTTTCGGCCTATTAGTCTATGTAATGTTCTATACCGTATCATTTCAAAGTGCGTTGTTAATAAAAAGTATATTATGAAATCCATTATATCTCCCACCCAGTCTACTTTTATTCCAAGTTGTCTAATAACTAACAATGTTCTTATTGCCTTTGAGCTTAACCATGCCTTGAAAAAGAAGAGACGGGGTAGAGAGGGATTTTGTTCCCTCAAACTTGATATGAGCAAGGCGTATGATCGGGTGGAATGGTCCTTCCTAGAAATGGTGATGAGTAAGCTTTGTTTCGATAGTGTTTACATTAACATCATTTTGAGATACAGTACACCGGTTACGTATGATTTTATACTAAATAGCAAATCTTTTGAAAGTAGTACGCCGTCTCTGGGTCTAAGACAGGGCAGGGCGACCCATTATCACCTTACATCTTTTTTTGTGTACCGAGTCTTTTTGCAGTTTATTGAAAGAGGCTGAACGAGATCGAGGATTACGGGGGCTGGCTATAACTCGGCGGGCTCCTTCCATTTCCCATCTCTTGTTTGCCGATGACACGATGATCTTCTGTGAGACAACAATACCCGCAATGGAAGTGGTCCAGGATGTATTGCATAACTACGAGGTGGGATCGGGGCAAATGATAAACCTCGAGATGTTGCCAGCCATGTTCTCCCCCAATGTGGCTACTACTCTGCGTGAACAATGTTGTTTGCATTTGGGAATTTCAAGTACCCTATCCCATATTGTTTATTTGGGCTTGCCCTCGCTTTTGGGTCGTAGCCGAAAGGATGAATTCACATAAATCACGGACATAATTTGGGAAAGATCAAAGGCTGGTCATTAAAGCTGCTCTCACAAGCTGGATGCGAGGTGATAATCAAGTCGGTGATTCAAGTCATTCCCGCCTATGCCATGAACTGCTTCTTGCTCCCGGGCCGAGTAGTTAGTGACATACAAAGACGAATGACACGCTATTGGTGGACCTCGTCGAATGAGAGGATGATTCATTGGATGGATTGAAATAGGCTTACACGAAGTAAAGATGAGTGGGGAATGTGTTTCCGTGAAATCAGATTGTTCAACCTCGCCTTGCTCGCTAAGCAGGCATGGTGTATCTTGACTAAACCGACGAGGTTGCCAGGACAAATCTTGAAGCTTCTCTCATCCAAAATTCGTCATCAACATGGAGGGCTTACACGACGTTACTTTTGTGGGCGTTCGATGAAAAGTCTACTTGGGGATTTCTATTTATGTTTGGAGTTATCCGTGGTCGCCTCGACCTAGCTCTTCAAAACCAAATAGGCCATGTCAGTCAGGCAATGAAGGAATGCAGGTCAACGATCTCCGAGTACACGAAATGGGCTCGTGGAACGAAGGCCTTATTTCGACGTTGTTCGCTCCGTGATGTGGAAATAATCTTGGGATTGCCAAGCAACACTACATTGAAGATAAATCGATTGATATGGCATTATACTACTAAAGGAAAGTGTTCGGTTAAACCCGCCTACCGGTTAGCTAAATCTCTAGAATCAAGAGATGCGATAAACTTGAGTATGCCTCATAACTGGAATTTCATATGGGCTGCTGATATGGTTCCACGGGTTAAAACGTCCATATGGCGTCTTTGTAATGAGGCTCTCCCACTGCTTTCAATCTTCATATAAGAGGGTGCAAAATTGATTCTCGGTGCAAGCGATGCAACATTCCCTATGAGGATAGTTATCACATTTTCTTGGTATGTCCATCTTCGAAGGATATTTGGCGTTTGATTAGAAAATCTGTGGACATTCAGAAATTGTGGGAGGGAAATATAGAGTCATGGATCCGCTCTGGACATCAGACGATGGAGTCCACCGCTTATTCTCGCTTCATGGCTGCTATATGGAAGGCTCGGAACGATTTTCTTATGTGCAATCGAAGTCAGCAACCAATGACAATTTTATCCAATGTTATAGAAGGGACTCTTGCAAGGGACAATGGAAAGGTGGCTGCCTCTAGGGACGTCTCGGTTATTGATGGGGTTTGGCAACGTCCGACAGAAGGGAGCATCAAGACAAATTTTGATGGTGCGGTCCATGTTGCTCGGAGTGGTGCATTTATTGGAGTTGTGGCAAGAGACTCATTGGGGCAATGTTTGGGATGGTGCACTAATTTTTTTCAAGGGGGTTTTTGTGGCAGAGATCATTGAGGCAAGAGCAGCACTTCGCGCCGTTCAATTTGCGTTCTAAAAAGGCTGGCGATATGTAATCATCGAAGGTGATTGATTGTAAAACAATCATTGACAAACTCATGACAGCTTACACTGAAACTACCAAGGCAACACCAATAATCCAAGACTATCTCGGCCTTTCAAGCTATTTTAGTTCAGTATCGTTTTCTTTCGTTAAACGTACGGGCAATGCAGTCGCTCACTACCTTGCTAAGCTGCTAGGATGTAATGGGAAAGGATGTTCCATGTCGTCCATATTTATTTCGAACCTTGATTAATATACGGGTCGTTTTTTCAAAATAAAAAAAAAAAAGAGTCAAACCACTATGAGTCTTCCACCAAAAGCTACCGAAAACAAGAAATTCTTTCTCTTCAAGAAATTTACCCAAAATAAATAAATTAAAAGAGAGAGAGAAAGAGAGAAAGAGAGAGAGAGAGAGATAGAGGGGGGAAATACTAAAAGGGACACGAAATCCGGAAGCCCTTCAATCCCCCAAATCGAATACCACAGCCTCTGAATTTTGTCGGAAGTCTAAACAGAGAAAATAGGAAGAAAGAAAGGAGCGATATCCATGAAGATCGCTGAAATGTCCTCGTTTGGCCAGAATCTGCGGATAATCGTCTTCCTTACCTTTTTTCTTCTTACCACCACCACCGTCCGGTCAAGCCCTAATCCCCTCTCAAGATTATCTTCCGACAACGACGATGATCTCTGCCCATCTGTGTCAGATTCGAATTCCTGCCCCATCAAGTGTTTCCGGGCCGACCCGGTATGCGGAGAGGACAACGTCACGTATTGGTGCGGCTGCCCCGACGCGCGCTGTGCAGGGGTGCGCGTGAAGAAGCTCGGGTTCTGCGAGGTAGGCAATGGAGGCTCGGGCCCGGCGGGTCAGGCGCTGCTGCTCGTGCACATCGTCTGGTTGATATTGCTTGGCGTGCTCCTCTTGTTCGGCCTCCTCTGAGGATTGTCCCGGTACTTTCTTTTTCTTACGTAGAATTTGGGCATATTCATTTTCCAATTCTTTTGCGAATTGCGAAACATATGTGCTTTCTTTGTACCAATCGCGGGCTGTAATATAGATCTTGAGACATAGGAGATGATGATGATGATGACGATAATGGTGAAGATGATGATGGTGATGATGATGGTGATGATGATGATGATGATGCTTCTTATTCATTTGTGTAAAAATGACACCGCCTTCCATTAATTTGACGTTGAAGACAATGAGTATATGCAGTTATTCCGATAATATTTGACTCTCATGAAGATGATTATGTACTTACACCTTAGGCTCTACACTGCATTTACTTTATTGTAAGTGTTAATGTAATTGAAATTCGTTCTTTTGGATGAGTGTTTTCTGCCAAATTTTTCCTCATAAATCATACCGCCTCAGTTTATGAATGATCCTTAAACACTGGGATACTTACTCCCGTCCATGTACGTATGTATGTATGTATGTATGCATGTATGTATGTATGTATGTATGTATGTATCATACCAAATTGAAATCCCAGCGTAGAATCGGTTTGTGTTCAGCTTTACAAATATAATTGAGATTGTCACATATCTATCTAAGATGCCCCACCCCACGTATGTATTTGTTGTACAAAATCCCTCTAATGATGGAGAAGATCCAGACATAAAAGCTATTTAATCAAATCTGCATTTTTATATTAATTACCTTCCTCTCCTATGATGATTGTTGAGGAGCAACCATCCTTGCACGGGAAAGCTGCTCTTTTAGCTCGATTACTTGTAGCCTATGCTCCCGAGCTTGTTCGTAGGCCTCGGCCTCCAAATCACCCAACTGGCTGCAAAGCCTCTCTTCTGCTTCCTCAGCCACTATCAGCCTCCTCACAACTCTCTTCAACTCCCCTTTCATCTTTTCTTCTCTCTCTATACTCCTCTTCAACTCCCTCTCCAATTCCTCGTTCCTTTTCCGCAGGACAGCCTCGGCCATTAAAGAATATATGTATGTATGTGTGTATTTATTTATGTATTTTCTGCGGTTTGTTGTGTCATAAAAATGGTTCCTTCGTAGGGAATTTATAGGGACGCGATTACTTGGGAAGAAAATTGAGTTGTGGTCAATGTTCAATGTGCAGATGCTTGATTCTTGGAGGAAATTCGCCCTTTCCTGAGGCTGTTCAACGAGTCTTTGCCTTCTTTATATGGAACTAATTAGTTATTCAACAAACTCGATTCATACTTCGTAGGTTCTGTATATTTTATTCTATGTATGTGAATGCATGCCAATGGGCTTCCACGCGTTGATGGGAGTCGAATTTTTCCTAATGTTGAAATTGATTTTCTGACATTAAGGAACCGGCTTTGCGTGTCAAGTAAATATACAAAGTTGACATATCAAAGTAAACATAAATAGATCGATCATTCTGTACGTGCATGTATGTACGTAGACTAGTTCAATTTTGTCACAATGTTCTATGAGTTGCGAGTTGATGATGTTGTTTTCTCACAATTAATTAATTAAGGCTAAAATGGCATAAAACCCCTCTTGCTTGTCATTTTCACCTCCTAATTGGGGGTATCATGCTGTGTTTTAGACATCATCGGGGTTACACGGTGCTAAGTTTAGCATACCATAAGAGAGTTATATGCAATAAAAAAAAAGTATATGACCGTGCATTTTGTAGGGGTAAAACATATATTAGCGATTAATTAATGATAAATCGATGGGTAAAACATTGTTCACGCTTCAAAATGCTCAAACATTACAAAGAAGGTTAGTATGCAAGATGTTCAGATTTTCTGTATCCATTTGGTGTTCCAATCTCGTGTTTCGCTCACCAGATTGCGACACATGTAAAAAAATCAACTGATATTAACATTTGTCATAATCTAGTGTATGAAACATCAGATTGGAACATCAAATGAGCAAGGACATGCGCAAATCAACGACGCGGTAACTTTTCGTACTTTCATTTTTCCTCGTACTATTGATTTTGACGAGTTTTTTGCGGGTCCGAGTTACCAAATTTTGAACTTTAGAGATGATGGGATAATAGATAGTTATATTTACTTTTGGATTCATGTAAATCCCAGATTTTATTAAGGCAGCTTTTATTAGCTTTCCAAAAGGTAACCAAGCTTAGTACACGATCATGTACTTTAGTTACTGATAAATGGACCGGAAATGAAACAACGGAGAGTAAGATCCCTGCAGCTGCTTAGTTTTCCGCATCTCCAAGAGATTGAATATGGTAGTTATCCAAATCTGCGATTGCATCTCATCTTCGAAGAGTAGCTTTATGACTCCATTCTTAGCAGTCTTCAAGCACAGAAAAGAAGAAGAAGAAGAAGAACCCTTTCCCTGATCACGTTGTATATTCTCCTGTGTGATATTGGTGACCTTATCTGAGCGAGAAAATGAAAACGTATTTAATCGAAACTTTCCGTTACTCAACAAGATAATAAGCTTTATAATATGTAGAGAGAAAAAGGAAGAGGCTCTTGTATTCTATTGTGTAAATGTTTTAGTACATTCTTTCGCATAATGCAAAACTCCACCAAAGTATTTCTTCCTGAAGCTCAACACGAGCTGGTTGTTCTTAAGGTAGACACTTACTCTCGCGCATTCTTTGCATCCTGCACCCGAGATTTCAATATTATCATCTTTTTACATATATATACATGAATGAATCAATGTATCTTCAACGCACCTGAAGGCAAAATTACACAAATCTCAGCTCCTACACGAAGCATATCCTGAATTCTTGAAAACGAGTCTCTTGATTTGAGTATAGAAGCCCCTCTTAGACCTGGTAAAATGTATACTTACTTTTCCTCTATTGTACAGTAAAAAAAAAAAAAGTGTGCGTGTGTGTGTGGTGTGTATATATATATCTGGATTGTTACATACAAGTTGCTGCAGTAGCTGTTACTGCTATCATATCAATGGGGCTTTGAATAGCTGCTCCAGAGCTAATCGCTGATCTCACACGCGATCGTTGTGCTCCGAGGGACTCTGCTGCTTCAGCACAAACCACGGTTAACAATGAAGCAGCAGAAGAAAGCACGTTGAACATATTCGAATTATCCCCTCCTTTGATTTCGTCCTTTCTTTCGTTCAAACTGCTGCTGATACCAGAAATAGCAGCAGCTAGTTGGGTAAGAGAAAGTGCTGCGTGAACTTGAGTCGTGCGTAAGCGGGCTTCTTCTTTCTTCTTCTTTCTGTGCAGCCTCAGTAATCCAGTTAGAGATTTGCAGCTTAATACGGGGTGGTGGCCTTTCGGGGACTCAAATTTCATCTAATATAAATTATAAATACATGATTATATTGATATTACTTTGTTTATTTAAAAGGTGAATAACAGTGATGATCTTTCTGTACCAGCTTGTTAATGTTAGAGTCCTGCTTCGAGATGAACATCGATGTCTCCTCTGAAGTATTGAAGCTATCATCAGTGTCTTCTTCTTCGTCTTGTTTATATCTGATCATGGGATGCTGTGAACCATATGCATTAATATTATTTTCCTCTGCTGTTGTATAAAGAAACAATGTGATGATGATGGTGATGATGATGATGATAATTGTACATTTGAGGGAAATATTTGTTGGAAATCAGCTGCAGACGAGCTCCATGATCTACTCAGAAACTCCATGGCATTGTATGGGCTATTCGGTATCTCGAGTTTCTGGTAAGAACACAAAACTCTTTTTTCCAATTAGCAGCAGTTTGGAAGAAGAAGGTGCATGGATTCTTTCTGTGAAGTAGCACTTACCAGTGACGAAGAAACATTCTCTGTTTTTGTCTCGTTCCTCATGTTCATTCTTTACCTGGTCATATTTTAGTATATTTACTATTAATTAAGGGAACAACACTAGACGAGGGATGAGATCTAATCAATGAAAACGAAAGATAAAACCACACCTTTATGAACTTACCCGTTCCAGAAGTTACTTGGTTTATGTGCTATAGATCTCAGTTTCCGTTTGGTCTCATATAAGGGAACGGTTTTGTACTTGCACACTGCACTTTAGGAGAGAAAATAAAGAATTTTATGTATACTTAAAATTTGAAAGAATTGTATCTAGGGAAACACTTATCTTCAGGCACCACATTATATATATATATATACACATATATATATACATATATATATATATACACATATATATATATTACTCCTTCCTTTCACGTACATCTTCCTAGAATTTAGATGTAGTCAAGAACTCAACTTTGCTCTTACAAGAATATGTAATTATTGTACAATTATAGGACCACATCCAGTCGAAATAGGAGGTTTTTTTCATAGTGTTTTGATAAACGTGTAAGTGCCTCATTTGGATAGGAGATCTTGATTCTTGGCCTATATTGAGTGTTTTACATGGTCATGTTGATTGGATCAATGAAGCTGATATCTTCACGTGGCTTTCCTCAATATGAAATGTAATAATTGGACAGACGATAATCTCAAGAATCTAGACGTTGTCTTATTTTATGACGCAATTTTTAGTTTAAATTTATGGCATCGTTTCTTAGTTTAAATCGCTCAGTGGTATAAGATTTAAATAAAGATTCGCTCACCGTTTCATCTGATTCGATAGAATATTATCAAACCTTAATTTTCTAGTCAAGTTGGTGTTAGTACTTAGAAGAAGAAACCACCCACGTGGTGCATGTAAATTGGGCTCCCCAACCATCTAGATGGGCCACCGCATGAAGACTAATATGATTCCTAATACAAGAATCAAAATAGGGACAAGTATCCAGATGATCCCATAGACTTCTTTTAAGAATTCCAATCTGGAAAAAGAATTGATAGCTTGTATTTCTGTTGTATCAATTATCATTTCAACGATCAACTTCTCCCATAATGATATCTATGCTAAGAATCCGCTAGATTTAATGATTCCGACTCGTTTGTCAACGAATGTTAAGTATAGTCATTCATTGAGAAGTGGAGCTGGTGGTATTGATACGAGACGAATTGACACTTGTATGTGTTTTGACATTGAATCATAGTCGAATAGATTCATGATTGGGAAGTCAATGATCAATTGAATGATAAAATAGTTTCCAAAAACCATAGACTGAATGGGCCAATAATAGAATTTTCTCTGGGGTCTTGATCTGTGACTAACATTGCTAGACCAAATTTGTCGAGAGCAAGCATAGGGGAAATGAGATTTTGACAACGGAATGCGATTATCAGCTTGAACTGTCTAGCCTTGAGTAAATCAAAGTATATGTCTTATGAAAATTTCCGTGACGAAAACGTACATAGTATTCGGTCGAAACATTAAACTGACTCACGTGGAACGTGGAGGACAATTTGGTAATTTTCCGATCACAGCTTAACTTAGTGACGAGTCCAGTGAGACGCGACAAGGACATCAGTGGAAAGGTTTAAACATAGTACTGTAATGTATAGTTGGTTCGTGAATTACGATTAGATAAAATTCATACTCAAGTCCGGATCGGTTAGGTACCATAAGATTGATTTATGTGAATTCAGAACTCATGGATTCCTCCCATAATCGATTGAGACGAAGCAAGAGTGTCTGGCTTAAACATGATCACCATGGTAGTGTCATACAGAGAACGGACTTAGAGTAAAAAAGGTGAGAAATAATGCTAGGCCGAAAATATTTCATATTGGTCTTTATTATTTTATTATTTGATAATAAGTTTAAATAAATATGGCGAGGTTAAAATTTGTATTTTCATGACGTGCTTGGAAGGGTTAATTCGGTAATTATCGTCACGGAACTTTCGTAGATAATAATATTAGATATTATAGGACTTCCGAAAATAATATATATATATATATATATATATATATAACGTAAGATATGATTTTCGAAAGATATCTAGATCTTTTTGAAAGATATGTGAAGTTAAATAATTCCTAAATGTACGACGTGATTTAGGAAATTCAAATAAATAAAAAATATCTCCACCATATCTGGTAGTGTCGGAGCTTAAATATACACTAGGCTAGGTTTCCAGCCACTTGATCAAGTGATACTCAAAATTTGCAAGTACTTAGAGTTGTTCTAATCGTTTGCTTTAGTTGAATTCGCCTCTAACCATCCAATGGTGATTGTAAATGTATGTTCCAAAACTCCGAACGATCAACGATTTTAGTGATGAATACCTTGAGATTTATGTGAATACCTTAAGATGTGTGAAATGGGCGTGTAAATTGGTTAAGGCTGTATATGACGCTCAAATCCCTAGGTTTTAAACAATGAATTAACGCTTACAAAAGTGTTAGAGTTTAGTATATATACCACATACTTATACTAAAGCCGTAACTCGTCCATATTACTTTTAGACCCTATAAAATAAGATCTAATCAATGAAGTACTATAACAAAGACAAATGTAATTATTGAACATAATAATGATCTAACAATGTCCCCCGTTATGTTCAATCTTCAATTTACCTTCTTCGTTTTCGTCTTTGTTTTTCCGGCGAAAAATGATTTGCAAAATCCTAGAAAAACATCAAATTGCTTAATATTGTTCCTCAGAGACAGTCGGTCTTCGATGACTTCTACGATTTCTTCGATCAGTGGCCCTTCTTCTACTCCGAGGTCTTTGGAGTAAGTGCCAGGGCCCATGAAAGCGAGGCCCTGTCTTAAATTTCTGGGCAATTATCTATAGTGTCTCATCACAAAACTTAGCAATCTCCGAAAGGACAATCACATGTGTCTTTCCTTTTTTTGGGTGAAAGTAAGTGACCGTCAGCTCGGGCCTCGTGAAGACGTAGTCTCCAGGTGGTAGTTTATCTCATCACCGCTATTGAGTTTGCGTGACATGTTGACCTTATTTATATTGTTCTCCAACGAAATCTGAAGGTCTTCAGCGACGTGGTACTTGGTTTGCCTTAGCATGTATCTCCTATCTCGAACCCTGCTCGGTACCTGAAGTTCCTCAAGAAAAATTTTCTATACATTTCGAATAATTTGTAGATGTCGTCTTGAGGCAAGGAGGAGAGATCAGCTTCGGTGAGCTTTTCCCGTGATCCCACTGCTCTTTTAATAACGTAGATTGGGCTCGGGACCTTCCGATAGTGTGTTCCACCTCTACGAGAGCATAGATGGGAGTCTTCTCCTTCTATCTTTTTTTCAGCTGCTCCTTTGTTAGCCCTCTTGGTTCTGAGGCTAGCTGAGAAAGCATGTATAAGTACTCGAAGCCCTCCCTTGTTCCTTTAAAGTGCGTTAGACCCCTGATGACTTGTTCATCGACCCTCCTTATTTGTTGGGATCACTCCAGATTTTTGAGCAATAATCTTCCAGGAAGGGACCTGTTATCCTCTTATTCTCCCACTAATTCTTGAGCAGTACCTTACCTCGACTTGCTTTAGGTGGCTCGTCGACTCGAAATTTGAGTAGTTCAGGGAGTTCAAAAATTTGTTGCTCGTGGTCCTCTCCTTCCTTTTCCTCTTTGGCTCCGATTCGGAATATGTCCGCCGATGCCTGCCTTAGAAAATATTCGACGTCTTTTAGGTGGTTGCGGAGAGCTTTCTCGGTCTTTGGTAGTAACATCCATTGCTCCATGATGTATTGTCGATGTAGGGATGGAGGTTGAAGTCCCAGGAGACTGATAGCGGAGCGGTAGTTGTTTGGACTGGACTTGTTTGGGAGGCGGAGTCTATAGAGAGTGGTAGTGGTATTTTGGGTTGAGTGATGGTTTGTGTCCGGGCGGAAATGGTGGATGTTTTGGTGTTGGAGCAGTTTTGGTTTGCGGTAGTGGTGTTATGGGTCGTTTTGATGAGGATGGTTGTGGGTTTGAAGATTAAGGTTGTGGTTAATATGAAAATGATGTCCGTCACTGTCCCCGTCCTCGTCCGCCAGAGACACGCTGCCTCTTCTCCCCCTTAGGACGTCAGGATCGTCGTGACGTCTTTTGAGGCTCGTGGAGTTGTCGCGGAAGGTCGACGGTAATGTCTCGGGACGGTCACGTAGTTGATGGAGGAGCTCTTTTTCTTCCGCGGTTGGATTTTCAATGGAGAGACGGAGGCTGAGGATATTGTAGAGTTCTGAGGGAAGCATGGTGTATGTGTTAGTTGAGGTGGTGGGGTGGTCAAGGTTCGTCTGTCACGGGTGCCTTTCCTTTGTCCTGGAGGGCATTGTCAATCATCGTTCGCACTTGGCCGATGATATTATCTTCAAAGCACGGGGAAAATTCGGCGATGGCTACTTGGATTCTTTGGGAAAGTTCCTCCTTCGTGACGAATAGGGCAACAAACCGATCGGAGCCACTAAGGCTTTATGTTGTTACAACATTGGAGTAGATTTCCCATGTGTGGCATGCACACTTACTTGAGCAGGACTTTCGACCGGTCCTTGTGATATCGTTGAGGAAAGTCTCACTGTGGTCATTGTAGAAAGTGCACTGATACATGCGGGGGTAATAACTGATTCGGGGCCACTTAGGCTTCCCGTTGACGTGACGCTTGGGATTAGCTCGAGAGGATGGCCGCTTACCGCTGTTGTGGTCGATGGTGCAGCGGAGGGACTTCCTTTCAGTCCTCGAAGTACGTCTATAAATTGTGTCTATGAAAGGTATGTGTTGGTCATGAAGATCAAGAGAGAAAGGTGCATGTGTCCTAATAAGTGGGAAAAATGTAGGGATGGTGGACACTGGACCTAATGTAGTCACTGAAGGGGCAGTGGTCAGGGGCGGTGAACCACTTGTTTCAATATCGACCGCCTCTGAGTGAGGCGGTGATAGAATATGTGGGTTCCCTTGTGATGTTATTTATACTTATTTTGTGTTGAAGGAACATACGAGGGCAATTGGGAGAAAACAAAGCGAAAACACGACATAAGTTCATACCGCAGACACCGTCACGGCATGATGAGTAATTGTGAATGCCGTGACACTCAAACATAAAAGGCATAGAGCTCTCAGGAATTCGTCACGACATCTTGGGCACGTCGTCGATGCCGTGACGCTCAAGCAGAAAAGGAGCACACCTTGTAGGAATTCAAAGGAGGAATTCAACGACGATCTCTCGAAGGATTGAACGTGGAACGCGGGGAATCATCTATCTCAACCCGAAATCACAAGTTTAGTGAAGAAATAATGAATCCTCAGCTCTCGTTTGTTATACTTTTCGTTGTTTATGCATGTATCATGAGTAGATAATCCTCGTTTGTGTTTGAGATGAGACAAAAGCTTGGTAGATTAGTTGTTTTGGTGTTAATTATCGTTTATGAATATGATTCTTCGACCCAATTTGTCTATGTGTTGAGTTGATGATCACTTCAAGATGTCTATGTGTTGATGCGATACGCGGTACATATAGGGCGACAATTAAACAAACGATTAGACCTCTCATAAACGTTAGGAACTCGATTATAGGGCGACATCAAATAACCAACCCTCGTATTAGGTAACTGCTAAATTAGATTCTCACGAACGTCTGGGGCAACAACAAATTCGGGAGTAAGTAGAAACTACCCCAATATGTCTATGTGTTAGAGTTGATGATCTCTTCAATATGTCTATGTGTTGATGCGAGACGCGGTACATCGTTTTAGGGCGACAACTAAACAAACGATTAGACCTGTAATAAACGGTAGGAACTCAACTATAGGGCGGCAACAAATAACCAAACCTCGTATTAGGTAAGTGCTAAATTAGATTCTCACGAACGTATAGGGCGACAACAAATTCGGGAGTGAGTAGAAGTTACCCCAATATGTCTATGTGTTGAGTTGATGATCGATTCAATATGTCTATGTGTTGATGAGATATGCGGTATATCATTTTAGGGCGACAACTAAACAAACAATTAGACCTCTCATACACGTTAGGAACTCGATTATAGGGCGACAACAAATAATCGATCTTCATATTAGGTAAATGCTAAATTAGATTCTCACGAACGTCTAGGGAGACAACAAATTCAGGAGTGAGTAGAAATTACTGCGATCTAATCGATATTCACGTTGGTACGGTAGGTTATGGACTAGTCGTTGATACCTAGCGGGATTCGAAATCCCGAGCACGTATCTATTATACGAAGTTACTCGTATCTATTTTGATCGTAACTTTAGTCTTTTATCCCGTGTTAATTTGAGTTGTTGGAATTTGGTTTCAAAATATATATCAATCTTAAGACATTTATTTAGGCTAGATATTGAGTCGACA
This sequence comes from Linderniella brevidens, assembly GCA_004919715.1. Taxonomy (NCBI): domain Eukaryota; kingdom Viridiplantae; phylum Streptophyta; class Magnoliopsida; order Lamiales; family Linderniaceae; genus Linderniella; species Linderniella brevidens. The sequence continues at coordinate 12,783,110 of SWDC01000148.1, forward strand.
AGTTTGTACTGGTAATCAGGTTTATTCCCTGAGATCGATACTCTGATACTCGCTAGAGCTGTTCTACGAACGATAGATATACTTCCTGTAGCACGTGGTGATGGTTATAACTTAGTCGTGTTAATTATTACTTATCGCAATTTGCATGGACACACACTGTACATATTTAGTGCACCGCGTGGCGATCTAGTTTTTGGGCCTGTTGCCGAGGCATAAATTGATATTAGTAACACCCTAGTTCGGTACTTTAGCTACTTTATTTAATTACTATTTTGTTTTTGTTTTTATTTATTTTATTATTTATTTTATTATTTATTTACTTGCCTATTATTATTATTATATTATATGATTTCTTTGTATGTCCTATTTTTCTTTTAGTTTATTTTATCAGGTTAAGTGTCACAGAGTAACAACATCGATGCATGTCAAAGCGATATCCAGCCCCACTCACGAAGCACGCCAAGGTCATGGACACTTTGTCCATTATTCGGGGAACTTCACTTGTTTCAATAAATAATTCTTTCCATTGGTTATTTTTATCTGTATGTTGGGGACAACGTAATTCTCAAGTGCATGGAGGATTATTTACTTGAAATTTACGTGAACAAATTTTTATTTTGTTTGTCCACGGTTTGTTAAGAAGGGAATGTTTTATTAAGTTTTAGCATGACTAATTGCTCCTTATCTTAAAGACGGATTGCATGTCGGGGAATTTTTGTGAATAATTAAGACATGCATGAGTCATTGATTTCTTTTGGCATGAATTATTCGTACACACGAACTAATGCTTACGAGCATTTTTTGTGAGATTTTTTAGCTGGCGGGCTTTTTGCTCACATATTTGGTTGAGCGAAGTATTGTATGGTTTATATCTCTCTAGAACTTGCTTGTGTGATACGTGTTGAAACTGTTTAACGTGTGTCGGGAGGAAAAGAGTCCTTAAATGCTTCAAAAAGGAAAAAGATTTTTTCTAACTCTTTTTCTACTCCATCCACAGGTAGAGTAGAAAAAGAGGTGAAGCATGCAAAGGAAAGAGTGCATAGGATAGAATTTCAAAAGAAAAGTGATAGAAAAGATTATTTTCAACATTTTCTTCTGTATAAAAAACTATGGACACTCGTAAGAAGACTGTCGTTTCTAATTTTAATATTGTTGCTTCCACATGTGAGTGAAAGCCTATTAATTTTGAAATCACAAATTTTAAAATCGGCTCTACTTCTAAAAAATTAATTTATCATTTTAAGACAAATGCAAATGTTATGTCTCGTAGGAAACAAGATCCGGCTATAAAGAAAGCTTATAGCACGATACATTCTTGTCCTCATTTAAGGTATCCGGTCATACACTCAGGCAAACACATTAAGAGACTAGCTAGAGAAAAGATTTTCTCATGCACTAAGACAAATAAGACATTTGTCCACGCTGAAATTAACCTCCCATATAAGGTTCAACCTCAATGGGTTCCCAAGACACCATCTAGGCCAACGCAAGCCCAAAAGGCCAAATTGCCTAAAGAGGTACCACTTAAACCAACTAATACTAAGTTGGTTTGGGTACCTAAAAGCATAAATGGTTTATGAACCAAAAATGAACAAATCTTACCTACCAAATCTGCTAATCCAAGAGGACCCATTACTAAGTGGGTACCTACGTCTCTTTAAAAATTTTATGCAGATCCATCATGTGTGGTATTTAGATTCTGGTTGCTCCACACACATGACGGTAAATCAAGAACTGTTGAGCAACTACCAAGACCGTTACAACGGAAAAGTCAGATTTGGCAACGACTCAGCTCCAATACTTGGCTTTGGAGATATTCTACTGCAAAATCTGACGATTAAAGATGTCCTTACGTCCAAGGTCTTAAACACAATCTGTTCAGCATAGGACAATTCTGTGACGAAGGATTTCAAGTGGTGTTTCTAGTTGATCAGTGCAGAATATTAAATAGTCAGGATCAAGAACTTCTAACAGGATCTCGAAGATCTAATCTTTATACCATCAATCTGACAACAGTTCGACCTTCGACAGCTGTTTGCCTCATCTCACAGACAACAATCAAGAGGAACAACTTATGGCATCAACGTTTGTCTCATCTAAACCTCAAAGCTCTTCACAAACTCTCTATCAACAAGTTGGTACACGGACTACCAACTATTTCCATACATCAAGAGCATAATTGTTCGGCTTGTCAAATGGGTAAAATGAAGCGAGCATCACCCAAACTCAAGCAAATTGCTTCTACATCTCGACCCTTAGAATTAATTCACATGGACCTCTGTGGACCAATGCGTACACAAAGTATCAACGGTCGTAAATACGTGTTAGTAATTGTCGATGATTATTCTCGCTACACGTGGACAAGATATCTCCAGACAAAAGATGAGACTGGAGACTTGATAATCAGCTTTGAGAATGCGACTCAGAATCTCCTGCAAAAGAAAATCCAAGTAATCCGAACTGATAACGGAACTGCATTCAAGAATCAACGCCTCGGCAATTACTATCAGTCACTCGGAATTATTCAACAATTCTCAGCCGCTAAAATGCCTCAACAAAATGGCGTCGTAGAACGGAAGAACCGGACTCTAGTTGAAGCTGCAAGAACAATGTTGATCCATTCCGGTCTCCCTCACTTTCTATGGGCTGAAGCAGTGAGTACCGCATGCTTTATGCAAAATCGGACGATTATTCACAAACGCTTTGAAAAGACGCCGTATGAGATAATCAATCAAAGGATTCCGAATATCTCTTTCTTCAAAGTATTCGGGTGTAAATGCTTTGTGGCCAACGATAAGGGGTATCGAAGCAAGTTCGACCCTAAAGCATTTGAAGCCGTCTTCGTTGGATACTCATCCACTTCTAAAGCATACCGAGTCTATATCAAGTCTTCGCGTACTATCTTGGAAAGCTACAACGTCACTTTTCAAAAAGTGACCGAATTGGCTTCTGAACAAAACAGTTCAGAACCCGAGCTTATGGGCGTGTTCGCACAAAGTCAACAACTTTCGACAACTTCTACCTCAAAGTCAAGAGAAGCAATTCCCGCCGACCTAAAAGATTTGGACTTTCTATTTGAACATTTTTATCGGTACGAGTCTCAAATGCCTGCTTCGTCTCATTCTATACCAAGCAGTGCTCCTTCTCCCTAATGGAAGAAATTTAAATTGAGACTCCTAATCCTCAAACTCCGACAAATGTTACATATTCTCCTAATTTTGAATCTTCAACTAGTGTTGCAGCTCCTACAAATGCAGATGAGGAAATTCCTTCCAATTCAACCTCAGAATTGAATTTCCCAACTACGAATGATCAGACCATCCATTCAGGATGTCTCGATCTACAAACCAACTAAAGGATCTACTTCGGTTATTCCTCATGAACGCAAATGGACTCGAGCTCATCCTATTAACCAAATAATCGGTGATTCTTCAAGTGGAGTACGCACTAGGACGTCTACAGAAAGCGACTTATTCACATGGTTCTTAAGCCAAAACGAACCAATTAAGGTAGCCGAAGCCCTTAAAGACCCGGATTGGGTAATCGCGATGCATGATGAACTCAACCAATTCGAGCGTCTACAAGTTCGGACATTAGTTCCTCGACCGCAAGGCAAAACAATAATTGAAACTAAATGGGTTTTCAAGAATAAGAAGAACGAGAACGGTGAAATAATAAGGAATAAAGCACGACTCGTAGCCAAGGGGTACAATCAACAAGAAGGAATTAACTATGATGAGACGTATGCTCCGGTTGCACGTATCGAAGCAATTCGACCATTTATAGCATACGCGACTCATAAAGACTCCAAAGTCTATCAAATGGATGTTAAAACAGCCTTTCTCAACGGTGTATTAAAAGAAGTCTACGTCACTCAACCCGAAGGGTTCGTGCATGAGAATCATCTCGATCATGTTTATGTTGATCAAAAGACAAGGCAAAGATCTGATGATCGTCCAAGTTTACGTTGATGACATCATCTTTGGCTCCACGAATGAACGTCTCTGTCGGAAATTTGGTGAACTCATGAAGACCAAATTCGAGATAAGCTTAAAGGGAGAACTCCAATTCTTTCTTGGACTACAAGTAAAGCAACTCGAAGATGGAATCTTCATCAGTCAAACCAAATATATCCGAGATATTCTGAAGAGATTTAATCAAGACAAGAGCACACCGATGAATACTCTAATATCAACAAAATACAAATTGGATGCTGATCAGTCTGGCAAGGCAGTCAACATCACAACCTATCGGAGCATTATCAGATCTCTTCTTTACTTGACGTCCAGCCGACCAGACATCATGTTCGCCACGTGTCTCTGTGCTCGTTATCAAGCTGACCCAAAGGAGTCCCACATGCATGCAGTCAAGCGAATTCTACGCTATCTCAAAGGAACTCCAAATTAGGGCTATGGTATCCAAAAGATACTGATTTTAGATTAATTGGCTATACTGACGCTGATTATGCAGGCTGTCGAATGGACAGAAAAAGCACGTCTGGCGGAGCACAATTTTTAGGCAAAAAGTTGGTCTGCTGGTCCTCAAAGAAACAAAATTGCGTGTCAACATCGACGGCCGAGGCGAAGTACGTCGCGGCTGCCAGCTGTTGCTCACAAGTTCTATGGATGCAGACAAAACTACGCGATTACGGGTTTGAATTTAATAACATTCTCATTTACGGTGATTCTGAAAGTGCTATTGCCATAACTTGCAATCTTGTTCACCATTCACGCACGAAACACATAGATATTCGCTATCATTTTATAAAAGATCATGTAGAAAAAGGCACTATAGATATGTATTTTGTAAAAACGGAGCTTCAACTTGCCGACTTATTCACTAAGGCATTCGATGAAAAACGATTCCAATTCCTTATTGCTAAGTTAGGCATGTTGAATCTCAATCTTACTTGAAAAGTGTTTTACATGCTCTATTATGCTTCTATGTGATATTCTATGTGCTTCTTGATATTCTTTGATTATCTTGCGTGACTCTATCCCAAATTCTTTTACAAAGAAAAATAAAAATAAAATAGTATATAAATATAATATTAATAATAATAAATGGGGGATGATGATAATTTTGTCTATTTTGAAAAAATCACAAAAATATTTCTTTGATATATTATTAAGTAGTTTGTCTAAAAATTCATGTGACTTTCTCTTATTCAAAGAGCCTAGGTTGTTTCACTAGACAAAAAACCATATCATATATGTGAGAATTGAGCCTCAAATTATTTTTTGTGTGTGTCACACTTCAAATGACTATCTTTTGGTTTGTACTTCATAGCTTCATTCTTTCTTTTGTGTTAGTTTGTCATGAAAATGATAAGGGCAACTTAGGAAATTCCTCACTATGCCCAAATTATAAATCCTTTACTTTTACCTCTAGATATCCACTTTGAGCCTTCTCCGACATTCTTTTTCTTATGAAACCCGATCAAGCCTTCCACATTTTTTCCAAAGCTTCGGGGTTTCTCAATCAAGAAAAAGAGGGGAAGAAAAAGAGATACAAGTCTCAATCATTATCGAAGAGAAACACGGATCTCGCTGTGAACTTCTCCTAGATAATCTCGTATACTCCTAGAAGAGAAGCACCTCGAAGTGAACTTCTCCAACAATAATCTAGATCTGATAAATAGAGAAAACGAGAAGAGAAGCACGACCTTGGGTTCGAATTCCATAACTGTGGAACCTTCAAAAGGAACACGGTCTTGACCCAAAAAGAAGTTCTAATCTCTCAAAGTTTTGTAAAGAAGACGAGACTCATCTTGAGCAAGAAAAGCTAAAGGATCAAAAATGAATTTCAAAAAGGGCTCCTGGAATTGAAGAATTTGTTTAAGCTCACTAATCCCAAAATTACCCTACCCTTTTAGTCAGAGCCTAAAAATAATCCCTTCAAAGTCCCTTTGATTCAAAATGATGAACTTTCACTTGGTAAGTTGATTAAATATGCCACGATAACAAACAAATTGATATAATTTTGTTGTGATGATATGAGTGATATATCTACTAAACATTTCCATGATAAAAATAAATTGAGTGCTATGAGCGAAACTTGCGAGAGTGTCGAAATGATTCATACTAAGATCTTAGAATATTAGTTTAGTTACATGATTTGACGGTAAATTATTATTTTATATGTCATGAAATATTTTTGCGTGATAGTGTTCAAAATGTCCCATCTGACCTGACCCCTAAACAAAAATATTTTTGAAATTTCTTTTGGAAATATTGTTTCACTCATTTTAAATGCATTAATACATGCATTGGTTTAGAATTCATAAAATGCGAAATGTTTTTGAAAAACGCAAAATTTTAATGAATATATGCTAAATTGCTTAAAATGTGTTACTTGTACTTAAATAGTAAATTTAAGTACTAAATATGTGATTAGATGACGAAAATTTCAAACATGCAATTGTTGAGGGGTAGTTTTACATGAGAATTTGTTCTTATCTCCTATATGATTTACTTGTAAAACATGACTTCTAATATATTTTTTTCTAAGCATCACAGAAAATTTCGTGCTCATCCGAGGAGTCAAGTTTTGAATTTCATCAACATTGGGAGATAATTACATTTCTTTTAGAAATACAAGGAGCAGTATGCAATTTACTTTTGGGTTAATTCATAAAAGATTAAGTTTTAGTTTAATCAGATCTGAATTTTAACGAAAGCCCAAAATATTTTTTTTTTCGGCCCAACGTATTTTTACCTTACCCGATCGTAAAGTATTAATACTACTTTATCGATCGAAAAACTCACTCACACGCAACTCATTTCACTCGAAAAACTTTTCGACTTCCGAAAACCAACTTCGAACTCACATCGGTGATTTCAACAAAATCTCTCAAACTTCAGATATTTTTTCATATAACTCGCCGATTTGGAAGGTAGAAACACGTTTCGAATCACTTTCCGGTAAAAAACAAACGATTCGCAAACAGTTTCTCAAAAATATTTGCAGAAATGTCATTTTGGTACTTTTTCGACTAAAAACGTTTTTAAACTCTCAAATCAACGTGTTTAAACTCGACTGTTTGGGGTTAAAATAATGATATTTGGATTCACAAATGTTTTCTGAACGTTCCGAACCCAGATTTACTCAGAAATCGAAATTTACGTGTTACGCATTTACTGTTTGTTTTGAAAAATTTTCGATGTTTTTATCGCAAACAGTGTCGTCGAAAAACTTTTGTTTTCGTTAAGTTTTATTCGATCGCAAAACTCAACGTCGAAAACCTTTTTGTTTTCGATATATTTTAATTCGATCGTAAAACTTCGCGGCGAAAACTTAATTTTTCGATTAAATTTTATTCGATCGTAAAAATAAGCGGCGAAAACTTTAAGTGTTTCGATATTCTTTTATTCGATCGCAAAACTATGCGGGGAAAAACTTAAGTTTTTCGACAACTTTTTATTCGATCGAAAAATTACTCAGCGAAAACTGATGTTTTCGATAACATTTTATTCGATCGTAAAAGTGTTCGGCGAAAAACTTGAGTTATTCGACACATTTTTATTCGATCGCAAATTTAACGATCGGATAAAGTGTCACTGGAATAAAAACACGCTGAAAAAGACATAGAAAATTTTCGATCGCAAAAATTAACGTTCGAATAAATTCCCGATCGAATAAAAATACGCTTACGCGACTTAGTCAACTTTCCAAAAAAAAAATTTCACTAAGTCTTTCGCAAATAAACCTTAACATTTAAAAATTTTCAAAATTTCTCTAAGTACATTATTAATTCAATCTATTCGCATATGTAATTTTCCAGCTAATGAATTTTATTTCATTCATTACATAAATGGCAACTCCAAACTACCCAAACATCTACCCTTCTGGAAGTTACATGCCAGTCCACGACAATAACTACCAGCTGGACCTTGCTACATTTCGGTGTCCGGATGAAGTTATCATCTCCATCCTCAAAGGACATCCTCTATGGCCAGCTTTGATCATAATGTCCACCGTACCAATGGTCTATCTCCAGCAATTCTGGGGAAGTATGTAGAGTCTTGTCAATGGCGATAGCTTGGAATACACACCGATGATCCGGATCGTCATGAGGGGGAAAAAAGGCAACGAACCACACGAAGCGGCCGTGGTGTGAGTCATGAGCAACCAACAAAAACTCAAGAAGCTGGACGATCATCATTAAACCCACAAACCACACAACCCACACAACTCACAACCCGCCAACAAACAACTACATCTCCAACCATATCCCACACACTACCTCCCTCTCCTACAAATCCAAATCAAATCCCGACCTCTAACCTCCTCCAAGCCCAACCAGAAGCAGTCGTCTACGATCCACATCTGATCGTAGACGATTGTATTTTAAACGAGAAGTGGATGACGCAATGGAAACCAGAGGAAGCTGTTCAAGCTCGACTCTCCAACGTCAGATACTTCTTACAACAAGCTTCGGTGGACTTGGTGTTGCTTGAAGATGAAGAACTTCAAGAAGGCGAGAACTACAATTCTGTTCTCCCAGAACTACCAGAAATGATCAGGCATAGAGTCGACTCTCCTCCCCGCTTATCAAAAGGGACGGTCAGAGTCAAGACGCCGTGGGAGAATATCATAATTGAAGTTCCGTTCATTGAAGATATTAGAAAGTAGATATGGAGGGCTCCTAACCGGATAAAGAAGCTCAACGAACTAAACCTACGGGGTATATCACATTGGGAAGATAGGAAGAAAATGAAGCACATCTTCATGCTCAACTATCTTGGTCCAGATCGAAGTGGCATCCCAACGGATCAACTGAAGAAAAACTTCAGGGACAAGCAATCGATCCTCCATCTCATGGGAGTTTCGCATTCGATTGGAGCTTCCCTACCCCAATCTACCACATTGAGCGAGCGGACAACAACCGCACTCGAGAAGAGATAGATGAGACATATCTCCCCTTTCTTCCACCGCATGAGGTCTATCGTCTATATCAGATGTACAAAAGAAAATATCAGAAGCCCTCCGGATACATCAAGAATGAAGGACTCGAGGGATTGAAAAGATTCATGGTGCGGCAGATCAAGTATCACACCGCACATGGCCTTCAAATTGCTATAGAGAACAATATGAAGAAGGTCACCATGGAGTTTCCGCTCATGAAGGGCTTCCCACTCAACGATTTTCCCGAGAACTACATATTCAAGAAACCTGGCCTCGCCATAACTTATCGGAATCCATTCATTGGAAAGACAAGAGCTATGATGAAGTCAGAAATCCACAAGTTTTGTGAAGGGACGTTGAAGCTAGTGAGGAAGAACATCTAGAAAAGATTAGGAGAGATCACTGAAGAGACGATCTTCGAGGATCTTGGTGAAGAAGAGACCCCACTATTAAATGAGCTTCTGGATGCTATTAATGAGAGGTTGGAGCTGAGGAATGATGTTCGACGTTACGAAACAGCATTGGGATTACGGAAATCATTCTACGCCCGACAAGGATAAATAGAGCTGCAACAAAGACAAGCACAAAGGGGAAGATTGTAGAGACATTAGAATTGTGCTTTGTTATTTTGTTATCCTTGTAATTAGGGGCGTAATTAGTAGTTTTGACAGTGTAGGACTAAATAGTAAATATACCATGTAAATAGGTATAAATACAATGTACACTGTCGAGAAAAATACACAAGTTCATTTTTCGAAAAAATCACAAGCATTGAATTCACATTCTAAGAGAGAGAAAAACAATTGAAAAACACTCTCTCTCAAGATCTTCAAAGAAGATATTCGACCGAAGGTAATTTGTATCATTCGAATATCTAGAATTCATGCTTAGATTGATCGTTAGTTGATAATAAGGACCTAACAAGTTCTAAAGACTCCCGCAGAATACACCGACCCCGAGAAGCAAAGAGCTCGGGCAGAGACACCACGACCAAGATCTGTCTACTTCAATCTATCCCGAATGACACTATTTCCCAAATCGACTCCATATCAACTTCTAAGGGAATTGGGATAGCGATGTTAAGGCAAAGAAAGCAAGCACGCCCAACGGGTATGACTCCTTCAGAACAAAAGGAGGAGAACATCGGAGAAACTTTTCTGAGGGTCCTCAGATTGATAAATGGGATGAGAAATATCGACATCATTAGGACTAATATTGTTAGGATTATTTTATTGTGTTTAATTAATTATGTTATCTTAGTCTTGTAGTTTAATTAAGTGAATTAGACTTTATTTTGTAAAGTCTAGTGATATACTTAATATAATTGGGCTAGTTATGGCCCAAATATTATATACCAGAATGTAGTAAAAATACTAAAACAGTAAGACACATTTTAGTGTGTTTTGTGTGTGAAGTTTATCCACTTTAGAGAAATACTCAACGCTCCCAAGTTCTCCCACACACATCCCACGCCAATCTTGAATTCTTTCGATCAAATCATGGTAAAATCGCTTTAAAATTTAGTTTAATTGGATATATCTGGACTTTACAATTGGTATCAAAGCCAAACGCACTCAGATTTGAGTAAAAATCTTCGAATTTGTTTTTGGTGTTCTTCGTGTTTTCAAAAATGTTTCGAAAATTTTGTTATGTTTTGGTATTTTTATGTTGATTGAGTGTTTCGGGATCAGGATATAAGTGTTTTGATCATTACACAGGCCCGATTTGAACAATTTTGTTTGGAGATCGTTTTGTGTGTTCGTGCGTCAGACCATTTGTTGCGAAAACCCATCAGTGCGAAAAACCCAACTCATTGCAAAAACTCCACCACCACTGCGAAAACCCATGGGAAAACACGATTTCGCAACACCGAAAACCAACTTTCAACCCTTTTCCCGTTGGAAAAATCCATCGATACCCATCTTCCTCCGAGGTCCCATCGAATTTGTTCCACAGATCTATCTTTGAAGCTCACGACGACCGCACCTCCACCGAAATATCATCGAAGCTATCTCCCCACCGCCGACCATTTGTTTTCGCAAGGTTCTGATTTCGCAAGCTTACAGTTTTTGCACGTCCTACTTTTCGCAACCCCGTGTTTTTGCAAGAAGTAGATTTCGCAGTCATCAGTTTTCGCATTGCTTAACTCAGAAAACCAGTTTTCGTATTCAACACTGCGACAATACTAATTTGCGCACTCACTTATACCGAAAATCCAATTTTCGCACTGTAAAATTTGAAAATTTCATTTTCCCACCTAGCACTTCGAAAATATTTATTTTCACACCCGCGCAGTCCGAATATTTATTTCGCAGTTTACACTCCGAAAATCTATTTCCGCAATGTAACACTTCTGAAAATTAATTTCGCATCCTATCTCTACGAAAATCTGAATTTTCTTACTCAACACCTCGAATATTTAGTTTTCGCATTTAGACTAAGAAAATCTCTCTTTTCACACTCTAGACTTCGAAAATTCAAATTTTCGCATCTTTAAACTACGAAAATTTACTTTTCACATTCATTATCAAAAATTAACTTTTCAAATCAAAAACAATTTATTTTTGGCACATTCTAGAAAAGTTTGGTAAATTCACGAAGTTTCGACGTCAAGGATCGAAGATCAGGATCAAGAAATCTACACCAAATCTCAAAGCCATTCACCAAGTACAAGCATCAACTTCGTGATCAAGCTCAAGAGCCCAAGAAGAAACTTTCAAAAAGGTCCCTTCAACAAATCAAGTTCAAGCGTTGAGTTCGTGATCAAGCCCAAAGGCCCACGAAGAAACGTCTGAGAAGATCTCTTCATCAAAATTCAAAGAAGTCTTCAAGATTCGTGATCAAGCTCAAAGGCCCACGAAGAAACTTTAAAGAAGGCCCAAATTCAAGATAAATTCAAGATCGAGAATTTTCTGCGAAGCCCTTCAAAATAATCGAAGTTGAAGAATCAAAGGAACACATAGAGATAGAATCCACTAAATTCTATTCAAGTTTCATTTGTACTATTTATCTTGAATATTCGATTTTCGAATTAAAGAAAATAGACTACAAATTTTGTCGTCGATCCTCGTTGCCGGTCTTCAAATCTTCAAATTTAAGACTTGAATATGAAGAACTTTTCTGAGAGAATTCGAATGCTTTAAAAATCTTATATCGTCTCTCGAAGTTCTGTATTCACTCCGATGTTCCTTGTGTTTTTTTTTTTTGAACTTCTCAAGCCTCGTATTTATAGGCGTAGAGAATTGGTCAGGATGGAAAATATAATCCTTAGGTTGATTCTCTCCACATTTAATTTAATTTGATTTAATTTTCCACATTTAATTTGATTTGATTCGATTTTCCGTATTTGATTTGATTTTTTCTATATTTGATGATTCACTTTACTTATTTTATAATTCTCTACAAACCTTACCTTGTAGGAATTATTTTGTATAAAGGGAATATAATATCATCATTTATAATACGAATTTATTAATTAAATTAGCTATTTTTAATAGCTATTTGATTAATTGAGTTTTATTATTATTATTATTATTATTATTATTATTATTTTGGAATCAATTTAGTAAATCCCAAAATTAATTTTAATAGACAATTAATTTTAATTGTCTACAACCTCATCGAGCTCGCGAGTCGCATCGACTCATCGTTCACCCATAATTATTGTTGTTATTATTATTATTATATTATTATTATATTATTATTATCATTATCATTATTATTATCATTATTATTATTATTATCATTATTATTATTATTATATATGAAAATCATTACGGCAGGTTTTTGGATTTCAAAAACGGACCTCTTGTGGTCGAATTCAAAATCATCAAACAACAAAGGGTTTTAATTCTCCTCGGATTTAATGAAATCGAAATCCAAATCCGAGCAGCTGCCAAACGAGTGAATTGGAGGGAATTTGGAATTCAAAACGATATTCCAGAATCCAAACAGATCGTAAAAAAAAATCTGATTGGTTAATTAACGGACCAATTTAATTAGAAATCTACCGATTTATAGGAGGCTCTCGTCGTTTATAAAAGAGTATAGGAGATCGAGGCAATCCACTCTCCTTCAAGGCCATTTCATATTATTAATCAATCAGACTCCGTTTAACAACCATACCAAAGGACACAAGACAATCATAGACAACCCTCGTCATATGATTACTTGATCAAACAACAAGACAATCCTAGATGGCAATGCAAAACCACTCCTAGTAAGTCAAGTCAATATACGAACTAACACCGGCGTATCAATCATTCAAGTTACAATATATATAATCAAACAAACTAATCGATTTCGGTTTGTCCTCAAAACATCAAAGCCACAGAATATATTTTTGTTTGTGCATCAAATCAATAGCTTCGCCATATCACATGAGGTGAAGTTCCAATTCCAGGCAGCTTGGTTAAATTGTCCATAAGATAGGAAAAAAGGCCAACAAACCAACAAAAATGCAATTGATTGTCACATTTAAACCATGAGTTTAGCCTCCACAAAAGAAAACTTATGAGTCCAACATGTCTTGTATCTCATTCGGTGCAATAAGCCCAGGAATAGACAGCATACGTTGCCTTTCCCTTTCTCTTTGAGCAGCAGCTTCTTCCGCGTAAAGATCCTTGTTGTCCTGCAAATAATCACAATGTCCAATTAAAACAGGAATTATCCACAAAAAATACAAGTTTGTATATCAGATTTCTGGGCTTTTAACATAAGAATACCCACCCATACAAGGTTACATTATAGCATAAGAAAACCCTAGGCCAAGGAGTATGTATGTATGTGTGTATGTATGTAGTATGTACGTACGTATGTATGTATGTATGTATGTATGTATGTATCTATGTATGTATGCAAATTAGTGGTAAAAAAACTGATAAGTAAGTAGGTAAGTTCTAGAGAGTGGAGTATGTGCTTCTTCACCTGAGCTGAAAATCCTTTTGATTGCACAAGGAAATCTCTTATGTGGTTCTTGAACGACGATAGATCAGCCCTTGACTCAAAGAGTCCAGTGACAAATTGGGTTACCTAGGAAAAGGTAAAGCAATGCAGCACTTGCAAAAATTAATATGTGCGCGCTTACGTGTGCTATTGAGAGGAAGAGCGATGTTCATGTTAAAATACCTCAGCTGTTGTCATGTTGGGGAACGATGAACTCAAAAGCTTGATGGTGTACTCACGAATGAAGATTCCATTATTTGGGTAAGGATAGGGAACCGTTGCAGCATCCCGTAGGGGCTCAGTTAATAAACCAGATTCTGCCTGTAATTTTTACATTTTGACTATAAGCAGTTACGTGCAAAACGAAATTTAAAGATTACGCTGATAGAAAGTGATGAGGCTCAATCACCAGAAAAAACAAGTGTTGCAGCACCAGGACATGCAATTTAAAGCCTGGTTTATGGAATGTGTCTGTTAGAACAGCAAAGATTTCTTGTTCTATGGTCAGAAAATACGTCCTGTAAAACTGGTTACAAAACTCTGAAGCCTGAGAAGCAGAAAGAAATACAATGAGATCAACAAGCTCCAACTCGTAGATATTAGTTACTATATGGGACACGCACACAAACAAAAAATTGTACCTGGAAATTTTTCAGCATCTCTAACAGAAGACTGAGTCCTGTTTCAGCTATATTCCTCTCAGTGTGACGGAAAGCCCAAATAATTGAATCCATGACAAGTTTCAGTTGCTGAATAATTGCACAAATTATAACCAAATGAAAAGAAGCTCCAAATGTATTAATACCAAGTCCTTGACTGGCATTTGCAAAGATGTTGATATGTACCTCACTGGATAAGCGAATCAAAGCAGGGAAACAATGTGCAGCTATGGCCCGAAGTAGAGAAAAGAACTTGAGTCGATGCTCGGGATAGTCTTCAAAGTTCTTTGTTATCATCTGAAATGAAAACCAATTATGAAGTTAACCTCCCGATCACCGTAATGAATGATGAATGTCAAATAGTAATTACTTCATGTAATGCATCTTAAAAGAAACTTAAATTAGCTTGTTAGTAGTAACTTATAAATGGCATACAATCCACCAACCTCAAGCGTGCACTGGAAAACAGCTTCAAATATCCGAGGAACATCCTCAATCATGGCTCCCTTATACCTATACAAAGTAAGTAGGAAAAATCAAAAGCAACTCTTAAACCTAACAATGCCTGTTGACATGTATATAGGCTGAGCGACGAATACACACACATATAGGCTGATAGCTGTAAAGCTGTCAATGATTAACCACTTAATAGTAATTATACTAATCATTGACTACAAAATCAATAATTTGCCCATGATACATTCATATGAAAAATATCCACTTCACACAATCATACTTGTTTATTATTGTGGCAAAGAGAGAAAGAACTTCCGACTCTCTCGCATCAGGCAAATTTCTGGCATAGTCCCCAAGCACAGGGTCCATCATTGGAGGCACAAATTGTTTCCCAATATGTGGTTGATCTTCAGCTTTGTCCAAAAATGTCTCAACGAGCTTCAGAGTTTCCCTCTTGACTGAGCTGTTAGAATGGAACAGGAGCATGAGTACAGAAACCGTAACGAGCGATTTTGCTATGTTTAAGACTGGAAACAGACCGCAATAGTTTCACAATAGATGTCCTCGAAGCATACGGTCCTCCTTGTGCTATGCTTGAGGATATAAGCTCACTATACATTCTGCAACATGCCAAGGGTAAAAACTAAATCACGAGGAAGGAGCAGCTGGGCTCTGATAGACACTCCCAAATATAAAATGCAAGAGCAGAAATTATAATTGATACTAAGGTAGAAAAGTTAAGGCACCTGTACACATTGAGCATGTCCAGAAATATAAGTGTAATTTGTGGCAAAAAATATGTTCCCAGAGAGCTTGCTGCACTTGTATTCGTCTGTGAAGAATAAATCATACAATAGCACAAGTCCGATCAAGCCCTAAAAAAACATTTATACATTCAAACAAGGTTTAACTTTTTTGGACGTAAATTTGATGTTGAGAAATCTCTAACTCCTATATTTTTTAAAACCACTTAAAATTCTTCAGAAAAAAATGGGCCAAGCAACGAAAGTTTCCAAACAAAATATCACTGAAGCAGTAAGATTTGCTATTAGCAATGAAAAGAGCTTCAACAACTCCGCTAACCTAAAATCCAGCATTATCTGTTTTGAAACGTAAAGAAATGTTGAAGGACCAGTTGGGAAAAGATAAAGACGATAGGAAAAAGATTTTATTTTACACTCTTGCTTACGACAGACCTGTAGTATGTTAAGGATCGCTCTTATCATATCTGGATCTTTCAAATATTCCACACTTTGGCGTGCTTGTCCAATGATTTCGGACCATTTCTGCAGTACATAGTGAATTAGCAAGAGCAGGGCTATCATGAGCAGAAAATAGAAACCAGTCAAAACCTGTACTACAAAAAAAACACCTGAACTATACCTACCTGATTGGGAAGAACCATTAATCTTTGTAAATATTCATCCCTCTTTTGTGGATCAGGTTCTGCTTGGATCATGTTTCCAACCTAAGAAAAGTATATAATGCAGTTTATATTTCCTTTCATGAAGTGCATGATGATAAGAGCTAAGAAAAAAAATTTCTATCAGAGGACATACAGATTCGTAGAATGAGTGGATCTGATGAGGTTCAAGATCTCCAATTGTTGCTGAAAGTGCAGTTAAGAGTTCGGACACAAAAGGCTCGTTTTCCCCAAGCTGGTACCAATGGCATGCATATTGAATTTTTTTCATCAAACGATATCATTGATGCCATTAAACCAGCTAACTGGTATAAAATCAAACCTGAATAACAACAAATTTCCGCTTGCACTTCTGAACAATTTTCAAGAATGTGTCACATGCCATGTCCTACACATAAGAGGATGCAGTAAGTATCAGAACATGTTTGAGACTTCGAATATGCAAGCACAGCATGTACCACTGGTGTACTGTAGAATGACAAAGAAATTGTAATCGAAACATCATGACAAAAATAAAAGATTTTCCCAAAGCAAACTTGTATTTTTAGTCCATTCCAAATAATTCTCAAATAAATGACTAACCTGAACCCCTGGATGCGTTTCATGCATGAACTCAAACAACTTGTTGACAACTGTTTTCAAAAATTTCCAGTGAGCCCTCAAAAAGCGCGGGTACTGTCCCACAACATACCTACAATACAGTAAAAAGATTTAATAGCATCAAACAGCCAAAAACGTCCATAAATTTTCCTATGTTTAAGGTATTCAGAAAGACAAAATGAATGGGCATAACTGGATATATATGATTACAACCTAATAACAAAATCAACTAAATTTTACGCTACATACATTATGTTACTAGCGATTACAGCTTTATTGTCCTTCCCTTTGGTAAGCTCACAAAGGTTCAGTAAATCACGAATTACCAGCACCAAGAATCTGTTTTCCTGCAAAGATACAAAAGTTACAAATATTATTACTAAAATTGACAGAGGTTTTTGACAAATAATACATTCAGGTTGTCAGACGTGGAAAGAAAACGGAAAACTAAAAGATTAAAAACAACAGTCACAATTCTAACCTGATCCTCAAGCATTGATCCAGAAATAGATCCAATAGCCCAACACAATGTATTTAGGTTGTTCCAAGACCATTCCTCTCCACTAAGTTGTTTACTTAATCTTCTCAGCATCTGAACCAACATTGGGAAATTTAAAACAATCGAATTAGAATTTCAAAAGGCGAAGATACTTATAGCCTAGCATTCAATGGGAAGGCAATGGTTTCCAAATTGTTTGAAACCATTGCTGGCTATAAAGCGTCCAAACTATATGTCTTTATAATTATAAAACTAGGATATAAATGTAAGAAGCAAGGTACGAATGAAGTTAAGGAGAAGTATATAAGAATTTAACGAAAATGTACAGGGTTCCCATATACTTTCAAGAATCGTGAATTGGAATAGAAGACAAAGTCTAGGTAATTAAAGTTATCATTGGGCAATGAGAACTGAAAGGAATGACTTCTTTCTTCAATTGGAGTAGCTGCAGATGGCGTTCATTCTAAATATGGCCAATAAGTGGAGACCAACCCACAAAACAATGACACGAACAACGACCATACCACGACTTAAATTAAGAGGAAGCTTCTGAGACAAAGAAAAGCATATGAATTTATCATCTGGCCATTTGGAACTTTATGCTCAGCTCATAATGGCAAAGGGAACAAAATACCTGCTTTTCAGTATCCTCGTGATCAAGGTGAGCCAAATAGATCAATGTTTCCCTCATTATCTGTAGGTTAACAATTATTAAAAAAATAACAACGAGAAGGTGTTTAAAAAGAACAGGAAATAGTCTTTTCGGAACTAATGGAAACCTTATACTGCACAAGAACATCATTATCTTTCATAGTTTCACGGACTATATTTCCATTTTCATCCTCAACAATGAGGACTTCCTCTGGTTTAGCCATCCGACATATCATCAATAACCTCAACTTTGACATTGTATCAGAATAAAGATGACGTCGCTGAATTAGTCGTGGATCAAGGCCCTCAACCACTCCCGGAAGCATATGCATCTGCTTGTTCAATGAAAAAGTCAATCATCAATAACACCGAACCTACTTCTTAAATTAAATAGTGCAAAGTCATCATAGAGGATTGTAGTAGTTTCGTTTCAATTCTCATTTTGCACTGAAATAGGAAGGAGTGTAAAGGATTTTTCCAGGCAATTGAGATAACTTTGCCCAAGATGATAGTTATCAGAACACAGCAAATATATCAATCAAATAATATCTCAAGGTCATGCAATTATCTCAATTTCAACGAGTAAGTTGACACGATAACAAGAATAGCTTTTCTCACTATTACAACTTTTTTCAAACTAAAAAAACAAGTGGCATCAGGAGGGATTAGCATAAGTTCACCTGCAGATTCATCATGCTAGCAGTGGTAGCAGGATTGTCAACATCGACATTGTGATGAGCTTGAAACAACTCCACGACTAAGGAGCTCCAGTAATCCAAACAAACCTAACGATATAAACGAAGAGATCGAAAGCATTCTGACAGATAAAGAAAACTGAAATGAAGAAACGAGATTACCTTGAAAACTTCAGTGTCATCCACATATGAGATCTTGATTAGATATTCTAGGCCCATTCGAAGTGCATTGACATTCTCTTGTGACGATTCAAGTACTCGTATATGGGACTGGAAAGAGGAAAAGAAACGAGAGTTAAGCCAAGCCAATCACTTACATTGACATGGAGGCATAATATGTCTGATTATTAATAAAAAATGAAATAGTGACAAAGAATTATGATTCAACTTCTGCAAAAAAAAAATAATAATAAAATCAATAGAGCTTTTTTTTAGAGCTATTCGCATACAAATAACAAGCCCTTCAGTAACCAAAATTCAGCAAAGCAGACATAACGGACAACGCTTCAGCAAAGAAACTACAAACATTTATAATTCTATTTGCCCTAGAATATTAAGAAGGAAATGTTGGACTGAAAAGCCTAATGAGACAATGGATAATTACCTTGTAGAAAGATGTGAAAAACAATGCCAGATTTTGGATAAAAGCCTGAGAAGTCGTAGCAGATTAAGAATATGGCCAAGATTTTGAATAGTTTCAGTTTGTAAGAATTTCAAAGCATTACCTGCTCTTCGCTAGTTCCATTAGCATAAGCCTCCGAGAAGCTTGTATTAGGCGGCAAAATGTTCTAGGATACAACGAAGATCATACCAAGTATTCGCATAAACGGCATACTATGCCCAGTGATAACTTAACGAATGAAAGGCAAGCTCATTACCTGCAACTGAACCAAGAATATAGTGTACATGTTGGCATACTGACCATTGTAGAAGTCACCAAAACTAAGAGCAGCAACCTGCAGATATTAAATAGGCAACAACCATCGCCATGTTTATCGACAGTCGACATCATCCAGAATCATTAAGTGCTGAGGATGGAATGGTTACGATGGAATGGTTACAGTACCTCTGTAAGACACTGAAGAGTGAGGTTGCGGTAAGCAGGCACAGGAAAAAACTTCAGCAATAACTCAAGCTGCCAATGAAGCACAAAAACAAGAAATGGTTTTGGTTTACTAACACTTGTTACCAACATAAAAAAATGGTAAGATAGGAAGTTGAAACTAACCAGTGGCGATTCAAATATGTAGCCCACAGGAATCCATGAAAGAAAGGCATGAAGTGTAGCCAAGGTAGCCCTGATAAGCTCAGCTCTTTGCCCTGCAGACAATACATATAAGCACAACTCCTGTATCAGCTGGAACTCACTGCAGAAGCCAGAAACAGAACGCCAACATAAGTAACGAAGGGGGAGATCCACAATGAAGCTAAACATCATTGCATCAGACAGATTTTAGAGAATATCATATATGCCAACGCAGAATCATCAGTGGGGTACTATACTATTTTTAATCCAATAATACCAAAAAGCTGATCACCTGTTTAGAGATTCCTTTAACTCTTTGATCTTCTGTTGAGTCAATTCTCCCCTTGAGAAGTCGAACACTTCCTCGCTCAAAAGCTGCCAACTTACATGTTATTTCACAACTAACTGTGAAACCGATCAACAAGAAGTCAGATGTTAACCTTCAAAATTGCCATGCAATTTTCGCAGATGGTTTCACTTGTTTTT
Organism: Linderniella brevidens; assembly: GCA_004919715.1. Lineage (NCBI taxonomy): Eukaryota > Viridiplantae > Streptophyta > Magnoliopsida > Lamiales > Linderniaceae > Linderniella > Linderniella brevidens. The sequence continues at coordinate 12,803,676 of SWDC01000148.1, forward strand.
CCAGCAGCAACCAAGTCAGGAATGAAGCTTCGCCACCTAGATGGCCACTCATGCTTCAGGATCTGAATGATAGAAATATTGTTTTGACAAATGACTCAGCATAATGACTTAGGAGATCCCTTGATTAAATTTCTTAAAGAGAAAAGGAGTGATGTATACTGTTTTCAACAGGTTTATAATTGAATGGCATTACCTGAACCAATATTATGTTTAATTTATTAACATAAAGCTTCTCCTTTCTCAACGAGGCCTCATCACTTGAAAGCTGTCAAAATATATCCTTTAGGTGAGAAACAGGACATCCAATGTCATGATGAAATAACACAAAAACAGCCCCCATAAAGGCGCAAATGAAGATACCTTAACTATGACATCAGAAATATAGTTTTTCATGCCATCCCTTTGTTCAACAGGTAATGCATTCCATCTATATTTAATAACCCCCTCCAGAACCTGTAGTCAAGGTCCAGCAATGGTTTTACACATAATTATCTTCTTAAAGAATAAAAATCCATAAACATAAAAGCAGCAGCTTCTGCAAAAGTACTTTAAAGATAGAGTTGAAGCTTCAGATCATTGGATGAGTTTACAAGGACTATCACATCCAAGTTCAACAAACCTGTAACGCAAAGAATTTAGTGTTCAAATTCTGCGTGTTTGATAAAATGTGAACCACTTGAAGCCACATGTCAGGATTATTTTGAAGGTCCCGCAGTATATGGTCTGCAGCAGCTCTCTGTTACAGGATGAAAAAAATAAAATCAACGAAACAGACTATTTCTGAAGGAAACTGTAGTATCAAAGGAGCTCACAATTCAAATCTAATTATATTTAGAAACAAACACCAAAATACAGGCTTAAACTTTTCTTCACTTTTAAAAACCAAAAAGTGACAGTCCTGAGACCATAGACAATGACATGAACGGAATAGCACATAGAGGAAAAAATCATGGTGGAGTGAAGTCAGTAGCAAAGTATAATATAGGAAATGGCTAGAGTCAATTTCCCAAATAAATTTTTCACTGCTCACCTTACGATAATCGATAATGCTAATGATTTCTTAACAGAAGTTCAAATACAAACAATCATATGAAATATGTGCACTCTATGTAAATAAAGAGTCCATTAGTTGGGAAAGTCGATATAAAATATAGGTTTATACGAGGTCAAGAAAGGTTAAGAGTGGGAGATGGAACTACAAGAAAATCCTAACAATCTGTGTTGGCATCTTAGATTAGTAGTAATGTTAGTTTTATTGACGTCAAGAATCAATAAATTCACCTAAACAATCAGTAATGTCAGTGCTTAACGACAAAACTCAGATTCATCTAATAGTATCCAGTGGCCACATTTAACCGTCCAACTGTATTAACAATCCGTGTTAGTTAAGCAGGTTTGCATGTTTCCCCAAGTAAATAAACCACAAACGCTACTCAATATAGATTATCAACAGCTATCACTTTCCTAGTATCAAATCAACGACAAAATCCTTGCAACGAATTCTATTTTACATTTTAAAAAGTCAAACCTAACTCACAAAATAAGACGGCGCTTATCTAATGATGTACAGACTTCAAATTTCCTCAATCAACAATCAATCCGCATGCTTAATTGTTGAAATCTGATTCTTCTATCACCCATGGCCCACATTTAACGTATACAAATACCAACTTTCCAAATAATCCAATGTCAATTTAACAGGTTCTTCATCCAATTAAATAAACCTCAATGTATCCTCAACATAGATTATCAACATCTATCATTCTCCAAGTACCAAATCAACGATAAATTCCTTGCAACATACTCCATTTCCCTTCCGAGCAAGTCAAACCTAACTCAGAAAAAAAGACAATCAACCTCGAAATGCCCAGTTTTCGGGTCCATTTCTTCACTAAGTTCAAATTTTTGCAGTGAGGAGCAAACCTTCACAGAGGTTCAATTTAACAGTATTGTAATAATCTAAATCTAACAATTCAATTAGTTTGGCATACAACCTTCCTTCTCGACTGAAATTTCTTCAAAAATACTGAAAAACAATCACAGCAGGAATTTCATCAACAAATCTTAATGAAAATTCCTTGGAATCCACGGAAAGAAGAAACAACAATTAAAGCCAAAAACTTGCGTAATCACACAAAACATGAATCAGATAAAAAGAAGTCTTAAAAAAATCTGACAGAAAACCTCTTCTTTCGATCCAGTTCCATAGAAGGCAGCAACCGTTGCGTCAAGCAAACCAACATCTAACGGCTGACTTAAATCTTTGAGTTTTTCGGCAGCCATTGAGGGAGAGAAGAAAATATAAAATTAAAAACCCTAGCCAAAAACCTTACGTTTGTCCGAGAAATAAACAAAAACCCCAACTACAACTCCCAAACCCTAGAAACTTGGAATCAAATAGAAACAGTTGGGTGCGGAGTCGATTTGAAAATTTCAGAGAGCTTCAAAGCGAAGAAGTGGAGCTTTGAACATATAAATTTTAGCCCTTCCCTCCGGTTTTATACCAAGGGAGCCTTTTTAAGAGTTTCTCAGTATGCGTGTGCGTGCAGACGTCTAATTCACATTTTCAGTTCTAATAATTGTTTTTTCCATAACTTATTTCTATTAATCTATATTATATCTGCATTATATGAAAGTTGGATGGATAGACTGTATTGTGATGACACGTGGACAAAAAATTTAGTTTTAGTCATATACTTTGAATTTTGTGATACAAGCCTCTTCACCTCCTCGTGCCTATATTAATAATGACATCACTGCAGGGCCTTTGGAATGCCTGCTTGGAAAGACTGCTGGAATGTTACGTTAATAATACTAACGTGAATTATTTTAATTAATATCACTCATTTTTCACTCTGTTGGGTTCCGATTCCGAATTGAGAGATCATCGCACCGCTGGCACTACTTTGCTATTCTTCCCCATCATCAAATGCAAGAGAAGCATATTACCCGCCGTACAAAGATCAAAACAGTCCGCGAATAAGAGGCGAAGGATCTGCTCAAGCGAATTGCGCTGGAGGAGAAGGTCGGCAAGATGATGCTGATAGATCGGCTCATAGCGTCGGTTGACATCATGAAAAAGTACCACAAACAGCGCCTGAGCGGCGGCGGCAGCGTTCCGGCCAAGAAGGCCTCGCCGGAGACTTGGATCGACACGGTCAACAGTTTTCGGAAGGGCTCGCTTTCCACACGGCTCGGCATATCCATGATCTACAGGATCGATGCGCTTCATGGCCACAACAACGTGTACCAGGTCACTATCTTCCCTCACAATGTTGGCATCGGTGCTACCAGACAAGTGAATGATAAAGATCCATTCTTTTTTCTTTATTTTTTTCCTATCACTCGACATTATTCTATCAAGAAAATTGTCTTCCTGTTATGTTTAGGGATCCTGAGCTGGATTGCTTTTCGTGATCATTGGGATTGGGTAATTGGCAGGTGTGTAGGGATCTGAGATGGGACTGATGCTTTGAGAGCAACAACGAAGATCAAACGTGGTTTGATCCATGACCCGAATAATTCCGGGCCTGCAAGGAGATATACAAATTCAAGGGAGGGTGTTCCATATGTTGGTGGACATTAAGTCTTTTTCTTTTTCGATAAATTATCTTCTACATGCACTTTACTATTCTATACATTTTCTTTATTGAGTGAAACTCCCTTATGATGTCTAAACTCTCTACCACACCGTCGGTGTTTCCTAAAACTTAACAATAAATAAAACGTAAGGGTGGTTTAGGCTATTTACAAAGCAAATGTTTTGCTGTTGAGTTTTTAAACCACAATGCACTTTAGCCCTTTTCTATAGTTATTTGATTTTCTTTTTAGATAGTAAGGATAACATTTATGGCTTGGAAATAGTAAGGATAACATTTATGGATAGGCAATATCTATTGAGTATTTGTCCACCTATGATTTGGAATGTATGTAAACGTCAGTGGCAGTCAATAATTGTGACTGACCTTTATCATTTAGTATAACAGTTTTCATGGGAACCTTAGGAGAGGACTCGCCAGCAAATAAGATTAAAATCGTTGGTGGGGTGATTTTGACCTAATAGATGTTTGATACCATAAAAGATAGTAATGATTGGTTCTCGGGAGCTTACTCTTAGGTACCTTTGCGAGAATTCGCAGGTTGGACAGGATGTTTCGGGCAAAGTCTTCTCCGTTCTCTCAACAAACTAAGTAAGAGGCAAGGGAAAAGAAACAGAAGAGGATCTTGGTGACGAGAATGTTAATATGTTGGTGGAGAGATTTTCCTCATTTGAGAGATGAGAGGGGCAATTCAACGAAGAAAGAAGCAGAGAATGTCGAAGCAGATGGTGATAATAGGGAAAAGAAGGCAAAGGTTGAGTCTTTGACCTTTCTGTAGCCCTACTTGAGGTCTCTCCGTCCTTACAAAATGCACATTTTCTGTATCAGCTTAGGCCGATTAGGTGTAGAAACGTTCATTCGCTGCGACCGTCTTACCATAATTTTTCCCATTTTGTAGCAGAGAGATTTTACACGAATCCATTCGAGTCTGCAACTGAGGTATAATTACTTCTTTCAATGTTTGATTCTTCTAATCTTATGCGATTTAATTATTACATTATCTTTTGCTGAAAACATTGTCTGAGATGGCAGCTACTAAACCAACTTAATCCACATGAAACTTCAATGACAACCTGTTGCTGAAGAACACGGTTGATGTATAGCTCATGTTCACTGTTATTTCATCTTAATACATTTATTTTCTTACATTCGTGCGTTTAGGATCGCAGTCAATTCTCTTTTTCATTTTTTCTAAAGGATTGGAATTAAAGGTTAATTGTGAAGCATACACAGATTCTCAAGGGCCGAGCTTTCCACCATAGGATCAGCTTTCTGAAGCAAAGGGTCCTTGAGATCCGGACTTAATGCAACTGAATTAACAAGCCTCGTGCTCGACAAGTACCAGGGGCCAGATGAGCATTTGTCGATCGTCGGGATATACATGATGGGGTCTTACATTAGAGGTGTAAAAGTTGGGATGTGTCTAGAAGTTGGTAGCGTATTAGTAAAATCCAGAGGTGGTAAATCTGCTAGATTGAGGGTTGTTGTAGAACGATATGATAGCAGCGAAGTAAGTGATGACAATAGTAATGATTTTGTTGATGCATTTCCTACACTGTATTGAAGAGTTGAGGGAGCACACTGACAATAGATTCCTAAATTCGTTCCTGCAGTTATACAGCTCGCAGTCTTATGTTGATGAAGCTGCAGTGCCAGTAGTCGTGCAGGGAGTTCTTGCAGCCATACGTCCTCGCGTTCGTATCTTACAGTCTTTAGGTCTTGGTCTTGCGGTTTCAGTCATACGAGTTGATTGTGAAGTCTTACAGTCCGCGATCTTACTGTCTGTGGTCATACAAGGTAGTGATTGCATCTTTAATCAAATTCACTTTTTGTTTTTGAATTAGGTTGTTTTAACTAATCTTACTAACTGTATTTATATTATTAGAAAATTTCTCTATATATGTTTATTGTATTAAATATTGTCTGCCAATACTCTTCATTTGCATTAAGATTGATAATTGTCTTAAATGTATATTTGGAATTGTAAAGGTTTTGGGTATACTTATATCGTTACTTCAATGACTGATTATTGTAATGATGTAATTAACAATAATGTTGTAAGTTTGCTCCGCTGAGCAACTGTTATAATATATAGTAGTAAAAGTGTTAATAATCTTACGGTTGTGTGATGGTGAAATTGCACGATTGATTAGCGCTATTATTATCAAAACTGTAAAGACTACTCAACCGAGCGACTGTTGTATGATTGTTAATAATGTTCATATTATAATTGATTCTCGACTTGTTATTGTAAGACTGTTTTTATCATATTGTTGTAAGACTGCTATTGCGCTACCGACTCTTATAATATAGTGTAACATTGTTAATAACATTAATGTTATATGAACGTGTAATTGCACGACTAATTGATCATTATATGATTTCTATTACCATCAAATATTTTTAAGACTACTAACCAGAGTGGGCTTTTTGGATTATATATTGTATGCAATGACAGATATACATGAGGACCAGTGGGGCCCACTGACCCCATTGAAAAAAAATTATATATTAATAATTGAAAATTTTAACAATAGGGTTAAAATTGACAAAAATAACACTATAGGGACCCCAGTGAAAAAAAGTTTAAAAATATTGAGTATGGGGTCTAATTAGACTGGACTCCACTACCTAATTTTCGGCCTTCGCCACTGATTGTATGATTGTTAATAATGTTCATGTTGAACGATCGATTGACGATTGGTTATTATTGTAAGACTACCATACTGAGCGGGCTTTTTTCATTATATATTGTATGATTGTTAATAATGTTCATGTTGAACGACCGTATCGATTGATGATTGGTTACTATTGTAAGGTTATTATTTGCTAAAACTGCTATGTTGAACGATTACTACAATACATAGTAGTAAGACCGTTTAAGATCAATCGACCATCCGATGCTTTCTTTGCCCTCTTAGTTTATTCACCATCTACCACAAGAAAAATGCAAGGCTTTCTCTTCAATTGTGAGTTTACCATTGACACTTCAATTGTGAGTTTATTCACCATCTTTGATTGAATGATGCACAACTGTCAATGGTAAGTCTTTGTTAAACTCACAATTGTACGATTGTAAAGTGATCGATAATATATAATCTAGAATTGTTAAGAATGTTTGTTTTTTAAGATTGAGTTGATGCACAACTGTTTCCAACCTCAGTTCGGTTCCACTGCGATGGAATGTTCATACGTACAGTTGTCAGTCTTAATGTAGACAGTCGTGCAGTCTTTCATTTGAATGTTACATAAGGAAGTCATACATTACGTCGGTCATACAATCTTATAGGTGTTCGAACGATATTTAAAAAAGTTACGGATGGATAAATAGTCGATGAAACCACATATTTTCGATAATGTTAATGGTGTACTACAGTGTAGTTTAGGGCTGATAATTATACGACCGTTAATAGTGTTCATGTTGTATTGGTTGCTATATAATGGCAAGATTGTTATTGATTTCATGTTGTGCGATCCTTGAGTTCGGAGATTTCGTAAATCCATTTCAGGTTAGTTGCATTTATTAGTCGGTTTCCCTAACGACATGCCTCCTTATGTGTGTGTTTGGCTACATTGGCAAGACATCATTTTTAAATAGATGAGATTTAATTAAAATAATGAACATTCCTCGTGCATCGCACGGGCCGAACCTAGTAAATTAAAAAGCTAATCTAATTTGCTTGCAATAAAGCATAAGAAGATTTTTTTACTTATATCGATACAATTTACCTTTTTTTTCAGTATATCATTTCCACGGTAAAGCATCACCATATTGTATCAATTAGAACACAAATCATGGTCCAAATTTGGAACCTCTCCCGCAAAAATTGCGAAAGTTGTGCTGCAAATTGAGAAAATCTTAAGAAATTACTATGATGTTATTATCCCAGAAACAAGGAGTATGAAAGGCAGACATGTCAAGATTGAAATGAGAGGAATTTTTATTAATATGAAGTGATCAAATTGTGGGTGGCTTTTAAAAACTAGAATCCATTGAGCTTTTGCTTCCGTTGTGGATGTGCTGGTCATGGAGAGAAAGATATGTGTAATCAAAAGGAAGGAGAAATTGAAAGTGTGTTCAGTTTGGAGATTGGTTAAGAGTTGAAGAGATAAGATATTTCTAAGGGGAAAGAAGGTGACGAACCATATAATTAAATATATAAGGAAGAAGACATGCATGAAAGGAAAAACACACCTTAAACTGAAGAAAGAAATGTGGAAGCTCAAGAAGATGTATTTGAAATTACATTTCACTTTGGTACGAAGACTACTAATGGGAAAATAAGCTATATGTGTCCTTAGTTAACCAAGCAACTGTGAAATAGTGATATGAACAATGATTTACATTTGATTTGGTCTGTGAATATAGATGTTACTCAAAAAGAGATAAATCGGGAGATCTTAAGAGTGGTAAAATACAAGAAAATATAAGTCTGTTGCAGCACCAATACCTCTGTTTTCGAATATTACAAATTAACCAATAACATACACCATAAAGTATAATGCAAATGCATAAAACGTCCATGTTATATAGCCAAAATGCACCAAAATCCCTACAGTTTACGAATTGCATATAAATCCATCGTGGTTTATTTAATATTGGCGCTCCTTTTCATTTTCACCCCCTAATTGGGGAGTATCATGCGAGGTTTTAGACACACCGGGGTTCGGTGCTAAGTTTAGCACACCACAAGGGAGTTCTCTGTAATAAAAAGACTATAAGGTAGAGCATATTTTAGCCGAAAAAGTCTGGTACTTGCCAACGATCCTTGTATGTTAATAGTGGAGAAATGTACGTCTAATAAAAAAAAACTAAAAAGGAGGATTGTCTTTGATAACAAATGGATTAATGGGCCTAAGGAGACCATCGAAAAAGCATAGAGAATTGACCAAGTGAGTACGCCACAATTCTAACTAACAAGAGAGGATCAAGATGTGTAGGATAAAACTCAAATGGTTTGTCAACAGTATAACATAGTCGGTCAGATTTTTTTGAAGAGACAAAAAACGAAAATGGATGTTTCAAGGTGCACAAGGAGACGTGGAATGGTTTTATTGGAGATTAGTAAAAATTGGAGACTACTAAAAAGTGAGTCACACCAAACCTAAATGAACGAGAGAATATTTTGGAAACATGAATCTAAAATCCAATGTCTCAATGAAGGTGAAAGAAATACAAAATTCCTCAATGCTTCAAAAATACAAAGAAGACATCTTAACTCAATAACAAGATTGAAAAAAAAAATGGGGAACAATGTGTTCACTAACTCATAAATAGAGAAGGGAGTCGTATACTTTTACAAATATCTGTTTACTAGCTCATCGACGCTAGAATCTCCTGGAATACTAGGGGGATACATATCTTATTACACTCGACATGAACCAAGTTCTTGTTAGTCCTTTGATTGAGCGAGAAATAATAAAAAAACTCTATTTGCATCTAAACAAATCTCCTGAAACGGATGGTTAGAGTCCCTTATATTTCCAACATTTTTGGTCTCCGATTAAAATAAACATTTGTTATTCAAATAAACACTTTGTTTAACGTGGAAAAGTGCATGATGCCCAATATCACCTTGATCACTTTGATCTCGAAGATAAATAATCTTAAGTCAATATCCCATTGTAGATAAATTAGCCTTTGTAATGTTGTATTGCACATTAATGTTTTCATTAACTCAATGATATAAGAAGTAAGAAGAGTTTCATGGCCCTTAAACTCGATGTGACCGAAGATTATGCTAGAGTTGAATGACATTTTCTTAGTCAAGTCCTTATTAAGATGTGAGTTCATAATCAATTTGTTGAATAGATACTTGTCTGCATCTGCCAATATTCCTTCCATGTGGATTGTTCTATCTTATGGCTATCTAATCCCTTCAAAAGGTATAAGAAAAGGATATCCACTTTCTCCTTTCCTTTTCTTAATCATATCTGAGCCACTCTCTAGAATCCCAGGGAGGTGTTATGGAGGTACTCCAGCTAAAGTTGTTGAAATCGAAATGCTAAATCGAAACTGAAATACTGAACCAGGGAGGTGTTATGGAGAATCAGTGTAAGGTGTTTCTATTCGCAGAATACCGACGCGGCTGATAAGAATGATCTTGCATTCGAACAACAGTCTTCGGACTAGTCATGACTGTTTGATTCAAGAGTCTTTTCGGGAAAGCTAAGACTGTTCGATTCAAGAGACTATTCGAAGAGTTATTTCTCTAGCTCGATAAGGTTTCTAATTCCTAAATAGAAGATTGTTCTTGATCGCAATGCGATGTAATGTGAATAGAATATGCGTGCAAATGCAATAAGTAGTAATTAAAAGGAATACCTAATTAGTAACACGAGCGTGCGATAGGTAATGTCTTATCATTGAGGCATAGCTTGAGTTAGTGTCCGAGTATCGATCTCAGGAAATAAGTTAAGTACTATTAATAACCTATCAACTCGATAGCTAGCATAACAAATGTTTATTGTGTTGGTTCTAGCTACTACTAAACTAATAAAATCAACTAACACGACAAGGAAAACTAAAATGCACAACTAAAATTGATATGGGTAAATTCAAATATAAAATATGTACTCAAGATTTCAAATTCCACTATATATAATCGAATACACAATAGATAAAATTAACCTCATGGATAAGCCCTAACTGTAGCCTTCCCGAGAGCCCAAAAAGCCTTACCTAGCACTCTTCCTTGAATGTTAGTCGTCTATCGTTTTACCACCAAGGCGTCTTGAAAGTGCATTTATGCCTACGTAAATACTAACTAACTCACAGTAATTTCCTACTCACTCCTGAATTTGTCGTAGCCCTAGACGTTCGTGAGGATCTTAAAGTCGACAATTACTTATAGCGAGGATCGATTAATAGTTGTGGCCATCTAATCGACTTTTTAACGTTAAGGAGTAGCCTAGTTATGTTTGGGCGCTGCTCGACCAACCACACTGCGCCCGCCCTAAGAAGCTTCAAGCAGAAAGACATGGTTGAAGTGCGATGCTTGAGATAATGGATATGTGGCATTTATATAGCTACGCCTGATATTTCGATTGAGTCAGTGATTGTTAATGGCTAAGACAAAGATAGGTGAGACGTCCTTTGAATGGGTTCATGCTAGGCACAATGCCAAACAATTATATGGGCCAGTAAAATATCGGAGATTGATGCTCGTTTAAGTCGGGAAATAGACTCCACTATGGAGCTCATCAACGAGGCTTCCAAAATATTGAGTGGGAGCACGAGATTTTATATCGCACTGTGATACGAAACAAAAAGTCTTTGTTTGCATTTGATGAACGGTATGAAAAACCTGACATGTCTCTTTATCTTATCCATTTATTTATTTTTCTTTCTATGTTACATAATGACAAACCCACACATAATAATGCTCGATTCCAAATTATTGGTTGGATCGAACTACGTGGACTAGTAGTGAAACTGGAGGATCGATATCAGTTTCAAATCGTTGGAGTATGTCCTCGACTCCGAGCCATCACTAGTCCTTGGGAATTAAGCGAATGATGACGTTTTTACCACTTACCTAGAAAGGCAAAGGGACGATCTCAACTTTAGGGTTTATATGCTCGGACCGATGAGCATCGCGCTCTGTCGCATCCACAAGGGCATGTCGGCACAAGCAATGATGGCTCACCTCAAGGAGCTCTATAATAAGCAAATTTGATCTATCGATCTGCTGGATACACCACATGTCCGATGAGAACGTGGAGGGAAAACTACAAATTCTTTGCCCAAAGCATATAAATTAACTTGTGTAAGACAAGAACAACACTTTAGTAATTTGCAACGTCATTGTTCGATTATGGAGTCGAGTTTAATTAGTTTGACATTAACCATGACTCTCACTCGACCGAGATTATGTGATGGATTTATACGCTTGAGCGATAATCAATAATGGCTCGTTAGAATTGATTTAATCACATTTGTTCCCTAACCATTTGTTTGGTACCAGGGAATTGGCTAGGTAAAATACCGGACTCTTGGATCCTCCCGGAGCCGGTTGAGATGAATCTAGAGATTCGAACTTAAAACTGATCATCGTGATGATATTGAAAGAGAGAAAATTCTTCGGTCGAGTTTAGTTGAGATCAAGAATCGTGGGCAAGTGCAAGTCTATGTTTGGCTAAACTCGAATGTCCAAGTGCTTTAAGTTGTTGTTGACTTATTAAGGTTGACTTGGTAAAAAATGAAGTCAAGTAGGTTAATTGATTGGAGAGCCTTGATTATATGATAAGTTATCATTAATTGTGGTCTGTCACCATGTGCTCCAATAAGAGGCCTTTTCGAAGGTGTCACAGGCAAAGGTGTGTTAGCACGCGGTGTACATGCGTTGAGGAATTCAACAGTGTGCCTTAAGCTACAAGTTTTGAAAAAATCATATAAATATCTTCAAGAGAAATTTGGAACACACATTACTCATTCTACTAGGTGAATTACGAAAATCACATAGTAGTACGCACATATTTCTTCTCCAAGCTCTCTTCCTCTAGCCATCCTTAGGGAAGATTAAAGCTTGTGATAAAGTCGAGAGATCGGCGTAACAATTTGGCTGCCGAGGAGATCGTGCGACGTGGTGGTGCTGCGTCCGAACATTGCTAGGCGATATTCAATCAGAACAATATCAGAGCTAGGCGAGATCGTGCTATCACGATCAACACTGAAGGTAAAACGACATATCTTTGAGGTTTAGAGCTGTTTTTATTCTTAGTCCAACCCGAGTAGGTCATCGGATCAAAGGAATGAAGTCTATTCTTAACTCTGCACGAGCGGTTCTTGTGACCCTCGGGGCTACTCAATAGAAATTACAACAATGCTATCAGAAAAATTTTATGTATGGGTACCCGTTTGAAACATTTCTTACACTTAGGTACTAGTTGGAAAAAAATACCCCACAATAACTACTTTTACGATTTTATTTAGTTTTTTTTAACTAAACACAAAAAAAGATCCCCCGTTTCAAACCTAATATTGTAACCCACTTTTCATACATGAATAAAAATTTCCGCATATCAAACCTAAATCACATAACCCTAAACGATCAATCCAAATCGAACAAACTGATACTATCTCGAACGTCCACAAAAAATCAACGCCCATGATTTTCTCCCCCACCCTCGAATGCCTACTATTTTCGTGATGATCAACACGCTCACCGTTCTCAATAGAGGAGTTCAGTTTGAATTTGTCGCCATTGTCTCTTAAAGAAGGAAATTCTAATGCCTAGTAAGTACGGTAATGATCTATCTTTTCGTCTATTGTTTGAAATCGTGGTCATCATAGTCTAGTTTTCAATTAATTATTCTGTTAGAGTTATATTAGATCTCGATTATTGCTTTTTTTGTGTTCAGTTTTTCAGGTGATGCTTGATTAGGGCTTTTAAAGTTTAAGTTGAGTCTTTAAATTAGGTCTTCATATGCATTGTAATGGTAGCTTATGTTCCATTATATTGGTACTACATTTTTCAGCATAATGGTACTATATTTTGATTATTTAAGGATAATGTTTCTCACATTTGTTGAGGATTTGTTTAGGTATTAATAGATTTCTATGTTTCCATTGGGGTTTTTTTAGGTTTTGCTGGATTATGGCTTTATTAGGTTTAAATTGTTACTTTCATCGGTGTTACTCGAGTGGGGCTTCAATTTAAATTTTTGCTTTTCTAGGTATTGTTTCGGTCGAGTTGTAGAACCGTTGCTTTTCTGGTATGGTTACTGCATATTTTTTATACGTTATAAGCATGTTTTTGGTACTGTATATGCATTATATGGTTCAGTAGATTGGTATTCATTGCATGTTTGAATACAATAGTACTCTATTTTGATTATGTTGCAATTGGTATATTTCGTTAATGCAGTAAGACATACAAACACAAATTCAACACGTAAGGGTTACAAACTTTTTCCCTGTCTTTAAGGAACGACAAGTCGAACGGTCTGAGAGTGTTGTACCATATGAAACGGTATCATATTTGCGAACATTATAGTATCCTATTTGATCTGGTAAAGTATCCTATTATGCATGTATAGCACCACACATAAGTAGTTTGTAGTAAGAAAAAATATAGTTAGTCTTGTAAAAGATTCTCTAATAGGCAAATCTAACAAGCCAGACATGACACGTCAGAGATTTTTTTCAGAAACTTTTGAATTGTTTTTTAACTTATAGGGCTTTGAATATGTCATACCAATTTACTACACTTGCAGTACCATTTTAATATTGTTGGAGTATATTTTCCAGATATGAACCGGCGGCTCATGTGCCTGAGCTGGCTGCTGAGCCGATGAAGAAGGGTTATTAGAAAATGGGGAAACATTGTATGGCCCATCCGCAAAGGAATGATTTGTTCCAACGCCGTATGTAGCAAACGCAATTATGCCAGCTAAAATCCCTGAAGCACAATTCTTGGCCGTCATTGAATAACTGTTCAGATTTTCTCAGTCTCAAGTTTTAGGAGAATATGAAGATTGAGCATGAAAAAGGATCTTCACGAGCTGGGAATTTATTGAAAGGCTCTAATTGGTTAAGACTTGCGAGAAGTGTTGGCTTGAAGGAGAAGAGTGAAGACGTTGTTGGAAGAAACAGATTTGGGGTTTATGTAGGGTTTTCTACGCTGGCGGTATGGCAAATTATAGGGACAATGAATACAGGGACATAATTTTTATTTTTTTTCCGAAAAGTGGGGTGGCATAATAGGGACAATAACTTTCGAAAATTTATCAATTTAGGGTTAATATACGTTCCGATTTTATATTCTGGCTCCAACACCCGTTAACGTCTCATAGTATATTATCATATCTCCTTCAAGATGGACGTCATATCATAATAAAGCCACCGTATGCCAAATCATAAAAATGCCGATGTGGCGCCACATGAGAAATTTAAAATAAAAAATTTGATTTCCTTTTTGGAGATGAAGTAATTTATTTTTTTTTTAATTTTAATTTCTGATGTTCACGGGATGGAAGGCTATTTTTTTATTTTAATTTCTGATTTGGCGTCATGTCCGCAGTTTTTATTAATTGGTGGCACACCAGGGTTTTCAATGACGTGACAATCCTTCAAAACGTGCACGCGATCAAACGCCAAGTCAGCAGGTCTGGGCCAAAATACAGGATCAGGGTATATTGTCCCTTGCTAAATTTTCAAATGTTATTGTCTCTATAATGTCACCCCCTAAATTTGATGTTCTTCTAATGCCAGGGACAAAAAAAAATAAAGCCTAAAAATAAATTAAGTTTAATTGTAACGCCTTTTTTCATGTAGGATTAAAAGGTTTACTAAACTCTAATGGTTGTTGTTTTGAGATAATTCAGCATCACAGTGTGACTTAAGTATCATCGTAATGTGGATCGATGTGATATGTCATCATTGTATTTATGCTGGAGTGATATTTCATTTTGTATATCAACGTGATATTGAAATAGGTTAATCCACTCTCTTCCTCTTCTTGTTGATGCCTTCACCATTCTTCTTGCTTAACGTGGCCTTAGTTGTTGTGGATTGATGTACACTCTATAGAGAACATTGTCACCAACAACTAGTGGATCATCATGGGGCTTAAGTTCAAGTAGCTCAATACCCTCTTCCTCATTCTCAAGATGCAAATCCAAGTCTTCAGCAACATCAACAACACTCATACGTCTAACGAGGTGCTCTATCTTTACCAAAGATCTTAACAAGCTTATCATAGTACCTTGTCCCTATAGCCAATTCCAATCGGGTGCGTCTACAAGGACAAGTAAGTTTTGGATAAGAAAATCCTACTAGATATATAAAATAATAATTTAGCATGAGAAAATCATTATTACCTTGCACCAAAGATCAAACACATCTTTTTTAGCATCTACACATTTCTCTTTGTAATTTCAACAAAAACCAGAAACTCCATGACTCTTATTTTAGCAACACAATGTACTACCTCTTAAGCAACTTAATTCTATTATTTGTTGAAAAACCCCGGTTGTCCTCGGAACTCAAAGCACTGTGTACGTGCAGAATAAAATTTTTTGAGATTCTCGCTTGCACTCGTTGGCTCGGATTACAAACGTGAATATAAACATGCATGCAAACATGTAATAGGGAAGGGATGAATCCTAGGCATTAACCTTGACGCGCGTGGCAACTCTCAAGTCTTTTTTTTTTTTTTGCTAAATCGTAACAGAGGGCATCAAGTCCTTTTCTTTGCACTATATCATCATGTCAAACTCTCGGTGTATCTCGGAACACTTACATTCTATTAGATGGCTAGCAAAGTAACGTTCGTGTTTTTCTCGCAAGGAGCAAAGATAGAACTTGAGTGTGTGTGTGTGACGGCTCAAGCTTTGTGTGGCTTATGTGTGTGAGTTTTTCAGTAGCCCTATGATACATATAGGGCTCGAAATCTACTCCCTAGGATCTTCCCAATTTCGTGCACATGCATCTTAGATAAGGAGATATCTTGTCTTTTATTTCTCCAATCAATCCTAAGTTAGAGGATAATTTTCATATATACAAACTAACTTATAGTAACTTTTATCAATCATGTCTTGGATAATACCAATCATATCTTTGACCATATCTTTCGATCCTAAGCCTAGAAATCTCAAAAATATCTAGGCCCTGCACAAGATGTTATTTCAAATATTTTCTAACTATTTAATAGATACCTTATATGTGTAATTTTTTGAAATTTATGCCCGAGTATTCTAAATTAGCTCAAGTTAAATATCATATTTTCTCTTAAGTATTAGTCAAGGACTTAGTCTAACTCAACTCTTGTTAGCTTTTTCAATATCTGATATCGGCCTAACTCAAGCGTCTTAAGGCAGAGGTCCAGTAAGGCCCAAACACATGTTCTGTTCATTTCGATACTACATCGATGATCCGTTTTAAGGCCAACTATCAAGATTTGTCTTAATCGGCAAGGGAGGAATATAAGAGTCAAATATTCACCTAGCCAATCCCGTCGTTCTGGACCAATTTCCAATTGAGAACGAATGATCTTCTTCATTCGAAGAACCGACTACAGATTGTCTTCCTACGTATAAACCCTTATTATATATCCCGGTCCAGTCAGAGTTATGGTTATTCAACCTCACTGAACTTGACACTTCGATTGAATCATGAAAATGCAAAATTGCCAAACTACCTCTTTGTCTGACATGAGTAAGTTTATACGCTTGTCAGAGACATCGTAATTTCGCGTCCCCGAGTTCCCATAGGACATATATCTTAATTACTTGTAAAATTATGAATTTGTACTTGGCGGTCAATGCCCGATAATCACCCATTGTTGTCAAGACTGTATTTTTTCGCTGACCCATGCAATAGAAATTTAGGCCTAGCAAAACTAGCGACAAGTCAGTACCCCAAGTCACTCTGTCAGCGTCCCTTCGGTCTAAACCTCACGCGTACTGCTACAACCAATTTTGATTTTGACACTCTCGATTAATCAGCTATATGATCGTACAATTATGAGCCAATGTTCGATTACAATCAATCACCTCGAGACTTCCGACTTCCCTAAGTGAACAATTGGCACAATCATTATAAAGTTATCGACAAATAAGTTGTACTCGATCGCCTAGAACCCAACTATAGCCTTAGAATTATGGACATCTTTAATGTTAGAGGTTTTGATTCCAGCGGTGCCGCCCTTTCTAGTCCCATGAAAATTAGTGACTTAAATCGACACATATGATTTTTATTTATTGTTAAATGGATACTTAGTAAAAACTCGAAATCAACCAACAAATAAATGACAATGCCTTTCACGCACATAATATAATTTACAAACGATGCATTAATAAAGTACATCGCCAATATATCTATGCTCATATAACATTTCGAGGGCATATCCCTAACACTATCTATGTGTAGAAACGATTTAATACCACTTCGGCAATGCTGCGGTTAATGACATCACCGTGTGTGCATGAAATCCAACATAGACTGAATTAATTTGGCATCATCCTCTTCACTCCAAATCTTCTTTCTTGCATCACCTTAACCCTGGTTGACGTCAGCATTCCCTTTCATCTTCTTTTCAGCTTGGACGTTAGCAGACATGCTTTTGCCATCAACGCTCATTGGGATCACGTGTTTACTCAGTTTTCATCCTTTTCCATCAATAACAAATATATAAAAAAAACATAAATAGGAAGAAAAAAAGCGACAACGACATTGTAAAAAGTGTATAATCAACAGTAAAAATGCAGAAAAGCAGTATGAACAAGTGCATAAATAGAAGCAGAAAACAGTGCAAAAACAACGATAAAACTATTATTGTCCAAACTCTCCATTGCTTAAAAGATAATAAAAATGTGCAAAAACAACACAAAATGAATTAGAGGCATTCCATATCCATTAGGTAAACATCGTGATGGAAAAAACTCTCCCTAAAGTTAGACCATGCATCTATGACCTCAACATATTACACTTTTAGTTATTGATTAATATCTTGAGCTCTATAAGTTCTGGAATTGATGCATCTAGGGGGTGTAAGGGCAACTCGGACCTTATATAGTTGTGAAGCAAGCAAACATCGTGATAATCCTACACTTTGTCTTAGAAAAGAGAACATGTAATAGAATGAGAAGCAACTGCAGTCGAATGGGTATGATGAGATAAGATAGTAGAAAAGGATGAGATATGATATGGGTTATGCATGGTCGGGTCTGATGGAGAATAAAAAGGATGTGATATGATTTGGGAATGTATAGGACAATGGCATCGGTCCAAATGTATTTTAAAAAATAGCATCCAAATATGTAAAAGCTATTATATCTTAATAATTGGGCCCATAGTAACAAGATGTAGTTTTGTTAAATGTGAAGCGTTTAAGGGCGGGTGAGCGGGGTGTAGAACAATGTTGTGTAGTCAGTCATCAAGTAATAAGACTTGGGTTTAAATCCTCTATTACATCAACTTTTTTTACATCGAGTTCTCAGTATTCTCAGCGATTTGAGGAACCCATTATATAGATAAGAATTCATTGGGACAATGTGGGTTCTCAAATTGAAAAACTAACCTAAATTAAGGCCATTGCCTAAAAAGACTAGTCAAGGAGGCTATTTTTTTAAAAGTTTTTTGGTTAAAGGTTATTTTTCCAATAAACCCCTATTGTTTGGGTAATTCAACTCTATTGGCTTTCTTGCTTAGCGTTCCAAGATCAGGATTTGGATTTGATTTTCTAAGTTATTACGTAACTAAAATTAGACAACGGTAGATAAGGGAGAAAGGTTAAAATATAAGAGATATTTTTGTCCCAAAAGAAATATGATCTCATCACGGTGATGAAGGATCAACTAGCATCCAAATATGTAAGGACTTGGAATATCATCGCATTTTCATCACCTAAGTTATTCGTCATTCCCGTGATGGCTCATCACCTATGCCTAACAAACACAGTGGGAGGGGCCGGGAGAGGATAAATGTGATGTTTTAGAGGACCATCCGAAAACAAAACACTCCTACTGGGGTGTCTATTTGAATCAATCCATCATCGAGTATCACTAAAATATGGATCAAGGCAATGCATAATTATTGTGTTTGTTTGGGGTTATATTTCATTTTGCATTTCAAGATGATAATGTAATATTGCGTTTGTTTAATCACAATGAAGTGTTGGATTATGTTGTGTAAAGTTGTCTTTGAACCGATGTATGTTAGTTAGGTAGCGTTGACTAATATGTTTTGATGTACTATTTGACTTGATAATGATTAATGTTTCAATATGAAGTTTTAATTTTTCATAGCATTGATTATAAATTCTCTATATAATTTTTAAGTGTAAGTCTTTTATTTTTAAATTAATAAATATTTTTTAGAATTTAAATAGGTTATTGGTTAAATTACAAATAGAGAAAAGAGTATAAAAGTGATGGATGTTAAAATTTCTAAGGGATAATTTTGTCGGTAATAAAATTAGAAAGATCACCGCATCAAACTGATTAAGGGTCGCATAGGTTCTTTGGAGTGATCCAAATCTTGAAATATCGTTGGCTCATCACCTAGAATAAACAAACACGATGATGAGGAGATACAAAGAAAGGTCACCATCATTGATGGTTTAGAGGATCACCCCAAAACAAACATTACTTCAAATTATAGAGGGAGCTTTCACGTTATTTTAACCTGATTAGATAAAACGATAATGAAAATAAGAAACAATATATTATCTAAAGTGTGAATGGTTAAATTTCACATTCAAATGATACTAGAAAACTCAAGGATGCAATTATTCAAATATCAAGATCTCCCAAAAATTATCGATCTCGAAAGAAAAATGTTCAACCTGACTATATATAACATATAATAAAATAAATATTTAAAGTTGCATGTTTGCAATTGGTTAAAATGTCAGAATACACGTATAATTAAGGCACATGGCGTAATATCCTGAAAGCTTGCCAAAATAAAATCCTAAAATTCCTTAAAAAAAACTCCTCGTAGAGTGGCTTAGCGGTTGAGGAGTGTAGCTAATACCTATTTCGTGATGACTTCAAATGTCATGACTATCAAAGTTTAGTGTGACTTGGGGCAGGTCTCATGGACTAGTTACAATTATATCGTGTGAGGATGCATACTCAATAAGAAAATAAAAAATTATAATAAAAATAGAATTAGCTGATGTTTTTCTCTCCTACTCAAGATGGAATAACTATCACCATAGGCCGCCACAAGGAAAGGAAAACCAATCGCCAGACAAGGGTAACACCATCGTGCTGCTCTTTGGTGATCTCCACTCCAATTAAAATGTATACAAACCAATTTAAATGGGAACAAATAAGGTAAACTTGTCTCTTACTAGTAAATCTAGGACAGAGAACACACTCCACGTTAAACAATGTGGTAACGTGAAACGCAACAGCAATTGTTAACTATAGATTTTAAGTGATTCCTTGATGGATTAACCTGCAATGGATGTGTAATTAGAATTGTCCGATGGTAGCGTGTCAGTCATTAATGTAAACAATATTTGAGAATGTTACCACCTAGAAAGTAACTCTACCCAGACAGATACCCGAGTAATGTCAAGAGCCGAGGGGGGTCCTTCCCTTCGAAGGTGAACTGACGGATTCTAGGAAATAATATCCCGAGCGACAAAGTATAACTAAGACCATCGGTCTTCCTCTCGGGAGGTAGTTGAAGAGGTCGCCTGAGGAGGCAAAGAGACGTTTTACCTTTGCGAAGTCCGTTACGAAGAGGTCATTAAAGGACTTAATGATGATACTCCGTTACTCCGTCATAATCATTCAGTTAAAAAAGGCCTAGCGGTTATCAGAAAGATATTAAAAGACCATTAAAAAGAACGCAACTCAGCCCTCTATATAAGAGGAAAACTCGACTTCGTAAAGGGAGGTAAGAACTAAGAAAAAGTACATTATATACTCATTTAATAAAGCCCGGATTATTTCAACCTAGAAACTTGTTCCTGGGTTTCTTTCCTCCACATAACTTTACTGACTTAAGCATCGGAGGGGGTTCGCCGGCACCCCACCGGCTTCTAGGTTGACAAAAGACGAAGAAGCAAACAAAATACTAAGAAGCGTAGATGTTCCGCTTGGGATTGAATAAGCTACTCCGGGAAAAGTTCCCTCGGGATTTTATCCGAACGCATCATTGGCACCGTCTGTGGGAAACCGCATAAAACAAAAATTATGGCGACGGTCGGAGTCGATCCACCCCCGCCTAATGGGGGGGGGGGAATGCTTTAACCCCGGAGATGATGGCCGCTATGCTAGCTGAAGCAATAAACGTGGCAAGAAATAGCGGGCCGAATTTCAAAGAGATGGAAAAACTGAAGCGTAGAAAGAGGAAATGGGAGATGACCAAAGGCGGGGTAAACGGACGGGAGATGGATGGCGCGATAATTAAAGACAAAGATTTGAAAAAACGCTTTGAAAAAACGGAAAGAAGAATCCCTCGTACAAGAGGTAGGGGTTGGACGCCAACGAGATAGGGGCGAGGGAGACGCGCAATAAAAGGGATAACTGGGAAATTTCTGACACCATACGAGATGAATATGGGGAAAGCCCGGAACTGTCAGAATGGTCACGTTATAAAAAAACCACAGAAAATCTCTGAAGAGAACTCTGATGACTCGGAGGAAAAGATGAGAAATCAAAGGGCTTCATCAATATCTTCGGGGTTTCGTCGAAACATTACCGATCAGACAACCCGAGTAGGGAAAATCCGAAAGAAAGAACGGGCTCCCCCGAGAAATCCCCTAAAAATCGAAAAAAGGCCACCAAAGCGTAGGGACAATTTAGGAATAAGAAGCAACTGCCGACGGGTGGAGACAAGTTGCAGAAAAGAGAAGAGATAAAAGAGTTAAGAGAAATAGCCATCGCAAAAATTCCAAAGCACTCCCCTCGGGAAAGCCCGTTCACAAAAAGAGTGTTGAACGCTCCTCTGCCCCCCCCCACCCATCCACTTCCGCATGCCAGGGGAAAATACGACGGAACGAGCGACCCCTGAGAGCATTTGGATAGTTTTGAAGGGACTGCGACATTGTACCGCTAGAGGATGCCATCAAATGCCGGATCTTCGCTACCACTCTATTCAGAGGAGCGCAGCGGTGGTTTATGCTCTTGCCGCCTGGAAAGATTACCCATTTCCAAGAATTTGCTGAAATTTTCTCAAGGCAGTTCTCGAGTAGCCGGAAACCACCCTCGTCAGCAGTGAACCTCTTTCATATTTGATAAGTAGACAAGGAAAGCTTACGAGAATACCTTAAAAGGTTCAACCAAGAAGGATAGAGGTCCCTGCAGCTACGGGGGATTTGCTAATATGTGCCTTCAACAATGGGCTAAAGGAGGGAGGATTATATCGATCATTGAACAAAAAGTTATCGCGGAATATAGAGGAACTAATTGTTCGAATATACAAATATATAAGGGTAGAAGAGGCTCAAAACCAACGCCGAGAGGAAAAACATAGGTCAGCTATTCCCGTCAAAAATCGAGAAAAGCGTCCTTTCGCTCAGACTTACGATCTCAAAATAAACGAGTCATATGAGACAAGGCCATCCCACCACAAATGGAGAGTGAACAAGATCAAGCATTGGAAATTTGTAATGAGCATCGATTCTTACAAAGACCCATGGGAGCTGAAAGGGGACCTGGAAATCCGGTGTCTAGCGCATTCCTTGATTTCCACAGAGAGTACGGGCATACTACCGAGAGATGCGCTAAATTAAGCGAGGAGTTAGATAAGGTGGTGGAAGCTAATTCTAGAGCTCGCGCCTTACTGGCAGAGGAAAGTGAAGGAAACGTACGCCCTCGGGAAAAACACGATCTTACGTTTTCTAGAAGTCACTGACTGAAACGGCAAATTGCCCCTCAAGGACACCGTGTTTGGCGACCAAAACCTCCTCCACAAGAATACCCGAGGAGAAGGCAGAAAGATCAGGTAAACCCCCATACAAAAAATGGCGAACCCCGGGTACCCGCCAGGAAAGAGATCATTTTCCTCGGAGGATTAATATGATCTCTGGAGGCCCAACAGCAGGAGACTCTAACCGAGCCAGGAAAGCTGGGGCGAGACGATTGGAAAGCATGGGAATCCCGACAGGAAAAAGGGGTCTGGTCCTCTAATCTGTTTTGGGAACGGGAAAGACCCAAAAGACTCATATTGTTCCGTTCACAATAGTGGATGCCCCATTCTCCTACAATGTCATATTGGGAAGACCAGCACTCAGTTCCTTCGGAGCCATAGCGTCAGCACTACATCAAAATTTAAAATTCCCAGCTGGAAAGGATGTAGGGGAAGTATTGGGAGATCGGAAAATAGCCTGAAGGTGTTATGTGTAAGAAGTACATACTGAGATCAAGGCCTCCAAGAAAGGGGTACAAGATCATCCAGGTAGAAGTAAAAGGGAACAACTGTTTGGCATCAGGCAAGAAGAAATGTATTGTTCCGACGAAATAGAGGAGGGTTATAATTAAACCGCCTGAAGGAAGGGTGAATATAGCAAAAAATCCGCGTGAATATATAAAAAAGGAACTTGCTCAACTATTGTGAAAAAACCAAGAGGCATTTGCCTGGTCTATGGAGGATATGGTCGGGATAGATCGGACCATCATAGAGCATAAGCTCAATATATCCCCCAGTGCTCGGCCAATTTTTCAGAAGAAGAGAGAATTGGGACCTGCAAAGGATGCTGAAGCAAGGGAACAAGTAAATGAACTACTAAAAGCTGGACACATTCGGGAAGTACAATTCCCCAAGTGCTTATCTAATGTGGTGATGGTCCCGAAAAGCTCCGGAAAGTGAAGAACGTGCATGGACTTTAAGGACCCCAACAAAACGTGTCCCAAGGATTCCTACCCTCTACCCCGAATAGACCGGTTGGTGGATTCCACTTTCGAGCATGAGCTCATGTGCTTTCTGGACGCTTTCCAAGGATACCATCAAATAAAATTGGCAACGGAGGATTACGAATAAGTCAGCTTCGGCACATCTGATGGGACATTCTGTTATGTGGTGATGTCATTCGGATTAAAAAATGCGGGAGCTACATACCAACGCCTAATGGATAAGGTCTTTAGAGGGCAGAGATGGAGAAATGTGGAGGTGTATGTTGACGACATACTGGTAAAATCCAAAACTCGTGGCAGCTTCATAAAAGATTTGGAAGAGACGTTTGCAACTGCCAGAAGATATAACCTCAAACTCAACCCCGCTAAGTGTACCTTTGGAGTGCAGTCGGGAAAGTTTCTAGGATATATGGTAACGCGGCAAGGGATCGAGGCCAATCCAGAAAAAGTGAAGGCTATATCAACCATGACATCCCCACGCAATATCACAGAAGTACAAAGACTCAACGGGCAAATCACATCACTATCCAGATTCATAGCCCGGGCAGCTCACAGAGCCTCCCCTTTTTAAGGTCCTAAAGAAAATGAAAAAGTTCGAATGGACGGAGGAATGTGAGAAAGTGTTCCACGACCTCAAAGAATACCTTAAAAGATTGCCAATTTTAACTAAGCCACGGCCGAAAGAAGAGCTCCTAGTATATCTGGCGATTTCTCCGCAAGCAGTCAGCTCGGTACTCATAAGAGAAGAGGCTCGAGTACAAAAACCCGTGTACTTCGCCAGTCATGAA
Organism: Linderniella brevidens; assembly: GCA_004919715.1. Classification (NCBI taxonomy): domain Eukaryota; kingdom Viridiplantae; phylum Streptophyta; class Magnoliopsida; order Lamiales; family Linderniaceae; genus Linderniella; species Linderniella brevidens. Next base: position 12,828,379 of record SWDC01000148.1, read on the forward strand.
CTTAAAGGACTTGAGACCCGATATGCGACCTAGGAAAAATTGGCGTTGGCGTTAGTGGTGACAACGCGGCTGTTGCGACCCTACTTCCTATCATATCCCATTACAGTATTGACGGATAACCCACTCGGAAGGATTGTATCCCGACCAGACAGCTCGGGTAGATTAATAAAGTGGGAGACTGAATTGGGGGAGTATGGAATAAGGTTTCACCCCCGAACGACCGTAAAGGCTCAAGTGTTAGCAGGTTTCATAGTAGAAATTGTTGAAACAAATACAAACTAATCCTGGAAGGTATGTGTGGATGGATCCTCATGTCAAACTGAAGAAACGTAGAAATTGTGCTTTGTTAAATTTGTTATCCTTGTAATTAGGGGCGTAGCTTGTATTTTTGTTAGTGTAGGACTAATTAGTAAATATACCATGTATAGAGGTATATATACAATGTACACTACAGAAATCAATATACAAGATTTTCAGAAAATTCACAAGGCAAAGAATTCACATTCTAGAGAGAGAAACACAAACGAAAACTTCATCACTCTAAACATTTCTCTCTAGTGATCTTCAACCGAGATATTCGACCAAATGCAACTTTCGATAATTCATATTCTAATATCTAGAATTCATACCTAGATCTCTCATTAGTTGATTAATTAAGTCCTAACAATTGGTATCAGAGCAGATTGTGATCGTTTTTGTATTGAATTTTCTATTCTTAGATCAAAATTATTTTCCAGATTACGTGATCGAAAAACACCCGCGAAATGCATTTTGATCTACGTGCTGAATTTTGCGAATTTTGTTGATGATCCTGATGCTAAAGTGATAGATTATATGTTAGGAATGAATTTCGCACTTATTTCAATCGCTTAGAACATCGAATTATTTCTAATTTTCGATTTAGATCGATTTTACTGTTTGCGATTGAGTTTTAAATACGATTTGATTTTTGCCATAAACGATATATTTTGCTGTAAAACGTGGTTAATCTTGTGATTGTTCATATTCAAAACTCATATTCGAGTGATTATCCAGAATCTCAGCGTCAAACTTGAGTGTTTCAGTTGAATCTGGAATTTTACTGTTCCATTGAACTCGAGTTGTGTTCTACGATCGTTTTTCGATCGAAAAACTTGACTCTTTCGAATAAGTTCACTGGTGAAAATTTTTCTAGACTTTCACTGTTTTTGCGAGTTTCACTCATACATAAGACTCGAAAAACTTTATTTCCCATAAATAGTTTTTCGATTCACACATAAATATCGTTTTCGAGCCTAACTAAGCGTAAATTTTTTCGACGAATACCGTTTTCGCTATATAAATATCTACTTTTGACACGAAAAACATGTTTTACGATTACAAGTTTTTCGATCTAAAGTTTTTCGATCATCTAAATTCTCGAGTTAAAACTTAGCGAAAACATATTTCGATCGAATATTTCATACTCGAATAAATTTTAGTCAACAAATTGAGTCAAACATAACAAAATTATCGATCACTTTAATTTTTCGATTACAAATATCTCGATAAACTATTATTCGATAGGATACTTTTCAAAAAAAAAAAATTTCGCTCGAAAAATAATTTTCGATAAACATAACTCGAAAACCATATACTATCGAAAATTTTCGTTTATAAGGATCGAAATTTTTCAAATCGAAAATCTAACTGCTCGAAAAAATTTTCAATTACTGAACTTTTAAACACAGGAAATAAAACACGGGAAATAAAACCTATCTAGTGACTATAATTCATTATATCCTTTAGAAGATATCCCTAAAGTTGAGGAAGAAAATTATGATCATTCTAAAAATCTACTTTCTGTTATATTCCTACTATTATTAAGAAAATAGCTCATTTGAACACCTCCCTAGAAATAGAAAGAAAGAATTTTGAAGCAGAAAATAATGCTCTTTTATTGGAGATTTCTAATCTAAAAAATTCCTCAGGTTTGACTAAAATTTTAAAATCTTGTCCTGATTCAATTTTGAAAGACAAATCATTAATCGAGTAAAAGACCAAATTTAAGAAAACACCTCCCATTATTTTACAAAATATTTCAAAAGGAAAAATTCTCTTCAAAAAGCATAAAGGGAGGAAAAGAGTTCTTAAATGCTTCGAAGGCGAAAAAGATTTTTACTAATTCTTTTTCTACTCCATCCACATGTAGAGTAAGTAGTAAAAGAGATGAAGCAGGCAAAGGAGAGAGTGTCTAGCATAGAATTTAAGAAGAAAATTGATAGAAATGACTTATTTTCTAAACTTTCTTCTGTAAAAAAAACAAAGGACACTCGTAAGAAGACAACCGAATATCTCTTTCTTCAAAGTCTTCGGGTGCAAATGTTTTGTGGCCAACGATTGAGAGCATCAAAGCAAATTCGACCCTAAAGCATTTGAAGCCGTCTTTGTTAGATATTCATGAACTTCAAAAGCATACCGCGTCTATATCAAGTCTTCTGGTACAATTTTGGAAAGCTACAACTTCACTTATTACGAGGTGATCGAATTGGCTTCTGAACAAAACAGTTCAGAACCTGGACTTATAAGCTTGTTGGCACAAAGTCAACAAATTCCGACAACATCTACCTCACCGTCAAAAGAAGCAATTCCCGCCGATTTGGAAGACTTGGATTTTCTTTTTGAACATTTTTATCGAAATGAGTATCAAATGCATGCTTCGTCCCATTCTATACCAAGCAGCGCACCTTCCCCTTCTACGGTGGAAATTACAATTGAGATTCCCAACCCTCAAACTCCAACAAATGTTCTAGATTCTCCAAATAATTAGTGATCCTTCAAGTGGAGTACACACTAGGACATCTACACAAAGCGGACTATTCACGTACTTCTTAACCAAAAGGAACCACTCAAGATAGTCGAAGCCCTTAAAGACACGGATTGGGTAATCGCAATGCAAGATGAAATCAACCAATTCGAGCGTCTGACACTAGTTCCTTGACCACACGACAAAACAATTATAGGAACAAAATGGGTCTTCAAAAATAAGAAAAACGAGAACGGTGAAATTATCAGGAACAAAGCACGACTCGTAGCCAAGGGGTACAATAAAAAAGAAGGCATTGACTACGATGAGACGTATGCTCATGTTGCTCGTATCGAAACTATTCGATTATTTTTGGCATACTCGGCTCATAAAGACTTCAAAGTCTATCAAATGGACGTAAAACTCGCCTTCCTCAACGGCGTATTAAAAGAGGAAGTCTACGTCGCTCAACCCGAAGGGTTCGTGCACAAAAATCATCCTGATTGTCTATCGATTGGATAAATCTCTCTACAATAAAGCCCCTCGGGCTTGGTATGATGTTCTGCGCGAATTTCTAGTAAAGTCCAACTTTATTAGAGGAACAATCGATACGACACTATTCATAAAAAAACAAAGCAATGACTTGATGATCGTTCAAGTTTACGTCTATGACATCTTTTTCGGTTCGACAAATGAACGACTATGTCAGAAATTTGGTGATCTGATGAAGACAAAGTTCGAGATGGGCTTAATGTGCGAACTCCAACTCTTTCTTGGACTTCAAGTCAAGCAACTCGACGATGGAATCTTCATCAATCAAACCAAGTATATAAGAGATATTCTGAAGAGATTTAACCAAGACAAGAGCACACCTGTGAGTACTCCCATGTCAACAAACTGCAAATTGGATGCTGATCCTTCTGGCAAGGCAATCAACATCACAACTTATCGGAGTATTATTGGCTCTCTTCTCTACTTAACGTCAAGCCGACCCGACATCATGTTTGCCACGTGCCTCTGTACTCGTTTTCAAGCCGACCCACATGCACGCGGTTAAGCAAATTCTACGATATCTCAAAGGAACTCCCAACTTACGGTTATGGTATCCAAAAGACACTAATTTTAGATTAATTGGCTATACTGACGCTGATTATGCAGGTTGTCGAATGGACAGAAAAAGCGCATCTGGCGGAGCACAATTTTTGGGCGATAAGTTGGTCTGCTAGTCCTCAAAGAAGCAAAATTACGTATCAACTTCGACGGCCGAAGTGGAGTAAGTCGCAGCTGCCAGCTGTTGCTCTCAAGTTCTGTGGCGCGACTATGGGTTTGAATTTAATAACATTCCCAAGTGATTCTCAAAGTGCTATTGCCATTACTTGCAATCATGTTCATAATTCACGCACGAAACACATAGATATTCGCTATCATTTTATAAAAGATAATGTAGAAAGAGGCACTATAGACATGCATTTTGTTAATACAGAGCTTCAACTTGCCGACTTATTCACTAAGGCATTGGACAAAAGACGATTCAAATTCCTTTTTGCTAAACTAGGCATGTTGAATCTCAATCTTGCTTGAAATGTGCTTCACATGCTCTATTATGATTACGTATGATATTCTATGTGCTTCTTGATCTTCTTTGCTATATCTTGCGTGATTTTATTTCTCAAATTTTTTTTATATATGTAAATAAAAATAAATACAAATAATATAGTATATATATAATAATAATAGCATAACATAAAATAAAAATGGGGGATGATGAAAATTTTGTCTATTTTGATTTACTCACAAAAATATTTCTATGATATATGCCTAGTTATTTGCTTAAAAATTCATGTGACATTCTTTTATCCAAAGAGCTTAGTTTGTTTCACTAGACACAAAGCCACATCATATATATGAGAATTTGAGCCTCAATTTTTTAAGGAATTATCCTTGAGTGTGTCACACTTCAAATGATTGCCTTTTGATTTGTACTTCGTAGCCTCATTCTTGCTTTGTGTTAAAGAATTATCCTTGCTTTGTTTTAAGAAAGATAGTATCCGACAATGGGACCCAATTTAGCGGAAAAGCATTAAGAGAATGGTGTGAAGGGTTAAAAATCAAGCAAGCCTTCGCATCCGTCATGATCCTCAGAGTAACGGGCATGGGAAGTCACCAACCGGACCATACTACATGAATTAAAAACCCGCTTTGAAGGACTGGAAAAAGGCTGGTTTAATAAACTTCAAAGCGTCATATGGTCCAATAGAACTACTCCTCGGGAGGGAACAAGGGAAACGCCCTTCAACCTAGTGTACGGGGCCGAGGCTCTCTTATCGGTTGAAGTGGGACAAGGAAGTGCCCGGATAATGAGTTACTCGGATGAGAATAACGAGCTTCGCTTGATGGAACTGGATATGATAGATGAAGATCGGGACAAAGCTGCATTTAAAATGACTGTTTACCGGCAAAGGATTGCGCGAGCTTATAATCAGAATGTTCAACTCAGGGAATTTAAGGAATGAGAATGGGCCATGAAGGAGATTTTAACTAAGAAAGAGAAACTAGGCCATAAATATGAAGGCCCCTTTAAGGTAATAAGAAAAATTGGGGCGACCACGTATTACCTCGAGGATACAAGGCAAGCGGCTCGAGCGTCCATGGAATGCGATACATTTAAAGAAGTATTACTCCTAAAGGGATGTATCTACTCCTCTGCTTTTTCTTTTGTTTGTTATTTAATATGGCATTAATAAAATACATCTTTTAAAAAATAAAAATAAATAAAGCCCAGGTATGGGATGCGTCGCAGGCAAAGAGAGAATAAAAGTCCCGGTACTCTCGGGCACTTCGAAGACCACTCTCGCATAAGTCCTCCTCGCGCAGGCTGCTCGAGCATATAAGCCTTGGTACTCCCGGGCACCTCGAAGACCAGTCTCGCATAAGTCCTCCTAGCGCAGGCCGTTCGAGCATATAAGCCCCAATACTCCCGGGCACCTCGAAGACCAGTCTCGCATAAGTCCTCCTCGTGCAGGCCACTCGAGCATGTAAGCCCCGATACTCCTGGGCACCCCGAAGACCAGACTCGCATAAGTCCCCCTCGCGTGGTACGCTCGAACATAGACACCAGCACTCCTGAGCACCTCAAAGACCAATCTTCCGAAAAGTCCCCAAGGTACCCAAAAAACCTGGAGATTTTGTTTAATCATGCCAAACGGGTCCGAAGACCCTTCTATCCGTAGGCCTCGCCTTCCACAAATCACAGTCCATTCGGAAGGTATTATTTATGATTTAAACTAGGACGTTGATAACATCTTATTGAACTAAGGAAAGCACAAGAGCAGACTGATTCAAAGCGAAACAATGAAAAGAGATAAAACTAGAGCTCCGACCCTAACGCTTAGAACTCGAGGCACCACCGGATCCCATCACATTTCCACCGTTAGACCTCAACACTCTGGTGACCGCTTGTGGAGCGGAACATATCATGACAGACGCACTCGTACCAAGCTCACACCCTCGAAGATCCTCGAAAGAACGGCAGACATCTAGGAAGGCGAATGGATAGGTCGTAACTGAATAACCATGAAGACGAATCTGCTGCAGACAGCCCTGAAATCCCAGATCGAAGTGCTGAAACTCTCCGAGGCGGAAGAATCCCTTGCAACGATCTCCTCTCTCCCAGGAAGAAATTTCTCCAAAGCCAGCAGCTTCTCCTGATACACCTCCTATTGACCTAGAACCTCTGAAACTAACGCTGAGAGACGAGCGATCTCTTGGCCTTTAAGTCAAGCCACGATTGAGCACTAGCTCACACGATAAGGAATAAACTTGAGTTAAGGAAGTGCACCAGTTGTCCCAAAGATTCGGATCATGAACCCCTTTGAGAAACTCTTTGTCCTCTGACGTCAGAAAGTACTCCATGAAGTAACGAGTCGTTCGCCCTCCACCCCTTCCTAAGAAAGATGGGTGCGCAGAAAAAGCCCCAAAAAAGAAGGGTGCTCCTTATATAGATCGGTCGCGCGAAGGTACCTTGTTCCGTTTTGGAGAGGACCCCCTGGGAGAGAGGAGTAAACCACGCTTCACACGGAAACTTCCAGGTGGTGAAGAGGAAGGCGATACCATAGGAGCCTTCCCTCTTTTACCACGAGAAAACGACTTCGAACGATCCTCTGACAAGAGGGCATGGTTCATCCGAGCCTCTGTGAAAAGACGAAAATATAGGAGATAAAGGGAAGAATCCCAAAGATTTTACGTAAGAAAGGCAGTTACCTAAGTCTCCGGCAAACTGAATCTTCTCGGGGCCGAACCCAAAGTGACAGAGTAGATCGACCCTGATCAACTCAGGAACGAGGAACCTCCTCCCATGCAGCATGTCCAAGAGGACCTTTGAGTTGGGATGAGCAGTGGGAGAAATGGGGCGATGATGGTGACGAATCCAATACGACGAGGTAAAACGCATATCAGGATATTCCCGGGGATGCCTCACAAAGAAGAACTTGTTTTTCCATCCCATCGGTGAAAAAGGGTTATCTTCAGCCACTTCATAACCAGGGCGAAGGACAAGTGAAAACTCGCCTTCACTCTTTTCCTCCACACAGAGCAAGGAAAGAAGCAAGGGCACAATCAGGGGAAGCCGAGTGTAGCGAATCAAAATCGAAAGGTAAAGCAACAAGCTATAAGAATTAGGTGTTAGCTAACTATGGCATATTCGAAGATGGTCACAAAGCTCTCGAATGATGACAAGGACGGGGAAATGTAAACCCAGCTCCGCGTGACCTACGAAAAAGGTATGAAACCCTAAAGGGGAAAGACCAGCCACTTCGAGTGGAGAGGGTACCCTAACCTCAAACTCACAGGTCAGGCCTAATCTCCCTCTCATTTCATTAATATGGGATGATGACACGGTGGAGACATTAACACGAAACCAGGTAAGACCAGAACTTGTTCGGGAACTCTCCAGGCCACTCACCAATCTCAAAAAGCCTTTCCAAAGGAACTTTCATGTTGAAAATCATGGATACAGGGGGGACGTCTGGGATCGAAGGGAGTAAGCCTCACATCTTCTTCAGAAGAACTTAATGACATCATTAGAGAAGAATTCGAAAGAAAATGATGGGAAGGTAGACCAACGAACATATATATATATATATATATATAGGAGGGATTAAGGTTTTGTGATAGGCAAAGAAGGGAAATCCGCGCTAATAATCGGGGAAAAAAGCGTAACAGGGACTGCGATTGCGCTGCGATATAACTACGCCACGAGATTCTTGGGAATGTAATTAATAACCATCAAGGGAAAAGATAATTTTCATTAATTATACAAAAATTCCCGAAGGCGCACAAACAAAAGCGCTCGAAGGCGCGAATACACAATAATCCTAACTAGCCTATCCTAGTTGGGACAAACACCCGCCTCGACACCCGTAGCCGCCACCTCTGCCATCACCACCTCCACGACCGCCACGGCCACCTCGACCGTCTCCTCAACCTCCCCTCTTCCTCCATCCACACTAGCCTCCTCACCCACCCTCTCCGGGACCTCCACACCCACATCACCCTCGGGCTCCTTTCCGGTACCTTGGCCTGCCACCTCAGTTTGAGCAAGATTCTACACCGCTCTGGCCTCTTTGGGAGCTTCCTCCCCCGGGTTAAATTGGGTCGAGCCCTCGGGGTCTCTTCTAGAATGTGCTGCTCATGGGCAGGAGAATCAGAGGAAGTCAGGGAAGAGGAAACCGAAGACCCATCTCGACTTGCTCGGCAAAATAAGTATAAAAACCATGGGGGGGGGGACACAACGACGTTAATAAAAGAAGGGAGCCTAATCTCGTAAGAAGAAGGCATGTCGAAAGTCTCCCAAAGATGGTCCAATCGGGACGTTGGAAGAGTGGAAACATGGACTTGAAACTATGGCAGGCGCTGAGATAGGCGAAACTTCTCAGTAGCCCTCCGCCATTCACTGAGCACCAATCTATTGGCCTTGGGGTGCGGCGGAGAAGGCGGCATAGAAACCAGTGAGGTCGATCTTTCGGAAGATCCTGCGACATCATGATCGTTCTCAAGAATCGTTGGATCGCCGCCATCGATATAATCGATAAACGCCTCCGCCTCACTATCCACCGCCACGCAGAAGCACAACGGACTAAAGAACCTCTGAAGCCACACAAGCCCCCGAGGCGATCACCGGAACTAGAAGGCCCTGATCCTATGGGATCCATGAAACAAAAAGGGGAGAGGGAACTACTTACATAGATAAAGACGATCGAAGAATGTTAAAGATGGCACCGACGATAAAGAACAAACGCAGAGGAGTGAATGAAAGAGAAAAGAAAGAGAAGGGGAGTATTTATAGTCCCCCTAAAAAGAATATGAACCGTCTGATATTCGTTCGATCAATGATTAGGAGAGCGCCTCGATATCACACAAAAGGAGCGGGAAAAAAAGGTCCGCGTTTCCCTAATACACGTGTCAAACCCAAGTGAAGACACGAACGTCCAAAAAATTCGCCAAAACATTACTCCTTTTGGACTATTAAGAGGGGATACTAGTGTTACCCCCTAGAAAGTAATCCTACCCGGACATATACCCGAGTAATGTCTATAGTCGAGGGGAGGTCCTTCCCTTCGAAGGTGAAGGACGGATTCTAGGAAATAATATCCCGAGCGACAAAATATAACTAAGACCATCGGTCTTCCTCTCAGGAGGTAGCTGAAGAGGTCGCCTGAGGAGACAAAGAGACGTTTTACCGTTGCGAAGTCCATTACGAAGAGGTCATTAAAGGACTTAATGACGATACTCCGTTACTCCGTCATAACCATTCAGTTAAAAGAGGCCTAGCGGTTATCAGAAAGGTATTAAAAGACCATTAAAAAGAACGCAACTCAGCCCTCTATATAAGAGGAAAACTCGACTTCGTAAAACGAGGTAAGAACTAAGAAAAAGTACAGTGTATACTCATTTTACTGACTTAAGCATCGAAGGGGGTTCGCCGGCACCCCACCGCTTCCCCTCTAACCAAGAGTGTCTTTTTCAGGAGAAGATAAAGGGAAAGATAAACGAAAGACGAAGAAGCGAACAAAATACCAAGAAGCTTAGAAGTTCCGCTCGGGATTGAACAAGTTACTCCGGAAGAAGCTCCCTTGGGATTTTATCTGAACGCATCAGAGAAAATTTTGATGTATCCAAGCTTATGAATGTGAGAAAAAAATAGAGTAGATCTATTGCCAATGGACTATCTATAGAAATGATTGAAGTACTGAGAATTAAGAGGATGTCATATACTTGAGTTCATTGGTATTGTGCTATGTCTTGAGAGCAAACCCTACACATAGTGTGATAAATGGTTTTTTCAGCGAGTGTGGCAAGATATATGCGTACTGTGGGTTATGGAATTGAAATCCTTGACAAATTTTAACCAAGTTTAACTCAATTGAGCAACGAGATCTGACTTAACAATAATTCATTCTTTACTTTGATAAGAAGAAAATAATATGCTCTCCCTAATCAATTAACAAAAAGTTCTTTACATGACAGCGCCCACTAGCTTTGAGATTTAGCAATATCTCTTCCTATGACCTAGCTCATTGTAGTGAAGGCATTTGTATGTCGCCTTGACATCATTATGCACCATCTTCTTGGTCTTACGTTTAGATATACCTCCCTTGGGCTTAGTCGGCTTCTTCGCCTTATTATTGAGCGACCTCTTACATCTAATAATGGCGACAAGTGTCACCTCCTTTCTTTTCGTCTTCTTCATCTGATCTTGCACCATTACCAATTGATTTATCAATTTGGTCAACGTCATTGTGCGTTGTTCATATTGTAGTTCGCGATAATAACCGCATTGTAGACTGAAGTATAAGATCATTCTGGAGTTCACCATCCATGATGACATCAAGAACCATCAACGTCTCGATCCAACCGATCATCTTTAGCACATGATCTTCAACATCATTTCATTCAATCTTCTTGCAATTGCCAGTTATTCAGTGATGGTGTATCAGGAAGTCCTAGATTTTTTGTTGTTTTTAAGTGAAGGAGCATGCTATTCACGTCCATCGTGGAAAGGCTGAGTTGCAGTTCATTGGTCATAGATGCCAGCATACAGCCCTTGACCCGAGCCTCATCACTTTGCCAGTTGGTGTAACAACCCTGACCATCCGCACTGATATTGTCCGCTTTGGGCATTGAAGGTGCCTAATCGAGGATTTTCCAAGAAGTCAACCATCCCCGTACTGCTCTCCCCTAGCATGCTTAACTTAGGAATAACTATAAAGTCCAATCACCAGCACGATTTTAAAATGCGTCAATGAAAGATGTGTCAACATCCTTATGAGGCATGCTTTTTTTCCATCTTCACTCGATGTGGGATATCAAAATCCACCACTTGCAAAGGGTCCAACTCCCTCGCTAGCACACCTTATCCGAACACGGGCTCTGATACAATCTATAACAGCCCAGACCTCATACACTGATATTGCCCTCTTTGGGTGTTAGAGTTGTCTGGTCGAGGACCTTTCAGGATGTCACTCATCCCTTTAGTGATCTCCCCTAGCAGGCTTTAACTTTGAAGTTACTACGAACTAATATTTACTTGTACGGTTGTAAAACACGTCACAAAAACTTTCCTCTCTTCAATCGATGTGGGATATCACATTTGTCGGTCTGTTTCGTATCAGATGCTTCGGCTCCTGAGGCGAATGGTACCGGAAAAGCTAGTATGTACTCTAAGAGCTTCATACTTAGGACGATCCTCAAATTACGGAACCACTCCACACAGTTCGGGCCTACCAAAAAATTTTGTCATATCGTAACATGATTTTTTCGTGGTAACAGAAAGAACTGCAGATAGATGAACGTATGTTTATTGTATCATTCATCAAATGCAAATAAGAACATGTTTTTTTTTTACTCTAACTATTTTTCTCAAATATTTCATTCTCCCGAGATTTACTATCATTCAACAAGCGCAAATAAATGAAAAAGCATCACTTGTGAAAACATGTTTATCGCTATTTATTATGTCAAACTATTGAAAAACCGAGATTTTTAACAAGAATGTGCATAACCAGAAACTTGCGCTCACTAGCTCGTATTAAAAATATGAATGTAAAGTAAAGAACACATATAGACACGAAGGAGGTTGGAGCCCTAAGCGATATACCTTTGAAGCTTGTTTTGCTAGCGTTCGTCGATCCCCGAGTTCAAGCAAATTGCTCCTTAAGCTTTGCACTAGATCGTCACGACGTCATCTCGATGTATCTCGACGCTCTTACCTCATGTCGGATGGCTAGAGAAGCAAGCTGAAAACTCGAGTGTGTGTGTGACGACATGGTTTTTCGCGTATTGCTTATTTGTTTGAATTTCAAGTGTGGCTACTATGTATATGAAGTGCTCGAAACTTGTGCCCAAGACTTGTAATTTTTTAGCTAAGCATGTGTTTATGTCAGAGATCTTCTTGCCATGTTTATCTCATATCATAATTGACTTAGAAACTTTGCATATATGTGAAGCTAACATATGGTAACTTTTATCAATACCTTATATAAGATTAATCATATATTGGTCATATCTTGCCTAGCTCCTACTCGAAATTCACCATGGCCAATTAAGGAACATTCTTTCCATGTATATGTCTTACTATATTCAACATATACCATACATGTGTTTTTCGAAAATCATGCCTAGATGCATTTTCAACCAAGTTATATCCCACATTTACCCTTAGGTATTAATCAAGTACTTAAACCAATTCAACTCTTGATGGTATCTCTTATTGATATCTAATATTTGCCAACTCGCGCTTGGCCCGAGGTCCAATAGGGCCCAAACATATTTTCACTTTATTTTTATACTGCGTCGACGATCATTTTTAAGCCTGACTCTCTGGTTTGTCCCAATTGGTAAAAGAAGAATCCAAGAGTTCAATATTACCTAGCCAATCTCGTGATACTGAAACCAATCTCCATTTGAGCACGAATGATTATCTTCATTCGACAAACCAACCGTGAATTTTCGTCTTACGTATAAATCTTTCACATGCATCCCAGTCGAGCGAAGTCATGGTATATGTTAAATTCACTGAAATCAATAACATGATAATCGTGATTGGATAAATTATCATATTACCCTCCATGTCTCACATGAGTTTGTGCATATGCGTTGGCCAATGATTTCATAATTTCTCGGGATTTTCATAGGACACATATCTTCATTACCCTCAAGACTTTAAATTCCGATCATCGTCAAACTTCATTATTTGCAAGACTTTAAATTCCTATCATCGTCAAAGCACAACAACTTCCCTTTGTCATCCAGACTCCATTTCGCCGACCACCCATACAATAGCAATTCGACTCTAGCAAATTAGTGATGTCCAAGACCCTGTAGTAAACTCAATCGGTGACACTTTGGTCAAAGGTTCACACAAACTACGATAATTAGTCGTTATTGACACTCCCCGATTAATAAGACATGTTATTATTACGAGCAAGTATTCAAATATTATCAATCCCCTTATTCAAAATCCTATCACTGCCACGACTTTGTACTTTCCCCAGTGAACAATTGACATATCATTATAGAATCTTTGACAGATCAGTCATATGCGATCGCCTAGCACCAATCTAGACTCGTAGACTTATGGATGTGTTTTATGTTCGAGGTTTTGAGTTAGTTGGTGCCGCCATATCTCTTTCCATGAGAATCAATTACTTAACTCGATACATATTAATTTCAGTTATTATTATTTTACCGGAGGCCTAATAAAAACTCGTCTTGACCAACAAATAAGTGATATGCATTTTCATACACAATAGTCTCATACCAACACATATTTTCGAAATAATACAATTAATAAAATACATGTTGTATATACCTAATCCTAATATGACATTCTGGTGATACATCATAACACAAATATCCACACACTGAATGTGTTATTGATGTGAAAATAATCGTTAATTATGAATTATGTGGTATTAATGTGACAACATTTATCATCACGACCCGTGATTAATGTCAGTAATTTTCGTTAATTATTAATATTCATGTTCAAATTGAGTCGATTTCACCTTATCCGGTCATTAACGTCAAGACTTCATCCGTTTTTTAGCGAGATTTGCGATTATGGTTTAATGCATTAGTCCATTATTACCTTCAATAATCAACGATTTTCCAGCGTGTTTCACTTTGATATGTGGGAGGAAAATTGGCAACGTACAGTTGCGTCTTTGAAAATTTGACAATTGTGATTGGGTGTAATTGTTGCATCTATTAAGGACAAATAAGTTTTTTCTTGGCGATTACGTAGTTTTCCCTAATACTGTAAAAAAAAATCGGGTCCTTATCTATGAATGAGACTTAATTTGGGATCTAAAATCAAATAAAAATATGCTACAAACCAAATTAACCCGATTAACAATGGGGCAAAATTATAAGATTAGGTCACAAAGTATACATATATTCGTTTTTGGGTCATCATGTTTGATAATTTCAAAAGTAGGTTACTAAATTTGTAGGTCAAAATAATTTTGGGTCATGTTTTCAATTTTAGGTCACTAAATATATATTTTTTTATTTTGGGTCATATGTTTACAAAGTTAGTTACCAAACGAGTGACCAAAAATTGAAAAATGTATACTTAGTGACTCAAAATCGAAAAATAAATACTTAGTGAACTATAATTGAAAATATAACCCAAAATTATATTGACAGACAAAGTTAGTGCCTTACTTTTGCAATTACCAAACATAATGACCCAAAAACGAAAATATATATACTTAGTGACCTAATCTTATAATTTTCCCTAATAATGGCCAAAGAAGGATAACTTAAATTTCATACAAATATAATACTGAAATTGATAACTTAGATTTCATACGAACATAATACTTAGTCTAGTAAATTACAATGAGCCAAAGGAAAAAAGAATATCACATCAGAGATGACACTAGAAAGATGAAACAAAAGTACGTGACAACAGAACGTCAATGAATCTTGGAGAGTTCTTCTACTTATAATTAGATAACAACAATAAAAGAGTTTAATATTTAATAAATTAATACTATTCAAGAGTTAGGTGCAGCATCAAGTTTGGCTCTTAGCTCTTTCCTGAGAATCTTTCCAGATTGAGATTTGGGGATCGCATGAACAAAAAATACTTTATGCAGTCTCTTGTAAAACACCACCTTGAATAAAAAAAAATTATTTAATGTAATAGAAAATAATAATTGAAAAATAACCAGCAATATTTTTATAACAAATAGAGAGTTTTAATTATTATTATTTTGCAACCTGCTTGGAGACGAATTCTTTCACAGCTTCTTCGGTGAGTTGGAATCCATTGGATCTAACCACTAATGCTACAGGTACTTCGCCAGCAGCCTCGTCCTTTTGTCTGTTCCACATTTAAATAAACACATCAATATTAAATAATATAATACTAATACATGCATTGTTTCTCTGCATAAAAGCAGACTTGTATCGCTTCATATGTAAGTCTAATTTTCGAGAGAACTTACGGTACAACCGCTGCATCGGCAATCTCCGGATGGCTAACAAGGAGAGCCTCCAATTCAGCAGGCGGTACCTAATTCAAGAGAACCTCATCAATTAAAAATAAGAAAAAATGAAGCACATGCATGTCAATAGTTTTAGCTGATCGATCAATCAATAATAAAAAAAGGATAAATAACCTTCAATACTCTTTAATGTTTCAACTTCCTGATCAGTACCTTTCCAAGTATTTCTTCCTGTTCAGTATTCATTTGCGAAAAATTGTGTGTTTAATACCACCAAACATTCAAAAGAAGAAAATTACCATTCTTTACAGATTCAGTTATACCAAATGATCTCATTATTATACCAATATATTAATTTATTATATCAACTGTTATCACTGCTATACCAAGTCAAATTTAAGAGTATTATATCACTATTATACCAAGTGTTCCTATTATTATACCAATATATTTAATTATTATATCAACTGTTATCACTGTTATACCAAGTCAAATTTAAGAGTATTATATCACTATTATACCAAGTGTTCCCATTATTATACCAATATATTCAATTATTATACCAAATGTTATCACTGTAATAACAAAAGTAATGTTATTATAATATCCGAATTGTTTGCTATTCGTTCGAATTTAGTGGTAGAATAATCAATTTTATTGGTAGAATAATCAATTTTATTGGTAGATTAATCAATTTTATTGATATAGTAAGCGGTTTTGTTGGTATAATAATCGTGTTTTGTGGTATAATACGCAAAAATCACTTTCATATAATACGCAAAAAACATTATTTTTGGTATAACAGTGATAATGGTTAGTATAATAATTGAATATATTGGTATAATAATGAGAACAATTGGTATAATAGTGATAACAGTTGGTATAAAAGTGATAACAGTTGATATAATATTCTTCAATTTGACTTGGTATAAAACTGGAGTGAATTGAAATAATATTTATGTATGAAGAAAGGTTATTTCTGTTCTTTTAACGCTTTTTAGGTACCAAACACACAATTTTTTTTCAGATGGGTATCTAACAGGAAGAAATAATTCGAGGGGTATTTAAGAGGGATTTGAAACTTCAAGGGTAATGAAAGAAAATTTACCCATAAAAAAAATATTTACCTGAAAACCCTTAAATTTGATGAGTTCTTTAACTCTATCGACAATGAAGACATCGCCGTCGTCGTCGACGTATCCAATGTCGCCAGTGTGCAACCAACCATCCACATCTACGGTTCTTGCAGTTGCCTCAACATCATTCAAATACCCTAAATATAAATAGATTATGATCATTACATAATAATAATTGGTATTTATGTGTTCTTAATAATCTTCTTGTCATTTTGTTTCTTAATTAGCAAATAAATATTATGTATGTATGATGTATATGCATACCTTTCATGATCTGAGGACCCCAAATGCAAATTTCACCGGGTTTGTTACGGGGCAGTGAACAACTGGTTTCAGGGTCGACAACTTTGAGCTGGGCATTGCGAACCACATTGCCACACGACCCGGATTTCGTAGGTAACGGGTTCTTTGCAAAAGATGGCGACATCGATAGTACGGGCCCAGCCTCAGTCATCCCATAGCCCTGCACCAGTACACCGAATATTTAATCTCATGCGACCAACATATATGCATAATAATCTTTATTCATAGTTTTTTGTGTAATATTTGAATAAGTGATATAAGCAAGTAATTGGTTGCATGCGCGTGTTGGTGTTTCTCCAATTTTGTTATTTACGCCACCTACCGTTGTTCGTTGAACTTTTAGCAGTGCCTTGTTTGGAGTCTACCTAAACTCTTTTGAAAATAATAATTCGAATAAACGATTCATATATAGATATATATGTATATATATGTAAATGTAAGAAGAGAAGAATCAGAGAAATAAAAAAACAGCTAATGTTTGTATAAAAAGATTTGGCGAGCCCCTGCTCGTGATTAATAAGAATCTAAGTAGTAAGAGATCATTGACTGACTAGTGAAACTGATACGCAATACAGACATGGGCAGCCGGTTCCGATAACGGAACCCGTCGTCAACATTTCACCGTATTGTTTCAAATGGGAACCGAAACCGTTATTAATAATACTGTTCTGTGCTGTTTTGTGATTTTTTCAAACAGTGAATTGTCGAATTTTTTTTTTTCACAAAAATGGAAAATTTCCAGAAAGAAAAAAAAAAACTAAATCTGGGTGATCCAGAATCAGCAGTTCG
This sequence comes from Linderniella brevidens, assembly GCA_004919715.1. Lineage (NCBI taxonomy): Eukaryota > Viridiplantae > Streptophyta > Magnoliopsida > Lamiales > Linderniaceae > Linderniella > Linderniella brevidens. The sequence goes on from SWDC01000148.1 coordinate 12,845,883, forward strand.
TTTTCAAACTCAATTATGTTTCCTCTGATCGGAGGAAGTTCAATTACGTGCCCATTTATTTTGGGAAGAAAAAAGATACAGAGGATGCATACATAGTTTAATATTAGAGGACCACGTCTGCCTCACATAACTGGCATGAAATATTAGTTAGTTCAGTCAGGTGGGTTAGAAGCATTTCTCTGAATTTTATTTTATTTTTTAAAACATTCATAGATAAGTTAATATAAAACATAAAGGGTCAGCAAAAGTGAATCTGTAATTAGATAATAAACTAAAAATCCAATAGGTAAAAAAATATTCAAGAAATACCATCCCACCGTACCTGTCCGAAAACCGCCTGAGGCAGGCGGCTGAGCAGAGCCATCTCCAACTCCTTCCCCAGCGGCGCCGCCCCAGAGAGCACCAGCCGGATCGAACTCAGATCGTAGCTATCCACCATCGGATTCTTCGCCAGAGCCAAAACCAACGGCGGCACGACGGCGGCGACGGAGACCCTGTGCCTCTGTATCAGCTCCAAGAGAGATCCGATCTCGAATTTCGGCATCAACAGCACCGCACAGCCGGCGCGCAACGAGCACAGCAGCACCGAGTTCAACGAGTATATGTGAAACAGCGGGAGAACGCACAGTACGACGTCGTCTGGTCTCAGGTACAAGTTCGGGTTCTCTCCGTCGACTTGCTGCGCCACGCTGGTGACGAGGCTCTTGTGGGTCAATAACACTCCCTTGGGCAACCCCGTCGTGCCTGAGGAGAACGGCAGCGCGACGGCGTCGTTCGAATCGAACCCACCACCGTCTTCACAATCATCCTCCTCCTCCGCTTCGGAGAGGACAGAGAACGGCAAACAACCCTCGGGAACCGAATCGTCTACGGTGATGACCTTGAAATCGACGCCCAAGGCCGCAGAATCTGGGAAATCCCTCAATTTATTAACGTACTGAGACTGAGTGACGATTAGCTTCGCCTTCGAGGCTCGGAGCTGCTTGAACACCTCGTTGGAAGTGTAAAAGGGATTCGCGGCCGTGGTGACGGCTCCCACCATGGAAGCGCCCATGAAGGTGAAGATGAACTCGGCGCAGTTCTGCATGAGCACCATGACGACGTCGTTCCTGCCGATTCCGAGCTTAGACAATCCCGAAGCTACCCTGCGGCAGGTGAGGTGGGTCTCGGCGAAGGTGTAGGTCTTCCCGGTGGTGCCGGCGATGAGGCATGTCCGGTCAGGGTAGCTCCGAAGGTTCTGGAAACAGTAGGTGTGGAGTGGGAGGTGGTTGGAGATGGTTATGTCAGGTAATTTGGACACAAACACGTGCTCATCTGCTGTGTTTTGATCACGTGGCATCATCCTCCTCGGCGATGTTAAGGTTGATGATGTCGGTGGCTCCGAGCTTTGTGTATCTACAGAAGCTACTGACAACATTTTTTCTTTCCTTCCTATATTTTTTTTTTAGTGTCCCCAAATCAAGAATGTCGTTTGGTTTCGTTGCTTGTCAATGGAGGCTTGTAAAGAGATGTTATTTACAAGAGAGGTTAGGTAGGTATGGACTGGATTTTGTTATTTTTATTAGAAAAGAAAAACCAAAAATGAGAGATGGAATAAGGGAAGGGAATTTAATGAACAAAGAAAGAAGGGCAGATGTAGTGCTGCCAGTGTTGTCCATCCACGCTATATCTGGTTGATGTACCTACCCTTCTTTGCGTAATTAAACTAAACTACCATATTATTGAATTACAAGAACTTCAAACACTTCATCACATGCATCATGCATAAATAATAATAGACATAAATTTAATATATATTCCATATGGGTAACATGACTAAGTTAATTAATATATAACAAAACTTAAAAAGGTAATATTTCATCATATTCATAAAAAATGGAATGAGCCCATAAGTTGTGAACGTGTTAAAAGAGTATAAGACTATTGTTGTGAAATTATTTATCTTGTAATGTGTATTAATTATATTGTTAATAGAAAGATGATATCAAACACAAAATAGAGATAATAGAACTTTGTTTATGAAATGATACTTTGCATCCTCTATGTTACATTAAGCAATGAAAAATACATGCTATTTATAAAAGAAAACTTTGCATTAAAGTGTCACTCCATGCATCATCATTTTTGTTATCTTCTTCCATTTGCCAAAACTTCAATTATTTGGAGTGGTTGAATAATAATTGGACTCAATCATAGACATCCAATAATGTTCATAACACTCCCCCTTTGGATGTCCATTTAAAAGAATATGCCTCGTTAAAACCTTACTAGGAAAAACTCAGTGGGATAAAAACCTAGTGAAGGAAAAAGAGTACATAATTCCTTTTGATACGCTTTCATTTGTTGCCTCATTAAAAACCTTACTGGGAAAACCACATGGGAAAAACCACAGTGAAGGGAAAAAGAGTGCAACGCGTATTTTCTCCCCCTGATGATAATATCATTATAAATCTCGGAGTCTTCGAACTCCAATTGAATATATCAATTTCCTGAAACTAATTGGGGGAAGTGCTTTCGTAAATAAATCGGCAAGATTTTCACTTGATCGCACTTGTTGTACATCAATATCACCATTTTTCTCAAAATAATGGGTGAAGAAAAATTTCGGTGAAATATGCTTTGTTCTATCGTCTTTAATATATCCTTCCTTTAATTGGGCAATACATGCCGCATTATCTTCATATAAGATCGTTGGAAGTAATTTCTCAGAAAGCAACCCACAAGTCTGTTGGATATGCTCAATTATCGATCGCAACCAAACACATTCTCGGCTAGCTTCATGAATAGCGAGAATTTCCGCATGGTTAGATGAAGTAGCAGTTAAAGTTTGTTTCACTGACCGCCATGAAATAGCGGTTCCACCATATGTAAATAAATAACCTGTTTGCGATCGAGCATTATGTGGGTCAGACAAATATCCAGCATCTGCATACCCAACTAAAATTTGCTTTCGACTCATTAGAATAGAACAATCCCATATCAGATGTTCCTTTAAGGTATCGAAAAATCCGTTTAACACCATTCCAGTGTCTATGAGTTGGCGAAGAACTATATCTTGCCAATAAGTTTACAGCGAACGCTATATCAGGTCGCGTATGACTCGTAAGATACATTAGTGCTCCAATAGCACTAAGATATGGTACTTCAGAACCAAGTAGCTCTTCATCATTTTCGCGTGGTCTGAACGGATCTTTATTTACGTCTAAAGATCTAACAGTCATTGGAGTATCCAGTGGATGAGATTCATCCATGTAAAATCTTTTCAATACCTTTTTCGTATAAGTCTCTTGATATACAAATATTCCACTTTTCAAATATTCAATTTGAAGTCCAAGACAAAATTTTGTTTTTCCGAGATCCTTCATTTCAAACTCCCTTTTCAAACAACCAACAGCTTTGGTCAACTCTTCAGAAGTTCCAATTATATTGATATCATCAACATAGACTGCTATAATGACAAACTCATTTTTACATCTTCTCAGAAATATGCAGGGGCAAGTTTGGTCATTCCGATACCCTTCTTTTACTAAAATTCACTTAGGCGATTATACCACATTCGCCCAGATTGCTTTAATCCGTAAAGCGATTTATTCAACTTAACTGAGTACTCGTTTCTGGGCCCTGAATTTCTAGGCAATTGAAATCCCTCGGGAAGCTTCATATATATGTCACTGTCAAGTGTTCCATATAGATATGCAGTGACAACATCCATAAGACGCATATCGAGACCTTCTCTTACTGCCAGACTCACTATATAACGAAAAGTAGTTGCATCCACCACAGGAGAATACGTCTCCTCATAATCAATACCTGGTCGTTGCGAAAAACCTTGCGCAACAAGCCGTGCTTTGTATCTTACAATTTCGCCGTTTTCATTCCTCTTTCTAATGAAAACCCATTTATACCCAACCGGCTTTACATTTTCTGGTATACGGACTACAGGTCCGAAAACTTTTCGTTTCTCAAGTGATTTCAATTCGGCCTCGATTGCATCTTTCCATTTTGGCCAATCATTTCTTTGTTTGCATTCTTGTACAGACTTTGGTTCATGATCCTCATTCTCGTTAATCTCATTCATTTCATGTAGCGCTACGTTAAATGAGAATTTATCGTCAACGTTGACTTCGTCTCGGTTCCATCTAATTCCATTTTGGGCATAGTTTATCGAGCTCTCTTCATTATCATTATTTTCTGAACGTTCAGGTACATGAGATTCATTCTCATTGCCCATCGACTCTTCTCTGGTCGATAAATCCTCGGTTGGACCATTCTTATTATTATTTGCTCCTTTTCTTTTCCGAGGATTTTTATCTTTAGAACCCGAGGGCCTACCACGCTTTAGCTGTGGCTTAGGCTCGATAATATGTTTTGCAGGAACATTTATTTTTGCAGGAGCATTAACAGCTGGTATATGTGACTTTGTCACTCTTTTAAGGTCAGTAAAGCTTTCTGGCAGTTGATTAGCTAAACTCTGTAAATGAATTATCTTTTGAACTTCTAGTTCACATTCTTTAGTTCGAGGATCATAATGATTTAGCGATAATTCATTCCAACTAACATTTCTCTCCAGCTGTTTCTTTTCTCCCCCTAATGTCGGAAAATTCGATTCATCAAAATGACAGTCGGCAAATCTGGCCGTAAATAAATCTCCAGTTAGAGGTTCCAAATACTTTATTATTGATGGAGATTCATAACCGACATATATTCCCAACCTCCTTTGAGGTCCCATCTTTGTTCGTTGTGGTGGAGCAACTGGAACATATACTGCACATCCAAAAATTCTTAGATGGGAAATATCTGGTTCTTGACCATGAACCATTTGTAATGGGGAGACATCATTATAACTTGTTGGCCTGATGCGGATTATTGTTGCTGCATGCAATATAGCATGTCCCCAGCAAGACGAGGGAAAATTCGACTTCATCAATAATGGTCTTGCAATTAATTGCAAGCGCTTAATCAACGATCCTGCAAGACCGTTTTGCGTATGCACATGTGGCACGGGATGCTCAACATCAATTCCGATAGACATACAATAATCATTAAATGCCTTGGAAGTAAATTCAGCAGCATTATCAAGGCGTATTTTCTTTATCGAATAATCTGGAAAATGTGCTCTTAGTCGGATCATTTGTGCAAACAATCTCGCAAACGCCATGTTGCGTGTTGATAACAAACATACATGAGACCATCTAGTCGATGCATCAATTAATACCATAAAATACCTAAATGGACCACATGATGGATTTATCGGTCCGCAAATATCACCATGTATACGCTCCAAAAATGTTATGGATTCATTCTTTATTTTCACTGGTGATGGCCGAATAATTAACTTCCCTTTAGAGCATGCGACACATGATAATTCATCACTTTGAAGAATCCTCTGGTTCTTCATTAAATGCCCACGTGAATGCTCAATTATTTTTCGCATCATAATTGCACCGGGATGGCCCAACCGGTCATGCCAAACATTAAATGTACTGTCATTAGTAAACTTCTGGTTTACTGTAGCATACAATTCGATCATTCTAAGATATGTGTAATATAACCCAGAGTCAAAGGAAGGTAAAATTTCCATCAGAGAAATTCCTTTAAACACATAATAATTATTAAAATAAACAGATATATCACAAGAAAATATATAACTTAATAAAACACGCCTAACGATACCTATCAAACCACATAATAATAAAGCACATAATAATAATACATAATAGATTAGTTTTCTTCAGGAAAAACTAGAAATCCGCAGTTTCGAAATGTGTATTTTCATCTTTTGTCCCAGAAGCATAAGCCAAATCACTTTGAACAAAATTCGTTTCAATCATATTTTCTTTGCCCTTACTTTGTCGATATAATTCAACCAAATGTTTGGGCGTGCGACAGTTACGTGACCAATGGCCCGAACCACCGCAACGATAGCATTGCTCATCGTTGTTCTTTTGTTCAGTGTGCTTCTTCTCATCATTATTTTCGTAATTTTTCCTCTTCTGGGGAAAAATCTGATAACCGCCACGATTGCTATGATAACCACCACGAAAATGCTGATAACCACCACCGTAATTTCCTCGGCCACGTCCACGGCCTTGACCACGGCCACGACCACGGCCGCGATGTCCACCACGACCACGTCCACGATCATTGCTTCGACTATTATCATTATTACCTTTGACTGCATTCGCTTCAGGGATTGCAGTAGAACCAGTCGGTCGGGATTCGTGGTTTTTCATCAACAATTCATTGTTTTGTTCAGCCAATAACAAACAAGAGATTAACTCTGAATGTTTTTTAAATCTCCTCTCCCTATATTGCTGTTGCAATATCATATTTGATGGATGAAAAGTGCTGAATGTTTTTTCCAGCATACTGTCTTCGGTAACTGTTTCTCCACACAATTTCAGTGTGGCAGTCACCTTATGAACAGCCGAATTATATTCAGTTACGGATTTAAAATCCTGTAATCTTAAATACATCCATTCATACCTTGCCTTTGGGAGGATAACAGTTGTCAAGTGGTCAAATCGATCTTTCAGATTTTTCCACAATTCAGCGGGATCTTGTTCATTCAAGTATTCATCCCTCAGATCCGCATGAATGTGGTGGCGAAGAACTATCAAAGCTCTTGCCTTATCCTGAGCGTTTGTGGTTTTTACCGTATCAGTGCCGTCACCTGCACCCGTTGTTTTTGGGTCGACAATAGTGTCACCCAAACCTTTTGCTTTTAGATGAATTTATGCGTCTAGTTGCCAAGATAAATAATTCTTCCCTGATATGTCAAGGGCAACAAACTCGAGACTTTGCAAATTCGTCATACTAGCATGAAATACAAAAGACGTTGTAATATTCAAATCATAAACTAAACAAATATATGATGTGAATAACATTAATATTTCCAATATAATATCAATACAAGTTTATTGTATAAAAAAAAAATTACTTTAAAGGAAAATTACAATTAATAACTATATTTGGAAACAACTGTAAAAATATTATCCATCACCCGATAAGCATCACGGTAAATAAAGTAAGAAGCGCAAGATTTATCTTTGTATAAAACGACATGATTCTATAAAAAAAATAATAATCAGAGATGTATAAATTTAATTTCTCCCAGCGGTAACAAAATTTGTTCATCCGTATATTCAAAAGTTAATTCAAAATATATGATATTTACTTGAGATATCAATAAAGTAAATAATATTATTTAAATCGCTCTTTTCAAAATCTCGTCAAAAATAAAATTCCACTCGCCACCACTGGGATTCGAAATCTGGACCTCACATCACTTGTAGTGACGATATTCCGCGAAACCACTCGGGCTAAGGCTTTTTTGTGGTATGTATGTTATATTTATATAATTTAAACTGTCTGTAACATAAGTGTACGACTGTTATAAATAAACTTACCGTACATAAAATAAAATTACCATACCTCGATTATAGTTGTATAAAATCTTGTCCGGAGGTTGATCGTTGCCGGAGAGCGCTCGTGCTGATAACGTGTTGTGAAATTATTTATCTTGTAATGTGTATTAATTATATTGTTAATAGAAAGATGATATCAAACACAAAATAGAGATAATAGAACTTTGTTTATGAAATGATACTTTGCATCTTCTATGTTACATTAAGCAATGAAAAATACATGCTATTTATAGAAGAAAACTTTGCATTAAAGTGTCACTCCATGCATCATCATTTTTGTTATCTTCTTCCATTTGCCAAAACTTCAATTATTTGGAGTGGTTGAATAATAATTGGACTCAATCATAGACATCCAATAATGTTCATAACAACGATGATGATTTTGATTTTTTGGATTATTTTTTATTGAGTGGAGTTAGTTGCCTTGGTTTGTATGTGGTGGTCGAGGACGGTGTGTTTCCTCCAACTTAATAAAAATTATTACTGATCCAAGTCATATTATAGTATAATATTCTTCCAAAGTCAGTCGACTAAAAGCCTGACGAGTGACGATTAGGTATGAAAAGTAAATTCAATAATCAAACCTAATAAAAATTTAGTTATGTAACAATGATAAAAAAAGGATACAATAGGCCTTTTAGGACTTTGTTATTTGATTTTTTGATCATGCAATGCCGCCCGCGTGGTCGTGAGGCCCATAAATTTGACTCGACATTATATTGGTTATTTATAACGAGTGCGACTTAGTACGTGATCTCTCTGCCCACGATCTCTCTGCCCACTTTGTTTTTTTTCAAATTTGACATATTTATTATATTTGTACGTGATCTCTCTGCCCACTTTGTAAAGGCTCGACTCGAGGATCCAGATGTATAATTATCAAATAATCTGAGCCAACTAAGTTAAAATGTGTCAGATCCGATTATATCCAACATTGATACGGGTACGACTTCAACAAAATTTAGGTCCGAGAAACGTAAGATGTCGGAGCCAAAAGCGGACTCGAGTTGTTGAAAATGTAAAGAAAAGACCAAAAATAAAGAGGGACACTGATTTACGTGGTTCGGATCCGAGAGGATCCTTCGTCCACGGGCCGCCGAATAATGTTCTTCATTAATAGAAGGAGATTACACACTCAAGCTCACTTTCTCTTATATTTACATATGATTTGAGCCCCAAAATATAAAGAGGAATGAGGAGAAAAACAATGTGTGTTTTTGATGTGTTAGTGTGTGTGAAAATGGATAAAGATGATGTAAAATGGCTAGAATTTCTCCTTTTATAGTGCCTCTCTCTCATTTGCTCTTGAAAATGACATTTCTGTTCCTCCTTTCTGACCTGGAACCCACGAAGATGTAGCTTTCTCTTTAGTATTTCTGGCGGATGTCATTAGGATAGATCTGCCATCAGAGATATGTCAGCTCTACCCATCTCTTTCAGTTCTGCCATCAGAGATATGCCAGGTCTACCCGAGGTAACAGTTAGCAGGGGAGGTGTGCAACTCTGTTTCATATCTGCCAGTCATGCTAGAGGTAGCGGAGCTCAGGATTCCGTACCAAACCTGTTTCCTGTCGGAGGTAGCTCTCCAACTCTACCAGTCTTGCCTCACCTCCACACCTCATTTATACTTCGTCTGGTCCTTGTCTTCTGGCATCGTTTCCTCACCTCATGCTCAGTTGTTTAGACTTATCTCTGTCAGTTATGTGGCGTGCTCTGCGGGGTTCGGGGAGGATTCAGAAACGTCCCTCTCTCCCCTATTATGTCGTACCTGAGTCATATCTGGGGTGGTTCCTATTTTCTTAAGGGATGCCTCCAGAGGTTCGGGCCTCCAGGGGATCAGGTATGGAGGTTTCCATTATCTAACCGGGAGAAAGAGTCTTGGTGTAAAATTCAACCGCATCAACCACTTCCCCTACTCTAAATTGTGTTTAACGTAGTAACACATTTATAGTATTTTAAGTGCCATCGTGGAGCCGGGCTTAGAATTCCCGAATAGAGAGGCAGTGTATTAGAGCGGGACGCCTACCAGCATGGAGCTGGGCTTAGAAATCCCAAACAGATAGGAGTTTGTTTGCCGGCATGGAGCTGGACACCTGCCAGCGTGGAGTCGGGCTTAGAAATCCCCAACAGATATGCATGGTTTGTTTGCCGGCGTGGAGCTGGACACCTACCAGCGTGGAGCTGAATTTATATGTCCCGAACAGATAGATCGGGCTTGTCTGCCGACGTAAAGCTGGACACCTACCAGCATTGAGCCGAACTTAGAAGCCCCGAACAGATAGGTCAGGCTTGTCTGTCGACGTAAAGCCGGATACCTGCCGGCGTGGAGCCGTGCTTAGATGTCCTCAATAAAAAGGTCTGGTGTTTGCGTACCAACATGTGCTAGACATAGATTTCCTAATCGGAAAGATTAAGTCTTTATTTTTATTGTTTAAAGACTTATAATATAGTTCGAAGACTGGTTTTAGGGTCCATATATTTGTTTTATAGTCCGAAGACTTGTTTATAGTCAAAAGATATATTTTAGGGTCCAGAGACATGTTCATGTTTGGAGACGTGTTCCCCTTTCGAGCTTTTGGAATACCTGTTAGTCTAATCCGGAGACCTGTTACCGATTGGCCGTGCCAGGGCTTGTGGCCTCCAATTTACAGCCCGAAGGCTTAGGTATGTAGTTGCCCGAGCAGGTTGGGGCTTTTGTGTTGAGCGATCCAAGGAAGTTGGGGCTTATGCGAGTACACGGCTGGGAGTGCCGGGGCTAAGGTATCGAGCGGCCCGAGCGTGTCAGGGCTTATGCAAGTACGTACATGCCTGGGAGTGCCAAGGATTAGGAATCGAGCGGCCCGAGCATGTCAGGGCTTATGCGAATACGTACATGCCTGGGAGTGCCAAGGATTAGGTATCGAGCGGTCCAAGTGCGTCGGAGCTGACGCGAATACATGCCTGGCGTGCCAAGGCTTAGATGTCGAGGTGCTCAAGCCGGTTGGGGCTTACGCGAGTATGTGCCTGGAAGTGCAAGGCTTAGGTATCGAGCAACCCAAGAATGTTGGGGCTTACATGAATACATGCCTGGGAGTGCCAGGGCTTAGATGGCGAGCGACCCGAGCATGTCGGGGCTTATGCGAAGACGTGCGTGGGATTACCAGGGCTTAGGTGTTGAGCGGCCCGAGCGTGTCGAGGCTTACGCAAATACGTGCATGGGAATGCCAGGGCTTAGGTGTCGAGCGGCCCGAGCGTGTCGGGGCTTATGCGAATAAGTGCCTGGAAAGCCAGGGCTTAAGTGTCGAGCGACCCAAACATATCGGGGCTTACGCGAATATGTGCCCGAGAATGCCAAGGCTTAAGCGTCGAGTGGCCCAAGCGTGTCAGGGCTTTTTATGGCACACATGTTGGTGTGCTCCTGTTAGGGCCGCAGACCTACTGGTCCTAGGCATTTTGGGAAGACCAGTTTGGCAGACCCGCCGGTCTAATGTGGTTTAGGCCGCAAACCTGTTGGCCTTTGGTATTTTTGGGGGATCTTCTAATCTGGCATGATTAGGGCCGGACTTGTTGGTCTGTTGCATTTAGGCAGACCTGTGGGTCGTTGGTATATTTGGCAAACCCGTCAGTCTGATGTGGTTAGGGCTGAACCTGTTGGTCCGTGACATTTTAGGCAAACCTGTTAATCCCCCATTTCGAATTTTCTCCATTTTTCCAGCCTTAGCAGCATTATCAAAGGGGTCCGGAGATCATGCTGATAAATTTCCAAATTGGGGGTCAGTAAAGCTCGTACCTTCCCATACTCAAAAGTGAATATGCGGCAAGAACTACTGGCTAGAGTTTTGTGGTCATGATACATCCGTAACGGACCACTAAAATAATACCAACCACGTAACATTAAAACTTAATTCCTGCCCACAAGAATAATTTCAGCCCAAAAAAATTATTCCTATCAGTCCATATTTTTTTATTCTAGCAGCCCAAGAGAATAAAAGCACATATTTATTAATTTTAGAAGCCTAACATACTAAAGCCCATTAGAAACCTACTTAAAATAATTGTTGCAACCCAAACCTTTTCATAATTTCAGTTTGCCCCCCCAGATCTCAGGTTTCATAGCATTCACTCCCATGAAAAATAACAGAATCAGCAATATAGTTTCTGAATCCCGAAATGCAATCAACGGTGGAGCTGCCACCAGCAACAGCCGAGGCGACCTCGGCGAACGTCCTCCGGGCAAAAAGGTTACGGAGGTGGCAGATTGACCTCAAGAAATTAGAGAAATCGCGATTTGCATCCGTTCGCGTCTTGTCCGGTTTCTCCCTCGCGCCTCCCTCTTGAATCAGCATCAATGGCTCCGATGATGGTTGATTATAGTGAGGGACAAAGGCAGAGGATTCATACGGTGGGGCATCCTCGATTTCGAGTAATCGATCTTGATTTTCTTGGTTTTTATGAAGTTGTGCGGTTAGGGTTTTCGTTCGTCGTCAGGACTTTGGCCTCCGATTACGGCAGCTATCGGTGTCTTGCGGCCACACTTAGATACATCTGTGAACAGAGGACGTGGAGGGGGGTCTAACAATGGTCATCGGTCCCTCGACGAAACTGTGTGGGCTGAGCTACCCGGCTATGGACTCTGACGTGCAATCTCTTTGGTTTAGGCCGCAAACCTGTTGGTCTTTGGTATTTTTGGGGGACCTTCTAATCTGGCATGATTAGGGCCGAACCTGTTGGTCTGTTGCATTTAGGCAGACCTGTGGTCATTGGTATATTTGGCAGACCCGTCGGTCTGATGTGGTTAGGGCTGAACCTGCTGGTCCGTGGCATTTTAGAAAACCCCGTTAATCCCCCCATTTTGACTTTTCTCCACTGTTTCAGCCTTAGCAGCAGTATCAAAGGGGTCGGAGATCTTGCTGATAAATTTCCAAATTGGGGGTCAGTAAAGCTCGTACCTTTCCCCGTACTCAGAAGTGAATATGCGGCAAGAACTACTGGTTAGAGTTTTGTGGTCCTAGAAAATTATAAATATTTAGGAAGTGAGAATACACTAGACACGATGTGATCAACGAAAGCGTGATTCGGGGCGGATTACCACGAGTTCAATATCTCCCCCTTTCGAGCGGTGATAGCATATGTGTTCCCCGTGAGAAAATGAAACATCGGTATTTTGGGGGATGATGAGTGAGTAAGGCTCTGTTGTGCATGCGCCGTAGGACCTAATGCGACGTCTTTTACCCGGAAGCTAATAAAATTAGCACATGTATATATGGGGTTATGGTTTGAATAATTTGTAAGACAAGGGAATTATGTACCTTCAAAGATTTCTAAATCATCATCGAAGTCATATCGCTTTTTATTCGAATGATGTAGGATAGGTGATAGGTCGGACCGTCACTATGCTCGGACTTGTTTCGGGGTTAGGATCAAATCGATTTAGGCTGAACCATGGGAACTAGAATCCATGCTTTCGGGATACATGATAAGTGCTGCTTTATTTGAATCAGCAAGACGGAGTAGGCGTTGAAAATGAGCATGTGGATTGTCAAGTGGATCGTCATCTTCGTCTTTTGAAAATATATGTCCGTTGTAAGCTTGAGATTCTTCTTTGAAGTCCATCTTCGAATATCGGAGGAAGTGTCCATGAAGCATGTAAAGATGGGAGGAGATTTTCTTTTCTTGTTTTATTTTTATTTTTATCTCTTTTTTTTCTTTCTTTTTTTTTTGAATTTTTTTACATATATATATTTTGTTTTTAATATATATTTTTTATTTATTGTTTTTAGTACCAATATATGTATTATTATATTCTATATTATACAAAATATATGTATAAGGTTGTGGGTGTGGGGATGTTGGGTTGGAGTTGAGAAGTGAGATAAATTTTTTTTTTCGGATGAAGTTTATCGAGAAAATATTTTTCGTGGATGAGGTGAGTCAATTGTTTTTCGGAATGAGGTGTATCGAGAAAAAATTTTCGGATGAGGTTTGCGATAATCGAAAAAAAAAATTCTCGATAGTGTAAGCTTTCTCTGTAGTTTTCCATTATCGAAAAAAATATCTCGATAGTTTAAGTTTTCGATAGTATGCGTTTATCGAATTTTTTTTGATAGTGTAAGTATATTGAAGTTTTGCGAGTTTTATGTATTTTCAAAAGAAAAATTTCAAAAAGATACTAGTTAACAAATCGAAAATTATATCAATTTTTTTTGTATTTCTCCCCCTCAAATAATGCTTCCGATAGTAAAGTTTCTCTTCTTCGAGAGTTGCGTAGTAAGATTGACAAGCATACGATCTATTTCCCTCAATTCACTCATTTAAAGTTTTCTCCCCCTCAAAAATAAAAATTTTACTTCCTCTTTGAAAAAATAAGAGTCGTTCCTCTTTAAAAGAAAAGAGTAGCCCCCATCAAATTAAGCTCGTTTAAAAATACTAAGCAAACAAAAATGGTACTTATCATTTACGTGCATAATATGCATTTTTAATTTTAAAATCACCTAAAGTTTTGAAAATTCACATTTAAAATATACCATTTGAATTATTTTGAAAATAAATATTTTTCTATATAGCTCGTATGCATATGCATGGAAGTTCATTTAACATTTGCATAATTAGAATGTCATTGAAGTGTAGTTGTAGTAGCTCACGACTCTTCCCTTTATCATGTATGTGAAGCCACTACGTTAAATACCATACATGAGAGAATATTTCTCACGGTGCATACCAGTCATGGGTGTGGAGAAACAAGATACCAATCATGCTGGGAATCTGCAAAAAGAAATCATCGAGACTCGGATACCCACTTTTTAATGAGTCCTTTATTGAATGAGTCCATCCTCATTAGCAGAAGATGAGCTAAACGCAAGGAGCCGAAATAATCATTCGAAGTGGTCTTAAGAGAACCTTTTGGTTTATTTTTTGACTCAGAAAATTACACTTGTTTGATCTTAGGTGCAGGTGACATAGGTATCCAGACTTGTTTTTCCGTTAAGGGAGGTGTCGTTGGAACCCAATTCGACTCCACTTTTGGTGAGTTTGGAGCTCGAAGGGGTTTAAACTTAGAAGGTGTCAAATTTATATTTGGTCCTAAATCATTAATTCGTGTGCGTTTAGGTACCAAAATGTTTTTGGAATTTCCAAAGTTAGTCGTAGACATAAGAACCAATGTAGGAGTGAATTGACACAGAAAAGACGTTTCAGCTCGGGTGAAAGTGTCTCAGAGAAGTTTAAACATTTTCTCCAAAGCCAGTCGCATAAGATGTTTCTTAGAATGAACTTGGACTGAATACATCATGTAGGAATACGAGCATATAGAATTATAAGCATCACTAGCACATAAGCCGTGTATCTTACGTTGAGAATTCACACAATTCACATTAGAATGATTATAAGAAAAGTCATACTTTTCTAATGATGAAATTTATTTTCAAGTCTAGGCTTCTTAAATGAAGAATTATTAAAATCATTTGAACACGGTGAAGTTTGTTTGCTAGAGCTTGGAATATTTTCTTTATAGCAATAGGAGAGGAAAACTTTTGCTCTTTAAAATTCCTTTTCCGTAGCTTTTGAAAATAATGTAGTTTTTCCTTTTCTCCTTTCTAATTTCCTTTAGCTCCGTAGAAGTTTTGCTTAACATTTCCGCATAGGTCAACGTGGACTTAGAAGTCGTCACGGTTGACTTAGAATGAGCATTCTTTTTGTAGAACTTGTAGATGTCCTAATAGGACTAGGCACATGACAGCCACTAGAACTAGAGGTCGAGGACGAGGAGTGGATAGAGAATTAGTAGAAGTAGTTGGAGGAACTAATTTCTTCTTTCCTACGTTCTTATCTTCCTTAAGAGGAAAAATAGGAGAAGAAGTCGAAGTCGTGCTTGAAGTTGAAATTTTCTTAAGTAAAAAAATTTCTTCTAAAAGTTTTTGCTTTTCCATTTGAAAATATTTTCGTTCATTTTCCAAAGAAGAAGTTGAATCGGCAATTTTTGAACAATCTTTGGAATATAGCAAAAATTTGCTTCTTCCTTATTAGCCACTGATTCGTTAGGGGTATAAGAATTGATTCGTAGTCCGGGGATAATGGTGTTATCCGTATTTTATAACTTTCATTCAATTCTGTATAATTGTACGGAATTTCAGCCAAGACCTTACTTCTCCGTTTTTCGTCCTCGAGAGCATCGATTTTCGAATCTCCGGTGAAGGCCATGAGCTTAGTTAACCCGATTCCCATGTATCGTATATCGTATATCGTACAATTGAATGGATGTCACTTACCTAAGTGACACGGGTTTTCATATCCTAAGCCTTTCCTAGGATTATGAAATTCTGTATCCATAGGCTGATTAAGGAAAATTGTTTGGTCCGTCTGACCCCTTTTAGCAAGAATATCATCGAGACTTTTAATCTTCGAGTAAAGCTTCTTGCGTTCCTCAACTAAAATGTTATATCGGCATAAGCCTCAATTCCGCTCTCCTTCTACGACTTCTAAACTTTTGCTTAGTTCTTTAATTTTTCATTCTAAGGTCACTACCTTAGTCTAATATTTCGACATTGTCACGGGCCGTTTTTAAGTATATTTTTTCATAAGCACAATTTTCGCGTAATTCTAATAAGACACGGAGATTATTTTCTCATATCTCTTCTAGCTCTTTATTAGTCTTATTTTCGCTCACGGAGTAAGCGTCCATTTTTGTTTCTTGGTTGGGTTGGATATATGATCGTTGACGCATTATGTGGATTTGAAATTTTGTTTAACAAAAGGTTTCGTAAAAGAAAGAGGTATCGAAAAGTTTTTGGATAGAAATGTGGATATCAAAACTTTAAGACCGAAAAGTGTAGTATCGAAAAGTTTAGGGTCGAAAAGTTGAAGCATCGAAAAGTTGAGGTGTACCGAAAAACTTTTATACCGTAAAGTATGTATCCAAAACTTTTTTATTTGTGAATATCGAAAATTTTGGCTTTTATAAAATTCAGTACCGAAAAGTTTTGTTTTGACGAAAAATATTGTGAAGTATTGAAAATTTTAGGTATAAAAAACCTTTTGGTGGAAACCGAAAAGTTTTAGATTAATGTTCAATATTTCAAAAATTTACCAAAACGTTTTCTATAATGTGCCAAAAAAAAGTGACACCAAGAAATGCAATTGTCCAATGATACCGAGAAACTTTGTCAATAAAAGTTTTACGGTAAAGTAAAGTTTCATGATAAATTTCACCAGTCAATTTCTCAGTAGAAAATTTACGATATCGTTAAAAGTTTGTAGAAAAAAAAAATTTCTGGATATTTAGTGAAAGTTTATCGATAAAAATTTTCGGAAAAGTGATGTTGTGCGATAAAATTTTTTTAGTAGTGAAAGTTTCGCGATAGACCTTTATTGAGAAAGTTTTACGATAAATGTTTTGCGCACTTAAAGTTAAACCGATTTTTTTTTTTAGGTATGTACTGTTTGCGAGAAAAAATTTTCGATGGTGAGCTATGTCGAAAAAATTAGTGCAGAGATATTTCACGGCAAAAATTTCTCAAAAAAAAATAAAATTGACGTTTCTTAGTATGGAGAAACTTTAGCGTCAAATGGTGTCGCTTTACGAGAAACTTTATCGTGAAATGGTTTGTGCAACAAAGGAGTTTTACGAATGGGAATCAATTGTATAATATAATACTTGCGAATGTAATCACTTCACGAATGAGAAACTTTACGGGAGGTGTGCAAATGAAGGAAAACTTTGAGGATTGACCAAAACTTTGCGGGTTGACCAAAACATTACGTGTTGACCACAAAGCTTGTTATCAAGAATTTGTTTTGCGATATGAGTTGTACCGAGAATTGTTTTTGACAAACGCCATAAAGCTTAGTGTTAAAAACTTTTCGATAAACGAGTATAATTTTTTTTCGGTAAAAGTTCACGATACACAGTATTTACGTTAAAAATTTGCGATAGACAATTTTGGACCGAAAATTCTCAAATCTCACTCCAAAACACAAAATTAATTAAATTCAACCAGAGTTATGGATCGAAAATAGTAGATTCACAAATTTTAACACTCAATTAAATCATAAAAAAGCAAAATAGGTCAATTATTTGAGAAATCGGATGAATTTCACGAAGAACATGATTTATCGGATCTTCAAAATTCACGAGAATTGGAGTTTCGATCAATTAAAATTCAGCCCAGACATTTTTAAAACACTCAATCAAAGCCTAAAAACAACAAATTGTGATGAATTGTGAATAATTAAATGGAATCTTGAAAAATTTCCGAGCGCGTTCCTCAACAAAATTCGAACCGAAAAAAATACAAAAAATCGATCAAATCCTAATGTGTTTGCTCTAATACCAATTGCTAGGTCCAATTATATCCAACATATAATGAATTAACGAAGATCTAGAGATTGATTACAGAGATTTGAGTAGGTGCGGGAGCGTACGATAATTTCCTTTAAAGTCGTTTTTTCGTTTATTTGAAGCTCAATTACACTTTCTATCTCTACAAATCTTATAATGAAAGCTAATGATAGAGTTCAATCCTAATCATCACATTAGAGTTCTTCATATACCAAACAAGTTTGGTATATTTGCTAAGTAGACATAATATATGGCTTAGTTACGATTAAGCCCAAACTATTATTTACACTACAAGACTAAGATAAACATATTTATATTGAACACGGTAAATGTGATCTAACAAAATGACTTATCTAGAATGGTAAAAAGATATGATGGAGAGATGTTCAAGTGATTACGGTATACGTTGGACCCATTGTTTCAGTTTTTCTGGCGGAACCATAACTGAACCCTGATGAGATCCGGCCGATGGTAGTTGCTGACACAGACAATCACAAACATCATTAATGCAGGATAAATAAAATAATATTATTAATATAATATTATAATATTATTTTATATATCTAATAAAATAATGAAAGGTCCGTATTGATTGGCAATGCGGCGAGATCCTGGACATTGGATTTGGACGATCCAGATGAGCTGAAGACATATATAAATAGGCTGCAGTTCTTCAGTTATTATCATCACAGATTCATTCGAGATTTACATTTGAGAGTGAAGTAGTCCGAGTGAATTGCGAGGGTATCAGTTCGGGTAGAAACTGATACGATTCCACATCCACGGAGAGGTGTGAGGTAAAATACGAGTGGTAAAAGTCGTGAGGTAGTAAAAATTGAGTGTTGTAATTTTTACTATAGTGAAGATTTTTGCCGACTCGGCCGTGGTATTTCCCTCTTCGTTAACAGAGGGTTTTCCACGTAAAAATTCTGGTATCTTTTTTACTTTGCGGTAATTTTATTTTTACCGTGGTCGTTACTGTGCGGGTCCTACCAAAGTTACCTCGTGGGTCCCACTTTTTCCGACCGTTCTACCGAGCAAATCCGAGACCGATTTCCGCTGCGGGGCCCACTGACCACCGCGGGGACCACCACCCTTCCCAACAAGTGGTATCAGAGCCTAGTTGGTATTCTGAGTATGCTCTGTGGTTGCAGCTAAGACTGATCTTCCACATCATAAAAGATACTAAATAGGTTGCTGGTAGACTGACGGCCATAGAGAACGACGGAGGAATGATCAAGTTGACAGTAACGAATTACTCCATATGGAAATCGATGGAGGATTGATTACCTTTATTGCAAAGACCTCCATGATCCTATCGACGGTGAAGGCAAGAAGCTCGAAGGTACGAAGGACGATGTATGGAAGAAGTTGCAAAGAAAGACGCTAGGTGCGATTCGTCAATGGGTGGACATTAGCCTCTACAACCATGTAAGAAACAAGACGGACCCCCTGATACTCTGGAAGAAACTGGAGGGTATGTACGAGGTGACGAATACGCTGAGCAAGGTATTCATGATGCGAAAACTCACGAATATGAAGCTGAACGAGGGACGATCAGTTGCTAAACATCTGAATGACTTTGAAAGACTGACGACTCAACTTACAAGTACCAGTCTAGTCCTTGATGATGAGACACCAGCATGTCTACTAGTGGGATCTCTACCTGAGAGTTGGGACACGTTGGTGGTATCGCTTACCAACTCAGCACCAAGCGGTAAAGTAACGATGGATATGGTGAAGAATAGACTGTACAATGAAGAGTTGCGACAAAAGGACGCTGCCAATATTAGTACAGGAAATCAGGCCCTTGTCATGGAGAATAGGGGTCGGAGCAAGAGTAGAGGTCCGAAAGGATACGACAAGTCAAAAGCTAGATCAAAGTCCAGAGAGATGAGGAAGTGCTACCATTGTGGACGAATCGGCCACTTGCAAAGAAATTGTAGGCTTCTCAACGGAAAGCACAAATAAGACGATGACAAGAACACGTCTGCGATCGCCTCCAATCATGATGGAGAGGTTACGCTGGTGAATGAAGCAGATTGTTGTCATGTTGCAGATACAAACACCGAGTGGGTAGTGGACTCTGGTGCATCCTACCACTGTGTTCCAAGGCGTGAATACTTCTCCACTTATAAGGCGAAAAACTTTGGCACTACCAAGATGGGTAACCAAAGTGTTTCTCAAATTGTGGGGATCGGTGATATCTGTATCCAGACGAACGTGGGCTGCACATTAAGGCTGAAGGATGTGCGGCATATTCCAGATCTTCGTCTGAACTTGATTTCTGTGAAGGTGCTGGACAACGAAGTATTCTACAACGAGATGGGTGATAGCAACTGGAAACTCACCAAAGGATCATTGGTGGTAGCAAGAGGAAAGTTATGCTGCTCGCTGTAAAAGATGCACGTGGTGATATGTGCTAACCAACTGAACGCAGTTGAAGATGATAAAATTTGTGGCATAGACAGCTGGCGCACGGAGGCGAGAAGGGGTTGAATATCTTGGCGGAAAGTCCCTCATACCGGTAGCCAAGGGGAAAAGCGTTGAACCCCTGCGATTATTGTCTATTTGGGAAGCAACATAGAGTTTCATTTCGCAAAGAATTCGACACGGCGAATGAAGAAGTTGGAGTTGGTACACTCTGACGTTTGTGGACCCATGGAAGTCGAATCTCTGGGAGGCAGTAAATATTTTCTGACCTTCATTGATGATGCTTCTCGTAAGACCTGGGTATATCTGTTGCGGTCAAAAGATCAGGTGTTCTACTATTTTTAGAAGTTCCACGCGATGGTGGAAAGAGAGACGAGAATGCCGCTAAAGTGTCTACGCACAGATAATGGTGGTGAATATATCTCTCGGGAGTTCAGAGATTATTGCACCAAGCATGGCATAAGGCATGACAAGACAGTTCCTGGTATTCTTCAGCAAAATGGTGTCGCAGAGAGGATGAATCGAACCATTATGGAGAGAGTCCGATCGATCAAAATGGCTAACATATCTAAGTCATTTTGGGGTGAAGCTGTCAACTCTGCAGTCTACATTATCAACCGACTACCTTCATTGGTGTTGGATTTCGATATTCCAGAGAAGGTATGGATCGGTAGAGACATCTCATATTCGCATTTGAGAGTGTTCGGCTGCAGGGCGTTCATGCATGTACCAAAGGAACAAAGATCGAAGCTCGATGATAAATCGAATCCTTGCATCTTTGTTGGTACGGAAACGAGGAGTTCGGCTACAGACTTTGGGATCCAAAGAAGAAGAAGACTTTCCGGAGTTGCGATGTAGCATTCCATGAGCACGAGACCATGGGAGACTCAGACGTGGATGTGTCGAAATCCATGAGTGGCGGTGTTGATGATTATACACCAGCCAGCATTCCACACGACGATGCCACGGAGGAAGGAATGCAACAATCAGAACCTGAACTGGTAGAGCCAGCTGCCGGAGATGATGAGCCAGACACAGATGAGCCTACTGAAGTGCTGAGCAGGGGGAGCCTTTAGAAGCAGTTGAACCTCAGCTGAGAAGGTCAACTAGGGAACGCCAACCATCTACGAGGTATCCGAGTTCTGGTTATATTTGATTACTGATGAGGGGGAGCCGGAGAGCTTCCAGGAGGTACAATCTTGCAGGGACAAAGATTGTTGGATAAAATCCATGCAAGAGGAGATAGATTCTCTGAGGAAGAATGAGACGTACGAGTTAGTTCGATTGCCGAAAGGAAAGAAGACACTCAAGAATAAATGTGTGTACAAATTGAAGAAGGATAATGGCAAGCTAGTCAGATACAAGGCTCGATTGGTGGTCAAAGGTTTCACTAAGAAGAAGGGGATCGACTTTGACGAGATTTTCTCACCGGTCGTGAAGATGAGATCAATCAGAGTCATACTGGGACTAGCTGCCACCATGGATCTTGAATTGGAGCAACTCGACGTGAAGACCGCATTTTTGCATGCTGATCTCGATGAAGAGATATACATGGAACAACCAGAAGGGTTCGAGGTTAGAGGTAAAGAGGACATGGTCTGCCGGCTGAAGAAAAGCTTGTACGGTCTGAAACAAGCTCCACGACAATGGTACAAGAAGTTCGATTCGTTCACTGGTGCACCAAGGGTTTAAAAGAACGGATGCAGATCCTTGTGTATATGTCCGGAGATACTCTAATGGTAAATTTATCGTTCTTCTCCTATATGTTGATGATATGCTAGTTGTCGGACAAGATGCAGAGATGATTAGAAGGTTGAAGAGAGAGTTGTTAAAGACTTTTGACATGAAGGATTTGGGATCGGCAAGGCGAATTCTCGGAATGGATATTACCCGAGACAGGAAGGTTGGGAAGTTGTGGCTATCCCAGGAGCGCTATATTGAACGAGATCTAGAGAGGTTCAATATGAAGAGTGCTAAGCCAGTTAGCACGCCACTTGCCGCGCACTTTAACTTGCGAAAGAAATCCAGTCCACCAACATATGTAGACGGAGAAGAGGTGACAGACGTTCCATATTCATCGGCAGTCGGAAGTTTGATGTACGCCATGGTGTGTACGAGGCCAGATATCGCTCACGCAGTTGGCGTTGTGAGTCGATATCTATCGAATCCCGGGAAGTCGCATTGGGAAGCAGTGAAGTGGATCTTGAGGTACCTGAGGGGAACTTTAAAATTATGTCTAACATTTGGAAGGGATAAATATTTTCTTACAGGCTATACGGATGCTGATATGGCCGGTGATCTCGACAGCAGAAAGTCGACGTCGGGATACATATTTACACTCTCAGAGGGAGCTATCTCATGGCAGTCGAGGTTACAGAAATGTGTTTATTTATCAACTACTAAAGCGGAGTACGTTGCAGCCACCGAAGCCGGGAATGAGATGCTTTGGTTGAAGAGATTCCTTCAGGAGTTGGGCATTCAGCAAGAGGAATACATAATATTTTGCGACAGTCAAAGTGCATTGGACTTGAGCAAAAATACTATGTATCACTCGAGGACGAAACACATCGACGTTCGTTATCACTGGCTCATACTGGCAATTGAGGAGAAAGCGTTCAAGCTAGAGAAGATCCACACTGACAAGAATGTTGCGGACATTCTCACGAAGGCTATTCCAAGGGAAAAGACGGAGTTCTTTGCGGAACTCGCCGGGACGGGCTATCGCTGAGGCGGTAGAAGATCTCCCCCGCAAATGGTGAATGCGGCTGGAGGGGGAGAATTGATCAAATCCAGCCGATGATAGTTGCCGACACAGACAATCACAAACATCATTAATGCAAGATAAAATAAAATAATATTATTAATATAATATTATAATATTATTTTATATATCTAATAAAATAATGAAAGGTCCATATTGATCGGCAACGCGGCGAGATCCTGGACATTGGATTTGGACGATCTAGATGAGCTGAAGACATCTATAAATAGGCTGCAGTTCTTCAGTTATTATCATCACAGATTCATTCGAGATTTACATTTGAGAGTGAAGTAGTCCGAGTGAATTGTGAGGGTATCAGTTCGGGTAGAAACTGATAGGATTCCACATCCACAGAGAGGTGTTAGGTAAAATACGAGTGGTAAAAGTCGTGACATAGTAAAAATTGAGTGTTGTAATTTTTACTATAGTGAAGATTTTTGCCGACTCGGCCGTGGTTATTTCCTCTTCGTTAACAGAGAGTTTTCCACGTAAAAATTCTGGTATCTTTCTTACTTTCCGGTAATCTTATTTTTACCGTGGTCGTTACTGTGAGGGTCCCACCAAAGTTACCTCGTGGGTCCCACTTTTCCCAACCGTTCTACCGAGCAAATCCGGGACCAATTTCCGCTGCGGGGCCCACTGACCACCGCGGGGCCCACCACCCTCCCCAACAAACCCTAGTATATATAGTGTGTTTGGTTGGAGGAATGAGTTTAGATGATATTAATTTTAGTTGGGTTTATGTAATTGGGTATGGGTTTTTTTTTGGATTTTAGTTGATGGGATTAAGTAATAATGTCTGATATGTTTGGTAGATGTGTTTAGATGGTATTATGTTTAGATAAATACAATTACAATTTTATCCTTTTTTAATTAAATGGTTGTTTCCCTTTTGTCTGCGTAGTACCCTCTGGACAACCACCACCGCATTCGAAATCTCCGGTTCTCTCTTCTACAAAATTTGGGAAGCACCACCGCTCCTTCCAATCTCTTCGACGGGTACCTGGACAGAGCAGAGAGATGAGGGGAGTAGAGAGAAGGGGAGAGAGAGATATAGAGAAGAAGAGAGAGGTAGAGAGAGACGAGAAGAGAGAGATAAAGATAGAGAGAGGCGAGAGAGAGAGAGACTACTTTTGAAAAAAAAAGAAGATAAATAAAATTTAAAATAAAAGGATAAATTTTTCCAGAAGGGGTGTAATTACATAAAGGGAGGGATAAATGCTCCTTTGATTAATATCCAATATGAGGTATTAGGGTGGTATTAACTATACTTCACCTTTAAGTAAACCATTCATCCAAACACCACTTTAGTTAATCCTAACTTTCATAATCTCCCCTTATACCCCCAACCAAATATTTGATGATGAGAAAGAGTTCATTCATAAGCAAGCTAAGTCAAAAATTCAAATATCGAGCAAAAAAGTTCAAAAAAAAAAAAACTTAACACACTCATATTAAAGGTTCTTGAAGAAGAGAAAACAAAGTTCACAACACCTCGGAATAAAGAGGGCCAGAATATAATTTTTAAGAACTTGATCGGAGCTGAATTGACAAATTTTGGAAGTTTAGGGTCTCAAATGCAATTACCAAAAAGTTGAAACAAAATGCAATTTTCGTCCTTGGAGCAGATTTGAACGAGATTTGCAAGGGTTTCTGCAGAAAAAAATAATAAGTCCGAGAAAAAAAAATTCTGCAAAATTATTTAAAAAATAATCATATTCTATTATTATATTTCTTTTATTTGGATTTCTTATGGGCTACGCGCGGTTTCACGGAGTATATTAAGGTTGTTTCGATTGTTGGTCAATTTCCCTCAACGTGTTGCTGAGTAACAAGTGGACGAATTCGATCGAGAAGAAAAGAGGAGTTTGTGTGTTAAAATTCTAGGGTTCTACTAAGAGAGCATATGCGTGTGGATTGAGTGAGCATATTTACGCGTTCGAGTGAGAAAAAAAAAGAAGAAAAAAGAGAGAAAAAACGACAATAATAACCTTTACGTGGGTAACCTTTACTACTAATCGTTTTCTTTTCTTGCAGTACTATGTCAGATTATTCTAAATGTGACAATAATAACGACAACATCGTCAATTCAAATAACTGATGATTTGTGGAAGCAATAACTGCTCAAATGGAGCGAATGATGCGACGAAAACTTGAGGCGGTAAACGAGCAAATAGATTAAGTTGAGGCACCCACACAACGTTATCGCAATACACCTCATCGAGCACGCAACTACAGAGATGAAGCTAAACTATTCGCTAATGATGAATTTGACGATGTCGACCATTTACGGGCCGGACAAGATCACCGATAGAGGAGGCAACCGAAATGTGATCGCGATGACAATGGAGGCATTAAACGGAATATCTCACCGTTCCAGGGCAAGAGCGATCTAGAAGCATATTTTAATTGGAGACAAAGACCTAATTTATCTTTAACTGCCACAACTACACGGAGCGAAAGAAAGTAACTTTAGCCGATTTGAATTTACTGCTTACGCCATTGTTTGGTGGGATTAATTGATGACAACTAGGAGGCGAACTGGTCCGAATGCGGTCGAGACATGGGAGGAAATGAAGGCTATAATGCGCAAAAGATAGTGCCGCCTCACTACTATCGAGAGTTATGCCATAGGCTACAAAGGTTATGACAGAGCAACCGCATGGTCGAAAATACTACCGTGATATGGAGATCGCAGTGATCCGTGCCAACATTGTGGAGGTCGTGAGTCGACGGTGACAGGGTTTCTCTCCATGCTGAACCCAAATATTGCAGATTTAGTTGAGCTGCAACACTATTTGGAACTAGAGGAGCTGGTACACTTGGCGATGAAAATAGAGAAGGAGCTCGAGGGGCAATTCGAGGAGTTCGCGACTCTTTGAACAGCCCACGTGGAAGAGGACCAATGGTCCAGCCGAGCGAAATCAACACCCAAGTATTATTTATGCATTATTATTTTATTTCGTATTTTAGTCTTATTTTTATTACGTCTTATTTTTTCATTATCTATAATTCGTTATCACGGTACCGTTTAGTCATGTTTTCTCACAGGCTTGTAATAGTTTGGGGTGATCCGTTTATCAAGGTAGCTCATTACTGTGGAGCAACCAAAGTCTATTTCACGTCCCACCCTACATCGATCAACGCATTATTCAGGGCAGTGCCACTTAAAACTTTTTATTTGCTTTAATTTTTACACATTGAGGACAATGTGCTAATCAGTTTGGGGGTGGGGTGACTCATGCTTTAAACTTTTTATTTGCATGTTTCGTTTTGATACTAGCATGATTATATGGCTACATAGAGTGCTCTATAAAAATAATGCGTATCACGAGACAAAGATCCAACTATATATGTGAGTTTGAGCCGATACAGAATTTCTTGAGCAACTCGTTACTTGCTCAATGTGTTTTTCATGAGTGTCACACATGGACTGAATATTCGAACTTGCTCTGTTATGCATGTCGACGTTACTTTGTGGATTTTTGTGTGCGAAAATGAAAAGGACACCTAGGATTGAGCCACTGACCTAAACATCTCTGTACCTTACTTGTTTACCACTTAGTGAACCACTTTGAGCCTTATTTGACTTATTTATTAATGTGGAGCTTAGATATTAAGCCATGTAGCCTCAAATTTAGCCAATAGAACATTTTATCAACATGTTACTTCACTAATCGCTTGGTTGGAGAGGAGCGAGAAAAATGTAATGTCAGTGCAGATTTGGCTAAAAAAAGTATTATTTTCCTGAGAACCCTTCCTGCGATATTCTCATTTCGAAATCGGAAAACCAAGAGAAGAAGGGCTTAGTAAAAAAAATTGCTAAGAATCCTTCATGCGATAATCTCCTTCCGTAAACGGAAAACCAAGAGAAGAAGGGCTTGGTAAAAAAAAAAAAGCACCGACGTGAGCAAAGCGAAAAGAGCGATTCAGTGATTAATGTCTTCGATTATTTTAGCTTACTTATCCTATATATGACATACCTTTTTGACCTGAGCCCCATTACAACCGTTGATAAAAGACCCTTTGATTCGTGCACGAGTTTTACTTAGTAATTGTGATGTGATATATTTGCAGGCCTAGAGTAATATCTTTCTATGTTGTGAGTTGAGCACTTTTATACACATCCCGTAAACACATTGAGTGACTTGAGCAACCCATGCAAGAGTTGTTGAGTGATGCACGTTAGAATTTTGGAAATGTCTTGTATGTTATGATATGATTGCTAAATATCACATCATGTTTCATGCTTCGCTGAATCATTCATTAGTTGATGATGATATCGACATATTATACTTTTATATTTTCTGAGATAAAACAGGATTAGTTCATTTGATGATGTTGTAAAATCCCAACTTGATTTAGTCTTATTCCGCTTTTATGATTGAGGACGATCGAAGCTAGTTTGGGGGTTGTTGATAAGTTAGGATTTTACTAGTAATTATACCCCGTAAAAGCATATTATTGGATGTTATTTATCTGAATGTCATGAAAAATCGTACGTTTATGTGCTATTTCGCATTTGATAAATATCGGGCAAAATCATTCTTATTTTAATCTTTTCGGGCCCTTTTGCAATTTTAGAAACTTTTGGAGCTGATGTATAATTTTGTTTTAATTTTGGAAATAATTAATGCATAAGCAGCGAGTGAGATTTGCTGGAGGAAAATTCGGAACAAAAATTCAAAATTCAAATGGAAAAAGATTTATTGCTCGAGCAGCAACCTTGGGAGAATTTCTATTTAAGCAACAACCCACGGCAGAGAAATTGGGGACCAAAAATCACGAAGCAAGCACCTCTTGCCACAGCCGCAGACGCACATCAGAAGCAAGCAGCTCTCGTTCACAGCCTCAATTTCAAGCACATCAGAGGAGAAAAGACGAGATATGACGGCAGAACCCTATCAAAGTCGCCCACAACACTAGAGAAACCTCACGGCCTCACCATCACGCACACAACCGAGGGAGGGCACTGAACACCCGAAGATTTCTGACAGCATAGAACTAAGAGCAAGAACACGATCCCGATGGTTACCACGACGTTTCTTCATCGGTAACACGACGAGAGACAACGGGGCGACGCGTGAAAACTCGAGCATCGTGAGGGACGAATTCTATAACCTTTAATATTTCGTTTTCAACAATATTTTATTTTAAATTCTATTGTTGTCTTCGTTTATTGATATGCTAGCCTAAGTTCGTTTGTAATTGAGGCCATATTAGGTCGGATTATGAATTCGTATTTTATCTAATAGAATGAGTAGAGTTACCTATTTCTTGTTTGCGTTTAATGCTTGCGTATGCTTGATCACCATATGCTTGATTTTTTTATTGGTTTATGAGAATGTATAAGTGATTAGACGGGTTAGAACAATAAACAAGGAATACCACGACTTAAAACCGACCAAATATGGAATTCGATTTCGTATGTGTGGTTTCCGAGACCTTAGGCGCCGAAAGCGTCTAAACTCGGGGAAATTCATAAAGCCGAATGCGTGCGGAGTAACTACAGTCATATAGAAATATAGTTGATTGATTCACTCTTCGCATAGGGTTGCTAGATATGTGGATAACATGTAGCACGTATGTTAGGAATTTCTACCTTAACTAGATTTATATTGCTTAGGTAAAATCAATTGCATGAAGACGTATGATTAATCTGTGCCGATTATATGCTTTAATCACGCTCGCCGTTATTTGATTCTCGCTATCTTTATTTTATTTGTTTTTATCATTATTTCGTTTTTATCTCTTTTATCAAATCATTCAAAAATATAAAAATATATTTTTAGTCTAAATTAGAATTAGGAATAATATTTTAGAATTAATCGAGCTGTCCCTGTGGATATGATACTCGGACCCACGTCCGTTTTATACTACTTGCACGACCTAGTACACTTGTTAGTATTCGAGTGTGTCACCTCGAGCTCGTTGAATGCTTGGGTTTGCATCATCTCTTCATGTAAGCATGTGGTTGTAATTTTGTTCGCTCTTTTGCCGGGAACAACTACTTTCGCATAAGAATCCAATCTGGCCGGCGGGGTCAAATACGAGCCTCTTTCGACCTTTTCTTGCACGACTCACGTATTGCATGTTCCTCTTTTTGACTCGCGCTTGCTCATGAAGTTTCTCGTTTGCTGCTGTTGTTTTCTTTTTGATCACTTCCACAACTCTCGCAATCTGAAGTCGCAGGGCATGGGTTTTGGGAGCGGGCTGCTGATGCATTGTAAATTCCGATCGAGATGGTCCTTGGGACTCAAATGCAGCAATGTTTATCTTTTCTTGACCATCTTTAATACTAACAAATGAGTCGCTAGCGTGATTCACATCATCGCCGGGCAACAAATTCGAACCAACAAGAACCTGAGTTTCCTGATCATCTCTACCTTGGTGGCTTGGTCCTTCATTGCGGCTTTCCTCCTCAATTACTTGAATGCTCATTGCCCTCGAAGCCACTGACTCCTCTCCACGCGCGGAATAATTGAGGACTGCTAATATTCGTTCCACCTTTATCTCTCAACCATGATATGCTTCGAGCTCTTTTTGGCCATGAATCGTACGTAGATTGATTTGAACGCTCCTAAGATCGTCTCGGGCTGGCCGTGCTCTTCTCCTATTTCTCTCGAGCATCTTCGAATCCCCTTCTTCATTTTGCCCTTAATATGCCCCAAGTTTGCTTGACTTTTACGTTCCCTCGTTGGTTGTTTAGTTCCCGCAATTCTTCCAAGATGGGTACGTAGTCGTTATTTTTCGCTCCACCACTTCTGTGAAGTCTTGTAACATTTGAATTGGCAGCAGTGCTCCAGACATGTTCTCAAATTTTGCTTTTCCTAAGATATTCCTCAAGTCCCCTACTCGAAATGTCACTCACCAGTGTACTCTCGCGTTATCAACTATCGTAAATCCTAGACATGAATTTTAGATATTCGAGTGTAAATCTAAGATTTGATACCTTTGGTCAAATATCTCGATGAAGAATACGAGAGATAATCTTCTAGTGTGAGAAAGTGTTTTGTGTGTTTCTCTCTCTAGAATGTAAATTATAAGCCCTTTGGATTTTTTTCAATAACTTTCTTTATTGTTTTCAATAGTATACATTGGTATTTATACCTATTTACATGGTATATTACAAGTAAGTCTTACACTATTGAATATACAAGTTACGCCCCTAATTACAAGGATAACTAATAAATGAGCACAATCGAAAATGTATTCTTCAATCCCCCCCTTTGTGCTCGTTTGCTTTTCAGCACTGTCTATCCTTGTCGGGTGTAGAAGGACTTCCTCAATCCCAATACTGTCTCATAATGTCGGACAACATCCCTCAGCTCCAACCGTTCTTCAATAGCGCTGAGAAGCTCATTCAGGAGTGGAGCTTCTTATTCTCCTAGGTCCTCAAAGATCGTGTCCTCATCGATCTCTTCCAATCTCCTTTCTATATTCTTCTTTACGAGCTTCAACGTTCCATCGCAGAACTTGTGTACTTCAAACTTCATCATCGCTCTCGTCTTTCCAAAAAAAGGATTTCGATAAGTGATGGCGAGGTCTGGCTTCTTGAATATGTAGTTCTCCAGGAAGTTGTTGAGCGGGAAGCCTTTCATGAGCGGAGATTCCATGTTGATCTTCTTCATTTTATTCTCCAAAGCGATCTGAATGTCGTGTGCAGTGTGAAACTGGATCTGCTGCACCATGAATCTCTTTAATCCCTCGCGCCCTTCCTTCTTGATGTACCCAGAAGGTGTCTGGTATTTCTTCTTGTACATCTGAAATAGGTGATAGACCTCGTCCGGTGGAAGGTAGGGGATATAGCTCTCGTCTCTCTTCTCGAGTGTGAGTGTCATCCGCCCGCTCAATTATGTAGACAAGAGTTGGAAATGGTCCAATCGTTTTTGAGACGCCCACGAGTTGGAAGATCAGTGGCTTGTCCCTCAAGTTTCTTCTGAGTTGATCTCTTGAGATGCCACTTCGATCTGGACCGAGATGGATGAGCATGAAGATGTGCTCCATCTTCTTCCGCTCTTCCCAATGAGAGATTCTCCGAAGCTTCAGCTCATTCAACTTGTCGATTCGGTTCGGTGCTCGCCAGATCTGCTTCATTATATCTTCAAGAAAAGGTACTTCAATCGGAATGTTTTTCCATGGAGTCTCGATTTTGACGGTCCCCTTTGGTAGACTTGAAGGGGTGTCCGCTCGGTGTCTTATCAGCTCTACTAATTCTTGGAGTTCGACATTGTAGTCCTCTACTTCTTGAAATTCTTCGTCTTCTAGCAGAACTAGATCAACCGACGCTTGTTGCAAGAAATATCTGACGTTGAATAGGCGAGCTTGAGCAACTTCATCTGGTTCTCAGTGCGTCAGCCATTTCTCGCTCAAGATGTAGTCGTTTATGCTATCGTAAGGATCGTAGTTGACTGTTGGTTGATCTTGGAGCGTAGGGTCTGAGGTTGGGATTGTGTTTGGACTTTTGGGAGCCGGAGGTGTTGTGTCGGTGTGAGGTGTGGTGGTTGTTTCATGGCGGCTAGTAGGTTGTGTGGATGTTGTTGGTGGGTTGGTTGACGATCCTCCAACTTCACGGGTCGAAGATGTCTTTTCTCGTCCTTGACCGCGACCGCTTTTAGTGGTCTTCTGCCGCTTCTCCCCCTCAGGACGATCTTGATCGTCATGATCGTCATGTCTTCTTTTGGTGCGGGAGCTTTGTTCACGGCAGCTTGTTCGAGCGAGCGGTTTGGGGTTATCAACTAGCCTTTGGTAGAGGTTCTCCTCGGCAGGGGTCCTTTCTTCGATGGCTAGAAGGCGAGAAATTAAAAAGTCGTGAAGCTGGGTGATAGGGATGGTGTATGGGTTGATAAAGGAGGGAGATGGGGTTGGGGTGGTGAGTATGGGCTGGATTGGGGTAGTTTGGTGGTGGTTTGTGGTGGTGAGGGAACGGGTTCGGATGGAATGGCCTCGGAGACTGGTGTTTTCCTGGTATCCCGTCGAGAAGTCTCGTTAGCTTGGATGACTCTTTCCATCAACCGATCTTCGAGAGAATTTAGAGCGGTGGAGAGAGCTACTTGTAGTCGTTGCTCCATCACGAACGGTGACACCTCCAGAGTGGATCCAGGTAGGCATTCCACTGTCACAACGTTAGAAAAGATTTCTGACGTGCCGCCTGGAATAGGATTTAGGATTCCGGGACGTCTGAAGGCGCCCGTTGTCAACCCGAAAGTCACCACTTCAGTGGGTTAGCCCGTTGTTACTTCCGAAGATGTCGGTGGAGCAACGTGTCTTTCATCCAATCCTGGAGATGAAACCGTATGAATCATCTCCATAGATGTTGTGGTAGGTTCGGTGTGAATCTGTGTAGTCGTCAAGAGTGTCTGTTGAGGAGGCAAAACAGAAGTTGTTGTAGTAGATGGAGATGCAGAAGGGATTGGAGATCTTCGTTGGAGATCTTCAGGTGAGACAACCATCGTAGGTGTTGGCGTGCGTGCTTCAACCTCGGACTCGCTGGCCGCTGCCTCAGGCTCTTGAACCTCAGCTTCAGGCTCATGTGCCTCTATAATTTGTTCTTGACTGACAGTCATCGGGGCATGTTCGGTGGGGATGGACCGAACCATGGCCTCGGTGATGGAGTTGTTCTGGCAGTAGTCTTGCTACGCTTCATCTGAAGGGTTTGCCAGACGGAGGAGTTTCAATAGGATGAGCATTGGTTGGATCTCCAAATCCGATGCCTTGGGGTTGTGGAAGAAACGCAGCATCGGCGGTGTGTATCCTCCGACGGGTGGAAGGTGGGGAATCTTCGGATGGACTTCCATGAGATGCGTAATAAGCAGGGGAAACCACTCGACATAAGGCATAAATTTGGCCTTTGACTTGGTCTCCCGTTGATGCATTTGGTCAGCAAGGTCATTCAAGATGAGCTGGGCATGTCATACTTTTTGGAGAAGACGACTCCATGGAAGATCCTTCGTATATTCCCGTTTGCCTTGTCGAATCCCGAATGCTTTGGGGAGAGACACTTGTTTATTATCCCAAACAAGGTCTTCCAAGGATGAGGGATCCCGCTATTCTGGAAGTTAGCGAGCTTGACCAGCGGTGGCTTATATTCCATCCTTCGCATGTCGGCAACTATCTCCGCATCCGATGGTAATGGATCATAGACGTCGTGATGCGGGAGATCAAGGACTAGGCCCAAAAGATCCTTGTTGACGACGACATTTTCTGATTGATCTTTGTTGTGTAGACCGTGTCATCGCCCACAGTATGGTTCCTCATACATCCCCAGAATTGCTGGAGATAAACCATCTGAACGGAAGCCGTCAGGGTTAGAGCTGACAAAAGCGGGTGCCCTTTGAGGATAGAGATGATGACGTCATCAGGGCATCAGAAGGTTGTCAAGTCCAGCTGATAATTATTTTTCGTGGACTTGTAGTCAACGCTCGGGCGGACAGATATGAGAATATCCTTGGTGTTCCATCTCTGAAAAAAAATATGAATAAATATCATTGGATTATAAGGTTTAATTCATAGTAAGCAAACGAAGATTTGTGTAATGTATGTCAAATTTTATTTTGCGCAAACATCTTTAACTTGGAAAATTTTGCATTTGTGTAAAGTATGGTTTGTAAAGACTTAAAAAACATTCTAAGTGTTGATAGTGTGTATTGTTTGCGGGTGCGTTCTTATTCGAACGGGATTTTATTCGAACGCTAAGTTCTACGATCGAATAAACTTTATCGAAAACTAAACTTTTCGATGTGAAGTTTTGCGATTGATTAAAAACTTATCGAAAACTACATTTTTTTCGCCGCTTAATTTTGCGTTCGAATAAAATCTTATCGAAAACTAAAGATTTTCACCGCTAATTTTACGATAGAATAAAATCTTATCAAAAACTAAAGGTTTTCGCTGCTTAGTTTTGCGATCGAATTAAAACTTATCGAAAACTAAAGTTTTCGCCACTAAGTTTTACGATCGAATAAAAACTTAAGGAAAACTAAAGTTTTTCGCCGCTAAGTTTTACGATCGAATAAAATCTTATCGAAAACTAAAAATTTTGCCGCGTAGTTTTGCGATCGAATAAAACTTAACGAAACTAAAGTTCTTTGACGCTACTATTTGCGATGAAAAGGTTTTCGACATAAAAGTTTCAGAAATCGAACAGTAATCTTTAAATTGCAAATGAGTATTTTTCTGAAAACAGAAGTTTGTTAGGTCCTCATATATCACCTACCGATCGATCTAAACACGAATTCTAGATATTTGAATGATAAATCTTACAAAATACCTTCTGTCGAATATCTTCTTTGAAGATCTTGAGAGAGTGTTTCTCGATTGCTTTTCTCTCTCTTAGAATGTGAATTCAATGCTTGTATTTTTCCGGAAATGAACTTGTGTATTCATTGTGATAGTGTACATTGTATTTATACCTATTTACATGGTATATTTACTATTTTAGTCCAACACTATCAAAACTACTAATTATGCCCCTAATTACAAGGATAACAAAATAACAAAACACAAAGTCTCTTCAATCTCCCCCTTTGTGTTTGTCTTCGTTTCACCTCCATTTATCCTTGTCGGACGTAGAATGATTTCCGTAATCCCAATGTTATCTCGTAACGTCGAACATCATTCCTCAGCTCCAACCTCTCATTGATTGCATCCAAAAGCTCATTTAAGAGTGGGACCTCTTCTTCACCAAGATCCTCGAAGGTCATCTCTTCAGTGATCTCTCCCAATCTTTTATGGATGTTCTTCCTCACTAGCTTCAACGTCCCGTCACAGAACTTGTGGATTTTTGACTTCATCATAGCTCTCGTCTTTCCAATGACTGGATTCCGATAAGTTATGGCGAGGCCAGGTTTCTCGAATATGTAGTTCTCGGGAAAGTCGTTGAGTGGGAAGCCCTTCATGAGCGGAGACTCCATGTTGACCTTCTTCATATTGTTCTCTATAGCAATTTGAAGGTCGTGTGCGGTGTGATACTTGATCTGCCGTACCATGAATCTCTTCAATCCCTCGAGTCCTTTTGTCTTGATGTAACCGGAGGGCATTTGATATGTTCTTTTGTACATCTGATATAGACGGTAGACCTAATCCGGTGGAAGGAAGGGGAGATAGCTTTCATCTATCTCTTCTCGAGTGCGGTTGTTGTCCGCTCGCTCAATGTGGTAGATTGGGGTAGGGAAGCTTCCAATCGAGTGCGAAACCCCTGAATTGGTGGCTTGTCCATGAAGTTTTTCTTCTGTTGATCCGTTGGGATGCCACTTCGATCTGGACCAAGATAGTTGAGCATGAAGATGTGCTCCATTTTCTTCCTATCTTTCCAATGTGAGATACCCCGTAGGTTTAGTTCGTTGAGCTTCTTTATCCGGTTAGGAGCCCTCCATATCTTCTTTCGAACATCTTCAATGAATAGAACTTCAACCCTGATATTCTCCCACGGCGTCTCGACTATGACTGTCCCTTTTGATAAGTGGGGAGGAGAGTCGACTCTGTGCCGGATCATTTCTGGTAGTTCTGGGAGAGCAGAGTTGTAGTTCTTGCCTTCTTGAAGTTCTTCATCTTCAAGCAGCACCAAGTCCACAAAAGCTTGTTGTAAGAAGTATATGACGTTGGATAGTCGAGCTTGAGCAGCTTCCTCTGGTTCCCATTGTGTCATCCACTTCTCGTTTAAGATATAATCGTCTACGATCAGATGTGGATCGTAAACAACTGCTTCTTGTTGGTTTTAGAGGAGGTTTGAAGTCGGGATTGGATTTGGATTTGTAGGAGAAGGAGGTAGTGTGTGGGATGTGGTGGGAGATGTTTGGTTGTTGGCGGATTGTGGGTTGTGTGGTTGGTGGGTTGGTTGGTGGGATGTGGTGGATTTGGATTTGTAGGAGAAGGAGGTAGTGTGTGGGAGGTAGTGTTTGTTGGCTCCAGCTTCTTGAGTTTTTGTTGGTTGCTCACGACTCAAACCACGACCGCTACGTGTGGTTCATTGCCTTTTCTCCCCCTCATGACGATCCGGATCATCGGGAGTATCATGTCTTCTTTTGGTGTGTGAGCTTTCTTCACGGCACCTTGTTTGGGCGGGCGGCTCGGGTTCATCGATCAACCTTTTATAGAGACTCTCCTCAGCGGGGGTCCTGGTCTCTGAGAGGAGGAGTCAGGAAATGAGTATGTCATGAAGTTGGGTGATCGGAATGGTATATGGGTTGATGGTGCAGGTGATGGAGTTTGGGTGGTGAGGGTGGGTTGTATGGGGGTCTGTATGGTGGTGGTCAGAGGTGGTGAGGAGACTGGGGTGGTTTGAGCTTCGGACGGAGCGGCCTCGGACACTGGTGCTTTCCCGGTATCCCTTCGGGAAGTCTCAATGGCCTTGAGCATTCTGTCCATAAGGCAATCTTCAAGGGAAGAAATGGCTGTGG
The DNA here is from genome assembly GCA_004919715.1 of Linderniella brevidens. Lineage (NCBI taxonomy): Eukaryota > Viridiplantae > Streptophyta > Magnoliopsida > Lamiales > Linderniaceae > Linderniella > Linderniella brevidens. Next base: position 12,882,213 of record SWDC01000148.1, read on the forward strand.
AGAGTGCTTCTTGTAAGCGTTGCTCCGTGGTGGAGTGGGGCCAGGGAGGCGCTCCACTGTCACAACATCAGAAAAGAATTCCGATGTGCCGCCTGGAATAGGTCTTGAGATTCCGGAACGTCCGGGGACATCCGCTATCAACCCTGAAGTCACCACTTCAGTGGGTTGGCCTATTGTTTACTCCAAAGATATCGCGGGTCCAATAGGGCTTCCACCCAATCCTTGAGATGATACGGTAGGTATCACCTCTATGGGTGTTGAGACAGATTCAAGTTGAATCTGCACGGTTGGCTGATTCGTTGTTGGTGGAAGAGTTGTCACCGAAGCCGGTAGTATTGAACGAGTTCCAGACGGGTCGAGATTTGCTGTCGTCGAGAGCCCCTTCTTTGAAGTCTGTATTCTTCATCCGATTTAGTGGCCTCAGGAGATACATCATGAGAGACACCTTCGGGCTCGACGGCCGTTGTCTCTGTCTCCTGAACTGCGGCTTCGGGCTCGGTTATTACCACCAGAGATTCCCATTGAGAAGGCGTCGGAGCTTGATCTACGGCCCGTACCATCTCCTCCGTGATGGAGTTGTTTTGACAGTAGTCTTGGTAGGCCTCGTCCGTTGGATCAGCGAGGCTGAGCAGCTCCAATGGGATCAACATCGGTTGGAGTGCTAGGTCGGCTGCCTTCGGGTTGTGAAAGAAACGAAGGCGAGGTGGGATGTATCCTCCAACCGGTGGTAGTCTCGGGATCTCTGGATGAACATCCATGAAATGTGAAATCAGCACCGGGAACCACCGTACGTATGGAAGGTACTTCGCCTTCAACTTGGTCTCCCTTTGACGTATCTGGTCCGCTAGATCATTCCATATAAGCTGGACCACGTCGTATTTCTTTGAGAAAACCACTCCATGGAAGATGCGAAGGATATTTCCGTTCGCCTTGTCAAATCCAGAGTGCTTTGGGGAGAGACATTTATTGATGATGCTGAACAAAGTCCTCCACGGATGTGGGATCCCCCTGATTTGGAAATTCGCCAGTTTGGTCAGCGGGGGCTTGTATCCCATCCGGAGCATATCTTCCACGATCTCCGCGTCCGTTGGAAGTTGATCGTAGTGTTCGTGGTGCGGGAAATCGAGCACCATGACCATTAGATTTTGTCCAGGATGACGTGTCGTGTATTGATTTTCGTTGTATACTGCACTTCATCCCCAACGATGCGGCTCATCATACACTTCCAGAATTGCTGGAGGTAGACCATTTGGACTGAGGCCTTCATCGTCAAAGCTGGCCATAGTGGATGTCCCTTTAGAATGGAAATTATTACGTCATCCAGACATCGAAATGTGGAGAGATCTAACTGATAGTTGTTGTCGTGGCCGGCAACCAACTGTCATAGGGACATATATGAGAATATTCTTGATGTGCCATATCTGCAAAGAATGAAACAAACTTCATTAGATAAAATTGTCATATGCGATTAGATTGAATTAAATGTCACTTAGAGAAATTTCAAGATTTTCTAAATGTTAAGGTTTATTTGCGAAAGACTTAGTGAAAAAGTTGTAAAATTTACTAAGTCTTGTTAGCGTATTTTTCGGGAATTTATTCGAACGTTAAGTATTGCGATCGAAAATTTTCTAAGTCTTTTCAGCGTGATTTATTTTGAATGACAATTTTCGATCGTTAAGTTTTGCGATCGAATAAAATTGTGTCGAATAACTCAAATTTTTTGCCGATGACTTTTACGATCGAATAAAATGTTGTCGAAAACAATAGTTTTTCGCTGAGTAATTTTGCGATCGAATAAAAATTGTCGAAAAACTTAAGTTTTTCGACGTGTAGTTTTGCGATCGAAGAAAAGAATATCGAAAAACTTAAAGTTTTCGCCGCTTATTTTTGTGATCGAATAAAATTTAATCAAAAAAGTTAAGTTTTCGCCGTGAAGTTTTACGATCGAATTAAAATATATCGAAAACAAAAGGTTTTCGACGCTGAGTTTTGCGATCGAATAAAACTTAACGAATACTAAAGTTTTTCGATGACACTGTTTGCGATAATAACTTTTTCGATCGAAAAATTTCTCAAATCAAATAGGAAACGCGTAACACGTAAATGTCGATTTCTGGGTAAATCATGAGTTAATCTGGATTCGGAAAGTTCAGAAAACAGTTGCGAATCCAAATATCATGAATTTAACCCAAACAGTCAAGTTTAAACACGTTGATTTGAGAGTTTAAAATTGTTTTTAGTCGAAAAAGTATCAAAATGAAATTTCTTCAAATATTTTTGAGAAACTGTTTGCGAATCTTTTCTTTTTGACCGGAAAGTTATTCGAAACGTGTTTCTACCTTCGAAATCGGCGAGTTATACGAAAAATTTCTGATGATTTAGAGGTTGCGATGAAATCGCCGAAGTAAGTTCGAAGATGGTTTTGGAAGTTGAAAAGTTTTTCAAGTGAAATGAGTTACGTGTGACTAAGTTTTTCGATCAATAAAGTGGTATTAATACTTTATGATCGGGTAAGGTAAAAAAAATACTTCGTGTTGTAAAAGATATTTTGGGCTTTCGTTAAAATTCGGGTCTGATTAAACTAAAATTTAATCTTTTACGAATTAACCCAAAAATAAATTGCATAATGCTCCCTGTATTTATAAAAGAAATGCAATTATCTCCCAATGTTGATGAATTTCAACACTTGACACCTCGGATGAGCTCGAAATTTTCTGTGATGCTTAGAAAAAATGTTAGAAGTCATGTTTTACAAGTAAATCATATAGAGATAAGAACAAATTCTCATGTAAAACTCCCCCTCAACAAATGCACGTTTTAACTTTTCGTCAAATAAGCACAAGTAACGCATTTAGGAAATTCAGCATAGATTCATTAAAATTTGGTATTTTTCAATAAAATTTTCGCATTTTATCAAGTCTGAACCAATGCATTTAAAATGTGCGATAAATATTTTCAATAAATAAAAAATATTTTTATCATAAAAATTTTGTTTTGGGGTCAGATTGGACATTTTGAACATTATCACGCAAAAATTTCTCATGACATATAAAATAATAATTTGTCGTCAAATCATGTAACTAAACTAATATTCTAATATCATAGTATGAATCATTTCGACAACTCTCGCAAGTTTCGCTCATCGCACTCAATTTATTTTTATCATGGAGATATTAAGTAGATATATCTCTCATATCATCACGACAAAACTATATCAATTAATTTGTTATCGTAGCACATTTAATCAACTTACAAAGTGAAAGTTCATCATTTTGAATCAAAGGGACTTTGAAGGGATTATTTTTAGGCTCTGACTGAAAGGGTAGGATAATTTTGGGATTAGTGAGCTTAAAAAAAAACTTCAATTCCAGGGGCCCTTTTTTAATTCATTTCTGATCCTTTAGCTTTTCTTTTCCTCTTTACTTGCTCAAGATAAGTATCATCTTCTTTACTAAACTTTGAGAGATGAGATCTTCTTTTTGGGCCGAGACCGTGTTCCTTTTGAAGGTTCCACAATTATGGAATTCGAACCCAAGGCCGTGCTCCTCTTCTTGTTTTCTCTATTTATAAGATCTAGATTATCGTTGGAGAAGTTCACTTCGAGGTGCTTCTCTTCTAGGAGTTTACGAGATTATCTAGGAGAAGTTCATAGCGAGATCCGTGTTTCTCTTCTATAAAGATTGAGACTTGTATCTCTTTTTCTCCCCCTCTTTTTCTTGATTGAGCAACCCCAAAACTTATGAATATTGTTGAAGGCTTAATCGGGTTTCAAAAGAAAAAGAATGTTGGAGAAGACTCAAAGGGGATTTCTAGAGGTAAAAGTAAAGGATTTATAATTTGGGCTAAGTGAGGAATTTCCTAATTTGCCCTTATCATTTTCATGACAAACTAATACTAAAGCAAGATTGAAGCTACGAAGTACAAACCAAAAGATTGTCATTTGAAGTGTGACACACTCAAGAATAAAAAATATTGATGTTCAAATTCTCACATATATGATGTGGCTTTGTGTCTAGTGAAACAAACGAGGCTCTTTGAATAAAAGAAAGACACATTGAATTTTTAGACAAAGTACTTAATCATATATCAAAGAAATATTTTTGTGAATATTTCAAAATAGGCAAAATTATCGTTATTCCCCATTTTATTATTATTTATATATACTATTTTATTTTTATTTTTGTTTTTGTATATATATTACTATTTTTGTATAAAAAAAATTGAAAGATAGAGTCACGCAAGATAATTTTTTCGAATTTGGTCTTCATGAGATCACCAAATTTCTGACAGAGATGTTCATTCGTTGAGCCGAAGATGATGTCATCAACGTAAACTTGAACGATCCTCAGGTCTTTGCCTTGTCTTTTGATGAAGAGTGTCGTATTGATGGTTCCTCTTATGAAGTTTGACTTGACTAAAAATTCGCTTAGAACATCATACCAAGAACGAGGGGCTTGTTTTAGTCCATAGAGAGCTTTGTCCAATCGATAGACATAATCGGGATGATTCTCGTGCACGAACCCGTCGGGTTGAGCGACGTAGACTCCTTTGAGAAAGGCGGTTTTAACATCCATTTGATAGACTTTGAAGTCAATTCCTTCTTCTTGATTGTACCCCTTGGCTACGAGTCGTGCTTTATTCCTGGTTACTTCACCGTTCTCGTTCTTCTTATTCTTAAAAACCCATTTAGTTCCAATTATTGTTTTGTCTTGCGGTCGAGGAACTAATGTCCAAACTCGTAGACGCTCGAATTGGTTGAGTTCATCTTGCATCGCGATTACCCAATCCGGGTCTTTAAGGGCTTCGACTACCTTAATTGGTTCGTTTTGGCTTAAGAAGCATGTGAATAATCCGCTTTGTGTAGACGTCCTAGTGCGTACTCCACTTGAAGGATCACCGATAATTTGGCCGATAGGATGAGCTCGAGTCCACTTGCGTTCATGAGGAAGAACCGAAGTAGATCCTTCGTTGATATGTAGATCGAGAATTGATGAGTTATCATTGGTAGTTGGAAAATTCAATTCTAAGGTTGAGTTGGAAGGAATTTCTTCATCTGCATTTGTAGGAGCTGCAGCACTAGTTGAATATTCAGAATTAGGAGAGTTTGGAACATTTGTTAGAGTCTGAAGATTGGGAGTCTCAATTGGAATTTCTTCCGTAGAGGGAGAAGGAGCACTGCTTGGTTTTAAATGAGACGAAGCAGGCATTTGAGACTCGTTCCGTAAAAAATGTTCAAATGGAAAATCCTAATCTTCTAGGTCGGCGGGAATTGCTCGGGTTCTGAACTGTTTCGTTCAGAAGCCAAATCGGTCACTTCTGGAAAAGTGACGTTGTAGCTTTCCAAAATAGTACTTGAAGACTTGATATAGACGCAGTATGCTTTAGAAGTGGATGAATATCCGACAAAGACGGCTTCAAATGCTTTAGGGTCGAACGTGCTTCGATGCTCCCGATTGTTAGCCACAAAACATTTGCACCCGAATACTTTGACGAATGAGATATTCAAAATCCTTTGATTAATTATCTCATACAGCGTCTTCTCAAAGCGTTTGTGAATAATCGTCCGATTTTGCGTAAAGCACGCGGTACTCACTGCTTCAGCCCATAGAAAATGAGGGAGACCGGAATGTATTAGCATTGTTCTTGCAGCTTCAACTAAAGTCCGGTTCTTCCGTTCTACGATGCCATTTTGTTGAGGCGTTGTGGCGGCTGAAAATTGTTGAATAATTCCAAGTGGCTGATAGTAATTGTTGAGGCGTTGATTCTTGAATTCAGTTCCGTTATCAGTGGATTACTTGGATTTTCTTTTTGCATGAGATTCTGAGTCGTATTCACAAAGCTGATTATCAAGTCTCCAGTCCCATCTTTTGTTCGGAGATATCTTGTCCATGTGTAGCGAAAATAATTATCGACAATTACTAACACATATTTACGACCGGTTATACTTTGTGTACGCATTGGTCCACAAAGGTCCATGTGAAGTAATTCTAAGGGTCGAGATGTAGAAGCAACTTGCTTGAGTTTGTGTGATGCTCGCTTCATTTTTCCCATTTGACAAGCCGAACAATTATGCTCTTGATGTATGGAAATCGTTGGTAGACCGTATACCAACTTTTTGATAGAGAGATTGTGTAGAGCTTTGAGATTTAGATGAGACAGATGTTGATGCCATAAGTTGTTCCTCTTGATTGTAGTCTGTGAGATGAGGCAAACAGCTGTCGAAGGTCGAACTATTGTCAGATTGATGGTGTATAGACTTGATCTTCGTGATCCTGTTAGAAGGTCTTGATTCTGACTATTTAAAATTCTGCATTGATCATCTAGAAACACTAGAAATCATTTATCGTAGAATTGTCCTTATGCTGAACAGGTTGTGTTTAAGACCTTGGACGTAAGAAACATCTTTGATTGTCAGATTCTGCAGTAGAATATCTCCATAGCCTCGTATTGGAGTTGAATCATTGTTGTCGAATCTGACTTTTCCGTTGTAACGATCTTGGTAGTTGCTCAACAATTCTTGATTTCCCGTCATGTTTGTGGAGCAACCAAAATCTAAATATCACACATGATGGATATGCATAGAAAAATTTTAGAGAGACTTAGGTACCTACTTAGTAATGTGTCATCTCGTATTAGCAGATTTGGTAGGTAAGGTTTGTCCATTTTTGGTTCGTAAACCGTTTAAGCTTTTAGGTACCCAAACCAACTTGGAAGTATTTGGTTTAAGTGGTACCTCATTAGACAACTTGGCCTTTTGGGCTTGCGTTTGCCTAGATGGTGTCTTGGGAACCCATTGAGGTTGAACCTTACATGGGAGGTTAATTTCAGCGCGGACAAATGTCTTATTAATCTTAATGCATGAGAAAATCTTTTCTCTAGCTAGTCTCTTAAGGTGTTTGGCTAAGTGTACTTTGACCGGATACCTTAGATGAGGACAAGAATGTATCGAGCTATAAGCTTTCTTTATAGCCGGATCTTGTTTCCTTCGAGGTAGAGCTGATTTCAAAATGATGGGATATGTTTTTAGAGGTAGAGCTGATTTCAAAATTTGTGCTTTCAAAATTAATAGGTTAACACATAAGTGGAAGCAACAACATTAAAATTAGAAACTGTTGTCTTCTTACGAGTGTCCATAGTTTTTTATACATAAGAAAATTTTGAAAATAAGACATTTCGATCATTTTTCTTCTGAAATTCTATCCTAAGCACTCTTTCCTTATCATGCTTCACCTCTTTTTGTACTCCACATGTGGATGAGTTAGAAAAAATCTTTTTCCTTTTTGAAGCATTTAAGGACTCGTTACCTCCCTTTACACTTTTTAAAGAATATTTATCTTCTTTTAAAATATTTTTTAAAATAATGGGAGGTGTTTTCTTAGATTTGATCTTGTCCTTAATAAATAATTTTTCTTTTAAAGTAAAATCAGGACAAGATTTTAAACTTGGGGAATTTTTGAGATTTGAAATCTCCAATAAAAGCTCATCTTTTCTGCTTTGAAATTCTTTCTTTCTGTTTCTATGGAAGCGTTTAAATCAGCTATTTTCTTAATAATAGCAGGAAAATAACAGAAAGTAGAATTTTTAAAATGATCATTATTTTCTTCCTCAACTTTAGTAAAATCTTCTAACGGATATAATGAATTATAGTCCGTAGACATGTTAATTTCCCGTGTCTTCTAACTATTATTCAAATCGGTGTAGTCAAAAGGGATGCCAGTCCTATTTGTGGCTTTTTCTTCTAAGGCATTTATTTCGGTAGAATTAGTAAAGGCCATTAGAGAAGTTGATCCCAATCCCATATACTTGATATCATATAACTGTTTGACATTGACCCTTTTCAAGTTACAGGGATTTTTAAAACCTAAGCCTTCTTTAGGATTATAAAATTCAATATCATTAGGTTGATTTAGAAGATGGTTTGATCCGTTTCCCCCCTTTTTGTTAGAAAATCGTTTAAAGTTTTAATTCTAGAGTAAGGCTTCTTACGTTCGTTAGAGATTTATTTAACATTATTTTTAGAAATTTCTAAATCTCTCTCACAATCGCTAAGAGTCTTACGAAGGTCATTGATTTTTATCTCAGAGGTAGCTATCCTAGATTCAAGACTAGTTATGGTTTCCTTAGCATTAGATAAGAGAATTTCTAAGTGAATTGTTCTATCTAATTGCTTTTGGAAATTATTTTCACTAAGGGCTAGTCTCTCCTCTAATTCTTTTGTACTTTTCCGCTCATTTTCATGTTAGTATACTTAATTTGTAAAGATTCTAACATGTTTAATAATGTAGAATTAGGCATTGTTACCTCTTGTGATGAGGTTGATGCTTTTTCTTCTTCTTCGGACCTCCTTGATGAGTTATCGTTTGAGGCGTCGTCGTGGTATGCCATTAGAGCTAGATTTTCGTCGTCAGAATCTGTTGTATCTTCTAGCCAATGCTCTTGGTCGGCCATCAAAGCTACTCCAGCCTCCTTTTATTCGGTTAGTTGAAATTTCTTGGAGTAGTAATTGGTGTCTTTCTTCTTAGGAAGATTGCATTCTCTGGCGAAGTGCTCTTTCCACAATTGTAGCATTTTTGTGGTTCTTTGGCGTTTTTGGCTTCAGACGATTCGGCCGGTCTTTCCTTGTGCCTAGAGCTTGATGTCCGAAGTCTATTAGACGAAGAGGAGGATTTTTTTTATAGAACTTTTTGCTCATTATTGTAGTAATGAGAGCCAATTGTTTCTTGAACTTTTTCATATCAGGCTCGGATTCCGATTCTGATTCGCCTTCATCTTCTGAAGAACTTCACAACTTAATGCTTTTATCTTTTCAAGATCGACTCGTTTTTCTTTCAGAAACTAGAGCTATAGAGTCTTCGATCTGCTTGCCCTTAAGTTCTTTTTGTATCTCGCTTATATCTTCCTATTGTTGAGCAAGATTATCAAAGACGGCGTGGATATCCATTTCGTCCAAATCCTTGTTTTGACGGATTTGCATGGATATTTTCTTCCACTCCGGTTGAAGAGAAGAGAGAAATCGGATGTTAACCTCCATGTTGGTCTTGAAAATTTCAATTTTCCTCATCTCATTGAGAAGAGTTAAATAGCGTTGATAGAGTTCATAAACGTTTTCCTCCGACTTTGCTTTGAATGAGTCGTAGGCCGTGAGAATATTGGCTTTCTTGGCTTTGACTCCGACTTCGGTTCTTTGCATCATTTTGTGGAGTTCATCCCACATAGCTTTTGCACTAGATAACTATCTATTTGCATATAGATATCGTTAGGAATTCCTTGCATTAGGAAAGTTTTGGCTCCTAAACCCGCTTTGGCTCTTAATAGCTCCCCCTCGGTGTAGTCACTAGGATTTTTGAGTCTTCTAGTGGCGGGAATGGGAGGATTATTAGTGGCATCGCCTTCTAGGATGAACCAAAATTGGGCGGGATCTTCTTGAAGATAAGCTATCAAATTGGTAGCTTGATCTTTAGTTTCCAAGAAGTTCAAGAATCGGCTTCTCCAAACAGTGTATTCGCCTCTTCGTAGAATTGGAGGGCGGACGTCGTTTCCGAGCGAGTAAGCATCCATTTGTAGTTGATTGGTAGGATCTTCGTGAAAGTTTGAAATCGAAATGGTAAAAGTGCTTCACAAGTGACAAACTTCGTTAGTAATGTTTGTTTTGTACTTTAAGCAATTTCCCTTTCGAACCTATGTTTCGGTTGTTAAAGAGAAATTGTTTTGATTTCGAAAAATATTTGATATGAGAATTGATATTTCACAATTTTGCTAAAGAATTTTGAATTTAAGAACGGAAATTTTGAGTATCGTAGAAGATAATTCGGACACAAATATTTTTCGTATGTTTTGAAAATTACGAATTTTGATTTCTTTCAAAATAGTGTAAAATGTGTGTGTGTTTGAACAATGATCGAAAAATTTTTTCGAGCAATAAAGTTTTCGATTAAAAATTTTTTCGAACCTTTAATCGAAAAAAGATTTTCGAGTGTATAAGTTTTTCGTTGTATTTATTGAAAATTATTTTTCGAACGTAAGAGTTTTCCAGAGTAAATATCCTGTCGAAAAATAGTTTGTCGAATAATTGTTGATTAAAAAATCTTTATCGAAAAATTTGTAATCGAAAAATTAAGAGTGATCGAAAATTTTCGTGAAGTTTGACTCAAATTGCTGACTAAAAGTTTTTCGAGTGTGAATTATTCGATCGAAATATGTTTTCGCTAAATTTTAACTAGAAAATTTAAATGATCGAAAATCTTGTGATCGAAAAAACTTGTTTTACTGTTTCAAGTCTTTCGAGTTAAAATTAGATATTTATTTAGCGAAAACAGTATCCGTCGAAAAAAAATACGCTTTATTACGCTCGAAAAAGATATTTATATATGAATCAAAAAACTAATTATCGAAATAATGTTTTTCGAGTATTATATTTGAGTAAAACACACGAGAACAGTGTTTGTCATCGAAAAATTTCTCGGCTGCAAACTTATTCGAAAAATATTTTTCGAGTTGAGTTTTTCGATCGAAAAACCGATCGAAGAACAACCAAGTTCAATGTAACAGTGAAAATTTCAGATTCAACTGAGATGTTTAAGTTAGGTGCTGAAATTCTGGATAATCACTCGTTTCTTAGTTCTTGATATGAACAAACACAAGATTAACCACATTTTACCGAAAATATATCAATTATGAGGAAAATCAAATCGTAACCAAAACTTGATTGCAAACGCAAATATCGATCGAAATCGAAAGTCTAAATTAATATAACGTTCTAAGCGATTGAAATCAGTACGTAAATCATTCCTAACATATAATCTATCACTTAATCAGCAAGATCATCAAAAGAATTCGCAAACATTAAGCGCATTGATCAAAATATATCTCACGTGAGTTTTTCGATCGAAAAATCTGGAAATTATTTTGATCTTATAATCGCGAATTCAATCCAAAAACGATCACGATCTGCTCTGATACCAATTGTTAGGTCCTCATATATTAAATACTGATCGATCTAAGCACGAATTCTAGATATTCGAATGATAAATCTTATAAAATACCTTCGGTCGAATATCTTCTTTGAAGATCTTGAGAGAGAGTGTTTCTCGATTGCTTTTCTCTCTCTTATAATGTGAATTCAATGCTTTTATTTTTCCGAAAACGAACTTGTCTATTGATTTCGGTAGTGTACATTGTATTTATACCTATTTACATGGTATATTTACTATTTTAGTCCTCACTATCAAAACTACTAATTACGCCCCTAATTCTAGGATAACAAAATAACAAAATACAATTAAAGTCTCTTCAAAGTTAATCTGGACTCAAAATGTTCATAAACCAGTTACGAACCAAATTATTACGCAGTTGATAAACATGGTTAAATCCGAAACGCAGGAAATCAGATTTCTTAAGCATGAACTATCGAAAAACTGAGAGTCGAAGATCGCTCGAAAAATTTGAAATACAAACGCCATTCGTGATTTATGGAACGAAAATGTTAACAGAATCTGGATTCTACCTTCAAAATCGGCGAAATTTCAGAAGAAATAAGAAGATTATGTGAAAATTTTAGGTTTCGTCGTTTGAAATTTTCAGAGGACCGAAAATTTTTGCGTTTGATGTTTTTGCGTGAAAAAGAGTTTTTCGATTGAAGAGTGTATAAGTTGTTTTGGGCCGGGAAAATTTTTCTGGCCTTTCGTTAGACGCCTGTTTAGTTTTGCCATCCGTTTTAGAAAAAAAAATTACTTTTGCACCCGAAAATTTGAAAGAAATTTTAACAGAACTCCCCCTTAGTTCTGAAATGCAATTAACTCCCAATGTTGATGAAATTCATCACTTGACTCCTCGGATGAGCTCGATAGAAAGAAACATGAGAAGTCGTAATTGCAAGTACATTATTTAGGAGACAATAGCAAATATACATGTAATCTACCCCTTAATAAGTGCACATATAATGTTCGACAATTTTGCATATATACACATATTCACCACAATATGCATATGGAAATTTAACAATATATGACATAAGCAAGAATAACAGATTTAATCAATTCAACATAGATTCATGATCCCTTAATCATGCATATGAAAATTTGCGTTTACAAGTACTTTCGTAAAATTTCGCATTTTGACAATTCCGTACCAATGCATGTGCTAATGCATTTAAAAATGTGCGAAAATATTTTGTTGTTGGAATATGTCATTTTGATCATTATCACGCAAAAATTTCATATGACACATAGAATAATAATTTTCCAACAATATTATGTCACAAAACTTAATATCCTAAGATCATAGTATGAGTAATTTCGACAACTCTCACATGTTTTGCTCATAGCGCTCAATTTATTTTTATCATGGGGATTATTAGTATATATATCACTCATATCAACACGACAAAATTTTATCAATTAACCTGTTATCGTGGCACATTTAATCAACTCACCAAGCGAAAGTCCATCAATTTGAATCAAAGGGACTTTGAAGGGATTATTATTTTAGGCTATGATTTAGAAGGGTGGGATAATAATTTGGAATTAGTGAGCTTAAAATCCTTCCATTCCAAGGGCCCTTTGAAAATTCATTTCTGCTCCTTTTTCTTTTCTTTTCGTCTGTATTTGCTCAACTTGAATCTCTTCTTCTTTACGAGGCTTGAGAGATTAGATCTTCTTTTGTATTTCTCGGGCCGAGACCGTGCTCCTCTTGAGGGATTTTAAAGATTATCTTTGGAGAAGTTCACGGTTATGGAATTCGAACCCGAGGCCGTGCTCCTCTTCTCGTTGTCTCGATATAAGACCAAGATTATCGTTGGAGAAGTTCACCTTGAGGTGCTTCTCTTCTAGCCGTTTTGACGAGTATACGAGATTATCTAGGAGAAGTGCACAACGAGATCCATGTTTCTCGTTTATAATAATCGAGAGATTAGTTGTGCGTTGATCATTCATCGTGTGCGTCTTCTATCTCCGTTTCTCCCCCTCTTATTCTTATTTGGGCAACCCCCGAAACTTATGGAATAAGGTTGAAGGCTTGATTGAGTTTCAAATGAAAATGGATATTGGAGAAGGCTCAAAGGGGATTACTAGAAAAAATAGTAAAGGATTTATAATCTGGCCAAGTGAGGAATTTCCTAATTGCCCTTATCATTTTCATGACGAACTAACACAAAGCAAGAATGAGGCCACGAAACACAAATCAAGAGATAAGCATTTGAAGTGTGACATTCTCAAGGATAAATCCTATGAAAAAAAATATTGAGGCTCAAATTCTCACATATGTGATGTGGTTTTATGTCTAGTGAAACATACTAAGCTCTTTAGACAAAAGAATGTGACTTGAATTTTTAAGCAAATAACCAAGCATGTATCACATAAATATTTTTGGGAGTAAATAAAAATGAACAAAGTCATCGTCATTCCCAGTTTTCTTTTTATTTATTTATTTATTACATTTAGATATTATTATTATATATTTTAAATTTTTTTAATAAAAACTACAAAAATTGTATTTAATTATTTATTATTTTTTTTTTATTTATTATGATTTTTCTTTTTTTTATTAAAAATAAAATAAAATCATGCAAGATATAACAAAGAATATCACACGAAAACATAATAGAGAAAGCACATTTCAAGCAAGATTGAAATTCAACATGTCTAACTTAGCGATAAGGAATTGGAATCGTTTTTCATCCAATGCCTTAGTAAATAAGTCGGCAAGTTGAAACTCCGTGTTAACAAAATACATATTTATTGTGCCTTTTTCTACATGATCTTTTATAAAGTTATAGCGAATATCTATGTGTTTCGTGCGTGAGTGATGAACATGATTGCAAGTAATGGCAACCGCACTTGAGAATCACTATAAATGTGAATGTTATAAAAGTCAAACCCGTAGTCGCGCAATTGCGTCTGCATCCACAAAACTTGCAACAGCAACTGGCAGCCGCGACGTGCTCCGCCTCGGCCGTCGAATTTGATACGCAATTTTGCTTCCTTGAGGACTAGCAGACCAACTCACCCAAGAATTGTGCTCTGCCTGACGTACTTCTCGTGTCCTTTCGACAACTTGCATATTCAGCGTCAGTATAGCCAATTAGTCTAAAATCAGTGCCTTTTGGATACGATAACCCTAAGGTGGGAGTTCCTTTGAGATATCGTAGGATTCGCTTGACAGCATGCAAGTTCCTTTGGATCAGCTTGAAACCGAGCGCAGAGGCAAGTGGCGAATATGATGTCGGGTCGGCTTGACGTTAGGTAGAGAAGAGAGCCAATGATACTCCTATAAGTCGTGATGTTGACTGCCTTGCCAGAACGATCAACATCCAATTTACAGATTGTTGACATGAGAGTAGTCATAGGTGTGCTCTTGTCTTGATTAAATCTCTTCAGAATATCTCTTATATACTTGGTTTGACTATTGAAAATTCCATCTTTGAGCTGCTTGACTTGTAGTTGAAGGAAGAATTGAAGTTCGCCTATTAAGCTCATCTCGAATTTGGTCTTCATCAGATCACCAAATTTCTGACAGAGTCGTTGATTTGTCGAGCCGAAAATAATGTCGTCGACGTAGACTTGGACGATCATCAAATTCTTGTCTTGCTTTTTGATGAATAGTGTTGCATCGATTGTTCCTCATATAAAGTTTGATTTTACTAGAAATTCGCTCAGAATATCATACGAACCTCGAGGGGCTTGTTTTATTCCGTAGAGAGCTTTGTCCAATCGATAGACGTAATCAGGATGCTTTTCGTGCACAAACCCTTCGGGTTGAGCGACATAGAGTTCCTCCTTTAACACGCTGTTGAGAAAGGCAGTTTTTACGTCCATGTGATAGACCTTGAAGTCTTTATGAGCCGCGTAAGCAAAAAAGAGTCGGATAGCTTCTATTCGAGCAACATGAGCACACGTCTTGTCGTAGTCAATGCCTTCATGTTGGTTGTATCCTTTGGCTACGAGTCGTGCTTTGTTCCTGATAATTTCATCGTTTTCGTTCTTTTTATTCTTGAAGACCCATTTGGTTCCTATAATTGTCTTGCCATGCGGCAGAGGAACTAAGGTCCAAACTTGTAGACGCTCAAATTGGTTGAGTTCGTCTTGCATTGCGATCACCCAATCCGTGTCTTTAAGAGCTTCAGCTACCTTGATTGGTTCGTTTCGGTTTAAAAAGCACGTGAAAAGTCCGCTTTGAGTAGATGTCCTAGTTCGTACTCCGCTTGAAGGATCACCAATTATTTGATCGATAGGATGAGCTCGTGTCCACTTGCGTTCTTGAGGTAGAACCGAAGCAGAACCATCGTTGATAAGTAGTTCGAGACATCCTGAATTGATAGACTGATTATTCGTAGGAGGGAAATTTATTTCTGAAGTTGAATTTGATTGAATTTCCTCAACTGCATTTGTAGGAGCTGCAACATTAGTTGGTGATTCAGAATCCTGAGAGTCTAGAACATCGGTTGGTCCTTGAAAGTCGAGAATCTCATTTGGGATTTCCACCGTAGAAGGGAAAGGTGTGCTGCTTGGTATAGATTGTGAAGAAGCAGGCGTTTGAGACTCGTTCCGATAAAAATGTTCAAAGAGATAGTCCAAGTCTTCCAAAACACCGGGAACAACTTCTACTGACGGTGAGGCAGACGTTGTCGAAATTTGTTGACTTTGTGCCAACACGTCTATAAGCCCGGGTTCTGAACTGTTGTGTTCAGAAACCAAATCTGTCACTTCGTTGAAAGTGACGTTGTAACTTTCCATTATTATTCGAGAAGAATTGATATAGACGCGGTACGCTTTAGAAGTTGAAGAATATCCAATGAAGACAACTTCAAATGCTTTAGGATCGAACTTGCTTCGATGCTTTCGATCGTTTGCCACAAAGCACTTGCCTTGCACCTGAAGACTTTGAAGAATGAGATATTCAGAAATCTTTGATTTATTATCTCGTACGGCGTCTTTTCAAAACGTTTGTGAATAATTGTCCGATTTTGCGTAAAGCAAGTTGTACTCACTGCTTCAGCCGATAGAAAGTGAGGGACACCGGAATGTATAAGCATAGTCCGTTCAACTTCAACCAAAGTTCGGTTTTTTCGTTCTACGACGCCGTCTTGTTGAGGCGTCTTAGCGGCTGAGAATTGTTGACAGATACCAAGTGACTGATAGAAGGTACTGAGGCGCAGATTCTTAAACTCAGTCCCGTTGTAAGTCTTGATTACTTGGATTTTCTGTCGCAGGAGATTCTGAGTTGTATTCACAAAATTTATTATCAAGTCTCCAGTATCATCTTTAGTTCGTAGAAACCTTGTCCAAGTATAGCGAGAATAGTCGTCGACAATAACTAGCACATACTTGCAGTCGTTGATACTTTGTGTTCGCATCGGCCCACAGAGGTCCATGTGTAGTAATTCCAAAGGTCGAGATGTGGAGGCTACTTGCTTGAGTTTGTGCGACGCTCACTTCATTGTTCTCATTTGACTAGCCGAACAATGATGCTCTTGTTGAAGTGAGATGGTTGGCAGATCATTAACCAACTTTTTAGAAAAAGGTTTGTGAAGAGCTTTGAAATTTAGATGTGACATACGTTCATGCCATAAGTTGTTCCTCTTAATTGTCGTCTGAGAGATGAGGCAAACAGTTGTCGAAGGTCGTACTGTTGTCAGATTTATGGTGTAGGGATTTGATCTTCGAGCTCCTGTAAGAAGTTCCTGATTCTGACTGTTTAGAATTCTGCACTGATCAGCTAGAAATACCACTTGAAAGCCTTTATCGCAGAATTGTCATATGTTGAACAGGTTGTGTTGGAGACTTTTGACGTATGAGACATCTTCTATTGTCAGATTCTCCATAATGATATTTCCAAGGCGTAGAATTGGAGCTGAATCGTTGTTGCCGAATCTGACTTTACCGTTGTATCGGTTTTGATAGTTGCTCAACAGTTCTTGATTTCCCGTGTGTGGAGCAACCCGAATCTAGATATCACACATGATGAATCTGCATAGAAAAGTTTAGAGAGTCTTAGGTATCCACTTATAAGTGGGTCCTCTTGGATTAGCATATTTAGTGGTCAATGTTATCTTTAGGCAATTGAGCCTTTTTTTACTTGTGTTGGCCTAGACAATGTTTTAGGAACCCATTGCGGGTGAATCTTACATGGTAAATTAATTTCAGCTCATGCAAATGTCATGTCAGTCTTAGTCGAAGAGAATATCTTTTCTCTAGCTAGTCTCCTAAGGTGTTTGGCTGAGTGAACTTGGACTGGGTACCTTAGGTGAGAGCTAGAGTGAATCAAGCTATAAGCTTGCTTAATAGCTGGATCCTGTCTCCGATGAGACTTAAGACTCGCATTTATCTTAGAATGATTATTTTATTTTTGGAAGTGGAGCCGGTTTCAAAATTTGTGCTTTTAAAATTAATAGATTTTAAAGCATAGGTTGAAGCAACACCATGAAAATTAGAAACGGCTCTCTTTTTACTAGTGTCTTTAATTTCGGTACATAAGAAAATTTTAAAAATTAGTCATTTCCATCAATATTTTTCTTCTTCATTTCTAAACTAGACACTCTCTCCTTAGCATGCTTCGTGTTAGGTCCTGTTTCATCAATCAACAAACAATATAAGCACGAATTCTAAGTATTCGAGTAAGAAATCTTACGATATACGATCGGTCGAATATCCACTTTGAAGATCTTGAGAGGTTGTTAGATGTTTCCTTGTTTCTCGAGCGTTTCCTCTCGTTTAAAATATGAATTCGAAACTTTTATTTACTCAATAATGAATTGTTATTTACATTGATAGTGTACATCATATTTATCCCTATATTTAAGGTATAATTACTCTTAAGTCCTACACTATCAATATTTCTAATTACGCCCCTAATTACAATGATAATGAAATATCTAATATACTCTTCAATCTCCCCCTTTGTGCTTATTGTCGTTTCAGCTCCTTTTATCCTTGTCGGGCATAAAAAGACTTCCTAAATCCCAATGTTGTCTCGTAGCGTGGAACAGCATTCCTCAACTCCAGTCTTTCATTTATGGCATCTCAAAGCTCGTTCAAAAGTGGAGCCTCTTCTTCACAAAGATCTTCGAAGATTGTTTCTTCGGTGATCTCTCCCAATTTCTTTAGAATGTTCTTCTTCACCAACTTAAGCGTCCCTTCGCAGAATTTATGAACTTCTGACTTCACATAGCCCTTGTCTTTCCAATGACTGGATTAAGATAGGTTATGGCGAGGCCAGGTCATGTGCGGTGTGATATTTGATCTGCCGCACCATGAATCTTTTCAGCCCCTCGAGTCCTTCAGTCTTGATGTATCCCGGATGTGTCTTGTACTTTCTCTTGTACATTTGATATATTTGGTAGACTTCATCCGGTGGAAGGAATGAGAGATAACTTTCGTCTATCTCTTCTCGAGTGCGGTTGTTGTCCGCTCGCTCAATTATGTAGGTAGGAGTTGGATATCTTCCGATCGTATGAGAGACTCCGACGAGTTGGAGAATCGGTGGCTTGTTCTTGAAGTTTTCCTTCAGTTAATCAGCTGGAATGCCACTACGATCGGGTCCGAGATAGTTGAGCATGAAGATATGCTCCATTTTCTTCCTATCTTCCCAATGTGAGATGCCCCTCAAGTTGAGTTCGTTGAGTTCGTTGAGTTTCTTGATCTTGTTTGGAGCCCTCCAAATCTGCTTTCTTATGTCTTCAATGAAGGGGACTTCAATTCTGACATTCTCCCATGGTGTCTCGACTCTAACTGTCCCTTTTGATAGACGGGGAGGAGAGTCGACTCTGAGTCTTATCATTTCGGGTAGCTCTGGGAGAGCAGAACTGTAGTCCTCGCCTTCTTGAATTTCTTCTTCTTCAAGCAGTACCAAGTCCACTGAAGCTTGTTGAAGGAAGTATCTGACGTTGGAGAGTCGAGCTTGAGCAGCTTCCTCTGGTTCCCATTCTGTTGTCCACTTCTCGTTTAGTATGTAGTCATCTACGATCAGATGTGGATCGTAGGCAACAGCTTCTTGATGAACTTGGGGAAGGTTTGAGGTTGGGATAGGATTTGGATTTGTAGGAAAGAGGGTTAGTGTTTGGGATATGGTGGGAGGTGTGGTTGTTTGTTGGCGGGTTTGAGGTTGAGGTTGTGTGGTTGTTGGGTGTGAGGACGATCCTCCTGCTTCTTGAGTCTTTGTCTGACTCAATCCACGGTTGCTCCTTGTTGTTCGTTGCCGTTTCTCCCCCTCATGACGATCCGGATCATCGGGATCGTCATGTCTACGTTTGGGGCGGGAGCTTTCTTCACGGAACGTTGTTTGTGCTGGCAGCTCTGGTTCATCTATTAATCTTCTGTAGAGACTTTCTTCTGCGGGAGTTTTTGTCTCTAGTGCGAGAAGACGCGAAATGAGGATATCGTGAAGCTGAGTGATCGGAATAGAGTATGGGTTGATGAGTGAGGGTGAGGGAGTTGGGGTCGTGAGGATTGGTTGTAGTGGGGTGTGTGGAGTGGTGGTGGGAAGTGGTGAGGAGACGGGTGTAGTTTGTGTGTCGGTGGGAGCAGCTTCTGAGACTGGCATTTTCCCGATGTCTCTTCGGGAAGTCTCGAGAGCATCAGACGGTCTTCTAGTGAAGATAGGGCTGAGGAGAGTGCTTCTTGTAGTCTATGCTCCGTCACGAACATCGGTGGAGTGGGGCCAGGGAGGCGCTCCACTATCGTAGGTCTTGAGGGTCCGGTACGTCCAAGGACATCCGTTGACAACCCTGAAGTCACAACTTCAGAGGGTTGGCCTATTGTTGGCTCCGAAGATATCAGGGGTCCAATATGGTTTCCACCCAATCCTTGAGATGATACGACGGGTATCACCTCTATGGGTGTTGAGACAAATTCAATTTGAATCTGTTCAGTGGGCTGATCACCCGGTAATGGAAGTGTGGGCTCCGAAGCTTGTCGGCGAGGGCCCCATCGTTGGAGTCTGTGTGCTTCAGCGGAGTCGGTTGCCTCAGGAGAGATATCATGAGAGACACCTTCGAGTTCAATCTCCTGAGGTGTGGCTTCGAGCTCGAATGATGTCACTTCCCTTTGAGAAGGCGCCGGCGCTGGATCCATGGAACGTACCATCGCATCCGTGATGGAGTTGTTTTGGCAGTAAGCTTGGTAGGCCTCATCAGTTGGATCAGCTAAACGGAGCAGCTCCAATGGGATCAACATGGATTGGAGTGCTAGATCGGCGGCCTTCGGATTGTGGAAGAATCGAAGGCGTGGCGGCATGTAGTCCGCGATCGGTGAAAGTTTCGGGATCTCTGAGTGGACTTCCATGAAATGCGCGATCATTACCGGAAACCACCGTACATAAGGAAGGGATCGGGCCTCGACTTCGTCTCCCCCTGAAATGCGCGATCATTACCAGATCAGCTGAGCCACGTCATATTTCTTGGAGAAGACCACTCCGTGAAAAATACACAGAATGTTGCCATTTGCTTAATCGAATCCGGAGTGTTTTGGGGAGAGGCATTTGTTGATGATGCCGAACAAAGTCTTCCATGGATGAGGGATTCCGCTATTTTGAAAGTTTGCCAGTTTATTTAGCGGCGGTTTGTATCCCATCCTGAGCATGTCTTCTACGATCTCCGCGTCCGTAGGTAATTGGTCGTATTCGTCATAGTGCGGGAGATCGAGCACCATGGCCATTAAGTT
The DNA here is from genome assembly GCA_004919715.1 of Linderniella brevidens. NCBI lineage: Eukaryota > Viridiplantae > Streptophyta > Magnoliopsida > Lamiales > Linderniaceae > Linderniella > Linderniella brevidens. The sequence goes on from SWDC01000148.1 coordinate 12,902,864, forward strand.
TTTCGTCAGGGCGATGTGTCTTGTATTGAGCTTAGTCATATATTCCACGCTATTGCCGTTGACGAAGCTCTGCATGCATCCCCATAACTGCTGGAGATAAACCATCGGTACGGTGGCCGTCATTGTCAGAGCTGGCCATAAGGGGTGTCCTTTGAGTATGGATAGTATGACGTCATCCGGACACCGAAATGTTGTTAAATCCAGTTGGAAGTTGTTGTCTTGGACTGTCATATAACTTCCAGAAGGATAGATATGAGGGTAGTTAGGAGCTGCCATATCTGCAACAATAATATGAGATTCATTAGTTGATCAAGTTTTATGAATTAATAAATTTGATTAATACGAATGTAGAGGATAATTGTACATAAAAAACTTATCGCGAAAGACTTGGTGAAAATTTGAAAAATTTGTAGAATTAACTAAGTCTTAGAAGCGTGTTTTTATTCGAAATAACAGTTTATTCGATTTTATAATATTTGCGATCGAAAATTTGTCTAAGTCTTGAAAAGTTTTCTAAGTCTTTCGAAGCATGTTTTTATTCGAGTAAAAATTTATTCGATTGACAAGTTTTGCGATCGAATAAAATTGTGTCGAATAAATATGCGCTTTTGCTGATGACTTTTACTATCGAATAAAAAGTTAATGAAAACAATAGTTTTTCGTTGATTAGGTTTTCGATCGAGAAAAGAGAAAGGTCGAATAACTTAAGTTTTTTTTTCACCGCTTAGTTTTGCGATCAAATAAAATCGAGAAAATAAGTTTTTCGCCGCGTAGTTTTGCGATCGAATAAAATAAATTTGAAAAAAATAAGTTTTTCGCCGCGTAGTTTTGTGATCGAATAAAATAAATTCGAAAAACAAAAGTTTTTCGACGCTGAGTTTTGCGATCGAATAAAATTTTAACGAAAACTAAAGTTCTTCGATGACACTTTTTACGACTCAAACTTTTTCAATCGAAAATTTTCAAATGAAACACTAAATATGTAAAACATAATTTTCGATTTCTGGGTAAATCATGGGTGTATCTGGGTTCGAAACGGACAGAAAACAGTGGCGAATCCGAATATCATGATTTTAACCCAAGAGATTGAGTGTAAACACTTTGATTTGAAGGTCGAAAAATCAGTTTTCGTCGGAAAAATAAACATGAACTTTCTACAGAAATTTTTTCGTGAAAATGCTCGGTAAGTGGATGTTTTTGAACAGAAAATGAATCGAAACATGTTTCTACCTTCGAAATCCGCACGTTTAAGCTAAAAATTCTGATTGGATGGAATGCCGAAGTCGGTTTGAAGATGGTTTCAGAAGATGAAAGGTTTTTTGATTGGAAATTTGTAACGTGTAAAGAGTTTTTCAAGTGATAAAGTGATATTAATACTTTACGATGGGGTAAAGTAAAAATTCTCTTTGGGCCGAAAGTAAAAAGAATATTCTTGGGCTTTAGAGAAAATAGGTCGAAATGGAAAAAAAATATAATTTATGAATTAACCCAAAAATAATTTGTATAATACTCCCTGTATTTCAGCAAAGAAGGAAATTGTCTCCTGATGTTGATGAAATTCAACATTTGACTCCTCGGATGAGCTCTAAATTTTCTGCGAGACTTAATAAGTTGTTAGAATTCAAGTTTCTACGAATGTATAAGGTAATGACAAATTCTCATATAAAAACTCCCCCTCAACAATTGCATGAATAAACTTTTCAGTACCTACACATATTTTCGATACAAATGAAAATTTCCGATTTAAGCATAATTAATGCATTATAAGCAATTCAGCATAGTTAATGAAAATGTTGCGTTTTTCAAGAATAATTTCGCATTTTATCAAGTCTGAGCCAATGCATGTAATAATGCATTTAAAAATGTGCGAAGAAAATAGAAAATAAAATAAAAAATAAAATATAATAAAATAATAATTTTTGTTTTCGGGTCAGATTTATTTATTTTAAATTTCTATCACACAAAAATTTCCAAGATATATATAACAATAATTTGCCATAAATTCAAATAACTAAATTAGTATTCTAAGACCATAGTATGAATAACTTTGACAACTCTCGCAAGTTTCGCTCATATCACTCAATTTATTTTTATCAAGGAGATTTTTTGTAGATATATCACTCTTATCATCACAACAAAATTATATCAATTAATTTGTTAACGTAGTATTTTTAATCAACTTGCCAAGTGAGAGTTCGTCATTTTGAATCAAAGGGACTTTTAAGGGATTATTTTTAGGCTCTGACTAAGGGGTAGGAATTTTGGGTTAGTGAGCTTAAAAATTCTTCTCTTCCGGGGGCTCTTTTTGTGAGATTCTATTCTGAGCCTTTTGCTTTTCCTTTCTGTAGTAATCTCTTTTCAGTGATTTGAGAGATAAGATCTTTTATTTTGGGTCGAGACTGTGTTCCTTTAGAAAGTTTCACAGTTATGGAGTTCAAACCCAAGACTGTGCTTCTCTTCTCGTTTTCTCTACATAAGATCTATATTATCATTGGAGAAGTTTACTTCGAGGTGCTTCACTTCTAGGAGTATACGAGATTATCTAGGAGAAGTTCACAGTGAGATCAGTGTTTCTCTTCTATAATGATTGAGAAATGCGGAATGTGCATCACTTTAGCTCTCCCCCTCTTTTTCTTGATTGAGTAACCCCGAATCATTTGAATAATGTTGAAGGCTTAACCGGGTGTGTTTGATAAAGAAAAAGAATATCGGAGAAGGCTCAAAGGGGATATCTAGAGGAAAAATAAAGGATTTATTATTTAGGTCAAGTGAGGTATTTCCTAATATGCCCTTATCATTTTCATGACAAACTAAACACAAAAACAAGATTGAGGCTACGAAGTACAAATCAAAAGATAGTCATTTGAAGTGTGAAACTCAAAAAAAAATATTGAGGTTCAAATTCTTCACATGTATGATGTGGCTTTGTGTCTAGTGAATCATACAAAGTTCTTTTGAATAAAAGAATGTTCTATTGAATTTGAGGCAAAGAATTTAACTATATATTTCGAAAAAATATTTTTGTGAGTGATTTAAAAAATGGTCAAAATCATCGTCATCCCCCATTTTTTTTATTGATAATATTTATATATATGTATTATTATATATATTTATTTAATAAAAAATAAAAAATATTTATATATATATAAAAATATATATAATTTTTTTATTTTAATTAAAAAACATTAAAAGATAGAGTCACACATAATAATCAAGAAATATTAAGAAGCACATAGAATGTTAGATTGAAGCATAGTAGAGCATGTAAAAAATATTTCAAGTAAAATTGAGATTCACATGTCTAACTTAGCACTAAGGAATTGAAATCGTTTTTCATCCAATGCCTTAGTGGATAAGTCGGCAAGTTGAAGCTCTGTTTTAACAAAATACATATCTATCGTGCCTTTTTCTACATGATCTTTTATAAAGTGATATCGTATGTCTATGTGTTTCGTGCGTGAATGATGAACAGGATTGCAAGTAATGGCTATAGCACTTTGAGAATCACTATAAATGGGAATGTTATTGAAATCAAACCCGTAATCACGTAGTTGTGTCCGCATCCATAGAGTTTGCGAGTAACAGCTGGCAGCCGCGACATATTTCGCCTCGGCCGTCGATCACAATTTTGTTTCTTTGAAGACCAGCAGACCCAACTTTTCGCCTAAAAATTGTGCTCCGCCAGACGTGCTTTTTCTGTCCATTCGACAACCTGCATAGTTAGCATCAGTGTAGCCAATTAGTTGAAAGTCAGTATTTTTAGGATACCAAAGACCTAAGGTTGGAGTTCCTTTGAGATATCGTAGAATCCTCTTGACAGCATTCATGTGGGATTCCTTTGGGTCGGCTTGAAAGCTGGAGCATAGGCAAGTTGCAAACATAATGTCAGGTCGACTTGATGTCAAGTAGAGAAGAGATCCGATAATGCTTTGATAGGTGGTGATGTTGAAAGCCTTTCCAGACGGATCAGCATCCAGTTTGCAATTAGTAGACATATGAGTGTTCATCGGTGTGCTCTTGTCTTGATTAAATCTCTTCAGAATATCTCGGATATATTTGGTCTGACTGATGAAGTTTCCATCATCGAGTTGCTTGACTTGTAAACCAAGAAAGAATTGGAGTTCACCCATTAAGCTCATCTCGAATTTTGTCTTCATGAGATTACCAAATTTCTGACAGAGACGTTCATTCGTCGATCCGAAGATGATGTCGTCAACGTAAACTTGAACGATCATCAAGTCTTTGCCTTCCATTTTGATGAAAAGGGTAGTATTGATTGTTCCTCTGATGAAGTTGGATTTGACCAAAAATTCGCTCAGAACATCATACCAAGCACGAGGGGCTTGTTTTAGTCCATAGAGATCTTTGTCCAATCGATAGACATGATCAGGAAGGTTCTCGTGTATGAATCCTTCGGGTTGAGCGACGTAGACTTCTTCTTTTAATACGCCGTTGAGAAAGGCAGTTTTGACATCCATTTGATAGACTTTGAAGTCTTTGTGAGCCGCGTATGCTAGGAACAAGCGAATAGCTTCAATGCATGCAACCGGCGCATACGTCTCGTCGTAATCAATTCCTTCTTGTTGATTGTATCTCTTAGCAACGAGTCGTGCTTTATTCCTGATTACTTCACCGTTCTCATTTTTCTTGTTCTTGAAAACCCATTTTGTTCCAATTATGGTTTTGCCTTGTGGTCGAGGAACCAATGTCCAAACTTGTAGACGCTCGAACTGGTTGAGTTCATCTTGCATCGCAATTACCCAATCCGGGTCTTTAAGAGCTTCGACTACTTTATTTGGTTCGTTTTGGCTTAGAAAGCATGTGAATAAATCGCTTTGTGTAGACGTCCTAGTACGTACACCACTTGAAGGATCACCAATAATCTGATCAGTAGGGTGAGCTCGAGTCCTTTTGCGTTCGTGAGGAATAACTGAAGTAGAGTCGTCATTGGATTGGAGATCGAGATATCCTGAATTAATTGGTTGATCATTCAAAGTTGTAATCAGATGTTGAGTCGATAGGAGTTTCCTCATTTGTATTTGTAGGAACTGCAGTACTAGATGAAGATTCTGAATAATTAGATTCTCCAACAGTTGTCGGATTTTGAAGAAGAGGAGTCTCATTATTAATTTCTTCCACTGAGAGAGATGGGGCACTTCTTGGAGTTGAGTGAGACGAAGCAGGCATTTGAGACTTGTTCCGATAAAAGTGTTCGAATAGAGAATCTAAATCTTCGTGGTCAGCGGGAATTGCTTCATTTGATGTTGATGTAGACGTTGCCGAAAGTTGTTGACCTTGTGCCAACACGCCAGTAAGCTCGGGTTCTGAACTGCTTTGTTCAGAAGCCAATTCCGTCATTTCTTGAAAAGTGACGTTGTAGCTTTCAAGAATTGTACGAGAAGACTTGAGGTAAACGCGATATGATTTTGAGGTAGAGGAATATCCGACAAAAATGGCTTCAAAGGCTTTGGGATCGAACTTGATTCGATGCTCCCGATCGTTGGCCATAAAACACTTTCAACCAAATACTTTGAAGAAAGAGATATTCGGAATTCGTGTATTAATTAGCTCATATGGTGTCTTCTCAAAGCGTTTGTGAATAATTGTCCTGTTTTGAGTAAAGCAAGCTGTACTCACTGCTTCAGCCCATAGAAAGTGAGGAAGACCGGAGAGAATGATCATAGTTCTTGCAGCTTCAACTAGAGTCCGGTTCTTTCTTTCTACAACACCATTTAGTTGTGGCGTTTTTGCGGCTGAGAATTGTTGAATAATTCCAAGTGATTGGTAAAAATTGCTGAGACGTTGATTCTTGAATTCCGTCCCGTTGTCCGTTCTGATTACTTGGATTTTCTTTTGCAGGAGATTCTGAGTTGTATTCACAAAGCTAATTATCAAGTCTCCAGTCTCATCCTTAGTTCTGAGATATCTTGTCCATGTGTAGCGAAAATAATTGTCGGCAAATACTAACACATATCTACGACCGTTGATGCTTTGTGTACGCATTGGTCCGCAGAGATCCATGTGCAGTAATTCTAAGGGTCGAGATGTAGAAGCAACTTGCTTGATTTTGTGTGATGCTCGCTTCATTTTTCCCATTTGACAAGCCGAACAGTGATGCTCTTGATTAGATGAAATTGTTGGCAGACCGTTAACCAATTTTTTAACACTGAGTTTGTGAAGAGCTTTTAAGTTTAGATGAGCCAGACGTTGATGCCATAAGTTGTTCCTCTTTAATGCTGAGAGATGATGCAGACAGCCGTCGAAGGTCGAACTAATATCAGATTGATTGTGTATAGGTTAGATCTTCGTGATCATGTGAGAAGTTCTTGATTCTGACAATTCAAAACTTGGCACTGTTCAGCTAGAAATACGACTTGAAATCCTTTGTCACAGAATTGACCTATGCTGAACAGATTGTGCTGGAGACTTTGGACGTAAGAGACATTTAATCGTCAAATTTGGCAGCAGAATGTCTCCAAATCCGAGTATGGGAGCTGAGTTATTGTTGCCAAATCGGACTTTGCCATTGTAACGATCTTGGTAGTTGCTCAACAGTTTTTGTTTTCCCATCATGTGTGTAGAGCAACCAGAAGCGAAAAATTAGTCGAAATATTTGAGTATCACCAACAAATTTCGTAGAATTCAGCATATGGATCAAATTTTCAGTTCGCACAGGTTTTCGATCGAAAAAAAAAATCCGAACAGAATTTGATCTAAAAACAACGAACATCAATCCAGAACAACCACGATCTGCTCTGATACCAATTGTTAGGTCCTATATTATCAACTATCGTAAATCCTAGGCATGAATTCTAGATATTCGAGTGTAAATCTAAGAATTTGATACCTTCGGTCGAATATCTCGATGAAGAATACGGGAGATTATCTTCTAGTGTGAGAAAGTGTAAATTGCAAACCCTTTGGATTTTTCTCAATATCTTTCTCTATTGATTTCAATAGTGTACATTGGTATTTGTACCTATTTACATGGTATATTACAAGTAAGTCCTACACTATTTAATATACAAGTTACGCCCCTAATTACAAGGATAACTAATAAATGAGCACAATCTAAAATGTCTTCTTCAGATTCGTAAGTGAGCATTAAGATCTTCCATGATTGATTTTGACAGAAGGAACTGACGCAAACCGAAAAATAAAATAAAAATAAAATGAACCCGAAAAATAAATAAAGACTCGATACGAACCGAAAAATGATAGGATGCAATTTGGAGGACTCGAATCCTGCTAGCTGGACACGATAAAAATAGGATGAACCTATCTCATTCGGGTCAGAACGAACAATTTCTGAAATCTTATCCCCTCAAACCGAACCGACCCTCAAACAATTATATTAGGACGAAGCCTAACCTTTGAATTACGGAATGAATTTAGTTGAAAGTTTTGACGCCACAACTAGGCTTGTCAGTGGGGCGGGGATTCCCCGTCCCCGCGGGGATCCACCCCGAATTGGACGGGGAATCCCCGATATTTTTTCCCCGTGGGGCGGGGACGGGGAGAGATTTTTCCCCGCGGGGATCCCCGCCCCGTTTCCCGATATATTATAATATTAAAATAATATTTATCATATACAATTTATATTATTATAATACAAATAATATTAAAATATAGTTTATATAATATTTAAATAATATAAATAATATTAAAATATAATTTATATTATAAATAATATATTTTTAGTAAAAATATTACCGGGGCGGGGATCCCCGCGGGGACGGGGATGTGGACGATTTTGTCCTCGAATGCCTCGCATGGACGGGGATTAGATCCCCGCCCCGCCCCGCCCCGTTGACATCCGTAGCCACAACTAGTAATTGCACGAAATACTTGTTGATAAGTCGGAGGTATTGTGAAGCAAAATCGAGCTAATTTGCGAAAAACTAGCGAAGGAAAATAAACTCACGAGTTTATTAATCGAAAATTATAATTCATGTTTTTATGCTCATGCAATGATAAATAAATAGATAAAGTCAATACGAAAAATAGTAAAATATTTAAACTAATCACTAAAAACTAGTTTGACTTGATCGAACTCTCATGTGTGCAAACGAATTCCCATGTTTATCTTAGTTCCCATTTATTAAATGCTCCCATAATCATCCTGCTTGACGTTGACCTTCAGGAACAGTGATCTTCCAAATGCCTTGCCTTAGCTGGACTCGTTGGTTTTATTTGGATTGTTTTTGGGCCATTAATTTAGGCGACTCCCGGTATTAAGACTAGCAGGTCGTCAGCTAGTTTAATGCTTGGGTTTGCATCATATAAGCTTCGTTAGTCCTAATCTCATATACATAATTTCGTAAAATTGGCGCGAAGTCACCTTTTTCAAGTTGCAAGGATTTTGGTATCCTAGGCCTTCGATAGGATTATAAAATGTTATGTCCTTAGGCTGATTAAGAAAAATCGTTTGGTCCGTTTGACCTCTCTTGGCTAGGTGTCTTCTAAGCATTTTATTTTTGAGTATAGCCGTTTACGTTCAACAACGACTATCTCGTGTTGTCGAGACATTTTTGTTCTGTATCTCGGAGGCACTGTCGCTTTCTTTTACATCACAGATTTCAGTTTATGTTTTTCTATTGATGTTTCTAGGCTCGTGATCTTTTCGCTAGCGTTATGTAATAACGTTGTGAGCATATACTCACTTCATAATTATTTTGTAAGGACGACTTCGTTATTAGCTAAATCTTCTATTTTTTTAATAGTTTTACGTTCACAACGAAGTACAGCAAGCTTCTGTTGTAGCTCCAGTAAACTATTAAAGTCAGAGGATTCTACCTAGGATTATTTTATTGTGTTCAATTAATTATATTATTACTCTTGTAATTTATTTAAGTGAACTAAATTCTATTTTATAGAGTCTAGTGATCTTTTAATTGTAATGGGCTTACAAGAGCTCAAGTATTATATACCAACATGTGGTATAAATACTAAAACATAACACATAGTTAGGTGTGTCTTGTGTGTGAAAGTGTAGAGAATTATCCATTTAAGAGTAATCCCCCAACGTCCTCCAACTCAAGAACACAACACCCTGTTAATTCTTCCATCTTATTTCGTGGTTTAAATCGCTTTAAATATGATTTAGTTGGATAATCTAACATTTACAAGTGGTATCAGAGCCAAACGCGCTCAGATTTAAGTAAAAATCATCGAAATTTTTTGTAGTTCTTACTTTTCGAAAATTTTGAAATATTTTGGGGTTGTTGTGTTTAATCGGGTATTAGAAATTAATTTTCTGTAGTTTTCGCATTAATCAGTTTTAATTTGAACAATTTTGTATTTGCGGATCGAAAATCTTGTGTTCAGTGCGAAAAATATTTACTACGCTCCCAATGCGAAAACTTTTCACATACAAAAACCTTCAGTGTGTGAGAAAATTTTTTGCATACAAAAACCTTTAGTGTGTGAGAAAACTGTCACATACAAAAACCTTCAGTGTGTGAGAAACTTTTTCACATGCAAAAACATTCAGTGTGTGAGAAAAAGTTAAAAAAATTTCACATACAAAAACCTTTAGTGTGTGGGAAATTTTTTCATATACAAAAACCGTAAGTGTGTAAAATGTTTTTCGCAGAAATTATTTTCACATACAAAAACCTTTGGTGTGTGTTTTTCACATTCAAAAAACTTTAGTGTGAGAGAAAACTTTTCACATACAAAAACATTCAGTTTGTAAAATTTCACATACAAAAACCATAAGTGTGTGAGAAAACGTTTTTCGCACTCAAACGCATATCGAAAATTTTTCACATACAACAACTTTTAGTGTTTGATATAACTTTTCACACACAAATACCTTCAGTGTTTGAGAGAATTTTTAACATACAAAAACCTTAAGTGTGTGAGAAAATGCTTTCCGCACTCAAACGCATATAAAAAATTGTTCACATACAAAAAACTATAGTGTGTGAGAAACGTTTTCACATGGAAAAACCTTACGTATGTGAGAAGTTTTTTTCGCACTCAACACTGCGAAAATCTCACTTTTCGCACCATAGACTGCGAAAATCTCAATTTTCGCATAGTCACTTCGAAAATTTTGTTTTCCGCACCTACATACTGAAAAACTCATTTGTTCACACTCAGTGATACCAAAAATAAATATTTGCAGTCCAACTTCGAAAATTTAATTTTCGCACCCGAGCATTCCGAAAAATTTATTTTCTCAGTTTACACTCCGAAAATTTATTTTCGAAGCTTAACACTTCGGAAAATTAATTTTTGCATCCTATCACTACAAAAATCTAAATTTTCGTACAATTTTAGTTTTCGCACCCGTGCACTCCGAACAATTTATTTTCTCAGTTACACTCCGAAAAAATTTTTTTGCATCTTAACACTTCGGAATATTAATTTTTGCATCCTATCACTACAAAAATCTAAATTTTCGTACTCAACACTCTGAAGATTTAATTTTCGCACCTACACTTCGAAAATCTTTATTTTCGCACTCTAGACTTAGAAAATTCTAATTTCGCATTCTTACACTACGAAAATTTACTTTTTCGCACTCATTGCGAAAATCTAATTTTCCGAACCCAAAACATTTAGCTTAGACACATTCTCGAAAATTTTGGTAAATTTTCGAAGTTTTTGACCAAAAATTTTGGGTACACATAAAAATTTATGGTACCTAAAATTTTCGAAACTTCATCTCTCGATAAAACAAAACTTATTGGCACCGAAAATTTTAAAAGCCAATTTTTATTTATTTCATAATATTTTTGGCCCATTATAGACAAAAAATTTGGTAAATTTTTTCGAGGTTTTCGACATCACTCCAAAACATTTCGGTATACACCAAAAGGTTTTCGACACTTACAATTTTCGAAACTTCACAGTACTTAACGAGATACCAACACTTTTCAGAAATTTCAAAAGCCAAAAAATTTCTCAAATCCATACGCGTCAACGATCTAATATCCAACTAAAACTTTTAAAGAATTTTTTTTAAAAAAATAATTAATTATGTTGTCCGCCTCAAAGCATCTGAGCAAGTCAAGAGTGCTTCCATAGATTAGAAAACCATCAAAGCTTGCTCAGAAACTTAAGAAAGAAACACTCTTAACTCAACTCGAAGATACAAAGAGAGAGTGTCGAGTAGTGATGCTGTAATAGAAAAACTCAAAGCTCAAGTTCTCGAACTTACAACTTGTTCGAAAACTTGTGAAGATAAGCTACTAATCAAAACATGCGAGTACAACCTTATGTTTGAGGAACGCCGTAAGTGGCAGTCCAAAGCTCATCACGTAGAGCACATTCTTGCAGAAAATGGTCAGAAAGACAAAAGGCCTCAAATGTCATGTCCAAAGGGGAAGACGATAATATACATTTTAATAATCCTACTTCTTGTTGGAAAATTCTAGAGGTTGCTAGTAAAATAGCGAAATTGAACGCAACCATGGAATTAGAAAGAGTAGGTTTCCGATCGGAAAAGAAAAAGCTTCTAGAGGAGATTACAAAAATCTCAAAAAATTCCCGTCCATACCTGCCTTAAATGATCTTTCTACAGAAATATCTTCTTTTAAGCAGGATATGGGAACACAAATGGGCGCCGTTATTCCCAAAGCCAAAAAGGCTTTTACTAATAATATTCATTCTAAGTCACCGGCAACGACTTTTGAGTCCACGGTGACCCGAGCTGAAACGTTTAGTAAAAGCAAAGCGCTTAAAAGTATTAAGGAACAAAAGAAAACTAGGAAGGAGAAAGGAAAATCTAAATTATGTTCAAAAATTAAGGACGGAATTGTTAAAGATTTTCCTTCTCCTACTCCTATTAAAAAGAAAGCTATAAAAGAAGAAGTTTCACGCTCAAGAAAACGAACTTCTCAAGCTTAAAAAATTCCTCATTATTTTAAGAATGATAGAAGTGGATTTGCTTACCCATCCAAAAATGTTAAATCATTTTAGTAAGCAAAAGTCCACTGAAATTCATCATTATAAAGTGAATTGTATGAAGACTTCTCGTAGGAATTCACCCGCTATACATGCTTACAATGCTATAGACTCGTATTCCTACATGAAATATCCGGTCAAAGTCCATTCGGAAAAGCGCCTTATGCGACTGGTCAAAGAGAAGATCTTTCAATCTAGTAAACCTAGACACACATTCACCAGAGCTGAAACATCTTTTATGTGTCACATCGATCACCAATGGGTTCCTAAGTCAACAATTAAGTTAGGTAATCACAAATCAAGTCAGATACCAAAACGTACGTTAATGAATGATTTAGGACTAAAATATAATTTGACACCTTATATGCTTAACTTGTTTTCTGCTAATAAAGGACCCACTTTACCATGGGTACCAAAGTCCCGATAAAGTTTTGCAGATCTTCCAGCATTGGTAGGTATGTCGAGTAGTTGTTCCACACACATGACTGGTGTGCAGCGTGAACAACTACATCATCCCATCACGTATGGTATCTCGGGTTGCTCGACTACGTGACCGGTGAGAGATGCGAGCAACCAAACAAAGGTACATTCTTATTATGCATATGTTAAAATAACTTTCAATGTTTTTAAAATTGTATACGCATACAAGTTGAATTTAAAAAATACTTATCTTTTCCAAAATGGTACATTATAAAATATGCATTTTCAAAACTTTATGAGACTTCGCATATTACGCACGGAATGACTAATATCATTTTTTTTCAACTTAATATTTTTAAATAAACTTTATTTACGGGGGGACTACTCTTTTACTTTAAAAGAGAAGCAACTCTTATATTTTTTTTAAAGGGAGCAATAATTATATTTTTAAGGGGGGAGTGAACTATAAAGGCAAAAATTTAGGGGAGGGATTCGAAATTCTTTCTCAATCCGACTACGCAACTTTTGAGGGGGATCAATACTACTATAAGAAGCATGATTTGAGGGGGGGGGGGAACAAAATAATATAGTATATATATATCATATAATATAATGTATAATATATTATTTTATTGCTGCTACAATAAATATATATATATATTGAAGAGAAAGAGAGAAAATCAAAAAAGGGAGAAAAAGAAAGAAAATCAACAAAAAAAAAAGAAAAGAAAAGAGAGAAAAATAATAAAAGGAGAAAAAAAAGAAAATCTCCTCTCCTGATCTAAGCTTCTTAGATATTCCCTCCAACATCATGAGATGGATATATCGGAGAATCTCGAGCTCAAATGTTCAAAATTATCATACGGAAATGTGGCCCCTAAAACTACCTCATTGCTCACTTCCGGATGCACGGATACTTCGTTCCCATGATTCAGTCGACCCAACTGAATCTAACCCCAGAACATCACCGAGCCGTTCTTAAACGAAAATAGGCACATACCTTACATCATCCGAACACGCCAGAAAAGATTATATCGATGAGGCCTTGAAACTTTTTGAGGATACATAACTTTCCTATCTCACAAATCATTCGGACCAACCCCCATAGGTACAGGTGCTAATTTTATTAGCTCACGGGTAGAAGACGCCGCATTAGGTCCAACGGTGCATGCACATCCGAGCCTTACCCACGTGTCTGTCTCATAAAATACAGGTGATTCAAGTAATCACAGGGAGCCACGTCTACTATCACCGCTTCACTCGGAAGCGGGAGATATTGAATTAAGTGGTACTCATCCCACAACCACACTTTCTTGAGCACGATAGAGTCTAGTGTTCCCATATTTTTAAGATTTTTCTAGGATACATACACTTTTCTAACACCTGATCTTTGTGATCACGTTAGAACATTTGTAGACATGTCACTTTTAGACATGCTTCGATGATCAGAAGGAAGTCCTGCCGTTGCAACATCAAAACAACAATGGTTTCAGGCCCTCGTCTGCGAGCATAGCTCCTAGGTCGATGCAAACGGGAAGTCTTTTGTGACCCCGGTTTTTGTACTCGACGGATCACCTTACTGGTTCCGTCAGGTTATTACCCAACCTGAGTTCCTACCATGCCTAGCATCACCATCCTCGTGTATGTACGACGCGAACATCTCGCCAGACTCACGCTCCATTTTTACACATCGTCATGATGGTGTCCCCAACTCGATCATCATGAGGGGAGTAGTACTTAATAAATAAAATGGGAGTCGCACCACAACAATAAGTGCAAGATTGATCGTAAATGCTAAAATCTCAAGCGTCGTCGAAGAATCAAGAAAACCACGACCTTTAAAGGCGGAGTTGTCGCCTCGTGTACGCCTCTCCAACTTTCAAAGAGAACTTCTCAATCCAACCACAAGGTTGAAGAAATGTAGGGGAGTTGTGCCACTTTCAAAGCGAGAGATCGAACACAAGAAGAATAAATCTGGCAAGTAACTTCAAATTCCTTTCGGCCTCTCTGAGACAAGCTTCAAGAGAAGACTTGAAGGAAGAGGGGGTCAAGAAACAGTGAGCTTGAAGATTTCCTAAAGAAGAGATCACAAGACAAGACAAAGGATGAGAGAACTGGAGAATAACAAGCACGTTTTCGCCGATGCATACCCTGATACGTGTTCTTCGAGGACTCAGGAAGACATTTTTACAAGACTAAGATAACAAACGCTGAATTGCAAATTGAACACAAAGGGAGAGATTGTTATGATTATTTTATTGTGTTCAATTAATTATTTTATCTTAGTCTTGTAATTTATTTAAGTGAATTACATTCTATTTTATAGAGTCTAGTGATCTTTTAATTGTAATGGGCTTACAAGGGCCCAAGTATTAGATACTAACATGTGGTATAAATACTAAAACCCTAACACATAGTTAGGTATGTCTTGTGTGTGAAAGTGTCGAGAATTATCCATTGGAGAGGAATCCCCCAGCGTCGTCCAACTCAAGAATACAACACCCCACGCTAAGTTAATTCTTCCATCTTATTTCGTGGTTAAAATTGCTTTAAATATGATTTAGTTGGACAATATGATATTTACACTACCTCCGTCTCGGATGATGTTGAAGCCTTCGAAGTCGTTATCGGCGTGTTCCGATCGATCGTCATTTGAATCGACTTCCTCCATGTCCGCCATCAGAGCCACTCCAGCTTCCTTCTGTTTTGACAATTGAAGCTTATTGTGGTAGTAGTTCCCGTCATTCTTCTTTGGAAGGAAGCACTCTCTCGCATGTGCTCGGCCTTGCCACAATTATAACACTTCATAATGTGGAATTTATGGGCTCGGGCTGCTCGGGAGACTTTGAGGCATGCAAGGAGCTTGAGGTTTTTTGTCTGTTAGCAGACGACGATGACTTCTTTTTGAAAAATTTATTTGTCATCATCTTCATCATCAGAGCCATCTGTTTTTTGAACTCATTCATATTGGGATCGGAGTAAGAATCCGAATCATTGTCTTCTGACGAGCAAGGGAGCTTCACCGACTTGTCCTTGTAAGACTTAGAGCTTCGCTTGTCGGTGACTAGGGCGAGTAGGTCAACCATGACCTTTCCCTTCAAGTCGTCTTCAACTTCGTACACGTCTGCAATGTGTTGTGCGAGGCTTTCGAAGACGTGGTGGTTATCCATTTCGTCGAGGTCCTTGCTCTGCCTTATTTGGATGTCAATCTTCTTCTACTCTGCAGGAGAGATGAGAGAAATCTGATGTTGATCTCCATATTCGTTTTAAAGACGGTGATCTTCTGTTACACGTGGCGGGCGGGTCTACGAACGAGAAACCGACACACTGTTGGGGGTTGATGAGACGATCCGTACCACATGAAGTTGGATCGGGAAGAAATAAATGAGGTTGACCAAGAGGAATATTTGGCTTTATTTCAGCTATGGAACGTCTGACTCAGTTATGAGAGATGATTCATTCGCTTGATCATAGCCAATTATCTTTACGGTCATTTATGTCTAATTATTCTTGTTTTAATTGTCCTTAAGTTACGGCCTATCATAACTATGTGAGGTTGGGACTTCTGAAGGGGGGAGAATTTCATGGGAATTATTGGACGAGCTTGTCTCGTAGGTGGCTAGGTGGTGTTCATGTGCCGTTTTCATCACTTTATATTAATAAAATATGTCCTTTATTTCAGACAATTCTCTGTCTCTCTTTTCGTTGAGTGATTGTGGGTCTTAACTCTATCAAATTGGTCCGACATGCCGCTCGATGACTACTACGCGTCCTCAGATAGAGCAACGTGTTGACGGGTTAGAGAAGACCTTGGAGACTTTGAGCGTCGAGTTACGTTCAACAATCGAAACTATTGACAAACGCATGGAGCAGTTCTTTTTATCCCTTGCCACTCACACGGAGGCCCCCAAGGTAACAATAGTCGAGGAAAGTGACCATTTACCCAGACCAATTCAACGTCGAGTCGAACTTCCAATTTTTTACGGCACCAACCCACTGGGCTGGATTTCACGAGCAAAACAATATTTTCTTCTCAACCAAACACCAGCTGCTCAAAGGGTGTCATATGCCTTTGTCTGTACGTCTGGTATTGCCCAATCATGGTTTCGTTGGACACTTGATGATGACCCGACAATCACCTGGGATGTTCTAAAAAGAAGCATAATTGAGACTTTTGACGACAGATATTGTGGCAGCCTTATTTGCTCGAATCACTAGCATTCGTCAATCGGGGTACGTTAAAGAATTCTTTTATGAGTTCGTCGATATGGTGACAAATCTTCCTGAGATTCCTCGTCGTCAACAACTAGAATTTTTTCTTCTTGGAATTCACCCGACGTTGCGTGATGAGGTTGTGGTTCACAGACCATACTCGGTTGCAAATGCTTGATCTAGCTCGTGATTTCGAAAGAAGACTACTTAGGCGAGACGACAATTACAAGAAGATGATATCTTGTTCATCAAAAAAACCATGTTTTGTCCAGTAGCCCGGTTTTCACACAAATCTTTCCATGGCCAATAACGGTATTGTCGCATCAACAACTACTGCAGCACCTCGAGATCATATACGTCCCGTTGATTGCTATGTTACTCCACAGGCGCGACCACCAGCTCCCCGAGCTCACCCTTTTCAACGTCTGGCGGATCGATACTACCAAGAGCTAGACGGATGACCGAAGAATGGAAGGTGCAAAGAATTCGCGACAAGAATTTATATTTTTGATGCCGTGAGCCATTCTTCCGTGGACACATCTGCTCCCCCAAGGAACTATGCATGCTTATTGGGGGAGAGGACGAGATTTCCATCGATAATGAACGACAAGATTTTGAGGAGAACCACGAAGAAATTTCTTGAACGATGATACCATCCAATCTTATGAATTAAACTTGATCGAACTACTTGTCGACACCATCGGAGGCCTCTCGGGTCCGCACGCGTTGAAGCTACTCGGTAAAGTGCATGACCAATCCGCTATTGTCATGATTGACAGTGGTGCAAGCCATAACTTTGTTTCCATTAGCCTTGCGGATCGTCTTTCGTTGCCAAGAACAAAATGCATAATTCGCGGGTACGTTTAGGTAATGGAAGTGTTGCCCCTACATATGGTGCTTGTCGTGATTTCACACTTCAGCTGGATTCATATCAAAAAATTTAGTTTCGAAAAGTCTTGATATCAAAAAATGAGTATAAACATCGGATATCGAAAAACTTTTGTATCGAAAACCTTGTACAAAGAGACGTCAATTGTGAATATCGAGTTCGAAAACTTGTTGCAAAAATCGGGTTCGAAAACTTGTTGCGAAAATCGGGTTCGAAAATCAGATTCGAAACACTTGAGTACGAAAATCAAGTTTTCGAAGTAGTTTTTTCAAATGCCTTTTTTCGAAATGTTGTTCGGTGTGTGACGAAAGATTTCTTTTTATTTAAACTTGATGCCATCGATGTTATTCTTAGAGTGGATTGGTTAAGAAAATTGGGCGATGTGAAGTCGAATTGGGAACTTTTGACAATGCAATTCGAATGGAACAGTCAAACTCATCGTTTAAGAGGTGATGCCACCCTCTTAGAACCCCCGATTAGCTTTCATTCTCTACAGAAAAAGGCAGACGGAGATCTTGACATGATGTTTGTGCTGGATTGTAGTGATGCAAGTTCGAATACGACACATACTGCCTTAAACGAGTTTCACCACTTTTCAAACTTCCGCCTTGAGGACAAGGTTGTTTTTCGAGGGCGAGGTAATGTTACACATGGCGGGAGGGTCTACGAGCGAGAAACCGACACACTGTTGGGGCTTGTATGGGGTGATTCGAACCACAAGAAGTTGGATCGGGAAGAAATAAATGAGGTTGACCATGATGAATATTTGGCTTGATTTCAGCTATGGAAAGTCTGACTCAATTATGAGAGATGATCCATTCGCTTGATCATAGCCAATTATCTCTATGGTCCTTTATGTCTAATTATTCTTGTTTTAATTGCCATTAAGTTAGGGCCTATTAGAAGCATGTGAGGTTGAGACTTCTGAAGGGGGGAGAATTTCTTGGGAGTTATTGGACGAGCTTGTCTCATAGGTGGCTAGGTGGTATTCATGTGTCGTTTTCTTCACTTTATATTAATAAAATATGACCTTTATTTCAGACAATTCTCTGTCTTTCTTTTCGTTGAGTGATTGTTCCACGAGTGTACGATTATTGTGGGTCTTAACTCTAACATCTTCCTCACCTCAATAATCAACGTGAGCAACCTCTGATATGTTTCTCCGATGTCCTTTCACTTCTTTGCCTTGAAAGAGTCATACGTCGTAAGTGTTCTTGCTTTCTTTAGCTTTACACCGACTTTTGTGCCTCGCATCATCTTATATATATCATCCCACATTCCTTAGTCGTCGATTTGGACATAGATCTCGATTGGGATAGTAAGTATGTCTTGGCCAATTGCTTCTCGGGGTCGGTGTATTATGCGGGTGCCTTTAGTACTCTGGAAGGGAGAATCGGTGGATTGTTTGTGTTGCCTCCGGCGAACGTTGTCCAGAACTGAGAGGACCCTCATTAATGGAGGCGAGTATGTCAGCACCTTGATCTTTGCTATCCGAAAAGTTGAGCAATCGGTTCCTACAAACCATATATTCTCCGCTCCTTAGAACGGGGGGCGGACATCACTTCCCATGATAGAGCATCCATCGTTGATAGTCGGGTTTTGATTTGGATTTGCAAAGCTTGAGATTGTATGAAGTTCGAAATGAACTCTGCGTGCGAAAAAATGTGATTTTTGAAATATTTTTCGCATTGAGGGAGCAAAAAATTTAGAGTTCGAAAAAGGCATGATTTTCGAAGTAACTTTCGAAGACTTTTTCGCTAGGTTTTTCAAAGTGTGTTCCAAAATAACACTGAAAATCGTGAAAGTGTAGATTCTACACCGAAATTTCTCCAACTTGGTGGAAAATTCTGCGTCCTTTCACATAACTTAACGAAAAGGTTCTACAACATCAAACGGGTTGAAGATTTACCAAAATAGGCTCAATATTACTAAAAAATATGAAGAGCACTCTTTAAACTCAACAAATCAATAAATACCCAAAAAATGTTTTGTGAATCTATGGAAAAGCTGGTTCAATCGATCACGCTAGACTCTGATATCAACTGTAGGTCACATTTAACCTAACAATCAACGATCTTAATGGTAGAATGCTTGAGATTTATGAAGATGCCTTCAAGTGTGTGTATTTTTGTGTGAATCGCTTAAAGGGTTTAACTAAGACGTCTCAAATCTCGAGAATGATTCTATCATTAAATGTTTGAGTTCTATTATTTATACCACATATTTTGGTATATAATATAATACTTGGGTCGTAACAAGTCCAACAAGCCCAAATTACAAGCTAAGCTCTTAAAAGAAAATCTATACATTTGAGTACAACAAAAGTAAGACATAAATATATCGAACACAATATAATATCTAACAGAATATCTTCAGATACTACGTCGGAGATAAGGTATGTAGTGTGATAATTGATGGAGGAAGTTGCACAAATGCAGCGGGCGGGGCTTTGGTGAACAGACAGACGCTTCCAACGACGAGACACTCACATTCATATCGACTCCAATGCTTTAACGACGGCGGAGATGTACGTGTTTACAAGCATGTCCTTATCTCAATCCGCATCGGCAACTACGAGGATTCCATATTTTGTGATGTTGTTCTGATGGACATTGGACATATACTGTTAGGACGACCATGGCAATTCGATCAGAGGGTAACACACGGCAGATATGCAAATAAGTACACCCTACGGCACACGAACTGCACCTACACTCTCAAACCTCTAACACCAAAGCAACTAAATGAAAATCAAACTAAGTTGCAAAGAGAAAAGAGAGACTTGAGCAATTAAAGCAAAAAAAAAAAGAAACGAGAGATGTTGAGAGATCCACTTAGGTAAAATCAGAGCGTGAAAATAACGAGGGCAATACTGAAGTGAGTGGTAAAAATAGGTTTAAGAGTAAGCATACTATATTGGCGAGAATGAACGATGTGAGGAAAGCTTACTATTCTTCACAACCAATGAGTTTACTCGTCTATAAAGAGGTTGTTTTATTGGCTAACCAATCAGGCATTGATTCTTTATTGCAGGAATTTAAGGATGTGCTTGTTCAAGACAGACCAGCTGGACTACCCACTATTAGGTAATAGAGCATCAGATTGACTTTATGCCTCAGCAGCACTATCGAATCATCTAGCTTACCGAACCAACCCCGAGGAGAAGGAGTTGCAAAGACAAATTTCAGAATTAATGTCAAGGGGGTATATCCGATAAATTATGAGTCCATGCGTTGTGCCGGTTCTAATCGTGTCAAAGAAGGATGGCTCGCAAAGGATGTGCATCGATTGTCGAGTTATCAACAATATCACGGTTACGTATCTCTTTTCTATTCCTAGATTAGATGTTATGCTCGATGAGTTGCATGGTGCCTAGGTATTTTAAAAGATAGATCCTAAGAGTGAATATCACCAAATTCGCATGAAAGAGGGAGACAAATGAAAGACGACATTCAAAACGAAACTAGGATGGCTAGTTATGCCTTTTGGGTTATCAAATGCACCTAGTACGTTTATGTGCTTAATGAATCATGTGTTACATTCATATATTGGCAAATTTGTGGTAGTTTACTTTGTTGATATTCTTATTTATTAAGACTCTAGATTACCATATAATGCATTGGAGTGAAGTGTTTATCGTACTAAAAAAGAACACGTTTATGCTAACCTTGATAAGTGCATATTTTGCACCGATCATGTTATTTTCTTGGGCTTTGTTGTGAGTTATACAGGAGTATAGGTTGATGATGAAAAGGTAAAGGCTACACAACAATGGCCAACCCCATCGAATTCCGCGCAAGTTTAAAGTTTTCACGGGTTGGCGAGTTTTTATCGCCATTTTGTAAAGGACTTCAGTACTATTGATGCCCACTTTAACGGAGGTAATCAAGAAAAATCATGCATTCATATGAGGATCATCACAAGAGGAGGTGTTTGAAACACTGAAGCAGAAGTTATCCAACCCTCATTGCCTAGCATCACCAAACTTTGATAGGCCATTTGAAGCGGAGTGTGATACATCCGGTGTAGGGATCAGAGCAGTTCTTATGCAGGATCGACGACCGATTGCGTACTTTAGTGAGAAGCTGGGGAGTGATGCACTTAATTACCCTACCTACGACAAGGAGTTCTATGCATTACCTGGAGCTCTCAAAACGTGGCAGCATTACCTCCTAATGAACACACTAATCACGAATCACTTAAGTACCTGAACGGCCAACATAAACTAAATAAAATGCATGCACGCCTGATGGAATTTAATAAGCCTTTTCCATATGTTTTCAAGTATAAACAAGGTAAAGAGAATGTGGCGGCCGATGCCCTTTCTCGCATGTATATGTTACCTTCCGCATTAGACGCTAAATTTCTCGGTTTTGAGTATATTACGGATTTATATAATAAAGAACAAGATTTCAGTGAGTTGTTTTGTAAATGTGGGAGGGACCATGTGGGGATTAGTTTAAGCTGAATGGTTATCTATTTCGACTTAATAAATTGTGTTTACCTAATTATTTCATTCGAGGGTTAATTATCAGGAAAGCTCATGCAGGAGGTTTAATAGGCCATTATGGGATTGCAAAGACTCTAGGAATTTTCCAGGAACATTTCTATAAGCCTCGTATGAAGCGCGACATCGAGTAAATATGTAGTAATTGTATAACACGTTGCCAGGTGAAATCAAAAGTCCAACCACACAATTTATATACTCCTCTACCTATTCCTAATTCACCGTGGATTGATATTTCTATGGACTTTGTGCTAGGTTTGCCGAGGACAAAGAAGGGACGCCATTCCATCTTTGTAGTAGTTGATAGATTTTAAAAAATGGCACACTTCGTTTCTTGCCATAAAATGGACGATGCTTCTCATATTACTGGTCTATTCTTTCTCTAGATTGTTCGACTACATGGAGTACCTCACACCATCGTTTCAGACTGAGATGTGATGTTCTTAAGCTACTTTTGGAAGACCCTAAGGGGTAAACTTGGTACTAAGATCTTATTTTCGACTACTTGTCGCCCCCAAACTGATGGGCAAACTGAGGTAGTAAATCGAACATTATCTACTTTACTACAAGTAATTGTTTAGAATAATATTAATTCTTGGGGGGATTGTTGGCCACATGTTGAGTTTGCTCGTACTGTTTATTTTTCAACTAAGTTTTTGCGTTTTGAAATTGTTAATGGATTGAATCCACTTACTCCTTTGCATTTATCACTTATACTTATGGATAAACGAGTTAATTTAGATAGAGCACGCAAGGCTGAGATGGTCAAGCAATTACATGAGACTGCACGACTCAACAATGAACGAAGAACGGAACACACTCCAAGCTAATAAAGGACGCAAAGAGGTCATATTTGAACCAAGTGATTGGGTTTGGCTACACCTTCGAAAAGATCGATTTCCGAAGAAAAGAAAGTGCAAACTGCTACCTCGAGGCGATGGGCCCTTCCAAGTCGTCGAAAGGATCAATAACAACGCCTATAAGATTGATCCCTCAAGTGAGTATGATGTTAGTACCACTTTCAATGTCTCTGACTTATCTCTTTTTTATTTTAGTGATGATTTGAAGACAAATCCTTTTCAAGACGAGGGGGCTAAGTAAAAAAATCTAACACCGATCGGCCCTGCCAAGATTTCGAGCAAAAAAGTTCAACGAAAAACTTAACACGCTCATAATAAAGGTTCTTGAAGAAGAGAAGATCAAGTTCACAGCAACTCAGAATAAAGAGGGTAAGAATGTTATTTTCTAGAATGTGATTGGAGCTGAAATGGCAATTTTAAGAAGTTCAGGTACTGAAATGAAATTACTAAAAACTTAAGGATCAAAATGCAATTTTCGTCCTAGGATCAGATTTTAACTAGATTTGCAAGATTTTCTATTTAAATTAGTATGTGTTAATATTCTCCTAGATTTTTGCTTAAATATCTATTAGTTTGTTATTTTTATTTCCGTATTTAGCACTAGCCTATTAGTATAAATATATCTTATTTTTCATTATTGAATGACACCAAGTGTGATATATATATTTTCGGTTTTAATATTGAAATCTCTTCGAGGATTTGTCACTCTTTTCATTTGACGTTCGAACATCGTCTATCTCTTGCAAAAGTATATTGTAAAATTAAAAAAAAATTGAGGAACTTATAAATTGATACAACAATTGTATTCATAAAAGTACAATGTAAACTATATAAAACGACTTGCAATAAAAAAATTCATAGAAAATCGGGGAAGAAAATTCAAATTGAATCTTTAAATAAATTACCTACGTATCCTCGTTGAGGAATCAAAACCTACATAGTTCCCTTTCCTATTACTTACCTCAAACACTTCTGGTAGTGTTTGTATTCGATGCATACTCGTATATATCTCCTCCATTCGAATCGTCGAACATCAGCTTTGTCTTCGTACTCCAGCCCGTCGTTCAATCATCACGTAAGTAATGATCTTACGATAACTGTTGAGGCTTCTCGTCTGCAATTATCGACAACATCGAGAACTATGCGGTTTATTCTTCAATTGTGACTTCAAAATATTGATGTCGTCTAGCCCATGATACGATTTGATCTCGACATACGGATTTTTCACTACCGTAATTCTTTTCCATTTTTGTGCTCTTGTGCCCTCTTTGTTGTTGTGCAATATTGGATCATAACCCGAGCCCAAGCTTCTTCCATTTTCACCTACACCTAGGAAATTCATTGGAAAATCTAAATGTTAGATATTTTAAGGGAGAAACCCACTTTTGGTCCGGTTGGTAATTTTGGTCGCAGATGTTTCCACTTGTCACATTTAGTCCGCATAGTTGTCCAATTTGAACCAATTTAGTCCTTCGACTAGATTAGACGTTAATTTGGACGGAAAGTATATCGTAAGATGGACATGCAAAAACATTAGGGTGACCGAAATTGGCCAAGTAGTTTTACTCATAACATGATAAGTAATCACGTGTGTTTGACGTGTTAGTTTCCGTCCAAATTAACGGCTAATATAACCGAGGGACCAAATTTGTTCAAATTGGACAACTATGGGGACTAAATATGGCAAGCGAAAACATCGCGGACCGTACTAGCCCATTGAATAAACATCGTGGACCAAAAATGGGTTTATCCCATCTTAATTTACTTTTCTGATAACTAATGATAATTTTTAAAAATAAATAAATAAACACCTCCATCTAGAGACTGAAATTTTCATTCTTATCGTCTCTAAATTTAATCTTGTATTCACGAAAATCTCGATTAAATATCCTTCGCTCCATTGGAAACCGTTGTCGGTGTTGGTCTCAGTCTCCTGGTACCATGAAAATCAACATAACTTGCATCGGGAACCTCTCTCGGTCCAAACAATTTATCATAGCTAGTAACCGGGCACGCGGTACCCGTGCAATAGTTTCCTATTTGAATTTATGCATATATCACATGAAACGCAAATGAGGTAAAAAATGATATTGCCACGTCAGATTTCCGACGAGTTTTGCCAGAAAATTAACCGGTGACCCAATTTTGTTAAGACATACAAAGTTAGTGACTTATTTTTGTAATTATCAAATATAGTGACAAAAAACGAAAACTTGTATACTTAGTGACCAAATTTTCTAATTCTCCCCATCCGAAGAAGACGAAATAAGAAAGTTTTATGCAAGAAATCACGCCAAGAATGTATATTGTGCATCCTTATATTCGTATGAATCATTTAACATTTTATATGTTGAATTTCAATGCCACGTCAGGTGAGAATTTCTGTGAAGCCACGGCCGAAATACAATTTTCATCTCTATATTTTATGCGCTCCGCTAGTTTCGTCCCTATATTTTTGTAGGTAATAATTTTTGCCCTATATTTTACTGCTCGAGCAAATTTCGTCCTTATATTTTTTTAGGTAACAATTTCGTCGTGCATCCTTATATTCGTATGAATCATTTAACATTTTATATGTTGAATTTCAATGCCACGTCAGGTGAGAATTTCTGTGAAGCCACGGCCGAAATACAATTTTCATCTCTATATTTTATGCGCTCCGCTAGTTTCGTCCCTATATTTTTGTAGGTAATAATTTTTGCCCTATATTTTACTGCTCGAGCAAATTTCGTCCCTATATTTTTTTAGGTAACAATTTCGTCATCATATTTTACTGCACGCGTAATTTTCGTCCCGCTATGATTTGAGATAACAATTTTCGTCCTTATATATAACCATTTTAATTATATATATAACTCAAAACTAATTAAATGTTAATTGTTGATAATAATAAAATAAGGATAAAATTGTTTTCTCTAATAATACAAGGACGAAAATTGCATGTTAATTAAATATGAGGACGAAATTGTTCCATGTAAAATATAAGGACGAAATTTGTGCAGATAGTAAAATATGAGGACAAAAATTGTTACCAATAAAAATATAGGGACAAACCTTGCAGAGCACGTAAAATACAGGGACGGAAATTGTAATTTTGTCGTGAAGCCACTTCTATTTTAGTTCATTGTTTTAACTAGACTTGTGCGTGTAGTTAAAATTGAAATAACATCTCGGTCGGCTTGATATTATCTTTCAATGAATCTAAACCATCTTTAACTTACAAAATCAAAATATGGCACATACTTCAAATATGAAATAAACGAGGCCCGAATTAGAGTTCAATAAATTTCTGTAAGATGTCGTAAACTAGCGGTAGTAACAGTAACATTGTCAAAATCTATTCAAAAAGTTTTTTTATGTCAAACCATGTTCTTGTAAGATATTATAATTTTTTTGTGCAATATCTGGGGCGTTGCTCGGTCTCAAAATCTACTAGTAACCGTGCACACTCGATGTGTATGCAACGAACATTGAATCTAAATAACATTGAAGTTAAATAATATTTAAAGCATCAGTATCCATGTCTAATCCTTGAAATAAGCTGACAATCAGGACCCCAAAATATTTTTGGAAGTGTTGCCCTCGGGATTTTTCGTACTTGGTAAAGTATTTGAGCCGACCAAACTCAGAACAAGACACTCGATCACCCGCCCGAGAAAGGTCGGGGACTCTGCTCGGGATATTACACGAGGAAGACAAATAGATGCATCGAGCAGTTATAGAATACCAACTGACTCATCGGTTACGTCCCATCATGGTGTGTAATGGGGCGGTTATGGAATCCAAAGACCCTCATTAACAGAGGCCTCATCATGGAGTATTTACTTGCGTTTAAGGCCATTAAGTGTCATAATGGTGGAATATTTCCTATAAATGGCTAGGTAAGGACCTCATTTACAAGTAAGCTCGATCGCCATGACAACACACGCGCCCCACATTCTCTGCGTCACTATCTCGAGCATACACACGCTCTAGTGTCATGTCGACACCTACTCTTAAGCCTGGCTCTATACTTTTATACTAACTTCGGGAATCTCTTTCCGGATTCTATCTCCGCACGCCGAATCTGACTTGAGCGTCGGAGGGGGCTCGCCGGCACCCCGCCGACGTCCCTCTAACATGTGTTTATTTTAGGCCGCAGGAAACGAAAGATGAAGGAGGAGATAAGGAGCCCATTCCTATTCTTGTTGTATTCGGGAGTCGAAGGCCACCATGGAACTCCCATGAGGAGCGAGAAGGCACTCTTGGGAGGAAAGCAGCACCAACCTCGAGCCCGCGTGAGGAAGGAGAAGGTGGCCCCGAGAGGAAGATAGCGCCGACATGATGGAGAGTGAGAAAGGTGCCCTCGAGGATAAGGCTCTCTCAAGAGGAAGGTAGCGGACGCTCGGGACAAAGACAACGCCTACATGGCCGAATACCGCCTTGGTTTTTTCAGATCGCATCATTTTGGCGCCGTCTGTGGGAATTCGTTACACAGAAAATAACGATGCATTTTCTGAAGAACCAAGGGACTGTCTCGAGGTTTACTGCAAGACAGGGCGTCGGGCAGGCCGACCTCGTCCTCTGTAGCTTAACTCCATCAAGGGCACTCTGCTTCCGAGGAATCAGCAATGCGTCCCAGAAAAATTAGTCTTAAACTACAACTTTGGCTATCCTCAAAGCCCGCCCTCGCGCCACCTCTAGCTACCACGAGGAGATCGCCGAGCGGCTCAACCTCGTGTCTCGATTTGGCATAATATAACACAATAGCCCTAACCATTATCACCATCGAGTACATCCTCCGAAATTTCAGCAGCTCGGACTCGACCCACATTTCATCTGCAGCAGCATCAAGACAAATCAGAAGTGACGATCGGCGAGCACGAATGCATCGCAATACTTCTGCCACCAGATCTCCGTTGCAAACCACCACCAGACTCTTCGACATGACCTCTTTTCCCGGGAGTATTTATGCGACCATGAGCCTTTTCCGACCATAGAAATTGACTGCCAAAGCCGATTCGGTGTAGAAAAACCCAATCGCCTCTTGCACCGCACTCGTTCTCCGTTTTCAGCCCAACATCACACCTTGATTCGAAAGGATGTGGCGAATCAAGTGAAGGCCCGATTTGGTGAAATTGAAGGCCCGAGCCTGCGACCCTTGATCTTCTCCCTCGCGCCATCTAAGACCACCACAAGGAAATCGTCGAGCGACTCGGCCCCATCTCTCGACTCGACAGGATGTATCACAACAGCCCGATCACCATCACCTGCGAAGACGCTTCAGCCATCACTAGGAGAGATTAGCCAGGCTCCACAAGGCTGCACGCCTGTCTTCGCAGCTCCCGTTTTCGACCCGTACAACTCGGATTATTGATCAGGGACCATCACCAGACTATTCGGAAAGACTTCTATATGCGGGAATAACCATTGCATCCAAAAACATGCTGTCCACGCCACAGTCCAGGACTAAAATCGTGTCGAACCTCACCAAGCTATCCCGAGAAATCGAGAGAATCATCATATGTCGCGCGGATTAAAGGTACTCATTATTTATTCTTGAGGAATTTGACTCTTTTTCTTGCATGACCCAAACCTCTCGGGGACGAGCGATGGTAATGTTATTGAAGAAGAAGCAAAAATAATTTTGGAAGTCTCGAGTCTCGAGGGTACAACCCCATGATTCTGACTCTGAGGCCGAAGGATGGCGACAAAGGTCTGAATATGTTTTCCGATGTTGGGGGTTTTATCTACATCGATGACGACTTGCTCGGAAAGATCCAGCTCACATAAGTCCCGACCCGCTCGGGCCGCAAGAAGACAAAGCCTTGGCACCCTCCCAGGCACTATTTCGCTTAAGCCCCGACGAGCTCGGGCCCCTCAACCACAAAGCCATGGAACTCCCAGACACTATTTTGCATAAGCATTGACACGCTCGGGCCGCTCGACGATTAAGTGGCACCCCCGGGCACCTCTCGGGATGCTCGAGCATCAAAGCCCCTACACTCCCCGACAAAAAAGGATAAGAATTATTGATCGGTCGTTTCTGTATTTTATTATATGTTTGATATTCTGACTTGACTATGTTAAATATGTTGGAATTATTCACGGTGGTAACTTAACTGTTCGCGGACTCTATCTACACCAAAGACTCGACATGCTCGAGCCTCAAAGTTCTCGTACTCACGGGCATCTCAAAACCCAGTCCGCATGAGCCTTGACCCGCTCGGGCCGCCCGAATCTCAAATACTCGGAGCTGAGGACACCTCAGGACTTAGCTCGCATAAGCCTCGACCCGCTCGGGCAGTTTGAGCCTCGAAACCTCTGCACTCCACCAAAAATCTGACCCGCTCGAGACATACAAGTCTGCAAAAATCAGGCCCTTCTGGTTATTTTACTGCGGATAAATATTATTGTTTGAATATTTTTCTTATCCATGTGATATCATGAGTTCACCCCATTTATATATGGGAATTGCTTTTGGTTGTGGTTTGATCATTTGCAGAGTCGATGCACTCGAGATATATAAGTCCATAGATGTGGCGAAAACTTTAAACCCTCGGATGAGGTGAATAGTCCACGGATGTGGCGAAAATATTAAACCCTCATATGAAGTGAATAGCCCACAGATGAGGCGAAAACATTGAACCCTCGGATGGGCAAATAGTCCATGGATGTGGCGAAAACATTGAACCCTCGGATGAGGCGAATAGTCCACGGATGTGGCGAAAACATTGAACCCTCGAATGAGGTGAATAGTCCACGAATGTGCCAAAAACATTGAACCCTCCGATGACGCGAATAGTCCACAGATGTGGCAAAATCTTTGAGCCCTCAGATGAGGCGAATAGTCCACGGATGTGCCAAAATACTTTGAGCCCTCAGAAGAGGCGAACAATTCACGACATGCCAAAAAATTTTGAACCCCCAGATGAGAAGAAAATCCCTAAGCCCCCCAATGAGGCATAACGAAAATCAAGCCCTCGGACAAGGCTGAGTTTAAACTCAAAGCCCCCAACGAGGCAGAACGAATATCAAAACCCTCAAACGAGATTGAATGAAAGCCCTAAGTCAAAACAAAAATCAAAACTCTCGGACGAGGCCGAAGGGAAATCAAAGCCCTTAGACAAGACCAAACGGAAAATAAAGTCCTAAATGGGGCGGAAATCTTCTAAGTCCTCAAACGAGGCACCAAGTCAGAGTCCTCGAATGAGGCACAAAATCTCTAGGTCCTCGAACGAGGCATGACATCTCAAAAGTCCTCGAATGAGACAAAAAATTTATAAGGCCCCGAACGAGGCAAAAAAATCCCTAAGCCTTCGAATGAGGCAAAAAATCTCTAAACCCTCGAACGAAGCACAAATTCTCAAAAGTCCTCAAATGAGGTTCCAAAAGGGGACGTACAAGTTCACTGATGCTTATACGAAGTGGGTCGATCGCGACCTACAAGGAAAATCCCAAGAAGTACAAGACGCTCTCGTACAGTATTGGACGACTCGGTAACCTGAACACACCACCACCGCCTTTCTCTGCTTTTGAACTCTCGCGGCTTGCGGCTGCAATGCCCGTGGCTAAAAACAGCCACCCTCACGGCCATGCTAGCTAGAGGGATCGAAGTCACCTGCACATCTGCGCGCCCAAACTGCCCAATCCGCGCATGTCCAACTGGCAGTCTTCACGGTGTCTATGCTGACCAGGTGAAACCCGATCTGCACCTGATATGATGGCATGCCTGGACAAGCTGCGATTATCCCTTGTCCGTTTAGTGGCGTACAAGTTGGTCGTACTAGGGTAGCAAAACCCGATAGTGCGCATTTTTACCATACACTTGAGGCCAAGTACCGCGCACTTGACACCGCCCGCGCCCAATGAATAAACTGCAC
The DNA here is from genome assembly GCA_004919715.1 of Linderniella brevidens. Classification (NCBI taxonomy): domain Eukaryota; kingdom Viridiplantae; phylum Streptophyta; class Magnoliopsida; order Lamiales; family Linderniaceae; genus Linderniella; species Linderniella brevidens. Next base: position 12,933,530 of record SWDC01000148.1, read on the forward strand.
GATGGTCTGTGTGACGTCATGAGCCAACGTCACATCTCTGCGGGCCATGTGCCTTGCGGCCATATCGCGAGGCCGAGTCTGAATGTCGTCCAATCATCACATCCGGTTGGGGTCAGGCAGAACTCACATTCTGCCGTATATGTCCCGACGACTAGGACTCTGCCGAAATAACCTCCGGCCACTGCTGACCTTGGTCATCGATCAATGGTCAACGTCCATCAACTTCGTGACAGATATCAATGCTCAATACACTAGCACATGGCTATAATAGGCGACACTCGGTCGACGACTTCAAATTGGATAGAGCAAATGCTCGACAAGACTCGAATATTTTACCTACTACGTCCAAAACACACTACATTCTTTTGGACTATTCTAGGGGGGGACTAGTGTTGCCCTCGGGATTTTCCTTACTTGGTAAAATATCCGTGTCGACCAAACTCAGTGCAAGACACTCGATCACCTGCCCGAGGAAGGTCGAGGACCCTGCTCAGGATATTACGCGAGAAAGACAAATAGATGCATCGAGCAGTTACAGAACACCAACGGACTCATCGGCTACGTCCCATCATGGTGTGTAATGGGGCGGTTACGGAATTCCAAAGACCCTCATTAAGAGAGGCCTCATCATGGAGTATTTACTTGCGTTTAAGGCCATTAAGGGTCATAATGGTGGCATATTTCCTATAAATGGCTAGGTAAGGACTTCATTTACAGGTAAGCTCGATCGCCATGACAACACACGCGCCCCACACTCTCTGCGTCACTATCTCGAGCATACACACACTCTAGTGTCATGTCGACACCTACTCTTAAGCCTGGCTTTATACTTTATACTAACTTCGGGAATCTCTTTCCGGATTTTATCTCCGCACGCCGAATCTGACTTGAGCATTGGAGGGAGCTCGCCGGCACCCCGCCGGCGTCCCTCTAACGTGTGTTTCTTTTAGGCCGCAGGAAACGAAAGATGAAGGAGGAGATAAGGAGCACATTCCTATTCGTGTTGTATTCGGGAGTCGAAGGCCACCATCGAACTCCCATGAGGAGCGAGAAGGCGCTCTTGGGAGGAAAGCAGCACCAACACTCGAGCCCGCGTGAGGAAGGAGAAGGTGGCCCCGAGAGGAAGATAGCGCCGGCAGGCTGGAGAGTGAGAAAGGCGCCATCGAGGATAAGGCTCTCTCGGGAGGAAGGTAGCGGACGCTCAGAACAAAGACAACACCTACATGGCCGAATACCACCTTGGGTTTTTCAGAGCGCATCAGGAAGGATGTGCTTAAATTCTGAAATTAACTTCTCCAATCATCTGCATTTGTTATTCTTGATGATGTTGCTGCTCTAATGAGGATGCGAGCGACTGTGCATTTGTTGTTGCTGCAACAGGTGAAGTTGATGACAAAAGAAGTATATATTCAATATTCAACTGTACATTGAGAAATAGTTTAGCAAAATAAAATAAAAAAAGAATTTCTGACATTTCCAAATAAATGACGAAAAGAGGAAGGAACTACTGGCTACTTGATTGACCTTCTTCAATGAATTATCTGCGTCGTGATTAAGATGTGATCATGGTGAAAATGGAAACCGTATTGCTTTCCATTAGAATGTAATTAATACCTATTTAACTTGTGGAAAGTGGCCCAACAATCTATATGCAAAGATAAACAAAATTAGATACCATTAAATATTGAAAGTGATAATAATAATAGAATAGATTATAAACTATAAAGGGCTCATAACATTGAAGATATGAATAATCTTGCATAAGAAATGCATACACAAATAGGGAGAAAATTAAACCGATGAGGATTCTGACCAAAGATCTCCATCTGGCGCATCTGAGACTTGTTAATAATTATATTTATTAATTTCTATATTTTTGAGAAAACAAGTTCCGCTCAAACATAAAAAGGAGAGGTTATCACACTAATAATCTTATTTTTATTATTATATATAAAAGAAAAAAGAAAAAATGACAGACCGAATCAAATCAAATTGACAGGCCAAATTAAGGTGGATAGTTACTATAAGGCCAAGGCTCTTAATATAATATACTTGTAGTAGTGCACACTCAATGTGTGTGCAAAGAACATTGGAACGGGAAGAGTAATGTTATATTTTTTCATAATTAGAATCGTGTTAAAATCAGGATATTATTGTAAGAGAGCCTTCTGATATTAAGTGATCAAATATTTATTTATAAAATACCAAAGAAAAGAACATTTGATTCAGTAAAATGAACTTGTAAAAGTTCAAGTTTTACCTATTCTAGTTTTACATATACACAACTCAGAAGCTTGAGAAGATATTCTTTGAAATATCATACGATTGAAAAAGTTTTTTGCCACATATATTTGAACCTTATAACAAACCTTTATACTGTATCAATGGCTCATAAGCCAAATAATCATGTCACTCCTTACTACATCACCTAATACAACCCAAGGGCTGAATCATTACATAGTCCCAAAATGTCTGAAGTGAGCGTTCAGTCCTATGGGTTCCGTCTGCCCCACTATCATCGAGACGGTAAGAAATAATCGGGACCAGCCAATAGTACATGGTGTTGCAGTAAACAAATGCATATTCGATGATTCCTAGTCCCCGGATCTTTCTTGATTGTATTTCATATGTTGATCTGTGGGAAGAGTGTCTTGCTTTGATTGTTGTGGTGATGTTAAATTTACTATTACTGATGTTGCTACTAACCATGAGATGCTTGCCTCGGATTTGAGCCTGAGGTTAGCCATCGAAGGATCCGGTTGTCGAAGTTTCGGCCAACCTCAATGCCTCTTCTTGGATCTTGCGGGGAACGCTGAGCGCCACGTCGAATAAGCTACCAGTTCCTCTGTATAATGCAACATAACTATAAACCGCAAACTTTATTTGCAATAAGCATAATCATGTTATATCATAAGAGTGTTGAAGTAAATTGTTGAAACAAAAGAAGAAACAGTTTACCATCAATATTCAAATGTATCAATACTTCAAGACTAATTGAATTTTGAAATTTTAATCCCTCAATCAATTGGTAGCAGATTATTATTTTAACAACTCGAAAGCATTACATACGTTCTTAACGGATCATGACCAATTGCGCCATAGTACATCATCATACCGTAAACAAATACAATTTTGAGTTTCTCCGGTAATCAAAGCACTAAATCAACAAATAAATGAATAATGACGAAAGATTTATATAAAAATAACGACAAAAGGTTTCTATTACATGCAGTATAATTCTTTGATGTCGTACCTTTTGGCTCCATTCGTTCATTGACCACATGTCGTGAAATCCTAATAAAGCAAACAACGAAATACACAAATACAGCCAAAGGATTATGATTCCAATAGAACAATATTGCCCTGATACCATCCAAATTGAGACATCAACGGAATGAAATAAATGAGATTACATTACCATATACAAAAAAAAAAGACAGACCAGAAGTGGATGGAACATGCAATGTTGTTAGGACATTTTTATTGTGTTCAAATATAAATGTTATCTTAATTTTATAGTATAATTAGTAGTTTGGGCTTAATTGTAATTAAGCAATAGATTAGGACTACTTAGTAAATATACCAAACTTATTTGGTATATAAGGAACCCTAATGTGAATTAGGGTTAAGAATTCATTTTAATAGAAAACCGAGCTTTACAACGTGAAGAATGCTCTCAAGCTTCCGCGCCAAATTCAAACGTGTTCTTCGTAAGTTTTACTTTTTCTATCGAATTCTTCACCGAATTTAATCGTGTTGGATATATTAGGACCTATCAATTGGTATCAGAGCAAAACGTGTTCGGAGTTGAGATGAATCTCTTAAATTTTCGGTCAATTTTTTTTTAAATAAAATAAAAAAATTCACGCACCGTTCATCATCGGATTCGTTTTGATTTTCAAATTTTGCATTGATTTGATGTTTTTAGGCTTCGATCGAGTGTTTTAAACATGTCTGGGCTGAATTTTTGATCGATCGAACCACTAGATTTCGTGAATTTTGAAAATCGGTCGAAATTCCTCTTTGTGTGTTCTTCGTGAAATTCATCCGATTTCTCAAAAAATTCAACATATTTTGCTGTTTTCTGCTTTGATTGAGTGTTAAAAACTGGAATTCTACATGTTTCAAATTCTTAATATACCCCAATCAATATATTTTACTCTCTTATATTTGAGCAAGTTTTCTCTAAAACAATGTCTCGAAAATCAGCACTCTCATACAACACCCCACATGACGTGTATAAGCGGAAGATTCTAATGTATAAATTACCTTGATTTCTAATCTGAGAGGCTACAGTGTCTCAGCATCGGAAGCAGAATCTAAGCACCAGAAAACACAACACGTCAAAGAAGATTTAGAAGTTCCAAAAAAACAAATATGTAATACTCGAATTCAATATACAATTAAATAGAATTACACGTCCCATAAACTACCAACAAAGACAAATCCAATTATGATGGATTTATCAGGAACATCAAACCTAAAAGGGTCACCAATTCCGCGAAGATTGTTCAGAGACTTGGGTAGACCCGACCGAGATCAATGCATCGACGAAGACGCACTCGAATTAGTGAGATCAGGTGAGGAAAAAATCGTGGCTCGTGAAGTATTTGCCCAACTTTAACGTGTTTGAAAGATAGTGGGGTTTTTTTTAATTGTAATTTGTTATATTTATTAAGAAAAAACTGACACAAATTAATGATGTGCATAGATACTGGGTGGTAGTTTTTGGACATTTAATAAATCGTGGCTTAAAAATATTATTGTTTTTATTGATAAATAATTAAAACTTTAAATTTAAACGAAAATGAAGAAATTGACAGACCAAAATCAAGCGGTTTTTAAACTATGCTCACCCTTAATATAAGAGTATAGATATATACTAGTAATCGTGCACACTCGATGTGTGTGCAACGAACAGGAAGAAAAAAATAGGAAGAGAAATGTTATTCTATAGTGCCATAAGCATAATCGTGTTAAAAATCAAGAGAAAATCATCAATTCGGTAAGAAAGACTTTCTCATATTGAACCAGTCTTTACAAAGCTCGATTTTACAATCTCAATCTTACAAATAATAGACCAGTCTTATAATCTAATAAGAATATCAATCTTATATTCCTTAGAATCCTGGACATGCAAACTTGAAGTAAATATCGGCTGCTTGGCAACCCAAGAACATTGAACTGAAACAATTAAATATAAGAAAGATGATAAAAAAATTAAGGAGGCATTTGGATTCGTGTAATTGAATTGAATTCTGTGGTTTCAAATTATGAATTTCAAATCCAAATCCAAATCCATTGTTTGGCAAACGTTAGGATTTTGGATTCCGGATTTCAAAATGGAGCTCGAGGCTCGTCGAGCTCGACATCGAACTTTTTATTAAATAAATTAAAATATACAAAAAATTACATTAAATAGTACATAACAAAATAAAATAAGCTCGTAAGTCGACGCGCGAGCTTTCGATTATCGTTCGTCGAGCTCGAGCCGAGCTTTTGTCGAGTCAGTTCATCAAGCTCGCGAGCCGACTCGACTCGTCGTTTGTCGAGCTCGAGCCGCCTTATCGAGCTCGCGAGTTTGCTCGACTCGTCTTTCACCCATAATTGTTATTAGTATTATTATAATAATAATAATTATTATTATTATGATTAATATTATTATTATTATCTACAGAAATCATTACGACATTTTTGGATTTCGAAAACGATCACTTGTGGTCGAATTTCAAAATCATCAAACAACAAATGGTTTGAATTCTCCTCGAATTTGGATGAAATCGAAAGCCAAATCCGAGCTGTTGCTAAACGGATGAATTGGAGGAAATTCGGAATTCAAATTGAAATCGTGAAATCCAAACGGACCATAAATAACAATGCTAAAGACCGGAACATAAGAAAAGAATAAAGCAACGGATGAAAGAAACTATCTTAGGACATGAAAAGGAATTGTTATCATACTAAAATAAAAATCAACATAACAGATTTTGCAATCACATATAATGATGTATGTAAAACAACATAAGGCTAAATTCCTTATTAGTCACATTTGAAGTTTAAACTTCCTCCTAAATACCCCTCCAAATATTACTTCCTGTTAGGTACCTATCTGCGAAAAGTTGTGTGTTTAATACTCCAAACATTAAAAAGACGTAAATAACCTTTCTTAACAGCTTCAGAAAAGCTTCCAGAATATAATACCATCAATCGTCAGAATTATACCAACGAAAAGAATTATTATACAAAAAAATATTGAAATAATTCTACCATACACCGATTTTATACCAACTGTTTCCAGTATTATACCAAGTGGAATTTCAGACCATTATAGCAAATGTTATCACTGTCTTACCAACAAATAATGTTATTATACGAAGTAATTTTCACATATTATACCACAAAACATCTATTCTATTTTATTAAGCGTGAAGGGCTGCTAAAAACCGTCAAATTTCATTTCGGTTTTGTCTATCTCTTGACAAATCATATTTCAGTTTGCAATTAATAATTGGTAACAAAAAAATTCCCACGTTCATAGATAATAACGGCCTGAATTGGTCTCGCATTTGACGGAATATTTAAGTAAATGGCCTTTAACTGGGTCAATTTTAAAAAAATGGCCTCCATAATGTTTGAAGTCTATTCTACCCTTACTAACTCAGTGAAAAAGACGTCTTTACCATTATTTAACCCATTCAACTACCCAAAGTAAAATTAATTAGGTCTAATTGATTCCACTCACTGTAGCATCACAGGTGTTCTTCTTCTTCACCGAGTACAATATTTGACATTTAAAATTGAATCTGAAAGACACATAACGAAGCGGAAAATTCTTCATATTCATGAAACTAACTTCTTTACATTGCAAGCACGTCCAAATCGACTACAATGGCAATGAACGCGCGTCCCGAAAGAGTGCCGATAATTTTACTGTGTTTTCGTCTTCCTCAGGAGCAGGTCTCGTGCGTCGAATTGGTTGGGTCCGACGCATGGTTTCCCAATTGTGCAATTTGGACACTTGTTCGCAAGGGAACCGTGCGGCGAACCAATTGGGACCCAAATCTATGCGCAAATCAGGGGACCCGTGATTGCATGCTTGAGACCCGAGCACAGTCACATGGTACCCATACGTGCGTGGCCCCTTGCGATTGTGTGCAGGTACCATGCGATTGAGTGCGGGTACCATGTTATTGCGTGCGGGTACCATGCTCTTGCATGCGGGTACCATGCGCGTATGTGTTGGCGGGTACGACGCAAGTGCGCGTTGGCTACCATGCGCGCATGTGCGGGTACCATACTCTTGTGCAAGGTTACCATGCTCTTGTGTGCGGGTACCGTGCTGACAGAGTGCGGGTACCATGCTGACAGCGTGCGGTTACCATGCTTTCCTGTGCAGGTACCATGCGAGCCTGTATAGGTACCATATGCCTTTGCGCGAGTACCATGAGCGTGTGTGTTGTACCATCGATGAATTTTACTAATTGGTTATTTACTCTTATGATTCTCATGTTGTGCTAAAGAAGCAATTGTCATCCCGAGATGATGACTTTGAGTTTCGCTTGACAATAACAGGGATGTACACGGAGGCAAGTGCAAAGATAAGGAACAGTCTCAACGGCAATGAGCGGGAGAGTTACAGGGCGGGAGTTCATTTGGTAGACTAGTCGACGCTGCCGCCGAATTCAATCTATCTACCCGGCTCATTTTGTTTCTCACGAGGAGGCAGAACGCGTCACGATCACGAGGAGTTGTGGATGATCATTGGAAACCGACCACTCCGATTTTCTAAAGCGGAGTATTGCCTGATTACTGGCCTTAGGTTCTCGGACGAAATTTCGAAAGTAAACCCAAATGGAGATTTCACAGAGAGAAACTTTCCGGGAAGATCCACAATCCGTCTGTCGTACGTTGAGGATCGCCTGCGAGAGTTGGCAGCCAACGACGACGGAAACGTCAACATCGATAAGCTGAAGTTGGTTGATCTATACTTTGCCGCATCCGTGTTCCTGCCCCGACCGTCGAAGAAGGACACAGTTGTTCGATCGTGGCTGCTTTCATTAGTCGAAGACGAAGTCGCCTTCGCCAACTATCCTTGGGGAAATGTAGCTTTCAAAGAGGTGATACGCTCACTGAAGATGATAAGGGAGAAGAAGGATTTTGTTCGGGGACGAGCCCGAAACGGGGGCAACGAACACTGCGGGCTACTGATTAGTGGCTTCGTACATCCGATTCAGGTCCGTCGTCATTTAAAATCGTAGATATATATTTAATTGTGATTATATATTTGCTAATTTGGTTTCTTTGCATTTTAGGTTCTGGCGTACGCGTGCATGTCGGGTATTCAGTATGCGCTCGCCTATCGTAGAAATGAGGCGGATGTGGTGACCCCACGGATCTGCCGGTGGGTCACCAATGAGTGGTCAACGACGGATTCTCCGAAGATGGAGACGATCGTCAACGCCACAAAGGGGTCACCCGTATTTGGGTTGCTGAGCCCCACAATATCTGAGATGAACTAGCCTTACTTCCTATATAGTCGTTTCCAAGTGGAGGAGCGGCATGAAGTCCTCAACCATCTAACGACTCTCCTTGATGATGGTATGGAGGTAAAGTACGTACGCCAATTAGCGGCCGTGGACGAGCTCGCACGAACGCATGTGTCGCACAGTCCATCGCGCAACTATCGCAGCGGGCGCATTACGAGGAAGAGGCGGACCAATTTCGTCCCCCCTCACCCCCACGGTACCCGACCCCTCCTCCACAGCAGTACTCGTACCCCACGTGGGATCAATTCGATGAGTTCACACGACGCGGGACCACAATTTCGAGATGGTGAATAGTCGGTTCGACGACGTTTGCACGAGTATCTCGCAGTTCCGGGACTCGTATGACAAACGATGGTCCACGGCTCAAGAGTGGGGCGCGAGTATCTTCGGCTTGCAGCAGTCGATGCATGACTTGCAGCAAAACCTGCAGCAGGGGTGGTACGAGGGCAACCGAGAGTTTCCGACGCACACGTCGCATGGTAAAAACCTTATAAATAATTTGTTGCATTAGATTTTCTATAGTATAGTTTTTTACGTTTAAGTGTTATCTTATTAGGTTTTGAAGGCCGTTGGCTCCAACCAAGCTTTCTATCCTTCGGAACCCGAGGCAGCCCGAGGTCCCTGAGGCAGCCGAGGTCCCGGTGGAACCCGAGGTCGCGGTGGAAGCCAAGGCCGCGGTGGAAGCCGAGGCCGCTGTGGAGTACCAGGTAACCCCATTCACCGATCCGAATCAGAATCGCGTGTAGAACAGACGAAACCCACAGCTGGAGAGGCACATGAAGAGAAAGCTGAAGCTATCCTCGGATAAAGCAGAGGATCGATACGATGGAAGATAATGAGCGCCAGCTTTGCTTGTCCAATTCGTACCGAACCAAGACGTGGTTCCAACAGCTATACACGCCTTCGTGGTGGCTCGATGACGTGGTACGAAGGAGACTTAACCAATTCGTACTAATCCTTTAATACATTATTTTACTTAACTTGTTTCCTTTTATTTTGTAGCACATTGACGAAAGGATTAGAGGGTTTGTCGAAATGCAGAGGGTTCATACCTTCTGCTCTCGTGCTATTGCCTTCGTGGGATTCGGGTTGAAGGAGAAATCGACCGGGTCTTCGTAGTAAATGAGAAGTCTGTCAAGGACATGCTGGCGTATTTGGTCCACTAAGCAGAGGGATGTGATCGGGACTGGCCGGCGGTGTCATGGCAAGTTGTTGAATATATCGTGGTGCCGGTGCAGACCATCGCTCACTGGGTACTTGCAGTCCTCGATTGGAAGAACAAGACCATACGGGTATTCGACTCGGATCCGTCCTGCGATGTCGACATGCGCAATATGAACGCGGCCTTGAGCGGGCTACAATTAGTGGTCCCGATCGTACTCAAGAAACTTTTTAAAGCGCATTTAGGAAGCGGAAGGTGGAGATGATCCCCAATTTCAAGAAGCAAAAAAATTCGTAAGTGTAGCATATTTCAATTTGAAGTTGAGTTTAGTACATCATATCTCATTATTAAACTTTTGGTTGTTTTCAGCGGCGACTGTGGGGTTCACGTGTTGCGGGCGGCATTTTCTATGCTCTTTTGTGGCGATAACATTGCGGAGCTTATCGGACGGCAGATGACGCAATTTCCGGAATACCTATGCATTTCCATTCGCCTTAGTGATTGGGCTTCTTGGTATCAATAAGTTGTATTTCGGGCATTTTGTAAAGATGGAACATGTTTATGTAATGATGGATTTTGATATGTTAGATGTTGTATTTGGAGTTGTCTTTGGAGTTGTATTTGCATGGCACCCGCACATATATGCGCGGTACCCGCACACTAATGCACGGTACCCGCACATATAGTGCATGGCACCCGCACATATATGCACGGTACCCGCACACTAATGCACGGTACCCGCACATTTAGTGCATGGCACCCGCACATATATGCACGGTACCCACACACTAATGCACGGTACTCGCACAATACTGGCACGGTACCCGCACAATACTGGCACGATACCCGCACATATAGTGCATGGCACCAGCACATATATGCACGGTATCCACACAATACTGGCACGGTACCCGCACACTAATGATATGGTACCGATGCCGGTTATTTTAAAAAGATAATTATTTTAACAATAAAATCAGAATAATTGTTTAATGATTACTGCGATTATTTCATAATTGTTTAATGATTGTTTAATAATTTCAGAATAATTGGTTAATGATTAAGCCGATCATTTGATCTGAGAGATTATATTTTTTAATGATTTAACGTACTGACAACGACTGATGTATCGTGCTGAGTTGATTGATGTAACTTACTAAAAGCATCTGACAACTTTACGCACACGATACCCCGACTGTGTGTGCATGGTACCGGCACATATGGCGCACGGTACCCGCACATGTTGCGCAAGTTACCCGCACATGCTGCGCAAGGTACCCGCACATATGGCGCACGGTACACGCACATGTTGTGCAAGGTACCCGCCAACATACCACACAAGCCAACATACCAAATACGTCAACATCCATTGAACCACTAAATTTCCATATCTATTACATTATACATACCAGACATTCCAACATAACGAATTTTCATAGCAATCATACATATACACATGTACAAATCAAACTCATAAGATTTACCTCCTCCTACCGAATTCTCCGACGGAAGGCATTCTATTTTTTTGTGCTCTTCCGCGTTTTGGGTCAACGATAGGTGGTAGCATATTCACAATTCCTTCAACACGCTCGGTGACAGGCCATATGGTACCCTCGTACACTAATTTCCATGTCTCCAAGTTGTAATACGCATGGACTAGCCAATAAACACCTACATTAGCGACACCACAAGTCGCAATGGCGTGCGCACATGGGATACGATCGATATCGAACATCTTACAACTACATGACTTTGTCTCAATATCGACCACCTCGTTGACTCCATGCCCCTATACATTATACCGTTGAATGCCAATTTCCGACACGTGTAGATTTTGTGAATTTATGTAGTGCGACCGTAGGATTGACTCGACCTTCGGCGTAAATGACGTGACATTGGCTACAATCAAAGATTCGCAAGTTCTTCGATGCTTACTAAACCAACTTGTCGTCAACGTTCTATCGAATCCAACAATCCTATGAGTGGAAGCTCTCTATCCGCACGTAGACCGGCATTTATCGATTCCGAGCTGTTGGTGGTCATGATGTTGTACCTTGTTCTCGGGCAATACGATCTTGTCCATTTTGCTTGCGTGTTGACATCAAGATACGCATGTACGTTTAAGTACCGTTCCTTTAGCATTTCCAACAATCGATCACAATCGCTCGTCTTGTAGGCGTATGCAATATTAAGGAATAACACGCCGCACCTTTCTCCTTCATACGAGTCTTTATATTTTGTTGAATATGCCACGCACAGAACCCGTGAAACGCATTTGGAAAAACTGACGAGATCATTTGTGTCGGCCACGATCTGTTTTAATCTCGTCAAGAACCATGTCCAAGATTCGGTAGATTCGGTGCTCGCAATACACCATGCGATAGGATATTGATGGTAATCGCCGTCTTGCGCCGTTGCAACGAGCATCACCCCTTTATACTTTCCCTTTAAAAAGGTGGTGTCTATAGAAATTACCTTACGCATGAAAGCAAATCCCGCTATGCATGGACCGTATGCCAAAAATAGATATTTGAATCTGTTTTCCTCGTCCATCTCCCAATCCGTGACACTTCCCACGTTAATTTGCTTCACAGCTTCCAAGTACACCGTGATCAACGCGTAACAATCGTTCCCGTTACCGACCAACTCCTCCGCAGCAAGATTCTTCCCTTTTCAAGCCTTGTAATAAAAAACATTCAACCCCCTACTTTGCATCATAGACATGATAGCCTTTGGCGCGGGAATGTCTTTCGGCCCGCTAAAATTGTCAAGATTCATTCTAGACACAACCGATTAACTTCCTTGACGATGTCTTCGATGTCGATGAGACACGCCGCATGTGTGTGTGCCGCAATATGTCCGTATCGACAAGAAAGAGGAATCCCTATCTTTTGCAGCTCGAAAGCGCCACGAACATTGCTCCATCGCACATTTCATTACATACAAAGTCTTGTTCGAGTTTACTAATTTGCACTCGAACGACGCCGCCAAGGCAATTTAAATATCTCCTCGATAACTTCCGCCTTGTCACGAAACTTATGCCCAACGTGTAGGCTTGAACCGTCCGGAAATGCGAAAGTACCATCAGCAGCCTCATCTACAGGGATACGATCTACATCGTCATCTTCATCGTCGTTGAGATCACATGCTACAAATTTATCCTCCGAGTCGTCAATGTGTTCGATTGGCTCATCTTCATTTTCGTTCGAATGCCAACCCGAGTCATCCCTACCCCCGGACGGTCCAACAAGATCTTCTTCAAGACCCTCATCTTCATTTTCGTTCGAATGGCAATAGGGTGTGTTAGATGGGCTGCAACCGTACCCCTCAAACGGTTCGATTTGCGCATTTTCATCGCAATCGACTATGAGTCTGATATTATAATTAGAAGAACCAGCAACTGCGGCCGATGGAGCCACACACGCACATTCGACCACCTCGACATAAACCACGGATCTCGATTGAGGGCCACCAAAATCCAAGTACGCACGTAGAGCATCGTCGTTATCGATGTATATGGGCCTGGGATAACTGTAGGCTACATTTGGCATATAGCTTAGCGTCAGTCTCGCATTGTCGTTGCAAAACGACACCACCGCTACAATTTGTTCCTTCATGTCTTGTAACGTGCATGCGTCCTCATCCACCAAAATTGAAAATGCCAGCTACAATTTGACGCAGGAGATAAAGTCGAGGTATTGTCCTCGCCGATTAACCACCGACCATCGAATTGAAATACAATGTTGGTAATTGTCATATTGAGCACCTGCAATATTATGCAAAGTTATTGTTTAGAAAAAGATTGTCGTCATATAACGTGCTTATGTATGATTTTCAGCGCATGGGACCCGAACATGGGATCACGGAACCTGTGAATACATGCAGGGGACCCGAACATGGGATCATGGGACTCGAGCATAAACACAGGATACCCGCGCATAAAGGCAGGGGATCCGAGCGTATAGCGCATGGTACCCGCACGTATAACGCATGGTACCCACGCATAAATGCGGGGTACCCGCGCGTAAAAGCAGGGTACGCGCGCATCAAGGCAGGGGACCCACGCACAACATTAGCGGGGACGCTGCACTTATAATTGGGTACCATGCTTTTACGTTTGAGTCCCCTGCATTTTTTAGCTTGGGTCTCATTCACTTAAAAAACAGCAGCCCATATGCGTGGTTACCCTTTATATATGCTCGGGTACCCTATATATACGTTTGGGTCCCCTGCGTTTTTCGCATGGGTCCCTGCACAAAAACTGGACCTCATAGTGTATTTTCATGTCCGAATTTTCGTAATAACCACTGAAAAATCGCAACTATGGCTAGTACACATGATCTACGAAATAACCCATACATTTTCGGGGGTATTGGACTGGAAATTCACCATTTTCGACGTTAAAATTGCAGTTTTCATGTAACGGATGCTTACTGGTAAAATATGCTAAAATGATTGCTGTTTCTTTGGTTTGAGAAGTTGTTTTCCGACACTAAACGATGAGAACAGCTCGCATCGCTTTAGGTTTGTGAGAGAGGTGTGTGGTTACCCTTTGTTCTTTAAAATGGAGAAGATAATGCATTCATATCGATTGTATGGTTATGGTCAAAGAGGGAGATGGACCCATGTTCAGTTATTGCATCTGTACGGCCATATTTTCGTTTTTCTTTTTTTTTTAATGAGTTAAGTATGAGAATTACTTAATATGGTTCACGTTTAAACAAAGTGAGGGCTATTGAAAAAAAAAATCGTCAACGATGCCATTTTTTTTAAAGTTGACCCAGTCAAGGGCCATTTTTTTAAAAGACCCGCATTTGACTCATTATTTTTTATTAAAAAAATAAATAATACTAAAAAAACCCACGATTTCACGGTATTAAGTCATAACTACTCGCTAAGTAGCCGCCTCTCCTACACAAGAACATACATACACCGACTCAAATGGACGAACATGCATACACAGACTCTAATTGACGATATTCGTCTACGAAATAGCAATGGTTGCTATGTTGTCCTTATCTTGGGGTTTGAACCAACCGTTGATTCAAAATTTCGCTTTTTGGTTGATCTTCTTTATGTTTGGGTTGGATCGTAGATTCTGTGTTTTCCATGAATTGCTTTTCATACAATATATTTAGGGATGGATTGTAGATTCGTATAGTTGGGGCTGGATCGGCTACTTCCTGACCCCGGGGAGCGAAGGTACGATGCCATTGAATTAATGAAGTAAGTAGGAGAGCAGAGCAAACTTATAGTACTTCTGCAAAAGGCATGTTTCACTCGGTATTGACCGTTTTCATTTTGATTGATTGTTCAGTCTTTGATCGGCCACTCCTAAGTTTGCTACATTTGTGCCGGGTATGTTTTTGTTATTACTCGCATTCTATATTTTCGTCTTATTCTTTCCAGAATCTGTTGGAGTCAGACGACCTCTTAAAAGGAAGCCATCATTTGTAAGTTTGCATTTTTAGAATGAGATTGAACGATTATATATCATTCGAACCTCATCTAAAGTAATTTTTTTTTTTGCTCCACCAAAGCAATCTATCTACCTGTAGCTTTTCTGCCTTGAGAACAACCTCCTTTATCACTGACTAATTTTATTTATTTTTATCAATTGAGGGATGATACTATGGGCATGATGCCCGACCTTATATATATGACTTGCATGTTGATGTTTATGCTGCAAAATGTATGCGTATCATGCATTGAAATGCGCATGGAAATGAGGTTTGCTTTTTGTTTCAACGATGTATTGTACTTTTGTTATCAATTATTTTTCGTCCTTTGGGGTATTAACCCTTGTCATATGTTGGGAAAGCTTATGTATTATTCAAACATAAAAATAAGGTTGTAAAGAATGAATAATTCTGTTCTTTTCTCACCATTGCATCGTTATAGTGTGTAATGATACGATAGTTTAATGCTGTCTCCACTCAGTTATTGCATTGTATTCGTCGAGGCCATCGTGCGATTTTGGAGCTATGTGCTATTAAGTATTAGTTGCACTACTAAGTATTAGTTGCACACCAGTGTGCACGATGACTAGTGATAATTATATCAATAAAACTGAATATTATACCAATAAAATATCCAAATAATTATACCAATAAATTCGATTATCAAACCAACAAACTCATTTATTATATTATTACTTTTTCATCTAATTTCTTACTATTATACCGACAAACTTCGATATTATACCAACTATTTTATATATTGTACTCGAAGTACACCGCATATCATTATACCAACATGCATGTTTATCATACCAACAAATAAATATACCAACAAAAGTTGGATTACACCAACAGTTTAAATTATTATACCAACAAATAATGATGGATTGTTATACCAATAGATGACATAATTATACCAATACATGTATTAATCATACCAACAAGTTTTTTTAAAAAACAATTCCGCTATTCGAAAGTTCTATGATATACCAACAAAATTAGAAATTATACCAAGTTCCAACAATTATACCAATACTTCTTATTATTATATCAACAAAAGCAATTATAATTTTATCATGTTCCAAACCAATTCCTGACTCAACCAACAAGAATCGTAATTATACCAACAGTTTAGGTTATTATATCAACAAAGATTGAGCGATTGGTTTATGTTTATCATACCAAGAAAAGACCTAATTATACTAATACTTGTCTTTATCATACCAAGAAATATTTTAATAAAAAAATTGTGCTATTAAACAATTTTTAGTATACCAACAAATGTAGAAATTATACAAACTTATTCCAACAATTATACCATACTTCTGATTATTGTACCAACAAATCCAATTATAATTTTATCATTTTTCTAATATCAATTCCTAACTATTATACTAACAAGACCCTACCAAGAGCTTTGATTATTATACCAAGAAAGACCGATTATACCAAGAAAGGACCTAATTATACTAATACATGTAAATCAACCAATATTTTTTTATAAAAAATTGCGCTATTCGACGTTTTCTAAATACCAACAAAAGCAGAAATTATACTAACTTATTCCAACAATTATACCATTAGTTTTGATTATTATACCAACAAATCCAATTATAATATTATCATTTTTCCAACCAATTTGTGACTATTATACCAACAAGGCCCGTTATTATACCAAGAGCTTTGGTACAAACAAAGATTGATATTATACCAAGAAAGACAAATATTATATCAACATAGATATTATCATACATCATAATTTAAATTTTTAAACACCAAATTAAAACGAATTATCCTATTAAAATGAGATTTTATTATACCAATAAAGCCTTGATTAAAGTTAAAAGCATAGTTTAAGCATGAGCATAAGCATAATATCATAGATATCATATTGTTATAATAACATTACAGTTGAAATAAACATCATATAGGTCACTTAAGCAAAAGTTGTAATAACATAAGGCTTGAAATAACATAAGATTTGGAATGACATAAACCTCATATGTAACATTTACACATAAGAGTTGGAATAAAACATTGTCACATGATATTGGACTATTACACATAAGAATCGGAATGACATATTGAACACATATTTAACACTTACACATAAGAGTTTGAATAAGATCTTATCACATAATATTACGAAATAGTGTTGGTATAACACTTAGAAAAAATGAAACTAATTATATTATTAAATGTATTTCGAGTACAATATTTATTATAGTTGGTATATTTTTTTTATCTGAATAGGTATAATAACATACGTTAAACAAAATATTAAACTCAATAAACGTCGTTATTATACCAACTATACTAACTATTGAACTCGAAATAAACTACATAGTATTATAATAGATTGTAGGCTTTGTTGATACAATATAATCTTGTTTTAATAGAATAATTCATTTTAATTTGGTGTTTGAAAATTTAAACTATGATGTATGATATCTATCTATGTTGGTATAATATTTGTCTTTCTTGGTATAATATCGGTCTTTGTTGGTATAATAGTCAGAGTTCTTGGTATAATAACGGGTCTTGTTGGTATAATAGTCGGGAATTGATTGAAAAAATGATCAAATTATATTTGGATTTTTTGGTACAATAATCAGAAGTAATGGTATAATTGTTGGAATAAGTTGGTATAATTTCTATTTTTGTTAGTATATTAGAAAACGTTGAATAGCGCAAATTTTTTTTAAAAAAATTTTTGTTGGTATGATAAAAACATGTATATGTATAATTATGTCCTTTCTTGGTATAATATTGGTCTTTGTTCGTATAATAAACAAAGCTCTTAGTATAATAATGGCTCTTATTGGTATAATCAGGAATTGGTTGGAAAAATGATAAAATCATAATTTGATTTGTTGGTACAATAATCAGAAGTTATGGTATAATTGCAAGAATAAGTTGGTAAAATTTCTACTTTGTTGGTAACGTCGAATAGCGCATATTTTTTAAAAATTATTTGTTGGTATAATAAAAACAAGTATTAGTATAATTATGTCTTTTCTTGGAATAATAACTTAAACTATTAATATAATTATGGTTCTTGTTGGTTGAGTCAGGAATTGATTTGGAAAATGATAAAATTATAATTGTTTTTGTTGCTATAATAATCAGAAGTATTGGTATACTTGTTGGAACAACTTGGTATAATTTTTAATTTTGTTGGTATATCATAAAACTTTCGAATAGCGCAATTTTTTTTAAAAAAAAAAACTTCTTGGTACGATAAATACATGTATTCGTATAATTATGTCCTCTATTGGTATAACGATCCATCATTATTTGTTGGTATACTAATTTAAATTGTTGGTGTAATCGCAATATTTGTTGGTATATTTATTTGTCGGTATAATAAAACATGTACGTTGATAATGATATGTAGTGTACTTCGAGTACAATATATAATATAGTTGGTATAATATCGGCGTTTGTTGGTATAATAGTCAGAAATTAGATGAAAAAGTAATAATTAATAAATGAGTTTGTTGGTATGATAATCGAATTTATTGGTAAAATTATTTGGATATTTTATTGGTATAATATTCGATTTTGTTGGTATAATTATCATGTTTCGTGGTATAATCGTGAAAATCACTTTTATAATAAAATTATTTGTTGGTATAACAGTGATAACAATTGCTATAATGGTCTGAAATTCCACTTGCTATAATACTAGAAACAGTTGTGTATAAAATCGGTGTTAATTGTAGAATTATTCCAATATTTTGTGGTATAATAACGTGATTTGTTGGTATAATACTTGCGACGGGTGGTATAATTTTCTGAAAATTTTTCTGAATATGTTAAGAGAGGTTATTTTAGTCTTTCCTTGTTTTTTAGGTATCAAACACACAATTTTTGACAGATAGATAGTTAACATGAAGAAATAATTCGAGGAGTATTTAAGAGGAAATTCAAACTTAAAAGGGTATTGATAAGGAATTTACCCACAACATAATGATTGTATTCCAACAAAACTGGGTGTTTGATTGGCAAACAACTCTACAGACCCAAATATTCAAATTATATTACAAATCCCTCACATTGGCAATCATTCAATTCAAATGAATATTGTAAAAAAATCCCTTCGTATGCTAAATAAAATTAACTAGCTATAGGTTTTAGAGCACCCAATCGCATCCGAAACTACATGTCAAAGAAAACAATCGAATACCTTTGGAGGCATATTTGGTGAAGGGTTTGAGTAATCCCTATCAGATAAATATTACAATAACTATTTGTTTCCAAATAATACCTGAAGATTTCACAGATCAGTTATTAGCAGGAATTCAGGTCAGCATCAGTAACCAAATGTGCTAACCAGAAAAGATTTACAGATGCACATGTATATGTAGAACTTACATGTAAGCCTGGCCAAGTGATAGCATTTGTATCTTGGAGTGTAAAATTTCTAGTCTCTAAAAGAAATAGATACTTCATTCTTTTCCGTCAATCTCTTGAACCTGCTTACAAGGTGGAGCGTTTGTGTCAGAAGGGAAAGGCATCAAACCATGCTCTTTAAGGAATAGAATCAGCCAGCACAACATTGGAATAAAAGTAAGCGATGCCACAAAGTACACTGCGAATTAAGAAACAACCAACGATTTATATCTCAAAATATTAGAATTCTTCAGTAATATAGAAAAAAAAAAGGGCATGCAAATAAACCTTCTTATGCGCCGAGGCTATCACTCGATTATTGTGACAAACAAAAAACCGTATTTCTCAATCAATTCTGCCGTTGATTACCCTATGAGAAGCGGCAGTAGATGAACCGCATAAGAAGATACGTCTCAATTGTGGAAAACAGTTCCAAATTGAACCATATTGAGTTTGGAAGTGGGCGGTTGTAAATTGGACGTGGGTTTATTATGTTTGTTTTTTTAACAATTATCTACTCTTATCTATTCTATTCTATTAAGATTCAAAGCCTCTTAAAAACAGTCAACATCCAATTTGACTTGTTCTGTCAATTGACAAATACAATTTCACCGATAAATAATAAATAACTAAAATATTTATTAAACCACGTTCATCTATTCTTTACTAGTAAACGGTGCACACTCGATGCGTATGCAACGGAAATGAATTTGAAAGAAATATAATAAACATATAATATCAACAAATAACATCCAATAATATGTGATTTCGCATGGTATGAGCGGTCAAATTTCCATCACTTAAGTGGCAAGAACTATATATCAAAACAATGAGAAAACACATCAAGATAATATACCATTTAAGCTAATAATATCTATAACAATGGGTGATGGGATCAGTTGTCCTCCTCACATGCAAGATGTGAAAGGAACAAAAGATTTTCAATGCCAAGGTCACCTTAGTTAATATTGATTGAAATATCTTCGAACTCTTAATGCTTGCTTCTACATGAGACGAAATCATTATTCAAATAAAAATCAATAGACTAAAAAAAATGTATACCGATGACATGACAATCCCACATATAATGGGATGTATATGTAGAAATGTGTATACACAATTTATCATCCACCACACCAATTAGGATAAAAACAACACTTTATGAGCAACCCCATTGACATAAAATTTATTCTAATAAAAAGCAGTAAAAACATTGTACAACAATGACATGAACTTCAACACTTTAACATATAATGCAAGGAGTATAAAATAACGTATGCGCAATCAAAGAACCATTCAACGAATCAGTGATTATAAACAAAGATTAAAATAACAAAGATATTATGGAAATATATAACACATTGACAACTATAGAACCACCGCTTGATGAAATTACGAAAAATAAAGAAGAGAGCGTTAATTAAAGATTTTGATAAAAACTGTGTAGATTGTGTCATGGTTAATCTTGCTAATAAACAACACATGAAATATAATGGGTAGCACATAATAACACAATTATAATTGTAAAAATTTGTATAAATTCACCTTAATTAGATTTTACAATTGCCCACATTGTTCTTCCTCCTTATGTAGACAACTAAAAACTCTGTAGAACTGGAATAACCAAAAGAATAATTAATACAAATAATAATATATCGGACATTTTATTCATAATGTTATGGAAAATAAATAGTTACCAATTTAATGTCTTCCTCATCTCTTGTCCTTATTTTTTTCCTGATGATAAAACATATGGATCTGTTAGTTCTTTCATTAAGATAAAAAATATATTATGACATTTAGCATTCCATTATGTGCTACCGAAATAAATTATTCTCGTCCATTCTTCTTCGTTCTTGTATTCCTCTCTGATACATTTGGAAATAAACGTATGTATTAAAATAAATTAGTTGATGTAATAATTTTATAATAATTTTAAAAATGACGAATGTAATTGCATACCTCGCTCAAATCCCAGCCTTCTATCCATGATATACGTTTGACTCGATGTTTCCTTTATTTCCGTAGAACACGTAATATTCACCTGCCTAAGTCCCTTCCATTCATACCTATTGTTCTTTTCATGCCTGGACTTAGTACTCGGAGGCCTCTTTGCTAAACGTATCAAATTATAAACAAATAACAAAGTAATAATAACAAAATAAATAAATAAAATTACTAATAAATAATAAAGTTCATTCACCGTACGAACCGCGTATGTAATATGAACTGATTTCGACGAAGCATAATCATGAGGATTTTTTCTGACTCCGAAAAATGATTTCCTGCAGACAGAGATGAATTTCAAATAAAAAATATTTTATATTAGCTATCTACATAAAAATATTATATGCAAAAAAAAAAAAAGTACAATTGCATACAATTCAATATCTCAACTATTGGTAGAAAGCAGAACTTCTTTGTAGACTGGGCACGCGTCATAACAAAAGGAAGTCCAGAATTCTCTTCAGTCTTCATAGGAATTCGATGTAAGAAATACCGAGTTCCCTGTCCAACATTACCTATTACAAAAAAAAAAAGTTATTTTAAAAAATATATTAACATCGCAACAATTGTATGTTGTTTATATATACCTGCAAAATCTTGTCCATTGTTTAAACAACCTTGAAGTCCTTGATAATGCTCCGCACGAATGTTATGTTGATTTTATCGTACCCATCTTAGCTTTTGCTTTTCAATCTTTATGTAGTTGTCGACGACGTATTGTTGAAGCAAACGTCCTCCACGTAGTATTAGAGATTCATCATTGTCTATAATCTGAATTATTAAAAATAATATAAAGGTTTAACACAATAGTAAGCATAAGGTGCTTAAACCTAATATATTTATTATTAAATTTTTAAGTAGATATAGTACCTGAAAATGATATGCATAACATTCTCGACATGTGAGCCGGTTTTCATCCAGAGTTTTACTGTTCAGGTCCCAACCGTATGTACCATATGGAAGTAGCAGGGGATATTGCATCGGATCATAGTAGCCAACTAAGTCTTGAATATTTATAAGAGAACCGTCTTTAGATTGAATTACAATATCTCTGTCGTTTAAGTTTTCAATTTCGTCGTCATCGACAATGATTGCTGCAACTTGAGACGTTGTCGGAAGACAATACTGTCGTTGGTTAGGTGCCTGTTGCTTTATTATAAGTCTGCACTGAGGTAAATCATGGCGCTGACCAAGTTGTCTAAAGACACGCACAAAAGGATTGCAGTTGTCGAGTATCCTGTGAAGCTTGATAAGTATATCTCGGTCCAAACTCGCATTTTCAACCAGTCTGTTATCTATTTCATGCTCTGTGTCTACAATCCATGCCTTCAAGTATCGAGGCCTTTCATCTGAAATAGGAAGAAGACTCCCAATACGATGATATATTGTACCATGAGCACGCAATGAGTACACCCCTTTACCACCATATGCGAAATTTTCATCGATATAGACTCCAATAGAAGTAAATGATAGCACGTGGTTATATGATCTCAGATATTGCCTAAAATGCTTTCCTTCTGTATTTTGTGCGTCAAATAGCTCTCTTAACTCGCGTGGAGATGATATTGTAGGCAATCTAATCAACCCATTACGACAATAGAGTTGGAATGTTTCGCCCAAGAATAATCTCGCAGAATAATATGGGCATATTATTGGGGTAGGCAATTGAAATTTGGTCATCCCATAATTTCATGAAAATCTCTTCCCATATTATGGTATCGGCGACCGGGTCGGACAATAACATTAGCAGTCCGCCGGATTCTTATAGTTTGTTCTGTGCTAGTGTAAGCAGTTTCTATGGTACCTAAAGTGCAGTATGTATTTTATCTAAACTAAATAAGATATAAAATGTAATAATGAAATTTGTATTAAATGTATTTCATTAGTAGTGGAAGTTGTTACCTTGATGAACGACTACATCTAATGTTTCGCTTGTGCTAACATGCTCCCAAGTTGTCTCAGTTACGTTGTAACATGAAGTTGACATTACCTGTACGAAGTTAAAAAAATTTAAAACAAAAACGTATTGACAAAATAATTTATTAGAATTATATAAGAATAAGCGATCGAATTAAGTAATGCATAGACGGATAAATATGTGAGAAATAAATAAAAATAAGTGAATGAAAAATTTTAAAACGAATTATAGTTTAATGTGAAATTATAGATGTAAATCTCATATAACATTTTAACACACATCATCATGCAATTCATTTCGATGGAAAAGTTCGTGTGCCCTATATGCCTGAGCTTCGCTGAAAAAAATGTGATAAACAAAATCATATTTTGGTAAATAGTTAGTAACATAAAATGAAACTCAAACATAATTTTTTTTATATAATATTGAAATTTAAAATCAAATTGACTGTTCACCTCATAGCTACTATATATAGTCAATAAACAAATTTTGAATTGTTAACATACTAAGAGTGCGCACTATAATAAATATTATTTTTTTACCTTGATAAATCGGTACCTCGTGTAAATTGTCTAAACCATCATGCTCATTAGTTGAATCCGTTTCCATGTAGTTTGAACTCCTGTCAATTCCTGTAAATACATATTAAAATGCAATAGTCATATAAATACTTGATCTTACCATGATGTTTATATTGATACATATTAAAATGCAATACTGATAGATATTTGATCTTACCACGATCAAATGATTGTGGCGCTAAAGTATTTGAAGTAGATGCATACTGCGATTTACGCATTTGGTATAACTCACGTCTCCCTGATAGGTATGCATTTCTTCGATCAGAAGTCATTTACCGCCTCCTATTGCGTTGATATATTGTAGGTCGTGCACGATGGTCCATATTGAATAAGTTCTAGAATAAGGCCTATCAATAAATCACTAAAAAATATATTATTGTAAGATTTGCTAAGATAATACATAGAATACGCAAAAAAATATTTGGTAACGCCATTATATCAATAACATAAAAAATTTGTATGGTAAAATTCTATTAACAACATCATAGATTGTGGACATAAATTATTTAAAAGTAAGTTGAATTGTTTATATGTTAGTCCGTCAAGTCAACTACGCATTTGATTGTGGCATGTAGCAGCGTACCTTATGAATGGAGAAATAAGGCAAGTAATGATGATGAATGAGAAGATAACCAAATAATCTGTCCAAAAAAAATCAGAAATGATTGTTTAGCATGACATGACGTGTTAGAACATATATATGAATTTGAAACTTTTGTCAAAGCTGACAACCTTTCTGTATGTTACCAGTAATATACAGTGTTTGCAGCAGTCCCAGTTCCCTAGAATTGAAGAATCGTAAATCTCAGAAAGAAAAGACAATAAGAAAAGTAGGTACATTCATAAACGTGTGGTAGTTATAATTTCACGTGTTAGATCGTGGTTTTATTTATTTATTTTACATAATATATGGGAACGTGTATTGGATGACACAATAAAATTCATATCAATTGATACACCAAATTGGGATTAAATGTGGCACTTTTTAACTTGGACTAGACAGATAATAAAAGAGTATAGATACTAGTAACCATGCACACTCAATGTGTGTGCAAAGAACATTGAAAACAAAATCATGAAGAGTAATGTTATATTTTTCATAAGCAGAATCGTGTTAAAAATCAGAAGATTATTGTAAGAAAGACTTCTCATATTAATTGATCAAATATTTATTTATAAAATACCAAGGAAAAAACATTTGATTAAGTAAAATGAACTTGTAAAAGTTCAAGTTTTACCGATTCTAGTTTTACATATACACAACGCAGAAGTTTGAGAAAATACTCTTTGAAATATCATACAATTGAAAAAGTTTTTTGCCACATATATTTGAACATTATAACAAACCTTTATACTGTACCAATGGCTCATAAGCCAAATAATAATGTCACTCCTTTCTACATCACCTAATACAACCCTAAGGGCTGAATCATTACACAGTCCCATAATGTCTGAAGTGAGCGTTCCGTCCTATGGGTCCTGTCGGCCCCACTACCATCGAGACGGTAGGAAATAATCGGGACCAACCAATAGTACATGGTGTTGCAGTAAACAAATGCATATTCGATGATTCATTATCCACAGATCTTTCTTGATTGTATGCATATGTTGATTTGTGGGAAGAGTGCCTTGCTTTTATTGTTGTGGTGGTGTTAAATTTACTATTACTGATGTTGCTACTGTCCATGAGATGCTTGCCTCGGATTTGAGCCTGAGGTTAGCCATCGAAGGATCCAGTTGTCGAAGTTTCGGCCAACCTCAATGTCTCTTCTTGGATCTTGCGGTGAACGTTGAGCGCCACGTCGAGTAAGCTACCAGTCCCTCTGTATAATGCAACATAACTATAAACCGCAAACTTTATTTGCAAGAAGCATAATCATGTGTTATCAGAAGAGTGTTGAAGTAAATTGTTGAAACAAAAGAAGAAACAGTTTACCATCAATATTCAAATGTATCAAGACTTCAAGACTAATTGAATTTTGAAATTTTAATCCCACAATCAATTGGTAGCAGATTATCATTTTAACAACTCGAAAGCATTACATGCGTTCTTAACGGATCATGACCAATTGTGCCATAGTAAATCATCGTACCGTAAACAAATACAATTTTGAGTTTCTCCAGTAATTAAAGCACTAAATCAACAAATAAATGAATAATGACGAAAGATTTATATACAAATAACGACAAAAGGCTTCCATTACATGCAGTATAATTCTTTGATGTCGTACCTTTTGGCTCCATTCGTTCATTGACCACATGTCGTGAAATCCTAATAAAGCAAACAATGAAATACACAAATACAGCCAAAGGATTATGATTCAAATTGAACAATATTGCCCTGATCCAAATTGAGACATCAACGGAATTAAATAAATGAGATTACATTACCGTATACGAAAAAAAAAGACAGACCAAAAGTGGATGGAAGAGGCAATGTCTTATACGTGGGTACAGTTTTTAGAACGTGGTTTAACTATTTTTTATTTATAATTTATATTAAATGAAATTATTGGATTCGTGAGCTTTTTGGAGTATTTGTTATGAACGTGGTTAAATTATTATTTTTTGTTTAATAAGTATTAATTTGTTGATGAATTTTGATTGGTCAATAGACAGACCAAATTAATTGAACATTGGGGTAGCGTTTGGTTATAAAAGCAGTACTAAGCCCAAGATAAATAATATAACCCCTCCAACCTAGTTTACTTGTATCGGGCCTAGCATCAAATAGCGGGCTCGTCTATAATAACGGGCTGAAATAACCAAACCAAACACTATATTACACAATATTATTAATATTATCCGGCCTTTTATGAGAAATATGGTAGTTTTTAAGAGGGATTGAGCCTTAATAAAAGAAAAGAGTATAGATAAATAAAAAACATGCCATCCTAACCTAACAACCGTTCAAGATGGGTATGCAGAATTAGTTTGTTTAATATAAAAAAATGAAGAAAAAAACCCACTACGGTAATATCGAGCACACGATCTTGCATTTTCTAAACCATCTTTATATAATCTATTAATCATCAATTAATTAGCTAAACAGCATTATTGAATTAGTCGAAGAAGCTTTCCCATGAAATCATCAATTAATTAGCTTTATGTGTATTTC
Organism: Linderniella brevidens; assembly: GCA_004919715.1. Classification (NCBI taxonomy): domain Eukaryota; kingdom Viridiplantae; phylum Streptophyta; class Magnoliopsida; order Lamiales; family Linderniaceae; genus Linderniella; species Linderniella brevidens. The sequence continues at coordinate 12,960,716 of SWDC01000148.1, forward strand.
CACGTCCAATGGGCTTAAGTCATCGGAGTGCAGCTGCAACTTCAATATTTGCTTTGTAAGGTTTTAGTTTTATTTGTTTTGGATACTAAAATAACCAATCGATGAGTTCCTAATGAACCCTTAAGTTATTTTGGATAAGTTAAAGTCTTAGGTGCATGTCATGTTATATGGAGGTTGTTTAATATTTAGAAACATCTGACATAAGACCTAACAGTCTTCGGTGCAGGTCATTTTGTATGAAAAATGCTTATTATTTAGAAACATATGTAGGACTTATCAGTACTTTTAAATATAATTTTCATTTTAAGTTAGAGTTATTCGTTAATTTTATTCTTACTTAGACAATGTTCGTTGCACACGCATGGGGTGTGCACGTTTACTAGCTAATTAAAAAAATGTGATTTGTTGAATTTGACAGACCAAATATCAATTTTTATAAGGGCTCGCGCTTTATAAAAGAATATAATATATATATATATATATATATATATATATATACTAGTAAGCGTTGCACCCTGACCCGAGCCGTTGCTAGGCTCGCGGAATGCCGTCGCCCCGATCGTGGGGGACAGCGCGCGCCATCGGCGTGCCTCGGCAACTGCGCGCTCCCGGCGCTGGCCGGCGGGCTCCCCATTCGACCCGTCACGACGGTCTAAACCCAGCTCACGTTCCCTATTGGTGGGTGAACAATCCAACACTTGGTGAATTCTGCCGGCGCGGCTCCGACACGCGACCCCAGATCAGGCGGGACCACCCGCTGAGTTTAAGCATATCAATAAGCGGAGGAAAAGAAACTTACGAGGATTCCCCTAGTAACGGCGAGCGAACCGGGAAATAGTGTAATGAATTTGATTGGCTCCGAAAACTATATTCAAAAATTATATTTCACAAATCACTAAACTCAGGGAATTAAATGACAAGGAGATAAACAAAATATACTAAAACCACTAACTTAGATGGGCGTGCGTTAAATGTTATCCTGCAACTTTTTTTAATCACTCTTCCTTTTCTATTGGTACATCTAAGTTGGCGACGGATGCCGTGGCTAGCTTGGTATTTGTAATCCTCAAAAATCTCGCTTCCAAAAAGCATGGCAAAGATTGCATCATGATCAATAATTGAGTCTTTGATAGAGATATGATAACTAAAAGAAAGGTAAGCGTCAACTATGAAGACATATCACAAGCATACAACTTAAATGTAGTAAATCAGAAACACTTTATGTTGAAATTCCAGACTTCTCATATGCATCATAAGATAGCCTTTGAGCAGCGCTTCAACACGATACTTATAGGCTTCACCTAGCATCTAATCAGGAGCAAAATATCAGGGCTACTTAAATGTACATATTACATTTAAATAACCATAACTTCATTTCTCCGAAATGGTTTTGAAACATATCTTATATCAAATCAATGTTTGAACATTTCTTCTGAATGAAAAAATCTTTCCACAAAGTAAATAAAATTTTACTATAAGAAGATGTTACGCACTCAAAGTTAATCTAATCCATTTGCCACATAATAAAACACATCCTTCGTGTTTCCCAAAAACAACGTTATTACAGAAAGAATAAATCTAGAAAGTACAATGTAATTTAATATACCGACAAAAATCTAAATTATGCAAAGAAAATAAGGAATTTAAGAACTTCAACCACATAGATGCCCATGTCTTTGTACCTACCCACAAAGATATCAAATGTGCTTCGAAAACTCTGTCGTTATGCATCAATGCGTGGTTATGCCCAGAAACATAATCCATGCACATACAAAAAAAAAACAAATTATAGATGTAATAAAAAAAATGCATGCATCACTAGAATTCTACCCAACAGACTCGTATGAAATGGCAATTAAATAATCAACTTGCTTTGGAAAGTGCGGAACAACTGACGCACTGGAAATTGCTTGTAGCGTGGCTCTGTAGGAAATGAAAATCTTTCCGTAAGCTATTTGTGAGAACGGGGGTGATTAAATAACCAGTTAACGCGGGATAGTGGCCTTTTTTATTTGTTAATTATTAATTATACTTATAATAAATGAAATTACAGATGATGAAACTGAAATACGTGCCAGTTTTGGACGTGGGTTAGTTAAATTTTTTATTATTTTACAAGTATTAATGTATAGATAAAATATGATTGGTCAGTTGATAGACCATTTGAAATTTAAATTGAACGGTTTTTAACTCCTGATGAGCCTTAATAAAAGAGTATAGATTTCCACATGGATAAAACATACCCTTCGTATTTCCCAAAAACAACGTTATTACAGAAATGATAAATCTAGAAAGCACAATGTCTTTAAACATATCGACAAAAATCTAAATTATGTAAAGAAAATAAGAAATTTAAGAACTTCAACCACATCGATGCCCATGTCTTTGTACCTACTACAAAGATATCAAATGTGCTTCGAAAACTCTGTCGTTATGCATCAATGCGTGGTTATGCCAAGAAACATAATCCCTGCACACAAGAAAAAAAATTGTAGATGTAATAAAAATAAAAAAAATGCATGCATCATTAGAATTCTACCCAACAGACTCGTATGAAATGGTAATTAAATAATCAACTTACTTTGGAAAGTGTGGAACAACTGACGCTCTGGAAATTGCTTGTAGCATTGCTCTGTAGTAAATGAAAATCTTTCCGTAAGCTACTTGTGAGAACGGGGGTGATTAAATAACCGGTGAACATGGGTTAGTGACTTTTTTAGTTGTTAATTATTAATTGTACTTATAATAAATGAAATTACAGATGATGAAACTGACATACGTGCCAGTTTTGGACGTGGGTTGGTTAATTTTTTTTATTTTATAATTATTAATGTATAGATAAAATATGATTGGTCAATTGACAGACCAATTGAAATTTTTGAATTGCACGATTTTTAACATCTGATGAGCCTTAATAAAAGAGTATAGATACTAGTCACCCATATACTCAACCGATGTGTCTGGAACTAATACTTGGAATAAAAATTAAAATTGGGTGAAGGCATGCAGGCACTGCATACCAAAATCTCATGTTTGCCTTAACCAATAAAATGTAAAAATTGTCAGAAGTATACTATTACATACAACGCCTTTTTGTCTTCATCCAAATTTATTTTTTTAATCCAAGGATTGAGAACATAATCATCATACAGTCGTTTAAAACTAAACAACCTTGGCCATGGGGTTGATGGTTGAAGCAGCGAGGTGGAGGAGGTGGTGATGGCTCATTGTTGTCGCTTTACACCTAAATGTATACGTAAGAATATGATGAAATCAATTTCGATTGATTGATCCTATATAATATTGAATACACATGACATATAGATTGAAGCAAAAAATGTATGCACACATTTGATGGGTCTGCTACATTTATGTTTGTCACCAACTTATCGTTCGATTTGTCAATTATCAGCAAAAAAAGAACCTGCAGATGCATATATATGGATCTTTAGCGAGGATCAAATGTTGAACTATACCAATCAGGGCGAGAAATTTAATTACCATTTATTTTTTCCACTTCATTCAGTGCCTTCTCCCAGTTGCGATGAGACGGTCAGGAAATTTCACGTCTCTGGGAAATGAGAAGTTGGAAGAAAAGTGGGCAAATATTTTTGAGCAATTATCAATCACATCGTGGGTTGTATTTGTTAGACCAAATAACTGTGCATATCAGTTTTTGAATTGTAGGTCGTGTGACGATTTTTTAGATAGTGGGTTGGAATTTTTTTAAACAAATAATTGATGAAATAAATGACCACTCAGAAGGAACAAAATAAAATGATAGGCAACTTATAATGGACGTTCTTTTGATCTGCTCGCGTTTTACGAAACAGACATATGATGAACGTGGGTAACTAATATTTTTATGTTTTTACTAATTATTAATTGTAGAGAAAATATGTGATTGGTCTATTAATAAACCAAATTAATTGAGTTGACGACCGTTTTTAAGAAGCCTTGAGCTCTAATAAAATAGTATAGGTCATAAAGATAGTATAGATATTAGTAATACGTGCACACCCAACGTGTGTGCCAACAAAATAAGACCATATGACTCGACAATTGAAAAACAGATTATAAAAAACTTTCAAAGTTTCTTACATAATTGAAGGTGAAAATAATCGTAACATCAATCTCTCAACGGATAATCAGCAAAAAATATCTATAAACTAAGTAATTACCCCGAAAAAAGTCGATTCTAGGCAATAGCTTAGCCACATCTGGCTATAAAACCACATGCCTGTAAAGCAAACTTCAAAAGCAGCTCTCATTTTCAATAGATTTAAAAAAAAAGTGAAATAAAGCACACATACTCGTAGGTATCGTCGAAATACTTACTCGAAAACTGAATAGCTTCCATTTTCACTTCTCGCAACACTCGACGTCGTGCCTCGGTGGATAAGTGCTCATAAAATCGAAGGGACTGTGAAGAGGAAGTTGAAGATGCTACTATCTCGTATTTAGATTTTTCATCAGTTAATCTTCTAGGCGATTATAACTTATAAGTGACACTGACATTGAATGTCAACTGCTCAAAAAATCTCATAGCTGGTCGTGGAAGTTTTTTAATAACCATAGTCGAACGTGGTTTATTATTATTATTTTTTTAAGTATACACAACTAATTACATGACAGTTTTTTAGATGATTTCATCGTGGCCCATATGTTAGTGGTATTTTTTATTTATTTTTTAGTAACAAAAAAGCGAACGTTTATATCTATTTTTGTTGTTTTAAAAAAATCTTAAATCTTTAATTGACAGACTAAATTAGAATTAGAAGCTAGCGGTTTTTAGGAAGGCCTCGCGCTTAATATAATGGAATAGATATGCAATCAACCTTTTGCAATGTCCATGTATTATCATTAATTTAATGACATATAACACCCATATGAAGTGCAAATGATCGGCCTAAATATCCAACCAAATAGAAACTTTGTTCGTTATTTGTGAATAAAAGTTGAATATATAAATCATTCAACTTTTATTGCAAGGCAAATGAGACTTAAATACCTAATGGGATAAAAAATAGTCACATTAGTTCCCTGTCAGAAAAATTTTGTATATATGTGCCTAATGGAATAAGGCCTTGTTTGGTTGGTCGGTTTATATTTAGGACGGTTTAAATTAGTACGGTTTATATAAAACTAAGTAGTGGGTATAAAATAAAATGTGTGTTTGGTTAATGGGTTTAAATAAACACACCGTGTGTTTATTTAAACCCTTGTACAAGGGTTTAAAGTTGGTATACGTAAACCCATAGTTTATATAAACTAATGAACCAAACACTTCAATATGGTATAAACCAACTTTTAAAAGGACTAAACCCATGAACCAAACAAGGCCTAAAATTGTTACAGATAGGTACCCGTTCCACTGAGATTACCATTTTGCCCTCATTTAATAATTTCATTTATCATTTTTTCTGCATCGAATTTCCCTAGACCCTAACGCCATTGACGGCAAAAAATCTGGGCGACCACGATTGTCGGCCGCCGTCTGCCGTCCACACTTGCCGGTGCCGGAAAAGGTGCGAGGTTATCCATTCCACGGTGGGTTTCTCGGTCCAGTTACTCGATTTTGTCCAGCTAAGCTTTTATTTTGCTTTGTGCTAATCGAAATGTACTCGTGTGCTCGACCTTGAGCAAAATCCGGTGACTTGAATAGCGATCAACGGCGAGATGTAAGGGTGGGAGGTCAGTATTTGGTAGTAACTGAGGCTAATCTTTCGGAATTCATAATTTTTATATAATTGTTATTACGTACCATTTTTATGTTTATTACGTACCATTTTACGTTTTGTTCTCGTACCTAAATATGTTATATGATGTACCTTTATATGCATTGTGTGATTGTAAAAAGGAGACATTCTTACGAATGATCAATGAAGCGACGATGCTTATCAATATATTCGTATCCCTACAAAAGAAGTTGTCAAATATCGATTCACGGCATGACTCAATAAAGTATCAAGTTTCGTTCGAAAATTTGTACTCAAACTTTGAAAGAAAATTCAGATGTATGGATTATGTACCAGCTGTTTATTGGATTCAGATTTTGAATAATCCCGATGAAAGTGGAACGTGAAAAATTCGGATGTGTGGAATGTGGTCACTGCACATTTTTTTGCTGATGTATGCTGCTGAAGTTTTGTCTGGATGGATAACTGGTGATGCATGTTCATGCTATTATTTAACATGTGGTACGTACGTCATACGCATTAAAATGGTATTGCACATCGTCTAAATAGAACACCATAACTTATCTCAAAAAGTACGACGACATGCTACCATATGATACTGTTATTTAACACTACACACTCACATATGGTACGACATAAGTAAATAAAAAGGAACTATGTATATTGAAGTATGAATACAATATCATACATGTGCTCTAAATTGTGGTAAGAGTACGGTAACATACCTGAGGAGATACTTCGTAATAAAATAAATGCTAATATGTAAGGAAAAGAGGTCTGATTTTGTCGGTGACAGTTTCTGACACGATAAGACATGTTTCTGCTATACGAGGTAACATGTTCACGAAAAGACAGTCCATCTAACATGTCGGAGGCGTTCAAAGAATGTTTGATGTCATATAAAAATTTTGGGTACTGCAACCAAACTTAAATAGGTACCCCATAATAAGCATATAATGTACAACTACGTGTTTACATATGATACGATATCCCTTACATCTTTGATACATCATATTAGAGTAAATATTTTTTCGAGGCCGTTCGAATTAATTTTTCATGTGAAACTATCCTAAAATACCTATAAATAGCACATGGTACATTTGTTATTAAATTGGGTGCATTAACCCTTAAATTGAGCGACGTAGACTTATTCTTTTAACACACCATTAAGAAAGGCAGTTTTAACATCCATTTGATAGACTTTGAAGTCTTTATGAGCCGCGTATGCTAGAAATAGTTGAATTGCTTCGATACGTGCCACCGGAGCATACGTCTCGTCGTAGTCAATTCCTTCTTGTTGATTGTATCCTTTGGCTACGAGTTGTGCTTTATTCCTGATAACTTCACCGTTCTCGTTCTTCTTATTCTTGAAAACCCATTTAGTTCCAATTATTGTTTTGCCTTGCAGTCGAGGAACTAATGTCCAAACTCGTAGACGCTTGAATTGGTTGAGTTCATCTTTCATCGCTATTACCCAATCCGGGTCTTTAAGAGCTTCGACTACCTTAGTTGGTTCGTTTTGGCTTAAGAAGCATGTGAATAAGCCGCTTTGTGTGGATGTCCTTGTGCGTATACCACTTGAAAGATCACCGATGATTTGGTTAATAGGATGAGCTCGAGTCCATTTGCGTTCATGAGGAATAACCGAAGTAGATCCTCTGTTGGTTTGTAGATCAAGACATCCTGAATTGATGGGCTGATCATTCGTAGTTAGGAAATTCAATTCTGAGGTTGAATTGTAAGGAATTTCCTCATCTGCATTTGTAGGAGATGCAACACTAGTTGAAGATTCGGAATTAGGAGATTCTTAAACATTTGTTGGAGTCTGAGGATTGGGAGTCTCAATTGGAATTTCTTCCGTAGAGGGAGAAGGAGCACTGCTTGGTATTGAATCAGAGTAAGCAGGCATTTGAAACTCGTTCCGATAAAAATTTTCAAATAGAGAATCTAAATCTTCCAGGTCGGCGGGAATTGCTTCTTTTGACTTTGAAGTAGAAGTCGTCGAAAGTTGTTGACTTTGTGCCAACACGCCTATAAGCTCGGGTTCTGAACTGTTTTGTTCAGAAGTCAAATTGGTTACTTCTTGAAAAGTGACGTTGTAGCTTTCCAAGATAGTACGGGAAGACTTGATATTGACGCGGTATGCTTTAGAAGTGGATGAATATCCAACGAAGACGGCTTCAAATGCTTTAGGGTCGAACTTTCTTCGATGCTCTCGATCGTTGGCCACAAAATATTTGCACCCGAATACTTTAAAGAATGAGATATTCGGAATCCTTTGATTAATTATCTCATACGGCGTTTTTTCAAAGCGTTTGTGAATAATCATCCGATTTTGCGTAAAGCACGCGGTACTCACTGCTTCAGCCCATAGAAAGTGAGGGAGATCGGAATGGATCAACATTGTTATTGCAGCTTCAACAAGAGTCCGATTCTTCCGTTCTACGACGTCATTCTGTTGAGGCGTTTTAGCGGCTGAAAATTGTTGAATAATTCCAAGTGTCTGATAATAATTGTTGAGACGTTGATTCTTGAATTCAGTTCCGTTATCAGTCTGGATTACTTGGATTTTCTTTTGCAGGAGATTCTGAGTCGTATTCCCAAAGCTGATTATCAAGTCTCCAGTCTCATCTTTTGTTCGGATATATCTTGTCCATGTGTAGCGAGAATAATCGTCGACAATTACTAACACATATTTACGACCGTTGATACTTGGTGTACGCATTGGTCCACAAAGGTCCATGTGAAGTAATACCAAGGGTCGAGATGTAGAAGCAACTTGTTTGAGTTTGTGTGATGCTCGCTTCATTTTTCCCATTTGACAAGCCGAACAAGTATGCTCTTGATGTATGGAAATGGTTGGTAAACCGTGTACCAACTTTTTGATTGAGAGTTTGTGAAGAGCTTTGAGATTTAGATGAGACAATCGTTGATGCCATAAGCCGTTCCTCTTGATTATAGTCTGTGAGATGAGGCAAACAACTGTCGAAGGTTGAACTGTTGTCAGATTGATGGTGTATAGATTTAATCTTCGAGATCATGTTAGAAGTTCTTGATTCTGACTATTCAAAATTCTGCACTGATCAGCTATAAACACCACTTGAAATCCTTTGTCGCAGAATTGTCCTATGCTAAACAGATTGTGTTTAAGACCTTGGACGTAAGAGACATCTTTGATCGTCAGATTCTGCAGTAGAATATCTCCAAAGCCTAGTACTGGAGCTGAATCGTTGTTACCGAATCTGACTTTTCCGTTGTAACGGTCTTGGTAGTTGCTCAACAGTTCTTGATTTCCCGTCATGTGTGTGGAGCAACCAAAATCTAAATACCACACATGATGGATCTGCATAAAATTTTTTAGAGAGACTTAGGTACCCACTAAGTAATGGGTCCTCTCGGATTAGCAGTTTTGGTGGGTATTTGTTCATTTTTGGTTCCTAAACCATTTCTGCTTTTAGGTACCCAAACCAACTTGGACTTAGTTGGTTTAAGTGGTACCTCTTTAGGCAACTTGGCCTTGTGGGCTTGTGTTGGCCTAGAAGGTGTCGTGGGAACTCATTGAGGTTGAACCTTACATGAGAGGTTAATTTAAGCGCGGACAAATGTCTTATTAATCTTATTACATGAGAAAATATTTTCTCTAGCTAGTCTCTTAAGGTGTTTGGCTGAGTGTACTTTGACCGGATACCTTAAATGAGGACAAGAATGTATCGAGCTATAAGCTTTCTTAATAGCCGAATCTTGTTTCCTACGATACTTAAGATTTGGATTTGTCTTATAATGATGGTTTATGTTTTTAGAAGTAGAGCCGATTTCAAAATTTGTGCTTTCAAAATTAATAGGCTTTAACACATAAGTGGAAGCAACAACATGTTTGAAACATCTGTCTTCTTGCGAGTGTCCATAGTTTTTGATACAGAAGAAAATTTTGAAAATAAGACATTTCTATCATTTTTTTCTGAACTTCTATCCTAGGCACTCTTTCCTTTGCATGCTTCACCTCTTTTTCTACTTTACATGTGGATGGAGTAGAAAAAGAGTTAGAGAAAATCTTTTTCCCTTTTGAAGCATTTAAGGATTCTTTTCCTCCCGTTATGATTTTTAAAGAAGATTTATCTTCTTTTAAAATACTTTGAAAAACAATGGGAGGTATTTTCTTAGTTGTAATTTTGTCCTTAATTAATTATTTTTCTTTCAAAGTAAAATCAGGACAAGTTTTTAAAGTAGAGGAAGATTTCAGATTAGAAATCTCCAGTAAAAGCTCATTCTTTTCAGTTTTGAAATTCTTTCTTTCTGTTTCTAAGGAAGCGTTTAAATCAGCTATTTCCTTAATAATAGCTGGAATATAACAGAAAGTATAATTTTGAAAATGATCAACATTTTCTTCCTTATCTTTAGAAAAATCTTCTAGGGGATATAATGAATTATAATCACTAGACAAGTTGAGATCTCTTGTTTTGTAACTATTATTCAAGTTGGTGTTGTCAAAGGAAATGTCAGTCCTATTTGTGGCTTTTCGTTTAGATTCTTTTAAAGCATTTATTTCTGAAGAATTAGTAAAGGCCATAAACCTAATCCCATGTACTTGATATCATATAATTGTTTAACATTAACCTTTTTCAAGTTACAAGGATTGTTAAAACCTAAGCCTTCGTTAGGATTATAAAATTCTATATCAAGAGGTTGATTTAGAAAGATAGTTTGATCCGTTTGACCCCTTTTCGTTAGAAGATCATCTAAAGTTTTAATCCTTGAGTAAAGTTTCTTACGTTCGTCAGAGATTTCTTTGAAATTATTTTTAGAAATTTCTAAATCTCTCTGGAAATCGATAAGAGTCGTATTATGGTCATTGACTTTAGTCTCAGAGGTAGCTATGGTTAATTCAAGACTAGATATTTTTTCCTTACATTAGATAAGAGAATACTAGATGAATTGTCTTATCTAATTTCTTTTGGAAATTGTTTTCACTGAGAGCTAGTCTCTCTTCTAATTCCGTAGTTATTTTCCGCTCATTTTTCATGTTAGAGTACTTAATCTGTAATGATTCTAAGATGTTTAATAATCTGGAGTTAGAAATTGTTACCTCTTGTGATGAAGAGGATGCTTTATCGTCGTCGTCGTCAGGCCTTCTTGAAGAGTTATGATTTGAGGCGTCATCGAGGTATGCCATAGATCGAGATTTTCGTCTTCAGAATCTGTGGTGTCTTCCAGCCAATGCTCTTGTTCGGCCATCAATGCTACTCCAGCCTCTTTTTGTTTAGTGAGTTGGAATTTTTTGGAGTAGTAGTTGACGTCCTCTTTCTTGGGTAGTTTGCATTCCCTGGAGAAGTGCCCTATCTTTCCACAATTATAGCACTTTTGTGGTTCTTTGGCATTTTTAGATTCTGAGGACTCGGCCGGTCTTTCCTTGTGCTTGGAGCTTGATGTCCGAAGTCTATTGGCCGAAGAAGAGGATTTCTTTTTATAAAAATTTTTGCTCATCATTTTAGAAATGAGAGCCAACTGTATCTTGAACTCCTTCATATCGGGTTCAGAGTCCGATTCAGATTCGTCTTCATCTTCTGAAGAACTTGCCAACTTGATGCTTTTATCTTTGCGAGATCGAATTGTTTTTCTTTCAGAAACAAGAGCTATAGAATTGTCGATCTGCTTGCCCTTAAGTTTTTTTTTGTATCTCGCTGATATCTTCATCGTGTTGGGCGAGATTATTAAAGACGGTGTGGATATCCATTTCGTCCAAATCCTTATTTTGACGGATTTGCATAGATATTTTCTTCCACTCCGGTTGTAGAGAAGAAAGAAATCGGATGTTGACCTCCATGTTGGTCTTGAAGATATCTATCTTCCTCATCTCATTAAGAAGAGTTAGATAGCGTTTATAGACTTCATAAACGGTTTCCTCTGCCTTGACTTTGAATGAGTCGTAAGCGGTCAGAATGTTCGCTTTCTTGGCTTTGACACCAACTTCGGTCCGTTGCATCATCTTGTGGAGCTCGTCCCACATAGCTTTTGCACTAGATAGACTATCTATTTGCATATAGATGTCATTTGGAATTCCTTGCATTAGGAAAGTTTTGGCTTCTAAGTCTTCTTTGGCTCTTAATCGCTCCCCCTCGGTGTATTCACCAGGAACTTTAAGACTTCTAGTTGCGGGAATAGGAGGATTATTAGTGGCATCGCCTTCTTGGATTAGCCAAAATTGAGCTGGGCCTTCTTGAAGTGAAGCAATCAAATTTGTGGATTGATCTTTCGTTTCTAAGAAGTTCATGAACTGGCTTCTCTATACTGTATATTCACCTCTTCGAAGAATTGGAGGGCGGACGTCGTTTCCGAGTGAGTAAGCATCTATTGTAGTTGATTGGTTGGATCTTCGTGAAAGTTTGGAATTGTAATGAAAAAAAAACGCTTCACAAGTGACAAACTTCGTTAGTAATGTTTGTTTTGTACTTTAAGCACTTTCCCTTTCGTATCTAGTTTTCGGTTGTTAAAGAGAAATTGTTTTTAACGAAAAATATTTGATATGAGAATTGATACTTCAAAATTTTGCTAAAGAATTTTGATTTTAAGATCGAAAATTTTGAGTATCGTAGAAGATAATTCGGAGACAAATATTTTTCGTAAGTTTTGAAAATTACGAATTTTGATTTCTTTCAAATTAGTGTAAAATGTGTGTGTCTTTGAGCAGTGATCGAAAAGTTTTTCGAATAATAAAGTTTTCGATTAAAAAAAATCCGAACCTATGATCGAAAAAGATTTTCGATTGTATAAGTTTTTCGTTTGTATTTATCGAAAATTATTTTTCGAACGTAAGAGTTTTGCAGAGTAAATATCCTGTCGAAAAATAATTTGTCGAAAAATTGTTGATCTCAAAAACTTTTATCGAAAAATTTGTGATCGAAAAATTAACAGTGATCGAAACTTTTTTTCGTTAAGTTTGACTCAAATTGTTGAATAAAAGTTTTTCGAGTGTGAATTATTCGATCGAAATAAGTTTTCGCTAAATTTTGACTCGAAAATTTAAATGATCGAAAAACTTGTTTTACAATGACAAGTTTTTCGTGTTAAAATTAGATATTTATTTAGCGAAAACAGTATCCGTAAAAAAATATGATTTATTACGCTCGAAAAAGATATTTATATATGAATCGAAAAACTAATTATCGAAATAATATTTTTCGAGTCTTATATTTGAGTAAAACACACGAGAACAGTGTTTGTCGTCGAAAAATTTCTCGACTGCAAACTTATTCGAAAAAATATTTTTCGACCCAAGCTTTTCGATCGAAGAACAGCCAAGTTCAATGTAACAGTGAAAATTCCAGATTCAACCGAGTTGTTCAAGTTAGGTGCTGAAATTCTGGATAATCACTCGTTTCTTAGGTCTGAATACAAATAAATACTAGATTAACCACGTTTTACAGCAAAATATATCGATTATGAAGAAAATCAAATCGAAATCAAAACTTAATCGCAAACGCAAATATCGAACTAAATCGAAAATATGAATTAATATGACGTTCTAAGCGATTGAAATCAATACGAATCATTCCTAGCTTATAATCTATCACTTAATCCGCAAGATCATCAACAAAATTTGCAAACATAAAGCACATTGATCAAAATCTATTTCACGTGAGTTTTTCGATCGAAAAATCTTGAAAAATTATTTTGATCTTATAATCACGAATTCAATCCAAAAGCGATCACGATTTGCTCTGATACCAATTGTTAGGTCCTTATCTATCAACTAACAATCGATCTAAGCACGTATTTTAGATATTCGAATGATAAATCTTACAAAATACCTTTTGGTCGAATATCTTCTTTGGAGATCTTGAGAGAGAGTGTGTTCCTCAATTGCTTTTGTCTCTCTTAGAATATGAATTCAATGCTTGTGTTTTTCCGAAAATAAACTTGTGTCTTGATTTTGATAGTGTACATTGTATTTATACCTATTTACATGGTATATTTACTATTTGGTCCTACACTATCAAAACTACTAATTACGCCCATAATTACAAGGATAACAAAATTACAAAGCACAATTCTAATGTCTCTTCAACCCCTAGTTTTATTAGAATATAAGGATACTAGCAAGCACATCTTACAACAGAGCTTTAAAATGTGGTGACTACAAAATGTGAATTTGTTTTTTGTAATGAATCATTTAATTATCGTTATGTTTGATTAACATCACACAACCATACATGATTTGCGTAATAATCTATTTATTTTCGATGGTTTAACAAAGGGTACTGCAACCAAACTTAAATATGTACCCCATAATAAGCATATGTTACATATGATATGGTATCCCTTATATCTTTGATACGTCATACTAGGATACGTGTTTTTCGAGGCCGTTCCAATTAGTTTTTCATGCGCAATCATCCTAAAATACTTACATATAATACATGTTACATTTGTTATCAAATTGGGTGCATTAGCCCTTACACGCATGAATTAATCCCTCAAATCCTAGTTTCATTAGAATATAAGAATACTGGCAAGAACATCTTACAGCATAGTTTGTAATAAATCATTTAATTATCGTTATGTTTGATTGACATCACGCAATCATACGTTATTTACGTAAAAATCTATTTATTTTTTATTGTTTACCAAATGGTACGATATATATTTGACTTCTGGCATATCATTTATATAAGATCTGGTATGACATATTTAAATTATGGTACATCATATAGGCAGTGCAAAGTACTTTTTCGATGCATTTTTGGTCCGTTATCCAAACAAGTCTCACAAACACAAACACAAACACAAACACGATAAATAAAAAAAACACAAACACAAAAGACAAATATAAAGTCTCAGCCATCCACACAGAGTCTCACAACCATCTAAGACAATCTAAAGCGGTCTAACATACAATTGTGCTCGTCGCGTAAAATGCGACAACCTATGAAGCACGATACTCATTCTGCTTACCTTAGATCATAATAAAGAAGGATGACACCTGGAAGAAAAATCATATCTGTTACCCTTTGGGTTTTCGGAGTACGGTAAAATATTCTCCCTGAAATATAAGCAGAGGACGAGTGATCCGGCACCCTTTTACCGTAATAGAGTTATAAACGGATGTCACCGAGGGATATCCAAACCCTTGTTTATTAAGATTCTCGGGGTCGTTTCTTTTAGCCTCGGTAAGAATCCGCTCGAGGGGATAAGAAGGAGACGAAGAGCGCTAATGGGATTAACCCACCCCCTCGTCGGGAGGGTTGCTGCTCAGGATAATAAGGGAATCGATCAAAAGAAGGAAAGACTTGAAGCCCGAGGGAACAATCCTCAAATACACCCTAATCGGAAAAGGAACATGGCAGAAGAAGTCACCACGCACGTTCGCTAGAATGGGGAACGTGGGGTAATGGGAGGATTCGCCGAAGGACGTGGGAAGACCAAGTAATTGACCGACGTGGGTAGTTACCAGTGGAAGTTATGCCACGATTACTATCTTATAAATAGCCGAGGAATGTGACTCAAAAGGTACGGAATCTCTCTCGCTCCACTTAATAATTTACCTAAAAAACAACCCGCCACAAACGAAGAGGAAAACTGACTTGAGCGTCGGAGTGGCGTGGCCGAAACGGTGTCCACCCTAAGCTTATTACCTCTCATTTGTTTCAGGATCGGTAATAAGGGAGGTGCCTCACGTAACCCTGTCCCATTCAAAGATCTCGCCATCACTTTCTAGCCATCTTCCCGGCGGAGAACCGCAAGAACTCCGGAGGGGCCAAATCTGAACGCATCAATAACTATTATGCGGTGTCTTTGCCATTGGCGCCGTCTGTGGGAAGACATACAATCATATAAAAATGGTGAGTGTCGGAGATGATTCACCCTTACCCGGAGGCGGGCCTCCAACTATGGAAGAAATGTCTAGAATGATGGCAAACACGGTGAACATGACGTTCTCTCAGCGCCCCGAATTTCAAGAAATCAGGAAGATAAGGAGAGATGTGGAGGTTCTGATGGCCGAACAGCCAAAGAAAAAAGGACCTGCCATCTCCCAAGACCAGCCCCCAATGACTCGAGGGGATGGTAGCGCTTCCAACCATGTAGAACAAGAAGCGGAATCGCAAGAAGATGAAGGACTCAGCGAGGGACAACCCGAGAAAACGTTGCGAGAAGAGTTAGACGCTGCACGGGCAAGGAAAGCCCGTCGTCAAGTAAAAATGCAGGCGACAGAATTAGAAATAATGAGGGCTGAGATAAAGAAACTGAGAGAGCTCGCCGATCCCCCCATGCCAGTGCCAACCCCTCGAGAGTCTCCCTTCTCAGCCGAGGTACTCGCCTTCCCTCTGCCCAACCACTTTCGCTTTCCAAAAATGAGCCGATACGATGGCACTGGACACCCAGAGGATCATCTAGCGAGCTTCGAAGGAAACGCGGCTCTTTATCAACTAGACGATGCGATTAAGTGCCGAGTGTTCGTCACTACGCTCACCCGAGGAGCTCAATAATGGTTCACCATGTTGCCCGCGGGGGAAATTAGAAACTTTCAAAGCCTCACTTACTCCTTCATAAAGCATTTCTCAAGCAGCAGAAGGAGACCCTCTTCGGCCCTCAACCTGTTGAACATGAGACAGGGCGATCGGGAGAGCCTTCAGGACTATCTCCGCAGGTTCAATGGCATCATTATGGAAGTCCCGACAGCCACCTCGGATTTGCTAATCGGTGTCTTTCACCATGGGCTAAAAAAGGGAGAGCTATATACGTCATTAGTGAAGAAATACCCGAAAATGGTGGCCGAATTGGTAAATTGAGTGGAGAAGTATGTGAGGGTCTAGGAAGCACAAGGATATAGGAAGCCTGAGAAGAAGCGGATCGTGAATTCGTCACATGAAGCAGAGAATGCTATGACTCCCAGAGGTGAAAACTTTCAGAGAGAGGCTCCCATTAACCCGAGGCTGAGGAACACCAGATGGAAGGTCAACAAAATCCGAGCTTTGGAAATCTGCAATGAACGATATCCCCTTCGGACGCCAGTTCGCAGTAAAGAAGGGTCTAAAAACCCAGTATCGGGGGAATATTGCAGTTTCCATTGGGAGTACGGTCAATCTGGGGCGAGTTGGTCAAGGGTGAGAGGAACCCGACCCCAAGGTTTGAGAGGAAGGAGCTAGAACGGGGTTACCAGCAAAGGAGGCCGTATCCGCCCCCTGGACTCCCTCGGTATAAAGGGAGGTCCCCAGATTGAATTCGACGTAGGATCCCCGAGGGTCGAGGAGAGAATCGAAGAATGAATCAAGACGATAGAGAACTTGCGTGAGCGTGCTCTCCCGAGAAGCAGGTCCCTCTGGTGAGAAGGATTAACATGATATCGGTGGGACCTGCCTTTGGCGATTCTAATCGGGCTACGAAGGCGGCGGTTAGGAAGCTACCGATTTATGAAGTAAAGACAGTGGCAAAACGATCGGGACCTCTTATTAGCTTTGGACCGGAAGACTTCCATGGGGGGACGACTCTCATGAGGATGCCCTCGTGGTACGAGTAGAAATAGCAAACCACGACGTCGGAAGGGTGTTCGTTAATAATGGGAGCTCGATGAATGTCTTATACAAGGAGGCTCTAGATCAAATGGAGCTTGGGAAGTATCATATGGATACTGTTGAAACAGCCCTATTCGGATTCACGGGACATGCTATAGGCGATGGGCGTAATCCAGCTCCCCATTACAAAGGAGAGTGGCGGCCTGAAGAAAACTCGAATCGTTCCCTTTATGGTAGTACAAGCGCATTCTTCCTACAATGCCATCCTCGGAAGGCCGGCCCTCAGCTCTTTCACAGCTGTAGCCTCGGCCTTGCACCAGAAAATGAAGTTTCCCGTGGGAAACAAGGTAGGAGAGGTGCTCGGGGATAGAAGAGTGACTCGTAAATGCTTTGTGGAAGAAGTCAGGATGGAAATAAAATCTTTGAAGCTGTACAAAGGGGGTCGTTATTTATATCCTAAGCGGGAAGTTGTTCGAACGATACACACCGTCAGAAGCGAAAATACAATGGAACAAGAGATGGTAGAAGTATCCATGGAAATAACCTCTGAGAAAGGCTTCCTCAAGGAAAAGATCGAAGAATCCGAGGAAGGAAATGAGGAAATAATGATAAGACCTCCTTCGCGAACAATGAGAATAGCTCAAGATTTAACGGAGGAATTGAGAAGAGGCCTTATAACCCTACTTAGACAGAATGAGGATGTGTTCGCCTGGTCGGGAGGCGATTTAAAGGTAATCAATAGGAACATCATGGAGCACAAGTTGAACGTATCTAGAGATTCCCGATCGGTGTTCCAAAAAAGGAGACACCTCAGGCTCGCAAAAGATATGGCTGTTAAGGAACAGGTGGAAGGGCTCATAGCCGCCGGACACATAAAAGAGGTACAATTCCCGACTTGGCTTTCAAATGTTGTATTGATTCCCAAATCATCGGGGAAGTGGCGCATGTGTGATGATTTTAGGGACCTTAACAAGGCCTGTCCCAAAAATTGTTATCCCCTTCCCCAAATAGACCAGTTGGTGGACTCAACTTCAGGACACGAGCTGTTATGCTTCTTGGATGCTTTCCAAAGATACCATCATATCGGGTTAGCCGAAGACGAGTTTCGTAACGACGAGAGGGCCATTTTGTTATGTGGTGATGCCCTTCGGCTTAAAGAACGATGGCGCTACGTACCAGTGTTTAATGGACAAAGTATTCGAACACCAGATAGGGAGGGACGTGGAAGTGTACATAGACGATATACTCATCAAGTCCGGGAACACGCATGTTTCTTATCATACGTTCGGGAGACCCTCTCTACTCTAAGGAGGTACGGTGTAAAGTTAAACCATGATAAATGCACTTTCGACATTCGAACGGGAAAGTTCCTCGGGTACATGGTAACTCGGAGAGGAATCGAGGCTAATCCAGATAAAGATGAAGCTATCATAGGCATGACCTCCCCTAAGAACCTTACTGAAGTACAAAGGTTGACGGGAAGAATAGCCGCTCTATCTAGGTTCATCGCCAGGTCCGCCGAGCGAAGTTTGCCCTTCTTTAAGGTTTTAGGAAAGATTAAAGATTTCCAATGGAGCCCGGAATGTGAAAAGGCTTTTCAAGAGTTGAATGAATATCTGAAGGAATTACCAGTGTTAAATAAACCAAAACCCGAGGAGGTGTTGATGGTATATCTCTCTGCCACCGCCCGTGCAGTTAGCTCGGTCCTAGTGAGGGAAGAAGGAAAGGAACAAAAACCCATTTATTTTGTGAGCCATGTCCTCAAAGGGGCGGAGATGCGATATAGCAATCAAGAGAAACTACTTTTAGCACTAGTGGTCATTGCGAGGAAACTGAGGCCCTACTTCCTCTCTCACCCAATAGTGGTACTAACGAATACCCCGATGGGGAGCATAGTCACAAGGCCAGATGCTTCGAGACGGTCAGTAAAGTGGGTCACCGAGCTAGGCGAGTACGATATACAGTTTCGGCCGAGAGCCACCATAAAAGCTCAGGCGATAGCAGATTTCATGGTAGAAATGAAGAAGGACCTTCGGAAATATGGAGAATGTTCGTAGATGGGTCCTCATGCCAGTATAGAAACACAGTGGGCTTGGTAATCATATCCCCTTGGGGAGAGGAGAATAGCCTCGCGATAAGGCTAATTTTCCGGGCATCCAACAACGAGACAGAGTATGAAGCTCTGCTGATTGGACTCAAGATAGCTAAGAGGCTCGGGATAGCGAGGTTGATCTTACACTTAGATTCTCAGTTAGTGGTACAACAAGTTGAAGGAAACTTTTCAGTGAAAGGAGAGAAGTTGACAGAGTATGTCAAGGCCTTCGAAAAAATAAAGAAGGATTTCGAGGAGCTCAAACTAGTATTGATATCTCGAACAGAAAACGAGAAGGCGGACAAGGTAGCCAAGTGGGCTAGTTCCTTGAACCCTCCCGAAGAAGGAACTAGAGTAGAATTGGCCCCCTCGGTTCATCAGATCAACATAGAAGAAGAACTTACTCGGGAAGATTGGCGATACGACCTTCGCCAATATCTGTCAAACCAAACATTACTCGAGGATAAGGTACGTGCCAAGTCCATCTCAAAAAGGTCATTTAGGTTTAGCATGATAGATGGAATATTGTTTAAAAGGTCCTACTCGAGACCTCTATTGAGATGCCTCTCAAAAGAAGAAGCCGAGGAAGTCCTTCGAGAATCCACGAAGGAGCTTGTGGAGGGCACATCGGCAGCATGGCGTTGGCTCGAAAAGCATTGTTGGCAGGTTTCTTTTGGCCTACGATGAGGGAAGATTCCATCAGATTAGTGCGAGGATGTCTCAGATTGCCAGAAACATGCCAACCTTCAAACAGTGCCAACTGAAATGATGAAATCAGTAGTCTCCTCTTGCCCGTTCGATCAGTGGGGTATGGATATTGTGGGGCCCTTTGAAGGCACCACCTTGCAAAAGAAGTTTTTGTTGGTGGCCATTGACTATTTCTCAAAATGGGTAGAGGCTGAGGCTCTCGTACGCATTACGGAGGCAGCTGTTATAACCTTTCTCTGGAAGAATATATTATGTCGATTCGGAGTCCCGAGGAGACTCATATCGGACAATGGAAGGCAGTTCAGCGGACGAAAACTAAAGGAATGGTGCGAAGAATTAGGAATTGAACAGGTATTCACCTATGTGGCATACCCGCAGAGTAATGGTCAGGTGGAAGTGACAAATCGCACGATAGTTCAATCGCTCAAAATCCGACTGAATGGATTAAAGAGGGCATGGTTCAATGAGCTACAGAGCGTTCTCTGGTCTTACTGAACGACTCTTCGGTCATGAACAAAGGAAACTCATTTTAGCTTAGTATATGGAAGCAAAGCTGTTCTGCCAACAGAGTTGGGACAAGAAAGTGCTCGGATATTGGGATATTCGGATGATAACGACCAGCTTCGGGCTAATGAACTGGATCTAATCGAAGAAAATCGGGAGAAGGCTGCGTTGACGAAGGCTGCGTATCAGGGGAGGATTACCCGAGCCTACAATCGGAAGGTATGCCTGAGAAGGTTCGAAGAAGGAGACTTGGTCATGAAGGAAAAACTACAACAGGAGAATCGGGGGAAGTTGGAACCGAAGTACGAAGGGCCTTACAAGGTGGTTCGGAAAGCGGGAGAGGCGGCTTATTACTTAGAAGACCTGGAAGGAAAAAAGCTGAGTCGACCCCACAATGCTATGCACTTGAAGAAATATTATCCTTAAGATTATTTTTACTTTATTAAGTTTATTTTGTTTCAATAGTCTTTTCAGTTGTTTGCTAGAGTCTTTGAATCAAATGAAGTTTTCGCTTTCTGTTCACTCAAGGCTCTCCCCCGATAATATCGAACAATCTCACACCCAAGTCCACACCCCGATTGAATCGGGAGGAAAAGCCATCGGATTGAGGCACCCGCCCATCGGATTGAGGCACCCGCACCCCGATTGAATCGGGAGGAAAAGCCCTCGGATTGAGGCATCCACATCCCGATTGAATCGGGAGGAAAGCCCTTCGATTGAGGCCAGACCATCCCGAATGGATTGAGAGCCCCGGGCTCGAGCCTATTCAATCGAAACAAGAGGAAGTTGAGGAAACAAGAGGAGAAAAGGAAAAGACTTTAGAAGAAGTTGTAAATAAGGTCATCCAAACATACTACTGATGCTACCCTGAACAAAGATGAAGAATATTCAAAATAAAGCAAACAAAAGAGGGTAACGAAATCTAAATGAGGGGCACTTAATCCCTCCTTGCTTCCTGGTCTTCAGCAGGCGTGTCCTCCTCTTCAAACACAGAAGCATTAGTTCCTCGGGACTTGAGGAAGACATCAGGTAAAGTATGATTAGCAGCCACGTCTAGAAGAGCTTGATCTTGATCGAAAAAATCGAAAGGGTATTATTTGGAGTCGGCAAAGCCGTTAGCCCTGATCTGAGCAAGACAACCTTGGAATCCATAATCGAAATACAGATTCGCTGCCTCGGGCACTCGTTCGGCAGGAACAAGGCCTCGAGATAAGATCCCCTCCATGCTACGACTGCGTGCGCGCTCGAGCCGAAGCTCCGCCCGGATTTTCTCAATCTCTGCGTGAGAATCACTAAGTTGCTTTTTCAAGCGACCGGCGCGCCCCTTCCAATAGCCTCATAGTTGTCTCTACGTTGTCGCTGCGAGCCGCCCCAACCCTCTCGCTTATGGCCCAAAAGTGCCTAGCCCCCTCACAGGAGAATGAATATGCCTGATAAGAGAATCGTAAGCTCTAAAGATTCTTAAAAGGGATGACAAGAGTAGATTAGTACCTAACTTTGCGAAAGGGCCCACTTATTCCAGAAATCTTCATCGAGTACTTTCGTTATATAACTCCTCTGGAGATAAAAACGTTTTCATGTAAGAATACGAGGTGGTCCCATCGGTCTCTGTAAGGAAAGAGGGATGCCCGGAAGCTTCAGGAGGAAGAGAGACACTCTTAGGATTAAGATTCAAAATCTGAGACGGTCGGGGAACCTTAGCCTTCTTCGAGAAAAAATCCCATAGGCCTTCGGAAGAGACCTTTTGACAGA
Organism: Linderniella brevidens; assembly: GCA_004919715.1. NCBI lineage: Eukaryota > Viridiplantae > Streptophyta > Magnoliopsida > Lamiales > Linderniaceae > Linderniella > Linderniella brevidens. The sequence continues at coordinate 12,982,978 of SWDC01000148.1, forward strand.
AGATGAAGCAAGTTTAGAAGGAACGGTTTCACGGGGTTTCGAGGAGAATGCCCGGGTACGAAAAGCCACTACTAATTCGAAGTCCATTCCTTTTCCTGATTCAGAAAACTTGTTAGAAGACATATATGATTAGCAACAAAGATCATGAAGCATACCTAAACCCCCTCGGGAAGGAGTTTTCCCGAAGGATACATCGCAACTCCGAGAGAAGTCATCTAGCACCAAATCCTTCACCGAGAAAGTCATGTCGCCAATCAGATCCAGAAATTCATGAAGAACGGCAGGAGATTGAGAGGGTACATTGCATGATATTTCAGGGCAAGGAAAAAAAGTGAGGATCTAAATGAGAAGGTGAAGGCTTCACAAAGAGAAATCGGCTCATCCAACCTTTAGTGGTTGGGAAATTATCCTGAAAAATATCAACAAAGGAAGGCGTAAAAATAAATTTTCTGTCATCCCTTTCACTAATTTTGAAAAAGCTGGTAATTAACTCCACCGAAGGAGGAAGCTCATATTGATGAGCAACAACCACTAGGGCAAGAATTAAACTACAGGAGTTGGGAAATATTTGACCGGAAGAGATGAACAAAGTTTCGCATATGTCCAAGTAAAAGGGGGGAAGAGGAAATCTGAGCCACATGTCGATCTGATCCATGTAGAACGACAAAAAGCGGGGCGGTGGAAGAGAAGCCACCTGCTTGGGTCCAGGATTTTTTACCTCGTAATCAGAGGGAATCCGAGCCTTCTCAAGAAACTCGGGTAATAAGGAAGGATTCAAAGTGGATAACTTGGTGCGATACCCCGGTTCTCCTCTAACTCGGTCGCCCACTTAATTAGATATCGACGATATGTCTTATCATCTTTTTATTCTCTGGAAGGAGGGCAGCGTCCAAGATTAAAGCTAAGGACCAGCCGGCGGGAATGAACCCGTCGAGAAGACGAATCCGGCAATACCTCCTGAATATCATCAGAATCTGAGGAAGAGGGGGCCAGCCTATTAGCAAGATTGTCTCTGCGACGAGAGGAAGACATGATTCAGAGAAAGAAAAAAAGGGGGGGAATAATTAAGAGCTGGAAAGGGAAGACAGTGAGGTGTAAAAAATCTCTTATATAGAGCTCTTAAAGGGATCCGAGGCAGGTGACAAACGAGTCAAGGAGAATGCTCGACAAGTCAGGGCATTTCCTAATTCGAAAAGGGAGGAACTTTGTTCAAAACCCGTTGGCATGGTACCCTGTTTAAGGGTAAGAATTAACAGAAAGGAAGATATCAGAAATATTGAAAAGGCGGGTATCATTTATTTTATAGGAGGGTTAAGTTATCCTTTATATACCCCCTCGGGAATTATTACGGGTGATAGCTTATGTTTCTTCCCACCAGTTTGCAACTGCAACACGAGGACTTTGGACTTGCAGATTTTTTCTTTAACTCAATATAGACAGAAAGAAAAGAGAAAAAAGGGGGGGGGGGGGAGAAGTAGGACGATTGTATTCATAAGGCGCTCGAGGCGCGGTTAATTACAGCCAGGCGCCGATAGTGCGCCAGAAGCAGGAACAAACAAAAAGAAAAAAAAAGGAAAACAGAAACATCCTAGCTACATAAGCTCTAGCTAAGATCGGCTGCCCAAAGCTGAGTTAAGCACCCCCAAAAGCCATAGCCAAACAGGGTGATCATTTGCTCCCCATAAGCTTTGTTCGGGGTGTATTCCCGAGAGAGCCTCTCCTGTAGATCCCGACGAAGCTCCTCCTCCCTAGCTTGAGCCGAGGCCTCCTTGGCACGGGTTGATCTCTCCCTATTAAGCTTACCCTGAAGGTCGCCCATTTGTTTCCGCAAAGCCTCCTCACGGCCCTTAGCCTCATAACTTTCCCGCACCAGCTCCTCGATCCGTCCTTGAAGATCCCCCTCGGTCTTCTTAAGCCCCTCATGCGCCGTATGGTATTCAACCAAACGATCAAGAGCCTCCGAAAGGTGCACAAAGCACTGATAAAAGGAAGGTCAAAGAGAGCACAAATATCAAAGGGTGAGCGCAAAAAGAATACAAAGGATTACCCACAATAAAATCGAGGGAGGAGACAGAGGAAAAGAAGAATTTTTCCGATTCTTTACGGTTGATCTTGAGGAAAGCAGCCACCAAAGCCACAGAAAGGAAAAAGTCATAGAAATTGAGAAGAATGGCTAGTGAGAGAAGCAAACTAAAGGAGTTCAGGGCTAGTTGAGAGGGAGAGATCTGGAAATAATTACAGACCTCGATAATGAACGAAGGGATAGGAAACCGAAGGCCCATATATAGTTGATATGTGAAAAAACTATAGAAACCCTCGGGAGGGCCGCTGGCTACCTCAGTGAGGCGAGGAATTCTAATTTCATAGTCCTCGGGCATCCCACTCTTTTCTACGAGGCTCGGAATTGAGGATTCCGAGAGAGAAGACACCATCATCTCATGCCATGGGAGATCGAGATCTTCCCGATAGGCCTCCACTTGAGAGACCCATTTCCTGAAGGCCTGGGTATAGGCTGGCTCCTCCCCAAAATCGCAGTGAAGAGGAGGGTGCTGAGCATCGAAGCCAGTGTAGTCGATAGATGTTTTTGTTCGACGGCGACGACGAGTAGGGCGGCGAAGACGGGAGGAGCTAGAAGGATTGGCAGGAAGAGAAGCGCAAGAGGCGGAATCCTCATCAATATGGTAAGAGGAGCCACCGGCGGCGGATCTCGAACCACGGGTAGCCTCGGTTCGATGAGTGGAAGAATCCATGACTAAATGAGAAAGGAAGGAATACTTACAGCAGATGAGGCGTTAGAGGAAATAAGCGAGACCTGGAGAATTTGAAGATGGATATGGGTTTACAAGAGTAATTTCAGGAGAATATTAGAGAAAAAGACGTGGGTTTTGCTATGAGTATGCAAGTAGGGATATACCAAGGGTCGCTTGGTAAAATGGATAAGATGAAGGGACGGGGGGTCTAATCGTGGCAGGAGCACGTGCATGACTCTAGGGTTGAGCGGCAAAATTCCCTCCTAGAAAGAAAAGACACGTGGAGGGATCTCTGTTGTCCACGGTGACCTGGGGTAGTTGTCCCTACGTAGTGATGCAGTGCTATAAGAGAAAGGACTTCGACCGAAAGAAAAGCCTCCGAAGAGATGAGACATGCTCGGATATTTCACCTTAAGTCGACCAACGCCTAAAACTCGTGATACTCCTTTCAGACTATTCAGGAGGGGGACTATTGTTACCCTTCGGGCTTTCGGACTACGGTAAAATATTCTCCTTGAAATATAAGCAGAGGACGAGTGATAGGGCACCCTTTTACCGTAATAGAGTTATAAACGGATGTCACCGAGGGATATCCGAACCCTTGTTTATTAAGATTCTCGGGGTCGTTTCTTTTAGCCTCTGTAAGAATCCGCTCGAGGGGATAAGGAGAGGAAGAGCGCTAATGGGATTAACCCACCCCCTCGTCGGGAGGGTTGCTGCTCGGGATAATAAGGGAATCGATCAAAAGAAGGAAAGACTTGAAGCCCGAGGGAACAATCCTCAAATACACCCTAATCAGAAGATAAGGAACATGGCAGAAGAAGTCACCACGCACGTTCGCTAGAATGGGGAACGTGGGGGTAATGGGAGGATTCGCCGAAGGACGTGGGAAGACTAAGTAATTGACCGACGTGGGTAGTTACCAGTGGAAGTTATGCCATGGTTACTATCTTATAAATAGCCGAGTAATGTTACTCAAAAGGTACGGAATCTCTCTCGCTCCACTTAATAATTTAACTAAAAAACTACCTACGACGAACGAAGAGGAAAACTGACTTGAGCGTCGGAGTGGCGTCGCCGAAACGGCATCCACCCTAAGCTTATTACCTCTCATTTGTTTCCGGATCGATAATAAGGGAGGCGCCTCAGGTAACCCTGTCCAATTCAAAGATCTCGCCACCACTTTCTAGCCACCTTCCCGGCGGAGAACCGCAAGAACTCCGGAGGGGCCAAATCTGAACGCATCAATAACTATTATGCGGTGTCTTTGCCATTGGTGTCATTTCTGCAAAAAAACAAATCTGATAAATCATATAATGAAGATACAATACTATTTTTTTATTACACCGAGTACCAAGATGCTGAAACAAATTGTACCAATTACAATGCATATATAGTACAAAGAATCAACAAATTTAGTACCAAAACCGAAGCTTAACCGAGGACCTAAGTGCAGCATACTCAGATACCTTATCAAATCAATATCGATGTGAAACCCAATCGAAATCAAATTGAAACTGCAAATCCTAATCGACGCATTCGAAAAAACCCAAATCGACTAAAAATCATTACAACCATTTATCGAAACACCTAACCCAACCCATAAGACACACGAACCCAACGATTATCCGACAATGTGCGAAAACTTTAAGAAAAAAAACCAGCGCACTTCACTTCGACGAGTGTGCGAGCGTTCTTTAAGAAATTATGATCGGTCGCGACGAGATTCGCTTTGATCTCGTTGATATTGGGAGAGGTGTGTTCATTTTGAGAAGAAAAAGTGGGTTGGATCTGGGGAAGAAAAGGTTGGTTACGCGTGATTGTGTATGACTTTTTTTTCTATTTATCACCCCTTTTGAAAGATAAATGAGAAACCTAGGTAAAAGATGTAATAAATAGGTTTTTTAAGGGTAAATTCGTCAGTTATGTACCTATCAGTAAAATAATTTTCAGATGGGTACCTAGCTAGAAAACATTTCTGACAGGGGACTGATTCGTGTTTTAATTTATTTCTATAGGTATTTAAGTGTTGAAAGCCAAACAAATAGAAGACTGCGAAACCGACGCACTAATTAAGTAAATATCTATATTATATATTAAGAGCCTTGGTCTCCTAAAAACTGACTAATTTGGTCTGTCAAATGATTTTAAAATATTTTGGCATTCAAATCATAGAAGATAAAAACCATCCACGATGATAAGTTGAGGAAACTACCCTTTTTATCATAAAAAAAATCGATATGTCATTTTAACTCAACTTATAAAGCTATTAATAATTTATAAAAATCATTCCAAAAATATTTATAGAAAACCACGTCCAAAGACAGAAGAAACTACTTTTCTCAATAATCCAATCAAATTACTTTCGTCATCAATATCTAACTATTTTTCTCATGTTTCATTCAAACAAATAACTAATTACCCTATTAGATTTTACCACCTAACTATTTTGATACTTCAATTATAAATTTTATATTTTCTCTAATTTTTGTTTTTTTCCTCTTATTTTTGTTGCACACGTAGAGTGTGCGCTTATGACTAGTATAAATAAATCATCTTCGAGAAAGTTAAAACGAAGATGACTCACGGATTTTTTCCAAAGATTTTCTATGCGTAACTTCAAATTATTTAAATGAGGATCAAGATCTCTTTCCTCACGAAGCTATTGGATGTTTCCCTTTGTTATTACGAGAACGAGCGGAAATGGACGTTGATTTGCCATTGCCTTTTAAGTTTTCCAATAAAAATACTAGAGAGATCGAGGGAGTCTCGAGAGATCATTGGGAGAGATTCGAGAGTGTTGTGTCACGTCAAAACCGCATGTTCAGATAGGGCGGTTCCAACGAGGTTACATATCGAACATTCAAGAGAGAGTTATCTTTGATTTCAAATGGACATGAGATCTTAATCGTTCATTTCAATTTTCGAAAAATATAAAGAAATTCCATGTTATTCGACGATTTACGGTCTGAAATTTGCAAACAAAAGTTTGAACCATAAAATTTACGTTTTGGTTCCAGCTTAACGGAAAACATTGACCATGGTTCAATTTTGGTTGGGTTTCTGTTTTTCAAACATTTCCCACGTTTTTTATCATGTGACTACCTGAGATAAGTGTGGAGCTCAACTAATTTTCTAGGTTGGAGTTCGACTTTAAAAATTATATATTTTACTCAATCTAATAAAACTTAAATTTAGATTAAAAAAAGATAAAAAGCTCACCAACATGGAATAGTTACGCCGAAGCTCCAGCTTTAGCTCAAGCACTACGGTCGTGAGCTCGAGTTGTCAACTCTACTCATCTTTTTATTTTACCCAGAGAATCTCAACCTGCAGTTGGGGAGTCAGGTAAATCTCGTTGTCAACGCAATAGCTTGCAAACCACGATAACCACACAAGTTAATGTTCATATAATTTAAAATGAAGATGAGTGTGGCATAATGGCAAATACAATAATCAATTATCTTCCGTTTTTAACGAATGATGGATCATTGACTTTGGAGCTACTGGTTATTGAGATCTGTAGATCCATTTCATAAACACATTAAATCTTATAGGTCTAATGGCTTAATGATCAAGCTCCATGATGGCTCGGCTCTGTTAACATAACTTACGAGAGACTTAAATCTTAACCTTACACTTAAGGATATATTGTGGTTTGTCAATTCTGTTGTAGTTCCCATCAGCTTCAAAATTAACAGACTTACAAAGTTCTTGTAGGGCTTAAACAATCCTCTAGGCAGTGAAACGAGAAACTCACAACTTGTTTGAAACATATAATAGGCTTTGAACATAGCATGCATGATTTTTTGTTGTACTGGAATAGTTTCGATAACTTAGTAGTTTATGTTTTTGTCCATGTGTGGATGAATCACAACGACTGAGACATTTCTGAAATAAATAATTTGAGACTTGGACAGCTTATGTATTTCTTAAGCACATAAATAATTAAAGTTGGTATATCTCTAGTATCAAGTCATAGGAAATATGTGCTAAGATTTGTTGAAGATTACGGTTTGGTAAGTTGTTAACCTAAATTATACCTATGCAACATAATTTGAAGTTGACTGTGTCTAATCAATCTTGTAGCACAAGGCCTGATATATCTTTAGCAATACAACACTTGAGCCAATTCAATCACAACTCTAAGCTTGGTCATCAGTTAGCTGCCTTGGTCTTGAAAATCAGCTCCAAGAAAAAGGAATTTTATTTGTAATGATTCGGAACTTCAACGCCTATGGGAATTTTGGTCGGGTTGTTTGTCTCATTTCTCGAAAACCTCTCTCTCTCTCTCTCGATCCAGTTTTCTCCATCGCTTTCTCGGATCATCGTGGCTGACTGAGGGTCGGTCTTTTCTTTGCGAGCTCAGAGCTATATTTTATTTTCCCTCTTATTTCTCTCTCCCTTCAAGTGATTATAGTTATTTTGTGATTTAGATTCTTGGATATTGTCAAGTTTTGTAACTATAATATATATGCTTTTAACACATTAGCTCGTCTTTTTCGCATTATCATATGGCTTACTTTAGTCAATTGAATAGTGTACATATCTTGAAGCCAAAACTGATCCTGAAAGCTATGCATTGGAACTGAAAGCCTTACAGGATAATGGCACAATGGTCAGATACCTCTTTACGAAAAAGCATGAAAGCCAATGGGAATTAATGGGTGGGCTCTATCTCGGCTAGTGGCTTGAAATTATCAGTGAAATTCAAATTATGTCTACGACATCTATTATTATTCCACAAATATTACATACCCGTAAGCCATTTTAGCTGCTTTGACACAGAAAATCCTCACAAATGAACTTTTATTACAACAGTAATCGATACGGACATGCCAAATGTCAACAGTAGTACGTATAACAACTATAATAGAGATACACACAAACACCCGGGGTTCAACTATAACCTCCATTAACATCGTAACACAAATGCAAAAGCTAACTAATAAGCAAACATCATATTCCCAGTGTTTATGCTACTAAACAAACACATATACTCATTAACATTAGGCACTCAGTGACAAAGCAATAACCTTAGACAGCTTATACTTGCGTGATTTTTCTGAATTTCGTGGTTTGAAAACGATTTGTGTGCTCGATCGTACGGTAACATCTTCAAACTGCGAAGACCCAGAGAATCCTTCGGCACGATAATCTCGAGGGTAACACAAAACTTGCAGCTTTGATTTAGCTGCACAGCGAAAACGATAGTTAAAAATTATATGGAGATGCAATAATTATATAAAAATAAACAACAATACCAATGAATTTGGATTTGAAGTTTACCTAAGCCAAACATGCTAATCTTCTGGACACTGAGTTGGCTGACTTTAGATCTCTTGATCTTTCTTAGTGCATGAAGATCGTCTTGCTTCCCTTGGAATTCAACAAATTCACCCAACACGTACTTATCTCCTTTCAGTTCTAACCTGCAACACATCACGGGGACGAAGATGCAATGATGACACTCATCAGAAAACAGCAATGTGCATAAGAGATATCTATTCACAATGCTGTTATAATGCGGAGAGGATTAATTCATGTTTTGTCCACTTTAAATCGTCAAACGTGATAAGCATCAGCAAGTGAAGCAGCAAAGAATGGAGAAGATTACAAAAAAAAAAACCTAAAAAATTTCAATCTTAACCTGTCAGATATTGGAGCAGTGCTGAGGACAGAGTTAAGCTTCACGAATAGGGAGTCATGCATTTTCTTCTTTCCAAGAGCACCTTTAATCCATCCAGAATACGAGGTTTTTGAGCCTGGTTTTAGTGTTTTCCACTGATCGTAAGTGATAACCTCCGGCGGGAAAGAATCAGAGTCAATGGAACTGCAAGAATACGGGCAGAATCAGAAACAGAAGCATGCAAGGAAAATAAAAAGGGAAAACAGAAACTGAAACATTCCTTTCACAAGAAGAAAAAGCTCGATGTTGAGCAAAGATTCAACTTGGATTATTGCTTTATGAACTAGTTGCTAAAACAATAGTTTAAGGAACACAGGTACAAAAGATAATACAACTCTAATCATAACCAGCAGCTATAAACAACACAGAGATCATATACTGAATAAAAATAGTATAATAGCATACCGAAATTTGGGATTGGGGCATATGACTTGAGCAGATATACATCCTTCATGGAGGTCAGTGACTCCTCTTTGTTCAAAATATTCTTGAAGGATGGGAACCAACACTTTGGCTTCATCCACCTAGAAAACAAGTAGATACACCACAATGGTTATTATACAGAAAAAAAGTAATAGTAAATACCATAAAGAAACGATGATGAAGAGAAACAAGACTTGCCGGGTTAGGAAGAACCTCTGTTTCGTGGTGCTTTCCACCAGTGCAAATCCAGTTACCATTCTTATCAACAGAAACAAATCCTGATATGTTCTTTACAAGAATTACGACAGCCTCCCTGTATTAAGAAAGCCCAAAAAATATAAAACCATCATCAATATTTCAGCTTACACATTTCACTTGATACTCGTACCACTTTCAAAAGAAATTACGTTATAATCATTAGCAAAGGGTATAACGTGTCAAGAAAGCTGGCAAAACAAGTAACCATCATTTCTATTTAAACAGTCTCTTCCTAACACATTCTTAGCCTATTTCTTTTATAGCACAAGACATGGGTATTATTAGAACACTCGGGTTTTACATTTACAGCAACAACAGAAAGGAAAAACAACAATTCCGTGGTTGCTGGAACGAAAACTAGAACGACTGAAGTTAAAACCAAATTACAATCATTTGAGCATAAGCCAATGGAAAATCACACCGAACCAAACCTTATATAGTCTTTGTTTCTACTGAAATGGAAAATCCTGTTCTAACATGAATCTGTAAACAAGATGAACCAAAAATGTAAAAGCTACTGAAGGCTCGACTACTGATCAGCACAATAAACTACGCTCAACTTGTAATCAACGAATACCAACAAATTACTTCAAGGTCAAGCAAAACAAAACAAAAAATAGTTGAATCAGGTTCGATTCGTTTACACAACGTCGGTTTGCGAACATTAACTTTCATATCCAAAGGAAAAAAAGCAAGAAAAGAAAAAGGAAAAAAAAAAAGATAAGCTGGGATGATGAATTTTACGTAATCTGGGGATAGAAATTAGACTATATGAGATTACTGATTTGTGAGGAGAACTAAATCAACATTTCTGCGAACAGCTGAATCAGGGTCGGGGATTTGCAGCCCGACATAAACTTTGCCGCTTCCGCGATAGATGTTCTCCAGCCTACCGACACGAATCGTCGCAAAATCCAAAAATTCGGTCATACAAAAAAAAAAAACAAAAGAACGCCATGACATACTCGGATGAAATAAGACGATCACCTTTTGGCAACGGTAAAGAGGGCATTGAAGTGCGAAGAATCTGAATCGAGGATCGTGTCGTCTTCGTAGAAAAAGAGCCTCACAAGGAGGTAAACAACAATACAACATATCAACTCAATCCACATCGTTAGCTCAACTTCACCTTGCGATGCTTGTCGCTTGATATATCTGCACGCTATGAGATGAGTCAGGAACGACTGATGCTACTAGAACATAGATTTTTATAATGAGACCCCCTAGTGTTTAAATATTACTAGTAACCTTAGCACACATTGCACACATCATGTGTGTGCTGTGTGTGCAATAATATTTAAATATAATCCCCTCTTCGTTATTTATGCTTCTCCATATCAATTTTACGAATACAATAAAGGTAAATAAGCATATAATTAACTTGTGGTTTGAAAAATAAGCATCAAAACCCTTATGGTTAAGAAATAGCGTAAAATTCCTTCCTTGTCATTTTCACTTAATAATTGGGGGGCGTGCTATGTTTTAGAAAACACGGGGGTACGGTGCTAAGTTTTCGACAACACATAGGCTATTGTGCTAAGTTTTAAACACATCGGGGATACAATGCTAAGTTTTAGATAGCACAAGGTAGGTTTGCGCAATAAACAAAGCATATGATAGTTATGTACATTTCGGTATAACCACATGGGGTATTGCATAATTTACCCTACAATAAATTATAACACCTTCACAATATAATATTATATATTATTAGGGCATAATGTAATTTAATATAGAACCAAACAATCAAATTACTCATGCTCATAAAAGAACAGTGGGTGAGTTGTATTTTTTATTTTTAACTAATTATTATAATAGTAAAAGAAATGATGGAACGTGGGTGGGTGTGAAGTTTTTTATTTCACAATTATTTATTTGTAGAAAAAGAGTGATTTGTTGATTACACCAAAATTGTCAGTTTTTAACTTGGTCTCACAATTAATATAAGAGTATAAATACAATATATAAAACAAGCATAACTAAATTATATGAGATAAAATAAAGACTAAATATGTATTACTGTTATAAAACTATTATAATTGGACAAGAACAGAAATATAAAAACGGGATTGTAGAGAGATAATAATGTTTTCGATATGATTCAATACAAATACATCGGTCTATTTATAGTAGAAAATACTATTTCATCTATCATTTACAACATTAAATACATCTTATCTCATCTCATCAACAATCAACTAATTTTTACAACATTTAATAAACCTAATCTTATCAACATTAAAAACATCCACATCTTAATATAATATTTCATAATACCCCCCCTTGGATGTTTTTCAAAGAATTTGCCTCGTTAAAACCCTACTAGGAAAAACCCAATGGGATAAAAACCTAGTGAAGGAAAAAGAGTACATAATTCCTTTTGATACGCTTTCATTTGTTACCTCATTAAAAACCTTACTGGAAAACCACATAGGAAAAACCACAGTGAATGGAAAAAGAGTGCAACACGTATTTTCTCCCCCTGATGATAACATCATTATAAATCTCGGAGTCTTCGAACTCCAATTGAATATACCAATTTCATGAAACTAATTGGGGAAAGTGCTTTCGTAAATACATCTGCAGGATTTTCACTTGATCACACTTGCTGTACATCAATATCACCATTTTTCTCCAAATCATGGGTGAAGAAAAATTTCGGTGAAATATGCTTTGTTCTATCCCCTTTAATATATCATTCCTTTAATTGGGTAATACATGCCGCATTATCTTCATATAAGATCGTTGGAAGTAATTTCTCAGAAAGCAACCCACAAGTCTGTTGGATATGCTCAATTATCGATCGCAAACACATTCTCGGCTAGCTTCATGAATAGCGAGAATTTCCGCATGGTTAGATGAAGTAGCTGTTAAAGTTTATTTCACTGACCGCCATGAAATAGCGGTTCCACCATATGTAAATAAATAACCTGTTTGCGATCGAGCATTATGTGGGTCAGACAAATATCCAGCATCTGCATACCCAACTAAATTTGCTTTCGACTCATTAGAATAGAACAATCTCATATCAGATGTTCCTTTAAGGTATCGAAAAATCCGTTTAACTCCATTCCAGTGTCTACGAGTCGGCGAAGAACTATATCTTACCAATAAGTTTACAGCGAATGCTATATCAGGTCGCGTATGACTCGTAAGATATATTAGTGCTCTAATAGCACTAAGATATGGTACTTCATGACCAAGTAGCTCTTCATCATTTTCGTGTGGTATGAAGGGATCTTTATTTACGTCTAAAGATCTAATAATCATTGGAGTATCCAGTGATGAGATTCATCCATGTAAAATCTTTTCAACACCTTTTTCGTATAAGTCTCTTGATGTACAAATATTCCACTTTTCAAATATTCAATTTGAAGTCCAAGACAAAATTTTGTTTTTCCGAGATCTTTCATTTCAAACTCCCTTTTCAAACAATCAACAGCTTTGGTCAACTCTTCAGGAGTTCCAATGATATTGATATCATCAACATAGACTGCTATAATGACAGACTCATTTTCACATTTTCTCAGAAATATGCAGGGACAAGTTTGATCATTCCGATACCCTTCTTTTACTAAAAGTTCACTTAGGCGATTATACCACATTCGCCCAGATTGCTTTAATCCATAAAGCGATTTATTCAACTTAACTGAGTACTCGTTTCTGGGCCCTGAATTTTTAGGCAACTGAAATCCCTCGGGAAGCTTCATATATATGTCACTGTCAAGTGTTCCATATAGATAAGCAGTGACAACATCCATAAGACGCATATCGAGACATTCTCTTACTGCCAGACTCACTATGTAACGAAAAGTAGTTGCATCCACCACAGGAGAATATGTCTCCTCATAATCAATACCTGGTCGTTGCGAAAAACCTTGTGCAACAAGCCGTGCTTTGTATCTTACAATTTCGTCGTTTTCATTCCTCTTTCTAATGAAAACCCATTTATATCAAACCGGCTTTACATTTTCTGGTATACGGATTACAGGTCCGAAAACTTTTCGTTTCTCAAGTGATTTCAATTCGGCCTCGATTGCATCTTTCCATTTTGGCCAATCATTTCTTTGTCTGCATTCTTGTATAGACTTTGGTTCATGATCCTCATTCTCATTAATCTCATTCATTTCATGTAGCGCTACGTTAAATGAGAATTTATCGTCAACGTTGACTTCATCTCGGTTCCATCTAATTCCATTTTGGGCATAGTTTATCGAGATCTCTTCATTATCATTATTTTCTGAACGTTCAGGTACATGAGTTTCATTCTCATTGCCCATCGACTCTTCTCTAGTCGATAAATCCTCGGTTGGACCATTCTTATTATTATTTGCTCCTTTTCTTTTCCGAGGATTTTTATCTTTGGAACCCGAGGGCTTACCACGCTTTAGCTGTGGCTTAGGCTCGATAATATGTTCTGCAGGAACATTTATTTTTGCAGGAGCATTAACAGCTGGTATATGTGACTTTGTCACTCTTTTAAGGTCAGTAAAACTTTCTGGCAGTTGATTAGCTAAACTCTGTAAATAAATTATCTTTTGAACTTCTAGTTCACATTCTTTAGTTCGAGGATCATAATGATTTAGCGATAATTCATTCCAACTAACATTTCTCTCCAGCTGTTTCTTTTCTCCCCCTAATGTCGGAAAATTCAATTCATCAAAATGACAGTCGGCAAATCTGGCCGTAAATAAATCTTCAGTTAGAGGTTCCAAATACTTTATTATCGATGGAGATTCATATCCGACATATATTCCCAACCTCCTTTGAGGTCCCATCTTTGTTCGTTCTGGTGGAGCAACTGGAACATATACTGCACATCCAAAAATTCTTAGATGGGAAATATCTGGTTCCTGACCATGAACCATTTGTAATGGGGAGACATCATTATAACTTGTTGGTCTGATGCGAATTATTGTTGCTGCATGCAATATAGCATGTCCCTAGCAAGACGAGGGAAGATTCGACTTCATCAATAATGGTCTTGCAATTAATTGCAAGCGCTTAATCAACGATTCTGCAAGACCGTTTTGCGTATGAACGTGTGGCACGGGATGCTCAACATCAATTCCGATAGACATACAATAATCATTAAATGCATTGGAAGTAAATTCAGCAGCATTATCAAGGCGTATTTTCTTTATCGGATAATCTGGAAAATGTGCTCTTAGTCGGATCATTTGTGCAAGCAATATCGCAAACGCCATGTTGCGTGTTGATAACAAACATACATGGACCATCTAGTCGATGCATCAATTAATACCATGAAATACCTAAATGGTCCACATGATGGATGTATCGGTCCGCAAATATCACCATGTATACGCTCCAAAAATGTTATGGATTCATTCTTTATTTTTGCTGGTGATGGCCGAATAATTAACTTCCCTTTAGAGCAAGCGACACATGATAATTCATTACTTTGAAGAATCCTCTGGTTCTTCATTAAATGCCCACGTGAATGCTCAATTATTTTTCGCATCATAATTGCACCGGGATGACCCAACCGGTCATGCCAAACATTAAATGTACTGTCATTAGTAAACTTCTGGTTTACGTTAGCATACGATTCGATCGTTCTAAGATATGTGTAATACAACCCAGAGTCAAAGGAAGGTAATGTTTCCATAATTCTTTTATCACTAGAAACCCCCTTTGTAATGTGCAAATATTCAACATCTCCCTTTTCTGCAGTCTCAACATGATATCCGTTATGTCGAATAGCTTGAAAGCTCAATAAATTTCTTTGAGACTTAGGAGAATATAAGGCGTTTTCAATTATCAGCCTTGTTCCTCTGGGTAGTAAAATGTTGGCTCTTCTGGAGCCTTCAATTATATTTGTGCTACCCGATATTGTAATAACACTTGTTTATTTCATTTCAAGATGATCGAAATATTTCTTATTCTTCAGAGTCGTATGAGTCGTTGCACAGTCTGCAAGACATAATTCTCCATTGCACATGTTCGTTTCCATCAGAGAAATTCCTTTATAAACAAACACATAATAATCATTATTAAAATAAACAGATATATCACAAGAAAATATATAACTTAATAAAACACTCCAAACGATACATAATAAATCACACAATAATAAACCATACAATACACATAACAATAAAGCACACAATAATAATACATAGTAGATTAGTTTTCTTCAGGAAAAACTAGAAATCCGCAGTTTCAAAATGTGTATTTTCATCTTTTGTCCCACAGAAGCAGAGGCCAAATCAATTTGAACAAAATTCGTTTCAATCATCTTTTCTATGCCCTTACTTTGTCGATATAATTCAACCAAATGTTTGGGCGTGCGACAGTTACGTGACCAATGGCCCGAACCACCGCAACGATAGCATTGCTCATCGTTGTTCTTTTGTTTAGTGTGTCTCTTCTCATCATTATTTTCGTAATTTTTCCTCTTCTGGGGAAAATTCTGATGACCGCCACGATTGCTATGATAACCACCACGGAAATGCTGATAACCACCACCGTAATTTCCTCGGCCACGTCCACGGCCTTGACCACGACCTTGACCACGGCCAAGGCCACGACCGCGATGTCCACCACGACCACGTCTACGATCATTGCTTCGACTATTATCATTATTACCTTTGACTGTATTCGCTTCAGGGATTGCAGTAGAACCAGTCGGTCGGGATTCGTGGTTTTTCATCAACAATTCATTGTTTTGTTCAGCCAATAACATACAAGATATTAACTCTGAATGCTTTTTAAATCTCCTCTCCCTATATTGTTGTTGCAATATCATATTTGATGGATGAAAAGTGCTGAATGTTTTCTCCAGCATACTGTCTTCGGTGACTGTTTCTCCACACAATTTCAGTGTGGCAGTCACCTTATGAACAACCGAGTTATATTCAGTTACGGATTTAAAATCTTGTAATCTTAAATGCATCCATTCATACCTTGCCTTAGGGAGGATAACAGTTGTCAAGTGGTCAAATCGATCTTTCAGATTTTTCCACAATTCAGCGGGATCTTGTTCATTCAATTATTCATCCCTCAGATCCGCATGAATGTGGTGGCGAAGAACTATCAAAGCTCTTGCCTTATCCTGAGCGCTTGTGGTTTTTACCGTATCAGTGGCGTCACTTGCACCCGTTGTGGTTTTTGGGTCGACAATAGTGTCACCCAAACCTTTTGCTTTTAGATGAATTTCTGCGTCTAGTTGCCAAGATAAATAATTCTTCCCTGAGATGTCAAGGGCACCCGTTGTGTTGATAACGTGTTATAAAACTATTATAATTGGACAAGAACAGAAATATAAAAAAGGGATTGTAGAGAGATAATAATGTTTTCGATATGATTCAATACAAATACATCGGTCTATTTATAGTAGAAAAAATTCTACTATTTCATCTAACATTTACATCATTAAATACATCTTATCTCATCCCATCAACAATCAACTAATTTTTACAACATTTAATAAACCTAATCTTATCAACATTAAAAACATCCACATCTTAATATAATATTTCATAATACTCCCCCTTGGATGTTTTTCAAAGAATTTGTCTCGTTAAAACCTTACTAGGAAAAACCTAGTGGGATAAAAACCTAGTGAAGGAAAAAGAGTACATAATTCCTTTTGATACGCTTTCATTTGTTGCCTCATTAAAAACCTTACTGGAAAAACCACATGGGAAAAACCACAGTGAAGGGAAAAAGAGTGCAACGCGTATTTTCTCCCCCTGATGATAACATCATTATAAATCTCGGAGTCTTCGAACTCCAATTGAATATACCAATTTCCTGAAACTAATTGGGGGAAGTGCTTTCGTAAATAAATCTGGAAGATTTTCACTTGATCGCACTTGCTGTACAATTCATTCCTTGTCATTTTCACATTATAATTGAGGGGTACCGTGCTATGTTTTAGAAAACACAGGGGGTACGGTGCTATGTTTTCGACAACACATGGGCTATTGTGCTAAGTTTTAAACACATCGGGGATACAATGCTAAGTTTTAGATAGCACAAGGTAGGTTTGCGCAATAAACAAAGCATATGATAGTTATGTACATTTCGGTATAACCACATGGGGGTATTGCATAATTTACCCTACAATAAATTATAACACCTTCACAATATAATATTATATATTATTAGGGCATAATGTAATTTAATATAGAACCAAACAATCAAATTACTCATGCTCATAAAAGAACAGTGGGTGAGTTGTATTTTTTATTTTTAACTAATTATTATAATAATAAAAGAAATGATGAAACGTGGGTGGGTGTGAAGTTTTTTATTTCACAATTATTTATTTGTAGAAAAAGAGTGATTTGTTGATTACGCCAAAATTGACAGTTTTTAACTTGGTCTCACAATTAATATAAGAGTATAAATACAATATATAAAACAAGCATAACTAAATTATATGAGATAAAATAAAGACTAAATATGTATTACTGTTATAAAACTATTATAATTGGACAAGAACAGAAATATAAAAACGGGATTGTAGAGAGATAATAATGTTTTCGATATGATTCAATACAAATACATCGGTCTATTTATAGTAGAAAAAATTCTACTATTTCATCTAACATTTACAACATTAAATACATCTTATCTCATCCCATCAACAATCAACTAATTTTTACAACATTTAATAAACCTAATCTTATCAACATTAAAAACATCCACATCTTAATATAATATTTCATAATAATTACATAATATTCAATCATTGTTTTCATCATTCTCTCTCCAAAATATCGCTAGAAAAAATCCTAATTTATTTTTCTTCTCCGCCGGCGGCGACAGATCTATAACCACCATAATCGCTGGTGGATCGGGTTGGAGCACCCATCATCTTTTTCAATATGATTTTCAATTTTCTTGTTTTGCTTTTTATATTTTATTTTGAGAAATTTATCCTCTCGTATGATAGTTTCTCCTCTCTTACGAGAGTTTTCTTATCTCGTAGGAGAGTATTTCTCTCTTAAAAAAGAGTTTCCTATGGTCTTATCATAGATATGAAGAATGGACGTCGCGTTAGCATTAGTGATTCACGCAATGGAGATACTGTCTAAAGTGCTTGACGAAGGGATTGCAACGGTGATTTCTATCTTTTTGTTGTTCCTTTATATTCTTCAGCAATTTTGCTTATTGTTCCATTGTAAAATCTGTTCAACTGATATTATGGAATGGAATTATTGTTTTAAAAAAAAATCATTGTTTTTATTTTGACCAGCTCAAAATAAAAACTAGATTTGATCATGTGAATGTGAGAATGTGAATTATTGATATGTGTGATTTTTATACATTTGTTGTCGTTTCACAAGAAAATAATAAAAAGAAGGTGTATTATGCGTAATAATTGATAATCTAAGAATAGATGTTAATAATTCTGATTGTCTCAATGACACGGTGTCCGGTTTTTCTTATTATTTGTTTGGCCACTTTAGCGACAAATTGCCTAGCCAAGTAAGGAATACGTGCTATGTATGTATGATTTAGGAATATGCAAAATTATAAGATTATGTAACTAAGTATATAAGTTTTCGTTTTTGGTTACTATGTTTGATAATTGTAAAAGTATATCACTAATTTTGTATCCCAAAACAACTTTGGGTCATGTTTTCAATTTGTCACTAAATATATATTTTTTCAATTTTGGATCACTAAGTATACATATTTCATTTTTAAATCACTATGTTTACAAAGTTAATTACCAAATGAGTGACTCGAAATTGAAAAATGTATATACATAGTGACCCAAATCGAAAAATATATACTTAGTGACCCAAAATTAAGAACATGACCCAAAATTATTTTGACATAGAAAGTTAGTGATCTACTTTTGCAATTATCAAACATATTGAGCAAAAACCAAAAATATATATACTTGGTGACCTAACATACTCTTATAATTTTCCTTTTAGAATATAAATGAGTTGCGACAACTTACATAGGAAAAAGCTTTTTTAGTTGTTGGGTAAGCTACCACTAGACATGCCATCTCTATCACATTGGACTCTTAAACCGTCGAGATTACATTTCCATTCAGAGATAGGTTCCAAATGGCATTTAAGCACTGCTACCGTTGAATATGATACTGGATACAGTTCTTGTCCATTTCAGCGACATCCAATATTTTGAGGTAATAATCCAATAGGTTAAAATGATGCTGGTCTAATGCTTTGATAAAATAGAAAGAGAAAAAAAAGAGAAAAATGTAATAAAGTAGTATATATTTCAATGTGGTAAAAAACATTGTTTTGTCTTGAAGATTCTCTAGAAAAGGCCGTCAGTGGATCATCTCAACTCAACTAAGCAAAGTGGTTAATCATTTGCAATTTTTTTTTGAGTAAACTCGTCTATACCCTCTTGTGGTTAAATTGAAAATCACGTTACTACCTTATGGTTTGTAAACGTCGCGACACTCCCTTATGGTTTAGAAAACATATCATCATACCCCTTATGGTTTAGAAAACATATCACCGTACCCCCGCTTGGCACAATATTGCTATCCCGCCTGGCAATGTTGGCAATTGCTGACGTGACACTCGCAAAGGTGTAACAATCCCCCCCACTTGAAGAGTACTGACATCCTCGTCGACGTACCCCTTTGTTGCCACCGTTGATCCCGCATCTCAGCATGCGATGTCCTCTTTGCTCGCCCCGATCACCTTGCGCCCTTCCTCATCGAAGTTCAAGTTGATTGTACGCACGAACATGCCTAAGCCTCGCTTGCCCCGACCGTCTCGCGCCCTTCCTCAGCGAAATCTGATTAGGCCGCACCCACGATCTTCAAAAGACCTCCTAGTCTTTATGGCTTAGCTCCTTGGTAACCTCAAGTCACCAACATTTTGGCCAACACCTCATGTTTGGCCTCTTTTGATGCTTCGAACAAATCTTCACGTCAAGTGTATCGCGACCCGCTTGCGCGGTTGGTACCCTCGTACTGCGTCTCGCGCGCGCCCTTGCATGGGGGTCTCGCTCCCTTGGCATGCGTTAAGCGCACCAACAAGAGCTACATGCCTTGCGTAGAAGGCTTTGAAAAGCCCCTTTGACTCCATCAATTCGCACCTGCATCAAAATTTTACCGTGCTCCGCAACGACTTTGTTGCTCGCGACCTCACCCGGTCACTCGGCCAAGATCCCAATGCCGCGTGTGTCAGTTTGTGCTCCCCCGCAACGGCTCGCTTTGCACGCCACGCATCAGCGTGCACGATGCACTCCTGCCCCCGCCTTGTAAAATACATCAATTCGCCTAGGAGAAGTACCCACAAAATGTTCAACATTGTGTTCGGGGAGTCCTCATCGACTACCATCGCCGCTGCCAGTGCGCGTTTTGGATACTGTCGAGACATGTGTCCGTTTGCTCCATAAACGTAACACCCCTCGCTCGCTTGTTGTGGTTTCGCGGCCTTCTTTCGGCCACCTCGCTTTTTGGTCTCCTTTTCTCGATTCACAGGTCTTTTGTCGGCCAACTCGGGTGTTATTGGTCTGATCTCAACAAGCCGCTCGGTCGCCGCCTTCGCCAAGGCTAAGTCCTGCATGCCTAGCCTCGCCAACTCGATGTAGTCCCAACTCTTGAGCCTGAGCATGAAGTTGACAATTGGTCCTCCTTCGACATCCCCTGAACATCGAGCATTAGTGACGAAAACTGCTTAACATACTCGCGCACCGTGTCGGTCTACTGGAACATTTGTAGTGCATCACGCGCCACTCACGAAGTGTTGCCTGGTAGGAACTGAGCTCTCAACTCGCGTTTGATTTCGTCCGATGACGCCTACCCTCTCGTGATTAGCCTGAGCATCCGCAGTCAGTTTCGTCCTCCACAACAACTTCACATGACCTTTAAGGTAGATCGTTTCCGTGTTCACCCGCTCGTCCTCGGCCACCGCAGCCGCGTTGAAGTAGGCTTCCATGTCCCACAGGAAGTTCTCTAACTCCTTGGCATCACGCACTCCTGAGAACGCTTTGCCTCGCGTACCTGCCTGCTTCGATTGGCGCGGGCGATTCTCCTCAATTTTCCAACGCGTCCTTCATAATCTCCAGGTCGCGTTCGATCCGCTTCGTGCGCTCCTCGCTTTCTCGGGCTGCACGTTCGATCAACGTCACACGCTCATCATTCGCCTGGGCCACCTCTCGAAAATCTGCATTTAGCCCATCGATCCGCCGGTTGAAGCATGCCATGGCTTCCTACATCGCTGTCATCGTATTTCTCATCTCCGCAATGTGTCACCAAATCCACCATATTTAGAAGCGCCTCGAGGTGTGCTCGGAAGCCTCGCACCGATTTCAAGCTCCGTCACTCTAGCACCATTTGAAGTCATCACGCTTCCGAATTAGGCTCTGATACAAAACTTGTCGCAACTCCGGGACTTTGATAATTTTATTCGAATTAACAAGTCTCGCGCCTTTAGCGATCAACTCATGCGAACAAAGTCTCGTGCCCTCGAATGCTTTGCAAACACGATAAGCCTCCCCAAATCCATGCCTTGTCTAAAGTGGAAACAAACAAGACAAAGATATAAAAGAATAGATTGTCAGGTTTGCGTACCCGACTTGTTGTGATCTTTATTAACCTCAAATATGTACACAATAGGAGAACACTCAAACCCGCTGAAGCGAACACGTATCGGCCTAGCTTTCATTCACACAAAAACTAGAAAGTTGAAAAGGACTCGCTACCTATCCTAACTCACACGGTTATCTCTTAAGTCCACTCCGGGATCTAAATCGCTCGCTCGCTCAACCTCGCTCGTGAAATCCTCCTCGGTACCCCTATTTTATTCTCGGTATGTTGAGAACGCTCTAATCCTTGATGACCTCGAGAATTCTACTTGTGGTGACATGCTTTTGCTCCCCGCAAATCCTCGAAAGGTGCTCTACTTTTCGTCCCCTTTTGCAGCTCGAAAATGGCTCTATTAATAGGCTTGGGCTCGCATTTGAATGGCTAAAAGATCGCCCGAAAATCTCAACAAACTCGTTTGAAAAGATCCTCGTTTGACTTGGCGTATCTTGACTTGTTCTCCCCAAAATAGCTCAAATATCTTGTCCACTCTTCGACACGTTAAAACCAAGTCTCGGGCGCCTCTTTAACCAAGTCCCGCAGCCCCGTTTGAAGCTCGGCAAGGCTCGCTGCCACTACACGAGCCTCAGAGCGCCGAGCGCACACCGTCGCAGCCTGCACACCTCGCACATCACCGAGCATCTTTGCTGCTCCCAGCGTCGAGCTTGGCCTCGTCTAGCTGCTCGGTCATCCTTCGTTGGCTCCGTCGTCGACCGCCGACGACCGTCGCCGCCGTCCGCCACCGCTGCCAAACCACTGTATCGCGCCTCTGTGCTGCCACGCACCACCGTGCTTGGCTTGTTGTTCGCACGTACTCGCCCACCATCGCCCGCTTAGCCTTGGCCCACCTGGCCTTGGCTGCGTCGTGCCGCTCTTGCGTGTCTCCAAGTGCTTTCCGAGTCATGTGCCTTGGTGAATTTGCACAACATTGCTATCCCGCTTGACAATGTTCAAAATTGCTGACATGACAAAAGTGTAACATATAAGTATAACGTGCCAATCGTAGTCAACGTATATCAGTCCACCTACGTTATGCATTTACTACTAATTAATATATTGTTACCTAATTGTATAACATACTTATCATGTTAAATTATTGTAATTAAAGGATAGCAATAGCGAAGAGCCATTTATCATTAATTGATATTTATGTTTTAAAATATAGGTTCCCGAAAGTAGGAAGTCAATGGTACTTAATTTTTTATTTCCATTTTCTATAACGCAGTCCAAAACCCCATACTTTTCCACCATGTCTCTCAATGTTCAAAAAAAGGAAGAATTACATAACAATACACAACCAAAGTCACTCTTAGAAGAGTCCACGCCGATCAAAAGGACGACGATTCTGTCCCTATCGAGTCGATCATCACTTCTTTAGAGGCAGAACTCAAAATATGCAAGAATGAGAAAATCAGAATATTAAATGACTCGAAAACGAACATTTTCAATACTTTCTACAGTATATTGGATGTAATTGATTACCACATCCGTTTGTACTATGTCGTGGATCAACATGTACATATTGATATTTTTCTAAGCAAAATTGATGATATTTTATTTATTATTATCAAGATTTACAGGAAAACATGCCCTTAGAGGAAATGTCAACTCAACTGCAATGTTCTAGGAGAGGGTTAACCACAACTGAAGGTGAAAGTTCTGAAGGTGAAAGTTAGAAGGGAAGAATGCAATAACTATATACTTTCTCATTACGATCTTTTGTAATAGAGAAAAGTAGATCCGAGTTTCGATGAATAAACATTAACATCTGACCAATTTAAATCTTATTCTTTCAATTAACAAGAATTCTCCATCTTTGTTGGTTTATATTGATTTACTGATGTTTGTATCTATCTATGGTTTCAGGGAAGCCTACAAGCGATGACTTTTCTTAAATAGAGAAGTGGCCCGATATCTACAACAATGTCCATGGTGTAATGAGGTTTGGTTAGTTGGAATTGGTAAAAATGCTCTCCTTATCCGTTGTTAGCCGATTCTTGTATTGTAACCGTTCTAGATGAATTTTCGAGTGGGTTGTCTCTGCTCGCAATCCAGATCGACATTTTCCACGACAAAGTGGAAGATTACCAAGCAACGATTGGTGGTGTGTCGTGGCCTGAAGAACCCCGTTATATCATTGGCTTTAAGATATAATTGTGCCAGGATCTTACAGAAAAAAAGTGGAGTTGATCGTATTTATTACTTCAGCAAGGCAAACAAGCATCATCAAGAAGACGATGATAAGGAGAATTACGAGTTCCAGCTTTATTGATCTGAATTTTTTTGTGACAATTAATGAATGAAGCTTTGAAGTGCTAGATATGCTTACTTATTAGGGGAAGCTAATGGCTTCTGCAAATGAAGGTGACAACCTAAGAATGTTTGATTTAAGGTGTTCATGTGACGGATCAAGGTGCAATCGGTATTCTCTGGTCAAGGTCGACTATTATTAGAGCTCATGTGATGAAGTGATGGGTGCTGTCGTTCCTTGAAAGAGTCATTCCAATCAGTGCTTCGATTTTATTTCTTATTTGCGCTGAATTATATTTTCAATTATTTTTCGTATTATTTAGCTTTATTGCCCATTGTATGAGTGCGATGATGTACGACCGCTTGGGTAAGTTAAACTTACTAACAGTCGTACTTAAAACAATCGATCAACGGAGAAGTCTTATAAAATTATTGTTAATAACAGTCACACAATAATTAGTCATGAATCGCTAGAGTCATACAAAATTAACATTATTAATAATAATACAATATATAATTCAACAGTCGATATGTTGGGCAACCTTAGAAAATAGGTGTAATAACAATCATAATAATAGCGTGCAATTGCAAGGCCGTAAAAGATTAACACTATCAATAGTCTTACTAATATATATTACAACAATCAGTCAGTAGATCAGCCTTACGACAATATTGTTGACAACTGCCTTAGTTTAAGATACTTGTGTCTGTTATAGACTGTGAAATAGACAAAGATATATGGTTGCTCAGTAAATGCCTGTATCCTTCCCTACATCTGGATACTCGAAGAATAGATGTGTAATTTATTTTTTACTAGAATAGGAAGATGTTGTAATCAAGGAAATGGACGAAAAAGCCCAAATATTTGAGTCGTTAAAGTGTCATGTAATGATTTTCAAATTGGATTAGACTTTTCCCAGTGCAGAGATATTATTTTTCCTTTATCTTTACTTTTCTAAGTGTTTCACGACACAACCAGTTGTGTATGATCCATCCAGTCTGCTAAAATACCTTCCAATTACAGAGTTGGATGTTGAACTATCCGAAGAAAAGAGCCAACATGCATGCTTTCGATCTTCTCTAACAGTACCGTATACCATTCTTCTAATCGAGTTTTATTCATCCAGACAGCTTTTAGCATATAAATTTAGCATAAATAAGCGTGTTATTTCATCAATTCTGGAAAGTTTTGCATTTTGTCCGATTCGAATCATGTAACATGAAAAGATCAATTGGGGAATGCCATAGAATTAGGGTAGAGTGGTACTGGAAGATGATAAGCAAGTGAATGATTACACTATATTACGTCGAGAAAATCTTGAGAAGAAAAGGGAATAGACTGAGTATGTCTCAATGTTGAACCATCCAAAAGCTAGAATGGTCCCTAGAGCGGCTCAAGATGAACATGTTGCTACTAGATGGCCATGTGGCTAGCTGTAGTGGCTGGTGATGCTATCGAAGGGTATGGTCTTTTTCACTATATAATGTTAAACCATTGTAAATTTAGCGTGATGAAACCCGTAATGGTCCCAATGGACTAGTTTAGTCCCCCTCCATTAAATTGCATGAACTAACTTAATCCCTGGTGTCGATTTTGGACAAATTGAGTCCTTTCGTCACGATTAACACTGATTTTAACGGGTTCTAAATCGTTCAAGCCATCCACAAAGGAAGCTTGTAGGTTCCAAAATACCCAACCGTCAACGATTTAAGTGGTGAAAATCGATGAGAAATATGAAAAACCTTCAAGTGTGTTTTATGTGAGTGTTCTTAGCTTGAGAGGTTTTACGTGGAGGCTCACATCTCGATGATGATTCACACTGAAGTAGGGTTAGGGTTTTAGTATTTATACCACAATATTGATATATAGTACTTGGATCCCATCTAGCCCATTAAGCTCAATAAATACATCTTCGATTTCAACGTCTTTGTCTTTTGGTCGAGCTTGGTGGTGAATCTCTCTTGGCAAAGAACGATTGCCTGAATCCTAGACCGACCTCGTAATGTCTTATGTTGTTTCTGAGACCCAATCGGTCTTGGATTTCTTCTAGGATCTTTTCAAGTAGAGGAGCCTCCTTCACCCTTTGATCTTTGGTAAACTTCTCTGGAGACAGTGTCTCGAGGCGTTTCCTTACCTTATCTCGTCCTCAAAGCTCCGTCACAGAACTTTCCTACTTCTGACACCATGAGAGCTTGCGTCTTGTGCTTTCTGAGTTGGACGTAGGTGATTGCAAGCTGTGGGTGCAAGAAGATGTAGTTTTCCCGAGATACTCGATCGCTTCAGCGCTGTGGCTTAATTAGGTTGACTTTCTTCATGTTGTTTTCCAAAGACAGTTGAAAGTCTTTAGCGATGGTACTTGATCTGCCTCAGCATGAACCGTTTGAGTCTTAAGTACCCTGCTCAGTTTTTAAAGGTGTCGAGGGGGAATTTCCGATACATGCCGAACATTTGATACACTTGATCGTGTGAAAGGAATGGAAAGTTGGCCTCCGTTAGTTGTTCACGAGACTACACTGTCCTTTCAATAATGTAGATAACAGTTGGATATCTTTCGATTGTGTGGTCTACGTTGATGATATCGAAGATGGGGTCCTTCCGCTTTTGCAGCTCCCTGTATTGCTCCTTGGTTAGATGGCCTGGGATGTTCGACATCTCCACGAGCATGTAAACGTGTTGGAAGTCTTCATTTATTCCCTTAAGACGGGACAAACCTCGAAGCTTGAGCTCTTCGACCCTTCTTATTTTATTATTGGCTTGCCAAATCTTAGGGTAGTGATCTTCGAGGTAGGGGGCCTTGATCCTCTTATTATCCCAAGGAGCCTCCACCTTCTTTATGCTTTTTGCCTCTGGCTCAGGCAGTTGATGGGAGAGCAGGTCGGGGAGTTCGGGAGGATCTTCTCCGTGGTCAAACCCTTCATCTTCCTCCTCGGGCTCGATGAGGAACATGTCCGTCGATGCCTTCCTTAGTAAGTATCTAATGTTATTGAGCCTCTTGCGGACTTTGTACTCCGTTTTGGGCTCTGTTTTCCACGTTTCCTCTGGAATATAGTTCTCGAGGTAGGAATGGGAGTCAAAATCCCAAGAGGTGGAATGTTAAGGAGCCTCAAATGTCTGGTTTGGGCTTGCGTGGGAGGCTTGTGGTGGTGGAGTAGTGGGTGGAGTGGGGTTTTTTTGGGAAGTGGTTGATGGTGTCGTGGTTTGGGCGATGGTTGGTGCAGAAGTGGTCGATGGGGTTGGTGTATTGATAAGGGAAGTGTTGGTTTGGTGAGGTGGTGACTTTTTTGAGGATGAAGTGGTAGGTGGTGTACGGGAAGACGAAGTTCCAGCTGCGGGACCCTGACTCTTTCCTCTTCCTCGCGCTCGATCGCCCATGTTGGTTTTCTGCCTCTTCTACCCCTCGGGATGATCCTCATCGTCATGATTGTCATGTGGTTCTTTGGAGCGGGAGGGGTCATCGTGACATGTCTCAATAGATGGGGTTTCATGGCGACGAGGGATACGATTGAGAAGGGTCCGCTCTTCCGCGGTAGGATTTTCTATTGAGAGAAGGTGGACGAGAAGGATGTCATAGAGTTTGGTCACAAGCATGGTATATGGCTCTAGTGGGTGAGAAGGCTGAGGTGGTGGTGGTGGTGGTGTGGTTTCATCCATCACGGGAGCTTTACCCTTGCCCCAGAGGGCGTTGATTATCATCGAAAGTACATGCCCAAGGATATCTTCCTCGAATGTGGTGGCAAATGCGTCGATGGATGCCTTGATGCTCCAGGATAGGTTCTCCTACGTGACGAATAGGGGCGATAACCTTTAGGAGCTACTCAAGCGTTTTGTTGGCACGACGTCGGCGCGTGGCTTGCACTTACTTTGGCAGAACCTCCAGCCAGTCCTTGTGACACCGTTGTGAGAAGTGTTACTATGGCTGTTGAGGCAGGTTCACAGAGACCTGCGGGGGTAATCTCTTGTCCGGGGCCACATAGGCTTCTCGTTACCACTGTTGTGATTGGTGTTGCAGCGGGGAGACTTCCTTCTGATCCTCGAACAACATTCATAATAGATGCATGTATGGAAGTTCTTGCTAGGTCATCGAGACCTAAAGAAGAAGGTGTCCTAAGGGGTTGGATGAATAGAGGTAAAGCGAGCACATGACCTAACGTGAACAATGAGGGACGGTGGTCAATGGTTGTGAACCCTGTTTTTCAATATCTCCCACCTCCGAGCGAGGCGCTTATAGTAGATGTGGGTCCCTTTAAGATAGTATTGAAACATCCGTTTGTTATGAGACAAATGAGTGGCTAGAAAAGGATTGTGATTGCGCCGATGGACTAGATACAACGACTTTTACTCGAGAGTCGAACACATCGACTCATGTACCTACGAGCTTAGTCCGACTTATAGTATTTAGGGTGGCAACTGTGAAAGGCACAAGGAAGATAGAAAGTTGGTCTTTGTGCTGCTTTTGACGTTCCTCGCGTTGTGTGCCCGACACATCATAGGTTCGACGCTCGTTGTCCTCTGATTCGGTAGATTTGGAGGATTCCACGATTGGTGAACTCACTCGACCCTCACTTTCCCTCATGCTTGCTCATGGGTTGGGCTCGGATGGGTCTGCTTGAGCCGTTGGCACGAGGATGTTGTTGGCGAGACGGTAGGTGATGAGAGCCAAATCTGTCTGATCGCGAGACTCAGCAACGCTTCTAGGATTACCATTGCGGTCACCAACCTCGCGGGTTGTTCTTAGCCTTGTGGAAGAATTTAAGCAAGGGTGGGGGTTAACTCGGGGCATTGGGTCGTCGTGGGTTGTCCGTCATGAAGTAATCGATGAGGAGCGGGAACCACTGAAGATAGGGATGGACCTTGGCTTTCTTTGGGTTATCTTTCGTGTGGATTTGGTCCAAATGGGCATTCCATACATGGTGGGAGACATCAACCTCCTTGCTGAAGGCGATGCTATGGAAGATGCAAAGGACGTTGTTGTTGCACTTGTCGAACCCCGTGTTCTTAGGTGACAGACACGTGTTGATGAGTCCAAATAGTGTCCTCCATGGATGTGGAATCCGCCCAGTTGGTAGTTGTATAGAAGAGTGAGGTCATGTGCGTACCCCAACCGTCAGCGAGCATTGGTTCGTGAGACTGCCTCATCGGGAAACGGAGTACTTTTCGTAGGATGGTCTTGGTGATCTTTATGGTAGTGTTGTGAATTTTGGATTTCAAGAATATACTTGTGGTCAGATTTGGCTGCCTCAGGGTGCCCTAGAACTGTTGTAAGTAGTCTTCGGGGAGTTGCGTTGTTAGTGTAAAGACCGGCCACAATGGATTACCACGAAGGATTTAGATGATGACTTAGTCTGGACATTTAAAGGTGGTAAGTCAAGTCCGACGTTCTCCGTCACTTGCTGCCATTTGTCTTTTGGGTCCGTGGTTGTGGATGACGATGCCATTTGTATTCTGAAATATTTGACATAAAAGAGATCATTAGTACATGAAAGAATTTAAATGTCCAGTTTGTATTTATATGTTGAAGCAGGACTTAGTGATTTGAGGTGTATTCTAAAAAAAATATCTAAGTCCCGTGTTTATATTGTGTTTGTTTTGCAATTTTTGTGGAAAATTTTGTTAAGTATTAATCGGGTGTCTATGTCGAGTAAATTTTCGATGTTAAGTTCCACTTGATTATCGTTAGCACAAATCGCATCAATTTTGTAAATGTTTCTCTAATTATGAACGCAGGGTCACTTCGAGAATCGGGATTTTCCAAGTGAGCATTTGCGGTAGTATTTTTTTGCGAAAAGTTACTTAAGGTATCGAAAAACTGAGATTTTCAAGTTGAAGGTTAGCAAAGTTTGAGATTGTTTAAAGTCGAGTTTTGTGAAGTCGATCGTTGTTTCGAAACGTTTTGTAGATAGTGCAAAAATCAGAAATTTTTGTAGTGAGGATGCGAAAATCAAGAATTTTCGTAGTGAGGAGAAATTTTCATAGTGAGGAGTACGAAAAAGGAGTTTTGCGAAGTGGGAGTACGAACAACAGAGATTTTCGCAGTTAGACTTTCAAAACTCTTTCGCAGTGACAGTGCGAAAAACTAATTTTCGAAGTTTGTTACGAAAATAAGAGATTTTCGCAGGACGATTTGTGAAAACTTAAACCTAAGAACAATGCCTCCGAAAATCGAAATTTGACGAAATTTCGTGAATGTTTTTTCGAGAAATCATGAACAGAAATAAGATTAAGAAAAAACTGAAGCATTAGAACGACATTAAACTCAAGATTAACCCCGGTATCGAAAATTACAGAGCGGCAATTTCGCGAAAACTAGGTAAGCGAAAATTGACTTTGATGATGAAAACTCTAAAATTGGGGTCGAATTCGTGTGGGTTGAGTGCGAAAACGTTGAAAATGCAACTCAATCAGTCGTAACTACCTTTTTTTTGCCGATTTGACGAAGATTTAGAAGGTTAGAGTTCGACGTTTGTTTTTCGCAACAGTTTTTGTAAGAGGGGATTTTCGCAATAGGTTTTCGCTGCGTGAAATTTTGAAGTGAAAGCTTATTAAAAAAGTTCGATAATAAATAAGCGCTGCGAAAAATTTTAATGTAGCGAAATTTCTTTGAAGTATATTGAGTAGCGAGTAGAGATAGTTTAATATTAACAAGATTAATTATAATAAAGCTACACATAACTATAAAAATTTTATTGTATTTTATATATAATATTTTTGAAATTTTTTTTTGATATCAATAATAAAATAGAATTATTCAATATTTGGTAAAATCTCCATTCCCCTTCAAAAATTTGGTAATAAGTCGAACAATAGGAGAACACTCAAAACCTGCTGAACCGAACACATCTCGGCCTAGCTTTCACTAACATGAAAACTAGAAAGTTGAAAAGCACTCGCTACCTATCCCAACTCACGCGGTTATCTCATAAGTCCACTACGGGATGTTAATCACTCACTCGCTCAACCTCGCTCGTGAAACCCTCCTCAGGACCCCTATTTTGTTCTCGGTACGTTGAGAACGCTCGAATCCTCGATGACCTCGAGAATTCTACTTTTGATGATGTGCTTTCGCTCCCCAAAAATGCTCGAAAGGTGCTCTAATTTTCGTTCCCTTTTGCAGCTCGAAAATGACTTTATTTATAGGTCTTGGGCTCGCGTTTGAATGGATAAAAGATCCCCCGAAAATTTCAACAAACTCGTTTGAAAAGATCTTCGTTTGACTTGGCATATCTTGACTTGTTCTCCCCAAAATAGCTCAAATATCTTGTCCAGTCTTCGACACGTTCAAACCAAGTCTCGAGCGCCTCTTTAGCCATGTCCCGCAGCCCTGTTCGAACCTCGGCACGGTTCGCTGCCACATCACGAGCCTCAGTGCCCCGTGCGCATGCCGTTTCAGCTCGCATACCTCGCGCACCACGGTGCGTCTTCGCTGCTCCCAGTGTCGAGCTTGGCCTCGCCTCGCTGCTCGGCCATCCTTCGTTGGCTCCTTCGTCGACCGCCGCCGCTGTCGGAGCACCGCCACGCACCACCGTGCTTGATTTGTTGTCCGCCAGGCCACCACCCGTCGCTGCCTTGGACCTCAACGTCAAAGTTGTCTTGCACGTGCTCGCCCACCGTCGCCCGCTTAGCCATTGTCCGCCTGGCCTGGCCCGCGTCGCACTGCTCGCGCGTCTCTCCAAGTGCTTCCCAAGCCGTGTGCCTTGGTGACTTTGCACAACATTGCTATCCCTCTTGGCAATGTTCAAAATTACTGACATGGCACTCGCAAAGGTGTGACAATCCTCCCACACTTGAAGAGTGTTGACATCCTCATCGACGAACCCCTTTGTTGCCACAGTCAATCCCGCATCTCTGCATGCAATGCCTCTTTGCTGGCCCCGATCGCCTTCCGTCCTTCCTCCTCGAAGTCCAAGTTGATCTCACATGCGAACATGCCTAAGCCTCGCTTGCCCCGACCGTCTCGCGCCCTTCCTCAGCGAAATCCGATTAGCCACACCCACGAGCTTGAAAGACATCCTCGTCTTGATGGCTTAGCTCCCGGTAACCTCAAGTTACCCACATTTTGGCCAACACCGCGTGTTTGGCTTCTTTTGATGCTTTGAACAAATTTTCACGTCAAGTGTATCGCGAGTCGCTTGCGCGGTTGGTACCCTCGTACCGCGTCTCGCTCGCGCCCTGGCATGGGGGTCCTGCATTGAATGCACTGGCCAGCGCTACATGCCTCGCGTAGAAGGCTTTGAGAAGCCCCCTGACTCCATCAGTTCGCACATGCATCAAAATTTTCCCGTACTCCGTAACGGCTTTCTTGCTCGCTACCTCGCCCCGGTCACTCGGCCAAGTCTCCCACAACTTTGCCTTAGTTTTCCCCCAACCCGCTCGCTTGCTTGCCTTCACTCGACATAGATACTCGACTAATACTTAACGAAATTTTCCATAGAAATTGCAAAACAAACACAATATAAACACGGGACTTAACATTTTTTTTTTCGAATA
Organism: Linderniella brevidens; assembly: GCA_004919715.1. NCBI lineage: Eukaryota > Viridiplantae > Streptophyta > Magnoliopsida > Lamiales > Linderniaceae > Linderniella > Linderniella brevidens. The sequence continues at coordinate 13,015,389 of SWDC01000148.1, forward strand.
AACCTCAAATCACTAAGTCCCGCTTCAACATATAAACACAAACTGGACATTTAAATTCTTTCATGTACTAATGATCTCTTTTATGTAAAATATTTCAGAGTACAAATGGCATCGTCATCCACAACCACGAACCCAAAAGACAAATGACACCAAGTGAAGGAGAATAACTTCGGACTTGACTCACCACCTTTAAATGTCCTGATGAAGTTATCATCTAAATACTCCATGGTCATCCATTGTGGCCGGCCTTTACACTAACAACGCAAGTCCCCGAATACTACTTACAACAGTTCTAAGGCACCATGAGGCAGCCAAATATGACCACAAATATATTCTTGAAATGCCAAATTCAAACACTACTGTAAAGATCACCAAGGCCATCGTACGAAGAGTACTCCGTTTCTCGATGAGGCACGGACCAATGCCCGCTGACGGTTGGGCTACACACATGACCTCACTCTTATATACAACTACCAACTGGGCGGATTCCACATCCCTGGAGGATACTATTTGGACTCGTTAACAAGTGTCTGTCAGCTCACAACACGGAATTCGATAGGTGCAACAACAATATCCTTCGCATCTTCCATAGCATCGCCTTCAACAAGGAGGTTGATGTCTCCCAGCTTGTATGGAATGCCCATTTGGACCAAGTCCACACGAGAGACAACCCAAAGAAAGCCAAGGTCCTTCTCTATCTCCGGTGGTTTCCGCTCCTCATCGATTACTTCATGACGGACAACCCGGAGATCCAGCGATGACCCAACCCCCCCAAGTTACCCCGCACCCGTGCTTAAATTATTCCACAAGGCTAAGAACAACCGGCGAGGTTGGTGACCGCAATGGTTATCCTAGAAGCGTTGCTGAGTCTCGCTGATCAGACGGATTCGCTCTCATCGCCTACCATCTCCCTAACAACATCCTCGCGCAAACGGCTCTGACCAATCCGAGCCCAACCCATGAGCATGCCTGAGGAAAAGTGAGGGTCGAGTGAGTTCACCAACCATGAAGTCCTCCAAATATACTGAATCAGAGGATGATGAGCATCGAACCTATGATCCTTCAAGCACACAACGCGAGGAACGTAAAAAACAGCACAACGACCAACTTTGTACCTTGCTTGGGCCTTTCACGGTTGCTACCTCACCTACTATAAGCTGGAATGAGCTCGTAGGTACATGAGTCGATGTGTTCGACTCCCGAGTAGAAGGCGCTGCATCTAGTCCATGGCGCAAGCACAATCCTTTCTTTCTAGCCACTCATCCGTCTCCCAACAAATTGATGTTTCAATACTATCACAAGGGGACCCACATCTTCTATAAGGTGTTGAAAAATGTGGTTCCCAACCTCTGACCCACCACCCCTTCAATGTTCATGTTAGGTCATGTGCTCGCTTTTCCTGTATTCTTCCAACCCCTTAGGACACCTTCTTCTTTAGGACTCGATAACCTAGCAAGAACTTCCATACACTCATCCATTATGGATGTTTTTCGAGGATTGGCAGGAAGTCTCCCACTGCAACATCAATCACAACAGCGGTAACGGGAAGCCTAAATGACCTCGGACCAGCGATTACCTCCATAGGTCTCCTTGAACCTGCCTCAACAACCATAGTGACACTTGCCACAATGATGTCACAAGGATTGACTAGAAGTCCTGCCAAAGTAAGTTAAGGCCATGCGCCGGTTACCTATCCCGACGTCGTGCCAACAGAATGCTTGAATAGCTCCGATAGGTTATCGCCTCTATTCATCACGAACGAGAACCTATCCTGGAGCATCAAGACGGCCATCGATGCATTTGTCCCCAGGGAAAGGACAAAGCTCCCGTGACGGATGAACCCATACCACCACCACCTCCACCTCAGCCTTCTCACCCAGTAGAGCCATATACAATGCCTGTGACCTAATTCTATGACATCCTTCTCGTCCACCTTCTCCCAATAGAAAACCCCACCACGGAAGAGCATGCCATTCTCAATCGTATCCCTCGGCGACCCGAAACCCCATATATCGAGACCTGCGATGAACCCCTCCCCCTCCAAAAGACCACATGACAATCATGATGAGGATCGTCAGGGTAGAAGAGGCAGAAAACCAACATGGGCGGTCGAGCGCGAGGAAGAGGAAACAGTCAGGGTCCCGCAGCTGGAACTTCGTCTTCCCGTACACCACCTACCACTTCATCCTCAAAAAAGTGACCACCTCACCAAACCAACACTTCCCTTATCAATACACCAACCCCATCGACCACTTCTGCACCAACCATCGCCCAAACCACGACACCATCAACCACTTCCCAAAAAAACCCCACTCCATCCACTACTTCACCACCACAAGCCTCCCACACAAGCCTAAACCAAACATTTGAGGCTCCAGAAAATCCACCTCTTGGGATTTTGACCCCATCCCTACCTCAAGAACAATATTCTAGTAGAAAAGTGGAAAACAGAGCCCGAAATGGAGGACAGAGTCCGCAAGAGGCATCAACCAACATTTTTCTCATCGAGCCTGAGGAGGAAGACGAAGGGTTTGACCACAGAAGATCTTCCCAAACTCCCAAACCTGCTCTCCCTCAACTGCCTGAGCCAGAGGCAAAAAGCATAATGACGGTGAAGACTCCCTAGGATACACTACAAAAAATATTATTTATTGTGACAACTTTCCTAGTGGCGACAAGTATGCCATCACTATAAGTATAGATATAGTGACAACAAAATTTGATGTCACTAATTGAAGAGCTAGTAACAAAAAAAATTTCTGTCACGGCCTGTTGTCACTAATGATGAGCTATAGTGACAATATTATCTCATGTCACTAAAATCTTTGCGTCTTATTGTGTAAAATGAATGTTGTCACTAATGCAAGTCAAAATAGTGATAATTTTAATTGTCGTCGCTTAATCACCAATAGATTATTTTAGTGTCAATATGATATCATCACTAAAAATATGACAAAATTAATGATAATTTTAAATTATCACTATATTGTAAGTATATTGCGTCGAGGTTCACTGTCACTAATGGTGAGGAAAATTGACAAAATTATCTCATGTTACTCATTGTTGCCACCTACTATTAAAGACAAATTATTATTGTTAATTTATCTATTTGTTTAAATTATTTTTAATTTATCTGAGAATTATAGTAGGGATGGCAATGGGTGCCCCGAATGAATCGTGCTTTTTACTATTTTCGGATCTCAGAGGCGGGTCCCGAGTCTCATCAATTGGACAAACCCGGCCGGTTTTTGATGGGTCCGGGTCTGGCCAACCCCGTCATGAAACCCGAGCCGGAAATAATATATGTATATTTATATACATTAAATATATACCAATATTAAAATTGGCAACAAAGTCTTCTTTGGCCCAATGGTTAGGTTCTAGTATGGAGAAGTGTTAGGTAGTGGGTTCGAATCCCAACTATTGCATATTTCTACATTTAAAATTTGAAAAATAGAAAAATAAATATGGCGGGTCAAACATGTCCCGTTCGGGTCGACCCGGCGCGTGGGTCTGGACCTGAGGCGGACCAGGCCGGGTCTCAGGTCAAGCTTAATTGGGTCGAGTCTTGGGTCCAAAAGAGAAAAAATATAGCGGGTCAGACCCGACCCGTTCGGGGTCCAAACTGGGCAGGGCGGGCCCGGACTAGAGACGGTCGTGCTGGGTCTCAGGTCTTTAAAAGCTTAGTCGGGTCGGGTCTCGGGTTCGACCACACCCGTCTATACCCGACCCATTGTTATCCCTAACATTAATTATAGCCACAAAAATAGTTTGTGACTAAAATGTTAATTAATAGTAACAATTGATTTGAAGCTAAAAGGTTAATTTATAGTGGCGAGAACGGCATGTCATTAATGCATCACTTTATAGTGACGTGAACTTCACGTGGCTAAAGCATCGATTAATAGTAATGAGTATGATAGTCGTCACTAAACTATTTAGTGACAATGTCTATAGTTAGACACAGTGACAACATTTAAAATCATCACTAGCCTATTATAGTGATAAAAAAATTGTGACTGAAAATTATTTTTTTGGTAGTGATAATAAGAGGATCAAGGCCCTCGACCTCCAAGATCACTACCCTAAGATTTGGTGAGCCAAAAATAAAATAAGGAGGGTCGACGAGCTCAAACTTCGAGGTCTGCCCCATCTTAAGGGAACAAATGAAGGCTTCCAACATGTCTACATGCTCGTGGAGATGCTGAACATCCCAGACCATCTAACTAAGGAGCAATACAGGGAGCTGCAAAAGTAGAAGGACCCCATCTTCGATATCGTCGACGTAGACCACACAATCGAAAGATATCCAACTGTTATCTACATTATTGAAAGGACGGTGTAGTCTCGTGAACAACTAACGGAGGCCAACTTTCCATTCCTTTCACACGATCAAGTGTATCAAACGTTCGACACCTTTAAAAACTGAGCAGGGTACTGAAGACTCAAACGGTTCATGCTGAGGCAGATCAAGTACTACATCGCTGAAGACTTTCAATTGTCTTCGAAAAAAAAAAACATGAAGAAAGTCAACCTAATTAAACCACAACGCTGAACCGATCGAGTATCTCGAGAAAACTACATCTTCTTGCGCCCAAAGCTTGCAAACACCTACTTCCCATTCAGAAAGCGCAAGACGCAAGCTCTCATAGTGTGAGAAGCAGGAAAGCTATGTAACAGAGCTTTGAGGATAATCCGAGATAAGCTAAGGAAATGCCTAGAGACACTGCCTCCAGGAAGTTCATCAAAGATCAAAGAGTGAAGGAGGCTCCTCTACTTGAAAAGATCCTAGAAGAAATCCAAGACCGATTGGGTCTCAGAAACAACATAAGACATTACGAGGTCAGTCTAGGATTCGGGTAATCATTCTTTGCCAAGAGAGATTCACCACCAAGCTCGAGGAAAAGACAAAGACAAATACGTTGAAATTGAAGATTGGACACTAAGGGGGATATTGTTAGATCTTAAATAGTGTCCAAAATGTGTTATGTCTTTGTCTTGTAAGTTAAGTTAATTAGATTCTTTTTATAGGGTCTAATGTATTTATTGAACTTAATGGGCTACTTGGGGCCCAAATATTATCATCAATCTTGTGGTATAAACCCTAACCCTACTTCAGTGTGAATCATCATCGAGATTTGAGCCTCCACGTAAAACCTCTCAAGTTAAGAACAAGCACATAAAACACACTATAAAGGTTTTTCATATTTTTCTCATCAATTTCACCACTTAAATTGTTGATCGTTGGGTATTTTGGAACCTACAAGCTTCCTATGTGGATGGCTTGAACGATTTAAAATCCGTTAAAATCAGCGTTAATCGTGACGAAAGGATCCAATTTTGTCCAAAATCGATAACATCAAGGATTAAGTTAGTTTAGGCAATTTCATGGAGGGGGACTAAACTACTCCATTGGGACAATTATGGGTTTCCTCAAGCTAAATTTACATTGGTTTAACATTATATAGTGAAAAAGACCATACCCTTCGATAGCATCACCAGCCACTACAGCTAGCCACATGGCCATCTAGTAGCAACATGTTCATCTTGAGCCGCTCTAGGGACCATTCCAACTTTTGGATGGTCATTCCTTTTCTTCTCAAGATTTTCTCCACGTAATATAGTGTAATCATTCACTTGATTATCATCTCCCAGTATAACTCTACCGTCGTTCTATGGCGTTCCCCAATTGATCTTTTCATGTTACATGATTCGAAGCGGACAAAATGCGAAACTTTTCTGAATTGATGAATTAAAACTCTTATGCCATATTTATTGGCTAAAAGTTGTCTGGATGAATTAAACCCGATTAGAGGAATGATATACGGTTCTGTTAGAGAAGATCGAAAGCATGCATGTTGGCTCTTTTCTTCGGATAGTTCAACATCCAACTCTGTAATTGGAAGGTATTTTAGCAGACTCGATGGATCAACACACAACTGGTTGTGTCGTGAAACGCTTAAAAAAGTAAAGGTAAAGGTAAAATAACATCTCTGCACTGGGAAAAAACTAATCCAATATGAAAATCATTACAGGAAACTCTAACGACTTAAATATTTGGTCTTTTTCGTCAATTTCCTTGATTACAACTTCAAAATACGTACAAGATCTTACCTCCTTCTCAAGGACGATATGAGAAGTCCCACGTTAGAATGTTCAATCGAATGCAGAATATGCAGTAACCTTACCGCAACGATCTCTACCTCTGTTTTTTCAAGTGTTTCCTATAAATAAATTATAAGTTGTTGGTCCGTTTTCTACCAAACAAGGATCAATGCTTTTATGCTTAGAGATCAAAGAACACCTTGTAGTATCCATTTGATTTCTTTTGATAAAAACCCTAAAAGGGTAAAGGGAACCTTATATACCACATGAGTTAGTATATTAAGGCATATGACCTAAATTATATGATATTTACGTGCCGGCCCAAAGCCTACTACAATCTAATTAAATTACAAAATAGACCCAAGTCTTATAAATTAAGGACACTACAAAATATTCCTAATAATCTCCCCTTTAGTGTCCGTTTTGCTGCGGCGTCTTCTTTGTCTTCTTTTACTTGGGTCTCACCAGCTCGTAGACGGATCTTTTGAGTCCAAGTTTGTGCTCATAAGATCGTATCGATCTACGGTACAAAAGTCATTCAGAGATGATGTCGATCATCTTCTGAAACTTGTCTTGGACCTCGTGCTCCTCAAACCTCAGTTCTTCCAGATTTTTTCTCAGCTTTATCTCGTATGATCAGGAGGGTTCCATCGCAGAACTTGGAGATCTCCGATGTCTACATAAACCTTTTCTCTCCCTTGTAGTTGATGTAGACCATGGATAGATCTTCTCCATCAAAGATGTGGCCTTCACCGTAGCTTTCAGCTTTGGGCGAATCGAAAGTAGGCTTTGTGAGGTTCACCTTCTTCAAGTTGTTATCCAGCATCACCTGAAGGTCGTGAGATATGGTGTACTTGATCTGGCGCAGCATGAACCTCTTTAAGGTCTGGTAGCCCAACTTGACTTCAGGATTTTGAAGAGTTCCAATCATTTGTAGCTTCCGACCATCTGATACTGTCTTCCGCTCTGATATAGGAGAGGTCCGCTTCACTCAGTTTTTCGGTAGTCCCGTCCTCCCGTTGAACTCGGTAGATTGGGAAGAAGATTTAGCAAAGTGGGATGTTCGTAACCCCGTTACCGCTGAGATCCTTAGCCTCTTCTTCTCGTCTATTCGGAGAGCCTCTACGTCGCTTCCTTTTCGTCGAACATAAGTTTTCGACGGAGGCTGAGCAGGTACATGTTGGCTCTATGCTTCGAGAGATGAGTCATGCCTCGCAGCTCCAACTCGTTTAGTTTCTTGAGACGGTCCTCTTTCCTTCAGATTCTCTTTCGAATCTCTTCTTGGTATGGCGCCATGATCTTGACATTTATCCAAGGAAGGTTCAGTTCCTCTCCTATGTTTGATTTCAACAAAGGGTCATTCTCGTCCATGACTCTGTGTTGGAGGAGCTCGGGAAGTTTTGGGATGTCGGCTTTGTAATCTTTGCCTTCGTCGAGTTCCTCCTCTTCAATCCGAATAAGGTTGATGGTTGTCTTCTTTAGGAAGAATCTGTTCATTTTCCATCAACCCCTTGCCTAGTTCGGGAGTCACCGGTTGAGTCATCCATTCTTTGTTGAGTATGTAGCTCTCCACCTTATCATGGGATAATGAGCTCTTTGCTGGTTACAAGCGGCTCGTCGGTAGCTAGAGAGGGAACTGGTGAGGTAGAGGTTTGAGGACTATCATATGGTCTTTTTGGACGACGGGTTGAGGTGAGGGGAGGCGTATAGTGGCTGGTGAGGGAGTGGTAGTATGGGCTACGGAGGCAGCTTCTTTTTGAGATGAAAAAGCCTCCAGTTGAGTGGTTTGGGTAGTTTGGGTGGCGGTGGATGGAGTGATCTGCTGCGTCTGGGGTTCCAAGGTTGTTCTCTGTCTCCTCTCCCCCTCGGGACGGCCTTCATCATCTGGGTCGTCACATGGTCTGGCCCTCATCATCTGGGTCGTCACGTGGTCTCCTCGACTGCTCCGCCTCTCCGCGGCAAGACATCAGAGTCATTAGCCGTAGTTTGATGTCTTGCTCCCTCTTATTCAGAGAAAGGGCGGACTGTACCCAGGCCATGAGAATGTCGTGGAGTTCTTCAATGCGTACGTCTCATGGTCCTAGTTCGGAGGTGCGGTTTCCGTGGCAGGGGCCTTGCCTTTGTCTCGAGTTAAGATTTCAAGGGTCGTGTAGACCTTTGTCATGATGGAGTCCTCGAGATTTTGGCGAAGTCCATGAGTTTGGCCTCTGTCATGAAAGGGGAAAATAACGGGACGAAGCCACTAAGGCGTTACGTCGTCATGATGTCAGAGGAGGGAACTGACACGCCGCCTGTTTGCACAGGACTTGAGAAACCAGGGCCACTTAGGCGCACCTTTGGCATCGAAACTGAGACGGCTCAGTTTGGTGGCCCAATGCATCAGCTGCATGGATGTTGGCTGCTGTTGGACTTCCGCTCAGTTCATGGCTGGTTTCCAGCCAAGAGACACTGAATAGCGTTCTGTCCAGATCACTAAGATCTGGAGGTGCAGAAAAACATGTATGTGTACTTGGAAATGTAAAAATGTTGGATGGTGAGGATACTAGACTTTGTGTGGTCAGAGAATGTGCAGTCCGAGGCGAAGGACTGGTGATTTCAACATCTACTGCCTCCGAGCGAGGCAGTGATGACATACGTGGTTCCTCGTGAGTAGATGAAACAACAATCTGTTGAGAAACGGTTGAGTGGCTAGGTTCACTTATGGGCTCGGTCCGGGCTATTTGTGGGCTTAGAGGCGGAGGATTCTAGTCGCTTCGTTGTTTTGTGCGGCCTTCATGTTCGCGTCTTACAGCATCCTTTTTTTATTTCTTCTTTTGTTTGCAAGTGGGGGATGCTACGCGTCTTAGACCTATACTTGGATTGGTGTGTAGGCATATTCCCGGGGTAGGTCCAACTGGGATATGTTAGACCATATGAACCTCATCGAGCTCGTTTTTCCGGAGATAAGTGCAGACCGATGGGTTGGTTGGTCTTCGAGGAATGGAGAGAGCCGAGTTTCGGTGGTTGGTATCCTTCGGATGGATCTCGGCTCTTGATCTCCGGGATGGTGTCCAGGAAGTGTTTGACGAAGACTGGTAGCCACCTCAGGTACGACAAAACTTTCTTCGTAGTTGAGGGGAGGTCTCGTCTTCGTAATTGATCGAGCAGGTCCCACCAAATGAGTTGAACGTCATACTTCTTGTTAAAGACGATGCCGTGGAAGATGAGCATTATATTGCAGTCAAATTTGTCGGGCCTGCTATATATTTGGGATAGGCATTTATTTACGATGAGAAAGAGGGTCCACCAAGGTTGAGGAATATCCTTGGCGGTGAAGTTAGGAAGGTGTATGTTTTTGTGGGTGTTGGGTTTGTAGCCCATGAAGAGGAAGTCATGTTGAAGTTCCTCTTCAGTTGGGTGTGGGTCGAAATTTAGGGATGATGGTAGGTTGAAAAGGGAACTTAATATGGAATGATTTAGGATGACGGGTGTTTGGTCGATTTGTGAAGTTAGGATGTTTGGGTTTTGTCAAGTGGTTGGATTTGTCAGAGTTGCCCAGAATTGTTGAACGTATACTTCGGGGACGCACTCAGAGATGGTAAGGGTTGTGTGTACTGAGTGGTTGCGTAAGATTTGGAGAATTTTGGGGTCTGAGCATACGGTTTTCTCGAAGTCTAGTTCGTGGTTATTTGGGGTTCTCTATGCCCAGTTTGTTCGGGGAAAGATTTCTTCAATTGTACGCACCATCTTTGTTCATTAAATAGATAAATAAAGAGTCGGTGCCTAGAACATATATTTGTATAAATTTGTCCCGATATAATTTTTAAGTCGAAGGACATAAGAGTCGATATATTTGAAAGAAGGACATAAGAACTTAGAAAATTTTGAACCCTTAGTAACATTGTATACTACGAAGATTTTGGACTTAGAAAATTTCCAAGTTAAATATAAGTCCAAATTTTCGGTTAAGAGACTTAGTCGACAATTATTAAAATTTTGAGTAATGTTATAGAAAATTTGGATGTTGATTTTTTGGGTAATACAAAGGCCGAATTTCGGTCAATTATGAAGCGAAAATCGGGTAAATTGCAATTTTCGGTCAACACTTAACAAGTATTAAAAGTCGTTGCCGATTTTAAAAGAAAATTCGGGTAAAGTTTAATTTTCGGTCAACGAGTCAACATGTATTAAAAGTCGTCGCCGATTTTAATTTAAATTCGGGTGGTGAAAGTCGGGTGGAGTTTTCGGGTAAAATACTAACATTTGCTACAGTCAAAATTCGCCGATGTGGAAGATTTCAGATAGACTAAATTCGGGTAGACACAAGGTGTGTTAACAATGGATTTTTGGGGAGAAATTCAAATTTCATTTGAAAATCGACCGAATGTTTAAATCCTAATTTGCGTAAATCTGGAAAATTCAGCAGAAAAGAAGTTAAAACTAGCAAATTTGAAGTCGTCCTTACCGATTACGGTCGAATAACTAGCGAAATGGAAGGAATTTTATGGATTTGGAACGGAAATGACGAGATTTTTTCTGTAAAATCAAGAGGTTTTAGCGTCCAGGTGAGTTTGAATAGTAAAAAGTGAGTTGAGAATTTCGGCTAAGTCAGTAAATATAGAGGTTACTGTTGATTTTGCGGGTAAATTGGATTTTCGGGTAAGTCAAATTTCGCCAAGATTTCATTTTTTAATATTAAATAATGATGAAACAAGCTGAAAATTGGCATGTACCCGAATTTTTGAAATTTAGAATTTTTTACCGAAAATCATAATTTCAACAATTTTCAATGGTTTAGAATCGATAAAATTTTTCTAAGAAAATTGTAAAGTATTTCGACCCCCTCAACTTATGCATGTCTTTTAAAAACTCCCCTTAAATATAGTAAAAACTCCCCTTCGATTTGTGCACACAAAAAGACATAGAGAATAAGAAAAAATATGGAAGACATATATATACACAATCTAAGGTTCATCGAGGCACCATTGATTATGTCTTGAGGTTCAACATGCCTAACTTAGACATGAGGAATTGGAATCGTTTTTCATCAAATGCCTTAGTGAATAGGTTGGCAAGTTGAAGCTCGGTATTAAGTAAATGCATTTCGATGGTGCCTTGTTCTACATGTTCATTAATAAAGTGATATATAATATCTATGTGTTTTGTACGTGAATGATGCACGGGATTACAAGTTATGATATTGCATTATTAGAGTTGCTAAATATGGGAATATTATTGAGTAAAAGATCAAAATCTCGTAGTTGGGTTCTCATCCACAAAATCTGCTAATAACAACTCGCAGTGGCGCCATATTTTGCCTCCGTCGTCGATATTGAGACGCAGTTTTGTTTCCTAGAAGACCAGCTCACGAGTTTACCCCATAGAAATTGATCGGATCCGGATGTGCTTTTCCTGTCCAGCTTGCATCTCGCGTAGTCTTCATCCGTGTATCCAACGAGTCTGAAGTTTAAATCCGTAGGTTACGATAGACCGAGGTTTGGGGTTCCCTTGAGGTACTTGAAGATCCTCTTTACAGTAGCATATGGGATTCCTTCGAATCGGCTTGGAAGCGAGCAAAAAGATACGTCGCGGACATGATGTCTGGTCGACTAGACGTGAGATAGAGTAATGATCCTATCATGCCTCGATAAGTGGTTTGGTTGACGGATTTTATGAGGTATCCGCATATAGCTTGCATGAAGGAGACATCAGAGTCTCGGCAGGAGTAGAGTTGTCCAAGTTGTACTTCATGAGGATGTTGCGGTTATATTTGGACTGACTGATGAAGATTCCGTCGTGAAGCTGCTTGACTAGAAGACCTAAGAAGAAGCTTAGCTCTCCCATCATACTCATTTCAAATTTCTGCTTCATCATGTCTCCAAAATTCTTGCAAAGTCTAGCGTCCGTCGAGCCAAAGATGATGTCGTCGACATATTTTTGTACGAGCATTATATCTGCTCCGCTTCTTTTGGTGAAGGAAGTCGTGTCAATCTTCCCTTTCGTGTAACCGGATGAGATGAGAAAATCCGAGAGGACTTCATACCATGCTCGGAGAGCTTAGTCCATAGAGGGCTTTGTCCAGCCGGTACACGTAGTCGGGGTTCTCTTCGCTCACAAAACCTTCAGGCTGAGAGACGAAGACTTCTTCCTTTAATACTTCATTGATGAAGGCTGTCCTAACGTCCATCTAGTCACCGTGAAGTTTCTGTGGGCATCAAAAGCTAGGAAGATCCCTATTGCTTCAACTCTGGCAACATGTGCATATGTCTCATCGTAATCAATTCCTTCCTGTTGATTGTATCCTTTTGCCACTAACCTAGCTTTATTTCTGATCACGACCCCTTGTTTGTCTTTCTTATTTTTGAAGCTCCACTTAGTGCCAATTATGGTTTTCCCTTTCGGTCTAGGTACTAGTTTCCAAACGTTCAGTCTCTCAAACTGGGTAATCTCTTCCTGCATGGCAATGATCCAGTCTGGATTGGTAAGAGCATCAGCTACTTTGGTCGGTTCCTTTTGACTGAGGAAACATGAGTGGAGACTTTCATTGATCGTTGAAGCACGAGTAAAAACACCACTGGATGATCCCCAATTATCTGTGAGTTTGGATAAGTGTGGGTCCACTTTCTTTCATGTGTGTGGGACGGTTCAATGGCATCATTTTCCACGTGAACTCCCTGATTTGGGATGATATGTGATTCCATAGGCTCATCCAGTTGGGGCTCTTATACTGCTGAAGATGATTCTGGCATGGAGTCACTTGTTTGAATGGTGTCATCTTCTGAGCTTGCAATGACATTTGATTTGGTTGAAAGTACATCTGAGTCGGCTGGAGGTACGTTATCTTCGTCGATGTGGAGATTTTCGATCGTAGGAGGCGAAAGGTCATTGTTTGGGGCTGTAGAAGAGGTAGAAATGGCGGGTGGCGGTGGTCTTGGATAGAGATGCTCGAATAGCAGATCAAGATCCACATCGCTTGGAGTAGAAATATTTGAAGGTGTGCCCCACCATGGAGGTTCTTGGTTGATCTTTCCTCAACTCTCATAAAAGTCCGGATTTTGGACTGATTTGTGCAGAAGCCATTGGGAAAAGTTGCTCATTAGCTCTTTATTTCGCGGCATGTGTGAGAAGCAACCTTAGTCTAAGTACCACACATGATGGACCTGCAAAACCAGTTAAGCAATCTTAGGCACCCGTATGAGGACGAGTCCTTGTTTAATTGCAGGTGTAGGGTTCCACCTTTTTGTTGTTATATTGAGTTCTAAGTCAGCTTTTAGAATGACTGACGTAGGGACCCAGACTCGATTATAGCTATTGGGTGCAGTTGTAATTTTGGAATCCACATTTGTCTATATTTTAACAATTTATTACGCTTGTCTTTGTCTAGATTTTCGGGTGAGGTGTATCTCTTTCTCTTTGCTTTGTGAGATTGCTTGTATTGCATCAGAGATACACCATCAAGAAGAGAGGAAGAGAAATGTTTTCTTTGTAAAATGGAAGCATTTTTCCGGAAATGTTTGTTATGAGAACGTGGAAGTGTATCATAGTTGTCATAACATGAAGTAGTAAGCAGCGAAACACGGTCTGCGACATTACATGACGACATTTTGGAAAACGTAAAACAATCAAACACAGGAGAAACAATAGTCGAAGGTAGCTTCTTTTTATCAAAGAGAGTTGCTTCCTTCACTCGAGCCGTCCTAACTCTCTTCGTCTCTTTAGAACTCATTCTTTGATTTGTAGGCACATGCAATAGGGAGTTAGTACGAGACAAAGAGGTTTTCTTATCGATTTTCTTGAATTTATACGTAGGTGTTTCGGAAACAGAATAAGAGGAGGAATGTTTCTAAACATAAGGAATGTTCTGAAGGGTATAAATTTTGCTTAAAAGAACAATTATTTCTTTTGAGGAGGCTTTCCTTTCATATTGCAGAGATGCAGTTAGATTGCCTATTTTGCGAATTATCTCTGGAATATAAATGGAGGAACAAATGGGTTTGGCCTGTTCGGAAGTACTTTCCTGATTTTCGGGTCCAAAAGGCGAAATAAAGTCCGTAGTTAGTGGAGTGTTTCTAGTTTACAACTATCGTTCAACTACGCATAACTAAACGCAATTTGGGCCCAATTTTCTTTTCTCCTTTTCCGTTCTTCTGATTCGATCACCTCTGTCGATTCAACAAAAGGCATAAGCTTTTCCATGCTTAAGCCAATGTGCTTAATGTCGTACAGAGAAAACACTTCATCTTTCTGTGGGTTCGTTTTACTTTGGAACCCCAAACCTTCGCGAGGATTGTACATCTTTTGGGTTGTTGAGAAAGATGGTTTGATCGTTTTGACCTCTTTTTGTAAGAAGGTCCTCCAATTGTTTGACCTTCTTATTGAGTCTAACGCGTTCTTTAGTCATCAAGTCGTATTGAGAAGATACATTTACACGTTCTTCTTCGCTTTCTTGATATCTCTAATCTGTCTTTTGCTATTGTCTACCTTTTCTGCTAAGTTTTTTGCTTTAGATTCTGAAAAGGCTAATGATTCCTTAACTCTTCCTGTTGTTTGCTTAGTAAGCATAATTATTAACTTTTGTTTTAGCTCGTCCATGTTGTTTGGTAATGATCGTAACGTGAAAGAGATGTGCAATGAAAGGTTAGTTTCGAACAATTATATTCTAACTATGGAAAAGTTTGAGTAAGAGATTTTGGCAAAATAGATAAGAGTTTTCGAAGTCTTTAAAGTGAAAAATTGTTGTGTTTTGGACTTAGGAAATTTCTTGAAAGATTGTTAAATAATTCTCGGGCAACGAGTAATTTATATTGATTAATCGGCGAGAATTGTGGGTTTCGTGTATTGACTTTCTGTCAACACTTGAGTCGAAATTCGTTTAACACGCGTTGAAAATCGGATGAGTACGAAATTCGGGTAATATGGCACAATTGTGTAGTGTAAATCTGTCTGAGAATTGATAATTTTCGGGTAAAAAAAATTCGAGTAAATTGGGCGAATTTTAAATATCGGGTAAGGTTGGACGAATTTTGAAAATCAAGTTTTCTTGGCCGAAATTTGAAAATCGAGTAGTTTTGAAAAATCGGGTAATTCTGACCGAATTTTTTAAAATCGAGTAGTTTCCTCGGTCGAAAGTTAAAAATCGGGTAATCCTGGCCGAATTTTTGAAAATCGGGTATCTGAGATGAATTTTTGAAATATCGGTTAATCTTAGCCGAATTCCGAATTTCGCCGAGAGTTTTGAAAATTAGGGAAATTGCAGGTCTTAGTTGACCGAAAATTAACTAACTTAGAATGATTTTTGACGTGTTGAATAATTTTCGGGGAGATGAGTCGAATTTATGGGCACTGTTACATTCATCTACCCGAAAATCAAAATAGTGGCAAAAAAACGAGTTTCATACTCGTTTTGGCTCAAATCTTAACTCATACTTGACTGAAATCGATGCAAAAGAGTAGAAAATCACTCAGAAACGGTTTATCAAGCTCTTACGGGGACAAAAATAGTAAAAACTGTTCAAAAACACCCAAATGAAATTGAAACAATAAAAAATGAGTTTATCCAAAAACTCTTTTAAATCATATTGAAATCGAAAGAAACTAGATTCAAATCGGTTTGATCGATCACGCAAGGGTCTGATGCCACTTGTTGGTCCGACTTCTACCAAACAATGATCAAAAGATTGCTTTTATGCGTAGAGATCGAAGAACACCTTGTAGTATGTGTTTGTGCATTTTTTCTATTATGGAAGGTACAAGGTGGCTTGCTTTAGATTTCTTTTGATAAAACCGTAAGAGGGCAAAGGGGGCCTTATACACTACATGAGTTGGTATATTAAGGTCTATGACCTAAATTATATTATATTTACGTAGCGGCCCAAAACGTACTACAATCCAATTAATTACAAAATAGACCCAAGTCTTATACGAATTAAGGACACTACAAAATATTCCTAACATAAACTGCTTTAACATAACCGTTAGATATATTTAAGTGTCCAACATATTTTAATAAGTCTAAGTCTTGTATTACTTTATTAAGTAAAGTAGAGTCCGAAATGTGGGCTCTAGTACTTGGCCAGTGTTTGTAATGGGCCAAGTAGAGGCCCAAGGGTTTATACCTATTCAAAGGTATAAATACCTAAACCCTACACTTTAATTAGTGTGAATCAGAATATAATTATCTTGAAACTTGTGCCGCTATTCTCTCTCGTTAAAGAACACAAATTAAACACGCACTCCAGCTAAAACTCACGTAAATAACTTTTTAATTCCCCCATTGTTGATCGTTGAGGTGTATGGTAACCTACATGTGGTACAGAGCAGAAACGTGATCAATTGTGTTAGTTCCTGATTATCAACTACGGTAAATCCTAGGCATAAATTCTAGATATTCGAATGAAAATCTGAGATTTGTTACCTCGGTCGAATATCTCCAATGAAGAACACGAGAGAAAAGTTTTTAGTGTGAGAAAATGTTTGTGTGTTTCTCTCTCTATAAAGTACATGGCAAGCCTTTTTGGATTTTTCTATTAACTTTCTCTCTTCAATTCAATAGTGTACATTGGTCCCCCTTTGTGTCCCTATTTACAAGGATAACTAATAAAAGAGCACAATTAAAATGTCTTCTTCAATCTCCCCCTTTCTCTCTTCAATTCAATAGTTTACATCTCTGTTTATCCTTGTTGGGCGTAGAATGATTTACGCAATCCAAATGTTGTCTCATAATGACGTACAACATTCCTTAGCTCTATCCTTTCCTCGATAGCTCTGAGAAGCTCACTCAGGAGCGGGGCTTCTTCTCCAAGGTCCTCGAAGATGGTAGTCCCATCGATCTCTCCCAATCTCCTTTCAATGTTCTTCTTTATTAGCTTCAACGTCCCATCGCAGAACTTGTGCACTTCAGACTTGATCATCACTCTCGTCTTGCCAATGACTGGGTTGCGATAAGTGAGTGCGAGGCCAGGCTTGTTGAAGATGTAGTTCTCCGGGAAGTCGTTGACCGGGAAACCTTTCATGAGCGGAGACTCCATGTTGACCTTCTTCATATTATTCTCCAATGCAATCTGAAGGTCGTGTGCGGTGATATTTGATCTGCCCCACCATGAAACTGTTTAAGCCCTCGAGCCCTTCCTTTTTGATGTACCATGCAGGCGTCTAAAATATTTCCTAGTACATCTGGAATAGACGGTAGACCTCGTCCGGTGGAAGGTGGGGTAGATAGCTCTCGTCTATATATTCTCGAGTGCGATTTGTCCGCTCGATCTTGTATTTGGAATTGGATAAGGACCTATTATGTGTGAGACTCCCAAGAGTTAGAAGATCGGTGACTTGTCCCTGAAGTCTCTTCTGAGTTAATCTCTTGGGATGTCTCTTCGATCTGGACCGAGATGGATGAGCATGAATATGCGTTCCATCTTCTTCTGCTCTTCCCAAATAGAAATTCCCCGAAGCTTCAGCTCGTTCAGCTTCTTGATTTTGTTCGGTGCTCGCCAGATCAGCTTCCTAACATCTTCAAGGAAGGGCACCTCGACTCGGACGGTCCCCTTTGATAAACGTGGAGGGTGTCCGCTCGATGTCTTAGCAGTTTTGGTAGATCTGGGAGTTCGGCATTGTAGTCCTCACCTTCTTGAAGCTCTTCGCCTTCGAACAGAACTAGGTCAGCTGAAGCCTGTTGCAGAAAATATCTGACATCGGACAGTCGAGCTTTAGCAACTTCCTCTGGTTCCCAGTGCATCATCCATTTCTCGCTTAGGATGAAGTCATCTACAATGGCGTGAGGATCGTAGTGGACTGTTGCAGCTTGTGGTTGATCTTTGAGCGTAGAGTCTGAGGTTAGGATTCGGATTGGAATTTGACTTTTGGGAGGCAGAGGTGTCAAGTATGGTAGGTTAAGTGGTGTGTGGGTGCGGGGCATGGTGGTCGTTTGTGAGCGGGTGATAGGTTTTTGTGTGGATGATGTTGGTGGGTTTTTTTACGATCCTCTAGCTTCATGACTTGATGGAGTCTTGTCTCGTCCTTGTCCGCGGCTGCGATTTGTTGTCTTCTGCCGCTTCTCCTCCTCAGGGCGATTCTGATCATCAGGATCGTAATGTCGCCGTTTGGTACGGGAGCTTTGTTCGCGGCAGTTCGTCCGAGCAGGCGGGTCGAGGTCATCGACTAGTCGTCGATAGAGATTCTCCTCGGCAGGGGTCCTCTCTTGGATGGCTAAGAGACGAGAGATGAGGATATCATGAAGTTGGGTGATTGGGATGGTGTATGGATTTATAATGGTGGGAGATGGGGTTGGGGTGGTGACTATAGGTTGGATTGGTGTGATGGTGGTGGTTCGTGGTGGTGAAGGGATATGTTCGGATGGAGTGGCCTCTGAGACTAGTGTTTTCCCGGTATCTCGTCGGTAAGTCTCGATGGCTTGTCGTACTCTCTCCATCAAACGATCTTCGAAAGGCGTGAGTGCGGTAGAGAGAGCTTCTTGTAAGCGTTCCCCCGTCACGATTGGTGACACCTCCGGAGTGGAGCCAGGTAGGCGTTCCACTGTCACAACGCCAGAGTAGATATCTGACGTGCCGCCTATAATAGGACTTATGAGACCGGGACGACTTAAGGCGCACGTTGTCAAACCAGAAGGCATTCGGTGGGTTGGCCCGTTGTTGCGTCAGATGATGTCGGTGAAGCAACATGTATTCCATCCAATCTTGGAGATGAAACCATATGAATCATCTCTTTGACAACCTAGGTGCTCAGATTCGATCGTTGAAGTTGGCACAACGCTTGTTGAGACATCTCGAGGGTGCAGATGTGACTTGTGATCTTCGTTGGTGAGTCCCTTCGAATGAGTCTGCATTCCTCATCTGATTCTGTTACTTCAGGCGAGGCAACCATGGGAGGTATTGGCACACGTGCATCAACCTCGGGCTCTCGGGCCGCTACAGACTCATGAGCCTCAGCTTCGGGCTCCTGTGCCTCCACGATGGGTTCTTGACTTAATGACATCGGGGCAGGGTCGGTGGGGGTGGATCAAACCATGACCTCGGTGATGTAATGGTTCTTGCAGTAGACTTGATAGGCTCGTCTCTAGGGTCTGCCAGACTAAGGAGTTCCAAGAGAATGAGCATCGATTGTAGCTCCAGGTCCGATGCCTTTGGGTTGTGGAAGAAACGCAACCTTGGTGGTGTATATCCTCCAACTGGTGGTAGACGGGGAATATCAGGATGAACCTCCATTAAATGCTCAATTATTAATAGAAACCATCGGACGCAAGGGAGGAATTTGGCCTTCGTCTTAGTCTCTCGTTGACGCATCTGGTCGGCCAAGTCATTCGAGATGAGTTGGGCCACGTCGTAGTTCTTGGAGAAGACGACCCCATGGAAGATCCTGATGATGTTCCTGTTCGCCTTGTCGAACCCCGAATGCTTTGGGGAGAGAGATTTGTTGATAATCCCGAACAAAGTCTTCCAAGGATGTGGGATTCCGCTGTTTTGGAAGTTTGTGAGCTTGACAAGCGGGAAAATCAAGATGAACCTCCATTAAATGCTCAATTATTAATAGAAACCATCGGACGCAAAGGAGGAATTTGGCCTTCGTCTTAGTCTCCCGTTGACGCATCTGGTCGGCCAAGTCATTCCAGATGAGTTGGGCCACGTCGTATTTCTTGGAGAAGATGACCCCATGGAAGATCCTGATGATGTTCCTGTTCGCCTTGTCGAACCCCGAATGCTTTGGGGAGAGACATTTGTTGATAATCCCGAACAAAGTCTTCCAAGGATGTGGGATTCCGCTGTTTTGGAAGTTTGTGAGCTTGACAAGCGGGGGCTTGTATCTCATCTGAAGCATATCGGCAATGATCTTCGCATCAGAGGGTAACGGATCGTATACTTCATGATGTGGGAGATTAATGACTATTCCAAGTAGATCTTTGTTGACGACGACATTTTTGTGGTGGACTTTGGTTGTGTATATTGTGTCTTCGCACAGGAGATGGCTACGTATACATCCCCAAAATTGTTGGAGATATACCATTTGGACTGAGGCTGTCAGTGTGAGGGCTGGCCAAAGCGAGTGCCCTTTTAGTATTGATATGATGATGTCGTCAGGGCATCGGAAGGTCGTTAAGTCCTCTTGATAGTTGTTGTCGTGGACTTGTAGCCATAGCTCGGAAGGATATATATGTGAGTATTCTTGATGTGCCATCTTCGAAAAATGAATAAAGATCATTAGTTCATAAAGACAATTCAAGCATAAGCAATGGTTATGTGTTTGAAGAATTTCAAATTGAAGTACGCACAAACATTTTTTACTTGGGAAAATATTTTTCATTTGGTCATAGTATGGTAAAAAAAACTTGAGAAAAAATAGTTACTAAGTGTTGAAAGTGTTTACTGTTTGCAGCACATTATTATTTGAACAAAAATTTATTCGAGTAAGACTTCAGTAAAAAAAATATTCGGCTCTTAATTTTTCGATCGAATAAGAAGTTATCGAAAATAATAATTTTTGACGCTAAGTTTTGCGATCGAATAAAGTTCTATCGAAATGTAAAATTTTCGGCGCTAAGTTTTGCAATCGAATAAAATTCTATAAAAAAGTAAAGTTTTCGACGACAAGTTTTGCATCGAATAAAATTCTATCGAAAAATAAAGTTTTCGGCGCTAAGTTTTGCGATCGAATAAAATTCGATCGAAAAATAAAGTTTTCGACGCTTTAGAAATGTTTTCGACCCTAAAAGTTTTACAAATCTGAATTGTCGAAATTTAAACTGCAAATGATGATTTTTTCTAGAATCAGGACCTAATCTTGACTCAAAATGTTCAAAAACCAGTTCCAAACCCAAGTATTATGGAGTTTATTAACATGTTTTAAGGCTAAATCGCAGCAAGAAAGAACAGCGAGTCGAAAAACATGGACTGTCGAGAAACAACGAGTCGAAAAACACACGAAAATCTTGAAATACTGATGCAATATGTGATTTAATGAACTAAAACACTAAATGTATATGGATTCTACCTTCAAAAAATGCAATTTTACAGAAGAAATAACGAAATTTTCGAAGATTTTGGAATTCGCCTTTTTGAAAGTTTTCAGAGAATCGAAAAAAAAGTTCGTCTGATGTTTTGCGTGTAAAAGAATTTTTCGACTGCAAAAATTATCTAAGTAGTTTTGGGCGGAGAAAACTATTTTGGGCTTTCGTTAGTCCAGGCCTATTAGGTTTTCGATACTTTTCAGTGAAGAAAATTTACTCTTTCACCCTCAAAATCAGAAAGAAATTATAACAGAACTCCCCCTAAGTTTTTGAAATAGATGCGATTAACTTCCAATTTTGATAAAATTCAACATTTAACTCCTCAGTTGAGTTTGAAATACTCCGTGACACTTAAACAGATATTAAAAGTCGTAATTGCAAGGAAATCATTTAGGAGATAATAGCAAATATACATGTAAGCTCCCCCTCAAAAAGTGCGCATATAATGTTTGTCAATTTTTCATGGATACACACATTCACCACAATATGCATATGAAAATTTAACAGTATATGGTATAAGCAAGAATAACACATTTAATAAATTCAGCGTAGATTCATGATCCCCTAATCATGCATATGAAAATTTGCGTTAACATGGTTGCTTGTAAAATTTCGCATTTGACAATTCCGTACCAATGCAAGTGCTAATGCATTTAAAAATGTGCGTTAATATTTTGGGGTCAGAATATGTCACTTAGATCATTATCACACAAAAATTTCACATGACAGAATAATAATTTGCCATCAAATCATGTCACTGAACTCATATCATAAGATCATAGCACGATTCATTTTGACAACTCTTGCATGGTTCGCTCATAGCGCTCAATTTATTTTTATCATGGGGATTATTAGTATATATATATATATATCACTCATATCAACACGACAAAATTTTTATCAATTAACCCGTTATCGTGGCGCATTTAATCAACTCACCAAGCGAAAGTCCACCAATGTGAATCAAAGGGACTTTGAAGGGATTCTTATTTTAGGCTTGGACTTAGGAGGGTAGGATAATAATTTGGAATTAGTGAGCTTAAAATCCTTCCATTCCAGGGGCCCTTTTAACATTCATTTATGTTCATTTTACTTTTCTTTTCTTCTGCAGTTGCTCAAGCTGAAGCTCCTCTTCTTTACGAGGCTGAGTGATTAGATCTTCTTATATATTTCTCGGGCCGATACCGTGCTCCTCTTCTTTTTAGTCCTAGAAGGATTTTAAAGATTATGTTTGGAGAGGTTCACAGTTATGGAATTCGAACCCAAGGCCGTGCTCCTCTTCTCGTTGTCTCGATATAAGACCAAGACTATCGTCGGAGAAGTTCACTTCGAGGTGCTCCTCTTCTAGCCGTTTTGATGAGTATACGAGATTATCGAAGGAGAAGTTCACAGCAAGATCCATGCTCCTCTTTTACAAGAATCGAGAGATTATTTGTGCGTTGAGGATTCCACGTGTGCATCTTCCACCTCCTTTTCTTATTTGAGCAGCCCCCGAAACTTATAAGATAAGGTTGAAGGCTTGATCGGGTTTCAAGTGAAAAAGGATATTGGAGAAGGCTCAAACGGGTTTACTAGAGGAAATATTACAGGACTATATATTATAATTTGGCCAAGTGAGGAATATCCTAATTGCCCTTATCATTTTCATGACGAACTAACCCAAAGCGAGAATGAGGCCATGAAGCACAAATCAAGACACACGCATTTGAAGTATGACACAGTCAAGGATAAATACTTTGAAAGAATATTGAGGCTCAAATTCTCACATATATGATGTCGGTTTCTGTCTAGTGAAACATACTAAGCTCTTTAGACAAAAGAGTGTGACTTGAATTTTAAGCAAATAACCAAGCATGTATCACAAAAATGTTCTTGTGAGTAAATCAAAATGAACAAAGTCATCGTCATCCCCCCCCCTAATTAGAACTAAATGCGATATTGAAACAAAATAAAATCACGCAAGATATGACAAAGAGTATCAAGAAGCACATGCAATACCACACGAAAACATAATAGAGCATGTTAAGCACATTTCAAGCAAGATTGAGATTCAACATGTCTAACTTAGCGATAAGGAATTGGAATCATTTTTCATCCAATGCCTTAGTGAAAAAGTCGACAAGTTTAAACTCTGTGTTAACAAAATACATATCTATAGTGCCTTTTTCTACATGATCTTTTATAAAATGATAGCGAATATCTATGTGTTTTCTGTGTGAGTGATGAACAAGATTGTATGTAAAGACGATAGCACTTTGAGAACAACTATAAATGGGAATGTTATTAAACTCAAACCCATAGTCGCGCAGTTACGTCCACATCCACAGAATTTGTGAGCATCAACTGGTAGCCACGACATACTTCGCCTCGGTCGTCAAAGTCGATACGCAATTTTGCTTCTTTGAGGATCAACAGACCAACTTATCGCCCAATAATTGTGCTCCGCCTGACGTGCTTTTCCTGTCCATTCGACAACCTGCATAGTCAATGTTAGTATAGCTAATTAACTTGAAATCTGTGCCTTTTGGATACCATAACCCTAAGGTGGGAGTCCCTTTGAGATAGCGTAGGATTCGCTTGACCGCGTGCATGTGAGACTCCTTCGGATCAGCTTGAAATCGAGCGCAGAGGCAAGTCGCGAATATTATGTCGAGTCGGCTTGACGTCAGGTAGAGAAGAGAGCCAATGATACTCCGATAAGTCGTGATGGTGACTGTCATTCCAGAAGGATCAGCATCCAATTTATAGCTTGTTGACATGAGAATACTCATAGATGTGCTCTTGTCTTGATTAAATCTCTTCAGAATATCTCTTATATACTTGGTTTGACTGATGAAAATTCCATCTTCGAGCTGCTTGACTTGTAGTCCAAGAAAGAATTGAAGTTCGCCCATTAAGCTCATCTCGAATTTGGTCTTCATCAGATCACCAAATTCCTGACAGAGTCGTTGATTTGTCGAGCCGAAGATGATGTCGTCGACGTAGACGTGGATGACCATAAAGTCCTTGCCTTGCTTTTTGATGAACAGTGTCGTATCGATTGTTCCTCGTACAAAGTCTGAATTTACTAGAAATTCACTTAGGACATCATACCAAGCTCGAGGGGCTTATTTTAGTCCATAGAGAGCTTTGTCCAATCGATATACATGATCAGGGTATTCTTCATTCACGAACCCTTCTGGTTGAGCGACATAGACTTCCTCCTTTAACACGCCGTTGAGAAAGGCGGTTTTTACGTCCATTTGATAGTCCTTGAAGTCTTTATGAGTCGCGTACGCCAAAAAGAGTCGGATAGCTTCTATTCGAGCAACAGGAGCATACATCTCATCGTAGTCAATGCCTTCTATTGGTTGTACCCTTTGGCTACAAGTCGCGCTTTGTCCCTGATAATTTCGCCGTTCTCGTTCGTTTTATTCTTGAAGACCCATTTGGTTCCTATAATTGTCTTGTCGTGCAGTCGAGGAACTAGGGCCAAAACTTGGAGACGCTCGGATGGGTTGAGTTCGTCTTGCATTGCGATCATCCAATCCGTGTCTTGAAGGGCTTCAGCTACCTTGATTGGTTCTTTTTGGCTTAAAAAACACGTGAAAGTCCGCTTTGAGTAGATGTCCTAGTGCGTACTCCACTCGAAGGGTCTCCAATTATTTGGTCGACGGGATTAGCTCGTGTCCACTTGCGCTCATGAGGCAGCGCCGATGCAGAACCATCATCGATAAGTAGTTTGAGAAATCTTGAATTGAGAGGCTGAGTATCCGTAGGAGGGAAATCCATTTCTGAAGTTGACATTGATGGAATTTCCTCATCTGCATCCGTAGGAGTTTCAACACTGGTTGGTGATTCAGAATCCTGATAGTCTAGAACATCGGTTGGACTTTGGTGGTCGGGAATCTTATTTGGGAGTTTCACCATAGAAGAGGAAGGTGCGTTGCTTGGCAGGGATTGTGATGAAACATGCGATTGAGACTTGTTCCGATAAAAATGTTCAAAGAGAGAGTCCAAGTCCTCCAAATCAGCGGGAATAGCTATTCCTGACGTTGAGACAGACGTTGTCGAAATTCGTTGACTTTGTGCCAACACGCCTATAAGCCTGAGTCTGAACAATCGAGCTTGCTTCATGCTCTCGATCGTTCGCCACAAAGCACTTTCACCCGAAGACCTTGAAGAATGAGATATTCGAAATCCTTTGATTTATTATCTCGTAAGGCGTCTTCTCAAAGCGTTTGTGAATAATCGTCCGATTTTGCGTAAAGCAAGTTGTACTTACTGCTTCAGCCCATATAAAGTGAGGGAGACCGGAATGTATAAACATAGTCCGTGCAGCTTCAACCAGAGTCCAGTATTTCCGTTCTACCACGTCGTTTTGTTGAGGCGTCTTAGCGGCTAAAAATTGGTGA
Organism: Linderniella brevidens; assembly: GCA_004919715.1. Taxonomy (NCBI): domain Eukaryota; kingdom Viridiplantae; phylum Streptophyta; class Magnoliopsida; order Lamiales; family Linderniaceae; genus Linderniella; species Linderniella brevidens. The sequence continues at coordinate 13,040,880 of SWDC01000148.1, forward strand.
CAGATGCCAAGAGACTGATAAAAAGTACTAAGGCGCTGATTCTTGAACTCAGTCCCGTTGTCAGTCCTGATTACTTGGATTTTCTGTTGCATGAGATTCTGAGTTGTATTCACAAAAAATTTATTATTAAGTCTCCAGTCTCATCTTTAGTTCTTAGGAACCTTGTCCAAGTGTAGCAAGAGTAGTCGTCAACAATAACTAGCACATACTTGTGACCGTTGATACTCTGTGTTCGCATCGGTCCACAGAGGTCCATGTGCAGTAATTCCAAAGGTCGAGATGTGGAGGCTACTTGCTTGAGTTTATGTGATGTTCGCTTCATTTTGCCCATTTGACAAGCTGAATACCGATGCTCTAGTTGAAGTGAGATGGTTGGTAGACCATTGACCAACTTTTTAGCACAAAGCTTGTGAAGAGCCTTGAAGATTTAGATGAGACATACATTGATGTCATAAGCTGTTCCTCTGAATTGTCGCCTGAGAGATGAGGCAAACAACAGTCGAAGGTCGTACTGTTGTCAGATTTATTGTGTAGAGATTAGATCTTTGAGCTTCTGATTCTGACTGTTTAGGATTCTGCACTGATCAGTTAGAAATACCACTTGAAAGCCTTTATCGCAGAATTGTCCTATGCTGAACAGGTTGTGTTTGAGACCTTTGACGTATGAGACATCCTTTGTTGTCAGATGCTCCAGAATGATATCTCCAAGGCCTAGAACTGGAGCTGAATCGTTGTTGCCGAATATGACTTTACCGTTGTATCGGTCTTGATAGTTGCTCAACAGTTCTTGATTCCGGTCATGTGTGTGGAGCAACCCGAATCTAGATACCACACATGCTGGATCTGCATAGAAAAGTTTGGAGAGACTTAGATACCCACTTATAAATGAGTCCTCTAGGATTAGCAGATTTAGTGGTTAAAGTTCGTTCACTTATGGTTCCTAAACCTTTGTTAGGAGTAGTTTTAGGTACCCAAACCAACTTAGAGATAGTTGGTTTAGGTGTTACCTCTTTAGGCAACTGAGCCTTTGGGCTTGTGTTGGCCTAGATAGTGTTATAGGAACGGGTGAACCTTACATGGTAAATTAATTTTAGCTCGGGCGGCAAATGTGATGTAAGTCTCAGTCGAGGAGAATACCTTCTCTCAAGCTAGTCTCCTAAGGCGTATGGCTGAGTGAACTTGGATTGGATATCTTAGGTGAGAGAAAGAGTGAATCGAGCTATAAGCTTGCTTAATAGCTTGATCTTGTCTACTTCGAGACTTAAGACTCAGATTTGTCTAGAATGATTGATTTTATTTTTGGAAGTGGAGCCGATTTCAAAATTTGTACTTTTAAAATTAATAGATTTTTAAACACAGGTTGAAGCGACAACATGAAAGGTAGAAACGGCTTTTCTATTACGACGGGTGTCTTTATTTTTAGGTATAGAATTTTTTTTTTTGAAAACAAGTCATTTTCATCAATATTTTTCTTCTTTATTTCTAAGCTAGACACCCACTCCTTAGCATGCTTCGTCTCTTTAATTACTCTATCTGTGGATGTAGTAGAAAAAGAATTAGTAATAGACTTTTTTGCTTTCGAAATTTAAAGACGCTTTTTCTCCCTTGACACTTTTTAGAGAAGTTTTTTCTTTTGAAATATTTTGTAAAACAAAGGGAGAATCGTTCTTTAATTTGGGCTTGTCCTCGATGAATGAGTTTCTTTTAAAATTAAATCAGGACAGGGTCCCTTGACACTTTTTAGATTTGAAATTTCCAATTAAAGCGCATTCTTTTCTGCTTCAAAATTCTTTCTTTTTTTATTCTAAGGTGGAGTTTAAATCAGCTATTTTCTTAACAATAGCAGGAATATAACATAAAGTAGAATTTTTAGAATGATCATTATTTTCTTCTTTGACTTTAGGGATATCTTCTAAAGGATATAATGAAATATAGTCACTAGACAGATGTATCTCTCGCGTTTTGTAACTATTATTCAAATCGGTGTAATCAGAGGGGGTTTCAGTCCTAGTTTTGGCTTTTCTTTTGGATTCTTCTAAGGCATTTATTTGTGAAGCGTTAGTAGAAGCCATTAAAGAAGTTAGTCCTAAACCCACGTACTTGATATCATATAATTGTACATTAATATTTTTCAAGTTACAAGGATTAGTAAAGCCTAAGCCTTCAAAAAGATTATAAAATTCTATATTATGTGGTCGATTAAGAAAAATCGTCTGTTCGGCTTGTCCTCTTTTTATCAGAAGATCATCTAAAGTCTTAATCCTAGAGTAAAACTTCTTACGCTCATCAGAGATTTCCTTATAATTGTTTCTAGAAATTTCTAAATCTCTCTAACTATCGCTAAGAGTTTTACTAAGGTCGTTCATCTTAGTCTCAGACGTAGTTATCCTAGATTCAAGACTAGATATAGTTTCCTTAGAATTAGATAATAGAATTTCTAAGTGAGCTTTCTTACCAAATTGTATTTGGAAGTTCGTTTCGCTAAGTGCTAGTCACTCCTCTAACTCTTTTGAATTTTTCCGATCACTTTTCATGTTAGCATATTAAATTTGTAAAGTTTCTAACATGCTTAATAATGTAGAGTTAGGCGTAGCTACCTCTTGAGACGAGGTTGATTTTTCGTCGTCGTCAGTCTGCTTCGTCGTGCTTGCTTCTGAGATATCTTCAAGACATGTCATGAGAGCTAAGTTTTCCGTTTCAGAATATGTGGTGTCTTTCAGCCAGTGGTCTTGTTCAGCCATTATAGATGCTCCAACTTCCTTTTTTTTAGTTGGAGTTTGCGTCTTTCTTCATTGTCAGACTACAGTCCCTAGCTAAGTGCCCTATTTTGCCACAGTTGAAGCATTTCTGTGGCTCTTTGGCATTCTTGATTTCTGAGGTCTCAGCTGGTCTTTCCTTGTGCTTAGAACTTGAGGTCCGAAGTCGATTAGCTGCGGAGGACTTCTTTTTGTAGAATGTTTTGTTCATAATTTTTGTAATGAAAGCCAATTGCTTCCTCAACTCCTTCATGTCGGGCTCAGAATATGTGTCTAAGTCGTCTTCTTCTTCTGAAGAGTTGGCCATTATTACACTCTTGTTTATGCGAGATCGACTAGTTTTCTTTTCTGAGACAAAGGCTAATGAATCTTCGATCTGTTTGCCCTTCTTCTTCTTCTGGATCTCGTTGACATCTTCCTCGTGTTGAGCGAGATTGTCGAACATGGCGTGGATATCCATCTCATCCAAATCCTTGTTCTGACAAATTTGTATGGATATTTTCTTCCACTCCGGATGAAGAGATGATAGAAATCTGATGTTTACCTCCATATTTGTCTTGAAGACTTGTATTTCCTCATCTGGTTCAATAGAGTCAGGTAGCGCTGATAGAGGTCGTATAGATTTTCCGTTGTCTTAGCTTTGAAAGAGTCGTAGGCTGTGAGTATGTTTGCTTTCTTCGCCTTTACCCCGACTTCGGTCCTTTGCATCATTTTGTGGAGCTCATCCCACATTGCCTTAGCACTTGACAGACTATCTATTTGCATATAGATGTCATTTGAGATGCCTTGCATCAGGAAAGTTTTGGCTCCTAAGTCAGCCTTAGCTCTTAATCTCTCTCCCTCAAAGTATTACTTGGAATTTTAAGTCTTCTACTGCCTGGAATGGTGGGTTATTTGTAGCATCGCCATCTTGGATAAGCCAGAATTAAGCTGGTCCTTCTTGGAGAGAAGCTAGTAGATTCGCAGCTTGATCTTTAGTGTCCAAGAAATTCATAAAGCGGCTTCTCCATAGGTATATTCGCCTCTTATGAGAAGTGGAGGACGAACATTGTTTCCAAGAGAGTAAGCAACCATAGTCGTAGTTGATTGGTAGGATCTCGTGAAGGTTTGGATTTGATTTGGCAAGAGTGCTTCACAAGTGACAAATTTGTTAGTAATGTTTGGTTCGTACTTTAAGCAATTTCCTTTTAGGGCCTATCTCTAATTGTTAGATCCTGAAAGTTATGTTTGAGTAAGAAAAATATTTAGCATAAGAATTGATACTTCAAAATTTTTGCTAAAGGATTTTGAATTTATGATTTTAATCGAAAAGTTTGAGTATCGAAAACGATTATGCGAATGGAAATATTTTTCGAAAGTTTTGAAAATAACAATTTTGATGCTTGATTTGTAAAAAAAATGTTTGCGTTTGAAAGTTCAGTAAGTATGAAAGTTTTTCGAGCAGTAAGTTTTTCGACTTGAAAAATTTCAATCCTTAAAAATGCTAAGTAGAAATAAGCTTTTGTATGATATTAATCGAAAACGTATTACGATCAAAACTGATTTTTAAAAGTGATGATCCAAAATGTTTTTTTTTTAAAAGAATCTCCTATCGAAAATGATTTTCGTAAGTATAGGTTTGTAGAAGGATGTGTATCGAAAATTATTTTCGACTGGAAACATTTTTGCGAGAGTATTTTTCGAAAGTAGATGATTTTCGATTGTGTTTATAGAAAATGTTTTCGTACAACCTGTCGAAAAATGGTTTATCGAAAAATTTGTTATCGAAAAATTAAATTGATCGAAAATCTAAGATTTCAACAAATTTCGATAAGTTTGACTCGATTATTTGACTAAACTTATTCGAGTGCGAAATTTTCGATGGTAAAATACTTTTTCGCTAAGTTTGGACTCGAGAATTAAGACAATCGAAAAACATGTGACTGAAAAGCTTGAGATCGAAAACTTGTTTTCGAAGAACAGGTTTTTCGTGTCGAAAGTGAATATGGATATAACGAAAATAGTATTAGTCAAAAAAATTTACGCTTAGTTACACTTGAAAAAGATTATTTTGTGTGAGGACCAAAAAAACTAATAATCGAAAATAGAGTTTTTCGCGTCAATATAGGAGTAAAACTAGCGAAAACAGTGAAATTGTCGAAAAACTTTTGCGCTAGAGAACTACTCGAAAACTCAACAGTAAAATATCCGAAAAGATTTTCGGGCCAAATTTTCGATCGAAAAACAATCGAAGAACACAAAGCAGTAATCGAACAGTATTACACAAATTCAATTGAGAAACATCAAATTAAACACTGAAGTTCTGGATAATCACTTGAATTTGTGTACTGAACAAGAATAAACACGAGACTAAACACGTTTTAAAGCAAAATCCATCAGCTTTGGTGAAAATTATATCGTTTTCAAACTGCAATCGCAAATAGTGAAATAGAGCAGAATAAAAAATCAAATAAATTCGATGTTCTAAAGGACTGAAATCAGTACGCGGTTCATTCCTAACATGTAATCAAGCACTTTTGCATCAGTATCAACAACCAATTTCGCATAATTCAGCACAGACATCATGTTTCCATTCTCGCGCGCATATTCGATCGAAAAAAAAAAAACAGAACAAAAATTTGATCAAAAAATAGTGAAATTCAATCCAAAAACAATTACGAGCTGTTGATACCAAACGTTAGGTCCTGATTATCAACTACAGTAAATCCTAGACATTAATTCTAGATATTCGAATGGAAATCTGAGATTTGTTACCTCGGTCGAATATCTCCAATGAAGAACACGAGAGAAAAGCTTTTAGTGTGAGAAAGTGTTTGTGTGTTTCTCTCGCTAGAAAGTTAATTGCAAGTCTTTTTGGATTTTTCTATTAACTTTCTCTCTTCAATTCAATAGTGTGTATTGGTACTTATACCCATCTACTCGGCATAATACAATTAAGTCCTACACTAATTAATATACAAATGGTGCCCCTATTTACAAGGATAACTAATAAAATATCACAATTAAAATGTCTTCTTCAGATTGGACTTAGCTTTTGGATTTTCGCAAGCCTAATCTTTATTTTCGCAAGTTTTTATTGTAGTTTGCGATATTATCTTGGTTTTCAACATTTTCGAGCGAAATTGTGGTTATTTTGCTTAGCTTTAAACTCGTCTAGTGTTATAGGACATTTTCGAGAGTTTCTGCAAAGGAACCAAGACCTATTCATCAAGTTTGAGTTATTTTCCAGCAAAATCGGGGTTTATAGATTTTCGAAACTCATTTTCGAACTATCGAAAATTTGCTCGAAAAGAGTTTCGAAGATTGTTTCGCAAAGTGTTTCGAAAATTGTTTCGCAAAGCTCACTCGAAAATATTTTTCGAAACTATACCTCATATTTTGAAAATTATTTTCACAACCTCTTAACTTTCGAAAATTATATTCGCAACTCCTTGACTTTAGAAAATAATTTTAGCAGTGAACATTTCCGCAACTAACATTTTAGCAACTCACATTTTCGAAACTATATCAAAAATCATTTCGGAAATTACTTTGACAAATTTTTCAAACTCATTTCTAAAATCCAGATTTTGGAAACTTTAATTCGAAACTTAATTTTTGCAGCTCGATTTTTGCACTCAAAAACTTTTCGAAATCACATTCTCGCAACCACACTTTCGATAAACAACTTCGAAGATCCAAAATCTCACCCGAATACATACGCATACACAATCCAATAACACACGTAAAGATCCAAACACCTAAAACAAACAATGGACAGTCTAGCCATGGGAAGTGACGTTCGTCCACCAATACTAAGACGGGGAGAATTCACCGTCTGGAGGACTAGGTTCCTAAACTTCATTGAGATAAAAGAGAACGGAGTTAACATCATCCGCTCCCTAGAAGACGGATCAACTCGGTTTTGGACGACCATTCCTGGCGATGCACAGGCAACCCCCGCAATTCTCCCAACTAGAGTACTAGAAACAATGGACCTTGAATTTATCTTAGAGGATCTTGGAATCGAAAAACAACCTTTGTCGAACAAAATCCTAAAAGTTATAGAAGAAAGGATGTTCTTAAGAAACAACATAAGGAACTACGAAGTGGTTCTAGGACTTCGCAAGTCGTTCTTCAAAAGACAAAGATAAAATAGCTCAAATGAAGATCAAACACAAAGGAAAGATTGTTATATCTTAAAAAATTGTGTTCAATTTATATGTTATCTTAGTCCTTATTTTGTATATATGTAGCTTTGGGCTTGATTGCAATAAGCCATAGTTATATGACTACTTAATAAATATACCATTTAACTTGTGGTATATATACATGTAGCTAGAAGTTTACATGTAACAAACGAAAGAGAATTTTGTACACAATGATTCATTTGCAATACAACATAAATTCCGAGAATTACTTTTTAGAGAGAAGTGAGAAAGAATCCCGAGCTCACTGCGGGGCACGCGTGAGATTCCTGTAAAAATTGATGTTAACCTTGACAGAATGACCAAATTCTTCCAAAATAGACGAAATTGGGGACTAAATTTGTTTAGGAGGAATATTAGTGACTAAATCGGTCTACATGGTAAATATTGGAGGATCATTTTTGTATTTTCTCCCTAAATTTAGCCATTAATTGTTGTAAATGTGCAATGCCTTAAATGCACATCACTCGTGAGTTTATGTATGGCTCAAAAATGCTTTTTTGGTGCCATTGTGGTTTTCTCAACAAACGGCATGCATGTTGATGATTTGAGGACTCTATTTGCCATTTATGCACGACAAAGTACACCATTTTGTTAATGCTATATCTATATTATGCATTTGCTAATATTGAATTCTTTTCCCTTTTTGATACATGTCGTCACATGGGTAGTATTTATCATTGTTAGATATAAATAATGTGGCTTATAAGATTGTAATATACACAAACTAGGGAACATCATATGATGATTGTAGGGTGATATTGATAGATAAATGGTGAAGAAAATTTAAAGTTGTGCTTTGTAATTTTATTATCCAATTAGGGGCGTAATTAGTAGTTTTGATAGTGTAGGACCAAATAGTAAATATACCATGTAAATAGGTATAAATACAATGTACACTATCAAAATAATATACAAGTTCATTTTCACAAAATCAGGAGCATTGAATTGACATTCTAAGAGAGAGAAAAGTAGTCGAGAAACTCTCTATCAAGATCTTCAAAGAAGATATTCGATCGAAGGTATATTGAGAGATTTATCATTCGAATATCTAGAATTCATGCTTAGATTGATCGGTAGTTGATAAAATAGGACCTAACAATTGGTATCAGAGCATATCGTGATTGATTTTGGACTGAATTTGCGATTTTAAGTTCAAAATAATTTTCCAGATATTTCGATCGAAAAACTTACGTGACTTATATTTTGATCAATATGCTTAATGTTTGCGAATTTTGTTGAATGATCTTGTTGATTAAGTGATAGATTTTATGTTAGGAATGATTTACGTACTGATTTCAATCGCTTAGAACGTCATATTAATTCAGATTTTCGATTTAGATCAATATTTGCGTTTGCGACTAAGTTTTGATTTCGATTTGATTTTTGTAATATTTGATATCTTTTGCTGTAAAACGTGGTTAATCTTGTGTTTGCTTATATTAAGAACGAAGAAACGAGTGATTATCCAGAATTTCATCACCTAACTTGAACATCTCGGTTGAATCTGGAATTTTCACTGTTACATTGAACTTTGGTGTTCTTCGATCGGATTTTCGATCGAAAAACTTGGCTCGAAAATTAATTTTCGAATAAGTTTGCAGACGAGAAATTTTTCGATGACAAACACTGTTCTCGTGTGTTTTACTCAAATATAAGACTCGAAAAACATTATTTCGATAATCAGTTTGTCGATTCATATATAAATATCTTTTTCGAGTGTAATAAAGCGTAATTTTTTTTTTACGTATACTGTTTTCGCTAAATAAATATATAATTTTGACTCGAAAAACTTGTAATAGTAAAACAAGTTTTCGATCTCAAGATTTTCGATCATCTAAATTTTCGAGTAAAAAATTTAGCGAAAACATATTTCGATCGAATAATTCACACTCGAAAAACTTTGAGTCAAACTTAACAAAATTTTTCGATCACTATTAATTTTTCGATTACAAATTTTTCGTTAAACGTTTTTTAGATCAACAATTATTCGACAAACTATTTTTCGACAGGATATTTACTCTGCAAAACTCTTACGTTCGAAAAATAATTTTCGATAAATACAACGAAAAACTTATACAATCGAAAATCTTTTTCGATCATAGGTTCGAATTTTTTTTTAATCGAAAACTTTGTTGTTCGAAAAACTTTTCGGTCACTGCTCAAACACACACACATTTTACACTATTTTGAAAGAAATCAAATTTAATAATTTTCAAAACTTACGAAAAATATTTGTCTCGGAATTATCTTCTACGATACTCAAAATTTTCGTTTTTAAATACAAAATTATTTAACAAAATTTTGAAGTATCAATTCTCATATCAAATATTTTTAGAAATCAAAATAATTTCTCTTTAACAACCGAAAAATAGGTACGAAAGGGAAATTGTTTAAAGTACGAATCAAACATTACTAACGAAGTTGTCACTTGTGAAGGATTTTTCATTACAATTCCAATCTTTCACGAAGATCCCAACCAATAACCTACAAATGGATGCTTACTCGCTCGGAAATGACGTCCGCCCTCCAATTCTTGGAGAAGCCGATTCATGAACTTCTTGGAAACAAAAGAGCAAGCTACAAATTTGATAGCTTATCTTCAAGAAAGTCCCGCTCAATTTGGCTCATCCAAGAAGGCGATGCCACCAATAATCCTCCCATACCCGCCCTCACGAAGACTCAAAATTCCTAGTGAATACACCGAGGGGGAGCGATTAAGAGCAAAAGCAGATTTAGGAGCCAAAATTTTCCTAATGCAAGGAATTCCTAACGACATCTATATGCAAATAGATAGTCTATCTAGTGCAAAAACTATGTGGGACGAGCTCCACAAGATGATGCAACAGATCGAAGTTGGAGTCAAAGCCAAGAAAACAAATATTATAACCGCTTACGACTCATTCAAAGCCAAGGCAGAGGAAACCGTTTATGAACTCTATCAACGCTATCTAACTCTTCTTAATGAGATGAGGAAGATAAATATCTTCAAGACCAACATGGAAGTCAACATCCGATTTCTTTCTTCTCTTCAACCAGAGTGGAAGAAAATATTCATGCAAATCCGTCAAAATAAGGATTTGGAAGAAATGGATATCCACGCCGTCTTTGATAATCTCGCCCAACTCGAGGAAGATATCAGCGAGACACAAAAAGAACTTAAGGGCAAGCAGATCGACGATTCTATAGCTCTTGTTTCTGAAAGAAAAACAAAATCTGAATCAGACTCCGAACCCGATAAGAAGGAGTTCAAGAAATAGTTGGCTCTCATTTCTAAATTGATGAGCAAAAAGTTCTACAAAAAGAAATCCTCTTCCTCGGCAATAGACTTCGGACATCAAGCTCCAAGCACAAGGAAAGACCGGCCGAGTCCTCAGAATCTAAAAACGCCAAAGGAACCACAAAAGTGCTATAATTGTGCTATAATAGGGCACTTCGCTAGAGAATGCAAACTTCCCAAGAAAAAGGACGCCAACTACTACTCCAAAAAATTCCAACTCACTAAACAAATTCCAACTCACTAAACAAAAAGAGGCTGGAGTAGCACTGATGGCCGAACAAGAGCATTGGCTGGAACACCACAGATTCTGACATGAAAATCTCGCTCTCATGGCATACCTCGAAGACGCCTCAAATGATAACTCTTCAAGAAGGCCTGACGACGACGACGATAAAGCATCTTCTTCATCACAAGAGGTAACAATGTCTCAATCCACATTATTAAACATGTTAGAATCATTACAAATTAAGTACTCTAACATGAAAAATGAACGTAAAAGAACTAAGGAATTAGAAGAAGAGAGACTAGCTCTTAGTGAAAACAATTTCCAAAAGCAATTAGATAAGAAAATTCGTTTAGAAATTCTTTTATCTAAGGCTAAGGAAAAAATATCTAGTCTTGAATTATCAATAGCTACCTCTCAGACTAAAGTCAATGACCTTAATAAGACTCTTATCGATTGTCAGAGAGATTTAGAAATTTCTAAAAATAATTTCAAAGAAATCTCTGACGAACGTAAGAAACTTTACTCAATGATAAAAACTTTAGATGATCTTCTAACGAAAAGGGGTCAAACGGATCAAACTATTTTTCTAAATCAACCTCTTGATATAGAATTTTATAATCCTAAAGAAGGCTTAGGTTTTAACAATCCCTGTAACTTGAAAAAGGTCAATGTTAAACACATATATGTTATCAAGTACATGAGATTAGGATTAACTTCTCTAATGGCCTTTACTAATTCTTCAGAAATAAACGCCTTAGAAGAATCTAAACGAAAAGCCACAAATATGACTGACATTCCCTTTGACTACACCGACTTGAATAATAGTTACAAGACAAGGGATCTCAACCTGTCTAGTGACTATAATTCATTATATCCCCTAGAAGACTTTTCTAAAAATAAGGAAGAAAATATTGATCATTTTAAAAATTCCACTTTCTGTTATATCCCAGCTATTATTAGGAAAATAGCTGATTTAAACGCTTCCTTAGAAATAGAAAGAAAGAATTTCAAAACTGAACAGAATGAGCTTTTACTGGAGATTTCTAATCTCAAAACCTCCTCTACTTTAAAAACTTGTCCTGGTTTTTCTTTGAAAGAAAAATCATTAATTAAGGACAAGATTACATCTAAGAAAACACCTTCCATTATTTTTCAAAATATTTTAAAAGAAGATAAATCTTCTTTAAAAATAGTAAAGGGAGGAAAAGAATCCTTAAATGCTTCAAAAAGGAAAAAGACTCTTTCTAACTCTTTTTCTACTCCATCCACAGGTAGAGTTGAAAAAGAGGTGAAGCATGCAAAGGAAAGAGTGCCTAATGTAGAATTTCAGAAGAAAAATGATAGAAATGTCTTATTTTCAAAATTTTCTTCTGTATCAAAAACTATGGACACTCGCAAGAAGACAGCCGTTTCAAACTTTAATGCCGTTGCTTCCATTTCTGTGTTAAAACCCATTAATTTTGAAAGCACAAATTTTGAAATTGGGTCTACTCCAAAAATTATAAACAATCATTCTAAGACAAATGCAACTATTAAGTCTCGTAGGAAACAAGATCCAGCTCTTAAGAAAGCTTATAGCTCCATACATTCTTGTCATCACCTAAGGTACCCAGTCCACGTACATTTAGCTAAACACCTTAGTAGACTAGCTAGAGAAAAGATTTTCTCAAGCAATAAGACAAATCAATCATTTGTTCGCGCTGAAATTAACCTCCCATGTAAGATTCAACCTCACTGGGTTCCTAAAATACCAACTAGGCCAACACAAGCCAACAAAGCGTTTCTCTTGATTGTAGTTTGATCGACCTTCGACAGCTGTTTGTCTCATCTCACAAACTACAATCAAGAGAAACATCTTATGGCATCAACGCTTGTCTCATCTAAATCACAAAGCTCTTCACAAACTCTTTGTTAAAAAGTTGGTCAACGGTCTACCAACAATCTCTCCTCATTAAGAGCATCACTGTTCGGCTTGTCAAATGGGAAAAATGAAGCGAGCATCACACAAACTCAAGCAAGTTGCTTCTACATCTCGACCCTTGGAATTACTTCACATGGACCTTTGCGGACCAATGCGTACACAAAGTATCAACGGTCGTAAATATGTGTTAGTAATTGTCGACGATTATTCTCGCTACACATGGACAAGATATCTCCGAACTAAATATGAGACTGGAGACTTGATAATAAGCTTTGTGAATACAACTCAGAATCTCCTGCAAAAGAAAATCCAAGTGATCAGAACGGACAACATGATTGAATTCAAGAATCAGCGTCTCAACAACTTTTATCAATCAATTGGAATTATTCAACAATTCTCAGCCGCAAAAACGCCTCAACAAAATGGTGTCGTAGAAAGGAAGAATCGGACTTTAGTTGAAGCTGCAAGAATAATGCTCATATACTCCGGTCTCCCTCACTTTCTATGGGCTGAAGCAGTGAGTATAGCATGTTTTACTTAAAATAGGACAATTATTCACAAACGCTTCGAAAAGACGTCATATGAGATAATTAATCAAAGAATCCCAAATATCTCATTTTTCAAAGTATTTGGTTGCAAATGTTTTGTGGCCAACGATCGGGAGCATCGAAACAAGTTCGATCCCAAAGCCTTTGAAGCCATCTTTGTCGGATATTCCTCTACTTCCAAATCATATTGTGTCTACCTCAAGTCTTCTCGTACAATTATTGAAAGCTACAACGTCACCTTTCAAGAAATGACGGATTTGGCTTTTGAACAAAACAGTTCAGCACCCGAGCTTATAGGCGTGTTGGCACAAGGTTAACAACTTTCGACAACTTCTACCTCAAAGTCAAGAGAAGCAATTCCTGCCGACTTGGAAGATTTAGATTCACTGTTTGAACATTTTTATCGGAACGAGTTTCAAATGCCTGCTTCCTCTCATTCAATACCAAGCAGTGCTCATTCTCCCTCTACGAAAGAAATTCCAATTGATACTCTCACTCCTCAGACTCCAACAAATGTTCAAGAATCTCCTAATTCTGAATCTTCAACTAGTGCTGCAGCTCCTTCAAATGCAGATAAGGAAATACATTCCAATTCAACCTCAGAATTGAATTTCCCATCTACGAATGATCAACTCATCAATTCAGGATGTCTCGATCTACAAACCAACGAAGAATCTACTTCGGTTATTCCTCATGAACGCAAATGGGCTCGAGCTCATCCTATCAACCAAATCATCGGTGATCCTTCAAGTGGAGTACGCACTAGGACGTCCACTCAAAGCGGCTTATTCGCATGCTTCTTAAGCCAAAACGAACCAATTAAAGTAGCTGAAGCTCTTAAAGACCCGGATTGGATAATCGCAATGCAAGATGAACTCAACCAATTCGAGCGTCTACAAGTTTGGACGTTAGTTCCTCGACCGCAAGGCAAAACAATAATTGGTACTAAATGGGTTTTCAAGAATAAGAAGAACGAAAACGGTGAAGTTATCAGGAATAAAGCACGACTCGTAGCCAAGGGATACAATCAACAAGAAGGAATTGACTACGACGAGACGTATGCTCCGGTGGCACGTATCGAAGCAATTCGACTATTTTTAGCATACGCGGCTCATAAAGACTTCAAAGTCTATCAAATGGATGTTAAAATCGCCTTTCTCAACGGCGTATTAAAAGAAGAAGTCTACGTCGCTCAACCCGATGGATTCGTGCACGAGAACATTCCTGATCATGTCTGTCGACTGGACAAAGCTCTTTATGGACTAAAACAAGCCCCTCGTTGTTGGTATGATGTCCTAAGCGAATTTTTAGTCAAGTCCAACTTCATAAGAGGCACCATCGATGCGACACTCTTCATCAAAAGACAAGGCAAAGACCTGATGATCGTTCAAGTTTACGTTGATGACATCATCTTCGGTTCGACTAATTAACGTCTCTGTCAGAAATTTGGTGAACTCATGAAGACCAAATTCGAGATGAGCTTAATGGGAGAACTCCAATTCTTTCTTGGCCTACAAGTAAAGCAACTCGAAGATGGAATCTTCATCAGTCAAACCAAATATATCCGAGATATTCTGAAGAGATTTAATCAAGACAAGAGCACACCGAATTAATACTCCTCTCAACAAACTACAAATTGGATGTTGATCCGTCTGGCAAGGCAGTCAACATCACAATCTATCGGAGCATTATCGGATCTATTCTCTACTTAACGTCCAGCCGACTCGACATCATGTTTTCCACTTGTCTCTGTGCTCGTTTTCAAGCTGACCCAAAGGAGTCCCACATGCAAGCAGTCAAGCGAACTCTACGCTATCTAAAATGAACTCCCAACTTAGGGCTATTGTATCCTAAAAATACTGATTTTAGATTAATTGTCTATACTTACGCTGATTATGCAGGTTGTCGAATGGACATAAAAAGCACGTCTGGCGGAGCACAATTTTTAGGAGAAAAGTTGGTCTGCTGGTCCTCAAAGAAACAAAATTGTGTGTCAACATCGACGGCCGAGGCGGAATACGTCGCGACTGCCAGCTGTTGCTCGCAAATTCTATGGATGCGGACACAACTACGCGATTACGGGTTTGAATTTAATAACATTCCCATTTACAGTGATTCTCAAAGTGCTATTGCCATTACTTGCAATCCTGTTCATCATTCACGCACGAAACATATAGACATTCGCTATCATTTCATAAAAGATCATGTAGAAAAATGCACTATAGATGTGTATTTTGTTAAAATGGAGCTTCAACTTGCCGACTTATTCACTAAGGCATTGGATGAAAGACGATTCCAATTCCTTATTGCTAAATTAGCATGTTGAAGCTCAATTTTACTTGACATGTGCTTTACATGCTCTACTATGCTTCTACTTGATACTCTATATGCTTCTCGATATTCTTTGATTATCTTGCGTGACTCTATCCCAAACTTAAATAAAAAAATAGTATATAAATAATAAAAAAAAAAAATGGGGGCTGACGATAATTTTGCCTATTTTGAATTACTCACAAAAATATTTCTTTGATATATATGCTTAGTTCTTTGTCTAAAAATTCACGTCACAATCTTTTATTCAAAGAGCTTCGTTTGATTCACTAGACACAAAGCCACATCATATATGTGAGAATTTAAACCTCAATAATTTTTTTTAGTGTGTCACACTTCAATTGACTATTCTTTTGTTTGTACTTCGTAGCTGCATTCTTACTTTTGTGACTATTTCGTCATGAAAATGATAAGGGCATATTAGGAAATTCCTCACTAGGCCCAAATTATAAATCCTTTAATTTTTCCCCTAGAAATCCCTTTTTGACCTTCTCCGACATTCTTTTTCGTTATCAAACCCAATTAAGCCTTCAACCTTATACACAAGAATGGGGTTACTCAATCAAGAAAAAGAGGGGGAGAGCAAAAGAAGATGCACATGATGAATTTCTCACTCATTATAGAAGAGAAACACGGATCTCACTGTGAACTTCTCCTAGATAATCTCGTATACTACTAGAAGAGAAGCACCTCGAAGTGAACTTCTCCAACGATAATCTAGATCTTATAAATAGAGAAAATGAGAAGAGAATCACGGCCTTGGGTTCTAATTCCATAACTGTGGAACCTTCGAAAGGAACACGGTCTCGACCCAAAAAGAAGTTCTAATCTCTCAAAGTTTGTAAAGAAGACGAGACTCATCTTGAGCACGAAAAGCTAAAGGATCAGAAATGATATCATAAAGGGCCCCTGGAATTGAAGAATTTTTAAGCTTACTAATCCCAAAAATTACCCTACCCTTTTAGTCAAAGCCTAAATATAATCCCTTCAAAGTCCCTTTGATTCAAAATGATGAACTTTCACTTAGTAAGTTGATTAAATACGCTACGATAACAAATTAATTGATATTATTTTGTCGTGTTGATATGAGTGATATATCTGCTAAATATTTCCATGATAAAAATAAATTGAGTAGTATGAGCGAAACTTGCGAGAGTTGTCGAAGTGATTCATACTATGATCTTAGAATATTAGTCTAGTTACATGATTTTATGGCAAATTATTATTTTATATGTCATAAGAAATTTTTGTGTGATAGTATTCAAAATGTCCCATCCGACCCCAAAACAAAAATATTTTTGAAATTTTTTACTTGAAAATATCTTTCGCACATTTTAAATGCATTAAACGTGCATTGGCTCAGAATTGATAAAATGCGAAATTTTCTTTAAGAACGCAAAATTTTATTGAATCTATGCTGAATTGTTTAAAATGCGTTACTTGTCCTTAAATAGTAAATTTTCATATGTCGAATTGTACTAAATATGTGCTTAAAATGCCGAAAAGCTAAATCGTGCAATTGTTGAGGGGGAGTTTTATATGAGAATTTATTATTATCTCCTATATGATTTAATTATAAAACATGACTTCTAACATTTTTTTAAGCATCACAAAAAATTTAGAGCTCATCCGAGGAGTCAAATGTTGAATTTCATCAACATTAGGAGAAAATTTCACCTCTTTCAGAAATATAGGGAGTATTATGCAATTTATTTTTTAATCCATAAAAGATTAAACTCTTGTTTAATCAGACCTGAATTTTAAATAAAGCCCAAAATTAAATTTTTTGGCCCAATGTATTTTTACCTTACCCGATCGTAAAGTATTAATACCACTTTATCGATCGAAAAACTCACTCACACGCAACTCATTTCCATCGAAAAACTTTTCGACTTCTGAAAAATACTCTTCGACCTCCGGCGATATAAACCAAAAATCATCTTATCTCTGAGATTTTCTCACTAAACTCGCCCATTTCGAAGGTAGAAATACGTTTCGAATCATTTTCTGTTAAAAAACATACGATTCGCAAGCAATTTCACGAAAGCATTTGAAGAAATTTCATATTCATACTTTTTCAACTAAAATCGATTTCAAACTTTCAAATCAACATGTTAAACTCGACCTTTTGGGTTAAAATCATGATATTTGGATTCGCAACTGTTTTCTGAACGTTCCGAACCCAGATTAACTCATGATTTACCCAGAAATCGAAGATTACGTTTCACGCGTTTACTGGTTGATTTGAAAATTTTTCGATCGAAAAAGTTCGTATCGCAAACAGTGTCGTCGAAGAACTTTAGTTTTCGTTAAGTTTAATTCGATCGCAAAACTCAGCATCGAAAACCTTTTGTTTTCGATATATTTTAATTCGATCGAAAAACTACGCGGCGAAAACATAATTTTTCGATTATATTTTATTGGATCGCAAAAGTGAGCGGCGAAAACTTTAAGTTTTTCGATATTCTTTTATTCGATCGCAAAACTACGCGGCGAAAAACTTATGTTTTTCGACAACTTTTTATTCGATCGAAAACTTACTCAGCCGAAAACTATTGTTTTCGATAACATTTTATTCGATCGTAAAAGTCATCGGCGAAAACTTGAGTTATTCGACACATTTTTATTCAATCGCAAAATTTAACTATCGAATAAATTGTTACTCGAATAAAAACACGCTGAAAAAGACTTAGAAAATTTTTCAAGACTTAGAAAATTTTCGATCGTAAAAATTAACTTTAGAATAAATTTTCGATCGAATAAAAATACGCTTCTATGACTTAGTCAATTTTACAAATTTTTCAAAATTTTTCACTAAGTCTTTCGAACATAAACCTTAATACTTACAATTTTCTCTAAATACATTTTAATCCCGTTTAGTTGCATATGAAATTTCCCAACTAATGAATTATCGTTCATTCTTTACAGATATGGCAACTCCAAACTACCCAAACATATATCCCATTGGAAGTTATATGCCAGTTCAAGATAACAACTTCCAACTAGACCTTACAACGTTTCGGTGTCTGGATGAAGTCATCATATCCATCCTCAAAGGACACCCACTATGGCCAGTCTTGACCAGGACGTCTATCGTACCAATGGTCCATCTCCAGCAATTCTGGGGAAGCATGAAGAGTTTCGTCAACGGCGATAACGTGGAATATATGACGAAGATCAACACAAGACATATCGCCCTGACGAAAAATCTGATGGCCATGGTGCTCGATCTCCCGCACTACGACGAATATGATCAACTTCCAACGGACGCGGAGATCGTAGAAGATATGCTCCGGATGGGATACAAACCCCCGCTGACAAAACTGGCGAACTTTCAAAATAGCAGGATTCCCCATCCGTGGAAGACGTTGCTCGGCATAATCAAGAAATGCATCACCCCAAAACACTCCGGTTTCGACAAGGCAAATGAGAATATTCTTCGCATCTTTCATGGAGTGATCTTCTCCAAGAAATACGACGTGGCTCAGCTAATTTGGAATGACTAGTGGACCAGATGCGTCAAAGGGAGACAAAGTCGAAGGCCAAATCTCTCACCTATGTACGGTGGTTCCCAATGCTGATCTCACACTTCATGGACATCCATCCAGAGATCCCAAGACTACCACCAGTTGGGGAATACATTCCGCCGACCTAGCACTCCAACCAATGTTGATCCCTTTGGAGCTGCTCCGACTAGCTGATCCAACGGAAGAGGCCCACCAAGACTACTGTCAAAACAACTCCATCACGGAGAAGATGGTACGAGCCTTGGATCCAGCTCCGGCACCTTCTCAAAGGGAATTGCTGGTGGAAACAACGGAGCTCGAAGCCACGGCTCAGGATATGGAGACACCGGCCGTCGAGCCCGAAGGTGTTCCTCAAGATGTTTCTCCTGAGGCCACTGACTCAGATGAAGAATACAGACTCCAAAGAAGGGGCTCTCGCCGACAGCAAATCTCGGCCCCATCTGTATCTCCTTCAACAGTACCAGCTTCGGTGCCAACATCTCCACCACCAACGGATCAGCAAACTACACAGATTCCAATTGAATCTGTTTCAACACTCGTAGAGGTGATACCTATTGTATCATCTCAAGGATTGGGTGGAAGCCCTATTGGACCCCCCGATATCTTCAGAGCCAACAATAGGCCAACCCATCGAAGTGGTGACTTCAGGGTTGACAACGAATGTCCCAGGACGTTTCGGACAATCAAGACCTACTCAAGGCGGCACATCGGAAACCTTTTCCGATGTTGTGACAGTGGAGCGCCTCCCTGGCCTCACTCCACCAATGATCATGACGGAGCAACGTCTACAGGAAGCGCTCTCCACAGCCATGTCTTCTCTTGAAGATCGTCTGATGGATCGCATGCTAAAAGCCATCGAGACTTCCCGAAGAGATACCGGGAAAGCACCAAATTTCGAGGCTGCTCCGACCAACACACAAACCACCCCTGTTTCCTCACCACCTCTTACCACCACCATACACACCCCCATACAACCCACCCTCACCACCCCTACTCCGCCACCTTCTCTCATCAACGCCTATACCATCCTGATCACCCAGCTCCACGATATACTCATCTCCCGCCTCATCGCCTTAGAGACCATGACCCCCGCTGAAGAGAGTCTACAAAAGGCTGGTAGGTGAACCAGAGCCGCCAGCACAAACAAGGTGCCGAGAAGAAAGCTCCCGCACCAAATGAAGACATGACGATCCCGACGATCTGGATCGTCATGAGGGGGAGAAACGGCAACGAGTTACACGGAGCGGCCGTTGATTGAGTCGAGAACAAACAAAGACTCAATAAGCTGGAGGATCATCCTCAAACCCACCAACCACACAACCCACAACCCGCCAACAAACAACCACACCTCCCACTACATCCCACACACTACCACTCTCTCCTACAAATCCAAATCCAATCCCGACCCCTAACCTCCTCCAAGCCCAAACAAAAGCAGTCGTCTACGATCCACATCTGATCGTAGACGATTATATCGTAAATGAGAAATGGATGACGCAATGGGAACCAGAGGAAGCTGCTCAAGCTCGACTCTCAAACGTCAGATATTTCTTACAACAAGCTTCAGTGGACCTGGTGCTGCTTGAAGATGAAGAACTTCAAGAACGCGAGAACTACAGTTCTGCTCTCCCAGAGCTACCAGAGATGATTAGGCACAGAGTCGACTCTCCTCCCCCTTTAGAGTCGAGACGCTGTTGGAGAATGTCAGAATTGAAGTCCCGTTTATTGAAGACGTTAGAAAGCAGATCTGGAGGGCTCCAAAAAAAAATAAAGAAGCTCAACAAACTTAATCTACGGGGCATCTCACACTCGGAAGATAGGAAGAAAATGGAGCACATCTTCATGCTCAACTATTTTGGCCCCGATCGGAGTGGCATCCCAACTGATCAACTGAAGAAAAATTTCAGGGACAAGCCACCGATTCTCCAACTCATCGGAGTATGTATCGCATACGATCGGAAGATACCCAACCCCTATCTACATCATTGAGCGAGAGAGCAGCAACCGCACTCGAGAAGAGATAGATGAAAGCTATCTCCCTTTCCTTCCACCGGATGAGGTCTACCATCTGTATCAGAGTACAAGAGAAAATATCAGACGCACTCCGGATATATCAAGACTGAAGGACTCGAGGGACTGAAGAGATTCATGGTGCAACAGATTAAGTATCACACCGCACACGACCTTCAAATCTCTTTAGAGAATAATATGAAGAAGGTCAACATGGAGTCTCCGCTCATGAAGGGCTTCCCACTCAACAATTTTCCCGAGAACTACATCTCAAGAAACCTGGTCTCGCCATAACCTATCGGAATCCAGTCATTGGAAAGACCATGGCTATGATGAAGTAAAAGATCCACAAGTTCTGGGACAGGACACTAAAATTAGTGAGGAAGAACATCCAGAAAAGATTGGGAGAGATCAGCGAAGAGACAATCTTTGAAGATCTTTGTGAAGAAGAGGCCTCACTCTTAAATAAGCTTCTGGATGCGATAAATGAGAGATTGGAGCTGAGGAATGTTGTTCGACGATACGAGGCAGCATTGGGATTGCGAAAATCGTTTTACGCCCGACAAGGATAAAAGGAGCTGAAACAAAGACAAGCACAAATGGGGAGATTGAAGAGAATTTAAAGTTGTGCTTTGTAATTTTATTATCCTTGTAATTAAGGGCGTAATTAGTAGTTTTGATAGTGTAGGACCAAATAGTAAATATACCATACCATGTAAATAGGTATAAATACAATGTACACTATCAAAATAATATACAAGTTCATTTTCAGAAAATCACGAGCATTAAATTCACATTCGAAGAGAGATAAAAGTAATCGAGAAACTCTCTCTCTCAAGATCTTCAAAGAAGATATTCGATCGAAGGTATATTGTGAGATTTATCCTTCGAATATCTAAAATTCATGCTTAGATCGATCGGTAATTAATAAAATAGGACCTAACAAATGGTTCCACTATATTACGTGGAGAAACTCTTGAGAGTGAAAAGGAAAAGACTTACTATTTCTCTGCTGAACTATCCAAGCGCCAGAATGGTTCTTAGATCGGTTGAAGGTGAACGTGTTGCTGCTGGATGGCCGAGTGGCTGGCTGGATTGGCTGGTGAGGCTATCGAAGGTATGGTCTTTTTCACCATATAATGTTAAACCATATTAAATTTAGCCATGTGTCATAATGAAATTCATTGCGTCTTAAATGTACATCATTCTTGAGTTTATGTCTGACGCAAAAATATTATTATACTGCTACTGTTTGCTGTCGTTTCTGAAAAAAAGGCATGCATGTTAATCATTTGAAGGCTCAAATCTCATTTATTGACGACAAAATAAACCATTTGGTTAATGCTATCTCTATATTATGCGTTTGCTAATATTGTATTTCCCCCCTTTTCTGATGCCTATGTCTCTACCCTGAACCATCCAAGACCATGTCTCTACCGGATGGCCACATGGCTGGCTGCACTAGCTGATGAGGCTATCAAAAGGTATGGTTCTTTTTTACCATATAATGTTAAACCATGGTAAATTTAGTCATTAATTATTGTAAATGTATCAATCCGGCTAAATTTACATCATTCTTAACTTTACGTATGACTCGAAAGCTTTCGACTATCTTGCGTGAGAGAGAGAGAGAGAGAGAGAGAGAGAGAGAGAGAGAGAGAGACTTTTACTCCTATTGTTTGTTTGTTTATGGTTCTCTCAACAAAGGGCATGCATGTTGATGATTTGAGGACTCATATTTCATTTATGCATGACAAAGTACATCTTGTAAATGTAATATCTATATTATGCATTTGCTAGTATTGGATTCTTTTTCTTTTCCTATTGTCACATGATTGTATTTATTATTGGGCTATTAATAATGCGGCTTACAAAAATTGTAATATACATAAACTAGGGAACATCAGATAACGAGTGTAGGGCATGGTTTTGAAACCGAATTTTGGAATCGAACCGAAAATTTTAGTGGTTTAACCGGTATAAAACTGGAATAAAACTGGTGTCTCTAGATATACTAAAATTATATTTTATGAATATATCAATCAAATAATGTGTTGTGAGATTAAAAAGTAATAGTAAAATGGGGTGTAAAGAGTTAAATTTATAAAATTGAGGGTTTAGTTAATTAAAGTACAATGTATTAAGGAGATAAAAAAATTAAATGTAAAATGAGGTGTCAAAAATTAATTAAAAATAGAATTTAATATGCACTAGAAAAGATTTGAACTCACAACCTTGAAAAAATAAAATCTAAACCACTAACCACTAGGCTCAAGAATATATTTAGTCTTTTTATATATATTTTTTGGTTTTATTCCTTTTTTTCGATTTTTTCTTTTTTTTTTTTAAATAAAGCTGAACCGGACCGGACCCGAACCGGAATTCCGATCGGTTCGCAGTTTTCCGGTCAGAACCGGCCGGTCCGGTCCGGTCCGGTTCTGAGAACCCTGGTGTAGGGTGACATTGATAAATAAGCAAGTGAATGGTTCCACTATATTACGTGGAGAAACTCTTAAACCGCAAAGTATAAGGGATTAGCCATGATATCGAGCAACTTGTTGATGGCTAGCTAATTACGATCCCTTCTCCGATGATATGCGGGCGGCAAGGTGGTGAAGGCAAGAGCGATCACGCAGACCCCGCGGTGTGTTCGATCAACATACCTCCTTGGATGTCTAGAGGAGAATTTGACCGAGACAGAGTTGCTCTGCGAGCTTCTTGTGTTTTTCGATTTCTTCCTAAGAGAATCATAGCTTCGAGCTCCCCTTATATAGGGTAAGTGGTTAAGATATTTTGTTCTCATTTGAATGTTAAAATCATATCTTTTGAATATTTGATTTTCCAAACGTTTTCAAAGATAAAAGATATTATTGTTAAAATCATATCTTTTGAATATTTGATTTTCCAAACGTTTTCAAAGATAAAAGATATTATTTCAAAATTAATATCTTTTCCAATATATGATTTTCAAAGATCATATATTACCAACAAACGAAAATCATTTAATATCTAATATTAATTTTTGAAAAATTATATTAATGCAAATACTTAATTTACTTTTTCAATAAATCACAGCAAAATACCACTTTTACCATTCACAATATCTAAACTTATTATCAAATAATAAAATAAATATTCTTACACTTATTAAAATAAAATTCGGTCAAGCCCAAATTTGATTTTCCGACTTTAAGTCCGATCTCTTTTAATGATACTACATTGGTGATTTTTTTTAAAAATCGACTCTCTTGGTTTGTCTTAACCGCCACTGGGAGGAAGCCAAGGGTTATAAAAGCACCCACCCAGTCTTCTGATAGCATATCGATCCCTAGTTAAGTACGAGGTTCGATCTAATCTTAAATTCAAGAACCAACTATATATTATATAATCTGCGTATAATCCATTCATTGATGTCCTTGTCTGGTGAGAGTCATGCAACGTCAAACTCACTGAACGCGACTCTATGATAGATCATGACTAGCGAAATTACGAAACTGCACTCCACGACCTATGCGAGCCCAACTTTAATGCTTTGGTCAAAGATTTAGTAATATATCGTCCCCGAAATTCTCGTAAGAGATATTACCCCAGTTAACTCGAGGTCATGAATCACGCTAGGCAGTTGTAAAATCCCGATAGATATTTGTCCGGGCAAATTGAGTCAAGACTTCAGCACAATTTCCTTCTATTTGGTGTCCTTACAGCAATCATGCTGATAACTACTCTGTTGTCAAGATCACATTTTGCCGCGAACTCATGCACTCCACCTCGACAAATCAGGCCTAACAAAGATACTGACACGTCAAGACCTTGAAGCCAACTTCGACGTTGACTCTTCCGGTCTAAGGTTCACATAACCTACTATATTCAGTCGATCATCCCATCATGTGATCGGTTCGGTCCTACTACATTTCAAATATAGACAATCCCATGATTCGTTATGCATCAATGTCACGAGTTTCCACTTTCCAATTGAATACCGACACGGAAGACAAGTCGACAAACAAGTCGTAATCATCGATCCTATCACTATATCGAAAATTCAGACTTGTGGACTAATTTAACCCTAGAGGATAATAGCTCATCGACGTCCCCCCTCTGCTCCGCAGAATCGATTACTAAACTCTAATGTTAGGTTTTATTTATTTATCTTCTTATTCAATGCCCTTGTAAAAATTTAAGATAAATAACAATAACATGCCTTTAATATAGAGTAAAACACAAAATTCAATAACTATTATTTAAAATAAACTATCCGAATGCAATATTCTGTATCCGAATACTACATGGATCGTAGCCTTAATTCATACAATCCTCGAAATGACATTCCAAGAGCACATTTCCAATATCATCCTTTGATGACAAAAGAAATGGCTCCCTGTTGCGTAATACGGCCTCACTGAACTCTGACTGAAAACCTTTAGCAGGGCCAGAAACGAAATTAGCCCTTAAATTCAATTATTCCTCCAGCTCTAATTCAAAAGTATGTATGCACAAAAAATAAAACATATGATTGCTGGGTATATACTTGTCCAAGGAAAGGAAACCACAGAGTAAGACCACGCTACGGTACAAAATCAATTTCTATCCTTGAACGCATTTGGAAAGGTATACGATTAAAGCTAGCTATATTGGGAGGGATTCAATAGATACCGTAACATAAGAGAAACTGCACGAGTAGTCCTTATTCTTCTTCATCATCTTTAACTCTGGCATAAACGTTTTCAGTGAGATCATGGCATGGTATTTTCTCTACTAATCAATCATCGTAGGAAACATGATAATCAGTAATGCAGCCAGGTGAATCTGCGTCCTCAGCTCCACAACAATCATAGAATTTTGCAGCATAAGGAGGATCATTTGGTCCCAATTCATAGTACCTTCAGGAAAAAAAAATAGCATATATGAACTGCCCAGAAAAAAAAACGTAAAACACTTGGAATATATATATATATAATATATATATAATATATATATATATTATATATATATATATATATATAGCATGCTGTTTCCGATTGTTCACTAACATACATTCTACCTATCAACAATATAAAATTGTCCAATTTATGTCATCTACCAATAAATCAAGGATCCATTGGAAATATAAACCTAGCAAGAAATCTTAAAATATAAACCTAGCAAGAAACCAAGGCACATTACAAATGAGATGTCCTGCGCTTAACACTGAAAAGTTGTTTATTACAATTTTGGTGCTGATCAAATAGTACTTCCATGGCAAGAAAGATTTGGAAGAGGTGACAGTGATAAACAGAAGGCAACCTTAGAGTAGCTTACGATAAGATACCTTGAGATTCATTAAGAGATGTAACATATCTACAGTACTAATATAAGATGCATTCCGTTTATGCCCTTATAATAAACACCATGTGCAGTGCAGTGAAGAACTTACGAATCTAGTTAAGCAAAAAATTCTCGTGGTAATAACTTATGACTATCCGATACCATGTTCCACTACGTTTTACTATTATTTCGCAACCGCGCACAATCCAAAAACAAAGCTAATGCATAAATCTAATAATTTTATGTCAATCACAATTTGAACTTACGAAGTACTTGTGTTATATATGCTGACTTTTAGCATCATCTAGTGTGTCACGATGCAACTCTCCTGCCAATTTTAAGACTACTAAACAATATATCCCGTTTCAATCCTCCTTTTCTCGAGGGTTACATAAAAGATTCATCTAAGCCATATCCAAAATAAATACTGATTATTATCACAACAGGTTGAATCTTCTCAAATTTCCCAAGTCATCCCTCTATATACCTTCCCTATCATCTTCAGCCTAAACTCATTTACTCAGGGCAATAAACTTCAAAAACTATATTAACAAGTTGATTTATCTCTCAATAGCGTAAGTGACGCTAATGAAAACAGAGAAGAAATGGTTTGTACATTTCTTTCTAAGTTACCATTGCAAATAACAATAAACATAAATTACAAAACGAAAATACAACAATAACAGAAGGTTTATTTTTACCTCTTCTGATCATCGTGGCGTCGGCAGACGAAGAAGGAAGTATGAAATCGGCAAGAAGTCGATGTGTTCGCAGAATCCGAATAAGTCTTTTTACAGCGTTTGCAAACCCTACTCAGCTGCTGATGCTGCTGCGTAGCTTTATCGCCATTGCTTATTTGGGCCTTATCCATTACTTCTATTGATCATCAATCAATAGGTGTGCAGAGGACGCGAAGAAAATATGTAAAGAAAACAGAATAGAAGCTTTTGGGATAGAATTACGAACAAGTGTTAATTTTGAAATGAAATAACAAACCTAGATAAATTTTTAATGATAATTACAAAACTAATATACTTTTTAGTTTTAACTATTATTTCTTACCCTATAACTTTTTTTCAATTACAGTATTACACAATTATGATTTTAAGTTAGTAAAATAACTGCTAATTATTATATATTTGTAGGTCTCAAATTACCTAACTAAAACCAAAATTTGTGAAGAATCAACGTAGTATGCACTAAATAATTTGAGTGTGTGTGAATGTGTGTTTTGTTCTCTCTCAGGCATTGTAACGGCGTGATTTTCAAAAATGATTTTCATTAGTAAATGTCTAGAGTTTTAGTATTTATACCATTAATTATGTATAACATACTTGGACCCCTAACAAACTCCATTACTTAAAACATATCACTAGACTCTACTAATTAATGTCTAGTTACCATAAATAATAAAATACAAGACAATGACTTATAAAATTACGTTGGACATTATTTAGATATAATAATCTCCCCCTTAGCGTCCAATCTTCAACTCGTGCGCTTTCGACCTTGTCTTGTCTTCTTTCATTTTCTTTTCGGACGAAGGATTGTGTAATCTTAGAGTGACCTCGTATTTGTTGATGTGGCTCCGTAGGTCCAGTCGATCGTGGATATTATCTAGGATGGTGTCAAGAATAGGATCTTCTTCTACTCTAAGGTCTTTGGAGTAATTCGTGGGTCTCAGCGAGGCTAACCGTGCTTGAAGCTTTTGTCTGATGGTCTTCAGTGTACCATCTGAGAACTTGGATATTTGGGAGACCACCATCACGTGCATTCGCTTTTCCTTCGGGTGGTACTAAGTGACCCCCAGCTCCGGGTGGATAAAGATGTGGTTCTCGGGATAGTCCGGAAGCTCATTCGCACATGTATGAGGTACCGTCATGTTGACTTTCTTCATGTTGCTTTCCAAGGAAATCTGAAAGTCCTCGGCAGCGTGATAGTTGATCTGCCTCAACATATACCGCTTCAAACCGCTGAATCCCTCGCGATACTTTTGGTTCCTCATGACGAAGTTCCTGTACATACCATACAAGTTGGTGACTTCATCCGAATGAAGGTTGGGGAGTTCATCCTCTAGAATTTGGTCCTTCGAGCCATCCGCTCTGACAACGAAGAAGACGGGATTAGGGAATCTATCGGAGGTGTACTCTACTTCTTCGAGGTCTGCGATGTGAGGTTTCGTCTTTTCTCTAGCTTTTAGTTGTTCTAGAGTTAGCCCCCTTCTAGTGGTCAATAGAGAGAGCATGAATAGGTGGCCGAAACCTCGCCTCGTATTCTTCAAGTGTATGAGGCCTCTAATTTCTAGCTTGTTTATCGGCTTGATCTTGTCAGGATGCCTCCATATTCTAGGACATTAATCCTCGAGGAAGGGAGCCGTGATCCTCTTGTTCTCCCAGGGAGTCTCGTCCACCACCGGGCCTTTGCTTAGGTTCGATGGCTCACTGACTCGGAGATCTAGGAGTTCCGGGAGCTCGGTTATTTCCCTCTGGTGATCCTCTTCTTGCTCTTCCTCCGCGAGTTCTATAGAGAATGAGTCCGTCATGAGCTTCTGTAGGTAGAATCTGATGTAGACGGATCACTTCTTCTTCCGTTCGAGTCATTCATTCCTCATCTAGGATGTATTTTTCAATGTAGGGTTGAGGATGAAATTCTGGAACGATTGTGTTTTGGACTGTTTGGGTGGTGGTGGTGGTGTTTGTGGTGTTTGGGTGGTTGTTTGGTGAGGTGTTTGTTGTTTGGATGATGAAGTGGTAAGTAGTGGCTGTGAGGTTGAGGTGTCTGCTCCACGACTTGGAGTCTTCCCCTTTCCTTGTCCTTGGCTGCCTTTCCTAATCTACTGCCGTTTCTCCCCTCAGGAAGATCTTCATCGTCAAGATCGTTATGTCTTCGTTTTGGACGTGAGGAGTCATCGCGACATGTTTGGGTAGGTGGGGTGTCTGGGCGGTCAACGAGGCATTCATACATTTTTTGTTCAAAGGGTGTGCGGTTTGGAATGTCAAGGAGACGAGAGATGAGAATGTCGTGGAGTTTGGCTATCGGTATGGTGTATGGGTTTATGCGGGGTGACGAGGGTGAGGGTGGCGGAGGCAATGGGGGGGAGTACGTCCTTCATATGAGCTTTACCCTTGTCCCGAAAGGCATTTTCTACAATTATACGCACTTGTACGAGGACATTTTCTTCAAGGGTGGGGATAAGTGTGTCACTGTCATTTTTTACCGTCTCTTTGACGGTGCGGGACAAGGTGTCCATGGTGACGAACAGTGGTGATAACCGATCGGAGCCATTGAGGCGTTCCGTCGTCACTACGTCCGAGTAGGTAACCGACGCGTGGCCTGCACCTAGTATGGCAGGACTTCTAGTCTATCCTCCTGACACCATTGTGGGGAGTATCACTACGACTGTTGTAGTAGGCGCACTTAGACCTGCGGGGTAATCACCTCAACGAAGCTACTTAGGCTTACCATTGCCATCACGCTTGTAGAGGGGACGAGCGGATGGTCCTTACCGCTGTTGTAGTCAATGTTACCGCGGTGAGACTTTCTTCTAATCCTCGAACGACATCCATAATAAATGCATCTATGGAAGTTCTTTCTAGGTCACTAAGACCTAAGGTGATAGCTATTTCCTAATAGGTGGGAAGAATATATGCAAGGTGGGTACAAGACCTATCGTGAACAAGTGAGGGACGATGGTTAGGGGCTGTGAACCACCTATTTAAATATCTCCCGCCTCCGAGCGAGGCAACACTAGTAGATGAAGGTCCCCTTGTGTTATTGTTGAAGCCTCTACTAGGGAGATAAAGGAGTGGGCGGGTAAAGGTTGTGATTATGCACAGGACTCGATGTGGCGTCTTCTACTCGAGAGTCGAACAAAATAACTCCTTACCCTATGGGGTTAGTCCGGCTTGTAGTGGGTGTGGGGGCCAACGTGGAGGCGTGGAAGTAGGTATTTCATGGAGTTTCTTTTGTCTTTCCTCGCGCCGAATGCCTGATGCGTTGTGGAGAAGACGCCCTTCACCCTCCGATTCGGTGGCATCGGAGGATTCAACGGTGGGTAACCTCTCGAGGCCCTCACTTTTGCTCGGGGGTTGGGCTCGGCTGGGTCTGCCTGAGCTGTGGGAGCAGGGATGTTATGCTCCAGACTGTATGAAAGGATGGCTTTATCCGTCTGGTTCGCGAATCGTAGCAGAGCTTCAGGGATCCACATTGGTTGAAGCGGTGGCCCTCGATTGTTTTCCTCCGGCTTGTGGAAGTACTTTAGTAGTTGTGTTGGGTAGCTCTTCTCATTGGGAGGTACGGGATTTCTTCGTTGTTCGTCATAAAATATTTGATTTAAAGTGGGAGCCATGAGATGTATGAGACAACTTGAGCCTTCTTTGGATTGTCTCTTAGGTTGATCTGATCCAGAAGATCATTCCATATCAACTGTGTGAAGTCAACGTTCCGTCCAAATATTAATCTATGGTAGATGTTGAGGACGTTGGCATTTCCTCTGTCGAACCCGGTGTGTTTGAGTGACAAACACATGCTTACGAGCCGAAACATGTCATCAAGGGATGAGGAATGCCGCCCAGATTATAGCTCAAGAGCATCTTAATTCGGTGGCAAAGCTTTCGCGTCTGAGGTCTGTTAATAACTCTGCATCGGTGGGCAACGACTCGTAAGACTGCAACATCGACAGGTGTAGCACTCTTTGGAGAATAGTCTTGTTCAATGTCATCGTTGTTGTGTTGATCGTAGCCTTTAGTGACAGACTTGACCTTTATTGACAGACTTGGCCTTTAGTGACAGACTCGATTGTGGGTGTCTCATGGTGAGTGTACCCCGGAACTATTGGAGGTAGACTTCTGGACTTGAGTACTGACGGTGAAAGCCGACCAGAGAGCGTGACCTTGAAGGATGGCGAACTTCGTCCTTCCATTTGAATGTGTTTAGATCAATGCCGAAGTTATTTTCTTTGATCAACATCGACTTCTCTTGTGGGTAGATGGTGATGGATGACGATGCCAGTTCTGTAAATATGGACAAAAGATAAATTGATTAGTCAATGATCGAGATCAAATGGCCAATTTTGTGGTTTAATAGTGATTTGGGACTTAGTGACTTGAGATTTATTCGAAGAAAAAGGCTATCTAAGTCTCGGGCATTAGTGCATTGTTTGCGGTTTTTGAGATATTTAATTTGTGGTAATTTGATTTCAGGGTTATTGAATTGATTATATTACGCCAAGGATCGATTTTCGAAAGTGTGTTTAGTTAGAAAATTTTCTAAGCGCAGTCGTGCAAAAATCGGGTTTTCGAAGTAGTGAGTTACGAAAATTTTGTTCATAACTGCGAAAATTGGCGATTTTCGCAGTGAGTTACGAACGGAGATTTTTGCACCTGTGTACGAAAAGTGGGATTTTCGCAGTGACTTACGAAAATTGGGGATCTTCGCAACTGTGTGCAAAAAGTGGGTTTTTCGCAGTGTCATGCGAAAAATTAGGATTTTCGTAGTGACTTGATAAAATTGGGTTTTTCGCATTGTCTTGCAAAAATTTGGGTATTCAATGTGACGTGCGAAAATCGTAATTTTCGCAGTGTCTTGCGAAAATTTGGATTTTCGGATTGACTTGCGAATATCTATATTTTTGCAGTAATAGCAAAAATCAGGATTTTCGAAGTCTCGTGCGAAAATTTAGATTTCGCAACAGCAATTTTCGAAGACACGAGGCCTAACTTTGCGAAATTCAAATCTTAACACTAATTATTGAAATTCTTCGAAAATCAGTAGCATAGAACTTTGATTAACCAAAAACTAAAGAGTAATAAAGCATTTTAAAGATCAAATTATTACCCTAGATCGAAAATTAATAGGGCGATGTTTGCGAAAACTATGGGTTCTGAAAATCGAATTTTATGACAAAAATAGATGAAATTCGGGTCTATTTGAGTGTTATCGGTGCGAATCATCAAAATCGTAAGGATTTCGGGTAAATTACCTTTAATTTGCCGAAAATATGAAGGATTTTTAAGAGGAAATGGGTTTTGGCGTTTGAGAATTTTGCAAAGGGTTTTCGTAAGCTATTTATCGCAAAGCTATTTTTCGTAAAGGCTGTTTAACGGATGTGAGGTATTTTTGGTACCCTTTTCAATAAAAGGCTGCGAAAATTCCACTTTTGCAAAAAAGCCTTGTGCAAGAATTTTGTTAAGGAAAATTTTCTAAGTGTTTTTAAGGAAGGAGTGGATGCTTCTTTTCGTTAAAAAAATTATTATAAATTGAAAATAATATTAAAATTTATTAAAAGTACTTATATTATTATTATATATTGAAGATATATTAGAATTGTGCTTTATTATTTTGTTATCCTTGTAATTAGGGGCGTATTTCGTAGTTTTGATAGTGTAAGACTAAATAGTAAATATACCGTGTAAATAGGTATAAATACAATGTACACTATCGAAATCAATACAGAAGTTCATTTCGGAAAAATAACAAGCATTGAATTCACATTCTAAGAGAGAGAAAAGCAATCGAAAAACTCTCTCTTTCAAGATCTTCAAAGAAGATATTCGACCGGAGGTAATTTGTAAGATTTATCATTCGAATATCTAGAATTCATGCTTAGATCGATCGGTAGTTGATATAATAGGACCTAACAATTGGTTCAGAGCAGATCGTGATCGTTTTTGGATTGAATTCGCGATTATAAGATCAAAACAATTTTCCAGATTTTTCGATCGAAAAACTCACGTGAAATATAATTTGATCAATGCGCTTAATGTTTGCGAATTTTGTTGATGATCCTGCTGATTAAGTGATAGATTATATGTTAGGAATGATTAACGTACTGATTTCAAATCGCTTAGAACTTCAGATTAATTCAGATTCGATTTAGATCGATATTTGCGTTTGCGATCAAGTTTGGTTACGATTTGATTTTCCTCATAATCGATATATTTTGCTGTAGAACGTGGTTAATAGACTAGCTAGAGAAAATATTTTCTCATGCATTAAGATTAATAGGACATTTGTCCGCACTGAAATTACCCTCACATGTAAGGTTCAACCTCAATGGGTTCCCAAGACACCATCTAGGCCAACGCAAGCCCACAAGGCCAAGTTGCCTAAAGAGGTACCACTTAAACCAACTAATTCCAAGTTGGTTTGGGTACCTAAAAGCATAAATGGTTTAGGAACGAAAAATGAACAAACCTTACCTACCAAATCTGCTAATCCGAGAGGACCCATTACTAAGTGGGTACCTAAGTCTCTAAAATTTTTCTTTTCTATGCAGATCCATCATGTGTGGTATTTAGATTTCGGTTGCTCCAGACACATGATGGGAAATCAAGAACTGGTGAGCAACTACCAAGACCGTTACAACAGAAAAGTCAGAATCGGCAACAATGATTCAGCTCTAATACTAGGCTTTGGAGATATTCTACTGCAAAATATGACAATCAAAGATGTCTCTTACGTCCAAGGTCTTAAACACAACCTGTTCAGCATATGACAATTCTGTGATAAAGGATTTCAAGTGGTGTTTCCAGCTGATCAGTGCAGAATTTTAAATAGTCAGAATCAAGAACTTCTAACACGATCCCGAAGATCTAATCTATACACCATAAATCTGACAACACTACGACCTTCGACGGCTGTTTGCCTCATCTCACAGACTACAATAAAGAGGAACAGCTTATGGCAGCAACGACTGTCTTATCTAAATCTCAAAGCTTTTCACAAACTTTCTATCAAAAAGTTGGTAAACGATTTCCATACATCAAGAGCATAATTGTTCGACTTGTCAAATGGGAAAAATGAAGCGAGCATCACACAAACTCAAGCAAGTTGCTTCTACATCTCGACCCTTAGAATTACTTCACATGGACCTTTGTGGACCAATGGTACACAAAGTATCAACGGTCATAAATATGTGTTAGTAATAGTCGACGACTATTCTTGCTACACCTGGACAAGATATCTCCGAACTAAGAATGAGACTGCAGACTTGATAAAACTTTGTGAATACGACTCAGAATCTCCTGCAAAAGAAAACCAACTAATCAGGACTGATAACGGGACTGAATTCGAGAATCAACGTCAACAATTACTATCAATCACTTGGAATTATTAAACAATTTTCAGCCGCTAAAACGCCACAACAAAATGGCGTTGTAGAATGGAAGAACCGGCTCTAGTTGAAGCTGCAAGAACAATGCTAATACATTCCGGTCTCCCTCATTTTCTATGGGCTGAAGCAGTGAGTACCGCGTGCTTTATGCAAAATCGGACGATTATTTACAAACCCTTTGAAAAGTCGCCGTATGAGATAATTAATCAAAGGATTCCGAATATCTCATTCTTCAAAGTATTCGGGTGCAAATGTTTTGTGGCCAATGATCGGGAGCATCGAAGCAAGTTCTTATAAGATATATATAATTCCTTCCAATTCAACATCAGAATTGAATTTCCCAACTACGAATGATCAGCTCATCAATTCAGGAAGTCTCGATCTACAAATCAAAGATGGATCTACTTCGTTTCTTTCTCATGAACCAAATTATCGGTGATCCTTCAAGTGGAGTACGCACTAGGATGTCTACACAAGGCGGATTATTCACATGCTTCTTAAGCCAAAACGAACCAATTAAGGTAGACGAAGCCCTTAAAGACACGGATTGGGTGATCGTGATGCAAGATGAACTCAACCAATTCGAGCATCTACGAGTTTGGCCATTAGTTCTTAGACCGCATGGCAAACAATTATTGGAACTAAATGGGTTTTCAAGAATAAGAAGAATGAAAACGGTGAAATAATCAGGAATAAAGCACGACTCGTAGCCAAGGGGTACAATCAACAAGAAGGAATTGACTACGACTAGACGTATGCTCCGGTTGCACGCATCGAAGCAATTCGACTATTTCTAGTATACGCGGCTCATAAAGACTTCAAAGTCTATCAAATGGATGTTAAAACCGCCTTTCTCAACGGTGTGTTAAAAGAAGAAGTCTACGTCGCTCAACCCGACGGGTTCGTGCACGAGAATCATCTTGATCATGTCTATCGATTGGACAAAGCTCTCTATGGACTAAAACCCCTCGTGCTTGGTATGATGTTCTAAGCGAATTATTAGTCAAGTCCAACTTCATAAGAGGAACCATCGATACGACACTCTTCATCAAAAGACAAGGCAAAGACTTGATGATCGTTCAAGTTTACGTTGATGACATCATCTTCGGCTCGACGAATGAACGTCTCTGTCAGAAATTTGGTGATCTCATGAAGACCAAATTCAAGATAAGCTTAACGGGAGACTCCAATTCTTTCTTGGCTACAAGTAAAGCAACTCGAAGATGGAATCTTTATCAGTCAAACCAAATATATCCGAGATATTCTGAAGAGATTTAATCAAGACAAGAGCACACCGATGAATACTCTCATGTCAACAAACTGCAAATTGGATGCTGATCCGTCTGGAAAGGCAGTCAACATCACAACCTATCGGAGCATTATCGGATCTCTTCTCTACTTGACGTCCAGCCGACCCAACATCATGTTCGCCACTTGCCTTTGTGCTCGTTTTCAAGCTGACCCAAAGGAGTCCCACATACATGCAGCCAAGCGAATTCTACGCTATCTCAAAGGAACTCCACACTTAGGGCTATGGTATCCAAAAGATACTGATTTTAGATTAATTGGCTATACCGACGCTGATTATGCAGGTTGTCGAATGGACAAAAAAAGCACGTCTGGCGGAGCACAATTTTTAGGCGAAAAGTTGGTCTGTTGGTCCTCAAAGAAGCAAAATTGCGTATCAACCTCGACGGCCGAGGCGGAATACGTCGCGGTTGCTAGCTGTTGCTCGCAAGTTCTATGGATGCGGATGCAACTACGCGATTACGGGTTTGAATTTAATAACATTCCCATTAAAGTGATTCTCAAAGTGCTATTGCCATTACTTACAATCCTGTTCATCATTCACGCACCAAACACATAGATATTCGCTATCATTTTATAAAAGATCATGTAGAAAAATCCACTATAGATATGTATTTTGTAAAAACGGAGCTTCAACTTACCGACTTATTCACTAAGGCATTGGATGAAAAACGATTCTAATTCCTTATTGCTAAGTTATGCATGTTGAATCTTAATCTTACTTGAAATGTGCTTTACATGCTCTATTATGCTTCTATATGATATTCTTTGTGCTTCTTGATATACATTGACTATCTTGCGTGACTTTATCTTTCAATTTTTTGTATATAGAAAAGAAAAATAAAAATAAAATAGTACATATATAAAATAATAATAATAAAAAAAATGGGGGATGACGATAATTTTGTCTATTTTAAAATACTCACAAAAATATTTCTTTGATATATGATTAAATTTTTTGCCTAAAAATTCATCTGACTTTCTTTTATTCAAAAAACTTCGTTTGTTTCAGTAGACACAAAACCACATCATATATGTGGGAATTTGAACCTCAATATTTTTTTTGAGAGTGTGACACTTCAAATGACTATCTATTGTTTGTACTTCATAGCTTCATTCTTGCTTTTGTGTTAGTTTGTCATGAAAATGATAAGGGAAAATTAAGAAATTTCTCACTTAATCCAAATTATAAATCCTTTACTTTTACCTCTAGAAATCCCCTTTGAACCTTCTCCAACATTCTTTTTCTTTTGAAACCCGATTAAGCCTTCAACCATATTCATACGTTTCGGGGTTGCTCAATCAAGAAAAAGAGGGGGAGAAAAAGATATACAAGTCTCAATCATTATAGAAGAGAAACTCGGATATCGCAGTGAACTTCTCCTAGATAATCCCGTATACTCCTAGAAGAGAAGCACCTCGAAGTAAACTTCTCCAACAACAATCTAGATCTTATATATAGAGAAAACGAGAAGAGGAGCGCGGCCTTGGGTTCGAATTCCATAACTGTGGAACCTTCAAAAGGAACACGGTCTCGG
Organism: Linderniella brevidens; assembly: GCA_004919715.1. Taxonomy (NCBI): domain Eukaryota; kingdom Viridiplantae; phylum Streptophyta; class Magnoliopsida; order Lamiales; family Linderniaceae; genus Linderniella; species Linderniella brevidens. The sequence goes on from SWDC01000148.1 coordinate 13,077,929, forward strand.
CCCAAAAAGAAGATCTCATCTCTCAAAGTTTTATAAAGAAGACGATACTCATCTTGAGCAAGCACAGAAGAAAAAAAAAAGCTAAAGGATCTGGAATTGAAGAATTTTTTTTAAGCTCACTAATCCCAAAATTATCCTACCCTTTTAGTCATAGCCTAAAAATAATCCCTTCAAAGTCCCTTTGATTCAAAATGATGAACTTTCACTTGGTAAGTTGATTAAATATGCTACGATAACAAATTAATTGATATAATTTTGTCGTGTTGATATGAGTGATATATCTACTAAATATCTCCATGATAAAAATAAGTTGAGTGCTATGAGCGAAACTTGCGAGAGTTGTCAAAATGATTCATACTATGATCTTAGAATATTAGTTTAGTTACATGATTTGACGACAAATTATTATATTATATATCATGAGAAAATTTTGCTTGATAATGTTCAAAATGTCCAATCTGACCCCAAAACAAAATTTTTATGATAAAAATATTTTCATTATTGAAAATATTGTTCGCACATTTTAAATGCATTAATACATGCATTAGCTCAGAATTGATAAAATGCGAAATTTATCTTGAAAACGCAAAATATTAATGAATCTATGTTGAATTGCTTAAATGCGTAACTTGTGCTTAAATAGTAAATTTTCATATGCAAAACTGGATTAAACTATGTCCTTAAATGCCGAAAAGTTAAAACATGCAATTGTTGAGAGGGAGTTTTACATGAGAATTTGTTCTTATCTCCTATATGATTTACTTGTAAAACACGACTTCTAATGTTTTTTCTAAGCATCATAGAATATTTCGAGCTCATCCGATGAGTCAAGTGTTGAATTTCATCAACTTTGGGAGATAATTGCATTTATTTCAGAAATACAGGGAGCATTATGCAATTTATTTTTGAGTTAATCCATAAAAGATTAAATTTTAGTTTAATCAGACCTGAATTTTAACAAAACCCCAAAATATTTTTTACGGCCCAAAGTATTTTTTTACCTTACCCGATGGTAAAGTATTAATACCACTTTATCGATCGAAAAACTCCCTCACACGCAACTTCTCTCCATCGAAAAACTTTTCGACTTCCAAACACTCTTCGAACTCTCTTAGGTGATTTCACCAAAACCTCACTTATCTCAGTGATTTTCTTCCTAAACTCGCCGATTTCGAAGGTAGAAACACGGTTCGAATCACTTTCCGGTAAAAAACAAACGATTCGCAAACTGTTTCTCAAAAACATTTGACGAAATTTCATTTTAATACTTTTTCGACTACGATTTTAAACTCTCAAATCAACGTGTTTAAACTCGACCGTTTGGGTTAAAATCATGATATTTGGATTCGCAACAGTTTTCTGAACGTTCCGAATCGAGATTAACTCATGATTTACCCAGAAATTGACATTTACGTGTTAAGGTTTATTGTTTGATTTGAAAATTTTTCAATCAAAAAAGTTCTTATCGCAAACAGTGTCGTCGAAAAAAAAAACTCTAGTTTTCGTTAAGTTTTATTCGATCGCAAAACTCAGCGTCGAAATCTTATGTTTTCGATATATCTTAATTCGATCGTAAAACTTCGCGGCGAAAACTTTATTTTTCGATTAAATTTTATCGCAAAAATAAGCGGCGAAAACTTTAAGTTTTTCGATATTCTTTTATTCGATCGCAAAACTACGCGGCGGAAAAACTTAAGTTTTTCGACTACTTTTTATTCGATCGCAAAATTAGTCAGCGAAAAACTATTCTTTTCGACATTTTATTCGATCGTAAAAGTCATCGGCGAAAAACTTAAGTTATTCGATCGCAAAACTTAACGATCGAATAAATGGTCACTCGAATAAAAACAAGCTGAAAAGACTTAGAAAATTTTTCAAGTTTTTCTCTAAGACTTAGAAAATTTTCGATCACAAAACTTAACATTCGAATAAATTTCCGACCGAATAAAAATACGCTAACAAGACTTGGCAAATTTTTCAACTTTTTCACTAAGTCTTTCGCTAATAAACTTTAACACTTAGAAAATTTTGAAATTTCTCTAAGAGCACATATAATTCAATCAATTCGCATAATGAAAATTTGATCTAATGAATTTTATTTCATTCTTTACATAAATGGCACAACCAGAATATCCTAACATCTACCCTTCTGAATGCTGGTTGACGGTCCACGACAACAACTACCAGTTGGACATTACTACATTTTGGTGTCCGGATGATGTTATTATCTTCATCCTCAAAGAACACCCACTATGGCCAGCTCTGACAATGACCGCCTGCGTACATATGGTCTACCTCCAGCAATTCTGGGGAAGTATGCAGAGCCATGTCGTCGGCGATGACGTGGAATACACGACGCAGATCAATACCAGACACGTCGTCCTGGACAAAAACATAATGGCCATGGTGCTCGATCTACTGCACCACGAACACTACAACCAACTTCCAACGAATGCAGAGATCGTAGAAGACATGCTCCGGATGGGATACAAGCCCTCGCTGACCAAACTGGTGAATTTCCAAAACAGCGGGATCTCACATCCGTGGCAGACTTTGTTCAGCATCATCAATAAATGACTTTTGCCAAAGCATTCCGGATTTAACAAGGCGAATGGAAATATCCTTCGCATCTTCCATGAAGTGGTCTTTTTAAAGAAATACGACGTGACCCAGCTTATATGGAATGATCTCCGGACCAGATACGTCATAGGTAGACTAAGTCGAATGCGAAGTTCCTCCATACGTTCGGTGGTTCCAGGTGCTGATCTCACATTTCATGGACGTTTATCCAGAGTTCCCGAGACTACCACCTGTTGGAGGATATATCCCACCTCGTCTTGCTTCTTTCAGAACCCGAAGGCAGCCGACCTAGCACTTCAACCAATGCTGATCCCATTCGAGCTGCTCAGCCTAGCTGATCCAACTGACGAGGCCTACCAGGACTACTGTCAAAATAACTCCATCACGGAGAAAATGGTCCAGGCCGTGGATCAAGCTCCGGCGCCTTCTCAACGGGCATCTTTGGTGGAAACAACCGTGCCCGATGCCACGACTCAGGAGACAGAGACACCGGCCGTTGAGCCCGAAGGTTTCCCTCATGACGAATCTCTTGAGGCCACTGAATCCGATGAAGAATACAGACTTCAAAGAAGGGGCTCATGCCGGTAGCAAATCTCGGCCCCGTCTGTATTACCTTCAACACAATTGGCTTCGGTGTCACCTCCTCCACCAACTATGGATCAGCCAACCACACAGATTCATCTTGAATCTGTTTCAATGCCCATAGAGGTGATACATACCGTATCATTTCAAGGATTGGGTGGAAGCCCTATTGGACCCCCGATATCTTCGGAGCATACAATAGACCAACCCACTGAAGTGGTGACTTCAGGGTTGATAACGGATGTCCCTGGACGTTTCGGAATCTCAAGACCTATTCCAGGCGGCACATCGGAAATCTTTTCCGATGTTGTGACTGTTGAGCGTCTCCCTGCCCCACTCCACCGATGATCGGGACGGAGCAACGCTTACAAGAAGTACTCTCCACAGCCATCTCCAGGCCATTAAGACTTCCCGAAGGAATACCGGGAAAGCACCAGTCTCCGAGGCCGCTCTGTCCGAAGCTCACACCACCCCCGTCTCCTCACCACCTCTAACCACCACCATACACACCCCCATACCACCCACCCTCACCACCCCAACTCCATCACCTTCACTCATCAACCCATACACTATCTCGATCACCCAACTTCATGACATACTCATTTCCCGACTCCTCGCCTTAGACGCGAGGAACCCCGCCGAAGAGAGTCTTTACAAAAGGTTGGTCGATGAACCCGAGCCGTCCGCCCAAATAAGGTACCGTGAAGAAAGCTCCCGCACCAAAAGAAGACATGACGATCGCGATGATCCGGATCATCATGAGGGGGAGAAAAGGCAACGAACCATACGTAGCGGCTGTGGTTTGAGTCGAGAGAAACCAACAACGACTCAAGAAGCTGGAGGATCATCCTCAAACCCACCAACGACACAACCCACGACCCGCCAACAAACAACCACATCTCCCACCACATCCCACACACTACCTCCCTCTCCCACAAATCCAAATCCAGTCCCGACCTCTAACCTCCTCCAAAACCAACCAGAAGTAGTCGCCTACGATCCACATATGATCGTAGACGATTATATCTTAAACGAGAAGTGGATGACGCAATGGGAACCAGAGGAAACTGCTCAAGCTCGACTCTCCAATGTCAGATACTTCTTACAACAAGCTTTTGTGAACTTGGTGCTGCTTGGAGGTGAAGAACTTCAAGAAGGCGATAACTACAACTCCGCTCTCTCTGAACTACCAGAAATGATCATGCATAGGGTCGACTCTCCTCCTCGCTTATAAAAAGGGACCGTCAGAGTTGAGACGCCGTGGGAGAATATAAGGATTGAAGTTCCGTTTGTTGAAGATGTAGAAAGCAGATATGGAGGGCTCCTAACCGGATAAAGAAGCTCAATGAACTAAATCTACGGGGTATCTCACATTGGGAAGATAGGAAGAAAATGGAGCACATCTTCATGCTCAACTATCTTGGTCCAGATCGAAGTGGCATCCCAACCGATTAACTCAAGAAAAACTTCAGGGACAAGCCACCTATCCTCCAACTCGTGGGAGTTTCGTCGATTGGAAGCTTCCCTACCCCAATCTACCACATTGAGCGAGCTGACAACAACCGACTCGAGAGGAGATAGATAAGAGCTATCTCCCCTTCCTTCCACCGGATGAGGTCTACCGTCTATATCATATGTACAAAAGAAAATATCAGATGCCCTCCGGTTACATCAAGACAGAAGGACTCGAGGGGTTGAAGAGATTCATGGTGCGGCAGATCAAGTATCACACCGCACACGACCTTCAAATTACTGTAGAGAACAATATAAAGAAGGTCAACACAGAGTCTCCGCTCATGAAGGTCTTCCCACTCAACGACTTCCCGAGAACTACATATTTAAGAAACCTGGCCTCACCATAACTTATCGGAATGCAATCATTGGAAAGACCAGAGCTATGATAAAGTCAGAAATCCACAAATTTTGTGACGAGACGTTGAAGCTAGTGAGGAAGAACATCCATAAGAGGTTAGCTGAGATCACTGAAGAGGCAATCTTCGAGGATCTTGGAGAAGAAGAGGCTCATCTCTTAAATGAGCTTTTGGATGCAATTAATGAGAGGTTGGAGCTAAGGAATGTTGTTCGACATTACGAGACAACATTGGGATTACGGAAATCGTTCTACGCTCGACAAAGATAAATGGAGCTGAAACGAATACAAGCACAAAGGGGGAGATTGAAGAGATATTAGAATTGTGCTTTATTATTTTGTTAGCCTTGTAATTAGGGGCGTAATTCGTAGTTTTGATAGTGTAGGACTAAATAATAAATATACTATGTAAATAGGTATAAATACAATGTACCCTATCGAAATCAATACAAAAGTTCATTTCGAAAAAATAACAAGCATTGAATTCACATTCTAAGAGAGAGAGAGAGAGAAAAGCAATCGAAAAATTCTCTCTCTCAAGATCTTTAAAGAAGATATTCGACCGAATGTAATTTGTAAGATTTATCATTCGAATATCTAGAATTCATGCTTAGATCGATCGGTAGTTGATATAATAGGACCTAATATACACACACATATATAGATATAAAGGAAGATAATAAAAGACAATGTTTATATCATAGTAATATCTCGACTCCCTCTTGAAAATTCAATAAGTGCTTCCCCTGAAGCTATTAAATGTAGCTCCCCCTCATCTTTGTAAAGGTTACTCCCCCTAGATATAAGCACACATACATAATATTTAGAATATAAAAGGTTCGCGAGGCACAATAGATCAAGAGTCGAAGTTTAGCATGCCTAACTTTGAAACAAAAAAACGGAAGTATTTTTCATCCAAAGTCTTGATAAATAAGTCGGCCAGCTGTAGCTCGGTACGAATAAAGTACATATCTATTGTGCTTTTCTCCACGTTATCTTTTATAAAGTGATACATAAGGACTATGTGCGTGGTGTGTGAATGGTGTACATGATTGCATGTGATAGTTATTATACTCTTAGGGTCTCTATAAATAGGAATGTTATTAAGATCAAAATCATAATCCCGTAGTTGCGTATGCATCCACCGGATTTGAGAGCAGCAAATAGCGGCGCCGACGTACTCCGCCTCGCCAGTGGAGTTTACACGCAGTTTTATTTCTTGGATGACCAACTTACTAGTTTGTCACCCGGGAATTGCGCTCCACCGGAGGTGCTTTTCCGTGTCAGTATAACCAATTAAATTGAAGCCAAAGTTATTAGGGTACCACAGTTCGAGATTTGGTGTCCCTTTAAGATATGTCACTCCTTTGGATTTGCTTGAAATCGGGCACCCTTTGGTGTACCACAGTTCATTATCCTCTTCATGGAAAACATGTGTCACTCCTTTGGATTTGCTTGAAATCGGGCACCCGGGCATGTTGAGAACATGTTGTCAGGCGTACTTGCAGTGAGGTAGAGGAGTGAGTCGATGATTCCTCGATACGTGGTTGGGTTGACTGGTTTTCCGGAGGAATCTGAGTCAAGGTGTCACGTAGTAGGCATCGGCGTGCTCTTTGTTATGCAATTTTCCATGTCATACCCTTTCAAGATGCCATTGATTTATTTGGATTTGCTTATGAAGATTACATCCGGGAGTTGCTTGACATGTAATCCAAGAAAGAAATTAAGCTCTCCCATCATGCTCATCTCGACTTAGTCTTCATAAGGTCTCTGAATTGCTCGCACAGTCTTGAATTTGTAAACCCGAAAATAATATCATCTACATAGAGTTGAACTCGGAGAATATCCGAGCCATTTCGTCGGATGAAGAGAGTGGTGTCTTCCCTTTCGCGAAGCCTGACTTGACCAAAAGTCAGATAGGACATCTTACCAAGTTCGGGAGCTTGTTTTAGTCCGTAGAGTGTCTTGTCTAAGTAGTAGACATAGTCAGGGTGAGTTTCACTCACAAACCCTTTGGGCTGAGCTACGTAGACTTCTTCTTTCAAGACTCCGTTTAGGAAGGCCGTCTTGCATCCATTTGATACTCTGTGAAGTTTTTGTGGGGAGCGTAGGCAAGGAATAGTCTAAAAGCTTTTATTCGGGCGACAAGAGCAAATGTCTCGCCGTAGTCGATGTCTTCCTGTTGGTTATAATATTTAGCCATTACTCGAGCCTTATTTCTGACGATGACACCCTCTTCGTCGTTCTTGTTTTGAAGACTCATTTGGTATCAATAATGGTCTTCCCTTGGGGTCTCCGGACTAGTATCCAAACCTTCAGTCATTCGAAATGATGGATTTCCTCTTGCATTGTTGTTATCCAATCGGGATCGGCTAATGTCTATGCTACATGGTTCGTTCTGACTCAGAACGCACGTGAATAGGCCTTCATGGGCCGTTGATGAGCGTGTGCTTATGCCTTAATATGAAACCAGGGAAGACATAACCTGCTCGGGAATTCTCTAGTCACCCAATCCCGGAAGGCCTTTTTGAAAGAACTTTTGTGACGGAAATCCTCAATGCAAGGAGGGCGTCTGGGTTCAAAAGGGATAAGCCTAGCATCTTTTTCTGAAGAGCTTAGCGACATTATGAGGATAGATTAATATAGATAGGAGAATTTGGAGAAAAGCGATGAGGGAGCAAGTCGACAAGCACATGTATATATAGGCGAAGAGAGAATCCCGTGATGGTTAAAGGAGATGAATCCGCATGGATAGTTAATGGAAGAAGCGTAACAGAAACGTGAATCACGCAAAATGAAATGCATGAAAAAATCACACTGCGAGATTCTCGGAAATTCATTCAAGGACGCCCATTAAGGAAAAGATTGTTTTCATTAAATAAGAAGGTACATAAGAACCCCCGGAGGCACAATTTCAAAAGCGATCGAAGGCGCGGATATACAATGATCCTAACTACACCTACTCTGGTTAGGACCAGCACCCGTCTCGACCACCGCCGGCGCCACCTCTGTCGTTACCGGCTCGGCGACCACTACCACTACCTCATGCTCACTCCCACATCCCTTTGTTCCGGACTTACCTCATCACCAACTACCTTGGGAACCCTCGTGCTGGCACCATCCTTGGGCTCTTTTGCCTGCTCAACACCCTGGGTCTCTTCCTCCACTTGAACAAGATCTTGCACAATTTCGACCTCCTCTGGAGCTTCCTCCCCCGGGTTAGATTTCGCCAAGCCCTCGGGGTCTCCTCAGGAATCTCTTGCTCGGGAGCAGGAGAATCAGTGGAAGTCAGAGAGAAGAAAAGAGCATCCGGGTCCAAGAAGCCAAAAGGGTGATGAGCTTCACCGTAGCCCTTAGCTTGGATTTGATTTAGGCAGCCGTTAAAGCTGTGCTCAAAGTCCGCAAGACGAGTTGTCTCTGCTTCAGCTTGGGAGCGTCTCCCCTTTTCTTCTTTAAGGGCCTCTTTAGCCGACCTCAACTGATCTCGATGGTCCTTCATCTACTTGCTCAAACACGTCACCTTGGAAACTTGAGCTTGCTCTCGCTTCTTGTCACTCTCTAACTCTTGGGAAGACTTAGAGACATGAGACTTCAGCTTGTCGTTCGCCTTGATAAGCTCATTTTGTTCTTCACAGAAGGAGAGGAAGCGGTCGACCGTCTTGCTCAACCAAGAGGATGCCTGAAGAGGAAGCAACTAAGAAACTCGAAACAAAAAGAAAAATGAATAAGGGTCGAGTACCTGCCCATGAGTTGCCGCCAGGTAGTCAACTTCCTCTATCGGAGAGGGAGTTACAGGATGATCGATCTAAATGTCATACCTCAACGGGTAACAAAGAACTTGGTGCTCAGCGCTAGAGGGAGGAGGTCGACCGTTGGTCCAACCCTTATGAGAAGTAGGATCCCCTTGAATAAGCTCCTCGGCATTGAGAGAAAGACAGGAAGAACCTAACGAGTGCCTTTTTGTTTATTTTGAGAAGGGCCAAAAGCATAGAAAGAGACAGAGAAAAACCGTAATATTTCGGCAAAATACCCAAAGAAAGAAGAAGTTTAAAAGAACTAGGTGATAATTGATCGGGCAGAATATGATAATATTGGCAGAGCTCTAAGATGAAAAGGGGGAGAGGAAAGCGAAGACCCATTTCGACTTGTTCGGCGAAATAGGTGTGAAAGCCCTCGGGGGGCAAACCAGCAACATCGAGATGAAAGCGGGAAGTCGAATCTTGTAAGAGGAAGGCATACCGTAGATATCCCGCCGAATATGGGCTAGTCGGGATGAGGAATAGTGGAGACATGGACCTGAAACCACGACAGATGCTGAGACAGCTGAAACTTTACAGTAGCCCTCCACCATCCACTAAGCACTAGTCTGTTAGCTTCGGTTCGGTGGGGAAGACGACAAAGAAACAAGTTAAGTCGATCTTTCTGAGGAGCCCACAACGTCGTGATCATTTTCAAGGATTGTCGGATCGCCTTCGTCGATATAATCGAGGAACGCCTCCTCGTCATCCTCCGCCGCCGTTTCGGAATCATGGTGGCCAGAAGAGCCTCCGGAGCCACGCAAGGCCCTAAGACGATCATTAGGGCTAGAAGCTATTTCTACAGGCTCCATTAAATATATAAAGAAAGAAAAACTATTTACAAGTAAGGGAAGAAGACGATCGGAGAATGCTAAAAATCAGTGTTAGGAATATTTTGCAGTGTCCTTAATTCTTATAAGTCTTGGGTCTATTTTGTAATTAATTAGATTGTAGTAGGTTTTGGGCCGCTACTAAATATTATATATTTTAGGTCATAGGCCTTACTATACCAACTCATGTGGTAAATAAGGCCTCCTTTACCCTTTTATGGTTTTCATCAAAAGAAATCAAAAGCAAGCCACCTTGTACCTTCCATATTAGCAAACACGCACAAACACATACTACAAGGTGTCTTTGGATCTCTAAGCATCAAAGCAATCTTTTAATCCTTGTTTGGTAGAAAACGGACCATCAAGTGGTATCAGAGCCTATCTTTATCAATCAAATTGATTTGAATCTAGTTTTGTTCGATTTCAATGATTGAAAAGAGTTTTTGGATAAACTTCAATTTCGATTTTTTTCATGCCCATTTGGGTTTTTTGACATGTTTTTACTATTTTTATCCCCGTAAGAGTTTGATAAACTATTTATGAGTGATTTATTTTACTCTTTTGCATCGATTTTAGTCAAGTTTGAGTAAGATTTGAGCCAAAATCGAATATGAAACTCGTCTTTTCTGCCACGGTTTTGATTTTCGGGTAGATGAATGTAACTGTGCCCAGAAATTCGGGTCATTTCCTCGAAATTATTCAACATGTCGAAAATCAGTCCAATTTAGTTAATTTTAGGGCACCTAATACCTGAAATTTGCCTGATTTTCAAAACTCTCGACGAAATTCAGAATTTGGCTAGGATTACCCGAATTTCAAAATTTGACCAGGATTATCGGATTTTTCAAAATTCGGCTAAGATTACCCGATTCGGCTAAAATTTGGTCAGGATTATCCGTTTTTAACTTTCGGCCAGAAATACCGGATTTTCGAATTTTGGCTAGGAAAACCCGTTTTTCGAAAATCGGACGACCTTACCCGATATTTAAAATTCGCCTAATTCACTCGAATTTTTGTTTATTTTTCGAAAATCATCCGAAATTATAAATTCTCCGACTGATTTACACGATAGTGCACTTATTACCCGAATTTCATACTCATCCGATTTTTCAATTTAAAGACTTTGAAAATTCTTATCTATTTTGGTCAAAATCTCCTACTCAAACTTTTCGATACTTAGAATATAATTGTTCGAAACTAACCTTTTTTTCACAGATCTCTTTCACGTTACGATTAATACCAAACAACATGGAGACATTTGCAATTGGATCTGACATGCTCTCGTCTATCTTCGAAGGGCCCGCTCCATTTTGGACTGTCGTTGAATCTCGGCCTAACGCAATCCCTCCTATCTTGGAAAGAAGAACACTTAAGCATCTAAGTCGTTATTCAGCAGAAAAGACACGGGCCAAAGCAGACAAGTTTGCCAGAAATTACGTCCTTCAGTCCCTTCCCAACGACGTATACATTAAAGTGGATAGTATGTCCACTGCCAAAGAAATTTGGGACGAAGTCTCGAAGATGATTGTTGGGACAGACGTAAGCACCTTGTCCAGGGAGAAGATCTTGGAGACACGTTACCTTCGATTCCTGACATTCATCAATGAGATTAGAAAGATCAACATAGTCAAACTTCGAGCACAACATCAATTTCTCTCCAATCTCCACTCTCCACTCTCCAACCCGGGTGGGGCAGGATTGCTGTTCTGATCAAGCAGCGAAACAAAGACTTGGATGCCATGGATATTCATGCCCTGCATGATAACCTTTCTCAATACATCGATTAAGCCAAAGAAATCAGGAACGAAGGAAAGATCAATGCTTATGTTGAACTCGTTGCTCTTGTGACCAACAAACCTACCAACAAAAGCTCGAAGGCTTCTAAAGGGAAGCAAGTCATCCTGTCCGACTCGTCAGACAATGCTGACACGGATTCCGAATCACACGAAGAACTCAACGACCTCAAGAAGCAAGTGGCCATGCTCTCTAAGATGATGAATAAGAAATTCTCCATGAAATCCTCATCTTCATACAACAAGCAGCGAACCTCAAGCGGTAAGCAAAAAGCCATTGCTCCCGAGAAAACCGAGAACAAGGAAACTGAACTCCACCGAAATACTTCAATTGTGGAAAACCGGGTCACTTTGCCAAGGACTGCTACTGACCTAAGACAAAGGACACCGAGAACTACAAGAGGAAGCTCCAGTTTCCCTTGCGCAAAGATGCATGAATTGTTCTGGTAGCTGAAGTAGAGGAGTGGCTTGAGGACATGTCGAACGAGGAGAGGCGGGAAAAAGCTTTTATGGTCAAGAGCAAGGGGTATGACTCGGATAAAGAAGAGTTGGACTCCGGCTCTGATAGAACTGATCCTTCCACATCCGACGTTGAGGTATACACTCCATCCCCTAAGGATCATTGAACTAAAACTAAAAATACAAAAGTGGTCCATGTAATGTAAGGATTACACAGAACTTAAAAGAAAATTTGACAAGAATTACACATTGCTAAACAAACAGCAGGAAGAGATAACTATTCTTAAGGAATCATTAGCCTTTTCAGAATCTAAAACGAAAAACTTAGCAAAAAAAGTGGAGAATATCGAAAGACATGTTAACAATGTTAATAAAAATTTAAAGAAAAGCGAAGAAGAACGTGTAAACGTATCATCTCAATACGAATTGATCACTCAAGAACGTGTTAGACTCTATAAGAAGGTCAAACAATTGGATGACCTTCTTACAAAGAGAGGTCAAACCGATCAAACCATCTTTCTCAACTAACCAAAAGATGTAGAATTTTACAATCCTCATTAAGGTTTGGGGTTTCAAAGTAAAACGAACCTTGTGAAAGATGAAACACTTGGTCTGTACGACATTAAACACCTTGGCTTACAAGCTTATGCTTTTGTTGAATCGACAGAGGTGATCAAATCATAAGAACAAAAACGGAGAAACAAAAATTGCGCCCAAATTGGGTTTAGTTATGCGGAGCTGAACGATAGCTATAAAACTAGAAATACTCCGCTAACTACGGACTTTATTTCACCTTTTGGATCCGAAAATCAGGAAAGTACTTCCAAACAGGCCAAACCCATTTATTCTTCTATTTATATTCCAAAGATAATTTGCAAAATAGCGATCTAACTGCGTCTCTGGAATCTGAAAGGAAAGCCTCTTCGGAAGAAAGAATTATTTTTTTAGGCAAAATTTATACTCTTCAAAACTTTCATGATGTATAAAAACTTTTCTCCTCATATTATGTTTCCAAAACACTTACGGCTAAATGCCAGAATACAGATAAGAAAACCTCTTTCTCTCATACTAACTCTGTATTGCATGTGTCTACAGATCAAAAACTGAGTTCTAATGAGACGAAGAGGGTTAGGTCGGGTCGATTGAAGCAGGCAACTCTCTTTGATAAAAAGAAGAAGCAACCTTTAACTCTTGTCACTCCTGTTTTCGATCGCTTTACCTTTTCAAAATATTTGTCTTGTAATATTGCAGACCGTGTTTCGTTATTTTCTACTAAGCATTGTTATCATAACTATGATGTACTTCCACGTTCTCATAACAATAGTTTCCGGAAAAATTTCCAATTTACAAAGAAGAAAACATTTCTCTTCCCCTCTTCCTGATGGCGTATCTCCGATGCAATACAAGAAATCTCACAAAGAAAAGATATACACCTCACCCGAAAATCAATACAGAGACAAGCGTAATAAATTGTTAAAACACATACAAATGTGGATTCCAAAAGCCCTAATGCACCCGATAGGCTATAATCGAGTCGGTGTTCCTAAGTTAGTCATTCAACAAGCCGACTTAGAACTCAATATATCAACAAAAAGGGTGAACCCCACATTTGCAATTAAAGAAGGACATATCCTCATACGGGTACGTAAGCTTGTTTAACTTGTTTTGCAGGTTCGTCATGTGTGGTACTTAGACTCGGATAGCTCCTCACACATAACGGGAAATAAAGAGCTGTTCAGCAACTTTTCCGATGTCTATCTGGGAAAGGTCTACTTCGGGAACGGTGACTCTGCTCCTATGCTAGGAACATGCAACCTCATTCATGACAGACTCACCATCAAAGGAATTTCATATGTCGAAGACCTAAGCTACAACCTATTCGGCATCGAATGCTTCTGTGACGAAGGCTTTAAGGTTCTCTTCGAATCCAACAAGTGTAGCGTCATCAATGATAAAGGAAAAGAGCTGCTCACTTGCCACAGTAAGACGAATATATACTCCATTGATGTTAGGTCCTAATTAATCAACTAACGATCGATCTAAGCATTAATTCTAGATATCACGTTTGAAGATCAGGAGAGAGAACGCGTTTAGAGTGAGAAGTTTCTCGATTCTATTTCTCTATCTAGAATGTGAATTCTTTGCTTTGTGAATTTTCTGAAATTCTTGTGTATTGATTTTTGTTGTGTACATTGTATTTATACCTCTATACATGCTATATTTACTAACTAGTCGTACACTAACAAAAATACGAGCTATGCCCCTAATTACAAGGATAACAAATAAACAAAGCAACAATTTCTACGATTCTTCAATCTCCCCTTTTGAGCTTGTTTGTTTTTCAGCTCCGTTTATCCTTGTCGGACGTAGAAGGACCTCCTCAATCCCAATGCTGTCTCATAGTGTCGGACATCATTCCTTAGCACCAGTCTTTCATTTATAGCATCCTCAAGCTCATTTAGTTGTTGAATCGACAAAGGTGATCAAATCATAAGAACAAAAACGGAGCAACAAAAATTGGGCCCAAATTGGGTTTAGTTATGCGGAGCTGAACGATACTATAAAACAAGAAATACTCCGCTAACGACGGACTTTATTTCACCTTTTGGACCCGAAAATCAGGAAAGTACTTCCGAACTGGCCAAACCCATTTCTTCTATTTATATTCCAAAGATAATTCGCAAAATAGCGATCTAACTGTGTCTCTGGAATCTGAAAGGAAATCCTCTTCGGAAGAAAGAATTATTCTTTTAGGCAAAATTTATACTCTTCAAAACTTTCATGATGTATACAAACTTTTCTCCTCTTATTATGTTTCCAAAACACTTACGGCTAAATGCCAGAAAACAAATAAGAAAACCTCTTTGTGTCATACTAACTCTGTATTGCACGTGTCTACAGATCAAAGACTGAGTTCTAACGAGACGAAGAGGGTTAGGTCGGGTCGATTGAAGGAGGAAACTCTCTTTGATAAAAAGAAGAAGCAACCTTTAACTCTTGTAACTCCTGTTTTCGATCGCTTTACCTTTTCAAAAAATTTGCCTTGTAATATTGCAGACCGTGTTTCGTTATTTTCTACTAAGCATTGTTATCACAACTATGATGTACTTCCACGTTCTCATAGCAATAGTTTCCGGAAAAATGTTTCCAATTTACAAAGAAGAAAACATTTCTCTTCCCCTCTTCCTGATGGCGTATCTCCGATGCAATACAAGAAATCTCACAATGAAAAAGATATACACCTCACCCGAAAATCAGGACAGAGACAAGCGTAATAAAATGTTAAAACACATACAAATGTGGATTCCAAAATCCCTAATGCACCCGATAGGCTATAATCGAGTCTGTGTTTCTAAGTTAGTCATTCAACAAGCTGACTTAGAACTCAATATATCAACAAAAAGGGTGAACCCCGCACTTGCAATTAAAGAAGGACATATCCTCATACGGGTATGTAAGCTTGCCTAACTTGTTTTGCAGGTTCGTCATGTGTGGTACTTAGACTCGGATTGATCCTCACACATAACGGGAAATAAAGAGCTGTTCAGCAACTTTTCCGATGTCAATCTAGGAAAGGTCTACTTCGGGAACGGTGACTCTGCTTCTATGCTAGGAACATGCAACCTCATTAATGACAGACTCACCATCAAAGGAATTTCATATGTCGAAGACCTAAGCTACAACCTATTCATCATCTAACGCTTTTGTGATGAAGGCTTTAAGGTTCTCTTCGAATCCAACAAGAGTAGCGTCATCAATGATAAAGGAACTGAGCTGCTCACTTGCCCCAGAAAGACGAATATTTACTCCATTGATGTTAGGTCCTAATTAATCCACTAAGGACCGATCTAAGCATGAATTCTAGATATTCGAATAAGAATTTTCGAAAGTTACCTTCGATCGAATATCACGTTTGAAGATCGGGAGAGAGAACGCGTTTAGAGTGAGGAGTTTCTCGATTCTATTTCTCTCTCTAGAATGTGAATTCTTTGCTTTGTGAATTTTCTGAAATTCTTGTGTATTGATTTTTGTTGTGTACATTGTATATATACCTCTACATGGTATATTTACTAACTAGTCCTACACTAACAAAAATACGAGCTATGCCCCTAATTACAAGGATAACAAATAAACAAAGCAACAATTTCTACGATTCTTCAATCTCCCGTTTTGAGCTTGTTTGTTTTTCAGCTCCGTTTATCCTCGTCGGGCGTAGAAGGACCTCCTCAATCCCAATGCTGTCTCATAGTGTCGGACATCATTCCTTAGCACCAGTCTTTCATTTATAGCATCCTCAAGCTCATTTAGTTGTTGAATCGACAGAGGTGATCAAATCATAAGAACAAAAACGGAGAAACAAAAATTGCGCCCAAATTGGGTTTAGTTATGCGGAGCTGAACGATAGCTATAAAACTAGAAATACTCCGCTAACTACGGACTTTATTTCACCTTTTGGACCCGAAAATCAGGAAAGTACTTCCGAACAGGCCAAACCCATTTATTCTTCTATTTATATTCCAAAGATAATTCGCAAAATAGCGATCTAACTGTGTCTCTGGAATCTGAAAGGAAAGCCTCTTCGGAAGAAAGAATTATTCTTTTAGGCAAAATTTATACTCTTCAAAACTTTCATGATGTATACAAACTTTTCTCCTCTTATTATGTTTCCAAAACACTTACGGCTAAATGTCATAAAACAAAAAAGAAAACCTCTTTGTCTCATACTAACTCTGTATTGCACGTGTCTACAGATCAAAGACTGAGTTCTAACGAGACGAAGAGGGTTAGGTCGAGTCGATTGAAGGAGGAAACTCTCTTTGATAAAAAGAAGAAGCAACCTTTAACTCTTGTAACTCCTGTTTTCGATCGCTTTACCTTTTCAAAAAATTAGCCTTGTAATATTGCAGACCGTGTTTCGTTATTTTCTACTAAGCATTGTTATCACAACTATGATGTACTTCCACGTTCTCATAACAATAGTTTCCGGAAAAATGTTTCCAATTTACAAAGAAGAAAACATTTCTCTTCCCCTCTTCCTGATGGCGTATCTCCGATGCAATACAAGAAATCTCACAAAGAAAAAGATATACACCTCACCCGAAAATCAGGACAGAGACAAGCGTAATAAAATGTTAAAACACATACAAATGTGGATTCCAAAATCCCTAATGCACCCGATAGGCTATAATCGAGTCTGTGTTTCTAAGTTAGTCATTCAACAAGCTGACTTAGAACTCAATATATCAACAAAAAGGGTGAACCCCGCACTTGCAATTAAAGAAGGACATATCCTCATACGGGTATGTAAGCTTGCCTAACTTGTTTTGCAGGTTCGTCATGTGTGGTACTTAGACTCGGATTGATCCTCACACATAACGGGAAATAAAGAGCTGTTCAGCAACTTTTCCGATGTCAATCTAGGAAAGGTCTACTTCGGGAACGGTGACTCTGCTTCTATGCTAGGAACATGCAACCTCATTAATGACAGACTCACCATCAAAGGAATTTCATATGTCGAAGACCTAAGCTACAACCTATTCATCATCTAACGCTTTTGTGACGAAGGCTTTAAGGTTCTCTTCGAATCCAACAAGTGTAGCGTCATCAATGATAAAGGAACAGAGCTGCTCACTTGCCACAGAAAGACGAATATTTACTCCATTGATGTTAGGTCCTAATTAATCCACTAAGGACCGATCTAAGCATGAATTCTAGATATTCGAATAAGAATTTTCGAAAGTTACCTTCGATCGAATATCACGTTTGAAGATCGGGAGAGAGAACGCGTTTAGAGTGAGGAGTTTCTCGATTCTATTTCTCTCTCTAGAATGTGAATTCTTTGCTTTGTGAATTTTCTGAAATTCTTGTGTATTGATTTTTGTTGTGTACATTGTATATATACCTCTACATGGTATATTTACTAACTAGTCCTACACTAACAAAAATACGAGCTATGCCCCTAATTACAAGGATAACATATAAACAAAGCAACAATTTCTACGATTCTTCAATCTCCCGTTTTGAGCTTGTTTGTTTTTCAGCTCCGTTTATCCTCGTCGGGCGTAGAAGGACCTCCTCAATCCCAATGCTGTCTCATAGTGTCGGACATCATTCCTTAGCACCAGTCTTTCATTTATAGCATCCTCAAGCTCATTTAGTTGTTGAATCGACAGAGGTGATCAAATCATAAGAACAAAAACGGAGAAACAAAAATTGCGCCCAAATTGGGTTTAGTTATGCGAAGCTGAACGATAGCTATAAAACTAGAAATACTCCGCTAACTACGGACTTTATTTCACCTTTTGGACCCGAAAATCAGGAAAGTACTTCCGAACAGGCCAAACCCTTTTATTCTTCTATTTATATTCCAAAGATAATTCGCAAAATAGCGATCTAACTGTGTCTCTGGAATCTGAAAGGAAAGCCTCTTCGGAAGAAAGAATTATTCTTTTAGGCAAAATTTATACTCTTCAAAACTTTCATGATGTATACAAACTTTTCTCCTCTTATTATGTTTCCAAAACACTTACGGCTAAATGCCATAAAACAAATAAGAAAACCTCTTTGTCTCATACTAACTCTGTATTGCACGTGTCTACAGATCAAAGACTGAGTTCTAACGAGACGAAGAGGGTTAGGTCGAGTCGATTGAAGGAGGAAACTCTCTTTGATAAAAAGAAGAAGCAACCTTTAACTCTTGTAACTCCTGTTTTCGATCGCTTTACCTTTTCAAAAAATTAGCCTTGTAATATTGCAGACCGTGTTTCGTTATTTTCTACTAAGCATTGTTATCACAACTATGATGTACTTCCACGTTCTCATAACAATAGTTTCCGGAAAAATGTTTCCAATTTACAAAGAAGAAAACATTTCTCTTCCCCTCTTCCTGATGGCGTATCTCCGATGCAATACAAGAAATCTCACAAAGAAAAAGATATACACCTCACCCGAAAATCAGGACAGAGACAAGCGTAATAAAATGTTAAAACACATACAAATGTGGATTCCAAAATCCCTAATGCACCCGATAGGCTATAATCGAGTCTGTGTTTCTAAGTTAGTCATTCAACAAGCTGACTTAGAACTCAATATATCAACAAAAAGGGTGAACCCCGCACTTGCAATTAAAGAAGGACATATCCTCATACGGGTATGTAAGCTTGCCTAACTTGTTTTGCAGGTTCGTCATGTGTGGTACTTAGACTCGATTGATCCTCCACATAACGGGAAATAAAGAGCTGTTCAGCAACTTTTCCGATGTCTATCTAGGAAAGGTCTACTTCGGGAACGGTGACTCTGCTTCTATGCTAGGAACATGCAACCTCATTAATGACAGACTCACTATCAAAAGAATTTCATATGTCGAAGACCTAAGCTACAACCTATTCATCATCTAACGCTTTTGTGACGAAGGCTTTAAGGTTCTCTTCGAATCCAACAAGTGTAGCGTCATCAATGATAAAGGAACAGAGCTGCTCACTTGCCACAGAAAGACGAATATTTACTCCATTGATGTTAGGTCCTAATTAATCCACTAAGGACCGATCTAAGCATGAATTCTAGATATTCGAATTAGAATTTTCGAAAGTTACCTTCGATCGAATATCACGTTTGAAGATCGGGAGAGAGAACGCGTTTAGAGTGAGGAGTTTCTCGATTCTATTTCTCTCTCTAGAATGTGAATTCTTTGCTTTGTGAATTTTCTGAAATTCTTGTGTATTGATTTTTGTTGTGTACATTGTATATATACCTCTACATGGTATATTTACTAACTAGTCCTACACTAACAAAAATACGAGCCATGCCCCTAATTACAAGGATAACAAATAAACAAAGCAACAATTTCTACGATTCTTCAATCTCCCGTTTTGAGCTTGTTTGTTTTTCAGCTCCGTTTATCCTTGTCGGGCGTAGAAGGACCTCCTCAATCCCAATGCTGTCTCATAGTGTCGGACATCATTCCTTAGCACCATTCTTTCATTTATAGCATCCACAAGCTAATTTAGTTGTTGAATCGACAGAGGTTATCAAATCATAAGAACAAAAACGGAGAAACAAAAATTGCGCCCAAATTGGGTTTAGTTATGCGGAGCTGAACGATACTATAAAACAAGAAATACTCCGCTAACTACGGACTTTATTTCACCTTTTCGACACGAAAATCAGGAAAGTACTTCCGAACAGGCCAAACCCATTTATTCTTCTATTTATATTCCAAAGATAATTCGCAAAATAGCGATCTAACTGTGTCTCTAGAATCTGAAAGGAAAGCCTCTTCGGAAGAAAGAATTATTCTTTTAGGCAAAATTTATACTCTTCAAAACTTTCATGATGTATACAAACTTTTCTCCTCTTATTATGTTTCCAAAACACTTACAGCTAAATGCCAGAAAACAAATAAGAAAACCTCTTTGTCTCATACTAACTCTGTATTGCACGTGTCTACAGATCAAAGACTGAGTTCTAACGAGACGAAGAGGGTTAGGTCGAGTCGATTGAAGGAGGAAACTCTCTTTGATAAAAAGAAGAAGCAACCTTTAACTCTTGTAACTCCTGTTTTCGATCGCTTTACCTTTTCAAAAAATTAGCCTTGTAATATTGCAGACCGTGTTTCGTTATTTTCTACTAAGCATTGTTATCACAACTATGATGTACTTCCACGTTCTCATAACAATAGTTTCCGGAAAAATGTTTCCAATTTACAAAGAAGAAAACATTTCTCTTCCCCTCTTCCTGATGGCGTATCTCCGATGCAATACAAGAAATCTCACAAAGAAAAAGATATACACCTCACCCGAAAATCAGGACAGAGACAAGCGTAATAAAATGTTAAAACACATACAAATGTGGATTCCAAAATCCCTAATGCACCCGATAGGCTATAATCGAGTCTGTGTTTCTAAGTTAGTCATTCAACAAGCTGACTTAGAACTCAATATATCAACAAAAAGGGTGAACCCCGCACTTGCAATTAAAGAAGGACATATCCTCATACGGGTATGTAAGCTTGCCTAACTTGTTTTGCAGGTTCGTCATGTGTGGTACTTAGACTCGGATTGATCCTCACACATAACGGGAAATAAAGAGCTGTTCAGCAACTTTTCCGATGTCTATCTAGGAAAGGTCTACTTCGGGAACGGTGACTCTGCTTCTATGCTAGGAACATGCAACCTCATTAATGACAGACTCACCATCAAAGGAATTTCATATGTCGAAGACCTAAGCTACAACCTATTCATCATCTAACGCTTTTGTGACGAAGGCTTTAAGGTTCTCTTCGAATCCAACAAGTGTAGCGTCATCAATGATAAAGGCACTGAGCTGCTCACTTGCCACAGAAAGACGAATATTTACTCCATTGATGTTAGGTCCTAATTAATCCACTAAGGACCGATCTAAGCATGAATTCTAGATATTCGAATAAGAATTTTCGAAAGTTACCTTCGATCGAATATCACGTTTGAAGATCGGGAGAGAGAACGCGTTTAGAGTGAGGAGTTTCTCGATTCTATTTCTCTCTCTAGAATGTGAATTCTTTGCTTTGTGAATTTTCTGAAATTCTTGTGTATTGATTTTTGTTGTGTACATTGTATATATACCTCTACATAGTATATTTACTAACTAGTCCTACACTAACAAAAATACGAGCTATGCCCCTAATTACAAGGATAAAATAAACAAAGCAACAATTTCTACGATTCTTCAATCTCCCGTTTTGAGCTTGTTTGTTTTTCAGCTCCGTTTATCCTCGTCGGGCGTAGAAGGACCTCCTCAATCCCAATGCTGTCTCATAGTGTCGGACATCATTCCTTAGCACCATCTTTCATTTATAGCATCCTCAAGCTCATTTAGTTGTTGAATCGACAGAGGTGATCAAATCATAAGAACAAAAACGGAGAAACAAAAATTGCGCCCAAATTGGGTTTAGTTATGCGGAGCTGAACGATACTATAAAACTAGAAATACTCCGCTAACTACGGACTTTATTTCACCTGTTGGACCCGAAAATCAGGAAAGTACTTCCGAACAGGCCAAACCCATTTATTCTTCTATTTATATTCCAAAGATAATTCGCAAAATAGCGATCTAACTGTGTCTCTGGAATCTGAAAGGAAAGCCTCTTCGGAAGAAAGAATTATTCTTTTAGGCAAAATTTATACTCTTCAAAACTTTCATGATGTATACAAACTTTTCTCCTCTTATTATGTTTCCAAAACACTTACGGCTAAATGCCATAAAACAAATAAGAAAACCTCTTTGTCTCATACTAACTCTGTATTGCACGTGTCTACAGATCAAAGACTGAGTTCTAACAAGACGAAGAGGGTTAGGTCCGGTCGATTGAAGGAGGAAACTCTCTTTGATAAAAAGAAGAAGCAACCTTTAACTCTTGTAACTCCTGTTTTCGATCGCTTTACCTTTTCAAAAAATTTGCCTTGTAATATTGCAGACCGTGTTTCGTTATTTTCTACTAAGCATTGTTATCACAACTATGATGTACTTCCACGTTCTCATAACAATAGTTTCCGGAAAAATGTTTCCAATTTACAAAGAAGAAAACATTTCTCTTCCCCTCTTCCTGATGGCGTATCTCCGATGCAATACAAGAAATCTCACAAAGAAAAAGATATACACCTCACCCGAAAATCAGGACAGAGACAAGCGTAATAAAATGTTAAAACACATACAAATGTGGATTCCAAAATCCCTAATGCACCCGATAGGCTATAATCGAGTCTGTGTTTCTAAGTTAGTCATTCAACAAGCTGACTTAGAACTCAATATATCAACAAAAAGGGTGAACCCCGCACTTGCAATTAAACAAGGACATATCCTCATACGGGTATGTAAGCTTGCCTAACTTGTTTTGCAGGTTCGTCATGTGTGGTACTTAGACTCGGATTCCTCACACATAACGGGAAATAAAGAGCTGTTCAGCAACTTTTCCGATGTCTATCTAGGAAAGGTCTACTTCGGGAACGGTGACTCTGCTTCTATGCTAGGAACATGCAACCTCATTAATGACAGACTCACCATCAAAGGAATTTCATATGTCGAAGACCTAAGCTACAACCTATTCCATCTAACGCTTTGTGACGAAGGCTTTAAGGTTCTCTTCGAATCCAACAAGTGTAGCGTCATCAATGATAAAGGAAAAGAGCTGCTCACTTGCCAGAGAAAGACGAATATTTACTCCATTGATGTTAGGTCCTAATTAATCCACTAAGGACCGATCTAAGCATGAATTCTAGATATTCGAATAAGAATTTTCGAAAGTTACCTTCGATCGAATATCACGTTTGAAGATCGGGAGAGAGAACGCGTTTAGAGTGAGGAGTTTCTCGATTCTATTTCTCTCTCTAGAATGTGAATTCTTTGCTTTGTGAATTTTCTGAAATTCTTGTGTATTGATTTTTGTTGTGTACATTGTATATATACCTCTACATGGTATATTTACTAACTAGTCCTACACTAACAAAAATACGAGCTATGCCCCTAATTACAAGGATAACAAATAAACAAAGCAACAATTTCTACGATTCTTCAATCTCCCGTTTTGAGCTTGTTTGTTTTTCAGCTCCGTTTATCCTTGTCGGGCGTAGAAGGACCTCCTCAATCCCAATGCTGTCTCATAGTGTCGGACATCATTCCTTAGCACCATCTTTCATTTATAGCATCCTCAAGCTCATTTAGTTGTTGAATCGACAGAGGTGATCAAATCATAAGAACAAAAACGGAGAAACAAAAATTGCGCCCAAATTGGGTTTAGTTATGCGGAGCTGAACGATACTATAAAACAGAAATACTCCGCTAACTACGGACTTTATTTCACCTTTTGGACCCGAAAATCAGGAAAGTACTTCCGAACAGGCCAAACCCATTTATTCTTCTATTTATATTCCAAAGATAATTCGCAAAATAGCGATCTAACTGTGTCTCTGGAATCTGAAAGGAAAGCCTCTTCGGAAGAAAGAATTATTCTTTTAGGCAAAATTTATACTCTTCAAAACTTTCATGATGTATACAAACTTTTCTCCTCTTATTATGTTTCCAAAACACTTACGGCTAAATGCCAAAAACAAATAAGAAAACCTCTTTGTCTCATACTAACTCTGTATTGCACGTGTCTACAGATCAAAGACTGAGTTCTAACGAGACGAAGAGGGTTAGGTCGGTCGATTGAAGGAGGAAACTCTCTTTGATAAAAAGAAGAAGCAACCTTTAACTCTTGTAACTCCTGTTTTCGATCGCTTTACCTTTTCAAAAAATTGCCTTGTAATATTGCAGACCGTGTTTCGTTATTTTCTACTAAGCATTGTTATCACAACTATGATGTACTTCCACGTTCTCATAACAATGGTTTCCGGAAAAATGTTTCCAATTTACAAAGAAGAAAACATTTCTCTTCCCCTCTTCCTGATGGCGTATCTCCGATGCAATACAAGAAATCTCACAAAGAAAAAGATATACACCTCACCCGAAAATCAGGACAGAGACAAGCGTAATAAAATGTTAAAACACATACAAATGTGGATTCCAAAATCCCTAATGCACCCGATAGGCTATAATCGAGTCTGTGTTTCTAAGTTAGTCATTCAACAAGCTGACTTAGAACTCAATATATCAACAAAAAGGGTGAACCCCGCACTTGCAATTAAAGAAAGACATATCCTCATACGGGTATGTAAGCTTGCCTAACTTGTTTTGCAGGTTCGTCATGTGTGGTACTTAGACTCGGATAGCTCCTCACACATCACGGGAAATAAAGAGCTGTTCAGCAACTTTTCCGATGTCTATCTAGGAAAGGTCTACGTCGTGAACGGTGACTCTGCTTCTATGCTAGGAACATGCAACCTCATTCATGACAGACTCACCATCAAAGGAATTTCATATGTCGAAGACCTAAGCTACAACCTATTCCATCTAACGCTTTGTGATGAAGGCTTTAAGGTTCTCTTCGAATCCAACAAGTGTAGCGTCATCAATGATAAAGGAACAGAGCTGCTCACTTGCCACAGAAAGACGAATATTTACTCCATTGATGTTAGGTCCTAATTAATCCACTAAGGACCGATCTAAGCATGAATTCTAGATATTCGAATAAGAATTTTCGAAAGTTACCTTCGATCGAATATCACGTTTGAAGATCGGGAGAGAGAACGCGTTTAGAGTGAGGAGTTTCTCGATTCTATTTCTCTCTCTAGAATGTGAATTCTTTGCTTTGTGAATTTTCTGAAATTCTTGTGTATTGATTTTTGTTGTGTACATTGTATATATACCTCTATGCATGGTATATTTACTAACTAGTCCTACACTAACAAAAATACGAGCTATGCCCCTAATTACAAGGATAACAAATAAACAAAGCAACAATTTCTACGATTCTTCAATCTCCCGTTTTGAGCTTGTTTGTTTTTCAGCTCCGTTTATCCTTGTCGGGCGTAGAAGGACCTCCTCAATCCCAATGCTGTCTCATAGTGTCGGACATCATTCCTTAGCACCATTCTTTCATTTATAGCATCCACAAGCTCATTTAGTTGTTGAATCGACAGAGGTGATCAAATCATAAGAACAAAAACGGAGAAACAAAAATTGGCCCAAATTGGGTTTAGTTATGCGGAGCTGAACGATACTATAAAACAAGAAATACTCCGCTAACTACGGACTTTATTTCACCTTTTGGACCCGAAAATCAGGAAAGTACTTCCGAACAGGCCAAACCCATTTATTCTTCTATTTATATTCCAAAGATAATTCGCAAAATAGCGATCTAACTGTGTCTCTAGAATCTGAAAGGAAAGCCTCTTCGGAAGAAAGAATTATTCTTTTAGGCAAAATTTATACTCTTCAAAACTTTCATGATGTATACAAACTTTTCTCCTCTTATTATGTTTCCAAAACACTTACGGCTAAATGCCAGAAAACAAATAAGAAAACCTCTTTGTCTCATACTAACTCTGTATTGCACGTGTCTACAGATCAAAGACTGAGTTCTAACGAGACGAAGAGGGTTAGGTCGGGTCGATTGAAGGAGGAAACTCTCTTTGATAAAAAGAAGAAGCAACCTTTAACTCTTGTACTCCTGTTTTCGATCGCTTTACCTTTTCAAAAAATTTGCCTTGTAATATTGCAGACCGTGTTTCGTTATTTTCTACTAAGCATTGTTATCACAACTATGATGTACTTCCACGTTCTCATAACAATAGTTTCCGGAAAAATGTTTCCAATTTACAAAGAAGAAAACATTTCTCTTCCCCTCTTCCTGATGGCGTATCTCCGATGCAATACAAGAAATCTCACAAAGAAAAAGATATACACCTCACCCGAAAATCAGGACAGAGACAAGCGTAATAAAATGTTAAAACACATACAAATGTGGATTCCAAAATCCCTAATGCACCCGATAGGCTATAATCGAGTCTGTGTTTCTAAGTTAGTCATTCAACAAGCTGACTTAGAACTCAATATATCAACAAAAAGGGTGAACCCCGCACTTGCAATTAAAGAAGGACATATCCTCATACGGGTATGTAAGCTTGCCTAACTTGTTTTGCAGGTTCGTCATGTGTGGTACTTAGACTCGGATTGATCCTCCACATAACGGGAAATAAAGAGCTGTTCAGCAACTTTTCCGATGTCTATCTAGGAAAGGTCTACTTCGGGAACGGTGACTCTGCTTCTATGCTAGGAACATGCAACCTCATTAATGACAGACTCACCATCAAAGAATTTCATATGTCGAAGACCTAAGCTACAACCTATTCATCATCTAACGCTTTTGTGACGAAGGCTTTAAGGTTCTCTTCGAATCCAACAAGTGTAGCGTCATCAATGATAAAGGAACAGAGCTGCTCACTTGCCACAGAAAGACGAATATTTACTCCATTGATGTTAGGTCCTAATTAATCCACTAAGGACCGATCTAAGCATGAATTCTAGATATTCGAATAAGAATTTTCGAAAGTTACCTTCGATCGAATATCACGTTTGAAGATCGGGAGAGAGAACGCGTTTAGAGTGAGGAGTTTCTCGATTCTATTTCTCTCTCTAGAATGTGAATTCTTTGCTTTGTGAATTTTCTGAAATTCTTGTGTATTGATTTTTGTTGTGTACATTGTATATATACCTCTACATGGTATATTTACTAACTAGTCCTACACTAACAAAAATACGAGCTATGCCCCTAATTACAAGGATAACAAATAAACAAAGCAACAATTTCTACGATTCTTCAATCTCCCGTTTTGAGCTTGTTTGTTTTTCAGCTCCGTTTATCCTTGTCGGGCGTAGAAGGACCTCCTCAATCCCAATGCTGTCTCATAGTGTCGGACATCATTCCTTAGCACCATTCTTTCATTTATAGCATCCACAAGCTAATTTAGTTGTTGAATCGACAGAGGTTATCAAATCATAAGAACAAAAACGGAGAAACAAAAATTGCGCCCAAATTGGGTTTAGTTATGCGGAGCTGAACGATACTATAAAACAAGAAATACTCCGCTAACTACGGACTTTATTTCACCTTTTCGACACGAAAATCAGGAAAGTACTTCCGAACAGGCCAAACCCATTTATTCTTCTATTTATATTCCAAAGATAATTCGCAAAATAGCGATCTAACTGTGTCTCTGGAATCTGAAAGGAAATCCTCTTCGGAAGAAAGAATTATTCTTTTAGGCAAAATTTATACTCTTCAAAACTTTCATGATGTATACAAACTTTTCTCCTCTTATTATGTTTCCAAAACACTTACGGCTAAATGCCATAAAACAAATAAGAAAACCTCTTTGTCTCATACTAACTCTGTATTGCACGTGTCTACAGATCAAAGACTGAGTTCTAACGAGACGAAGAGGGTTAGGTCGAGTCGATTGAAGGAGGAAACTCTCTTTGATAAAAAGAAGAAGCAACCTTTAACTCTTGTCACGTTTTCGATCGCTTTACCTTTTCAAAAAATTTGTCTTGTAATATTGCAGACCGTGTTTCGTTATTTTCTACTAAGTTGTTATCACAACTATGATGTACTTCCACGTTCTCATAACAATAGTTTCCGGAAAAATGTTTCCAATTTACAAAGAAGAAAACATTTCTCTTCCCCTCTTCCTGATGGCGTATCTCCGATGCAATACAAGAAATCTCACAAAGAAAAAGATATACACCTCACCCGAAAATCAGGACAGAGACAAGCGTAATAAATGTTAAAACACATACAAATGTGGATTCCAAAATCCCTAATGCACCCGATAGGCTATAATCGAGTCTGTGTTTAAGTTAGTCATTCAACAAGCTGACTTAGAACTCAATATATCAACAAAAAGGGTGAACCCCGCACTTGCAATTAAAGAAGGACATATCCTCATACGGGTATGTAAGCTTGCCTAACTTGTTTTGCAGGTTCGTCATGTGTGGTACTTAGACTCGGATTGATCCTCACACATAACGGGAAATAAAGAGCTGTTCAGCAACTTTTCCGATGTCTATCTAGGAAAGGTCTACTTCGGGAACGGTGACTCTGCTTCTATGCTAGGAACATGCAACCTCATTAATGACAGACTCACCATCAAAGAATTTCATATGTCGAAGACCTAAGCTACAACCTATTCATCATCTAACGCTTTGTGACGAAGGCTTTAAGGTTCTCTTCGAATCCAACAAGTGTAGCGTCATCAATGATAAAGGAACAGAGCTGCTCACTTGCCACAGAAAGACGAATATTTACTCCATTGATGTTAGGTCCTAATTAATCCACTAAGGACCGATCTAAGCATGAATTCTAGATATTCGAATAAGAATTTTCGAAAGTTACCTTCGATCGAATATCACGTTTGAAGATCGGGAGAGAGAACGCGTTTAGAGTGAGGAGTTTCTCGATTCTATTTCTCTCTCTAGAATGTGAATTCTTTGCTTTGTGAATTTTCTGAAATTCTTGTGTATTGATTTTTGTTGTGTACATTGTATATATACCTCTACATGGTATATTTACTAACTAGTCCTACACTAACAAAAATACGAGCTATGCCCCTAATTACAAGGATAACAAATAAACAAAGCAACAATTTCTACGATTCTTCAATCTCCCGTTTTGAGCTTGTTTGTTTTTCAGCTCCGTTTATCCTTGTCGGGCGTAGAAGGACCTCCTCAATCCCAATGCTGTCTCATAGTGTCGGACATCATTCCTTAGCACCATTCTTTCATTTATAGCATCCACAAGCTATTTAGTTGTTGAATCGACAGAGGTATCAAATCATAAGAACAAAAACGGAGAAACAAAAATTGGGCCCAAATTGGGTTTAGTTATGCGGAGCTGAACGATACTATAAAACAAGAAATACTCCGCTAACTACGGACTTTATTTCACCTTTTCGACCGAAAATCAGGAAAGTACTTCCGAACAGGCCAAACCCATTTATTCTTCTATTTATATTCCAAAGATAATTCGCAAAATAGCGATCTAACTGTGTCTCTGGAATCTGAAAGGAAAGCCTCTTCGGAAGAAAGAATTATTCTTTTAGGCAAAATTTATACTCTTCAAAACTTTCATGATGTATACAAACTTTTCTCCTCTTATTATGTTTCCAAAACACTTACAGCTAAATGCCAGAAAACAAATAAGAAAACCTCTTTGTCTCATACTAACTCTGTATTGCACGTGTCTACAGATCAAAGACTGAGTTCTAACGAGACGAAGAGGGTTAGGTCGGGTCGATTGAAGGAGGAAACTCTCTTTGATAAAAAGAAGAAGCAACCTTTAACTCTTGTCACTCATGTTTTCGATCGCTTTACCTTTTCAAAAAATTTGTCTTGTAATATTGCAGACCGTGTTTCGTTATTTTCTACTAAGCATTGTTATCACAACTATGATGTACTTCCACGTTCTCATAACAATAGTTTCCGAAAAAATGTTTCCAATTTACAAAGAAGAAAACATTTCTCTTCCCCTCTTCCTGATGGCGTATCTCCGATGCAATACAATAAATCTCAGAAAGAAAAAGATATACACCTCACCCGAAAATCAGGACAGAGACAAGCGTAATAAATTGTTAAAACACATACAAATGTGGATTCCAAAATCCCTAATGCACCCGATAGGCTATAATCGAGTCTGTGTTCTAAGTTAGTCATTCAACAAGCT
The DNA here is from genome assembly GCA_004919715.1 of Linderniella brevidens. NCBI lineage: Eukaryota > Viridiplantae > Streptophyta > Magnoliopsida > Lamiales > Linderniaceae > Linderniella > Linderniella brevidens. The sequence continues at coordinate 13,107,973 of SWDC01000148.1, forward strand.
GACTTAGAACTCAATATATCAACAAAAAGGGTGAACCCGCACTTGCAATTAAAGAAGGACATATCCTCATACGGGTACGTAAGCTTGTCTAACTTGTTTTGCAGGTTCGTCATGTGTGGTACTTAGACTCGGATTGCTCCTCACACATAACGGGAAATAAAGAGCTGTTCAGCAACTTTTCCGATGTCTATCTAGGAAAGGTCTACTTCGGGAACGGTGACTCTTCTCTATGCTAGGAACATGCAACCTCATTAATGACAGACTCACCATCAAGGAATTTCATATGTCGAAGACCTAAGCTACAACCTATTCAGCATCAAACGCTTTGTGACGAAGGCTTTAAGGTTCTCTTCGAATCCAACAAGTGTAGCGTCATCAATGATAAAGGAATAGAGCTGCTCACTTGCCACAGAAAGACGAATATTTACTCCAGTGATGTTAGGTCCTAATTAATCCACTAAGGACCGATCTAAGCATGAATTCTAGATATTCGAATAAGAATTTTCGAAAGTTACCTTCGATCGAATATCACGTTTGAAGATCGGGAGAGAGAATGCGTTTAGAGTGAGGAGTTTCTCGATTCTATTTCTCTCTCTAGAATGTGAATTCTTTGCTTTGTGAATTTTCTGAAATTCTTGTGTATTGATTTTTGTTGTGTACATTGTATATATACCTCTACATGGTATATTTACTAACTAGTCCTACACTAACAAAAATACGAGCTATGCCCCTAATTACAAGGATAACAAATAAACAAAGCAACAATTTCTACGATTCTTCAATCTCCCTTTTGAGCTTGTTTGTTTTTCAGCTCCGTTTAACCTTGTCGGGCGTAGAAGGACCTCCTCAATCCCAATGTTGTCTCAGAGTGTCGGACATCATTCCTTAGAACCATTCTTTCATTTATAGCATCCACAAGCTCATTTAGTTGTTGAATCGACAGAGGTGATCAAATCATAAGAACAAAAACGGAGAAACAAAAATTGGGCCCAAATTGGGTTTAGTTATGCGGAGCTGAACGATACTATAAAACAAGAAATACTCCGCTAACTACGGACTTTATTTCACCTTTTGGACCGAAAATCAGGAAAGTACTTCCGAACAGGCCAAACCCATTTATTCTTCTATTTATATTCCAAAGATAATTCGCAAAATAGCGATCTAACTGCGTCTCTGGAATCTGAAAGGAAAGCCTCTTCGGAAAAAGAATTATTCTTTTAGGCAAATTTATACTCTTCAAAACTTTCATGATGTATACAAACTTTTCTCCTCTTATTATGTTTCCAAACACTTACGGCTAAATGCCAGAAAACAAATAAGAAAACCTCTTTGTCTCATACTAACTCTGTATTGCACGTGTCTACAGATCAAAGACTGAGTTCTAACGAGACGAAGAGGGTTAGGTCGGGTCTATTGAAGGAGGAAACTCTCTTTGATAAAAAGAAGAAGCAACCTTTAACTCTTGTCACTCATGTTTTCGATCGCTTTACCTTTTCAAAAAATTTGTCTTGTAATATTGCAGACCGTGTTTCGTTATTTTCTACTAAGCATTGTTATCACAACTATGATGTACTTCCACGTTCTCATAACAATAGTTTCCGGAAAAATGTTTCAATTTACAAAGAAGAAAACATTTCTCTTCCCCTCTTCCTGATGGCGTATCTCCGATGCAATACAAGAAATCTCACAAAGAAAAAGATATACACCTCACCCGAAAATCAGGACAGATATAAGCGTAATAAATTGTTAAAACACATACAAATGTGGATTCCAAAATCCCTAATGCACCCGATAGGCTATAATCGAGTCTGTGTTCTAAGTTAGTCATTCAACAAGCTGACTTAGAACTCAATATATCAACAAAAAGGGTGAACCCCGCACTTGCAATTAGAGAAGGACATATCCTCATACGGGTACGTAAGCTTGTCTAACTTGTTTTGCAGGTTCGTCATGTGTGGTACTTAGACTCGGATTGCTCCTCACACATAACGGGAAATAAAGAGCTGTTCAGCAACTTTTCCGATGTCTATCTAGGAAAGGTATACTTCGAGAACGGTGACTCTTCTCCTATGCTAGGAACATGCAACCTCATTAATGACAGACTCACCATCATAGGAATTTCATATGTCGAAGACCTAAGCTACAACCTATTCAGCATCAAACGCTTCTGTGACGAAGGCTTTAAGGTTCTTCGAATCCAACTAGTGTAGCGTCATCAATGATAAAGGAATAGAGCTGCTCACTTGCCACAGAAAGACGAATATTTACTCCAGTGATGTTAGGTCCTAATTAATCCACTGAGGACCGATCTAAGCATTAATCTAGATATTCGAATAAGAATTTTCGAAAGTTACCTTCGATCGAATATCACGTTTGAAGATCGGGAGAGAGAATGCGTTTAGAGTGAGGAGTTTCTCGATTCTATTTCTCTCTCTAGAATGTGAATTCTTTGCTTTGTGAATTTTCTGAAATTCTTGTGTATTGATTTTTGTTGTGTACATTGTATATATACCTCTATGCATGGTATATTTACTAACAAGTCCTACACTAACAAAAATACGAGCTATGCCCCTAATTACAAGGATAACAAATAAACAAAGCAACAATTTCTACGATTCTTCAATCTCCCCTTTTGAGCTTGTTTGTTTTTCAGCTCCGTTTAACCTTGTCGGGCGTAGAAGGACCTCCTCAATCCCAATGTTGTCTCAGAGTGTCGGACATCATTCCTTAGAACCATTCTTTCATTTATAGCATCCACAAGCTCATTTAGTTGTTGAATCGACAGAGGTGATCAAATCATTAGAACAAAAATGGAGAAACAAAAATTGCGCCCAAATTGTGTTTAGTTATGCGGAGCTGAACGATACTATAAAACAAGAAATACTCCGCTAACTACGGACTTTATTTCACCTTTTGGACCCGAAAATCAGGATAGTACTTCCGAACAGGCCAAACCCATTTATTCTTCTATTTATATTACAAAGATAATTTGCAAAATAGCGATCTAACTGCGTTTCTGGAATCTGAAAGGAAAGCCTCTTCGGAACAAAGAATTATTCTTTTAGGCAGAATTTATACTCTTCAAAACTTTCATGATGTATACAAACTTTTCTCCTCTTATTATGTTTCCAAATCACTTACGGCTAAATGCCAGAAAACAAATAAGAAAACCTCTTTGTCTCATACTAACTCTGTATTGCACGTGTCTACAGATCAAAGACTGAGTTCTAACGAGACGAAGAGGGTTAGGTCGGGTCTATTAAAGGAGGAAACTCTCTTTGATAAAAAGAAGAAGCAACCTTTAACTCTTGTCACTCTGTTTCGATCGCTTTACCTTTTCAAAAAATTTGTCTTGTAATATTGCAGACCGTGTTTCGTTATTTTCTACTAAGCATTGTTATCACAACTATGATGTACTTCCACGTTCTCATAACAATAGTTTCCGGAAAAATGTTTCAATTTACAAAGAAGAAAACATTTCTCTTCCCTCTTCCTGATGGCGTATCTCCGATGCAATACAAGAAATCTCACAAAGAAAAAGATATACACCTCACCCGAAAATCAGGACAGATATAAGCGTAATAAATTGTTAAAACACATACAAATGTGGATTCCAAAATCCCTAATACACCCGATAGGCTATAATCGAGTCTGTGTTCCTAAGTTAGTCATTCAACAAGCTGACTTAGAACTCAATATATCAACAAAAAGGGTGAACCCCGCACTTGCAATTAGAGAAGGACATATCCTCATACGGGTACGTAAGCTTGTCTAACTTGTTTTGCAGGTTCGTCATGTGTGGTACTTAGACTCGGATAGCTCCTCACACATAACTGGAAATAAAGAGCTGTTCAGCAACTTTTCCGATGTCTATCTAGGAAAGGTCTACTTCGGGAACGGTGACTCTTCTCCTATGCTAGGAACATGCAACCTCATTAATGACAGACTCACCATCAAAGAATTTCATATGTCGAAGACCTAAGCTACAACTATTCATATCTAACGCTTTTGTGACGAAGGCTTTAAGGTTCTCTTCGAATCCAACAAGTGTAGCGTCATCAATGATAAAGGAACAGAGCTGCTCACTTGCCACAGAAAGACGAATATTTACTCCATTGATGTTAGGTCCTAATTAATCCACTAAGGACCGATCTAAGCATGAATTCTAGATATTCGAATAAGAATTTTCGAAAGTTACCTTCGATCGAATATCACGTTTGAAGATCGGGAGAGAGAACGCGTTTAGAGTGAGGAGTTTCTCGATTCTATTTCTCTCTCTAGAATGTGAATTCTTTGCTTTGTGAATTTTCTGAAATTCTTGTGTATTGATTTTTGTTGTGTACATTGTATATATACCTCTACATGGTATATTTACTAACTAGTCCTACACTAACAAAAATACGAGCTATGCCCCTAATTACAAGGATAACAAATAAACAAAGCAACAATTTCTACGATTCTTCAATCTCCCGTTTTGAGCTTGTTTGTTTTTCAGCTCCGTTTATCCTTGTCGGGCGTAGAAGGACCTCCTCAATCCCAATGCTGTCTCATAGTGTCGGACATCATTCCTTAGCACCATTCTTTCATTTATAGCATCCACAAGCTAATTTAGTTGTTGAATCGACAGAGGTTATCAAATCATAAGAACAAAAACGGAGAAACAAAAATTGGGCCCAAATTGGGTTTAGTTATGCGGAGCTGAACGATACTATAAAACAAGAAATACTCCGCTAACTACGGACTTTATTTTACCTTTTCGACACGAAAATCAGGAAAGTACTTCCGAACAGGCCAAACCCATTTATTCTTCTATTTATATTCCAAAGATAATTCGCAAAATAGCGATCTAACTGTGTCTCTGGAATCTGAAAGGAAAGCCTCTTCGGAAGAAAGAATTATTCTTTTAGGCAAAATTTATACTCTTCAAAACTTTCATGATGTATACAAACTTTTCTCCTCTTATTATGTTTCCAAAACACTTACAGCTAAATGCCAGAAAACAAATAAGAAAACCTCTTTGTCTCATACTAACTCTGTATTGCACGTGTCTACAGATCAAAGACTGAGTTCTAACGAGACGAAGAGGGTTAGGTCGGGTCGATTGAAGGAGGAAACTCTCTTTGATAAAAAGAAGAAGCAACCTTTAACTCTTGTCACTCATGTTTTCGATCGCTTTACCTTTTCAAAAAATTTGTCTTGTAATATTGCAGACCGTGTTTCGTTATTTTCTACTAAGCATTGTTATCACAACTATGATGTACTTCCACGTTCTCATAACAATAGTTTCCGGAAAAATGTTTCCAATTTACAAAGAAGAAAACATTTCTCTTCCCCTCTTCCTGATGGCGTATCTCCGATGCAATACAATAAATCTAGAAAGAAAAAGATATACACCTCACCCGAAAATCAGGACAGAGACAAGCGTAATAAATTGTTAAAACACATACAAATGTGGATTCCAAAATCCCTAATGCACCCGATAGGCTATAATCGAGTCTGTGTTCCTAAGTTAGTCATTCAACAAGCTGACTTAGAACTCAATATATCAACAAAAAGGGTGAACCCACACTTGCAATTAAAGAAGGACATATCCTCATACGGGTACGTAAGCTTGTCTAACTTGTTTTGCAGGTTCGTCATGTGTGGTACTTAGACTCGGATTGCTCCTCACACATAACGGGAAATAAAGAGCTGTTCAGCAACTTTTCCGATGTCTATCTAGGAAAGGTCTACTTCGGGAACGGTGACTCTTCTCCTATGCTAGGAACATGCAACCTCATTAATGACAGACTCACCATCAAAGAATTTCATATGTCGAAGACCTAAGCTACAACCTATTCATATCTAACGCTTTTGTGACGAAGGCTTTAAGGTTCTCTTCGAATCCAACAAGTGTAGCGTATCAATGATAAAGGAACAGAGCTGCTCACTTGCCACAGAAAGACGAATATTTACTCCATTGATGTTAGGTCCTAATTAATCCACTAAGGACCGATCTAAGCATGAATTCTAGATATTCGAATAAGAATTTCGAAAGTTACCTTCGATCGAATATCACGTTTGAAGATCGGGAGAGAGAACGCGTTTAGAGTGAGGATTTCTCGATTCTATTTCTCTCTCTAGAATGTGAATTCTTTGCTTTGTGAATTTTCTGAAATTCTTGTGTATTGATTTTTGTTGTGTACATTTATATATACCTCTATGCATGGTATATTTACTAACTAGTCCTACACTAACAAAAATACGAGCTATGCCCCTAATTACAAGGATAACAAATAAACAAAGCAACAATTTCTACGATTCTTCAATCTCCCGTTTTGAGCTTGTTTGTTTTTCAGCTCCGTTTATCCTTGTCGGGCGTAGAAGGACCTCCTCAATCCCAATGCTGTCTCATAGTGTCGGACATCATTCCTTAGCACCATTCTTTCATTTATAGCATCCACAAGCTAATTTAGTTGTTGAATCGACAGAGGTTATCAAATCATAAGAACAAAAACGGAGAAACAAAAATTGGCCCAAATTGGGTTTAGTTATGCGGAGCTGAACGATACTATAAAACAAGAAATACTCCGCTAACTACGGACTTTATTTCACCTTTTCGACACGAAAATCAGGAAAGTACTTCCGAACAGGCCAAACCCATTTATTCTTCTATTTATATTCCAAAGATAATTCGCAAAATAGCGATCTAACTGTGTCTCTAGAATCTGAAAGGAAAGCCTCTTCGGAAGAAAGAATTATTCTTTTAGGCAAAATTTATACTCTTCAAAACTTTCATGATGTATACAAACTTTTCTCCTCTTATTATGTTTCCAAACACTTACGCTAAATGCCAGAAAACAAATAAGAAAACCCTTTGTCTCATACTAACTCTGTATTGCACGTGTCTACAGATCAAAGACTGAGTTCTAACGAGACGAAGAGGGTTAGGTCGGGTCGATTGAAGGAGGAAACTCTCTTTGATAAAAAGAAGAAGCAACCTTTAACTCTTGTCACTCATGTTTTCGATCGCTTTACCTTTTCAAAAAATTTGTCTTGTAATATTGCAGACCGTGTTTCGTTATTTTCTACTAAGCATTGTTATCACAACTATGATGTACTTCCACGTTCTCATAACAATAGTTTCCGGAAAAATGTTTCCAATTTACAAAGAAGAAAACATTTCTCTTCCCCTCTTCCTGATGGCGTATCTCCGATGCAATACAATAAATCTCAGAAAGAAAAAGATATACACCTCACCCGAAAATCAGGACAGAGACAAGCGTAATAAATGTTAAAACACATACAAATGTGGATTCCAAAATCCCTAATGCACCCGATAGGCTATAATCGAGTCTGTGTTCTAAGTTAGTCATTCAACAAGCTGACTTAGAACTCAATATATCAACAAAAAGGGTGAACCCCGCACTTGCAATTAAAGAAGGACATATCCTCATACGGGTATGTAAGCTTGCCTAACTTGTTTTGCAGGTTCGTCATGTGTGGTACTTAGACTCAGATTGATCCTCCCACATAACGGGAAATAAAGAGCTGTTCAGCAACTTTTCCGATGTCTATCTAGGAAAGGTCTACTTCGGGAACGGTGACTCTGCTTCTATGCTAGGAACATGCAACCTCATTAATGACAGACTCACTATCAAAAGAATTTCATATGTCGAAGACCTAAGCTACAACCTATTCATCATCTAACGCTTTTGTGACGAAGGCTTTAAGGTTCTCTTCGAATCCAACAAGTGTAGCGTCATCAATGATAAAGGAACAGAGCTGCTCACTTGCCACAGAAAGACGAATATTTACTCCATTGATGTTAGGTCCTAATTAATCCACTAAGGACCGATCTAAGCATGAATTCTAGATATTCGAATAAGAATTTTCGAAAGTTACCTTCGATCGAATATCACGTTTGAAGATCGGGAGAGAGAACGCGTTTAGAGTGAGGAGTTTCTCGATTCTATTTCTCTCTCTAGAATGTGAATTCTTTGCTTTGTGAATTTTCTGAAATTCTTGTGTATTGTTTTTGTTGTGTACATTGTATATATACCTCTACATGGTATATTTACTAACTAGTCCTACACTAACAAAAATACGAGCTATGCCCCTAATTACAAGGATAACAAATAAACAAAGCAACAATTTCTACGATTCTTCAATCTCCCGTTTTGAGCTTGTTTGTTTTTCAGCTCCGTTTATCCTTGTCGGGCGTAGAAGGACCTCCTCAATCCCAATGCTGTCTCATAGTGTCGGACATCATTCCTTAGCACCATTCTTTCATTTATAGCATCCACAAGCTAATTTAGTTGTTGAATCGACAGAGGTTATCAAATCATAAGAACAAAAACGGAGAAACAAAAATTGCGCCCAAATTGGGTTTAGTTATGCGGAGCTGAACGATACTATAAAACAAGAAATACTCCGCTAACTACGGACATTATTTCACCTTTTCGACACGAAAATCAGGAAAGTAATTCCGAACAGGCCAAACCCATTTATTCTTCTATTTATATTCCAAAGATAATTCGCAAAATAGCGATCTAACTGTGTCTCTGGAATCTGAAAGGAAAGCCTCTTCGGAAGAAAGAATTATTCTTTTAGGCAAAATTTATACTCTTCAAAACTTTCATGATGTATACAAACTTTTCTCCTCTTATTATGTTTCCAAAACACTTACAGCTAAATGCCAGAAAACAAATAAGAAAACCTCTTTGTCTCATACTAACTCTGTATTGCACGTGTCTACAGATCAAAGACTGAGTTCTAACGAGACGAAGAGGGTTAGGTCGGGTCGATTGAAGGAGGAAACTCTCTTTGATAAAAAGAAGAAGCAACCTTTAACTCTTGTCACTCATGTTTTCGATCGCTTTACCTTTTCAAAAAATTTGTCTTGTAATATTGCAGACCGTGTTTCGTTATTTTCTACTAAGCATTGTTATCACAACTATGATGTACTTCCACGTTCTCATAACAATAGTTTCCGGAAAAATGTTTCCAATTTACAAAGAAGAAAACATTTCTCTTCCCCTCTTCCTGATGGCGTATCTCCGATGCAATACAATAAATCTCAGAAAGAAAAAGATATACACCTCACCCGAAAATCAGGACAGAGACAAGCGTAATAAATTGTTAAAACACATACAAATGTGGATTCCAAAATCCCTAATGCACCCGATAGGCTATAATCGAGTCTGTGTTTCTATGTTAGTCATTCAACAAGTTGACTTAGAACTCAATATATCAACAAAAAGGGTGAACCCCGCACTTGCAATTAAAGAAGGACATATCCTCATACGGGTATGTAAGCTTGCCTAACTTGTTTTGCAGGTTCGTCATGTGTGGTACTTAGACTCGGATTGCTCCTCACACATAACGGGAAATAAAAAGCTGTTCAGCAACTTTTCCAATGTCTATCTAGGAAATGTCTACTTCGGGAACGGTTACTCTTCTCCTATGCTAGGAACATGCAACCTCATTAATGACAGACTCACCATCATAGGAATTTCATATGTCGAAGACCTAAGCTACAACCTATTCAGCATCAAACGCTTCTGTGACGAAGGCTTTAAGGTTGTCTTCGAATCCAACAGTGTAGCGTCATCAATGATAAAGGAATAGAGCTGCTCACTTGCCACAGAAAGACGAATATTTACTCCAGTGATGTTAGGTCCTAATTAATCCACTGAGGACCGATCTAAGCATGAATTCTAGATATTCGAATAAGAATTTTCGAAAGTTACCTTCGATCGAATATCACGTTTGAAGATCGGGAGAGAGAATGCGTTTAGAGTGAGGAGTTTCTCGATTCTATTTCTCTCTCTAGAATGTGAATTCTTTGCTTTGTGAATTTTCTGAAATTCTTGTGTATTGATTTTTGTTGTGTACATTTCATATATACCTCTATGCATGGTATATTTACTAACTAGTCCTACACTAACAAAAATACGAGCTATGCCCCTAATTACAAGGATAACAAATAAACAAAGCAACAATTTCTACGATTCTTCAATCTCCCCTTTTGAGCTTGTTTGTTTTTCAGCTCCGTTTAACCTTGTCGGGCGTAGAAGGACCTCCTCAATCCCAATGTTGTCTCAGAGTGTCGGACATCATTCCTTAGAACCATTCTTTCATTTATAGCATCCACAAGCTCATTTAGTTGTTGAATCGACAGAGGTGATCAAATCATAAGAACGAAAACGGAGAATCAAAAATTGGGCCCAAATTGGGTTTAGTTATGCGGAGCTGAACGATACTATAAAACAAGAAATACTCCCCTAACTACGGACTTTATTTCACCTTTTGGACCCGAAAATCAGGAAAGTACTTCCGAACAGGCCAAACCCATTTATTCTTCTATTTATATTCCAAAGATAATTCGCAAAATAGCGATCTAACTGCGTCTCTGGAATCTGAAGGAAAGCCTCTTCGGAAGAAAGAATTATTCTTTTAGGCAAATTTATACTCTTCAAAACTTCATGATGTATACAAACTTTTCTCCTCTTATTATGTTTCCAAATCACTTACGGCTAAATGCCAGAAAACAAATAAGAAAACCTCTTTGTCTCATACTAACTCTGTATTGCACGTGTCTACAGATCAAAGACTGAGTTCTAACGAGACGAAGAGGGTTAGGTCGGGTCGATTGAAGGAGGAAACTCTCTTTGATAAAAAGAAGAAGCAACCTTTAACTCTTGTCACTCATGTTTTCGATCGCTTTACCTTTTCAAAAAATTTGTCTTGTAATATTGCAGACCGTGTTTCGTTATTTTCTACTAAGCATTGTTATCACAACTATGATGTACTTCCACGTTCTCATAACAATAGTTTCCGGAAAAATGTTTCCAATTTACAAAGAAGAAAACATTTCTCTTCCCCTCTTCCTGATGGCGTATCTCCGATGCAATAGAGGAAATCTCACAAAGAAAAAGATATACACCTCACCCGAAAATCAGGACAGAGACAAGCGTAATAAAATGTTAAAACACATACAAATGTGGATTCCAAAATCCCTAATGCACCCGATAGGCTATAATCGAGTCTGTGTTCCTAAGTTAGTCATTCAACAAGCTGGCTTAGAACTCAATATATCAACAAAAAGGGTGAACCCCACACTTGCAATTAGAGAAGGACATATCCTCATACGGGTACGTAAGCTTGTCTAACTTGTTTTGCAGGTTCGTCATGTGTGGTACTTAGACTCGGATTGCTCCTCACACATAACGAGAAATAAAGAGCTGTTCAGCAACTTTTCCGATGTCTATCTAGGAAAGGTCTACTTCGGGAACGGTGACTCTTCTCCTATGCTAGGAACATGCAACCTCATTAATGACAGACTCACCATCATAGGAATTTCATATGTCGAAGACCTAAGCTACAACCTATTCAGCATCAAACGCTTCTGTGACGAAGGCTTTAAGGTTGTCTTCGAATCCAACTAGTGTAGCGTCATCAATGATAAAGGAATAGAGCTGCTCACTTGCCACAGAAAGACGAATATTGACTCCATTGACGTTAGGTCCTAATTAATCCACTAAGGACCGATCTAAGCATGAATTCTAGATATTCGAATAAGAATTTTCGAAAGTTACCTTCGATCGAATATCACGTTTGAAGATCGGGAGAGAGAATGCGTTTAGAGTGAGGAGTTTCTCGATTCTATTTCTCTCTCTAGAATGTGAATTCTTTGCTTTGTGAATTTTCTGAAATTCTTGTGTATTGATTTTTGTTGTGTACATTGTATATATACCTCTATGCATGGTATATTTACTAACAAGTCCTACACTAACAAAAATACGAGCTATGCCCCTAATTACAAGGATAACAAATAAACAAAGCAACAATTTCTACGATTCTTCAATCTCCCCTTTTGAGCTTGTTTGTTTTTCAGCTCCGTTTAACCTTGTCGGGCGTAGAAGGACCTCCTCAATCCCAATGTTGTCTCAGAGTGTCGGACATCATTCCTTAGCACCATTCTTTCATTTATAGCATCCACAAGCTCATTTAGTTGTTGAATCGACAGAGGTGATCAAATCATAAGAACGAAAACGGAGAAACAAAAATTGGGCCCAAATTGGGTTTAGTTATGCGGAGCTGAACGATACTATAAAACAAGAAATACTCCGCTAACTACGGACTTTATTTCACCTTTTGGACCCGAAAATCAGGAAAGTACTTCCGAACAGGCCAAACCCATTTATTCTTCTATTTATATTCCAAAGATAATTCGCAAAATAGCGATCTAACTGCGTCTCTGGAATCTGAATGGAAAGCCTCTTCGGAAGAAAGAATTATTCTTTTAGGCAGAATTTATACTCTTCAAAACTTTCATGATGTATACAAACTTTTCTCCTCTTATTATGTTTCCAAATCACTTACGGCTAAATGCCAGAAAACAAATAAGAAAACCTCTTTGTCTCATACTAACTCTGTATTGCACGTGTCTACAGATCAAAGACTGAGTTCTAACGAGACGAAGAGGGTTAGGTCGGGTCGATTGAAGGAGGAAACTCTCTTTGATAAAAAGAAGAAGCAACCTTTAACTCTTGTCACTCCTGTTTCCGATCGCTTTACCTTTTCAAAAAATTTGTCTTGTAATATTGCAGACCGTGTTTCGTTATTTTCTACTAAGCATTGTTATCACAACTATGATGTACTTCCACGTTCTCATAACAATAGTTTCCGGAAAAATGTTTCCAATTTACAAAGAAGAAAACATTTCTCTTCCCCTCTTCCTGATGGCGTATCTCCGATGCAATACAAGAAATCTCACAAAGAAAAAGATAACACCTCACCCGAAAATCAGGACAGAGACAAGCGTAATAAATGTTAAAACACATACAAATGTGGATTCCAAAATCCCTAATGCACCCGATAGGCTATAATCGAGTCTGTGTTTCTAAGTTAGTCATTCAACAAGCTGACTTAGAACTCAATATATCAACAAAAAGGGTGAACCCCGCACTTGCAATTAAAAGGACATATCCTCATACGGGTATGTAAGCTTGCCTAACTTGTTTTGCAGGTTCGTCATGTGTGGTACTTAGACTCGGATTGATCCTCATACATAACGGGAAATAAAGAGCTGTTCAGCAACTTTTCCGATGTCTATCTAGGAAAGGTCTACTTCGGGAACGGTGACTCTGCTTCTATGCTAGGAACATGCAACCTCATTAATGACAGACTCACCATCAAAGGAATTTCATATGTCGAAGACCTAAGCTACAACCTATTCATCATCTAACGCTTTTGTGACGAAGGCTTTAAGGTTCTCTTCGAATCCAACAAGTGTAGCGTCATCAATGATAAAGGAACAGAGCTGCTCACTTGCCACAGAAAGACGAATATTTACTCCATTGATGTTAGGTCCTAATTAATCCACTAAGGACCGATCTAAGCATGAATTCTAGATATTCGAATAAGAATTTTCGAAAGTTACCTTCGATCGAATATCACGTTTGAAGATCGGGAGAGAGAACGCGTTTAGAGTGAGGAGTTTCTCGATTCTATTTCTCTCTCTAGAATGTGAATTCTTTGCTTTGTGAATTTTCTGAAATTCTTGTGTATTGATTTTTGTTGTGTACATTGTATATATACCTCTACATGGTATATTTACTAACTAGTCCTACACTAACAAAAATACGAGCTATGCCCCTAATTACAAGGATAACAAATAAACAAAGCAACAATTTCTACGATTCTTCAATCTCCCGTTTTGAGCTTGTTTGTTTTTCAGCTCCGTTTATCCTTTCGGGCGTAGAAGGACCTCCTCAATCCCAATGCTGTCTCATAGTGTCGGACATCATTCCTTAGCACCATTCTTTCATTTATAGCATCCACAAGCTAATTTAGTTGTTGAATCGACAGAGGTTATCAAATCATAAGAACAAAAACGGAGAAACAAAAATTGGGCCCAAATTGGGTTTAGTTATGCGGAGCTGAACGATATATAAAACAAGAAATACTCCGCTAACTACGGACTTTATTTCACCTTTTCGACACGAAAATTAGGAAAGTACTTCCGAACAGGCCAAACCCATTTATTCTTCTATTTATATTCCAAAGATAATTCGCAAAATAGCGATCTAACTGTGTCTCTGGAATCTGAAAGGAAAGCCTCTTCGGAAGAAAGAATTATTCTTTTAGGCAAAATTTATACTCTTCAAAACTTTCATGATGTATACAAACTTTTCTCCTCTTATTATGTTTCCAAAACACTTACAGCTAAATGCCAGAAAACAAATAAGAAAACCTCTTTGTCTCATACTAACTCTGTATTGCACGTGTCTACAGATCAAAGACTGAGTTCTAACGAGACGAAGAGGGTTAGGTCGGGTCGATTGAAGGAGGAAACTCTCTTTGATAAAAAGAAGAAGCAACCTTTAACTCTTGTCACTCATGTTTTCGATCGCTTTACCTTTTCAAAAAATTTGTCTTGTAATATTGCAGACCGTGTTTCGTTATTTTCTACTAAGCATTGTTATCACAACTATGATGTACTTCCACGTTCTCATAACAATAGTTTCCGGAAAAATGTTTCCAATTTACAAAGAAGAAAACATTTCTCTTCCCCTCTTCCTGATGGCGTATCTCCGATGCAATACAATAAATCTAAGAAAGAAAAAGATATACACCTCACCCGAAAATCAGGACAGAGACAAGCGTAATAAATTGTTAAAACACATACAAATGTGGATTCCAAAATCCCTAATGCACCCGATAGGCTATAATCGAGTCTGTGTTCCTAAGTTAGTCATTCAACAAGCTGACTTAGAACTCAATATATCAACAAAAAGGGTGAACCCACACTTGCAATTAAAGAAGGACATATCCTCATACGGGTACGTAAGCTTGTCTAACTTGTTTTGCAGGTTCGTCATGTGTGGTACTTCGACTCGGATTGCTCCTCACACATAACGGGAAATAAAGAGCTGTTCAGCAACTTTTCCGATGTCTATCTAGGAAAGGTCTACTTCGGGAACGGTGACTCTTCTCCTATGCTAGGAACATGCAACCTCATTAATGACAGACTCACCATCAAAAGAATTTCATATGTCGAAGACCTAAGCTACAACATATTCATAATCTAACGCTTTTGTGACGAAGGCTTTAAGGTTCTCTTCGAATCCAACAAGTGTAGCGTAATCAATGATAAAGGAACAGAGCTGCTCACTTGCCACAGAAAGACGAATATTTACTCCATTGATGTTAGGTCCTAATTAATCCACTAAGGACCGATCTAAGCATGAATTCTAGATATTCGAATAAGAATATTCGAAAGTTACCTTCGATCGAATATCACGTTTGAAGATCGGGAGAGAGAACGCGTTTAGAGTGAGGAATTTCTCGATTCTATTTCTCTCTCTAGAATGTGAATTCTTTGCTTTGTGAATTTTCTGAAATTCTTGTGTATTGATTTTTGTTGTGTACATTTCATATATACCTCTATGCATGGTATATTTACTAACTAGTCCTACACTAACAAAAATACGAGCTATGCCCCTAATTACAAGGATAACAAATAAACAAAGCAACAATTTCTACGATTCTTCAATCTCCCGTTTTGAGCTTGTTTGTTTTTCAGCTCCGTTTATCCTTGTCGGGCGTAGAAGGACCTCCTCAATCCCAATGCTGTCTCATAGTGTCGGACATCATTCCTTAGCACCATTCTTTCATTTATAGCATCCACAAGCTAATTTAGTTGTTGAATCGACAGAGGTTATCAAATCATAAGAACAAAAACGGAGAAACAAAAATTGCGCCCAAATTGGGTTTGGTTATGCGGAGCTGAACGATACTATAAAACAAGAAATACTCCGCTAACTACGGACTTTATTTCACCTTTTCGACACGAAAATCAGGAAAGTACTTCCGAACAGGCCAAACCCATTTATTCTTCTATTTATATTCCAAAGATAATTCGCAAAATAGCGATCTAACTGTGTCTCTAGAATCTGAAAGGAAAGCCTCTTCGGAAGAAAGAATTATTCTTTTAGGCAAAATTTATACTCTTCAAAACTTTCATGATGTATACAAACTTTTCTCATCTTATTATGTTTACAAATCACTTACGGCTAAATGCCAGAAAACAAATAAGAAAACCTATTTGTCTCATACTAACTCTGTATTGCACGTGTCTACAGATCAAAGACTGAGTTCTAATGAGATGAAGAGGGTTAGGTCGGGTCGATTGAAGGAGGAAACTCTCTTTGATAAAAAGAAGAAGCAACCTTTAACTCTTGTCACTCCTGTTTTCGATCGCTTTACCTTTTCAAAAAATTTGTCTTGTAATATTGCAGACCGTGTTTCGTTATTTTCTACTAAGCATTGTTATCACAACTATGAGGTACTTCCACGTTCTCATAACAATAGTTTCCGGAAAAATGTTTCCAATTTACAAAGAAGAAAACATTTATCTTCCCCTCTTCCTGATGGCGTATCTCCGATGCAATACAAGAAATCTCACAAAGAAAAAGATAAACACCTCACCCGAAAATCAGGACAGAGACAAGCGTAATAAAATGTTAAAACACATACAAATGTGGATTCCAAAATCCCTAATGCACCCGATAGGCTATAATCGAGTCTGTGTTTCTGAGTTAGTCATTCAACAAGCTGACTTAGAACTCAATATATCAACAAAAAGGGTGAACCCCGCACTTGCAATTAAAAAGGATATCCTCATACGGGTATGTAAGCTTGCCTAACTTGTTTTGCAGGTTCGTCATGTGTGGTACTTAGACTCGGATTGATCCTCATACATAACGGGAAATAAAGAGCTGTTCAGCAACTTTTCCGATGTCTATCTAGGAAAGGTCTACTTCGGGAACGGTGACTCTGCTTCTATGCTAGGAACATGCAACCTCATTAATGACAGACTCACCATCAAAGGAATTTCATATGTCGAAGACCTAAGCTACAACCTATTCATCATCTAACGCTTTTGTGACGAAGGCTTTAAGGTTCTCTTCGAATCCAACAAGTGTAGCGTCATCAATGATAAAGGAACAGAGCTGCTCACTTGCCACAGAAAGACGAATATTTACTACATTGATGTTAGGTCCTAATTAATCCACTAAGGACCGATCTAAGCATGAATTCTAGATATTCGAATAAGAATTTTCGAAAGTTACCTTCGATCGAATATCACGTTTGAAGATCGGGAGAGAGAACGCGTTTAGAGTGAGGAGTTTCTCGATTCTATTTCTCTCTCTAGAATGTGAATTCTTTGCTTTGTGAATTTTCTGAAATTCTTGTGTATTGATTTTTGTTGTGTACATTGTATATATACCTCTACATGGTATATTTACTAACTAGTCCTACACTAACAAAAATACGAGCTATGCCCCTAATTACAAGGATAACAAATAAACAAAGCAACAATTTCTACGATTATTCAATCTCCCGTTTTGAGCTTGTTTGTTTTTCAGCTCCGTTTATCCTTGTCGGGCGTAGAAGGACCTCCTCAATCCCAATGCTGTCTCATAGTGTCGGACATCATTCCTTAGCACCATTCTTTCATTTATAGCATCCACAAGCTAATTTAGTTGTTGAATCGACAGAGGTTATCAAATCATAAGAACAAAAACGGAGAAACAAAAATTGGGCCCAAATTGGGTTTAGTTATGCGGAGCTGAACGATACTATAAAACAAGAAATACTCCGCTAACTACGTACTTTATTTCACCTTTTCGACACGAAAATCAGGAAAGTACTTCCGAACAGGCCAAACCCATTTATTCTTCTATTTATATTCCAAAGATAATTCGCAAAATAGCGATCTAACTGTGTCTCTGGAATCTGAAAGGAAGCCTCTTCGGAAGAAAGAATTATTCTTTTAGGCAAAATTTATACTCTTCAAAACTTTCATGATGTATACAAACTTTTCTCCTCTTATTATGTTTCCAAAACACTTACAGCTAAATGCCAGAAAACAAATAAGAAAACCTCTTTGTCTCATACTAACTCTGTATTGCACGTGTCTACATATCAAAGACTGAGTTCTAACGAGACGAAGAGGGTTAGGTCGGGTCGATTGAAGGAGGAAACTCTCTTTGATAAAAAGAAGAAGCAACCTTTAACTCTTGTCACTCATGTTTTCGATCGCTTTACCTTTTCAAAAAATTTGTCTTATAATATTGCAGACCGTGTTTCGTTATTTTCTACTAAGCATTGTTATCACAACTATGATGTACTTCCACGTTCTCATAACAATAGTTTCCGGAAAAATGTTTCCAATTTACAAAGAAGAAAACATTTCTCTTCCCCTCTTCCTGATGGCGTATCTCCGATGCAATACAATAAATCTAAGAAAGAAAAAGATATACACCTCACCCGAAAATCAGGACAGAGACAAGCGTAATAAATTGTTAAAACACATACAAATGTGGATTCCAAAATCCCTAATGCACCCGATAGGCTATAATCGAGTCTGTGTTCCTAAGTTAGTCATTCAACAAGCTGACTTAGAACTCAATATATCAACAAGAAGGGTGAACCCGCACTTGCAATTAAAGAAGGACATATCCTCATACGGGTACGTAAGCTTGTCTAACTTGCTTTGCAGGTTCGTCATGTGTGGTACTTAGACTCGGATTGCTCCTCACACATAACGGGAAATAAAGAGCTGTTCAGCAACTTTTCCGATGTCTATCTAGGAAAGGTCTACTTCGGGAACGGTGACTCTTCTCCTATGCTAGGAACATGCAACCTCATTCATGACAGACTCACCATCAAATGAATTTCACATGTCGAAGACCTAAGCTACAACCTATTCATCATCTAACGCTTTTGTGACGAAGGCTTTAAGGTTCTCTTCGAATCCAACAAGTGTAGCGTAATCAATGATAAAGGAACAGAGCTGCTCACTTGCCACAGAAAGACGAATATTTACTCCATTGATGTTAGGTCCTAATTAATCCACTAAGGACCGATCTAAGCATGAATTCTAGATATTCGAATAAGAATTTTCGAAAGTTACCTTCGATCGAATATCACGTTTGAAGATCGGGAGAGAGAACGCGTTTAGAGTGAGGAGTTTCTTGATTATATTTCTCTCTCTAGAATGTGAATTCTTTGCTTTGTGAATTTTCTGAAATTCTTGTGTATTGATTTTTGTTGTGTACATTGTATATATACCTCTATGCATGGTATATTTACTAACTAGTCCTACACTAACAAAAATACGAGCTATGCCCCTAATTACAAGGATAACAAATAAACAAAGCAACAATTTCTACGATTCTTCAATCTCCCCTTTTGAGCTTGTTTGTTTTTCAGCTCCGTTTAACCTTGTCGGGCGTAGAAGGACCTCCTCAATCCCAATGTTGTCTCAGAGTGTCGGACATCATTCCTTAGCACCATTCTTTCATTTATAGCATCCACAAGCTCATTTAGTTGTTGAATCGACAGAGGTGATCAAATCATAAGAACGAAAACGGAGAAACAAAAATTGGGCCCAAATTGGGTTTAGTTATGCGGAGCTGAACGATACTATAAAACAAGAAATACTCCGCTAACTACGGACTTTATTCCTTATCGGCGTAGAAGGACCTCCTCAATCCGAATGATGTCTCATAGTGTCAGACATCATTCCTTAGCACCAGTCTTTCATTTATAGCATCGACAAGCTCATTTAGGAGCGGGGTCTCTTCTTCTCCAAGGTTCTCAAAGATCGTTTCTTCAGTGATCTCCGCCAACCTCTTCTGGATATTCTTCCTAACGAGCTTCAGCATCCCGTCACAGAATTTGTGTACTTCAATATTTGTGTACTTCAGACTTCAGATATGTGATGGCGAGGCCTGGCTTCTTAAAGATGTAATTCTCTGTGAAGTTGTTGAGCGGGAAGCCTTTCATGAGCGGCGACTCCATGTTGACCTTCTTCATGTTGTTTTCTACGGAGATTTGAAGGTCGTGTGCGGTATGAAACTTGATCTACCGCACCTTCCAATCGTGTGCAATACACCCACGAGTTGGAGGATTGGTGCTTGTCCCTAAAATTTCTTCTAAGCTGATCCGTTGGGACGCCACTTTGATCTGGACCGAGGTAGGTCAACATGAAGATGTGCTCCATCTTCTTTCTTTCTTCCCAGTGGGAGATGCCCCGTAAATTAAGCTCATATAGCTTCTTGATCCGGTTTGGAGCCCTCCAAATCTGCTTCCTTATGTCTTCAATGAACGGAACTTCAATCCGTACGTTTTCCCAAGGCGTCTCAATTCTGAAAGTTCCCTTTGATAAGCGAGGAAGGGTGTCGATTCGGTGCCTAATCATCTCTGGTAGTTCAGGGAGTTCGGAGTTGTAGTTCTCTCCTTCTTGAAGTTCTTCATCTTCAAGCAGCACCAAATCTACCGAAGCTTGTTGTAGGAAGTATCTGACGTTGGAATGTCTGGCTTGAGCAGCATCCTCTGGTTCCCAATGTATAACGGAAGGCATCTTAAAAGCTGGTATCACTATCGGACTCAGTGGATTTAGGGATGGATTTCTTCAGCGCCTTGTTGATCTTGGACAACTTAAGCAAGATATCGGAGTTCTACTCCTTGATCTTTTTGAAGCGCTTCTGGTTGTCAGCCTTGATATCGGCGATATTATGTCGTACCGTGTTCACCGGCTTCCTCATTAGATTCACTCAACTCAACAACCTTCGCCTTTCCCTTAGCAACAGACTTCTTCTTCTAAGCACTAGCCTTCGACTTCTTCTCCTTTGCCTTGAACCAGCCTTGTCTGCTATTATGAATACCCATTCTTTTCAGGGTAATTACATCCACAACGTGTTTTGCATCATCTTCCCAAACTGGGGGCATTGTTATTCCCTCACACTCGCATAGGTGGGTCAGCAGCATTCCATATGGGAGTGGTTTATCATTGCTCTCAAAAGCCTGGATCATGAATTTCATGATAACGTACTCGAGATTGAACTTCTTGTTCTGAGAAACCATGTACATGGCAAAAGTGCTCATGAAGGTCATAATAGTAGAACGGTCTCCTCTTCCTATCTTAGCACTCCAGAGGGTCATGTTAAGCACTTTGTGGAAAACAAAATGGTCAATGTGCAGCTGGTTCATCGCTTCTCCATTGGAAAACCTAGGCTTGCTATTGGTGTTCCAAAGTGTCCGAAAGACTTCCAAACACTTAAACTCTAAGGAATAGCACCAGTCATTTACGTTGTAATGACATCTATCCTCGTCCGCAACTCTCAGCATCTCGTTCATCTTTTACCTTGTCCACACAATCTTCCTTCCGAGCACGTACGAGGAGATGGTGATCTCATATCTCTTTTCCTCATAATCAAAGTTAGCATAGAACCGCTTGACCGCTTCAGGGTAACAAGTCCTATTGATACTAAGGAACTTCTCCCAATCGTACTCTATAAGCCATGTGACCACATGACTCTCAGGAAACCTATTGAACAAAACCCCTCGCCCTCTCTTGATATCTCTCCTCGCAAAGCCTTTGAAATTTTCTTTCGAGACATGGTTCAGAAACATCACCTCTTTAGGATCTCTATCGGTTTGTTCAAATCGAAAGTAGGCACACTTGATTCCTTCTCATCCTTCTCGATTTCTTACGCATCCTCCTCCATGAATTTTTCCATTTCTTCGATCGGCGAGGATTCTTTAACCGGCAATGGAGAGGATTTTCTAGGCGATTCGACAGAGGGTTCATTGGGCTGAGGCGAAGGCGTTGGCTTAGGAGATGGAGTGGGCTCACGAATTTAAATAGGGTAATCAACCGGAGTCGCCTTCTTATTTTTCGTAGCCTTTTCCTTCTTCGCGTGCTTCGGCTTAATAGTGGAAGGAGCTTTGCTCGAAGCTTGATTTTTTGAGCGAGTGGTTCGAGCAGAAGAGGGTGGAGGTGAGGCATTTTTAGGAGATTTAGAAATAGGATCGAAGTTTGACTCGTCAGACATGAGTTCTTTGCGTTTTCTGCTTGAGCTTGGCTCGATGGAGGCATCTTTTGTTCCAGCACGCTTTACCATTTTTAGGGATTTGGGAAAGTTGAAGGAGATGGTTTGTGTAATCGAAATGAAGTGAGAAGAGAGGTTATCCTTTTGGGATTTATAGAAGAGAAATGGTTTTAAACTAGGAAAAGATAATGATGGAAATCAAATTTCGAAATTTGAATTTCAAAAATTGAATAAACCGTCAATCGAGGAATCGGAGATCTTAGAATGATTTGATGTGATCTCTTTAAAGAAGGAAGGGTTATTAAAGGCTGATTAGAAAGATATCAAAAAGATCTTATTTTCGTAAAATAATTCTAAAGGCTTAAATAAGGATGACATCTTAGGAATAATTCTAAAATCTGATTAATGCGAATTTCTATCAAAAATAATACTAGACTCGGAATCTTAGAATTTTTAGAATAACTGGCAGAATTTTGGCAAGTTATCTAACTTTATATAGCTTGGTGATTCTCAGTCGATCACGGATGTTTCAAAATCTGGTCTCGACTAAGGGCTTCGTGAAAATATCAGCAAGCTGATCATTTGTTCCTACGAATTTCACGATGATATTCCATTTCTAACCATGATCTCGTATAAAGTGGTGTTTAACCTCTATATGCTTAGTACGAGAATGATGCACCGGATTCTTAGTAATACTTGTGGCGCTGGTATTATCACAAAGAATATGAATCTTGGAATGAAGACTGTAACCAAGGAATATCCCTTCATTTACCTTAGAGTCAAATTTTCCTCTTTTATCTCTATCATTCAAAATAAAACACTTACAGTCAAACAAATGAAAATATCACATATTTGGAGTTCTACCTTTCCAAATTTCATACGAGGTCTTCTTTAATATTGACCTAAGGAAAACACGATTAGACACATAGCAGGCTGTACTAACAGCTTCCGCCCAGAATTGTTTAGGAATATCATACTCATGAAGCATTGATCTAGCCATCTCCTGCAACACTCTGTTTTTTCGCTCAACTACGTCATTCTGTTAGTGTGTTATAGGAGCAGAGAAGTTATGAATATACCCATACTGATCACAGAAAAATGCACATGATTTACTATCAAATTCTAGGCCGTCATCACTGCGTATCTTGCATACGTTCATTTCTTTTTCATTTTCAAGTCTCTTCACTAGCGGTCCAAAGTTATCTAATGCTTCAATGCGCAAGAAATATCACTCAGGTGTACTTAGAATAGTCATCTACAATAACAAATGCATATCTTTTATCTCGCAGAGACATCGTCTGAATCGGACCAAAAAGGTCGAGATGAAGTAGTTCCAGAGGTTTGGAAGTAGATATCACATTTTTACCTTAAAGGACGTCTTAGTCTCCTTACCCATTTGGCATGCCTTACACGTTCTGTCCTTGGTGAATTTCATGTCGGGAACACCTCTTACAAGTTTTTTGCTGGTTATATGAGATATTCAGCTCCATATTGGCGTGTCCCAAGCGTTTAAGTCATAACCATGATATCATGTTAACTGGTAGGCACTTGACATTTTGGTTAGTGATATCATCAAGAGTGATGCATTAGATATTCTCATACTTAGATCCACTGAATATAACCTCATCATCCTTTTTAGCTATGCATTTATCATTTACAAAAGTTACGATAGAACCCTTATCGCACAATTGACTTATGCCTATTAAATTATGTTCTAAATCCTTAACTAGCCATACGTCATCTATAGTGGTATGAAAATTGTTACCGACCATTCCAACTCCAATGATCCTAGCTTTGGTGTTGTCAGCATATAAAACATATCCTCCGTCATATGCTTTCAACAACACGAATTTGCTTATATCACCTATCATATGGTGGGAACGCCTCCTGTCGAGGTACCACCTGTTTTTCTTCCTGGAACTTCTTCGTTGTACCTGCAGGAATGAGCTCTTTTCTGAGGTACCCAATGCTGGTTGGCTCCTAACATTTTAGTCTCAAAGTAACTCATGTTAGCATGCGATATATCATTCATCCTAGACTGTGATCTCATGAACTTAGATAGACCAGCTTTAGGAACATGGTTATCAGGTAATTTCTTTGGCCTCCAAACATATTTTGACTTGTCAGCTTTCTTCAGAAAACAGTTGTATGAATAATGACCATGATGACCAAACATTTTGGTTTTTGTACAACTGATGCAACATGTTCTAACATGGAATATCATAACCCTGATTTTCCAGTATTTCTAGGTATGTTCAGTAGCATATCTAGGGTTTTCTTCCCTTCGAGAAGTCTATCAATGGTACGCTCTTTTTCTTGTAAGGAATGTCTAAGTACAGTGATATCTCTAGATATATCGATGTTTGTCTTTTAAGATTTCTTGCAATCGCATTGAACTTTTTCTTTCTTAGAAGAATCTATATCTGCTTTCAAGCGTGAGATTTCTAGATCAGCCTGATGTTTTTCTCTCGCTAAGTCGTCTCGTTGTTTAGCCAACTTTTTCGTTAGCGACTTGAGCGACTTGATCATTTCATGAGCATTTTGAATTATTCACATAGCTCTTCCTTACTTTTATCTACTTCAAAAACTGAAGAGGCGTTATCGGAAGATTCTTCCATATTCGCAAATAACTCATTAAGAATATTAATTTTCGTAATAGTAGATGAAAAAGATACATGATCATCACTAGTCATGTAAGCAAGGTTTTCTTCCTCCGTTTGTTCATTCTCGGAATCTTCCCAGTTTGTCACCATGACCTTCTGATTCTTTGTCTTTTTATCATCGCTTGGTAATGTGCAGTTTGAAGCAAAGTGACCTGGATTATAACACCTGAAGCATTTCTGGACATTATTCTCGGATGATCATATTCCCTTGTTCTTCTGCTGGAATTTGGAGTTCTCTTTGAATCTTCTTCTTTGCCGGAACTTCTCAATTCTTTTGGTCAGCATGGCTAATTGCTTCATCATATCATTCTTCTTCGATGACTTCATCGAAATCACTTTCTTGTTCAACGTTAAAAGAAATTATTTGTTGATTCCTAGCTCGAGGCTTTTCTTTCATGGATATTTGAGTTAGCTCATATGAGGTTAGAGATTCGATTAGCTCGGAGACAAATAACGCATATAAATCTGGGCTTGTAGCGGCATGTCGTTTGGCTTCCGCTGGGCTATCGCAAGCCCTACCCCACAACTGCTGCCTACACGCACTCTTGTGGGTTGCCGAACAAACGCCTCTAAAATTCCGCATCACCATGGCTCGGGGTGTCAAAGGTCAAATATCGTATTACGTCGAATGTATATCAGATATATCGTACGAAAAATATAAAAAACTGAAAGTGACGTGAGACTAGATTTTTATAGAGGTTATATCCCCAATCGGGGTTTGGTCCTCTCATTGAGGTTTGTTCCTCAAAAATTAATCAATCATTATAATGTTGCTTTCATCGGTTACAAAACTGATTGATTATGGCCAATACACAAACCGAAACAAGTCGAACACTAGACACACTTGGTTACCACACGCCGAATTTCGCTCCAGGAAATCTCTAATTCCCGAACCGGAAAGAGCTCGATACAGAAGGGCCCCCGGAACACAGTTCTTCCCTTCACGGGCGCGTAACCGTCGACCCTGCCTCCTTCGTATACTGATCACGTCCGAAGACAGCACGTCCGAAGACAGACTGTATGGCGTGGAGGATGTAATCACACAGTATGCTCAAATTCGCAAGTGATCGATCAACAACAGAAGACTTCTATTCGCAAGTTAACGCTCAAAGTCTCTCAATTGTTTTCTTCTGCTCAATACCTTTCGTGTGCGTACTTTCACAAGTTCTCGTTAGCTCGATCCTCTAAGTGTTGCTCATTATATAAGTCTTTTCAATCAACACTTACATGGAAAGTCAATCACAAGATTAATACTCAAAATAGCACATAATTCATGTAATAATCGAGCAATTAATATGCTAATCGAATCATGCCATTCATTTAATATCACAACGTCATAATAGCTGATTTTATTCCATTTAAAAGCACAGATTCAAAATCAAGGCATATAATTCTATTGGGATGATATCTCCATAACAACACATTCCAAATTTTTTTTATTCAGCTAGTATTATATAAAACCAATCAATCATTATATTTTCCTTTTATGGTTCCTTAATTTCAACGATAAGAAATCCTAATCAATTTTTCCATATAAGATCAAGTAGGATGCATGCAAAGGTTATCAACATGATTTCTTCCCAGAATAGACAAATTCAAACGGATATAGCACATTCCATATTTAGACAACATACTTTCCATATATAATTCGTCATGATATCTCACATTTTTACCATAAATCGCACAACGTATCTGCAATCAGATATTCCCTAGCATGTGGGACATCTATAACATGTGATCGTATAGTTTTACCAGTTAAGCACATAATCACATGTAGATCAAATATTCGACATTCTTCAATGATGTATCCCATAAAACATGATTAGTCGAATATTATCATATACTTAGACATTTTAATACATCCGAATCGAATTGCTCAAGTTATAGCCTTAATTACATTGATCATCAAAACTCTTCATAGCATATAGACCAAAAAGGTCAACACCCGTAAATACTAATAAATAAAAAAATGAACAAGGTCGAGAGGGCTCGCATCATAACTCTTACGTAATACTACACTACATTACCATCTTTCTCCACCACTCATTTTTTACGAACGAGTCACATCCTACACTGCACGACAACGACCCATAACAAGAAAACAAAAAACATGAATCGGTAATAGACAATAAAAAGCACAAGCCGTAGCTATTCATAATACAAAGAGGCAAACCGAAATAAAGATACCAACAATTATAATTTAGTCAAGTTTCAATAGCTAGCGAGAATTATAGAATAATCGTCTGTCCCATACGCTGATTAATTGATCTCATGACCGATTGGACTATAATTCATATTCAACTGATTATAATATTATTGTGAGGTAATGAGCAATTTTTTTTTTGAATCATTATGGAGTTTAAACTTACTTATTTCTGATTGGATACTGGAGGACAACGACAAAAAAATTAATCAGAGACCCAAACGTAAATTCCCAATTACTTAATTTGTGGTAATATTTTTTAAAAAAAATCCACCACGAATGACCAATCATTAACATTCATTCCTATGAAGCGTTGCATTGGCAATTGGCATTGAGCTTTTTGCTTTCGCACACGGAATAAAATACTGATGTGGCATAAATAAATAAATTCAATTGAGACAAAATTATCATCGATACAAACAACCAAACCGAGATTCCAATTTCTCCCGAATCGACGCATAAATAAATATAAATAACATCGAATTGCATCGAAGGAGAAGGAAGAGAAGGGATGGGTTCCGAAGGAGGAGTGCTGCTGGTATTCACGTACGGCACTCTGAAGCGCGGCTTCTCCAACCACGCCCTGTTGGAGGGCATGATCTCCGCCGGCCACGCGACCTTCCTCGGCCGGTACCGCACGCGGCAGAGGCTCCCCCTCGTGTGCGGGCCGTACAGGGTTCCCTTCCTCCTCAACCTCCCGGGCCGTGGGAGCCACGTGATCGGGGAGCTGTACGCCGTCACGGGCACCGCCCTCAAGGAAATGGACGAATTGGAGGGCGTGACAAAGGGGCACTACGAGAGGTTGCCCATAGAATTATTGGTTGACGATGAAGATGATGCCGTCGTCGATGGTGGTGGAATCAGCGCTGACGCGTATTACGGGCACAGGAATTACGCGGAGGCGATGTGGGAGAGAAGTGGGCGAAAAGGGTATTATGAGTGCTATACTGAGAAAGTGGCCAAGGGATATGTGAGGAGAAAAGATAGGCCACAGAACATGACCTTCTTGGATCACATAAGGGCTTTTCTCGATGATTCTTCCCAATTAACCAGCTGCTAGCTCATTCTTCCTTCTCACATCTTCTTGTGCTCTATATTTTTAATTACTCAATCATTGCAATCATCATGTATTGTGGCGTGTGTGACTGGGATGCGGCTGTGGCTTTTTGTTTGTGACCTTTTCCTGTTGAATTCAGAATTATCATTGCAGTTGCGGTGAAGATGGCCCATCACGCCAAGCCTAATATAAATTGGTAACGCAAACAGAAGCCTTCCCTTGTTTTGTTTTCACCCCCTTTTTTTTGTGTGTTCTTTTCTTTTTCTTACATAAAACTCACGGGGCATGATCTCTCGTCAAAACGCATCTACACAACCATCTTTTGCAATAAGTAGTAAGGTACTATTGATTGCTATTACTACGTTTCTTCCTTTTTCCTCTATTACTACCACTACCGCCTTCAACGGGTATTGTTTCCATGCTAAAGAAGTGGCTTCGGATTTTTCTCTGGCCGGGCCCCACAACCTGCAAGATTCATCTGTTCCAAAATATAAAGTCAGCCAAGATAATAATATTCTGCAGACCAAAGCACATTAAGAGTAAATGAGTATCCATCTACTTACAGTTTCAAGAGCTTCACATAGATCATTGCTCTTGGCTAGGTATTTTAGTTCCTTCCCCTCCCTCCGCATGAAAATCTTCATCTTCAATTACATGCAATGCTCAAATTGGTCTTCATTAAAAAAGAAACTCTGTCTAATGTTACCTGAAACTTCTCCTCCTTCAGAGGCTGCTGCTGCTGCATCATTAGTGGCTGCTACAGATTTTATAGTAGTATGTGATGACCTGTCCTTTTTCCAACCAGTGTAACTTCTCATATCTTGAACAGCAGCAG
Source organism: Linderniella brevidens (assembly GCA_004919715.1). Taxonomy (NCBI): domain Eukaryota; kingdom Viridiplantae; phylum Streptophyta; class Magnoliopsida; order Lamiales; family Linderniaceae; genus Linderniella; species Linderniella brevidens. The sequence goes on from SWDC01000148.1 coordinate 13,136,621, forward strand.
GTCCACAACCCGAGCTTCTTAAGCCTCCTTGTTCCTGAGATAAAATTATAATAATAATTACTGATAATAATAACAATACTAATAATATTAATGCATTATCCATGGGCCTTCCGCAGAATATCAAATCAAGTTAAAATTCGTCTATAAATGGATACAGAAAACAAGGAAATAATATATAAGAAAAGTTCTCAGAATTTGGTATACAAAATGGAACATAAGACGGAAGTCTCAACAGGCGACATGCTGCGACAGAAAAATTAAGAATACTCAGACTATATTGTGGAAGGAACAGACAATACCACGTAATTGTCCCTGTTCTTTGGGGGAATATCTTGTGAAGCATTAGACTGATTTAAAGAGTTGTTGTTGACTGCGCAAGTGCCCTTTCCTCGAAACACACCCCAAATGTAGAAGAACATATTCCACCCTGCATGTGAAAAGATAAAAAGATTTAAGCAAGCTTTTTTTGTTATCCCAAAAGTATATATCATTCCATTACCATGATTCACAAACTACCACGTCTGTTTACGACATAGGTTTATAAGACAATTCATGACCATGAAACATGCTTGCTTCAATTTTCAGGGTGATATCTGATTTGTGCTCCTTCGGAAATGTTAGTGACGCGAAAGGGAACATCAAGTATTAATTAATATAGCCACTGAAAAATCTCATAAAGGGTAAAGAAGACTTTACGCTTCATATTATCAGGGAGTTGACTGGAATGAAATATTAGGAGCTCTGCACCATCTACATTTCCTTTAAGAGCAAGGTCATTTGTCATCATATTCTCCACCAGAATTTTGTAATTATTGTTGTAGCTGCCAATATCGAAAAAAATAAGGCAGGTGATCAGTAAATCCAAAGGACAATTCTATGAGAGGAAAGCTTAAAAGCAGATAGAAATTTGCCTCTCAAGATCTTTCGCAAAGAAGAAAAGAGCTATATCATCTTTCTTAGCACCACGTTCCCGAAACTGTATGGGCCAAGCGGTTAAGCGAGGCACTTCTTGGAGGGTTATCCTTCTTTCAAATTTCTTTACTGCATGAACAACCATTGGTGATGCTCCTGTAGAAAAATGAGCTTGGATTCCATCCCAAAGTTCAAAACATCTGCCACCTTGATTAATCTCAAAACTTCCTCTGCATAGATAGACCAAGTAGCCCAATTTACTTACTACCAATGTTACTTAGCAACAAAAAAAACTACAGAATGAGTCATAAAGAGAAGCACATACTTCCATATATGTTCACGCTCGGGGATAACTGCAGAATTTACAAATGAAGGCCTTGCTGTAGAAACATTATCAAGCTCATCATCTCTAAAAGAAGGAAGAAGCTTAACACCATCTTCTCCAGAAACAGAACCATTTGAATTAGCAAATGGGGAATCAATCATGTCACTGTGTTTAAGAGAGTAAGCAGCCATAGTGTGTGCTGATTTGGTTTCCTCGGGATGCGCCATAACAGAATATGATCTTGTTCCAGTAGACAAAGATATACGAGCTTGATGAGAAGCTACATCAGCACCTGCACGTGAACCATCATCAGTTTGATGCATTTTGTGTTTTCGGTGTAGTCCAGGCTTATTGAATTCATATCCTGATGATCTTATGGAGGCTGGCTGAAAACGGCTTCCAAGATGTTCTTTTACTCTCTCGCCATCCTTAGCTACCGTGTGTGGTCGTTCAGCAACAGGTAATGAGGAGATATCCTCCTTGAGGCCAGATTTTTGTCCAATATTATTACGTCCAATGGTGCTTACCGATGATGGCCTCTTACACTCACCTGGAAACAAGAACAAATCTGGATAAAACTGAAATAGAAAAATAAAAGTTTAACAGATGTTTGGATTAAAACACAACATGCCTCCATGCATACATATGTAATACGTACACACGTACCTAAAGAACTTGATGATATTATCCTCTTTCGATCTACAAAACTGGATGATCTGGGCATTGCAACCAATTTACTATCTGCAGATTCATACTTCTGTTCACGTTGGTTAATGATGGCCACAGGCTTACATGGTGCTGCTGGTATTTCAATTCTTGATGTAGCATCTTTTGAATTACCCACAGTTGAATTAGCAAGTGGCTGTTCACTTCTGGAAGAACGGTTCCGTTCAATTGAGATCCTCCTGTCTTTTATTTTCATATTGTCCTTTATGTGAGAAAATCTTGGAGATAGCATCTTCGTTTTTGATTCCGCAGAATGGGTGGAGATTGCCGATTTAAATGACATTGATTTGTCAAGTGGGAAACCATCCTTCTTAGGACGAAAGAAGGCTTGCTCCTTGGCTGATTTTTGCCCCTGAACAACAACTTGATCCACCGGTTTTGAAGCCAGAGAATTAAATGACATCGACTTTGATAAAGTACCTGTGGAGAAACAAGCTATTATTTGACAACCTGGGTAGGATATGCAAACAAAACTTTTACTTAAGCTAATAACATGGGAAGTCAGATAAACATGAATGAAGCATCAACCTTGAAAACCGCGTGTCCGTAGATCCGCATCAGATTTTGCAGATTTAGAAGATGCAAGGTGAAAAGACTTCAATTTGCCTTTATCTTGGTTCTTTAAAGAACTTATATCAGGAAAGGAACGGGATCTTGTGATAAGATTGATGGTCTCTGGTGAACATACTGTCTGCATTGTGTCTGGTTTCTGAACTACAGAGGAAACTTCGGCATCATCAGTATCATCTCTACGTCTCTTACCAGTACATTTGATCTCATCCTTTGCTCTGTTTCCAACAAATTCAGAACCACGTGCTTGTTCACTGCTAGCTTTATTAGAGATGTTGGCTTTCTCATTGTAATTCAACTTCTGAGGTTTACCAAACCCCACAATATCCTTCTCCACCAGAGAATTGCATCCTTCGCAAAGCCATTCACCTTTGGGGACTTTATCCAACTTTACTCGCATACAATAACTGAGATAGGATTCATACAATATTGGCATTGTAATAGCAATCGCATAAAAGGTCAAACAATAAATATTGGCAAATTCGTAAGAGGAAATTTAAGTCTTACGTGTGCTCTGCCCCATCACTACAACGACTGCAGCTAGCGAGTAAATATTCTTTTCCCGCGTCCCCACATATGTCACATATTTTGACCTTTAGCAACAAAAAAAATATTAAATTGCGCCGCTATGAATTTTTCGCCGCTAAAGCATGATTAAATTTCGAAAACGAAAAAAGCATATGCTTATTTCCTTAGTTGAATATGAAAATTGCTAGGTAAAATATGGCCCCTCAAGGGTAGTTGCGCATCATTCTAAGAAAAATAAAATTTGTTACGTACAAATCGCGCCAAAATTTGCGTAAAACATCTGATGGTCCAGAAAACTTTAACAAATAGGGATATTCATGCCAAATATCGAAAACAGACATATTAGGAAAAATTTTGCAGAGTAAAATACGTGATAAAGTTGAGAATTCTCAATTAGAAAAGTAACAGACAACACAACCTACCCAAATCAACTTGTGTCAAATAGGAAGGATGTAATTAAAATATTATCTTAGGCCAAGGAGTACAATCTTACGTCTAGCTCCATCAAGCCCGATTCCTCAGCCTCATCTGTTGGAGGAATTTCCACAACCATATCTTCGCTCTTTTTTATGGAGTTTGTTGACGATAAACAAATTTCTCCACACACAGCACCATTTTCTCCTTCCCGATTCAGTACTGATGTCACGTTCTTGGTTGGATTGTGACACAGTTTATACAAAGGCTTATCATCTTTTCGATCTCTCTTCGAGCAGATTAAAGATTCCTTGAACAAGACAGAAGACAGAGGCAATATTAGCGCTTTCTAAAGATGACTTTCCACTTGTAAAAATAAATGAGTCAACAGGAGCTACCTGGCGATGGGAATCTATATAAGATTTGCATTTTTTGTTGTATTTTATTAGACTATCCTCAAGTTTGTCGGTTTCACTTGCACATGATAAACTATCATCACGAGTTTCTGAAACTCCATGCTTCAAATGCACCACATTATCATTTGATGCAAATACATCACATGCATTTGGGGATCCATTGCCTATTGAATGTTCAGAAAAGGAACCTGCTACAGTGATGCTGATTTCACTAATTTGCTCACATTGTCTGTTCTCAGTACAAGCTTCCCCATCATTTGTTTTGAGGAACAACTTATCAACATTAACGCAGGACGAACAAGGAGCGGAGCACACAGTGCATGAACCGCATCCACCTCTTTGATCGTCCTTTTGACTTCTATTCAAACCACTGAAACTCTTGTCAGCTTTCGAAACCTAAACAATCAACATATCGTGATTAAAAGGTGGTGCACAAAATGGAAGTATTTATAAAGATTAGCCAAATACTGAAGGAGAAATCGCAAGAATGGGAATAATGATGCAAATGTTCATAGTAAGCCCTAAACAACCAGATCATAATCATTTAAAAGCGGTCGATGAAGGAATAGGAAACCTAATTGACCTTCAGACTTGGATAATGAACAAATACATTTTAAGCCTTTCCACGTTTCAAGCAATTGGAACAAGAGAAGAACTACTGCTGTTCTCAACTAACCTACAGAAGTGTGCGCATGTTCCAAAGCTACGTATCAGAAAACTACAAAGCAAGTGGAACTAGTGAAAAAAATAATGTTATTCTCAATTCACGTAAAGAAGTTTCATGACAGGTCACTTTCTTCCCATAGCAGATAAGAGGCATCAGTAGATTTTATTTATGAAAATATCCACTCTGAATCATGCTGAGGAGGAAGCCACAGGTGACATGCTACAAGAGAATAAATAATCTCCATCCCATGTCAAGAGACCAATCTTAACAAAACTCCTAAGAAAATCTAGGCCGTTTTTGCATTTCATGACATTTTGACCTTAACTTTCAGAAATATTTATCACAGAACGATTCGAAAGCTTCTTAAAATGTTTATTGTGGATGAGAAAAATTTGGCGCACAGCGCAAATGATATTCATTCTAATACTATGTTAAGTTAAAGAATCCTATTTTAAAATCAATTGATGTTAGAAGAACAAGGGCCGCCCTCATCACTTCACAGTTATTCATCTAGATTTATCTCTACAACCAATACGGGAAAAATTGCGCTAGTCGCACTAATGTTTAAAACCTGAAACAAAATATTACTTCATAATTATCCAAGATCTCCAAAAGCCATTTGTCTCTATATACTATAGTAGAATGATTTATGAAGTCCACTCCAATTCCCAACCCAAGATGACTGAAACTTATTAGGCATTGGTACCATGTCTTTAATTCCTGGTATTTAGTATCATTTTTAAAATATTTAGTCCACTAATCTCACTAGTACATTGACAACTGCAAGCACGATATACGAGAGATAAAGATCAAAGAACGAAAAACAAATGCAGTTACTCGACATTTATCTCACCATATCATTAATGAAATCACTGGTTCCTTTACCCACTTGCCCCTGCATCCTTACGTTCCCACATAAAAATGGAGTAACCTGGGCAGCAAATATAAGCATTATAAACAACCAATACTAATTGGAAGGAAAATTCAGGAGATAAGCAAAAAACCGTAAATTATCACAAACATCATATTGAAAACAGAAAGTGATCGGTAATTTATTGTAAACTATTATTTTTTTCCCAATTGTCCATGCCAAGCTCCGAGAGAACAACGAATGATGATAACAAGAACAAGAGGCACAAGTTACCGAAAATGTGATTTCTAGCATAAATCTACCAAAACCACGACATTAAAAGAACAGTTCGTAGGTCCGCAGCTCTAGCGAATAGCATTTCAATCGAACGACTTAATTAAGTGCACAACAACAAATTGACACATCAACAGAACCCTAACAAAATAGGTTTTGGGTAAAAGAAAAAGAAAAAAAAAAAAAAACAGGGCCCGGTCTCAGAGTGTGTCGGAGTTGCACCGCACAACTAAACAAACGGTGAGCACAAACCTTCCCGAGAAATCATCAATCAGTTATTCGTGCGACGGTTAAACATATCAAATCATCAATCAAGTAACAACTGGGAAGAGAAGAGCAACGGTGTGGAAAATGAAAAGAAAAAACAATTTTATTACGTCCACTCTGCAATGTGTAAAAATACTCGCCTTTTCCTCGAGAATGTGACTTGTAATATTTCCCTCTCATTTTCGGCCTATTTCTTTCTTTTTATTTCACCTTTATTTTGGGTTGCTTTGAGACAACGAATTTTACTTCTGTAATTCCCTCTCATTAATTTCCTGAGCACTTAATTTATTCACCTTTAATTCTGGAATTCCCTCTCATTTTCGGCCTATTTCTTTCTTTTTATTTCACCTTTATTTTGAGTTGCTTTGAGACAACGAATTTTACTTCTGGAATTCCCTCTCATTAATTTCCTGAGCACTTAATTTATTCAGATGCTCAGCATATCTAGAAAACTAACTCGTTATAGTAATAAATCTCTGCACTACCTAATTGAAATATGGGACAATTATGTATCATGTCCCATTATAGTTCAAAAATGGCTAAATTATGGGTCACGTCTACTTAAGAAAGTTTCTTTAGAAATCAGACCCCACATTGTTTTAAAACATAGTGACGGACCCAGTTTATACTTTGATTAGAGATAAGGATCAATTTGCGATGAAGTGTCTAATATACCCTTAATACTTCGGAAAATTACTTAAAATGCCTTTGTAAATTACCCTTCAGATACACGAATATTACAAGAGTATGTCATCGTCATTATCAAGCAATCGAACCAAGAAATTCATCTTCACGTTGGTGATTAAATAAGAAGTATTCGATCTCAATTTGCATATGAATCTAAGTAACCGAGGAAAACCACGACATTAATTTTCGACCACGTAAGATCTAAGCTTTGTAATGAATTTTTGTCTAAAAATCATGTAGCAAATTGAAACGGGTGAAATCTCGATTTTAACGGCCGAATATGTTGGATTCGACTCAATTTGATCATGGATCTTAGTAATCGAAGGGGATTATTGATGTTAATCATGGTATAACGAAGAATTTTGATGGGACATTAGATTGGGTCGTTTGCTAATTAAACGCTTAGCGGGTAACACTTCATGCTTTATGGGTAACAGTTCATGCAACAAAAATACCACATGCCTTGTAGTTTATAACAAATATTGCCGCAAGACGAACACATAATTAGAAAAAAATAACGACTCGTCACCAGTAAATAAAACATTTTGCACACAAGTAAAGGCAAAGAGGGAACATAATATGAAGACCTTCAGATCAAGTCGTATTGAGAAGATAAGTTTACATTCTTCTTCGATATCCTTCAAATTTTTACTAACATTGCTAACTTGTCTTTCGCTATTCTCTACCTTTTCCGCTAAGTTTTTTAGTTTAGATTCTGAATAAGCTAATGATTCCTTAAGAATAGCTATATGTTCATGTTGTTTGTTTAGTAAGGCTTAATTATTGTCAAATTTCCTTTTTATTCCTGAGTAATCCCTACATTGCATAGAAAGCTTGTGTATTATATGTCTCAGCTCGACGAAATCTATAGGGGATGGAGAGTATACCTCAAAGTCGAAAGCGGAGAGATCAGTTCTGTTGGAGTCGAAGCCTAACGCTTCTTCATCTGAGCCATAGTCCTTGCATTGACCATGAAGGTTTTTTCCTTCTTCTCCTCATCATACGTGTCCTCAATCCAATCCTCTTACTCAGTGACCAGTAATTTTGCATCTTTGCGCTGGGAGAACTGAAGCTTCCTCTTATAGTACTCAATGGTCTTCGTCTTAGGTTTGTTGCAGTCTTAGCAAAGTGACTTGGTTTCCCACATTTGAAGCATTTCTTTGGAGCTTCAATTTCCTTAGTCTCGGTTTCCTCGAGAGAGATGGTTTTTTGTTTACCCTTAGAGGTTCGCTGTCTGTTGTAGGAAGATGATGATTTCTTGGCGATTTTCTTATTCATAATCTTTGAGAGCATAGCCACTTGCTTCTTGAGATTGTTGAGTTCTGTTAGGTCCAATTTACCAACATATACGATATTAAACGAAGAATCTAAAGAGATTACCAAAATTATATGATTTGCGGGAGAAATATTTCGGTATCGATATTTGCATTTTTCTTCGCTAATTTTGCATTCGAAATTTGCACTAATACTTCGAAACATTTCTTAAACTTCGTTAAAACTTACTAAAAACTACTAACCACACATGCAGCTCACTCACACCACTATTTACCAAACAAGCCTTGCTATGTCTACAATTAGCCCCTAAACTTAGGAAATTTATAATTAAGCACAATACAAAGACAACTAAAAGTAGAACAAATAGAAGGTTGGCTAATATCTCCCCCTTTGTGTTCTTGGCGTGTGATAGCTCTTTGGTTGTCTTTGCCTCTTGTAAATCGATTTCCTAATTCCCAGAATTACCTCGTAGTGTCTGATTATGTTCCTCATTAACAAACATTCATCGATCAGCTCAATTAACTTGTCAGATTGTAGAAGTTCTAATTCTTCTTCTTCAGAAAGATTAGTCTTATTTTCTAGTTCATTTTCATTGTAGATCAAGTACTGAAGGATTATTTTCAGGGTTCCATCCGAGTACGTAAGAAGTTCTGAAACAAAAAGGATCCTTTCTTGACCGTTGTAATTCAGGTAAGTGACACCTAATTCTGATCGTTGATTATGGAGGTCATCGAGAGATCAACAGCATCTGAATGGTAGTTTCGGAGTTTTGTGAGGTTTACCTTCTTCATATTATGTTCCAAAGCGATCTGATGGTCTTGAGTCGTGTAGTATCTGACCAGTAAATAACACATTTTGCACACAAGTAAAGACAAAGAGGGATAGATCGAAAATCGCCAGCAACACCCAAAAAACACTGAAACCGCTCGAATCTCTGACACAAGTGACAAGATAAGGTGATCGACACCAATTTCTCATGTAACCAAAGAAAAAATATGAAGTTTATCGTGTAATGTTGCGTTAAAAACAATTCGAAAATCTCATTGAAAAATGGGTGAAATCTCGAGTTTAATGGCCAAGTAAGCTTGATTCGACTCAATGTGATCATGAGTCTTTGTAATCGAAGGAGATTATTATTGTTAATCACGGAATAACGAAGAATTTTGATGAAACCTAAGATTGAAACGTTTATTAATTATAAAGTTGGTTGGTAACACTTCATTTATTTTGCGTAACAATTCATGCATTCTGAGTAACATTTCATGGATAACAAGCACGAGGCTAAGAGGAATAGATAAACAACCGACGACACCCAAAAATCAATGAAACCATTGGGATCTCCAAATTTAGTGAACGAATAAAGTTAAATCGACCTCAATTTCTCATGGGTCTTCATTATCGGTGAAATTTTTTAAATATGATGATGAAATAATACTTCAAACCAATTCGAGAATCTCGGGGTGAAATCTCAACTTTATTTGTCGAAATCGTGAAATCAACTCAATTTGATGACAAGTCTTAATAATGTATAGAAATTATTGATGTTAATCATGGAATAATGCGAAAATTAGGTTTCCGCAAAATTGAAATGTTTTCGAGCGTAATAACACTTTATGCACTGATTATAACACATACACATCAAAGGAAAACTCTTCAATAAGAACGTTCTAGAAGGTTCTAGATTGCCAGAGAATATTAACATGATAATGACTGATATTACCACATTGCCTTCAGATAGTACCACATGTCTGATAATAAACAACAATATCAACTCAATTTATAACACAATTATAGATATTGGCACTACATGATATCTTCTTAGTATCACATTACTAATTCAATTAATTTTGTTCATAAATGCACTTTTCTCGGATGTATAAAATTGACATTCATGGAAATAGATTATATGATGAAGCTAAACCACCAATTCCTTTACAAGTCACGTTATGTGAATGTTGATGTAGAAAGTACAATGTTGAAGTTATTAGTCATGTTAACATATACTCTTTCATTCCTAAACATAGACTATATTAATCTCAATGAACATAACTTTACAATTTCATCACAAACTTGTTCAAAGTTCAACATTAAATAACGAGTAACATTTTATAGACCATATTCCCTAAATTCTAAGCTATGAACCCTAAACTCTAGGCCCCAAACCCTAAACCCTAAACCCGAAACCCTAAAAAAATTATTGTTGCATCCTATAAATCACAATTTGTACATCATATTACCGAATTTTTGTGTCGTAAATCCTTAATCTGAACCCTGAAACCCTAATTCCTTAACCCAAAAATAAACCTAGAAATCCTGGCACGTAAACTGCAATTTGTAACAGATCATTCATTTCGGATAACACTTAAACACTTAGTGGTAACCCTTAATTCCTTACTAGTACCATTTTTTGTATTTCAAGAGGATTTTCTAAGATTCCGCCAAATATCAATATTCCCGCCGCACCCACGTCTAAATCCAAAACCCCAAATACTCAACTTTAGACATCTACCCCAAAATTCAAGTCAAATTTAGCTATCCCGCTTAATTCAAAGTTATACTAGTAAACGACAAATGGTACCGCTTAAATCCTTTTTGTTACCTCTATTAAAAAAAGTACATGTTAGCCTCCAATGTTACGGGTCTCTCTAATTTGTACCTATTAGCCTCCAATGTTCGGCTGAAAACCTGATTCGATTCGCCAATTGATAATATTATTTGCGTCAAGATTTTGTCCCATCACGAATCTTGCTTTTGACGACGCAAATATCATAAAAAAGGATGACACATTCAAATTGGTCTCATGAGGGGGTGCTCATTCGAACGAAATCAAAATATACGGGAAATTTCGATGGGGAGCACTCGTCGTTCAAGTGATACTACTTCAGGTCTTGGTAATAACACAATATGTGATACCAATAACACTTTTTTCATGGAAGGAAGCAACATACCATTCAAGTTCCTAACAGAACATTGGCATTTCATACATGTTCTTTACCAATATTTTGAAATACTGTTAGAACACTCAAATTCGAAAGTATACCAAATAACAAAATTATTGTACCACTTAATAACTTCCACGTACCACTATGATGAAAACCTCTGTAACACATGTTCTTCTAAAAATACCTTTAATAGTTTGTTGATGACAAATGCATCGAAATAATACCAGTTCAACGAAGAGTGCTTTACTCGAACAATTTTCATTTCAGTTCCGTTAATCTCGAACGATTGAGCCACACGGTGGCGGCGCGTAATGTACATCATATGGGTGTCTACAATTTGTACCTATTATTCACAATGCTTCGATGCAAAATTGATTTTTCTTATTTGCGTCGAGATTTCAAAACAGTTCGCACTACGATCTTGTATTTGTCGACGTAAAGAACATAATCAAACTTCAAGGACACATCCTACTTCGTTTGGTAAGCGGGTTGGAGGAATGGGGTTTGCGTGCAAATTACGAAAAATTTCGGTCGTGAGAACTATATTTGGTTCTATTGATACCACTTATAATTACCTGGGTAACATATTAATGACAATCCGTAACATATTAGTTATCAATGATACCATTATGCTATCCGTCAGTAACTGAAACATGCATCCAGTACCGCTACTTCAAACGTTTTTTGTAAGGGTATTTTGGTCTGATCGACTTTTAGGTCCTTAACTATAAAATTCTAGCAAAATGGGTCGTTAAAAATCTTCTTTTCACGGACAGGGTCTGACTCTTTTTTGAAACTATAATGGAGCCTGAATCGAAATTGTCCCTTAAAAAAATACAGTAAAAAAAGATTGTTAGGGACACAATTCGTTGGAAATATATAATTAAGGACCTAAAAGTCGATCTGACCAAAATACCCTTACAAAAAATATTGGGAAATTCCCGCCGGTGACTCTGTACACTTAAGTTTTTTTCTATTGGTGACCAAAGTTAATTACGATTCCTCTTGGTACCCCTAAACAATCACGAAACATAACAACGTAAACCTGAAAGTCAAAAATTAAGATTTTTTGTTGCATGAGACGTTAACTGCTAACGATGCTGTCATAAAAGACCAAAATGCACATAAAATTATCAAAGAAATTAAAATACATCAAAATAACAACAATGAAAAAACTTCAATTTAGGGCTCACAACTCTGCAAAAAAAGAAGTGCTAAACCAAAATAACAAAAGCTAAAGTACAGCTGCATATTTTTGCATAAATTGAAATGAGATTTTCAAAACAACATTAAACCACCATCGGGGGGTTCGTCTGGGCTTCGAGTGAGGAGTTTATTTGCAGCGTATTTCAGCTCGAATAGAGGTGTCGGCTCGAATCAGCGTTATTTCGGCTCGAATTAGGTAAATATAGTTGATGTTTATGTGCTAGATTCAGGCAGCAATTGCATCTGCTAGATTTATCTATTTGATCATCTGCTAGGTTTAGGCAACATTCGATTAAATTTTGGTTGCTGTTTTCTAAAGACAAATTTTGGTTGTTTCTCAACGGGATTGAAAATATGGGCAATTGAATATCAATTGTAAAGAGAATATCTGCTTGAGCTGATGTTTTTCTAAGGGAATTAAAATTATGGGCATACTTTTTATTGATTGAGAATATCAAATGGGTAATATCTAATACAAATTCATGTTTTCTGCATAATGGAGCACATGTCGCCTAATATCAGATCTAAAGATCGAATGACTGCGGCAGAATGGAGCACAAGAGAACTAATTGATGTTCAACCATTAGAGATTGAGCAACGTGAGCACTTTATTCATGAGCAAGAGCAGCCTTTGCAACATGATCCTGAGGAGTCTGTTCTTGAGCAAGAGCAGCATGTGCAACATTATCCTCATTCTCTTCTTGTATATGTACCTCAAATGAAGAAATGGCCCGAACAACAGCTAGAAGACTTTCTTTGAGATCTGAACCATCTTCCGTGAGGCAAAATAATACAAGAAGTAGGACTAGGGGCAGAGTAGATGCAGAGTCTGCGAATCGAGTAGATGTAGCGGCCGAAACAGTGCATATAGATGAGGAGTCAGAGCCATCATATGTTGAGGGATCAGATGCTGATGAGGAATTTGTAGCTGTGACAGACAATTTTGAACCTAATCCAGCGCATACGTGGTCTGAAAATTGCGGCGATAGCGAGTTTTATTTTGATAAACTTTTTCACAATTGGGAGCTATACACGGGAGAGAAGTTCGGGTCAATAAGACTGAAAGCATGGATGCTTTTAATGGATAAAAAGCATTTCAAATCAGTATTCAAAGAATATTGCATTCAAGAAGGATTTTCCGTTGTAGTTAGAAAAGCATAATATGGGAGATATACATGTAAATGTGCTGCTGAGGGTTGTTCTTATAGACTTCATTCCAGCGTGTTGGCTGATGGCCGTACATGGGCCATTAAGTCAATTTTAGATGAGCATAAGTGTAGTAGGTTGGTGGAGTTCAATTCTATGGCTGATTATAAGTGGGCAGCTGAGAAGTTGTTGGAAGACATTAGGGCTAATCCTGATAGTTCCATCAAGTCATTGAGCTTTCTGCTATTGGAGAGGTACCAAATACAACTGAAAAAGACATCGGCATATAGAATGAAAGAGTATGCTTTGACACTCATAAATGGAGGCTTTGACACGTCTTATTCGAAGTTGCCTGTCTATTGTGAGGTCATCAAGCAAACTAACCCTGGCTCTGTAGCTCATTGTTGTTGGGGAGAGGGGCAGAGGTTAACTGAATGTATAGAACAACCGTTAATATTCAAGTACATCTTCATCTCATTCAAAGTAGAACTTGAGGGTTTCATAAGGGGTTGTCGAGGCCTAATTGGGGTAGATGGAACCCATCTTAAGGGAAATTATGGCGGTGTGTTGCTCTCTGCAATAGTGCTTGATGGAAATAATAGTTTTTTCCTACAACGCATGCTATCGTTGTTGCTGAAAATAAAGATAATTGGTCTTTCTTTTTCTACCACTTAAAGCAGTCATTACAAGAAAGTGGCAGAACAGATTGGACTATAATCTCCGATCGGGAGAAGGTTAGTAAAGTACTATTTTTTATTTTGTTACTTCCATTACAATTGTTTCATAATACATGCTTTTAATAGGGAGTTTTGCCTGCTCTAGAAGAAAGATGACCAGAAGTAAAAGAAGATATTGTGCTATGCATCTTTGTGCCAACTTTAAGAAGTCTTATGCATGCATTGTTTTGGAGAATAGTGAATGCATATTCTGAATTTTCATTCCAAGCCATGGAAAGAATGCAAAAAGAGGGAGGAGAAAGGGCGAGAACGTGGTTTACTGACTTAGGAGATAAATCACAATTAGCACGACATGTATTTGAGCCTTCTGAGAACACATCAAACTTTGTGGAGTCATTTAACAATTAACTAGGGGCTGACCGATGCAAACCTGTCCTAACTCTACTCGAAGGTATCACATTAAAGATAATACTAATAACTACTTCATAATGTTGATAAATACTTATGATATGTATTCGAAGGGTGACTATGGTGAGACAATCAAAGAGGCAACAAATTGCAGAGGAGTGGGATGAGAATGAACTATGTCCGAAGTAGCAAGGTTGGTGAAGACCGTAAGTGAGGACTCAAGATCTTGTAAAGTCTTCACTGCTGGGAAAGGTGAATTTGAAATCCAAGACGGTACGTCATACTTGCCTCTTTCGTTAAACAATAGAAGTTGTGCGTGTGGAAAGTGACAGATTATGAAATACCTTGTGTGCATGCTATGAGGGCCATAAACTATTTGAGATGCTCTTATATGCCTTATGTAAGTGGTTGGTTCTCAGTTAGAAAATATAAAGTGGCATATGGTTTGAATATTCACCCAATGCCATCTGATGAGAGGTGGTCATCTTTTGACCTTCCCAACATCGACCCTCCTCAAATAAAGAGAAGCATTGAAAGACCTGCCAGAAACAGAAAAAGAGAGCATGATGAGCCAATAAAGGAGAGAAGATCAACCACTGTGCGGTGTAAGAAATGCAAGGCATATGGTCATTATTCGAAGACTTGGAAAGGTGGTCCAACCGCACGACAACTGAGAGAGCAAGGAGGAATCACACTAACCACGCGGAAAAGGAAGAGAAAGGAATCAATTCCATCGTCATCCCAGCCCACACAACCATCTTCATTAGTTCCATTATCCCAGCCGACACAACCATCGTCATCGGTTCCATCATCTCAACTGACATAGCTATCACCATCAGCTTGTTTTTAAATGAATGATTCTGTTTGTTACTAATCGTGTTTTGTTGCCATTATGTGTATTGAAATGATCCTGAGCAACTAATGTATTTTGCTTATTTTGAGTGTAATAAAATTGCTTCTTTTCAAGTGTAAGGAAACAGCTTATTTTGTTGTGTAATGAAAGTGCTTATTTTGCTAATGTAATTAACGTCCTTTCAATAGTGAAAGTCGATTTGCTATTGTAATGCAACCATGAGCTGTAGTGAGGCAATAACCGTTCTAATGTAATCCTTCAATTGTAATGAGTCGGATTACTTCTAATGGAACAATTTGTATTTGCAATAACAACATTACAACAACAATTACATCCACAACAAGCTACAACAACCCTTATAGCAACAACCAAATTACATTCTATATTTCTACTTGAACATGACTATTACAACAATAAACACAATCAAAACAACAATTTTAAGCATCCACTTCACACAATTGGCTACCTCTTGAACTAAAATTTTCACCTCTTTAAAATTTTTCTTCGGATCTTCAACCGTTTCTTTCATTTGATAGACTGAAGAATCCAATTCTCGTTCTCAAAACTCTACTCCTTCGTTACTATCATAGCTTATGACGTGTTCAAAGCTAACCCACATAAAGAAATTACATGGTGAGCATCTAAAATACGGGACTTTTTATTCTTCATCGATTCGGAAATCTTCATGTCTGTCTTAATTCCGCAACGATGACACTTTTGTGCTCTTAATTTTATACCACATTGGCGTTCGGTTGTCCAATTTGAAGAACTCCCGCCGGATTCCATCTTCGAACTCAAATGAATTTGGAGAATTTTCTAATGCGATCACGAAATGAAATAAAAAAACTTATCAACTAATGAATTCATCATCAAACAAAAAGAAACATATCATAAGAAACAAGGGCGACCTAGAAAACTGTAAAGAACAATACCAATTTTTTCCAAATTAAAGCTCAAACTTCGATATTGCAATCACAGTACCTACAATTCTATAATAAGTGAAATGATAAAAATTTTACATGTGCAATCTTATTAGCTTACAAAGACGAGCGTTGCTGAAAATCAAACACCAAGCTTTCGAACTATAGCTGTAAAGGGGGCGGACGCTGACGATGGGGCTTCAAACTCCTCAGAAGATTTTGCGGGAAATCTATTAGGGCATAAGCAATTTTTTTATCTTTCGATGATGGGGATTCAAACTTAATTTTCGGCTATGAGGATATTTTTGTCAGTTCTCCTATCGACGTTAGTAACTAATGTAATATTCTTGATTTTGATCTTTCGGGGTTACGTGGTTATATTTCGTGATAGTTTAGGGGTACCAAGTGGAATCTTAAAAAACTTTGGTTACCAAGAGGAAAATCATAAGTACAAGGTTACCAACGGGAATTTTCCAAAATGTTTTAAGTAGCGGTATTGGACGCATGTTTTCTATTACTACCTAATATCATTTGATAACAAATATGTTTCGGATTGGCATTAATATATTACCCAGATAATTATATGTGGTATCAACAGAACCAAATATAATTCCCACGGTCGAAATTTCTCGTCGTTCGCACGGGCACTCCCTTCCCCCAACCCCGCTTACCAAACGAAGTACGATGTGTCCTCGAAGTTTGATTCTGATCTCACATCGACAAATAAAAGATCGAGTGTGAAGTATTTCGATATCTCGATGCAAATAACAAAAATTAATTTTGCATCGAATCATGCTTTCGACTGACATTGCGGATAATAGGTACAAATTATAGGCACTCATATGCTAGACATTACGTCGTTTTCACCGAGTTGGCTAAATCGTTCGTCGTCCGAGGTTAACGGAACTACAACAGAAATCGCCGAAATAAATTTGACCAAAGCACTCTTCCTTGAACTTGTATTACTTCGATGCATTTATCATCAACTTACAATTAAAATGTATTGTTAGAAGAACATTTGTCGTCAAATGCAAGATGTGATGGGTCGAAATCTTGAAGCAAATAATATTATCAATTGCGAATCGAATCAGGTTTTCAGGCGAACATTGGCAGCTAATAGGTGCAATTAGAGAGACCCGTTGTCTGAAAATTACGCCTCCTCACCGTGTTGGCTCAGTCTTTACCCATAGCCTGGAAATTATGATTGTTGATGTTATGGAATAATGAGGAATTTGATGATAACCAAGTTTGAAACGTTTGCGAATTAAGGCGCTTGCTGAGTAACACTTCTTGCATTCTAGGTAATATTTCTTGCATTTTGGATAACAATTCATACATTCTGAGTAACACTTCCCTGGTGACAAGTAAGGGAGCAAGAGGAATAGATCGAAAACCGCTCACAACACCAAAAAACGTTGAAACTCTGGCATCTCCGATGTTGGTGACCGAATAAGTTCAAATCGATCTCAATTAGGGTCTTGATAATCAAGTAAGATTAATGAAGTTTATAATTGAACAGCGCATTAAACTCCATTCTAAAAGCCCGTTGAGAAAAAGGGCGAAACTCGAAATGGCTGAATAATGTTAACTCAACTCAGTTTTATCCTGAGCCTTAAATATCATGAGAATTATTGACAAATATAATGAGCCGTAAACATTTTCGATTTGAGTAACACTTTCGCCAATAAATATAACACATTTGCATGCAAGAAAAACACTTCGCTAAGAACATTCTAGAAGGTTCTGGATTTCCCGAGACTTTTGCCACATTACCTATAGAAATATCATATGTCTGATTGTAAATAACAATATCAACTCAGCTTTTCACAATTATGTAGATATTTGTAATGACATAATAGGTTCTCAGTACCAAAATAATAATTCGATTAATTCAGTTCATAAATGTGCTTTTTCGGATTTATACGATTGTCATTCATGGAAATATAAGATTTGTTCCTGTTAAACCATCGCATTCCTTTAAAAGACACAATCTTCGAATGCTAATGTTATTAGTCGAATTTTGAGGTTATTAGGCATGTAAACATATGGTCCTTCATTGAAAAACATAGGTTACTATCTCTTTCACATCATAATATATGGTATTCGTTGTTTAATATTGAACTTTGAATATGTTTGTGATTGAAGTCGTAATGTTGTCTTTAAATTGAAGAGATGGTCTATGTTTTGCATTGAAGACATATTTAATTATATGACTGATGGCCTCAATATTAAACTACTACCATCAACATTTGCATAACATGTGTTTTAAAGAAATTTTGTAGTTTAACATCCTCAAATCATATATTTCCATGAATGTCGGTATTGCACAGCCCGAAAAAAGATTAATTAGTAAAGTGATACCGAGGACCTTTTGTAGTACTAGTATCTACTAATGCGTCATACAACTGGTCCTTATTGTTTTTTTCACTCCAAGATGTGGTATGCATGTAATATGGTAACACAGTACGCAGATTCCCTGACAATCCAGAAGCTTCTCGAATGTTCTTAGTGAAGTGTTTCTTTTGCATGTATATGTGTTATAATCATTTCATAAAGTGTTATTAAGCTCGAAAACATTTTAATTTTAGGGAAAGCTATTTTTCGCATTATTTCATGGTTAACATCAATAAGTTTTGTTCATTATTAAGACTCATGATCGAATTGAGTTGATTTCACAATTTTCGACTATTAAAGTTGGCATTTCAACCCGAGATTTTTGAATTATTTTGAAGTATTATTTTCGTACAAACATCAATAATTTTCCTTGATTATTAAGACCCATGAGAAATTGATACCGATTTAACCTTATTCGGCCAATAATGTCGAGATTTCAGCGATTTTCAACTGTTTTTAAGTGTCAAAGGCTATTTTCAATCTATTCATCGCAATCCATTGCTTGTGTACAGAATGTGTTATTGGCAATAAATGAAATATTATTGTGTTTGAGTAATGTGTTATAGTTGCGGCAACATTGGTTATGTTATATGAGACAAGTGTAATTATTGCATGAAAGTGTTAACCATGTTGCATGTTAATTAGCAAACGTTTCATTCTTGGATCACATCTGAATCCTTTCTTAGTCCATGATTAACATCAATAATTTTCGTCGATTACTAAGACTCGTGAACTAATTGAGTCGATTTCGCATAATTCGGCCACGGATTGAGTTTGAAGTAATATTTCATTATCAACTTCAAAATATTTCGTTGATTAGAAGACCCATGAAAAATTGAGGCCGATTTAACCTTATTCGGTCACTAAATTCGGAGATCTCAGCGGTTTCAGTGATTTTTGGGTGTCGTCGATTGCGTTTTATCTATTCCTCTTAGCCTTGCTTGTTATCCAGGAAATGTTACTCATAATGCATGAACCGTTACACAGAATAAATGAAGTGTTACCAACCAGCTTTATAATTAACAAACTTTTCAATTTTAGGTCTCATCAAAATTCTTCTTTATTCCATGATTAACATTATTAATCTCCTTCGATTACAAAAACTCATTATCAAATTGAGTCAAATCCACCTTACTTGGCCATTAAAATCGAGATTTCACCCATTTTTCAACGATATTTTTAAATTTTATATAACACAATATTTCTTGATAAATTTCAGATTTCTCCGTTGATTACATGAGAAATTGATATCAATTTATCCTTATTATATCACTTATATCAGAGATTCGAACGGCTTCAGTGTTTCTTAGGTGATCAACAATATTTTTCAACGTTGATCAACAATCATTTCATGTATTAATTTATTATCTTAGTTTTTCATTAGGCATTGAATTCAACAATATTATTTTTTTATATTTTTAAATTTACAGTTTAAAACATAACATACAAAATGTTAATATTTTTTAATTCGTCAATATTAATATTTAACTTATTTTAATAAAAATATTTCATATACTATATATTTCTTATTAACATAATTAGGAAATCTCGAAATAAGAAATATAAATAATATTGCAATCAAATATTTAGATATGATTTAGTCAAATAACAATTAAGTAAAAATATAATCAAAGATATAACATATATAAATAGAAAGAAACAAACATTCCCACGCGAAGACATTTAAATATTTTAAAATTAATATAAAGTTACGTGTCACTATTTTTTTTAGCAACATTAATTGCATCTTAAATATTAAAAATTAATTTCAATTAAAAATAATAAAAATGTCGAGATAAATGTAAGAGATATAGTCTTGAAAATCCAACAAGTCAATACATTGATTTTAACTAATAAATAGGGGTGTATATAATAATATAAAGGGTGTCAATAGAAATTCCCTACTACTTTTTGCAAACTAGAGTCGTAATTATCTATTCTCTTTTTTCAAGCGTCAAGGCCTCATAAAAACTGCCACCATCGATTGATTTGGTCTGTCAATTTATGTTTTGCTTCTCCGAAACCTCCACTACGTACTTCCGTTGAAAAGATTCCATCTCTCTCGCGTGAGTGGAGTGCTTAATGGTGAAGCGACATCGTAGCTATGTCTTTGTGAACAAAATTGTGGAGTGCTTAATGGCTTTCTTTTTGTGGTATCTGTTGAAGCATTGGATTGAAATTTAGGTAGATTTTTAGCTGCAGATCTTTTAAGACTCTTTTGTCGGATTTGGTAAAGACGGAGAAGCGAAATGGATTTTCTAGAGATGAGATGGTGAGCGTTTCTTTACTTTCTTATTATTTTTTTTGTTCAATGTTTTTGGGTTTGCTTGGTTGTCTGGTTTGGTATTTGGTGGTACAGATCTACGAAAGGAATACACAATGGTCGTTCAATATTTAAGTCATTAAGATAATGGCACTGAAAGATTTCGAGAAAATGCTGAGCCTTTCATCAGAATTTCGAATTTTGAACCCGAGCTTAGTTTGATGCAAAGACGAAGAGCAACATTTGGCTGCATCGGTTTATTCGCATGACTCATTTTTAGGACAAAAGGAGAGCAAAATGGAGTCCAATTCCAATTTATTTATCTTTTTAAAATATTTATATACCCACGATTAAATAACTAAAAATACTACACAAACTATTAATGAAAAACTTTAAATTGAGTCGTCTAAAAAAATAAAATTGTTCATTCACGTTCATAACTACGATTGTATGTCAATTTTTAAGTCTCAATTTTATCTATAATTATTGCAAAAAAATAAAAATAACGTTTGAGTTTTGTCAAAAATATATGTTTTTTCCATTTCAATTTAAAGTTAATTCAAATTTTGTTGCACACGCGTAGAGTGTGCTCCTATTACTAGTATATATGAAGTGTGGAGAAGAAAGAATAAAACTTAATTACCGTGTGGGTGGTTGATTGAATGGCTTGATTAATTGCAATTGATCTATATTTTAAAAATAGCTCAAAATATTTTTTTATTCCATAAAAACTGTCGATAATTCCGCTATTTTAAAATATCCTTCATTTCTAGTTGAATATAATTATTTTTAAATTTTTTTTATATTCAATCAGTTTTCCTGCGAAAGAATTTGCAATCATCGTCCTTCAACTCAAGTGATATTTTTTATTGCTAAAATAATCCCTTCATTTTCTTCGTCACCATCATATTCTTAGTACGTACGTACTCGAAAAATCACCCGCAAGATTCCTATATTTCCTAAATATAAGTATCACGTTCTTCGGTTGTCTCAATCCTGTCTTTCACGTAAAAATGACCCGATAAACCGATCGACAATGGAAAAAAATCAATCATGTCTTGAAGTATACTATAAAGAAGCCTAAATTATCTATGGCGTAATTAGGTTTCAGGCCTCATTAGCATATTTTCATTAGAATTCACGCCCCAAATAGTTTTAAAATAGAGATAAAGACTCATTTAAAGTTTGTCTAAGAGTGAATGACATATTTGCAGTGAAAAGACCCATTTACCCATCCTTGGTGCGAGAATTACGCATATTTGCCATCGTCGTTTACAAACTATCGAAGCAAAATTGCAAGCACAACTACGGGTCAATCTCGACATTAAGGACCATATATGGTTAAATTGACATCAATTTATCATGGGTTTTAATAATAAACTAATATTATTGAATTTTAGAATGAAATAATGCTTCAAACCCAACTCGAGAAATCTCGTTAAATAACGGATGGAACCTCGGCTTAAATGGCCGAATAAGGTAAAATCGATTCAATTTGATCATTAGTCTTAACAATATATGAGAATTATTGATGCAAATAATTAATAACGAAGTATTTTGACGCGACACAAAATTGAAACGTTTGTGAATTAACACACTTGCTATGTAACACTTCTTGTTTTCCGGGTAACACTTCTTGTTTTCCAGGTAATACTTTCTACTATAACGCATATCTTGTAGTTTACAACAAATGTTGGAGCCATAATAACCATAATTCAGCAAAAATAACAATTCATTTCCTGTAAATAACATATGTTGTGCACAAGCAAGGAGCCAAGAGAAATAGACGAAATTCATCAACAACACCAAAACCGCTGAAACTGCTGCAATTTCGGATGTTATTAATCGAATAAGTTTAAATCGACTTCAATTTCTCATGGGTCTTCATAATCAACAAAAATTTCTAAAGTCTATTATGGAATAATGTTTCAAACCCAATTCGAAAATCTCGATGAAAACCGGGTAAAATCTAGAAGTTAATGGACGAATAAGGTGGATTCGACTACATTTTATCATGGGTCTTAGTAATCGGCGTGAATTATTGAAGTTAATAATGAGATAACAATTAAGTTTGATGCGACACATGATTGAATTGTTTGTGATTTAACACGCTTTGCTGGGTAACACTTTCTACAACGAGTATAACCATGTCCTCGTAACGTATAACAAATGTTGTCATAAAAATAACACATCAATAAACAACAATAACGATTCATTTCTGCTAAAAACACATCCTGTACACAAGCAAGAGACCACAGGGAATAGATCAAAAACCGCCGATGTCAACAAAAAAACGTTGAAAACCTCTGAAATCTCGATGTAAGTGGCGAAATTAGGTTAAATCGCTCTTTAATATTTCAGGGCTTAATAATGAAGGAAACTTACTAAGGTTTATGATGAAATAAGGTGTTAATCCCAACTCAAAAACATTATAAAAACTTGTGAAATCTCGACTTTAATGACCGAATAAGGTGAAATTGACTCAATTTTATCATGTGTCTTAAGAATCAAAGAGAATAATTGATGTTAATCATGGAATCATGCATAAATTGGTTTTCCCCCTGATTAAAATGGTTTTTGAGCTAGGTTTCTGTGACAATTATAACACATGTACATGCAAAAGAAAACACTTCATAAGAGCATTCTAGAAGGTTCTGGATTGTCAGAGAATACGAACAAGATAATCGCAGAATATTATCACATCACCTGCAAATAATACCACATGTCTTATAAAACATAACAATACGAACCCATTTATAACACATTTGTAGATACGTGTACTACATAATAGCTTCTCAATATCACATTACTAATTCGATTAATTTCGTTCATAAATACATTTTTTTTTTCGAATGTATAAGGTTGACATTAATGGAAATAGATGATATGATGAAGTTAAACCACCAAATTCCTTTAAAATACACGTTTTATGAATGTTGATGAGAAAGTAGAATCTTGTAGTTATTAGTCATGTAAACATATGATCTTTCATTCTAAAACATAGACATATCTCAATGAACATAAGATTATGAATTTCATCACGAAGTTGTTCAAAATTCTATATAAACCAGGAGTAACATTTTATAGATCATATCCTAAATTCTAAGCTTCGAACCTTGAATAGGCCGGCCCCGAACCCTAAACCCTGAACCCTAAATCCGAAACCCAAAAACAAAATTTATTGTTGTATCCTATAAATCATAAGTTGTACATCATATTACCAAATTTTTGTGTCGTAAATCCTTAATCTTAACCCCTAAACCCTAACCCCAAAAACTAAACCTAGACACCCTAGCACGTAAACTGCAATTTGTAACAGGTCATCAATTTCGTATAGCACTTAATGGTAACGCTTAATCCCGTACTAGTACAATTTTATGTATTTCAAGAGAATTTCTAAGATTCCGCCAAATATCAACTCGAAAGCAATATTCCTTTCGCACCACATATAAATCGCAAACCCCAAATACTGAAATTTAGAATTCACGAATAACATATTTTGTGATGCAAAAGAGATAGTAACATATGTTTGCCAACAAAGGACCATATGTTTACATGACTAAGAACCTCAAAATTTGACTAATAACATTAACATTCGAAGATTAAAGAAATATGATGGTTTAACATCATCAAATCTTTTATTTCCATGAATGACAATCGTATACATCCGAAAAAAGCACATTTATGAACGAAATTAATCGAATTATTGTTGTTGTACTGGGAACCTATTATGCGGCACAAGTATTTACATAATCTTTAAAAACTGAGTTTGTATTGTTATTTACAATCAGACATGCAATATTTTTTCTAGGTAATGTGGTAAAACACTTCGGCAATCCAGAACCTTTTAGAATGTTCTTAATAAAGTGTTTTTCTTGCATTGAAATGTGTTATATTTATTTGGAATGTTACCCCGATCGAAAATGTTTAAGGTTCATTATATTTGTCAATAATTCTCATTGATATTTAAGGCTCATGATAACCCTGGGTTGATTTAACTTTATTCAACCATTAATTTTAAGCGTCCGTTTTCTCAACGAGATTTTAGAATTGGGTTTAGTGCATTGTTCATTTATAAACTTCACTAGTCTTTTATCAAGACCCAAATTGAGGTCGATTTAAATTTATTCGGCCACTAACGTCAGACATGCCAGCGGTTTCAACGTTTTTGGTGTTATGGGCGGGTTTCGATCTATTTTTCTTGCCCCCTTACATATTACCAGGAAGTGTTACCCAAAATGTAGGAATTGTTACCCAGAATGCCAGAAATGTTACCTAGAATGTAAGAATTGTTACTACCAATATGCAAGAAATGCTACCCAGCAAGCGTGTTAATTCACAAACGCTTCAAACTTGGCCCCTATCATATTCTTCGTTAATCCATTATTAACATCAATAATCGTAATTTTCAGGCTATGGGTCAAGACTAAGCCAACACAGTGAGGAGGCGTACTTTCTAGGCTATGGGTCTCTCTAATTTGCACTTGTTAGCCTCCAATGTTCGGCTGAAAACCTAATTTGATTCGCCAATTGTAATCTTATTTGCGTCAAGATTTCGACCCATCACGAATCTTTCAGACTAGTGCCGGCAAAAATCTAATTTTATGCGAATGTAGTTGGTCAGTCTATATGTTTGGATTATGTCATGCTAATTTTGTCAGTCAATTGAAGCACAACACATGTATCATTGTAAGTCTCCAGGGAATCCATCCACGACAATCGCCAAAGGTAACCCAGTGGTTGGGCTTGTGGCTATTCGTCGTGAGGTTCCGGGTTCAATGCCAACTATTAACTTTGATTATAGTCTTAGGTTAATTTGTGTTGCTTATATATATATATATATAGATATGTATATTTTTACACAAATATTTTTGTTGTTATTTATTCTTTTTATTTGTAGTCTTTAATTATAATTTTGTTGAAAAATTTTAGCTGTTATAATAACAGTTATATTACTTGTCATATATAATTTTGTTGTTTCTGTTACATTGGTCTAGTCGGTGGCTGAAAAAAAAACAATCTAAACTCTTATAAGTCGAAGCTGAGACATGTATGAAACGGGGTGGTCCCGTAAACTGATATGGAAATAACTAAGTTAAATGTAAAACGGAAATGTTGACCCTAATGTTGAAACAACACTCGATATCAGAAATTTTTTGCACAGCGAAAAATTAAACTTAGCAGTAAAACGACGCAAACACAATTTGGAAAAATACGCAGCAAGTCATTCAACTTGCAACGCCCCTTCAGGGAAAAATTCCACTACTAGAATGGATTACAAAAAGATGAACTATCAAAGATAATAAAACTAGCCTAGAAAAGAATCTAGCGATTCTTCTAATATTCACACAGAAATTCTAAGATCTATGTAAAGGTAAAACACACTTGGAAAAAACAAAATGACGAAATGTGGTGAAATCTCTCTCGTTGTTTCTTTCTACTCGTTCGCCACACCATCATTCGGGATTGGAGTCCTCTATTTATATTCTTGATTTCATCTACTCCACTAATCTTCACGTTCTCCATGATGTCCACGACTCCACTTGAGAGATAGTGGTTTGAGTTGTTCAGCCATTATCTCTATATACTCTTTTTTTAGTAAGTGCTTGTCTTTCAAACCCAAAAATCGTTTACCCTATTAATGTGATTTTATTTACGTGTGTGCAGGAGTTATCTATGAGTTGGACTTGTTCAAAAGAGAGTGGAGTGAAGCGGATTCCCAAAACCTTTGCAAAGATAAATCCATAGAACCCCTCTGAAAGCATCAAGTCACTTAGAACAAAAAGTGGTGCAAAATATAAAAAGTTAGTACATAAACACTTAGAAATCTTAAATACATCTGCAAAACACAAACCAATCTGCAAGCGAAAAAGAGAAATCAGACAAAGAAATTAAAATAAGAAAACTAAAAATTAAGATTGTCAATAGAGTCGTCTGAGGTAGCTCCTCCTTCAGCTTCAGCTTCCTCTTCTGCTTGTTCAGCTCCCCCTGCAGAAGATCCCCCAATTTCAGCTTCCTTATCAACTGCATGATCTGCACCATCATCTGCACCATCATCTCTCCCTTTTTGGGAAGAGAACAACTCCCGAAGAACCTCTATCTGAGTAATCAGAAAAGCAACAGTTTCGTCCAGACACTTAATCTCTCTCTCCAAATGTGATGTTGAAGAAGATGTTGGACCAAGATTAGGTTCAACACTTGGAACTCCACTACAGGGCAGATCAATCCCTTTGTTGTGCCATGTTAAATGGTTAGCTGCAATGGTAAATGAGACCTTATTGTGCTCCACATAATTTCTTCTCGTTGGGTTGAACCCTCCTCGCACTAAAACTGACCAGATGATTGAAGGGAAGGGAAGAATGTCTTTTCCAATTCTTTCGGCTTGATAAGCAAATTGATTGAGAATGTACTCTCCCCAACTGATGGGAAGATTCTGTCCCAAAGCATATAAGAATTGCGATATTGGTTCTGTCACTCTACTTTCATTTGTCGTAGGCAGCCAATTGTATATAGCAATTTTAAAGAGAACAGAGTATAATGAGGTCATATAGGTGGCTGAAAAGTTCTTCGACCACTTCGTAATCCTTCCCCTAGTAATGAAAGCAACTAATTCATCAATGTCACTCTCAATAAATTGCTTTACCTTAGGAGTTTCTAAGAGTTCACTACTCAGCCAAGAAGAGAATTTATAGAGTTTATTCCGCAAGAATTGTTTTTCAAACTTCCTAGAATCAGGCTCATTCAAATGAGGAGAAAGGTTAGCATATACATCATGGACCACATTATCAGAATAGGTCCCTAAACATCGACTGCCTTCCCCAAATGCCTTGATTCCAGGAACTGAAGAACCCCATACTTTTGAAGCTTTGGACATCGATGATCCTCTCAACGCGCACAGTTCTTGAGCCGATGAAGGACCACAGACCTTCATGTTTCTTTGAACAAAATTTCTTGGGAGGCTGAGAGATCTCCCAGTCAGAACCTTCATGCAGTTCTTCATCTGTCGAAAATGTTGAATCTGGACCCGTTCCAGTATTGAACTCAACTTCTGCAGCATTCTCTTGTGGTGAGGGATCTGCAACTCTTGCCTTTTTCGATGGATGAGTGTCAGAACTCTTTGGCCGTTTGCCCATCTTTTTCTTCAACTTGTTGAAGATGTCGCTCAAAGGGAATGAGTCAGGAAAACTATCTTCGTCTTCAGAACTTGTTGAAGACTCTACAGCTGTGAGAATGAAATCCCCATCCGAGCTATCAGAATCGACGTTGTCATACGTGTTCTCATATACTAGAGTATCAGAAGTTGAGCTCATCGGATGGAATAGTGCTTGGGTTCTTCGCAGATTCCTGTGGGTGGAGTTCGGAGTCGTTGGCAGCATCTCGTAGAGGAGATTCAACTGTAATTGGAGTAGGCACCCCATAAACCACCATTTCCAGAGGATTTGGCTCTACAGTGCTGGCGTTTGATGTGGAATAAAAATTCTACGACTCAGAAATTGGTGAGTTTACCATAGAAAAATATCGAAATAGAGTAATTCTTGAGATCGATTGAAAGTTAGAAGAATTCTTAAGATTGCAGAGGAGAATCAGAGATTATGAAATAGGGTTTGTGCGGTTACGAGTAGAAATCAGGCGAGTAAAAGAAGATGAATTCTTTAACGGTAAAAAAGTCATGTAATGATGGAGAAAAAATCTAACCGTTGGAGTGTTTAAAATAAAATTAAAATATTTAATTAAAATTTTATCCAAAAATATATCAAGTCATGCATTAACCGTTAAAATTCGATCATATGTGAAGAGCATAAATCATGTTAAAGAAAACTCGTGCACAAATGAAGATAACAAAAATCAGGTCGAGATCAAGTGTTACTAACCGTTTAGGTATTCTGCTGAACGCATGTACCAAGTGATGATAGTTGTTCTTCAATTGACGCTAAAGGATAGATATAGATACTAGACGCGATATACTAAATATATGTATCCCTAAAACCTTATAAACATAAAATAGAAAATATAGCATGATCAAACATGACTAGTCACACATGTTGCTCAACATAAGACCCAATATTCTCAAACGATTTCCTTCATTTTTTGTTTAACACCCTAGGACTCAATTTTATTTTATTTTCTGCCATTTTCTCACTTTTATTATAGATAGGAAATATTGCACTTCTCCTTTTTATTTCCTTTTCATCAAGGTTCAACTTTTTGTATGCAAAGAATACATCATCACGGCAAATTCCGTGTATCTAAGGATAATTTCCTGACCTGTATCTTGAAAAAGGATTATGAGCATACTTGTGCTAGTGAGCGGGTCATTTCAGAAAATGGTCTAGGTGAGTCAAATCATTTCAGGAATTAACTGAGAGAAAGTCAGACCCAATATCAAAACAGTAACAACCATATGCAAATGTTGATCCAGATAGTGGCTTGACAGAGACCTATAGACTTCTTCAGGCTTGAGAACCTTTCAAAGTCTAAGGCTTTAGTGAAAATATCTGCTATTGATTCTTAGTATCTATATGCTCTATTTTTACTACGTTTTCTACTATATCTCTCAAAAAATGATGTCTAGTATCTATAAGCTTAGTTCTAGAATGGTGAATATGATTTATCGAAATATTTATGGCACTCAGATTATCATAGTACATTAGAACAATTTCTCTTTCTAACCCATAATCACTCAACATGCTCTTAAGCCATATGAGTTGTGTACAACAGCTACCCGTTGCCATATCTCGATTCGGCAATAGAAAGAGAAACACAATTTCGCTTTTTACTAATCCAAGACACTAGATCATTACCTAAAGCCACCACTTGTGCTCTTGCGATCATCTTCATCACCTGTCAATCAGCATCACTGAAACCAACTAGGTTAGTGTTAGTATCCTTTGAAAACAATAACCCGAGACTACATGTACCACTAACATACTTCAAAATTCTTTTGACAGTATTTAAATGAGAAACCTTTGGCTCAGCCTGATATCTCGCACATACACAAACACTATACATAATGTGTTACACCTTTGCGAGTGCCACATCAGCAAGTTTAAACATTGCTAGGCGGGAATGCAATGTTGTGCAAAGTCACCAAGGCACATAGCTCGGGAAGCACTTGGAGACACGCACGAGCGGCACGACGCAGGCCAGGCCAAGTGGGCGACGGTGTGCGAGCTCGTGCGGGACGTCTTGGACGTTGAGGTCCAAGGCAACGACGAGCGGTGGCTCGGCGGACAACAAGCCAAGCACGGTGGTGCGCGGCGGCATTGTCGGGAGGAGCAAGGCCGAGCGGCGGTTCGGCCAAGCGAAGGTGTGCGCGCCCGATAGAGAATTGCGCGCGGGCTGACCAGGTCCTGCGAGGATCTCGGGAATGGTTGGGCAGGATCAAGACCAAGTCAAATGACGATGACCAAGTCTTCGATCCGCGTGAAGAATGTCCAAGTCTCGGGGCTGTTGAGAAGATTTGGGAAGCCAAGTCAAACGGGAGAAAATCTCGGGGAGAGATTCTCACAACAGCCTAATTCGAATTCGAATAAGGTTGTTGAGGAAATCTCTCCGAGCCAAATTCTATTTAAAGGAGGCCACCGAGATCGAGTCATTCAACCAACCAGAGAGCCACCTTATACTAGAATTCCAAACACACATTCGAGAGAGAGTTCGAAGGCGCGGCACTTCGAGCGAATTCGAGCTCGGGCGGCGAGCAAGGGATCCCGCTGAGGGTTTCGCGAGCGAGAGAGAGCGAGCGATTAAGATCCCGAAAAATAGGACATTATGAAATAATCGTGTCGTGTCTTAGAGTAGGCGCGTGAGGCCGAGAGTATTCGGTGCCACGGGTTTGAGTGTTCTCCTTCGTTGTAAACTTTGCGTGAATAAAGATTACGACAAGCCGGGTAGGCGAACCAGGTTATCCCCGAATTGACCGTGTCTTTGTTTTTACGTTTCCGCATATACAAAGCAGGGTCGGGTGAGAGGCTTATCGGGGTGACTCGGGAATCGGGCGAGCGAGGAACGAGTCAAACGTGAGCTGGTTGTGAAGCACGCGAGGCTTTTTAATTCGAAAAAAATTTCTAAGTCCAGGATTTGCAACAAAGTTGGTATCAGAGCGAAGGTTCGGAAGTGTGATGACTTCGACGGGTGCTAGAGTGACCGAGCTTGAAAGCCGGTGTGAGGCTTTCCGAGCACAACTCGAGGCACTGCCGAACATGGTGGATTTGGTGGCTTCGATGGAGGAAGCCTTGGCGGGCTTCAACCGACGGCTTGGTGGGCTAGGCGTGCAGGACTTAGCCACGGCGAAGGCGATGGCCGAGCGGCTTGTTGAGATCAGGCTAATAACAGCCGAGGCTACGAGTGAGGTGGCCGACAGAAGACCTGCGAATCGTGAAAGGGAGACCAAGAAGCGGGGTGGCTGAAAGAAGGGCAAACAGGAGAAGCACGCAGACAAGGCCGCGAAACCACAGCAAGCGAGCGAAGGGTGTTACGTTTGTGGAGCAAACGGGCACATGGCTCGACAGTGTCCTATGCGCGCACGGGCGGCGGTGGTGGTAGTCGATGAGGACTGCCCGGACACAATGCTGAAAACGGTGAGGGCTACTTCTCCTAGGCGAATTGGTGTATTTCACGAGGTGGAGGCAGGGGAGCGTCGTGCGTGCTGAGGCGTGTGGCGGGGCGCGTGTGCAGAGCGAGCCGTTGCGGGGGAGCGCAGGCTGACACACGCGGTGTCGGGATGCTTAGGACGCAAGGAGGCGTGCTAAGGGGTGCGGTGCGGAGCGAGCCGTTGCGGGAGAGCACAGGCTGACACACGCGGCACTATGGAGCCTTTGCGCGCGGCGCATGGCGGGACTACGTGCTAAGGGCGCAGGCAAGCAAGCGGGTTGAGAAGAAACCAAGGTAAAGTTGGGGGAGACTTGGCCGAGTGACCGGGGCGAGGTCGCGAGCAAGCAAGCTGTTGCGGAGCACGGGAAAATTTTGATGCAGGTGCGAATGAATGGAGTCAAGAGGCGTGGACGAGGTAACAAGGGGCTCGTCAATAACTTCAACGCCAGGCATGCAGCGCTGGCCGGTACGGGCGACGCACGCCGAGGGAGCGCGACCCCCATGTTTGGACGTGCGCATGCGAGATGCGGGACGATGGTACCACCCGCACAAGCGAGTCGCGATGTTCTTGACTTGAAGATTTGTTCGGAGCATCAAAAGAGGCCAAACACGCGGTGTTGGTGACTTGAGGTTACCGAGGAGCTAAGCCATCAAGAGGAGGAGTTTTCATTACCTTGGCATTATCTAACCCAAATTACGTAACTGTATTTTTTGCATACTTCTCTTGGGACATAAAAATGCCATCTTTTCTTTGTTTCACCTACAGACCTAGGAAAAATCTTTACTTTGTTTCACCTGCAGACCTAGGAAAAATGTTAGTTCACCAGTCATACTCATCTCAAAAGTGGAATTCATAGCTTGGACAAACTGATCCGACATAGATCGAGATGTTGATTCAAAGACTATATCATCAACATAAATTTGTGAGATTAAAACATCATTCCCAACTCTTTTTACAAAAATAATTTTATCGGCTTCACCTCTAACAAAACCAAAATCTAAACGACGTAAGTCTTCCATACCAAGCTCGACGGGCCTGCTTCAGACCGTAATGAGCTTTCTGGAGTTTAAA
Organism: Linderniella brevidens; assembly: GCA_004919715.1. Classification (NCBI taxonomy): domain Eukaryota; kingdom Viridiplantae; phylum Streptophyta; class Magnoliopsida; order Lamiales; family Linderniaceae; genus Linderniella; species Linderniella brevidens. The sequence continues at coordinate 13,169,023 of SWDC01000148.1, forward strand.
CACATGATCAGAATGATAAGGGTCTTCAAATCCTTTCAGTTTCTCAACATAAATTTCTTTATCAATAAAGTCATTTAAAAACGCATCCTTTACATCCATTTGATGTAAGGTAATGTTGAGCCAACATTGAATAGCAAAAAGAAGCCTTATTGATTCTAACCTTGCTTCAGGAGCAAAGGTTTCATCAAAGTCTATTCCCTCAACTTGGGTATATCCTTGGGCGATTAAACGAGCTTTACTCCTAATCACATTACCATGTTCATCAGATTTGTTTTTGAAAATCCACTTTGTACCAATGACATTACCGTCACTAGGTCGTGGAACCAAAGTCCATACCTGATTTTTATTATCAAACTGTAAAAGCTCTTCTTGCATAGCATTGATCCAAAAACTGTCCTTGAGAGCTTAAAGAACATTTTTCGGTTCAATTTCAGAGACAAAACAGTTAAACCTTACCTCGTTGTTTACGAAGTCATGGATACATTTTTTACCATTGATCTGTAGTCTTTTCGTGGTTTATCCCTTGTTTTCTGCCCTTCATCTAATCTTCCAATGATCTGATCAGAGGGATGAGATTTTTGAATTCTAGCAGGAGGATCTCTTCGAACATTCAGGGTTTTATCTTCAGTATCCTGTTTAGGTGCTGATGTTTAGTCAGATGCTGGCTCAACATTGTTTGCTTCCACATCCTATGCTCGACCAACCGTAGGAACAACATCTGCAATATCAACTTTAGGAGTATTTGTGCTAATGTTAGATGTATCATCAAAAACAATATTCACAGATTCCTGAATAGTTTTCAATCTTAAATTGTAAACTCGATAAGCTGGATTGTTAGTAGAACACCCAACGCTGCATTTGTCACTTTTTGAATCAAATTTTTTCAAAATTCACGGTCATTCAACATCTAGCAAGTACACCCAAATACATGAAAATATTTGACAGTTCGTACCGTTCAAAATCTCATAAGTGGTCTTCTTTGTCCCTTGACGAAAGAAAACTCTATTGGAGATATGACAAGCTGTGTTTAATGCTTCAGCCCAAAACCTTTTAGAAAGACTCTTAGATTGGAGCATTACACGAGCCATTTCCTGAAGAGTTCTATTCTTCCTTTCGACTACCCTATTTTATTGAGGTGGCTTAGGAGAAGAAAACTCATGGATAATACCCTTTTTATCACAAAAGTCTTTAAAAAATTGATTTTCAAACTCTCTGCCATGATCAGTTCTTGTACGAAAAATGGGGGTAAAAAAATTATTTTTGATCATAGCACAAAAAGTTTTGAAAAAAATGAAAAGTTTCGGATTTTTCTCTAAGAAAAAATATCCATGAAAACCTGGAAAAGTCATCAACTAGGACAAAGACATATTTTCTACCACCTATACTATCTACTTCCATAAGACCCATAAATTCCGTATGAAGAAGCTGAAAACAGTCGATAGTTCTAAAATGTTGATCAACATTATGACTGTCATGCTTCTACTTGCATTTCAGACATTGTTCACAATCAATCTTTCCAATTTCCTTTAGGTTGGGAATTTCTCTAATTGCCTCAGGTTCTGTAGTTAACGACTTAATTTATTGTGCCATATAACAATATCATCTTCGGTCTTTAAGAGTTGACAAACCTCTTTTCTCTCATTCTTATCTCCAACTAGGTAACAATTATCACTCGATCTTTTGCCTATCATCACACACAAATTCTTGTCATTAAACACCTCGCAACATTCTCTATTGAACCTTACCTCAAGTTCGTCGTCACATAATTGGCTTATGCTAATTAAATTAGCAACAAGTCCATCAACATGAAGGACATTCCTTAAAGCAGGAAAGCCGACAACATTGAGTTTGCCACGTCCGAGTATTATGCCTTTTGCTCCACCACCAAAAGTAACTGTACCATTACTTAATGGTGTATAATCTATAATGTAATCTTTGGTACCAGTCATATGGCGTGAACAACCACTGTCAAAGTACCAAGATCCTAAAACATTAGCTTTTAAAGACGTGTAAACCACATTACATTGAAGCAACGACTTTTCCACCCAAACTTTCTTCTGACCTGATGGACTCCAAAAACTTCTATTCTTGTGATTGACAGAATTTGAACTAAGGTTGTCTGAAATATCTCCAGACATTCTTTTCAACACTGATTTCTCAATGTTGGATCGAATGTTGGATGGTTTTTCAGTCAACATAAGCTTTTTGGAAATCTCATCTTTCAGTTTCCAGCAAAACTGTTTGATATGTCCAGGTTTAATACAAAAATGACATTTAAAACTTCTAATCCTGGACTTAAAATGCAGAATGCTTAGGGTTTTTTTTTGTCAAAAACAGGCAGTGATTTAAATCCTAAACCATGTTAATAGTATTACTGAAAGAGAGTACCTCGTCAAAAGTTGCCTTGCCTTTATTCATTTTTTGAAAACGTATCTTCAACTTTGTTAAACTTGTGATTGCAACTTGTCAATTTCCTTGTCCTTCCTGGTCAATAAAGCTTCCATCTTGCTCATCCCATCAAGCAAGCTATTGATTACCTTTTCATTATTCAGATTTCCTCAGTCAAGGCTTGAACGGATTCCTTCAGTTTCAAGATTTGCTTTCTTTGATTTAACCACTCCACATACAGTTGTTTGTACGTTCTTCCAATGATTCACAATCATTGGAAAGCTCTAAAAGATCACTTGCATCATCTAACATCAAAGATTCATCAAAATTATTGGGTTCATCATAATCAAAGAGAACATAGTTTTCATATGTTGAATTCAGTGTTGGATCAACATCTGCTACCACATTGAATCCAGTATGATATTCTTCAACTTCATTGGGCGACCTGATGCGTATCTTTAGTTGACACATCTTCTTCATCATCCGAAAGGCTTACCCAATATCCTTTTTCATACCTACAAAGAGTATTGGCACATTTATTTCATTAATGTCCCCAGCCTTTGCAAGCGTGACATTGAACAGAGTCCATGTCAAGCTTGCCAACTTTCGCTTTATCAGCAGAATTTCTTCTGTTGATATGGCGATTAGGAGAAGATGAAGACTCTTTAGCGTTAAGAATATTCTTTAATGTTGGACCAACATTCAACTCTCTCTTATTTTTCAGTAACTTCTTAAACTTTCTACTATCATAGTCATATCCTCATCATTGTCATGATCAACCTCAGATTCACCACCTGAAGGTTGAGTGACTAGAGCAAGACTTTTACCCCTTGATGCATTTTTCTGAACTTCGAGATTAGTCCCGTATTTCTTCATAATATTCATCAGGATATTGAAGTCAAGTGTGGTCAGATTGTGCGTTTCCTCAATCGTTATCACCTTCACATTAAACTTTTCAGTTAGACCGAATAGCCTTAGAATTCAAAACTTTATTTGAAATCAATTCACCCAAGCTATGACACTCGTTAGAAATATTTAAAAGTTTTCCAAAATAGGAAGTAATATCTTCATCATCCCTCATTCGGAGATTTTCTAATTGGCTATTTAAAAGTCTCAATTTAGTGTCTTTCACACTAGCATCACCCTCAAAATATCTTTGCAACTCTCATGCATGTTTCGCATTGGTACAGTTTTGAATGATTAAAAATATCGACCGACAAAAAAATAGCATGTAAGGCCTTTTTCATTAAAATCAGCAGTTGCTCTTTCAAGAGCAGCCCATTTGGAATGGGTTTATCAAACACTTCCCCATCTGCATCAGGAGGTGTTTTAGGAGGGTATAACCATTGAGAACCGAATCCCATGCATGAGAGTCAATTGACTTTATGCATTAACGCATTCGGATTTTCCAGTAGGCATAGTTAGATCCGCCGAATACGTGGACTTTGCCAAAATAATTTGAGCTTAGGGCATCCATATCAAGAGGATAATAATGCTTAGTGTATCAAGCGGGCTCTGATACCAATTTGAAAGGGGGTGGTCCCGTAAACTGATATGAAAATAACTATGTTAAATGTAAAAACGGAAATGTTGACCCTAATGTTGAAACAACACTCGGGATCAGAAAGTTTTTGCACAGCGGAAAATTAAACTTAGCAGTAAAATGGCGCAAACACAGTTTATAAAAATACGCAGCAAGTTATTCAACTTGCTACGCGCCTTCAAGGGAAAATTCCACTACTAGAATGGATTACAAAAAGACGAACTATCAAAGATAGTAAAACTAGCCTAGAAACGAATCTAGTGATTCTTCTAATCTTCACACAGAAAATCTACGATCTATGTAAAGGTAAAACACACTAAGCAAAAACAAAATGACGAAAATATGGTGGGAGCTCTCTTGTTGTTTCTTTCTACTCGTTCGCCACACCATCATTCGGGATTGGAGTCCTTTGTTTATATTCTTTATTTCATCTACTCCAATAATCTTCACGTTCTCCATGATGTCCATGACTCCACTTGAGAGATAGTGGTTTGAGTTGTTCAGCCATTATCTCTATCTACTCTATTTTTAGTAAATTCTTGTCTCGTTCATCCATGCTCCTCTATTTTTAGTATCCGCTTCACTCCACTCTCTTTTGAACAAGTCCAGCTCATAGATAACTCCTGCACATACATAAATAAAACCACAATAATAGGGTAAACGGTTTTTGGGTTCGAAAGACAAAATCAAGGATGGACCAGGTCCGAGTCAAACGATGTTAACTCAAATATTGTTTCCACATTGTCAATGTCAACAATGTCAACATTAACAATGTATTATATACATTATCCGTAAGACGTGATTGTACTAACATCCCACGAGAGTCACTAGATACTTCTAAAAGATTTAGTAATTTCTCGTCCCCGAATAAACATAGGACATGTACCTCGATTACTTACGAAGTTGTGGATCCCTCACGACTGTCAATGCCCAGCAATTCTATTTCGTTGTCAAGATCGCATGTCGCCGCTGACCCATGTTCTTCCTCGAACAAAGTGGGCCTAGCAAACTACTGACAAGTTAGGACCCTGAAGTCAACTCCGTTAATGACCATTTGGTGTACGGTCCACGTATACTACTGTAGTCAATCAATCGACCATTGACGCTCATGGAGTAATTAGCCATGTAATCGTTCGATTATGGGTCGTGTCCAAATATAAGTTAATTCTCGATTCAGCTTATATCAATGTTATGACCTCTTACTTCCCAAGTAAATGATTGGCACAAGCATTATAGAGTCGTCAACAAATAAGTCGTGATCGGCGTCCAACACCCGACTTGAGACTAAGACTGGGCGAGTTTGATATCCGAGGATAATAGCCCACCGGTGCCCCCTCTCTCAAACTATGAGAATAGTTGGCTAAACTCGCGATATTTGGGTTTTATTTATTTACCTTCTACTGGATGGCAAGTAGAAACTGGTGGTAAATAAATAACATGCTTATAAAGGTATAAAGTGTAAAAAACACAAAATGTTTATTCCATAAATAAATATTCGAATACTTATTCAAATATACAATGAGAATAATACGTTATACGTTTACGCCCTATGCATTACATCCTTGAATGACATTCCGAGGGCATATGCCAAACAAGCAAAACTTTTAGCGCTCCTCAAAGCTCCTCCGTCCGATGCGTCGTGCCACCGGAGCATAAATTTAACCGCCCTTCAAAGCTCCTCGCTCTGATGCATCGTGCGAAGTATAAAGTGCTCCACAAAGCGTCCATTGTGCGTACATGGCATGGCTCGGATCAGTGTCGAGTTCGGGCTCGGTCCAGGCCCGGTGCGAGCGCGGGCTCAACGGTGCGATGCACCGACTAGCACTTGGGCTATAACTTGGGACAAAACCCATAGAAGCCCACCAACCCACTTGGGCAAGCCCTTTTGAATAATCCATGTAGGGAAATTCCTTGTAAACAAATGATAGGAAAATGATCTAACCAATGTGGGATACAAAATCCCCTTTTATATATTTAAATATAATATCATCTCGTTATTGGGCCAATTTCGTAACTTAATTTCTCATTCACCCGACATCGGTTTTGAGCCAATTAATGTTCGATAGATTCCTCTCGAAATATAAAATATGAATCTTTTGTTAATTTTGAGTTTTGACTAGCGGTGGCTTCTCGATTTAAGTAAAATCTTTTAAGCTATTTATTGGATCAAATACCCATTTGGAAATTAATGCAAATGCAATGCATGCTTACTCTAACAAGAAAGTCCTGATGATTCATCATGCATCGAGATAGGTAGCTTGTGGCTTTGAACCTTCCCTAGTGAAATGATATCGTATTTACTCGCTGCTCAGTCAACGTGATGTCTTGAACTGACGGGTTCTTGTGTAAACCAAGAAAACAACATACAGACAAAGATGAATCTGATCTCGTTCGATTCTCACGTTGTGCCCGTTTCAGCCATGGACCTATCTCCGTTCATAAGTGTTTCCTTTGAAGCGGCCCCACTTCTCACTTATATAGGTGATCGACTATTAGGACTTAATCCTTGAGTAGCTCGAATACTCCACCAATTTGGTATAGTCATCATTAAAAGCATTAACCCTTACCCTAACCACACGTCATCAAGAGATTACTTGGGCACTCCCGAGATTGGACTTTAAAAATTTCCAAGTATACAAGTGAACTAGTCACATCTTAGTTGTCTCATTGAACCAAGTTTGTGGGATCTTCACTCATCATGGTTGAGTTACCACTGTGCCATTCCTTTGGTGTGTGGATTTTTAGTCTGATTCGCTTACTTCACATAGTTAATGAAGATTATTCCACTAGAGATCAGTTGTCTTACGGTGTTATGTCTTTGACGTATGTGCCGAGACATACCGTTATATATGCAACTTTGTACCCTACCAATAGTTGCCTATCTATCGCAATGTATCATTATAGGTGGCACGTGTTTATTCCAACAAAGAATGTCTTCTAGAAATTTCCGAAGCCATTCAGCTTCTTCCCCGACTTTATCCAGTGGAATGAACTCCTCTATTATTGATCTTGCTATGCACGCCTGTTTGGTCCACCGATGGTAAATACGTAACCACTCGTGGAATTGGAGTCTTCGCGTCGGATATCCTATTTGTGCCGCAATATCCTTCAAGAACTACAGGATATTTTTATTAAAGTATGCCATAATCAATGGTGTACTTTAGATATCTTAGTACTCTCTTTAGTGCTATCCAATGACCCAGATTACTAGTCAACCTGCTATGTTTACTCACTAAATATGCTATGTCAGGTCGAGTGCAATTAGATAGATACATCAGACTGTCAATCACTTGAGCAATTCTAGTTGTGATATATGTTCTCCTTTATTGTTGACCAAATGCAGATTTGCATCTACAAGTGTCTTAGCCGGAGGATCGTCGAAGGCTTCAAATTTATTTAACAGGTACCACAAGGCGTGTAGAGGTAAAAAAACTGTCAATCGTACTCTATATGGGTTAGACAATGGTACATTTGATCACTTGAGGTGTATTCTAATGTGGTTTGGGAAACCAATCCGGGTAGCATGACATCGTATGATTTAGGATGTGGTTATGTTGACAATATTCTTTTGTCTAAATACGTCGATATGTCATGGCATATTCTTTTGTTGATATGTTGGTTGCGGATGGATAATTGATGATGTATGTTGTTTTTTAATGGATAATTGCTGAAATATTTTTTGTTTACGGATGGGTTGTTGCTGACGTGTCTTCGGTATGGATGGGTCGAATTCAGAAAATATCATATGGCTGATATTTGACACATGGTACGCCATACACACCAAAACAAGTACCGTAAGTAATCGTACAAGGGTACTACGATTGATCATATTTAGATACGATAACTTAATTTGAAGAGGTTCTGCAAGTAAAATAAAAGGGTACTACACAAAAAGAGACGGTTGGACAGCCGTCCTAGACATTTTCTGACACGACAAGACACAATGTGTCACAAGTCGGAAACTTTTAGTTGTTTGATGACATATGTACGTAATAGGTACTACAAACAACATATGTTTGGTACTCTACTATAACCATATAAGGTACGTAAAGACAATTGACTAAGGTACTCAAGGTTAAAGTAAACGGATACTACAACAAAAGAGACGGCTGGACAATCGTCCGATACATTTTCTGACACGACAAGACAAACCGTCTGACATACCATAGACTTTTAGTTATTTGATGACATATGTACATATTGGGTACTACAAACATATGGTTGGTACACTACTATGACCATATCAGGTCAATCAATATAGTAATATCTGGTACGGTAAAAGTTGACACTTTGGTACGATATATGAGGTAATCATTTTTCGTCGCCGTTCTTGTTGTTGAAACTCTCCTACTATACTTAGATATATTATACGTTTCATTTTGTATCAAATTTGGAGCATTAACTCTTACATATTCGATTAACCCCTTCAAACCCCAGGTTTCATAATAAGATGAGGATAATAGTATGAACTTCTTACATAGTTTGGATATGTGGTTAATTGGAAAGCTGCAACTAATTTGAGATATTTTTTGTAGTAATTACATTTATTTAGTACTATGTATTTTTAACACTACGCATCCATACGTTATTTGCTCATAAATCATTTTATAATTTAACAAATGGTACAACATCCATTGCTCAAAAGGTACCTTAACGATTCTTAATAGGGTACGTAATATAGATTTGATGTGGTACGTTAATCGTACAATACATGGAACAGCATAAGTACCTTATCTAGTACGCCAGATATGCGTGTTTCTTTGTTGCATTAGTCATATATACCGTATGTACGAGATGTGGTACGACATATATACGGGATGTGGTACTATATACTCCGAGAAAATGATACGTCATATATGCGAGATGTGGTACGCCATATGTACGAGATGTGGTACGACATATATACGAGATGTGGTACGACATCCATGGCTCATATGGTACATTAAAAATTCTTAATAGGGTACATAATCTCCAACTTGTGTTTTTCGAATAAGATGTTCAACTTAGTATATATTTATTTAGTGATCTTTACTTTAAAACTTATCAATTTAAGGTAACGATCGACTATTGTAGACCGTAATCGGATCGACAATATAAAGTACTACCTTTTTAGACTTAGTACTATGTCGTGCTATGTTAAGGTATTGTTTCCGATTCTATTATAGTACTACATCAAATTACTGCTTTCTTTTGTATTAGGGTAAGCTTTTGATATTGCAATTCGTATTAACTTTGATGCCCAACCACATTATTATAGTTGAATCACTATATTATTCTATGTTATGGCACTAGAATTTCGGAATTTCTAATGAGGCACAATATAATATGCATCAAAGCATGTTGATAACATAAAACATTGTTACATTTTATGGTGTTGCAACATTCCAAGTTTTGTGTTATGTTCCGACATGAAAGCAATTTAAGGAACCTTATCTTGTTATTTTAAGGTACAACATCGTTTTTATTATGGTACTGCGTTCTTCAAAGCTTTGGTACTGCATATTGAGCAAGTGGGTAACGTATGAGCATAGATTTTGGTACCGCAAATAATGTTCCACGGGTCTAGTAAGAACATCGAATCCAAAAATTACAAACAAAGTTTAACAACATTCAACCCAGAAGTCACAAACAAAGTCTAACAACATCCAACACATGAAATCACAAATTACGTCTAAAAAATGTCTAGGATCAGGCCCAACATTCAATTTACGCTTGTATGCCAAAGACGATACGTCTCGTAGATCCACATCTACAAATACTAATGTATTAAATTATTACAATTTAAATAATTATCTAAAAATGAACAATAAAAGTCGATGCGTTATGCCTTTGGTGAGAACACAACAGAGGAAAAGCTTGCTTGTAACCTTCTGCTTGTTTGGCTGCAGTCACTCCTATTAGGTTACAAACATTGTTGCTTGCATGTAGCTGATGAATGACCAATAATTGAACAATTCGGATAATAGTCGGACATGCGTTCATATATGAGTGATAGTGACAAAAGTAAGCAAATTTGTCCGCTCGAACATTACTTGTTCTGAGGTGCAGATATATCAGTGATCACACAGATCATCAAGTCGAGGGTCCACTTCCGAGATACATTCCATGCCCGTCGGGGCATCCTCAAGCTAGTCGTATATATATCCTTTACTTTATCAATGAAAATTCATGGTCTATCTCTCATCAATCATAATTCCAAGCATTCAAGGAAACTATGAAAAAAGTCTAAATACAATATAGGCATCTGAATGGGCATATGGTACCAAAAAAAATTACCGTACCATAATCTTACGTATATCGTATCAATTTATACTACCATGTAGTAACAAATTACCAAAACATACAAATAGAACCAATTAACATGGGTTGTAATCGAGACTTCCAAAAACCTAATTTAATCCAGAAAAAGCTCTGATCGGGCGAATCCCAAAAAAGCTCTAATTTGAACCTGAAAAGCATAATCGACCAGACAGTCTAGTAGAAAAAATTCTATCAATACCTAAAAAGCCTCAATGACCCCGATCGAAATTAAACTATTGTACCATCTGCACCATATTCGAACAAATCGAGAAAGCAAGAAAACTTAATCGAAAATATAAGACGTATGAAGAGATTAGAAGAAAAGAAAATTATTCTTACTATAGAAAGGACCAACTGTTGGATATTCGGGCACATCCGGATACAAAACCTTCTAGATTTGATCGGTTTCCTTGGAATGCTTAATTCATGGACAAATTACCTCGTTGTTATGTGGGTCGTCCTTCCTATTTTTTTCGTGAGATTGGGGATCCTTTCAAACATTGTACATCGCTGAGTTTGAGCTCAAGCGATCGTGGGTGAAATAATTTGAGCAAGAGAGAGATTATTTTTGTTCACAGGAAAAAAAATAAGAAAGCCTTGGTTCGCTGTTTCTAATGGCACGTTTTTTCTAGTCTTTTGCTTTAATTATTTAATGAAATAAATAGGTAGAATTGTAATACTATGTTAGGCCAGTGCTACTTTTGTCTATTAGGTACTTAAGTGCAACAGAAGTTTCAAACGGGTACTTCAACCAAAAAAAAATTCAGAAAGGGTACTGACATGTAAGTTTATTTCGCCAATAGGTATTTAAGTCCACTTATGCCTACATTGTTTGGAATTTCAATATATAAGAATAATTCACACTTAGTATTTTGTTTAAATTTTTATCATTGTACGTAATTTCATTTAAGATGTGACGAAAAATATAAAGGTTGATTGTTGCAGTTTGCATTTGTATGGACTATTTCTTGATTAGGGCGAAGATGATTAAGAAAGTAATGAGCAAGCTTCGGAGCAGAGATTCAGTGAAAGCTAGTTTTGGTTCAATGCCAAATGTTTTGAGATTTCGAGTAGGTTAAAGATTATAAACTCTTTCATTCCTGGTGTTATGCGTTCGACTTTGCTATGCTTTTATATACATCCATGTTTGTATAAGTTGGATGTATTTTTTACTCAATCAAAATTTTCAATGATTATGTCCTTTTGGCTGATATGGTTGATTTCCAATTTAAAACGATGTACGGTATAATGCAGATTAACTACATCAACATATCTATAAAATGTACTGCAACCACATTAAAAAAGGTGCGGGAAATGCAGTATAAATGGTACCTCAAACATATTAAAAATGGTACGATAAAAATATTAAAATGGTATGTCATATTAATATCCATAAAAAATGATGAAAGATAAAAAAAAAAAAAGATAGATGCTGATATTTTTAACGGTATCTGGCCTATCTGGAACAAATTCTGACATTACATGACAGTTCCCATGTAAGAAATTATATTATGTCATTTTATGTCTTTCTTAATTTTGGTACGATAAACTACCATCGTGTGGTAATATATATTTCCACAATTAAGTATGGTCACAGGCTGTTAAATAGTACAATATACATGCTTTATTTGGTACATCTTATAGGGTAAGCGTTTTTTGTTGCAAATCGATTTTTTTGTTGGGGAAAACGTATTTCCATATGTATATCTGTTATATGTTTCACTTTGTATCATATTTGACGGAGAACCCCTACATTCATGGTTTTATATTACGAACCCCAAGTTTCACTAGAGGATGATGAACAAATGTTAAAACAACTTACTACAACACGTTATGAATGTCGGTTAAATTCAAAATGTTCTACTTATTATAGATTTTTTTTTAATATTCTATTTATTAGTCGTTGTTCTGGACTCGCAATATATATATATATATATATATATATATGAACTGCAAAAACTTAGTACATCATAAGTACTTAGTGTGGTACGACAAAAAACGTAAATATGGTAACTCTACAATGTGGTACAATCTCAGACTTCTAAACGGTACAATATTCACGCTATATTTGATACAACTTATTAGGGTAATTTTTTTCATCGCGTTTTATATTACTTTCAATGCAAAAATACTTTGGTATATGTAAATATGTTATCAGTTTTATTTTGTATCATATTTAATGGGTTAACCCTCAAAATCGTTGATTTGTAGTTTAAATTCAAGCTTCAATAGTAAGATGTTCTTACAAGGATTATTATCTTATTATGAAACTTGAGGTTTGGAATACAAAATCATACGTGCATTGGTTAAAACATTAAAACGTGTACCAAGTGAAACATATGATATATATATATATATATATATATACGTATAATAAAATAGTTTTGCATTAAACTAATTCGTACGGCGACAAAAAACACTTATCCTAATAAGGTCTACCAAATACATTGTATATACAGAACCATTGAGTTTGATTTGACTGTACCTATAGTGCACATATATAGTACCATATTTGTGTTTTTTGTCGTACCAAGATATTTACTGAAATTGTACCACGATTAACAGCTTTCTGTGCGTCATTATTATCTGAGCGTGTTAGAACTTTCTTTGCGTGTCAGAATGTTCTATCATCAGAATTCTTTGACGTGTCAAATACTATCTTTTTGCCTTATGTTCAATGGCTTTATTTTGGCGTACCTTTTTATTGATTATATAATACCATTTTTATGTTGTTGCAGTACCATTGTCATTTTGTTGGAGTACCTAATATCGATATATTGGGGTACCAAGTGTAGCAATGTTATAGTACCATTTCAAAATCTTAACAAAATACTAGAAATATCCGAAGAAATAACTCATAGCCATACAAAATCAGTCTCTAATCAATATACATAAATTCACAACACCATTTGCAGCCGACATTTGTTCGTAGTCAAAACCAGTTCGTAATCAACACCAAATGGCTCAACCAATATGCAAATACATTCAAACCTAATTATAACTCCACTCATTTGATGCACTCTAACAAGGTTGGGCATGTAGTTCCTCAAAGCATCGGGAAGAAAATTTGCAATCCTTATGAGCCGATGAGAGGATTCAAATGAATAGCAATCGATTCCGAGAGTAATGTTTCTTCTTTTTTTTTCTTCAAAAGTGCGAGATTGTTTGGTACCTGAAGTCGGTACTACCTGAATAATCCTAAAGCAGCCCATGACCTCTTCTTTGAACCATGTAAAATATGTTTACTGTAACTGATAAAGTGTTTTTCCAATTGTGTCATAGAATCTTCTTGTGAAAAAAATAAATAAATAAATCACATGCAATACATACTGTGTCCATGACACATGATTCTTATGGAAATCACACTACCAATCATCTCTTGAATATTAGCCCCAATCAAGGCAAGCTCAGCCATGAACCATAGCATAAGCCTCGCGCAATTAGGATATTCCCCTCTACATAGCTCCGCCAATGGCCTCTCACGAGAGAATGACTATTACTTCGTTTTTGACATTGCTCAAGGGATCGTTGAGTTCGCCGGACTTCGAAAGTGGATCGATGAGTTTGCCCCACGGTGGATAACTGTTAAATTCGTTCGATTTTTGCTGAGTTTGAAAGATTAATTTGGGAAGGGCTTGTGTTGATTTGGAGATTTTGAAGTTTTTTGTTTTTCCTTTTCATTTATGTTAAAGACTAGGTAATATTGTAACATCACGGGGGTATAATTGTCAAATGGGTATCTATGAGTAAAAATAGTTTCAAAAAAGTACCTAGGCATAAAATAGTGTTGACATGGGATTGAACTGCTTTTCTTTTTTATCGGTGGGTATTGAACTATAGATTCCCCTATTTTAAATTATATATAACATAAATATAAAATAATATTTAAAACTTTTTATATTATAGCACACGCATGTGTATATAAATACTTGTTTTACATAAATGTATGTAGAGTAGAGCGATTCTTAAGCCTACATAAAATATTGTCGAATGTTTTTTATACCAATGATTATTGGGCGAGGAGAGATCTAAATTATATGTGTGATAATTTTCTGTCAAATATGTGGATTTGTTGCATCGGCAATATAAGACCAAGTCAAATTTCTTAAATTTCATTTCTTAGCGTGGAAGATAAGATAATTCCAGTCGTCCATTAAATCCCTCATCTTTTGCCCAATCAAGCTAGTTTGGCCCCCCCAACAAAAACAGAAATGGAAGCATGGTTCGTCGTTACAGTATCGCTATGCGTCACCTTCCTCATCAAATCCATCTTCGCCGCAATCAGATCGAAGCCCAACCTCCCCCCGGGACCTCTGGCTCTCCCGTTAATCGGTAACCCGATATGGCTCCGCAAGCCCATCTCCGAACTGGAAACCATCCTCCGGAATCTGAAGCCCCGTTACGGCCCTCTCGTCACCGTAACAATCGGCCCCCGTCCGTTCATCTTCGTCGGAGACCACTCGCTCGCACACGACGCACTGGTGCACAACGGCTCCATCTTCGCCGACCGCCCCTCACCGCCGCCCACGGCGAGAATCTTGGACAGGAATCTGAAAACGATCAGTGGATCCGGGTATGGCGCCACGTGGCGCCTTTTGAGGCGTAACCTCACCCGAGAGATACTCCACCCTTCGAGGGTTAAGTCTTACTCCACTTCTCGTCGCTGGGTGCTCGAGATTCTCGTCCAGAAGCTGCTGGACTCGGTGCAGAAGGAGGGCTCCGTTAAGCTGATTGATCACTTTCAGTACGCCATGTTCTGTTTGTTGGTGTTTATGTGTTTCGGAGACAGTAACCTCGAGGAGCCCAAGATAAGGGAAATAGAACAGATACAGAGGAAGATTTTATTGGGTTTTCGAAGATTCAACGTCCTCAATATCTGGCCAAGAATGGGAAAAATCGTGTTCAGGAAAAGATGGAAAGAAGCCATTGAGCTTCGCCTTGAACAAGAGTCCATCTTTCTCCCGCTCATCAGGTCTCGCGTGGAGGCTGCTGCTAAGCTAAGCAAGGAAGGCGAAGCTACCGTTAAGGAAGATAGCACTGATTTCGTGGCATATGTTGACACTTTGCTCGATTTGAAGCTAACGGAAGAAGACAGAAACATGGATGAGCACGAAATGTTGAGTCTTTGCAGCGAGTTTCTATCCGCTGGAACAGACACAACGTCCACTGCTTTACAGTGGGCCATGGCCAACCTCGTGAAGCACCAAGAAATCCAAACGAAGCTTTACCAAGAGATCATCAGCTCTATAGGAAAATTCGCCGTCGAAAATAGCAAGAAACAGATGGTGGAAGAAGAGGACTTGAACAAAATGCCCTATCTGAGAGCCGTGGTGTTAGAATCCTTAAGACGCCACCCACCGGGCCACTTTGTTTTGCCCCATAAAACTACCCAAGACTTTGAGCTGGGGAATCGCACGATCCCGAGAAACAGCATCGTGAATTTCATGGTCGCGGACATGAATTGGGACCCGAGAGTTTGGGAGGATCCGATGGCTTTTAAGCCTGAGAGGTTCATGAGCGAGGAGTTTGATATTACGTGCAGCAGAGAGATAAAGATGATGCCTTTCGGTGTTGGGAGGAGGATGTGTCCTGGTTACGCCTTGGCTCTGCTTCATTTGGAGTATTTTGTGGTGAATTTGGTCTGGCGTTTCGAGTGGAAGGCTGTTGAAGGCCATGAGGTTGATCTCTCTGAGAAGGCAGAGTTTACTATCGTTATGAAAAATCCGCTGAAAGCTCGCATCTTAGCTAGAGTGTGATTTTAATTTTAAGAGCATGTGATTATTGCGTTATGTAAGCAAACTTCTCAACTTTGTTTTATCGTTTAGTTAGTTAGCATATGCCTTACTGTGTGCGGCATAGGGGGTGTTCATTATTTGGGTACCCATTTAACCCGTCGAACTATTTCAAAATTTGGGTTATTTGGTTAGGTTAATCGGGTGAACGGGTGATTAATTGGGTCATCCGAATTATCATATGGGGAATGGTTTGAGTATTGGATGTGATAAAAATTTCGGGGCTAACCCGAAATTCGAATAACCCCACTTATATTTTTATACTTAAAAATATATATATAATATAAAAAACAAAAGTATACTTTATATAGTTATACTTAAAGATATATAATATAAAAATAACATCACTAGGGGTGAGCAAATCCGGATATCCGGATTTTCTGATATCGAAAACCTATAACCGTATTCGATCCGGTTTTAATCGGATAACTGAAAATCCGGATATCCGGATTTCGTATATCCGACCGGTTTTTTATTTCGATTAATTTTTTTTTTGAAAAAAATTGATTGTAACATATTCGAATATGTTTTCAACTCTCAATTATTTTCACAAATGAGATAAATTCAATCCGATATATTTTATTTGGGTCAAATTAGAATATTGGGCTATTTTTATTTCTTTTTTCTCTTTTTGGGCCTAATTAATCTTTGTTTTTGGGCTATTATTTAATTAATTTTTTTTTAAATAATAAACCGGATATTCGGATTTTAGTACCGAGCGTATTCGTATCTGATCCGGTTTATGTTAAAATATTCGGATTCGGATATCCGATCCGGTTTTAAAAACCGGATATCCGTTTTTTTCAGATTTTATAAACCGGATACCGGATCGAATTCCGGATTCCGGATATTTTTGCTCAGCCCTAGTCTCCATCACATAGCTCTTAAGTGGGAGTGAATATTGTAAGATATAAAACTATGTCACTTGGCTTATAAAGATAGATTTTACTAAATATATCTAGAGATTTTACATTTCTGGTCCCCAATTTTGACATATGGGCGTTTTTTGTCCTCAATTTTTCCGTGTTACAATTTCAATCCCCAATGTTACCGATTTTTGACGTTTTTGGTCCTACATTTAACTTAATCGTATATTGGAGGGAATTTAATACGTTACACGCACTTGACTTAGTCAGTTTACCGAACTCCTTCATATCTATATATTATTATATATATATAATTCTTAGTCAGTTATCAGTATAGTTTGTCACCTTGTTCTCAACCGACCTAGTAGGTTGTTGGCTAACACCTATTTGATTCTAAGCCTTGCTCTTCCATACTTATGCGCCGCCTAAAGAAACTAGCTCTTGCAAGGCTGGCACATAGAGACATCGCTTTAAACTCATCTCATAACAATTTGCAGGACGCTTCTCAATACATCTTTGAACATCCACCTACGCTGGGAAGGGAAGTTGACAACAACATCCAGAAACCCTAAATAATAAATGAGATTCGCATGTTGGATATATAGATCTGATCCCGATCGGTTAATTATGCCATGTTTTTTCAACTCTTGAATCTTTTCATCTCCAACATGACCGAGTCGAAGATGCCACAAATATTTCTTATTTTACTCTAAGTCTCGTTTGTTTGTAATTGCATTTTAGTTTTTATTTTATCTTGGACATTAAGATAATACAAACGATTTAGTAATATCGCATTTCCGACGCAATTATTTCCAAAATAAATATCGCAAATATTATTAATAAAACGGAATTCATACCAGAGTCTATTCAAAACAGGAATAGAAATAATATTCTTAAGCCCCTTTGGCAAAACTAAAACATTGGAAAGAAATAAAATTATGTCCAGTAGATAAAATGAGAGTCTTCGATCCAACGTGGCTGGCCGATACGCTATGTCCGCTGCCAACGATAATCAAAATCTCTCGATCCTCCAGCTTCCTACTTCGTTTCCAAAACTCTAGTTCGAAACACAAATATGGGCGCCAGCCCCTTGAGTCAAGAATCCATGAAGTGGAAATCACAGTTAAAGAACATTTTGTTTTTAAAATGGTTTGTTCAATACCTGAAGCCTCCAAAGCTTTGAGCTTATGGTAGTCCTCTTCCAATGGCCCAGTTGTTGGTAGTGTAGACACTTATCAGTTGCCTTAGGACTCTTCTAAACGATATTGTCCTTGTCCCTTTTTCTTTATCCCTACTTTCAGCTTAGTTAACTTGTTCGGCTTTTTCGGCGTCGACCTCTTAGACCGTGTCGTCGCAACAAGTGCTACTTCCTTTCCCTTCGCCTTTTTTATCTGTTTCTGAGTCTGAACAAGCTGATTCATCAAATCCGGCAAGGTAAACTTGCGATCGTTCAGGTTACAGCTAATGATAAACTGTGTGAACGAAGCAGGTAGCGACTGAAGGATCAAATCTATCTGAAGCTCATGATGAATAGAAAATGTAAGAGACTCCAACTCCTCAATCCATCCAATCATCTTGCGCACATGTTCTCCAACATCAGCGCCTTCAACAAGCTTTGTGTGAAAGAGCTTTTCGGAAATGGCGTATCGAGACAGTCTAGACTGCTCGCCATAAAGCTCCTTCAGATGAAGCAATATCTCATGCATGCTCATGTACACATGGCTATGCTGAAGATCATTGTCAATCGCTAATCGAACGGCGTCGCGTCTAATCAAACATCGTCGCGTCTTACAGTCTAATCGAACATCGTCGCGTCTTACGCGAACCCATCAGATGAGTATTCAACTTCTTTGTCTACAGTTAGGAACCATCGCGATAACTTTCCATATTAGGTATAACTGTTCTAAGTGCTACCTATTAACGTCTGGCTCAAACCGAACATATGAAAATTCCACCCATAGGATAACACTTTGTAAGACAGAATGTGTTTCAGTGAGCGGCGTTTAGAAAAATACACTTGAACTACCTACGACAAAGGTAAAAAGTTTGGCGGCGATAACTCGGAACAGACTGCACTTATACAACGGTCGTAACAGTATCAAGTTTAATGGATTTCCTCTTGCATTGTCGTGATCCAGTCAGTCGGCTAATGCCTCGGCAACCTTGGTTGGTTCGTTTTGACTCAGAAAGCATGTAAAGAGATCTTCATGGGCCGTTGAGGCGCCGATAACTCGGAACAGACCGCACTTATACAAAGGTTGCGGCAGTATCAAGCTTAATGGATTTCCTCTTGCATTGTCGTGAACCTTGGTTGGTTCGTTCTGACTCAGAAAGCATGTAAAGAGACCTTCGTGGGCCGTTGAAGAGCATGTGCTTACTCCTTGGTTCGTTCTGATTATTTGATTCGTAGGATCACCTCGTGTCCACTTTCTCTCGTGGGGTAGAGGTTGCACAACATTTTCATCATTCTGCTGGTCCACATTAACATATCAGTGGAGGTGGAGAGCTCTACAGTTTGAGGTGGATCGGACATGTCGAATTCGATATCGGAGATCTCTAATTGGGGTGTTATTTCATCCTCATTCCCATGGTTTGTTTTGCTTTCTTCATTTGCAGTGACTTCAATAATTTGAGGCGAAGATCCTTCATCGGCCACAGTTTTTTGTCCTACTTGTGGTTCCGATGCGTCACTGTCGGAAATGGATTGTGAAAGGGTCGTTTGAAGACGATGAGCAGCAGAAGTGCTCGAATAGATAGTCCATGTCTTCTTCTTTATCTGTCTCTGAAGTAGATGTCCCTTCCACGTGTGTAGGATTGTGTTGATCCTTTGTCAACACTATATATAGCCCGGGTTCTGGACTAATGTATCCAAAAGCCATTTTAGGTGTTTCGTCGAATGTGGCGTTTGTGTTTTCCATGACTGTTCTCCTATATTTGAGGTTGACTTGAGACGCTTTGAAATTTGTGGAGTACACTATGAAAATGGCTTCGAATGCTTTAACATCGAATTTTCGTCGGTCTTCTCTATCATTTGCAACAAAGCACTTGCATCCGAAGACTCGAATGAAGCCTATATTTGAGACCGTTGGTTGATTAGTTCATCTGAAGTCGTCCCAAATCGTTTGTGAATGTTAGTCCTATATTGGGTGTAGCAAGTAGTATTTACTACTTGAACCAATACGAAGTGGGGAAAATTTGAGCGAATCAGCAGAGTACGAGTTGCTTCAACGAGGATCCTATTGTTTTTCTCCACTACTCCATCTTATCCTGGAGTCTTAGCAACTAAGAACTGCTGGGAAATTTCGAGTGATTGGTAAAGTCACTAAGTAGTTTATTCTTGAAGCCAATGCCATTGTTCGTGTGAATCACTCGGTGCAGTCTAGCAGGTTCTGAGTTGTCTTCACAAAGGCGATTATAAAATCAGGTATCTCAGCCTTCGTTCGCAAGAATCTTGTCCACGTATAGCGCGAGAGAAGTCGTCCACGATCACAAGGACATATTTTCGTCAGTTGATGCTCTCATGTCTCATCGGACCACACAAATTAATGTCTAGTAACTCAAGTGGTCGAGATGTTAAGAAGATTTGCTTCGTTTGGTAGGACGCTCTCTTCAACTTTCCCATCTCACAAGCGGTGCACATGTGCTCCTTGTGATACTTCAACGATGGTAGTCCAGTGACTAGCCTTTCTGGGTGCAATTTATTTAAAATGTTGAAGTTTAAGTGGGACAAGCGTTGATGCATGAGGTCACTCTGTTGCAGGGAGGCCTTTGACATTAGAGATACTACAGTTGAAGTCGACTGGTCTTCAGGTTTTTATAGTATAGAGATTGGATTCCCTGGTTCCGGTGAGGAGTACCATTCCATTCTCATCTTTAATAATGCATCCTTCATCATAGAAGTTGACTTTAAGTCTTTAATCGCAGAATTGTCTGATGCTGAAGATATTGTGGCTGAGACCATTTACGTAATAGACATCCTTGATTGTGAGGTTGTCATGGATAATATCTCCGTATCCTAAGATTGGAGCGGAGTGATTGTTCCCGGAACACACTTTTCACTGAATCTCTCGATGTAGCTGCTCAACATTTCTTTCTTCCAGTCATGTGTGTAGAGCAACCGGATGTACCGCACATGATGGATCTGCAAAACAGATTAAGAACATTTAGGTACCCATTTTAAGACGGGCCTTCCTTATTTGTTGATATTGATTTCCACACTGATTTTAGATTTGGGTTCCATGTCAACTTTAGGCATATTGCGTTGTTCAGCTTTCGACCTAGGAACCCATATCTTTTTAATTTCTAGTGGGTAGCATATATTATTGCTTGATGCAAATTCTTGCTTAATCACAGTTTCTAAGACCTTAGCCTTGGCTTTAGTCTTAGAGTGCTTTGACTCTTTTAAAGTATATTATCTCTTCTTGTCAGAGGTTAAATGAGACTTACGAAAAGTGTATACATTTTCTTTGGTTTTGTTGGCAGTTATATTCCTACGACGAGAATTAACATAATTAACTTTATAATAACCATCATAGGAATCAGAGTGCATTACAGTCTTTACATGCCCAATATTTGAAAACATAGAAGAAAACAAAGCAACACGTTCTGAAATACATGAAGAGATTTTTCTACATGAATTCAATTTAGACACAAAAGAGATAACTAAAGATAAGGGTAGCTTCTTCTTTTTAGAAAAGAGAGTAGTGTCCTCCTTTCGAACCCCTCGGCTTTTCTTCTTTCGTTCTCTACTTAGGTTCTTGCCTGTGGACACATGTAAAGACAAGCTAGTCGTGACATTTTGAGAGAAACAACCTTCATTTCGGTTCGACTAGCTTGAGTGGGGGTTTCATTTTGGGGCTTGGCTAGAGGAACTGTTTTAAGGTCGAAGTTTTATTCGTGTCGGGGCATTTCTAGGGTAAGGAAATCTTTCTTATAAGTTCTCCTTTTCGGTTTGAAAGTTCCTCCTCTCGAACTCTAAAGATGAGCGTAAATCTGATATCTCTCGATTTATCGCTAGAAGTACTAGGTTTAGCTTCGCCAGAGGTTTCTTCCCCGATAGACGTTGCTTCCTTTGAGGGTGTGCATATTGGAGAATAGTCTCTCATCTTGTAAATATTGTTTAGTTCTGCGTAATCAAATGGGATCTCGGCCCTTACTTTGCATCTCGTTTTTCCTTCTCGAGAGCCTCTATTTTTTATACACCAGTGAAGGGCATTAGATGAGGCATGTTTAACTTGAGAAATCTAACGTCATAAAGTGGTAAGGATATCTTCTTATGGACCTCGCGAGGTTCCGTCTAACCCAAGTCTTCAGGTGGATTGTAAAATCTCGTGTCCTTAGGCTTGTTAAAAAAGATGGTTTGATCTGTTTGTCCTCTCTTTATAAGAATATCTTCTAGACTTTTGATCTTAGAGTATAATTGATTATGTTCCTCAGACATGAGGTTGTACTCGCTCGTTTTGGTGATTCAGTCATTTTCACTTGTTCTCCAACTAGTTGTGAGTTCGGAAACTTGAGCTTTAAGCTTTTCTATTTTTGAGTCTCGATCTGCAGCTCTCTTATGTGCAGCTTCTAGCACACACATGAGACTGTCTTTCTCTCTTAAGCTTCTGAGCAAACTTTGATGGTTGTTTTCTAACCTATCTTCCTAGTCCTTTGTAGTCTTTTCATGATCCATAGAGGTACTCTTGGTTCGCTCGTATGCATTCAGACTCTTTGTCAAAGCATTAACTTTAGCCTCATATGTAGCTAAACTAGCCTCTAAGGTCGTGACCTTTTCTTGGGCATTAGCTAAGATGATTTTATTATTAGCTAGCCTCTTCTCTACTGATCTAATGATTTTTCGTTCCTTACGGAACACTTTATATTTCTGTTGTAGTTCTAATTGGACATTAAGATAAAAAAATTCTACATCCGTCCTTGCAGAAGCTCCTTGCTCTCAGCTTTCGACTCTGCTCCCTCGACGAAGGCCATAAGAGCAACATTTTCTGGCTAACTGTCTGAGGTGTCCTCGAGCCAGTGGTCTTGCACGATCATTAGATCTACACCGTAATTCTTCTGCTTGATTACTTGGAGCTTCCGGTTGTAGTAGTCCTCATCCTTCTTCTTTGGGAGATAACACTCCCTTGCGCAATGCCCTAGCTTGCCACAGTTGTAGTACTTCAATGGCTCGGTGACACTCTTGGGTTTGGTCGTGTGAGGAACTATCAGGGGTTGGCGAGAGCTCGAAGTCGTCCTTTGTTTGTTAGCATATGATGATGACTTCTTTTAGAATTTCTTGCCCATCATCTTCGTCATTAGTGTCATCTGCTTTTCAAACTCTTTGAAGTGGGGATCAGAGTCTGATCCGAAGTTGTCATCATCCGAGGAGCTAGAGAGCTTCACCGACTTCTCTTTGGAGGATTTTGAGCTCCTCTTCGATCTGTTGTCGGTTACTAATGCGAGTGGGTCGGCCACTTCCTTCCCTTTTGAGTTGCTCTCGATCTCACTAATGTCATCTTTGTGTCGTGAAAAACTCTCGAAGATGATGTGGATAATGATTATATCGATGTCCTTATTCTGTCGGATCAAGGTGGAAACTTTCTTCCATTCAGGCAACAGGGCGGTGAGAAATCGTACGTTGAGCTCCAAGTTTGATTTGTGTATGTTGATCTTCTTCATCCCGTTCACTTGAATGATGAACCTTCGATACGTTTCTCTGAGTTCTTCCCCTGGTTTTGCCTTGAATGCATCGTAGGCAGCAAGCGTGTTTGCCATATTGGCGTTGACTCCGAGCCCCGCTCCTTGCATCATTCTATTTATCTCATCCCACATGTCTTTTGCGGTGAAAAGTGCATGGACTTGAAAATAGATGTCATTAGAGATGGCTTGGAGTAGATAGGTCTTTGCTTGGAGGTCGACTTTAACCCTAGCTTTCTCAGCATTCGCGTAATCCGTTGGAGTCTTAAATACTCTGTTCGGGATTACATGAGGGTAGGTTGTGACATCACCGGGAAGGGTTGTCCAAAATTGAGTGGATCCTTCGTTTAGGGAGAAGAGGATGTCTTGTCCTTCATCTTTGGATTCGAGGAGATTTAGGAATCACTTCTGCCATACCAAATATTCCCCTCGTCTGAGGACGAGTGGACCATGACACTTGCCATGACAATAGTATCCATTTGTGTTGAGAGTTGGCTTATGATTGTGTGACGTGAAGTGATTGAACTAGGGTGATGGAATGAGAAGAGTTTGGATTTTCGAAGTCTGAGAGTTTATCGAAAATTCAGTTTTGAAAAACTTTAAGTGCGAAAATCACTTTGAAAATTGGGTTGCGAAAATCAGTTGTGAAGATCGAGTTTCGAAAATCGGGGTTCGAAAATTTTGAAGTTGTAAAAATCGATCTTCGAAAGCTAGTTGTGAAAATTGTATTTTGAAAATGTGGTTTCGAAAATCTCGTTTAAAAAATTTGGCACAAAAAATTAAAGAAATGCCCATCGGTTTTTGCAGTTAGTTGCGAAAATTGATTTTTGATCTTTAAAATTACGAAAGTGCCACCGAAAACCTAAACTGTTGCGAAACGATTTTCGAAATAAGTTTCAAGAATTTTCTCGAAAATTTTCGGCAAACAAATCTGCTCGCAGACAGCTCAAACTTGATGAAAAAGGTCATATAACACTAAACGAGTAAAAAAACAACCCAAAATAGGCTCAAAATCACTCGAAAAAATATTAAAAACACGAAGAAGTTTCGTCGAGCTAAAAAAAACAATAAACCCAAATGCAAACTATTTCGAATGCAAGGAAAGTAGGTTTAATCGGTCACAGGCTCTGATACTAATTGTAGAATAAACTTTAACCTAACTAACAACGATTGGTGGTGAGAATCAAGAGAGTTCTTCGCTAAAACCTTGAGTATGTGTGTTTGTGCGTGTTTTGCTTCTCATGTTACTATAGCGGCTCTATTTTCAATAATGATTCTCATCTGTAAAAGTGTAGGGGTTTAAGTATTTATACCCTTAATTAGATATAAGATACTTGAGCCACTAATAAAGCCCATTACAACTAACATATCACTAGACTCTACAAATTAGAGTCTAGGTCACTTAAATAAATATAATTACAAGACAAAGATATAGATATATTGATCGAGCGGATCGAGTTATAAAAATAAAATGAATATCGACAACTATCCTACGCTCAACAAACAAATGTACCTATCGAAAATTGCACAGAAATGTTCAGTATTCGAGTGTCGAACCCAAAGGAACTATGTGCTTTAGAAAAAACGTCTTTTAAAAATCCTAGTCAATATTGTTGATTTGATAAAAATTTAAAATAGCGATAAACAAAAATAAAAGGTTTGACAAAATAAAGATAACGGGGATGGGGTGACCTTATGAAAGCAATGGTATTTGAGACTTCGAATCCCCCTAGCTCGATCGAAACGACTGACATGTATAATGAAGATTTAGCTAACTATTAGACCGTGGGTACTCCTACAACATGCATACGGGTTTATATAACTGACGAAACTGCGCCTTATCACACGAGACTCGTAAACAACTAATCTACGAATTAAGTACTCGGGCAAGCTTCCCTAACTACTTAATCGAAGATCGCATTAAAACATGATGAATCCCGCTATTAGATTTGACTCTAATCCGGCGGGATAGTTCAACCCTATCTCTAGCGATGAGTTTATTCCGCTCGTTTACGAGTGGTCTAATCGTCCGCCACTCTCTCGAGCGTAGTTTACGATTTCCCATATTAAGCTAACTTAACCACATAGACATGATCATAGTAGAAAAATAATTCCAATAACAGAGACATCATCGAAATTCATGTAATTCATAAACGAGTCTTAATAATAGCTGAACAACAGGAACTTAAAACATACGTACGATCTCGCTAGGGTTCATCTAATCTCAAATACAAAGAGTTTAGTTACTCATATGAATATAGGAAGGAAACACAAAGATATCAAAGAGAAATACATAGTTTCTTCCCTGTGATTTGCCTCCGATCACGTCGCGTTTCCTCGAAGTCTCCCGTCTCTTTTCGGTCCGTGCGTATACCGTTGCTCTCCTCTTCAGCTATGCGTTCATTGGTTGCCTCTGCTCACGAGCGACAGACAGGTGCCTGCTTCTTGGAGAGCTGCTTGCTACCTCCTCAGCCATATCTTGGTGTGGGTGGCCTTCGAGGTGAGTCGAGAGGTTCGTGGATAATCTCCTTGTCAGTTGTGTGTCCCAAGCAGCCACGAGAGCAGCTGCGTGCTTGATAGAAATTCTATGTTCAGCCTCCCCTCTCGTGCGTTCGAGCTCTTCTCTTTTTAAAGAACCCACTTGAAGCAAGATGCCTAATCTCTCTTCCATGATGCGCGTGATCCCGCAACCTTGTTGGTTCGATTTTCTATCATTAAACAGTGTTACGCTGAACATCAAATATCTTGAGCCGTGTGAATTTCCAAAATAAAATCCCGATTTCCTTCTCAAGATAGATCCTGCAAATATAAAATAGATTTCATTAATATTCTCAGCATGCGTGTGAATCAGTTCTTGAGCTGCTTATTTTGATGTAAACTATTGATGTGGTTGCGTTCAATGTATGATTGTAATGTATGTTTTGTCCTTTATGTCCAAGCACGTAACATCCATTGAAGGTCCCAACATTCATGTCTTTCTCATTAATTTGTTTGCTACCTCATTCAATTTTATTTTATTTTTTTTCATATGGAATAATATTTTCAGTTCAGCTAAATCATCCACGCACATCGCCAATATTTATAAAATAGATCCCAACAAAGCATAAGTATGTGTAAACAAACAAATAAACAGATCTAATATGCTCAATAGTGACTCAATTAATATAATAATAAACGTATAAAAATACGTTTATCATTTACACCGGACACTATTTAGATCTAACAGTTGTTTATTATATTGACTCAATTTATATAATGATAAACAGTTCTTTTGTACGGAAGCTTTTAGCGCCCTTCTATAGGAAGCAGCGAATAAGCGAGAGATTAATGGCGTGGCAGTCTTTCATAATGCTCCTAAGATTTCCCACCTTTTCGTTGCTGATAAAACACAGGATCTTTGCGAAAGCTAAGAGATCAGAGTGCTTCCGCGTATTCTGTCGGAGTATGGTAAAGTGTCGGGTGAGCTCGTGAACTACTCAAAATCTGCAGCAGTTTTTTCGCCATGCGTCAGTAGCCGTACTCATGAACTTTGTTGCGACACCCCAGGAGTTCATACTACCATTGGCCATAATATGTATTTGGGACTTTCCTTGGTGGTTGGCAGAAATAAAAAATAGATTTTCGCGTTCTTACAAGATAGAATTTCGAGAAGACTTGTGGTTGGTCTGAGAAATTTGAATCTCAAGCAGGATGTGAAGTGATGATAAAGAGCGTCCTACAAGCCATTCCAACATATGCGATGAGTTTCTTTGCTCTCCCGAGCGAGATAGTTAAGAACTTCAACAACAAATTGCTCATTTTTGGTTTAGTGCTACCAATAAGACTAAACTTCATCGGATTAGATTGAAGAAATAGGGATATTCGTCATTTTACATGGCGTTGTTATCCAAGCAGGTATCACGGCTTTTGGCGAACACTGAGTGTTTATTCTCGAAAATAGTCAAGGCTAAGAACTATCATCATTGTCATATTCTCTTGGCAACATTGGGGACCAATCCTTCTCTTACTTGGAGAAGCATGCACGTAGTCTGTGAGATTGTTAGGCTATGTTCTTGGTGGCAAGTTAGTTTTGGACATCGATTTGTGTTTGGAAGGATGCATGGCTACCAAGGGAATCGATCACTAGCATAATACCCCTCAGATTGCAGGGTTGGAAATCTTAAAGTTTACGAGATGCGTAGATCAGTCCATGGCAATTAAAACTCGACGTTAATCAATACTTAATTTCCTTCCCTTTTTTTATCAACTTGGGTCGGGCTCTTTAATTAGCTTGCTGAAGTTGATTCATGATACACTCCGTCCACCATTATTTTCAAGAGTTCTTGAATATTTGTTTGTCATTGTGGCATTCAAGGAATACGCTAGTGATGTAGGGTATCCAACTTCACGACGAGGTAATTAGTAAAGCATATAGTATTGATCTATTAACGAGTGACAAGTTGTGCACGGAAGCAAATCCCATCTACCATGAAAGCACCAAATAGAGACGCCCAAAATCTGGTGTTATTAAGCTTAATTTCGATGGGGCTATTCACGTTACACGAAGCATTGATTCTAGAAAATTGAGCATGCCAAGGATGGTGTGCAATGTTTTTCGGCGAAAACATCGAACCTATAGTAACTGAGGCATTGGCGGCACGACAGGGAATTGAAGTTGCGAGAGGTCGACAATGGAAGAATGTATTAGTCGAGGGTGATAATCTAACAATCATCTCCCTACTACAACCCTCTAGGACGGACTCCGCGAAAGCAGGAAGTATAGTCGATGATAGTCTAAATATGCTTTATTATTTTGATTTTATTGCCAAATATAACATTTATTTATTTCTCTTTCGTTAAAAGATTTGATAATCGGACATCTCATTATCTAGCTAAATCTTTTGCCTTTAACGGAGCAGATTTATCTCCTCTTACCCAACAGATGAAAGATATTTTGTAACCGGATTATCGTTAATAAAATCCGATTTTCGTAAAAAAAAGATATACTAGATTCCATTTTTTTCATATTAAACTAAAACGCCTGATTGGAAGACAACCTTGTTTGGTTGGTCGATTTATATTTAGGAGTGTTTAAATTAGTAAGGTTTATATAAAACCAATTAGTGGGTATACAATAAAATGGGAGAATTGAAGTAAATGGCCTTTGACTGGGTCAATTTTAAAAAAATGGCATCCATAATGTTTGAAGTCTATTCTACCCTTACTAACTCAGGGAAAAAGACGTCTTTACCCTTATTTAACCCATTCAACTACCCAAAGTAAAATTAATTAGGTTTAATCGATTCCACCCACTGTAGCGTCACGGGTCTTCTTCTTCTTCATAACCGAGTACAATAATTGACAGTTAAAAGTGAAGAAAGACACATAACGGAAACGAAGCAGTAAATTTCCAGATCTACGAAACAACCTTTACCCGAAGCAGAAAATTCTCCAAACCGACTACAATGGCAATGAACGCGCGTCCCGAAAGAGTGCCGGTAATTTCACTGTGATTTCGTCTTCCTCAGGTGCAGGTCTCGTGCGTCGAATTGGTTGGGTCCGGCGCATGGTTTCCCAATTGTGCAATTTGGACACTTGTTCGCAAGGGAACCGTGCGTCGAACCAATTGGGACCCAAACAGTCGCGCAAATCAGGGGACCCGTGATTGTAGGCTTGGGACCCGAGCACAGTCGCACGGTACCCATACGGGGCGGCCCCTTGCGATTGTGTGCGGGTACCATGCGATTGAGTGCGGGTACCATGCGATTGCGCGCGGGTACCAAAATGCGATAGTGAGCGTGGGTACCGTGCCTGCGGGTATCCTGCGCGCATGCACGGGTACCATGCTCTTGTGTACGGGTACCATGCGCGCATGCGCGGGTACCATGCTCGCAAGTGCGGGTACCATGCTTTCCTGTGCGGGTATCATGCTTGCAAGCGCGGGTACCATGCTTTCCTGTGCGGGTAACATGCTTGCAAGCGCGGGTACCATGCTTTCATGTGCTGGTACCATGCGCGCATGCGCGGGTACCATGCTTTCCTGTGCGGGTACCATGCGAGTACTAACTGGTTATTTAATCTTATGATTCCCAGGTTGTGCTGAAGAAGCAATTGTCATCCCGAGACGACGACTTCGAGTTCCGATTGACAATGACCGGGATGTACACGGAGGCAAGCGCGAAGATCAGGAACAATCTAAATGAAAATGAGTGGGAGAGTTACAGGGCGGGGAGTCCATTTGGTAGACTCGTCGAGGCTGCCGCCGATTTCAATTTATCTGCCCAGCTCATTACGTTTTTGACGAGGAGGCAGACTACTCTTCACGAGCGCGAGGAGTTGTGGATGGTCATAAACAACCGACTTCTCCGATTTTCTAAAGCGGAGTATTGCTTGATTACCGGGCTAAGGTTCTCCGACGATATCCCGGAAGTAAACCCCAATGGTGATTTTGCCCAGATAAACTTCCCGGGAAGATCCACCATCCGTATGTCGTACGTCGAGGATCGGCTGCGAGAGTTGGGAGCCAACGATGACGGAAACGTCAACTTCGATAAGTTGAAGTTGGCGGACATTCTCTTTGCCGCATCTGTGGTGCTGCCTCGACCGTCGAAGAAGGACACAGTTCTTCGGTCGTGGCTGCTTTCGTTGGTCGAAGACGAAGTCGCATTCGCCAACTATCCTTGGGGCAGCGTATCGTTCAAAGAGGTGATACGCTCGCTGAAGATAAACCTCAGGGAGAAGAGGGATTTTGTGCGGGAACGAGCCCGCAACGGGGGCAGCGAACACTGCGGGCTACTGATTAGTTGCTTCGTTCATCCGCTTCAGGTCGTTCATTATTTAAAATCCTTATAAATATATATTTAATTGTGATTATATATTTGCTAATTTGGTTTCTTTGCATTCTAGGTTTTGGCGTACAAGTGCATACCAGACATTCGGTACGCGTTTGCCTATCGTCGAAACGAGGCGGATGTGGTGACCCCGCGGATATGCCGGTACGTCACCAATGATTGGTCGACGAAGGGTTCTCCGAAGATGGAGACGATCCTCCACACCGTAAAGGGGTCACCCGTATCGGGGATGCTGAGCCCAACTGTATCGGAGATGAACAAGCCGTATTTCCGATATAGTCGGTTCGAAGCGGAGGAGCGGCATGAAGTCCTCGACCATATAACGAGTCTCCTCGAGGATGGTGTCGAGCTAAAGTGCGTATGGCATCTGCCGGCCGCGGAGGACGTCGCACCAACGCTGCCTTCGCCAATCATGCCGCAACTATCGCAGCGGTCATTCTACGAGGAAGAGGCGGACCAATTTCGTCCCCCCTCACCTCCACGGTACCCGAGCCCTCCTACACATCAATACTCGGGCCCTTCACACCCACGGTACCCATCCCCTCCTCCACAGCAGTACTCGGGCCCCAGCTGGGAGCAATTCGATGAGTTCACAAGACGCGTGGACCAAAATTTCGAGACGGTGAATCATCGGTTTGACGACGTCTACGAGTATCTCGCAGTTACGGGACTCGTATGATGAACGATGGTCCACGGCTCAAGAGTGGGGCGCGAGTATATTCGGGTTGCAGCAGTCGATGAGTGAATTGCAGCACAACTTGCAGCAGGGGTGGTACAGGCCCAACCGAGACTTTCCGACGCACACGTCGCACGGTACGCCCCTATAAATAATTTGCTGCAATATCGATAGTTTTCTGACGTTGGAGTTTTATCTTGTTAGATTATGAGGCTGGTGGCTCCAACCATGCGTTCTATCCATCGAAACCCGAGGCAGCCCGAGAGGTCGAGGTCCCGGTGGAAGCCGAGGCCGCGGAGGACCCCGAGGCCGAGGTGGAGTCGACGCCGCCTCGGGAGACCAGGCCTTCCAAGTATCAGGTGACCCTATTCACCGACCCGAACCAGAACCGTGTGCCGAACAGCATAAATCCGATTCTGGAACGGCACATGAAGAGAATGCTGAAGTTATGGGCACGTCAAAAACAGAGTATCGATACGATGGAAGATGGAGGCCGGCTCCTTTGCTTGTCCAAATAATACCGAACCAAGACGTGGTTTCAGCAGTTGTACACGCCTTCGTTTTGGCTCGACGACGCGGTAAGGAGTGTAACTTTAATACGTTTAAATGCATTAATACGTTTTATTAATTAACTTGTTTCCTTTTATTTTATAGCACATTGACGAAAGCATTAGAGAGTTCCTCGAGATGCAGAGGATTCATACCTTCTGCTCTCGTGCCATCTCCTTCATGAGTTTTGCGATGAAGGAGAGCATCGATCGGGACTGCATAGAGGACGGGAAATTTGTGAAGGGAATGCTGAACTTTTTGGTCCACTACGCAGAGGGTCGGGATCAGGACTGGCCGTCCGTGTCATGGCAAACATCGGACTATATCGTGGTGCCGGTGCAGACCATCGCCCATTGGGTTCTTGCAGTCCTCGACTGGAAGAACAAGACGATACGAGTATTCGACTCGGATCCGTCTTGCGATGTCGACATGCACAACATGCACGCAGCCCTCGCCGGTCTCCAAGTAGTTGTCCCGATCGTGCTCAAAAAGCTTGGTCTGATTGCAAACGCGTTTAGGAAGTGGAAGGTCGAGCGGATCCCCAACTTCAAGAAGCAAGAAAATTCGTAAGTGTATCATATTTCGATATTAAGTTGGATTTTAGTACATCATATCTCATTATTAAATATTTGGTTGTTTTCAGCGGCGATTGTGGGGTTCACGTGTTGCGGGCCGCATTTTCTATGCTATGCCGGGGCAATAACGTCGCGGAGCTTACCGGGCGGCAAGTGACCCAATTTCGTGAATTTCTATGTATTTCCATCGCATGAACGATTGGGCTGCTTGGTATCAATAATTTCTATGTATTTTAATAATTTTGTAAATCTGGATAAATTTTATGTCATAATGGAATTTCGAGTTGTATATTCGGGAAGTTGTGTTATGTTAGAAGTTGGATTTCAAGTTGCATAGACATGGTACCCACACACAAGGCACGATACCCGCACACACTGGCGCACGGTACCCGCACACAGGCGCACAGTACCCGCACACATGGCGCCGTTATTTTGAAAAGATAAATTGGTAATTTATGATTATCAGAATAATGGTTAATGATTATCTCGATCATGATAAAATTATTTTATGATTTAACGTACAGACAAGACGTAAAGCGCTGACTTGATTGATATAACATATTTAATATTGAAAAAAAATAAATTTTTATTTTATGATTATCAGAATAATTGATTAATGATTACCTTTGTCCTGATAAAATTATTTTATGATTTAACGTACAGACAAGACCAGCCTAAAGCGCTGACTTGATTAATGTAACATATTTAATATTGAAAGCATTTGACAACTGTACTGTACCCGCACAGAAGCGCACGGTACCCGCACACTAGCGCACGGTACCCGCACACAAGCGCACGGTACCCGCACACATGGCGCACGATACCCGCACACTACCGCACGCGGTACCCGCACACATGGCGCACGGTGCCCGCACACTACCACACGGTACCCGCACACATTTGACAACATACCGAATATACACATCAATTACACCATGTCTAATACATTACATTATACTTACCAAACATTACAACATACCTAATATCCATATCAATTATACATAACCACATGTACAAATCAAACTCATAAGATTTTCCCCCTCATACCGAATTCTCCGACGGATGGCATTCTATTTTTTTGTGCTCTTCCGCGTTTTGGGTCAACGAGTCGTGGTAACATATTCATAATTCCTTCAAGCGCTCGGTGACAGGCCATATGGTACCCTCGTACGCTAATTTCCATGTCTCCAAGCTGTAATACGCATGGACTAGCGAATATACCCCTACATTAGCCTGTCCACATGCCGCAATGGTGTGCGCACATGGGATACGATCGATATCAAACATCTTACAACTACATGACTTCGTCTCCATATCGACCACCTCGTTGACTCCATGCCCGTATACATTATACCGTTGAATGCCAATTTCCGAGACGTGTAGATTTTGAGAATTTATGTAGTGAGACCGTAGGATTGACTCGACCTTCGGCGTAAATGACGTGACATTGGCTGTCATCGAAGCTTCGCAAGTTATTCGATGCTTACTAAACCAACTAGTCGTCAAACGTTGTATCAAATCCAACAATCCTATGAGTGGAAGCTCTCTATCCGCACGTAGAGCGGCATTTATCGATTCCGAGCCGTTTGTGGTCATGATGTTGTACCTCGTTCTCGGGCAATACGATCTTGTCCATTTTGCCTTCGTACCCTCATCAAGATACGTATGCACGTTTTCGTACCGTTCCTTTAGCGTATCCAACAATCGATCGCAATCGCTCGTCTTGTAGGCGTACGCAATATTAAGGAATAACGCACACGCACCTTTCTCCTTCATACGGGTCTTTATATTTTGTTGAATATGCCACGCACAGAACCCGTGAAACGCATTTGGGAAAACTGCCGAGACGGCTGTCTTTATCCCGCCATGTCTGTCAGAAATTATGACGAGGTCATTTGAATCGGCCACGATCCGTTTTAATCTCGTTAAGAACCATGACCAAGATTCGGTAGATTCGGTGCTCGCAATACCCCATGCGATAGGATATTGGTGGTAATCGCCGTCTTGCGCCGTAGCAACAAGCATCACCCCTTTATATTTTCCCTTTAAAAAGGTGGCGTCAATAGAAATTACCTTACGCATGAAAGCAAATCCCGCTATGCATGCACCGTATGCCAAAAACAGATATTTAAATATGTTTTCCTCGTCCATCTCCCAATCCGTGACACTTCCGGCGTTCATTTGCTTCACAGCCTCCAAGTACGCCGGGATCAACGCGTAACAATCGTCCCCGTTACCGACCAACTCCTCCGTAGCGATATTCTTCCCCTTCCAAGCCTTGTAATAAGAAACATTCACCCCCCTACTTTGCATCATAGACATGATAGCCTTTGGCGCGGGAATGTCTTTAGGCCCGCTAAAATTGTCAAGAAGCATCCTAGACACAACCGATGACGTTCCTTGACGATGACTTCGACGTCGATGAGACACGCCGCATGTGTGTGTGCCGCAATATATCCGTATCGAGAAAAACGGGGAATCTCTATCTTTTGCAGCTCGAAAGCGCCACGAACATTGCTCCATCGCACATCTTACTACATACAAAGTCTTGTTTGACTTTACTAATTTGCACTCGAACGACGCAGCCAAGGCGATTTTAGATATTTCCTCGATAACTTCCGCCTTGTCATGAAACTGCTGCCCAACGTGTAGGCTTGAACCGTCTGGAAATGCAAAAGTACCATCAGCAGCCTCTTCTACCGGGTTACGATCTACATCGTCATCTTCATCGTCATTGTGATCACGTGCTACAAATTCCTCCTCCGACTCGCCAGTGTTTTCAATTGGCTCATCTTCATTTTCATTTGAATGCCAACCCGAGTAATCCCTACCCCCAGACGGTCCAACGATATCTTAAAGACCCTCATCTTCATTTTGGTTAGAAGGGCTGCAATCGTACCCCTCAAACGGTTCGATTTGCGCATTTTCATCGCAATCGGCTATGAGCCCGGTATTATTACTAGAAGAACCAGCAAATGCGTCCGACGGAGCCACAAGCGCACATTCCACAACCTCGACATGAATCACGGGTCTCGATTGAGGGCCACCAAAACCCAAGTACGCACGTAGAGCATAGTCGTTATCGATGTATATGGGCCTCGGATAACTATAGGGTACATTTGGCATATAGCTTAGTGTTAGCCTCGCATTGTCGTTGCGAAACGCTAACATAGATACAATTTGCTCCTTTACGTCTTGTAACGTGCATGCGTCCTCATCCACCAAAATTGAATGCCAGCTACAATTTGACGCAGGAGACCAAGTCGAGGTATTGTCTTCGCCGACTAACCACCGACCATCGAATTGAAATACAATGTTGGTAATTGTCATTTTGAGCACCTGCAATATTATGCAATGTTATTGTTTAGAAAACGATTCTCGTCATATATCGTGTTTATGTATGATCTTCAGCGCATGGATCCCGAACATGGGATCACGGTACCCGCACACAACGCAGGGGACCCGGGCATAAACGCAGGGGACCCGCGCATAAACGCAAGGGTCCATGCGCATGGTACCCGCACCTATATCTCACGGTACCCGCACCTATATCGCATGGTACCCGCACGCAGGGGTCCCATGCACAAAAACTATACATCAGAATATGTATTTTCAGGTCCGATTTCTCGTAATAACCACTGAAATATCGCTACTCTGGCTAGTACACGTGATCTAATAAATAACCCATACATTTTAGGGGGTAATGGACTGGAAATTCACCATTTTCGACGTTAAAATTGCAGTTTTCATGTAACGAATGCTTACTGGTAAATATGCTGAAATGCTTGCTGTTTTCTTGGTTTGAGAAGTTGTTTTCCGGCACTAAACGAAGAGAACAGCTCGCGTCGCTTTAGGTTTGTGAGAGAGGTGTGTGTGGTTACCCTTTGTTCTTTAAAATGGAGAAGATAATGCATTCATATCGATTGTAAGGTTATGGTTAAAGAGGGAGATGGACCCCTGTTCTGTTCAGTCGTTTATTGCATCTGTACGGCGGCCATATTTTCGTTTTTTTTTATTTTTTTTTATTTTAATGAGTTAAGTATGAAAATTAGTTAATATGGTTAACGTTTAAACAAAGTGAGGGCTATTGACCAAAAAAAATCGTCAACGAGGCTATTTTTTTAAAATTGACCCAGTCAAAGACCATTTTTTTAAAAGACCCCAATAAAATATGTGTTTGGTTAATGAGTTTAAATAAACAATTCTGAAAGGTGTGTTTATTTAAATCCTTATCCAAGGATTTAACGTTGTTATATATAAATCCATAGTTTATATAAATCAATGAACCAAACAATTCAATATGTTATAAACTAACTTTTAAGATGTCTAAACCTATGAATCAAACGAGGCATGTGTTCTTCGAAACTCGTTCTCAAAGTGCACTTCATCCGAAATTGGAGTGATGCAAATGACATCTCACCACGAAAAGGATTTTTTTTTCTTTTAGCAAAATAAAAGGAATATTTAAGTAATTTTTGTTTTCCTCATACGCATAATATCTTGATCTATCCGCGCATCTGTGGCCACAGGCATTCATAAAGTGTTATTCGCTGAAAAATCTTTCAAAAGCAAAGCTTATCAGATCAGTAGAAAGTATTACAACTATGGCAGTTTCTTCATCACTCAGCTTTATCTCAAACGCCTTGACGACAAATAAGGTCTACTATTGAATCCTATAATGCGCTTAATTGCTCATCATCATCATCTTCATTCTTGTAAGACCTATCTATATATATATAGAAGGTGGGTGGGATCCTATAAAACAATTCACCTTTCGTTCTTCTGTTGAATATAATTTCAGTATTGTGGAAGCACATCAGCTTCTTCTTTTACCAAGTGCTCGAGAAGCAGTTTCTCCCATGAAGACAAAAGTAAGCATATATTATAACACATTCATAGTTAAATAGTGTCGAGTAGATAATGAATTTTGTATAATGCGACAGCTCAATCTGGGGAATGTAAGAGGAGATCACTTGTGCTTGGATTAGGAGCAATATCGGTGAATATCTTCCCAGTTAATCCACTTCTCGCACAAGGTACGTGCTATGTATTATCTATTGAAATCATTATTAAACTGTTAATTAAAGAATAAAAAAAGAGGAAACATATGATTGCAGAAAAGCCCAAGAATTATGAGATTTTTGTTGACAAAAATGATGGTTACTCGTACTATTATCCAGCAGATTGGAGAGTACGTTCCTTATAGCTATCATATGATTTTATTATTTAATCAGCATATTCTTAGTTTATAGATCATGTCGCCTAAGTTTGTTCATTTACTCGCACAGGAGTTTGAATTCATAGGCCATGACTCGGCTTTCAAGGACAGATACTTACAATTGCAGAATGTGAGGTTGAGTTTTATACCTACGGATAAAACTGATATCCATGAGTTTGGTCCAATGGAAGAGGTGAAGCACTAAACACACAGAATCGAATATTTAATTTACTCTTTTCCGTTATCTAATTTTCCTCAAATCTTACATATCCTTAAGTTTTGTTGATAAAATGTTATAGGTTGTCTCGAATCTTGTAAATAATATTTACTCAGCCCCAACTCAAGTAGCAGACGTCATGAGTATCCAAGAGGTAATAATACTACACATTTCCAACTCATTTCCATCGAGTTTGTCGTGCTTTCTAGTTTTGATTCTACTGGCTATGTGTGTTAGTTTATAGGCCAAATTTATGTCACTAAATATATCAGGTTTCGTTTTACATCACTATGTTTAATAATTACAAACTAGGTCACTAAGTAGTGTTTATGTACTTTAGGTCATCGGTGAATTTTCCGGCGAAAATCGTCGGAAATCCGACGTAGACGATGATCCAAAAAACACGAGAGTCAATGTTAGTGACCTAATTTAGTAATTAGGTCTAGTAATTTGGCCTAATTTAGTGACCTAACTTAGTGACTCAAAAAATATGAGAATCATAATTACTGACTTAGTTTAGTAATTTGGCCTAGTTTTATATTAGTTTTTTTTAATTGTTATTTTATATATTAGTCACTACGTAAAAAACTTTGAACCGTTGGCATGGTAAAATGAAACTTCCAAGTTCCATTCTACCGAAAAAAAAAAAATCTTATTAAATATTGTCACAAACAAATAATTATAAAATTTCTTTAGTATTTCAAAATATCATTCATATTGGACCATTATTATAAATTGAACTTTTTTTTTCGTCCTATGTGACTAATCGCATTGTCAGATAATTCATCTAATCGTATAGTCACATAAATTCATCTAACCTTTTAAGCTTCTTTCTGCAGAAAACATTGGATGGTAAAAGCTACTGCACATTCGAATACACACTAACGTCTACGAACTTTGCTCGATCAGCCTTCGCAACTATAGCAATCGGAAATGGTATATGTAGACTACTTTAATGAATATGGTGATTTTCTGCATAAAAAGAAATACTTTCTAGAAATCTATAATATTTTTTTTTAAATTAATTTTGATATGGAAAGATAATTACTCTGCAGGGAGATATTATACGTTGATCGTTGGAGCAAATGATAGACGATGGAGACGAGTCCGTAACCAACTTAAAGTTGTGGCCGACTCTTTTAAGGTTCTCGACATCTAAGTAATTACATATGCCACTATTTATCATTAAATTTGATTATTTATTATATAATATTCCATTCTCTTATAACATGCCATCTCTATGTACGAATACTAATTCAATTCATCATTCCTTGGCATACAACTAAAATTAAAAATAATGATACATGAAAAATGATCAATGATAAGTATTTGCTTTTAGACCACGTCGAATTTGATAATTCAGTGTAAAGGATTATTTATAAAATTTCTCGAAGGTGTACTAGCACATCATCCCAAAAATATAAGAGCTCTACAGTAGCCTTTTATATTTGCTGATGATTTTCGAAATATTTTCCAATATAATTTTAATAATAATTAGATAAGTTATTATTCATCCTACAAATCGTATTGGGTAGTGGAAATGTTTGCGGGAACTATAGCTTCGGTCTTAACCATACAGTAGTTGTTACTCTTCGATCGAGAAAAAAAAAAACTTGCGACCGAAAAGGGCTATAGAGTTCACCGAGGAAGAATTATGGAATTGTCTATAACGGATTCAACCGTGGACCAGAAAATCAAAACTTTCTCAGTTGTCAAAAGAATTCTCGAAAGTCTTTTAATTTTCTAGCCCTCAAAGCAAACTCTAACGTCGGGTTTCTCTCCACGCCGTGGTATGGATATGATACAATTGGGGGAGCATCGATTGATAATCAGTTTCTACCATGATCTCGATCGCAAGTGGATAATGAACACATTCCCGTGGACCTCCAAGAAGCAACCTATACTATTACGGAGGCAAAGATATAGATCGATCCAATGAATATTGAGCTTAATGAATGCCAGTTCGCCGTTAACTTCTTAATCTATCCGATTGGCCTCGGGAAGAAAATACACTTACGGTCCGCTTGGATTGGTGGATTTCAATTTGAAATTCGGATACACCCAAATCACCCGTTTGACAACCGCTCGGATTTGGATTTCGATTTCATCCAAATCCGAGGAGAATTCAAACCATTTATTGTTTGATGGATTTGAAACTCGGCCACAAGTGGTCCGTTTTCAAAATCAAAATCCCCGCCGTAATGATTTTCATAAATAATAATAATAAGAATCATAATACTAATAATAATGAGTGAACGATGAATCGAGCCGGCTAGCGAGCTCGATGTGGCGGCTCAAGCTCGACGAACGACAAGTCGAGCCGGCTCGACAAAAGCTCGGTTCGAGCTCGACGAACGATGAGTTGAACTGGCTCGCGAGCTCGATGAACCGACTCGACAAAAGCTCGGCTCGAGCTCGATGAACGATGAGTCGAGCCGGCTCGACAAAAGGTCGACTCGAGTTCATTATTGTCGAGCTCGAGCTCTATTTTGAAATCCGAAACCCAAATCCTAGCGTTTACCAAACAAAAGATTTGGATTTAAAATTCGGATTTCGAAATTTGTAATTTCAAATCACGGGATTCAATTCAAATTCACGAATCCAAACGCATCCTTAGACAAGTCGAAAGGAACTGGGAAGTCTTATGGAGACTGGTGGAAAACACAATTACAATCCGTTTGTTCGTATAAAGGTTTTAATGGATACTAGACAGCCCTTTGACGAGTTCTAAAAATTCGAGGAAGCAACCGTAACGAAATAATTCCGATTTGAAGTATGAGAGGCTCCTGAATTTCTGTTAGCTTTGTGGCTTTCTTGACCATATGTCTTAATCGTGTGACCTTCAATAAGAAGAAAAATTCCAGAGCATTAAACCGCCCCTCCCATATGATTCATCTTTTCGGGCAAGGGTCGCTATAAATTCACAGAGAATCAGTGGAACTACGATCGACAAGTAGGGGAAGTGGTCACAGTGCCCGATGAATACAAAAAGAACCTATGTTGTGACATGCTCGAATCAGGAGTTTGTTATTGCAAAATCACATCCCAGTTGGAGACCCTCAATAGCTGCCAAAATTTTAAGGAAGGCCATTTGATAAAAAAAAATCTGTAGAGAAATCTTTGTCATAAAACCTTCAATGAATTATAAAAAAAATCAGCCGCCAGACATACCCTTCTCAACATTGATCCGACTCCATCTCTAAATTCAGCCCAACAAATCCTAAGTCCAGGATCGAGACCACAATCTTGCCACGTGTTAGGAATATGCTAGAGCGTATACTTTTGTATTGTTCGAACATATATGAATTATGTACGTGTTTTCGAATAGTAATTCATAATTCTTTTTTTTTATCGAAGATAAAGTTTACGAGGCAACTCAAAATGCGATAAATAAGACAAAATCAACACGAGTAGAGCTGAGTATTGATTCTCTTCTGATGAGAGAAGGTCGCACAGATGACTCTAAATTTTACACGTAGAAAAATAATCGTAAGTCTCAGGACTCTCATGTGG
Organism: Linderniella brevidens; assembly: GCA_004919715.1. Lineage (NCBI taxonomy): Eukaryota > Viridiplantae > Streptophyta > Magnoliopsida > Lamiales > Linderniaceae > Linderniella > Linderniella brevidens. The sequence continues at coordinate 13,210,168 of SWDC01000148.1, forward strand.
TGCTAGAACGTTCAAGTACGATTGTTTCTGCCGACACCTCTTAAGTTGTTTTGTCATATGCTCACTTGGAAAAGCGAAAGTGGATATGTCAACTGTCGACGAATCTAATGTGGTCGTGCTAACCGCTCACTTATGAAGTGGAGTTCGTAAAAGGAATACCCTCGGATCGATGACCGATGTATTCGAACATTACTCGCTGACGTTTAATCACATAGCTTATTACTCAGGGAGTGTCAGTGACCGAACGACTGATTATAGCAGATAGAGGAGCATTACAGCAAAAGAGATCATTGACGAAGTTGCCTCCGGATTCCATATTTGTTATTAGTTTTGCTAGGTTCAGTACATCCCAATAAAGAAATGTGGATGGGCGGCAATGTGCGACCTTAAAAGGGAGGTTATTGGCAAGCTTTGATTACCGAGAGGGATTCACAGCCCCGAAAGTAATAGGGTCTTTGTTCTATGAGCACGTGGTCGGGCGATTAAAAAGTCTCTGGCATGAGCATCTACATCGACTCATGTGAGACACGGTGTCCGGTTTAGTAATCGGTTCGTCACGGTACGATCATAGCGTCGAGTGAGCTTGATATTAACCATGGCTCTCACTCCACGAGAACATTAGTGAAGGACTTATACGCATTGACCATAATATATAACCGAGATCGGTTTGGTAACACGAGATTTTCTAGGTGATTACCGGAGTCTCGGATTCCTCCTGAAGCCGGTTGAGACGAACTTAGAAAGTCGAGTTTAAAATGGATCAAGCGAACCGTATCGTTGAGAATGTATTCTCGTCAAATCGGGCTGGAAATCTGAATCGATATAGAATTGTACTAAGTGTTGGACATTTGTATTGAACCTAATTGATTTTGACTTAAGTAAACTCAATGCTCATAAGGGGTTGAGATGCCCTTACCACATGTGGATCGGACCATGTGTTGACGGGAGGCATCGACACATGCACCTAGGTAGTTGCTAGTATATAGGACGCCCCATCCCAACACAAGCGCCTAGAGCACATGTGTCCTGGTGGCACATAAACCATTTAGAAGGTCTCGGTGCGATGAGTTGGCACACTCATGGGAATTCCACATCAGATTGATCTCACATGACACCCCACTCACTTCAATAAATAGGGGATGTCATTCACGTTCTCAAACGCAAATATAGACATGGATGTGACGAGAGCTACATTCTCTCATAATGGGGTAGATCGAAAGATTAGCCTTGACAATTGTTGAGTTTAATCTTTCAGTTCGGTACAAATTCACGATTGGCGTGACAATCTAGTGACCAGATGACTCTCGGAGTGACGAAGCTAGCCACGCCCTCCAAAGGCGGAGAGGCTGAAACCCTAGCTTCTGGTTTAGATGTAGTTTAGACTTTTAGATTGTGGTTAAGATTGTTTTTGTAATACTGAGTGCCCCTTGGGACCGATCTTGGCGTATGGACGCATCTTCCGTATTGTGGTTCATACCGATTTCACAAGGGTTATCCAACAAACCACAGAGTGCTGGAACAAACAATAATATCAGAAACGATCCTGCTACCTATGACCATGCAACATTAGACATTGACTCAATTCGATGGCTTTGGGCTGTAAGAGCATAGATTGACTGGATGTAGTGAACCAAGTTTGCACTTTGATAGACCTCCCTGATAGTTCTGGGCTGAGAGGGTGCAGATCTATCTATAAGAGACAGAAAAGATCTAACAGACAAATCAATACCTATAATTCTAGACTAGTGGCTGATGGATGTGATAGGACTTTCACTCCCATAGCCATCATGATCAAGTCCATCCGAATTCTGCTTATGATAGCCACACGTTTTGATTTCAAGATCTGGCAAATAGACGTTAAGAGAGCTTTCTTGAATGGATTGCTCAACGAGGAGATCTATAAAATATTGTCAGGAGAATCTTTGTCCTAAGTTGATGCTCAAAAAGTGTGCAACCTGAATAAGTCCATTGATGCGCTTAAACAAGCTTCGAGAAGTTGGAATTTCGTTTCGATGAAATAGTCAGAGCTATAGATTATGGAGAATGAAGACGAGTCATGCATTCACAGAAAGAGTAGTAGGAGTACAAGACCTTTTCTTAGAGAATGTCTATCACATGCCCTTTGCTTAGATAAGGTGACAAGGTTTGAGATGGATTACTCTGAGAAGGTCACCTACTGATGGAACGGTAGTGGAGAATCTGATGGACATTTTTGAATTTCTAGTCAGACATGGACCGAATTCAACTTCGGGGTTTATCAGCTCAATGGTGGAGCAGTTTCTTGGTAGAATTCCAAGCGAAGCATCACTGAGATTTTATCTTTGAGGCGAAGTGTATAATGCCTTTGAGGTAACTGATTTGAGTATTTGGAAGATATTGTTCTTGGAAGAACATCATGTGATTTCGGATGTTGATTTTCTGCTGCCATTGGTGTGTGAAAATAGAGTTGTAATCAAATTAGGCGAGGGATCTATGGTCTAATTATATGTGTACAACACATGTAGAGAAAGCACCGCGTCGAACGTGGATTCGTTGAGAATATATGTTATATAGTCGCGCATAAGTTTCCAACCGCACACAACGTGATCGAACTAATCACTAAGCCATTTTGTCTCGAACGGTGCTGGACCGCCATCTAGACCAGATGTGATATGATACCACAACGATTTGCATAGAGTGCTAGTGGGAGACTGTTATGGATATGCCATCGGAATGTCATACGAAAAATAGGAAAATTATAGGGTGTATACCTTGTAATGCTACAATTATAATTAAAATATCTCTGACCATTCAAGCAAGGAGTATTAAACGGTCTACAGTCTAAGGCTGGTAAAGCCATGTCATATATCTCACAATCTCATAGCCAAACCCTTGATAGAGTTTTCACTATTAATACATCGTTTAGTGCCAGCTTTATCCGTAGTCAAAAGACTATGTTTATAAGTGGGATCTAACTCAAGTTTAAACAAAAAACCATTGAAAGCGGCAAAACCAATTATTTTATTATCCTTCAAAATATTCTTAGTAGAAAGATGTGAATGAAAATCATATTCAACGACAAGATACCTAGAAAACGAAAATTAAGTTTCTTGAAAACGAAGGAACATAAAGGTGTTTTTTAAATCTAAAGAAAAACTTGTAACAAAAGTAAGTTTATAACTCCCAACTCATTCAATTTCTGAATGCATCCAATTTCCAGAGCAGATGCCTCACTCACTTCCCAGCGGTTTCATTTGGCCCAGGAAGCCCTGCGTGGTTTTGGCAATGGATTTTGGAAATTAATCCACCATGTATTATTAGAAACTTCGGTGAGGTTTGATTCATAACACACAATTGAGATTACCTTTCTTTTCAAGCTATTTTTTATATTTCGGGAAACATATCTTCCAATTTCCATTCTATTTACAAAAGGGACAAGTATCTTTATCGCATTTTTTCTTTTAGCAACACCTTTGCTTATTGCACACAGTACTTAAAATGAGTCACAACATGCACACCCTCAAATGACTCATTCTTTAACATCCGCTCTTCCCGAACACACATGGACTAACAATTAATTGATTAACCAGTTCACTTTATGTGTGTTCTAGGATATCATAAACGTACTTCCAGAAATAGAGATAAGTGGATCCTAGATCTCAATCTCTAGCGAACCAAGTCCTGCCGCAATGTCCTTCATTTCCATATAGTGTTCTGCATGTTTCGGGTTTTGTCAAATAAAAAGTACAAAGCCTTTTGATTAAGGTGTTAGAAATGGTTTTATCAGAGCTTCTATATTTTTCATCAATGGATTTCATATAGGCTTTGATTTTTTAGGCTTCGAAATAGAGCCCCGTTTGCAATGACTTACGCACAACTGGATGAACTAAAGCGATTAGATCGCTCCCACCGCTCATAACTGTAGACCTTGGCAAACTTGATTAAGTGTGGTTCGTAGGAGATTCCTCACGAAGTGCCAAGTCTAAATCCACGCACCCTAATGACAAAAGGATATTATCCTTTCATTCAGCATAATTATCACTGATAAACGTATTTTAGTACACTTATCTTGATTATAAATAGCTCTTCTTTGAGTTATTCGTAGCCGTTTATGCATCTATTCGTGTTATTTATACTTATTTTATGTTGAAGGAACATAAACGGCAATTGGGAGAAAACCGAGCAAAATGGGAGCGGAAAACACAGCGAGGGATCTTTAAAGCTTCTGTCTTACTTGGAAAAAGCTTCATCCCATTCTTATTCTTGGAAAACTTCACGGAATGTCGACATCCCGTCCATGCCGTGACGACCAAGACAGAATGAAATTTAGCTCCCAGGAAATCGTCACGGCATGTTAACACCCCGTCCATGCCGTGACGACCAAGACAGAGAGGGATTTCGCTCCCAGGAAATCGTCACGACATGTTGACACCTCGTCCATGCCGTGACGACCAAAGCAGAGAGAGATTTAGCTCCCAAAAAACCGTCACGACATATTACCACCCCGTCCATGCCGTGACGACCAAAGCAGAGAGAGATTGAGCTCCCAAGAAATCGTCACGGCATGTTAAGCACTCGTCTATGCCGTGACAATCAACTGTAAAAGGGCTTTGCGGCTTCGTCCATGTCGTGACGACCCACAATTATCCTGCGACACGTGCTAAAGACTATAAAAGGCCGTTTTTAAGCCCTAAATTGGAATCTAATTTTCAACACACGACCTAGGGCGAATCTAAGGACAAAAAAGAAGACCTAAGAGCCCTAGAAATCGATCCCCTTCGATTTCGAGCCGCGAATTGGAGATTCAACGAAGAATTGGTGCCGAATTGATCAAGGAACTCATCGACTCGACTTGGATCATCCCATAGGGAAGAATTTATGAGTTTTTCACCCTTGTTTCTCATTTATTTCGTTGCTTTTCTCTTTAGATGATCAGCTAATTCCCGAGTGTTTGGGACAAGATGAACGCTAGGTAGAATCGTAGTTAGGGCGTGAATTACTTGTGAATGCATGTATTTGATTATTTATCGTTTATGAAATTTATCTTCAGGCCGATATGTCTATGTGCTGCGTTGATGTTTCGTTTCAATATGTCTATGTGTTGATTCGATAATTGGTATCATTTAGGGCGACAACTAATAACAATAGTCCTAATACGAGGATCGACTATTTGCTTTTGCCATATAGTCAAATCGTAACGTTTTCAAGGATCGACTATTTGCTTTCGCCTTATAGTCGAATCCTAATATTTACGAAAGGTCTATCGTTATTAGTTGTCGCCCTAAATGATACCAATGATCGAATCAACACATAGACATAATGAAACGAAACATCAACGCAACACAAAGACATATCGGGTTGAAGATAAATTTCATAAGCGATAAATAATCAAATACATGCATTCACGAGTAATTTACGCCCTAACTACGACTCTACCTAACGTTCATCTCGTCTCAAACACTCGGGAATTAGCTACTCATGCTTAAGAAAAAAGCAACGAAATAAATGAGAAACAAGGGTGAAAAAAGTCACAAATTCTTCCATACGGGATGATCCAAGTCGAGCTCGATGAGTTCTGTGATCAATTCGGCACCAATTCTTCGTTGAATCTCCAATTCGCGACTAGAAATTGAAGGGGATCGATTTCTAGGGTTCTTGAGTCTTCTTTTTGGACCTTAGATTCGCCCTAGGTCGTGTGTTGAAAATTAGATTCCGATTTAGGGCTTAAAAACGGCCTTTTATAGTCTTTAGCACGCGTCGCATGATAATTGTGGTCCGTCACGGCAGGGACGAAGCCGCAAAGCCCTTTTAATGTTGACTGTCACGGCATGGACGAGTGCTCAACATGTAGTGACGATTTCATAGGAGCTAAATCTCTCTCTGCTTTGGTCGTCACGGCATGGACGGGGTGTCAACATGCCGTGACGGTTTCCTGGGAGCTAAATCTCTCTCTGCTTTGGTCCTCACGGCATGGACGAGGTGTGAACATGTCATGACGATTTCCTGGGAGCTAAATCTCTCTCTGTCTTGGTGGTCGCGACATGGACACGGTGTCAACATGCCGTGACGATTTCCTGGGAGCTAAAATTCTTTTTGCCTTGATCGTCACGGCATGGACGGGGTGTCAACATACCGTAACGGTCCCTACGGGACGAATTTGAGTTGTTTTCCGCTCGGTTTTCGCTCGGTTGTCTCCCAATTGCCGTTAATGTTCCTTCAACATAAAATAAGTATAAATTACACGAATAGATGCATAAACGGCTACGATTAACTCAAAGAAGTCTTATATGTAATCAAGATAAGCGTATTGAAATACGTTTATCAAACCTCCCCACACTTGAACTTTCTTGTCCTCAAGCAAATGAGAACTTAGACTAAGCACAAAAATGCAGCACGACTTCTTTAAAGGTAAAAATCATGATATGTGAGTAAAATAAGCGATCTCAAGCATGACATTGATAAACAACGCCTAACAATCACAAACTTACATGCAATACTAATTAAGATCCGTACCCTCACATGGATTGACTCTAATCACTCGGTGTATAGGCTAATATGTCGGTAAATTCACTCAATTCATGCCGTAGTAGACTCTACCATAACTTGCAAATGAATCGCAAATCTACTACTCTCGGCGATCAAGCATGGATCAGAAGATCTTTCCGGATTATAAGGGCTCGACTAATAAGTTTGGGGAGTAAAGTTCCATAGGATGTGGTCGTGTTGGTTGTGTGCCATTGTTCGATAACACGTCGCATAGCATCGTGGTCACCTCTTGCCGCCCTGAAATATTTTCACCTTTTTTTTGTATCGGTTCATCGACCTTTGGCTAAGCCCTTCTTCTCTCAATCTTTTTTGAATAGGAGAGATTATCGAAGGAAGGGTTCTTAGCATCTTTCCCACATATCTAAGCTCCTCTTTTCTCGTGCCGTTAAGCTCCTCTTCTCCCGTGCCTTTGCTGGTGAGATATTATCGATGGAGGAGTTCTTAACGAGAGATTATCATTATGGAGTTTTTTTTTCGTATGACGGTCTGGCTACGCTTTTCCACTTTGGCACTCAACCTCCACTTTCGCTATAAATCGGGTAGATAATATCTGAAAGCATCTCTGATCAGTGGCTCACACTTCCGGGTTTTCGCAAATAAATAGGCTTAGGCTCAAAGTGGCTAACTACGGTGATCAGTCGTGGTTAGGAAACTCTGGCTATGGACTTAATTTCTAATGCCTTCCTCATCTTCATAAAATCTTACCTTAAGTAATTTGAAAAGCGTATCACACAAGCAAGCTCTAGAGAGAAAATACTACGCACTATATCACACCAAGAAAGAAATTGAGCATGAAAAATAAATTGATGGTGCTCATAGGCTTAAAATAATCCTAACATAAGGCATATGGTCATGTGTACGGATCTCTCAAAGTATTACTAAGTTTATCTATGACGAAAAAAACTGATTATTCGTGCATACCCTATTCACTCACAAAACTCCCTTATCATGCAATCTACATTGAAAATAGGAAGCAAATAATCATGCATAAATCAATAAAACATGCCCTCCTCAACGAATCATGCACAACAAATAAATAAAAAAATATTGCTCACGTAAATTTCAATAAAACCCCTCCTCACACTTGAGATTTACGTTGCCCTCAACGTATATAAAAAAAGAACAAAAGAAAAAGAGGAATTTATTGAAATGAGGGAACTCCCTTGATTTGACTATGTGTGCATGACCGTAGTGTGTGGTGAATGGGACCAGTTTTTGGAATAGCTAGGCGTAGCAGACATGACTCGTGACACAGTATCTGGCAGGCACTAAAAGATAGAGATGTAAAACGAAAATAATAGCAAATATAATATGCATCATATGTTTTATACACAAAAGTTTTGAATTATAAAGTTTTACGAATTAACGAAAGAGGAATAAGAGAACTGGAGTGGTGGTCCAGCTGGTGGAGTCGGATCATGTGGGGGTCGTGCGTTGAGCAAGGCTGTAAGTGTCGCGACGGTCTCCCGGGCTCTTTTTGTTGCTGCTCGGTATAGCGCCAACTCCTGCTCGTGACGCGCCTTGTCCTCGTAGAATTTGCACCAGGCCTCGGCTTGCTCCGCTCGGTCTTCATCACGCCCCTACCTCACCTCTTGCTGGAACACGTAAAACTCGGTAGTTGTAACGTAAGACGCCATCCGGGATGATCCACTGTGTTCGAATGTGGAATGGTGTGGCTCTGGACGCTCGATAGCCAAAGGCTCCGGCTCGACGTCGACCGGGATCTCCCCCTCCTTATGCTCCTCGTTCGCCTCCACGTTCTCTTCCTCATTTACTTCTTGGGGCCCGAGATCCGTGTGCTGGCGGTAGTCGTTGTGCCACACATACACTCTATTTATCTTCGACCACCCCTCTAACTTGAAGATCATCTTCATCTTGCACAAGGTGATATCATTTACGGGCTTCTATTAGCTGACCTCCGTCATCTCGGGCGCGTTGTCCGGCCATAGTCCAAGCCCCATCACAACCTTTGTGACAAAAGGGCCCCACCGTCAGCTTCCCATTATCGCGGACTTCGGACCGGTGCTTGAAGCCGTTGGCCATAGCAATCCCAAGGTGTACTAGCTTGCGGTTGTGCATACGTGATAGGTAGAATATGTCGCAGAGTGTTATTGCACCATTTGATTCGCCTCGTGGTGTGACTGTGGTGGATAGGAGCCGGTGGACATATCCCAATCCCGGGCACTTGAGCGAAGTGGCCTTTGTGTTATGTCCTAATTAATCAACTAACGAGAGATCTAGGCACGAATTCTAGATATTCGAATATAGATTATCAAATGTTACCTTCGGTCGAATATCTCGGTTGAAGATCACGAGAGAGGAATGCTTAGAGTGAGAAAGTTTTCGTTTGTGTTTCTCTCTCTAGAATGTGAATTCTTTGCCTTGTAAATTTTCTGAAAATCTTGTGTATTGATTTTGTAGTGTACATTGTATATATACCTCTACACATGGTATATTTACTAATTAGTCATACACTATCAAAAATACAAGCTACGCCTCTAATTAGAAGAATAACTAATAAATAAAGCACAATTTCTAAGTCTTTTTCAATCTCCCCCTATGTGCTTGTTTGCTCTTCAGCTCCGTTTATCCTTGTCGGACGTAGAAGGACTAACTCAATCCCAATGCTGTCTCGTAGTGTCGGACATCATTCCTTAGCTCCAACCTTTCGTTGATGGCATTGAGAAGCTCATTTAGGAGTGTGGCCTTTTCTTCTCCAAGGTCCTCGAAGATCGTTTCTTCATCGATCTCTGTCAACCTCCTTTCGATGTTCTTCCTTACGAGCTTCAACGTCCCGTCACAGAACTTATGAACTTCAGACTTCATCATTGCTCTCGACTTTCCAATGATTGGATTCCGATATGTGATGGCGAGGCCTGGCTTCTTGAAAATATAGTTCCCTGGGAAGTCGTTGAGCGGGATTCCCGTCATGGGCGGCGATTCAATGTTGACCTTCTTCAAGTTGTTTTTCACTGCGATTTGAAGGTCGTGTGCGGTGTGAAACTTAATCTTTCGCACCATGAATCTCTTCAATCCCTCGAGTCCTTCCTTCTTGATGTATCCGGTAGGTGTCTGGTATTTTTTCTTATACATCTGGAACAGACGATAGACTTCGTATGGTGGAAGGAACGGTAGATAGCTTTCGTCTATCTCCTCTCGATTGTGATTGTCATCCGCTCGCTCTATAAGGTAGATTGGGGATGGATAACTTCCAATCGTTTGTGATACACGCACGAGTTGGAGGATGGGTGACTTGTCCCTAAAATTTCTTCTAAGTTGATCCGTTGGGATGCCACTTCGATCTGGACTGAGATAGGTCAGCATGAAGATGTGCTCCATCTTCTTTCGTTCTTCCGAACGAGAAATGCCTCGTAGACTTAGCTCGTTTAGCTTCTTGATATGGTTTGGAGCTCTCCATAACTGCTTCTTTATATTTTCAAGGAAAGACACTTCAATCCGAACGTTCTCCCATGGCGTCTCGATTCGGACAGTCCCCTTTGTAAAGCGAGTAGGAGTGTCCACTTGGTGCCTAATCATATCTGGCAGTTCCTGGTGTTCGGTGTTGTAGTTTTTGCCTTCTTGAAGTTCTTCATCTTAAAGCAGTACCAAATCAACTGAAGCTTGTTGTAGGAAGTATATGACGTTGGAGAGTCGAGCTTGATAAGCTTCCTCTGGTAAATGTGTCAGCCACTTCTCGTTCAGAATATAGTCATCTACGATTGCATGTGGATCATAGTTGACTACTTCAGGTTGATTTTGGAGGACGGAGGCCAGGATTATATTTGGACATTTGGGAGATGGAGGTATTGTATGTGTGTGGGATGTGGTGGTTTTTGTTGGCGGGTATTAGTGGGTTGTGTGGTTGGTGGGTTAGATGATGATCATCCAGCTTCACGCGTTGAGGATGTCTTTTCTCGACTCTGACCACGGCCGCTTCTGGTTGTCTTTTGCCTTTTCTCCCCCTCATGGCTATTCGGATCATCGGGATCGTCATGTCTTCTCTTTGTGAGGGAGCTTTCTTCTCGGCAACGTGTTTGAGCAGGCGGCTCGGGGTCATCTACTAGCCGGCGGTATAGACTCTCCTCGGCAGGGGTCCGTGTCTCGAGGGCTAGTAGTTGAGATATAAGAATATCATGAGTTGGGTTATCGGTATTGTGCATGGGTTGATGAGGGAAGGAGATTAGGTTGGGGTGGTTAATGTAGGTTGGATGGGAGTGTGTATGGAAGTGGTTAGTGGTGGTGAGGAAATGAGTTGGGAGTGGGTTTCGGATGGAGCGGCCTCGGAGACTGGTGCTTTCCCGGTATCCCGTCAGGAAGTCTCTATGGCTTGTAGAACTATTTCCATTAGCCTATCTTTGAGAGAGTTGATGGTTGTGGAAAGAACTTCTTGTAGTCTCTGCTCCATCACAATGAGTGGTACCGCCGGAGTGGGGCCAGAAAGGCGCTCCACTATCACAATGTCAGAGAACATAGCTGACGTTCCGCCTATGAAAGGACTTGTGATTCCATGACGTCCAGGACACCCGTTGATAACCCAGAAGTCACCACTTCGGTGGGTTGGCCCGTTGTTGTCTTTGAAGATATTAGGGGACCAACAAGACTTCCATCCACTTGAGATGAGACCAAATGTGTCATCTCTATGGATGTTGGGACAAATTCAATGAGAACATGTGTGGTTGTTAGGATCGGTGCTGGTGGAGGAGGTAAAACTGAAGCCGTTGTAGTGGAGGTAGATGCAGATGGGGCAGAAATTTGTTGTCTGCGGGAGGCACAATTTCTAAGTCTTTTGCCTTTTCTCCCCCTCATGGCGATCCGGATCATCGGGATCGTCATGTCTGCGCTTTGTGCAGGAGCTTTCTTCTCGGCAACGTGTTTGAGCAGGCGGCTCGGAGTCATCTACTAGCCGACGGTATAGACTCTCTTCGGCAAGGGTCCTCGAGGGCTAGCAGTCGAGATATAAGAATATCATGAAGTTGGGTGGTGTATGGGTTGATGAGGGAATGAGATGGGGTTGGGGTGGTTAATGTGGGTTGCATGGGAGTGTGTATGGTGGTGGTTAATGGTGGTGAGGATGGGTTGAGAGTTGGTTTCGGATGGAGCGGCCTCGGAGAGTGGTACTTTCTCGCTATCTCGTCGGGAGTCTCTATGGCGTGTAGAACTCTTTCCATTAGCCTATCTTCGAGAAAATTGATGGCTGTGGAAAGAATATCTTGTAGGTGCTGCTCCATCACGAAGATTGGTACCTCCGGAGTGGGGCCAGGAAGGCGCTCCACTGTCACAACGTCAGAGAATAGAACTGACGTGCCGCCTATTAAAGGACTTGTGATTCCGGGACGTCGATAGACACCCGTTGACAACCCAGAAGTCACCACTTCGGTGGGTTGGCCTGTTGTTGGCTCCGAAGATGTCGGGAGACCAATGGGGCTTCCATCTAATCCTTGAGATGAGACCGGAGGTATAATCTCTATGGATGTTCGGACAGGTTCAATGGGAACATGTGGGGTCGTCAGGACCAGTGGTGGTGGAGGAGGTAACACCGAAGCCGTTGTGGTGGAGAGAGATGCAGACGGGGCAGAAACTTGTTGTCGGTGGGAGCCCCTTCGTCGTAATCTGCACTTCTCATCTGAGTTGGTGGCTTCAGAAGATTTGGCTGTTGGAGGTGTGGGCTCACGGTCGGCACCTTCGGGCTCAATGGCCGCTGTTTCAGTCTCCTGAGCCTCAACTTCGAGCTCTTGTGTCTCCACCGAGGATTCTTGTCGGATAGTCATCGAAGCCAGATCGACGGATCGTACCATGACCTTCTTGATTGAATTATTTTGGAAATAATCTTGGTAGGCCACATCGGTGGGGTCTGCTATGCGTAGAAGCTCCATCGGGATCCACATCTGTTGGAGTGCTAGATTCGATGCCTTAGGATTGTGGAAAAACCGCAGCCTCGGCAGTGTGTATTCTCCGACAGGTGGTAGACGAGGGATCTCCGGATGTACTTCCATCAGGTGGGAGATCAGATCGGGAACCATCGCACGTAAGACATGAATTTTGCCTTTGATTTGGTCGTTGACTCATTTGGTCCGCCAGATCGTTCCAGATTAGCTGGGCAACGTCATATTGCTTTGAGAAGACGACTCCATGGAAGATCCTGAGAATAATCCCGTTCGCCTTATCTAATCCTAAGTGCTTCGGGGAGAGACATTTGTTGATGATTCCAAATAATGTCCTCCACGGGTGAGGGATCCCGCTGTTCTGAAGGTTAGCCAGTTTGGTCAGCGGTGGCTTATAAGCATGTTCACATTTGTCGGTAGAGCGTCGTAGACTTCATGATGCGGTAGATCGAGGACCATGTCCAGAAGATTTTTGTCGATGATGACGTGCTTCTTGTTTATCTTGGTTGTGTAGGTCACGTCATCACCTACAGTGTGGCTCTTCATGTATCCCTAGAACTGCTGGAGATATACCATATGAACTGTTGCAGTCATGGTGAATGCTGGCCATAAGGGGTGTCATTTGAGTATGGAAATGATGACTTCATCGGGACATCGAAAGGTGGCTAGATCCAACTGATAGTTGTTGTCGTGGACAGTTAGCCAACCTTCAGAAGGATAGAAGTATGATTATTCTTGATGAGCCATCTATGAAAAAGAATGAATAAGAATCATTAGATTGGAATATTCAAATGCAAATTAGATTGAGCAATTGTTAGTGTTGAAAACTTTTTGTCGAGATGCAAACAGTGTTTATGTGTATAACGAATGATCTAGAAAAAGTTTTGAAAAATTTTCTAAGTGTTTAAAGTGTATACTGTTTAAGGCGTGTTGTTATTCGAGCGAAAATTTATTCGAACACTAAGTTTTGCGATCGAATAAAGACTTAACGAAAAAACTCAAGGTTTTCGCCACTAAGTTTTGCGATCGAATAAAAATTTATCGAAAACTAAAGTTTTTCGCTGAGTAGTTTTGCGATCGAATAAAATTTTGTCGAAAAACATAAGTTTTTCGCCGCATAGTTTTGCGATCGAATAAAATTTTATCGAAAAACTTAAAGTTTTCGCCGCGTATTTTTGCGATCGAATAAAATTTTATCGAAAAACTTAAATTTTTCGCCGCGTATTTTTGCGATCGAATAAAATTTATCGAAAAACTTTTGACCAAATAAAAACATATCGAAAAGATAAGGTTTTCACCCATGATTTTTGCGATCGAATAAAACTGAACGAAAACTAAAGTTCTTCGATGGTACTGTTTGCGATAAGACAATTTTTGACCGAAAAAATTTGAAATCAAACAGTAAATTCTTAAAAACGCGAATGACGATTCTGGATAAAACATCCGTTAATCTGGACTCGTAATGACCAGAAATCAGTTGCGAGTCCAAATCATGCATTTAATCAAAATGGTCGAATCTAAACACAGAAAATTTGTATTTCTTAAGAAATTTCGGTTGAAAAATCGCGAAGTTGAGAAATATCTTCGAATGATTTTGAAAAACTCTTGCGATTCGTGATTTTCGAAATACAAAGAGGAACTGAATCTGGATTCTACCTTCAAATTAGGCGAGTTTTTAGCAGAAATCCGAGGAAGGTTAAGATTTTTCGAAATCGCCGTTTGAAGCTTTTGAAAATGCAAAGAGTTTTTCGATCGTTTATGTTTGCTTGATAAAGAGGTTTTCGATCGAAAAAGTGTATAAATACTTTTCGATCAGGTAAAGTTAAAGGGTTTTGGGCCGTAAAATATCATTTTGGGCTTTCGTTAAAATCGAGTCTGGTTAGTTATATAACGAATTTTTTTTCTTTTTACTTTTGCACCCAAAAACATATTTTAGTAGAGATCCACAAAGTTTTGAAATAAATGCAATTAACTCCCAATGTGCGATGAAATTCATCACTGGACTTTGGATGTGCTCAAAATTCTCTGTAAAACTTATAATCAATTATGGAAAGTCGTGATTGCAAGTAAATCATTTAGGAGATAATAGCAAATATTCATGTATGCTCCCCCTCAACAAATGCACATATAATGTTTTGGCAATTTAGCACATATTCAACATAATTATGCATATGAAAATATATGATATAAGCACAAATAACACATTTAATCAATTCAGCGTAGATTCATGATCCCCTAATCATGTATATGAAAAATTTTGCATTTTCATAAAATTTCGCATTTTGTCAATTCTGAACCAATGCATGTATTAATGCATTTAGAATGTGCGAACATATTTTTGTTTTTGGGGTCAGATTTTTCATTTTGAATATTATTACGCAAATATTTCAGATGAAACATAGAATAATAATTTGCAGTCAAATCACGTAACTAAACGAATATTCTAAGATCATAATATGAATCATTTCGACAACCCTCGCATGGTTCGTTTCTCCCCCTCATGACGATCCAGATCATCAGGATCGTCATGTCTTCGCTTCGTGCGGGAGCTTTCTTCACGACACCGTGTTTGGGTGGGCGGCTCAGGTTCATCTATTAGCCGTTGTAGAGACTCTCCTCAGCTGGGGTCATGGTCTCTAGGGCTAGTAGTCGAGAGATGAGGATGTCGTGAAGCTGGGTGATAGGAATGGTGTACGGGTTAATGAGGGAATGTGATTGTGTTGGAGTGGTTAGGGTAGTGGTATGGGAGTGTGTATGGTGGTGGTTAGTGGTGGTGAGGATATGGGTGTGGTGTGGGCTTCGGACGAAACTGCCTCTGAGATTAGTGCTTTCCCGATATCCCGTCGAGAAGTCTCAATCGCTTAGAGCATCCTGTCTATCAGTCGGTCTTCTAGAGAAGAGATGGCTGTGGAGAGGGCTTCTTGCAGTCGTTGCTCCGTCACGATCATGGGTGGAGTGGGGCAAGGGAGGCGCTCCACTGTCACAACATTGGAGAAGATTTCTGATGTGCCGCCTGGGAGAGGACTTGAAGTCACCACTTCAGTGGGTTGGCCCATTGTTTGCTCCGAAGATGTCGGGGGCTTGCGATGATAAGGTATGTATCATCTCTATGGGTGTTGAAACAAGATTCAATGTGAATATGTGTGGTTGGTTTAACCGATGGTGGTGGAGGAGACGACATCGAAGCCATTTGGGTTGAAGGAGATGCAGAAGGGGCAGAAATCTGCTGTCGTCGTGATCCTCGTCGTTGTAGTCTGCATTCCTCATCACACTCGGTTGCCTCAGGAGTTTCGGCTTGTTGAGGGACACCGTCGGGCTCAACAGCCGGTGTTTCTGTCTCCTGAGCCTCAGCTTCTGGCTCGTGTGTCACCACCAATGTTTCTCGTTGGGAAGGCACCGGAGCTTGATCCACGGACCGCACCATTGCCTCTGTGATGGAATTATTTTGGCAATAATCCTGGTAGGCCTCGTCGGTGGGATCAGCCAGGCTGAGCAACTCCAGTGGGATAAGCATCGGTTGGAGTGCTAGATCGGCTACCTTCGGGTTATGAAAGAACCGCAGCCTCGGCAATATATAACCTCCAACGAGTGTAGGCGCGGGATCTCGGATGTACGTCCATGAAGTGAGAGATCAGCACCAGACATACGGAAGGAACTTCGCCTTCGATTTTGTCTCCCTCTAACACATTTGGTCTGCTAAGTCATTCCATATTAGCTGGGCCACGTCGTATTTTTCGAGAAAATGACTCCATGGAAGATGCGAAGGATGTTCCCGTTCGCCTTGTCGAAACCGGAGTGCTTTGGGAAGAGGCATTTGTTGATGATGCCGAACAGTGTCCTCCATGGGTGTGGGATCCCGATGTTTTGGAAATTAGGCAATTTTATCAGCGGTGGCTTATATCCCACCCGGAGCATATCTTCGATGATCACCGCATCTGTTGGTAGTTGGTCGTAGTCTTCGTGATGCGGTAGATCGAGCACCATGGCCAGTATATTCTTGTCCAAGATGACGTGTTTTTGATTGATCTTCGTTGTGTATTGCACGTCTTCCCCAATGATGTGGCTCGTCATACATCCCCAGAACTGCTGGAGGTAGACCATTTGTACAAAAGCCGTCATCGTTAATGCTGGCCATAGAGGGTGTCCTTTGAGGATGGGGATTATCACTTCATCCGGACACCGAAAGGTGGCGAGGTCCAATTGGTAGTTGTTGTCGTGGACCGTCATCCAACTGTTAGAAGAGTAGATGTGAGAGTACTCTTGATGTGCCATTTCTGCAAAGAAGAAGTGAAATTCATTAGATGAAAATTTGTATGGCAAAAAGACTTCGAAAAATTTTAAGTGTTAGAGTTTATTATCGAAAGACTTAGACAAAAAATTTGAAAAATTTGCTAAGTCTTTTCAGCGTGTTTTTATTCGAGCGTGAATTTATTCGATCGTTAAGTTTTGCGATCGAATAATTCAAGATTTTCGCCGATGACTTTTACGACGAATAAAAATTTGTCGAAAACAAAAGTTTTTCGCTGAGTAATTTTGCGATCTAATAACATGTTGTCGAAAAACATAAGTTTTTCGCCGCTTTGTTTTGCGATCGAATAAAAATATATCGAGAAACTTAAGGTTTTCGCCGCTTATTTTTGCGATCGAATAAAATTTAATCGAAAAATAAAGTTTTCGCCGCGAAGTTTTTTGATCGAATAAAAAACATATCGAAAACATAAGATTTTCGCCGTTGAGTTTTGTGATCGAATAAAACTTTACGAAAACTAAAGATCTTCGATGACACTGTTTGCGATAAAAACATTTTCGATCGAAAAAATTTGAAATCAAACAGTAAACGCTTAAAAACACAAATGACGATTGCTGGGAAATCGTGAGTTAATCTGGACTCAGAAACGATCAAAAATCAGTTGCGAATCCAAATGTCATGCTTTTAATATGAATAGTCGAGTTTAAACACGTTAATTTTGAGAGTTTAAGATGTTTTAGTTGAAAAAATTTCGAAGTAAAATTTTCGTCAAATGATTTTGAGTAAATGTCGCGAATCATGTATTTTTGAACGGAAAGATGATCCGAAACGGGTTTCTACCTTCGAATTCGGCGAGTTTAGACGGAAAATCAATGAAGATTGAAGAGTTTTGAAGAAATCGCCGAAGAGATTTTGGAATCTGAAAAGTTTTTCGACGGTATGATGTTGCGTGAGAATGAGTTTTTCGATCAAAAAAGTTATATTAATACTTCTCGATCAGGTAATGTTTAAAGGGCTTTGGGCCGAAAAAATATTTTGGGCTTTCGTTAAAATTCAGGTCTTATTTAACAAAAAAATATTAATCTTTTACTTGTGAACCCAAAAATAAATTGCATAATGCTCCCTGTAATTCTGAAGTAAATGCAATTATCTCCCAATGTTGATGAAATTCAACACTTGACTCCTCGGATGAGCTCGAAATATTCTGTGATACTTACAAAAATATTAGAAGTCGTGTTTGCATGTAAATCATTTAGGAGATAAGATCAAATTTTCATGTAAAACTCTCCCTTAACAAATGCACGTTTAAACTTTTCGGCAATTGTAGCACATAGTTAATACAATTTGCATGTATTCAATGCATTTAAAATGGAATTTACTATATAAGCACAAGTAACGCATTTATTCAATTCAGCATAGATTCATGAAAATTTTGTGTTTTTCAAAATTTTCGCATTTTATTAAGTCTGAACCAATGCATGTATTCAATGCATTTAAAATGTGCGAATATTATTTCATATAAAATTTTGTTTTGGGTCAGATTGTCCATTTTGAGTATTATCACGCAAAAAATTTTCATGACATATAAAACAATAATTTGTCGTCAAATCATGTAACTAAACTAATATTCTAAGATCATAGTATGAATCATTTTGACAACTCTCACTAGTTTCGCTCATAGCACTCACTTTATTTTTATCATGGAAATATTTAGTAGATATATCACTCATCATATCACGACAAAAATTATATTTTTTTTTATCGTAGCGTATTTAATCAACTTACCAAGTGAAAGTCCATCAATTTGAATCAAAGGGACCTTGAAGGGATTATTTTTAGGCTCTGACTAAAAGGGTAGGAAATTTTTGGGATTAGTGAGCTTAAAAATTTTTCAATTCCGAGGGCTCTTTTTGAAATTCATTTCTGCTCCTTTTTCTTTTCTTTTCTTTTGCACTTGCTCAAGATGAGCCCCTTCTTCTTTACGAAGCTTTGAGAGATGAGATTCTTCATTTGTCTTTGGGCCGAGACCGTGTTCCTTTCGAAAGTTTTACAGTTATGGAATTCAAACCCATGGCCTTGCTTCTCTTCTCGTTTTCTCGATATAAGATCTAGATTATCGTTGGAGAAGTTCACTTCGAGGTGCTTCTCTTATAGGAGAAGTTCACAGCGAGATTCATGTTTCTCTTTTAAAATGATCGAAAGAAATTCATCATCTGCATCTTCTTTTTCTCCCCCTCTTTTTCTTGATTGAGTAACCCCAAATCGTAGGAATAAGGTTGAAGGCCTGTCGGGTTTCAAAAGAAAAAGAACGTTGGAGAAGGCTCAAAGGAGATTACTAGAGGAAAAAGTAAAGGATTGATAATTTGGGCCAAGTGAGGAATTTCCCAATTTTGCCCTTATCATTTTCATGACAAACTAGCACAAGAGCAAGAATGAAGCTACGAAGTGCAAATCAAGGGATAGGCTTTTGAAGTGTGACCCACTAAAATGAATATTGAGGCTCAAATTCTCACATATATGATGTGGCTTTGTCTCTAGAGAAACAGACGAAGCTCCTTGAATAAAAGAATGTCACATGAATTTTTGAAGCAAAGAAATAAACATATATCAAAGAAATATTTTTGTGAGTAATTTCAAAATAGGCAGAAATATCGTCATCCCCAAATTTTTTTTACTATTATTATTTTTTTATTTATTATTTTGTATATATAAAAAATTTGAAAGATAAAGTCACGCAAGATATAGCAAGAACTATCAAGAAGCACATAGAATATCATATAGAAGTATAATAGAGCATATAAGCACATCTCAAGTAAGATTGAGATTCAACATGCCTAACTTAGCAATAAGGAATTAGAATCGTTTTTCCTCCAATGCCTTATTGAATAAGTCGGCAAGTTGAAGCTCTGTTTTAGCAAAATACATATCTATAGTGCCTTTATAAGATAGCGAATATCTATGTATTTCGTGCGTGAATGATGAACATGATTGCAAGTAATGGCAATAGCACTTTGAGAATCACTATAAATGAGAATGTTATTAAATTCAAACCCGTAGTCGCGTAGTTGCATCCGCATCCATAGAATTTGTGAGCAACAGCTGGCAGCCGCGACGTACTCCACCTCGACCGTCGATGTTGACACGCAATTCTGTTTCTTTGACGAGCAACGAACCAACTTATCGCCTAAAAATTGTGCTCCGCCAGACGTGCTTTTTCTGTCCATTCGACAACCTGCATAGTCAGCATCAGTATAGCCAATTAATCTAAAATCCGTATCTTTAGGATACCGTAACCCTAAGTTGGGAGTTCCTTTGAGATAGCGAAGAATTCGCTTGACCGCGTGCATGTGAGACTCCTTCGGGTCAGCTTGAAAACGAGCACAGAGGCAAGTGGCGAACATGATGTCGGGTCGACATGATGTCAAGTAGAGAAGAGATCCGATATTACTCCGATAGGTTGTGATGTTGACTGCCTTGCCAGAAAGATCAACATCCAATTTGCAATTCGTTGACATGGGAATATTCATAGGTGTGCTATTTTCTTGATTAAATCTCTTAAGAATATCTCGGATATACTTGGTTTGACTGATGAATATTCCATCTTCGAGTTTCTTGACTTGCAATCCAAGAAAGAGTTGGAGTTCTCCTATTAAGCTCATCTCCAATTTGGTCTTCATTAAATCAACAAATTTCTGACAGAGGCGTTCATTAGTTGAGCCGAAGATTATGTCATCAATGTATACTTGAACAATCATCAAGTCTTTGCCATGCTTTTTGATGAAAAGTGTCGTATCGATTGTTCCTCTAATAAAGTTGGACTTTACTAGAAATTCGCTCAGAACATCATACCAAGCACGATGGGCTTGTTATAGTCCGTAGAGAGCTTTATCCAATTGATAGATATAATCAGGATGATTTTCGTGCACGAACCCTTCAGGTTGAGCGACATAGACTTCTTCCTTTAACACGCCATTGAGAAAGGCGGTTTTGACATCCATTTGATAGATTTTAAAGTCTTTATGAGCCGCGTATGCTAGAAATAATCGAATAGCTTCAATACGTACAACCGGAGCATACGTCTCGTCGTAGTCAATCCCTTTGTTGATTGTACCCCTTGGCTACGAGTCGTGCTTTATTCCTGATAATTTCACCATTCTCGTTTTTTTTATTTTTGAAAACCCATTTAGTTCCTATAATTGTTTTGCCACGGTCGAGGAACTAGTGTCCAAACTCGTAGACGGTCGAACTGGTTGAGTTCATCTTGCATTATAGTTACCCAATCCGTGTCTTTAAGGGCTTCATCTACTTTAAGTGATTCGTTTTGGCTTAAGAAGCACGTGAATAGTCCGCTTTGTGTAGATGACCTAGTGCGTACTCCACTTGAAGGATCACCGATTATTTGGTCGATAGGATGAGCTCGAGTCCACTTGCGTTCATGAGGAAGAACCGAAGAAGATCCATCGTTGATTTGTAGATCGAGATATCCTGAATTGATAGGTTGATCGTTCGTAATAGGGAAATTCATTTCCGAAGTTGAATTGGAAGGAATTTCCGTATCGGCATTAGTAGGAGCAGTAACACTAGTTGAAGATTCAGAATTTGGAGACTCTGGATCATTTGTTGGAGTTTGAGGGTTCACAATCTCAATTGTAATTTCAGCCGTAGAAGGAGAAGGTGCGCTGCTTGGTATAGAATGAGACGAAGCAGGCAATTAAGAGTCTTTTCTATAAAAATGTTCAAATAAAAAATCCAAATCTTCCAAATAGGCGGGAATTGCTTCTTCCAACATTGAGGTAGATGTTGTCGGAATTTGTTGACTTTGTGCCAACAAGCCTATAAGCCTGGGTTCTAAACTGTTTTGTTCAGAAACCAAATCGGTCACTTCTTGAAAAGTGACGTTGTAGCTTTCTAAAATAGTATGAGAAGACTTGATATAGACGCGGTATGCTTTAGAAGTGGATGAATATCCAACAAAGACGGTTTCAAATGCTTTAGGGTCGAACTTGCTTCGATGCTCTCGATCGTTGGCTATAAAGCATTTGCACCCGAAGACTTTAAAGAAGGAAATATTCGGAATCCTTTGATTTATTATCTCATATGGCGTCTTTTCAAATCGTTTGTGAATAATTGTCCGATTTTGCGTAAAGCACGCTGTACTCACTGCTTCAGCCCATAGAAAGTGAGGGAGACCAGAATGTATTAGCATTGTTCTTACAGCTTCAACTAAAGTCCGGTTCTTCCGTTCTACGACGCCATTTTGTTGAGGCGTTTTAGCGACTGAAAATTGATGAATAATTCCAAGTGACTGATAATAGTTGTGGAGACGTTGATTCTTCAATTCAGTCCCATTGTCAGTCCTGATTACTTGGATCTTCTTTTACAGGAGATTCTGAGTCGTATTCACAAATCTTATTATCAAGTCTCCAGTCTCATCTTTAGTTCGGAGATATCTTATCCAAGTGTAGCGTGAATAATCGTCTACAATTACTAGCACATACTTACGCCCGTTGATACTTTGTGTTTTCATTGGTCCACAAATGTCCATGTGTAATAATTCCAACGTTCGAGATGTGGAAGCTACTTGCTTGAGTTTGTGTGACGCTCGCTTCATTTTTCTCATTTGACAAGCCGAATAATGATGCTCCTGTTGAAGGGAAATAGTTGGTAGACCGTTGACCAACTTTTTGATAAAAAGTTTGTGAAGAGCTTTGAGACTTAGATGAGATAGACGTTTATGCCATAAACGGTTCCTCTTGATCGTAGTCTGTGATGAGGCAAACAATTGTCGAAGGTCGTACTGTTGTCAGATTAATGGTGTATAGATTAGATCTTCGAGATCCTGTAAGAAGTTCTTAATTCTGACTATTTAAGATTCTGCACTGATCAGCTAGAAACACCACTTGAAACCCTTTGTCATGTCCTATGCTGAACATGTTGTGTTTAAGACCTTGGATGTAACAGACATCTTTGATTGTCAAATTCTTCAAGAGAATATCTCCAAAGTCTAGTATTGGAGCCGAATCGTTGTTACCGAATCTGATTTTCCGTTGTAACGGTTTTGATAGTTGCTCAACAGTTCTTGATTTCCCGTCATGTGTGTGGAGCAACCGGAGTCTAGATACCACACATGATGGATCTGCATAGAAATATTTTAGAGAGACTTAGGTATCCACTTAGTAATGGGTCCTCTCGGATTAGCAGATTTAGTAGTTAAGGTTTGTTCATTTTTGGTTCCTAAACCATTGGAGCTTTTAGATACCCAGACCAACTTATTAGTAGTTGGTTTAAATGGTACCTCTGTAGATAACTTGGCCTTGTTGGCATGCATTGACCTAGTTGGTGTCTTGGGAACCCATTTAGGGTGAACCTTACACGGGAGATTAATTTCAGCTCGGACAAAAGTCTTATCCGTCTTAGTGCATGAGAAAATCTTTTCTCTAGCTAGTCTCCTAAGGTGTTTAGCCGAGTGTACTTGGAATGGGTACCTTAGATGAGGGCAAGAATGTATTGAGCTATAAGCTTGCTTAATAGCCGGATCTTGTCTCCCACGAGACTTAAGACTTGCATTCGTCTTAGAATGATGGTTTTTGTTTTTAGAAGTAGAGACATTTTCAAAATTTGTGCTTTCAAAATTAATAGACTTTAAAGCATAAGTTGAAGCAATAATATGAAAATTAGAAACGGTTGTCTTCTTACGAGTGTCCTTAGTTTTTGATACAGAAGAAAGTTTAGAAAATAAGTCATTTCTATCAATTTTGTTCCGAAATTCTATCCTAGACACTCTTTCATTTGCATGCTTCATCTCTTTTACTACTCTACCTATGGATGGAGTAGAAAAAGGGTTAGTAAAAATCTTTTTCACCTTTGAAGCATTTAAGGACTATTTTCCTCCCTTTACGCTTTTTAAAGAAGATCTTTCTTGTTTTAAAATATTTCGTAAAATAATGGGAGGTGTTTTCTTAGATTTGATCTTGTCCTTAATTAATGATTTTTCTTTCAAAATAAAATCAGGACAAGATTTTAAAATTGATGAATTTTTAGATTAGAAATATCTAATAAAAGCCCATTGTTTTCTGCTTTGAAATTCTTTCTTTCTGTCTCTAAGGAAGCGTTCAAATCAGCTATTTTCTTAATAATAGCGGGAATATAACAGAAAGTAGAATTTTTAGAATGATCACAATTTTCTTCCTTAACTTTCGGAAGATCTTCTAAAGGATATAATGAATTATAATCACTAGACAGGTTAATTTCCCGTATATTGTAACTATTATTCAAATCGGTGTAGTCAAAGGGGATGTCAGTCCTATTTGTAGCTTTTCTTTTGGATTCTTCTAAGGCATTTATTACGGAAGAGTTAGTAAACGCCATTAAGGAAGTTAATCCTAAACCCATATACTTGATATCATATAACTGTATGACATTGACCTTTTTCAAGTTACAGGGATTGTTAAAACCTATGCCTTCTATAGGATTATAAAATTCTATATCATGAGGTTGATTTAAAAAGATAGTCTGATCCATTTGCCTCCTTTTCGTTAGAAGATCGTCTAAAGTCTTAATCCTAGTGTAAAGCTTCTTACGTTCGTGAGAAATTTCCTTAAAGTTCCTTGTAGAAATTTTAATCTCAATTACAATCGCTAAGAGTCTTACTAAGATCGTTGATTTTTGTCTCAGAAGTAGCTAACCTAGATTCAAGACTATTTATTGTTTCCTTAGCATTAGATAAGAGAATTTCTAGGTGAACTTTCTTATCTAGTTGCTTTGGGAAATTAATTTCACTAAGGGCTAGTCTCTCCTCTAATTCTTTTGTACTTTTTCGCTCATTTTTTATGTTAGCATATTTACTTTGTAAAGATTCTAACATGAATAATAATGTAGAATCGGGTGTAGCTACCTCTTGAGATGAGGTCGATGCTTTGTCATCGTCGTCGGACCTCCTCATTTAGTTATCGTCTGAGGCATCGTCAAGAAACGCCATGAGAGCTAGATTGTCGTTGTCAGAATCCGTTGTATCTTCTAGCCAGTGCTCTTGTTAGGCCATTAGAGCTACTCCTGCTTCCTTTTGTTTGGTAAGTTGAAATTTCTTGGAGTAGTAATTGGCGTCTTTCTTCTTAGGAAGATTGCATTCTCTGGCGAAGCCCTATCTTTCCACAATTGTAGCATTTTTGTGGTTCTTTGGCATTTTTAGATTCTGACGACTCGGCCGGTCTTTCCTTGTGATTTTAGCTTGAGGTCCGAAGTCTATTAGCCGAAGAGGAGGATTTCTTTTTATATAACTCTTTGCTTATCATTTTAGTAATGAGAGCCAATTGTTTCTTGAACTCTTTCATATTAGGCTCGGAATCCGATTCTGATTCGTCTTCATCTTCTGAAGAACTTGGCAACTTGATGCTTTTATCTTTACGAGATCGACTAGTTTTTCTTTCTGAAACTAGAGCTATAGAGTCTTCGATCTGTTTGCCTTTTAGTTCTTTTTTTATCTCGCTAATGTCTCCTCGTGTTGAGCGAGATTATAAAAGACGGCGTGGATATCCATTTCGTCCAAATCCTTGTATTGACGGATTTGCATGGATACTTTGTTCCACTCCGGTTGAAGAGAAGAGAGAAATCGGATGTTGACCTCCATATTGGTCTTGAAAATGTCTATTTTTCTCATCTCGTTAAGAAGAGTTAAACAACGTTGATAGAGTTTCAGACATTTTCCTCCGTCTTAGCTTTGAAGGTTCGCTTTCTTAGCCTTGACTCCGACTTCGGTCCGTTGCATCATTTTGTGGAGCTCGTTCCACATAGCCTTTGCACTAGATAGACTATCTATTTGCATATAGATGTCATTCAGAATGCCTTGCACTAGGTTTGAAGGTTCGCTTTCTTAGCCTTGACTCCGACTTCGGTCCGTTGCACCATTTTGTGGAGCTCGTTCCACATAGCCTTTGCACTAGATAGACTATCTATTTGCATATAGATGTCATTCAGAATGCCTTGCATTAGGAAAGTTTTGGCTCTGAGATCTGCTTTGGCTCTTAATCGCTCCCCTTCCGTGTATTCACTAAGAATTTTGAGTCTTTTAGTGGCGGGAATGGGAGGATTATTAGTGGCATCGCCTTCTTGGATAAGCCAAAATTGAGCAGGACCTTCTTGAAGAGAAGCTATCAAATTCGTAGCTTGATCGTTTGTCTTCAAGAAGTTCATGAATCAACATCTCCAAATTCGTAGCTTGATCTTCGTAGAATTCGAGGGCGGACGTCGTTTCCAAGTGAGTAAGCATCCATTTGTAGTTGATTGGTAGGATCTCGTGAAAGTTTGGAACTTAAATAGTAAAAGTGCTTCACAAGTGACAAATTCGTTAGTAATGTTTGGCTCGTACTTTAAGCAATTTCCTTTTCGAACCTATTTTTTGGTTTTTTAAAAAGGAATTGTTTTGATTGCGAAAAATATTTGATATAAAAATTGATACTTTAGAATTTTGCAAAGAATTTTGAATTTATGATCGAAAATTTTATCGAAGAAGATTAATCGGAGAGAAATATTTTTCGTCAGTTTTGAAAATTACGATTTTTGATTTTAAAAAAATTAAGATCAGTGTAAAATGCGTGTGTGTTTGAAGGTTCAGTAGTCGAAAATTTTTTTTTCGAGCAGTAAGTTTGCCGATTTGAAAATTTTTCGAACCTTATAATCGATAAAGATTTTCGATCGTATGTTTTTCGTGGTATATTTACCGAAAATTATTTTTCGAATGAAAAGGTTTTGCAAAGAAAATATCCTATCGAAAAATAGTTTGTCGAATAATTTTGTTGATCGCAAAAACTTTTAACGAAAAATTTGTAATCGAAAAATTTAAAAGTGATCGAAATTTTTCGTTAAGCTTGACTCAAATTGTTGACTAAAAGTTTTTCGAGTGTGAATTATTCGATTGAAATATGTTTCCACTAAATTATTCGATTGAAAATCTTGAGATCGAAAACTTGTAATAGTAAAACAAGTTTTTTGTGTCAAAATTAGACATTTATTTAGCGAAAACATTATCCGTCGAAAAACAAATTTCGTTTTGGTATACTCAAAAAAGATATTTATATATGAATCGAAAAACTTATTATCGAAATATAAACTTTGTCGAGTCTGATATTTGAGTGAAACTCACGAAAACAATGTGAGTTATCGAGAAACTTTTTGGCTGAAAACGTATTCGAAAATTATTTTTTGAGACAAGTTTTTCGATCGAAAAACGATCGAAAAACAACCTTAAAGTTCAATGGAACAGTAAAAATCCAGATTCAACCCAAAAGTTCAAGTTAGATGCTGAGATTCTGGATAATCACTCGATTCTAAGTTCTGAATATGAATAAATACAAGATTAACCACGTTTTAAAGCAAAATATATCGATTATGAAGAAAATCAAATCGTATACAAAACTTAATCGCAAACACGAATATCGATCGAAATCGAAAATCTGAAATAGTCTGAAGTTTTAAGCGATTGAAATCAGTATGTAATTCATTTCTAACACATAATCTATCACTTAATCAACAAGATCATCAATAAAATTCGCAAAAATTAAGCACATTGATCAAAATACATTTCACGTAAGTTTTTCGATCGAAAAATCAGGAAAATTATTTTGATCTTATAATAGCGAATTCAATCCAAAGCGATCACGATCTGCTCTGATACCAATTGTTATGTCATATTTCATCAACTAACAATCAATCTAAGCATGAATTCTAGATATTCGAATAAGAAATCTCGAGAATTACCTTCGGTCGAATATCGAGTTTGAAGATCGGGAGAGAGAAGCGATTAGAGGGTGGAAGTTTTCGATTGCCTTTCTCTCTCTAGAATATGAATTCAATACTTGTGAATTTTCTGAAAATGACTTTTTTTTTTATTTTTTTCTGAAAATGGCTGTTTTTTGTTGTTGTGTACATGGTATATATATCTCTCTCTATACATGATATATTTACAAACTAGTCCTACACTAACAAAAATACGAGCTACGCCCCTAATTACAAGGATAACTAATTAACAAAGCACAACTACTATCTTTATTCAATAATTTTCTTCTTAGTATGCTAGACACTCTCTCCTTAGTATGCTTAGTCCCTACTCTACCTGTGGATGGAGTAGAAAAAGAATTAGTAATAATCTTTTTCGCTTTCGAAGCATTTAAGAACTCTTTTTCTCTCTTGACGCTTTTTAAAGAGAATTTTTCTTCTTTTGAAATATTTTATAATATAATAGTAGAAATTTTCTTAAATTTTGTCTTGTCCTCGATTAATGATTTTTCTTTCAAAATAAGGACAAGATTTTAAAACGTTAGTCAAAACTGAGGAATTTTTTAGATTTGAAATCTCCAATAAGCGCAGCGCGTATTCTTTTCTGCTTCAAAATTCTTTCTTTCTGTTTCGAATGAGGAGTTTAAATCAACTATTTTCTTAATAATAGCAGGAATATAACAGAAATTAGAATTTATTGAATGATCAGTATTTTCTTCCTCAACTTTAGGGATAGCTTCTAAAGGATATAATGAATTATAGTCACTAGACATGTTGAAGAAACATAGAATTGTGCTTTGTTAATTAGTTATCCTTGTAATTAGGGGCGTAACTCGTAGTTTTGATAGTGTATGACTTAATAGTAAATATACCATGTAAATAGGTATAAATACAATGTATATTATCGAAATCAATACACAAGAATTTTCGGAAAAATCACAAGTATTGAATTCATATTCTAGAGAGAGAAAGGCAATCGAAAAACTTCCACTCTCTAATCGTTTCTCTCTCCTGATCTTCAAACTCGATATTCGACCGAATGTAATTCTCGAGATTTATTAATCGAATATCTAGAATTCATACTTAGATCGATCGTTAGTTGATATAATAGGACCTAACAATTGGAGTGATTATCAAAACTTAGAATCGAGTTAATCTTAGTAAAATCCATGCTTAGAAGTTAATTCTAAGCATTAGTTAATATTAGTAAAATAATCGAGTTAATCTTAGTAAAATTCATGCTTAGAAGTTAATCTTATGTTTGTTCATATTCAGAACATAGAATCGAGTGATTATCCAGAATTTCAGCACCTAACTTGAACTTTTCGGTTGAATTTGGATTTTCACTGTTTCATTGAACTTGAAGGTTGTTCTTCGATTGTTTTTCGATCGAAAAACTTGGCTCGAAAAATATTTTTCGAATAAGTTTACAACCGGAAAGTTTCTCGATAACAAACACTGTTTTCGTGTGTTTCACTCAAATATAAGACTCGAAAAACACTATTTTCGATAATTAGTTTTTCGACTCATATATAAATATATTTTTCGAGTGTAACAAAGCGTAAATTTTTTCGACGGATACTGTTTTCGCTAAATAAATA
This sequence comes from Linderniella brevidens, assembly GCA_004919715.1. Lineage (NCBI taxonomy): Eukaryota > Viridiplantae > Streptophyta > Magnoliopsida > Lamiales > Linderniaceae > Linderniella > Linderniella brevidens. The sequence continues at coordinate 13,239,195 of SWDC01000148.1, forward strand.
TCTAATTTTGACTCGAAAAACTTGTAATAGTAAAACAAGTTTTTCGATCTCAAGATTTTCGATCATCTAAATTTTCGAGTAAAAATTTAGCGAAAACATATTTCGATCGAATAATTCACACTCGAAAAACTTTTAGTCAACAATTTGAGTCAAACTTAACGAATTTTTTCGAACACTCTTAATTTTTCGATTACAAATTTTTCGATAAAAGTTTTTGCAATTAAAAGAATTATTCGACAAAATATTTTTCGATAGGATATTTACTTTGCAAAACTCTTACGTTCGAAAAATATCGATAAATATACCACGAAATACTTATACGATCGAAAATATGTTTTCGACCACTGAACTTTCAAACACACATACATTTTACACTGGTTTGAAAGAAATCAAAATTCGTAATTTTCAAAACTTACGAAAAATATTTGTCTCCGGGGTATCTTCTTCGATACTCAAAATTTTCGATCATAAATTCAAAATTCTTTAGCAAAATTTTGAAGTATCAATTCTTATATCAAATATTTTTCGAAATCAAAACAATTCCTCTTTAAAACCGAAAAATAGGTTTGAAAAGGAAATTGCTTGAAGTACGAGCCAAACATTACTAACGAAGTTTATCACTTGTGAAGCATTTTTTTTAAATTACAAACTTTCACGAGATCCTACCAATCAACTACAAATGGATGCTTACTCACTCAGAAACGACGTCCGCCCTCCAATTCTACGAAGAGGTGAATACACCGTATGGAGCAGCCGATTCATGAACTTCTGGAAAACAAAAGATCAAGCTACAAATTTGATAGCTTTTCTTCAAGAAGGTCCCGCTCAATTTTGGCTCATCCGAGAAGGCGATGCCACTAATAACCCTCCCATCCCTCCACTAGAAGACTCAAAATTCCTAGTGAATACACCGAGGGGGAGCGATTAAGAGCCAAAGCAGATTTAGGAGCCAAAACTTTCCTTATGCCCATTGTTAATGACATGTATATGCAAATAAATAGTCTATCAAGTGCAAAAGCTATGTGGGACGAGCTCCACAAAATGATGCAACAGACTGAAGTCGGAGTCAAAGCCAAGAAAGCAAACATTCTCACCGCTTACGACTCATTCAAAGCAAAGACGGAGGAAAACGTTAATGAACTCTATCAACGCTATTTAACTATTCTTAATGAGATGAGAAAATAGAAATTTTCAAGACAAATATGGAGGTCAATATCCGATTTCTCTCTTCTCTTCAACCGGAGTGGAAGAAAATATCCATGCAAATCCTTCAAAACAAGGATTTGGATGAGATGGATATCCACGCCGTATTTGATAATCTCGCCCAACACGAGGAAGACATAAGAGAGATACAAAACGAACTTAAGGGCAAACAGATCGAAGACTCTATAGCTCTAGTTTCTGAAAGAAAAACTAGTCGATCTCGCAAAGATAAAAGCATAAAGTTGCCAAGTTCTTAAGAAGATGAAGACGAATTAGAATCGGACTCCGAGCCAGATATGAAAGAGTTCAAGAAACAATTGGCTCTCATTACTAAAATGTGAGCAAAAAGTTCTATAAAAAGAAACCTCATCTTCGGCTAATAGACTTCGGACATCAAGCTCTAGGCACAAGGAAAGACCGGCCGAATCGTCAGAAACAAAAGCGCCAAAGAACCAAAAAAATGCTACAATTGTGGAAAGATAGGGCACTTCGCCAGAGAATGCACTCTTCCTAAGAAGAAAGACGCCAATTACTACTCCAAGAAATTTCAACTAACCAAACAAAAGGAGGCTGGAGTAGCTATGATGGCCGAACAAGAGCATTGGCTATAATACACAACGGATACTGACAACGAAAATCTAGCTCTCATGGCATACCTCGACGACGCCTCAAACGAAAACTCATCAAGGAGGTCCGACGACGAAGACAAAGCATCAACCCATCACAAGAGGTAACAATGCCTAATTCTAAATTATTAAACATGTTAGAATCTTTACAAATTAAGTATACTAACATGAAAAATGAGCGTAAGTACAAAAGAATTAGAGGAGAGACTAGCCCTTAGTGAAAAAAATTTTCAAAAGCAACTCGATAAGAAAATTCACCACGAAATTCTCTTATCTAATGCTAAGGAAACAATTTCTAGTCTTGAATCAACAATAGCGACTTTTGAGATAAAAATCAATGACCTTAGTAAAACTCTTAGCGCTTGTCAGAGAGATTTAGAAATTTCTAGAAATAATTTTAACGAATCTCTAACGAACATAAGAAGCTTTACTCTAGGATTAAAACTTTAGACGATCTTCTAACAAAAAGGGTGCAAACGGATCAAACCATCTTTCTAAATCAACCTCATGATATAGAATTTTATAATCCTAAAGAAGTCTTAGATTTTAACAATCCATGTAACTTGAAAAAGGTCAATGTCAAACAGTTATATGATATCAAGTATATGGGTTTAGGATTAACTTCTCTAATGGCCTTTACTAATTCCTCCGAAATAAATGCCTTAGAAGAATCTCAACGAAAAGCCATAAATAGGACTGACATCCCCTTTGACTACACCGATTTGAATAATAGTTACAAGACACGGAAAATTAACTTCTCTAGTGATTATAATATTATAATTCATTATATCCTTTAGAAGATCTTCCTAAAGTTAATGAAGAAAATTTTGATCATTTTAAAAATTCTACTTTCTGTTATATTCCTGCTATTATTAAGAAAATAAATGATTTAAACGCTTCGTTAGAGACAGAGAGAAAGAATGTCAAAGCAGAAAAGAATGAGCTTTTATTGGAGATTTCTAATCTAAAAAATTCCTCAATTTTAGAATCTTGTCCTGATTTTACTTTGAAAGAAAAATCATTAATTAAGGACAAAATCAAATCTAAGAAAACACCTCCCATTATTTTACAAAATATTTTAAAAGAAGACAAATCTTTTTTAAATAGCGTAAAGGGAGGAAAAGAGTCCTTAAATGCTTCAAAGAGGAAAAAGATTTTTACTAACTCTTTTTCGACTCATCCAAAAGTAGAGTAGTAAAAGAGGTGAAGCATGCAAAGGAAAGAGTGCCTAGGATAGAATTTCAAAAGAAAAATGATAGAAATGACTTATTTTCAAAACTTTCTTCTGTATAAAAAACTAAGGACACTCATAAAAACAAAGCTTTCTAATTTTAATTTTGTTGCTTCATTTTATGCGTTAAAACCTATTAAATTTGAAAGCACAAATTTTGAAATCGGCTCTATTTTCTAAAAACATAAACCATCATTCTAAGACAAATGCAAATCTTAAGTCTCGTAGGAAACAAGATCCGACTATTAAGAAAGCTTATAGCTGGATACATTCTTGTCCTCATTTAAGGTACCCAGTCCAAGTCCACTCAGCCAAACACCTTAAGAGACTAGCTAGAGAAAAGAGTTTCTCATGCACTAAGACTAATCAGACATTTGTATGCGCTGAAATTAATCTCCCATGTAAGGTTCAATCTCAATGGGTTCCCAAGACACCATCTAGGCCAACGCAAGCCAACAAGGCCAAGTTGCCTAAAGAGGTACCACTTAAACCAACTACTTCTAAGTTGGTTTGGGTACCTAAGAGCACAAATAGTTTACGAACCAAAAATGAACAAACCTTACCTACCAAATCTGCTAATCCGAGAGGACCCATTACTAAGTGGGTACCTAAGTCTCTCTAAAATCTTTCTATGCACATCCACCATATGTGGTATTTTGATTCCGGTTGCTCCACACACATGACGGGAAATCAAGAACTGTTGAGCAACTACCAAAACCATTACAACGGAAAAGTCAGATTCGGCAACAATGATTCAGCTCCAATACTAGGCTTTGGAGATATTCTACTGCAGAATCTGACAATCGAAGAGGTCTCATATGTCCAAGGTCTTAAACACAACCTGTTCAACATAGGACAATTCTGCGATAAAGGATTTCAAGTGGTGTTTCTAGCTGATCAGTGCAGAATCTTAAATAGTCGAATCAAGAACTTCTTACAGAATCTCGAAGATCTAATCTATTCACCATCAATCTGACAACAATACGACCTTCGACAACTGTTGGCCTCATTTCACAGACTACAATCAAGAGGAACTACTTATTGCATCAATGTCTGTCTCATCTAAACCTCAAAGCTCTTCACATACTCTTTATCAAAAAGTTGGTCAACGGTCTACCAACTATTTCCCTTCACCAAGAGCATCATTGTTCGGCTTGTCAAATGGGAAAAATGAAGCGAGCATCACACAAACTCAAGCAAGTTGCTTCCACATCTCGACCCTTGGAATTACTTCATGGACCATTGTGGACCTTTGCGTACACAAAGTATCAACGGTCGTAAATATGTGTTAGTAATTGTCGACGATTATTCTCGCCACACCTGGACAAGATATCTCTGAACTAAAGATGAGACTGGAGACTTGATAATAAGCTTTGTGAATACGACTCAGAATCTCCTGCAAAAGAAAATCCAAGTAATCCGGACTGACAACGGGACTAGATTCAAGAATCAGCGTCTCAGCAATTACTATCAGTCACTTGGCGTCGTATAACGGAAAAACCGGACTCTAGTTGAAGCTTCAAGAACAATGCTAATACATTCCGGTCTCCCTCATTTTTTATGGGCTGAAGCAGTGAGTACATCGTGCTTTACGCAAAATCGGACGATTGTTCATAAACGCTTTGAAAAAACGCCGTATGAGATAATAAATCAAAGGATTCCAAATATATCTTTCTTCAAAGTCTTCGGTTGCAAATGCTTTGTGGCCTACGATCGGGAGCATCGAAGCAAGTTCGACCGTAAAGCATTTGAAGCCGTCTTTGTTGGATATCCATCCACTTCTAAAGCATGCCGCGTCTATATCAAGTCTTCTCATACTATTTTAGAAAGCTACAACGTCACTTTTCAAGAAGTGACCGATTTGGCTTCTGAACAAAACAGTCAGAACCCGAGATTATAGGCGTGTTGGCACAAAGTCAACAACTTCCGACAACTTCTAACTCAAAGTCAAAAGAAGCAATTCCCGCCGACCTGGAAGATTTAGATTTTCTATTTGAACATTTTTATCGGAACGAGTCTCAAATGCCTGCTTCGTCTCATTCTATACCAAGCAGCACTCCTTCTCCCTCTCCAGTAGAAATTCAATTGAGAATCCCAATCCTTAGACTCCAACAAATGTTCCAGATTCTCCAAATTCTGAATCTTCAACTTGTGCTACAACTCCTACCAATGCCGATGCGGAAATCCCTTCCAATTCAACTTCAGAACTGAATTTCCCAATTACGAATGATCAGCCTAACACTTCAGGAAGTCTCGACCTACAAATTAACGATGTATCTACTTCGGTCCTTCCTCATGAACGTAAGTGGACTCGAGCTCATCCTATTGAACAAATAATTTGTGATCCTTCAAGTGGAGTACGCACTAGAACGCCTACACCAAGCGGATTATTCACGTGCTTCTTAAGCCAAAACGAACCAATTAAGGTAGACAAAGCCCTTAAAGACACGGATTGGGTGATCGCAATGCAAGATGAACTCAACCAATTCGAGCGTCTACGAGTTTGGACACTAGTTCCTAGACCGCATGGCAAAACAATTATTGGAACTAAATGGGTCTTCAAAAATAAGAAGAACGAGAACGGTAAAATTATCAGGAATAAAGCGCGACTCGTAGCCAAGGGGTACAATCAACAAGAAGGTATTGACTACGATGAGACGTATGCACAAGTTGCTCGTATCGAAGCAATTCGACTATTTCTGGCTTACGCAGCTCATAAAAACTTCAAAGTCTATCAAATGGATGTCAAAACTGCCTTTCTCAACGGCGTGTTAAAAGAAGAAGTCTACGTCGCTCAACCCGACGGGTTCGTACACGAGAATCATCCTGATTATGTCTATCGATTTGAAAAAGCTCTCTATGGACTAAAACAAGCCCCTCGTGCTTGGTATGATGTTCTGAGCGAATTTCTTGTCAAGTCCAACTTCATAAGAGGAACAATCGATACGACACTCTTCATCAAAAAGCAAGGCAAAGACTTGATGATCGTTCAAGTTTACGTGGATGACATCATCTTCGGCTCGACCAATGAACTACTCTGTCAGGAATTTGGTGATCTCATGAAGACCAAATTGGAGATGAGCTTAATGGGAGAACTCCAATTATTTCTTGGATTACAAGTCAAGCAACTCGAAGATGGAATATATCAGTCAAATCAAGTTTATCCGAGATATTCTGAAGAGATTTAATCAAGACAAGAGCACACCGATGAATACTCCCCTATCAACAAACTGCAAATTGGATGTTAATCCGTCTGGAAAGGCCGTCAACATCACAACCTATCGGAGTATTATCGGATCTCTTCTCTACTTGACGTCAAGCCGACCCAACATCATGTTTGTCACTTGCCTCTATGCTCGTTTTCAAGCTGACCCGAAGGAGTCCCACATGCATCCAGTCAAGCGTATTCTACGCTATCTCAAAGGAACTCCCAACTTAGGGCTATGGTATCCTAAAGACACTGATTTTAGATTAATTGGCTATACTGACGTTGATTATGCAGGTTGTAAAATGGACAGAAAAAGCACGTCTGGCGGAGCACAATTTTTAGGCGATAAGTTCGTCTGCTGGTCCTCAAAGAAGCAGAATTACGTGTCAACCTTGACGGGCCGAGGCAGTGTACATCGCGACTGCCAGCTGTTGTTCACAAGTTCTATGGATGCAAACACAACTACGCGACTTCGGGTTTGAATTTAATAACATTCTCATTTATAGTGATTCTCAAAGTGCTATTGCCATTACTTGCAATCTTGTTCATCATTCACGCACGAAACAGATAGATATTCGCTATCATTTTATAAAATATCATGTAGAAAAAGGCACTATAGATGTGTATTTTGTTAAAACAGAGCTTCAACTTGCCGACTTATTCACTAAGGCATTGGATGAAAAACGATTTCAATTTCTTATTGCTAAGTTAGGCATGTTGAATCTCAATCTTACTTGAGCTGTTCTTGACATGCTCTACTATGCTTTTATATGATATTATATGTGCTTCTTGATATTCCTTGATTATCTTGCGTGACTCTATCTTTCAAATTTTTTATATATATATACGAAAAGAAAAATAAAAATACAATAATTATATATAAAATAATAATAATAATAATAATAATAATAATAATAATAATAAAAATGGAGGATGACAATAATTTTGTCTATTTTGAAATACTCACAGAAATATTTCTTTGATATATATCTAGTTCTTTGCTTAAAATTTCATGTGACATTCTTTTATTCAAAGAACTTAGTTTGTTTCAATAGACACAAAGCCACATCATATATGTGAGAATTTGAACCTCAATATTTTTTATTCTTGAGTGTGTCACACTTCAAATGACTATCATTTGGTTTGTACTTCGTAGATTCATTCTTGCGTTTGTGTTAGTTTATCATGAAAATGATAAGGGCAACTTAGGATATTCCTCACTTGGCCCAAATTATAAATCATTTACTTTTACCTCTAAAAATCCTCTTTGAGCCTTCTCCAACATTCTTTTTCTTTTGAAATCCGATTAAGCCTTCAACCTTATTCATAAGTTTCGGGGTTGCTCAGTCAAGAAAAAGAGGGGGAGAAAAAGAGACGCACATGATGAATGTCTCAATAATTATAAAAGAGAAACACGGATCTCACTATGAACTTCTCCTAGATAATCTCGTATACTCCTAGAAGAGAAGCACCTCGAAGTGAACGTCTCCAACGATAATCTAGATCATATATATAGAGAAAACGAGTAGAGAAGCACGACATTAGGTTCGAATTCCATAACTGTGGAACCTTCACAAGGAACACGGTCTCGGCCCGAAAACAAAAGAAGATCTCATATCTCAAAGCTTAGTAAAGAATATGAGACTCATCTTGAGCAAGTACAGAAGAAAAGAAAAGCTAAAGGATCAGAAATGAATTTCGAATAGGGCCCGTGGAATTGAAGAATTTTTAAGCTCCCTAATCCCAAAACTATCCTACCCTTTTAGTCAGAGCCTAAAAATAATCCCTTCAAAGTCCCTTTGATTCAAATTGATGAAATTTCACTTAGTAAGTTGATTAAATATACTACGATAACAAATTAATTGATATAATTTTGTCGTGTTGATATGAGTGTTATATCTACTAAATATCTCCATGATAAAAATAAATTGAGTGCTATGAGCGAATCTTGCGAGAGTTTTCAAAATGATTCATATTATGATTTTAGAATATTAGTTTAGTTACTTGATGTGATGGCAAATTATTATTTTATATATCATGAGAAATTTTTGCGTGATAATGTTCGAAATGTACAATCTGACCCCAAAACAAAATATTTTTTAAAATATTATTATGATAAGAATATTTTTTTTTATTTTTGAAAATATTCTCGCACATTTTAAATGCATTAGTTCAGACTTGATAAAATGCGAAATTTTTTTAAAACGCACAATTTTAATGAATCTATGCTGAATTTAATAAATGCGTTACTTGTGCTTATACAGTAAATTTTCATATGCAAAATTGTATTAATTATGTGCTAAATTGCCGAAAGGTTAAAACATGCATTTGTTGAGGGGGAGTTTTACATGAAAATTTGTTCTTATCTCCTAAATGATTTACTTGCAAACACGACCTCTAATATTTTTTTAAGTATTACAGAATAATTCGAGCTCATCCGAGGAGTCAAGTGTTAAATTTCATCACATTGGGAGACAATTGCATTTATTTCAGAAATACAGGGAACCTTATGAAATTTCTTTTTGGGTTCACAAGTAAAAAATTAAATTTTTTCGTTAAAACTTAGATTTGATTAAACAAAAGACCAAAACATTTTTTTGGCCCAAAGCCCCTTTTTAACCTTACCCGATCGTAAAGTATTAATATCACTTTTTCGATCGAAAAACTCACTCTCACGCAACATCTATCAATCGAAAAACTTTTCGACTTCCAAAACTCTCTTCGGCGATTTCATCAAAACTACTCAATCTTCAGTAATTTTCTGTCTAAACTCACCGAATTCGAAGGTAGAAACCCGTTTGGGATCACTTTCCGTTCAAAAACACACGATTCACAATTGTTTCTCAAATCATTTGACGAAAATTTTACTTTGAAATTTTTTCGACTGAAACGTCTTAAACTCTCAAAATTAACTTGTTTAAACTCGATCATTCGGATTAAAATCATGATATTTGGATTCACAACCGATTTCTGATCGTTCCGAGTTCTGATTAACGCATGATTTACCCAGAACTCGTCATTTACGTTTTTAAGCGTTTACTGTTTGATTTCAAACTTTATCGATAGAAAAAGTTCTTATCGCAAACAGTGTCATCGAAGAACTTTAGTTTTCGTTAAATTTTATTTGATCGCAAAACTCAGCGGCGAAATACTAGTTTTCGATTAATTTTTATTCGATCGAAAGTAAGCGGCGAAAACATTAAGTTTTTCGTTATATTTTTATTCGATCGCAAAACTACGCGGCGATTCGACAACTTGTTATTCGATCGCAGAATTACTCAGCGAAAAACTCTTGTTTAAGACAACATTTTATTCGATCGCAAAATTACTCAGCAAAAAACTTTTGTTTTCGACAAATTTTTATTCGATCGTAAAAATCATCGGCGAAAATCTTGACTTATTCGATACATTTTTATTCGATCGCAAAAGTTAACAATCGAATAAATTCACGCTCGAATAATAACACGCTGAAAAGACTTAGCAAATTTTTCAATTTTTTTTCTAAGTCTTTCGATAATAAACTATAACACTTACAAATTTTTCTAAGTCTTTTTCGCCATACAAATTTACTTCGAACAATTCGCATATGAAAATTTCATCTAATGAATTTTATTTCATTCTTTACAAAAATTGCACATCCTGAATACTCTCACATCTACCCTTCTGGAAGTTGGATGACGGTACACGACAACAACTAGCAGTTGGACCTTGCCACCTTTCGGTGTCCGAATGAAGTTATAATCTCCATCCTCAAAGGACACCCTCTATGGCCAGCTCTGACGATGACCGCCTCCGTACAAATGGTCTACCTCCAGCAATTCTGAGGATGTATGCAAAGCTATGTCGTCACCGATGACGTGGAATACACAACAAAGATCAATCAAAGACACGTCGTCCTGGACAAGAACCTACTTGTCATGGTGCTCGATCTACCGCATTACGAAAACTACGACCAACTTCCAACGGATGCGGTGATCGTCGAAGACATGCTCCGGATGGGATATAAGCCCCCGCTGACCAAATTGGCAAATTTTCAAAACAGCTAGATCCCACACCCATGGAGGACTCTGTTCGGCATCATCAATAAATGCCTCTCCCCAAAGCACTCCGAGTTTGACAAGGCGAACGGAAACATCCTTCGCATCTTCTATGGAGTAATTTTCTCGAAGAAATATGACGTGCCCCAACTAATATGGAATGACTTAGCGGACCAGATGCATCAGAGGGAGACCAAATCGAAGGCGAAGTTCCTTCCATATGTCCGGCGGTTCCCGGTGCTGATCTCCTATTTCATGGATGTACATCCAGAGATCCCGCGTCTACCACCAAATGGAGGATATATCCCGCCTCGACTTTGGTTCTTTCATAACCCGAAAACAGCCGACTTAGCAGTCCAACCGATGTTGATCCCCCTGGAGTTGCTCAGCCTAGCTGATCCCACAGACGATGCCTACCAGGATTATTGCCAAAATAATTTCATCACAGAGGAAATGGTACGGTCAGTGGATCAAGCACCATTGCCTTCTCAACGAGAATCCTTGGTGGAAACAACCGAGCCGAAGCCGCGCAGGAGACAGAAACACTGGCTGTTGAGACAGAAACACTGGCAACAAGTCGAATCTCCTGAGGTCACCGAGTCTGATGAGGAATACAGACTTCAACGAAGGGGCTCACGCCGACAGCAGATTCTGCCCCTTCTGTATCTCCTTCTACGCAAATGGCTTCGGTGACATCTCCTCCACCATCAATGGTTCAGACAACCACACAAATTCACATTGAACCTGTTTCAACAGCCATAAAGGTGATACATATCGTATCATCTCAAGGATTGGGTGGAAGCCCCATTCCCCGATATCTTCGGAGCAAACAATGGGCCTACCCACTGAAGTGGTGACTTCTGGGTTGTTAACGGATGTCCTTGGACGTTCCGATATTTCAAGTCCTCTCATAGGCGGCACATCGGAAATCTTCTCTGATGTTGTGACAGTGGAGCGCCTCCCTGGCCCCACTCCACCCATGCTAGTGACGGAACAACGTTTACAATAAGCCCTCTCCACCTAATGGACAGGATGCTCCAAGGAATTGAGACTTCTCGACGGGATACCGGGAAAGCACCAGTCTCAGAGGTCGTTCTGTCCGAAGCCCACACCCACACCCACACCCGTATCCTCACCACCACTAACCACCAACATACACAACCCCATACAACCCACCATCACCACCTCAACTCACTCACCTTTCCTCATTAACCCATACACCATTCCTGTCACCCAACTTCATGACATCCTCATTTCTCGACTTCTAGTCCTAGAGACCAGGACTCCAGCTGAGGAGAGTCTCTACAAACGGCTAGTCGAGGAACCTGAGCCGCCCGCCCAAACACGGTGCCGTGAAGAAAGCTCCCGCACAAAGAGAAGACATGATGATCCCGATGATCCGGAACGTCATGAGGAGGAGAAACGGCAAAGGACCACACGCAGCGGCCGTGGTCAGAGTCGAGAAAAACCGACGACTCAAGAAGCTGGAGGATTATCCACCAACCCACCAACCAAACAACTCATTACCCGCCAAAACACAACCACAACTCCCACCACATCCCACACACAAACACTACCTCCCACTCCCATAAATCCAAATCCAATCCCGACCTCTAACCTCCTCCAAAATCAACCAGAAGCATTCGTTTACGATCCACATGCAATCGTAGATGATTACATCCTAAACGAGAAGTGGCTGACGCAATGGGAACCAGAGGAAGCTGTTTAAGCCAGACTCTCCAACGTCAGATACTTCTTACAACAAGCTTCTGTAGACTTGGTGCTGCTTGAAGACGACGAACTTCAAGAAGGCGAGAACTACAACTCCGCTCTCCCCGAACTACCAGAGATGATCAGGCATCGAGTCGACTCTCCTCCCCGCTTATCAGAGGGGACCATCAGAGTCGAGATGCCTTGGGAGAATATACGAATTGAAGTTCCGTTTATTGAAGATATAAGGAAGCAGATATGGAGGGCTCCTAACCGCATAAAGAAGCTTAATGAGCTGAATCTACGGGGTATCTCCCACTGGGAAGATAGGAAGAAGATGAAGCAAATCTTCATGCTCAACTACCTTGGTCCAGATCGAAGTGGCATCCCAACGGATCAACTCAGAAAGAATTTCAGGGACAAGCCACCGATCCTCCAACTCGTGGGTGTATCGCACTCGATTGGAATTTATCCAACCCCTATCTATCACATCGAGCGAGCAGACATCAACCATACTCGAGAGGATATGGATGAAAGCTATATGTCGTTCCTTCCACCAGACGAAGTTTATCATCTATTTCAAATGTACAAGAGAATATACTAGAGGTTACATCAAGATGGAATGACTTGAAGGGTTAAAGAGATTCATGGTGCGGCAGATCTAGTATCACACAGCACACGACCTTCAAATTGCTGTAGAGAACAATATGAAGAAGGTCAACATGGAGTCTCCGCTTATGAAAGGCTTCCCACTCAACGACTTCCCCGAGAATTACATATTCAATAAACCAGGCCTCCCCATCACTTATCGGAATCCAATTATTGGAAAGACGAGAGCGATGATGAAGTCTGAAGTTCATAAATTATGTGACGGGACGTTGAAGCTCGTGAGGAAGAATATCGAGAAGAGGTTGGCGGAGATCACTGAAGAAACGATCTTCGAGGATCTTGATGAAGAAGAGGCCCTTCTCCTAAATGAGCTTCTAGATGCAATAAATGAAATATTGGAGCTGAGGAATGTTGTCCGACACTATGAGACAACATTGGGATTGAGGAAATCATTCTACGCTTGACAAGGATAAACAGAGCTGAAATGAAAACAAGCACAAGGGGGAGATTGAAGAAACATAGAATTGAGCTTTGTTAATTAGTTATCCTTGTAATTAGGGGCTTAACTCATAGTTTTGATAATGTAGGACTTAATAGTAAATATACCGTGTAAATAGGTATAAATACAATGTACACTATCGAAATCAATACACAAGAATTTTCGGAAAAATCACAAGTATTGAATTCGTATTCAAGAGAGAGAAAGGCAATCGAAAAACTTCCACTCTCTAATCGTTTCTCTCTCCCGATCTTCAAACTCGATATTCGAACGAAGGTAATTCTCGAGATTTACTAATTGAATATCTAGAATTCATGATTAGATCGATCGTTAGTTGATATAGGACCTAACACGTGTTTATTTCCCGTGTCTTGTAACTATTATTCAAATCAGTGTAATCAAAGGGGATGTCAGTCCTAGTTGTGGCTTTTCTTTTGGATTCTTCTAAGGCATTTATTTCTGAAGCGTTAGTAAAAGCCATTAAAGAAGTTAATCCTAAACCCATGTACTTGATATCATATAATTGTTTTACATTTACCTTTTCCAAGTTACAAGAATTGTTAAAACCTAAGCCTTCAACATGATTATAAAATTCTATGTCATGAGGTTGATTTAGAAAAATAATCTAATATGTTTGTCCCGTTTTTGATATAATTATTTCTAGAAATTTCTAGCTCTCTTTGACTATCGCTAAGAATTTTACTAAGGTCGTTAATTTTCGTCTCAGAAGTAGCTATCCTAGATTCAAGACTAGTTATAGTTTCCTTAGCATTAGATAAGAGAATTTCTAAGTGAACTTTTTAATATAATTGCTTTTGGAAATTATTTTTGCTAAGTGTTAGTGTCTCCTCTAACTCTTTTGTACTTTTCCGATCATTTTTCATGTTTGCATATTTAATTTGTAACGTTTCTAACATGATGAATAATGTAGAGTCAGGTGTATCTACCTCTTGAGATGAGGTTGATGCTTTGTCGTCGTCGGACCTCCTCGTTGAGCTTTCGTCTGAGGCATCATCAAGAAATGCTATGAGGGCTAAATTGTCTTTGTCAGAATCAATTGTGTCTTCTAGCCAGTGCTCTTGTTAAGCTATTAGAGCTACATCAGCTTCCTTTTGTTTAGTTAATTGAAATTTCTTGGCGTAGTAGTTGGCGTCTTTCTTCTTCGGAAGATTTCATTCTCTAGCGTAGTGCCCTATTTTATCACAATTGTAGCATTTTTGTGGCTCTTTGGCATTTTTGGATTCTGACGACTCGGCCGGTCTTTCCTTGTGCTTAGAGCTTGAGGACCGAAGTCGATTAGCTGAGGAGGAGGATTTCTTTTTGTATAACGTTTTGCTCATCATTTTAGCAATGAGAGCCAATTGTTTCTTGAACTCTTTCATATTGGGGTCAGAATCCGATTCTGACTCGTCTTCTTCTTCTGAAGAACTCGGCAGTTTGATGCTTTTATCTTTATGAGATCGACTAGTTTTTCTTTTCGAAACGAGAGCTATTGAGTCTTCGATATGTTTGCCCTTTTGTTCTTTTTGTATCTCGCTAATATCTTCCTCGTGTTAAGCGAGATTGTCGAAAACGGTGTGGATATCCATTTCGTCCAAATCCTTGTTTTGACGGATTTGCATGGATATTTTTTTCCACTCCGGTCGAAGTGATATTTACCTCCATATTTGTCTTGAATATTTCTATTTTCATCATCTCATTCAGAAGATTCAAATAGCGTTGATTGAGTTCATAGAGATTTTCCTCCGTCTTAGCTTTGAAGGAGTCGTAAGCTGTGAGTATGTTTGCTTTTTTAGTCTTGACTCCGACTTCGGTCGTTTGCATCATTTTGTGGAGCTCGTCCCACATAGCCTTAACACTTGATAGACTATCTATTTGCATATAGATGTCATTTGGGATGTCTTGCATCAGGAAAGTTTTAGCACCGAGATCAGCTTTAGCTCTTAATCTCTCCCCCTCAGATTATTCACTAGGAATTTAGAGTCTTCTAGTGGCAGGAACGAGAGGATTATTTGTGGCATCGCCTTCTTGGATAAGCCAGATTTGAGCGGGTCCTTCTTGGAGAGAAGCTATCGAATTTGTAGCTTAATTCATTAATCGGCTTCTCCATACGGTGTATTCGCCTCATTTTAGAATTGGAGGACGGACATCGTTTCCAAGTGAGTAAGCATCCTTTGTCATTGTTGATTGGTAGGACATCGTTTCCAAGTGAGTAAGCATCAATATTGTTGATTGCTTCACAAGTGACAAACTAGTTAGTAATGTTTGGTTCATACTTCAAGCAATTTCCTTTTCAGACCTATTTTTTGGTTAAAAAATTGTTTTTGAGTACGAAAAATATTTAGCACTGTTAATGCAATGATAAATATTTTTCGTAAGTTTTGAAAATTTCGTTATTGATTCTTAAAATAAATTCAGATGAGTGTAAAATGTGTCTGCGTTTGAAAGTTCTGTGTTTGTAAAAGTTTTTCGAGCAGCAAGATTTTTTATTTGAATGATTTCGATACTTTTAATCGAAAATGAATTTCGAGAGTATATGTTTTTGATGTACGTTTTCGAAAATTATTTTTCGAGTGATAAAAGTTTTGCAAAAATATCCTATCGAAAAATGGTTTGTTGAAATTTTTGTCAATCGAAAAAACTTTTATCGAAATATTTGTTATCGAAAATTTTATAATGATCTAAAATATATGACTTTAAAAAATTTCGATAAGTTTGACTCAATTTTTTGACTAAACTCATTCGAGTGTAAAATATTCAATCGAAAAATGTTTTCGCTAAATTTTGACTCGAGAATTAGATGATCCAAAAGCTAGAGATCGAAAAACTTGTAAGAGTAAAACAAGTTTTTCGTGTCAAAAGTTGATATGTATATAGCGGAAACAATATTCGTCGAAAAAAAAAATTATGCTTAGATACGCTCGAAAAAAATTTACCGAAAATAATGTTTTTCGAATCTTATGTATGAATGAAACTATACGGAAACACTGAAAATATCAAAAAACTTTTCGCTAGTGAGCTGTTCGAAAAAGATTTTCGAGCCAAGTTATTCGATCGAAAAACGATCGAAGAACACTACTCGATTTCAATGGAACAGTAAAACCCAGATTCAACTGAAAAAGTCAAATTAGACGCTGATATTCTGGGTAATCACTTGAATATGAGTTCCGAACATGAACAAACACAAGATTAACCACGTTTTACAGCAAAATACATCGATTATGACGAAAATGAAATCGTATTCAAAACTCAATCGCAAACAGTAAAATCGATCGAAATCGAAAATCAGAAATAATCCGATGTTCTAAGCGATTGAAATCAGTACGTAATTCATTCCTAACATATAATCTATCACTTTAGCAGTAGGATCATCAACAAAATTCGCAAAATTCAGCACATAGATCAAATTGTATTTCGTGCTCGTTTTCGTTCGAAAAATTTGGAAATTAAATTTGATCTAAAAATAGTGAAATCAATCCAAAACGATCACGATCTGCTCTCATACCATTTGTTAGGTCCTAATTAACCAACTAACGAGAGATCTAGGCACGAATTCTACATATTCGAATATAGATTATCAAATGTTATCTTCGGTCGAATATATCGGTTGAAGATCACGAGAGAGAAATGCTTAGAGTGAGAAAGTTTTCGTTTGTGTTTGTCTCTCTAGAATCCAAATTCTTTGCCTTGTAAATTTTCTGAAAATCTTGTGTATTGATTTCTATAGTGTACATTGTATATATACCTCTATACATTGTATATTTACTAATTAGTCATACACTATTAAAAATACAAGCTATGCCCCTAATTACAAGGATAACTAATAAACAAAGCACAATTTCTAAGTCTTCTTCACTATGATAATTTGGGGTTATAATCTTCTTCCAGTTGGCCAGGTGGTCCCGGACGTATGAGTGCGTGCCAAAGATCATTCCTCACACTCTTAAGAGCAAGGTTATACTTGTAAATTTCGTACGCGTTCGAGGGGCTCTCAGACCGAGGGCTTCACAGATTCGATTGGCTGTCATTTTCACCTCGGTGTTGAATGCGCGGAACCGAATGTTGCGTCAATCGTCATCTTCGAAGGAAAAAGAGGCATTTATCTAGAAGAATTCTGCCCAACAACTTGTGGAGAGGTAACTGTCAACTTGTTGGTCGATGTTGAGTTGCACAAGTGTTCCATGGTGAAGTTGATCAGTGCGGACGAAGTCTAGTCCTTCGAGTCTCTGGTAGCGTTGTGCTCGTCGGTCATCGCTAAACGTTCTCATGGTTGTGAGCAAGTCAGACATCCCCACACGTCGGCATTGGCGTGTGGGTGTGCTTGAGTTTTGGGCTCGACATGAGCTAGAGTTTCTCCGAGACATTGTACCTATAAAATTGCACGTGAGTTGCGAGAAAATGAAAGAAAGAACAACGCAACTCGACTCTACCAATGATTTTACATGTAAGCTCAAGAAAATATATTCATCACAAAATTCATTTACCATGGTTAAATCAATACGGAGGGAGTTCGCAATGCTTAACACCAAATACGCAAAGTTATGTCCACGACTCAAAGTTTAAACACCCAAAATTTCAACGTGTGAAGATATATGCAAGCAACCAAAAACATGAACTTGATGAATTGTAATTGAGATATGACCAACGTACGATAAACACATCCTCGAAACATAGATGCACGAACATCCATAAATATCATCGACAAATCTACACTCTATAAGCAAACAAAGAACAAATTTCGCATTTTATAGCTCGAGGACAAATCGCAAATTAAGTTCAACTCGGGTGAGGACTTTCATCGAACACCATTTAGGCGAATGACACACAATCGATATCAAATCTTGAAATCGACCTAGACGATATACCATAGTATTCACAACCTGTATTCAACGCATATAAATCAAACTAAGTAGCGAAATCAACGACACTTTTTTTCAAATCCCCAATTTCGAAAATTATGGTTCAAGAGAAAAATCATACATTGCCGCCTTAATAGTCGTTAAAGTTGTGATTAAGAGGTGGTCTCCGGAGCTCGCCGGAGGTGGGGGCGCTGCTCGTCGGAGGTTTGAAGTACTGATGTCGCTTGGGAGGAGTGGAGGGGTATGAGGGTGTTGAAATTTTTTTTGTTACATGGGTTCTTGCTTTTTTTTTTATTTAGGTTATGTTATATATATATATATTATTAGTATTATGATTATAATATAAGTTCCTATTCTAATTTTTTTAATGCAACTAGTCTAAACATAAAATAAATGTAAATGCAAATACCTATGTTGCCTCCCAAGAAGCGCTTCTTTAAGGTCTTAAGTCGGACGTACCTTTTGTGCTCTACGATAGGTTGAACTCGAGGTACATGACCTCTTTTTCGCTCATGTCTTTTTCACCTCCATAGTAGTGCTTCAATCGATGACCATTTACCTTGAATGTTCCCTGCTCATCACTAAAAATCTTGACCGTACCATAAGGGAAAACACGAGTAATAGTAAATGGCCCGGACCAACGTGATCTTAGTTTTCCGGGAAAGAGCCTAAGTTGAGAATTAAAGAGGAGGACTTGATCCCCTTCTTTAAACTCTCTCCTTTGCTTAATCTTCTTATCATGATATATTTTTGAACGCTCCTTGTACATTCGAGCGTTATCGTATGCCGATAAAGACCACTCGTCAAGCTCATTGATTTGGAGCATTCGTTTTTCACCGGCTTGCCCCAAATCGAGGTCAAAGATTTGATAGCCCAATAAGCTTTGTGTTCTAGTTCAACGGGAAGGTGACATGTCTTTTCGTAAACTGGTTTATATGGTGCAATGCCTATTGGGGTCTTATACGTGGTCCTATACGCCCATAGAGCGCCGTTTAGCTTATTTGCCCATTCCCGTCGGTTCCCGTCTACGGTTTTCTCTAAAACTCTTTTCAACTCTCGGTTGACCACTTCTACTTGGCCTCTATCTTGAGGGTGCCAAGGGGTAGAATTGCTATGCCTAACACCATATTTTTCAAAGGCACGTGCAAATTGGGTGTTGCAAAGTGAAAGCATGAATACAATCATCGTCAAAATCGAACAGAGCGTCTTTTTCTAGTAACTTAGACATATGTCTTGCGATTTTTGGAAAATCTTTAATAAATATACGATAAAATCCCGCATGACCTAGAAAACTCCTAACCGACTTCACGTTCGAGGGAATGGGCAGCTCTTCTATAGTGTCAATTTTAACTCGGTCCACTTCGATTCCTTTAGAGGAAATCTTGTGTCCCAAAACTATGCCCTCCCGAACCATGAAGTGGCACTTTTCCCAATTAAGTGCTAAATTAGTTTCTTCACAACGGGCAAGTACCTCATCTAAGTTAGCTAGGCAATCGTCAAATGAACTACCAAAAGCCGAAAAATCATTCATAAATACCTCCATGATTTCACCCATCATCTTGTCGAAAATTGCCATCATACAACGTTAGAAGGTGGTCGGGGCATTGCATAGACCGTATCACATCCGTCGGTAGGCAAACGTACCGAACGGGCAGGTGAATGTGGTCTTTTCTCGTGGCGTCTTTCAACTTCCTGTAATCGATGCACACTCGCCACCCGGTCACGGTCCTTGTCGGGATTAGCTCGTTCTTTTCGTTGGCAACCACCGTCATGCCTCCCTTCTTCGGGACCACTTGAACCGGGCTTACCCATGCACTATTCGAGATGGGATAAATCACCCCGGCGTTTAACAGCTTTGTGACCTCCTTTTTTACGACGTCTCCCATGCTGGGATTTAGCCTCCTTTGCCTCTGAGCGACGGGTTTGAACTCGTCCTCCATTAATATCTCGTGGGTACAAAAGCTCGGGTTGATCTCTCGAATGTCTGAAATCTTCCACGCAAGGCCCTTTTGTGCTCTCTTAGTACCTTCAGTAGCTGGTGTCTCGGTTCGTCGTCGAGGCTCGGTGATATGATGACGGTAGCCTATCATTGCTCTCGAGCAAAGCATACTCGAGGTGGTCGGGCAGTTGTTTTAGCTCTAAGATGGGTGGCTCTTTGATCGAGCTCTTTTCCTTGCTCTCGTTGACTACCTTCACGGGCTCGTCGATCTCATCCTCACATTCGTCGACGACCATCATCGTAGCGACTTCTGTGTCGTCACTACTAAAATCCTGCGATAAACCCTGCACGGAAAAGAGAAAATTGTGCTCAAATGCATCTAAATAGTAACATTTATAACCATACTCATTACTAGCTTTCATTGAGTCGGACATATTAAATATTACTTTCTTGCCGTCTACTGTCAAGGTTAGGGTACCGCTTCTAACATCTATCATTGTCTCACCGGTAGCTAAGAATGGTATACCAATGATTAACGGGACATATTATCTTCCTCCATATCAAGAATAACAAAATCAGCGGGAATGACAAATTTGTCTACTTTTACTAAAACATCATCGATAACACCTCAAGGGTACTTTAGGGATCTATTAGCCAATTGGAGGCTCATCCTAGTTGGTCGTGGCTCCCTACCCTAATCGCTTAAACATGGAAGATGTAGTTTTCTCCGATGTTTTCTAAAGGTTCATCGTTGTTGAGTGGCTTGGTTAGGTTTACTTTCTTCATGTTGATTTCCAAGGCTAGTTGAAAGTGTTTGACTTGTCTCAACATGTACTTTTTGAGCCCGTCAAATCCTGTTATGTATTTGAACGTGTTGATGATGAACTTCCGATACATGTTGTACATTTGGTACACTTCATCCAAGGGAGATAGGAAAGGCCGGCCTCTGTTATCTTCTCTCTAGCCTTGTGTGTCCTCTCGATAACGTAGATGGCGCTAGGGAAGCATCCAACTGTGTGCTCAACATCTCTGATATCGAAGAAGGGGTCCTTGTTCTTCTGCTGTGTTTTCTGTAATGCTCCTTGGTTAGGTGTCATGTATTTTCCATTTCCCTGAGCATGTACACGTGTTGGAGTCCCTCATCTCTTCGTCTCGTCTCGCGAAATCCTTGGGTAGTAATCTTCATGGAACGGGGCCTTGATCTTCTTATTGTCCCAAGCCGTCTCATTCTTCGTGATGCTAATTGCCTCTTTCTCAGGTAATTCACAGGAATGAAGATATGGGAGCTCAGGAAGATCCTTCTCGTGGTCAACACCTTGATCCTATTCTTCTGGCTCTAGGAAGCAGATGTCCGTCGCCGCATTGGATAGAAAGGAGCGAACGCGCTCTAGGCGGAGGCGGGCCTCTTCTTCTCTCTATGTTCTTTGCAGCCACTCCTCCTCCAGGAAGTACTTGTCTATATAGGGGTGTGTTGAAGTCCCCGGAGGAGGGCTGTTCCGGAGCGGTAGTTGTTTGGACTGTTATGGTTTGGGAGGCTTGGTGGTTTGTGGTGGTGTTTAGTGGTGGCTGTTTGTGTGAGCGGTGGTTGTTTGGACGATGAGGTTGCAGGTGGTGGGTAGGATGTTGAAGTACCCGCTCCAGGACTTGGAGTCTTCCCCTTTCCTCGTCATGGACCGTCTTTCGTGGTATTCTGTCGTTTATCCCCCTGAGGACAATCTTAATCATCAGGATCGTCATGTCTGTATTTTGGGCGTGAGGACTCGTCTCGGCAGGTTTGGGTAGGTGGGGTATCCGGGCGGTCGACGAGGCATTCGTATAGCTTTTGTTCAGAGGGGGTGTGGTTCGGGATGGCAAGTAGGCGAGATATGCGTGGTGTTCGGCTATTGGCGTGGTGTATGGATTTACGCGGGTTGAGGAGGGTGGTGATGGAGGATGTGGTGTTGGGGGTACGTCCCTTATAGGAGCTGTACCCTTGTTCCGGAAAGCATTTTCTATAATCGTACGCACTTGTCCGATAATATTTTCTTCAAGGGTGGGGACAAATGCGTCGATGGCCTCTTTGAACTTCTCTTTGAGGGCTCGGGACAGGGTGTCCTTGATGACGAACAGTGGTGATAACCTACCAGAGCCATTGAGGCGTTCCATTGTCACTACTTCGGAGTAGGTAACCGACGCGTGGACTGCACTTACTATGGCAGGACTTCCAGTCAATCCTCGTGACACTATTGGGGGGAGTGTCACTACGATTGTTGTAGTAGGTCTACTTAGACCTACAGGGGTAATCACCTCACCGGAGCCACTTAGGCTTACCGTTGACATCACACTTGTTGAAGGTACGAGCGGATGGCCCGTTACCCTGTTATAGTTGATGTTGCAGCGATGGGACTTCCTTCAAATCCTCGAACGACATCCATAATGAATGTGTCTATGGCAGTTCTCGCTAGGTCACTAAGAACTAGAGTGAAAGGTGTATGTGTCCTAATTGGTGGGAAGAATAAAAGTAAGGCGGGCACATGTCCTATCATGGACAAAAGAGGGGCGATAGTCTGAGGCTGTAAACCACCTTGTTCAATACCGGAGGCGGTGATAGTAGATGTGGGTCGCTTTGTGTGATTGTTGAACCTCTATCTGTTGGGAGATAGAGGAGTGGGCAAGTAAGGGTTGCGTGTGAGCCATTAGACTCGATGTGGCGGCTTCTACTCGGGAGTCGAACAAATCGGCTCCTAAACCTATGGGGCAAGTCCTACTTATACTGGGTGTGGTGGTTATCGTGGAGGGCATCAGCGGGGAAGCGGGTTGTTTGTGGAGCTGCTTGTGTCTTTCCCGCGCCAGGTGTCGAACGCATCGTGGAGGAGACGCCCTTCATTCTCCGATTCTGTGATACCCGATAAAAATCATAATCTTACTTGGAAAATATGAAACATGCATTACATGCACTATCTACGTCCTCAACATGAATTATGCTTGCTCTGCATATTATGTGAATTATATGTGTTGCATATTATGTGCGTTCCTCTATGTTTAATATTTTGTTACTATTTATTTGGCTAACATAAGACCCTAATTTAACGTAGTTGTAGATAAATTATATAAATTGTGATAAGGAAAACTATTTAGAAGTCATAGGACAAACATCAAACCCTAGCGACAAATATCACACGTGTCTAGCTACTATGCATATTTAACTTTGAAATCCTACCGTATACCAATATATCCATATGTTTTATTGAAAAAAAAAATATCAATGAGTCTGCAATTATCCGTTAAAATTTGTGCCCAAAATAGTTTTCCATCAATTAAATGTCATTATCCCATCAATTACTTAATCGATGAGGCAAAAACTTTTGTTAACCGACTTTCCTTCTATATTAGCACCTAGGTTTCGTCCAGCACCATTACCTCACGATTTTGAAAATTCGCAAAAGTTAACATCTTTAGAAGACACATTCAGGTACAAGAATTAATGCTTTTGTCAAATATAAATTAATATATATTATTGCATTCATCCACCTTAGTCAAACGATTTGCTTTTAATTCCTCTCATCATGTTAAGATACCTCATCATATTATTTTCAGTAAATATCTTGGTCATTTTCCTTATGCCCCTTTTCGCATAGGTTCGGGTATATTATCATATTATTTTGGTAAAGGCATGACTAAGATTGCAAAATGATAAAATAACTTCGATTACGCAATATTTGAGCGCTCAAAACCCAATTGCTTCACTTATTAAATTTTTCAGTGTGAACGAAATAATAAATAATTAAGATATGGTTTTATTGTGTGTTGAAGCTCGTATACATTTGCGAGTAGGAAATCTCACATCAGATCATCGGAGATTCGGAGTTTACAGGTAAGTATTTGTCAACACGCAACTACGACACATGAACCTAATTTTCGGTGTATTGTTATGTTGTAGGATATATATGCTTCGTTGTTGACTTGGATATTTTCGAAGCTACGAATTATTTGGTATAAATAATCGTACCTCGGGCGCGAGTCGCCGTATGTAATATTTTAATTGTTTTCATTTGGTGAGATATGAACATATATGATTTATCGTGAACTACTTGTTATCTCATGCATTGTATCGGTTTGCATTATACGTTGAACATTTCATGATGTGCATATGATTGAATAAATTGCTTTGGGCGATTGTTGAGTATGCGAGGATTGTTAGGTTATATTGTGAGACGATGATACGTTATACGATGGAATCTCGTAGTGGGACAGACCGCCTATATGACAGGAAGGTCCACCGAGCTCTTCCCCCTTGGCGGTATGATGCCTTATTAGCCTGATATGACGACATCTTACTTTGTGAACCTTGTAGTTGGAATGACCGCTTATATAACAGGAGAGTCCACCGAGCTCTTCACCTCTTGGCGGGTGAAAGAGATCGTCCAACAGTACATTTATAGGCCCCATTGTTATTGATTGAGTTCTTCGGTCTCTGGGCCCATAGTGTATGAGTCTGAGAGTATGAGAGAATGATTAAGTGAGTATGAGAGTGTGATTCTTAGGGCATGAGCGACATATCATCATATCACGTTGCATAGTCTGAGAATTTATATTGCGGGTCGATATAGTTCCCTGCATTACATAGACGAATTTACTATCATCACGACTTTCGCTTACTAAGCAATTAGCTCACGTAGTTCATGTGTTGTAGTTGAGCAAGATGATGTATTGTTTCAATACCATTTTATGAGGTTAGCTATGGAGCTCCCGTAGACTTTTGAGATGGAGTGTACATGGACGACGACTTGTGGGCAAGCGAGTCATTTATTTTGGGTTTGGCTTGTCCTGTATATGTCATTTGGAGTGTGTTTTACTAAATTTTGGGACATGCGCATGTATTTATATATGGGTCAGTTAATACCTTTCTGTTTGTTAAGTCGAGATGCATTTATAAGTTTCGTTGGGTACTTTGAGACGTTTATTTTGAAAGGTAATAGTATATTATTTAGTTTGACGAGTTTGGTGATTTCGTGAATTATTTTAATTGGTTGTACAAGGTTGATGATTTTCATACAAACTCATGCGAATTTATTTTCTCGAACTCGCATATCTAGTGTTTAAGAGTCTTATAGTAAGGTAGTGGCGTGGTCGTTACAGAGTGGTATCAGAGCGCGGTTACAGGTTCTGTAGGCTGTCCATGTACATGATCTCATAAGGATTGCGGAAGCACGGCTTTACCTAGTAAGTTTTATTATTTTGAAATGTGTTTTCTGTTGTGTGAATCATATTTGCGATGTTTTCTACGTTGAAAAGAGTAATAGAGGAACAATCACGATGGTGCAAACACGAGGAGAAAGTATCGGGGAGACATCTACTCCGAGCGATGAACGAGATACTGCTATTATTCGACTTACCGAGCTCAGGCAGTTGATCAACAAAGGAATACAAGCGAACGGTGAGGCAATCGATCAACTCAGACAGAGCGTATAAAGGCTGTTGGGGAAAGGTTTAGGAAACTAAATTTACCTACCTTTGAAGAAGCAATCGATCCCACAGCTGCTGATGATTGGATTCGCATGCTAGAGAACATGTTTCACTATAGTAGAGTACCAGAAGAGGACAAAGTGACTTTGTGCCTCTTTTATGTTGCGCGGAAGTGCAAAACATTGGTGGGACAAGAGCCTCGAGGACCTGTACACGATGATATGGGAGCATTTAAAAACTTATTCAGGGGAAAATACTTCTCTGTCCTTGCTCGTGCCTAGAAGATGAACGAATTTATACAACTGTGGCAAGGATCAATTCCCGTCGAAGAGTACATACTAAGGTTCGAACAACTCTCGAGGTTTGCAACACACATGGTTAGCACTGATGTCTTGAAGGTCGAACGATTCCTCGAGGGGCTAAGGTCGGAATTATATAGAGATGTGTGAATGGCGCGGACTGATGGCGCGAGCTATGTGCATATTGCGGAGAGAGATTTGATGGCAGAACAAGCCGAGATGAGGATTCTTCGTGCACGAGGCTCCACATAAGTTCCAACAAGCCCGAACAGAAGGAGGAGGAAGAAATGATAAGGAGGGGCCCTTAATTTGTGAATCAACGATCAATGTTATCACCAGCGCAAGGACCCCAACGGGCAGACCAAACCAAGAGATCAAGCTTCGATAAAGGCCCGAGACCAAATTCTATTCCTAGATGTTTGACTTGTGGCAATCAACATACGAGAGTATGTAGTTTCCCGGACAAAACATGTTATAAATGCGGTAAGGTCAGACATATCGCTTCAGTATGTCCCGAGGACTATAGGGACAATCAAAAGAAAGCACCGCCCCGAGTCTTTGCAATAACGGGTTCAACCATGGAGGCAGACCCTTCGGTGATCACGGGTAAACTCTTAATCTATGACAATCTTGCACATGTGTTGTTTGATTCGAGTGCCATACATTCATTTGCATCGATAAATTTTGTGAATAAGCTCAATATAGATCTAGAGTTGTCCGAAGTTTCGTATTATGCGACGACTCCTATTAGACATTCTGATGAAACGAGTATAATTATGAGAATGTGCGCTATAGTCATACAGGGACGAGAACTATATGTAGATCTAATTTTCTTTGCTATGAATGAGTTTGATATAATTCTTGTGATGGATGTATTTTTAAACCATCAGGCGACTGTCGATTGTTCGACGAAAACAATATCGTTTTGCTTACCAAACGAGAAGACATTCACCTTCAAAGAAGTCGAGAAGTTTTCTATGATCTCAGGAGTGAATACAGAACGATTACTTGATTCTGGCTAAGAGGCATATGTGGTTATGGTTATGATCCTTGAAAGGAAACGATTACCAAAAATAAATGATGTACCAATTGTCTGTGAATATCCAGATGTTTTCCCAAATGATCTCTCGGGACTACCTCCAGATCGTGAGATTGAGTTTACTATCGAGTTGGAGCAAGGAACATCCCCAATTGCAAAGATACCTTATAGAATGGCCCCTCTCGAAATAAAAAAATTGAAAACTCAGTTGCACGAGTAGCTCGACAAAGGGTTTGAACGCCCAAGCTTTTCTACGTTGGGAGCACATAATTTCTTAGTGCGCAAGAAGGATGGATCAATGCGCTTATGCATCGATTATGGAGAGCTGAATAATAAGACAATCAAGAGCAAATACCCTCTACCTCGGATTGATGTTCTCTTTGACCAATTACAAGGAGAGTTGTATTCTCGAAAACTGATCTTCGACCTGGTTACCATCAACTAAAGATCAAGGAAGACGATATCCCAAAGACAGCGTTGAATACGAGGTATGGTCATTACGAATTTCTTGTAATGCCGTTTGGAGTAACAAATGCACCTGCGACATTCATGGACCTAATGAATCGAGTATTTGAGGAATTCATCGATAAGTTTGTCATTGTATTTATCGATGACATCATGATCTACTCTGAAACAAAATATGATCACAATGTACACTTGAGAGCCGTGCTGCAGACCCTAAGGCAGAAACTACTATATGTAAAATACAAGAAGTGCGAATTCTGGCTTAATCAAGTTGCATTCCTTGGCCAAGTTATTTCAGCAGCAAGAATATCTGTACACCCTAGCAAGGTAGAAGGAGTCACTAACTGGACCACACCAACGTCTCCTTCAGAAGTGCGTAGGTTTCTAGGTCTAGCGGGATACTATCGGAGATTTATTAAGGGATTCTCAAAGATTGCAACCCCGCTGACACGCTAACTAGAAAAGGTATTCCGTTCATATGGACCGATGATTGTGATTTGAGCTTTCAAGAACTTAACCAACGGCTAATCAAAGCACTTATCCTTTCTATTCCCACGACTACTAGAGGGTTTGTGATTTATACGGATGCATCAAAGAATGGGTTGGATGTGTTCTTATGTAGAATTGTAAGGTGATTGCTTACGCATTGAGGCAATTGAAAGAGTACGAGAAGAATTATCTGGTGCATGATCTTGAATTAGTTGTTGTTGTTTTCGCATTGAAGATTTGGAGGCATTACTTGTACGGAGAGCATTGTGAAATCTACACAGATCACAAGAGCCTGAAATACATATTCACACAGGAGTTAAATATGCGGCAACGAAGGTGGTTAGAACTAGTGAAAGATTATGATTGCACCCTGTGAAAGCCTATGTCGTAGCAGATGCCTTAAGCCGAAAATCCCTTCCAAATCTAGAACAAGATGATCTGCACAAAATGGGCATTGAGATGGTTCAACAAGGCGAGTTAGCCATTTATCACTTCAGCCAACTCTACTTGATAGAATTAAACAGCTGCAACAAGACGATGAATTTGCCAATCGAATAAGAGACTCTGGCGAGACTAGGCAACACTCTGGTTTAAATTTAACTAACGATGGCATACTACGATTTAAGGGGCATCTTTATGTACCACCTGATGATAACCTCCGAAAAAAAGTCCTCTCAGAAGCTCATTAAACGCCCTATTCATTACATCCTGAATCAACCAAAATGTATAGGGACCTAAAACAACACGATTGGTGGCCATGTATGAAGAGGGATGTTGTTTTTTTGTCGAACGATGTTTAACTTGTCAGCAAGTGAAAGTCGAACATCAACGTTCAGCCGGGGTACTTCAGTCATTATTCATTCCAGAGTGGATATTTGAATTTATCACTATGGATTTTGTTGGACTACCAAGAAAAACGAAGAATCATGATGCAATTTGGGTTATTGTTGATCGACTTACAAAATCTGCCCATTTTGTACCAATCATCTCAACTTATTCGATCAATCAATACGCCCGACAATAAACTCAAGAAATTGTGAGACTTCATGGAGTGCCCTTTTCTGATCGATATCCGAGATTCTTGTTCAAATTTTGGAAGAGTCAACAAATGGTGCTCGGAACGTAGTAGTCCTACAACACGACATATCACCTTCAGGTCGATGGGCAATTTAAAAGGGCAATACAGACTTAAGAAGACATGTTGCGAGCTTGCGTCCTTGATTTTCATGGGCGTTGGAGTAAGTACTTACCGTTAATTGAATTTTCATACAACAATAGCTATCATGCGACTATCGAAATGGCTCCCTATGACGCGTTATGGAAGAATATGTCGTTCACCAGTTCATTGGGATGTAGTTGGTGAAAGAAAAGTTTTGGGTCCCAAATGATTCAATAACTGAGCGAAGTTGTTCGAGTCCAACATAGAATGAAGACTGTTCAAAAGTCGACAAAAGACATTTATGCTGATAAAAGGCGAAGACCTCTAGAGGTTGAAGCGGGAGATCAAGTATTGCAAAAAATAATACCAACGAAAGGTGTCATGCGATTTGGGAAGAAGTGAAAGCTTAGCCCAAGGTACATTGGTCCTTCTTCTATAGTCGAAAGGATAGGAGATGTTGCATACAGACTCGATCTACCAAACATGCCAGAGATTCATAATGTATTCCATGTCTCGAAGCTAAGGAGGTACATTTCCGACCCATCCCACGTCCTAATGAATGATCCATTGGAGTTAAAACTAGATTTGAGCTGTGAGGAACGACATGTAGAAAAGAGATGCTACATGGAAAAGAGATGATGAGATGCGAACGAAATACCCTAACCTGTTCGGTAAGTGAAATTTCGAGGACAAAATTTTTTAGGAGAGGATGTGATACCTCGATAAAAGTTATAATCTCACTTGGTCATCATAAAACATGCATTACATGCACTATCTACGTGCTCAACATGAATTATGCTCTGCATATTATGTGAATTGTATGTGTTGTATATTGTGGGCATTCCTCCGTGTTTAATATTTTGTTACCACTTATTTGGCTAACGTAAGACCCTAATTTAACGTCGTTGTAGATAAATTATATAAATTGTGATAGTGAAAACTATTTAGAGATGCTAAGTCATAGGTCAAACATCGAACCCTAGCGGCAAATATCACACATGTCTAGCTACTATGCATATTTAACTTTGAAATCCAACCATATACAAATATATACATAAATTTTATTGAAAAAAAAAGTATCAAAGAGTCTGCAATTACTTGTTAAAATTTGAGCCCAAAATATTATTTTGTAGGTTACCATACCCTTAACGATTTTGGGGAATCAAATAGTTATTTACGTGAGTTTTACCTTGAATGTGTGTTGAGTGCGTGTTTTTTAGCTAAAGAGAGAAGCGGCGCAAATTTCATCTATTTTATGATTTACACTAATTAAAGTGTAGGGTTTAGGTATGTATACCTTTGAATATGTATAAACCCTTGGCCCTTACTTGGCCCATTACAACCAATAGCCAAGCACTAGAGCCCACATTTCATACTCTAGTTCACTTAATAATGTAAACACAAGACGTAGACTAAATAAAATATATTGGAAACTTTAATATATCTAACAATCTCCCCCTAAATGTCCAAATAGAAATAAAGGTCTATCGTCTAAGTCTCCTATTTCTTCTTTTTCTTCCTCGACCGCGGAGGAGGTGGAGGTTCCTGGTGAGCGAAGAAGATCTTCCTGAATCCAAGAGCAATCTCGTAATGTCTTACGTCGTTTTTTATGTCCAATCGCTCTTTGATTGCCATGATGATCTTGTTGAGAAGGGGATGTTCTTCAACTTCTTCACCTTTGAGCTTTACATTGGAAAGAAGTGTCTCAAGTCTCGTTCTTAGCTTGTCACGGATTAGCCTTAGCGTTCCATCACAGAACTTGGTTGTTTCTGATACTAGAAGAGCTTTGAGCTGACAAATTATGTGTTGAGCATGAAAGATGTAGCTCTCTCCGTGACTCTAAGGATTCCCTGCTATTGTGAGGCTGATAGTCACGTTGACCTTCCTCATGTTGTTTTCCAAATCCATTCGGAGATCGTGAGCAGCTTGGTATTGAACTTGTCTCAGCATGTAGCGCTTGATCCCTTCGCACCCTTTTCTTCGTTCTGGCGTGCTGAGGGTGAAGTTGTTGTACAAGCAGAATATCTGGTAGACTTTGCCCATTGGGAGGTACGAAAGATTGACTTCCGTGATCTTCTCTATGGCCGCGTTCGTCCTCTCTATTAAGTAGACTGCGCTCTTGTATCTTCTGGTTGAGCACTCTATGTCTACGAGCTTGAGAATGAGATTATATTTTCTGAGCGCTCTCGTATCTTTGCGTCTTTCCTCGTCCGCGACCGCCTCTTGTGGTCTTCTGTCGCTTCTCCCCCTCAAGACGATCCTGATCGTGAGGATCATCATGTCGATGTTTGGAGCAAGAGCTTTGTTCGCGGCAGGTTATTGGTGGAGGCACGTCGGGGCCATCGATGAGCCGTTGATAGAGCTTTTCTTCTGCTGGGTTAAATTTTTTATGGCTAGGAGGCGGGATATGAGTATGTCGTGGAGCTAGTGGAGCGGTATCGTATATAGGTCGATTGGGTGTGGGGCTCGTGATGGCAAAGGGGGTGGTGGTGGGGTTGTATGAGTGTGTTCGTCCGTCACAGAAGCCTTAGCTTTGTCCCGGACGGCTGATTCTATCATCGTACGCACTTGTCCAAGGATGTTTTCTTGGAGGGTTGGGGCAAGTGCATCGTCGACCGCTTTGACGCTCTGGGACAAGGCCTCCTTTGTGAGAAACGGAGGCGAGAACCTACCGGAATCGTCACGAAGACGTTCCGTTGTCACCCTTCGGAGTAGGTAACCAAAGGGTAGCCTGCACTTACTATGGCAGGACTTCTGACCCCTAGCGACGCCACCGGGGTAGTGTTGCTACAGTCGTTGTGGCAGGTGCACTGAGATCTGTAGGGGAAATCACCAAACTGGAGCCACTAAGGCGACTGTTGACATCGCACTAGTTGGTGCGTCAAGTGGATGGCCGTTACCGTTGTTGTCTTTTATATTGTAGCGGGAGGACTTCCTTCCAATCCTCGAAGCACATCCATAATGGATCCGTCTATGTATGTTTCGGCAAGGTCACGAAGACCTAGGGTTCTCACTGTATGTGTCCTAATGGATTGGAAGAATATAGGCATAGTGGACCGTAGACCTAACATGAGCAAAGAATGGGCGGTGGTCAGGGGCTGTTAACCACCTAAATCTATATGTGTCGCCTTAGAGCGAGGCGGGAATAGTTGACGTGGTTCCCCTTGTGGGTTATTTGAGACATATGTCTGTTGGGAGATTGAGGAATGGCTGGGTGGGTTAGACTCGTGCGTTGTTGGGCTAGATGCGGTGACTCTACTCGGGAGTCGACCAAATCGACTCATGTTCCGATTGTAGTGGGTGGGGAGGCGGTGGGGAGGGCACGGGCGACGCTGCAGGTTTGTCCTTCGTCTGCTTTTTGCATTGCTCGCATTGGGTGCCCGTCACATCATAGATGATGTTTTTGACATCCTCAGTCTGGTTGCTTCTGAGGACTCCCCGACCGGTTCACTCATTGGACCTTCACGTTCACTCGGTGATGCTCCTGGAGTGGGCTCGACTGGGTCTGCCATAGCCGTGGGAGCGGGTCGAGAAAAACTTGTACTCCAGACAATACTTGATCACCGCTGGGTCCGCCTGGTTCTCCATCATTAGTAAGGCTTCCGGAATCGTCGAGAAAAACTTGTACTCCTTTGCCTTGTGGAAGTACTTCAGTACCGGTGCCAGGAAGCTCTTCGCATTTCGGAGGCAGGCGATTTCTGGGTTGTCCTCCATATAGTAGTCGATGAGGAGAGGCAGTCACCTCAGATACGGGACGACATGGGTCTTCTTGGCATTTCGTCGGTTGGCTAGTTGATCCACGAGGTCGTTCCGTACGAGCTTACCGTAGTCAACATTTCGCTTGTGCATGATTGCGTGGTAGATACTCAGAATGTTGACGTTGCACCTATCAAACCCGTTGTGTTTGGGTGACAAGCATCTGTTGACGATCCTGAAAAGTGTCCTCCACGGGTGCGGGATGCCTCCTAAGTGATAGCCTGACAGGCGAGTGAGGTCGGCGACGTGGCCTACTCGCCTGAGATCTTCGAGGAGGACGACATCCGAAGTGAGGTCCTCATAAGATTGCAACATCGGCAGTTGGAGGACTCTTCGGAGTATGGTCTTTGTAAGGAGCACGTCTGTTTTGTGGATTCTGGCCTTGAGTCTTGTTGTAGTCTTGACATTCGTCCTCTTGAGGGTACCCCCATAATTGTTGGAGGTAGACCTTTGTTACTTGCGTGTTGAGGGTGAATGTTGGCCACAATGGGTGCCTTTGAGTATGGCCACAACAACTTCGTCCTGACACTTGAATGTGCTCAGGTCTAGACCGAAGTTGTTCTCCACTTGTACCCATTTATTTTGCGGGTAGATTTCTTCTTGTGTTAAAGACGAAGCCATTTTACATCTGTAGAGGTTGGACAAAAGTGGAAAGGATTAGTGAAGTAATGAAGTCAATTATCAAACAGTTGTGTGGTGTTTTTCGAAAAAAAATTCTAAGACCTGTGTATCAAGTTTCTAAAATGTGTTAGGTGTTAAGTTGAATTGTAGTTCAAAAATCTCTAAGTTGTGTCAAAACTGGTTTTCACGTATTATATTTTCAAAAATATGATTTTCGATAAGGGTATGTTTTGAGAAAATTTTCAAGTCCAAAAAGGGTTCGCGTGTGCCCAGATGCGAAAATGTGATTTTCGAATGTTGAGTGTTCGAAAATTTTCTAACGTATGTAGGAAAAACGATTCTCGAAATCGGCAACGAAAAGTTTTATTTTCGAAAGCAGTAAATTGAAAAATTTCCCAAGTGTTTGTTCGAAAATGATTTTGAAAATCTTGATTTGCAAAAATATAATTTTCGAATGTAGAGTGTTCACGAATTTTTTCTGTCCGATAAGTTTTCGTAAATTAGATTTTCGAATGATATGATGTTCGAAAATTTTCCCGAGTGTTATTCGAAAGATGATTTTCGATATCAGTTTGCGAAAGAAAATTTTTTAACTACAGTTCGAAAGTCAGTTTGCGAAAGTTAGTTTCAAAGATGCTTTGGATGCGAAAATTTTCTAAGTGTTGAATGCGAAAGTTAGATTTTCGAAAGTCAGTTGTGCAAAAATCAATTTTCAAAATATTTATTGCAAAAATTGGTTTTCGAAAGTTCATTATGCAAAAATGTGATTTTCGAAACGCCATGTGAAAATTTTCTTAACTGTGGATTTTCAATACTGAAGGTGCGAAAATTGGATTTTTGAAAGTCATCTATGCGAGATTCGATTTTCGAAACATGTTATGCAAAAATCGATATGCGAAAGATATGATTGCGAAAATTTTCTAAGCGTAAAACTGATTTTCGAAAGACAGTTGCAATAACCGGATTTTCAAAAGTATAAAACTGATTTTCGAAAGACAGTTGCGAAAACCATATTTTCAAATGTCTTCTATTAAAAAATCGATTTTCTAAGGGGTTATGCGAAAATCAATTTGTGAAAGGGTATTTTCAAAACAGTTCCGAAAATCGATTTTTGAAAGCCGACTTTCGAAAATCAGGATTTTTGCAACAATTTCGAAACAAGTCTGAAACCCTAATAGCATGCGAAATTAAAAAATGGACGGATTTTACTGAAATTTTCGACTAATCTAAAGCACATAACATGATGTTAAAATCGAATTTATCAAGTAAACACGATTAAACACCAAAATTAACACAAAATCGACGGATTTTCGAAAGCAATTTTTGTGAAAATAAGGTTTTGCAAAAACAGTCGATTCGTGATGAAAACCCTTGAAATCTGAATTGATTTTACTTTTAATTTACGCGGAATTATAAAAACATAAAAAGAGGAGAGTTCATACCGTTTTCAACCAATCCGAGGATCTGAGAGTTCAATTTGTTTTCGACGTTTTTTGGGAATATTTTCGCAATCAATTGTCTTAAGCGGGTCATTTTCGAATGAGGTTTTGATATTACGTTTTGAAAAGCCCATCATACGAAAAGTCCAACAAGTAGTGTCTTTGCAAAATTTCTTAAGTATTTTTAGGTGAAATCTGGATAGTAAAATTACTAAAAATATCAAAGTAAAACTTCAAATTCCCTTAAAAAATTCAAAAAATACCCTCCCTTTAAAATTCAAAAGAGACTCCCTCTTTATTATTTATAAATTAATATACTCCCCCTATTATTCTAATCATAAAATTTTCCCCCTAAATTATATAAACGAAGCTCACCCTAAATCTAAGCACGTATTAAAGATACTTACACTTTATAAAAGACTTTTGAGATACAATCGCTTATTATTCGAGGTTCAGCATGCCTAACTCGGAAACAAGGAAGTGGAAGCATTTTTCATCCAGAACCTTGCTAAATACGTCGGCAAGCTGAAGCTCGTCCGTACAAAGTTCATTTCGATTGTGCCTTTTTCCACGTGATCCTTTATAAAGTGATATCTAATATCTATGTGCTTTGTGTGTGAATGGTGGTTAAGATTACATGTAATAGCTAGCACTCTTCGAGTCGCTATAAATAGGTACATTTTTTAAATCAAACCCGTAATTCCGTAGTTGTGTTCGCAACCACAGGATTTTAGAGCAACAACTGGTTGCAGCGACGTACTCCGCCTCGGCTATGGAGGTGGACACACAATTCTGTTTCTTTGATGAACAACTTACCAGTTTGTCAGCTAAGAATTGTATGCCCCCTGATGTACTTTTCCTGTCCATTCTACATCCTGCAAAATTTGCGTCAGCGTAACCAATTAACTGAAGCTAGAGTTTTTGGGATGCCATAATCCAAGTGTTGGAATTTCTTTTAGATACTTCCACGATCCTCTCACGGTTAGCATGTGTGACTCCTTTGGATTGACTTGGAATCGAGCACATAGGCACGTCGAGATTCATCGATACCTGGTTGGGTTTACTAGCTTTCCTGCTGAGGCCGAGTCTAGCTTGCACCTTGTGGACATCGGGGTACTCCTCGTTGTGAAGTTGTCCATGTTGTGGATGTACTTCGACTGATTTATGAAGATTCCTTCAGGTAGTTTCTTGACTTACAATCCGAGAAAGAAATAGAAATCTTCCATCATGCTCATTTCGAACTTCGTATTCATGAGATTGCTGAATCGTTTTGCACAACTTAGGATTTGTAGACCCAAAAATTATATCATCGACATAGATATGAACTAATAGAACTCATGATCTATGTCGTTTGATGAAGAGGGTTGTGTCGATCTTCCCTTTTGTGAAGCCTGACTTAACCAGAAAGTCTGAGAGCACCTCGTACATTGACTTCTCCTTTCAAGACACATAGTCAGGGTGAGATTCGCTCACGAATCCTTCGGGTTGCACCACATTGACTTCTCCTTTCAAGACACCGTTGATGAAGGATGTCTTGACATTCATTTGAAAGATAGTGAAGTTCTTGTGTGCAGCGTAGGCAAGAAATAAACGAATGGCTTCGATTCGAGCTACGGGTGCGAAGGTCTCGTCATAGTCGATTCCTTCTTGTTGGTTGTAGCCTTTTACCATCAATCGAGCGTTGTTTCTTATCACGATCCCATCTTTATCCTTTTTGTTCTTGAAGACCCACTTTGTACCGATTATGGTTTTGCCCTGGGGTCTTGGGACTAATCTCCATACCTTCAATTGCTCGAATTGATGAATTTCTTCCTACATGGCGTTTATCCAGTCAGGGTCTGCTAAAGCCTCTGCTACCTTGGCCTTGGTTCTTTCTGACTTAGGAAGCATGCATAGAGATTCTCGTTGGTGGTTAAAGACTGTGTGCTTACTCCTAGATTTGGAGCTCCAATTATTTGAGATGTTGGGTGAGCTTGTATCCATTTTCTTTCATATGGAAGTGGTTGATGAGATCCTTTATTATTTGGTTCCTCACCCAGCACTGTCTCATTTGTACTAGAGATCTCAATTGGGGCTTCAACTTCTCCTTCTGAGTTATCTGTCAGGGGATTTTCTTCTTCTTCGGTATTTTCTATTTGGGGAGTAGTAGTCGCTTGAGGTTAAGTCGTTGTAGAATCTCCACCTGCTCGAATTTATTGTACTAGTGGTGGGGCCGATGCTTCACTACTTGGGTTATTTTTAGGAGGACTTGATTGTTGACGAGAGCGAGTGTAGAGGTGTTCGAATAATAAGTCTACCTCTTCGTCTTTATATATCTGCAAAATAAATGGTCCTTCCTCGGATGTAGGACTGTATTGATCTTCTGTCAACACTCTTATTAGTTCGAGTTCTGGAATGATTTGTACAGTAACCATTTATGGCGCTTTGTCGAACGTCACGTTTGTGCTTCCATGACAGTGCTTTTCTGTTTTAGGTAGACTTTGTAGACCTCTGACGTGGCTGAATATCCAATGAACAACCCTTCTAATGCATTTGGATCGAATTTTCCTCGGTCTTCTCTATCATTTGCAACGAAGCACTTGCAGCCAAAGACTCGAATGAATCCAATGTTGGGTATTTTGTGGTTGATGAGCTCGTACGGAGTTCTCCCAAATCTCTTGTGAATGCTCCTCATGTTCTGAGTGTAGCAGGCTGTGTTGACTACTTCAACCCAGAGGAAGTGTTGAAGGCTCGAGTGGATCAGCATCGTCTGTGCTGCTTGTACTAGAGTACGATTCCTTCTCTCCACTACTCCATTTTGTTGAGGAGTCTTAGCAGCTGATAATTGCTGAGAGATTCCAAGTGATGAGTAAAAGTCACTGAGCAGCTTGTTCTTGAACTCAGTGTCATTGTCAGTACTAATCACTTGGACGTTACATTTGAGCATATTTTGAGTTTTCTTCACAAATGCGATGATCATGTCTGATGTCTCGTCCTTCGTCCTTAGAAATCTAGTCCAAGTGTAGCGAGAGAAGTCGTCCAAGCGAGAGAAGTCGTCCACAATCACTAGAACATACTTTCGTCCATTGATACTTTGTACTCTCATCGGCCCACATAGATCCATGTGTAGTAGTTCTAGTGGCCGGGAGGTCGAGGCTGTGTGCTTTGTCTTGTGGATGCTTTCTTTATCTTCTCCATTTTACATGAGGGGCAGAGATGCTCCTTGTCATACTTCAAGGCTGGCAATCTTATGACTAGCTTGTCAGATTTTAGCTTGTTTAGTGTATTGAAATTGAGGTGGGACATTCTTTGATGCCTAGGGTCACTTTGTTGAAGCGAGGCCTTCGTCATCAAGCATATGGCGGACAAGGGGTGGACGGTATTTAGGTTGATGGTGTAGAGATTTGACTTCCTCGTTCCTGTAAGGAGCTATCTTCCACTCTCGTTGCATGGAAATTGATCTTCAGCCTTCTGTCATAGAAATGGCCAATAGTGAAGAGGTTGTGACTTAGACCGTCCACGTATGAGACATCCTTGATTGTCACGTTGTCATGAATGAGATCTCCATGTCCTAGGATTGGAGCTGATTGGTTGTTCCGAAAGCGCACATTTCCAACGAATCTTTCGGTGTAGTTGTTCAATAGCTTCTTCCTTTCAGTCATGTGTGTGGAGCAACCTGAGTCGAGGTATCACACATGATGGATCTGCAAAACAAATTAAAGGGTTTTAGGTACCCATTTAAGGTGGGTCCTCCCTTATTAGCCTTAAAAGCTATGCATGCACTTTCGTAGATTCGTGTCCTA
This sequence comes from Linderniella brevidens, assembly GCA_004919715.1. NCBI lineage: Eukaryota > Viridiplantae > Streptophyta > Magnoliopsida > Lamiales > Linderniaceae > Linderniella > Linderniella brevidens. The sequence goes on from SWDC01000148.1 coordinate 13,277,610, forward strand.
AGTCGGATTTCGATGTATCTATAGCCTTATTAAAGAACTTAGGTACCCAAATCTTTTCAATTCCTAACGTATGGCATTGTTTAGTGCTAGATGCAAGCTCTTATTTGGTTACCCATATTTTTTTAATTCCTAGAACTTTAGCTTTAGCTTCAGTTTTACGGTGCTTTGGCTTCTTGACTATACGTTCTTTCTTCTTGTCGGGTTTAGACCGTGACGTGCGAGAAGAACATATTGTTCTCTTTGTTGTGTTAGTGATTGCTTTTCTATGACGAGAAATTAAAACAAGTGCATCATCATGACAATAGAAAGAATTTAAAAGCTTAGATGTTCTCATAGGCCCAAAAACAGGAAATAAAGATTGAAATGTAGCTACTCGAGTTTTGACACATGAAAGACGCCTATTACAAGGTTTTGAACGATAAGCTTCTAAAGAAACTAGCTCCTTCTTTCTAGAAGAAGGAGCGACGTCTTCTAATGATAGGTCGTCTTCCGTGGCTTTCTTCTTCCCCTTTCTACTTAGATCTGGTCCTGTGGGTACATGCAAAGATGATGAGTTAGTGAGTTTGTTTTTGCTAATGACAATGCTTCCTTAATGTTCTAGTCTCAGTGAGGGTTTCTATTTGTGGTTTGAGAAGAAACATATTTCTAAGGGTTGAAGCTAGATTAGTGATGATTAGCTTTTCAAGTGAAGAAATTTTACTTAGTAGTATTTTATTCTCCACCTGAAAAACGTTCCTTTCCGACTCTAAGGTTGAGCGCAAATAAGTGATTTCCCTGATTATTGCTGGTATATAAGTACTATAAGTTCTAGGTCTTCCTGTGTCAGTGGATTCTTCTTCGACGATCGTTGTTTCAGAAGAGGGTGAACAAATGGGTAGATAGTGATTGGACAAAGGTATTCTTGTCTTATAACTCCCGTTCAGTTCAGCATAATCAAACGACGCTTCGGCCCCTGCCTTTGTATGTCTCTTTGTCTTCTCGAGATCATCAATTTCTGATGATCTCATGAAGGACATTAGACGAGGTAGGTTTAAACCTAGATAGCTAGTGTCGTAAAGAGGTAGGGGCTTCTTTTCAACTGGTTGATCGTTGGTTTGAACCCTAAGCCTTCACGAGGGTTGTAAAATCTCGTGTCCCTAGGCTGGTTGAAGAAGATCGTTTGGTCTGTTTGCCCTCTTTTCGTAAGAATATCCTATAGACTTTTAATCTTAGAGTATATTTTCCTACGTTCCCCATTCATCAAATTGTACTCGCTAGTCTTAGTTATTCGCTCGTCTTCACTCGTTTTCAAACTAGCTGTTAACTCGCTAACCTGTGCTTTTAGCTTCTCTATTTGTAAATCACGACTTTCGACTCTCAATTGCGTAGCTTCCAACTGGCAATTGAGTTCCTTTTTCTCTCAATTGCTTAAGCAAACACTTGTGATTATCGTCTAAACGAGCTTCCAAGTCCTTTATAGTCTTTTTGTGATCTATAAAGGTGCTTTTGGCTTGCTCATAAGTATAGAGACTATTGGTCAAAGCATTAATCTTTGATTCAGAATTAGCTAAGCTAGCCTCAGAGGTGGCTAAACTAATTTCTAATCTGATAACGTTTTCATATGCTATAACTAAGGTGGCTTCGGTCTTAACTTATTTTTTTCTATTGACCTGATATTTTTACGTTCCTTACGAAAGACTATTTTTTTCTCGAAGTTCTAAAAATATGCTAAGGTCAAAAGATTCTACCTCCCTCCCCGACGTCGATGCTTCGCCTTCACCGTCAACGAATTCTGGCTCCTTCTCCTCTTTGCCCGACTCAGCTCCCTCCACGAAGGCCATCAAGGCTACGTTCTCTGGCTTGCTTTTTGAGGTGTCCTTGAACCAGTGGTCCTGCTCAGCCATCAGTGCTACGCCACTTTTCTTTTGCCTCAAGAGCTGAACCTTCCTCGTGTAATACTCCTCGTCATTCTTTTTTGGAAGGAAGCAGTCTTTCTCCCAGTGCTCGGGCTTGCCACAATTGTAGCATTTGTTAGGTTCAATGGAACTCTTTGTCTCCGACTGCTGAGGAGGTTTTGGTGGTTGTCTGGAGCTGGATGAGACTCTCTGTTTGTTTGAAGACGACGACGACTTCTTAAAGAATTTCTTGCACATCATCTTCGTTATAAGAGCCATCTACTTCTCGAGATCTCTGAATTCAGGGTCAGACTTTGATCCAGAGTCTTCACTTTCTGACGAACTGAGAGGCTTCACAGACTTGTTCTTCCCATATTTAGTGCTCCTCTTGAGCGTGTTGTCGGTTACTAAGGTGAGTGGGTCTATCACTGCCTTGCTCCTTTGTTCGTCAATTTCTTCGTTGATATTATCGGCGTGCTACTCAAGACTCTCATAGATGCTATGGATATTAATCGCATAGAGGTCCTTGTTCTGCCTGAAGTTGGTGGCTATTTTCTTCCATTCCGACAGTAGTGATGTGAGGAATTTGACATTCAGTTCCATGTTCGTCCTTGTGACGTTGATCTTTCTCGTCTCATTCACTTCGATCATGAACCTTCGATAAGTTTCTCCAATTTGTTCTCCGGGCGAGGGTGTTGGCTTTCTTAGCTCTCAGTCCGACCTCCGTTCCATGCATCCTCTTTGTGACATCATCCCATATTTCTTTGGCCGTTTGGAAGCTATCGACTTGGATGAAGATGTCATTAGTCAGAAGATAGGTCTTTGCAAGGAGGTCGGCTCTGGCTCTTTTCTTCTCAGCATCATTGTACTCGGCCGGTGTTTTGAGTACTCTTGTTGGGAGAACTAAGGGGGTCGCATGTGCATCGCCAAGGATGGTCGTCCAAAATCAAGCTGGTCCGTCTTCTAGGGAGCGGATGATGTCATCTCCACTCTCTTTTATTCCGATGAAGTTCAGGAACCTGCTCCTCCAAACGGTAAATTCTTCCCATCTCAGTTCTAGTGGACGCACGCCACTTTCCATGGCTAGAGTGTCCATTGTTCGTTTTGGATGTTTGGATCTTTACGTGTGTCATTGATTGTGTTTGTGTATGTGTATGTGTTCGGGTGAGATTTTGGATTTTGTTTCTCAAAAATGTGGTTGCAAAAATGTAGTTTCAAAATATTTTTGACTGCGAAAATTGAGTTGTGAAAATAGGGTTTCGAAAAATTTTATCGAAGTAATTTTCGAAGTAATTTTCAAAATGAGTTTGACAATTTTGTCGAAGTAATTTTCGATGTAATTTTGGAAATGAGTTGGACAATTTTGTCGAAGTAATTTTCGAAGTGATTTTCGATTAGGTTTCGAAAATTTTCGTTGCGAAAATTATTTTTGAAGTCAAGTGTTGCAAAAATAATTTTCGAAAGTCTAGTAGTTGCGAAAATAATTTTCGAAATATGGAATTTTCGAAATGAGGTATAGTTTCGAAAAATATTTTCGAGTGAGCTTTGCAAAACAATTTTTGAAACTATTTTCGAAATAAATTTTCCAGAGTTCGAAAATGAGTTTCGAAAACTTATAAACCCAGATTTTGCTATAAAATCACTCAAACTTGATGAAAAATAATGGTTCTATTACAGAAACTCTCGGAAATATCTTATAACACTAGACGAGTTTAAAGCTAAGCAAAATAAGCACGATTTTACTCAAAAATATTAAAGAACAAGATAATATCGCAAACAACAATAAAAACTTGCGAAAATGAAGAGCAACCTTGCGAAAATCCAAAATCTAAATCCAATCGATCACGTCTGGGCTCTGATAACACTTGTAGGTTACCATACACCTTAACGATCAACAATGGGGGAATCAAATAGTAATTTAGTGAGTTTTACCTTGAATGCGTGTTTAGTGCGTGTTCTTTAGCTAGAGAGAGAAGCGGCACAAGTTTCAAGGAAATTCTATTTTATGATTCACACTAATTAAAGTGTAGGGTTTAAGTATTTTATGTTAAATATAAATTAATATATCTTATTGTATTCATACACCTTAGTCAAACGAGTTGCTTTTAATTCCTCTCATCATGTTAAGATACCGCATCATATTATTTTCAGTAAACATCTTGGTCATTTTTCTTCATATTAAGGATGCCCCTTTTCGCATAGGTTCGGGTGTATTATCATATTATTTTGGTAAACGCATGACTAATATTGCAAAATAATAAAATAACGATTAGGCAATATTTGAGCGATCGTAACCTAATTGCTTAACTTATTAAAATTTTCAGTGTGAACGAAGTAATAAATATTTAAGATAGGGTTTTATCGTGTGCTGAAGCTAGTATATATTTGCGAGAAGGAAATCTCACATCAGATTATCAGAGATTCGGAAGTATTTGTCCACACGCAACTACGACACATGAACCTAATTTTCGGTGTATTGTTATGTTGTGTTATATATATGCTTCGTTGTTGACATTGATATTTTGGAAGGTACGAATTATTTGGTATGAATAATCGTACCTCGGGTGCGAGTCTCCGTATGTAATATTTTAATTGTTTTCATTTGGTGAGATATGAACATATATGATTTATCGTGAACTACTTGTTATCTCATGCATTGTATCGGTCTGCATTGTACGTTGAACATTCCATGATGTACATATGGTTGCATAAATCTTTTTGGGCAATTGTTGAGTATGCAAGGATTGTTAGGTTATATTGTGAGACGATGCTACGGTATACGAGTCTAGTGTTTAAGAGTCTTATAGTGAGGTAGTGGCGTGGTCGTTACAAATTCGGTTGCTACGGAGGACTCCACAGTGGGTGACCTCTCATAACCCTCACTTTCGCTCGCGGATGCTCCGGGGTTGGGCTCAGTTGGGTCTGCCGGAGCCATGGGAGCGGTGCTGTTATTCGTCAGACGGTATGCTTGAATTGATGGATCCGTCTGGTACGCAAGGCGCAAGAGAGGCTCTGGGACCAACATCGATGGGTATAGTGGCTCTCTTGAGTTGTCCTTCGCTTTGTGAAAGTATTAGAGTATCGGCGCTAGGTAACTCTTGCATCTTGGAGTCTTGGGAATTCCGGGTGGTTCGTCAAAAGTAGTTGATCAGGAGTGGGAGCCACCAAAGGTATGGAACACCCTGAACCTTCTTGGGTTTGTCTCGTAGTTGCATTTGGTAGAGGAAGTTTTTCTAGATCAGTTGGGCGAGTCAACATCTCGGCTGAATAATATACTGTGGTAGATGCTCATGATGTTGACGTTCCCTCTGTCAAAACCAGTGTTTGGGTGACAGGTTCTTGCTCACGATCCCAAAAAAAAGGTCTTCCACCGGTGAGGGATTCCACCATTTTGTAATTGGAGATCACCTTTAGGTCCATTGCGTAGACAACTCGTTTGAGGTCTTTTACTAAGTCTGCGTCGGTGGGTAGGGCCTCGTAGGTTTGATGCATCATCAACTTCAGAACTCTTCATAGAATCGTCTTGTTTAGGGTCACCGTTGTGGTATTGAGGGTGGCCTTCAACTTTAGGGAGTTTGTTGCATTGGCCTTCCGTATGGTTTCCCAGAATTGTTGAAGGTAAACGTCTGGGACTTTGGCAGTTAATGTGAAGGCCGGCCAAAGCTGATGATCCTTTAGGATGGCTATTACGACCTCGTCCTTGCATTTAAAGGTTGACAGGTCGAGGCCGAAGTTGTTTTCTTTGATTTGAAGCCACTTCTCTTGCGGGGTAGAAAGAGTTCGAAGAGGATGTCATTGATTCTGAGAAATGGACGAAAGATAAACTTGTTAGTCAAAAATCGTAAGTAAATGTCCAATTTCATGTTTTAATTTTGAGGCAGGACTTAGTTATTTGAGTTTTATTAGTAGATAGAAAATTTTCTAAGTCCCGGCTTTTATGCGTTGCTTACGGTTTTCAAGTTATGAAGGTTGTGTTAATATGATTTTTCGAAGTTGTTTAAGTGTGGATATAATGCTAAGTACGGATTTTCGAAAGATGGTTGGCAAAAATTTTCTAATTATGTTATCTCAAATCGGGTTTGGAACCCACATTTAGCATTTCGAAGAATTGTTTGTGTGTTTGTGCGAAATGTGGTGATGTGCAATTTTTTTCTAAGGCTAATGCAAAAATATTGTTTTGAAAGATATTTGCGTTTGAAATTTTTCTAATTGTATAGCGCAGAAATCTGATCTTCGCACCAAATCACTTTGAAAGTCGGGAATTTTCGCCGTGAGTTACGAAAATTGGGGATTTTTTCATTGTCTTACGAAAAGCAGGATTCTGCAGGGGACATGAAAAAATTGGGGATTTTCGCAACTGGTTGCGAAAAGTTAGATTTTTGTAACCCCTAAAGCAAACTTTAACTAGTGCAAAATCGAAACTTAACAAAAATTTGCAAAAATGTTCGAAAAACATTAACATAGAACGTCGATTTACCAAAGACCGAAGCTTGGAAACGCAATCGAACTAAGCCCTACTTTGAAAAAGGATTTGATAAAAATATGAGGGTTCCAAAAATATTTTTTGATGATGAAAGTGTGTAAAATCGGAGTCGATTTCGATTGTAATTGATACAAATATTTCAAAAACGTAGATGATTTTGGGTGGCTCACCTTTAATTTGCGAAAATCTGAAAGATTTATGAAGATTCGGGTGTTTTCGGCTTTTGAGAGCGTCGTGAGGGTTTTTGCAAGTGCTGATTTTCGAAAGTGAGATGTATTTTCGCAGCTATTGCAATTTAAGGCTGCAAAAATCCCATCTTGCGAAAATAACACTGTGCGATAAACTTTTTCAGCAAAAAGTATTAAGTGTTTTTAAGTGAGGAGTTGATTAAAAATATTATTATAAAATGAGAATAATATGAAAATTAGTTATCATAAATACATATTATATATATATATATATATATAGAAAAAAGAAGAAGAAATTAACACTAATATTGTATCATAGAAATATCTCCACTCCCCCTTAAAAAATTCAATAAACGCTCCCCATTGAGCATATAAAGATAACTTCCCCTCAATTAAATAATTATTTATCCCCCTCAATTTTCAAGAAGTTACTCCCCCTGAATATAAGCACATGAGCATAAATTTACAACATAAAAGATCTGGGAGGCACAATTGATCAAGAGTCGAGGTTTAGCATGCCTAACTTAGAAACAAGGAAGTGGAAGAGTTTCTCATCCAAAGCCTTTGTAAATAAGTCGGCTAGCTGCAACTTGGTGCAAATAAAGTACATATCAATTGTGTCTTTTTCCAGATGATCCTTTATAAAGTGATACTTAAGGTCTATGTGCTTGGCGCGTGAGTGGTGTACAAGATTGCATGTTATAGCTATTGCACTCTTAGAGTCACTATAGATGGATATATTATTTAGATCAAACCCGTAGTCCCGTAGTTGCTTTCGCATCCAAGGGACTTGAGGGCAGCAGCTAGCGGCGGCAATGTATTCAACCTCTGCGGTGGAGGTTGATAAGCAATTTATTTCTTGGATGACAAACTTACCAGTTTGTCCAATAATTGCGCTCCACCGGATGTGCTTTTATCCATTCTACACCATGCATAATCTGCATCAGTATAGCTAATTAAATTAAAACCCATATTTTTAGGGTACCATAGTCCGAGTGGTTGATTAACTTTGAGATATTTCATGATTCTCTTCACGGCTATCATGTGTGACTCCTTAGGATTTGGCTTGAAAGCGGGCTCACATGCACGTGGAGAACATGATGGCGGGCCTACTTGCGGTGAGGTAGGGCAGTGAGCCGATGATCCGTTGATACGTTGTTGGGTTGAATGGCTTCCCGAAGGGATCCAAGTCAAGCTTGCAAGTACTGGACATTAGTGTGCTCTTTGGGGTGCATGTATCCATGTAGTATTTTTTCAAGATGTCATAGATGTACTTGGATTGGCATAGGAAGATTCCATTCGAGAGTTGCTTGACCTGAAATCCGAGGAAGAAGTTACCTCCCCTCATGCTCATCTCGAATTTAGTTTTCATGTTCTCCGAATTGCTTGCACAGCCTTGGATTTGTAGACCCGAAGATAATATCGTCAACGTAGACTTAAATGAGAAGGAGGTCTTTACCGCTTCGTCGGATGAAGAGAGTGGTAGTGGTGTCTATCTTTCCTTTTGTGAAGCCTGACTCGGCCAAAAAGTCAGATAGGACATCGTACCAAGCTCGGAGAGGTTGTTTTAGTTCATAGAGTGCCTTGCCAAAGTAGTAGACATAGTCAGGGTGTGCTTCATTTACGAACCCTTCTAGCTGAGCCACATAAACTTCTTCCTTCAAGACAGCGTTTAAAAAGGTCGTCTTGACATCCATTTGATACATGGTGAAGTTTTTTAGGTGACGTAGGCAAGGAAGAGTCTGATGGCTTCGATTCGGGAAATAGGAGCAAAGGTCTTGTCGTAGTTGATCCCTTCCCGTTGGTTGTAATCCTTAGCCACTAATCGAGCCTTATTTTTGATGATACCCTCTTCATCCTTATTGTTCTTGAAAACCCATTTCGTACCAATAATGGTCTTTCCTTTGGGTCTTGAGACTAATCTCCAAACCTTCAGTCGTTCAAACTAATCGATTTTCTCTTGCATTGCCGTTATCCAATCGGGATCGGTTAATGCCTCGGGTACTTGTGTTGGCTCGTTTTGACTTAGAAAACAAGTAAATGGACCTTCATGGGCCGTTTGGTTGAGATCTCTTATGATCTGATTCGTGGGATGAGCTCGAGTCCACTTTCTTTCATGTGGTATAGGTTGTACGACATGGTCGTCATTTTGTGGATCGACGAACTCCACTTCATTTGTAGTGGAGATCTCTATCGGGGGGTTTACTTCCGTTTTTTCATTTTTTCGTTTCCTCCATTCCCGCTAGGTAATTTGTTTTCTTCATCTGCAGTGACTTCTGTTTCGTGAAGTGTAGGTGCTTCATTGGTCACGGTTGGTTGTTCTACTTGTAGTACCGATGCGTCACTGCCGGAAATGGTTTGTGGAGGGACTGATTTTCGACGAGGATTTATATAGAAGTGCTTGAATAGAGTGTCCAGACCGTCATCTTCTTCTATCTCTGATGTGGATGTCCCTTCCACAGGTGTAGAACTGTGTTGATCTTCTGTCAACACTCTAATAAGTCCGGGTTCTGGACTAATGTGTACAGAAGTCATTGTTGGAGTTTCGTCGAACGTGGCGTTTGTGCTTTCTATAATTGTCCTTCATTTCTTTAGGTAGACTCGATACGCTTTAGATGTCGTGGAATATCCTATAAATACGGCTTCGAATGCTTTAGCGTCGAACTTTCTTCGGTCTTCTCTATCGTTTGCAACGACGCACTTGCATCCGGAGACTCGACGAAAACCTATATTTGGAATCTGTTGGTTGATAAGTTCGTATGGAGTCTTCTCAAAGTTGGTTCCCCATGGATAATTGTTGAACCCATCATAGTCATTCACCTAATCAAGCACTATACTATCAATGAGCACGCTCCTTCGGGAACTTCTTCGTTTCAGCACTCTGCAACAAATATGTTATTAGTTGACTTCTGATGATGTCCCACTTGGTAATGACTTCTTGTAGATGACCCTCTCTTTCTTCGGAAAATGTGTGGAAAGAAAGTTTACGTTCTTTTGAACGTCTCTAGGCTTTGAACATCTAACTCTCGTTAATAGGCAGACTTTTGTACGGGAAAAACGTATTAGTCGTTTCTCTACAACCATCCACATATCATCACTATCATCCAATACACTTTGAGATTTCATCAAATACCAAATAGGCTGGCCTGATAGGTTGGATTTTCTGCTGACCGATTTAGCGAAGGGAGATCTTGCATCGAATTCTTCTAACTCAGCCTTGTTGAGCTTGCTAATGATACAGGTGCTCATTTCTTTTCATTCAACAAAAGACTATTAATTTACACGGCTGGACAAACCTTTATAGAATTGGAGTGTCCAATATTTCCTGGTAGATTATCATTTCAACTACCAGAATGTCTTAATGATATAAATCAGTGTAAGGAACCATTATTAAATGATTATGTTATAAAACTATTATAATTGGACAATAACAGAAATATAAACACGGGATTGTAGAGAGATAATAATGTTTTCGATATGATTCAATACAAATACATCGGTCTATTTATAGTTGAAAAATTTCTACTATTTCATCTAACATTTACAATATTAAATACATCTTATCTTATCTTATCTCATCTCATCAACAATCAAGTAACTTTCACAACATTAAAAACATCCACATATTATTTATAATAATTTCATAATACCCCCCCTTGGATGTTTTCCAAATAATTTGCCTCATTAAAATAAAACCTTACTAGGAAAAACCCAATGGGATAAAAATCTAGTGAATGAAAAAGAGTACATAATTTCTTTTGATACGCTTTCATTTGTTGCCTCATTAAAAACCTTACTGGGAAAACCACATGGGAAAAATCACAGTGAAGGGAAAAAGAGTGCAACGCGTATTTTCTCCCCCTGATGATAACATCATTATAAATCTCGGAGTCTTCGAACTCCAATTGAATATACCAATTTCCTGAAACTAATTGGGGGAAGTGCTTTCGTAAAAAAATCTGCAAGATTTTCACTTGATCGCACTTGTTGTACATCAATATCACCATTTTTCTCCAAATCATGGGTGAAGAAAAATTTCGGTGAAAGATGCTTTGTTCTATCCCCTTTAATATATCCTTCCATTAATTGGGCAATACATGCCGCATTATCTTCATATAAGATCGTTCAAAGTAATTTCTCATAAAGCAACCCACAAGTCTGTTGGATATGCTCAATTATCGATCGCAACAAAACACATTCTCGGCTAGCTTCATGAATAGCGAGAATTTCCGCATGGTTAGATGAAGTAGCTGTTAAGGTTTGTTTTACTGACCGCCATGAAATAGCGGTTCCACCATATGTAAATAAATAACCTGTTTGCGATCGAGTATTATGTGGGTCAGACAAATATCCAGCATATGCATACCCAACTAAATTTGCTTTCGACTCATTATAATAGAACAATCACATATCAGATGTTCCTTTAAGGTATCGAAAAATCCATTTAACTCCATTCTAGTGTCTACGAGTCGGCGAAGAAGTATATCTTGTCAATAAGTTTACAGCGAACGCTATATCAGGTCGCGTATGACTCGTAAGATACATTAGTGCTCCAATAGCACTAAGATATGGTACTTCAGGACCAACTAGCTCTTCATCATTTTCGCGTGGTCTGAAGGGATCTTTATTTACGTCTAAAGATCTAACAATCATTGGAGTATCCAGTGGATGAGATTCATCCAAGTAAAATCTTTTCAATACCTTTTTTCGTATAAGTCTCTTGATGTACAAATATTCCACTTTTCAAATCTTCAATTTGAAGTCCAAGACAAAATTTTGTTTTTCCGAGATCTTTCATTTCAAACTCCCTTTTCAAACAATCAACAACTTTGGTCAACTCTTCAGGAGTTCCAATTATATTGATATCATCAACATAGACTGCTATAAGGACAAACTCATTTTTACATCTTCTCATAAATATGCAGGGACAAGTTTGATCATTCCGATACCCTTCTTTTACTAAAAATTCACTTGGCGATTATACCACATTCGCCTAGACTGCTTTAATCCATAAAGAGATTTATTCAACTTAATTGAGTACTCGTTTCTGGGCCCTGAATTTTTAGGCAACTGAAATCCCTTGGGAAGCTTCATATATATGTCACTGTCAAGTGTTCCATATAGATAAGCAGTGACAACATCCATAAGACGCATATCGAGACATTCTCTTACTGCCAGACTCACTATATAACGAAAAGTAGTTGCATCCACCATAAGAGAATACGTCTCCTCATAATCAATACCTGGTCGTTGCGAAAAACCTTGCGCAACAAGCCGTGCTTTGTATCTTACAATTTCGCCGTTTTCATTCCTCTTTCTAATGAAACCCATTTATATCCAACCGGCTTTACATTTTCTGGTATACGGACTACAGGTCCGAAAACTTTTCGTTTCTCAAGTGATTTCAATTCCGCCTCAATTGCATCTTTCCATTTTGGCCAATCATTTCTTTGTCTGCATTCTTGTACAGACTTTGGTTCATGATCCTCATTCTCATTAATCTCATTCGTTTCATGTAGCGCTACGTTAAATGAGAATTTATCGTCAACGTTGACTTCATCTCGGTTCCATCTAATTCCATTATGGGCATAGTTTATCGAGATCTCTTCATTATCATTATTTTCTGAACGTTCAGGTACATGAGTTTCATTCTCATTGCCCATCGACTCTTCTCTAGTCGATAAATCCTCGGTTGGACCATTCTTATTATTATTTGTTCCTTTTCTTTTCCGAGGATTTTTATCTTTGGAACCCGGGGGCCTACCACGCTTTAGCTGTGGCTTAGGCTCGATAATATGTTCTGCAGGAGCATTAACAGCTGGTATATGTGACTTTGTCACTCTTTTAAGGTCAGTAAAGCTTTCTGGCAGTTGATTAGCTAAACTCTGTAAATGAATTATCTTTTGAACTTCTAGTTCACATTCTTTAGTTCGAGGATCATAATGATTTAGCGATAATTCATTCCAACTAACATTTCTCTCCAGATGTTTCTTTTCTCCCCCTAATGTCGGAAAATTCAATTCATCAAAATGACAGTCGGAAAATTTGGACGTAAATAAATCTCCAATTAGAGGTTCCAAATACTTTATTATCGATGGAGATGCATATCCGACATATATTCCCAACCTCCTTTGAGGTCCCATCTTTGTTCGTTGTGGTGGAGCAACTGGAACATATACTGCACATCCAGAAATTCTTAGATGGGAAATATCTGGTTCCTGACCATGAATCATTTGTAATGGGGAGACATCATTATAACTTGTTGCGATGCGGATTAGTGTTGATGCGTGCAATATAACATGTCCCCAGCAAGACGAGGGAAGATTCGACTTCATCAATAATGGTCTTGCAATTAATTGCAAGCGCTTAATCAACGATTCTACAATACCGTTTTGCGTATGAACATGTGGCACGGGATGCTCAACATCAATTCCGATAGATATACAATAATCATTAAATGCCTTGGAAGTAAATTCAGCAGCATAATCAAGGCGTATTTTCTTTATCGGATAATCTGGAAAATGTGCTCTTAGTCGTATCATTTGTGCAAGCAATCTCGCAAACGCCATGTTGCGTGTTGATAACAAACATACATGAGACCATCTAGTCGATGCATCAATTAATACCATGAAATACCTAAATGGTCCACATGATGGATGTATCGGTCCGCAAATATCACCATGTATACACTCCAAAAATGTTATGGATTCATTCTTTATTTTCGCTGGTGATGGCCGAATAATTAACTTCCCTTTAGAGCATGCGACACATGATAATTCATTACTTTGAAGAATCATCTGGTTCTTCATTAAATGCCCACGTGAATGCTCAATTATTTTCCGCATCATAATTACACCGGGATGGCCCAACCGGTCATGCCAAACATTAAATGTACTGTCATTAGTAAACTTCTGGTTTACGGTAGCATACGATTCGATCGTTCTAAGATATGTGTAATACAACTTAGAGTCAAATGAAAGTAACCATAATTCTTTTATCATTAGAAACCCCCTTTGTAATGTACAAATATTCAACATCTGCTTTTTCTGCAGTCTCAACATGATATCCATTATGTCGAATAGCTTTAAAGCTCAATATATTTCTTTGGAGAATATAAAGCGTTTTTAGTTATCAGCCTTGTTCCTCTGGGTAGTAATCTTCTTTTGTAAAACTTTAAAGAAAAATTACAATTAATCTTCTTTTGTAAAAATCCTTACGAAAAATAAAGTCCACATCCCGAAGAGTGCCATCATAATAATAGTAGTCAAAAGATCAATCATCAGGTAGAGCGACATCTTTCTATCACAAAATATATTTCATAATAAACATATATTATAACATAAAAAATATCGTAATTAATAACTCTCGTAAAATCTTGGTAAAAACATAATCCATATATAGATAATTATCGCCGTGAGTAGAGTAAGAATCAGGAGATCAATCATCGTATATAGCAACATCCTTCAAAATATAAAATATATTTCGGTAATCATAATAATGAAAAATATTACAATTAATAACTATATTTTGGAAACAACTATAAAAATATTATCCACCACCCGATAAGTATCACGGTAAATAAAGTAAGAAGCGAAGATTCATCTTTGTATAAAACGACATGATTCTATAATAAGAAAATCATAATAATCAGATATGTATAAATTTAATTTCTCCCAGTGGTAATAAATTTGTTCATCCGTATAGTCACAAAATATATATGATATATTTTGAGATATCAATAAAATAAATAATATTATTTAAATCGCTCTTTTCAAAATCTCGTCAAAAATAAAATTCCACTCGCCACCACTGGGATTCGAAATCTGGACCTCACATCACTTGTAGTGACGATATTCCGCGAAACCACTCAAGTTAAGGCGTTTTAGTGGTATATATGTTATATTTATATAATTTAAATTGTCCGTAACATAAGTGTACGAGTGTTATAAATAAACTTACCGTACACAAAATAAAATTACCATACATCGATTATAGTTGTATAAGATCTTGTTCGGAGGTTGATCGTTGCCGGAGAGCGCTCGTGCTTATAAAGTGTTATAAAACTATTATAATGGGACAAAAACAGAAATATAAACACGGGATTGTAGAGAGACAATAATGTTTTCGATATGATTCAATACAAATACATCGGTCTATTTATAGTAGAAAAATTTCTACTATTTCATCTAATATTTACAACATTAAATACATCTTATCTTGTCTTATCTCATCTCATCAACAATCAACTAACTTTTACCATATTAAAAACATCCACATATTATTTATAATAATTTGATAATAATTATAAAAATATTCAAAGAATAATATGGAAAAACAGAATGTAACCCATCCAAACGTACTTATAGATTTCTACTTAAAGAAAGCGACAGAGCTAAGAATTACAACATACGCAAGAAAAAAAATTATGCATAGATGTTCCCACTATTTACGCCATTGCAATCCCTACTAAGTTCAACGTGATTGGGTAGTGTGATACCGACTTTCCTGAACAGTAACAAACGTTAAATAAAGCTGCATCTAAAATTGGAAATTCATAAATCGTTGGCTAACCTGACCGTCCAACATGGGCCATTCATAATCAGTCTAATAAATTGGTACACAAAAATTTCAAATCATTGGATTGACCATGTACGATTTGGGCTAAGTGCTTTTCTACTGGTTCACGACTTAATTAATTGAAGAAACGGCATTACTTAAAGATAAGTTCTCTTTCTAATATATTTACTGAATCCTACGAACTTTAGTTTATATAATATCAAAGTTTGCTCCAAAATTTATGTGTTCGAAATTGAATAAGCATGCATTTTACTAAGTATAACCTTTTGCCAATCTTCTAAATTTTCTTTTTAATTTATAGAATGCTAGGAAAATCTATCCACCACTTTATGACAAAATTATGATTTACACAATGGCAACTTTAATTGACTCGTAAAAAAAAATTACTAACATGATTCGTACCAAAAAAAATATTAATATTCTTATGGTTCAGAAACATGGAAGAAAGCAGCGTGAATATATTACTTATACTATATTTTAATACAATATAATTATAATATAAATCGAGCATAATAAATATTATTATATCAATTGAATTTACTCATATAAATTGCAAATATTAAATCATATTGAAACATTATAATGCTTACGGAAAAAGACCAGAGATCCACAATGGCAGAGACGTCACCCGTCTTTGCCCCGCAATCTTAAAATTTGATGGATTCCTAATGATCTCTAAAAACAAATGATCACACCACCTAAAATGGTATTTTTCAATGGAAGTATTAGGAACTATAATGAAAAGTTTGCTAATAACTTTTGTGATGAATGTCGGATAGACTGCATGAATTCATAACTGGAAGACTTCTGTATTATTTTACCATAGGAATCCCGACAACAGGACTTCAATGATACAGTCTTACAATTATATTATTCTTATACTCATTCCGACATTATCCACTATACCACAAGTTGTATCCAACAATCAAGTCCAGCTGTTACAGACGAATGAAACAATTAGATACTCCATGAATTCTCTTGAATCTGTTCGGGCACAGTTTCGTAGACAGGAGTGTAAACAGTAACGATAGGGCAACCTGCAGCATGTAGACACAACACTCGCCACTATTCGAGAAAAAACAAAAGGAATGTTAATATGATAAGTATATGCGTTACCTTGTTGCCTGGCGCGGGAAGCCTTGATCATGATGGACAATAAATTTTAATATCGAGTCTTTCATGTCCAAATCTTGAAGCATACAAGGGATAGTGAGATGGGTTTTTCTGAATAATGCTGCATAAAAGAACCTCATAACCTTGTCGATTGTCTGATCTGAGTCGAGAACCACCATTGTTTTCTTTTGTAATCAACTACGCAGAGAACCCAATGACACTCATTTATATTTACTGGAATCACAATAAGATCTGATTGATTCCCTGGGATAGAAGACCAATTATTCACGATGCCTTGCGCATATGGACGCGGTGCGGATATGTCAATCTCTGCCTGATTATATTATGTTGCAACTATCTGATTGAACATCGTATTCATGAATTAAATTCGTGAATTTGCAGTATATGTACGTCTCTGCTTCTCAATAAATCCCCCGAGAGACTCATCAATGTCCTGCTGAACAACAAAATATATTAGGCAAGAAATGGCGGGGTCAACAGTGCATATCATATTTTTTGAAGGTCTCAAAAATACCTAACGATCAACAAAATGGTTGGGAATCAAAAGAGTTTTCGCTAGAAACCTTGAGTGTGTGTTTTGTGCATGTTTTTCTCTCAAGTGTTTGCTGTACCGACTCATTTTTCAATAATGATTCACATTCAATAAGTGTTAGGGTTTTAGTATTTATACCCCTTAAAGGCCCATTACATCTAACATAACACTAGACTCTACAAAATATAATCTAGTTCACTTAAAATAAAATTACAATAAAAAAACTACTAAAATACATTGGACACTATTTAAGATCTAAAATCTCCCCTTAGTGTGCAATCTTCAATTCGTGCTTGAGGTCTTTGTCTTTTCCTTCTTTTCTCTTTTCGGGCGAAGAAGGACTTTCAAAGTCTTAGAATGACCTCGTATTTTCTTATGGAGTTCCGTAGGAACATTTTGTCGTTGATTTCTCTAGGATTTCGTCAAGTATGGGGTCTTCTTCTACTCCGAGGTCCTTGGGGTAATTCCCGGGTCCTAGCGAGGCACGACGCGTTCGAAGGTTTTCTCTGACTATCTTGAGAGTACCGTAGGAGAAATTGGATATTTCTGAGAGTACCATCACATGCGTTATCTTCTCCTTTGGATGGAAGTACGTGGCTCGCAGCCCAAGATGAGTGAAGATGTGGTTATCGATGTAATTCTCCATCTCTTTTTCGCATGTCTGAGGCCGTGTCATATTGAATTTGTTCATATTGCTTTCCAAGGCAATTTGAAAGTCTTCAGCCGAGTGGTAGTTGATTTGCCTCAGCATGTATCACTTCAATGCGTTGAACCCCTCACGATATTTCTGATTCCTCATGATGAACTTCCTGTACATGTCGTATTTTGGTGATTTCATCCGGAGGAAGATTGGGGAGTTTGGCCTCTAGATATTGGTCCTTCAAGCCATCCGCTCTGACAACAAAGTAGACGGGAGTGAGGAATCTTCCGTAGGTATATTCCACTTCTTCAATGTCAGAGATGTGGGGCTTCCCTTTTTCTTTAGACTTCAACTGCTCTAGAGTTACCCCTCTTCTCGTGGTTAACTGTGAGATCATGAATATGTGATCGAAGCCGCGCCTCTTGTTCTTCAAGTGCGTCAGGCCTCTGATGGCTAGCTTGCCAGTGGACTTGATTTTGTCGGGGCGCCTCCACATTAAGGGACAGTAGTCTTCAAGGAAGGGTTTTGTTATCCTTTTGTTCTCCCAGGGAGTCTCGACCAGCACCGTGCTTTTGCTCAGCTTTAGTGGCTCGTTAAATCGTAGGTTGAGTTGTTCTAAGACGATAACCTTCGTGACGGACGGGGGCGATAACCTACCGAAGCCACTAAGGCATTCCATTGTCACAACGTCTTTGTAGCTAACCAACGCGTGTCCTGCATTTATTGTGGCAAGACTTCCAGTCGATCCTAGTGACACTATTGGGGGAGTATCACTACGACTGTTGTTGCAGATGCACTAAGTCCTGCAGGGGGAATCACCAAATCGGAGCCACTAAAGCTTTCCGTTGACATCACAGTCGTTGAAGGTTCGAGTAAATGGCCCATTATCGCTGTTGTTGTTGATGTTGTAGCGATTGGACTTTCTTTGAATCCTCAAATGACATCCATAATGGATACGTCTATAAAGTTCTGGCTATGTTACTCAAAACCTAGGGTGAAAGGTGTTTGTGTCCTAATAGGTGGGAAGAATATAGGTAATGTAGGTCTATGACCTATCGTGAATAAGGAATGGACAGTGGTCAAGAGTTGTAAACCACCTTTTTCAATATCTCCCACCTACGAGAGAGGCGGTGATAGCGTACGTGGGTCCCCTTATGTAGTTATTGAAACATCTATCTGTTGGGAGATAAAGAAGTGGTCGGGGACAGGTCGAGATTGCACCATTGGACTAGATGTGGCGGCTTCTACTCGGGAGTCGAACAAATCGACTCCTGAACCTATGGGGTTAGTTCGACTTGTGTAGTGGGTGGTGTGGCAACCGTGGAGGTCACTAGCGAGGAAGTGGGTTGGTCGTCGACTTGCTTCTGATGTTCCCGCGTCGCGTGCCCGATGTGTCATATAGAGGACGGTCTTCATCCTCCATCTCAATGGCTTCAGAGGACTCCACGGTTCGTAAAACCTCAGGACTCTCAAGTTCACTCCGGGTTGCTCCGGGGTTGGGTTCGGTTGGGTCTGCCTGAGTCGTGGGAGTAGGGATGTTTTGCTCCACACAATATTTGATGACTGCCTTGTCTGTCTGGTCCGCGAGGTGCAAGAGAGTTTCTAGTATCTGCATCGGCAGAGACTGAGGTGCTCTTTGGTTTTCCTTTGCCTTGTGGAAGTATCTCAGGAGCGGCACCGGGAACCTCTTTGCATTTTGTAGCTGGGGGATCTTTTGGTGGTCCGTTGAGTAGTAGTCGATCAGGAGCAGAAGCTACCGTAGGTGGGAACGACGTGGGCCTTTTTTGGGTTGTCTATTAGTTGGATTTGGTCGAGAATGTCGGTCCATATTAATTGATCATAGTCAACATTCCGATTGAAGATGATGATGTGGTATATGCTCTGAATGTTGACGTTGGCTCTATCGAACCCAGAGTGTATGGGTGATAAGCATTTGTTGACGAACCCGAAGAAGGTCCTCCTAGGGTGAGAATACCTCCTAGCTAATAGCTTGAAAGCAGCTTAGGGTTTTTTGCATAGCCGACGCGTCTGAGGTCTTGTAGTAATTTCGCATCAGCGGGCAGGGGCTCATACGTTTGTTGCATTGGCAGCTTTAGTACTCTTGTTAAGGATCACCGTTGTGGTGTTGATAATGGCCTTCAAAGACTGGCTTGAATTTGGTTGCGCCCTCTTGAGTGTACCCCAGAATTGTTGGACGAATTCTTCGGGCACTTTTGCAGTTAGGGTGAAGGCCGGCCCGAGGGTAACCCCAAAGAATGGCAATCATGACCTCGTCCATGCTCTTAAATGTGGTCAAGCCGATGTCGACGTTGTTTTCTTTAATTTGTAGCCATTGCTCTAGTCGGCATACGTTGTTTGAAGAGGATGCCATTTGTAGTTCTGAAACGTGGACAAAAGAAATAATGATTAGTCAATGATTGAGGTCAAATGTCCAATTTCGTGTTTTTATATTGAAGCGGGACTTAGTTGTTTCAAATATATTCGTAAGAGAAAAATAATTCTAAGCCCCGAGTTTCCTTTGCGTTTGCTTGCGGTTTTTGAGTTAATATTTGCTTAGTAGTGGTGATTTGGTGTGTCAGCTTTGTTAATATAATTGTAGGTCTCAAAACACCTAACTAACAACAAGATTGGTGAAGATCAATGTAATATGGGCTAAATATTTTGAGTGTGTATGAATGTGTGTTTCGTTCTCTCTCAAGCACTCTATTTTTTTCTTACATATAGTGAAGAGCCCATTGCTTGTTATTCCAAAGATGATTCTCATTAGTAAATGTGTAGGGTTTATTTATACTCTTAATTAGGTATAACATACTTGGACCCCAAAAAAAGCCCATTACATAAAACATATCTCTAGACTCTATTAACTAAATTCTAGTTCACGTAAATAACAAGATACAAGACAAAGACTTATAGAAATACATTGGACACTATTTGGATCTAACAATCTTCAACTCGTGCACTTTAAACTATGTCTTGTCTTCCTTCGTTTTTCTTTCCTAGCGAAGAAGGACTTGCGTAATTCTAGAGTGACCTCGTATTTCCCGATGTTGTTCCGTAGGTCCAGTCGATCGTTGATCTTCTCTATAAGGGTTTCAAGAATAGGTCCATCTTCTACTCCAAGGTCCTTGAAGTAACTCTCGGGTCCCAACGAGGATAGACATGCTTGAAGCTTGTGTCTGATGATCTTTAGCGTACCATCCGAGAACTTACACATTTGGAAAACCATGATCACGTGCGTTCGCTTTTCCTTCAGGTGGTAGTAGGTGACCCTCAGCTCCGGGTGAGTAAAGATGTGGTTCTCGGGATAGTTTTGCATCTTCTTCTCACATGTCTGAGGCACCATCATGTTGACTTTTTTCATGTTGCTTTCCAAGGCAATCTGAATGTCCTCGGCAGCGTGGTAGTTGATTTGCCTCAGCGTGTACCGCTTCAAAGCGTTGAACCCCTCGCGATACTTCTGATTCCTCAGGACGAACTTCATGTACATACCGTACAAATTGGTGACTACGTCCAGAGGCGGGTTGGGGAGTTCAGCCTCTAGAATCTGGTCCTTCAAGCCATCTGCTCTGACAAAGAACGAGATGGAAGTGGGGTATCCATTGTACCTGTACTCCACTTCTTTGAGGTTTGCGTGTGAGGTTTTGCCTTTTCTCTAGCCTTTAGCTGCTCTAAATTTAGTCCCCTTTTGGTGGTCAACTAAGAGAGCACGAATAGCATGCCGAAACCTAGCATCGTATTCTTCATGTGTGTGAAGCCTCTGACGGCTAGCTCATCAATAGGCTTGATCTTGTCATGATGCCTCTAGATTGTGGGACAATTATCCTCGAGGAAGGGAGTGTGATCCTTTTGCTCTCCCAGGGTGTCTCGAACAACATTGTTCCTTTGCTCAAGTTCGGTGGCTCGTTGACTCGGTGATGTAAGAGTTCTGGGAGCTTAGGCATTTCCCTCTGGTGATACTCTCCTTGCTCTTCTTCCTCGGGGTCAATAGAGAACGAGTCTGTCGTGAGCTTATGTATGTAGATTTTTATGTGGTCCAAGCGTAGACGGATCTCTTCTTCAGTTTCCGTTTGAGTAATTCATTCCTCTTTCAGGATGTACTACTCAATGTAGGGTTGAGGATAGAAGTCTGGAACGGTTGTATTTTGGACTATTTGGATAGTGTGGCTTGTGGTGTTTGGGTGGTTTTTGGTAAGGTGTTTGTTGTTGATTGGATGATGAGGTTGGTGGGTTGGATGAAGAGCTGCCCGCTCCACGGCTCAGTGTCTTCCCTCTTCCTTGTCCGCGAACGCCTTTTTTGTCTTTTATCGCTTCTCCTTCGCAGGACGATTCTCATCGTCGGGATCTCCATGACGTCGTTTGGGGCAGGAGCTTTCTTAGCGACAGGTGGTAGGTGGTGGCAAGTCGAGGCCATCAACTAATTGTTGTAGTGTTTCTGTTTGGCTCAGGTGCAGTTTTAAATGGCTAGGAGTCGGGATATTAGTATGTCGTGGAGTTGGTGAATAGGAATGGTGTAAGGGTCAAGTGGATGTGTAGGTTGTTGTGGGGAAGGTGGTGGTGTGTGGGTACGTCCGTCATAAGAGCTCTACCCTTGTTACCTATGGCGTTTCCGACGATCGTACGCACTTTTCTTAGGATATTTACTTCGAGGGTGGGGACAAGTGCGTCGATGACCTCTTTGATCATCTCTTTGACGCTACGGGACAAGGTGTCCTTGGTGATGAATGGCAGTGATGACCTACCGGAGCCACTGAGGCGTTCTGTTGTCACTACGTCGGAGTAGGTAAACGACGCGTGGCTGCACTTACTATGGCAGGACTTCCAGTCGATCCTCGTGAAACCATTGTGGGCTGTGTGACTACGACTGTTATAGCAGGTGCACTTAGACATGTGGGGGTAATCACCTCACCAGAGCCACTTAGGTTTACCGTTGACTTCACGCTCGTATAAGGGATGAGGGGATGGCCCGTTACTGCTGTTGTAGTTGATGTTGTAGCGGTGGGACATCCATCCAATCCTCGAACGTCATCCATGATGGATACGTCTATGGAAGTTCTCGCCATGTCACTAAGACCTAGGGTGATAGGTGTATGTGTCCTAATAGATGGGAAGAATATAGGCAAAGTGTGTACAAGACCTATCGTGGACAAAAGAGAGACGGTGGTCAGGGACTGTGAACAACCTATTTCAATATCTCCCGCCTCCGAGCGAGGCGATAATAGTAGGTAAAGGTCCCCTTGTGTTATTGTTGAAACCTCTATCTGTTGGGAAATAGAGGAGTGTGCGGGTAAAGGTTATGCTTGCGCCATTGGACTTGATGTGGCGTCTTCTAGTCGGGAGTCGAACAAATTAAATCCTGAACCTATGGGGCTAGTCCGACTTGTAGTGGGTGTGGTAGCCACCGTGGAGGCCACCGGCATGGAAGCAAGTAGTTCATGGAGTTTCTTATGTCTTTCCTTGTGTCGGGTGCCCGATGCGTCATGGAGGAGACGCCCTTCATCCTTGGATGCGGTGGCGTCGGAGGATTCCACGGTGGATGACTGCTCGGACCCTCACTCTTGCTTGGGGGTGCTCCGGGGTTGTGCTCGGCTGGGTCTGCGAGAGCCGTAGCAGGGATGTTATTCTCCAGACGGTATGATAAGATGGCTTTATTCGTCTGGACCAGGAATCGTAGTAGAGCTTTCGAGATCCGCATTGGTTGAGGATGTGGCCCTCGATTGTTTTTCGCCTTGTGGAAGTACTTTACTAGCGGTGCCTGGTAGCTCTTCTCATTTGAGAGGCCCGGGATTTCTTTGTGGTCTGTCATAAAATATTTTATAACAACGAGAGCCACCGGATGTATGGAACGAGTTGAGCCTTCTCTGGATTGTCTATTAAGATGATAAGATTTAGAAGATCATTCCATATCAACTGTGTGAAGTCAAGGGTACGTCCAAATATTAGTTTTGAGGACAATGACATTTCCTCTGTCGAACCCGATGTGTTTGGGTGACGTGCACTTGTTTACGAGGCCGAAGAATGTATTCCAGAGATGAGGAATGTCGTCCAGATGATAACCTGAGAGCATCTTCAATTCGGTGGCATAGCCGACGCATCTGAGGTCTATTAATAACTCTGCATCGGTGGGCAGCGGCTCGTAGATTGCAGCATCGGCATGCGTAGCACTCTTCGAAGAATAGTCTTGTTCAATGTCACCGTTTTTGTGTTGATCATAGCCTTTAGTTATAGACTTGATTGTGGGTGTCTCCCAGTAAGTGTGCCCCAAAACTGTTGGAGGTAGACGTCTAGGACTTACGTAGTGAGTGTGAAAGCCGGCCAGAGAAGGTAACCTCGAAGGACGGCGATCACTACATCGTCCTTGCATTTGAATGTGGTTTAGGTCAATCCCGAAGTTATTGTCTTTGGTCAACATCCACTTCTCTTGTGGGTATATGGTGTTGGAGGACTATGCCATTTTTTTTATGTAAATGTGGGCAAAAGATAAATTCGTCAATAATCGAGAGCAAATGTCCAATTTTGTGTTTTAATAGTGATGTAGAACTTAGTGATTTGAGATTTATTCGGTGAAAACGGTTATATAAGTCACGTGCGTTTTTGTGTTGCTTGTAGTTTTCGAGATTTTTAGTTGTGTGATAACTTTATTTCCGAAGTTATTGAAATGATGATATGATGCTAAGGATCGATTTTCGAAAGTAGATAGGTTTTCGCATGTGAAAAATGTTTCAAGTGTATATTGCGAAAATCGAGTTTTTGTGTAAGTTAGAAAAGTTTTCTTAAGTGTTGGTTCGAAATGAAACGGTAATGTTATGCGCGGATTTTTGAAGGAAAGCGGGTTGCGAAAATATTCAAAGTGGTGTTTCGAAAACCGAGTTTGCAAAAATTGTTAAGTGCAAAAATTTCTAAAGGCTGATACCGAAATCAGGTTTCGAAAGTCATTCACATTTGAAAATTTCGTATGTGTTGTTTGCAAAAATCGGATTTTCGTAATAGTTAATATCTAAAAATTTTCGAAGTGTGGTTTCGAAAATTGGATTTCGAAAGTGTGTTAAGTTGGAGAAATTTTCTACGTATGGGTTGCAAATATCGGATTTTCAAAATTGTTGAGTCTGAAAATTTTCGAAGTGTTGATGCGAAAAATGAAATTTTCGGAAGAGCGAGTTACGAAAATAATTTTTGAAAGCCTAGTTGCTAAAATTGGAGTTTTTCGCAACGAGTTGCGAAAAGCGGGGATTTTCGCAACGATGTGCGAGAATCGGGGATTGTCGCAACGGCTTGTGAAAATCGGGGATTTTCGCAACGACTTGCTAAATTTGGAGATTTTCGTAACGACAAATTTCGAAACACCTAAAACCTAACTTACTTTGCAAAAATCAAAACTTAACAAAAAACTAGTGATGTTTTTCGAAATGTATTAACACAGAACATCCATTAAGCATAAACGAAAGCTTGAAAATGCTATTAAACATCAATTTAAGCCCTAATTCGAAAATTTAGTGAAGGGCGATATTTGCAAAATTCGTGGGGTTTTCGAAAAACGACTTTTGATGATTAAAACGTGGGAATCGGGGTCGTTTTCGAGTGTAATCGATGAGGAAGCCTAAAAATGTAATGGGGTTAACTACCTTTCAATCTCCAGTTTGTGAAGGATTTTTAAGAAATAACGTATTTCGGCGTTTGAGGGTCTCGCGATAGATTTCGCAATTTAATTTTTTTCGCAAAGGCTGATTTCGTAAGCAAGGTATTATCGGTACCTTTTTCAATATATGTTTGCGAAAACCTCATTTTTTTGAAAATAACGATGTGCGAAATTTTCGTCAGCGAAAATTTTCTAAGTTTAGTTAAGTGAAGAGTAGAGAGATTTAATTTTAAAATGGAGATAATATTGAAATTAGTTATAATAAATAAAAAATATTAATATTTTAGTGATATCTCTACTCCCCCTTAATAATTCAATAAGTGCTCCCCTTTAAGCATAATTCGCGTCAGTGTAACCTTATAAAGATTCCAACCGGGAGTTGATTGACTTATAATCCAAGGCAGAAGTTAAGCTCCCCCATCATGCTCATCTCGAACTTCATAAGGTCTCCGAATTGCTTGCACAACCTTGGATAGACCCGAATATAATATCATCGACTTAAACTTGGATTAGGAGAATCTGTTCGATGTCGTCGGATGAAGAGTGTGTTGTCGATCTTCCCTTTTGTGAGTATGACTTGACCAAAAAGTCAGATATGACGTCGTACCAAGCTCGGGGAGCTTGTTTTAGTCCGTAGAGAGCCTTAGTAGACGTAGTCAGGGTGAGGTTCACTCACGAATCCTTCACGCTGAGCCACGTAGACTTTTTCTTTTAAGACGTCATTGATTGTGAGATTATCGGCTTCAGCCCTGAGGAAAAGGGTAATGCTCGAGTGCATCAACATCGTACGGGCTAAAGAGATTATGGCTCAGACCATCGACGTAAGAGACATCTTGATTGTGAGATTGTCATGAAATGGGAGTGGATTGATTATTCCCGAAATGCACTTTGCCACCGAATCTCTCAGTGTTGCTCAATAGTTCTTTTCTTCCAGTCATGTGTGTGGAGCAACAAGAATCAAGGTACCACACATGATGGATATGCAAAACAAATTAAGGAAATTTAGGTACCCATTTAAGGACAAGTCCTCCGTTATTTGCAGATGATGATTTGCATGTACTATTTGGAGAGTTGGATTCTAAGTCGGCTTTTAGGCATATACCGTTGCTTATATTCCGATTTAGAACCCATATCTTTTTAATTCCAAGTGAGTAGTATAGATTAGTGTCCGATGCAAATTCTTGTTTGGTCACCAAAATTTGCGTAGTTTCTAAGACTTTGGCATTGTTTTAGTCTTAGCGTGCTTTGACTTTTTAGGTGTACATTCTTTCTTTTTGTCATGTTTAGAACTAGATTTCGGAGAAGAACGTGTGGCGACCCTACTTCCTAATTAAGTTAATTGGCGGATTTCCCCGCAACAGAACACGCGGAAGACCCGATAAAATTTTCTTTTCTTCTTTTTTTTTTTTTTTTTTTTTTTATTTAAATAACCTACATAGTATTATATCGGGTTTACAAAAATATCTACTATTAATACTTTGGGCCGAAGCCCCAAAATTTCAAACCCAATATCAAACACTATGCCACTCCACAGGTCGCGTCCCATGTACTGCGCCACCCTCAAAAGTCCGTGGAGTCACCGCCGCCAGCTCGCCATGAATCTCAACCCTGACACTAGTCGGTGTCGGGTTCATTCTTACCTACAAACAAAAATAGGATAGAACCCTGAGCTATTGCCCAGTAGGTGATTACATAACATGCAATACGTGCGTGCACTCCACCCAATCCCGGTTCCTCACAATATAATATAATGCACATTCGACAAATCTCATCTATCAATTCTCAATTCTCAACAGGGCCCTAGGTCAGACTCGGCACCCACGCGCGCAATGGCAAAGTACACCATCAACCATGCGGTAGCCCACACCGGCCGCGCCGGGTCGCTCCTTCCGCACACAATCTCAACCCGACGGCTTTTTCCCCGAATGTTATACCACAAGTTCGGGTAGACAGGAATCTCACATCTGTCTGCCGTCCCTGAGCCAAATAATATCCGGTGGTTTACACCTCGGGTGGCTCAATCCCGAGTAGATGGGTGTCGCAAACCCCCTCTCCCACCAAGTGCATAATCGAGTCTGAACCTGACTGCCAAAATCGGCAACTCTACCCTTCTCACATTCGACACAATATCGTGTCACCGTATCATTACGGTACCTTCACCTCTCTATGCATGTCGTGAAATGCATATCACATTCGTCACATATATCACGTATTATTTCTTACAAATAATACCCCATAATACTCTCGTATCTTAAAATAAGGGTTGACCCGAAAGTTCTAGTCAAAGTATGAATATACTTTGATTTAAAGATAAAATGAACTTAAAATAATTTTATTCAAAGATGTGGGCTATTACCCGAATTTAACCTTTTAAATTCGGCGAAATTTAAATATTTCGCTTAGATATCGAAATTCTGCCCGAATTTGAAATATTAAATTCGGCGAAATATAATGCCCGAATTTAACCTTTAAATTCGGCGAAATTTAAATATTTCGCTTAGATATCGAAATTCTGCCCGAATTTGAAATATTAAATTCGGCGAAATATAATGCCCGAATTTAACCTTTTAAATTCGGCGAAATTTAAATATTTCGCTTAGATATCGAAATTCTGCCCGAATTTGAAATATTAAATTCGGCGAAATAAAATGCCCGAATTTAACCTTTTAAATTCGGCGAAATTTAAATATTTCGCTTAGATATCGAAATTCTGCCCGAATTTGAAATATTAAATTCGGCGAAATAAAATGCCCGAATTTAACCTTTTAAATTCGGCGAAATTTAAATATTTCGCTTAGATATCGAAATTCTGCCCGAATTTGAAATATTAAATTCGGCGAAATAAAATGCCCGAATTTAACCTTTTAAATTCGGCGAAATTTTAAATATTTCGCTTAGATATCGAAATTCTGCCCGAATTTGAAATATTAAATTCGGCGAAATATTATGCCCGAATTTAACCTTTTAAATTCGGCGAAATTTAAATCAAACATGTAATAACTTTACAGAACTCATATTGAGTTCGAACTTCAAATAATTCATCAAAAACGTCAAATAACATATCAAAATACCCGAAATTCATAAATTCGGATGACCTTTCATCCAAATTCGTTTAACTATAAAAATCAACATAAGAAATGTTTGTAGGGGTTAAAAAAAAACACCTACCTCACTTCCAAGTTAGCCGAAATCGCTTAGTTCTTCTCTGCTTTTCTTCGTTTGTTTTCTTCTCTTTCTCTTTCTCTTTTTCTTTTCCTTCTTACTAAGTAACGATTCTTACTATCCAAGCTTAATTTTTGATTGGTTGCTTAAAGTGGTGAAATCCTTGACCCAAAGCAGGTGGGTAACTCAAACGTATTTACCTTTTGTCTTAAGCAACCTTCATGTTTATCTTATATCATTTGGACTAAAAATTATTTATTTGGGCCTTAACAACAAAGTTGATTTATTTGAGTTCTCGGCCCAACTATTATTTTCCAGCTAAATTCTGAAAAATCCGTTTTGTCCGAAATTTAACTTCATTAATTTCGAACATTACAAAAATAATCCCGTATTTATTTTACGGGTATTACATCCTCCCCCCCTTAAAAGAAATTTCGTCCCCGAAATTTAAGTTGTCTGAAACAACTCAGGGTATTTCTCTCTCATTTCGTCTTCTCGCTCCCAAGTGGCTTCTTCCAATATCTGGTTTCGCCATAAGACCTTCACGAGGGGAATATTCTTATTTCGTAATTGCTTCACCTCATACATTAGAATCTCTACCGGCTTTTCTTCGTAACTCAAGTCCGGCTTCAATTGTTGGTGAAGTCTTTTGTCTCTTAGCACATGATACGGGTCCAACACATACTTTCGCAGTGTAGACACGTGGAATACGTCATGGACTTGTGCTAACGACGTCGGTAATTCTAGCTGATATGCTACTTCACCGACTCTTTTCAAAATTTTGAAAGGTCCTATATATCTCGGACTCAACTTTCCTTTTTGTCCGAACCGTTTGACACCCTTCATAGGTGATACTTTTTAAAATACTTTATCACCTTCTTCAAATTCTAACGACCTTCGTCTCTTGTCTGCATAACTCTTCTGGCGACTTTGGGCCGTTTGCATTTTCTCCCGAATTTTCTTAACAACTTCAGTCATTTCGCGTACCATCTCGGGACCTAATAGCGCCTTCTCGCCGATTTCATTCCAATGAACTGGGGATCGACATTTACGTCCGTATAAGGCTTCGTAAGGCGCCATTCCGATCGTTGCTTGATAGCTGTTGTTATATGAAAATTCTATTAACGGGAGATATTTACTCCAACTCCCTTGAAAATCCAAGACACATGCTCTCAACATGTCTTCGAGTGTCTGGATCGTCCTTTCCGATTGTCCGTCAGTCTGGGGATGATAAGCTGAACTAAATGATAATTTAGTTCCCAGAGCTTTCTGTAAGCTTTTCCAGAACTGGGACAGAAATCTTGAATCTCGTTCTGATATGATCGATATCGGAATTCCATGGAGTCTCACTATCTCTTGAATGTAGAGTTCAGCGAACTTCTCCATGGGATAGGTCTGGTGAATAGGCAAGAAATGGGCGGACTTAGTCAGTCTGTCAACAATCACCCAAATTGCATCATAACCTTTCACCGTTCTTGGCAACCCGACGACAAAATCCATTGTTATATGGTCCCACTTCCACTCGGGAATCGTCAAAGGTTGTAACATTCCTGCCGGTCTTTGATGTTCTGCTTTGATCTGCTGACAAGTCAGGCATCTATGTACAAATGCAGCAACATCCTTTTTCATTCCCGGCCACCAATAATTTAGTCGCAAATCACGATACATTTTCGTTGCACCGGGATGCACCGAATATATTGTCGTATGTGCCTCTGTCATTAAAGTTCGACGAATCTCTTCATCTTCCGGCACATATAAGCGACTTTTAAATCGTAAACTCCCGTCTTCTCGGAATTCAAATTCCGATGAGACTTCTTTATCTTGTTCTCTTTGTTTCTTCAAGTACAACTCATCTTTCTTTTGTACTTCAATGATTCGGTCTAATAGTGTTGGCTTAAGTGTCAACACTGCCAACTTTTCTTCAATATCTCCGAAATTGATTACTTCAACTCCGAATTGGCGTAATTCAGTGTTTACAGTTTTGCGGCTCAATGCATCTGCGACTACGTTCGCTTTTCCTGGATGATAATTTATCACACAGTCGTAGTCTTTGACTAACTCGAGCCATCTTCTTTGCCTCATATTTAACTCCTTCTGGGTGAAGAAGTACTTCAAACTCTTGTGATCCGTGAAGATCTCGCATCTTTCTCCGTAAAGATAGTGTCGCCATGTTTTAAGAGCAAACACTACGGCTGCGAGTTCGAGATCATGAGTGGGGTAATTTTTCTCATATGGCTTTAATTGTCGGGAGGCATAAGCGATCACCTTCCCGTTTTGCATTAAAACACACCCCAACCCATATTTAGAGGCATCACTATAAACAGAAAGATTTCCAGTACCCGAAGGTATTGCTAACACTGGAGCAGTTGTTAGCCTTTTCTTTAATTCCTGGAAACTTTGCTCACATTCATCCGTCCATTTGAACGGAACATTTTTCTTTGTCAAATTGGTGAGCGTCGAGGCGATGCTGGAAAAGTCCTTAATGAACTTTCGATAATACCCAGCTAGCCCGAGAAAACTTCTTATCTCCGTGGGAGTGGTTGGTCTTGGCCAATTTTCTATAGCTTCTATCTTGCTGGGATCTACTGAAATTCCGTTTCCCGAAATAACATGCCCCAGAAAGATTACTCGATCCAACCAAAATTCGCACTTTTTAAATTTGGCGAATAATTGTTTCTCCCGAAGAATTCCTAGGACCGCTCTCAAATGTTCCTCATGTTCTTCTTTTGTCTTGGAATAAATGAGAATATCGTCGATAAAGACGATAACACATCGGTCCAGCAATTTTTTGAATACTCGGTTCATCAAATCCATGAAGGCTGCCGGAGCATTCGTCAATCCGAAAGGCATGACCAAAAATTCATAGTGGCCGTACCTCGTACTGAATGCGGTTTTTGGAATGTCCGCTTCCCGGATCTTCAGCTGATGATAACCGGAGCGCAGGTCGATCTTAGAAAATACTGTTGCTCCTTGGAGTTGATCGAATAAATCGTCAATCCTTGGCAATGGGTATTTATTCTTAATCGTGATCTTGTTGAGTTCACGATAATCGATACACATTCTCATCGACCCGTCCTTTTTCTTCACAAATAAAACCGGGGCTCCCCATGGTGAGAAACTGGGTTGAATAAAACCCTTCTGCAACAAATCTTCCAATTGCTCCTTCAATTCTCGTAATTCGTTCGGTGCTAACCGATACGGGGATTTAGAGATCGGGGCAGCTCCAGGTACAAGATCGATTGCAAATTTAATCTCCCGATCAGGGGGTAATCCCGGAAGATCCTCGGGAAATACATCGGAATATTCGTTCACTATCGGAACCTCCTCAAGTTTAAGCTGGGAAGATTCCTCAGCATTCACCGCAAAAACTAGGAACGATTCGCAACCCGTATTTACGAGTCGCTGAGCTTTTAAAGCAGAAATCCGAGGGATTGAGTTTCTATTCTTTCTTCCCGAAAATTCAAACTCCTCTCCCTCTAGCGATCGAAACCTAACTACCCTTTTTGAACAATCAATAATGGCTCCGTATTTCGAAAGCCAATCCATCCCGAATATAATATCGTAATCATTCATCGGGATTACTATTAGGTTCACATCTAACTCTCTACCCTCAATTCTTACGGGACATTTCTCAACCACCAAATTTGATCGAGTTGGATCCCCATGTGGTAATGATACCACGAAATCACATAATGAACGGGAGGGATAGATTCCTGCCCTGGCCACAAAGTTAGCCGATACAAACGAATGTGTGGCTCCCGAGTCAATCAAGATCGAAGAGGGCACGTGAAATATACTCAACGTACCCGTAACTACATTCGGGTTTGCCTCCGCCTCCTCATTAGTCAGAGTAAAAACTCTTGCAGGCACAGGTGGAGGTCGAATGAGGTTACGCGGTTGAGTCTGCACTGGAGGCTGACCTCTCGGGCAATTCCGTGCGATGTGTCCGGCCTCACCGCACCGGAAACATTGCAGAGTCTGCACCGGTCGTGGTCCGTAGCATATGCCAAAGTGATTTCGTCCACACTGTTGGCATTGGGGCGCTGGTACCGGGGGTCGGTTGGGAACATTGGCCGGTCTCTGATAAGCATTCGGGCGCCACATCTGTTGACTCGGTCGATTTCCTTTATTCTTCGGGTCCTTGCCGAAGAATTGTCGCTTTTGGCCGCTTCCTCCTTGCTGTTGCTGACTCTCTCTTTTCCTACTTGCCTCTTGGGCTTCCCTTACTACTCCTTCCGCTTGTTCTGCGATCAACGCTCGCTCCGTCGCCTGACGGAACTCTAATTGGCGTACTCCCGTCACACTTAAATCTCGATAAAATTCGGGCTTCAGCCCTCGAAGAAATCTCGTCACCTTTAGAGTATTGGTTGCCACGAGATGAGGTGCAAAACGAGATAATTCTTCAAATTTGCGGATGTATTCCGCAACTGGCATTCGCCCTTGTTTCAGGTTCATGAATTCATACATTCGCTGCTCCTGATCGTGAGCAGTGAAGTACTTATCATAAAACAGTTCCCTGAAGCGTTCCCATGTCATCGTCGCCGGATCTTCTAACACCTTTATGGTGTTCCACCAAAAACGCGCGCCTCCCCGAAATAGGGAAACGGCACACAACACCTTCTCATTGTTCGGCACACGACTGTATATAAATAAGTCTTCTATTGTGTCGATCCAGTCCTCAGCTGCCGCAGGATTAGTAGCTTCGGCGAGAACTGGTGGATTTAACTTACGAAATCGCTCCCCTATGATCTCTACGCGATCAGGCTGTGGGGATGGACGGTGCTCAGATGAGCTCTGGTGATTTATCAAATCATGAATTTGGTCTGAC
Organism: Linderniella brevidens; assembly: GCA_004919715.1. NCBI lineage: Eukaryota > Viridiplantae > Streptophyta > Magnoliopsida > Lamiales > Linderniaceae > Linderniella > Linderniella brevidens. The sequence continues at coordinate 13,310,661 of SWDC01000148.1, forward strand.
TGTCTTTGGATAAGTTCAGTCAGCCTATTTATCGTGTCATGCTCACGAGTCAGGGGTGGGGATTCAGATTCGCCCCTCCGACTGGACTCTCCAACGAACACGTTCCTCGGTCTTCCTCTTGGCATTTTCCAAATACTAGATAATTCATGTAACAAATATACATGAGATCACATAATCATATCAAAGTATTACACTTAACTTACAGGGGAGGCTGGTTCTCCTGGCTTTTGAGTGGCAGTACATGGACAGTCTTCAGAATCTAAAGCCTAAGCTCTGATACCACTTGTGGCGACCCTACTTCCTAATTAAGTTAATTGGCGGATTTCCCCGCAACAGAACACGCGGAAGACCCGATAAAATTTTCTTTTTTTTTTTTTTTTTTTTTTTTTAATTTAAATAACCTACATAGTATTATATCGGGTTTACAAAAATATCTACTATTAATACTTTGGGCCGAAGCCCCAAAATTTCAAACCCAATATCAAACACTATGCCACTCCACAGGTCGCGTCCCATGTACTGCGCCACCCTCAAAAGTCCGTGGAGTCACCGCCGCCAGCTCGCCATTAATCTCAACCCTGACACTAGTCGGTGTCGGGTTCATTCTTACCTACAAACAAAAATAGGATAGAACCCTGAGCTATTGCCCAGTAGGTGATTACATAACATGCAATACGTGCGTGCACTCCACCCAATCCCGGTTCCTCACAATATAATATAATGCACACTCGACAAATCTCATCTATCAATTCTCAATTCTCAACAGGGCCCTAGGTCAGACTCGGCACCCACGCGCGCAATGGCAAAGTACACCATCAACCATGCGGTAGCCCACACCGGCCGCGCCGGGTCGCTCCTTCCGCACACAATCTCAACCCGACGGCTTTTTCCCCGAATGTTATACCACAAGTTCGGGTAGACAGGAATCTCACATCTGTCTGCCGTCCCTGAGCCAAATAATATCCGGTGGTTTACACCTCGGGTGGCTCAATCCCGAGTAGATGGGTGTCGCAAACCCCCTCTCCCACCAAGTGCATAATCGAGTCTGAACCTGACTGCCAAAATCGGCAACTCTACCCTTCTCACATTCGACACAATATCGTGTCACCGTATCATTACGGTACCTTCACCTCTCTTATGCATGTCGTGAAATGCATATCACATTCGTCACATATATCACGTATTATTTCTTACAAATAATACCCCATAATACTCTCGTATCTTAAAATAAGGGTTGACCCGAAAGTTCTAGTCAAAGTATGAATATACTTTGATTTAAAGATAAAATGAACTTAAAATAATTTTATTCAAAGATGTGGGCTATTACCCGAATTTAACCTTTTAAATTCGGCGAAATTTAAATATTTCGCTTAGATATCGAAATTCTGCCCGAATTTGAAATATTAAATTCGGCGTAATATAATGCCCGAATTTAACCTTTTAAATTCGGCGAAATTTAAATATTTCGCTTAGATATCGAAATTCTGCCCGAATTTGAAATATTAAATTCGGCGAAATATAATGCCCGAATTTAACCTTTTAAATTCGGCGAAATTTAAATATTTCGCTTAGATATCGAAATTCTGCCCGAATTTGAAATATTAAATTCGGCGAAATAAAATGCCTGAATTTAACCTTTTAAATTCGGCGAAATTTAAATATTTCGCTTAGATATCGAAATTCTGCCCGAATTTGAAATATTAAATTCGGCGAAATAAAATGCCCGAATTTAACCTTTTAAATTCGGCGAAATTTAAATATTTCGCTTAGATATCGAAATTCTGCCCGAATTTGAAATATTAAATTCGGCGAAATAAAATGCCCGAATTTAACCTTTTAAATTCGGCGAAAATTTTAAATATTTCGCTTAGATATCGAAATTCTGCCCGAATTTGAAATATTAAATTCGGCGAAATATTATGCCCGAATTTAACCTTTTAAATTCGGCGAAATTTAAATCAAACATGTAATAACTTTACAGAACTCATATTGAGTTCGAACTTCACATAATTCATCAAAAACGTCAAATAACATATCAAAATACCCGAAATTCATAAATTCGGATGACCTTTCATCCAAATTCGTTTAACTATAAAAATCAACATAAGAAATGTTTGTAGGGGTTAAAAAAAACACCTACCTCACTTCCAAGTTAGCCGAAATTGCTTAGTTCTTCTCTGCTTTTCTTCGTTTGTTTTCTTCTCTTTCTCTTTCTCTTTTTCTTTTCCTTCTTACTAAGTAACGATTCTTATTATCCAAGCTTAATTTTTGATTGGTTGCTTAAAGTGGTGAAATCCTTGACCCAAAGCAGGTGGGTAACTCAAACGTATTTACCTTTTGTCTTAAGCAACCTTCATGTTTATCTTATATCATTTGGACTAAAAATTATTTATTTGGGCCTTAACAACAAATTTGATTTATTTGAGTTCTCGGCCCAACTATTATTTTCCAGCTAAATTCTGAAAAATCCGTTTTGTCCGAAATTTAACTTCATTAATTTCGAACATTACAAAAATAATCCCGTATTTATTTTACGGGTATTACAGAACGTATTTTCTTTTTGGGTTTATTAGCAGATACATTCCTATGAAGAGAACTAGTGTTATTCAAATCATAAATACAATAATAGGAATTTAAATGCTTTAAAAGTTTTACATGCCCCGATTTAAGAAATAAAGAAGAGAAATAGTAACACGGTCTGAAACACATGAAGGAAACTTTCTACATGCATTCGAAATAGTGTTAGAAAAGAGAACAAGAGATAACGGTAGCTTCTTTGTTTTAGAAAAAATAGTAGCGTCCTCCTTTCGAGTCCATGTGACCTTCTTCTCCCCCTCTCTATTGATATATTTGCATGTGGACACATGTAAAGATGAGTTAGTCGAGACGTAGTTACTAATGACAATCTTATTTGTGTTCTTCTAGCCAATGTGGGGTATTCGTTTTGGGGCTTGGCTTGAGAAACATATTCTGAGCTCGAAGCTTTATTTGTGTCGGGGTGTGTTTCAAGTAAGGAGATCTTGCTAAGCAATTTCTCCATCTCGGTCTGAAAGTTCTTCCTTTCTGACTCTAAGGATCAGCGTAAATCCGATATTTCTTATATTATCATTGAGATATTAACACTAGATGTACTAGGTTTAGCTTCATTAGAGTTTTCTTTCCTGATGGTCTTGGCCTCGTTAGGGGAGTGCAGATGGGAAGATAGTCCGTAGACAAAGGAATTTCCCTTGTCTTGTAACTATCGTTAAGTTCTGCATAATGAAACGGGATTTCAGCCCCTTACTTTTGCATCTCACTTTTCCTTCTCGAGAGCATCTATTTCTGATGCTCCCGTGAATGACATTAGATTACTCATGCTTAATCTGAGAAAGCTAACGTCATAGAGTGGTAAGGGTATCTTCTTACGGACCTCGCGAGGTTCCGTGTATCCTAAGTCTTCACATGAATTGTAAAATCTCGTGTCTATAGGCTTATTTAAGAAAATGGTTTGATCCGGAATTGTCCTCGTCCGAGGAGCTAGGGAGCTTCACCAACTTCTCTTTTGAGGATTTTGAGCTCCTCTTGGATCTGTTGTCAATTACTAGGGCAAGTGGGTCAGCCACTTCTTTCCCTTTCGAGTTGGTCTCGATCTCACCAATATCATCGGAATGTTGTGAGAGGCTCTCGAAGACGTTGTGGATGTCGATTACATCAATATCCTTGTTCTGTCGAATCAGGGTGGCAACTTTCTTTGATTCGGGCAGCATGGCGGTGAGAAATCGAACATTCAACTCCAAGTTTGATCGGTGGATGTTGATCTTTTTCATTTTGCTCACTTGGATTATGAACCTTCTGTATGTTTCTTTGAGTTCTTCTCCTTATTTTGCCTTGAATGTGTCGTACGAAGCAAGCGTGTGCCATCTTGGCCTTTGACTTTGAGCTTCGTTCCTTGCATCATTCTATTTATCTCATCCCACATATCTTTCGCGGTTTAAAAAAACATCGAACTGAATGTAGATGTCGTTTAGGATGACTTGGAGCAGGTAGGTCTTAGCGAGGAGGTCGGCTTTAGCTCTTTCTTTTTTAGTGTCCGTGTAATCTGCCTGCGTCTTACGCTCTCTGTTCGGGAGTACTGGAGGGTTGGTTGTGGCATCGTCGGGAAGGGTTGTCCAGAATTGAGTGTATCCTTCGTTAAGCAAGACGAGGATGTCTGGCTCGTTGTCCTTTGATTCAAGGAAATTGATAAACATGTTCCGCCATACAAAGTATTCTCCGCGTCTAAGCACGGGTGGCCGTATATTTTCCATAGCGATGGTGTCCATTGTCGTTGAAGGTTGGCTTTTTTGATCGATAGACATGAATTGATTGAACTAGGAATGTGAGTGAAGTGAGAAGAGTCGAAGTTTGAATGATTATCAAAACTTTTGTTTCAAAATACTTTAAATGCGAAAATTGGGCTGCGAAAATTCACGCTGCAAAAATTCGGGTTGCGAAATTGCATTGCAAAAATCGATAGTGCAAAAATTCAGGTTGCGAAAATCCTTAATGCACAAATTCGCGCTTCGAAAATTTTTGGTTTCGAAAATCTCGCTTCGAAAATTTTGGACCTAAAATTACGAAAATGCCACCAAAAATCTCAGATTTTTGAACGTCAATTTTAGAAAGAGCTTTGCGAAACTATTTTCGAAGCGATTTTCGAAGTCACTTTGAAAACTTTCGAAAATCTCTGAACGCAGAATTAGCTCCGAAAATACTCAAAACTTGATGAAATATTTTGGATTCTTTTACAGATATTCACGAAAATGTTCTATAACACCAAACGAGTTGAAGAATAATCAAAATAAGCTTAAAATTACTCGAATATTAAGAACACTTTGACGTAAATCTCGCGAATTCAAAATATCAATAATAACCCCCGAAAATTCTTTTCGAATTCAAACTAAAACGTGTTGAATCGGTCACGCTAGGCTCTGATGCCAATTGAAGGTCTCAAAAATACCTAACGATCAACAAAATGGTTGGGAATCAAAAGAGTTTTCGCTAAAAACCTTAAGTGTGTGTTTTGTACATGTTTCTCTCTAAGTGTTTACCGTAGCGGCTCGTTTTCAATAATGATTTACATTCAATAAGTGTACGGGTTTTAGTATTTATACCGTTAAATTAGGTATAGAATACTTGGGCCTCTAAAAATCCCATTACAACTAATATAAAAGACTCTATAAAATAGAATCTAGTTCACTTAAAATAAAATTACAAGACAAAGAATACTAAAATACGTTGAACACTATTTAAGATCTAGCATTATTGCAATACCTCATCAAGGACCCATATGCCTTTCCCATCTGTGACATCATGCAGCCATCCTCGCCTAGTGTGTCTATCATCGCTGATATACCTGGAAACATTCAACATTTTCTTAACATGAATATCAAGCTCGTTGTCATTGGAAATTTTGTTTGAAATCATAGAGTGTTGGAATTTGGGCTATAGGCCCAAATGGGGTTTAGACCCAATAAATAAAAGTTTAACCGATTTTAATTAAATCGAGAAGCCGTCGTTCGTCGAAACCCGAATTGATGAAATATTCAAATTCTACGTTTCGAGGGGAATTTATCGAATATTAATTGGCTCAAAACCGATGTCGGGTAAATGAGAAATTAATTTTCGAACTTGGCCCAATAAAGAGATGATATATATATTAAATATATAAGGGACATGTTGTTGTCCCACATTGGAAACTTCATCACTTTTTCACTTGTTTATAAGGAGTCCCCGTACATGGGCTACTCAAATAGCTTGCCCAAGTAGTTGGTGGGTTATGGGCTTCTGCGCTTGTGGGGCGGGTTTTGGACCCGATTATAGCCCAAGTGCGAGGCGGTGCCCCGCACCGCCGAGCCCGAGCCCGGACACGGGGCCGACACCGACCCGAGCCGTGCCAAGTGCGCAATGGGCGTTTTGAGGCGCACTTTGCACTTAGCATCGGAGCGAGGAGCTTTGAGGAGCCCTTAATTTTATACTCCGATGAGGCGGCGGGGGTGATGTCACTGGTGACGTGGAGGTCCCGCTGACGTGGCAAGTGAAGCTGACGTGGCGCTGACGCAAGCACCACGTGGACGACGATTGGATAGGTGACGTATTGCCGAGCGGATAAGGTCCGATGGGTCGCGTTGGTTCGGCTCGGGTCAAACCGCTGGGCTGAAAAGGTATCTATTGTGAAGGGGCCCGAAAGGTGTGACTATTCACGCTTTGGCCCCTGGTCGAAAACTGAAATAAGTTCAAAACAGCCCAAAAGATGCAACCATTCGCAGAATCACCCCAAACCTATTCAGAAGCTATAAATAGACCCTTGCTGAAGTTGGAAAATTCATTCAATCGACCCCCAGCATTCTAGAGATAGTACATACACAGTCCAGAGTAAAATAAAAGCAAGAAAGGGTCGAGTCTTTGAGTAGATTCGCCGATAATTTTGTATCGTTGTGCAACGTGCAAAATTCTGAAGTCGTTGTATCTTCGGGACAGATTGCAATAACCCGGACACTGAAATACGGGGCAATAACGTCTTACGGACAGTGTACGTAGTACGTGCCTCGACTTCGACTCTAACATAAATTATGTTCGAGTTTCTTCTGCAGCCACCGACCAGACAATATACACCGGAACCAACAATCGTAAGACGTTATTTTGTCTGATCGATGGCAAACATTCCAATTGCACTACCGCTGCACGTAACAACCGGCAGCAGCCATGCCGAGAGGCCGGCGAAATTTAACGGGACCGAGTTCAAGCGTTGGCAGCAGAACATGTTGTTCTACCTGACGACCCTGAACATGGTCCGCTTTCTGAAGGAGCTCCCACCGAAGGTGACGGAACCCGCACCTAACGAGGCAGATGATGAAGCTCCCGAAGTAAACGAGCAATACGAGCACGAGAAGGCTGTGTTAGACGCATGAAAGCATAACAACTTCATGTATCGTAGCTACATCCTGAACGCTCTCGACGACTCCCTATACAACGTCTATGCAGTGGCTACGACTGCGAAAGAGTTGTGGGACTCGTTGGATAAGAAGTACAAGACCGATGATGCCGGACTGAAGAAATTCATAGTCGGCCGGTTCTTGGACTATAAGATGACCGGTTTTGGATCAAGTCCAAGATCTGCAGTTGATCATCCACGATATACAAACGGAGAACATGCAGATCAGTGAAACCTTCCAGGTAGCTGCTATTATCGTGAAGTTACCGCCTCTGTGGAAGGATTTCAAGAACTGCCTCAACCACAAGCGCAAGGAAATGGGGCTTGAGGACCTGATCGTGAGGCTTCGGATCGAGAAAGATAACCGGAAAATCGAGTTCAAGAACAAGAGGGCTAACATAGAGGCACGGGCGAACTTGGCCGAGTCGGGCACCGGCAAGAAACGCAAGCGAGCAAATATGTCGCAGAACCAGCAGAAGCCGAACTCTAACAAGATAAGAGGGAACTGCTACAACTGTGACAAGCCCAGGCACATGGCTAAAGACTTTTGACAGAAAAAGAGGGTAAAAAAGAACCAGGCTCACCTGTCCGAGGCAAAGCTGGCGTGAGATCTGTCGGAGCTAGACCTCGCTGCAGTCGTGTATGAAGCCAGTGTCGAAAAAAATCCCAGGTTGTGGTACATCGACACCGGAGCAACGCGCCATATCTGCTCCGACAAAGAGATGTTCTCCGAGTACATCCTGATATCCGGAAGAACGCTATATATGGGGAACGCAGCGACCTCACCAATTATCGGATTGGGAAGGGTGGTCCTCAAGAGGACCTCGGGCAAAGAGCTTACGCTGGTGGATGTGCTGCATGTCCCAGACATCCGCAAGAATCTAGTCTCCGGCTCCCTGCTCAGCAAAGCCGGATTTAGACAAGTGTTTGAGGCCGACAAATATGTACTGACCAAGAATGGTCATTTCGCAGGCAAGGGCTACTTTGATAAAGGGCTCTTTAAATTAAGTGTAATGCCTGTAAAACGCGAGATTAAGCTCGCTAGTAATAAAGCAAGTTCTTCGTACTTGGTTGAGTGTTCTAGTTTGTGGCATGACAGATTGGGACATGTTGGTTTAAACAAACTTAAAAAGTTAAGTTTAAACATGCTTCCGCAAATGGAAATAAACTCACAAAAATGTGAGGTCTGCGTTGAGGCAAAGATGGTCAAAGCACCATTCTCCTCCGTGGAGAGAAGTAGTTCACCTCTAGAACTGATCCATACCGATATATGTGATCTGAAGTTCGTGCAGACTAGAGGTGGGAAAAAGTATTTTATTACTTTTATTGACGACTGCACAAGATTCTGTTACGTATATCTTCTAAGTGGCAAAGACGAAGCTCTTGAAGCCTTTAAGAAATATAAGATTGAAGTTGAGAATCAACTCTTCTCAAAAATAAAAATAATTCGAAGTGACAGAGGAGGAGAATACGTGGCGCCATTCGAAGAATTCTGGAAAGTACATGGCATTATTCATCAGACTACTGCGCCGTATTCACCTCAATTAAACGGCGTTGCAGAACGCAAAAATAGATCTCTAAAGGAGATGATGAATGCGATGTTGATCAGTTCGGGGCTACCCCAGAACGTGTGGGGGGAAGCAATTCTCACTCCAAACCGCATTCTAAATATGTTACCACACAAAAAGAGGGACCAAACTCCATATGAGTTATGGAAAGGTACGAAGCCAACGTACGATTACCTTAAAGTGTGGGGGTGCCTAGCAAAGGTCGAAGTACCTAAACCGAAGCAGGTTAAGATAGGACCCAAGACTGTTGATTGTATTTTTATCGGATATACTAATAACAGTAGTGCATACAGATTTCTGGTACACAAATCAGATATCCCTGACATGAACGTAGGGATGATAATCGAGTCGAGGAACGCCGCATTCTTCGAAAATATCTTTCCAAATAAGGAAATAAATGAGATAAATTCTGTGAAAAGAACTCACGATGCCATTGAAAGTTCACCTCAAGAAGTTGAGGAACTGAGCCAGAGTAAAAGAAAGAAAGTGGCCAAATCATTTGGACCCGACTTTCTGACGTATATGATGGACGACGAACCCCGGACATTGCAAGAAGCCTTGTCCTGTCCAGAAGCACCGTTCTGGAAAGAAGCTATCAATAGCAAAATTGAGTCCATCATGCAGAATCATACCTGGGAACTGGTAGATCTCCCGAAGGGGTGCAAACCTCTCGGATGTAAGTGGATCTTGAAAAGGAAAATTAAGACCGATGGGTCGATCGAGAAATATAAAGCTCGATTAGTCGCTAAGGGGTTCAATCAAAAGGAAGGTCATGACTTCTTTGATACCTATTCGCCCGTAACAAGGATAACGTCCATTCGAGTTCTCGTTGTTATTGCAGTGTTGTATAATCTTGAGATACACCAAATGGACGTGAAGATAGCATTCCTGAACGGGGAATTAGAAGAAGAAATATATATGAAACAACCCGAAGGGTTTGTAGCACATGGTCAAGAGAACAAAGTATGCCGTCTCGTGAAATCACTTTACGGGCTTAAACAAGCGCCGAAACAGTGGCACGAGAAATTCGATATGACGATGCTATCGAATGGGTTCAAAATAAACGAGTGTGATAAATGTGTTTACATTAAAGGCACACCCGAGGAGTTTGTAATTGTATGTCTTTATGTAGACGACATGTTGATCATGGGAAACAGTCACAAAATAATCGTGAATACGAAGAATATGTTGAAAAATTATTTCAGCATGAAGGATATGGGTTTGGCTGATGTCATATTGGGGATAAATATCTCTAAGACACCCGAATGAATTGTTCTGACACAATCTCACTACGTTGAGAATGTGTTAAAGAAATTTGAAGCATTCGATGATCCTCCGGCTAAGACACCTGTAGACACTAATCTACATTTGGTCAAAAATAAAGAGAGCCTATATCGCAACTCGAATATGCTAGGGTGATTGGCAGTCTGATGTATCTGTCTAACTGCACTCGACCTGACATAGCATATTCAGTGAGTAAACTCAGCAGGTTTACTAGTAATCCGGGTAATAGCCATTGGATAGCACTAAAGAGAGTGCTAAGATATCTGAAGTACACCATTAATTATGGCATACTCTATTCGAGATATCCCGCAGTTCTGGAAGGATACTGCGACGCAAATTCGATATCTGACAGTAAAGACTCCAAATCCACGAGTGGTTACGTATTTACCATCGGTGGAGGAGCAGTTTCTTGGAAATCCTCAAAGCAAACGTGCATAGCCCAATCAACGATAGAATCAGAGTTCATTACACTAGATAAAGCCGGCGAAGAAGCTGAATGGCTTCGGAATTTTCTGGAGGATATTCCTTGTTGGAACAAACCCGTGCCAGCGATAATGATACACTGCGATAGCATGGCGGCTATCGGCAGGGTACGGAGTTGTATGTATAACGGTCGGCACATACGTCGGAGACATAACACCGTAAGACAACTAATCTCTAATGGAATAATCTCAATTGACTATGTGAAGTCTAAAGAGAACATAGCAGATCCTTTGACGAAAGGCATCACTAGAGAACAGTTAAACACTGCAGTAAGGGGAATGGGACTAAAAATCCACACACCAAGAAAAGGCACAGTGGAAACTCAACCATGATGAGTGGAGATCCCACGAACTTGGTTCAATGAGACAACTAAGTTGTGGCTATTTCAGTTGTATACGTGGAAATCCTAAAAAGTCCATTCTCGAGAGCTGCCCAAGTAATCTCGATGACGTGTGGTAAGGGTAAGCATTTACGCTTTTAATGATGACTATACCAAATTGGTGGAGTATTTCGAGCTACTCCAGGATTAAGTCCTAATAGTCGGTCACCTATATAAGTGTGAAGTAGGGCCGCTTCAATGGAAACACTTATGAACGGAGATATGGTCCAAGGCCGAAACGGACACAACGTGATAATCGAAAGAGATCAGATTCATCTTTGTGTGTATGTTGTTGTCTTGGTTTACACAAAAAGCCGCCAGTTCAAGACATCACATTCACTGAGCAGCGAGTAAATTCGATAGCATTTCACTAGGGAAGGTTCAAAGCCACAAGCTACCTATCTCGATGCACTGATGGATCGTCGGGACTTTCTTGTTAGAGTCAGCATGCATTGCATTTGCATTAATTTCCATTCATGTGGGGAATTGTTGGAAACTTCATCACTTTTTCACTTGTTTATAAGGAGTTTCCCTACATGGGCTACTCAAATAGCTTGCCCAAGTGGTTGGTGGGTTATGGGCTTGTGGGGGGGTTTTGGACCCGATTATAGCCCAAATGCTCGGCGGTACTCCGCACCGCCGAGCCCGCGCCCGCGCCGAGGCCGAGCCCGAGCCCGGACTCGAGGCCGACACCGACCCGAGCCGTGCCAAGTGCGCAATGGGCGTTTTGAGGCGCACTTTGCACTTAGCATCGAAGCGAGGAGCTTTGAGGAGCCCTTAATTTTATACTCCGCTGACGTGGCAAGTGAAGCTGACGTGGCGCTGACGCAAGCGCCGCGTGGACGACGATTGGATAGGTGACGTATCGCGGAGCGGATAGGGTCCGATGGGTCGCGCCGGTTCGGATCGGGTCGAACCGCTGGGCTGAAAAGGTATCTATTCCGAAGGTGCCCGAAAGTTGTGACTATTCGCGCTTTGACCCCTGCTCGAAAGGTACAAAAAGTTCAAAACATCCCAAAAGATGCAACCATTCGCAGAATCACCCCAAACCTATTCAGAAGCTATAAATAGACCCCTCCTGAAGTTGGAAATTTCATTCAATCGACTCCCAGCATTCTGCAGATAGTGCATACACAGTCCAGAGTAAAATAAAAGCATGAAAGGCTCGAGTCTCTGAGTAGATTCGCCGATAATTTTGTATCGTTGTTCAACGTGCAAAATTCTGAAGTCGTTGTGTCTTCGGGACGGATTGCGATAACCCGTGCACTGAAATACGGGGCAATAACGTCTTACGGACAACGTACGTAGTACGTGCCTCGACTTCGAGTCTAACATAAATTATGTTCGAGTTTCTGCAGCCATCGACCAGACGATATACACCGGAATCAACATAGAGATAGTATACAGCGTATTTCTATCTGGGGAGTTAGATCGCCCTAGCAAAGTAGATGGGTGGATTTCTTCGAAATTTTCCAAAACTTCCGCTTTGACAAACGAGACACGTGCCATCGTGTTTCTTCTTCGTCCGAAATTCCTGCTCGGACCCATGCTTACTGAAATGAATGGTACCCAAGTTGTCGATCCACTGTTTTTGGTCATGTCGGAGCCATCCTGTCCTGCCTTTAAATCAAGTGTAACGTAACGCAAAGGTGAAAGCTATAGAACTACAAAATACAGGACAAAATCTAAGTATGCGTCATGCCAAGATTTCACACAATCACAGAAAGTCTCTTATCAATTTCAAAATATTGCCCGTCGATCTTTCTTATCAAATGATGAATATTGCTTACGATTGCTTGTGATACTCTCCCGCTCTTTGGAAGATCTTACGACCCACACGGATAGATGCTGAAAAAGGAAAGTATTTCTTCTCTATATAATATAAAGACCCATTACATCATAGCTGAAGAGTGAACACCTCCCGAACGCTACAATCGAACTATACATCATAGCTGAAGAGCGAGATCTCACCAAGCACTTGAACCCTTGCAAAATCATCACTCACGCCTCACGGGCAGAACGCGGGGTGAGAGCGAGACAGAGAGCCGAGACCATGTCAGGCGACTTTTGACGGCTGGGACGCTGTTTCCCTATGACGCTGTTTCTTTCATTGTTTTCGTTGGTCTATATGTTTCCTTAAGTTTGTGTGGTTAAGGCTGTGTGAACCTGAATTATGACTACGTGAGAAATTTTATTATTATTCAATTGAATCGTGTGAATTAGGGGTGAGCAAATCCGGATATCCGGATTTCGGATCCGAAATGGGATTTTTTTTTTGATTTTTTTTTTTTAAATTGATTGTAACGTATTCGATTTTGTTTTCAACTCTCCCTTTATTTTCAAGAATGATATAAATTCAATCCGATATATTTTATTTGGGTCAAATTATGATATTAGACTATTTTTCTTTCTTTTTTCTCTTTTTAGGCCTAATTTTTCTTTGTTTTTTGGTTATTCTTTAATTTATTTATTTATTTTAAATAATAAACGGCATACCGGATATCCGGATTTTAGTACCGAGCGTATCCGTATCCGATCCGGTTTATGTTAAAATATTCGAATTCGGATATCCGATCCGATTTAAAACCCAGATATCCGGTTTTCCGGATTTTATAAATCGGATACCGGATATTTTTTCTCAGTCGTAGTGTGAATCATATTATGTGTTCTTTAATATTTGTTTGAGTTTAATGCTTGCGTGTGCTGATTAACATATTTTATGTTAATTTAACTTCTTGGATATTGTTTCTCTCTTGCGTGATGCATAGCTGTGAAGCATATTAAAATTCCACGGAAATTATCATCAAAGCATTTGTTTCCTTAGCCTTGAAAAGCATGCGTATGGTTCTCCTATTTGATGCGTGGCTGCGTGGATTATCAATTGATTTTTAGATTTGGGTAGAAACACAACGCTCTCCATCCAATACTTACAATTTTGCAAAGAAATCCCCAAAACTCAAAAAGCTTGCAAAGTGATCGGTACCTTTTTTGGACTCTTTTGCGCCAATTTCCGTCAAATAAATAATATAAACGTAAACGTAGGAAATTCGAAACATTTAATGTAATTAACGACCGAAAGCGCACGGTTACGTGTATTTAAATAATGTAAAATCCGAATTTATCAACAACCTCAAACTAGCTTCTATCGTCGTTCATCATAAAAGCGGAAAAAAAACAAATTTAAGTTGGGATTTCTACAACGTCACTAAATGGATACTCCAGTTTATTCTCAGAAAGCTAGTCGAGATCTTCATCAACAAATGAGTTATCAGTCAAAACATGAGATATGAAGCGATAGATCACAATCATATCTTAGCACAAAAAAAAAATATTTCTAGGACCCTAACATGTATCACTTAACAACTCTTACATGGGTCGGTCAAATCACTCAAAGTATATATGGATTAGTATAAAAATGCTTAAATCACAACATAAAATGATATTACTCTAAGCTTGCAAATGTATCAAATCAAATTCACAAAGAATATCTTATGCACGAATAAAAATTTTTTTATCAATGATTGTAACGGGGCTATGGATAATAAGGTGTGATTATTTAGGATACGTGAGCTAAAATAGTCAAACTTGTTAGTCACTGAATCGTTTTTTCCGTCTACACACTCTACCCAACGAACGAGATCATCGAAAAATGGAAACTCACACTGCTAGAAACGTACTCGAGTTCCTATATTGTGACTGAGAACTCGAGGATATAAGTTTGAAGGTCTTCAATAATAATGATAAACAATGTAAATAATGATAAACAATGTACGCAGATCTTTCTCGATCAAGAAATAATAATAGTAATATATTTGTTTCTGATCTTTTTTTTTTTCTTTTTCTTTGTCTTTTTTTTTTTCTTTTTCTTTGTCTTTTTTTTTCCGATTCTTATTTTTTTTAATCAAAGGAAATAAAATATTGCATCAAATCACCCACTCTAAATGCACATATGGTAATATATTTTTTCGATCAATAAAATCGAACTCTAAAGCGATTAGTAAGCTAAGATGTTGACGATGGTTCGAAAGAGGGCTAAAATAAAGGAATAAGTGGCTAAATATGGTGGATCCAGATCAACAAATACAGCCAAGAAGGCTCGAAGGGGCTTACTAATTGATAATTATGTCGGGTACGTCGATATTTAGGCAATTGACTCATCTTAAGTGCCTTTGTCACTTTCGTACACAAAAATTCACATAGTGATATTTGAAATGCATAATAAGAGTAAGTTCGAAAATATCCAAACCATGCGTGACGCTACAAGAAAAATACACTAAGCAAATGATGAGTTGCTCTAAATATTTTTTGTATTGGCTCCAAACTTTTTCTGGGTTCGTGTCTCATGATACGCGTTATTTTTCTGGAGCAGTCAATGTAGCTAGATAATCATGTTACTATCACAACACGTGACAGTAAGACTTTCACATTCCACTAGTCAAACTTATCACGACACAAGAATTTTTTTTCATCATTAACAAAAGCTATCACATGTGATGTTCAAATCATAACAATCATCAGTGTAAACCACTCTTAAACCGAACACATCGATACCTAAGAAACAAAAATACGTCGATATATAAAATTCTAGCATGTGTCACCTCACCCCCAAACTTATTATCACATTATCCTTAACGTGTAAACATTTATTCAAAGAAAGGAGTTGAGTGACACTGCCCTGAAAAATGGTTGATCGACGTACGGTGGGACACGAAGATATGTCGTTGCTCGACAGTAAACGAGCTATACTGCGAAAGGACCACTCCCAAACTGGTTATGAACCTACGAGAAAACATTACTAAAGGATATTGTGAGAGCAAATTCTGGATAACAAAAATATAATAAGACATACTAACGATACAATTTAGAAATATGAAATAATAATTCATAGGTAATAATACTTTGGTTGCCTCCTAAGAAACCCTATTTTATCGTCGTTAGCTCGACTCCAGTTGGTATCGACAAGTTACGATTCTGTATGTTTAGTAAAAGTACTGAACATCTTGTTTTCTTCATTTAGGAGAGAAGTTTGATCTCGGAATGACATAGCTTCGTGTGATGGCAATCTTTAAACTCTCCATAGGTCGACTTTCTGATCCCAAATAATATCAAAATCCACGATCATTGGTAATGTCGTGAATTGCTCCGTGAATGTGGCCTCTGTTAGGTCCTATTATATCAACTAACGATCGATCTAAACATGAATTCTAGATATTCGAATGATAAATCTTACAAATTACCTTCGGTCAAATATCTTCTTTGAAGATCTTGAAAGAGAGAGTTTTCCGATTTCTTTTCTCTCTCTTAGAATGTGAATTCAATGATTGTGATTTTTCCGTAATGAACTTGTGTATTGATTTCGATAGTGTACATTGTATTTATACCTATTTACATGGTATATTTACTATTTAGTCATACACTATTAAAACTACGAATTACGCCCCTAATTACAAGGATAACAAAATAATAAAGCACAATTCTAATATTTCTTCAATCTCCCCCTTTGTGCTTATCTTCGTTTCAGCTCCATTTATCCTTGTCGAGCGTAGAACGATTTTCGTAATCCCAATGCTGTCTCGTAATGTCGGACAACATTCCTCAGCTCCAATCTTTCATTAATGGCATCCAGAAGCTCATTTAGGAGCGGGGACTCTTCTTCTCCAAGATCTTCGAAGATCTTCTGTTAGGTCCTGATTCATCAATCAACAAACAATCTAAGCACGAATTATCGGTATTCGAGTAAGAAATCTTATGATATACGATCCGTCGAATATCCGCTTTGAAGATCTTGAGAGTTTGTTAGATGTTTCCTTATTTCTCGAGCGTTACCTCTCGTTTAAAATATAAATTCGAAACTTATTATTTTCACAATGACGAATTGTTATTTTACATTGATAGTGTACATCATATTTATACCTATATTTAAGGTATAATTACTCTTAAGTCCTACACTATCAATATTTCTAATTACACCCCTAATTACAAGGATAATGAAATAATAAAGCACAATTCTAATATGCTCTTCAATCTCCCCCTTTGTGCTTGTTGGCGTTTCAGCTTCTTTTATCCTTTTGGGCGTAAAAAGATTTCCTCAATCCCAATGCTGTCTCGTAGCGTCGAACAGCATTCCTCAACTCCAATCTTTCATTTATGTCATCTAGAACTCATTCAGGAGTGGGGCCTCTTCTTCACAAAGATCTTCGAAGATTGTCTCTTCGGTGATCTCTCCTAATCTCTTCAATATGTTCTTCCGCACCAACTTAAGTGTCCCGTCGCAGAATTTACGAACTTCTGACTTCATCATAGTCTTTGAAGGTCATGTGCGGTGTGGTATTTGATTTGCCGCACCATGAATCTTTTCAGCCCCTCGAGTCCTTCAGTCTTGATATATCCAGGATGTGTCTTGTACTTTCTCTTATACATTTGATATAGTTAATAGACTTCATCCGGTGGAAGGATTGTCACCTATCTCTTCTCGAGTGCGGTTGCTGTCCGCTCGCTCAATTATGTAGATAGGAGTTGGATATCTTCCGATCGTGTGAGAGACTCCAACGAGTTGGAGAATCGGTGGCTTGTTCTTGAAGTTTTCCTTCAGTTGATCAGCTGGAATGCCACTACGACCGGGTCCGAGATAGTTGAGCATGAAGATATGCTCCATTTTCTTCCTATCTTCCCAATGTGAGATGGCCCTCAAATTGAGTTCGTTGAGCTTCTTGATCTTGTTTGGAGCCCTCCAGATCTGCTTTCTTATGTCTTCAATGAAGGGGACTTCAATTCTGACATTCTCACATGGTGTCTTGACTCTAACTGTCCTTTTTAATAGACGGGGAGGAGAGTCGACTCTGAGTCTTATCATTTCGAGTAGCTCTGGGAGAGCGGAACTGTAGTCTTCGCTCCGTCACGAACATTGGTGGAGTGGGGCCAGGGAGGCGCTCCACTGTCAAAACATCGGAGTAGATTTCCGATGTGCCGCCTATAGTAGGTCTTGAAGGTCCGGTATGTCTAAGAACATCGTTAACAACCCTGAAGTCACCACATCAGAGGGTTGGCCTATTGTTGGCTCCGAAGATGTCGGGGGTCCAATAGGGCTTCCACCCAATCCTTGAGATGATACGATAGGTATCACCTCTAGAGATGTTGAGACAGATTCAATTTGAATCTGTTCAGTGGGCTGATCACCCGGTGTTGGCTTCGAAGCTTGTATGGATGAAGGCACTGTAGACGGGGCCGAGATTTGTTGTCGGCGAGGGCCCCTTCATTGGAGTCTTTGTGCTTCATTGGAGTCGGTTGCCTCATGAGAGATAACATGAGAGACACCTTCGGGTTCAATCTCCTGAGGTGTAACTTCGGAATCTGATGATATTACTTCCCTTTGAGAAGTTGTCGGGGCTCGATCCGTGGCACGTACCATCGCCTCCGAGATGGACTTGTTCTGACAGTAAGTTTGGTAGGCCTCGTCGGTTTGATCAGCGAGACGTAGCAGCTTCAATGGGATCAGCAGGGGTTGGAGTGCTAGATCGGCGGCCTTCGGGTTGTGGAAGAAAGGCGTGGCGGGATGTAGTCCGCGATCGGTGGAAGTTTCGGGATCTCTGGGTGGACTTCAATGAAGTGTGAGATCATTACTCGAAACCACCGAACATATGGAAGGGATCGGGCCATCGACTTCATCTCCATCTGACGCAGTTGGTCGGCGAGATCGTTCCAGATCAGCTGAGCCACATCATATCTCTTAGAGAAGACCACTCCGTGAAAAATATACAAAATGTTGCCATTTGCCTTGTCGAATCCGGAGTGTTTTGGGGAGAGGCATTTGTTGATGATGCCGAACAGAGTCTTCCATGAATGAGGAATGTCGTTATTTTGGAAGTTGGCTAGTTTATTTAGCGGCGGTTTGTATCCCATCCTGAGCATGTCCTTTACAATCTCCGCGTCCGTTGGTAATCGGTCATATTCATCGTAGTGCGGGAGATCGAGCACCATGGCCATTAAGTTCTTCGTCAGTGCAATGTGCCTTGTATTGAGCTTGGTCATATATTCTATGCTGTCGCCGTTAACGAAGCTCTGCATGCATCCCCAGAATTGCTGGAGATAAACCATCGGTACGGTGGCCGTCATGGTCAGAGCTGGCCATAGGGGGTGTCCTTTGAGTATGGATAGTATGACGTCATCCGGACACCGAAATGTTGTTAAATCCAGTTGGAAGTTGTTGTCTTGGACGGTCATATAACTTCCAGAAGGATAGATATGAGGGTAGTTGGGACTTGCCATATCTGCAAAACTTTTTCGATTAAAAAATTTTCAAATCAAACAGTAAATACGTAAAACATAATCTTCGATTTCTGGGTAAATCATGAGTGTATCTGGGTTCGAAATGTTCAGAGACCAGTGGCGAATCCGAATATCATGATTTTAACCCAAGAGATTGAGTGAAAATACTTTGATTTGAAGGTCGAAAAATCAGTTTTCGTCGAAAAAATTAATATGAACTTTCTTCAGAAAATTTTTCGTGAAAATGATCGATAAGTGGATGTTTTTAACAGAAAATGAATCGGAAAACATTTCTACCTTCGAAATCCGCACGTTTAATTTAAAAATTTTGAGAAATGATGAAGTCGGAGTGAAATGCCGAAGTTGGTTCGAAGCTTTTCTTAGAAGATGAAAGGTTTTTTGAGTGAGAATGTGTAGCGTGTGAGAGAGTTTTTCGAGTGATAAAGTGATTTTAATACTTTACGATGTGGTAAAGTAAAAATTCTTTTTGGGCCGAAAGTAAAAAGAATATTCTTGGGCTTTAGATAAAAATAGGTTGAAAATAAAATTATGAATTAACCCAAAAATAATTTGTATAATACTCCCTGTATTTCCGCAAAGAAGGAAATTGTTTCCTGATGTTGATGAAATTCAACATTTGACTCCTCGGATGAGCTCTAAATTTTCTGCGAGACTTGATAAATTGTTAGGATTTAAGTTTCTACGAATGTAGAACATAATAGCAAATTCTCATATAAAAGCACCCCCTCAACAATTGCATGAATAAACTTTTCAGTACCTACACATATTTTCGGTACATATGAAAATTACCGAATTAAGCATAATTAACACATTCTAAGCAATTCAGCATAGTTTATGAAAATGTTGCATTTTTCAAGAATAATTTTGCATTTTATCAAGTCTAAACAAATGCATGTTATAATGCATTTAAAATGTGCGAAAAAAATAGAACATAAAATAATAAAAAAATAAATTAAAATAAAAAAATAAAATAAAATATAAAATAAAATATAATAAAAATAACAATTTTTGTTTCAGGGTCAGATTTATTAAAAATTTTATTACACAAAAATTTCCAAGATATATATAACAATAATTTGCCATAAATTCAAATAACTAAATTAGTATTCTAAGAGCATAGTATGAATCACTTTGACAACTCTCGCAAGTTTCGCTCATATCACTCAATATATTTTTATCAAGGAGATTTTTAGTAGATATATCACTCTTATCATCACAACAAAATTATATCAATTAATTTGTTATCGTAGTATTTTTAATCAACTTGCCAAGTGAGAGTTCGTCATTTTGAATAAAAGGGACTTTTAAGAGATTATTTTTAGGCTCTGACTAAGGGGTAGGAATTTTGGGTTAATGAGCGTAAAAATTCTTCTCTTCCAGGGGCTCTTTTTGTGAGATTCTATTCTGAGCCTTTTGCTTTTCCTTTCTGTAGTAATCTCTTTTCAGTGATTTGAGAGATAAGATCTTCTTTGATTTTGGGTCGAGACTGTATTCCTTTAGAAAGTTTCACAAGTATGGAGTTCGAACCCAAGACTGTGCGTCTCTTCTCGTTTTCTCTACATAAGATCTAGATTATCATTGGAGAAGTTCACTTCGAGGTGCTTCACTTCTAGGAGTATACGAGATTATCTTGGAGAAGTTCCCACTGAGATCAATGTTTCTCTTCTATAATGATTGAGGAGTGCGGAATGTGCATCACTTTATCTCTCCCCCTCTTTTTCTATAATAATCAAGAAATATTAAGAAGCACATAGAATATCAAATTGAAGGATAGGAGAGCATCTAACACACAATTCAAGTAAAATTGAGATTCAACATGCCTAACTTGGCAATAAGGAATTGAAATCGTTTTTCATCCAATGCCTTAGTGAATAAGTCGGCAAGTTGAATTTCCGTTTTAACAAAATACATATCTATCGTGCCTTTTTCTACATGATCTTTTATAAAGTGATATCGTATGTCTATGTGTTTCGTGCGTGAATGATGAACAGGATTGCAAGTAATGGCTATAGCACTTTGAGAATCACTATAAATGGGAATGTTATTGAAATCAAACCCGTAATCGCGTAGTTGTGTCCGCATCCATAGAATTTGCGAGCAACAGCTGGCAACCACAACGTATTCCGCCTCGGCCGTCGATGTTGATACACAATTTTGTTTGTTTGAAGACCAGCAGACCAACTTTTCGCCTAAAAATTGTGCTCCGCCAGACGTGCTTTTTCTGTCCATTCGACAACCTGCATAGTCAGCATCAGTATAGCCAATAAGTCGAAAGTCAGTATTTTTAGGATACCAAAGCCCTAAGTTTGGAGTTCCTTTGAGATATCGCAGAATTCTCTTGACGGCATTCATGTGGGATTCCTTTTGGTCGGCTTGAAAGCGGGCGCATAGGCAAGTTGCAAACATAATGTCAGGTCGACTTGATGTCAAGTAGAGAAGAGATCCGGTAATGCTTCGATAGGTGGTGATGTTGACAGCCTTTCCAGACGGATCAGCATCCAGTTTGCAATTAGTAGACATAGGAGTGTTCATCGGTGTGCTCTTGTCTTGATTAAATCTCTTCAGAATATCTCGGATATATTTGGTCTGACTGATGAAGATTCCATCATCGAGTTGCTTGGCTTGTAAACCAAGAAAGATTGGAGTTCTCCCATTAAGCTCATCTCAAATTTTGTCTTCATTAGATTACCAAATTGCTTATAGAGACGTTCATTCGTCGATCCGAAGATGATGTCGTCAACGTAAACTTGAACGATCATCAAGTCTTTGCCTTTTCCTTTTGATGAAAAGGGTAGTATCGATTGTTCCTCTGATGAAGTTGGATTTGACCAAAAATTTGCTCAGAACATCATACCAAGCACGAGGGGCTTGTTTTAGTCCATAGAGAGCTTTGTCCAATCAATAGACATGATCAGGAAGGTTCTCTTGTATGAATCCTTCGGGTTGAGCGACGTAGACTTCTTCTTTTAATACGCCTTTGAGAAACGCAGTTTTGACGTCCATTTGATAGACTTTGAAGTCTTTGTGAGCCGCGTATGCTAGGAACAAGCGAATACCTTCAATGCGTGCAATCGGAGCATACGTCTCGTCGTAATCAATTCCTTCTTGTTGATTATATCCCTTAGCAACGAGTTGTGCTTTATTCCTTATTACTTCACCGTTCTCATTCTTCTTGTTCTTGAAAACCCATTTTGTTCCAATTATGGTTTTGCCTTGTGGTCGGGGAACCAATGTCCAAACTTGTAGACGCTCGAACTGGTTGAGTTCATCTTGCATCGCAATTACCCAATCCGGGTCTTTAAGAGATTCGGCTACTTTATTTGGTTCATTTTGGCTTAGAAAGCATGTGAATAAACTGCTTTGTGTAGACGTCCTAGTACGTACACCACTTGAAGGATCACCAATTATCTGATCAGTAGGGTGAGCTCGAGTCCATTTCCATTCGTGAGGAATAACTGAAGTAGAGTCGTCATTGGATTGGAGATCGAGATATCCCGAATTAATTGGTTGATCAATCAAAGTTGGAAAATTCAAATCAGATGTTGAGTCGATAGGAATTTCCTCATTTGTATTTGTAGGAACTGCAAAACTAGATGAAGATTCTGAATAATTAGATTCTCCAACAGTTGTCGGATTTTGAAGAAGAGGAGTCTCATTATTAATTTCTTCCACTGAGGGAGATGGGGCACTGCTTGGAGTTGAGTGAGACGAAGCAAGCATTTGAGACTTGTTACGATGAAAGTGTTCGAATAGAGAATCTAAATCTTCGTGGTTAGCGGGAATTGCTTCATTTGATGTTGATGTAGACGTTGCCGAAATTTGTTGACCTTGTGCCAACACGCCAGTAAGCTCGGGTTCTGAACTATTTTGTTCATAAGCCAAATCCGTCATTTCTTGAAAGGTGACGTTGTAGCTTTCAAGAATCGTACGAGAAGACTTGAGGTAGACGCGATATGATTTTGAAGTAGAGGAATATCCGACAAAAATGGCTTCAAAGGCTTTGGGGTCGAACTTGCTTCGATGCTCCCGATCGTTGGCCACAAAACACTTGCAACCAAATACTTTGAAGAATGAAATATTCGGAATTCGTGTATTAATTAGCTCATATGGTGTATTCTCAAAGCGTTTGTGAATAATTGTCCTGTTTTGAGTAAAGCATGTTGTACTCACTGTAGAAAGTGAGGAAGACCGGAGTGAATAATCATTGTTCTTGCAGCTTTAACTAGATTCCGGTTCTTTTTTCTACGACAGCATTTTGTTCTGGCGTTTTTGCGGCTGAGAATTGTTGAATAATTCCAAGTGATTGGTAGAAGTTGCTGAGATGCTGATTCTTGAATTCCGTCCCGTTGTCTGTTCGAATTACTTGGGTTTTCTTTTGCAGGAGATTCTGAGTTGTATTCACAAAGCTTATTATCAAGTCTCCAGTCTCATCTTTAGTTCGGAGATATCTTGTCCATGTGTAGCGAGAATAATCGTCGACTATTACTAACACATATTTACGACCGTTGATGCTTTGTGTACGCATTGGTCCACAGAGGTCCATGTGAAGTAATTCCAAGGGTCGAGATGTAGAGGCAACTTGCTTGAGTTTGTGTGATGCACGCTTCATTTTTCCCATTTGACAAGCCGAACAGTGATGCTCTTGGTTAGATGAAATTGTTGGCAGACCGTTAACCAACTTTTTAACAATGAGTTTGTGAAGAGCTTTTAAGTTTAGATGAGACAGACGTTGATGCCATAGGCTGTTCCTCTTTATTGTTGTCTGAGAGATGAGGCATACAGCTGTCGAAGGTCGAACTGATGTCAGATTGATTGTGTATAGGTAAGATCTTCGTAATCCTGTGAGAAGTTCTTGATTCTGACAATTCAAAACTTGGAACTGTTCAGCTAGAAATACGACTTGAAATCCTTTGTCACATAATTGGCCTATGCTGAACAGATTGTGCTGGAGACCTTGGACGTAAGAGACATCTTTAATCGTCAAATTTGGCAGTAAAATATCTCCAAATCCGAGTATGGGAGCTGAGTTATTGTTGCCAATTCGGACTTTGCCATTGTAACGATCTTGGTAGTTGCTCAACAGTTGAAAAGATGATCTTATTTAAAATATTTTGTCGAAAAACTATGTTGATCGCAAAAACTCTTATCGAATAACTTGTGATCGAAGAAATTACTTGTGATCGAAAAATTACTAGTGATCGAGAAAAAAAAAACTTTGTTTTTAGTTTGAGTCAAATTGTTGACTGTAAAAATTTTTCGATGGAATATTTTTCGATCGAAAATATGTTATGGCTAATTATGGATCGAAAAACTTATTCGCTCGAAAAATATATTTATATATGAACCGAAAAACTAATTATTGCAATAGAGTTTTTCGAGTCTTAAATTTGAGTAAAACACTCGAAAATAGTGTTTGTGGTCGAAAAAATATCTCGGCTGTAAACTTGGTCGAAAAAATCTTTTTCAATTCAAGTTTTTCGATCGAAGAACTTGATCGAAGAACAATTAAGTTCAATGTAACAGTGAAAATTCCAGATTTAATCGAAATGTTTAATTTAGATGCGGAAATTCTGGATAATCACTGGTTTAACAGTTCTAATTATCATTAAACACAGAATCAACCACGTTTAATAGCAAAATATATCGAGATTTAAGAAAATCATATTAGACTCAAAACTTGATTCGCAAACTTAAAAATCAATGTAGATCAAAAATTTGAATTATAATTACGTTTTAAGCGATTGAAATTAGTACGAAAATCAATTCTAACATATAATCTATCACTTAATTAGCAAAATCAATACCAAAATTCGCACAATCAAGAATATCGATCAAAATATATGTCACGTTAGATTTTCGATCGAAAAATCTGGAAAATTATTTTGATCTGAAAATTGCGAATTTTGTCCAAAATCAATCACGATTTGCTCTGATACCAATTGTTAGGTCCTGATTCATCAATCAACAAACAATCTAAGCACGAATTCTCGGTATTCGAGTAAGAAATCTTACGATATACGATCGGTCGAATATCCGCTTTAAAGATCTTGAGAGGTTGTTAGATGTTTCCTTGTTTCTCGAGCGTTACCTCTCGTTTAAAATATAAATTCGAAACTTATTATTTTCACAATGACGAATTTTTATTTTACATTGATAGTGTACATCATATTTATACCTATATTTAAGGTATTATTACTCTTAAGTCCTACAGTATTAATATTTCTAATTACACCCCTAATTACAAGGATAATGAAATAATAAAGCACAATTCTAATATGCTCTTCAACTTCTCTTTAGTGATCTCAGACAACCTCTTATGGATATTCTTCCTCACTAATTTCAACGTCCCGTCACAAAATTTGTGGATTTCTGACTTCATCATAGCTCTCGTCTTTCCGATAAGTTATGGCGAGGCCAAGTTTCTTGAATATGTAGTTCTCGGGGATGCGTGAGTGGGAAGCCCTTCATGAGCGGAGACTCCATGTTGACTTTCTTCATATTGTTCTCTACAAGAACTTGAAGGTCGTCTGCAGTGTGATACTTGATCTTCTGCACCATGAATCTCTTTCACCCCTCGAGTCCTTCTGTCTTGATGTAACCGGAGGGCGTCTGATATTTTCTCTCGTACATTTGATATAGACGGTAGACCTCGTTCGGTGGAAAGAAGGGGAGATAATTCTCATCTATCTATTCTCGAGTACAGTTGTTGTCCGCTCGCTCAATGTGGTAGATTGGGGTAGGAAAGCTTCCAATCGAGTGCAAAACGCCCACGAGTTGGAGGATCGGTGGTTTGTATCTGAAGTTTTTCTTGAGTTATTCCGTTGGGATGCCATTTCGATCTGGACCAAGATAGTTGAGCATGAAGATGTGCTCCATCTTCTTCCTATCTTCCCAATGAGAGATACCCCGTAGATTTTGTTCATTGAGCTTCTTTATGCGGTTAGGAGCCCTCCAGATTTGCTTTCTAATATCTTCAATGAACGGAACATCAATCCGTATATTCTCCCACGGCGTCTCGATTCTGACTGTCCTTTTTGATAAGTGAGGAGGAGAGTCGACTCTATGTCTGATCATTTCTGGTAGTTCTGGGAGAGCGGAGTTGTAGTTCTCGCCTTCTTGAAGTTCTTCATCTTCAAGCATCACCAAGTCCACAGAAGCTTGTTGTAAGAAGTATCTAATGTTGGAGAGTCGGGCTTGAACAGCTTTCTCTGGTTTCCATTGCGTCATCCACTTCTCGTTTAAGTT
The DNA here is from genome assembly GCA_004919715.1 of Linderniella brevidens. Lineage (NCBI taxonomy): Eukaryota > Viridiplantae > Streptophyta > Magnoliopsida > Lamiales > Linderniaceae > Linderniella > Linderniella brevidens. The sequence continues at coordinate 13,336,858 of SWDC01000148.1, forward strand.
ATAATCATCTACGATCGCATGTGGATCGTAGACGACTTTTTCGGGTTGGTTTTGGAGGAGGTTAGGGTCGGGAATGGATTTGGATTTGTGGGAGAGGGAGGTAGTGTGCGGGATGTGGTGGGAGATGTGGTTGTTTGTTGGCGAGTTGTGGGTTGTGTGGTTGGTGGGTTTGTGGATGATTCTCCAGCTTCTTGAGTCGTTGTTGGTTTTTCTCGACTTAGACCACGGCCGCTGCGTGTGGTTCTTTGCCTTTTCTCCCCCTCATGACGATCCAGATCATCGGGATCGTCATGTCTTCTTTTGGTGCGGGAGCTTTCTTCACGGCACCTTGTTTGGGCGGGCGGCTCAGGTTCATCGACCAGCCTTTTGTAGAGACTCTCCTCAGCTGGGGTTCTGGTCTCTAAGGCGAGGAGTCAGGAAATAAGGATGTCATGAAGCTAGGTGATCGGGATAGTGTATGGGTTGGGTTGATTAGGGAAGGTGATTGTGTTGGGGTGGTAAGGGTGGGTGTGTATGGTGGTGGTCAGAGGTGGTGAGGAGACGGGGGTCGTGTGGGCTTCGGACGGAGCAGCCTCGGAGACTGGTGCTTTCCCGGTATCCCTTCGGGAAGTCTCAATGGCCTGGAGCATCCTGTCCATCAGTCGATCTCCAAGTGAAGAGATGGCTGTGGAGAGGACTTCTTGTAAGCGTTGCTCCGTCACGATCATCGGTGGTATTGGAGTGGGGCCAGGGAGGCGCTCCACTGTCACAACATCGGAAAAGATTTCCGATGTGCCGCCTGGAATAGGTCTTGAAATTCCGGAACATCCAAGGACATCCGTTATCAACCCTAAAGTCACCACTTCAGTGGGTGGATTGTTTGCTCCGAAGATATCGGGGGTCCAATAGGGCTTCCACCCAATCCTTGAGATGATACGGTATGTATCACCTCTATGGGTGTTGAAACAGATTCAATTTGAATCTGTGTGGTTGGCTGATTCGTTATTGGTGGAGGAGATGTCACCGAAGTCATTTGTGTTGAAGGAGACACAGACGGGGCCGAGATTTGCTGTCAGCGTGTGCCCCTTCTTTGAAGTCTGTATTCTTTAGCTGATTCGGTGGCCTCATGAGATTCATCTTGAGGGACACCTTCGGGCTCAACAACCGGTGTCTCTGTCTCCTGAACCGCTGCTTCGGGCTCGGTTATTTCCACCAAAGATGCCCGTTGAAAAGGCACCGGAAGTTGATCCACGGTCCGTACCATTTCCTCCGTGATGGAGTTATTTTGACAGTAGTCCTGGTAGGCCTCGTCAGTTGGATCAGCTAGGCTGAGCAGCTCCAATGGGATCAGCATCGGTTGGAGTGCTAGGTCGGCTGCCTTCGGGTTGTGAAAGAAGCGAAGGCGAGGCGTGATATATCCTCCAAGAGATGGTAGTCGCGGGATCTCCGGATGAACGTCCATGAAGTGGGAGATCAGCACCGGGAACCACCGAACGTATGGAAGGAACTTCCCCTTCGACTTAGTCTCCCTCTGACGTATATGGTACGCTAGATCATTCCATATAAGCTGAGCCATGTCATATTTCTTTGAAAAGACCACTCATGGAATATGCGAAGGATATTTCCGTTCGCCTTGTCAAATTCGGAGTGTTTTGGGGAGAGACATTTATTTGATGCCGAACAGAGTCCGCCACGGGTGTGGGATCCCACTGTTTTGGAAATTTGCCAGTTTGGTCAACGGCGGCTTGTATCCCGTCCGGAGCATGTCTTCCACGATCTCCGCATCCGTTGGAATTTGGTCATAGTGTTCGTGGTGCGGTAGATCGAGCACCATGGCCATTAGGTTCTTGGTCAGGACGACGTGTCTTTGATTGATCTGCGTCGTGTATTCTACGTCATCGCCGACGACATGGCTTTGCATACATCCCAAGAATTGCTGGAGGTAGACCATCTGTACGGAGGCGGTCATTGTCAGAGTTGGCCATAGTGGGTGTCCTTTGAGGATGGAGATGATAACTTCATCCGGACACCGAAATGTAGCAAGGTCCAACTGGTAGTTGTTGCCGTGGACCGTCATCCAGAATGCTAGATGTGAGAATATTCTGGATGTGTCATTTCTGTAAAGAACGAAATAAAATTCATTAGATGAAATTTTTATATGTGAATTGATTGAAAAATGTGAATGGCGAAAATTACTTAGACAAATTTCAAAATTTTCTAAGTGTTGTTTATTAAAGAAAGACTTAGTGAAAAAGTTGAAAAATTTGCTGTCTTGTTAGCGAATTTTATTCGATCGGAAATTTATTCGAACTTTAAGTTTTGAATTCGAAAATTTTCTAAGTCTTAGAGAAAAACTTGAAAAATGTTCTCTGTCTTTTGCAATCGAATAAAAATGTATCAAATAACTTAAGTTTTTTGCCGATGACTTTTACGATCGAATAAAATGTTGTCGAAAACAAGAGTTTTTCGCTGAGTAATTTTGCGATCGAATAAAAAGTTCTCCAAAAACTTAAGTTTTTCGACGCGTAGTTTTGCGATCGAATAAAAGAATATCGAAAAACTTAAGTTTTTCGATCGAGTAAAATTTAATCGAAAACTAAAGTTTTCGCCAAGTTTTTCGATCGAATAAAAAATATATCGAAAGCATAAGGTTTCCGACGCTGAGTTTTGCGATCGAATAAAACTTAACGAAAACTAAAGTTCTTCAATGACACTGTTTGCGATAAGAACTTTTTCGATCGAAACTTTTTGAAATCAAACAGTAAACGCTGAAAACGTAAATGTTGATTTCTGGGTATATCATGAGTTAATCTGGACTCGGAACGATCAGAAAACAGTTGCGAATCCAAATATCATGATTTTAACCCAAACGGTCGAGTTTAAACACGTTAATTTGAGAGTTTAAAATCGTTTCAGTCGAAAAAGTCTCAAATTAAAATTTTCTTCAAATGTTTTTGAGAAACAGTTTGCGAATCGTGTGTTTTTTATCGAAAAGTGATCCGAAAAAGGTTTTTACCTTCGAAATTGGCGAGTTTAGGAAGAAAATAACTGAGATAAGTGAGGTTTTGATGAAATCGCCGAAAAGAGTTCGAAGAGAGTTTGGAAGTCGAAAAGTTTTTCGAGTGAGAGAAGTTGCGGGTGAGGGAGTTTTTTGATCGAACAAGTGGTATTAATACTTTACGATCGGGTAAGGTAAAAAATACTTTGGGCCGAAAATGTTTTGGGCTTTCGTTAAAATTCAGTTCTGATTAAACTATAATTTAATCTTTTATGGATGAACCCAACACTAAATTACATAATGCTCCCTGTATTTCTGAAATAAATGCAATTATCTCCCAATGTTGATGGAATTTCACACTGGACTCCACGGATGAGCTCGAAATATTCCGTGATGCTTTAAAAAAATATTAGAAGTCGAGTTTTGCAAGTAAATCATATAGGAGAGGAACAAATTCTCATGTAAAACTCCCCCTCAACAAATGCACGTTTTAACTTTTCGGCATTTAAGCATATAGTTAATACAATTTTGCATATGAAAATTTCCTATTTAAGCATAAGTAACGCATTTAAGCAATTCAACATTGATGCATGAAAATTTTGCGCTTTTCAAGAAGAATTTCGCATTTTATCAATTCTGAAGCAATGCATGTATTAATGCATTTAAAATGTGCGATTATCATAAAAATTTTGTTTTGGGGTCAGATTGTATATTTTGAACATTATCACGCAAAAAGTTCTCATGACATATAAAATAATTTGCCGTCAAATCATGTAACTAAGTTAATATTCTAAGATCATAGTATGAATCATTTTGACAACTCTCGCAAGTTTCGCTCATAGCACTCAATTTATTTTTATCATGGGGATATTTAGTAGATATATCACTCATATCAACACGACAAAATTATATCAATTAATTTTTTATCGTAGCATATTTAATCAACTTACCAAGTGAAAGTTCATCATTTTGAATCAAAGGGACTTTGAAGGGATTATTTTTAGGCTATGACTAAAAGGGTAGGATAATTTTGAGGATTAATGAGCTTAAAAACTCTTCAATTCCAGGGGCCCTTTCTGAAAGTTATTTCAGATCCTTTAGCTTTTTTTTTTCTTCTGTGCTTGCTCAAGATGAGTATCGTCTTCTTTACAAAACTATTAGAGATGAGATCTTTTTGGGCCGAGACCGTGTTCCTTTCGAAGGTTCCACATTTATGGAATTCGAACCCACGTGCTCCTCTTCTCGTTTTCTCTATATATAGGATCTAGATTATCGTTGGAGAAGTTCACTTCGAGGTGCTTCTCTTGTAGGAGTATACGAGATTATCTAGGAGAAGTTCACAGCGAGATCCGTGTTTCTCTTCTATAATGATGGAGACATTCATCATGTGCATCTCTTTTTCTCCCCCTGTTTTTCTTGATTGAGCAACCCCGAAACATAGGAATAATGTTGAAGGCTTGATCGGGTTTCAAAAGAAAAAGAATATTGGAGAAGGCTCAAAGCGGATTTCTAGAGGTAAAAGTAAAGGATTTATAATTTGGGCTAAGTGACGAATATCCTAAGTTGCCTTTATCATTTTCATGACAAACTAACACGAAAACAAGAATGAAGCTACGAAGTACAAACTAAAGGATAGTCATTTGAAGTGTGACACACTCAAGAATAAAAAGTATTAAGGTTCAAATTGTCACATATATGATGTGGCTTTGTGTCGAATGAAACAACGAAGCTCTTTGAATTAAAGAAATTCACATGAATTTTTAGGCAAAGAACTTAATCATATATCAAATAAATATTTTTGTGAGTAGTTCAAAAATAAGAAAAATTATCGTCATCCCCCATTTTATTATTATTATATATATACTATTTTATTTTTCCTTTTCTTTTTGTATATATAAAAAATTGAAAGATAGAGTCACGCAGGATAATCAAGGAATATCAAGAAGCACATAGAGTATCATATAGAAGCATAATAGAGCATGTAAAGCACATCTCAAGTAAGATTGAGGTTCAACATGCCTAACTTTCCAATAAGGAATTGAAATCGTTTTTCATCCAATGCCTTAGTGAATAAGTCGGCAAGGGTAAGTTCCGTTTGAATAAAATACATATCTATAGTGCCTTTTTCTACATGATCTTTTATAAAATGATATCGAATATCTATGTGTTTCGTGCATGAATGATGAACAGGATTGCACGTAATGGCAATAGCACTTTGAGAATCACTGAAATGAGGATGTTATTAAAGTCAAACCCGTAATCGCGTAGTTGTGTCCGCATCCATAGAACTTGCAAGCAACAGCTGGCATCCGCGACGTATTCCACCTAGGCCGTCGAGGTTGACACGCACTTCTGCTTCTTTGAGGACAAGCAGACCAACATATCGCCTAGAAATTGTGCTCCACCAGACGTGCTTTTTCTGTCCATTCGACATTCTGCATAATCAGCGTCAGTATAGCCAATTAATAAAAAATCAGTATCTTTTGGAAACCAAAGCCCTAAGTGTGGAGTTCCTTTGAGATAGCATAGAATTCGCTTGAATGCATGCATGTGGGACTCCTTCGGGTCAGCTTGAAAACGAGCACAGAGGCAAGTGGCGAACATGATGTCGGGTCGGCTGGACGTCAAGTAGAGAAGAGATCCAATAATGCTCCGATATGTTGTGATGTTGACTGCCTTTCCAGACGGATCAGCATCCAATTTGCAGTTTGTTGACATGGGAGTATTCATCGGTGTGCTCTGTCTTGATTTAATCTCTTCAGAATATCTCGTATATATTTGGTTTGACTGATGAAGATTCCATCTTCAAGTTGCTTTACTTGTAGGCCAAGAAAGAATTAGAGTTCTCCCATTAAGCTCATCTCGAATTTGGTCTTCATGAGATCACCAAATTTCTGACAGAGACGTCCATTCGTCGAGCCGGAGATGATGTCATCAACGTAAACTTGAACGAGCATCAGGTCTTTGCCTTGTCTTTTGATGAAGAGTGTCGTATCGATGGTTCCTCTGATGAAGTTGGACTTGACTAAAACTTCTCTTAGAACATCATACCAAGCACGAGGGGCTTGTTTTAGTCCATAGAGAGCTTTGTCCAATCGATAGACATAATCGGGATGATTCTCGTGCAAGAACCCCATCGGGTTGAGCGACGTAGACTTCGTCTTTTAACACACCGTTGAGAAAGGCGGTTTTAACATCCATTTGATAGACTTTGAAGTCTTTATGAGCCGCGTATGATAGAAATAGACGAATTGCTTCGATACGTGCAACAGAATCATACGTCTCGTCGTAGTACCCCTTGGCTACGAGTCGTGCTTTATTCTTGATAACTTCACCGTTCTCGTTCTTCTTAATTTTGAAAACCCATTTAGTTCAAATAATTGTTTTCCCATGCGGTCTAGGAACTAATGTCCAAACTTGTATACGCTCGAATTGGTTGAGTTCATCTTCCATCGTGATTTCCCAATCCGGATTTTAAGGGCTTCGGCTACCTTAATTGATCGTTTTGGCTTAAGAAGCACGTGAATAATTCGTTTTGTGTAGACGTCCTACTGCGTACTCCACTTGAAGGATCACCGATAATTTGGTCAATAGGATGAGCTCGAATCCACTTGCGTTCATGAGGAAGAACCGAAGTAGATCCATCGTTGATTTGTAGATCGAGACTTCCTGAATTCATGGGCTGATCATTCGTAATTGGGAAATTCAATTCTGAAGTTGAATTGAAAGGTATTTCCGCATCGGCGTTGGTAGGAGATGCATCACTAGTTGAAGATTCAGAATTTGAAGAATCTATAACAGTTGTTGGAATCTGAGGATTGGGAGTCTCAATTTGAATTTCTTCCGTAGAGGGAGAAGGAGCGCTGCTTGGTTTAGAGTGAGACAAAGCATGCATTTGAGACTCGTTCCGATAAAAATGTTCAAATAGAAAATCCAAATCTTCTAGATCGGCGGGAATGGCTTCTTTTGACTTTGAGGTAGAAGTTGTCGGAAGTTGTTGACTTTGTGCCAACACGCCTATAAGCTCGGGTTCTGAATTGTTTTGTTCAGAAGCCAATTCGGTCACTTCTTGAAAAGTGACGTTGTAGCTTTCCAAAATAGTACGAGAAGACTTGATATAGACACGGTATGCTTTAGAAGTGGGTGAATATCCAACAAAGACGGCTTCAAATGCTTTAGGGTCGAACTTGCTTCCATGATCCCGATCGTTGGCCACAAAACATTCGCACCCGAATACTTTGAAGAAAGAGATATTCGGAATCCTTTGATTAATTTTCTCATACAATGTCTTTTCAAAGCGTTTGTGAATAATTGTCCGATTTTGCGTAAAGCACGTTGTACTCACTGCTTCAGCCCATAGAAAATGAGGGAGACCGGAATGTATTTGTTCTTGCAGCTTCAACTAAAGTCCGGTTCTTCCATTCTACGACACCATTTTGTTGAGGCGTTTTGGCTGCTGAAAAATTGTTGAATAATTCCAAGTGACTAATAGTAATTACTGAGACGTTGATTCTTGAATTCAGTTCCGTTATCAGTCCGGATTACTTGAATTTTCTTTTGCAGGAGATTCTGAGTCGTATTCACAAAGCTGATTATCAAGTCTCCAGTCTCATCTTTTGTTCGGAGATATCTTGTCCATGTGTAGCGAGAATAATCGTCGATAATTACTAACACATAATTACGACCGTTGATACTTTGAGTACGCATTGCTCCACAAAGGTCCATGTGAAGTAATTCCAAGGGTCGAGATGTAGAACTAACTTTCTTGAGTTTGTGTGATGCTCGCTTCATTTTCCCATTTGACAAGCCGAACAATTATGCTCTAGATGTATGGAAATCGTTGGTAGAACGTTTACCAACTTTTTGATAGAAAGTTTGTGAAGAGCTTTGAGGTTTAGATGAGACAGACGTTGATGTCATGAGTTGTTCCTCTTGATTGTAGTCTGTGAGATGAGGCAAACAGCTGTCGAAGGTCGTACTGTTGTCAATTGATGGTGTATAAATGAGATCTTCGAGATCCTATTAGAAGTTCTTGATTCTGACTATTTAAAATTCTGCACTGATCAGCTAGAAATACCACTTGAAATCATTTATCGCAGAATTGTCCTATGCTGAACAGGTTGTGTTTAAGACCTTCGACGTAAGACACATCTTTGATTGTCATATTCTGCAGTAGAATATCTCCAATGCCTAGTATTGGAGCTGAATCGTTGTTGTCGAATCTGACTTTTCCGTTGTAACGGTCTTGGTAGTTGCTCAACAGTTGATTTCCCGTCATGTGTGTGGAGCAACCGTAATCTAAATACCACACATGATGGATCTGCATAGAAATATTTTAGAGAGACTTAGATACCCACTTAGTAATGGGTCCTCTCGGATTAGCAGATTTGGTAGGTAAGGTTTGTTCATTTTTGGTTCCTAAACCATTTATGCTCTTCGGTACCCAAACCAACTTGGAAGTAGTTGGTTTAAGTGGTACCTCTTTAGGCAACTTGGCCTTCTTGGCTTGCGTTGGCCTAGATGGTGTCTTGGGAACCCATTGAGGTTGAACTGTACATGGGAGGTTAATTTCAGCGGACAAATGTCTTATTAATCTTAGTGCATGAGAAAATCTTTTCTCTAGCTAGTCTCTTAAGGTGTTTAGCTGAGTGTACTTTGACCGAATACCTTAGATGAGGACAAGAATGTATCGAGCTATAAGATTTATTTATAGTCGGATCATGTTTCCCACGAGACTTAAGATTTGCATTTGTTTTAGAATGATGGTTTATGTTTTTAGAAGTAGAGTCAATTTCAAATTTGTGCTTTCAAAATTAATAGGTTTTAATGCATAAGTGGAAGCAACAACATTAAAATAAGAAACGACTGTCTTCTTACGAGTGTCCATAGTTTTTGATACAGACGAAAGTTTTGAAAATAAATCTTTTCTATCATTTTTCTTCTGAAATTATTCCTTTGATGCTTCACCTCTTTTTCTACTCTACCTGTGGATGGAGTAGACAAAGAGTTAGTAAAAATCATTTTCCTTTTTGAAGCATTTAAGGACTCTTTTCCTCCCTTTACGGTTTTTAAAGAAGATTTATCTTCTTTTAAAATATTTTGTAAAATATTGGGAGGTGTTTTTTGAAATTTGATCTTGTCATTAATTAATGATTTTTCTTTTAAAGTATAATTGGAACAAGATTTTAAATTTGAGGAAGTTTTGAGATTTTAAATCTCCAATAAAAGCTCATTCTTTTCTGCTTTGAAATTCTTTCTTTCTGTTTCTAATGAAGCGTCAAAATTAGCTATTTTCTTAATAATAGCATGAATATAAGAGAAAGCAGAATTTTGAAAATGATCGTGATTTTCTTCCTTAACTTTAGGAAAATCTTCTAATGGATATAATGAATTATATTCACTAGACATATTGATTTTCCGTGTCTTGTAACTATTATTCAAATCGGTGTATTCAAAGGGGATGTCAATCTATTTGGCTTTTGTTTAGATTCTTCTAAGGCATTTACTTCGGAAGAATTAGTAAAGGCCATTAGAGAAGTTAGTCCTAATCTCATATACTTGATATCATATAACTGTTTGACATTGACCTTTTTCAAGTTACAGGGATTGTTAAAACCTAAGCCTTCTTTAAGATTATAAATTCTATATCAAGAGGTTGATTTAGAAATATAGTATGATCCGTTTGCCCCCTTTTTGTTAGAAGATCGTCTAAAGTTTTAATCCTAGAGTAAAGCTTCTTACGTTCGTCAGAGATTTCCTTAAAATTATTTCTAGAAATTTCTAAATCTCTCTGACAATCGCTAAGAGTCTTACTAAGGTCATTTATTTTTATCTCAGAGGTAGCTATCATAGATTCAAGACTAGTTATGGTTTCCTTAGTATTAAATAAAAGAATTTCTAAGTGAATTGTTCTATCTAATTGCTTTTGAAGATTATTTTCACTAAGGGCTAGTCATTCTTTCCTCTAATTCTTTTGTACTTTCTGCTCATTTTTCATGTTAGTATACTTTATTTGTAAAGATTCTAACATGTTTAATAATGTAAAATTAGGCATTGTTACCTCTTGTGATGAGATTGATGCTTTTTCTTCGTCATCTGACCTCCTTGATGAGTTACCGTTTGAGGCGTCGTCAAGGTATGCCATTAGAGCAAGATTTTCGTCTTCAGCCAATGCTCTTGTTCGGCCATCAGAGCTACTCCAGCCTCTTTTTGCTTAGTTAGTTGGAATTTCTTGGAGTAGTAGTTGGTGTCCTTCTTCTTGTGAAGATTGCATTCTCTGGCGAAGTGCCCTATCTTTCCACAATTGTAGCACTTTTGTGGTTCTTTGGCGTTTTTAATTCTGACGACTCGGTCGGTCTTTCCTTGTTCTTGGAGCTTGATGTCCGAAGTCTATAGCCAAAGAGGAGGATTTATTTTTATAGAACTTTTTGCTCATCATCTTAGTAATGAGAGCCAATTGTTTCTTGAACTCTTTCATATCTGGCTCAGAGTCCGATTCTGATTAGTCTTCATCTTCAGAAGAACTTGGCAACTTAATGCTTTTATCTTTGCAAGATCGACTCGTTTTACTTTCAGAAACTAGAGCTATAGAGTCTTCGATCTGTTTGCCCTTAAGTTCTTTTTGCATCTTACTTATGTCTTCCTCGTGTTGAACGAGATTATCAAAGATGACGTGGATATCCATCTCGTCCAAATCCTTATTTTGAAGGATTTGCAGGGATATTTTCTTCCACTCCGGTTGAAGAGAAGAGAGAAATCGGATGTTGACCTCCATGTTGGTCTTGAAAATTTCTATATTCCTCATCTCTTTGAGAAGAGTTAAATAGCGTTGATCGAGTTCATAAACGTTTCCTCCGTCTTTGCTTTGAATGAGTCGTAAGCGGTGAGAATGTTCGCTTTCTTGGCTTTGACTCCGACTTCGGTCCGTTGCATCATTTTGTTGAGCTCGTCCCACATAGCTTTCGCACTTGATAGACTATCTATTTGCATATAGGTGTCATTCGAAATTCCTTGCATTAGGAAAGTTTTGGCTCCTAAATCCGCTTTGGCTCTTAATCGCTCCCCCTCGGTGTATTCACTAGGAGTTTTGAGTCTTCTAGTGGCGGGAATGGGAGGATTATTAGTGGTATCGCCTTCTTGGACAAGCCAAAATTGAGCGGGACCTTCTTGAAGAGAAGCTATCAACTTTGTAGTTTGATCTTTAGTTTCCAAGAAGTTCATGAATCGGCTTCTCCATATGGCGTATTCACCACTTCGTAGAATTGGAGGGCGGACGTCGTTTCCGAGTGAGTAAGCATCCATTTGTAGTTGATTGGTAGGATCTTCATGAAAGTTTGGAATATAAATGGTAAAAGTGCTTCACAAGTGACAAACTTCGTTAGTAATGTTTGATTCGTACTTTAAGCAATTTCCCTTTCGAACCTATTTTTCGGTTGTTAAAGAGAAATTGTTTTGATTTCGAAAAATATTTGATATGAGAATTTATACTTCAAACTTTTGCTAAAGAATTTTGAATTTAAGAATAAAATTTTTGAGTATCCTAGAAGATAATTCGGAGACAAATATTTTTCGTAAGTTTTGAAAATTACGAATTTTGATTTCTCAAAATAGTGTAAAATGTGTGTGTGTTTGAGCAGTGGTCGAAAAATATTTGATATGAGCATTTATACTTCAAACTTTTGCTAAAGAATTTTGAATTTAAGAATAAAATTTTTGAGTATCGTAGAGATAATTCGGAGACAAATATTTTTCGTAAGTTTTGAAAATTACGAATTTTGATTTCTTTTCAAAATAGTGTAAAATGTGTGTGTGTTTGAGCAGTGGTCGAAAAAATTTTCGAGCAATAAAGTTTTTGATTTAAAAATTTTCGAATCTTTAATCGAAAAATATTTTTGATCGTATAAGTTTCTCGTTGTATTTATCGAAAATTATATTTTGAACGTAAGAGTTTTGCAAAGTAAATATCCTATCGAAAAATATTTTGTCGAATAATTGTTGATCGCAAATACATTTATCGAAAAAATTTTAATCGAAAAATTAAGAGTGATTGAAAAATTTCGTTAAGTTTCACTTAAATTGTTGACGAAAAGTTTTTCGAGTGTGAATTATTCGATCGATATATGTTTCGCTAAATTTTGACTCGAAAATTTAAATGATTGAAAATCTTGAGATCGAAAAACTTGTTTTACTATTACAAGTTTTTCGAGTCAAAATTAGATATTTATTTAGCGAAAACATTATCCGTCGAAAAAAATACGCTTTATTACGCTCGAAAAAGATATTTATATATGAATCGAAAAAGTAATTATTGAAAATAATGTTTTTCGACTCTTATATTTGAGTAAAACACACGAGAACAGTGTTTGTCATCGAAATATTTCTCGGCTGCAAACTTATTCGAAAAATATTTTTCGAGCCAAGTTTTTCGATCGAAGAACCAGCAAGTTCAATGTAACAGTGAAAAATCGAGATTCAACCGAAATGTTCAAGTTAGGAGCTGAAATTCTGGATAATCACTCATTTCTTAGTTCTGAATATGAACAAACAAAAGATTAACCACGTTTTACAGCAAAATATATCGATTATTAAGAAAATCAAATCGTAATCAAAACTTGATCGCAAACGCAAATATCGATTGAAATAAAAAATCTGAATTAATATGAAGTTCTAAGCGATTGAAATAAGTACGTAAATCATTCCTAATATATAATCTATCACTTAATCAGCAAGATCATGAACAAAATTCGCAAACGTTAAGCACATTGATCAAAATACATTTCACATAAGTTTTTCGATCGAAAAATTTAGAAAATTATGTTAATCTTATAATCGTGAATTCAATCCAAAAGCTATCACAATCTGCTATGATACCAATTGTTAGGTCCTATTATATCAACTAACGATCGATCTAAGCATGAATTTAGATATTCGAATGATAAATCTTACAAATTACCTTCGGTCGAATATCTTCTTTGAAGATCTTGAGAGAGAGAGTTTTTCGATTGCTTTTCTCTCTCTTAAAATGTGAATTCAATGCTTGTGATTTTTCCAAAATGAACTTGTGTATTGATTTGGATAGTGTATATTGTATTTATACCTATTTACATGGTATATTTACTATTTAGTCCTACACTATCAAAACTACGTATTACGCCCCCAATTACAAGGATAACAAAATAACAAAGCACAATTCTAATATTTCTTCACCCTCCGAGTGATGCGGCGACTTTACAACTGCTCGTAGAATCGAATCGAAAGTCTCAGCATCTTTCTCTTCTCCACAATATTATTTGTTGCGACTTCCTCAGTCTTTTTCATTTGATCACTATTTTCTCGGTGAGTTATGCAGTCTAAAACTTTGTCCCGCACCACTCAATCTCGACAGTAGGTTTCTCGCATATAATTACATGATCGGTAAGCTCCTGATGAACTATGCAATATGATGAGTTTGATCCTTACTCCGACTCCATTGGAATGAGAATATCCTCAAGGACTTCTAGAAAATTCGGCTATGTTGGAACGGGTTCTACAGTAGCCTTTGTGGGTTGATAAGATTTTCTTGCTCGATCTGGTCTTCAACTTCATTTGGTTCTAGCACCGATTCTATCGTCTCTTCATAACTTATCTGAATGTGCTCTGCGTGCTTGCTCGATTTTCTCTTTTTGTGGCTTGAGAGTACTTCTTGTTCGCGTTCAGACTATGCAGTTTGAGCTCTTCCATTTGGGCCGTAAAACTCCGCATCGCTGCTTCTAAACATTGACAAATTGTAGAAGTAGTCGCAAGATTATGGTCACCTTGTATTACCGTCTTCTCGACTGCTATCTCCCAATCAACATTTTGCTCTGTTGGTGGTGAAATATACATAGTCGAGCAAGAATTTAAATGGTGATCGTTGTATGAGTAGTGCATGTCATCATAATATGTAGGTGGAGGATTATGGTTGAATTGAGGTACATTGTCTATGAAATGTGATGCTCTCAGTATTTGGTTTCTGGATAACGAGCTTGCAACTAATTATTCTCCTGTCGTGCATCATACCACAATCCTGAAGGCCGGTATTTGCAGTGAGTAGTGAGGTTCGAGCGTACACAATAATCGCACTCTATTTCGTTATCGAATGTCTCATAGGACTCTGGAGAATATCGTGAATACTGCTGCATTGATTATCCTACAAAACACAAATGAGAAAGATGAGAGTATCACAATAACACAAAAAAAATTATTTTTTTTTTAGGGAAATAATATAGCAAAAAAATCAAAATAAAATCAAAATGTCTAAAATAAAAATAAGAATAAATTCGAAAATTAGAACTACCGATGTCCCAGCAATGGCGCCAAAAACTTGAACGCTCGAATACTAGCAAGTGTACTAGGTCGTGCAAGTAGTATAAATTGGTCGTAAGTCCGCGTATCGATTTACGAGGATAACTCGATTAATTCTAGAATATTATTCCTAATTTAATTTAGACTAAGAAGATTTTTGTATTTTATAAAGATTTGATAAAAGAGATAAAAATACAACTAGTAAATAGGTGCAAATAAAATAAAGATAACTGTGACTATTGACATCAAACGTGATCAAGGCACATGTTCGGCGCGAATTATTCCCATGTTCAGTCAAATTTATATAATCAGCGTGATTCTGGTTAAGATGGAAATTCCTAAGATAATCACCACTCGTTTGTCCCGCAATAGGATGCTATGCGATAGTGAACCAATCAACTATATTTCTATATGACTGTAGTTACTCCTCCGCATGTATTTGGACTTATGAATTTCCCCGAGTTTAGACGCTTTCGGCGCCTAAGGTCTCGAAAACCACACGGACAAATGTACTTGATTCACCTCTTATGTCCCTCGTTGCTACCCTCTCCATCTGTGTTCTCTCTCTCTCCCGCTCCTTCACCTTCACGTTGGCTCCTCTTTATATAGAGGCTCCACTCCTATCTTTAAAGTATTCATTGAGCCCTGAAAATATTTCCCAGCCTATAATCTCATCTTCAAACCTACACGGATTTTTGGCATAAGTCCCTCTATGTGTCTCGGCAAACCTACACGGATTTTTGGCTTAAGAAACACAACCGTGTGATGTGAATGTATATGGCTCGGCAGCTTAACACGGCCTTGCATCAAGGCCAACACGGCCGCGTTGTTCGCGGCATTTCATTCCTTAAGCTTCGAATTTGTAGCAAGGCTTCAGTTGGGAGGACACGGCCGTGTGATTGTTGTGGTTTCATAGATAGCTCTCGCAGCGACGGCACGACTTCTCTTTAATGGTGGCACGGCCGGGCACGATTCGGGGAGAAAATCAGAAGCTTCGCACAAGTTTCATGGCTTGGGCTGTGGGTTTGCACCGCCATGTTAAAAGCTGGTTCTAGCTTGCGCGACCCTTGCACGGCCATGGCTTCATTCTTCTACGGCCATGTGGACACGCTCGAATACCTGCAAGTGTATTACGTCGTACAAGTAATATAAAACGGACGTAAGTTCGAGTATCGATCCACGTGGACAGCTCAATTAAATTCTAGAATATTATTCCTAATTTTAATTTCGACTAAGAAGATTTTTTTTTATTTTTTGATGATTTATAAAAGAGATAAAAATGCAAATAATAAATAAGTGCAAATAAAATAAAGATAACTATGACAATTGACAGCGAATCGTGGTCAAGACACATGTTCGGCACGAATTATTCCTACGTTCAGTCAAATCTATGTAATCAACATGAATCTTGCCGGAGTAGCGATCCTATACGATAGTGAACCATTCAATTATATTTTTATATGGCTGTAATTACTTCGCATGCATTTGGACATATGAATTTTCCCGAGTCTAGACGCTTTTGGCCCCTAAGGTTTTGGAAACGACACGGACAAAACCGAATTCCATCTCTAGTCAGTTTTACACCGCGGTATTCTTTATTTGTTATTCTAACCAGTCTAATCACATAGTCCGTCTCACAAACCAATCAAATATTACGCATATGTTAATCACGCAAACATTAGACTCAAACAAAGAACACATAACATGATTCAAACGATTCAATAAAAAAAAAATTCGCACGTAGTCATATTTCAGCTTCACACAGCCTTAACCACACAGAAACTTAAGCAAACATATAAACAAACGAAAACAACGAATATTCATATGGAAAAATCGACGTAGACGTCTAAATAATAAAAGTACAAAATTAGTACCTTATGGTACACGAGTTGTCACTTGTCGCGTCGGTGACTCCCGTCGTGTGCAGAGGGGAGAAGCAACGCCTTGGAGACCCTCGGTATTGATCGTGGCTGTTTGTTTTGATTCCCAGCCACCAAAAGTCGTCTGACATGGTCTCGGCTCTCTGTCTCGCTCCCAACCGCGTTCTGCCCGTGAGTGATGATTTTGCGAGGGTTCAAGTGCTTGGTGAGATCTCGCTCTTCAGCTATGATGTATTGTTCTATGGTAGTGTTCGGGATGTGTTGGTCTCCTGTGAATGGGAGTGTTGTGTGCTTGGTAGGTCCTGACTTGGGCTGCACGTGTGAGGGTGCTCAGCGGGTATCGAGCTGGGAGATGAGGTGCTTGCTTGAGCTGTGTTCTTTGACCACCGATGGGTTCTGCTCTGCCAAATACGTGTGTATGTGGCCTTCGAGCGTGAGCGTCGTGAGAATGATATGTTGCGAGTCCAAGCTCCTTTTCTTTTCAGCATCTATCCGTGTGGTAGTAAGATCTTCCAAAGAGCGGTAAAGTATCACGAGTGATCGTAAGCAATCTTCAACTGTCGACTCACGGGTCTCGAGGCAGATTTTATGTTCGAATTTCGAGATATTTACACTTTTAGTCCCAATGTTTGGCCTATGGGCGTCTTTGATCCCGCATTTTCCCGAGCAATATTTTTAGTCCCCAATGTTGTCAATTTTGGGCGTTTTGGTCCCATGTTAATTTAACCGTTAAGTTAGACGGAAATACGGGCCGGACCAATCCGGCCGGGCCAGGTCTCCCTTTCTTTGGCCCTTAAAATTCGAGTTGGTCCGGCCCGTATTTCCGTCCAACTTAACTGTAAAATTAACCATGGGACAAAAAACGTCCAAAATCGACAACATTGAGGACTAAAAATGTAACTCGGATAAATAGGTACCAAAGACGTCCATATGCCAAACATTGGGGACGATGTAAAAGTCCCTTCTAATTTCACTTCTTGGATATTGTTTCTCTCTTGTGTGATGCTTAGCTGTGAAGCATATCAAAATTCCATCGCAATTATTATCCAATCGTTGGTTTTCTGTAAGAACACTTTTATAGTATTCAATAAATATAGTTATCTTTGTCATTTAGGTACAAAATGTAATGGACCTAAGAATTTGAGTCTATTTGTAATTAGGAGCAAAGTAGGGGTGGATACGTAAATGTGAGCAGATTTGAGAACAACTGAAACTAATGTAATGTAAATTAGAATCTACTTTTCCCGGGTATTCCTATGTCTAAATTTGAATAAGGAAGGGGACTCTTTTTTATTCAAAAGTTGTTGATTATATGGATAAGTAAAAGAAAGCTTTCTACTTAAAGGAAATCAAGCACAAAAATCATATATATAGTAATAAAGTAAAGCAGTCAAACTCAAAAAGCATGCAATGGTCTTGAGCCTCTTCCGAAAGTCCCACACATGGATGTCGGCATTCGACCAAAGTATTTGGTATATAATACATTCTAATGTGTAAAATAGGGTTTAAGCATTCTCATAATCATTCAATAGAGAGAGAAAGAGGTGAGAGAAAATGTCTTCATGAGCTTAATGAGAAATGAAGAAAATAAAGTTTAATTGGAAGAATATCGCAAACCTCATCTCGAACATCAAAATCGGTATTCTCTATCTTATTTCTTCATTATTTCATTGAAATCATTCATTAGTTGGATCTAGATCTAACAATTGGTATCACAACAGAATATGTTAGGATTTGAATCAATTTGCTTTTGATCAATTTTTTGTGCGAAATCTCATGAATATCGCATACGACACTTTCTCATTTTCGGTTTGATTCTTCGAATTTCGATATGATTTGTTGATTTTAGACTTTGATCGAGTGTTATAACACTTTTGTGCTGAAATTTGATTGATTTAAACAACAATTTTCGTGAATTTTGAAGATTCGATCGTATGTGTTGTTCGTGATGTTCATGCGAATTTCTCCAAAATTGGATATGATTTGCTGTTTTGAGGTTTAATTGAGTTTTTTTTATTATAATCTATTGATTTCGGTTCATTGCCTAAGCTCAATTGGCTTAATTTTGCGTTATGGAGTGAAATTTGAGAATAAATACCCGTAAACCTTCTGGTCAACAAAAAAAAAACTTGGTCAGCGAAAAGTTTTTGCAGCATCATTTATCGACAAACTTTTACGACAGTGACGATATACCTTTACCAAAAAAAATTCTTGATACTTATATTAACGAAAATTTTTCTCGATACTAACCTCTACCCAAAAACTTTATCGCAAAATATATCCACCATCCTCCCGTCGCAATTGATCGACTGCATGCTCGTCGAATTTCTCTTCCCCACCAAAATCCCGTCGTTCGTTGTTCAACCATATTTCTGTCGAGAAGATTTCGACCGCGCAGCCATCGCATAGACCGTCGAGCAGTTCTCCACCGCTTTCTCATCGATATTGTCGTCGAAACTTACTCGACCTTGCTCCTGATAAGCTTATGAGTTCTGCACTATGGTTCGATTCACGCTGGTTTGACTCATAATTCTTCTGGGTCTGAAAATTAACACTGAACGCTGGTTCAATTTAGAGAGGTGTGCCAATTCCTTTTTAGCCTTCATTGATTTCTTCCCACTGAGAAATTATTCGAACTTCAACAATTTTTTTTCCCTCTTTAACCGTTCCTTTGCTAGGGTAGATGGAATTGGGTTTTTGAAGGTTTGTACAAACAAGAGAGAGAGATTGAATTAGGCGAGAGTTTGCTTCATGACAGAGTTAGGTTTTTTTCGATAAAAAGAGGTTCTCAATAGCGACGAAAGTTTTCGAAACAAGGATAGAGTTTCTCGGCTAATAAAATTCTCGGTATATAGTTTTATTGATAAAAATTTTCGAAACTCACCACCGAAAATTTTATCGCGAAACTTTACTTTACTATAGAACTTTTATCGACAAAGTTTCTCGGTATCATTTGACAGTAGAGTTCCCGGATCAATTCTCGTTACATATCGAAAAACTTTTTCGTATCCATTTTTATACCGAGAAAATTTTAGCATCTTATACCGAAAATAATTTTCGAACTAAACTCATTTTTGGCACATTATTGTAAAAGGTTTTGGTAAATTTTAGAGTATTGGATATCAATTTAAAACTTTTCGGTGTACACCAAAAAGTTTTTGATACTTTAAATTTTCAATACTTCACGATATTTTTCATCAATACCTAAAACTTTTCGATACAAGATTTTATAAAAACCAAAATTTCGCAACTTTTACCGAAGAAATTTTTTATCGAGAAAACTTCTTTATCAATAATTTTTTCCTTTTTTTCGAAGAAATTTTTTACCGAGGAAAGTTGGTCAACCAGGAAAAAAAATAGGTCAACTTGAGAAAAGTTGGTCACCCGAAAAACTTTCTCGGCAAAACTTTAATACTGATAAAGTTTATCGCAAACACTTTATCGACAAACACTCTATAAAAAAAATCTCGGAACACGTATTGTTCGATAATTAACCGTTTTGAAACCGTTGGAGATGGCCTGAAACCGTTGTTGTTTTAATGTTACAACGACATGACTTCCTTCCGATCCTCGAAGCATGTCTAAAAATGGCATGTCAATGGACCTTCTTAACATGGTCACCAAGATCAGGTGTTTTAAAAGTGTATGTTTCCTAGAAAATATTACAAGTATGGGAAGTGAGGACACACTAGACTCGATTGTGCGGAACGAAGTGTGGTGGCGGGGCTTTGTACCACTTAATTCGATATTTCCCGCTTCCGAGTGAGGTGATGATAGTTGACGTGGTTCCCTGTGCTTTCTGAAACATCTGTGTGAGATAAACGAGTGGATTAGGCTCGGATGTACATGTGCCGTCGGACCTAATGCGACAACTTCAACCCGTGAGCTAGCACCTGTACCTATGAGGGTTGTGTCCGAGTAATTTGTGAGATAAGGGATTTTTGTGTCTTCAAAATTTTTTACGTCATCGTCGAAATCTTCCATCGTGGTTTGTTCGGATGATGTAGAATATGTGGCTACTTTCGTAAATTGTGACTTATGCTCGATTTTGTTCCGAGGTTAGATTTAGTTGGTTTGACTGAATCCTGGGAACGAAGTATCCGTGCATCCGGTAGGATGGAGTGAGTGCTTCTTTATTTGTATCAACAAGCCGGAGCAGGTCGGTTAAAGTACGCACCGAGGTAGTGTTAAGAGCTATATTTTCGTATGGAAATTTTGAACTCGTAAGCACGAGATTCTCCATTAAATCCATCTAAGGATGTCGGAGGGAATATCTATGAAGCTAGATAAGAAGCGGAGATTTTATTTCTTCTTTTCTCTTTTCTTTTTGTATTTTTTCTCTTTTTTTTTTCCTTTGTATCTCCCACTCTCTTTTTTATTTTCTCCCTTTTCTCCTATATATATACACACACCTTTTTTATAATATATATATATTGTATTAGTAATAGAATAATATATTATATGTTATATTATTACTAATATATGTATTCTAGTAGATATATATATATATATATATATATATTGTTGTACCCCCTCAAGTCATGCTTCCTAAAATAATATTGCCCCCGTCAAAATATGTGTAGTCGGATTGAGAAAATCTTTCGATTTTCTTTTCCTAAATTCACGCATTTAAGTTTGCTCCCCCTCAAAAATTTAATTATTGTTCCCCCTCAAAAATTTAATTATTGCTCCCCTTAAAACAAGTATAAGAGTTGCTTCTCGTTTTAACTTGAAAGAGTAGCTCTCCCTCAAATTAAGCTCATTGAAAAAAATATTAAAAAATGGTATTAATTATTTCCGTGTGTAATGCATTATAAATTTCAAAATCTTATAAGTTTTGAAAATGCATATTAATAATGTACCATTTGAAAATTAGGTATTTTTCAATTCAGCTCGTATGCGTACTTGAAACTTTTCTTAACATACGAATTGTTAGAATGTACCTCGTGTCGTTGCTCGCATCTCTAACCAGTCATATATGTGGAGCAACCCGATATACCATATGTTGGTCCGTTATTTACCAAACAAGGATCAAAAGATAGCTATTAAGCTTAGAGATTGAAGAACACCTTTGAGTGTGTGATAGTGTGTGTTTTGATTTAGAGAAGGTACAAGGTGGATTCCTTTGGATTTGTTTTGATAAAAATCTTAAAGGGTAAAGAGGGCCTTATATACCACATGTGATGGTATATTAAGGCCTATGATCTAAACTATCATATATTTACGTAGAGACCCAAAAACCACTACAATTCTTAATTACAAAATAGACCCAAGACATCCAAGAATTAAAGGACACTACAAACGATTCCTAACAATCTCCCCCTTAATGTCATTTCCTCTTTGGCGTCTTCTCCGTCTTCTTTTTCTTGGATCTCACCAACTCGGAGACAGATATTTTGAGTCCTAGTTTGTACTCGTAAGATCGTATCCATCTACGGTACGAAAGCCGATCAGAGATGATGTCAATAATCTTCTGGTTCTTGGCTTGGACTTCATGTCCTCGAACCTCAATTCCTCCAGAATTTTTCGGAGCTTATCTCGTATGATTAGGAGGGTTCCATCGCAGAACTTGGAGATCTTTGATGTCTTTGTCAGCCTTTTCTCGCCCTTGTACTTGATGTAGACCATGGAGGATCTTCTCCATCAAAGTTGTGTCCTTCACCGTTGCTTACAACCTAGGGGTGATCGAAAGAGGGCTTTGTGAGGTTAACCTTCTTCAAGTTGCTCTTTCGCGCCATCTGAAGATTGTGAAATACATTGTACTTGATTTGGCACATCGTAAACCTCTTTAAGGTGTTGTAGCCCAACTTGATTACGGGGTTCTGAAGAGTGTCGAACATCTTGTAGCTTCTGACCATTTGATAGATGTCTTCTTCTCTGATGTAGGAGAGTTCCGCTTCACTCAGTTCTTCGATAGTCTCGTCCTCCCGCTGAACTCAGTAGATTGGGAATGATATTGAGTAGGTGAGACGTCCGCACTCCAATGACTGCAGAGATCATAGGCCTCTTCTTCTCATCACTTCGGAGAGCCTCCACGTCGCTTTCTTTTTCGTCGAACATGAGCTTTCGATGGAGGCTGAGCAGGTACAAATTGGCTCTGTGATCCGAGAGATGAGTCATGCCTCGCAGCTCCAACTCGTTGAGCTTCTTGAGACGATCCTCCTTCCTCCAGATTCTCTTTTGAATCTCTTCTTCGTATGACGCCACGATCTTAGCATTTTCCAAGACAGATCTAGTTCTTCTCCTTTTTTTGACTTGAACGGAGGGTCGTCCTCGTACATGACTCAGTGTTGGAGGAGCTCGGGAAGTGTGAATCCAACAAGTCTTGAAGTGTGAATCCATAGGGTAATATAGACCGAGGTTTGGGGTTCCCTTAAGGTACTTGAAGATCATCTTTACATCCAACATATGGGATTCCTTCGGATTGGCTTGGATGCGAGCACAAAGACACGTCGCGAACATGAGATAGAGTATGGATCCTATCATAACTCGATAAGTGGTTTGGTTGAGGGAGTTCCCGAGGTATCCGCATCTAACTTGCATGAAAGAGACAAGATTGACAGGAGTGAAGTTGTCCGAATTGTACTTCTTGCGGATGTCGTGAATGTATTTGGACTGGTTGATGAAGATTTCGTCGTAAAGCTGCTTGACTTGAAGGCCTAAGAAGAAACTTAGCTTTACTCATTTCGGATTTCTGCTTCATCATGTCTCCGAAATTCCGGCATAGCTTTGCGTCCGTCGAGCAAAAGATGTTGGCATCGTCATATATCTGTACGAGCATTATATCTGATCCTCTTCTTTTGGTGAAGAGAGTCAATCTTCCTTTCGTGAAACTGGAGGAGATGAGAAAATCCGAGTGGACTTCATACCAAGCTCAGGGAGCTTGTTTGAGTCCATATAGGGATTTGTCCAACCGGTACACGTAGTCGGGGTTCTCTTCGCTCACAAAGCCTTCAGGCTGAGAGACGAATACTTCTTCCTTTAATACTCCGTTGAGGAAGGCCGTCTTGACGTCCATCTGGTACACCATGAAGTTTCTGTGGGCAGCAAAGGCTAGGAAGATCCTGATGGCTTCAATTCTGGCGGCATGTGAATAGCTCTCGTCGAAATCGATTCCTTCTTGTTCATTGTATCCTTTCGCCACCAGCCTAGCTTTATTTCTTATAACGACCCCATGTTCGTCCTTGTTTTTGAATATCCACTTAGTGCCAATAATGGTTTTCCCTTTGGGGTACTAGTTTTCAGAAGTTTAGTCTCTCAAATTGGCTAATTTCTTCCTGCATGGCAATGATCCAGCTGGATCGGTAAAAGCGTCAGCTAGACTTAGGAAACATGACTAGAGACTTTCATTGATCGTAAAAGCGTGAGTGGTAATCTGTGAGTTCCGATGAGCGCGGGTCTACTTTCTTTCGTGTGTTTGGGGTGGTTCAACTATATCGTAACCCACGGGAATTTCTTGATTTGGGATAATTTGTGGTTCCGTATGCTTAACAGGTTGGGGTTCTGACTCTGCTGAAGTCTTTTCTATTGTGGAATCCGTGGATTGAAAGGTGTGGTCTTCTAAGCTTGAAATGACATCAGAGTCAGTTGGAGGCGAAAGGTCATTTCTTGGGGCTGCAGAAGAACTATAAACGGTGGGTGGCGGTGGTCTTAGATAGACATGCCCGAATAGTAGATCAAGATCCACGTCGTTTGAGGTAATAGTATTTGAAGGCATGCCCACCGAAGAGGTGCTAGGTTGATCTTTTGCCAACTCTCGTAAAAGTTCGGATTCTAGATTGATTTGTGCAGAAGCCACAAGGTCTACTTTGTCGAACGTAACGTCGATGCTTACCATGACAGATCTTCTCTCTTTTAGGTATACTCGATAGACTTTGGAATTTGTTGAGTATCTCACAAGTACGCCTTCGAAAGCCATTGGATCAAGTTTGCGCCTATCTTCGCGGTCGTTGGCAATATAGCACTAGCATCCGAAGACCCTGAGAAAGGAGACATCTAGCACTATGCGGTTGATCATCTCGTACGGTGTTCTCATATATCTTCTCTGAAGCGAAACACGATTCTGAGTGAAGCACGTCGTATTTAGTGCTACAGCCCATAAGAAGTGTGGCAGTTCAGAATGAATCAGGAGAGTCCTAGTTGATTTAACTACGGTCATGTTCTTGAGTTCGACAAGTCCATTCTTCTGGGGTATCTTCGCAACTGAGAACTGTTGGGTAATGCCAAGCGATGCATAGAAGTCGCTGAGCTTTATGTTCTTGAATTCCATCTCATTGTCAGTTCTGATTATTTGGACGCTCAGCTGGCAAAAGTTTTTTGCGGTCATCGCAAACTCGATGATAAGATCCGGTGTTTCATCTTTGGTTCAGAGAAACTTGGTCCATGTGATGCGAGAGAAATCGCCCACGATTAACAAGTACCTTCGCCCATTGATGGTCTAAGTGCGCATAGGTCCACACGAATCCATGTGAATGAGCTCAAGAGGTTTGGACGTCGATGTTGTGTGTTTGGTGTTGTGGGACGCTTTTCTCATCTTCCCCATTTCGCACGGTGAGCAAAAATGCTCTTTGTGGTACCTAAACAAGGGAAGCTCTTTGACCAAGTTTTCCGTGCGGAGCTTGCTTATATCCTTGAAGTTGAGATGTGAGAGGCGCTCGTGCCAAAGATAGTTCTGATGTAGAGAGGCTCGAGAGATGAGGCACGTCAGTCGAGTAGTCTTCTTATCAATGGAGTATAGGTCCGTCTTTCTGTGGCCAGTGAGCAGCTCCGATCCTTTATCATTGATGAACGCTACACTTGTTAGATTCAAAAAGAACCTTAAAGCCTTAGTCACAGAAGCGTCTGATGCTGAATAAGTTGTAGCTTAGGCCTTTGACGTACAAAACTCCTTTGATAGTGAGTCAGTCCTGAATGAGGTCGCATGTTCCTGGCATAGGTACAGAGTCACCGTTCCGAAGTAGACCTTCTCGAGATAGCCCTCGGAAAAGTTTCTCAACAACTCTTTATTTCTCGTCATGGGTGAGGTGCAACCTGAATCTAAGTACCACACATGACGGACCTGCAAAACAAGTTAAGCAAGCTTAAGTACCCGTATGAGGACATGTCCTTCTTTAATTGCAGGTGAGGGGTGCAACCTTTTTGTTGTTATGTTGAATTCTAAGTCAGCTTGTTGAATAATTGACTTAGGAACCCATACTCGATTATAGCCTATTGGGTGCAGTAGGGATTATAGAATCCACATTTGTCTATGTTTTAACAATTTATTACGCTTGTCTTTGTCGTGGTTTTCGGGTGAGGTGTATCTCTTTATCTTTGCTTTGTGAGATTGTATGTATTGCATCGGAGATACACCATCAATAAGAGGGGAAGAGAAATGTTTTCTTCTTTGCAAAGTGGGAGCATTTTTCGGAAACGATTGTTATGAGAACATGGAAGTACATCATAGTTGTCATAACAAGACTTAGACACCTTATTCGAAAACAAAGAAACACGGTCTGCGAAATTACAAGACGATTTTTTGGAAAAGCTAAAGCAATAAAAAACAGGAGAAACAAGAGTCGAAAGTAGCTTCTTCTTTTTATCAAAGAGAGTTGCCTCCTTCACTCGACTCGACCTAACTTTCTACATCTCTCTAGAACTCACTTTAATCTATAGGCACATGCAATAAAGAGTTAGTATGAGACCGAATAAGAGAATAAAAGAACTCATTCTTATATGTTTTCTTGCATTTACATGTAGGTGTTTCGGAAACAGAATAAGAGGTGGAATGTTTGTATACATCAGGAAAGTTTTGAAGAGTATATATTTTGCTTAAAAGAACAATTCTTTCTTCTGAATGGGCTTTCCTTTCAGATTCCAGAGACGTAATTAGATCGCCTATTTTGCGAATTATCTCTGGAATATAAATGGAAGAATAAATGACTTTGGCCTGTTCGGAAGTACTTTCCTGATTTTCGGGTCCAAAGGGCGAAATTAAGTCTGTAGTTAGCAGAGTGTTTCTAGTTTTATAACTACCGTTTAGCTCC
Organism: Linderniella brevidens; assembly: GCA_004919715.1. NCBI lineage: Eukaryota > Viridiplantae > Streptophyta > Magnoliopsida > Lamiales > Linderniaceae > Linderniella > Linderniella brevidens. The sequence continues at coordinate 13,363,062 of SWDC01000148.1, forward strand.
GCATAACTAATTGCAATTTGGGCCCAATTTTTGTTTCTCCTTTTCTATTCTTCTGATTCGATCACCTCTGTTGATTCAACAAGCTTTTCCAGGCTTAAGCCAAAGTGTTTAATGTCGTACATAGAAAAAAACACTTCACCTTTCTGTGGGTTCGTTTTACTTTGGAACCCCAAACCTTCACGAGGATTATTGAATTCTACATCTTTTGGTTGGTTGCGAAAGATGGTGTGATCAGTTTGACCACTTTTTGTAAGAAGGTCCGCCAATTGTTTGACATTTTTATAGAGTCTAACGCGTTCGTTAGTGATCAAGTCGTATTGAGAAGATATGTTTACACGTTCTTCTTCGCTTTCCTTCAAATTTTTACTAACATCGCTAACCTGTCTTTTGCTATTCTCTACCTTTTCTGCTAAGTTTTTTGCTTTAGATTCAGGCTAATGATTCCTTAACAATAGCTATCTCTTCTTGTTGTTTTTATGCTACATTGTATGGACAACTTGTGTATTTTTTGTTTTAGCTCAACGAAATCTTTAGGGGATGGAGTGTATACCTCAAGGTCGGATGTGGAAAGATCATTTCTATCGAAGTCGGAGCCTAACTCTTCTACGTATGAGCCATAGTCCTTGCTCTTGACCATGAAGGTTTTTTTCTACTTCTCCTCGTCAGACGTGTCCTCAAGCAACTCCTCTTCCTCAGCTACCAGAGCAATTCTTGCATCTTTGCGCTTGGAGAACTGAAGCATACTATTGTAGTACTCGATGTCCTTCGTCTTAAGTCTGTAGCAGTCCTTTGCAAAGTGACCCAGTTTCCCACAATTGAAGCATTTCCTGGGAGCTTCAGTTTCCTTATTCTCGGTTTCGTCGGGAGCGATGGCTTTTTGTTTACCGCTGGAGGTTCGTTGCATGTTGTAGGAAGATGATGAGTTTTTGGAGAATTTCTTTTTCATCATCTTTGAGAGCATGGACACTTGCTTCTTGAGATCGTTGAGTTCGTCAAATTTAGAGTCCGAGTCAACATTGTCTGAAGAGTTGGATACGATGACTTGCTTTTCTTTAGAAACCTTCGAGCTTTTGCTGGGTAGGCTTGTTGGTCACGAGAGTAATGGGTTCCACATAAGCATTTGCCTTTCCTTCGTTTCTGATTTCTTTGGCGTATTCGATATATGGAGAGAGGTTATTATGACGGGCATGAATATCCATGACATCCAGGTCTTTGTTCTGCTGCTTTATAAGAACAGCAATCCTGCCCCACTCGAGTTGGAGTGTGGAGAGAAATTTGATGTTGTGCTCGAGTTTGACCGTTGGATGTTGATCTTTCTCATCTCATTGATGATAGTCAAGAACCGGAGGTATGTGTCTCGAAGATCTTCTCCTTCCTTAGCTCTGAAGGAATCGTAGGCAGTTAGAATGCTTGATTTCTTGGACAAGGTGCATACGTCTGTCCCAAACATCATCTTCAAAACTTCATCCCAAATTTCTTTGGCAGTCGACATGATGTCCTCCTAGATGTATACATCGTTGGGAAGGGGCTGGAGGACGTAATTTCTAGCACGCTTGTCCGCTCTGGCCCGTGCTTTCTCTGCATCTGAGTAACGACTAGGATGCTTGAGTATTCTTCTCTCCAAGAGAGGAGGGACTGCATTAGGATGAGCTTCAACGACGGTGCAGAATTGAACTGGCCCGTCGAAGATAGAATAGAGCATGTCATCGACGAGATCACCATCCTTGATTTCTATGAAGTTGATGAAGAGATTCTTTCAAATGTCATACTCGCCCCATCTTAGCATTGAGGGACGAGTGTCAGATCCTATCGCAAAGGCGTCCACGTTGTTTGATAATGATCGTAACGTGAAAGAGATCTACGAAATGAAAGGTCCGTTTCGAACAATTATATTCGAAGTATCGAGAAGTTTGAGTAAAATATTTTGAAAAAAATAGATAAGAGGTTTCAAAGTCTTTAAAGTGAAAAATTGTTGTTTGGACTTTGAAGTTTCTTGAAAAATTGTTAAATAATTCTCGGGCAACGAATAATTTAAATTGGTGAATCGGCGAGAATTGTGTATTTCGTGTGTTGACTTATGGTCAAAATTTCAGTCAAAATTCGTTTAACACACGTTGAAAATCGGGGGAGTATGAAATTCGGGTAATACGTGCACTATCGGGTAAATCTGTCCGAGAATTGATAATATTCAGATGCTTTTCGGGCATGAAAAAATTCGAGTAAATTAGATGAATTTTAACAATTGTGTAATGCTGACCGATTTTCGAAAATCGGGTATCCCTGGTCAAAATTTGAAAATCGGGTATTTCTGGCCGAAAGTTGAAAATCGGGTAATCCTGAACGATTTTGGAAAATCAGGTAATCCTGGCTGAATTTTTGGGGCGACCGAAGTCTGAAATTCGCCGAGAGTTTTGAAAATCAGGCGAATTTCAGATCTTAGTTGCCCGAAAATTAACTAAATTAGACTGGTTTTTTCGACGTGTTGAAGAATTTTCGGGGAGATGAGCTGAATTTTTGGGCATTGTTACATTCATCTAACCGAAAATCAAAACTGTAGCAGAAAAGACGAGTTTCATACTCGATTTTGGTTCAAATCTTTACTCAAACTTGGCTGAAATCGATGCAAAAGAGTAGAAAATCACTCATAAACGGTTTATCAAGCTCTAATGGGGATAAAAACAGTTCATAAACACCCAAATGAACAGGAAAAAATCGAAAATGAAGTTTACCCAAAAACTCTTTTAATAATATTGAAGTCGAACGTGATATTCAATAATTAAAGGATACTACAAAAGATTCCTAACACCATACATGGCAGGAAGTTGTTCATGGTGCATATTAATCATGGGTTAAGTGTGGAGCAACAAGATACCGACCATGTTGGGATGGTTGTTGTTGTCCACGCTGCATATCAGTCATGGGTGTGGAACAACTACTCGAAATACCTACCCAAGCTGGAAAATCTGCAAAACTTTATCGGGACTTTGGTACCCATTGTAATGTGGGTCCTCCATAAAGAGCTACACTTGGCAAGCCAGGTCGCTGGGCAAGGGAATACCTCCCAAACAAAAAGGATGAGGACTACTATAACTAGAAGCTCCAACTGATCAAGCAGAAGAAGTCCAATGAAGCCCTAATGGTGGAGCAGGACCACTGGCTCGAGAAAACCTCGGACAGTGAGCCAGAGAACGTAGCCCTGATGGCCTTCGTCAAGGGAGAAGAGTCGGAAGCTGAGAGCATGGAGCACGAGGTCTCGGACAAGGAGGAGGAGTGAACGTCCGCTGGGATGGAGGTAGAATCTTTTGACCTTAATGTCTTCTTAGAACTAAAATAGAAATATAAAGCATTTCGTAAAGAGCGAAAAAGCATTAGGTCATTAGAAAAGAGGCTAGCTAATAATGAAATCATTTTAGCTAATGCCCGAAAAAAGGTCACCGCCTTAGAAGCTAGTTTAGCTACATCTGCGGCTAAAGTTAAATCTTTGACCACATATCTGAATGCCTACAAGCAAACCAAGATTACCTCTATAGATCCTGAAAAAAACTCTAAAGGACTTGGAAGATAGGTTAGAAAATAACCATCAAAGTTTGCTCAGAAACTAAAAAAAGGAAATCTCATGTGTCAGCTAGAAGCTGCCCATGAGAGAGTCACTAACACGCAAATAAAAAAGCTTAAAGCTCAAGTTTCCGAACTCACAACTAGTTGGAGAACAAGTGAAAATGAGCGAATAACCGAAATGAACGAGTACTACCTAATGTTTGAGGAACATAAGCAATTATTCTCTAAGATCAAACATCTCAAGGATATTCTTACAAAAAGAGGACAAACGGACAAACCATCTTCTAAAACAAGCATAAGACACGAGATTTTACAATCCGCATGAAGGCTTGGGATACACGGAACCTCGCGAGGTCCGTAAGTAGACACCCTTACCACTCTACGACGTTAGCTTTCTCGAGGTAAACATGCCTCATCTAATGCCCTTCATAGGAGCATCAGAATATATGCTCTCAAGAAGGAAAAGCGAGACACAAAAGTAAGGACCAAAATCCCATTTGATTACGCAGAACTAAACAATAGTTACAAGACGAGGGAAATACCCTTGTCTCTAGACTATCTTCTCATTTGCACACCCTCAATCGAACCACGTCTATCGGGGAAGAAACCTCTGACGAAGCTAAAACTAGTACCTCTAGAGTTTATATCCTTGCAATAACTTGGGAAATATCGGATTTACGTTCATCTTTATAGTCAGAAAAAGAAGAGCTTTCAGACCGAGGAGAAATTGTTAAGCAAGATCTTTACTTGAGAAATGTCCCAATAGGAATAAAATTTCATCCTAAGAACCTATTACTCTAGCCAAGGCAAAAAATGAAGTCCCCACTCAAGCTACAAAAATAGAAAATAAGGTTGTCTCTTTTAAAATTGTCTCGACTAACTCATCTTACATGTGCCCACTTGCAAAAACGTAAGTAGGGAAAGGAAGAAGAAAGGACGAGGGATCCGAAAGGATGACGCTATTCTTTTTTCAGAAGAAGCTACATTTATCTTTAGTTTCCTCTTTTATGTCAAAATTGAATTTTATGTAGAAGAAAGATCTCTTCATGTATTTCAGACCATGTTGCTATTTTCTCTTCTATGCTTTCTAAGTATGGGCATGTAAAGACTGTTAAGCACTCTAATTCCTATAATTGCCATTATGAAGCTAATACCATCAATTCTCATCATAGGAATATAACTGCTACCAAAAACAAAAAGAATGTATGCTCTTCTCCTAAGTCTCGTTCTAAACCTGACAAGAAGAAATAACGTACTTTAAAAGAGTCAAAGCACTTTAACACTAATGCCAAAGCTAAAGTCTTGGAAACTAAACAAATTTGGGTGACCAAGCAAGAATCTGCATCAAACACTAATCTATGTTACGCACTAGGAATTAAAACGATAAGGGTTCCTTAGTCGAAAGCTGAACAAAGCCATATGCCTAAAGTTGACTTAGAAGCCAAATCTAAAATCAGTGCACACAAATCATCATCTGCAAGTAAGGGAAGACCCGTGTTAAAATGGATACTTAAATTTCATTAATCTATTTTACAGATTTATCATGTGTGGTATCTGAATTCTGATTGCTCCACACACATGACTAGTAGAAAAGAACTATTGAGCAACTACACCGAGAGATTCAGTGGCAAATTGCATTTCGAGAACAATCATTTCGCCCCCATTTTAGGACACAACGATCTAATTCATGACAACCTCACAATCAAGGACGTCTCTTATGTCTACAGTCTTAGCCATAATCTCTTCAGCATCGGGAAATTCTGCGATCGACGACTCAAAGTCAACTTTTATGCTGAAGGAGGCAATATTAGTGATGAGATGGAAAAGAACTCCTCACTGGAACCAGGGAGTCCAATGTCTACACTAGAAACCTAAACAACGTTTGACCGTCGGTATGTCTAATGTCAAAGGCCTCCTTAAAAAAGAGCACCCTGACATCAGCGCTTGTCCCACCACAACTTCAAGACGTTGAACTACACTCGAAAAAGCTAGCCACTAGACTACCAACATTGAAGTATCACAAGGAGCACTTGTGCACTGCTTGTGTGATGGGGAACATGAAGAGAGCATCTCACCAATCAAAGCAAATAGCCTCAACCTCTCGCCACTCGAGCTACTACACATGGACCTCTGTAGCCCGATGAGAGTTCAGAGCATCAACGGACGAAAGTACGTCCGTGTGATGTTGGACGACTTCTCTCGCTATACTTGGACAAGATTCCTCCAAATGAACGACGAGACACCCGAATTGATATTCACGTTTGTTAAGACAACCCATAACCTGCTGAGATGCAACGTATAAGTGCTCCGCATTGATAATGGCACTGAGTTCAAGAACCAACGACTTAGTCACTTCTACCAATCGCCTGGAATATCTCAGCAATTCTCTGCTGCTAAGACTCCACAACAAAACAGAATACTAGAACGAAGGAACATGACTATAGTGGAAGCAGCTTCTACGATGCTTACTCACTCAAGCCTTCCCCCCGTCCTCTGCGTAGAAGGCGTCAATACAACTTGCTTAATCCAAAATAGGACTAGTATTCACAAGCGTTTCCGGAAGATTCCGTACGAACTAATGAACCAACGGGTCCCGAATATTGGCTTACTTCGAGTCTCCGGATGCAAGCGCTTCGTGGGAAACGATAGAGAAGATCTTGGAAAGTTTGATGCTAAAGCGTTACAAGTCGTATTCCTAGGATACTTTACGACATCTAAAGTGTATCAGTCCACCTTAAGGAAAGAAGGACAGTCATGGAAAGTGTCAACGTTACATTCAATGAAACGCGATCAATGGCTTTTGGATACATCAGTTCAGAACCTGGACTAATCAGAGCGTGACAAAAGATCTACACAGTCCTACATATATGGAAAGGACATCTACTTCAACGACATATAAAGACGAAGACTTGGACCATCTATTCGAGCATTTCTACTCTGCTCCTCGTCTACAAACGACCCTTCTACAAGCCATAACAGTGACGCATCGGAACCACATGTATGAAAAAGAATTGTGGTTGATGAAGGATCTTCACCTCAAAATGTTGAAGTCACTGCAAATCAAGAAAATGAGACCAATCATGGGAATGAGGATGAAGCAACACCCCGATCGAGATCTCCGATATCGAAATCAACCTGCCCGATCCACCTCTCACTGTCGAGCTCACCACCTCCACTGACATGGTGTAGGTGGACTAGCACAATGACGAAAATGGTGTGCAACCTCTATCCCACTATAGAAAGTGGACACGAGCTCATCTTACAAACCAGATTATCAGAGATTCGAACTAAGGCGTTAGCTCACGCTCGTCAACGGCCCACGAGGTCTATTTACGTTCTTTGTGGAGTCAGAAAGAACCAAACAAGGTTGTTGAGGCATTAGCCGATCCCGATTAGATAACGACAATGCAAGAGGAAATCCATCAGTTCGAATGACTGAAGGTTTGGACATTAGTCTCGAGACCCAAAGGAAAAAACATTATCGGTACCAAATGGGTTTCAGAAACAAGAAGGATGAAGAGGGTGTCATCATTAGAAACAAAGCTCGATTAGTGGCTAAGGGTTACAACCAACAGGAAGAGATCGACCACGACGAGACCTTTGCACATGTTGCCGAATCGAAGTAATAAGACTCTTCCTCGCCTACGCTTCCCACAAGAACTTCACCGTGTATTATATGGATGTTAACGACGTCTTGAAAGAAGAAGTCTATGTAGCTCAGCTTAAAGGGTTCGTGTGTGAAGCTTACACTGACTATGTATATTACTTAACAAGGCTCTCTACGGACTAAAACAAGCTCCCCGAGATTGTACGGTATCTTATCTGACTTTTTGTCAAGTCAGGCTTCACAAAAGGAAAGATTGACGCCACATTCTTCATCCGGCGACATGGAACAAACATTCTCCTAATCAAAGTCTACGTCGATGATATCATATTTGGGTTTACAAATCCAAGGATGTGCAAGCAATTCGGAGACCTTATGAAGACTAAATTCGAGATGTCGTGATAGGGGAGCTTAACTTCTTCCTTTGACTACAAGTCAAGCAATTCTCGGATGGAATCTTCATAAGTCAATCCAAATATATCCATGATATCTTGAAGAAATATGACATGGATAAATGCACTCCAAAGAGCACACCTACATCCACTACATGCAAGCTTGACTCGGATCCCGCCAGGAAACCACTCAACCCAACAACGTATAGAGGGATCATCGGCCGCTGCTCTGCCTCACCGCAAGTAGGCCCAACATTATGTTCTCCACGTGCCTGTGTGCCTGCTTTCAAGCCAATCAGAAGGAGTCACACATGGTAGCCGTGAAGAGGATCATGGAATATTTCAAAGTGACACCAACACTCTGACTATGGTACCCTAAAAACTATGGCTTCAATTTAATCAGCTATACTAACGCAAACTATGCAGGTGTGGAATGGACAGGAAAAGCACCTCCGGTGGCGCAGAATTCTTAGATGTCAAACTGGTAAGTTGGTTATCTAAGAAATAAAATTGTGCGTCAACCTCCATTGCCGACGTGGAGTCCGTCGCCTGCTGTTGCTCTCAAATCCTTTGGAGCGAACGCAACTACTGGATTAAGGTTTGATCTAAATAACGTACCAATTTATAGTGACTCTAAGAGTGCAATAGCTACAACATGCAATCATGTACACCACTCACGCACCGAGCACATAAACATCACGTATCACTTTATAAAAGATCACGTGGAAAAAATAAGAATTGACATGTACTTTATTTGCACATAATTACAGCTAGCTGACTTATTTACAAAGGTTTTGGATGAAAAACACTTTTATTTCCTTGTTTCTAAGTTAGGCGTGTTGAACCTCGACTCTTGATCAATTATGTCTCACGAATCTTTTATATTGGGAATTTTATGGGGGTTGAGATATTACTATGATATTAATATTTTTATTATTATCATATTTTTATAGATATTTATGTATAATATAAGTACTTACGATAGCAAATTTTAATATTATTTTCATTGTATAAAAATATTTTAAAATTCTCTACTCTTCACTTTACAATCCATAGAAAACTTTCGCTAATGAAATTTTCGCACTGCTTTATTTTCGCAAAAATAGATTTTCGCAACCATATATTGAAAAAGGTACATAAAATGTCTCATTTACGAAAATAAGCCCTTGTTAAAACTAGAGCAAAAATCTATCCCGAAAACGCCGAAATCTCATCTCTTAAAATCCTTAACATTTTCGAAAATAATGGTAGTTAACCCGAAATCTTGTAATTTTTTTATGTTTTTGCATCGATTACACTCAGAATCGACCCTGATTTCATACATTTCATCGTCAAACGTCGATTTTCGAAACTCCCGTATTTTCCTCAAAAATCGCTTTTCAAAATCTTTCAAATTAGGGTCTAATTTGATGTTTAATCGCATTTTCAAGCTTAAGATTATTCCTAATCGAAATTGGGTATTAATGATATTCAATAACTTTTGCTAATTTTCATTAAGATTTTATTTTCGTAACGAACGGTAGGTTTCAGTATTACGAAAATTGTCGTTCCGAAAATCTCCGATTTTCTCAGGTCGTTCCGAAAAATCTCCAACTCTCGCAACTTGGCTTTCGAAAATTTATTTTCGCATCATGGCTTTCTAAAATTATTTTCGCAACTTGCTCTTTCGAAAACCCCATTTTTGCATCAACACTCAAAACTTTCGAAAATCCGTCAGCAACCATACATAGGAAATTTTCCAACTACACACACTTTCGGAAGATCTCATAATTATCACAAGTCGGTGAGAAAATTTCAAATTTTTGAAACCAATACTTAGAAATATTTTCAAACTAAACTCTTCCGAAAATCCAATTTTCCCAATAAACGCTTAGAATGTTTTCAACGCGAATAACTTTCGAAACCCGAGATTGTGTTTTCATCAAAGTTGTAGCTTTCGCTAGGCGCTAGTCGGGTGCCCGAGAGGAGCCTAGCGGCTAGAGCACCTAGGAGGAAATTAATCGGTTCACCTGTTTTTCCATCAACACAAATAGAATTTTCCAACATACTTCATTTGTCCCCAACATTTTCAAAATATTCCATAACATTTCACAAAAAGTAACAAACCTATTATGAAATAAAGATCCATATCATAAAAATAACACACCCATTATGAAATAAAGATCCATAGAATTCCATAGCATTCCATAACATCAAAATAAAGTCGAAGTTGAAAATATTCTGAAAACGACAGCATTCCGAAAACGAAAACATAACATGAAACAAGTCGTTCCATCATAAAAGCAAGACATCGACATACTTCATTTTCCCTGCTGAAATACCTCCTACTTAATCATCGTTTACCTCATCTTCAGATTCGAAATCATCACCGTACACTTCCCTTATTGTTCGATACTTCACACTTTTGAACTTATCTACTCATTCCTCTCCTTCCTCCACCACATCATCATCACTAACTTCAATTCCATTGACAATCCATTCTTTTGGAGTGGGATGCATCATATGAAGATAACACATCTACATCACTTCTTTCTTTTTCTCTTTTTTGTCTACTCAACAACCTTGCATTAAATTGGATAAATACAAAATTATTGAGTAGACTTGCATTAAGCCTATTCCTTTTTTTGTATGAACCTCCAAAGCAAGTTACAAAATGAATAATACTAAAAAGTATCAGGTACTATAACATTATTATTTGTGACAAATAGACTAATCCCTTCAAAGGCGCTCCAATTTCTTTCGCAACCGGATGAACTAGTTGTCAATGAGAGGATTCTCATGGCCAAACTTCGAAAGGTTGGAGTTATCTAACCAAAAGTCGACCACCATGTCACTACACAAATAAATAAAACAATAGGAAATCATCACTATGTAAAAAAATTGTAGAAATAACAAAATTAAGGAAAAGAATTTACCTGGATCAAAGTTGTCGTCGTTAGAGAGGCATCTAGATGCTATATTTGGCCTTCAAAAAATTGAGTGTTTTTCTTTATAGATAGGACGCTCATCCAATAAGATCTTATTTTGTATAACATCATCTCCCAGAAATAAAGCATACATGCATTCAATCACGCATCAAGCCCTCATTTTTTAATTGAATTGAATGAGATGATCATTGTAATGATAGTATGGATTCAACAAATAAGCCGTCAAATGAAAAGGACTATCAAGTCTACCTTTCATTTTCTCATCCATAACTTCAATGATAGACTCGTAATTGCTCGGTATTTTGAGAAACCTTGATCTATTCCTTTGCTCGGAGAAGCTCATCATATACAAAGCCCGTGGATTGTTTCTTATCAAAATCCGCAATCCGAAGTACTTTGATTAAAGGTGTAAACACTGTAAACAAGATGCCACACCATTCCAAAATCCCAAACTCAGTTGTTGTTTAAGCCTCCTTTCCTTTCACAGTCTTAGAAAATTTACATTCTTCCCATTTGGAACTTCCAAACATCATCTTCAACTCTGTTTTTTTTTGTTTCATCAAACTTTGTAGACTAAGAAATGCTGAAGCAAACCGTGTCACCCCCGGTCTCACCATATCCTTCTTTTTTGTGTATGCTCTCATCATCAGTAAGACTTTATGGTGTGTATAAAGAAAAATTGTCAATGCCTTTGATTGATCAATGACATTCTTAAACCTTGTCTGTTTCCCAATAGCTTCAAACATGAGATTCATTAGGAGCGCACGGAGTCAAAAAGATCTTTGGCCTCTTATTTTTTCATAACTTCGAGGCACCAATATTCTGCGATGCATTGTCAGTAACAACTTGAACAACATTCTCGAGGCCAACTTCCTCAATGCACTTACCAACATACTCCAATATAACTTCACTTGTCTGTGCAATATTTGAAAAATCATTACAAGATAGAAAATAACTACCTAAACGAGAATTGACAAAAAGATTCATGATGCTCCATCTTTTTCTATCACTCCAAGCATCTGTCATAATTGAGCATATTCTTCGTGTATATCAACAAAGTCTTCGTCTTATCAACTGCTTTCCTCAATATCAGTAATGTCAAATCGTATCTTGTGGGTGGCACAAATCCGGGTCCAAATTGACCAATTGCTTCCACCATCAATTTGAAGCTATCTAACTCAATAATATTAAATAGAATACCAGCTTCATAAACCCAATTGCCAACATATGCTCGAACATACTCATTTCTCTGTTTGAAAAGTGCTTCATTAATATTTTGATCACGTAACTTGCTATTGCCGGAAGCCATAGAAGTCTCCGGATCGATAGCACAAGCCACTTTATCCATGGGACCAAGGGAACGAGGTGATTTAAACGGTCCAAGAGACTCTTGCAGTTGATCCACAAGAATTTCCTTTTCATTAGAGTCATTGAGAACATTAACTTGTGACCTCAATTCTTCACTTTCCTCCTTTTTCCGCTTAAGTTTTGCTTTATTGATTGCGTTTCTGTAGATAGCTTGATCTTCTTTTGAAGACTTTGAGCACGGAGCAACATTACCTTGGATGTGTGTTATGTGTTCTTCGATTCTGTAAACTCCACCGCTCATCGTCTTCCCACATTTGATGCATTGTACTTTATCCATGTTCTTGTCATCAATTAGCATGCCATAATCCCATCCAACATCTTTTGATATAAGTTTAAGAATTGATGGAACATCGGAAGATTGAGTGATAGTTTGAGAAGCCGCACTTGAGGTTGTCATATTAAAATTCCTGAATTAAATCAAGAACCGGTGTTGGATTCACGATTGATATACAAATCATACTAATAACATCATACCCATGTCATGATGAAGTTAGGGTTCACGACCGACCCACATCATACACAAAAATAATCTTAAATCTATAACTATTCACACACGGCTATTTGATAATTGAAATAGAAAAATAAAAAGAAACGACCGCACGGCTCATTAGGAAAAACCAAAAATAAAACCAATATCATGATGAGTTTAAAGTTTAACGCATGATGATTCAAGATTGATTTTGATTTTTAAACATATCGCTCGCATATGCAAAAATTGTTGAAATCTCACCTTGCAATTAATCAGAACACAGCGGCACCACGAGACGGGCGGCGACGGAGGGCGATCGGGGGCAACAGTGGGGATGGCGGGCGACGGCGGACGGTAGCCGCACGGGCGGGCAAAGGCGCATGGAGGTCAATAGGTGTGTTTTGTTGTGTTCGGGTGTCACAGGTTGGGTTCAGTTAGGTTAACATCTGTTTTTTTCTTTTTAATTTATTAAATTATTTAATTTATTTGTAATTAATTATTTTAATTAGAGCAATTAGGCGCTCATAATTTGGCCTAGGCGTCGATTAGTCCCCCAGAGCGCCACATAGTCGAACTTGCTGATTACAGGCTATCTTTTTTTTATTAAGCCTCCGGGTAATTAAGGAATACCTTTTTTTCGCTGCACTTCATCACCGAACAGCAACTAGACGGCTACGCCGAATTTCGCAACAATGGTTTTCGTTATCCGCATTCAGAAAATTTTCGCACTTCACAATTTTTCCAAACTTGATTTTCGAAACAACACTTAGACAATTTTTCCAACGAGACATTGTGTTTTTAAACCCGATTTGTGATATCACACTTAGAAAGATTTCGCAACCAAACTTCCTATGAAAATCCGTCCTTAGCATCATATTCTCGCTGAAATGACTTTGAATATCATATTAACACAAACAAAATACATATAACACCGCAAGAAAACACATAAAAACCAGTGACTTAAAAAATTTTCTTTCGAATACATCTCAAATCGCTAAGTCCCGCTTCACTATAAAAACACAAAATTGGACATTTGAGTTCGATCACTGACTAATCATTCTTTCTTTTGTCCACATTTCAGTACTATAAATGGCAGCTTCTTCGAACACCATCTACCCGCAAGAGAATTGGCTGCAAATTAAAGAAAACAACTTCGTCCTCGACTTGACAACATTCAAATGCAAGTACGAGGTCGTCATAGCCATTTTCCGAACCACCCTTTATGGCCCGCTTTCACCCGTACAACGCAAGTCCCTGAGGAAACCTACAATAATTTTGGGGCACATTACACAAGACAAACCCGACAACTAGTCTGACTCCGAAGGCCGTTATCAACACCGGTGGTCCTCAATAAGACCATCCTTCGAAGAATAGTAAGACTGACAATGCACAGCGAGCTCGTGCCCACCGAAGCGGTATTACTACAAGACCTCAGATGCGTCGGCTATGCAACGGACTTGAAGGTGCTATCCAGTTATCAGTTAGGAGGGATTACCCACGCTTAGAAGACCTTCTTCGGGCTTGTCAACAAGTGTCTGTCACCCAAACACACTGGTTCGACAGAGCCAACGTCAACATTCTGAGCATCTACCACATCATCATTTTTAGCCGGAACGTTGACTACACATAACTTATATGGAACAACTTTATGGACTAGATCCGCCAAAGAGACAACTCCAAGAAGGCGCAGGTCGTTCCCTACCTACGGTGCCTCCCGCTCCTGATCGAAAATTATTTGACGGATCATCCCGAGATCCCGCTACTACCCAACACAAAGAGCATCCCGACACCGCTCTGAAAATACTTCTACAAGGCGAAGAAAACCCCCACAAGGGCCTCAATCCTTGTCAATGCTGATACCAGAACCTCTTCTGCGCCTCGCGTACCAGATGGACGGAGCAATCATCATGTACCGTCTGGAGAACAACCTTCCCGCTCCCACGAGTCAGGCAGGCCCAGCCGAGCCCAACCCCAGAGCAACCCTGAGTTAACGTGAGGGCCATGACCGTTCACCAACCGTGGAGTCCTCCGAAGCTACTGAGTCGGAAGATGAAGACCTTCTCCTCTATGACGCATCAGGCACCATCCATAAGGAACGTAAAAAACGAACCGACGATTAATTCGCTTCCTCATCGATGCTCTCCACGGTTGTCACACCACCCACAACAAGTCGGACATACTCCATAGGTTCATGAGTTGATCTCTTCGACTCTCTGGTAGAAGTCGCCACATCGAATCCAATGGCGCAAACACTACCTTTCCTTGACCATTTATCTATCTCCCAATAGATAGATGTTTCAATAACTTCACAAGGGGATCCGCATCTACTATCGCCGCGCCTCACTCGGAGGCAGGAGATATTAAAAAAGGTGGTTCACAACCCCTGACCACCGCCCCTTCCTTGGTCACGATAGGTCATGTGCCCACTTTACCTATATTTTTCCCATCTTTTAGGACCCATACACCTTTCATTCTAGGTCTGAGTGACCAATCCAAAACTTCCATAGATGCATCCATTATGGATGTCGTTCGAGGATTGGAAGGAAGTCCCACCACTGCAATATCAACTTCAACAGCGCTAACGGGCCATCCACTCGACCCTTCAACGAGTGTAATGTCAACGGGAAGCCTCTGTGGCCCCGGTTTGGTGATTCTCCACGCATGTCTTAGTGCACCTGCAACAACAGCCTAGTAACAACAGAACGCCTAAGTGGCTCTGGTAGGTCATCACCCCCGTTCGTCACGAAGGAGGCTCTGTCCCGATCTATCAAAGAGGCCATCGACGGACTTCTCCAGTCTCTCGAAGAAAATATCTTGGGACAAGTGCATACGATGATTGAATTCACCTTACGGCACAAAGGCAAAACTCAGATTACAGACGTACCACTGCCTAATTTATGCTCATTTGCCATATTTGACGCTATGATTACGGGAAGCTTTGAATTTTCCTTGAGGAATGCGTATTCAAAGTGATCTGTAGCTTGAGTTCGACCGTTGGTGGTTCTTTGATTGAACTTTTTTTGCAGTTTTCTTCACTGTTCGTCTACCCTCGATCGTTGGTTCCTCCTTGACATCATCATCTATGTCTAATTTGGCAATGTCAAGGAGGAGTTCAAGATTCAGCTTTCTTCCTATCTCCTCGTTTTCCTCTATTTCTTGCTTCGAGGCGAAGAAATCGAGCTACAAAAGTCCCTACAACGATAAGAAATCATTCCATGCATCCATATAAAAGCACTTATAGTCTAACTTCGTGGCATTGTTCATGGACTCGGCCATAACAAATGTCACTTTCTCGCTATCAATAGTTAATGTCAATGTTCCGTTACGAACATCAACCATGGTTCATCTTGTAGCGAGGGATGACCTTCTTAAGATTAGAGAAATATTTTCATCTTCCTCCATGTCGAGAATAATGAAATCTGCAGGAATTATGAAATTATCAACTTTAACAAGAACATCTTCAATAATTCCCCCATGATATTTAACAAATCTATCCGCTAATAGAATACTCATCCTAGTGGGATTCGGTTCTCATTAACCATGTTTCTTGAACATCGAATGAGGCATTAAATTTAAACTTGCACCTAAGTCGGCAAACGCCTTATGTACCCCTAGATCGCCTATTAAAGAATGTATATTGAAACTCCCTAGGTCTTTTAGCTTTTCGGGATCTTATTTGTAAGATGGCAGAGCTCTCCCCTCGTAGTTCGACAATGGAAACGTCTTCAAGCTTGCGTTTATTCATGATGAGGTCCTTCCAGAACTTTGCCCAGCGGCGCATCTGCACAAGAGCTTCGACAAGAGGTAATTAATATGCAATTGTTTAAATATTGCAAGAAATTTACCAAATTGGTCGTCACAATGTCCCTCTTAAGTCTCGCTGGATGCAAGTGTTAGGGATATGCCCTCGAATGCTATACGAGGATTGGATATGTATAGGGCATTAGCTTATTTATCATTCGATTGTCAATGTAATCAAACATTGTTTTGCGTATTAATAAAGGCATTATTCGTTTATTGGTTATATGAGTTCTTTACTTAGCATCGGGTAAAGCAATAAATGAATAAATCCAAATGTGTCGAGTTGAGTCACTGTTCTCGATGGGTACGAGAGAGGAAGGCACCAGTGGACTCTTAACCTCGAACATAAAATGTCCATAAGCCTTAGGTTTCAGTTGGGTGCTGGAAAACCAATCATGGCTTATTTGTCGATGACTTACCGTGTGCCGATATACCGCTTGGAAGCGGAAGTCATGACTTGTGATACGAGTCGAATCAAGGGATTGAATCATTTCATGGACACTGACTCGCAGGTCGTACGATCAAACATGGCTTATTACTCAAGGAGTGTCAATGATCGACGACAAAACTATAGTAGTCTGCTTGAACCTTAGACCGAAAGGGGCTTTGACGGAGTTGACTTTGAAGTCTTGACTATCACTGGTTTCGCTAGATCCGATTTGCTATTGCATGGGTTAGCGGGACAGATGCGGTCTTGATGGATATTTGTGATTGCCGGGCTTAGACCACCGAGTACGGATTCACAGTCTCGCAAGTAATCGAGACAAGTGTCCTATGAGAATGACGACGGGAAATTACAAAATCCTTGGCCAAGGTATTAAACTAACTCATGTTAGACATGGAGGGTAGTTTGGTACTTTGCCTCGTGTCATTTTATCATAGTATCGAGTTTAGTGAGTTTGACAAATACCATGGCTCTCACTCGATCGGGACACAGCTGAAGGGTTTGTACGTAGTACTATAATCTATAGTTAGGTTCTGGAATGAGACTAGTTCGAAATTCGTGCTCAAGTCGGGATCTGTCCGGTACTGCGGGATTGGCTAGGCACCTACCGGACTCTTGGATTCCTCCCTTGCCGATTGAGTCGAACCTAGAGAGTCGGGCTTAAAAAGGATCATCAATGTGTACCGAGAAGGAGAGATTGTGTTTTGGGCCTTAACGGGCCTCGGGTCGTTATGCCACGCCTTATTGGGCCTCGGGGTCATTAAGTGGACCGAAGTCAGACTTCATATGAAACTAACTTTAAGACTTAGGCTTGGCTAAGTGCTTAGAAAGACTTGAGGGAAGAATTGGAATTCAACCCTAAGCCGAGAAATTCGAAAAATGCCTTAAAGGGTATTTTCGTAGTTTACAAATATGGTAATAAAAATATTTGGAATATTATTTATTAAAACTAAAATTCAAATTTATATTTTATATAAATTTCGAAATTTATTTACCATATTTGAAGATATTTTTATATCTTAGTTAGTTTTCTATTTATAGTATGTTCCTTTAATAGAATTTTGAATTCAATTAGGAGAGATATTTTGGCAAGAATATCTGTCATATTTAGGAACAAATATTTCGAGATTTTAGCCTTGTTTAGGGCTGAAAATTTCGTCCTCCCCTACTATAAATAAGGGTGAGACCCTCGTAAAAAAAAAAAAGTGATATACGGGAAGAGAATCGACGCGAAATTTCTCGACCCAAGAATCAAAACACGAACACACAAACGCAAACCACTCTCCCGAGCGACGAATCAATTCTCTCTAGCCATCTTCGGAGAATCGAAACCGTGGTACACTGTGAGGTCGGCGTGACGATCTAGACGATACCCAACACGACCGCGGCCGACGACGCAATCGACGAGGAGCTGCCACTCGCTTCAAAGGTAATCTCTCACGGGTATGACCCGCCCTATTACGTGTCAACGTGATTAGAGTTTTTGATCCGAGCTGCGAAGGAACCTGGAAAAAATTTTATTGCGCACCGTATCCCGGGGCGCGTCTCGGGTACAAACCGGGTACCTTTCCCAACAGCAAGATCTGTAGTTGATACATTTTGGCAGGTGGTTTGGACACGACTGATTCCTCTTTATCGACCTCGTTGCTCACCTTCTTCATGGGTTCCAGTTCTTCTCTCGCGTTATGAAGTGTCACCGAATTCTCTCGCATTATGAAGTGTCACTGCCTTAACATGATGGTCCTTCGGATCGGTGTCGGTGTGACTTGGCAATGAACCGGAAGGACATTTGGATCGATTCGGCGATCTACCAAACTTGCTTCTCTAAAGCCCGTAACGAAGGCTCGGTGTTTTGCAACCGCACTTCTTGACGATTCAAGTGAGATTCGAGCTTTCCATTAGCTTAGAAAACATCCCTTCGAGCTTGTCTACGCGACTTGCAGGGGCAACCTCGGCGTTTCCACCATGGTATCCGTGCGTCCTTTGATTTTGAAATCCTGGCGAAGCTTGTTGTTGATTTCCATAGGCCAAGTTCGGATGAACTCGGTTCGGGGGGACAGGTTGCATTTGGACAGCAATAACGACCGGCTTTGCTGCTAGAGTGGGTAAGAGCGCATTCATCAACTTTGCATTTGAAGGCCATTCGATAAAAAATTTTGTTCTAGGGCGTCGAACTTGGCCTTTATCATCCCCGATGGTCTACCTCGTCTGCTTGAACTCCCTCGCCGCAAACTATTTGCACTATAATCCTCGATAAGATTCCAACCCTCCGTCGTGCTGAGATTACGATGTCCTCCGTTGCACACTCCGTCTAATAATTGCACGGTGTGATCGTTCAACGATTCGTGGAACTGTTGAATTTGCTGGCTCTTTGTCATCCCGTGTTGAGGAAATCGGTTCAAGAGCACCTTGAATCTGGTTCATACATCGTATAGATTTTCGCCCTCCCTTTGCTTGAACAATGTGAGATCCATTTTTAATTTGAGAGCCTTCAACGGTGGAAAGAAATGGGTAATGAAGGTGGCATGCAAATGGTCCCATGTGGTATAGACCTTTCGGGAAGTAGATTGAACCACTCCTTCGCATTGCCTCGTAGAGAGAACGGAAATAGATAGAGTCGGATGGCTTCTGAGCTCACGCCTTGAACTCGTATCGTGTTGGTGATGGATAAGAAGTCTCAGATGTATCTATAAGCGTCCTCCTCAGAGAGTCTATCATATTGAGTTGTCACCTGAAGCATTTGAAGCTAATGATGTTATATCTCGAAGTTGTTCGCGACTTGAGGAAGGACTATCGCAGAGAAAACCGTCCCTACGCCGTTGTTTCTCCATAACTTCCTCATCGGAGGTTCTCTTACATTTAAAGTCATCTCGACTTCATGGTGCTCTTCCATCTCGGTTATTGTTTCTACTCGCCTAGCGTTCTCCCTTAAATTTCGTCGAAAGGTCTTTTCAATCTTCGGGTCACCTTCAACTAATGGCAGTAAAGGATTCCTTCTGGTCATGCACCAATGCACATGTACCTAGACCAGAAGAAAACCGATTAAGCGTAATAAAAATATTTAATAATAAGAAATAGCTAGAATAATAATCTTAAGTATATCTAATATTAATAGCTCCCCGACAACACCGCCAAAAACTTGATCGAACAAATCGAGTTATAGAAATAAAACGAAAACTGACAAACTATCCACGCTCAACATGCAAGTGTTGTTAGGAATCTTTTGTAGTGTCCTTTAGATTTTGTATATCTTGTGTCTATTTTGTTATTAAGAAGATTGTAGTAGTTTTGGGCTTCTATGTAAATATATGATAGTATAGATCAGGGGCCTTAATATACCAACACATGTGGAATATAAGGCCCCATTTACCCTTTTAAGGTTTTTATTAAAAGAAATTCAAAGGAAGCCACCTTGTACCTTCTCTAAAAGGAAACACACACTTTCACACACTAAAAGGTGTTCTTCAATCTTTATGCTTTAAAACTATCTTTTGATCCTTTTTTTGTAAATGACGGACCAACAAGTGGTATCAGAGCCTAGCGTGGATCCATCACAGTGATTTGAATCCAGTTTCGTTCGATTTCAATGAGATTTAAAAGAGGTTTTGCATGAACTTCATTTTCGATATTACTTGTTCATTTGGGTGTTTTGAACTGTTTTTACTGTTTTTATCCCCTTAAGAGATTGATAAACTGTTTACGAGTGTTTCTCTACTCTTTTGCATCGATTTCAATCAAGTTTGAGTAAGATTTAAGCCAAAATAGCGTGGATCGATCACAGTGATTTGAATCCAGTTTCGTTCGATTTCAATGAGATTTAAAAGAGGTTTTGCATGAACTTCATTTTCGATATTACTTGTTCATTTGGGTGCTTTGAACCGTTTTTACTGTATTTATCCCCTTAAGAGATTGATAAACTGTTTACGAGTGTTTTTCTACTCTTTTGCATCGATTTCAATCAAGTTTGAGTAAGATTTAAGCCAAAATCGAGTAATAAACTCGTCTTTTCTTCTACAGTGTTGATTTTCGGGTAGATGAATGTAACAATGTCCAGACATTCGGCTCATCTCCCCGAAAAATATTCAACACATCAAAAATCAGTCTAATGTAGTCAATTTTGGCAATTAAACTCTGAAATTCACCTGATTTTCAAAACTCTCGGCTTTCGACCTGATTACCCGACTTTCAACTTTCGGCCAGGAATACTCGATTTTCAAAAATCGGCCAGGATAACCAATTTTCAACTTTCGGCCAAGATTACCCGATTTTCAAATTTTGGCCAGGAATACCCGATTTTCAAAAATCAGCCAGACTTACCCGATTTTTTTTATTCGTCTAATTTACTCGAACTTTATAAGATACTTTCCTGTCCGAAAATCATCCGCAAATTCATCAATTCTCCCACGGATTTACCCGATATCACGTATTACCTGAATTTCAAACTCACACGATTTTAAACGTATGTTAAATGGATTTCAACTGAAATTTTGACCGAACGTTAACACACGAAATTCACAATTCTTGTTGTTTGACCAATTTTTAATTAATCTTTGCCCAAGAATTATTTAACAATTTTTCAAGAAACTTTAAGTCCAAAATTCAACAATTTTTCACTTTATAGACTTTGAAAATTCTCATCTCTTTTGGTCAAAATCTCTTACTCAAACTTTTCGATACTTAGAATACAATTGTTCGAAACTGACCTTTAACAACCAGCAAGAGAGAATAATAAATTACCTTCCCATCCAACAACATGACATGGATGCTCATGGGTTCGCCATTCTCCATGAGATTCCTTGTTGTCCATGAACGAAGCAAACGAACGACAATAGTTCTAGAGTCATATTTAGGCCTAAGTTCACCTAGAGTTCATCGCATGCCCCGTGGTTAAGAAGTCATGCTACAACCAATAGGGATCATACGAAGCCCATTATATGGAAAGTTAACAACGTAAGTCGATAAACATGTGGTTTGAGCTTCAAGCCCATAAATACCCACTTGAAACGCACAACGGCATTAAAATATTAAAGTTAATGGCGGTAGAACGCATGATGCATACCAACATATTCAATGATTACTACCAAACGAACGACTATTGAGCAGCCACCACACAAAAAGATTTCAAGGCGATACAATGCATGATGTTAAGAAACAACATATTCAATGATTACAACAAAACGCATGACTGTTGAGCTGCCATGACAAAGAAAGGTTGCAGAATCGTTGCAATATGGAAAAACACACGACTGTTCGCCTGCCAAAAACAATTAATGTCTGTCAAACTTGTAAAACAAAAAAAAATATTATTGAACATATGCTTGACTGTTGCGCTTCCATGTCAACTAACGCAGTCTCACATAAGCAACAATAAATGCGAGGGATATCATAGAGATCTTATAGCACCACATCAGCAAGCCCCCTGCAATACCAATCAAATTCAATGTATTGAGACCAAAACCATTTTCAACTGTTGCGCATGTTTATTAATGGGGGAATCACATGGACAAACAATAATTGAAAAAAAAAAAGAATCCAAGACACCACAACACGCCACGTCAGCAAACTCGTTGTTAGAGATATGCCCTCGGAATTTCATATGAGGATTGGACGATATTGGGCATTTGTATTTATTTATCATTCCTCTAGTATGTTTCGAATAAAATAAACATTTATTTGTGTATTAAAGGCATTATTATCATTTATTGGTTAACGTGTTTTTACATAGCATCTGATAAAACAATAAATGAATAAAATACATATGTTGCGAGTGAAGTCACTGATTCTCGATGGGTACGAGAGAGGAAAGGCCCCAGTGAACTTATAACTTCGGACATAAAACTCGTCCATAAGCCTAAGGCTCTAGTTGGGTGCTAGACGACCGAGTACGGCTTATTTGTCGATGACTTATAATAAATATGTCAGCCATTCACTTGAGAAGTGGAAGTCGTGACACTGATACGAATTGAATCAGTGGATTGATGGTATTTGGATACTGACTCACAATCGTGCGATCACATGACGTGTTATCGGGGTGTGTCAATGATTGAGGATATACTATAGTAGTTTGCGCGAACCTTAGACCGAAAGGGACATTGAAGAAGTTAACTTTGGAGTCTTGACTTGTCACTAATTTGCTAGACCTAAATTGCTATTGCATGGGTCAGCGCGAAATGCGGTCTTGATAACGATTAGTGATTGCCGATCATAGGTCGATGAGTACGGATTCACAATCTTGAAGTAATCAAGATAAGTATCGTATGAGAATGTGGACTAAGAATTACGAAATCCTTGGCCAAGGTATACAACTAACTGATGCGGCGACATGAAGGGTAGTTTGGTAATTTATCAAGTCATAGTTTTATCGTAGAGTCGAGTTAGTGAGTTTGACATGCACCATGGCTCTCACTCGACCGTGACGTAAGTGAAGGATTTGTATGCATAACAATAATATATAGATGGCTCACAGAATTTGCTAAGGATGCGTTTAGATTCGTGTAATTGAATTGAATTCCTTGATTTCAAATTAGGAATTACAAATTCGTAATTTCAATCCAAATCCATTGTTTGACAAACGTTAGGATTTTGAATTCCGGAATTCAAAATGAACCTCGAGGCTCGTCGAACTCGACCTCGAACTTTTTGTTCAAAAATTAAAATATACAAAAAATAAAAATAAAATAATAAATAACAAAATAAAAAGAGCTCGCTAGTCGGCTCGCGAGCTTTCGATCATCATTCGTCGAGCTCGATCAACGAGAAGAAAAGGACCGAGAGCTGCCACTCCCTACACGGGTAAATAATCTCTTCGGGTTTGACCGGCCCTTATGTGATATATGCATTCTTGTATTTCACGTTTCTAATTTGAGCTAACGAGGGCAAACAAGAAACCCAGAAATTTTTTTATTCCGCACCGTACCCGGGTCCATGTGGATCCGGTACAACCGCGGTTCCCCAACATCCGCTACAATATAAACCAAGTACAACGTATTGAGACCAAAACAATATGCACACGTTTACTGGTGGGGTGGGGGGGACTCACCTTGCCGATGTGTCAACATGCAAGAGTCCCCATCTTACTTATATATATATATAGAGAAAGAGAGAGAGAGAATTACTATGGTTCACAACCACCGTGAGCACCATAGCAATTTTCTCGTTTATTTAGCTTTCCCTCCATTTTCGGCGCCACCATCACCTCCCCCACCCCTCCCGGAAGTATGCCACCTTCGCCTCCCCTCCCCGACGCGTTGATTCACTCATTCAGTTTTTTTATTTTCGATTTTCTTGTAAAGAGCAAATATGATGTATTTCGAGAAATTAACGGGTAGGGGAGGGGAGGCGGAGGTGACAGTGGTTTCGGGAGGGGCGGGGGAGGTGATGGTAGCGCCGAAGATGGAGGAAAAACAAAATAAGCGAGAAAATTGCTGTGATGCTCACGGTGGTTGTGCACCATAGCAATTCTCTCTCTCTGATATATATATATATATATATATATATATATATATATTTATAAGATTATTTTCAATTGAATAATCATCATGACTCAACGATGGCTTCTCTCACATCCAATATTATCACTCTTGTTTCAATATTAAAAATTTATTCGATAGGATTTTTAGAGAAAAGAATAAATGTATCCTAACAACAAGAAAAGTAAATTACATGAACAAATCTAAATTCATGATTTTGACAAAAATAAAAGAAGATATTACAACCATAAAAAATTAAAGGTAAAAATTCTAATTATTTTGATCAATCTCATTATTTAAAGGATAATTTCGGCTGAAAATCTTATATAACAATTTCATTTCATTCTACATTCACGAAATTGCATTTGCTTTCCTTTGTAAATTTTCAAAGTATGTTTTCTATTAATTTGTTTTGTGAGATGAAGGCCTAGAAATGTTTTGCCTCCTGACAATCGGATTCATGAATCTGATGAATATACAGAAGGAAATTTGAAAATTTATCGCACCGTGTGGAACATAACATGAAAAATCAGTAGTCCATTATCGGCCTTATTCATTACATAATCATAAGAGAGTCTCTTTTCTAATTCTCCCACATCTTTTGATAATCCTCAACTTATTGTTTGTGACATGTCTCTCGTTAACTTGTGTAAGTCAAGATGGATACCTAGACCCGCAGCTTAACAGTAGAGTTGGATCTTCAACCGTTAACCGTACGTCTCCTATAAATGGTGTAACTCAACCGGTTATAGAGACTTTTGCCTTTCAAGGATCAGTCCAAGCAAGGACGAGTATGAAGAGATATGAGAGAGTAGTAACGAGGAGTTTGTAAAGAAGGTAATGAATGGAAGCCAGATATGTCTTGTGAAGATCCACCGGATATCGAACAAGATAGCAATAGGCTTTGGTCAAGGATGTCAGCGACATTCCCCGGCCTCCTCCAGGTAGGGAGCGACATCTGTAGTTCCGGGTAGATGGAAGCTGCAATTGGGCAGATGTGTATGTCTTATACTTATTTTCTCTAAGGCTCATCTGCGTTTATTTCATTTAATATTGATAAGTGTATGGGAGTGAAACTTGGTAGTTTTATTATCGATTTATCTGTTTAAGAACTAACTTGTGTTCTTTTCTACACTCATAGGTATTACATTTCACCATCAGGAACGAGGCTACATCACTGGAGGACGTTGAAAGGTATAACCTTATCTCTTAACATAACAACGCACAATTATTATTTGTAACGTATTAATTTTTGCATAGGACAGTTCAGTTCAAGGTACCTTAATGAAAATCCACATGTCAAAGATCTTAGTTTGGCCAACTTTTTGTTTCAAATCCCAATGCTACTACAGCAAGAAGACTACGTCACAGAGAGTTCTTCTTGTCCTGACATCGGGATTGATGAATGTGATGAATTCATCGAAGGTGACTTTGAATTTTTATCACAAAGTGTGGCATCGATAAGTCAATATGATAATACAAATCCATTTATTTAGTTCCCCCACATCGGTTGATATTCATACTTAAAGTTATATTAATATGCGACAGGTCTCCCATTTTCTTGGATAAGTGAAGATGTACCTAGTGCGCCCGCTTAATAGGTTGGGATCTTTAAAATGAACTCGCATCGCCTGAATCGACCAACGAGAAATGAATGGTATCCCAATAAATCGAGCAAGTGCAGAAAATCTTGACACTTGCTATTAATTTTCATTTATGAATATAGCATTATGGAAGTCACTGAAATTGGGCAAGTACTAAGCAGCAAATACAAAGAAATATATGTAAGCATCACATACTACAATGTAGGTCGAACATGCATTGTCACTCTTAAACCGTCCAAGTCAATTTAGTACTATTTTTTCACAGAAATTAAATGATACATCAGAACTTTGAACTATGAAATTCTTTACTGGAAATAAATACTACAAAAAAGTCTAATTTAGAAGAAATGATCTAAAATTCCTACAACTAAAATTTGTATATCCTACAAGAATCAGAGACGAAGTAACAAAAGTAAAGACATTTACCGGTGAATTAAAACGACTTCGAAAGCTCAATAGTGTTTCATAGCACATATCTGATGTCTCTAATATTGACAAAGACATGTTGATTAAGGGGTTCATCACGCAATTCATTGAGCTTTGTCTTTGGGTTCTTTTTAAAACGTCATTGAGTTGTGGAGTGCATTTCTTTCAGAGCATTCGATAAATCTAGGATCAAGAAAACATCACCAAATTAACGACTGAGAAATCCCTTCAAGAGATTATCAAGAATTAAATTATATCAATTAATTAGTTTTATACAAACTTAAATTATTTAAGACCCTTCTAAATATAAACCTATGTACCAAAAACCAATTCATGAATCAAATACATGAGAAGTAAATGGGGATCGTTAATGTGAGTTCAACTACAGATAAACGATATTTACGTTTTGTTAATTTTCAGAGTGCTTGTTTGGTAGGTTTGTTTATATTTAGGAGGGTTTAAATTATTATGATTTATATAAAGCTAATTAATTGGTATAAAATAAAATGCGTGTTTGGTTAGTGGGTTCACAATAACTCACCTGAAAAGTGTGTTGGTTTAGAGTTGTTATATATAACTCATATTTTATATAAACATACCTAACAAGTAACCAATGTATGTGTATATTGTCATAAATTGGGTAACGATAATCAAAATATTGGTCTTCCAAGTAATTACTCGTTTGCCTCCAACTAAAACGACAACGATAATGTTTTGTTGGGATTTTTAATCGATTGAGTTGCTTCTATAGATCCAAGATATTTACGACCCACAATAAGAAATGTATAGACAATAGAAAGACAAGAATTTATCGTCGTTCTAGTTCTTGAAAACGTCCACGGGAGATAACTATTCCTTTATTGATCACACCTTTAAAAATCGTTTCTCTACTCTATCTACACTCAAGATTTTAGAGATTACTAGTTTTCTATGATCAGTCTTGTGAAATGAGGCCTATATGCTAACTCTTCGATATTCTCTCTCGTCCAATTGGGTTTAATCTCTGATCAATATACATGTTTGAATGAGAAGAATCAATTGACACATGAGATGGTAGAGGGGATGATGAACACTATATACTTGGGGTAGATATAACTATACAATATTAAAGATTCAACGGCCATTTACGGGTTTTAATTATCGAGCTGTGCGTTTAGTGAGATGGTAGAGGGGGTGATGAACACTATATACTTGGGGTAGATATAACTATACAATATTAAAGATTCAACGGCCATTTACGGGTTTTAATTATCGAGCTGAAACACTACATACGCCTATTTCGAGATAGTAGAGGGGGTGATGAACACTACATACGCCTATTTCGAGATAGAGTGAAACGGATTTTGGGCCTCTCCCAAGCCCTCTAATTAGAAAGGTCTTGACGATATTCAAGATGGAGGACTCTAAGAAATGATACTTGTCTATGCGGCATGGGACTCGCTTTCAAAGACTATGTGTTCTCAAAGTCAAAAAGATAGGGGAAAGATCGGTGAAGTCCCTATGCATCCACAGTGAGTATCCCGATGTACGCAATACTCTGTGCGAATCCGGACATCGCATTGTTGTGAGCGTGTTGAGCCGCTTTCAGGCTAACCCTAGTCAGGAACATTGAACAATAGTAAAAAATATCTAATGTACTTGAGAAGGACTAAGGATATGATGTTGGTCTATGGATATGCGAGATTATAAGTGGACGGATATACCGGCTCGGACTTCCAATTGGATGTTGACGATCAAAAATTCACTTCAGGATTTGTCTTTACGATCAATGGTGTAGCAGTGTCTTGGAAGAGTTCCAAGCTAAGCACCACTGGAGATTCTAATATCGACTCTAATATTCGAATTGTATCGTGATATTTATTAGAGGTGTTCATCCGGTTACAGTTACGGTTATGAACCACTGGTTTACGGTTAGTGAAAACCACTAATCGTAACCGAAACCGTGGTAGATTGTAACCGGCTCGGCCGGTTACGGTTCGGAACCGTCGGTTTACGGTTTCAAATCTTTTTTATCTTTTTTCTCGTGTAATAATTGAAATAAATTAAACAAAATTTTCCATTTAAACTTAGAATTTATGGGGAAAAAAATATACATTCAATATTTAAAAAAAAATGCTCCTTGAATATTAAAAAAAATACACTTATCGCTCAATCTTCGCTTCCGGTACTGTTCGACGAACACTTATTGTAGGCATCTTCTTCTTCGTCCGTATCGTTGAAGTTCGGTTCTTGTATTCTTGCTTCGGCCCTTATCCAATCATCGAGCAAACATTGATTCTCTAGATTTTCAACAATTAATCTTGATCGTCTTAAATCCAATGTATATCCTCCCACGCTAAACGCTTGGTCAACGAAAACGGCTGAGACGGGTCACGCTAATATTTCTCTCGCAATCATCGTCAACACCGGAAAAGATACCACTTTCGTCGACCACCATTTTAGAAGATTGATATCTTCAAAATGAATCTCAAAAAATGAGCTTAAATATCGGTCGATCTCGCCATAAGCATTTTCACCACTATAACTCCTTGTCTGTTTGTTTGCTCTCGCGTTCATATATGCTTTGAACTGGTGCAAATATTGGATCATAAGCCAAGTTACTTCCACCTTCGCCATGTTGACATTCGAAAGCATCTGATGTATCACCTAGCTTGATCTTGTATTCTTTATATATTTGCCTTAAAAGATCCTTCACACCATTAGCGACGAAGCTCGGACTCGGTCTTTCGGCGTCTTCAAAACCTATATCAAATTCAAATACCTCGCTCGGACCAAGCAAGCCATCATAATATTTTAACATTTGTTTTAAACCTTCCAACCGAATCCGAGGATACAAAAGTTTGGCCACTAAAAATACTTCGAGAATGTTTTTAAAATATTTCAACCACTTCGTTTTCATTTTCGTCATACATTCAACCAAAATTGTACATAAAGAATAAGTGCAATTTTAACACAATGGTCTAAAACCAAAACTGATGTGGGATAATAAACAAAAGATAATTCTTCCGTAGCTTCTTTAAAAGTGCGCAAAAATTGTAACAAATTGTAACATGAATCCCAAGAAGTCGGAAACAAAGTAATTTATGCTTGGGAAACATACTAAAAAATGCACATAATGCTTCTCGATATTCATATGAATCATTCAACAATTTATAAGTAGAATTCCAACGAGTTGGCACATCAAGAGAAAATTTTCGTGGTGTCAAGTTCGCACTTTTACAACATTTAGACCATTTTATAACGAGAGTTGTATGCCTAGTCAAAGTTGCAATAGCCTTTCTAATGAGGACACATTACCTTTCAATGTATTTAAACCATCTTGAACGCATAATTTCAAAATATGGCATATGCATCTAATATGGAAAAAACGAGCACCAAATGAAGGTTGACAAATTTGAGTAAGTTCCTCTAAACTAGCGGTGTTAGAACTAGCACTGTCAAAACCAATCGAAATTTTTTTTGTAGTCAAACAAATTCATTCAAAATAGTTTGATTGTGCAATGTTTTGTGCATTGTGCTCACTATCAAATTCTCTATATGCATTCAAACGTTTATGCATCGTTCATGATTCATCAATCCAATGAAAAGTAACACCCATGTAGCTATGCGTATTAAAATGATCACTCCAAATATCGGAACAAATATAAACTTTGGAAGATATTTTTGAACAAATTGAATTAAAGCAAATTTAAATTCACCGACGACTTTTCGAATATCACGGACGACCGAAGAGCGTGAAATCTTTTGGCTTGCGGGATTAAAACTAAGTTGGGTAAAATTTTTGTATAAATCATCTTCGACAAAATTAAAAGAAAGATGTTTAGCACACACAAATTTAGCCAAGTTTTGTGCACGGCATCGGAATATTTAAATAAAGGACAGCTTGTACCTAGCGAAGCCGAAGATGCCGTAAATTGGAATTGCGTTTGAGACCGTTCACATCCAACTTTGTCGGGATATTTCCTCTTCAAGTGGGTATGATACGATCCGTATCGTCCTCCTTTTTTAAAAATGGTAGCTAACCCCGCAATAGTTGCAAATGTCGTCGTAAATTTCGCATCTTGCCGGCTTCCTCTCTACTTTCTTGAAATGGACCGTGAATATATCGGATTTTAGCGTCGGACCCGATTGTGGCTTGCGTCGTCATCGAGTACTTCGTGTTTGACTTTGTCTTTCGAGCACTGTTTCGGACCGATCGGCTTCGGGTTCGACCTCAACGTCGTCAATACTTACAAACGTCTGATCATTGGCGCCCCAATCGGTTGGAAAGTTGTCATCAACGTCAACAAGGCCTTGAACATGGGATACAGGCGACTCGAAATCGGCGACCATTGCACTCTTCCCATTGTTGCCTCGACGAGATCGAGAACAAGATCCTCTTCCACGACCTTCCATTATTTCTTCTCAGATTAATTTTCTGTTTTTTTAATATATAAAAACAATAACCAGTATTCTAGAAATGAGGACGACAATAAATTTGATTTAAACATTGAGAGCGTCAAAAAATTGTGAGAAAGATGAATACTAAAAAACACCCCAATATAGAAGAAAAAAAAAAAAAATAAAATAAACAAGGGTCAATATGACCGTTTAGGTTAATTCAGAACTAATAAAAAGAATTGATTGTCCTTCCTTCTATTGCAAGTAGTAACGGCCACATGCCTTTTGAAGAAAACAATGAGAAAACTTTTTAATAAAATAAAAAAAAGACCAACTTCCAAGTTTCATATGACCGTTCAACGTTGCTCTAAGAAGAATATTAAGAAAAAATAAAAGCATGAACTCCGGTTATAACCGTCCGTTTACGGTTAAGAAAATTAATAATTGTAACCGTAACGGTCCGATTACTGTTTGAACCTTAATAAGAAAATTAATAATTGTAACCGTAACGGTCCGATTACTATTTGAACCTTAACCGTTGACCATAGTTAACCGAACGATTGACCGACTGTTGGGTTACGGTTTTTCAAATCTTATGAACACCTCTAATATTTATACTAATATTTGAGTATTATCCGAAAACTATTTTTATTCAAAGTCAATATTCGAATATTTTGAATTTAAATCGAACGAAAGAAATTTGATTTATTTGATTAGTTCACAAATATCAAATATAAAAAAATCATGAAAACACCCGGTAATAGATTATATTTTTTTTTTCCCGAGGAAGGATAGATTGAATAGATCGAACGTTCTAACATCCGCTTGGAAATTGTTTTGAAAATAATAAACCTATTTTGTCGTTGAGCAACCAGGTCTTTCTTTGTATTGCAATCAACAAGCTACGAGACACCTCCAGAGAAACATTGTCAAAGCATAGTCTGGTTCTGTTGTCCAAAAGTGGTGGTCTTAAATTGTACGCAGAAATCCACGAACATCGCAGAGAAAACTATGCAAGTTCTTCCTGAATTTCTTGTAATTTAGACGGTCTAGCGTTGAAGAGAGATCATTTGAACTTGTAAGGGCATGGAAAGCATTAGCTAACCGCGTTTGGAACATCTGATTCGTCTGTCTTTGTATCAGCTGACTTGCAAAGTTCTGCAAGAAAATATATGCGCCAGAGAAGATGAGACAAAGCTGGTGAAATAAACCTCAAGCATGATGACGTAGTGTAGAATGGCCTAAAAATTAATTGAACAGAAAGAGTCCAGAAACTATGTCATGAAGGTAAAATTAATTTTTCCCTCTACCAATATTATTCAACTTCTGATTTTCAGGATTGAGTTTTACAGTTGTAATTAACTAAACGATTTTTTACCTGATAAACAATTTGCTCGCAGAGTATCAGAGGAAAAAGTGCATCGGCCGCATTGCTTACGAGATCAGTACTGTAACATGAACGACGGAATATCATCATTAATATGTACAAACTATAAATAAGATGAGATAATAAATAAAAATGCAAGACAAAGATATATACCTGTAGTCCTCGAAAAGAAGTAGCTGCAGAAGAGAGCGGAGGAAACGACTGAGTATGGGCTCATGAAGCTTTCCATCAGTAGCATGTGATCCAAGACCAGCTTTACCAGCTGCTCTCTCTTTGTAATGGTAAGATGCAAGCGCTTGCAGTGCTCTTAGACAGGAGTCGACTACTTCAACATCCTACAATAAAAAAACATGATGAGCATAGAGGAGGAGCCTAAAAGTGATGTTAATATACATGTTTTACAAGTTCGTCAAGCAAAATTATTTTGCATCATATAATTAATTCAACCATACAAACAATTATGCATAATGGCTTGGTATCTGTTGAATGACTACTTCAACAAAATCACAGATAGGTAGGCTAATTTTTTTCTTATATAAGCCGTGCAGTTGCATTGAGGATCAGCGGCTTACAATGGCATCATCAACAAAAAATTTGCAAGGATCAAATTTACCTGATGATGCAGACCGAACTCAAGTGTTCCGAGTATGTGACTAAAGGCTTCAATGTTTAATTCCACAGTTATTTCAGGATAGACCTCCAACATATGGGACAACAGTGAAAAATACTGTCCAAGAACATACAAGGAATTGTTAGCTCCCATGCAATCTTAGTTTCTCATCCAACAAAAAAAAAATAGAGCGTTACGTTTCGGCAGAGTTTTGGGTATTTCAGCAGGTCCATTGTTATCAGAGGAATTACAATGAAGAGGCCCATATATACAACCTGCAAACGGAATGTCATGAGGGAGATGCGTATAAATAACAAGAGTGTCTTGTTTGGATTTTCAGTAAACATCCCAAGAAATACCTGGGAAATTTTTGTCCCATAAGCCTCTATGGGCTCAGATGCAAAGTCAACCTGTGATGAGCAAACATATTTGAGGAACACAATTATCAATAGAATTAAAAAGTAAAATAAGCAAGAAAAGTTGTCAACGCCGCCACCAAAAAGAAAAATTAGTGAACTATTATGAGTTAATACGTAAAAGTATAAAGCTGATATCAAACTACTCGAAAGGCCTAGCGGACAAGGTTGAGGCCTCAAGGATTATGTGGAGATTTCCTTGAGTAAGCCCGTCACACATGAATCTCAACTAGTGTGGTTGAACTGGGTTAGCATGGTTTACAGGCTATTGGGCTGATCCTCGGGGTTTACCTGGTCTCCCGGCCAGGGTTCCCCGGGTCACCAAAAAAAAAAAAAGGAACTACCCCAAAGGTATTCAGTATTTCACAGCAAGATACACTCTAAAGTTTTGAGGATAAATTTGCTCCTCTCTCCAGCTTTTCCGTAGCTAATGTGATGTCAATGATGAATTAATAAATCGTAACAAATAAATTGACTTATCTTGAAATCCAAAGAGATAAAAAAGAAAGGTTACAAACTAAAAATCCTAACAAGCAGTTCATTTGTATGCTTTTAATATTCCACGTGGAACAAGGCATAGGTATTGTACACATACTGAGGAATCTCTTCATAATAAGTTGCATACATTTTGCAAAATGAAACTTGAGTTTTGTACTGTTTTCAGTGATGAATTGCAGATAAAACTGTTCCCAAAGAGTCCAATGTCCAAGAGAGCACACTTACACAGATAAAAATATTTATCCAACAACTTGCACTGAATATATACAATAAACGAATTGATGAGACAAAAGCCACAATAAAGGTGCTCTGTGAATAAATACAATTTCACATCAAGTATTTCTTACTGATAGTTCATCTGCGCAATTAATAATCATAACCACATTTTTAGAATATCATATAAACACATCGAATATAAGTATATCATATCAGTATGAGTCATAACTTCAGAAAAATATTTTAGTTTCATGGCCGCCAATTTTGTTCTCTCTACCGACTCCACGCGAAGAACACCCATGATATCTAGTCAAATTTAAAAATACAGCTCCTTTCCAGATTTTAGTTAATTGCTATCTCCTGGACGACGTAATGTTTTAGACTTTTCTCTGTCCTACATAATTTCAAAGATATATGAAGCTCGAGTTATTCAGTCAAAATTTTCATTTACAAAGCTGAAGCAATTGACCACAACACAAGGAGACCACAATGTCTCTGTCATAAGAAACCATCATTTTTGGCTCAGGAAAGAACAGTAAACATTCAGCATTAACTGATGATATATTAACAGAAATTACCAGATCTTTAGAGCACAGACTCGAGAGAAGCTGTAAAAGCGCACGCAAATCCTTATGCTTCTCTGCATCGGCTTCTGTGCGTAAGCTGCTTGATATGCTAAGAGAAACCTGGAGCGGCAAGCCATTATAAGTCAATTTTGCAAAAGCGAAATAAAATAACTATTATTAAAAGGGATGCTCAGTGAACAATTTTATAAAATCATACATAACGAGAATCAATATGCCATTAACAATATTCTTGGAAAATATACTTTCATGTTATACTGTTCAGTAAAATATATCAAGCAATTTACGGAAATCTACATCGTAAAAACATTCCTGTGATGAATACAAGAACAACAAGGAATCAATTATGGATGTAAAGGTTCACAGTCAATGTTCTCATATAATGACCAATGTCATGTCCGTTGGCCTTAACTAGATATTCCAGGAAATGCAAGTTCAATACTAGATGAAACCCTATAATGCTTAACACGAACGTGTACCACTGTCGATGCAAAAATAAGTATGTATCTAAGATTCTTTTTATATTTATGGGTAGATTATGCAATACTCCCATGTCGTTGTACTGAAATCCACATAATTATCCTATGCTTTATTTATTGCGCGAAACTCCTTTGTGCTGTCTAAAACTTAGCACAGTACCCCGGTGTCGCTTAAAACATAGCGTTGTACCACCTGTGATGTCTAAAACTTAGCACAGTTAGAAGTTTTACCTTCCCTATGTTTTGAGATGAATAAAGCTGAAGGAGCTGCATACAGAAGTCAACAACAGTAGCAGTTTCTTGAGCTTCCAAGTAGATTATTTGGCCCTCCACCCAATCAGTGACATATTTGAGTAGGAGATAAACAACTACAGGCTAATAGTGGAAAAAAGAGGATACAACGTCATTAATGCTTGTAGCAATATTATTGCAATATTCTGAGCATGAAAAAGAAATTCTGGTACAAATGCTTGTTAGAGCTTTTCTTTACTTGCTTAATTATTCTGGTCATCCTTGCACCTGCAAATGATCCCAATACCTAAATCCACCTATCATGGTTGTTCTTTACCTTTAGTTTTGGATCCTAGAGCCAATTGGTTTTAGGTGAAGTAGCCTCATCATTATCAACATATGAACCTCACGCATTACATTATTTAAAACCAAGCAAGTTAATACAATGCAACAAAACTGGGCGTCCATGACAACAAATTTCGTACCCAATCAACACCAAACTAGTAGAGTTAATATTTCCAACCAATGTGGCCTGTGGGAAAACATGCTCATGTTGAAAAGACTAATCAAATGTCTCGTCCCCGTTACAATACAATTAAGATGCCAACCACAACACATAAAGGAACTATAGCACAACAATTGAATACAAGGTAGGCATGGTGGTACGATTTTCGAATGGTTTATAGACTTTTCATAGATGCATTGTTGTTCTAATATATTCACATTAGCAATCAGTACTCTATACAACTATTGTTTACCTAAAAACTCCAGAAATTACTGTCATATAAATAGCATTTGAAGAACTTTGCTGGGCAAGGATATTCTGATCACTTGCACAAGATGAGATGTTTCCCAACCGACAAAGTTAGTGAAAAAAAAAAGTAAATTAATGGAGTGATCTGATCCAGAAAAAAAGCGTAGTTTGCTACATATGTTGTTTGAGAATAACTGTACTAGCTTCTACCCAGTATCGCAACATTAATACACAGACTATCAAAAGCACTCAGAGAATTCCAAATTTAAAACAATCAAAGAAAGAAAATGAAATTAAAAGTTTTACCTCATCTTTATATGCTCGTAGAAGGGCCAAAATGGGATCCTTCACTGAAAGTCCCACCTCATAAATTGCCTTCTGTGTACGAGGTTCCGAAGCTCTTGCCACTCCACGAAGTCGATCCAACGAGCAACTAACCTGTAGAGAATAGTGAGGAAGGGCATTAGAAGCATTGCTTCTGGATACCTGAAGTAGACAAAGTACCATTTACCGAGAGAATGACATCAGGCTGTTGCGAAATGGTTTTCAGGTCACTGTTGCTGGATAATTGTACCAAATAGGCAATCATATGACTTGTCAGGCTTCTGAAAAACCTAAGAACAATTGCCATGTATGCTGATTTTAGTTTTACGAGAAATTATGTTCCATACAAAGACTTGTAATACAAACTGAGAATATCGATTTACAGATTCATCTCCTCAGGTGTTTTTAAGCATGAAGCTGATACAGCTAGTGTCTGCGCCAATGAACGCTGAAATGCACAAAAATCATCACGTACAATCATTTAAGAATAGAATCGCAGATCATAACTTTATATAACTGACGAGAAAACACAAAAAGGAGTAACAGAATTTTTAGAGATGCAGCGAGCAATTGACTAGTAATTAGAGTAGAGAACTTTGCTTATTTTTTTTCTTAAAAAAAGACATCAATTATTAATAAGCTGGGCACGAGATGGAGGAACCATAAAGAAATCCTACTTATTTCTGTTAGCTTGCCCCAGCAAATGAAGGTCAACCAGGCCCTCCTTATCTATGCCACAGTTTGACCCTATGAAAACAACAGAAACTATACATTTACCTGATGAGAACCATTCAATGATAACAAAAATCTTTCATTGGCAAATGCATTAGCTAAGATGCGCCATGAATCCTGCAGATAGCATGAGATATTCGAGAAGTTATGCATGATGCATGAAACGTCAGCAACCGGGGAAAAAGATATATTGAACAAGCCAATAGAAAGAACCTTAAATAGATAGGTTCACTAATTAGCAAGCAGTAACCTCGAAACTGTTGCATGGACATATTGTTATATACTTTAAGAGGAAGGTGAATTTGACCAGGGGGAGATGGAAATTTGTACAAATATATATAGCACGAGAAAGTGCAAGATGCTGCCACCTTATCAATAATCCATACAAAAAAAATTATGGAAAGCCATCTGTTACCTTCCCTCTAATGCAATGAAATCAAACACAGAAAACAATAGGGTTTCCCAAAATATGTGCGAACCAAAACGTCTTCAGATCCATGAAAATGAAAGAAACCAAGGCATGGAAGGGCTAAAAAAGAAAACCAGATACAGCAGGGAAATTAGAGAGGGCAAGGAGGTACTAGTTACCAAGGAAACAATGTGAGCTATGACATTCTTTCGTTTAACAAGTCCATGAAGCAACTGGAGACATGTAAGTTCCTGTCACAGCAAACGGAATATTAATAACGTCAATATTCTTTCAACATGCAAACTAGGGGAAGAATATTAATAACCCAATTTCAAAATATCTACTTAATAAATGATATTTGAAGCCATTTTTGACCCAGTGTTATCTCATGCATGAAGTGGAACATGAAATTGACGAGTAGAAAACTGAAACTAGAAATCAACATTAATTCAAAAATCCTTTACAAGATATTTCACGATATCAAAATCAGAGCCGAGTGGCACGTGTTTGACACCTGCAAGTCCTTCTCCCCGGGGAAAGAAACAAGTGTATTAAATGAGACACGAACTATAGTATCAAGCACAGCTTTGCCCTGATCATTATCTCCGCAGAACCATGAGCGTTCTGAACGAGTGCTGGAAAGATAATTTTGGCTTCTACTTTCTCTACTTTCTTCAGTTGGCATCAAGTAGGTCGAAGACCACCTACCAAGGAACCACACAATAGCCTGGAAATCATGACAGTTTAATCAGTATAAGGAAATATAAACGAATTGTTAAGGGAAAGCGTTTCAAGGAAGTTATACGATGAAACTAATTCGCTACAACCAAAAATCTGTCTAATGTTTCCTAAAATCTAAACCCTTGACCCAAAGGGGATGCTAGAATATGTATAATAAATTGAGTCGGTCAAGTTTCTCCAAGACTAGTTATTCTGCAATCTTATGGTATATCCCGGATAATAAAACATTTGATAACTTTGACGCAGTTCAAAATTACACATGACCATACCATATTCATATTCAGAGAGCTTACACCAAAATAGAAGATACAATACATGGTGATACCAATTTAGGTAATATAGACTTCCAAGTAAAGATATGACATAGCATATAGTATTGCAACGAAGCCTACAAAATGTAGATGACAAAAAATGCGTTACCTCCATTAGTCGAGGACTAAAGTAAGATGTCCTCATTTCTGGATCTAAACTTTGCTCAGCAAACCTTATAATTGAACTGCATAGAAGTACATAGCTATTTATTCAACCCCTAAAGAAAAATTGCAAATTTGGATTTGACTAAAACTGAGCATTTTGTTTTTATAGTAAGTCCTCAAAGCTAACTTGCACTGAAGAAGCGAATGACGCAAGCATTGACTTAAGTTAGAGAATAGGAAGACTGCAAATATCATCTGGGATACTATATACTGTCTGCGGGGAAGTATGAGAAAAAAAAAATATACCCATAGAGCACAACGACAGGGTGTTGATCAACCACTCCAATGTTACTAAAATGGGATTCTATCACCGTTGGCACCTGAAAGTTTGTGTTTTGCACATGAAACAAGTTGAAATCATAAACAAAGCATTCTAGAAAATCACTAAATAAAAAACACATGCAGAGAGATTCTTTGCATTCTCAAACAGATGCCATACAAATCATCAACCATGCATCAGTGAAGCAAAATGAAGAGGAACTGAGATGTTGACATACAATTCTGTACAGCTACAGTACTTTAAAGACCATGAGATACGGCATGCAAATATGTTCCACTGGATATGGATGTAGTACAGCAATAATTCTAAACAAAAGAAACCAAAGACGATAGAAAGTTTAATAGTGCGCTTTCTAAGCAATAACATCATAAGCTATTTGATAGAGCTATCTCAACAAACATGAAAAAGTTTGTCAATTCTTGAAATATTAATATAGCAGGTATTGCTTAAGTTGAAAGTGAAAGCCGATTGAAATATAAAAAACATATGCATAAAGGACAAGAGCAAAGAAAAAACATGGATAAAATACAAGTCAGGTCACGGTTTTCCAGCAGACTCCAGAGAAAGGCTGGTTAATGCAATCAACTTAATGTCTTCATTACAATACTTCAATAGAAAATGCATCAAGAGGGACCTAATATTAACGCTACACAGTGATGCCTAATGAAACTACAAGGACATCGTTGAAACAAACATAAAAAGATGCTGAAATAGAATTAAAAACAGAACTATGGAAGACACGATCTTTACCAATGGTGTTTCACCATGTCCTTCGTCCGCTAAAACATGCCCAGTTATAAGTAACAATGAATATAGTTCTTCCAAGGTTTCAGTTAAGACGCTTGTGCCTCTGCCCTGATTGGAAATTCGAAACCACTTATTCAAACAAGGATCGCAAAGAAGCATTAACAATCATTTTCAAATGGGAACTTCACAAACAAGTGAGGACGTTTACAAAGCAAAGCTCACAGATGAAGAAGTTTAATAGGAAAAGCAAACAAAACAAAAGAACCAAAAGGTAACCATAAAAAACTGAATCT
Organism: Linderniella brevidens; assembly: GCA_004919715.1. Lineage (NCBI taxonomy): Eukaryota > Viridiplantae > Streptophyta > Magnoliopsida > Lamiales > Linderniaceae > Linderniella > Linderniella brevidens. The sequence goes on from SWDC01000148.1 coordinate 13,402,682, forward strand.
TTTCATATGCAAATTTAAAATATAAGGAATCTTGTCTAATCTTAGAGGCATCCTTAATCTATGGAGTGTCAAGTTATCGAGGCATATATCATCTTGTGTAGTAATGCTTCACATACAGATAATTCAATAAGGTCTGCGAAAATGATGATGAAAAGCGTCACAAGTTCCATAGCATGTATTCATTATTACATCTACCATTAATGTAGTCTAATCTATAACTCAGCAATGTGATCCTTACATGAGGTTAGATATGCAATCTTTACAAGTCAGTATGCATACATTCTAATGGACGTGATCTATAATTTCAGCATAGAAAAGCTTGCTAATCAAGATGATGTAACTTTGAAAAAACATGAATTTCCGAGCTTATCATGAGCATCAACTCAGGAACTTGGGGAGGGTATTCGTAAGAAAGTAAGGAATGGCTTGTTATACGGGGTTCTTTTTTATCAAGAGGCACCTAATACTTGGAAGAATGGGTTCTTTATACCGCACCATTACACTCCAAATGGCAGGCAAGAAAAGATCTATGGCAAGAATTCAGTAGCATTCTTTTGTTCCAAAAGCACATCGTGTCAACTAAAACTGCCTCCATCCACAAATTCAACAATAGCTAACAGTACCGTGCCAAATGCAAATTTAATCAGATTCGCGTAATAAGGCAGTGGCCATAACCATTACGGAATAAGAATGTTAAATCCTCCAAATTAACAAATACTCTGCTACTATAAAGTAATATCATACCTGGTGAAGCCTTGTCACGCGATCCAAAAAACATTTAGTGAGAAAAGGGACTGTAACCTCTATGGCTGCTCGAGCAATAAGAGCATACGAGCTCAATCTCTCATCCATAGCTATAAAGAAAACAAAAGGATGACAAGGGCAAAAATAAGCAGTTCATCAAAAGATGCATGAGGTAGAAATTAGTTGCAAGATGGAAAAGGTAAACAAGGTACTTAATCAATTACCACTAATCGAAGCCTGAAGGTCCTCATAGTCATTGTCATCGGAGGAGACCGAAGCAGAAGCAGCTACAGAAGATACAAAGTCAAAATAGAATCTCAGTACTCTAAAGGCACAAAAAGCTAAAAAATTAGCGTTGCAAGGATAAGGTTACCCTTCAATTCAGATTGAACAATTAACTGAAATAGATTGGATGCTGAGCTAATCGCTTCAGGAGGAAGTGTTTCGTTACGCCCATCATCTAAGTGCTGTCGTTAATTGAAGTAACGGTGATCAAAAGATGTCCAACGAAGAAACTATTACCGACCTACCAGAGAAATTTTTTATTGATGCACAACATCCAAATAAAAAGGATAGGTAACAAAAGGATGAAATATATTCACATTTCTTGCAAACTAGACAGACCTGCCTTCTTTTTCTGAGGAAAAATTACATCCGCAGAAGGTCTCACTAATAGACCGAGTCGAGTTTATTCGACGCTCATGATGAGGTAGTGGTTTTTTAAACTGATTTTAAACTTTGCAGCACTCAAAAAAGACAAATATGTGTGTCTAAAGTCCTCATTAGGTGCAGATCGGATAATGAAGTATAGAATTACAGTCGTGAAATTATATTAAAGAAACTTTTAGCCCGTTGACGAGCTGCTTTAACAAAATCATCAACTAAAATAAATCAAATGAAATAAAGAGCATCAATATTACATCGGAAAGACCCACAAATTGTCTAATAATTCTTGACAGCTTAAAAACTGCATGCAAGTAAAATTTTAAACAATCAGGCTCACTTATCTTGTAACACTTAGCTATTTGTTCCCTGGAAATAAATGAGCCAGACCTACTAGTGTGGATAGGACAAAGTGGAAGACTGCATCGACATGTATCATCAAACTCATGCCTTCGAGTTGAACAATTAGCACTCCATGCTTGCTAAGTAATGCACTTTCTATAAATGCATACCCAGCTCAAAGAAAAGTTTATTATACGGCACATACAGTAATCTGTCAGATAAATCACCGCCTAGTTTGCGTAATGTCTTATAATACAATATTTATCAGTATGTACCATGAGAATGGCTGTCCAAGCATCAAGTAATATGTCACGTGCTACCCAGCTCCATGTTTCTTCCTCTGTGTGGTTTTCCATGAGGTCCTTAATGATTTCACTCATCAAGGAAGCTAATAGAGTGATTGTTCCATAAGGCCTGATTGTCGAAAATTTAATCAGTGAATAGGAATTGCAGGGTGAGATTCCAAACATCAACAGCAGATAGCCATAAATTTCGTCGATATATCCGTGTTGAAACTCCTCATCGACGGTAGTTATTAGTAAATCTAGAAACATTGGGAGAGACAACACGTGAAATAAGAGTAGCATCAAGATCTACTGCATATTTCTTTGGTTACAGAACTATGCTCAACATTTCACCTTATTCCCACAGAAGCAGCATACAAGTATGTTAGAATTAAGACGTCCGGCTAATTTATTTAGCTAAATATAGCATCTTTGAAAGGAAGTCAACATATTTAAGAGGCTGGTTGTGAACATTGCGTATTTTTTAACGATGCATGGTGTTCTTGACAAGAATCATATTGGAGAAATAAATATATAAAGGGTGGAACCACAGGATCCTCCCGCGATGCATAAATGAAACGCGTAAAGCACTCTTTTCACATTAAATAAATGACTGACCTCAACGATTTCAGGAGTTGATCAAATGCAAGGGGTGTCGTCACCGTTGCAAGCGACAGGAGAGCACGGCAACCATCCAGTAGTTCACTAAGGAATAACAAAGAAGTAAAATGTCAAATATGTCATGGAAAGTAGGGATGGCAATTGGGTATGTCCCAAAAAACTGTCCCAGCGGCCCAACCGGTCTCACCAACCCACTAATTAATTGAATAGAATTTACTTAACTTAAATTTTAAATAATTTGGAGGTTAAAGTCCATAAGTAATATTCAGATATTACTTAATGGGGCAGGTATGGGACTGGTTTGGCCAAACCTGTTACTTGGCTTACTGGGACCCATTGCCTTCCATACAGGAGAGATGCAGTGCAGTAGTTACAATCAACACCTTTCACTTTTCCCACATGATATTTCTCGGGCAACAGCATCAACGGGTTCCATCCAATCAACAATACCAGTGAGTAGTTGTACAAGGTGTTGCATTTGAGAGTACCCATCATCTGAAATCGGAATCAGTCATGAGAATACACAAACAAACTGAAAAGGATAGTAGTAGCTCTGAAAGAGGTAGAGGCAGTTGTCTAGAGAATGGAAAAGTACTCAAATGTTCACGACAACAAGGCATGTGATTTATTATGTGAATACAAACAATAACCGCAGCAGGAACAAAAAAAACAAGTGATAATCCTAAAATTCTGGACGAACTGCCTCGAGAGGTACATAAACACTGGATCCGAGTGGAAGGAACAAAGTATTCCAATAGTTTCCCCAGGATATCATTATCTTGCCAACAAATTTCCACAATATGAAGTTGCCGTAAGCATAAATTAAATTGATTCACGTACAACTATCGTTCTCATATAAGGCTTGAACATATCAGCTCCTATTAACGAGAACTCGCAAGGATGAGTGTCTTGCATGTTCATCTAGGTGAGACATTAGATGAATTCCTCTTGATTATAAAAATACGTTTTTCATTATTTAATTATAATATGACACATGCTTGACAAGTCGAACACTAATGACGGAATTGACAGTACAATAACTGTTCTACATGAAAAATCATAACGCTCTGTCGCTTTAGCACATTATCATTCTAAACTTGGAAGAAGGAAACAAAGTTTTACCAGCTGGGAAAATGCTTCCTGTTAAGGAGCAAAACTGCACCAAGAGCTTTCGAGCAGAGACCGCAAGAGGGCAGTCAAGCCAATAACCTTCAAGTGAAAATTTCCGTCTTAATGCACCATAAAAGTTCAAAAGCCATCCAACATGTCCGCTTGATATTAACACTTCCCTCCAGGCAGGACCAGGCTAAGAATAACAAAGGAAAATGGGCACATGAATACAATTGTGAGGTGTCAAAATGGTAAAAAAATCGTGATTGAATTAGTGAGGTATATTCATCAAACATATGCATGACAGCCATAAAATACTGAATATCAAGACATATACCTCTGCTCTTATCTAATTTAAAACAACAAACTTGTTAGATTGTCAAAACGGAACTAACAGACAGAAAGAAAGAATGTACTGTTGCATGTCTTGGCGACACAGTTCAGCCCACGTTCTTGAAAAAAGGGACACGTCAGTATACAAAAATAAAAAGTTCATTTATAGTAAATTGTATTTTTAACCTCTTTATAGAAAATCATATTTTCAGTCATCCCAATCGTTGCCCCGAACTCCAAGCACAAGATAAGCATTTCAATTTTCCTTAAAATAAAATATTCGCTGAATTCTAGCCTGAATACATCACATATACTTCAACAAGTTGCGATTTTCAGCACAATTTGTCATCCGTTTCCACATAAGGGCATGGTTTTATTACCACTCACCTGAACAAGCACGCACTCCGGCCATCTGAGAGAGTTACCATCTTCCTTAATCACACTAACAAATAGGTTCATTCCCCTTTCTGAATGTCCAGTAGCGTTGTTGATGACTGAAAAGTCCCAATTGAGGATTTGAAGCATCAAGCGCATTGCCACTGCACATATTTTGGCTTCAGGAATTTCCGAGTCCGCTTCAACAATTCTACTTGTAGTGTATAAAGCAGCGTGTTGCGCCCAAGAGTAGAATGTCTGTGAAGTCACAACAAGTATTAGCTTCAGCTAGCGAAACATGGAAGTAAACTAGTTCCAGACTAGAACTGCAGAAGACTTGCAAATGAAACATTTCACGAAAAATTGGTTCCAGAAAAACCTTCAAATGATCACGCTCTAGAGATATTATGCACTGCTCATGGAATTCCCTAGGAAGACCCATAGCAGTCGTTGTAGAGGGTGAAAATTCAGATACCTAATTATAAAATAAGTGGTGTAAAGTTATATCATGGTATCGCGAAATCAGGAGCAGTTCAAATTTTTCTTTGTTGGGATTATAGGAAACACACCAAAGATTCCAAGAAATTAATTCCAGCAAACTGCACATGCAAACCGTGACTCCCGCAGACAGCCTGTTTTACCTGAAACACAACTAAACGTGTGAATGAATAGGAACGAGAAACCACGTGCTAAGGAATATTTAAACAACAGCTTATTGTCAAGTAAATACAGGCGGATCTCAGCTAAGACATTGCCTAATAATGAACTACAATCTCTACATAACGCAGTATTGATATCCAAACAGTATCAATGTTGAGTTAAAAGAGAGCGACAGCGAACTGAATATTATTATTGTTCATTCTTATTTCTATTCATCTTCTGGTCATCTTGTTAGTAATTTGGATGTAAAACAACAAATAAACATATGTTATCAGCACATTGTCCCGCATAAAACATAAAGAAATGATGCTTGACGAAATTCTTTTTTCAATAAAGTTTTCCTGGCATCTCCAATTGCCATATTAGCTTCACAAAGTCGTGAACAATCTAGATCAAATTGAACTATACTCAGCAAGAGAAAATATAGAATGATAAAAACAAGACAACGTGCCTATTGGCACACAGACATATTCATCATCTCTTGACAATCAAGTTCCTTATTTCGAGTAACCAACAATCCTTACCTCAAGCAAGAATGATTCCTTCTCAGCAGGTGAAAAATCGAGCCTAAGTAAGAGCATTGAAACAAAAACAACTATGTTATCCAACTTCTTCAAGACAACTGAGAAGCAAATACAACAAAATTCAAAGACCTGATAGAGGAAAGAAAAGGTGAAAAAGTGGAAATAGACTAATACCACGTCTGATATAAAATGAAAAGTGTGTTTTTATAAGAATCTTTAAGAAGAGTTCAAAATTGTAACTATTTGTGTTGATTCTACAGGCCTCAAAAGAAAATATATTACAGTTATAAGTGTGTTGTTGGTAGATATACAAGTAACTGAAGGTCCAGAGCCATTCAAGCATACACTATTACGAGCCTATCATAAACGGCATGACCTTGCCAACAAACTGTAAGTTTCATATTTTCCAAATAAATAAGATCATATTAGAGATGTAAATGATTTTTTCATTCAATGAAATTTAGAATCGCACCCCCCCTCCCCCCCAAAAAAAAAAACGTTTACATAGGTAGAATTATTATTATTATTAGTGGATAATATGTTCATTATTATGCCATTCTTAGCTTCATTATGAGCATGATGATTCTCCTTTTAAAACAAAACCATAACACTTAATTATAATTGGAATTGTTTTTAACATGAACAACTTACCAGCTCCTTTTTAACATCTGAGCAGCCACAAACGCAACCTTCACAAGGACATAGCCCTCATGTGAATCAGCATGTTTTGCGATGTAGCACCAACAGAAGCTGCATTAACACAGATATTCACATGAGAAGCTCCCATATTCTGATTATTATCCAATTAAATCTTTACACACATAATACTTAGTATCCAATAGTTGCTTTACCAATTGACACCAGACTCTTTGTTTGCCAAGATAAATATTCGAGAATATTGAAAATAGAAGTTCAATAAAAAAAATGCACATTATGACATCATAAAAAAATGCATTGTATTTTATACACCAGAAAAAAATAGTCACCCTCAGTTCAACAACATTAACATTACTTTTATCTAGATCTAACTTTTAATATACCTAAGCAACCCTCTTTTTTCATCAGCATCAAGGAATCCCCATTCTCTCATAGCTGCATCCCTCATAGCTCCAGCAGCCTGGAATCTTGCATTTGCCAACATCGAATTTTCTGAAAATTAAAGTGATTATTACTAGAGGTGATTGCATTTATCTAGTCACCTAAAACACATCATAATTATACATTTGCAAAATGATCAGACATTCATAATCAGCAGCTGCTCAACTCCCTGACTACAATGTTTCAATTCCGCTTGAAACATATGGAAATCTTAAAACTAGAATAAGGAATACTTGCAAAAACAACAGTTTCTTCTCTTGCCAAATGATTGTAATCGTAAACGATTCTGACTAATACGATCACCCGGAACATAACAAATAGATGAAATATATAATATCAGACACTTCTTAGTTTACAATAAAATAGCCCTTCAGTTAAAGTTACCACAAATAATACAAACAAATTATACACAGCAGGGTGGAAGAAGCCAATTGAATTGAATATAATCAATGAAATATTTTGGGTCGCTGCAAGAAATCTAAGCACCGAAACGAACAGAATATATTATTCAGGTTTGCATAAGGAGCAGAATCTGATTACCTAAAATAAATTGACATGCCTGGTATGGACGGGCGGACTGACTTAATGCTAATATAGTTGATTCTGCGGCGGCAGGATTCACATGCGTCTGTCATTTGTTTCCAGTCAGAAGTCAACGTTACGTTACACAAGAAAACGAAGAGTTGGATAAATAAAACAATCAAGATTTAAGCCATTTATACCACCTATAGTAAGGCAAAGCTAAAACTTTGAGGGTTTTCAGCATAGGGTGGACTTTAATTGAAAATGCTAATGTAATGAACCACCACACAATGCTTTATTAATGTGTCAGCGACTTATTTACAAGAGCATAGGATAGTAATCACAGTACACAAACGATGCATTATGTCAAAAATTACAATGTGAATAAGAAGAGTCTAAAGATAAATCATACAACCGAGCGAAGTAACTACTGATCTTAAGGTTTAAGCAGCCAAACAAAGATACTGCATTGTATCTGCTACCCCGAAGTTTTTTCTTATCGTATACCTCTCAATTTCTTGTACTTTGAATCTACTTGGTTTCAAGCAACAACGTGAAAGCAAAAAACAACCCTACAGATTCACTGTGATAATTGCCAAGGATGATCTTATTTATCGAAAAGGAAGAATCGTATCCCTGATCCATTGGTATTCTCTCTCTTTTCTTTTGCTTTTTGACCCTCACATGTCCTCGGGGACTTCACAGAACAAGCAACCACACGCTGCTATCGTATTATTGGTAACCAATAAACTCATCCTGAATCGCACAGTTGTTGATGAGTATCATTAAAAGTAATTTGAAGAAAAACTACGCGCTTCTACTTGAAACTACAAGATTTTTCCCACGAACGGGTATTTCAATCAAGGGTTTTTAAAGCAAAAGAAAAATCGTCGAAAGCTGAAACCTGAATCGAACTGCACGCAGCCTCAAATGTTTGCATAGTCGCTTGAAGCTGAGCCAAATCCATATTCTTATGGTGTTGATTCATCTTCGTCGCTGCAGTGAAGTGTGAGACTGAGTTGGGAAAAGGGTTAATTTTTAGAAATTATATTTACACTGTAAATTGAAAGAAGATGAGGTGCTTTTAGGTAATTTATGTAGAATGGCCGAGCCTTTAAATACGGGTGTACACCGTTCCATACCCGTCCCGACCAGAACCGACCTGGCGGAGGCTTACTTGCGCCACACATTCCAGATGTGGGACTAATTCCCGTGACCAGATGGATACGTCCCAAACCCACCTGACAACGATAGTTATGGGCCTTTGGGGACTACTCAAGGAATTGTGGAAGGGGGATTCGATTCTACGACCTCCTTTAACCACAAGACTTTAAGGCCTTCTCATTGACCACTAGACCAATGCCTCATTGGCGTACTAATTGTTTTCTATCAGATAATTTCTAACTAAGGTAAAAAAAAATTATTTCTACCTCAATTATCTACCCTCTCTCTAAAAAAAACCCTAAATCTATAAAAACACTCGCCCCCTTTCTCCACTAATGGGATTGGGGAGAACTTATGTTCTTTATTTTACTTTTAGCTAGGTTCATTTTTTTTTGTCTTCTTCTCCCTCATGGGAGCTTTCATCTCCCCTCATGGGAGCTTTTGTCTTCCTCCATGGGATCTTTTTCCATTTTTGGGACTTTTTCCCCATCTTGGGGTGTTTTCTCGGTGGCTCTGGTTCTCGTTGCAAAGAGTTTGCATCTCTAGATTGAATTTGTGAACTTTTTTGAGTTACCTAGAGTATTATCGATTGTGGAAGAACTTAAATCTCACCAAAAGAGGTCATTGATTACATTATAAGACGTGGCTACTCTCGGTTCAAAATGGATGTGCAAAAATGAAAGAAGAGTGTGGTTTCTCTCACTTTCATTTTTTAGATCTCTATTTCTGGTTAATAACTCGTAGTCTACAATATTCTGTTTTTTAGTAGCCATGATGTCATGGGTTGTGAGCTCAATGGAATATTAAGAGAAGCTCGTAGGTTTTAACTGCTGTATCTTGATAGTTTCTTAGCTTATTTTGTTTTACCTATGGTTTGATTTAATGTCGCTCACTGATTGAGCCTTTGTCGTTACCGATTGTTTAACCCATGTACTTATCTTTTGATAATGAGACAACAAGCTTTCGTTTGAAAAAAAAAAAAAGAACCAGGGGCAATATTTTTTTCAAGATATATATCTTCTAAAGCTAGCCTCGAACCAGTTTCAAAACTTCGTGTACGTTCGTACTATATGTATATATAATATATGTAGATATATATATGTATGTATGTATGTATGATACGTACGCATGGAATTTTATACACTAATCTTAAAATGATATATATCGCGAACTAATTTATATGTTGGCATCGCCAATCTTAAAACGAGATTCGTGCGACTGATACATATTTGACTTTATTGATACAAATTTGATCCTGCGTGGCGATATTCCGACAAACATTCAGTTGGGAAGAAAAAATAAACATATAGTGATTTCGAACTATAGGAGTCGAAGATGAACTATAGGAGGCGAAGATGAGACATTTCATGAACAATAGACCTTTTTGCTTATATGTGTGATGTTTCACGAAAAGATGTTGCTTCTTCTGAGGACGGATAACCTTTCGTGAAAGCGTATAAACTTTTTCGAAAAAGTACTACCTCTCATGAAAATTACATAACCATAAGATTTGACCTTGTCGAAAAGGTCAGACCTTTCATAAAAAGGCACGGGTTGTCAAGAAGAGGTGTGACTTTCACGAAGAGACACAACCTTTTCGCGGAAAGGTACAATCTTAGAAAGTGTTAGAACCAGACTACGATATCCAAGCAAATATTAAAGGATTTTACCAGGAAAGATCGGAAGAATTGAATCGCGTGGGATGTGTGTTATTGAGGAGACGTTGGGAACATTGGCTCTTCTCTTTAAAATATATTTTCTATTATGTTTCACACACTTACACATTACATTAGGGTTCTAGTATTTATACCACATTTTAGTATATAATACTTGGGCCTTAACTAGCTCAACCCCCTAAGAAGTTGTGTATTACAAATAATGACTTATTTTAATTAAGCACAAAACTTATTAATTTAAATTACAAGACTAAGATAAAATAATTAATTGAACATAAAAAAATAATCTTAACAATCTCCCCCTTTTTGTTCAATTTACGATTCAACGCTTGTTATCTTTGTCTTGTGATGTATGATTTCTGGATTCCTCACCCATTAAAGGAAATTCATCATATAATATCCCCTTTTCTTGCTTAAGTTATCTCCTCCTTTGAAAATAATCTTAAAGTGTACCGTCTCTTTATCTTCTCTTCTCGGCTTCGGATCTTCCTTCTTCGCTTTTCTTGAAGGGAATTCTTCTTGATCTGAGGCCGGAAGATGTCAGTTGTTTGCTCGTCTTTCGAAACGAGCTCTCCCTTTGATTTTGAAGACTCTCCCCCTTTGAAGTTCAATCTTCTGAATATTTGGGGGATCTTCCCTTTTGATGTTTGAGAGTCATTCTCAGGCGGCATCGTCGGGAAGGCATATTCGGTTCAAGTAGGGTCTAACTTTGATGATCTTGATGACGCTTGACGATTTAGCATTTCTGATCAATCTTGCACTTCTTCGTGGTATGGCTCTCACTTTTGCATTTAAGCACTTTAGTCTACTCCCACTTGTGATGGTCGGGGTCTTGATCATCATGTCAACAGGTAAAAATGGGGCGTCGGATTGACAAGAAGATTGTGTCATCGTGACAAGGAGATGGAGATAGTAGGCATCTTAGGAAACGAAATTCGATAATAAGCACAACGGCGCCACATAGGCATTCCGTTAATTAGAAAACAAAACGGGGTCACGTACACATCCCTTTAACATCAATCTAGGATCTTTGCTCGTAGAAGATGGCTTAGAACCATTGTTGTTTGATGTTGCAACGGCATTACTTCCTTCCGATCCTCGAAGCATGTCTAATAATTGCATTTCAACGGAAGTTCTAACTTGATCACAAAGATCAAGTGTTATAAAAGTGTATGTGTCATAGAAAATAGTAAAAATATGGAGAGTGAGGACACACTAGTGTGCAAGGCAGTGTGGTGGTGGGGCTGAGTACGACTTAATTCAATATCTCCGCTTTCGAGACAAGCAGTGATAGTAGACGTGACTCCCCGTGATTTCTGAAACACCTGTCTTTTGTGAGACAGATGAGTGAGTAAGGCTCGGATGTGCACTCGCCGTTGGACCTAATGCGACAACTTCTACCCAGGAGCTAATAAAATTAGCACCTATACCTATGGGGGTGTTGTTCGAATTATTTGTGAGATAAGAGACTTTTGTATCTTCCTAAATTTCTAAGTCATCATCGAAGTCATCTATCGTGCTGTGTTCGGATGATGTTCTCGTCAGATGGTGACTAACGCTCGCTTTTGTTCCGGTGTTAGATTCAGGTGGGTTTGACTGAATTAACGGAACGAAGTATCCGTGCATCCGGTAGGAAGTAATGAGTGCTGCTTTATTTGTATCAGCAAGTCGGAGCATGTCGGTTAAAGTGAGCACCGAGGTAGTGTAAGGAGCCACATTTCCATATGGAAATTTTTGAACTCGTAAGATCGAGATTCTACGTCAAATTCTGTTGGTCCATTTTTCTACGTCAAACTCGTAAGCTTTTAAGCTTCGAAATCGAAGAACGCCTTGCAATGTGTGTTTGTGCGTGTTTCCTAATTTGGAAAGTTCAAGGTAGCTTGCAAAATAATTGTTTTGATAAAAACCCTAAAAGGGTAAAAGATGCCTTATATACCACATGAGTTGGTATTTTAAGGCCTAAGACCTAATTTATATAATATTTACATCGTGGCCCCAAAATCAACTACATACTAACTAATTACAAAAATAGACCCAAGACTTAATATTTAAGGACATTACAAAATACTAACAATCTCCCCTTTAGTGTCCTTTTCGTTGTGGAGTCTTCCTTGTCTTCTTGGGTCTCACCAGCTCATAGACGGATCTTCTGCGTCATAGCTTGTACTCATAAGATCGTATCCATCTACGATATGAAAGCCGTTCAGATATGATGTCATACATCTTCTGAAACTTATCCTGGATCTCATTCTCCTCGAACCTCAGCTCATCCAGAATCTTTCTCAGTTTATTTATGACAATCAAGAGAGTTCCATCGCAGAACTTGGAGATATCTGATGTCTTCATAAGCCTTTTCTCGCCCTTGTAGTTGATGTAGACCAAGTAGGGATCTTGTCCATCGAAGATATGACCTTCACCATAGCTTTCAGCTTCGGGGCGATTGAAAGTATGCTTCGCGAGGTTCACCTTCTTCAGGTTACTCTCTCTCCAGCGCCATCTGAAGGTCGTGAGCTATGGTGTACTTGACCTAGCGCAGCATAAACCTCTTAAGGTTTGATAGCCCAACTTGATGTCAGGGTTTTGAAGAGTTCCTAGAATCTTGTAGCTTCCGAGCCATCTGGTAGATGTCTTCATCTCTGATGTATGAGAGATCCGCTTCATTCAATTCTTCGGTAGTCCCGTCCTCCCTTTGAACCAGGTAGATTGAGAAGAAGATTGAACAAAAGTTGGACGTCCTCACCCCTATTATAGCTGATATCCTTGGCATCTTCTTCTCATCTCTTCGGAGAGCCTCAATGTCACTTCTTTTTCCGTCGAACATAAGTTTTCGACGGAGACTGAGCAGATATAGACTTGCTCAATGCTCCGAGAGATGAGTTATGCCTCGCAGCTCCAATTCACGAGCTTCTTGAGGCGGTCCTCTTTTCTCCGGATTCTTTTGCGAATCTCTTCTTGGTATGGCGCCAAGATTTTGGCATTTTTCCATGGTAGGTTCATCTTCTCTCCAATGTTGGACTTCAACGGTGGGTCGTCATCGTTTGTGAGTCTGTGTTGGAGGAGCTCAGGAAGTTCTGGGATGTCTGCTTTGTAGTCCTCGTCTTCCTCGATTTCCTCGTCTTCGATCCGAATTAGGTCGATGGTTGCCTTCTTCAAGAAGAATCTTGCGTTTTCCATCATCCCCTTGGCTAATTCGGGAGTCACTGGTAGAGTCGTTCGCTCTTCATTGAATATATAGCTCCCAAACTTGTCATGTGGGTTGTAGAGCTCTTCGTCGGCCACAAGTGGCTCGTCGGTAGTCGGAGAGGAAATTGGTGAGGTAGAGGTTTGAGGAGGTATTTAGGTGTCTTTTTTGATAACAAGTTGAGGTGAGGGGATGCTTATATTGGCTGGTGAGGGGATGGTGGTGTGGGCCACGAAGGCAACTTCTTTTTGGGATGGAGAAGCTTTCGGTTGTATGGTTTTGGTGGTGGTGGTTTGGGTAGTTTGGGAGGTAGTTTTTGGGGTGATCTACTGCGTCTGGGGTTCGAAGCTTGTTCTCTGTCTCTTCTCCCCCTCGGGACGGCCCTCATCATCTGGGTCGTCACGTGATCGCTTCGTCGGCTCCGCTTCCCCACGGCAAGACATCGGGGTTGTAAGTCGTAATTTGATGTCTTTCTCCCTCACGTTCAAATAGAGGGCGGACTGTACCCGGGCCAGTAGGATATCATGGAGTTCTTCAACGGGTACATCCCACGGTCCTGGTTCGGAGATGTGTGTTGGTGGAGCGAGTGTAGGAGACGCAGCATGTTCGATTTCCGTGACAGGCTTTGCCTTTGTCTCGAGTTGTTGTTTCGATGGCCGAGCGTTTTGGCGAAGTCCGCAAGGCGAACCTCTATTGCCAAAGGGGAAAATAACGGGACGGAGCCACTAAGGCGTTTCGTCGTCGCGATGTCAGTGGAGGTACCTGACATCCGCTTGTTTGCACATGACTTGAGAAACTGGGGTCACGTAGGCTCACTGTTGGCATCGAAACTGAGACAGACTCAGTTCGATGGCCCAATTCAGCAGTTGCAGGGATGTTGGCTGCTGTGGGACTTCTGCTCAGCCCCCGGCTGGTTTCCAATCGAGAGACAATGAAGAGCGTTCTGTCTAGGTTACTAAGACTTTGAGGTGCGAAAATGCTTGTTTGTGTCCTAGGAAATGTGAAAATATTGGATGGTGAGAACACTAGACCCGTGATCAAGGAGGATGCAGTCTGAGGCGGAGGTCTGAGGATTTCAACATCGACTGCCTCCGAGCGAGGCAGTGATGGTATTCGTGGCTCATCGTGTATGTGTGAAACAACCATCTGTTGGTAGATGGTTGAGTGGCTAAGTAAGGGTGATTGCGCGGTTGGACCCGATGCCGTGACTTCTAATCGTGAGACGATAGTGTCGTCTCATGTACATATGGGTTCGGTTCGGTCTATTAGTGGAATGAAAGGTGGAGGATTACAGTCGCTTCTTTGCCTTGTGCGCCGTTCCTATTCGCGTCTTACGACATCCCCTTTTGTTCTTTTGTTTGCGAGCGGGGGATGTTGCGCGTCCTAGACCTAAACTTGGGTCGTTGGGTAGGCTTCTTCCCGGGGTAGGTCCAGCTGGAATTTGTTGGACCATAGGAACCTCCTTGAGCTCGTTGTCCTGGAGATAAGTTATGACGATCGGGTTGGTTGGTCGGCGAGCCTTAAGAGATTTTCGGGTATTGACATCGCCTCCCGATCTAATCCATGAAATGCTTGACGAAGACGGACATCCACCTTAGGTAGGGTAGGACTTTCTTTGAAGTGGAGAGGAGGTCTCGTCTTCGTAGTTGGTCGAGCTTGTCCGACCAGATGAGTTGAACGACATCGTACTTTTTGTTAAATACGATGTCGTGAAAGATGAGCATGATATTTCTGTTGCATCGGTCGGGCCCGTTGTGTTTCGGGGATAGACATTTATTAATGATGAGAAAAAGGGTCCGCCAAGGTTGAGGAATATCCTTGGCGATGAAGTTAGGGAGGTGTATGGATTTTTGGGCGTCGAGTTTGTAACCCATGAAGAGGAAGTCATTTTGAAGTTCCTCCTCTGTGGGGTGTGGGCCGTAGTTAAGGGATGATAGTAGGCAGAAAAGGGAGCGTAATATGGATTGGTTGAGGACGACGGGTGTTTGGTCGATTTGGGTGGTGTTACTGTTTGGCCTTGTAGTGGGATTAGTAAGAGTGGCCCAGAATTGTTTGACATATACTTCTGGGACGCACTCAGATATAGTGAGGGCGGTGTATAGTGGGTGGTTGCGTAGAATTTGTAGTATGATGGGATCTGGGCATAAGGCTTTCTCGAAATCGACTTCGAGATTGTTCGGGATTCTTTGTGCCCAGTTTTGTCGAGGAAATATTTCTTCGATCGTACGCATCATCTTTGTTTTGAAAAATAGGGATAAATAGTTAGTTAGTGTATAGAACATATAATTGTATATATTTGTCCCTATATAAATTCTAAGTCAGAAGGATTTCGAGAATTAGTAAATTTTGAGCCCTTTAGATATAATTCATCCCGATATAGTTGTCCTCCCGATATCATTGGGACTTAGAAAAAAAATTCAAAGTGAAGACAAATTCGAATATTCGGGTAAGAAACTCATTCGGCGACTTGTGAAATTTTCGTGTAATTCAAGTCGAATTCGGTTTATGATTTTCGGGTAATTCAAGTCGGAATTATAATTTAAACGAAATTCGGACTTTATATTACCTTAAGTCAAAATCGGATATTAGAAAGTCTTCGCCGATTTTGATTAAAATTCGGGTGAAGTTAAATTTTCGGCCAATATTTGATATAAAAAGTCGTCGCCAATTTTGATTCAAATTCGGGTGTTTGAAAGTCGGGTGGAGTTTTTTTGGGTAAAAATATTAACGTTTGCTACAGTCAAAATTCGCCGATTTTGAAGAATTCGGGTAGACCAATTTCGGGTAGTAAAAAATCAGGTGGACACAAGTGTGTGTACAGTAAATTTTGGGGAAGAAATTCAAATTTCATCTGAAAAATCGCCCGAAAGGTAAAACCCTAATTTGCGTAAAGTTTGATAAATCAGTGAAAAAGTAGTTGAAACACGCATATTTGAAGTCGTCCTTACCGTTTTAGGTTGAATTAATGATGAAGTGGGAGAAAAAGATGGATTAACGTCGAAAACTAAACAGTCGGAAAGATTGAGAGGTTTTGAGTAATTTTCGGGTGAGCTTTGAATAGTAAAGGTGAAATGAGGATTTTCGGATTACTCAGTAAATATAGATATTACTTTTGATTTTTGGGGTGAAGTGGATTTTTCGGGTAGGTCAAATTTCGCCGAGATTTAATATTTAAATATGAAATAATGATTAAACACGCCGAAAATTGACATTTACCAGAAATTTTTGAATTTTTACCGAAAATTATAATTTAAATCAATTTTCAAAGGAATATTTTGGATAAAATTTGCTTAAGAAAATTATAGTATTTTGAACTCCCTCTCAATTTATGCATATTTTCCAAAAACTCCCCCTAGATAGAGTAGTAAAAACCCCGCCTCGATTTGTGCACACAAAAACGACATAGAAAATAAGAAAAATATGTAAGACATATATTCACAATCTAAGGTTAATGGAGGCACCATGGATCATATCTTGAGGTTCAACATGCCTAACTTAGACACGAGAAATAGTTTTTCATCCAATGCCTTAGTGAATAGGTCGGCAACTTGAAGCTCTGTGTTAACGAAGTGCATTTCGATGGTGCATTGTTCCACATGTTCCTTAATAAAGTGATACCTAATGTCTATGTTTTTGTGCGTGAATGATTCACGAGATTACAAGTTATTGCTATGCAATCTTAGAGTCGCAAAATATCGGAATATTATTGAGTAAAAGATCAAAATCTCGTAGTTGGGTCCTCATCCACGATCTGCGAACAACAAATCGCAGCGGCGACATATTCTGCCTCCGTTGTAGAGATTGAGACTCAATTTTGTTTCCTAGAGGACCAGCTTAAGAGTTTACCCCCCTAGAAATTGAGCGGCTGTGGATGGGCTTTTTCTGTCCAGCTTGCATCTTGCGTAGTCTGCATCCGTGTATCCAACGAGTCTGAAGTCTGAATCCATAGGATACCATAGACCAAGATTTGGGGTGCCCTTGAGGTATTTGAAGATCCTCTTTACGGTTAGCAGATGGGATTCCTTAGTATCGGCTTGAAAGCGAGCACAAAGACATGTTGCAACATGATGTCTGGTCGACTGGATGTGAGATAGAGCAATGATCCTATCATGCCTCGATAAGTGGTTTGGTTGACGGATTTTCCAAGGGTATCCGCATCGAGCTTTCATGAAGGAGACATTGGTATCTTGGCAGGACTGGAGTTGTCCAATTTGTACTTCTTGAGAATGTCGTGAATGTATTTGGACTGACTGGTGAAGATTCCGTTGTGAAATTGCTTGATTTGAAAACCTAAGAAGAAGTTTAGCTGTGCCATCATGCTCATTTCAAATTTCTGCTTCGTCATATCTCCAAAATTCCTGCAGAGTCTTACGTCCGTCGAGCCATAGATGATGTCGTCGACATATATTTGCACGAGCATTATTTCGGATCCGCTTCGTTTGATGAAGAGAGTCGTGTCAATCATCCCTTTCGTGTAACCGGATGAGATGAGAAAATCCGAGAGGACTTCATACCTGCTCGGGGAGCTTGTTTGAGTCCGTAGAGAGCTTTGTCCAGCCGGTATATGTAGTCGGGATTCTCTTTGCTCATAAAGCCTTCAGACTGAGAGACGAAGACTTCTTCCTTTAATACTCCGTCGAGGAAGGCAGTCTTGACGTCCATCTGGTAGACCTTGAAGTTTCTGTGGGCAGCAAAAACTAGGAAGATCCTAATGGCTTCAATCCTGGCAACATGTGCATAGGTCTCATCGTAGTCGATGCCTTCCTGCTGGTTGTATCCTTCTGCCACAATCCTAGCTTTGTTTCTGATCACGACTCCTTGTTCGTCTTTTTTGTTTTTGAAGATCCACTTAGTGCCAATTATAGTTTTCCCTTGCGGTCTAGGTACTAGTTTCCATACGTTCAGTCTCTCAAACTGGCTAATTTCTTCCTGCATAGCAATGATCCAGTCTGGATTGGTAAGCGTGTCGTCTACTTTCGTCGGTTCTTTTTGACAGAGAAAACATGAGTAGAGACTTTCATTGATCGTTGAAGCGCGAGTTGTAACACCGATAGAGGGATCCCCGATTATTTGCGAGTTTGGATTAGAGCTGTCAAAATGGGTCGAACCCGTCGGGTTAGCCCGCCCCGCCATGAAAAATAGGCGGGTTGGGTTCATAGATTAACGGCCCATTTAAAGGCGGGCCTACACGGGCCAACCCGTTTGGGTCACGGGTTATCGCGGGTTGGGGCGGGCTGGCCCGCTTATAAAAATTAAATAATTATTAATAGTAATTAATATTTAATAAATCACTTAATATAAAATTAAATTCAAACCCTAATTTACTCTGCAAAGCCGTTGGGGGAGTACAGGGCAAACGATTGCATCTCATCAGTCATCATCACCCTTCACCCGATTGCATTCTCTACATCAACATCAGTCATCAAGACCCCTCGATGGAGATGGGCTTCGTAGAAAACGTTCCGTAATAGTTGTCTCTTGATCTGACGCTCGTACTTTTGATATCGAACACACAATTAACATTTTTATTTTCCTTTGTTTCAAGAGCTTTATGGATTCGTCCTCGCTAAATCACAGTACCAACCTAAATGAAAATGAAGAGGTGGAAATTACTACAGACCCCCAAACCTCGGGTAAAAAGCGTAAAGAATATTCAGACGTATGGAATTATTTTATAAAGAATCGAATTGGGCAAGAGGGTATACAAAGGGCATATTGGAAAGGTTGCAAACAAGAGTATAAAGTCGGTGGAAAGCAATATGGGACATCTTTTATGAAGCGCCACCTTGAAAAATGCACAAGGATAAAGTTTTATGATGTCGGACAAATGGTTGTTGATCACGAAGGAAAGGTAAGGTCTAGATAAATAGACCAAAAAATTGTGCGTGATTTGTTAGCTACTGCGGTTATCAGGCATGATTTGCCATTTTCATTTGTTGAATATGATGATTAGATCTTGGGCGAAGTACATAAATTCTGATGTTGTTTGCGTTTCAAGAAATACACTAGTTTCGGATATTTTAAAAATATATATTCGAGAGAAAGAGAAACTCAAGCATGATTTGGCTAGTATTCAAAGTAGAATATGTTTAACATCAGACCTATGGACTGCATGCACTACTGAGGTTTATATTTGCTCGACGGGTCATTTTGTTGATGAAAATTGGAAATTAAATAGCAAAATTCTTAATTTTGCTCACATGCCTCCGCCTCATTCGAGAGTTGAATGGCTGCAAAGGTGTGTGAATTTCTGAAGGATTGGAGGATCGAGAAAAAGGTATTCTCTTTGACATTGGATAATGCATCTAGCAATGGTAGGATGCAATATATTTTGAAAGAATAGCTCTCTTTGAATAGTAGCTTGTTGTGTGATGGTGAGTTTTTTCATATTCGATGTTCTGCACATATATTGAATCTTATTGTTCAAGAAGGTTTGAAAGTGGCTAGCGCATCATTACACAAAATTAGAAAATCGGTAAAGTATGTGAAACGGTCGTAAAGTAGGCTTAAGAAATTTGATGAATATGTGGCAATGGTTGGGGATATTGACACGAGTATTAGTTTGCGACTGGATGTACCTACTCGTTGGAATTCAACTTTTTTTTTTATGTTGGATACCGCTATCAAATACAAGAAGGCTTTTGCGTCTCTTCAATTGAATGACAGAAGCTATAAATATTGTCCTACAAGTGAAGAATGGTTAAGTGGTGAGAAAGTATGCGAGTTTCTTAAGCCATTTTATGATAATACCAACTTGATTTCTGGTTCTTCTTATCCTACATCAAATATATACTTCATGCAAGTTTGGAAAATTGAAGTTTTGTTGAAGGAAAACTTATTGAACGAAGATGTCGTAATTAGTGATATGTGCAAGAGGATAAAAGATAAGTTCAATAACTATTGGACTCAGTATAGTACGATACTCGCATTTGGGGTTGTTCTTGGCCCACGCATAAAGCTTTCCATGTTGAGTTATTTTTATTCAAATGTTGAGATTGATCCTCTTAAAGGTCAAGAGAAAATGTCACTCGTGAAGAGGAAGCTTTACAAGCTCTTTGAGCAATATTCTATAGCCACCGAAACAAGTTCAGAAGCATGCTCTCCTTCGACTACACTTCAGACCCAAGGTGCAAGGAATTCAAAACTCAAAGGAAAAAGAATATTTGATGTAAGTGTTTTAAATATTTTTATTTTTTTCTACAGTTTCTTTGACTTCTATTGGTTTTTTATCTACACTTCTTATGATTGATTGTGCAGGAAATTAAAGAATATGAGAGTCGAACCATAACAAATGCATGAAAATCTCAGTTGGATCTATATTTAGATGAGCCGAAGCTTGATTTTGCACATTATGAAGATATGGATGTCTTAGTGTATTGGATGAATCACAAACATCGGTACCCAACTCTTGCAGTAATGGCACGTGATGTTTTGGCTATCCCCATAACAACTGTTGCATCAGAATCAGCTTTCTCCGTTGGTGCTCGAGTGCTCACTAAGTACAGAAGTTGTACTCTTCCGAAAAATGTGCAAGGTCTTACCTGCACTCGTAATTGGTTACATGGTTACACTGTGAATGGTAGTCTATTGAAAATTATTGATTTTGTTTTTTTATCACTATTGATTACTGTTATTAACTTTAAATTGTTTTTTTATATAGATAATGAAGATGGAAGTACTAAGAATAGTTTGTCTTGCGATGAGGAATGATCGAATCCTTTCGACGAAGATAAAGAAAAGAATTGTGCGGTAAGGATTGAAGTTCTTGAAGTTTATTGTCATTGGTTTATCTTCAATATTTAGTTATGAATTTATATAACTTATTATATTTGATTCGTGGATTTCCGTTGATTATTCGAAGATTAGTATTATGTAGAATGTTATTGAATAATATATTTTGATATGAATTATTGGAATGTGTCCATTATTTATGTAAGTTTAGGTAAAACTCTAGGTTTCGCGTGTTGGCCCGCTAGCCCGCCACCCCGCTGTAAGTTTAGTAGCCCGTTATGTTGGTGGGCTGGCCCATCCTACCCCGTTTGATGGTGGGTCATGGTGGGTCGGGACGGGTCGGCCCGTTTGACAGCTCTAGTTTGGATGAGCGCGGGTCCACTTTCTTTCATCTATGTCGAAGGTTCAGTGATATCGTTTTCCACTTGAACTCCCTGAGTTGGGATGATATGTGATCCCATTGGCTCATCCGGTTAGGGTTCTGACTCTGCTGAAGATGCTTCTGGTGCAGAGTCAATGGTTTGAGTGGTCCCATCTTTTGAGCTTGCAATGACTTCCGATTCGGTTGGAGGTATATCTGAATCGGTTGGAGGTACGTTATCTTCGCCGATATGGAGACTTTCCATTATAGGAGGCAAAGGGTTATTGCTTGGGGCTGTAGAAGGGATAGAAACGGTGGGTGGCGGTGGTCTTGGATAGATATGCTCGAATAGCAGATTGAGATCCACATCGCTTGGAGTAAAAATATTTGAAGGTGTGCCCACCATGGAGGTGCTTGGTTGATCTTTCTTCAACTCTCGTAGAAGTCCGAGTTTTGGACTGATTTGTGCTGAAGCCACTTGGTCTACTTCGTCGAACGTAACGTTGTTGCTTTCCATGACATGCCTTCTCTCTTTTAGGTATACTCGATAGGCTTTAGAGTTTGTCGAGTATCCTACAAGTACGCCTTCGAAGGCCTTGTGATCAAGTTTGCCCCGATCTTCACGATCCTTGGCAATATAGCACTTGCATCCGAAGACTCTGAGAAAGGAGACATCTGGCTCTCTTCAGCTGATCATCTCATACGGAATTCTTATAAATCTTATGTGAAGAGAGACACGATTTTGAGTGAAGGACGTTGTATTTAGTGCTTCAGCGCATAGGAAGCGTGACAATCTAGAATGAATCAGGAGAGTCCTGATTGCTTCAACTAGGATCCTATTCTTGCGTTCGACAACTCCATTCTGTTGTGGTGTCTTTGCAGTTGAGAACTGTTGGGTAATGCCAAGTAATCCATAGAAGTCACTGAGCTTTCGGTTCTTGAATTCAGTCCCATTGTCAGTTATGATTATTTGGACGCTTTGTTGATAAAGATTGTGCTGTCTTCACAAATTCGATGATGAGGTCCGGTGTTTCGTCTTTTGTTCGGAGAAACTTGGTCCATGTGAAACGTGAGAAATCGTCCACAATTACCAACACGTATCTTCGCCCACTGATGGTCTGAGTGCACATGGGTCCACACAGATCCATGTGAATGAGTTCGAGAGGTTTTGAGGTTGATGTCGTGTGTTTGGTGTTGTGAGACGCTTTCCTCATCTTCCCCATTTCGTACGCAGAGCAAAGATGCTCTTTGTGGTATCTAAATGAGGGAAGCCCTTTGACCAAGTTATCCGTTCGGAGCTTGTTTAGATCCTTCGAATTGAGATGTGAGAAGCATTGGTGCCAAATGTCGTTCTGATGTAGAGAGGCTCGAGAGATGAGGCACGTTGGTCGAGTGGTCTTCAGATCAATGGAGTATAGATTCGTCCTTCTGTGGTCAGTGAGTAGCTCTGCCCCTTTTTCATTGATGACGCCACATTAGTTGGATTCAAAGAGAACCTTGAAGCCTTTGTCACTGAAGTGTCCTATGCTGAATAGGTGTAGCTTAAGCCTTCGACGTAAGATACTCCGTTGATGGTTAGTTTGTCATGGATGAGGTCACATGTTCCTAGTATAGGAACAGATTCACCGTTCCCGAAGTAGACCTTTCCGAGATATCCTTCGGAAAAGTAGCTCAACAGCTCTTTATCTCTCATCATGTGTGAGGAGCAACCTGAGTCTAAATACCACACATGACAAACCTGCAAAACAAGTTAAGCAAGCTTAGGTACCCATATGAGAATGAGTCCTTCTTTAGTTGCAGGTGAGGAATTCACCCTTCTTGTTGATTTATTGAGTTCTAAGTCAGGTTCTTTAATGACTGACTTAGGAACCCAAACTTGATTATAACTAATTGGGTGAAGTAGGGATTTTGTAATCCACATTTGTTTGTGTTTTAACAGTTTGTTACACTTGTCTTTGTCCTGATGGTGTATCTCTTTGTCTTTGTTTTGTGAGATTGCTTGTATTGCTTTGAAAATTGGAAACATTTTTTCGGTAACTATTGTTATGAGAACGTGGAATTACATCATAATTGTCATAACAATGCTTGGTAGAAAATAAAAAAACACGATCTGCAATATTACACGCCACGTTTTTTGAAAAAGTAAAGCTATCAAAAACATGAGTAATCAGAGTCTAAGGTAGCTTCTTTTTATTAAAGAGCGTTGCCTCCTTTACTTGACCCGACCTAACTCTCTTTGTCTTTTTAGACTCTAGTCTTTGATCTGTATGCATATGCAAAACATAGTTGGTATGAGACAAAGAGATTTTCTTATCTGTTTTCTTTCATTTACATGTAAGTGTTACGGAAACAGAATAAGAGGTCGATGGTTTGTATATATCAGGAAAGTTTTGAAGAGTATCGATTTTGCTTAAAAGAACATTTCTTTCTTCCAAAGAGGCTTTCCTTTCGGATTTCCAGAGATGCTGTTAGATTACCATTTGGCGAATTATCTCTGGAATATAAATGGAAGAATATATGGGTTTGGCCTGTTTGGAAGTACTTTCCTGATTTATAAATGGAAGAATATATGTGTCCAAAAGGTGAAATAAAGTCCGTAGTTAGCGGAGTATTTCTAGTTTTATAAATATCGTTCAACCCCGCATAACTAAATGCAATTTGGGCCCAAGTTTTGTTTCTCCGTTTTTGTTCTTCTGATTCGATCACTTCTGAAGATTCCACAAAAGGCATAAGCTTTTCCAGACTTAAGCCAATGTGTTTAATGTCGTACAGAGAAATAGCTTCATCTTTCTGAGGGTTCATTTTACTTTGGAACCCCAAACCTTCATGAGGATTGTAGAATTCTACATCCTTTGGTTGGTTGAGAAAGTTGGTTTGATCGGTTTGACCTCTTTTTGTAAGAAGGTCTTCCAACTGTTTGACCTTCTTGTAGAGTCTAATACGTTCTTGAGTGATCAATTCGTATTGAGAAGATACGTTTACACGTTCTTCTTCGCTTTCCTTTAAGTTTTTATTGATATCGTTAACATGTTGTTCACTATTCTCTACCTTTTCAATTAAGTTTTTCGTTTCAGATTCTGAAAAGGCTAATGATTCATTAAGGATAGCTATCTCTTCATGCTGTTGGTTTAACAAGGCGTAATTATTGTCAAATTGTCTTTTAAGTTCTGTGTAACTCCTACGTTGCATGGACAATTTCTGGATTTTTTGTTTTAATTCAATGAAATCCTTGGGGGATGGAATGTATACCTCAACATCGGAAGAGGTACAATTGGTTCTGTCCGAGCCGGAGTCCATCTCTTCTTCCTCGGAGTCATACCGTTTTCTCTTGACCATAAAGGCTTTCTCCTGCCTCTCTTCGTCCGACATGTCCTCAAGGCACTCATATTATTCGGCCACCAGAACAATATCCGCATCTTTGCACTGGGATAGCTGAAACTTCTTCTTGTAATACTCGGTGTCCTTTGTTTTACGTCTGTAGCAGTGGCAAAGTGACCCGGTTTTCCGCAGTTGGAGCATTTCCTTGGAGCTTCAGAGTCTTTGTTCTCGGTTTCCTCGAGAGTGATGGCCTTTTGCTTACCGCTCGATGTTCTTTGCCTGTTGTAGGAAGATGTTGATTTCTTGGAGATTTTCTTATTCATCATCTTAGAGAGCATGACCACTTGCTTCTTGAGGTCATTGAGTTCTTCGTCTAATTCGGAATACGAGTCAGCATTGTCTGACGAATTGGATAGGATGACTTGATTCCCTTTTGAAGCCTTTGAGCTTTTTTTGGTAGATCTGTTGGTCACAAGAGCAATGGGTTCCACCGAAGTATTGGACTTTCCTTCGTTCCTGATTTCTCTGGCATAATCGATGTATTAAGAAAGATTGTCATGTAGAGCATGAATATCCATGACATCCAGGTCTTTGTTTTGCTGCTTGATCAGAACAGCAATCCGTTCCCACTCGAGTTGTAGTGTGGAGAGAAACTTGATGTTATGGTCGAAATTTGACCGTAGGATGTTGATTTTCTCATCTCATTTATGATTGTTAGAAATCGAAGGTAAGTGTCTCGAAGATCTTCTCCTTCCTTAACTCTGAAGGAGTCGTAGGCAAAGAGGGTGCTCGACTTCTTTGACAAGGTGCTCACGTCTGTCCCGACCATCATCTTTGAGACTTCGTCCCAAATTTCTTTGGCAGTGGACATGCCTGTCCACTTGAATATATACGTCGTTGGGAAGGGACTGAAAGGACGTAGTTTCTGGCAAGCTTGTCCGCTCTCGCTCGTGCCTTCTCTGTATCTGAGTACCGGCTCGGATGCTTGATCATTCTTCTTATCACGAGAGGAGGGAGTGTGTTGGGTTGAGCTTCAACGATAGTCCAAAATTGAGTGGGCCCTTCAAAGATAGACGAGAGCATATCATCGGCAAGGTCACCATCCTTGATTTCTATGAAGTTGATGAAGCAGTTCTTCCAGATTCCATATTCGTCCCATCATAGCATTGGGGGACGAGTGTCGGATCCAATTGCAAAAGCATCCATGTTGTTGTTTGGTTTTGATCGAACGTGAATGAGATCTGTGAAATGAAAGGTTAGTTCCGAACAATTATATTCTAAGTATAGAAAAGTTTGAGTAGTAGATTTTGATCAAAGTGCATAAGAATTTTTAAAGTCTTTAAATTGACAAATTGTTGGAATGTCGGACTTAGAAATTTCATAAATGATTGTTAAATAATTCTCGGGCAATAAGAAATTTGAAATGTTTAGTCGGCGAGAATTGTGAATTTCGGGTGATGACTTTCGGTCAACACTTGAGTCGAAATTCGTTTAACACACTTTCAAAATTGGATTAGTATGAAATTCGGGTTATACGTGCATTGTCGGGAAAATCTATGCGAGAATTGATAATTTTCTTATGATATTCAGGTAATGAGCAAAAATTCGAGTAACTTAGGCGAATTTCAAATATCGGGTAAGGTTGTCCGATTTTGAAAATTGGGTTTTCCTGACCGAAATTTGAAAATCGTGTATTTCTGGCCGAAAGTTAAAAATCGGGTAATCCTATACGAATTTTGAAATTCGGGTAAGCCTAACCGAATATTGAATTTCGCCGAAATTTTTTAAAAATCAGGCGAGTTTCAGGTATAAGTTGCCCGAAAATTAGCTAATTTAGACAGATTTTCGACGTGTTGAATAATTTTCGGGGAGATGAACTGAATTTCTGGGCACTGTTGCATTCATCAACCCGAAAATCAAAACTGTGACGGAAAAGACGAGTTTCATACTCGATTTTGGCTCAAAATTTAATCAAACTTGACTGAAATTGATGCAAAAGAGTAAATAATAAGTTTGGGGTTAGTTAGACTAAGCCTTGTCAAGGCCCAAATATTATATTTCTGAAGAATGCTTTAAATTGTACTCTAAAATTGAAAACTTAGAGGACGATCTTGCAGAAAAGGGTCAAAGAGACCAAAGTTCCTCTAAAGACTTAGCGTCCAATGGGGAAAATAATTTATATTTTAATAAACCTATCTCATGTTGGAAAATTCCAAAGGTTGTTAGTATAATAGCAGAATTGAACGCATCTCTAGAATCGGAAAGAGTAGGTTTCCGAGCGGAAAAGGAAAATCTCTAGTGGAGATTTCTAATCTAAAAAATTTCCCGTCCGTACATGCCTTAAATGATTTCTCTATAGAAGCATCTTCTTTTAAGCAAGATAAGGCAACAAAAACAGACACCTTTGTTTCCAAGACTAAAAAGGCTTTTACCAATCATTCTAAGCCACTCGTGCCGACTTCTAAGTCCACGGTGATCCGAGCTTCAACGTTAAGTAAAAGCAAAGTGTTTAATACTTCCAAGGAACAAAAGATAACTAGGAAGGAGAAAGGAGAATCAACATTATTCTCCAAAATTAACGTTGAATTTGTCGAAGATTCTCCTTCTCCAACTCATATTAGAAAAGAAGTTTATAAAGAAGTTCCACGCTCAAGCTAGCAAACTTCTCAAACTCCAAATAAAGTTTCTCATTAATTTAAAAATGATAGGAGTGGATTTGGTTACCAATCCAAAAATGTTCATCATCTAGTAAACAAAATCACAAGATTTCATCATTATAAATTAAATTGTGTGAAGACTTCTCGTAGGAATTTACCCACTATACATGCTTACAATGCTATAGCCTCGTATTCCTGCATGAAATATCCGGTCAAAGTCCATTCGAAAAAGCACCTTATGCCACTGGCTAAAGAGAAGATCTTTCAATCTAGTAAACCTAGACACACATTTACCCGAGCTGAAATGAGTTATCCGTGTCAAATTGATCCAAACGAAGTAGGGTACCTTATAAATTGTTGTTGAATGACTTTAGACAAAAATTAAATGTGACACCTTTTATGCCTAAATTGTCTTATGCTAATAAGGGAGGACCCACTTTACAATGGGTATCAAAGTGTTAGGTCATAGATTATCAACTACCATAAATCATAGGCATGAATTCTAGATATTCGAGTAGAAATCTAAGATTTGATACCTTGGTCGAATATCTTCGATGAAGAACACGAGAGAATTGATCTTAGTGTGAGAAAGTGTTTTGTGAGTTTCTCTATCTAGAATGTAAATTGCAAGCCTTTCGGATTTTTTTAATAACTTTCTCTATTGAATTCAATAGTGTACATTCGTATTTATACCTATATACATGGTATAATACAAGTAAGTCCTACATTATTTAAATATACAAGTTATGCCCCTAATTACAATGATAACTAATAAATGAGCACAATTTAAAATGTATTCTTTCTCCCCCTTTGTGCTCGTTTGCTCTTCAGGTCTGTTTATCCTTGTCGGGCGTAGAGCGACTTTCTCAATCCCAATGTTGTCTCATAATGTCAGACAACCTCAATAGTGCTGAGAAGCTCATTTAGGAGCGGGCTTCTTCTTCTCCAAGGTCCTCGAAGATCGTGGTCTCATAGATCTCTTCCAATCTCCTTTTTATATTCTTCTTTACGAGCTTCAACGTCCCATCGCAGAACTTGTGTACTTCAGACTTCATCACCGCTCTCGTCTTTCCAATAACTGGATTGCGATAAGTGATGGCGAGACATGGCTTCTTGAAGATATAGTTCTCCGGGAAGTCGTTGAGCGGGAAGCCTTTTATGAGCGGAGATTCCATGTTGACCTTCTTCATGTTATTCTCCAATGCAATCCGAAGGTCATGTGCGGTGTAATATGTCGCACCATGAATCTCTTTAAGCCCTCGAGCCCTTCCTTCTTGATGTACCCAGCAGGTGTCTGGTACTTTTCTTGTACATCTGGAACAGGTAGACCTCGTTCGGTGGAAGGAAGGGAAAATAGCTCTCGTCTATCTCTTCTCGAGTGTGAGTGTGATCTTGTAATACCCGTAAAATTAATACGGGAATAATGCGCAATTAGCGTGAAAATTATTCTGTAAGTTTCGGAAAATTATGAAGTTAATTTTCGGACAAAGCGAATTTTCGGGAAATTGAACCGAAAATAAGAAAAATACTCTTTGAGTAAAATAAATAGATATGGGCCCAAATTAATTTAAAGTAGGCCCAATAAGAGATTTCCTTAAGAGAAAGGAAACGTAACTTTCCTTTTAAAGGTTTATCTCAAAAGGTGATAAGGACAAACGAAAATATCAAACGAAAGAAAACAAACGAAGAAAAGCAGAGAAGAACTAAGCAATTTCGGCTAACTTGGAAGTGAGGTAGGTGGTTTTTAACCCCTACAAACTGTTTTTAAGTTTGATTTATTTAGTTTAACGAATTTGGATGAAAGGTCATCCGAATTCATGAATTTCGGGAGCTTTGAATGATTATGTGTTGTATTTGCTGTGTTGAGATGTTAAGTTTGAGCTCAATATATGAGTTCTATGAATTCTTACATGTTTATGTGAAATCTGGAACGGATTCATGTGATGAAGTTCTGGAAAATATGAATTTCG
This sequence comes from Linderniella brevidens, assembly GCA_004919715.1. NCBI lineage: Eukaryota > Viridiplantae > Streptophyta > Magnoliopsida > Lamiales > Linderniaceae > Linderniella > Linderniella brevidens. The sequence continues at coordinate 13,432,016 of SWDC01000148.1, forward strand.
ATGAGATGAAGAAAGTTTCAGCTCATGAGAAATTCGCGGGTTGAAAAGAATTCGCGGGCCAAAAAGGTTCGTGAAGTGTGAGAGAGGAAAGAAAATCGCGGGCTGCGATAAAATTCGCGGGCCGAAAGATTTGTAAAGATGTGAGTGAGAAAAGAAGGTCGCGGGCCAAATTTTAAATTTTGCCAAATTTGAAAGGTTGAAATTCGGGCAGATTTTCGATAGTTCGCCGAAGTTTAGTTCGCGAATTATATTCGGGTCGCGAAAAGTTCTTCGCGGACTCAAATGGATTTTTTTGTGTGAGTAAATGGGTTTTTCGCGGGTCAGAATTAATTTCGCGGGTCGACCACAGGGTGATTCCTGTGAGAGAAGTAGCGGGTCGGACTAAAGTTTCGCGGGTCAACTTGAATTTCGCGGGGTGATTCCTGTGAGTGAATTTCGGGTGACACGCGAACTAAATCAGACTTCGCAAATTCGATCAAATGACGCGCGAAATCCAAATTCGGGCAATACCGCTAACACTGTGAAGAGTCCCGAATTTTGACTCCAAATGTCGGGTTGACCATATGCTTTTAAGTCTGAAGTTGACCGAACTTCACGATTCGACCAGTCTAATTATTTTTGGACTTTTGTCTTAAATTAGGCCCAAATATTCAAGTAAAATTATTTTAAGTTCATTTTATCTTTAAATCAAAGTATATTCATACTTTGACTAGAATTTTCGGGTCAACCCTTATTTTAAGATACGAGAGTATTTTGGGGTATTATTTGTAAGAAATAATACGTGATATATGTGACGAATGTGATATGCATTTCACGACATGCATAAGAGAGGTGAAGGTACCGTAATGATACGGTGACACGATATTGTGTCGAATGTGAGAAGGGTAGAGTTGCCGATTTTGGCAGTCAGGTTCAGACTCGATTATGCACTTGGTGGGAGAGGGGGTTTGCGACACCCATCTACTCGGGATTGAGCCACCCGAGGTGTAAACCACCGGATATTATTTGGCTCAGGGACGGCAGACAGATGTGATATTCCTGTCTACCCGAACTTGTGGTATAACATTCGGGGAAAAAGCCGTCGGGTTGAGATTGTGTGCGGAAGGAGCGACCCGGCGCGGCCGGTGTGGGCTACCGCATGGTTGATGGTGTACTTTGCCATTGCGCGCGTGGGTGCCGAGTCTGACCTAGGGCCCTGTTGAGAATTGAGAATTGATAGATGAGATTTGTCGAGTGTGCATTATATTATATTGTGAGGAACCGGGATTGGGTGGAGTGCACGCACGTATTGCATGTTATGTAATCACCTACTGGGCAATAGCTCAGGGTTCTATCCTATTTTTGTTTGTAGGTAAGAATGAACCCGACACCGACTAGTGTCAGGGTTGAGATTCATGGCGAGCTGGCGGCGGTGACTCAACGGACTTTTGAGGGTGGCGCAGTACATGGGACGCGACCTGTGGAGTGGCATAGTGTTTGATATTGGGTTTGAAATTTTGGGGCTTCGGCCCAAAGTATTAATAGTAGATATTTTTGTAAACCCGATATAATACTATGTAGGTTAATTAAATTAAAGAAAGAAAATTTTATCGGGTCTTCCGCGTGTTCTGTTGCGGGGAAATCCGCCAATTAACTTAATTAGGAAGTAGGGTCGCCACAGGTGGTATCAGAGCTTAGGCTTTAGATTCTGAAGACTGTCCATGTACTGCCACTCAAAAGCCGGGAGAACCAGCCTCGCCTGTAAGTTAAGTGTAATACTTTGATATGATTATGTGATCTCATGTATATTTGTTACATGAATTATCTAGTATTTGGAAAATGCCAAGAGGAAGACCGAGGAACGTGTTCGTTGGAGAGTCCAGTCGGAGGGGCGAATCTGAATCCCCACCCCCGACTCGTGAGTATGACACGATAAATAGGCTGACTGAACTTATCCAAAGACAGTCAGACCAAATTCATGATTTGATAAATCACCAGAGCTCATCTGAGCACCGTCCATCCCCACAGCCTGATCGCGTAGAGATCATAGGGGAACGATTTCGTAAGTTAAATCCACCAGTTTTCGCCGAAGCTACTAATCCTGCGGCAGCTGAGGACTGGATCGACACAATAGAAGACTTATTTATATACAGTCGTGTGCCGAACAATGAGAAGGTGTTGTGTGCCGTTTCCCTATTTCGGGGAAGCGCGCGTTTTTGGTGGAACACCATAAAGGTGTTAGAAGATCCGGCGACGATGACATGGGAACGCTTCAGGGAACTGTTTTATGATAAGTACTTCACTGCTCACGATCAGGAGCAGCGAATGTATGAATTCATGAACCTGAAACAAGGGCGAATGCCAGTTGCGGAATACATCCGCAAATTTGAAGAATTATCTCGTTTTGCACCTCATCTCGTGGCAACCAATACTCTAAAGGTGACGAGATTTCTTCGAGGGCTGAAGCCCGAATTTTATCGAGATTTAAGTGTGGCGGGAGTACGCCAATTAGAGTTCCGTCAGGCGACGGAGCGAGCGTTGATCGCAGAACAAGCGGAAGGAGTAGTAAGGGAAGCCCAAGAGGCAAGTAGGAAAAGAGAGAGTCAGCAACAGCAAGGAGGAAGCGGCCAAAAGCGACAATTCTTCGGCAAGGACCCGAAGAATAAAGGAAATCGACCGAGTCAACAGATGTGGCGCCCGAATGCTTATCATGGACCGGCCAATGTTCCCAACCGACCCCCGGTACCAGCGCCCCAATGCCAACAGTGTGGACGAAATCACTTTGGCATATGCTACGGACCACGACCGGTGCAGACTCTGCAATGTTTCCGGTGCGGTGAGGCCGGACACATCGCACGGAATTGCCCGAGAGGTCAGCCTCCAGTGCAGACTCAACCGCGTAACCTCATTCGACCTCCACCTGTGCCTGCAAGAGTTTTTACTCTGACTAATGAGGAGGCGGAGGCAAACCCGAATGTAGTTACGGGTACGTTGAGTATATTTCACGTGCCCTCTTCGATCTTGATTGACTCGGGAGCCACACATTCGTTTGTATCGGCTAACTTTGTGGCCAGGGCAGGAATCTATCCCTCCCGTTCATTATGTGATTTCGTGGTATCTTTACCACATGGGGATCCAACTCGATCAAATTTGGTGGTTGAGAAATGTTCCGTAAGAATTGAGGGTAGAGAGTTAGATGTGAACCTAATAGTAATCCCGATGAATGATTACGATATTATATTCGGGATGGATTGGCTTTCGAAATACGGAGCCATTATTGATTGTTCAAAAAGGGTAGTTAGGTTTCGATCGCCAGAGGGAGAGGAGTTTGAATTTTCGGGAAGAAAGAATAGAAACTCAATCCCTCGGATTTCTGCTTTAAAAGCTCAGCGACTCGTAAATACGGGTTGCGAATCGTTCCTAGTTTTTGCGGTGAATGCTGAGGAATCTTCCCAGCTTAAACTTGAGGAGGTTCCGATAGTAAACGAATATTCCGATGTATTTCCCGAGGATCTTCCGGGATTACCCCCAGATCGGGAGATTAAATTTGCAATCGATCTTGTACCTGGAGCTGCCCCGATCTCTAAATCCCCGTATCGGTTAGCACCAAACGAATTACGAGAATTGAAGGAGCAATTGGAAGATTTGTTGCAGAAGGGTTTTATTCAACCCAGTTTCTCACCATGGGGAGCCCCGGTTTTATTTGTGAAGAAAAAGGACGGGTCGATGAGAATGTGTATCGATTATCGTGAACTCAACAAGATCACGATTAAGAATAAATACCCATTGCCAAGGATTGACGATTTATTCGATCAACTCCAAGGAGCAACAGTATTTTCTAAGATCGACCTGCGCTCCGGTTATCATCAGCTGAAGATCCGGGAAGCGGACATTCCAAAAACCGCATTCAGTACGAGGTACGGCCACTATGAATTTTTGGTCATGCCTTTCGGATTGACGAATGCTCCGGCAGCCTTCATGGATTTGATGAACCGAGTATTCAAAAAATTGCTGGACCGATGTGTTATCGTCTTTATCGACGATATTCTCATTTATTCCAAGACAAAAGAAGAACATGAGGAACATTTGAGAGCGGTCCTAGGAATTCTTCGGGAGAAACAATTATTCGCCAAATTTAAAAAGTGCGAATTTTGGTTGGATCGAGTAATCTTTCTGGGGCATGTTATTTCGGGAAGCGGAATTTCAGTAGATCCCAGCAAGATAGAAGCTATAGAAAATTGGCCAAGACCAACCACTCCCACGGAGATAAGAAGTTTTCTCGGGCTAGCTGGGTATTATCGAAAGTTCATTAAGGACTTTTCCAGCATCGCCTCGACGCTCACCAATTTGACAAAGAAAAATGTTCCGTTCAAATGGACGGATGAATGTGAGCAAAGTTTCCAGGAATTAAAGAAAAGGCTAACAACTGCTCCAGTGTTAGCAATACCTTCGGGTACTGGAAATTTTTCTGTTTATAGTGATGCCTCTAAATATGGGTTGGGGTGTGTTTTAATGCAAAACGGGAAGGTGATCGCTTATGCCTCCCGACAATTAAAGCCATATGAAAAAAATTACCCCACTCATGATCTCGAACTCGCAGCTGTAGTGTTTGCTCTTAAAACATGGCGACACTATCTTTACGGAGAAAGATGCGAGATCTTCACGGATCACAAGAGTTTGAAGTACTTCTTCACCCAGAAGGAGTTAAATATGAGGCAAAGAAGATGGCTCGAGTTAGTCAAAGACTACGACTGTGTGATAAATTATCATCCAGGAAAAGCGAACGTAGTCGCAGATGCATTGAGCCGCAAAACTGTAAACACTGAATTACGCCAATTCGGAGTTGAAGTAATCAATTTCGGAGAGATTGAAGAAAAGTTGGCAGTGTTGACACTTAAGCCAACACTATTAGACCGAATCATTGAAGTACAAAAGAAAGATGAGTTGTACTTGAAGAAACAAAGAGAACAAGATAAAGAAGTCTCATCGGAATTTGAATTCCGAGAAGACGGGAGTTTACGATTTAAAAGTCGCTTATATGTGCCGGAAGATGAAGAGATTCGTCGAACTTTAATGACGGAGGCACATACGACAATATATTCGATGCATCCCGGTGCAACGAAAATGTATCGTGATTTGCGACTAAATTATTGGTGGCCGGGAATGAAAAAGGATGTTGCTGCATTTGTACATAGATGCCTGACTTGTCAGCAGATCAAAGCAGAACATCAAAGACCGGCAGGAATGTTACAACCTTTGACGATTCCCGAGTGGAAGTGGGACCATATAACAATGGATTTTGTCGTCGGGTTGCCAAGAACGGTGAAAGGTTATGATGCAATTTGGGTGATTGTTGACAGACTGACTAAGTCCGCCCATTTCTTGCCTATTCACCAGACCTATCCCATGGAGAAGTTCGCTGAACTCTACATTCAAGAGATAGTGAGACTCCATGGAATTCCGATATCGATCATATCAGATCGAGATTCAAGATTTCTGTCCCAGTTCTGGAAAAGCTTACAGAAAGCTCTGGGAACTAAATTATCATTTAGTTCAGCTTATCATCCCCAGACTGACGGACAATCGGAAAGGACGATCCAGACACTCGAAGACATGTTGAGAGCATGTGTCTTGGATTTTCAAGGGAGTTGGAGTAAATATCTCCCGTTAATAGAATTTTCATATAACAACAGCTATCAAGCAACGATCGGAATGGCGCCTTACGAAGCCTTATACGGACGTAAATGTCGATCCCCAGTTCATTGGGATGAAATCGGCGAGAAGGCGCTATTAGGTCCCGAGATGGTACGCGAAATGACTGAAGTTGTTAAGAAAATTCGGGAGAAAATGCAAACGGCCCAAAGTCGCCAGAAGAGTTATGCAGACAAGAGGCGAAGGTCGTTAGAATTTGAAGAAGGTGATAAAGTATTTTTGAAAGTATCACCTATGAAGGGTGTCAAACGGTTCGGACAAAAAGGAAAGTTGAGTCCGAGATATATAGGACCTTTCAAAATTTTGAAAAGAGTCGGTGAAGTAGCATATCAGCTAGAATTACCGACGTCGTTAGCACAAGTCCATGACGTATTCCACGTGTCTACACTGCGAAAGTATGTGTTGGACCCGTATCATGTGCTAAGAGACAAAAGACTTCACCAACAATTGAAGCCGGACTTGAGTTACGAAGAAAAGCCGGTAGAGATTCTAATGTACGAGGTGAAGCAATTACGAAATAAGAATATTCCCCTCGTGAAGGTTTATGGCGAAACCAGATATTGGAAGAAGCCACTTGGGAGCGAGAAGACGAAATGAGAGAGAAATACCCTGAGTTGTTTCAGACAACTAAATTTCGGGGACGAAATTTCTTTTAAGGGGGGGAGGATGTAATACCCGTAAAATTAATACGGAATAATGCGCAATTAGCGTGAAAATTATTCTGTAAGTTTCGGAAAATTATGAAGTTAATTTTCGGACAAAGCGAATTTTCGGGAAATTGAACCGAAAATAAGAAAAATACTCTTTGAGTAAAATAAATAGATATGGGCCCAAATTAATTTAAAGTAGGCCCAATAAGAGATTTCCTTAAGAGAAAGGAAACGTAACTTTCCTTTTAAAGGTTTATCTCAAAAGGTGATAAGGACAAACGAAAATATCAAACGAAAGAAAACAAACGAAGAAAAGCAGAGAAGAACTAAGCAATTTCGGCTAACTTGGAAGTGAGGTAGGTGGTTTTTAACCCCTACAAACTGTTTTTAAGTTTGATTTATTTAGTTTAACGAATTTGGATGAAAGGTCATCCGAATTCATGAATTTCGGGAGCTTTGAATGATTATGTGTTGTATTTGCTGTGTTGAGATGTTAAGTTTGAGCTCAATATATGAGTTCTATGAATTCTTACATGTTTATGTGAAATCTGGAACGGATTCATGTGATGAAGTTCTGGAAAATATGAATTTCGATGAGATGAAGAAAGTTTCAGCTCATGAGAAATTCGCGGGTTGAAAAGAATTCGCGGGCCAAAAAGGTTCGTGAAGTGTGAGAGAGGAAAGAAAATCGCGGGCTGCGATAAAATTCGCGGGCCGAAAGATTTGTAAAGATGTGAGTGAGAAAAGAAGGTCGCGGGCCAAATTTTAAATTTCGCCAAATTTGAAAGGTTGAAATTCGGGCAGATTTTCGATAGTTCGCCGAAGTTTAGTTCGCGAATTATATTCGGGTCGCGAAAAGTTCTTCGCGGACTCAAATGGATTTTTTGTGTGAGTAAATGGGTTTTTCGCGGGTCAGAATTAATTTCGCGGGTCGACCACAGGGTGATTCCTGTGAGAGAAGTAGCGGGTCGGACTAAAGTTTCGCGGGTCAACTTGAATTTCGCGGGGTGATTCCTGTGAGTGAATTTCGGGTGACACGCGAACTAAATCAGACTTCGCAAATTCGATCAAATGACGCGCGAAATCCAAATTCGGGCAATACCGCTAACACTGTGAAGAGTCCCGAATTTTGACTCCAAATGTCGGGTTGACCATATGCTTTTAAGTCTGAAGTTGACCGAACTTCACGATTCGACCAGTCTAATTATTTTTGGACTTTTGTCTTAAATTAGGCCCAAATATTCAAGTAAAATTATTTTAAGTTCATTTTATCTTTAAATCAAAGTATATTCATACTTTGACTAGAATTTTCGGGTCAACCCTTATTTTAAGATACGAGAGTATTTTGGGGTATTATTTGTAAGAAATAATACGTGATATATGTGACGAATGTGATATGCATTTCACGACATGCATAAGAGAGGTGAAGGTACCGTAATGATACGGTGACACGATATTGTGTCGAATGTGAGAAGGGTAGAGTTGCCGATTTTGGCAGTCAGGTTCAGACTCGATTATGCACTTGGTGGGAGAGGGGGTTTGCGACACCCATCTACTCGGGATTGAGCCACCCGAGGTGTAAACCACCGGATATTATTTGGCTCAGGGACGGCAGACAGATGTGAGATTCCTGTCTACCCGAACTTGTGGTATAACATTCGGGGAAAAAGCCGTCGGGTTGAGATTGTGTGCGGAAGGAGCGACCCGGCGCGGCCGGTGTGGGCTACCGCATGGTTGATGGTGTACTTTGCCATTGCGCGCGTGGGTGCCGAGTCTGACCTAGGGCCCTGTTGAGAATTGAGAATTGATAGATGAGATTTGTCGAGTGTGCATTATATTATATTGTGAGGAACCGGGATTGGGTGGAGTGCACGCACGTATTGCATGTTATGTAATCACCTACTGGGCAATAGCTCAGGGTTCTATCCTATTTTTGTTTGTAGGTAAGAATGAACCCGACACCGACTAGTGTCAGGGTTGAGATTCATGGCGAGCTGGCGGCGGTGACTCAACGGACTTTTGAGGGTGGCGCAGTACATGGGACGCGACCTGTGGAGTGGCATAGTGTTTGATATTGGGTTTGAAATTTTGGGGCTTCGGCCCAAAGTATTAATAGTAGATATTTTTGTAAACCCGATATAATACTATGTAGGTTAATTAAATTAAAGAAAGAAAATTTTATCGGGTCTTCCGCGTGTTCTGTTGCGGGGAAATCCGCCAATTAACTTAATTAGGAAGTAGGGTCGCCACAGATCTGCCCGCTGAATTATGTATGTAGGAGTTGAAAATGGTCCAATCGTGTGTGTGGCGCCCATGAGTTGGAAGATCGTGGCTTGTCCCTCAAGTTTCTTCTGAGTTGATCTGTTGGGATGCCACTTCGATCTGGACCGAGATGAGTGAGCATGAAGATATATTTCATCTTCTTCCGCTCTTCCCAATGAGAAATCCCCCGAAGCTTCAGCTCGTTCAGCTTCTTGATTCGATTCAGTGCTCGCCAGATCTGCTTCCGTACATCTTCAAGAAAAGATACTTCAATCCGAACATTTTCTTATGGTGTCTCGACTCGAACGGTCCCCTTTGATAGACGTGGAGCGGTGTCCACTCGATGTCTTATTAGTTCTGGTAATTATGGGAGTTCAACATTGTAGTCCTCTCCTTCTTGAAGTTCTTCATCTTCGAGACGAACTAGATTAACCGAAGCCTATTGAAGGAAATATCTGACGCTGGAAAGTCGAGCTTGAGTAGCTTCCTTTGGTTCCCAATGCGTCAGTCATTTCTCTCTTAGGATGTAGTCGTCTACGATGGCGCGAGGAGCGAGTTGACTGTTGAAGCTTCTGGTTGATCTTGGAGCATAGGGTCTGAGGTTGGGATTAGGTTTGGACTTTTGGGAGCCGGAGGTGTTGTGTGGGTGTGGTAGTCGTTTATTGGCGGGTAGTAGGTTGTGTGGATGTTGTTGGTGGGTTTGTTGACGAGCCTCCATCTTCACGAGTCGAAGGTGTCTTTTCTCGTCCTTGATCACGGTCGCTTTTAGTTGTCTTCTACTGCTTCTCCCCCTCAGGGCGATCCTGATCATCAGGACCGTCATGTCGCCTTTTGGTGCGAGAGCTCTGTTCTTGGCAGCTCGTCCGAGCAGACGATTCAAGGTCATCAACCAGCCATCGGTAGAGATTCTCCTCGACTGGGGTCCTTTCTTCGAGGGCTAGGAGACGAGAATTGAGAATGTCGTGAAGTTGGGTGATTAGGATGGTGTATGGATTGATAAGAAGGGAGATGGGGTTGGGGTGGTGATAATGGTTGGATAGGGGTATTTGTGGTGGGTTGTGGTGGTGAGGGAATGGGTTCAGACAGAGTGGCCTCAGAGACCGGTGTTTTCTCGATGTCCCGTCAGAAGTCTCGATGGCTTGTAGGACTCTCTCCATCAACCGATCTTCGAGGGAAGTAAGTGCGGTAGAGAGAGTTGCTTGTAGTCGGTCCTCCATCACGAACGATGACGCCTCCGGAGTGGAGCCAGCTAGGCGTTCCACTGTCACAACGTCAGAAAAGATTTCTGACGTGTCGCCTATGATAGGACTTATGATACCAGGAGAACTGAAGGCGCCCGTTGTCAACCCTGAAGGCACCACTTCGGTGGGTTGACCCGTTGTTGCTTCCGAAGATGTCGGTGAAGCAACGGGACTTCCATCCAATCGTGGAGATGAAACCATAAGGAATCATCTCTATGGATGTTGTGATAGGCTCGGTGTGATCCTGTGTAGTCGTCAAGACAGGCTGTTGAGGAGGCAAAGAGGGAGCGGTTGTAGTAGGCGAGGATGCAGACGGGACTTGGGATCTTCGTCGGCTAGAGTCCCTTCGAATTAGTCAACAGTACTCATCTGATTCGGTGGCTTCAGGTGAGACAACCATCGGAGGTGTTGGCACGTGCTTCAACCTCGGGCTCACTGGCTGCTACATCAGGCTCCTGAACCTCAGCTTCGGGCTCCTGTGCCTCCACGATTGGTTCTTGACTGATGGGCATCGGGGTAGGGTCCGTGGGGATGGACCGAACCATGACCTCGGTGATGGAGTTGTTCTGACAGTAGCATTGTCCTCCAACGGGTGGTAGGCGGGGAATCTCCAGATGTACTTCCATTCGATGCGTAATGAGCAAGGGGAACCATCAGATATAAGGCAGAAATTTGGCTTTCGACTTGGTCTCCCGTTAATGCATCTGGTCGGCCAGGTCATTCCAGATGAGTTAGGCCACGTCCTACGTTTTGGAGAAAACGACTCCATGGAAGATCTTTATTATATTCACGTTCGCCTGTCGAATCCCGACTGCTTTGGGGAGAGACATTTGTTGATGATCCCGAACAAAGTCTTCCATCGAAAACTGAAGTTTTTCGGCGCTTATTTTTGCGATCGAATAAAATCTTATCGAAAACTAAAGGTTTTTGCCGCTTAGTTTTGCGCTTGGATAAAATTTTATCGAAAACTAAAGTTTTTCGCCGCTTAGTTTTGCGATCGAATAAAATCTTATCGAAAAACTAAAGTTTTTCGCCGTTTAGTTTTGCGATCGAATAAAATCTTATCGAAAACTAAAGGTTTTTGCCGCTAAGTTTTGCGATCGAATAAAATCGAAAATTAAAGTTCTTCGACGCTACTGTTGGGATGAAAAGGATTTCAACCCTAAAAGTTTCAGAAATCGAACAGTCAAATTTTAAACTGCAAATTATGATTTTTCGAGAAACAAGATTTAATATGGACTCAATATGTTCGTAAACCAGTTCCGAACCCAAGTATTACGCAGTTTATCAACACATTTAAGTCTAAATTGCATGAAATCAGAAACAGATTTCTTAAACATGAGCTGTCGAAAAACTGAGAGTAAAAAATCGCTCGAAAAATATTAAATACGGATGCCATTCGTGATTTACGGAACTAAAATGCTAACATAATTTGGATTCTACCTTCAAAACCGGCGAATTTTCAGAAAAAATAAGGAGATTATTTGAGGAATTTGGGTTTCACCGTTTGAACTTTTCAGAGAATCGAAAACTTTTTCGTTTGAGTTTTTGCGTGTAAAAGAGTTTTTCGATCGAAAATTAGATAACTAGTTTTGGGCCGAGAAAATTTTTCTGGGCTTTTTTTGTTAGACCAGCGATCCTTTTTAGATAATTTTTTTTTTTACTTTTGCACCCTTAAATTTTGAAAGAAATTATACCAGAACTCCCCATAAGTTTCTGAAATAAATGCAATTAACTCCCAATGTTGATGAAATTCATCACTTGACTACTCGGATGAGCTCGAATTAATCTGTAACAGTTAGAAGAAAATGAGAAGTCGTAATTGCAAGTAAATCATTTAGGAGATAATAGCTAATATACATGTCCCCTCAACAAGTGCACATATAATGTTTGACAATTTTGCATAGATACACACATTCACCACAATATGCATATGAAAATTTAACAATATATGATATAAGCAAGAATAACACATTAATCAATTCAGCATAGATTCATGATCCCCTAATCATGCATATGAAAATTTGCGTCAACATGTGCTTTTCGTAAAATTTTGCATTTTGACAATTCCGTACCAATGCATGTACTAATGCATTAAAAAATGTGCGAAAATATTCTGGGGTCAGAATATGTCATTTTGATCATTATCACGCAAAAATTTCACATGACACATGGAATCATAATTTGCCATCAAATCATGTCACTTAAATAATATCCTTAGATTATAATATGAATCATTTCGACAACTCACGCATGGTTCGCTCATAGCACTCAATTTATTTTTATCATGGGGATAAATAGTATATATATCACTCACGGCAAAATTTTATCAATTAACCTGTTATCGTGACATATTTAATCAACTCACCAAGCGAAAGTCCATCAATTTGAATCAAAGGCACTTTCAAGAGATTAATATTTTAGGCTCTGACTTAGAAGGATAATAATTTGGAATTAGTGAGCTTAAAATTCTTCCTGTTAGGTCCTATTTTAATCAACTAACAATCAATCTAAGCATGAATTCTAGATATTCGAATAGGAAATCACGAGAATTACCTTCGGTCGAATATTGAGTTTGAAGATCGGGAGAGACAACCGATTAGAGAGTGGAAGTTTTCGATTGTATTTCTCTATCTAGAATGTGAATTCAATACTTTTCAATTTTTCTGAAATTTTTGTGCATTGATTTTTGTTGTGCACATGGTATATGTACCTCTATACATGGTATATTTACAAACTAGTCCTACACTAACAAAAATACGAGCTACGCCCCTAATTATAAGGATAACTAATTTAACAAAGCACAATTATATGTTTCTTCAACTCCCCTTTTGTGCTTGTTTTCTCTTCAGCTCCGTTTATCCTTGTCGGCCGTAGAACAATCTTCTCAATCCCAATGATGTCATGTAGTATCGGACAACATTCCTCAGCTCCAGTCTTTCGTTTATAGCATCCAGAAGCTCATTTAGGAGCGGGGTTTCTTCTTCACCAAGGTCTTCGAAGATCGTTTCTTCAGTGATCTCCGCCAACCTCTTCTTGATGTTCTTCCTCAGGAGCTTCAACGTCCCGTCATAGAATTTGTGAACGTCAGACTTCATCATCGCTCTCATCTTTTGAAGAGACTTTAGAATTATGCTTTGTTATTTTTTTATCCTTGTAATTAGGGGCGTAATTAGTAGTTTTGATAGTGTAGGACAAAATAGTAAATATACCATGTAAATAGGTATAAATACAATGTACACTATCAAAATCAATACAAGTTCATTTTCGGAAAAATCACAAGCATTGAATTCACATTCTAAGAGAGAGAAAAGCAATCGAAAAACTCTCTCTCTCTCAAGATCTTCCAAGAAGATATTCGACCGAAGGTAATTTGTAAGATTTATCATTCGAATATCTAGAATTCATGCTTAGATCGATCGTTAGTTGATATATGAGGACCTAACAATTGGAATCAGAGCCAATCGTGATCGCTTTTGGATTGGATTCGCGATTGTAACATCAAAATAATTTTCCAGATTTTTCGATCGAAAAACTCAAGTGAAATAGATTTTGATAATTGTGCTTAAAGTTTGCGAATTTTGTTGATGATCTTGCTGATTAAGTGATAGATTATATGTTAGGAATGATTTACGTACTGATTTCAATCGCTTAGAACGTCATATTAATTCAGATTTTCGATTTAGATCGATATTTGTGTTTGCGATTAAGTTTTGATTCCGATATGATATTCTTCATAATTGATATATTTTGCTGTAAAACGTGGTTAATCTTGTGTTTGTTCATATTCAGAACTAAGAAACGAGTGATTATCCAGAATTTTAGCTCATAACTTGAACCATTTGGTTGAATCTGGATTTTTCACTGTTACATTGAACTCGAAGGCTGTTCTTCGATCGTTTTTCGATCAAAAAACTTGGCTCGAAATTATTTTTTTCGAATAAGTTTGCAGCCGAGAAATTTTTCGATGACAAACACTGTTCTCGTGTGTTTTACTCAAATATAAGACTCAAAAACTATTATTTCGATAATTAGTTTTTCGATTCACATATAAATATCTTTTTCGAGCGTAATAAAGCGTATTTTTTCTCGACGGATACTGTTTTCGCTAAATAAATATCTAATTTTGACACGAAAAACTTGTCATAGTAAAACAAGTTTTTCGATCAAAAGATTTTCGATCATTTAAATTTTCGAGTCAAAATTTAGCAAAAACATATTTCGATCGAATAATTCACACTCGAAAAACTTTTAATCAACAATTTGAGTCAAACTTTAGGAAATTTTTCGATCACTCTTAATTTTTCGATTACAAATTTTTCGATAAGGTTTTTGCAATCAACATTTATTCGACAAATTATTTTTCGACAGGATATTTACTCTTCAAAACTCTTACGTTCGAAAAATAATTTTCGATAAATACCACGAAAAACTTATATGATCGAAAATCCTTTTCGATTAAAGGTTCGAAAATTTTAAATCGAAAACTTTATTGCTCGAAAAGGTTTTCGACCACTGCTCAAACACACACACATTTTACACTATTTTGAAAGAAATCAAAATTCGTAATTTTCAAAACATACGAAAAATATTTGTCTCCGAATTATCTTCTACGATACTCAAAATTTTCGATCTTAAATTCAAATTTCTTTAGCAAAATTTAAAATATCAATTCACATATCAAATATTTTTTGAAATCAAAACAATTTCTCTTCAACAACCGAAACATAAAGGGAAATTGTTTAAAGTAAGAAACAAACATTACTAACGAAGTTTGTCACTTGCGAAGCACTTTTACCATTTCGATTCCAAACTTTCACGAAGATCCTACCAATCAACTTCAAATGGATGCTTACTCACTCAGAAACGATGTCCGCCCTCCAATTCTACGAAGAGGCGAATACACCGTATGGAGAAGCCGATTCATGAACTTCTTGGAAACAAAAGAGCAAGCTACAAATTTGATATCTTCTCTTCAAGAAGGTCCCGCTCAATTTTGGCTCATCTAAGAAGGCGATGCCACCAATAATTCTCCCATTCCCGCAACTAGAAGACTCAAAATTCCTAGTGAATACACCGAGGGGGAGGGATTAAGAACAAAAGCGGATCTAGGACCAAAACTTTCCTAATGCAAGGAATTCCTAATGACATCTATATCCAAATAGATAGTCTATCTAATGCAAAAGTTATGTGGGATGAACTCCACAAAATGATGCAAAGAACCGAAGTCGGATTCAAAGCCAAGAAAGCCAATATTCTCACGGCCTATGACTCATTCAAAGCAAAGTCAGAGGAAAACGTTTATGAACTCTATCAACGTTATCTAACTCTTCTCAACGAGATGAGGAAGACAGAAATTTTCAAACATGGAGGTCAACATCCGATTTCTCTCTTCTCTTCAACCGGAATGGAAGAAAATATCCATGCAAATCTGTCAAAATAAGGATTTGGACGAAATGGATATCCACGCCGTCTTTGATAATCTCGCTCAACACAAAGAAGATATAAGCGAGATACAAAAAGAACTTAAGGGCAAGAAGATCGAAGACTCTATAGCTCTAGTCTCTGAAAGAAAAATGAGTCGATCTGACAAGGATAAAAACATCAAGTTGCCAAGTTCTTCAGAAGATGAAGACGATTCCGAATCGGACTTTGAATCAGACATGAAGGAGTTCAAGAAACAATTGGCTCTCATTACTAAGATGATGAGCAAAAAGTTTTATAAAAAGAAATCCTCCTCTTCGGCAAATAGACTTCGGGCATCAGGCTCCAAGCACAGGGAAAGACCGACCGAGTCACCAGAATCTAAAAACGCCAAAGAACCAAAAAAGTGCTATAATTGTGGTAAGATAGGGCACTTTGCCAGAGAATGCAAACTTCCCAAGAAAAAGGACGCCAACTACTACTCCAAAAAATTCCAACTAACTAAACAAAAAGAGGTTGGAGTAGCGTTGATGGCGGAACAAGAGCATTGGCTCGAAGATACCACAGATTCTGAAGACGAAAATCTTGCTCTAATGGCGTACCTTAACGACGCCTCAAACGATAATTCATCAAGGAGGTCAGATGATGAAGAAAAAGCATCCACATCATCACAAGAGGTAACGATGCCTAACTCTACATTATTAAACATGTTAGAATCTGTACAAATTAAGTGTTCTAACATGAAGAATGAGCGGAAGAGCAAAAAGGAATTAGAAGAAAGACTAGCCCTTAGTGAAAATAATTTTCAAAAGCAATTAGATAGAACAATTCACTTAGATATTCTCTTATCTAATGCTAAGAAACCATAACTAGTCTTGAATCTAGGATAGCTACCTCTGAAATAAAAATAAATGACCTTAGTAAAACTCTTAGTGATTGTCAGAGAGATTTAGAAATTTCTAGAAATAATTTTAAGGAAATCTCTGATGAACGTAAGAAGCTTTACTCTAGGATTAAAATTTTAGACAATCTTCTAACAAAAAGGGGGCAAACGGATCAGACTATATTTCTAAATCAAGCTCTTGATATAGAATTTTATAATCCTAAAGAAGGCTTAGGTTTTAACAATCCACGTAACTTGAAAAAGGTCAATGTCAAACAATTATATGATATCAAGTATATGGAATTAGGATTAACTTCTCTAATGGCCTTTACTAACTCTTCTGAAATAAATGCCTTAGAAGAATCTAAACGAAAAGTCACTAATAGGACTGATATCCCTTTTGGCTATACCGAATTGAATAACAGTTACAAGACACGGGAAATTAACATGTCTAGTGACTATAATTCAATATATCCTTTAGAAGATTTTCCTAAAGTTCTGGAAGAAAATTCCGATCATTTTCAAAATTCTACTTTCTGTTATATAGCTGCTATTATTAAGAAAATAGCTAATTTAAATGCTTCGTTAGAAACAGAAAGAAAGAATTTCAAAGCTGAAAAAAATGGGCTTTTATTGGAGATTTCTAATCTCAAAACTTCCTTAATTTTAAAATCATGTCCTCATTTTACTTTGAAAGAAAAATAATTAAATTAGGACATGATCAAATATAAGACAACACCTCCCATTATTTTAGAAAATATTTTAAAAGAAGATAAATCCTCTTTAAATAGCGTAAAGGGAGGTAAAGAGTCCTTAAATGCTTCAAAAAGGAAAAAGATTTTTTCTAACCCTTTTTCTACTCCATCCACAGGTAGAGTAGAAAAAGAGGTGAAGCATGCAAAGGAAAGAGTGCCTAGGATAGAATTTCAAAACAAAAGTGATAGAAAAGATTTACTTTCAAAATTTTCTTCTATATCAAAAACTATGGACACTCGTAAGGCGACAGTCGTTTCTAATTTTAATAATGTTGCTTCCACATATGAGTTAAAGGCTATTAATTTTGAAAGCTCAAATTTTGAAATCGTCTCTACTTCTAAAAATTTAAACCATCATTCTAAGACAAATGCAAATCGTAAGTCTCGACGGAAACAAGATCCGGCTATAAAGAAAGCTTATAGCTCGATACATTCTTGTCCTCATTTAAGGTATCCGGTCAAAGTACACTCAGCCAAACACCTTAAGAAACTAGCTAGAGAAAAGATTTTCTCATGCACTAAGACTAATAAGACATTTGTCCGCGCTGAAATTAACCTTCCATGTAAGGTTCAACCCAATGGGTTCCCAAGACACCATCTAGGCCAACACAAGCCCAAAAGGCCAAGCTGCCTAATAAGGTACCACTTAAACCAATTAATTCCAAGTTGGTTTGGGTACCTAAAAACATAAATAGTTTAGGAACCAAAAATGAACAAACCTTACTTACCAAATCTGCTAATCCAAGATGACCCATTACTAAGTGGGTACCTAAGTCTCTCTAAAATTTTTCTATGCAGATCCATCATGTGTGGTATTTAGATTCTGATTGCTCCACACACATGACGGGAAATCAAGAGCTGTTGAGCAACTACCAAGACCGTCACAACGGAAAAGTCAGATTCGACAACAACGATTCAGCTCCTATACTAAGCTTTGAAGATATTCTACTGCAGAATCTGACAATCAAAGATGTCTCTTACGTCCAAGGTCTTAAACACAATCTGTTTAGCATTGGACAATTCTGCGACAAAGGATTTCAAGTGGTGTTTCTAGCTGATCAGTGCAGAATTTTAAATAGTCAAAATCAAGAACTTCTAACAGGATCACGAAGATCAAATCTATACACCATCAATCTGACAACAGTTCGACCTTCGACAGCTGTTTGTCTCATCTCACAGACTACAATCAAGAGGAAAAGTTTATGGCATCAACGCTTGTCTCATCTAAATCTTACAGTTGTTCACAAACTCTCAATTAAAAAGTTGGTACACGGTCTACCAATTATTTCCATGCATCAAGAACATACTTGTTCAGCTTGTCAAATGGAAAAAATGAAGCGAGCATCACAAAATCAAGCAAGTTGCTTCTACATCTCGACCATTGGAATTAGTTCACATGGACCTTTGTGGACCAATGCGTACACAAAGTATCAACGGTCGTAAATATGCGTTAGTAATTGTCGACGATTATTTTCGCTACACGTGGACAAGATATATCCGAACAAAAGATGAGACTGGAGACTTGATAATCAGTTTTGTGAATACGACTCAGAATCTCCTGCAAAAGAAAATCCAAGTAATCCGGACTGATAACGGAACTGAATTGAAGAATCATCGTCTCAACAATTACTATCAGTCACTTGGAATTATTCAACAATTTTCAGCCGCTAAAACGCCTCAACAGAATGGAGTCGTAGAACGGAAGAACCGGATTCTTGTTGAAGCTGCACGAACAATGCTAATACATTCCGGTCTCCCTCATTTTCTTTGGGCCGAAGCAGTGAGGACCGCGTGCTTTACGCAAAATCGGACGATTATTCACAAACGCTTTGAAAAGACGCCGTATGAGATAATTAATCAAAGGATTCCGAATATCTCATTCTTTAAAGTATTCGAGTGCAAATGTTTTGTGGCCAATGATCGGGAGCATCGAAGCAAGTTCGACCCTAAAGCATTCGAAGCCGTCTTCGTTGGATATTCATCCACTTCTAAAGCATATCGCGTCTCTATCAAGTCTTTGTGTACTATCTTGGAAAGCTACAACGTCACTTTTCAAGAAGTGACAGATTTGGCTTCTGAACAAAACAGTTTAGAACCCGAGCTTATAGGCGTGTTGGCACAAAGTCAACAACTTTTGACAACTTCTACCTCAAAGTCGAGAAGCGATTCCCGCTGACCTAGAAGATTTGGACTTTCTATTTGAACATTTTTATCGGAACGAGTCTCAAATGCCTGTTTCGTCTCATTCTATACCAAGCAGTGCTCCTTCTCCCTCAATGGAAGAAATTCAAATTGAGACTCCTAATCTTCAAATTTCGAGAAATGTTACGGATTCTCCTAATTCTGAATCTTCAACTAGTGCTGCAGCTCCTACAAATGCAGATGAGAAAACTCCTTCCAATTCAACCTCAGAATTGAATTTCCCAACTACGAATGATCAGCCTATCAATTTCGGATGTCTCGATCTACAAACCATTGAAGGATCTACTTCGGTTCTTCCTCATGAACGCAAATGGACTCGAGCTCATCCTATTAATCAAATAATCGGTGATCCTTCAAGTGGAGTACGCACTTGGACGTCTACACAAAACGAATTATTAACATGCTTCTTCAGCCAAAACGAACCAATCAAGGTAGCCGAAGCCCTCAAAGACCCGGATTGGGTAATCCCGATGCAAGATGAACTCAACCAATTCGAGCGTTTACAAGTTTGGACATTAGTTCCTCGACTGCAAGGAAAAATAATAATTGGAACTAAATGGGTTTTCAAGAATAAGAAGAACGAGAATGGTGAAGTAATCAGGAATAAAGCACGACTCGTAGCCA
Source organism: Linderniella brevidens (assembly GCA_004919715.1). Classification (NCBI taxonomy): domain Eukaryota; kingdom Viridiplantae; phylum Streptophyta; class Magnoliopsida; order Lamiales; family Linderniaceae; genus Linderniella; species Linderniella brevidens. Next base: position 13,451,748 of record SWDC01000148.1, read on the forward strand.
AGGGGTACAATCAACAAGAAGGAATTGACTACGACGAGACGTATGGTCCGGTTGCACGTATCGAAGCAATTCGACTATTTCTAGCATACGTGGCTCATAAAGACTTCAAAGTCTATCAAATGGATGTTAAAACCGCCTTTCTCAACGGTGTGTTAAAGGAAGAAGTCTACGTCGCTCAACCCAAAGGGTTCGTGCATGAGAATCATCCCGATCATGTCTATCGATTGAACAAAGCTCTCTATGGACTAAAACAAGCCCCTCGTGCTTGGTATAATGTCCTAAGCGAATTCTTAGTCAAGTCCAACTTCCTAAGAGGCACCATCGATACGACACACTTCATCAAAAGACAAGGCAAAGACCTGATGATCGTTCAAGTTTACGTAGGTGACATCATCTTCAGCTCGACGAATGAACGTCTCTGTCAAAAATTTGGTGAACTCATGAAGACCAAATTTGAGATGAGCTTAATGGGAGAACTCCAATTCTTTCTTGGACTACAAGTGAAGCAACTCGAAGATGGAATCAAGACAAGAGCACACAGATGAATACTCCCATATCAACAAACTGCAAATTGGATGCTGATCCGTCTGCCAAGGCAGTCAACATCACAACCTATCGGAGCATTATCGGATCTCTTCTTTACTTGACGTCCAGCCGACCCGACATCATGTTCGCCAATTGTCTCTGTGCTCGTTATCAAGCTGACCCAAAGGAGTCCCACATGCATGCAGTCAAGCGAATTCTACACTATCTCAAAGGAACTCCCAACTTAGGGATATGGTATCCTAAAAATACTAATTTTAGATTAATTGGCTATACTGACGCTGATTATGCAGGTTGTCGAATGGACAGAAAAAGCACGTCTGGCGGAGCACAATTTTTAGGCGAAAAGTTGGTCTGCTGGTCCTCAAAGAAGCAAAATTGCGTGTCAACCTCGACGGCAGAGGCGGAGTACGTCGCGGCTGCCAGCTGTTGCGAACATAATTACGCGATTACGGGTTTGAATTTAATAACATTCCCATTTACAGTGATTCTCATAGTGCTATTGCCATAACTTGCAATCTTGTTCACCATTCACGCACGAAACACATAGATATTCGCTATCATTTTATAAAAGATCATGTAGAAAAAGGCATTATAGATATGTATTTTGTAAAAACGGCTCCAACTTGCCGACTTATTCACTAAGGCATTGGATGAAAAACGATTCCAATTCCTTATTGCTAAATTAGGCATGTTGAATCTCAATCTTACTTGAAAAGTGCTTTACATGCTCTATTATGCTTTTATACGATATTCTATGTGCTTCTGAATATTCTTTGATTATCTTGCGTGACTCTATCCTTCAATTTTTTTACAAAGAAAAATAAAAATAAAATAGTATATAAATATAATAATCATAATAACATTAAAAAAAATGGGGTGACGATAATTTTGCCTATTTTGAAATACTCACAAAAATATTTCTTTGATATATGATTAAGTACTTTGTCTAAAAATTCATGTGACTTTCTCTTATTCAAATAGCCTAGTTTGTTTCACTAGACAAAAAGCCACATCATGTATGTGAGAATTTGAGCCTCAATATTTTTATTATTGAGTGTGTCACACTTCAAATGACTATCTTTTCATTTGTACTTCGTAGCTTCATTCTTGCTTTTGTGTTTAGGAAATTCCTCACTATGCCCAAATTATAAATCCTTTACTTTTACCTGTAGAAATCCACTTTGAGCCTTCTCCGACATTCTTTTTCTTATGAAACCTGAAGAGAATATTAGAATTGTGATCTATTGTTTCATTATCCTGGTAATTAAAGGCATAATTAGAAGTTTTGATAGTGTATGACCTAATAGTAATTATACCTAACATATAGGTATAAATATGATGTAAACTATCAAAGTTAATACACGTTTTATTATTCAGAAAAATACAAATATCGAATTCATATTTTAAATGAGAGAACACGTTCGAGAAACTCGAAAAAGCTAACAACCTCTCTCAAGATCTTCAACTCGGATATTCGATCGAACGTAATTCGTAAGATTTCTTACTCGAATACCGAGAATTCGTGCTTAGATTGCTTGTTGATTGATGAATCAGGACCTAACAATTGGTATCAAGAGCAAATCCTGATTGATTTTAGATAGAATTCGCAATTTTCAGATCAAAATAATTTTCCAGATTTTTCGATCGAAAACTCACGTGATTTATATTTTGATCAATATGCTTAATTGTGCGAATTTTGCTGATTAAGTGATAGATTATTAGGATTGATTTACGTACTGATTACAATCGCTTAGAACATCATATTAATTCAGATTTTTGATTTAGATCGATTTTTGCGTTTGCGATCAAGTTTTGAGTCCGATCTGATCTTCTTAAATCTCGATATATTTTGCTATTAAACGTGGTTGATTCTGTGTTTGTTCCTACTTAGAACTGTTAAATGAGTGATTATCCAGAATTTGGGCAGCTAAATTGAACATCTCGATTGAATCTGGAATTTTCACTGTTACATTGAACTTAGTTGTTCTTCAATCGAAAAACTTGGATCGAAAAATATTTTTCGACTAAGTTTGCAGCCGAGAAATTTTTCGACGACAAACACTATTTTCGAGTGTTTTACTCAAATTTAAGACTCGAAAAACATTATTTAAATAATTAGTGTTTCGGTATAAATACCTTTTTCGAGCGAATAACTTTTTCGATCCAAAATTAGCTAAAACATATTTTCGATCGAAAAATATTCCATCGAAAAATTTTACAGTCAACAATCTGAGTCAAACTAAAAACAAAGTTTTTCGATCACTAGTAATTTTTCGATCACAAGTTATTCGATAAGAGTTTTTGTGATCAACATAGTTTTTCGACAAAATATTTTTCGATAAGATCATCTTTTCAACATTTTTCCGAAAAATATTTTTCGATAAACATATAACTAAATCCTTAAACGTTCAACAAACTTTTTCGATTAAAAAGTTTAATATTTTTAAATCATCGAAAAACATTTCGCCCACTGCATTTAAAAGAAATCAAAAATTGTGAACTTCAAAACCTACGAAATATATTTGTCTCTGAACTATCAATTTTGATACTTAATATTTTCGATCAATAATTCAAATTTCTTTAACAAATCTTGAAGTATCAATTTTTACTTACCAAATATTTTCGAAACCATAACAATTTCTCTTTCACGACCAGATCATAGGTTCAAAAAGGAAATTATTTAAAGTACGAATCAAATATTTCTAACTTAGTTTGTCACTTGTGAAGCATTTTTCATTACGATTCCAAACTTTCACGAAGATCCTAACAATCAACTAAAATGGATGCTTACTCACTTGGAAATGACGTCCGCCCTCCAATTCTTCGAAGAGGCGAATACACGGTATGGAGAAGTCGGTTCATGAACTTCTTGGAAACGAAAGATCAAGCCATAAATTTGATCGCGTCACTTCAAGAAGACTTAAAGTTCCCGGTGAATACACCGAGGGGGAGCGTTTAAGAGCCAAGCAGATTTGAGAGCCAAGACTTTCCTAATGCAAGGAATACCGAATGACATCTATATCAAAAAGATAGTCTATCGAGCGCAAAGGCAATGTGGGACGAGCTCCACAAGATGATGCAACGAACCGAAGTTGGAGTCAAAGCAAAGAAAGCAAATATTCTAACAGCTTACGACTCTTTCAAAGCCAAGACAAAGGAATCAGTTTATGAACTCTATCAAAGATATCTAACTCTTCTTAATGAAATGAGGAAGATAGATATATTCAAGACCAACATGGAGGTCAGCATCAGATTTCTTTCTTCTCTTCAACCGGAGTGGAAGAAAATATCCATTCAAATCCAACAAAATAAGGATTTGGACGAAATGGATATCCACGCCGTCTTTGATAATGTCGCCCAACATGACGAAGATATAAGCGAGATCCAAAAAGAACTAAAGGGCAAGCAGATCGACGATTCTATAGCACTTGTCACTGAAAGAAAGCCAAGTCGATCTCGAAAGGATAAAAGTATCAAGCTGCCAAGTTCTTCAGAAGATGAAGTAGAATCTAACTCAGACTCCGAACTTGATATGAAGGAGTTCAAGAAACAGTTAGCTCTCATTTCTAAAATGATGAGTAAAAAGTTTTACAAAAAGAAATCCTTGTCTTCGGCCAATAGACTTCGGACATCTAGCTCCAAGCAAAGGGAAAGACCGGCCGAGTCCTCAGAATAAAAAAATGTCAAGAACCACAAAAATGTTATAATTGTGGAAAGATCGGACACTTCTCTAGGGATTGCAAACTACCCAAGTAAAAGGACGCCAACTACTACTCCAAAAAATTCCAATTCACTAAACAGAAAGAGGCTGGAGTAGCACTGATGGCAGAACAAGAGCATTGGCTGGAAGACACCACAGATTCTGAAGACGAAAATCTTGCACTTATGGCATACCTCGACAACGCTTCAAATGATGACCCATCAAGGAGGCCTGACGAAGACGACGACAAAGCATCCTCTTCGTCACAAGAGGTACAAATGTCTAATTCCAAATTATCAAACATGTTAGAATCGTTACAGCTTAAGTACACTAACATGAAAATTGAGCGGAAACGAACAAAGAAATTAGAAGATAAACTAGCTTTTAGCGAAAGCAATTTCCAAAAGCAATTAGATAAGAAAATTCATCTCGAAATTCTCTTATCTAACGCTAATGAAAAAATCTCTAGTCTTGAATTAACCATAGCTACCTCTAAGACAAAAATTACTGAACTTAATACGATTCTTATCGATTGTCAGAGAGACTTAGAAATTTCTACAAATAATTTCAAAGAAATTTCTGACGAACGTAAGAAACGTTAGATGATCTTCTCATAAAAAGGGGTCAAACGGATCAAACGATATTTCTAAATCAACCTCTTGATACAGAATTTTATAATCCTAAAGAGGGCTTAGGTTTTAATAATCCCTGTAATTTGAAAAAGGTCAATGCTAGACAATTATACGATATCAAGTATAGGGGATTAGGTTTAACTTCTCTAATGGCATTTACTAATTCTTCCGAAAAAAATGTTTTAGAAGAATCTAAACGACAAGCAACTGATAGGACTAACATTTCTTTTCACTACATCGACTTGAATAATAGTTACAAGAAAGATAGCTGATTTAAACACTTCCTTGGAAACAAAAAGAAAGAATTTCAAAGCTGAAAAGAACGAACTTTTACAAGAGATTTCCAATCTCAAAACTTCCTCTACTTTAAAAAATTGTCTTGATCTTGTTTTGAAAGAAAAATCTTTAATGAAGGACAAGATTAAATCTAAGAAAAAGTCTCCCATTATATTTCAAAATATTTCAAAAGAAGATAAATCTTCTTTAAAAATTGTAAAGAGAGAAAACGAATCCTTAAATGCTTCAAAAAGGAAAAAGATTTTTACTAACTCTTTTTCTACTCCATCCACAAGTAGAGTAGTAAAAGAGGTGAAGCATGCTAAGGAAAGCGTGCCTAGAATAAAATTTCAGAAGAAAAATGATTTGTTATCTATTTCTTCTATGTCAAAAGCTAAGGACACTCGTACGAAGACAGCCATTTCTAGTATTGTTACTTCAACTTATTCGTTAAAGCCTATTATTTTTGAAAGCACAAACTTTGAAATTGGCTCTACTTCTAAAAACAATCTTCATCATTCTAAAACAAATGCAAGTCTTAAGTCTCGTCAGAAACAATATCCAACTTTTAAGAAAGCTTATAGCTCCATATATTCTTGTTCTCACCTAAGGTATCCAGTACACGTACATTCAGCTAAACACCTTAGGAGACTAGCCAGAGAAAAGATTTTCTCCAACAATAAGACAAATCAGACATTTGTTCGTGCTGAAATTAACCTCCCATGTAAGGTTCAACCACAATGGATTCATAAATCACCACCTAGGCAAACACAAGCCAATAAGGCTAAATTGTCTAAAGAGGTACTACTTAAACCAACTACTTCTAAGTTGGTTTGGGTACCTAAGCATTCTCATAATTTAGGAACCAAAGATGAACAAACCTTAATTATCAAATCTGCTAATCCGAGAGGACCCATTCAAAAGTGGGTACCTAAGTCTAACTAATATCTTTCTATGCAGATCCATCATGTGTGGTATTTAGATTCTGGTTGCTCCACACACATGACGGGAAAACAAGAACTGTTGAGCAACTACCAAGATCGTTACAACGGCAAAGTCCGATTTGGCAACAATGACTCAGCTCCCATACTCGGATTTGGAGACATTTTACTGCCAAATTTGACAATTAAAGATGTCTCTTACGTCCAAGGTCTCCAGCACAATCTGTTCAGCATAGGACAATTCTGTGACAAAGGATTTCAAGTAGTATTCTAGCTGAATAGTGCAGAGTTTTGAATAGTCAGAATAAAGAGTTTCTCACAGGATCACGAAGAGCAAATCTATACACAATCAATCTGACAACAGTTCGACATTTGACAGCTGTATGCCTCATCTCTCAGACAACAATCAAGAGGAACATTTTATGGCATCAACGTATGTCTCATCTAAATTTAAAAACTCTTCACAAACTTAGTGTTAAAAAGTTTGTCAACGGTCTGCCAACAATTTCTACTAACCAAGAGCATCATTGTTCGGCTTGTCAACTGGGTAAATTGAAGCTAGCTTCACATAAAATCAAGCAAGTTGCTTCTACATCTCGACCCTTAGAGTTACTTCACATGGACCTTTGTGGACCGATGCGTACACAAAGTATTAACGGTGGAAAATATGTGTTAGTCATTGTCGACGATTATTCTCACTACACATGGACAAGATATCTCCGAACTAAAGATGAGACTGGATACTTGATATAAAGCTTCGTGAATACAACTCAGAATCTCCTGCAAAAGAAAATCCAAGTAATCAGAACAGACAACAGAACTGAATTCAAGAATCAGCGTCTCAACAACTTTTATCAATCACTTGGAATTATTCAACAATTCTCAGCCGCAAAAACACCTCAACAAAATGGTGGCACAAGGTCAACAACTTTCGGCAACTTCTACATCAACAACAAATGAAGCAATTCCCGCTGACCATGAAGATTTAGATTCTCTATTCGAACATTTTTATCGGAACAAGTCTTAAATGCCAGCTTCGTCTCACTCAACACCAAGCAGTGCCCCATCTCCCTCAATGGAAGAAATTAATTTTGAGACTCCTCTTCTTCAAAATCCGACAAATGTTGGAGAGTCTACTAATTCTGAATCTTCATCTAGTGCTGCAGCTCCTACAAATGCAGATGAGGAAATTCCTATATATTCAACATCTGAATTGAATTTCCCAACTATGAATGATCAACCCGTTAATTCAGGATGTCTCGATCTACAATCCAATGACAAATCTACTCCAGCTATTCCTCACGAACGCAAATGGACTCGAGCTCACCCCACTGACCAGATTATCGGTAATCCTTCAAGTGGTGTACGTACTAGGACATCTACACATAGCGGTTTATTCACATGCTTCCTAAGCTCTTAAAGACCCGGATTGGGTAATTGCGATGCAAGATGAACTCAACCAGTTCGAGCGTCTACAAGTTTGGACATTGGTTCCTCGACCACAAGGCAAAACTATAATTGGAACTAAATGGGTTTTCAAGAACAAGAAAAATGAGAACGGTGAAGTAATCAGGAATAAAGTACGGCTCGTTGCTAAGGGATACAATCAACAAGAATGAATTGATTACGACGTGACGTATGCTCCGGTCGCCCGTCTTGAAGCTATTAGCTTATTTCTAGCATACGCGGCTCACAAAGACTTCAAAGTATATCAAATGGACGTCAAAACAGCCTTTCTCAACGGCGTATTAAAAGAAGAAGTCTACGTCGCTCAACCCGAAGGGTTCATGCACGAGAACCATCCTGATCATGTCTATAGATTGGAAAAAGCTCTCTATGGACTAAAACAAGCCCCTCGTGCTTGGTATGATGTTCTGAGCGAATTTTTGGTCAAATCCAACTTCATCAGAGGAACAATCGATACGACTCTCTTCATCAAAAGGCAAGGCAATGACTTGATGATCGTTCAAGTTTACATTGATGACATCATTTTCGGATCGACGAATGAACGTCTCTGTCAGAAATTTAGTAATCTCATGAAGACCAAATTCGAGATGAGCTTAATGGGAGAACTCCAATTCTTTCTTGGATTACAAGTCAAGCAACTCCATAATGGCATCTTTATCAGTCATACCAAATATATCCGAGATATTCTGAAGAGATTTAATCAATACAAGAGCACCCCAATGAATACTCCTATGTCTACTAATTGCAAACTGGATGCTGATCCGTCTGGAAAGGCTGTCAACATCACCACTAATCAGAGCGTCATCGGATCTCTTCTCTACTTGACATCCAGCCGACCCGACATTATGTTTGCAACTTGCATATGCGCCCGCTTTCAAGCCGACCCAAAGGAGTCCCACATGAATGTCGTCAAGAGGATTCTACGATATCTCAAAGGAACTCCAAACTTAGGGCTTTGGTATCCTAAAAATACTAACTTTCGACTTATTGGTTATAATGATGCTGACTATGCAGGATGTCGAATGGACAGAAAAAGCACGTCTGGCGGAGCACATTTTTAGGCGAAAAGTTGGTCTGCTGGTCTTCAAAGAAACAAAATTGTGTATCAACATCGACGGCTGAGGCGGAATACGTTGCGGCTGCCAGCTGTTGCTCGCAGATTCTATGGATGCGGACACAACTACGCGATAACGGGTTTGATTTCATTAAATTCCCATTTATAGTGATTCTCAAAGTGCTATAGCCATTACTTGCAATCATGTTCATCATTCATGCACGAAACACATAGATATTAGATATAATTTTACAAAAGATCATGTAGAAAAAGGCACGATAGATATGTAATTTGTTAAAACGGAGCTTCAACTTGCCGACTTATTCACTAAGGCTTTGGATGAAAAACGATTCCAATTCCTTATTGCTAAGTTAGGCATGTTGAATCTCAATCTTACTTGAAATGTGCTTTACATGCTTCTTAATATTCCTTGATTATTTTACGTGACTCTATCTTTTAATATTTTTTTTACATAAAATTAAAAAAATATATATATATATAAATATATATATATATAAATAGTAAAAATAATAAAAAAAATGGGGGATGACGATAATTTTGACTATTTTTGAAACTAGTCACAAAAATATCTCTTCGATATATATGATTAAATTCTTTGCCTAAAAATTCATATGACATTCTTTTATTCAAAAGAACTTTGTTTGTTTCACTCGACACAAAGTCACATCATGCATGTGAGAATTTGAACCTCAATATTTTTTAGAGTGTCACACTTCAAATGACTATCAGTTGGTTTGTACTTCGTAGCTTCATCTTGCGTTTGTGTTTAGTTTGTCATGAAAATGATAAGGGCATATTAGGAAATTCCTCATTTGGCCTAAATTATATATCCTTTACTTTTTCCTCTAGAGATCCCCTTTGAACCTTCTCCGACATTCTTTTGTCTTTATCAACACCCGATTAAGCCTTCAACATTATAAAAATGATTCGGGGTTACTCAGTCAAGAAAAAGAGGGGGAGAGCAAAAGTGATGCACATTATGCATTTCTCAATCATTATAGTAGAGAAACACTGATCTCACTGCGAACTTCTCCTAGATAATCTCGTATACTCCTAGAAGAGAAGCACCTTGAAGTGAACTTCTCCAATGATAATCTAGATCATATATAGAGAAAACGAGAAGAGAAGCACAGTCTTGGGTTCGAACTCCATAACTGTGAAAACATTCTAAAGGAACACAGTCTCGACCCAAAATCAAAGAAGATCTCATCTCTCAAAGCCTTGAAAAGAAATTACTAAAGAAGGGAAAAGCAAAAGGATCATAACATAATTTCACAGAAAGGGCCACTGGAAGAGAAGAATTTTTAAGCTCACTAACCAAAAATTCATACCCCTTTAGTCAGAGCCTAAAAAGAATCCCTTAAAAGTCCCTTTGATTCAAAATGACGAACTCTCACTTGGTAAGTTGATTAAAAATACTACGATAACAATTTAATTGATATAAATTTGTTGTGATGGTAAGAGTGATATATCTACTAAAAATCTAATTGATAAAAATAAATTGAGCGATATGAGCGAAACTTGCGAGAGTTGTCGAAGTGATTCATACTATGCCCTTAGAATACTAGTTTAGTTACATGATTTTATGGCAAATTAATGTTTTATATGTCTTGGAAATTTTTGTGTGATAATGTTCAAAATAAATAAATCTGACCCCGAAACAAAAATATTTTTAAATCGCACATTTCAAATGCATTAATAGATGCATTGGTTCAGAATTGATAAAATGCGATTAACTATTTTGAAAAAACGCAATATTTTTAATGAAACTATGCTGAATTGCTTAAAATGCATTACATGTACTTAAATCGGAAATTTTCATATGCCAATTTGTACTGAAAATATGCGTAGGTACTAAAAAGTTTATTCATGCAATTGTTGAGGGGAAGTTTTATATGAGAATTTGTTATTATCTTCGACACTCGGAAAACATGAATTCTAACATTTTTAAGCCTCGCAGAAAACTTAGAGATCATTCGAGGAGTCAAATGTTGAATTTCATCAACATTAGCATATAATTTCATCTCTTTCAGAAATACAGGGAGTACTAAGCATTTTATTTTTGGGTTAATTCATAAATTATTTTTTTTCTTCAGACTTGAATTTATCTAAAGCCCAAAATTATTTTTTTTACGGCCCAAATAAATTTTTACTTTACCCGATCGTAAAGTATTAATATCACTTTATCGATCGAAAAACTCTCTCACACGCTACACATTCCCAATCGAAAAACTTTTCGACTTCTACGAACTCTTCGAACCGACTTCGGCGATTCAAACCAAATCCCCCAATATTCGAAATTTTTAGATTAATCTTGCCGATTTCGAAGGTAGAAACTTGTTCCGAATCATTTTCTGTTAAAAAACATCCGATTCTCAAGCATTTTCACGAAAAACATTTGACGAAAGTTCATGTTTATATTTTCGACGAAAACTGGTTTTTCGACCCTCAAATCAAAGTGTTTAAACTCGACCTTTTGGGTTAAAAATCATGATATTTTGATTCGCCACTGTTTTCTGAACATTCTGAACCCAGATCAACTCATGATTTACTCAGAAATCGAAGATTATGTTTTACATTTTTACTATTTGATTTGAAAATTTTCGATCGAAGAAGTTTGTGTCGCAAACAGTGTCGTCGAAGAACTTTAGTATTTTATTCGATCGCAAAATTCAGCGTCGAAAACCATTTGTTTCGATATTCTTTTATTCGATCGAAAAACTACGCGGCAAAAAAAAATTAATTTTTCGAGTATATTTTATTCGATCGCAAAAGTCATCGGCGAAAACTTTAAGTTTTTCGATATTCTTTTATTCGATCGCAAGACTACGCGGCGAAAAACTTAAGTTTTTCGATAATTTTTTATTCGATCGAAAACTTACTCAGCGAAAAACTATTGTTTTCGATAACATTTTATTCGATCGTAAAAATCATCGGCGAAACTTGAGTTATTCGACACATTTTTATTCAATCGCAAAATTTACCGATCGAATAAACTGTTAGTCGAATAAAAACACGCTGAAAAAGACTTAGAAAATTTTTCAAGACTTAAAAAATTTTCGTTCGCAAAATTTACCGATCGAATAAATTGTTACTCGAATAAAAACACGCTTCTAAGACTTAGTCAATTTTACAAATCTTTCAAAATTTTCACTAAGTCTTTCGAACATAAACCTTAAAACATACAATTCTTCTCTAAATTCATTCTTAATCCAATTTATTCACATATGAAAATTTATCGACTAATGAATCTTATGTTATTTTTCCAGATATGGCAACTCCCAACTACCCTCATATCTACTCCTCTGGAAGTTATATGACAGTCCAAGACAACAACTTCCAACTGGACCTAACGACGTTTCGGTGTCCGGATGAAGTCATAATTTCCATCCTCAAAGGACACCCTCTATGGCCAGCCTTGACGATGACGTCCACCGTACCAATGGTCTATCTCCAGCAATTCTGGGGATGTATGAAGAGTTTCGTCAACGGCGATAGCATAGACTATATGACAATGCTCAACACAAGACATATCGCCCTGACAAAAAATCTGATGGCCATGGTGCTCGATCTCTCGCACTACGATGAATATGATCAACTTCCAACAGATGCGGAGATCGTAGAAGACATGCTCCAGATGGGATACAAACCTCCGCTAACCAAATTGGCGAACTTTCAAAATAGCGGGATTCCCCATCCGTGGAAGACATTGTTCGGCATCATCAACAAATGCCTCTCCCCAAAACACTCCGGCTTCGACAAGGCGAACGGGAACATTCTTCGCATTTTTCACGGAGTGGTCTTCTCCAAAAGATATGACGTGGCTCAGCTGATTTGGAATGATCTAGCGGACCAGATGCGTCAGAGGGAGACAAAGTTGAAGGCCAGATCTCTTCTTTATGTACGGTGGTTCCCGGTGCTGATCTCGCACTTCATGGAACTCCATCCAGAGATCCCGAGACTACAACCAATTGCGGAATACACACCGCCATGCCTTCGATTTTTTCATAACCCGAAGGCCGCCGATCTAGCACTCCAACCAATGCTGATCCCATTGGAGCTGCTCCGATTAGCTGATCCAACTGAAGAGGCATACCAAGACTACTGCCAGAACAACTCTATCACAGAGGCGATGGTACGTGCCTTGGATCCAGCTCCGGCACCTTCTCAAAGGGAATCCTTGGTGACAACAACGGAGCTCGAAGCCACGACTCAGGAGATTGAACCTGAAGGTGTCCCACAAGATATCTCTCCTGAGGCAACTGATTCTAATGAAGCACACAGACTCCAACGAAGAGGCCCTCGCCGACAACAACTCTCGGCCTCGTCTGCAGTGCCTTCACTCATACCAGCTTCGAAGCCAACACATCCACCACCAAGAGATCAGCCTACTAAACAGATTCAAATTGAATCTGTCTCAACACCCATTGAGGTGATACCTATTGTATTATCTCAAGGATTGGATGGAAGCCTTATTGGACCCCCGATATCTTCGGAGCCAACAATAGGCCAACCCATTGAAGTTGTGACTTCAGGGTTGATAACGGATGTCCTTGAATGTTGCGGAACTTCAAGACCTACTCTAGACGGCACATCGGAAGTCTACTCCGATGTTGTGACAGTGGAGCGCTTCCCTGGCCCCACTCCACCAATGTTCGTGACGGAGCACAGGCTACAAGAAGCGCTCTCCACAACTCTATCTTCTCTAGAAGATCGTCTGATGGACCGTATGCTCCATGCTCTCGAGACTTACCGAAGAGACACCGGGAAAACACCAGTCACAGAAGCTGCTCCGACCGACACTCAAACCACCCCCGTCTCCTCACCACTTCCTACCACCACTCTACACACCCCACTACAACCAATCCTCACCACCCCAACTCCCTCACCCTCACTTATCAATCCCTACACCATCCCGATCACCCAGCTTCACGATATCCTCATCTCACGCCTCCTCGCCCTAGAGACCAGATCTCCCGCTGAGGAGAGTCTCTACAAAAGGTTAATACATGAACCAGAGCCGCCAGCACAAACAACGTGCTGAGAAGAAAGCTCCCGCACTAAGCGTAGACATGACGATCCCGATGATCCGGATCATCATGAGGGGGAGAAACGACAACGAACTACACGGAGCGGCCGTGGATTGAGTCAAACACAGACAAAGACTCAAGAAGCTGGAGGATCGTCCTCACACCCACCAACCACACAATCTCAAACCCGCCAACAAACAACCACACCTCCCACCATATCCCAAACACTAACCCTCTCTCCTACAAATCCAAACCTCCCCCAAGTCCATCAAGAAGCAGTTGCCTACGATCCACATCTGATCGTAGATGACTACATCCTAAACGAGAAGTGGATGACGCAATGAGAACCAGAGGAAGCTGCTCAAGCTCGACTCTCCAACGTCAGATACTTCTTACAACAAGTTTCAGTGGACTTGGTGCTGCTTGAAGAAGAACTTCAAGAAGGCGAGAACTACAGTTCTGCCCTCCCAGAGCTACCCGAAATGATAAGGCTCAGAGTCGACTCTCCTCCCCGTCTATCAAAAGGGACAGTTAGAGTCGAGACGCCATGGGAGAACCTCAGAATTGAAGTCCCGTTCATTGAAGACGTAAGAAAGCAGATTTGGAGGGCTACAAACAAAATCAAGAAGCTCAATGAACTTAACCTAAGGGGCATCTCACACTGGGAATATAGGAAGAAAATGAAGCATATCTTCAGGCTCAATTATCTCGGACCCGATCGAAGTGGCATTCCAGCTGATCATTTGAAGGAAAACTTCAAGAACATGCCACCGATTCTCCAACTTGTTGGAGTCTCGCATACGATCGGAAGATATCCAACCCCTGTCTACATCATTGAGCGAGCGGACAACAACCACCGAGAAGAGATAGATGAAAGCTATCTCCCATTCCTTCCACCGGATGAGGTCTACCAATTATACCAAATGTACAAGACGCATCCTGGATATATCAAGACTGAAGGACTCGAAGGGCTTAAAAGATTCATGGTGCGGCAGATCAAATATCACACCGCACACGACCTTCAAATAGCAATAGAGAACAACATGAAGAAGGTCAACATGGAATCTCCGCTCATGAAGGGCTTCCCACTCAACAACTTTCCCGAGAACTATATCTTCAAGCTACCTGGCCTCGCCATAACCTATCTAAATCCAGTCATTGGAAAGACAAGGGCTATGATGAAGTCAGAAGTCCATAAGTTCTGCGACGGAACGCTAAAGTTAGTGAGGAAGAACATTCAGAAGAGATTGGGAGAGATCACCGAAGAGACAATCTTCGAAGATCTTTGTGAAGAAGAGGCCCCACTCTTGAACGAACTTCTAGATGCTATAAATGAGAGATTGGAGTTGAGGAATGTTGTTCGACGCTACGAGACAGCATTGGGATTGAGGATGTCTTTTTACGCCCGACAAGGATAAAAGGAGCTGAAACGAAGACAAGCACAAAGGGGGAGATTGAAGAGAATATTAGAATTGTGCTCTATTATTTCATTATCCTGGTAATTAGGGGCGTAATTAGAAGTTTTGATAGTGTATGACCTAATAGTAATTATACCTAACATATATGTATAAATATATGATGTACACTATCAAAGTTAATGTACGTTTTATTATTCAGAAAAATACAAGTATCGAATTCATAATTTAAACGAGAGAACACGTTCGAGAAACTCGGAATAGCTAACAACCTCTCTCAAGATCTTCAACGCGGATATTCGACCGAACGTAATTCGTAAGATTTCTTACTCGAATACCGAGAATTCGTGCTTAGATTGCTTGTTGATTGATGAATCAGGACCTAACAAAACCCGATCAAGCCTTTAACATTATTTCCAAAGTTTTGGGGTTGCTCAATCAAGAAAAAGAGGGGGAGAAAAAGAGATACAAGTTCAATCATTATAGAAAAGAAACATGGATCTTGCTGTGAACTTCTCCTAGATAATCTCGTATACACCTAGAAGAGAAGCACCTCGAAGTGAACTTCTCCAACGATAATCTAGATTTTATAGAGAAAACGAGAAGAGGAGCACGGCCTTGGGTTCGAATTCCATAACTGTGGAACCTTCAAAAGGAACACGGTCTCGGCCCAAAAAGAAGATATAATCTCTTAAAGCTTTGTAAAGAAGACGTGAGTTATCTTGAACAAGAAAAGCTAAAGGATCATAAATGAATTTCAAAAAGGGCCCTGGAATTGAAGATTTGTTTAAGCTTACTAAATCCAAAATTACCCTACCATTTTAGTCAAAGCCTAAAAATAATCCATTCAAAGTCCCTTTGATTCAAAATTATGAACTTTTAATTGGTAAGTTGATTAAATATGCTCCGATAACAAATTAATTGATATAATTTTGTCGTGATGGTATGAGTGATATATCTACTAAATATTTCCATGATAAAAATAAATGAGTGCTATGAGCAAAACTTGCGAGAGTTGTCAAAATGATTCATTCTATGATCTTAGAATATTAGTTTAGTTACATGATTTGACGGCAAATTAGTATTATGTATGTCATGAGAAAGTTTTGCGTGATAATGTTCAAAATGAATAATCTGACCCCAAAACAAAAATATTTTTGAAACATATTTTTGAAAATATTTTCGCACACTTTAAATGCATTAATACATGTATTGGTTAAGAATTGATAAAATGCGATTTTTTTTTTAAAAATGTAAAATTTTAATGAATCTATGCTGAATTGCTTAAAATGCGTTACTTGTACTTAAATAGTAAATTTTCATATGCCAAATTGTATTAAATATGTGCTTAGATGCCGAAAAATTAAAACATGCAATTGTTGACGGGGAGTTTTATATGAGAATTTGTTATTATCGCCTATATGATTTACTTATAAAACATGACTTCTAATATATTTTTTAAGCATCACAGAAAATTTCGTGCTCATCCGAGGAGTCAAGTGTTGAATTTCATCAGCATTGGGAGATAATTACATTTCTTTCAGAAATACAGGGAGCATTATGCAATTTACTTTTGGGTTAACTCATAAAAGATTAAGTTTTATTTTAATCAGACCTGAATTTTAATGAAAGCCCAAAATATATTTTTTTACGGTCCAACGTATTTTTACCTTACCCGACCCTAAAGTATTAATAACACTTTATCGATCAAAAAACTCACTCACACGCAACTCATTTCACTCGATAAACTTTTCGACTTCCGAAAACCAACTTCAAACTTACATCGGTGATTTCAACAAAACCTCTCAATCTTCATATACTTTTCATATAACTCGTCGATTTCGAAGGTAGAAACACGTTACGTTTCGGTAAAAAACAAACGATTCGCAAACTACTATCAAATATATTTGCAGAAATGTCATTTTGATACTTTTTCGACTAAAAATGATTTTAAACTCTCAAATCAACGTGTTTAAACTCGAATGTTTGGGTTAATATCCTGATATTTTGATTCGCAACTGTTTTCTGAACGTTCCTAACCCAGATTAACTCGTGATTTACCAAGAAATGGAAATTTACGTGTTACGTATTACGTGTTTACTGTTTGATTTGAGAATTTTTCGATCAAAAAAGTTCTTCTCGCAAACAGTGTCGACGAAAAACTTTTGTTTTCGTTAAGTTTTATTAGATCGCAAAACTCAACGTCGAAAACCTTTTGTTTTCGATATATTTTACTTCGATCATAAAACTTCGCGGCGAAAACTTAATTTTTCGATTAAAATTTATTCGATCGCAAAAATAAGCGGCAAAAACTTTAAGTTTTTCGATATTCTTTTATTCGATCGCAAAACTACGCGGCGAAAAACTTAAGTTTTTCGACAACTTTTCATTCGATTGCAAAATTACTCAGCGAAAAACTATTGTTTTCGATAACATTCTATTCGATCGTAAAAGTCATCGGCGAAAAACTTGAGTTATTCGACACATTTTTATTCGATCACAAAATTTAACGATCGAATGAATTGTCACTCGAATAAAAACACGCTGAAAAATATATAGAAAATTTTTCAAGTTTTTCTACAAGGCTTAGAAAATTTTTGATCGCAAAAATTAACGTTCGATAGCAATAACCGAGCCCGAAGCAACGGCTCAGGAGACAGACACCGGCCATCGAGCCCGAAGGTGTTCATCACGATGTATCTCCTGAGGCCACAGATTCGGATGAAGAATACTGACTTCAAAGAAGGGGCTCTCGTCGACAGCAAATCTCGGCCCCGTCTTTGTCCCCTTCAGTACTACCGACTTCGGTGACAACTCCTCCACCACCAACGGATCAACCAATCGTACAGCTTCTACCTGAATCTGTCTCAACACCCATAGAGGTGATACCTACCGTATCATCTCACGGATTGGATGGAAGTCCTATTGGACCCCCGATATCTTCGGAGCCAACAATAGGCCAACCCAATGAAGTGGTGACTTCATGGTTGATAACGGATGTCCCCGGACGTTCCGGAATCTCAAGACCTATTCAAGGAGGCACATCGGAAACCTTTTCCGATGTTGTGACAGTGGAGCGCCTCCCTGGCCCCACTCCACTAATGATCGTGACGGAGCAACGCTTACAAGAAGCATTCTCCACAGCCATTTCTTCTCTCGAAGATTGCCTGATTAACAGAATGCTCCAGGCCATTGAGACCTTCCGAAGTGATACCGGGAAAGCACCGGTCTCCGCGGCCGCTCCGTTAGAAGCTCAAACCACCCCCGTCTCCTCACCACCTCTTACCACCACCATACACACCCCTATTCAACCCACCCTGACCACCCCAACTCGATCACCTTCACTCATCAACCCCTATACCATCCCGATCACCTAGCTTCATGACATACTCATCTCCTGAATCCTCGCCTTAGAGACCAGGACCCCCGCTGAGGAGAGTCTCTACAAAAGGCTGATAGATGAACCCGAGCCGCCCACTCAACCAAGGTGCCGAGAAGAAAACTCTCGCACCAAAAGAAGACATGACGATCCCGATGATCCGGATCGTCATGAGGGGGAGAAAAGACAACGAACCACACGAAGCGGCCGTAGTTTGAGTCGAGACAAACAAGAAAGACTCAAGAAGCTGGAGGATCATCCTCAAACCCACCAACCACACAACCCACAACCCGCCAACAAACTACATCTCCCACCACATCCCACACACTACCTCCCTCTCCTACAAATCAAAATCCAATCCCATCCTCTGACCTCCTCAAAGCCCAACCAAAACCAGTCGTCTACGATCCACATCTGATAGTAGACGATTGTATCTTAAATGAGAAATGGATGGCGCAATGGGAACCAGAGGTAGCTGCTCAAGCTCGACTCTCCAACGTCAGATATTTCTTACAACAAGCTTCTGTGGGCTTGGTGCTGCTTGAAGATGAAGAACTTCAAGAAGGCGAGAACTACAATTCTGCTCTCCCATAACTACTAGAAATAATCACGCACAGAGTCGACTCTCCTCCCCGCTTATTAAAAGGGACAGTCAGAGCGAGACGCCGTGGGAGAATATCAGAACTAAAGTCCCGTTCATTGAAGATGTTAGAAAGCAGATATGGAGGGCTCCTAACCGGATAAAGAAGCTCAACGAACTAAACCTACAGGGTATCTCACATTGGGAAGATAGGAAAAAAATGGAGAACATCTTCATGCTCGACTATCTTGGTTCAGATCGAAGTGGCATCCCAACAGATCAACTGAAGAAAACCTTCAGGGATAAGCCACTGATCCTCCCTCTCGTGGGGGTTTCGCATTCGATTAGAAGCTTTTCTACCCCAATCTACCACATTGAGTGAGCGGAAAACAACCGCACTCGAGAAGAGATAGATGATAGCTATCTCCCCTTTCTTCCACCGGATGAGGTCTACCGTCTATATCAGATGTACCAGAGAAAATATCAGATGCTCTCCGGATACATCAAGATTGAAGGACTCGAGGGATTGAAAAGATTAATGGTGCGACAAATCAAGTATCACACCGCACACGACCTTCAAATTGCTATAGAGAACAATATGAAGAAGCTCAACATGGAGTCTCCGCTCATGAAGGGGTTCCCACTCAACGATTTTCCCGAGAACTACATATTCAAGAAACCTGGCCTAGCCATAACTTATCGGAATCCAGTTATTGGAAAGATGAGAGCTATGATGAACTACATATTCAAGAAACATGGCCTCGCCATAACTTATCGGAATCCAGTCATTGGAAAGACGAGAACTACATATTCTGTGACGGGACGTTGAAGCTAGTGAGGAAGAACATCCAGAAAAGATTGGGAGAGATCACTGAAGAGACGATCTTCGTGGATCTTGGTGAAGAAGAGACCACACTCTTAATGACCTTCTGGATGCGATTAATGAGAGGTTAGAGCTGAGGAATGTTGATCGACGTTACGAGACAGAATTGGGATTGCAGAAATCATTCTACGCCCGACAAGGATAAATGAAGCTGAAACGAAAACAAGCACAAAGGGAGAGATTGAAGAGGCTTTAGAATTGTGCTTTGTTATTTTGTTAGCCTTGTAATTAGAGGCGTAATTAGTAGTTTTGATAGTGTATGACTAAATAGTAAATATACCATGTAAATAGTTATAAATACAATGTACACTATCAAAATCAATACAAGTTCATTTTCGGAAAAATCACAAGCATTGAATTCACATTCTAAAAGAGAGAAAAGCAATCGAAAAACTCTCTCTCAAGATCTTCAAAGATGATATTCGACCGAAGGTAATTTGTAAGATTTATCATTCGAATAGCTAGAATTCATACTTAGATCGATCGTTAGTTGATATATGAGGACCTAACATCTTTCCAATAATTGGATTCCGATATGTGATGGCGAGGCCTGGCTTCTTGAAGATGTAATTCTATGGGAAGTCGTTGAGTGGGAAGCCTTTCATGAGCAGAGAATCCATGTGAACCTTCTTCATATTGTTTTCTATGGCAATTTGTAGGTCGTGTGCGTTGTGGAATTTGATCTGCCGCATCATGAATCTCTTTAACCCTTCGAGTTCTTCCTATTGATATAACCAGTGGGCGTCTGGTATTTTCTTTTGTACATCTGAAACAGACAATACACTTCGTTTGGTGGAAGGAACGGCAGATAGCTTTCGTCAAGCTCCTCTCGAGTATGGTCGTTGTCCGCTCGCTCGATGTGGAATATCGGGGTTGGATAGTTCCCAATCGTGTGCGATACGCCCACGAGTTGGGGGATCGGTGGCTTGTCCCTGAAATTTCTTCTAAGTTGATCCGTTGGGATGCCACTTCGATCCGGACCAAGGTAGTTCAGCATGATGATGTGCTCCATGTTCTTCCTTTCTTCCCAGTGGGAGATGCACCGTAAATTCAGCTCATTTAGCTTCTAGATGCAATTTGATGCCCTCCAAATCTGCTTCCTTATATCTTCAATAAACGGAACTTCAATTCGTACATTCTCCCAGGGCGTCTTGACTCTGACAGTCCCCTTTGATAAGCGAGGAGGGGAGCAACTCGATGTCTGATCATCTCTGGTAGTTCGGGGAGTGCGGAGTTGTAGTTCTCGCCTTCTTGAAGTTCTTCGTCTTCAAGCAGCACCAAATCTACCGAAGCTTGATGTAGGAAATATCGGACGTTGGAAAGCCTGGCTTGAGCAGCTTCCTCTGGATCGTAGACAACTACTTCTTGAAGTATTGCATGTAGATCGTAGACGAGTGCTTCCTCTGGATTGTAGTTCTCGCCTTCTTGAAGTATCACATGTGGATCATAGATGACTGCTTCTGGTTGCTTTTGGAGGTGGTTGGAGGTCGGGATTGGATTTGGACTTGTGGGAGGTAGTGTTTGTGTGTGGGATGTGGTGGATATAGTTGTTGTTTGTTGGCGGGTAGTGGGTTGTGTGGTTGGTGGGTTGGTGGATGAACCTCCAGCTTCACGAGTTGATGTTTGCTTTTCTCGACTCTGACCACAGTCGCTTCTTGTGGTCCTTTGCCGTTTCTCCTCCTCATGATGATCTGGATCATCAGGATCTTCATGTCTTCGCTTTGTGCAGGAGCTTTCTTCACGGCAACGTGTTTGGGCGGGCGGCTCGGGTTCATCTACTAGTCGTCTGTAGAGACTCTCATCAGCCGGGGTCCTTGTCTCAAGGGCTCGTGATGTTGGGTGATAGGGATGGTGTATGGGTTGATGAGGGAAGGTGATTGGGTTGGAGTGGTTAAGATGGGTTGTATGGGGGTGTGTATGGTGGTGGTTAATGGTGGTGAGGATAAGGGTGTGGTGTGGGCTTCGGACAGAGCTGCTTCTGAGGCTGGTGTTTTCCTGGTATCCCGTCGGGAAGTCTCAATGGCTTGTAGCATCCTTTCCATCAGTCGATCTTCAAGAGAATTGATGGCTGTGGAGATGGCTTCTTACAGTCGTTGCTCCGTCACGATCATGGGTGGTGTCGGAGTGGGGCCAGGGAGGCGCTCCACTGTCACAAAATCAGAGAAGATCTCCGATGTGCCGCCTGGGAGAGGACTTGTGATGCCGGAATGTCCAAGGACATCAGTTAGCAACCCAGAAGTCACAACTTTGGTGGGTTGGCCCATTGTTTGCTCCGAAGATATTGGGGTCCAACGCGGCTTCCATCCAATCCTTGAGATGATACTGAACATGTTCAATGTGAACCTGTGTGGTTGTCTGTGCTGATGATGGTGGAGGAGATGTCATCGAAGCCAGTTGTGTAGAAGGAGATGCAGAAGGGGCGGAGATCTGTTGTCAGCGTGAGCCCCTTCGTTGTAGTCTGCATTCCTCATCAGACTCGGTGGCCTCAGGAGATTCGGCTTGTTGAGGGACAACTTTGGGCTCAATAGCCGGTGTGTCGGTTTCCTGAGCTGCGGCTTCGGGCTCGTGTTTTTCCACCAAGGAATCTCGTTGGGAAGGCATCGAGCCTGATCAACGGATCGTACCATTGCCTCCGTGATGGACTTGTTTTGGCAATAGTCTTGATAGGCCTCGTCGGTGGGATTAGCCAGGCTTAGCAACTCCAGTGGGATCAGCATCGGTTGGAATGCTAGATCGGATGCCTTCGGGTTATGGAAGAACCGCAGCCTCAACGGTATATAACCTTCAACGGGTGGCAGACGTGGGATCTACGGATGTACCTCCATCAGATGCGAGATCAATACCGGGAATCACCGAACATAGGGGAGGAACTTCGCCTTCGACTTTGTCTCCCTTTGACGCATTTGGTCCGCTAAGTTGTTCCAAATTAGTTGGGCCAAATCGTATTTTTTCGAGAAGACTACTCCATGGAAGATTCGGAGGATGTTCCCGTTTGCCATGTCGAAACCGGAGAGCTTGGGGGAGAGGCATTTCTTGATGATGCCGAACAGTGTTCTCCATGGATGTGGGATCCCGTTGTTCTGGAAGTTGGCCAATTTTGTTAGTGGTGGCTTATATCCCATCCGAAGCATATCCTCCACGATCACCGCATATGTTGGTAGTTGGTCGAAGACTTCGTGATGCGGTAGATCGAACACCATGGCCAGAAGGTTCTTGTCAATGATGACGTGTTTTTTATTGATCTTCGTTGTGTATTGCATGTCATCGCCGACGACATAGATCTTCATACATCACCAGAATTGCTAGAGATAGACCATTTGTACAGAGGCTATCATCGTTAGAGCTGGCCATAGAGGATGTCCATTGAGGATGGAGATTATTACTTCATTCGGACACCGGAAAGTGACGAGGTCCAACTGGTAGTTGTTGTCGTAGACCGTTAGCCATTCAGCAAAAGAGTAGATGTGGGAGTACTCTTGATGTGCCATTTCTGAAAAGAAGAAATAAAATTCATTAGATTATAATTTTCATATGAAAAATTTTACTAAGTAAATGTGGATGGCGAAAATAAATTAGAAAAATTTTGAGAAATTTTTCTAAGTGTTAGAATTTATTATCAAAAGGCTTAGGCAAAAAAAATATTAAAAAATTTTGCTAAGTCTTTTCAGCGTGTTTTTATTCGAGCGTGAATTTATTCGAACGCTAAATTTTTTCTATCAAATAAAAACTTATCGAAAAACTCAAGACTTTCGCCGCTGACTTTTACGATCAAATAAAAATTTGTCGAAAACTAAAGTTTTTCGCTGAGTAATTTTGCAATCGAATAAAATATTGTCAAAAAACTTATGTTTTTCGCCGCGTAGTTTTGCGATCAAATAAAAATGTATCCAAAAACTTAAGATTTTCGCAGCTGAGTTTTGCTATCGAATAAAATTTTATCGGATACTAAAGTTTTCGCCGCAAAGTTTTACGATCAAATAAAAAATGTATCGAAAACATAAGGTTTTCGCCGATGAGTTTTGCGATCGAGTAAAACTTAACGAAAACTAAAGTTCTGACACTGTTTGCGATAAGAATATTTTCGATCGAAAAAGTTTGAAATCAAACAGTAGCTTAAAAACGCAAATGATAATTTCTGGGTAAATCATGAGTTAATCTGGACTCGGAATGATCAATAAATCAGTTGCGAATCAGAATGGTCGAGTTTAAACACGTTAATTTTGAGTTTTTAAGATGTTTCAATCGAAAAAGTTGCGAAGTAAAAATTTTCGTCAAATGATTTTGAGAAATTGTCGCGATTCGTGCGTTTCTGAATGGAAAGATGATCCGAAACTGGTGTCTACCTTCAAATTTGGCGAGTTTTGACAAGAAATCGATGAAGATTGATAAGTTTTTTTTTAAATCGCCAAAGAGTTTTGAGAATTCGAAAAGTTTTTCGACTGTATTATGCTGCGTGAGAATGAGTTTTTCGATCGAAAAAGTTATATTAATACTTTTCGATCAGGTAAGGTTAAAGGGCTTTGGGCGGAAAAAATATTTTGGGCTATCGTTAAAAATCAGGTCTGATTTAACGAAACGACAGAAAAAAATTTAATCTTTTACTTGTGAACCCAAAAAGAAATTTCATAAGGCTCCCTGTATTTGTGAAATAAATACAATTATCTCCCAATTGTGATGAAATTCAACACTTGACTCCTCAGATGAGCTCGAAATATTATGTGATACTTAAAAAAATATTAGAAGTCGTGTTTGCAAGTAAATCATTTAGGAGATAAGAATAAATTTTCATGTAAACTCCCCCTCAACAACACGTGTAACTTTTCGGCAATTTAGCACATAGTTAATACAATTATGCATATGGAAATTTACTCTATCAGCACAAGTAACATATATTATCAATTCAACATAGATTCAAGAAAATTTTGCATTTTTCAAAAATTTCACATTTTATCAAGTCTGAACCAATGCATGTATTAATGCATTTAAAATGTGCGGAAATATTTTCAAACAAAAATTTTCAAAAATATTTTTTTCTTGGGATCAGATTGTCCATTTTGAATTTTATCACGCAAAAATTTCACATGACATATAGAGTAATAATTTACCGTCAAATTATGTAACTAAACTAATATTCGAAGATCATAGTATGAATCATTTTGACAACTCTTACTAGTGTCGCTCATAGCACTCAATTTATTTTTATCATGGAAATATTTATTATATAAATCACTCATATCAACACGTCAAAATTATATCAATTAATTTGTTATCGTAGCGTATTTAATCAACATACCAAGTGAAAGTCCATCAATTTGAATCAAAAGGACTTTGAAGGGATTATTTTTAGGCTCTGACTTAAAAGGGTAGGATATTTTTGGGAATAGTGAGCTTAAAAATTCTTCAATTCCAAGGACCCTTTTTATATTTCATTGCTACTCCTTTTTCTTTTTTTTCTTCTGCACTTTGCTCAAGATGAGTCTCTTTTTCTTTACGAAGCTTTGAGAGACGTGATCTTCTTTTGTTTTTGGCCGAGAGTGTGTTCCTTTCGAAGGTTTCACAATTATGGAATTCGAACCCAAATGTCGTGCTCCTCTTCTCGTTTTCTCGATATAAGATCTAAATTATCTTTGGAGAAGTTCACTTCGAGGTGCTTCTCTTCTAGGAGTATACGAGATTATCTAGGAGAAGTTCACAGCGGATCCGTGTTTTTATAATGATTGAGAAGTTCGTCATGTGCATCTCTTTTTCTCTCCCCCTCTTTTTCTTGATTGAGCAACCGCGAAACTTATGAATTAGGTTGAAGGCTAAATCGGGTTACAAAAGAAAAAGAATGTCGGATAATGCTCAAAGGGGATCTCTAGAGAAAATAGTAAATGATTGATAATATGGGCCAAGTGAGGAATTTCCTAATTTTGCCCTTATCATTTTCATGACAAACTAACACAAAAGCAAGAATGAGGCTACGAAGTACGAATCAAGAGATAGGCTTTTGGAGTGTGACCCACTCAAAAAAAATATTGAGGCTCAAATTCTCACATGTATGATGTGGCTTAGTGTCTAGTGAAACAAACGAAGCTCTTTGAATAAAAGACTGTCATATGAAATTTTTAAGTGAAGAACTAAAGATATATCAGAGAGATATTTTTGTGAGTAGTTCAAAATAGGCAAAATTATCGTCATCCCCCATTTGTATTTTATTTTATGTTATTATTATTATTATTATATATATACTATTTTATTTTTCTTTATCTTTTTGTATATATAAAAAAAGTGAAAGATAGACTTACACAAGATATAGCAAGAACTATCAAGAAACACATAGAATATCATATAGAAGCATAATAGAGCATGTGAAAACTCATTTCAAGTAAGATTGAGATTCAACATGCCTAACTTAGCAATAAGGAAATGGGATCGTTTTTCATCCAATGCCTTAGTGTGGCGACCCTACTTCCTAATTAAGTTAATTGGCGGATTTCCCCGCAACAGAACACGCGGAAGACCCGATAAATTTTTTTTTTTTTTTTTTTTAATTTAAATAACCTACATAGTATTATATCGGGTTTACAAAAATATCTACTATTAATACTTTGGGCCGAAGCTCCAAAATTTCAAACCCAATATCAAACACTATGCCACTCCACAGGTCGCGTCCCATGTACTGCGCCACCCTCAAAAGTCCGTGGAGTCACCGCCGCCAGCTCGCCATGAATCTCAACCCTGACACTAGTCGGTGTCGGGTTCATTCTTACCTACAAACAAAAATAGGATAGAACCCTGAGCTATTGCCCAGTAGGTGATTACATAACATGCAATACGTGCGTGCACTCCACCCAATCCCGGTTCCTCATAATATAATATAATGCACACTCGACAAATCTCATCTATCAATTCTCAATTCTCAACAGGGCCCTAGGTCAGACTCGGCACCCACGCGCGCAATGGCAAAGTACACCATCAACCATGCGGTAGCCCACACCGGCCGCGCCGGGTCGCTCCTTCCGCACACAATCTCAACCCGACGGCTTTTTCCCCGAATGTTATACCACAAGTTCGGGTAGACAGGAATCTCACATCTGTCTGCCGTCCCTGAGCCAAATAATATCCGGTGGTTTACACCTCGGGTGGCTCAATCCCGAGTAGATGGGTGTCGCAAACCCCCTCTCCCACCAAGTGCATAATCGAGTCTGAACCTGACTGCCAAAATCGGCAACTCTACCCTTCTCACATTCGACACAATATCGTGTCACCGTATCATTACGGTACCTTCACCTCTCTTATGCATGTCGTGAAATGCATATCACATTCGTCACATATATCACGTATTATTTCTTACAAATAATACCCCAAAATACTCTCGTATCTTAAAATAAGGGTTGACCCGAAAATTCTAGTCAAAGTATGAATATACTTTGATTTAAAGATAAAATGAACTTAAAATAATTTTATTTGAATATTTGGGCCTAATTTAAGACAAAAGTCCAAAAATAATTAGACTGGTCGAATCGTGAAGTTCGGTCAACTTCAGACTTTTTTTTTTTTTTTTTAAAAGCATATGGTCAACCCGACATTTGGAGTCAAAATTCGGGACTCTTCACAGTGTTAGCGGTATTGCCCGAATTTGGATTTCGCGCGTCATTTGATCGAATTTGCGAAGTCTGATTTAGTTCGCGTGTCACCCGAAATTCACTCACAGGAATCACCCCGCGAAATTCAAGTTGACCCGCGAAACTTTAGTCCGACCCGCTACTTCTCTCACAGGAATCACCCTGTGGTCGACCCGCGAAATTAATTCTGACCCGCGAAAAACCCATTTACTCACACAATAAAATCCATTTGAGTCCGCGAAGAACTTTTCGCGACCCGAATATAATTCGCGAACTAAACTTCGGCGAACTATCGAAAATCTGCCCGAATTTCAACCTTTCAAATTTGGCGAAATTTAAAATTTGGCCCGCGACCTTCTTTTCTCACGCACATCTTTACAAATCTTTCGGCCCGCGAATTTTATCGCAGCCCGCGATTTTCTTTCTTCTCTCACACTTCACGAACCTTTTTGGCCCGCGAATTCTTTTCAACCCGCGAATTTCTCATGAGCTGAAACTTTCTTCATCTCATCGAAATTCATATTTTCCAGAACTTCATCACATGAATCCGTTCCAGATTTCACATAAACATGTAAGAATTCACAGAACTCATATATTGAGCTCAAACTTAACATCTCAACACAGCAAATACAACACATAATCATTCAAAGCTCCCGAAATTCATGAATTCGGATGACCTTTCATCCAAATTCGTTAAACTAAATAAATCAAACTTAAAAACAGTTTGTAGGGGTTAAAAACCACCTACCTCACTTCCAAGTTAGCCGAAATTGCTTAGTTCTTCTCTGCTTTTCTTCGTTTGTTTTCTTTCGTTTGATATTTTCGTTTGTCCTTATCACCTTTTGAGATAAACCTTTAAAAGGAAAGTTACGTTTCCTTTCTCTTAAGGAAATCTCTTATTGGGCCTACTTTAAATTAATTTGGGCCCATATCTATTTATTTTACTCAAAGAGTATTTTTCTTATTTTCGGTTCAATTTCCCGAAAATTCGCTTTGTCCGAAAATTAACTTCATAATTTTCCGAAACTTACAGAATAATTTTCACGCTAATTGCGCATTATTCCCGTATTAATTTTACGGGTATTACATCCTCCCCCCCTAAAAGAAATTTCGTCCCCGAAATTTAAGTTGTCTGAAACAACTCAGGGTATTTCTCTCTCATTTCGTCTTCTCGCTCCCAAGTGGCTTCTTCCAATATCTGGTTTCGCCATAAGACCTTCACGAGGGGAATATTCTTATTTCGTAATTGCTTCACCTCATACATTAGAATCTCTACCGGCTTTTCTTCGTAACTCAAGTCCGGCTTCAATTGTTGGTGAAGTCTTTTGTCTCTTAGCACATGATACGGGTCCAACACATACTTTCGCAGTGTAGACACGTGGAATACGTCATGGACTTGTGCTAACGGCGTCGGTAATTCTAGCTGATATGCTACTTCACCGACTCTTTTCAAAATTTTGAAAGGTCCTATATATCTCGGACTCAACTTTCCTTTTTGTCCGAACCGTTTGACACCCTTCATAGGTGATACTTTCAAAAATACTTTATCACCTTCTTCAAATTCTAACGACCTTCGCCTCTTGTCTGCATAACTCTTCTGGCGACTTTGGGCCGTTTGCATTTTCTCCCGAATTTTCTTAACAACTTCAGTCATTTCGCGTACCATCTCGGGACCTAATAGCGCCTTCTCGCCGATTTCATCCCAATGAACTGGGGATCGACATTTACGTCCGTATAAGGCTTCGTAAGGCGCCATTCCGATCATTGCTTGATAGCTGTTGTTATATGAAAATTCTATTAACGGGAGATATTTACTCCAACTCCCTTGAAAATCCAAGACACATGCTCTCAACATGTCTTCGAGTGTCTGGATCGTCCTTTCCGATTGTCCGTCAGTCTGGGGATGATAAGCTGAACTAAATGATAATTTAGTTCCCAGAGCTTTCTGTAAGCTTTTCCAGAACTGGGACAGAAATCTTGAATCTCGATCTGATATGATCGATATCGGAATTCCATGGAGTCTCACTATCTCTTGAATGTAGAGTTCAGCGAACTTCTCCATGGGATAGGTCTGGTGAATAGGCAAGAAATGGGCGGACTTAGTCAGTCTGTCAACAATCACCCAAATTGCATCATAACCTTTCACCGTTCTTGGCAACCCGACGACAAAATCCATTGTTATATGGTCCCACTTCCACTCGGGAATCGTCAAAGGTTGTAACATTCCTGCCGGTCTTTGATGTTCTGCTTTGATCTGCTGACAAGTCAGGCATCTATGTACAAATGCAGCAAATCCCTTTTTCATTCCCGGCCACCAATAATTTAGTCGCAAATCACGATACATTTTCGTTGCACCGGGATGCACCGAATATATTGTCGTATGTGCCTCCGTCATTAAAGTTCGACGAATCTCTTCATCTTCCGGCACATATAAGCGACTTTTAAATCGTAAACTCCCGTCTTCTCGGAATTCAAATTCCGATGAGACTTCTTTATCTTGTTCTCTTTGTTTCTTCAAGTACAACTCATCTTTCTTTTGTACTTCAATGATTCGGTCTAATAGTGTTGGCTTAAGTGTCAACACTGCCAACTTTTCTTCAATCTCTCCGAAATTGATTACTTCAACTCCGAATTGGCGTAATTCAGTGTTTACAGTTTTGCGGCTCAATGCATCTGCGACTACGTTCGCTTTTCCTGGATGATAATTTATCACACAGTCGTAGTCTTTGACTAACTCGAGCCATCTTCTTTGCCTCATATTTAACTCCTTCTGGGTGAAGAAGTACTTCAAACTCTTGTGATCCGTGAAGATCTCGCATCTTTCTCCGTAAAGATAGTGTCGCCATGTTTTAAGAGCAAACACTACGGCTGCGAGTTCGAGATCATGAGTGGGGTAATTTTTCTCATATGGCTTTAATTGTCGGGAGGCATAAGCGATCACCTTCCCGTTTTGCATTAAAACACACCCCAACCCATATTTAGAGGCATCACTATAAACAGAAAAATTTCCAGTACCCGAAGGTATTGCTAACACTGGAGCAGTTGTTAGCCTTTTCTTTAATTCCTGGAAACTTTGCTCACATTCATCCGTCCATTTGAACGGAACATTTTTCTTTGTCAAATTGGTGAGCGTCGAGGCGATGCTGGAAAAGTCCTTAATGAACTTTCGATAATACCCAGCTAGCCCGAGAAAACTTCTTATCTCCGTGGGAGTGGTTGGTCTTGGCCAATTTTCTATAGCTTCTATCTTGCTGGGATCTACTGAAATTCCGCTTCCCGAAATAACATGCCCCAGAAAGATTACTCGATCCAACCAAAATTCGCACTTTTTAAATTTGGCGAATAATTGTTTCTCTCGAAGAATTCCTAGGACCGCTCTCAAATGTTCCTCATGTTCTTCTTTTGTCTTGGAATAAATGAGAATATCGTCGATAAAGACGATAACACATCGGTCCAGCAATTTTTTGAATACTCGGTTCATCAAATCCATGAAGGCTGCCGGAGCATTCGTTAATCCGAAAGGCATGACCAAAAATTCATAGTGGCCGTACCTCGTACTGAATGCGGTTTTTGGAATGTCCGCTTCCCGGATCTTCAGCTGATGATAACCGGAGCGCAGGTCGATCTTAGAAAATACTGTTGCTCCTTGGAGTTGATCGAATAAATCGTCAATCCTTGGCAATGGGTATTTATTCTTAATCGTGATCTTGTTGAGTTCACGATAATCGATACACATTCTCATCGACCCGTTCTTTTTTCTTCACAAATAAAACCGGGGCTCCCCATGGTGAGAAACTGGGTTGAATAAAACCCTTCTGCAACAAATCTTCCAATTGCTCCTTCAATTCTCGTAATTCGTTCGGTGCTAACCGATACGGGGATTTAGAGATCGGGGCAGCTCCAGGTACAAGATCGATTGCAAATTTAATCTCCCGATCTGGGGGTAATCCCGGAAGATCCTCGGGAAATACATCGGAATATTCGTTCACTATCGGAACCTCCTCAAGTTTAAGCTGGGAAGATTCCTCAGCATTCACCGCAAAAACTAGGAACGATTCGCAACCCGTATTTACGAGTCGCTGAGCTTTTAAGCAGAAATCCGAGGGATTGAGTTTCTATTCTTTCTTCCCGAAAATTCAAACTCCTCTCCCTCTGGCGATCGAAACCTAACTACCCTTTTTGAACAATCAATAATGGCTCCGTATTTCGAAAGCCAATCCATCCCGAATATAATATCGTAATCATTCATCGGGATTACTATTAGGTTCACATCTAACTCTCTACCCTCAATTCTTACGGGACATTTCTCAACCACCAAATTTGATCGAGTTGGATCCCTATGTGGTAAAGATACCACGAAATCACATAATGAACGGGAGGGATAGATTCCTGCCCTGGCCACAAAGTTAGCCGATACAAACGAATGTGTGGCTCCCGAGTCAATCAAGATCGAAGAGGGCACGTGAAATATACTCAACGTACCCGTAACTACATTCGGGTTTGCCTCCGCCTCCTCATTAGTCAGAGTAAAAACTCTTGCAGGCACAGGTGGAGGTCGAATGAGGTTACGCGGTTGAGTCTGCACTGGAGGCTGACCTCTCGGGCAATTCCGTGCGATGTGTCCGGCCTCACCGCACCGGAAACATTGCAGAGTCTGCACCGGTCGTGGTCCGTAGCATATGCCAAAGTGATTTCGTCCACACTGTTGGCATTGGGGCGCTGGTACCGGGGGTCGGTTGGGAACATTGGCCGGTCTCTGATAAGCATTCGGGCGCCACATCTGTTGACTCGGTCGATTTCCTTTATTCTTCGGGTCCTTGCCGAAGAATTGTCGCTTTTGGCCGCTTCCTCCTTGCTGTTGCTGACTCTCTCTTTTCCTACTTGCCTCTTGGGCTTCCCTTACTACTCCTTCCGCTTGTTCTGCGATCAACGCTCGCTCCGTCGCCTGACGGAACTCTAATTGGCGTACTCCCGCCACACTTAAATCTCGATAAAATTCGGGCTTCAGCCCTCGAAGAAATCTCGTCACCTTTAGAGTATTGGTTGCCACGAGATGAGGTGCAAAACGAGATAATTCTTCAAATTTGCGGATGTATTCCGCAACTGGCATTCGCCCTTGTTTCAGGTTCATGAATTCATACATTCGCTGCTCCTGATCGTGAGCAGTGAAGTACTTATCATAAAACAGTTCCCTGAAGCGTTCCCATGTCATCGTCGCCGGATCTTCTAACACCTTTATGGTGTTCCACCAAAACGCGCGCTTCCCCGAAATAGGGAAACGGCACACAACACCTTCTCATTGTTCGGCACACGACTGTATATAAATAAGTCTTCTATTGTGTCGATCCAGTCCTCAGCTGCCGCAGGATTAGTAGCTTCGGCGAAAACTGGTGGAT
Source organism: Linderniella brevidens (assembly GCA_004919715.1). Taxonomy (NCBI): domain Eukaryota; kingdom Viridiplantae; phylum Streptophyta; class Magnoliopsida; order Lamiales; family Linderniaceae; genus Linderniella; species Linderniella brevidens. Next base: position 13,484,675 of record SWDC01000148.1, read on the forward strand.
TTAACTTACGAAATCGCTCCCCTATGATCTCTACGCGATCAGGCTGTGGGGATGGACGGTGCTCAGATGAGCTCTGGTGATTTATCAAATCATGAATTTGGTCTGACTGTCTTTGGATAAGTTCAGTCAGCCTATTTATCGTGTCATGCTCACGAGTCGGGGGTGGGGATTCAGATTCGCCCCTCCGACTGGACTCTCCAACGAACACGTTCCTCGGTCTTCCTCTTGGCATTTTCCAAATACTAGATAATTCATGTAACAAATATACATGAGATCACATAATCATATCAAAGTATTACACTTAACTTACAGGCGAGGCTGGTTCTCCCGGCTTTTGAGTGGCAGTACATGGACAGTCTTCAGAATCTAAAGCCTAAGCTCTGATACCACCTGTGGCGACCCGACTTCCAAATTAAGTTAATTGGCGGATTTCCCCGCAACAGAACACGCGGAAGACCCGATAAAATTTTTTTTTTTTTTTTTTAATTTAAATAACCTACATAGTATTATATCGGGTTTACAAAAATATCTACTATTAATACTTTGGGCCGAAGCCCAAAATTTCAAACCCAATATCAAACACTATGCCACTCCACAGGTCGCGTCCCATGTACTGCGCCACCCTCAAAAGTCCGTGGAGTCACCGCCGCCAGCTCGCCATGAATCTCAACCCTGACACTAGTCGGTGTCGGGTTCATTCTTACCTACAAACAAAAATAGGATAGAACCCTGAGCTATTGCCCAGTAGGTGATTACATAACATGCAATACGTGCGTGCACTCCACCCAATCCCGGTTCCTCACAATATAATATAATGCACACTCGACAAATCTCATCTATCAATTCTCAATTCTCAACAGGGCCCTAGGTCAGACTCGGCACCCACGCGCGCAATGGCAAAGTACACCATCAACCATGCGGTAGCCCACACCGGCCGCGCCGGGTCGCTCCTTCCGCACACAATCTCAACCCGACGGCTTTTTCCCCGAATGTTATACCACAAGTTCGGGTAGACAGGAATCTCACATCTGTCTGCCGTCCCTGAGCCAAATAATATCCGGTGGTTTACACCTCGGGTGGCTCAATCCCGAGTAGATGGGTGTCGCAAACCCCCTCTCCCACCAAGTGCATAATCGAGTCTGAACCTGACTGCCAAAATCGGCAACTCTACCCTTCTCACATTCGACACAATATCGTGTCACCGTATCATTACGGTACCTTCACCTCTCTTATGCATGTCGTGAAATGCATATCACATTCGTCACATATATCACGTATTATTTCTTACAAATAATACCCCAAAATACTCTCGTATCTTAAAATAAGGGTTGACCCGAAAATTCTAGTCAAAGTATGAATATACTTTGATTTAAAGATAAAATGAACTTAAAATAATTTTATTTGAATATTTGGGCCTAATTTAAGACAAAAGTCCAAAAATAATTAGACTGGTCGAATCGTGAAGTTCGGTCAACTTCAGACTTTTTTTTTTTTTTTTTTTAAAAGCATATGGTCAACCCGACATTTGGAGTCAAAATTCGGGACTCTTCACAGTGTTAGCGGTATTGCCCGAATTTGGATTTCGCGCGTCATTTGATCGAATTTGCGAAGTCTGATTTAGTTCGCGTGTCACCCGAAATTCACTCACAGGAATCACCCCGCGAAATTCAAGTTGACCCGCGAAACTTTAGTCCGACCCGCTACTTCTCTCACAGGAATCACCCTGTGGTCGACCCGCGAAATTAATTCTGACCCGCGAAAAACCCATTTACTCACACAATAAAATCCATTTGAGTCCGCGAAGAACTTTTCGCGACCCGAATATAATTCGCGAACTAAACTTCGGCGAACTATCGAAAATCTGCCCGAATTTCAACCTTTCAAATTTGGCGAAATTTAAAATTTGGCCCGCGACCTTCTTTTCTCACTCACATCTTTACAAATCTTTCGGCCCGCGAATTTTATCGCAGCCCGCGATTTTCTTTCTTCTCTCACACTTCACGAACCTTTTTGGCCCGCGAATTCTTTTCAACCCGCGAATTTCTCATGAGCTGAAACTTTCTTCATCTCATCGAAATTCATATTTTCCAGAACTTCATCACATGAATCCGTTCCAGATTTCACATAAACATGTAAGAATTCACAGAACTCATATATTGAGCTCAAACTTAACATCTCAACACAGCAAATACAACACATAATCATTCAAAGCTCCCGAAATTCATGAATTCGGATGACCTTTCATCCAAATTCGTTAAACTAAATAAATCAAACTTAAAAACAGTTGTAGGGGTTAAAAACCACCTACCTCACTTCCAAGTTAGCCGAAATTGCTTAGTTCTTCTCTGCTTTTCTTCGTTTGTTTTCTTTCGTTTGATATTTTCGTTTGTCCTTATCACCTTTGAGATAAACCTTTAAAAGGAAAGTTACGTTTCCTTTCTCTTAAGGAAATCTCTTATTGGGCCTACTTTAAATTAATTTGGGCCCATATCTATTTATTTTACTCAAAGAGTATTTTTCTTATTTTCGGTTCAATTTCCCGAAAATTCGCTTTGTCCGAAAATTAACTTCATAATTTTCCGAAACTTACAGAATAATTTTCACGCTAATTGCGCATTATTCCCGTATTAATTTTACTATAAATTGGAATGTTATTAAGTTCAAACCCGTAGTCGCCTAGTTGTGTCCGCATCCATAGAACTTGTGAGCAACAGTTGGCAGCCGCGACGTACTCCGCCTCGGCTGTCGAAGTTGACACGTAATTCTACTTCTTTGAGGACCAACATGCCAACTTATCGCCTAGATATTGTGCTACGCGAGATGTGCTTTTTTTGTCCATTCGACAACTGCATAATCAGCTTCTGTATAGCCAATTAATCTAAAATCGGTATCTTTAGGAGACCATAGCCCTAAGTTGGGAGTTCCATTGAGATAGCGTAGTATTCGCTTGACTGCGTGCGTTTGGGACTCCTTCGGGTCAGCTTGAAAACGAGCACAGAGGCAAGTGGCGAACATGATGTCAGGTCGGCTTAACGTCAAGTAGAGAAGAGATCCAATAATACTCCGATAGGTTGTGATGTTGACTGCTTTGCCAGAAGGATCAACATCTAATTTGCAGTTTGTTGACATGGGAGTATTCATAGGTGTGCTCTTGTCTTGATTAAATCTCTTAAGAATATCTCGGATATACTTGGTTTGACTGATGAATATTCCATCTTCGAGTTGCTTCACTTGTAATCCAAGAAAGAATTGGAGTTCGCTCATTAAGCTCATCTCGAATTTGGTCTTCATTAGATCACCAAATTTCTGACAGAGTCTTTCATTTGTCGAGCCGAAGATGATGTCATCGACGTATACTTGAACAATCATCAAGTCCTTGCCTTGGTTTTTGATGAAAAGTTTCGTATCGATTGTTCCTCTTTTAAAGTTGGACTTTACTAGAAATTCGCTCAGAACATCATACCAAGCACGAGGTTGATGCTTTGTCGTCGCCGTCGGACCTCCTTATTGAGTTGTCGTCTGAGGCATCGTCAAGAAACGCCATGAGAGCTAGATTGTCGTTGTCAGAATCCGTTGTGTCTTCTAGACAGTGCTCTTGTTCGGTCATTAGAGCTACTCCTGCTTCCTATTGTTTGGTAAGTTGAAATTTCTTGGAGTAGTAATTGGCGTCTTTCTTCTTAGGAAGATTGCATTATCTTGCGAAGTGCCCTATCTTTCCTATTGTTTGTGGTTCTTTTTGTAGAACTTTTTGCTCATCATTTTAGTAATGAGAGCCAATTATTTCTTGAACTCTTTCATATCGGGCACAGAATCCGGTTCTGACTCATCTTCATCTTCGGAAGAACTCGGCAAATTGATGCTTTCATCTTTACGAGATCGACTAGTTTTTCTTTCCGAAACTAGGGCTATAGAGTCTTCGATCTGTTTGCCCTTTAGTTCTTTTTGTATCTCGCTAATGTCTTCCTCGTGTTGAGCGAGATTATCAAAGACGGCGTGGATATACATTTCGTCTAAATCCTTGTTTTGACGGATTTGCATGGATATTTTCTTCCACTCCGATCGAAGAGAAGAGAGAAATCGGATGTTGACCTCCATATTGGTCTTGAAAATGTCTATCTTCCTCATCTCGTTAAGAAGAGTTCGTAGACATTTTCCTCCGTCTTGGCTTTGAAGGAGTCGTAAGCGGTGAGAATGTTCGCTTTCTTAGCCTTAACTCTGACTTCGGTCCGTTGCATCATTTTTTGGAGCTCGTCCCACATAGCCTTTGCACTAGATAGACTATCTATTTGCATATAGATGTCATTCGGGATGCCTTGCATAAGGAAAGTTTTGGCTCTGAGATCTGCTTTAACTCTTAATCGCTCCCCCTCAGTGTATTCACTAGAAATTTTGAGTCTTCTAGTGGCGGGAATGAGAGGATTATTATGGCCTTCTTGGATAAGCCAAAATTGAGCGGGACCTTCTTGAAGAGAAGCTATCAAATTTGTAGCTTCATCTTTTTTCTCCAAGAAGTCCATGAATCGACTTCTCCATACGGTGTATTCGCCTCTTCGTAGAATTGGAGGGCGGACGTCGTTTCCAAGTGAGTAAACATCCATTTGTAGTTGATTGGTAGGATCTCGTGAAAGTTTGGAATTGAATTGGTAAAAGTGTTTCACAAGTAACAAACTACATTAGTAATGTTTGGCTCGTACTTTAAGCAATTTCCTTTCCGAACCTATTTTTCGGTTTTTAAAGAGGAATGCGAAGAATATTTGATATTAGAATTGATACTTCAGAATTTTGCTAGAGAATTTTGAATTTATAATATGAGTTCTGTATATGAACAAACACAAGATTAACCACGTTTTACATCAAAAATATGTCGATTACGAAGAAAATCAAATCGTATTCAAAACTCAATCGCAAACTCAAATATCGATTGAAATCGAAAATCTGAAATAATAATATGTTCTAAGCGATTGAAATCAGTAGTAATTCATTCCTAACATACAATCTATCACTTTAACAACAAGATCATTAACAAAATTCGCAAACTTAAGTATGTAGATCAAAATGCATTTCACGTAAGTTTTTCGATCGAAAAATCTGGAAAATAATTTTGATCTTAGAATAGCGAAATCCAAAAGCGATCACGATCTGCTCTGATACCAATTGTTGGGTCCTATTTTAATCAACAAACAATCAATCTAAGCATGAATTCTTGATATTCGAATAAGAAATCTTGAAAATTACCTTCGGTCGAATATCGAGTTTGAAGATCGGCAGAGAGAAACGATTAGAGAGTGGAAGTTTTCGATTGTATTTCTCTCTCTAGAATGTGAATTCAAGACTTTTCAATTTTTCTGAAATTCTTGTGTATTGATTTTTGTTGTGTACATGGTATATATACATCTATACATGATATATTTACAAACTAGTCCTACACTAACAAAAATACGAGCTATGCCCCTAATTACAAGGATAACTAATTGAACAAAGCACAATTCTATGTTTCTTCACTTCCATTCCAGGGGCCCTTCTAAAATTCATTTCTGCTCTTTTTTCTTTTCTTTTCTTCCGCACTTGCTCAAGCCAAATCTCTTCTTCTTTATGAGGTTTGTGAGATTAGATATTCTTTTGTATTTCTTGGGCCGAGACCGTGCTCCTCTTGAAGGTTTTAAAGATTATCTTTTGAGAGGTTCACAGTTATGGAATTTAAACCCAAGGCCGTGCTCCTCTTCTCGTTGTCTCGATATAAGACCAAGATTATTGTTGGAGAAGTTAAATTCGAGATGCTTCTCTTCTAGCCGTTTTGACGAGTGTACGAGATTATCTAGGAGAAGTTCACAGCGAGATCCATGTTTCTCTTTTATAATAATCGAGAGATTATTTGTGCTTGGAGCATTCACAGTGTGCGCCTTCTATCTCATCTTCTCCCCCTCTTTTTCTTGTTTGAGCAGCCCTCGAGACTTATGAAATAAGGTTGAAGGCTTGATCGGGTTTCAAGTGAAAAAGGATATTTGAGAAAACTCAAAGGGGATTACTAGAGAAAATAGTAAAGGATTTATAATTTAGCCCAGTGAGGAATATCCTAATTGTCCTTATCATATTCATGACGAACTAACACAAATCTAGAATGAGGCCACGAAGCACAAATCAAGAGACAAACATTTGAAGTGTGACACACTGACGGATAAATCCTTTGAAAGAAAGAGGCTCAAATTCTCACATATATAATGTGGCTTTGTGTCCGGTGAAACATACTAAGCTCTTTAGAGAGAAGAATGTGACTTGACTTTAAAGCAAATAACCAAGCATGTATAACAGATATGTTCTTGTGAGTAAATCAAAATGAACAAAGTCATCGTCATTCCCCTTTTGTTTTATTTTATTTTTATTATATTATTGTATTTATATATATATATATATTAATGAAAACTAAATGCGATATTGAAGCAAAAAACAAAAAAAAACAAAAAATATATATATTATTTATTTTATTTAATTACTATATTTTTTTTATTTTTTATTTTAAAAAAATTTCAAAAATTATTTGAAAAATAAAATCACGCAAGATATAACAAAGAATATCAAGAAACACATAAAATATCATACCGAAACATAATAGAGCATGTGAAGCACATTTCAAGCAATATTGAGATTCAACATGCATAACTTAACGATAAGGAATTGAAATCATTTTTCATCCAATTGCTTAGTGAATAAGTCGGCAAGTTGAAACTCCATGTTAACAAAATACATATCTATAGTGTCTTTTTCTACATGATCTTTTATAAAATGATAGCAAATATCTATGTGTTTCCTGCGTGAGTGATGAACAGAATTGCAAGTAATGGCAATAGCACTTTGAGAATCACTATAAATGAGAATGTTATTAAATTCAAACCCGTGGTCGCGCAGTTGCGTCCGCATCCACAGAACTTGTGAGCAACAATTGGCAGCCGCGACGTACTCCGACTTGACCGTTGAAGTTGATACGCAATTTTGCTTCTTTGAGGACCAGCAGACCAAGTTATTGCCCAAGAATTGTGCTCGCCTGATGTGCTTTTCCTGTCCATTCGACAACCTACATAGTCAGGATCAGTATAGCAAATTAATTTAAAATCTATGCCTTTAACCCAAGGTGGGAGTCCCTTCGAGATAACGTAGGATTCGCTTGACCGCGTGCAGGTGAGACTCCTTGGGCCAGCTTGAAATCGAGCGCAGAGGCAAGTGGCGAACATAATGTCGGGTCGGCTTGACGTTAGGTAGAGAATAGAGCCAATGATACTCTGATAAGTCGTGATGTTGACTGCCTTTCCAGAAGGATTAGCATCCAATTTATAGCTTGTTGACATGAGAGTACTCATATGTGTGCTCTTGTCTTGATTAAATCTCTTCAGAATATCTCTTGTATACTTGGTTTGCCTGATGAAAATTCCATCTTCGAGCTGCTTGACTTGTAGTCCAAAGAAGAATTGAAGTTCCCCCATTAAGCTCATCTCTAATTTGGTCTTCTTCATATCACCAAATTTCTGACAGAGTCGTTGAATTGTCGAGCCGAAGATGATGTTGTCGACGTAGACTTGGACGATCATCAAGTCATTGCCTTGCTTTTTGATAAACAGCGTGGTATCGATTGTTCCTCGTATAAAGTTTGACTTTACTAGAAATTTGCTCTGAACATCATACCAAGCTCAAAGGGCTTGTTTTAGTCCATAGAGAACTTTGTCCAATCGATAGACATAATCAGGGTGCTTTTCGTAAACGAACCCTTCGGGTTGAGCGATATAGACTTCCTCCTTTAGCACGTCGTTGAGAAATGCGGTTTTTACGTCCATTTGATATACCTTGAAGTCTTTATGAGCTGCGTAAGCCTAACAGAGTCGGATAGCTTCTATTCGAGCAACAGGAGCATAAGTTTCGTCGTAGTCGATGTCTTCCTGTTGGTTGTACCCTTTGGCTACGAGTCGTGCTTTGTTCCTGATAATATCACCGTTCTCGCTCTTTTTATTCTTGAAGACCCTTTGTGTTCCTGTAATTGTCTTGTCGTGGAACTAGGGTCCAAACTTGTAGATGCTCGAATTGGTTGAGTTCGTCTTGTATTGCGATCACCCAATCCGTGTCTTTAAGGGCTTCAGCTACCTTGATTGGTTCGTTTTGGCTTAAAAAGCACGTGAAAAGTTCGCTATATATAGATGTTCTAGTGTGTACTCCGCTCGAAGGATCACCAATTATTTGATTGCAAGGATGAGCTCGTGTCCACTTGCATTCATGAGGTAGAACCGATGCAGAACCATCGTTGATAAGTAATTCGAGACATCCTGAATTGATAAGCTGATTATCCATAGGAGGGAAATTCATTTCTGAAGTTGAAAATTGATTGAATTTCCTAATTTGTATTCGTAGGAGCTGCAACAATGGTTGGTGATTCAGAATCCTGAGAGTTTAGAACATCGTTTGGACCTTGAAGGTCGGTAATCTCATTTGGAATTTCCACCGTAGAAGGGGAAGGTACGCTGCTTGGTATAAATTTTGATGAAGCAGGCGTTTGAGACTCGTTTCGATAAAAATGTTAAAAGCGAGAGTCAAAGTCTTCCAAATCAGCAGGAAGAGTTTCTCCTGACGTCGAGGCAGACGTTGTCGAGATTTGTTGACTTTGTGCCAACACGCCTATAAGCCCGGGTTCTGAACTGTCGTGTTCAGAAACCAAATATGTCACTTCGTGAAAAGTGACGTTGTAACTTTCCATTATTGTTTGAGAAGACTTGATATAGACGCGATACGATTTAGAGGTTGAAGAATTTCCAATAAAGACGGGTTCAAATGCTTTAGGATTAAACTTGCTTCGATGCTCTCAATTGTTTACCACAAAGCATTTTCACCCGAGACTTTGAAGAATCATATATTCGAAATCCTTTGATTTATTATCTCGTATGGCGTCTTCTCAAAACGCTTGTGAATGCTCGTCCGATTTTGCGTAAAGCAAGCTGTACTCACTGCTTCAGCCCGTAGAAAGTGAGTGAGACCGGAATGTATAAGCATAGTCTGTGCAACTTCAACCAAAGTCCGGTTTTTCCGTTCTACGACGCCATTTTGTTGAGGCATCTTAGCAGCTGAAAATTGTTGACAGATGCCAAGTGACTGATAGAAAGTACTGAGGCGCTGATTCTTGAACTCAGTCTCGTTGTCAGTCCTGATTACTTGAATTTTCTGTTGCGGGAGATTTTGAAATTCACAAAATTTATTATCAAGTCTCCAGTCTCATCTTTAGTTCGTAGAAACCTTGTCAAGTGTAGCGAGAGTAGTCGTCGACAATAACTAGCACATACTTGCGGTCGTTGATACTTTGTGTTCGCATCGGTCCACAGAGGTCCATGTGCTGTAATTCTAAAGGTCGAGATGTGGAGGCTACTTGCTTGAGTTTATAGGATGCTCGCTTCATTTTTCCCATTTAACAAGCCGAACAATCATGCTCATGTTGAAGTGAGATGTTTGGCAGAACATTGACCAACCTTTTAGCAGAAAACTTGTGAAGAGCTTTGAGATTAAGACGAGACATACGTTGATGCCATAAGATGTTCCTCTTGATTGTCGTTTGACAGATGAGGTAAACATCAATCAAAGGTCGTACTATTGTCAGATTTATTGTGTAGAGATTAGATCTTCGAGCTCCTGTAAAAATTCCTGATTCTGACTGTTTAAGATTCTACACTAATCAGCTAGAAATACCACTTGAAAGCCTTTATCGCAGAATTTTCCTATATTGAACAGGTTGTGTTTGAGACATTTGACGTATGGGACATCGTTTTTTTGTCAGATTCTCCTGAATGATATCTCCAAGTCCTAGAATTGAAGTTGAATCGTTGTTGCCGAATCTGACTTTATCGTTGTAGCGGTCTTGATATCTGCTCAACAGTTCTTGATTTCCCGTTATGTGTGTGGAGAAACCCGAATCTAGATACCACACATGAAGGATCTGCATAGAATAGTGTAGAGAGACTTAACCCACTTATAAATGGGTCCTCTCAGATTAGCAGATTTAGTGGTCAAAGTTCGTTCACTTATGGTTCTAAAACCAATGCTATTTTTAGGTACCCAAACCAACTTATATGTAGTTGGTTTAGGTGCTACCTCTTTAGGCAATTGAGCCTTTTTGGCTTGTGTTGGCATAGATAATATTTTAGGAACCCATTCTTGGTGAACCTTACATGGTAAATTAATTTCAGCTTGGGCAAATGTCATGTTAGTCTTAGTCGAGGAGAATATCTTTTCTCTAACTAGTCTCCTAAGGTGTTTGACTGAGTGAACTTGGACTGGATACCTAAGGTGAGAGCAAGAGTGAATCGAGCTATAAGCTTGCTTAATAACTGGATCTTGTCTCCTACGAGACTTAATACTTGCATTTGTCTTAGAATGATTGTTTTTATTTTCGGAAGTGGAGCCGATTTCAAAATTTGTGCTTTTAAAATCAATAGATTTTAAAGCATAGGTTGAAGCAACAACATGAAAATTAGAAATGACTCTCTTTTTACAAGTGTCTTTATTTTTCGATAGAGAAGAAAATTTTGAAAATGAATCATGTCCATCAATATTTTTCTTCTTTATTTCTAAGCTAGACACTATCTCCTTAGCATGCTTCGTCTCTTTAACTACTCTACATGTGGATTTAATAGAAAAGAATTAGTAATAGACTTTTTAGCTTTCGAAGTATTTAACGACGCCTTTTCTCCCTTGACGATTTTTAGAAAAAAATTCTTTTGAAATATTTTGTAAAACAAAGGGAAAATTATTTTGAAATTTGGGTTTGTCCTTGATTAATGATTGTTCTTTTAAAATTAAATCAGGATAGGATTTTGAAACGTTAGTTAAAACTGAGGAGTTTTTGAGATTAGAAATTTCCAATAAAAGCGCATTCTTTGATGCTTCAAAATTCTTTCTTTCTGACTCTAAGGAGGAGTTTAAGTCATCTATTTTTTTAATAATAGCAGGAATATAGCAGAAAGTAGAATTTTTAGAATGATCATCATTTTTTTCCTCGACTATATGGATATTTTCTAAAGGATATAATGAATTATAGTCACTAGACATGTCTATCTCTTGCGTCTTGTAACTATTATTCCAATCAATGTAATCAGAGGAAATGTCAGTCCTAGTTTTGGCTTTTCTTTTGGATTCTTCTAAGGCATTTATTTCTAAAGTGTTAGTAAAATCCATTAAAGAAATTAATCCTAACCCATGTACTTGATATCATATAATTGTTTTACGTTAACCCTTTTCAAGTTACAAGGATTATTAAAACCTAAGCCTTCAACAAGATTATAAAATTCAATATCATGTGGCTGATTTTGAAATATTGTTTGATCCGTTTATTCCCTTTTTGTCAAAAGATCATCTAAAGTCTTACTACTAGTGTAAAGCTTCTCACGCTCAACAGAGATTTCCTTATAATCATTTCTAGAAATTTCTAAATCTTTGTATCTATCGCTAAGAGTTTTACTAAGGTCGTTAATCTTAGTCTCAGACGTAGCTATCATAGATTCAAAACTAGTTATAGTTTCCTTAGCATTAGATAAGAGAATTTCTAAGTGAACTTTCTATCTAATTGTTTTTTAAAGTTATTTTCTCTAAGTGCTAGTCTCCTCTAACTCTTTTGAACTTTTCCGCTCATTTTTCATGTTAGCATATTTAATTTGTAATGATTCAAACATGTTTAATAATGTAGAGTTAGGCGTAGTTACCTCGTGAGACGAGGTTGATGCTTCGTCGTCGTCAGACTGCTTCTGTGGTGTCTTCAAGACAGGCCATGAGAGCTAAGTTGTCCGTTTCAGAATCTGTGGTGTCTTCTAGCCAGTGCACTTGTTCAGCCATTAGAGCGACTCCAACTTCCTTTTGTTTAGTTAATTGAAATTTCTTTGAGTAGTAGTTTGCGTCTTTCTTCTTTGGAAGACTACATTCCCTAACGAAAAGCCCCGTTTTGCCACAGTTGTAGCATTTTGTGGCGCTTTGGCATCCTTGAATTCTGAGGTCTCAGCTGGTCTTTCCTTGTGCTTAGAACTGTAGGTCCGAAGTCGATTAGCTGAGGAGGATGACTTCTTTTTGTAGAACTTTTTGCTCATCATTTTTTTAATGAGAACCAGTTGCTTCCTGAACTCTTTCGTGTCAGGCTTAGAATTCGTGTATGAGTGGTCTTCTTCTTCTGAAGAACTCGGAATTTTGATACTCTTGTCTTTGCGAGATCGACTAGTTTTTCGTTCTGAGACAAGGGCTATTGAATCTTTGATTTGTTTGCCCTTCTGCTCCTTCTGAATCTCGCTGACATCTTCCTCGTGTTGAGCGAGATTGTCGAAAAAGGCATGGATATCCATCTTATCCAAATCCTTGTTTTGACGGATTTGCATGGATATTTTCTTCCACTCCGGATGAAGAGATGATAGAAATCTGATGTTTACCTCCATATTTGTCTTGAAGATTTCTATTTTCTTCATCTCGTTCAGAAGGGTCAGGTAGTGCTGATAGAGTTCGTATAGATTTTCCTCCGTTGTAGCTTTGAAAGAGCCATAGGCTGTGAGTATGTTTGCATTCTTTGCCTTTACTCCGACTTCGGTCCTTGCATCATTTTGTGGAACTCATCCCACATTGCCTTAGCACTTGATAGACTATCTATTTGCATATAGATGTCATTTAGGATGCCTTGCATCATGAATGTTTTGGCTCCTAGATCAGCCTTAGCTCTTAATCTCTCCCCCTCAGAGTATTCACTAGGAATTTTAAGTCTTCTAGTGGCTCGAATGTGAGGATTATTTGTGGCATCGTCTTCTTGAATAAGCCAGAATTGAGCGGGTCCTTCTTGGAGAGAAGCTATTAGATTTGCAACTTGATCTTTCGTCTCCAAGAAATTCATAAAACGGATTTTCCATACACTATATTCGCCTCTTTTGAGAATTGGAGGACGGATATCGTATCCAATAGAGTAAGCATCCATTGTCGTAGTTCATTTGTAGGATCTCGTGAAGGTTTGGATTTGAGTTGGTAAGAGTGCTTCACAAGTGATAAATTTGTTAGTAATGTTTGGTTCGTACTTTAAGCAATTTCCTTTTAGGGCCTATTTTTATGCCATAAAAATTGTGTTTGAGTAAGAAAAATATTTAGCCCAAAATTTTTGCTAAAGGATTTTGAATTTATGATTTTAGTCGAAAATTTTGAGTATCGAAAATGATTATGCGGCGAGAAATATTTTTCGAAAGTTTTGAAAATGACGATTTTGATTCTTTGATTATAAAAAATTCAAATCAGTATAAAAAATGTTTGCGTTTGAAAGTTCAGAAAGTGTAAAAGTTTTTCTAACAATAAATTTTTCGATTTGAAAAATTTTGATCGTTAAATCGACAAAGATTTTCGTAAGTATAGGGTTTTTCGAATGATGTTTATCGAAAATTATTTTCGACTGATAAAAGTTTTGCGAAAGTATCCTGTCGAAAAATGGATAATCGAAAAAAATTGTCGGTCGTGAAAACTTCTATAGAAATTTTATTATCGAAAAATTAATGATCGAAAATCTAAGTCTTAAAGAAATTTCGATAAGTTTGACTCAATTTGTTGACTAAACTTATTCGAGTGCGAATTATTCGATTGAAATACGTTTTCGCTAAGGTTTAACTCAAGAATTAAGAAGATCGAAAAACTTGAGATCGAAAAACTTTGTAATCGAAAAACAAGATTTTTCGTGTCAAAAGTGAATATGGATATAGCGAAAATAGTTTTAGTCAAAAAAAATTTTACGCATCGTTACACTCGAAAAAGTTTATTGTGTGAGGATCGAAAAAATTAATAATCAAATATAAAGTTTTTCGCGTCAATAACGGAGTGAAACTAGCAAAAACAGTGAAATTGTCGAAAAACTTTTGCGCTAGAGAACTAATGGAAAAAGATTTTCGAGCCAAATTTTCGATCGAAAAACAATCGAAGAACACAACGCAGAGTTCAATGGAACAGTAATTCACAGATTCAACTGAGAAACATCAAATTAAACACTGAGATTCTGGATAATTACTTGAATTTGTGTACTAGACAAGAACAAACACAAGCTTAAACACGTTTTACAGGAAGATATATCAATTTTGATAAAAATCAAATCGTTTTCAAAACATAATCGCAAACAGTAAAATAGATCGAAATCAAAAATCAAATAAATTCGATGTTCTAAACAATTAAAATCAGTACGCGATTCATTCCTAACATGTAATCAATCACTTTCGCATCAGAATCAACAACAAATTTCGCAGAATTGAGCACAAAGATCAAATTTCCAGTTCGCGCGCATTTTTCGATCGAAAAAAATCTGAACAAAATTTGATCTAAAACGGCGAAATTCAATCCAAAACAATCTCGATCTTCTTGATACCAATTGTTAGGTCCTAGATTGTCAACTATCGTAAATCTTAGGCATGAATTCTAGATAGTTGAGTAGAAATCTAAGATTTGATACCTCGGTCGAATATCTTCGATGAAGAACACGGGAGATATGATCTTAGTGTGAGAAAGTGTTTTGTGTGTTTCTCTCTATAGAATGTAAATTGCAAGCCTTTCAGATTTTTCTAATAACTTTCTCTATTGAATTCAATAGTGTGCATTGGTATTTATACCTATATACATGGTATAATACAAGTAAGTCATACATTATTGAATATAAAAGTTACGTCCCTAATTACAAGGATAACTAATAAATGAGCATAATTTAAAATGTCTTCTTCACAAAGTCACGATAAAGTTTTGTAGATTTTTTAACATGGTTGGTATCTTGTTGCTCCACACCCATGACTAGTATGCACCGTGGGCAACATCCCAACATGTATGGTACATCGGACTCTTCCACATACATGACTGGTAAGCCATCAGAGCTACCACCCCTACACTTAAACGAAGGTACATTCTAATTATGCGTATGTCAAAATAATTCTCAATATTTTAAATTGCGTACGCATACGGAATGAATTGAAAAATAACTTTCAAAATGGGGCATTTGAAAAATCTATTTTCAAAACTTTAGAAATTTTGAAAATCAAAATGCACATTACACACAGAAATGCTAAATACCATTTAAAATAAAATATTCATTTTAATTAAGCTTAATTTGAGGGGGAGCAACTCTTTTATTTTAAAAGAGAAGCGACTCTTATATTATTTAAGGGGAGCGATAATTAAATTTTTAAGTAGAGGAAACCCTAACGACTAAGATTGAGGGAAAGAGATTCGTAAATGTTTTCAATCTTACTACGCATCTATTTAGGGGAAGCGATTTTATTTTAGGAAGCATGATTTGAGAGGAGGAATAAAAAATAATATATATATATATATATTACCTCTAATAAAATATTATTTATATTACTACAACAATAAATATATATATATATATACAAAAAAAGGGAAGAGAAAAAAAGAGAGAAATGATAAAAAAAAAAGAGAAAAAGAGAAAAAAATAAAAAAGAAGAAGAAGAAAATCCCCTCTCACTACCAAGCTTCATGGACATCTCCTCCGACATCAAAAGACGGACTTCAATGAAGAATCTCAAGCTCACAAATTCAAAACTTTCAATACGAAAATGTGGCTCCTTACACTACCTCGGTGCTCACTTTAACCAACATGATCTGGCTTGTTGATACAAATAAAGCATCACTCACTACTTTTACTGGATGCACAGAAACTTAGTTCCCATGATTCAGTCGACTCAACTAAATCTAATCCTGGAACAAAATCGAGCGTTAGTCACAATCTTACAAGAATAGACACATATCCTACATCATCTGAACACACCGTGATAGATGATTTCAATGATGACTTGAAAATTTTTGAAGATGCGAAAATCCATCTCACAAATTATTCGGACCAACTCCCATAAGTACAAGTGCTAATTTTATTAGCTCCATGGTAGAAATCGCCGCATTAGGTCCAAAGGCGTGTGCACATCTGAGCTTTACCCACTCGTCTGTCTCACAAAAGAGAGGTGTTTCAGTAATCACGGGGAACCACCTATACTATTACCGCTTTACTCGTAAGCGGGAGATATTGAATTAAGTGGTACTCAGCACCACCACCACACTCCCTCGCACAAGTCTAGTGTCTCCTCACTTCCCATATTTTTAATATTTTCTAGGACACGTACATTTTTAAAACACCTGATCTTTGTGACATGTTAGCCATAGACATGTCTTTTTAAGACATACTTCGAGGATCGGAAGGAAGTCGTGCCATTGCAACATTAAAACAACAGCAGTCTCAAGCCATCGTCTACAAGTAAAGCTCTTAGATCGATGTTAATGGGATGCCTAAGTGGCCCCGGTTGTCTACATAATAACGGATTGCCTATCTGGCTCCGTTGAGGCTATAAGGAACCTGAGTTCCTACGATGCTTACAAACTCCATCTCCTTGTCACGATGATGCATTCTTCTTGCCAAAAACTATGCCCCATTTTGCCACATCGCATGACAATATCCCCAACTTGATCTTCATGAGGGGGAGTAGTACTAAAGAAAAATGGGAGCAATACCACGACGAAAGTGCAAGATTGATCAGAAACGCTAAAATCTCAAGCGTCGTCGAAGAATCAAGCAAACCACGACCTTGAAAGACGACGCTGCCGCCACGTGTACACCTCTCCAAATTTCAAAGCGAACTCCCCAATCCCAACATAAGGTTGGACAAAAGTAGCGGGAGTTGTGCCACTATCAAATGGAGAGATGGAACACACAAAAAGAAGAGATACTCCTAGATCCGGCAAGCAACTTCAAATACCTTTCAAAATTTTTGAGACAAGGTCAAAAAGAAGATTAGTAGAAAGATCCGGTGCCGAGAAGAGAATATCAAGAAAAGGTGAGCTTGAAGATCTCGCAAAGAAGATGTCACAAGACAAGACAAACGAAGAGATCATTATGACTCAGGAAATCATCCTCACAAGACAAAGATAACAAGCGTTGAATCGTAAATTGAACACAAAGGTGGAGATTGTTAGGATTATTTTATTGTGTTCAATTAATTATAATATCTTACTCTTGTAATTTAATTAATAAGTTTTGAGCTTAATTAGAATGAGCCTTTTAGTGTGATTGGGCTTGCTAAGGCCAAAGTGTATATACCAAATTATGTGGTATAAATATTTAAAACCCTTACACGTAGTAAGGTGTGTATTGAGTGAAAGCTAAGTTGAGAAATATATTTTTTAGAGAGAAGAGGTCGTTCCCAACCCTCCTCAAGAACACACACATCCCACACTAAGTTAATTCTTCTGATTCAAACGTGATAAAATTACTTTAATCTTTGTTTGTTGGATATACTAGGCTCTACACGTTCAAGACGCATGAATAAATTCTTTTTGTAAAAGAATAAATTTTTTAATAAAATCACTATCGTTATAGCGCATCTCAGAAGTTTCAAAACTAGACTCGATAATAATTTTTAACAATTAATTAATATTTTTTTAATTTTAGTTGTATATGTGATCGTACGTGTTTTGTGGATTTGAGAATTTTTTACTTATGTAAATTCGGAATCGAAAAGTTTTGGTGTGTCGAGAAATATCGTGAAGTTTCGAAAATTTTGAGTGTCGAAAATTTTTTTGGTGTGTACCGAAATGTTTCGATGTAATGTCGAAAACTTCTTACAATGACCAAAACTTTTTCGATAATGTGTCTGGGGGTATGCGAATTTGATATTCGAATAAGTTTGTTGAGACTTTTTCTCCAACCCAAATTCGCCCGAGCCCTATATAAAGGAGGCCGAATTTGAGAATTCAAGGCATTCACCACCTTAGACAAGAATTCCACAAGCACACACACAAGAGAGAGCTCAGAGCGCGCGGCACTTCGAGCGAGCCACATCTTCGAGCTTGGGGTGCCGAGCTCGAGAGGGATCACGGGATGATTTCGCGAGCGGGTTATGGCAAGTTAAGATCCCGACAAAGAGACGTAGGAGATAAGCGTGAGTTGAGTAAGTTAGGCGTGTGAGGCCGAGCTTGTTCGGTGTCACATGTTTGAGTTTTCTCCCTACGTTGTAAACTTTGCGCTTAATAAAGGTTACGGCAAGCCGGGGAGGCGACCCCGTTTGTCCCTTCGATTAACCGTGTTTTGTTCCTTTACGATTCCGCGTTACAAAGTAGGGTTAGGGTGCGAGAGGCTTAGCGCGGGTGACTCGGGAATCGGGCGAGCGAGGAACAAGTTAAACGCGAACCGGTTGTGAAGCGCGCGTGGCTACGATATTTCCAAAAAGAAATAAGTCCCGAATTTGCAACATATAATATGTTAATTTTGTTACGTAACTTAGCGACATGTTAATGAGAGAGGCTGAACTTTGCGCAATATAATTAATTGTTGTTTTCGATAGTCAATAAGATCTGTGGTATATATTGTAAGAGAGATTTCGATATATAATGAATGTGGTTTTCGATATGCTTTGGTAAATGGGTTTTCGATATGTGATTTATGCTTTTCGATGTGTATAAGACAAAATGGTTTTCGATATTAAGATAGTTTTCGGTATGTGTTAATTTTCGGTATGTAGTTTTCGAAAATTTTAGGTGTCGAAAACTTTTTGTTGTGTACCGAAAAATTTTGAAAGATGTCGAAGACTTCGAAATCAAAACTTTTTCTATAATGTGCCAAAATGAGTGGAGTTCGAAAATTAATATTCGGTGTATATGGTGCGAAAAATATTTTCGGTATAGAGTGAAAAGTTTTTTCGATTATAGGTGGGTGCGAAATTCTTTTTTCGAAGTGATAGGGTGCGAAAATAATTTTCAAAGTGCTAGGGTGTGAGAATAATTTTTGAAGTGTAGGGTGCGAAAAATTGAATTTTTGTATTAATATGGATGCAAATTTTTTTTTTTCGGTAATGAACGGATGATGATGATGAAGAGTGATGCTGAATTGATGAATGATGATGATGCGTAAATGGTGATGATGCGAAAATGATTTTGGAACTAAAATCCAGCGTTTGCCCGTTGGAAGTGGAGGATGATCGATCGCCATGCGTTGATATCATGTAGGCGGGCGAAAGATTTCTGAAAAATCTTCCGGAATTCCGAGCGAAGTTCTCAAGTTGTGGCGTTCCACGGCAGAGGAGTGGTTCAGGTCTTTATACGAGAGATTGTCGCCCGAGGTCTTTGAAAAGATATTATGTCTATGCTGGGCTTTATGGTATGCGCGGAATAAATGGACGATGGAGCGCTTGGAGATCCTGATGAACGAGATTATTTTTCGAGGTGTTGAGGCGCAACAACAATTTAGTTGAGCTCATCTCCTCGGGGACAAGATCCTGCCTCCGAGCCCGTCTACATGGAGTCCACCCCACATGAGGAGATTAAGTTAAAGTGTGACGGGGCGCTGCATACTAAACGGGGAGGAGCTGCTGTAGGTGTAGTGGCGAGCGACTCTACGGGGTGTTGCTTGGGTTGGTGGACTGACTTCTTTCGGGATATCGTCGATCCTGAGGTCGTTGAAACTCGGGCTGCTTTACTTGCTATTAGAGTGGCTCGACGGATGTGTTGGAACCGCGTTACCATTGAAGGAGACTGTTAATCACTTATCGCTAACCTACGGAATCATTGCGGTGAATCGGTGCTATGCGGAGGGCTTCTCGATGACTGTTTCAAGCTTTCTTCCTCGTTCCAACATATCAACTTCTCTTTCGTTAAACGGGATGCTTATTCTGTTTCCCATTACTTGGCTAAAGATTTAGGTTTTGTAGGTGAAGGAAGGTCTCCCGCGACCAAACTCATGTATAACCTAATTCTTGCAGATATCGCCTAATGAATCTACTTTTCGATAAAAAAAATTGGCTGCGAAATTTTTTCGTATGGAGTTCCCGCATTGTCACTTTTCGTACTTCAAAATTTTCGGTATGTTATCGAAACTTATTTTTGGTATCTAGTGTCGAAATTTTGACGAATATCAAAAACTCCCTGAACACAAAATTTTCGATCCCCAACACATAATTGTTCAATTAGGTCCGAGTTATTGATCAAATCACTTATATCTTCACCGAAAAACACTTAATTAACCACTAAAATACCATAACATGTCGAATTTTTGAGAATTTTGATGAATATCACGAAGAACACACAAAACGGATTTTCGATTAATCTTCAAAAGTAGCAAAATCTAATGGATGGATCGATCGTTTATAACACTTAATCGAAGCCTAAGAGCAGCAAAACATAGTGAAAATTTGAAAAGGAAAAGAAAATGTTGAGGAATACCGTGCGAGTTGATATTCAACCTAAAATTTTCAAAATTTTTACTCAAATCTTAACGTGTGTGGCTCTAATACCACTTGTTAGACCGAAACTACGATATCCAACCAAATATTAAAGGATTTTACCACGAAAGATCGCCAGAATTGAATCGCGTGGAGTGTGTGTTCTTGAGGATGCGTTGAGAACGTCGGCTATTTTCTTAAAAATATATTTTCTATTATGTTTCACACACTTACACACTACATTAGGATTAGTATTTGTACCACATATTTTGGTATGTAATACTTGGGCCCCAACTAGCCCAACATCCTAAGTAGTGCTGTATTACAAATAATGGCTTATGTAACTAATTAATTAAATTACAAGACTAAGATAATATAACTAATTGAATACAATAAAATAATCCTAACAGAAAACAATCATACTTTGCAAATTTTGTCTCCATTTTTTAAGCGTGCTTACGAGTTTGTCATGAAATATTTAAAATATAATTTTTATGATCCTTTTAAAATGTAAAAAACATTAAATAGAATTTTCAAATGAAAGAATTCAAATAGAATAGGGAACAATTACAACTATGGATTGTAACAATAAAACTGGTATGATTTAGAAGGAATTTTAAAATGAATAAGCAAAGGTTGAAATTTCATTTGAATTAAACACGAGCCGGTTGTGCAGCGCGTGAGACTCTAAGTCCCGAATTTGCAACAAAGTTGATATCAGAGTCATCGTTTGAACTTTGCCCTGCTAATAATTTTCTATAAAAAAAACTTAGCATAATTGTGATATATATGTTAAGGAAAGATAATTATTTACTTGATAAAATTCTTATATATGGAAATAAATCTCTCTTAAAAAATGTTCTTATAACTATTAATTAATTAGATTAGATTATTAGTTGGAAAACACTTATAATAAATACATAACTTTACAAATTCTGAAAACATAGACTATGTCGACCATGTTTGTCATATTCCTTTAAACAAAACCCGTATAGCAATAGTTTTGTTTGCAATTATATTTTGCACGGAACAGTACTAGGCATATTATCATAAACAACTTGAGATGGCACGTGTCAATTCTAAAGAAATAACACATTAGATATGATAATAATGAAATTACGAGAACTCAAACGATTCATGAACGATCCGCGCAGAAATTCGTTTTCGAAGAAAATAATTACAAGATACCTCGAACTACATTGATATTCGGATCCATCTTTTACAAAGACGAAACAAAACATGAATAATTGTTTAGAGAGGAAGAGATTGATCCATGTATCAATATTGATTCAAGCTTGAAGAGAATCAAAGGATCTGCTTGCACGCTCATGGAATTATCAGAGGAAGATCCCACTTCGAACAAGAAGGAACAAAGTCGCTAATGTTTCTTATTATTTAAGTTAGCACCTTTTAGTTTAAGGGTAAATAGGTAATTCATGATTAAGTTGTATATAAACTTAGCACACGTACTGTAAACCCTTAAGCGTCATTTTTCCAGAAAATATCAGTTTCTTCAATTTCGTCTTCTCCGCTCAACCAATTCAACCGTTCATCTCATTCTTCACACGCCAAATTGACATGGTATCAGAGCAAAGTTGAATGAGATCCTTACGGCGAATGTGAAGTGTAGATCGAAATTTTCGAGAGCTATTCTGCGAAATCGATTGAGCATTTAATCGATTGGATTTTGGAGGTGTTGTCGGCTGGAAAATGGATTGATCATGACGTCAAATTCGGATCCGGAAAATGAAGTTTCAGGTGGTGAAAGTGTCAATGGAGGCGGCAAGACTCTTGAAGAGGAAATGCTAAATTGCCCCGATGTGTTCAATCTCCATGATGGAATTAATTCGGGAATGATGTTGATTAAAACACAGTTTCTACTGCTGTGAAAATCATCCGAACAGATAACGACACAGAGTTTACCAATCTTGGTTGCTCAACCCTTTTTTCTTCTCTCGGCATCATACACCAAACTACTTGCTGGTACACACGCAACAAAATGAGGTTGTTGAACGAAACCATAAAGACCTCCTTCAAAAGGCCAGAGCCCTCATGATACAGTCAAACCTACCTAAAAAGTTTTGGGGAAATCCATTTTAGCATCCACATATCTCATAAATAGACTACCCTCCAAAACCTTGGGTTGGAAATCTCCATATCAAATCTTATACAGCCAACAACCATCTCTGTCCCACCTTAAAGTGTTCAGCTGCCTTTGTTATGTCACCAATACTAATCCTCATAGGTTATTCCATGGGGAAAAAGGGTTATAAAGTTTACCACTTGGAACACCACAAAGTATATGTCTCTCGAGATGTAGTCTTAAAGAAACAGTTTCCCATATCAATCACCTGCATTACCCTTAAAACTCTACCACTTGTACCACATGAACCTGATTTACCTTGTTGCTCCTTACCCGATTTATCAGCATCTTTACCCGCTGATGATACTACTTCAACCAATCATAAGTCTTCACCTGTGTCTGCTCATAACCCTGTTTCACAGTCAATTTCTTCTAATCCCATGGCACAGAATCAGGATCCATCATGCTCATCCATGCCCTCTAATCCACCATTAGCCAAAACCAGCAACAAATCAAGAAAACCACCAGCCTGATTATCTGATTATGTTACACTTCATGCTTCAGACTTCCCTCATTCCCAAACAGTTTCCAAATTTATTTCTCCAAATACTTATTCCTTCAAAACAGAACCACACATTTCACATGCATACATGTCTTTCTTAGCTAATGTGTCTCCGGTTCATGAACCCCACTCCTATGATCAAGCAAAATCAGTTGTGGAATGGCATAATGCTATGCAAAGGTAACAAGAGGCACTCAAGTCCAATCACATATGGACAATCACTAAACTGCCTAAAGGAAAGAAGGCTACTGGGTGTCGATGGGTGTATAAGATTAAGTATAATCCGGAATGAACCATGGATAAATACAAAACGCGGTTGGTTGCTAAGGGCTATAATCAAGTCGCAGGTGAGAACTACTTTGATTCCTTTCTGCCTGTGGACAAGCTTGTCACGGTTCACTTGATCTACGCACTTGTTGCGGCTAAGAATCGGCCTTTACACCAACCCGACATCAACAATGCCTTTCTACATGGTTTCCTTGATGAAACAGTTTATATGAAACTTCCCCCGGGCTATGATAAGGGTCTTCCCCATCAAGTATGTAAACTGCAGCGGTCCTTATATGGTCTCAAGCAGGCATCCCGTCAATGAAATCTCGAGTTTACTTCTAAATTACTGTCCCATGGTTTTGTTCAGTCTGGGCATGATCATTGCCTCTTCTTTAAAACCCGTGGGACTGATTTCTTGGTGCTCTGGTATACGTTGATGATGTCCTCCTTACGGGATCAAATCCTCAACTCATTACGAATACTAAATCCTTCCTAGATAGATCATTTTCGATTAAGGATGTACATTATGCTCGTTACTTCTTGGGAATTGAAGTAGCTCGAAGTGCTTCAGGAATATACTTGATCAACGGAAATACATCTGTGTCACAAGGACAGATTGAAAGTCATGCCCGAGCAAGTGCATGCCACGCATTGGTTACCTACTTCGATGTCGTGACAAAGGAACGTCTCAGTGACTCCGATAACTTATCACCCTCGTTCGTCACGAAAAAACCTATCGTGGAGCATCAAGGCGACCATCGACGTATTTTCCCCCACTTTCGAAGACAATCTTCTTGGATAAATGCGTACGATGATTGACAACACCTTCCATGACAAGAATAAAGCTCCCGTGACAGACGAACCACCACCACCATCCCACCGCCACCTACTTCGCTACTTCTACAAAATCTTGACTCCTACACAATGCATATCACCCAACTGCATGCAATCCTCATCACCCGACTTCTTTCCCTTGAGCCCCGTACCACGGCATGGCCGAATTGAAACTTCTTGATCGCCTCGTTGACCGCCCATCATTGCCGCCACCAACATGGCGTGATGCCTCGACTAGCTTCAAACGTCGTTAAGACGGTCGTGACGATCATGATCGCCCTGAGGGGGAGAAGAGGCAACAAACCACACGAGGAAAATAGGGACGTGGAGCCCGAGGAAGAGGCCGCGGTGCATCAGCATCCTCAACACCTCCACCTACATCGTCATCATCCAAACAACCACCAATATAAACCACTACTATTCTAACACCACTACATTTTGCTCAAACCCAAACTTAACCAAACACTCCACCACAAACCATAACCCACCAAGTCTCCCAAATCGAAACAATCCAAGGCACTACGGGACAGCCATCCTCCTATAACTTCAACCCCCCCATATATCAAAGACTATATCATGATAAAGGAATTGGGGTCAAAACCGAAGACTGAGAAATTCATCCACGACCGCCTCGAGAATGGACGTTATTTCCTAAGGAAGGCGGTGTTAGATATCTTCCGTATTAGATCGAAAGAAGAAGAGGAAGGGGAAGACCACTGAAGAGATATTCCCGAACTTCCGGAGCTTCTAGACCTAGGAGTCAAAGAGCCACCCAAAGTGAGCAGCAGCAACGTCTTGGTCGAGAATCCACTGGAGAAGAAACAGATAACGATACCCTTCCTGGAAGATTATCATCCCAAGATCCGAAAGCACCCCTATAACGTTAAGCCGATCGACGAGCTATCCATCAGAGGTCTGATGCATTTGAAGAACACGAGACATGGCTTTGAGCATCTCTTCATGCTCTCGTAGTTACCTACCATAAGGAAGCTAACCATAGAGCAGTTGAAGCAAAAAGAAAAAGCAAAGTAACACATCTCAGACATCGAAGAAGTTGAGTATAGTTAAGGAAGGTACCCAACTCCCATCCATTTCATCGTCAGCGCGGACGGCTCTAAGGACCGTATCACAGAGGATGAACTCCCTTACCTACCTCCTGATGAAATCACCAACATGTACGACATGTACGAAAAAATCATCCTAAGGAGTCACATGTGTCGTGAGGGTAATGCGTTAAGTGATACATGTTGAGGCAGATAAAATACCATACTGTTGAAGACCTTAGAATTTTTTTGGAGAGAAACATCAAGAATGTTCATATGACACGCCCACAGACATGCGCTAAAGAGATGTATCGTTGCCCAGAGAAACATATCTTCGCTCATCCTGAGTTGGGGTCACCTACTAGCATCCAAAGGAGAAGAGGACGCATGTGCTAGTGGTATCACAAATCTCTAATTCTGTGACGGTACTCTCAGAACAATCGCCTCTTCGAATGCGTCTCACCTCACTGAGCCCCGAGAATTACTCTGAATACCTCAAAATAGAAGAAGGACCCCTCCTTCAGTCAATCTTAGAAAAGATGTCCCGAAGGAACAACATCACACACTACGAGGTCACTCTAGGATTACATAAATCCTTCTTCGCCCGGAAAGAGAAAAGAAAAAACCAAGACGAAGACAGTAGATCGAGAATCGGACAATAAGGGGGAAATTGTTAGATCTAAATAGTATCCAACATGTAATTTGTCTTTGTTTTATACTTAATTAGTTACATTCTATTTGTAGAGTCTAAATTGTAATTTGGGCTTGTTGGGCTAGTTAGGGCCCTAGTGATATAGAGCAAAACATGTGGTATAAATACTAAAACCTAACACTTAATCTAGTGAATCATCCTTGAGAATCGAACCTCACAGTAAACCCTTAAGAAGAGTTTCACGCACTAATACACACACTTAAGGTTTTAACGCAAATCTCAAGCATTCCACATCCATATTCGTTGATCTTTAGGTATATTGGAACCTACAAGGAAGAATGAGACACAACCAAGGGGTTCACCGATCACTCAGAATGATGTAAGAAGAACATGATAGAAGGTGCATCAGTCGTGCTGGACGCAAATTTTGGCTCCACGCGGAGCGACATGTGGCGAAGTTGGAGAAAGTGAAAGAGGAGATTAAGAAGTTGAAGGATATGAGAGATCCTCAAGAATAGTTTCCAGTATTGCGAAGATGTACTTTTACATCGTGGGTCATCGTCGTTCCATTACCTTCACATTTCCATGATTTCCCCAACGTTGAAAAGTATGACAATGGAGGATATCCTGAGAATTACTTGGGTAACATTGAAGGGAACATGCATAACAAACTGGAAGATATTGTTAAGTTGTGAATATTCACGAGAACGTGGACAAAATGAGCTCAATAAGGGTTTACAACATTTCAAGATTTTGCTCGAGTTTTTCAATCATTTCTTTGGCAGTCGCCCTCCTTGAAGGTGAGTTTTCTGAATATGAGGCAAGGGGACTACAAATCTGAAGGGATTATCTGCAATTCAATCGGTTACAACGGAAGTCCCTACCGCCACACCTGACTTATTGATCGGAACTTTTCATAATGGTTTGAGGGAAGGAGATTTATTCCAGAACTTACATTTTCCTAAACCTAAACCCTAGAAGCGAGCACAAAGACACGTCGCGAACATGAGATAGAGTAAGAATCCTATCATAACTCGATAAGTGGTTTGGTTGACGGAGTTTCCCGAGGTATCCGCATCTAGCTTGCATGAAGGAGACAAGATTGACAGGAGTGAAGTTGTCCAAATTGTACTTCTTGAGGATGTCATGAATGTATTTGGACTTGTTGATGAAGATTCCGTCGTAAAGCTACTTAACTTTAAGGCTTAAAAAGGACACTTAGCTCTCCCATCATACTATTTTCGAATTTCTGCTTCATCATGTCTCCAAAATTCCGGCATAGCTTTGCGTCCGTCGAGCCAAAAAATATCAGAAGTCGTGTTTGCAAGTAAATCATTTAGGATATAAGAACGAATGCTCATGTAAAACTCCCCCTCAACAAATGCACATTTAACTTTTCCGAAATTTTAGCACATAGATAAAATAATTTTGCATATGAGAATTTACTGTATAAGCACAAGTAACGCATTTAATCAATTCAGGATAGATTTATGAAAATTTTTCATTTTTCAAGAAAATTTTCCCATTTTATAAGTCTTAACCAATGCATGTATTAATGCATTCAAAATGTGCGAAGATATTGAGGTTCGAATTCTCACATATGATGTGGTTTTGTGTCTAGTGAAACAAACGAAGCTCTTTCAATAAAAGAATGTCACATGAATTTTTAGGCAAAGAACTAATCATATATCAAAGAAATATTTTTGTGAGTAGTTCAAAATAGGTAAGATTATCATCATCCCCCATTTTTTATTATTATTATTATATATATACTATTTTATTTGTATATAAAAAAAATTGAAAGATAGAGTCATGCAAGATAATCAAGGAATATCAAGAAGCACAAAGAATTTCTTACATAAGCATAATAGAACATGTAAAGCACATTTCAAGTAAGATTGAGATTCAACATGCCTAACTTAGCAATAAGCAATAGGAATCGTTTTTCACCAAATGACTTAGTAAATAAGTCGGCAAGTTGAAGCTCCGTTTCAACAAAATACATATCAATAGTGTCTTTTTCTACATGACCTTTTATAAAATGATAGCGAATATCTATGTGTTTCGTGCGTGAATGATGAACATGATTGCAAGTAATGGCAATAGCACTTTGAGAATCACTATAAAGGGGAATGTTATTAAATTCAAACTCGTAGTCGCGTAGTTGTGTCCGCATCCATAGAACTTGCGAGCAACAGCTGGCAGCCGCGACGTACTCCGCCTCGGCTGTCGAAGTCGACACACAATTCTGCTTCTTGGAGGACCAACTTATCGCCTAGAAATTGTGCTCCGCCAGATGTGCTTTTTCTGTTCGTTCGACAACTGCATAATCAGCGTCAGTATAACCAATTAATCTAAAACCGGTATCTTTAAGATACCATAGCCCTAAGTTGGGAGTTTCATTGAGATAGTGTAGTATTCGCTTGACTGCGTGCATTTGGGACTCCTTCGGGTCAGCTTGAAAACGAGCACAGAGGCAAGTGGCGAACATGATGTCGGGTCGGCCTGACGTCAAGTAGAGAATAGATCCGATAATACTCCGATAGGTTGTGATGTTGACTGCCTTTCCAGACGGATCAACATCCATCATTTTGTTGACATGGGAGTATTCATAGGTGTGCTCTTGTCTTTATTAAATCTCTTCAGAATATCTCGGATAAACTTGGTTTGACTGATGAATATTCCATCTTCGAGTTGCTTGACTTGTAATCCAAGAAAGAATTGGAGTTCTCCCATTAAGCTCATCTCGAATTCTGTCTTCATTAGATCACCAAATTTCTAACAGAGTCGTTCATTTGTCGAGCCAAAGATGATGTCATCAACGTAAACTTGAACGATCATCAAGTCTTTGCCTTGCTTTTTGATGAAGATTGTCGTATCGATTGTTCCTCTAATAAAGTTGGACTTTACTAGAAATTCGCTCAGAACATCATACCAAGCACGAGGGGCTTGTTTTAGTCCGTAGAGAGCTTTATCCAATCGATAGACATAATCATGGTGATTTTCGTGCACGAACCCTTCCGGTTGAGCGACGTAGACTTCTTCCTTTACAACGCCGTTGAGAAAGGCGGTTTTGACATCCATTTGATAGACTTTGAAGTCTTTATGAGCCGCGTAAGCTAGAAATAATCGAATAGCGTCAATACGTGCAACCGGAGCATACGTCTCGTCGTAGTCAATTCCTTCTTGTTTATTGTACCCCTTGGCGACGAGTCATGCTTTATTCCTGATAATTTCACCGTTCTTGTTTTTCTTATTTTTGAAAACCCATTTAGTTCCTATAATTGGTTTACAGTACGGTGGAGGAACTAGTGTCCAAACTCGTAGACGCTCGAATTGATTGAGTTCATCTTCCATTGCTATCACTCAATCCGTGTCTTTAAGGGCTTGTTCTACCTTAATTGGTTCGTTTTGGTTTAGGAAGCACGTGAATAATCCACTTTGTGTAGACGTCCTAGTGCGTACTCCACTTGAAGGATCACCTATTATTTGGTCGATAGGATGAGCTCGAGTCCATTTACGTTCATGAGGAATCACCAAAGTAGATCAATCGTTGATTTTTAGGTCGAGACTTCCTGAAATGTAAGGCTGATCATTCGTAATCGGGAAATTCAAATCTGAAGTTGAATTGGAAGGAATTTCCGCATCGGCATTGGTAGGAGCTGCAGCACTAGTTGAAGATTCAGAATTTGGAGAATCATGAACATTTGTTGGAGTCTGAGGATTGGGAGTCTCAATTGTAATTTCTACCGGAGAGGGAGAAGGAGCGTTGCTTGGTATAGAATGAGATGAAGCAGGCATTTGAGACTCGTTCCGATAAAAATGTTCAAATAGAAAATCCAAATCTTCCAAATCGGCGGGAATTGCTTCATTTGACTTTGAGGTAGAAGTTGTCGAAAGTTGTTGACTTTGTGCAACACGCCTATAAGCCCGGGTTCTGAACTGTTTTGTTCAGAAGCCAAATCGGTCACTTCTAGAAAAGTGACGTTGTATCTTTCGAGAATGATACGATAAGTCTTGAGATAGACGCGATATGATTTAGATGTGGATGAATATCCAACAAAAGCGGCTTCAAATGCTTTAGGATCGAACTTGCTTCGATGCTCCCGATCGTTGGCCACAAAGCATTTGCAGCCGAACACTTTGAAGAAAAAGATATTCGGAATCCTTTGATTTATTATCTCATACGGCATCTTTTCAAAGCGTTTGTGAATAATTGTCCGATTTTGCATAAAGCACGTTGTACTCACTGCTTCGGCCCATAGAAAATGAGGGAGACTGGAATGTATTAGCATTGTTCTTGCAGCTTCAACTAGAGTCCGTTCTACGACGCCATTTTGTTGAGGCGTTTTAGCGGCTGAAAATTGTTGAATAATTCCAAGTGACTGATAATAATTGTTGAGACGCTGATTCTTGAATTCAGTCACGTTGGCAGTCCGGATTACTTGGATTTTCTTTTGCAGGAGATTCTGAGTTGTATTCACAAAGCTTATTATCAAGTCTCCAATCTCATCTTTAGTTCGGAGATATCTTGTCCAGGTGTAGCGAGAATAATCGTCGACAATTACTAACACATATTTACGACCGTTGATACTTTGTGTATGCATTGGTCCACAAAAGTCCATGTGAAGTAATTCCAAGGATCGATATGTGGAAGTAACTTGCTTGAGTTTGTGTGATGCTCGCTTCATTTTTCCCATTTGACAAGCCAAACAATGATGCTCTTGGAGAAGGGAAATAGTTGGTAGACCGTTGACCAACTTTTTGATAAAGAGTTTGTGAAGAGCTTTGAGGTTTATATGAGACTAACGTTGATGCCATAAGTTGTACCTCTTGATTGTAGTATGTGAGATTAGGCAAACAGCTGTAGGTCGTACTGTTGTCAGATTGATGGTGTATAGATTAGATCTTCGAGATCATGTAAGAAGTTCTTGATTCTGACTATTAAGATTATGCATTGATCAGCTATAAACACTACTTGAAATCCTTTATCGCAGAATTGTCCTATGCTGAACAGGTTGTGTTTAAGACCTTGGACGTAAGAGACATCTTTGATTGTCATATTCTGCAGTAGAATATCTCCAAAGCCTAGTATTGGAGCTGAATCATTGTTGCTGAATCTGACTTTTCCGTTGTAACTGTCTTGGTAGTTGCTCAACAGTTCTTGATTTCCTGTCATGTGTGCGGAGCAACCGGAATCTAAATACCACACGTGATGGATCAGCATAGAAAGATTTTAGAGAGACTTAGGTACCCACTTAGTAATGGGTCTTCTCGGATTAGCAGATTTGGTAGGTAAGGTTTGTTCATTTTTGGTTCCTAAACGATTGGTGCTCTTAGGTACCTAAACCAACTTAGAAGTAATTGGTTTAAGTGGTACCTCTTTAGGCAACTTGGCCTTGTGAACCTATTGAGGGTGAACCTTACCTGGGAGATTAATTTCAGCGCGGACAAATGTCTTATTAGTCTTAGTGCATAAGAAAATCTTTTCTCTAGCTAGTCTCTTAAGGCATTTTGCTGAGTGTACTTGGACTGAGTACCATAGATGAGGACAAGAATGTATCGAGCTATAAGCTTTCTTAATAGTCGGATCTTGTTTCCTACGAGACTTAAGATTTGCATTTGTCTTAGAATGATGGTTTATGTTTTTAGAAGTATAGCCGATATCAAAATTTGTGCTTTCAAAATTAATAGGCTTTAATGCATAAGTTGAAGCAACAACTTTAAAATTAGAAACGGCTGTCTTCTTACGAGTGTCCTTAGTTTTTGATACAGAAGAAAGATTTGAAAATAAGTCATTTCTATCATTTTTCTTCTGAAATTCTATCCTAGGTACTCTTTCCTTTGCATGTTTCACCTCTTTTACTACTCTACCTGTGGATGGAGTAGAAAAAGAATTAGTAAAAATCTTTTTCCCTTTTGAAGCATAAAAGGACTCTTTTCCGCCATTTACGCTTTTTAAAGAAGATTTGTCTTCTTTTAAAATATTTTGTAAAATAATGGGAGGTGTTTTCTTAGATTTGATCTCCTTAATTTATTATTTTTCTTTCAAAATAAAATCAGGACAAGATTTTAAAATTGAGAAATTTTTTAGATTAGAAATCTCCAATAAAAGCTCATTCTTTTCTGCTTTGAAATTCTTTCTTTCTGTCTCTAAGTAAGCGTTCAAATCAACTATTTTCTTAATATTAGCAGGAATATAACAGAAAGTAGAATTTTTAAAATGATCAAGATTTTGTTCCTTAACTTTAGGAAGATCTTCTAAAGGATATAATGAATTATAATTACTAGACATGTTGATTTCTCGTGCTTGTAGCTATTATTCAAATCGGTGTAGTCAAAGAGGATGCTAGTCCTATTTGTGGCTTTTCGTTTAGATTCTTCTAAGGCATTTATTTCAGAAGAATTAGTAATGGCCATTAGAGAAGTTAATCCTAAACCCATATACTTGATATCTTATAACTGTTTGACATTAACCTTTTTCAAGTTACAGAGATTGTTAAAACCTAAGCCTTCTTTAGGAATATAAAATTCTATATCATGCGGTTGATTTAGAAAGATGGTTTGATCCGTTTGCCTCCTTTTCGTTAGAAGATCGTTTAAAGTTTTAATCCTAGAGTAAAGCTTCTTACGTTCGTCAGAGATTTCCTTAAAATTATTTCTAGAAATTTCTAAATCTCTCTGACAATCGCTACGAGTCTTGCTAAGGTCATTGATTTTTGTCACAAGTGTAGCTATCGTTGATTCAAGACTAGATATTGTTTCCTTAGCACTAGATAAGAGAATTTCTTGGTGAATTTTCTTATCTAGTTGCTTTTGGAAATTATTTTCACTAAGGGCTAGTCTCTCCTCTAATTCTTTTGTACTTTTCCGCTCATTTTTCATGTTAGTATACTTAATTTGTAAAGATTCTAACATGTTTAATAATGTAGAGTTAGGCATAGTTACCTCTTGTGATGAGGTTGATGCTTTGTCTTCGTCGTCGGACCTCCTTGTTGAGTTTTCGTTTGAGGCGTCGTCGAGATATGCCATGAGAGCTAGATTTTCGTTGTCAGAATCCGTTGTGTCTTCTAGCCAATGCTCTTGTTCGGCCATCAGAGCTACTCCAGCCTCCTTTTGTTTGGTTAGTTGAAATTTCTTGGAGTAGTAATTGGCGTCTTTCTTCTTAGGAAGATTGCATTCTCTTGCGAAGTGCCCTATCTTTCCACAATTGTAGCATTTTTGTGGTTCTTTGGCGTTTTTGGTTTCTGACGCTCGGCCGGTCTTTTCTTGCGCTTAGAGCTTGATGTCCGAAGTCTATTAGCCGAAGAGGAGGATTTCTTTTTATAGAACTTTTTGCTCATCATTTTAGTAATGAGAGCCAATTGTTTCTTGAACTCTTCATATCTGGCTCGGAGTCCGATTCTGATTCATCTTCATTTTCTGAAGAACTTGGCAACTTAATGCTTTTATCTTTGCGAGATCGACTAGTTTTTCTTTCAGAAACTAGAGCCGTAGAGTCTTCGATCTGTTTGCCCTTAAGTTCTTTTTGTATCTCGCTTATGTCTTCCTCGTGTTGGGCGAGATTATCACATACAGCGTGGGTATCCATCTCGTCCAAATCCTTGTTTTGACGGATTTGCATGGATATTTTCTTCCACTCCGGTTGAAGAGAAGAGAAAAATTGGATGTTGACCTCCATGTTGGTCTTGAAATTTTCTATTTTCCTCATCTCGATAAGAAGAGTTAAATAGCGTTGATATAGTTCATAGACGTTTTCCTCTGTCTTTGCTTTGAATGAGTCGTAAGCGGTGAGTTGCTTTCTTGGCTTTGACTCCGACTTCGGTCCGTTGCATCATTTTGTGGAGCTAATCCCACATAGTTTTTGCACTAGACAGACTATCTATTTGCATATAGATGTCATTCGAAATTCCTTGCATTAGGAAAGTTTTGGCTCGTAAATCTGCTTTGGCTCTTAATCGCTCCCCCTCGGCGTATTCACTAGGAATTCTGAGTCTTCTAGTGGCGGAAATGGGAGGATTATTAGTGGCATCGCCTTCTTGGATAAGACAAAATTGAGCGGGACCTTCTTGAAGAGAAGCTATTAAATTTGTAGCTTGATCTTTTGTCTCCAAGAAGTTCATGAATCGACTTCTCCAAACGGTGTATTCGCCTCTTTGTAGAATTGGAGGGCGGACGTCGTTTCCAACTGAGCAAGCATCCATTTGTAGTTGATTGGTAGGATCTCGTGAAAGTTTTGAATTGGAATGGTAAAAGTGATTCACAAGTGACAAACTTCGTTAGTAATGTTTGGCTCGTACTTTAAACAATTTCCTTTTCGAACCTATTTTTTGTTTTTAAAGAGGAATTGTTTTGATTTGCGAAAAATATTTGATGTAAGAATTGATACTTCAAAATTTTGCTAAAGAATTTTGAATTTATGATCGAAAATTTTGAGTTCGAAGAAGATAATTCGGAGACAAATATTTTTCGTAAGTTTTGAAAATTACGATTTTTGATTTCTTTCAAATCAATGCAAAATGTGTGTGTGTTTGAAAGTTCAGTGGTCGAAAAATTTTTGAGCAGTAAAGTTTCCGATTTGAAAAATTTTGAACTTTTAATCGAAAAAGATTTTCGATTGTACAAGTTTTTCGTGGTATATTTTATCGAAAATTATTTTTCGAACGTAAGAGTTTTGCAAAGAAAATATCCTATCGAAAAATAGTTTGTCGAATAATTTTGTTGATCGCATAAACTTTTATCGAATAATTTGTAATCGAAAAATTAAGAGTGATCGAAAAATTTCGTTAAGTTTGACTCAAATTGTTGACTAAAAGTTTTTCAAGTGTGAATTATTCGATCGAAATATGTTTTCACTAAATTTTGACTCGAAAATTTAGATGATCGAAAATCTTGAGATCGAAAAACATGTAATAGTAAAACAAGTTTTTCGAGTTAAAATTATATATTTATTAAGCGAAAACAGTATCCGTCGAAAAAAATTTCGCTTTGGTATACTCGAAAAAGATATTTATATATGAATCGAAAAATTATTATCGACAATAAAGTTTTTCGAGTCTGATATTTGAGTGAAACTCACGAAAACAGTGTGAGTTATCGAGAAATTTTTCGGCTGGAAACTTATTTGAAAAATATTTTTCGAGCCAAGTTTTTCGATCGAAAAACGATCGAAGAACAACCTTCAAGTTCAATGGAACAGTGAAAATCCAGATTCAACCGAAAAGTTCAAGTTAGGTGCTGAGATTCTGGATAATCACTCGATTCTAAGTTCTGAATATGAACAAACACAAAATTAACCATGTTTTACAGCAAAATATATCGATTATGAAGGAAATCAAATCATATTCAAAACTTAATCGCAAACACAAATATCGATCGAAATCAAAAATCTGAAATATTCCGTTGTTTTAATTGATTGAAATCAGTACATAATTCATTCCTAACACATAATCTATCACTTTAACAGCAAGATCATCAAAAAAATTCGCAGAATTAAGCATATTGATCAAAATACATTTCACGTAAGTTTTTCGATCGAACAATCTGGAAAATAATATTGATCTTATAATAGCGAATTCAATCCAAAAGCTATCACGATCTGCTCTGATACCAATTGTTAGGTACTTTTTATCAACTAACAATCAATCTAAGCATGAATTCTAGATATTCGAATGAGAAATCTCAAGAATTAGCTTCGATCGAATATCGAGTTTGAAGATCGGGAGAGAGAAATGATTAGAGAGTGAAAGTTTTCGATTGCCTTTCTCTCTCTAGAATGTGAATTCAATACTTGTGAATTTTCTGAAAAAATAACTTCTCTCTTTATTTCGATACTGTACATTGTATTTATACCGATTTACACGGTATATTTACTATTAAGTCCTACACTATCAAAACTACGAGTTACGCCCCTAATTACAAGGATAACTAATTAAAAAAGCACAATTCTACCTTTCTTCAAAATCTCGAGAATTACCTTTG
Source organism: Linderniella brevidens (assembly GCA_004919715.1). Lineage (NCBI taxonomy): Eukaryota > Viridiplantae > Streptophyta > Magnoliopsida > Lamiales > Linderniaceae > Linderniella > Linderniella brevidens. Next base: position 13,520,331 of record SWDC01000148.1, read on the forward strand.
GTCGAATATCGAGTATGAAGATCGGGAGAGATAAAAGATTAGAGAGTGGAAGTTTCGATTGCCTTTCTCTCTCTAAAATGTGAATTCAATACCTTTTTTTTCTGAAAATGACTTTTTTTTTCTTCTGAGAATGACTTTTTTTGTGTTAATTTTTGTTGTGTACATGGTATATATACCTCTATACATGGTATATTTACAAACTAGTCCTACACTAACAAAAATACGAGCTACGCCCCTTATTACAAGGATAACTAATTAACAATGCACAACTTCTATGTTTCTTCAATCTCCCCCTTTGTGCTTGTTCTCTTTTCAGCTCCGTTTATCCTTGTCGGGCGTAGAACGATCTTCTCAATCCCAATGTTGTCTCGTAGTGTCGGACAATATTCCTCAGCTCCAATCTCTCGTTTATAGCATCCAGAAGCTCATTTAGGAGCGGGGCCTCTTCTTCACCAAGATCCTCGAAGATCGTTTCTTCAGTGATCTCCGCCAACCTCTTCTCGATGTTCTTCCTCACGAGCTTCAACGTTCCGTCACAGAATTTGTGAACTTCAGACGTCATCATCGCTCGTCTTTCCAATAATTGGATTCCGATAAGTGATGGCGAGATCTGGCTTCTTGAAGATGTAATTCTCTGGGAAGTCGTTGAGCGGGAAGCCTTTCATGAGCGGAGACTCCATGTTGACCTTCTTCATATTGTTCTCTACAACAATTTGAAGGTCGAGTGCGGTATGGAACTTGATCTGGCACCATGAATCTCTTTAACCTCTCGAGTCCTTCATTCTTATGTAACTAGTGGGCATCTGGTATTTTCTTTTGTACATCTAAAACAGACGATACACTTCGTCTGGTGGAAGGAACAACATATAGCTTTCGTCTATCTCCTCTCGAGTATGGTTGTTGTCCGCTCGCTCGATGTGGTATATAGGGGTTGGATAGCTTCCAACCGTGTGCGATACGCCCACGAGTTTGAGGATCGATGGCTTGTCCCTAAAATTTCTTCTGAGTTGATCCGTTGGGATGCCACTTTGATCCGGACAAAGGTAGTTGAGCATGAAAATTTAGCTCTCTTCCCATTGGGAGATGCCCCGTAAATTTAGCTTATTAAGCTTCTTTATGCGATTAGGAGCCCTCCAAATCTGCTTCCTTATATCTTCAATAAATTGAACTTCAATCCGTACATTCTCCCAAGGCATCTCGACTCTGACAGTCCCCTTTGATAAGCGGAGAGGGGAGTCAACTCGATGTCTGATCATCTCTCGTAGTTCGGGGAGTGCGGAATTGTAATTCTCGCCTTCTTGAAGTTCTTCGTCTTCAAGCAGCACCAAATCTACCAAAGCTTGTTGTAAGAAGTATCTGACGTTGGAAAGTCTGGCTTGAACAGCTTCCTCTTGTTCCCATTGCGTCAGCCACTTCTTCTTTAAGATGTAATCATCTACGATCGCATGTGGATCGTAGACGAGTGCTTCCGGTTGATTTTCGAGGAGGTTGGAGGTCAGGATTGGATTTGGACTTGTGGGAGGTAGTGTTTGTGTGTCGGATGTGGTAGATGTAGTGGTTGTTTGTTGGCAGGTAGTGGGTTGTCTGGTTGGTGGGTTGGTGGATGATCCTCCAGCTTTTCGAGTCGCTATTTGTTTTTCTCGACTCTGACCACGGCCGCTTCGTGTGGTCCTTTGTCGTTTCTCCCCTCATGACGATCCGGATCATCGGGATCGTCATGTCTTCGCTTCTTACGGGAGCTTTCTTCACAGCAACGTGTTTGGGTGGGCGGCTCGGGTTCATCTACTAGCCGTTTGTAGAGACTCTCCTCAGCTAGGGTCCTGCTCTCTAGGGATCAGAGCATCAAGCAGTGCAACCCGGTTCTACTTGACTAAGCCCGCTTGTTAGGTCCTAATTCATCAATCAACAAGCAATCTAAGCATGAATTCTAGGTATTCGAATAAGAAATCTTACGAATTACGTTCGGTCGAATATCCGCGTTGAAGATCTTGAGAGAGGTTGTTAGATTTTCGAGATTCTCGATCGTATTCTCTCTCGTTTAAAATGTGAATTCAATGCTCGTGATTTTCTAAAAATGAACTTGTATTGATTTTGATAGTGTACATTGTATTTATACCTATTTACATGGTATATTTACTATTTGGTCCTACACTATCAAAACTACTAATTACGCCCCTAAGTACAAGGATAATGAATTTACAAAGCACAATAATAAATTTTCTTCAATCTCCCCCTTGTGCTTGTCTTCATTTCAGCTCATTTTATCCTTGTCGGGCGTAAAAAGATTTTCGCAATCCCAATGTTGTCTTGTATCGTCGAACAACATTCCTTAGCTCCAATCTCTTATTTATCACATCCAGAAGCTCATTTAAGAGTGGGGCCTCTTCTTCACAAAGATCTTCGAAGATTGTCTCTTCGGTGATCTGTCCCAATATTTTTTGGATGTTCTTCCTCACTAATTTTAGTGTCCCGTCACAGAACTTGTGGATCTCTGACTTCATCACAGCCCTCGTCTTTCCAATGATTGGATTCCGATAGGTTATGGCGAGACTAGGTTTCTTGAAGATGTAGTTCTTGGGAAAATTGTTGAGTGGGAAGCCCTTCATGAGCGGAGACTCCATGTTGACCTTCTTCATATTGTTCTCTAAAGCGATTTGTAGGTCATGTGCGGTGTGATACTTGATCTGCCGCACCATGAATCTCTTTAGTCCCTCGAGTCCTTCGGTCTTGATATATCCGGATTGCATCCAATATTTTCTCTTGTACATCTGATACAGATGGGAGACCTCATCCGGTGAAAGGAAAGGGAGATAGCTTTCCTCTATCTCCTCTTGAGTTCGGTTGATGTCCGCTCGCTCAATAATGTAGATAGGGGTTGGGTATCTTCCGATCGTGTGCGAGACTCCGATGAGTTGGAGAATCGATGGCTTGTCCCTGAAATTTTTCTTCAGTTTATCAGTTGGGATGCCACTCCGATCGGGTCCAAGATAGTTGAGCATGAAGATATGCTCCATTTTCTTCTTGTCTTCCCAGTGTGAGATGCCCCGTAGATTGAGTTCGTTGAGCTTCTTTATTTTGTTTGGAGCCCTCCATATCTGCTTTCTAATGTCTTCAATAAACGGAACTTCTATTCTGACATTCTCCCATGGTGTCTCGACTCTAACCATCCCTTTTGATAAGCAGATAGGAGAGTCGACTCTGTGCCTAATCATCTCTGGTAGCTCTGGGAGAGCAGAACTGTAGTTCTCGCCTTCTTGAAGTTCTTCTTCTTCAAGCAGCACCAAGTCCACCGAAGCTTGTTGTAAGAAGTATCTGACGTTGGAGAGTCGAGCTTGAGCAGCTTCTTCTGGTTCCCATTGCGTCATCCACTTCTCATTTAGGATATATTCATCTATGATCAGATGTGGATCGTAGACAACTGCTTCTGGTTGGGCTTGAGAGGGGTTGGAGGTCGGGATTGGATTTGGTTTTGTAGGAGAGAGAGTTAGTGTTTGGGATATGGTGGGTGGTGTGGTTGTTTGTTGGTGGGTTGTGGGTTGTGTGGTTGGTTGTGTGGTTGATGGGTTTGAGGACGATCCTCCAGCTTCATGAGTCTTTGTTTGTTCTTGACTCACTCCACGGCCGCTCCGTGTGATTCGTTGCCGTTTTTCCCCCTCATGACGATTCGGATCGTCATGTCTTCGTTTGGTGCGGGAGCTTTCTTCTCGGCACCTTGTTTGTGCTGGCGGCTCTGGATCATCTACCAGCCTTTTGTAGAGACTCTCCTCAGCGGGAGTCCTGGTCTCTAAGGCGAGGAGGCGAAAGATGAGTATGTCGTGAAGCTGGGTGATCGGGATGGTATAGGGGTTTATTAGTGAAGATAATGGAGTTAAGGTGGTGAGGATAGGTTGTATTGGGGTGTGGAAGGTGGTGGTGAGAGGTGATGAGGAGACGGGGGTGGTTTGAGTGTCGGTCGGAGCAGCTTCAGAGACTGATGTTTTCCCGGTATCTCTTCGGGAAGTCTCTAAGGCTTGGAGCATTCGGTCCATCAGACGATCTTCTAGAGAAGATAGAGCTGTGGAAAGTGCGTCTTGTAATCGTTGCTCCGTCACGAACAGTGGTGGAGTGGGGCAAGGAAGGCGCTCCACTATCACAACATCGGAATATATTTCTGATGTGCCGCCTTGAGTAGGTCTTGACGGTCCGGAACGTCCTGGGACATCCGTTGTCAACCCTGAAGTCACCACTTCGATGGGTTAACCTATTGTTGGCTCTGAGGATATCCAATAGGGCTTCCACCCAATCCTTGAGATGATACAATAGGTATCACCTCTATAGGTGTTGAGACATATTCAATTGGAATCTGTGCGATTGGCTGATCAGTTGGTGGTGGTGGTGTTTGCACAGAAGCCGGTATGTTTGAAGGCGATACAGACGGGGCCGAGAGGTGCGTTCGGTGATAGCCCCTTCTTTGGAGTCTGTCTGCTTCGTCTGAGTCAGTGGCCTTAGGAGAAATATCTCGAGGAACACCTTTGGGCTCGACTGCCGGTGTTTTAATCTCCTGAGCCGTGGCTTCGGGCTCCATTGTTTCCACCAGTGATTCCCTTTGAGAAGGTGCCGGTGCTGGATCCAAGGCTCGTACCATCTCCTCCGTGATGGAGTTGTTTTGACAGTAATCTTGGTATGCCTCTTCTGTTGGATCAGCTAATCGGTCCAGCTCCAATGGGATCAGCATTGGTTGGAGTGCTAGATCGGCGGCCTTCGGGTTGGGGAAAAATCGAAGGCGTGGCGGAGTGTATTCCCCAACTGGTGGTAGTCTCGGGATCTCTTGATTGAGTTCCATGAAGTGTGAGATCAGCACCGGGAACCACCATACGTAGGGGAGAAACTTGGCCTTTGACTTGGTCTCCCGTTGACGTATCTGGTCTGCTAGATCATTCCAAATTAGGCGGGCCACGTCATACTTCTTGGAAAATATCACTCCGTGAAAAATGCGAAGGATGTTCCCATTCGCCTTGTCGAATCCGGAGTGTTTTGGGGAGAGGCATTTGTTGATAATGCCGAATAATGTCTTCCACGGATGGGGAATTCCGTTGTTTTGGAAACTCGCCAATTTGGGCAGTGGAGGCTTGTATCCCATCCGGAGCATATCCGCTACGATCTCCGCATCTGTTGGAAGTTGATCATACGTTTCGTAGTGCGGAAGATCAAGCACCATGGCCATTAGATTGCGGTTCAGAACGACGTGTCTTCTGTTTATTTGTGTTGTATATTCCACGTTGTTTCCGACTGCATAGCTCTCCATAAGTCCACAGAATTGTTGTAGGTAGACCATCGGTACGGAGGCCGTCATCGTTAATGCTGGCCACAGTGGGTGTCCTTTAAGGATGGAGATGATGACTTCATCCGGGCACCGGAATGTTGTAAGATTCAGTTGATAATTGTTGTCATGAACTGGCATGAAGCTTGATGAAGGATATATGTGAGGATAATTTGGAGTTGCCATATCTGTAAAGAATAACATGAAGTTCATTAGTTGATAAATTTTCATATGCGAATAAACGGAATTAAGAATGAATTTAGAGAAAATTGTATGTCTTAAGGTTTATATGTTTGAAAGACTTAGTGAAAAATTTTGAAAGATTTGTAAAATTGACTAAGTCTTAGAAGTGTGTTTTTATTCGAGTGACAATTTATTCGATCTTTACATTTTGCGATCGAAAATTTTCTAAGTCTTGAAAAATTTTCTAAGCCTTTTTCAGCGTATTTTTATTCGAGTAACAATTTATTCGATCGTTAAATTTTGCGATCGAATAAAAATGTGTCGAATAACTCAAGTTTTCGCCAATGACTTTTACGATCGAATAAAATGTTATCGAAAACAATAATTTTTCGTTGCCTAAGTTTTCGATCGAATAAAAAATTGTCGAAAAACTTAAGTTTTTCGCCGCGTAGTTTTGCGATCAAATAAAAGAATACCGAAAAACATAAAGTTTTCACCGCTGACTTTTGCGATCGAATAAAATATAATCGAAATATTAAGTTTTCGCCGCGTAGTTTTTCGATCGAATTAAAATATAACGAAAACAAAAGGTTTTACGCTGAGTTTTGCGATCGAATAAAACTTAATGAAAACTAAAGTTCTTCGACGACACTGTTTGCGATACAAACTTTTTCAATCGAAAAATTTTCAAATCAAACAGTAAACGCGTAAAACGTAAATTTCGATTTCTGGGTAAATCATGACTTAATCAGGGTTCGGAACGTTTAGAAAACAGTTGTGAATCCAAATATCATGATTTTAACCAAAAGGTCGAGTTTAAACATGTTGATTTGAGAGTTTAAAATCGATTTAAGTCGAAAAAGTATGAAAATGAAATTTCTTTAAATGTTTTTGTGAAACTGCTTGCGAATCATATGTTTTTGAACAGAAAATGATTTGAAACGTATTTATACCTTCGAAATGGGCGAGTTAAGGAAGAAAATCTCAGAGATAAGATGATTTTTGGATGAATATCGCCGGAGTTCGAAGCGTATTTTTCGTAAGTCGAAAAGTTTTTCAAAAGTTTTTCAATGGTTTCAATCTTAGCTCTATCTACCTCGATACCTTTCGACGATATTTTATGACCAAAAACAATACCCTCTCTTACCATGAAATGACATTTCTCCCAATTTAGAACAAGGTTTGTTTCCTCGCATCGCTGAAGCACCTTCTTTAAATTAAGTAGACATACCTCAAATGAGTCACCAAAAATCGAAAAATCATCCATAAATACATTCATTCCTTCTTTGATCAGTTTATCAAAGATGGTCATCATGCAACGTTGAAAAGTGGCTGGCGCGTTGCACAATCCGAAATCCGTCGATACGCAAATGTTCTGAACGGGCATGTGAACGTTGTTTTCTCTTGATCCTCGGGTGCAATAGGAATCTGCAAATAACCTGAAAGTCCATCGAGAAAACAATAGAATTTATGACAAGATAAACGTTCAAGCATTTGATCAATAAAATGAAGAGGAAAATGGTCTTTTCGCGTTGCTTCGTTTAGTTTACGATAGTCGATGGAAACGCGCCACCCCATGATAATCCTCGTTGGAATGAGTTCGTTCTTCTCGTTGGGCACGACTGTCATTCCTCCTTTCTTTGGTACTACCTGAATCGGACTCACCCATGCACTGTCCGAGATCGGGTATATAACTCCCGCATCGAGTAGCTTGATAACCTCGGCCTTAACTACCTCCTTCATGTTGGGGTTTAGACGCCTTTGGTGTTGCACCAACGGCTTGAACTCGTCTTCCATGAGAATCTTATGCATGCAGAAGGTCGGGCTAATTCCTCGAATATCTGATATTTTTCATGCGAGCGCCTTCTTGTGTTCCCGTAGCGTGTCTAAGAGCATAAGTTTCTGCTCCCTCTCCAGATTTGATGCTATGATTACGGGAAGCTTTGAATTTTCCTCGAGAAATGCATATTCCAAGTGATCGGGCAGTTGCTTGAGTTCGAGCATTGGCGGTTCATCGATTGAGCATTTTTCGCGTTTTTCTTTTATGCTTGTCTGCACCTCGATAGTGTGTTCCTCCTTGACATCGTCATCTACGTCTACTTAGGCAACGTCAAGGAGTAGTTCATAACTCATCTCTTCCTTTTGGAGCTCCTCGTTTTTTTCTATTTCTTGCTTCGAGGCGAAGGAATCTTGTTGGGAGAGTCCCTGCAAGGATAAAAAATCATTCCATGCATCGATATAAAACCAGTTATCGTCTAATTTCTCGGCATTGTTCATGGACTCAGCCATATCGAACGTCACTTTCTCGCCATCTATTGTTAGTGTCAATGTTCTGGTACGAACATCGACCATAGTCCCTCCGGTAGCGAGGAATGGCCTTCCTAAGATTAGAGTAATATTTTCATCTTCCTCCATGTCGAGAATAACAAAATCTGATGGAATTATGAATTTATTAACTTTAACAAGAACATCTTCAATAATACCCCTAGGATATTTAACAGATCTATCCGCTAATTGTATACTCATCCTAGTGGGTTCCGGTTCTCCTAAACCAAGTTTCTTGAACATCAAATAAGGCATTAAATTTATACTTGCACCTAAGTCGGTCAATGCCTTATGTACCACTAAATCGCCTATTAAACAAGGTATAGTAAAACTCCTTGGGTCTTTTAGCTTTTTTGGGATCTTGCTTTGTAAGATGGCGGAGCATTCCCCTCGTAGTTCGACTGTGGATACGTCTTCCAGCTTGCGTTTATTCGTGATGAGGTCCTTCAAGAACTTTGCCCATCGGGGCATCTGCGCAAGAGCTTCGACAAGAGGTAAATTAATATGTAATTGTTTAAAATTGCAAGAAATTTACCAAACTGGTCGTCAACTATTTCCCTCTTAAGTTCGCTGGATACGGGATCTTTGGTTGATACGTCTTGGTAAGTGGCTTGGATACGACTTCTTTCTCTTTATCGACCTTGATGCTTACCTTCTTCGTGAGTTCAACGTTCTTCTTTGGTTTTTGTACTTCCTCGAGTTCTCTCCCGTTAGGAAACGTTACCGCCTTTACGTGGTGGTCTTTTGGATTAGTTTCAGTGTAACTCAGCAACGAACCGGAAGGACTTTGTTGGATCGATTCGGCTATCTACCCAACTTGCTTCTCTAAGGCCCGCAGCGAAGGCTCGGTGTTTTGTAACCGCACTTTCCAAGCGAGAGTCGAGCTTTCCCATTAGCTTAGCAAACATCCCCTCGAGTTTGTCTACGCAACTTTCAGGGGAAGCCTCAGAATTTCCGCCATGGTATCCTCGCGTCCTTTGATTTTGAAATCATGGCGGGGCTTGTTGTTGATTTCTATATGGTAAGTTCGGATGAACTCGGTTCGGGACAAAATTTCGCTGACCTTGGTAGTTTCTCATGTAGTCAACTTACTTCGTGGGAATAGTGGTAGGACAATAAGCCGCATCGTGGGTTCCTCCGCATGTAGTGCATGGTGGAATATAGGTCGGAAATGAATGAGGAGGTTGGGCAGCCACGGGGTTCCTCGGGGCAGACTGTGTTTGAACAACATTAACGATCGGCTTTGCTGCTAGAGTGGGAAGGAGCACATTCATCAACATTTGCATTTGAAGGCTGTTTGCTGAAATTTGTTGTTGTAGGGTGTCGAACTTGGCGTTTATTGTAGTGGTGTTGTCGACGTCGTACATCCCTGGTGGTTCACCTCGAATGCTTGAGCTCCCTCGTCGAAAAATATTTGCACTATAGTCCTCGATAAGATTCCAGCCCTCCGTCGCGCTAAGATTACAAAGTCCTCCGTTGCACGCTCCGTTAATAATTGCACGTTGTGATCGTTGGGATTCGTGGAACCACTGAATTTGCTCGCTCTTTGTCATCCCGTGTTGAGGAAATCGGTTCAAGTGCGCCTTGAATCTGGTCACGCGTCGTATAAATATTTGCCCTCCTTTTGCTTAAACGCGGTGAGGTCCATTTTTAATTTGAGCGCCTTCGATGGTGGAAAGAAATGAGTAATGAAGGTGGCATGCATCTGGTCCCATGTGGTAATAGACCTCTCGGGAAGTAGGTTGAACCACTCCTTTGCATTGCCTCGTAGAGAGAATGGAAATAAGTAGCGTCGGATGGCTTCCGTGCTTACGCCTTGTACTCGTATTGCGTCGGTGACAAATAGGAAATCTCGGATGTGTCGATAAGCATCTTCCTTGGAGAGTCCATCATATTGAGCTGTCGCATGGAGCATTTGAAGCCAATGATGTTTGAGCTCGAAGTTGTTAGGGACTTGAGGAAGGACTATCGCAGAGCCAACCGTTCCTACGGCATTGCTTCTCCATAACTCCCTCATCGGAGGTTCTCTCGCAATCAAAGGCATCTCGTTTTGATGTGGCACTGCCATTTCAGTTATTGTTTCGACTCGCCTAGCGTTCTCCCTCAAGTTACGTCGAAATGTCCTTTCAATCTCCGGGTCACCTTCAACTAATGGCAGTGAAGGATTCCATCGGGTCATGCACCTAAGCACACGTACCTAGACCAAAAGAAGACCGATTAAGTGTAAATATAAATATTTGATAATAATAAATAGATAGAATAATAAACTTAAGTATTTCTAATATTAATAGCTCCCCGGCAACGGCGCCAAAAACTTGATCGAGCGGATCGAGTTATAAAAATAAAACGAATACTAACGAACTTTTTACGCTCCACAGGCAAGTGTACCTATCGGAATAGTATAGAAGTCAAGTATTCGAGTATCGTATCCCAAAGGAACTATGAACTTTAGAAAAACTCTTGTTTAAATATTATAGTAAAAATGTTTGATTTGTAGGACACGTAAAGAACAATAAACACCTAAAAATAAAATAGCAAGGAAGGGAGGACATTATGAAAACAAACGTATTTGAGATTTCGAATCCCCCTAGCTCGACCGGGACGAACACCAAATATAAAGAAGACTTTCAGCTACTAATAGACCGTGAGGATTCCTATAACAGCGTACGAATCCGTATGGCTGACGAAACTGCACCTTACCATAAAAAATTCGCAAACAACTAATCAACGAATTAAGTAGCCGAGCAAGCTTCCCTAACTACTTAATCGAAGACTGCATTAAGGTACGATGAATCCCGCTATTAGATTTGACTCTAATCCGGCGGGGTAGTTCAACCTATCTCTAGCGATGAGTTTATTTCGCTCGGTTACGAGTGGTCTAATCGTTCGCCTCTCTCTCGAGCGTAGTTACGATTTCCCGGACTAAGCTATCCTAAAACACATAGACATGATGAAGATAACTTGATAGTTCCAATTACATAGACATAATCGAAATCATATGATTCATAAATGAGTCATAATAATAGCGAAACATCAAATACTCTTATACATACGATCGATCTCGCTAGGTTCATCTCATCTCAAATACAAAATATTTAGCTACTCATAATGTTCGCAACGAAGAACGAAATTAACAATGAGAAAAATATGATTCTTCCCTGATATTAGTTCCGTGATCAATCTTCATTCTTCGTTGAGTACTTTGGTCGAACACGAGGTGAGCGGCTAAGTAAGTGTTCTTGGGGTCTAGAGAGGCAACAAAATTTTGGTGTAAATATATGTAGTTCAGCTCTTACCTTTTTCGTCCTTTCTTTTATGTTCCTCTCCACCTTTGTTCGTCTTTTGAGCCTGCCTTATATAGACCTCTTCATCCTCTTCTTCTGCCATGGATTATAATATACATCTATCTTAAAGAATAAGAAAGATGCATTACGATTATCAGGGCGGGACGAGAGGGAATCGAAGACATACTGACTTTGCTCGCCTAGATTTCTAACCACTTCTTGGTCATGACATTCAATATCATCTTCGCTCGAGAGATTGATTGAATACTTCAGTGGTGACTTTTCGTGTGAAAAGCGAGAATGGGGCGGAAATGCGTACATATGGCACACACAGTTTAGTGAAAAAAATTAGAATATCAACATATTGTTTTTCTTACCGCATCATGTGAATGTATCCAAAATTTGGGCAATTCTGCGTAGGTCCCTCGTGCCTCTTCCAACAAGATCACTGGTTGGTATCGGAAGTTCGACCGCCTCCTTTCCATTAGCAACGATATCGATCGAGACAACGATGTTGTCGCTCGCTATTGGGACGATGAATTTGAGCACGTCCTAGAACAACTATCCCAAGAGCGACGACCTCTAATTGCCCACTGATGTTCAACATCAGTCGTACCTTAGGATACCTTAGGATTTCAAAAGAATAAATATTTATTAGAAAATAACGTATGTTAACGATTAAATAGGCACCGATGTAAGTTTCATTGGCACATCCTGACTTTGCTCGCCTAGATTTCTAACCACTTCTTGGTCATGACATTCAATATCATCTTCGCTCGAGACATTGATTAAATACTTCAGTGGTGACTTTCTGTGTGAAAAGCGAGAATGGGGCGGAAGTGCGTACATATGGCACACACAGTTTAGTGAAAAAAATTAGAATATCAACATATTTTTCTTACCGCATCATGTGAATGTATCCAAAATTTGGGCAATTCTGCGTAGGTTCCTCGTGCCTCTTCCAACAAGATCACTGGTTGGTATCGGAAGTTCGACCGCCTCCTTTCCGTTAGCAACGATATCGATCGAGACAACGATGTTGTCGCTCGCTATTGGGATGATGAATTTGAGCACGTCCTGGAACAACCGTCCCAAGAGCGACGACCTCTAATTGCCCACTGATGTTCAACATCAGTCTTACCTTAGGATACCTTAGGATTTCAAAAGAATAAATATTTATTAGAAAATAACGTATGTTAACGATTAAATAGGCGCCAATGTAAATCTCATTGGCACATCATATGATGGAAATGGATCAATAAGCACCGATACATGAGAACTCATGTGATCGGGGTAATCGACAACTTGATTGTTGCTCATGTCCACTTCTCGTTCCATATTAGGTATGGACATCCCCATTTGAGCAAACACGGTCCTCATCACCTGAGGAGCCACCCGAGACTCTATCTTAGCTTCCATCTCGACCATCATCTTAGGCTCCATCTTAGCCATCATCTCGGCCTTCATCTGGTCCAATGAGGGGTTAGTCGAATAACATCCCCTCAAGTCCTTGGCTAGGTTGCCGAACACAATCCGAATTGTCCCCGTATTTTCTGATACATCAATCTCGCGGGGGATGATCAAACTTTTTGATACCGTTGGACAATGCAACGTGGTACCTCACGTTGACAAATTCTCCTTGACTCTGTTGTCGGTCCAATTTCTTATAGCAATGTTTAAATCATTACATCTTTGTGTAGCAAAAACAATTGACTATAACACTTCAAATTTCTTTGCTTTCGGTTGGATCCACCGCCAATGCTATATCATCCATGGTCCCTTTTTTCCTTGGCACAAAGGAAGGTCTTTGTTATATCATTGCCGATTGACAGCATATGTACCAAATCCTCGGGAAAATCGATGATGTGGTCAAGCGGATCCTCTTTAGCCCAATCAACCACCTGACCTATATATTCCGAGTTGCGAGATGGTTTGGATACATGTTGTGAGACTGGCTTGTCTGGCCTTCTCACTAGTTTTCCAATATTTATAATAAAAATTAGATTCAAAATAGTATAAATTCGAAGTGTATCAACATTTTACCTTAAAAACTGGGGGGCATCCTTGTAGTTCCACCACGCCTCTATCCCTCCTAACTTAGGGTTTGTACTCGTCGTCAAACTTGGCTTATTTTTCTTTTATTTTATACTGTATTTATGCTTCAAAGTTTTTCGAAGCTCACCGGCCTTTTACAGGACCTTTACCTTGATAGAAAGATCGTTAGGCAACCTCAATGTACACTGTCGATACGAACCAAAAAAAATGAAAGGATGCAATTTGGAGGACTTAAATCCTGCAAGTTGGATACGACAAAAATATGATGAAGCTATCTCCTTTGGATCACAACAAATAACTTTTGGAATTCGATCCCCTCAAACCGAACCGGCCCTCAAACAACAATATTAGGACGAAGCCTAACACTTTTGGATTGCATGCTGAATTTGGTTGAAAGTTTAGCCGCCACAACTAGTTCAATTTCACGAAATACTAGTTGACAAGTTGGATGAATTGCAAAGCAAAATCGGCTATAATTGCAAGAAACTAGCGAAAGAAATAAACTCACGGGTTTATTCAAAATCAAACTTCCATTTAAATGTACATGCAAACAAAATATATATAGCCTAAGTTCTGTTAGATATATTAAAGTGTCCAATTTATTTATTAAGTCTAAGTCTTGTATATTTTTTATTAAGTGAACTAGATCCGAGATGTGGGCTCTAATGATTAGTTAGTGGTTGTAATGGGCCAAGTAGGGGCCCAAGGGTTTATACCTATTCAAACGTATAAATACCTAAACCATACACTTTAATTAGCGTGAATAAAACTATCAATTTAACATGGTATCAGAGCCATGTTTGATCTGCGGGTTATCACGTTTGTTTGACTCGCCGCCACCCAATTTGATATGTCCACGTGTTAGGCTTTGAATTGTGCCGCACGTGAGGGGGCGTGTTGAGATTATTTGTCTACATCGGAAAACTAACTCCGCCCGGCTCAATATATAAATCAAAGATGTCTCTCCTCCTATCACCAATTGGTTTTAGGAAGGAACCCTCAATTTAACATGGTGGTATCAGAGCACCAAACACACAATTTTGGAGATTTGAAAAGGTTTTCTTGCCCTACTTTCTCATTTACAGTCAATATATATATACATGTACAAACGTCCCTATCAGTTGTAAAAATTTATACGTGTGATTCCTAATTGATACACTTACTATATATACAAAGATACACAATCAACCCTTAATAATATAATATACGCTAATTGAAAAATAAGGAAAAATATAAAAAATAAGATACGACGCAGCTTGCTAGTATAGGAAGGTATCCACATATAACAATAGCCCTCACAAACCGTTCGGTTTGAACCGAATCTAACAGTGATGGATCAGGATTTATTTGTTGGGGGTCGAGAAATATCTTACACACAAACATATTATGAAATATCATATAAAAATCTTCTAGACGTTAAAAACGGTTTTTTTTTAACGAAGCTAAACTAAAACATATAGTAGTGATTTTGAAATTTACAGAATTGTTTCATTTTCAACACGATCATAGATTTTTTTCCAATTTAATACATGCCAATAACTCTAAACAATTGCATCACGCATCTTGTTGCTCATATTATACTTGATAAATCAGTTTATTGTTTATTTTATTACTAGACTATTAATTGACTAAAACAACATCATTGAAAAGGATAAACAGTAAAAAAAGAATTTAAAATAAATAATTAATTAATGTGTTAGAGCTAAATTTAAATTTAACGCAGAAAAAAGGGGAGAAAAACAATTAATATAAGTATTAAAACACAAAAATTAATAGTCTAAAACAACAATTATAAGATACAAAACTTGTTGGAGATAAAACGAACAAAAAAGAAATCAAAATTACAACTAAGATAAGATAAAAAAACGATTGCCGAAATTTAAAAAACAAACAAAAAGAAAGGGTAAATTCCCTTTCAATACCCTTTGAAGTTTCAACTTCGTGATCAGTACTCATCCAAGTATTTCTTCCTGTTCAGTACCCATTTGCGAAAAATTGTGTGTTTAATACCACCAAACATTGAAAAGACGAAAATAACCCTTCTTTACAGATTCAGTTATACCAATGATCTCATTATTATACCAATATATTCAATTATTATACGAACTGTTATCACTGCTATACCAAGTCAAATTTAAGAATATTTTATCACTATTATACCAAGTGTTCCCACAATATATTCAATTATTATACCAACTGTTATCACTGCTATACCAAGTCAAATTTAAGAGTATTTACCAAGTGTTTCCATTATTATACCAATTGTTATCACTGTTATACCAAGTCAAATTTAAGAGTATTATATCACCATTATACCAAGTGTTCTCATTATTATACCAATATATTCAATTATATACCAAATGTTATCACTGTAATACCAAAAGTAATGTTACTATAATATCCGAATTATTTGGTATACATTCGAATTTATTGGTAGAATAATCAATTTTATTGGTATAATAAGCGGTTTTTTGGTATAATAATCGTATTTTGTGGTATAATACGCAAAAATCACTTTCATATAATACGCAAAAATCACTTTCATATAATACGCAAAAAATATTTTTTTTTTGGTATAACAGTGATAACGGTTAGTATAATAATTGAATATATTGGTATAATGACGAGAACAATTGGTATAATAGTGATAACAGTTGGTATAAATGTGATAACAGTTGGTATAATATTCTTAAATTTGACTTGATATAAAACTGGAGATAATTGAAATAATATTTATGTATAAAGAAGGGTTATTTTTGTCTTTTTAATGCTTTTTAGGTACCTAACACACAATTTTTTTCAGATGGGTACCTAACAGGAAGAAATAATTCGAGAGGTATTTAAGAGGAAATTGAAACTTTAAAGGGTATTGAATAGGAATTTACCCAAAAAGAAGTGATTGAAAGCTATAATATAAATTATAAAGTAAACTAACTAAGAAACGAAAAAACAAACAAAAAGGAACGTTTGAAAGCTATTTAAACATGATTTATTCTATCCCAAGTGGATTAAATTTGTGACATTGTCATCCTATCATGACAAGTTAATCACCCTGGGACCAGATCCTTTGCCTCATTTCTGTGTGCCACTTTTTGTGCCACTTTACAAAAATATCATTATACCTCACTCCGACCAGTGTTAAAACACCCGTAAATAGCATTACACCATAAATTATTATACTGAATGCTTAAACACAAAAATATATATAACATTGGTCAGAATAAAAAAATATATATATAGCACAAAAAAATATATATTGAGTGCTTATCGATAGGGGTGAGCATTTAACCCGTCGAACCGCCCCACTCAATCGACCCAACCCAACCCAGACCGCAAGTATCGGGTTAACGACTTGATGGGTTGGTTTGAGTTTTAAAAAATAAAACCGCATATTTTGCAATCGGGTTTGGTTTTGTATTTTTAAAACCGCAAAAAACCGCACCCAACCGCATTTAATAATATTATACTTTTATTATATTTTATTTAATAGTTCATAAGTTAATAGATGAAAATAAGATAGGGAGTCGTAATTTCTAATAATAAGGAAGTTGGAAGACCATAAGCATCAATGTAATAATGCGAATTGGAAAGACTCAGTTAGATGAAAATACTAGTATGAACTAAATTATAAATTAATGGTTTTTTTCTTTGTTAATTTGATTCTTAAATATTTTTTATTTTTTATTCTTGAATAGAGAATGTGAGTTCATATTCGTATTAACTTTTTTTTTCGACGTACTACTTGTTTACTTTTAACGACTGTTTATTACGTGATAACAAATTTTATTATAAGTTCATATCTTTGTTATTTTTTTATATTTTTCGTTAAAATTTTATATTGTCACTATTGTTTATTAACTTTATTCTATTAAAATTTTAATAAACTAGTGTGCACTAATTTTGCAAACTTTTTTCTATTTTACTTGTTACTTTTTATTACTCGTAAAAGTTTATTAACTTTTTATTCTTGAATTTTATTTTTATACTATCTATACTTAAGAATATTATATTTTCGTTATGATTAAAAAACCCGCAAAAACCGCCCCAACCCAACCGCACCAAAGAAAACCGCGGAGCATCGGATTGAAAGTTTTATGGTCGGGTTTGGGGTACATTATTAAAAACCACAATATATCGAATCGGGTTAAAATTTGAGTAAAAACCGCCCTACCCCCCCAAGATCACCCCTACTTATCGATGTTATATATTTATATATATATATATATATATTTGTATTTAAGCACTCTGTATAATAATAATTATGGTGTAATGCTAGTTACGGGTGTTTTAACACTGGTCGTGCGCGGGGTATAATGATATTTTTGTAAAGTACCACACAAAAATAGGACAGAGGATCTGAACTCAATCACCCCACCATTTTTTAAAAGGGGACACATGTTACAATCTCAACCCACTTGGATTATATCCAAGTGGATAGCATCACATCGACCTTTAAACATAGTAAAATTGTGCACTAATGAGAATTAAACCCGGTTCCAAGGAATAAAAAGCTAATGGTCAATCCAGCGGGCTCCAAACATTTTAGTGATTTATATTTTATTACAAATCAGTGTGATCATCACCCAAAATTCAACCTACTATACTAGCTCGGGCCATGGCCTAGGTCGGGCGATCCACTTGTAGTTCTGCCTCTGATTATAGCTATAGATCGACCCCTGGCTTCAAGCTGGATTAATCCTCCATGGCTATTTGCTTCAACACAAGTCCACACAAATAGTGATAATCATGAGTGGAATCGAACTTTAAACTCATTGCATCTAATCACGGCTAAACCCCTGGGAACGAAGCAGCTTATGATCGAAGTTTCATTTCGTTTTTTATGAATGTATTAGCTTCTTTTTCCATTTTTTTGAAGAAAACATAAAGGGTGTGTTTGATATGCGAAATTCGTGTGTGGAAAACACGTCGGAAACTAAGTTAGCGCATCAGACAATTGAAATTTACGCTTCGATCATTGAACCTCTGCACTTTTCCTTTTATTTTCATTACTGACTCCGCATACCATACGCCATTGACGGAACTAGGATTTATGACTTAGGGGGTCGAAAACATTTTTTCAAACAAAAATAATAAATAAAATCAAGTTCATGTCGAAATTATATAGAGGTTAAACATTTTTTTTTTCCTTTTCCGTAGCTTGATATGAATTAGGTAATTGTGATTTTGAGGGTTCATGTTTTGAAAAAGTATTGCTTTAACTTCAATATTATGGTAAATTTCTTTTTTTATTTAATAAAATATTACACCAATACTTGTATTATTCATTTTGTTAAAAATTTATACTCGTATATCTCATTATTTTCTTTGATTGCAAAACAATATCATGAAGAAAAATACGATTAAAAAAGCAAACAACAAAAATTTTAAATAATTTTAAAAATAAAAATGTAATTAATGTTTAAAGCTAAATTTAAATTCAAAATTTGGGAAGAAACGTATTAAACAAAAACTAACATACAGAAAAGGAAAACAATTAAAGACAATATTTAGGTAATATAAAATAAATCAAGAAGTTTAGTCAAAATAAGAAAGAAAGAAACGCTTTAATGAATCAAAAGGAAAACGAAAAAGAAAAAGAAAAATTAAGATAAAAATGCAAAATGCTTGACCGCAAATTCGGTCTCGGCCGCGTGAGTGGACTACAATATCGCTAACCATTACGACCAAACGCTTTTCAGTTATCATATTGATACCTTGCCAGATATATTAACATTTCTCAAATAATTAACGTAGACTAATCACGCTATAATAGCTCCGGCAGCCACGGCCGGGGTCGGGCGACCCCCCTCTGGTTCCGCCCCTGCCAGATGCAACCTCAATTTGGTGAATAAGACATCAAATATAGTTGAACTAAAAATTGTCGAATTGCTTATTGGAAGCTGTTCAGAGTTAGATGGGTATGAGAATGCGCCTTTGTTCATTAAATACTAAAGTTTTTATCAAGTATCATTCGATGAATGCCATATCTGTACAGGTTTCACGAAAAAATTAATAAAATAAAAAAATGAAAAACATGATGTTCTTCATTAAATAGTGTTGTTAGTAGCGTGTTTTCAGAAGGTTAAAAATGTGCATCGAAGTAACAAAATTATTGTTTAGAGACGATCACCCCAAAACAAATACCTCATTTTCATTTTTGGACGATCACCGTGATGTTTTACCCGATAAAACTTAAAAATTAATGAAAAAGCATTGTACGCAACTCTTTTTGCACAATTGTCCCATGTAATGCCGTAGCCTATTTAGGTGTTTTTACTAGTGTATTGTTGATATAAATTAGATAAATAACAGTTCCGTTGAACTGCAGGTAATTAACGCGTACAAAGCTCAAGTATGCAGTATGCTAACATCCATCGGACTTGGAGTTACGATAATGGAGATGAAAAAGAAGATAATGCAGATAATTATGGAGTTGAACTCTGATTTTTTCTTGGAGGAGGAAGAAGATGATGGGGATGGTGACGATGATGGTGAAGATGCAAGTGTTGGATTCGCTAGGCCGCTCGGGGCGATGCGCAGCGGAAAATTTAATTCGATAAAACATTTCAATCGTATAAATGCAACCCCGCCGGTTCATCTAGCGAGTACACGGATCGGCACCATTTTAAAATCACGTACGTTGTACGAATTTCACACTGTTAGGGTTTTGGAATATACCTATTCCTTAGCCTCTTTAGCGATGAGTGAGGGGGAATCAATTCCCGGTATGTAGCTACCACCGTCTTCGTACGCTCGCCGTATGGATCCAAATGTCTCCCCTCTAATCGAGTCCACCGTTTGGATTGTGACACCGGAATTATTCCTTCGCTACTAGAAACTAACCCGGATCTTTAAATCGATATTTTATACGAAAAATGAATAAGTCAAAGAAACCTTTTCTTTTTCCCAACTCACGTCAATCGCTATCAACTTCTAATCGTTCCATTAGGTTGTTTCTATATATACATATTATATATATGATCGTTCATATGTTAGAACCATATCCACCACTCATTTATTTTTTTGCCAAGCAATAATTCTCATTTAATTTCTTAACAACCATTTTTTTTTATTTTTGCCAAGCAATAATTCTCATTTAATTTCTTAACAACCATTTTTGCAAGATTTACGTTACTCATATCCTTTGGTCAAAATGGTTTTAAAAAGAAATTAATTGTATTTACTTTTCCTATTAAATTCAACATTTGAATAGAATAATGCCATGTTTAGAAAATTTGGCCCAAGCTTTGACGTGAGAATGTGTTGGGTTGGGCTATAAGCACACCCACTTAATTTTAAAGTCTAACTTTAAAATCAAAATATTAAATGGGTAATTCTTGTAACCACTAAATTAATATCTAAAGCCCAAATAATCAATCTTATTGATTGTAATATTCCTTTCATTTAAATAATCAAATTATTAAGTAATATTTATTTAAATTCAACAATTGAATTATAGTTTAATCCAACTATTGGAAATATCAATTCGTATTGTCATTCTCCAAAACTCTGTGTAACCCTTTTAGGTTCACGATTAACACTAGTAGTGGGTTTACAACTCATTGTAATTAACTGAATTAACTCTTTAATCTCTAGTACCCACAAATCACGGGAACACCTAGCAAGTAGCGTGATCACCTAGCGTTAAGTGAAATAGCGAGTAAACATTTTTCAATTGTGAGTACATACATGTAAAATCCTTTCGACGTCTAATTTCCCGATCAGACCTTGGGCATGGAATTATAAGTCGAAACCCAATTGGTCTAATAACTATGATTTCATTTCAAGTTTAAATGATTCCTTTATGAATATCAATTCATCATGCCTTGGCCAAAGACTTTGAATCATAAACTATGAAAAGCATAGGAAATTCATTTATTCTAATATAAGTGTCGAATTCTATGTTGGCCACATACAAATCTCCATACACACTAATACAATACCCAACATATCCCTTTTGTGATTATCTAGTAATCAAAAGATATATCAAAGTAAAGCATAATGCACACAAGATTATTATAGTGCCTCAAGTCAGAGGACTAGCCATGTACTATCACAACATGAAAATTCTTTATTCGACATAAAAGTTTCCAGTTAAGAATTTTCAGCGGGTCAAGTTCAATGAACTTGTTCCCTAACAAGCATCTGCATATATGCATTTTCGTCACACGCTAATGTTAATGGAACATAACATTCTTGTCTCACAAGTATGCATCATATACACAAGTCTTTCCGGGTTATTCAATGTCCTGTCTTGAAATACCCACCGACTTGGAACTTTATTTAAGATCACAGCCTAAGACATATTCCATAATCGCCATCATATGCGCAACCATGTCTCTCAGCTTACAATGATCTAAGGACTTTATCATAAGTGCAAATAATTAAATTAATGCATGCACAAAAGATAAAGATAATGCCTTTTATTAGATATATTTCCAATAAATTGTCTTTACAAGTAGAAAATATCCAACCAAGTTGGAACGCTGGGCATTCTACTCTAACAGCAAGTTCGACCATCAAATCCACAAAAGCAGCTATAATAAACCCACGATTCGTCTCATCATTAGTCATCAAATAACATGCCAACAAATCATCGAAGAAATCCCAGTCGTTGAACGCCCCTACCCGCTCCACTATATCTTGCATTGACCTGTTGAAATCAAGATAAGGGACAGCAGATGCTATCGTCTGAGCTGAAAATCTTCTGGATGATGAAACTCGGCTTTGACTGCTACTGGTTTTTGCTTCTTGCTTTGTTACTGAGCTCGTCGTGTGGTAATCGAGGAAAAGCCTCTCAGATAATCTTACCCTGCACATGATCATGTCGAGTGATGGCAGTTCATCATCACCATCATCATTACCATCATCGTTGTTGGTCAGTTTATGATCCGAGGAGAGTGTGTGTGGTAGCGAGCTAAAATGGAGTTTATGGATTTCTCTTTTGTCGCTGAGTTTTTGGATGTAGGCCATGGCAATGGTGGCTTTCCTTTTCTGAACTTGAAGATGGAAGACGTTTGTTTCATTCTTTTTGACGATCTTCAATTGAAATGAATGACGGACCTTGTTTTTTTCCCTTAACTATTGATCGAGTGTTGTTACACTTTCTACAACTCCTTTTGAGCATCAATATATGTAACGGATGAGAATGGTTGGTCTGGTAGCTTTTACATGATCTTTCTTTCCCATTGACATATCATTATTTGGAGGATATAATTCTCCCTATATATAAGTGTATTAATTAGGAAAAAAATACTAATAACAGAATGCAGCAAATTCTCCCTAGATTTTACCTTTGGCCAAGTATTCACATACCACGAATATACTTTGTTTCTAACTACCTCATTAATATGTTAAACGAGTACCATTAAACATATAGTTAAGATATTGAAAGTTTTCTTTTTATTGATTGAGCGAGTTTTGACATACAGCTTCTAGATGTGGGATAGTAACTCTCACAAGGGACATTTTTTTCTTAATTATATCAAATTAGGGGTGAAAAAGCAGAGCTGCTCACGAGCTAGCTCGAAAAAGAGTTCGGCAAAAGATCTATCAAAATTGGGCTCGAACTCATTTTATCGAGGTCGAGCTCAATCAGTGTTGTTCGAAAGTTCACGAGCGATATTATTATTTTAATCTTTTTTGAAATTTAAATATATCTTATTAATTACATTCTCTATCTCGTAAACCCTAAATATTTTAAAATTTTGCAGCCGTCATTCTCCTCCAATTACTCCCTCCAACAACGATCAGAAGCACAACACAACTGCTCTCAAAATATCTCATAATGGTTTCTTAATTGCGTTAGTCCTACATCAGCAGGTTGTCTTCCACGTCGACAACAGCATTCAGTCCTAACCACTCTTCGACATCCCGCGGCATGTCGTCTACATCTGGTACCCTCCGACCACAGCCGTCGACCTCGACCTGATCACCGCCGTTCAGAAACCCAGGCAACACACATCTCTCTGAGAATTTTATCTGAAATTCTTGTGTGGGTATGTATGTCTTTTCGTCCTTGGTCCCTTTCTCAGAGATGGACTGAGAATAACAGTTAGATTGGTAAATGTATTTTTGTGTATTTTTATTAGTTCTTTTTAGTTTTAGGCTCAAGCTCGACGAACAATCGATCTCACGAGCCGAACTCGAGCTTAACTATCTGCCATCGAGCTCGAGCTCAGTATAAATGAGACGAGGTAGAGCCCGGAAAATGAGCTGAACACGGCTCGAGCTCGTCTCATTTCACCCCTATATCAAATCCTCTCTTAGATTTGATGCCGTATTACTTGTTAACGTTTTAATCTAAAACTAATCTATGTTTCATTGGGTAATCTTCTACAATTTTCATTCAGGCATACCATATCATACATAGCATTGATTTTGCTAATTTTCTTGTTTCTTTTTTTAAAAAAAAATTCAAAGAAACATAATTTCAATTATTAATTTCGAATTCTGGTAAATACGATGTTGCTGTCGGGCTGAATTTTATTTAGGAATTCAATCAAAAGCCTTAATCGGTACAAGGAAGTGGCAAACAATCATATCATGCGGAATCAACAAGGGTAGAAAATGATGAGTAGAGTTGTGAAGCACAATTATGGTCACATCCATCCACCATATAATTCTTAGTTAAATATTAATATAAATACCTTCCCCGTCGCCAATAGTTCTTTCTTCTGATGATGGGTCAGGTGAATAATTACCTCCCATTAACGGTAGTTGGAGTTGGAGGAGCAAGAGCAACGCCTCTAGCTGCTTTAACATAGGCGATATAATCGTGGTAGCTCATGGTGAATAGGGTACTCTGATACTTGGTGAGTCTAATGCGTCTTCTCAGTGGTTCGGTGATGGCCCCGTTATAGCCCGCCTTTCGAATTAGTGAGTCGATAGCCTCAATTTTCGTCCACCCTGTTTGTTAATAGTAGCAACACAAATAAATATAGGCAAAGTGGTGATGAAACATAGAAGTAGTAGTAGTACTTGATGATCCTTTTATTTACATGCAGCAGCTCAAATACCAACTTATAATGAAAAGGTTAGTACAGTAAGTACCTTCATGAGCAGCAACCTCAGGTAAATATGTGGCACTACGCTTAATATTATAGTCAGGATCAGTAAATTCGATGATTATTCCATGAGTTCCAACCTTCATAAAACAATCATTCAGTATAATGATTGTATTGCCACTCTGACTGTGTGTGTGTATGTTAGATGTGAGTTGAACAAGTAAATTGTAAGGAGGGAGATCAACTTGAAAACTAATGATATTTTTCAGAAACAAATATCAATTTAGAATGCTGTTATGCTTTCACTGACCTCAGGGTGGGTGCATTAGCTGAGTTATCATGCTAAAGTCCCAAAGACATTATTAGTAAGAATGAGATATAATAAACACAAAAATCACATCTACCAAGTTTCCCGATAACCCATAGATTATTAGCTTCAGACTCAAAACGACACAATTACGATAGTTAACAAAATAACCATGCAAAAAGTACTGACCTCCCAGTCGAGGTGATCACTAGCAGTTTCATAGTTTGTCAGGAGGGAGACGGTGCATTCCAAGTAAGGCAACTCTTTGGCCTGTATAGGAGGGAATCTCCGGTCCCTGAGGGCACTGAAATACAAACATATATACACAGCTTGAGATAGTGAATTATATAGGCTATGCATATTTTCTATATCTCCCTTGCCCAGGAAAGAAAAGGGGCAGTCCATTAGCCACATGCAGATTTTACATAAATAAATACACATCTCAAATTGAAATACTTTTGTAGCAGTTATTTCAGTTACCTCGTAAGAGCATAGTCCCTGAAGCCATTGACAATGTCACGAGCTTCAAGTGTCCCTATGCACCCACGTAATCGTGGCTCCCCACCGTTAATCACTTTCTTCCAAGTTACAAATAATGGGCTGGAACAAATACAGGGAAGAGAAGAAAATTATTAGTTATCCATTGAGAATCACAGTTTTGAACTGTAAGACACGCACGGCAAGTCTTAGGAGATTATGCAAACTATTAGTTCTCTTTGGTCTATGTATTATATTCAGCCGTAAAGGCTGCCGCATAAAAACTTCAGAACATTCATCAGATCTACAAGTGAAATAATCTAACAAATACCAATAAAGATAGAATACAAGGCGGAACTACCAATGGAAAAAATAATCAGAAATTTCTTCCTCGGGACGGCAAGAATAAAAATTTGTACGAATAAGATTATATGTCGAAGCAAACCCATATTCGTCTTGAAACTGAAAAAATCAGTAACGACGCCGAGAATTCACCTTTTCATCTACACCGCGAAATCAGGTAATAAAGTGCTATCCATAATCAGAAACATGCACAGGCCACAATTCGCTCACAACCCTAAAAAACACAGACATAAATCAAATTACTCCTAAAAGAGAAAGATGAGAGCAAATTACTTACAATTGGCCTTCATCGAAGGCGGGTGGAGGACTATCTTGGCCATTATAGTGAGCGACGAGCGTGTCGAAGCAGTACACCACCATTTCTCTGTTTGCCGACACCATTTTTTGATTCACCAAAAAAAAGAAAAAGTTAAATTAATGAGATGAATTGATCGGTGGGAGAGCCGCTCACGAAAAGTATGGATTAATGAGGTATATGGACTTCTTAGGGATGATTTTAGAAAAAATAGACTATTATGTGAAAAATGTCTATTATACCCTTACTAAAAGGAGTCCATAAAGAAATGAATATTAAGGAAAGACGGGTGGGGTGTAGTCCAGTGGTTATCGGTGGGAGAGCCACTGACGATAAGTATGAATTAATTAGGTATATTGACTTGTCAGGGAGGATTTGTAAAAATATAGACTACATGTGAAAAATGTCTATATACCCTTATTAATGGGGGTCCATATAAAAATGAATACATTTAATGTTGTGCGGTTATGGGGCGCGGGTGGGGTGTAATCTAGTGGTTGAGTAGTCAGTTATCTATGTAATAGGTCATGGGTAGATTAAAACACATTTTTTTTAGTACAGATCCCGTGACTCAGGGGACCCTATATAGGAG
This sequence comes from Linderniella brevidens, assembly GCA_004919715.1. Lineage (NCBI taxonomy): Eukaryota > Viridiplantae > Streptophyta > Magnoliopsida > Lamiales > Linderniaceae > Linderniella > Linderniella brevidens. The sequence continues at coordinate 13,546,517 of SWDC01000148.1, forward strand.
TCCCCTGACTCAGGTGACCCCCAAATGATGAGTACGGGTCCCCTGAGTCAGGGGCCTGACTCAGGGAACCCCAAATATCCAACGAGTCTATCTTGGAAAATGACGAAAATACCCTTAAAATTGGAGTATTGATTTAAAAAAGTGGTCAAAAGGTCAAGTTTTTTAAAATTGACAGGGTCAAAGTCTATTTTCTAAAAGAAACTCGGAAAGTATTCTGGAATAGTTGGGTATATAGACTCTACTAACATAAATTTTTAAAAAATAGACCCCCCTTCTAAAAGTACAAGTATACCCTTATTAATATGACGTAAAAGACAACAATGCCCTTATTTAGTGCAGTCCAACGGCTTAACCTCTGACAGTTAATAAATACTTATTCTTTTTTTTTATCGAAAAGCAGTAAAAAAACGTGGATAAGTGACCCTTCATTTCACATTTCACTGTTATTTCCCAATTTCACTCGTCCCTTTCATCGTCGATTTTACTGCATTCACGGGAATGCGACAAATTAAAGTAAGACACTCAATTTCTCAGAGACCCAGACTCAGATTAACACAGAAATATCGACGGCAAGTAGTGCGATGGCCGAGGATGTGAGTTTCGTCTCCTCGCCAGATTCATTTCCCTGTTTTTTTTACAGCGTTGTTAGCATTTTCTTTAAGCGGTTTTTTGTCGGGTCGTGTGGACTGTAGGGATACAAAGGGTTTCTTGCGCTCAGTGAGGAACGGGAACGGATCGTTTGCTCATATCTGGATTCCCTGAGCGTTCGCATTTGGGTTCCCTGAGCGTTCGCGTTTGGGTCCATTGAGCATTCGCGTTTGGATCCCCTGAGTGTTCGCTTATGGGTCCCCTGAGCGTTCGCATTTGGGTCCTCTAAGCATTCGCGTTTGGATCTCCTGAGCGATCATGTTTGGGTCCCCTGATCATATGCATGTGACTTGTACACGTATGTCCAGGGGACCCGTGAAAATATGATGAGGGGACCCAAACACGAACACACATGCGACTTTGCAAGTATTCGCATGGGATGCACACACGTATGCACAGGGGACCCACATACTAATGTCCAGGGAACCCGTGCATATTTGATCAGGGGACTCAAACACGAACGTACAGGGGACCTTGCAAGTATCTGCACGGGAACCATACACGTATGCACATAGAACCCGTGCATATTTGATCAGTGGACCCCAACACGAATGCCACAAGGGACCCGTGCATATTTCATCAGTGGACTCAAACACGAACGCGCACGGGACCTTCAAGTATTTGCACGGGACCCGCACACGTATGAACAGGGGACCCGCACACTAATGCCCATGGGACCGTGCATATTCCTTTCACCTGAATTTTAATATAACAGTTTTACAGGTTGTGTTGAGGACGCAAACGACTAATCACGACCGCAATTTCGTATGCAGATTAATTCTGACGGCCAAGTATGTCGAATAAAGCGAAACGATTATCGTTTTTCTGAATGATGTTGAGCTGTTTCGTTCATTGAATTATAATTATGTTTTATTGAATATATTTTATTGAATTATAATATATTACATTAAATATACATTGAATAATAATATTTTATATTTAAATTTTTACGAATTATTCGAATCAAATATTGCTATATTTGTATTCATATTCTAAAATTATTCGAATCGGAAATTCTTATTCCAATTTGATATTTTGAGCTTGAAATTTGAATCACAATTTTCGAATTGAATATCGAATCGAACGAAAAAAATTCGATTCATTTTTTAACACATGCACACATGCGCAAAGGATCCATGTACACATGTGCAGGGGACCGTGCACATATGCAAGGAACCCGTACACAAATGAGAGAATTGAATTCACTCGTAATGTACCCTAAGTCTTATACCTTAAATCATAATCTTTATACCCCAAATCCTATACCATAAACATTAAATTTGCAACCGCTAATGTCCCTAAATCTTAAAACTTACATCATAAAACCTAAACCATGTATGTGGCTCGTAATATTCTCATACTTAGCCGAGTATGTGGTATGTGGCATTACTCAAACATCAACACGTTACAAACATATATATTGATTGGAATCATCAATCAAGTATGTTGATGGAAAAGATTGATTTAATTTCATTATTCTAGAAACGAAAAGAATCATACTCTAGCATATATAAACGTATATATATAGGCTTTTTTAACAAAATAAATCGAAAAAAAAGATTAATTTTCAAAATAGGGCGTTTTTTGCACCTATTACTAAAATAGAGCCATTTGCAGGCATTACCCGCGACGTCGCGCCTAATGGCTGTGACGTCGCACCCATTACATGCGACGTTCGTTATGGCCCGTTTAAGCGTTTAAACGGGCCCTTAAACGGGCGTTTAAACGGGCCCTTAAACTGGCCGATAACGTATCTGGGCCCGTCGTCGCGTTTAATGGATGCGACGACGCGTCCATTGGGCGCGATGATGTGACAAATCGATCACGCGTTGTCTGTAATTTTCTTTTTCTTTTTGCAGAACTGATGTGGACGTAACGTTCACGAGTTTTGCAGAAGAATCGTCGCGTCCAATAGATGCGACGTCGCGTCCATTAAATGCGACGATTTTCCCTATATAAAGTACTATAATTTCGTATACATGGATATATAAAAAAACAACTTGAAGTATTTAAATTTCTCTTCAAATTATGACATCTCGCAAAATTCAAGTCTCTATCTACTACGGTGGTGAAATCATTATTGAATCAAACTCCATCCGTTACAGCATCCCACCCATTTCTCTTAGACGAATTTGTCGCGACACTAGCTTTGCTCAATTTCTGGGCATGCTATATGAGGTTATTCGCCTCGACAACAATTTTTCCTCCTTAACCGTTCATGTTAAGAATAAATACTATCAGCATTCTCAACTCTATCAGCGACTCTTTCAAATTTCAAACAACGCGGAACTATCGTACTTCTTGGATGCTGATGCGGAACTTAATTTAATTGAAGTGTTTGTCGAGGCCAGCGAGAACGTTCAAGAGGCACCCGACGTGTTCACCAACATCACCTCCAGCCACTCGTTCCCTGATCTCACGGCAGTTACTCACGGAATGAGTGAATTTTCACTCCACCATCCTCATACAGACATTCCTTCGAGCAGTCGTGATGTTCCTAATATGTCGAATGTATCACAACCTGAGCCTGTGCCCGAAGACTTGCAAAATAGTGACGCTAGCGACTCTGAAGCTGATGATGTTGGTGGTGCACTGGACGATTTTCCGGATCCCACAGATGATAACGACGATAGCGACGATGATGGAAACAATGATGGTCCCGAGAATGACATTCCATTGCCGGCGGATGATGCTCGTGCGCCTTACCAACCCGTGCCTTTTCATTCAACATATCAAATGGCGCCTCCAGAAGCCAACGAGGGCGGCGGTGATTTTTACAGTAGGGACAATCCCAGGTTCAGAGTCGGTATGACATTTAGTACCAAAGCTCACTTACAAGATGTTGCTGGCGATTATTCTTACTGGGTGGCTAGACGTGAGTTTCACGTATCAGAATGTAACAAAACCGTATGGGGCGTGAAATGCAACCATAGCCATGACTGTCACTGGAGGTTACGAGCATGCTTCAAACCGAAAAAATGTTATTGGAAGATTACGATATATGGGGGGCCACACACATGCTACATGAACGAGTTGACGAGAACACACCGCAACATTTCGCGAAACACAATTGCGAGAATGTTGATTGGAATAGTGAAGACAGACCCTCAATTTCTACCAAAGAACGTAAAGCAGCTGGTGAAGGACAATACCGGGTACGACATCTCATACATTCAAGCATGGCATGGCCTCAAAAGGGCGAAAGAAAATGTTTACGGTACCTGGGAAACTTCAGTCCAACAACTTCCTATCTTCATGAAAGCTCTGAAACGTTACAACCCCGACACGGTTGTCAAGTGGTTGAATCTTCCAACTGAAGCACCCGGTGTGAAGAAATTGGGGTATGTTTTCTGGGCTTTCAAACCTTGTATTGATGGGTTTAGGCATTGTCGTAGAGTTGTTTGCGTTGACGGTACGCACTTATACTCCAAATACGAGCATAAAATGTTAATTGCATCAGGGCTCGATGCAAATCAAAATATTCTCCCCCTTGCTTTTGCCATTGTTTCAACGGACAGCAGACACTCTTGGAGTTGGTTCCTGAACTTACTTAACATCCACGTGTTGGGTGAACAAGGTGCATGCCTCATTTCTGATCGTCATCGAGGTACTTTTATTTTCCTACATACATTCTTGTATTAATTTGACACTCTTTTAATCGATTGATCGTAATTTGTTATAGGAATATTGGCGGCGGTAAGCGAATTAGCAGCATTTAGGCCGCCGAATGGTGTACACCGGTTTTGTCTACGTCATGTCGTATTAAACTTCAACACATTCAAGAACAATGACCTAAAACAGTTATGCCATAGAGCTGGAATGGCCCACACGTTGGAGAAGTTCAATCGCATTATGGAACACATTAAAGTTCTCAATGAACCGGCCTGGAAGTGGTTAGATAAGATTGACAAAGAGCAGTGGACGTGTGCTTACGATGGTGGATTCCGATGCGGGGTGATGACCACTAATATCTCCGAGGCCCTTAACAGAGTTTTCAAAGGGGCGAGGTGTTTGCCTCCGAAAGCAATAGTGGACTTTAGCTTTCATCGATGCGTTGAATATTTTCGCAATCGATTTACGGAGTGCTCTGCAGCGATGGCTAACACCGAAAGCGATTGGTCTCCGTATGCGTGGAATAAGTTCAACGACTGGACAAGTCGTTCTTGGAGTCACGTCGCATTTAATTTTGACCCACGTTTGCAAACAGCTGAAGTTTATACTTCGGCCGTGAATCAAAGGAAGCACGTGGTAAACATCTTAGGAAAGACGTGCACGTGCGGAAAATGAGACACGTATTTCATCCCATGTTCTCATGCCCAAGCAGCTTGCCGTATGTGGGGAGTTCATAGCATGCATCATATTGCTCATTTCTATAACAAACAAGCGTACCGTAAAACATACGAGGGGTTTTTTCATCCTCTACATGACGAATGTTATTGGGAGCCTGCTGAATTCTCTCTTATACATAACGACGCTCTGCGTACCCGAAGAGGGCCGGAGAGAATCCGTACAACTCGTATACAGAACGAAATGGATCGTGGCTGTTCAAGGCGGAGACAAGGTCGAAGAGGCGGAGGCAGTGGTCAACGTTGATTTATTGTAATCTTTAAATAGTTTTAGTATTCATATGTTGTACTAAATCTTTAAGTAAATTATTACAATTTTTCAGTTACGTCCGAATTTACCTCATATTAGTTGCAAACACGCATGACAAAGGTTACTGAAGTTACAAACAATCACTTTGGAAAAGTTTTTCTCCAACCCTTCGGGGGCGGGTCAACGAAGTCATCGTCACTATTATCTTCTTCAACTCTGGAACTCGACATTGCATGATGTTTGCCTTTGTTGTGCGTCTTTCTATTCATACCTTTTTTCTTTCCTTTCGGAGGTGGGTTGACGAAGTCATCATCGCCTTGGTTTTTGCCCGCGTTGCCGATCTTACTCGACATATTGTATCGGTTTCCTTTCGGTGGCGTGTCGACGAAGTCGTCATCACTCGTATCGTCTTTGACTCTCGAACTCGAGCTGACATGTTTTACCGACTGTCTTTTGGATGATTCTTCCGCCTGAGTACGAATTATTGGACATTCGTTGTTACGAATTGCAAGCACGTCAATGTCTGGAACAATGTCTGGGTTGATATAGCTACCGAACATTTTATACAGATAATATTCATGTGGCTCGGGCTCATAGAAATAAATTGTTGAAAGAGGATCCTCCTGCAAGAATATGACAAATTGCATAATAAAAATTTTTATTACATCCGAATAAAACGTTGAGTAAAATAACCACCTTAAACCACTTAAGCCATTGCTCGGTATCTGCATGAATCCATCCTCTGTCATACTCTCCCCAATCTCCCATTTCGGCGCGTAGTTTTGTCCATAAAAGGTAGCGACGCTTCAAATGACCAAGTTTCTCCGTTAGAAAAGGTACGGTGAAATGAATTCCGTAACGTTGATTGTATAGTTGCGCAAGGAATTGAAGACATTCGGACAATGTCTCATTCGTGATATCACCCATAGATGCTTTTGCCGAAAATGTTCCAACGAACCATCTTTCAATATCGTACGTCCACAGTTCGTCGTAAAAGTAATCACCAAGGACCTTTAAATTTCCGAATATCGGATGACCCTCATTCATCTTTTTTCCATTGAAGCGATTAAGACGCGGGTCTCTACCAAACGGGTGCATCGTATCTCAAATGTTGTATGTTATTTTCTTAATTTGTGGGATTTTTATAGATGTTCTGGATCATTTTTTTTAATGTTAATATTGTTGTGTACAGTTAAATTGAAGATAGATTACAGATAGCTTTGATTAAAGCTGCACGCGGATGATAAAAGTTGCTGAAGTTGCAGGTAGCGTTGATTAAAGCTGCACGCGGATGATAAAAGTTGCTGAACTTGCAGGTAGCGTTGATTAAAGCTGCACGCGGATGATAAAAGTTGTTCTATTTTTAAAAATATATATTAACGTTGATCTATTTTAATTTTTAAGTACTTTTAGTACATATATTATATTTAATTTAATATTTTTAGTTCATTTACATAATTTAATACATATATATTATATTTATTAATAAAAATATATTATATTTATTTTTTTAAAAATATATTAACGTTGATCTATTTTAATTTTTAAGTACTTTTAGTACATATATTATATTTAAAAATACTTTTAGTACATTTACATAATTTAATACATATATATTATTTTATTAATAAAAATATATTATATTTATTTTTTAAAAAATAGACGGGTAGCCCGCGGGCTAGCCCGCCCCGCCCCGCCCCGCCTGTAGCCCGCGGCCCGCTTAGGCCCACTCCCCGACAACCTAAAAAAATCCATTTGGCGGGCCTGGGCGGGGCGGTCCGCGAGCTACGGGCCTTTTTTACGGCTCTACTAATTATATAACTCATATTTTATAATTATCCACCATAAAGATACACATAATAAGATAATAACATCGCGAAAATAAAAACGTAAGTCGTAATAACATATAACAAAAAAACATTGTCTGAATATATACAATAAAAAACATCGTCTGAATATATACAATAAAAAACATCGTCTGAACAAAAAAACTATGGCATATAATGCCCTCCGGTACCGCATCTTCGAGGACGCTGCTCTCTACGCAGATGACGACGGTCAACTAGGGCCTCACGCTCGGATGGACGACGATGGGAAGATGAACGGTAAGGTGGCGTGTCGTCGTCGTCGTCATCATCGTCCTCGTAAGTGTACTGCATCGGCGTATTGTACTCCGATGGCATCGACATCCCATATCCACCATCGCCGTATAAATCCGTCGGAATACGCGATGACGACGGCCCAGCACCTTGAGTGACATGATGCGAGGATGATGCCCCACGATCTTGCGTAGGAGGAACGTCGGTGAACTGGGTATCACGTCGCTGACGCCTATCGATGATTAGACGCTGCATACGATGTACAACGTCTAATCCTCCGTCCACTTCACGACGACGTAGTCTTGTCTCCACGTCATCGAGATGCTGTGCCTGTTATTTAGCATAGTCAAATATTATTTTGCCGCGAATAAATCGAAATTAAATATAATAAATAAAATTAATATATAAACTAACAATCACATCGATGAATGCTCCATCTCCCATCTGAAAGCCTCGCGACATGTGAATAGACGACGGAGAGATATATAGACGGGTCACGGACCGGTACCAGTCATAGTCACTGGTGCACTGCGGTCCGGATCCTATCTCCAGTCCATTCACAACCCTCGAGTGCCTTTGACTCCAATACGCCTCGTGCGGTTCATGCTGCGATCTCCAATCTTTTCCGGGGACATTCCGAGTGCTAAAACGGTGGAGATCTACAGTAAGATATGCCGGTGGTTGTGGCACCGACTATATCAATCCGAACTGTCGCATCACGCGATCTGGATAGTGCCACTCGACGATGTTGTAACATATCAGCGGGCATGACGACCGAGAGGACTGAGGACGGCATTCCTGGGGTAGCGCCAAAATCTCCGGATAGTGATAGTTGGGGGTCCATACAAATTGTTCCATCGACATACTATCGATGGACTCCCGTATCGCACGCAAATTTGAATTTGCGGAGGTCGTATGGTCAAACAATGCATTCCATCTAAATGAATAAATATTCATTAGGCTGAAAATTTTTTATTTGAAAGTTCGAATAATTAGAAGAGCAATTACCTCGCCGCATGCGGTGGAATGGGTAACTGAATACCATCGACTACAATAGGCTGCATCACCACTCGAGGGTGGGCGATAATGGGCTGGACTTGTAATATATGCATCCATGCCCAAATCTATATTTTAATTATTTATATACATAAGTATCGTTTACGTTTTACAAGTTGTTTCATTAAACTATCTTTCGTACTTGCAGCAACCGTAAAGCTCCACCTATGTTCATCTTCCTCGACTGACATGATGTGTAGAGCTCTCTGTAGAGGAATGCTAACACGGCGCTGCCCCAGCTGTAATGATGGACTTCGTCGATGTCCTCGAGCAGCGTAAGGTAGGTCATCGACGTGTGACTTCCACTGGAGTCGGGAAACATCACCGACCCGAACAGTAGCAATGCGTAGGCGCGCGTGTTGATCGACAATTAGATCGTCGGTCATGTCGTCGACTGGATTTTCTTCTAACCAGACCGCAAACTTGCGGAGAAACAACTTGGTCCCGTGGTACGCTCCTTCGGGAGGTCTGTACCCAGTCAACTCCTCGTAATATTCGAGCCACTGCTCCTGCGTCTTACGTGGGATCACACCGCTGACGGAAATACCGTCCACGGGGAGTGCCCACAGCAACCCTACGTCCTCTAATGTGACAGTCGCCTCCCCCACCGGTAGGGTTACTGTGGGCACTCCCCGTGGACGGTATTTCCGTCAGCGGTGTGATCCCACGTAAGACGCAGGAGCAGTGGCTCGAATATTGCGAGGAGTTGACTGGGTACAGACCTCCCGAAGGAGCGTACCACGGGACCAAGTTGTCTCTCCGCAAGTTTGCGGTCTGGTTAGAAGAAAATCCAGTCGACGACATGACCGACGATCTAATTGTCGATCAACACGCGCGCGCCTACGCATTGCTACTGTTCGGGTCGGTGATGTTTCCCGACTCCAGTGGAAGTCACACGTCGATGACCTACCTTACGCTGCTCGAGGACATCGACGAAGTCCATCATTACAGCTGGGGCAACGCCGTGTTAGCATTCCTCTACAGAGAGCTCTACACATCATGTCAGTCGAGGAAGATGAACATAGGTGGAGCTTTACGGTTGCTGCAAGTACGAAAGATAGTTTAATGAAACAACTTGTAAAACGTAAACGATACTTATGTATATAAATAATTAAAATATAGATTTGGGCATGGATGCATATATTACAAGTCCAGCCCATTATCGCCCACCCTCGAGTGGTGATGCAGCCTACGTCCTCTAATGTGACAGTCGCCTCCCCCACCGGTAGGTGAAAGTGTGTGTCTCCTTTCTCCACCGTTCGACGAGTGCGGTAATCAAGGGTGGATCTATTTTCTGAGATCCACAACTATAGACGCCATACAGCGACATAGTATGTAACTTCTCCAAAACACGACCGTGTAATTACACCGGTCGTGAAATTTTACCCCATACTACGTTTTCTAACCCCCTCACCGTCAACGGGGTGTCAAGATAGCACATCGTTACAACGATGACTATCCTGAAATATCAACAGCGAACGATTGATCGGACCGTAGAATTCGTTCGTGTCCATCCTAAATCGAACAAAAAAATGTTATAACCAATCAAACAATACAGATCCGACTAATGACTATACGAATCCGTCTAATGTTATAACCAAACAACGAATAACTCAATTTAACTATAATCAAACTAAATACCTAATAAAACGTACGGAGAGGCGGAGGCGGTGGTGACGACGACTACGGCGGAGGCGGCGACGGCGACGGCATTGGACACGGCAGCGGAGCGGGGCGGCGGGGTGGTGGACGCGGCGGAGAGAGAGAGAGAGGGCAGCCGGGCGGGCGGGCGGGCGGGCTGCGCGGGATGAACACGGCAGACGGAGGCGGTGGCGAAGAGAAACCGAGGGAGAGAGAGAGAGAGAGAGAGAGAGGGCGGGCGAGCTGCGCGTGGTGACCTCGGCAGGCTGAGCGGCGGACGGAGGTGGCGGCGCCGGTGGCGAAGAGACACCGAGAGAGAGAGAGAGTGAGAGAGAGAGATACAGAGAGAGAGAGAGAGAGAGAGCGCGGTCGGGCGGGAGGGGGACGGACGGGCGGTCGGGCTGCGCGGGATGAACAAGGCGGCGGAGCGGCGGACGGAGGCGGCGGAGAGGGTTAGGGTTAGGTTTTAGAGAGAGAGAGTGAGGGTCAGGGAAATAGATCTGAGATCTATATTTCCCCGACGTCGCGTCTATTAGGCGCGACGTTCCGTACTGGGCCAAAAAATTATTGGCCCAGTACAACAGCCCCGTACCATGGCCCACATTTTCGCGAAAATATAATATTGCGACTAATGGGTTCGACGTCGCGCCTAATGGCCGCGACGTCGCGGGTAATGCCCCCAAATGGCTCTATTTTAGTAATAGGTGCAAAAAACGCCCTATTTTGAAAATTAATCTTTTTTTTCGATTTATTTTGTTAAAAAAGCCTATATATATATCGTCATTAGAATAAGCTACTATTTGTTTTTCATATTCCTCATTTGCTTATCATCTAAACATCTAAATAGCTAAAGAAAGACATAAAACAGAAGTTTAGAAAGGGTCTCATTCATGTGTGGCAAGAAAGTGAAACTATAAATTGGTCACAACTAATTCATCGCTACTAATTACATGTATACCATACCACATACACTTTTACTCATGATATCAACTTGGATAGTACTTCAGGTATAAAGTCAATGTTAGTATTTCAAAACATTTAGAGTATGTAATATATATTGATTAATAAATATATAACGTAATTTGATTAGTATTTATAAATTTGTAGTAAATATATGATATAAATTGGTTATATTTCAAGTATAGTCAATGTTCAAAACCGTTTGTCAATGCTTCAAATTCAAATGCCCAGGTCCCTTGCATATACGTGTGGGTCCCTTGAATATATGAATGGTCCTCTGCACATGTACAGGGGTCCCCTGCGCATGTGTCAACACATCGCAGGGGACCCGTGCATACATGTGCAGGGGACCCGTGCACATATGATAAAATTGCACTAGTTCGTAGTGTACACATGCACTACATCTATATAGATTTGAATAAGCATGTTGATGAAATAGATCTATTGACTTTCCATATTACTCAAACATCTAAACGTGAACAACACATTACTAGCTTACTTAATTGACATAAATTACTCACTCCTTAAATCACTCACTTAATTGACTATTCAATCACTCATCATATAAATCATAGTTCCAAACAAAATCCAAGATGCAAGTAGAACAAAGACTAAAGCTTTTTCAGCATTTGCTTGTTTAGCCACCTTAATCTTCAAATTAACAACATTGTCTTACAAGCTCTGTTTCTTGATCTTCAATGCATGAATCTTCTCCACTATTTTGGCATTTTCTAAAAGGTCTAATTAATAAGTCATGTGACATGTTACCTATAATAATAAATGTTACCACTTTACCTAAAAAGCACAATAGTATAAGAACAATGCACATAAGCGCAGGGGACCCGTGCACATAAGCGCAGGGGACCCATGAGCATAACCAGGGGACCTTTTACATGTGCGGGTCCCTTGCGCAGATGACTGGGTTTTAACATGCAGAATATCCGAAACTACATTGATTGAACTATGAATTCGTCTGAATTACTATCACATAACATATCCATCAAAACCCATTCAATTTTGCGGCTAATCGACTGAAAAGTCATTCTAGAGCAAAATCAGAAAACCCAAAAAAATAACTTACTGTGCAAAATAGAGCTTTAATAGGTATAATTCTTGGTTTGTTTTAACATATCTCGAAGGAGAAATGGTCAACTAGTTCAATGAATGTCAATATAGATAAGAAGAACGTACATATGGTAGATGAGGTGGTTGTTCATTGTGTTAATGCAGTTCATGTGATATCATTTTCATTCTCTTTTTTTTCCGTCATGTTACTTTTCATTTCTTTTTTCCTTTTCTTTTTCTAAAAGAAACGATTATGAGCAGTTAATTACTAGGTAATTTAAGTGGAGTCTAAAAAAAGGTCAGAGTAATTTTTAAAATTTTCTTAGTCAAAGTCTATTTTTTAAATTACCCAAGTATTCTAGGGATTGCACAATAAATGTAGAGAGAGACTAAGAACAAGGTCTCTTTGACGTAATTTTTCTTTCAAATGATAGCTTCTAATAAAAAAACATAATTACAAGTGGCTAAATAGTCAAGAAGAGTCTTCCTAAGACATCGATAATTCGATAACAAAGAAAACTCCCATAGACTGAGAGAAGAAACAAGAAGCAAAGTTTGAAATAATACAAGTTTTTGCGTATGAACAAGAAACTACAGAACCTATTACAAAACTTAGAAATATAATACTCTTTGATAAAAATCGTTAAACTATACATATATTTAAGAAACTGTAACAAGTAATTCATAGATCTAAGCAAAACAACATCGATTACACGACATAAAATACGGCAAACAAGAAATCTTTACACCAGAAGTATAAAGAACAAAGAAAGAATCTAAAAGCTTAATAGTTGTCCAAGATCACAAGATTGTGAACCAGGATGAAAAAACCGCAGAGAGAAAAATTGTAAATGGCACAGCTTTGAAAATGTGAGATAAAAAATCAATAATGCTTCGAGGGTACGGTCTTTAAGTCTGAGAAGCTTCTCGAACATTGGGCTCGTAATTAAGATATGACGGGCTTAGTAAAAAAAAAGCCCATTAGTGTATTTGCAATTCAATTTCTACACTCCCCGCAACACTTTTTGGCGCCAATACATCGATTTTCCCGAACTTCATTAGTTAGGAATCTGCAACATGCTCCTAGAGCTGGACTTTCTTCTTCAGATCTGTACAAAAATATTAATAATGATAGTAATCATATTTATCAACAATAGTATAAACTATACACAGAATAATCAAGCATCATCGTAAAAACAAAGAAACTGCAAGCTGCCTACTAACGATACCCAGAATATACACAAGCAATGTATAGATTGATTCATTACAGCAACTAAAGGAGCAGATTTCTTGAGTATTTGCTGTGAAAAATGTAAGAACTATACAACTAGAACTCTGAATGTGTAGAGAAAATGAGAGATGAACAAGAGATTATTGAAGAGGTGAGAGCGATGATAGTGATAAAAAGAGTAAGAGGAGGTCCACAGAAGAAGTCAACATATACACATATATTTGATGAACACAGAGTTCGAAAAAGAACGAAGAATCAATACAAGAAAATTTCAGAATCAAGATAGTGAAGAGTTAGGAAAATTTCAGCAGTAAATAGCCCCAAGAAATAAAATAAGTGCAAAGAACACAAGAGAAAGGGTTAGGAACGATTTCACCAGTGAAGAATCTCAGCAAGCCGGTATTCACTTGAAACGCTATCCCACACAATTACAGGCATTCCTCAGAATATTCTCTAACCTGAGCCTTCTTGGGGCGAAATCGAGCAGTCCAAGCTTAAAATATATATGATCTACACACAAAATTCAGAAAAATAGCAGCTGAATATATTGAATAGAGTTAGAACAATTTCACTGAAAGTTCGTCGGGACTCAAACATCGATAACAATAGTAGTGTGACAACGAAGTATATGTATAGGAAACAGAAGAGAACTTCAGATTCGTACAAATAAATTCTAGAGCTAAAAAGGAATAACAAATGCACGGTAACTTTGTACACCATGATTTTTAAAATCGTGCACGGTAAATTTGTACACTAGAATTTTAGAGCAGTGCAATGTAACTTTGTACACTAGATTCTAAAAACACTGCTTGATAAAAAAAAAAACACGATAACAGCTAAGTGCACGGTAGCTATATACACTAGGATTTTCAAAATAGTGCTTGATTAAAAGCACGATAATAGCATATCTTCACATGATAGCTTCAGATCAATACAAGAAAATATCAGATCTTCACAAGCTTATGAAGCAGAAACCCTAAGACCACGATAACTTTGCAGATTAGGGTTTCAAGCAGTGTTAGATGCAAAATCGATAAATTTGCACTGGCTAATAATAGCTCAACAAACACTCGAAACATCTCAGACATATTAAAAAAACAAAAAATCCTACTAAATCGATAAATTGCACAACGAGGGTTTAAATGCCTCACATCAGTTTATGGTTAAAAAGCAGAAACCCTAACGACGTGGTAACTTTGCACACAAGGATCAAGGAACATGATAAAATTGAAGAAATTGCAATTTTGTTTTCAAATCTTAAAAATTTTCTGCACAGAAAAGGTTTTCAAAAAATATCTAATAATAGAAACAATAGCTATGTTTTAAGATATTGATAATACAGTTTAAACGCCATAGTTTTTGAGGAACCATGAAGTAGCAGATCAAAGAGCATGATGCGATCAGAAAAATTCGACCGCCTCATGATGCGTTGGAATCCATCGGGTCCCCGATCCGAGTCTTCTTCTTCGTTGAAACACCTGCAAGGTCACAGAAAAACTGCGTGAGGAAAGGCGCCACTGCCGGCGATGCCCCTCCGACGCTCAAGTCAGTCGGATAGTCTTCGATAATTAGTTCAAGAGGGAAAGTTTGTGAAGTTTAGTGTAGAAAAGTGTACCTTGAATGTTGAAGAGCGTGAGTATTTATAGAGGTAGGAAATATTCGAATTTCCTCAAATATCTCCGAATCGGTTACAGTAGAGAGATATTCTTAGAAAGATATTCTCAACGTATTGCCTTTTTCTAATTCAAAAGATACGGTCATGGGCTTTCCTTATGTGGGCTTCGGATATTTTACCTCAAAATTCAGGAGATAACAGAGCACAACACAAAGGCAAAGAAGCTCAAAAGAATAGAAAACAGATGCGTCAACAAATAAGTGCGTAGTCTATATATCAACACAGAACACAAAGTACACTAGGATTCAGCATACAATATTTTGCAAATGTTTAAGCAACAGTACTCAAGACATAAATACCACACAACGGATGCACACACAAAGGATGCTCAAGAAACAAATACTGCACATCGGATGAACACATCACAATAAGCACACGCGCAGAGAATTTTCACATATTCAAATAGCAACAACGGTAGCAACAAAGATAGTAACAATGAAAGCAGAAAATTAGGAAAAATAATTGCAGCAAGGAATAACAGCAGATAACACAACAAGTATATAAAACAATGAAAGGACGAAAGAACGATATCACCGTAGTTCAGAGATTACGATGGCATATAACACTCTCACGACAAGCGCTAGTCCCCAAAAGATGTCCAACTGTAGATTCCTCTTGGGAATAGGCTTCATCTCCTTTCAACAGCCACTCCCGCTAGCACCACGACTCCTCTCGGACGCAGCCCGACTTTGTCCATGGCTATGAACTTCGATCCACGCAAAACTCTAGGTCTTTGATTCATGATGAGAAGCCACTGTCTGATTCAAAGATTGCCAAAGAGCATATTGAACAACTTAAAAAAACATGGATCTGGTGAAGATTATAGCACAAAGGAAGTTTTGCACTAACAAAAATTATCGAGCAGAGCGGAATTCATTTGGAATGAGAGTGAATCTACCCAACATTCAAGAACAGAATCAACAACTAGCTCTGCAAATACCCAAATTCTGAAAAGATAAGTAAAAATACAACATGAGCTCAGATTAAAAAATATTCAGCTCAATTTGAGAAAGTTGGAGCAAAACAGGGAAAAAAATTATTGTGGCCAATTTTTCTTTTTTTTTTTAACACAAACACGTAGCAGCCACTAGCAGGTAAAGCAGCAGCAATAAGCAGGCAAGAGCATGCAATAAGAGCAAGCCATAACGCATATAGCGATAGAGCAAGCACTAGCAGATCAACATACGCTAGAAATCAAAGATGCCAACAGGTAGGCAAATAGTTGCAGTGCAAAGAAACTCAGTGCATGAAATTCAAAGGCACTGTATTTAATAATACAAAAAAATAGGTTAAGGAACGAGTTAACCATATGGAGCTTTAGCAATGACAAACTGCAAAACTGCGGAGGTGGAATCTTCACAGTCTCAATCCTACGGTATGGCAGACTTGAGTAACAACAAAACGAAAAAAATTATATATGTAATGCCCGTTAAAAAAATAAAGAACAGATCCGGCGAGAATATGGAGACAAGACCAAGAACAGAGTAGAGTTGCTCCAAGCAGCATTAGATTCGTTACGGTTAAATCAGCAGCGCTGATAAACAGAGGACTTCTGATATTAAGTACAGCAGAAGCCATATGAAGATATTTAATAAACACACAGACTCCATAAGCAATGCAACAAAAAAAATATAGTTAGAATGACATCATCGAAATTGTGTTTGGACTCAAAGTGTAGCTGATAGCAGCACAGTTGGCTATGCAGAGAACAACGGCCAGAAGTGCTTAGGTTCTTAATCTTGAAGTTATGTTCAAGAAAATACAAAAAAGTTTAAGCTAGGTCCAAAAGGCTTTAAATCCACAAAGGATAAAGAGATAAAACCCATAATAGACAAAAGTTTTGTAGCCGAGAGTTAAAAGAATAACAAGAAGTGTTCGATGCTATGCCTTCTAGAGATTTAAATTGAAGTAAACTTGTTCATAAAACACATGAACAACCTCAGATCTGTAAAAAAAAAAGGCAAATATCGATAACAAAAAAAAATAATAGTTTCAAGAATAGAGGATTGGAAAACACCGTATGTCTGCAGAATGGGTTTAGATCGAAGAATCGCAAGACTTCGATGCGCTGTTAGTTTATCCGATTTTCATTCCAGGATTGAAGGATAAGAAAACTTGAGAGGCTTTCCCTGCGAGAATATTTCAAGATCGACAATATCCAGAGATTTCACACTCAAGTTACTTTCGTACACTTTGATACCATGATAAAAATCGTAAAACTATACATATATTTAAGAAACTGTAAACCCTAACGAGTATTTCTTCATGGATCTAAGCAAAACAACATCGATTACATAACATAAAACACGACTAACATGAAATCTTTTACCCTTTGGGTTTTCAGGCATTGGTAAAATATCCCGCAAGATTCAAATAGCTATTAGAAAGGCAGGAGGAACTTCAAACCCTCCCTTTTACAGCAAATTCCAAACGGTCGGGCATGCCCCTAGGAAGGAAGCGCTGGGGAACCTATTCACTCAGGTTGAGGGAGGTCCTCAGACGGGTTCATTCACACTCCTAGCGAGGAGCTGCTCGAGCCGTCGATACATCGAACTCCGTCCTTCTTGGTTGTTGACCAGTGTTACCCTCGGGTTCCGTCGTGGTGAAATATCCAATAACGGTAAAAACAGTCGGGAAAGAGCACAAAAGAGTATCGCTTCCCCTCCTCGAAAGTATTTCCTGCAAAAGCATACATCCTGAGAGGAACCCCGACAAAAACACGATCGTGAATGTTACACGAAGGAGGAAATCCGAGCAGCCCGAAGCGATGAGTGGTCAAAGACAGATAATTGGGATTGTGTACTCGGCATATTCTCCAACACGCTTTAAGTGTATACGGCCGAATATTCAGGGAGTAAGTGCTCGACCGCCTACGCATGTTATGGACTTACTAACATGTGGGAAAGAAAGAACGTGGAGTGCTTTTGGGAGGACATGGACTAATGAGAACGTGAATATTAACGTGGGAAGGTGGAGTTTATTGTAACTCTCATGCTTAGTAATTAATATAAATATAAATATAGGGTAAATTATGCTATTACCCTATGTGGTTATACTGAAATGCACATAACTACCTTATATTTTTTTTCTTGCGCGAAACTCCCTTGTGCTATTTAAAACATAGCAACGTATCCCCGATGTTGTTTAAAACTTAGCACAATACCCCCTGTGTTGTCGAAGACTTAGTGCCGTACCCCCTGTGTTTTCTAAAAATAGCATTGTACCCCCCAATTACTAGGCAAAAATGACAAGGGATTTTACGCTATTTTCGAACCATAGGGATTTTGATGCTTATTTTTCAAACCACAGGTGAGTTCTATGCTATTTACCCATATAAATATGCACTCATTCCCGGAGTTATGACTTACGCTTTCTCAATCTCCTTTGGATAACTACCCAGAAACAATATTCAAATAACGTGAAAACAAAGAGGATGAAATCTGACTTGAGCGTCGCCGAAACGACGCCTTTCTAGCGTGCTTTTTGTGGTGTTTCAGTTATTCGACGATGACGACGACTCGGGCAAACGGTTGACTCCTGCGGGGAGGTGACTTTTTCGGACACATCAATTGGCGCCGTCTGTGAGACGAGGTATAGTAAAAGAAATGCGACGCGTTTTGAGAAAATTATTCAACCCTGGAGCCGCTGGCCTCTTTAGCCTTGGCATCAACGATGACTGAGCTACCAGCATATCCACCACCAGCCGCTAGGTCGAGCAACCCGAGTATCAATGAGTGTGGCACGGCTGAGTTTACAACCCTCGTTCTCGGTCCATACCATGCGGATTGTCGATTTAGGGCTACAATCTGACCCCTCGGAAAGCCCTTTGTACACAGAGATAACCCGCTCAGCAGAAATTATAAAATGGCCATCGCAATCGACAAACAAATTCGAGTCGATGAAACCAAAATCTCACAGGAACGTCCGCGACCCACCACTTCATCGTCATCGCACTCCGTCCTCAGCATCCCTTTCTCAAAATTCTAACCACCACTGGACTTGATGCAATACCCCTTACACACAAAAATGCCCGGCGCGGCTAAAGAGCTGATGTAGCGGTTACAATCTGAAGAAGACTTATAGATTGTGCTCATCTATTAGTTATCCTTGTAATTAGGGGCGTAACTTGTATTTTTGATAATGTAGGACTTACTTGTAATTATACATGTATATATGTGTAAATACCATGTACACTATCGAAATCAATAGAGAGAAAGTAATTGAAAAAATCACAAGGGCTTGCAATTCACATTCTAGAGAGAGAACATACAAAACACTTTGTCACACTAAGATTCTCTCTCTCGTGTTCTTCATCGAAGATATTCGACCGAAGGTAACAAATCATAGATCTACACTCGGATATCTAGAATTCATGCCTAAGATTCTCGGTAGTTGATAATCTAGGACCTAACAATTGGTATCACATAAATCGTGATTGTTTTTTATTGATTTCGCTATTTTAAATCAAATTTGTTTTCCAAATTTTTTTGATCGAAAACGCGCGCGAAATACAAATTTGATCTTTATGCTGAATTCTGCAAATTTTGTTGTTGATTCTGATGCAAAAGTGATAGATTATATGTTAGGAATGAATCGCGTACTGATTTCAATCGCCTAGAACATCGAATTTATTTGATTTTTGATTTCGATCGGTTTTACTGTTTGCGATTGCGTTTTGAATACGATTTGATTTTCATCAAAATTGATATATTTTGCTGTAAAACGTGTTTAATCTTGTGTTTGTTCTTGTTCATACACAAATTCAAGTGATTAACCAGAATCTCACTGTCTAATTTGAGTTTATCAGTGAATTTGTGATTTGTTGTTCCATTGAACTCGTGTTGTGTTCTTCGATCGAAAATTTGGCTCGAAAATCTTTTTCGAATAGTTCACTGGCGCAAAGGTTTTTCGATAACTAAGCGTAAAAGTTTTCGACTAATACTGTTTTCGCTATATCCATTTTTTACTTTTGACACGAAAAATTCGTTTTTCGATTACAAGTTTATCGATCTCAAGTTTTACGACCGTCTTAATTCTCGGGTTAAAACTTAGCGAAAACTTATTTCAATCGAATATTTCGGACTCGAATAAGTTTAGTCAACAAATTGAGTCAAACTTATCGAAAAAAAAATTCAGACATAGATTTTCGATTATTTTTATTTTTTGATAACAAATATTTCGATAAACGTTTTTGCGATCGACTAATTTTCTTCAATAAACCATTTTTCGACGGATACTTTCGCAAAACTTTTATCAAGTCGAAAAATAATTTTTGATAAACATCATTCGAAAAACTTATACTTCCAAAAATTATTTTCGATTATAAGGATCGAAATTTTTCAAATCGAAAGTCTTACTGCTCGAAAAACTTTTACAATTACTGAATTTTTAAACGCACACATTTTTTACACTGTTTTGAATTTTTCTTTAAAGAATAAAAATCGTCATTTTCAAAACCTACGGAGAATATTTCTCTTTGCATAATCTTTCACGATATTCAAAATTTTAGATTAAAATCATAAATTCAAAATCTTTTAGCAAAAATTTTGAAGTATCGATTTTTGTGCTAAATATTTTTCATACTCAAACACAATTTTTTTTCGAATCTAAAAATAGGTTCTAAAAGGAAATTACTTAAAGTACGAACCAAACATTTCTAACAAATTTGTCACTTGGGAAGCACTCTTACCAACTCAAATCCAAACTTTCACGAAATTGTACCAATCAACTACAACAATGGATGCTTACTCTCTTGGAAACGATGTTCGTCCTCCAATTCTAAGAAGAGGCGAATATACCGTATGGAGAAGCCGATTTATGAATTTCTTGGAGACGAAACATCAAGCTGCGAATCTGATAGCTTCTCTCCAAGAAGGACCTGCTCAATTCTGGCTTATCAAAGAAGGCGATGCCACAAATAATCCTCTCATTCCTGCCACTAGAAGACTTAAAATTCCTAGTGAATATTCTGAGGGGGGGAGAGATTAAGAGCTAAAGCTGATTTCGGAGCTAAAACTTTCCTGATGCAAGGCATCCCAAATGACATCTATATGTCAATAGATAGTCTATCAAGTGATAAGGCTATGTGGGACGAGCTCCACAAAATGATGCAAAGGACTGAAATCGGAATAAAGGCTAAGAAAGCAAACGTACTCACAGCCTACGACTCTTTTAAAGCTAAGACGGAGGAAAATCTATACGAACTCTATCAGCGCTATCTGACTCTTCTGAAGGAGATGAGGAAATATAGAAATCTTCAAGACAAATATGGAGGTAAACATCCGATTTCTATCATCTCTTCATCTGGAGTGGAAGAAAATATCCATACAAATCCGTCAAAACAAGGATTTGGACAATATATTCATCCACGCCGTTTTCGACAATCTCGTTCGAAACGAGGAAGATATCAACGAGATTCAAAAGGAACAGAAGGGCAATCAGATCAAAGACTCAATAACTCTAGTTTCTGAAAGAAAACTAGTTGATCTCGTATCAAATTGCCGAGTTCTTCAGAAGAAGAAGACGAGTCAGAATCAGATTCTGAGCCTGACATGAAAGCATTCAAGAAGCAATTGGCTGACATTACAAAAATGATGAGCAAAAAGTTCTACAAAAAGAAGTCATTCTCCTCAGCTAATCGACTTCGATCCTCAAGTTCTAAGCATAAGGAAAGACCAGCCGAGTCTTCAAAATCCAAAAATACCAAAGAGCCACAAAAATGCTACAACTGTGGCAAAACGAGGCACTTGCCAGAGAATGCAGTATTCTGAAGAAGAAAGACGCCAATTACTACTCCAAGAGATTTCAATTAACTAAACAAAAGAAAGTTGGAGTAGCTCTAATGGCTTGGACAAGAGCATTGACTAGAAGACACCACTGATTCTGAAACGGACAACTTAGCTCTCATGACATTTCTTGAAGATGCCTCAGACGCAAGCTCAAGAGGTCTAACGACGACAAAGCGTCAACCTCGTCTCAAGAGGTAGCTACACGTGAGTCTACATTATAATCATGTTAGAATCTTTATAAATTAAATATGCTAACATGAAAAGTACAAAAGAGTTAGAGGAGAGACTATCACTTAGCGAAAATAATTTCCGAATGCAATTAGATAAGAAAGTTCACTTAGAAATTCTCTTATCTAATGCTAGGGAAACCATAACTAGTCTTGAATCTACGATAGCTACTTCTGAGACTAAATTAACGACCTTCGTAAAACTCTTAGCGATAGTCAGAGAGATTTAGAAATTTTTAGAAATAATTATAAGAAAATCTCTAATGAACGTAGAACTCTAGGAGTAAGACTTTAGATGATCTTTTGACAAAAAGGGGACAAACGGATCAGACAGTTTTCTAAATCAGCCACATGATATAGAATTTTATAATCATGTTGAAGGCTTAGGTTTTAACAATCCTTGTAACTTGGGTTTAGGATTAGCTTCATTAATGGCTTTTACTAACGCTTCAGAAATAAATGCCTTAGAAGAATCCAAAAGAAAAGCCAAAACTACGACCGACATCCCCTTTGATTATACTTATTTGAGTAATAGTTATAAGACAAGGGAGATAAACTTGTCTAGTGACTATAATTCATTATATCCTATAGAAAATATTCCTAAAGTCGAGGAAGAAAATAATGATCATTCTTAAAATTCTACTTTCTATTATATTCCTGCTATTGTTAAGAAAATAGCTGATTTAAACTCCTCCTTAGAATCAGAAAAAAAGAATTTTGAAGCAGAAAAGAATGCGCTTTTATTAGAGATTTCAAATCTAAAAAATTCTTCAGTTTTGACTAACGTCAAAAAATCTTGTCCTGATTTAATTTTGAAAGAAAAATCATTAATCGAGGACAAGACTAAATTTAAGAAAACTTCTCCCTTTATTTTACAAATATTTCAAATGAAGAAAAATCTTCTTTAAAAAGCGTCAAGGGAGAAAAAGAGTCTTTAATTGCTTCGAAAGCAAAAACGTCTATTACTAATTCTTTTCTACGCCATCCACAGGTAGAGTCTTTAAAGAGGCGAAGCATGCTAAGGAGAGAGTGTAGTATAGAAATTAAGAAAAATATTGATAGAAATGACTTATTTTCCAAATTTTCTTATGTACCAAAAACAAAGGACACTCGTAAAAAGAGTGTCTTTCTAATTTTCATGTTGATGCTTCAACTTATGGTTTAAAATCTATTAATTTTGAAAGCACAAATTTTGAAATCGGCTCCACTTCCAAAAATAAAAACAATAATTCTATGACAAACACCTTACGAGACAAGATCCAGCTATTAAACAAGCTTATAGCTCGATTAACTCTTGCTCTTACCTAAGGTATCCAGTCCAAGTTCACTCAGCCAAACACCTTAGGAGACTAGCTAGAGAAAAGATAATCTCCTCAACTAAGACTGATAAGACATTTGTCCGAGTTGAAATTAATCTACCATGTAAGGTTCACCCTCAATGAGTTCCCACCATCTAGGCCAACACAAGCCAAAAAGGCTCAGTTGACTAAAGATGTAACACCTAAACCAACTACTACTAAGTTGGTTTGGGTACCTAAAAATAACATTGGTTTAGGAATCACAAGTGTACAAACATTAACCACTAAATCTGCTAATCCGAGAGGTCCCATTTATAAGTGGGTACCTAAGTCTCTCTAAACTTTTTTTATGCAAATCCATCATGTGTGTTATCTAGATTCAGGTTGCTCCACACACATGACGGGAAATCAAGAACCGTTGAACAACTATCAAGATCGATACAACGGTCAGATTCGGCTCCAATTCTAGGCTTTGGAGATATCATTCTAGAGAATCTGACAATAAATGATGTCTTTTACGTCAATGGTCTCACAGACAACCTGTTCAACATATGACAATTCTGCAATAAAGTCTTTCAAGTGGTATTTCTAGCTGATCATTGCAAAGTTATAAATAGTTAGAATCAAGAACTTCTTAGAGGAGCTCGAAGATCAAATCTCTACACCATAAATCTAACAACAGTAAAACCTTCGACGACTGTTTGCCTCATCTCTCAAACGAAAATTAAGAGAAATAGCTTATGGTATCAACGTATGTCTCATCTAAATTTCAAAGCTCTTCACAAACGTTTTGCTAAAAAGTTGGTTAATGGTCTACCAACCATCTCCTTTCAACTAGAGCATCAATGTTCGGCTTCTCAAATAGGAAAAATGAAGCGAGTGCCACACAAACTCAAGCAAGTAGCTTCCACATCTCGACCTTTGGAATTACTACACATGGACCTCTGTGGACCGATGTGAACGCAAAGTATCAACGGCCGCAAGTATGTGCTAGTTATTGTCGAGGACTCTCGCTACGATTGGACAAGATTTCTACGAACTAAAGATGAGACTGGAGACTTGATAATAAATTTTGTGAATACAACTCAGAATCTCCTGCAACAGAAAATCCAAGTAATCAGGACTGACAATGGGACTGAGTTCAAGAACTAGCTTTTCAGTACTTTTTCTATCAGTAACTTGAAATCGTTCAACAATTTTCAGCTGCTAAAACGCCTCAACAAAATGGCGTCGTAGAACGGAAGAACCGGACTTTGGTTGAAGCTGCACGGACTATGCTTATACATTCCGGTCTCCTTCACTTTCTATGGACTGAAGCAGTGAGTACAACTTGCTTTACACAAAATCGGACGATTATTCACAAACGCTTTGAAAAGACGCCGTACGAGATAATAAATCAAAGGATACCGAATATCTCTTTCTACAAAGTCTGCGGGTGCAAATGTTTGTTGCGAATGATCCAGAGCATCGAAGCAAAGCATTTGAAGCCGTCTTTGTTGGATATTCTTCAACTTCTAAAGCATACTGCGTCTAAATCAAGTCTTCTAGTACGATAATGGAAAATTACAACGTCAGTTTTCACGAAGTAACCGAATTGGCTTCTGAACAAGATAGTTCAGAACCCGGGCTTATAGGCGTGTTGGCCAAAGTTAACAAATTTCGACAACATCTGCCTCATCGTCAGTAGAAGCTCTTCCTGCTAATTTGGAAGACTTGAACTCTCTTTTCTGAACATTTTTATCGGAACAAGTCTCAAACGCATGATTCATCACAATCTATACCAAGCAGCGCACCTTCCCCTTCTACGGTGGAAATTCCAAATGAGATTCCCGACCCTCAAAGTCCAACCGATGTTGTAGGTTCTCAAGATTATGAATCACCAACTAGTGACGCAGCTCCTACTAATGCATATGAGGAAATTCCATCTAATTTAACTTCAGAAATGAATTTCCCTCCTACTGATAATCAGCATATCACTATAGGATGTCTCGAACTACTCATCAACGATGGTTCTACTTCGGTTCTACCTCATGAACGCAAGTGGACACGAGTTCATCCTATCGATCAAATAATTGGTGATCCTTCAAGTGGAGTACGCACTAGGACATACTTTTCACGTGCTTTTTAACCCAAAACGAACCAATCAAGGTAGCTGAAGTCCTTAAAGACACGAATTGGGTGATTGCAATTCAAGACGAACTCAACCAATTCGAGCATCTACAAGTTTGGGCACTAGTTCCTCGACCGCATGGCAAGAAAATTATAGGAACCAAGTGGGTCTTCAAAAATAAAAAGAACGAAAACAGTGAAATTATCAGGAACAAAGCACAACTCGTAGCCAAAGGGTACAACCAACAGGAAGGTATTGACTACGACGAGACGTATGCTCCTATTGCTCGAATAGAAGCTAGTCGACTCTTTTTGGCGTATGCGGCTCATAAAGACTTAAAGGTATATCAAATGGACATAAAAATCGTCTTTCTCAACGGCGTGTTAAAAGAGTTAGTCTACGTCGCTCAACCCGAAGGGTTTGTGCACGAAAATCATCCTGATTATGTCTATCGATCGGATAAAACTCTCTATGGACTAAAACAAGCCCCTCGAGCTTTGTATGATGTTATGAGCGAATTTCTAGTAAAGTACAACTTTATAAGAGGAACAATCGATACGACACTGTTCATCAAAAAGCAAGGCAAGGACTTAATGATTGTCCAAGTTTACGTCAACGACATCATATTCGGTTCGACAAATGAACGACTCTGTCAGAAATTTGGTGATCTAATGAGGACAAAATTCGAGTTGAGCTTAATGGTCGAACTCCAATTTTTTCTTGGACTTCAAGTCAAGCAGCTCGACGATGGAATTTCATTAGTCAAACCAAGTATATAAGAGATATTCTGAAGAGATTTAATCAAGACAAGAGCACACCTATGAGTACTCCCATGTCAACAAGCTATAAATTGGATGCTGATCCTTCTGGCAAGGCAGTCAACATCACGACTTATCGAAGTATCATTGGCTCTCTTCTGTTCTTAACGTCAAGCCGACCCGATATCATGTTCGCCACTTGCCTCTGTGCTCGGTTTCAAGCTGACCTGAAAGAGTCTCACATGCGCGCGGTCAAGCGAATCCTAAGCTATCTTGAAGGAACTCCCACCTTAGGGTTATGATATCCAAAAGGCACGGATTTTAGATTAATCGGCTATACTGACGCTGATTATGCAGGTTGTCGAATGGACATGAAAAGCACGTCAGGTGGAGCACAATTTTTGGGCGATAAGTTGGACTGCTGGTCCTCAACGAAGCAAAATTGCGTATCAACTTCGACGGCCGAGGCAGAGTACATCGCGGCTGCCAGTTGTTGCTCTCAAGTTCTGTGGATGCGGACGCAACTTCGCGACTACGGGTTTGAATTTAACAACATTCCGATTTATAGTGATTCTCAAAGTGCTATTGCCATTACTTGCAATCATGTTCATCACTCACGCACGAAACACATAGATATTCGCTGTCATTTTATAAAAGATCATGTAGAAAAAAGTACTATAGATATGTATTTTGTACACACGGAGCTTCAACTTGTCGACTTATTCACTAAAAATATTGGATGAAAAACGATTCTAATTCCTAATCGCTAAGTTAGGCATGTTAAATCTCAATCTTGCTTGAATGTGCTTCACATGCTCTATTATATTTACATGTGATATTCTATGTGCTTCTTGATCCTCTTTGTATATCTTGTGTGATTTTATTTTTCAATTGAAAGAAAAATAATAACTATATATATTAAATAAATAATAATAATAATAATATAATAATAATAATAATAATAATAATAATAATAATAATAAACGGGGGATGACGATGACTTTGTTCATTTTGATTTACATACAAAATTATTTCTGTGATACATGCTTGATTATGTGCTTAAATATTCTAATCACATTCTTTTGTTTAAAGAGCTTAGTATGTTTCACTAGCCACAAAGGCACATCATATATGTGAGAATTTGAGCCTCAATTTTTTTTTATACTTGAGTGCGTCGCACTTCAAATGCTTATGTCTTGATTTGTGCTTCGTGGCCTCATTCTTGCTTTGTGTTAGTTCGTCATGAAAATGATAAGGACAATTAGGAAATTTCACACTTGGCCAAATTATAAATCCTTCACTATTTTCTCTTTTAATCCCCTTCGAGCCTTCTCCAATATCCTTTTTCATTTAAAACCCGATCAAGCCTTCAACCTTATTTAATAAGTATCGAGGGCTGCTCAAACAAGAAAAAGAGGGGGAGAAAAGGAGATAGAAGACGCACACGATGAATGCTCAACGCTCAAATATTCTTTCGATTATTATAAAAGAGAAACATGGATCTAGCTGTGAACTTCTCCAAGATAATCTCATAAACTCGTCAAAATGGTTAGAAGAGAAGCACATCAAAATGAATTTCTCCAACGATAATCTTGGTCTTATATCAAACAACGAGAAGAGGAGCACAGCCTTGGGTTCAAATTCCATAACTGTGAACATTCAAAAGGAGCACGGTCTCGACACGATAAATTCAAAAATAAGATCTAATGTGTCAAGCGTCGTAAAGAAGAAGAAATTCAGCTTGAGCACGTGCATAAGAAAAGAAAGAAAAAAGAGCAGAATTAAATTTTAAAAAGGCCCTGGGCTAATTCCAAATTATTATCCTACCCTTCTAAGTTAGAGCTTAAAATAATAATCCCTTCAAAGTCCCTTTGATTCAAATTGATGGACTTTTTCTTGGAAAATTTGATTAAATGCACCACGATAACAGATTAATTGATAAAATTTTGTCGTGTTGATATGAGTGATATATAGACTAATTATCCCCATGATAAAAATAAATTGAGTGCTATGAGCGAACCATGCGAGGGTTGTCAAAATGATTCATACTATGACCTTATGATATTAGTTTAGGGACATGATTTGATGGCAAATTATTATTCTATGTGTCATGTGAAATTTTTGCATAATACTGGTGAGGGCCAAACAGTAAAGACTCTACACGGTTACGCTTATCTACCTTCCCTAATCGTAATAAGCCTTATCTAAGCACTATCACAATGGGAGCAAGGAATTTTGAGCAGGAAGGATCTGGCCTTTCACAGTCATTGAAAAATTTTCTGGGATCTAACAACTGGAAGAAGGGATTGACACCTTACTATCGAAAGTCTGTCAAAGGATATGCAGATCGAGGAAGACAAGTAAAAAGCTTTGCAGTGGGTGAAGAAATTTACCTTAACTCCCAACAGTTGCGCCTGAATTCAGTACCCTCGTGGCGGAACCTTAAGCTTAGTGCTCGTTATTTCGTTCCGTTCAAAATCTTGGTGCGGGTTGCGCCAGGATCTTAAAGATTGGACTCGCTATCGAAAGGGGTCGTGGGCTCGAAGGCAAACCTTTCCCTGTCGTTATGTGAGAAGGATGGAAAAGGGAAATATTTGGTGTTGACACACCAAATCTTAGGCAAAGGGATAATTTTTCGAAATAATCACGATGTACCTCTGTTATTGACCAAGTGTTCTAATGGTGGCTCTGAGGAAGCGACATGGGAAGATGAGAAGCATCTTCAGACCAGATTTCCGAGCTAGCTCTGGAGAAGGGCTCGATGGTGGTAGGCGAGGTGAAGAAGATGATGTTGGTGATGGTGTAAGAAATGGAGTCGAGCGGTGTTCGATCAATATAAAGGGAAAAAGGAGATGAAGGCATGGTTCATTGGGCTGAATGGGCTAGAGACGGTGTGGGCTGACATTTGATTTGGGCCCAATTATTAATCGTATCCTTATGTTATATGGGCTAAAGTATTAAGAACCCAAACTTCTAAATTTACGTTATAAGTACTGTAGTATGAAACTTGTAGGGTTTAACAAATGAATTAAACTATCTTTCGAATTTCTTCTCCCTCAAGTCTCTTCTTCCTATATTCCGAAAATCTTATCTCACCGATCATCTTCTTCTTCAAACCTTCGTCTCTTTCGATCTCTAAATCACACTGAAAATACCCAAAAATAGTACAATATTAATATCTATATCATACAACTCAACATCGGATCACCTAGGTATGTTAGACACATCCACCACAAGGAACACCCACAACGTACAAACACACTGTAGAATTTGGGTTATCGGAGCCCGCGCACATGCGCCGCACGTAGAAGGGGTGATCGTATAAGCTTGATGGAGTTCCTTCTTAAAACCAAATAGTGATAGGAGTGACCAATCAAGCTTATATACCAGTTAATTTTTCTCGTCGTAATCAATGTGGGACATTTGGCCCTCACATGTGATATTCTTCATACTTCCCCCTCACATGTGAGCCCTTTTTCACCTTTTTATCGGACGAGAACACCGTTCTTTTCGAATCCGTCGTATATCTTTTTTTTTCAAATTCATTCGGATGAAAAACACCAATCTTTTCGAACATCAAGGATCCTCCCGGATATTCCACTCTGATACCATGTGGAATTTAGGTTATCGGGGCCCGCGCACATGTGCCACACGGAGGAGGGGTGATCCTCAATCCCAATGATGTCACGTAGTGTCAGACAATATTCATCAGCTCCAACCGTTCGTTAATTGTGCTGAGAAGCTCATTTAGGAGAGGGGCTTCTTCATCTCCAAGGTCCTCAAAGATCGTGTCTTCATCGGTCTCTGCCA
Source organism: Linderniella brevidens (assembly GCA_004919715.1). Taxonomy (NCBI): domain Eukaryota; kingdom Viridiplantae; phylum Streptophyta; class Magnoliopsida; order Lamiales; family Linderniaceae; genus Linderniella; species Linderniella brevidens. The sequence goes on from SWDC01000148.1 coordinate 13,576,479, forward strand.
ATCTCCTTTCTATGTTCTTCCTTATGAGCTTCAATGTCCCGTCGCAGAACTTATGTACCTTCGACTCCATCATCACTCTCGTCTTTCCAATAACTGAATTCCGATAAGTGATGGCGAGGCCTGGCTTTTCAATATGTAGTTCTCTGGGAAGTCGTTGAGCGGGAGCCTTTCATGAGCGACGATTCCATGTTGACCTTCTTCATGTTATTCTCCACAACGATCTGAAGATCGTGTGCAGTGTAAAATTTGATATGCCGCACCATGAATCTCTTCAATCCCTCGAGTCCTTCCTTCTTGATGTACCCAGTAGGTGTCAGGTATTTCTTTTCGTACATCTGGAACAGACGATAAACTTCGTCTGGTGGAAGGAATGGAAGATAACTCTCGTCTATTTCTTCTCGAGTATGAGTCTCATCAGCTCGCTCACTGACGTAGATCGGAGTTGGATATGGTCCATTTGTGTGTGATACGCCAATGAGTTGGAAGATCGGTGACTTGTTCCTGAAGTTTCTTCGAAGTTGATCTGTTGGGATGCCACTTCGATCTGGACCAAGATAAGTAAGGTGAAGATGTGTCCATCTTCTTCCACTCCTCCTAGTGAGAAATCCCCCGTAGATTTAGCTCATTCAACCTCTTGAGACGGTTTGGTGCTCTCCAGATCTCATTCCTTATGTCTTCAAGGGAGGACACTTCAATCCCAATGTTCTCCCATGACGTCTCAACTCGGACGGTCCCCTTTGAGAGACGTGGAGGGGTGTCCCCTCTGTGTCTTATCATCTCCGACAACTCTGGGAGTTCGATATTGTAGTCATCTCCTTCTTAAAGTTCTTCGTCTTCAAGCATAACTAAATCAATCGAGGCTTGTTGCAAGAAGTATCAGACGTTGGAGAGGCGAGCTTGAGCTGCTTCCTCTGGTTCCCAGTGCGTAAGCCGCTTCTCGCTCAGGATGTAGTCGTCTACGATGGCATGGGGATCGTAGTTGACTGTTGCTTCAAGATGATCTTGGAGCGTGGAGGTTGGGATCGGGTTTTGGACTTTTGGGAGCCGGAGGTGTTGTGTGCGTGTGGGATGTGGTGGTCGTTTGTTGGCGGGTAGTTGGTTGTGTAGTTGGTGGGTTGGTTGATGATCCTCCAGTTTCACGTGTTGAGGATGTCTTTTTCTCGTCCTTGACCACGATCGCTTTTAGTGGTCTTCTGCCTTTTCTCCCCCTGACGACAATCCTGATCGTCAGGATCATCATGTCTTCTTTTTGTTCGGGAGCTTTCATCTCAACAGCGTGTTTGAGCGAGCGGCTTGGGTTCATCAACTAATCTGCGGTAGAGACTCTCCTCGGTAGGGGTCCTTGTCTCGTGGGCTAGAAGGCGAGAAATTAGGATATCATGAAGCTGGGTGATGGGTATGGGGTACGGGTTGATAAGGGATGGAGATGGGGCTGGGGTGCTTAATATGGGTTGGATAAGAGTGTGTATGGTGGTGGTTAGTGGTGGTGAGGAAACGGGTTCGGACGGAGTGGCCTCAGAGACTGTTGCTTTTCCGATATCCCGTCGGGAAGTCTCGATGACATGTACGACTCTTTTGATTAGCCGATCTTCAAGAGTATTAATGGCAATGAAAACTACGTCTTGTAATCTCTGCCCCATCATGAATGGGGACACCTATGGAGTGGAGCCTTGTAGGCGTGCCACTGTCACAACGTCAGGAACGATTTTTGACGTGCCGCCTATGAACGGACTTAAGATTCCGGGACGTCTAAAGATACATGTTGGCAACATAGAAGTCACCACTTCGGTGGGTTGGCCCCTTGTTGTTTCCGAAGATATCGGTGGACCAACAGGACTTCCATCCAATCCTTGAGATGAAACCGTATGAATCATCTCTATGGATGTTGAGACAGGTTCGATGGGAATCTGTGTAGTCGTCAAGACCGGTGGTAGTGGAGGAAGCAAATTTAAATTTGTTGTAGTGGAGGACGATGCAGACGGGGCGATCTTTGTCGGCGAGAAATTTTTCGATGACAAACACTGTTCTCGTGTGTTTTACTCAAATATAAGACTCGAAACACATTATTTTCGATAATTAGTTTTTCGATTCATATATAAATATCTTTTTCGAGCGTAATAAAGCGTATTTTTTTTCGACGGATACTATTTTTGCTAAATAAATATCTAATTTTGACTCGAAAAACTTGTAATAGTAAAACAAGTTTTTCGATCTCAAGATTTTCACATTTAAATTTTCGAATCAAAATTTAGCGAAAACTTATTTCGATCGAATACTTCACACTCGAAAAACTTTTAGTAAACAATTTGAGTAAAGCTTAACGAAATTTTTCGTCACTCTTAATTTTTCGATAAAGGTTTTTGCGATCAACAATTATTCGACAAACTATATTTTGATAGGATATTTACTTTGCAAAACTCTTACGTTCGAAAAATAATTTTCGATAAATACAACGAAAATATTTTTCGATTAAAGGTTCGAAAATTTTTAAATCGAAAACTTTATTGCTCGAAATTTTTTTCGACCACTGCTTAAACACACACACATTTTACACTATTTTGAAAAGAAATAAAAATTCATAATTTTCAAAACTTAGGAAATATATTTGTCTCCGAATTATCTTCTACGATATTTAAATTTTTCGTTCTTAAATTCAAAATTCTTTAGCAAAATTTTGAAGTATCAATTCTCATATCAAATATTTTTCGAAATCAAAACAATTTTCTCTTTAACAACCGAAAAATATGTTTTCGACCAATTCAAGGTGAAAAATGGGGTTGCTCCTTCAGCAAAAATGGGATAAAGTTCGAAAGGAAAATTGCTTAAAGTACGAATCAAACATTACTAACGAAGTTTGTCACTTGTGAAGCACTTTTACCATTTCGATTCCAAACTTTCACGAAGATCCTACCAATCAACTACAAATGGATGCTTACTCACTCGGAAACGACGCCCGCCCTCCAATTCTACGAAGAGGCGAATACACCGTATGGAGAAGCCGATTCATGAACTTCTTGGAAACAAAAGATCAAGCTACTAATTTGATAGCTTCTCTTCAAGAAGGTCCCGCTCAATTTTGGCTCATCCAAGAGGCGATACCACTAATAATCCTCCCATTCCCGCCACTAGAAGACTCAAAATTCATAGTGAATACACCGAGGGGGAGCGATTAAGAGCGAAAGCAGATTTAGAAACCAAAACTTTCCTAATGCAAGGAATTCCGAATGACATCTATATGCAAATAGATAGTCTATCTAGTGCAAAAGCTATGGGGGATGAACTCCACAAAATGATGCAACGGACCGAAGTCGGAGTCAAAGCCAAGCAAAGTCGGAGGAAAAAGTTTATGAACTCTATCAACGCTATTTATCTCTTCTCAATGAGATGGGGAAGATAGAAATTTTCAAGACCAACATGGAGGTCAAAATCCGATTTCTCTCTTCTCTTCAACCAGAGTGGAAGAAAATATCCATACAAATCCGTCAAAACAAGGATTTGGACGAAATGGATATCCACGCCGTCTTTGATAATCTCGCTCAACACGAGGAAGATATAAGCGAGATACAAAAAGAACGTAAGGGCAAGTAGATCGAAGACTCTATAGCTCTAGTATCTGAAAGAAAAACGAGTCGATCTCGCAAGGATAAAAGCATCAAGTTGCCAAGTTCTTCAGAAGATGAAGACGAATCAGAATCGGACTCTGAGCCAGATATGAAAGAGTTCAAGAAACAATTGGCTCTCATTACTAAGATGATGAGCAAAAAGTTCTATAAAAATAAATCCTCCTCTTTGGCTAATAGACTTCGGACATCAAGCTCCAAGCACAAGGAAAGACCGGCCGAGTCGTCAGAATCTAAAAACGCCAAAGAACCACAAAAGTGCTATAATTGTGGAAAGATAGGGCACTTCGCCAGAGAATGCAATCTTTCCAAGAAGAAAGACGCCAACTACTACTCCAAGAAATTCCAACTAACTAAACAAAAAGAGACTGGAGTAGCTCTGATGGCCGAACAAGAGCATTGACTAGAAGACACCACAGATTCTGAAGACGAAAATCTTGCTCTAATGACATACCTTGACGACGCCTCAAACGATAACTCATCAAGGAGGTAAGATGATGAAGAAAAAACATCAATCTCATCACAAGAGGTAACAATGCCTAATTCTACATTATTAAACATGTTAGAATCTTTACAAATTAAGTATACTAACATGAAAAATGAGCAGAAAAGTAAAAAAGAATTAGAGGAAAGACTAGCCCTTAGTGAAAATAATTTTCAAACGCAATTAGATAGCACAATTTACTTAGATATTCTCTTACTCTAATGCTAAGGAAACCATAACTAGTCTTGAATCTAGAATAGATACCTTTGAGATAAAAATAAATGACCTTAGTAAGACTCTTAGCGATTGTCAAAGAGATTTAGAAATTTCTAGAAATAATTTTAAAGAAATCTCTGACGAACGTAAGAAGCTTTACTCTATGATTAAAACTTTAGACGATCTTCTAACGAAAAGGGGGCAAACGATCGGACTATATTTCGAAATCAAACTTGATATAGAATTTTATAATCTTAAAAAAGGCTTAGGTTTTAACAATCCATGTAACTTGAAAAAGGTCAATGTCAAACAGTTATATGATATCAAGTATATGGGATTAGGAGAATCTTTACTCTATGATTAAAACTTTAGACGATCTTCTAACAAAAAGGGGGCAAACGGATCAGACTATATTTCGAAATCAAACTCTTGATATATAATTTTATAATCTTAAAGAAGGCTTAGGTTTTAACAATCCATGTAACTTGAAAAAGGTCAATGTCAAACAGTTATATGATATCAAGTATATGGGATTAGGATTAACTTCTCTAAGGGCCTTTACTAATTCTTCCGAAATAAATGCCTTAGAAGAATCTAAACGAAAAGCCATAAATAGGACTGACGTTCCCTTTGACTTCACCGAATTGAATAATAGTTACAAGATATGAGAAATCAACCTGTCTAGTGACTATAATTCATTATATCCATTAGAAGATTTTCCTAAAGTTAAGGAAGAAAATCTTGATCATTTTCAAAATTCTACTTTCTGTTATATTCCTGCTATTATTAAGAAATAGCTGATTTAAACGCTTCCTTAGAAACACAAAGAAAGAATTTCAAAGCTGAAAAGAATGAGCTTTTATTGGAGATTTCTAATCTCAAAACTTCCTCAATTTTAAAATCTTGTCATGATTTTACTTTGAAAGAAAAATCATTAATTAAGGACAAGATTAAATCTAAGAAAACACCTCCCATTATTTTTCAAAATATTTTAAAAGAAGATATATCTTCTTTAAAAAGCATAAAGGGAGGAAAAGAGTCCTTAAATGCTTCAAAAGGGAAAAAGATTTTTTCAAACTCTTTTTCTACTCCATCCACATGTAGAGTAGAAAAAGAGGTGAAGCATGCATATGACTTAGTGCCTAAAATATAATTTCAGAAGAAAAATGTGAGAAAAGATTTATTTTCAAAACTTTTTTCTGTATAAAAAACTATGGACACTCGTAAGAAGACAACCGTTTCTAATTTTAATGTTGTTGCTTCCACTTATGCGTTAAAACCTATTAATTTTGAAATCAGCTCTACTTCTAAAAACATAAACCATCATTCTAAGACAAATGCAAATCTTAAGTCTCGTCGGAAACAAGATCCGGCTATAAAGAAAGCTTATAGCTCGATACATTCTTGTCATCATTTAAGGTATCCGGTCAAAGTACACTAGCCCAAACACCTTAACAGACTAGCTAGAGAAAAGATTTTCTCATGCACTAAGACTAATAATACATTTGTCCGCGCTGAAATTAACTTCCCATGTAAGGTTCAACCTCAATGGGTTCCCAAGACACCATCTAGGGCAACGCAAGCCAACAAGGCCAAGTTGCCTAAAGAGGTAGCATTTAAACCAACTACTTCGAAGTTGGTTTGGGTACCTAAGAGCATAAATGGTTTAGGAACCAAAAATGAACAAACCTTACCTACCAAATCTGCTAATCCGAGAGGACTCATTACTAAGTGGGTACCTAAGTCTCTCTAAAATTTTTCTATGCAGATCCGTCATGTGTCGTATTTAGATTCCGGTTGCTCCACACACATGACGGGAAATCAAGAATTGTTGAGCAACTACCAAGACTGTTACAACGGAAAAGTCAGATTCAGCAACAATGATTCAACTCCAATACTAGGCTTTGGAGATATTCTACTGCAGAATCTGACAATCAAATATGTCTCTTATGTACAAGGTCTTAAACACAACCTGTTCAGCATAGGACAATTCTGCGATAAAGGATTTCAAGTGGTGTTTCTAGCTGATCAATGCATAATTTTAAATAGTCAGAATCAAGAACTTCTAACAGGATCTCGAAGATCTAATCTATACACCATCAATCTGACAACAATACGACCTTCGACAGCTGTTTGCCTCATCTCACAGACTACAATCAAGAGGAACAACTTATGGCATCAACGCCTGTCTCATCTAAACCTCAAAGCTCTTCACAAACTCTCTATCAAAAAGTTGGTAAACGGTCTACCAACGATTTCCATACATCAAGAGCATAATTGTTCGGCTTGTCAAATGGGAAAAATGAAGCGAGCATCACACAAACTCAAGCAAGTTGCTTCTACATCTCGACCCTTGGAATTACTTCACATGGACCTTTGTGGACCAATGCATACACAAAGTATCAACGATCGTAAATATGTGTTAGTAACTCGACGATTATTCTCGCTACACCTGGACAAGATATCTCCGAACTAAGGATGAGACTGGAGACTTGATAATAAGCTTTGTGGATACGACTCAGAATTTCCTGCAAAATAATATCCAAGTAATCCGGCCTGATAACGGGACTGAATTCAAGAATCAATGTCTCAACAATTACTATCAGTCACTTGGAATTACTCAACAATTTTCAGCCCCTAAAACGCCTCAACAAAACGGCGTCGTAGTACGGAAAAACCGGACTTTAGTTGAAGCTGCAAGAACAATGCTAATACATTCCGGTCTCCCTCATTTTCTATGGGCTGAAGCAGTGAGTACAACGTGCTTTACGCAAAATCGGACGACTATTCACAAACGCTTTGAAAAGATGTCGTATGAGATAATTAATCAAAGGATTCCAAATATCTCTTTCTTCAAAGTATTCGAGTGCAAATGTTTTGTGGCCAACGATCGGGAGCATCGAAGCAAGTTCGACCCTAAAGTATTTGAAGCCGTCTTTGTTGGATATTCATCTACTTCTAAAGCATATCGCGTCTATATCAAGTCTTCTCGTACTATTCTCGAAAGCTACAACGTCACTTTTCAAGAAGTGACCGAGTTGGCTTCTGAACAAAATAATTCAGAACCCGAGCTTATATGCGTGTTGGCACAAAGCCAACAACTTCCGACAACTTCTACCTCAAAGTCAAAAGAAGCAATTCCCGTCGACCTGGAAGATTTGGACTCTCTATTTGAACTTATTTATAGGAACGAGTCTCAAATGCCTGCTTCGTCTCATTCTATACCAAGCAGCGCTCCTTCTCCCTCTACAGAAGAAATTCAAATTGAGACTCCCAATCTTCAGATTCCAACAAATGTTCTAGATTTTTCAAATTCTGAATCTTCAACTAGTGCTGCATCTCCTACCAATGCCGATGCGGAAATACGTTCCTATTCAACTTCAGAATTAAATTTCCCGATTACGAATGATCAACCCATAAATCCAGGAAGTCTTGATCTACAAATAACGATGGATTTACTTCGGTTCTTCCTCATGAACGCAAATGGACTCGAGCTCATCCTATCGACCAAATTATCTGTGATCCTTCAAGTGGAGTACGCACTAGGACGTCTACACAAAGCGGATTATTCACATGCTTCTTAAGCTAAAATGAACCAATTAAGGTAGCAAAAGCCCTTAAAGACTCAGGTTGGGTAATCGCGATGCAAGATGAACTCCACCAATTCGAGCGTCTACGAGTTTGGACATTAGTTCCTAGACCGCATGGCAAAACAATTATTGGAACAAAATGAGTTTCAAAAATAAGAAGAACGAGAACGGAGAAGTTATCAAGAATAAAGCACGACTCGTAGCCAAGGGGTACAATCAACAAGAAGGAATTGACTACGACGAGATGTATGCTCCGGTTGCACGTATTGAAGCAATTCGACTATTTCTTGCATACGCGGCTCATAAAGACTTCAAAGTCTATCAAATGGATGTTAAAACCGCCTTTCTCAACGGTGTGTTAAAAGAAGAAGTCTACGTCGCTCAACCTGACGGGTTCGTGCACGAGAATCATCCCCATTATGTCTATCGATTGGACAAAGCTCTCTATGGACTGAAACAAGCCCCTCGTGCTTGGTATGATGTCCTAAGCGAATTTCTAGTCAAGTTCAACTTCATAAGAGGAACCATCGATATGACACTATTCATCAAAAGACAAGGCAAAGACCTGATGATCGTTCAAGTTTACGTTGATGACATCATCTTCGGCTCGACGAATGAACGTCTCTGTCAGAAATTTGGTGATCTCATGAAGACCGAATTTGAGATGAGCTTAATGAGAGAACTCCACTTCTTTCTTGGACTACAAGTAATGCAACTCAAAGATGGAATCTTCATCAGTCAAACCAAATATATCCGAGATATTCTGAAGAGATTTAATCAAGACAAGAGCAAACCGACGAATACTCCTATGTCAACAAACGACAAATTGGATGCCGATCCGTCGGAAAAGCAGTCAACATCACAACCTATCGGAGCATTATCGGATCTCTTCTCTACTTGACGTCCAGCCGACCCGACATCATGTTTGCCAGTTGTCTCTGTGATCGTTTTCAAGCTGACCTAGAGGAATCCCACATGCATGCAGTCAAGCGAATTATACGCTATCTCAAAGGAACTCAATACATAGGGCTATGGTATCCAAAAGATATTGATTTTAGATTAATTGGCTATACTGACGCTGATTGTGCAGGTTGTTGAATGGACAGAAAAAGCACGTCGGGAGGAGCACAATTTTTAGGTGATAAGTTAGTCTGCTGGTCCTCAAAGAAGCAGAATTGCGTGTCAACCTCGACGGCCGAGGCGGAATACGTCGTGACTGCCAGCTGTTGCTCGCAAGTTCTATGGGTGCGGACACAACTACGCGATTAAGGGTTTGAATTTAATAACATTCCCATTTACAGTGATTCTCCAAGTGCTATTGCGATAACTGCCAATCCTGTTTACCATTCACGCACTAAACACGTAGATATTCGCTATCATTTTATAAATGATCATGTAGAAAAAGGCACTATAGATATGTATTTTGTAAAAACGGAGCTTCAACTTGCCGACTTGTTCACTAAGGCATTGGATGAAAAACGATTCCAATTCCTTATTGCTAAGTTAGGCATGTTGAATCTCAATCTTACTTGATATTCTATGTGCTTCTTGATATTCTTTGATTATCTTGCGTGACTCTATCCTTCAAATTTTTTTTACAAAGAAAAATAAAAATAAAATAGTATTTAAATATAATAATAATAAAATTAGAAAAAAATGGGGGATGACGATAATTTTGCCTATTCTGAAATATTCACAAAGATATTTCTTTGATATATGATTAAGTACTTTGTCTAAAAATTCACGTGACTTTCTTTTATTCAAAGAGCCGAGTTTGTTTCACTTGACACAAAGCCACATCATATATGTGAGAATTTGAGCCTCAATATTTTTTTTTCTGGAGTGTGTTACACTTCAAATGACTATCTTTTGGTTTGTACTTCGTACCTTCATTATTGCTTTTGTGTTAGTTTGTCATGAAAATGATAAGGGCAAATTAGGAAATTCCTCACTTAGCTTATATTATAAATCCTTTACTTTTACCTCTAGATATCCCTTTCGAGCCTTCTCCGACATTCTTTTTCTTTTGAAACCCGATCACGCCTTCAACATTATTCCTAAGTTTTGGGGGTTGCTCAATCAAGAAAATAGGGGGAGAAAAAAAGATACAAGCCTCAATCAATATAGAAGAGAAACACGGATCTCGCTGTGAACTTCTTCTAGATAATCTCGTAAACTCCTAGAAGAGAAGCACCTCGAAGTGAACTTCTCCAACGATAATCTAGAACTCATAAATAGAGAAAAATAGAAGAGAAGCATGGCCTTGGGTTCAAATTCCATAACTGTGGAACCTTCAAAAGGAACACGGTCTCGGCCCAAAAAGAAGATCTCATCTCTCAAAGTTTTGTAAAGAAGACGATACTCATCTTGAGCAAACACAGAAGAAAAGAAAAGCTAAAGGATCAGAAATGAATTTCAAAAAGGGCCCCTGGAATTGAAGATTTTTTTTAAAGCTCACTAATTTCAAAATTATCCTACCCGTTTTAGTCAGAGCCTAAAAATAATCTATTCAAAGTCCCTTTGATTCAAAATGATGAACTTTCACTTGGTAAGTTGATTAAATATGCTACGATAACAAATTAATTGATATAATTTTGTCGTGATGATATGAGTGATATATCTACTAAATATCTCATGATAAAAATAAATTGAGTGATATGAGCGAAACTTGTGAGAGTTGTAAAAATGATAAATACTATGATCTTAGATTATTAGTTTAGTTACATGATTTGACGACAAATTATTATTTTATATGTCATGAGAAATTTTTGCATGATAATGTTCAAAATGTTCAATCTGACCCCAAAACAAAGTTTTTATGATAAAAATATTTTTTATTATTGACAATATTTTTCGTACATTTTAAATGCATTAATACATACATTGACTCAGAATTGATAAAATGCGAATTTTTCTTTAAAACGCAAAATTTTAATAAATATATGATGAATTGACTAGTTTTACATGAGAATTTGTTATTATCTCCGATATGATTTACTTGTAAAACATGACTTCTAATATTTTTCTAAGCATCACAGAAATTTCGAGCTCATCCGAGGAGTCAAGTGTTGAATTTCATCAACATTGGGAGATAATTGCATTTCTTTCAGAAATACAGGGAGCATTATGCAATTTATTTTTGGGTTAATTCATAAAAGATTAAATGTTAGTTTAATCAGACCTGAATTTTAACGAAAGCCCAAAATATTTTTTTTCGGCACAAAGTATTTTTTTACCTTACCCGACCTTAAAGTATTAATACCACTTTATCGATCAAAAAACTCACTCACACGCAATTCATTTCACTCGAAAAAATTTTCGACTTCCAAAACCAACTTCGAACATACTTCGGCGATTTCATCACAACCTCTCAATCTTCAGAAATTTTTCGTATAACTCGCCAATTTCGTAGGTAGAAACACATTTCGAATCACTTTAAGGTCAAAACAAATGATTCGCGAACAGTTTCTCAAAAATATTTGAAGAAATTTAATTTTGATACTTTTTCGACTAAAAAAGATTTTAAACTCTCAAATCAACGTGTTTAAACTCGACTGTTTGGGTTAAAATCATGATATTTGGATTTGCAACTGTTTTCTGAACGATCCGAATCCCAGATTAACTCATGATTTACCCAGAAATCGAAATTTACGTGTTACGCGTTTACTGTTTGATTTGAAAAAGTTCTTATCGCAAACAGTGTCGTCGAAAAACTTTAGGTTTCGTTAAGTTTTATTCGATCGAAAACTCAGCGTTGAAAACCTTTTGTTTTCAACATATTTTAATTCGATCGTAAAACTTCGCGGCGAAAACTTAATTTTTCGATTAAATTTTATTTGATTGCAAAAATAAGCGGCGAAAACTTTAAATTTTCAATATTCTTTTATTCGATCGCAAAACTACGCGGCGAATAACTTAAGGTTTTCGACAACTTTTGATTCGATCGCAAAATTACTCAGCGAAAAACTATTGTTTTCGGTAACATTTTATTCGATCGTAAAAGTCATCGGCGAAAACTTGATTTATTCGATCGCAAAATTTAACGATCAAATAAATTGTCACTCGAATAAAAACAGGTTGAAAAAGACTTAGAAAATTTTTGAAGTTTTTCTCCCAGTCTTAGAAAATTTTCGATCGCAAAAATTAACGTTCGAATAAATTCCTGATCGAATAAAAATACGCTAACGAGACTTAGTAAACTTTACAACTTTTTCACCGAGTCTTTCGCAAATAAACCTTAACACTTAGAAATATTTTTAAATTTCTCTAAGTGCACATTTAGTTCGATCAATTCGTATATGAAAATTTTATCTAATGAAGTTTATTTCATTCTTTACAGAAATGACACAACCAGCACATGCTAACATCTACCTTTCTGACTGCTGGATGACGGTCCACGACAACAACTATCAGTTGACCTTGCCACATTTCGGTGTCCAGATGAAGTTATCATCTCCATCCTCAAAGGAAACCCACTATGGCCAGCTCCAACAATGACCGCCTCTGTACAGATGGTCTACCTTCAGCAATTCTGGGGACGTATGCAGAGCCATGTAGTCGGAGATGACGTGGAATACACGGCGCAGATCAATACAAGACACGTCGTCCTAAACAAAAACCTAATGGTCATGGTGCTCGATCTCCCGCACCACGAACACTACGATCAACTTCCAACGGACGCGGAGATCGTGGAAGATATGCTCCGGATGGGATACAAGCCCCCGCTGACCAAACTGGCAAATTTCCAAAACAGCGGGATCCCACATCCGTGGGGGACTTTATTCGGCATCATCAATAAATGCCTCTCCCCAAAGCACTCCGGCTTCGACAAGGCGAACGGAGATATCCTTCGCATCTTCCACGGAGTGGTTTTCTCAAAGAAATACGACGTGGCCCAGCTTATATGGAATGATCTAGCGGACCAGATACGTCAAAGGGAGACCAAGTCGAAGGCGAAGTACCTCCCATACGTATGGTGGTTCCCGGTGCTGATCTCACATTTCATGGACGTTCATCCAGAGATCTCGAGACTACCACCAGTTGGAGGATATATCCCACCTCGTTTTTGCTTCTTTCACAACCCGAAGGCAGCTGACGTAGCACTCCAACCGATGATGATCCCATTGGAGCTGCTCTGCCTAGCGAATCCAACGGGACGAGGCCTACTAGGACTACTGTCAGAATAACTCTATCACGGAGGAGATGGTACGGGCCGTGGATCAATCTCCGGTGCCTTCTCAAAGGGAATCTCTGGTGGAAATAACTGAGCCCGAAGCCACGGCTCAGAAGACAGCACACCGGCCGTCGAGCCCGAAGGTGTCCCGCAAGATGTATCTCCTGAGGCCACTGAATCAGATGAAGAATACAAACTTCATAGAAGGAGCTCTCGCCGACAGCAAACCCTTGGCCCCGTCTGTATCTCCGTCAATATTACCGGCTTTGGCGACAACTTCTCCACCAACAACGGATCAACCAACCGTACAGATTCAATCTCGGTCTGTTTCAACACCCATAGAGGTGATACCTACTGTATCATCTCAAGGATTGGGTGGAAGCCCTATTGGACCCCCGATATCTTCGGACCAAACAATAGGCCCACCCACTGAAGTGGTGACTTCAGGGTTGATAACGGATGTCTCCGGACGTTCCGGAATCTCAAGACCCGTTCCAGGTGGCACGTCGGAAATCTTTTCCGATGTTGTGACAGTGGAGCGCCTCCCTGGCCCCACTCCACCGATGATCATGACGGAGCAATGCTTACAAGAAGCGCTCTCCACAGCCTTTTCTTCTCTTGAAGATCGCCTGATGGACAGAATGCTCCATGCCAGTGAGACTTCTCGAAGGGATACCGGGAAAGCACCAATCTCCGAGGCCGCTCCGTCTAAAGCTCAAACAACCCCCGTCTCCTCACCACCTCTCACCACCACCATACACACCCCCATACAACCCACCCCCACTACCCCAACTCCATCACCTTCACTCATAAACCCCTATACCATCCCGATCACCCAGCTTCATGACATCCTCATTTCCCGACTCCTCGCCTTAGAGACCAGGACCACCGCTGAGGAGAGTCTCTATAAAAGGCTGATCGATGAACCCGAGCCGCCCGCTCAAACAAGGTGCCGAGAAGAAAGCTCCCACACCAAAAGATGACATGACGATCTCGATGATCCGGATCGTCATGAGGGGGAGAAAAGGCAACGAACCACACGTAGCGGCCGTGGTTTGAGTCGAGAGCAACAAACAAAGACTCAAGAAGCTGGAGGATCATCCTCAAACCCACCAACCACACAACCCACAACCCGCCAACAAATAACTCATCTCCCATCACATACCACACACTACCTCCCTCTCCTACAAATCCAAATCCAATCCCGACCTCTAACCTCCTCCAAGGCCAACCAGAAACAGTTGTCTACGATCCACATCTGATCGTAGACGATTGTATCTTAAACGAGAAATGGATGACGCAATGGGAACCAGAGGAAGCTGCTCAAGCTCGACTCTCCAACATAAGATATTTCTTACAACAAGCTTCTGTGGACATGGTGCTGCTTGAAGATGAAGAACTTCAAGAAGGCGAAAACTACAACTATGCTCTCCCAGAACTACCAGAAATGATCAGGCACAAAGTCGACTATCCTCCCCACTTATCAAAAGGGACAGTCAGAGTCGAGATGCCGTGGGAGAATATCAGGGTTGAAGTTCCGTTCATTGAAGATGTTCGAAAGCAGATATGGAGGGCTCCTAACCGGATAAAGAAGCTCAACGAACTAAACCTACGGGGTATCTCACATTGGGAAGATAGGAAGAAAATGGAGCATATCTTCATGCTCAACTATCTTGGTCCAGTTCGAAGTGGCATCCCAACGGATCAACTGAAGAAAAACTTCAGGGACAAGCCACCGATCCTCCAACTCGTGGGGGTTTTGCATTCGATTGGAAGCTTCCCGACCCCAATCTACCACATTGAGCGAGCGGACATCAACCGCACTCGAGAAGAGATAGATGAGAGCTATCTCCCCTTCCTTCCACCGGATGAGGTCTACCGTCTATATCAGATATACAAAAGAAAATATCAGACGCCCTCCGGATACATCAAGACAAAAGGACTCGAGGGATTGAAGAGATTAATGGTGCGGCAGATCAAGTTTCACACCGTACACGACCTTCAAATTGCTATAGAGAACAATATGAAGAAGGTCAACATGGAGTCTCCGCTCATGAAGGGCTTCCCACTAATGACTTTCCCGAGAGTTACATATTCAAGAAACCTGACCTCGCCATAACTTATCGGAATCCAGTCATTGGAAAGACGAGACCTATGATGAAGTCAGAAATCCACAAGTTCTGTGACGGGACGTTGAAGCTGGTGAGGAAGAACATCCAGAAAAGATTGGGAGAGATCACTGAAGAAACGATCTTCGAGGATCTTGGTGAAGAAGAGGCCTCACTCGTAAATGAGCTTCTGGATGCAATCAATGAGAGGTTGGAGCTGAGGAATGTTGTTCGACATTACGAGACAACATTGGGATTACGGAAATCATTCTACGCCCGACAAGGATAAATGGAGTTGAAACGAAGACAAGCACAAAGGGGGAGATTGAAGAGACTTTAGAATTGTGCTTTGTTATTTTGTTATCCTTGTAATTAGGGGTGTAATTAGTAGTTTTGATAGTGTAGGACTAAGAAGTAAATATACCATGTAAATAGGTATAAATACAATGTACACTATCAAAATCAATACACAAGTTCATTTTCGGAAAAATACAAGCATTGAATTCATATTCTAAGAGAGAGAAAAGCAATCGAGAAACACTATCTCTCAAAATCTTCAAAGAAGATATTCCACCGAAGGTATTTTGTAAGATTTATCATTCGAATATCTAGAATTCGTGCTTAGATCGATCGGTAGTTGATAAAAGAGAACCTAACACATGAATATATTAATTAGTTACAAATAACTGGTTGGTGCATGAATATAATCAATTAAACATATATAAATTCATTTATTTTCAATACTGAATTTGTTGAATTTTCGATATATTAATATTTCTCTAAATTAATAAAATATCTTGGTTCGAATGTTATTAATTTACAGAGCTTTTACTATATATATATATAACTTTGGGTTATAAAAAGAATTCGACCTATCAGCATGGTTTTAAAAATCGGACGGGACCGGCTAGTTCGGGCCGGAAAACATCGAACCGGGTCAAAATCCGGTCCGGTCCCGGTTTGGTTCAATCATTTTAATTTAAATAATACAAAATTCGGAAATATATATTTTTCATTCCTTGGGCTTTGCTGGGCTTTTTTGGGGTGGAACTGGACCTGATATTCCAGCCCAAATACATATTAATTTTTAATATTATTACGCTAAATAAATATTTCACCTCAAAATAATATTATTTTCCAATTTTCATTTGATGATACATATCAGACAAAGACTAATACATATCAGATACTATTTTAGATCTAACAATCTCCTCCTATGTGTCCGATCCTCAATTCATCATTGTTGTCTTTTGTGTGAATTTGGAGGCGGATCCCTTTTCCCTTTCCGAACGAAGAACGATTTTCGTAATCCTAGAGTGACCTCGTACTGTTGAGGTTGTTCCTAAGGGGGCAGTATGTCTTGGATCTTCTCTAGTAGGGACTCGATCAGATGCCGTTCTTCTACTCCAAGGTCTTTGGAGTAATTCCAGGGTCCTAAAGAGGCGAGGCACATCCAAAGTTTTTGAGCGATGATCTTGAGGGTACTGTCACAGAACTTAAGGATTTGGGAGACAACCATCATGTGAGTCCTGTTCTCTTTTGGATGGTAGTAGGTAACTCCCAACTTCGAAAATGTGGATATATGGTTCTCCGGATAACGATCCATCTCTTTTCCGCATGTCTGAGGGCGTCTCATGTTGACTTACTTCATGTTGCTCTCCAAAGCCATCTGAAAGTCTTCAGTGATATGGTAGTTGATATGCTTCAACATGTATCGGTGCAACGCGTTGAACACCTCCCGGTACTTGTAATTCCTTAGGATTTTATGTACATGCCGTACAAATTGGTGATTTCATTCGGAGGAAGGTTGGTGAGTTCAGCCTCTATGATCTGGTCCTTCGAGCCATCTTCCCTAACGAAGAAGTAGATATGGGGGGGGGGGTACCTTCATAGCTATACTCCATTTCTTCGGTGGCTGAGATGTGGTACTTTTCTTTTTCGATCTGCTTCAAGTGCTCTAGCGTCTGCGCCTTTTTGGTGGTTAACTGTGAGAGCATGAAGAGATGTTCAAGTTCACGTCTCGTGTTCTTCATGTGCGTCAGACCTCTTATTGGTAGCTCGTCGATTAACTCTATCTTGTCGGGATGCCTCCAGAACTTGAGATAGACATCTATGAGGAAGGGAGCCATGATCCTTTTGTTCTCCGGCGGAGTCTCGATCAGGACCTTGTCGTGGCTCACGTTAGGTGGCTCTTTGACTCTTAGATCCAGGATTTTCAGAAGTTCATGAATTTCACTACGGTGGTCTTGTCCTTCCTCTTCTTTTCGTGCAATTTGAAAATTTATGCCCGTCGCCCTTTTTAGGAAGAATCGTGCATTCTCGAGGCAAAGGCGGACCTCTTCTTTGGTCTCCATTCTTATCATTCACTCCTCCTCCAAAATGTACTTGTCGATGTAGGATGAAGGTTGAGTCCCCGAAGGAGGGCTGCTTCGGAGTGGTGATACTTTGGACTGGTTGGGCAGCAATTTGTGGTGTTGTTTGGGGTTGATTTGTTGTTTTTGTTTGGGTGGCGGCGGCTTGTGTTGGTGGTTGTTTTGATGATGATGTGGTGGGTGGTGGTGTTGAAGAGGTTGATGCACCGCGGCCTCTTTCTCGGCCTCCGCATCCCCGTCCGCCTCAACTGGTTTGTTGCCTCTTCTCCTCGTGTCTGCATTTGAGGGTTGATGAGGCACCACGTCAAGTAGGTGACGGTGAGTCAAGGCGGTCAACGAGGCGCTCGTAGAGCTTCTTTCGGCTGTGGTGCGGTTTTCGATGGCGAGGAGACGGGGTCGATGGACATACTGTATGGGTCAAGTGGGTGAGATGGTGGGGGTGGTGGTGAAGGAGGTGGTGGAGGGGGACGCCATCACGAGACCTTTACCCTTGACCCGTAGGGCAGTAATTATCATCGTCCGCACTTGCCCAAGGACGTTGTGTTCAAGGATAGGGACAAGTGCGTCGACGGTCTCGCGGATAAGGACAAGGTCTCATTCGTGACGAACAGCGGAGATAACCTACCGGAGCCATGAGACGTTCCGTTGTCACGACGTCCGAATAAGTGACTGACACGTGGCCTGCGCTTACTCTAGCAGGACTTACGGTCGATTCTTGTGACATTGTTGTGGGAAGTGTTACTTTGGTTGTTGAGGCAGGTACACCGAGACCTGCAGAGGTAATCACCGTTCCGGGTCCACTTAGGCTTTCCGCTGACATCACACTTGGACTTGCTCAAGTGGATGGCCCATTCTTTCTATTGGTTTTGACGTTGCACCGGTGGACTTCCCTCCAATCCTCAAAGCACGTCATTACTGGTCGCGTCTATCGAGGTTTGGCCTAAATCACCCAGACCTAGGGAGAAAGGTGTTTGTGTCCTAAAAAATGGAAAAACTATAGGAATAGTGGACTTAAGACCTAACGTGGTTGAAGAAGGGGCGGTGGTCAGGGGATGTGAACCACCTTTTTCAATATCTCGCGCCTTTAGTGATGCGGTGATATCATATGCAGGTCCCTTTGTGTTGTTATTGAAATATCCATCTGTTGGGAGACGAATGAGTGGTTGCGGATAGGTTGTGTGTGTGCCATTGGACTAGATTTGGCGGCTTCTACTCGAGAGTCGAACACATCGACTCCTGCACCTACGGGCTTAGTCCGGCTTATAGTAAGTGGGGTGGCAATCGCGGAAGGTACGGGCAAGGCAACATGTTGATCGTTGTGCTTCCTTTGACGTTCCTCTCGCTGTGTGCCTGACGCGTCAACGGTGAGACGCTAGTCGTGCTCTGATTCGGTTCATCGGAGGACTCCACAGTCGTTAGGACCCTTACATTTCCTCGGGTTTTCTCCGGGGTTGGGCTTGGCTGGGTTGGGCTGAGCCGTGGGACCAGGGAGGTCGTTGGCAAGACGATAGACCATTATTGCTTGGTCCGTCTGATCCGCAAGGCTGAGTAGTGCTTCCGGCATCACCATTGGAGTAGGATGAGGTCCTCGTGGGTTGTCCTTTGCCTTATTGAAGAATTTCAGCTTTGGGCCGGATAACTTGGGGCCTCGGGTCGGTGTGGGATTTTTGGGTGGTTCGTCATGAAGTAGTCAATTATAAGTATGAGCCATCGAATATAGGGAATGACCTTGATCTTCTTTGAATTGTCTCGTACTCGTATTTGATCCAGTAGGTCATTCCATATCAGTTGTGCTACGTCAATGTCCTTGCTGAAAATGATGTTGTGGTATATGCGAATGATGCTGACATTGCATCTGTCGAAACCTAAATGCTTTGGTGACGGACATCAGTTGACTAGACCGAATAACGTCCTCTAGGGTTGTGGAATCCTGCCCAACTGATAACTTGAGAGATGCGTAGTTCTTGTCTGTAGCCCACCCTTCGAAGGTCTTGTTGTAGTTCGTTTTCAGAGGGCATAGGGTCGTAGGTGTGACGCATCGCCATGAACAACACTTGGTGGAGGATGTCAGGTTCATCTTCGATCATTGTATTAATCGTGGCCTTCAAGGTATACTTCTACCCCGGGTGGATATGCTTCAGTGTTCCCCAGATTGTTAAATGTATTCTTCGGGGACTTCAGTTGTGAGCGTGAAAGCAGGAAACAGTTGATGACGACTCATGGTGGAGAGAACAACTTCTTCTGGACACTGGAAAGTGGCAAGGTCGAGCTCGAAGTTGTTGTTTTTTACTCGCATCCAGTTTTCTCGTGGGTATGTAGTCGTTGAGGAGGATACCATAGTTTGATATGAAGATTTGGAGAACAAAAAGGATTAATAGTAAAAGGTGGAAATTAATATGTCCAATTTTGTATTATCATGTGACGTGGGACTTAGGGATTTGAGGTGTATGCGTAAGAGAAATTATCAAAGTCCCGACTTTTCTTAGTGATTGCTTGCGGTTTTTGAATCAAATGTGCTAAGTGTTGGAGATCAGGTGATTTAGCTGTGTTAAGATGATTTTCGAAGTTAAGGTTTTCAAGAATTTAGTTAAGTTAAAAATTTTGCTGTGATGTCCAATATCGGGTTTGAAAATTTTTCAAAGTGCTTGTTTCAAAAAACGGGTTCAAAAAATTTTCTAAGTGTTGATTTGAAAATCGAATTTTCGAAAGAGTTGAGTTCGAAAATTTTTCTAAGGATTGATGCAAAAATAATTTTTCAAAATTAGTAATTGCGATGATATGATTTTCGGTATGTGAGTTGCGAAAATAGAGTTTTCGAGGTGTGCTGCGAAAATAAGATTTTCGAAAGCTAGGTGCGAGAATAGTTTTTGAAGGCTAAGATGCAAACATAATTTTCAAAGTTACGGATTCGAAAATAATTTTTGAAAGTTTGGTGCGAAAGTAATTTTCGATACGTGAGATTGTCGAAACGATTTTCGAAATTCAGTGCGAAAAAATTTGAACCCTAACTTACGCGATGCGGAACTCAAAACTCAACAAAAATTGGCGAAACTTCTCAAAAAAACATTAACACATAGCGCCGATTAAACAAAGACGAAGCTTGAAAATGCAATTAAACACAATAGTAAGCCCTAAATTGAAACTTAATTGAAAGGCGATTTTTGCAAAGAACTTGGGGAAAATCGACTCTGGTAATGGATGTCAAATCATAAAAAATATGGTAAAATCGGTGGTAACTTTCTTTACTTCGCCAAATTGAGGAGGATTTTTAAAGAAAGGTGAAGAGAATATTATAATTGTGCTTTATTATTTCATTATCCTTGTAATTAGGGGCGTAATTAGAAGTTTTGATAGTGTAGGACCTAATGGTAATTATACCTTAGATATAGGTATAAATATGATGTACACTATCAAAGTTAATACAAGTTTTATTATTCAGAAAAATACAAGTATCGAATTCATATTTTAAACGAGAGAGCACGTTCGAGAAACTCGGAAAAGCTAACAACCTCTCTCAAGATCTTCAACGCGGATATTCGACCGATCGTATATCGTAAGATTTCTTACTCGAATACCGAGAATTCGTGCTTAAATTTCTTGTTGATTGATTAATCAGGACCTAACAATTGGTATCAGAGCAAATCGTGGTTGATTTTGTATAGAATTCGCAATTTTCAGAACAAAATAATTTTCCAGATTTTTTCGATCGAAAAACTCACGTGACTTACATTTTGATCAATATGCTTAATTTGTGCGAATTTTGTTGTTGATTTTGCTGATTAAGTGATAGAATATATGTTAAGATTGATTTACGTACTGATTTCAATCGCTTAAAACGTCATATTAACTCAGATTTTCGATTTAGATCGATTTTTGCGTTTGCGATCAAGTTTTGAGTCCGATCTGATTTTCTTAAATCTCGATATATTTTGCTATTAAACGTGGTTGATTATGTGTTTGTTCATATTTAGAACTGTTAAACGGTGATTATCCAGAATTTCAGCACCTAAATTGAACATCTCGATTGAATCTGGAATTTTCACTATTACATTGAACTTAGCTATTCGTCGATCAGCTCTTCGATCGAAAAAAAAACTTGGATCGAAAAATATTTTTCGACCAAGTTTGCAGTTGAGAAATTTTTCGACGACAAACACAATTTTCGAGGGTTTTACTCAAATTTAAGACTCGAAAAACATTATTTCAATAATTAGTTTTTCGGTTCATATATAAATATCTTTTTCAAGCGAATAAATTTTTCGATCCAAATTTAGCTAAAACATATTTTCGATCGTAAAATATCCAATTTAAAAATTTTACAGTCAACAATTTGAGTCAAATTAAAAACAAAGTTTTTCGATTACTAGTAATTTCTCGAACACAAGTTATTCGATAAGAGTTTTTGTGATCAACATAGTTTTTCGACAAAATATTTTTCGACAATATCATCTTTTCAACATTTTTTTGAAAAATGTTTTTCGATACACATATAACGAAAACCTTATACGATTCGAAACACTTTTTCGATTAAAAGTTCAACAATTTTAAATCGAAAACTTTACTGCTCGAAAAACATTTTGACCACTGAATTTAAAAGAAATCAAAAATTGTAATTTTCAAAACTTAGGAAAAATATTTGTTTCCGAACTATCTATTTTGATACTCAATATTTTCGATCAATAATTCAATTTCTTTAAAAAATCTTGAAGTATCAATATTTACTTACCAAATATTTTCGAAACCATAACAATTTCTCGTTCACGACCGGATCATAGGTTCAAGAAGGAAATTGTTTAAAGTACAAATCAGATATTTCTAAATAATTTTGTCACTTGTGAATCATTTTTCTTTACGATTCCAAACTTTCACGAAGATCCTACCAATCAACAAAAATGGATGCTTACTCACTCGGAAATGACGTCCGCCCTCCAATTCTTCGAAGAGGCGAATACACGGTATGGAGAAGCCGGTTCATGAACTTCTTGGAAACGAAAGATCAAGCCATAAATTTGATCGCGTCACTTCAAGAAGGTCCAGCTCAATTCTGGCTCATCCAAGAAGGAGATGCCACAAACAATCCTCCTATTCCTGCAACCAGAAGACTTAAAGTTCCTGGTGAATACACCGAGGGGGAGCGTTTAAGAGCCAAAACAGACTTGGGAGCCAAGACTTTCCTAATGCAAGGAATATCGAATGACATCTACATGCATAGACTATCGAGCGCAAAAGCCATGTGGGACGAGCTCCACAAGATGAAGCAACGGACCGAAGTTGGAGTCAAAGCAAAGAAAGCAAATATTCTAACAGCTTATGACTCTTTCAAAGCCAAGACAGAGGAATCAGTTTATGAACTCTATCAAAGATATCTAACTCTTCTTAATGAAATGAGGAAGATAGATATATTCAAGACCAAAATGGAGGTCAACATCAGATTTCTTTCTTCTCTTCAACCGGAGTGGAAGAAAATATCCATTCAAATCCGACAAAATAAGGATTTGGAAGAAATGGATATCCACGTCGTCTTTGATAATCTCGCCCAACATGAAGAAGATATAAGCGAGATCCAAAAAAAACTAAAGGGCAAGCAGATCGACGACTCTATAGCACTTGTCTCTGAAAGAAAGCAAAGTCGATCTCGAAAGGATAAAAGTATCAAGCTGCCAAACTCTTCAGAAGATGAAGGAGAATCTGACTCAGATTCAGAACCTGATATGAAGGAGTTCAAGAAACAGTTAGCTCTCATTTCTAAAATGATGAGTAAAACGTTTTACAAAACGAAATCCTCGTCTTCGGCCAATAGACTTCGGACATCTAGCTCCAAGCAAAGGGAAAGACTGGACGAGTCCTCAGAATCAAAAAGTGTCAAAGAACCACAAAAATGTTATAATTGTGGAAAGATCGGACACTTCTCCAGGGAATGCAAACTGCCTAAGAAAAAGGACGCCAACTACTACTCCAAAAAATTCCAACTCACTAAACAAAAGAGGTTGGAGTAGCACTGATGGCAGAACAAGAGCATTGGCTGGAAGACACCACAGATTCTGAAGACCAAAATCTTGCGCTTATGGCATACCTCGATGACGCTTCAAATGATGACCCATCAAGGAGGCATGATGACGACGACGACAAAGCATCCTCTTCGTCACAAGAGGTACAAATGTCTACTTCAACATTATTAAACATGTTAGAATCGTTACAGGTTAAGTACACTAACATGAAAATTGAGCGGAAACGAACAAAGGAATTAGAAGAGAAACTAGCTCTTAGCGAAAGCAATTTCCAAAAGCAATTAGATAAGAAAATTCATCTCGAAATTTTCTTACTAACGCTAAGGAAAAAATCTCTAATCTCGAATTAACCATAGCTACCTCTGAGACAAAAATTACTGACTTAATACGATTCTTATCGATTGTCAGAGAGACTTAGAAATTTCTAAAAATAATTTCAAAGAAATTTCTGACGAACGTAAGAAACTTTATTCAAGGATTAAAATGTTAGATGATCTTATAATAAAAAGGGGTCAAACGGATCAAACTATATTTTTAAATCAACCTCTTGATACAGAATTTTAAATTCCTAAAGAGGGCTTATGTTTTAATAATCCCTGTAACTTGAAAAAGGTCAATGTTAGACAATTATACGATATTAAGTATATGGGATTAGGTTTAACTTCTCTAATGGCATTTACTAATTCTTCCGAAATAAATGTTTTAGAAGAATCTAAACGACAAGCCACTGATAGGACTAACATTTCTTTTGACTACACGGACTTGAATGATAGTTACAAGACAAGAGATCTCAACTTGTCTAGTGATTATAATTCATTATATCCCCTAGAAGATTTATCCAACGACAACGAAGATAATAATGATCATTCTCAAAATTCTAATTTCTGTTATAATCTAGCTATTATTAGAAAAATCGATAATTTAAACGCTTCATTGGAAACAGAAAGAAAGAATTTCAAAGCTGAAAAGAACGAACTTTTACTGGAAATTTCAAATCTTAAAACTTCATCTACTTTAAAAACTTGTCCTGATCTTATTTTGAAAGAAATCTTTTTACTGAAGGACAAGATTAAAACTAAGAAAAACTCTCCTATTATTTTTCAAAATATTTCAAAAGAAAATAAATCTTCTTTAGAAATTGTAAAGAGAGAAAACGAATCCTTAAATGCTTCAAAAAGGAAAAAGATTTTTACTAACTCTTTTTCTACTCCATCCACAAGTAGAGTAGTAAAAGAGGTGAAGCATGCTAAGGAAAGAGTGCCTAGAATAAAATTACAGAAGAAAATTGATTTATTATCTATTTCTTCTATGTCAAAAACTACGGACACTCGTACGAAGACAGCCATTTCTAGTATTGTTACTTCAACTTATGCGTTTAAGCCTATTATTTTTGAAAGCACAAACTTTGAAATTGGCTCTATTTCTAAAAACAATCCTCATCATTCTAAAACAAATGCAAGTCTTAAGTCTCGTCAGAAACAAGATCCAACTATTAAGAAAACTTATAGCTCCATACATTCTTGTTCTCACCTAAGGTATCCAGTACACTTACATTCAGCTAAACACCTTAGGAGACTAGCCAGAGAAAAGATTTCTCCAGCAATAAGACAAATCAGACATTTGTTCGTGCTGAAATTAACCTCCCATGTAAGGTTCAACCACAATGGATTCCCAAATCACCACCTAGGCAAACACAAGCCAATAAGGCTAAATTATCTAAAGAGGTTTGGGTACCTAAGCATTCCACTATTCTAGGAAACAAATATGACCAAACCTTACTTATCAAATCTGCTAATCCGAGAGGACCCATTTAAAAGTGGGTACCTAAGTCTCCCTAAATTCTTTCTATGCAGATCCATCATGTGTGGTATTTAGATTCTGGTTGCTCTACACACATGACGGGAAAACAAGAACTGTTGAGCAACTACCAAGATCGTTACAATGGCAAAGTCCGATTTGGCAACAATGACTCAGCTTCCATACTCGGATTTGGAGACATTTTACTGCCAAATTTGACGATTAAAGATGTCTCTTACGTCCAAGGTCTCCAGCACAATCTGTTCAGCATAGGACAATTCTGTGACAAAGGATTTCAAGTAGTATTTCTAGCTAAACAGTGCAGAGTTTTGAATAGTCAGAATAAAGAGCTTCTCACTGGATCACGAAGATCAAATCTATACACAATCAATCTGACAACAGTTCGACCTTCGACAGCTGTATGCCTCATCTCTCAGACAACAATCAAGAGGAACAGCTTATGGCATCAACGTTTGTCTCATCTAAATTTAAAAGCTCTTCACAAACTCAGTGTTAAAAAGTTGGCCAACGGTCTGCCAATAATTTCATCTAACCAAGAGCATCACTGTTCAGCTTGTCAAATGGGAAAAATGAAGTGAGCATCACACAAAATCAAGCAAGTTGCTTCTACATTTCGACCCTTGGAATTACTTCACATGGACCTTTGCGGACCAATGCGTACACAAAGCATCAACGGTAAAAAATATGTGTTAGTAATTGTCGACGATTATTCTCGCTATACATGGACAAGATATCTCCGAACTAAAGATGAGACTGGAGACTTGGTAATAAGCTTTGTGAATACAACTCAGAATCTCCTGCAAAAGAAAATGCAAGTAATCAGAACGGACAACGGGACTGAATTCAAGAACCATCGTCTCAACAACTTTTATCAATCACTTGGAATTATTCAACAATTCTCAGCCGCAAAAACGCCTCAACAAAATGGTGTCGTAGAAAGAAAGAACCGGACTTTAGTTGAAGCTGCAAGAACAATGCTCATATACTCCGGTCTTCCACACTTTCTATGGGCTGAAGCGATGAGTACGGCATGTTTTACTCAAAATAGGACAATTATTCACAAACACTTCGAAAAGACGCCATATGAGTCAATTAATCAAAGAATCCCGAATATCTCATTCTTCAAAGTATTTGGTTGCAAGTGTTTTGTGGCCAACGATCGGGAACATTGAAACAAGTTCGATCCCAAAGCCTTTGAATCAATTTTTGTCGGATATTCCTCTACTTCAAAATCATATCGCGTCTACGTCAAGTCTTCTCGTACAATTCTTGAAAGCTACAACGTCACCTTTCAAGAAATGACGGAATTGGCTTCTGAACACAATAGTTCAGAACCCGAGCTTATAGGCGTGTTGGCACAAGGTCAACAACTTTCGGCAACTTCTACATCAGCGTCAAATGAAGCAATTCTCGCTGACCATGAAGATTTAGATTCTCTATTCGAACACTTTTATCAGAACAAGTCTCAAATGCCTGCTTCGTCTCACTCAACACCAAGCAGTGCCCCATCTCCCTCAATGGAAGAAATTCATTTTGAGACCCCTTTTCTTCAAAATCCGACAAATGTTGGAGAGTCTACCAATTCAGAATCTTCATCTAGTGCTGCAGCTCCTATAAATGCACATGAGGAAATTCCTATCAATTCAACCTCTGAATTGAATTTCCCTACTCTAAATGATCAACCCATTAATTCAGGATGTCTCGATCTACAATCCAATGACGAATCTACTTCGGTTATTCCTCACGAACGCAAATGGACTCGAGTTCATCCTACTGAGCAGATTATCGGTGATCCTTCACATGCGGTTTATTCACATGCTTCCTAAGCCAAAACGAACCAAATAAGGTAACCGAAGCTCTTAAATACCCGGATTGGGTAATTGCGATGCAAGATGAACTCAATCAGTTCGAACGTCTACAAGTTTGGACGTTGGTTCCTCGACCACAAGGCAAAATTGGAACTAAATGGGTTTTCAAGAACAAGAAAAATGAGAACGGTGAAGTAATAAGGAATAAAGCACGACTCCTTGCTAAGGGATACAATCAACAAGAAGGAATTGATTATGACGAGACGTATGCTCCGGTCACCCGTATTGAAGCTATTCGCTTATTCATAGCATACCGGCTCACAAAGACTTCATAGTCTATCGTCAAAACTGCCTTTCTCAACGGCGTATTAAAAGAAGAAGTCTACGTCGCTCAACCCAAAGGGTTCATGCAAGAGAACCTTCCTGATCATGTCTATCGATTGGACAAAGCTCTCTATGGACTAAAACAAGCCCCTCGTGCTTGGTATGATGTTCTGAGCGAATTTTTGGTTAAATCCAACTTCATCAGAGGAACAATCGATACGACTCTCTTCATCAAAAGGCAAGGCAAAGACCTGATGATCGTTCAAGTTTACGTTGATGACATCATTTTCGGATCGACGAATGAACGTCTCTGTCAGAAATTTGGTAATCTCATGAAGACCAAATTCGAGATGAGCTTAATGGGATAACTCCAATTCTTTCTTGGATTACAAGTCAAGCAACTCGATGATGGCATCTTCATCAGTCAGACCAAATATATCCGAGATATTCTGAAGAGATTTAATCAAGACAAGAGCACACCGATGAATACTCCAATGTCTACTAATTGCAAATTGGATGCTGATCCGTCTGCAAAGGCTGTCCGCATCACCACCTATCGGAGCATTATCGGATCTCTTCTCTACTCGACATCCAGCCGACCCGACATTATGTTTGCAACTTGCCTATGCGCCGGCTTTCAAGCCGACCCAAAGGAGTCCCACATGAATGCCGTCAAGAGGATTCTACGATATCTCAAGGAACTCCAAACTTAGGGCTTTGGTATCCTAAAAATACAGACTTTCGACTTATTGGTTATACTGATGCTGACTATGCAGGTTGTCGAAGGATAGAAAAAGCACGTCTAGCGGAGCACAATTTTTAGGCGAAAAGTTGGTCTGCTGGTCTTCAAAGAAACAAAATTGTGTATCAACATCAACGGCCGAGGAGGAATACGTTGCGGCTGCCAGCTGTTGCTCGCACATTCTATGGATGCGGACACAACTACGCGATTACGGGTTTGATTTCAATAACATTCCCATCTATAGTGATTCTCAAAGTGCTATAGCCATTACTTGAATCCTGTTCATCATTCCCGCACGTAACACATAGATATTCGATATCATTTTATATAAGATCATGTTGAAAAAGGCACGATAGACATGTATTTTGTTAAAACGGAGCTTCAACTTGCCGATTTATTCATTAAGGCATTGGATGAAAAACGATTGCAATTCCTTATTGCTAAGTTAGGCATGTTGAATCTCAATCTTACTTGCTTTACATGCTCTACTATGCTTCAATTTGATATTCTATGTGCTTCTTGATATTCCTTGATTATCTTGCGTGACTATATCTTTTAATAGTTTTAATATTTTTTCCTAAAAGAAAATTAAAAATAAAATATATCTCAATATATATATAAAACCATATATATATATATATATATAGTATAATTAAAAAAATGGAGGATGACGATAATTTTGACTATTTTTGATATTACTCACAAAAATATTTCTACGATATATATGATTAAATTCTTTGCCTAAAAATTCATATAACATTCTTTTATTCAAAAGAACTTTGTTTGTTTTACTCGACACAAAGCCACATCATACATGTGAGAATTTGAACCTCAATATTTTTCAAAGTGTCACACTTCAAATGACTATCTGTTGGTTTGTACTTCATAGCTTCATCTCGCTTTTGTGTTTAGTTTGTCATGAAAATGATAAGGGCATATTAGGAAATTCCTCACTTGGCCTAAATTATAAATCCTTTACTTTTTCCTCTAGAGATCCCCTTTGAGCCTTTCCCGACATTCTTTTTCTTTATCAACACCCGATTAAGCCTTCAACATTATACAAATGATTCGGGGTTACTCAGTCAAGAAAAAGAGGGAGAGAGCAAAAGTGATGCACATTATGCATTTCTCAATCATTATAGAAGAGAAACACTGATATCACTGTGAACTTCTAGATAATCTCGTATACTCCTAGAAGAGAAGCACCTTGAAGTGAACTTCTCCAATGATAATCTAGATCTTATGTAGAGAAAACGAGAAGAGAAGCACAGTCTTGGGTTCGAACTCCATAACTGTGAAACTTTCTAAAGGAACACAGTCTCGACCCAAAATCAAAGAAAATCTCATCTCTCAAAGCCCTGAAAAGAAATTACTAAAGAAAGGAAAAGCAAAAGGATCAGAGCACAATTTCACAAAAAGGGCCCCTGAAAGAGAAGAATTTTTAAGCTCACTAACCCAAAATTCCTACCCCTTTAGTCAGAGCCTAAAAATAATCCCTTAGGAGTCCCTTTGATTCGAAATGACGAACTCTCACTTGGTAAGTTGATTAAAAATACTACGATAACAAATTAATTGATATAATTTTGTTGTGATGATAAGAGTGATATTTAGGTTTGGAGGTAGTGAGGTAGATGTTTGAAGAAATGTAAAAACCTTTGGTCTGTGGTAATAGGATTTTCTTAACAAAAAAAACGAAAATTTTCTAACAATATGAACGTACAATTCCATGACACCAATTACTAGTGAAAAATGAGATATTTTTTACGACGACTTTTGAACAATGAATGAAGATCTAATAAACTCAAAGCCAGATACACTACCATCCATATCTTTCATATCTACACATCTGTTTTGACCTGAGAGTGGTCACATCTCATGTTGAACATCTTTTTGGTTATATATGAGACCTTCCACATTCGAAACTTCAGGTTAACCAAAACAAAAACTGTCGAATCCTAACGAGAGACGAAAAATTCTTGAAATAAGAACAAACCGCAAAAGAAAGAAAACCAAAAAAAACCATGACCGAGAGAAAGTAGCAAAAATAGAAATGAAACTCCCATGAAGAGAGACAGAAAGCTCCCACAAGGGAAGAAAAAAAATAGAAGAAGAAACAAAATAAATAAGTTAAAAAATTAAGAGATATAAGGAAATGAGCTCCTCTAACTCCATTAATAGCGTAAGGAGGAAAGTTTCTTGGATTTACGGTTGTGTTACAGAATTCGGATGAGACAAGTCTTTGATAGTTCTTCTTAGCATCATAATGCAACTTTCACATCCTCTACATAAATGCGATAGTTTAATATGTGAACGTAGAGTAAGATATCCCAACAACGCCATCTAGATACAATCGGTATCCAATAGGGAGAAATCTCTTATGAGAGATAAACCATCAAATAAAAACAAGAACTAAAAAGAAAATGAAAATCGAAAAAAGAAAGTAATAAAGTTTGAACAAGATAAACTACAATTTTAGTCTAAAACTACACAACTAATGAAGCCTTTCTTCTTCTTCTTATGTAGGAGATGAGCTAAGCAAAGACGGAAGCTCGGCTGCCGTCACCATGGACCAAAGTCAATTTAGAATGACTATTAAACTCATATTTATCATGCTCTTCACTTTTTACAATCCTCATCTTAAAATCTCATCGTCTACAGAAATGACGACTCTCATAATGCGAGAAAATCACTCCTACAAGAAGAGACAAAAGCTAAATAAAAAAAACAAAAAAAGGGAAGACTGAGTGAATACGCAAGAGAAAAGATTATTTCCTCCAAATCCATCTAAAACGGTGAAAAGAACGCGGGAAATAATGTTTTAGTATTATCGTTTTTTAGTTTGTGAAGGAGAGATGAGAAGAGTGGCTAGTGTGAAAGAAATGCATTTTTTGTCGTACCTCTTCAGTGTCATTCACAGTTGACATGATATTCACTCAGGTCAAATTTCTTTACATTTTTCCAACATTTTTACCTTCCTATTTTGTCTAGATAGACGGTTTGCTTACAACCGGTTTATGTTCCGTAACAATAACATCAAAATCAAATCGAATTTGATCTGGTCGGTATTTATCAATTGGATTCTATATGGGTCCCTGTTTTAAAAACTTATTAACATATGCTCACTTGTAAGACCATATCCAACAGTACGACATAACCCAAAAAATAGAGCAAAAGTGGTTCAACCGTACCCATATTAAAACCCAAAATGCATTATTTTGTTTTTCTCTTTTCCTTCCAACCAATTTTTGCGTTCCTATCCCAAAAAACAAGTTTGTATAAAATTGCATATAAACCCTTTTATTTATTTTACTTATTAAAGAACTCTTATAGATAATAAAAAACAGATAAAATATATAAAAGGCTGTTTTTTTTTCCACACAAGCCCTTATATTTGTTTTTGCTTATTTAAAATTGCAGATGAGTTTTTTTTTGTTTATACATTTTTAATATAATAATAAAATATTATTTTGAAAAGTTGTGAATAATGTGGGTCGTACTAAAAATTTATAAAAGTCGGTAAGAAAGAATATTTCAAGAATGTGCTCTTGAGTTTGAGAAGAAATTTAAGGGTTGGAGAAAAATTACTGCATTTTAAGTTCGAGAATGTGTTTAAGGTTTAGAATAAGTTTTTCGGTTGGAGATGGTCTAATAAAACATCTGTTTGATCTTATTTATAAATAGAAATAAAGGATGCTTCAAATTAAACCATTGACGTTGATTTTCACAACGGTTAAAATAACAATTGAAGATTACCAACGATTAAAATAAATCACACCATCAACGTTGATTTACCGCGGGTAGAAGTCATCAATTTAATTATTTCATCCGGGGGGATGTTTTTTGAAAATTGATGGGCCGTACAAACAAGGAAGCATCGCATAGAACATCAATAATGACAATTTCACATTCTCTAGATATATTTGATAGTTTAATATATAAACAACAGATAAAACAGTAAAATGTCCCAACAAAGCCCTCTAAATACAATTGAACATCGAGTAAGCAAGAAATCTCTAACTGGAGAGAAACCATCAAACAGAAATAATAAGAAAAAAATGAATAAACCGAATAAAGCAACTCTTAAAGTTTGAACAGGAAAAACTAAATAGGCTAATATCAATCGAGTCTAATACTCCAAAACTATGGTTATTAAACTCTAATCAGTGATACTCTTTACTTTTCCAATCTTTATCTCAAAATCTCATCTTCTTAAATAATGACACTCCTAGTGGGAGAAAGTCACTCCTGCACAAAGGCGGACGGGAAGAAAAACAAAAAAAGGTAAGACGAAGCGAAATACGCAAGAGAAAAAAATGATTTCCTCGACATTATCATAACCACCCACTCACCTTCAGTTATCTTTTCAATTTACATTAAATTATATAATACCAACGTTGTGCATTGCAGGAAAAAAAACTAGTATTTATAATATCCTAAATCCTAAACCCTAATGGGCCCACCAATCAGACTAAAAAGCTCTAATTAATCGAACCCAGTCCACGTCAATGAACTGTGCCCGGACCCGACCACCTTCCAGGGCCGGATTTTGGTCCATGCGTCATGGCCTATCGCATAGGGCGACACAACTTTTAAGACAAAATTTTTAGTGCATTAGGCCTCACATTTATGTTTGAGGTCCTCACTTAGATACAAGAACAGGGCCCTGCCCTAAATCTTAAAGTAAAAAGAAGGGCCTTGCCGACTTGTGAAAATGTTGCGTAACTACAGGAGAATCTATATATATACCACACTGTAAAAAAAGTCACAAGACAACAGCCCAACTCCAAACTCAAAATGCACGTTAATATCAAAGTACGAGTTGGTTACCCATACATTATGGTGTTCTTTAAAAGGAAGTTCGTTAGAGGATGCGGCATTTGAGTTTTTTGTCGTTTACTACGAATAAGTGTTTGCCAACTTTTTTCCTCTATTTCAGAAGTTTTTATGGTTGGCAGTCATTTCTCATAATTTGATAGAACAACTGGAGAATTTTATGCGACTTGGAGAGTGGATTCGGGTCACGGACTAAGATCAAGTGCGCCACATATATCCGGAAAACTGCTAAGGAAGATGACATCGATGAAGAAGAATCTCTTGGGGAGAATGTTGCTACTTCTTCTGAAAGTGTTGACGACGATAATGCTGGTGTTAATAAGACTACTCGAAAGAAGTGTGTCGTTTCTAGTTGGAAAAAGCGAGTAGTTTTTCGTCTGAAGAAGCAAGCTTCTGCTATTACGTATGGTTGTGTTGTGTGATTTGGGCGATAATATTCATTTATATCGGCTTTGTTTTCTCTATTCAGGCTCGATGATTTAATATTCGAGGTCATTTCCAGCGCGAAGGGAACTCGAGGATTTATCCAGCGGTCAATTGCAATGTACATTAGAAGGAATTACGGCTCAAGGGCGGGTCCAGACCTCAAGCAGACATTTGGCTACGAATTTGAAGCTTTTGATTGAGAGAATAATCGATAGGTATCAACATATCCTTTAAGGCTTTGTTTCTTCTCTTGTTCCTAGGAAACGTTAGTGAGACGAACATATAAGCGAGGGAAAATGGCGCAGTTGATTTTTACGTTTCCGCAATATGTTATATGATATGCACAGTAGATACATTACGTCGAATCTCTCTATCACCATAAAATTCTCACCAAACTTTAGCCATATTTACATGTAACGTTCTTATGATTGTCATTGTCGACTAGCTGATGAAAGTTATTCATGATGTCATTATAGTTTTGACTTCAAAGTAATCATATAAAGACATGAGAAGAATGAATAACTCCAAAGCTAAGCACTAATCCCACATCTTCCAACAAGGTAATAGACGAGCCTGAACTAAAAGTGCTAGATTTCGAAGCAGCTTGGGGATTGAATTATCGTAAAAAAATGCAGGCAAGATCGAAGATGATCTCGTGAAGAAGATGATGGCCATGACTCCGCAAGAGGTCGCAGCCTTTGTTGCAAAACCGGTTGCCCATGCGAAGGAGGCCAAAAGTGTAGCACTCGAGGCACTCATGTTGGGTGAGACATCCGATCTGAAGCCCACCTGCTTTAGAGTCTTCTCCAAATGGTAAGATTCGAACATGCCCTTGGAATGTGATCATCTGATAACGTAGTAGAGTAGTTTTGACAGTTATAAAGCTCATCAAGAACTCGTGTGCGTACATACATGAATTTTCCCGATTAAACATTAGATTGTTGAAATAAACCAATACCCTTTTCAGGTTGGTTGTCTACAAATATGAAGTTTTATTGGGTTGTCTTGTAGGTTCTTTTGGAAGCAGATGGTGGCTTCGAATCACTCCTCTACATGTCTATTGTATAACTATATTATATATAAATCCGATTAGACCTAGCCGTGCATTTCATTCGTAACAGTGGAAAAAATTGTGAATGAATATCGTACTAAGCTTCTTCGTAAGAAACAAATGTCATACTTTGTCACAACATTGTTATTAATGTTTCTTAATTGTAGTTTTTCGTATTTTGTTTTTGGCTTAAATATTATTTTAGTCCCGTATGTTAAGAGGGGTGGCGTTTTAAGGATATTTAACTTTGGGGTGACAATTTTAGTCCCGTAACTATAAAAAATGGAGCAATTTTAGTCCCATAAAGCTGGAAACCTAATTTATGCCGGAATTTGTACACGTGGCTGCCGGAAAAGCTGACGTGGACTGAATTTTTTTCTCAATCCCCACCTAAATGCCACGTAATTAATAAAAATATAAATAATAAACTAATTCATAACAAGATAATTAATAAAAAAATAATATAATAAACGATGAATCAAGTTGCACTCAAAAGTTTGCCCCAAATCGATTTTCTCTTCAAGAACCCACATGACAATCGAAGAAGCAGCATGTTTGGTAATTAAACTCGAACAGATAATTGATATATATTAAACAAACATGTTGCTTCTTCGATTGTCATATGGGTTCTTGAAGAGAAAATCGATTTGGGGCAAACTTTTGAGTGCAAACTTGATTCATCGTTTATTATATTATTTTTTTATTAATTATCTTGTTATGAATTAGTTTATTATTTATATTCTTATTAATGTGGCGTTTAGGTGGCGATTGAGAAAAAAATTCAGTCCACGTCAGCTTTTCCGGCAGTCACGTGTACAAATTCTGGCATAAATTAGGTTTCCAGCTTTATGGGACTAAAATTGCTCCATTATTTATAGTTACGGGATTAAAATTGCCACCCTAAAGTTAAGTGTCCTTAAAACGCCACCCCTCTTAACATACGGGACTAAAATAATATTTAAGCATTTGTTTTTTGTATCGTTAATGTATCTTGGCTGAAGGGATTAAAATGTCATGTATCTAGGGTTTCTTATGTTATAATTTGGTGCTACCGCTGTTCAGGGTGAAATAGGACTAAGGTATTGAAAGTTTAAAAGTTAGTTGACACCGCAAAAAATTGAGAGATTCAATTCAATGAGAAAGAGGCCTTCAATGGTGAAGGTAAAGGGCACTCTACAAGAGAGAAAGAGCAGTCTATAACAAAGAATTCATTGGACCTCTGTTTGGAAAAATATAGTTGGAGAACTTTAGTAGAGTATCGTGTTCGGAATCTTTTGTAGTGTCCTTTAGATTTTGTATGTCTTGGGTCTATTTTGTTAAGTAGATTATAGTGGTTTTGGGCCGCTATGTAAATATATGATATATAAGATCATGGGCCTTAATACCAACACATGTGGTCGATAAGGCCCTCTTTACCCTTTTTGGTTTTTATCAAAAGAAATTCAAAGGAAGTCACCTTGTACCTTCTTTAAAAGGAAACACACACAATCACACACTAAAAGGTGTTCTTCAATTTTTATGCTTAAAAGCTATCTTTTGATCCTTGTTTGGTGAATAACAGACCAACAAGTGTTGCCTAGCGTGGATCGATCAAAATGATTTGAATCCAGTTTCGTTTGATTTCAATATGATTTAAAGTGTTTTTGCATAAACTTCATTTTCGATTTTTTCTTGTTCATTTAGGTGTTTTTGAACTGTTTTACTGTTTTTATCCCCTTAATAGCTTGATAACTATTTATGAGTGACTTCCTACTATTTTGCATCGACTTCAGTCAAGTTTGTGTAAGATTTGAGCCAAAATCGAGTATGAAATTCGTCTTTTCTGCAGTGTTGATTTTCGGGTAGATGAATGTAACAGTGCACAGAAATTCGGCCCATCTCCCCGAATATTCTTCAACACATCGAAAATCATTCTAATTTAGTCAATTTTCGGGCAATTAAACTTTGAAAGTCACATGATTTTCAAAACTCTCGGCAATTTTCAATTTTCGGCCATGATTACCCGATCTTCAAAAATCGGCAGGATTACCCGATTTTCAACTTTCGGCCAGAAATACCCGATTTTCAAATTTCGGCCAGGAATACCCGAGTTTAAAAAATCAGCCAGCCTTACCCGATTTTTTAAAATTCCCCTAATTTACTCATATTTTATAAGATACTTTCCTGCCCAAAAATCATCGGAAAATTCATCAAATCTCGGACAGATTACCGATAGTGCATGTATTACCCGAATTTCATACTCACCTGACTTTCAACGTGTGTTAAACGAATTTCGACTGAAATGTTCACCGAAAGTCAACACAAAAAATTCACAATTCTCGCCGTTTGGCCAATTTTTAAATTACTCTTTGCCCGAGAATCATTTTACAATTTTTCAAGAAACTTCTAAGTCCAAAATATAACAATTTATCACTTTAAAGACTTTGAAAACTCTCATCTATTTTGGTCAAAATCTCTTACTCGAACTTTTCGAGACTTAGAATATAATTTGTTAGGATTATTTTATTGTGTTCAATGTATTATTTTATCTTAGTCTTGTAATTAATTTAGCGAACTAGGCTTTAATTTAATTAGAGGCTAGTGAGCTATTAAATGTAACTGGGCTTACAAAAGCCCAAGGTATTATATACCAACTTGTGGTATAAATACCAAAAACCCTCACACATAGTGGGTGTGTGAAGAGATTAGTCATATTACAAGAGAATTCCCAAAGCTATCAAAGTCTCCCACGCCCATCCCACGACGAATCAATACTTCCGAGCTTTAATCGTGGTAAATCGTCTTTAATCTTAAACGTAGTTGGATGCGTAGGACTAACAAGTGGTATCAGAGCCAAACACGTTTGGATTTGATCAAATTTTCTGAAATTTTTGGTGTTTTTCATGTGATAAACTCGAAAATATTTAGGTCTTGGTCTTGAGATTTTTCAGTCTATGTTGCTGATTTTGCTTGATTAAGATCAACATTTAGTTTTTTTTCGAGTGTTTTTGAGTGATTACCCATCAATTTTCAGTTGATTTGAGTGAGTTTTGGGGAGAAATCGCGCATGAAATTTGATTCTAGAACAGTGTTCATCTGCCCGAAGTTTGTTCATCAGCCCGAAAATTGATTCATCTCGCCGAATTTCGATCGAAATTCGCCAGAATTTGAGACAATTTTCATTAGATAGCTGGCCGAATTTGGATATTGAATTTCTATCGCCGAAATTGGTTAATCCAATTTCAAAATTCTTGCCGAATTTCAATTAAGTTACCCAAATTTTGAATTCCTGATTTTGAATCAAATTTTACAATTTTGGCGAACTTCTACTACCCGAATTTGGCAAATTTTCGGGCAAAATTACAAAATTTGCCCAATTGTGGAAAACTCGGCGAATTACTACTGTTCAAATCAAATTCGACGAATTTCTACTAATACCCGAATTTCATAATTTCGTGACCAATTTAATTTGAGTCCCCCGAATTTGTGAAATTTGGCGAAACTGAAATCGAATTTCTACCCGAATTTAGACTAAGCGAAATATTTCCATCCGAGTTTCACTATAACCCACCCTTTGAAATTACCCTTAACATTTTCGACCACCTAAAATTTTCGGCCACCCCTTAAAAAAAAAAAAAAAAAAAAAAAAAAAAAAAAGGACTTTCGAAAATTTTTTTTAAAAATAAATTTTTTCGGGCCCAAAATTTTAGGTATAGAAAACGCTTTTGTTAATTTTCCAAAGGCAAATCCACTTTACGTGTCAACGATCACGTATCCAACAATCTATTTAGGACATTTTTGGCAAATTTTAGAAAAAGTTTTGGTAACTCTCAAATTTTCGAAATCTAATTTTTTTTTTCGAAATTTCACGCTATCTTTTGACAAAACCAAACTTTTTGGAACAAAAGTTTCAAGAGCCATTTCTTTCAGAAAATAATTAATTTTAAAATTAATACTTAATTATGGATGCTCAAGCTAAAGAAATTGAGGAATTTAATCGATGTCGTTTTGAACTCAAAGCAACTGAGTGGAATGTCGTCACAGAACAATATGAGGTTATCCTAGCAATCTGCAATAAATGGTACACTAGAACTATCCCTTTAAAGACAATTATTGCGAAGCTAGTCGACCAAGATTCCTTTTCAGCGCTTGACGGGGAAAACAAGTTATATAAATCTATCTCGTGGTTGGAAATTCCTATGATTGCTAGTAAAATTTCCGAATTGAACGCAACTTTGGAATCGGAAAGAGTAGTGTTTCAAGCAGAAAAGCAAAAACTCTTAGAGGAGATTTCAAATCTTAAAAATTCCCCGTCCTTACCTGTTTTCCATGATTTTTCAAAAGATACATCATCCTCGAAACAGGTCAAGACAACAAAAATTAAAAGCATCTCTGTTCTCAAATCTGAGAAAGCTTCAAGTACACATTCTAAGTTACCCGTGACGACTTCAAAGTCTACGGTGACCCGAGCAGAAAAGATAAGTAAAAAGCCTAAGCTTAATTCTTCCAAGGAACAGGAGAAAAATAGGAAGAGGAAAGGAAAATCAACACCTTCTATGAAAACTAGAGTAGAAACTGTTATTGATTTTTCCTCTCCTATTCCTATTAAAAAGGATGCTCCTCAAAGAGAAGTTTCATGCTCAAGCAAGCTAACTTCTCGAGCTTCCAAAATTTCCCATTCTTTAAAGAATGAGAAAAGTGGATTTCCTTACACGAACAAAAATGTTTATCATTCTCGTAAGCAAAATCCCACTAAAGACCATCATTATGGAGTGAATTGTGTGAAGTCTTCTCGTAGGTATTCACCCGCTATACATGCCTGCAATGTTGTAGCTTCGTATTCCTACTTGAAATATCCTGTCAAAGTCCATTCGGAAAAGCACCTTATGAGACTAGCCAAAGAGAAGATCTTTCACTCTAGAATACCTAGAGACACATTCACTGGCACTGAAACGTCTTTTCCGTGTCAAATTACCCCTAAGTGGTTATCCAATAATTTATTGTTGGACGATTTAGGACCGAATTTGACACATGCTAAGCATAAATTATTTTCTGCTAATAAGGGAGGACCCATACAAATATGGGTACCAAAGTCCCGATAAGGTTTTGCAGATAACCCCAGCATGGTTGGTATCCCGTTGAAAAATACCTTCTTTTAAAATGGTACATTTTAAATATGCATTTTCAAAACATTACGAGATTTTGAGATCCGAGTTGCATATTACGCACGAAAATGATAAAAACCATTTTTAAATGAGCCTTATTTGAGGGGGAGCTACTCTTTTACTTATAAAAGAGAAGCAACCTCTACAATTGTTTAAAAGGGAGAAATAATTACATTTTTTTGGGGGGAGAGAGCATGGATATGTAAATTTAGGGAAAGAGATTGAAGAGAAATTGTTTCAATCCGACTACGCATCTTTTGAGGGGGAGCAATATTATTTAGGGAGCATGATTCAAAAAAAAAAAAAAAAAAATTATTATCCCTCGGACACCATTCGACGGATTGGAACGCAGAATTTCGAGCATCCAAATATCAAGTCTTTTCTAAACGAAGAATCTCAAGCTTCCAATGGTGGCCTTTAGTGCAAACTCGGTGCTCACTTCAAGCAACCTGCTCCGGCATTGCTGATACAAATAAAGCAGCACTCACTACTTCCTACCGGACGCAAGGATAATTTGTTCTCATGATTCAGGCAAATCCAACTGAATCTAACCCCGGAACATCACGAGAACTAGTCAATATCTTGCAAAGCTTGCCTCCGATGATGCTTCTGATCCATTTTGAAAAGACCAACACTACAACATTCCCTTACCTCACAAATATCTCGGATCACACCCCCATAGGTACAGGTGCTAATTTTATTAGCTCCCGGGTAGAAGTCGCCGCATTAGGTCCAACGGCGCATGCACAACCGAGCCTCACCCACTCGTCTGTCTCACAAAAGACAGGTGTTTCAAGAAATCACGGGGAGACACGACTACTATCACCGCTTCACTCGGAAGTGGGAGATATTGAATTAAGTGGTACTCAGCCCCACTACCACACTTTCTTGTGCACAATCGAGTCTAGTGTGTCCTCACGTCCCATATTTTAAATATTTTCTAGGACACATACACTCTTATAACACCTGGTCTTTGTGATCAAGTTAGAACTTTCGTAGACATGTTACTCGTAGACATGGTTCGATGATCGGAAGGAAGTCCTGCCGTTGCAACATCAAAACAACAACGGAATCAGGCCATCGTCTCGAGCTAGTCTCTAGAACGATGAAAACGGGATGCCTATGTGGCCCCGGTTTACCAAGCCCTGTACTCACAGGCAATCGTGATGACGGATTGCCTTAGTGGCTCCGTCTGTTCATTACCACGCCGACCTGTCGTTTGTGTCCTTATCTTCCAAAACAAGCATGCCGATCTCGTTAATTCGATCGCCATGAGGGGGAGAAGGGGACACGGATAAACAAAGAGGTCGAACCACCCAACAAATTCCGCCGAGCGTACCACTCTGAAGCCGGGCTCTCCTGCACTTGAACGTACATTCCAAAGGAGCCTCGGCACAACTTAAATCAAGCCCCACACTTACCTTCTTCCGGAGCCAGACAAGCTTTCTCGAAGCCGAACCAGACAACTTCCTTCGAAGAAGATGAACCTGGAGCCAAGAAGAAGAGAATTGATGTCAACGGGAAGTCTTTGTGACCCCGGTTAACCTTCAAGACGGATCGCCTTTGTGGCTCCGTTAGGTTATTGCCCAACCTGAGTTGCTTCTCCTCGTCCTGACGATGCAAACATCTTGCCATCGACGACCTATTTTCACCTAGTAGTAAAGAAAGAAAATGGGAGCCGTACCACAACGAAAAATGCAAGATTGATCGGAAATGCTCAAATCTCAAGCGTCATCAGAAAATCAAGCGAACCACGACCTTCAAAACTCGAATTTACAGCCACAAGTTCGCCTCTCCGAATATAAAGAGAACTCCCCAATCCCAACACAAGGTTGAACAAACGTAGGGGGAGTTGTGCACTATCAAAGGGAGAGACTGAACTCACCGGCAAGCCTCTTCGAGCCCCGACATCTCCAAGACAAGCTTCGAGAGAAGACTTGATGAAAGATGCGGTGCCGAGAAGAGAAGGTCAAGACGAGACAAAGGAGGAGAAACACTAAAGAAGAACACACGCACTAACGCTTTCGCTAATGCCACTTTGATACGTGTTCTTCAAGGACTCAGGAAAAGATTTACAAGACCAAGATACCAAGCGCTTAATTATAAATTGAACACAAAGGGGGAGATTGTTAGGATTATTTTATTGTGTTCAATGTATTATTTTATCTTAGTCTTGTAATTAATTTAGCGAACTAGGCTTTAATTTAATTAGAGGCTAGTGAGCTATTAAATGTAACTGGGCTTACAAAAGCCCAAGGTATTATATACCAACTTGTGGTATAAATACCAAAAACCCTCACACATAGTGGGTGTGTGAAGAGATTAGTCATATTACAAGAGAATTCCCAAAGCTATCAAAGTCTCCCACGCCCATCCCACGACGAATCAATACTTCCGAGCTTTAATCGTGGTAAATCGTCTTTAATCTTAAACGTAGTTGGATGCGTAGGACTAACATAATTGTTTGAAACTGACTTTTCATTTCACAGAAATTTGGGACGAAGTTTGGGACGAAGTTTCGAAGAAAGAAATTTGGGACGAAGTTTCGAAGGACGTCAGCACCTTGGCCAAGAAATCAAGCACTCTTACTGTCTATGATTCCTTCAGAGCTAAGGAAGGGGAAGATCTTCGAGACACATAACTTTGAATTTCTCCCCGAAAATCCACTGTTGAAACACTTTGCGTCCATCCGAATTTTGTCTACCTGAATTCTTCCACTCGACGAATTTGGACTGTAGCAAACGTTTGAGTTATACCCGAAAATTCTACCCGACTTTTATCACCCTTTTCACTTAAAATCAGCAACGACTTTTATAAAATATTGACTATTTGACACGTTGACCGAATATTATACATTACCCGATTTTCACTTCACGTTGACCGAAATTCAGCTTTTGTGTTAACCGAAAAATTGACACTCGAATTTTGAATCTAATTACCCAAAATTTCAATTCTCGTCGAGCTTTATTATACCCGAAAATCGCTCCGACCTCAATTGAACTTGAAAATTTCCTAAGTTCGAATTTTTCCTGAGTATGAAATTTTTCAAAGGGCCAAAAAAATTTCTAAGTTCCAATATCATTTTTCACTCAAATCACCTTTGACTTACAACTAAAATTGAGTCAACTTTATACGATTATACGTTCTATGAACTAACAGTCACTTTATCTATTTTCAGAACAAAAATGGTGCATAATATTGAGGACATACTTCCTCGTACCAACTAGGCTCACCGTACTCAAACAACCTCGAACTAGATTTCGAGACGGCCATATGCCCTGACCCTATTATTCTTCAAACCCTAAGCAACCACCCACTAAATATTGCACTCAACATCTTCGAAGTGTACGTTTAACAGTTTTGGGCCACTCTTACAAAACCCGAATGTACTCGGTGCATAAATCGACCAAACCCCTGTAGTACTAAGTCATACCATCCTTCGTTCAATGTTCAACCTACCCTTCCCCAAAACTTCGACCCACATCCCAGTGAAGATGAACTCCAACAAGACTTCCTCTTCATGGGCTATATACCGAATGCCCACAACACCATCCACCTTCCCAACTTCACTGCCAAGGATATTCCTCAACCTTGGCGGACCCTTTTTCTAGTCGTCAACAAGTGATTGTCTCCATAATACAACGGTCCTGATAGATGCAACCGCAACATCATGCTCATCTTCCACGGCATTATCTTTAACAAAAAGTATGATGTCGTTCAACTAATCTTGTCGGACCAGCTGGATCAACTCCGACGACGAGACCTCCCCTCAACAAAGAAAGTCCTTCCATACCTGAGGTGGCTCCCCGTCTTCGTCAAGCACTTCATGAACACCATTCTCCAGATCGAGCGTCGAGATCTATCCGAAGGATACCAACCAATGAAACTCGGCTCTCTCCACTCTTCCAAGACCAAATTCGACCGGGAGGCGATGTCCATTCCTGAAGATCTACTATGGCTTTATACGATTATACGTTGCGTCTCCTCCCTCTACTCCGCCAACTCACCCAACGGAACCGGGTCCGTGGGACTTTTCGATTAAAGAGTTACACGACATCCTATTGGCCCGAGTGCAGCCTGCCCTCTTTCTAAATGAGCGGGATCAAGACATCAAGATTCGACTCGTGACCCCGCTGTCTTTTCGCGGCACGGCGGAACAGTCCAAGCGACCACGTAACGACCCGAAAGATGAG
This sequence comes from Linderniella brevidens, assembly GCA_004919715.1. Lineage (NCBI taxonomy): Eukaryota > Viridiplantae > Streptophyta > Magnoliopsida > Lamiales > Linderniaceae > Linderniella > Linderniella brevidens. The sequence continues at coordinate 13,620,389 of SWDC01000148.1, forward strand.
GGCTGCCCAGAGGGGGAGAAGAGTCAAAGGACACGACTGACATAACAGGTCACCTCATCCACCACTACCCAAACGACCAAAACCACCCAACCGGAGGCTTCTTCATCTAAAAAGGAAGATGCCTCTAAAGCTCATACTACCACTCCTTCACCAGCCCATACTACCGTAACCTCTCAAACCATAGCCACTATAAGTCTCCCCTCACCCTGACCCACCATCCGAAGAAGCCCTCTGATGCCTCTTCAACCTTCTACTTCACTCGTTCCTTCTCCATCAATCGACGAGCCGACCTTAACTGTCGAAGAGATCTACGACCCACACGTCAAGGTGGTGAGCTACATAAGCAACGAATAGTGGTTAACTCAGCCGGTGACTCCCCAACTTGACAAAGACTTAATGGAAAATGCCATATTCTTTCTAAAGAAGGCAGTCACAAGCCTGGTTTGGATTGAAGAGGAGGAACTCGACGAAGGCGAAGACTACAAAGTCGAGATCCCAGAACTTCCCGAACTCCTGCAACGCAAAGTTATGGACGAGGACGACCCTCCGCTGAAGTCGAAAATAGGAGAAGAACTAGACCTCCCTTGGGTAAACGCCAATATCGTGGCGCCATACCAAGAAGATATTTGAAAGAGAATCTGGAGGAAGGATGATCGGCTCAAGAAGCTCAACGAGTTGGAGCTGCAAGGCATGACTCATCTCTTGGAACAAGGAGCCAATCTGTACCTGCTCAGCTTCCATTGAAAGCTCATGTTTGACGGAAAAGGAAGCGGCGTGGAAGCTCTCCGAAGGGATGAGAAGAAGAGGCCAAGGATCTCTGTGGTAATGGAAGTACGGACGACTCACTTCTGCTCAATATCCTTCCCAATCTATCGAGTTCAGTGAGAGGACGGAACTGTTGAAGAATTGAGTGAGGATCTCTCCTACATCAAATAGGCATATATCAAATGGTCGAAAGCTATAAGATGCTTGGTACTCTTCATAACCCCGTACTCAAGCTGGACTATAACACCTTAAAGAGGTTTATGTTGTGCCAGATCAAGTAAAATACATCTCACGATCTTCAGATGGTGCTAGAGAGCAACTTGAAGAAGGTGAACCTCACAAAGTCTTCTTTTGATCGCCCCGAGGCTGAAAACTACGGTGAAGGCCACATCTTTGATGTAGAGGATCCCTCCATTGTCTACATAAACTACAAGGGCGAGAAAAGGATGATAAAGACATCGGAGATCACCAAGTTCTCCGATGAAACCCTCATGATCATGCGAGATAAGCTCAGAAGAATCCTGGAGGAATTGAGGTTCGAGGAGCATGAAGTCCAAGCCACGTACCCGAAGATGATTGACGTCATCTCTGACCGGCTCTCGTATCGTAGATGGATACGATCTTACGAGTACAAACTAGGACTCAGAAGATCCGTCTACAAGCTGGTAAGACCCAAGAAAAAAAAGACGCCAAAGTGGAAAGGACACTAAGGGGGAGATTGTTGGGAATCTTTTGTAGTGTCCTTTAGATTTTGTATATAAGGCACCCTTTACTCTTTTATGGTTTTTAACAAAAGAAATCCAAAGGAAGCGACCTTGTACCTTTTCTAAAAGGAAACACACTAAAAGGTGTTCTTCAATCTTTATGCTTAAAAGCTATCTTTTGATCCTTGTTTGGAAAATAACGACCCAACAAGTGGTATCAGAGCCTAGCGTGGATCGATCGAAATGATTTCAAGCCAGTTTCGTTTGATTTCAATATGATTTAAAAGAGTTTTTGCGTGAACATCATTTTCGATCTTTCTTGTTCATATGGGTGTTTATGAACTGTTTTTACTGTTTTTATCCCATTGAGAGCTTGATAAACTGTTTATCTCTATTTCCATAAAATACTCACCAACTTTATCCACACTACATCTAATGTTCTTTTATGTTCGTCATACAATGTCATTGATGAACGCCTCGTGTTATTAGAATTTCGAGTTCAATGTTCAATATGAAAAAAACCTGAGACGAGAATTCTAGCCTTCAACGCCAAACCAAAAACCTTGGGGTACGTGAGAATTAGCTATAACCATTCAACACTTCGATATGGAGTTCTCATAGTAGCTTGAACAAGAGTTAACATGACCAATAAAAAAACTGACATACTGGCGTTGCTTCATCTAAAATCGGGGATATGAATCTAACACTGCTTTTTATGTACAATCAAAAAAACTTGAACCACTTAAACATTTTATTCCAAAACCATAAAGACTATTTTCCAAAATGAACTCGTAGATTTTCTTTTGCTTTATTTTAACATTTAATTCGCAAACTATTAAGAACGTTTTTCAAAATGATATCCTAGACTTTGTTCGGTATAATGCTTATCGAAACCGAAACATCAACTTGTGGTCAAAGTTGGTTATAACCAAATAAGGCATTGTGAGTGCAGGGTATTAACCGTATTAAAAAGTTAATATTGTTATATTTTGGGCTTTGGGCCCAAAATTATGTATATAACCAATAAGAAAATAGCTAACAAATTTTAATTAAATCGAGAAGTCGTCGTTCGTCGAAACACAAAATTAATGAAAATTTCATATTCTACGTTTTAAGGGAAATCTATCGAATATTAATTGGCTCAAAACCAATATTCGGTGAATGAGAAATTAATTTTCGAAGTTGGCCCTACAAAAGAGATGATATTATATTTAAAATATAAAAGGGATTTGGTTGTCCCATGTTGGAAAGATCATCTAGTTTTCACTTGTTTATAAGGAATTTCCCTACATGAGTTATTCAAAAGGGTTCTCCCAAGTGGGTTAGTGGGTTGATGGGCTTACGTAAGGGGTTTTAGCCTAAGTTATAGCCCAGATGCGAGTTTGTGCCTCGCACTGACGAGCCCTAACCCGCATCCGAGGCCGAGGCTATCATCGAGCGGTGCCAAGTGCGCAAGGGACACTTTGTGGTGCACTTTGCACAGGTTGCGTGGCAGTCCAGATGACGTGGCAATGCACGCCCATCATAGCTTTGCGGAGCCAAAAGTTATGCACCGGTGAAGCACCGATGACGATGACGTCACCGGTGACGTGCTGTCCGAATGACGAGCAAGTGAAGCTGACATGTCAAATGACATGTGGACAAGTGAGCAGACGTGGCGCTCACGAGCGATGCGTGGACGACAACGAGATGTCGCGGATTGATTAGGGTCTGTCGGGTAGCGACGGTTCGCGAAACGGGTAAGCTGGAGCGGTTCGATCCGAACCGTTGGGTCGAAAGGGTGTCTTGAGAGAATTGGCCCAAGAGATGTGCCTATTCGCGAAATTACCTCAGGTCAAACATCAAGTATTGTCAGAATAGCCAAACAGTTGCAACTATTCGCTGAATGACCCCATCGACCTTGTTTTTTCATTTTTTTCGTTGTCTTGAGGTATCCCCACGCGACCTGCCTATGAGCTAGCCCCTAAATACCGGCGTGGGCTTGCGTCACATAAACCTAGCAGAGGCTTAATTGCGCCACACACTCCAGAGGTGTGACTAATCCCCGGGGCTAGATGAATACGTCTCAAATCTATCTGACAACGATAGTCATGTGCCATAAAGCCCATGAGGACTACTCAAGGAAATTACGGGAGGGAGGATTCGATCCAGGGACTTTTGAAAACCTATAAATAGTCCCCTGCAAAATTGGAATATTTATTCAATTCACCCACAAAATTATGGGGTTAGTGCATACAAGTCTGAAGTAATCGAAAACAAAAAAGCTCGAGCCTTTGAGTAGCTTCGCTGATAAGTTTGATTCGCAGTGCAGCGAAACTGAATTTTGAAGTCATTATATCTTCGAAACGAATTGCGTAAACCCGAGGTACTGAAATATGGGGTAATAATATTTTACAGACAACATGCGTAGTATGCCTCGACGTCGAAAGTACTAAGGAAATTTTGTACGAGTTTTTGCGAACACTGACCATACGTAATACACCTGAACCAACAAATATCGTGTCAAAGATGAATGAATACAGTCAAGATAATAGTGTTTGTTTCTACTAAGACAAACTAAAAAAAAACTAATACTAAAACACTCTTCTCCCATCTTTTTCATTGTGAGAAAATCATCATTGTTCTTGCATATTTTTTTTATTTTCTTTTTTTTTTCTGTTTTTTCCTTCCAATTTCCCATTACGGGGGAGCTTTTATCTCCACTCGTATGAGTGTTTCTCCTTTTATGAGAATGCCATTTTCGAAGAAGATAAGATTTTGAAGTTGAAGATTGAAAAGGTGAAGAGTAGCGCATATATGAGTTTAATAACTATAGTTATGGAGTTTTATACTTGATTTTCAGTATGTTATTTAATTTTTCCTTTCAAACTCTAATGCTTTTTTTTGGATTCTTTGTCTTTTTTGTTATTTTTAGTTTTTGTTTTTGATGATTAGTCTCTTGGCAGAGATTTCTTGTCTACTTTATTTTTTATTGTATCCAGAGTGCTTTGTTGGTTAGTTATCTCTGGTATCTTTATGTTCGTATATTAAACCATCTTTTCGGAAAAAAAATTAAGAGACGAAGTAAAGATCAAAAGTTTAGAACTCAAGGTTTATTGTTTTGTTTGTATTTTGTTGGATGGATCTCGAGTTCTTGAGATGGCTCAGAGCCCATATTCTCAACGAAGGTGACTTTATTTCTCTTCTCTTGCTTTTTTTTTTCTACCCCTATTTAATCTATTATGGGCTTCCACCACATACTACGAAGATGAGACTAATTCTCTGGACCAAGTGAAATTTTTTCCATTTTACCCAACATCGATGGCCAAGATTCCAAGTGAATTTGAAGTCCAAACCTCCAACAAGATATGTCTGAACTCAACCAATTCATTTCTCTTCTATAGCATTATTATTACACGATTGTTTTATTAATTGCATAGCTAGATCAATAATTTCTTGGATTCGGAGACAAATGGACGAAGCTTATGACTTTTATTGTCCAATAACTATAGTTCGTGCACGGAGATTTGTTAATTTTAGTACACATAACTCGGATGAGATGCACTATCCGACTCCATATCCCACTATATATTTCACAATTATAAAAAAATCATTACACCTTGTCCATCCAATGTTTAAACATCCGTAAATATCGTTACACCCATGTATATCATCACATTCAGTTTTTAAACACAAAAAAAAAATTCAATATTTTATATTTCCTCTATAATATTCATGATGTTATATTTTTTCTATATAACACCAAAATCAATATAAGATTGACTTTTTTGTGTTTAAACACCGAATGTGATCATATTCATGGGTGTAACGATATTTACGAGTGTTTAATCACTATGTGGGCAATGTATAATGATTTTTTTTATAATTATGATATATAGTGGAATATAGAGTGGAATAGAGGATCTCATTCGCACATAACTACCAATAATTGAAATTTAGGGAGCGATTTATAGCGACTTTGCCATACCAGAAGTAAATGCTCCTTAAATGCTCTATTTTTTAAGGTTTTATTTTTTGATACGAAAATAAACCATTTACTATTTTATTTTATTGTGTAATTAGCCGTTATTAATTACAAACCAACTATGAAGAGGACTATTATTTCATACCATCAGGTATTCCGTATCAGTTCATTACAAACTTGGCCTAAAGCCACAGAAACTTGGATCAAGGAAATTTTCGTGCGTGTTGCAAATGTTTTATGATTAAGACGATTTGTTGGTCTCTTTGGTGCTCTCGTTGAAATTGGATCACGGAAGGATGTGGAAGTCTCCTTATTGATGTTATGTGCGACTTCGTTGCTACGACCCATTTTTTAAACAAAATTACCCTCAACTAATATAGTTAAATTGATGGCTCCAACTCACAGTGTTAGCTAATTCAAGATCGATGGTGCGATTCATGTTAATTGCTGTTAATCTTCGTTCGGTATTGTCGCACGAGATCTTGAAGAAAATTGTATTGGGATGTGACACGCTCAAATGCTAGCAAGTGTACTAGGTCGTGTAAGTAGTATAAAACGGACGTGAGTCCGAGTATCGAATCCACAGAGACAGCTCGATTAATTCTAAAATATTATTCCTAAATTTAATTTAGACTAAAAAGATATTTTTTATATTTTTGAATGATTTGATATAAGAGATAAAAACGCAAATAATGATAAAAACAAATAAAACAAGGATAGAGAATCAAATAACGACAAGTGTGATTAAAGCACATAATCGACACAGATTAATCCTACGTCTTCATGCAATCGACTTTACCTAATCAATATAAATCTAGTTAAGGTAGAAATTTCTAACACACGTGCTACCCGTTAACCACGTATCTAGCAACCCTATGCGAGAGTGAACCAATCAACTATATTCCTTTATGAATGTAGTTACTCCGCACGCATTTGGCTTTATGAATTTCCCCAAGTTTAGACGCTTTCGGCGCCTAAGGTCTCGGAAACCACACATACGAAACCGAATTTCATCTCTGATCGGTTTTACGTCGTGGTATTCCTTGTTTATTTTCTTTTACCGGTCTAATCATTTTTTCAGTCTCATAAACCTATCAAGAATCAAACATATGGTGATCAAGCATAAGCAGGCATTAAACGCTAATAAGAAATACGTAACTCTACTTATACGATTACATAAATACGAATAACATTACCACGAATTCATAATTCGGCCTAATATGGCCTCAATCACAAAAGAGATTAAGCTCGCATGATCTTAAACAAAAACAACGACGAAATCATTGAAAACATCGTTGAAACGTCTAAATAAAAATATAAAATTCGTCCCTCATGTTATTCGGATTATCACGCTTGAAGAGTGCTTTGATGTTTCGCCCCTTCTCTTGAGCGTGCGGGAGAGGAAATCAAAACAAAATTACACATCTCGCTCGCCACGTTCCTAGTTTTCAAAATCAAAACAAAATTACACATCTGCCCCAAAAGTTTTTAAAATTGCAAAAGGACCCGAAAAGACTAAAATAAGAATGATTTTGCCCATATATTTATCAAATGAGAAATAACACACAAACGTAAGATTTTCCATGATATTCAGATAAATAACAACTAATAATACGCTTTTACGGGGTATAATTACTACTAAAATCCTAACTTATCAACAACCCCCAAACTAGCTTCGATCGTCCTCGATCATAAAAGCGGAATAAAACTAAATCAAGTTAGGATTTCACAACATCATCAAATGAATTACTCATGTTATCTCAGAAAATGTAAAGGCATAATATGTCGAGATCATCATCAACTAGTGAATGATTCGGCGAAATATGAAACATGAAGTGATATTTAACAATCATATCATAACATACAAGACATTTCTAAAATTCTAACGCGCATCACTCAACAACTCTTACATGTATCGCTCAAGTCACTCAAAGTGTTTACGGGATGTTTATAAAAGCGCTCAATTCACGACACAGAAAGATATTACTCTAGGCTTGCAAATATATCACATCACAATTACTTAGTAGAAGTCGTGTACGAATCGAATGGTCTTTTATCAAAGGTTGTAATGGGGCTCGGGTCAAAAAGATATGTCATATATAGGATAAGTGAGCTAAAATAATCAAACACATTAATCACTGAATCGCTCTTTTCGCTTTGGTCATGTCGGTGTTTTTTTTTTTTTCTTCTAAGCCCTTCGTCTCTTAGTTTTCCGTTTCCGGAATGAGATTATCGCAGGAAGGGTTCATAGGAAATATTTTTTTTTACTAAGCCCTTCTTCTCTTGATTTTCTGTTTCCGAAATGAGATTATCACAGGAAGGGTTCTTACCGTTTTCTTTTTCAAATCTACACCGACATAACATTTTTTTTTCGCTCCTCTCCAACCAAGCGATCAGTGAAGTAACATGTTGATAACAAACTGTATCGGCTAAATTTGAGGCTACATGGCTTAATATCTAGGCTCCACATCAATAAATAAGTCAAATAAGGCTCAAAGTGGTTCACTAAGTGGTAAACAAGCAAGGTACGGAGATGTTTAGGCCAATGACTCAATCCTAGGTGCCCTTCTCATTTTCGCACACAAAAATCCACAAAGTAACGTCGACATGCATAACAAAGCAAGTTCGAAAATATTCAATCCACGTGTGACACTCATGAAAAACACATTGTGCAAGTAACGAGTTGCTCAAGAAATTCTGTATCGGCTCACAAACTCACAATTATAGCTGGATTTGTGTCTCGTGATACGCATTTTTTTTCTAGAGCAATCTATATAGTCAGATAATAATGCTAATATCAAAACAAGAAATATGCTACACTTTCACATTCACTTCATCGAATTTCATCACGACACAAGCAAAAAATTAAAAAATTTCATCACTGACAGGAGATTTCACAGGTGACGTTCAAATCAAAACTTTCGTCAATATAAACCATTCAAAAATTCGAGAATATCGATAGCTACGCACATAAGCATATGAAGTTTAGCATGTGTCACCCCACCCCCAAACTGATTAGCACATTGTCCTCAATGTGTAAAAATTAAAGCAAATAAAGAGTTTAAGTGACACTGCCCTGAATAATGCGTCGATTGATGTAGGGTGGGACGTGAAGAAGATTTTGTTGCTCCACAATAACGAGCTACCGTCTTGAACGGACCACCACCAACTGATTACGAGCCTGCAAGAAAACATGAGTAAACGGCACCGTGATAAGGAAAATATAATATATAAGACAAATAAAAATAGAACTGAAATTAGAAATAATATATAATGCATCGATAGTCCTTGGTTTGCCTCCCAAGTAGCGCTATTTTTATAGTCGTTAGCTCGACTCTCAAACCGCTTATTTTGGTGGATGATTGAGGTTGATCGAGTCTTCTTTCCACACATCTCGATCATTGTACACCTTTGATTCCTTTCGTCCTGGCGGGAAAGTATGCTTCATCGAGTAGGGTCCATGACACTCCTTTCGCTCTCTACAGATTTCAATATCTGTGCAGACTTTGTGACGACACTTTTTCTTACTCTTCTTTCTCGGCTGGGTCACCTTGCTCTGATTAGTTTCAGTACCGATGCTTTTTTTAGTCCATGGTGTCCACCTGTTACACTCAAATAAAGAAGAACCTAGATTAAGATTAGATTTATTCTTCTTCTCGTCTGGTGGATCTGCTTCTGCATGAGTCTTTGTGTTCTGGAGGTCCTTCAGCTTGCTGGTATTCTCTCTAGACAAGTTATCCCTGCAAGACTCAAAACACTTAAAGGTACACGGGTCAAAAATATCTATATATGAGCATGTATTGCTAGTAGGGTTCTTCAAATGTTTGTAAACATTGAATTCTATTTTCTCATCCCCTACTTGCAAAATAAGTTTACCGTTACCGACATCAATGAGAGCTCTCGCAGTGTTCAGGAATGGGCGTCCAAGTATTAACGGAAGGTCATCGTCTTCTTTTATATCAAGTATGATAAAATCAGCCGGGAAATAATGATCTCCAACTTTCACTAATACGTCTTCCATTATCCCTCGTGGGAATGTGATTGATCTGTCGGCGAGCTGAAGGATAGTCGATGTAGGGTTTGGCTCGCCAAGTCCTAGTTTCCTGAAAAGGAAAAACGGCATTAAGTTAATGATGGCACCTAAATCACATAAAACACTGTTGAACGAGAGAGATCCAGTAGAACAAGGAATAGAAAAACTCCCCCGATCCATAAGCTTTGGTGGCAGCTTTTTTTGTAACACCGCGGAACATTCTTCAGTGAGAGCCACCGTTCCAATTTCCTCCATCTTGTTCCTTTTCGATATGAGCTCCTTAAAGTATTTGGCATACTTCGAAATCTGCGAAAGCGCATCACAAAATGGAATATTAATTTCTAATTTCTTAAATATATTAATGAAACGTTCAAAATCTTTATCTTGCTTCGCTTTTCGTAGAGCTGCTAGAAATGGTGGTCGAATCTTGATAGGTGCCAAATTTGACTTTTCTGGAACCGGATCTATAGTAGCTTCTGTGGGTTGATCGGCTTTTTCTGGCTCGATCTTGTCTTCAATCGTTTTTGGTCCAATATGAGCTCCAATGTCTTTCCACACCTCAGTTGGATGGCCTTCACGTATTCTCTCGGATTTGTCTCGGTATCGCTGGAAAGTGTGCCCTTTTTGCGTTCGAACATTGAACTATATAGATAATCAATCGTAGTCGTCAAGCTTTGCATGGTATTCTCTATCTTGTTGAGCCGCTCATCAGTCTTGCAATTCTCATCACCTTGGAATCTCGCCATCTTCTCTATTGCTTGGCTTTGCATCATCGCCATTTTCTCAAGCGCTTCTTCTCAGTCGACTTTTTGCTTTGGTTGTGGTGCATTTTGTTGCCCTTGATGCTTTTGATATGGAGATCGCCCTTGTTGATTCTTTTCTTCTTGAGGTTTCAAGTAGTATGAATTGCCATAAGATAGGTTAGGATGGTCTCTCCAGCTTGGATCGTATGTGTCGGAGTACGGTCTTCTAGGTCTGTTGTGAATATGATTCACCGTCTCCGGATCTCTACCTTGCAGCTCGTCTAACCTCCGATGAATAGCATCGAATTGTGCCTCCAATGAGCTACTGATCTCGTGCACACCGGTTGTACGTCGATCTAGGTCTTGCTCAGTATATCTTGCTGGATAAGCTGCGATCCGCTCGATGGCCTGGAGTGCTTCCGCATCGCCTAACTCCATAGAATTTTGTGTGCATCCTCCGTCAACGATCCTTTTATTATGTGTGCTAAGCTCCAAGAAGAATGACTGCATTTGTACAATCAGGGGTATGCTATGGTTCGGGCATTGTCGTAGAAGACTTTTATAACTATGCCATGCATCGCTCAGAGATTCGCCACCGTCCTTTATAAAGTTCACCAGTTTGCTCCGAATCTCACTTATCTTTGACAATGGGTAATATTTGCCGAGAAATACTTCCGCCATTTGCTCCCATGTGGTAATGCGTGTGGAAGTGAAGAGAACCAGTCCGAGGCATTACTTGTCAGAGAAAAAGGGAAGAACATTAGTCGTATTGCTTCTGTAGAGGCTCCGGGATATCTAATAGTTCTGCAAATTTGAGTAAATTTTAAAATGTGCGAATTGGCATCCTCGTTTGTCCTCCCGTGGAATTGTACTACGCTGGTAACCATCTGTATAGTAGCCGGTTTGATCTCAAACTGGTTATGTGGTCCCACGGGAATGATAATCAGGTCATTTTCATCAAAAAGTCCCGGAAGTGCTCGGCTTAGTAAAGTGGGTCGTAGAGGACCTCCTAATTCTCATGTTCTTGATTCTCCATCCTTCATCTGCAGTTTCAATTATTGTGTCGGCACGTAGCTTCAATTTCTGCGTCGAATAGTAGTGGTTCGCTCCTTGAGCTCCGTGTCATGCACCAACAAGAATTTCTGTCAAAGATGAAGAATCAACGTAACCTGATAGTGTAAAACATATAAAATGATAGTAAAAGAATGAAAGAAAATAAAATATATAAAATATCTAAATTAACTCATAATAAATCTCAAAATTAACACTACCGCTATCCCCGACAACGGCGCCAAAAACTTGACACGCTCAAATACTAGCAAGTGTACTATGTCGTGTAAGTAGTATAAAATGGATGTGAGAGTCCGAGTATCGAATCCACATAGACAGCTCGATTAATTCTAAAATATTATTCCTAAATTTAATTTAGACTAAAAAGATATTTTTTTATATTTTTGAATGATTTGCTAAAAGAGATAAAAACGCAAATAATGATAAAAACAAATAAAACAAGGAAAGTGAGAATCAAATAACGACAAGTGTGATTAAAGCACATAATCGACACAGATTAATCCTACGTCTTCATGCAATCGACTTTACCTTATCAATATAAATCTAGTTAAGATAGAAATTCCTAACACACGTGCTACCCGTTATCCACGTATCTAGCAACCCTATGCGAGAGTGAACCAATCAACTATTGTAGTTACTCCGCACGCATTTGACTTTATGAATTTCCCCAAGTTTAGACGCTTTCGGCGTCTAAGGTCTCGGAAACCACACATACGAAACCGAATTTCATCTCTGGTCGGTTTTACGTCGTGGTATTCCTTGTTTATTTTTCTAACCGGTCTAATCATTTTTTATGTCTCATAAACCTATCAAGAATCAAACATATGGTGATCAAGCATACACAAGCATTAAACGCAAACAAGAAATACGTAGCTCTACTTATACGATTATATAAATACGAATAACATTACCACGAATTCATAATCCAGCCTATTATGGCCTCAATCACAAAAGAGATTAAGCTAGCATAATCTTAAACGAAAACAACGACGAAATCATTGAAAACATCGTTGAAACGTCTAAATAAAAATATAAAATTCGTCCCTCACGGTGTTCGGATCGTCAGGCTTGAAGACTGCTTTGATGTTCAGCCGTCCCTTCTCTTGAGCGTGTGGGAGAGGAAATCCCGTGAGGTGCCTGCTTGAATATTTCGGCTGTGCAGAGAAGCAACTTCGAGAGCTGCTTGCTTCGTCCTTTCTCTGTTTGGGGCTGCCGCGTGAGTGGTTCTCAAGACCTGCTTGTGGAATTGTTTTCTTGTTCTCAGCCGTATCTCCTCTCCTTATATAATAATTCTCATGTAGTTGCTTCTTGAGCAAGAAATCTCTTTTAAATTTAAATTTATGTTCCGATTTTTTCTCCAGCATATCTCGCTCCTAGTTTTCAAAATCAAAACAAAATTACACATCTGCCCCAAAAGTTTCTAAAATTGCAAAAGGACCCGAAAAGACTAAAATAAGAATGATTTTGCCCATATATTTATAAAATGAGAAATAGCACACAAACGTAAGATTTTCCATGATATTCAGATAAATAACAACTAATAATACGCTTTTACAGGGTATAATTACTACTAAAATCTTAACTTATAAGGATGAAAAATAAATTCGGTTAGTAGGACTTGAATCTCTTGCTATTAGATGTGTATTTGTTTTCTCTAACATACACCGGGCTATTCGATATGTATGTTGACATTTTGATGACTGATTAAATCTATTTTTCTAAAAAAAAAAAAAAAAAAAGAAGGCATCATAATAATTTTTATCGAGTTATTATCTTTATGGTACTTAGATTTTGACCACTTGGCATGTCAACAAAACCTCTTTACAATAGGCACAACCTTTTTAGTTTTCAGATGAAGAAAGATAATATAAGCATCAATACATGAAAACGTTGCTCAGTCTAGTCTAATTTGCCTAAATACAAAGTTATAACAATATCAAGTATAACACAATCATATGAACTTTTACCCATGGTTATACAACAAAACATTGAGGCTACCTGCATCATAGAGAATCTTCAAGACAGCTAAATATAACTTCTGATTTACAGAAAACCGACACGAACCAGGTATTAAGAGTTCATTTCAAGTATATAATGTTTCATCCGGAGAATACATGTACGTAACCTACATACATGCATTCTCCGGCTTAAACATTAGATTCTTGAACTGACGCACCCGCTCCTTGACGATTTTCTGTAAAGGTAACTAACTATGGGGGTAACTAACTGTAGGCTTGTAATTTGTCTCCAGGGAAGCACAAGCCTTTCGTATAGCATCAAAGTTAATACATATCCAATTGTTCACCCTGATGTCATCGTTAACCATCCTCTTGTTCGCTACCATGTTCCATTGACCAATTTGTGGTTGGCAAACTTTCTCCCGAACAAAATCATGATATTTGAGCTGGTGTGCTAGAAGAAAACACGCTTCAACTTGTGCTATCTGATTATTTATTTTTACCCCAAACTCTCTGGTGTATTCATCATTATTATTCTCATACGCATTCTTCTTAACAACGCTCTCGAGTATGCTCTTCTCCCTTTCATGGGGGAGAAAGTATGATCTTAAGCCAAAACGAACCACTTAAAGTACCCGAAGCCCTTAAAGACACGAATTGGGTGATCACAATTCAAGATGAACTCAACCAATTCGAGCGTCTACGAGTTTGGATACTAGTTCCCCGACCGCATGACAAAACAAGCCCTTAAAGACACGGAACGGGTTTTCAAAAATAAGAAGAACGAGAATGGTGAAATTATCAGGAATAAAGTACGATTCGTAGCCAAGGGGTACAATGACCAAGAAGGTATTGACTACGATGAGACATATGCTCTGGTTGCTCGTATCGAAGCTATTCAATTATTTCTGGCATACGTGGCATACGCGGCTCATAAAGACTTCAAAGTCTATCAAATGGACGTCAAAACCACCTTTCTCAATGGCGTGTTAAAAGAAGAAGTCTACGTCGCTCAACCCGACGGGTTTGTGCACGAGAATCATCCTGATTATGTCTATCGATTGGAAAAAGCTCTCTACGGACTAAAACATGCCCATCGTGCTTGGTATGATGTTCTGAGCGAATTTCTAGTCAAGTCCAACTTTATAGGAGGAACAATCGATACGAGACTTTTCATCAAAAAGCAAGGCAAGGACTTGATGATCGTTCAAGTTTACGTTGATGACATCGTCTTCGGCTCGACAAATGAACGACTCTGAAGAGACTTTAGAATTGTGCTTTGTTATTTTGTTATCCTTGTAATTAGGTTAGTAATTAGTAGTTTTGATAGTGTAGGACTAAATAGTAAATATACCATGTAAATAGGTATAAATACAATGTACACTATCGAAATCAATACACAAGTTATTTTCGGAAAAAATCACAAGCATTGAATTCACATTCTAAGAGAGAGAAAAGCAATCGAAAAACTCTCTAATCGTTTCTCGCTCAAGATCTTCAAAGCCGATATTCGACCGATGGTAATTCATAAGATTTTTCATTCGAATATTTAGAATTCATGCTTAGATCGATCATTAGTTGATAAATTGGACCTAACAATTGGTATCAGAGCAGACCGTGATCGCTTTTGGATTGAATTCGCGATTCTAAGATCAAAACTATTTTCGAGATTTTTCGATCGAAAAACTTACGTGAAATGTATTTTGATCAATGCGCTTAATGTTTGCGAATTTTGTTGATGATCTTGCTGATAAAGTGATAGATTATATGTTAGGAAATGATTTATCATTCGAATATCTAGAATTCGTGCTTAGATCGATCGGTAGTTGATATATGAGGACCTAACAATTGGTATCATAGCAGGTTGTGATCGTGTTTGGATTGAATTCGCGAATCTAAGATCAAAATAATTTTCCAGATTTTTCGATAGAAAAACTCAAATGAGATATATTTTGATCAATGCGCTTAATGTTTGCGATTTTTGTTGATGATCTTGCTGATTAAGTGATATATTATAGGATATGAATGATTACGTACTGATTTCAATCCCATAGAACGTCATATTAATTCAGATTTTCGATTTAGATCGATATTTGCGTTTGTGATCAAGTTTTGAATCCGATTTGATTTTCTTAATATTCGATATATTTTGCTGTAAAACGTGGTTAATCTTGTGTTTGTTCATATTAAGAACTAAGAAACGAGTGATTATCTAGAATTTCAGCACCTAACTTGAACATCTCGGTCGAATCTGGAATTTTCACTGTTACATTGAACTTGACTGTTCTTCGATCGGTTTTTCGATCGAAAAACTTGGCTCAAAAATTAATTTTTCGAATAAGTTTGCAGCCGAGAAATTTTTCGATGACAAACATTGTTCTCGTGTGTTTTACTCAAATATTAGACTCGAAAAACATTATTTCGATAATTAGTTTTTCGATTCATATATAAATATCTTTTTCGAGCGTAATAAAGCGTATTTTTTTTCGACGGATACTGTTTTCGCTAAATAAATATCTAATTTTGACTCGAAAAACTTGTAATAGTAAAACAAGATTTTCGATCATTTAAAATTTTGAGTCAAAATTTAGCGAAAACATATTTCGATCGAATAATTCACACTCGAAAAACTCTTAGTCAACAATTTGAGTCAAACTTCACGAAAAAAATTTCGGTCATGCTTAATTTTTCGATTACAAATTTTTCAACAAAGGTATTTGCGATCAACAATTATTCGACAAACTACTTTTCGACAGGATATTTACTCTGCAAAACTCTTAAGTTCGAAAAATAATTTTGGATAATTACAACGAAAAACTTATACAATCGAAAATATTTTTCGATTATAGGTTCGAAATTTTTCTAATCGAAAACCTTATTGCTCGAAAAAAATTTCGATCACTGTTCAAACAAGCACACATTTTACACTATTTTGAAAGAAACAAAATTCGTAATTTTTAAAACTTACGAAAAATATTTATCTCCGATTTATCTTCTACGATAATCAAAATTTTCATTCTAAAATTCAAAATTCTTTAGCTAAATTTTGAAATATCACTTCTCATATCAAATATTTTTCGAAATCAAAACAATTTCTCTTCAACAACCGAAACATAGGTTCGAAAGAGAAATTGCTTAAAGTACAAATCAAACATTACTAACGAAGTTTGTCACTTGTGAAGCATTTTTACCATTTCAATTCCAAACTTTCACGAAGATCCTACCAATAACTACAAATGAATGCTTACTCAGTCGGAAACGACGTTCGCCCTCCAATTCTACGAAGAGGCGAATACACCGTTTGGAGAAGCCAATTCTTTAACTTCTTGGAAACTAAAGATCAAGCTACCAATTTGATAGCTTCTCTTCAAGAAGGTCCCGCTCAATTTTGACTCATCCAAGAAGGTGATGCCACCAAAAATCCTCCCATTCCCGCCACTAGAAGACTCAAAATTCCTAGTGAATACATCGAGGGGGAGCGATTAAGAGCAAAAGCGGATTTAGGAGTTAAAACTTTCCTAGTGCAAGAAATTTCTAACGACATCTGTATGCAAATTGATAGTCTATCTAGTGCAAAATCTATGTGGGATGAACTCCACAAAATGATGCAAAGAACCGAAGTCGGAGTCAAAGCCAAGAAAACCAATATTCTCACGGCTTACGACTCATTCAAAGCAAAGTCGGAGGAAAATGTTTATGAACTCTACCAACGCTATCTAACTCTTCTCAATGAAATGAGGAAGATAGAAATTTCAAGACCAGCATGAGGTCAATATCCGATTTCTCTCTTCTCTTCAACCGGAGTGGAAGAAAATATTCATGCAAATCCGTCAAAACAAGGATTTGGACGAAATGGATATCCATGCCGTCTTTGATAATCTCGCTCAACACGAAGAAGATATATGCGAGATACAAAAAGAACATAAGGGCAAGCAGGTCGAAGACTCTATAGCTCTAGTCTCTGAAAGAAAAACGAGTCGATCTCGCAAGGATAAAAGCATCAAGTTGCCTAATTCTTCAGAAGATGAAAACGATTCCGAATCGGACTCTGAGCCAGACATGAAGGAGTTCAAGAAACAATTGGCTCTCATTACTAAAATGATGAGCAAAAAGTTTTATAAAAAGAAATCCTCCTTTATCAAGCTCCAAGCACAAGGAAAGCCCGGCCGAGTCGTCAGAATTTAAAAACGCCAAAGAACCACAAAAGTGCTACAATTGTGGAAAGATATGGCACTTTTCCAGAGAATGCAAACTTCCCAAGAAAAAGGACGCCAACTACTACTCCAAAAAATTCAAACTAACTAAACAAAAAGAGGCTAGAGTAGCTCTGATGGCGGAACACGAGCATTGGCTGAAAGACACCACAGATTCTGAAGAAGAAAATCTTTCTCTAATGACATACCTCGACGATGCATCAAACGATAACTCATCAAGGAGGTCAGATGATGAAGAAAAAGCATCCACATGATCACAAGAGGTAACGGTGCCTAATTCCACATTATTAAACATGTTAGAATCTTTACAAATTAAGTATTCTAACATGAAGAATGAGCGGAAAAGTAAAAAGGAATTAGAAGAAAGACTAGCACTTAGTGAAAATAATTTTCAAAAGCAATTAGATAGAATGATTCACTTAGATATTCTCTTATCTAATGCTAAAGAAATCATAACTAGTCTTGAATCTAGGATAGCTACCTCTGAAATAAAAATAAGTTATCTTAATAAGACTCTTAACGATTGTCAGAGAGTTTTAGAAATTTTTAGAAATAATTTTAAGGAAATCTCTGATGAACGTAAGAAGCTTTACTCTAGGATTAAAACTTTAGACGATCTTCTTACAAAAAGGGGGCAAACGGATCAGACTATATTTCTAAATCAACCTCTTGATATAGAATTTTATAATCCTAAAGAAGACTTAGGTTTTAACAATCTCTGTAACTTGAAAAAGGTCAATGTCAAACAGTTATATGATATCAAGTATATGGGATTAGGATTAACCTCTCTAATGGCCTTTACTAATTCTTCCAAATAAATGCCTTAGAAGAATCTAAACGAAAAGCCACTAATAGGACTTATATCCCCTTTGACTACATCGAATTGAATAATAGTTACAATACACGGGAAATTAACATGTCTAGTGATTATAATTCAATATATCCTTTAGAAGATCTTCCTAAAGTTCAGGAAGAAAATAGTGATCATTTTCAAAATTCTATTTTCTGTTATATTCATGTTATAATTAAAAAAATAGCTGATTTAAACGATTCCTTAGAAACAGAAAGAAAGAATTTCAAAGCTGAAAATAATGAGCTTTTATTGGAGATTCCTAATCTTAAAACTTCCTCAATTTTTAAATCTTGTCCTGATTTTGCTTAGAAAGAAAAACCATTAAATAAGGACAAGATCAAATCTAAGAAAACACCTCCCATTATTTTACAAAATATTTTAAAAGAAGAAAAATCTTCTTTAAAAAGTGTAAAGGGAGGTAAAGAATCCTTAAATGCTTCAAAAAGGAAAAAGATTTTTTCTAACTCTTTTTCTACTCCATCCACAAGTAGAGTAGAAAAGAGGTGAAGCATGCTAGGGAAAGAGTGCCTAGGATAGAATTTCATAAGAAAAATAATAGAAATGATTTATTTTCAAAATTTTCTTTTGTATCAAAAACTATGGACACTCGTAAAAAGACAGTCATTTCTGATTTTAATGTTGTTGCTTCCACTTATGTGTTAAAGCCTATTAATTTTGAAACCACAAATTTTGAAATCGGCTCTAAAAAACAAAAACCATCATTCTAAGACAAAGGCATATCTAAGTCTCGTAGGAAACAAGATCCGGCTATAAAGAAAGCTTATAGAGACTAGCTAGAGAAAATATTTCTCATGCACTAAGACTAATAAGACATTTGTCCGTGCTGAAATTAACATCCCATGTAAAGTTCAACCTCAATGGGTTCCCGAAACACCATCTAGGCCAATGCAAGCCGAAAAGGCCAAATTGCATAAAAAGGTACCACTTAAACCAACTAATACCAAGTTGGTTTGTGTACCTAAAAGTATAAATAGTTTATGAACCAAAAATGAACAAACCTTACCTATCAAATCTGCTAATCCGAAAGGACCCATTACTAAGTGGGTACCTAAGTCTCTCTAAAATTTTTCTATGCAGATCCATCATGTGTGGTACTTAGATTCCGGTTGCTCCACACACATGATGGGAAATCAAGAACTGTTGAGCAACTATCAAGACCGTTACAACGGAAAAGTCAGATTTGGCAACAACGACTCAGCTCCAATACTAGGCTTTGGAGATATTCTACTGCAGAATCTGACGATTAAAGATGTCTCTTACGTCAAAGGTCTTAAACACAATCTGTTCAGCATAGGACAATTCTGTGACAAAAGATTTCAAGTGGTGTTTCTAGCTGATCAGTGCAGAATATTTAATAGTCAGAATCAAGAACTTCTAACAGGATCACAAAGATCAAATCTATACGCCATCAATCTGACAACAGTCCTTCGACAGCTGTTTGCCTCATCTCACATACTACAATCAAGAGGAAGAGCTTATGGCATCAACGTCTGTCTCATCTAAATCTCAAAGCTCTACACAATCTCTCTATCAAAAAGTTGGTACACGGTCTACCAACGATTTCCATACATCAAGAGCATAATTGTTCGGCTTGCCAAATGGGAAAAATGAAGCTAGCATCACACAAACTCAAGCAAGTTGCTTCTACATCTCGACCCTTGGAATTACTTCACATGGACCTTTGTGGACCAATGCGTACACAAAGTATCAGCGGTCGTAAATATGTGTTAGTAATTGTCGACGATTATTCCCGCTACACATGGACAAGATATCTTCGAACAAAATATGAGACTAGAGACTTGATAATCAGCTTTGTGAATACGACTCAGAATCTCCTGCAAAAGAAAATCCAAGTAATCCAGACTGATAACGGAACTGAATTCAAGAATCAACGTCTCAGAAATTACTATCAGTCACTTGGAATTATTCAACAATTTTCAGCCGCTAAAACGCCTCAACAAAATGGTATCGTAGAACGGAAGAACCGGACTCTAGTTGAAGCTGCAAGAACAATGCTGATCCATTCCGGTCTCCCTCATTTTCCATGGGCTGAAGCAGTGAGTACCGCGTGCTTTACGCAAAATAGGACGATTATTCACAAACGCTTTGAAAAGACGCCGTATGAAATAATAAATCAAATGATTCCGAATATCTCATTTTTCAAAGTATTCGAATGCAAATGTATTGTGGCCAACGATCGGAAGCATCGAAGCAAGTTCGACCCTAAAGCATTTGAAGCCGTCTTTGTTGGATATTCATCCACGTCTAAAGCATATCGCGTCTACATTAAGTCTTCGCATACTATTTTTGTAATACCCGTAAATTTAATTATGGGATTTTGTTGTAATTAGTAGTATAATATTTTAATTAAGAAATTTGGTATATAAAATTATATGGAATATATTACGTAAAAATAATAAGATAAGAATAAGATTTGGACCGAAATAATATTCGGTCAAAATAATATTATACTCGGCCCAACATGACTCGGCCCACTAGAAATCCGGCCCATTAAACAATTTTGACACAAATCGTTTATGATCCATAGATTACTTAACTTGAGGGAAATAAATTGCTTAATTCAAAAGGAATAATTGTCACCTACTTGTCATTTGTCTACTAAAACACGCAAGGGGACTTAGGATAAGAAAGAGATATTCCATTCACTAAACACATTGGAAACTAACGTAGAAAGAAGATAGAGGAACTTCAGCAGAAAACGCTCTCGAAAGGTATGAAGTTTATAATTATATTTTTGGGTTGCTATGAGTTATTTCTATAGTTAACAAAATCTTGTGTAGTTAGAAATTATAATTTCGAAAGCAGTTTCTGATGTACGAAAGTAGGTGTCAAGACAGTTTCGAGTTTTTGGATCATTGTGATTTCGTTTGAAATAAATTCGGTCTTTTAAAGCTTTGAAATTATCAGATTTCGGTAAGCTATATCCTTCGTAAAGTTGAAAATTTTCGATTTTATTAACTTTAAAAATTTCGACTCCTTAAATAATAAAAGCCGACTTGAAGAAATTTTTTGGGTTTAATGTTGGATCGAAAATTTTAAAAAAAAAATTCGACCCTTTATAGGAAAATTCGACCCTAGCTTTATTTTCAAGAAAATTCGACTCTTATAACTTCTGTAAAAAATTCGACTCACTTACATGTTATTAAGAAATTCGACCCTTTTTGGATAAATTCGTCCCAAATGGTATTTTTCGACCCAAAGTACATTTTTTTAACCCCCAACCTTATTTTTCGACCCAAATAGGCTTTTTCGAGTCTAATATTATTTTCGGATAAAATTACGATTTTCGATATTTTAGGATTTTCGATTACTAGAAATTTATATATATTATATTTTATTTGTCAGTGATTCGACGAGTTAGGATATTTGCGACTTTTAGCTGATTTCACCTTATCGGGAGGACAGGTAGGTGAAACCCACCTACAATACGTAAACATTATGTATGTTTTATATGTTACGGATCGTAGGTGAAACTCACCTACGATACGTAAATATTATGTGCTATATGTGATTCGATGTTTTACGTGATTGTGCCACGTACATTTTATACTGATCATGTTTCAAGTGATATTTCGTATATCATGCCATGTGCATATTCACGACAGGGTGAGAGATGATGTGATTGATGATATCGATGTGCGGGGTAGAGTGAGATGACTCTTAGAGGAGTCCAGGTTGGGCTCGTGTAGCACCTAGTGGGAGACAGGCGTGAACGACCTGTCTACCCGGGCGTGAACGTCCCGGGGTGCAAACCACCGATTGTGATATTATTATTCGGGCGTGAACGTCCCGACGTCAGGAGTGAACGTCCTGACGATTATGTGTTGCGGGCGCTCGATAGAATGATATTGGCGTGAACGTCCAATTGACTGTAGGGTTATATTACCGCGAGACTCGAGTGTGGCTAACTCGGTAGTCTGTGTGCGCGCGTGGGTGCTGAGCCTAACCTAGGGCCATGAGTGTATGATTCGTGATTTATGATATGAGATGGGATTGTGAGAAAAGAAAGAGCGTGCATTTCATGTGTGAGATTGGGATTGGGATTGGGATTGAGCGTACACATGCATACATGCATGGTTATTACCTACTGGGCAATTGCTCAGTTTACGTGTTGTAGGTACCGAGTCTGACGCCGATACGCGTCAAGACTGAGGCTGGCAGGCGGCGGTGCTCCACGGACTTTTGAGGGCGGGGCGGTACATGGATGTGACCTGTGGAGCGACGTTAGGGGTTTGATACTTTTGACATTTTGGGACTTCGGCCTTTGTACAGACCGACGGTGTCGAATGATATATGATGTTACTGTAAATTATTGGTCTTCCACGACTTACGTTGCGAAAATCCGCCGCTAATCTTAGTTAGAAAACGAGGGTTGTCACAATTTTGGAAAGCTACAACGTCACTTTTTAAGAAGTGATCGAATTGGCTTCTAAACAAAACAGTTCAGAACAAAGTCAACAACTTCCTACAACTTCTACCTCAAAGTCAAAAGAAGCAATTCCCGCCGACCTAGAAGATTTAGATTCTCTATTTGAACATTTTTATCGAAACGAGTCTCAAATGTCTGCTTTGTCTCATTCAATACCAAGCAGTGCTCCTTCTCCCTCTACGGAAGAAATTCTAATTGAGGCTCCCAATCCTCAGACTCCAACAAATGTTCAAGAATCTCCTAATTCTGAATCTTCAACTATTGTTGCAGCTCCTACAAATACAGATGAGGAAATTCCTTCCAATTCAACCTCAGAATTGAATTTTCCAACTGCAAATGATCAACCCATCAATTCAGGAAGTCTCGATCTACAAATCAATGATGGATCTACTTCGATTCTTCCTCACGAATGCAAGTGGACTCGAGCTCATCCTATCGACCAAATTATCAAGGATCGTTCAAGTGGAGTACGCACTAGGACGTATACACAAAGCGGATTATCCACATTCTTCTTAAGCCAAAACGAACCAATTAAGATTACCGAAGCTCTTAAAGACCCGAATTGGGTAATCGCAATGCAAGATGAACTCAACTTATTCGAGCGTCTACGAGTTTGGACATTAGTTCCTCGACCGCAAGACAAAACAATAATTGGAACTACATAGGTTTTCAAGAATAAGAAGAACGAGAACGGTGAAGTAATCAGGAATAAAGCATGACTCGTAGCCAAGGGGTACAATGAATAAGAAGGTATTGACTACGACGAGACGTATGCTCCGGTTGCTCGTATCGGAGCTATTCGATTATTTCTGGCATACGCGGCTCATAAAGACTTCGAAGTCTATCAATGGACATCAAAACCACCTTTCTCAATGGCGTTTTAAAAGAAAAAGTCTACGTCGCTCAACCCGACGGGTTTGTGCACGAGAATCATCCTGATTATGTCTATCGATTGGAAAAAGCTCCCTACGGACTAAAACATGTCCATCGTGCTTGGTATGATGTTTTGAGCGAATTTCTAGTCAAGTCCAACTTTATAAGAGGAACAATCGATATGAGACTTTTCATCAAAAAGCAAGGCAAGGACTTGATGATCGTTCAAGTTTACGTTGATGACATCATTTTCGGCTCGACGAATGAACGTCTCTGTCACAAATTTGGTGAGCTCATGAAGACCAAATCCGAGGTGAGCTTAATGGGAGAACTCCAATTCTTTCTTGGACTACAAGTAAAGCAACTCAAAGATGGAAACTTCATCAGTCAAACCAAATATATCAAAGATATTCTGAAGAGATTTAATCAAGACAAGAGCACACCGATGAATACTCCCATGTCAACAAACTGCAAAAGTAGATGTTGATCCGTCTGGAAAAGCAGTCAACATCACAACCAATCGGAGCATTATCGAATCTCTTCTCTACTTGACGTCCAGCCGACCCGACATCATGTTCGCCACTTGCCTCTGTGCTCGTTTTCAAGCTGACCCAAAGGAGTCCCACATGCATGCAGTCAAACGAATTCTACGCTATCTAAAGGAACTCCACACTTAGGGCTATGGTATCCAAAAGATACGGATTTTCGATTAATTGGCTATACTGACGCTGATTATGCAGGTTGTCGAATGGACAGAAAAAGCACGTCTGGCGGAGCACAATTTTTAGGCAAAAAGTTGGTCTGTTGGTCCTCAAAGAAGCAAAATTGCATGTCAACCTCGACGGCCGAGGCGGAGTACGTCGCGGCTGCCAACTGTTGCTCGCAAGTTCTATGGATGCGGACACAACTACGCGATTACGGGTTTAAATTTAATAACATTCCCATTTACAGTGATTCGCAAAGTGCTATTGACATTACTTGCAATCATGTTCATCATTCACGCACGAAACACATAGATATTCGATATCATTTTATGAAAGATCATGTAGAAAAAGGCACTATAGATATGTATTTTGTAAAAACGGAGCTTCAACTTGCCGACCTATTCACTAAGGCATTGGATGAAAAACGATTCCAATTCCTTATTGCTAAGTTAGGTATGTTGAATCTCAGTCTTACTTGAAATGTGCTTTACATATGCTTTGCGTGACTCTACCCCTTTTTATGACGATAATTTTGCCTATTTTGAAATATTCACAAATATATTTCTTTGATATATGATTAAGTTCTTTGTCTAAAAATTCATGTGACCTTCTTTTATTCAAATATCCTAGTTTGTTTCACTAGACATAAAGCCACATCTATATGTGAGAATTTGAACCTCAACATTTTTATTCTTGAGTGTGTCACACTTCAAATGACTATCTTTTGGTTTGTACTTCATAGCTTCATTCTTGCTTTTGTGTTAGTTCGTCATGAAAATGATAAGGGCAAATTATGAAATACCTCACTTAGCCCAAATTATAAATCCTTTACTTTTACCTCTAGATATCCACTTTGAGCCTTCTCCGATATTCTTTTTCTTATGAAACCCAATCAAGCCTTCAACATTATCCCTAAGTTTTGGGGTTACTCAATCAAGAAAAAAGAGGGGGAGAAAAAGATATACTAGTCATAATCATTATAGAAGAGAAACACGGATCTCGCTGTGAACTTCTCCTAGATAATCTCGTATACTCATAGAAGAGAAGCATCTCGAACTGAACTTCTCTAACGATAATCTAGATCATATAAATAGAGAAAACGAGAAGAGAAGCACAACCTTGGGTTCGAATTCCATAACTGTGGAACCTTCGAAAGGAACACGGTCTCGGCCCAACATCTCTCAAAGCTTTGTAAAGAAGACGAGACTCATCTCCAGCAAGCGCAGAAGAAAAGAAAAGCTAAAGGATCAGAAATGAATTTCAAAAAAAGGGACCCTGGAATTGAAGAATTTTTAAGATCACTAATCCAAAAATTATCCTACCCTTTTAGTCATGGTCTAAAAATAATCTCTTCAAAGTCGCTTTGATTCAAAATGATGAACTTTCACTTATTAAGTTGATTAAATATGCTACGATAACAATTAACTGATATAATTTTGTCGTGATGATATGAGTGATATATCTACTAAATATCTCCTTGATAAAAATAAATTGAGTGCTATGAGCGAAACTTGCGAGAGTTGTCAAAATGATTCATACTATGATCTTAGAATATTAGTTTAGTCACATGATTTGACGACAAATTCTTATTTTATATGTCATGAGAAATTTTTGTGTGATAATGTTCAAAAATGTCCAATTGACCCCAAAACAAAATTTTATGATAAAAATATTTTTTATTATTACAAATATTGTTCGCACATTTTAAATGCATTAATACATCCATTGGCTCAGAATTGATAAATGCGAAATTTTCTTGAAAAACGCAAAATTTTAATGAATCTATGTTGAATTGCTTAAATGCGTTACTTGTATTTAAATAGTAAATTTTCATATGCCAAATTGTACTAAATATGTGCTTAAATGACGAAAAGTTCAAACGTGCATTTGTTGAAAGGGATTTTTATATGAGAATTTGTTATTATCTCCTATATGATTTACTTGTAAAACATGACTTTAATATTTTTTCTAAGTATCACAGAAAATTTCGTGCTAATCGGAGGAGTCAAGTGTTGAATTTCATCAACATTGGGAGATAATTGCATTTCTTTCAGAAATACAGGGATCATTATGCAATTTACTTTTGGGTTAATCCATAAAAGATTAAATTTTTGTTTAATCAGACCTGAAATTTAACGAAAGCCTAAAACATTTTTTACGGCCCAAAGTATTTTTACCTTACCCGATCGTAAAGTATTAATACCATTTTATCGATCGAAAACTCACTCACACTCAACTCATTTCACTCGAAAAAAATTTCGACTTCCGAAAACCAACTTTGAACTCACTTCGGCGATTTCAACACAACCTCTCACTCTTCAGAAATTTTTCATATACTTCGCCAATTTCGAAGTTATAAACACGTTTCGAATCACTTTCCGGTAAAAAACAAACGATTCACAAACAGTTTCTCAAAAATATTTGCAGAAATGTTATTTTGATACTTTTTCGACTAAAAACGATTTTAAACTCTCAAATCAACGTGTTTAAACTCGACTGTTTGGGTTAAAATCATGATATTTGGATTCGCAACTGTTTTCTGAACGTTCCGAATCCAGATTAACTCATGATTTACCCAAAAATCGAAATTTACGTGTTACGCGTTTAGTGTTTGATTTGAAAATTTTTCGATCGAAAGTTCTTTATTGCAAACAGTGTCGTCGAAAAACTTTTGTTTTCGTTAAGTTTTATTCGATCGCAAAACTCAGCGTCGAAAACTTTTTGTGTTCGATATATTTTAATTCGATCGTAAAACTTCGCGGCGAAAACTTAATTTTCTGATTAAATTTTATTCGATCGCAAAAATAAGCGGCGAAAACTTTAAGTTTTTCGATATTCTTTTATTCTATCGCAAAACTATGCGGCGAAAAACTTACGTTTTCCGACAACTTTTTATTCGATCGCAAAATTACTCAGCGAAAACTATTATTTTCGACAACATTTTGTTCGATCGTAAAAGTCATCGGGGAAAAACTTGAGTTATTCGATACATTTTTATTCTCGCAAAAATTAATGATCTAATAAATTGTCACTCGAATAAAAACACGCTGAGAAGACTTAGAAAATTTTTCAAGTTTTTCTCTATGACTTAGAAAATTTTCGATCACAAAACTTAACGTTCGAATAAATTCCCGATCGAATAAAAGTACGCTAACAAGACTTAGCAAATTTTTCAGCTTTTTCAATAAGTCTTTCAATTATCAACTCTAACACTTTGATAATTTTTTAAAAATTCTCTAAGTAATCTTTGTCATTCACATGTAATTCAATCTATTCGCATTTAAAATTGTCCATCTAATGAATTTTTTTTTTCATACTTTACAGAAATGGCAACTCCAAATTACCCACGATAACAACTACCAGCTGGACCTTGCTACATTTCGGTGTCCGGATGAAGTTATCATCTCCATCCTCAAAGGACACCCTTTATGGCCAGTTTCGACAATGACCTCCACCGTATCAATCGTCTATCTCCAGCAATTCTGGGGAAGTATGCAGAGTCATGTCAATGGCGATAACGTGGAATACATGTCAAAAATCAATACAAGACATGTCGCCCTGAACAAGAACCTCATGGCATGGTGCTCGATCTCCCGCACCACGAACACTACGATCAACTTCCAACAGACGCGGAGATCGTGGAAGACATGCTCCGGATGAGATACAAGCCCCCGCTGACCAAACTGGCAAATTATCAAAACAGCGGGATCTCACATCCGTGGAGGACCTTGTTCGGCATAATCAATAAATGCATCTCCCCAAAACAATCCGGCTTCGACAAGGCGAACAGGAATATCCTTCGCATCTGCCATGGAGTGGTTTTCTCATAGAAATACGACGTGGCCCAGCTGATATGGAATGATCTAGCGGACCAAAATACGTCAAAGGGAGACCAAGTCGAAGGCGAAGTACCTCCCATACATACGGTGGTTCCCGATGCTAATCTCACATTTTATGGACGTTCATCCAGAGATCCCAAGACTACACCGGTTGGAGCATACATCCCACCTCGCCTTCGCTTCTTTCACAACCCAAACGCAGCCGACCTAGCCCTCCAACCGATTCTGATCCCATTGGAGCTGCTCAGCCTAGCTGATCCAACGGACGAGGACTATCAGGACTACTGTCAGAATAACTCCATCACGGAGTGGTACGGGCCG
This sequence comes from Linderniella brevidens, assembly GCA_004919715.1. Classification (NCBI taxonomy): domain Eukaryota; kingdom Viridiplantae; phylum Streptophyta; class Magnoliopsida; order Lamiales; family Linderniaceae; genus Linderniella; species Linderniella brevidens. Next base: position 13,648,902 of record SWDC01000148.1, read on the forward strand.
TGGATCAAGCTCCGGCGCCTTCTCAAAGGGAATCTCTGGTGGAAATAACCGAGCCCGAAGCTGCGGCTCAGGAGACAGAGACACCAGCCGTCGAGCCCGAAGGTGTCCCTCAAGATGTATCTCCTGAGGCCACTGAATCGGATGAAGAGTACAGACTCCAAAGAAGGGGCTCTCGCCGACAGCAACCATCGGCCCCGTCTGTATCTGCTTCAATACTACCGGCTTCGGCGTCAACTTCTCCACCGACAAAGGATCAGCCAACCGTACAGATTCAACCTGAATCTGTTTCAATACTCATAGAGGTGATACCTATTGTATCATCTAAAGGATTGGGTGGAAGCCCTATTGGACCCCCGATATCTTCGGAGCAAACAATAGGCCAACCCATTGAAGTGGTGACTTCAGGGTTGATAACTGATGTCCCTAGACGTTCCGGAACCTGAAGACATGTTCCAAGCGGCACATCGGAAATCTTTTCCGATGTTGTGACAGTAGAGCGCCTCACTGGGCCCACTACACAGGTGATTGTGACGGAGCAACGCTTACAAGAAGCACTTTCCACAGCCATCTCTTCTCTAGATTATCGTTTGATGGACAGAATGCTCCAGGCCATTGAGACTTCCAAAAGGGATACCGGGAAAACACCAGTCTCTGAGGCCGCTCCGTCTCCTCACCACCTCTAACCACCACCATACACATCCCCATACAACCCACCCTCACCACCCCAACTCCATCGCCTTCACTCATCAACCCCTATACCATCCCGATCACCCAGCTTCATGATATACTCATCTCCCGACTCCTTGCCTTAGAGACCAGGATCCCCGCCGAGGAGAGTCTCTACAAAAGGCTGATCGATGAACCTGAGCCGCCCGCCCAAACAAGGTGCCGAGAAGAAAGCTCCCGCACTAAAAGAAGATGATGATCCCGATGATTCGGATCGTCGTGAGGGGAAGAAAAGGCAACGAACCACACGTGGCGGCCGTGGTTTGAGTCGAGAGCAACCAACAAAGACTTAAGAAGCTGGAGGATCATCCTCAAATCCACCAACAACACAACCCACAACCCGCCAACAAACTACATCTCCCACCATATCCAACACACTACCTCCCTCTCCTACAAATCCAAATCCAATCCCGATATCTAACCTCCTCCAAGGCCAACCAGAAGCAGTTGTCTACGATCCACATCTGATCGTAGATGATTATATCTTAAACGAGAAATGGATGACGCAATGGGAACTAGAGGAAGCTGCTCAAGCTCGAATCTTCAACGTCAGATATTTCTTACAACAAGCTTCCGTGGACTTGGTGCTACTTGAAGATGAAGAACTTCAAGAAGGCGAGAACTACAATTCTGCTCTCCCAAAACTACCAGAAATGATCAGGCACAGAGTCGACTCTCCTCCCCGCTTATCAAAAGGGACAGTCAGAGTCGAGACACCGTGGGAGAATATCAGGATTGAAGTCCCGTTTATTGAAGATATTAGAAAGCACATATGGAGGGCTCCTAGCCGGGTAAAGAAGCTCAACGAACTAAACCTACGTGGTATCTCACATTGGAAAGAAAATAGAGCACATCTTCATGCTCAACTATCTTGGTCCAGATCGAAGTGGCATCCCAACGGATCAACTGAAGAAAAACTTCAGGGACAAGCCATCGATCCTCCAACTTGTGGAGGTTTCGCATTCGATTCCCTACCCCAATCTACCAAATTTAGCGAGCGGACATCAACCGCACTCGAGAAGAGATAGATGAGAGCTATCTCCCCTTCCTTCCACCGGATGAGGTCTACCGTCTATATCAGATGTACAAAAAAAATATCAGACGCCCTCAGGATATATCAAGACAGAAGGACTCGAGGGATTGAAGAGATTCATGGTGCGGCAGATCAAGTATCACACCGCACACGACCTTCAAATTGCTTCAGAGAACAATATGAAGAAACATGGAGTCTCCACTCATGAAGGGCTTCCCACTCAATGACTTTCCCGAGAACTACATATTCAAGAAATCTGGCCTCGCCATAACTTATCGGAATCCAATCATTGGAAAGAAGAGAGCTATGATGAAGACAGAAATCCACAAGTTCTGTGGCGGGACGTTGAAGCTAGTGAGGAAGAACATCCAGAAAAGATTCGAAGAGATCACTGAAGAGACGATCTTCGAGGATCTTGGTGAAGAAGAGGCCCCACTTTTAAATGAGCTTCTAGATGCGATTAATGAGAGGTTGGAGCTGAGGAATGTTGTTCGACATTATGAGACAGCATTGGGATTACGGAAATCATTCTATGCCCGACAAGGATAAATGGAGCATAAACGAAGACAAGCACAAAGGGGGGAGATTGAAGAGACTTTAGAATTGGGCTTTATAAACCATGTAAATAGGTATAAATACAATGTACACTATCAAAATCAAGATAGAAGTTCATTTTTCAGAAAAATACAAGCATTGAATTTACATTCTAAGAGAGAGAGAATAGCTATCGAGAAACACTCTCTCTCAAGATCTTCAAAGAAGATATTCGACCGAATGTATTTTGTAAGATTTATCATTCGAATATCTAGAATTCGTGCTTAGATCGATTGGTAGTTGATATATGAGGACCTAACAAACCCTGTCAGAAATTTTGTGATCTAATGAAGACCAAATTCGAGATGAGCTTAATGGGCGAACTCCAATTCTTTTTTGGATTACAAGTCAAGCAACTCGAAGATGGAATATTCATCAGTCAAATCAAGTATATCCGAGATATTCTGAAGAGATTTAATCAAGACAAGAGCACACATATGAATACTCTCAGGTCAACAAACTGTAAATTGGATGTTGATCCTTCTGGCAAGGCAGTCAACATCACAACCTATCGGAGTATTATCGGAACTCTTCTCTACTTAACTTCGAGCCAACCCGACATCATGTTCGCCACTTGCCTCTGTGCTCGTTTTCAAGCTGACCAGAAGGAGTCTCATATGCACGCGGTCAAGCGAATTCTACACTATCTCAAAGGAACTCCCAACTGAGGGCTATGGTATCCTAAAGACACTAATTTTAGATTAATTGGCTATACTGACGCTGATTATGCAGGTTGTCGAATGGACAGAAAAAGCACGTCTGGCGGAGCACAATTTCTAGGCGATAAGTTGGTCTGCTGGTCCTCCAAGAAACAGATTTGCGTGTCAACATCGACGGCCGAGGCGGAGTACGTCGCGACTGCCAGCTGTTGCTCACAAGTTCTATGGATGCGGTCACAACTACGCGATTACGGGTTTGAATTTAATAACATTCCCATTTATAGTGATTCTCAAAGTGCTATTGCCGTTACTTGCAATCATGTTCATCATTCACGCACGAAACACATAGGTATTCGCTATCATTTTATAAAAGATCATGTAGAAAAAGGCACTATAGATACGTATTTTGTTAAAATGGAGCTTCAACTTGCCGACTTATTCACTAAGGTATTGGATGAAAAACGATTCCAATTCCTTATTGATAAGTTAGGCATGTTGAATCTCAATCTTACTTGAAATGTGTTTTTACGTGCTCTATTATGCTTCTTTCTATATGATATTCTATGTGCTTCTTGATATTTCTTGATTATCTTGCGTGATACTATCTTTCAATTTTTTATATATATCCATACAAAAAGATAAATAAAAATAAAATAGTATATATATAATAATAATAACTGGAAATAAAATAAAAAAATGGGGGAAGACGATAATTTTGCCTATTTTGAACTACTCACAAAAATATTTCTCTGATACATGATTAGTTCTTTGCTTAAAAATTCATCTGACATTCTTTTATTCAAATATCTTCGTTTGTTTCACTAGACACAAAGCCACATCATATATGTGTGAGAATTTGAGCATCGATATTTCTTTTTTGAGTGGGTCACACTTCAGAAGTCTATCTCTTGATTTGTACTTCGTAGCCTCATTCTTGCTTTTGTGTTAGTTTGTCATGAAAATGATAAGGGCAAAATTAGGAAATTCCTCGCATGGCCCAACTTATCAATCCTTTACTATTTTCTCTAGAGTTCCCTTTGAGCCTTCTCCGACATTCTTTTTCTTTTGAAACCCGATCAAGCCTTCCACCATATTCCAACGTTTGGGGATTGCTCAATAAAGAAAAGAGAGGCTGAAAAATAAGATGCACATGATGAACTTCTCACAATCATTCTAAAAGAGAAACACGGATCTTGCCGTGAACTTCTCCTAGATAATCTCGTATACTCCTAGGAGAGAAGCACCTAGAAGTGAACTTCTCCAACGAAAATCTAGATCTTTTATTGAGAAAACGAGAAGAGGAGCACGACCTTGGGTTCGAATTCCATAACTGTGAAACCTTCGAAAGGAACACGGTCTCAGCCCAAAAACAAAAGAAGATCTCATCTCTCAAAGCTTCGTAAAGCAGAAGAGTTTCATCTTGAACAAGTACAGAAGAAAAGAAAAGAAAAAGGAGCACTAATGAATTTCAAAAGGGCCCCTGGAATTGAAGAATTTTTAAGCTCACTAATCCCAAAAATATCCTACCCTTTTAGCCATAGCCTAAAAATAATCCCTTCAAAGTCCCTTTGATTAACTTTCACTTGGTAAGTTGATTAAATACTACGATAACAAATCAATTGATATAATTTTGTCGTGTTGATCTGAGTGATATATCTACTAACTATTTCCATGATAAAAATAAAATGAGTGATATGAGCGAAACTTGCGAGCGTTGTCGAAATGATTCATACTTTGATTTAACAGCAAATTAGTATTCTATATGTCATGAGAAATTTTTGCGTGATAATGTTCAAAATGGACAATCTTACCCCAAAACAAAAATATTTTTGAAAAACTTTGTTTGAAAATATTTTCGACCATTTTACATCAATTGGTTCAGACTTGATAAAATGCGAAATATTTGAAAAACGCAAAATTTTCATGAATCTATGTTGAATTGCTTAAATGCGTTACTTGTGCTTATGTAGTAAATTTTCATATGCAAAATTGTATTAATTATGTGCTAAATTGCCGAAAAGTTAAACGTGCATTTGTTGAGGGGGAGTTTACATGAATTTTTTTTTTATCTCCTAAATAATTTACTTGCAAACACGACTTCTAATATTTTTTTTAAGTATCACAACATATTTCGAGCTCATCCGAGGAGTCAAGTGTTGAATTTCATCACAATTAAGAGATAATTGCATTTATTTCAGAAGTACAGGGAGCTTTATGCAATTTCTTTTTGGGTCACAAGTAAAAGATTAAATTTATTTTTCGTTAAATCAGACTTCATTTTTAACGAAAGCCGAAAATAGTTTTTTCGGCCCAAAGCCCTTTAAACTTTACTTGATCGAAAGGTATTAATATAACTTTTTCGATCGAAAAACTCATTCTCACGCAACATCACACAGTCGAAAAACATTTCGGATTCCAAAACCTCTTCGGCGATTTCATAAAAACTCTTCTATCTTCATCGATTTCCGTCAAAACTCGCCGAATTCGAAGGTAGAAACCCGTTTCGGATCATATTTCCGTTCAGAAACACACGAATCGCGACAAGTTCTCAAAATCATTTGAAGAAAATTTTTACTTCGCAACTGATTTCTGATCATTCCAAGTCAAGATTAACTCATGATTTACCCAGAAACCGTCATTTGCATTTTTCAGTGTATACTGTTTGATTTCAAATTTTTTCGATCGAAAATGTTCTTATCGCAAACTGTGCATCGAAGAACTTTAGCTTTCGTTAAGTTTTACTCGATCGCAAAACTCATCGGCGAAAACCTTGTGTTTTCGATATGTTTTTTATTCGATCGTAAAACTTTGCGGCAAAAACTTAAGTTTTCGGTAAAATTTTATTGGATCGCAAGCGGCGAAAACCATAAGTTTTTCGATATATTTTTATTCGATCGCAAAACTACGCGGCGAAAAACTTATGTTTTTCGACAACATTTTATTCGATCGCAAAATTACTCAGCGAAAAACTTTTATTTTCGACAAATTTTTATTCGATCATAAAAATCAGCGGCGAAGATCTTGAATTTTTCGACAAGTTTATATTCGATCGCAAAATTTAAAGTTCGAATAAAAACACGCTGAAAATACTTAAAAAATTTTTCAAATTTGTTTTCCTAAGTCTTTCGATAATAAACTCTTACACTTAGTAAATTTTTGAAATTTTTCTTTAAGTCATTTTCGCCATCCACATTTACTTAGTAATATTTACATATGAAAATTTCAATCTAATGAATTTTATTTCTTCTTTTCAGAAATGGCACATCAAGAGTACTCCCACATCTACTCTTCTGACATTTGGATGACGGTCCACGACAACAACTACCAACTGGACCTCGCCACCTTCCGGTGTCCGGATGAAGTGATAATCTCCATTCTCAAAGGACATCCTTTATGGCCAGCTCTAACGATGACAGCTTCCGTACAAATGGTCTATCTCCAGTAATTCTGGGGATGTATGAAGAGCTACGTCGTCGAAGATGACGTGCAATACATAACGAAGATCAATAAAAAACATGTCATCATTGACAAGAACCTACTGGCCATGGTGCTCGATCTACCGAATCACGATGTCTACGACCAACTACCAACAGATGTGGCGATCGTGGACGATATGATTCGGATGGGATATAAGCCACCGCTGACAAAATTGGCCAACTTTCTGAACAGCGGGATCCCCCATCCATGGATAACTTTGTTCGGCATCACCAACAAATGCCTCTCCCCGAAGCACTCCGGTTTCGAAAAGGCGAACGGGAACATCCTCCGAATCTTCCACGGAGTCATCTTCTCGAAAAAATACGACGTGGCCCAGCTAATATGGAACGACTTAGCGGACCAAATGCATAAGCGGGAGACAAATTCGAAGGCGAAGTTCCTCCCCTATGTCTGGTGGTTCCCAGTATTGATCTCCCATTTGATGGAGGTACATCCGGAGATCCCACATCTTCCACGTTGGAGGTTATATACCGCCGAGGCTGCGGATCTTTCATAACCCGAAGGCATCCGATCTAGCGCTCCAACCGATGTTGATCCCACTGGAGCTGCTAAGCCTTGCTGATCCCACCGACCAGACCTACCAGGATTATTTCCAAAACAACTCCATCACGGAGGCAATGGTATGGTCTGTTGATCAGGCCCCGATGCCTTCCCAACGAGAATCCTTGGTGGAAACAACCGAACCCGAAGCCACGGCTCAGGAGACCGAAACACCGGATGTTGAGCCCGAAGGTGTCCCTCAACAAGCCGAATCTCCTGAGCTCACCGAGTCTGATGAGAAATGCATCCTACAAAGAAGGGGCTCACGCCGACAGTAAATCTTTGCCCCTTCTGCATCTCCTTCTACACAAATGGCTTCGGTGCCATCTCCTTCACCACCATCGATTCAGACAACCACACATGTTCACATTGAACCTGTTTCAACATCCATAGAGATGATACATTCAGTATCATCTCAAGGATAGGATGGAAGCCCCATTGGACCCCCGACATCTTCGGAGCAAACAATGGGCCAACCCACCAAAGTGGTGACTTCTGGGTTGTTAACGGATGTTCTTGGACATTTCGGAATCCCAAGCTCTCCCAGGCGGCACGTCGGGGATATTCTCCGACGTGACAGTGGAGCACCTCCCTGGCCACACTCCACCCATGATCGTGAAGGAGCAACGACTGTAAGAAGCCCTCTCCATAGCCATCTCTTTCTTGAAGACCATCTGACGGACAGGATGCTACAAGCCATTGAGACTTCCCGAAGGGATACCGGGAAAGCACTAGTCTCAGAAGCAGCTATGTCCGAAGCCCACACCACACCCTTATCCTCACCACCACTAACCACCACCATACACACCCCCATACAACCCATACACAATCCCTATAACCCAACTTCATGACATCCTCATCTCTCGCCTACTAGCCCTTGAGACAAGGACCCCAGCTGAGGAGAGTCTCTATAGACGTCTAGTGGATGAACCTGAGCCACCCGCCCAATCACGTTGTCGTGAAGAAAGCTCCCACACGAAGCGAAGACATGACTATCCCGATTATCCGAATCGTCATGAGGGGGAGAAATGGCAAAGGACCACACGAAGCAGCCGTGGTCAGAGTCGAGAGAAGCCTTCCTCGACACGTGAAGCTGGAGGTTCATCCACCAACATACCAACCAAACAACCCACTACCCGCCAATAAACAACCACTACATCCACCACATCCACACACAAATACTACCTCCCATAGGTCCAAATCCAATTTCGACCTCCAACCTCCCCTAAAATCAACTGGAAGCAGTCGCCTACGATCCACATGTGATCGTAGATGATTACATCTTAAACGAGAAGCAGCTGACGCAATGGGAACCATAGGAAGCTGTTCAAGCCAGACTTTCCAACGTCGGATACTTGTTACAACAAGCTTCGGTAGATTTGGTGGTGCTTGAAGACGAAGAACTTCAAGAAGGCGAGAACTACAACTCTACCCTCCCCTAACTACAAGAGATGATCAGGCATCGAGTCGACTCCCCTCCTCGCTTATCAAAGGGGACTGTCAGAGTCAAGACGCCTTGGGAGAATGTACGGATTGAAGTTCCGTTTATTGAAGATATAAGGAAGCAGATTTGGAGGGTCCAAATCGCATCAAGAAGCTAAATGAGCTGAATTTACGGGGCATCTCCCACATGGAAGAAAGGAAGAAGATGGAGCACATCTTCATGCTCAACTACCTTGGTCCGGATCAAACATCCCAACGGATCAGCTTGGAAGAAATTTCAGGGACAAGCCACCGATCCTTCAACTCGTGGGCGTATCGCACACGATTGGAAGCTATACAACCCCTATATACCACATCGAGCAAGCTGACAACGACCATACTCGAGAGGAGATAGACGAAAGCTATTTGTCGTTCCTTCCACCAGACGAAGTGTATCGTCTGTTTCAGATGTACAACGAAAATACCAGACGCCCACTGGTTATATCAAGAAGGAAGAACTTGAGGGGTTAAAGAGATTCATGGTACGGCAGATCAAGTTCCACACCGCACACGACCTTCAAATTGTCGTAGAGAACAATATGAAGAAGGTCAACATGGAGTCTCCGCTCATGAAAGGCTTCCCGCTCAACGACTTCCCAGAGAATTACATCTTCAAGAAGCCAGGCCTCGCCATCACATATTGGAATCCAATTATTGGAAAGACGAGAGCGATGATGGAGTCTGAAATTCACAAATTCTGTGATGGGACGTTGAAGCTCGTGAGGAAGACCATCGAGAACAGGTTGGCGGAGATCAGTGAAGAAACAATCTTCGAGGACCTTGGTGAAGAAGAGGCCCCGCTTCTAAATGAGCTTCTGGATGCTATAAACGAAAGAATGGAGATGATGAATGTTGTCCGACACTACGAGACAGCATTGGGATTGAGAAGATAGTTCTACGACCGACAAGGATAAATGAAGCTGAAGAGAAAACAAGCACAAAGGGGAAGATTGAAGAACCATATAAGTTGTGCTTTGTTAATTAGTTATCCTTGTAATTATGGGCGTAGCTCGTATTTTTGTTAGAGCTTGTAAATATACCATGTATAGAGGTATATATATGTACACAACAAAAATCAATACACAAGAATTTCAGAAAAATTACAAAGTATTGAATTCACATTCTAGAGAGAGAAATACAATCGAAAACTTCTACTCTCTAATCGTTTCTCTCTCCCGATCTTCAAACTCGAAATTTGAACGAAGGTAATTCTCGAGATTTCTTATTTGAATATCTAGAATTTATGTTTAGATTGATTGTTAGTTGATAAAATAGGACCTAACATATGAGTTCATCAAAATTGAATCGAGCTATTAGAAATAAACAGAGACAAGCTATTATTTTATAATCAATTTGAAAAGTAAAAAAGGAAGGCGGCCGATTCAGAAGCATACCATGGATGTAATGTGCACTAATATTTATACGTGGGGTGAAACGGGTGAAAACCCTCGTCAAAAATTACAATACTGTCACTGTCGTTATTTTACCTAACATTGATATTTATTTTGTTTTCCCAGTTTCAGTGCTCTATCCAAACACACACAACAGACAAGCAGGAAAATAAAATGGTGTATTTTTAAATATTAATTTATTATTACATCCCCACGTTGATAATGACAGAAAAGTGCATGTTGGACCAATAAGGATTTGTCACGTCAGCCCTATAACCATTCGGAACTTAACACATGGAAATTTGTGGATATAGTTCAACGTCAGCAACACAAAAGGTTTCTGTCATCAATTAGGAATTAATGGTTGTCTTTGTGATATTCTGTTAGGATTTAAAGAATACTAGAAAGTTGAGATAAGCAGATAAGAAATGTGCATCTCGCACTCGCAATGTCGTAGTCGGTTATAACCAACTCCGACTATATTTTGAAGTTTCGATTTCGATAAGCGTTATGCCGAACAAAATCTAGGATATCATTTTGAAAAACGGTCTTAATAGTTTTCGCGAATTAAATGTTAAAGTTATTTCAATATCGCATTTAGTTTTAAATAAAATGATGATATAAAATATATATATGTATATATATATATATATAATAAAAAGAACGTGAAATGATGATGACTTTGTTCATTTTGATTTACTTACAAATATTTCTGTGATACATGCTTGGTTATTTGCTTAAAAAATTCAAATCGCATTCTCCTGTCTAAAGAGCTTAATATGTTTCACTAGACACAAAGACACATCATACATGTGAGAATTTGAGCCTAAGTATTTTTTTTCAAAGGACTTATCCTTGAGTGTGTCACACTTCAAATGCTTGTCTCTTGATTTGTGCTACATGGCCTCATTCTTGCCTTGTGTTAGTTCGTCATGAAAATGATAAGGGCAATTAGGAAATTCCTCACTTGGTCAAATTATAAATCCTTTACTATTTTCTATAGTAATCCCTTTTGAGCCTTCTCCAATATTTTTTTTCACTTGAAACCCGCTCAACCTTATTTCATAAGTCTCGAGGGCTGCTGAAACAAGAAAAAGAGGGGGAGAAAAGGAGATAGAAGACGCACACGGTGAATGCTCAAAGCACAAATAATCTCTCGATTATTATAAAAGAGAAACAGGGATCTCGATGTGAACTTCTCCTAGATAATCTCGTATACTCATCAAAACGGCTAGAAGAGAAGCACCTCGAAGTGAACTTCTCCAACGATAATCTTGGTCTTATATCGAGACAACGAGAAGAGGAGCACAGCCTTGGGTTCGAATTCCATAATTGTGAACCTCTCAAAAGATAATCTGTAAAACCTTCAAGAGGAGCACGGTCTCGGCCCGAGACATACAAAAGAAGATCTAATCTCTCAAGCCTCGTAAAGAAGAAGAGATTCATCTTGAGCAAGTGCGGAAGAAAAGAAAAGAAAAATGAGCAGAAATGAATTATAACAAGGGCCCCTGGAATGGAAGAATTTTAAGCTCACTAAGTCCAATTATTTTCCTACCCTTCTAAGTCATAGCCTAAAATAATACTCTTCAAAGTCCCTTTGATTCAAATTGATGGACTTTCTCTTGCTGATTTGATTAAATGCGCCACGAAAACAGGTTAATTGATAAAATTTTGTCGTGTTGATATGAGTGATATATATACTAATTATTCCCATGATAAAAGTAAATTGAGCGCTATGAGCGAACCATGCGAGAGTTGTCGAAATGATTCATATTATGATCTTAGGATATTAGTTTAGTAACATGATTTGATGGTAAATTATTATTCCATGTGTCATGTGAAATTTTTGCGTGATAATGATCAAAATGACATATTCTGACACCAGAATATTTTTGCACATTTTTAAATGCATTAGCACATGCATTGGTACGAAATTGTCAAAATGCAAAATTTTATGAAAATACATGTTAACGCAAATTTTCATATGCATGATTAGGGGATCATGAATCTATTTTGAATTGATTAAATGCGTTATTCTTTCTTATATCATGTATTGTTAAATTTTCATATGCATATTATGGTGAATATGTGTATCCATGCAAAATTGACAAACATTATATGTGCAATTGTTGTGGGGGAGCTTACATGTATATTTGTTATTATCTCTTAAATGATTTACTTGCAATTACGACTTCTTATTTTTTTTCTAAGTGTTACAGAGTATTTCGAGCTCATCCGAGAGTCAAGTGATTAATTTCATCAACACTAAGAGTTAATTACATTTATTTCAGAAACTTATGGGGAGTTCTGCTCTAATTTCTTTCAAAATTTAAGGGTGCAAAAGTAAATTTTTTTAAAGGATCGCAAAAATAAACAGACCTGGTCTAACAAAAAGCCCAGAATAATTTTTTCGGCCCAAAACTACTTATCTAATTAATTATCGATCGAAAAACTCTTTTACACGCAAAAAAACTCAAACGAAAAAGTTTTCGATTCTCTGAAAAGTTCAAAACCTAAATTCCTCAACTTCCTTATTTCTTCTTAAAAATTCGTCGGTTTTGAAGGTAGAATCCAGATCCTATTAGCATTTTAGTTCCGTAAATCACGAATGGCATCCGTATTTCAATTTTTTCGAGCAATTTTCGACTCTCAGTTTTTTTTCGACAACTCATGTTTAAGAAACCCGTTCTATTCATGCGATTTACACTTAAACATGTTGATAAACTGTGTAATATTTGGGTTCGGAACTGGTTTTTGAACATTTTGAGTCCAGATTAAATCTTATTGCTCGAAATATCATCATTTGCAATTTAAAATTTGATTATTCGATTTCTAAAATTTTTAGGGTCAAAAACCTTTTCCTCGCAAATAGTAGCATCGAAAAACTTTTAGCTTTCGATAAGTTTTTATTCGATTGAAAAACTAAGCGGTGAAAAGGTTTTCGATAAAATTTTATTCAATCGTAAAACTTAGCGGCGAAAAACTTTAGTTTTCGATAAATTTTTATTTGATCACAAAACTAAGCGGCGAAAAAGTTTAGTTTTCGATAAGTATTTATTTCATCGTAAAACTAAGCGGCGAAAACCTTTGGTTTTCGATAAGTTTTTATTCGATCACAAAACTAAGCGGCGAAAACCTTTAGTTTTTGATAAAATTTTATTCGATTGTAAAACTTAGTTGCGAAAAACTTTAGTTTTCGATAAGATTTTATTCGATCGCAAAAATAAGCGTAGAAAAACTTTAGTTTTCGATAAAATTTTATTCGGTCGTAAAACTTAGCGTCGAAAACTTTATTTTTCGATGGAATTTTATTCGATCGCAAAACTTCGCGTTCAAACAATAACGCGCTGCAAACAGTACACACTTTTAACAATAGAAAATTTTTAAAGTCTTTAACAAACCATACTTTACACAAATGCAAAATATTTTTTCCAAGTTAACAATGTTCGCGCGTAATAAAATTTGAATTACTTTATACAAATTTTCATTTGCTTACTCTGAATTGAACTTTATAATATTATGATCTTTATTATTTTTTTCAGAGATGACACATCAAGGATATTCCCATATCTATCCATCCGAGCTTTGTTTACAAATCCACGACAACAATTATCAGCTGGACTTGACAACCTTCCGATGCCCTGATGAGTCATATCCAACAATTCTGGGGATGTATGAGGAGTCATATCGTGGGCGAGGACATAGTCTACACAACCAAGCTCAACCACAAAAATGTCGTTGTCAACAAGGATCTTCTTGGAATAGTCCTTGATCTCCCACATCACGAAGTCTACGATCCCTTATCTTCTGATGCGGAGATGTTGCCGATATGCTTAGGATGGGATACAAGCACCCGCTGGTCAAGCTCGCCAACTTCCAAAACAACGGAATCTCTCATCCTTGGAGGACTTTGATCGGGATCATCAACAAATGTCTCTCCCCAAAGCATTTGGGATTCGACAAGGCGAACGGGAATAGAATAAGGATCTTTCATGAAGTCGTTTTCTCCAAAAAGTATGATGTGGCCCAGCTCATTTGGAATGACCGGGCCGACCAGATGCGTCAACGGGAGACCAAGTCGAAGGCCAAATTTCTGCCTTGTCCGATGGTTCCCCTTGCTCATTACGCATCTAATGGAAGTACATCCGGAGATTCTCCGCCTACCACCCGTTGGAGGATACACACCGCCGAGGCTGTGGTTCCTCCACAATCCGAAGGCATCGGATTTGGAGCTTCAACCAATGCTCATACCGTTGGAATTCATCCGTCTGGCAGACTCTTCAGATGAAGCTTATCAAGACTACTGCCAGAACAACTCCATCACCGAAGCCATGGTCCGGTCCATCCCCACCGACCCTGCCCCGATGCCCGTCAGACAAGAACCAATCATGGAGGCACGAGAGCCCGAAGCTAAGGTTCAGGAGCATGAAGTAGCAGCCAGTGAGCCCGAGATTGAAGCATGCGTGCCAACACCTCCGATGGCTGTCTCACATGAAGCCACCGAATCAGATAAGTACTGCAGGCTAATTCGAAGGGACTCTAGCCGACGAAGATCCCAAGTCCCGCTTGCATCCTCGCCTACTTTAACCGCTCTCGTTTTGCCTCCGCAACAACCTTTTCTTGACGACTACACATGTTCACACCGAACATGTCACAACATTCATAGAGATTATTCCTATAGTTTTCTCTCCACAATTGGATGGAAGTCCCGTTGCTTTAGTGACATCTTCGGCAGCAACAACGGGCCAACCCACTGATGTGGTGCCTTCAAGGTTGACAACGGGCGCCTTCAGTCGTCCCAGTATCATAAGTCCTATCATAGACGGCACGTCATAAATTTTCTTTGACGTTGTGATAGTGGAACGACTACCTGGCTCCACTCCAAAGGTGTCACCATTCGTGACGGAGGAACGACTACAAGCAGCTATCTCTACCGCACTTAATTCTCTCGAAGATCGGTTGATGGAGAGAGTCCTACAAGCCATCGAGACTTTCCGACGGGATACTGAGAAAACACCAGTCTCCGAGGCCACTCCATCCGAACCCATTCCCTCACCACCACAACCCACCACAAATACCCCTATCCAACCCATAATCACCACCCCAACCCCATCTCCCTCCCTTATCAATCCATACACAATCTCAATCACCCAGCTTCACGACATTCTCATTTCCCGTCTCCTAGCCCCCGAAGACCCCTGCCGGGGAGAATCTCTACCGACGGCTGGTTGATGACCCTGAACCCTGCTCGGACAAGCTGCCGAGAACAGAGCTCCCGCACCAAAAGGCGGCATGACGATCCTGATGATCGGGATCGTCCTGAGGGGGAGAAGCGGCAGAAAACTACTAAAAGGGGCTGCGGTCAAGGACGAGAAAAGACACCTTCGACTCGTGAAGCTGGAGGCTCGTCAACAAACCCACCAACAACATCCACACAACCTACTACCCACCACACCCCACACCCACACAACATCTCCGGCTCCCAAAAGTCCAAATCCAATCTCAACCTCAGACCCTATGCTCCAAGTTCAACCAGAAGCCTCAACAGTCAACTACGATCCTCACGCCATAGTAGACGACTACATACTAAGCGAGAAATGGCTGACGCACTAGGAATCAGATGAAGCTGCTCAAGCTCGCCTATCCAACGTCAGATATTTCCTACAATAGGCTCCGGTTGATCTAGTTATGCTCGAAGACGAAGAACTTCAAGAAGGAGAGGACTACAATGCCGAACTCCCAAAATTACCCGAACTGATAAGACATCGAGCGGACACCCCTCCACGTCTATCAAAGGGGACCGTCCGAGTCGAGACACCATGGGAGAACATTCGGATTGAAGTACCCTTCCTGGAAGATATACGGAAGCAGATCTTGCGAGCACCGAACCGAATCAAGAAGCTGAACGAGTTGCAGCTTCGGGGGATTTCTCATTGGAAAGAGCGGAAGAAGATGGAACCTATCTTTATGCTCACCCATCTCGGTCCAGATCGAAGTGACATCCCAACAGATCAACTCAAAAGAAACTTGAGTGAGAAGCCACTGATCTTCCAACTCGTGGGCGTCTCACACACGATTGGACCATTTCCAACTCATATTTGCATAATTGAGCTGGCAGATCACACTCACACTCGAGAACAAATAGATCTCCCCTTCCTTCCATCGAACGAGGTCTACCGTGTGTCCAGATGTACTTGAAAAAGTACCAGACACCTATTGGGTACATCAAGAAGGAAGGGCTCAAGGGATTAAAGAGATTCATGGTGCGGCAGATCAAGTTTCACACCGCACACGACCTTCAGATCGCTTTGGAGAATAATATGAAGAAGGTCAACATGGAATCTCCGCTCATGAAAGGCTTTCCGCTCAACGACTTCTTGGAGAACTACATATTCAAGAAGTCAGGCCTCGCCATTACTTATCGCAATCCTGTTATTGGAAAGACGAGAGCGATGATGAAGTCTGAAGTACACAAGTTCTGTGATGGGACGTTGAAGCTTGTAAAGAAAAATATAGAAAGGAGATTGGAAGAGATCGATGAGAACACGATCTTCGAGGACCTTGGAGAAGAAGAAGCTCCGCTCCTGAATGAACTTCTCAGCACTATTGAGGAACGGTTAGACCTGAGGGATGTTGTCCGACATCAGGAGACAGCATTGGGATTAAGGAAGTCTTTCTACGCCCGACAAGGACAAACAGAGCTGAAGAGCAAACGAGCAAAAGGGGGAGATTGAAGAAAACATTTTAATTGTACTCATTTATTAGTTATCATTGTAATTAGGAGCGTAATTTGTATATTCGATAGTGTAGGACTTACTTGTATTATATCATGTATATAAGTATAAATACCAATGTACATTAAAGAATTCAATAGAGAAAGTCGTTAGAAAAAGTCTAAAATGCTTGCAATTTACATTCTAGAGAGAGAAATACACATAACACTTTCTCACAATAGAAGATTATCTCTCGTGTTCTTCAACGAAGGTATTTGACCGAGGTATCAAATCTTAGATTTACGCTCGAATATCTAGAATTCATGCCTAGGATTAACGGTAGTTGATAATCTAGGACCTAACAAATTCTATAAAGAATTCTAAACGAATTTAAATAGAATTATATAAAGAATTCAATAGAATTCAAATGGAACTCGAATTCGAACGAGAGTCTATAACTAACTACTCAAGAAAAAATAACAACCAATGTCACATAAAGGCAACGAATCTCTGGAGCATTTTCAATATGCGAAGATCTTTAACACGCAAATGACTTATACCATGCAAACGAAAAGCTTTTTTTTTTTTGGAAATTCAATTTCAGTAAACGCAAAGAGAATGAAAGAACATCAATGTGTACATGGGAGACAAAAATTAATTGCTGCAATCGCCAACATAAAACTGGGAATTCAATGATAACATATTACCAAGCAATGTGCCAGATGCATTAATTGTATTGTCTTAAAGCCTCGGGTTAATGGACAAGGTACTCATTTTATTAACTATAGGTAAAACCCGAATTACCGAAAAAAATTCGGTAAAAACCGAATATCGAACCAGAAAAGTCGGTTCGGTATTCGGTTTCCAATATGCTTGTAACGAACCGAATTTTCGTTTCGATACGGTTTGTACCGAATGTACAACACTAATAATAGGTATCCTCATCGACAATGCGTCCGAGAAAAACGCTCATGCATCGCTGCATTGTCGAGTTACGGGTCCCATCACATCCAAATTTGATCCCCTCGCCTTAGATGAGAATAAGCGTCTGAATGTAGTCCCTCGGTTTTATTAGATGTTTACAACCTCATTCCAAGTTATGATAGAGTTAGGTACTATATAACCATTGAACCCAAACCAATTCGGTATCTTGTGTCACAATACTCCTCAAGTGTCCTAGCATGAGTGCTCGATTAGTAATGACAATCGATCGGATCCCTAAACCTCCTTCATTGTAGACACACCTCATCCCATGTAATAAAGTTCGAACATCCCCAAAGTACTTATGGATCTGGATTGTATGAACCGTATAATTCCTTATAAAGAGGGAATACCCTAGCTCAATACACATGGAGCACACAGTCTCTTCTTAGTAAGTTAAACATGACCCTCATACAATGGTCATCTATATAACAATATCCAATTCTTGCATCCATGCGTCATAAAATTATCATACAATCATGGATTGTTAGCTTGGTCGGGCAGCTCTTCTCTTTGAAATCCCATCTCAATTGGATTTCATTCATGTTTCATTTCCCATTGTGTGAGGCAAATAAATGACATTTTGCTGATTTGCATGAAGCTCGGAGATTCAGGTAAAGATACTCAACCAACGGTGAAATGTCGCCACCGTTTGTATACCTGCAGAACAAAACAAGAGGAGAATGTTTTTGCCTTTTCACAATGTCAATGATATTTAATCCTCGATAATTTTCTTTAGAATGTCATGAAGAACTTCCATCACAAGTGTGTAAAAGTAAGGTGAAATTGGATCTCCTTGTCTTATGTCCCTCTTCCCCTTGAATTACCCATCCGCTCGTTGTTGACGTTGATTGATGTAATGGTGAAAACACATTCGCACTCATTACACACATGTACGGTAAATTTCATACCTTCCAACGTCACGAGAGGAAATCACACTCCACTTTATCATATGCTTTTTCCATGTCCACTTTAGACGCCACTCGAGCGAGAAAGTTAGAATGGTTCTAGCCAAAGCATATTTCTTTTGCTAATAAAAGGTAGTCAGTTAGTTTACTCCTAGCACAAAGGATCAGCCTATGCAAGGATCCTTTCATTCGGTTCGATATCATCTTCGAGATGGCCTAATGTTGCTGCATGATATTGGCTTAAAGACAACTGTTGTATTCGATGTAGCAACCTTGACTAAGAGTTATGATAGTAGATTTAACTTATTTGACGAAACACCCTTTCGCAAAGAAATTATTAATCGACATCTATGTACAACTCACTTCAAAAGCCCATGGAAGCTCAACGATCAACCTCACCTCTACGTCAGTAACATTATGTAATCACGATCATCTACAGCACACAGACTACATGAATTAGAAGCTCAATAAGCAAAAAATCGTGCATGTTGATGCAAGTGCTCGACAAATGCATAATATATGTGCATTGATGCGCGGCCCAAACTCTCGATATGCACCTCACTCTTCTTTTCTCTTTTGCCCTGGGCCTTTAACTAAACTACTATGCACCAAAAAGAGCTCTATCAGTAACGGGACAACGCCCCACGTTGGGTAGACTACTCTATGTCTCCCTAGGTTGTCCCTTCTCAGCTCGCCCCTTCTACCACGCGGTTGCCTATGCTCGTAGCCTATTCTAACTTTTCCTAGGTCGCTCATACCGCATCAATAATATGGCAGTGGTCTACTCAATGTAGCCTACTGTAGATTTTCTCATGCCGCACCCGTCCCGTCTGCCTCAACATATGATGGCGGCTTACGCTAGCATACCAAGTCGCCTCCTCCGTTTATAGTGCGATAGTAATAGCCAATGACTCGATTGCGAGTCGACAAAATGCAATAGTCAGCACTAGCTTGCTCTCTAGCGATCGTGATAGTGCTTGCTAATACTCGACAATCCTCGCTAAATATGCATGCATGTGCTTATGCCGATGAATGATATGCTCGATGAAGCCACATACCACGTATTCAAATGTCAACCAAACGGAGATAATAATGTCACAGAATAATCATGCATCAAAATAAATACCGAATACTATGTTCAAGCATCATAGTTGAATTTTCGCTTACCTTTTGTCCGGAGTTTTCGAGGGTTAAAGTTGACACTCCTAACCTGCTTAAAAATTAAGCATATACACCATGTAAATCCACTGCTATGTATCCTCGAAGAGTTATTATTCTCACTTAATATTTAGTATAAATAAATTTAATTATAAAAAAACTACTAAGAGCACACATATCGATGATTTCAGTAACTAAAGGATGATGGGAAAAATAATGGTGTTGTCAAAAGCTTTATTCTTTTATATTTTTTCCTCATTTTATTACTATTATTTTTCTACCTAAGTTTGTTTCTCTTTTCGATTCTTTTTTTCTTTTTCTAATCGTCATGTTCTCTCTCCGTTATCGTGGTACCGAAATAAATCTGGGAAGCGATTCTCATATCATCGACCCTTTTCCACTTCGCTTCTTTCGTCGATTGGTTCCTTCATAATTCATTCACCAATGGAATTTCTTTGTTTATAAGTTGTTTAGCTTCACATAGAAAAATCTTTACCTGTTTCTCCTCATACAAAATATGAGAGAGATTTGGAATGTATTTCCGCAACATAGAGACGTGAAATACATCATATATTTGCGATAACGAAGCCGACATCTCAAGTGTAGAGGCTACATCATCAACCTTTTCTATAATTCCAAATGGACCAATGTGTCTCGGACTGAATTTTCATTTCTCCCAAATCGAATAACCACTTTCATTAGAGAGTTTAAGGAACACCATGTCCCCACCCAACTACAAACTTGAGTTGTCTTTATTTTTGGTTAGTGTAGCTATTTTGTCGAATTTATGCAACAGCCTCTGTCATTTCTCGCCCCAAGTCAGAACAAATCAAGGATTTCTCACCAAGATCGTCCCAATGAATAGGAAATCTGCACTTTCTGCCATACAGTGCCTCGTACGACGTCATTGCAATAGTGGCATGATAACAGTTGTCGTAGGGAAACTCAATCAATGGTAGAAATTTAATCCATCGACCTTCGAAGTACAATACATAAGCACGAAACATATCCTCCAACGTTTGAATTGTGTGTTCTGATTGCCCATCTGTTTGAGGATTATAAGTCGTGCTAAAGGATGATCGTTCCACTCGCCTTCTGTAAACTTTTCCAAAATTTAGATAAGAATTTTGAGTATCGATCTAAAATTAGGTTGGCAAACCGTTGAATGGGGAGTTAGGATCATTGCTCATATCTTTTTGAGTGCTCTCCTAGTAAAGAGATGCAGCAGATGATCCTAAACTGGATCAACAACCGCATTACACCAACGGACTTCTATGGATGGCGTGAGATGAAGGTGGTAGGCCGAAGCAAAAGTGGGTGAATATAAAACAACAATAACATGCAACGTGTCAATAATGCATCACTTGTGGCAGGAAAGAAAAAGCATGTCTCATGATCGAGAAAGCCGAACAATGGACAAAGTGTCGTACATCATCTATATAGACCTAAAATAGAATATTAAGACGTGTTGCAAAATGAGGATATCTGCTAAGGCTAGGGAGCTCTACCAAATTTATTGTTTTCTTCCCCACATAATGTCAATGTAGCTTCGTTTGAAAAAAAAATAATAATTTCAATGTAGCACCCAATTTACTGTTGATTAGTTCTTTTATGGATTTGATTTGTTTTCTAGTACGGTTTATAGTGGGGTAGGCATCTCATACAAGGAGAGATGTAAAAAGGCTACTAAACTTTGGATGTGTTCTTTTAACCAAAAAAAGCTAGTGATGTGGACTTGACTCTTCCAAGTAAAAAAAAAGCCCTGAAGGCAGTAACATATTACACGTAAAAATTCAACGCAATATTGTTTCGGATCATAGATGTCCTGCGTAAAAAATGCCCTAAAGCACACAATCCATTCGAAATTCAAAATATTGAAGGGCTAATTAGGTTTCAGGCCCCATTAGAATATTTTGACTAGAGTTCAGGCCATGAAATATTTTAAAATAGAGATAAGGACACACTTTAAGTTTCTCTTAGAGTTAAGGACCTATTTGCAGGGCAAAGACTTATTTGTCCCACCTTCTTGCGAAAATTACTAATATTTGTCACCATCTCTCCCAAACGATCAATCCAAAATCAAGTTTGATCAAACCAAAAATTGCATTCGAAAGTTGGCTCGATCTCGACATTAATGATCCGATTAAGGTTAAATCGACGACAATTTCTCATGGGTGTTAATAATCAACGAAAAATTTCGAAGTTTATAATGAAAAAATGTGTTAAATGCAAATTGAAAAGCTCGTCGAAAAATCGAGAAATCTAGACTTTAATGTCTCAAGGTGAAATCGATAATGGGTCTTAATAATCAACGAGAATTATTTATGGTAATCGTGAAAGAAGGGAGAATTTTGATGCGAGCTATGATTAAAGCATTTGAACGCTCGCTGGGTAACACTTCGTCCATTCTGGGTAACACTTCATGCCTCTGGATAACACTTCCTGGGTAACAAGTAAGAAACTAAGAGGGATAGATCGAATACCTCCGACGACACCCAAAAATCAATGACGCTGCTCGGATCTCCGACGTTAGTGGCCAAATAAGGTTAAGTCGACCTAAATTCCTCATAAATTTTCCTAATCATCGAATTTTTTTTAAATTTATAATTGAATAATACTTCAAACTCAATTCGTGGGTGAAACCTCTACTTTAATGGCCGAGTAATATGAAATAGACTCAATTTGTCCATGGGTCTTAGTAATCGACGAGAATTTTTTATGTTAATCATGGGCTAACGAAGAAGTCGGATGCGACCGAAGATTGAAATGTATTCTAAGTAACACGCTGCATGCGCAAACTTTCTATAACATTTATAACACATGTCTTGTCGTACATAACAAATATTGTTGCAATAATAACATCTCCTTCACGGGAAAAAAACCTTCATTTATTGTCAATAACATATTTTGTACACAAGCAATGGATCGCGAGGAATGTTACGAAAACCGCTAACGACACTAAAAAACATTTAAAAACCGATGAAAACTCGACGTTGTTGGCCGAATATGGTTAGACCGTCATCAATTTCTCATTGGTCTTAATAATAAAGGAAAATTATTGATGTTTGTACCGAAATAATACTTCAAACCCAATTCGAAAATTTTGGGGTGAAACCTCGACTTTAATGGTCGAAAATCGTGAAATTAACTCAATCTGATCACAAGTCTTAATAATGTAAGGAAATTATTGATGTTAATCATGGAATTGCGAAAATTGGATTTCCCCAAAATTGAAATATTTTCGAGTGTAGTAACACTTTATGCACTTATTATAACACATACACATCAAAAGAAAATGCTTTATTAAGAAATCAGGGAATATTAACAGGATAATGAGTGATATTATCACATTGTCTTCAAATAATATCACATGCCTGATAAAAATATCAAATATGAACCCAATTTATAACACATTTGTAAATATTGGTACTGCATAATAGCTTCCCAGTACCACATTATTAATTTGATTAATTTTGTTCATAAATGCACTTTTTCGGATGTATAAGATTAACATTCATGGAAATAGATGATATGATGAAGTTAAACCATCAAATTCCTTTACAAGTCACGCTATGCGAATATTGATGTAGAAAGTACAATGTTGAAGTCATTAATCATGTAAACATATATTCTTTCATTCCAAAACATAGACTATATCTATCTCAATGAACATAACTTTATGAATTTCATCACAAACTTGTTCAAAATTCAACATTAAATCATGAGTAATATTTTATAGACCATATTCCCTAAATCCTAAGCTCTGAACACTAAGCCGTAGGCCTCGAACCCTAAACCCTAAACCCAAAACCCGAAACCCTGAAAAAATATGTTGGTGCATCCTATAAAACACAAGTTGTACATCATATTACCAAATTTTTGTGTCGTAAATCCTTAATCTTAACCTCGAAACCCTAATCCCACTACACCTAGAAAATCTGGCACGTAAACTGCAATTTGTAACAGATCATCCATTTCAGTATAACACTTAAACACTTACTGGTAACACGTATCCATTACTAGTACCATTTTATGTATTTTAAGAGAATTTCTAAGATTACGCCAAATATCAACTCGAAATCAATATTCCCGCCACACCACATATAAATCTCAAACCCCAAATACTCAAATTTAGAAATCACGAATAACATATATTATGATGCAAAAGAAATAGTAACATATGTTTGCCAACAAAGGATCATATGTTTACATGACTAATAACTTCAAAATTCGACTAATAACATTAACATTCGAATATT
Organism: Linderniella brevidens; assembly: GCA_004919715.1. Classification (NCBI taxonomy): domain Eukaryota; kingdom Viridiplantae; phylum Streptophyta; class Magnoliopsida; order Lamiales; family Linderniaceae; genus Linderniella; species Linderniella brevidens. The sequence goes on from SWDC01000148.1 coordinate 13,672,844, forward strand.
GTGTCGTTTAAAGAAATATGATGGTTTAACATCATAAAATCTTATATTTCCATGAATGACAATCGTATACATCAGAAAAAAGCACATTTGTGAACGAAATTAATAGAATTATTGTTGTGGTACTGAGAACCTATTATGAGGTACAAGAATTTACATAATCGTTAAAAACTGAGTTGGTATTGTTATTTGCAATCAGACATGTGGTATTATTTGTATGTAATGAGGTAATATTCAATGCTAATCCAGAACCTTCTAGAATGTTCTTAATGAAGTGGTTTTCTTGCATGTGCATGTGTTATATTTATTGCCGAAAGTGTTACTCTGTTCGAAAAATGTTCAAGACTCATCATATTTGTCAACAATTCTCGTTGATATTTAAGGCTCGTGATAAATTTGAGCTGATTTAACATTATCCAATCAATAATTTCGAGTTTCCCCCGTTTTTTCAACGAAATTTTAGAATTGAGATTAATGCAATATTCCATTATAAACTTCATTAATCTTCCTTGATTATCATACCCAAATTGAGGTCCATTTAACCTTATTCAGTCACTAAAGTCAGATATGCCAACAGTTTCAATGCTTTTTGGGTGTTATCGGCGATTTTCGATCTATTCCTCTTGCTCGCATGCGTTTACCCGTAAGTGTTACACAGCCAATGAAAATTGTTACCCAGAATACAAGAAGTGTTACCCAACAAGCTTGTTAATTCAATTTTTTTCCGAATAATTTTGAAATCCCGCGCAAACTCCAGTCAAATTCAGGAATTCCGCCAAAATCCTCAAACTCAAAACTATACCAATAAATGACAACGAATACCACTTAAACCATTTTTGGTACTTTTTAAAAAATACAGGTTTCCATGTTTCACATGGAATACCTTTTATTTATTTTGCGATGACAAATGGTTTTAAATTCATACCACTTTAACGAACAATAATTTATGCAAAAAATTTCCGTCGATTTCATTTTCAATTCCGTTAACCTGAACGACGAGCGACGAAGCCAACACGATGGCGCAACGTAATATTCAGGCTATGGGTCACTCGAATTTATACATAGTAGCTGCAATTTTGGCCGAAAATATGATTCATTCCACAACTATTTTTCCTTATTCTCGTTAAGAATTTCAAAAAATTTGCATCCCAAATATTACATTCAATGACTTTAAGATCAGAAAAATCCGTCGATGGCACATCGAATTTGATTTGTTGCAGGGACGATGCTAATGCGAATGAATATGAAATATACGGAAAATTTCAATCGGTGAAAGTCAATTTTAGTATACTGATACCACTTATTAACCATACAAGAACGTAATATTGACATATATCTTCATATGTGATGACAAAATACCGTAAGATAATAACAGAAAAGTGGCTTTCGATACCTCTTCTTATAATGTATTTTGTAAGGGTATTTTGGTCAGTTCGAAGTTTGGGTCATTTATCCTAAATTTTCAGCGAAATGAGTCTTTATCTTTAAAAATTATTTTTTTCACTGATAGGGTCTGGAACCTATTTTGTAACTATAACAGGGTCTGAAACGAAATTGCTCCAATATTGAATAACACGCAGTGAAGAACGGTAAGAAAAAAAAATATTTATAGTGGCCAGTAAATGACGGCAGTGCATCGATAATTCTCCAATAGTCTCAACAACAGAAAAGTAGAGTGCCAGTATGTACAATGCAGTAATCATGGATTCATGAAGCTACCAAAGCAATCACAAAAAACTAACCTCGTGGTCGTGGGCTCTCCATGAACCTAAGCTTATACAACATCTGTTCTAAAACTCTGGAAAGAGCACCCTTGACCGGGTTGCCATGGCATTCCAAGATCGCCCATATAAGAGCTGTCCAGTATCACAACGATTAAGGTACAAATATGCTTATGCTGCTCAAACAGCAAACCGGATATACAAACAAACCCAAAGTAGCAAACCCAAAGTGCATTTTGGTTTCGGTTTCTGGTATCTTTGCAAGTCCATGCCCAGCTTCTTCGACCTCATTATAGTTACCAAAAAAAAGTACAGATATCTATGTTAATTGATAGCTAAGAAGCTTTTATCTAAGCATTATCCCTGCAGATCATAAAATGAATCTCAATGCCAACAAATTCTATTATTCAAAGTTCAAACCATCCTTACAATGTAAACACTAAACTCGTACACATCTTTAATCATCCTCACTGTACTTTTTCACATAATTCTCATACACCATCTGTGCACTAAGTAAATCCACCACCGCCGACCCGACCGACTTGAAAATGGTGACCTCGTCTGGATCGACCCGACCCAGTTTCTCGCCTTTGATCAATTCAACCAAGTCGCCCACGATAGCATCTCTCTTCACCACACCCCTCTCGAAAGCACCAATCAGTTCCCCTGATTCGACCAAAGCAGCTTCGTTATCCACAAACACCCTCCCCTTTCTCAACGCCTCGTCATCGCATTCCTTCATCGATCTTGTAAACGAGCCCACAAGATCCAAATGAGCGCCTTTCTTTAAATCCACCCCTTTAACGAGCGCAATCTCCGAGTTCGTGGCACAGCTAATCACGTCGCCTGTCCTCACAGCATCAGCCAACCCATCGCTGCTCTCAAAGAGCACCTCTCTGCCACCGAACCTCTCTTTTCTCATTTGATGGCCTAAAGTTGTCGCCTTTTGGGGGGTTCTGTTCCATATAACGACTTTATTGATGGTGGGTCGAACGGTTAGGTGGGCCCGGATCAAGTGCGGGGCTAGAGAGCCAGCGCCGACCATGATTAGGGTTTCTGAGTCGGTTCTAGATAGGTAGGAGGATGCTAGTGCCGATACAGAGGCTGTTCGATAGAGGGTTAGTTCCGTTGCGTCAATTGAGGCTAACGGCTGCCCCGTGATGGAGCTGAACAGCACGTAGATCGCGTGGACCCCGGGTAGGTTTAGCGCGGAGTTGTTCGGATGGTGCGTGACTAGTTTGATGCCCGTGTAAGGGAGCGACGACGGCGACGTTGACCAGGAGGGCATGAGGAGGAGAGATGAGTTGGGGGACGTTTGGTGCGTGTGGCGGAGAGGGGATTCTACGGCGGTGGAGAACCGTGGGAGGGTGGTTTTGAGGTGGTTGATGAGGGTGGTGTGTGAGATGAGAGCGCGAAGTGTTGTGGTGGAGATGGAGATCGGCGTCGACAGTGTTTGTGGATTGACCGGCGACATGTTTGACTCGAGAGTCGTGGATTCAAGGACACTATTTACGAATGAGAGTCGGAAGGTACTGTATTAATCATAGTGTTACAATTTTCGATTTATGTAAATAGTGTCAATGAGTGAGAGGCTTATTAGTTAACGAGCGGACTTAATTTAATGATTGGTGGGTTAGATCGTGGATTGAATCTCCCTCACTTTTCGAGTAGTCCCTCATGTGGTGGAACGTATTCATCTGGCCCTGAGAATTAGTCTCATCGCTGGAGTGTGAGGCGCAATTAAAAGCCTTCGCCAGGTCTGTACGGCGCAAGTCCACGTCGTTATTTAGGGGCTAGCACTTTGAGTGGGATACCTCGTGACAGATAAAAAAAATTATCTACTTAAATAATCAAAATTGTTTAGCTTAAAATTCGGATTCAGTCCGACTAGGTAGTTTCCCTCAAGATTTGTATGGGTTCGGCTCTCAAGTCTCATATTATTCATACATCTACCTAGAATAGGCTTGAAAACGGGGGAATTCTAAGTTGGGGTATCCGTCACTATCTTGATAAGAACACCCGTATTTAATCCCCGTGGGTGGGAACGGAGAAATTCTTGAAGGAATTAGGGAGAAACTTTTTCTCGTTTGCTTAGCGGGGACGAGGCGGAGATTCCCGTTAAGTGTTGTGGAAGGGTCCCCCACTCACTCACCTGTCAAGCCTAACGTAGGATATTTTAGTTTATGGATTTGTCGACGGTAAATCAATTTCTAGAATTTCATCTTGATTAATTTTCAAATTTCCACTAATATGCATCTAGAGATTAAAAAAACAGTCCATTACAACAATATCACTCTCATCATAATTCATTGAGGAAAATGGCCAAGATTATAAACTCAAGATATCTCGTCCATCATATTAAGAACGAAAATCACCAAATTAACCCTCAATTTGAAACATGAATGTGAAACAACCCTATTGAGGTTGTTAATTGGTCGGGGATTCGCCCCGAATGGGACAGAAAATTCCCGACTTTCAATTTTCGCGGGACGGGCGCGAGGACTATACTCCACGCTCCATTTCTCGTGGGGATCCAATGTGCCAAAAATATCATATTTATATTATTATAATATAGATAATATTTTAAATACCATTTAATTATTTCTATTATTACTTTTATTATTATGGAAAACTTATTACGAGCTCGGATTTGGATTTCTAAAACGGACCACTTGTGATCAAATATCAAAATTGAACAAATAACATTTAAATTACTCTCGAATTTGGATGAAATCAAAATTAAAATTCGTCTAATTCTCAAACGGGTGATTTGAAGGAAACCCGAATTTCAAATCTGAATCTGGGTATCGAAAAAGGACATTAAATAAACTAGTCCACCAGTTTATAATTCTATTATGAGCATCTTCATATACATATTTGAAAGTCTCATTTTCACTTTTCGATCATAAGAGGCAGTCTAAGGTAGGGGTGAGCAAATCCGGATATCCAGGATTTCGGATATCTGAGATTCCGCTATTTGGATTTTCGAATATCTAAAAATGAAAATCGTATATGATCTGGTTTCAATCGGATATCCGAAAATAAGATATTCGAAAATCTGGATATCTGAAATGCGGATATCCGCATCGTATATTTATTTAGACTAATTTATTTTTACTTTTTATAATTGATTACAATATGTCCGATTTTGTTTTCAACTTTCCATTTACGTTCATAAATGTTATAAATTCAATTGAACCACAGGGGTTTTGTAACCACGGATAGGTTATATGCTATTTATCCTTTTCAAGATAATAATACCGGATATTCGGATTTTAGTCTTGAGTGTATACGTATCTGATCCGATTGTAATCAAAATTTGCTGATATATCCGATCCAGTTTTAGAAACTGTATATTCGGTTTCTTGGATATTATAAATTATATACCGACTCGGAATTCGATTCCCTAATATTTTTGCTCCACCCTAGTCCAAGTATTTAGCCTTATTTTGCTCAATGATTCTGGAGAGATTAACATTGATCCCTTCCCTAATGCCTTGTGGGGTGTTGTGGCTGGACAAATTGATGATTTTTCCATGTCCATTTTACCCGAGGCCTCATAGAATTTGTCAGGACTAAATTTGATATTATGTGCGTATGTTAAATATTGAAAATATCCATTCGCGGTTTGGGCCTGGTGGCTAGTCATACCCAACCGCCGGTTTCGGTTGGCCGGCGGTTGGGAACCGGCGATTGACGGTTGGTCGAAGAACCAACCTTCCCTAGCCGATCGAAGGCAGCCAACGGTTGGCTGTCCCCCGATTACGGTTCGGCTAACAGCCGGTTGAACCGTCGATTTTTGAATTTTTCTAATTTTTATTTAATTTATATGGTTACTGCGTTGCATAAATTTTAAGTGTTTTTTTCGATACAAACTCAAGGTAAATAAATTTTAAGAAACATAAATTACGTTACAAAAATTTAGATACATCATTCAAAGTAAGAAAAAAATAGCTAAAATAATTATTTTGTTACGAAATCGGTATCGTGCAATCGTCTGCCTGTGCGAAATTCGATCAGAACTTTTTATTTTTTATTTTTGATAACGGCTATATTATTGATAATAATAATTTTCGTTTAAATACATAATTTTTTATTTTTTATAATAATATTTATATAATATATATTAAACCGCCGGTTGAACCGCCGAATCGACGGTTTGCAGTTTGGGAATATCCCAAATCGCCGAGAACCGACCTTCTACGGATGCTGATTCGGAATCAACGGTTCGCCTGTCGGAACTGCCGGTTCTTGTTAAATTTGGGCATTACTATGGTGGCCCGTATATGTTACAAATTCGGGACTGCGATTTGTTTTTCAAAATTTCAGCCACGCGCGCTTCACAATCGGCTCGCGTATAACTCGTTCCTCGCTCCCCCGATTCCCGAGTCACACGCGATGAGCCTCTCGCCCGCTTCTGCTTTGTATATGAGGAAACATTAAACAAAGACATGGTCAAATTCGGGGACAAACGGGTCGCTTACCCGACTTGTCGTAATCTTTATTAATTGAAAATCTACAGACGAAGGAAAACACTGAAACATATGGGTCCAAACGTTTCGGCCTCACACGCCCAAACTACGACAACTCACGGTTATCTCCTAATGTCCCCTATCGGGATTTTAGTCGCTCGCTCTTTCTCGCTCGCGAAACCCTCGGGGAATCCCTCTCAAGCTCGGCGCCCCGAGCTCGAACTGTGGTCGCTCGAAATTGATGTGCTCCGAGCTCTCTCTCATGTGTGTGAAATTCTCGTCTAAGGTGGAGTGATGCCTTGAACTCGATCTCGGCCTCCGTATTTATAGAGCTTAGGTGAATTTGGATCGGAGAGATTTTCTCAACAACATTATTCGAATTCGAATTTGGCTTGTGCGAACATATCTCCCCAAGATTCTCTCCACGATCAAGTCTTCGATCCGCATCAATATCCTCGTTTGACATGGTCTCGAGCCTGCCCAACCGCCCTGAGATCCTACAGGAACTCGTCAGCTCACCGCGCGCGCTGTCGGCTGCGCGCGCATCGTCTTCACACACGTCGCCTGGTCGGGCTGCTGCTGGCCTATCTCTTCTCGTTCCCGGTACTGCCGCCGTCGCTGTCGTCCGCTGCCGTCCGTGATACTGCGCGCGCTGAGGTCTGATGCCGCGCGCATTTCGCCAGCATTGCGCACGCGTGTGCCTGGCCTGTCCCGATGCCGCGCGCTCTGTCCCGCACACGCTGCCTCGATGGTGTGAGCACGCGCCTTGTGCTGCTTTGTGCCGCCCATGCTGCCCGATGTTGCCTAGGCCGCGCGCCCCATGTGACGAAGAATATGGCCCCATTTCTCTAAGTGTTGAACCGCTCAACCTCGTGGCCCTTGGACCGAGCAATGATCCAGCCGATGACGTGGCGCTCAAGGTTGTGACAGTATATAAGAAACATTCATAATTAACAAATGTCAAGGGGCTTTCCTGAAAATACATCCAACTCGTGAATGGGGAAAAACCCTAAACCAACACATCAAAGCCACACTGCCTCTATAAAATCGTCCGGCGCCACCTTAGATATATCCGCAGTCACCTCTTACAGAAAACAGTCGATAAAACCAGTAAACATGGTTGCAAGAGGTATTGGACCATTTCGGAAGCATTTTGCTATTTGACCAACTTTATCCTAAGTTAAATTAGCTTATGTTGCAGGTCGCGAAGGAGGTGGATTTACGGGAGGAAGAGGAGATGGTGGCGGAAGAGGAGGACGCGGAGGTGGTAGGGGGGTTTCGGTGGAAGAGGCGGGACGCCGATTAAGCGAGGTGGCGGTCGAGGTGGCGGTGGACGCGGTGGTGGTGGTCGAGGTGGTAGAGGCGGAAGAGGAAGTATGAAGGGAGGTAGTAAAGTGGTGGTGGAGCCACACAGGCATGGGGGTGTGTTTATTGCTAAGGGCAAACATGATGCTCTCTGCACTAAGAATATGGTTCCTGGTGAAGATGTGTGCAATGAGAAAAGAGTTTCTGTCAGGTTTAGTCAAGCTTCTTTATGTTATATTGAAGACAAGGCCAATCTACTGATTTACTTAAATTGAGAAATGAATCTTTCAGAAAGTGCTTATTTTATTGGCAATGACATTCATATATGAAGACGAGTAGTTAATTGATAAACAAAGTTTAGTTTCAATCTCCCAGAATGAAGATGGCACAAAGGTTGAGTACAGACCGTGGAACCCATTTCGCTCCAAGTTAGTTGCTGCAATTCTTGGTGGCGTGGATAATATATGGATTGTGAGTCTTATTAAATTGGCCCACCTTGTTGATTGCTTTATGGTTTCTCAAAATATATCAGATATGCTTCTGGAACGACTGTTTCTCATGTTTCAGGAATTGTTGGCCATGTAAGTTGTTGTGGCTTGTATGTTTATGATAAAACATTGGTTTAGATTTTACCTAAATCAAATGCACTGTTCCGTTATTACGAAGGAGTGGTGCATGCAATTGAATTCTCTCACCGAAGTTGCAGAGACTTGGTGAACATGGCGAAGAAAGGGACTAATGTTATACCGATCACTGAGGATGCAAGACATCCCGCAAAGTACCGAGTGCTTGTTGGCATGGTTGATGTTGTCTTTTCCGATGTTGCTCAGCCTGATCATGTTTGCTTCCTCTTTTTCTGATTTTCTTTCATTCATAAGGTTGTAGTTCGAACATTTAGTACCCAGCCTCAACTTTTAAACCCAACTCAGCAGGATTTCTTTTAAAAAAAAATGTTTCTTTTCTAATTGATATATGATCTGCGGTTAACTTATGTATTTTTTTTATATCTATTTATGATGAAAGCATATGATGATATATACTCGGATTCCCCTTCAAGACATCATGGGTGATGAAAAACCGAGTTTATGATGCATTAATAGTTCCTTTTATTTGTTCTTGGGTACTTATTCTCTTACATGATAAAGGAACTCGGATTCCCATTAAAGACTCCATGGGTGATGCAAAACCAAGTTTATCATGCATTATTATATCACAATTTTTTTCTCATTTGATTTTTCTTCAGCTGGAACGGGGAACAGTGTTTCCTCCGTTTCTCATCGTTCCTTTTTGTCAATTTCTTTTAACTATTCCAATTTGAGTTAAAAGTTTTATATTGAATTTGTTCGCACTTCTCACAAGACATGGCTAACTAGTTTTCACTGATGTGCTAACAGCTTACTTACATGTATGAGATCTGACAAATCGTAATATTGTTGATCTTTGAAAGAACACAATATCAATAATGGCGCGACAGCAACATCTTAATTTGGTGCAAACTCAAATCTGTTATTTTTTCAGGCAAGAATATTAGCTCTAAAAGCATCATACTTCTTGAAATCAAGTGGCCACTTTGTGTTATCAATCAAGGTTTGCTTTATATATTTTCAAGAAGTTAATTTGTCTTCTGATCTCTTTTTTCTATGCTAACTAACAAACTTATGAATTATTTGTCATCGGAACTGTTCCAGCTGAGGCTGTTTTCGCCCAAGAAGTGAAAAAGTTGCAGGCAGATCAGTTCAAGCCTGCAGAACAGGTGGCATTTGAACCCTTCGAAAGAGACCATACTTGTGTTGTTGGTGGCTATCGAATGCCAAAGAAGCAAAAGCCCGGTGTTGCTTAAGAGTGTTATCCTGAGTTTCGTTTGTTATATCATTAGTAGGTCTTGGGTGTTTGTTGTAATTTTATCTTTCAGTTTATATTCGTTGGACTTGGACGTGTATTACTTCTTGTTGCCGAAGTAGGGAGTTAAGTTCACGTTGCAGATTCTCTTGGTCTGCCTTTGATTCCACAGTTATTAGTTACAGAAGAATATTCTCCATTCAAGATTATTTTGTTTCCAATAATGCATGCGGTTAAAATATGGTCTGCTCCATTCTAAGTTGCTTGCTGGCCACATGAATCGAAGTTTGTGTTAGGATATTCTTGATTCCCGATAATTTAGTTGTCCGAAAAATGACGATAACAAATAAAATGAAGAAAATAAATATGACAGTGAACACGATAATTTACGTGGTTCGGTCAGAATGACCTACGTCCACGGGTCGGAGGGTAGAACTTCTTTATTATGTGGAGTGATTACAGACACGTACACCGGACGTGATACAAAGAAGCTACACTGACAAGGAGTAATAAGCTAGAGAAGAAAATGCCCGAAGAAGATCTCTTGAGGTGGTGTATATTATCCTTCTGCTGATCGTACCTATTTATAGGCGAGCTTCTGTATCTATTTGATATGTGAACATAAGAAAAAGAAACAAGCACTTCCGTAGCCGAAATTCTTAGCAGCCTTTTTCTTCTTCCTAATAAATGCAGTAGCCTTCTTCATTTGACTTTTCAAAAGCCATGTGCTTTTATTAATTTATTTGTCGGCATCGAGGTCACGCCAACAAATCTCCACCTTGACCTTGATTCCAAAAATTACTCCACCTTAACTTAGAAATACCTTTGTCTCTGTCTCCCTCCGGCCATAGTCCCGACGGGCTAGTTCACCATTTCTGAAATACTGATCAAGTCCAAGCAATGCTTGAACTTGGAAATCGGAAGAGCCTTCGTAAACATATCCGCAGGATTATCCTTTGTGTTAATCTTTTTGATAAACACCTTCTTGTCTGCAATGATATCACGAATGAAATGATACTTAACATCAATATGTTTAGTTCTCTCATGATACATCTGATCCTTAGTCAAATGAATTGCACTTTGACTATCACAGTAAATAGTAATGACTCCATGTTGTTGAGTTAATTCGCTGAATAACCCCTTCAACCATAAAGCTTCTTTGATCGCATCGGTAATGGCCATATATTCTGCTTCAGTAGTAGATAAAGCCACTACGTGCTGTAGAGTAGCTTTCCAGCTAACTGCACAACCTCCACTAGAGAATACATAACCTGTAAGAGATCGTCGTTTATCGAGATCACCTGCGTAGTCTGAATCAACGAAGCCAACGAGAGTATCACTGTTTCTGCCAAACTCCAAACAAGTGCTTAGAGTACCCTTCAAGTATCTGAGGATCCACTTCACTGCTTGCCAGTGTTCTTTCCCTGGATTAGCCATATACCTGCTAACAACACTAACAGCTTGTGAAATATCAGGACGTGTACAAACCATTGCATACATAATACTGCCGACTGCACTCGAGTAAGGAACTCGTGTCATATACTCTTCTTCCTCTTCTGATGATGGTGATTGAGCAGCAGATAGCCTAAAATGGCAAGCGAGAGGAGTACTTACTGGTTTGGCATCGTGCATGCCAAATCTCTCCAAAACCTTCTTGAGGTAACTCTCCTGGGTCAGGTGTAACTTACCAGCTCCTCTATCACGTCTAATCTCCATACCAAGAATCTTCTTAGCTGCTCCCAAATCCTTCATCTCAAATTCACCGTTTAATAAGGCCTTCAACTGGTGAATTTCTGCAAGATTCTTAGCCGCAATGAGCATGTCATCAACATATAATAGCAGATAAATGAACGAACTGTCATTCAACTTCCGGAAGTAAACACAACTATCATACTTGCTCCTGGAGAAACCATGACCCAACATAAAAGAATCAAACCGTTTGTACCACTGTCTTGGAGACTGCTTTAATCCATACAAGGATTTCTTTAACAAACAAACTTGATTTTCTTTTCCTTCAATTATGAAGCCTTCAGGCTGCATCATATAAATCTGTTCATCTAAATCGCCATGTAAGAACGCTGTCTTGACGTCAAGCTGTTCTAATTCCAAATCAAACATGGCAACGAATGCAAGCAATACACGAATAGAGCTATGTCTAACAACAGGTGAGAAAACATCATTAAAATCAACACCTTGTACCTGACTATAGCCTTTCGCGACCAATCGTGCCTTATACCTTGCATCGTCTGAATCAGATAAACCTTCTTTCTTCTTGAAGACCCACTTACAACCAACTATTTTCTTTTTCTTCGGCGGCGACACAAGAATCCAAGTACCATTCTTGTGCAGAGACTCCATTTCTTCATTCATTGCTACCAACCACTTATCAGAATTGACATCTTGAATTGCCTCCGTATAGGTAGAAGGTTCACCGCCTCCACCTGTTTCTTGTGCCACTAATAAAGCGTATGAAACTAAATTCACGTACCGCTTTGGTAGTCGAATCTCACGTCTCTGTCTGTCTCTGGCTATAGAATATTCCTGCTCGACGCTTTCATCTTCAACGAGATCAAAATCAGGTTCTGGATCATCATTTGGATCTGTTGAACTCGTAGCAGGGTTATCTGAAGAACCTTTGTTGATCTCGAGCTCCACCTCGTTTTGTACACTATCCTCCATTTCTTGATTAGAAGAATTAGAAGACTCTTTTCTAGGATTCAACATAGATGACTCGTCAAATGTAACATCTCTGCTAATTACGAATTTGGGTGACTTGGGATCAGGATTATATAATCTATATCCTTTCACCCCTGAAGCGTAACCGAGAAAAATACACTTTTTAGCTCTAGGCTCTAATTTTCCATCGTTTACGTGCATATAAGCTGGACACCCAAATATTCTTAAATTAGAGTAATCGGCAGGAGTACCTGACCATACCTCCTCGGGAGTCTTGAAATCGATAGAAGAACATGGTGAGCGGTTGACAATATAACATGCAGTCGCAATAGCTTCTGCCCAAAAATCATTTGTCAACCCAGCATTAGAGATCATACACCGAGCTCTCTCCAATAGAGTCCGGTTCATGCGCTCGGCAACACCATTCTGTTGAGGCGTCATTCGAACAGTGTGATGTCGAGCTATACCTTCATTCTTGCAGAATTCATTGAAATCATTTCCACAAAATTCTAAGCCATTGTCTGTCCGCAACCGCTTGATTTGTTTTCCTGTTTGCTTCTCAATCAAAGTTTTCCATTGTTTAAATGTTAGGAAAACATCACTCTTCTGTTTAAGAAAATAGACCCAAACTTTCCTTGAAAAATCATCAATGAAAGTCAACATATATCTTGCACCACCTTTGGACGGAACACGAGAAGGACCCCATAAATCAGAATGAATATAGTCCAAAGTACCTTTCGTCTTATGGATTGCTGGCGATTTGAAACTGACTCGTTTCTGCTTCCAAAAAATACAATGTTCGCAAAAATCCATCTTACCAGTACTTTGACCGCAAAGTAGGCCCCGCTTGCTCAAAATCGTCAAGCCTTTTTCTCCCATGTGTCCAAGCCTCATATGCCATAATCTCGTGGAATCAACCTCCGGGAATGTCGAAACTGCAGTGGAACCTGTAACAGTAGTTCCCTGCAAAATATATAAATTTCCAGACCTGCAAGCTTTCATCATGACGAGGGCACCTCTACCAATCTTCATAACTCCACCTTCACCTGAGAACCTGCACCCTTGAGATTCAAGTGTGCCTAAAGAGATAAGATTTCTCTTCATAGCTGGAACATGTCTGACTTCTGTGAGCGTTCGGATGATTCCGTCGAACATCTTGATTCTAACTGTACCTTTACCAATAACTTTACATGGGGCATCATTCCCCATCAAGACATATCCACCATCGAAAGCTTCATATGTGGAAAAACAGTCCCGACTACGACTTATGTGGTAAGAACATCCTGAATCTAAGATCCACTCACTATCAGACCTGACAATATTTGCAGTTGCTACAAAAATAGTTCCATCGCTCTCATCTGCAGCTACGCTAGCTTCGGCGGGTTTATAATTTTGCTGATTATTTTTCTCCTTATTTTTTAATTTATAACACTCAGCTTTGATATGACCCTTCTTCTTGCAATAATTACAAAGTTTATTTTTGTACCTGGATTTCGACCTGCCCTTGGACCTGCTATTATCAGCATCTCTATTTTCTGGCCTACCCCGAGCAAACAAACCCTCTGCCTGATTACCACTTGATTCCCCCGTTATATCCCTATCAATCTGCTCTTTCGATTGTAAAGCAGATTTGACACTACTATAAGAGATAGTATCTTTCCCATATATTATAGTGTCTCGAAAATGTTTTAGAGATGAGGGAAGGGAACACAACAATATTATGGCCTGATCTTCTTCATCCACTTTGACTTCTACGTTCGCCAAATCAATAATTATTGAGTCGAATTTATCGAGATGCGAGAGTAGAGAAGTACCTTCCATCATTTTCAAACTGTGTAGCTTCTGCTTTAAATAAAGCCGATTCTCCTTAGTCTTCTTCATGTAGATAGCTTCCAACGAATCCCACATACCCTTGGCCGTCGTCTCCGTAGCAACTTCTTGTAATACCTCGTATGAGAGATTCAAGATAATTGCCGATCTGGCTTTCTTGTCCAGTTCCTTAAATTGCTCTTCTGTCATTTCCTTGGATTTCTTCGCGTTGTCTTCAAGCGCCTGCTCACAACCGTCTTGAATGAGTATGGCCTCCATCTTGAGACTCCACATCGCAAAGTTGACATTTCTATCGAACTTTTCAATTGACATTTTTGTAATAGTCATGGTGGCTAAAAAATAAATCGGGAAATTGGCTCGCCGTGGACCGTAAAACCTTTTTGATATCTTTTCTGATGTGGAAGATCAGACAAAGCTGCAACCACAGAGCATACTAAGAATAACGACAAGGCGAGGCTCTGATACCAATTTGTTAGGATATTCTTGATTCCCGATAATTCAGTTGCCCGAAAAATGACGATAACAAATAAAATGAAGAAAATAAATATGACAGTGAACACGATAATTTACGTGGTTCGGTCAGAATGACCTACGTCCACGGGCCGGAGGGTAGAACTTCTTTATTATGTGGAGTGATTACAGACACGTATACCGGACGTGATACAAAGAAGCTACACTGACAAGGAGTAATAAGCTAGAGAAGAAAATGCCCGAAGAAGATCTCTTGAGGTGGTGTATATTATCCTTCTGCTGATCGTACCTATTTATAGGCGAGCTTCTGTATCTATTTGATATGTGAACATAAGAAAAAGAAACAAACACTTCCGTAGCCGAAATTCTTAGCAGCCTTTTTCTTCTTCCTAATAAATGCAGTAGCCTTCTTCATTTGACTTTTCAAAAGCCATGTGCTTTTATTAATTTATTTGTCGGCATCGAGGTCACGCCAACAGACTATGTAGTTCAATTTGCGTTCCAACATTATTGAACAATTTCAGCACATAGTTTTTCATATAAACTTTTTGCCTCGAAACGGAAGGGTTTATTTTCTAGCCCCCGAGATGGAACTGAGGAGAGGTCTGAATTTCTAACGCATGATGATTGGAAGATATCTTTCGGTAACTCGACTGAGGCACAAGTCCACTCTAACTCTTTTGAAAATGGTATGTGGTGAGATGGTTCTACCGTTTACGGTAAAGTGGTCTCTTTCGAAACCCGAATTCGACAGCTTGCATTGCTCTACGCCTCAAGAAAATCAGTCATTTGCCATCACGGTTGTGGTATCCCTTCGTTTCTCGTTGTTCTATGATCTCCTTGAAATCCCAGAACTAACATCTGGTCGTCACCATTTTATTTAACCCAACGAAGTAATTTCCAACTCCATAAGTTTACATCCGGATCCCTTTGAAAACATGTAAAATGCCAAGTAAAACTTCCAGCTGGTCTTCAACGATATGAAAATTTCGTAAAATTGCATATCAAATCTTAAAAAAATTTCAAAATAACACAAGTCCTCCTTTTGGCCTTCAACATCTACTCAGAAACCGCACATGTGCATCTTCCTAGGAATAGTTTAAAAATAACGTTTACGACGTTTAGGCTCAATAAGAAAAATGATATCAAACACGTGTCCGGGCAAGTTTGTGGAGCCCATGAAGTGTCGTCACACAGCCCATGCCTCGATGGTAGGCTGTCGATATCTTTTGCCATACTCTTGGATCCAAATATTTAGAAGAGAGCGAACAACAGCTTCTTTCTTGGGTTTTCGAATAAAGGGTCAGGGGTAGACTTGTATTTCCTTGGTCGAAGTTCTAACCGCGTGAGGCAAGCTTATCGGGCTTAGGGCGTGATAGAATGGCAGGTTTCTTGCGCATCAGTTTGGGTAGTTGAGGATACGAAGGTTCAAGTTTGACCTGCAGTACACTGTTTTTTGAGTTAAGGTTAAGATTTAGTCACTTAGTAGGTGGAAAAAAGTTTGGAGTGCTCTTGGGACATTGGGGATCGTAGAATTCATATAAAGAAGTGGTGACGACATTTATGTGGGTACTAAGATTGATGGGACCAAGACATGGTTTTTAAGCCTTTAAGGCTAATTAGGCCATCTCCAACCATTCTTTATATAGAGTTGTTACAGTATAATTCATTCATATATATAGTTGTACAATATCATTGAACTCCAACCATCTCCTCTATATTGTCTTTTATACTGAATATTCTCACTATATTTCATTATATATTAATTTATATAATTTATTTTCGTTGAAGTATAAAATACGCTTAAGAGGGAAAGGGAATGAATTAGGCTAATCAAAAAAATTTCACTTCTTCTATTAAATAATCCCTTCTTTTATAAAACGTGATAACAATGCATGTTATAGTTATATCTTGAAAAACAACTATGTATTTAGGTTTATCACTTTACCTTCTAAAACATTTATGGAGTTATCTCCTGATATTTTGAAAAAAAAAATTGGATTTGTTTCACAGGAATAAGAATTGAAAAGTAAAATGAGGTCAAAATTTTTACAGAGGTTATATTTCCGATCGAGGTTTACTTCTCTCCTTGAGGTTTGCTTCTAAAGAGTAAATCACTACCTTGTTACCGTAGTTGGTTAAAAGAATGATTGACAGTCCAACACACAACCGAAACAGATTAAACAGTAGTTCGCAAATAGATTGTCACATGCCGAGTTTCGCTCCACGTCTTTCCCAGGGAATTTCCAACTCCCAGTTTGGAATCACCTCACTAGCGAAAGGCACAAGATTAGCCAGTCTTTGCCTTAACTTGTGCACAATCGTCAACCTTGCCTCATCCTTCTATCGACACGTCTGAGGACAGGATATATAGTTTTGAATAGTGAGGATCACACCAACTCTGATGGAATAGCAAGTCTAGCGCAGTTGCATAAGGTTATCGCAAATGTAGCTCAACAAGAGAAGATTTTCGCAAGTGTATGCACAACTCTCAAAGATATCGTTTCTTCTGCTCAATATTCTTAATCTTGACATTTGTCGTTTCTTCTGATCAATATTTCTTTATCTTTAAATTATAAGGTGGTCTAAATTTAAGCACAATTGAATCAACATCGTACATGGAAGTTAGTCACAAAAGATATTCTAATTTCGTACACAGTCCATTAATTTATCGAGTATACAATTATGCCAAATTAATCATGCGAACTATCACAACGCCCATAAGATTAATTAGAATGATTTTATGCCATATATATTCACAAATTTGGATCAATGCATATATTTCCATATAAGTTCAAGAATTTGTACCAAGGTATATCTTGCCAAATAGGGCAACATCCATTCAGCACATACCATAGATATCGACAACTTTCCATCTTATCATATTCCAATGAAATCAATCAATTGGTAACTTTCCATCTTATCGTATTCCAATCCACCCAAGGAAAAGATCTTAATTGATTTTGCATGTATAAGATTAGACAAGATGCATTCTCTATGATTTCTTTCCTAAATGAAACTGATTCCCAGCGGATATCTTATATAACATATATAGCGCACAGACTTTCCATATATAACTCAATAGGTTATCTTATACGGATTTTCCATATACAATACAATCACTTTCCATATATAATTCTGATGAGCATCTTATCCAAAATAAAAGCAAACAATTACTTACTTTCCATATTATAATAGCATACTTCGCATAAGAAAATATTTCAGTTGATTGACACGTTTAAGATATGTCAAGGTGCATTCAAAATATATATGATATCTTTCCTACAATTCGAGCAGACATCATATTTTCATAGTCAACATAAAATCTTTCCCATATATAACACAATAAGATATTCCATGCATGCGAGATATTCAGAAATTGGTAGTCGCCATCATTTACCAATTAAGCACATGATCAAATCTAGATAACATATTCGACAACTTATAATTGTACGCTACATTAATGTCTATTTAGCAAAATATTACAACATAATTAAACATAATATGATATTTCAAGTTTCAAATCAAACATGTATGCTCCCCTTATCTAAGAGAACATATCCATATAACATCCAGTAATCACAACATATATCATAGATGGAATTTAAAAGTTATTGGGTCATATATATCATTTGGAATTTCAAAAGTTCATAGGTCATGTCTTTCGCTCCACCTGTCTATGTGTGGATATTTCTCATCAAAGTTCAAGCAACGAATAATTATCTTGATATATGATATGCAAACATAAAAGTGTAGAGAATTAACAAGATAACCAGTAAAGCAAGATATAACAAAAGATTTAAGGATGTAATAGCTTGGCAGAAAACGTTCCAACAGTTTGGAATCACTATCATACTTGACAACTTTTGTTTGAATTGATTTCTTCAACACCTTCGCGGCCTTAAACAGCTTCGTCATGTCATTGTATTGTTCTTGATCTTTGCCAACATTTTTATTACCATTCATAATGCCTACAAAATTACTCCTTATCTCAGCAGTTACATCTGAACATCGCCTCTATCCTCATCAGTTTCTTTATGAGACTCGCGTATCTCAATCATTCGTCCTTTCTTTTTATCAGCAAACCACGAGCTTTCTTTCTTTAGCTTTGAACCAACCATGAGCTTCATTATGATGTATTCTCATTCTCTCCAGCACATTAACAACTTGTTTACCACGATCTTTTCGATCTAGTCGCAATGTGATCCCCCCTATAAAAAAACATGTGGGTTGTCAGCATTTTGTAGGGAAGTACCTTGTTAGAGCTCTCAAACGCTTTAATTATATCAACTCGTCGGACATAGGTTCCTTTCACTTCTTTCTTGATCCCACTTCAGTGTTCTTCTTACCAGCAACTTCCATCATAAAAGCTATTGATCACCCAGACAATAGTGAGATGAAATTTGAACGATTTCACGGAGAATTTGAAATTATATAAGTGAGATTAACCACCAATCATTCGGGATTTATAAGGAAACAATTATCTTGAGTGATTTTAAGAAAGAAGACAATCTTATCTTAAGGACTAGGAAAGAAATCTTCGAGATACTACTTTTCCAAAGAGTTTCGATGTCAAAGAAGAGCAAAAGATAATTTTCGAAAAAAATTCAGCTCAACGATTTGTACGAAAAATATCAATGGGATTCAAAAAATTTAAAAATTTTCAGAGTTGCGGTGTGCCATATGTCCCGATTTAGCTCCATGAAATTTGTTCCCATTCGAGGATGAAATGAATAGGGAATATAAATATAAAATGTATTATTTGTCGTATATTTGAATATTATAGTCGAAAATATGGAATAAAAATGTCTATTTTTTTCTGCATTCATATAAGTTGAATCAGAGGATTGACTTATATTTGGACAATGACTTGTAATCTAACTATAATGTGTACTCTTGGTGCGTCACTGGTCGATCGATGACTATTGTAGTATATGTTAAGCTTAAACTGAGGTGTCACTAATGGAGTTGACTTCGAGGTCTTTACTTGTCAATACTTTTAGCCCATATTGTTTGGAGAGGAACAAGGGTCGACAACGTCATAAGGTCTTGACAACGATGGGTGGCTACCGAGATATGACAGTCGTGACGGATTCACAGTCCCGTTAGTAATCGAGAAACATATCCTATGTATATTCGGAGACGAAAAATTACAATGTCTTTGGCCAAAACAATAAACTGACTCACGTGGGGCTTGAAGTGCAGTTTAGTACTTTCGTCAATCACGGATTAATCATATAGTCGAGTTAGTGAGCTTGACGTAATCATGACTGTCACTCGACCGGAACATATGAGTTAATATGTACTATGACAATCTATAATCGGTTCGAGAAATATGATTAGAGCAAATTCGTACACAACACGGAATCGATCCGATTGACCCGAACGAAGAAACGGGTTTATAAATAATCACTGTGACAAATACTTAACGAGATTTGAGACGTTAAATGAAGTGTCGAAACACGAGCTTTGTAAGCGTCACGGCCTAAGACAAGAGTCTCACAACCGTGAACATCGAGATGACCGAAAAATACGACCTCGACCGGCTGTCACGGGCTCGTGACTGGTGGTCACGATCGTGACAAGGGGTGTCATGGACGTGAAACCCCTCTGCCGAGGCCATGACGGCTTCCCGCGAGCTGGTCTTGATGTAGCCGCTTGTCATGGCCTTGTGGCAAGGTCGTCACAACCATGACACCCTGTGTCAGGGCCACTACGCCTTCTGTTCGGAGTCGTGACAATGTGGGCAAGCTAAATTTCTTCGTACTCATTAACATATGATGCCAAAAACATTGGCACCTTGGCTCTGTCATTAAGGTGACTTTAATTGACTAAACTATTTTCAATGCTAAGGCCTACATGTCTTTGATTTAATTAATTTTTTTTTTTTGGAAAAAGTCAGTTTTTACGGTAGTAAATAAATATACGCCTTATCATTTTCGTGATATATGAGTTTCATTGTGATTCAAATAGTTATAGAGAGAAAAACCTAAGTTGTTAAGTGTATTCTCGAGATTTGAGTGAAACATGACAAGTGTCGGTGATCTTTCAGTGAACTATACATACTCACACATATCTAGCCATCATATCTTTCCTTCCTCTCTAGCCAACCTTAGAATTGAATATGGGTACCTTTCAGGGTTGGCGCGATAATTTTCTGCTATGACTATCAATCTATGAGTGATTACGATACTAGGGGATCGACGAACGCTAGCAACGGCCTTCTCTTCAAGGGTAACGTTCTTAATCTCTTGAAAGTGTTTACGTGTCATACTCGTTTTCATTTATTGAGGGAGTGGCCTTTCACGGAGATCTCGAAAAATTTGTAAATTATGCACCATCTGGAGGACCCGACCAAGAGTACATGAGGTTCCCAACATTATGCTCCCTCGCTTTCCTTCCCGTTGACGATAAGCAATCCTACGCTGTCAAGTGAGCTACACCAACTTGATGGACAAGCTCATGTGTCATTTCTCCAAAGATGGTTCCTTCTTGGTGAAATTGGCATTACTAACACACGATCATTCACTTCAATTCCCCCGTGGAAATTCATATGGAAATCAAAATCAAATGTTGCACCAAGGGTTCAACGTTTTGCATGGAGACATGTTAAAGATTTTCTCCCGACAGTTGAGTGTCACCTTCATAGACATCGTACCGTTCATCGAATTTGTTTGAAATGTGGGTATAATACATAGTATGATCGTCATATTTTTGTTACGTGTCTCAATGATTTCTAGATGCAAGCTAACAGTTTGTACAAGATCTTTCGGGAATGGCATGGCTAACAGAAACTTGTCGCTCTTCTCATCCTCCCTGAACGCTTGTTGGATGAGGCTTAAACTTGTCGCTCTTCTCATCCTCCCTGAACTCTTGTTGGTTCGTACCATTTCGTAACAAGTGGGTCATGGAAGGAGCATATGCTCGGATCACCTCAGCCATCTCCCAAGCAATTGAAATGGTGTCGTTAAGTAACAAAGATGAAAGAGATCTCTCCAGACATATCCTGACTGCCTTGATCATTTTGGCTCTGTTCGGACAAGAATGTCATCAAACTCAATTTCGATGGGGCTCTAGCGAGTGACTCTACCCACCATTAGTCGGTATCATAGCCGGTGACTCGTCCGAATGCTGCGTGAGATGGTGGAGCAAATTTTATTATGGTGACTTCGACCCATTTACATTGACCTTATGGCAACATGATGGACTATCAAAGTAGCGCGAGATAGATGTTGGCGACATATTGTTACCGAATGAGGTTGTTTGACCATTCAAATGCTCCACCCAATGTTTCAAAACGCGTGCAATGCGTCGTTTTAGTTCTGATATTGCGTAGCGTAAATATCGCAGTGTATTGCGTGAGTATTTCGAGCAAGCCACTCATAACGCTAAAAAACATAATATATGACAACACATGCAAATAAGCCATTTTTACAAGCAAACAAATTATTGAAAAATGAAATAATAGTAAAATCTAATCTAGTTATATATCCAACATCAACATCATTTTTACAAAGCATCTTACTTTTTCTTAAAAGTAACAATAATTATATAATCAAATGATGAAAGGAATATATAGAACTGTCAAAACAGGCCGGCAGGGCGAGCCGGCCGTAGCCCGTCAAAGCCCGCCAAAGCCCGCCAATTGGTGGAGCGAGTACGGGCATGGCTGCCCTATTTTAAAAAAAATAAAAATATAAAAATATTGAAATAAAAGGTGAACTTGGTGTTCAAACCCACCATCTTACGTGTAGAATACTACTCTCCTACCACTATACCAATGGCATATTTATATAATTTATCATATATGTTATATATATTTAAAAAATATTTATTTATTTATTTTTAAAAAATGGGCTGGCAGCCTGCGGGCTTACCCGCCCCGCCCCGCTCAGGCCTGCAGCGGGCCTGAAATTTCCAGGCCCAACCCGCCCATTTGGCGGGCCAGGGCCCACGGGCCGACAGCTCTAGGTATATACAGTGTTACACATAAACATTGGGTATTTATTGGACTTTGGGCTTTCTTTTAATAGTAAATTATTAATTAAAGCATCATACACCATAAACATGTAATTATTAAAACTAGATAAGTAATTGCACTAGGAACTTTTACCGCAATTAAATCGGAACTATGTAAGGTCAGAAATAATCACAAGATCGAAGTTTTACCGCAATTAAATATTTTGAAGATTGGCAATTTGATTGATATATTATTTATTGACTGCCTAAATTCCATGAAAAATATTAAAATGCGAAAATGAAAATGCAGTAGGAACATGCAAAGTCATTAATTTTATTATTTTAGTATATTACATAGGCACTTTACTTCTCATCCACCTGTACGTACCCCCAAATTGTCACGTCCAGCTCTTATATAATGTATATGAGTTATTAAAAAAAATATGCTACGCTTTTTTATTTCGGCATCGTCGCGTTTTATGAGAAAACATTTCGATAGCTCGCGATAACTCGCACTACGCAAGGCTTTTTAAAACATTGACTCCAACTAAGGACCTCTGCTTTAGCCTTAGCAGACCTATTACGGACGACTGCGTTTCTGTGATGTCGTTTGTTGCTACACCGACTTTAATTTTGTTTTACGTTTTAGTAATTCTGTTGCACATTATGGTTCGTTGTATTCGCGGATTTCGATTTGAAATCTGAAATTCATTCAAATCATCTATTTGACAACCGCTCGGATCTGGATTTCGATTTCATCAAAATCCGAAGATAATTAAAACGCTTGTTGTTTGATGATTTTGAAATTTGACCGCAAGTGGTTCGTTTTCGAAATTCAAATCCCCGCCGTGAAGATTTTCATAAATAATAATAATAATAATGATAATAATAATAATAATAACAATACTAATAATAATAATAATAATGATAATAATAATAATAACAATACTAATAATAATAATAATAATAATAGTAATGATAATAATAGTAATGATAATAATAATAACTATTATGGGTGAACGATCAGTAGAGCCGACTCACGAGCTCGATGAGGCGGTCGACGAACGACGTGTCGAACCGGCTCGACAAAAGCTCGGCTCGAGCTCGATGAACAACGAACGATGATCGAAAGTTCGCGAGCCGACTGGCGAGCTTATTTTCTTTTGTTATTTATTATTTTTATTTATTTTTTGTATATTTTATTTTTTTAATAAAAAGTTCGAGTTGGAGCTCGACGAGCTTCATGAGTTGAAGCTCGAGCTCGAGCTCCACATTGAAATCCGAATTCCGAAATCCTAACGTTTGCCAAACAATGGATTTGAATTTAAATTAAGATTTTGAAATTCATAATTTGAAATCACATAATTCAATTCAGTTACACAAATCCAAATGCATCCTTAGCTAATTTCTTAGTATTTGACCAATATTGTGTACTCAAACCTTCTTTCTTGGTAATAAAGTGTATGATTTTCTTAAAAAAACAAAGACGTGCCTAAAGGCCCGGGCGTTTCGCCACCTTATCGGCCCGGCCACTTTTGTCAGACTCACTCGTTCCTTATGTTACCAAAAGTATCGGGTCTTGTAAAAAAATGGCCATTGACTGTTTCAATTTTAAAAAGTGGTCTCTTTGACGATTTTTTTTGTCAATAGCCCTCATTTGTTTAACCGCTAACCATATTTAGTAATTGTCATACTAACACATTAAAATAAAAAGAAAAAAGAAAATACGTCCGTACAGATAGTGAAGAAACAACAGAACATGAGTTCATCTCCCTTTTTAACCTAACCATACAAACGAAATGAATGCATTATCTTTTCCATTTTAAAGAACACATGTAAACCACACACACCTCTCTCACAACCTTAAAGCGACGCGAGCTGTTCTCCTCGTTAATTTTCGGGAAACACCAAGAAAACAACAAGCATTTCATTCGAGTTTTCCCAGTAAGTATTGATTATATGAAAATTGCAATTTTAACGTCGAAAGTGATGAATTTTCAGTCCATTATCCACGAAAATGAATGGATTATCTCGTCGATCCTGTGTAATTGCTACTGTGATTTTTCCGTTGAGTTTACGAAAATTCAGAACTGAAAATATAGACTTTAAGGTACCATTTTTGTGCAGGGGACCCATGCAAAAAAGCGCAGGGGACCCAAACTTATGTCCACGGTCCCCACCCATGCTGTTGTGCTACCCGTAAGTGCAGGGGAGCCGCTCTTAAATGGCACGGAACCCAAACTTAAAAGCATGGTACCCAAGTATAAGTGCAGGGTCCCCGCTAGTACTCGTTAGTGCTGTGTGCGGGTCCCCTGCCTTGATGCGTGGGTTCTCTGCCTTTATGCGCAGGTCCCCTGGTTCTCTGCTCGGGTCCCATGCGCCCAAAATCACACATACACTGAGTGATGGTACCCTGCATTTATGCGCAGGTCCCTTGATCCTTTAATCGGGTCCCATGCACTGAAAATCATACATACACATGTATTATTACGACAAACGTTTTCTAAACAATTATTTTGCATAATATAGCATGTGATCAATATGAAAACTACAAACATTGTATTTCAATTCGATGTCGGTAGATAATCGGCGAGAACAATACCTCGACTTGGCCCCCTGCGCCAAATTGTAGCTGACATTCAATTTTGGTGGATGGGGATGCATGCACGTTAGAAGACGTGAAGGACCAAATTGTAGCCGTATTGTCGTTTCGAAACGACAATGCGAGACTGACGCTAAGCTATATGCCAAATGTAGCTTACAGTTATCCGCGACTCATATACATTCGTGTTTTAAAATGCATATTGCGCAACGCGTTGCGTTTTAGTTCCGATTATCCGTAGCGTGAATAGCATAGCGCATTGCGTGAGTATTTCGAGCAATCCATTTATAATGACTAAAAAACATAATATATAATAACACAATAAAACTAACTATTTTACGAGACACAAACCATTATCTCTAGAAATATTGCTATTTTTTTTAACTAATCAATTAAAAAATAAGATCAATAATATAAGGAATGTTAATTAAAATTAAGGTAAGCTAGGGTATAATAGCCCCACTCATGAGTAAATATATAAAGCCAGAAAACATAACCGCGTGAAATAGCAGTGTTATGATTTACAATCATTGGCCAATCTAATATAGAGAAATAATTTATTAGTGATTTTCAAAATATGTTGAAGGTGATTATTAAACTATCGTTGAGGGATAGCTAGTGCAGTCCTCGGTTTTGTATAGGCTGCAGTCTTATTGAAAGTAGGGTAAATTGTCTTTCATTACCTTTATGATTTTCAACTTACTGATCAATATGCCTCCAAGTATTTCTTCATGTTGAGTACCCATTTGCAAAAAATTGTGTGTTTAATACCACCAAACATTGAAAAGACAAAAATAATATTTCTTTACAGATTCAGTTATACCAATTGTTCTCATTATGACACTTATATATTCAATTATCATACAAATTGTTATCACTGTTATACCAAGTCAAATTTAAGAGTATTATATCACTATTATACAATATGTGCCCGTTATTATATCAATATATTCAATTATTATACCAACTGCTATACCAAAAATAATGTTATTATAGTATTCGAATTGTTGGTATAATATTCGAATTTATTGGTAGAATAATCAATTTTATTAGTATAAGCGGTTTTAGTGGTATAATAATCGTATTTTGTGGTATAATATGCAAAAATCACTTCATATAATAAAATTATAATAAAATTATTTTTGGTATAACAATGATAACAGTTAGTATAATAATTGCGTATATTGGTATAATAATGAGAACGGTTTGTATAATAGTGATAATAATTGATATAATACTCTTAAATTTGACTTGGTGTAAAACTGGAGAGAGTTGAAATAATATCTATGTATGAAGCAAGATTATTTTGTCTTTTTAACGTTTTTAGGGTATCAAACACACAATATTTTTACAGATGGGTACCTAACAGGTAGAAATAATTCGAATGGTATTTAAGAAGTTGAAACCTTAAAGAGTATTGAAAGTGAATTTACCCTTGAAAGTATGGCACATTAGTGATTATGATGCGTCTTATCGTAATGTTAAAAAATAATAATAAATCAAAACACTATCATTTACACGCTTTAACGCGTTTGATTAAACAAAAAGTACTAATGCGCGCTTTATGTGGCGCGACCGCACGCCTTTTAAAGCACTTATATACATCGATAAGGATTATGCTCCGTGTGCCTACTTGGGCTTCGGTGGCCCACAATCAAGACTCGTGATTCATGTCAATGTGGTGGAATATGCCAGTGTTGCTCCGCCGGCAACAGTAGCTGGTTCTTCGAGCTATTATATCGGTCTGATAGCGGATTGCAATGACAATGTGCAAATCCAACCGTTGATGGTACGGTTGCAGTTCATCTAAAATACAATATTGCCATGTTACCAAGAGGAGGGTTTTAAAGAAAACATTGTTTAACAGTGCAAACGTAGGGATGACTCGGGTTTGCCATGTTACTGAAAAGGGGTCACCTAGTACTTGGATGACCTGCTCTTGCGAGGCGGCGTCGACTCCTCCACCACAGACTTACCTTTGTTGCGGTGGGTGGGTGACTCCACCGGGTCCTCGGCCGCCACCGGGACCTTGGGTTCTACCACGACCTCGGGTTCCTCCCGGTAATATGCTTGGTTCGAGCCCTCTCCTCGACTCTGATGGTCAAAATGGACTTGATCCGGGTCCCCCTCTGCCTCGTAACCTGACAAATAAAAACTATAACGTGAAAATTTATACTTTAGGAAAATTGTTGCAACAATTAACAATACAACTTTTACCATGGGTTGGTTGCGTCGGAAATTCCGATGGACCCCGTACCATCCATGCTGCAGATTATGCTCCAACTCCTGCATCGATTGCTGGAAGCCTGATATACTTGCGCCCCACCCTTGAGCCATGACCCAACGTTCCTCGTGCACACGATCGCGACTCTTGTATGCGTCCCGAAACTGCGAAATGCCCGTGCAAACGTTGTCGGAACGACTATTCATCATCTCGAAATTCTGGCCCACGCGTCCTGTAAATTTGTTAAATTGTTCCATCGTGGGACCCGAGTATTATTGTGGAGGAGGGGCATCGTATCGTGGCGATGACGGGGGATGTAATTGGTCCACCTCTTACTCGTAATGCGACGAGTTCGAGAGTTGCGGGATGAACTGTGCTTCGTACGTGCGCGCGATCTCATCTCCGGCCGCCACATGACGCACACACTTTACCTCCGCACCTTGCTCAAGTAGCGTCATGATGTGGTCCAGGACTTAATGTGGCTCCCCAACGTGGAAGATGTTGTACCGGAAGTAGTGCGAGTTCATCTCCGCTATCGTAGGGCTCATCATCCCAAGTACGGGTGATCCTTTAGCGGCATTGATAATTGTCTTCATCGTTGGAGAATCCTTTCGGACCCAATCATTGGCGACTCACCGACAGATCCGTTGGGTCACCTCATCCGCCTCCTCTCTCTGATGGGCAAGCGCGTACGCAATACCCGATATGCACTCGTACGCGAAGACCTGACAATGCAAAACAAAAATTAGAAACTATATAATAAAAAATAAATAAATCTACATTGTTAAATACTGACATACCTGAAGTGGATGTACGAACCCACTAATCAGTAACCCGCAATGTTCGCTCCCCCCTTTTCGGGTCGTTCCCGAGCAAAATCCCTCTTCTCTTAGGTTTTGTTTCAACGAGCGTATCACCTCACTAAAAGCTACGCTACCCCATGGATAGTTGACGAAGGCGTCGGCGTCTTCGACTAATGAAAGTAGTCATGACCGAACGATTGTGTTTTTCTTCGATGGTCGGGGCAGCAAGATGGCGGTGGCAAAATAAATATCTACCAACTTCAACTTCTCGACGTTGAAGCATCCGTTATCGTTTGCTGCCAACGCTTGCATTCGAGCCTCAATGTACGACAAACTGATTGAGGCTCTTTCCGGAGAGTGTCTCTCCGCGAACTCGCAATTAGGGTTTACTTTCAGAATATCGTCCGAGAACTCAAGCCCAGTTATCAGGCAATACTCTGATTTAGAAAATCGAAGTGGTCGGTTCCCAATAATCATCCACGGCTCCTCACGGTCGTGAAGCGTACTCTGCCTCCTCATGTGAAACAAAATCAACTGGGCCAATAGATTGAAATCGCATGTAGCTTTGACGAGTCTGCCAAACGGACTCATCGTCCTAAATACGTCACACCCATTGCCATTGAGATTGTTGATTATCTTCGCACTAGCCTCAGTGTTCAATCCAGTCATTGTTAATCGAAATTCAAAATCATCGTCTCGAGATGACAACTGCTTCTTTAGGACAACCTAAGAATGATAAATAGTAAATAACAAATGAGCCAACTGCATCGATGGTATCCGCATAAAAGCTCATGGTACCCCCACAAAAGCGCATGGTACAGGTACAGACGCGCATGGTACTCGCGCACAAGCGCATGGTACCCTGCGTGCACTTGCATCGTATCCGCACAACACAGACGCACACGATACCCGCACAGACGCGCATGGTACCCCAATGCGCACTTGCGCTGTACCCGCACAACACAGGTGCACATGGACCGCACGGAAGAGCATGATTCCTGTACGAAAGTGCATGATACCCTCACAAAATCGCATGATACCCGCACCCAAGCACATGGGACGCACGCGTATGGGTACCCATCCTAGTGTGTTTGGCTCCCAAGCATACAAACACGGGTCCCCTGACTTGTGCGTGGGTTTGGGTCTCATGCCTGCAACGACAGGTCCCACGCGGTTCGACGCATAGTTCCCTTGCGAACAAAGGGTCCAGATTGCACAATAGGTAAACCATCGTCAGACCCAACAAATTCGACGCACGAGACCTGCTTGCGGTAGCATGAGGAACTCTTGGGAAACGCGCGTTCACTGTCATTGTAATCGGTTTCGACGTGGGTTGTATATTGTCGAAGTGAAGATCGTGGTTCGGGTGAGCAAATTCAATTTTACCAGTAAAGTTTTTCTCCGAACTTTAACTGTGAAGATGACGACGACCCGTGATGCTACAGTGAAAAGTGAATTTTATTTGATTTTAACCTAACTAATTTTAATTGGGTTGTTGAACTCTATTAAATAAGAGTAAAGTTATTTATGATAGTGAGTTAGTAATGATAGAATAAACTTAAACCATTATATAGCCATTTTTTTAAATATGACCAGTTTAAATCCAAAAATTCAAAAGCATCACGTACATTTTTCACCGAGACACAAGTGGGAACCTGAAGTCGACTAAGTTGACGAGAAAAAGCATCAGCCTTCAGTGATTAACAGAATGCGATATGGGAGTGCCCAGAACAAAATGCATACAGCTCCTGAAGAACTGCAAATCTATGTTCCATCTCAGGCAAATCCAAGCCCAGGTCTTCACTCATGGCCTCCATGAGAACATCGATATACTACACAAGCTCGTTGCATACACAAGCGAAGCTAACTTAAGCCACGCAAAGCGAATTTTCGAAAGATTAGAATGCCCAAGCTTGTTCATCTTCAACGTGATGATCAAGGGCTGTGTCAAAGTGCGCTTTTTTGAAAACGCGCTGTACTTGTTCGACGGGATGCTCGGCAGAGGATTGCGCCCGGATAATTATACATACCCTTTTGTGTTTAAGGCAATCGGGGGATTGAGGATGGCTAGTGAAGGGGAAAAGGTGCATGGGCGTGTAATAAAGTGTGGTGATCTGTGGGATTGTTATGTTTGCAATTCCGTTCTTGATATGTATGGCGAGTTGGGCTGTTTAGAGAATTTGCATAAGGTGTTCGATGAAATGACTACAAAGGATTTGGTGTCCTGGAACGTTATGATCAGTGCCTCAGTGAAGAACGAGAGGTTCGAAAATGCTATTGATGTTTATAGGAGGATGAGACTGGTACAAAATCTTCAGCCCGACGAGGCTACTATCGTGAGCACATTAACAGCCTGTGGAGCCCTAAAAATATCGCACGTCGGTCACGAAATACATCAGCACGTGACTCGAGAGATCGGGTTTACTCCGAGAATTGGCAACGCGTTGGTTGATATGTTTGCAAAGTGCGGTTGTTTAGATGTGGCAAGAGGCATATTCGATCGTATGGTGGAGAAAAACGTGATATGCCTTACCAGCATGGTATCTGGTTATGTTAGTGCAGGTCATTTAGATGAGGCAAGGATGCTGTTCGATACGAGCCCAGTTAGAGATCTTCTTTTGTGGACATCAATGATCAACGGGTATGTGCAGTTTAACAAGGTCGACGAAGCTATGAAACTGTTCAGGGACATGCAAATGAGCGGGATAAAACCCGACAAGTACACATTAGTTGCTCTCCTCACCGGTTGTGCTCAACTGGGTGCCTTAGAACAAGGCCAGTGGATTCATGCTTACATAGAAGAGAATAGAATAAACATCGATGCCGTGGTGGGCACTGCTCTCATAGAGATGTACGCAAAGTGCGGTTCCCTACACAAGTCTTTGCACATCTTTCACGGGTTGAGCCATAAGGACACAGCTGCATGGACTTCAGTGATATGTGCACATGCTATGAATGGAGAAACCGCGAAGGCTTTACATTTGTTCTCGGAGATGACAGCCTCCGGTACCAAACCGGACGATATAACCTTTATCGGAGTGCTATGGGCTTGCAGCCACGGTGGGCTTGTCGAGGAAGGCCGGTGGCACTTTGATTCCATGAGGAAGAGGTATGAGATCGAGCCAAAGGTGGAGCACTATGGGTGCTTAATGGACCTGCTGGCTCGAGCCGGGCTCTTGCACGAGGCAGAGGATTTGATAGATAAAGTGTCGAGTAGAGACGGGGAAATGGTGGTCCCGCTTTATGGAGCTCTGCTGAGCGCGTGTAGGAATTATGAGGAGATTGATATGGGCGAACGAGTTGCTAAGAGGCTTGCTGAGATTGAGTCGGGGGCTGATTCGAGCGGTCATACGCTTATGGCTAGTATCTATGCGGCTGCTGAGAGATGGGACGATGCTAATGAAGTCAGAAGAAAGATGAATGTCTTGGGTGCGAAGAACAAGTCTCCTGGATGTAGTGTTCTTTGAAGTATGTTTGTGTACGACATAATGTCAAAAATATCGTCTTCTGTCCATGTCCTCCGACATTGCACTTACTAGAAGCTCTTCGTTGCCGTCATCATTTTGCTCATCATCGGCTATTTCATTAGCCGAAGTGACAACTTAGTCCCTAGAATAGTGCAGCTCTATTAGTTTGAGCTATACAGTCTCCAGCCCAGAACCAGCTGGCACTGTGACTATACAGTGTCACGGTACGTACTGTTGTTACCTACGGCTTTTGCTCCTCTGGCTTCGTGGTTTGGCCCCTTTGTTAATAATTTTGGAAGCGGACGGAGCGTGTAGAGAGAGATTTAGACAAGAGTAGCACGGTGAATAATTCATTATATGCTAGAGTACCTCTCATATTTGTATGTGTAGATTTTAGTAAGGGATTTTTACATTTTTGGTCCTCGATGTTTGGCCTATGGGCGTTTTTGGTCCCCCATTTTCTCGAGTTACAGTTTTAGTCCCCAATGTTACCGATTGTGGGCGTTTTTGGTCCCCCCGGTTAACTTTATCATATGTTTGGAGGGAATTTAACACGTTACACGCATCTGATTTCATTTTAATCGACTTAAATGCTCAGAAATCATCTTCTTCAACATGGAATGAAAGAATTGGGGAGAGTTAGGGCATAAATTCGAACTAACGACTCAATTATAACAATGTGATGTTTTGAGCGTTTAAGTCGATGTGAGCACATATTTTGGGGTGTAATATGAAAGTTTAAGTTCGAAAGAGTGAAATCGGGTGCGTGTAACATGTTAAATTCCCTCCAAACATACGATTAAGTTAATCGAGGGACCAAAAACGCCCAAAATCAGTAACATTGGGACTAAAACTGTAACTCGGAAAAATGAGGGACAAAAAACGCCCATAGGCCGAACATCGGAGACCAAAAATGTAAAAATCCCTTTTTAGTAATTAATATCTAACTGATGACATGCATCTCTCTGGCTCTTCCATGAGTTTCTTCGGATCATCTTTGATGCTACTAGAATTTCCCATGGTAAAATGTTCGGTGGAGCTACCCACGAGAACCACTCAAAAACCAACTAGCAAAGCTTTGAGGACTTCCGAAGTGAACAAAGGATAAAGCATGAAGAAAATAACCTGACTCGGCGCCGGCCAACCGAAACCAAACCGCTGTCTGAAAGCCCGCCGATGCCGAGGCGGGCACGGCCGAACCCGAGGCCGAAGAAGGACACGAGCGGGCCGAATGCCTGCCGATGTCGAGGCCGAGGCGGCCGAACACCCGAGGCTCGAAGCGGCGAAACGTGTGCCGATGCCGAGGCCGAGGCAGCCGAACGCCCGCCGAGGTCAAAGCTCAAGCGGCCGAATGCATGCCGAGACCAAGGCCGAGGTCGAAGGCCGAAGCGGTCGAAGCACCCAAGTCTGAAGCGACCGAAGCACCCAAGGCTGAAGCCGAAGAACTCAAGGCTGAAGGCCAAAGCATCCGAGGCCGAGGCGTCCGAACGCTCGCCGATGCCAAAGCCGAAGAGGCAGAAGCGGCCGAAACACCCAAGGCCGAAGGCCGAAGCATCTGAGGCCGAAGCAGCTGAAGCACCCAAGGTCGAAGTGACCGAAGCACTCAAGGTCGAAAGCCGAAGCCCCCGAGGCTGAAGCGCCTGAAGCTGTTAGGTCTTGTTTCATCAATCAACAAACAATCTAAGCACGAATTCTAGGTATTCGAGTAAGAAATCTTACGATATACGATCGGTCGAATATCTGCTTTGAAGATCTTGAGAGGTTGTTAGATGTTTCCTTGTTTCTCGAGCGTTTCCTCTCGTTTAAAATATGAATTCGAAACTTTTATTTACTCAATAATGAATTGTTATTTACATTGATAGTGTACATCATATTTATACCTATATTTAAGGTATAATTACTCTTAAGTCCTACACTATCAATAATTCTAATTACGCCCCTAATTACAAAGATAATGAAATAATAAAGCACAATTCTAATATACTCTTCAATCTCCCCCTTTGTGCTTATTGTCGTTTCAGCTCATTTTATCATTGTCGGGCATAAAAAGACTTCCTCAATCCCAATGCTGTCTCGTAGCGTCGAACAGCATTCCTCAACTCCAGTCTTTCATTTATGGCATCTAAAAGCTCGTTCAGAAGTGGAGCCTCTTCTTCACAAAGATCTTCGAAGATTCTTTCTTCGGTGATCTCTCCCAATCTCTTTAGAATGTTCTTCTTCACCAACTTAAGCGTCCCGTCGCAGAATTTATGAACTTCTGACTTCATCATAGCCCTTGTCTTTCCAATGACTGGATTAAGATAGGTTATGGCGAGGCCAGGGGTCTTAAAAATGTAGTTCTCGGGAAAGTTGTTAAGTGGGAAGCCCTTCATAACCGGAGATTTCATGTTGACCTTCTTCATGTTGTTCTCTATTGCAATTTGAAGGTCGTGTGCGGTGTGGTATTTGATCTGCCGCACCATGAATCTTTTCAGCCCCTCGATTCCTTCAGTCTTGATGTATCCCGGATGTGTCTTGTACTTTCTCTTGTACATTTGATATATTTGGTAGACTTCATCCGGTGGAAGGAATGGGAGATAACTTCGATCTATCTCTTCTCGAGTGCGGTTGCTGTCCGCTCGCTCAATTATGTAGATAGGAGTTGGATGTCTTCCGATCGTATGAGAGACTCCGACGAGTTGGAGAATCGGTGGCTTGTTCTTGAAGTTTTCCTTCAGTTGATCAGCTGGAATGCCACTACGATCGGGTCCGAGATAGTTGCGCATGAAGATATGCTCCATTTTCTTCCTATCTTCCCAATGTGAGATGCCCCTCAAGTTGAGTTCGTTGAGTTTCTTGATCTTTTTTGGAGCCCTCCAAATCTGCTTTCTTATGTCTTCAATGAAGGGGACTTCAATTATGACATTCTCCCATGGTGTCTCGACTCTAACTGTTCATTTTGATAGACGGGGAGGAGAGTCGACTCTGAGTCTTATCATTTCGGGTAGCTCTGGGAGAGCAGAACTGTAGTACTCGCCTTCTTGAATTTCTTCTTCTTCAAGCAGTACCAAGTCCACTGAAGCTTGTTGAAGGAAGTATCTGACGTTGGAGAGTCGAGCTTGAGCAGCTTCCTCTGGTTCCCATTCCGTCGTCCACTTCTCGTTTAGTATGTAGTCATCTATGATCAGATGTGGATCGTAGGCAACAACTTCTTGATGAACTTGGGGAAGGTTTGAGGTTGAGATAGGATTTGGATTTGTAGGAAAGAGGGTTAGTGTTTGGGATATGGTGGGAGGTGTGGTTGTTTGTTGGCAGGTTTGAGGTTGAGGTTGTGTGGTTGTTGGATGTGAGGACGATCCTCCAGCTTCTTGAGCCTTTTCTGACTCAATCCACGACTGCTCCTTGTTGTTCATTGCCGTTTCTCCCCCTCATGACGATCCGGATCATCGGGATCGTCATGTCTACGTTTGGGGCGGGCGCTTTCTTCACGGCACGTTGTTTGTGCTGGCAGCTCTGGTTCATCTATTAATCTTCTGTAGAGACTTTCTTCTGCGGGAGTTTTTGTCTCTAGTGCGAGAAGACGCGAAATGAGGATATCGTGAAGCTGAGTGATCGGAATGGTGTATGGGTTGATGAGTGAGGGTGAGGGAGTTGGGGTCGTGAGGATTGGTTGTAGTGGGGTGTGTGGAGTGTTGGTAGGAAGTGGTGAGGAGACGGGTGTGGTTTGTGTGTCGGTGGGTGCAGCTTCTGAGACTGGTGTTTTCCCGGTGTCTCTTCGGGAAGTCTCGAGAGCATGGAGCATTCGGTCCATCAGACGGTCTTCTAGTGAAGATAAGGCTGAGGAGAGTGCTTCTTGTAGTCTGTGCTCCGTCACGAACATCGGTGGAGTGGGGCCAGGGAGGCGCTCCACTGTCACAACATCGGAGTAGATTTCCGATGTGCCACCTATCGTAGGTCTTGAGGGTCCGTTACGTCCAAGGACATCCGTTGACAACCCTGAAGTCACCACTTCAGAGGGTTGACCTATTGTTGGCTCCGAAGATGATACGATGGGTATCACCTCTATGGGTGTTGAGACAGATTCAATTTGAATCTGTCCGGTGAGCTGATCACCCGGTAATGGAAGTGTGGGCTCCGAAGCTTGTATGGGTGAAGACACTGTAGACGGGGCCGAGATTTGTTGTCGGCGAGGGCCCCTTCGTTGGAGTCTGTGTGCTTCATCGGAGTCGGTTGCCTCAGGAGAGATATCATGAGAGACACCTTTGGGTTCAATCTCCTGAGGTGTGGCTTCGAGCTCGGATGATGTCACTTCCCTTTAAGAAGGCGCCGGCGCTGGATCCATGGCACGTACCAACGCCTCCGTGATGGAGTTGTTTTGGCAGTAAGCTTGGTAGGCCTCATCAGTTGGATCAGCTAAACGGAGCAGCTCCAATGGGATCAGCATGGATTGGAGTGCTAGATCAGCGGCCTTCGGGTTGTGGAAGAATCGAAGGCGTGGCGAGATGTAGTCCCCGATCGGTGGAAGTTTCGGGATCTCTGAGTGGACTTCCATGAAATGCGCGATCATTACCGGAAACCACCGTACATAAGGAAGGGATCAGGCCTTCGACTTCGTCTCCCTCTGACGCATTTGATCAACGAGATCGTTCCAGATCAACTGAGCCATGTCATATTTCTTGGAGAAGACCACTCCGTGAAAAATACGCAGAATGTTGCCATTTGCTTTATCGAATCCGGAGTGTTTTGGGGAGAGGCATTTGTTGATGATGTCGAACAGATTCTTCCATGGATGAGGGATTCCGCTATTTTGAAAGTTGGCCAGTTTATTTAGCGGCGGTTTGTATCCCATCCGGAGCATGTCTTCTACGATCTCCGCGTCCGTAGGTAATTGGTCGTATTCGTCATAGTGCGGTAGATCGAGCACCATGGCCATTAAGTTTTTCGTCAGGGCGATGTGTCTTGTATTGAGCTTAGTCAAATATTCCACGCTATCGCCGTTGGCGAAGCTCTGCATGTATCCCCAGAACTGCTGGAGATAGACCATCGGTACGGTGACCGTCATTGTCAGAGCTGGCCATAAGGGGTGTCCTTTGAGTATGGATAGGATGACGTCATCCGGACACCGAAATGTTGTTAAATCCAGTTGGAAGTTGTTGTCTTAGACTGTCATATAACTTCCAGAAGGATAGATATGAGGGTAGTTGGGAGTTGCCATATTGTATTTCAGCAAAGAAGGAAATTGTCTCCTGATGTTGATGAAATTCAACATTTGACTACTCGGATGAGCTCTAAATTTTCTGCGAGACTTAATAAATTGTTAGAATTCAAGTTTCTACGAATGTAGAAGATAATGACAAATTCTCATATAAAAACTCCCCCTCAACAATTGCATGAATAAACTTTTCAGTACCTACACATTTTTCGGTACAAATGAAAATTTCCGATTTAAGCATAATTAATGCATTCTAAGCAATTCAGCATAGTTAATGAAAATGTTGCGTTTTTCAAGAATAATTTCGCATTTTATCAAGTTTGAGCCAATGCATGTAATAATGCATTTAAAAATGTGCGAAGAAAATAGAAAATAAAATAAAAAATAAAATAAAATAAAAAATAAAATAAAAAATAAAATAAAATAAAATATAATATAATATAATAAAAATAATAATTTTTGTTTCGGGGTCAGATTTATTTATTTTAAATTTTAATCACACAAAAATTTCCAAGATATATATAACAATAATTTGCCATAAATTCAAATAACTAAATTAGTATTCTAAGAGCATAGTATGAATCACTTTGACAACTCTCGCAAGTTTCGCTCATATCACTCAATTTATTTTTATCATGGAGATTTTTAGTAGATATATCACTCTTATCATCACAACAAAATTATATCAATTAATTTGTTAATGTAGTATTTTTAATCAACTTGCCAAGTGAGAGTTCGTCATTTTGAATCAAAGGGACTTTTAAGGGATTATTTTTAGGCTCTGACTAAGGGGTAGGAATTTTGAGTTAGTGAGCTTAAAAATTCTTCTCTTCCGGGGGTTCTTTTTGTGAGATTCTATTCTGAGCCTTTTGCTTTTCCTTTCTGTAGTAATCTCTTTTCAGTGATTTGAGAGATAAGATCTTCTTTGATTTTGGGTCGAGACTGTGTTCCTTTAGAAAGTTTCACAGTTATGGAGTTCAAACCCAAGACTGTGCTTCTCTTCTCGTTTTCTCTACATAAGATCTAGATTATCATTGGAGAAGTTCACTTCGAGGTGCTTCACTTCTAGGAGTATATGAGATTATTTAGGAGAAGTTCACAGTGAGATCAGTGTTTCTCTTCTATAATGATTGAGAAATGCGGAATGTGCATCACTTTAGCTCTCCCCCTCTTTTTCTTGATTGAGTAACCCCGAATCGTTTGAATAATGTTGAAGGCTTAACCGGGTGTGTTTGATAAAGAAAAAGAATATTGGAGAAGGCCCAAAGGAGATATCTAGAGGAAAAATAAAGGATTTATAATTTAGGTCAAGTGAGGTATTTCCTAATATGCCCTTATCATTTTCATGACAAACTAAATACAAAAACAAGATTGAGGCTACGAAGTACAAATCAAAAGATAGTCATTTGAAGTGTGACACTCAAAAAAAATATTGATGTTCAAATTCTTCACATGTATGATGTGGCTTTGTGTCTAGTGAATCATACAAAGTTCTTTTGAATAAAAGAATGTTATATTGATTTTGAGGCAAAGAATTTACTATATATTTCGAAGAAATATTTTTGTGAGTGATTTCAAAAATGGTCAAAATCATCGTCATCCCCCATTTTTTTTATTGATAATATTTATATATATGTATTATTATATATATTTATTTAATAAAAAATAAAATATATTTATATACATATAATATATATATATATAAATTTTTTTATTTTAATTAAAAAAAAACTTTAAAAGATAGAGTCACGTATAATAATCAAGAAATATTAAGAAGCACATGGAATGTTAGATTGAAGCATAGTAGAGCATGTAAAACATATTTCAAGTAAAATTGAGATTCAACATGCCTAACTTAGCAATAAGGAATTGAAATCGTTTTTCATCCAATGGCTTAGTGAATAAGTCGGCAAGTTGAAGCTCCGTTTTAACAAAATACATATCTATCGTGCCTTTTTCTACATGATCTTTTATAAAATGATATCGTATGTCTATGTGTTTCGTGCGTGAATGATGAACAGGATTGCAAGTAATGGCTATAGCACTTTGAGAATCACTATAAATGGGAATGTTATTGAAATCAAACCCGTAATCGCGTAGTTGTATCCGTATCCATAGAATTTGCGAGCAACAGCTGGCAGCCGCGACATATTCCGCCTCGGCCGTCGAGGTTGATACACAATTTTGTTTCTTTGAAGACCAGCAGACCAACTTTTCGCCTAAAAATTGTGCTCCGCCAGACGTGCTTTTTCTGTCCATTCGATAACATGCATAGTCAACATCAGTGTAGCCAATTAGTCGAAAGTCAGTATTTTTAGGATACCAAAGCCCTAAGGTTGGAGTTCCTTTGAGATATCGTAGAATCCTCTTGACAGCATTCATGGGGGATTCCTTTGGGTCGGCTTGAAAGCGGGCGCATAGGCAAGTTGCAAACATAATGTCAGGTCGACTTGATGTCAAGTAGAGAAGAGATCCGATAATGCTTCGATAGGTGGTGATGCTGACAGCATTTCCAGACGGATCAGCATCCAGTTTGCAATTAGTAGACATAGGAGTGTTCATCGGTGTGCTCTTGTCTTGATTAAATCTCTTCAGAATATCTCGGATATATTTGGTCTGACTGATGAAGATTCCATCATCGAGTTGCTTGACTTGTAAACCAAGAAAGAATTGGAGTTCTCCCATTAAGCTCATCTCGAATTTTGTCTTCATGAGATTACCAAATTTCTGACAGAGACGTTTATTCGTCGATCCGAATATGATGTCGTCAACGTAAACTTGAACGATCATAAAGTCTTTGCCTTGCCTTTTGATGAAAAGGGTAGTATCGATTGTTCCTCTGATGAAGTTGGATTTGACCAAAAATTCGCTCAGAACATCATACCAAGCGCGAGGGGCTTGTTTTAGTCCATAGAGAGCTTTGTCCAATCGATAGACATAACCAGGAAGGTTCTCGTGTAAGAATCTTTCGGGTTGAGCGATGTAGACTTCTTCTTTTAATACGCCGTTGTGAAAGGCAGTTTTGACGTCCATTTGATAGACTTTGAAGTCTTTGTGAGCCGCGTATGCTAGCAACAAGCGAATAGCTTCAATGCGTGCAACCGGCGCATATGTCTCGTCGTAATCAATTCCTTCTTGTTGATTGTATCCCTTAGCAACGAGTCGTGCTTTATTCCTGATTACTTCACCGTTCTCATTTTTCTTGTTCTTGAAAACCCATTTTGTTCCAATTATGGTTTTGTCTTGTGGTCGAGGAACCACTGTCCAAACTTGTAGACACTCGAACTGGTTGAGTTCATCTTGCATCGCAATTACCCAGTCCGGGCCTTTAAGAGCTTCAGCTACTTTATTTGGTTCATTTTGGCTTAGAAAGCATGTGAATAAACCGCTTTGTGTAGACGTCCTAGTACGTACACCACTTGAAGGATCACCAATAATCTGCTCAGTAGGGTGAGCTCGAGTCTATTTGCGTTCCTGAGGAATAACTAAAGTAGAGTCGTCATTGGATTGGAGATCGAGATATCCCGAATTAATTGGTTGATCATTCAAAGTTGGAAAATCCAAATCAGATGTTGAGTCGATAGGAATTTCCTCATTTGTATTTGTAGGAACTGTAGAATTAGATGAATATTCTGAATAATTAGATTCTCCAACAGTTGTCGGATTTTTAAGAAGAGGAGTCTCATTATTAATTTCTTCCACTGAGGGAGATGGGGCACTGTTTGGAGTTGAGTGAGACGAAGCAGGCATTTGAGACTTGTTTCGATAAAAGTGTTCGAATAGAGAATCTAAATCTTCGTGGTCAGCGGGAATTGTTTCATTTGATGTTGATGTAGACGTTGCCGAAAGTTGTTGACCTTGTGCCAACACGCCAGTAAGCTCGGGTTCTAAACTGTTTTGTTCAGAAGCCAATTCCGTCATTTCTTGAAAAGTGACGTTGTAGCTTTCAAGAATTGTACGAGAAGACTTGAAGTAGACGCGATATGATTTTGAGGTAGAGGAATATCCGACAAAAATGGCTTCAAAGGCTTTGGGATCGAACTTGCTTCGATGCTCCTGATCGTTGGCCACAAAACACTTGCAACCAAATACTTTGAAGAATGAGATATTCGGAATTCGTGTATTAATTAGCTCATATGGTGTCTTCTCAAAGCGTTTGTGAATAATTGTCCTGTTTTGAGTAAAGCATGCTGTACTCACTGCTTCAGCCCATAGAAAGTGAGGAAGACCGGAGTGAATGATCATAGTTCTTGCAGCTTCAACTAGAGTCCGGTTCTTTCTTTCTACGACACCATTTTGTTGTGGCATTTTTGCGGCTGAGAATTGTTGAATAATTCCAGGTGATTGGTAAAAGTTGATGAGACGTTGATTCTTGAATTCCGTCCCGTTGTCCGTTCTGATTACTTGGATTTTCTTTTGCAAGAGATTCTGAGTTGTATTCACAAAGCTTATTATCAAGTCTCTAGTCTCATCTTTAGTTTGGAGATATATTGTCCAAGTGTAGCGAGAATAATCGTCGACTATTACTAAAACATATTTACGATCATTAATGCTTTGTGTACGCATTGGTCCGCAGAGGTCCATGTGAAGTAATTCCAAGGTCGAGATGTAGAAGCAACTTGCTTGAGTTTTTGTGATGCACGCTTCATTTTTCCCATTTGACAAGCCGAACAGTGATGCTCTTGTTTAGATGAAATTGTTGGCATACCGTTAACCAACTTTTTAACACTGAGTTTGTGAAGAGCTTTTAAGTTTAGATGAGACAGACGTTGATGCCATAAGCTGTTCCTCTTTATTGTTGTCTGAGAGATGAGGCATACAACTGCTGAAGGTCGAACTGATGTCAGATTGATTGTGTATAGGTTAGATCTTCGTGATCCTGTGAGAAGTTCTTGATTCTGACAATTCAAAACTTGGCACTGTTCAGCTAGAAATACGACTTGAAATCCTTTGTCACATAATTGGCCTATGCTGAACAGATTGTGCTGGAGACCTTGGACGTAAGAGACATCTTTAATCGTCAAATTTGGCAGTAGAATGTCTCCAAATCCGAGTAGGGGAGATGATTTATTGTTGCCAAATCGGACTTTGCCATTGTAACGATCCTGGTAGTTGCTCAACAGTTCTTGTTTTCCTGTCATGTGTGTGGAGCAACCAGAATCTAAATACCACACATGATGGATCTGCATAGAAAGAAATTAGGGAGACTTAGGTACCCACTGTTGAATGGGTCCTCTCGGATTAGCAGATTCGATAAGTAAGATTTGTTCAGTTTTGGTTCCTAAATTATGAGAATGCTTAGGTACCCAAACCAACTTAGAAGTAGTTGGTTTAAGTAGTACCTTTTTAGACAATTTAGCCTTATTGGCTTGTGTTTGCCTAGGTGGTGACTTAGGAATCCATTGTGGTTGAACCTTACATGGGAGGTTAATTTCAGCACGAACAAATGTCTGATTTGTCTTATTGCTGGAGAAAATCTTTTCTTTGGCTAGTCTCCTAAGGTGTTTAGCTGAATGTACGTGGACTGGATACCTTAGGTGAGAACAAGAATGTATGGAGTTATAAGCTTTCTTAATGGCTCGGTCTTGTTTCTTATGAGACTTAAGACTTGCATTTGTTTAAGACTTGCATTTGTTTTAGAATGAGGATGGTTTTTAGAATTAGATCCAATTTCAAAGTTTGTGCTTTCAAAAATAATAGGCTTTAACGCATAATTTGAATTAACAATACTAGAAATAGCTGTCTTCGGACGAGTGCCCATAGTTTTTGACATAGAAGAAATAGATAACAAATCAGTTTTCTTCTGAAAATTTATTCTAGGCACTCTTCCTTAGCATGCTTCACCTCTTTTACTACTCTACCTGTGGATGGAGTAGAAAAAGAGTTAGTAAAAATCTTTTTCCTTTTTGAAGCATTTAAGGATTCGTTTTCTCTCTTTATAATTTCTAAAGAAGATTTATCTTTTGAAATATTTTGAAAAATAATAGGAGAGTTTTTCTTAGCTTTAATCTTATCCTTCATTAAAGATTTTTCTTTCAAAATAAGATCAGGACAAGTTTTTAAAATAGAGGAAGTTTTGAGATTGGAAATCTCCAATAAAAGTTCGTTCTTTTCAGCTTTGAAATTCTTTCTTTCTGTTTCCAAGGAAGCGTGTAAAATAGCTATTTTTCTAATAATAGCTGGAATATAACAGAAATTAGAATTTTGAGAATGATCAATATTTTCTTCCTTATTTTTCTAAAAATCTTCTAGGGGATATAATGAAGTATAATCACTAGACAAGGTAAGAACTCTTGTCTTGTAACTATTATTCAAGTCGGTGTAGTCAAAATGAATGTCAGTCCTATCAGTGGCTTGTCGTTTAGATTCTTCTAAAGCATTTATTTCGGAAGAATTAGTAAATGCCATTAAAGAAGTTAATCTTAATCCCATATACTTGATATCGTAAAATTGTCTGATATTGACCTTTTTCAAGTTACAGGGATTGTTAAAACCTAAGCCCTCTTTAGGATTATAAAATTCTGTATCAAGAGGTTGATTTAGAAATATAGTTTGATCCGTTTGACCCTTTTTTATTAGAAGATCTCTAACGTTTTAATCCTTGAATAAAGTTTCTTTCGTTCGTCAGAAATTTCTGTGTAATTGTTTTTAGAAATCTCTATGTCTCTCTGACAATCAATAAGAATCGTATTAAGTTCAGTAATTTTTGTCTCAGAGGTGGCTATGGTTAATTCAAGACTAGAGATTTTTTCCTTAGCGTTAGATAAGAGAATTTCGAGTTGAATTTTCTTATCTAATTGCTTTTGGAAATTGCTTTTGCTAAGAGCTAGTTTCTCTTCTAATTCCTTTGTTCGTTTCCGCTAAATTTTCATGTTAGTGTACTTAAGCTGTAACGATTCTAACATGTTTAATAACGTGGAATTAGACAATTGTACCTCTTGTGACGAAGAGGATGCTTTGTCGTCGTCGTCAGGCCTCCTGGATGGGTCATCATTTGAAGCGTCGTCGAGGTATGTCATAAGTGCAAGATTTTCGTCTTCAGAATCTGTGGTATCCTCCAGCCAATGTTCTTGTTCTGCCATCAATGCTACTCCAGCCTCTTTCTGTTTAGTGAGTTGGAATTTTTTGGAGTAGTAGTTGGCATCCTTTTTCTTGGGTAGTTCGCATTCTCTGGAGAAGTGTCCTACCTTTCCACAGTTATAACATTTTTGTGGTTATTTGACACTTTTGGATTTTGAGGACTCGGCCGGTCTTTCCCTTTGCTTGGAGCTAGATGTCCAAAGTCTATTGGCAGAAGACGAGGATTTCTTTTTGTAAAAGTTTTTACTCATCATTTTAGAAATAAGAGCTAACTGTTTCTTGAACTCCTTCATATCAGGTTCGGAGTCCAAGTCAGATTCTTCTTCACCTTCTGAAGAACTTGGCAGCTTGATACTTTTATCCTTTCGAGATCGACTGTGCTTTCTTTCAGAGATAAGTGCTATAGAGTCGTCGATCTGCTTGCCCTTTAGTTCTTTTTGAATCTCGCTTATATCTTCTTCATGTTGGGTGAGATTGTCAAAGACGGCGTGGATATCCATTTCGTCCAGATCCTTATTTTGTCGGATTTGAATGGATATTTTCTTCCACTCCGGTTGAAGAGAAGAAAGAAATCTGATGTTGACCTCCATGTTGGTCTTGAATATATCAATCTTCCTCATTTCATTGAGAAGGGTTAGATATCTTTGATAGAGTTCATAAACTGATTCCTCCGTCTTGGCTTTGAAAGAGTCATAAGCAGTTAGGATGTTTGCTTTCTTTGCTTTGACTCCAACTTCAGTTCGTTGCATCATCTTGTGGAGCTCGTCCAACATGGCTTTTGCACTCGATAGACTATCTATTTGCATATAGATGTCATTCGGTATTCCTTGCATTAGGAAAGTCTTGGCTCCCAAGTCTGCTTTGGCTCTTAAGCGCTCCCCCTCGGTATATTCACCAGGAACTTTAACTTTTCTGGTTGCAGGAATAGGAGGATTGTTTGTGGCATCTCCTTCTTGGATGAGCCAGAATTGAGCTGGACCTTCTTGAAGTGACGAGATCAAATTTGAGGCTTGATCTTTCGTTTC
Source organism: Linderniella brevidens (assembly GCA_004919715.1). Taxonomy (NCBI): domain Eukaryota; kingdom Viridiplantae; phylum Streptophyta; class Magnoliopsida; order Lamiales; family Linderniaceae; genus Linderniella; species Linderniella brevidens. The sequence goes on from SWDC01000148.1 coordinate 13,717,506, forward strand.
CAAAAAGTTCAAGAATCGGCTTCTCCATACCGTGTATTCGCCTCTTCGAAGAATTGGAGGGCGAACGTCATTTCCAAGTGAGTAAGCATCCATTTTTGTTGATTGGTAGGATCTTCGTGAAGGTTTGGAATAATAATGAAAAATGCTTCACAAGTGACAAACTTAGTTAGAAATATTTGATTAGCACTTAAACAATTTCCTTTTTTTTTTTTGAATCAATGATCCGGTCCTCTCGTTTAAAATATGAATTCGAAACTTTTATTTACTCAATAATGAATTGTTATTTACATTGATAGTGTACATCATATTTATACCTATATTTAAGGTATAATTACTCTTAAGTCCTACACTATCAATATTTCTAATTACGCCCCTAATTACAAGGATAATGAAATAATAAAGCACAATTCTAATATACTCTTCAGAAGCATCCAAAGTTGAGGCTCCCGAAGCACTCAAGGCCGAGGCCAAGGCAATTCCAAAGCCAAATCCTTCTCCTCGAAGTCAAGACTTAGTCAAGGTCCGATATTCTCGGGAGTATTCAAACTCGAAGTCACGACTTGGTCAAGGTTCAATATTCTCGGGAGTATTCAAACTCGAAAGACCAACGAAAGAGGATATATTACAGGAATCCCAACCGAATGAGATATTCTCGGAGGCCGATTAAACGAAGGGCCCGAATCCTGGCGGTCCAACCAAGTAGGTCGGCTCCTTCTATAAATACCATAGTTCATTCGTCATTTAAGGTATGTTCTCTACAATGTTCAATCTACACTGAAACCTCTACCCGCGTCCCTTAACTATTATATTTAAAAAAACCGAATAAATAAAATAATAATGTTTTTTGAACAAGAAAAACTACAAATTGAGTCTAAAACTAAACAACCAATGAAGTCTTTATTCTTCCTCAGTAGGAGAGGAACTAAGCAAAGACAAAAGCTTGGCTGCCTTCCCCATGGACCAAAGTCAACTTAGAACGACTATTAAACTCGTATCTGTGATAGTCTTCACATTTTCAATCTTCATTTCAAAATCTCATCTTCTACAGAAATGATGGCTCTCATAATTCGAGAAAATCACTCCTACAAGAAAAAACAAAAGCTAAAATTAAAAAAAAAAACATAAAAGGGGAAGACGAAGTAATATACGCAAAGAGAAAAGATTATTTCCTTCACATCCATCTAAAATGGTTTAAAAGAACGGCAAAAATAGTGTTTTAGTATTATGGTTTTTTAGTTTGTAGAAGGGGAGATGAGAAGAGTGAGTGGCTAGTGTGAAAGAAATACATTTTGTTCTTACTGCTTCTGTATCATTCACATTTGAATTAAATTCATTAAGGTCGAACATTTTCCAATATTTTAACTTCCTTTTTTGTCTAACTTGGAGGTGAAAACGAGCCGAGCTGTTTGTGAGCAGCTCAATCAAAGGTTGATTCAAGTTCGGTCAAAATCGAGCTCGAGATCGAGCCGAGCTTCGGGTATATCATATATAGGCTCATGGCTCGTCGAGCCCTTATCGAGCCCACACAGTTATTTTTAAATATATTATATATTTTATAATATATATTAAAATAAGTATTTTTATTTAATAGTATATACCGAACTCTAGCTCGAGCCCGAACTCGAGCTAAAATACTCGAATTAAAGTATGCTTATCGAGCCGAGCCGAGCTTTATTATTTTTAACCGGGCCGAGCTCGAGCTGAAATTTTTCAAGCTCGATCAAGCTCGAGTCCAATAACACTTAATCGAGCCGAACTCGAGTTGGGTCATGTTCGGGGTCGGCTCGGCTCGTTTACACCCCTAGTCTAACTAGACAGTTCGGTTACAACCGACTTATGTTTGGTAACAATAACATCAAACTCTAATCGAATTTGATCTGGTCGGTATTTATCAATTGGATTCTATATGGTTCCATTTTTTAAAAACATATTAACATCTCAGTTGTAAGACCATCTCCAAAAGTACAGTATAACCCAAAAAATAGAGCAAAATTAGTTCAACCGTACCCCATATTAAAGCCCAAAATGCGTTATTTTTTTTCTCTCTTTTCCTTCCAACCCATTTTTGCGTTCATATCCCAAGAAGTGAGTATGCATTTTGAAAATTGAATATAAACCTTTTTATTTCTTTTAATTATTAAAGAACTCATATAAATAATAAAAAATAAACAAAATATTTAAAAAAGGTTGTTTTCTATACAAGCCCTTATATTTGTTTTTACTTATTTAAAATTGCAGACGAGTTTCTTTTTTTTTTACATTTGTAATATAATAATAAAATATTATTTAGAAACGTTTTGATAATAACTGAAAATTTATAAAAGTCGATAAGAAACAATATTTCAGGAATATTTTTTTGAGCTTGAGAATGAATTTAACTGGTGTAGAAAAAATACTGCATTTTGAGTTTAAGGATGCGTGGGAATTTGAGAATAAGTTTTTCGGTTGGAGATGGTCTAATAAAACAGGTTGATCATATTTATAGTTAAAATATATGATGTTTAAAACTAAACCATTGACGTTGATTTTAGCAACGGTTAAAGTAACAATTGAAGATTAAAAAAATGTTAAAAGGAATCCCACTATCGACGTTGATTTTAATAACACCGTGGGTAGAAGTCATCAATTTCGCTATTTCAGCCGGATGATGTTTTTGAAAATTACTGGTCCGTATCATCAAAGAAGCGTCGCATAGAACATCAATAACGCGACTCTCACATTCTCTAGATAAATTTGATAGTTCAATATATGAATAGAAGTTACAAGAGTAAAATATCCCAACAAAGCCCTCTAGATACAATCGAACATCGAGTAAAGAAGAAATCTCTAACTGGAGACAAACCATAAAAAAAAAACAATAAGAACAAAAAAAAAAAAAAAAACCAAATAAAGCAACTCATAAGTTTGAACAAGAAAAACTAAATAAGCTAATACCAATCCGAGTCTACAACTCCACATCTAAGGCTATTAAACTCTAATCCGTGATACTCTTACTTTTTCAATCTCTATCTCAAAATCTCATCTTTTTAAAAAATGACACTCCTAGTGGGAGAATGTCACTCCTGCAGGAAGAGAGAAAAGCTTGCAAGAAAGTGGACTGAGATGGAAAACGAAAAAAAGGTAAGACGAAACGAAATACGCAAGAGAAAAAGATGATTTCCTCCACATTATCTTAACCATCCACTCACCTTCACTTATCTTTTTAACTTAAAATTATCCTAAACTAGTATTTAAAAATATCCTAAACTTAAAACTAGTATTGAAAAATATCCTAAACCCTAAACCCTAATGAGCTCACCAATCAGATTAAAAGGCCTAGAGAATCGAAGCTCAGTCCACGTCCATGAACTGTGTCGGACCCTACCACCTCGTAAAAATATTGTGCAACTGCAGGACAATCAATATATAACACCACAATGTAAAAGAAAGTCAGAAAACAAAGCCTAGCTCAAAACACAAAACACACGTTGATCTAAAAGTACGAATCGGTTACCCATATACACCGTTATGTTCTTTAAATGGAAGTTCGATAGAGTTATATTTTGATGCGCCATTTAAGCATATCTGTCGTTTACTGCAAAAAAGTGTTTGCCAAAATTTTCTCTTCTAAATTCAGAAGTTTTTACGATTGGCAGTTATTTCTCGTAATTTGACAGGACAATGGAGAAATTTATGTGTCATGGAGAGTGGATTTGGGTCGCGGACTAAGATCAAGCCCGCCGTAGATATCGCGAAAACTGCTAAGGAAGATGACATCGATGATGAAGAATCTTGGGGAGAATGTTGCTACTTCTTCTGAAAGTGCTGACGATGATAATTCTGGTGTTAATAAGACTACTCGGAAGACGCGTGTCGTCGCTAGATCAAAAAAGCATGATGTTTTTCGTCTGACGAAGCATGCCTCTGCTACTACCGTATGGTTTGTGTTGTGTGATTATATCTGTGCGATATTTTTCATTTATGTCGGCTTTGTTTTCTCTATTCTAACATGAGCTAATAATGTGACCTGTGGTGGAAGATGCAGCTCGATGATTTTATATTGGAGGTCATTGCCAGCACGATGGAAACTTGAGATTTAGCCAGCGGTCTTTCGCAATGTGCATTAGCAGCAATTACAGCTCAGTGATGAGTCCGGTCCTCAAGCGGATATTGGCTGCGAATTTGAAGCTTTTGGTTGAGGAGAATTGAATAGTTAAGGTGTCAACATATTCTATCAGCTTCTTTTCTTGTCTTGTAGGAAATGCTCTGCCTCAACAACTCATCGTTAGTGCGACAAATATATAAGCGATTACGTTTCCGCAATGTGCCATATGATATGCACAGTAGATAGATATGTTACGTAGAATCTCTCTATCACCATCAAATCCTCATCAAGCTTTAGCACAATTGCATGTAATGTTCTTATGATTGTCGTTACCGAGTAGCTGATGAACGTTATCTATGTTGTCATTATAGTTTTGAGTTCAACGTGTAATCATATGACAAAGACATGAGAAAAACGAATAAATCCAAAGCTACACACTAACAATCTGTGTATGGATTTTCTCTTAACAGGTGGGGCACCATTACGAACTTGCACCTAATCCAGTCAAAAAGTAATAGACGAGCCCGAAGTTGACAAAAAGTGCTGGATTTTGAAGCAGCTTCGGGATCGAAATACCGTACAAAAATTCAGCCGAGATCGAAGCCGATCTCGTGGAGAAGATGATGACCATGACTCCGCAAGAGGTTGCAGTCTTTGCTGCAGAAGCGGTTGCCCAGGCAGAGGCAGCAATGGCTTTAGCGAAGGAGGCCGAAGCTGCAACTCTAGAGGCACTCATGTTGGTTGAGACATCCGATCCGAAGCCCACTTGCTTCAGAGTCTTCTCCAAATGGTAAGATTCTAATATGCCCTTGGAATGTGAGCGTCTGATAACGAGTAGAGTAGTTTTGACCGTCATAAAGCTCATCAAGCACCCTGCGCATTAGATATATGAATTATTCCGATTAAACAGTATATTGTTGAAATAAACCCGTACCCTTTTCATGTTGGTGTCTACAAATAGGAAGTTTTATTGGGTAGTCTTGCAGGTTCTCTTGGAAGCAGTTGGTGGCTTCGAATCGTTCCTCTCCATGTCTGTTGTATAACCATAGTGTATATAAATCCAATTAGACCGAGCGACGCTTTTCATGTTTCGTAACAGTGGAAGAATTGTGAAGAAATATCGTACTAAGTTTCTTCGTAAGAAACAAATGTCGTACTTTATCACAACATTATTGTATTATTACCATTTCTTTATTGTAGTTTGTCGTAATTTGTTTTTTATATCGATATATTTGTGGTTTCTTAGGTTAGAATTTGGGCTACCGCTGTTCATGGTGTGATAGGGCTAAGGTGTTGGAAGCTTAACAATTAGTTAACACCACGAAAATTTGGGAGATTCAATTCAATGAGACAGAGGCCTTCAATGGTGAAGGAAAAACGCACTACAAGAGAGAAAGAACACTCTACAATAGAGAATTCATTGGACTTCCGTTTGGAAAAAATACAGTTGGAAAGCTTTAATAGAGTGTCTCTATCTCCATAAAATACTCTCAAAACTTTAGACACGCTACATTTAATGTACTTTAATGTTCGTCACTACAGCGTCACTGATGTATGCCTTATGTCATTAGAATTCGAGTTCAATGTATAATATGATAAAAACGTGAGACGAGAATTCATGCCTTCAATGCCAAACCTGAAACGGTGTGTGAGAATGACCTATCACCATTCAACATACTTCTATATCGAGTTCTCATAGTAGCTCGAACAAGAGTTAACGATGACAGATAAAAAAGACCGACTTAGTGGCGGTGCTTCATCTATCGGGAATATGGAATCCAACACTGCTTTCTATGCGATCGAAAAACTTGCGTTACTTTAACATTTAATTATGAAACCCTTAAGATTGTTTTTCAAAATGATCTTGTAGATTTTGTTATGCACTTTTTAATATATTTTTTTGTTTATTAATTTTGTATTATTAAAAACTTTCAAAAATTATTTGAAAAATAAAATCACGCAAGATATAACAAAGAGTATCAAGAACCACATAGAATATCACACTGAAACATAAAAGAGCATGCGAAACACATTTCAAGCAAGATTGAGATTCAACATGCCTAACTTAGCGATGATGAATTGAAATCGTTTTTCATCCAATGCCTTAGTGAATAGGTCGACAAGTTGAAACTCCGTGTTAACAAAATACATATCTATAGTGTCTTTTTCTACATGATCTTTTATAAAATAATAGTGAATATCTATGTGTTTCGTGCGTGAGTGAAAAACATGATTGCAAGTAATGACAATAGCACTTTGTGAATCACTATAAATAGGAATGTTATTAAATTCAAACCCGTAGTCGCGCAGTTGCGTCCGCGTCCACAGAACTTGGGAGCAGCAACTGGCAGTCACGAAGTTGATAGGAAATTTTGCTTCTTTGAGGACCAGCAGACCAACTTATCGCCCAAAAATTGTGCTCCGCCTGACGTGCTTTTCCTGTCTATTCGACAACCTGCATAGTCAACGTCGGTATAGCCAATTAATCTGAAAGTTGTGCCTTTTGGATACCATAACCCTAAGGTGAGGATTCGCTTAACCGCATGCATGTGAGACTCTTTTGGGTTAGCTTGAAACCGAGCGCAGAGGCAAGTGGCGAACATGATGTCGGGTCGGCTTGACGTTAAGTAGAGAAGAGAGCCAATGATACTCCGATAAGTCGTGATGTTGACTTTCTTGGCAGAAGGATCAACATCCAATTTACAGCTTGTTGACATGGAAGTATTCGTAGGTGTGCTCTTGTCTTGATTAAATCTCTTCAGAACATCTCTTATATACTTGATTTGAAAAATTCCATGTTTGAGTTGCTTGACTTGTAATCCAAGGAAGAATTGAAGTTCGCCCATTAAGCTCATCTCAAATTTGGTCTTCATCAGATCACCAAATCTGACAGAGTTGTTGATTTGTCGAGCCGAAAATGATGTCATCGATGTAGACATGGACGATCATCAAGTCCTTCCTTGCTTTTCGATGAACATTGTCGTATCAATTGATCCACGTATAAAGTTTGTCTTCACTAGAAATTCGCTCTGGACATCATACCAAGCTCGAGGGCCTTGTTTTAGTCCGTAGAGAGCTTTGTCCAATCGATAGACATAATCAGGGTGCGGTGCTTTTCGTGCTGAACCCTTTCGGGTTGAGCGACATAGATTTCCTCCTTTAACATGCTGTTGAGAAAGGCGGTTTAGGTAGAGTAGTAAAAGAGGTGAAGCATGCTAAGGAAAGAGTGCATAGAATATATTTTCAGAAGAAAACTGATTTGTTATCTATTTCTTCTATGTCAAAAACTATGGACAATCGTCCGAAGACAGCTATTTCTAGTATTGTTAATTCAAATTATGCGTTAAAGCCTATTATTTTTGAAAGCACAAACTTCGAAATTAGTTCTACTTCTAAAAACTGTATTCATTCTAAAACAAATGCAAGTCTTAAGTCTCATAAGAAACAAGACCCAGTCATTAAGAAAGCTTATAACTCTATACATTCTTGTTCTCAACTAAGGTATCCAGTCCACGTACATTCAGCCAAACACCTTAGGAGACTAGCCAAAGAAAAGATTTTCTCCAGCAATAAGACAAATCAGACATTTGTTCGTGCTGAAATTAACCTCCCTTGTATGGTTTAACCACAATGGATTCCTAAATCACCACCTAGGCAAAAACAAGCCACTAAGGCTAAATTATCTAAAGAGGTACTACTTAAACCAACTACTTCTAAGTTGGTTTGGGTACCTAAGCATTTCAATAATTTAGGAACCAAAAATGAACAAATCTTACTTATCGAATCTGGTAATCCGAGAGGACCCATTCAAAAGTGGGTACCTAAGTCTACCTAATTTCTTTCTATGCAGATCCATCATGTGTGGTATTTAGATTCTGGTTGCTCCACACACATGACGGGAAAACAAGAACTGTTGAGCAACTACCAAGATCGTTACAATGGCAAAGTCCGATTTGGCAACAATAACTCAGCTCCCATACACAGATTTGGAGACATTCTACTGCCAAATTTCACGATTAAAGATGTCTCTTACGTCCAAGGTCTCCAGCACAATCTGTTCAGCATAGGCCAATTATGTGACAAAGGATTTCCAGTCGTATTTCTAGCTGAACAGTGCCAAGTATTGAATTGTTAGAATCAAGAACTTCTCACATGATCACGAAGATCTAACCTATACACAATCAATGTGACATCAGTTCGACCTTCAACAGCTGTATGCATCATCTCTCATACAACAATAAAGAGGAACAACTTATGGCATCAACGTCTATCTCATCTAAACTTAAAAGCTCTTCACAAACTCAGTATTAAAAAATTGGTTAACGGTCTGCCAACAATTTCATCTAATCAAGAGCATCACTGTTCGGCTTGTCAAATGGGAAAAATGAAGCAAGCATCATACAAAATCAAGCAAGTTGCTTCTACATCTCGACCCTTAGAATTACTGCACATGGATCTCTGCGGACCAATGCGTACACAAAGCATCAACGGTCGTAAATATGTGTTAGTAATTGTCGACGATTATTCTCGCTACACATGGACAAGATATCTCCTAACTAAGGATGAGACTGGAGACTTGATAATTAGCTTTGTGAATACAACTCAGAATCACCTGCAAAAGAAAATCCAAGTAATCAGAACGGACAACGGGACGGAATTCAAGAATCAACGTCTCAGCAATTTTTACCAATCACTTGGAATTTTTCAACAATTCTCAGTCGCAAAAACGCCAAAACAAAATGGTGTTGTAGAAAGAAAGAACCGGACTCTAGTTGAAGGTGCAAGAACTATGATCATACACTTCGGTCTTCCTCACTTTTGATGGGCTGAAGTAGTGAGTACAACTTGCTTTACTCAAAAAAGGACAATTATTCACAAACGCTTTGGGAAGACACCATATGAGCTAATTAATACACGAATTCCGAATATCTCATTCTTCAAAGTATTTGGTTGCAAGTGTTTTGTGGCCAACGATCAGGAGCATCGAAGCAAGTTCGATCCCAAAGCCTTTGAAGCCATTTTTGTCGGATATTCCTCTACCTCAAAATCGTATCGCGTCTACCTCAAGTCTTCTCGTACAATTCTTGAAAGCTACAACGTCACTTTTCAAGAAATGACGGAATTGGCTTCTGAACAAAACAGTTTAGAACCCGAGCTTACTGGCGTGTTGGCACAAGATCAACAACTTTCGGCAATGTCTACATCAACATCAAATGAAACAATTCCCGCTGACCACGAAGATTTAGATTCTCTATTCGAACACTTTTATCGGAACAAGTCTCAAATGCCTGCTTCGTCTCACTCAACTCCAAGCAGTGCCCCATCTCCCTGAGTGGAAGAAATTAATAATGAGACTCCTCTTCTTCAAAATCCAACAACTGTTGGAGAATCTAATTATTCAGAATCTTCATCTAGTACTGCAGTTCCTACAAATACAAATGAGAAATTCCAATCGACTCAACATCTGATTTGAATTTTCCAACTTTGAATGATCAACCAATTAATTCGGGATATCTCGATCTCCAATCCAATGACGACTGTACTTCAGTTATTCCTCACGAACGGAAATGGACTCGAGCTCACCCTACTGATCAGATTATTGGTGATCCTTGAAGTGGTGTAGGTACTAGGACGTCTACACAAAGCGGTTTATTCACATGCTTTCTAAGCCAAAATGAACCAAATAAAGTAGCTGAAGCTCTTAAAGACCCGGATTGGGTAATTGCGATGCAAGATGAACTCAACCAGTTCGAGCGTCTACAAGTTTAGACATTGGTTCCTCGACCTCAAGGCAAAACCATAATTGGAACAAAATGGGTTTTCAAGAACAAGAAGAATGAGAACGGTGAAGTAATCAGGAATAAAGCACGACTCGTTGCTAAGGGATACAATCAACAAGAAGGAATTGATTACGACGAGACGTATGTTCCGGTTGCACGCATTGAAGCTATTCGCTTGTTGCTAGCATACGCGGCTCACAAAGACTTCAAAGTCTATCAAATGGACGTCAAAACTGTCTTTCTCAACGGCGTATTAAAAGACGAAGTCTAAGTTGCTCAACCCGAAGGATTCATACACGAGAACCTTCTTGATCATGTCTATAACAAATTAATTGATAATTTTGTGTTGATGATAAGAGTGATATATCTACTAAAAATCTCCTTGATAGAAATATATTGAGTGATATGAGCGAAACTTGCGAGAGTTGGTCAAAGTGATTCATACTATGCTCTTAGAATACTAATTTAGTTATTTGAATTTATGGCAAATTATTGTTATATATATCTTGGAAATTTTTGTGTAATAAAATTTTTAATAAATCTGACCCCGAAACAAAAATTGTTATTTTTATTATATTTTATTTTATATTATTTTTTTATTGTTCTATTTTTTATTTTATTTTATTTTTTTATTATTTTATTTTCTATTTTTTTCGCACATTTTAAATGCATTATAACATGCATTGGTTCAGACTTGATAAAATGCGAAATTATTCTTGAAAAATGCAACATTTTCATAAACTATGCTGAATTGCTTAGAATGTGTTAATTATACTTAATTCGGCAATTTTCATATGTACCGTAAATATGTGTAGGTACTGAAAAGTTTATTCATGCAATTGTTGAGGGGGAGCTTTTATATGAGAATTTGCTATTATGTTATACATTCGTAGAAACTTGAATCCTAACAATTTATCAAGTCTCGAGAAAATTTAGAGCTCATCCGAGGAGTCAAATGTTGAATTTCATCAACATCAGGAGACAATTTCCTTCTTTGCGGAAATACATGGAGTATTATAAAAATTATTTTTGGGTTAATTCATAAATTTTATTTTCAACCTATTTTTATCTAAAGCCCAAGAATATTCTTTTTACTTTCGGCCCAAAAAGAATTTTTACTTTACCACATCGTAAAGTATTAAAATCACTTTATCACTCAAAAAACTCTCTCACACGTTACACATTCTCACTCGAAAAACCTTTCATCTTCTAAGAAAAGCTTCGAACCAACTTCGGCATTTCACTCCGACTTCATCATTTCTCAAAATTTTTAGATTAAATGTGCGGATTTCGAAGGTAGAAATGTTTTCCGATTCATTTTATGTTCAAAAACATCCACTTATCGATCATTTTCACGAAAAATTTTCTGAAAAAAGTTCATATTAATTTTTTCGACGAAAACTGATTTTTCGACCTTCAAATCAAAGTATTTTCACTCAATCTCTTGGGTTAAAATCATGATATTCGGATTCGCCACTGCTCCCTGAATATTTCGAACCCAGATACACCCATGATTTACCCAGAAATCGAAGATTATGTTTTACGTATTTACTGTTTGATTTGAAAATTTTCGATCGAAAAAGTTTTGAGTCGCAAACAGTGTCATCGAAGAACTTTTCCTTCGTTAAAATTTTATTCGATCGCAAAACTCAGCGTCGAAAACCTTTTGTTTTTGAAATAATTTTTCGATCGCAAAACTACACGGCGAAAAACTTAAGTTTTTTCGACAACTTTCTTTTCTCGATCCAAAACTTAATAAGCGAAAAAAACTATTATTTTCGATAACATTTATTCGGTAGTCAAAATCAACAGCGAAAACGTAAATTATTCGACATAATTTTATTCGATCGCCAAACTTTTCAATCGAATAATTCTTTACTCGAATAAAAACATGGTGCAAAAGACTTAGAAATTTTTTCAAGACTGAGACAAATTTTCCATCGCAAATTTTAAATAAAAAAAATCGAATAAATTGTTACTCGAATAAAAACACGCATTTAAGACTTAGGTAATTCTACAAATTTTTCAAATTTTCACTAAGTCTTTCGCGATAAGTTTTTCAATGTACAATCTCTACATTCGTAATAATCAAATTCATTCTTTCATGAAACTTGATCAACTAGTAAATCTTATATTATTTTTGCAGATATGGCAAGTCCCAACTACCCTCATATCTATCCTTCTGGAAGTTATATGACCGTCCAAGACAACAACTTCCAACTGGATTTAACAACATTTCGGTGTCCGGATGATGTCATACTATCCATACTCAAAGGACACCCTATATGGCCAGCTCTGACCATGACGGCCACCGTACCGATGGTTTATCTCCAGCAATTATGGGGATGCATGCAGAGCTTCGTTAACGGCGACAACATAGAATATATGACCAAGCTCAATACAAGGCACATCGCACTGACGAAGAACTTAATGGCCATGGTGCTCGATCTCCCGCACTATGGTGAATATGACTGATTACCAACGGACACGGAGATTGTAGAAGACATGCTCAGGATGGGATACAAACCGCCGTTAAATAAACTAGCCAACTTCCAAAATAACGGCATTCCTCATCCATGGAAGACTCTGTTCGGCATCATCAACAAATGCCTCTCCCCAAAACACTCCGGATTCGACAAGGCAAATGGCAACATTTTGCGTATTTTTCACGGAGTGGTCTTCTCGAAGAGATATGACGTGGCTCAGCTGATCTGGAATGATCTTGCCAACCAACTGCGTCAGAGGGAGATGAAGTCGAAGGCCCGATCCCTTCCATATGTTCGGTGGTTTCCAGTAATGATCTCGCACTTCATGGAAGTCCACCCAGAGATCCCGAAACTTCCACCAATCGCGGACTACATCCCGCCACGCCTTCTTTTCTTCCACAACCCGAAGGCCACCGATCTAGCACTCCAACCCATGTTGATCCCATTGGAGCTGCTATGTCTCGCTGATCCAACTGACGCGGTCTACCAAACTTACTGCCAGAACAACTCCATCTCGGAGGCGATGGTACGTGCCACGGATCCAGCCCCAGCGACTTCTCAATGGGAAGTAATATCATCAGAGCCCGAAGTTACACCTCAGGAGATTGAACCCGAAGGTGTCTCTCATTATATCTCTCCTGAGGCAACCGACTCCGATGAAGCACAAAGACTCCAACGAAGGGGCCCTCGCCAACAACAAATCTCGGCCACGTCTGCAGTGCCTTCATCCATACAAGCTTCAGAGCCAACACCGGGTGATCAGCCCACTGAACATATTCAAATTGAATCTGTCTCAATACCCATAGAGGTGATACCTATCGTATCATCTCAAGGATTGGGTGGAAGCCCTATTGTACCCCCGACATCTTCGGAGCCAACAATAGGCCAACCCTCTGAAGTGGTGACTTCAGGGTTGTTAACGGATGTCCTTAGACATACCGGACCCTCAAGACCTACTATAGGCGGCACATCAGAAATCTACTCCGATGTTGTGACAGTGGAGCGCCTCCCTGGCCCCACTCCACCGATGTTCGTGAAGGAGCAAAGACTACAAGAAGCACTCTCCTCAGCCCTATCTTCATTAGAAGACCGTCTGATGGACCGAATGCTCCATGCTCTCGAGACTTCCCAAAGAGACACCGGGAAAACACCAGTCTCAGAAGCTGCTCCCACCGATACACAAACCACACCTGTCTCCTCACCACTTCCTACCACCACTCCACACACCCCACTACAACCAATCCTCACCATCCCAACTCCCTCACCCTCACTTGTAAACCCATACACCATTCCAATCACTCAGCTTCATGATATCCTCATCTCGCGCCTTCTTGAACTAGAGACAAGAACTCATGCAGAAGAAAGTCTCTACAGAAGATTAATAGATGAACCAGAGCTGCCAGCACAAACAACGTGCCGTGAAGAAAGCTCCCTCCCCAAACGTAGACATGACGATCCCGATGATCCGGATCGTCATGAGGGGGAGAAACGGCAAAGAACAACAAGGAGCGGCCGTGGATTGAGTCAGACAAAGACTCAAGAAGCTGGAGGATCATCCTCACACCCACCAACCACACAACCTCAACCTCAAACCCGCCAACAAACTACCAGACCTCCCACCATATCCCAAACACTAACCCTCTCTCCTACAAATCCCAACCTCAAACCTTCCCCAAGTTCATCAAGAAGCAGTTGCCTACGATCCACATTTGATCGTAGATGACTACATACTAAACGAGAAGTGGACGACGGAATGGGATCCAGAGGAAGCTGCTCAAGCTCGACTCTCCAACGTCAGATACTTCCTACAACAAGCTTCAGTGGACTTGGTACTGCTTGAAGAAGAAGAAATTTAAGAAGGTGAAGACTACAGTTCCGCTCTCCCAGAGCTACCCGAAATGATAAGACTCAGAGTCGACTCTCCTCCCCGTCTATCAAAAGGGACAGTTAGAGTCGAGACACCATGGGAGAATGTCAGAATTGAAGTTTCCTTCATTGAAGACGTAAGAAAGCAGATCTGGAGGGCTCCAAACTGTTAGGGATATGCCCTCGAATGCTATACGAGGATTGGATATGTATAAGGCATTAGCTTATTTATCATTCGATTGTCAATGTAATCAAACATTATTTTGCGTATTAATAAAGGCATTATTCGTTTATTGGTTATATGAGTTCTTTACTTAGCATCGGGTAAAGCAATAAATGAATAAATCCAAATGTGTCGAGTTGAGTCACTGTTCTCGATGGGTACGAGAGAGGAAGGCACCAGTGGACTCTTAACCTCGAACATAAAATGTCCATAAGCCTTAGGTTTCAGTTGGGTGCTGGAAAACCAATCATGGCTTATTTGTCGATGACTTACCGTGTGCCGATATACCGCTTGGAAGCGGAAGTCATGACTTGTGATACGAGTCGAATCAAGGGATTGAATCGTTTCATGGACACTGACTCGCAGGTCGTACGATCAAACATGGCTTATTACTCAAGGAGTGTCAATGATCGACGACAAAACTATAGTAGTCTGCTTGAACCTTAGACCGAAAGGGGCTTTGACGGAGTTGACTTTGAAGTCTTGACTATCACTGGTTTCGCTAGATCCGATTTGCTATTGCATGGGTCAGCGGGACAGATGCGGTCTTGATGGATATTTGTGATTGCCGGGCTCAGACCGCCGAGTACGGATTCATAGTCTCGCAAGTAATCGAGACAAGTGTCCTATGAGAATGACGACGGGAAATTACAAAATCCTTGGCCAAGGTATTAAACTAACTCATGTTAGACATGGAGGGTAGTTTGGTAATTTGCCTCGTGTCATTTTATCATAGTATCGAGTTTAGTGAGTTTGACAAATACCATGGCTCTCACTCGATCGGGACACAGCTGAATGGTTTGTACGTAGTACTATAATCTATAGTTAGGTTCTGGAATGAGACTAGTTCGAAATTCGTGCTCAAGTCGGGATCTGTCCGGTACTGCGGAATTGGCTAGGCACCTACCGGACTCTTGGATTCCTCCCTTGCTGATTGAGTCGAACCTAGAGAGTCGGGCTTAAAAAGGATCATCAATGTGTACCGAGAAGGAGAGATTGTGTTTTGGGCCTTAACGGGCCTCGGGTCGTTATGCCACGCCTTATTGGGCCTCGGGGTCATTAAGTGGACAGAAGTCGGACTTCATATGAAACTAACTTTAAGATTTAGGCTTGGCTAAGTGCTAAGAAAGACTTGAGGGAAGAATTGGAATTCAACCCTAAGCCGAGAAATTCGAAAAATGCCTTAAAGGGTATTTTCGTAATTTACAAATATGGTAATAAAAATATTTGGAATATTATTTATTAAAACTAAAATTCGAATTTATATTTTATATATATTTAGAAATTTATTTACCATATTTGAAGATATTTTAATATCTTAGTTAGTTTTCTATTTATAGTATGTTCCTTTAATAGAATTTTGAATTCAATTAGGAGAGATATTTGAATAATATCTCTCATATTTAGGAACAAAAATTTCGAGATTTTAGCCTTGTTTAGGGCTGAAAATTTCGTCCTCCCCTACTATAAATAAGGGTGAGACCCTCGTTAAAAAAAAAGACACGGGAAGAGAATCGACGCGAAATTTCTCGACCCGAGAATCGAAACACGAACACACAAACGCAAACCACTCTCCCGAGCGACGGATCAATTCTCTCTAGCCATCTTCGGAGAATCGAAACCGTGGTACACTGCGAGGTCGGCGTGATGATCTAGACGATACCCAACACGACCGCGGCCGACGACGCAATCGACGAGGAGCTGCCACTCGCTTCAAAGGTAATCTCTCACGGGTATGACCCGCCCTATTACGTGTCAACGTGATTAGAGTTTTCGATCCGAGCTGCGAAGGAACCCGGAAAAAATTTTATTCCGCACTGTATCCCGGGGCGTTGCGTCTCGGGTACAAACCAGGTACCTTTCCCAACACAAACAAGATCAAGAAGCTCAACGAACTCAATTTGAGGGGCATCTCACATTGGGAAGATAAGAAGAAAATGGAGCATATCTTCCTGCTCAACTATCTCGGACCCGATCATAGTCTAGCTGATCAACTGAAGGAAAACTTCAAGAACAAGCCACAAATTCTCCAACTCGTTGGAGTCTCTCACACGATCGGAAGATATCCTATCTACATAATTGAGTGAGCGGACAACAACCGCACTCGAGAAGAGATAGATGAAAGCTATCTCCCATTCCTTCCACTGGATGAAGTCTATCAGCTATATTAAATGTACAAGAGAAAGTACAAGACACATCCTGGATATATCAAGACTGAAGGACTCGAGGGGCTGAAAAGATTCATGGTGCGGCAAATCAAATACCACACCGCACATGACCTTCAAACTGCAATAGAGAACAACATGAAGAAGGTCAACATGGAATCTCTGTTTATGAAGGGCTTCCCACTTAACAACTTTCCCGAGAACTACATTTTCAAGACCCTGGCCTCGCCATAACCTATCTAAATCCAATCATTGGAAAGACAAGGGATATGATGAAGTCAGAAGTTCATAAATTATGCGACGGGACACTTAAGTTGGTGCGGAAGAACATACTGAAGAGATTGGGAGTGATCACCGAAGAGACAATCTTCGAAGATCTTTGTGAAGAAGATGCCCCACTCCTGAACGAGCTTCTAGATGCCATAAATGAATGATTGGAGTTGAGGAATGCTGTTCGACGCTACGAGACAACATTGGGATTGAGGAAATCTTTTTACGCCCGACAAGGGTTAAAGGAGCTGAAACGACAATAAGCACAAAGGGGGAGATTGAAGAGTATATTAGAATTGTGCTTTATTATTTCATTATCCTTGTAATTAGAGGCGTAATTAGAAATATTGATAGTGTAGGACTTAAGAGTAATTATACCTTAAATATAGGTATAAATATGATGTACAATATCAATGTAAATAACAATTCGTCATTGTGAAAATAATAAGTTTCGAATTTATATTTTAAACGAGAGGTAACGCTCGAGAAACAAGGAAACATCTAACAACCTCTCAAGATCTTCAAAGCGGATATTCGACCGATCGTATATCGTAAGATTTCTACTCGAATACCGAGAATTCGTGCTAAGATTTTTGTTGATTGATGAATCAGGACCTAACAATATTCAAGACTAGTATAGTTTCCTTAGCATTAGATAAGAGAATTTCTAAGTGAACTTTCTTATCTATTGTTTTTGGAAGTTATTTTCGCTAAGTGCTAGTTGCTCCTCTAACTCTTTTGAACTTTTCTGCTCATTCATGTTAGCATATTTAATTGGTAAGCATTATATCATGCTTAATAATGTAGAGTTAGGCGTAGCTACCTCCTGAGATGAGGTTGATGCTTCGTCGTCGTCAGACTGCTTCTTCGAGCTTGAGTCTGAGGTATCTTCAAGACATGCCATGAAAGCTAAGTTGTCCGTTTCAGAATATGTGGTGTCTTCTAGCCAGTGTCTTGTTCAGCCATTAGAGCTATTCCTGCTTCCTTTTGTTTAGTTAATTGAAATTTCTTGGAGTAGTAGTTTGCGTCTTTCTTCTTTGGAAGATTGCATTCTCTGGTGAAGTGCCCCGATATGCCACAGTTGTAGCATTTTTGTGGCTCTTTGGCATTCTTGATTTCTGAAGTCTCGGCTGGTCTTTCCTTGTGCTTAGAACTTGAGGTCCGATATCGATTAGCTGAAGAGGGGACTTCTTTTTGTAGAACTTTTTGCTCATCATTTTTGTAATGAGAGCCAATTGCTTCCTGAACTCTTTCATGTCAGGCTTAGAATACATGTCTGAGTCGTCTTCTTCTTCTAAAGAACTCGGCAGTTTGACACTCTTGTCTTTGCGAGATCGACTAGTTTTTCTTTCTGAGACAAGGGCTTTTGAATCTTTGATCTGTTTCCCTTTTGCTCCTTCTAAATCTCGCTGACATCTTCCTCGTGTTGAGCGAGATTGTCGAACACGGCGTGGATGTCCATCTCATCCAAATCCTTGTTCTGAAAAATTTGCATGGATATTTTCTTCCACTCTGGATGAAGAGATGATAGAAATCGGATGTTTACCTCCATATTTGTCTTGAAAATTTCCATTTTCTTCACTCGTTCAGAAGGGTCAGGTAGCGCTGAAAGAGTTCGTATAGATTTTTCTCCGTCTTAGCTTTGAAAGAGTCATAGGCTGTGAGTATGTTTGCTTTCTTTGCCTTTACTCCGACTTCGGTCCTTTGCATCATTTTGTGGAGCTCATCCCACATTGCCTTAGTACTTGATAGACTATTTATTTGCATATAGATGTCATTTGGGATGCCTTGTATCGGGAAAGTTTTGGCTCCTAGATCAGCCTTAGCTCTTAATCTCTCCCCCTCAGAGTATTCACTAGGAATTGTAAGTCTTCTAGTGGCTGGAATGGGATGATTATTTGTGGCATCGCTTTCTTGGATAAGCCAGAATTGTGCGGGTCCTTCTTGGAGAGAAGCTATTAGATTCGCAGCTTGATCTTTTGTCTCCAAGAAATTCATAAAGCGGCTTCTCCAAACGGTATATTCGCCTCTTCTGAGAAATGGAGGACGGATATCGTTTCCAAGAGAGTAAGCATTCATTGTTGTAGTTGATTTGTACGATCTCGTGAATATTTGGATTTGAGTTGGTAAGAGTGCTTCACAAGTGACAAATTTGTTAGTAATGTTTGATTTGTACTTTAAGCAATTTCCTTTTAGAGCCTATTTTTAGGTCCTAAAAATTGTGTTTGAGTAAGAAAAATATTTAGCACAAAAAATTATACTTCAAAATATTTGCTAATGGATTTTGAATTAATGATTTTAATCGAAAATTTTGAGTATCGAAATTGATTATGCGAAGAGTATCAAAATTTTGAGTATCGAAAGTTTTGAAAAATGACGATTTTGATTCTTAAAAAAAATCAAAGCAGCGTAGAAAATGTTTGCATTTGAAAGTTTAGTAAATGTAAAATTTTTTCGAGCAGTAAGTTTTTCGATTTGAAAAATTTCGATCCATAAAATCGAAAATAATTTTCGTAAGTATATGTTTGTCGAAAGATGTGTATCGAAAATTATTTTCGACGGTTAAAAGTTTTGCGAGAGTATTCTTCGACACTAGATGTTTTTTGATAGTGTTTATAGAAAATTTTTTATTAAAACATGTCGAAAAAAATGGTTTGTCGAAAAATATTTGTCGATCGCAAAATTGTTTTCGAAATATTTGCTATCGAAAAATTAATATGATCGAGAATCTAAGACTTAGAAAAAATTTCGATAAGTTTGATTCGAGAATTAAGACAATCGAAAAACTTGAGATCGAAAAACTTGTAATCAAAAAACAGGTTTTTCGTGTCAAAAGTAAATATGGATATAGCGAAACAGTATTAGTCGAAAGATTTTAGGCTTAGTAACACTCGAAAAAAGATTATTGTGTGAGGATTGAAAAACTAATAATCGAAAATAAAGTTTTCGCGTCAATATCGGAGTGAAACTAGCAAAAACACTGAAAATGTCGAAAAACTTTTGCGCCAGAGAACTAATCGACACAGATTTTCGAGCCAAATATTCGATCGAAGAACACAACGCATAGTTCAATGGAATAGTAATTCACATATTCAACTGATAAACGTCAAATTAAACACTGAGATTCTGGATAATCACTTGAATTTGTGTACTGAACAAGAACAAACACAAGATTAAACACGTTTTACAACAGAATATATCAATTTTGATTAAAATCAAATCGTTTCAAAATGCAATCGCAAACAGTAAAACAGATCGGAATAAAAAATCAAACAAATTCAATGTTCTAAACGATTGAAATCAGTACGCGATTCATTCCTAACATGTAATCTATCACTTTCGCATCAAAATTGACAGCAAATTTCACAGAGATCAAGTTTCCAGTTCGCGCGCGTTTTCGATCGAAAAAAATCCGAACATAATTTCATCTAAAAACAGCGAAATTCAATCCAAAACAATCACGATCAGTCGGATACCAATTGTTAGGTCATAGATTATCAAGTACCGTTAATCCTAGGCATGAATTCTAGATATTCGAGTGTAAATCTATGATTTGATACCTCGGTCGAATACCTTCGTTGAAGAACACGAGAGAGAATCTTCTATTGTGAGAAAGTGTTTTGTGTGTTTCTCTCTCTAGAATGTAAATTGCAAGCCTTTTGGATTTTTTTTAATGTCTTTCTATATTGAATTCTTTAGTGTACATTGATATTTATACATATATACATGGTATAATACAAGTAAGTCCTACATTATCGAATATACATATTACGCCCCTAATTACAAGGATAACTAATAAATGAGCACAATTAAAATGTTTTCTTCAGAATTCGATTAGAATTTCCTATATAATTCCTTATTGAATTAGAATAGACCTTTTAGAATTGTTATTAGAATTCATAAAATTCTAAATTATGTTGATTGGTCCCAATGGTTTTCAATGTGGTATTCATGTGCCCAGGTCGCGTTCACGCATGAGTTAACTAGATTTGCACATGTTGCGCGCGCACGTGAGTGACACATGTGGTATAATATTGTTTAACAATGTAACCATAAAATAAGGTGGTTCCAAGACTTTTCTATTCCAAAATGGAATTCCCATTTATTTTTCCTCCATTAATTTTCCATTCTCCTAAGTCCAAATTATGGCCCAACAATTTCCAACATTAATTTATGTCGGTCAATCATTTGCTGACTAAGCCTTTGAACCAAATTTCTTCCTTAACAACCTCTGCTAATGCCATGCATTTGCCCTTGTCATAGACAAAGCAACCAAGCTTTCCAACTAATGTCAGCCCCAAAAGATATAATGGCATAACCAATTTCCTCTTATTAAGACACCCTACATAATCAGAATCCATTTTTTGATCCGACCGCGCAACTTTTGAGGGGGAACTTTTAAAAAGCATGATTTGAGGGGAAAAATAATATATATATATATATAATATACCTATGTAATATAATATAATATTTGTCATACTATATACTATACTATACTATACTATTTCATTACTAATACAATATATACAATATATATATAAAGGGAGAAAATAAAAAAGAAAAAGAAAGGTGTGAGAGAAAAAGAGAAAAGCAGAGAAAGATACAAAAAAAGTAAAAGAAAAGAAAATATTCTCACTTCATCTATCTTAATAGATATTCCCCCTCCGACATCATGAGACGGATTTATCGGACACTTTCGAGCTCACAAGTTCAAAATTTCCATATAGAAATGTGGCTCCTAAAACTACCTCGGTAATCACTTCCGGATGCATGGATACTTCGTTCCCATGATTCAGTCGACCCAACTGAATCTAACTCCGGGACATCACCGAACCGATCTTAAACAAAAATAGCCACGTTGCATGCCCGGGGCTTACAATTTTTTTTCAAAATTTCAGCCCCGTGCGCTTCACAACCGGCTCGCGTCTAACTCGTTCCTCGCTCACCCGATTCATGAGTCACCCCCGATAAGCCTCTTGCCCAACCCTGTTTTGTTCATGCAGAAACATATAACAAAGACACGTTCAATTCGGGCACATCCGGGTTCGCCTATCCGGCTTGTCGTAATCTTTATTCACGCAAAGTTTACAACGAAGGTGAACACTCAAACCCGTGGGTCCGAACACGTCTCGGCCTCACTCGCCTAACCTACCCAACTCACGGTTATCTCTTACGTCCCCTATCGAGATCTTAATCGCTCGCTCTCTCTCGCTCGCGAAACCCTCTGCGGGATCCCTCTCGATCTCGGTGCCCCGAGCTCGAATGTGGCTCGCTCGAAGTGTCGCGCCTTTGAACTCTCTCGGATGTATGTGTGGAATTCTCGTCTAAGGTAGTTCCTCCTTGGATTCTCGGCAATGGCCTCCTTATATAGGGGTTGGGCGAATTTGAGTCGGAGAGATTTCTCAACAACCTTATTCGAATTTGAATTCTGTTATTGCGAAAATCTCTCCCCCAGATTTCTTCCACAATTGTTTCTCCACGACCAAGTCTTCGATCCGCGTGATCCTCGTTTGACTTGGTCTCGATCTTGCCCAACAATCCCGAGATCCTCGTAAGACTTCGTCAGCCCGCGTGCACGCGCAGTCCTGCGTGCGCTGCCTCACAATCCCGCCTTGACCGAGCCACCGCTTGGCCTAAGCTTTCCCTCCGCTGCCGCCGTCGTCGTGCGCCACCTGCGCCGCCGCGCACCACCATTCCTGGCTTGTTGTTCGCCGAACCACTGCTCGTCATTGCCTTGGACCTCAACGTCCAAGTCTTCATGCACGTGCTCGCCCACCGTTGCCCGCTTGGCCTTGGCCTGGCCTGCGTCGTGCCGCTGCGTGTCTTCAAGTGCTTCCCAAGCCATGTTCCTTGGTGACTTTGCAAAACATTGCTTTCCCGCCTGACAATGTTTAAACTTATTGACGTGGCACTCGCAAAGGTGTAACAATCCCCCCCACTTGAAGTGTGTTGACGTCCTCGTCGACGAACCCCTTTGTTGTCACCGTCAATCCCACATCTCAGCATGCGATGTCCTTTTTAGTTCGCCTCGATTGCCTTGCGCCTATCCTCCTCGAAGTACAAGTTAATCGCACACACGAACAGTCCTAAGCCTCGCTCGTCCCGACCATCTCGCGCCCTTCCTCAGCGAAGTCCGATTAGGCCGCACCCGTGAACTTGAAAGACCTCCTCGTCTTCATGGCTTAGCCCCTCGATAAGCTCAAGTCACCCACCATTTTGTTCAACACCACGTGTTTGTCCACTTTTCATGCCCCGACAGATCTTCACATCAAGTATATTGCGCCTCGATGTGGTTGTACCATCGTCCCGTGCATTGCTTGCGCATGCCCTAGCATGAGGGTCGCGCTCCGTCGGCCTGCGTCGCTCGCACCGGCCAGCTCTACATGCCTGGTTTATAAGGTTTTGACGAGCCCCTTGTTACCTCGTCCACGCTCCCTTGACTCCATCAGTTCGCACATGCATCAAAATTTTCCAGTGCTCCGCAACGGCTTCCTTGCTCGCGACCTTGCCCCGATCACTCGGCCAAGTGTCCCCCAACATTGCCTTAGTTTCTCCCAACCCGCTTGCTTGCCTGCGCCCTTAGCACGTACTCTTGCCCTGCTCCGCGCGCAAAGGCCCCATGATGCCGCGTGTGTCAGCCTGTGCTCTCCCGCAATGGCTCGCTCTGCACCGCACCTCTTAGCACGCCTTGTCGCCCCCTAAGCATCATGACGCCGCGTGTGTCTGCCTGCGCTCCGCACGCGCCCCCCGCCGCATGACGCTCGCCTGCCTCTATGTCGTGAAACACACCAATTTACCTAGGAGAAGTACCCCTCACCGTGTTCAGCATAGTGTCGGGGGAGTCCTCATCGGCTACCATCGCCGCCGCCCGTGCGCGTTTAGAACACTGGCGAGCCATGTGCCCGTTTGCTCGACAAACGTAACACTCCTCGCTCGCTTGTTGTGGTTTTGTGGCGTCGTCCGCGTGCTTCTCCTGGTTGCCCTTCTTCGGGCCACCTCGCTTCTTGGTCTCTCTTTCACGATTCGCATGTCTTTAGTCGGCCACCTCACTCGTAGCCTCGGTTGGTATTGGCCTTATCTCAACAAGCCGCTCGGCCGCCACTTTCGTCGTGGCTAAGTCCTGCACGCCTAGCCTCACCAACTCAATCTAGGCCCAACTCTTGAGCTCGGCCATGAAGTTGAACAATTGGTCCTCCTCCGACATCCCCTGAACATCGAGCATTAGTGAAGAAAACTGCTTAACGTACTCGCGTACCGTGCCGGTTTACTCCAACTTTCGTAGCCCTTGCGCGCCACCCACGAACTGTTGCCCGTCAGGAACTGGGCCCTCAACTCGCATTTGAGTTCGTCCCACGATGCCACCTTATCGCGATTACCCTGAGCATCCACCGTCAATATCGTCCTCCACCACAGCTTCACATCACCCTCAAGGTAGAGCATCGTCGTGTTCAACCGCTCGTCCTCGGCCACCGCAGCTGCATCGAAGTATGCCTCCATGTCCCACAAGAACGTCCTTGAGAACGTCTTCACCTCGCGTATCTGTCTGCTTCGATTGGGCGCAGACGATCCTCCTTGATTCGCCAAGCGTCTTTCATAATCTCCAGGTCGCGTTCGATCCGCTTCGCGCGCTCCTTGCTTTCCCGGGCTGCACGTTTGATCAGCAGCACACACGCATCGTTTGCCCGTGCCACCTCTCAAAAATACGCATTTAGCCCATCGATTCGCCGGTTGAAGCTCTCCATGGCTTCCTCCATCGCTGCCACAGAATTTCTCATCTCCACGATATGTGCCACCAAATCCACCATATTCGACAGTGCCTCGAGTTGTGCTCGGAAAGCCTTGCACCGGCTTTCAAGCTCCGTCACTCTAGCACCCGTCGAAGTCATCATGCTTCCGAACCTTTGCTCTGATACCAACTTGTTGCAAATCCGGGACTTAGAATTTTTTTTCCAAATATCAGCCCTGCGTGCTTCACAACCGGCTCGTGTCTAACTCGTTCCTCGCTCGCCCGATTCTCGAGTCACCCGCGATAAGCCTCTCGCCCGACCCTACTTTGTATATGCAGAAACGTAAAACAAAGACACGGTCAATTCGGGGACAATCGGGTTCGCCTACCCGGCTTGTCGTAATCTTTATTCACACAAAGTTTATAACGAAGGAGAACACTCAAACCCGTGGGTCCGAACACATCTCGGCCTCACTCGCCTAACTTACCCAACTCATGGTTATCTCCTACGTCCCCTATTGGGATCATAATCGCCCGTTCTCTCTCACTCGTGAAACCCTCCGCAGATCCCTCTCGATCTTGGCGTCCCAAGCTCGAATGTGTGGCTCGCTCGAAGTGTCGCGCCTTCGAACTCTCTCTCGGATGTATGTGTTGAATTCTTGTCTAAGGTGGTTCCCCCTTGAATTCTCGGAAATGGTCTCTTTATATAGGGATTGAGCGAATTTGAGTCGAAGAGATTTCCTCAACAACCTTATTCGAATTTGAATGCGGTTGTTGCGAAAATCTCTCCCCGAGATTCTCTCCACGACCCTCTCTCCATGACCAAGTCTTCGATACGCGTGATCCTTGTTTGACATGGTCTCGATCATGCCCAGCAATCCCAAGATCCTCGCAATACCTCGTCAGCCCGCACGTAAATCTCGCACGCCCACGCTGTGCGCGTGCTGCCGCACAATCCCGCCTTGGTCGAGCCACTGCTTGGCTTAAGCTTTCCCTCCGACGCCGCCGTTGGCCACCGCCGTTGTGCGCCTTCTGCGCCGCCGCGCACCACCGTGTGACTTGTTGCCCGCCGAGCCACCGCCCGTCTTCGCCAGACCTCAACGTCCAAGTCGTCCCGTACGTGCTCGCCCATTGTCGCCCGCTTGGCCTGGCCTGCGTCGTGTCGCTCGTGCGTGTCTCTAAGTGCTTTCCAAGCCATGTGTGTTGGGTCCTATTATTCAACTAATGATCGATCTAAGCATGAATTCTAGATATTCGATTAATAAATCTCGAGCATTACCTTCGGTCGAATATCGAGTTTAAAGATCTTGAGAGAGAAACGATTAGAGAGTGGAACTTTTTCGATCGCCTTTCTTTCTCTAGAATGTGAAATCAATACTTGTGATTTTTGTGAAATGACTTGTGTATTGATTTCGATAGTGTACATTGTATTTATACCATTTACATGGTATATTTACTAGTAAAGTCCTACACTATCAAAACTACGAGTTACGCCCCGAAGTACAAGGATAACTAAATAACAAAGCACAATTCTATGTTTCTTCAATCTACCCCTTTGTGCTTATTTTCATTTCAGCTCCGTTTAACCTTGTCGGGCGTAGAATGATTTCCTCAATCCCAATGTTGTCTCGTAGTGTCGGACAGCATTCTTCAGCTCCAATCTTTCATTAATTGCATCCAGAAGCTCATTTAGGAGGCTCTTCTTCACCAAGATCCTCGAAGATCGTTTCTTCAGTGATATTTGCCAACCTCTTCTGGATGTTCTTCCTCACAAACTTCAACGTCCCGTCACAGAATTTGTGTATTTCTGACCTCATCATAGCTCTCGTCTTTCCAATAATTGGATTCCGATAAGTTATGGCGAGGCCTGGTTTCTTGAATATGTAATTCTTGGGGAAGTCGTTGAGTGGGAAGCCCTTCATGAGCGAGACTCCATGTTGACCTTCTTCATATTGTTCTCAACAGCAATTTGAAGGTCGTGTGCGGTGTGATATTTGATCTGTCGCACCATGAATCTCTTTAACGCTTTGAGTCCTTCTATCTTGATGTAACAGAGGGCGTCTGGTATTTTCTCTTGTACATTTGAAACAGATGATAAACTTCGTCTGGTGGAAGGAATGACAGATAGCTTTCATCTATCTCCTCTCGAGTATGGTTGATGTCTGCTCGCTCGATGTCATAGATAGGGGTTGGATAACTTCCAATCTTCTATTCTCCCCCTCTTTTTCTTAACTGAGCAACCCGAAACTTATGAATAGGGTTGAAGGTTTAATTGGGTTTCAAAAGAAAGAGAATGTTGGAGAAGGCTCAAAGGGGATTTCTAGAGTTAAAAGGAAAGGATTTATAATTTGGGCTAAGTGAGGAATATCCTAAGTTGCCCTTATCATTTTCATGGCAAACTAACACAAAAGCAAGAATGAAGCTACGAAGTACAAACCAAAGGATAGTCATTTGAAGTGTGACACACTCAAGAATAAAAAATATTGAGGTTCAAATTCTCACATAAATGATATGGCTTTGTGTCTAGTGAAACAAACGAAGCTCTTTGAATAAAAGAATGTCACATGAATTTTTTGGCAAAGAACTAGACATATATCAAAGAAATATTTCTATGAGTAGTTCAAAATAGATAAGATTATCGCCATTCCCCATTTTTTTATTAACAAATATATATATACACTATTTTATTTTTATTCATCTTTTTGTATATAAAAAATTTAAAAGATAGAATCACGCAAGATAGTCAAAGAATATCAAGATGCACATAGAATATCATATAGAAGCATAGTAGAGCATGTAGAGCACATTTCAAGTAAGACTGAGGATCAACATGCCTAACTTAGCAATAAGAAATTGGAATCGTTTTTCATCCAATGCCTTAGTGAATAAATCGACAAGTTGAAGCTCCGTTTTAACAAAATACACATCTATAGTGCCTTTTTTGACATGATCTTTTATAAAATGATAGTGAATATCTATGTATTTCATGCGTGAATGATGAACATGATTGCAAGTAAAGGCAATAGCACACTTTGAGAATCACTGTAAATGGGAATGTTATTAAATTCAAACTCGTAGTCGCGTAGTTGCATCCGCATCCATAGAACTTGTGAGCAAAAGCTGGCACCCGCGACGTACTCCTCCTCAGCCGTCGAGGTTGACACGCAATTCTGCTTCTTTGAGGACCAGCAGACCAACTTATCGCCTAAACATTGTGCTCCGCCAGACATGCTTCTTCTGTCCATTCGACAACCTGCATAATCAGCGTCAGTATAGCTAATTAATCTAAAGTCAGTGTCTTTAGGATACCATAGCCCTAAGTTTGGAGTTCCTTTGAGATGTCGTAGAATTCGCTTGACTGCATGCATGTGGGACTCCTTCGGGTCAGCTTGAAAACGAGCACAGAGGCAAGTGGCGAACATGATGTTGGGTCGGCTTAACGTCAAGTAGAGAAGAGATCCGATAAAACTCCGATAGGTTATGATGTTGACTACCTTGCCAAGAGGATCATCATCCAATTTGCAGTTTGTTGACATGGGAGTATTCATCATTGTGCTCTTGTCTTGATTAAATCTCTTCAGAATATCTCGGATATACATGGTTTGACTGATGAATATTCCATCTTCGAGTTGCTTGACTTCTAATCCAAGAAAGAATTGGAGTTCTCCGATTAAGCTGATCTCGAATTTGGGCTTCATTAGATCACCAAATTTCTGACAGAGGCGTTCATTCGTCGAGCCGAAGATGATGTCATCAACGTAAACTTGAATGATCATCAAGTCTTTGCCTTGCTTTTTGATGAAGAGTGTCGTATCGATTGTTTCTCTGATGAAGTTGGACTTGACTAAAAATTCGCTCAGAACATCATACCAGGCACGAGGGGCTTGTTTTAGTCCGTAGAGAGCTTTTTCCAATCGATAGACATAGTCAAGATGATTCTCGTGCATGAACCCGTCGGGTTGAGCGACGTAGACTTCTACACGCCGTTGAGAAAGGCGGTAAGAGCCGCGTATGCTAGAAATAGTCGAATTGCTTCGATACGAGCAACTGGAGCGTACCTCATCGTAGTAAATACCTTCTTATTGATTGTACTTCTTGGATACAAATCGTGCTTTATTCCTGATAATTTTACCGTTCTTGTTCTTCCTATTTTTAAAAACCCATTTAGTTTCAATAATTGTTTTGCCATGAGGTCTAGAAACTAGTGTCCAAACTCGTAGACACTCGAGTTGGTTGAGTTCATCTTGCATTGCGATCACCCAATCCGTGTCTTTAAGGGCTTCGACTACCTTAATTGGTTTGTTTTGACTTAAGAAGCACGTGAATAATCCGCTTTGTGTAGAGGTCCTAGTGCGTACTCCACTTGAAGGATTACCGATAATTTGATCGATATGATGAGCTCGAGTCCACTTGCGTTCATGAGGAAGAACTGAAGTAGATCCATCGTTGATTTGTAGATCGAGACATCCTGAATTGATAGGTTGATCATTCGTAATTGGGAAATTCAGTTTTGAAGTTGAATTGGAAGAGATTTCCACATCGGCATTGGTAGGAGCTGCAGCACTAGTTGAAGATTCAGAATTTGGAGAATCTGGAACATTTGTTAGAGCCTGAGGATTGGGAGCCTCAATTGAAATTTCTACCGTAGAGGGAGAAGGAGCGCTGCTTGGTATAGAATGAGACGAAGCAGGCATTTGAGACTCGTTCCGATAAAAATGTTCAAATAGAAAGTCCAAATCTTCTAGGTCGGCGGGAATTGCTTCTTTTGACTTTGAGGTAGAAGTTGTCGGAAGTTGTTGACTTTGTGCCAACACGCCAATAAGCTCGGGTTCTGAACTGTTTTGTTCAGAAGCCAACTCGGTCACTTCTTGAAAAGTGACGTTGTAGCTTTCGAAAATAGTACGAGAAGACTTGATATAAACGCGGTATGCTTTAGAAGTAGATGAATATCCAACAAAGACGGCTTCAAATGCTTTAGGGTCGAACTTGCTGCGATGCTCCCGATCGTTGGCCACAAAGCATTTGCACACTAAGACTTTAAAGAAAGAGATATTTGGAATCCTTTGATTTATTATCTCATACATCGTCTTTTCAAAGCGTTTGTGAATAATCGTCCGATTTTGCGTAAAGCACCCAGTACTCAATGCTTCAGCCTATAGAAAATGAGGGAGATCGGAATGTGAATGTATTAGCATTGTTCTTGCAGCTTTAACTAGAGTCCGGTTCTTCCGTTCTACGATGCCATTTTGTTGAGGCGTTTTAGCGGCTGAAAATTGTTGAATAATTCCAAGTGACTGATAGTAATTGCTGAGACGCTGATTCTTGAATTCAGTTCCATTGTCAGTATGGATTACTTGGATTTTCTTTTGCAAGAGATTCTGAGTTGTATTCACGAAGCTTATTATCAAGTCTCTTGTCTCATCTTTAGTTCGGAGATATCTTGTCCAGGTGTAGCGAGAATAATCGTCGACAATTACTAACACATATTTACGACCGTTGATACTTTGTGTACGCATTGGTCCACAAAGGTCCATGTGAAGTAATTCCAAGGGTCGAGATGTAGAAGCAACTTGTTTGAGTTTGAGTGATGCTCGCTTCATTTTTCCCATTTGACAAGTCGAACAATTATGCTCTTGGTAAAGGGAAATCGTTGGTAGACAGCTTACCAACTTTTTGATAAAGAGTTTGTGAAGAGATTTAAGGTTTAGATGAGACAGACGTTGATGCCATAAGCTGTTCCTCTTGATTGCAGTATGTGAGATGAGGCAAACAGCTGTCGAAAGTCGTACTATTGTCAGATTGATGGTGTATAGATTAGATCTTCGAGATCCTGTAAGAAGTTCTTGATTCTGACTATTTAAGATTCTGCACTGATCAGATAGAAACACAACTTGAAATCCTTTATCGCAGAATTGTCCTATGCTGAACACGTTGTGTTTACCTTGGACGTAAGAGACATCTTTGATTGTCAGATTCTGCAGTAGAATATCTCCAAAGCCTAGTATTTGAGCTGAATCATTGTTGCCGAATCTGACTTTTCCGTTGTAACGGTCTTGATAGTTGCTCAACAGTTCTTGATTTCCCGTCATGTGTGTGGAGCAACCGGAATCTAAATACCACACATGATGGATCTGCATAGAAATATTTTAGAGAGACTTAGGTACCCACTTAGTAATGGGTCCTCTCGGATTAGCAGATTTGGTAGGTAAGGTTTGTTCATTTTTGGTTCCTAAACCATTTATGCTCTTAGGTACCCAAACCGACTTAGAAGTAGTTGGTTTAAGTGGTACCCCTTTAGGCAACTTTGACTTGTTGGCTTGCGTTGGCCTAGATGGTGTCCTGGGAACCTATTGAGGTTGAACCTTACATGGGAGGTTAATTTCAGCGCGGAAAAATGTCTTATTAGTCTTAGTGCATGAGAAAATCTTTTCTGTAGCTAGACTCTTAAGGTGTTTGGTTGATTGTACTTTGACTGAACACCTTAAATGAGGACAAGAATGTATCGAGCTATAAGCTTTCTTAATAGCCGAATCTTGCTTCCTACGAGACTTAAGATTTGCATTTGTCTTAGAATGATGGTTTATGTTTTTAGAAGTAGAGCCGATTTCAAAATTTGTGCTTTCAAAATTAATAGCTTTAACGCATAAGTTGAAGCAACAATATTAAAATTAGAAACGGTTGTCTTCTTACGAGTGTCCTTAGTTTTTTATATAGAAGAAATTTTTGAACATAAATAATTTCTAACATTTTTCTTCTGAAATTCTCTCCTAGGCACTCTTTCCTTTGCATGTTTCACCTCTTTTTCTACTCTACATGTGGATGGAGTAGAAAAAAGAATTAGTAAAAATCTTTTTCCCTCTTAAAGCATTTAAGGACACTTTTCCTCCCTTTACGCTTTTTAAGAAGATTTGTCTTCTTTTAAACTATTTTGTAGAATAATGGGAGGTGTTTTCTTAGATTTGATCTTGTCCTTAATTAATGATTTTTCTTTCAATGTAAAATCAGGACAAGATTTTAAAATGGAGGAATTTTTTAGATTAGAAATCTCCAATAAAAGCTCATTCTTTTATGCTTTGAAATTCTTTCTTTCTGTCTCTAAGGAAGCGTTCAAATCAGCTATTTTCTTAATAATAGCAGGAATATAATAGAAAGTGGAATTTATAAAATGATCAATATTTTCTTCCTTAACTTTAGGAAGATCTTCTATAGGATATAATGAATTATAATCATTAGACAGGTTGATTTCCCGTGTCTTGTAACTATTATTCAAATCGGTGTAGTTAAAGGGGGTGTCAATCCTATTTGTGGCTTTTCGTTTAGATTCTTCTAAGACATTTATTTCGGAAGAATTAGTAAAGACCATTAGAGAAGTTAATCCTAATCTCATATACTTGATGTCATATAACTGTTTGACATTGACCTTTTTCAAGTTATAGGGATTGTTAAAACCTAAGCCTTCCTTAGGATTATAAAATTCTTATCATGAGGTTGATTTAAAAAGATAGTCTGATCCGTTTGTCCCCTTTTCGTTAGAAGATCGCCTAAAGTCTTAATCCTATAGTAAAGCTTCTTACGTTCGTCAGAGATTTCCTTAAAATTATTTCTAAAAATTTCTAAATCTCTCTGACAATCGCCAAGAGTCTAACTAAGGTCATTGATTTTTATCTCAGAGGCAGCTATTGTTGATTCAAGACTAGATATTGTTTACTTAGCATTAGATAAGAGAATTTCTTGGTGAATTTTCTTACCTACTTGCTTTTGGAAATTATTTTCATTAAGGATCTAGTCTCTCCTCTAATTCTTTTGTACTTTTCGCTCATTTTTCATGTTAGTATACTTAATTTCCAAAGATTCTAACATGTTTAATAATGTAGAATTAGGCATAGTTAGCTCTTGTGATGAGGTTGATGCTTTGTCGTCGACGTCGGACCTCCTTGATGAGTTTTCGTTTGAGGCGTCATCGAGGTATGCCATGAGAGCTAGATTTTCGTTGTCAGAATCCATTGTGTCTTCTAGCCAATGCTCTTGTTCGACCATCAAAGCTACTCCAGCCTCCTTTTGTTTGGTTAGTTGAAATTTCTTGGAGTAGTAATTTGTGTCTTTCTTCTTAGGAAGATTGCATTCTCTGGCGAAGTGCCTACTTTTCCACAATTGTAGCATTTTTTTGGTTCTTTGGCGTTTTTGATTTCTGACGACTCGGCCGGTCTTTCCTTGTGCCTAGAGCTTGATGTCCGAAGTCTATTAGCCGAAGAGGAGGATTTCTTTTTATAGAACTTTTTGCTCATCAATTTAGTAATGAGAGCCAATTGTTTCTTGAACTCTTTCATATCTGGCTCGGAGTCCGATTCTGATTCGTCTTCATCTTCTGAAGAACTTGGCAACTTGATGCTTTTATCTTCGCAAGATAGACTAGTATTTCTTTCAGAAACTAGAGCTATAGAGTCTTCGATCTGTTTGCCCTTAAGTTCTTTATGTATCTCGCTTATATCTTCCTCGTGTTGAGCGAGATTATCAAAGACGGCGTGGATATCCATTTCGTCCAAATCCTTGTTTTGACAGATTTGCATGGATATTTTCTTCCACTCCGGTTGAAGAGAAGAGAGGAATCGGATGTTGACCTTCATGTTGGTCTTGAAAATTTCTATTTTTCTCATCTCATTGAGAAGAGTTAAATAGCGTAGATAGAGTTCATAAACGTTTTCCTCCGTCTTTGCTTTGAATGAGTCGTAAGCGGTGAGAATGTTTGCTTTCTTGGCTTTGACTCCGACTTCGCTCCGTTGCATCATTTTGTGGAGCTCGTCCCACATAGCTTTTGCACTAGATAGACTATCTATTTGCATATAGATGTCATTCGGAATTCCTTGCATTAGGAAAGTTTTGGCTCCTAAATCTGCTTTCGCTCTTAATCGCTCCCCCTCGGTGTATTCACTAGGAATTTTGAGTCTTCTAGTGGCGGGAATGGGAGGATTATTAGTGGCATCGCCTTCTTGGA
The DNA here is from genome assembly GCA_004919715.1 of Linderniella brevidens. Classification (NCBI taxonomy): domain Eukaryota; kingdom Viridiplantae; phylum Streptophyta; class Magnoliopsida; order Lamiales; family Linderniaceae; genus Linderniella; species Linderniella brevidens. Next base: position 13,751,098 of record SWDC01000148.1, read on the forward strand.
TGAGCCAAAATTGAGCGGGACCTTCTTGAAGAGAAGCTATCAAATTTGTAGCTTGATCTTTTGTTTCCATGAAGTTCATGAATGGGCTTCTCCATACGGTGTATTCACCTCTTCGTAAAATTGGAGGGCGGACGTCGTTTCCGAGTGAGTAAGCATCCATTTGTAGTTGATTGGTAGGATATTCGTGAAAGTTTGGAATCGAAATGATAAAAGTGCTTCACAAGTGACAAACTTCGTTAGTAATGTTTGATTCGTACTTAAGCACTTTCCTTTTCGAACCAATTTTTCGGTTTAAAAGAGGAATTGTTTTGATTTCAAAAAAATATTTGTTATAAGAATTGATACTTCAACTAGAGAATTTTGAATTTATGATCGAAAATTTTGAGTATCGGAGAAGATAATTCGGTGACAAATATTATTCGTAAGTTTTGAAAATACTATTTTTTATTTCTTTCAAATAGGTGTAAAATGTGTGTGTGCTTGTTGAAAGTTCAGTGGTTGAGAAATTTTTTGAACAGTGAAGTTTTCGATTTGAAAAATTTTGAACTTTTAATCGAGAAAGATTTTCGATCGTATAAGTTTTTCGTGGTATATTTATTGAAAATTATTTTTCGAAGTTTTGCAAAGTAAATATCCTATCGAAAAATAGTTTGTCGAATAATTTTGTTAAGTTTGACTCAAATTGTAGACTAAAAGTTTTTCGAATGTGAATTATTCGATCGAAAAATGTTTTCGTAAATATTTTTTTACTCGAAAATTTAGACGACGAAAATCTTGAGATCGAAAAACTTGTTTTACTATTACAAGTTTTTCGAGTAAAAATTAGATATTTATTAAGCGAAAACAGTATTCGTCGAAAAAAAATACGCTTTGTTACGCTCGAAAAATATTTATATATGAGTCGAAAAACTAATTATCGAAAATAATGTTTTCCGAGGCTTATATTTGAGTGAGACACACTAAAACAGTGTTTGTTATCAAGAAACTTTTCAGCTGCAAACTTATTCGAAAAATATTTTTTCGAGCCAAGTTTTTGGATCAAAGAACAACCTTCAAGTTCAATGGAACAGTGAAATCCAGATTCAACCGAAAAGTTCAAGTTAGGTGCTGAAATTCTGGATAATCACTGGATTCTTAGTTCAGAATATTAACAAACACAATATTAACCACGTTTTACAGTAAAATATATCTATTATGAAGAAAATCAAATCGTATTCAAAACTTAATCGCAAACGCAAATATTGATCGAAATTGAAAATCTGAAATAATCTGAAGTTCTAAGCGATTGAAATCAGTACGTAATTCATTCCTAACATATAATCTACCACTTAATCAGCAAGATCATCAACAAAATTCGCAAACATTAAACGCATTGATCAAAATACATTTCACATAAGTTTTTCGATCGAAAGATCGGGAAAATTATTTTGATCTTAGAATAGCGAATTTAATCCAGAAGCGATCACGATCTGCTCTGATACAAATTGTTAGGTCCTATTATATCAACTAACGATCGATCGAAGCATAAATTCTAGATATTTGATTAATAAATCTCGAGAATTACCTTCGATCGAATATTGAGTTTGAAGATCTTGAGAGAGAAACGATTAGAGAGTGGAAGTTTTTCGATTGCATTTCTCTCTCTAGAATGTGAATTCAATACTTATGATTTTTCTAAAATGACTTGTGTATTGATTTCGATAGTGTACATTGTATTTATATATTTACTATTAAAGTCCTGCACTATCAAAACTACGAGTTACGCCTCTAATTACAAGGATAACTAAATAACAAAGCACAATTCTATGTTTCTTCAATGTGCCTTGGTGACTTTGCGCAACATTGTTTTCCCGCCTGGTAGTGTTTAAACTTGCTGACGTGGCACTCGCAAAGGTATAACACCACATATCCTACATCATCCGAACAGCCACGATAGATGATTTCAAAGCCTTGAAAATTTTTGAAGATACATAAATTCCCATATCTCACAAATCATTCGGACTAACCCCCATAGGTACAGGTGCTAATTTTATTAGCTCCCGGGTAGAAGACGCCGAATTAGGTCCAACGGAACATGCACATCCGAGCCTTACCCACTCGTTTGTCTCACAAAAGACATGTTTTTCAAGAAACCACGTGGAGCCATGTCTACTATTACCACTTCACTCGAAGCGGGAAATATTGAACTAAGTGATAATCATCCCCATCACCACACTTTCTTGAGCACGATAGAATCTAGTGTGTCTTCACTTCCTATATTTTTAATATTTTCTAGGATATATACACTTTTATAATACCTGATCTTTGTGATCGCGTTAGAACTTCAGTAGACATGTCACTTTTAGACATGCTTCGATGATCGGAAGGAAGTCATGCCGTTGCAATATCAAAACAATGGTTCCAAGCCATTGTCTACCAGCATAGCTCCTAGATCGATGCAAACGGAAAGTCTTTGTGACCCAGATTTTTCGTACACGACGGATCACCATCCTGAGTACCCAACCTGAGCCCTACGATGCCTAGCATCACCATCCTCTTGTCCGGACCACGCGAACATCTTGCCAAACCCACGCCCCATTTTCACCCATCGCCATGATTGTCTCCCATCTCGATCATCATGAGAAGGAGTAGTACTAAATAAAGAAAATGGGAGCCGTACCACGACGAAGGTGCACGATTTATCAAAAACACTAGATCCTCAAGCATCGTCGAAGAATCAAGCAAACCACGACTTGCAAAAACGAAGTTGCCGCCTCGTATACGCCTCTCTAAATTTCAAAGAGAAATCCTCAATCCCAATCAAGGTTGAACAAATCTAGGGGGAGTTGTATCACTATCGAAGGGAGAGATGAAACACACAAAAAGAAGATCCGACAAGCAACTTCAAACACCTTCCGGCATTTTTGAGACAAGCTTCAAGAGAATTCTTGAAGGAAAACTCAGTGCCGAGAAGAGATGGTAAAGAACACGGTGAGCTTGAAGGTCTCCTAAAGAAGATATCACAAGACAAGACCGAGGAGGAGATAATTGAAGAACACATACATGTACACTTCCACCGACGTACACCCTGATATCTATTCTTCGAGGACTCATGAAAACATTTTTACAAGACCAAGATAACAAGCACTAATTTGCAAATTGAACACAAATGGGGAGATTGTTAGGATTATTTTATTGTGTGCAAGTTAATTATGTTATCTTAGTCTTGTAATTTTTGTAAATGAACTAGATTCTATTTTATAGAGTCTGGTGATCTTTTATTAGTAATGAGCTTACAAGGGCCCAAGTATTATATACCAATATGTAGTATAAATACTAAAACTCTAACACATAGTTCGGGTGTCTTGTGTGTGAAGTGTAGAGAAATATCCATTTGAGATGATAAGGCTATTCCCAACCAAGCTCCTCAAGATTACGCACACACACCCCACGTAAATCACTACTTTTGAGCTAAAATCGTGGTAATACTTCTTTAATCTATCTTTAGTTGGTTAATCTGGTTTTTTCACATAATATCTTCCATCTGCAATGAAGAAGGCCACATTTCTGATCTTGAAGGAATCATCAATCACTTTACAAAATATTATAAGAGCTTGATGGGGGGATTTGGGATTATTACAGAAGGTGTTGATGGGCCGAGTAGTAAAGCAGGGGCCCACCTATCAATTGAAGACCAGATCTTGCTGACGAACCCATTTGAACCTGAGGAGGTGATCAAGATCCTCAGCACTATACATGAGGATGCAGCCTCCCGGATGGATGGGTATGTTACCGGGTTCTCTAAAAAATCATGGACTGTTATTGGATCGATGACTGAGGGATTGCATTACTTTTTCAAGAAGGAAAGATTGCTCAAGGAGATTAATAGAACATCACTTACTCTCATTCCTAAAGTTGAGCATCCATCAAATAAACTTGATTTGAGAACTATAGTTTGTTGCAACACAATATACAAGTGTATATCAAAGCTGCTCCGCAAGAGATTGAAGATAGTCCTCCCCAAAATCATCAATGAGAATCAGAACATCAGTTATTCTCATTCCTAAAGTTGAGCATCCATCAAATATAAGTATGATATTTTTGGAACATCAGATCCCCGCAAGGAACGGAGCGTGGAGTATAGTCCTCATGTTCGTCCCGTAGGAATTGAAAGTCGGGGATTTTCCACCCCTTTTGGGGCGAATCCCCGACAAATTAACAACCCTAATAGGGTTGTTTCACATTAACATTTCAAATTAGGGGTTAATGTGGTGATTTTCGTTCTTAATAGATCGGACATCTTTGAGTTTATAATCATGGCCCTTTTTCCTAATGATCCGTTTGGATTCACGGATTTCGATTTAAAATTCGAAATTCATCCAAATCACCCGTTTGGCAACCGCTCGAATTTGGATTTTGATTTCATCCAAATCCGAGGAGAATTCAAACGCTTGTTGTTTGATGATTTTGACATTCGACCGCAAGTAGTCCGTTTTCGAAATCCAAATCCCCACTTTGCATTATTATTATTATTAATATAATAATAATAATAATAGGTATGGGTGAACGATGAGTCAAGCCGGCTCGCAAGCTCGACGAACGACAAGTCGAGCCAACTCGACAAAAGCTCGGTTTCAGCTTGAAGAACGACGAGTCGAGCCGACTCGATAAAAGCTCAGTTCGAGCTCAAAGAACGATGAGTGGAGCCGGCTCGACAAAAGCTCGGCTCGAGTTCATTATTGTCGAGCTCGAGCTCCATTTTGAAATCCGAATTCCGAAATTTGGATTTTAAAATTCATAATTTCAAATCACGGAATTCAATTCAAATTCACGAATCCAAATGCATCCTAAATGAATTATGATATTGTTATAATGGACCTCTTTTTAATCTCTAGCAGCATATTGAGTGAAATTTGAAAATTATGATCAATTTGGATTCTCGGATTTCGATCCGAATTTCTTTCAAATCACCCATTTGGGAACCACTCGGATTTGAATTTAATTCATCCAAATCCGAGGAGAATTTAAATGTTTGTTGTTTGATGATATTGAAATTCGAGCACAAGTGGTCCATTATGAAATCCAAATCCCCGCGGTAATGATTTTCATAAACAACAACAACAACAATAATAATAATAATAATAATAATGACACGTTTACATGTGATACATTATTGACACGTTGCATGTTATAGGTATTTTATATTCACCCACTTTTGCTTCAGCCTGTCACCTTTATCTCACGCCATCCATGGAATCTGCAGGTATAATGCGGTTGTTGATCCATTTTAGGATCATCTCCATCTCTTATCCGGAAGAGCACTAAAAAAGATATGAGCAATGATCCTAACTCCCTATTCAACGGTCTGCCAACCTAATTTTAGTTCGAGACTCATGATTCTTACCTAACTTTTGGAAAAGTTTACAGAAGGCGACTAGAACGAAATCATCCTTCAGCACGGCTTATCATCCTCAAATAGATGGACAATTAGAATGCACAATTCAAACGTTGGAGGATATGGTTCATGCGTATGTATTATACTTCAGAGGTCGATGGATTAAATTTCTACCATTGATTGAGTTTCCCTACGACAACTGTTTTCATGCCACTATTGGAATAACGCCGTATGAGGCACTGTATGACATAAAGTGCAGATTTCCTATTCATTGGGACGATATTGGTGAGAAATCCTTAATTTGTCTTGACATGGTGCGAGAAATGACATAGGCTGTTGCGTAAATTCGACAAAAAAAGCTACACTAACAAAAAATAAAGCAACTCAAGTTTGTAGTTGGGTGGGGACTTGGTGTTCCTAAAAGTCTCCAATGAAAGTGGTCATGCGATTTGGGAGAAATGAAAATTCAGTCCAAGACACATTGGTCCGTTTAGAATTATAGAAAAGGTTGGTGATGTAGCTTATAGACTTGAGATGTCGACTTCATTATCGCAAATATATGATGTATTTCATGTGTCTGTGTTGTGCAAATACATTCCAAGTCTCTCTCATATTTTGAAGAATGAACCGATAGACTAAAGGTGTACTTGAGCTATGAGGAGAAATCGGTAAAAAAATTTCTATGTGAAGTTAAACAACTCATAAACAAAGAAATTCCGTTGGTGAAAGAATTAAGAAGGAACCAATCGACGGTATAAGCGAAGTGGAAAGGGTCGATGATATGAGAACTCGCTTCCTAGACTTATTTCGATACCACGATAACGGAGAGAGAACATGACGAATAGAAAAGGGAAAAAAAGAAACAAAAAGAGAAAGAAACTAAGGTAGAAAAAATAATAGTAATAATAAAGGAAAAAATATAAAAGAATGAAGCTTTCGACAACACAATTAATTTTCCAACATCCTTTAGTTACTGAAATTATCAGTATGTGTTCTCTTAGTAGACTTTTCATAATTAATTTATTGATACTTTACTAAATATTAAGTGAGAATAATAACTGTTTTTGAGGATACATTGTAATACCCGTAAAATTAATACGGGAATAATGCGCAATTAGCGTGAAAATTATTCTGTAAGTTTCGGAAAATTATGAAGTTAATTTTCGGACAAAGCGAATTTTCGGGAAATTGAACCGAAAATAAGAAAAATACTCTTTGAGTAAAATAAATAGATATGGGCCCAAATTAATTTAAAGTAGGCCCAATAAGAGATTTCCTTAAGAGAAAGGAAACGTAACTTTCCTTTTAAAGGTTTATCTCAAAAGGTGATAAGGACAAACGAAAATATCAAACGAAAGAAAACAAACGAAGAAAAGCAGAGAAGAACTAAGCAATTTCGGCTAACTTGGAAGTGAGGTAGGTGGTTTTTAACCCCTACAAACTGTTTTTAAGTTTGATTTATTTAGTTTAACGAATTTGGATGAAAGGTCATCCGAATTCATGAATTTCGGGAGCTTTGAATGATTATGTGTTGTATTTGCTGTGTTGAGATGTTAAGTTTGAGCTCAATATATGAGTTCTATGAATTCTTACATGTTTATGTGAAATCTGGAACGGATTCATGTGATGAAGTTCTGGAAAATATGAATTTCGATGAGATGAAGAAAGTTTCAGCTCATGAGAAATTCGCGGGCCAAAAGAATTCGCGGGCCAAAAAGGTTCGTGAAGTGTGAGAGAGGAAAGAAAATCGCGGGCTGCGATAAAATTCGCGGGCCGAAAGATTTGTAAAGATGTGAGTGAGAAAAGAAGGTCGCGGGCCAAATTTTAAATTTCGCCAAATTTGAAAGGTTGAAATTCGGGCAGATTTTCGATAGTTCGCCGAAGTTTAGTTCGCGAATTATATTCGGGTCGCGAAAAGTTCTTCGCGGACTCAAATGGATTTTATTGTGTGAGTAAATGGGTTTTTTTCGCGGGTCAGAATTAATTTCGCGGGTCGACCACAGGGTGATTCCTGTGAGAGAAGTAGCGGGTCGGACTAAAGTTTCGCGGGTCAACTTGAATTTCGCGGGGTGATTCCTGTGAGTGAATTTCGGGTGACACGCGAACTAAATCAGACTTCGCAAATTCGATCAAATGACGCGCGAAGTCCAAATTCGGGCAATACGCTAACACTGTGAAGGTCCCGAATTTTGACTCCAAATGTCGGGTTGACCATATGCTTTTAAAAAAAAAAAGTCTGAAGTTGACCGAACTTCACGATTCGACCAGTCTAATTATTTTTGGACTTTTGTCTTAAATTAGGCCCAAATATTCAAATAAAATTATTTTAAGTTCATTTTATCTTTAAATCAAAGTATATTCATACTTTGACTAGAATTTTCGGGTCAACCCTTATTTTAAGATACGAGAGTATTTTGGGGTATTATTTGTAAGAAATAATACGTTATATATGTGACGAATGTGATATGCATTTCACGACATGCATAAGAGAGGTGAAGGTACCGTAATGATACGGTGACACGATATTGTGTCGAATGTGAGAAGGGTAGAGTTGCCGATTTTGGCAGTCAGGTTCAGACTCGATTATGCACTTGGTGGGAGAGGGGGTTTGCGACACCCATCTACTCGGGATTGAGCCACCCGAGGTGTAAACCACCGGATATTATTTGGCTCAGGGATGGCAGACAGATGTGAGATTCCTGTCTACCCGAACTTGTGGTATAACATTCGGGGAAAAAGCCGTCGGGTTGAGATTGTGTGCGGAAGGAGCGACCCGGCGCGGCCGGTGTGGGCTACCGCATGGTTGATGGTGTACTTTGCCATTGCGCGCGTGGGTGCCGAGTCTGACCTAGGGCCCTGTTGAGAATTGAGAATTGATAGATGAGATTTGTCGAGTGTGCATTATATTATATTGTGAGGAACCGGGATTGGGTGGAGTGCACGCACGTATTGCATGTTATGTAATCACCTACTGGGCAATAGCTCAGGGTTCTATCCTATTTTTGTTTGTAGGTAAGAATGAACCCGACACCGACTAGTGTCAGGGTTGAGATTCATGGCGAGCTGGCGGCGGTGACTCCACGGACTTTTGAGGGTGGCGCAGTACATGGGACGTGACCTGTGGAGTGGCATAGTGTTTGATATTGGGTTTGAAATTTTGGGGCTTCGGCCCAAAGTATTAATAGTAGATATTTTTGTAAACCCGATATAATACTATGTAGGTTATTTAAATTAAAAAAAAAAAAAAGAAAATTTTATCGGGTCTTCCGCGTGTTCTGTTGCGGGGAAATCCGCCAATTAACTTAATTAGGAAGTAGGGTCGCCACAGGTGGTATCAGAGCTTAGGCTTTAGATTCTGAAGACTGTCCATGTACTGCCACTCAAAAGCCGAGAGAACCAGCCTCGCCTGTAAGTTAAGTGTAATACTTTGATATGATTATGTGATTTCGTGGTATCTTTACCACATGGGGATCCAACTCGATCAAATTTGGTGGTTGAGAAATGTCCCGTAAGAATTGAGGGTAGAGAGTTAGATGTGAACCTAATAGTAATCCCGATGAATGATTACGATATTATATTCGGGATGGATTGGCTTTCGAAATACGGAGCCATTATTGATTGTTCAAAAAGGGTAGTTAGGTTTCGATCGCCAGAGGGAGAGGAGTTTGAATTTTCGGGAAGAAAGAATAGAAACTCAATCCCTCGGATTTCTGCTTTAAAAGCTCAGCGACTCGTAAATACGGGTTGCGAATCGTTCCTAGTTTTTGCGGTGAATGCTGAGGAATCTTCCCAGCTTAAACTTGAGGAGGTTCCGATAGTGAACGAATATTCCGATGTATTTCCCGAGGATCTTCCGGGATTACCCCCTGATCGGGAGATTAAATTTGCAATCGATCTTGTACCTGGAGCTGCCCCGATCTCTAAATCCCCGTATCGGTTAGCACCGAACGAATTACGAGAATTGAAGGAGCAATTGAAGATTTGTTGCAGAAGGGTTTTATTCAACCCAGTTTCTCACCATGGGGAGCCCCGGTTTTATTTGTGAAGAAAAAGGACGGGTCGATGAGAATGTGTATCGATTATCGTGAACTCAACAAGATCACGATTAAGAATAAATACCCATTGCCAAGGATTGACGATTTATTCGATCAACTCCAAGGAGCAACAGTATTTTCTAAGATCGACCTGCGCTCCGGTTATCATCAGCTGAAGATCCGGGAAGCGGACATTCCAAAAACCGCATTCAGTACGAGGTACGGCCACTATGAATTTTTGGTCATGCCTTTCGGATTGACGAATGCTCCGGCAGCCTTCATGGATTTGATGAACCGAGTATTCAAAAAATTGCTGGACCGATGTGTTATCGTCTTTATCGACGATATTCTCATTTATTCCAAGACAAAAGAAGAACATGAGGAACATTTGAGAGCGGTCCTAGGAATTCTTCGGGAGAAACAATTATTCGCCAAATTTAAAAAGTGCGAATTTTGGTTGGATCGAGTAATCTTTCTGGGGCATGTTATTTCGGGAAACGGAATTTCAGTAGATCCCAGCAAGATAGAAGCTATAGAAAATTGGCCAAGACCAACCACTCCCACGGAGATAAGAAGTTTTCTCGGGCTAGCTGGGTATTATCGAAAGTTCATTAAGGACTTTTCCAGCATCGCCTCGACGCTCACCAATTTGACAAAGAAAAATGTTCCGTTCAAATGGACGGATGAATGTGAGCAAAGTTTCCAGGAATTAAAGAAAAGGCTAACAACTGCTCCAGTGTTAGCAATACCTTCGGGTACTGGAAATTTTTCTGTTTATAGTGATGCCTCTAAATATGGGTTGGGGTGTGTTTTAATACAAAACGGGAAGGTGATCGCTTATGCCTCCCGATAATTAAAGCCATATGAGAAAAATTACCCCACTCATGATCTCGAACTCGCAGCCGTAGTGTTTGCTCTTAAAACATGGCGACACTATCTTTACGGAGAAAGATGCGAGATCTTCACGGATCACAAGAGTTTGAAGTACTTCTTCACCCAGAAGGAGTTAAATATGAGGCAAAGAAGATGGCTCGAGTTAGTCAAAGACTACGACTGTGTGATAAATTATCATCCAGGAAAAGCGAACGTAGTCGCAGATGCATTGAGCCGCAAAACTGTAAACACTGAATTACGCCAATTCGGAGTTGAAGTAATCAATTTCGGAGAGATTGAAGAAAAGTTGGCAGTGTTGACACTTAAGCCAACACTATTAGACCGAATCATTGAAGTACAAAAGAAAGATGAGTTGTACTTGAAGAAACAAAGAGAACAAGATAAAGAAGTCTCATCGGAATTTGAATTCCGAGAAGACGGGAGTTTACGATTTAAAAGTCGCTTATATGTGCCGGAAGATGAAGAGATTCGTCGAACTTTAATGACGGAGGCACATACGACAATATATTCGGTGCATCCCGGTGCAACGAAAATGTATCGTGATTTGCGACTAAATTATTGGTGGCCGGGAATGAAAAAGGATGTTGCTGCATTTGTACATAGATGCCTGACTTGTCAGCAGATCAAAGCAGAACATCAAAGACCGGCAGGAATGTTACAACCTTTGACGATTCCCGAGTGGAAGTGGGACCATATAACAATGGATTTTGTCGTCGGGTTGCCAAGAACGGTGAAAGGTTATGATGCAATTTGGGTGATTGTTGACAGACTGACTAAGTCCGCCCATTTCTTGCCTATTCACCAGACCTATCCCATGGAGAAGTTCGCTGAACTCTACATTCAAGAGATAGTGAGACTCCATGGAATTCCGATATCGATCATATCAGATCGAGATTCAAGATTTCTGTCCCAGTTCTGGAAAAGCTTACAGAAAGCTCTGGGAACTAAATTATCATTTAGTTCAGCTTATCATCCCCAGACTGACGGACAATCGGAAAGGACGATCCAGACACTCGAAGACATGTTGAGAGCATGTGTCTTGGATTTTCAAGGGAGTTGGAGTAAATATCTCCCGTTAATAGAATCTTCATATAACAACAGCTATCAAGCAATGATCGGAATGGCGCCTTACGAAGCCTTATACGGACGTAAATGTCGATCCCCAGTTCATTGGGATGAAATCGGCGAGAAGGCACTATTAGGTCCCGAGATGGTACGCGAAATGACTGAAGTTGTTAAGAAAATTCGGGAGAAAATGCAAACGGCCCAAAGTCGCCAGAAGAGTTATGCAGACAAGAGGCGAAGGTCGTTAGAATTTGAAGAAGGTGATAAAGTATTTTTGAAAGTATCACCTATGAAGGGTGTCAAACGGTTCGGACAAAAAGGAAAGTTGAGTCCGAGATATATAGGACCTTTCAAAATTTTGAAAAGAGTCGGTGAAGTAGCATATCAGCTAGAATTACCGACGCCGTTAGCACAAGTCCATGACGTATTCCACGTGTCTACACTGCGAAAGTATGTGTTGGACCCGTATCATGTGCTAAGAGACAAAAGACTTCACCAACAATTGAAGCCGGACTTGAGTTACGAAGAAAAGCCGGTAGAGATTCTAATGTATGAGGTGAAGCAATTACGAAATAAGAATATTCCCCTCGTGAAGGTCTTATGGCGAAACCAGATATTGGAAGAAGCCACTTGGGAGCGAGAAGACGAAATGAGAGAGAAATACCCTGAGTTGTTTCAGACAACTTAAATTTCGGGGACGAAATTTCTTTTAAGGGGGGGAGGATGTAATACCCGTAAAATTAATACGGGAATAATGCGCAATTAGCGTGAAAATTATTCTGTAAGTTTCGGAAAATTATGAAGTTAATTTTCGGACAAAGCGAATTTTCGGGAAATTGAACCGAAAATAAGAAAAATACTCTTTGAGTAAAATAAATAGATATGGGCCCAAATTAATTTAAAGTAGGCCCAATAAGAGATTTCCTTAAGAGAAAGGAAACGTAACTTTCCTTTTAAAGGTTTATCTCAAAAGGTGATAAGGACAAACGAAAATATCAAACGAAAGAAAACAAACGATGAAAAGCAGAGAAGAACTAAGCAATTTCGGCTAACTTGGAAGTGAGGTAGGTGGTTTTTAACCCCTACAAACTGTTTTTAAGTTTGATTTATCTAGTTTAACGAATTTGGATGAAAGGTCATCCGAATTCATGAATTTCGGGAGCTTTGAATGATTATGTGTTGTATTTGCTGTGTTGAGATGTTAAGTTTGAGCTCAATATATGAGTTCTATGAATTCTTACATGTTTATGTGAAATCTGGAACGGATTCATGTGATGAAGTTCTGGAAAATATGAATTTCGATGAGATGAAGAAAGTTTCAGCTCATGAGAAATTCGCGGGCCAAAAAGAATTCGCGGGCCAAAAAGGTTCGTGAAGTATGAGAGAGGAAAGAAAATCGCGGGCTGCGATAAAATTCGCGGGCCGAAAGATTTGTAAAGATGTGAGTGAGAAAAGAAGGTCGCGGGCCAAATTTTAAATTTCGCCAAATTTGAAAGGTTGAAATTCGGGCAGATTTTCGATAGTTCGCCGAAGTTTAGTTCGCGAATTATATTCGGGTCGCGAAAAGTTCTTCGCGGACTCAAATGGATTTTATTGTGTGAGTAAATGGGTTTTTTTCGCGGGTCAGAATTAATTTCGCGGGTCGACCACAGGGTGATTCCTGTGAGAGAAGTAGCGGGTCGGACTAAAGTTTCGCGGGTCAACTTGAATTTCGCGGGGTGATTCCTGTGAGTGAATTTCGGGTGACACGCGAACTAAATCAGACTTCGCAAATTCGATCAAATGACGCGCGAAGTCCAAATTCGGGCAATAACGCTAACACTGTGAAGGGTCCCGAATTTTGACTCCAAATGTCGGGTTGACCATATGCTTTTAAAAAAAAAAGTCTGAAGTTGACCGAACTTCACGATTCGACCAGTCTAATTATTTTTGGACTTTTGTCTTAAATTAGGCCCAAATATTCAAATAAAATTATTTTAAGTTCATTTTATCTTTAAATCAAAGTATATTCATACTTTGACTAGAATTTTCGGGTCAACCCTTATTTTAAGATACGAGAGTATTTTGGGGTATTATTTGTAAGAAATAATACGTTATATATGTGACGAATGTGATATGCATTTCACGACATGCATAAGAGAGGTGAAGGTACCGTAATGATACGGTGACACGATATTGTGTCGAATGTGAGAAGGGTAGAGTTGCCGATTTTGGCAGTCAGGTTCAGACTCGATTATGCACTTGGTGGGAGAGGGGGTTTGCGACACCCATCTACTCGGGATTGAGCCACCCGAGGTGTAAACCACCGGATATTATTTGGCTCAGGGATGGCAGACAGATGTGAGATTCCTGTCTACCCGAACTTGTGGTATAACATTCGGGGAAAAAGCCGTCGGGTTGAGATTGTGTGCGGAAGGAGCGACCCGGCGCGGCCGGTGTGGGCTACCGCATGGTTGATGGTGTACTTTGCCATTGCGCGCGTGGGTGCTGAGTCTGACCTAGGGCCCTGTTGAGAATTGAGAATTGATAGATGAGATTTGTCGAGTGTGCATTATATTATATTGTGAGGAACCGGGATTGGGTGGAGTGCACGCACGTATTGCATGTTATGTAATCACCTACTGGGCAATAGCTCAGGGTTCTATCCTATTTTTGTTTGTAGGTAAGAATGAACCCGACACCGACTAGTGTCAGGGTTGAGATTCATGGCGAGCTGGCGGCGGTGACTCCACGGACTTTTGAGGGTGGCGCAGTACATGGGACGCGACCTGTGGAGTGGCATAGTGTTTGATATTGGGTTTGAAATTTTGGGGCTTCGGCCCAAAGTATTAATAGTAGATATTTTTGTAAACCCGATATAATACTATGTAGGTTATTTAAATTAAAAAAAAAAAAGAAAATTTTATCGGGTCTTCCGCGTGTTCTGTTGCGGGGAAATCCGCCAATTAACTTAATTAGGAAGTAGGGTCGCCACATACATAGCGTTGGATTTACACTGTGTATATGCTTGAACGTAGTATTCGCTATTGATAATATACGTATTTTGATGCATGATTATTCTGTGACGTTATTATCTCCGTTTGGTTGCATTTGAATATGAGGTATGTGGCTTCATCGAGATATCATTCAACGGCATATGCACATGCATGCATATTTAGCGAGGATTGTCGAGTATTGGCAAGCACTATCGTGATCCTAGAGAGCGAGATATTGTTGACTATTGACATTTTGTCGACTCAAAATCGAGTCATTGTCTAGTACCATCGCACCATAGACGGAGGAGGCGACCTAATATGCTAGCGTAGGCTGTCGTCATATGTTGAGGCAGACGGGACGGGTGTGGCATTAAAAAACATACAGTAGGCTACATAGAGTTGACAACTGCCATATTATTGATGCGGTGGGAGCGACCTAGGAAAAGTTAGAATAGGCTACCAGCATAGGCGACCACGTGGCATAAGGGGCGCCCTGGGAAGGGACAACCTAGGGAGACCTAGAGTAGTCTACCCAGCGTGGGGCGCTGTCACTATACTAATAGAGCTCTTTTTGGTGCATGGTAGTTTAGTCCGGGCGAAAAAAAGAAGAGTGAGAAGCATATCGATAGTTTAGGTCGCATATCGATGCACGTATATTATACATTTGTCGAGCCCTTGCAACAGCATGCCTGACTTTTGCATATTGAGCTTCTAGCTCATGCATTCCGCGCGTTGTAGGTGATTATTATTACATAATGTGACTGACGTAAAGGTGAGGTTGGTCATTGAGCTTCCATGGGCTTTTGAAGTGGGTTGTGCATGGATGGTGATTAATAATTTCTTTGTGAAAGGGTGTTTCGTCAAAGAAGTTATATCTACTATCATAACTCTTATAGCCAAGGTTGCTATATCGAATACAACATCTGTTTTTAAGCCAATATCATGCAGCAACATTAGGCCATCTCGAAGATGACGGCGACCCAAATGAAAGGATCCTTGCATACGCAGATCCTTTGTATCGGGAGTAAACTAAGTGATTACGTGTTATTATCATAAGAAATATGATTTGGTTGTAATCGTTCTAACTTTCTCACTCGAGAGTGGACTTGGCAAAAGCCTATGATAAGTGGAGTGTGATTTCCTCTTCGCGACGTTGGAATGTATGAAATTTCACCGTACATGTGTGCAATGAGTGCGAATGTGTGTTTTCACCTTTACATCAATCAACGTCAATGGCGAGCGGAATGGTGATTCAAGGGAAAGAGGGGCATAAGACAATGAGATTCAATTTCACTGTACTTCATCACACTTGTGATGGAAGTTCTTTATGACATTCTAAAGAAAACTATCGAGATATTAAATATCATTGACATTGTGAAATGGAAAAAACATTCTCCTCTTGTTTTGTCATGCATTGATACGAGTGATTGCGACATTTCAACATGGGTTGAGTATCTATACCGGAATCTCCGGGCTTCACGCAAATCAGCAAAAAGTCATTTATTTGCCTCATGCAAGGGGGAATGAAACATTAACGGAATCCAATTGATGATGGAATTTCAAAGAGAAAGTTGCCCAGCCAAGCTAACAATCAATGATTGTATGATAATTATACGACGCTTGGATGCGAGAATCAGATATTTGTTACATAGATGACCATCGTACGGGGGTCATGTTTGACTTACTAAGACGAGACTAAGTGTGTTCCATGTGTATTGAGTTGGGGTATTCATTCTTTCTAAGAAATTATATGGTTCATATAATCCAGAATACATAAGTACTTTGGGGATGTTCGAACTCTATTGCATGGGATGAGGTGTGTCTACCAAGAAATGACGGAGGTTTAGGGATCCGGTCGATTTTCATTACTAATCGAGCACTCATGCTAGGACACTTGACGAGTATTGTGACACAAGATACCAAATTGGTTTGGGTTCAATGGTTATATAGTACCCAACTCTATCATAAATCCATTTGGCTTGATTTGACGTTAACTACCGTGTAATGAGGTTGTAAACATCTGATAAAACCGAGAGACTACATTCGGACGCTTATTTGCACCCGTTTGAGGCGAGGGGATCAAATTTGGATGTGATGGACCCGTGACTCAACAATGGACCGTTGCATGAACGTTTTTCTCGGACACATTGTCGATGAGGATACCTACTACGCGAGACTTAGTAGTGTTATTTCTAGCGATGGATGAGACTGGCCACAAAATGTATGCAAGAATTCTTAGAGATGGAACCTTGGTGAAAAGTGTAAGTGATGGCATTCATAAATTGAGAGCCGAATTTCACATATCCGCTATGAAACTTTCCGGCCTAAGCCATTGAAGAGAGGATCTATCTGAATGGCCTTGATACCTTCATATGGAATGGGTCAAGGGATGTGAAGTTTTTAGCGACATTTGCATATGAAGTGATGCGGCGTAAAAAGCCAAATGTAGTATGTGCTCAATTGTTCGAAGGGGCTTTAAGCATTCCCAAGCATGAGTTATACTTTTGGTAGCTATATGGGAGAGGCTATCTACTGTGATAGGCCTTCGATATTGCAAAAAGAGGGAGATTCGATGTTTTCTTACTATGCGATCCAGAGTGAGCAAATCGATCAGACACCTTTTCTTTTTGGTGTTGCTTCTCAACTGCGTGTGTCGAGAAGATGAGGGTAAAGGTTGGATTAAAGTAAAAACAAGATATTGGCGAGAGGAGGTTTGGCGAGCAGCTCTAAGATTGAGGGGGAAGCACATGGTCAGTATGATGTATCGACAGATATTCGCGGCGCTAGTGTCCATATCGGGTACGATCGACGATTGGCGCGCAACATTAGGAGAATCTGGAGGCTGTTGCAAAGGATGATATAACTATTATAGCTAATAGAATGAGTACTTTGTCCATTAACATGAGTCTTCAAAGCAATACAGTTAATGCATTTGGCATGGATTTTTGTCTCCCATGTACGCATTGATGTTCTTTCATTCTCTTTGCGTTTATTGAAATTGATTTTCCAAAAAAAAAAAAGAAATATTTTTCATTGCAGGGTATAAGTCATGTGCGTGTTAAAGATCTTCGCAGGTTGTAAATGATCCGGAGATTTGTTGCCTTTATGTGACATGGATTGTTACTTTTTCTTCAATAGTTGGATTATAGACTCTCGTTCGAATTCGAGTTCCATTGGAATTCTATTAAATTCTTTATAGAATTCTATTTAAATTCGTTTAGAATTCTTTATAGAATTCGATTAGAATTTCCTATAGAATTCCTTATTGAATTTGAATAGACTTTTTAGAATTGTTATTAGAAATCATAAAATTCGAATTTATTGGAAACTTATAATCCGGAACAAACGAGCATGTTGATTGGTCGGTGGTTTTCAATGTGGTATTCAATATTCATGTGTCTAGGTCGCGCTCACACATGAGTTAACTTGATTTGCACATGATGCGCGCGCACGTGAGCGGCATATGTGGTATAATATTGTCTAACATTTTAAAACCATAAAGTAAGGTGGTTCCAAAACTTTTTTTTTCCAAAATGGAATTCCCATTTATTTTCCTCCATTGATTTCCATTCACCTCTAAGTCCAATTTATGGCCCAAAAACTTCCAACATTAATTTATGTCGTCAATCATTAGCTAGAACCAAATTTCTTCCTTAACAGCCTCTGCTAATGCAATGCATTTGCCCTTGTCATAGACAAAGCAACCAAGCTTTCCAACAGCTCTCAGCCCCAAAAGATGTAATTGCATGACCGATTTCTTGTTATTAAGACACCCTACATAATCAGAATCAATGATTAGGTTGAGTTATCATAATAATTAATCATAATGAAAGCCTTTATCTAATGTGTTTTATTTCAACATTAACTCCACACTTAACCAATTGTTCTATCTTGGTTGAGCCATAAAGCGACTAACAACGCTCACAACATGTGCATGATTATATCTCGTACAAATCATTACATGGTCAATCCATAAATTTATATGAGGAACGACTCATGGTGTTCTTCTTTTATCACTTGATCAATCTTATTTACAGAGCTTGAAATGTGCAGCTAACGGAATCATAACAACCTTTGAATATTAGTAATTTTCTGATTTGATTCTTATAGTTTCTATACCAACATCTTGGTTGAGATAAGATATATCATTTCAAATTCTAATTTAAGAAGCTTCTTAACCACTTTAATCTCCACCATGCTTTCACAACCAATAAGCAGATCATTAACATACAAAAGCTACTAAAACGAACCCCTGACTAAAACTGATTTTATCGTATGTGAGGGATCAATTTTTTTTTTTTAATATTAACATTTGGAAAATTAAAATAAGATTTTTACTGACGTGTCAGGGTGATTTTCATACTATTTTATTGGCGAATTTCTCTTCTTCAGCGCACATTGTCGTGCACCCCTATGGCAAGGAAGCGGAGACCGTCAAATAGGATGAGGGTAACGCCACTGCTATCACCGGTGATCCTACCCGCTCACACAACCCTACCTCAACAGAGAGCTCAATCTCAGTCTGAAGCATTGATGCGTGAATCAACGAGTAATTGGATCGGGAGAGGACCCAATCGCACATAACCCTTGAAAATAAAGCACCAGGAGCGAATGTGGGTAATGAAAATATAAATCGTGAGCAGGGCAGTAATTTATGGGCAAAGTTTGATGTCTCCAAATTGCGAAATGCCGAAATGAGTTCGTTCCAGCTGAGGTGTCCAATGGCCAAGAGGTTGGGAGGATTGAGGTTAATGACAATTAGAACGAGGTAGCTTATTGGAGTTCCTCGATCATGTGTTACATCTTAGGTATGAATCCTCCCTAAATGCGATGAATGAATTCCTGCAACGAGTATGTGCCAACACTGGGATGTAGAAGGTTATGCAGGTGTAACTAGGGCTATTTCTCATCAGGTTTGATTGGATTGATCGAAGGGATTAAATTCTTCAATCCTCATCAGACAGTACTACACTTTGATAAAAAAAAAACTAGTGGTGTTATACCCCTTGTCAAACAAAATTCAACAAGTTTTATGTGAGTAGAGTGCCAATGTTGATTTAATTTCCCTAACTGGATTTTAAATAATTGGGCAGCAAATCCTTGAGCAGAATTGCCAGTGTGATTGGGTAGCCCAATGTGGCTAATACTTGAACGACTAGTAAAGAGGGTTGGAATTTGCAAGAGGTTAGATAGAGGTTGATCTTGAAAAAGACATGAAGGGCACAATGTTGTTTACAAATGAGAATGGCCAGTTAGTGGGACAAATCGTGAAGTATGAGTGGAAAACAATGAAATGTGGTCACTGCTTCAACTATGGACATGCCGCAGAAGCTTGCAAGAAGAAAGACAAGAAAGGGTGGAGGCAGAAAGAGGTTTATGTGGAGAAAACACATGATGAGCAGAGGCCATAATGGTCAATAGCAAAGGAAAAGAGTTTGTGGATCTCACTAATAATAACATAGCTAACAAGGCGTCTATGGTTGATACCCACGGCTGGGTAGTCTCTCAATCACCTGTGCAGAAAACAGAAGTTAAGTTTTGTGTCTTCTGGAAAATAATCTCAAGCTGAGTAATGTTGAAATGGTCATGAATAAGATTGTTCGGGGGTACAAATTTTACCACAACTTCATCTATAACCATATATGTCGGTGCACGTTACAACATTGAGGAAAAGTGAGCAGTTCTGCATCTGAAGATAACAAGCTCCCAAGAGTTGAACATGGCATGTATCTATGCTCATAACCTGGGGAGTTTGAGTGAGCAATTATGGGTGGATATTCGCTGAAATTAAATAGTCTGTTAATGGCCCTTGGATGGTGTGGTTGGACTTTAACAGTGTGATGAAGAGGACGAATTGGTGGATACATATGACTAATTGAGGTTTAAAGAATGTATTTATGACAGAGTTGTTGGAGGAAAGGTTGCAGATTCTCATGGACCAATAAACAAGAAGCAGATAAGGTGATTTGGAGCAAGCTTGACTGAGCCTTTGCAAATCAAGTATGGCTGCACCAACACAAGGATGTAGAGGTTTACTTTTCCCCTGAGGGGGTCTCAGACGACTCTCCACTCATTATGAGAGATTTTTCTTACCCTCGGGTTGGGAGAAAAAGGTTTAAATACTGTAATATGTGGTCAGCTGCTCACAAGTTTTCTTGTCATAGTGAAAGTTACATGGGTTTAGGAGAAACAGGGGGTACTCGACAGAAGGTCGAGAAGAGTTTCCAACTCTACTAAAACAGAATAAGGAGAAAGAGCAGATAAGAGAAGGAGTGAACTACTCGATCGACTAAGGCCGAAGTGATATGAAGGTTTGGCACCTACTTAGCCGGTGAGGCGAAGGGGAACTCTCAATACTCAGCAACATAGAAAGAGACGAGAACAACCGATTCTCCGGTAAATAATTGGAACTCCTTATAGTTGAGCTAGAGGTATTCATTAGCTCCTTAATTGACGACTCATTTCTCATTAGATTCCGGAAGATCCTTAGCTACTCTCGCTTCTACTTCACTTTGTTGGTGCAATAACACCATTATTGTTACAATAAACATTAACAGGATTTGTAGAAACCACTCCAAGATCAGTGATGAACTTCTTGATCCAAACTGCTTCTTTAGTTGCATCAGATGCTTCTATGTATTCAGTTTTAGTTGTAGAATCAACAACACTGCTTTGGTTCAAATTTTCACCCGGCAACACTCCTAAACCCTTGCAAAGATTGAACAACACCACCTTTGCGGGACATTGTGAACAGAGCTGGGTATTTGAGAATAGAGGTCTAGAATCTGCAGCTTAATATTCATCAGGACCCTCTTAACCAAAATCTGTTGGCAAAAAAAAGAAAGCACTGAGGGTTGAGTTGGAGTTTGCAAGTGAAGTATCAACTAGTTATTTGAAGTAAAAGGCAAAACTTCGATGGCTGGGAAATGAAGACTTTAAAACGGCATACTTCCATGCCATCATCAAGCATCATTCATATAAGAACATGATATCTTCCATCTACAGCGAAGAACGATGCATTTCTGATCTTTAAGGAATCATCAACCACTTTACAGAATATTTTAAGAGCTTGATGGGGGAATTTGGGATCTTACAGAATGTGTTGATGGGCCGAGTAGTAAAGCGGGGGTCCACCTATCACTTGAAGACCAGATCTTGCTCACGAAACCATTTGAACATGAGGAGGTGATCAAGATCGTCAGCACTATACATGAGGATGCAGCCCCCAGGCTGGATGGGTATGGAAACGAGTTCTCTCAAAAATCATGGGTTGTTATTGGATAGAGGTGACAGAGGCATTGCGTGACTTTTTCAAGAATGGGAGATTGTTGAATGAGATTAATAGAACATCAATTACTCTCATTTCAAAAGTTGAGCATCCATCAAATAAACTTGATTTCAGAGCCTTAGTTTGTTGCAACACAATATACAAATGTATATCAAAGCTACTCTGCAAGAGATTGAAGGTAGTCCTCCCCACAATCATCAATGAGTATCAAAACATTTTCGCGCATAGAAAATCATATATTCACTATGTCCTCATTAGTCAGGAGTTGATACAGTTGTATAACCATAAAAATATTGTTGCTAGATGCCTGGTGAAAATAGATATCAAGAAAGCATATGATATGGTGGGTTTGGGACTTCTTGATTGAATGGTTGAAATGTCTAAAGTTCCCTACTAAGTTTTTGGGTTGGATCCGGGAATGTGTGACTATGGTTTCATTAGTGGTTGCGATGAATGAACAATTATGCTCACAAAGGGGATGAAAGGACTGATACAGTGAGATCCTCTGTCACATTTGTTTGTAATGGCTATGGAGTATTTAACAAGATAATTGCAAGTGAATAACCTAGACACAAGGTTTAGATTTCATCCTCTTTGTAAAGATTATAAATTGGTAAACTTGTGCTTTGCAATGACTTGATCTGTTGCAAAGCTACTGTTGGTTTTGTTCTAGCCATCAAACAAGGTCTGTATCACTTCAGGGAGGTTTTGCCTGTGCAAGCAAATCCAACTTAATCTAGTCTATATTATGCAGGGATATCAACTGCTAATGTGAATATTATCAGAAGATGCAAAATGAAGGTGGTAGCTATACTGTAAGTTCTGGGTATTATTGGTTGTTTGGGAATGCTAATCGGTTTCCATATAGTGCTATCATATGGAACCGCTATAACGTGCCCAAGCACTCGCTGATTATGTAGATTCTGCTATACCGAAAATTACTCACGAATGATAGATTGAAATAATGGAGGGTCCATCGAATATATCTTTTTCAGTCGCATATATGTCAAAGAAGTCCAACATGAAGTTTCGGATATGATGTAGAATATGAACATTCCTATAGAATTCAAAATTTTGTGTAGCTTGGCAAGGAAAGTGGTCAGAGGAACCAAGGTGTGGAACGTCTTGGATGTGGTTTTTTATTTTGTTTGGAAGGAATGGAACAGTCGAGTTCATGGCCTTACCTGGTGCAAATCACGCCGAAACGGCTCGGAAATTCAAGCAGAAGGTGAATGGGAGAATATCTAGCTGCCGGAGCTCGATTCACTTAGAGAGGAATAAGGAAATGATCACTAAATTCTATAATTCAGGCGTGTGAGCAATTACCGGTAGTGGTATTAATAAGTGTGACTCTGATCTGATCATGCTATAATGTATGGTTTTTGATATGGTGTATGCAACATTTTAGCATGTGGTAATGAAAGTATTTCATACCAAAACAAAATTTTGCTTTTGTTGAGTTCACTCGTCGTAAATTGATCGAACATTTTCCATGTCACAGACTCTGTTTTACCCATAAAACGACGTTTCCAATAGCACATCACTTAGTTTTTTCACCAGATTTCTCATACCCCTTAGGCTGACACATATAAATAGTTTCTTCCAAGTTGCCATCTAAGAATGAAATAACATATAATTGTTCAAGTTTTCGGTTTAGGTGAGCCGCCAACGAAAGCATTAATCTTTCATACCCGCTTTACCACGAAAGGAAACACGCCGCTGTAATCAATTTCATCTCTTTGCGTAAATCTTCAGGCAACAACACTAGCCTTATATCCGATTTTGAATCAATTCCTTGTAATGATTATATTTTTTGCTTCTCATGAATGACAATCATATAACATTTTTAAGTAAACAAGTAATTTCCTCATCCATTTCTAGTGTGTATAGTAACTGTCTCGATTTAATTTCGTTGTCATGTTTAATTACTATTTACCATTCTATTTTTTACTTATTAGTAATTATCATTTCAATTTTTATTATTATAATTATAAATTCACAAACAAAATTTTCTTTTTATATACCTATAAATAATGAAATTTTCATTTTAAGTTTTAATTCAATAACGTATTTAATTCTAAATAACCCAAAATGTAAATTAATATTCTAATATATTTGATCACACATATCGAGTGTGCACAAAAGTACCAATAGTCAGAATACAATCTTTAACTTTACTAAAATTATTAAGGTTTTATTTTGTACAAGTTCAAATCAAGATTCTTGCATCCAATGGTTGTTGACGAACACCTAGTTATTAGGTAAGTAGTTGTTATCTATGTCACGAATAACTTGGAAAACTATGGTATTTTGTGCTCTCGAGAAGGTGCGTAATCTCCATCGTACACCACACGTCGAACGGTGTCGAAAGGTGCTTAGCCTCCACCGTCAGACTCACATCCGGTGTGTGAATGGAGATCCTCTCGATTTTCTTGCTATGGTTTATTCTTTGAGTTCGCGATCAGTTAGACTATTATGGCATCATCATGTCTACCTGTGGATCGAAATTGACTTTCTATGTCTTTGATCGAGACATCAAATATCATCTTCCGGCAAGACTTACGAGACCGCTTCCTTCCGTTTGGGGAATGCTTTGAGCCAAATGCCTTTTTCATGATGCGCATGTATGTCTCATCTACTAGCTCCTATTTGAGTAATCAATATATTACAGATAGTATATTAGAGGCTGTCTTAGTGTGAAGTACTCGGTTAATGGGGGATAATTCTCACGCTCATCATTCTCATGATCATAATGCTGTGGAATTCTTGATTTCAAAGACGACGTCAGATTAATCCCCAAAGGATGTTGACCGAGTGGTTGGTGATGACCATGAATCTAATCGTTTCATGTACAGAATATGCAATCACGGACGATATGCAATCCGACGTTGTTAGGATTGACCAGGAAAATGATACAATCCTTGGTAAGGATCTGCCGACAAAGTCGCCTATTCTTTAGAGAAGATCCAGTCTGCTTATCGTGAAGATTTTGATCCACGAAAGAATGAGTAAATCGTAGCCGCCAAAAACAAAGAAAAATCACCTATGGTGATCGAAGAAAAATACGTTAGCAATTTTTCTTGTATCTACTTTGACTAATGCTGTTAACAAGTATAAAAATACTGATGCTTAGCGTGGCCAGATTTCGAACTGTTAGGGATGACAAATTTTCTCGTACCCTAACCATACCCGAACGTTTATACCATTAATAATGGGTATGTGTCAGGTCCATTAAATTTAATGGGTATGAGTCAGACCCAGATCCATCAAATTAATTATGGGCATTAAATGAGTATTATCCATTTACTCATTTATCAAAATCAAGCCCTAATTATTCGAAATAAGCCATTATTATTTTATTTCGTCCTCTCTATTCTCTCTCACATATATCGCCAATCGCTAAATTTCGTCGACCGCCGTCTCATTTGTCGATCCGAAGTGATCGTATTGTTTGCGATTGATTTTCTATCGCTAAATTTCGTCGTAAATCCGTCGCAAAATGACGGCATCTGTTCGTTGCAAAAATCATCCTCCGAAAAAAAATTCCATTGCAACTTTTGCAACGTAATATCGACACAATTTTACTAAAGATTTTTTTGTCGCACTTTTTTGCGACTGTTATGTAGTCGCAAATTTGAGACGAAAATCGATCGCAAAATTTTTGTGACGGAGTTCGCGACCGTGTTATTTGCGACGAATTTTCCGTTGCTAACTTACAGAATTTCTGTCGCAAAACACGATGTGAAAACCATCATACGACGTTGCTATTTGTGAACATTTTTGTAGTTGTAATTCTCAAACATGTGAACAATTAAAAAAACTTTGTAATTATATCTTATTCGCAGTTTAGCGACTAGTGACATCGTCGTTATCGTTATATGAATTGATGCTACAAAAAAATGTAACGACTTATCTAGTAAGTTTTTTTTACAAAAATTAAATATTCTTTTGTTAGTTAACTAAGATCGTTTACCCATTAGACCTATTGAATCTGGGTATATCCAGTTATTTGAGACCCATTGAATATTTGTTATGGCTCATACCCAATTATTTAATGGGGTTTGGATATAGGTCTAGATTAGTACGTCCATACCCTATCATTGCCATCTCTACCAACTGTAGATGGAGTTCATGAAGAGAAACAAATACTATTGGAATGGTCGAAACACTATGAAAGGATAAAGCGGTGAAAGAAACGGAGAGTGAGGTTGAAGATCAAGCATCATGATAGCCACAATGTAACACGACAAGGTCCTTTCAAGCGCGCGACCCTAAAAATCGACTCCTGACAATAGTTAGAGATTCGATTGAGGCTTCCCCGTTGTGGGTTAGTACTTCTAAGTGATTCATAAGATGATATTGTTGTAGGTTATTTCATGTGGCGTAAACATTGTAGAACGATAATTCTGCTCTATGTGGAAGAACCTAATGGAAGTTCGCGCGACCAATAATGGGTCCTTCAAGTTTTGGTCCGGCTCCCTTGATGCATTAACATAGGTGCTGGAAGGTGGACCATGGATGTTTCGAGGCCAACCTATTTTTTTGGAATTATGACAACACGGGACGTCATTAGAGAAAAAATTTCATGATGAATTGCCGACCTAGGTGAAGTTTTAGAATATCCATTGGAATATTGTAGACATGGTGCGACTGCGAGCGTGGTATGCATGCCTCTTTTCTCGCATGCGGTAACATCAAAGGTGGGGCGTATCGATTATGCGAGAGTTTGATGCTTCGTATGTATTCATTCGTTATTCACCTAACATCAAAAACTGGGGAAAGCGTAGCTCGTTATTCGTTATTCATTATTCGACTACCAATGACTAGATATAGTTTGTCACGATAAACTTCGGGATAGAGTTAAACGAATTTTTTGATACCTTCAAGAACAACTGAAAGAGGATTGTTTATTTTCATGAATCACATTCAAATATATGGATATGCAGATGGTGGTTTTCTATCCAACTCACATAATGTTCGATCACAAATAGATTATTTATTTAAATACGGTAGAATCGTTATTTCACGACATCAGTTAAGAAAAGTTTAACGGCTACTTTATCTAATCATGCGAAAATTTTAGCTATTCATGACGCTGGTCGAGAATGCGTGTGTTGCGATCGATAATGATGCATATACGACAACTTATGGGCTACTAATATGAAGATAATGTAACATGTATTGCTCATATATGACGATAATGCAACACAGTTCACTCAATTAAAGGAATGGTATCACATGCGACAAAACTAAACATATATAGACCAAATTTTTCTATATTCACGACAATCAGAAGACTAGTGATATTGACGTATAACAAGTTCGATCAAAATGAAGACCTTGCAGATTGTGCAAAATGTGGATGTCCATTAAGAAAGATATTTAAACGTATATCTTACATTGAATAGGTTAGCTTAATTATTGTTCTATAAATAGGTTTGTGCACTTGTAAATTTACACAATTTATAAAGTTCCGCTTTACAGTGTACACAATTTATAGTCTCATATTATAAGAAATATTAGTATTAATATTAATAGAAGAATCAATTAAAGCTAACAAGAGTAGAACCCGAACCCATCAGAACCAAAACCTTCACTGTTAAGCGTTAAACCTCTTTCGATTTCCTAAAACTGTATTTGGCATCATCACAAAGAAACAAGAAAAAGGAAAATCTCAACCGAAAAGAACTGAAAAATTAAACTCACACATCGATCTGCGAAGTTCGAATCCAATGGCTGAAAGCGCAGGCGAGCACGAGAAACAGGAATCGATTGTGGACAAGATCACGGAGAAATTTCACGGCTCAGATTCATCGTCTTCTGATTCCGACGACGATAAGGATGCCATGTCGGCCGCCTCAAGCGTAAAGGCCAATATCTATCGCTTGTTTCGCCGGGAAAAGCCTTTGCATAAAATTCTAGGCGGTGGACAACGTACGATTTTTTTTATTTTTGCGGCTGTTTTTAATTATTTTTCGTTTGGTATTGTTTCAGATGTTAATATCGTCTGCTCTCCCATTTGGTTTCGTTGTTGATTTGAAATTTAACTAATTTTGCATTATGCTCGCACAATTAGGACCCGTTGCAATCCGTACTCACCCGAGATTGATTATGTGATGTTTTATCTGTGTTTGTGTGATTATGAATGTTTTATACCCTTTCTGGACTATAATGTTCTGATGGATTGCTTTGTCAGCTAGAATTTGTTGTCTTTTATTTTATTCGGATGACCGCCGGTATCCGGGTTGCCCCGACTAATCCGGTCGCCCCGCGTCGCGCACTTGCATGGCTGGGTGAGGCTCCCAAAGGGATTTTATGCATTCACAAGGTTTCGAACATGTGACCTTGCTTAAGCGATACCAAACCGCTTACCACTTGGACCAACCCTTGTTGGTAGAATTTGTCGTCTTTTATGGATTAGTTGTAAAATGTGAGAAATACAAGAGAAAGTTTCAATGAAGATTAATATTCCCTGTAGATCTGTTGTCACGAGTGTATAGTTTAAACTTCTTTTCATGTGCATTACAGTTAGTAATAGATCTTCTTTCTTAACAATCTATCCGTGCTCTGGTATAAATCTGGAAACTTTCATGTCGTCCATAAATATAATAAGTGATCTCTTTTACGTTTTTCGTTTGTTGTGGTATTATTATTAATTCTCTTGTGTTGCAAATGTGCCAACCATTAACATGTCATTAAGATTTGTGGTAATCTACCTTGTCTCTCTTTAGTCTTGGGATCGGCGTTAAACTGTAAATTTAAAGTACAAACTACAACCCAGTGCATCATCTTATGTATCTTCTCTGTTTGAGTCCTTTGGGGATTTATGACATGTAGAATTTGGCATTTTGCAAGTGAAATCATATTTTTTCAACTTTTTTTGGATCACTGTAGCATTTGTTTTTACAGCGGCCGACATATTCATGTGAAGGGATAATAAAGGTTCCGGTGGTGCGCTGGGCTTCGCGACAGCAATTTGGGTGCTTTTTGAATTGCTTGAATATCACTTGCTCACACTTGTTTGCCACGTTCTAATACTCGGCCTGGCAATCATTTTTCTCTGGTCAAATGCATCCACCTTTATCAACAAGTATGCTTTTAACTCTAATTGTCCATGAACTCAAACTCTAAACTTATTGTGTACTTTTTTTTTCGCTTCTTGGCGCTTTATCTTGCGCTCGTCGGGTCTCCGCCAAAGATCCCAGAAGTTGTTATTCCTGAGGACATTGTCCTCAGTATTGCTTCTTCTCTTAGGGTGGAAATCAATAATGGATTTGCGGCCCTTCGTGATATTGCATCTGGGAAAGATTTGAAGAAATTCCTTGCGGTATGCGAAATCCCATGTTATTCTTATTCTCCATCTTGCAGCTCCTTACAGCATAGTCTTTAATAAACAGATAATTTGAGCATTATTTCATCTTGCAGCTCCTTATTTTCTTCTATATTCATTATACATGTCGTTTGTTGAAGTTTATTCTAGTTCATGAGAAGATGATTGTGAATATCGACGTGAAAAAAGACACACACTTGGTTAATAAAACAACTTCCCTATAGGTGATAGCTGGACTTTGGGTGGTTTCAGTACTCGGAGGATGCTTCAACTTCCTGACATTGCTCTACATAAGTAAGTCAAGTTTATATTTTCACTCTTTTGAAATACTAATACTAAGATACATCAAAGTGTTAGTTATTACCTGATATGATTCGACTTATATCTCACTTGCATTAAGCACCAATATTAATAATTATAAACATCGATCGCCTTAAAAAACATGCAGGTGTTGTTTTGTTATTCACTGTGCCTGTGGTTTACGAGAAATACGAAGACAAGGTGGATGCTTTTGGAGAAAAAGCTGAGGCTGAGTTGAAGAAACAGTACGCGGTGTTCAATGCCAAGGTCTTGAGCAAGATACCGAAAGGTCCATTCAAGGACAAGTTCGCTTAGACCAAACACCTGCGGTTGAGTGACCCCATCATTTGTGGTTTTCGAGTGTAGACGGTTGTTCTGGTATTGTTTTTCTGTTATTTTAGTAGGGCAAATTACCTGATTATTACTGTCTTTGCTGTGACTTATTTAACGTGTGGTTTGGGACCTTAGGCTTTTGAGACTTATAGTATTTCATTATTAGACCATCTCCACCGGATACTCAAAACTCAAAAAATGATGTAAAATATACCCAATCGAACCCCAAATGCAAACTCAAAATGTGTTTTTGGATTTCTCTCCACTTTCAAACCCAAATTTGCGTTTGAACGCAAAAAAATGAATTTGATGTTTCAAAATTGCAAACAAGTCCAGTTGTTTATATTGACGTATAAAGCACCCACATACAAAAGATAAATAAAAATACACAAAAGGAAATTAATTATTAATAATTATCATTATAAAATTAGCTATACATTTACTCTTATTAATAATAATAATTTTTTTTATAACTTAATATTTATTTATTGTTATATTTTATTTATATGTAATTTGGTTTGACCAAAACTATAAATTTAAAATAATTAGAGGTAAATATTATCACGTTACACTTCCGAATGTGCTAATTAATCATTTGTTGGAGGACTACACCAATTCGACACTTGAAGAATTATCTTTGAAAAAATAAATAAATATTTTTAAACAAATAAATAAGTTTTATCGTGTAGTGTAATTTTTTTGGATTTTATAAATGTTTATGAACAATAATATTTTATTCTTAATTTTATTAAATATTTTCTTTACTTACTTAAATATATTTCCCGTGGTCTTGAATAAATATAAAATATGTCGGTCGTATTAAAAGTTAGTGTGAAAGAGAATATTACAATATAGTATTTTGAATTTGAGAATGAGTATAAATGGTTAGAGAAGAATTACTGCATTTTAAGTTTGAGAATGAGTTTTTGGACGGAGATGGGTGTAAGCGAATCACAACTCGATAAACGCGTTGAAGTCTCATGGGGCCAGCGGATCTTCCATCTATAGGTGGGCCCATGGACGTGTAGGATTGTGCCCAGGTTAAATGTATTACTACGGCCTACAACGAGGAAACTTACTTAACATTAGTCATTGTCGTCTATCATTCTTTACTCCGTTTTTCAGGGAGAAATTTCAAGACGGTCCTCGACGTTTATCATGTCGACTAATTGAGTGTTATGTTTCGTCTAAATCAATTTAGTCTCCGATGGACCAATTTGATTCTTCCGCCATGATCGCCAACTTAAACGAGAAAGTCGCATGTGCCCACTCTTGATGTTTAGTCCCCAAACATCAGGGATTAAGTTAGTTCAGGGTAAAAATTGGGGCCCATTTTAGATTTTGTCTTAAGTTTTTAAGGGAGAAGGAGATCATATTTTGGACATGCGTGATTTTTCCGTTTAATGGAAAAATATCCATGTGTGGCGGCGTGATAAGGACGTTAATCGTGACGGAAATACCAAGTTGGTCCAAAATCAATATTGGGGATTAAATTGGTTTAAGCGAAATATCGGGAACTAAATTGATTTAGGTAAAACATTGGGGACTAAGTTGATCCATGTTTTAAACATGTGGACCTTTTGGGTTTTTCCCCTCCATTTCATATTAATATTATAAGTATGGTACAATTTTATATTTTTGCTTAAATTATCACCTATGCAACAATGAGAGGTGAGTGGAGTTTATATGTCCAATTAATTCGGTATGTTAGACGTAACTACTATTTTAACCTTCATTTTTAATCTATATCCTCAACTATCAGTTTTTCCTTTTTTACGTATTTAAGAATAATATATAATTAAAAGTTGTCATTATTTTATTTAACATCTTGAAATACAAAGAATTTAAACTATAAAGTAAAAATTATAAATATTTATATATTAGAGCACATGCATCGAGTGCGCATAAAATACAGGTATAACTAAGTTTCACATCACATCCGTAAAAAAAAACGAAATCAATTTACTCGTTTACATCAACGCCGATGCAATAAATTGTCAATTCGAAAAATGTTTATGGAGAATTTTATATTGTTTTACATGTTTTTCTATATATATATATATATATATATATATATATATATAGTTGTCGCCCTTTTTCTACATCGCTCTAGAAAAATCCTGAACATAAACACTTCTTCCCCCCTTTCCTCGATTAATGGAGGTTGGAGGCGCTCAGCTCATCTCTTGTTATTCTTTCGCCTACTTCTTATGTTGTATTGTTTGTGGTTTTCTTTTCTCTCCTTGTGGGAGCTTGTGTCTCCCATTCCTGTGAGCTAGTCCTCATGTGGAGTCTTCTCCTTTCTTCTTATGTTGAAGCTCAGATTCCGTAAGGATTTTGGCAGCACGATTGCATTTTTACCAATAGAGACGGCTTCAACAAAATTAATGTATGACTATCTCGAATCTATGCTTCACATTAGGTGAAAATTTTAGTTTACAACAAATCTGGTGTTAAGAGTTATCATTGTTGTGGAGTTTTAAGATTAGATGGGTTAGAAATTTTAGTTATTAGTTGTGGATGTGGAATAGATTCAATTAATATTTAAAACGTTAAATTTGTGTGCTTTACATTGAGCATATTTCTATACTAAGACTCTCATATGTCGCCACAATGAACTCTTAGGTTACTTAACCCGTCAATTGCAATCACTATGAAAATGAAAAAATAAAGAAAAATATTTATACATTAAATAAGGAGTTACAAAGTTTGTGCAAAAATCAAATAGAAGATAAAATAAAAATTATTTTTATAATTTAGATTATATAGAATTCAAAAATAAGTTTGGATTCCATTGAAAACTAATACAAATAAGGTATTGTATCGATTTGTTAATAGAATTTTATATAGAAATGATTTCAATTAATTTCGTTTATTTCCTACAACTTAAAACCCAATCCAACTCCGTTTAATTTGGGACATTTGATTTTGCTAATTTGCCCAAAAATTTAATGGATGTAGGTTCGTTTATCGACCAGAGAAAGGTACACTAAGTCTTCCACAAATTGAATCATTTCTAACAATGTTGTTCCAAAACCGATATGTGGATCGCTTAAGGCATCTCCAACTGATATGCTAATTGATAATTTGTTAGGGGAAGGGGCTGGGAAGGGAGGGGGGAATACACAAATTTCAAAACTTGAAAATTATCAATCTTTTACTTGTACAAAAATGTTTTTTATGTGTATCTCGATGTATTTTTCTCCTCATCTATTTTAATTTGTGGAGTTGTAAAAAATATTTGGGTAGCATTGAAAAGTATAGCATGTCCTCAACAAGTCGAGGAAAGTTTCAACTTCATCAATAATCATCTTGCAATTAATTGCAGCCGTTTATTAACGATTCTAAAAGACCGTTTTGCGTATGAACGTGTAGCACGATATGCTTATCATCAATTTCAATAGGCATACAATAATTATTGAATGCATTGGACTAAATTTACAAGCATTATCAATACATATTTTCTTTATTGAATAATCTGGAAAATGTGCCTTTAGTGGAATCAATTGAGCAAGCAATCTTGCAAAGACCATGTTATATAAATACATCTTGATGTATTTTTATGTGCGAATTTTTTCCTCCTCGTCTATTCTAATTTGTAGAGTTGCAAAATACGAGGGTAGTATTGAAAATTATAGCACGTGCTCAACAAGTCGAGGGAAACTTCGACTTCATCAATGGTTTTGCAATTTATTGCAACTATTTAATTAACGATTCTGCAAGACCGTTTTGCATATGAACATGTGGCACGAGGTGCTCAACATCAATTCCAATAGACATACAATAATTATTGAATGCCTTGGAAGTAAATTAACCAGCATTATCAAAACGTATTTACTTTATTGGATAACCAGAAAAATGTTCCTTGAGTCGAATCGGTTGAGCAACTAATCTTGCAAAGACCACGTTATTTATGTGTATCTCGGTATACTTTTATGTGCGATGTATTTTTTTTCCTCGTCTAGACTAATTTGTAGTATTGTAAAATATGTGCGTAGTATTGAAAATTATAGCATGCAATCAACAAGTTGAGAGACGTTTTGACTTCATCAATATTGCAATTGCACCCGTTTAATTAACAATTCTGCAAGACCGTTTATGAATTAACATGTGGCACGAGATGCTCAACATCAATTCCAATAGACATACAATAATTATTGAATTCTTTGGAAGTAAATTTACCGGTGTTATCAAGACGTATTTTCTTTATTGGATAATCTGGAAAATATTCCCTTAGTCAAATCAATGCAAGAAATCTCGCAAATACTACATTTTGGTAGAAAACAGACATAAATAAGACCATCAACTTGATGCATCAATTAATACCAAACAATATTTAAATTGTCCACATGATGGATGTATTGCCCAAATTACCATGTATACACTCCAAAAAGACTATTGATTCATTCTTTATTTTTATTGGTGATGGCGTATAATTTGTTGGGGATCACCCGGTAAATTTTCAGGACCCATGTTCCACGAGAACATGCAAAATTGAAATTCCTGTGACCCCAGATTCCCTAAGACTGCTCGGATGTACACATAATATAGACAACATTTAAGCAACATTAAACCACAAAGGATAGGGTCAGAACCATGATACCAAACTATTCAAATGGCTAGTTAACTTCGATCCTTCTATAGTGTGACGCGCCCGAGTTTGGTGGTGGCAAGAAGAGTTATGCCGATTTCGTGGTGTATCCTGTGCGTGATCTTCTTTTGATGGCTTCAGAAGATTATGACCGGCGAGATGTTGCTCCATGCTTTGTATTTTTTGAAATTCTCCTTTGACTCACTTGTGGTGGCCTAAATCCTAGCATAGGGTATTTATCAAAATTCAGCCACCCATTCATCAAGGTGGTCGAGATTTTATCTCATTGTGGTATTTCTCCCAATTTGAAAAAAATAAATTCAAATCCTTTAAATATTTGATTTCGAAAATCATATATTTCTCATATCTAATATTTTTGAAACTCATACAATATGAAATATATATATATATATATATATATTTCAAATATATATATATATATATGTTAATGTATATACCTACCCCTCTAAGTAAATTATTGTATGATATCAATTTTATCCTCGCAATATTTAAAACTTATTACCAAATAATAAAATAAATATTTCGCCACCTTAATAAATAATTTTTGTCTCCAAAGCCTAATAATATTTCGACCAAGCTCTCTCTCTCTCTCTCTCTCTCTCTCTCTACCTCTCTCTTTCTCTGTCTCTTAATCGACACTACATTGATGATCCTTTTTAAGTCTGACCATCTAGGTCCGTCTCAACCGACACTGGGAGCAATCCAATGGTTCGATGATCACCTAGCAATCTTCTGGTACCACACTGATCGCAAGTTGAGTATGAACTTCGATCTAATCTTAAATTCACGAACTGGATATAAATCGTTCAATGATGACTATGTCAAGTGAGAGTCATGACATGTCAAACTTAATGAACTCGACATTATGTTAATTCGAGACTTACGAAATTACAAAATTACCCTCGACGTCTTTCGTGAGTTAGTTTAATACTCCCGCGAAGACTTTGTAATTTTCGTACCCGAAATTCTCATTGGACATGTACCCCAGTTTACTCGAGGGCGTGAATTCCGCTTGACCGTCCAAGCCGGCAATCACACTTTGTTGTCACGACTGCATTTCATCGTTGACTCATGCACTTGGCAATCGGGCTTAACAAAGCTAATGACAAGTCAAGACCCCAAAGCCAACTCCGTGTCGAGTCCTTTGATCTAAGGTTCACGCGATCTACAAAACATGTGATCGATTCAACAATACAAACAATCTACGAGTCATGTATCAATGTCATGAGCTCCCACTTCTCAAGTGAACTACTGATACACTAACTTAAAACACGTCGACACATTGAGTCGTAATCATCGGTCCGGTCACCCTATCGAAGATTTAGACTTGTGAACTAATTTTTAACACTAGAGAATAATAGTTCATCGTTGTCTATCTTTGCCCGACATAATCGATGACTAAACTTTAAGTCTTTGAGTTTTATATTTATCTTATTATTGAATGCTCTTATAAGAATATTACGATCAATAATAGCATGCCCGACATATCATAAAAACTAACAAAATTCGATTTATTATAATTCCAAATTATTATTTTATTACAATAATTTGAATCTGAATATTACATTGATTGTAATCCTTATTCATCTAATCCTCAAAATGACATTTAGAGGGCATATTCCCAACATAATTAACTTTTTATTAGAGTAAGCAACACATGCTAATTCATTAGGTTGAAGAATCATCTGGTTCACGTGAATTTTCAATCAATTTCCGCATTATAACTGCAGTGGAATGACCCAATCGGTCATGTCAAATAATAAATGTATAGTCATCAGTAAACTTCTAGTTTACAGTATCATATGATTCAATGGTTCTAAGATATATGTAGTACAATCCAGAGTCAAAAGATGGTAATATGTTTACAACTCTTTTATCATTTGGAATCACCTTTATGATGTGCAAATATTAAACATCACCTTTATGATGTGCAAATATCTTTTTGTTGAATAGCTTTAAAGCTTAATAAATTTCTTTGAGAGTTATGAGAATATAAGACATTTTCAATTATATTTCTAGTTCCTTAGGATAGTAAAACATTAGCTCTTTCGGAGCCTTCAGTTAGATTGTGTAACCCGATATATTAATAACATTGACTTCTTTCATATCTAGATGATCGAAATATTTCTTATTTTCAGAATCGTATTAGTCGTTGCACAATCTATAAGACATCGTTCTCCATCGTACATATCTCCATTGTATATGTTTCCTCCACTAAACCCGTACAATACTGATGGAGGTTGTTGTCAATGGTGGAGAGCGCTCGTGCTGATAACACGCTATGAAATATTTAATATACTATTTGTAACTCTTTTTAGTAGTATATTAAATATTATATACGTTAATTATATTATAACAATAATATTAAGGAATATCAATCGTATATGAACGAGAATTTCTTTGTACATCTTACAAATGAAAGAAAATGTGCCCATTTATAGGTACAAAGTTCACTACCAAAATTAAAAGCATGCATGGGCATATATATATATATATATATATATATATATATATATATACTAGTATTCAAGCACACGCATAGCGTGTGCAACAATAATATATATTATTTTATATTTAGATTTATTATTTAAATTATTGAAATTAAATTGAAATAAAAAATAAATGGTAGCCATGAGAGGTTGTTTTTTAGGGATAAGGATTGAGGCAGCTTTTGTGTTATCTGAGTAACGTGGGTTTTAATTTTTTAATAATTATTGATTGAAGAAAAATTATAATTGGTTAACAGTGATACATCAAATGGTAGTTTTTAACTTGGTCTCACACTTATACCCAATGAGCTTTTTGCCTGGTGGAAGAGTAACAAGTGACCATGTTCGATTAGTTTCGAGAGCATCAATTTCAGTTTTCATTGCAGCTTGCCAACACGGATCACGCAAGGCTTCGGCAAACGAACCTGGTTCATTGGTAGTACTAACAGCAGCAAGGAATGCGCGATCGGAACCAGAAAAAGAATCATAAGAAATATACCGCTCAAGGAGATAAGAGATACCTGACCGAGATGAGGATGCCGATGCACGGGGAGAGAGACAGGGACAATCAACGCAAATATTGTCCAAAACAAAGTCATGAAGATGCGTAGAGGGAGTTTTGTTGCGATGACCACGGCCCAACGCAACCGTGTCTGTGGAGTCAAGAACATTTCCCCCTCCCCCCCCCCCTTCTACAGAATCCGAGATGAAAATATTTGGGATTACCTCATGCACCGAAGCATTAGACGACGCAGAAGGAAAGTTGCTTTGCGAAGGTGCTTGCAGGACTTCGATAGGGGAGAAACAGATTGCGGACGAACATATTCATCATCTTCTTCATCAAACAAAAAAATCAGGTGGAGAGCTAGCAAAAGTGGCAACGTCCATACTCACTGAACGAAATTTGGTCTCCACAAAGATGACATCCCGAGATGTCAAAAAAACTCATTCTTCTAAGTCATAGACTCTCCACCCCTCTCCACCCCTTTTTACCGTAAGGGTATCCTACGAAGACACATTTACGACTCCGGCTAAATAATTTATCTCCTCGACGGTCTTGATTGTGAACATAACATAAGCAACCGAAAACTCTCAAATGCTCTAATGGTGGTGAAAACCCATATAGAACCTCGAATGGTATTCGAATCCGTAAAATCTTAGAGGGGCTACAGTTGATCAAATACGCCGCGGTGAGAACGTATTCACCCCGAAATTGGATAGGTAGACGTGCTTGAAAAAGCAAAGAGCGAGCAACATTCAAGATGTGTCTGTGCTTCCGCTCCACCCTTCCATTTTGCTGAGGAGTACCGACGCATGAAGTCTCGTGCAAAATACCGTGTTGTTTAAAGTAACTAGTCAGAGACATGAATTCCGTACCGTTATCACTGCGAATAATTTTGACGGGTTTGGAAAAGTGTCTTTCCACCATCGTAATAAAATTACGCAAGGTCCCACCCACTTCAGTTTTATCAAATAGCAAAATAACCAATCCGCACGAGAAACATCATCAACAAAAAAAATATTGGAAACTGGAGTTCGATAACGACCCCACAAATCCACATGAATAAGCTCAAACACAACAGTTGTCTTATTATTACTAAGCGAAAAACTCTCCCTAGTTTAGCTTTAACACAAATATCACAATCACTAGATTGTGACGAACCAACGACCAGGAGATCTGACGACCTGAAACGACGGATGACCCAATCTCCTATGCCACAATTCAAGAGTCTTCGCCGATTTATTCATGACTACAACAGCATGTGAGATCTTGACGAAGAAGTAAAGTCCATCTCTCATTTCACCCGCTCCAATCGGCGTCCTCGATCGTCGGTCATGCAGAAGGAAATTATCATCAGAAAAAATAATATAACACGTTCGATCGCGTGTCAGTTGAGAAACCAAATTTAAATGGCAAAACAGATAAGGAACTAATAGCACATCGCAGAACACTATCAAAGCACTCAGTTTCACAGTGCCAGCCTTTTTAGTCATCGTATACTCTCCGTTCAAGAGATGTACGCGAAACGGTATAATATCCCTTAATAAATCATCGAACATGGCAACTGATCCGGTCATATGCCTTGTGGCTCCTGACTCAAGCATCCCACTATACGTACCAGAAAGTTTCTCAAAATTAGCAGAAGAACTCGGCTTTCCAGTGCTCAACAAATTAACCAAAGTTTTCTATTGGTCAAGATTAAGACCAGTATGTGCGGTTCCTGTTTCGACGTCGAGCAAAGGCGCTTGTGCAAATTGCGCCGCCACCATGCCGCCACGACGCGATCATCCTCGACCACGATTCGAACCGCCGGTGTTAACCCACCACCATTCTGGATACCCGTGTTTCTCAAAGCCGATTTCATCGTGTCCAGTCTTTTTACAGTGGCTGCAGACCCGACCAATGCCTCTTTTTCTCCGGATAGCCAATCAACTCGTAACATGTCGACGCATCGTGTCCGGGTTTGCTGCACTTCCACACACTTTGGAATTTTCTGTACGACGGACCGGTTGTTTGCTCGCCGCTTGAACCGCAAAATCCATTGCCTCGCCTCCTTTTTCATTAAGCTTTACCATGTTGCGAACTCTTTCCTTTTGGACCATAATCGAGTAAACGCGATTCAACCCGGGAAGAGGATCTTGAGCGAGTATATTCGATCTCGCCGTCCCATAGAGACCGTTGTCAAGACCGAGGAGAAACTAATGGACCTCTTCCTCTTCCCTATCCTTCGCAACATTTTTTTTCCAGTCGACATATACAAAGACCACACTTGCATTTATGGACGCGTTGAAAATTGCCCAAAGCACCCCAAAGCTTCTTTAATCGTTCATAATATTCCACCATCGACATACTCTTCGGGCGTGTATTAGCAAGATTCGATCGCAATTGTGAATTCATGGCCCATTCATAACAGAGAAACGATCACGAATCTCCTTCCGCAAATCTTCAGCCACCTCTAGATCTGAGATGCTGGAATGGAGATTGGGCTCTATGGAATTCATAATCCATGAAACTAACAAGAAATTGTTAGTCCACCACTCTTCACGATCCGGAGAATCCTCTTTCGGTTTTTGGATTGTGCCATCCAAAAATCTGTACATCTTTCTCGCTCGCAAAACAATCCAAATAGAGCGAAACACCATTCTTCAAAGTTTTCACCTTTCAATTGAACCTGCGTAATCACAAGTCCGGGATTATCATTTGACGTGATGTCATACGACGAAATTGTTTTGCGTCAAACAACATCTTGCGTTTCGGATTTGGATCTTTCCCCGTCTTTTTATTAGGATTATCGGCCATTGCAGAAGTACACTGTCAATGGTGGCTCTGATAGCATGAAAGAATGTACGGAATAAATTTGGACGGGTAAATCTGTGTGTATTATGAAGGTCGAGCCTTACAATATATAGTACAATACAAGATGTCATTTTAGGTGGATGATTCCGAGACACAATTACACCTACCAAATATACATCTAATCATCCTATTTACACTCTTAATCAAGGCAAAGATGAAGACCAAAATTACGTGATGATTTCACGTGCTAATATACCCGCTATCAAAAGTTCCTTCTTTGTTCGTAATAAATGAATAAATATATAAAAAAAAAAAAAAACTAAACTGAAAACTCTATAAATTAATATAGTTGGGACTACCCATATTTATTAATTTGAGTTATTAATTAATCGATAAATTAATAATTATTAATTTATAATGAAATGTTCAAATTTCAAACGTCTTTCAAACTCAACTTAATTGTCATACAATGTTCAGATATCATGTGTTCAATTTGACAAATTCATTGAATCTCCTACCTATTAGAGACGAAATTCAAAGTTAAATTCATTTAAAGAAAAAACAAAATACAATTGAGACTTTTTCAAGAAACATTAATAAAATATGAAAATTTCAATTGGTAGCTCTGTTTTCAGGCTTTTACCTTTGGTGTCCAAACTATTTTTTAATCTAGGCAGTATCCATGTGTTTAAGGCTTTTCCAATTGGTGTCAAAATTAATTTTCAATTCCGGTAGTTACCTCGATTTTTACGTCTTTTTCATTTGGTGTCAAAATAAATTGAGGAGTTATTATGTGGTGGTCACGCTTTATATATATTTCTAGTACAAAATTCACCATCTGCCATTGTCGATCACTATATAATCATGATCACCACATAGTAACGCTCGATTTATTTGGACACCAACTATAAAAGCCTTAAACACAGGGTTAACTATCGGAATTGAAAATAGTTTTGGCACCAATTGGAAAAGCCTTAAACACATGGATACTGTCTAGATTAAAAAATAGTTTGGGCATCAACCGTAAAAGCCTTAAACATAGAGTTGTCAACTGATATTTCCCTAAAAATATTTTGTATATAAGGAATTATTAATTTGTATCTTCTATGGGACCTATAGAATTATAAAAAATGCATTATCTTATAAATTTAGCGGATTTAATTTAGCACGTTATCCTAAGTTTGGACCGCGCAAAATTATTATCTTAAAGAGTTTATAAAATAGTCAAGTATTAGTTTATCGAGTTTATAATGTAATCAACTATGCACGTTCCCTTCTTTTGGGGTTGTAACGTGTCCAATGTTTTTATTTAATAACAAAAATATAAATTAAAATCCGTGCAAAGCTTATGTAACGGCTCTTCCTCTTTCCACATCACCAGCGAAGATAATGCATTTTTGTTTACATAAGATAAGCTTATGAAAGGCAGATTTTGGACGAGCCGTATCTCAAGTATTATATTTTATATTTGTGTTTACATAACCTTATATTTTATGTAACGGCTCTGCCTTTCAACAATACCAGCGAAGATACGTACCGCAACTTCGTGAGATACGGTGCGCTACGTCAGATTCTGTCACATGTGGCCAAATGTCTCACATCGATTACGACAAGAAAAATTAACCGGTATATAAGCTGATAGGTAACTCCTCCTATCACCAATTGGTTTTAGGAAGGAACCCCATCAAGCTTATACGGTTTCTCCCTCCTCCGTGTGGCGCATGTGCACGGGCCCCGATAACCAAATTTAACATGGTATTAGAGCGGAAGATCCGGACGGATCCGTGAGGTTCGAAAAGATTCGCGTTCCTCATCCGACTCAAAAATTAAAAAAAAATATACGGCGGGTTCGAAAAGAATGGCGTTTCCGACCGATTAAAAAGAAATGGGCTCACATGTGAGAGGGGAGTGTGAAGAATGTCACATGTGGCCAAATGTCCCACATCGATTACGACAAGAAAAATTAACCGATATATAAACTGATGGGTAACTCCTATCACCAATTGGTTTTAGGAATGAACCCCATCAAGCTTATACGGTTTCTCCCTCCTCCGTATGGTGCATGTGCGCGGGCCCCGATAACCCAAATTAACAGATTCGAATCGGGACCAACAAGGACACGAGGGGCACAACGTTTGTGGTGTACGAGGATATTCTACGACGCAAAGACAGCGGTGGTCGATCGTTCATTATCAGCAGGCAAATGAAGTTCGATCAGGAGAAAGAGGACGATATCACGACAGGAGAAGTACGGGATTGCAATTTTAGGTGGGACAGGTTTGCTGTCACGGAATCGGAGGCGCATGAGGGTGGAGGAGTCATGGATGACGGTGGAGCAAGAGAGAATGAGGGAGGTAATGAGATGAGAGCTGCTGTCGAGTGGGGAGCTACCACGGCGCGGAAGAAGAGAGTTAATGGGCCAAGCATTTGGGCCGAGCTGATGAGAGATGGACATGGACGATTAATTCGGCTCGGGCCTAGTTATTTTTAGTATTAATATTGGGACTTCTTATTATAAGTCCAATTATGCAATAACTATTTTTGCTCATTTGCAACGTGAATGAAGGCATAAAATTAACCCTAATCTCTTCTCATCTTTATCTTCTTCTCAACTCCTTTTCTTCTTCTAATCCTTCCTTATCCTCTTCTTATACATATAAATACTAACAGTAAAGTACAGAAAAAAACTTCACAAAATAGTACAGAAAAATACTTCACAAAACAGTACCAAATATCGATCGTAAAATAAACACGGACATGCATTACATTTTATAAAAATATATCCATAACTATTACATTGGTATCAGAGCTCTCAGTCCTCGGCAAAATGGCAGAACACACCAGGTCCAAGGATCATCAAGAGGAGCACAAGAAACTTGAGCTGAAGATGAACCAAGCGGTGAGCGAGTTTCGTTCGGAAATGAACATGAGGGAAGCTGCAGAGGAGAAGATATGGGGTCAGTTTATCATTACACAAATGGAGATGACCAACAAGTTGGAGAAGGTTTGTGATGATCTAAATGGCAAAATCGAAGGCCTCACTAATGTTATCGACAACATCCAGATCGAATTGCAGAGCTTCTGTGGCGGATCGATTTTGGGAGCTCACCCAAATAATCAAGCCCTTCCAGGACCAAGTAACACCACCCCACCACACCATGTCCATGTCCAGGGCTTGATCGCAGCCGCCCACAATACACCCATTCCAAATGGACCCAATCATATGTCACCGATGGATTTCCATGGTTTGATGGGACCAACCCGAGGACCAAGGTGCTTATATGCGAGGGCTATTTCTGCTTTATGGCAAATATTCCGGACCAGCAGAAGGTAATCATGGCAGCCATGCATTTTGAAGGGAAAGTTGCCTCGTGGTACCGGAATTTAGCAAACAAGGAGTTCGAGTTGAGATGAGAACAATTTTTGGGGCTGGTTTCAGCTAGATTTGAGGAGCTCAAGGAGGCTAAAATTATCGGGGAATTCAATAAACTTAAAACAATATGGATCCTACAACGATTATGTGGACAAGTTTGAGGAATTAAAGGCGTGTATGCAGATGTTTAATAGCATTGAATATTCAAAAGAATATTTTATAGCCATCTTCATTAGTGGCTTAAGTGAGGAGCTGCAGAACTTTGTTATGATGTTTGAAACAAAGTCCATTCAGGAGACCATCAACTTGGATAGGATGCAACTACACACTCTGGAGGCTATAGCCAAGAGAGGAAGAGGATTGAGCAGGGGCCCAATCCATTCTACACTACCCATAATAAGGTTGAAGGTGCTGCAAATCAGCCAGTGGTGAGGCCAGGGGGCTTGAAGTTTGCTACCAAACTGCTTACTGTGCAGAAATGGCGGCCAGAAGGGAGAAGGGCTTATGTTATAATTGCGATGAGGTTTTTATCCCTGGCCACAAGTGCAAGAACATAATAGCATATTTGATAATGACTGAGGATGAATAGCTTTCCTGCATTCAGGAGACCATGGATGAAATAGGAGCAACGGAAGTGGAAGTACTGTTTTCAGCCACTACCTCACTAGGAAAGGTAGGGCCCAATACCATGAAGGTGATTGGGGATTGCAAGAGGCAGAAGCTAAGCATTCTGATAGATTCTGGAAGCTCACTTAGCTTACTGAGAAGCAGTAC
This sequence comes from Linderniella brevidens, assembly GCA_004919715.1. NCBI lineage: Eukaryota > Viridiplantae > Streptophyta > Magnoliopsida > Lamiales > Linderniaceae > Linderniella > Linderniella brevidens. The sequence continues at coordinate 13,795,237 of SWDC01000148.1, forward strand.
TGCTGATAGGCTCAATTGCTTATTGGAACCTGTGAAACCCATTGTTGTGAAGGTGACAAATGGGCAGACACTGAGAAGTAATATGCAGGCCAAAGGGTTTAGGTGGAACATGGGAGGTGAGGAGTTTTGTCATCCCTTAAGGGTCTTGCAGAATGAGGAGTGTGACATGATCCTAGGTGGCGATTGAATGAGAGTTTGTACCCCAATCAAGTTTGATTATTATTTTATGACATTCACACTAAAGTAAGGAGGAAGGAAAGTAAAGATACAAGCTCAGACCACTGAAGTCAGAAACAAGATGATTACACGACCTGCCATGTTCAAACTATCCCAAGAATTTTTGGACAATGAAGTGGAGGGAGATATTACCGCCTATTATGTGTTGGTTTGTACCGCATAATATGTGTTGACTTGTACTACCTATTATGTGCTGGTTTGTACTACCTGTTATGTGATGCTTTATACCGTCTATTATGTCCTGGTTTCTACCGCTTATCATGCGTTGGTTTATAACTGCCTATTATGTGGTAGTTTGTACCGCCTAGTATGTGTTGGTTTCTACCACCTATTATGTGTTGGTTTGTACCGCCTAATATGTGCTTGTTTGTACCGCCTATTATGTGATTGTTTGTACCGCATAATATGTGTTGATTTATACTTCATGATATGACTAGCCTAGACTGCCTAAATTTATTTAATTTTTTTTATCTGATATAGTCATTACAGTGATTTATTGATGACTAATCATTTTCATTGTTTCATTACAGCAATATGTCGAAATTGGCAAAAATTGAGTTTGTTGCACTCGAAATAACTGGCCAGGTCTAGGGAACTAGATGCTGAAATCCATCAAAAAGCTAAATGTTTAGGTGACGCCATTGAAGGAGGAAAAATTGTGACCGAGCAAGATAAGTCGAAAGCTATGATCTTTCTTCGTACCGCATTTATGAAAATTTGAAGATTGAATACTTAGATGAAAAGGATCCCGCTGAGTTGTGGAAAAATCAGTAAGAACGACATGACCACCTGACAGCTATTGTTCTCCCAAAGGCGAGGTATGACTGGATGAATTTACATTTACAAGATTTTAAGTCGGTTAGCGAATATAACTTTGTTGTGTACAACATTACTTGTAAACTGAAACTGTGTAGAGAAACTGTCACTGATGACAGTACGCTAGAAAAAAACGTTAAGCACTTTTCATCCATCAAATGTGGTATTGCAACAGCAATATCGGGAGAGAAATTTCAAAAAGTATTCATAGTTAATTGCTTGCTTTGTTGGCTGAAAAAATAATGAATTATTGATGAATACCATGAATCCCACCATATTGGTTTTACTGCACTCTCTGAAGCGAATGCAGTCAAATGTAATAATAATAATAATAATAATAATAATAATAATAATAATAATAATAATAATAATCGAAGCAGTGATTGTAGATGTCTATGGACATGTGTGCCCTATTTAATTTGATAGTACAATCTCTTCCTTTAAATAGCCCCATTGCATCATTGTTGATGTCCACCAAAAAATCTTTTTTTTTGAAGAATTTCTCCTCCAACGTTTGCTCCTGGTTGTTTCTCATAATAATATCATTTTCTACCTATTATCCATTATATAATTAAAACTTTATATATAATTAATATTTTATAACAAGAACGATATTTACATTTGTGTGTTTACAATTTTTTTGCAACATTCGTCGCAATCAAATTCGGTACTTTGTTTCGGTTGCAAATTCGGGACTTAGAATTTTTTTTCGAAATTTCATAGCCCCGCACGCTTCACAACCGGCTTGCGTCTAAGTCGATCCTCGCTCGTCCGATTCTCGATCTAGCCGTGATAATCCTCTCGCACCTTAACCCTGCTTTGTTACGCGAAAACGTAAAGGGACAAAACACGGTTAATCGAAGGGACAATCGGGATCGCCTCCCCGACCTGCCGTAATATCTATTAAGCACAAAGTTTACAACGTAAGGAGAAAACTCAAACTCGTGGCACCGAACAGATCTCGGTATCACTCGCCTAACCTACCCAACTCACGATTATCGCCTACGTCCCTTCGTTGTGATCTTAATCACTCGGTGATGTGGCTCGATCGTTTGAAGTTGTTGCGGGCCCGAACTCTCTCTCTCTCTCTCTCTCGTGTGTGTGTGTGTGCGTGTGTCTCGTATAAGGTGGACTCGATCGAATGACTTGAATGTCTCGGATGCCTCCTTTATATAGGAGTCGGGCGAATATGGGCTTAGAGAGATTTTCTCAACAACCTCATTCAAATTCGAATTCGGCGGTTCTGAGAATCTCTCCCCGAGATTTTCTCCTGTTTGACTTGGTTCACCAAATCCTCTCAACAGCCTCGAGCTCGGTCATCCTTCACGCGGATCGAAGACCCGGTCTTGATCCTGCCCAACAGCCCGTGTGATCTTTGTAGACACCGTCAGCCCGCTGCGCGCCTATCCAGCGTGCGCCGCCCCCCCACCTTCGCTTGGCCGAGCTGCAGCTCAGCAAAGCTCCTCCCGGCACCGCCGGAGCCATCGCCGTTGGATTGATGCCGTGCACCGCCGAGCACCGTCGTGCCCAGCCGAACCTTCGCCGGACCACCGCCTGTCGCCGGCTTGGACTCGGCCGCCTAGGCCCCATCGTCAAGTGCCGCCCGCCGATGTCGGGCATGCGGCAGGGCCTCGCGTACTGCCTCGGCACGCCGCACCCAAGTGCCACAAGCCTTGGGGCGGGCAATCGTGCTGCGCGCGCACACTCTGTCGCGTGATGCCGCGCGCGCAGTCGCCAGCGTTGCTTGCGCGTGTGTTTGGCTCGTCCTGATGCCGCGCGCCCGATTCTGCCTCGATGCTGCCCATGCTGCCCTTGCTGCACGCCCCATGTGACGATGTTTAGGCCCCATTTGACCAAGTGTTGAACCGCTCCAACTCGTGCCCCTTGAACCGAGCATCATTGCTTGAGTTTGGCTCGGCAATGAACGACGATGACGTGACACTCAAGATTGTGACATTCTACCCCCCCCCCCCCGCTCCGGAGAAAGTCGACGTCCTCGTTGACGAATTCCCGTAACCAGCATCTGCTTCTAGTGCCAATAATCCGCCACCACCTCCTCAATTGCGTTATGCCCGTGAACTTTTCCCATTCTCGGACGCATCCTCGCCTTCGCACTAAACAAGGAGCTCTTTCCTACCGCTCCATCGCCGATGGTCGAGTATCCTCCGAATCCGCTTGTCGAACACCTTCGCCGCGGTGCCCGGTGGTAAACGCCTCATTTGCTCTGTCGAAGTATCGCCTGGGTGAAACTTCTTCAGGAAGCTCACGTGAAAAACGAGATGTAGCTTCATGTGCTCCGATAACTTCAGTAGATAGGCCACGCGCCCCACCCGAGACTCGATCTCGAACGGCTAGCTGCTCCTTCTTGCCTATGTTCGTCGGTCTCCACATGTGCGGCCTAAGCTTCGGAAGCACCTTTTCGTCCACCTCGAACTCGACCTCCCGTTGGTCTTTGATCGCCTATGTCTTCATGCACTTCTGAGCTTCAGCCATGATATCTCCAGCTGTGGTCTCCAACTCATGTCGGGACCACGCAAACCTATACGCTGATGGGCACTCCCCGATCCTGCAGGTATACGCCACTACTGCTGGTTCGATTGAAAGTCGATCAGCTTCGTCTGGCTCGCCGTAATGAAATGTCTCAGGTACTCTTCAAGCGTTTGATTCGCCCGCTTCGTTTGGTCATCCGTTTGCGGGTGAAATGACGTCGAGAACTTCAGCTTTGTTTCCAAAAGCCTGAATAGGAATGTCCAGAACTGTCCCGTCAACCTCGCGTCCCGATCGCTCACGATCGACGTTTCACCAAAGTGCTTAACAACGTGCTTGACGGATAGCTCCGCCGACTCCTTTGTTGGGACACTCCACCGGTGACGGTGGGAAGATTAGCATCTTCGAAAACCTGTGAAGCACAACAAAAATCGAAGTACACCCCTGTGCTTTAGGCAATGTAGTAATAAAATTCGTTGATATTGACTCCCACGGTCTCGATGGTATGGGCAGCGGCTCCAATAAGTCGGCCTGCTTTCCACGTTCAGCCTTGTCCTGCTGGTATGTCTCGCAGGTCCACACATAGGCTGTGACGTCGTCCTTTATCGTCGGCCAGATGAATTTGAAAGAAAACAGCGCGTACATCCTGTCCATCTCGTGATGTCCCGCCCATAGTGTGTCGTGGTGCTCGCATAGCAGCTCCTGCCTTAGCGTGCCTTCTCGTACATAAACGCGCCCATCTTTGGCCACAAGGATCCCCTCCTCGAGCCAGTATTGTTGCAGCACTCTCTCATTGACCTCCTCAACGAGCTTTTTGTAAGCCTTGCTCGCCTCGGCCGCCTCACACACCTTTCCCACGAAGTATGAGGTAACATCACTCAGCACGCTAACAAAGGCCTCCACGCCTTTACGTCTTAGGGCGTCGGCAACGTCATTGTGCTGACACGGCTTATGGATTCACTCAAAAGAACTCCCCGAGGAATTCCCGTCATCTCGCTTGCTTCGGAGACACCTTCTTCTGGGTCTTGAAGTAAGTGTTGGCGACGTAACCTCGTTCCTCGCAGATAGTGTTGCCAAGTTTTCAAGCATTGGATCACCGCCGTTATCTCCTTCTCGTGTGTCGAATATCGGCCCTCTGTCTCGTTGAACTTCCGGCTCTCGTACACCACATGGTGGCCCTCCTGTACGAGCATGCCTCCGAGCGCTTGTCCCGATGCATATGTATGCACCTCGAATGACTTGGTGTAGTCCGCAAGCCTCAAAACGGGCTCCGATGCTAGCGCATTCTTCAACTCCTCGAAAGGCTCCACGACATTCTCCGACAAATGCCATCGATCTCCCTTCTTCAGCATATCAGCCAAGGGACTAGCGATGTGCGAGTAGCCCTTGGTGAAACGCCGATAGTAGTTCGCCATTCCAAGAAAAGAACGTAGCCTAGTAACGTTCTTCGGCCTCTCCCAATCGATCACCGATCTCACCTTCGTCGAGACCATATGGATCTGACCCCTCGATATGATGTGGCCTAAGAAGGTGATCTCCCTCAGCCCGAAGTCGCACTTCTCTCGCTTGAGAAGAGTCGATGCTTTCGTAAAGCATCGAACACCGCCCGCAAATGCTTCGCATGCTCCGCCATGCTTTGCGAGTAGATGACTATGTCGTCGAGGCACACGACGACAAACCTGTCCAGAAAATCATATAACACATCATTCATTAGATTACAGAACGTGGTTGGTGCGTTGGTGAGCCCGAAAGGCATCTCCAAAAACTCGTACGACCCGTAACGCGTCACGCACGTTGTTTTCGGCTCGTCGCCCTCCGCAATCCGCACCTGCCAATATCCCGATCTCAAGTCCACCTTCGAGAAGCACTCCGCCCGAGCTAGCTTATCGAAAAAGTCTAGCACGTTCGGAATGGGGCACTTGTTCTTTACGTTAACCTTGTTATGCGGTAGTTAACACAAAAGCTCATCGAATCATTCATCTTCTTCTGGAACATAATCGGCGAATAGTAAGGCTCCTTGGACAATTGGATCAGCCCCACCCCCAAGAGCTCGTCTAGTTGCCTCCTCAACTCGACCAACTCTATCGGGTTCATCCGATATGGTGCTTGTGCTAGCGCCTCGGCCCCTGGCTCGAGCTCGATGCGATGGTCTATGGCACGTCGGGGCGGTAATTCTCAGGGAAGTTAGGCTGACATTAAATCCTCGAACTCGAACAGCACCTCCGCCAGCTCGCTCGGCACCGCTGCCTCGCCTTTGCCCGCTTCCACGATCAACGTAGCCACATGCGTTGGCTCGCCCCTCCTTAGTCCATCGCGCAGTTGTAGTGCAGAAATGGCTTGGACTTCGCCCGTCCTGGCCTCGACCCTCCTCGGCTCGCACTCGACTGCTCCCGCACTTCCCTGGCCAATGCAAATAGAGCTGCTCGAAGGGTACACCGTGACCTTCGCAGCCTTCATGAAGTCTAGCCCCAAGATGAGATTGAAATCGTCCAACTCCGTCACTTTGAGATCGATCTGCTCCGACCATGCCCCGATGCTTAGCGCCGCGCGCGCCAAGCCCATTGTCCTCGCTGGTCGGGAGTTAATAGACTTCATCATCCCTCCATGGTTGCGCATCTCCAGCTTAAGATCTCTGATCAGACGACTCGACACGAACGTGTGAGTCGCGCCAGTGTCAACGAGCCCGGATATCTCCGTGTCGTTGAGCGCACATCGAACGAACATGAGGTCCCTCGTCGCGGGTCCTCGTCTAATGGCTCCCAATATCCGAAACAGCTTCATTCGAGAGGACTCGGAATAGTCCGAGTCATCGTCCCCTGTTACATCCGACAACTTGGCACGATTTGGGCAGTTCTGGGCCATGTGCCCGGCCGCGCTGCATACGTAGCATCCCTCGCCCGTCTGCATTGGGCCCTTGCCCTTAGAATCGACCTTCTTGGCCTTCTTGTCATCGTCTCTCTTCTTGGTCTTTTTCTCCTTAGTCGCCCTTTTGGAAGTATTCGCCGCAGTTCCGCCCGTTGCGGCTTGTGCTTCGGCTGGCTTGTACTCCACAAGCCTCTCGGGCGCCGCGTATGCCGATGTAAGGTCTTGGACCCCTTGTCGGGCCAGCTGCATGTGCTCAACCCTTTAGCCCCGATATTAAGTTGAATAGCTGATCTGCCTTCGACATCTCCGTGATGTTCAGCATTAGTGAGGCGAATTGCTTCACGTAGTCGTCTGCCGACCCCGTCTGGTGCAATCTCTGAAGCGCCTCGCACGCCCGCCATGTCGAGTTGTTCGGCATGAATTGCGTCCGCAATTTCCACTTGAGCTCGTCCCATGTGGCCAACCTCGGCTGATTGAGTTGAGCGTCGAGCAAAAGTCTAGTTCGCCACCACAGCTTCGCGTCCCCGTCAAGGTACGTTATCGCCGTGCTCACCTTCTCCTCATCAACTACCCTTGCCCCATCGAAATAGGACTCGATGTCGAAAATGAAGTTATCTAACTCCTTTGCGTCGCGAACCCCTTAAAGACCCGCGGCTCGCATGCGGATCGCCTAGGTGCAGCCACGATAGGGGCGCCACAACCCACCACCAAGACCCGTAGGGCCGTGGTCTCGGCCTCGAATTGAGTGACCTTGGCCTGGAACGCCGCCCGTGCCTGCGTGAGTGTCGCGATCTCGGCTCCCATCTATTCGACGTTTGGCATCGCGTCGAACAATTGTTGGAAGGTAGCCGCCCTAGCTTCCAAGTCCGCCAAGCGTGCTCCCGTCGTTCGGCTTCCGTCGACCATTGTGTAGAAACGATGGCTTTGATTCCAACTTTGTTGCAAATCTGGGAAAATTTTTTTCGAAATTCGTAACCCCACGTGCTTCACAACCGGCTCGCGGCTTGCGTCTAAGTCGATCCTCGCTCGCCCGATTCTCGATCTAGCCGCGATAAGCCTCTTGCACCCTAACCCTGCTTTGTAACGCGGAAGCGTAAAGGGACAAAACACTGTTAATTAAAGGGACAACCAGGGTCGCCTCCCCGACTTGCCGTAATCTCTATTAAGCACAATGTTTACAGCGTAAGAAAAAAACCCAAACCCTTGGCACCGAATAGATATCGGACTCACTCGCCTAACCTACCCAACTCACGGTTATCTCCCACTTCCCTTCGTTGTGATCTTAATCACTCGCTCAACCCGCTCGTGAAACCCTTCCGGGATTCCATCCAAGTTCGGCACCCCGAACTCGGTGACGTGGCTCATCATTGAAAGTCTCCGCGCGCCCTGAACTCTCTCTCTCTCTCAAGTGTGTGTGTCTCGTATAAGGTGGACTCGATCGAATGACTTGAATGTCTCGGCTGCCTCCTTTATATAGAAGTCGGGCGAATATGGGCTCCGCGAGATTTTCTCAACAACCTCATTCAAATTCGAATTCGGCTGTTGCGAGAATCTCTCCGCGAGATTTTCACCCGTTTGACTTGACGCCTCAAATCCTCTCAATAGCCTCGAGCTTGGTCATCCTTCACGCTGATTGAAGACTCGGTCTTGATCCTGCCCAACAGCCCGCGAGATCTTCGCATACCCCGTCGCAAGCTGCGCGCCGGCTACCACCTTGGCTTGGCCGAGTCGCTGCTCAACTGAGCTCCTCCCGGCACTGCCGCCGCCGCTGCCGTTCTCCGCCGTCCGTCGGAGCCACCGCCGTTGGACTACCGTCGTGCCCGATCGGACCTTCACCAGACCACCGCCCGTCGTCGGCATGGGCTCGCCCGCCCAGGCCCCATCGTTAAGTGACGCCCGCCGATGTCGGACATGTGGCAGGGTCTCGTGCCCTACTTCGGCCCGCCGCGCGCCCAAGTGCCGCAAGCCTTGGGGCGAGCTATCGTTCCGCGCACGCTGAGACCCGATGTTGCGCGCGCCGTCGCCAGCATTGCGTGCGCGTGTGCCTGGCTCGTCACGATGCCGCGCGACCGATGTTGCCCCAATGCCGCCCATGCTGCCCTGATGTTGCCTTGGTCGTGCGCCCCATGTGACGATGTTTAGGCCCCATTTGTCCAAGTGTTGAACAACTCCAACTCGTGCCCCTTGAACCGGACATCATTGCTCGGGTTTGGAATAGTAATGAATGAGTCGATGACGTGGCAGTCAAGGTTGTGGCAGTTTCCACATTAGGTTCAACGAATTTTATTATTTTTATTTTTCATAATTCTTTTTTTTCGAAAACTTTTCATAATTCTTCATTTATTGGTTTGGGGAATTTTTGTATTAGAACCTTTTACTTTTGGCCATCTCGAATGGTGATGTAACTCACTATAATTTCTGTCAATTGATAACTCATCGAAAGAACCGTCGATTTTTTTTGCTCATTAGGTGTACAATAATGGGTAAATTTCTTATCAGTTCCTTTCCAAGTTTTTTTTTGTTCTGTACCGATCTGTAAAAAATTATATGTTTAATACCCAAAAAGTATTGAAAGACAAAAATAACATTTCTTGACGCATAAATATTACTTTAACTCTCCCCAGTATTATATCAAGTCAAACTTAAGAGTATTATACCAACTATTGTCTATTATTACTATTATACCAACCGTTCCCATTATTATACCAACTGTTACTGTTATGCCAACAAATTATGTTATTATAATTTTACTAAACGAAGTGCTTTTTGCATATAATACCACGAAACACTATTATTATACAAACAAATTCGAATATTTTACTAACACTTATCTGTTTCATTGGTTGAGTATTATACCAAATTGAATATTGTTGGTACTGTTCAGTTGGTATATAATCCGTTTTGTTGGTATAATAATCGTGTTTCATGGTATAATATGTAAAAATCACTTTGTATAATAAAATCGTAATATCATTATTTGTTGGTATAACACTGATAATAATTGATATAATAAATGAATATATTGATATAATAATGGCAATATTTGGTATAATTGAATCTGTTGATACAATAATGGGAACAGTTGGTACAATTGAATATGCAAAGAAATGTTATTTGTCTTTTTAATGTTTGGTGCTATTAAACACACAATTTTTCACAAATTGATACTGAACATGAAGAAATACTTGGAGTGAGACTGATAAGGAAGTTAAAACATGTAAGGAGGCTGATAAGGAATTTACCCTACAATAATTCCCCTCAATTGGCTTTATCAAAAGAACCGTTAACTCCTAAAAATAATGTTATTCCTATTAAGTAGTAAATATTAGATATTTTCAATAATTTTAATGTGATTTTACAAAACAAAAATCACGCGTCTAGGCAAATCTTTCAAATTAACAAAATAAAATTTTACATAATTCATTCTTAATTAATATAATATCATATCGATTATTCTAAATAATGAAATAATCACATCAAACTTTACAAACCATCATTCTTAATTTAACTATAAATCTTTTACATAACCGACATTATGAGTCAGCATATACTTCCAAATATTTATTTAATTAATTTATATATATTTTATTTGAAAATTTGAGTCAAATCTTCAGAAACTTAAATTGAAAAATGTAGTTAATATCATTTAACTAGAGTTTGAATAATTGTCCTAGTTTATGCTTTATTTGAATAATATCTTCACAATGGATATGAGACATTGATAATTATTTTTTGTTATCCCAAGCCTCAATTGTAATTTGGGAGAAAACAACTAGCTAGAACCAGCATTCACCGTGTTTTACATTTCTATCCATAGTTGTCTATGCTATAAACATGAAGTTAAAATAGATGCCACAACTTTAATTTCGAAGCTGCAGATTCTCAACTAACAAGAGACTAGAGTATGCAGTTGATAGACACTCAACACTTTACACAAAACCAATATCAGAAGCACCAAATCAAAATAAGAAACATAAAAAGAAATGAACTAACCCCATTCAAGCCAAGCCAAAATACCATCCACACTATCAAAAAAAAAAAAGAAAGAAAGAGGAGAAAATCTCATCACCCCACCCTTATATGCAGGCACTTATCAACTTAACCCCTCGCCAACTTCACATCCAGGTATACATCACCAGACATAGAAACAGTCCTCGTTTCCCTCCCATGAATACAGTGATCGAAACCGTATTTCTCCTTACCACTTAATTGATTCAGACGAACGAAAGCAATCACGCTAATGGCTAGCAAAGCAGCATTCCCCAGGATCCCAATCGTATGATCAAGTTTGACCGATTTCGAAACCAAAGTAAAGCCTGAGATAAAGAAACTGACAAGAGCATTGGGTTTCGTCTCCTTAATGTTGCCCGAGTCTTGGCCCGAGGGGTTATAGAGATGTTCGGGCGAAACGAAACGACTTGCATCTCTTACATCACCTACTAAAGCTAGGGCTTCTTCGATGACTTTGTATTTCTTACCTTGATGTTCAGCAAGTCTCATGGCAAGGATCATGCGGCTCTGCTCTAGACGGGCTATCGCAGCATCTCTTTCTGCTCTTTGCTGAGTCTTTATGGTCTGTAAATTAACATTTACAAGGAGTTAGCCCATTGCGTTTGGTATGTAAATGTTTCAAATTTATGCAATACACAATGAAGTCAAACTTTTAGCAGCTAGAATATTTCCAAGAAGGGAAAGTATTGTCTGAATCAGTGTTCAAGCTCATCAATTACAGGGACACTTTATCCATCTCAATCTGATGAGCATAAAATATTGAATTATTTGTACGATCTCTCAACGAGCTCCAACGCTGGAGTATTGAACTCTTATTCCATACAAATGCTAATTATATTTGATGACGTTCAACACGAGTTTCGGAAACGTCAAAAGCTATCGACCACTTGTCTTATTGTTCTAGAAATCACGAGATGCATTTAGGATCATATCCAAAGCAGTACTTTCAGAAACATAGGACATTTTTAACAGCAGACCGGGATTAACTTACATAAAATTCAAGATTTTAGTTACAAGTTCAATCTGACTGCATTCTTGGGCTTGGCCAATCAAATCATTATCATGCAGGTATGTATGCATTCAAGCTCATATTTTCCGATTACATCAATCACATATTCCACAGAAGCTCAACTCAATCTACCAATAGATGTGTAAATAAATACAGTAAAATTTATCTTTACTCATCAGTCTCGGCCAACCCTGAATTTTGACGAAATTGCAACTATAAACTTTATATCCAAGGAACGATATCAGTGTTGGAGTCATATTCTAGATTAGCTAACAGAAAAGGAAGCTCAACTCCAAGCCGCCTAATGTGTAACCCAATTAGCAACTACCCAAGAAGAGAACCAATTCAAGCGAAATAAAATCAACTAAATTAATTTGTAGATGATTAATCAACATCCGCAACCGTAGGAAGCCCACAAAAAATTAAAAAGAAGCAATAGGCCAACAATTTCATGTAAAAAGTACCAAACGTATTCGTCAATGCACTCACGTGGAAAAAGTCGAGCTGGTCTTCAAGATTCTCAAGAGCTGTCCGAATCGAGTACAAGCTTTTAGCCTCGTGAACCGTCGGCTCGTCGTCGTCTATACGATACTCACCCTTGACGTACACATAACCCGGGCCGGCCTTACGATCCTCGTCCACGTCATCGTCGGTTCTCTTTCGTCGGCCATGATTTTTCACGGTGCTTAGAAAGTGAGCCCTAGAAATCGAGTGAATCGCGTCGCTAAGCTTGTCGTGTAGGTCCCAGATCTTCTCCAGCACGGCCTCGATCTCGTCGATTTCCATCTCCCGTTTCATTTCTCGAGGGAAAAAGTGAGAGCGAGGGGGGAAATTTTCACTAGGGCGTAAAAGCTTCGAGTGTAGGGGAGGGCACCAACACGAGGTTTTTTTATTGTGGCCAAGTGAAAAAATGTGTATTGGAGGGAATAGGAGGGTTTGCGACCGCAGAGGAGGGACGTGTTGTGCGTGGGGCGCACTTTTTGTTTTTGTTTGAATGAAAAGCAATGGGACAGCGCAGATTTGGGTGGCAATAACTGTTTGGATTCAGGTGACTCTTGTGTGCTGAATGATATTATGGAGAGTAGATTGATGATTTAATTTGTTTAATATATTCATTTTTTATATTAATTTATTGTTTCATTAAACAAATATTTCCCTCAAATCATATGCTTTATTAACAGATAACTAAATAAATAAATATGTGGATGTATTTTATCATGGTGGTTAAATAAAATATTAATTACACTGAAAAATAAAATATTATTTGTTAAGTTAAGAGCGATGTTGAGAAAGTTATATCCTAATTATTGTGTTCAAATAAAATATGTTGTTATCTTTGTCTTTGTATTATATTTTAGTAGTCTTGAGCTTAATTGTAAATTAACATAATTATAGGACTACTTAGAAAATACCGCTTATGTAATATATACATGTTGGTAGTGTGATACATGTAAGAATGTATGTAACTAAGAATACTGTAATCGAGCTTGAGACGATATCGGAGAACAAGTTTAAAGGAGATTTGACCCCGAACACTTCTGCAATCAACTTTACGGTAAATCAATCGTTGGATCTTCGATTACTTCATAAAATGGTTGGATTACGTAACCTACAATTGGTATCATAGCTAGATCGTGAAAATTTTTGGATTGACTTTTAACGTTTTTGGATCAAATTTTTCGTTTTCTGATTTTTGAAACTCGCGAACTGCAGGTTACTATTCATCAGATTTTTGAATTTGATTTTGCAAAATTGGACTTGTTTTTAACGTGTATGTGCTGTAATTTGATCAATCGAACTCATAGTTTTGACCAATTTTGAATTTCCGAAATTTGACCAATTTTGCTTTAATTCGAGCTTAACCGAGTATTTTTGCGTGAAACCTAAGCTTTTCAATTGATTACCCGAACCTAATTTTAAAGTTTTAGTATTTTTTGAATGAGTTGAAAAAGTTTTCGGTTTCTAGAAAAACGAAAAGTCATATCGCGAAGTTATAATATTGAACGCATATACTGAAAACTTAAGTTTTCGGTATTGATTTTCGATACAATTATAAAAGGTTTTCAATACAGTGTAAGACTTCTCGATATCCCAAGTTTTCGATTCTCATAGTTTTCGGTACCCAGGTTTTTTATATTTAACTAAAACTTTTCGAGATTTGAATTATTCGATAAAAACTTTTCGGCATCTCCACTTTTCGATCTAGAAACTTTTTGGTACCGATATTTTTCGATATAAACACTTTTCAGTACCCATCCATACCTTTTGATCTAAACACTTTTCGATACCTCAAACTTTTCGATACTTAATTTTCGGTACCAATTTCTCAGTATCAAAAGTTTTCGATACAATAACTTATCGATTCTTAAAAGCTTTCGATAAACCAAACTTTTCGATATCCCTACTTTTCGACCCAAGTTTTCGATAAACATACTTTTCGGTCGCAAAAGTTTGTGATAGTACTCTTCGACCCGAAAACTTTTCGATATCAAGTTTAGACCCAAAAATTTCTTTTTGGTCCTAAAGATGTTTTTTGAAAACAAATTTGATACTAACAAACTTTTCTTCTCAATTAGCAATTTTTTCTTTTAATTTCCAATCCAAAACCTCATGTAGATCCACATCCAACCAGAAGAGCAAATACGCTTACTCCATGGGCAATGAAGTTAGACCACCGATCCTAAGAAAAGATGAATACACGGTTTGGAGAATCCATTTCTTAAATTTTATTGAATCGAAGGAACAAGCTTCGGGAATGCTTGAATCTATATTCGAGGGACCAACTCAATTTTGGGTAACCGTTCAAGGTACCTCCAACAACGTCCCTCTCATTCCCGAATCCACACGACCAAAAACACCCACAGAATACACCGATGCGGAGAAGCAAAGGGAAAAGTCGATCTCGTGGCGAAGAACTATCTACTCCAAGCCTACCGAAAGAAATATACATGCAAATTGATGGCATGACAAGGGCTAAGGAGATGTGGGAGGATATTAATCAGATGATGCAAAGCATGGAGGTGGGTGTCAATCCAAAGAAAGTAAACATCATCACGGCTTATGACGGATTCAAAGCCAAAGAAGGTGAGGACCTTCACGACACCTACCACAAATTTCTCACTCTCATCAACGAGATGAGAAAAATCAACGTTTTCGAAACCAACATGGAGACGAATAACCGTTTCCTTTCATCCCTCGCCCCCGAATGGAAGAAAATTGCCACGCAAATACGCCAAGCGAAGGACTTGGATGACATGGACATCCATGTCGTGTTCAACAACCTTACCCAACACACAGAAGATGTGTTGGAAGCCCTAAGCAAAGGTAAAGGGAAATCAACGGCGGCCCTAGTCACCGAAACTATGACAAAAAACGTCGTCCAAGAAGGCATTGATATTGCCTAGCTCTTCGGAGAAAGAAAACTCCGACTCCGACTCCGATGCATACATGAATGAAATATGCAAACAACCAGTGCTCATGACGAAGATGATGAGCAAGAAATTTTTCAAGAAGAAGTCATCATCTTCGTTGAACAAGCAATGACTTCTAACTCGAGGTCAAGAGATAAAGGCCCTGAGACATCCGAGCCCAAGAACCTGGACAAAGATATGAAATGCTACAATTATAGCAAGCTTGGGCACCGGGCCTATGATTGTTTTTCCGCAAAGAAGAATGACACCAACTACTATGCAAAGAAGCTCCAACCCTCGTAGAAAAAAGAAGCTGGTGTAGCATTGATGGCGGAACGAGACCATTGGCTCGAGGACACCACGGAAAGCAAGATGGAGAATCTCGCACTTGTGGCCAACGTCGAGAGTGGGTCGGAGGAAGAATCAAATGCATTGGACAACGAATCGTCGGCCTCCGAAACCGAGGTAATTCTTTCCAGCCTTGACTTAAGCGAAACTTACGTTCACTACAGGATAAATTTCCCTCTATGTGCAAAGAACGTAAGACTATTAAAGAACTAGAAGCTAGACTAAAAAAATAATGAATGTGTCTTGAGATCAAAATTAGAAAAAAATGCGACATGCGTTTATACATGACTCGTGATAAAGTCATGACTAGAATCTACGGTAGAAACTTTAGAAGCCAAAATCAAAGAGCTTATCGGAGGCTTAAATGTCGTAGAAGTGGAGGCTAATGAAGGTGTATGCCGTCATAACGTACTGGTCGAGGAACGCAAGAAGCTTTACTCGAAGATTAAAAGTCTCGACGATATTCTTGCTAAAAGGGGTCAAACGGAAGAAACTACATTTTTAAATCAGCCAAAGGATATCTAATTTTATAATCCTAAAGAGGGCTTGAGATTTCAATATCCCCGCAATATCCACATAATCTAAAGCAAGTAGATGTTCTACAAGTTTACGACATTAAAAACATGGGTTAGGACTATCCTAGCTAATGTCATTCGCTGGAGCATTGGAAATCGATGCTCTCGAGGATGAAAAACAAAAAAACAAAGCTATGCCTGAAATTCTGTACAATTATACGGAATTGAACGAGAGTTATAAGAAATTTATTTACTTAAGAAAAATTTAAATACAAGCACAGTTTCTACTAATCCTTCTCCTACACCCCTGGAAATAATAAGACAACAGGAAAGAAGAAATTAGTTCCTAAGACTACTTCCACTTCTACTTTTACAAGCTCTCTATGTACTCTTTCTATTGGCAAAGCCATAAGTAGATGACATTAAGAGAGAAAGGGCACTTCCTCTTCTAGTAGCTTTAGAAATAAACCTACTAAGTACTCTCCCTTTGATTCTAGTGCCAGTCATGTATCTCGCGCTACTAGAACACTTTGTACTTCTAAAAATAAAAAGAAACATCTTCATGCTCAATGTACAATTACTTTACAAGATGTTCAAAATGTTACGTGTTCTTATCCATTTTAAAGTATAAAAATAAGACACAAAATATAGTAGCAAAATGGATTCATATCAAAGAATCAAAAATAGAACCCATAAAATTACCTTTAAAGGTAACTCAAAAGTGGGTCCCCAAAAATAATCTCAATCAAGGTACAAAGAAAGCAAATGTGCAACAAGCTTGGGTCTCAAAAACACCTCCTTCAAAGGAGACACAAATTTGAGTACTTAAGTCTCCTCCACCTAAAGTGAACCTAAAATGGGTTCCTAAGTCTTTTTTTTAATAGCTTTCACTACTGACTTGGGATTATTATCGGTGCTTACACTGACTTCTGCGAATGAGGAAGGACTCGTCCTAAAATGGGTACCTAAGTATCTTTGATTCCTTTTGAGATCCATCATGTGTGGTATCTGAACTCCAGTTTCTACACACACCTGACGGGAAATAAAGAGATTTTGAGCAACTATATTGAGTGTTACAATGGAAAAGTCTGATTTGGAAAATAGGTCTCCGCACCTATTCTAGCCTCCGGATATATTATTATACAACTGATCACTACGCGGTGTAGTGTGTCAATTAATAATAAAACGAATACGTATTTACTATCACCAACGTGCGATAGGCAGTGGACCTATCGTTTGTAGCGTAGTAAAGTGAGTAAACGAGTATCAACACGAGGAATAGACTAAAACCAGTACAGACCTATCGACTCGATATCTAGCCTTAGAATAAATTTTTGGGAATTTATTTTCTAATTATCGTACGGGCAAAAATTCTACGACACGATTAACAAGGATAAAAATTCAAAAAGGATGACTAAGTAAAATTTAGTAACTTCAGAAAATAGAGACGTGCTCGGGATTTCGAATCCCGCTAGGCATCGTCGGTGAGGTCGTAAATCGTCGTTCACACATGGAGATTGATTAAATCGCGGTAATTTCCTACTCACGATTTGAATTTGCTGTCGCCCTAGACGGTCGTGAGGATCTAAATTGATTATTACCTAAAGCGAGGATCGACTATTTGCTTTCGCCCTATAGTCGAATCCTAACGTTTACGAAAGTCTATCGTTATTAGCTGTCGCCCTAAACGACACCAATTATCGAATCAACACATAGACATATTGAAACGAAACATCCACGCAACACATAGACATATCGGGTTGAAGATAAATTTCATAAACGATAAATAATCAAATACATGCGTTCACGAGTAATTCACGCCCTAACTACGAGTCTACCTAGCGTTCATCTCGTCCCAAACACTCGAGAATTAGCTACTCACGCGAAATAGAAAAACAACGAAATAAATGAGAGACAAGTGTTAGGTCCTGATTCAACAATCAACAGACAATCTAAGCACGAATTCTCAGTATTCGAGTAAGAAATCTTACGATATACGATCGGTCGAATATCCGCGTTGAAGATCTTGAGAGGTTGTTAAATGTTTCCCAGTTTCTCCAGCGTGATCTCTCGTTTAAAATATGAATTCGAAGCTTATTATTTTCTGAATTATTAAACTCTTACTAACTTTGATAGTGTACATCATATTTATACCTATATTTAAGGTATAATTACTCTTAAGTCCTACACTATCAAAACTTCTAATTACGCCCCTAATTACAAGGATAATGAAATAATAAAGCACAATTTTAATATACTCTTCAATCTCCCCCTTTGTGCTTGTCTTCGTTTCAGCTTCTTTTATCCTTGTCGGGCGTAAAAAGATTCCTCAATCCCAATGCTGTCTCGTAGCGTCGAACAGCATTCCTCAACTCCAATCTTTCATTTATGGCATCTAGAAGCTCGTTCAGGAGTGGAGCCTCTTCTTCACAAAGATCTTCGAAGATTGTCTCTTCGGCGATCTCTCCCAATCTCTTCTGAATGTTCTTCCTCACTAACTTAAGCGTCCCGTCGCAGAATTTATGAACTTCTGACTTCATCATAGCCCTTGTCTTTCCAATGACTGGATTTAGATAGGTTATGGCGAGGCTATGGGTCTTGAAAATGTAGTTCTCGGGAAAGTTGTTGAGTGGGAAGCCCTTCATGAGCGGAGATTCCATGTTGACTTTCTTCATGTTGTTCTCTATTGCAATTTGAAGGTCGTGTGCGGTGTGATATTTGATTTGCCGCACCATGAATCTTTTCAGCCCCTCGAGTCCTTCAGTCTTGATATATCCAGGATGTGTCTTGTACTTTCTCTTGTACATTTGATATATTGGTAGACTTCATCCGGTGGAAGGAATGGGAGATAGCTTTCATCTATCTCTTCTCGAGTGCGGTTGCTGTCCGCTCGCTCAATTATGTAGATAGGAGTTGGATATCTTCCGATCGTATGAGAGACTCCGACGAGTTGGAGAATCGGTGGCTTGTTCTTGATGTTTTCCTTCAGTTGATCAGCTGGAATGCCACTACGATCGGGTCCGAGATAGTTGAGCATGAAGATATGCTCAATTTTCTTCCGATCTTCCCAGTGTGAGATGCCCATCAAATTAAGTTCGTTGAGCTTCTTGATCTTGTTTGGAGCCCTCCAAATCTGCTTTCTTATGTCTTCAATGAAGGGGACTTCAATTCTGACATTCTCCCATGGCGTCTCAACTCTAACTGTCCCTTTTGATAGACGGGGAGGAGAGTCGACTCTGAGCCTTATCATTTCGGGTAGCTCTGGGAGGGCAGAACTGTAGTTCTCACCTTCTTGAAGTTCTTCTTCTTCAAGCAGTACCAAGTCCACTGAAGCTTATTGTAGGAAGTATCTGACGTTGGAGAGTCGAGCTTGAGCAGCTTCCTCTGGTTCCCATTCCGTCGTCCACTTCTCGTTTAGTATGTAGTCATCTACGATCAGATGTGGATCGTAGGCAACTGTTTCTTGATGAACTTGGGGAAGGTTTGAGGTTGGGATATGATTTGGATTTGTAGGAGAGAGGGTTAGTGTTTGGGATATGGTGGGAGGTGTGGTTGATTGTTGGCGGGTTTGAGATTGTGTAGTTGGTGGGTGTGAGGACGATCCTCCAGCTTCTTGACTCTTTGTTTGACTCAATCCACGGCCGCTCCGTGTAGTTCGTTGCCGTTTCTCCCCCTCATGACGATCCGGATCATCGGGATCGTCATGTCTACGTTTAGTGCGGGAGCTTTCTTCTCGTCATGTTGTTTGTACTGGCGGCTCTGGTTCATCTATTAACCTCATGTGCGGGAGATCTGGTCTCTAGAGCGAGAAGACGTGAGATGAGGATATCATGGAGCTGGGTGATCGGGATGGTGTATGGATTGATAAGTGAGTGTGAGGGAGTTAGGGTGGTGACGATTGGTTCTAGTGGGGTGTGTAGAGTGGTGGTAGGAAGTGGTGAGGAGACGGGTGTGGTTTGTGTGTCGGTGGGAGCAGCTTCTGAGACTGGTGTTTTCCCGGTGTCTCTTCGGGATGTCTCGAGGGCATGGAGCATTCGGTCCATCAGACGATCTTCTAGTGAAGATAGGGCTGAGGAGAGTGCTTCTTGTAGTCTGTACTCCGTCACGAACATCGGTGGAGTGGGGCCAGGGAGGCGCTCCACTGTCACAACATCGGAGTAGATTTCCGATGTGTCGCCTATAGTAGGTCTTGAGGGTCCGGTACGTCCAAGGACATCCGTTATCAACCCTGAAGTCACCACTTCATAGGGTTGGACTATTGTTGGCTCCGAAGATAGCGGGGGTCCAATAGGGCTTCCACCCAATCCTTGAGATGATACGATAGATATCACCTCTATGGGTGTTGAGACAGATTCAATTTGAATATATGCAGTGGGCTTATCACCCGGTGATGGAAGTGTTGGCTCCGAAGCTTGTATGGGTGAAGACACTACAGACGGGGCCGAGATTTGTTGTTGGCGAGGGCCCCTTCGTTGGAGTTTGTGTGCTTCATCGGAGTCGGTTGCCTCAGGAGATATATCTTGTGGGACACCTTCGGGTTCAATCTCCTGACGCGTGACTTCGGGCTCTGTTGATGTCACCAATTGTTCTCTTTGAGAAGGTGCCGGGGCTAGATCCATGGCACGTACCATCGCCTCCGTGATGGAGTTTGGCAGTAATCTTGGCAGGCTTCTTCAGTTGGATCAGCTAAACGGAGCAGCTCCAATGGGAGCAGCATTGATTGGAGTGCTAGATTGGCGGCCTTCGGGTTGTGAAAGAATCGAAAGCGTGAAGGGGTGTAGTCCGCAATCGGTGGTAGTTTCGGGATCTCTGGATGGACTTCCATGAAATGCGAGATCATTACCGAGAACCACCGGACATACGGAAGAGATATGGCCTTCGACTTTGTCTCCCTCTGGCGCATCTGGTCGGCGAGATCGTTCCAGATCAGCTGGGCCACGCCATATCTTTTGGAGAAGACCACTCCGTGAAAAATGCGAAGAATGTTTCCATTCGCCTTGTCGAAGCCGGAGTGTTTTGGGGAGAGACATTTGTTGATGATGCCGAACAGTGTCTTCCACGGATGAGGAATCCCGCTATTTTGAAAGTTGGCCAGTTTAGTTAGCGGCGGTTTATCTCCCATCCGGAGCATGTCTTCTACGATCTCCGCATCAGTTGGTAGTCGGTCGTATTCATCGTAGTGCGGGAGATCGAGCACCATGGCCATTAGATTTTTCGTCAGGGCGATGTGTCTTGTATTGAGCTTTGTCATATAATCCACGCTGTCGCCGTTGACGAAGCTCTGCATGCATCCCCAGAATTACTGGAGATAGACCATTGGTACGGTGGCCGTCATGGTCAGAGCTGGCCATAAAGGGTGTCCTTTGAGGATGGATAGTATGACGTCATCCGGACACCGAAACGTTGTTAAATCCAGTTGGAAGTTGTTGTCTTGGACTGTCATATAACTTCCAAAGGAGTAAATATGAGGGTAGTTGGGAGTTGCCATATCTGCAAAAATAATATTAGGTTCATTAGTCGATGAATTTGATTAAGAATGAATGTAGAGTAGAATTGTATATTTAAAGACTTATCGCGGAAGACTTAGTGAAAATTTGAAAAATTTGTAGAATTAACTAAGTCTTAGAAGCGTGTTTTTATTCGAGTAACAATTTATTCGATTTTTAAAATTTGCGATCGAAAATTCTTCTAAGTCTTGAAAAATTTTCTAAGTCTTTTGCAGCGTGTTTTTATTCGAGTAAAAATTTATTCGATTGGGGCGTTTTGCGATCGAATAAAAATGTGTCGAATAATTCAAGTTTTCGCTGATGACTTATACGATCGAATAAAATGTTATCGAAAACATTAGTTTTTCGCTGATTAAGTTTTCGATCGAATAAAAAATTGTCGAAAAACATAAGTTTTTCGCCGCTTAGTTTTGCGATCGAATAAAATAAAATAAAATAAAAAAAATAAGTATTTCGCCGCGTAGTTTTGCGATCGATTAAAAATATGTCAAAAACAAAAGGTTTTCGACGCTGAGTATTGCGATCGAATAAAATTTTAACGAAAACTAAAGTTCTTGGATGACACTGTTTGCGAGACAAACTTTTTCGATCGAAAATTTTCAAATCAAACAGTAAATACGTAAAACATAATATTCGATTTCTGGGTAAATCATGGGTTTATCTGGGTTTGAAATGTTCAGAGAACAGTGGCGAATCCGACTATCATGATTTTAACCCAAAAAATTGAGTGTAAACACTTTGATTTGAAGCTCGAAAAATCAGTTTTCGTTGAAAAAATAAACATGAACTTTATTCAATATGTTTTCGTGAAAATGCTTGATAATCGGATGTTTTTGAACAGAAAATGAATCGGAAGACGTTTCTACCTTCGAAATCCGCACGTTTTAATCTAAAAATTCTGAGAAATGAGGAATTCGGATTGAAATGCCGAAGTCGGTTCGAAGATGTTCTTAGAAGATGAAAAGTTTTTCGATTGGGAATTTGTAGCGTGTGAGAGAGTTTTTCGAGTGATAAAGTGATATTAATACTTTACGATCGGGTAAAGTAAAAATTCTTTTGGCCGTAAAAATGGGCTTTAGATAAAATCAGGTCGGAAATAAAATTTATGAATTAACCCAAAAATAATTTGTATAATAATCCCTGTATTTCCGCAAGAGAGGAAATTATCTCATGATGTTGATGAAATTCAACATTTGACTCCTCGGATGTGCTCTAAATTTTCTGCGAGGCTTAATAAATTGTTAGAATTCGAGTTTCTTCGAATGTAGAAGATAATAACAAATTCTCATATAAAAACTCCCCCTCAACAATTGCATGAATAAAGTTTTCAGTACCTACACATATTTTCGGTACATATGAAAATTTCCGATTGAAGTACAATTAACGCATTCTAAGCAATTCAGCATAGTTTATGAAAATGTTGCGTTTTTCTAGAATAATTTCGCATTTTATCATTGAACCAATGCATGTATTAATGCATTTAAGATGTGCGAAGAGAAAAAAATATTTTTGTTTCGGGGTCAGATTTATTTATTTTGAATATTATCACAAAAAAATTTTCAAGACATATATATAACATTAATTTGCCATAAAATCATGTAACTAAACTAGTATTCTAAGAGCATAGTATGAATCACTTTGGCAACTCTCGCAAGTTTCGCTCATATCACTCAATTTATTTTTATCAAAGAGATTTTTAGTAGATATATCACTCTTATCATCACAACAAAATTATATCAATTAATTTGTTATCGTAGTATTTTTAATCAACTTACCAAGTGAGAGTTTGTCATTTTGAATCAAAGGGACTTTTAAGGGATTATTTTTAGGTTCTGACTAAGGGGTAGAAATTTTGGGTTAGTGAGCTTAAAAATTCTTCTCTTCCCGGGGTCCTTTTTGTGAGATTCGATTTTGATCCTTTTGCTTTTCCTTTCTATAGTAATTCCTTTTCAGGGCTTTGAGAGATGAGATCTTCTTTGATTTTGGGTCGAGACTGTGTTCCTTTAGAAAGTTTCACAGTTATGAAGTTCGAACCCAAGACTGTGCTTCTCTTCTCGTTTTCTCTATATAAGATCTAGATTATCATTGAAGAAGTTCACTTCGAGGTGCTTCACTTCTAGGAGTATACGAGATTATCTAGGAGAAGTTCACAGTGAGATCAGTGTTTCTCTTCTATAATGATTGAGAAATGTGTAATGTGCATCACTTTAGCTCTCCCCTCTTTTTCTTGATTGAGTAACCCCGAATCATTTGAATAATGTTGAAGGCTTAATCGGGTGTTGATAAAGAAAAAGAATGTTGGAGAAGGCTCAAAGGGGATCTCTAGAGGAAAAAGTAAAGGATTTATTTATAATTTAGGCCAAGTGAGGAATTTCCTAATATGCCCTTATCATTTTCATGACAAACTAAACACAAAAGCAAGATTGAAGCTAAGAAGGACAAACAAAAAAAAATAGTCATTTGAAGTGTGACACTCAAGAAAATATTGAGGTTCAAATTCTCACATGTATGATGTGGCTTTGTGTCTAGTGAATCAAACAAAGTTCTTTTGAATAAAAGAATGTCATATGAATTTTTAGGCAAAGAATTTAATCATATATATCGAAGAAATATTTTTGTGAGTAATTTAAAAAATAGTCAAAAATTATCGTCATCCCCCATTTTTTATTTATACTATTTATAGATATGTATTATTATATATATTTATTTTATGTAAAAATAAAATATATTTATATATATATATTTAATTTTATTTTAGAAAAAAATCTTAAAAGATAGAGTCACGCAAAATAATCAAGAAATATTAAGAAGCACATAGAATATCAAATTGAAGCATAGTAGAGCATGTAAAGCACATTTCAAGTAAAATTGAGATTCAACATGCCTAACATAGCAATAAGGAATTGAAATCGTTTTTCATCCAATGCCTTGGTGAATAAGTCGGCAAGTCAAAGCTCCGTTTTAACAAAATACATATCTATCGTGCCTTTTTCTACATGACTTTTATAAAGTGATATCGTATGTCTATGTGTTTCGTGCGTGAATGATGAACATGATTGCAAGTAATGGCTATAACACTTTGAGAATCACTATAAATGGGAATGTTATTGAAATCAAACCCGTAACCGCGTAGTTGTGTCAGGATCCATAGAATTTGCGAGCAACAGATGGCAGCCGCAACGTATTCCGCCTCAGCCGTCGATGTTGACACACAATTTTGTTTCTTTGAAGACCAGCAGACCAACTTTTCGCCTAAAAATTGTGCTCCGCCAGACGTGTTTTTTCTGTCCATTCGACAACTTGCATAGTCAGCATCAGTATAACCAATTAGTCGAAAGTCAGTATTTTTAGGATACCAAAGCCCTAAGTTTGGAGTTCCTTTGAGATATCGTAAAATCCTCTTGACGGCATTCATGTGGGACTCCTTTGGGTCGGCTTGAAAGCGGGCGCATAGGCAAGTTGCAAACATAATGTCGGGTCGGCTGGATGTCAAGTAGAGAAGAGATCCGATAATGCTCCGATAGGTGGTGATGTTGACAGCCTTTCCAGACGGATCATCATCCAGTTTGCAATTAGTAGACATTGGAGTATTCATCGGTGTGCTCTTGTCTTGATTAAATCTCTTTAGAATATCTCGGATATATTTGGTCTGACTGATGAAGATTCCATCATCGAGTTGCTTGACTTGTAATCCAAGAAAGAATTGAAGTTCTCCCATTAAGCTCATCTCGAATTTGGTCTTCATGAGATTACCAAATTTCTGACAGAGACGTTCATTCGTCGATCCGAAAATGATGTCGTCAACGTAAACTCAAACGACCATCAAGTCTTTGCCTTGCCTTTTAATGAAGAGGGTCGTATCGATTGTTCCTCTGATGAAGTTGGATTTGACCAAAAATTCGCTCAGAACATCATACCAAGCACGAGGGGCTTGTTTTAGTCCATAGAGAGCTTTGTCCAATCGATAGACATGATCAGAATGGTTCTCGTGCATGAACCCTTTGGGTTGAGCGACGTAGACTTCTTCTTTTAATACGCCGTTGAGAAAGGAAAGCATGGTACCCGCGCAGGAAAGCATGGTACCCGCGCTTGTAAAGCATGGTACCCGCACAGGAAAGCATGGTACCCGCGCTTGCGCGCATGGTACCCGTGCTTGCGCGCATGGTACCCGTGCTTGCGCGCATGGTACCCGCGCATGCGCGCATGGTACCCGCACACAAGAGCATGGTACCCGCGCATGCGCGCATGGTACCCGCACACAAGAGCATGGTACCCGTGCATGCGCGCAGGATACCCGCAGGCACGGTACCCACGCTCACTATCGCATGGTACCCGCACGCAATCGCATGGTACCCGCACTCAATCGCATGGTACCCGCACACAATCGCAAGGGGCCGCCCGTATGGGTACCGTGCGTATGGGTACCGTGCGACTGTGCTTGGGTCCCAAGCCTGCAATCACGGGTCCCCGATTTGCGCGACTGTTTGGGTCCCAATTGGTTCGACGCACGGTTCCCTTGCGAACAAGTGTCCAAATTGCACAATTGGGAAACCATGCGCCGGACCCAACCAATTCGACGCACGAGACCTGCTCCTGAGGAAGACGAAATCACAGTGAAATTACCGGCACTCTTTCGGGACGCGCGTTCATTGCCATTGTAGTCGGTTTGGAGAATTTTTTGCTTCGGGTAAAGGTTGTTTCTTAGATCTGGAAATTTACTGCTTCGTTTCCGTTATGTGTCTTTCTTCAGTTTTAACTGTCAATTATTGTACTCGGTTATGACGAAGAAGAAGACCCGTGACGCTACAGTGGGTGGAATCGATTAAATCTAATTAATTTTACTTTGGGTAGTTGAATGGGTTAAATAAGGGTAAAGACGTTTTTTTCCCTGAGTTAGTAAGGGTAGAATAAACTTCAAATATTATGGAGGCCATTTTTTTAAAATTGACCCAGTCAAAGCCCATTTACTTAAATAATCCAAAATAAATGAAACAGCGAAGCAAAACGAAACAACATAAATTTACTCTCCCAAAAACGAACAACACAGCTTTTTCGAACTTTTTTTTTTTGTTAAACATCTATTCCATCTTCGAAGCCCAAGAATGAAAATCAGCAAATTCTTACATCCGTTTAAACCTTTATCAGTCTACAAACAAAAGGTCTCGTCTCCAGCGAATAACTCCGTAATCCGGGCCATGTTCAGATCCCTCTGTACAACATTTTCCGAAAACCAAGAACTCAGTGAATTTACAGAATACTTGGACAAGCTTAAGAATTATGAGAAAACGGGCGTGCCTAAAGGTGCCGGTACTGAGTCCGACGATGGATTTGATTTGGGCCGGATGAGAAGATTGTTAGACGTATTGGGCAATCCTCAGTCTAAGTTCAAGGTCACTGCTTTCCATTTAGGATTTACGGTTTTTCAGTCTTCTGGGTATTGTTTTATTCCTTATCTCATGCTTGAAATTTTGATGTTATTATCATGGCGTGAACGCAATAGGATGCTTGACGGTGATGAATGCTTTTAATTGTGGATTGGTGATCAGTAGTCAATTTCTTGTTTAGTAATAAAATTGATTCACCATGCTTTGCTTTGTCACTATTAACCGGCTCTTCAACGGAAGTGACAGAGAATCGTTAATCAAATGAATGCACCGTGCTGGTTTTAGGCCATACACATCGCTGGAACAAAAGGAAAAGGCTCAACAGCTGCATTCATTTCAGGCATTTTAAGAGCTGAAGGTTATTCCGTTGGCTGCTATAGCAGGTTTAATATTCTATTACACTTACGCTGATAACTGAATTGCGTTGCTTTTGTATGTCCTATGAACATTTAGTTATTCGAATTTTCCCGACGTGATTTATTTCTCTGGACAGCCCGCATATTCTTTCTATCAGAGAGCGTGTAACACTGGGAACAGCTGGAGAACCGGTGCCCACAAAAACATTGTATTCTCATTTTCAGAAGATAAAGAAGGATCTTGACATGGCTGTGGAACACGAGAAAGGAAATCTGAGTCATTTTGAGGTTTGCTTGAGGATTGAAATCTTTTGGCTGATTTCTCTTTGCATGGTTTTTGTAATCGTGTATGTTGTTGATGATTATGTTCTAAGACACTTGGAATTTTGACTCTGGGGTGCTCATTTGGCTTGAAACTAAGGTGTTCACTGCAGTAGCGTTCAGCCTTTTTGCTGAGGAGAAAGTTCAATTTGCAGTTATCGAGGTGACTTATTTGCTTCTGCGTATAAATACTTGGTTGTCTCATGTATACTTACAGACCATCTTAGCGTACTAATGCAATGTTAGAAAAGTTTTGCATCCATTAACATCAGCCACATATCATTATCGTTTTTGAACAATCCCAAGTACATTGTAAATGGTGTATAGATTATCATTATCATCCGAAGCTAGCTCATTTAATTTTCTATGGTTATACTAATCTCTGCTGTTAACTCTCTATAGGCAGGATTGGGCGGGGCCCGGGATGCAACGAATGTTATTGCCAGTTATGATCTTGCAGTGTCAATTATCACTAACATTGGGGCAGAACATTTAGCTGCACTTGGTGGCTCTTTGGAACGCATTGCAGTGGCGAAATCGGGAGTAATCAAACATGGACGTCCAGTTAGGTGCTTCTTACATAA
This sequence comes from Linderniella brevidens, assembly GCA_004919715.1. Taxonomy (NCBI): domain Eukaryota; kingdom Viridiplantae; phylum Streptophyta; class Magnoliopsida; order Lamiales; family Linderniaceae; genus Linderniella; species Linderniella brevidens. The sequence goes on from SWDC01000148.1 coordinate 13,823,087, forward strand.
TTTTTCCGTTGCATTTAAACCTTTGCCTCGTAAAATAAGTGTCAAGTTCCATTCATATGTTGGATATCATAATGGTGGCATGTTGGTTCACTAGATATTAACGTAATGGAGTCTTAATAAATTTCTGTCATTTTCTTGCCATCTGATGATTTATTTATGCATACAAGTCGTAATAAATAATATGATCTTAAATGAATTCCTATAGATTAATTAGATATGATACGAAAGCTTTTCTATGGCACTTTTAGCATTGATAGGCGTATTTTCTTACATGGCTTGATGTTTGAGTGATCAGGTGGTTATAGGAGGACCATTTCCTCCTCATATCGAATGTAGTATTCGTGATAAGGCCTCATCTATGTCGTCGCATGTGGTATCGGCATCTGACCCGGGAAATAGAAGCATTCTCAAAGGATTTATTAAAGCAGGTCCGGTGCCATGCCAGTTATGTGATATTAAGCTCTTTGCTGAGAGGGACTTACATCTGGTAATATTCAAATCTTGTTATGTGTGTCCTTTCTTACCGACACTATGAACTCTATAAATCAATACTCGCGGGACCATTGGAATTTATTAATGAAAATTACACGTTAATCATTGAACCATTAAAATTTACACATTGAAATTTATACATTAATTAATATTTTATTAATTTATAATGAAATACTCAGTTAACAAACCATCTTTCAAACTTCACTTAATTATTGTACCATATACGTATATCAAATGAAGAGCCAAATTTGAAAGAATCCTTCTATCTCTAACCGAATTATGCTTCTTATGTTCAGTAATAATGAAAGTTAGAGACAAAATTCAATGTGAAATTGATTTAAGGGAAAATGACTCATTTTCGAGAAACGTTATATACCATTCATGTAATAATGTGTAGTATATAAGGGATTATTAATTTATATTTTATACGGGGTCTATAGAAATCATAAAAAATGTAGTATCAAATAAGTTAGCGAATTATTAATTTAGTACGTGATCCTTGAGTTGAGTCCGGCAAAATATATTATCTTAGAGAGTTTATTAAATAATAGAGTATTAACTTATCGAGTTTCGACTGTAACAACTTATAGAGTATTCACTTTTTTCTTTTTCATTAACATGAAATCTTTTTATATATCAGTCCATTGAATTGGCTGATGTGCAATTGCGATTGCTTGGGATTCATCAGCTACGGAATGCTGCAACTGCCACTCTTGCTGCGCTTTGCCTTCGTAGTCAAGGTCAGAAATGAAACTGCTCAATGTCTCTTTTTTTTTTTTTAATTTCCATAATAGAATAACCACTCATGGACCAGATTTATTGTATGAGTCATTTTCTGTTTCATGTTTATTAGTTGTTTTCTTAAATTGCAATCTTTCAGGGTGGAATTTATCAGATGGTTCTATTCTTTCCGGTCTGGAGAGAGCTACTTTGCTCGGTAGAAGCCAATTCTTAACACCAGAGGAGGCCGAGAAGCTAAACTTGCCCGGAGCAACCATATTATGTGATGGGGGTAGTTTTTCTCTTCTCACGAGGCCACTCCCACGATACAGATGCACTATTTAGCCAACTCAATGATGTAGGTAATAAAATGCTGTTACTTTATTATTTTTTTTCTGCATTTTTCCAGCCCATACAAAGGAATCTGCTCAAGCGTTGGTGGACATGATCAAAATGATATTTCCAGAGGCAAGAGTGGTTTTTGTGGTTGCTATGGCGAATGACAAGGATCATATAGGCTTTGCCCAAGTAGCAATTGAAGGTTCCTCTCATACACTTCAACAAACTCATAGGCATCGAAGTAGTAGTGTTTATCTTTGTAAGAACTACTTACTGATCTCAGTATTTTGTGTTCCAGGCGGTAACGTGGAGGCAGTGTGTTTGACCGAGATAGATATAGCCGGAGAGAGATATCGAAGGACTCCAACTTGTGTGTTGAGAGATTCTTGGGCACAAGCTTGTATGGAGAAGGGGATTGACTTTCAAAACTGCAACGTGCAAGAATATGAACAGATTTGTGATAGATCTGTGACGAAGAAGAAGAACAAGAAGCAACTTGTTTTGTTCGCAGAGGGCTCATTGATTGACTCATTTAGATTCGGGCACGAGATTCTTCGTGCAAAGCCTGAAGGAATCATTGTAGCCACCGGATCGTTGCATATTGTTTCAGCTATTTTACGTTCTCTGAGGTCATGAACAACGCATCCACCAGTAATATTTTCGGGAATTTTTAGGTACCTGGCCTTTGACCAGATAAGTTTTTGGTCCACAGCCTCCAGTTTGAGAAAAGACAATTTTACATACTAGATGAACGGCTAAGTACGTTAATAACCTAATTACACGATTTTTAAATTACTATGCGGCAAAAAGAGAAAATAGAAGAGAAGAAAAGACGTCTTCATTGTTCACGTAGCTGGGAAAAAAAGAAGAAAATACTGCTCTTAACTATGAGAATCCATCAGAAGCTTTTCAAGATTTCATCCCAATACACGCAGTGGCCTCTCCGATTGAGATGGTAATTTTTTTATTTTTATTTTTTACTTTTTTCGTTTTTTCCCCACATTTTGGAGTTCGGTTCTCTGTTATTTGGCTTTTCAACTGGGCTTGTGAGTACAGGTCTTTTGCGAAGATAGGTGTTCTTAGATGTAACCAGAGTTCGCAGAAGGATTTTCTGTGTGTTATGAATTTCCGATCTGAGAACCCATTGTTGTTGATCATAGGGTTCTTAGCACTTTCAAGTGAAAACCCATGTTTCGTGCACCGAGGGTTCTCAGTTCTAAGACGGGACCTCAGATCTGAATTCAATCTGAGATCATTGTTATGTCTCGAACCCTACCTTTTGTGAAAGACGGATTCTCATACCTGACATGGGTGCTCAGGCTTGTTCAAATCAGAGAACCCGTGTAAGGTCTGAGAACCTGTCTTTCGCGAAGAGAAGAGTTCTCAGAACCTACACGGATTCTCATATTTGAGTTCAAATCTGAGACCTCGTCTTAGGGCTGAGAACCGGACACAAATGCTAAAACAACATGACATGTTAAACCCTGACTTGACTGACTACGACTTCCCTTTTGAATTTATGTTAGTTTTATTGATCCACAACTTGCTTATATGATGACTTCGAGTACAAAGTTGTCTTCATTGAACAATACGTGGAAGTCTATGCCCGCATTTGTTATTTCCTGAACGAGGTTGAGCTTCGGGAAATAGCGGTCTCACAATTCCGTTAGGGATATGCCGTAGGAATGTCATATGCGGAGTAGACGATATATGGCTTTTGTATTTATTTATCATTCTTTTAATATGTTTCGAATAATGTGAAAATTTTATTTGTGTATTAAATGCATTGTTGTTCGTTTTTTCGTTAATTGAGTTTTTTACTTGGCGTCTGGTAAAACAATAAAGGAATAAAATACGTATGTTGCGAGTTAAGTCACTGATTCTTGATGGGCACGAGAGAGAGAAAAGGCACCAGTGGACTCAAACCTCGAGCATATAAATAGTCCATAAGCCTAAGGCTCTAGTTGAGTGTTAGATGACCAAGTAAGGTTTATTTATCAACGACTTATAATGAATCTTCCACTCATTCACTTGAGAAGTCGAAGTCATGATATTGGTACCAAATTCAATCATGTGGTTGCTAGTATTGGACCTTGACTCACAAGCTTACAATCACATTATTACTCGAGGAGCGTCAATGATCGGCGATTTACTAGTAGTCTGCATAAACTTTAGACCTAAAGAGGCATTGACGGAGATGACTTCAGAGCCTTGACTTGTCACTAGTTTGCTAGACTCAAACTGTTATTACATGGATCAATGGTGAAATGCAATCTTGATAACGATTTGTGATTGCTGGTCCTAGATTGCTGCGTACCAATTCACAATTTTAAGTAATCAGGATACGTGTCCTATGAGAACTTGGACTGAAAATTACAAAATCATTGGACAAGGTAGATAACTAACTCATATGGCGACATAGAGGACATTTTGGTAGTTTGCCAAGTCTCGATTATCTTAGAGTGGAGTTAGTGAATTTGATATACACCATGACTCTCACTCGACCAAAACACATGAAAATTTTATACGTAGGACAATAATCTACAATTTTGTGGAATTTGCGAAGAGAAATTCGTGTTAAAGTCGGGATAAGTCCGGTACCACGGGATTGACCAGGTGAATACAGGACTCTTGGATTCCTCCTTTGCTGATTGAGACGAACCTAGAGAGTCGGGCTTAAAATGATCATCAATGTAGTAACGATTTGGAGAGAACAAGCAATTGAGCCTTAACCGGTCTTGGGCCGCAATACCGAACGAGTTGGACCAAAGTCGGACTTTGTTGAAAGCTAGCGTCCAGCTTTGAGTAGGACTAAGTGCTTGATTAAGACCTAAGCGTAAAAATGGAATTAACCTAGGCGTTTTTCCAAAGTTGCATCTTGGGTGAATTTCGAAAATAATATATTTAAAATATATTTGATATGATGAGATATAATTAGAATAATATTTTAAAATTTTCCCTTGGGATTTTTGAAAAAAAATGGGCTAGGTTTTTTGAAAATTATGCTATAAATAAAAAGATAATATAATATATAAATATCAAATCATATCTTAACTTGGTAAAAATATCTTTTAAGCTATTGGAGAGAGAATAGACAATAATATATCTCTCCTCCCCAAGATATGCCTTGTGCGAAATCTACATGCCTTGAGACATAAGATTTTGTCAATCTCCTTATAAGTAAAGGAGCCCTACTCAATTTCCACACACGAGAAAACGTAACGAATAACACAACGAGCCAAAACGCAATTTTTGAGCCTATGCAACTCAAAATTATCTTAATCCAACGGACATCGTTTTTCTAGCCATCCTTGAAGAGGGGAGCGATGAAGATACACCGAGAGCCAGGCATGACGATCTAGAGGAAAGAAACAACGTTCGTGTTCAATCAATGAGAAGAAAATGACAGGGAGTTGCCTCGCTACGAGGGTAATCTCTTCGGGTTCGACTCAAAATTTATGTGCTACGTGCGTTTATTAAATTTGACATTTCTAATCCGAGCTAACGAGGGTAAACGGGGAACCAAAGATTTTATTTTACTCCGCACTGTACCCGTATCAACACGGATTGGGTACAAATGATGTTTCCCGATAAATTCGGCCACGGGTGCAGGAAACTTCAAAAATCAATCATACCAATTAATTTGCTTTTTGATTAAGATGCCAAAGGCGATCAATAATTGTAAAGAAATGTGGATGATCATCTAGCAAACCCCACTCTGGTTTCCATAAAGGAGTACTACTGATCACAGATCTCAAATGCTCCTCCCATATTCCCGAGGTGAACGAGACGACGAACTTATAGGGTCACCACTTCTTGTGAAATGATCCAATCCAGCTATCCGACTTAGAGAGTCAAATAGTTGAATTAGGTATGCTACTGAAGAATTCAACATTGAGAAGGTGAATTCGGCAATTTTCTACTTTGTCATGTCTGTCCTCCTACCTCGTCGAACGAAGAAGAATCTCCTCGTGAGAACGTTCGTTATGTCGTTGGTTGAAGACTTGCCGACGTGGAACCAATATCCACGGGCACCGTGACTTTCGAGGAGGTATTAACCTCGTTGAAACGGGGTATGTTATGGAGGAAGACGACTCTCTGGAGCGACAAAGTCGGGGTGATAGCGACCGCATTAATTGTTGCGTCAGTGGATTATATATCCACTTCAGGTAATATAAATTCAAAACATTTTATGTTTGTTCATTTTCAACAAACCCTAACTATATGTACTATAAAATATCAGATACTAGCATATGAATGTATACCTTGAATCGTGTCTCGATTTGCCTGTCGTATAGAAGTAGGCATTGATGCGATTCCACGTATTTGCCGATGGCGAACAACAGAGTTGAGTAAGAAGGCATCTCCGAAGCCATGCATGATTACTCGTGACGCACTCCAATCCAAAGTATTCGAATTGTTGGTTCCTACTGCGGAAGAGATGAAGGGCGAGTATTACGCCAACCCGAATTTTAGAGGTGAAGAGGCCAAAGATGTGGTAGACCACGCCACATCCTTACTCGAGCAAGGACTAATTGTAGCGTGTGTCTCGGAGTTGCCATTTCCACCATCTTCAAAAATTCCGCACGATTTGTTTTGGAGATTTTGCGTATAACGATCGATACGGTCTCGCCGTCCACAGTCTTTGCATTGGTTGGAGCAACATCAATTTACTTCCTCGTGCATCCGCTCCATCGCCTCATCATCATCATTTTGTATCCTCGCCTCACCATCATCATTTTGTATCCTCGCCTCACCATCATTGCAATCCCTGACCCCATCTTACAACCATCGCCAATCCCCGCCTGGGTGGTTTCCCACGTTCGAACAAGACATATGTAACAAGCTTGATGCGTTGAGAGACTATTAGAACCAGCAACGTGTGAGCGATCAATGGGCGGCTGATAGTCACAATTATTAATTCTTACAAAGTATAGAGCGGTTGCAGTCAATGATTGGCGACATGAAGAGGGGTTTTATTATGGATACTACGACATGCAAAAAACATTTCCAACGATCAACATCGCGCCTACTATAATTATTCAGCCGCCTTTGATCAATACGATGACTATAGTCAATATTCAGGCGGCTATATCAATGGTCGATGGATGCACCCCAAGAAGAAGGACCCATGGCGGAGGCGCCCGCATGAGAAGGACTCGTGGTGAAGGTGGAGCTACGAGAAAGACACTTGGTGAAGGTGCACCTACGAGAAGGACACGTGGCAGAGGAGCCCCCACAAGAAGAAAACCTGGCGGCGGAGCCCCCACAAGAAGGAACCATGGCGGAGGGGCCTCCGCGCGACAAAGGGAAAGACGTTCTCCACCTTGACATGAGAATGCCTAATGTCCAACATAGGCAAAGAACCGTCCAAAGGAACCCGTCCACCATAGGTGACGATTATATTTCTATTTTGCAACACGTCGATGGATGCATGAAGGGATTTATCGGCATCTGATGTTTGTTAATTATGTTAACATCGACATGGATGAGGCAGATAGACTTTGATCATGGTGCAATACCTCATCTTGCAAACTATCTTGTGGGCATTAAAGACAATTGGGGGTCTGTTTGTTGGAGAACTCCCAACGGGCAGCCTCGAGGCTCGTATGAGCACGAGGCCGGGTGCATCGCAGCAGAAGGAAGGTCATCGAGGGGCTCGATCCATTTTTAAATTTCCCGATGGACCATCCCGGTGATTAGATGCACATCAACTTTGCAGCTTGGCGTCCAACATTAATACGTACCATACGTAAATGTGAAAGAGTCGAGCTATTCGTTAGCTTTGGAGCCGATAGATATAACTCGATCTCTCCTTAGCTCCAACTCTCGATCCGGTTGATCTTGGCAAACTAGATCTTGCACTCGATTGCTTTGGCTTTGCCTCGATCGGTCCTTTCTCTAGTTTCGTGTTTGCGTTCGCAGCTTGTTCAAAGTTCTTTTAGCTTGACATCACCTTGATTAAGCTTATATTGATCATGATCGTCACTGTCACGAGCTCACACCTAGTTTGGAATTACCTCAATCGCACCTAGCTCGTATCTCGTCAAGTTCGATTGAACTTGAATATGCTCTTATCTCGAACTTGGCTTGAAACCGCAACTGGCTTAAATGATCTCCTAAATTACACCAAGCTCGCCCGGGGACACCATCACGCATGCGTTTCTCGGTCACCATCTAGATCGCCATGCCAACCTCGAGAGAATCTCACAAGTTTCAACCCAACCTTTGGATGACTATAGTTGGGGAGTTTGGAGAGGAGACGTGTGTGTGAATTACTTGGGGTAATTTTCGTCCAAGGTGTTCTAATGAGTAGCGATAAAAAATTGCATGTTACGAGGTAGAGTCATTTACACTAATACCCCTAGTCAAACTTTTCACATAGGAGCATGTACACCCTATGAGCTCACATTTCCATGTTAGAACCTTCTAGATGGTGGACTACTTAGTGTTGGGCTATAATAAATTACTGGCCCATTTTTAATAGAGGCTCTTTAATGAGTCCATAAACTAGTGATGACCAAGTCTACTTTAATTGGCAAAGTCAAATGAGTTAACTAAAGGCAAATCCTAATTTTCGCTAACATTAAACAAAGAACTTGAACCATCTAAGTTGTATTTCCATGACAAATCCTAAATACTTAACTCACGGACCGAGCTCAATCCTGAATTGGTTCGGTCGTAACAAAATTCCTTTCTATTGATATTATCTCAATGATACTTTTTAAGCCCGACTTTCTAGTTTCGTCTCAACTGGATCCGAGAGCCCATATTCATCTAGCCAATCCCATGCTATCGGAAAGATTTCCTTAGAACGAATGTGATCCAATTAATTCTAGCGAACCAATATAAATAATTGCCAAACACGTATAGACCCTTCATGGTATGTCTCAATCTAGTGGGAGTCATGATGTACGTCAAACTCACTAAACGCGATGATATGATAGAATTCCGATGGACAAAATTACTAAACTAACCTCAAGAGTCTCATGCGAGTTAGTCTTTATGATTCGGCCAAAAACTTAATAATTTCTCATCCACGTTTCCCATAGTAAACTTGTCTTACTTGCAAGATTGTGAATCCCTCACGACAAGCAAAGCCCGATTATTACCATTTGTTATTAAGGCCGCCTATCGCTACCGATCCATGTTCGACCCCGAACAATGTGGGCCTAGTAAAACTAGTGACAAGCCAAGCCTTCGAAGTTAAACCCGTCCGTTTTAGTCTAAGGTCCAAAACATATTTTTCCATACTTGATGCACCAGCAACTCCGAGTTGAGGGCAGGTCATCTTTCAATGGCCAGTGTTCATTGCATAGAATATGTGTGTGCGGGGGTTTCAAACATCTTGTTAGATCCTATTTGTTCTGTTTTGTTATCTCTTGTCTTTATTGTATATTAGTAGTCTTGGGCTAGATTATAAATAGCCATAGTTATAGGACTACATAGAAATACACCACATAGCTTGTGGTATATATACATGTAATTAGAGCTTTACATGTAATAAACTTGTAACGAAAATTCATTAAAGGAAATACAACGAAAATTCCCGAGATTAAGTTATAGAGAGAAGTGAGTAAAAACTCGAGGGCTAAAAACATCTTTCTCTCTTTAAGCTTAACGTGCGAAGATCACCAACACATTTCCGGAACTTCTGGTAATCTTCGAACGATCTTCGCGATATTCGATTGTAGGTTGGATTACGGGTATCCTACAATTGGTATTAGAGCTACTTCGTTAAAATTTTGATTAGGCTTTAACGTTTCGATCAAATTTTTGAGTTCGGAAATTTTGATGCGCGATTTATCTCGAACTGTTCTAACGGAATTTTTTGACTTGATTTTTTCAAAATTTGACTTGTTTTGGTTTGATTAAGCTTTGATCAAGTGTTTAACGTATCTGAGTCATAATTCAATCTCTCGAACTTATATCTTTAAAGAATTTTGAAATCCGACTTAAGATCTTCATCGCGACATTTAAAGTGTTCATCGCGATATTGCTGTTATTCGAGCTTAATCGAGTATTTTTGACGTGAAAATTAAGCTTCCGATTGATTACCCGAACCAAATTTTCAAGTCTAAGTGTTTTTTGATCGGTTGAAAAAGTCTTGGTATTTCCCAAAAAAGTTTTCGATGCACACATTGTATCGAAAAGTAGTATTGCGGAGTCAAAATATCGAAAACATATATACTGAAAACTTAAGTTTTTGGTACCAGAAGTTTTCGATACAGTAATAAAAGTTGTCAGTAGTAAAAGGTTTTTGGTACCCCCAGTTTTTTATACTAAAAAGTTTTCGATACGAAAAAGTTTTCGGTACCCAAGTTTTCGATACTTAAGTTTTCGAGAACCCAAGTTTTGATACTTAAGTTTTCGACAACCCCGAGTTTTTATACTTAAATTTTCGATAAATCAAGTCTTCGATAAACAAAAACTTTTCGATACAAAAACTTTTTCGGTACCCACATTTCTCGATTCTAAACTTTTTGGTACCCAAACTTTTCGACACTACCCAATTTTTCGGTATATAAGTTTCCACAGAAACATACGTTTCGATATCTGAAGTTTTCGATAATCCAAGTTTTTGATATCTCTACTTTTTTACCCCAAGTTTTCGATAAACATACTTTTCGATCCCAAAAGTTCGTCACTTTTCGACTTCGAAAAATTTTCGATTCACAGGTTAGAGCCGAAAATTACTTTTCGATCCTAAACAAATTTTCCGAAAACAAATTTGATACTTACAAAATTATATTCTCGATTAGCTACTTCTTTAAATACCAATCCAAAACCTCACGACAAAGATCCACATCAAACAAAGAAAGCAAATATGGATGCTTACTCCATGGGCAATGATGTTAGACCACGGATCATAAGGAGAAGTGGATACACTGTTGAAAAAGCCCTCTTGAACTTTCTTGAATAAAGGAACAAGCATCGGGAATACTTGAATCTATCTTCGAGGGACATGCTCAATATTGGGTAACCTTACAAGGTGCACCCAACAACGTCCCTCCCATTGTCGAGACTCGACAACTAAAAGCACCCGCGGAATATACTGACGCGGAGAAGCAAAGGGCACGAGCCGATCTCGTGGCAAAGACTTACTTGCTCCAGGACATACTGAATGAAATCTACATGAAAATTGATAGCATATCCACAGCCAAGGAGATGTGGGACGAAATACACAAAATGACGCAAAGAACGGAGGTGGGTGTCAAAGCAAAGAAAGCATCCTCACGGCGTATGACGGTTTCAAAGCCAAAGGTGGTGAGGACCTCCACGACACCTACCAAAGATTTCTCACTCTCCTCAACGAGATGAGTAAAATCAACGTCTTCAAAACCAACATGGAGACAAAAATCCGATTCCTTTCATCCCTTACCCCCGAATAAAAGAAGATTGCCATCCAAGTTCGCCAAACAAAGGACATTGATGACATGGACGTCCATGCTATGTTCGACAACCTTGCCTAACACATGAAAGATATGTTGAAAGCCCTAAAAGATGCTAAAGGGAAATCCACGGTGGACCCCCTTTCTCTAGTCACGAAACTAGGACAAAAAAAGTCGTTCAAGAAGGCGTTTATCGTGCCTAGCTCCTCGGACGAAGAAAACCTGATCCGACTCGTATGCGAACATGAAAGGAGTTTCGCATGCAATCGGTGCTCATGACAAAGATGATGAGCAAGAAAGTTTTTAAAAAGTCCTCATCTTCGTCGAACAAGCAAAGGACTTCTAGCTCGAGGTCACGAGACAAGGGCCCCAAGATATCCAAGCCCAAGAACCCCCAGAAGGACATGAAGTTCTACAATTGTGGCAAGCTTGGCACCGGGCCAAAGATTGTTTCCCCTCAAAGAAGAAAGACATGAACTACTACGCCAAGAAGCTTCAACTCTCAAAGAAAAAAGAAGCGATCGCATCTCTTATGGCCGAGCAAGACCATTGGCTCGAGGACACCACCAAAAGCGAGACGGAGAATCTCGCACTTATGGCCAACGTAGAGAATGGCTCGGAGGGCGAATCGAACGCATTGGACAACGAGTTGTTGACCTCCGAACTCTCTCCAACCTTGACTTAGCCGAAAACTTACGTCCTTTACAAGATTTCTCTAAAATGCGCATAGAATTTAGGATCATAAAAGAGCTAAATGTTAGTTTAAAAAGATAATGAAGGTGTCTTAAGATCTATATTAGAAGAAAACACTTATACTAGCTTGTGATTAGACTTGGCTCATGACTAAGCCACGAAACTAGAATGTACGCTAGATACCTTAGAAGGAAAAATCAAAGAGCTTACCGGAAGCTTAAGTGTCGTGGAAGTAGAGCGAAATGAAGGCGTATGTCGTCATAACGCATTAGTCAAGGAACACAAGAAACTTTACTCAAAGGTTTAAAGTTTCGAGGATATTTTTGCTAAAAGGAGTCAAACGGAACAAACCATAATCAGCCAAAGGATATTGCAATTTTATAATCCTAAAAAGGGCTTGGGATTTCAAAATCCAAGTAATTTAAAGAAAGTAGATGTTCTATAATTTTACGACATCCAATACATGGGTTTAGGGCTAGCCAAGCTAATGCCCTTCACCGAAGCATGGAAATCAATGCTCATAAGGATGAAAAACGTAAAAATAAAGCTTTGGCTGAAATCCATATGATTATACGGAATTTAACGAGACTTAGAAGACAAGAGTCATTCTCGTGTCTTCAAACTACAATTTAATTCCGATACCCCCCAGTAAACCCGTGCCTAATAAAGATGAAAATTCCGATTTTAAAAATCTTAAAGCCAATATTCCAAATATCATTCCGAAAATTGCCAATTTAACTTCTTCTTTGAAAAAAAGACAAGATTTTCAAACGGGAAAACAAGCACTTTTAGAAGAAATTTCACTACTTAAGAAAATTTCAAGTTGAAGCATGGTGTGTTCTACTTCTTCACATAAAACACCCTCTAAAGACATTAAGAACATAGGGAAGAAGAAATTAGTTCCTAAGACGACTTCTTCTACTTCTACTAACTCTCTATCTACTCCTTCTAAAAGCAACGCCGTCAGTAGAGGACAAAAATAGAGAAGGGCACTTCCTCTTCCAGTAGCTTTAGAAATAAACCTACTAAGTCCTCACCTTCGATTCAAGTGTCCGTCATGTATCTAGTGATAATAGAACACTTGTTCTCCAAATAAAAAGGAATATCCTCATGCTCAAAGTGATATTACTTTACAAGATGTTCAACATTCTAGGTGTTCTTATCTGTATCTAAAACACAAAAAATAAGACACAAAAGAAAGTAAAAAAGTGGATTCCAAAGAAAGAATCCATAAAAACAAGAAAACCCACTGAAGTACCTTCAAATGTAACTCAAAAGTGGGTCACTAAGAATAATCTCAATCAAACTACAGAGATATCAAAGGTGCAACAAGCTTGGGTCCCAAAAATATCTTCTCCAAAGAAGAAATCAGTTTGGGTACCTAAGTCTCCCCCACCTAAAGTGAACCTGCAATGGGTTCCTAAGCCGGTAGCTATGCTAAATAACTCATTGCTTTGGCTACTGCGTGGGATTATTATCGGTGCTAACACCGACTTCTGCAAATAATGAAGGATCCATCCTACAATGGGTACCAAATTCTATTTCATTCCTTTTGCATATCCATCATGTGTGGTATCTAGAATCTGGTTGCTCCACACACATGACGGGAAACAAAGAACTGTTGAGCAACTATATCGAACATTACAATGGAAAAGTCGGCAACAACAACTCAGCCCCTGTTCTAGGCTCCAGAGATATTATTCTGGGCTACATTAGCTATCGAGATGTCTCTTACGTCGAGGGCTTGAAGCACAATCTTTTCAGTATCAGACAATTGTGTGATAAGGATCTCGAAGTGCAATTCTGAGACGAAAAGTGCTGGGTCATGAACGACAAGAAGCAAGAACTTCTTACAGGTTCCCGCCAATCTAACCTGTAAACGGTAGATTTAAAGACCGTCAAACCCTAGTCGACGGTCTGTCTCATGTCAAAGACGTCGATGCAACAAAGCTCGCTATGGCATCAACGACTCTCGCATCACAACTTCAAAAATTTAAGCAAGCTCCATTCCAAAAAGTTGGTTACCGGTCTCCCGAGCCTTCAATACCAGAAAGGACATCAATGTTTGGCTTGTGAACTCGTAAAGATGAAGCGAGCGTCCCACAAGACTAAACAAATAGCCTCTACTTCTCAACAATTGAGCTACTCCTCATGGATTTGTGTGGACCGGTGAGAACTCAAAGCATCAACAGTCGAAAGTACTTACTAGTCATCTGGACGATTATTCTCGCTACACGTGGATGAAGTTTCTTCGAAAGAAGGACGCGACACCCGATTTGATATAATCTTTTGTGAAGACGACTCAAAATTTGTTGCAGAAATCCATTCAAGTGATACGAACGGATAATGAGACCGAGCTCAAGAATAATCGACTTGCCTCCTTCTATCAATCACAAGAAATCTCCCAAACAATTCTCGGCCGCTAAGACACCACAACAAAACGGGGTAATCGAACGGAAAAGTAGGACTTGGTCGAGGCCGCTCGTGCAATGCTAATACACTTCGGGCTTCCTCACTTCCTATGGGTTGAAGCTATAAGTACGACTTGCTTCACGCAAAATCATATGAGCATTGACAAACGCTTCGAAAAGACTCCGTACGAGCTCATCAATGAAAGGTTGCCGAATATCTTATTTCTAAGGGTCTTTGGATGCAAGTGTTTCGTCGCTAATGATAGAGACGGTCAAATCAAATTTGACCCCAAAGCCCTCGAAGCGGTCTTTCTTGCCTACTCTTCTACTTCTATACCTAGTCTACATCAAATCACAACGCCTCGTAATGGTAAGCATCAACGTCACCTTTACTGATTTGATGGACTTTGTTGTTTGTTCGAAACCCGTGCTTAACAACAAATTGGCTTATGAGCATAGCGGTTCATGTTAGATATAAATAGTGTCTAATGTATTTTCATATCTTTGTCTTGTAATTTTATTTATTAAGTGAACTAGATTGTATTTTGTAGGTTCTAGTGTTTTATTTGTTGTGATGGACTTTTTAGGGGCCCAAATATCTTATACCTAATTAAGGGTATAAATACTAAACTCATACACTTTTACCAATAAGAATCTCTATTATGCATGTTGCTAAAGAGAGAAAAGCACGCACGAACACATACTTACGGTATTTAGGAATATACATTCGATTATTCACCATTCTTGTATGTTCGTTAGGTTGATTCTGGCCCTACAAGTGGTATCATCATAGCGTGACAGATTGAAACTGTTTTTACGTTTGGATTTGAGATAGTTATTGCTGGGTTTATCGCATTTTTGAGTTTGTGATCTTCTTTGAATGTTCTTCAACTTTTTCGAGTGATTTTTGAGCAATTTTGATCTCGTCTAGTATTATAGGATTTATTCTGGAATCTCTGTGAAAGAACCCAGAAATTTTTCATCAAGTTTGAGAAAGTTTCGAGATAATATGTGTTTAGAAAATTATCGCAAAACATTTTCGCGAAGTTACGAAAATCGTCACGAAAATCGATTTTCGCAAGAACTGAAATTTTTGGTGTCACTTTCGTAATTTTATGTATCTAAAATTATTTTCGCAACTCACTGCGAAAAACGATTTTTGCAACAACTTAAAATTACCAAGGATATTTCCATAATTTCAGTATTAAATTTTTGCAACAAGATTTTCGCAACTCCAAAAATTTTTGAACTCTAATTTTCGAAACGCAATTTTCGCCACTCGATTTTCGTAACTGATTTTTGCAACTCGGTTTTCGTAACTCGATTTTCGCAACACGACTTTCTACGTGATTTTCGAAACGAATTTTGGGACTTTAAGTTTTTTGAAACCAAAATTTCGATAAACTCTCAAACATAAAATAATCCAAACTCTTCTTATTCAAACAACCCTAACTCCTTCACGTCAAACGATCAAAACCTAATACTCATCATAAATGGACACGTCGCGATAAGAAGTGACATAAGGTCACCCGTGCTCAGACGCAGTGAATACTCCGTATGACGGAACAAGTTCCTCAATTTCCTTGAATCCTAGGACCACGGGATTCTTGTCTCCCTTAACAAAGGACCCGCCCAATTCTAGGCGACCATTCCTGGCGATGCTACCACGGACCCTCCGGTACCCCCAAATAGAGTACTCAAAACACCATCGGAGTACATAGATGCTGAAAAGCTAAGAAAGAAAGCGGACCTCCTAGCTAAGACATACATGCTCCAAGCCATCCCGAACGACATCTACGTTCAGTTCGATGCTCTTTCCACCGCAAAAGAGATGTGGGATGAGATCCATAGAAAGATGCATGGATGGAGCTCGAAATCAATGCCAAGATGCCAAACACACTCGCTGCCTCCGATGCATTGGCGAAGCCAAGGGAAGAGCTCAGAGACACATATAGAAGATTCATCATCCAAGTGAATGAAATGAAGAAGATCAACGTTCATAGATCAAACTTGGAGCTGAATATCCAATTGCTCAATTCACTGCTGCCAGAATGGAAGAGAATTGCCACCTTGATCCGACAAAACAAAGATATTCGTAATCGACATCCACAGTGTCTTCGAGAGCTCTCACAACATGCCACTCGCCTTAGTAATAGACAACCGATCCAAGAGAAGCACAAAATCCTCCAAGGAGAAGTCGGTGAAACTCCCTAGTTCCTCAGATGAAGACAGCTCCGGATCCGACTCCGATACTGAGTTCAGAGATTTTGAGAAGCTGATGACCCTTATGAAGAAGCTAATGAAAAAGAAATTCTTCTAAAGGAAGTCATCGTCATCTGCCAACAAACAAAGGACATCTTCTAGCTCTCGTCAGCCACCAATAGTTCGCTAACAGGCCGAACACAAGAGTGCCACCGAGCCCTTGAAGTGCTATAACTGTGGCGAGTTAGGGCAGTGGGCAAGGAAGTTCTATCTCCCAAAGAAGAAGGCTGAAGACTACTAGAACATGAAGCTCCAACTGATCAAGCAGAAGAAGTCTGGTGTGGCTCTATTGGCAGAGCAAGACCACTGACTTGAAGACACCTCGGACATTGAGCCCGAGAACGTCGCACAGATGGCTTTCGTCGAGCGAGCCGAGGCGGAAGCTGAAAGCAAGGAGCCTGAGGTCTCGGACAAGGAGGAAGATGGATCGTCTGCTGGGAAGGAGGTAGACTCTACTGACCTTAACGACTTTCGAAAACTTCAACTGAAATATAAAGCGTTCCGTAAAGAATGTAAATGCGTTAAGTCACTAGAAAGTAGGCTAGCTGAGATCATTTTAGCTAATGCCCAAGAAAAGGTCACCGCCTTAAAAGCTGGTTTATCTAAATCTGAGGCTAAAGTTAGTGCTTTGACCACAAGTCGTAATGCCTCTGAGCAAGCCAAAAGTGCATGTATTGATCACAAAAAGATTATAGAGAACTTGGAAGTTAGGTTAAAAACTAACAACCAAAGGTTGCTCGAAACTTAAGAGAGTAATGCACTCTCAACTGTCAGCTAGAAGTTGCACAAGAGAGAGTTTCGAGTTGTGACGCACAAATAGAAAAGCTCAAAGCCCAAGTTCTCGAGCTCACTACTAGTTGGAAAACTTGTGAAATTAGCGAATAACCAAAACAAAAGAGTACAACCTCATGAATGAGGAACGTAAGCAATTATGCTCTAAGATCGAAAGTCTAGAGGATATTCTTACAAAAAGAGGACAAGCAGTTCAAACCATCTTCTTAAACAAGCCGAAAGACACGAGACTTAATAATCTACGGACGGCTTCGGATACACGGAACCTCGCGAGGTCCATAAGAAGACATCCTCCTTACCACTTTATGCCGTTAGATTTCTTGAGCTAAATATGCCTCATCTAATGCCATTCATGGGAGCATCTAAAATAGATGCTCTCGAGAAGGAAAAATGAGATGGAAAAGTAAGGGGCAAAATCCCGTTTGACACGCAGAATTGAATGGTAGGTACAAAATAAGGGAAATTCTTTTGTCTACGGACTATCTACCAATCTGCACACCCTTTACCGAAGCCACTCCCGTCGATAAAGAATCTTATGACAAGGAGAAACAGAGCACTTCAAGTGCCTACATTCCAGCGATAATCCAAGAGATTACGAATTTGCGCTTAACCTTAGAGTCAAAATGTAATAACTTTCAGGCAAAAAAGGAGAAACTACTTAATAGAATCTCCTCACTTTAAAAGGTCTCCAACACGAACGAAGCTTCGACCTCAAAATATGTGCCACTAGTTAGATCTCCAAAGGAACCCCCCACTCTAGCTTGAAAGCTAGAAAAGAAGGTCGGAACTCGCAAAAATGACTCGACTAACTCATCTTTATGTGTGTCCACAGGCAAGAACCTAAGTAGGAATGGGGAAGGGAAAGCCACGGGACTCAAAAGGAGGACGCTGATTTCTTTTCTAAAAAGAAGAAGATACCCTTATCTTTTGTTCCCTTCTTTTACGTCTAAATCAAATTCATGTAGAAAAATTTGTTCATGTATTTCAGACCGTGTTGCTATTTCTCTTCTTTACTTTTGAAGTTTGGGCATAAGCATTACAAGTCCTATGATTGTCGTTGTGACTCAAATGTTATTAATTCTCGTCATAGAAATATAACTCTTAAAAAGGACAAAAAATACCTTCTCCTAGGAAGTCAAGTTCTAAAAAGGAAGAATGCACGTCAAAAGAGTCAAAGCGCAGTAAAACTAAGGCCAAGGCTAAAGTGTTAGAAACTAGACAAATATGGATGACCAAACATGAATTTGCATCAACCATTAAGCAATGTTATACACTATGAATTATAAAGATATGGGTTCCTAAATCAGAAACAACGTCAAGTAAAATGTCAGAAACTGACTTAAATACCAAATCTCCAAATAGTGCATGCAAAGCATCTTATGCAAACAAGGGAAGATCCGTCCTTAACGGGGTACCTAAATCTCGTTAATATGTTTTGCAGATCCATCATGTGTGGTACCTTGATTCTGTTTGCTCCACACACATGATTGGAAGAAAAGAGCTGATGAGCAACTACACCGAAAGATTCGGTGAAAAAGTGCGTTTCAGGAACAATCACTCCGCTCTCATTCTTGGACATGGCGACCTCGTCCATGACAACCTCACTATCAAGGATGTCTTGTAAGTCGACCGTCTCAGCCTTAACCTCTTCAGCATCGGGCAATTCTACGGAAACCTGGCACAGATGATGACGATTACCAGCGTTGAAGTATCACAAGGAGCACATGTGCACCGTTTGTGAGATGGGAAGATGACGCGAGCGTCCCACGAGCCAAAACAATTAGCCTCAACCTCTCGCATACTTGAACTACTACACATGGATCTATGTGATCCGATGAGAGTTGAGAGCATCAACGGACGCAAGTATGTCCTCGTGATTGTGGACGACTTCTCTCTCTATACGTGGACAAGATTCATACAAACGAAGGCCAAGACTCATGACTTCATCATCGCTTTTGTGAAGCAGACTCAGAATCTGTTGGGGTGCAATATCCGAGTCATCCGCACGGATAATGTCACCGAGTTCAAGAACAATCTACTCTGTAACTTCAACCAACAACATAGAATTTCCCAACAATTCTCTGCTGCTAAGACTTCACAAGAAAATGGAGTAGTGGAAGCTGCTCGCACGATGCTAATCCACTCGAGCCTTCCACACTTCTTATGGGCAGAAGTCGTCAACACAGCTTGCTTCACCCAAAATATGACTAGCATTCACAAACGCTTTGGGAAGACTCCGTATGAACACATCAACCAAAGAATTCCAATATCCTATAAATACGGCCTCGAACACTTTATTATCGAACTTTCCTCGATCTTCTCTATTGTTTGCAACGCACTTGCATTCATGTGGATGCAAACGCAACCATGGGACTACGGGTTTGATATAAATAACATACCTATCTATAATGACTCTAAGAGTGCAATAGCTATATCATGCAATCATGTACACCACTCACGCACCAAACACATAGACATTAGGTATCACTTTATAAAGGATAACGTGGAAAAAGGGACAATTGACATGTATATTATTTGCATCGAGTTATAGCTTGTCAACTTATTTACAAAGGCTTTGGATGAAAAACGCTTCCACTTCCTCTTTTTTAAGTTAGACATATTGAACCTCGACTCTTGATAAATTGTGCATCACGAATCTTTTATATCGTAAATTTTATACTTACATGTTTATATTTAGGGGGAGTAACTTCTAGAAAATCGAAGGGGAGTAATAATTATTCAATTAAGGGGAGTACCTTTAATTGTTTAAAATGGAGCATTTTATGATTTTAATATTTTTACTATTAAATGGAGTACCTTTAGAAGGGGGGGGTGGGGGTTTAGAGATTTTACAATGATTTTAATATTTTTACTATTATCTTATTCTTAAATGCTATAATACTTATTCTGAATATTATTTTATATTTAAAATTTATAATAAAATCTTAAAATTTATCTGCTTCTTACTTGAAAACACTTAGAATGTTTTTTGAATGACTTTTCCCACCACTCCATTTTCGCAAATTGGGATTTTCACGGCCATATATTAAAAAAGGTTCCGCAAACCTCTCACTTACGAAAATTAGCACTTGCGAAAATCCAATTGCGAAAACTCATACGCAAACCCTCAAACTCCGGAATACCCAAAACTCTAAAATCCGTCAGATTTTGTTTTCGCCAAATTAAAGGTAGCTAACCCAAAAATATCTATGTTTTTTATGATTTCGCATCGATTACACTCAAAATCCACCTCGATTTCATATGTTTTAATCATTTATTATTGATTTTTGAACCCCCATCTTTTTGCAAAAATCGTCCTTAAAAAGTTTCTTCGAATTAGGGCCTAATTTGAGCTTTAATCGTGTTTTTGAGCTTCAGTTAATCCTTAATCGAAGTTCTTTGTTAATGTTTTTTAAGAATTTCGCAAATTTTTGTTAAGATTTGATTTTCGCAACGAAAGCTAGGTTTCGGTGTTTTAAAAGTTGTCGTTTCGGAAATCACCGATTTTTGCAAGTCAGTGCGAAAATCGGCAAGACAATGCGAAAACCCCAACTTTTGCAAGCCACTGCAGAAACCCCCGATTTTCACAAGCCGCTTCGAAAATCTCCCAATTTCTCACCTTACTTTTTGAAAAATCATTTTCGCTATCCCTTAGAAAATATTTGAACTCAAACTTTCAAAAATCTGATTTTCGCAAACTTAGAAATTTTCAACCGCAAATACTTTCGAAATGTTCACATTTTTGCAAGACATACAGAAAGCTCATATTTTCGAAACGAATACTTAGAAAAATTTTCAAACTTAACCATTCCGAAAACCCAATTTTCTCAATATAGACTTAGAAATTTTTCGAATGCAAACACTTACGAAACACGATTTTCGAACCAACACTTAGATAATTCGTCCAACGCAAGAAGTAGTTTCCAAACCCGATTTGCACTATCATACCTGGAAAATTTTTGAAACCAACTTACTTTCGAAAATATGTCCTTAGCATCGTAAAATTACTTAAACGACTTCGAAAATCATATGGCTAAAACTCATAAAATACCCCAGTGCTTTTGAAAGTCATCACCAAAAACTTATGGTTTTATAATAACATAAAACCCCCTCGTGGTTTAGTTAACTTTTCACATTCTCCCCATTCTCAGGGGGTTTCGTGATCTATTTTCTAAACCATAAGGGGTATGATGATATGTTTTCTAAACCATAAGGGACTGTCTCGACGTTTACAAACCACAAGGTAGTAACGTGATTTTCAGTTTAATCACATGGGGTATAGATGAGTTTAACCCAATCATATTAACACAAAATTAATATATAGAAAACCGCAAGCAACGCATAAACACCCGGGACGTGGAATATTAAAAATCTCTACAATAAATCTAAAATAACTAAAAACACAAAATTGGACCTTTGATGACTAATAATTCTATCTCTTGTCCACATTTCAGAATCAAAGGCATCATCCTCAAACTCAGTCTACCCACACGAGAAGTGGTTGTTGATCAAAGAGAACAACTTCGGCATCGAGCTAACAACCTTCAAATGCAAGGACGAGGTAGTGATCGCCATTCTCCGAGGTCACCATCTCTGGGCGGCTTTCACACTCAGTGCTCAAGTTCCCGAAGTATATCTCCAACAGTTCTGGGGTACACTCACAAGGAGACACCCAAACTCAAATATGTCATTGAAGGCACTCTCAACTCAACAACAGTGATTCTCAATAAGACAATTCTCCGAAGAGTACTCCGATTACCAATGCACCAAACATATGAGCCCCTGCTCCCCAACGTAGAACTGCTACAAGACCTCAGACGCATCGGATATGCCACCAAATTGAAGATGCTCTCGAGCTATCATCTGGGCGACATCCCTCACCCCTGGAGGACATTGTCGGGCTCGTAAACAAGTGTCTGTTACCCAAACATACTGGGTTTGACAGAGGAAATGTCAACGTTCTAAATATCTACCATGTAATAATCTTCGGTCGGAACGTTTACTTTGCATAATTAATATGGAACGACCTTCTGGACCAGATCGAAATAAGAGACAAGCCCAAGAAGGATCAAGTCGTTCAATACATATGGTGGCTCTCACTCCTAATAGACTATTTTATGACGGACCTCCAAGAATACCCACGATCACCAAATGCGAAGACTACTCGGAACTGCCCCTGAAGTACTTCCACAAGGCAAAGGAGAACACCTGAGTGCCCCACCCTTAACCAACGCCGATCCCAGAAACTCTTATACACTTTGCGGACCAGACGGATAAAGTGATTGCAGCCTACCATCTTGAGAACAACATCCCCGCTCCCACGGCTCCGATAGATCCAGCCGAGCCCAATCCCGGAGCACCCTCGAGTGAATGTGAGGGTCTTGAACGTTCACCATCCGTGGATTCCTCCGAAGCAACCCAATCGGAGGACGAAGTGCGTCTCATCCTTGATGCATCGGGCACTCGCCGCGAGGCACGATACAAACAAGGCAATGGCCAACCTGCCTTCTCGTCGGTGCCATCCACAGATGCCACCGAAACCACCACAGCCCGGACAAGCCCCATAGGTTTAGGAGTCGATTTGTTCGACTCCCGAGTAGAATCCGCGACATCTTGTCCACCGGCGCACACTACACCCTTACCCGCCCACTCCTCTGTCTCCCAAGAGATAGAGGTTTCAATAACATCACAACGGGACCACATCTACTATCACCGCTTTTTTCGGAGGCAAGCAAGGCAGGAGATATTGAACAAGGTGGTTCACAGCCCCTGACCACCGCCCCTTCCTTGTTCACGATAAGTCATGTGCGCACACTGCCTGTATTCTTCCCACCCTTTAGGACACATACACCTTTCACTATAGGTCTGATTGACCTAAAAGGAACTTCCATAGACGTATCAATTATGGATGTTGTTTGAGGATTGGAAGGAAGTCCCACCGCATCAACATCAACAACAACAACGGTCCCGGTCACCCCACCAACGAGCGTGATGTCAATGGGAAGCTTCAGTGGCCCCGATTTGGTGATACCCCCCGCAGGTCTAAGTGCACCTGCAACAACGGTCGTAGTGACACTCCCCCCAATAGTGTCACAAGGATCGACTTGCAGTCTTGCCAAAGTAAGTGCATGTCACGCGTCGATTGCCTACCCCAACGTTGTCACAACGGAACAACTAAGTGGCTCCGGTAGGTTATCGCCCCCGTTCGTCACGAATGAGGCTTTTTCCCAATCTTTCAAAGAGGCCGTCGACGCATTTGTCCAGTCCCTCGAAGAAAATATCTTGGGACAAATGCGTACGATGCTTGAATCCGCCTTACGGGACAAAAGCAAAGCTCACGTGATGGATGTACTACCACCACCCCTACCACCACCACCAACTTCCCCACCACAACCTGCACACCAACTAGACTCAACCACAATGCCCATTCACCAACTACACGACATATTAATCTCCCGACTTCTCGTCATCGACAATAGAACGCCAGCCAAGCAGAAACTTTACAAATGCCTTATCTATGACCCCGACTCACCACCACCAGCCACCTGCCGCAAAGAAAGCTCCCGCCCCAAACAACGCCACGACAATCCTGACGATCAGGATTGTCCTGAGGAGGAGAAGAGGCAGAAGACAAAAAAGGGCGGCCGTAGACTAGGAAGAGGGAAGACTCCAACCCATGGAGCGGGTACCTCTTCATCTAACCCACCACCTTCATCATCTCCTCAACAACAACCACCTCACCAAACAGCCACCCAAATACCACAAACATTACCACAAACCACTACCCAAAAAGTCCAAACAACCACCACTACCCATCAGCTCTCCTCCGGGGATTTCCACCCCCACCTGTACATTGACAAATACATACTGGAGGAGGAGTGGCAGCGCAGAACGGAGACCGAAGAAGAGATCCGTCTGCGCTTAGATCATATAAGATTCTATCTATAAAATCTCACGACGGACTTCTCAATTGCTCCAGAAGAAGAAGAGGAAGGAGAAGACCATGAGAGGGAAATGCCTGAGCTCCCAAAACTGCCCAACCTACGAGTCAACGAGCCACCGAACCTGAGCAAAAGCACGGTGCTGATCGAGACTCCCTAGGAGAACATTAGAATCATAGCTCCTTTCCTCAAGATTATTATCCCAGAATCTGGAGGTGTCTTGACAAAATCAAGCCTACCGACGAGCTAACCATCAGAGACATCACACACTTGAAGAATACGAGGCGAGGTTTCGGCCACTGTTTGATGCTCTCTCTGTTGACCACCAAACGGGGGCCAACTCTAGAGCAGCTAAAGGCTAGAGAAAAGGCAAAGCCCCAACAGACATCGACGAAGTGGAGTACACCTACGATAGATATCTCACTCCCGTCTTCTTCGTTATCAGAGCGGATGGCTCAAATGACCAGATTCTAGAGGCTGAACTTCCCGACCTTCGTTTGGACAAAATCACCAACTTGTACGGTATTTACGGAAAATTCATTCTGAGGAACTAAAGGTATCGGGAGGGGTTCAACGCTTTGACGCGGTACATGCTAACGCGAATCAAATATCACTCCGCCGAAGACTTTCAGATCGCCATAGAGAGCAATATGAAGAAAGTCAACATGGCACAACCTCAGACATGCACAAAAGAGACAAAGAACTACCCCGAGAACCACATCTTCACTCACCCTGAGCTGGGAGTCACATACTACAATCCCAGGGAGAAGAAGACACATGTATTTGTGCTCTGAGAAATATCCAAGTTCTCGGACGCTTTAATGATAATCAGACAAAAGCTTCAAACGCGTCGTGACTCGCTGGGACTCGGGAATTAGTCCAAGGACCTCAATGTAGCAGAAGGCCCTACACTTGACACTATCGTAGAGAAGATACACCACCGGCTGGACCTACGAAACATCAGAAAATACGAGGTCACTCTAGGAATACGTAAGTCCTTCGCCCAAAAAGAAAAAAGAAAGAAGACAAGACAAACTCAAAAACGCACGAATTGAAGATTGGACACTAAGGGGGAAAGTGTTAGATCTAAACAGTGTCCAATGTATTTTTATATTGCCTTGTAATTTTATTTATTAAGTGAACTAGATTCTATTTTGTAAAGTCTAGTATTTTATTTGTTGTAATGGACGTTTTAGGGGCGTTAGTATTTTATACCTAATTAAGGGTATAAATACTAAAATCGCACAATTTTACCAATAAGAATCAATATTGAAATTCACGCCGCAACTGTGCCTTGACAGAGAAAAACACGCACGAACACACACTTAAGGTATTTAGGGAAAAGACATTTAATTCTCCACCATTCTTGTTGTTCGTTAGGTTGATTATGGCCCTACAGTTCAAACTCGTGCCATAAGGCAAATTGGCTCTTGAAGACATCACTTCATGACCCGCACCTCAAGGAAACTTGGCTCGCGAACAAGACCGTTTGGAACCCGATCTTATAGCTGTGTTGGCACAACGTCAACAAGTTTCTAAACAAGGAACGAATGCATCCGACTCAATAACTAAAGATTTGATGGACTTGGATCCCTCTTCGAACATTTTTATCAACGTTTTCAACCAGCACCCGCTACCTCTCATACATTTTGGGGTGATGCCCTTCTACTTCAATAGCATCGGAACCTCATGCGAAAGACGAAAACTCAAGTTATATACTTGCCGAAAATACTCTTAGCACCGACAATTCTACAACTTCAACCAGTTCCCCAATTGGTACGTCTTCAATTAGTACCACGCTAGCTATTGATGATAATACTACATGCATTATTCCAAATGTGTCGGAAGACGAGCACTCACTAAAAGGACAAGATTATATACAATCGTAAAAAATTATGTAAAGAATTCGATAATCGAAGATCTAAGGATGAAATACAATAAGATTAGTTTGAGCGAAAGTGTTTGCGATAATTTTCTTTCAAACTCATTCTTCGATTCACGTTAAGTTCAATTTCATAACTGAATTCGTAGCCCTAAGACATCCCATTAGGGCTTATTATATACCAGATACTTTGGTATATTTCAAACTAGTCCCTAAACTATGCTTATTTACAATTAAGCCGGAACTACTAATTTACATTATAAGACTAAGATAACATCACTTATTGAACACGATGAATGGTCCTAACAATCCCCCCCTTTGTCTTCAATTGTCTCTTGAGCGTTGGTCATCTTGTCTTGTTTTTTAAAAGATTCATTGAGTCCCAAAAATCTCCCATTTATGAGATTATTTATATAATCTCCTCTTTTGTCTTGTCTTGTGATCTCTTCGTTTTTTGAAGATCTTTAAGCTCGCCATGTCTTGATCTTCTCCCTTCTCGACATCGAATCTTCCTTCTAATCTTCTCTTGAAGCTCGTCTCGCAAATGTCAGAAGGTGTGTGAAGTTGTTAGCTGGATCTTGGAGAATTTCCCTTTGTGTGTAAATTATGTTGGAGAATCTCATCCTTTAATAATGACGAAGCTCCCCCTATTTTTGTTCAACCGTGTGTTGGGATTGAGGAATTCGATTTGATATTTGGAGAGGCGTACACGAGCGAAAATTTTGGTCACTGAAGCTCATGGTGTTCGCTTGATTCGACGACACTTGAGGATTTATTATTTCTGATCAATCCTTCACTTTCGTTGTGGTATTGCTCCCATTTTTAATAGTATTACTCCCCCTCATGATGATAGAGTTGGAGAGATCATCATGGCGATGTGTCAAAATGGGACATCGTCTGTGGCAAGAAGATTGCATCATCGTGACAAGGTGCTGGAGATAGTAGGCATCATAGGAACTCAGGTTCGGCAATAACCGCAATGGAGCCACAAAAGCGTTCCGTTACGAAATCGAGGTTACTTAGGCATCCCGTTAACATCAATCTTTGAGCTTTGCTTGTAGACGATGCCTTCATATAGTTTTTGTGTTGATGTTGTAACAACATGTTTTCTTTTTTATCCTCGAAGCATGTCTAAGAATGACATGTATACGGAAGTTCTAAATTGATCACAAAGACCAGGTGCTTTAAAAGTGTATGTATCCTACAAAATATTAAAAATATGGAAATATGAGGACACACTAGACTCGATGGCGCAAGGAAGTGTCGTGTGGGGCTAGTTACCACTTAATTCAATATCGCCACTTCTGAGTGAAGCAGTGATAGTACGCGTGGTCCCTTATGATGTATGAAACAATTGTCTTTTGTGAGATAGCCGGGGGGGGGGGTAAGGCTTGGATGTGCACGCGCCTTATACGGCGTCTTCTACCCGTGAGCTGATAAATCAACACCTGTACCTATGGAGGTGTGATCCGAATTATTTGTGAGATAAGGGAATTATGTATCTTCAAAAATTTCAAGCCATCATCGAAGTCTATCGCATTGTGTACGGATGATGTAAGATATGTGGCTATTCGTTTAAGATCGGAACTGAATCTCAGTGATGTTATGGGGTTGGATTCAATTGGATTTGAATTAATCATGGGAACGAGAATTTCATGCATCCGGTAGAACGTGGTGAGTGCTGCTTTGTTTGTGTCAGCAATCCGGAGCAGGTCGGTTGAAGTGAGCACCGAGGTGGTGTACGAAGCCACCCTCGCTTGATAGAAATTTTTCGAACTTGTAAGCTCGAGATTATTCCTTAGAGTTCGTCTCAAAATGTCGGAGGAAATATCAATTAAGCTTGGTGATGATGAGAGGTGAGGATTTTCCTTCTTTTGTATTTTTTTATTCATTTTTTTCTCTTTTTCTTTCTCTCTATTTTTTTTATAATATATATTTATTGGATTAGTGATATATGTATATACATATATATAAGCAAGGTATTCGGGTTAACGAGGTTAGCAGTATGGGGAGATTCTCGTGTTGTTTGGATTTTCGATATGAGGTGGTTTACGGGTTAAGGGTTCTCGATATTGTTGGTTTGCAATAAGGTTGTCGTGAAGTGGATTTTGGGTGTGTGGTTTGCGATAGAGGGATGCGGCTTAAGGTTTTCGAATGGAGTTTGTGGTAGGAAAGGTTTTCGGGTTAGGTTCGCAGGTCTATTTATTTTAATAAATAAAAAATCGAACAATATACCACAATAATCGGAAATTATATCTTAGTTATTTCTCCCCCTCAACCCGTGCTTCATAAGATAAATTGCTCGCCCTCAAAATATGTGTAGTAAGAGTTTTAAAAATATTACAAATCTCTTTTCCTCAATTCACGTGTTTAAAGTTTACTCCCCCTCAAAAATAAAATTGATGCTACCCTTTAAAAATATAAGAGTCGCTCCTCTTTAACAATAAAAGATTCGCTCCCCCAAAAATTAAGCGCATTTCTCCCTTAAAAAAATTCTTATGTAAAAAATAGTAGTTATCATATCCGTGCGTAATATGCATGTTGTATTCTTAAAGTTTTGAAAATGCATAGTTAAAATGTACCATTTTAAAAAATAGGTATTTCTCAATTCAGCATGTATGCGTACGGATTTTAAAATATTGAAGTTCTTTTAACATACACATAATTATAATATACATCTTTGATAGCATAGTTGTAGTTGTAGTTGTAGTTGTAGTTGAAAGCGTATTTATAGTTGAAAGCGTATTTGTAGTTGCTCACGGTGCTTACCTCGATCATGTATCGTCAAAGTTCCATACACGAGGGATGGGTGTGGTTGCTCGCATCGCTAACCAGTCATGTAGATGGAGCAACTCGAGATACCATACATGCAGAGAATCTGCAAAGTAGATTATCTGGACTTTGATACCCATTGTCGTATGGGTCCTCCCTTATTAGCAGTAAACGATTAAGCATATTTGATTCCGATTTGGATCTAAAACCATTCGTTATTGTATTCTTGGGAACCTAAATTCGGTTATCACTAGGTTGTTTAGTTGCTAACTTAGGAAATTAAATCTATTTTGCACTACCTATAGAGGTTTCTAGCTTAGAAACCCATTTTGGTTGAATCTTGCATGGAAGAGACATTTCAGCACGTGTGAATGTGTGACTAAAAGTAGAAGTTCTAAAAATTTACTCCTTAACCAGTCGTAAAAGATGTTTTTTCCGAATGCACCTGTACTGGATATTTCATATAGGAATACGAGCATATAGCATTGTAAGCATCATAAGAAGATGAATAGGATTTCCTACAAGAAGCATAAACATCATTCACATTATAATGATTAGAAGATGGAAAATGCTTCATAAACGAATAGTGTTTATAGAAGAGTTAGCATTTCCACGTCTAGAATTTCTAAGAAAATCATGAGAAAAGTCGTGAGAAGCACATGAGGAAGATGTTAGATCCTACCACACAGAGGGGTTGCCGACACCCAAAAAGCAACAACCCTCATTAATGAAGAAAATATAATAAAAAATATTATTAATATAATATTATAATATTATATTATATTAATAAAATAATAAAAGGTCCGTATTGATTGGCGACCGGGGAGATCATGGACGTTGGATTTGGATATGCTAAATAAGATGAAAACACCTATAAATAGACTGCAGTTCTTCAATTATTATCAACACAGATTCATTCGAGAATTACATTTGAGAGTGACGTAGTCGGAGTGACTTGTGAGGGTATCGGTTCTGGCAGAAACTGATAGGGTTCATCATCCACAGAGAGGTGTGAGGTAAAATACGAGTGATAAAAATCGTGAGGTAGTAAAAATTGAGTTCTAATTTTTATTGTAGTGAAGACTTTTCCGACTCGGCCGTGGTTTTTTCCTCTCCGCTAACAAAGGGTTTTCCACGTAAAACTTCTGGTGTCTTTCTTACTTTACGGTAATTTTATTTTTACCAGTGGTAGTTACTGTGCGGGTTCCACTAAAGTTACCTCGTGGGTCCCACTTTTTCCAATTGTTCTGTCGAGCCAATCCGAGATCAATTTCAGTTGCGGGGCCCTGACCACCGCGAGTCCCACCACCCTTCTCAACAAGTGGTATGAGACCAAGTTGGTATTGAGTATGCTTTGTGGTTGCAGCTGAGACTGATCTTTCACATCAGAAAAGATACTAAATAGGTTGCTGGTGGACTGACGGTCATGGAGAACGACAAAGGAATGATCAAGTTGACAGTAACGAATTACTCTATATGGAATTGAGGATGAGAGATTACCTTTATTGCAAAGACCTCCATGATCATATCAACGGATTCAAAAAAGCTGAATGTACGAAAGGGCGATGCATGGAAGAAGTTGCAAAGAAAGACGCTAGTTGCGATCCGCTAATGACTGGATATTAGCCTCTACAACCATGTTAGAAATGAGACGGACCCCGCTGAAACTCTGGAAGAAACTGGAGGGTATGTACGAGGTAACAAATGCGATGAGCAAAGTATTCATGATGCGAAAACTCATGAATATGAAGTTGAACGAGAGACGATCCGTTGCTAAACAACTGAATGAGTTTGAAGCAACTGAATGAGTTTGAAGGTCTGGTGACTCAACTTACAAGTACTGGTCTAGTCCTTGATGTTGAGACACAAGCATGTCTACTACTGAGATCTCTACTTGAGAGTTGGATACGTTGGTGCTATCGCTTACAGCCTCAGCACAAAACGGTAACATAACGATGGATATGGTGAAGAATAGACTGTACAATGAAGAACTGCGACGGAAGGATGCTGCCAATATAAGTACAGGAAATCAGACCCTTGTCACGGAGAATAGGGGTAGGAGCAAGAGTAGAGGTCCGAAAGGATACGACAAGTCAAAAGCTAGATCCAAGTCCATAGAGATGAAGAAGTGCTAGCATTGTAGACAAATCGGCCACTTACAAAGAAATTGTAGGCTTCTCAACGGAAAACAAAAATAAGACGATGACAAGAACACATCTGCAATCGCCTCAAACCATGATGGAGAGGTTACGCTGCTGAATGAATCAAATTGTTGTCATGCTGCAGATACAAACACTGAGTGGGTAGTGGACTCTGGGACCGCCTACCATTGTGTTCCAAGGCGTGAATACTTCTCCACTTATAAGGCGGGAAACTTTGGCACTAGCAAGATGAGTAACCAAAGTGTTTCTGAAATTCTGGGAATCGGTAATTATCCAAACAAACGTGGATTACACATTAAGGCTGAAAGATGTGCGGCATATTCCTGATCTTCGTCTCAACTTGATTTATGTGAAGGTGCTGGACAACGAAGGATTCTACAATGACATGGGTGGTAGCAACTGGAAACTCACCGAAGGATCATTGGTGGTAGCGAGAGGAAATTTATGATGCTCGATGTACAAGACGCACGCGGTGATATGTGCTAACCAACTGAACGCATTTGAAGATGGTGCTTCTCCGAATTTGTGCCATAGACGGCTGGTGCATGTAGGTGAGAAGATGTTGAATATCTTGCCTGGAAAGTCTTTCATACCAGTAGCCAAGGGAAAGCGCTAAACCCCTGCGATTATTGTATATTTGGAAAACACATGGAGTTTCATTCGCGAAGAATTCGACACGATGAATGAAGAAGTTGGAGTTGGTACACTCCGATGTATGTGAACCCATGGAAGTCGAACCTCTGGGAGGCAGTAAATATTTTTTGACCTTCATCGATGATGCTTCTCATAAGACCTTGGTGTATCTGTTGCAGATGGAAGATCAGGTGTTCTATTATTTTAAGAAGTTCCATGCGATGGTGGAAAGAGAGACATGAATGCCACTAGAGTTTCTACGCATAAATAATGGTGGTGAATATATCTGTCGAGAGTTCAGAGATTATTAGATCAAGGCATAAGGCATGGGAAGACAATTTATGGTACTCAGCAGAATGGTATCACAGAGAGGATGAATCGAACCATTATGGAGAGAGTCTGATCGATGCTCAAAATGGCTAACATATCTAAGTCATTTTGGGGTGGAGGTGTCAACACTGAAGTCTACAGTATCAACCGACTACCTTCATCGGCGTCGGATTTTGATATTCCAGATAAGGTGTGAATCGGTAAAGACATTTCATCTTCGCACTTGAGAGTGTTTGGATGCATGGCATTCATGCATGTACCAAAGGAACAAAGATCGAAGCTTGATGATAAATCGAATCCTTGCATCTTTGTTGGGTACGGAAACGAGGAATTCGGCTACACACTTTGGGATACAAAGAAGAAGGTTGTTCGGAGTTGCGATGTAGTGTTCCATGAGCACGAGACCATGGGAGAGTCATATGTGGATATGACCAAATCCATATGTGGCAGTGTTGACGATTATACACCACCCAACATTCTACACGACGATGCCACAGAGGAAGGAATGCAGCAATTAGAACCTGAACCGGTAGAGTCAGACACCAGAGATGATGAACCAGATGTAGATGAACATATTGAAGTCTTGAGCAAGGGAGCCTCCAGAAGCACTTGAACCTCAGCTGAGAAGGTCAACGAGAGAAGGTCAACGAGAGAACGTCAACTATCTACTAGGTAACCGAGTTCTTATTATATTTTGATTACTGATGAGGGGGACCCAGAGATCTTCCAGGAAGTACAATCTTGCAAGGACAAAGATTGGTAGATTAAGGTCATGCAAGAGCAGATGGATTCTCTGAAGAAGAATGAGACGTACGAGTTAGTTCGATTGCCGACAGGTTAGAAGACACTCAAGAATAGCCTAGTGTACAAATTTAAGAAGGATGATGACAAGCTGCTCAGATACAAGGCTCGACTGGTGGTCAAAGGTTTCACTCAGAAGTAGGGGATCGACTTTGACGAGATTTTTTCACTGGTTGTGAAGATGAGTTCAATCAGAGTCATACTTGGACTACTTGCTACCATGGATCTTGAAATAGAGCAACT
This sequence comes from Linderniella brevidens, assembly GCA_004919715.1. NCBI lineage: Eukaryota > Viridiplantae > Streptophyta > Magnoliopsida > Lamiales > Linderniaceae > Linderniella > Linderniella brevidens. The sequence continues at coordinate 13,855,952 of SWDC01000148.1, forward strand.
CGACGTGAAGACTGCATTCTTGCATGGTGATCTTGATGAAGAGATATATATGGAACAACCAGAAGGGTTCGAGGTTAGAGGTAAAGAGGACATGGTCGGTCAGTTGAAGAAAAACTTGTACGGTCTGAAACAAGCTCCACGGCAGTGGTACAAGAAGTTTGATTCGTTCATGGTGCACCAAGAGTTTAAAAGAACTGATGCAGATCCTTGTGTATATTTCCGTAGATACCCTAACAGTAAGTTTATCGTTCTTCTCCTATATTTTGATGATTTGTTAGTTGTCGGACAATATGCAAAGATGTAGCAGGTTGAAGAGATATTTGTTAAAGACATTTGACATGAAGGATTTGGGATCGGCAAGGCGGATTCTTGATATGGATATTACCCGAGAAAGGAAAGCTCCGAAGTTGTGGCTATCATTGGAGCATTATATTGAACGAGTTATAGAGAGGTTCAATATGAAAAGTGCTAAGCCAGTTCGCACGCCACTTGCCACGCACTTTTGCGAAAGAAATCTAGTCCATGATTAGATGAAGCCGGAGAAGAGGTGACAGACATTCGATATTCATCAGCGGTCAGATGTTTGATCTAGGCCATGGTGTGTACGAGGCTAGATATCGCTCATGCAGTTGGCGTTGTGAGTCCAATTGGGAATTAGTAAAGTGGATCTTGAGGTACCTTAGAGGAACTTCCAAATTATGTCCAACATTTGGAAGTTGTAAATGTGTTCTTACAGGCTATACAATTGCTGATATGGCTGGTGATCTCGACAGTAGAAAGACAACGTCAGGATACATATTTACATTCTAAGGGGAAGCCATCTCAAGGCAGTCGAGGTTACAGAAGTGTGTTTCTTTATCAACTATTGAAGTGGAGTACGTTCCAGCAACCGAAGACGGAAATGAAATGCTTTTGTTGAAGAGATTCCTTCATGAGTTGGGCATTCAGAATGAGGAATATATAATATTTTGCGACAATCAAAGTGAGTTGGACCCGAACAAGAATTCTATGTATCATTCGTGAACGAAACATATCGATGCTTGCTATCATTGACTCAGACTGACTATTGAGGAGAAAGCGTTCAAATTGCAGAAGATCCACACATGCAAGAATGTTGTAGACATCCTCACGAAGGCCATTCCCCAGGAGAAGACATAGTTCTTTGTGGGACTCATTGGGATGGGTTATCGCTGAGGCGGTAAAAGTTCTCCCCCGTAAATGATGAATGCGGCTGCAGGGGGAGAAGTGTTAGATCCAGCCACACAGAGGGTACCGACACCCAACAAGCAACAACTCTCATTAATGAAGAAAATAAAATAATATCATTAATATAATATTATAATATTATTTTATATATCTAATGAAATAATGAAAGGTCCGTATTGATTGGAGAAGCGGCGAGATCCTGGACGGACCAAATGAGCTGAAGACATCTATAAGTAGACTCCAGTTCTCCAGTTATTATCCACACAGATTCATTCGAGAATTACATTTGAGAGTGAAGCAGTCCGAGTGTATTGTGAGGGTTCCACATCCATAGAGAGATGTGAGGTAAAATACGAGTGATAAAAATCGTGAGGTAGTAAAAATTGAGTTTTGATTTGTTTACTATTGTGAAGATTTTGCCGACTCGGCCGTGATTTTTCCCTCTTCTTTAACAGAGGGTTTTCCACGTAAAACTTCTTGTGTCTTTCTTACTTTACGATGATTTTATTTTTTACCGTGGTACTTATTGTGCGTGTCCCACCAAAGTTACCTCGTGGGTCTCACTTTTCCCGATCGTTCTACCGAGCATATCCGGGACCGATTTCCGCTGCGGGGACCACTGACCACCGCGGGGCTCACCAACCTTTGCAACAAAAGAAGTCTATTTGCTAGAGCTTGAAAAGTTTTTAGAGGCTTTCTTATTTGGACTAGGAGAGAAAGGAAATTGTTCCTTACTTTTGGAAATTATAGTAGTTTTTCCTCTCTCCATTTTGAGTTTCATTTGTTCCCAAGACATTCGTTTATCTCATCTTTTATTTATCGTTTTAGTCAACATTGACTTAGAATGAGTGTTCCTTTTATGTTTAGAACTAGAAGGTGTTCAAATATCGCTAGACACATGGCGAGCACTAGAATTAGAGGGCGGTGACATAGTATGTTTATTTGTATAGCTACTAGAAGAGGAAATGCCATTTCTCTCTTTCCATCCTTTACTTACGGCTTTAACTGTAGGAGGAGTAGATAGAGAGTCAGAAGTAGAAGTGGGGTAGTCTTAGGAACTCATTTCTTCTTTCCTATTTTCTTAATTTCTGTAGGGGGAAAATAAAGAGAAGAAGTTGAAGCCGTGTTTGACGTTAAAATTTCCTTAACTAAAGAATTTTACTATAAAAGTTTTTGTTTTTTCCTTGAAAATCTCTTCTTTCTTTTTCCAAAGAAGAGTTTAAATTTGCAATTTTCTGAATAATTCTTTGGAATATAGTAAGACATAGCTTTTTAATTTTCAAGATCGAAATTTTTATTCTTAATGGTTCACTAGGGGGTATGGGAATTGAAGTGTATTCAGAAGACAAGGAGATTACTCTTGTCTTGTAATTTTCGTACAATTCCCTATAATCGTACGTAATTTCAGTCGTTTCTTTCTTTTTCCGTTTGTCATTTTATCCCGGATGCTCCGGTGAAGGGCATAAGTCTGATTAGATCTAAATTCATGTATCTAATGTCGTTGAATTGCATGACATCTACTTTCTTTAGATTACATTAATTTTTAAATCTCAGGCCCTATTTCGGATTATAAAATCTTGTGCCCTTTGGCTGAATTAAAAATATTGTTTGCTCCGTCTGACCCCTTCTAGCAAGGATGTCATCGAGACTTATAATCTTCGAGTACAATTGCTTGCGTTCCACAACAAGATCGTTATATCGGCATAAGCCTTCGTTGCGCTCGACTTCTACGACTTCTAGGCTTCTGTTTAGCTCTTTTATTTTCCCTTCTAAGTTCTCTACCTTAGATTATAGTGTCTTGACGTTGTCACGTGTCATGTTTAGTTACAAATTAGCAGAAGCATATTTTTCTCGTATATCATATAAGACACCTTGGTTATTTTCTAATCTCTTCTAGTTATTTTATAGTCTTATCTTTGCTCACGGAGTAAACATACTTATTTTCTTTATTGGTTGGATGTGTGATTGTTGGCACATTTTGTGGATTTGAATATAATGAAAAAATATTCGAATAGTAAAGGAATAGGTATCGAAAAGTTTTTGAATAAAGTGTAAATATCGAAAACCTTCGGACTGAAAAGTATAGTATCGATAGGGTCGAAAAGTTTAAGTATAAAAAATTTGAGTATACCGAAAACTTTTATACCGAGAAGTGTATTTATCGAAAACTTTTGTTATCGTCGAAAAATATTGGAAAGTGTAGAAAATTTTAGGTATTTTTCGAAAACTTTTTGGTATGTACAAAAAAGTTTTAAATTGGTATCGAATACTTCGAGAATTTACCTAAACTTTTTCTGTAATGTGCCGAGGACTTTCAAAATTTTAATAATTGGCTTTTCGGAAATCCGTATCGAAAAACTATATGTTATTGAAAATTGTGGTATTCTACAAATTTGTGATAACTAGGATCGAAAAGTGTAGTTTTGAAGGTTTAGCTTTGCGACATCTATGGTTTTCGATAACATAGTATATCATACATCAAACTTTTTGATATATGTTGTATCGAAAAATTGTGCAGAGAAGTGAGTGTCACAAACTGTGTGCCGAGAACTATTTATGTGCTGAATTAAGCGTTTCGATTTGTGTTTTAAGACGGGAATTCGGTCGACAAGAATTTCGATCAATTTTTGACGTGGTTCTCGACTCGCAAACGGTAGACAACAATGTTGACAGGGATTTCGATGGGAAAGTTTTCGAAAAGAGCTTCGACGGGATTTCGACGGGAATTTTGTCGGTGACATCGAGGGGATCTCGACGGGAAAGTGTCGAGCAGTGTTTCGACGGGAATTTCATCGGCGAATTCGATGCAATCTTGGTCGACTGTGTTTTCGAGTGTGATTTCGACGGGTTTCGATATTATGCTCTGTGCCGCAAAGTATTATAATATCGTGAAGTTCTATGTATGCTGCAAAGTTGTGTGTCACAAAGTGCTTTTCCGAGAAAAGCTATGTACCGCAATGACAAACTATTTTGCGATTTTCGATCTATAACACAAAATCAGTCAAATTAAGTACGGGTTATCGATCAAAATATATATAATTGTGATTAGAAACACTCGATTAACCAAAAATCAGCAAAATAGGTCGAATATTTTAAAACTATGATGGAATCGCGAAGAACATGTTCTATCATACTTCAAAATTCACAAAAACCATTGATTTAATTGATCGAAACTCAGCTCAGATTAGTGTTAAACACTCAATTAAACCTTAAAAACAACAAATTATAATGGAATTTGAGAAATCAAACAGAAAAAAAAAGTTGGAGTCGCGTGCGATATTCACGAAATTACGAACACAAATTCGATCAAAATTTCAGCAAATTGATTCAAATCCGAACACATTCGTCTCTGGTACCAATTTAAAGTACCAGATTATATCTAAACATAACGAATCATGTGAAGAAGTCAATATTTGAAGATCTTAGGATAATTACAGTAAGATTAGTTTGAGTGGAAGCGTTCGCGATAATTCTCTTTCAAACTCGTTCTTCGACCACGTTAAGCTCAATTTCATGATTAAATGAATTCTTAGCCCGAATACATCCCATTAGTGCTTATTGTATAGCAAATACTTTTGTATATTTACAAAGTAGTCCCTAAACTATGCTTTATTTACAATTAGGCCCGAACTACTAATACATCAGAAGACTAAGATAACGTCATTATTGAACACAATAAATGGTCCTAACATTCACCGTTAGAATTTGAAGATATGTCTCTAAATTGTACTATGGTACATCATCTACCTGACAAAACATGATTTGAGGGGGAGCAAGTGCTATAAATTTGAGGGGGAGCTATTTCTTTAAAAGGAAGAAAATTTTCCTTTACTTAAAGCGATAATTTTTTGGGGGAGAAAATGTGTTTAAGATTGACGGCGAGAAAACGTGTATAAGAATGAGGGGAACAACATATATATATTTTTTGAAAAGAAATTACATAATAGCCTATAAATCGTAGCACACTACTTTAGCATTTTTTAAAGTGGAAAAGCAGCACAAGTTATATTAATATATTCTTTCTCCCTTGCCGTGAGCTTCCTCTTGCAGCAACTCAAGATCTTCCAGTCAAGCTCCATGTATATGATCCTTGCAATGTCATCTTTCACATTTTCTCCTAGAGCATGCCTTCTACGGTTTCGTTCCTGCCAAATGTGATATACTATCGCGGCAAAACATGCAACAATAATGTTGTGCACCATATCTCGTTTACATCCAGCCCGCTTGATCCAGTTGCACCACTTATCAAACTTTATAGGAACGTCATGCAGGCCAAGCCATCTACACACCCGTTGAACTACCTGTTGACTGTAAATGCAAGAGAAAAACAGGTGGTCAAGTGTCTCTTCCTCTCCAGCACAAAGGCAACAGACGTTGTTGGAGATATTAATCCCCCATTTTGCAAGTCTGTCCAAGGTTAGTAGTCTGTTCCGAAGCATTATCCATATTATAAAAGAGTGCTTAGGTTGATTGAGTCTATTCCAGACAACCTTACAAAATGGAAATAAGGAATGATCTCCCTTCAACCAAGTGAAACCCGAGGTGACAGTGTAGACTCCATTGCTCGAAGGTGTCCATTTTCCACCAGCATATCCATATCTGAAACGCTCCTTTATGCGGTGTAACTTCCTCTAATGCTAGCGACAATCAACTTTCCTCTTTGAGGTAGATAATATTCACCCATTTGATCCATAGAGAATCTTTTTGATACTGATATCCCATATATGCATACCTCCTAGGGCCACGTTCCACACCACACAATCCTTTAGATTCAGGACCCCTGCTTTTTTGGTCTACAAACATCATTCCAATTCACCAGTGGTGTACATCTACCATTCTCATTCTTGCCCCAAAGGTTGTCCTTGCATAAGAGGTCCACTTGCTTCGATACAGCTTTCGGGTGTAGAAATATAGACCCTCGGAAGCCATGTGTTGCAAGTAGAACAGAGTTCACCAGACAAACTCTACCCGCATATGACTAATTCCTTGATGACTAACACCTTATTCCACTTGCTATTTTCTCCACCAGAGCTTGGCAATCTCTAAAACTCCACTTTGGAGGAGAGATGAGCATTCCAAGGTATCTCATTGGGTACTTTCCCAGCTGAAATCCAGTATCATTAACAATCCCGGCTGCCACTTCCTTGGATACCCCCGCTATATAGATATTGGACTTTTGCTAATTAGCATCCAAACCAGACATCTCTCTGAAATGAATGAGTACCTCATTAACCACTCCTCTTGATCCTTTGCAGAAATCATTAAGTCATCAGCAAAGCAAAGATTTACCAGATTTATATGCTTACATAATGGATGAAATCTAAACTCCTTCACGGTGGAAGACAATATGAGTTTTCTTGTTAGAAGCTTCATAATAATAACAAAAGCAGAGGAGATAAAGGATCTCCTTATCTTAAGCCTTTAGCCCCTTTAATTCTGCCTCCTGAAACCCCGTCACAGTAATGGAATAAGTCACTTTAGAAATACACTCCATGATCCAGTGAATAAAGGGAACTTTAGTTGGCACAACCAATTCCTTAGAAAAGTCCAGCTTATAGTGTCTTAGGCCTTCCTTAAGTCCACTTTCATCAATATTCTGGACGATGTATTCTTTCTTTTGTAAAGTCTGAGTAGATCTTGCACCAACAACACGTTACGCAGAATAGATCTTTCTGCCACAAAAGTTGTCTGGTTTGCATTGATGAGCCGGTGCAGTAGTACCTTGATGCGATTGCACATGAGCTTAGGGACACATTTATAAATGGTATTACAACACGCAATTGGTCTGAAGTCTTGGGTTGAAAAAAGGGTATATGTCTTTGGGAAAGAAATAAGGCTGTACAATTCATTTCTGCAAGCATACTTCCCTTCTCAAAAAATTCCAACACAGCATCACTAACTTCAACTCCCATCACTGCCCATGAGTGCAAAACGAATCCACTGTTGTATCTATCCGGACCAGGGGCATCATCTTCGTGTATGGATTTCAACATAGACAGGACTTCACCTCTTTCAAAAGGCTTGATGAGAGCAAGTTGGCCAGCCAACGTCAGCCTGTAACCTTGAGCTGCCATTCTCTCATCAAACTCCTCCTTAACTGGATCACCGTTCCCCATAATGTTATGGTAATATGCAATAAAGAGCGGCAGAATTTCACAACCATCCGAGATAGTGGTCCCCTCTTCTCTTTGGATGGAAGTCACCATGTTCTTATAAGCCCTCTGCTTGATGACACTATGAAAATAATTGGTATTTTGATCCCCCCGCTGTATCCATCAGAGCTTGGCTTTTTGTTTTAGAAATGTGGTAGTTGCTGCATTAAAGAAACTATATTCTGTCCTCATGTTTTTCTCATTTATCATCAGCTCTTCATTTAGCAGGTCAGAGTACAGGGCAAGCTGGACTTCCTCAAGTTTGTAACTAACAATATCAGTATGATTTATCACATCCGCAAATATAGTTCTATTAAGAGCTTTCAGAGGCTGCCTCAGTTGTTTAAGTTTGGTCACAAAATTAAACATTTTAGTCCCTCTTTGATTCGGGTTCCAGTTAGTGGAAACTGTCTCCAGGAACTTTGGGGCCGAACACCGCATGTTAAAGAATTTGAATGGCCTCTTTGTAGTTTGGGTACATCCTACTTTCCTTTAATCCGAAGCACCATCACTAAGCAATAATGCCTCCAACTCAAAAAAATTCGATTCCAATGACATGTTAGCAAATGCGCAGTCCATCCGGCTCCAGATTCTTTTATCTCCATCCTGCCTATTAGACCATGTGAACTGGCAGCCTCTTTTCCTCACCTCATCCAACTGACACCTATAAAGACATTCATTGAAGTCCATAAATTCAGCAGCTGAGGTCGGGGTACCTCCCATCCTATCCTCAAACTTCCTGATGTTGTTAAAATCCCCGCAGAGTAGCCATGGCTCCTGAATATTTCCACTAATGGTTGTCAAGCTATCCCAAAGTTTCATTCTTGAACCAGCATCATTGTGACCATAGACACAGGTAGCTAGTGCCACATACCTCTGATTCTCTGACATCCTAAGATGGATGTGTTGATCAGACATATCAAGAACTTCCATCTCCACACCCTCTCTCCATGCTACCAATATTCTACCATTTGGGTGGGCATTCATGTTATTACATGATTTCCATCCCTGGAAAATTTAATTGATAGCTTCCTTCATATGTCCCACCTTTATTTTTTTTTTTCGAGTACGCACATCACCTTTATTTGATGTTTATTACAAAACAGAGAGATATCCCTCTGCTTGGCAGGGGCATTAAGCCCCCGAACATTCCACATGGAGCATCTATCCATTATTAAAGACAGCGACCCTCTTCTTAGAAGGGTGTGTCTTTTTGGAATTTTCAGGCCCCACAGGTCTGCTCAAGTTACTATTGCCCCGCACGCACCGATGTATCTCCTCATTAGGCGTATCTAGGACCACAGTCCTTCTCAATCTCATATTTCCATCAACCTTTTGCTACACATCTGCCATAGGAGCAGTAACCACTGTATGATCATCAGTCTTAGGAACCGGATCATGGACTTCAACTCCCCCTCCAACAGTTGAGTTTGAGTGTACATTCTGTTTAGCTTTCCAGACCTTCTTCACCTCTTTTTTACATACCCCTGCTTCATGCCCATATTTATCACAATTACTACACAGAACAGGTTTCAATTCATCTACAATTTTTTGTTCCAATAGCTATCCCTGTTCATTCAAGAATTGGATGCCTTATTGGGAGGTATGTTGGTCAATTTCTACAAGGATTCGAGCAAAATGAATTCTCTCACGCTTCCTTGTAAAGTCATCCGTTATGACAAGCCTCCCACCCAAGCTAGCAAGTCTACTCAGAGTTCTTTCCCCTCAATATTTAAGATCCACTTGTGGCAATTGGATCCATATACGTACACTGTCAACCCCGATCTTCTTTAGTTGGGTATCCTTCAACCAAGGGGATAGAATGACAGGTTTCCTATGAATGTGGATTATCTATGTTTGTAGAACCCGATCACGCACATCTACACAGTCAAACCTAGCCACGAAGAGTCCCGCATGCACTTGCCATACATTTGGAGACCCAGCTTTCCCCATTTCCGTTTTAAAAAACAATCCATAGCACCAAAAGAGGGTTGGAACCTAGCACATAGCAAAGGAGGGTTGGAACCCAACACATAGCAAAGGAAGGCCGATTTCCAATATTCAAGTTCCTCCATAATCTCATCAGCCTCAATAATGCCAATCTCCTGACCACTATCAGTAATCGGTTCTATAAACTCCAACCTATTATCCTGATTTTGAATCAGATTAGCATTAAATTTCAGCCAAGGACTAGATTGCTCTCGTTCAGCTTTCTTGTTTTGTGATTTCCGCCCCATCGATTCAGCAATCGTTGGCCAAACCTCTCCATCTCGTACAATCAAGTTCCCAACGCACTGTTCTATCGGTGGATTCACACAACCCTGGGGAATAGGGGTGTGTTCATTATTTTTTTGTTCCAGACTCCTGTGATACATGTTTTCGATCACTTATTTCTGTCGAAGTGTGTACGCTAACAACGGTAGGAGAAGACGTCGCTGTGGTGGCCGGCGTGATCCTTTGTTTAGAATTTTTTTGATACGTTACTCTTTCCGGTTCTCAAAATTTTGATACGTTAATCTTGGGTTTTTGGTCCCAATTTTAAGGTTTTCAAAGCTTAAACTTGCGTAAAAATTGTTTCTGCAAAAAAATCATTGTTTAAGCTCATTTTGAGGTTGATTTTGAATATGTGTTCGAAGTTTTTTTTCGGGATTAGGTTTATCGAAAACATGTTTGTATCAAAACACATTTTTTCCACCATAATACACGAAAACCTTAAATACAAATAACTCATCGTGGGTTGAGCCCCTTTTTCAAGGAAATACAGAATAACGTTGCGTGAGGGGGCCATTGAACAGCTGGAAAAAGCCCGGGCCCGCTTACGGAAAGTGGAAATTGAAGCAGATCAGTTTCGGGTGAAGATACAAAATTATCGATTTTTGAAACAGGAATTAAAGTAGTAGATCTTTTAACCCAACACCTTACGGCACGAGCTGACGACAGCCATGCACCACCTGTATCCACGTTCCCGAAGGCACCCCTCTCTTTCAAGAGGATTCGTGGCATGTCACTCCCTGGTAAGGTTCTTCGCTTTGCATCGAATTAAACCACATGCTCCACCGCTTGTGCGGGCTAATTGTCCAGGCAGTAATGATAGTATCTTGTACCTGAACCGGTGGCTCACTTTTTCTAAGTAATGGGGAAGAGGACCGAAACATGCCACTGAAAGACTCTACTGAGACATAGATGGGATGTCAAGAACGTAGAGGAGGTAGGATGGGCAGTTGGTCAGATCTAGTATGGATCATACATGGACGGTAGTTGGAGTCGGCGGCTCTCCCAGGGTCCCTCATCTGAGATCCCTGGGGAAGAGGATCAAGTTGGCCCTTGGGAACAACTTGATGCACTATCTCCCTTCAACCCTCAATTTTTCGATAAAAATTGAGGTTATAAAAAAACCTCAATTTTTCGATATCCCCGACCCGAACACCTCCAATATCGCAAACAGTGTCACCCTTATCGCAAACCTTGGACTCGCAAACATTGATATCGAAATCTCGAACTTTGTATCGAAAACATAAGACCCGCAAATCTGCAACTTTAGGGACTTGGCGTTTTTGCGAGCCGAAATCTTTGAACTCGATATCCTTCACTACGCGAACACTAGATTTGAAAACTATTGTTTTCGAAAACCTTCTATCCGCGAACTTGACATTTAAAAATAACGAATTTTTTAACTAACGATTCGAACACAACGTTGTTTTCGACAGTTAGCAAATTTTTCAGAACCCTTTAATCACTTAACATTGAAAAGACGATTCGGAAAATACTCTCGATGACTCTCTCTCTAGCTATGGTGAAAAAGAAAAGGTCATCTCAATGCCAGATTCCATCACGAACTACCCTCATCCAGTAATTGAACAACCGACGATGATTACCCTCCGCACTCTGCGATTGTTCCACGCACATCTGCACTTGAGTTGATTAAATCGAATGTGTTATGGCAAATACAGAGGAGACAAAGGGGGTTACCTGTGGATCGAGCTGTACTCAATCGCCCAATATTTGGGTGAATTTTTTTTTGGTAGAATAAAATATTATTACCAAACCAACACAAATAATCCGTTCTCTACAAAAGTATTAATAGCCTATAAATCGTAGCACACTACTTTGGCATTTTTTAAAGTGGAAAAGCAGCACAAGTTCTATTAATATATTCTTTCTTCTTTGCTGTGAGCTTCCTCTTGCAGCAACTCCGGATCTTCCAGTCAAGCTCGCTGTATATGATCCTTGCAATGTCATCTTCCACAGTTTGTCCTAGAACATGCCTTCTACGGTTTCCTTCGTGCCAAGTGTGATATACTATCGCGGCAAAACATGCAACAATAATAATTTTGTGCACCATATCTCGTTTACATCCAGCCCGCTTAATCCAGTTGCACCACTTATCAAACTTTATAGGAACGTCTTGCAGGCCAAGCCATCTACACACCCGTTGAACTACCTGTTGACTGTAAATGCAAGAGAAAAACAGGTGGTCAAGTGTCTCTTCCTCTCCAGCACAAAGGCAACAGATGTTGTTGGAGATATTAATCCCCCATTTTGCAAGTCTGTCCAAGGTTAGTAGTCTGTTCTGAAGCATTATCCATATTATAAAAGAGTGCTTAGGTTGATTGAGTCTATTCCAGACAACCTTACAGAATGGAAATAAGGAATGATCTCCCTTCAACCAAGTGAAACTCGAGGTGACAGTGTAGACTCCATTGCTCGAAGGTGTCCATTTTCCACCAGCATATCCCTGTCTGAAACGCTCCATTATGCGGTCAAAACGATCAAAACCTAATACTCATCATAAATGGACACGTCGCGATAAGAAGTGACATAAGGCAACCCGTGCTCAGACGCAATGAATACTCCGTATGATGGAACAAGTTCCTCAATTTCCTTGAATCCTAGGACCACGGGATTCTTGTCTCCCTTAACAAAGGACCCGCCCAATTCTAGGCGACCATTCCTGGTGCCGCTACCACGGACCCTCCGGTACCCCCATATAGAGTACTCAAAACACCATCGGAGTACACAGATGCTGAAAAGCTAAGAAAGAAAGCGGACCTCCTAGCTAAGACATACATGCTCCAAGCCATCCCGAACGACATCTACGTTCAGTTCGATGCTCTTTCCACCGCAAAAGAGATGTGGGATGAGATCCATAGAAAGATGCATGGATGGAGCTCGAAATCAATGCCAAGATGCCAAACACACTCGCTGCCTCCGATGCATTGGCGAAGCCAAGGGAAGAGCTCAGAGACACATATAGAAGATTCATCATCCAAGTGAATGAAATGAAGAAGATCAACGTTCATAGATCAAACTTGGAGTTGAATATCCAATTGCTCAATTCACTGCTGCCAGAATGGAAGAGAATTGCCACCTTGATCCGACAAAACAAAGATATTCGTAATCGACATCCACAGTGCTTCGAGAGTCTCTCACAACATGCCACTCACCTTAGTAATAGACAACCGATCCAAGAGAAGCACAAAATCCTCCAAGGAGAAGTCGGTGAAACTCCCTAGTTCCTCAGATGAAGACAGCTCCGGATCCGACTCCGATACTGAGTTCAGAGATTTTGAGAAGCTGATGACCCTTATGAAGAAGCTAATGAAAAAGAAATTCTTCTAAAGGAAGTCATCGTCATCTGCCAACAAACAAAGGACATCTTCTAGCTCTCGTCAGCCACCAATAGTTCGCTAACAGGCCGAACACAAGAGTGCCACCGAGCCCTTGAAGTGCTATAACTGCGGCAAGTTAGGGCAGTGGGCAAGGAAGTTCTATCTCCCAAAGAAGAAGGCTGAAGACTACTAGAACATGAAGCTCCAACTGATCAAGCAAAAGAAGTCTGGTGTGGCTCTATTGGCAGAGCAAGACCACTGACTTGAAGACACCTCGGACATTGAGCCCGAGAACGTCGCACAGATTGCTTTCGTCGAGCGAGCCGAGGCGGAAGCTGAAAGCAAGGAGCCTGAGGTCTCGGACAAGGAGGAAGATAGATCGTCTGCTGGGAAGGAGGTAGACTCTACTGACCTTAACGACTTTCGAAAACTTCAACTGAAATATAAAGTAGTCTAGCTGAGATCATTTTAGCTAATGCCCAAGAAAAGGTCACCGCCTTAGAAGCTGGTTTATCTAAATCTGAGGCTAAAGTTAGTGCTTTGACCACAAGTCTTAATGCCTCTGAGCAAGCCAAAAGTGCATGTATTGATCACAAAAAGATTATAGAGAACTTGGAAGTTAGGTTAAAAAATAACAACCAAAGGTTGCTCGAAACTTAAGAGAGTAATGCACTCTCAACTGTCAGCTAGAAGTTGCACAAGAGAGAGTTTCGAGTTGTGACGCTCAAATAGAAAAGCTCAAAGCCCAAGTTCTCGAGCTCACTACTAGTTGGAAAACTTGTGAAACTAGCGAATAACCAAAACAAAAGAGTACAACCTCATGAATGAGGAACGTAAGCAATTATGCTCTAAGATCAAAAGTCTAGAGGATATTCTTACAAAAAGAGGACAAGCAGATCAAACCATCTTCTTAAACAAGCCGAAAGACACGAGACTTAATAATCCACGGACGGCTTCGGATACACGGAACCTCGCGAGGTCCATAAGAAGACATCCTCCTCACCACTTTATGCCGTTAGATTTCTTGAGCTAAATATGCCTCATCTAATGCCATTCATGGGAGCATCTAAAATAGATGCTCTCGAGAAGGAAACATGAGATGGAAAAGTAAGGGGCAAAATCCCGTTTGACACGCAGAATTGAATGGTAGTTACAAAATAAGGGAAATTCTTTTGTCTACGGACTATCTACCAATCTGCACACCCTTTACCGAAGCCACTCCCGTCGATAAAGAATCTTATGACAAGGAGAAACAGAGCACTTCAAGTGCCTACATTCCAGCGATAATCCAAGAGATTACGAATTTGCGCTTAACCTTAGAGTCAAAACGTAATAACTTTCAGGCAAAAAAGGAGAAACTACTTAATAGAACCTCCTCACTTTAAAAGGTCCCCAACACGAACGAAGCTTCGACCTCAAAATATGTGCCACTAGTTAGATCTCCAAAGGAACCCCCCACTCTAGCTTGAAAGCTAGAAAAGAAGGTCGTAACTCGCAAAAATGACTCGACTAACTCATCTTTATGTGTGTGCACAGGCAAGAACCTAAGTAGGAATGGGGAAGGGAAAGCCACGGGACTCAAAAGGAGGACACTGATTTCTTTTCTAAAAAGAAGAAGATACCCTTATCTTTTGTTCCCTTCTTTTACGTCTAAATCAAATTCATGTAGAAAAATTTGTTCATGTATTTCAGACCGTGTTGCTATTTCTCTTCTTTACTTTTGAAGTTTGGGCATAAGCATTACAAGTCCTATGATTGTCGTTGTGACTCAAATGTTATTAATTCTCGTCATAGAAATGTAACTCTTAAAAAGGACAAAAAATACCTTCTCCTAGGAAGTCAAGTTCTAAACTTGACAAAAAGGAAGAATGCACGTCAAAAGAGTCAAAGCGCAGTAAAACTAAGGCCAAGGCTAAAGTGTTAGAAACTAGACAAATATGGATGACCAAACATGAATTGGCATCAACCATTAAGCAATGCTATACACTAGGAATTATAAAGATATGGGTTCCTAAATCGGAAACAACGTCAAGTAAAATGTCAGAAACTGACTTAGATACCAAATCTCCAAATAGTGCATGCAAAGCATCTTATGCAAACAAGGGAGGATCCGTCCTTAACGGGGTACCTAAATCTCGTTAATATGTTTTGCAGATCCATCATGTGTGGTACCTTGATTCTGTTTGCTCCACACACATGATTGGAAGAAAAGAGCTGATGAGCAACTACACCGAAAGATTCGGTGAAAAAGTGCGTTTCAGGAACAATCACTCCGCTCTCATTCTTGGACATGGCGACCTCGTCCATGACAACCTCACTATCAAGGATGTCTTGTAAGTCGACTGTCTTAGCCTTAACCTCTTCAGCATCGGGCAATTCTGCGATCAAAGATTCAAAGTCAACTTTCATGCTGAAGGATGTAGCATAAGTGCCGAGAATGGAAAAGAACTCTTCAGCGGATCAAGGGAGTCCAATCTCTACACCATAAATTTGAAGACCGTCCGACCTTCTACGAAACCTGGCACAGATGATGAGGATTACCAGCGTTGAAGTATCACAAGGAGCACATGTGCACCGTTTGTGAGATGGGAAGATGACGCGAGCGTCCCACGAGCCAAAACAATTAGCCTCAACCTCTCGCATACTTGAACTACTACACATGGATCTATGTGATCCGATGAGAGTTGAGAGCATCAACGGACGCAAGTATGTCCTCGTGATTGTGGACGACTTCTCTCGCTATACGTGAACAAGATTCATACAAACGAAGGCCAAGACTCATGACTTCATCATCGCTTTTGTGAAGCAGACTCAGAATCTGTTGGGGTGCAATATCCGAGTCATCCGCACGGATAATGTCACCGAGTTCAAGAACAATCTACTCTGTAACTTCAACCAACAACATAGAATTTCCCAACAATTCTCTGCTGCTAAGACTTCACAAGAAAATGGAGTAGTGGAAGCTGCTCGCACGATGCTAATCCACTCGAGCCTTCCACACTTCTTATGGACAGAAGTCGTCAACACAGCTTGCTTCACCCAAAATATGACAAGCATTCACAAACGCTTTGGGAAGACTCCGTATGAACACATCAACCAAAGAATTCCAATATCCTATAAATACGGCCTCGAACACTTTATTATCAAACTTTCCTCGATCTTCTCTATTGTTTGCAACGCACTTGCATTCATGTGGATGCAAACGCAACCATGGGACTACGGGTTTGATATAAATAACATACCTATCTATAATGACTCTAAGAGTGCAATAGCTATATCATGCAATCATGTACACCACTCACGCACCAAACACATAGACATTAGGTATCACTTTATAAAGGATAACGTGGAAAAAGGGACAATTGACATGTATATTATTTGCATCGAGTTATAGCTTGTCAACTTATTTACAAAGGCTTTGGATGAAAAACGCTTCCACTTCCTCTTTTTAAGTTAGACATATTGAACCTCGACTCTTGATAAATTGTGCATCACGAATCTTTTATATCGTAAATTTTATACTTACATGTTTATATTTAGGGGGAGTAACTTCTAGAAAATCGAAGGGGAGTAATAATTATTCAATTAAGGGGAGTACCTTTAATTGTTTAAAATGGAGCATTTTATGATTTTAATATTTTTACTATTAAATGGAGTACCTTTAGAGGGGGGGGGGGGGGTTTAGAGATTTTACAATGATTTTAATATTTTTACTATTATCTTATTCTTAAATGCTATAATACTTATTCTGTATTTAAAATTTATAATAAAATCTTAAAATTTATCTGCTTCTTACTTGAAAACACTTAGAAAGTTTTTTGAATGACTTTTCCCACCACTCCATTTTCCCAAATTGGGATTTTCACAGCCCTATATTAAAAAAGGTTCCGCAAACCTCTCACTTACGAAAATTAGCACTTGCGAAAATCCAATTGCGAAAACTCATACGCAAACCCTCAAACTCCGGAATACCCAAAACTCTAAAATCCGTCAGATTTTGTTTTCGCCAAATTAAAGGTAGCTAACCCAAAAATATCTATGTTTTTTATGATTTCGCATCGATTACACTCAAAATCGACCTCGATTTCATATGTTTTAATAATTTATTATTGATTTTTGAACCCCCATCTTTTTGCAAAAATCGTCCTTAAAAAGTTTCTTCCAATTAGGGCATAATTTGAGCTTTAATCGTGTTTTTGAGCTTCAGTTAATCCTTAATCGAAGTTCTGTGTTAATGTTTTTTAAGAATTTCGCAAATTTTTGTTAAGATTTGATTTTCGCAACGAAAGCTAGGTTTCGGTGTTTTAAAAGTCGTCGTTTCGGAAATCACCGATTTTTGAAAGTCAGTGCGAAAATCGGCAAGACAATACGAAAACCCCAACTTTTGCAAGCCACTGCAAAAACCCCCGATTTTCACAAGCCGCTTCGAAAATCTCCCATTTTCTCACCTTACCTTTTGAAAAATCATTTTCGCTATCCCTTAGAAAATTTTTGAACTCAAACTTTCAAAAATCCGATTTTCGCAAACTTAGAAATTTTCAACCGCAAATACTTTCGAAATGTTCACATTTTTGCAAGACATACAGAAAGCTCATATTTTCGAAACGAATACTTAGAAAAATTTTCAAACTTAACCATTCTGATAACCCAATTTTCTCAATATAGACTTAGAAATTTTTCGAACGCAAACACTTACGAAACACGATTTTCGAACCAACACTTAGATAATTCGTCCAATGCAAGAAGTAGTTTCCAAACCCGATTTGCACTATCATACCTGGAAATTTTTTGAAACCAACTTACTTTCGAAAATCTGTCCTTAGCATCGTAATATTACTTAAACGACTTCGAAAATCATATGGCTAAAACTCATAAATACCCCCGTGCTTTTTAAACTCATCACCAAAAACTTATGGTTTTATAATAACATAAAACCCCCTCGTGGTTTAGTTAACTTTTCACATTCTCCCCATTCTCAGGGGGTTTCGTGATCTATTTTCTAAATCATAAGGGGTATGATGATATGTTTTCTAAACCATAAGGGACTGTCCCGACGTTTACAAACCACAAGGTAGTAACGTGATTTTCAGTTTAATCACATGGGGTATAGATGAGTTTAACCCAATCATATTAACACAAAATTAATATATAGAAAACCGCAAGCAACGCATAAACACCCGAGACGTGGAATATTAAAAATCTCTACAATAAATCTAAAATAACTAAAAACACAAAATTGGACCTTTGATGACTAATAATTCTATCTCTTGTCCACATTTCAGAATCAAAGGCATCATCCTCAAACTCAGTCTACCCACACGAGAAGTGGTTGTTGATCAAAGAGAACAACTTCGGCATCGACCTAACAACCTTCAAATGCAAGGACGAGGTAGTGATCGCCATTCTCCGAGGTCACCCTCTCTGGGCGGCTTTCACAGTCAGTGCTCAAGTTCCCGAAGTATATCTCCAACAGTTCTGGGGTACCCTCACAAGGAGACACCCAAACTCAAATATGTCATTGAAGGCACTCTCAACTCAACAACAGTGATTCTCAATAAGACAATTCTCCGAAGCGTACTCCGATTACCAATGCACCAAACATATGAGCCCCTGCTCCCCAACGTAGAACTGCTACAAGACCTCAGACGCATCGGATATGCCACCAAATTGAAGATGCTCTCGAGCTATCATCTGGGCGACATCCCTCACCCCTGGAGGACATTTTCGGGCTCGTAAACAAGTGTCTGTTACCCAAACATACTGGGTTCGACAGAGGAAATGTCAATGTTCTAAATATCTACCATGTAATAATCTTCGGTCGGAACGTTTACTTTGCACAATTAATATGGAACGACCTTCTCGACCAGATCAAAATAAGAGACAAGCCCAAGAAGGATCAAGTCGTTCAATACATATGGTGGCTCTCACTTCTAATAGACTATTTTATGACGGACCTCCAAGAATACCACGATTACCAAATGCGAAGACTACTCGGAACTGCCCCTGAAGTACTTCCACAAGGCAAAGGAGAACACCTGAGGGCCCCACCCTTAACCAACGCCGATCCCAGAAACTCTTATACACTTTGCGGACCAGACGGATAAAGTGATTGCAGCCTACCATCTTGAGAACAATATCCCCGCTCCCACGGCTCCGATAGACCCAGCCGAGCCCAATCCCGGAGCACCCTCGAGTGAATGTGAGGGTCTTGAACGTTCACCATCCGTGGATTCCTCCGAAGCAACCCAATCGGAGAACGAAGTGCGTCTCATCCTTGATGCATCGGGCACTCGCCGCGAGGCACGATATAAACAAGGCAATGGCCAACCTGCCTTCTCGTCGGTGCCATCCACAGATGCCACCGAAACCACCACAGCCCGGACAAGCCCCATAGGTTTAGGAGTCGATTTGTTCGACTCCCGAGTAGAATCCGCGACATCTTGTCCACCGGCGCACACTACACCCTTACCCGCCCACTCCTCTGTCTCCCAAGAGATAGAGGTTTCAATAACATCACAACGAGACCACATCTACTATCACCGCTTTTCTCGGAGGCAAGCAAGGCAGGAGATATTGAACAAGGTGGTTCACAGCCCCTGACCACCGCCCCTTCCTTGTTCACGATAAGTCATGTGCGCACACTGCCTGTATTCTTCCCACCCTTTAGGACACATACACCTTTCACTATAGGTCTGATTGACCTAAAAGGAACTTTCATAGACGTATCAATTATGGATGTTGTTTGAGGATTGGAAGGAAGTCCCACCGCATCAACATCAACAACAACAACGGTCCCGGTCACCCCACCAACGAGCGTGATGTCAATGGGAAGCTTCAGTGGCCCCGATTTGGGATACCCCCCGCAGGTCTAAGTGCACCTGCAACAACGGTCGTAGTGACACTCCCCCCAACAGTGTCACAAGGATCGACTTGCAGTCTTGCCAAAGTAAGTGCATGTCACGCGTTGATTGCCTACCCCAACGTTGTGACAACGGAACAACTAAGTGGCTCCGGTAGGTTATCGCCCCCGTTCGTCACGAATGAGGCTTTTTCCCAATCTTTCAAAGAGGCCGTCGACGCATTTGTCCAGTCCCTCGAAGAAAATATCTTGGGACAAATGCGTACGATGCTTGAATCCGCCTTACGGGACAAAAGCAAAGCTCACGTGATGGATGTTAATTAATGATGAATTTTTAAAATGAGGACAAGATTTTAAAATTGAGGAATTTTTTAGATTAGAAATCTCCAATAAAAGCTCATTCTTTTGTGCTTTGAAATTCTTTCTTTCTGTCTCTAAGGAAGCGTTTAAATCAGCTATTTTCTTAATAATAGCAAGAATATAACATAAAGTAGAATTTTTAAAATGATCAATATTTTCTTCCTTAACTTTAGGAAGATCTTCTAAAGGATATAATGAATTATTCAAATCGGTGTAGTCAAAGGGGATGTCAGTTCTATTTGTGGCTTTTTGTTTAGATTCTTCTAAGGCATTTATTTCGGAAGAATTAGTAAAGGCCATTAAAGAAGTTAATCCTAATCCCATATACTTGATATCATATAACTGTTTGACATTGACCCTTTTCAAGTTACATGGATTGTCAAAACCTAAGCCTTCTTTATGATTATAGAATTCTATATCGTGAGGTTGATTTAGAAAGATAGTCTGATCCGTTTGCCCCTTTTCATTAAAGATCGTCTAAAGTTTTAATCCTAGAGTAAAGCTTCTTACGTTCGTCAGAGATTTCCTTAAAATTATTTCTAGAAATTTCTAGATCTCTCTAACAATCGCTAAGAGTCTTACTAAGGTCATTGATTTTTGTCTCAGAAGTAGGTATTGTTGATTCAAGACTAGATATTGTTCCTTAGCATTAGATAAGAGAATTTCTTGGTGAATTTTCTTATCTAGTTGCTTTTGGAAATTATTTTCAACTAAGGGCTAGTCTCTCCTCAAATTCTTTTGTACTTTTCCGCTCATTTTTCATGTTAGTATACTTAATTTGTAAAGATTCTAACATGTTTAATAATGTAGATTTAGGCATAGTTACCTCTTGTGATGAGGTTGATGCTTTGTCTTCGTCGTCGGACGTCCTGGATGAGTTTTCGTCTGAGGCGTCGTCGAGATATGCCATGAGAGCTAGATTTTTGTTGTCAGAATCCGTTGTGTCTTCTAGCCAATGCTCATGTTCGGCCATCAAAGCTACTCCAGCCTCCTTTTGTTAGGTTAGTTGAAATTTCATAGAGTAGTAATTGGCGTCTTTCTTCTTAGGAAGATTGCATTCTCTGGCGAAGTGCCCTCTCTTTCAACAATTGTAACATTTTTGTGGTTCTTTGGCGTTTTTGGTTTCTGACGTTTCGGCCGGTCTTTCCTTGTGCATAGAGCTTTGATGTCCGAAGTCTATTAGCCGAAGAGGGGGATTTCCTTTTATAGAACTTTTTGCTCATCATTTTAGTAATGAGAGCCAATTGTTTCTTGAACACTTTAATATCTGGCTCGGAGTCCGATTCTGATTCGTCTTCATCTTTTCGAGATCGACTTGTTTTTGTTTCAGAAACTAGAGCTATAGAGTCTTTGATTTGTTTGCCCTTAAGTTCTTTTTGTATCTCGCTTATGTCTTGTAAAGACATTAGAATTGTGCTTTGTTATTTTGTTATCCTTGTAATTAGGGGCGTAATTAGTAGTTGTGATAGTGTAGGACTAAATAGTAAATACACCATATAATTAGGTAAAAATACCATGTACACTATCAAAATCATACAATTTCATTTCGGAAAAATCACAAACATTAAATTCACTTTCTAAGAGAGAGAAAAGCAATCGAAAAACTCTCTCTCTCAAGATCTTCAAAGAAGATAATTGACCGAAGGTAATTTGTAAGATTTATCATTCGAATATCTAGAAATCATACATAGATTGATCGTTAGTTGATAGATAAGGACCTAACAATTGGTATCAGAGCCGATCGTGATCGCTTTTGGATTGAATTCGCGATTATAAGATCAAAATAATTTTTCCAGATTTTTCGATCGAAAAACTCACGTGAAATAGATTTTGATCAATGTGCTTAATGTTTGCGAATTTTCTTGATGATCTTGCTGATTAAGTGATAGATTATATGTTAGGAATGATTTACATATTGATTTCAATCGCTTAGAACGTCATATTAATTCAGATTTTCGATTTAAATCGATATTTCAGTTTGCGAGTAAGTTTTGATTCCGAATTGATTTTCTTCTTAATCGATATATTTTGCTGTAAAACGTGGTTAATCTTGTGTTTGTTCAAATTCAGAACTAAGAAATGAGTGATTATCCAGAATTTCAGCTCCTAACTTGAATCTTTTGGTTGAATCTGGATTTTTCACTGTTACGTTGAACGTGAAGGTTGTTCGTCGATCGTTTTTCGATCGAATAACTTGGCTCGAAAAATATTTTTCGAATAAGTTTGCAGCCGAGAAATTTTTCGATGACAAACACTGTTCTCGTGTGTGTTACTCCAATATAAGACTCGGAAAACATTATTTTCGATAATTAGTTTTTCGATTCATATATAAATATCTTTTTCGAGCGTAATAAAGCGTATTTTTTTCGACGGATATTGTTGTCGCTAAATAAATATCTAATTTTGACTCGAAAAACTTGTAATAGTAAAACAAGTTTTTCGATCACAAGATTTTCGATCATTTAAATTCTCGAGTCAAAATTTAGCGAAAACTTATTTCGATGGAAGAATTCACACTCGAAAAACTTTTAGTTAACAATATGAGTTTCTTCACGAAATTTTTTTTTATCACTCTTAATTTTTTGATTAAAAATGTTTCTATAAAGGTTTTTCAGATCAACAATTATTCGACAAACTATTTTTCAACAGGATATTTACTCTGCAAAACTCTTACGTTCGAAAAATAATTTTCGATAAATACAACGAAAAACTTATACATCGAAAATCTTTTTCGATTATAGGTTCGAAATTTTTTTATCAAAAACTTTATTGCTCGAAAAATTTTTCGATTACTGTTCAAACACACACACATTTTACACTATTTTGAAAGAAATCAAAATTCAAAATTTTCAAAACTTACGAAAATATTTGTCTCCGAATTATCTTTTACGATACCCAAAATTTTCGATATTGAAATCAAAATTCTTTAGCAAAATTTTGAAGTATCAATTGTCATATCAAATATTTTTCAAAATCAAAACAATTTCTCGTTAACGACCAAAAATAGGTACGAAAGGGAAATTGCTTAAAATACGTAACAAACATTACTAACGAAGTTTGTCACTTGTGAAGCACTTTCACCATTTCGATTCCAAACTTTCACGAAGATCCTACCAATCAATTACAAATGGATGCTTACTCACTCGGAAACGACGTCCGCCCTCCAATTCTACGAAGAAGTGAATACACCTTATGGAGAAGCCGATTCATGAACTTCTTGGAAACAAAAGAGCAAGCTACAAATTTGATAGCTTCTCTTCAAGAAGGTCCCGCTCAATTTTGGCTCATCCAAGAAGACGATGCCACCAATAATCCTCCCATTCCCGCCTCTTGAAGACTCAAAATTCCTAGAGAATACACCGAGGGGGAGCGATTAAGAGCAAAAGAGGATTTAGGAGCCAAAACTTATGCAAGGAATTCCTAACGACATCAATATGCAAATAGATAGTCTATCTAGTGCAAAAGCTATGTGGGATGAACTCCACAAAATGATGCAAAGAACCGAAGTCGGAGTCAAAGCAAAGAAAGCCAATATTCTCATGGCATTTGACTCATTCAAAGCAAAGTCAGAGGAAAACGTTTATGAACTCTATCAACGTTATCTAACTCTTCTCAACGAGATGAGGAAGCTAGAAATTTTCAAGACTAACATGGAGGTCAACATCCGATTTCTCTCTTTTCTTCAACCGGAGTGGAAGAAAATATCCATGCAAATCCGTCAAAACAAGGATTTGGACGAAATGGATATCCACGACATCTTTGATAATCTCGCTCAACACGAAGAAGATATAAGCGAGATACAAAAAGAACTTAAGGGTAAGCAGATCGAAGACTCTATAGCTCTAGTCTCTGAAAGAAAAACAAGTCGATCTCGCAAGGAAAAAACCATCAAGTTGACAAGTTCTTTAGAAGATGAAGATGATTCCGAATCGGACTCAGAGCCAGACATGAAGGAGTTCAAGAAACAATTGGCTCTCATTACTAAGATGATGAGCAAAAAGTTTTATAAAAATAAATCCTCCTCTTCGGCAAATAGACTTCGGACATCAAGCTCTAAGCACAAGGAAAAACCGGCCGAGTCATCAGAATCTAAAAATGCCAAAGAACCACAAAAATGCTATAATTGGGGTAAGATAGGGCACTTCGCCAGAGAATGCAAATTTCCCAAGAAAAAGAATGCCAACTACTACTCCAAAAAATTTTAACTAACTAAACAAAAAGAGGCTGGAGTAGCATTGATGGCAGAACAAGAGCATTGGCTCGAAGATACCATAGATTCTGAGGACGAAAATCTTACTCTAATGGCGTACCTTGACGACGCCTCAAACGATAATTCATCAAGGAGGTCAGATGATGAAGAAAAAGCATCCACATCATCACAATAGGTAACGATGTCTACTTCTACATTATTAAACATGTTAGAATCTTTACAAATTAAGTAGTCTAACATGAAGAATGAGCGGAAGAGCAAAAAGGAATTAGAAGAAAGACTAGCCCTTAGTGAGAATAATTTTCAAAAGCAATTAGATAGAACAATTCACTTAGATATTCTCTTATCTAACGCTAAAGAATCTATAATAGCTACCTCTGAAATAAAAATAAATGACCTTAGTAAAACTCTTAGCGATTGCCTGAGAGACTTAGAAATTTCTAGAAATAATTTTAAGGAAATCTCTGATGAACGTAAGAAGCTTTACTCTAGGATTAAAACTTTAGACGATCTTCTAACAAAAAGGGGGCAAACGGATCAGACTATATTTCTAAATCAACATCTTGATATAGAATTTTATAATCCTAAAGAAGGCTTAGTTTTTAACAATCCCTGCAACTTGAAAAAGGTCAATGTCAAACAATTATATCATATCAAGTATATGGGATTATGATTAACTTCTCTAATGACATTTACTAACTCTTCTGAAATAAATGTCTTAGAAGAATCTAAACGAAAACTCACTAATAGGACTAATATCCCCTTTGACTACACCGAATTGAATAATAATTACAAGACACGGGAAATTAACATGCTAGTGACTATAATTCAATATATCCTTTAGAAGATTTTGCTAAAGTTCGGAAAGAAAATAATGATCATTTTCAAAATTCTACTTTCTGTTATATACCTGCTATTATTAAGAAAATAGATGATTTAAACGCTTTCTTAGAAACAGAAAGAGAGAATTTTAAAGCTGAAAAGAATGAGCTTTTATTGGAGATTTCTAATCTCAAAACATCCTCAATTTTAAAATCATGTCCTGATTTTACTTTGAAAGATAAATTATTAAATAAGGACATGATCAAATCTAAGACAACACCTCCCATTATTTTACAAAATATTTTAAAATAAATATTCTTTAAAAACCGTAAAGGGAGGAAAAGAGTCCTTAAATGCTTTAAAAAGGAAAAAGATTTTTTCTAACTCGTTTTCTACTCCATCCACAGGTAGAGTAGAAAAAGAGGTGAAGCATGCAAAGGAAAGAGTGGCTAGGATATAATTTCAAAAGAAAAGTGATAGAAAAGATTTGTTTTCAAAATTTTCTTCTGTATCAAAAACTATGGACACTCGTAAGAAGACAATCGTTTCTAATTTTAATATTGTTGCTTCCACATGTGAGTTAAAGCCTATTAATTTTGAAAGCACAAATTAAGGTATCCGGTGAAAGTACACACAGCCAAACACCTTAAGAGACTAGCTAGAGAAAAGATTTTCTCATGCACTAAGATTAATAAGACATTTTTCCGCGCTGAAATTAACCTCCCATGTAAGGTTCAACCTCAATGGGTTCCCAAGACACCATCTAGGCTAACGCAAGCCTACAAGGCCAACTTGCGTAAAAATGTACCACTTAAACCAACTACTTCCAAGTTGGTTTGGGTACCTAAAATCATAAATAGTTTAGGAACCAAAAATGAACAAACCTTACCTATCAAATCTGCTAATCCGAGATGACCCATTACTAAGTGGGTACCTAAGACTCTCTATAATCTTTCTATGCTAATCCATCATGTGTTTTATTTAGATTTTGGTTGCTCCACACACATGACGGGAAATCAAGAACTGTTGAGCAACTACCAAGACCGTAACAACGGAAAAGTCAGATTCATCAACAATGATTCAGCTCCAGTACTTGGCTTTGGAGATATTCTACTGCAAAATTTGACGATTAAAGATGTCTCTTACGTCCAAGGTCTTAAACGCAACTGTTCAGCATAGGACAATTCTGTGACACAGGATTTCAAGTGGTGTTTCTAGCTGATCAGTGCAGAATATTAAATAGTCAGGATCAAAAAATTCTAACAGGATCTCGAAGATCTAATCTTTACACCATCAATCTAACAACAGTTCGACCTTCGACAGCGGTTTGCCTCATCTCACAGACAATAATCAAGAGGAACATCTTATGGCATCAACGTTTGTCTCATCTAAACCTCACTGACACAAACTCTCTATCAACAAGTTGGTACACGGACTACCAACAATTTCCATACATCAAGAGCATAATTGTTCGGCTCGTCAAATGGGTAAAATGAAGCGAGCATCACACAAACTCAAGCAAATTTCTTCTACATCTCGACCCTTAGAATTAATTCACATGGACCTTTGTGGACCAATGTGTACACAAAGTATCAACGGTCATAAATAGGTGTTAGGAATTGTCGATAATTATTGTCGCTACACATGGATAAGATATCTCCGGAGAAAAGATGAGACTGGAGACTTGATAATCAGCTTTGTGAATACGACTCATAATCTCCTGCAAAAGAAAATCCAAGTAATCCGGACTGATAACGGAACTGAATTAAGGAATCAACGCCACAACAATTACTATCACTCGGAATTATTTAACAATTCTCAGCCGCTAAAACGCCTCAACAAAATGGCGTCGTAGAACGGAAGAACCGGACTCTAGTTGAAGTTGCAAGGACAATGTTGATCCATTCCGGTCTCTCTCACTTTCTATGGGCTGAAGCAGTGAGTACCGCATGCTTTACGCAAAATTGGATGATTATTCACAAACGCTTTGAAAAGACGCTGTATGAGATAATAAATCAAAGGATTCCAAA
The DNA here is from genome assembly GCA_004919715.1 of Linderniella brevidens. Classification (NCBI taxonomy): domain Eukaryota; kingdom Viridiplantae; phylum Streptophyta; class Magnoliopsida; order Lamiales; family Linderniaceae; genus Linderniella; species Linderniella brevidens. The sequence continues at coordinate 13,883,200 of SWDC01000148.1, forward strand.
TGTCTCTTTCTTCAAAGTATGTGGGTGTAAATGCTTTATGGCCAACGATAGGGGACATCGAAGCAAGTTCGACCCTAAAGCATTTGAAGCCGTCTTCGTTGGATATTCATCCACTTCTAAAGCATACTGAGTCTATATCAAGTCTTCGCGTACTATCTTGGAAAGCTACAACGTCTCTTTTCAAGAAGTGAACGAATTGGCTTCTGAACAAAACAGTTCAGAACTTGAGCTTATAGGCGTGTTGGCACAAAGTCAACAACTTTTGACAAGTTCTACCTCAAAGTCAAGAGAAGCAATTCCCGCTGACCTTGAAGATTAGGACTTTCTATTTGAACATTTTTATCGGAACGAGTCTTAAATGCCTGCTTCGTATCATTTTATACCAAGCAGTGCTCCTTCTCCCTCAATGGAAGAAATTCAAATTGAGACTCCTAATCCTCAAACTCCGACAAATGTTACGGATTCTCCTAATTCTGCATCTTCAACTAGTGATGCAGCTCCTACAAATGCAGATGAGGAAATTCCTTCCAATTCAATCTCAGAATTGAATTTCCCAACTACGAATGATCAGCCCATCAATTCAGGATGTCTCGATCTACAAACCAACGAAGGATCTACTTCGGTTATTCCCCATGAATGCAAATGGACTCAAGCTCATCCTATTAACCAAATCATCGGTAATCCTTCAAGTGGTGTACGCAATAGGACGACAAAGCGGCTTATTCACATGCTTCTTAAGCCAAAACGGACCAATTAAGGTAGCTGAAGCTCTTAAAGACCCGGATTGGGTAATCGCAATGCAAGATGAACTCAACCAATTCGAGCGTCTCGAGTTTGGACATTAGTTCCTCGACCGCAAGTCAAAACAATAATTGGAACTAAATGTGTTTTCAAGAATAAGAAGAATGAGAACGGTGAAGTAATCAGGAATAATGCACGACTCGTAACCAAGGGGTACAATCAACAAGAAGGAATTGACTACGACGAAGCAATTCGAATATTTCTAGCATACGCGGCTCATAAAGACTTCAAAGTCTATCAAATGGATGTTAAAACCGCCTTTCTCAACGGTCTGTTAAAAGAAGAAGTCTACGTCGCTCAACCCGACGGGTTCGTGCACGAGAATCATCCCGATCATGTATATCGATTGGACAAAGCTCTCTATGGACTAAAACAAGCCCCTCGTGCTCGGTATGATGTCCTAAGCGAATTTTTAGTCAAGTCCAACTTCATAAGAGGCACCATCGATATGACACTCTTCATCAAAAGACAAGGCAATGATATGATGATCGTTCAAGTTTACGTTGATGACATCATCTTCGGCTCGACGATGAAAGAAATTTGGTGAATTCATGAAGACCAAAAAGATGGAATCCTCATCAGTCAAACAAAATATATCCGAGATATTCTGAAGAGATTTATTCAAGACAAGAGCACACCGATGAATACTCCCATATCAACAAACTGCAAATTGGATGCTGATCCGTCTGGCAAGGCCGTCAACATCACAACCTATCGGAGCATTATCGGAGGATCTCTTCTTTACTTGACGTCCAGCCGACCCGACATCATGTTCGCCACTTGTCTCTGTGCTCGTTATCAAGCTGACCCAAAGGAGTCCCACATGCATGCAGTCAAGCGAATTCTACGCTATCTCAAATGAACTCCCAACTTAGGGCTATGATATCCTAAAGATACTGACTTTAAATTAATTGGCTATACTGACGCTGATTATGCAGGTTGTCGAATGGACAGAAAAAGCACGTCTTGCGGAACACATTTTTTAGGCGAAAAGTTGGTCTGTTGGTCCTCAAAGAAATAAAATTGTGTGTCAACATCGACGGCCGAGGCGGAGTACGACGCGGTTTCCAGCTGTTGCTTGCAAGTTGTTAGTTCCAGTTATATCCAATCTCCTAACAATCTCCCCTTTATGAGATTATTTGTGTAATCTCCTCCTTTATCTTTTCTTGTGGTCTCTTTCTTCTTTGTAGATCTTCAAGCTCACCATGTCTTGTAATACTCTTCTCGGCACCGGATCTTTCTTCTAATTTTCTTTTGAAGTTGCTTGCCGGATTTTTGAAGAATTTCCTCTTTTGTGTTCCATCTCTCCCTTTGATAGCGACGAAACCCCCCTATTTTAGTTCAACTTTGTGTTGGGATCGGGGAATCCGATTTGAAATTTTGAGAGACGTACACGAGCGGCAACTTCGGTCATTGAAGCTCGTGGTGTTTGCTTGATTCAACGATGCTTAAAAATTTAGTATTTTCGATCAATCTTGCACTTTCGTTGTTGTATTGCTCCCATTTCTTTAGTACTACTCCCCCTCATGACGATCGAGTGGGGAGATCGTCATGGCGGTGTATCAAAATGGGGCATCGTCGTTTGGCAAGAAGATTGTATCGTCGTGACAAGGAGATGGAGTGTGTAGACTTCGTAGGAAATCAAATTTGGTAATAACCCGACGGAGCCACGAAGGCGTTCCGCCGACATAAAACTGGGGCCACATAGGCTTCCCGTTGACATCGTTCTAGGAGCGTTGCTCGTAGAAGATGGCCTAATACCGTTGTTGCTATGATGTTGCAACGGCGGACTTCCTTTCGATCAGCGAAGCTGTTAGGGATATGCCCTCGAATGCTATACGAGGATTGGATATGTATAGGGCATTAGCTTATTTATCATTCGATTGTCAATGTAATCAAACATTGTTTTGCGTATTGATAAAGACATTATTCGTTTATTGGTTATATGAGTTCTTTACTTAGCATCGGGTAAAGCAATAAATGAATAAATCCAAATGTGTCGAGTTGAGTCACTGTTCTCGATGGGTACGAGAGAGGAAGGCAGCAGTGGACTCTTAACCTCGAACATAAAATGTCCATAAGCCTTAGGTTTCAGTTGGGTGCTGGAAAACCAATCATGGCTTATTTGTCGATGACTTACCGTGTGCCGATATACCGCTTGGAAGCGGAAGTCATGACTTGTGATACGAGTCGAATCAAGGGATTGAATCGTTTCATGGACACTGACTCGCAGGTCGTACGATCAAACATGGCTTATTACTCAAGGAGTGTCAATGATCGACGGCAAAACTATAGTAGTCTGCTTGAACCTTAGACCGAAAGGGGCTTTGACGGAGTTGACTTTGAAGTCTTGACTATCACTGGTTTCGCTAGATCCGATTTGCTATTGCATGGGTCAGCGGGACAGATGCGGTCTTGATGGATATTTGTGATTGCCGGGCTCAGACCGCCGAGTACGGATTCACAGTCTCGCAAGTAATCGAGACAAGTGTCCTATGAGAATGACGACGGGAAATTACAAAATCCTTGGCCAAGGTATTAAACTAACTCATGTTAGACATGGAGGGTAGTTTGGTAATTTGCCTCGTGTCATTTTATCATAGTATCGAGTTTAGTGAGTTTGACAAATACCATGGCTCTCACTCGATCGGGACACAGCTGAATGGTTTGTACGTAGTACTATAATCTATAGTTAGGTTCTGGAATGAGACTAGTTCGAAATTCGTGCTCAAGTCGGGATCTATCCGGTACTGCGGGATTGGCTAGGCACCTATCGGACTATTGGATTCCTCCCTTGCCGATTGAGTCGAACCTAGAGAGTCGGGCTTAAAAAGGATCATCAATGTGTACCGAGAAGGAGAGATTGTGTTTTGGGCCTTAACGGGCCTCGGGTCGTTATGCCACGCCTTATTGGGCCTCGGGGTCATTAAGTGGACCGAAGTCGGACTTCATATGAAACTAACTTTAAGACTTAGGCTTGGCAAAGTGCTTAGAAAGACTTGAGGGAAGAATTGGAATTCAAACCTAAGCCGAGAAATTCGAAAAATGCCTTAAAGGGTATTTTCGTAATTTACAAATATGGTAATAAAAATATTTGGAATATTATTTATTAAAACTAAAATTCGAATTTATATTTTATATAAATTTCGAAATTTATTTACCATATTTGAAGATATTTTAATATCTTAGTTAATTTTCTATTTATAGTATGTTCATTTAATAGAATTTTGAATTCAATTAGGAGAGATATTTTGGCAAGTATATCTCTCATATTTAGGAACAAATATTTCGAGATTTTAGCCTTGTTTAGGGCTGAAAATTTCGTCCTCCCCTACTATAAATAAGGGTGAGACCCTCGTCAAAAAGAGGAAGACACGGGAAGAGAATCGACGCGAAATTTCTCGACCCGAGAATCAAAACACGAACACACAAACGCAAACCACTCTCCCGAGCGACGGATCAATTCTCTCTAGCCATCTTCGGAGAATCAAAACCGTGGTACACTGCAAGGTCGGCGAGACGATCTAGACGATACCCAACACGACCGCGGCCGACGACGAGCAGCCACTCGCTTCAAAGGTAATCTCTCACGGGTATGACTGTGGCGACCCTACTTCCTAATTAAGTTAATTGGCGGATTTCCCCGCAACAGAACACGCGGAAGACCCGATAAAATTTTCTTTCTTTAATTTAATTAACCTACATAGTATTATATCGGGTTTACAAAAATATCTACTATTAATACTTTGGGCCGAAGCCCCAAAATTTCAAACCCAATATCAAACACTATGCCACTCCACAGGTCGCGTCCCATGTACTGCGCCACCCTCAAAAGTCCGTGGAGTCACCGCCGCTAGCTCGCCATGAATCTCAACCCTGACACTAGTCGGTGTCGGGTTCATTCTTACCTACAAACAAAAATAGGATAGAACCCTGAGCTATTGCCCAGTAGGTGATTACATAACATGCAATACGTGCGTGCACTCCACCCAATCCCGGTTCCTCACAATATAATATAATGCACACTCGACAAATCTCATCTATCAATTCTCAATTCTCAACAGGGCCCTAGGTCAGACTCGGCACCCACGCGCGCAATGGCAAAATACACCATCAACCATGCGGTAGCCCACACCGGCCGCGCCGGGTCGCTCCTTCCGCACACAATCTCAACCCGACGGCTTTTTCCCCGAATGTTATACCACAAGTTCGGGTAGACAGGAATCTCACATCTGTCTGCCGTCCCTGAGCCAAATAATATCCGGTGGTTTACACCTCGGGTGGCTCAATCCCGAGTAGATGGGTGTTGCAAACCCCCTCTCCCACCAAGTGCATAATCGAGTCTGAACCTGACTGCCAAAATCGGCAACTCTACCCTTCTCACATTCGACACAATATCGTGTCACCGTATCATTACGGTACCTTCACCTCTCTTATGCATGTCGTGAAATGCATATCACATTCGTCACATATATCACGTATTATTTCTTTCAAATAATACCCCAAAATACTCTCGTATCTTAAAATAAGGGTTGACCCGAAAATTCTAGTCAAAGTATGAATATACTTTGATTTAAAGATAAAATGAACTTAAAATAATTTTACTTGAATATTTGGGCCTAATTTAAGACAAAAGTCCAAAAATAATTAGACTGGTCGAATCGTGAAGTTCGGTCAACTTCAGACTTAAAAGCATATGGTCAACCCGACATTTGGAGTCAAAATTCGGGACTCTTCACAGTGTTAGCGGTATTGCCCGAATTTGGATTTCGCGCGTCATTTGATCGAATTTGCGAAGTCTGATTTAGTTCGCGTGTCACCCGAAATTCACTCACAGGAATCACCCCGCGAAATTCAAGTTGACCCGCGAAACTTTAGTCCGACCCGCTACTTCTCTCACAGGAATCACCCTGTGGTCGACCCGCGAAATTAATTCTGACCCGCGAAAAAACCCATTTACTCACACAATAAAATCCATTTGAGTCCGCGAAGAACTTTTCGCGACCCGAATATAATTCGCGAACTAAACTTCGGCGAACTATCGAAAATCTGCCCGAATTTCAACCTTTCAAATTTGGCGAAATTTAAAATTTGGCCCGCGACCTTCTTTTCTCACTCACATCTTTACAAATCTTTCGGCCCGCGAATTTTATCGCAGCCCGCGATTTTCTTTCCTCTCTCACACTTCACGAACCTTTTTGGCCCGCGAATTCTTTTCAACCCGCGAATTTCTCATGAGCTGAAACTTTCTTCATCTCATCGAAATTCATATTTTCCAGAACTTCATCACATGAATCCGTTCCACATTTCACATAAACATGTAAGAATTCATAGAACTCATATATTGAGCTCAAACTTAACATCTCAACACAGCAAATACAACACATAATCATTCAAAGCTCCCGAAATTCATGAATTCGGATGACCTTTCATCCAAATTCGTTAAACTAAATAAATCAAACTTAAAAACAGTTTGTAGGGGTTAAAAACCACCTACCTCACTTCCAAGTTAGCCGAAATTGCTTAGTTCTTCTCTGCTTTTCTTCGTTTGTTTTCTTTCGTTTGATATTTTCGTTTGTCCTTATCACCTTTTGAGATAAACCTTTAAAAGGAAAGTTACGTTTCCTTTCTCTTAAGGAAATCTCTTATTGGGCCTACTTTAAATTAATTTGGGCCCATATCTATTTATTTTACTCAAAGAGTATTTTTCTTATTTTCGGTTCAATTTCCCGAAAATTCGCTTTGTCCGAAAATTAACTTCATAATTTTCCGAAACTTACAGAATAATTTTCACGCTAATTGCGCATTATTCCCGTATTAATTTTACGGGTATTACATCCTCCCCCCCTTAAAAGAAATTTCGTCCCCGAAATTTAAGTTGTCTGAAACAACTCAGGGTATTTCTCTCTCATTTCGTCTTCTCGCTCCCAAGTGGCTTCTTCCAATATCTGGTTTCGCCATAAACCTTCACGAGGGGAATATTCTTATTTCGTAATGCTTCACCTCGTACATTAGAATCTCTACCGGCTTTTCTTCGTAACTCAAGTCCGGCTTCAATTGTTGGTGAAGTCTTTTGTCTCTTAGCACATGATACGGGTCCAACACATACTTTCGCAGTGTAGACACGTGGAATACGTCATGGACTTGTGCTAACGACGTCGGTAATTCTAGCTGATATGCTACTTCACCGACTCTTTTCAAAATTTTGAAAGGTCCTATATATCTCGGACTCAACTTTCCTTTTTGTCCGAACCGTTTGACACCCTTCATAGGTGATACTTTCAAAAATACTTTATCACCTTCTTCAAATTCTAACGACCTTCGCCTCTTGTCTGCATAACTCTTCTGGCGACTTTGGGCCGTTTGCATTTTCTCCCGAATTTTCTTAACAACTTCAGTCATTTCGCGTACCATCTCGGGACCTAATAGCGCCTTCTCGCCGATTTCATCCCAATGAACTGGGGATCGACATTTACGTCCGTATAAGGCTTCGTAAGGCGCCATTCCGATCGTTGCTTGATAGCTGTTGTTATATGAAAATTCTATTAACGGGAGATATTTACTCCAACTCCCTTGAAAATCCAAGACACATGCTCTCAACATGTCTTCGAGTGTCTGGATCGTCCTTTCCGATTGTCCGTCAGTCTGGGGATGATAAGCTGAACTAAATGATAATTTAGTTCCCAGAGCTTTCTGTAAGCTTTTCCAGAACTGGGACAGAAATCTTGAATCTCGATCTGATATGATCGATATCGGAATTCCATGGAGTCTCACTATCTCTTGAATGTAGAGTTCAGCGAACTTCTCCATGGGATAGGTCTGGTGAATAGGCAAGAAATGGGCGGACTTAGTCAGTCTGTCAACAATCACCCAAATTGCATCATAACCTTTCACCGTTCTTGGCAACCCGACGACAAAATCCATTGTTATATGGTCCCACTTCCACTCGGGAATCGTCAAAGGTTGTAACATTCCTGCCGGTCTTTGATGTTCTGCTTTGATCTGCTGACAAGTCAGGCATCTATGTACAAATGCAGCAACATCCTTTTTCATTCCCGGCCACCAATAATTTAGTCGCAAATCACGATACATTTTCGTTGCACCGGGATGCACGAATATATTGTCGTATGTGCCTCCGTCATTAAAGTTCGACGAATCTCTTCATCTTCCGGCACATATAAGCGACTTTTAAATCGTAAACTCCCGTCTTCTCGGAATTCAAATTCCGATGAGACTTCTTTATCTTGTTCTCTTTGTTTCTTCAAGTACAACTCATCTTTCTTTTGTACTTCAATGATTCGGTCTAATAGTGTTGGCTTAAGTGTCAACACTGCCAACTTTTCTTCAATCTCTCCGAAATTGATTACTTCAACTCCGAATTGGCGTAATTCAGTGTTTACAGTTTTGCGGCTCAATGCATCTGCGACTACGTTCGCTTTTCCTGGATGATAATTTATCACACAGTCGTAGTCTTTGACTAACTCGAGCCATCTTCTTTGCCTCATATTTAACTCCTTCTGGGTGAAGAAGTACTTCAAACTCTTGTGATCCGTGAAGATCTCGCATCTTTCTCCGTAAAGATAGTGTCGCCATGTTTTAAGAGCAAACACTACGGCTGCGAGTTCGAGATCATGAGTGGGGTAATTTTTTCATATGGCTTTAATTGTCGGGAGGCATAAGCGATCACCTTCCCGTTTTGCATTAAAACACACCCCAACCCATATTTAGAGGCATCACTATAAACAGAAAAATTTCCAGTACCCGAAGGTATTGCTAACACTGGAGCAGTTGTTAGCCTTTTCTTTAATTCCTGGAAACTTTGCTCACATTCATCCGTCCATTTGAACGGAACATTTTTCTTTGTCAAATTGGTGAGCGTCGAGGCGATGCTGGAAAAGTCCTTAATGAACTTTCGATAATACCCAGCTAGCCCGAGAAAACTTCTTATCTCCGTGGGAGTGGTTGGTCTTGGCCAATTTTCTATAGCTTCTATCTTGCTGGGATCTACTGAAATTCCGCTTCCCGAAATAACATGCCCCAGAAAGATTACTCGATCCAACCAAAATTCGCACTTTTTAAATTTGGCGAATAATTGTTTCTCCCGAAGAATTCCTAGGACCGCTCTCAAATGTTCCTCATGTTCTTCTTTTGTCTTGGAATAAATGAGAATATCGTCGATAAAGACGATAACACATCGGTCCAGCAATTTTTTGAATACTCGGTTCATCAAATCCATGAAGGCTGCCGGAGCATTCGTCAATCCGAAAGGCATGACCAAAAATTCATAGTGGCCGTACCTCGTACTGAATGCGGTTTTTGGAATGTCCGCTTCCCGGATCTTCAGCTGATGATAACCGGAGCGCAGGTCGATCTTAGAAAATACTGTTGCTCCTTGGAGTTGATCGAATAAATCGTCAATCCTTGGCAATGGGTATTTATTCTTAATCGTGATCTTGTTGAGTTCACGATAATCGATACACATTCTCATCGACCCGTCCTTTTTCTTCACAAATAAAACCGGGGCTCCCCATGGTGAGAAACTGGGTTGAATAAAACCCTTCTGCAACAAATCTTCCAATTGCTCCTTCAATTCTCGTAATTCGTTCGGTGCTAACCGATACGGGGATTTAGAGATCGGGGCAGCTCCAGGTACAAGATCGATTGCAAATTTAATCTCCCGATCTGGGGGTAATCCCGGAAGATCCTCGGGAAATACATCGGAATATTCGTTCACTATCGGAACCTCCTCAAGTTTAAGCTGGGAAGATTCCTCAGCATTCACCGCAAAAACTAGGAACGATTCGCAACCCGTATTTACGAGTCGCTGAGCTTTTAAAGCAGAAATCCGAGGGATTGAGTTTCTATTCTTTCTTCCCGAAAATTCAAACTCCTCTCCCTCTGGCGATCGAAACCTAACTACCCTTTTTGAACAATCAATAATGGCTCCGTATTTCGAAAGCCAATCCATCCCGAATATAATATCGTAATCATTCATCGGGATTACTATTAGGTTCACATCTAACTCTCTACCCTCAATTCTTACGGACATTTCTCAACCACCAAATTTGATCGAGTTGGATCCCCATGTGGTAAAGATACCACGAAATCACATAATGAACGGGAGGGATAGATTCCTGCCCTGGCCACAAAGTTAGCCGATACAAACGAATGTGTGGCTCCCGAGTCAATCAAGATCGAAGAGGGCACGTGAAATATACTCAACGTACCCGTAACTACATTCGGGTTTGCCTCCGCCTCCTCATTAGTCAGAGTAAAAACTCTTGCAGGCACAGGTGGAGGTCGAATGAGGTTACGCGGTTGAGTCTGCACTGGAGGCTGACCTCTCGGGCAATTCCGTGCGATGTGTCCGGCCTCACCGCACCGGAAACATTGCAGAGTCTGCACCGGTCGTGGTCCGTAGCATATGCCAAAGTGATTTCGTCCACACTGTTGGCATTGGGGCGCTGGTACCGGGGGTCGGTTGGGAACATTGGCCGGTCTCTGATAAGCATTCGGGCGCCACATCTGTTGACTCGGTCGATTTCCTTTATTCTTCGGGTCCTTGCCGAAGAATTGTCGCTTTTGGCCGCTTCCTCCTTGCTGTTGCTGACTCTCTCTTTTCCTACTTGCCTCTTGGGCTTCCCTTACTACTCCTTCCGCTTGTTCTGCGATCAACGCTCGCTCCGTCGCCTGACGGAACTCTAATTGGCGTACTCCCGCCACACTTAAATCTCGATAAAATTCGGGCTTCAGCCCTCGAAGAAATCTCGTCACCTTTAGAGTATTGGTTGCCACGAGATGAGGTGCAAAACGAGATAATTCTTCAAATTTGCGGATGTATTCCGCAACTGGCATTCGCCCTTGTTTCAGGTTCATGAATTCATACATTCGCTGCTCCTGATCGTGAGCAGTGAAGTACTTATCATAAAACAGTTCCCTGAAGCGTTCCCATGTCATCGTCGCCGGATCTTCTAACACCTTTATGGTGTTCCACCAAAAACGCGCGCTTCCCCGAAATAGGGAAACGGCACACAACACCTTCTCATTGTTCGGCACACGACTGTATATAAATAAGTCTTCTATTGTGTCGATCCAGTCCTCAGCTGCCGCAGGATTAGTAGCTTCGGCGAAAACTGGTGGATTTAACTTACGAAATCGCTCCCCTATGATCTCTACGCGATCAGGCTGTGGGGATGGACGGTGCTCAGATGAGCTCTGGTGATTTATCAAATCATGAATTTGGTCTGACTGTCTTTGGATAAGTTCAGTCAGCCTATTTATCGTGTCATACTCACGAGTCGGGGGTGGGGATTCAGATTCGCCCCTCCGACTGGACTCTCCAACGAACACGTTCCTCGGTCTTCCTCTTGGCATTTTCCAAATACTAGATAATTCATGTAACAAATATACATGAGATCACATAATCATATCAAAGTATTACACTTAACTTACAGGCGAGGCTGGTTCTCCCGGCTTTTGAGTGGCAGTACATGGACAGTCTTCAGAATCTAAAGCCTAAGCTCTGATACCACCTGTGGCGACCCTACTTCCTAATTAAGTTAATTGGCGGATTTCCCCGCAACAGAACACGCGGAAGACCCGATAAAATTTTCTTTCTTTAATTTAATAACCTACATAGTATTATATCGGGTTTACAAAAATATCTACTATTAATACTTTGGGCCGAAGCCCCAAAATTTCAAACCCAATATCAAACACTATGCCACTCCACAGGTCGCGTCCCATGTACTGCGCCACCCTCAAAAGTCCGTGGAGTCACCGCCGCCAGCTCGCCATGAATCTCAACCCTGACACTAGTCGGTGTCGGGTTCATTCTTACCTACAAACAAAAATAGGATAGAACCCTGAGCTATTGCCCAGTAGGTGATTACATAACATGCAATACGTGCGTGCACTCCACCCAATCCCGGTTCCTCACAATATAATATAATGCACACTCGACAAATCTCATCTATCAATTCTCAATTCTCAACAGGGCCCTAGGTCAGACTCGGCACCCACGCGCGCAATGGCAAAATACACCATCAACCATGCGGTAGCCCACACCGGCCGCGCCGGGTCGCTCCTTCCGCACACAATCTCAACCCGACGGCTTTTTCCCCGAATGTTATACCACAAGTTCGGGTAGACAGGAATCTCACATCTGTCTGCCGTCCCAAATAATATCCGGTGGTTTACACCTCGGGTGGCTCAATCCCGAGTAGATGGGTGTCGCAAACCCCCTCTCCCACCAAGTGCATAATCGAGTCTGAACCTGACTGCCAAAATCGGCAACTCTACCCTTCTCACATTCGACACAATTTCGTGTCACCGTATCATTACGGTACCTTCACCTCTCTTATGCATGTCGTGAAATGCATATCACATTCGTCACATATATCACGTATTATTTCTTACAAATAATACCCCAAAATACTCTCGTATCTTAAAATAAGGGTTGACCCGAAAATTCTAGTCAAAGTATGAATATACTTTGATTTAAAGATAAAATGAACTTAAAATAATTTTACTTGAATATTTGGGCCTAATTTAAGACAAAAGTCCAAAAATAATTAGACTGGTCGAATCGTGAAGTTCGGTCAACTTCAGACTTAAAAGCATATGGTCAACCCGACATTTGGAGTCAAAATTCGGGACTCTTCACAGTGTTAGCGGTATTGCCCGAATTTGGATTTCGCGCGTCATTTGATCGAATTTGCGAAGTCTGATTTAGTTCGCGTGTCACCCGAAATTCACTCACAGGAATCACCCCGCGAAATTCAAGTTGACCCGCGAAACTTTAGTCCGACCCGCTACTTCTCTCACAGGAATCACCCTGTGGTCGACCCGCGAAATTAATTCTGACCCGCGAAAAAAACCCATTTACTCACACAATAAAATCCATTTGAGTCCGCGAAGAACTTTTCGCGACCCGAATATAATTCGCGAACTAAACTTCGGCGAACTATCGAAAATCTGCCCGAATTTCAACCTTTCAAATTTGGCGAAATTTAAAATTTGGCCCGCGACCTTCTTTTCTCACTCACATCTTTACAAATCTTTCGGCCCGCGAATTTTATCGCAGCCCGCGATTTTCTTTCCTCTCTCACACTTCACGAACCTTTTTGGCCCGCGAATTCTTTTCAACCCGCGAATTTCTCATGAGCTGAAACTTTCTTCATCTCATCGAAATTCATATTTTCCAGAACTTCATCACATGAATCCGTTCCACATTTCACATAAACATGTAAGAATTCATAGAACTCATATATTGAGCTCAAACTTAACATCTCAACACAGCAAATACAACACATAATCATTCAAAGCTCCCGAAATTCATGAATTCGGATGACCTTTCATCCAAATTCGTTAAACTAAATAAATCAAACTTAAAAACAGTTTGTAGGGGTTAAAAACCACCTACCTCACTTCCAAGTTAGCCGAAATTGCTTAGTTCTTCTCTGCTTTTCTTCGTTTGTTTTCTTTCGTTTGATATTTTCGTTTGTCCTTATCACCTTTTGAGATAAACCTTTAAAAGGAAAGTTACGTTTCCTTTCTCTTAAGGAAATCTCTTATTGGGCCTACTTTAAATTAATTTGGGCCCATATCTATTTATTTTACTCAAAGAGTATTTTTCTTATTTTCGGTTCAATTTCCCGAAAATTCGCTTTGTCCGAAAATTAACTTCATAATTTTCCGAAACTTACAGAATAATTTTCACGCTAATTGCGCATTATTCCCGTATTAATTTTACGGGTATTACAATGACCCGCCCTATTACGTGTCAACGTGATTAGAATTTTCGATCCGAGCTGCGAAGGAACCCGGAAAAAATTTTATTCCGCACCGTATCCCGGGGCGTTGCGTCTCGGGTACAAACCGGGTACCTTTCCCAACAGAAGCATGTCTGAGAATGACATGTCTACGAAAGTTCTAACTTGATCACAAAGACCAAGTATATAAAAAGTGTATGTGTCCTAGAAAATTATAAAAATTTAGGAAATGAGGAAGACACGATGTGATCAATGAAAGTGTGGTACGGGGCGAATTACCACTTAGTTCAATATCTCCCACTTCCAAGTGAAGTGGTGATAGTAGACGTGGCTCCCCGTGAGAAAATGAAACATCGGTCTTTTAGGAGACGATGAGTGGGTAAGGCTCGGATGTGCATGCACCGTTGGACCTAATGAGGCGTCTTCTACCCGAGAGCTAATAATATTAGCACCTGTACCTATGGGGGTTAGTCCGAAATATTTGTGAGATAAGGGATTTATGTACCTTCAAAAATTTCCAAGTCATAATCGAAGTCATCTTGCTTGTTGTTCGCATGATTTAAGATAGGTGGTAGGTCGGATCGTCACAAATGCTCGAACGCATTCCGGGGTTAGGATCAAGTCGGTTTAGACTGAACATAGGAACTAAAATCCATGCTTCCGGGATACGTGATAAGTGCTGCTTTATTAGAATCAGCAAGCCGGACCAAGTCGTTGAAAATGAGCATTTGGATCGTCATGAAGATTGTCACCTTTGCCTTTTTGGAAATATTTGTCCGTTGTAAGTTCGAGATTCTTCCTTGAAGTCCGTCGAAAGTTGTCGGAGGAAATATTCATGAAGCTTAATAAAGATGAGAGGAGATTTTCTTTTTCTCTTTCTTTTTTATTTTCTTCCTCATTTTTTTTCTTCGCTTTTTTTTACGTTGTATATATGTATATTTATAAGAAATATATAATAGTATAATATATTGTATAGATATATATATATATATATATATATATATATATGTGGTGTGCAGGTGAGAGTTTGTCGGGTCGGAGTTGAGAAGTGGGATATCGAGAAAAAATTTCGGATGAGGTTTATCGAAAAAAATTTCGAGTGAAGTGTATCGACAAATATTTTCGAATGAGGTGTATCGAAAAAAAAATCGGATGAGGTTTGCGATAAAATTTCTCGATATAGTGGAGAAAATTTCTCGATAAAAAATTTTACGATAACGTTCCATGAGAAAAATTTCACGAGAAAGTTGTACGAAAAAAAATTGTAGATAAAATTTTCACATTATATCTCGAGAAAGTTTGTCGATAAAAATATGTCAAGAAAGTCTTGCGAGAAAATTTCTCGAGAAAGTGTAAAAAATTTTCGGTAAACTTTGTCGGTAGAATTTTAAAAAATTCAATATTGAAAACTATATCTATATATTTATTTCTCCCTCTCAAATAATGCTTTCGAAATAATGTTTATCCCCCTATAAAGTTGCGTAGTAAGATTAAAAAATATTACGAATCTCTTTCCCTTAATGCAGTTGTTTAAAGTTTTAACTCCCCCTCAAAAATTAAAATTGTTGCTCCCTCTTGAAAGAAATAAGAGTAGCTCCTCTTATATTAAAAAAAAATGGTATTTATCATTTCCGTGTGTAATATGCACTTTGAATTTTAAAATCTCTATATGTCTTGAAAATGCATATTTAAAATGTATCATTTTGAAAAATAATAGGTATTTTTCAATGTAGCTCGTATGTGTATGCAAATTTAAAATATTGAAAGTTCGTTCATCATACACATAAATGTACCTTGTTGAAGTGTAGTTGTAGTAGCTCACGCCTCTTCCCTTTATCATGTATGTGGAGCCACTACGTCGAATACCATACATGAGGGAATTTGCAAAACATTATCGGGACTTTGGTACCCATTGTAAAGTGGGTCATCGCTTGGTAGCAGAAAACGGGTTAAGCATATACGGAGTCAAATTTAATTTGGGTCCTAAGTCATCCATTAATGTGCGTTTAGGTACCCAGATTTGTGTGGGATTTCCTAACTTAATAGTAGACGTAGGAACCCATGTAGGAGTGATTTGACACGGAAAATAAATTTCAGCTTTGGTGAAAGTGTGTTTCGAAGAAGATTTAAATATTTTCTCCGAAGCCAGTCTCAGAAGATGTTTCTTAGAATGAACTTGGACCGGATACTTCATGTAGGAATACGAGCATATTGAATTATAAAGATCACAAGCATATAAGTCGTGTATCCTATGTTGAGATTTCACACAATTCACATTAGAATGATGAGAAGAATTAGGAAAATTACTTCCAAGTCTGGGCTTCCTAAATAAAGAATTATTAAAATCATTTGAAGCACACGATGAAGTTTGTTTGCTAGAACTTGGAGCCTTTTCGTTAAATAATTTCATTATAGGAATAGGAGAAAAAAATTTTGCTTCTTTAAATTTCCGTTCCGTAACTTTGGAAAATAATGTAGATTTTCCTTTCTCCTTCCTAAGTTGTATTTGTTCCTTAGCAATTTGAAGTTCTTGGCTTTTACTTTGAATTTCAACTTCGGTCAAAATTGACGTAGAAGTATTGGTAAAAGTCTTTTCGATTTTAGGAACAAAAACGACCGTTTGTGTTGCTTTATCCTGTTTAAGAGAAGATTTTTCTTTAGAAATATCGTTTAAAACAGGTAAAGGAGAGGAATTTTTTAGATTTGATGTCTCCTATAAAAGCGCATTCTTTTCTGCTTCAAAATTCTTTCTTTCTGTTTCTATGGAGGAGTTCAAATCAGCTATTTTCTTAATAATAGCAGGAATATAACAGAAAGTTGAATTTTTAGAATGATCATGATTTTCTTCCTCGACTTTAGGAAGATCTTCTAAAGGATATAATGAATTATAGTTACTAGACATGTTTATTTTCCGTGTCTTGTAACTATTGTTCAATTCAGTGTATTCAAAAGGAATTTCAATCCTAGTTGTTGCATTTCGTTTGGATTCTTCTAAGGCATTTCTTTCGGAAGAGTTAGTAAAAGCCATTAAAGAAGTGAATCCTAAACCCATGTACTTGATATCATATAATTGTTTGACATTAATCTTTTTCAAGTTACAAGGATTAGTAAAGCCTAAGCCTTCAACAGGATTATAAAATTTATATCATGTAAATGAGGGGAATTTTTGAGATTTGATATCTCATCTAAAAGCTTTTTCTTTTCCGCTCAGAAACCTACTCTTTCTAATTCCAGAGTTGCGTTTAATTCGGTTATTTTATGAGTAACCTCCGGAATTTCCCAACAAGAGGTAGGTTTATCAGAATGTAGAGTATTTCCCAAATTAGATGCTAAGGCCTTAGAGGAACTTTGGTCTTTGACCCTTTTCAGCAAGATTGTATTCTAAATTTTTAATTTTAGAGTACAATTTTCCGCGTTCCTTAACTAATTCAACATTAAGGAGTGATTTATTACAACACGCTGCTTCATTATTTTTAAGACGCGTGGTAAGTTCCTTATTTTTTGTTTCTAACTCCATAACTGTTTTCACTAATTCTTCAAATAAACTAGAGTCAGAATGACTAACCTTGAGATGGTCAGTTGATGAGTTCATTCGTAGATATCGTGCTCTTTGAAGAGCACCAATTACGTCTTGGTTGTGTTCCATAGAGTAGGTATCCATTTGTTTTGGTTAGGATAACATGTAGGTTCGATATTTGATCGTTGACGCGTTATGTGGATTTGAAATCTTTTAATAATAATTTCGAGAAATAGAGTAGGTATCGAAAAGTTTTTAGGATAAAATGTAGATATCAAAAACTTTTGGACCGAAAAGTATAGTTTTGAAAAGTTAGGAGTCGAAAAGTTTAATTATCGAAAATTTTGTGTGTACCGAAAAATATTGCGATAAGCTTTTTCGTTTAAAAAAAAATTTTTCGATTAACTTTTTCGTAAAAAAATTTTTCGATAAAGTTTTTTGTTCGAAAAAAAAAAATTTGAGATTAAGTTTTCGTAAAAATTTTCGATTAAATTTTTCGTTCGAAAATTTTCAACGTACTCAATTTTAACGAAGAACACACATAGTTTTCGATCTGAAACACAAAATTAATCAAATTTAGCTTGGATTATGGATCGAAACATGTAGAATTCCAGTTTTTAACACTCAATCAAAGCAGAAAACAGCAAAATATGTCGAAGTTTTGAGAAATCAGATGAATTTCACGAAGAACACGACTTATCGAATCATCAAAATTCCGCGAAAATTGACGTTTGATCAATCAAATTTCAGCACGAAGATGTTTATAACGAGAAAATGAGAAATCCGAAGAATCAAACCGAAAACGAGAAAATGCCGTATGCGATATTGATGAGATTTCGGACAAAAATTCGATCAAAATTTCAGGAAATTGATTCAAATCTTAACGCGTTTGCTCTGATACCAATTGTTAGTTCCAGTTATATTCAACACAATTAAGTTCGGTGAAGAATTCGATAGAAAATGTAAAACTTACGTAGAACACGTTTGATTTTTGGCGCGGAAGCTTGAGACCGTTCTTCACGTTGTAAAGCTTGGTTTTCTATTAAAATGAATTTTTAACCTAATACTTCACATTAGGGTTCCTTACATACCATATAAGTTTGGTATATTTGCTAAGTAGTCCTAATCTATGGCCTAATTACAATTAAGCCCAAACTACTATTTATACTACAAGGCTAAGATATCATTTATATTTGAACACAATAAAAATGTCCTAACACAAGTTCTATGGATGCGGACACAACTACGCAATTATGGGTTTGAATTTAATAACATTCCCATTTACAGTGCTATTGCCTTAACTTGCAATCATGTTCACCATTCACGCACGAAACACATAGATATTCGCTATCATTTTATAAAAGATCATGTAGAAAAAGGCACTATAGATATGTATTTTGTAAAAACGGAGCTTCAACTTACCGACTTATTCACTAAGGCATTGGATGAAAAACGATTCCAATTCCTTATTGCTAAGTTAGGCATGTTGAATCTCAATCTTACTTGAAAAGTGTTTTACATGCTCTATTATGCTTCTTGATATTCTTTGATTATCTTGCATGACTCTATCCCAAATTCTTTTACAAAGAAAAATAAAAATAAAATAGTATATAAATATAATAATAATAATAACAATAATAATAATAATAATAATAAAAATGGGGGATGTAGATAATTTTGTCTATTTTGAAAAACTCACAAAAATAATTCTTTGATATATGATTAAGTACTTTGTCTAAAAATTCATGTAACTTTCTCTTATTCAAAGAGCCTAGTTTGTTTCACTAGACAAAAAGTCACATCATATATGTGAGAATTTGAGCCTCAAATTTTTTTTTTGTGTGTGTCACACTTCAAATGACTATCTTTTGGTTTGTACTTCATAGCTTCATTCTTGCTTTTGTGTTAGTTTGTCATGAAAAGGGCAACTTAGGAAATTCCTCACTATGCCCAAATTATAAATCCTTTACTTTTACCTCTAGAAAACCACTTTGAGCCTTCTCCGACATTCATTTTCTTATGATACCCGATCAAGCCTTTAACATTATTCATAAGTTTCGGGGTTGCTCAATCAAGAAAAAGAAGGGGAGAAAAAGAGATACAAGTCTCAATCACTATAGAAGAGAAACACGGATCTCGCTGTGAACTTCTCCTAGATAATCTCGTATACTCCTAGAAGAGAAGCAACTCGAGGTGAACTTCTCCAACGATAATCTAGATCTTATAAATAGAGAAAACGAGAAGAGAAGCATGGCCTTGGGTTTGAATTCCATAACTGTGGAACCTTCGAAAGGAACACGGTGTCGACCCAAAAAGAAGTTCTAATCTCTCAAAGTTTTGTAAAGAAGACGAGACTCATCTTGAGCAAGAAAAGCTAAAGGATCAGAAATGAATTTAAAAAAGGGCTCCTGGAATTGAAGAATTTGTTTAAGCTCACTAATCCCAAAATTACCCTACCCTTTTAACCAGATCCTAAAAATAATCCATTCAAAGTCCATTTGATTCAAAATAATGAACTTTCACTTGGTAAGTTGATTAAATATGCCACGATAACAAACAAATTGATATAATTTAGTCGTGATGGTATGAGTAATATATCTACTAAATATTTCCATTATAAAAATAAATTGAGTGCTATGAGCGAAACTTGCGAGAGTTGTCAAAATGAATCATACTAAGATCTTAGAATATTTGTTTAGTTACATGATTTGATGGTAAATTATTATTTTATATGTCATGAGAAATTTTTGAGTGATAATGTTCAAAATGTCCCATCTGACCCCAAAACAAAAATGTTTTTGAAATTTCATTCGGAAATATTGTTTCGCACATTTTAGATGCATTAATACATGCATTGGTTCAAAATTGATAAAATCCGAAATGTTTTTTGAAAAACGCAAAATTTTAATGAATCTATGCTGAATTGCTTAAAATACGTTACTTGTACTTAAATAGTAAATTTAAATACTAAATATGTGCTTAGATGACGAAAAGTTCAAATATGCAATTGTTAAGGGGGAGTTTTACATGAGAATTTGTTCTTATCTCATATATGCTTTACTTGTAAAATATGACTTCTAATATTTTTTTTCTAAGCATCACAGAACATTTCGAGGTCATCCGAGGAGTCAATTATTGAATTTCATCAACATTAGGAGATAATTTCATTTCTTTCAGAAATACAGGGAGCATTCTGCAATTTACTTTTGGGTTAATTCATAAAAGATTAAATTTTGGTTTTATCAGACCTGAATTTTAACGAAAGCCCAAAATATTTTTTTTTGGCCCAACGTATTTTTACCTTACCCGATCATAAAATATTCATATCACTTTATCGATCGAAAAACTCACTTACAAGCAACTGGTTTCACTCGAAAAAATTTTCAACTTCCGAAAACCAACTTCGAACTCACATCGGCGATTTCCACAAAACCTCTCAATCATCAGATATTTTTCATATAACTCGTCGATTTCGAAGGTAGAAACACGTTTCAAATAACTTTCCGGTAAAAAACGAACAACTCGCAAACAGTTTCTTAAAAATATTTGCATAAATGTCATTTTGATAGTTTGTCGACTAAAAATGTTTTTAAACCCTCAAATCAACGTGTTTAAACTCGACTATTTGGGTTAAAATCATGATATTTGGATTCGCAACTGTTTTCTGAACGTTCCGAACCCAGATTAACTCATGATTTACACAGAAATCGAAATTTACGTGTCACGCGCTTACTGTTTGATTTGAAAACTTTTCGATCGAAAAAGTTTTTTTCGCGAACAGTGTCATCGAAAAACTTTTGTTTTCGTTAAGTTTAATTCGATCGCAAAACTCAACGTCGAAAACCTTTTAATTTGATCGTAAAACTTCGCGGGGAAAACTTAATTTTTCGATTAAATTTTATTCGATCGCAAAAATAAGCTGCGAAAACTTTAAGTTTTTCGATATTCCTTTATTCGATCGCAAAACTATGCGGCGAAAAACTTAAGTTTTCGACAACTTTTTATTCGATCGAAAAATTACCAGCGAAAAACTATTGTTTTCGACAACCTTTTATTCGATCGTAAAGTCGTTGGCGAAAAACTTGAGTTAATCGACACATTTTTATTCGATCGCAAATTTAACGATCGAATAAATTGTCACTCGAATAAAAACACGCTGAAAAAGACATAGAAAATTTTTCAAGTTTTCTTCAAGACTTAGAAAATTTTCCATCGCAAAATTAATGTTCGAATAAATTTCCGATCGAATAAAAATACGCTTACGAGACATAGCAAACTTTTCATTTTTTTTACCAAGTCTTTCGCAAATAAACCTTAACACTTAAATTTTTTTAAAAAAAATAAAAAATTTTAAGTACATTATTAATTCCATCTATTCACATATGTAATTTTCCATCTAATGAATTTTATTTCATTCATTACGGAAATGGCAACTCCAAACTACCCAAACATCTACCCTTCTGGAAGTTACATGCCAGTCGACGACAACAACTACCAGCTGGATCTTGCTACATTTCGATGTCCGGATTAAGTTATCATCTCCATCCTCAAAGGGCACCCTCTATGGCCAGCTTTGACCATGACGTCCACCGTACCAAGAGATACCGAGACTACCACCGGTTTGAGGATACATTCCACCTCGCCTTCGCTTCTTTCACAACCCGAAGGCAGCCGACCTAGCGCTCCAACCGATGGTGACCCCATTGGAGCTGCTCAGACTAGCGGATCCAACGGACAAGGCCTACCAAGACTACTGTCATAACTCCATCACGGAGAAGATGGTACGGGCCTTGGATCAAGCTCCGGCGCCTTCTCAAAGGGAATCTCTGGTGGCAATAATCGAGCCCGAAGCCACGTCTCAGGAGACAGAGACACCGGCCGTCGAGCCCGAAGGTGTTCCTCACGATGTATCTCCCGAGGCCACAGATTCGGATGAAGAATACAGACTTCAAAGAAGGGGCTCTTGCCGACAGCAAATCTCGGCCCCGTCTGTGTCCCCTTTAGTACTACCGGCTTCGGTGACAACTCCTCCACCACCAATGGATCAGCCAACCGTACAGATTCAACCTGAATCTGTCTCAATACCCATAGAGGTGATACCTACCGTATCATCTCAAGGATTGGATGGAAGCCCTATTGGACCCCTGATATCTTCGGAGCAAACAATAGGCCAACCTATTAAAGTGGTGACTTCAGGGTTGTTAACGGATGTCCCTGGACGTTTCAGAATCTCAGGACCTATTCAAGGCGGCACATCGGAAACCTTTTATGATGTTGTGACAGTGGAGCGCCTCCCTGGCCCCACTCCACTGATGGTGACGGAGCAACGTTTACAAGAAGCACTCCCAACAGCCATTTCTTCTCTCGAAGATCGCCTGATGGACAGACTGCTCCAGGCCATTGAGACCTCCCGAAGAGATACCGGGAAAGCGCCGGTCTCCGAGGCTGCTCCGTCAGAAGCTCAAACCACTCCGTCTCCTCACCACCTCTTACCACCACCATACACACCCCTATCCAACCCACTCTCACCACTCCAACTCCATCACCTTCACTCATCAACCCCTATACCATCCCGATCACCCAGCTTCATGACATTTTCATCTCCTGACTCCTTGCCTGAGACGAGGACCCCCGCTGAGGAGAGTCTCTACAAAAGGCTGATAGATGAACCCGAGCCTTCCGCTCAAACAAAGTGCCGAGAAGAAAGCTCCCGCACCTAAAGAAGACATGACGATCCCGATGATCCGGATCGTCATGAGGGGGAGAAAAGGCAACGAACCACACGAAGCGGCCGTGGTGTGAGTCGAGAGTAAACAACAAAGAGTCAAGAAACTGGAGGAGCATCATCAAACCCACCAATCACACAACCCACAACATGCCAACAAACAACTACATCTCCCACCATATCCCACACACTACCTCCCTCTCTTACACATCCAAATCTAATCCCGACCTCTAACCTTCTCCAAGCCCAACCAGAAGCAGTCGTCTACGATACACATCTGATCATAGACGACTATATTTTAAAAGAGAAGTGGATGACGCAATGGGAACTAGAGGAAGCTGCTCAAGCTCGAATTTACAACGTCCGATACTTCTTACAACAAGCTTATCAAGAAGTGGACTTGGTGTTGCTTGAAGTGGACTTGGTGTTACTTGAAGATGAAGAACTTCAAGAAGGCGAGAACTACAATTCTGCTCTCCCAGAACTACCAGAAATGATCAGGCACAGAGACGACTCTCCTCCCCGCTTATCAAAAGGGACAGTCAGAGTCTAGACGCCGTGGGAGAATATCAGAATTAAAGTCCCGTTCATTGAAGATGTTAGAAAGCAGATATGGAGGGCTCCTAACCGGATAAAGAAGCTCAACGAACTAAACCTATGGGATATATCACATTGGGAAGATAGGAAGAAAATTGAGCATCTTTATGCTCAACTACTTGGTCCAGATCGAAGTGGCATCCCAACGGATCAACTGAAGAAAAACTTCAGGGACAAGCCACCGATCCTCCATCTCGTGGGGGTTTCGCATTCGATTGGAAGCTTCCCTACCCCAATCTACCACATTGAGCGAGCGGACAACAACCGCACTCGAGAAGAGATAGATGAGACCTATCTCCCCTTCCTTCCACCGGATGAGGTATACCGTCCATATCAGATGTACAAAAGAAAATATCAGACGCCCTCCGGATACATCAAGAATGAAGGACTCGAGGGATTGAAAAGATTTATGGTGCGACAGATCAAGTATCACACCGCACACGACCTTCAAATTGCTATAGAGAACAATATGAAGAAGGTCAACATGGAATCTCCGCTCATGAAGGGCTTTCCACTCAACGATTTTCTGGAGAACTACATATTCAAGAAACCTGGCCTCGCCATAACTTATCGGAATCCAGTATTGAAAAGACGAGAGCTATGATGAAGTCAGAAATCCACAAGTTCTGTGACGGGACGTTGAAGCTAGTGAGGAAGAACATCCAGAAAAGGTTAGGAGAGATCACTGAAGAGACAATCTTCAAGGATCTTGGTGAAGAAGGGGCCCCACTATTAAACGAGCTTCTGGATGCTATTGATGAGAAGTTGGAGCTGAGCAATGCTGTTCGACGTTACGAAACAACATTGGGATTACGGAAATCATTCTACGCCCGACAAGGATAAATGGCTGAAACGAAGACAAGCACAAAGGGGGAGATTGTAGAGACATTAGAATTGTGCTTTGTTATTTTATTATCCTTGTAATTAGGGGCGTAATTAGTAGTTTTGATAGTGTAGGACTAAATAGTAAATATACCATGTAAATAGGTATAAATACAATGTACACTATCAAAATCAATACAAGTTCATTTTTCAGAAAAATCACAAGCATTGAATCCACATTCTAAGACAGAGAAAAAAATTCGAAAAACACCCTCTCTCAAGATCTTCAAAGAAGATATTCGACCGAAGGTAATTTGTAAGATTTATCAGTCGAATATCTAGAAATTATGCTTAGATTGATCGTTAGTTGATAGATAAGGACCTAACATGTCTTCCTCGTGTTGAGCGAGATTATCAAAGACGGCGTGGATATCCATCGTCCAAATCCTTGTTTTGACGGATTTGCATGGATATTTTCATCCACTCCGGTTGAAGAGAAGAGAGAAATCGGATATTGACCTCCATGTTGGTCTTGAAATTTTTATTTTCCTCATCTCATTAAGAAGAGTTAAATAGCGTTGATAGAGTTCATAAAGGTTTTCCTCCGTCTTTGCTTTGAATGAGTCGTAAGTGGTGAGAATGTTCGCTTTCTTGGCTTTGACTCCGACTTCGGTCCGTTGCATCATTTTGTCGAGCTCGTCCCACATAGCTTTTGCACTAGATAGACTATCTATTTGCATATAGATGTCATTCGGAATTCCTTGCAATAGGAAAGTTTTGGCTCCTAAATCTTCTTTGGTTCTTAATCGCTCCCCCTCGGTGTATTCACTAGGAATTTTGAGTCTTCTAGTGGCGCGAATGGGAGGATTAATAGTGGCATCGCCTTAATGGATAAGCCAAAATTAAGCGGGACCTTCTAGAAGAGAAGCTATCAAATTTGTAGCTTGATCTTTTGTTTCCAAGAAGTTCATGAATTGGCTTCTCCATACGGTGTATTCGCCTCTTCGTAGAATTGGAGGGCGGACGTCGTTTCCGAGTGAGTAAGCATCCATTTATAGTTGATTGGTAGGATCTTCGTGAAAGTTTGGAATCGAAATGGCAAAAGTGCTTCGCATGTGACAAACTTCGTTAGCAATGTTTGATTCATACTTTGAGCAATTTCTTTTTCGAACGTATCTTTAAGTTTTTAAAGAGAAATTGTTATGATTGTAAAAAAATATGTGTTTAAAAATTGTTACTTCAAAATTTTTAAATAGTTATGACCAAAAATTTTGATTATCGAAGAAGATAATTTGGTGACAAATATCTTTCGTAAGTTTTGAAAATTACTATTTTTGATTTCTTTCAAATCAGTGTAAAATGTGTGTGCTTGAAAGTTCAGTGGTCGAGAAATTTTTCGAGCAGTAAAATTTTCGATTTAAAATTTTTTCGAACCTTATAATCGAAAAATATTTTCGAATGTATATCGTGTATTTATCGAAAATTATTTTTCGAACGTAAGAGTTTTACAAAGAAAATATCCTATGGAGAAATAGTTTGTCGAATAATTCTGTTAATCGCAAAAACATTTATTGGAAAATTTGTAATCGAAAATTAAAAGTGATCGAAAAATTTTGTTAAGTTTGACTCAAATTGTTGACTAAAAGTTTTTCCGAGTGTGAATTATTCGATCGAAGTGTTTTCGCTATATTTTTAATCGAAAATTTAGATAATCGAAAATCTTGAGATCGAAAAAATTTATTTTACTATTACAAGTTTTTCGAGTCAAAATTAGATATTTATTTAGCGAAAACAGTATCCGTAAAAAAAAAATACGCTTTGTTACACTCGAAAAAGATATTTATATATGAATCGAAAAACTAATTATCGAAAATAATGTTTTTCGAGTCTTATATTTGAGTGAAACACACGGTTTTTTATCGAGAAACTTTTCGGCTGTAAACTTATTCGAAAAATATTTTTCGAGCCCAAGTTTTTCGATCGAAAAACGATCGAAGAACAACTTTCAAGTTCAATGGAACACTGAAAATCCAGATTCAACCGAAAAGTTCTAGTTAGGTGCTGAAATTTTGGAGAATCACTCGATTCTAAGTTCTGAATATGAACAAATACAAGATTAACCATGTTTTGCAGCAAAATATATCGATTATGAAGAAAATCAAATCATATTCACAACTTAATCGCAAACGCAAATATCGATCGATCAAAATCTGAAATAATATGAAGTTCTAATCTATTGAAATCAGTACATAATTAATTTCTAACATATAATATATCACTTTAACAGCAAGATCATCAACAAAATTTGCAAAATAACCACATTGATCAAAATACATTTCACGTAAGTTTTTCGATCGAAAAATCTGGAAAATATGATATTAGAATAGCGAATTCAATCCAAAAGTGATCATGATATGCTCTGATACCAATTGTTAGGTCCTATTTTATCAACTAACGATCGATCAAAGCATGAATTCTAGATATTCGATTAATAAATCTCGAGAACTACCTTCGGTCGAATATCGAGTTTAAAGATCGGGAGAGAGAAACGATTAGATAGTGGAAGTTTTTCGATTGCATTTCTCTCTCTAGAATATGAATTCAATACTTGTGATTTTCCAAAATGACTTGTGTATTGATTTCGATAGTGTACATTGTATTTATACCTATTTACATGGTATATTTACTATTAAGTCCTAAACTATCAAAACTACGAGTTACGCCTCTAATTACAAGGATAACTAAATAACAAAGCACAATTCTATGTTTCTTCAATATACCACATGTGTTGGTATATTAAGGTCAATGATCTAAAGTATCATATATTTATGTAGAGGCCCAAAACCACTACAATCTACTTAATTACCAAATAGACCCAAGACATACTAATCTAAAGGATACTACAAAAGATTCCTAACAGTAAGTATCGAAAACTTTTTATTTTCTAAGATAGGAAAAATTTTGGCTTTAAAATTTCAGTTCCAAAATGTTTTGGTATTGTCGAAAAATGTCATGAAGTATTGAAAAATTTAAATTATCAAAAACTTGTTGGTGTGTACCGAAAAGTATTCAATTGGAGTTCAATATTTCGAAAAGTTACCAAAACATTTTTTATAATGTGCGACAAAAAAAATGATACAAAGAAATTCTATCGTCAGATGATATCAAGAAACTTTGTCGATTAAAGTTTAACGGTAAAGTAAAGTATCGCGATAAATTTTCGGCAATGAGTTTCTTTGTAGAAAATTACTATCACGCTAAAATTTTTTCGAAAAGAAATTTCTCGATAAGAGTTTGTCCGTTAATGAAAGTTTATCGATAAAAATATCGGTAAAGTGAGTGTTGGTCCGTTTTTCTACCAAACAAGGATCAAAACATATTTTTTAAGCGTAGATATCTAAGAACACCTTGTAGTGTGTGTTTGTGCGTGTTTCCTATTTTGGAAAGTTCAATGTGGCTTGCAAATAAATTCTTTTGATCGAAAAAATCCTAAAAGGGTAAAGGGGGCCTTATATACCACATGAGTTGGTATATTAAGGCCTATGACCTAATATATATAATTTTTACGTAGCGGCTCAAAACCAACTACAATCTAACTAATTACAAAATAGACTGAAGACTTACAATATTTAAGGACACTACAAAATATTCCTAACAATCTCCCCCTTAGTGTCCTTTTCGCTGTGGCGTCTTCTTCGTCTTCTTGGGTCTCACCACCTCGTAGACGACTCTTTTTAGTCCTAGCTTGTGCTCATAAGATCGTATACATCTACGGTATGAAAGCCGTTCAGAGATGATATTGATCATCGTCTGAAACTTGTCCTGAACCTCATGATCCTCGAACCTCAGTTCCTCCAGAATCTTTCTCAGCTTGTTTCGTATGATTAGGAGGGTTCCATCGCAGAACTTGGAGACCTTCGATGTCTTCAAAAGTCTTTTCTCTCCCTTGTAGTTGATGTAGACCAAGGAGGGATCTTCTCCATCGAATATATGGCCTTCACCGTGGCTTTCAGCTTTGAAGTGATTGAAAGTAGGCTTCGTGAGGTTCACCTTCTTCAAGTTGCTATACAGCGCCATCTGAATGTCGTGGGATATGGTGTACTTGATCTAGCGCAGCATAAACCTCTTCAAGGTTTGGTAGCCCCACTTGAATTCAGGATTTTGAAGAGTTCCTAGCATCCTGTAGCTCCGACCATCTGATAGATGTCTTCCGCTCTGATGTAAGAGAGGTACGCTTCGCTCAGTTCTTCAGTTTTCCTGTCCGCCCGTTGAACCAGGTAGATTGGGAAGAAGATTGAGCAGAAGTGAAACGTCCTCACCCCTATTACAGTTGAAATCCTTAACCTCTTCTTCTCATCTCTTCGGAGAGCCTTTACGTCACGTCTTTTTCCGTCGAACATAAGTTTTCGACGGAGGCTGGGCAGATACAAGCTGGCTCTATACTGTGAGAGATGAGTCATGACTCGCAGCTCCAACTCGTCGAGCTTCTTGAGGCGGTCCTCTTTCCTCCAGATCCCTTTACGAATCTCTTCTTGGTATGGCGCCAAGATCTTGACATTTTTGCAAGGCAGGTTCAGTTTCTCTCCGATGTTCGACTTCAACGGCGGGCCGTCCTCGTCCGGGACTTGGTGATCGAGGAGTTAGGGAAGTTATAGGATGTCTGCTTCATAATCTTTGCTTTTCTTGAGTTCCTCCTCTTCGATATGAATCAGGTCGATAGCTCCCTTCTTCAAGAAGAATCTTGCTAATTCGGGAGTCACTAGTTGAGTTGTCCACTCTTCGTTGAATATGTAGCTCTCCACCTGGTCGTGTGGGTTGAAGAGCTCTTCGACGGTCACAAGTGGTTCGTCGGTAGTCGGAGAGGGAACTGGTGAGGTAGAGGTTGAAGGAGGTATTTAGGGGTCTTTTTGGATAACGGGTTGAGGTAAGGGAAGGCTTCTAGTGGCTGGTAAAGGGATGGTGGTGTGGGCTACGGAGGCAGCTTCTTTTTTAGATAAAGAAGCCTCCGGTTGTGTTGTTTTGTTGGTGGTGGTTTGAGTGCTTTGGTGGTGGTGGTTTGAGTGTTTTAGGAGGTGGTGGATGGGGTGATCTGCTGCGTCTGGGGTTTGGAGCTTGTTCTCTGTCTCTTCTCCCCCTCGGGATGACCGTCATTATTTGGATCGTCACGTGATCTCTTTGTCGGCTCCGCTTCCCCGTGGCAAGACATCGGGTTATTAGTCGTAGCTTGATGTCTTGCTCCCTCTTATTCAGAGAGAGGACGGACTGTACCCGGGCCAGAAGGATATCACGTAGGTCTTCAATCGATATGTCCCATGGTCCTGGTTCACAGATGTATGTTGGCAGAGCGAATGTAAGAGATGCAACAGGTTTGGTTTCCATGGCAAGGGCCTTGCCTTTGTCTCGGGTTGACGTTTTGATGGCCATGTAGACCTTCGTCATGATTGAATCCTCGAGTTTTTTGGCGAAGTCCGCGAGTTTGACCTCTGTCGCGAACGGGGAAAATAACGGGATGGAGCCACTAAGGCGTTCCGTAGTCGCGATGTCAGTGAAAGGAAGTGACATGCCACCTGTTTGCAGAGGACTTGAGAAACCGAGGCAACTTAGGCTCACCATTAGCATCAAAACTGAGATAGACTTTGTTCGATGGCCCAATGCAACAACTGTAGGGATGTTGACTACTGTGGGACTTCCGCTCAGTCCCTGGCTAGTTTCCAACCATGAGACATCAAATAGCGTTCTGTCGATGTCGCTAAGACCTGGAGATGCAAAAATGCATGTTTGTGTCCTAAGAAATGTGAAAATACTGGAGGGTGAGGACACTAGACTCATGATTAAGGATAGCGCAGTCTGAGGCGGAGGACTGTTGATTTCAACATCTACTGCCTCCGAGCGAGGCAGGGCTAGAATTCGTGGCTCCTCGCGTGTATATGAAACAACCATCTGTTGGGAGATGGTTGAGTGGCTAGATAGGGGTAATTGCGCGGTTGGACCCGATGTTGCGACTTCTACTCGAGAAACAACAATGTCGTCTCCTGCACCTACGGGTTCGATCCGGACTATTAGTGGACTGAAGGGCGGAAGATTACAACCGCTTCTTTGTTTTGTGTGTCGTTCTTGTTCTCGTGTTACGACATCCCCTTTTGATTTCTTCTTTTGTTTGCGAGCGGGGGATTCTACGCGTCCTGGAGCTAAATTGGCGTCGATGGGTAGGCTTGTTACCGGGCTATGTCTAACAGAGATCTGTTGGACCATAGGAACCTCCTCGAGCTCGTTGTCGTGGAGATAAGCTTGGACGATCGGGTTGGTTGGGTCGGCGAGCCTTAAAAGATCTTCTGGTATTGGCATTGCCTCTAGATCGAATATTTCATATTATTTCAGATTTTCAGATTTTCGATCGATATTTGTGTTTGCGATTAAGTTTTGAATACGATATGAATTTCTTCATAATCGATATATTTTGCTGTAAAAGGTGGTTAATCTTGTGTTTGTTCATATTCGGAACTTAGATTGGAGTGATTATCCAGAATTTCAGCACCTAACTTGAACTTTTCTGTTGAATCTGGATTTTCAGTGTTCCATTGAACTTGAAGGTTGTTCTTCGATTGTTTTTCGATCGAAAACTTGGCTCGAAAATATTTTTTGATTAAGTTTACAGCCGAAAAGTTTCTCGATAACTCACATTATTTTCGTGAGTTTCACTCAAATATCAGACTCGAAAAACTTTATTTTCGATAATAAGTTTTTCGATTCATATATAAAGAGGTACCACTTAAACCAACTACTAATAAGTTGGTTTGGGTACCTAAGAGCTCCAATGGTTTAGGAACCAAAAATGAACAAACCTTAACTACTAAATCTGCTAATCCGAGATGACCCATTACTGAGTGGGTACCTAAGTCTCTCTAAAATCTTTCTATGCATGTCCATCATGTGTGGTATCTAGATTCCGGTTGCTCCGCACGCATGACGGGAAATCAAGAACTGTTGAGCAACTATCAAGACCGTTACAATGAAAAAGTCAGATTCGGTAACAACGATTTAGCTCCAAAACTAGGCTTTGGAGATATTCTTCTAAACAATCTGACAATCAAAGATGTCTCTTACGTCTAAGGTCTTAAACACAACATGTTCAACATAGGACAATTTTGTGACAAAGGGTTTCAAGTGGTGTTTCTAGCTGAGCAGTGCAGAATCTTAAATAGTCAGAATAAAAAACTTCTTAGAGAATCTCGAAGATCTAATCTATACACCATCAATCTGACAACAGTACGACCTTCGACGGCTGTTTGCCTTATATCAAAGACTACGATCAAGAGGAACATTTTATGGCATCAACATCTATCTCATCTAAATCTCAAAGTTTTTCACAAACTCTTTATCAAAAAGTTTATCAACGGCCTACCACTATTTCCCTTTAGAGCATTACTGTTCGGCTTGTCAAATGGGCAAAATGAAGTGAGCGTCACACAAACTCAAGCAAATAGCTTACACATCTCGACCTTTGGAATTATTACACATGGACCTTTGTGGACCTACGAACACAAAGTATCAACGACCGTAAATATGTGCTAGTAATTGTAGACGATTATTCTCGCTATACTTGGACAAGATATCTCCAAACTAGAGATGAGACTGGAGACTTGATAATAAGCTTTGTGAATACGACTCAGAATCTCATGCAAAAGAAAATCCATGAATTCGAACTAACAATAGGACTGAATTCAAGAAACAGCGTCTCAACACTTACTCTCAGTCACTTGGAATTATTCAACAATTTTCACCCGCTAAAATGACTCAACAAAATGGTGCTGTAGAATGCAAAAATCGGACTTTAGTTTAAGCTGCAATAACAATGCTAATACATTCCGGTCTCCCTCACTTTCTATGGGTTGAAGAACTGAGTACAACTTGCTTTACGCAAAATCGGATGATTATTCACAACCGTTTGAAAATACGCCGTATGACATAATAAATCAAAGGATTATGAATATCTCTTTTTTCAAAGTCTTCGCGTGCAAATGCTTTGTAGCCAACGATCGAGAGCATCGAAGCAAGTTCGACCCTAAAGCATTGAAGCCGTCTTTGTTGGATATTCATCCACGTCTAAAGCATATCGGGTCTATATCAAGTCTTCTCGCACTATATTAGAAAGCTACAACGTCATTTTTCAAGAAGTGACCGAATTGGCTTCTCAACAAAACAATTCAGATCTCGGGCTTATAGGCGTGTTGAAAGAAAGTCAACAAATTCTGACAACATCTACCTCAACGTCGGAATGGAAGATTTGGATTTTGTAATTGAACATTTTTATAGAAACGAGTCTCAAATGCCTGCTTCGTCTCATTCTATACCAAGCAGTGCACCTTCTCCTTCTACGGCTGAAATTACTATTGAGATTCCGAACCCTCAAACTCCAACAAATGTTCCAGAGTCTTCAAATTCTGTATCTTCAACTAGTGTTGTTGCTCCTACTAATCGCAAGTACGGAAATTCGTTCCAATTCAACTTCCGAAATGAATTTCCCTATTACGAATGATCAACCTATCATTCAAGATATCTCGATCTACAAATCAACGATGGATCTACTTCGGTTCTTCCTCATGAACGCAAGTAGACTCGAGCTCATCCTATCGACCAAATAATCAGTGATCCTTTAAGTGGAGTACGCACTAGGACATCTACACAAAGCGGAGTATTCACGTGTATCTTAAGCCAAAACGAACCACTTAAGGTAGCCGAAGCCCTTAAAGACACGGATTGGGTGATTGCAATGCAAGATGAACTCAACAAATTCAACCGTCTACGAGTTTGGACACTAGTTCCTAGACCGCATGGCAAAACAATTATAGGAACTAAATGGGTTTTCAAAAATAAGAACAACGAGAACGGTGAAATTATGAGGAATAAAGCCCGACTCGTAGCCAAGGGATACAATAAACAAGAAGGTATTGACGACGACGAGACGTATGCTCCGGTTGCACGTATTGAAGCTATTCGATTATTTCTAGCATACGCGGCTCATAAAGACTTCAAAGTCTATCAAATGGATGTAAAAACCGCCTTTCTCAACGTCCTGTTAAAGGATGAAGTCTACGTCGCTCAACCCGAAGGGTTCGTGCACGAAAATCATCCTGATTTGTTTATCGATTGGATAAAGCTCTCTACGGACTAAAACAAGCCCCTCGTGCTTGGTATGACGTTCTGAGCGAATTTTTAGTAAAGTCCAACTTTATTAGAGGAACAATCGATACGACACTTTTCATCAAAAAGCAAGGCAAGGACTTGAGGATTGTTCAAGTATACGTCGATGACATCATCTTCGGTTCGACTAATGAACGCCTCTGTCAGAAATTTTGTGATCTAATGAAGACCAAATTCGAGATGAGCTTAATGGGAGAACTCCAATTCTTTCTTGGATTACAAGTCAAGCAACTCTTAGATGGAATATTCATCAGTCAAACCAAGTATATCCGAGATATTCTGAAGAGATTTAATAAAGACAATAGCACACCTATGAATACTCCCATGTCAACAAACTGCAAATTGGATGTTGATCCTTCTGGCAAGGCAGTCAACATCACAACCTATCGGAGTATTATCGGATCTCTTCTCTACTTAACGTCAAGCCGATCCGACATCATGTTCGCCACTTGCCTCTGTGCTCATTTTCAAGCTGACCCAAATGAGTCTCACATGCACGCGGTCAAGCGAATTCTACGGTATCTCAAAGGAACTATCAACTTAGGGCTACAGTATCCTAAAGATACCGATTTTAGATTAATTGGTTATACTGACTGAAGAGTATATTAGAATTGTGCTTTATTATTTCATTATCCTTGTAATTAAGGGCATAATTAGAAATATTGATAGTGTAGGACTTAAGAGTAATTATACCTTAAATATAGGTATAAATATGATGTACACTATCAATGTAAATAACAATTCATTATTGAGTAAATAAAAGTTTCGAATTCATATTTTAAACTAGAGGAAACGCTCGAGAAACATGGAAACATCTAACAACCTCTCAAGATCTTCAAAGCGGATATTCGACCGATCGTATATCGTAAGATTTCTTACTCGAATACCTAAAATTCGTGCTTAGATTATTTGTTGATTGATGAAACAGGACCTAACAATTGGTATCAGAGCTAATCGTGATTGATTTTGGACAGAATTCGCAATTTTCAGATGAAAATATTTTTCCAGATTTTTCGATCAAAAAACTAACGTGAATTATATTTTGATCGATATTCTTAATTGTGCGAATTTTGCTATTGATATTGCTGAATAAGTGATAGATTATATGTTAGGATTGATTTACGTACTAATTTCAATCGCTTACAATGTAATTATAATTCAAATTTTTAATCTATATTGATTTTTAAGTTTGTGATCAAGTTTTGAGTTCAATCTGATTTTCTTAAATCTCGATATATTTTGCTATTAAACGTGGTTGATTATGTGTTTGATCATATTTAGAACTGTTAAACGAGTGATTATCCAGAATTTCAGCGACAAAATTGAACATTTCGATTAAATCTGGAATTTTCACTGTTACATTGATCTTTATTGTTCTTCGATCGAATAACTTGAATCGAAAAATATTTTTCGACCAAGTTTGCAGCCGAGAAATTATTTTTTTTCGACCACAAAAACTATTTTCGAGTGTTTTACTCAAATTTAAGACTCGAAAAACATTATTTCAATAATTAGTTTTTCGGTTCATATATAAATATATTTTTCCAGCGAATAAGTTTTTCGATCCATAGTTAGCCAAAACATATTTTCGATCGAAAAATAGTCCATCGAAAATTTTTTACAGTCAACAATTTGAGTCAAACTAAAAACAATGTTTTTCGATCACTAGTAATTTTTCGATCACAAGTTTTTCGACAACAAGTTTTTGCGATCAACATTTTCTTTCGACAAAATATTTTTTGATAAGATCATCTTTTCAACAATTTCCGAAAAATATTCTTCGATAAACAAATAACTAAATCCCTAAACGTTCGAAAACCTTTTTCGATTAAAAGACACAATATTTTAAAATCGAAAAACCTTCCTGCTCGAAAAACATTTCGACCACATCATTTTTTTTAAGAAATAAAAAAATTGTGAACTTCAAAATTTACGAAAAATATTTGACTCCGAACTATCAATTTTTGATACTCAATATTTTTGATGACTTATACAAATTTATTTAACGATTCTTGAAGTATCAATTTTTTAATTATCAAATATTTTCAAAAACATAACAATTTCATTTTCACGACCGGATAATTGATTAAAAAAAAAAAAAGGAAATTGTTTAAGTGCGAATCAAATATTTCTAACTAAGTTTGTCACTTGTGAAGC
Source organism: Linderniella brevidens (assembly GCA_004919715.1). Lineage (NCBI taxonomy): Eukaryota > Viridiplantae > Streptophyta > Magnoliopsida > Lamiales > Linderniaceae > Linderniella > Linderniella brevidens. Next base: position 13,918,793 of record SWDC01000148.1, read on the forward strand.
ATTTTTCATTACTATTCCAAACCTTCACGAAGATCCTACCAATCAACAAAAATGGATGCTTACTCACTTGGAAATGACGTCCGCCCACCAATTCTTCGAAGAGGCGAATACACGGTATGGAGAAGCCGGTTCTTGAACTTCTTGGAAACGAAAGATCAAGCCTCAAATTTGATCGCGTCACCTCAAGAAGGTCCAGCTCAATTCTGGCTCATCCAAGAAGGAGATGCCACAAACAATCCTCCTATTCCTGCAACCAGAAGACTTAAAGTCCCTGGTGAATATACCGAGGGGGAGCGTTTAAGAGCCAAAGCAGACTTGGGAGCCAAGACTTTCCTAATGCAAGGAATACCGAATGACATCTATATGCAAATAGATAGTCTATCGAGTGCAAAAGCCATGTGGGACGAGCTCCACAAGATGATGCAACGAACTGAAGTTGGAGTCAAAGCAAAGAAAACAAACATCCTAACTGCTTATGACTCTTTCAAAGCCAAGACGGATGAATCATTTTATGAACTCTATCAAAGATATCTAACCTTCTCAATGAAATGAGGAAGATTGATATATTCAAGACTAACATGGAGGTCAACATCAGATTTCTTTCTTTTCTTCAACCGGAGTGGAAGAAAATATTCATTCAAATCCGACAAAATAAGGATCTGGACGAAATGGATATCCACGCCGTCTTTGACAATCTCGCCCAAATGAAGAAGATATAAGCGAGATTCAAAAAGAACTAAAGGGCAAGCAGATCGACGACTCTATAGCACTTATCTCTGAAAGAAAGCACAGTCGATCTCGAAAGGATAAAAGTATCAAGCTGCCAAGTTCTTTAGAGGTGAAGAAGAATCTGACTCGGACACCGAACCTGATATGAAGGAGTTCAAGAAACAGTTAGCTCTCATTTCTAAAATGATGAGTAAAAACTTTTACAAAAAGAAATCCTCGTCTTCTGCCAATAGACTTCGGACATCTAGCTCCAAGCAAAAGGAAAGACTGGCCAAGCCCTCAGAATCCAAAAGTGTCAAAGAACCACAAAAATGCTATAACTGTGGAAAGGTAGGACACTTCTCCAGAGAATGCAAACTACCCAAGAAAAAGGATGCCAACTATTACTCCAAAAAATTCCAACTCACTAAACAAAAAGAGGCTGGAGTAGCATTGATGGCAGAACAATAACATTGGCTGGAGGACACCACATATTCTGAAGACAAAAATCTTGCACTTATGACATACCTCGACGACACTTCAAATGATGACCCATCCAGGAGGCCTAACGACGACGACGACAAAGCATCCTCTGCGTCACAAGAGGTACAATTGTCTAATTCCACGTTATTAAACATGTTAGAATCGTTACAGCTTAAGTACACTAACCTGAAAATTGAGCGGAAACGAACAAATGAATTAGAAGAGAAACTAGCTCTTAGCGAAAGCAATTTCCAAAAGCAATTAGATAAGAAAATTCATCTCGAAATTCTCTTATCTAACGCTAAGGAAAAAATCTCTAGTCTTGAATTAACCATAGCCACCTCTGAGACAAAAATTACTGAACTTAATACGATTCTTATTGATTGTCAGAGAGACTTAGAGATTTCTGAAAAAAATTACACAGAAATTTCTGACGAACGAAAGAAACTTTATTCAAGGATTAAAACGTTAGATGATCTTCTAATAAAAAGGGGGTCAAACGGATTAAACTATATTTCTAAATCAACCTCTTTATACAGAATTTTATAATCCTAAAGAGGGCTTAGGTTTTAACAATCCCTGTAACTTGAAAAAGGTCAATGTTAGACAATTTTACGATATCAAGTATATGGGATTAGGATTAACTTCTTTAATGGCATTTACTAATTCTTCCGAAATAAATGCTTTAGAAGAATCTAAACGACAAGCCACTGATAGGACTGACATTCCTTTTGACTACACCGACTTGAATAATAGTTACAAGACAAGAGTTCTTACCTTGTCTAGTGATTATACTTCATTATATCCCCTATAAGATTTTTCGAAAAATAAGGAAGAAAATATTGATCATTCTCAAAATTCTAATTTATGTTATATTCCAGCTTTTATTAGAAAAATAGCTATTTTACACGCTTCCTTGGAAACAGAAAGAAAGAATTTCAAAGCTGAAAAGAACGAACTTTTATTGGAGATTTCCAATCTCAAAACTTCCTCTATTTTAAAAACTTGTCCTGATATTATTTTAAAAGAAAAATCTTTAATGAAGGATAAGATTAAAGTTAAGAAAAACTCTTCTATTATTTTTCAAAATATTTCAAAAGATAAATCTTCTTTAGAAATTATAAAGAGAGAAAACGAATCCTTAAATGCTTCAAAAAGAAAAACGATTTTTACTAACTCTTTTTCTACTCCATCCACAGGTAGAGTAGTAAAAAAGGTGAAGCATGCTAAGGAAAGAGTGCCTAGAATAAATTTTCAGAAGAAAACTGATTTGTTATCTATTTCTTCTATGTCAAAAACTATGGACACTCGTCCGAAGACAAGCTATTTCTAGTATTGTTAATTCAAATAATGCGTTAAAGCCTATTATTTTTGAAAGCACAAACTTTGAAATTGGTTCTACTTCTAAAAACCATCCTCATTCTACAACAAATGCAAGTCTTAAGTCTCATAAGAAACAAGACCCAGCCATTAAGAAAGCTTATAGCTCCATACATTCTTGTTCTCACCTAAGGTATCCAGTCCACGTACATTCAGCTAAACACCTTAGGAGACTAGCCAAAGAAAAGATTTTCTCCAGCAATAAGACAAATCAGACATTTGTTCGTGCTGAAATTAACCTCCCATGTAAGGTTCAACCACAATGGATTCCTAAGTCACCACCTAGGCAAACACAAGCCAATAAGGCTAAATTGTCTGAGGTACTACTTAAACAAACTACTCTAAGTTGGTTTGGGTACCTAAGCATTCTCATAATTTAGGAACAAAAAATGAACAAATCTTACTTATCGAATCTGCTAATCCGATAGAACCCATTCAAAAGTGGCTACCTAAGTCTCCCTAATTTCTTTCTATGCAGATCCATCATGTGTGGTATTTAGATTCTGCTTGCTCCACACACATGACGGGAAAACAAGAACTGTTGAGCAACTACCAAGATCCTTACAATGGCAAAGTCCGATTTGGCAACAATAACTCAGCTCCCATACTCGGATTTGGACATTCTACTGCCAAATTTGACGATTAAAGATGTCTCTTACGTCCAAGGTCTCTAGCACAATCTGTTCAGCATAGGCCAATTCTGTGACAAAGGATTTCAAGTCGTATTTCTAGCTGAACAGTACCAAGTTTTGAATTGTCAGAATCAAGAACTTCTCACAGGATCACGAAGATCTAACCTATACACAATCAATCTGACATCAGTTCGACCTTCGACAGCTGTATGCCTCATCTCTCAGACAACAATAAAGAGGAACATCTTATGGCATCAACGTCTGTCTCATCTAAACTTAAAAGCTCTTCACAAACTCAGTGTTAAAAAGTTGGTTAACGGTCTGCCAACAATTTCATCTAACCAAGAGCATCACTGTTCGGTTTGTCAAATAGGAAAAATGAAGCGTGCATCACACCAACTCAAGCAAGTTGCTTCTACATCTCGACCCTTGGAATTACGTCACATGGACCTCTGCGGACCAATGCGTACACAAAGCATCAACGGTCGTAAATATGTGTTAGTAATAGTCGACGATTATTCTCGCTACACTTGGACAAGATATCTCCGAACTAAAGATGAGACTGGAGACTTGATAATAAGCTTTGTGAATACAACTCAGAATCTCCTGCAAAAGAAAATCCAAGTAATCAGAACGGACAACGGGACGAAATTCAAGAATCAGCGTCTCAGCAACTTTTACCAATCACTTGAAATTATTCAACAATTCTCAGCCGCAAAAACGACACAACAAAATGGTGTCGTAGAAAGAAAGAACCGGACTCTAGTTGAAGCTGCAAGAACTATGATCATTCACTCCGGTCTTCCTCACTTTCTATGGGCTGAAGCAGTGAGTACAGCATGCTTTGCTCAAAACAGGACAATTATTCACAAACGCTTTGAGAAGACACCATATGAGCTAATTAATACACGAATTCCGAATATCTCATTCTTCAAAGTATTTGGTTACAAGTGTTTTGTGGCCAACGATAGGGAGCATCGAAGCAAGTTCGATCCCAAAGCCTTTGAAGCCATTTTTGTCGGATATTCCTCTACCTAAAAATCATATCGCGTCTACCTCAAGTCTTCTCGTACAATTCTTGAAAGCTACAACGTCACTTTTCAAGAAATGACGGAATTGGCTTCTGAACAAAACAGTTCAGAACCCGAGCTTACTGGCGTGTTGGCACAAGGTCAACAACTTTCGACAACGTCTACATCAACATCAAATGAAGCAATTCCCGCTGACCGCGAAGATTTAGATTCTCTATTCGTACACTTTTATCGGAACAAGTCTCAACTGCCTGCTTCGTCTCACTCAACACCAAGCAGTGCCCCATCTCCCTCAGTGGAAGAAATTAATAATGAGACTCCTCTTCTTCAAAATTCGACAACTGTTGGAGAATCAAATTATTCAGAATCTTCATCTAGTACTGCAGTTCCTACCAATACCAATGAGGAAATTCCTATCGACTCATCATCTGAATTGAATTTTCCAACTCTGAATGATCAACCAATTGATTCGGGATATCTCGATCTTCAATCCAATGACGAATCTACTTCCGTTATTCCTCACGAAAGCAAATGGACTCGAGCTCATCCTACTGATCAGATTATTGGTGATCCTTCAAGTGGTGTACGTACTAGGACGTCTACACAAAGCGGTTTATTCACATGCTTTCTAAGCCAAAATGAACCAAATAAGGTGGTCGAAGCTCTCAAAGACCCGGATGGGTAATTGTAATGCAAGATGAACTCAACCAGTTTGAGCGTCTCCAAGTTTGGATATTGGTTCCTCGACCTCAAGACAAAACCATAATTGGAACAAAATGGGTTTTCCAAAACAAGAAAAATGAAAACGGTGAAGTAATCAGGAATAAAGCACGACTCGTTGCTAAGGGATACAATCAACAAGAAGGAATTGATTACGACGAGACGTATGCTCCGGTTGCACGCATTGAAGCTATTCGCTTGTTCCTAGCATACGCGGCTCACAAAGACTTCAGAGTCTATCAAATGCACGTCAAAACTGCCTTTCTCAACGGCGTATTAAAAGAAGTAGTCTATGTCGCTCAACTCGAAGGATTCATACACGAGAACCTTCCTGATCATGTCTATCGATTGGACAAAGCTCTCTATGGACTAAAACAAGCCCCTCGTGCTTGGTATGATGTTCTGAGCGAATTTTTGGTTAAATCCAACTTCATCAGAGGAACAATCGATACTACCCTCTTCATCAAAAGGCAAGGCAAAGACTTGATGATCGTTCAAGTTTACATTGACGACATCATCTTCGGATCGACGAATGAACGACTATGTCAGAAATTTGGTAATCTCATGAAGACAAAATTCGAGATGAGCTTAATGGCAGAACTCCAATTCTTTCTTGGTTTACAAGTCAAGCAACTCGATGATGGAATCTTCATCAGTCAGACCAAATATATCCGAGATATTCTGAAGATATTTAATCAAGACAAGAGCACACCGATGAACACTCTTATGTCTACTAATTGCAAACTGGATACTGTTCCGTCTGGAAAGGCTGTCAATATCACCACCTATCGAAGCATTATCGGATCTCTTCTCTACTTGACATCAAGTCGACCTGACATTATGTTTGCAACTTACCTATGCGTCCGCTTTCAAGCCGACCCAAAGGAATCCCACATGAATGCTGTCAAGAGGATTCTACGATATCTTAAAGGAACTCCAACCTTAGGGCTTTGGTATCCTAAAAATACTGACTTTCGACTAATTGGTTATACTGATGCTGACTATGCAGGTTGTCGAATGGACAGAAAAAACACCTCTGGCGGAGCACAATTTTTAGGCGAAAAGTTGGTCTGTGGTCTTCAAAGAAACAAAATTTTGTATCAACATCGACGGCCGAGGCGAAATACGTTGCAGCTGCCAGCTGTTGCTCGCAAATTCTATGGATGCGGACACAACTACGCGATTACGGGTTTGATTTCAATAACATTCCCTTTTATAGTGATTCTCAAACTGGTATAGCCATTACTTGCAATCCTGTTCATCATTCACGCACGAAACACATAGACATACGATATCATTTTATAAAAGATCATGTAGAAAAAGGCACGATAAATATGTATTTTGTTAAAATGGAGCTTCAACTTGCCGACCTATTCACTAAGGCATTGGATGAAAAATGATTTCAATTCCTTATTGCTAAGTTAGGCATGTTGAATCTCAATTTTACTGGAAATATGTTTTACAGGCTCTACTATGCTTCAATCTGACATTCTATGTGCTTCTTAATATTTCTTGATTATTATGCGTGACTCTATCTTTTAAAGTTTTTTTAATTAAAATAAAAATATATATATATATATTTTATATATATATATAAATATATTTTATTTTTTATTAAATAAATATATGTAATAATACATATATATAAATATTATAAAATAAAAAAAGGGGGATGACGATGATTTTTACCATTTTTGAAATCACTCACAAAAATATTTCTTCGAAATATATAGTTAAATTCTTTGCCTGAAATTCAATATATCATTATTTTTTTCAAAAGAACTTTGTATGATTCACTAGACACAAATCCACATCATACATGTGAAGAATTTGAACCTCAATATTTTTTTTTTGAGTGTCCCGGAAAGACGGAAAAAGCCCCTTTCCAGCTCGCTCTCTCAGTCCACTAACACCAGTTACACTAAGTCAGTACAGCAAACGCACTATCAAAAATTAAGAGATAGAGGGATGAGCAACAACTATAATACTAGGTATATTAGCTATTATTGTCATAAATATATAATGGATAAGGATAAGATCATTAATGATTTTTTTATAAAAAATCTGATTGATACTTACTATCATAATCCTTCAAATGACTATCTTTTGATTTGTACTTCGTAGGCTCAATCTTGTTTTTGTGTTTAGTTTGTCATGAAAATGATAAAGGGCATATTAGGAGATACCTCACTTGACCTAAATTATAAATCCTTTATTTTTCCTTTAGATATCCCCTTTGAGCCTTCTCTGATATTCTTTTTCTTTATCAAACACCCGATTAAGCCTTCAACATTATTCAAACGATTCGGGGTTACTCAATCAAGAAAAAGAGGGGGAGAGCTAAGTGATGCACATTCCGTATTTCTCAATCATTATAGAAGAGAAACACTGATCTCACTGTGAACTTCTCCTAGATAATCTCGTATACTCCTAGAAGTGAAGCACCTCGAAGTGAACTTCTCCAATGATAATCTAGATCTTATGTAGATAAAACGAGAAGAGAAGCACAGTCTTGGGTTCGAACTCCATAAATGTGAAACTTTCTAAAGGAACACAGTCTCGACCCAAAATCAAAGAAGATCTTATCTCTCAAATCACTGAAGAGAGATTACTACAGAAAGGAAAAGCAAAAGGCTCAGAATAGAATCTCACAAAAAGAGCCCCTGGAAGAGAAGAATTTTTAAGCTCACTAACCCAAAATTCCTACCCCTTAGTCAGAGCCTAAAAATAATCCCTTAAAAGTCCCTTTGATTCAAAATGACGAACTCTCACTTGGCAAGTTGATTAAAAATACTACGATTATAAATTAATTGATATAATTTGTTGTGATGATAAGAGTGATATATCTACTAAAAATCTCCCTGATAAAAATAAATTGAGTAATATGAGCGAAACTTGCGAGAGTTGTCAAAGTGATAATTTAGTTATTTGAATTTATGGCAAATTATTGTTATATATATCTTGGAAATTTTTATGTGATAAAAAATTTAAAATAAATAAATTTTACCCCGAAACAAAAATTATTATTTTTATTATATTTTATTTTATTTTCTTTTAATTTATTTTATTTTCTATTTTATTCGCACATTTTAAATGCATTATTACATGCATTGGTTCAGACTTGATAAAATGCAAAATTATTCTTAAAAAAAAAAAAAACAACATTCTCATAAACTATGTTGAATTGCTTAAAATGCGTTAATTATGCTTAAATCGAAAATTTTCATATGTACCGAAAATATGTGTAGGTACTGAAAAGTTTATTCATGCAATTGTTGAGGGGGAGTTTTTTATATGAGAATTTTTTATTATGTTCTACATTTGTAGAAACTTGAAATCTAACAAGTTATTAAGTCTCGCAGAAAATTTAGAGCTCATCCGAGGAGTCAAATGTTGAATTTCATCAACATCATGAGACAATTTCCTCCTTTGCGGGAATACATGGAGTATTATACAACTTATTTTTGGGTTAATTCATAAATTTTATTTTCGACCCATTTTTATCTAAAGCCCAAGAATATTCTTTTTACTTTCGGCCCAAAAAGAATTTTTACTTTACCCCATCGTAAAATATTAATATCAATTTATCACTCCAAAAAGTCATTCACACGTTACAAATTTCCCATCGATAAACCTTTCATCTTTTTAAACCATCTTCGAACCGACTTCGGCATTCAATCCGAATTCATCATTTCTCATGATTTTTAGCTTAAACGTGCGGATTTCGAAGGTAGAAACATGTTCCGATTCATTTTCTGTTCAAAAACAACCACTTATCGAGCATTTTCACGAAAATTTTTCTGAAGAAAGTTCATATTAATTTTTTCGACGAAAACTGATTCGCCACTGCTCTCTGAACGTTTCGAACACAGATACACCCATGATTTACCCAGAAATCGAAGATTATGTTTTACGTATTTACTGTTTGATTTGAAAATTTTCGATCGAAAAAGTTTGAGTCACAAACAGCGTCATCGAAGAACTTTTCTTTTCGTTAAAATTTTATTCGATCTCAAAACTCAGCGTAGAAAATCTTTTGTTTTTGAAATATTTTTAATCGATCGCAAAAGTACGCGGCGAAAAACTTAAGTTTTTCGACAACTTTCTTTTCTCGATCGAAAACTTAATCAGCGAAAAACTATTATTTTCGATAACATTTTATTCGATAGTAAAAGTCATCAGCGAAAACGTAAATTATTCGAGACAATTTCAATTGATCGCAAAACTTGTCAATCGAATAAATCTTTACTAGAATAAAAACACGCTGCAAAAGACTTAAAAAAATTTTCAAGACTTAGACAAATTTTCGATCGCAAATTTTAAAAATTGAATAAATTGTTACTCGAATAAAAAACACGCATTTAAGACTTAGTTAATTCTACAAATTTTTCAAATTTTCACTAAATCTTCCCCGTTAAGTTTTTCAATGTACAATTATCCTCTACATTCGTATTAGTCAAATTCATTCTTTCATGAAACTTGATTAACTAATGAACCTCATATTATTTTTGCAGATATGACAACTCCCAACTACCCTCATATCTATCCTTCTGGAAGTTATATGACCGTCCAAGAAACAACTTCCAACTGGATTTAACAACATTTCGGTGTCCGGATGACGTTATCCTATCCATACTCAAAGGACACCCTTTATGGCCATCTCTGACCATGACGGCCACCGTACCGATGGTCTATCTCCAGCAATTCTGGGGATGCATGCAGAGCTTCATTAATGGCGACAGCGTGGAATATATGACCAAGCTCAATACAAGACACATCACACTGATGAAGAACTTAATGGCCATGATGCTCGATCTCCCGCACTACGATGAATACGACCGATTACCAACGGACGCGGAGATTGTAGAAGACATGCTCAGGATGGGATACAAACCGCCGCTAAATAAACTGGCCGACTTTCAAAATAACGGCATTCCTCGTCCATGGAAGACTCTGTTCGGCATCATCAACAAATGCCTCTCCCCAAAACACTCCGGATTCGACAAGCCAAATGGCAACATTCTGCGTATTTTTCACGGAGTGGTCTTCTCCAAGAGATATGACGTGGCTCAGCTGATCTGGAACGATCTCGCTGACCAAATGCGTCAGAGGGAGACGAAGTCGAAGGCCCGATCCCTTCCGTATGTACGGTGGTTTCCGGTAATGATCTGTATTTCATGGAAGTCCACCCAGAGATCCCGAAACTTCCACCGATTGCGGACTACATCCCGCCACGCCTTTGATTCTTCCACAACCCGAAGGCCACTGATTTAGCACTCCAATCCATGCTGATCCCATTGGAGCTGCTCCGCTTAGCTGATCCAACTGAAGAGGCCTACCAAACTTACTGCCAGAACAACTCCATCACGGAGGCGATGATATGTGCCATGGATCCAGCCTCTGTGCCTTCTCAAAGGGAAGTAACATCATCAGAGCGGGAAGTAACTCCATCACGGAGGCGATTGAACCCGAAGGTGTCTCTCATGATATCTCTCCTGAGGCAACCGACTCCGATGAAGCACACAGACTCCAACGAAGGGGCCCTCGCCGACAACAAATCTCGGCCCCGTCTGCAGTGCCTTCATCCATACAAGCTTCGGAGCCAACACTTCCATCACCGGGTGATCAGCCCACTGAACAGATTCAAATTGAATCTGTCTCAACACCCATAGAGGTGATACATATCGTATCATCTCAAGGATTTGGTGGAAGCCATATTGGACCCCCAATATATTCGGAGCCAACAATAGGCCAACCCTCTGAAGTGGTGACTTCAGGGTTGATAACGGATGTCATTGGACGTACCGGACACACAAGACCTACTATAGGCGGCACATCGGAAATCTACTCCGATGTTGTGACAGTGGAGCGCATCCCTGGCCCCACTCCACCAATGTTCGTGACGGAGCACAGACTACAAGAAGCACTCTCCTCAGCCCTATCTTCACTAGAAGACCGTCTGATGGACCGAATGCTCCATGCTCTCGAGACATCCCGAAGAGACACCGAGAAAACACCAGTCTTAGAAGCTGCTCCCACCGACACACAAACCACACCTCACCACTTCCTACCACCACTCCACACACCCCACTACAACCAATCATCACCACCCTAACTCCCTCACCCTCACATATCAACCCATACACCATTCCGATCACTCAGCTTCACGATATCCTCATCTCGCGCCTTCTTGCACTAGAGACAAGAACACCCACAGAAGAAAGTCTCTACCGAAGATTAATAGATGAACCAGAGTTGCCAGCACAAACAACGTGCCGTGAAGAAAGCTCTCGCTCCAAACATAGCATGACGATCCCGATGATCAGAATCGTCATGAGGGGGAGAAACAGCAAAGAACAACAAGGAGCAGCCGTGGATTGAGTCAGAAAAAGACTCAAGAAGCTGGAGGATCATCCTCACACCCACCAACCACACAACCTCAACCTCAAACCCGCCAACAAACAACCACACCTCCCACCATATCCCAAACACTAACCCTCTCTCCTACAAATCCAAATCCTATCCCAACCTCAAACCTTCCCCAAGTTCATCAAGAAGCAGTTACCTACGATCCACATCTGATCGTAGATGACTACATACTAAACGAGAAGTGGACGACGGAATGGGATCCAGAGGAAGCTGCTCAAGGTCGACTCTCCAACGTCAGATACTTCCTACAACAAGCTTCAGTGGACTTGGTACTGCTTGAAGAAGAAGAAATTCAAGAAGGCGAGGACTACAGTTCTGCTCTCCCAGAGCTACCCAAAATGATAAGACTCGGAGTTGACTCTCCTCCCCGTTTATCAAAAGGGACAGTTAGAGTCGAGACACCATGGGAGAATGTAATTGAAGTCCCGTTCATTGAAGACATAAGAAAGCAGATTTGGAGGGCTCCAAACAAGATCAAGAAGCTCAACGAACTCAACTTGAGGGGCATCTCACATTGGGAAGATAGTAAGAAAATGGAGCATATCTTCATGCTCAACTATCTCGGACCCGATCGTAGTGGCATTCCAGCTGATCACTGAAGGAAAACTTCAAGAACAAGCCACCGATTCTCCAACTCGTCGAAGTCTCTCATACGATCGGAAGATATCCAACTCCCATCTACATAATGGAGCGAGCGGACAGCAACCACACTCGAGAAGAGATAGATGAAAGCTATCTCCCATTCCTTCCACCGGATGAAGTCTACCAAATATATCAAATGTACAAGAGAAAGTACAAGACACATCCTGGATATATCAAAACTGAAGGACTCAAGGGGCTCAAAAGATTCATGGTGCGGCAAATCAAATACCACACCGCACACGATCTTCAAATTGCAATAGAGAACAACATGAAGAAGGTGAACATGGAATCTCCGCTTATGAAGGGCTTCCCACTTAACAACTTTCCCGATAACTACATTTTCAAGACCCCTGGCCGCGCCATAACCTATCTAAATCCAATCATTGGAATGACAAGGGCTATGATGAAGTCAGAAGTTCATAAATTCTGCGATGGGACACTTAAGTTGGGTCGAAAGAACATACTGAAGAGATTGGGAGAGATCACCGAAGAGACAATCTTCGAAGATATTTGTGGAGAAGAGGCTCCACTCTTGAACGAGCTTCTAGATGCCATTAATGAAATATTTGAGTTGAGGAATGATGTTCGACGCTACGAGACAACATTGGATTGAGGGAGTCTTTTTACGCCCGACAAGGATAAAAGGAGCTGAAACGACAACAAGCACAAAGGGGGAGATTGAAGAGTATATTAGAATTGTGTTTTATTATTTCATTATCCTTTTAATTAGGGGCGTAATTAGAAATATTGATAGTGTAGGACTTAAGTGTAATTATACCTTAAATATAGGTATAAATATGATGTACACTATCAATTTAAAAAAAAGCTAATTCGTTATTGAGAAAATAATAAGTTTCGAATTCATATTTTAAACGAGAGGTAACGTTCGAGAAACAAGGAAACATCCAACAACCTCTCAAGATCTTCAAAGCAGATATTCGACCGATCGTATATCGTAAGATTTCTTACTCGAATACCTAGAATTCGTGCTTAGATTGTTTGTTGATTGATGAAACAGGACCTAACAATACCTCGACGACGCCTCAAACAAAAACTCATCAAGGAGGTCCGACGACGAAGACAAAGCATCAACCTCATCACAAGAGGTAACAATGCCTAAATCTACATTATTAAACATGTTAGAATCTTTGCAAATTAAGTATACTAACATGAAAAATGAGCAGAAAAGTACAAAAGAATTAGAGAAGAGACTAGCCGTTAGTGAAAATAATTTCCAAAAGCAACTAGATAAGAAAATTCACCAAGAAATTCTCTTATCTAACGTTAAGGAAACAATATCTAGTCTTGAATCAACAATAGCTACCTCTGAGATAAAAATCAATGACCTTAGTAAGACTCTTAGCGATTGTCAGAGAGATTTTGAAATTTCTAGAAATAATTTTACTCTAGGATTAAAACTTTAGACGATCTTCTAACGAAAAGGGGGCAAACGGATCACACCATCTTTCTAAATCAACCTCATGATATAGAATTTTATTATCCAAAAGAAGGCTTGGGTTTTAACAATCCCTGTAACTTGAAAAAAGTCAATGTCAAACAGTTATATGATATCAAGTATATGGGATTAGGATTAACTTCTCTAATGACCTTTACTAATTTTTCCGAAATAAATGCCTTAGAAGAATCTAAACGAAAAGTCACAAATAGGATTGACATCCCATTTGACTACACTGATTTGAATAATAGTTACAGGACACGGGAAATCAACATGTCTAGTGATTATAATTCATTATATCCTTTAGAAGATTTTCCTAAAGTTAAGGAAGAAAATACTGATCATTTTCAAAATTCTACTTTCTGTTATATTCCTGCTATTATTAAGAAAATAGTTGATTTAAACGCTTCATTAGAGACAGAAAGAAAGAATTTCAAAGCAGAAAAGAATGAGCTTTAATTGGAGATTTCTAATCTCAAAAATTCCTCAAATTTAAAATTTTTGTCCTGATTTTACTATGAAAGAAAAATCATTAATTAAGGACAAGATCAAAATTAATAAAACAACTCCCATTACTTTACAAAATATTTTAAAAGTAGACAAATGTTCTTTGAAAAGCGTAAAGGGAGGAAAAGAATCCTTAAATGCTTCAAAAAGGAAAAATATTATTATTAACTCTTTTTCTACTCCATCCACAGGTAGAGTAGAAAATGAGGTGAATCATGCAAAGGAAAGACTGCCTAGGATAGAATTTCAAAATAAAAATGATCGAAATGATTTATTTTCAAAACTTTCTTCTGTATCAAAAACTAAGGACACTCGTAAAAAGACAACCATTTCTAGTTATAATATTGTTGCTTCAATTTATGCGTTAAAGCCTATTAATTTTGAAAGCACAAATTTTGAAATCGGCTCTACTTCTAAAAATATAAACCATCATTCTAAGAGAAATGCAAGTCTTAAGTCTCGTAAGAAACAAGATCCGGCTATAAAGAAAGCTTATAGCTCGATACATTCTTGTCCCCATTTAAGGTACCCAGTCAAAGTACACTCAGCCAAACACCTTAAGAGACTAGCTAGAGAAATGATTTTCTCATGCACTAAGACTAATAAAACATTTGTCAGCGCTGAAATTAACCTCCCACGTAAGGTTCAACCTCAATGGGTTCCCAAGACACCATCTAGGTCAACACAAGCCAACAAGGCAAAGTTACCTAAAGAGGTACCACTTAAACCAACTACTTCCAAGTTGGTTTGGGTACCTAAAAGCACAAATGGTTTAGGAACCAAAAATGAACAATCCTTACCTACCAAATCTGCTAATCCGAGAGGACCCATTACTAAGTGGGTACCTAAGTCTCTCTAAAATCTTTCTATGCAGATCCATCATGTGTGGTATTTAGATTCCAGTTGCTCCACACACATGACGGGAAATCAAGAACTATTGAGCAACTTCCAAGATCGTTACAATGGAAAATTCAGATTTGGCAACAATGATTCATCTCCAATACTAGGCTTTGGAGATATTCTATTGTAGAATCTGACAATCAAAGATGTCTCTTACGTCCAAGATCTTGAACACAACCTGTTCAGCATAGGACAATTCTGCGATAAAGGATTTCAAGTGGTGTTTCTAGCTGATAATTGTAGAATCTTAAATAGTCAGAATCAAGAACTTCTTATATGATCTCGAAGATATAATCTATACACCATCAATCTGAAAACAGTACGACCTTCGACAGATGTTTGCCTCATCTCACAGACTACAATCAAGAGGAACAACTTATGGCATCAACATCTGTCTCATCTAAACCTCAAAGCTCCTCACAAACTCTTTATCAAAGAGTTGGTAAACGGTCTACCAACGATTTCCCTTCACGAAGAGCATAATTGTTCGGCTTGTCAAATGGGAAATATGAAGCGAGCATCACACAAACTCAAGCAAGTTGCTTCCACATCTTGACCCTTGGAATACTTCACATGGACCTTTATGGACCAATGCGTACACAAAGTATCAACAGTCGTAAATATGTGTTAGTAATTGTCGACGATTATTCTCGCTACACCTAGACAAGATATCTCCGAACTAAAGATGAGACTAGAGACTTGATAATAAGCTTTGTAAATACAACTCTGAATCTCTTGCAAAAGAAAATCCAAGTAATCCGGACTGACAACGAGACTGAATTCAAGTATCAATGTCTCAGCAATTACTATCAGTCACTTGGAACTATTCAACAATTTTCAGCCGCTAAAACGCCTCAACAAAATGGCGTTGTAGAACGGAAGAACCGGACTTAGTTGAAGCTGCAAGAACCGAACTTTAGCTGAAGCAGTGAGTATAGCGTGCTTTACGCCAAATCGGACGATTATTCACAAATGCTTTGAAAAGACGGCGTATGAGATAATTAATCAAAGGATTCCGAATATCTCTTTCTTCAAAGTATTCGGGTGCAAATGTTTTGTGGCCAATGATCGGGAGCATCGAAGCAAGTTCGACCCCAAAGCATTTGAAGCCGTCTTTGTTGCATAATCATCCACTTCTAAACCATACCGCGTCTATATCAAGTCTTCTCGTACTATTTCGAAACGTCACTTTTCGAGAAGTGACCGATTTGGCTTCTGAACAAAATAGTTCAGAACCTGAGCTTATAGGCGTGTTGGCACAAAGTCAGTAACTTCCGACAACTTCTACCTCAAAGTCAAATGAAGCAATTCCCGCTGACCTGGAAGATTTGTACTTTCTATTTGAACATTTTTATCGGAACGAGTCTCAAATGCCTGCTTCGTCTCATTCTATACCAAGCAGCGCTCCTTCTCCCTCTACGGTAGAAATTCCAATTGAGGCTCCCAATCCTCAGACTCCAACAAATGTTCCAGATTCTCCAAATTCTGAATCTTCAACTAGTGTTGTAGCTCCTACCAATGTCGATGAGGAAATCCCTTCAAATTCAACTTCAGAATTGAATTTCCCAAATACGAATGATCAACCTATAATTCATGATGTCTCGATCTACATAACAACGATGGATCTACTTCGGTTCTTCCTCATGAATGCAAGAGGACTCGAGCTCCTCCTATCGATCAAATTATCGGTGATCCTTCAAGTAGAGTACGCACTAGGACGTCTACACAAAGCGGATTATTCACGTGCTTCTTAAGCAAAAACGAACCAATTAAGGTAGCCGAAGCCCTTAAAGACACGGATTGGGTGATCGCAATGCAAGATGGACTTAACGAATTCGAGGGTCTACGAGTTTCGACACTAGTTCCTAGACCGCATGGAAAAATAATTATTGGAAGTAAATGAGTTTTCAAAAATAAGAAGAATGAGAACGATGAAATTATCAGGAATAAAGCACGACTCGTAGCCAAGAGGTGCAATCAACAAGAAGGTATTGACTATGATGAGACGTATGCTCCAGTTGCTCGTATCGAAGTAATTCGACTATTTGTAGCATACGCGGCTCATAAAGACTTCAAAGTCTATCAAATGGATGTTAAAACCGCCTTTGTAAATGGGGTGTTAAAAGAAGAAGTCTATGTCGCTCAACCCGACGGGTTCGTGCACGAGTACCATCTGATTACGTCTGTCGATTGGATAAGGCTCTCCATGGACTAAAACAAGCCTTCAACCTTATTCCAAAGTTTCGGGGTTGCTCAATCAAGCAAAAGAGGGGGAGAAAAAGAAGATGCACATGATGAACTTCTTCGAATCATTATAAAAGAGAAACACGGATTTCGCTGTGAACTTCTCCTAGATAATCTCGTATACTCCTAGAAGAGAAGCACCTCGAAGTGAACTTCTCCAACAATAATCTAGATCTTATATAGAGAAAACTAGAAGAGGAGCACGACATTGGGTTCGAATTCCATAACTGTGGAACCTTCGGAAGGAACACGGTCTCGGCCCAAAAGAAGATCTCATCTCTTAAAGCATAGTAAAGCAGAAGATATTCATCTTGAGCAAGCACAGAATTAAAGAAAAGCAAAAAGCGCAGAAATGAATTTCAAAAAGGGCCCCCGGAATTGAAGAATTTTTAAGCTCACGAATCCCAGAAATATCCTTACCTTTAGTCAGCGCCGAAAAATAATCCTTTCAAAGTCCCTTTGATTCAAATTGGTGGACTTTCACTTGGTAAGTTGATTAAATACGCAACGATAACAAATTGATTGATATAATTTTTGTCGTGACGATATGAGTGATATATCTACTAAAAATTTCCATGATAAAAAATAAATTGAGTGCTATGAGCGAAACTTGCGAGAGTTGTCAAAATTATTCATACTATGATATTAGAATATTAGTTTAGTTACATGATTTGACGGCAAGTTATTATTCTATATGTCATTAGATATTTTTGCGTGATAATGTTCAAAATGAAAATCTGACCTCAAAAGAAAAAAAATTTTGAAAATATTTTTCGCACATTTTAAATGCATTGGTTTAGATTTGATAAAATGCGAAATTTTTTAAAAACGCAAAATTTTAATGAATCTATGCTGAATTAAATAAATGCGATACTTGTATAGTAAATTTTCATATGCAAAATTGTATTAACTATGTGCTAAATTGCCGAAAAGTTAAAACGTGCATTTGTTGAGGGGGAGTTTTACATGAGAATTTTTTCTTATCTCCAATATGATTTACTTGCAAACACGACTTCTAATATTTTTTTAAGTATCCAAGAATTTTTCGAGCTCATCCGAGGAGTCAAGTGTTGGATTTCATCAACATTGGGAGATAGTTGCATTTATTTCAGAAATACATGGAGCATTATCCAATTTATTTTTGGATTCATAAGTAAAAGATTAAATTTTTCGTTTAATCAGACCTGAAATATCACTTTACGAAAGCCCAAAACATTTTTACGGCCCAAAGATTTTTTTACCCTTACCCGATCGTAAAGTATTAATATCACTTTTTCTATCAAAAAACTCACTCTCACGCAACATCTATCAATTGAAAAACTTTTCGACTTCGAAAACTCTCTTCGGCGATTTCATCAAAACTACTCAGTCTTCAGTAAATTCTGTCAAAACTCGCCGAATTCGAGGTAAAAACCCGTTTCGGATCATTTTCTGTTAAAAAACGCACGATTCGCGACATTTTTTGAAAATCATTTCACGAAAATTTTCTTCGAATTTTTTTTTTCGACTAAAATGTCTTAAACTCTCAAAATTATCGTGTTTATACTTGACCATTCTGATTAAATCATGATATTTGGATTCTCAACTGATTTCTGATCGTTCCGAGTCCAGATTAACTCATGATTTACCCAGAAATCGACATTTACGTTTTAAGCGTTTACTGTTTGATTTCAAACTTTTTCGATCGAAAAAGTTCTTATCGCAAATAGTGTCGTCGACGAACTTTCGTTTTGGTTAAGTTTTATTCGTCACAAAACTCAGCGGCGAAAACCTTATGTTTTCGATATTTTTTATTTGATTGAATAACTTCGCGGCGAAAAATTTGGTTTTCGATTAAATTTTATTCGGTTGCAAAATAAGCGGCAAAAACTTTAAATTTGTCGATATACTTTTATTCGATCACAAATCTACGCGGCATAAAACTTAAATTTTTCGACAACTTGTTATTCGATCGCAAGATTACTCAGCGGAAAACTCTTGTTTTCGACAACATTTTATTCGATCGTAAAAGTCATCGGCGAAAATCTTGACTTATTCGATATATTTTTATTCGATCGAATAAAAACACGCTGAAAAGACTTAACAATTTTTTTGAAATTTTTCTCTAAGTCTTTCGATAATAAACACTATCACTTACAAAGTTTTCTAAGTTTTTTTCGCCATATAGAATTACTTAGTAAAATTTGCATATGAAAATTTCATCTAATGAATTTATTTCATTCTTTACAGAAATGAAATATTTTGAATGTGAGAGTATTCTTTCAAGAATACTCTCACATCTACCCTTCTGGGAGTTGGATGACGGTCCACGACAACAACTATCAGTTGGACCTTGCCACCTTTCGGTGTCCGGATGAAGTTATAATCTCCATCCTCAAAGGACACCCTCTATGGCCAGCTCTGACAATGACCGCCTCCGTACAAATGGTTTACCTCCAATTCTGGGGATGTATGCAGAGCTATGTCGTCGGCGATGACGTGAAATATACGAGATAAATCAAAGACACGTCGTCATGACCAAGAACCTACTGGCCATGGTGCTCGATCTACCGCATCACGAAGAATACGACCAACTACCTACCGATGTGGCGATCGTTGAAGACATGCTCCATATGGGATACAAGCCTCCGCTGGCAAAATTGGCCAATTTCCAAAACAGCGGGATCTCACACCCATGGAGGACTCTATTCGACATCATCAATAAATGCTTTCTCCAAAGCACTCCGGGTTCTACAAGGCGAACAGAAATATCCTTCGCATATTCCATGGAGTAATCTTCTCGAAGAAATATGACGTGGCCCAGCTAATATGGAATGACTTAGCGGACCAGATGCGTCAAAGGGAGACCAAATCAAAGGCGAAGTTCCTTCCATATGTCTGGTGGTTCCCGGTGTTGATCTCTCACTTCATGGACGTACATCCAGAGATCCCGCGTCTACCACCAGTTGAAGGATATATCTCGCCTCGCCTTCGCTTCTTTCATAACCCGAAGGCAGCCGATCTAGCACTCCAACCAATGCTGATCCCATTGGAGTTGCTAAGCCTACCAGGATTACTGCCAAAATAACTCCATCACGGAGGAAATTGTTTGGTCCGTGGATCAAGCTCCGGTGCCTTCTCAACGGGAATCCTTTGTGGAAATAACCGAGGTTGAAGCCGCAACTCAGGAGACAGAAACACCGGCTGTTTAGCCCGAAGCTGTCCCTCAAGTCGAATCTCCTGAGGCTACCGAGTCTGATGAGGAATACAGACTTCAACGAAGGGGCTCAGGCCGACAGCAGATCACTGCCCCTTCTGTATCTCCTTCAACGCAAATGGCTTCGGTGACATCTACTCCACCATCAACGGTTCAGACAACCACACATATTCACATTGAATCTGTTTCAACACCCATAGAGGTGATACATATCGTATCATCTCAAGGATTGGGTGGAAGCCCCATTGGACCCCCGATATCTTCGGAGCTAACAACGGGCCAACCAACTGAAGTAGTGACTTCAGAGTTGATAACGGATGTCCTTGGACGTTCCGGTATTTCAAGACCTCTCCCAGGCGGCACATCGGAAATCTTCTCAGATGTTGTGACAGTGGAGCGCCTCCCTGGCCCCACTCCGACACCACCAATGATCGTGATGGAGCAACATTTACAAGAAGCCCTCTCCATATCCATCTCTCTTGAAGATCGACTGATGGACATGATGCTCCATTGAGACTTTTCGACTGGATACCGGGAAAGCACCAGCCTCAGAAGCTGTTCCGTCCGAAGCCCACACCACACCCGTCTCATCACCACAACTAACCACCACCATACCCACCCCCATACAGCCCACCCTCACCACCCCAGCTCAATCACATTCCCTCATTAACCCATACACCATCCCAATCACCCAGCTTCATAATATCCTCATTTCTCGACTACTAGCCCTAGAGACCAGGACCCCAGTTGAGGAGAGTATCTACAAACGGCTAGTCGATGAACCTGAGCTGCCCGCCCAAACAAGGTGCCGTGAAGAAAGCTCCCGCACGAAAAGAAGACATGACGATCCCGATGATCCGGATCGTCATGAGGGGGAGAAACGGCAAAGGACCACACGCAACGGCCGTGGTCAGAGTCGAGAAAAACAGACAATGACTCAGGAAGCTGGAGGATCATCCACCAACCCACTACCCGCCAACAAACAACCACAACTCCTACCACATCCCATACACAAACACTACCTCCCAGTCCCACAAATTCAAATCCAATCCCGACCTCTAACCTTCTCCAAAATTAACCAGAAGCAGTCGTCTACGATCCACATGCGATCGTAGATGATTACATCCTAAACGAGAAGTGGACGACGGAATGGGAACCAGAGGAAGTTGTTCAAGCCAGACTCTCCAACGTCAGATACTTCATACAACAAGCTTCTTTTGACTTGGTGCTGCTTGAAGACGAAGAGCTTCAAGAAGGGGAGAACTATAATTCCGCTCTCCCCGAACTACCAGAGATGATCAGGCATCGAGTCGACTCTCCTCCCCGCTTATCAAAGGGGACCGTCAGAGTCGGGACACCTTGGGAGAATATACGGATTGGAGTTTCGTTTACTGAAGATATAAGGAAGCAGATATGGAGGGCTCCTAATTGCATAGAGAAGCTCAATGAACTGAATCTACGGGGTATCTCCCATTGGGAAGATATAAAGAAGATGGAGCACATCTGCATGGTCAACTATCTTGGTCCAGATCGAAGTGGCATCCCAACGGATCAACTCAAGAAAAATTTCAGGGACAAGCCACCGATCCTCCAACTCTAGGGCGTTTTGCACTCGATTAGATGTTATCAAAACCCTATCTATCACATCGAGCGAGCGGACATCAACCATACTCGAGAGGAGATAGATGAAAGATATTTGTCGTTCCTTCCACTAGACAAAGTTTATCGTCTATTTCAAATGTACACGAAAAATACTAGACGCCCTCTGGTTACATCAAGATAGAAGGAATCGAAGGGTTAAAGAGATTCATGGTGCGGCAGATCAAGTATCACACCGCACACTACCTTCAAATTGCTGTAGAGAACAATATGAAGAAGGTCAACATGGAGTCTCCGCTCATGAAGGGCTTCCCACTCAAGGACTTCCCCGAGAATTACATATTTAAGAAACCAGGCCTCGCCATAACTTATCGGAATCCAATAATTGGAAAGACGAGAGCTATGATGAAGTCAGAAATCCAAAAATTCTGTGACGGGACGTTGAAGCTTGTGAGAAAGAACATCCGGAAGAGGTTGGCGGATCATCACTTAAGAAACGATCTTCGAGGATCTTGGAGAAGAAGAGGCCCCGCTCCCACATGAGCATTTGGATGCAATAAATGAAACACTGGAGCTGAGGAATTTTGTCCGACACTACGAGACAGCATTAGGATTGAGGAAATCATTCTACGCCCGACAAGGATAAACGGAGCTGAAATGAAAACAAGCACAAAGGGGGAGATTGAAGAAACTTAGAATTCTGCTTTGTTACTTAGTTATCCTTGTAATTAGGGGCGTAACTCGTAGTTTTGATAGTGTAGGACTTAACAGTAAATATACAATGTAAATAGGTATAAATACAATGTATACTATCGAAATCAATACACAAGTTATTTTCGGAAAATCACAAGCATTGAATTCACAATCTAGAGAGAGAAAGACAATCGAAAAACTCTAATTGTTTCTCTCTCCCGATCTTCAAAACTCGATATTCGACCGAAGGTAATTCGTAATATTTCTTATTCGAATATCTAGAATTATTGCTTAGATTAATCATTAGTTGATGTAATAGGACATAACAAAAACTCTTAGCGATAATCAGAGAGATCTAGAAATTTCTAGAAATAATTATAAGAAAATATCTGATGAATCTAAGAAGCTTTACTCTAAGATTAAGACTTTAGATGATCTTTTGACAAAAAGGGGACAAACGGATCAGACAATTTTTCTAAATCAGCTACAGAATATAGAATTTTATAATCCTGTTGAAGGCTTAGGTTTTATAATCCTTGTAACTTGAAAAAGATTAACATAAAACAATTGTATGATATCAAGTACATGGGTTTGAGATTAACTTCTCTATGGCTTTTATTAACGGTTCAGAAATAAATGCCTTAGAAGAATCCAAAAGAAAAGCCAAAACTAGGACTGAATATGAAGCGAGCATCTCACAAACTCAAGCAAGTAGCTTCCACATCTCGACCTTTGGAATTACTACACATGAACATATGTGGACCGATGTGTACACAAAGTATCAACGGTCGCAAGTATGTGCTAGTGATTGTCGATGATTATTCTCACTACACTTGGACAAGGTTTCTACAAACAAAAGATGAGAGTGGAGACTTGATAATAAATTTAGTGAACAGTTCAAGTAATCAGAATTGGCAATGGAATTGAGTTCAAGAATAAGCATCTCAGTACTTTCCATCAGTCACTTGGAATCGTTCAACAATTTTCAACCGCTAAAATGCCTCAACAAAATGGTGTCGTAGAACGAAAGAACCGGACTTTGGTTGAAGCTGCACGGACTATTTTTAGACATTCCAGTCTCCCTCATTTTCTATGGGCTGGAGCAGTGAGTACAACTTGCTTTACGCAAAATCCGATAATTATTCACAAACGCTTTGAAAAGACGTGGTACTAAAATAATAAATCAAAGGATACCGAATATCTTTTTCATCAAAGTCTTCGGGTGCAAATGCTTTGTGGCTAACGATCGAGAGCATCGAAGCAAGTTCGACCCTAAAGCATTGAAGCCTTCTTTGTGGGATATTCGTCAACTTCTAAAGCATAGCGTGTCTATATCAAATCTTCTCGTACAATAATGAAAAGTTACAACGTCACTTTTCACGAAGTGACCGATTTGGCTTCTGAACAAGACAGTTCAGAACCCGAGCTTATAGGCGTGTTGGCACAAATTCAACAAATTTCGACAATATTTGTCTCACCCTCAGTAAAATTACTTCATACTGATTTGGAAGACTTGGACTCTCTTTTTGAACATTTTTATCGGAACGAGTCTCAAACGCCTGCTTCATCGCAATCTCTACCAAGCAGCGCCCTTCCCCTTTTATGGTGAAAATTCCAAATGAGATTCCCGACCCTCAAAATCCAATCAATGTTGTAGATTCTCAAGATTTTGAGTCACCAGCTAGTGTTGCAGCTCCTACTAATGTAGATGATGAAATTTCATCAAATTCAACTTCAGAAATGAATTTTCCTTTTTCAGATGATCAGCCAATCAATTCAGGATGTCTCGAACTACATATCAATGATGGTTCTACCCATGAACGCAAGTGGACACGAGCTCAACCTGTCGATCAAATAATTGGTTATCCTTCAAGTGGAGTACTCACTAGGACATCTACACATAACAGACTTTTCACGTGCTTTTTAAGCCAAAACGGACCAATCAAGGTAGCTGCAACTTTTTTTAAGCCAAACGTACTTTTCACGTTCTTTTTAAGACACGGATTGGGTGATCTATAGGTCCTATTTAATCAACTAAGAATCAATCTAATCATGAATTCTAGATATTCGAATAACAAATCTCGAGAGTTACCTTCGATCGAATATCGAGTTTGAAGATCGGGAGAGAGAAACGATTAGAAAGTGGAAGTTTTCAATTATATTTCTCTCTTTAGAATGTGAATTCTTTGCTTTGTGAATTTTCTGAAATTCTTGTGTATTGATTTTTGTTGTGTACATGGTATATATACCTCTTTACATGGTATATTTAGAAACTAGTCCTACACTAACAAAAATAGAAACTACGCCCCTAATTACAAGGATAACTAATTAACAAAGCACAATTCTATGTTTCTTCAATCTCCCCCTTTGTGCTTGTCGGGCGTAGAACGATCTCCTCAATCCCAATGGTGTCTCATAGTGTCGGACAACATTCCTTAGCTCCAGTCTTTCGTTTATAGCATCCAGACGCTCATTTAGGAGCAGGGCCTCTTCTTCTCCAAGGTCCTCGAAGATCGTTTCTTCAGTGATCACCGCCAACCTCTTCTCGATATTCTTCCTCACGAGCTTCAGCGTCCCGTCACAGAATTTGTGAACTTCAGACTTAATCATCGCTCTCGTCTTTCCAATAATTGGATTCCGATATGTGATGGCGAGGCCTAGCTTCTTGAAGATGTAATTCTCTGAGAAGTCGTTGAGCGGGAAGCCTTTCATAAGCGGAGACTCCATGCTGACCTTCTTCATATTGTTTTCTACGGCAATTTGAAGGTCGTGTGCGGTGTGGAACTTGATCTGCCGCACCATGAATCTCTTCAACCCCTCGAGTCCTTCCTTCTTGATATAACCAGTGGGTGTCTGTAATTTTTTTTTTTTACATCTGGAACAGACGATACACTTCATCTGGTGGAAGGAACGACATATAGCTTTCGTCTATCTCCTCTCGAGTGTGGTTGTCGTCCGCTTGCTCGATCTGGTATATGGCGGTTGGGTAGCTTCCAATCGTGTGCGATAAGCCCACGAGTTGGTCGGTGGCTTGTCCATGAAATTTCTTCTGAGTTGATCCGTTGGGACGCCACTTCGATCCGGACCAAGGTAGGTCAGCATGAAGATGTGCTCCATCTTCTTCCTTTCTCCTAGTGGGAGATGCCCCGTAAATTAAGCTCATCTAATTTCTTGATGCGATTTGGAGCCATCCAAATTTGCTTCCTTATGTCTTCAATAAACAGAACTTCAATCCGTATGTTCTCCCAAGGTATCTGACAGTCCCCTTTGATAAGCGAGGAGGGGAGTCGACTCGATGCCTGATCATCTCAGGTAGTTCAGGGAGTGCGGAGTTGTAGTTCTCGCCTTCTGGAAGTTCTTCGTCTTCAAGCAGCACCAAATCCTGCCGAAGCTTGTTGTAAGAAGTATCTGACGTTGGAAAGTCTAGCTTGAGCAGCTTCCTCTGGTTTCCAATGCGTTAGCCACTTCTCGTTTAAAATGTAATCATCTACGATCGAATGTGAATTGTAGACGACTGCTTCTGGTTGATTTTGTGGGAGGCTGGAGGTCAGGATTGGGTTTGGACTTTTGGGAGTTGGAGGTAGTGTTTGTGTGTGGGATGTGGTGGATATGGTGGTTGTTTGTTGGCAGGTGTTAGTGGGTTGTGTGGTTGGTGGGTTGGTGGATGAACCTCCAGCTTCACGAGTCGAGGAAGGCTTCTCTCGAATCTGACCATGGCCGCTTCTTGTGGTCCTTTGTCGTTTCTCCCCCTCATGACGATCAGGATCATTAGGATCGTCATGTATTTGCTTCGTGCGGGAGATTTCTTCATGGCAACGCGTTTGACCAGGCGGCTCGGGTTCATCTACTAGTCGTCGCTAGAGACTCTCCTCAGTTGGGGTCCTTGTCAAGAGCTAGTAGGCGAGATATGAGGATGTCGTGAAGCTAGGTTATCGGTATGGTGTAGGGTTGATGAGGGAAGGGGATTGGGTTGGGGTGGTTAAGGTAGGTTGTATGGGAGTATGTATGGTAGTGGTTGTGGTGGTGATGATAAGGGTTGGGAGTGGGTTTCGGAACGAGCTGCCTCTGAGACTGTGCTTTTCCGATATCACATCAGGAAGTCTCAATGGCGTGTAGCATCTGTTCCATCAGCCGGTCTTCAAGGTTTATGAGCCGCGTATGCCAAAAATAATCGAATAGATTCGATACGAGCAACCGGGACATACGTCTCGTCGTAGTCAATGCCTTCTTATTGATTGTACGCCTTGGCTACGAGTCGTGCTTTATTCCAGATAATTTTGCCGTTCTCGTTCTTGTTATTTTTGAAAACCCATTTAGTTTCTATAATTGTTTTGCCATGCAGTTGAGGAACTAGTGTCCAAACTCGTAGACGCTCGAATTGGTTGAGTTCATCTTGCATTGCGATTACCCAATATGTGTCTTTAAGGGCTTTGACTACCTTAAGAGGTTCGTGAATAGTCCGCTTTGTGTAGATGTCCCAATGCGTACTCCACTTGAAGGATCACCAACTATTTGATCGACAGAGTGAGCTCGAGTCCACTTGCATTCATGAGGAAGAACCGAAGTAGATCCATCGGCTATATGTAGGTCGAGACATCCTGAATTGATAGGCTGATCATTCACAATAGGGAAATTCATATCTGAAGTTGAATTGGAAGGAATTTCCGTATCGGCTTTTGTAGGAGCTGCAACACTAGTTGAAAATTCAGAATTTGGAGAATCTGGAACATTTGTTGGAGTGTGAGGGTTGGGAATCTCAATTGTAATTTCCACCATAGAAGGGTAAGGTGCGCTGCTTGGTATAGAATGAGACGAAGCAGACATTTGAGACTCTTCCAAATCGGCGGGAATTGCTTCTTCTGACATGAGGTAGTTGTTGTCGGAATTTGTTGACTTTGTGCCAACACGCCTATAAAAGCCCGGGTTCAGAACTGTTTTGTTCAGAAGCCAAATCAGTCACTTCTTGATAAGTGACGTTGTAGCTTTCTAAAATTATACGAGAAGACTTGATATAAACGCGGTATGCTTTAGAAGTTAATGAATATCCAACAAAGACGCCTTCAAATGCTTTAGGGTCGAACTTGCTTCGATGCTTTCGATCATTGGCCACAAAGCTTTTGCAACCAAAGACTTTGAAGAAAGAGATATTCGGAATAATTTGATTTATTATCTTGTACGACGTCTTTTCAAAGCGTTTGTGAATAATCGTCCGATTTTGCGTAAAGCACGCTGTACTCACTGCTTCAGCACATAGAAAGTGAGGGAGACGGGAATTTATTAGCATTCTTCTTGCAGCTTCAACTAATGTCCGGTTCATCCGTACGCGGTATGCTTTAGAAGTTAATGAATATCCAACAAAGACGCCTTCAAATGCTTTAGGGTCGAACTTGCTTCGATGCTTTCGATCATTGGCCACAAAGCATTTGCAACCAAAGACTTTGAAGAAAGAGATATTCGGAATCATTTGATTTATTATCTTGTACGACGTCTTTTCAAAGCGTTTGTGAATAATCGTCCGATTTTGCGTAAAGCACGCTGTACTCACTGCTTCAGCACATAGAAAGTGAGGGAGACTGGAATTTATTAGCATTCTTCTTGCAGCTTCAACTAATGTCCGGTTCATCCGTTTTACGAAGCCATTTTGTTGTGGCATTTTAGCGGCTGAAAATTGTTGAATAATTCCAAGTGACTAATAGTAATTGCTGAGACGCTGATTCTTGAATTCAGTCCCATTGTCAGTCCTAATTACTTGGATCTTCGCAGGAGATTCCGAGTTGTATTCACAAAGCTTATTATCAGGTCTCTAGTCTCATCTTTAGTTCGGAGATATCTTGTCCAAGTGTAGCGAGAATAATCGTCTACAATTACTAGCACATACTTACGACCGTTGATACTTTGTGTTCGCATTGGTCCATAAAGGTCCATGTGTAGTAATTCCAAAGGTCGAGATGTGGAAACTACTTGCTTGAGTTTGTGTGACGCTCGCTTCATTTTTCCCATTTGACAAGCCAAACATTGATGCTCTTGATGAAGAGAAATAGTTGGTAGACCGTTGACCAACTTTTTGATAAGCTGTTCCTCTTGATTGTAGTATGTGAGATGAGGTAAACAACTGTTGAAGGTCGTACTGTTGTCAGGTTGACGGTGTATAGATTAGATTTTCGAGATCTTGTAAGAAGTTCCTGATTATGACTATTTAAGATTCTGTACTGATCAGCTAGAAACACCACTTGAAACCCTTTACCGCAGAATTGTCCTATGTTGAATAGGTTGTGTTTAACACCACTTGAAACCCTTTATGTTGAATTGTTGTTGCCGAATGTGACTTCTCCGTTGCACTGGTCTTGATAGTTGCTCAACAGTTCTTGATTTCCCGTCATGTGTGTGGAGCAACCTGAATCTAGGTACCACACATGATGGATCTGCATAGAAAAGTTTTAGAGAGACTTAGGTACCCACTTATTAATGGGTCCTCTCGGATTAGCAGATTTAGTAGGTAACCTTTGTTCATTTTTTGGTTCCTAAACCATTGGTTTTCTTAGGTACCCAAACCAACTTAGAAGTAGTTAGTTTAAGTGGTACATCTTTAGACAACTTGGCCTTGTGGGCTTGCGTTGGCCTAGATTGTGTCTTGGAAACCCATTGAGGGTGAACCTTACATGAGAGATTAATTTCAGCTCAGACAAATGTTTTATCAGTCTTAGTGCATGAGGAAATATTTTCTCTAGCTAGTCTCTTAAGGTGTTTAGCCGAATGTACTTGGACTGGGTACTTTAGATGAGGACAAGAGTGTATTGAGCTATAAGCTTGCTTAATAGTCGGGTCGTGCCTCCTACGAGACTTAAGACTTGCATTTATCTTAGAATGATTGTTTTTGTTTTTTGAAGTGGAGCCGATTTCAAAATTTGTGCTTTCAAAATTAATAGACTTTAAAGCATCAGTTGAAGCAACAACATGAAATTTAGAAACAATTGTCTTCTTATGAGTGTCCTTAGTTTTTGATACAGAAAAAGGTTTTGAAAATAAGGCATTTCTATCAATTTTCTTCTTAAATTATATGCTAGACACTCTCATGCATGCTTCATCTCCTTAACTACTCTACATGTGGATGGAGTAGAAAAGGAATTGGTAAAAATCCTTTTCGCCTATGAAGAATTTAAGGACTCTTTTCCTCCCTTTGCGATTTTTAAAGAAAATTCTTCTTCTTTTGAAATATTTTGTAAAATAATGGGAGGTATTTCCATAAATTTGGTCTTGTCCTTAATTAATGATTTTTCTTTCAAAATTAAATCAGGACAAGATTTTAAAACTGAGGAATTTTTTAGATTAGAAATCTCCATTAAAAGCTCATTCTTTTCGGCTTCAAAATTCTTTCTTCTGTTTCTAAGGAAGTATTCAAATCAGCTATTTTCTTAATAATAGCGGGAATATAACAAAAAGTAGAACTTTTAGAATGATTCGCATTGTCTTCCTTAACTTTAGGAAGATCTTCTAAAGGATATAATGAATTATAATAACTATACAAGTTTATTTCCCGTGTCTTGTAACCATTATTCAAATCGGGTGTAATCAAAGGGAATGTCAGTCCTATTTGTGGCTTTTCTTTTGGATTCTTCTAAGGCAATTATTTCGAAAGAGTTAGTAAAAGACATTAAAGAAGTTAATCATAAACCCATGTACTTGATATCATATAATTGTTTGACATTTACCTTTTTCAAGTTATAGGGATTGTTAATGTTGCAAATCCGGGACATAGAAATTTTTTTTCGAAATTTCTTAATCCCGCACGCTTCACAACCGGCACGCGTCAAAGCCCCTCCTCGCTCGCTCGATTCGTGACTTTGCCACGATAAGCCTCTCTCACGTCCATCCCTGTTTTGATTATGCGGAAACGTAAAAACACGGCTCAGACAATTTCGGGGATAACCAGGTTCGCCTACCCAGCTTGTCGTAATCTTTATTTCACGTAAAGTTTACAGCCGTAGGAAAACAATCAAACCCATAGGTCCGAACAAGTCTCGGTCGCACTCGCCTAATCTACCCAAACTCACGGTTATCTCGTACGTCCCCTCGGGATCTGAATCACTCGCTCGTGAAACCCTCGTCAGGACCCCGTCCAAGTTCGGCGCTCGAACTCGGAGTGTGTGTGGCACGATTGCTCGGGTCGCCGCGCGCCCCGATTCTCTATTCTCTCTTGAACGTGTGTGTCGTTCGTTTAAGTGATCGATCGCTCTCTGTCGAATATGTGGTGGATCTCGAGTGTTGTTTTTAATCTCGGCGCCCCCTCCTTTATATAGGAGACGGGAGAATTTGGCTCGGAGAGATTTTCTCAACAACCTCGTTCAAATTCGAATTTGGTTATTGCGAGAACCTCTCTCCGAGATTTTCTCCCATTTGAATTCGGCACCCCGAATTCTTTCAACAGCCCGAGCTCGTTCAAACTTTCACGCGGATCGAAGACTTGGTCTCGACCTCATCCAACAGCTTCCCGAGAAACTCGCGTCCCGACAGCTGCCGCTCCCGCGCGCGCGCCTCGTGCGCGCGCTGTCTTGACCATGTGCACGCTGCCTCGCGCGCGCAGGCGTGCGCTGTCTTGACCCTGCGCACGCTGCCCCGCCCGCGCCCTTCGCTCCGCATGGCCGAGCCACATGCTAGGCCTTGATCCTCCCGGCACCGCCGCCGACCGCTGCTGCCGTTCCCCATCGTCCGCCAGAGCCACCATCGCCGGACTGCCGCCTTGCGCCGCCGAGCACCACCGTGCTCGGCCGGATCCTCGCCGGACCACCGCCCGTTGCTGGCCTGGGCTCGGCCGCCCAGGCCCCATCGCCAAGTGCCGCCCGCCGATGTCGGGCATGTGGCAGGGCCTCGCGCCCTACCTCGGCACGCCTCGTGCCCAAGTCCCGAAGGTCTCTGGGCGGGCCATCGTGCCGCACACTACAGCACGCGACAGCACCCCCGCCAGTGTTGAAGCCCGATGGTGCGCGCGGTGTCGCCAGTGTGGAGCGCGCGTGTGCCTGGCTTGTCCCGATGCCGCGCGCCCGATGCTGCCTCGATGCTGCCCCGTGCACGCACGCCTCATGTGACGATGTTTAGACCCATGTGTCCAAGTGTTGAACCGCTCCAACTCGTGCCCCTTGGACCGGGCATCATTGCTCGGGTATCGCTCGGCAATGAACGAGCCGATGACGTGGAAATCAAGGTTGTGATAGTTAAAACCTAAGTCTTCTATAGGATTATAAAATTCTATATCATGAGGTTGATTTATAAGAATAGTCTGATCAGTTTGTCCCCATTTTGTTAGAAGATCGTCTAAAGTCTTAATTATAGTGTAAAGCTTCTTACGTTCGTCGGAGATTACCTTAAAATTATTTTTAGAAATTTCTAATTTTCTCTGACCATCACTAGAGTCTTACTAAGGTCATTGATTTTTATCTCAGAAGTAGCTAACCTAGATTCAAGACTAGTTATTGTTTCCTTAGCATTAGATAAGAGAATTTTTTAGTGAACTTTCTATCTAGTTGCTTATGGAAATTATTTTCACTAAAGGCTAGTCTCTCCTCTAATTCTTTTGTACTTTTCCGCTCATTTTTCATTTTAATATATTTAATTTGTAAAGATTCGAACATGATTAATAATGTAGAGTCGGGTGTAGTTACCTCTTGATATGAGGTTGATGCTTTGTCTTCGTCGTCAAACCTCCTCGTGGAGTTTGCGTCTGAGGCATCATCAATAAATGCCATGAGAGCTAGATTGTCGTTGTCAGAATCCGTTGTGTCTTCCAGCCAGTGCTCTTGTTCGGCCATCAAAGCTATTCCATCTTCCTTTTGTTTGGTTAGTTGAAATTTCATGGAGTAGTAATTGGCGTCTTTCTTATAAGGAAGATTGCATTTTCTGGCGAAGTGCCCTATCTTTCTACAATTGTAGCATTTTTGTGGTTCTTTGGAGTTTTTGGATTCTGACGTCTCGTCTGGTTTTTCTTTGTGCTTAGAGCTTTAGGTCGGAAGTCTATTAGCCGAGGAGGAGGATTTCTTTTTGTAGAACTTTTTGCTCATCATTTTAGTAATGAGAGCCAATTGTTTCTTGAACTCTTTCATATCGGGCTCGGAATTCGATTATGATTCGTCTTCATTTTCAGAAGAACTCTGCAATTTGATTCTTTTATCTTTACGAGATCGACGAGTTTTTCTTTCCGAAACTAGAGCTATTGAGTCTTCGATCTGTTTGCCTTTTTGTTCTTTTTGTATCTCGCTAATGTCTTCCTCGTGTTGAGCAAGATTGTCAAATACGTCGTGGATATCCATTTCGTCCAAATCCTTTAGGGTTTACCTCCATATTGGTCTTGAAATTTTCTATTTTCCCCATCTCGATTAGAAGAGTCAAATAGCTTTGATAGAGTTCGTAGAGATTTTCCTCCGTCTTTGCTTTGAAGGAGTCGTAAGCGGTGAGAATGTTAGCTTTCTTAGCATTGAGTCCGACTTCGGTCCGTTGCATCATTTTGTGGAGCTCGTCCCACATAGCCTTTGCACTTGATAGACTATCTATTTGCATATAGATGTCATTCGAGATGCCTTGCAACATTTGTGGAGCTCCGAGATCTGCTTTAGCTCTTAATCGCTCGCCCTCAGTGTATTCACTAGGAATTTTGAGTCTTCTAGTGGCAGGAATGGGAGGATTATTTATGGCATCGCCTTCTTGGATTAGCCAAAATTGGAGGACGAACATCGTTTCCAAGTGAGTAAGCATCCATTGTTTGTAGTTTATTGGTAGGATCTCGTGAAAGTTTGGAGTTGAGTTGGTAAAAGTGCTTCACAAGTGACAAACTTGTTAGTAATGTTTGGTTCGCACTTTAGGTAATTTCCTTTTTGGACCTATTTTTCGGTTTAAAAAGGAATTGTTTTGATTGCGAAAAATATTTGATATGAGAATTGCTACTTCAAAATTTTGCTTTTTGAATTTTTGATCGAAAATTTTGAGTATCGAAAAAGATTATCGAAAAAAATATTTTTCTAAGTTTTGAAAATTACTATTTTTGATTCCAAAAAAATAGGATAGGTGTAAAATGTGTGTGTGTTTAAAAGTTCAGTAATCGAAATTTTTTTCGAGCAATAAAATTTTCCGATTTTAAAAATTTCGATCGTTATAATCTAAAAAGATTTTCGATAGTATAAGTTTTTCGATGGTATGTTTATCGAAAATTATTTTTCGAACGAAAAAGTTTTGCAAAGAGAATATCCTATTGAAAAATAGTTTGCCGAATAATTTTGTGGATCACAAAAACTTTTATCGAAATATTTGTAATCGAAAAATTAAAAGTGATCGAAAAAATCGTTAAGTTTGACTCAAATTCTTGACTAAAAGTTTTTCGAGTGTGAAATATTCGATCGCAATATGTTTTCGCTAAATTTTGACTCAAAAATTCAGATGATCGAAAAACTTGAGATTGAAAAACTTGTAATAGTAAAACAATTTTTTCCTGTCAAAATTAGATATTTATCTAGCAAAAATAGTATTCGTCGAAAAAGATTGCGATTATTTATGCTCGAAAAAGATATTTATCTATGAATCGAAAAACTAATTATCGAAAATAAAGTTTTTCGAGTCTTATATATGAGTGAAACTCATGAAAACAGTATGAGTATCGAAAAACTTTTCCCGTGTAAACTTATTCGAAAAACATTTTCGAGCCAAGTTTTTCGATCGAAAAACAATCGAAGAACACTACTCGAGTTCAATGGAACAATAAAAATCCAGATTCAGCTGAAAAATGCAAGTTAGACGCTGAGATTCTGGATAATCACTCGAATATGAGTTCTGAATATGAACAAACACAAGATTAACGACATTTAACAGCAAAATATATCGATTATGAAGAAAATCAAACCGTATTCAAAACTCGATCGCAAACACAAATATCGAACGAAATCGAAAATCTGAAATCATCCAATGTTTTAAGCAATTGAAATCAGTATGTAATTCATTTCTAACATATAATCTATCACTTTAGGATCAGGATCATCAATAAGATTCGCAAAATTAAGCACGTAGATCAAAATGCATTTCACGTAAGTTTTTCTGATTGAAAAATGTGGAAAATAATTTTGATCTAGGAATAATGAATTCAATCCAAAAAAGATCACGATATGCTCGTATGCTCCTTGTTAGGTCCTAATTAATCAACTAACGATCGGTCTAAGCATGGATTCTAGATATTCGAATAAGAATTCTCGAAAGTTACATTCCTTCGAATATCATGTTTGAAGATCGGGAGAGAGAACATGTTTAGAGTGAGGAGTTTCTCGATTATATTTCTCTCTCTATAATGTGAATTCTTTGCTTTGTGAATTTTCTGAAATTCTTGTGTATTGATTTTTGTTGTGTACATTGTATATATACCTCTAAACATGGTATATTTACTAACTAGTCCTACACTAACCAAAATACGAGCTTCGCCCCTAATTACAAGGATAACTAATAAATAAAGCACAATTTCTACGTTCACTCATGTTGCTCGAATAGAAGCTATTCGATTCTTTTGGCGTACGTGGCTCATAAAGACTTCAAGGTCTATCAAATGGACGTAAAAACCGACTTTCTCAGCGGCGTGCTAAAAGAAAAAGTCTATCGATTATGTCTATCCTGATTATGTCTATCGATTGGATAAAGCTCTCTACGGACTAAAACAAGCTCCTCGAGCTTGATATGATGTTCTGAGCGAATTTCTAGTAAAGTCCAACTTTATAAGAGGAGCAATCGATACGACATTGTTCATCAAAAAGCAAGGAAAGGACATGATGATTGTCCAAGCTTACGTCAACGACATCATGTTCGTCACTTGCCTCTGCGCTCGGTTTCAAGCTGACCCAAAAGAATCCCACATGCACGCGGTCAAGCGAATTATACGCTATATAAAATGAACTCCGACCTTAGGGTCATGGTATCCAAAACGCACTGATTTTAGATTAATTGGCTATAATGATGTTGATTATGTAGGTTGGCGAATGGACAGGAAAAGGACGTCTGGCGGAGCACAATTTCTGGGCGATAAGTTAGTCCGCTGGTCCTCGAAGAACCAAAATTGCGTATCAACTTCGACGGCCGAGGCGGAGTACGTCGCGACTGCCAGTTGCTGCTCTCAAGTTCCGTGGATGCGGACGCAATTACGCGACTATGGGTTTGAATTTAATAACGTTCCCATTTATAGTGATTCTCAAAATGCTATTGCCGTTACTCGCAATCATGTTCATCACTCACGCACGAAACACATATATATTCACTATCATTTTATAAAAGATCATGTAGAAAAAGGCACTATGGATATGTATTTTGTAAACACAGAGTTTCAACTTGCCGACTTATTCATTAAGGCATTGGATGAAAAACGATTTCAATTCCTTATCGCTAAGTTAGGCATGTTGAATCTCAATCTTGTTTGAAATGTTCTTCACATGCTCTATTACGTTTACTTGTGATATTCGATGTGCTTCTTGATCTTCCTTGTTATATCTTGCGTGATTTTATTTCTCAAATATTTTTTTTATATAAAAATAAAAAAAACATATAAATATATATCAAGATAAAATAGTATAATAAAAAAACGGGGGATGACAATGATTTATGTCATTTTGATTTAATTGCAAAAAATATTATGTTATACATGCTTGGTTATTTGCTTAAAAATTCATGTGCCATTCTTTTATCTCAAGAGCGTAGTATGTTTCACTAGACACAAAGCCACATCATATATGTGAGAGTTTGAGCCTCAATATTTTTTCAAAGAATTTATCCTTGAGAGTGTCACACTTCAAATGCGTGTCACACTTCAAATGCTTGTTTCTTGATTTGTGCTTCGGTGGCCTCATTCTTGCCTTGTGTGAGTTAGTCATGAAAATGATAAGGGCAATTAGGCAATTCCTCACTTGGCCCAAATAATAAAACCTTTACTATTTCCTGTAGTAATCCCCTTTGAGCCTTCTCCAATATTCTTTTTCTTTTGACACCCGATCAAGCCTTCAACCGTATTAATAAGTTTACGGGGCTGCTCAAACAAGAAAAAGAGGGGGAGGAAAGGAAACGCACATAATGAAGGCTAAAAAAAAATCTCTCGATTATTAAGGAAAAGCATGGATCTCGCTGAACTTCTCCTAGATAATCTCGTAAACTCGTCAAAACTGCTAGAAGAGAAGCACCTCGAAGTGAACTTCTCCAACGACAATCTAGATCTTATATCGAGAAAACGAGAAGAGGAGCACGACCTTGGGTTCGAATTCCATAATTGTGAACCTTCCAAAGGAACACGGTCTCGACCCGAAAATAAAAGAGGATTTCATCTCTCAAGCCTCGTGAAGAAGAAGAGACTCATCTTGAGCAAATGCGGAAGAAAATAAAAGAAAAAGGAGCTAAAAGGTGTTTCAAAAGGTCCCTGGAATTGAAGAATTTTTAAGCTGACTAATTCAAAAATTATCCTACACTTCTAAGTCATAGTCTAAAATAATACTCCCTTCAAAGCCCCTTTGGTTCAAATTGATGAACTTTCGATTGGTGAAATGATTAAATGCGCTACGATAACAGGTTAACTGGTAAAATTTTGTCGTGTTAATATGAGTGATATATATACTAATAATCCCCATGATAAAAATAAATTGAGCGCTATGAGCAAACCATGTGAGAGTTGTTGAAATGATTCATACAATGAACATAGGATATTAGTTTAGTGACATGATTTGATGGCAAATTATTATTCAATGTGTCATGAGAAATTTTTTCTGTGATAATATTCAAAATGGAATATCTGACCCCCAAACCAAAAATAAAACAAAAATATTTTCGCACATTTTTAAATGCATTAGCACATGCATTGATACGGAATTGTCAAAGTGTGAAATTTTATGAAAATACATGCAAATGCAAAATTTTCATATGCATAATTAGGGGATCATGAATCTACACTGAATTAATTCAATATGTTATCTTTGTTTATGTCATATATTGTTTAAAATTTTCATATGCATATTGTATTGAATATGTGTATATATACTAAATTGCCAAAACATTATATGTGTACTTGTTGAGGGGGAGCTTTCATGAACATTTGCTATTATCTCCTAAATGATTTACTTTGCAATTACGACTTCTCATGTTTCATTCTAAGTTTTACAGAGAATTTTTAGTTCATCCGAGAAGTCAAGTGATGAATTTCATCAAACATTGGGAGTTAATTGCATTTATTTCAGAACTTCGGGGAAGTTCTATTAATTTGTTTTTTGTACAAAAGTAAATGAGTAAATTTTCGTTGCAAAACTAAACCGACCTGATTTTAACGAAAGCCCAAAAAGATTTTCACGGCCCAAAACCCTTTCACCTTTCTTAATCGAAAAGTACTTATACACTTTTTCGACCGAAAACCTTTTTCTCACGCAAACATATCAATCGGATAACTCTTCACATTCTCAAAAACTTCAAACGGCGATTTCAAAAATCTCAACTAACTTCACATTTTCTGCCAAAATTTCGCCTGATTTGAAGGTAGAATCCAGATTCGTTTAATCTTTTTTATCCGAAAATTACGAACTGAGACTCTATTTCAAATTCATTCGCAGCTATTTTCGACTTTGCGATTTTCGACTGATAATACTTAAGAAATCCAATTTTATGTGATTTAGATTCAACAATTTTGATTAAATGCTTGATATTTGGATTCACAACTGATTTCTGATCACTTCGAGTCCAGATTAACTGATGTTTTACGCAGAATCGTCATTTGCAGTTTAAACTTTTACTGTTTGATTTTTAAGTTTTTATTCGATCGCAAAACTCAGCGGCAAAAACCTTTGATTTTTCGTTCAGTTTTTATTCGATCGCAAAACTCAGTGGCGAAAACCTTGAGTTTTCGATAAGATTTTATTCGATCGTAAAACTTAACGTTCGAATAAAGTTTCATTCGAATAAAAACACGCTGCAAACAGTATACACGTTTAACACTTAGCAAATATTTTTAAAAATTTTCAAAGACAAATGTTATTCAACTGAAATCTGTTTCCGCGAACTAAATAAAGATAAAATGCAATATTTTTAAGAACTTCATGATATGCGTTCAACGTATATTTGAATTACTCAACACTAACTATAATTTGCATTTGAATTTTACAATTTAATGATTCTTATTCATTTTTTTTCCAGAAATGGCTTATCAAGAATATTCATACATCTATCCGTCAGAAACTTGGCTAACTGTCCACGACAACAATTATTAGCTGGACTTAGTGACCTTGCGATGCCCCGATGACGTCATCATCTCAATACTGAAAGATGGCCAACCCTCACAATGACTACGTCAATCCAGATGGTGTATCTCCAGCAATTCTGGGGATGCATGAAAAGCCATGTTGTGGGTTATGACGTGTTCTACACAACAAAATCAACCAGAAGCACGTCATCATCGACAAGTATCTTCGGGCCTTAGTTTTAGATCTATCGCATAATAACGTCTATGATTCCCTACCCACAGATGCGAAGATCGTTGCAGACATGCTTCGGATGAGATACAAGTCACCGCTGACAAAACTCGCAAATTTTCAGAACATCGGGATTCCTCATCCATGGAGGACCTTGTTTGGAATCATCAACAAGTGTCTCTCCCCGAAGCATTCGGGATTTGATAAGGCGAGCGGGAACATTATGCGGATGTTCTATGGAGTCATCTTCTCCAAAACATATGACGTGGCCCATCTTATCTGGAATGACCTAGCGGACCAAATGCGTCAACGGGAAACTAAGTTGAAGGCCAAGTTTATGCCTTATGTCCACTGGTTCACGGTGTTGATATCTCATTTATGGAAGTCCATCCGCAGATTCCCCGCCTACCACCTGTCGGAGGATACACACCGCCGAGGTTGCGGTTTTTTCACAATCCGAAGGCATCGGATCTGGCACTCCAACCCATGGTGATCCCGTTGGAGCTCCTACGTCTAGCAGACCCTACCAATGAAGCCTATCAAGATTACTGCCATAATAACTCTATCACGGATGTCATGGTACGGTCCACCGACCCCGCTCCGATGCCTATCCGATAAGAACCACCTTTGGAGGCACAAGAGCCCGAAGTTGAGGTTCAGGCGCATGAGACAGCGGCCATTGAGCCCAATGGTGCAGCCCGTGTGCCCACACCAACAGTTGTCTGTCCTGAAGCCACCGACTCAGACGAGGATTGCAGATTATTACGAAGGGGTTCCCACCGAAAACGATCTTCTCCCCCGTCTGCATCTCCCTCCACTACAACAACTTCCGATTTGCTTCCTCCACCTCCACCAGTCTTGACAACTACACCGGTTCCCATCGAGCCTATCCCAACATCCATAGGGATGATTCCTTCGGTTTCATCTCAAGCATTGGATGGAAGTCCCGTTGGTCCACCAGTATCTTCGGAAACAACAATGGGCCACCCTACCGAAGTGGTGACTTCTAGGTTGACAACGGCTGTCTTCAAACGTCTCGGAATCTCAAGTCATTTAATAGGCGGCAGGTCAGTAATATTTTCTGATGTTGTGACAGTGGAGCGCCTCCCAGGACCCACTCCGGAGGTACCACAATTTGTGACGGAGCAACGCTTACAAGCTGCTCTTTCCACCGCTCTCAACACACTCGAAGACCAGCTGATGGAAAGAGTCCTCCACGCCATCGAGACTTCACGACGGGATACCGAGGAGAGTCTCTACCACTGACTAGTGAATGACCCCGGGAGGCGTTTGCTCAAACACGCTGCCGAGAAGAAAGCTCCCGAACAAAGAGAAGACATGACGATCCTGACGATCAAGATCGCCATGAGGGGGAGACGTGGAAGAAGATCACCAAAAGTTGTCGTGGTCAAAGACGAGAAAAGACATCCTCAATACGCGAAGCTGGAGGATCGTCAACCAACCCACCAACTGCACAACCCAATACCCGCCAACAAACAACCACCACATCCCACACCCACATAAAACACCTCTAGCTCCCGAAAGTCCAAACCCAATTCCAACCTCCGTGCTCCAAGATCAACCTGAAGCAACAGTCAACTATGATCCCCACGCCATCGTAGACGAAGGAGAAGTGGCTGACGCACTGGGAACCAGAGGACGTAGCTGAAGCTCGCCTCTCCAACGTCAGTTACTTCTTTGAACAAGATTTGGTTGATTTAGTTCTGCTTAAAGACAATGAACTTCAAGAAGGTGAAGACTACAATACCGAACTCCTGGAGTTGCCAGAGAAGATTAAACACCAAGCAGACACTCCTCCTCGTCTTTCAAAGGGGACTGTCCGAGTCGAGATGCCATGGGAGAACGTTCGGATTGAAGTGCCCTTCCTTGAAGACATAAGAAAGCAGATCTGAAGAGCACCAAACTATATCAAGAAGCTGAACGAGCTTAATCTACGGGGGATTTCTCATTGGGAGGAGCGGAAGAAGATGGGACACATCTTCATGCTTACTTACCTTCGTCATGATCGAAGTGGCATCCCAACATATCAACTCAGAAGAAACTTCAGGGACAAGCCGCCGATCTTCCAACTCGTGGCGTATCACACACGATTGGACCGTATCCAACTCCGATCTACATCATAGAGCGAGCGGATGCCAATCACACTCGAGAAAAGATAGACGAAAGTTATCTACCATTCCTTCCACCAGACGAAGTCTACCGTCTGTTCCAGATGTACAAGAAGAAATACCAGACACATGTTGGGTACATCAAGAAGGAAGGGCTCGAAGGATTAAAAAGATTCATGGTGCGGCAGATTAAATTTCACACCGTACACGACTTTCAGATCGCATTGGAGCATAACATAAAGAAGGTCAACATGGAATCGCCGCTCATAAAAGACTTCCCGCTCAACGACTTCCCGGATAACTAGATATTCAAGAAGCCAGACATCACCATCACTTATCAGAATATAGTCATTGGAAAGACGAGATCGATGATGAAGTATGAG
Organism: Linderniella brevidens; assembly: GCA_004919715.1. Taxonomy (NCBI): domain Eukaryota; kingdom Viridiplantae; phylum Streptophyta; class Magnoliopsida; order Lamiales; family Linderniaceae; genus Linderniella; species Linderniella brevidens. Next base: position 13,960,376 of record SWDC01000148.1, read on the forward strand.
GTACAGAAGTTCTGCGACGGGACGTTGAAGCTCGTAAGGAAGAACATCAAAAGGAGGTTGGCGGAGATTGATGGAGACACGATCTTGGAGTACATTGGAGAAGAAGAAGCCCCGCTCCTAAATGAGCTTCTCAATGCGATTAACGAACGGTTGGAGCTGAGGAATGTTGTCCGACACTACAAGACAACATTGGGATTGAGGAAGTCCTTTTACACCGGACAAGGATAAATAGAGCTGAAGAGCAAACAAGCACAAATGGAGGAGATTGAAGAAGACTTAGAAATTGTGCTTCGTTTATTAGTTATCCTTGTAATTAGGGGCATAGCTTGTATTTTGTATAGTGTAGGACTTACTAGTAAATATACTATATATATAGGTATAAATACAATGTACACTATTGAAATCAATACACAAGAATTCAGAAATTCACAAGGGCTTGAAATTCATATTCTAGAGAGAGAAACACACACGAAATACTTTCTCACTGTAAGCTTCTCTCTCTTGTGTTCTTCAAAATGGATATTCGACCGAAGGTAACAAATCGTAAATCTATACTCGAATATCTAGAATGCATGCCTTGATCTCTCGGTAGTTGTAAATTTGGACCTAACAATTACTGAACTTTCAAACACAAACAATTTCCACACTAATTTGAAAATTTTTACAAATCAAGAATCAAAATCGTCATTTTCAAAACTTTCGAAAAATATTTCCCTTCGCATAATCATTTTCGATACTCAAACTTTTCGATTAAAATCATAAATTCAAATACTTTAGCAAAAATTTTGAAGTATCAATTCTTGTTATAAATATTTTTCTCACTCAAACAAAATTTTTAGGACCAAACATTAGAGATAGGCCCTAAAAAGAAATTTTTAAAAGTACGAACGAAAAAACAAATTTGTCAAGCACTCTTACCAACTCAAATCCAAACTTTCACGAGATCCTACCAATCAACTACGACTATGTATGCTTACTCTCTTTGAACGATCCCCCAATTCTCATAAGAGGCAAATATACCGTATAGAAAAGCCACTTTATGAATTTCTTGGAGACTAAAGATCAAGTTGCGAATCTACTAGCTTCTCTCCAAGAAGGACCTGCTCAATTCTGGCTTATCCAAGAAGGCGATGCCTCAAATAACCCATTCCAGCCACTAGAAGACTTAAAATTCCTAGTGAATACTCTGAAGGGAAGAGATTAAGAGCTAATGGTGACATAGCAACCAAAACATTCTTGATGTAAGACATCCCAAATGACATCTATATGCAGACAGATCGTCTGTCAAGTGCTAAGGCAATGTGGGATGAGGTTCACAAAATGATGCAAAGGACCGAATTCGGAGTAAAGGCGAAGAAAGCAAACATACTCACAGCCTACGACTCTTTCAAAGCTAAGACGGAGGAAAATCTATACGACCTCTATCAACGCTATCCGACTCTAGTGAACGAGATGAGGAAAATAGAAATCTTCAAGACAAATATGGAGGTAAACATCATATTTATATCATCTCTTCATCCGTAATGCAAGAAAATATCCATGAAAATTCGTCAAAACAAGGATTTAGATGAGATGGATATGCACGCCGTGTTCAACAATCTCGCTCAACAAGAAGAAGATGTCAGCGAGATTCAGAAGACGGAGAAGGGCAAACATATCGAATATTCAATAGCCCTTGTCTAAGAAATAAAAACTAGTCGATCTCACAAAGACAAGAGTGTACGAATGCCCAACTCTTTAAAAGAAGAAGACGACACAAATACGGATTCTGAGCCCGACATGAAGGAGTTCAGGAAGCAATTAGCTGTCATTACAAAATGATGAGCAAAACGTTCTAGAAAAAGAAGTCCTCCTCCTCAGCTAATCGACTTCGGACCTCAAGTTCTAAGTACATGGAAAGACCAGCTGAGACCTCAGAAATCAAGAATGCCAAAGAGCCACATAAATGCTTCAACTGTGGCAAAACAAGGCACTTCGACAGAGAGTGTAGTCTGCTAAAGAAGAAAGACGCAAACTACTACTCCAAGAAATTACCATTGACTAAACAAAAGGAAGCTGTAATAGCTCTATTGGCAGAGCAAGAACACTGGCTGAAAGACGCAACAGATTCTGAAACGGACAACTTAGCTCTCATGGCACGTCTTCAAGATACCTCATAATCAAGCACTACGAAGCAGACTGACGACGACGAAGCATCAACCTTGTCTCAGGGGGTAACTACGCCAAATTCTAAATTATTAAGCATGTTAGAAACTCTACAAATTAAATATGCTAACATGAAAAGTGAGCGGAAAAGTTCAAAAGAAAATTAGAGCGACTAGCACTTAGCGAAAAGAACTTCCAAATACAATTAGATAAGAAAGCTCACTTGGAAAATCTCTTATCTAATTCTAAGGAAACTATATCTAGTCTTGAATCTAGGATAGCTACGTCTGAAACTAAGATCAACGACCTTCGTTAAACTCTTAGCGATAGTTAGAGAGATTTAAAAATTTCTAGAAACAATTACAAGGAATTCTCTGATGAGCGTAAGAAGCTTTACTCGATGATTAAGACTTTAGATGATCTTTTGACAAAAAGAGGACAGACCGAGCAAACGATTTATCTAATTCAGCCACATCATATAGAATTTTATAATCCTTTTGAAGGCTTAGGCTTTACTAATCCTTGTAACTTGAAAAAGGTTAACGTAAAACAATTATGATATCAAGTACGTGAGTTTAGGACTAACTACTTTAATGACTTTTACTAACACTTCAGAAATAAATACCTTAGAAGAATCCAAACGAAAAGCCAAAATTAGGACCGAAATTCTCATTTGATTACACCGATTTGAATAATAGTTACAAAACGTGGGAGATACACTTGTCTAGTGACTATAATTCATTATATCCTTTATAAGATATCCCTAAAGTCAAGAAAGAAAATACTGATCATTCTAAAAATTCTGCGTTCTGCTATATTCCTGTCATTGTTAAGAAAATAGCTGATTTAAACTCCTCCCTATAATCAGAAAGAAAGAATTTTGAAGCAGAAAAGAATGCGCTTTTATTGGAAATTTTCAATCTAAAAAATTCTCAGTTTTAAACGTTTAAAAATCATATCCTGATTTAATTTTAAAAGGAAAAACATTAATCGAGGACAAGCCCAAATTTATGAATAATTCTCCCTTTGTTTTACAAAATATTTCAAAATTTTTCGAAAGCAAAAAATAGTCCTTAAAAAACGTCAAGGAAGAAAAAGCGTCTTTAAATGTTTCGAAAGCAAAAACGTCAATTACTAATTCTTTTTCTACTACATCCACAGGTAAAGTAATAAAAGAGACAAAGTATGCTAAGGAGTGGGTGTCTAGCTTAAAATAAAGAAGAAAAATATTGATGGAAATGACTTGTTTTCAAAAACATTTTGTATACCTAAAAATAAAGACACTCGTCGTAAAAAGAGAGTTGTTTCTAATTTTTTTGTTGTTGCTTCAACCAGTGCTTTAAAATCTATTAATTTTAAAAGCACAAATTTTGAAATTGGCTCCACTTCCAAAAATAAAAACAATCATTCTAAGACAAATACAAGTCTTAACCCTCATAGGAGACAAGATTCATCTATTAAGCAAGCTTATAGTTCGATTCACTCTTGCTCTCACCTAAAATATCCAGTCCACGTTCACTCAGCCAAATACCTTAGGAGACTAGCTAGAGAGAAGATATTCTCCTCGACTAAGACTGACATGACATTTGCCCGAGCTGAAATTAATTTACAATGTAAGTTCACCCGCAATGGGTTCCTAAAACACCATCAACTGGACTTGACGACCTTCAGATGCCCTAACGACATCATAATATCAATACTAAAAGGGCACTCGCTTCGGCTAGCTCTCACACTGACAGCCTTCGTTCAAATGGTGTATCTCCAACAATTCTGAGGATGTATGAGGAGCCATATCATGGGCGACGACACAATTTACATAACCAAAGTCAACCACAAAAATGTCATCGTCAACAAGGATCTACTTGGAATGGTCCTTGATCTCCCACCATCATGAAGTCTACGATCCTTTACCTTCTGATGCAGAGATCATTGTCGATATTCTTCAGACGGGATACAAACACGCTCTTGTCAAGCTCACAAATTTCCAAAATAGCGGAATCCCACAGAATTGGAAGACTTTGTTCGGGATCATCAACAAATGTTTCTTTCCAAAGCATTTGGGGTTCGATAAGGCAAACGGGAACATCATCGGGATCTTCCATGGGGTCTTCTTCTCAAAGAAATACGATGTGGTCCAGCTCATTTGGAATGACTTGGCCGACCAGATGCATCAACGAGAGACTAAGACGAAGGCCACTCCCTTACGTCCGATGGTTTCCATTAATGATTGAGCATCTAATGGAGGTTCATCATGATATTCCCCGTCTACCACCAGTTGAAAGATACACACCACCGAGGCTCTGTTTCTTCCACAACCCAAAGGCATCGGACCTAGAGCTACAATCGATGCTCATTCTCTAGGAACTCTTTAGTCTGGCACCCTACATATAAAGTCTATCAAGTCTATTGCCAGAACCATTACATCACCGAGGCTATGGTTCGGTCCATCCCCATCGACCCTGCCTCGATGCCACTAAAAAATCCATGGTGGAGGCACAAGAGCCCGAAGCAGAGGCTTAGGAGCCTGAATAGCAGCCCGGGAGCCCGAGGTTAAAGCACGTGTGCCAACACCTGCCCTGGTATCCTTGCTCGAAGAAACAGAATCAAATGAGGAACGCAACTCATTTGAAGGGACTCCAGAAGACGAAGATTACAAGTCCAGTCTGCATCCCCGCCTACTACGACAACTCCTGCCTTGCCTCCTCAAGATGTTTCAACAAGCGTTGTGCCTACTTCAATGATCGAATCTGAGCCACAGCCCGGCTTGATGTCTACACAGGTTCACACCGAGCCTGTCACAACATCTACAGAGATGATTCCTATGGTTTCATCTCCAAGATTGGATGGAAGTCACTTTGTTTCACCGACATCATCTGAATCAACAATGGACCAACCTTCGAAGTGGTGCCTTCAGGGTTGACAACGGGCACCTGAACTCATCCAGAAATCTACTCTAATGTTGTGACAGTGGAACGCCTACCTGGCTCCACTCCGGAGGTGTCACCATTCGTGACGGATGAATGCTTACAAGAAGCTCTCCCTACCGCACTCACGTCTTTCGAAGATCGTTTTATGGAGAGAGTACGACAAGCCATCGAGACTTCCCGATGAGATACCGGGAAAACACCAGTCTCAGAGGGCACTTCGTCCAGGAAAATCTGACAATGAAAGATGTCTCTTACGTCCAAGGTCTTAAACACAACCTGTTCAGCATAGGACAATTCTGTGACATAGGATTTCAAGTGGTGTTTCTAGCTGATCAGTGCAGAATCTTAAATAGTCAGAATCAAGAACTTCTAACAGGATCTCAAAGATCTAATCTATACACCATCAATCTGACAACAGTACGACCTTCGACAACTGTTTGCCTCATCTCACAGACTACAATCAAGAGGAACAACTTATGGCATCAACGTCTGTCTCATCTAAACCTCAAAGCTCTTCACAAACTCTTGCAAAAAGTTGGTCAACGGTCTTACAACTATTTCACTTCACCAAGAGTATCATTGTTCGGCTTCTCAAATGGGAAAAATGAAGCGAGCATCACACAAACTAAAGCAAGTTGCTTCTACATCTCGACCCTTGGAATTACTTCTCATGGACCTTTGTGGACCAATGCGTACACAAAGTATCAACAGCCACAAATATGTGTTAGTAATTATCGACGATTATTCTCGCTACACATGGACAAGATATCTCCGGACTAAAGATGAGACTGGAGACTTGATAATAAGCTTTGTGAATACGACTCAGAATCTCCTCCAAAAGAAAATCCAAGTAATCCGGACTGATAACGGGACTGAATTCAAGAATCAACATCTCATCAATTACTATCAGTCACTTGGAATTATTTAACAATTTTCAACAGCTAAAACGCCTCAACAAAATGGCGTCATAGAACGGAAGAACCGGACTCTAGTTGAAGCTGCAAGAACAATGCTAATACATTCCGGTCTCCCTCATTTTCTATGGGCTGAAGTAGTCAGTACAGCGTGCTTTACGCAAAATCGGACGATTATTCACAAACCTTTAAAAAGACGCCGTATGAGATAATTAATCAGAGGATTCCGAATATCTCTTTCTTCAAAGTATTCGGGTGCAAATGCATTATGGCCAACGATCGGGAGCATCAAATCAAGTTCGACCCTCGAGCATTTTAAGTCGTCTTTGTTGGATATTCATCCACTTCTAAAGCATATCGTGTCTATATCAAGTCTTCACGTTCTATTTTGGAAAGCTACAACGTCACTTTTCAAAAAGTGACCGAGTTGGCTTCTGAACAAAACAGTTCAGAACCCCAGCTTATAGGCGTGTTGGCACAAACTCAACAACTTCCGACAACTTCTACTTCAAAGTCAAAAGAAGCAATTCTCGCCTACCTAGAATATTTCGATTCTCTATTTGAACACTTTTATCGGAACGAGTCTCAAATGCATGCTTCGTCTCATTCTATACCAAGCAGCGCACCTTCTCCCTCCACGGTAGAAATTCCAATTGAGACTCCCAATCCTCAGACTCCAACAAATGTTCCCGATTCTCCAGATTCTGAATCGTCAACTAGTGATGTAGCTCCTACCAACGCCGATGCGGAAATCCCTTCCAATTCAACTTCAGAATTGAATTTCCCAATTACGAATGTGGGAGAAGCGGCACAAGACAACAAAAAGCAGCCGCGGACAAGGACGAGACAAGACTCCATCAACTCGTGAAGCTGGAGGATCATCAACAAACCCACCAACATCATCCACACAAAAACCTATTACCCGCTCACAAACAACCGCCACGCCCCGCACCCACACACCACATAACCTACCAGACTTGACACCTTCGGCTCCCAAAAGTCCAAACTCAATCCCAACCTCAGACTCTACAATCAAAGATCAACCAGAAGCCGCAACAGTCAACTATGATCCTCACTCCATTGTAGATGACTACATCCTAAGCGAAAAATGGTTAACGCACTGGGAACCAGAGGAAGCTTCTCAAGCTTGTCTGTCCAATGTCAGATATTTTCTTCAACAAGCTTCAGCTGATCTAGTTCTACTCGAAGACGAAGAGTTTCAAGAAGGTGAGAACTACAATGTCAAACTCCCAGATCTACTAGAACTGGTAAGACATCGAGCGGACACCCCTCCACGTTTATCAAAAGGGACCGTCCGAGTCGAGACATAATGGGAGAATGTTCGGATCGAAGTGCCCTTCCTTAAAGATGTACAGAAGTAGATCTCGAGAGCACTGATCAAAATCAAGAAGCTGAACGAGCTGAAGCTTCGAGGGATTCTTCATTGGGAAGAGCAGAAGAAGACGGAACACATATTCATGCTCACCCATCTCGGTCCAGATCGAAGATGCATATCAAGAGATCAATCAGATGAGACTTTAGGGACAAGCTACCAATCTTCCAACTCGTGGGATTCTCACACACAATAGGTCCTTATCCAACTCCGATATATACGATCGAGCGCGCAGATCACACTCGAACTCGAGAAGATATACACGAGACCTATCTACCCTACCTTCCACCGGACGAGGTCTACCATCTATTACAGATGAACTACAAAATTTCCAAACACCTGCAAGGTACATCAAGAAGGAAGGGCTCGAGGGCTTAAAGAGGTTCATGGTGCGACATATCAAGTATTACACCAAACGACCTTCAAATTGCATTGGATAATAATATGAAGAAGATCAGCATGGACTCTCTGCTCATGAAAGGTTTCCTGCTCAACAACTTCCCAGAGAACTACATCTTCAAGAAGTCAGGCCTCGCAATCACTTATCGTAACCCAGTCATTGGAAAGACGAGAGTGATGATGAAGTCTGAAGTGCACAAGTTCTGGGATGGGACGTTGAAGCAGATAAAGAAAAACATTGAAAGGAGATTGGGAGAGATCGATGAGACTACCATCTTCGAGGACCTTGGAGAAGAAGAAGCCCCGCTCCTGAATGAGCTTCTCAAAGCTATTGAGGAAAGAATAGAGCTGAGAGATGATGTACGTCATTATGAGACAACATTGGGATTGCGGAAGTCATTCTACGCCCGACCAGGATAAACAGAGCTGAAGAGCAAACGAGCACAAAGGGGGAGATTGAAGAAGACATTTAATCGTGCTCTTTTATTAGTTATCCTTGTAAATAGGGGCGTCATTTGTATATTTAATAGTGTAGGACTTAATTGTATTATGCCAAGTATGCTGGTATAAATACCAGTGTACAATATTGAATTGACGAGAGAAAGTTAAAAGAAAAATCCAATAGGCTTGCAATTTATTTTCTAGAGAGAGAAATACCCAAACACTTTCTCACACTAAAAGTTTTTCTCTCGTGTTCTTCATTGGAGGTATTCGACCGAGGTATCATATCTCAGATTTTCATTTGAATATCTAGAAGTCATGCCTAGGATTTACTGTTGTGGATAATCGAGGACCTAACATAATATAAAGTCCGAATTTGGTTTAAACATGATGTGAAAATCGAGAAACATGATGTGAAAATTGGATATTAAAAAGTCATCTCCGGTTTGAAAAGTAAATTCGGGTGAAGTTTAATTGTCGGTCAACATTTAACAAAAAGTCGTCGCCGATTTCGATTAAAATTCGGGTGTTGAATGTTGGTTATATTTTTTCGGGTAAAATATTAATGTTTGCTACAGTCAAAACTCGCCAATTTAAAGGAATTCGGGTCTATCAATTTCGGGTAGTAAAAATTTGGGTGGGCAAATAGTGTATGTATAGTGGATTTTCGGGGAGAAATTCAAATTTCATCCGAAAATCACCCGAAAAGTAAAAACCCTATTTGAAAAATAAGTGAACAACAGGTTTAGACACGCAAATTTGAACTTGTCCTTAACATTTTTGGTTGAATTCGTGCTGAAGTAGAAGCAAATTATTGATATAGGACGGAAAATGAAATTTTTTTCTGGAATATCGAGAGGTTTTGTGTAATTTTCGGGTGAGATTTGAATAGTGAAGGTGAAATGAGGATTTTCGGATGACTCAGTAAATATAGAGATTACTGTTGATTTTTTCGGGTGAAATGAATTTTTGGGTAGGTCAAATTTCGCCAAGATTTTAATTTTTTAATGTGAAATAATGACGAAACACGCCGAAAATTGACATTTACCCGAAATTTTGAAGTTTAGACATTTTTTTACCGAAAATCATGATTTCAAACAATTTTCCAAGGTATAGATTTGATAAAAAATTTCTAATAAAATTGTAACCCCCTAAATTTATACATACCTTTAAAAATTCCCCCTAGATAGAGTAGTATAGACTCCCCCTCGATTTGTGCACACAAAAACAACATAGAAAATAAAAAAAAATTGTAAGACGTATATTCACAATACATGGTTCATGAAGGCACATTTTTGTTGAGGTTGAGACACAGTTTTGTTTCCTAGAGGACCAGCTTACGAGTTTACCCCCTAGAGATTGAGCGGCTCCGAATGTGCTTTTTCTGTCCATCTTGCATCCCGCGTAGTCTGCATCCGTGTATCCAACGAGTCTGAAGTCTGAATCCATAGGGTATCATAGACCAAGATTTGAGGTGCCCCTGAGGTATTTGAATATCCTCTTTACGGCTAGCAGATGGGATTCTTTCGGATCGGCTTGAAAGCGAGCACAAAGACATGTTGCCAGTATGATGTCTTGTCGACTTGACATGAGATAGGGCAATGACCCTATGATACCTTGATAAGTGGTTTTGTTGACGGATTTTCTTGTGGTATCCACATCGAGCTTGCATGAATGAAGCATCGGTGTCTTGGTAAGAGTGGAGTTGTGAATATATTTGGATTGACTGATGAAAATTTTATCGTGAAGCTGCTTGACTTGAAGACCTAAGAAGAAGCTTAGCTCTCTCATCATACTCATTTCAAATTTCTGCTTCATCATGTCTCTAAAATTCCTGCAGATTCTTGCGTCCGTCGAGCCAAGGATGATATCGTCAATATATATTTGCACGAGCATTATATCTGATCTGCTTCTTTTGGTGAAAAGAGTTGTGTCAATCTTCCCTTTCGTGTAACCAGATGAGATGAGAGAATCCAAGAGGACTTCATACCATGCTCGGGGAGCTTGTTTGAGTCCGTAGAAGGCTTTGTCCAACCGGTACACGTAGTCGGCATTCTCTTTGCTCACAAAGCCTTCAGGCTGAGAGACGAAGACTTCTTCCTTTAATACTCCGTTGAGGAAGGCACTCTTGACATCCATTTGGTACACCGTGAAGTTTCTCTGGGCCGCAAAAGCTTGGAAGATTCTTACCGCTTCAATTCTGGCAACAAGTGCATAGGTCTCGTCGTAGTCGATGCCTTCCTGCTGGTTGTATCCTTTTGCCACAAGCCTAGCTTTGTTTCTGATCACGACTCCTTGTTCGTCTTTCTTGTTTTGGAGGATCCACTTAGTGTCAATTATAGTTTCTCTTGCGGTCTAGGTACTAGTTTCAGGCGTTCAGTCTCTCGAACTGGCTAATTTCTTCCTCAATAGCAATGATTCAGTCTGGATCGGTAAGCGCGTCGGCTACTTTCATCGGTTCCTTTTGACTGAGAAAACATGAGTAGAGACTTTCATTGATCGTTGAAGCGTGACTTGTAACACCACTGGTGGGATCCCCAATTATTTGTGAGTTTGGATAAGGGCGGGTTCACTTTCTTTCATGTGTGCGGGAAGGTTTAGTGATATTGATTTCCACATGGCTCATCCTATTGGGGCTCTGACTCTGCTAAAGATGCTTCTGTCGTAGAGTCAGTGGTTTGAGTGGTGCCTTTTTTCTATGCTTGCAATGACATCTGATTTGGTTGGAAGTATATTTGAGTCGGTTGAAGGTAAGTTATCTTCGTCGATGTGGAGATATTCCATCTTATGAGGCGAAGGGTCATTGATTGGCAATGTATAAGGGGTAGAAACGGTGGGTGGCGGTGGTCTTGGATAGAGATGCTCGAATAGCTGATCAAGAGCCACATCGCTTGGAGTAGAACAATTTGAAGGTGTGCCCACAGTGGATGTAACGACCCTCATTTTCTAAATATAATTAGTGGCGGATTTTTCGCAACGAAAGCCGAGGAAAAACCCATTTTTTAAAAAAAACATATAATTTTATTTTTTTTTTAAAACAAAAGTATTTCACACAAATATTTTAAAACATCGTAAAAAGGGATAGCGTTTCCAAAAGTCAAAATAGCATAACAACGCTCCACAGGTCTTCATCCATGTACCGCTCCGCTCTCGAAAGCCCATGGAGTCACCGCCGCCAGCCCATCTCAACCGCGACGTTCATCGACGTCTGGCTCAGTCATACCTACAACACGCAAACAAATGAGCAATTGCCCAGTAGGTAAAACATGCATGAATGCAATATGCGCTCAAGTCCCATCCCAACTCATCTCTCAATAAATGCACGCTCGACTCTCATCTCGCTTCCTAATAAATATAAATCAGGGCCCAAGGTCGGTATAGCCACTTCGCGCGCATACCAAAATCAATAAATCAAATCCCGAGCCAGGAGTCCGCCCCCGGATAGCCTACGCTGTCAACACAGGTCGCTCCTTTCCGAGTCCCCTCCGGCTCCGGCGGTGCTCACGCTAGTAGTGTATTCCCGGAGCATCCTCCTGCTAGGTCGCCCCTTCCGCCGATCGGACAGTCACATGCCAACAGGGTACCCCGGGTCGCCCCCTGCTAGTCAGTTCTGTCTCGACAATACACACACTGATAGGGTACCCCAGGTCGCCCCCTATCAAGTCACGCTGCTAGGTGTACTAATACCAACCTTCAACTCTACAAACGACTCGACCGCCAATATCGGCAAAAATCTACCCCGCTTATCGGCATTGTAAAGTGCCACCGTATCAACCCGGTTATCACCTCTCAGACTATCATGAAATGCATATGGCGTGCACATAAAAAAAATATGTAAGATATAAGGAACATGCCATGTTTCAAAAAGTAAAGGTCCCATGTAATTGGGGATCCACGCCTTTAGGCAAGCACACACATACAAACAAGAAATTCGGCCTCGCCCGTGAGGAAAACCCGCACTTAAGCGCGAGGTGTCCGCACGCTTGCTCGAGAAACCCGTGTAGTCGAAAAAGGGCGCATGCCGGCCATAGTGCGCGGCGCTGGCGTCCGCAGCGCCGGCCTGATTGCCTTTGCGCCGGCCCTACATGGCGTGGGACGCCGAGCGTGGGGTGCGCGTACGTTCACGGGGTGCGAGTGCGGTGCTGCGCGTACAGTGCTGCCGTAACCGCGGCGCTGGGCGTGCTGCCGCAGCGCAGCGTGCGCGCGCGGTCCGGTGCGGGCTGCAGCTGTGCGGGCTGCAGCTGTGCGGGCTGCAGTGTGGGCTGCTGTGCGGGCTGCAGCTGCTGTAGATCAGCGGGCGCGCGCGGTGCTGTGCGCGCTGGGCTGCCGTAGCCGCGGCGCTGGGCGTGCTGCCGCAGCGCAGCGTACGCGTGCGGCAGCTGCAGGGCGCGCGCGACCAAAGCGCACGCCGTGCTTGTTTCGACCCGTTCCGAAATTTTCTATGCAACCTATGTTCTCATTTGATTCTAACATGAACTTATCACATATAAATACTCCAAATCACACGCATAATTATATGAACCTCGCGTTTGCGTATTGTAGGTGCGTTTCACCTACCTTTCCTCCGAAGATTAGCTAATGTTTCGACTAATTTCGGATCCTCGCACGCGAAATCGCTTTGGACTTCTTTGGCCTTTCTTCCTTACTTTCTTTTTCTCTTCTTTCTTTCCTCCTTTCTTTCCTTCCCTTTCTTTTCTCTCCTTTCTCACGTCCTTCTCTTCTTTTTTTTTTTATTAAGGTGTTTGATTGAGTTATATCTTTTTTTATGCTTAGGAGGTACATATATATATATAAAATATTTGTCTAAAGGTGACTTATTAATGATTAAGCTACAATCATTCACATTAATGATTAAGCTACAATCATTGAAGTTTGTTTATTGCACTTAAAATCCTAACTTGATTCCTTATCACTTCTTAGTCCCTTTATTATAATTATTTTTCCTTACCCAAAAGTTTTCTAATTTTTAATTTTGGTCCTTAAATTTTTGGCTCCCTTCCAAAATAATTATTTAAGCTCCTTTTCGAAAATTACTACTTATTTTACGTCTTAATAACTTACATAAATCCCGATTTAATTTTAACGGGTATTACATCCTCCCCCCCTTAAACGAATTTCGTCCCCGAAATTACTCCAAATGGAATAACTCGGGATAACGATCTCTCATATCATCTTCTCGTTCCCAAGTGGCTTCCTCAACTGATTGACTCCGCCACAACATTTTTACGAGGGGAATGGTCTTGTTTCGTAATCGTTTGGTTTCTCGCGCCAAAATCTCCACGGGTTGCTCCTCATAACTCAAATCTGGCTTAAGTTGGAGGTGAAGATTCTCGTCCCTCAGTACATGACTCGGATCGGAAACGTACTTTCGCAATGTCGACACGTGGAAGACGTCATGTACTTGTGCCAATGATGTTGGTAGCTCCAGCTGATATGCAACTTTGCCAACTCTTTTTAGTATTCGAAAAGGTCCGATATATCTCGGACTCAACTTCCCTTTTTGCCCAAACCTCTTTACACCCTTCATGGGTGATATCTTCAAAAACACTTGATCTCCTTCCGCAAACTCCAATGGCCTTCGTCTCTTATCGGCGTAGCTCTTTTGTCGACTCTGAGCCGTTCGCATTCGCTCCCGTATTTTTGCTATCGCCTCGGTTGTTTCTCGAACCAGGTCGGGTCCTAAAATCGCTCCTTCGCCAACTTCATTCCAATGCACTGGGGATCGGCATTTACGCCCATATAAGGCTTCGTACGGCGCCATCCCGATCGTGGCATGATAGCTGTTGTTGTAGGCGAACTCAATCAACGGAAGATATCTGCTCCAGTTCCCTTTGAAGTCCAGAACACACGCCCGCAACATGTCCTCGAGAGTTTGGATCGTTCTCTCCGATTGTCCATCTGTCTGAGGATGATAGGCTGTACTGAATGAAAGTTTAGTACCCATCGCTTTTTGTAGACTCATCCAGAATTTAGACAGAAATCTCGAATCCCGATCCGAGACAATCGAAGATGGAATACCGTGAAGTCGAACTATCTCCTGAATATATAGTTCGGCATATCGTTCTATGGTAAAGGTCGAGCTGATCGGCAGAAAATGAGCCGATTTGGTTAACCGATCAATAATTACCCAAACGGCGTCGTGGCCCTTAAGAGTTTTCGGCAGGCCCACGACAAAATCCATTGTGATATGATCCCACTTCCACTCGGGAATTGATAATGGTTGTAACATTCCTGCCGGCCTTTGATGTTCAGCTTTCACCTGTTGACAAGTTAGACATTTACTTACAAATGTCGCCACGTCTCGTTTCATCCCTGGCCACCAATAATTAGTTCGCAAATCCCGATACATCTTTGTCGCACCGGGGTGTACAGAGTAGACCGTAGCATGCACTTCCGTCATTATTGTCCTTCGCAGCTCTTCGTCAATAGGCACGTACAAACGATTTTTAAAGCGTAGGCTCCCGTCCTCTCGGACCTTGAAATCGGATGGCACTTCTTTGCGAGTTCGTTTTTCACCTTTAGATATAGTTCGTCCGTTTCTTGAGCATGCTTAATTCGTTCCAGCAACGTGGGTTGAAGTGTTAAAGTTGCCATCTTCATTTCGACTTCGCCAAGATTGATCACCTCCACTTCCAGTTGCTGTAGCTCGGTATTCACGACTTTCCTACTTAGAGCGTCGGCGACAACGTTTGCCTTGCCCGGATGGTAGTTGATTACGCAGTCGTAGTCCTTCACCAATTCTAGCCAACGTCGCTGTCGCATATTTAGTTCTTTCTGTGTAAAAAATATTTCAGGCTTTTATGATCGGTGTAGATTTCACACCGTTCACCATACAGATAGTGCCTCCAGATTTTCAGGCCGAACACCACTGCGGCAAGTTCCAGGTCATGCGTGGGATAATTCTTCTCGTATTCCTTCAATTGGCGAGAAGCATATGCAATTACCTTCCCGTTTTGCATCAGCACGCATCCCAAACCATTCTTCGAGGCATCGCTATAAACAGTGAATCCACCAGTCCCCGAAGGAATAGTCAGGACTGGGGCTGAGGTAAGTCGTCGTTTCAGCTCCTGGAAACTCTGCTCACAAGAATCAGTCCATATAAATGGAACGTTCTTCCTGGTCAGGTTCGTCAGGGTCGAAGCAATGCTAGAGAAATCCGCGATAAATTTACGATAATATCCAGCGAGTCCTAAGAAGCTTCGAACCTCAGTAGGAGTAGTCGGACGTGGCCAATTATTTACAGCTTCGATTTTGCTAGGGTCCACCGAAATTCCATTTCCCGAAATAACGTGCCCCAAGAAAGCCACTTGTTCAAGCCAAAACTCGCACTTCTTGAATTTGGCGAATAGCTTCTTCTCCCGCAATATTCCTAAGACCGCTCTGAGGTGTCCTTCGTGCTCCTCTCGGTTCTTAGAATAAACAAGAATATCATCAATAAAGACGATAACAAACTGGTCTAGGAATTCTTTGAATACCCGGTTCATTAGATCCATGAAAGCAGCAGGCGCATTCGTCAATCCAAACGGCATAACCAAGAATTCGTAATGGCCGTACCGTGTGCTGAATGCCGTCTTCGAAACATCTGCTTCTCGGATTTTAAGTTGATGATACCCCGAACGCAAATCAATTTTTGAGAAAACCGTAGCTCCATGCAATTGATCGAACAGGTCATCGATTCGCGGCAACGGGTATTTATTCTTGATCGTAATTTTATTTAATTCACGATAATCGATGCACAATCTCATCGACCCGTCCTTCTTCTTTACGAATAGAACTAGAGCTCCCCATGGCGAGAAACTCGGTTGGATAAACCCCTTTTGTAGTAGTTCATCCAGTTGTTCCTTCAATTCCCGCAATTCGTTAGGCGCCAAACGATAGGGGGCTTTAGAAATCGGGGCTGCCCCCGGAATAAGATCAATGGTAAACTGGATTTCCCGATCAGACGGTAAACCCGGAAGATCATCGGGAAATACATCGGAAAATTCATTCACCACAGGCACCTCAGGGAGATTAGGTGGAGAGGTCTCATCGGCATTTAAAGTAGCAAGTCGGGAAATTTTGCTTCGAGTGGCCTTCCCCGAGAAAACAAAGACATCCCCGTGAGGTAAATGAAATTCAACTATTTTCCGGTAACAATCTATCAGCGCACCATACTTAGAGAGCCAATCCATCCCGAAAATGATGTCGTAGTCGTTCATCGGGATAACGATCAACCTGGCTTTAAGATTTTTACCTTCAATAATCACCGAACACTCTTCCAACACTTGGTTGGTTCGTGCCGGATCCCCGTGTGGGAAGGTCACTACATAACTACACTCGGATAAGGTAGGAGATATCCCCACCTTCATCACATAATTTGCCGACACAAACGAGTGCGTCGCTCCAGAGTCAATCAAGACAGAGGTGGGTACGTAATAAATTGTTAACGTACCCGTAATCACCGCTGGGTTAGCCTCCGCTTCCTCGTTAGTGAGCCTGAAAACTCGAGCTGGAACCGGCAGTGGTCGCACCGTTGCTGGGGTAGGATTCGCAGTAATCTTCGCCTGACACTCTCGGGCAAAATGTCCCGGTTTCCCGCATCGGAAACATTGGATCACCGGTCTGGCTCCAGGGCCGTAGCAATTACCCAAATGAAGTCGCCCACAATTCTGGCATTGTGGAGCAAGGTTCGGAGGTCTAACGGGGACGTTCGCCGGTCCTTGATTAGGTCGCGGTCGCCATTTTTGTTGTCCCTGGCGGTTTTCCGGATGATTAGGCCCTCTTTCAGAAAACTGACGCTTCTTGTCGCCTCCTGGTTGGTTTTCCACCCTTCTTTTCGCCTCGTGCGCCTTTGCAATCCTTGCTTCGGCTAATTCAGCCATAATGGCTCGTTCCGCAACCCGAGCATAAGATATCTCGTGAATTCCTGCCATGCTAACATCGCGATAGACCTCGGGTTTGAGGCCCTCCATGAAGCGCTCGATCTTTAGTTCGTCAGTCAACACCATATGTGGCGCAAACCTTGACAATTGCTCAAATTTGCGGATATATTCCGCGACGGTCATCCCTCCTTGTTTCAGGTTGATAAACTCGTTCATGCGCAATGCCCGCCCCGTGGCCGTGAAGTACTTGCCTCGAAAGATCTCCTTGAATCTCTCCCACGTCATTGTAGTAGGGTCCTCCAAAATCTTGACGGTGTCCCACCAAAATCGGGCATCCCCTCGAAGCATGAAAACCGCACATAGGACCTTCTCTTCCTCCGGTACTCGGCTATAAAGGAACATATCGTCTAGCGTGCGCAGCCAGTCCTCTGCCATAGCAGGGTCGGTAGCATCCTCAAAAGTCGGGGGGTTTAGTTTACGAAAACGATCACCAATAATTTCAACTCGTTCACACGGTGGGGATTTATGATTCTCCGACGAGCTCTGTCGATGAATGAGCTCATTGATCTGATCCAACTGGCGTTGGATCAGCTCGGTTAGCCTAAGTATAGTAGCGTCTCGTTCGTTCGGTGGGGACTCCGATTCAGTCCTACGGCTAGATTCGCCAATATATTCTCTACGACCCCTCGGCATTTTATCAGGAATATCTACAATTATTTAAAGCACGCAAACACGTCACTAAACTACATAATTATTCAAAACATTAAAACTTACAGGCAGGGCTAGTTCTCCAGGCTTCCGAGCAGCAGTACATGGACAGTCTACAGAATCTTATAACCTCGCTCTGATACCACCTGTGACGACCCTCATTTTCTAAATATAATTAGTGGCGGATTTTTCGCAACGAAAGCCGAGGAAAAACCCATTTTTTAAAAAAAACATATTATTTTATTTTTTTTTTAAAATAAAAGTATTTCACACAAATATTTTAAAACATCGTAAAAAGGGATAGCGTTTCCAAAATCAAAATAGCATAACAACGCTCCACAGGTCTTCATCCATGTACCGCTCCGCTCTCGAAAGCCCATGGAGTCACCGCCGCCAGCCCATCTCAACCGCGACGTTCATCGACGTCTGGCTCAGTCATACCTACAACACGCAAACAAATGAGCAATTGCCCAGTAGGTAAAACATGCATGAATGCAATATGCGCTCAAGTCCCATCCCAACTCATCTCCCAATAAATGCACGCTCGACTCTCATCTCGCTTCCTAATAAATATAAATCAGGGCCCAAGGTCGGTGTAGCCACTTCGCGCGCATACCAAAATCAATAAATCAAATCCCGAGCCAGGAGTCCGCCCCCGGATAGCCTACGCTGTCAACACAGGTCGCTCCTTTCCGAGTCTCCTCCGGCTCCGGCGGTGCTCACGCTAGTAGTGTACTCCCAGAGCATCCTCCTGCTAGGTCGCCCCTTCCGCCGATCGGACAGTCACATGCCAACAGGGTACCCCGGGTCGCCCCCTGCTAGTCAGTTCTGTCTCGACAATACACACACTGATAGGGTACCCCAGGTCGCCCCCTATCAAGTCACGCTGCTAGGTGTACTAATACCAACCTTCAACTCTACAAACGACTCGACCGCCAATATCGGCAAAAATCTACCCCGCTTATCGGCATTGTAAAGTGCCACCGTATCAATCCGGTTATCACCTCTCAGACTATCATGAAATGCATATGGCATGCACATAAAAAAAAATATGTAAGATATAAGGAACATGCCATGTTTCAAAAAGTAAAGGTCCCATGTAATTGGGGATCCACGCCTTTAGGCAAGCACACAGATACAAACAAGAAATTCGGCCTCGCCCGTGAGGAAAACCCGCACTTAAGCGCGAGGTGTCCGCACGCTTGCTCGAGAAACCCGTGTAGTCGAAAAAGGGCGCATGCCGGCCATAGTGCGCGGCGCTGGCGTCCGCAGCGCCGGCCTGATTGCCTTTGCGCCGGCCCTACATGGCGTGGGACGCCGAGCGTGGGGTGCGCGTACGTTCACGGGGTGCGAGTGCGGTGCTGCGCGTATAGTGCTGCCGTAACCGCGGCGCTGGGCGTGCTGCCGTAGCGCAGCGTGCGCGCGCGGTCCGGTGCGGGCTGCAGCTGTGCGGGCTGCAGCTGTGCGGGCTGCAGTGTGGGCTGCTGTGCGGGCTGCAGCTGCTGTAGATCAGCGTGCGCGCGCGGTGCTGTGCGCGCTGGGCTGCCGTAGCCGCGGCGCTGGGCGTGCTGCCGCAGCGCAGCGTGCGCGCGCGGTGCGGGGTGGGCTGGGGCTGTGCGGGCTGCAGCTGCTGTAGATCAGCGTGCGCGCGCTGTGCTGCCGCAGGGCAACGTACGCGTGCGGCAGCTGCAGGGCGCGCGCGACCAAAGCGCACGCCGTGCTTGTTTCGACCCGTTCCGAAATTTTCTATGCAACCTATGTTCTCATTTGATTCTAACATGAACTTATCACATATAAATACTCCAAATCACACGCATAATTATATGAACCTCGCGTTTGCGTATTGTAGGTGCGTTTCACCTACCTTTCCTCCGAAGATTAGCTAATGTTTCGACTAATTTCGGATCCTCGCACGCGAAATCGCTTTGGACTTCTTTGGCCTTTCTTCCTTACTTTCTTTTTCTCTTCTTGCTTTCCTCCTTTCTTTCCTTCCCTTTCTTTTCTCTCCTTTCTCACGTCCTTCTCTTCTTTTTTTTTTTATTAAGGTGTTTGATTGAGTTATATCTTTTTTTATGCTTAGGAGGTACATATATATATAAAATATTTGTCTAAAGGTGACTTATTAATGATTAAGCTACAATCATTCACATTAATGATTAAGCTACAATCATTGAAGTTTGTTTATTGCACTTAAAATCCTAACTTGATTCCTTATTACTTCTTAGTCCCTTTATTATAATTATTTTTCCTTACCCAAAAGTTTTCTAATTTTTAATTTTGGTCCTTAAATTTTTGGCTCCCTTCCAAAATAATTATTTAAGCTGCTTTTCGAAAATTACTACTTATTTTACGTCTTAATAACTTACATAAATCCCGATTAAATTTTAACGGGTATTACAGTGGAGGTGCTTTGTTGATCTTTCATCAACTCTCGTAGAAGTCCGGGTTCTGGACTGATTATGTAAAAGACACATGGAAAAGTTGTTCAACAGCTCTTTATTTTCCGTGACGTGTGAGGAGCAACCTTAGTCTAAGTACCACACATGACAGACCTACAAAACAACTTAAGAGATCTTAAGTACCCATATGAGGATGGGTCCTTCTTTAATTGCAGGTTTGGGGTTCAACCTTTTTGTTGTTATGTTGAGTTTTAAGTCAGTTTGTTGAATGACTGACTTATGAACCCATACTAGTTTATAGCCTATTGGGTGCAATTGGGATTTTGGAATCCACATTTGTCTATGTTTTAACATTTTATTACGCTTGTATTTGTAAAGATTTTCGGGTGAGGAATATTTCTTTCTCTTTGCTTTGTGAGATTGCTTGTATTACATCGGAGATACACCATCAGGAAGTGGGGAAGAGAAATATTTTCTTCTTTGGAAGCATTTTTTCAGAAATTTCACTAAGGGCTAGTCTCTCCTCTAATTCTTTTGTACTTTTCCGCTAATTTTTCATGTTAGTATACTTAAATTTTAAAGATTCTAACATGTTTAATAAAGTAGAGTTAAGCATTGTTACTTCTTGTGATGAGGTTGATGCTTTTTCTTCATCAACGGACTTCCTTGATGAGGTATGCTATTAGAGCGAGATTTTCGTCTTCAGAATCTGTGGTGTCTTCCAACCAATGCTCTTGTTCGGCCATCAGAGCTACTCCAACCTCTTTTTGTTTAGTTAGTTGGAATTTTTTGGAGTAGTAGTTGGCGTCTTTCTTCTTAGGAAGATTTCATTCTCTGGCGAAGTGCCCTATCTTTCCACAATTGTAGCACTATTGTGGTTCTTTGGCGTTGTTAGATTCTGACGATTCGGCCGGTCTTTCCTTGTGCCTAGAGCTTGATGTCCGAAGTCTATTAGCCGAAGTGTAGGATTTCTTTTTATAGAACTCTTTGCGCATCATTTTAGTAATGAGAGCCAATTGTTTCTTGAACTCTTTCATATCAGGCTCGGAGTCCGATTCTGATTTGTCTTCATCTTCTGAAGAACTTGGCAACTTGATGCTTTTATCTTTGCGAGATCGACTCTTTTTTCTTTCTGATTTGCTTGCCCTTAAATTCTCTTTGTATCTCGCTTATATCTTCCTCGTGTTGAGCGAGATTATCAAAGACGGCGTGGATATCCATTTCGTCCATCCTTGTTTTGTCGGATTTGCATGGATATTTTCTTCCACTCCGGTTGAAGAGAAGAGAGAAATTGGATGTTGACCTCCATGTTGGTCCTGAAAATTTCTATTTTCCCCATGTCATTGAGAAGAGTTAAATAGCGTTACGTTTTCCTCCGTCTTTGCTTTGAATGAGTCGTAAGAGGTGAGAATATTCGCTTTCTCTGCTTTGACTCCAGCTTCGGTCCGTTGCATCATTTTGTGGAGCTCGTCCCACATAGCTTTTGCACTAGATAGACAATCTATTTGCATATAGATGTCATTCGTAATTCCTTGCATTAGGAAAGTTTTGGCTCCTAAATCCGCTTTGGCTCTTAATTGTTCCCCTCGGTGTATTCACTAGGAATTTTGAGTCTTCTAGTGGCGGGAATGGGAGGATTATTAGTGGCATCGCCTTATTGGATGAGCCAAAATTGAGCGGGACCTTCTTGAAGAGAATGTATCAAATTTGTAGCTTGATCTTTTGTTTCCACGAAGTTCATGAATCGGCTTCTCCATACGGTGTATTCGCCTCTTCGTAGAAATGGAGGGCGGACGTCGTTTTCGAGTGAGTAAGCATCAATTTGTAGTTGATTGGTAGGATATTCATGAAAGTTTGGAATTGAAATGGTAAAAGTGCTTCACGAGTGACAAACTTCGTTAGTAATGTTTGATTCGTACTTTAAGCAATTTCCTTTTCGAACCTATTTTCGGTTGTTAAAGAGAAATTGTTTTGATTTCGAAAATTATTTGTTATGAGAATTGATACTTCAAAATTTTGCTAAAGAATTTTGAATTTATGATCGAAAAATTTGAGTATCGAAGAAAATAATTCGGAGACAAATATTTTTCGTAAGTTTTGAAAATTACGAATTTTGATTTCTTTCAAAACAGTGTAAAATGTGTTGTGTTTGAAAGTTCAGTGGTCAAAAAAATTTTCGAGCAGTAATGTTTTCGATTTAAAAATTTTCGAACCTTTAATCGAAAAAGATATTCGATCGTATAAGTTCGTTGTATTTATCGAAAATTAATTTTCGAACGTAAGAGTTTTGCAAAGTAAATATGATATCGAAAAATAGTTCGTCGAGTAGTTGTTGATCGCAAAAACTTTTATCGAAAAATTAAGAGTGATTGAAAAATTTCATCAAGTTTGACTCAAATTGTTGACTAAAAGTTTTTCGAGTGTGAATTATTCGATCGAAATATGTTTTCGCTAAATTTTGACTCGAAAATTTAGATGATCGAAAATCTTGAGATCGAAAAACTTGTTTTACTATTACAAGTTTTCGAGTCAAAATTAGATATTTATTTAGCAAAAACAGTATCCGTCGAAAAAAAATACGCTTTATTACGCTCGAAAAAGATATTTATATATGAATCGAAAAATTAACTATCGAAAATAATGTTTTTCGAGTGTTATATTTGAGTAAAACACACGAGAACATTGTTTGTTATCGAAAAAACTTCTCGGCTGCAAACTTATTCGAAAAATATTTTTCTAGCCAAGTTTTTCGATCGAAAAACAATCGAAGAACAGCCTTCATGTTCAATGGAACAGTGAAAAATACAAATTCAACCGAAATGTTCAAGTTAGGTGCGGAAATTCTCGATAATCACTCGATTCTTCGTTCTGAATATGAACAAACACAAGATTAATCACGTTTTACAGCAAAATATACCGATTATGAAGAAAATCAAAACGTATTCAAAACTGGCGCAAATGTAAATATCGATCGAAATAGAAAATCTGAAATAATCTGAGGTTCTAAGCGATTGAAATCAGTACGTAAATCAATCCTAACATATAATCTAACACTTAATCAGGAAGATCATCAACAGAATTCGCAAACATTAAGCGCATTTCTCAAAATACATTTCACGTAACTTTTTCGATCGAAAAATCTGGAAAATTATTTTGATCTTAGAATCGTGAATTCAAACAAAAAGCGATCACGATCTGCTCTGTTACCAATTGTTAGGTCCTATTATATCAACTAATGATCGATCTAAGCATGAATTCTAGATATTCGATGAGAAAATTACAAATTACCTTCGGTCGAATATCGACTTTGAAGATCTTGAGAGAGAGAGTTTTTCGATTGCTTTTCTCTCTCTTCGAATGTGAATTCAATGCTTGTGATTTTTCCGAAATGAACTTGTCTTACTATTTCGATAGTGTACATTGTATTTATACCTATTTACATGGTATATTTACTATTTATTCCTAAACTATCAAAACTACGAGTTACGCCCATAATTACAAGGATAACAAAATAATAAAGCACAATTCTAATATCTCTTCAAGTACGCACTAGGACATCTACACAAAGAGGATTATTCACGTGCTTCATAAGTCAAAACGAACCAATTCAGGTAGCCGAAGCCCTTAAAGACACGGATTGCGTGATCACAATGCAAGTGGAACTCAACCAATTCGAGTGTCTACGAGTTTGGACACTGGTTCCTTGACCGCACTACAAAACAATTATAGGAACTAAATGGGTTTTCAAAAATAAGAAGAACGAGAACGGTGAAATTATCATGAATAAAGCACGACTCTTCGCCAAGGGGTACAATCAACAAGAAGGTATTGACTACGACGAGATGTATGTTCCGGTTGCACGTATTGAAACTATTCGATTATTTCTAGCATACGCGACTCATAAAGACTTCAAAGTCTATCCAATGGATGTTAAAACTTCATTTCTCAACGGCGTGTTAAAGGAAGAAGTCAAGTCGCTCAACCCGAAGGTTTCGTACACGAAAACCATCTTGACTATGTTTATCGATTGGATAAAGCTCTCTACGGACAAAAACAAGCACCTCGTGCTTGGTATGATGTTCTGAGCGAATTTCTTGTCAAGTCCAACTTCATAAGAGGAAATCGATACGATACTCTTTATCAAAAAGCACGGCAAAGACTTGATGATCGTTCAAGTTTACGTGGATGACATCATCTTCGGCTTGACAAATGAACGACTCTGTCAGAAATTTGGTGAACTCATGAAGACCAAATTCGAGATGAGCTTAATGGGAGAACTCCAACTCTTTCTTAGATTACAAGTCAAGCAACTCGAAGATGAAATATTCATCAGTCAAATAAAGTATACCCGAGATATTCTGAAGAGCTTTAATCAAGACAAGAGCACACCGATGAATACTCCCATGTCAATAAACTGCAAATGGGATGTTGATCCGTCTGGAAAGGCAGTCAACATCACAACCTATCGGAGTATTATCGGATCTCTTCTCTACTTAACGTCAAGCCGACCCAACATCATGTCTCCACTTGCCTCTGTGCTCGTTTTCAAGCTGACCCGAAGGAGTCCCACATGCATACAGTAAAGCGAATTCTACGCTATCTCAAAGGAACTCCAAACTTAGGGCTATGGTATCCTAAAGACACTGATTTTAGAGTAATTGGCTATACTGACGCTGATTATGCAGGTTGTCGAATGGACAGAAAAAGTACATCTGGCGGAGCACAATTTCTAGGCGATAAGTTGGTCTGTTGGTCCTCAAAGAAGCATAATTGTGTGTCATTCGACGGCCGAGGCGGAGTACGTCGCGGCTGCCAACTTTTGCTCGCAAGTTCTATGGATGTGGACACAACTACACGACCACGGGTTTGAATTTAATAACATTCCCATTTACAGGGATTCTCAAAGCACTATTGCCATTACTTGCAATCCTGTTCATCATTCATGCACGAAACACATAGATATTCGCTATCATTTTATAAAAGATCATGTAGAAAAAGGCACTACAGAAATGTATTTTGTTAAAACGGAGCTTCAACTTGCCGACTTGTTCACTAAGGCATTGGATGAAAAACGATTCCAATTCCTTATTGCTAAGTTAGGCATGTTGAATCTCAATCTTACTTGAGGTGTGCTTTACATGCTCTATTATGCTTCTATATGATAATATATGTGCTTCTTGATATTTCTTGATTATTTTGCGTGACTCTATCTTTCAAATTTTTATATACAAAAAGATAAATAAAAATAAAATAGTATATATATCATAATAATAACATAAAAAAATGGGGGATGACGATAATCTTGCCTATTTTGAACTACTCAAAATTTTTTTTTATATATGTTTAGTTCTTTGCTTAAAAATTCATGTGACATTCTTTTATTCAAAAAGCTTAGTTTGTTTCACTAGACACAAAGCCACATCATATATGTGAGAATTTGAACCTCAATATTTTTTATTCTTGAGTGTGTCACACTTCAAATGACTATCTCTTGTTTGTACTTCGTAGCCTCATTCTTGCTTTGTGTTAGTTTGTCATGAAAATAATAAGGGCAACTTAGGATATTCCTCACTTGGCCCAAATTATTAATCATTTACTTTTACCACTAGAAATCCCCTTTGAGCCTTCTCCAACATTCTTTTTCTTTTGAACCCGATTAAGCCTTCAACCTTATTCATAAGTTTCGTGATTGCTCAATCAAGAAAAAGAGGGGGAGAAAAAGAGATGCATGTGATGAAAGTCACAATTATTATAGAAGAGAAACACGGATCTCGGTGTGAACTTCTCCTATATAATCTCGTATACTCCTAGAAGAGAAGCACCTCGAAGTGAACTTCTCCAACGATAATCTAGATCTTATATAGAGAAAACGAGAAGAGGAGCACGACCTTGGGTTCGAATTCCATAAATGTGAAACGTTCGAAAGAAACACGGTCTCGGCCCAAAAAGAAGATCTCATCTCTCAAAGCATAGTAAAGCAGAAGATACTCATCTTGAACAAGTGCAGAAGCAAAGTAAAGAAAAAGGAGCAGAAATGAATTTCAAAAGGGCCCCTGGAATTGATGAATTTTTAAGCTCACTAATCCTCAAAATTATCCTACCCTTTTACTCAGAGCCAAAATATAATCCCTTCAAAGTCCATTTGATTCAAAATGATGGACTTCCACACGGTAAGTTGATTAAATATGCTACGATAACAAATTAATTGATAAAATTTTGTCGTGCTGACATAAGTGATATAACTACTAAATATTTCCATGATAAAAATAAATTGAGTGCTATGAGCGAACCATGCCAGAGTTGTCGAAATGATTCATACTATGATCTTAGAATATTAGTTTAGTTACATGGTTTGACAACAAATTATTATTCTATATGACATGTGAAATTTTTGTGTGATAAAGTTCAAAATCGACGATCTGACCCCAAAACAAAAATATTATTTTATGCTAAAAATATTTTTGAAAAAAACAATTTATAAAATATTTTCGCACATTTTAAATGCATTAGTTTAGACTTGATAAAATGCGAAATTTTTCTTGAAAACCGCAAAATTTTCATGAACCTATGCTGAATTGATTAAATGCATTACTTGTGCTTATATAGTAAATTTTCATAAGCAAAATTATATAACTATGTGCTAAATTGCTGAAAAGTTAAAACGTGCATTTGTTGAGGAGGATTTTTACATGAAAAATTGTTCTTATCTCCTAAATGATTTACTTGCAAACACGACTTCTAATATTTTTTTAAGTATCACAGAATATTTCGAGCTCATCCGAGGAGTCAAGTGTTTAATTTAATCAACATTGGGAGAGAATTGCATCTATTTCAGAAACACAGGGAGCATTATTCAATTTATTTTTGGGTTCATAAGTGAAAGATTAAATTTTAGTTTAATCAAACCTTAATTTTAACGAAAGCCCAAAAAACTTTTTTCGGCCCAAAGCCCTTTAAACCTTACCTGGTCGAAAAGTATTAATATTACTTTTTCGATCGAAAAACTCACTCTCACGCAACATCTCACAATCGAAAAACTTTACGACTTACATCTCACTCTCACGCAACATCTCTTCGGCGATTTCTTCAAAACTACTCATTCTTCAGTAATTTTCTGTCTAAACTCGCCAAATTCGAAGGCAGAAACCCGTTTCGGATCATTTTTCGTTCAAAAACACATGATTCGACAGTTTGTCAAAATCATTTGATGAAAAGTTTACTTCGAAATTTTTTCGACTGAAAAGTCTTAAACTCTCAAAATTAACGTGTTTAAACTCGACCATTCGGATTAAAATCATGATATTTGGATTCACAACTGATTTCCGATCGTCCCGAGTCCAGATTAACTAAGATTTACACAGAAATCGTCATTTACGTTTTTAAGCGTTTACTGTTTGATTTCAAACTTTTTCGATCGAAAAAGTTCTTATCGCAAACAGTGTCATCGAAGAACCTTAGTTTTCGTTAAGTTTTATTCGATCGCAAAACTCAGCGGCGAAAACCTTATGTTTTCGATATGTTTTTTATTAGATCGAAAAACTTTGCGGGGAAAACTTTAGTTTTCGATTAAATTTTATTCGATCGCAAAAATCGTGGCAAAAACCTTACGTTTTTTGATATATTTTTTTCGATCGTAAAACTACGCGGCGAAAAACTTAAGTTTTTCGACAACATGTTATTCGAACGCAAAATTACTCAGCGAAAAACTTTTGTTTTCGACAAGTTTTTATTCGATCATAAAAGTCATCGGCGAAATATTAAGTTATTCGATAATTTATTACTCGACCGCAAAACTTAACGATCGAATAAATTCACGCTCGAATAAAAATACTCTGAAAAGACTTAGCAAATTTTTCAAATTTTTTTTTTACGCCTTTCGATAATAAACTCTAACACTTCAAAAAAATTTCTAAGTCTTTTTCGCCATAACACATTTACTTAGAAAAATTTACATATGAAAATTTGCATCTATCGAATTTTATTTCATACTTTGAAGAAATGGTACATCAAGAATACTCTCACATCTACCCTTCTGACAGTTGGATGACGGTCCACGACAATAACTACCAGTTGGACCTTGCCACCTTTCGGTGTCCGGATGAAGTTATAATATCCATCCTCAAAGGACACCCTCTATGGCCAGCTCTGACGATGACCGCCTCCGTCCAAATGGTCTATCTCCAGCAATTATGGAGATGTATGAAGAGCTATGTCTTCGGCGATGACGTGGAATACACAACGAAGATCAATCAAAGACACATCGTCCTGGACAAGAACTTATTGGTCATGATGCTCGATCTACCGCATCACGAAGACTCCGACCAACTTCCAATAGCTGCGGTGATCGTCGAAGACATGCTCCGGATGGGATATAAGCCCCCGCTGACCAAATTAGCAAATTTCCAGAACAGCGGGATCCCACACCCGTGGAGGACACTGTTCGGCATCACCAACAAATGCCTCTCCCCAAAGCATTCCGGTTTTGACAAAGCGAACGGAAACATCCTTCGCATTTTCCATGGAGTAATTTTCTCGAAGAAATATGACTTGGCCCAGCTAATATGGAATGACTTAGCGGACCAGATGCGTCAGAGAGAGACCAAATCAAAGGCGAAGTACCTTTCGTATGTCCGGTGGTTCCCGGTGCTGATCTCTCATTTCATGGACGTACATCCGGAGATCCCGCGCCTACCACAAGTTGGAGGATATATCCCGGCCCGACATCGTTTCTTTCATAACCCGAAGTCAGCCGATTTAGCACTCCAGCCGATGCTGATCCCACTGGAGTCGCTCAGCCTGGCTGATCCCACAGACAAGGCCTACCAGGATTATTGCCAAGATAATTCCATCACAGAGGAAATGGTACGGTCAGTGGATCAAGCACCGGTGCCTTCTCAACGAGAATCCTTGCTGGAAACAACCGAGCCCGAAGCCGCGGCTCAGGAGACAGAAACACCGACTGTTGAGCCCGAAGGTATCCCTCAACAAGTCGAATCTCCTGATGAAGAATGCAGACTAAAATGAAGGGGCTCACGCCGACAAAAGCTATATGCCTCTTCTGTATCTCCTTCTAAGCAAATGGCTTCGGTGACATCTCCTCCACCATCAACGGTTCAGACAACCACACAGATTTACATTGAATCTATTTCAACACCCATAGAAGTGATACATACCGTATCATCTCATGGATTGGGTGGAAGCCCCATTGGACCCCCGACATCTTCGGAGCAAACATTGGGCCAACCCACTGAAGTGGTAACTTCTGGGTTGTTAACGGATGTCCTTGGACGTTCCGTTATCAAGACCTTTCCTAGGCGGCACATCGGAAATCTTCTTCCATGTTGTGACAGCGGAGCGTCTCCCTGGCCCCACTCCGACACAAGAAGCCCTCTCGACAGCCCTATCTTCTCTTGAAGACGGACTGATGGACAGGATGCTCCAAGCTATTGAGACTTCCTGACGAGATATCGGGATAACACCAGTCTCAGAGGCAGTTCCGTCCGAAACCCACACCACACCCGTATCCTCACCATCACTAACCACCACCATACACACCCCCATACAACCCACCCTCACCACCCCAACTCAATCACCTTCCCTCATTAACCCATACACCATTCCTTTCACCCAGCTTCATGACATTCTCATTTCTCGACTACTAGCCCTAGAGACCAGGACCCCAGACGAGGAGAGTCTCTACAAATGGCTAGTAGATGAACCTGAGCTGCCCGTCCAAACATGGTGTCGTGAAGAAAGCTCCCGCACGAAGAGAAGACGATGATCCCGGTGATCCAAATCGTCATGAGGGGGAGAAATGGCAAAGGACCACATGTAGCGGCCGTGGTCAGAGTCGAGAAAAACAAACAACGACTCAAGAAGCTGGAGGATCATCCACCAACCCACTACCCGCCAACAAACAACCACAACTCCCACCATATCCCACACACAAACACTACCTTCCACTCCCACAAATTCAAATCAAATCCCGACCTCTAACATCCTCCAAAATCAACCAGAAGCACTCGTGTACGATCCACATGCAATCGTAGATGATTACATATTAAACGAGAACTGGCTGACGCAATGGGAACAAGAGGAAGTTGTTCAAGCCAGACTCTCCAACGTCAGATACTTCTTACAACAAGCTTCTGTAGATTTGGTGCTGCTTGAAGACGAATAACTTCAAGAAGGCGAGAACTACAACTCCGCACTCCCTGAACTACAAGAGATGATCAGGCATCGAGTCGAGTCCCCTGCCCGCTTATCAAAGGGGACCGTCAGAGTCGAGTCGCATTGGGAGAATATACGGATTGATGTTCTGTTTATTGAAGATATAATGAGGCAGATTTGGAGGGCTCCTAATCGCATCAAAAAGCTTAATGAGCTGAATCTACGGGGCATCTCCCACTGGGAAGATAGGAAGAAGATGGAGCACATCTTCATGCTCAACTACCTTGGTCCAGATCGAAGTGACATCCCAACGAATCAACTCAGAAAAAATTTTAGGGACAAGCCACCGATCCTCCAACTCGTGGGTGATTGCAATCGATTGGAAGTTATCCAACCCCGATCTATCACATCAAGCGAGCGGACAACAACTATACTCGAGAGGAGATAGATGAAAGCTATCTACCGTTCCTTTACACCAGACGAAATCCAATTATTGGAAAGACGAGAGCTATGATGAAGTCTGAAGTTCACAAATTTTGTGACGGGACGTTGAAGCTCGTACGGAAGAACATAGAGAAGAGGTTGGCGGAGAGCACTGACGAAACGATCTTCGAGGATCTTGGTGAAGAAGAGGCCCCGCTCCTAAATGAGCTTCTTGGAGCTGAGGAATGCTGTCCGACACTACGAGACAGTATTGGGATTGAGGAAATCATTCTACGCTCGACAAGGATAAACGGAGCTGAAATGAAAATAAGCACAAAGGGGGAGATTGAAGAAACATAGAATTGTGTTTTGTTATTTAGTTATCTTTGTAATTAGGGGCGTAACTCGTAGTTTTGAATCCAAAGGAAGCCACCTTGTACCTTTTCTAAAAGAAAACACTTACCTTCGACACTAAAAGGTGTTCTTCGATCTCTAAGCTTTACAGCTATCTTTTGATCTTTGTTTGGTAAATAACGGACAACCAAGTGATATCAGAGCCTAGCATGGATCGATCACAATGATTTGAATCAGTTTTGTTCCATTTCGGTAAGATTTAAAAGTGTTTTTTTCATGAACTTCATTTTCGATTTTTCTATTCATTTGGGTGTTTTTGAACTGTGTTTTACTGTTTTTATCCTCTTAAGAGCTTGATAAAGTCTTTATGACAGATTTTCTACTCTTGCATCGATTTCAGTCAAGTTTGAGTAAGATTTGAGCCAAAAGTGAGTATGAAACTTGTCTTTTCTGCTACAACGTTGTTTTTCGGGTAGATGAATGTAACAGTGCCCAGAAAATTCGGCTCATCTCCCCGATAATTCTTCAACACGTCAAAAATCAGTCATATTTAGTCAATTTTCGGGCAATTAAAACCTGATATTCACCAAATTTTCAAAACTCTCGGCGATTTTCAAATTTCGTCCAGGATTACTCGATCTTCAACTTTCAGCCGGGAGTACCTAATTCTCAAAAATTGGCCAGGATTACCCGATTTTCAACTTTTGGCCAAAAATACAGGAATTTCAAATTTCAACCAGGAACACCCGATTTTCAAAAAATCAGCCAGCCTTACCCGATTATTTAAAATCCCTCTAATTTACTCGAATTTTATGACATAATTTCCTGCCCGAAAACCATCTGAAAATTCATCAATTCTCGGACAGATTTATTCGATAGTAGACATTTTCCGAATTTCATACTCACCCGATTTTCAACATGTTAAACGAATTTCAACTGAAATGTTGACCGAAGGTCAACACACGAAATTGACAATTCTCGCAGATTGACCAATTTAAATTACTCTTTGCCCGAGAATCATTTAACAATATTTTCAACAATCTTCTAAGTCCAAAATACAACAATTTTTCACTCTAAGACTTTGAAAACTCTCATCTATTTTGGTCAAAATCTCTTACTCAAACTTTTCGATACTTAGAAAATAATTGTTGAAACTGACCTTTCATTTCACAGATCTCTTTCACGTTACGATCATTACCAAACATCATGGATGCCTTTGCGATAGGATGTGACACTCGTCCCCCAATGCTAAGATGAGGCGAGTATGACATTTGGAAAAATCGCTTCATAACTTCACAGAAATCAAGGATGGTGACCTCACTGATGACATGCTCTCTTTTATATTCGAAGAGCCAGCTCAACTCTGGACCGTCGTTGAAGCTCAGCCTAACGCAGTCCCTCCTTTCTTGGAGAGAAGAACACTCAAGCATCCTAGTTGTTAATCAGACGCAGAGAAAGCACGGGCCAGAGCGGACAAGCTTGCTAGAAACTACGTCCTCCAGCCCCTTCCCAACGTCCGGCATTCCCTTCCCAATGATGGTTGGGATAGACTTCAGCACCTTGCCCAAGAAATCAAGCACTCTTACTGCCTATGATTCCTTCAGAGCTAACGAAGGGGAATATCTTCGAGACACATAGCTTCGGTTCTTGACTATTATCAGTTAGATGAGGAAGATCAACATCAAATGGTCAAACTTCGAGCACAACATCAAATTTCTCTCCACACTTCACCCCGACTGGGGGAGAATTGCTATTCTGATCAAGCAGCAGAACAAAGACCTGGATGCAATGGACATTCATGCCCTACATTATAACCTCTCTCAATACATCGAGTATGCCAAAGAAATCATAAACGAAGGAAAGGCAAATGCTTATGTAGAACCCGTTGGTGTCGTGACTAACAAGCCTACCAACAAAAGCTCAAAGGCTTCTAAAGGAAGAAAGTGGTCTTATCCGACTCTTCAGACAATGCTGACTCGGGCTCTGAATCCGACGAAGAACTTAAGGATCTCAAGAAGCAAGTGGCCATGCGCTCAAAGATGATGAATAAGAAATTCTCCAAGAAATCACCATCTTCCTACAACAGGCAGCGAACTTCCAGCGGTAAACAAAAAGCTATCGCTCCCGAGGAAACAAAGACTAAGAAAACTGAAGCTCCAAGGAAATGCTTCAACTGTGCGAAACCGTGTCAGTTTGCTAAGGACTGCTACAGACCTAAGACAAAGGACACCGAGTACTACAAGATGAAGCTTCAGTTCACAAAGAGCAAAGATGCAAAAATTGTTCTGGTTGCCGAGGAAGAGGATTGGCTTGATGATACGTCTGACGAGGAGAAGATGGAAAAACCTTCATGGTCAAGAGCAAGGACTATAGCTCAGATGAAGAAGTGTTAGACTTCGGCTCCGATAGAACTGATCTCTCTGCTTCAGACTGAGTTATACACTCCATCCCCTAAAGATTTCGTTGAGCTGAGACAGAAAATACACAAGCTGTCCATGCAACGTAGGGATTACTCAGGACTGAAAAGAAAATTTGACAATAATTATTGTTAGATATATTAAAGTGTCCAATATATTTATTAAGTCTAAGTCTTGTATTTTCTTTATTAAGTGAACTAGATTCCGAGATGTGGACTCTAATGCTTAGCTAGTGGTTGTATGGGCCAAGTAGGGGCTCAACGTTTTATACATATTCAAAGGTATAAATACCTAAATCCCACACTTTAAATAGTGTGAAATAAAATATAGATGACCTTGAAACGTGTGCCACTTCTCTCTCAACCTAAAGAACAATGACTTAAAACACATACTAATTGATTCCCCCGTTGTTGATCGTTAAGGTGTATGGTAACATACAAGTGCTATTAGAGTTGAGACGTGATCGATTGGATTCAGATTTTGGATTTTCGCAAGTCTGCTTTTCATTTTCGCAAGTTTTTATTATGGTTTGCGATATTATCTTGTTCTTTAACATTTTCGAGTGAAATCGTGCTTATTTTGCTTAGCTTTAAACTCGTCTAGTGTTATAAGACATTTTCGAGAGTTTCTGTAAAAGAACCTATATTTTTTCATCAAGTTTGAGTGATTTTCTAGCAAAATCTGGGTTTATACGTTTTCAAAACTCATTTTTCAAACTCTCGATTATCGAAAGTCGGTTCGAAAATTGTTTCGCAAAGCTCACTCGAAAATAATTTTTGAAACTTTACATCATTTCGAAAATTCAATACTTCGAAAATTATTTTCGCAACCATTAAACTTTAAAAAATTATTTTCGTTTTACTTTCGAAATTAATTCTCGCAACGAACATTTTCGAATCCATATCGAAAATCACTTCGAAAATTTCTTCGACAAATTTTTCAACTCATTTCGAAAATCCAGATTTTCGAAACTTTAAAATTTTCGAAACCCAATTTTCGCAACTCGATTTTCGTACTTAAAAACTTTTCGAAACCACATTTTTGCAACCACATTTTCGATAAACAACTACGAAAATCCAAAATCTCACCCGAATACATATGCATACACAATCCAATTACGCACGTAAAGATCCAACACCAAAAATGAACAATTGACACTCTAGCCATGGGAAGTGACGTGCGTCCACCAGTACTGAAACAGGGAGAATTCACCATCTGGAGGATCAGGTTCCTGATCTTCATTGAAATAAAAGAGAGTGGAGACGACATCATCCGCTCCCTAGAAGACGGACCGGACGATTTTGGGACGACCATATATGGCGATGCACCGGCAACTCCTAGAGTTCTCCCAACAAGAGTACTCAAAACAGCGGCTGAGTACAACCATGCTGAAAAGTAAAGAGCCAGAGCCGACCTCCTTGCAAAGACCTACCTCTTGCAAACCATGCAAATTGACATCTTCATCCAAGTCGATAACTTCCAAACGGCTAAAGAAATGTGGGATGAAGTCACAAAGATGATGTAGGGAACGGAGGTCGGACTGAGAGCTAAGAAAGCCAACACCCTTGCTGCTTACGAATCTTTCAAGGATAGGCCTGGAGAACAAATTTGAGAAACTTATCGAAGGTTTATGGTTCAAGTGAATGAGATGAGGAAGATCAACGTCACAAGGACGAACATGTAGCTGAATTTCAAATTCCTTACTTCACTACTGCCGGAATGGAAGAAAATAGCCACCAACTTCATGCATAACAAGGACCTCGATGAGATTGATATCCATAGCTTCTATGAGAGTCTTGAGCAGCACGCTGATGATATCAACGAATGAATTGGCGAAAAAAGAAGTAAGACAGTGATAGACCCACTCGCCTTAGTAACAGACAACACGCTCAAGAGGAGCACGAAATCTGGAAAGAACAAGTCTGTGAAGCCTCCCAGTCCGTCAGAAAGTGAAGACTCTATATCAGAATGTGACCCCGAATTCAGAGATTTTGAGAAGCAGATGGCTTTAATGACAAAGATGATGGGCAAACGATTCTTTAAGAAGTCGTCGTCATCTGCAAACAAACTTAGAGTCCCATCCAGCGCCAGACAACCACCAAAAGCTCCTCAGTAGTCAGAGGACTTAGGTCCTCGATTATAACCTAGATTAAATCTTAGGCATGAATTATAGATATTCGAATGGAAATCTGAGATTTGATACCTCGGTCGAATACCTTCGAGGAAGAACACGAGAGAAGTGCTTCTGGTGTGAGAAAGTGTGTGTGTGTTTCTCTCTCTAGAAATTAAATTGCAAGCCCTTTATATTTTTTCTATTAACTTTCTCTATTGAATTCAATAGTGTACATTGGTATTATACCTACATACAGGGCATAATACAATTAAGTCCTAAACTGTTGAATATACAAATGGCGCCCCTATTTAAAAGGATAACTATTAAATGAGCACAATTAAAATGTCTTTTTCAATCTCCCCCTCAGCTCTGTTTATCCTTGTCGAGCATAGAATGACTTCATCAATCCCAATGCTATCTCATAATGACGTACAACATCCATCATCTCTATTGTTTCCTCAATAGCTCTGAGAAGCTCATTCAGGAGCGAAGGTCCTCGAAGATGGTAATCTCATCGAGGCAGAGTCAATGAGGATTGACCGAACCATAGCCTCGGTGATGGAATTGTTCTGGCAGTAGTCTTCATAAGCTTCATCTGTAGGGTCTGCCAGATAGAGGAGTTCCAAAGGTATGAGCATCGGTTGTAGCTCCAAGTCCGATGCCTTTGGGTTGTGGAGGAAGCGCAACCTCGGTGGTGTGTACCCCCCAACTAGAGGTAGACAGGGAATTTCCGACTGAACTTCCATTAGATGCTCAATTAGTAAGGGGAACCATCGGATGTAAGGAAGGAATTCGGCCTTCGTCTTAGTCTTCCGTTGATGCATCTGGTCGGCCAAGTCATTACAGATGAGGAGAAGACGACCACATGGGGGATCCTGATGATGTTCCCGTTCGCCTTGTCGAATCTCGAATGCTTTGGGGAGAGACATTTGTGGATGATCCCGAACAAAGTCTTCCAATGATGTGGGATTCCGTTGTTTTGGAAGTCGGCGAGCTTGACCAGCGGGGGCTTGTATCCCATCCGAAGCATATCGGCAATGATCTCCGCATCAGAAGGTAAAGGAGAGTTCATGATGAGGGAGATCAAGGACCATTCCAAGTAGATCCTTGTTGACGACGACATTTTTCTGGTTGACTTTGGTTGTGTAAAATATGTTTCGCCGACGATATGGCTCCTCATATATCCCCAGAATTGCAGGAGAATACCATTTGAACGGGCGCTGTCAGTTGTAGAGTTGGCCAAAGCGAGTGCCCTTTGAGGATTGATGTTAGGTCCTATATTATCCACTATCGTAAATCCTAGGCATGAATTCTAGATATTCGAGTGTAAATCTAATATTTGATACCTTCGGTCGAATATCTTGATAAAGAACACGAGAGAGAATCTTCTAGTGTGAGAAAGTGTTTTGTGTGTTTCTATCTCTAGAATGTAAATTGCAAGCCCTTGGGATTTTTTTCAATAACTTTCTCTATAGATTCAATAGTGTACATTGCTATTTATACCTATTTACATGGTATATTACAAATAAGTCCGACACTATTGAATATACAAGTTACCCCACTAATTACAAGGATAATTAATAAAGAAGCACAATTTAAAATGTCTTCTTCAATCTCCCCCTTTGTGCTCGTTTGCTATTCAGCTCTGTTTATCCTTGTCGGGCGTAGAAGGACTTCCTCAATTCCAATGCTGTCTCATAATGTCGGACAACATCCCTCAGCTCCAACCGTTCCTCAATAGTGCTGAGAAGCTCATTTAGGAGGGGGGCTTCTTCTTCTCCAAGGTCCTCGAAGATCGTGTCCTCATCGATCTCTTTCAATCTTCTTTCTATATTGTTCTTTACGAGCTTCAATATTCCATCGCTGAACTTGTGTACTTCAGACTTCATCATAGCTATCGTCTTTCCAACAACATGATTCCGGTAAGTGATGGCGTGGTCTGGTTCTTGAATATGTAGTTCTCCGGGAAGTCATTGAGCGGGAAGCCTTTCATGAGCGGAGATTCCATGTTGAATATCTGCCGTACCATGAAACTCTTTAATCCCTTGAGCCCTTCCTTCTTGATGTACTCAGCAAGTGTCTGGTAATTCTTCTTGTACATCTGGAATAGGTGATAGACCTCGTCCGGTGGAAGGTAGGGGAGATAGCTCTCGTCTATCTCTTCTCGAGTGTTAGTGTCATCCGCCCGCTCAATTATGTATCAGAGTTGGAAATTGTCCAATCGTGTGTGAGACGCCCACGAGTTGGAAGATCGATGGCTTGTCCCTCAAGTTTCTTTTGAGTTGATCTCTTGATATGCCACTTCGATCTGAACCGATATGGGTGAGCATAAAGATGTGTTCCATCTTCTTTTGCTCTTCCCAATGAGAGATTCCCCGAAGCTTCAGCTCATTCAGCTTCTTGATTCGGTTCTGTGCTCGCCATATCTGCTTCCTTATATCTTCAAGAAAAGGTAGTTCAATCCGAACGTTTTCCCACGGTATCTCGACTCAGACGGTCCCCTTTGATAGACGTGGAGTGGTGTCCGCTCGGTGTCTTATCAGGTCTGCTAGTTCAGGGAGTTCGGTATTGTAGTCCTCTCCTTGATGTTCTTCGTCTTCGAGCAGAACCAGATCAACTGAAGCTTGTTGCAAGAAATATCTGGCGTTGGATAGGCAAGCTTGAGCAGCTTCCTCTGGTTCCCAATGCGTCAGCCATTTCTCGCTTAAGATGTAGTCGTCTATGATGGCGTGAGGATCGTAGTTGACTATTTGTTGATCTTGGAGCGTAGGGTCAGAGGTTGGGATTGGGTTTTGTCTTTTGGGAGCCAGAAGTGTTTTGTGGGTGTGAGGTGTGGTGGTTGTTTGTTGGCAGGTAGTTGGTTCTGTGGATGTTGTTGGTGGGTTAATTGGCGAGCCTCCAGCTTAACGGGTCGAAGATGTCTTCTTTTGGTGCGGGAGCTTTGTTCCAATGATTGGATTCCGATATGTGATGGTGAGGCCTCGCTTCTTGAAAATATAATTATCTGGGAAGTCCTTGAGCGGGAAGCCTTTCATGAGCAGCGATTCCATGTTGACTTTCATCATGTTGTTTCCACTGCGATTTGAAGGTCGTGTCGGTGTGGAACTTAATTTGCCGCACCATGAATCTCTTCAATCCCTCGAGTCCTTCCTCTTGATGTATCGAGTAGGCGTGTGGTATTTTTTCTTGTACATCTGGAACAGGCGATACACTTCGTATGGTGGAAGGAACGGTAGATAGTTTTCGTCTATCTCCTCTCGAGTATGATAGTTATCCGCTTGCTCTATAAGGTAGATCGGGGTCGGGTAACTTCCAATCGTGTGTGATACACCCACGAGTTGGAGGATCGGTGACTTGTCCCTGAAATTTCTTCTAAGTTGATCCGTTGGGATGCCATTTCGATCAGGACCGAGGTAGGTCAGCATGAAGATGTGCTTCATCTTCTTTCTTTCTTCCCAATGAGAGATGCCCCGTAAGTTATGCTCGTTTAAGTTCTTGATACGGTTTGGAGCTTTTGATACCTGCTTCCTTATATCTTCAAGGAAAGGCACTTCAATCCGAACATTCTCCCATGGCGTCTTGATTCGGACAATCTCCTTTGTTAAGCGAGGAGAGGAGTCGACTCGATGCCTAATCATCTCTTGCAGTTCAGGGAGTTCGGTGTTGTAGTCTCGCCTTCTTGAAGTTCTTCATCTTCAAGCTATACCAAATCAACTGAAGCTTGTTGTAGGAAGTATCTGACGTTGAGAGTGAGCTTGAGCAGCTTCCTCTGGTTCCCAATGTGTCAGCCACTTCTCGTTCAAAATATAGTTATCTACGATTGCATGTGGATCGTAGATGACTGCTTCATGTTGATTTTGGAGGACGGAGGTCGGGATTAGGTTTGGACTTTTGGGAGATGGAAGTATTTTTTGTTTGTGGAATGTGGTGGTTGTTTGTTGGCGGGTGTTAGTGGGTTGTGTTGTTGGTGTGTTAGAAGATGATTTTCCAGCTTCACGCGTCGAAGATGTCTTCTCTCGACTTTGACCACGGCCGCTTCTGGTGGTGTTTTGCCTTTTTTCCCCCTCATGGCGATCCGGATCATCGGGACGTCATGTCGTCGCTTTGTGCAGGAGGTTTCTTCTCGGCAGCGCGTTTGAGCAGGCGACTCGGGGTCATCTACTAGCCGGTAGTAGAGACTCGCGTTGGCAGGGGTCCTTGTCTCGACGGCTAGCAGGCGAGATATGAGAATATCGTGAAGTTGGGTTATCGGTATGGTGTATGGGTTGATGAGGGAAGGAGATTGGGTTGGGGTGGTTAATGTGGGTTGGATGGGAGTGTGTACAGTGGTGGTTACTGGTGGTGAGTAGATGGGTTGGGAGTGGGTTTCGGATAGAGCTTCCTCGGAGACTGGTGCTTTCCCGATTCCCGTCGGTCTCTATGGCGTGTAGAACTCTTTCCATCAGTCGGTCTTCGAGAGAGTTGATGTTGTGGAAAGAGCTTCTTGTAGTCTCTACTCCATCACGATGAGTGGTATCTCCGAAGTGGGGCCAGGAAGGCACTCCACTATCACAACATCAGAGAATATCGTTGACGTGCTGCCTATGAAAGGACTTGTGATTCCGGGACGTCCAAGGACACCTTTTGACAACCTAGAAGTCACCACTTCGGTGGGTTGGCCCGTCGTTGTCTTCGAAGATATTGGGGGACCAACAGGACTTCCATCCAATCCTTGAGATGAGACCGAAGGTATCATCTCTATGGATGTTGGGACAGGTTCAATTGGAACCTGTGTGGTCGTTAGGACCGGTGGTGGTGGAGGAGGTAAGACCGAAGCCGTTGTGGTAGAGGTACATAGATGGGGCAGAGATTCGTTGTCTGCGGGAGCCCCTTCATTGTAATCTGCACTACTCATCTGATTCGGTGGCTTCAAGAGATTCAGCTGTTGGAGGTGTGAGTTCACGAGCGACACCTTCGGGCTCAATGGGTAGTGTTTTAGTCTCCTGAGCCGCAGCTTCGGGCTCGTGTGTCTCCGCTGGGGATTCGTGCCGGGTAGGCATTGGAGCCGGATCAACGGACCATACCATGGCCTTCGTGATTGAGTTGTTTGGGAAATAATATTGGTAGGCCACGTCTGTGGGATCTGCTAGGCGTAGAAGCTCCAATGGGATCAACATCGGTTGGAGCGCCAGATCCGATGCCTTCAGATTGTGGAAAAACCGCAGCC
The DNA here is from genome assembly GCA_004919715.1 of Linderniella brevidens. Classification (NCBI taxonomy): domain Eukaryota; kingdom Viridiplantae; phylum Streptophyta; class Magnoliopsida; order Lamiales; family Linderniaceae; genus Linderniella; species Linderniella brevidens. Next base: position 14,001,246 of record SWDC01000148.1, read on the forward strand.
TCGACGGTGTCTATCCTCCGACGGGTGGTAGATGAGGATCTACGGATGTACTTCCATCATGTGGGAGATCAGCACCGCATCGCATGTAAGGCAGGAACCTTGCCTTCGATTTTGTTTCCCGTCGACGCATTTGGTCCGCTAGATCATTCCAGATTAGCTGGGCCACGTCATAGTTCTTTGAGAAGACGACTCCATGGAAGATTATGAGAATATTCCCGTTCACCTTGTCAAATCCGGAGTGCTTCGGGGAGAGACATTTGTTTATAATTCCAAATAATGTCCTCCAGGGATCCCGCTGTTCTGGATGTTTGCCAGTTTGGTCAGCGGTGGCTTGTATCCCATACGAAGCATGTCTTCTACGATTGCCGCAACTGTCGGTAGAGGGTCGTAGACTTCATGATGCGGTAGATCGATGACCATAGCTAGTAGATTTTTGTCGATGATGACGTTCTTCTGGTTTATCTTGGTTGTGTAGGTCACGTCATCACCTACAATGTGTCTCTTCATGCATCCACCGAATTGCTGGAGATAGACCATCTGGATTGAGGCAGTCATGGTGAGTGTTGACCATAATGGATGTCCTTTGAGAATGGAAATTATGACTTCCTCGAGACACTGGAAGGTGGCTAGATCCAGCTGATAGTTATTGTCGTGGACGGTATGCCAACCTTCAGAAGGGTAGATGAATGAGTATACTTGATGAGCCATTTCTGTAAAAAGAAATGAATAAGATTCATTAGATTGGAATAATCAAATGTAAATCATATTAAGCAGTTGTGAATGTTTGAAAAATTAAATGTTTGCCGAGGCGCAAACAGTGTTTTATGTATAACGAATGACTTAGAAAAAATTTGAAAATTTTGCTACGTGTTTAAAGTGTATACTGTTTGCGGCGTGCTTTTATTCGAGCGAATATTTATTCGAACGCTAAGTTGTGCGATCTAATAAAAATATATCGAAAACTAATGCTTTCGCTGAGTACTTTTACGATCGAATAAAATGTTGTCGAAAAAACTTAAGTTTTTCGCCGCTTAGTTTTGCGATCGAATAAAATTTTATCGAAAAACATAAAGTTTTCGCCGCTTATTTTTGCGATCGAATAAAATTTTATTGAAAAACATTAATTTTCGCCGCTAAGTTTTACGATCGAATAAAAACATATCGATAACATAATGTTTTCGCCGTTGAGTTTTGCGATCGAAAAAACTAAACAAAAACTAAAGTTCTTCGAGGGTACTGTTTGCGATAAGACGATTTTCGACCTAAAAAAATTGAAATCAAACAGCAAATTCTTAAGAACGCGAATGACAATTTTGGGTAAATCATGAGTTAATCTAGACTTGTAATGATGTTAGGTCCTAATATATCCAACATGATTAAGTTTGGGTAAATCATGAGTAAAACTTACGAAGAACACGTTTGAATTTGGCACGGAAACTTGAGAGCGTTCTTCACGTTGTAAAGCTCGGTTTTCTATTAAAATGAATTCTTAACCCTAATACATCACATTACATTAGGGTTCCTTATATACCAAATAAGTTTGGTATATTTACTAAGTAGTCCTAATCTATTGCTTAATTACAATTAAGCCCAAACTACTAATTATACTACAAAACTAAGATAACATTTATATTTGAACACAATAAAAATGTCCTAACAATCTCCCCCTTTGTGTTCAATCTTCGCTTGAGCGTAGGTTATCTTGTCTTGTTTTGAAAAGATTCTTCAAGTCCTAACAATCTCCTCTTTACGAGATTATTTGTATAATCTCTTCCTTTATCTTGTCTTGTGATCTCTTTCTTCTATGGAGATCTTCAAGCTCACCTTATCTTGTAATACTCTTCTCGGCACCGGATCCTTCTTCTAATTTTCTTTTGAAGTTCGTCTCCAAATGTCGGAAGGTGTGTGAAGTCGCTTGCCGGATTTATGGAGAATTTCCTCTTTAATGTTCCATCTCTCCCTTTGATAGCGACGAAACTCGCCCTATTTTAGTTCAACCTTGTGTTGGGATCGGGGAATTTAGTTTGAAATTAGGAGAGACGTACACGAGCGGCAACTTCGGTCATTAAAGCTCGTGGTGTTTGCTTGATTCGACGACGCTTAAGAATTTAGTATTTCCGATCAATCTTGTACTTTCGTTGTTGTATTGCTCCCATTTCTTTTGTACTACTCCCCCTCGTGATGATCGAGTGGGGAGATTGTCATGGCGATGTATCAAAATGGGGCATCGTCGTTTGGCAAGAAGATTGTATCGTCGTGATAAGGAGATGGAGTTTGTAGACACTGTAGGAAATCAAATTCGGTAATAACCCGACGGAGCCACGAAGGCATTCCATCGATATAAAACCGGGGCCACATAGGCATCCCGTTGACATCGTTCTAGGAGCGTTGCTCGTAAAAGATGGCCTGAAACCGTTGTTGATTTGATGTTGCAATGGTAGGACTTCCTTTCGATCATCGTAGCATGTCTGAGAATGACATGTCTACGAAATTTCTAACTTGATCACAAAGACCAAGTATATAAAAAGTGTATGTCCTAGAAATTATAAAAATTTAGGAAGTGAGGACACACTAGACACGATGTGATCAATGAAAGGGTGGTACGGGGCGGATTACCACTTAGTTCAATATCTCCCACTTCCGAGTGAAGTGGTGATAGTAGACGTGGCTCCCCGTGAGAAAATGAAACATCGGTCTTTTAGGAGACGATGAGTGGGTAAGGCTCGGATGTGCATGCGCCGTTGGACCTAATGCGGCGTCTTCTACCCGGGAGCTAATAAAATTAGCACCTGTACTTATGAGGATTAGTCCGAAATATTTTTGAGATAAGGGATTTATGTACCTTCAAAAAGTTCCAAGTCATCATCGAAGTAATCTTGCTTATTGTTCGGATGATGTAGGATGGGTAGTAGGTTGTATCGTCACAAATGCTCGAACGCGTTCCGGGATTAGGATCAAGTCGGTTTAGACTGAACCATAAGAACTAAAATCCATGCTTCCGGGATACGAGATGAGTGCTGCTTTATTTGAATCAGCAAGCCGGAGCCGGTCGTTGAAAATGAGCATTTGAATCATCATGAAGATTGTCACCTTTGCCTTTTTGGAAATATTTGTCCGTTGTAAAACTCGAGATTCTTCCTTGAAGTCCGTCGAAAGTTGTCGGAGGAAATATTCATGAAGCTTTAATGAAGATGAGAGGAGATTTTATTTATTTTTTTATAGTATATATGTATATTTATTAGAAATATATCTTAGTAATGATATTATATATATATATATATATATGGTTTGCGGGAGAGAGGTTGTCGGGTCGGAGTCGAAAAGTGGAGCTATCGAGAAAAAAAAAATTTCGGATGAGGTGAATCGAGAAATATTTTCAAATGAGGTGCATCGAAAAAATATTTCGAATTAGGTGTATCGAAAAAAAAATTCGAGTGAAGTGTATCGAACAATATTTTCGAATGAGGTGTATCGTAAAATATTTTGAGTGAGGTTTGCGATAAAATTTCTCGATATAGTGGAGAAAATTTCTCGATAAAAAGTTTTATGATAACGTTCCATGAGAAAAATTTCACGAGAAAGTTCTACGAAAGAAAATCAATATTAGAAAACTTTATCTATATTTTTATTTCTCCCTCTCAAATAATGCTTTAGAATGAAGTTTCTCCCCCTAGAAAGTTGAGTAGTAAGATTAAAAAAATATTACGAATCTCTTTCCCTTAATGCATTCGTTTAAAGTTTTAACTCCCCCTCAAAAATTAAAATTGTTGCTCCCTCTTGAAAGAAATAAGAGTTGTTTAAAATAAAAGAGTAGCTCGTTTTTTCAATGTAGCTCGTATGCGTATGCAAATTTAAAATTTTGAAAGTTCGTTCAACATACGCATAATTAGAATGTACCTCGTTGAAGTGTAGTTGTAGTAGCTCACGCCTCGTCCCTTTCTCATGTATGTGGAGCCACTACGTGAAATACCATACATGAGGGAATCTGCAAAAAAAATTATCGGGACTTTGGTACCCATTGTAAAGTGGGTCCTCCTAGTAGCAGAAAACGGGTTCAGCATAGATGGAGTCAAATTTAATTTCGGTCCTAAATCATCCATTAATGTGCGTTTAGGTACCCAAATTTGTGTGGGATTTCCTAACTTAATAGTCGACATAGGAACCCATGTATGAGTGATTTGACATGGAAAAGAAATTTCAGCTTTGGTGAAAGTATGTCTCGGAGAAGATTTAAATATGTTCTCCGAAGCCAGTCGCATAAGATGCTTCTTAGAATGAACTTGGACTGGATACTTCATGTAGGAATACAAGCATATAGAATTATAAGCATTACTAGCATATAAGTCGTGTATCCTACGTTGAGAATTCACACAATTCACATAGAATAATGAGAAGATTTAGAAAAATTATTACCAAGTCTAGGCTTCTTAAATGGAGAATTATTAAAATCATTTGAAGCACACGATGAAGTTTGTTTGCTGGAACTTGGAGCCTTTTCGTTAAAAAATTTCATTATAGGAATAAGAGAGGAAAATTTTTGTTCTTTAAATTTCCGTTCCGTAACGTTTGAAAATAATGTAAATTTTCCTTTCTCCTTCCTAAGTTGTATTTGTTCCTTAGCAATTTGAAGTTCTTGACTTTTACTTTGAATTTCAATTTCGGTCAAAATTGACATAGAAGTATTAGTAAAAGTCTTTACAATTTTAGGAACAAAAACGTCCGTTTGCGTTGCTTTATTATGTTTAAGAGAAGGTTTTTCTTGAGAAATATCGTTTAAAACAGGTTAAGGAGATGAATTTTTGAGATTTGATATCTCCAATAAAAGCGCATTCTTTTCTATTTCAAAATTCTTTCTTTCTGTTTCTAGGGAAGAGTTCAAATCAGCTATTTTCTTAATAATAGCGGGAATATACCAGAAAGTATAATTTTTAGAATGCTCAAAATTTTCTTCCTCGACTTTAGAAAGATTTTCTAAAGGATATAATGAATTATAGTTACCAAACAAATTTATTTCTCGTGTCTTGTAAATATTGTTCAATTCAGTGTATTCAAAGGGAATTTCAGTCCTAGTTGCGGTCTTTCGTTTGGATACTTCTAAGGCATTTATTTCGGAAGAGTTAGTAAAGGCCATTAAAGAAGTAAATTCTAAACCCATGTACTTGATATCATATAATTGTTTTACGTTAATCTTTTTCAAGTTACAAGGATTAGTAAAGCCTAATCCTTCAACAAGATTATAAAGTTCCATGTTATGTAAATGAGGGAAATTTTTTAGATTTGATATTTCATCGAAAAGCTTTTTCTTTTCTGCTCGGAAACCTACTCTTTCTAATTCCAGAGTATTGTTTAATTTGGTTATTTTATGAATAACCTCCGGAATTTTCCAACAAGAAGTAGGTTTATCAGAATGTAAAATATTTCCCCAACTAGATGCTCAGGCTTTAGAGGAACTTTGGTCTTTTTGACCCTTTTCAGCAAGATTGTTCTCTAAATTTTTAATTTAGAGTACAATTTTCTGCGTTCTTTAACTAATTCATCATAAAGGAGTGACTTATTACGACACGCTACTTCACTATTTTTAAGACGCGTGGTAAGTTCCTTATTTTTTGTTTCTAACTCCATAACTGTTTTCTCTAATTTTTTAAATAAACTAGAGTCATAATGATTAACTTTGAGATGGTCAGTGGATGAGTTCATTCGTAGATACCGTGCTCTTTGAAGAGCATCAATCAGGTCTTGGTTGTGATCCATAGAGTAGGTATCCATTTGTTTTGGTTAGGATAAAATGTAGGTTGGATATTTGATCGTTGATGCATTATGTGGATTTGAAATCTTTTAATAAAATTTCGAGAAATAGAGTAGGTATCGAAAAGTTTTTTTTTTTTAGGATAAAATGTAGATATCGAAAACTTTTGGACCGAAAAGTATAGTTTTTGAAAAGTTTGGAGTCGAAAAGTTTAAGTATCGAAAATTTTATGTGTACCAAAAACTTTTGATAATGAGAGTGTAAGTATCGAAAACTTTCTATTTTCAAAAAATTCTGAAAATGAAACCTTTAGATCAAAATATTAAAGTTTGAAAAATTCGGGTCAAAAGGTTAGGTATCGAAAAATATGTGTATCGAGAAAATTTATCGTACCGAGAAAGTTTTGCGAATAGATGAAATTTCGTAGTTAAAACTCACATGTAGTTAAAACTTCGTATCGTTTCATAGTTAAAATTTACTTCATCATTAGTTTGCGAGAACTAATAAGATGAAATTTGCGAGAACTAATGATTTGCGATAAGAGAACTAATAAGAAGTTTTGCGAGAACTAATGATTTGCGATAAGAGAACTAATAAGAAGTTTTGCGAGAACTGTTTGCGATGATTAAATTTGAAAAGTCAAAGTATTCTTTTTATATTTCTTAATTAATTGTGTTTGTTTGATTGAGGTTTGCGATAGGATGAATTTATAATTTTTTTTATTTGATAGGCCAATGTTTTCTATCGCAAAAGAGTTTCTCGATAGACTATCGAGAATTGTTTTTTTTTCCGATAAGATGCCGAGAAATAAAAGGCCGCAAATCTTATCCCATGTATCTCAAGGGAAGAACACGAACAGTAGCGAATATTTTCAAACAAAGATCATATGATTTTCGATCCAAAACACAAAATTAATCAAATTGGGCTTGGGTTATGGATCGAAAGACTTATATCTTCAAGAAAAAACACTCAATTAAACATGAAAACAGCAAAATAGGACGAATTTTCTAGAAATGGGATGAATTTCACGAAGAACAATATTTATCGAATCTTCAAAATTCCACGAGAATTGACGTTCGATCGATCAAATTTCAGCACAGACATGTTAAAAACACTCGATCGAAGTCTAAAAACATCAAATCAATGCGAAATTTGAAAAATCAAATCGAAATTCAAAAATTGCCGCGTGCGATATTTTTTTTTTTTAAAAAATCAGTCCGGAAATTCGACAATTTCGATCAAATCCAAACACGTTTTGCTCTGATACCAATTGTTAGGTCCTAATATATCCAACCCGATTAAGTTCGGTGAATAATTCGATAGAAAAAGTAAAACTTACGAAGAACACGTTTGAATTTGGCGCGGAAGCTTGAGAGCGTTCTTCAGATTGTAAAGCTCCTATTAAAATGAATTATTAACCCTAATACATCACATTAGGGTTCCTTATATACCAAATAAGTTTGGTATATTTACTAAGTAGTCCTAATATATTGCTTAATTACAATTAAGCCCAAACTACTAATTATACTACAAAACTAAGATAATATTTATATTTTAACACAATAAAAATGTCCTAACAAATGACCAGAAATCAGTTGTGAATCCAAATATCATGCATTTAATCAAAATGGATCTAAACGCAGTAAATTTGATTTCTTAAGCAGTTTCAGTCGAAAAGTCGCGAAGTTAAGAAAAATCTTCAAATTATTTTGAAACACTGTCGCAATTCGTGTTTTCCGGAACAAAAAGAAGAATCGAAACTGGATTCTACCTTCAAATTCGAGTTTTTGACAGAAAATCAGATAAGATTAAGATTTTTTCGAAATCGCCGTTTGAAGCTTTTGAGAATGCGAAGACTTTGCGATCATTTTAGTTTGCGTGAGAAAGAGTTTTTCGATCGGAAAAGTCTATAAATACTTTTCGATCAGCTAAAGTTAAAGGGTTTTGGGGCGTGAAAAATTATTTTGGGCTTTCGTTAAAATCAAGTATGTTTAACGAAAATTTTACTCTTTTTACTTTTGCACCAAAAAACAATTTCAAAGAGCTCCATGTAGTTCTGAAATAAATGAAATCAACTCCCAATGTGCGATGAAATTCATCACTGGACTCCTCGATTGAGCTCAAAATTCTCTGTAAAACTTAGAATGGAAACATGAGAAATCATGATTGCAAGTAAATCATTTAGGAGATAATAGCAAATATTTATGTGAACTCCCACTCAACAAATGCACATATTCAACAAAATTATGCATATGATAATATACGATATAAGCACACGTAACGCATTTAATCAATTCAGCGTAGATTCATGATCCCTTAATCATGTATACGAACTTTGTCGTTTTCATAAAATTTCGAATTTTGTCAATTCCGGACCAATGCATGTACTAATGCATTTAAAATGTGCGAAAATATTTTGTTTTGGGGTCAGATTTTCCATATTGAATATTATCACGTAAACATTTCTCATGACAGATAAAATAATAATTTGCAGTCTAATCATCTAACTAAACTATTATTCTAGGATCATAGTTTGAATCATTTCGACAACTCTCGCATGGTTCGCTTATAGCACTCAATTTATTTTTATCATCGGAATAATTAGTAGACAAATCACTCATATCAACACGACAAATCTTTATCAATTAATTTGTTATCGTAGCGTATTTAATCAACTCATATCAACACGACAAATCTTTGAATGGATTAATATTTTTAGGCTCTGACTAAAAGGGTAGGATATTTTTGGGATTAGTGAACTTAAAAATTCTTCAATTCCAGGGGCCCTTTTGAAATTCATTTATGCTCCTTTTTCTTTTCTTTTCTTGTGCTCTTGCTCAAGATGAGTCTCTTCTTGTTTACGAGGCTTTGAGAGATTAAATCTTCTTTTGTTTTCGGGCCGAGACCGTGTTCCTTTTGAAGTTCACAGTTATGGAATTCGAACCCAAGGCCGTGTTCCTCTTCTCGTTTTCTCGATATAAGATCTAGATTATAGTTGGAGAAGTTCACTTCGAGGTGCTTCTCTTCTAGCAGTGTTGACGAGTATACGAGATTATCTAGGAGAAGTTCACAGCGAGATCCATGTTTCTCTTTAATAATCGAGAGATTATTTGAGCATTCATCATGTGCGTCTCCTTTTCTCCTCCTCTTTTTCTTGATTGAGCAACCCCGAAACCTATGAATAATGTTGAAGGCTTGATTGGGTTTCAAAAGAAAAAAAATATTGGAGAAGGCTCAAAGGGGATTACTAGAGGAAAAAGTAAAGGATTGATAATTTTTTGGGCCAAGTGAGGAATTTCCTAATTGCCCTTATCATTTTCATGACGATCTAACACAAAGCAGAAATGATGCTACGATGTAGAATCAAGAGACAATAATTTGAAGTGTGACACACTCAAGGATAATTCCTTAAACTAAATATTGAGGCTCAAATTCTCACATATATGATGTGGCTTTGTGTCTAGTGAAACAAACTAAGCTCTTTGAATAAAAGAATCGCACATGAATTTTTGCAAAGAACTAAGCATATAGCATAGAAATATTTGTGAGTATATAAAAAATAGACAAAATTATCGTCATCCCCCATTTTTATTTTATTTTATGTTATTGTTATTATTATATATATACGATATTATTTTTAACTATTTTTATATATAAAAAATTTGAAAAAATAAAATCCCGCAAGATATAGCAAAGAAGATCAAGAAGCGGATAGAATATCATACGTAAACATAATAGAGCATGTGAAACACATTTGAAGCATGATTGAGATTCCACAAGCCTAGTTAGCAATAAGGAATTGGATCGTTTTTCACCCAATGTCTTAGTGAATAAGTCTGCAAGTTGAAGCTCCGTTTTGACAAAATACATATCTATAATGCCTTTTTCTACATGATCTTTTATAAAATGATAGCAAATATCTATGTGTTTCGTGCGTGAATGACGAACAGGATTGCAAGTAATGGCAATAGCACCTTGAGAATTACTATAAATGAGTGTATTAAATTCAAACCTGTAGTCGCGTAGTTGCATCCTCATCCACAGAACTTGAGAGCAGCAGCTGCCAGCGCACTGTACTCCGTTTTGGCCATCGAAGTTGATACACAATTCAGTTTCTTTGAGGACCAGCAGACCAACTTATCGCCTATAAATTGTTCTCCGCCAGACGTGCTTTTTCTATCCATTCGACAACCTGCATAATCAGCGTCAGTATAGCCAATTATTCTAAAATCAGTGCCTTTTGGATACCATAACCCTAAGTTGGGAGTTCCTTTGAGATAGCGTAGAATTTGCTTGACCGCATGCATGTGGGACTCCTTCGGGTCTGCTTGAAAACGAGCACAGAGGCAGGTGGAGAGCTTTATCCAATTAATAGACATAACCAGGATGATTTTCGTGCACGAACCCTTCGGGTTGAGCGACGTAGACCTCTTCTTTTAACACACGTCGTTGAGAAAAGGCGGTCTTTACGTCCATTTGATAAACTTTGAAGTCTTTATGAGCCGCGAATGCAAAAAATAATCGAATTGCTTCGATACGAGCAACCGGAGCATACGTCTCGTCGTAGTCAATACCTTCTTGTTGATTGTATCCCTTGGCTACGAGTCGTTTGTTCCTATTTTTGAAGACCCATTTTGTTCCTATAATTGTTTTACCATGCGGTTGAGGACTAGTGTCCAAACTTGTAGACATATGAATTGGTTGAGTTCATCTTGCATTGCGATCACCCAATTCGTGTCTTTAAGGGCTTCGGCTACCTTGAGTGGTTCACTTTGGCTTAAGAAGCACGTGAATAGTCCGCTTTGTGTAGATGTCCTAGTGTGTACTCCGTTTGAAGGATCACCAATTATTTGATCCACATGATGAGCTCGAGTCCACTTGTGTTAATGAGGAAGAACCGAAGTAGATCCATCATTGATATGTAGGTCGAGACATCCTGAATTGTGAGGCTGATCATTCGTAATAGGGAAATTCAATTCTGAAGTTGAATTGGAAGAAATTTCCGCATCGGCATTAGGAAGAGCTGCAACACTAGTTGAAGATTCAGAATTTGGAGAATCTGGATCATTTGTCGGAGTTTGAGGGTTGGGAATCTCAATTGTAATTTCCACGGTAGAGGGGGAAGGTGCGCTGCTTGGTATAGAATGGGATGAAGCAGACATTTGAGACTCATTCCGATAAAAATATTCAAAAAGAAAATCCAAGTCTTCCAAATCAGTGGGAATTGCTTCTTCTAACGGTGAGGTCGATGTTGTCGGAATTTGTTGACTTTGTGCCAAAACGCCTATAAGTTCGGGTTCAGAACTGTTTTGTTCAGAAGCCAAATCGGTAACTTCGTGAAAAGTGACGTTGTAACTTTTCAATATTGTACGAGAAGACTTGATATAGACGCGGTATACTTTTGAAGTTGACGAATATCAGACAAAGACGGCTTCAAAAGCTTTAGGGTCGAACTTGTTTCGATGCTCGCGATCGTTGGCCACAAAGCATTTGCACTCGAAGACTTTGAAGAAAGAGATATTCGGAATCCTTTAATTTATTATCTAATATGGCATATTTTCAAAGCGTTTGTGAATAATCGTCTGATTTTGCGTCAAGCAAGTTGTACTCACTGCTTCAGCCCATAAAAAGTGAGTAGAACGTACTTGCAGCTTCAACCAAAGTCCTTTTCTTTCGTTCTACGACGCCGTTTTGTTGAGGTGTTTTAGCGGCTGAAAATTGTTGAATGATTCTAAGTGACTGATAGTAAATGCTGAGACGTTGTTCGGTCCTCATATATCAACTACCGATCGATCTAAGCACGAATTCTAGATATTCGAATGATACATCTTACAAAATACCTTCGGTTGAATATCTTCTTTGAAGATCTTGAGAGAGAGAGTTTCTCGATTGCTTTTCTATCTCTTAGAATGTGAATTCAATGCTTATGATTTTTCCTAAATAAACTTGTATTGATTTTGATAGTGTACATTGTATTTATACCTTGCTATATTTACTATTTAATCCTATACTACCAAAACTACTAATTACGGCCCTAATTATGGATAAGAAAATCACAAAGCACAATTCTAAAGTCTCTTCAATCTCCCCTTTTGTGCTTATCTTCGTTTCAGATCCATTTATCCTTGTCGGGCGTAAAATGATTTCGGTAATCCCAATGCTGTCTCGTAACGTCGAACAACATTCCTCATATCCAACCTCTCATTGATCGCATCCAGAAGCTCATTTAAGAGTGGGGCCTCTTCTTCACCAAGATCTTCGAAGATCGTCTCTTCAGTGATCTCTCCCAATATTTTTTGGATGTTCTTCCTCACTAGCTTCAACGTCCCATCACAGAACTTGTTGATTTCTGACTTCATCATAGCTCTCGTATTTCCAATGACAGGATTCTGATAGTTATGGCGAGGCTAGGTTTCTTGAATATGTAGTTCTCGGGAAAATCGTTCACTGGGAAGCCCTTCATGAGTGGAGACTCTATGTTAACCTTCTTCATATTGTTCTCTATAGCAATTTGAAAGTCGTGTGCGGTGTGATACTTGATCTGCCGCACCATGAATCTCTTAAATCCCTCGAGTCCTTCAGTCTTGATTTATATGGAGGGCGTCTGCTATTTTCTTTTATACATCTGATATAGACGGTAGACCTCATCCGGTGGAAGGAAGGGGAGATAGCTCTCATCTATCTCTTCTCAGTGCGGTTGTTGTCCGCTCGCTCAATGTGGTAGATTGGGGTAGGGAAGCTTCCAATCGAATGCGAAACCCCCACGAGATGGAGGATCGGTTGCATGTCCCTTAAGTTTTTCTTCAGGTGATCGGTTGGGATGCCACTTCAATCTGGACCAAGATAGTTGAGCATGAAGATGTGCTCCATTTTCTTCCTATCTTCCCAATGTGAAATACCTCGTAGATTTATTTCGTTGAGCTTCTATATCCGATTAGGAGCCCTCCATATCTGCTTTCTAACATCTTCAATGAACGAGACTTCAATTCTGATATTTTCTCACGGAGTCTCGACTCTGACTGTCCCTTTTGATAAGCGGGGAGGAGAGTCGACTCTGTGCCTGATCGTTTCTGGTAGTTCTGGGAGAGCAGAATTGTAGTTATTACCTTCTTGAAGTTCTTCATCTCCAAGCAGCACCAAGTCCACTGAAGCTTGTTGTAAGAAGTATCTGACGTTGGAGAGTCGACTTGAGCAGCTTCCTCTGGTTCCCATTGCGTCATCCACTTCTTGTTTAAGATATAATCGTCTACAATTAGATGTGGATCGTTGACAACTGCTTCTGGTTGGCCTTGGAGGAGGTTAGAGGTCGGGATTGGATTTTGATTTGTAGGAGAGGGAGGTAGTGTGTGAGATATGGTGGGAGATGTAGTTATTTGTTGGCGGGTTGTGGGTTATGTGTTGGTGGGTTTGAGGATGATCCTCTAGCTTCTTGAGTCTTTTTTGTTTGCTCTCGACTCAAACCACGGCCACTTCGTGTGGTTCGTTGCCTTTTCTCCCCCTCATGACGATCCGGATCATCGGGATCGTCATGTCTTCTTTTGGTGCGGGAGCTATCTTCTCGGCACCTTGCTTGAGCGGGCGGCTCGGGTTCATCTTCAGCCTTTTGTAGAAACTCTCCTTAGCGGGGGTCCTGGTCTCTAAGACGAGGAGTCAGGAGATGAGAATGTCATAAAGCTGGGTGATCGGGATGGTATAGGGGTTGATGAGTGAAGGTGATGGAGTTGGGGTGGTGAGGGTGTGTATGGTGGTGGTAAGAGGTGGTGAAGAGACGGGGTGGTTTGAGCTTCCGACGGAGCGGCCACGGAGACCGGTGCTTTCCCGGTATCCCTTTGGGAGGTCTCAATGGCCTAGAGCATTCTGTCCATCAGGCGATCTTCGAGAGAAGAAATGGCTGTGGAGAGTGCTTCTTGTAAGCGTTGCTCCGTCACGCTCATCGGTAGAATGGGGCCAGGGAGGCGCTCCACTGTCACAACATCGGAAAAGGTTTCCGATGTGCTGCTTTGAACACGTCTTGGATTCCAGAACGTCCGGGGACATCCCTTATCAACCCTGAAGTCACTACTTCATTGGGTTGGCCTATTGTTTGCTCCGAAGATATCGGGGGTCCAATAGGACTTCCACCCAATCCTTGAGATGATACGGTAGATATCAACTCTGTGGGTGTTGAGACAGATTCAGGTTGAATCTGTACGGTTGGCTGATCCGTTGGTGGTGGAGGAGTCGTCACCAAAGCTAGTAGTACTGAAGGGGACACAGACGGGTCCGAGATTTGCTGTTGGCGAGAGCCCCTTCTTTGAAGTCTGTATTCTTCATCCGATTCTGTGGCCTCAGAAAATACATCGTGAGGAACACCTTCGGGTTCGACGGCCGGTGTCTCTGTCTCCTGAGCCGTGGCTTCGGCCTCGGTTATTTCCACCAGAGATTCCCTTTGAGAAAGCTCCAGAGCTTGATCCAAGGCCAGTACCATCTCCTCCGTGATGGAGTTATGTAGTCTTGGTAGGCCTCGTCCGTTGGATCAGCTAGTCTGAGTAGCTCCAATGGGATCAGCATCGGTTGGAGCGCTAGGTCGGCTGCCTTCGGGTTGTGAAAGAAGCTAAGGCGAGGTGGGATGTATCCTCCAACCGGTGGTAGTCTCGGGATTTCTGGATGAACGTCCATGAAATGCGAAATCAAAATCGGGAACCACCGCACGTATGGGAGGTACTTCGCCTTCGACTTCATCTCCCTTTGATGTATCTGGTCCGCTAGATCATTCCATATCAGTTGGGCCACGTCGTATTTTCTTTGAGAAAACCACTCGATGGAAGATGCGAAGGATATTCCCGTTCACCTTATCGAAGCCGGAGTGTTTTGGGGAGAGGCATTTATTGATTATGCCGAACAGGGTCCTCCACGGATGTGGGATCCTGCTGTTTTAAAAATTCGCCAGTTTGGTCAGCGGGGGCTTGTATCGTATCTGGAGCATATCTTCCACGATCTCCGCGTCCGTTCGAAGTTGATCGTAGTTGTCGTAGTGCGGGAGATCGAGCACCATGGCCTTAGATTTTTGTCCAGAATGACGTGTCTTGTGTTGATCTTCATTGTATACTCCACTTCATCCCCAACGATGCGGCTCGTCATACACTCCAGAATTGCTGGAGGTAGACCATTTTGACTGAGGCCGTCATCGTCAAAGCTGGCCATAGTGGATGTCCCTTTAGAATGAAAATTATTGCGTCATCCGGACATCGAAATGTGGAGAGATCCAATTGATAGTTGTTGTCGTGGACCGGCAACCAACTATCAGAGGGACAGATATGAAAATATTCTTCATGTGCCATATATGCAAAGAATGAAATAAACTTCATTAGATAAAATATTCATATACGAATTGATTGAATTAAATGTGTACTTAGAAAAAAAAGTTTTTAAAAAAATTTGTAGGTGTTAAGGTTTATTTGCGAAAGACTTGGTGAAAAAATTGCAAAGTTTACTAAGTCTCGTAAGCGTATTTTTATTCGATCGGGAATTTATTCGAACGTTAATTTTTGCGATCGAAAATTTTCTATGTCTTAGAGAAAAACTTGAAAAATTTTCTAAGTCTTTTCAGCGTGTTTTTATTCGAGTGACAAGTTATTTGAACGTTAATTTTTTTGCGATCAAATAAAAATGTATCGAATAACTCAAGTTTTTCGCCGATGACTTTTACGATCGAGTAAAATGTTATCGAAAACAACAGTTTTTCGCTGAGTAATTTTGCGATCGAATAAAAAGTTATTGAAAAACTTAAGTTTTTCGCAGCGTAGTTTTGCGATCGAATAAAAGAATATCGAAAAACTTAAAGTTTTCGCCGCTTATTTTTGGGATCGAATAAAATTTAATCGAAAATGTAAGTTTTCGCCGCGAAGTTTTACAATCGAATTAAAATATATCGAAAACAAAAGGTTTTCGACGCTGAGTTTTGCGATCGAATAAAACTTAACGAAAACAAAAGTTTTTTGACGACACTGTTTGCGATAAGTCGATCGAAAAATTTTCAAATCAAACAGTAAACGTGTAACACGTAAATTTCGATTTTTGGGTAAATCATGAGTTAATCTAGATTCGGAACGTTCTGAAAACAGTTGTAAATTCAAATATCATGATTTTAACCCAAACAGGCGAATTTAAACACGTTGATTTGAGAGTTTAAAATCGTTTTTAGTCGAAAAGGTATGAAAAGGAAATTTCTTCAAATGTTTTTGAGAAACTGTATGCGAATCGTGTGTTTTTTACTGGAAAGCGATTCGAAACGTGTTTCTACCTTCGAAATCGGCGAGTTTTGGAACAAAAATCACTGAGATAAGTGAAGTTTTGGTGAAATTGCCGAAGAGAGTTCGAAGAGTGTTTGAAAGTCAAAAAGTTCTTCGATGGCGAGAAGTTGCGTGTGAGGGAGTTTTTCGATCGATAAAGTGGTATTAATACTTTACGATCGGGTAAGGTAAAAAATTCGTTGGGCCGTAAAAAAAAAAAAATTTGGGCTTTAGTTAAAATTCAGGTCTGATTAAACAAAAATTTAATCTTTTATGGATTAACCCAAAAATAAATTGCATAATACTCCATGTATTTCTGAAAGAAATGAAATTATCTCCTAATGTTGATGAAATTCAACCTTTGACTCCTCGGATGAGCTCGAAATTTTCTGTGATGCTTAAAAAAATATTAGAAGTCTTGTTTTACAAGTAAATCATATAGGAGATAAGAACAAATTCTCATGTAAAACCCCCCCGCAACAATTGCATGTTTTAACTTTTCGGCATCTGAGCACATATTTAGTACAATTTGGCATATGCAAATTTACTATTTAAGTACAAGTAAGACATTTTAAGCAATTCAGCATAGATTCATTAAAATTTTTCGTTTTTCAAAAGAAATTCGCATTTTATCAATTCTGAACCAATGCATGTATTAATGCATTTAAAATGTGCAAACAATATCTTCAATAATAAAAAATATTTTTATTATAAGAATTTGGTTTTGGGGTCAGATTGGACATTTTGAACATTACCACGCAAAAATTTCTCATGACATATAAAATAATAATTTGTCGTCAAATCATGTAACTAAACTAATATTCTAAGATCATAGTATGAATCACTTTGACAACTCTCGCAAGTTTCGCTCATAGCACTCAATTTATTTTTATCATGGAAATATTTAATAGATATATCACTCAAATCATCGCGACAAAACTATATCAATTAATTTGTTATCGTATCATATATAATCAACTTACTAAGTGAAAGTTCGTCATTTTGAATCAAAGGGACTTTGAAGGGATTATTTTTAGGCTCTAACTAAAAGGGTAGGATAATTTTGAGGATTAGTGAGCTTAAAAATTCTTCAATTCCAAGGGCCCTTTCTGAAATTCATTTCTGATCCTTTAGCTTTTCTTTTCAAGATGAGTCTCGTCTTCTTTACAAAACTTTGAGAGATTAGATTTTCTTTTTGGGTCGAGACCGTGTTCCTTTCGAAGATTCCACAGTTATGGAATTCGAACCCAAGACCGTGCTTCTCTTCTCGTTTTCTCCATTTATAAGATCTTGATTATCGTTGGAGAAGTTCACTTCGAGGTGCTTCTCTTCTAGGAGTATACGAGATTATCTAGGAGAAGTTCACATCGAGATCCATGTTTCTCTTCTATAATGATTGAGACTTGTATCTCTTTTTCTCCCCCTCTTTTTCTTGATTGAGTAACCCCGAAACTTAGGAATAATGTTGAAGACTTGATTGGGTTTCATAAGAAAAAGAATGTCGGAGAAGGCTCAAAAGGGATATCTAGTGGTAAAAGTAAAGGACTTATAATATGGGTCTAGTGAGGAATGTCCTAATTTGCCCTTATAATTTTCATGACAGACTAACACAAAAGTAAGAATGAAGCTATGAAGTACAAACTAAAAGGTAGTCATTTGAAGTGTGACACACTTCAGAATAAAAATATTGAGGCTCAAATCCTCACATATATGATGTGGCTTTTTGGCTAGTGAAACAAACTAGGCTATTTGACTAAGAGAAAGTCACATGAATTTTTAGACAGTATTTAATCATATATCAAAGAAATATTTTTGTGAGTATTTCAAAATAGGCAAAATTATCGTCATCCCCCATTTTTTTTAATTTTATTATTATTATATTTATATATTATTTTATTTTTATATTTCTGTGTAAAAAATTGAATGATAGAGTCACGAAAGATAATCAAAGAATATCAAGAAGCACATAGAATATCACATAAAAGCATAATGGAGCTTGTAAAATACTTTTCAAGTAAGATTGAGAGTCAACATGCATAACTTAGCAATAAGGAATTGGAATCGTTTTTCATCCAATGCCTTAGCGAATAAGTCGGCAAGTTGAAGCTCCGTTTTTACAATATACATATCTATAGTGCCGTTTCTACATGATCTTTTATAAAATGATAGCGAATATCTATGTGTTTCGTACGTGAATGGTGAACAAGATTGCAAGTTATGGCAATAGCACTTTGAGAATCACTGTAAATGGGAATGTTATTAAATTCAAACCCGTAATTGCGTAGTTGCGTCTGCATCCATAGAACTTGCGAGCAACAGCTGGCAACCGCGACGTACTTCGCCTCGGCCGTCGAGGTTGACATGCAATTTTGCTTCTTTGAGGACCAGCAGACCAACTTTTCGCCTAAAAAATGTGCTCCGCCAGACGTGCTTTTTCTGTCCATTCGACATCCTGCATAATCAACGCCAGTATAGCCAATTAATCTAAAATCAGTATCTTTAGGATACCATAGCCCTAAGTTGGGAGTTCCTTTGAGATAGCGTAGAATTCGCTTGACCGCATGCATGTGGGACTCCTTCGGGTCTGCTTGAAAACGAGCACAGAGGCAGGTGGCAAACATGATGTCGGGTCGGCTTGACGTTAAGTAGAGAAGAGAGACAATAATACTCCGATAAGTTGTGATGTTGACTGCCTTGCCAGAAGGATCAATATCCAATTTACAGTTTGTTGATATGGGAGTACTCATAGATGTGCTCTTTTCTTGGTTAAATCTCTTCAGAATATCTGTTATATACTTGGTTTGACTGATGAAGATTCCATCGTCGAGCTGCTTGACTTGAAGTCCAAGAAAGAATTGGGTTCGCCCATTAAGCTCATCTCGAATTTTGTCTTCATCAGATCACCAAATTTCTGACAGAGTCGTTCATTTGTCGAGCCGAAAATGATGTCATCGACGTAAACTTGAACGATCATCAAGTCCTTGCCTTGCTTTTTGATGAATAGTGTCGTATCGATTGTTCCTCTTATAAGTTAGACTTTACTAGAAATTCGCTCAGAACATCATGTCAAGCACGAGGGGCTTGTCTTAGTCCGTAGAGAGCTTTATCCAATTAATAGACATAACCAGGATGATTTTCGTGCACGAACCCTTCGGGTTGAGCGACGTAGACCTCTTCTTTTAACACGTCGTTGAGAAAAGGCGGTCTTTACGTCCATTTGATAGACTTTGAAGTCTTTATGAGCCGCGAATGCAAAAAATAATCGAATTGCTCGATACGAGCAACCGGAGCATACGTCTCGTCGTAGTCAATACCTTCTTGTTGATTGTATCCCTTGGCTACGAGTCGTTTGTTCCTATTTTTGAAGACCCATTTTGTTCCTATAATTGTTTTACCATGCGGTTGAGGACTAGTGTCCAAACTTGTAGACACATGAATTGGTTGAGTTCATCTTGCATTGCGATCACCCAATTCGTGTCTTTAAGGGCTTCGGCTACCTTGAGTGGTTCGCTTTGGCTTAAGAAGCACGTGAATAGTCCGCTTTGTGTAGATGTCCTAGTGTGTACTCCGTTTGAAGGATCACCAATTATTTGATCCACATGATGAGCTCGAGTCCACTTGTGTTAATGAGGAAGAACCGAAGTAGATCCATCATTGATATGTAGGTCGAGACATCCTGAATTGTGAGGCTGATCATTCGTAATAGGGAAATTCAATTCTGAAGTTGAATTGGAAGAAATTTCCGCATCGGCATTAGGAAGAGCTGCAACACTAGTTGAAGATTCAGAATTTGGAGAATCTGGATCATTTGTCGGAGTTTGAGGGTTGGGAATCTCAATTGTAATTTCCACGGTAGAGGGGGAAGGTGCGCTGCTTGGTATAGAATGGGATGAAGCAGACATTTGAGACTCATTCCGATAAAAATATTCAAAAGAAAATCCAAGTCTTCCAAATCAGCGGGAATTGCTTCTTCTAACGGTGAGGTCGATGTTGTCGGAATTTGTTGACTTTGTGCCAAAACGCCTATAAGTTCGGGTTCAGAACTGTTTTGTTCAGAAGCCAAATCGGTAACTTCGTGAAAAGTGACGTTGTAACTTTTCAATATTGTACGAGAAGACTTGATATAGACGCGGTATACTTTTGAAGTTGACGAATATCAGACAAAGACGGCTTCAAAAGCTTTAGGGTCGAACTTGTTTCGATGCTCGCGATCGTTGGCCACAAAGCATTTGCACTCGAAGACTTTGAAGAAAGAGATATTCGGAATCCTTTAATTTATTATCTAATATGGCATATTTTCAAAGCGTTTGTGAATAATCGTCTGA
The DNA here is from genome assembly GCA_004919715.1 of Linderniella brevidens. Classification (NCBI taxonomy): domain Eukaryota; kingdom Viridiplantae; phylum Streptophyta; class Magnoliopsida; order Lamiales; family Linderniaceae; genus Linderniella; species Linderniella brevidens. Next base: position 14,021,588 of record SWDC01000148.1, read on the forward strand.
TTTTGCGTCAAGCAAGTTGTACTCACTGCTTCAGCCCATAAAAAGTGAGTAGAACGTACTTGCAGCTTCAACCAAAGTCCTTTTCTTTCGTTCTACGACGCCGTTTTGTTGAGGTGTTTTAGCGGCTGAAAATTGTTGAATGATTCTAAGTGACTGATAGTAAATGCTGAGACGTTGTTCGGTCCTCATATATCAACTACCGATCGATCTAAGCACGAATTCTAGATATTCGAATGATACATCTTACAAAATACCTTCGGTTGAATATCTTCTTTGAAGATCTTGAGAGAGAGAGTTTCTCGATTGCTTTTCTATCTCTTAGAATGTGAATTCAATGCTTATGATTTTTCCTAAATAAACTTGTATTGATTTTGATAGTGTACATTGTATTTATACCTTGCTATATTTACTATTTAATCCTATACTACCAAAACTACTAATTACGGCCCTAATTATGGATAAGAAAATCACAAAGCACAATTCTAAAGTCTCTTCAATCTCCCCTTTTGTGCTTATCTTCGTTTCAGATCCATTTATCCTTGTCGGGCGTAAAATGATTTCGGTAATCCCAATGCTGTCTCGTAACGTCGAACAACATTCCTCATATCCAACCTCTCATTGATCGCATCCAGAAGCTCATTTAAGAGTGGGGCCTCTTCTTCACCAAGATCTTCGAAGATCGTCTCTTCAGTGATCTCTCCCAATATTTTTTGGATGTTCTTCCTCACTAGCTTCAACGTCCCATCACAGAACTTGTTGATTTCTGACTTCATCATAGCTCTCGTATTTCCAATGACAGGATTCTGATAGTTATGGCGAGGCTAGGTTTCTTGAATATGTAGTTCTCGGGAAAATCGTTCACTGGGAAGCCCTTCATGAGTGGAGACTCTATGTTAACCTTCTTCATATTGTTCTCTATAGCAATTTGAAGGTCGTGTGCGGTGTGATACTTGATCTGCCGCACCATGAATCTCTTAAATCCCTCGAGTCCTTCAGTCTTGATTTATATGGAGGGCGTCTGCTATTTTCTTTTATACATCTGATATAGACGGTAGACCTCATCCGGTGGAAGGAAGGGGAGATAGCTCTCATCTATTTCTTCTCAGTGCGGTTGTTGTCCGCTCGCTCAATGTGGTAGATTGGGGTAGGGAAGCTTCCAATCGAATGCGAAACCCCCACGAGATGGAGGATCGGTTGCATGTCCCTTAAGTTTTTCTTCAGGTGATCGGTTGGGATGCCACTTCAATCTGGACCAAGATAGTTGAGCATGAAGATGTGCTCCATTTTCTTCCTATCTTCCCAATGTGAAATACCTCGTAGATTTATTTCGTTGAGCTTCTATATCCGATTAGGAGCCCTCCATATCTGCTTTCTAACATCTTCAATGAACGAGACTTCAATTCTGATATTCTCTCACGGAGTCTCGACTCTGACTGTCCCTTTTGATAAGCGGGGAGGAGAGTCGACTCTGTGCCTGATCGTTTCTGGTAGTTCTGGGAGAGCAGAATTGTAGTTATTGCCTTCTTGAAGTTCTTCATCTCCAAGCAGCACCAAGTCCACTGAAGCTTGTTGTAAGAAGTATCTGACGTTGGAGAGTCGAGCTTGAGCAGCTTCCTCTGGTTCCCATTGCGTCATCCACTTCTTGTTTAAGATATAATCGTCTACAATTAGATGTGGATCGTTGACAACTGCTTCTGGTTGGCCTTGGAGGAGGTTAGAGGTCGGGATTGGATTTTGATTTGTAGGAGAGGGAGGTAGTGTGTGAGATATGGTGGGAGATGTAGTTATTTGTTGGCGGGTTGTGGGTTATGTGTTGGTGGGTTTGAGGATGATCCTCTAGCTTCTTGAGTCTTTTTTGTTTGCTCTCGACTCAAACCACGGCCACTTCGTGTGGTTCGCTGCCTTTTCTCCCCCTCATGACGATCCGGATCATCGGGATCGTCATGTCTTCTTTTGGTGCGGGAGCTATCTTCTCGGCACATTGTTTGAGCGGGCGGCTCGGGTTCATCTTCAGCCTTTTGTAGAGACTCTCCTTAGCGGGGGTCCTGGTCTCTAAGACGAGGAGTCGGGAGATGAGAATGTCATAAAGTTGGGTGATCGGGATGGTATAGGGGTTGATGAGTGAAGGTGATGGAGTTGGGGTGGTGAGGGTGTGTATGGTGGTGGTAAGAGGTGGTGAAGAGACAGGGTGGTTTGAGCTTCCGACGGAGCGGCCGCGGAGACCGGTGCTTTCCCGGTATCCCTTTGGGAGGTCTCAATGGCCTGGAGCATTCTGTCCATCAGGCGATCTTCGAGAGAAGAAATGGCTGTGGAGAGTGCTTCTTGTAAGCGTTGCTCCGTCACGCTCATCGGTAGAGTGGGGCCAGGGAGGCGCTCCACTGTCACAACATCGGAAAAGGTTTCCGATGTGCTGCTTTGAACACGTCTTGGAATCCAGAACGTCCGGGGACATCCCTTATCAACCCTGAAGTCACTACTTCATTGGGTTGGCCTATTGTTTGCTCCGAAGATATCGGGGGTCCAATAGGGCTTCCACCCAATCCTTGAGATGATACGGTAGATATCAACTCTGTGGGTGTTGAGACAGATTTAGGTTGAATCTGTACGGTTGGCTGATCCGTTGGTGGTGGAGGAGTCGTCACCGAAGCTAGTAGTACTGCAGGGGACACAGACGGGGCCGAGATTTGCTGTTGGCGAGAGCCCCTTCTTTGAAATCTGTATTCTTCATCCGATTCTGTGGCCTCAGAAAATACATCGTGAGGAACACCTTCGGGTTCGACGGCCGGTGTCTCTGTCTCCTGAGCCGTGGCTTCGGGCTCGATTATTTCCACCAGAGATTCCCTTTGAGAAAGCTCCAGAGCTTGATCCAAGGCCAGTACCATCTCCTCCGTGATGGAGTTATGTAGTCTTGGTAGGCCTCGTCCGTTGGATCAGCTAGTCTGAGCAGCTCCAATGGGATCAGCATCGGTTGGAGCGCTAGGTCGGCTGCCTTCGGGTTGTGAAAGAAGCTAAGGCGAGGTGGGATGTATCCTCCAACCGGTGGTAGTCTCGGGATTTCTGGATGAACGTCCATGAAATGCGAAATCAAAATCGGGAACCACCGCACGTATGGGAGGTACTTCGCCTTCGACTTCATCTCCCTTTGATGTATCTGGTCCGCTAGATCATTCCATATCAGTTGGGCCACGTCGTATTTTCTTTGAGAAAACCACTCGATGGAAGATGCGAAGGATATTCCCGTTCACCTTATCGAAGCCGGAGTGTTTTGGGGAGACGCATTTATTGATTATGCCGAACAGGGTCCTCCACGGATGTGGGATCCTGCTGTTTTAAAAATTCGCCAGTTTGGTCAGCGGGGGCTTGTATCGTATCTGGAGCATATCTTCCACGATCTCCGCGTCCGTTCGAAGTTGATCGTAGTTGTCGTAGTGCGGGAGATCGAGCACCATGGCCTTAGATTTTTGTCCAGGATGACCTGTCTTGTGTTGATCTTCGTTGTATACTCCACTTCGTCCCCAACGATGCGGCTCGTCATACACTCCAGAATTGCTGGAGGTAGACCATTTTGACTGAGGCCGTCATCGTCAAAGCTGGCCATAGTGGATGTCCCTTTAGAATGAAAATTATTGCGTCATCCGGACATCGAAATGTGGAGAGATCCAATTGATAGTTGTTGTCGTGGACCGGCAACCAACTATCAGAGGGACAGATATGAAAATATTCTTCATGTGCCATATATGCAAAGAATGAAATAAACTTCATTAGATAAAATATTCATATACGAATTGATCGAATTAAATGTGTACTTAGAAAAAAAAGTTTTTAAAAAAATTTGTAGGTGTTAAGGTTTATTTGCGAAAGACTTGGTGAAAAAATTGCAAAGTTTACTAAGTCTCGTAAGCGTATTTTTATTCGATCGGGAATTTATTCGAACGTTAATTTTTGCGATCGAAAATTTTCTAAGTCTTAGAGAAAAACTTGAAAAATTTTCTAAGTCTTTTCAGCGTGTTTTTATTCGAGTGACAAGTTATTTGAACGTTAATTTTTTTGCGATCAAATAAAAATGTATCGAATAACTCAAGTTTTTCGCCGATGACTTTTACGATCGAGTAAAATGTTATCGAAAACAACAGTTTTTCGCTGAGTAATTTTGCGACCGAATAAAAAGTTATTGAAAAATGTAAGTTTTCGCCGCGAAGTTTTACAATCGAATTAAAATATATCGAAAACAAAAGGTTTTCGACGCTGAGTTTTGCGATCGAATAAAACTTAACGAAAACAAAAGTTTTTTGACGACACCGTTTGCGATAAGTCGATCGAAAAATTTTCAAATCAAACAGTAAACGTGTAACACGTAAATTTCGATTTTTGGGTAAATCATGAGTTAATCTACATTCGGAACGTTCTGAAAACAGTTGTAAATTCAAATATCATGATTTTAACCCAAACAGGCGAGTTTAAACACGTTGATTTGAGAGTTTAAAATCGTTTTTAGTCGAAAAGGTATGAAAAGGAAATTTCATCAAATGTTTTTGAGAAACTGTATGCGAATCGTGTGTTTTTTACTGGAAAGCGATTCGAAACGTGTTTCTACCTTCGAAATCGGCGAGTTTAGGAAAAAAAATCACTGAGATAAGTGAAGTTTTGGTGAAATTGCCGAAGAGAGTTCGAAGAGTGTTTGAAAGTCAAAAAGTTTTTCGATGGCGAGAAGTTGCGTGTGAGGGAGTTTTTCGATCGATAAAGTGGTATTAATACTTTACGATCGGGTAAGGTAAAAAATTCGTTGGGCCGTAAAAAAAAAATTTTGGGCTTTAGTTAAAATTCAGGTCTGATTAAACAAAAATTTAATCTTTTATGGATTAACCCAAAAATAAATTGCATAATACTCGATGTATTTCTGAAAGAAATGAAATTATCTCCTAATGTTGATGAAATTCAACCTTTGACTCCTCGTATGAGCTCCAAATTTTCTGTGATGCTTAAAAAAATATTAGAAGTCTTGTTTTACAAGTAAATCATATAGGAGATAAGAACAAATTCTCATGTAAAACCCCCCCGCAACAATTGCATGTTTTAACTTTTCGGCATCTGAGCACATATTTAGTACAATTTGGCATATGCAAATTTACTATTTAAGTACAAGTAAGACATTTTAAGCAATTCAGCATAGATTCATTAAAATTTTTCGTTTTTCAAAAGAAATTCGCATTTTATCAATTCTGAACCAATGCATGTATTAATGCATTTAAAATGTGCAAACAATATCTTCAATAATAAAAATATTTTTATTATAAGAATTTGGTTTTGGGGTCAGATTGGACATTTTGAACATTACCACGCAAAAATTTCTCATGACATATAAAATAATAATTTGTCGTCAAATCATGTAACTAAACTAATATTCTAAGATCATAGTATGAATCACTTTGACAACTCTCGCAAGTTTCGCTCATAGCACTCAATTTATTTTTATCATGGAAATATTTAATAGATATATCACTCAAATCATCGCGACAAAACTATATCAGTTAATTTGTTATCGTATCATATATAATCAACTTACTAAGTGAAAGTTCGTCATTTTGAATCAAAGGGACTTTGAAGGGATTATTTTTAGGCTCTAACTAAAAGGGTAGGATAATTTTGAGGATTGGTGAGCTTAAAAATTCTTCAATTCCAAGGGCCATTTCTGAAATTCATTTCTGATCCTTTAGCTTTTCTTTTCAAGATGAGTCTGATCTTCTTTACAAAACTTTGAGAGATTAGATTTTCTTTTTGGGTCGAGACCGTGTTCCTTTCGAAGGTTCCACAGTTATGGAATTCGAACCCAAGACCATGCTTCTCTTCTCGTTTTCTTCATTTATAAGATCTTGATTATCGTTGGAGAAGTTCACTTCGAGGTGCTTCTCTTCTAGGAGTATACGAGATTATCTAGGAGAAGTTCACAGCGAGATCCGTGTTTCTCTTCTATAATGATTGAGACTTGTATCTCTTTTTCTCCCCCTCTTTTACTTGATTGAGTAACCCCGAAACTTAGGAATAATGTTGAAGACTTGATTGGGTTTCATAAGAAAAAGAATGTCGGAGAAGGCTCAAAAGGGATATCTAGTGGTAAAAGTAAAGGACTTATAATATGGGTCTAGTGAGGAATGTCCTAATTTGCCCTTATAATTTTCATGACAGACTAACACAAAAGTAAGAATGAAGCTATGAAGTACAAACTAAAAGGTAGTCATTTGAAGTGTGACACACTTCAGAATAAAAATATTGAGGCTCAAATCCTCACATATATGATGTGGCTTTTTGGCTAGTGAAACAAACTAGGCTATTTGACTAAGAGAAAGTCACATGAATTTTTAGACAAAGTATTTAATCATATATCAAAGAAATATTTTTGTGAGTATTTCAAAATAGGCAAAATTATCGTCATCCCCCATTTTTTTTAATTTTATTATTATTATATTTATATACTATTTTATTTTTATATTTCTGTGTAAAAAATTGAAGGATAGAGTCACGAAAGATAATCAAAGAATATCAAGAAGCACATAGAATATCACATAAAAGCATAATGGAGCTTGTAAAATACTTTTCAAGTAAGATTGAGATTCAACATGCATAACTTAGCAATAAGGAATTGGAATCGTTTTTCATCCAATGCCTTAGCGAATAAGTCGGCAAGTTGAAGCTCCGTTTTTACAATATACATATCTATAGTGCCGTTTCTACATGATCTTTTATAGATGATAGCGAATATCTATGTGTTTCGTGCGTGAATGGTGAACAAGATTGCAAGTTATGGCAATAGCACTTTGAGAATCACTGTAAATGGGAATGTTATTAAATTCAAACCCGTATTTGCGTAGTTGCGTCTGCATCCATAGAACTTGCGAGCAACAGCTTGCAACCGCGACGTACTCCGCCTCGGTCGTCGAGGTTGACATGCAATTTTGCTTCTTTGAGGACCAGCAGACCAACTTTTCGCCTAAAAAATGTGCTCCGCCAGACGTGCTTTTTCTGTCCATTCGACATCCTGCATAATCAACGCCAGTATAGCCAATTAATCTAAAATCAGTATCTTTAGGATACCATAGCCCTAAGTTGGGAGTTCCTTTGAGATAGCGTAGAATTCGCTTGACCGCATGCATGTGGGACTCCTTCGGGTCTGCTTGAAAACGAGCACAGAGGCAGGTGGCAAACATGATGTCGGGTCGGCTTGACGTCAAGTAGAGAAGAGAGACAATAATACTCCGATAAGTTGTGATGTTGACTACCTTGCCAGAAGGATCAATATCCAATTTACAGTTTGTTGATATGGGAGTACTCATAGATGTGCTCTTTTCTTGGTTAAATCTCTTCAGAATATCTCGGATATATTTGGTTTGACTGATGAAGATTTCATATTCGAGTTGCTGGACTTGTAGTCCAAGAAAGAATTGGAGTTCTCCACTCGATAGACATGATCGAGATGATTCTCGTGCACGAACCCGTCGGGTTGAGCGACGTAGACTTCTTCTTTTAACACACCGTTGAGAAATGCAATTTTAACATCCGTTTGATAGACTTTGAAGTCTTTATGAGCCGCGTATGCTAGAAATAGTCGAATTGCTTCGATACGTGCAACTACGTCTCATCGTAGTCAATTCCTTCTTGTTGATTGTGTACCCCTTGGCTACGAGTCATGCTTTATTCCTAATTACTTCACCGTTCTCGTTCTTCTTATTCTTGAAAACCCATTTACTTACAATTATTGTTTTGCCTTGCGGTCGAGGAACTAATGTCCAAACTCGTAGACGCTCGAATTGATTGAGTTCATCTTGCATTGTGATTACCCAATCCGGGTCTTTAAGGGCTTCGGCTACCTTGATTGGTTTGTTTTGGCTTAAGAAGCATGCTAATAATCCGCTTTGTGTAGACGTCCTAGTGCGTACTCCACTTGAAGGATCACCAATTATTTGGTTAATAGGAGGAGCTCGAGTCCATTTGCGTTCATGAGGAAGAACCGAAGTAGATCCTTCGTTGATATGTAGATCGAGACATCCTAAATTGATGGGTTGATCATTCGTAGTTGGGAAATTCAATTCTGAGGTTGAATTGGAAGGAATTTCCTCATCTCCATTTGCAGGAGCTGCAACACTAGTTGAAAATTCAGAATTAGGAGAATCCGTAACATTTGTCGGAGTTTGAGGATTAGGAGTCTCATTTTGAATTTCTTCCGTAGGGAGAAGGAGACGAAGCAGGCATTTGAGATTCGTTCCGATAAAAATGTTCAAATAGAAAATCCAAATCTTCTAGGTCAACGAAACTTGCTTCTCTTGACTTTGACGTAGAAGTTGTCGAAAGTTGTTGACTTTGTGCCAACACGCCTATAAGCTCGGGTTCGGAACTGTTTTGTTCAGAAACCAAGTCGATCACTTCTTGAAAAGTGACGTTGTAGCTTTCCAAGATAGTATGCGAAGACTTGATATAGACGCGGTATGCTTTAGAAGTGGATGAATATCCAACGAAGACGACTGCAAATGCTTTAGGGTCGAACTTGCTTCGATGGTCCCGATCGTTGGCCACAAAACATTTGCACCCAAATACTTTAAAGAATGAGATATTCAGAATCCTTTGATTAATTATCTCATACGACATCTTTTCAATGCGTTTGTGAATAATCGTCCGATTTTGCGTAAAGCACGTGGTACCCACTGCTTTAGCCCAAAGAAAATGAGGGAGACTGGAATGTATTAGCATTGTTCTTGCAGCTTCAACAAGAGTCCGGTTCTTCCGTTCTACGATGCCATTCTGTTGAGGCGTTTTAGCGGCTGAAAATTGTTGAATAATTCCAAGTGAGTGATAGTAATTGTTGAGACGTTGATTCTTGAATTCAGTTCCGTTATCAGTCGGAATTATTTGGATTTTCTTTTGCAGGAGATTCTGAGTCGTATTCACAAAACTGATTATCAATGCTCCAGTCTCATCTTTTGTTCGGAGATATCTTGTCCATGTGTAGCGAGAATAATTGTCGACAATTACTAACACATATTTACGACCATTGATACTTTGTGTACGTATTGGTCCACAAAGGTCCATGTGAAGTAATTCCAAGGGTCGAGATGTAGAAGCAACTTGCTTGAGTTTGTGTGATGCTCGCTTCATTTTTCCCATTTGACAAGTCGACCAAGTATGCTCTTGATGTATGAAAATAGTTGGTAGACCGTGTACCAACTTTTTGATAGAAAGTTTATGAAGAGCTTTGAGATTTAGATGAGACATGCGTTGATGCCATAAGCTGTTCCTCTTGATTGTAGTCTGTGAGATGAGGCAAACAACTGTTGAAGGTCGAACTGTTGTCAGATTGATGGTGTATAGATTTGATCTTCATGATCCTGTTAGAAGTTCTTGATTCTGACTATTTAAAATTCTGCAATGATCAGCTAGAAACACTACTTGAAATCCTTTGTCGCAGAATTGTCCTATGTTAAACAGGTTGTGTTTAAGACGTTGGACGTAAGAGACATCTTTGATCGTCGGATTATACAGTAGAATATCTCTGAATCCTATTATAGGAGCTGAATCGTTGTTGCCGAATCTAACTTTTTCGTTGTAACGGTCTTAGTTGCTCAACTGTTCTTGATTTCCCGTCATGTGTGTGGAGCAACCAGAATCTAAATACCACACATGATGGATCTGCATAGGAAAATTTTAGAGAGACTTAGGTACCCACTTAGTAATGGGTCCTCTCGGATTAGCAGATTTGGTAGGTAAGGTTTGTTCATATTTGGTTCCTAAACCATTTATGTTTTTAGGTACCCAAACCAACTTCGAATATCCGCGTTGAAGATCTTGAGAGAGATTTTGGTTGCCGAGATTCTCGATAGTCTTCTCTCTCTTAGAATGTGAATTCAATGCTTGTATTTTTTCGAAAAATGAACTTGTATTGATTTTGATAGTGTGCATCGTATTTATACCTATTTACATGGTATATTTACTATTTAGTCCTACACTATCAAAACTACTAATTACGCCTCTAATTACAAGGATAATAAAATAACAAAGCACAATTCTAAATTCTCTTCAATATTTACTTGTGTTCTTGTCTTCGTTTCAGCTCCTTTTATCCTTGTCCGGCGTAAAACGATTTCCGTAATCCCAATGTTGTCTCGTAACGTCGAACAACATTCCTCAGCTCCAACCTCTCATTAATCGCATCCAAAAACTCATTTAAGAGTGAGGCCTCTTCTTCAAAAAGATCTTCGAATATTGTCTCTTCAGTGATCTCTCCCAATCTTTTCTGGATGTTCTTCCTCACTAACTTTAATGTCCCGTCACAGAACTTGTGGATCACTGACTTCATCATAGCTCTCGTCTTTCCAATCACTGGATTCCGATAAGTTATGGCTAGGCCAGGTTTCTTGAATATGTAGTTCTCGAGAAAATTGTTGAGTGGGAAGCCCTTCATGAGTGGATACTCCATGTTAACCTTCTTCATATTGTTCTCTATAGCAATTTGAAGGTCGTGTGTGGTGTGATACTTGATCTGCCGCACCATGAATCTCTTCAATCCCTCGAGTCTTTCAGTCTTAATGTATCCGGAGGGCGTCTGATATTTTCTCTTGTACATCTGATACAGACGGTAGACCTCATCCAATGTAAGGAAAGGGAGATAATTTTCATCTATCTCTTCTCGAGTGCGGTTGCTGTCCCTCGCTCAATGAGGTAAATAGGGGTAGGGTAGCTTCCGATCATATGCGAAACTCCGATGAGCTGGAGAATCGGTGGCTTGTCCCTGAAATTTTTCTTCAGTTGATCAGTTGGGATGCCACTTCGATCGGGGCCAAGATAGTTGAGCATGAAGATGTGCTCCATTTTCTTCCTATCTTCCCAGTGTGAGATGCCCCGATGATTTTGTTCGTTGAGCTTCTTTATCCGGTTTGGAGCCCTCCATATCTGCTTTCTAATATCTTCAATAAACGGGACTTCAATTCTGATATTCTCCCACGGCGTCTCGACTCTAACTATCCCTTTTGAGAAGCGGGGAGGAGAGTCGACTCTGTGCCTGATCATTTTTGGTAGCTCTGGGAGAGCAGAATTGTAGTTCTCGCCTTCTTGAAGTTCTTCATCTTCAAGCAGCACCAAGTCCACTGAAGCTTGTTGTAAGAAATATGTGACGTTGGAGAGTCGAGCTTGAGCAGCTTCCTCTGGTTCCCGTTGCGTCATCGTCTACGATCAGATGTGGATCGTAGACGACTACTTCTGTTTGGTCTTGGAGGAGGTTAGAGGTTGGGATTGGATTTGGATTTGTAGGAGAGGGAGGTACTGTGTTGGATATTGTGGCTGATGTAGTTGTTTGTTGGCGGGTTGTGGGTTGTGTGGTTGGTGGGTTTGAGGATGATCCTCCAGCTTTTTGAGTCTTCGTTTATTCTAGACTCACACCACGGTTGCTTCGTATGGTCCGTTGTCGTTTTGGTATCATAGCAGATCGTGATCGCTTTTGATTGAATTCGCGATTATAAGATCAAAATAATTTTCCAGATTTTTCGATCGAAAAACACACGTGAAATGGATTTTGATCAATGTGCTTAATGTTTGCGAATTTTGTTGATGATCTTACTGATTAAGTGATAGATTATATGTTAGGAATGATTTACGTACTGAATTGAAGAGAATTTAGAATTGTGCTTTGTTATTTTACTATGCTTGAAATTAAGGGCGTAATTAGTAGTTTTGATAGTGTAGGACTAAATAGTAAATATACCATGTAAATAGGTATAAATACGATGCACACTATCAAAATCAATACAAGTTCATTTTTCGGAAAAATACAAGCATTGAATTCACATTCTAAGAGAGAGAAGACTATCGAGAATCTCGGCAACCAAAACCTCTCTCAAGATCTTCAACGCGGATATTCGACCAAAATTAATTCGTAAGATTTCTCATTCGAATACCGAGATTTCATGCTTAGATTGCTTGTTAGTAGATGAATTAGGACCTAACAATTTGTATCAGAACAAATCGTGATCGCTTTTGGATTAAATTCGCGATTATAAGATCAAAATAATTTTTCCAGATTTTTCGATCGAAAAACACACGTGAAATATATTTTGATCAATGTGCTTAATGTTTGCGAATTTTGTTGATTATCTTAATGATAAGTGATAGATTATATGTTAGGAATGATTTACGTACTAATTTCAATCGCTTAGAACGTCATATTAATTCAGATTTTTGATTTAGATCGATATTTGCGTTTGCGATTAAGTTTTGATTTTCTAAATATTTGATATATTTTGCTGTAAAACGTGGTTAATCTTGTGTTTACTCATATTAAGAACTAAGAAAGGAGTGATTATCTAGAATTTCAGCACCTAACTTGAACATCTCGGTTGAATCTGGAATTTTCACTGTTACATTGAACTTGGTTGTTCTTCGATCAGTTCTTCGATCGAAAAACTTGGGTCGAAAAATATTTTTTCGAATAAGTTTGCAGCCGAGAAATGTTTCGACGACAAACACTGTTCTGGTGTGTTTTACTCAAATATAGGACTCGAAAAACATTATTTCGATAATTAGTTTTTCGATTTATATATAAAAAAATTTTCGAGCGTATAAATTTTTCGAGTAAAAAATTAGCGAAAACATATTTTCGATCGAAAAATTTTCACTCGAAAAAATTTGAGTCAACAATTTGAGTCTAACAAAATGAAATTTTTCGATCACCATAAATTTTTCGACTACAAGTTGTTCGATAAAAGTTTTTGGGATTAACATAGTTATTCGACAAAATATTTTTCGATAGAACATCTTTTCAACACTTATACGTTTGAAAAATATTTTTCGATAAACATATAACGAAAACCTTATACGATCGAAAAACTTTTTCGATTAAAAGTTCAACATTTTAAAATCTGAAAACTTTACTGCTCGAAAAATATTTCGACCACTGAATTTAAAAGAAATAAAAAAATTGTGATTTTCAAAACTTACGAAAAATATTTCTCTCCGAATTATCTACTTTGATACTCAAAATTTTCGATTATAAATTCAAATTTCTTTAACAAATTTTGAAGTATCAATTTTTATTTACCAAATATTTTCGAAATCATAACAATCTCTCTTTAACAACTGAAACATAGGATCGAAAAGGAAATTGTTTAAAGTACGAATCAAACATTACTAACGAAGTTTGTCCCTTGTGAAGCACTTTGCATTACAATTCCAAACTTTCACGAAGATCAAACCAATCAACTACAAATGGATGCTTACTCACTCGGAAACGACGTCCACCCTCCAATTCTTCGAAGAGGTGAATAAACAGTATGGACAAGCCGGTTCATGAACTTCTTAGAAACGAAAGATCAAGCCACAAATTTGATCGCTTCACTTCAAGAAGGACCAGCTCAATTTTGGCTAATCCAAGAAGGCGATGCCACTAATAATCCTCTTATTCCCGCAACTAGAAGACTTAAAGTTCCTGGTGAATACACCGAGGGGGAGCGAATAAGAGCTAAAGCAGATTTAGGAGCCAAACCTTTCCTAATGCAAGGAATTCCGAATGACATCTATATGCAAATAGATAGTCTATCTAGTGCAAAAGCTATGTGGGACGAGCTCCACAAGATGATGCAACGGACCGAAGTTGGAGTCAAAGCCAAGAAAGCGAACATTCTAACCGCCTACGACTCATTCAAAGCCAAGGCAGAGGAAACCGTTTATGAACTCTATCAACGCTATCTAACTCTTCTTTATGAGATGAGGAAGATAGATATCTTCAAGACCAACATGGAGGTTAACATCCGATTTCTTTCTTCTCTTCAACCGGAGTGGAAGAAAATATCCATGCAAATCCGTCAAAATAAGGATTTAGACGAAATGGATATCCACGCCGTCTTTGATAATCTCGCCCAACATTAGGAAGATATAAGCGAGATACAAAAAGAACTTAAGGGCAAGCAGATCGACGATTCTATAGCTCTTGTTTATGGAAGAAAAACGAGTCTATCTCACAAAGATAAAAGCATCAAGTTGCCAAGTTCTTTAGAAGATGAAGACGAGTCTGAATCGGACTCCGAACCCGTTATGAAGGAGTTCAAGAAACAGTTGGCTCTCATTTTTAAAATGATGAGCAAAAAGTTTTATAAAAAGAAATCCTCTTCTTCGGCCAATAGACTTTGGACATCAAGCTCCAACCAGAAGGAAAGACCGGTCGAGTCCTCAGAATCTAAAAACGCCAAAGAACCACAGAAATGCTATAATTGTGGAAAGATGGGGCACTTCTCCAGGGAATGCAAACTGCCCAAGAAAAAGGACGCCAACTACTACTCCAAAAAATTCCAACTCACTAAACAAAAAGAGGCTGGAGTAGCACTGATGGGCCGAACAAGATTATTGGCTGGAAGACACCACAGATTCTGAAGACGAAAATCTCGCTCTAATGGCATACCTTGACGATGCATCGAACGATAACTCTTCAAGGATAAATCTTCAAGAAGGCCTGACGACGACGACGATAAAGCATCCTCTTCATCACAAAAGGTAACAATGTCTAATTCCACATTATTAAACATGTTAGAATCATTACAAATTAAGTACTCTAACATGAAAAATGAGCGGAAAGGAACAAATGAATTAGAAGTGTGACTAGCTCTTAGTGAAAACAATTTCCAAAAGCAATTAGATAAGAAAATTCATCTAGAAATTCTCTTATCTAACGCTAAGGAAAAAATATCTAGTCTTGAATTAACCGTAGCTACCTTTGAGACTAAAGTCAATGACCTTAATACGACTCTTATCGATTGTCAGAGAGATTTAGAAATTTCTAAAAATAATTTCAAAGAAATCTCTGACGAACGTAAGAAACTTTACTCAAGGATTAAAACTTTAGATGATCTTCTAACGAAAAGGGGTTAAACGGATCAAACTATCTTTCTAAATCAACGTTTTCATATTGAATTTTATAATCCTAAAGAAGGCTTAGGTTTTAACAATCCCTGTAACTTGAAAAAGGTCAATGTTAAATAATTATATGATATCAAGTACATGGGATTAGGTTTAACTTCTCTAATGGCCTTTACTAATTTCTTCATAAATAAATGCCTTAGAAGAATCTAAACGAAAAGCCACAAATAGGACTGACATTTCCTTTGACGACACCGACTTGAATAATAGTTACAAGACAAGAGATCTCAACTTGCTAGTGATTATAATTCATTATATCCCCTAGAAGATTTTTCTGAAGACAAGGAAGAAACTATTGATCATTTTCAAAATTCTGCTTTCTGTTATATTCCAGCTATTATTAAGAAAATAGCTGATTTAAACGCTTCCTTAGAAACAGAAAGAAAGAATTTTAAAACTGAAAAGAATGAGCTTTTACTGGAGATTTCTAATCTCAAAACTTCCTCTACTTTAAAAACTTGTCCTGATTATACATTGATTAAGGACAAAATTACATCTAAGAAAACACCTCCCATTTTTTTTCAAAGTATTTTAAAAGAAGATAAATCTTCTTTAAAAATCGTAAAGGGATGAAAAGAATCCTTAAATGCTTCAAAAAGGAAAAAGATTTTTTCTAACTCTTTTTCTACTCCATCCACATGTAGAGTAGAAAGAGGCGAAGCATTCAAAGGAAAGAGTGCCTATGACTGAATTTCAGAAGAAAAATGATAGAAATGTCTTATTTTCAAATTTTCTTATGTATCAAAAACTATGGACACTCGCAAGAAGACAGTCGTTTCAAACTTTAATGTTGTTGCTTCCACTTATGTGTTAAAGCCTATTAATTTTGAAAGCACAAATTTTGAAATCGACTCTACTTCTAAAAATATAAACCATCATTCTACGGCAAATGGAAGTACTAAGTCTCGTAGCAAACAAGATCCAGCTATAAAGAAAGCCTATAGCTCGATACATTCTTGTCCTTTCAATTAAGGTATCCGATCAAAATACACTCAGCCAAACACCTTAAGAGACTAGGTAGAGAAAAGATTTTCTCATGTACTAAGACTAATAAGACATTTGTCTTTAACCTCCCATGTAAGGTTCAACCTCAATGGGTTTCCAAGACACCATCTAGGCCAACGCAAGCCCAAAAGGCCAAATTGCCTAAAGAGGTACCACTTAAACCAACTAATACCAAGTTGGTTTGGGTACCTAAAACCATAAATGGTTTAGGAACCAAAAATGAACAAATCTTACCTATCAAAGCTGTTAATCCGAGAGGACCCATTACTAAGTGGGTACCTAAGTCTCTCTAAAAATTTTTATGCAGATCCATCATGTGTGGTATTTAGAATATCTCCAAGACCGTTACAACGGAAAAGTCAGATTCGGTAACAATGATTCAACTCCAATACTAGGCTTTGGGGATATTCTACTGCAGAATCGGACGATTAAAGATGTCTCTTACGTCTAAGGTCTTAAACACAATCTGTTCAGCATAGGACAATTCTGTGACAAAGGATTTCAAGTGGTGTTTCTAGATGATCAGTGCAGAATATGAAATAGTCAAGATCAAGAACTTCTAACAGGATCTCGAATATCTATTCTTTACACCATCAATCTGAGAACAGTTCGACCTTCGACAGCTGTTTGCCTCATCTCACAGACAACAATCAAGAGGAACAACTTATGGCATCAACGTTTGTCTCATCTAAACCTCAAAGCTCTTCACAAACTCTCTATCAACAAGTTGGTACACGGTCTACCAACGATTTCCATACATCAAGAGCATAATTGTTCGGCTTGTCAAATGGGTAAAATTATGCGAGCATCACACAAACTCAAGCAAATTGCTTCTACATCTCGACCCTTATAATTAATTGCTTCTACATCTCGACCCTTTGACAAGACGTCGTATGAGATAATTAATCATAGAATCCCGAATATCTCATTCTTCAAAGTATTCGGTTGCAAATGTTTTGTGGCCAACGATCGGGAGCATCGAAGCAAGTTCGATCCAAAACCATTTGAAGCCATCTTTGTCGGATATTCTTCTACTTCTGAATCATATCGCGTCTACCTCAAGTCTTCCCGTACTATTCTTGAAAGCTACAACATCACCTTTCAAGAACTGACAGATTTGGCTTCTGAACAAAATAGTTCAGAACCCGAGCTTATAGGCGTGTTGGCACAAGGTCAACAACTTTCGACAACTTCTACCTCAAAGTCAAGAGAAGCAATTCCCGCTGACCTAGAAGATTTGGACTTTCTATTTTAACATTTTTATCGGAACGAGTCTCAAATGCCTGCTTCGTCTCATTCTATACATAGCAGTGCTCCTTCTCCCTCAATGGACGAAATTCAAATTGAGACTCCTAATCCTCAAACTACGACAAATGTTACGGATTCTCCTACTTCTGAAACTTCCACTAGTGCTGCAGCTCCTACAAATGCAGATGAAGAAATTCCTTTCAATCCAATCTCGGAATTGAATTTCCCAACTACGAATGATCAGCCCATCAATTCAGGATGTTTCGATCTACAAACCAATGAATGATCTACTTCGGTTATTCCTCATGAACGCAAGTGGACTCGAGCTCATCATATTAACCAAATCATCGGTGATCTTTTAAGTGGAGTACGCACTAGGACGTCCACACAAAGCGGCTTATTCACATGATTCTTAAAGACCCGGATTGGGTAATCGCAATGCAAGATGAACTTAACCAATTCGAGCGTCTACGAGTTTGGACATTAGTTCCTCGACCTCAAGGCAAAACAATCATTGGAACTAAATGGGTTTTCAAAAACAAGAAGAATGAGGATGGAAAAATCATCATGAATAAAGCACGCCTCGTCGCTAAGGGATACAATCAACAAGAAGGAATTGACTACGACGAGACGCATGCTCCGGTTGCACGTATTGAGGCTATTCGCTTATTTCTAGCATACGCGGCTCATAAAAACTTCAAAGTCTATCAAATGGATGTTAAAACCGCATTTCTCAACGGCGTATTAAAAGAAGAAGTCTACGTCGCTCAACCCAACGGGTTCGTGCACGAAAACCATCCTGATTATGTCTATCGATTGGACAAAGCTCTCTATGGACTAAAACAAGCCCCTCGTGCTTGGTATGATATCCTAAGCGAATTTTTAGTCAAGTCCAATTACATAAGAGGCACCATCGATTCGACACTCTTCATCAAAAGACAAGGCAAAGACCTGATGATCGTTCAAGTTTACGTTGATGACATCATCTTCGGCTCGACAAATGAACGTCTCTATCAGAAATTTGGTGAACTCATGAAGACCAAATTCGAGATGAGCTTAATGGGAGAACTCTAATTCTTTTTTGGACTACAAGTAAAGCAACTCGAAGATGAAATCTTCATCAGTCAAACCAAATATATCCGAGATATTCTGGAGAGATTTAATCAAGACAAGGGCACACCGATGAATACTCTCATCTCAACAAACTGCAAATTGGATGTTGATCCGTCTGGCAAGGCCGTCAACATCACAACCTATCGGAGTATTATCGGATCTCTTCTCTACTTGACCTCCAGCCGACCCGACATCATGTTCGCCACTTGTCTCTGTGCTCTTTTGCAAGCTGACCCAAAGGAGTCCCACATGCATGCAGTCAAGCGAATTCTACGCTATCTCAAAGGAGCTCCCAACTTAGGGCTATGGTATCCTAAAAATACTGATTTTAGATTAATTGGCTATACTGACGCTGATTATGCATGTTGTTGAATGGACAGAAAAAGCACGTCTGGCGGAGCACAATTTTTAGGCGAAAAGTTGGTCTGCTGGTCCTCAAAGAAACAAAATTGCGTGGCAACATCGATGGCCGAGGCGGAGTACGTCACGGCTGTCAGCTGTTGCTCGCAAGTTCTATGGATGCGGACATAACTACGCGATTACGGGTTTGAATTTAATAACATTCCCATTTACAGTGATTCTCAAAGTGCTATTGCCATTACTTGCAATCTTGTTCATCATTCACGCACGAAACATATTGATATTCGCTATCATTTTATAAAAGATCATGTAGAAAAATGCACTATAGATATTTATTTTGTTAAAACGGAGCTTCAACTTGCCGACTTATTCACTAAGGCATTGGATGAACAACGATTCCAATTCCTTATTGCTAAATTAGGCATGTCGAATCTCAATCTTACTTGACATGTGCTTTACATGCTCTACTATGCTTCTATTTGATACTCTATGTGCTTCTCGATATTCCTCGATTATTTTGCATGACACTATCTTTCAAAAAAAATTTATATAATCGTATATATAAAGTAATAATAAAAATGGGGGATGGATAATTTTGCCTATTTTGAACTACTCACAAAAATATTTCTTCGATATATATGCTTAGTTCTTTGCCTAAAAATTCCCGTCACATTCTTTTATTCAAAGCACTTCGTTTGTTTCACTAGACACAAAGCCACATCATATATGTGAGAATTTGAACCTCAATAACTTTTTCTTGAGTGTGCCACTTCAAATGACTATTCTTTGGTTTGTACTTCGTAGCTTCATTCTTACTATTATGTTAGTTCGTCATGAAAATGATAAGGGCATATTAGGAAATTTCTCACTTTAGCCCAAATTATAAATCCTTTAATTTTTCCTCTAGAAATCCTCTTTGGGCCTTCTCCGACATTTTTTTTCTTTATCAAACCCAATTAAGCCTTCAACCTTATTCACAAGATTGGGGGTTACTTAATCAAGAAAAAGAGGGCGAGAGCAAAAGAGATGCACATGATGAATTTCAGAAGAGAAACACGGATCTCACTGGGAACTTCTCCTAGATAATCTCGTATACTCCTAGAAGAGAAGCACCTTGAAGTGAACTTCTACAATGATAATCTAGATCTTATGTAGAGAACACGAGAAGGGAAGCACACCCTTGGGTTCGAACTCCATAACTGTGAAACTTTCACAAGGAACACAGTCTCGACCCAAAAACAAAGAAGATCTCATCTCTCAAAGTCTTGAAAAGAAGACGAAAATCATCTTGAGCAAGTACAAAAGAAAAGAAAAGCAAAAGGATCAGAACAGAATTTCACAAAAGGGGCCCTGGAACTGAAGAATTTTTAAACTCACTAACCCAAATTTCCTACCCTTTTAGTCAAAGCCTAAAAATAATCCCTTAAAAGTCCATTTGATTCAAAATGATGAACTTTCACTTGGTAAGTTGATTAAAAATACTACGATAACAAATTAATTGATATAATTTTGTCGTGATGATATGATTGATATATCTACTAAATATTTCCATGATAAAAATAAATTGAGTGGTATGAGCGAAACTTGCGAGAGTTGTCGAAGTGATTCATACTATAATCTTAGAATATTGGTCTAGTTACATGATATTATGGCAAATTATTATTTTATATGTCATGAGAAATTTTTGCGTGATAATGTTCAAAATGTCCCATCTGACCCCAAAAAAAATATATTTTTGAAATGTCAATAATACATGCATTGGTTCAGAATTGATAAAATGCGAATTTTTTTAAGACGCAAAATTTTAATGAATCTATGCTGAATTTTCATATGCCAATTTGTACTAAATATGTGCTTAGATGCCGAAAAGTTAAATCATGCAATTATTGAGGGGGAGTTTTACATGAGAATTTGTTCTTATCTCTTATATGATTTACTTGTAAAAATATGACTTCTAATATTTTTTTTCTAAGCATCACAGAATATTTCGAGGTCATCCAGGAGTCAAATGTTGAATTTCATCAACATTAGGAGATAATTTCATTTCTTTCAGAAATACAAGGAGCATTATGAAATTTACTTTTGGGTTAATTCATAAAAGGTTAAGTTTTGGTTTAATCAGACCTGAATTTTAACGAAAGCCCAAAATATTTTTTTTCTCGGCCCAACGTTTTTTTACTTTACCTGATCGTAAAGTATTAATATCACTTTATCGATCGAAAACCTCAATCACACGCAACTCATTTCACTCGAAAAACTTTTCGACTTCCGAAAACCAACTTCGAACTCACATCAGCGATTTCAAAAAAACCTCTCAATCTTCGGATATTTTTCATATAACTCTCCGATTTCGAAGGTAGAAACACGTTTCGAATCACTTTCCGGTCAAAAACAAACGATTCGCAAACAGTTTCTAAAAAATATTTGCAGAAATGTCATTTTGATACTTTATCAACTAAAAACGTTTTTAAACTCTCAAATCAACGTGTTTAAACTCGACTGTTTGGGTTAAAATCATGATATTTGGATTCGCAACTGTTTTCTGAACGTTCCAAACCTATATTAACTCATGATTTACCCAGAAATCGAAATTTGCGTGTTACGCGTTTACTGTTTGATTTGAAAATTTTTCGATCGAAAAAGTTTTTATCGCAAACAGTGTCGTCGATAAACATTTGTTTTCGTTATGTTTTATTCGATCGCAAAACTCAACGTCGAAAACAATTTAAATTCGATCGTAAAACTTCGCGGTAAAAACTGAATTTTTCGATTAAATTTTATTCGATCGCAAAAATAAGCGGCGAAAACTTTAACTTTTTCGATATTCTTTTATTCGATCGCAAAACTACACGGCGAAAAAACTTAACCTTTTCGACAACTTTTTATTCTATCGAAAAATTACTCAGCGAAAAACTATTGTTTTCAATAACATTTTATTCGATCGTAAAAGTCATCGGCGAAAAACTTGAGTTATTCGACACATTTTTATTCGATCGAATAAATTCCCGATCGAATAAAAACACGCTGAAAAAGATTAAAATATTCGAATAAATTCCCTGAAAAAGATTAAAAACTCGCAAAAATTAACATTCGAATAAATTCCCGATCGAATAAAATATGCTTGTGAGACTTAGTCAACTTTACAAAATAAACCTTAACACTTAAAATTTTCAAAATTTCTCTAAGTACATTTTTAATCCCATTTATTCGCATATGAAATTTCCCTTGTAATTAATTTTATTTCATTCATTACAGGAATGGCAACCCATCTATGTACGGTGGTTCCTGGTGCTGATCTCACACTTTATGGACGTTCATCCAGAGATCCCGAGACTACCACCGGTTGGAGAATACATTTTATTCGATCGTTGGACTTAAGAAGACTTAAGAAGTTGGAGGATCATCCTCAAACCCACCAACCACACAACCCGCCAACAAACAACTACATCACCCACCATATCCCACACACTACCTCCCTCTCCTACAAATCCAAATCCAATCCCGACCTCTAACCTCCTCCAAGCCCAAACAGAAGCAGTCGTCTACGATCGACATCTGATCGTAGATGGTTATATCTTAAATGAGAAATGGATGACGCAATGGGAACCAGAGAAAGCTGCTCAAGCTCGACTCTTCAATGTCAGATATTTCTTACAACAAGCTTCAGTTTACTTGGTGCTTCGATGAACTTCAAGAAGGCGAGAACTACAATTCTGATATCCCAGAGCTACCAGAAATGATCAGGCACAGAGTCGACTCTCCTCCCCGCTTATCAAAAGGGACAGTTAGAGTCGAGATGCTGTGGGAGAATATCAGAATTGAAGTCCCATTTATTGAAGATATTAGAAAGCAGATCTGGAGGGCTCGAAACCGGATAAAGAAGCTCAACGAACTAAATCATGGGGGCATCTCACACTGGGAAGATAGGAAGAAAATAGAGCACATCTTCATGCTCAAGTATCTTGGCCCCGATCGAAGTGGCATCCCAACTGATAAACTGAAGAAAAATTTCAGGGACAAGCCACCGATTCTCCAACTCGTCGGAGTTTCGCATACGATCGGAAGCTACCCTACCCCTATTTACCTCATTGAGCGAGCGGACAACAACCGCACTCGAGAAGAGATAGATGAAAGCTATCTCCCTTTCCTTCCACCGGATGTGGTAATGTCAAATGTACAAGAGAAAGTACAAGACACATCCTGGATATATCAAGACTGAAGGACTCGAGGGGCTGAAAAGATTCATGCTGCGGCAGATCAAATATCACACCGCACACGACCTTCAAATTGCAATAGAGAACAACATGAAAAAGGTCAACATGGAATCTCCGCTCATGAAGGGTTTCCCACTCAACAACATTCCCGAGAACTACATCTTAAAGACACTTGGCCTCGCCATAACCTATCTAAATCAAGTCATTGGAAAGACAAGGGTTGTGATGAAGTCAGAAGTCCATAAGTTCTGCGACGGGACGCTAAAGTTAGTGAGGAAGAACATTCAGAAGAGATTGGGAGAGATCACCGAAGAGACAATCTTCGAAGATCTTTGTGAAGAAGAGGCCCCACTCCTGAACGAGCTTCTACATGCCATAAATGAGAGATTGGAGCTGAGGAATGATGTTCGACGTTACGAGACAGCATTAGGATTGAGGAAGTCTTTTTACGCCTGATAAGGATAAAAGGAGCTGAAACGAAGACAAGCACATAGGGGGAGATTGAAGAGAATATTAGAATTGTGCTTTATTATTTCATTATCCTTGTAATTAGGGGCGTAATTAGAAGTTTTGATAGTGTAGGACCTAATAGTAATTATACCTTGGATATAGGTATAAATTTGATGTACACTATCAAAGATAATGAGAGTTTTATTATTTAGAAAAACACAAGTATCGAATTTACATTTTAAACGAGAGATCACGCTCGAGAAACTCGAAATAGCTAACAACCTCTCTCAAGATCTTCAACGCGGATATTCGCTCAATGATATAGATAAGAGTTGGATATCTTCCGATCGTATGAGAGACTCCGATACGTTGGAGAATCGGTGGCTTGTTCTTGAAGTTTTCCTTCAAATGATCAGCTGGAATGCCACTTCGATTGGGTCCGAGATAATTGAGCATGAAGATATGGTCCATTTTCTTCCTATCTTCCCAGTGTGAGATGCCCTTAGGTTAACTTCATTGAGCTTCTTGATTTTGTTTGGAGCCCTCCAAATATGCTTTCTTACGTCTTCAATGAATGGGACTTCAATTCTGACGTTCTCCCATGGCGTCTCGACTCTAACTGTCCCTTTTGATAGACGGGGAGGAGAGTCGACTCTGAGCCTTATCATTTCGGGTAGCTCTGGGAGGGCAGAACTGTAGTTCTCGCCTTCTTAAAGTTCTTCTTCTTCAAGCAGCACCAAGTCAACTGAAGCTTGTTGTAGAAGTATCTGACGTTGGAGAGTCGAGCTTGAGCAGCTTCCTCTGGTTCTGATTCCGTCATCCACTTCTCGTTTAGGATGTAGTCATCTACGATCAGATGTGGATCGTAGGCAACTGCTTCTTGATGGACTTGGGGGAGGTTTGAGGTTGAGATCGGATTTGGATTTGTAAGAGAGAGGGTTAGTGTTTGGGATATGGTGGGAGGTGTGGTTGTTTGTTGGTGGGTTTGAGATTGTGTGGTTGGTGGGTGTGAGGACGATCCTCCAGCTTCTTGAGTCTTTGTCTGACTCAATCCACGGCCGCTCCGTGTAGTTCGTTGTCGTTTTTCCCCCTTATGACGATCCGGATCATCGGGATTCGTCATGTCTACGCTTAGTGCGGGAGCTTTCTTCTCGGCACATTGTTTGTACTGGCGGCTCTGGTTCATCTATTAACCTTTTGTAGAGACTCTCTTCAGCGGGAGATCTGGTCTCTAGGGCGAGAAGGCGTGAGATGAGGAGACGAGTGTGGTTTGTGTTAAGTTCAGTAATTTTTGTCTCAGAGGTAGATATGGTTAATTCAGGACTAGAGATTTTTTCTTTAGCATTAGATAAGTGTAATACCCGTAAAATTAATACGGGAATAATGCGCAATTAGCGTGAAAATTATTCTGTAAGTTTCGGAAAATTATGAAGTTAATTTTCGGACAAAGCGAATTTTCGGGAAATTGAACCGAAAATAAGAAAAATACTCTTTGAGTAAAATAAATAGATATGGGCCCAAATTAATTTAAAGTAGGCCCAATAAGAGATTTCCTTAAGAGAAAGGAAACGTAACTTTCCTTTTAAAGGTTTATCTCAAAAGGTGATAAGGACAAACGAAAATATCAAACGAAAGAAAACAAACGAAGAAAAGCAGAGAAGAACTAAGCAATTTCGGCTAACTTGGAAGTGAGGTAGGTGGTTTTTAACCCCTACAAACTGTTTTTAAGTTTGATTTATTTAGTTTAACGAATTTGGATGAAAGGTCATCCGAATTCATGAATTTCGGGAGCTTTGAATGATTATGTGTTGTATTTGCTGTGTTGAGATGTTAAGTTTGAGCTCAATATATGAGTTCTATGAATTCTTACATGTTTATGTGAAATCTGGAACGGATTCATGTGATGAAGTTCTGGAAAATATGAATTTCGATGAGATGAAGAAAGTTTCAGCTCATGAGAAATTCGCGGGTTGAAAAGAATTCGCGGGCCAAAAAGGTTCGTGAAGTGTGAGAGAGGAAAGAAAATCGCGGGCTGCGATAAAATTCGCGGGCCGAAAGATTTGTAAAGATGTGAGTGAGAAAAGAAGGTCGCGGGCCAAATTTTAAATTTCGCCAAATTTGAAAGGTTGAAATTCGGGCAGATTTTCGATAGTTCGCCGAAGTTTAGTTCGCGAATTATATTCGGGTCGCGAAAAGTTCTTCGCGGACTCAAATGGATTTTTTGTGTGAGTAAATGGGTTTTTCGCGGGTCAGAATTAATTTCGCGGGTCGACCACAGGGTGATTCCTGTGAGAGAAGTAGCGGGTCGGACTAAAGTTTCGCGGGTCAACTTGAATTTCGCGGGGTGATTCCTGTGAGTGAATTTCGGGTGACACGCGAACTAAATCAGACTTCGCAAATTCGATCAAATGACGCGCGAAATCCAAATTCGGGCAATACCGCTAACACTGTGAAGAGTCCCGAATTTTGACTCCAAATGTCGGGTTGACCATATGCTTTTAAGTCTGAAGTTGACCGAACTTCACGATTCGACCAGTCTAATTATTTTTGGACTTTTGTCTTAAATTAGGCCCAAATATTCAAGTAAAATTATTTTAAGTTCATTTTATCTTTAAATCAAAGTATATTCATACTTTGACTAGAATTTTCGGGTCAACCCTTATTTTAAGATACGAGAGTATTTTGGGGTATTATTTGTAAGAAATAATACGTGATATATGTGACGAATGTGATATGCATTTCACGACATGCATAAGAGAGGTGAAGGTACCGTAATGATACGGTGACACGATATTGTGTCGAATGTGAGAAGGGTAGAGTTGCCGATTTTGGCAGTCAGGTTCAGACTCGATTATGCACTTGGTGGGAGAGGGGGTTTGCGACACCCATCTACTCGGGATTGAGCCACCCGAGGTGTAAACCACCGGATATTATTTGGCTCAGGGACGGCAGACAGATGTGAGATTCCTGTCTACCCGAACTTGTGGTATAACATTCGGGGAAAAAGCCTCGGGTTGAGATTGTGTGCGGAAGGAGCGACCCGGCGCGGCCGGTGTGGGCTACCGCATGGTTGATGGTGTACTTTGCCATTGCGCGCGTGGGTGCCGAGTCTGACCTAGGGCCCTGTTGAGAATTGAGAATTGATAGATGAGATTTGTCGAGTGTGCATTATATTATATTGTGAGGAACCGGGATTGGGTGGAGTGCACGCACGTATTGCATGTTATGTAATCACCTACTGGGCAATAGCTCAGGGTTCTATCCTATTTTTGTTTGTAGGTAAGAATGAACCCGACACCGACTAGTGTCAGGGTTGAGATTCATGGCGAGCTGGCGGCGGTGACTCCACGGACTTTTGAGGGTGGCGCAGTACATGGGACGCGACCTGTGGAGTGGCATAGTGTTTGATATTGGGTTTGAAATTTTGGGGCTTCGGCCCAAAGTATTAATAGTAGATATTTTTGTAAACCCGATATAATACTATGTAGGTTAATTAAATTAAAGAAAGAAAATTTTATCGGGTCTTCCGCGTGTTCTGTTGCGGGGAAATCCGCCAATTAACTTAATTAGGAAGTAGGGTCGCCACAGGTGGTATCAGAGCTTAGGCTTTAGATTCTGAAGACTGTCCATGTACTGCCACTCAAAAGCCGGGAGAACCAGCCTCGCCTGTAAGTTAAGTGTAATACTTTGATATGATTATGTGATCTCATGTATATTTGTTACATGAATTATCTAGTATTTGGAAAATGCCAAGAGGAAGACCGAGGAACGTGTTCGTTGGAGAGTCCAGTCGGAGGGGCGAATCTGAATCCCCACCCCCGACTCGTGAGTATGACACGATAAATAGGCTGACTGAACTTATCCAAAGACAGTCAGACCAAATTCATGATTTGATAAATCACCAGAGCTCATCTGAGCACCGTCCATCCCCACAGCCTGATCGCGTAGAGATCATAGGGGAGCGATTTCGTAAGTTAAATCCACCAGTTTTCGCCGAAGCTACTAATCCTGCGGCAGCTGAGGACTGGATCGACACAATAGAAGACTTATTTATATACAGTCGTGTGCCGAACAATGAGAAGGTGTTGTGTGCCGTTTCCCTATTTCGGGGAAGCGCGCGTTTTTGGTGGAACACCATAAAGGTGTTAGAAGATCCGGCGACGATGACATGGGAACGCTTCAGGGAACTGTTTTATGATAAGTACTTCACTGCTCACGATCAGGAGCAGCGAATGTATGAATTCATGAACCTGAAACAAGGGCGAATGCCAGTTGCGGAATACATCCGCAAATTTGAAGAATTATCTCGTTTTGCACCTCATCTCGTGGCAACCAATACTCTAAAGGTGACGAGATTTCTTCGAGGGCTGAAGCCCGAATTTTATCGAGATTTAAGTGTGGCGGGAGTACGCCAATTAGAGTTCCGTCAGGACGGAGCGAGCGTTGATCGCAGAACAAGCGGAAGGAGTAGTAAGGGAAGCCCAAGAGGCAAGTAGGAAAAGAGAGAGTCAGCAACAGCAAGGAGGAAGCGGCCAAAAGCGACAATTCTTCGGCAAGGACCCGAAGAATAAAGGAAATCGACCGAGTCAACAGATGTGGCGCCCGAATGCTTATCAGAGACCGGCCAATGTTCCCAACCGACCCCCGGTACCAGCGCCCCAATGCCAACAGTGTGGACGAAATCACTTTGGCATATGCTACGGACCACGACCGGTGCAGACTCTGCAATGTTTCCGGTGCGGTGAGGCCGGACACATCGCACGGAATTGCCCGAGAGGTCAGCCTCCAGTGCAGACTCAACCGCGTAACCTCATTCGACCTCCACCTGTGCCTGCAAGAGTTTTTACTCTGACTAATGAGGAGGCGGAGGCAAACCCGAATGTAGTTACGGGTACGTTGAGTATATTTCACGTGCCCTCTTCGATCTTGATTGACTCGGGAGCCACACATTCGTTTGTATCGGCTAACTTTGTGGCCAGGGCAGGAATCTATCCCTCCCGTTCATTATGTGATTTCGTGGTATCTTTACCACATGGGGATCCAACTCGATCAAATTTGGTGGTTGAGAAATGTCCGTAAGAATTGAGGGTAGAGAGTTAGATGTGAACCTAATAGTAATCCCGATGAATGATTACGATATTATATTCGGGATGGATTGGCTTTCGAAATACGGAGCCATTATTGATTGTTCAAAAAGGGTAGTTAGGTTTCGATCGCCAGAGGGAGAGGAGTTTGAATTTTCGGGAAGAAAGAATAGAAACTCAATCCCTCGGATTTCTGCTTTAAAAGCTCAGCGACTCGTAAATACGGGTTGCGAATCGTTCCTAGTTTTTGCGGTGAATGCTGAGGAATCTTCCCAGCTTAAACTTGAGGAGGTTCCGATAGTAACGAATATTCCGATGTATTTCCCGAGGATCTTCCGGGATTACCCCCAGATCGGGAGATTAAATTTGCAATCGATCTTGTACCTGGAGCTGCCCCGATCTCTAAATCCCCGTATCGGTTAGCACCAACGAATTACGAGAATTGAAGGAGCAATTGGAAGATTTGTTGCAGAAGGGTTTTATTCAACCCAGTTTCTCACCATGGGGAGCCCCGGTTTTATTTGTGAAGAAAAAGGACGGGTCGATGAGAATGTGTATCGATTATCGTGAACTCAACAAGATCACGATTAAGAATAAATACCCATTGCCAAGGATTGACGATTTATTCGATCAACTCCAAGGAGCAACAGTATTTTCTAAGATCGACCTGCGCTCCGGTTATCATCAGCTGAAGATCCGGGAAGCGGACATTCCAAAAACCGCATTCAGTACGAGGTACGGCCACTAT
This sequence comes from Linderniella brevidens, assembly GCA_004919715.1. NCBI lineage: Eukaryota > Viridiplantae > Streptophyta > Magnoliopsida > Lamiales > Linderniaceae > Linderniella > Linderniella brevidens. Next base: position 14,050,756 of record SWDC01000148.1, read on the forward strand.
GAATTTTTGGTCATGCCTTTCGGATTGACGAATGCTCCGGCAGCCTTCATGGATTTGATGAACCGAGTATTCAAAAAATTGCTGGACCGATGTGTTATCGTCTTTATCGACGATATTCTCATTTATTCCAAGACAAAAGAAGAACATGAGGAACATTTGAGAGCGGTCCTAGGAATTCTTCGGGAGAAACAATTATTCGCCAAATTTAAAAAGTGCGAATTTTGGTTGGATCGAGTAATCTTTCTGGGGCATGTTATTTCGGGAAGCGGAATTTCAGTAGATCCCAGCAAGATAGAAGCTATAGAAAATTGGCCAAGACCAACCACTCCCACGGAGATAAGAAGTTTTCTCGGGCTAGCTGGGTATTATCGAAAGTTCATTAAGGACTTTTCCAGCATCGCCTCGACGCTCACCAATTTGACAAAGAAAAATGTTCCGTTCAAATGGACGGATGAATGTGAGCAAAGTTTCCAGGAATTAAAGAAAAGGCTAACAACTGCTCCAGTGTTAGCAATACCTTCGGGTACTGGAAATTTTTCTGTTTATAGTGATGCCTCTAAATATGGGTTGGGGTGTGTTTTAATGCAAAACGGGAAGGTGATCGCTTATGCCTCCCGACAATTAAAGCCATATGAGAAAAATTACCCCACTCATGATCTCGAACTCGCAGCCGTAGTGTTTGCTCTTAAAACATGGCGACACTATCTTTACGGAGAAAGATGCGAGATCTTCACGGATCACAAGAGTTTGAAGTACTTCTTCACCCAGAAGGAGTTAAATATGAGGCAAAGAAGATGGCTCGAGTTAGTCAAAGACTACGACTGTGTGATAAATTATCATCCAGGAAAAGCGAACGTAGTCGCAGATGCATTGAGCCGCAAAACTGTAAACACTGAATTACGCCAATTCGGAGTTGAAGTAATCAATTTCGGAGAGATTGAAGAAAAGTTGGCAGTGTTGACACTTAAGCCAACACTATTAGACCGAATCATTGAAGTACAAAAGAAAGATGAGTTGTACTTGAAGAAACAAAGAGAACAAGATAAAGAAGTCTCATCGGAATTTGAATTCCGAGAAGACGGGAGTTTACGATTTAAAAGTCGCTTATATGTGCCGGAAGATGAAGAGATTCGTCGAACTTTAATGACGGAGGCACATACGACAATATATTCGGTGCATCCCGGTGCAACGAAAATGTATCGTGATTTGCGACTAAATTATTGGTGGCCGGGAATGAAAAAGGATGTTGCTGCATTTGTACATAGATGCCTGACTTGTCAGCAGATCAAAGCAGAACATCAAAGACCGGCAGGAATGTTACAACCTTTGACGATTCCCGAGTGGAAGTGGGACCATATAACAATGGATTTTGTCGTCGGGTTGCCAAGAACGGTGAAAGGTTATGATGCAATTTGGGTGATTGTTGACAGACTGACTAAGTCCGCCCATTTCTTGCCTATTCACCAGACCTATCCCATGGAGAAGTTCGCTGAACTCTACATTCAAGAGATAGTGAGACTCCATGGAATTCCGATATCGATCATATCAGATCGAGATTCAAGATTTCTGTCCCAGTTCTGGAAAAGCTTACAGAAAGCTCTGGGAACTAAATTATCATTTAGTTCAGCTTATCATCCCCAGACTGACGGACAATCGGAAAGGACGATCCAGACACTCGAAGACATGTTGAGAGCATGTGTCTTGGATTTTCAAGGGAGTTGGAGTAAATATCTCCCGTTAATAGAATTTTCATATAACAACAGCTATCAAGCAACGATCGGAATGGCGCCTTACGAAGCCTTATACGGACGTAAATGTCGATCCCCAGTTCATTGGGATGAAATCGGCGAGAAGGCGCTATTAGGTCCCGAGATGGTACGCGAAATGACTGAAGTTGTTAAGAAAATTCGGGAGAAAATGCAAACGGCCCAAAGTCGCCAGAAGAGTTATGCAGACAAGAGGCGAAGGTCGTTAGAATTTGAAGAAGGTGATAAAGTATTTTTGAAAGTATCACCTATGAAGGGTGTCAAACGGTTCGGACAAAAAGGAAAGTTGAGTCCGAGATATATAGGACCTTTCAAAATTTTGAAAAGAGTCGGTGAAGTAGCATATCAGCTAGAATTACCGACGTCGTTAGCACAAGTCCATGACGTATTCCACGTGTCTACACTGCGAAAGTATGTGTTGGACCCGTATCATGTGCTAAGAGACAAAAGACTTCACCAACAATTGAAGCCGGACTTGAGTTACGAAGAAAAGCCGGTAGAGATTCTAATGTATGAGGTGAAGCAATTACGAAATAAGAATATTCCCCTCGTGAAGGTTTATGGCGAAACCAGATATTGGAAGAAGCCACTTGGGAGCGAGAAGACGAAATGAGAGAGAAATACCCTGAGTTGTTTCAGACAACTTAAATTTCGGGGACGAAATTTCTTTTAAGGGGGGGAGGATGTAATACCCGTAAAATTAATACGGGAATAATGCGCAATTAGCGTGAAAATTATTCTGTAAGTTTCGGAAAATTATGAAGTTAATTTTCGGACAAAGCGAATTTTCGGGAAATTGAACCGAAAATAAGAAAAATACTCTTTGAGTAAAATAAATAGATATGGGCCCAAATTAATTTAAAGTAGGCCCAATAAGAGATTTCCTTAAGAGAAAGGAAACGTAACTTTCCTTTTAAAGGTTTATCTCAAAAGGTGATAAGGACAAACGAAAATATCAAACGAAAGAAAACAAACGAAGAAAAGCAGAGAAGAACTAAGCAATTTCGGCTAACTTGGAAGTGAGGTAGGTGGTTTTTAACCCCTACAAACTGTTTTTAAGTTTGATTTATTTAGTTTAACGAATTTGGATGAAAGGTCATCCGAATTCATGAATTTCGGGAGCTTTGAATGATTATGTGTTGTATTTGCTGTGTTGAGATGTTAAGTTTGAGCTCAATATATGAGTTCTATGAATTCTTACATGTTTATGTGAAATCTGGAACGGATTCATGTGATGAAGTTCTGGAAAATATGAATTTCGATGAGATGAAGAAAGTTTCAGCTCATGAGAAATTCGCGGGTTGAAAAGAATTCGCGGGCCAAAAAGGTTCGTGAAGTGTGAGAGAGGAAAGAAAATCGCGGGCTGCGATAAAATTCGCGGGCCGAAAGATTTGTAAAGATGTGAGTGAGAAAAGAAGGTCGCGGGCCAAATTTTAAATTTCGCCAAATTTGAAAGGTTGAAATTCGGGCAGATTTTCGATAGTTCGCCGAAGTTTAGTTCGCGAATTATATTCGGGTCGCGAAAAGTTCTTCGCGGACTCAAATGGATTTTTTGTGTGAGTAAATGGGTTTTTCGCGGGTCAGAATTAATTTCGCGGGTCGACCACAGGGTGATTCCTGTGAGAGAAGTAGCGGGTCGGACTAAAGTTTCGCGGGTCAACTTGAATTTCGCGGGGTGATTCCTGTGAGTGAATTTCGGGTGACACGCGAACTAAATCAGACTTCGCAAATTCGATCAAATGACGCGCGAAATCCAAATTCGGGCAATACCGCTAACACTGTGAAGAGTCCCGAATTTTGACTCCAAATGTCGGGTTGACCATATGCTTTTAAGTCTGAAGTTGACCGAACTTCACGATTCGACCAGTCTAATTATTTTTGGACTTTTGTCTTAAATTAGGCCCAAATATTCAAGTAAAATTATTTTAAGTTCATTTTATCTTTAAATCAAAGTATATTCATACTTTGACTAGAATTTTCGGGTCAACCCTTATTTTAAGATACGAGAGTATTTTGGGGTATTATTTGTAAGAAATAATACGTGATATATGTGACGAATGTGATATGCATTTCACGACATGCATAAGAGAGGTGAAGGTACCGTAATGATACGGTGACACGATATTGTGTCGAATGTGAGAAGGGTAGAGTTGCCGATTTTGGCAGTCAGGTTCAGACTCGATTATGCACTTGGTGGGAGAGGGGGTTTGCGACACCCATCTACTCGGGATTGAGCCACCCGAGGTGTAAACCACCGGATATTATTTGGCTCAGGGACGGCAGACAGATGTGAGATTCCTGTCTACCCGAACTTGTGGTATAACATTCGGGGAAAAAGCCGTCGGGTTGAGATTGTGTGCGGAAGGAGCGACCCGGCGCGGCCGGTGTGGGCTACCGCATGGTTGATGGTGTACTTTGCCATTGCGCGCGTGGGTGCCGAGTCTGACCTAGGGCCCTGTTGAGAATTGAGAATTGATAGATGAGATTTGTCGAGTGTGCATTATATTATATTGTGAGGAACCGGGATTGGGTGGAGTGCACGCACGTATTGCATGTTATGTAATCACCTACTGGGCAATAGCTCAGGGTTCTATCCTATTTTTGTTTGTAGGTAAGAATGAACCCGACACCGACTAGTGTCAGGGTTGAGATTCATGGCGAGCTGGCGGCGGTGACTCCACGGACTTTTGAGGGTGGCGCAGTACATGGGACGCGACCTGTGGAGTGGCATAGTGTTTGATATTGGGTTTGAAATTTTGGGGCTTCGGCCCAAAGTATTAATAGTAGATATTTTTGTAAACCCGATATAATACTATGTAGGTTAATTAAATTAAAGAAAGAAAATTTTATCGGGTCTTCCGCGTGTTCTGTTGCGGGGAAATCCGCCAATTAACTTAATTAGGAAGTAGGGTCGCCACAATAAGAGAATTTCGAGATGAATTTTCTTATCTAATTGCTTTCGCTAAGAGCTAGTTTCTCTTCTAATTCCTTTGTTCGTTTCCGCTCAATTTTCATGTTAGTGTACTTAAGCTGTAACGATTCTAACATGTTTGATAATGTGGAATTAGACAATTGTACCTCTTGTGATGAAGAGGATGCTTTGTCGTCGTCGTCATCAGGCCTCCTGGATGGGTCATCTTTTGAAGCGTTGTCGAGTTATGCCATAAGTGCAAGATTTTAATCTTCAGAATCTGTGGTGTCTTCCAGCCAATGCTCTTGTTCTGCCATCAGTGCTACTCCAGGCTCTTTCTGTTTAGTGAGTTGGAATTTTTTGGAGTAGTAGTTGGCGTCCTTTTTCTTGGGTAGTTTGCATTCCCTGGAGAAGTGTCCTACCTTTCCACAATTATAACATATTTGTGGTTCTTTGACACTTTTTGATTCTGAGGACTCGGCCGGTCTTTCCCTTTGCTTGGAGCTAGATGTCCGAAGTCTATTGGCCGAAGACGAGGATTGCTTTTTGTAAAACTTTTTACTCATCATTTTAGAAATGAGAGCTAACTGTTTCTTGAACTCCTTCATATCAGGTTCGGAGTCCGAGTCAGATTCATCTTCAACTTCTGAAGAACTTGGCAGCTTGATACTTTTATCCTTTCTAGATCGACTTTGCTTTCTTTCAGAGACAAGTGCTATAGAGTCGTCGATTTACTTGCCCATTAGTTCTTTTTGAATCTCGCTTATATCTTCTTCATGTTGGGCGAGATTATCAAAGACGGCGTGGATATTCATTTCGTCCAAATCCTTGTTTTGTCGGATTTGAATGGATATTTTCTTCCACTCCGGTTGAAGAGAAGAAAGAAATCTGATGTTGACTTCCATGTTGGTCTTGAATATATCTATCTTCCTCATTTCATTGAGAAGAGTTAGATATCTTTGATAGAGTTCATAAACTGATTCCTCTGTCTTGGCTTTGAAAGAGTCATAAGCTGTTAGGATATTTGCTTTCTTTGCTTTGACTCCAACTTCGGTTCATTGCATCATCTTGTGGAGCTCGTCCCACATGGCTTTTGCACTCGATAGACTATCTATTTGCATATAGATGTCATTCGGTATTCCTTGCATTATAAAAGTCTTGGCTCCCAAGTCTGCTTTGGCTCTTAAACGCTCCCCCTTAGTATATTCACCAGGAACATTAAGTCTTCTGGTTGTAGGAATATGAGGATTGTTTGTGGCATCTCCTTCTTGGATGAGCCAGAATTGAGCTGGACCTTCTTGAAGTGACGCGATCAAATTTGTGGCTTGATCCTTCGTTTCCAAGAAGTTCAAGAGCCGGCTTCTCCATACCGTGTATTCGCCTCTTCGAAGAATTGGAATGCAGACGTCATTTCCAAGTGAGTAAGCATCCATTTTTGTTGATTGATAGGATCTTCGTGTAGGTTTGGAATAGTAATGAAAAATGCTTCACAAGTGACAAACTTAGTTAGAAATATTTGATTCGTACTTTAAACAATTTCCTTTTTGAATTTATGATCCAGTCGTGAAAGAGAAATTGTTATGTTTTCGAAAATATTTGGTAATTAAAAATTGATACTTCAAAATTTGTTAAAGAAATTTGAATTATTGATCGAAAATATTGAGTATCAAAATTGATAGTTCGGAGACAAATATTTTTCGTAAGTTTTGAAGTTCACAATTTTTGATTTCTTTTAAATGCTGTGGTTGAAATATTTTTCGACTAGTAAAGTTTTTCGATTTAAAAATATTAGGCTTTTTAATCGAAAAAGTTTTTCGAACGTTTAAGGATTTAGTTATATGTTTATCGAAAAATATTTTTCGGGAAAAAATGTTGAAAAGATGATCTTATCGAAAAATATTTTGTCGGAAAACTATATTGATCACAAAAACTCTTATCGAATAACTAGTGATAAAAAAATTACTAGTGATCGAAAAACTTTGTTGACTGTAAAATTTTTTGATGGAATATTTTTCGATCGAAAATATGTTTTGGCTAATTTTGGATCGAAAAATTTATTTGCTCGAAAAATATATTTATATATGAACCGAAAACCTAATTATTGAAATAATGTTTTTCGAGTCTTAAATTTGAGTAAAACACTCGAAAATAGTGTTTGTCATCGAAAAATTTCTCGGCTGCAAACTTGGTCGAAAAATATTTTTCGATCGAAGAACAGCTAAGTTCAATGTAACAGTGAAAATTCCAGATTCAATCGAGATATTCAATTTAGATGCTGAAATTTTTTATAATCACTCGTTTAACAGTTCTAAATATGAATTAACAAAGAATCAACCACAAACGTTTTAAGAAAATATATCGAGATTTAAGAAAATCAGATCGGACTCAAAACTTGATCGCAAATGAAAAAATCGATCTAAATCTAAAATCTGAATTAATATGATGTTTTAAGCGATTGAAATCAGTACGTAAATCAATCCTAACAAATATTCTATCACTTAATCAGCAAAATCTACAACAAAATCCGCACAATTAAGCATATTGATCAAAATGTAAGTCACGTGAGTTTTTCGAATGAAACATCTGGAAAATTATTTTGATCTGAAAATTGCGAATTCTATCCAAAATCAATCACGATTTGCTCTGATACCAATTGTTAGGTCCTGATTCATCAATCAACAAGAAATCTAAGCACGAATTCTCGGTATTCGAGTAAGAAATCTTACCATATACGATCGGTCGAATATCCGCGTTGAAGATCTTGAGAGAGGTTGTTAGCTATTCCGAGTTTCTCGAGCGTGATCTCTCGTTTAAAATATGAATTCGACACTTGTGTTTTTCTGAATAATAAATCTCTCATTAACTTTGATAGTGTACATCATATTTATACCTATATCCAAGGTATAATTACTATTAGGTCCTACACTATCAAAACTTCTAATTACGCCCATAATTACAAGGATAATGAAATAATAAAGCACAATTCTAATATTCTTTTCACAAGTGTTGCTACCTCTTGAGATGAGGTGGATGCTTTGTCGTCGTCAGACCTCCTCGTTGAGCTTGCATTGGAGGCATCGTCAAGAAATGTCATTAGAGCTAAATTGTCTTTGTCAGAATCAGTTGTGTCTTCTAGCCAGTGCTCTTGTTCGGCCATTAGATCTACTACACCTTCTTTTTGTTTAGTTAATTGAAAGTTCTTGGAGTATTAGTTGGCGTCTTTCTTCTTCGAAAATTCTCTGGTGAAGTGCCCTATCTTACCACAATTGTAGCATTTTTGTGGCTCTTTGGCATTATTGGATTCTGCGAATCGGCCGGTCTTTCTTGTGCTTAGAGGTTGAGGTCCGAAGTCGATTAGCCGATGAGGAGGATATCTTTTGGTAGAACTTTTTGGTTATCATTTTAGTAATGAGAGCTAATTGTTTCTTGAACTCTTTCATATCGGGCTCTGAATCCGATTACAATCTTCTTCTGAAGAACTCGGCAGCTTGATGCTTTTATCTTTACGAGATCGACAAGTTTTTTTTCGAAAATAGAGCTATTGAGTCTTCGATCTGTTTGCCCTTTTGTTCCTTTTGTATCTCGCTAATATCTTCCTCGTGTTGAGCGAGATTGTCGAAAATGGCGTGGATATCTATTTCGTCCAAATCCTTATTAGTAAGTTTGGTTCGTACTTTAAGCAATTTCCTCTTCGGACCTATTTTTCGGTTTAAAAAAATTGTTTTTGAGTACGAATATTATTTAGTATAAAAAGTGATACTTCAAAATTTTGTTAAAGAATTTTGAATTTATGATTTTAATCGAAAATTTTGAGTGTCGAAAATGATTATTCGAAGAAAAACATTTTTGGTAAGTTTTGAAAATTACAATTTTGATTCCATAAAAAAAATTCAGATTGGTGTAACACGTGTGTGTGTTTTAAAATTCAGTAATTGAAAAAATTTTCGAGCAGTAAGATTTTCGATTTGAACAATTACGATCGTTATAATCGAATATGATTTTCGATACTATATGTTTTTCGAATTATGTTTATCGAAAATTATTTTTCGAGTGATAAACGTTTTGCAAAAGTATCCTATCGAAAAATAGTTATCGAAAAAAATTTGTCAATCACAAAAACATTTATCGAAATATTTGTTATCGAAAAATTTAAAATGATCCAAAATCTATGTCTTTAAAAAATATTCGATAAGTTTGACTCAAATTGTTGACTAAACTTATTCAAGTGTGAAATATTCGATAGAAATATGTTTTCGCTAAGTTTTAACTCGAGAATTTAGACGATCGAAAAACTTGAGATATAAAAACTTGTAATAGTAAAACAAGTTTTTCGTGTGAAAAGTAGATATGTATCTAGCAAAAACAGTATTCGTTGAAAAAAAAATTTACGCTTAGTAATGCTCGAAAAAGATATTTATGTGTGAATCGAAAAACTTATTTATCGAAAATAAAGTTTTTCGAGTATTATTTATGAGTGAAACTCGCGAAAATAGTAAGAGTATCGAAAAACTTTTCGGCATTGAACTTATTCGAAAAAGATTTCCGAGCCAAGTTTTTCGATCGAAAAACAATGGAGAACATAACTCGAGTTCAATGTAACAGTAAAAACCCAGATTAAACTGAAAAACTCAAGTTAGACGTTGAGATTCTGGATAATCACTCGAATATGAGTTCTGAATATGAACAAATACAAGATTGACCACGTTTTACAGCAAAATGTATCGATTATGACGAAAATCAAGTCGTATTCAAAACTCAATCGCAAACAGTAAAATAGTTCTAAATCGAAAATCAGATTCCGATGTTCTATGCGATTGAAATCCGTAAGTAATTCATTCCTAACATATAATCTATCACTTTACAGCATGATCATCAACAAAATTCGCAAAATTCAGCACATAGATGAAATAACATTTCGCGCGTGTTTTTCGATCAAAAAATCGTAGATTATCAAATGTTACCTTCGATCGCATATCTCGGTTGAAGATCACGAGAGAGAAATTCTTAGAGTGAGAAAGTTTTCGTTTGTGTTTCTCTCTCTAGAATCTGAATTCTTTGCCTTGTGAATTTTCTGAAATTCTTGTGTTTTGATTTATGTGGTATACAATGTATACATACCTCTATACAATATATATTTACTAATTAGTCCTACACTAACAAAAATACAAGCTACGCCCCTAACTACAAGGATAACTAATAAACAAAGTACAATTTATAATATTCTTCACCTTTGCACCCGGAAATTTGAAAGAAATTTAACAGAACTCCCCCTAAGTTCTGAAATAAATGCAATTAACTCCCAATGTTGATGAAATTCATCACTTGACTCCTAGGACGAGCTCGAAATTCTCTGTAACACTTAGAAAGAAACACGAGAAGTCGTCATTGCAAGTACATTATTTAGGAGATAATAGCAAATATACATGTAAGCTCCCCCTCAGTAAATGCACATATAATGTTCGGCTATTTTGCATATATACACATATTCGCCACAATATGCATATGAAAATTTAACTATATATGACATAAGCAAGAATAACACATTTAATCAATTCAGCATAGATTCATGATCCCCTAATCATGCATATAAAAAATTGCGTTTACATGTATTTTCGTAAAATTTTGCATTTTGACAAATCCGTACCAATGCATGTGGTAGTGCATTTAAAAATTTGCGAAAATATTTTGGGGTCAGAATATCCCATTTTGATCATTATCACGCAAAAATTTCACGTGACACAGAATAATAATTTTGCATCAAATCATGTCACTAAACGAATATCCTAAGATCATAGTATGAGTCATTTCGACAACTCTCGCATGGTCTGCTCATAGCGCTCAATTTATTTTTATCATGGGGATGATTAGTATATATATCAGTCATATCATCACGTCAAAATTTTATCAATTAACCTGTTATTGTGGGGCATTTAATAAACTCACAAAGCGAAAGTCCATCAATTTGAATCAAAGGGACTTTGAAGGGATTATTATTTTAGGCTGACTTAGAAGGGTAAGATAATAATTTGGAATTAGTGTGCTTAAAATTCTTCCATTCCAAGGGCCCTTTTAAAAGTCATTTCTGCTCCTTTTTCTTTTTTTTTTCTTTTCCACTTGCTCAAGATGAATCTCTTCTTCTTTACAAAGCCACAGAGATTAAATATTCTTTTGTATTTGTCGGGCCGAGACCGTGCTCCTCTTGAAGGTTTTTGAAGATTATCTTTGGAGAGATTCACAGTTATGGAATTCGAACCCAAGGCCGTGCTCCTCTTCTCGTTGTCTCGATATAAGACCAAGAATATCGTTGGAGAAGCTCACTTCGAGGTGCTTCTCTTCTAGCCGTTTTGACAAGTATACGAGATTATCTAGGATAAGTTCACAGCGAGATTAATGTTTCTCTTTTATAATAATCGAGAGATTAGTTGTGCGTTAAGCATTCATCGTGTGCGTCTTCTATCTCTTTTTCTCCCCCTCTTTTTCTTGTTTGAGCAGCCTCGAAACTTATGAAGGTTGAAGGTTTGATCGGGTATCAATCGAAAAAAGGATTTTGGAGAAGGCTCAAAGGGATTACTAGAGAAAACAGTAAAGGATTCATAATTTGGCCATGTGAGGAATTTCCTCATTGCCCTTATCATATTCATGACGAACTAACACAAAGCGAGAACGAGGCCACAAAGCACAAATCAAGAACAAGCATTTGAAGTGTGACACGCTCAAGGATAATTCCTTTGAAAAAATTATTGAGGCTCTAATTCTCACAAATATGATGTGGCTTTGTGTCTAGTGAAACATACTAAGATCTTTATACAAAAGAATGTGACTTGAATTTTTAAGCAAATAACCAAGTATGTATCACAGAAATATTTTTGTGAGTAAATCAAAATGAACAAAGTCATCGTCATTCCCGTTACACTATTTTTTTTATTATTTATTTATTATTTATTATTTATTATTATATTTTTTTTTATTAGAACTAAGTGCCATATTGAAACAAAATAAAATCACGCAAGATATAACAAAGACTAGCAAGAAGCACATAGAATACAACACGAAAATATGATAGAGCATATGAAGCACATGTTATGCAAAATTGAGATTCAACATGCCTAACTTAGCGATAAGGAATTGGAATCGTTTTTCATGCAATGCATTAGTGAATAAGTCGGCAAGTTGAAACTATGTGTTAACAAAATACATATATATAATGCCTTTTCTACATGATCTTTTATAAAGTGATAGCAAATATCTATGTGTTCCATGCGTGAGTGATGAACAGGATTACAAGTTATGGCAATAGCACTTTCAGAATCACTATAAATGCGAATGTTATTAAATTCAAACCCGTAGTTGTGCAGTTACGTCCGCATCCACAGAGCTTGTGAGCAGCAACTGGTAGCCGCGATGTACTCCGCCTCGGCCGTCGAAGTTGATACGCAATTTTGCTTCTTTGAGGACCAGCAGACCAACTTATCGCCCAAGAATTGTGCTCCGCCTGACGTGCTTTTCCTGTCCATTCGACAACATGCATAGTCATCATCAGTATAGCCAATTAATCTCAAAGTGCCTTTTGGATACCATAACCCTAAGGTGGGGGTTCTTTTGAGTAAGTGTAGGATTCGCTTGGCCGCGTGCATGTGACACTCCTTCGAGTCAGCTTGAAACCGAGCGCAGAGGCAAGTGGGGAACATGATGTCGGGTCGGCTTGACGTTATGTAGAGAAGAGAGCCAATGATTCTCCGATAAGTTATGATGTTGACTGCGTTGCCGGAAAGGTCAGCATCCAATTTACAGTTTGTTGACATTGGAGTACTCATAGGTGTGCTTTTGTCTTGATTAAATCTCTTCAGAATATCTCTTATATACTTGGTTTGACTGCTGAAAATTCCATCTTCGAGCTGCTTGACTTGTAGTCCAAGGAAGAATGAGATGAACCTGAGCCGCCCGCCCAAACACGGTGCCGTGAAGAAAGCTCCCGCACGAAGAGAAGACATGATGATCCCGATGATCCGGATCGTCATGAGGGGGAGAAACGGCAAAGGACCACACGAAGCGGTCGTGGTCAGAGTCAAGAAAAACAGACAACGACTCAAGAAGTTGGAGGATCATCCACCAGCCCACCAACCACACAACCCACTACCTGCCAATAAACAAACACAACTCCCACCACATCCCACACACAAACACTACCTCCCACTCCCACAAATCCAAATCCAATCTCGACCACTAACCTCCTCCAAAATCAACCAGAAGCAGTCGTCTACGATCCACATGCGACCGTAGATGATTATATCTTAAATGAGAAGTGGCTGACGCAATGGGAACCAGAGGAAGCTGTTCAAGCCAAACTCTCCAACTTCAAGTACTTCATACAACAAGCTTCAGTTGACCTGGTGCTGCTTGAAGACGAAGAACTTCAAGAAGGCGGGAACTACAACTCCGCACTCCCTGAACTACCAGAGACGATCAGGCATCGAGTCGACTCCCCTTCCCGCTTATCAAAGGGGACCGTCAGAGTCGAGATGCCTTGGGAGAATATACGAATTGAAGTTCCGTTTATTGAAGAGGGAGCAGATATGGAGGGCTCCTAATCGCATCAAGAAGCTTAATGAGCTGAATCTACGGGGTATCTCCGATTGGGAAGATAGGAAGAAGATGGAGCACATCTTCATGCTCAAATACATTGGTCCAGATCGAAGTAGCATCCCAACGGATCAACTCAGAAAAAATTTTAGGGACAAGCCACCGATCCTGCAACTCGTGGGCATATCGCACTCGATTGGAAGTTATCCAACCCCGATCTATCACACTGAGCAAGCGGACAACAACCATACTCGAGAAGAGATTGATGAAAGCTATCTGTCGTTCCTTCCACTAAACGAAGTTTATCGTCTATTTCAAATGTACAAGAGAAAATATCAGATGCCCTCTGGTTACATCAAAATGGAAGGACCCGAAGGGTTAAAGAGATTCATGGTGCGCAGATCAAGTATCACACCTCACACGACATTCAAATTGCTGTAGAGAACAATATGAAGAAGGTCAATATGGAGTCTCCGCTCATGAAAGGCTTCCCACTCAATGACTTTCCCGAGAATCACATATTCAAGAAACTCGGCCTCGCCATAACTTATCAGAAACCAATTATCGGAAAGACGAGAGCTATGATGAAGTCTGAAATCCACAAATTTTGTGACGAGACGTTGAAGTGCGGAAGAACATAGGGAAGAGGTTGACGGAGATCACTGAAGAAACGATCTTCGAGGATCTTGGTGAAGAAGAGGCCCCTCTCCTAAATGAGCTTCTGGATGCAATAAATGAAAGATTGGAGCTGAGGAATGTTGTCCGACACTATGAGACATCATTGGGATTGAGGAAATCATTTTACGCTCGACAAGGATAAACAGAGCTGAAATGAACACAAGCACAAAGGGGAGATTGAAGAAACATATAATTGTGCTTTGTTATTTAGTTATCCTTGTAATTAGGGGCTTAAGTCGTAGTTTTGATAGTGTAGGACTAAAATAGTAAATATACCATGTAAATAGGTATAAATACAATGTACACTATCGAAATCAATATACAAGTCATTTCAGAAAAATCACAAGTATTGAATTCACATTCTAGAGAGAGAAAGGCACTCGAAAAACTTCCACTCTCTAATCGTTTTACTCTCCCGTTCTTCAAACTCGTAAATTCGACCGAAGGTAATTCTCGAGATTATTAATCGAATATCAAGAATTCATGCTTAGATCGATCGATAGTTGATCAAATAGGACCTAACACATGATTAGAGGATCATGACTTTACGCTGAATTCATTAAATGCGTTATTTGTGTTTATATCTTAAAATTTCATATGCACAATTGTGTTAATTATGTGCTAAATTGCCGAAAAGTTAAACGTGTATTTGTTGAGGGGGAGTTTACATAAAAAATTTGTTCTTAACTCCTAAATGATTTACTTGCAATCACGACTTCTAATCTTTTTCTCTAAGTATCACGTAATATTTCGAGCTCATCCGAGGAGTCATGTGTTGAATTTCATCACAATTGGGAGATAATTGCATTTATTTTAGAAATACAGGGAGCCTTATGAATTTTTTTTTGGGTGCAAAAGTAAAAGATTAAATTTATTTTCGTTAATAAGACATGATTTTTGACGAAAGCCCAAAATATTTTTTTTCGGCCCAAAGCCCTTTAACCTGACCTGATCGAAAATTATTAATATAACTTTTACGATCGAAAAACTCATTCTCATGCAAACGAAAATGATCGCAAAACTTTTCGGATTTTCAAACTCTTCAACCGACGATTTCAAAACTCTCTTAAATCCTCACTGATTTTCTGTCAAAACTCGCCGAATTTGACGCTAGAAACCAGTTTCCGGTCTTATTTCTGTTCCGAAACAAACTAATCGCGACAGTTTTTCAAAATCATTTGACGAAAACTTCAACTTCGCGACTTTTTCGACTGAAACCTCTTAAGAACTCAAAATTAATGTGTTTTGATTCGACAATTTTGATTAAAAACATGATATTTGGATTTGCAACTGATTTCTGATCATTACGAGTCCAGTTTAACTCATGATTTACCCAATATCGTCATTTACGTTCTTACGCATTTCCTGTTTGATTTCAAACTTTTTCGATCGAAAATAGCCTTATCGCAAACAGTGTCATTGAAGAACATTAGTTTTCGTTAAGTTTTATTCGATCGCAAAACTCAGCGGCGAAAACCTTATGTTTTCGGTATGTTTTTATTCGATCGTAAAACTTCGCGGCGAAAACTTTAAGTTTTTTGATTCAGTTTTATTAGGCAAAACCACGCGGCGACAACATTTTACTCGATCGCGAAATTAATCGGCGAAAAACTTTAGTTTTCGATATATTTTATTCGATCGCAAAACTCAGCAGCGAAAATCTTGAATTTTTAATAAGCTTTTATTCGATCTCAAAACTTAGCGTTCGAATAAATTTCTGCTCGAATAAAATCACGCTGAAAAGACCTAGAAAATTTTTCAAATTTTATTTGCCTAAGTCTTTCGATAACACACTTAAATACTTAGAAAAAATTTTCAAAATTTAAACATTTTCCATACACGTAAACACTGTTTGTGCCTTAAACAACAATTTAAATTGCAAAATTTAAATTTTTTCGCCATTCACAATTGCTTAATACAATTTGCATATGATTATTTCAATCTAATGAATTTTATTCATTCTTTTCAGAAATGGGTCGTCAGGAGTACTCCTACAATTACCCTTCAGACAGTTGGCTGGCCGTCCACGACAACAACTACCAACTGGACCTCGCCACTTTCCGGTGTCCTGATGAAGTGATTATATCCATCCTCAAAGGACATCCACTATGGCCAGCTCTCGTGGTTGGCGTACATTGAGAGCCACACCGATGGTGATGACGTGGTCTACAAAACCAAAATAAATCAAAAACACGTCATCATCAACAAGAATCTACTAGTCATGGTGCTTGATCTACCACATCACGAAGTTTACGACCTAGTACCAACAGATGCGGTAATCGTGGAAGACATGCTTCGAATGAGATATAAGCAACCGTTGACGAAATTGTCAAATATCCAGAACAGCGGGTTCCCACATCCATGGAGGACATTGTTCGGCATCATCAACGAATGTCTCTCCCCGAAGCACTCCGGATTCGACAAGGCCAATGAGAACATTCTCAGAATCTTCCACGGTGTCGTCTTATCGAAGAACTACGATGTGGCCCAGCTAATTTGGAACGATTTAGCGGACCAAATGCGTCAAAGGTAAACGAAGTCGAAGGAAAAATTTATGTCTTATATACGATGGTTCGCGGTTATGATCTCCCACATGATGGACGTAAATCCGGAGATCCCTCGTCTGCCACCCGTCGGAGGTTACATACCGCCGAGGCTGCGGTTCTTCCATAACCCGAAGGTATCCGATCTGGTGCTCCAACCGATGATGATCCCATTGGAGTTGTTATGCCTGGCTAATCCCACCGACGTGGCCTACAAAGACTATTGCCAAAACAACTCCATCACGGAGGCTATGGTACGGTCCGTCGATATGGCTCCAATGCCTTCCCGATACGAATCCCCGGTGGAGACACACCAGCCCGAAGCTGCGGCTTAGGAGACTGAAATACCAACCGTTGGGCGCGAAAGTGTCACCCATGAACCCACACCTCCGATGAGGAGTGCCGATTACAAAGAAGGGGCTCACGCAGACAACACATCTCTGCCCCATCTGCATCTACCTCTACACCAACGGCTTCAGTGATATCTCCTCCACCGCCATCGGTTCAGTCGACCACACATGTTCAACTGGAATTCTAGAGTCCAAAACACTTGTATACCTAGGACGAGCGTAGAGAGTGTTTTGAGTGTGTAATCGTGAACGGAGATTGAACTTGTTCCAACATCCATAGTAGTTATCATCTCAGTGATTGGATGGAAGCCCTATTGGACCCCCGACATCTTCGGAGCCAACCCACTGAAGTGGTAACTTCTGGGTTGTTAACGAATGTCTTTGGAAGCTCCAGAATCCCAAGTCCTATCATAAGCGGCACGTCAGCGATATTATCTGACGTTGTGACAGTAGAGCGCCTCCTTGGCCCCGCTCTGGTGGTACCCATGATCGTGAGGAGCAACGACTACAAGAAGCCCTTTCCACAACCATCAACTCCCTCGAAGATCGGCTGATGGAAAGGATGCTACACACCATCGAGACTTCCCGACGGGATACCGGGAAAGCACCAGTCTCAGTGGTAGCTCATTCTGAAACCCACTCCCAACCCTTATCCTCACCACCACTAACCACCACCATACACACCCCCATTCAACCCACCTTAACCACTCCAACCCAATCACCTTCCCTCATCAACCCATACACCATCCCTATAACCCGACTTCACGACATATTTATCTCTCGGCTACTAGCCCTTGAGACGAGGACCCCTGCTGAAAGAGTCTCTACCGAAGGCTAGATGAACCCGAGCCGCCCGCTGAACGCGTTGCCGCGAAGAAAGCTCCCGCACGAAGCGAATACATAACGATCCCGATGATCCGGATCGTCTTGAGGGGTAGAAATGCAAAGGACCACAAGAAGCGGCCGTGGTCATCGAGAAAAGCAATCATCGACTCGTGAAGGTGGAGGTTCATCCACCAACCAACCAACCACACAACACACTAACACCCGCCAACAAACAACCACCATATCCACCACATCCCATAGACAAACACTACCTCCAACTCCCAAAAGTCCAAACCCAATCCCGACCTCCAACATCCAAAATTAATCTGAAGCATTCATCTACGATCCACATGCAACCGTGGACGATTACATTTTAAACGAAAAGTGGCTAATGCATTGGGAACTAGAGGAAGCTGCTCACGCAAGACTTTCCAATGTCCTATGCTTCCTACAACAAGCTTCGGTAGATTTGGTGCTGCTTGAAGACGAAGAACTTCAAGAAGGCGAGAACTACAACTCTGCACTCCCTGAACTACCAGAGATGATTAGGCATCGAGTCGACACCCCTCCTCGCTTATCAAAGGGACTGTCAGAATCGAGATGTCTTGGGAGAACGTACAAATTGATGTTTCGTACATTGAAGACATAAGGAAGCAGATTTGGAGGTCTCCAAACCGGATCAAGAAGATAGATGAGCTAAATTTACGAGGCATATCCCACTGGGAAGAAAGAAAGAAGATGGAGCACATCTTCATGTTGACCTACCTCTATCCGAATCGAAGTGCCGTCCCAACGGATTTGCTTAGAAAATTTCCGGGACAAGCCACCGATCCTCCAACTCGTAGGTGTATCGCACACGATTGGAAGCTACCCAACCCCGATTTACCAGATCGAGCGAGCGAATAACAACCACACTCGAGGGGAGATAAACTAAAGTTACCTGTCATTCCTTCCACCAGACGAGGTATATCGTCTGTTCCGAATGTACAAGAAAACATACCAGACACCTACTGGTTATATCAAGAAGGAAGGACTCGAGGGGTTGAAGAGATTCATGGTGCGGCAGATCAGGTTCCACACCACACACGACCTTCAAATCGCCGTAGAAAACAAAATAAAGAAGGTCAACATGGAGTCGCCGCTCATGAAAGGCTTCCCGCTCGACGACTTCCCAGAGAATTACATCTTCAAGAAGCCATGCCTAGCCATCACATATCCGAATCCAATTATTTGGAAAGACGAGAGCGATGACGGAGTCTGAAGTTCATAAATTCTGTGACGGGACGTTGAAGCTCGTGAGGAAGAATATCGAGAAGAGGTTGGCGGAGATCACTGAAGAAACGATCTTCGAGGACCTTGGAGAAGAAGAGGCCCCGCTCCTGAATGAGCTTCTGGATGCTATAAATGAAAGACTGGAGCTAAGGAATGTTGTCCGACACTACGAGACAACATTGTGATTGAGGAGATCCTTCTACACCCGACAAGGATAAACGGAGCTGAAAAGAAAACAAGCACAAAGGGGGAGATTGAAGAAACGTAGAAATTGTGCTTTGTTAATTAATTATCCTTGTAATTAGGGGGGTAGCTCGTGTTTTTGTTAGGGTATGACTATTTTTTAAATATACCATGTACACAAAAAAATCGAAACAAAAGTTATTTTCAGAAAATACAAAACATAGAATTCACATTCTAGAGAGAGAAACACAATCGAAAACTTCCACTCTCTAATCGTTTCTCTATACCGATCTTCAAACTTGATATTCGACCAAATGTAACTTTCGAGAATTCTTATTCGAATATCTAGAGTTCATGCTTAGATCGATCGTTAGTTGATTAATTATGACCTAAGATCTTGATTTCCCATCACGTGTATGGAGGAACCAGAATCTAGATACCACACATGATGGATCTGCATAGAAAAGTTTAGAGAGACTTATGTACCCACTTATAAATGGGTCCTCTCGGATTAGCAGATTTAGTGGTCAAAGTTCGTTCACTTATGGTTCCTAAAAAAAATGTTATTTTTATGTACCCAAACCAACTTAGAGGTAGTTGGTTTGGGTGTTACCTCTTTAGGCAATTGAGCCTTTTTTGCTTTTGTTAGCCTAGATAATGTTTTAGTAACCCATTGCCGCTGAACCTTACATGGTAAATTAATTTCAGTTCGGACAAATGTCAGTCAGTCTTAGTCGAAGAGAATATCTTTTCTCTAGCTAGTCTCTAAGGTGTTTGGCTGAGTGAACTTGGACTGGAGACCTTAGGTGAGAGCAAGAGTGAATCGAGCTATAAGCTTGCTTAATTGTTGGATCTTGTCTCCTACGAGACTTAAGACTCGCATTTGTCTTAGAATGATTGTTTTTATTTTTGGAAGTGGAGCCGATTTCAAAATTTGTGCTGTTAAAATTGATAGATTTTAAAGCATAGTTTGAAGCAACAACATGCAAATTAGAAACATCTCTCTTTTTACGAGTGTCTTTATTTTTCGGTACACAAGAAAATTTTAAAAATGAGTCATTTCCATCAATATTTTTCTTCTTTATTTCAAAGCTAGACACTGTCTCCTTAGTATGCTTAGTCTCTTTAACCACTCTACTTGTGGATGTAGTAGAAAAAAAATTAGTAATAGACTTTTCGCTTTCGAAGCATTTAAAGACGCTTTTTCTCCCTTGAAACTTTTTAGAGAAAATTTTTCTTTTGAATTATTTTGTAAAATAAAGGGAGAATTACTCTTAAATTTGGGCTTGCATCGACTAAAGGTTTTTCTTTTAAAATTAAATCAGGAGAAGATTTTAAAACATTAGTTAAAATTGAGGAATTTTTAGATGTCAAATCTCCAATAAAAGTGCATTCTTTTCTGCTTCAAAATTATTTTGTTCTGATTCTAAGGAGGACTTTAAATCAGCTATTTTCTTAATAATAGCATAATATGACAGAAAGTAGAATTTTTAGAATGATCAGAATTTTCTTCTTCGCCTTTAGGGATTTTTTCTAAAGGATATAATGAATTGTGGTCACTAGACATGTTTATCTCCCGTGTCTTGTAACTATTATTCAAATCAGTGTAATCAAAAGGGATGTCAGTCCTAGTTTTGGCTTTTCTTTTGAGTTCTCTTAGACATTTATTTATGAAGAGTTAGTAGTCATTAAAGAAGTTAATCCTAAACTCATGTACTTGATATCATATAATTGTTTTACGTTAACCGTTTTCAAGTTACAAGAATTATTAAAACCTAAGCCTTCAACAGGATTATAAAATTCTATATCATGTGGCTGATTTAGAAAAATCGTCTGATCCGTTTGTCCCCTTTTTGTTAAAAGATCATCTAAAGTCTTAATCTTAGAGTAAAGCTTCTTACGCTCATCAGAGATTTCTTTATAATTTTTTCTATAAATTTCTAAATCTCTCTGACTATCGGTAAAAGTTTTACTAAGGTCGTTAATCTTAGTCTCAGATGTAGCTATCCTAGATTCAAGACTAGTTATAGTTTCCTTAGCATTAGATAAGAGAATTTCTAACTGAACTTTCTTATCTAATTGCATTTGGAAATTATTTTCGCTAAGTGGTAGTCGCTCCTCTAACTCTTTTGAACTTTTCCGCTCACTTTTCATGTTAGGATATTTAATTTGTAAAGATTCTAACATGTTTAATAATGTAGATTCATGCGTAGTTACCTCCTGAGATGAGGTTGATGCTTCGTCGTCGTCAAACCGCTTTTTCGAGTTTGCGTCTGAGGTCTCTTCAAGAAATGCCATGAGAGCTAAGTTTCCCGTTTCAGAATCTGTGGTGTCTTCTAGTCAGTGCTCTTGTTCAGTCATTAGAGCTACTCCAGCTTCCTTTTGTTTAGTTAATTGAAATTTCTTGAAGTAGTAGTTTGTGTCTTTCTTCTTTGGAAGTCTGCATTCCCTGGCGAAGTGACTCGTTTTGCCACAATTGTAGCATTTTAGTGGCTCCTTGGCATTCTTGAATTATGAGGTCTCAGCTGGCCTCTCCTTGTGCTTAGAACTTAAGCTCCAAAGTCGATTAGCTGAGGAGAAGGACTTCTTTTTGTAGAACTTTTTGCTCATCATTTTTATAATGAGAGCCTACTACTTCTTGAAGTCTTTCATGGCAGGCACAAAATCCGAGTCTGGGTGGTCTTCTTCTTCTGAACAACTCGGCATTTTGACACTCTTGTCTTTGCGAGATCGACTAGTTTTTCTTTCCGAAACAAGAGCTATTGAGTCTTCGATCTGTTTGCCCTTCTATTCCTTTTGAATCTCGCTGATATCTTCCCCGTGTTGAGCGAGATTGTCGAAAATAGCATGGATATCTATCTCATCCAAATTTTGTTTTGACGGATTTGCATGGATATTTTCTTCCACTCCGGATGAAGAGATGATAGAAATCGGATGTTTAGCTCAAAATTTGTCTTCAAGATTTCTATTTTCCTCATCTCGTTCAGAAGAGTCAGATAGCGTTGATCGTATAGATTTCCACCGTCTTAGCGTTAAAAGAGTCATAGGTTGTGAGTATGTTTGATTTCTTCGCCTTTACTCCGACTTCGGTCCGTTGCATCATTTTGTGGAGCTCATCCCTCATTGCCTTAGCACTTGACAGACTATCTAGTTGCATATTGATGTCATTGGGGATGCCTTGCATCAGGAAAGTTTTAGCTCCTAGATCAGCCTTAGCTCTTAGTCTCTCCCCCTTAGAGTATTCACTAGGAATTTTAAGTCTTCTAGTGGCTGGAATGGGAGGATTATTCGTGGCATCACCTTCTTGGATAAGCCAGAATTGAGCGGGTCCTTCTTCGAGAGAAGCTATTAGATTTGCAGCTTGAACATTCGTCTCCAAGAAATTCGTAAAACGGCTTCTCAACACGGTATATTCGCCTCTTCTGAGAATTTGAGGACGAACATTGTTTCCAAGAGAGTAAGCATCCATTGTCGTAGGATCTCGTGAAAGTTTGGATTTGAGTTGGTAAGAGTTCTTCACAAGTGACAAATTTGTTAGTAATGTTTGGTTCGTACTTTGAACAATTTCTTTTTTATGGCCTATATTTAGTTCCTAAAGATTTTGATACGTAAGAAAAATATTTAGCACAAAAATTAACACTTCAAAATTTTGTTAAAGGAATTTGAATTTTTGATTTTAATCGAAAATTTTGAGTATCGAAAATGATTATGTGAAGTGAAATATTTTTCGTAAGTTTTGAAAATGACGATTTTGAAAATGACGATTTTAATCGAAAGAGCGACGTAAACTTCTTTTAACACCTTTGAGAAAGACGGTTTTAACATCCATTTGATAGACTTTGAAGTCTTTATGAGTCGCGTATGCTAGAAATAGTCGAATTGCTTCGATACGTGCAACCGGAGCATACGTCTCATCGTAGTCAATTCCTTCTTGTTGATTGTACCCCTTGGCTACGAGTCGTGCTTTATTCCTGATT
Source organism: Linderniella brevidens (assembly GCA_004919715.1). Classification (NCBI taxonomy): domain Eukaryota; kingdom Viridiplantae; phylum Streptophyta; class Magnoliopsida; order Lamiales; family Linderniaceae; genus Linderniella; species Linderniella brevidens. The sequence continues at coordinate 14,073,841 of SWDC01000148.1, forward strand.
ACTTCACTGTTCTCGTTCTTCTTATTCTTGAAAACCCATTTAGTTCCAATTATTGTTTTGCCTTGCGGTCGAGGAACTAATGTCCAAACTCGTAGACGCTCAAATTGGTTGAGTTCATCTTGCATCGCGATTACCCAATCCGGGTCTTTAAGAGCTTCGGCTACCTTGGTTGGTTAGTTTTGGCTTATGAAACATTCTAATAATCCGCTTTGTGTAGACGTCCTAGTGCATAATCCACTTAAAGGATTACCGATTATTTGGTTAATAGGATGAGCTCGAGTCTATTTGCGTTCATGAGGAAGAACCGAAGTAGATCCTTCGTTGATTTGTAGAACGAGACATCCTGAATTGATGGGCTGAACATTCGTAGTGGAACATCAGAAGTAGGAGAATCTGTAACATTTGTCGGAGTTTGAGGATTAGGAGTCTCAATTTGAATTTCTTTCATTGAGGGAGAAGGAGCACTGCTAGGTATAGAATGAGAAGAAGCAGGCATTTGAGACTCGTTCCGATAAAAATGTTCAAATAGAAAGTCCAAATCTTCTAGGTCAGCGGGAATTGCTTCTCTTGACTTTGAGGTAGAAGTTGTCGAAAGTCGTTGACCTTGTGCCAACACGCCTATAAGCTCGGGTTCTGAACTGTTTTGTTCAGAATCCAAATTTGTCATTTCTTGAAAGGTGACGTTGTATCTTTCAAGAATAGTACGGGAGACTTGAGGTAGACGCGATATGATTTAGAAGTAGAAGAATATCCAACAAAGATGGCTTCAAATGCTTTGAGATCGAACTTGCTTCGATGCTCCTGATCATTGGCCACAAAACATTTGCAACCGAATACTTTGCAGAATGAGATATTCGGGATTCTTTGATTAATTATCTCATACGGCGTCTTTTCAAAGCGTTTGTAAATAATCGTCCGATTTTGCGTAAAGCACGCGGTACTCACTGCTTCAACCCATAGAAAGTGAGGGAGACCAGAATGGATCAACATTGTTCTTGCAGCTTCAACAAGAGTCCGTTTCTTCCGTTCTACAACGCCATTCTGTTGAGGCGTTTTAGCGGCTGAAAATTCTTGAATAATTCCAAGTGACTGATAATAGTTGTTGAGACATTGATTCTTGAATTCAGTTCCGTTATCAGTCCGGATTACTTGGATTTTCTTTTGCAAGAGATTCTAAGTCGTATTAACAAAGCTTATTATCATGTCTCCATTCTCATCTCCGTTGATACTTTGTGTACGCATTGGTCCATAAAGGTCCATGTGAAGTAATTACAAGGGTCGAAATGTTGAAGCAATTTGCTTGATTTTATGTGATGCTAGCTTCATTTTTCCCATTTGACAAGGCGAACAGTGATGCTCTTTATGGGGAGAGATTATTGGTAGATCGTTGACCAACTTTTTAACAAAGAGTTTGTGAAGAGCTTTGTGATTTAGATGAGACAAGCGTTGATGCCATAAGTTGTTCCTCTTGATTGTAGTCTGTGAGATGAGGCAAACAGCTGTCGAAAGTCGAACTGTTGTCAGATTGATAGTGTAGAGATTTGATCTTCGTGATCCTATTAGAAGTTCTTGATTCTGACTATTTAAAATTCTGCACTGATCAGCTAGAAACACCACTTGAAATCCTTTGTCGCAGAATTTTCCTATGCTAAACAAATTGTGTTTAAGACCTTGGACGTAAGAGATATCTTTGATCGTCAGATTCTGCAGTAGAATATCTCCAAAGCCTAGTATTGGAGCTGAATCGTTGTTACCGAATCTGACTTCTCCGTTGTAACGGTCTTGGTAGTTGCTCAACAATTCTTGATTTCTCGTCATGTGTGTGGAGCAACCAAAATCTAAATACCACACATGATGGATCTGCATAAAAAATTTTAGATAGACTTAGGTACCCACTTAGTAATGGGTCATCTCGGATTAACAGATTTGATAGGTAAGGTTTGTTCATTTTTGGTTCCTAAATCATTTATGTTTTTAGGTACCCAAACCAACTTGGTATTAGTTGGTTTAAGTGGTACCTCTTTAGGCAATTTGGCCTTTTGGGCTTGCGTTGGCCTAGATGGTGTCTTGGGAATCCATAGAGGTTGAACCTTACATGGGAGGTTAATTTCAGCGCGGACAAATGTCTTATTAGTCTTAGTGCATGAGAAAATCTTTTCTCTAACTAGTCTCTTAAGGTGTTTGGCTGAGTGTACTTTGATCGGATACCTTAAATGAGGACAAGAATGTATAGAGCTATAAGCTTTCTTTATAGTTGGATCTTGTTTCCTACGAGACTTAAGACTTGCATTTGTCTTAGAATGATGGTTTATATTTATACAAGTAGAGCCGAATTCAAAATTTGTGCTTTCAAAATTAATAGGCTTTAACATATAAGTGGAAGCAACAATATTAAAGTTTGAAACGGCTATCTTCTTGCGAGTGTCTATAGTTTTTGATACAGAAGAAAATTTTGAAAATAAGACATTTCTATCATGTTTCTTCTGAAATTCTATCCTAGGGACTCTTTCCTTTGCATGCTTCATTTCTTTTTCTACTCTACCTGTGGATGGAGTAGAAAAAGAGTTATAAATTTTTTTTTTTCCTTTTTGAAGCATTTAAGGATTCTTTTCCTCCCTTTACGATTTTTAAAGAAGATTTATCTTCTTTTAAAATACTTTGAAAAACAATGGGAGGTGTTTTCATAGATGTAATTTTGTCCTTAATTAATGATTTTTCTTTCAAAGTAAAATATGGACAAGTTTTTAAAGTAGAGGAAGTTTTTAGATTAGAAATCTCCAGTAAAAGCTCATTCTTTTCAGCTTTGAAATTCTTTCTTTCTGTTTCTAAGGACGCATTTAAATCAGCTAAAACTAAGCCTAAGCCTTCTCTAAGATTATAAAATTCTATATTATGAGGTTGATTTAGAATGAAAGTTTGATCCATTTGACCCCTTTTCGTTAGAAGATCATATAAAGTTTTAATCCTTGAGTAAAGTTTCTTACGTTCGTCAGAGATTTCTTTGAAATTATTTTTAGAAATTTCTAAATCTCTCTGACAATCGATAAGAGTCGTATAATGGTCATTGACTTTTGTCTCAGAGGTAGCTATGGTTAATTCAAGACTAGATATTTTTTCCTTAGCGTTAGTTAAGAGAATTTCAAGATGAATTTTCTTATCTAATTGCTTTTGGAAATTGTTTTCACTAAGAGCTAGTCTCTCTTCTAATTCATTTGTTCCTTTCCGCTCATTTTTCATGTTGGAGTACTTAATCTGTAATAATTCTAACATGTTTAATAATGTGGAATTAGACATTATTACCTCTTGTGAAAAAGAGGATGCTTTATCGTCGTCGTCATCAGGCCTTCTTGAAGAGTTATCATTTGAGGCGTTGTCGAGGTATGCCATTAGAGCGAGATTTTCGTCTTCAGAATCTGTGGTGTCTTCCAGCCAATGCTCTAGTTCGGCCATCAGTGCTACTCCAGCCTCTTTTTGTTTAGTGAGTTCGAATTTTTTGGAGTAGTAGTTGGCGTCCTTTTTCTTGGGTAGTTTGCATTCCCTGGAGAAGTGCCCTATCTTTCCACCATTATAGCATTTTTGTGGTTCTTTGGTGTTTTTAGATTCTGAGGACTCGGCCGGTCTTTCCTTGTGCTTGGAGCTTGATGTCCAAAGTCTATTGGCCGAAGAGGATTTTTTTTATAAAACTTTTTGCTTATCATTTTAGAAATGAGAGCCAACTGTTTCTTGAACCCCTTCATATCGGGTTCGGAGTCCGATTCAGATTCGTCTTCATCTTCTGAAGAACTTGGCAACTTGATGCTTTTATCTTTGCGAGATCGACTCGTTTTTCTTTCAGAAACAAGAGCTATAGAATGGTTGATCTGCTTGCCCTTAAGTTCTTTTTGTACCTCTCTTATATCTTCTTCGTGTTGGGCGAGATTATCAAAGACGGCGTGGATATCCATTTCGAGGGTTGGCCTATTGTTGGCTCCGAAGAAATCGAGGGTCCAATAGGACTTTTACCCAATCCTTGAGATGATACGATAGGTATCACCTCTATGGGTGTTGAGACAAATTAAATTTGAATCTGTTCAGTGGGCTGATCATCCGTTTATGGAAGTGTTGGCACCGAAGCTTGTATGGGTGAAGGTACTACAGACGGGGCCGAGATTTGTTGTCGGCGAGGGCCCCTTCGTTGGAGTCTGTGTGTTTCATCGGAGTCGGTTGCCTCAGGAGAGATATCTTGTGGGACACCTTCGGGTTCAATCTCCTGAGGCATGACTTCGGGCTCTGTTGATGCCACCAATTGTTCCCTTTGAGAAGGTGCCGGGGCTGGATCCATGGCACATACCATCGCCTCCGTGATGGAGTTGTTCTTGCAGTAATCTTGGTAGGCCTCTTTAGTTGGATCAGCTAAACGGAACAGCTCCAATGGGATCAGCATTGATTGGAGTGCTAGATCGGCAGCCTTCGGGTTGTGGAAGAATCGAAGGCGTGGCGGGGTGTAGTCTACAATCGGTGGTAGTTTCGTGATCTCTGGATGGACTTCCATGAAATGCGAGATCATTACCGGGAACCACCGGACATACGGAAGAGATCTGGCCTTCGACTTTGTCTCCCTCTGACGCATCTGGTCGGCGAGATCGTTCCAGATCAGCTGGGCCACGTCATATCTTTTGGAGAAGAACACTCCGTGAAAAATGCGCAGAATGTTTCCATTCGCCTTGCCGAAGTCGGAGTGTTTTGGGGAGAGGCATTTGTTTATGATGTCGAACATTGTCTTCCACGGATGAGGAATCCCGCTATTTTGAAAGTTCGCTAGTTTAGTTAGCGGCGGTTTGTATCCCATCTGGAGCATGTCTTCTACGATCTCTGCATCCGTTGGTAGTCGGTCGTATTCATCGTAGTGCGGGAGATCGAGCACCATGGCCATTAGATTTTTCGTCAGGGCGATGTGTCTTGTATTGAGCTTTGTCATATAATCCACGATGTCGCCGTTGAGGAAGCTCTGCATGCATCCCCAGAATTGCTGGAGATAGACCATTGGTACGGTGGCCGTCATGGTCAGAGTTGGCCATAAAGGCTGTCTTTTGAGGATGGATAGTATGACGTCATCCGGACACCGAAACATTGTTAAATCCAGTTGGAATTTGTTGTCTTGGATTGTCATATAACTTCCAGAGGAGTAAATATGAGGGTAGTTTGTAGTTGCCATATCTGCAAAAATAATATTATGTTCATTAGTCGAGAAAGTTTCACGAATGAATGAATTTGATTAAGAATGGATGGAGAGTAGAATTGTATATTTAAAGACTTATCGCGGAAGACTTAGTGAAAATTTGAGAAATTTGTAGAATTAACTAAGTCTTAGAAGCGTGTTTTTATTCGAGTAACAATTTATTCTTTTTTTTTTTTAAATTTGCGATCAATCCGAGTAACAATTTAAGTCTGGAAAAATTTCTAAGTCTTTTGCAGCGTGTTTTTATTCGAGTAAAGATTTATTCGATTGTGGCGTTTTGCGATCGAATAAAAATGTGTCGAATAATTCAAGTTTTCGGTGATGACTTATACGATCGAATAAAATGTTATCCAAAACAGTAGTTTTTCGCTGATTAAGTTTTTGATCGAATAAAAAATTGTCGAAAAACTTAAGTTTTTCGCCGGTTAGTTTTGCGATCGAATAAAATAAAATCGAAAAAATAAGTTTTTCGCCGCGTAGTTTTGCGATCGATTAAAAATATGTCTAAACCAAAAGGTTTTCGACACTGAGTTTTGTGATCGAATACAATTTAAATGAAAACTAAAGTTCTTCGATGACACTGTTTGCGACACAAACTTTTTCGATCGAAAATTTTTAAATCAAACAGTAAATACGTAAAACATAATCTTCGATTTCTGGGTAAATCATGGGTTTATCTGCATTCGAAATGTTCAGAGAACAGTGGCGAAACCGAATATCATGATTTTAATCCAAAAGATTGAGTGTAAAAACTTTGATTTGAAGCTCGAAAAATCAGTTTTCGTCGAAAAAATAAACATGAACTTTCTTCAAACAAATTTCGTGAAAATGCTTGATAATCGGATGTTTTTGAACAGAAAATGAATCGGAAAACGTTTCTACCTTCGAAATCCGCACGTTTAATCTAAAAATTCTGAGAAATGCGAAATTCAGATTGAAATGCCGAAGTCGGTTCGAAGATGTTCTTAGAAGATGAAAAGTTTTTCGATTGGGAATTGTAGCATGTGAGAGAGTTTTTCGAGTGATAAAGTGATATTAAAGTCGGTTCGAAGATGTTCTTGGAAGCGTCGTCGAGGTATGCCATAAGTGCAAGATTTTCGTCTTCAAAATCTGTGGTATCTTCCAGCCAATGCTCTTGTTCTTCCATCAGTGCTACTCCAGCCTCTTTCTGTTTAGTGAGTTGGAATTTTTTGTAGTAGTTGGCATCCGTTTTCTTAGGTAGTTTGCATTCTCTGGAGAAGTGTCCTACCTTTCCACAATTATAGCATTTTTGTGGTTCTTTGACACTTTTAGATTTTGAGGACTCGGCCGGTCTTTCCCTTTGCTTGGAGCTAGATGTCCGAAGTCTATTGGCCGAAGATGAATATTTCTTTTTCTAAAAGTTTTTCCTCATCATTTTAGAAATGAGAGCTAACTGTTTCTTGAACTCTTTCATATCAGGTTCGGAGTCCGAGTTAGATTTTTCTTCACCTTCTGAAGAACTTGGTAGCTTGATACTTTTATCCTTTCGAGATCGACTTTGCTTTCTTTCAGAGATAAGTGCTATAGAGTCGTCGATCTGCTTGCCCTTTAGTTCTTTTTGGATCTTGCTTATATCTTCTTCATGTTGGGCAAGATTATCAAAGTCGGCGTGGATATCCATTTCGTCCAAATCCTTATTTTGTCGGATTTGAATGAATATTTTCTTCCATTCTGGTTAAAGAGAAGAAAGAGATCTGATGTTGACCTCCATGTTGGTCTTGAATATATCTACCTTCCTTATTTCATTGAGAAGAGTTAGATATCTTTGATAGAGTTCATAAACTGATTCCTCCGTCTTGGCGTTAGGATATTTGCTTTCTTTGCTTTGACTCCAACTTCAGTTCGTTGCATCATCTTGTGGAGCTCGTCCCTTATGGCTTTTGCGCTCGATAGACTATCTATTTGCATATATATGTCATTCGGTATTCCTTGCATTAGGAAAGTCTTGGCTCCCAAGTCTGCTTTGGCTTTTAAACGCTCCCCCTCGGTATATTCACCAGGAACTTTAAGTCTTCTGGTTGCACGAATAGGAGGATTGTTTGTGGCATCTCCTTCTTGGATGAGCCAGAATTGAGCTGGACCTTCTTGAAGTGACGCGATCAAATTTGAGGCTTGATCTTTCGTTTCCAAGAAGTTCAAGAATCGGCTTCTCCATACCGTGTATTCACCTCTTCGAAGAATTGGAGGGCGGACGTCATTTCCATTTTTGAGTAAGCATCCATTTTTGTTGATTGATAGGATCTTCGTGAAGGTTTGGAATAGTAATGAAAAATGCTTCACAAGTGATAAAGATATTTAGAAATATTTGATTCGTACTTAAACAACTTCCTTTTTGAACCTATGATCCGTTCGTGAAAGAGAAATTGTAATGTATTTTGAAAATATTTGGTAATTAAAAATTTAAACTTCAAGATTCTTTAAAGAAATTTGAATTAGTGATCGAAAATATTAAGTATCAAAATTGATAGTTCGGAGACATATATTTTGCGTAAATTTTGAAGTTCACAATTTTTTATTTCTTTTAAATGATGTGGTCGAAATGTTTTTCGAGCAGTAAAGCTTTTCGATTTAAAAATATTACGCTTTTTAATCGAAAAAGTTTTTCGTACGTTTAAGGATTTAGTTATATGTTTATCGAAGAATATTTTTCGAAAAAATGGTGAAAAGATGTCTTATCGAAAAATATTTTGTCGAAAAACTATGTTGATCATAAAAACTCTTATCGAATAACTTGTGATCGAAAAATTACTAGTGATCGAAAAACTTTGTTTTTAGTTTGACTCAAATTGTTGACTGTAAAATTTTTCGATGGAATATTTTTCGATCGAAAATTTGTTTTGGCTAATTTTGGATCGAAAAATTTATTCGCTCGAAAAATATATTTATAAATGAACCGAAAAACTAATTATTGAAATAATGTTTTTCGAGTCTTAAATTTGAGTAAAACACTCGAAAATAGTGTTTGTCGTCGAAAATTTTCTCGGCCGCAAACTTTGTCGAAAAATATTTTTCGATTCATGTTTTTTTTCGATCGAAGAACTTGATCGAAGAACAGTTAAGTTCAATGTAACAGTGAAATTTCCAGATTCAATCGAAATGTTCAATTTAGACGCGGAAATTCTGGATAATCACTCGTTTAACAGTTTTAAATATGATCAAACACAGAATCAACCACGTTTAATAGCAAAATATATCGAGATTTAAGAAAATCAGATTGGACTCAAAACTTGATCGCAAATGCTAAAATCAATCTAGATCAAAAATCTGAATTATTATTATGTTCTAAGCGATTGAAATCAGTACGTAAATCAATCCTAACATATAATCTATCACTTAATCAGCAAAATCAATAACAAAATTCGTACAATTAAGTATATTGATCAAAATATAAGTCACGTGAGTTGTTCGATCGAAAAATCTGGAAAATTATTTTGATCTGAAAATTGGGAATTCTGTCCAAAATCAATCATGATTTGCTCTGATACCAATTGTTAGGACCTGATTCAACAATCAACATGCAATCTAAGAACGAATTCTCGGTATTCGAGTAAGAAATCTTACGATATCGATAGGTCGAATATCCGCGTTGAAGATCTTGAGAGGTTGTTAGCTTTTTCCGAGTTTCTCGAGCGTGATCTCTCGTTTAAAGTATGAATTCGAAACTTATTATTTTCTGAATTATCAAACTCTTATTAACATTGATAGTGTACATCATATTTTTACCTATATTTAAGGTATAATTACACTTAAGTCCTACACTATCAAAAACCTCTAATTACGCCCTTAATTACAAGGATAATAAAATAATAAAGCACAATTCTAATATACTCTTCACAAAAATTGAGCGGGACCTTCTTCAAGAGAAGTTATCAAATTTGTAGCTTGCTCTTTTGTTTCCAAGAAGTTCATGAATCGGCTTCTCCATACGGTGTATTCGCCTCTTCGTAGAATTGGAGGGCGGACGTCGTTTTCGAGCGAGTAAGCATCCATTTGTAGTTGATTGGTTGGATCTTCGTGAAAGTTTGGAATTGTAATGAAAAGTGCTTCACAAGTGACAAACTTCGTTAGTAATGTTTGATTCGTACTTTAAACAATTTCCCTTTCGTACCTATTTTTCGGTTGTTAAAGAGAAATTATTTTGATTTCGAAAAAATATTTGATATGAGAATTGATACTTCAAAATTTGCTAAAGAATTTTGATTTTTCGATCGAAAATTTTGAGTATCGTAGAAGATAATTTGGAGACAAATATTTTTCGTAAGTTTTGAAAATTACTAAATTTTATTTCTTTCAAAATAGTGTAAAATGTGTGTGTGTTTGAGCAGTGACCGAAAAGTTTTTCGAACAATAAATATTTCGATAAAAAAAAATTCGAACCTATGATCGAAAAACATTTTCGATTGTATAAGTTTTTCGTTGTATTTATCGAAAATTATTTTTCGAACGTAAGAGTTTTGCAGAGTAAATTTCCTGTCGAAAAATAGTTTGTCGAATAATTGTTGATCTCAAAAACTTTTATCGAAAAATTTTTAATCGAAAAATTAAGAGTGATCGGAAAATTTTGTTAAGTTTGACTCAGTTTTTTTTCGAGTGTGAATTATTCGATCGAAATATGTTTTCGCTAATTTTTTTTTACTCGCAAATTTAGATGATCGAAAATCTTGAGATCGAAAACTTGTTTTACTATTACAAGTTTTTCGAGTCGAAATTAGATATTTATTTAGCGAAAACAGTATCCGTCGAAAAAAAACACGCTTTATTACGCTCGAAAAAGATATTTATATATGAATCGAAAAACTAATTATCAAAATAATGTTTTTCGAGTCTTATATTTGAGTAAAACACACGAGAGTGTATGTCATCGAAAAATTTCTCGGCTGCAAACTTATTCGAAAATTAATTTTCGAGCCAAGTTTTTCGATCGAAAATCCGATCGAAGAACAACAAAGTTCAATGAAAATTCCAGATTCAACCAAGATGTTCAAGTTAGGTGATGAAATTCTGGATAATCACTCGTTTCTTCGTTCTTAATATGAGCAAACACAAGATTAACCATGTTTTACAGCAAAATATATCAATACGAAAATCAAATCAAAATCAAAAGTTAATCGCAAACGCAAATATCGATCTAAATCGAAAATCTGAATTAATATGACGTTCGAAGCGATTGAAATCAGTACGTAATCATTCCTAACATATAATCTATCACTTAATCAGCAAGATCGTCAACAAAATTCGCAAACATAAAGCATATTGATCAAAATACAAGTCACGTAAGTTTTTCTATCGAAAAATCTGGAAAATTATTGTGATCTTAAAATCGCGAATTCAATGCAAAATCAATCAAGATCTGATATGATACCAATTGTTAGGTCCTATTTTATCAACTACCGATCGATCTAAGCAGGAATTCTAGATATTCGAATGATAAATCTCACAATATACCTTTGGTCGAATATCTTCGTTGAAGATCTTTGAGAGAGAGAGTTTCTCGATTACTTTTGTCTCTCTAAGAATGTGAATTCAATGCTCGTAATTTTTCCGAAATGAACTTGTATAATTATTTTGATAGTGTACATTGTATTTATACCTATTTACATGGTATATTTACTCTTTGGTCCTACACCATCAAAACTACTAATTACGCCCCTAATTACAAGGATAATAAAATTACAAAGCACAATTTTAAATTCTCTTCACAAATTAATTGATATAATCTTGTTGTGATGAGATGAGTGATATATCTACTAAATATTTCCATGACAAAAGTAAAATTGAGTGCTATGAGCGAAACATGCGAGAGTTGTCAAAATGATTCACACTATGAACTTAGAATATTAGTTTAGTTACATGATTTGACGACAAAATTATTATTTTTTATGTCATGAGAAATTTTTGCGTGATAATGTTCAAAATGTTCAATCTGACCCCAAAACAAAATTTTTATGATAAAAATATTTTTTATTATTGAAAATATTTTTCGCACATTTTAAATGCATTAATACATGCATTGACTCAGAATTGATAAAATGCGAAATTTTTTGAAAACCGTAAAATTTTGATGAATCTATGTTCAATTGCTTAAATGCGTTACTTGTACTTAAATAGTAAATTTTCATGTGCCAAATTGTACTATATATGTGCTTAACTGACGAAAAGTTCAAACGTGCATTTGTTGAGGGAGAGTTTTACATGAGAATTTGTTATTATCTCCTATATGACTTACTTGTAAAACATGACTTCTAATATTTTTTTCTAAGCATCACAGAAAATTTCGAGCTCATCCGAGGAGTCAAGTGTTGAATTTCATCAACATTGAGAGATAATTGCATTTCTTTCAGAAATACAGGGAGCATTATGCAATTTACTTTTGGGTTAATCCATAAAAGATTATATTTTTATTCAATCAGACCTGAATTTTAATTAAAGCCCAAAACATGTTTTACGGCCCAAAGTCTTTTTACCTTTGTTAGGTCCGGTTTCATCAATCAACAAACAATCTAAACACGAATTCTAGGTATTCGAGTAAGAAATCTTACGATATACGATAGGTCGAATATCCGCTTTGAAGATCTTCAGAGGTTGTTGGATATTTCCTTGTTTCTCGAACGTTACCTCTCGTTTAAAATATGAATTCGAAACTTATTATTTTCTCAATAACGAATTATCTTTTTTTTTTTTACATTGATAGTGTACATCATATTTATACCTATATTTAAGGTATAATTACTCTTAAGTCCTACACTATCAATATTTCTAATTACGCCCCTAATTACAAGGATAATGAAATAATAAAGCACAATTCTAATATACTCTTTAATCTCCCCCTTTGTGCTTGTTGTCGTTTCAGCTCCTTTTATCCTGGTCGGGCGTAAAAAGACTTCCTCAATCCCAATGATGTCTCGTAGCGTCGAACAACATTCCTCAACTCCAATCTTTCATTAATGGCATCTAGAAGCTCGTCAGGAGTGGAGCCTCTTCGTCACAAAGATCTTCGAAGATTGTCTCTTCGGTGATCTCTCCCAATCTCTTCAGTATGTTCTCCCGCCGCAGAATTTATGAACTTCTAACTTCATCATAGCCTTTGTCTTTCCAATGACTGGATTTAGATAGGTTATGGCGAGGCCAGGGGTCTTGAAAATGTAGTTCTCGGGAAAGTTGTTAAGTGGGAAGCCCTTCATAAGCGGAGATTCCATGTTCACCTTCTTCATGTTGTTCTCTATTGCAATTTGAAGATCGTGTGCGGTGTGGTATTTGATTTACCGCACCATGAATCTTTTCAGCCCCTCGAGTCCTTCAGTCTTGATATATCCAGGATGTGTCTTGTACTTTCTCTTGTACATTTGATACATTTGGTAGACTTCATCTGGTGGAAGGAATGGAAGATAGCTTTCATCTATCTCTTCTCGAGTGCGGTTGTTATCCGCTCGCTTAATTATGTAGATGAGAGTTGGATATCTTCCGATCGTATGAGAGACTCCGACGAGTTGGAGAATCGGTGGCTTGTTCTTGAGTTTTCCTTCGGTTGATCAGCTGGAATGCCACTACGATCGGGTCCGAGATAGTTGAGCATGAAGATATGCTCCATTTTCTTCCTATCTTCCCAATGTGAGATGCCCCTCAAATTGAGTTCGTTGAGCTTCTTGATCTTGTTTGGAGCCCTCCGAATCTGCTTTCTTATGTCTTCAATGAAGGGGACTTCAATTCTGACATTCTCCCATGGTGTCTCGACTCTAACTGTCCCTTTTGATAAACGGGGAGGAGAGTCGACTCTGAGTCTTATCATTTCGGGTAGCTCTGGGAGAGCAGAACTATCGTCATCGCCTTCTTGAATTTCTTCTTCTTCAAGCAGTACCAAGTCCACTGAAGCTTGTTGTAGGAAGTATCTGACGTTGGAGAGTCGAGCTTGAGCAGCTTCCTCTGGTTCCCATTTCGTCGCCCACTTCTCGTTTAGTATGTAGTCATCTATGATCAGATGTGGATCGTAGGCAACTGCTTCTTATGAACTTGGGGAAGGTTTGAGGTTGGGATAGGATTTGGATGTGTAGGAGAGAGGGATAGTGTTTGGGATATAGTGGGAGGTGTGGTTGTTTGTTGGCGGGTTTGAGAATGAGGTTATGTGGTTGGTGGGTGTGAGGATGATCCTCCAGCTTCTTGAGTCTTTGTCTGACTCAATCCACGGCGGCTCCTTGTTGTTCTTTGCCGTTTCTCCCCCTCATGACGATTCGGGTCATCTGGATCGTCATGTCTACGTTTGGAGCGGGAGCTTTCTTCACGGCAAGTTGTTTGTGCTGGCAGCTCTGGTTCATCTATTAATCTTCGGTAGAGACTTTCTTCTGCGGGAGTTCTTGTCTCTAGTACGACAAGGCGCGAGATGAGGATATCGTGAAGCTGAGTGATCGGAATGGTGTATGGGTTGATAAGTGAGGGTGAGGGAGTTGGGGTGGTGAGGATTGGTTGGTGTGGGGTGTGTGGAGTGGTGGTAGGAAGTGGTGAGGAGACGGGTGTGGTTTGTGTGTCGGTGGGAGCAGCTTCCGAGACTAGTGTTTTCCCGGTGTCTCTTCGGGAAGTCTTGAGAGCCTGGAGCATTCGGTCCATCAGACGGTCTTCTAGTGAAGATAGGGCTGAGGAGAGTGCTTCTTGTAGTCTGTGCTCCGTCACAAACATCGGTGGAGAAGGGCCAGGGAGGCGCTCCACTGTCACAACATCGGAGTAGATTTCCGATGTGCCGCCTATAGTAGGTCTTGTGGGTCCGGTACGTCCAATGACATCCGTAATCAACCCTGAAGTCACCACTTCAGAGGGTTGGCCTATTGTTGGCTCCGAAGATATCGGGGGTCCAATAGGGCTTCCACCCAATCCTTGAGATGATACGATAGGTATCACCTCTATGGGTGTTAAGACAGATTCAATTTGAATCTGTTCAGTGGGCTGATCACCCGGTGATGGAAGTGTTGGCTCCGAAGCTTGTATGGATGAAGGCACTGCAGAGGGGCCGAGATTTGTTATCGGCGAGGGCCCCTTCGTTGGAGTCCGTGTGCTTCATCGGAGTCGGTTGCCTCAAGAGAGATATCATGAGAGACACCTTCGGGTTCAATCTCCTGAGGTGTGACTTCGGGCTCTGATGATGTTACTTCCCTTTGAGAAGTCGCCGGGGCTGGATCCGTGGCACGTACCATCGCCTCCGTGATGGAGTTGTTCTGGCAGTAAGTTTGGTAGGCCTCTTCAGTTGGATCAGCTAAGCGGAGCAGCTCCAATGCGATCAGCATGGATTGGAGTGCTAGATCAGCGGCCTTCGGGTTGTGGAAGAATCGAAGGCGTGGCGAGATGTAGTCCGCGATCGGTGGAAGTTTCGGGATCTCTGGGTGGACTTCAATGAAATGCGAGATCATTACTGGAAACCACCGTACATACGGAAGGAATTGGGCCTTCAACTTCGTCTCTCTTTGACGCATTTGGTCGGCGAGATCGTTCCAGATCAGTTCAGCCACGTCATATCTCTTGGAGAAGACCACTCCGTGAAAAATATGCAGAATGTTTCCATTTTCCTTGTCGAATCCAGAGTGTTTTGGGGAGAGGCATTTGTTGATGATGCCGAACAGAGTCTTCCATGGATGAGAAATGCCGTTATTTTGAAAGTTGGCCAATTTATTTAGCGGCGGTTTGTATCCCATCCTGAGCATGTCTTCTACAATCTCTGCGTCCGTTGGTAATCGGTCGTATTCATCGTAGTGCGGGAGATCGAGCACCATGACCATTAAGTTCTTTGTCAGTGAGATGTGTCTTGTATTGAGCTTGGTCATATATTCCACGCCGTCGCCGTTAACGAAGCTCTGCATGCATCCCCAGAATTGCTGCAGATAGACCATCAGTACGGTGGCCGTCATGGTCAGAGCTGGCCATAAAGGGTGTCCTTTGAGTATGGATAGGATAACGTCATCTGGACACCGAAATGTTGTTAAATCTAGTTGGAAGTTGTTGTCTTGGACGATCATATAACTTCCAAAATGATAGATATGAGGGTAGTTGGGAGTTGCCATATCTGCAAAAATAATATGAGGTTCATTAGTTAATCAAGTTTCATGAAAGAATGAATTTGACTAATACGAATGTAGAGGGTAATTGTACATTGAAAAACTTATCGCGGAAGATTTAGTGAAAATTTGAAAAATTTGTAGAATTAACTAAGTCTTAAATGCGTGTTTTTTATTAGAGTAACAATTTATTCGATTTTTAAAATTTGTGACCGAAAATTTGTCTAAGTCTTGAAAAATTTTCTAAGTCTTTTGCAGCGTGTTTTTATTCGAGTAGAAGATTTATTCGATTGACAAGTTTTGCGATCGAATGAAATTGTGTCGAATAATTTACGTTTTCGCTGATGACTTTTACTATCGAATAAAATGTTATCGAAATAATAGTTTTTCGCTGATTAAGTTTTCGATCGAGAAAAGAAAGTTGTCGAAAAACTTAAGTTTTTCGCCGCTTAGTATTGTGATCAAATGAAATCGAGAAAATAAGTTTTTCGCCGCGTAGTTTTGCGATCGATTAAAAATATTTCAAAAACAAAAGATTTTCTACGCTGAGTTTTGAGATCGAATAAAATTTTAACGAAAAGAAAAGTTCTTCGATGACACTGTTTGTGACTCAAACTTTTTCGATCGAAAATTTTCAAATCAAACAGTAAATACGTAAAACATAAACTTCGATTTCTGGGTAAATCATGGGTTTATCTGGGTTCGAAACGTTCAGAGAGCAGTGGCAAATCCGAATATCATGATCTTAACCCAAGAGATTGAGTGGAAACACTTTGATTTGAAGGTCGAAAAATCAGTTCTCGTCGAAAAAATTAATATGAACTTCTTTCAGAAAATGTTTCGTGAAAATGCTCGATAAGTGGATGTTTTTTAACAGAAAATGAATAGGAACATGTTTCTACTTCTGAAATCCGCACGTTTAAGCTAAAAAATCTGAGAAATGATGATTTCGGATTGAAATGCCGAAGTCGGTTCGAAGATGGTTTTAGAAGATGAAAGGTTTTTCGATTGGAAATTTGTAACGTGTGAATGAGTTTTTCGAGTGATAAAGTGATATTAATACTTTACGATTGGGTAAAGTAAAAATTCTTTTTGGGCCGAAAGTAAAAAGAATATCTTGGGCTTTAGATAAAAATAGGTCGAAAATAAAATTTATGAATTAACCCAAAAATAATTTGTATAATACTCCCTGTATTTCCGCAAAGGAGGAAATTGTCTCCTGATGTTGATAAAATTCGACATTTGACTCCTCGGATGAGCTCTAAATTTTCTGCGAGACTTAATAAATTGTTAGAATTCAAGTTTCTACGAATGTAGAACATAATAACAAATTCTCATATAAAAAACTCCCCCTCAACAATTGCATGAATAAACTT
Source organism: Linderniella brevidens (assembly GCA_004919715.1). NCBI lineage: Eukaryota > Viridiplantae > Streptophyta > Magnoliopsida > Lamiales > Linderniaceae > Linderniella > Linderniella brevidens. The sequence continues at coordinate 14,090,490 of SWDC01000148.1, forward strand.
CTCAGTACCTACACATATTTTCGGTACATATGAAAATTTCCGATTTGAGCATAATTAACGCATTTTAAGCAATTTAGCATAGTTTATGAGAATGTTGTTGTTTTTTTTTTTAAGAATAATTTCGCATTTTAGCAAGTCTGAACCAATGAATGTAATAATGCATTTAAAATGTGCGAATAAATATAAAATAAAATAAAAAATAAAAATAAAATAAAATAAAATAAAATATAATAATAATAATAATAATTTTTGTTTCGGGGTCAGATTTATTTATTTTAAATTTTTTTATCACACAAAAATTTCCAAGATATATATAACAATAATTTGCCATAAATTCAAATAACTAAATTAGTATTCTAAGAGCATAGTATGAATCACTTTGACAACTCTCGCAAGTTCGCTCATATCACTCAATTTTTTTTTATCAAGGAGATTTTTAGTAGATATATCACTCTATCATCAGAATAAAATTATATCAATTAATTTGTTATCGTAGTATTTTTAATCCACTTGCCAAGTGAGAGTTCGTCATTTTGAATCAAATGGACTTTTAAGTGATTATTTTTAGGCTCTGACTAAGGGGTAGGAATTTTGGGTTAGTGAGCTTAAAAATTCTTCTCTTCCAGGGGCTCTTTTTGTGAGATTCTATTATGAGCCTTGTAATACCCGTAAAATTAATACGGGAATAATGCGCAATTAGCGTGAAAATTATTCTGTAATTTTCGGAAAATTATGAAGTTAATTTTCGGACAAAGCGAATTTTCGGGAAATTGAACCGAAAATAAGAAAAATACTCTTTGAGTAAAATAAATAGATATGGGCCCAAATTAATTTAAAGTAGGCCCAATAAGAGATTTCCTTAAGAGAAAGGAAACGTAACTTTCCTTTTAAAGGTTTATCTCAAAAGGTGATAAGGACAAACGAAAATATCAAACGAAAGAAAAAGAGAAAGAGAAAGAGGAGAAAACAAACGAAGAAAAGTAGAGAAGAACTAAGCAATTTCGGCTAACTTGGAAGTGAGGTAGGTGTTTTTTTTTTTTAACCCCTACAAACATTTCTTATGTTGATTTTTATAGTTAAACGAATTTGGATGAAAGGTCACCCGAATTTATGAATTTCGGGTATTTTGATATGTTATTTGACGTTTTTGATGAATTATGTGAAGTTCGAACTCAATATGAGTTCTGTAAAGTTATTACATGTTTGATTTAAATTTCGCCGAATTTAAAAGGTTAAATTCGGGCATTTTATTTCGCCGAATTTAATATTTCAAATTCGGGCAGAATTTCAATATCTAAGCGAAATATTTAAATTTCGCCGAATTTAAAAGGTTAAATTCGGGTAATAGCCCACATCTTTGAATAAAATTATTTTAAGTTCATTTTATCTTTAAATCAAAGTATATTCATACTTTGACTAGAACTTTCGGGTCAACCCTTATTTTAAGATACGAGAGTATTTTGGGAATATTATTTGAAGGAAATAATATGTGCTATATGTGATTTGATGTTTTACATAATCATGCCATGTGCATATTCACGATAGGGTGAGAGATGATGTGATCGATGATATTATCAATGTGAGAAGGGTAGAGTTGCCGATTTTGGCAGTCAGGTTCAGACTCGATTATGCACTTGGTGGGAGAGGGGGTTTGCGACACCCATCTACTCGGGATTGAGCCACCCGAGGTGTAAACCACCGGATATTATTTGGCTCAGGGACGGCAGACAGATGTGAGATTCCTGTCTACCCGAACTTGTGGTATAACATTCGGGGAAAAAGCCGTCGGGTTGAGATTGTGTGCGGAAGGAGCGACCCGGCGCGGCCGGTGTGGGCTACCGCATGGTTGATGGTGTACTTTGCCATTGCGCGCGTGGGTGCCGAGTCTGACCTAGGGCCCTGTTGAGAATTGAGAATTGATAGATGAGATTTGTCGAGTGTGCATTATATTATATTGTGAGGAACCGGGATTGGGTGGAGTGCACGCACGTATTGCATGTTATGTAATCACCTACTGGGCAATAGCTCAGGGTTCTATCCTATTTTTGTTTGTAGGTAAGAATGAACCCGACACCGACTAGTGTCAGGGTTGAGATTCATGGCGAGCTGGCGGCGGTGACTCCACGGACTTTTGAGGGTGGCGCAGTACATGGGACGCGACCTGTGGAGTGGCATAGTGTTTGATATTGGGTTTGAAATTTTGGGGCTTCGGCCCAAAGTATTAATAGTAGATATTTTTGTAAACCCGATATAATACTATGTAGGTTATTTAAATTAAAAAAAAAAAGAAGAAAAGAAAATTTTATCGGGTCTTCCGCGTGTTCTGTTGCGGGGAAATCCGCCAATTAACTTAATTAGGAAGTAGGGTCGCCACAAGCCTTTTGCTTTTCCTTTCTGTAGTAATCTATTTTCAGTGATTTGAAAGATAAGATCTTCTTTGATTTTGGGTCGAGACTGTGTTCCTTTAGAAAGTTTCATAGTTATGGAGTTCGAACCCAAGACTGTGCTTCTCTTTTCGTTTTCTCTACATAAGATCTAGATTATCATTGGAGAAGTTCACTTCGAGGTGCTTCACTTCTAGGAGTATACGAGATTATCTAGGAGAAGTTCACAGTGAGATCAGTGTTTCTCTTCTATAATGATTGAGAAATGCGGAATGTGCATAACTTTAGCTCTCCCCCTCTTTTTCTTGATTGAGTAACCCCGAATCGTTTGAATAATGTTGAAGGCTTAACCGAGTGTTTGATAAAGAAAAAGAATATCGGAGAAGGCTCAAAGGGGATATCTAAAGGAAAAATAAAGGATTTATAATTTAGGTCAAGTGAGGTATTTCCTAATATGCCCTTATCATTTGAAGTACACAAAAACACAAAAACAAGATTAAGGCTACGAAGTACAAATCAAAAGATAGTCATTTGAAGTGTGACACTCAAAAAAATATTGAGGTTCAAATTCTTCACATGTATGATGTGGCTTTGTGTCTAGTGAATCATACAAAGTTCTTTTGAATAAAAGAATGTTATATTGAATTTCAGGCAAAGAATTTAACTATATATTTCGAAGAAATATTTTTGTGAGTGATTTCTAAAATGGTCAAAATCATCGTCATCCCTTTTCCTTATTTATAATATTTATATATATGTATTATTATATATATTTATTTAATAAAAAATAAAATATATTTATATATATATATAAAATATATATAATTTTTTATTTTAATTAAAAAAATTTTAAAAGATAGAGTCACGCATAATAATCAAGAAATATTAAGAAGCACATAGAATGTCAGATTGAAGCATAGTAGAGCATGTAAAACATATTTCAAGTAAAATTGAGATTCAACATGCCTAACTTAGCAATAAGGAATTGAAATCGTTTTTCATCCAATGCCTTAGTGAAAAAGTCGACAAGTTGAAGCTCCGTTTTAACAAAATACATATCTATCGTGCCTTTTTCTACATGATCTTTTATAAAATGATATCGTATGTCTATGTGTTTCGTGCGTGAATGATGAACAGGATTGCAAGTAATGGCTATAGCACTTTGAGAATCACTATAAATGGGAATGTTATTGAAATCAAACCCGTAATCGCGTAGTTGTGTCAGCATCCATAGAATTTGCGAGCAACAGCTGGCAGCCGCAACGTATTCCGCCTCGGCCGTCGATGTTGATACACAATTTTGTTTCTTTGAAGACTAGCAGACCAACTTTTCGTCTAAAAATTGTGCTCCGCCAGACGTGCTTTTTCTGTCCATTCGACAACCTGCATAGTCAGCATCAGTATATCCAATAAGTCGAAAGTCAGTATTCTTAGGATACCAAAGCCCTAAGTTTGGAGTTCCTTTGAGATATCGTATAATCCTCTTGACGGCATTCATGTGGGACTCCTTTGGGTCGGCTTGAAAGCGGGCGCATAGGCAAGTTGCAAACATAATGTCGGGTCGGTTGGATGTCAAGTAGAGAAGAGATCCGATGATGCTCCGATAGGTGGTGATATTGACAGCCTTTCCAGACGGATCATCATCCAGTTTGCAATTAGAAGACATATGAGTATTCATTGGGGTGCTCTTGTCTTGATTAAATCTCTTCAGAATATCTCGGATATATTTGGTTTGACTGATGAAGATGCCATTATGGAGTTGCTTGCCCTGTAATCCAAGAAAGAATTTGAGTTCTCCCATTAAGCTCATCTCGAATTTGGTCTTTATGAGATTACCAAATTTCTGGCAGAGACGTTCGTTCGTCGATCCGAAAATGATGTCATCAATATAAACTTGAACGATCATCAAGTCATTGTCTTGCCTTTTGATGAAGAGAGTCGTATCGATTGTTCCTCTGATGAAGTTGGATTTGACCAAAAATTCGCTCAGAACATCATACCAAACACGAGGGGCTTGTTCTAGTCCATAGAGAGCTTTGTCCAATCGATAGACATGATCAGGAAGGTTCTCGTGTATGAATCCTTTGGGTTGAGCGACGTAGACTTCTTTTAATACGCTGTTGAGAAAGGCAGTTTTGACGTCCATTTCATAGACTTTGAAGTCTTTGTGAGCCGCGTATGCTAGGAACAAGCGAATAACTTCAATGCGTGCAACCGGAGCATACGTCTCGTCGTAATCAATTCCTTCTTGTTGATTGTATCCCTTAGCAACGAGTCGTGCTTTATTCCTGATTACTTCACCGTTTTCATTTTTCTTGTTCTTGAAAACCCATTTTGTTCCAATTATGGTTTTGCCTTGAGGTCGAGGAACCAATGTCCAAACTTGTAGACGCTCGAACTGGTTGAGCTCATCTTGCATTGCAATTACCCAATCCGGGTCTTTGAGAGCTTTGGCCACCTTATTTGGTTCATTTTGGGTTAGAAAAAATGTGAATAAACCGCTTTGTGTAGACGTCCTAGTACGTACACCACTTGAAGGATCACCAATAATCTGATCAGTAGGATGAGCTCGAGTCCATTTGCGTTCGTGAGGAATAACGGAAGTAGATTCGTCATTGGATTGGAGATCGAGATATCCCGAATTAATTGGTTGATCATTCAGAGTTGGAAAATTCAATTCATGTGATGAGTTGATAGGAATTTCCTCATTTGTATTTGTAGGAACTGCAGTAGATGAAGATTCTGAATAGTTTGATTCTCCAACAGTTGTCGAATTTTGAAGAAGAGGAGTCTCATTATTAATTTCTTCCACTGAAGGAGATTGGGCACTGCTTGGTGTTGAGTGAGACGAAGCAGGTAGTTGAGACTTGTTCCGATAAAAGTGTTCAAATAGAGAATCCAAATCTTCGTGGTCAGTGAGAATTGCTTCATTTGATGTTGATGTAGACGTTGCCGAAAGTTGTTGACTTTGTGCCAACACGCCAGTAAGCTCGGGTTCTGAACTGTTTTGTTCAGAAGCCAATTCCGTCATTTCTTGAAAGATGACGTTGTAGCTTTCCATAATAGTACGGGAAGACTTGAGGTAGACGCGGTATGATTTGGAAGTAAAAGAATATCCGACAAAGATGGCTTCAAAGGCTTTGGGATCGAACTTGCTTCGATGCTCTCTATCGTTGGCCACAAAACACTGGCAACCAAATACTTTGAAGAATGAGATATTCGGAATTCGTGTATTAATTAGCTTATATGGTGTCTTCTCAAAGCGTTTGTGAATAATTGTCCTGTTATGAGTAAGGCATGCTGTACTCACTGCTTCAGCCCATAGAAAGTGAGGAAGACCGGAGTAAATGATCATAGTTCTTGCAGCTTCAACTAGAGTCTGGTTCTTTCTTTCTACGACACCATTTTGTTGTGGCTTTTTTGCGGCTGAGAATTGTTGAATAATTCCAAGTGATTGGTAAAAGTTGCTGGGATGCTCATTCTTGAATTCCGTCCCGTTGTACGTTCTAATTACTTAGATTTTCTTTTGCAGGAGATTATGAGTTGTATTCACAAAGCATATTATCAAGTCTCCAGTCTCATCTTTAGTTCGGAGATATCTTGTCCATGTGTAGCGAGAATAATCGTCGACTATTACTAACACATATTTACGACCGTTGATGCTTTGTGTACGCATTGGTCCGCAGAGGTCCATGTGAAGTAATTCCAAGGGTCGAGATGTAGAAGCAACTTGCTTGAGTTGGTGTGATGCACGCTTCATTTTTCCCATTTGACAAGCCCAACAGTGATGCTCTTGGTTAGATGAAATTGTTGGCAGACCGTTAACCAACTTTTTAACACTAAATTTGTGAAGAGCTTTTAAGTTTAGATGAGACAGACGTTGATGCCATAAGTTGTTCCTCTTTATTGTTGTCTGAGAGATGAGGCATACACCTGTCGAAGGTCGAACTGATGTCAGATTGATTGTGTATAGGTTAGATCTTCGTGCTCCTGTGAGAAGTTCTTGATTCTGACAATTCAAAACTTGGCACTGTTCAGCTAGAAATACGACTTGAAATCCTTTGTCACAGAATTGGCCTATGCTGAACAGATTGTGCTGGAGACCTTGGACGTAAGGGACATCTTTAATCGTCCTTGGACGTAAGAGACATCTTTAATCGTCAAATTTGGCAGTAGAATGTCTCCAAATCCGAGTATGGGAGCTGAGTTATTGTTGCCAAATCGGACTTTGCCATTGTAACGATCTTGGTAGTTGCTCCACAATTCTTGTTTTCCCGTCATGTATATGGAGCAACCAGAATCTAAATACCACACATGATGGATCTGCATAGAAAGAAATTAGGGAGACTTAGGTACCCACTTTTGAATGGGTCCTCTCGGATTAGCAGATTCGATAAGTAAGATTTGTTCAGTTTTGGTCCCTAAATTATGAGAATGCTTAGGTACCACAACCAACTTAGAAGTAGTTGGTTTAAGTAGTACCTCTTTAGACAATTTAGCCTTATTGGCTTGTGTTTGCCTAGGTGGTGACTTAGGAATCCATTGTGGTTGAACCTTACTTGGGAGGTTAATTTCAGCACGAACAAATGTTTGATTTGTCTTACTGCTGGAGAAAATCTTTTCTTTGGCTAGTCTCGTAAGGTGTTTAGCTGAATGTACGTGGACTGGATACCTTAGCTGAGAACAAGAATGTATGGAGCTATAAGCTTTCTTAATGGCTGGGTCTTGTTTCTTATGAGACTTAAGACTTGCATTTGTTTTAGAATGAGGAAGGTTTTTAGAAGTAGAGTCAATTTCAAAGTTTGTGCTTTCAAAAATAATAGGCTTTAACGCATAATTTGAATTAACAATACTAGAAATAGCTGTCTTCGGACGAGTGTCCATAGTTTTTGACATAGAAGAAATAGATAACAAATCAGTTTTCTTCTGAAAATTTATTCTAGGCACTCTTTCCTTAGCATGCTTCACCTCTTTTACTACTCTACCTGTGGATGGAGTAGAAAAAGAGTTAGTAAAAATCTTTTTCCTTTTTGAAGCATTTAAGGATTCGTTTTCTCTCTTTATAATTTCTAAAGAAGATTTATCTTCTTTTGAATTTTGAAAAATAATCGGAGAGTTTTTCTTAGCTTTAATCTTATCCTTCATTAAAGATTTTTCTTTCAAAATAAGATCAGGATAAGTTTTTAAAATAGAGGAAGTTTTGAAATTGGAAATCTCCGATAAAAGTTCGTTCTTTTCAGTTTTGAAATTCTTTCTTTCTGTTTCCAAGGAAGCGTGTAAAATAGCGACTAATAATAGCTGTAACAGAAATTAGACTTTTGAGAATGATCAATATTTTCTTCCTTATGTTTAGAAAAATCTTCTAGGGGATATAATGAAGTATAATCACTAGACATGTTGAGATATCTTCTCTTGTAACAATTATTCAAGTCGGTGTAGTCAAAAGGAATGTTAGTCCTATCAGTGGCTTGTCGTTTAGATTCTTCTAAACCATTTATTTCGGAAGAATTAGTAAATGCCATTAAAAAAGTTAATCCTAATCCCATATACTTGATATCGTAAAATTCTCTAACATTGACCTTTTTCAAGTTACAGGGATTGTTAAAACCTAAGCCCTATTTAGGATTATAAAATTCTGTATCAAGAGGTTGATTTAGAAATATAGTTTGATCCGTTTCACCCCATTTTATTAGAAGATCATCTAACGTTTTAATCCTTGAATAAAGTTTCTCACGTTCGTCAGAAATTTCTTTGAAATTATTTTTAGAAATCTCTAAGTCTCTCTGACAATCAATAAGAATCGTATTAAGTTCAGTAATTTTAGTCTCAGAGGTAGCTAGGGTTAATTCAAGACTAGCGTTAGATAAGAGAATTTCTGAGATGAATTTTCTTATCTAATTGCTTTTGGAAATTGCTTTCGCTAAGAGCTAGTTTCTCTTCTAATTCCTTTGTTCGTTTCCGCTCAATTTTCATGTTAGTGTACTTAAGCTATAACGATTCTAACATGTTTAATAACGTGGAATTAGACAATTGTACCTCTTGTGACGAAGAGGATGCTTTGTCGTCGTCGTCATCAGGCCTCCTGGATGGGTCATCATTTGAAGCGTCGTCGAGGTATGCCATTAGTGCAAGATTTTCGTCTTCAAAATATGTGGTATCCTCCAGCCAATGCTCTTGTTCTGCCATCAATGCTACTCCAGCATCTTTCTGTTTAGTGAGTTGGAATTTTTTGGAGTAGTAGTTGACATCCTTTTTCTTGGGAGTTTGCATTCTCTGGAGAAGTGTCCTACCTTTCCACAGTTATAGCATTTTTGAGGTTATTTGACACTTTTGGATTTTGATGACTCGGCCGGTCTTTCCCTTTGCTTGGAGCTAGATGTCCGAAGTCTATTGGCCGAAGACGAGGATTTCTTTTTGTAAAAGTTTTTACTCATCATTTTAGAATTGAGAGCTAACTGTTTCTTGAACTCCTTCATATCAGGTTCGGAGTCCGAGTCAGATTCTTCTTCACCTTCTGAAGAACTTGGCAGCTTGATACTTTTATCCTTTCGAGATTGACTTTGCTTTCTTTCAGAGATAAGTGCTATAGAGTCGTCGATCTGTTTGTCCTTTAGTTCTTTTTGAATCTCGCTTATATCTTCTTCATGTTGGACGAGGATTGTCAAAGACGGCGTGGATATCCGCTTCGTCCAGATCCTTATTTTGTCGGATTTGAATGGATATTTTCTTCCACTCCGGTTGAAGAGAAGAGAGAAATCTGATGTTGACCTCCATGTTGGTCTTGAATATATCAATCATCCTCATTTCATTGAGAAGGGTTAGATATCTTTGATAGTGTTCAAAAACTGATTCCTCCGTCTTGGCCTTGAAAGAGTCATAAGCAGTTAGGATATTTTCTTTCTTTGCTTTGACTCGAACTTCAGTTCGTTGCATCATCTTGTGGAGCTCGTCCCACATGGCTTTTGCACTTGATAGACTATCTATTTGCATATAGATGTCATTCGGTATTCCTTGCATTAGGAAAGTTTTGGCTCCCAAGTCTGCTTTGGCTCTTAAACGCTCCCCCTCGGTATATTCACCTGGGACTTTAAGTCTTTTGGTTGCAGGAATAGGAGGATTGTTTGTGGCATCTCCTTCTTGGATGAGCCAGAATTGAGCTGGACCTTCTTGAAGTGACACGATCAAATTTGAGGCTTGATATTTCGTTTCCAAGAAGTTCAAGAACCGGCTTCTCCATACCGTGTATTCGCCTCTTCGAAGAATTGGAGGGCGGACGTCATTTCCAAGTGAGTAAGCATCCATTTTTGTTGATTGGTAGGATCTTCGTGAAGGTTTTGAACAGTAATGAAAAATGCTTCACAAGTGACAAACTTAGTTAGAAATATTTGATTCGCACTTAAACAATTTCCTTTTTGAACCTATGATCCAGTCGTGAAAAAGGAATTGTTATGTTTTGAAAATATTTGGTAATTAAAAATTGATACTTCAAGAATCGTTAAAGAAATTAGAATTAGTGATAAAAAATATTGAGTATCAAAAATTGATAGTTCGAAGTCAAATATTTTTCGTAAGTTTTGAAGTTCACAATTTTTTATTTCTTTTAAAATTGATGTGGTCGAAATGTTTTTCGAGTAGTAAGGTTTTTCGATTTAAAAATATTATGCTTTTTAATCGAAAATGTTTTTCGAACGTTTAAGGATTTAGTTATTTGTTTATCGAATAATATTTTTCGGGAATTGTTGAAAAGATGATCTTATCGAAAAATATTTTGTCGAAAAACTATGTTGATCGCAAAAACTCTTATCGAATAACTTGTGATCGAAAAATTACTAGTGATCGAAAAACTTTGTTTTCAGTTTTACTCAAATTGTTGACTGTAAAAAAATTTCGATGGAATATTTTTCGATCGAAAAATATGTTTCGCTAATTATGGATCGAAAAACTTATTCGCTCGAAAAATATATTTATATATGAACCGAAAATCTAATTATTGAAATAATGTTTTTTGAGTCTTAAATATGAGTAAAACACTCGAAAATAGTGTTTGTGGTCGTAAACAAATTTCTCGGATTCAACTTTTTCGATCGAAGAACAATTAAGTTCAATGTAACAGTGAAAATTCCAGATTTTATCGAAATGTTCAATTTAGACGCGGAAATTCTGGATAATCACTCGTTTAACAGTTCTAAGTATGATCAAACACAGAATCAACCACGTTTAATAGAAAAATATATCGAGATTTAAGAAAATCATATTGGACTCAAAACTTGATCGCAAACTTAAAAAATCAATATAGATCAAAAATTTGAATTATACTTACTTTCTAAGCGATTGAAATTAGTACGTAAATCAATCCTAACATATAATCTATCACTTAATCAGCAAAATAAATAGAAAAATTCGCACAATTAAGAATGTCGATCAAAATATAAGTCATTAGTTTTTTTATCGAAAAATATGGAAAATTATTTTGATCTGAAAATTGCGAATTCTATCCAAAATCAATCACGATTTGCTCTGATACCAATTGTTAGGTCCTATTTCATCAATCAACAAACAATCTAAGCACGAATTCTAGGTATTCGAGTAAGAAATCTTACGATTCGGTCGAATATCCGCTTTGAAGATCTTGAGAGGTTGTTGGATGTTTCCTTGTTTCTCGAACGTTACCTCTCGTTTAAAATATGAATTCGAAACTTATTATTTTCTCAATAACGAATTATCTTTTTTTTACATTGATAGTGTACATCATATTTATACCTATATTTAAGGTATAATTACTCTTAAGTCCTACACAATCAATATTTCTAATTACGCCCCTAATTACAAGGATAATGAAATAATAAAGCACAATTCTAATATACTCTTCAACCTTACCCAATCGTAAAGTATTAATACCACTTTATTGATCGAAAAACTCACTCACACGCAACTCATTTCACTCAGAAAACTTTTCGACTTCGGAAAACATACTTCGAACTCACTTCGGCAATTTCAACACAACCTCTCAATCTTCAGAAATTTTTCATATACCTTGTCGATTTTTCATTAACTCATGATTTACCTAGAAATCGAAATTTACGTGTTATGTTTACTGTTTGATTTGAAAATTTTTCGATCGAAAAAGTTCTTCTCGCAAACAGTGTCGTCGAAAAACTTTTGTTTTCGTTAAAGTTTTATTCGATCGCAAAACTCAGCGTCGAAAACCTTTTTTTTTCGATATATTTTAATTCGATCGTAAAACTACGCGGCGAAAAACTTAAGTTTTTCGATAACATTTTATTCGTTCGCAAAATTACTCAGCGAAAAACTATTGTTTTCGATAACATTTTATTCGATTGTAAAAGTCATCGACGAAAAACTTGAGTTATTTGACACATTTTTATTCGATCGCAAAATTTAACGATCGAATGAATTGTCACTCGTATAAAAACACGCTGACAGTTATCATCTGGAAGTTACATGACGGTCCACGACAATAACTACCAGCTGGACCTTGCTACATTCCGGTGTCCGGATGAAGTCATCATCTCCATCCTCAAAGGACACCCACTATGGCCAGCTCTGATAATGACCGCCTCCGTACATATGGTCTACCTCCAACAATTTTGGGGACGTATGGAGAGCCATGCCGTCGGCAATGACGTGGAATACACGACACAGATCATACAAGACCCGTCGTGCTGAACCAAAATCTGATGGTCATGGGGCTCGATCTCCCGCACTACGACAACTACGATCAACTTCCAACGGACGCGGAGATCATAGAAGATATGCTCCGGATGGGATACAAGCCCCCGCTGACCAAACTGGCGAATTTTCAAAACAACGGGATCCCACATCCGTGGAGAACCTTGTTCGGCATAATCAATAAATGGCTCTCCCCAAAACACTCCAGCTTCGAGAAGGCGAACGGGAATATCCTTCGCATCTTTCATGGAGTGGTTTTCTCAAAGAAATACGACGTGGCCCATCTGATATGGAATGATCTACGGACCAGATACGTCAAAGGGAGACAAAGTCGAAGGCGAAGTACCTACCATACGTACGGTGGTTCCCGGTGCTTATCTCATATTTTATGGACGTTTATCCAGAATCCCGAGACTACCACCGGTCGGAGGATACATCCCACCTCGCCTTCGCTTCTTTCACAACCCGAAGACAGCCGACCTAGCGCTCCAACTGATGTTTATCCCATTAGAGCTGCTCAGCCTAGCTGATCCAACGGACGAGGCCTATCAAGACTACTGTCAAAACAACTCCATCACGGAGGAGATGGTACAGGCCGTGGATCAAGCTCCGGCGCCTTCTCAAAGGGAATCTCTAGTGGCAATAACCGAGCCCGAAATCGCGGCTCAGGAGACGGTGACACCGGCCGTCTAGCGTGAATGTGTCCCTCAAGATGAATCTCCTAAGGCCACTGAATCGGATGAAGAATACAGACTCCAAAGAAGGGGCTCTCGTCGATAGCAACCCTCGGCCCCGTCTGTATCTGCTTCAATAATACCGGCTTCGGTACCAACTTCTCCACCAACAACGGATCATCCAACCGTACAGATTCAACCTGAATCTGTTTCAACACCCATAGAGGTGATACCTACTGTATCATCTCAAGGATTGGGTGGAAGCCTTATTGGACCCCTGATATCTTCGGAGCAAACAATAGGCCAATCCATTGAAGTGGTGACTTCAGGGTTGATAACGGATGTCCCCGGATGTTCCGGAATCTCAAGACCTGTTCCAGGCGACACCTGCCTGGCCCCACTCCACCGATGATCGTGACGGAGCAACGCTTACAAGAAGCACTCTCACAGTCATTTCTTCTCTCGAAGATCGCCTGATGGACAGAATGCTCCAGGCCATTGAGACTTCCCGAAGGGATACCGGCAAAGCACCAGTCTCCTAGGCCGCTCCGTCCGAAGCACAACCCACCCATGTTTCCTCACCACCCCTTACCACCACCATACACACCCCCATACAACCCACCCTCACCACCCCAACTCCATCACCTTCACTAATCAACCCCTATACCCTCCCGATCACCCAACTTCATGACATTCTCATCTCCCGACTCCTCGCCTTAGAGACCAGGACCCCCGCTGAGGAGAGTCTCTACAAAAGGCTGATCGATGAACCCGAGCCGCCCGCCCAAACAAGGTGCCGTGAAGAAATCTCCCGGACCAAAAGAAGACATGACGATCCCGATGATCCGGATTGTCATGCGGGGGAGAAAAGGCAACGAACCACACGTAGGGGCCGTGGTTTAAGTCGAGACCAACAAACAAAAACTCAGGAAGCTGGAGGATCATCCTCAAACACATCAACCACACAACCCACAACCCGCCAACAAACAACTACATCTCCCACCACATCCCACACACTACCTCCCTCTCCTACAAATCCAATCTCGACCTCTAACCTCCTTCAAGGCCAACCAGAAGCAGTCGTCTACGATCCACATCTGATCGTAGATGATTATATCTTAAACGAGAAGTGGATGACGCAATGGGAACCAGAGGAAGCTGCTCAAGCTCGACTCTCCAACGTCAGATACTTCTAACAACAAGCTTTAGTGGACTTGTGCTGCTTGAAGATGAAGAACTTCAAGAAGGCGAGAACTACAACTCTGCTCTCCCAGAACTACCAGAAATGATCAGGCATAGAGTCGACTCTCCTCCCCGCTTATCAAAAGGGACAGTCAGAGTCAAGACGCCATGGGAGAATATCATAATTGATGTCCCGTTCATTGAAGATGTTAGAAAGCAGATATGGAGGGCTCCTAACCGGATAAAGAAGCTCAATGAACTAAACCTACGGGGTATCTCACATTGGAAAGATAAGAAGAAAATGGAGCATATCTTCATGCTCAACTATCTTGGTCCAGATCGAAGTGGCATCCCAACGGATCAACTGAAGAAAAACTTCAGGGACAAGCCACCGATCCTCCCTCTCGTGGGGGTTTCACATTCGATTTGAAGCATCCCTACACCAATCTACCACATTGAGCGAGCGGACAACAACCACACTCGAGAAGAGATAGCTGAGAGCTATCTCCCCTTCTTTTCACCGGATGAGGTCTACCGTCTATATCAGATGTACAAAAGAAAATACCAGACGCCCTCCGGATACATCAAGACTGAAGGACTCGAGGGATTGAAAATATTCATGGTGCCGCTGATCAAGTATCACACCGCACACGACCTTCAAATTGCTATAGAGAACAATATGAAGAAGGTTAACATGGAGTCTCCGCTCGTGAAATGCTTCTCACTCAATGATTTCCCCGACAACTACATATTCAAGAAACCTAGCCTTGCCTTAACTTATCAGAATCAAGTCATTGGAAAGACGAGAGCTATGATGAAGTCAGAAATCTACAAATTCTGTGACGGGACGTTGAAGCTAGTGTGGAAGAACATCCAGAAAAGATTGAAAGAGATCACTGAAGAGACGATCTTCCAAGATCTTGGTGAAGAAGAGGCCCCAATCTTAAATGAGCTTCTGGATGCAATCAATGAGAGGTTGGAGCTGAGGAATGTTGTTCGACGTTACGAGACAACATTGGGATTACGGAAATCATTTTACGCCCGACAAGGATAAATGGAGCTGAAACGAAGACAAGCATAAAGGGGGAGATTGAAGAGAGTTTAGAATTGTGCTTTGTTATTTTGTTATCCTTATAATTAGGGGCGTAATTAGTAGTTTTGATAGTGTAGGACTAAATAGTAAATACACCATGTAAATAGGTATAAATACAATGTACACTATATAAATCAGAACACAAGTTCATTTTTTGGAAAAATACAAGCATTGAATTCACATTCTAAGAGAGAGAATACCTATCGAGAAACACTCTCTCTCAAGATCTTTAAAGAAGATATTCGGCCGAAGGTATTTTGTAAGATTTATCATTCGAATATCTAGAATCCGTGCTTGGATCGATCGGTAGTTGATATATGATGACCTAACAATTGGTATCAGAGCGAATCGTGATCATTTTTGGATTAAATTCGCGAATCTCATATCAAAATAATTTTTCCATATTTTTCGATCGAAAAACTCAGGTGAGATATATTTTGATCAATGCGCTTAATGTTTGCGAATTTTGTTGATAATCTTGCTGATTAAGTGACAGACTATATGTTAGGAATGATTTTCGTACTGATTTCAATTGCTTAGAACGTCATATTAATTCAGATTTTCGATTTCGATCGATATTTACGTTTGCGATCAAGTTTTGATTCCGATTTAATTTTCTTAATATTCGATATATTTTGTTGTAAAACGTGGTTAATCTTGTCTTTGTTCATATTAAGAACTAAGAAACGAGTGATTATCCAGAATTTCAGAACATAACTTGAACATCTCGGTTGAATCTGGAATTTTCACTGTTACATTGAACTTGGCTGTTCTTCGATCGGTTTTTCGATAAAAAAAAACTTGGGTCGAAAAATATTTTTTCGAATAAGTTTGCAGCCGAGAAATTTCTCTTTAACAAAACAATTTCTCTTTTACAACCGAAAAATAGGTTCGAAAGGGAAATTGCTTAAAGTACGAATCAAACATTAATTTGAAGTTTGTCACTTGTGAAGCATTTTTACCATTTCAATTTCAAGCTTTCACGAAGATCATGCCAATCAACTACAAATGGATGCTTACTCACTCGGAAACGACGTCCGCCCTCCAATTCTACGAAGACCCTAATACACCGTTTGGAGAAAGCGATTCTTGAACTTCTTGAAAACTAAAGATCAACCTACCAATTTCATAGCTTCTCTTCAAGAAGGTCCCTCTCAATTTTGGCTCATCCAAGAAGGCGATGCCACCAATAATCCTCCCATTCCCGCCACTAGAAGACTTAAAATTCCTAGTGAATACACCGAGGGGGAACGATTAAGAGCAAAAGCGGATTTAGGTGCCAAAACTTTCCTAATGCATGGAATTCCTAACGACATCTATATGCAAATAGATAGTCTATCTAGTGCAAAAGCTATGTGGGATGAACTCTACAAAATGATGCAAAGAACCGAAGTCGGAGTCAAAGCCAAGAAAGCCAATATTCTCACGGCTTACGACTCATTCAAAGCAAAGTCGGAGGAAAATGTTTATGAACTCTACCAACGCTATATAACTCTTCTCAATGAAATGAGGAAGATAGAAATCTTCAAGACCAACATGGAGGTCAACATACGATTTCTCTCTTCTCTTCAACCGGAGTGGAAGAAAATATCCATGAAAATCCGTCAAAACAAGGATTTGGACGAAATGGATATCCACGTCGTCTTTGATAATCTCGCTCAACACGAAGAAGATATAAGCAAGATACAAAAAGAACTTAAGGGCAAGCAGATCGAAGACTCTATAGCTCTAGTCTCTGAAAGAAAAACGAGTCGATCTCGCAATGATAAAAGCATCAAGTTGCCAAGTTCTTCAAAAGATGAAGACGATTCCAAATCGGACTCTGAGCCAGACATGAAAGAGTTCAAGAAACAATAGGCTCTCTTTACTAAGATGATGAGCAAAAAGTTCTATAAAAAGAAATCCTCCTCTTCGGCAAATAGACTTCGGACATCAAGCTCCAAGCACATAGAAAGACCGGACGAGTCATCGGAATCCAAAAACGCCAAAGAACCACAAAAGTGCTATAATTGTGGTAAGATATGACACTTCGCCAGAGAATGCAAACTTCCCAAGAAGAAGGACACCAACTATTACCTCGAAAAATTCCAACTAACTAAACAAAAAGAGGCTGGAGTAGCTCTGATGGCGGAACAAGAGCATTGGCTCGAAGATACCACAGATTCTGAAGAAGAAAATTTTGCTTTAATGGCATACCTTGACGACGCCTCAAACAATAACTCATCAAGGAGGTCAGATGATAAAGAAAAAGCATCCACATCCTCACAAGAGGTAACGATGCCTAATTTCACATTATTAAACATGTTAGAATTTTACAAATTAAGTATACTAACATGAAGAATGAGCGGAAAAGTAAAAAGGAATTAGAAGAAAGACTAGCACTTAGTGAAAATAATTTTCAAAAGCAATTAGATAGAACGATTCACTTAGATATTTTCTTATCTAATACTAAAGAAACCATAACTAGTCTTGAATCTAGGATAGCTACCTCTGAAATAAAAATAAATGACCTTAGTAAGATTCTTAACGATTGTCAGAGAGATTTAGAAATTTCTAGAAATAATTTTAAGGAAATCTCTGATGAACATAAGAAGCTTTACTTTAGGATTAAAACTTTAGACGATCTTCTTACAAAAAAGGGGGCAAACGAATCAGACTATATTTCTAAATCAACCTCTTGATATAGAATTTTATAATCTTAAAGAAGGCTTAGGTTTTAACAATCCCTGTAACTTGAAAAAGGTCAATGTCAAACAGTTATATGATAACAAGTATATGGGATTATGATTAACCTCTCTAATGGCCTTTACTAATTCTTCCGAAATAAATGCCTTAGAAGAATCTAAACGAAAAGCCACTAATAGGACTGATATCTCTTTTGACTACACCGAATTGAATAATAGTTACAAGACACGGGAAATTAACCTGTCTAGTGACTATAATTCAATATATCCTTTCGAAGATCTTCCTCAAGTTCAGGAAGAAAATATTGATCATTTTCAAAATTCTACTTTATGTTATATTCCTGCTATTATTAAAAAAATAGCTGATTTAAACGCTTCCTTAAAAACAGAAAGAAAGAATTTTGAAGCTGCTAATAATGAGCTTTTATTGGAAATTTCTAATCTCAAAACTTCCTCGATTTTAAAATTTTGTCCTGATTTTACGTTGAAAGAAAAATCATTAAATAAGGACAAGATAAAATCTAAGAAAACACCTCCCATTACTTTACAAAATATTTTAAAAGAAGATATATCTTCTTTGAAAAGTGTACAGGGAGCTAAAGAATCATTAAATGCTTCAAAAAGGAAAAAGATTTTTTCTAACTCTTTTTCTACTCCATCCACGGGTAGAGTAGAAAAAGAGGTGAAGCATGCTAAGGAAAGAGTGCCTAGGATAGAATTTCAGAAGAAAAATAATAGAAATGATTTATTTTCAAAATTTTCTTCTGTATCAAAAACTATGGCCACTCGTAAGAAGACAACCGTTTATGATTTTAATGTTGTTGCTTCCACTTATGTGTTAAAGCCTATTAAGTATGAAAGCACAAATTTTAAAATCAGCTCTACTTCTAAAAACAAAAACCATTATTCTAAGACAAATGCAAGTCTTAAGTCTCGTATGAAACAAGATCCGGCTATAAAGAAAGCTTATTGCTCGATACATTCTTGTCCTCATTTAAGGTATCTAGTCAAAGTACACCCAACCAAACACCTTAAGAGACTAGATAGAGAAAAGATTTTCTCATGCACTAAGACTAATAAGTCATTTGTCCGCGCTGAAATTAACCTCCCATGTAAGATTCAACATCAATGGGTTCCCAAGACACCATCTAAGCCAACGCAAGCTCAAAAGGCCAAGTTCCCAAGATTCTACTGCAAAATCTGACGATTTAAGATTCTCTTACGTCCAAGGTCTTAAACACAATCAGTTCAGCATAGGACAATTCTGTGACAAAGGATTTCAAGTGGTGTTTCTAGCTGATCAGTGCAGAATATTAAATAGTCAAAATCAAGAACTTCTAACAGGATCTCCAAGATCTAATCTTTACACCATAAATCTGACAACAGTTCGACCTTCGACAGCTGTTTGCCTCATCTCACAGACAAGAATCAAGAGGAACAAATTATGGCATCAACGCATGTCTCATCTAAATCTCAAAGCTCTTCAGAAACTCTCTATAAAAAAGGCTGGTACACGGTCTACCAACAATATCCATACATCAAGAGCATAATTGTTCGGCTTGTCAAATGGGTAAAATGAAGCGAGCTCAAGCAAGTTGCTTCTACATCTCGACCCTTGGAATTAGTTCACATGGACCTTCGTGGACCAATGCGAACACAAAGTATGGTTGTAAATATGTGTTAGTAATTGTCGACGATTATTCTCGCTACACATGGACAAGATATCTACGAACAAAAGATGAGACTTGATAATAAGGTTTGTGAATACGACTCAAGTTCGACCCTAAAGCATTTGAAGCCGTCTTTGTTGGATATTCATCCATTTCTAAAGCGTACCGCGTTTATATCAAGTCTTTGCGTACTACTTTGGAAAGCTACAACGTCACTTTTCAAGAAGTGACAGAGTTGGCTTCTGAACAAAACAGTTCAGAACCCGAGCTTATAGGCGTGTCGGCACAAAGTCAACAACTTCCGACAACCTCTACTTCAAAGTCAAAAGAAGTAATTCCCGCTGAGCTGGAAGATTTAGATTCTCTATTTGAACATTTTTATCGGAACGAGTCTCAAATGCCTGCTTCGTCTCATTCCATACCAAGCAGTGCTCCTTCTTCCTCTACGGAAGAAATTCCAATTGAGACTCCCAATCCTCAGACTCCGACAAATGTTCCAGATTCTCCTCATTCGAAATCTTACACTAGTGCTGAAGCTCCTACAAATGCAGATGAGAATATTCTTTCCGATTCAAGCTCATAATTGAATTTCCCAACTATGAACGATCAGCCCATCAATTCAGGAATTCTCGATCTACAAATCAACGAAGGATATACTTCGGTTCTTCCTCATAAACGCAAGTGGACTCGAGCTCATCCTATTGAACAAATTATTGGTGATCCTTTAAGTGGAGTACACACTAGGAAGTCTACACAAAGCGGATTATTCACATGTTTCTTAAGCCAAAACGAACCAATTAAGGTTGCCGAAGCCCTTAATGACCTGGATTGGGTAATCGCGATGCACGATGAACGCAACCAATTCGAGCGTCTACGAGTTTGGACATTAGTTCCTCGACCGCAAAGCAAAACAATAATTGGAACTAAATGTGTTTTCAAATAAGAAGAACGAGAATGGTGAAGTAATCAGAAATAAAGCACGACTCGTAGCCAATGGGTACAAGAATCAATTGACCACGACAATACGTATGCTCCGGTTGCACGCATTGAAGCAATTCGACTATTTCTAGCATACGCGGCTCATAAAGACTTCAAAGTCTATCAAATGGATGTTAAAACTGCCTTTATCAACGATGTGTTAAAAGAAGAAGTCTACGTCGCTCAACCCGACGGGTTCCTACACGAGACCACCCTGATTACGTCTATCGATTGGACAAAGCTCTCTATGGACTAAAACAAGCCCCTCGTGCTTGGTATGATGTCCTAAGCGAATTTTAGTCAAGTCGAACTTCATAAGAAGAACCATCGATACGACACTCTTCATCAAAAGACAAGGCAAAGACCTGATGGTCGTTCAAGTTTACATTTATGACATCATCTTCAGCTCGACGAATGAACGTCTCTGTCAGAAATTTGGTGAACACATGAAGACCAAATTCGAGATGAGCTTAATGGGAGAACTCCAATTCTTTCTTGGACTACAAGTAAAGAAACTCGAAGATGGAATCTTCATTAGTCAAAGCAAATATATCTGAGATATTCTGAAGAGATTTAATCAAGACAAGAGCACACCGATGAATACTCCCATGTCAACAAACTGCATTATCGGATCTCTTCTCTACTTGACGTCCAGCCGACCCAACATCATGTTCGCCACTTGTCTCTGTGCTCGTTTTCAAGCTGAACCAAAGGAGTCCCACATGCATGCAGTCAAACGAATTCTACGCTATGTGAAAGGAACTCCACACTTAGGGCTATGGTATCCAAAAGATACGGATTTATACTGACGCTGATTATGCAGGTTGTCGAATGGACAGAAAAAACACGTCTGGCGGAGCACAGTTTTTAGGCGAAAAGTTGGTCTGCTGGTCCTCAAAGAAGAAAAATTGCGTGTCAATCTCGACGGCTGAGGCAGAGTACGTCACGGCTGCCAGCTGTTGCTCGCAAGTTCTATGGATGTGGACACAACTACGCGATTACGGGTTTGAATTTAATAACATTTCCATTTACATTGATTCTCAAAGTGCTATTGCCATTACTTGCATTCCTGTTCATCATTCACGCACGAAACACATAGATATTCGATATCATTTTATAAAAGATCATGTAGAAAAAGGCACTATAGATATGTATTTTGTAAAAACGGAGCTTCAACTTGCCGACCTATTCACTAAGGCATTGGATGAAAAACGATTCCAATTCCTTATTGCTAAGTTAGACATGTTGAATCTCAATCTTACTTGGAATGTGCTTTACATATGCTTCTATGTGCTTCTTGATATTCTTTGATTATCTTGCGTGACTTTATCCTTCAATTATTTTTTACAATGAAAAATAAAAAAAAAATAGTATATAAATATAATAATAATAAAATTGAAAAAATTGGGGGATGACGATAATTTTGCGTATTTTTAAATATTAACAAATATAATTCTTTGATATATGATTCAGTTCTTTGTCTAAAAATTCATGTGACCTTCTTTTACTCAAAGAGCCTAGTTTGTTTCACTAGACACAAAGCCACATCATATATGTGAGAATTTGAACCTCAACATTTTTATTCTTGAGTGTGCACACTTCAAATGACTATCTTTTGTGTTAGTTTGTCAAAATGATTCATATTATGAACTTAGAATATTACTTTAGTTATACATGATTTGACGACAAAATTATTATTTATATGTCATGAGAAATTTTTGCGTGATAATGTTCAAAATGTCCAATCTGACCCCAAAACAAAATTTTATGATAAAAATATTTTTTATAATTGAAAATATTTTTCGCACATTTTAAATGCATTAATACATGCATTGGCTCAGAATTGATAAAATGCGAAATTTTTTGAAAACGTAAAATTTTAATGAATCTATGTTGAATTGCTTAAATGCGTTACTTGTACTTAAATAGTAAATTTTCATATGCCAAATTGTACTATATATGTGCTTAAATGACGAAAAGTTCAACATGCATTTGCTGAGGGGGAGTTTTACATGAGAATTTGTTATTATCTCTTATATGAGTTACTTGTAAAACATGACTTCTAATATTTTTTTCTAAGCATCACAGAAAATTTCGAACTCATCCGATGAGTCAAGTGTTGAATTTCATCAACATTGGGAATTGCATTTCTTTCAGAAATACAGGGAGCATTATGCAGTTTACTTTTTGGTTAATCCATAAAAGATTAAATTTTTGTTTAATCAGACCTGAATTTTAATTAAAACCCAAAACATTTTTTACGGCCCAAAGTATTTTTACCTTACCCAATCGTAAAGTATTAATACCAGTTTATCGATCGAAAAACTCACTCATACGACTCATTTCACTCGAAAATCTTATCGACTTCCGAAAACCAACTTCGAACTCACTTCGGGGATTTCAACACGACCTCTCAATCTTCAGAAATTATTCATATACCTTTCGATTTTCAAGGTAGAAACACGTTTTGAATCACTTTCCGGTCAAAAACAAACGATTCGCAAACAGTTTCGCAAATATATTTTCGAATAAAAACGATTTTAAATTCTCAAATCAACGTGTATAAACTCGACTATTTGGATTAAAATCACGATATTTTGATTCACAACTATTTACTGAACGTTCCGAATCCAGATTAACTCATGATTTACCACGAAATCGAAATTTACGTGTACGTGTTTACTGTTTGATTTGAAAATTTTTCGATCGAAAAAGTTCTCGCAAACAGTGTCGTCGAAAAACTTTTTGTTTTTCTTAAAGTTTTATTCGATCGCAAAACTCAGCGTCGAAAACCTTTTGTTTTCGATATATTTTAATTCGATCGTAAAATTTCGCGGCGAAAACTTAATTTTCGATTAAATTTTTTCGATCGCAAAAATAAGCGGCGAAAATTTTAAGTTTTTTGATATTCTTTTATTCGATCGAAAAACTACGCGGCGAAAAACATAAGTTTTTTGATAACATTTTATTCGATCGTAAAATTACTCAGCGAAAAACTATTGTTATCGATAGCATTTTATTCGATCGTAAAAGTCATCAGCGAAAAACTTGAGTTATTCGACACATTTTTATTCGATCGCAAAATTTAACGATCGAATAAATTGTCACTCGAATAAAAACACGGTGAAAAAGACTTAGAAAATTTTTCTCCAAGACTTAGCAAAAATTAACGTTCGAATAAATTCCCGATCGAATAAAAATACGCTAACGAGACTTAGTAAAATTTTTGCAAATAAACCTTAACACTTAGAAATTTTTTGAAATTTCTCTAAGTGCATTTTTTAATTCCACCTATTCGCATATGAAATTCTCCATCTAATGAATGGCAACTCCAAACTACCCACACATCTATCCTTCTGGAAGTTTCATGACGGTCCACGACAATAACTACCAGCTGGACCTTGCTACATTCCGGTATACGGATGAAGTCATTATCTCCATCCTCAAAGGACGCCCACTATCACCAGCTCTGATAATGACCGCCTCCGTACAGATGGTCCACCTCCAACAATTTTGGGGATGTATGGAGAGCCATGCCGTTGGCAATGACATGGAATACACGACACAGATCAATACAAGACACGTCGTGCTGAACAAAAATCTAATGGCCATGGTGCTCGATCTCCCGCATTACGAAAACTACGATCAACTTCCAACGGACGCGGAGATCGTAGAAGATATGCTCCGGATGGGATACAACCCCCGCTGACCAAACTGGCAAATTTTCAAAACAGCGGGATCCCACATCCGTGGAGAACCTTGTTCGGCATAATCAATAAATGCATCTCCCCAAAACACTCCGGCTTCGACAAGGCGAACGGGAATATCCTTCGCATCGTCCATGGAGTGGTTTTCTCAAAGAAATACGACGTGGCCCAGCTGATATGGAATGATCTAGCAGACCAGATACGTCAAAGGGAGACCAAGTCGAAGGCGAAGTACCTCCTATACGTACGGTGGTTCCCAGTGCTGATCTCATATTTTATGGACGTTCATCCAGATATCTCGAGACTACCACCGGCCGGAGGATGCATCCCACCTCGCCTTCGCTTCTTTCACAACCAGAAGGCAGCCGACCTAGCTCTCCAACTAATGATGATCCCATTGGAGCTGCTCAGCATAGCTGATCCAACGGACGAGGCCTACCAAGACTACTGTCAAAATAACTCCATCATGGAGGAGATGGTACGGGCCGTGCATCAAGCTCCGGCGCCTTCTCAAAGGGAATCTCTGGTGGCAATAATCGAGCCCAAAGCCGCGGCTCAGGAGACAGAGACACCGTCCTTCGAGCCCGAAGGTGTCCCTCAAGATGTATCTCCTGAGGCCACTGAATCGAATGTAGAATACAGAATACAAAGAAGGGGCTCTCGCTGACAACAACCCTCGGCCGCGTCTGTATCTGCTTCAATAATACCGGCTTCGGTGCCAACTTCTCCACCAACAACGGATCAGCCAACCATACAGCTTCAGCCTGAATCTGTTACCCATAGAGGTGATACCTACTGTATCATCTCAAGGATTGGGTGGAAGCCCTATTGGAACCCCGATATCTTCGGAGCAAACAATAGGCCAACCCATTGAAGTGGTGACTTCATGGTTGATAACAGATGTCCCCAGACGTTTCGGAATCTCAAGACCTATTCCAGGCGACACATCAAAAATCTTTTCCGAAGTTGTGACAGTGGAGCGCCTCCCTGGCCCCACTCCACCGATGATCGTGACGGAGCAACGTTTACAAGAAGCACTCTCCACAATCATTTCTTCTTTCGAAAATCGCCTGATAGACAGAATGCGTCAGGCAATTGAGACTTCCCGAAGGGATACCGGGAAAGCACCAGTCTCTGAGGCCGCTCCGTCCGAAGTACAAACCACCCCCGTTTCCTCACCACCCCTTACCACAACCATACACACCCCATACAACCCACCCTCACCACCCCAACTCCATCAACTTCACTAATCAACCTCTATACCATCCCGATAATCCAGCTTCATGACATTCTCATCTCCCGACTCGTCGTCTTAGAAACCAGGACCCCCGCTTAGGAGAGTCTCTACAAAAGGATGATCGATGAACTCGAACCGCCCGCCCAAATAAGGTGCCGTAGAAAGCTCCCGCACCAAAAGAAGACATGACTATCCCGATGATCTGGATCGTCGTGATGGTGAGAAAAGGCAAGGAACCAGACGTAGGGGCCGTGGTTTAAGTCGAGAGCAACATAACTCAAGAAGCTGGAGGATCATCCTCAAACACATCAACCACACAACCCACAACCCGCCAAGAAACAACTACATCTCCCACCACTTCCCACACACTACCTCACTCTCATACAAATCCAAATCCAATCCCGACCTCTAACCTCCTTCAAGGCCAACCAGAAGCAGTCGTCTACGATCCATATCTGATCGTAGATGATTATATCTTAAACGAGAAGTGGATGACGTAATGCGAACCAGAGGAAGCTGCTCAAGCTCGACTCTCCAACGTCAGATACTTCTTACAACAAGCTTTGGTTGACTTGGTGCTGCTTGAAGATGAAGAACTTCAAGAAGGCAAGAACTACCAGAAATGATCAGGCATGGAGTCGACTCTCTTCCCCGCTTATCAAAAGGGACAGTCAAAGTCGAGTCGCCATGGGAGAATATCATAATTGAACTCCCGTTCATTAAAGATGTTAGAAAGCAGATATGGAGGGCTCCTAACCGGAGAAAGAAAAGCTCAACGAACTAAACCTACGGGGTATCGCACATTGGGAAGATAGGAAGAAAATGGAGCATATCTTCATGCTCAACTATCTTGGTCCAGATCGAAGTGGCATCCCACGGATCAACTGAAGAAAAACTTCAGAGACAAGCCACCGATCCTCCATCTCGTGGGGGTTTCACATTCAGCTTCCCTACCCCAATCTACCACATTGAGCGAGCGGACAACAACCACACTCGAGAAGAGATAGATGAGAGCTATCTCCCCTTCCTTCCACCAGATGAGGTCTATCGTCTATATCAGATGTACAAAAGAAAATATAAGACGCCTTCCGGATACATCAAGACTGAAGGACTCGAGGGATTGAAAAGATTCATGGTGCCGCAGATCAAGTATCACACCGCACACGACCTTCAAATTGCTATAGGGAACAATATGAAGAAGTCAACATGGAGTCTCCGCTCATGAATGGCTTCCCACTCAATGATTTCCTCGAGAACTACATATTTAAGAAACATGGCCTTGCCATAACTTATCGAAATTCATTCATTAGAAAGACGAGAGCTATGATGAAGTCAAAAATCCACAAGTTCTGTGACGGGACGATGAAGCTAGTGAGGAAGAACATCCAGAAAAGATTGGAAGAGATCACTGAAGACATGATCTTCGAAGATCTTGGTGAAGAAGAGGCCCCACTCTTAAATGAGCTTCTGCCTTCAATCAATGAGAGGTTGGAGCTGAGGAATGCTGTTCGACGTTACGAGACAGCATTGGGATTACGAAAATCATTCTACGCCCGACAAGGATAAATGGAGCTGAAACGAAGACAAGCACAAAGGGGGAGATTGAAGAGACGCTTTGTTATCCTTGTACTTAGGGGCGTAATTAGTAGTTTTGATAGTGTACGACTAAATAGTAAATATACCATGTAAATAGGTTCAAATACAATGTACACTATCAAAATCAGAACACAAGTTCATTTTTCGGAAAAATACAAGCATTGAATTCAAATTTTAAGAGAGAGAATAACTATCGAGAAACACTCTCTGTCAAGATCTTCAAAGAAGATATTCGACCGAAGGTATTTTGTAAGATTTATCATTCGAATATCTAGAATTTATGCTTAGATTGATCGGTAGTTGATATATGAGGACCTAACAGAGGAGGTTAGAGGTCGGCATTGGATTTGGATTTGTGGGAGAGGGAGGTAGTGTTTGTGTGTGGGATGTGGTGGGAGATGTGGTTGTTTGTTGGCGGGTGGTGGTTTGTGTGGTTGGTGGGTTTGTCGATGATCCTCCAGCTTCTTGAGTCATTTGTTTTTCTCGACTCTGACCACGGCCGCTGCATGTGGTCCTTTGCCGTTTCTCCCCCTCATGAAGATCCGGATCATCGGGATCGTCATGTTTTCTTTTCGTGCGGGAGCTTTCTTTACGGCACCTTGTTTGGGCGGGCTCAAGTTCATCGACTAGCTTTTTTTAGTCGGGAAATAAGGATGTCATGAAGCGGGGTGATTGGGATCGTGTATGGGTTGATGAGGGAAGGTGATTGAGTTGGGGTGGTGAGGGTGGGCTGTATAGGGGTGTGTATGGTGGTGAGGAGACGGGTGTGGTGTGGACTTTGGACGGAACGGCCTCTGAGACTGGTGCTTTCCCGGTATCCCGCCGGGAAGTCTCACTTGCTTGGAGCATCGTATCCATCAGTCGGTCTTCAAGAGAAGAGATGCCTTTGGAGAGGACTTCTTGAAACCGTTGTTCCGTCACGATCATTGGTGGTGTCGGAGTGGGGCCAGGGAGGCACTCCTATCACAACATCGGAAAATATTTCCGATGTGCCGCCGGGAAGAGGTCTTTAAATTCCGGAAAGTCCAGGAACATCCGTTATCAACCATGAAGTCACCACTTCAGTGGGTTGACCCATTGTTTGCGCCGAAGATATCGGGGGTCCAACGGGGCTTCCACCCAATCCTTGAGATGATACGGTATGTATCACCTCTATGGGTGTTGAAACAGATTCAATTTGAATCTGTGTGCTTGGCTGATCCGTTGTTGGTGGTGGAGATGTCGCTGAAGCCATTTGCGTTGAAGGAGATACAGACGGGGCAGA
The DNA here is from genome assembly GCA_004919715.1 of Linderniella brevidens. NCBI lineage: Eukaryota > Viridiplantae > Streptophyta > Magnoliopsida > Lamiales > Linderniaceae > Linderniella > Linderniella brevidens. The sequence continues at coordinate 14,118,649 of SWDC01000148.1, forward strand.
GATTTGTTGTCGGCGTGAGCCCCTTCTTTGAAGTCTGTATTCTTCATCAGACTCGGTGGCCTCAGGAGATTCGACTTGTTGAGGGACACCTTCGTGCTCAACAACCGGTGTTTCTGTCACCTGAGCCGTGGCTTCGGGGTCGGTTGTTTCCAACAAAGATGCCCGTTGAGAAGGCGTCGGAGCTTGATCCACAGTCCGTACCATTTCCTCCGTGATGGAGTTATTTTGGCAGTAGTCCTGGTAGGCCTCGTCGGTTGGATCTGCTAGGCTGAGCAACTCCAATGGGATCAGCATTGGCTGGAGTGCTAGGTCGGCTGCCTTCGGTTTATGAAAGAAGCGAAGGCGAGGCGGGATATATCCTCCAACTAGTGGTAGACGCGGGATCTCCGAATGTACGTCCATGAAGTGGGAGATCAACACCGGGAACCAGCAAACGTATGGAAGATACTTTGGCTTCGATTTAGTCTCCCTCTGACGCATCTGGTCTGCTAAATCATTCCATATCAGCTGGGCCACGTCATATTTCTTCAAAAATATTACTCCATGGAATATACGACGGATATTTCCGTTTGCCTTGTATAATCCGAAGTGCTTTGGGGAGAGGCAGTTATTGATGATGCCGAACAAAGTCCGCCACGGGTGTGGGAACCCGCTGTTTTGGAAATTTGCCAGTTTGGTCAGCGGGGGCTTGTATCCCATCTGGAGCATATCTTCTACGATCTCCGCATCCGTTGGAAGTTGGTCGTAGTGTTCGTGGTGCGGTAGATCGAGCACCATGGCCATTAAGTTCTTGTCCAGGATGACGTGTCTTGTATTGATCTTCGTTGTATACTGCACTTCATCCCCAACGATGTGGCTCGTCATACATTTCCGGAATTGTTGGAGGTAGACCATTTGGACGGAGGCCGTCATCGTCATAGCTGGCCATAGTGGATGTCCCTTTAGAATGGAGATAATTACTTCATCCAGACATCGAAATGTGGCGAGGTCTAATTGATAGTTGTTGTCATGGACCGGTAACCAACTATCGGAGGGGCAGATATGAGAGTATTCTTGATTTGCCATTTCTGCAAAGAATGAAATAAACTTCATTAGATTAACTTTTCATATGCGAATTGATCGAATTAAATGTGAATGGCGAATATTACTTAGATGAAATTTTCATATGCAAATTTTACTAAGTAATGTATATGGTAGTCTTGTAAGCGTATTTTTATTCGATCGGGAATTTTATTCGAACGTTAAGTTTTGCGATCGAAATTTTTCTAAGTGTTAGAAAGACTTAGAGAAAAATTTGAAAATTTTGCTAAGTATTTTCAGCGTGATTTTATTCGTGCGTGAATTTATTCGATCGTTAAGTTTTGCAATTGAATAAAAATGTACCGATCAAGATTTTCGCCGATGACTTTTACGATCGAATAAAATGTTGTCGAAAACAAGAGTTTTTCGCTGAGTAATTTTGCGATCGAATAAAAGTATATCGAAAAACGTAAAGTTTTCCCCGCTTATTTTTGCGATCGAGTAAAATTTAATCGAAAACTAAAGTTTTCGCCGCAAAGTTTTTCGATCGAATAAAAAATATATCGAAATCAGAAGGTTTTTGCTGTTGAGTTTTGAGATCGAATAAAACTTAACGAAAACTAAAGTTCTTCGACGACACTGTTTGCGATAAGAACTTTTTCGAACGAAAAAGTTTGAAATCAAACAGCAAACGCTTAAAACGCAAATGTCGATTTCTGGGTAAATCATGAGTTAATCTGGACTCCGAACGATCAGAAATCAGTTGTGAATCAAAATATTATGATTTTAATCCAAACGGTCGAGTTTAAACACGTTAATTTTGAGAGTTTAAAATTGTTCCAGTCGAAAAAATATAAAAGTAAAATTTTGTTCAAATGATTTTGAGAAACAGTTGCGAATCCGTGCGTTTTTTATCGAAAACTGATCCGAAACGGGTTTATATCTTCGAATTCGGCGAGTTTAGGAAGAAAATTACTGAGATATGAGTGATTTTGATGAAATTGCCGAAGAGAGTTTGAAGAGAGTTTTGGAAGTCGAAAAGTTTTTCGATTGAGAGAAGTTGCGTGTGAGTGAGTTTTTCGATCGAAAAAAGTGGTATTAATACTACGATCGGGTAAGGTAAAAAGAATACTTTGGGCCGTGAAAATATTTTGGGCTTTCGTCAAAATTCAAGTCTGATTAAACTAAAATTTAATCTTTTATGGATGAACCAAAAAATTAATTGCATAATACTCCCTGTATTTCTGAAATAAATGCAATTATCTCCCAATGTTGATTAAATTCAACACTTGACTCCTCGGATGAGCTCAAAATATTCCGAGATACTTCAAAAAAAAATATTAGAAGTTGTGTTTTGCATGTAAATTATATAGGAGATAAGAACAAATTCTCATGTAAAACCCCCCCTCGACAAATGCACGTTTTAACTTTTCGGCATTTTTAGGACATAGTTAATACAATTTTGCATATAAAATTTAATATTTTAGCACAAGAAACGCATTTAAGTAATTCATAATAGATTCATTAAAATTTAGCTTTTTTAAGAACCAATGCATGAATTAACGCATTTAAAATGTGTGAACAATATTTTAAAAAAAAATTCAAAAATATTTTTGTTTTGGGGTCAGATTTTCCATTTTGAACATTATCACGCAAAAATTTATTTCGACAAATCATGTAACTAAACTAATATTCTAAGATCATAGTATGAATCATTTCGACAACTTTCGCAAGATTCGCTCATAGCACTAAATTTATTTTTATCATGGAGATATCAAGCAGATATATTACTCATATCAACACGACAAAATTATATCAATTAATTTGTTATCTTAGCATATTTAATCAACTTACAATGTGAAAGTCCATCATTTTGAATCAAACGGACTTTGAAGGGATTATTTTTATGCTATGACTAAAACGGTAGGATAATTTTCAGGATTAGTGAGCTTAAAAATTCTTCAATTCCAGGAGCCCTTTTTGAAATTCATTTATGATCCTTTAGCTTTTCTTTTCTTCTGTACTTGCTCAGGATGAGTATCGTCTTCTTTACAAAACTTTGAGAGATGAGATCTTCTTTTTGGGCCGAGACCGTGTTCCTTGTGAAGGTTCCACAGTTATGGAATTCGAACCCAAGGCCGTGCTCCTCTTCTCGTTTTCTCTATATAAGATCTAGATTATCGTTGGAGAAGTTCACTTCGAGGTGCTTCTCTTGTAGGAGTATACGAGATTTTCTATGAGAAATTCATAGCGAGATCCGTGTTTCTCTTTTATAATGATGGAGACATTCATCATGTGCATCTCTTTTTCGCCCCCTCTTTTTCTTGATTGAGCAACCCCGAAACTTATGAATAAGGTTGAAGGCTTAATCAGGTTTCAAAAGAAAAAGAATGTCGGAGAAGGCTCAAAGGGGATTTCTAGAGGTAAAAGTAAAGGATAGTCATTTGAAGTGAGAAATTTCCTAATTTGCCCTTATTATTTTCATGACAAACTAGCACAAAAACAAGATTGAAGCTACGAAGTACTAACCAAAGGATAGTCATTTGAAGTGTGACACACTCAACAAAAAATATTGAGGTTCAAATTCTCACATATATGAAGTGACTTTGTGTCTAGTGGAACAAACGAAGCTCTTTGAATAAAAGAAAGTCACATGAATATTTAGGCAAAGAACTAATCATATATCAAAGAAATATTTTTGTGAGTAGTTCAAAATAAGCAAAATTATCGTCATCCCCCATTTTTTAATTTAATTATTATTATTATTATTATTATTATTATTATTATATATATGTAATATTTTATTTTTCTTTTTCTTTTTGTATATATAAAAAATTTGAAAGATTGAGTCACGCAAGATAATCAAGGAATATCAAGAAGTACATAGAATATCATATAGAAGCATAGTAGAGTATGTAAAGCACATCTCAAGTAAGATTGAGGTTCAACATGCCTAACTTTGCAATAAGGAATTGCAATCGTTTTTCATCCAATGCCTTAGTGAATAAGTACGCAAGTTAAAGCTTCGTTTTTACAAAATACATATCTATAGTGCCTTTACAAATCTTTTATAAAATGATATCGAATATCTATGTGTTTTGTGTGTGAATGATGAACATGATTGCAAGTACTGGCAATAGTACTTTGAGAATCACTGTAAATGAGAATGTTATTAAATTCAAACCCGTAATCCCGTAGTTGTGTCCGCATCCATAGAACTTGCGATCAACAAGTGGTAGCCGCGACATACTCCGCCTCGGCCGTCAAGGTTGACGCGCAATTTTGTTTTTTTGAGGACCAGCAGACCAACTTATCGCCTAAAAATTGTGCTCCGCCAGACGTGCTTTTTCTGTCCATTCGACAACCTGCATAATCAGCGTCGGTATAGCCAATTAATCTAAAATTTGTGTTTTTAGGATATCATAGCCCTAAGTTGGGAGTTCATTTGAGATAACGTAGAGTTCGCTTGACTGCATGCATGTGGAACTCCTTCGGGTCAGCTTGAAAACGAGCATAGAGGCAAGTGGCAAACATGATGTCGGGTCGGCTAGACGTCAAGTAGAGTAGAGATCCGATAATACTCCGATAGGTTGTGATGTTGACTGCCTTTCCAGACGGATCAACATCCAATTTGCAGTTTGGTTACATGGGAGAATTCATCGATGTGCTCTAGTCTTGAATAAATCTCTTCAGAATATCTCGGATATATTTGGTTTGACTGATGAAGATTCCATCTTCGAGTTGCTTTACTTGCAATCCAGTAAAGAATTGGAGTTCTCCCATTAAGCTCATCTCGAATCTGGTCTTCATGAGATCACCAAATTTCTGACAGAGACGTTCATTCGTCGAGCCGAAGATGATGTCATCAACGTAAACTTGAACGATCTTCAGGTCTTTTCATTGTCATTTGATGAAGAGTGTCGTATCGATTGTGCCTCTTATGAAGTTTGATTTGACTAAAAATTTGCTTAGAACATCATACCAAGCACGAGGGGATTGTTTTAGTCCATAGAGAGCTTTGTCCAATCGATAGACATAATCAGGATGATTCTCGTGCATGAACCCATCGGGTTGAGCGACGTAGACTTCTTCTTTTAACACGCTGTTGAGAAATGCGATTTTAACATCCATTTGATAGACTTTGAAGTCTTTATGAGCCGCGTGTGCTAGAAATAGTCGAATTGCTTCGATACGTGCAACCGGAGCATACTTCTCGTCGTAGTCAATTCCTTCTTGTTGATTGTACCCCTTGGCTACGAGTCGTGCTTTATTCCTGATATTTTCACCGTTCTCGTTCTTCTTATTTTTGAAAACCCATTTAGCTCCAATAATTGTTTTGCCATGCGGTCTAGGAACTAGTGTCCAAACTCGTAGACGCTCGAATTGGTTGAGTTCATCTCGCACCGCGATCACCCAATCCGGGTCTTTAAGGGCTTCAGCTACATTAATTGGTTCGTTTTGGCTTAAGAAGCACGTGAATAATATGCTTTGTGTAGACGTCCTTGTGCGTACTCCACTTGAAGGATCACCGATTATTTATTCGATAGGGAGCTCGAGTCCACTTACGTTCATGAGGAAGGACCAAAGTAGATCCATCGTTGATTTGTAGATCGAGACATCCTGAATGGATAGGTTGATCATTCGTAATTGGGAAATTCAATTCTGAAGTTGAATATGAAGGGATTTCCGCATCGACATTGTAGGAGCTACAACACTAGTTGAAGATTCAGAATATGGAGAATCTGGAACATTTGTTGGAGTCTGAGGATTGGGAGTCTCAATTGGAATTTCTACCGTAGAGGGAGAAGGAGCTGCTTGGTATAGAATGAGACGAAGAAGGCATTTGAGACTCGTTCCGATAAAAATGTTTAAATAGAGAGTCCAAATCTTCCAGGTCGGCGGGAATTGCTTCTTTTGACTTTGAGGTAGAAGTTGTCGAAAGTTGTTGACTTTGTGTGAACACGCCTATAAGCTCGGGTTCTGAATTGTTTTAATCAGAAGCCAATTCGGTCACTTCTTGAAAAGTGACGTTGTAGCTTTCGAAAATAGAACGTGAAGACTTGATATAGACACGATATGCTTTAGAAGTGGATGAATATCCAACAAAGACGGCTTCAAATACTTTAGGGTTGAACTTGCTTCGATGCTCCTGATCGTTGGCCACAAAGCATTTGCACCCGAAGACTTTGAAGAAAGAGATATTCGGAATCCTTTAATTTATAATCTCATACGGTATCTTTTCAAAGCGTTCGTGAATAACCGTCCGATTTTGCGTAAAGCACGATGTACTCACTGCTTCAGCCCATAGAAAATGAGGGAGACACGGAATGTATTAGCATTGTTCTTGCAGCTTCAACTAGAGTTCGGTTCTTCCGTTCTACGACTCCATTTTGTTGAGGCGTTTTAGCGGCTGAAAATTGTTCATTACTGAGATGCTGATTCTTGAATTCAGTCCCATTGTCAGTCCCTATTAATTTGATCTTCTTTTGTAGGAGATTCTGTATTGTATTCATAAAGCTTATTATCAAGTCTCCAGTCTCATCTTTAGTTCGGAGATATCTTTTCCAGGTGTAGCGAGAATAATCGTCGATAATTACTAACATATTTGCGACCGTTGATGCTTTGTGTACATATTGGTCCACAAAGGTCCATGTGAAGTAATTCCAAGGGTCGAGATGTAGAAGCAACTTGCTTGAGTTTCTGTGATGCTCGCTTCATTTTTCCCATTTGACAAGCCGAACAATTATGCTCTTGATAAAGGGAATCACCAACTTTTGGATAAAGAGTTAGTGAAGAGCTTTGAGGTTTTGATGAGACAAACGTTGATGCCATAAGTTGTTCCTCTTGATTGTAGTCTGTGAGATGAGGCAAACAACTGTTGAATGTCGTACTGTTGTCAGATTGATGATGTCTAGATTAGATCTTCGAGATCCTGCTAGAAGTTCTTGATTCTGACTATTTAATATTCTGCACTGATCAACTAGAAAGACTACTTGAAATCCTTTATCGCATAATTGTCCTATGCTGAACATGTTGTGTTTAAGACCTTGGACGTAAGAGACATCATTGATTGTCAGATTCTGTAGTAGAATATCTCAAAGCCAAGTATTAGAGCTGAATTGTTGTTGCTGAATCTGACTTTTTCGTTGTAACGGTCTTCGTTGCTCAACAGTTGAAGATAAATTAGAATTGAGCTTTATAATTTTATTATCCTTGTACTTAGGGGCGTAATTAGTAGCTTTGATAGTGTAGGACCAAATAACAAATATACCATGTAAATAGGTATAAATACAATGTATAGTATAGAAATAAAAAAAACACAAGTTCATTTTCAGAAAATCACGAGCATTTAATTCACATTCTAAGAGAGAGAAAAGTAATCGAGAAACTCTCTCTCTCAAGATCTTCAAAGAAGATATTCGACCGAAGGTATACTGTGAGATTTATCATTCGAATATCTAGAATTCATGCTTAGATCAATCGATAGTTGATAAAATAGGACCTAACAATTGGTATCAGAGCAGATCGTGATCGCTTTTGGATTGAATTCGCGATTTTAAGATCAAAATAATTCTCCATATTTTTCGATCGAAAAACTTACGTGACTTGTATTTTGATCAATATGCTTTATGTTTGCGAATTTTGGTGATGATCTTGCTGATTAAGTGATAGATTATATGCTAGGAATGATTTACGTGCTGATTTCAATTCCTAGAACGTCATATTAATTCAGATTTGCGATATTTGCGTTTGCGATTAAGTTTTGATTCCGATTTGATTTTCTTAATAATTGATATATTTTGCTGTAAAACGTGGTTAATCTTGTGTTTGCTCATATTAGGAACGAAGAAACGAGTGATTATCCATAATTTTATCACCTAACTTGGACATGTCGATTTTATCTGGAATTTTCACTGTTACATTAAACTTTGTTGTTCTTTGATCGGATTTTCGATCGAAAACTTGGCTCGAAAATTAATTTTCGAATAAGTTGCAGCCGAGAAATTTTGTCACTTGTAAAGCACTTTTCATTACAAATTCCAAACTTTCACGAAGATCCAACCAATCAACTACAAATGGATGCTTACTCGCTCGGAAATGACGTCCGCCCTCCAATTCTACGAAGAGGCGAATACACCATATGGAGAAGCCGATTCATGAACTTCTTGGAGACAAAAGAGCAAGCTACAAATTTGATAGCTTCTCTTCAAGAAGGTCCCGCTCAATTTTGGCTCATCCAAGAAGGCGATGCCACCAATAATCCTCCCATTCCCGCCTCACGAAGACTCAAAATTCCTAGTGAATACACCGAGGGGGAGCGATTAAGAGCAAAAGCAGATTTAGGAGCCAAAACTTTCCTAATGCATGAAATTCCTAACGACATCTATATGCAAATAGATAGTCTATCTATTGCAAAAGCTATGTGGGACGAACTCCACAAAATGATGCAAAGAACCAAAGTTGGAGTCAAATCCAAAAAAGCGAACATTCTAACGACTTACGACTCATTCAAAGCCAAGGCAGAGGAAACCGTTTATGAACTCTATCAACACTATCTAACTCTTCTTAATGAGATGACGAAGATAGATATCTTCAAGACCAACATGGAGGTCAACATCCGATTTCTTTCTTCTCTTCAACCAGAGTGGAAGAAAATATCCATACAAATCCGTCAAAATAAGGATTTGGACGAAATGGATATCCACGCCGTCTTTGATAATCTCGCCCAACACGAGGAAGATATAAGCGAGATACAACAAGAACTTAAGGGCAAGCAGATCGATGATTCTATAGCTCTTGTTTCGGAAAGAAAAATAAGTCGATCTCGCAAAGATAAAAACATCAATTTGCCAAGTTCTTCAGAAGATGAAGACGAATTTGAATCGGTCTCCGAACCCGATATGAAGGAGTTCAAGAAACAGTTGGCTCTCATTTCTAAAATGATGAGCAAAAAGTTTTACAAAAAAAAATCCTCTTCCTCAGCAAATAGACTTCGGACATCAAGCTCCAAGCACAAGGAAAGACCGGCCGATAATTGTGGTATAATTGTGGTAAGATAGGGCCTTTTCGCCAGAGAATGCAAACTTTCCAAGAAAAAGGACGCCAATTACTACTTCAAAAAATTCCAACTCACTAAACAAAAAGAGGCTGGAGTAGCACTTATGGCCGAACAAGAGCATTGGCTGGAAGATACCACAGAGTCTGAAGACGAGAATCTCGCTCTAATGGCATACCTCGAAGACACCTCAAATGATAACTCTTCAAGAAGGCCTGACGACGACGATAAAGCATCCTCTTCATCACAAGAGGTAACAATGTCTCAATCCACGTTATTAAACATGTTAGAATCATTACAGATTAAGTACTCTAACATGAAAAATGAGTGGAAAAGAACTACGGAATTAGAAGAGAGACTAGCTCTTAGTGAAAACAATTTCAAAAAGCAATTAGATAAGAAAATTCATTTATAAATTCTCTTATCTAACGCTAAGGAAAAAATATCTAGTCTTGAATTAACCATAGCTTCGTCTGAGACTAAAGTCAGTGACCTTAATACGACTCTTATCGATTGTCAGAGAGATTTAGAAATTTCTAAAAATAATTTCAAAGAAATCTCTGACGAACGTAAGAAACTTTACTCAATGATTAAAACTTTAGCTGATCTTCTAACAAAAAGTGGTCAAACGGATCAAACTATCTTTCTAAATCAACCTCTTGATATAGAATTTTATAATCCTAAAAATGGCTTAGGTTTTAACAATCCGTGTAACTTGAAAAAGGTCAATGTTAAATAATTATATGATATCAAGTATATGGGAATATGTTTAACTTCTCTAATGGCCTTTACTAATTCTTCAGAAATAAATGCCTTAGAAGAATCTAAACGAAAAGCCACAAATAGGACTGATATTCCCTTTGACTACACCGACTTGAATAATAGTTATAAGACAAGGGATCTCAACCTGTCTAGTGATTATAATTTATTATATTCCCTAGAAGATTTTTTAAAAGTAAGGAAGAAAATAATGATCATTTTAAAAATTCCACTTTCTGTTATATTCCAGCTATTATTAGGAAAATAGCTGATTGAAACACTTCCTTAGAAACAAAAAGAAAGAATTTCAAAGCGGAAAAGAATGAGCTTTTACTGGAGATTTCTAATCTCAAAACTTCCTCTACTTTACAAACTTGTCATGATTTTACTTTGAAAGAAAAATCAGTAATTAAGGACAAGATTACATCTAAGAAAACATCTTCCATTGTTTTAAATATTTAAAAAGAAGATAAATCTTCTTTGAAAATCGTAAAGGGAGGAAAAGAATCCTTAAATGCTTCAAAAAGGAATAAGACTCTTTCTAACTCTTTTTCTACTCCATCCACAGGTAGAGTAGAAAAAGAGGTGAAGCATGCAAATGAAAGAGTACCTAGGATAGAATTTCAGAAGAAAATTGATAGAAATGTCTTATTTTCAAAATTTTCTTCTGTATAAAAAACTATGGACACTCGGAAGAAGACAATCGTTTCAAACTTTAATGTTGTTGCTTCCACTTATGTGTTATTGAAAGCACAATTTTGAAATTGGCACTACTTCAAAAATTATAAACAATCATTCTAAGACAAATGCAACTCTTGAGTCTCGTAGGAAACAAGATCCAGCTCTTAAGAAAGCTTATAGCTTCATACATTCTTGTCCTCACCTAAGGTACCCGGTCCACGTACATTCAGCTAAACACCTTAGGAGACTAGCTAGAGAAAAGATTTTCTCAAGCAATAAGACAAATCAGACATTTGGTCGTGCTGAAATTAAGCTCCCATATAAGGTTCAACCTCACTTGGTTCCTAAAACACCACCTAGGCCAACACAAGCCAATAAGGCCAAGTTCCCTAAAGAAGTACCACATAAATCAACTACTTCTAAGTTGGTTTGGGTACCTAAGCATTCCAATGATTTAAGAACCAAAGATGACCAAACCTTACTTATCAAATATTCTAATCCGAGAGGACCCATTCAAAAGTGGGTACCTAAATCTGTCTAACCTCTTTCTAAGCAGATCCAACATGTGTGGTATTTAGATTTTGGTTGCTCCACACACATGACGGGAAAGCAAGAACTGTTGAGAAACTATCAAGACCGTTACAACAGAAAAGTCCGATTTGGCAACAATGATTCTGCTCCAATACTTGTTTTTGGAGACATTCTACTGCCGAATCTGACGACTAAAGATGTCTCTTACGTCCAAGGTCTTAAACACAACCTGTTCAACATAGGACAATCCTGCGACAAAGGATTTCAAGTGGTGTTTCTAGCTGATCAGTGCAGAATTTTAAATTGTCAGAATCAAGAACTTCTAATAGGATCACGAAGATCAAATCTCTACACTATCAATCTGACAACAGTTCGACCTTCGACAGCTGTTTGCCTCATCTCACAGACTACAATCAAGAGGAACAGCTTATGGCATCAACGCTTGTCTCATCTAAATCACAAAGCTCTTCACAAACTCTTTGTTAAAAAGTTGGTCAACGGTCTACCAACAATCTCTCCGCATCAAGAGCATCGTTGTTCGGCTTGTCAAATGGGAATAATGAAGTTAGCATCACATAAACTCAAGCAAATTGCTTCAACATCTCGACCCTTATAACTACTTCACATGGACCTTTGTGGACCAATCCGTACACAAAGTATCAACGGTCCAAAATATGTGTTTGTAATTGTCGACGATTATTCTTGCTACACCTGGACAAGATATCTCCGAACTAAAGATGAGACTGGAGACTTGATAACAAGCTTTGTGAATACAACTTAGAATCCCCTCGTGCTTGGTATGATGTCCTAAGCGAATTTTTAGTCAAGTCCAACTTTATAAGAGGCACCATCGATACGACACTCTTTACCAAAAGACAAGGCAAAGATCTGATGATCGTTCAAGTTTACGTTGATGACATCATCTTCGGATCGACAAATGAACGTCTCTGTCAGAAATTCGGTGAACTCATGAAGACCAAATTCGAGATGAGCTTAATGGGAGAACGCCAATTCTTTCTTGGACTACAAGTAAAGCAACTCGAAGATGGAATCTTCATCAGTCAAACCAAATATATCCGAGATATTCTTAAGAGATTTAATCAAGACAAGAGCACACCGATGAGTACTCCCATCTCAACAAACTGCAAATTTGATGCTGATCCGTCTGGCAAGGCAGTCAACATCACAATCTATCGAAGCATTATCGGATCTCTTCTCTACTTAACATCCAGCCGACCCGACATCATGTTTGCCACTTGTCTCTGTGCTCGTTTTCAAGCTGACCCAAAGGAGTCCCACATGCAAGCAGTCAAGCGAATTCTACGCTATCTAAAAGAAACTCCCAACTTAGGGCTATGGTATCCTAAAAATAATGATTTTAGATTAATTGGCTATACTGACGCTGATTATGCAGGTTGTCGAATAGACAGAAAAAGCACGTCTGGCGCAGCACGATTTTTAGGCGAAAAGTTGGTCTGCCGGTCCTCAAAGAAACAAAATTGCGTGTCAACATCAACGGCCGAGGCGGAGTACGTTGCGGCTGCCAGCTGTTGCTCGCAAATTCTATGGATGCGGACACAACTACGCGATTACGGGTTTGAATTTAATAACATTCCCATTGACAGTGATTCTCAATGTGCTATTGCCATTACTTGCAATCCTGTTCATCATTCACGCACGAAACACATTCGCTATCATTTCATAAAAGATCATGTAGAAAAAGGCTCTATAGATATGTATTTTGTTAAAACAGAGCTTCAACTTGCCGACTTATTCACTAAGGCATTGGATGAAAAACGATTCCAATTCCTTATTGCTAAATTAGGCATGTTGAATCTCAATCTTACTTGACATGTGCTTTACATGCTCTACTATGCTTCTATTTGATACTCAATATGCTTCTCGATATTCCTTGATTATCGTACGTGACACTATCTTTCAAATTTTTTTATATACATAATAATATATATAAAGTAATAATAATACAAAACAAAATGGGGGATGACGATAATTTTGCCTGTTTTGAATTACTCACAAAAATATTTCTTCGATATATATGCTTAGTTCTTTGTCTAAAAATTCAGGTCACATTCTTTTATTCAAAGAGCTTAGTTTGATTCACTAGACACAAAGCCACATCATATATGTGAGAACTTAAACCTCAATAATTTTTTCTTGAGTTTCGTCATGAAAATGATAAGGGCATATTAGGAAATTCCTCACTTAGACCAAATTATAAATCCTATAATTTTTCCCTTAGAAATTCCCTTTTGGGCCTTCTCCAACATTCTTTTTCATTATCAAACCCAATTAAGCCTTCAACCTTATTCACAAGATTCGGAGTTACTCAATCAAGAAAAGGAGGGGGAGAGCAAAAGAGATGCACATGATGAATTTCTCAATCATTATAGAAGAGAAACATTAATCTCGTTGTGAACTTCTCCTAGATAATCTCGTATACTCCTAGAAGAGAAGCACCTCGAAGTGAACTTCTCCAACGATAATCTAGATCTTATACATAGAGAAAACAAGAAGAGAAGCACGGCCTTTGGTTCGAATTTCATAACTGTGGAACCTTCGAAAGGAACACGGTCTCGACCCAAAAAGAAGTTCTAATCTCTCAAAGTTTTGTAAAGAAGACGAGACTCATCCTGAGAAGAAAAGCAAAAGGATCAACACAGAATTTCACAAAAGGGCCCCTGGAACTGAAGAATTTTTAAGCTCACTAACCCAAAATTTCCTACCCCTTTAGTCAGAGCCTAAAAATAATCCTTTAAAAGTCCATTTGATTCAAAATGATGAACTTTCACGAGTTAAGTTGATTAAATAAAACTATGATAACAAATTAATTGATATAATTTTGTCGTGATGATATGAGTGATATATCTACTAAATATTTCCATGATAAAAATAAATTGAGTGGTATGAGCGAAACTTGCGAGAGTTGTGGAAGTGATTCATAGTATGATCTTAGAATATTAGTTTAGTTACATGATTTTATGGCAAATTATTATTTTATATGTCATAAGAATTTTTTGCGTGATAATGTTTTAAATGTCCCATCCGACCCCAAAACAAAAATATTTTTTGAAATTTTTTATTTGAAAATATCATTCGCACATTTTAAATGCATTAATACATGCATTGGCTCAGAATTGATAAAATGCGAAATTTTTTTGAAAAACGCAAAATTTTAATGAATCTATGCTGAATTGTTTAAAATGCGTTACTTGTCCTTAAATAGTAAATTTTCATATGCCAAATTGTACTAAGTATGTGCTTAAATGCCGAAAAGTTAAATCGTGAAATAATTGAGGCGGAGTTTTATATGAGAATTTGTTATTATCTCCTATATGAATTACTTATAAAACATGACTTCTAATATTTTTTTTAAGCATCACAAAAAATTTAGAGCTCATCCGAGGAGTCAAATGTTGAATTTCATAACATTAGGAGATAATTTCATCTCTTTCAGAAATACAGAGAGTATTATGCAATTTATTTTTTGGGTTAATCCATAAAAGATTAAATTCTTGTGTAATCAGACCTAAATTTTAACTAAAGCCCAAATTTTTTTTACGGCCCAACGTATTTTTACCTTACCCGATCGTAAAGTATTAATACCACTTTATCGATCGAAAAACTCACTCACATGCAACTAATTTCCATCGAAAAACTTTTCGACTTTCGGAAATACTCTTCGAACTCCGACGATTTTACCAAAACTCATCTTCTCTCTGTGATTTTCTCACTAAACTCGCCCATTTCGAATGTAGAAACACGTTTCGAATCACTTTCCGTTCAAAAACATACGATTTGCAAGCAGTTTCACGAAGACATTTGAAGAAATTTCATTTTCATACTTTTTCGACTAAAACCGTTTTTAAACTCTAAAATCAACATGTTTAAACTCGACCTTTTGGGTTAAAATCATGATATTTGGATTTGCAACTATTTTTTAACGTTCCGAACCCAGATTAACTCATGATTTACCCAGAAATCGAAATTTACGCTTTACGCGTTTACTGTTTGATTTGAAAATTTTTCGATCGAAAAAGTTCGTGACGCAAACAGTGTCGTTGAAGAACTTTAGTTTTCGTTATGTTTTATTCGATCGCAAAACTCAGTGTCGAAAACCTTTTGTTTTCGATATATTTTAATTCGATCGTAAAACTTCACGGCGAAAACATAATTTTTCGATTATATTTATTCAATCGCAAAAGTTAGCGGCGAAAACTTTAAGTTTATCGATATTCTTTTATTCGATCGCAAAACTACGCGGCAAAAAACTTAAGTTTTTTGACACCCTTTTATTCGATCGAAAACTTACTCAGCGAAAAAACTATTGTTTTCGATAACATTTAATTCGATTGTAAAAGTCATCGGGGAAAACTTGAGTTATTCGACAAATTTTTATTCGATCGCAAAATTTAACGATCGAATAAATTGTTACTCGAATAAAAACACGCTGAAAAAGACTTAGAAAATTTTTCAAGACTTAGAAAATTTTCGATCGCAAAAATTAACTTTCGAATAAAATCCCGATCGAATAAAAATACGCTTCTAAGAATTAGTCAATTTTACAAATTTTTCACTAATTCTTTCGAACATAAACCTTAATACTTACGATTTTCTCTAATTCCATTTTAATCCCGTTAAGTTGCATATGAAATTTCCCAACTAATGAATTATCTTTCATTCTTTACAGATATGGCAACTCCAAACTACCCAAACATCTACCCCACTGGAAGTTATATGCCAGTTCAAGATAACAACTACCAGCTGGACCTTACAACGTTTCGGTGTCCGGATGAAGTCATCATCTCCATCCTCAAAGGACACCCACTATAGCCAGCCTTGACCAGGACGTCCACCGTACCAATGGTCTATCTCCAGCAATTCTAGGAAAGTATGAAGAGTTTCGTCAACGGCGACAGCGTGAAATATATGACATATCGCCCTGACGAAAAATATGATGGCCATGGTGCTCGATCTCCCACACTACGACGAATATGATCAACTTCCAATGGGATACAAACCCCCGCTGACCAAACTGGAGAACTTTCAAAATAGCGGGATCCCACATCCGTGGAAGACGTTGTTTGGCATAATCAACAAATGCCTCTCCCCAAAACACTCCGGCTTCGACAAGGCGAACGGGAATATCCTTCGTATCTTTCATGGAGTGATCTTTTCCAAGAAATACGACGTGGCCCAGCTGATATGGAATGATCTAGCGGACCAGATGCGTCAATGGGAGACCAAGTCAAAGGCCAAATCTCTCCCCTATGTACGGTGGTTCCCGGTGCTGATCTCACACTTCATGGACATCCATCCAGAGATCTCGAGACTACCGCAGTTGGGGAGTACATTCCGCCACGCCTTCGATTCTTTCACAACCCGAAGGCAGCCGACCTAGCGCTCCAACCAATGCTGATCCCATTGGAGCTACTCCGACTAGCTGATTCGACGGACGAGGCCTACCAAGACTACTGTCAAAACAACTCCATCACGGAGGAGATGGTACGAGCCTCGGATTCAGCTCCGGCACCTTCTCAAAGGGAATCGCTGGTGGAAACAACGGAGCCCAAAGCCACGGCTCAGGAGATAGAGACACCGGCCGTCGAGCCCGAAGGTGTTCCTCGAGATGTCTCTCCTGAGGCCACTGACTCAGATGTAGAATACAGACTCCAAAGAAGGGGCTCTCACCGACAACAAATCTCGGCCCCATCTGTATCTCCTACAACAATACCGGCTTCGGTGCCAACATCTCCACCACCAACGGATCAACAAACCACACAGATTCCAATTGAATCTGTCTCAACACCCATAGAGGTGATGCCTATTGTATCATCTCAAGGATTGGGTGGAAGCCCAATTGGACCCCCGATATCTTCGGAGCCAACAATAGGTCAACCCATTGAAGTGGTTACATCAGGGTTGACAACGGATGTCCCAGGACGTTCCGAACCATCAAGACCTACTTAAGGCGGCACATCGGAAACCTTTTCCGATGTTGTGACAGTGGCGCGCCTCCCTGGCCCCACTCCACCAATGATCGTGACGGAGCAACGTCTACAGGAAGCGCTCTTCACAACCATGTCTTCTCTTGAAGATCGTCTGATGGATCGCATGCTTAAAGCCATCGAGACTTCCCGAAGAGATACCGAGAAAGCACCAGTCTCCGAGGCTGCTCCTCACCACCTCTTACCACCACCATACACACCCCCATACAACCCACCCTCACTCCATCACCATCTCTCATCAATCCCTATACCATCCTGATCACCCAGCTTCACGACATACTCATCTCCCGCCTCCTCGCCTTAGAAACCAAGACCCCCGCCGAGGAGAGTCTCTACAAAAGGCTGGTAGATGAACCTGAGCCGCCAGCACAAACAAGGTGTTCGAGAAGAAAGCTCCCGCACCAAACGAAGACATGACGATCTCGATGATCCGAATCGTCACGAGTGGGAGAAACGGCAACGAACCACGCGGAGCGGCCGTAGAGTGAGTCGAGAACAAACAAAGACTCACGAAGTTAGAGGATCATCCTCAAACCCACCAACCACACAACCCACAACCCGCCAACAAACAACCACACCTCCCACCACATCCCACACACTACCTCTCTCTCCTACAAATCCAAATCCAATCCCGACCCCTAACCTCCTCTAAGCCCAAACAGAAGCAGTCGTCTACGATCCACATCTGATCGTAGACGATTATATCTTAAATGAGAAATGGACGACGCAATGGGAACCAGAGGAAACTGCTCAAGCTCGACTCTCCAACGTCAGATATTTCTTACAACAAGCTTCAGTGGACCTGGTGCTGCTTGAAGATGAAGAACTTCAAGAAGGCGAGAACTACAGTTCTGCTCTCCCAGAGCTACCAGAGATGATTAGGCACAGAGTCAACTCTCCTTGGGAGAATGTCAGAATTGAAGTCCCGTTTATTGAAGACGTTAGAAAGCAGATCTGGAGGGCTCCAAATAGAATACAGAAGCTCAACGAACTTAATCTACGGGGCATCTCACACTGGGAAGATAGGAAAAAAATGGAGCACATCTTCATGCTCAACTATCTTGGCCCCGATCGGAGTGGCATTCCAACTGATCAACTGAAGAAAAATTTCAGGGACAAGCCACCGATTCTCCAACTCATCGGAGTCTCACATACGATCGGAAGCTACCCAACCCCTATCTACATCATTTAGCAAGCGGACAGCAGCCGCACTCGAGAAGAGAAAGATGAAAGCTATCTTCCTTTCCTTCCACCGGATGAGGTCTACCGTCTGTATCATATGTACAAGAGAAAATACCAGACGCATTCCGGATATATTAAGATTGAAGGACTCAAGGGACTGAGGAGATTCATGGTGCGGCATATCAAATATCACACCGCACACGACCTTCAAATCACTATAGCGAACAATATGAAGAAAGTCAACATGGATTCTCCGCTCATGAAGGGCTTCCCACTCATAAAGTTTCCCGAGAACTACATCTTCAAGAAACCTGGCCTCGCCATAACCTATCGGAATCCAGTCATTGGAAAGACGAGGGCTATGATGAAGTCAGAGATCCACAAGTTCTGTGACGGGACACTAAAGTTAGGAGAAAGAACATCCAGAAAAGATTTGGAGAGATCACCGAAGTGACAATCTTCGAAGATCTTTGTGAAGAAGATGCCTCACTCTTAAATGAGCTTCTGGATATGATAAATGAAAGATTGGAACTGAGGAATGCTGTTAGACGTTACGAGACAGCATTGTGATTGAGAAAATCATTTTACGCCCGACAAGGATAAAAGGAGCTGAAGTGAAGACAAGCACAAATAGGGAGATTGAAGAGAAATTAGAATTGTGCTTTATAATTTTACTATCCTTGTAATTAGGGGCGTAATTAGTAGTTTGGATAGTGTAGGAACAAATAGCAAATCAACCATGTAAATAGGTATAAATACAATGTATACTATCGAAATAAAAAAACACAAGTTCATTTTCAGAAAATTACGAGCATTGAATTCACATTCTAAGAGAGAGAAAAGTAATCGAGAAACTCTCTCTCTCAAGATCTTCAAAGAAGATATTTGACCGAAGGTATATTGTGAGATTTATCATTCAAATATCGAGAATTCATGCTTAGATCGATCGGTAGTTGATAAAATATGACCTAACAAGAGTTCTTGATTTCCCGTCATGTGTGTGGAGCAACCGGAATCTAAATACCACACATGATAGATCTGCATAGAAAGATTTTAGAGAGAATTAGGTACCCACTTAGTAATGGGTCCTCTCGGATTAGCAGATTTGGTAGGTAGGAGTTGTTTTATTTTGGTTCCTAAACCATTTGTGCTCTTAGGTACCCAAACCAACTTAGAAGTAGTTGGTTTAAGTGGTACCTCTTTAGGCATTTTGCCCTTGTTGACTTGCGTTGGCCTAGATGGTGTCTTGGGAACCCATTGAGGTTGAACCTTACATGAGAGGTTAATTTCAGTGCGGACAAATGTCTTATTAGTCTTAGTGCATGAGAAAATCTTTTCTCTAGCTAGTCTCTTAAGGTGTTTGGCTGAGTGTACTTTGACCGGATACCTTAGATGAGAACAAGAATGTATCGAACTATAAGCTTTCTTAATAGCCTGATCTTGTTTCATACGAGACTAGGTTTGCATTGTCTTAGAATTATGGGTTATGTTTTTAGAAGTAGAGCCAATTTTAAAATTTTTGTGCTTTCAAAATTAATAGGCTTTAACGCATAAGTGGAAGCAAAAACTGTTAGGACATTTTTATTGTGTTCAAATATAAATGTTATCTTAGTTTTGTAGTATAATTAGTAGTTTGGGCTTAATTGTAATTAAGCAATAGATTAGGACTACTTAGTAAATATAACAAACTTATTTGGTATATAAGGAACCCTAATGTGATGTATTAGGGTTAAGAATTCATTTTAATAGAAAACCGAACTTTACAACGTGAAGAACGCTCTCAAGCTTCCGCGCCAAATTCAAACGTGTATTTCGTAAGTTTTACTTTTTCTATCAAATTCTTCACCGAATTTAATGGTGCTGGATATATTAGGACCTATCAATTAGAATCCAAAAGTGTCAAAGAACCTCAAAAATGTTATAACTGTGGAAAGGTAGGACACTTCTCCAGAGAATGCAAACTACCCAAGAAAAAGGATGCCAACTACTAATCCAAAAAATTCCAACTCACTAAACAGAAAGAGGCTGGAGTAGCATTGATGGCAGAACTAGTGCATTGGCTGGAGGATACCACAGATTCTGAAGACGAAAATCTTGCACTAGTGGCATACCTCGATGGCGCTTCCATCCAGGAGGCCTGACGACGACGACGACAAAGCATTCTCTTCGTCACAAGAGGTACAATTGTCTAATTCCACGTTATTAAACATGTTAGAATCGTTACAACTTAAGTACACTAACATGAAAATTGAGCGGAAACGAACAAAGGAATTAGAAGAGAAACAAGCTCTCAGCGAAAGCAATTAGATAAGAAAATTGATCTCGAAATTCTCTTATCTAACGCTAATGAAAAGATCTCTAGTCTTGAATTAACCGTAGCTACCTCTGCGACTAAAATTACTGAACTTAATACGATTCTTATTGATTGTCAGAGAGACTTAGAGATTTCTAAAAATAATTTCAAAGAAATTTTTGACGAACGTAAGAAACTTTATTCAAGAATTAAAACGTTAGATGATCTTCTAATAAAAAGGGGTAAAACGGATCAAACTATATTTCTAAATCAACCTCTTGATACAGAATTTTATAATTTTAAAGAGGGCTTAGGTTTTAACAATCCTTGTAACTTTGAAATTATGCGGGGTCCGAAGACATCTATTTCTAGTATTGTTAATTCAAATTATGCGGTAAAGCCTATTATTTTTTAAAGCACAAACTTTGAAATTTGCTCTACTTCTAAAAACATTATTCATTCTAAAACAAATGCAAGTCTTAAGTCTCATAAGAAACAAGACCCATCCATTAAGAAAGCTTATAGCTCTATACATTCTTGTTCTCACTTAAGGTATCCAGTCCACGTACATTCAGCTAAACACCTTAGGACACTGGCTAGATAAAAGATTTTCTCCAGCAATAAGACAAATCAGACATTTGTTCGTGCTGAAATTAACATTCCATGTAAGGTTCAACCACAGTGGATTCCTAAATCACCACCTAGGCAAAAACAAGCCAATAAGGCTAAATTGTCGAAAGAGGTACTACTTAAACCAACTACTTCTTAGTTGGTTTGGGTACCTAAGCATTTAAACAATTTAGGAACTAAAAATGAACAAATCTTATTTATCGAATCTGCTAATCCGAGAGGACCCATTCAAAAGTGGGTACCTAAGTCTCCCTAATTTTTTCTATGCAGATCCATCATGTGTGGTATTTAGATTCTGGTTGCTCCACACACATGACGGGAAAACAAGAACTATTGAGCAACTACCAAGATCGTTACAATGGCAAAGTCCGATTTGGCAACAATAACTCAGCTCCCATACTCGGATTTGGAGACATTTTACTGCCAAATTTGACGATTAAAGATGTCTCTTACGTCCAAGGTCTCCAGCACAATCTGTTCAGCATAGGCCAATTCTGTGACAAAGGATTTCAAGTCGTATTTCTAGCTGAACATTGCCAAGTTTTGAATTGTCAGAATCAAGAACTTCTCACAGGATCACGAAGATCTAACCTATACACAATCAATCTGACATCAGTTCGACCTTCGACAGCTGTATGTCTCATCTCTCAGACAACAATAAAGAGGAACAGCCTATGGCAGGAGATCATTGTTCTTGCAGCTTCAACTAGAGTCCGGTTCTTTCTTTTTACGACACCATTTTGTTGTGGCATTTTTGCGGCTGAGAATTGTTGAATAATTCCAAGTGATTGGTAGAAGTTGTTGAGACGCTGATTCTTGAATTCTGTCCCGTTGTCCGTTCTGATTACTTGGATTTTCTTTTGCAGGAGATTCTGAGTTGTATTCACAAAGCTTATTATCAAGTCTCCAGTCTCATCTTTAGTTCGGAGATATCTTGTCCATGTGTAGCGAGAATAATCGTCGACTATTACTAACACATATTTACGACCGTTGATGCTTTGTGTACACATTGGTCCGCAGAGGTCCATGTGAAGTAATTCCAAGGGTCGAGATGTAGAGACAACTTGCTTGAGTTTGTGTGATGCACGCTTCATTTTTCCCATTTGACAAGCCGAACAGTGATGCTCTTGGTCAGATGAAATTGTTGGCAGACCGTTAACCAACTTTTTAACACTGAGTTGTGAAGAGCTTTTAAGTTTAGATGAGACAGACATTGGGTCCTCACTTTCTATGGGCCGAAGAAGTGAGTACAGCATGCTTTACTCAAAACATGACAATTATTCACAAACACTTTGAGAAGACACCATATGAGCTAATTAATACACGAATTCCGAATATTTCATTCTTCAAAGTATTTGGTTGCAAGTGTTTTGTGGCCAACGATCGGGAGCATCGAAGCAAGTTCGACCCCAAAGCCTTTGAAGCCATTTTTGTCGGATATTCCTCTACTTCAAAATCATATCGCGTCTACCTCAAGTCTTCTCGTACAACTCTTGAAAGCTACAACGTTACCTTTCAAGAAATGACGGATTTTGGTTCTGAACAAAACAGTTTAAAACCCGAGCTTACTGGCGTGTTGGCACAAGGTCAACAACTTTCGGCAACGTCTACATCAACATCAAATGAAGCAATTCCCCATGACCATGAAGATTTAGATTCTCTATTCGAACACTTTTATCGGAACAAGTCTCAAATGCCTTCTTCGTCTCACTCAACTCCAAGCAGTGCCCCATCTCCCTCAGTGGAAGAAATTAATAATGAGACTCATCTTCTTCAAAATCCGACAACTGTTGGAGAATCTAATTATTCAGAATCTTCATCTAGTACTGCAGTTCCTACAAATACAAATTAGGAAATTCCTATCGACTCAACATCTGATTTGAATTTTCCAACTTTGAATGATCAACCAATTAATTCGGGATATCTCGATCTCCAATCCAATGACGACTCTACTTCAGTTATTCCTCACGAACGCAAATGGACTCGAGCTCACCCTACTGATCAGGTTATTGGTGATCCTTCAAGTGGTGTACGTACTAGGACGTCGACACAAAGCGGTTTATTCACATGCTTTCTAAGCCAAAATGAACCAAATAAAGTAGCCGAAGCTCTTAAAGACTCGGATTGGGTAATTGCGATGCAAGATGAACTCAACCAGTTCGAGCGTCTACAAGTTTGGACTTTGGTTCCTCGACCACAAGGCAAAACCATAATTGGAACAAAATGGGTTTTCAAGAACAAGAAAAATGAGAACGGTGAAGTAATCAGGAATAAAGCACGATTCGTTGCTAAGGGATATAATCAACAAGAAGGAATTGATTACGACGAGACGTATGCTCCGGTTGCACGCATTGAAGCTATTCGCTTGTTCCTAGCATACGCGGCTCACAAAGACTTCAAAGTCTATCAAATGGACGTCAAAACTGCCTTTCTCAACGGCGTATTAAAAGATGAACTCTACGGCGCTCAACCCGAAGGATTCATACACGAGAACCTTCCTGATCATGTCTATCGATTGGACAAAGCTCTCTATGGACTAAAACAAGCCTCTCGTTCTTAGTATGATGTTCTGAGCGAATTTTTGGTCAAATCCAACTTCATCAGAGGAACAATCGATACTACCCTTTTCATCAAAAGGCAAGACAAAGACTTTATGATCGTTCAAGTTTACGTTGACGACATCATCTTCGGATCGACGAATGAACGTCTCTGTCAGAAATTTGGTAATCTCATGAAGACAAAATTCGAGATTAGCTTAATGGGAGAACTCCTATTCTTTCTTGGTTTACAAGTCAAGCAACTCGATGATGGAATCTTCATCAGTCAAATCAAATATATCCGAGATATTCTGAAGAGATTTAATCAAGACAAGAGCACATCGATGAACACTCATATGTTTACTAATTGCAAACTGGATGCTGATCCGTCTGGAAGGGCTGTCAACATCACCACCTATCGAAGCATTATCGGATCTCTTCTCTACTTGACATCAAGTCGACCTGACATTATGTTTGCAACTTGCCTATGCGGCCGTTTTCAAACCGACCCAAAGGAATCCCACATGAATGCTGTGAAGAGGATTCTACGATATCTCAAAGGAAATCCAAACTTAGGGCTTTGGTATCCTAAAAATACTGACGTTCGACTAATTGGTTACACTGATGCTGACTATGCAGGTTGTCGAATAGACAGAAAAAGCACGTCTGGCGGAGCACAATTTTTAGGCGAAAAGTTGGTATACTGGTCTTCAAAGAAACAAAATTGTGTATCAACATCGATGGCTGAGGCGGAATATGTCGCGGCTGCCAGCTGTTGCTCGCAAATCTATGGATGCGGACACAACTACGCGATTACGGGTTTGATTTCAATAACATTCTCATTTATAGTGATTCTCAAAGTGCTATAGCCATTACTTGCAATCCTGTTCATCATTCACGCACGAAACACATAGACATACGATATCATTTTATAAAAGATCATGTAGAAGAAGGCACGACAGATATGTATTTTGTTAAAACGGAGCTTCAACTTGCCGACTTATTCACTAAGGCATTGGATGAAAAACGATTTCAATTCCTTATTGCTAAGTTAGGCATGTTGAATCTCAATTTTACTTGAAATATGTTTTACATGCTCTACTATGCTTCAATCTGACATTCTATGTGCTTCTTAATATTTCTTGATTATTATGCGTGACTCTATCTTTTAAAGTTTTTTTAATTAAAATAAAAAAATATATATATATTTTATATATATAAATAAATTTTATTTTTTATTAAATAAATATATATAATAATACATATATATAAATATTATCAATAAAAAAAATGGGGGATGACGATGATTTTGACCATTTTTGAAATCACTCACAAAAATATTTCTTCGAAATATATAATTAAATTCTTTGCCTGAAATTCAATATAACATTCTTTTATTCAAAAGAACTCTGTATGATTCACTAGACACAAAGCCACATCATACATGTGAAGAATTTGAACCTCAATATTTTTTTTGAGTGTCACACTTCAAATGACTATGTTTTGATTTGTACTTCGTAGCCTCAATCTTGTTTTTGTGTTTAGTTTGTCATGAAAATGATAAGGGCATATTAGGACATACCTAACTTGACCTAAATTATAAATCCTTTATTTTTCCTCTAGATATCCCCTTTGAGCCTTCTCCGATATTCTTTTTCTTTATCAAACACACCCGGTTAAGCCTTCAACGTTATTTAAACGCTTCGGGGTTACTCAATCAAGAAAAAGAGGGGGATAGCTAAAGTAATGCACATTACGCATTTCTCAATCATTATAGAAGAGAAACACTCATCCCACTGTGAACTTCTCCTAGGTAATCTCGTATACTCCTAGAAGTGAAGCACCTCGAAGTGAACTTCTCCAACGATAAACTAGATCTTATAAATAGAGAAAACGAGAAGAGAAGCATAGCCTTTGGTTCGAATTCCATAATTGTGAAACTTTCTAAAGAAACACAGTCTCGACCCAAAATCAAAGAAGATCTCATCTCTCAAAGCCCTGAAAAGAAATTACTATAGAAAGGAAAAGCAAAAGGATCAGAATATAATCTCACAAAAAGGGGCCCCTTGAAGAGAAGAATTTTTAAGCTCACTAACCCAAAATTCCTACCCCTTAGTCAGAGCCTAAAAATAATCCCTTAAAAGTCCATTTGATTCAAAATGACGAACTCTCACTTGGCAAGTTGATTAAAAATACTACGTTAACAAATTAATTGATATAATTTTGTTGTGATGGTAAGAGTGATATATCTACTATAAATCTCCTTGATAAAAATATATTGAGTGATATGAGCGAAACTTGCGAGAGTTGTCAAAGTGATTCATACTATGCTCTTAGAATACTAATTTAGTTATTTGAATTTATGGCAAATTATTTTTATATATATCTTGGAAATTTTTGTGTAATAAAATTCAAAATAAATAAATCTGACCCCGGAACCAGATATTTTTATTATACACACATTTTAAATGCATTAATACATGCATTGATTCAGAATTGATAAAATGCGATTAACTATTTTGAAAAACGCAATATTTTTAATGAAACTATGCTGAATTGCTTAAAATGCGTTACTTGTACTTACATCGGAAATTTTCATATGTCAATTTATGCGTAGGTATTGAAAAGTTTATTCATGCAATTGTGGAGGGGGAGTTTTTATATGAGAATTTGTTATTATCTTCTACATTCGTAAAAACTTGAATTCTAACATTTTTAAGCCTCGCAGAAAATTTAGAGCTCATCCGAGGAGTCAAATGTTGAATTGTATCAACATTAGGAGATAATTTCATCTGTTTCAGAAATTCAGGGAGTATTATGCAAATTGTTTTTGGGTTAATTCATAGTTTTTTCCGACCTGAATTTATCTAAAGCCCAAGAATTTTTTTTTCGGCCCAAAAGAATTTTTACTTTACCCGATCGTAAAGTACTAATATCACTTTATCAATCGAAAAACTCTCTCACACGCTACACATTACCAATCGAAAAACTTTTCGTCTTCTAAGAATTTCTTCGAACCGACTTCGGTAATTCTAACCAAATCCCTCATTACTCGGAATTTTTAGATTAAACTTGCCGATTTCGAAGGTAGAAACTTGTTCCGAATCATTTTCTTTTCAAAAACATCTGATTCTCAAACATTTTCACGAAAAATATCTGAAGAAAGTTCATGTTTATATTTTCGACGAAAACTGGTTTTTCGACCCTCAAATCAAAGTGTTTAAACTCGATATTTTGGGTTAAAATCATGATATTGATTTGCCACTGTTCTCTGAACATTCCGAACCCAGATAAACTCATGATTTACCCAGATATCGAAGATTATGTTTTACGTATTTACTATTTGATTTGAAAATTTTCGATCGAAAAAGTTTGTGTCGCAAACAGTGTCATCAAAGAACTTTAGTTTTCGTTAAAAGATTTTTCGATCGCAAAACTCAGCGTTGTAGAAAACCTTTTGTTTTCGATATATTTTAATTCGATCGAAAAACACGCCTCAAAAACTTAGTTTTTCGATTATATTTTATTCGATCGCAAAAGTCAGCGGCGTAAACTTTAAGTTTTTCGATATTCTTTTATTCGATCGCAATACTACGCGGCGAAAAACTTAAGTTTTTCGACAATTTTTTATTCGATCGAAAACTTACTCAGCAAAAAACTATTGTTTTCGATAACATTTTATTCGATCGTAAAAGTCATCGGCGAAAACTTGAGTTATTCGACACATTTTTAGTCGATCGCAAAATTTATCAATCGAATAAACTGTTACTCGAATAAAAACACGCTGACAAGGACTTAGAAAATTTTTCAGGACTTAAAAAAAAATTTCGATCGCAAATTCTAAAGATCGAATAAATTGTTAATCGAATAAAAACACGCTTCTAAGACTTAGTCAATTTGATAAATTTTTCAAAATTTTCACTAAGTCTTCCGCGATATATCTTTAAACATAAAACTTACCTCTAAATTCATTCTTAATCCAATTTATTCACTTATGAAAATTTATCGACTAATGAACTTTACATTATTTTTGCAGATACGGCAACTCCCAACTACCCTCATATCTACTCATCTGGAAGTTATATGTCTACCCAAGACAACAACTTCCAATTGGATCTAACGACGTTTCGGTGTCCGGATGACGTCATAATATCCATCCTCGAAGGACACCCTCTATGGCCAGCCAAGACCATGACGTCCACAGTACCGATGGTATATCTCCAGCAATTCTGGGGATGTATGAAGAGTTTCGTCAACGATGATAGCATGGACCATATGACAGAGCTCAATACAAGACATATCGCCCTGACGAAAAATCTGATGGCCATGGTGCTCGATCTCCCGCACTACGACGAATACGATCAACTTCCAACGGATGCGGAGATCGTAGAAGACTGCTCCGGATGGGATACAAACCTCCGCTAACCAAACTGGCGAACTTTCAAAATTGCGGGATTCCCCATCCGTGGAAGACATTGTTTGGCATCATCAACAAATGCCTCTCCCCAAAACACTCCGGCTTCGACAAGGCGAATGGAAACATCCTTCGCATTTTTCACGGAGTGGTCTTCTCCAAAAGATATGACGTGGCCCAGCTGATTTGGAACGATCTAGCGGACCAGATGCGTCAGAGGGAGATAAAGTCGAAGGCCAGATCTCTTCCATATGTACGGTGGTTCCCAGTGTTGATCTCGCACTTCATGGAACTACATCCAAAGATCTCGAAGCTACCACCAATTGCGGATTACACTCCGCCACGACTTCGCTTCTTTCACAACCCGAAGGCTGCCGATCTAACACTCCAACCAATGCTGATCCCATTGGAGTTGCTCCGATTAGCTGATCCAACTGAAGAGGCATACCAAGACTA
Source organism: Linderniella brevidens (assembly GCA_004919715.1). Lineage (NCBI taxonomy): Eukaryota > Viridiplantae > Streptophyta > Magnoliopsida > Lamiales > Linderniaceae > Linderniella > Linderniella brevidens. The sequence continues at coordinate 14,147,234 of SWDC01000148.1, forward strand.
CTGCCAGAACAACTCCATCACGGAGGCGATGGTACATGCCTTGGATCCAGCAACGGCGCCTTTTCAAAGGGAATCCTTGGTGACAACAACGGAGCCCGAAGTCACGCCTCATGAGATTTAACCCGAAGGTGTCCCACAAGATATCTCTCCTGAGGCAATCGATTCTGATGAAGCACACAGACTCCAACGAATGGGCCCTCGCCGACAACAACTCTCGGCCTCGTCAGCAGTGCCTTCAATCATACAAGCTCCGGCGCCAACACTTCCACCACCAAGTGATCAGCCTACTGAACAGATTCAAATTGAATCTATCTCAACACCCATAGAGGTGATACCTATCGTATCATCTCAATGATTGGGTGGAAGCCCTATTGGACCCCTGATATCTTCGGAGCCAACAATAGGCCAACCCTCTGAAGTGGTGTCTTCAGGGTTGATAACGGATGCCTTGGACGTTCCGGACCTTCAAGACCTACTCTAGGCGGTACATCGGAAATCTACTCCGATGTTGTGACAGTGGAGCGCCTCCCTGGCCCCATTCCACCGATGTTCGTGACGGAGCACAGACTACAAGAAGCACTCTCCTCAGCCCTATCTTCTCTAGAAGATCGTCTGATGGACCGTATGCTCCATGCTCTCGAGACTTCCCGAAGAGACATCGGGAAAATGCCAGTCTCAGAAGCTGCTCCCACCAACACACAAACCACACCCGTCTCCTCACCACTTCCTACCACCACTCTCCATACCCCACTACAACCAATCGTCACCACTTCAACTCCCTCATCCTCACTTACAAATCCATACACCATCCCGTTCACCCAGCTCCATGATATCCTCATCTCACGGCTTCTTGCTCTAGAGATCAGATCTCCCGCTGAAGAGAGTCTCTACAAAAGGTTAATAGATGAACCAGAGCAGCCAGTAAAAACAACGTGCCGAGAAGATAGTTCTCGCACGAAACGTAGACATGACGAACCCGATGATCCGGATCGTCATGAGGGGGAGAAACGACAACGAACTACACGGAGCGGCCGTGGATTGAGTCAGACAAAGACTGAAGAAGCTGGAGGATCGTCCTCACACCCACGAACCACACAATCTCAAACCCGCAATAATCAACCACACCTCCCACCATATCCCAAACACTAACCCTCTCTCCTACAAATCCAAATCCGATCCCAACCTCAAACCTCCCCCAAGTTCATCAAGAAGCAGTTGCTTACGATCCACATATGATCGTCGATGACTACATCCTAAACGAGAAGTGGATGACGGAATGGGAACCAGAGGAAGCTGCTCAAGCTCGACTCTCCAACGTCAGATACTTCTTACAACAAGCTTCAGTGGACTTGGTGCTGCTTGAAGAAGATGAACTTCAAAAAGGCGAGAACTACAGTTCTGCCCTCCCACATCTACCCGAAATGATAAGGCTCAGAGTCGACTCTCCTCCCCATCTATCAAAAGGGTCAGTTAGAGTCGAGACGCCATGGGAGAACGTCAGAATTGAAGTCCCGTTCATTGAAGACGTAAGAAAGTAGATTTGGAGGGCTCCAAACAAGATCAAGAAGCTCAATGAACTTAATCTAAGGGGCATCTCACACTGGGAAGATAAGAAGAAAATGGAGCATATCTTCATGCTAACCTATCTCGGACCCGATCGAAGTGGCATTCCAGCGGATCAACTGAAGGAAAACTTCAAGAACAAGCCACCGATTCTCCAACTTGTCGGAGTCTCTCATACGATCGGAAGATATCCAACTCCTATCTATATCATTGAGCGAGCGGACAGCAACTGCACTCGAGAAGAGATAGATGAAAACTATCTCCCATTCCTTCCGTCGGATTAAGTCTACCAATTGTACCAGATGTACAAGAGAAAGCACAAGAAGCATTCCAGATATATCAAGAATGAAGGACTCGAGGGGCTGAAAAGATTCATGGTGCGGAAAATCAAGTATCACACCGCACACGACCTTCAAATTGCAATAGAGAACAACATGAAGAAGGACAACATGGAATCTCCGCTCATGAAGGGCTTCCCACTCAACAACTTTCTCGAGAACTACATCTTCAAGAAACCTGGCCTCGCCATAACCTATCTAAATCCAGTTATTGGAAAGACAAGGGTTATGATGAAGTCAGAAGTCCATAAGTTCTGCGACGGGACGCTAAAGTTAGTGAGGAAGAACATTCAGAAGAGATTGGGAGAGATCACCGAAGAGACAATCTTCGAAGATCTTTGTGAAGAAGAGGCCTCATTCCTGAACTAGCTTCTAGATGCTATAAATGAGAGATTGGAGCTGAGAAATGTTGTTCGACATTACGAGACAACATTGGGATTAGGGAAGTCGTTTACGAGACAGCTTCTTGAGTCTTTGCATGTACTTGACTCAATTCACGGCCACTCCGTGTAGTTCGTTGCCGTTTCTCCCCCTCATGACGATCCGGATCATCGGGATTGTCATGTGTACGCTTGGTGCGGGAGCTTTCTTCTCGGCACGTTATTTGTGCTGGCGGCTCTAGTTCATCTATCAACCTTTTGTAGAGACTCTCCTCAGCGGGAGATCTGTTCTCTAAGGCGAGGAGGCGGGATATGAGTATATCATGAAGCTGGCTGATCGGGATGGTGTAGGGATTGATAAGTGAGGGTAATGGAGTTGTGGTGGTGTGGATTGGTTGTAGTGGGATGTGTAGGGTGGTGGTAGGAAGTGGTGAGCATATGGGGGTGGTTTGTGTGTCGGTCGAAGCAGCTTCTGAGACTGGTGTTTTCCCGGTGTCTCTTCGGGAAGTCTCGAGAGCGTGGAGCATACGGTCCATCAGACGATCTTCTAGAGAAGATAGAGCTGTGGAGAGCGCTTCTTGTAGTCTTTGCTCCGTCACGAACAGTGGTGGAGTGGGGCCAGGGAGGCGCTCCACTGTCGCAACATCGGAGTAGATTTCCGATGGGCCGCCTTGAGTAGGTCTTGAAGTTCCGGAACGTCGAATGACATCCGTTATCAACCCTGAAGTCACCACTTCAATGGGTTGGCCAATTGTTTGCTCCGAAGATATCTGGGGTCCAATAGGGCTTCCACCCAATCCTTGAGATAATACGATATGTATCACCTCTATGGGTGTTGAGACAGATTCAATTTGAATCTGTTCGGTAGGCTGATCAGTTGGTGGTGGATGTGTTGGCTCCGAAGCCGGTATGATTGAAGGCACTGCAGACGAGGCCGAGAGTTGTTATCGGTGAGGGCCCCTTCTTTGGAGTCTGTATGCTTCATCAGAATCGGTTGCCTCAGGAGAGATATCTTGAGGAACACCTTTGGGCTCAATCTCCTGAGTCGTGGCTTTGGGCTCCGTTGTTGCCACCAAAGATTCCCTTTGAGAAGGTGCCGGAGCTGGATCCAAGGCACGTACCATCGCCTCCATGATGGAGTTGTTATGGCAGTATTCCTGGTATGCCTCTTAAGTTGGATCAGCTAGTCGGAGCAGCTTGAATGGAATCAGCATTGGTTGGGGTGCTAGATCGGCGGCCTTCGGGTTGTGAAAAAATAGAAGGCGTGGCGGAGTGTATTCCGTAATTGGTGGTAGTCTCAGAATCTCAGGATTGATGTCCATGTAGTGCGAGATCAGTACCGGGAACCATCGTACATAGGGGAGAGATTTGGCCTTCGACTTGGTCTCCCTTTGACGCATCTAGTCCGCTAGATCGTTCCAAATCAGCTGGGCCACATCATATCTTTTGGAAAAGATCACTCCGTGAAAAATGCGAAGGATGTTCCCGTTCGACTTGTCGAAGCCGCAAGTTTTGGGGAGAGGCGTTTGTTGATGATGCCGAACAATGTCTTCCATGGATGGGGAATCCCGCTATTTTGAAAGTTCGCCAGTTTGGTTAGCGGAGGTTTGTATCCCATCCAGAGCATGTCTTCTACGATCTCCGCATCCGTTGGAAGTTGGTCATATTCGTCGTAGTGCGTGAGATCGAGCACCATGGCCATCAGATTTTTCGTCAGCGCGATATGTCTTGTGTTGATCATCGTCATATATTCCACGCTATCGCCGTTGACGAAACTCTTCATACTTCCCCAAAGTTGCTGGAGATAGACCATTGGTACGGTGGACGTCATGGTCAAGGCTGGCCATAGAGGGTGTCCTTTCATGATGGATATTATGACTTCATCCGGACATCGAAACGTCGTAAGGTCCAGGTTGAAGTTGTTATCTTGGACTGTAATATAACTTCCAGAGGGGTAGATGTGAGGGAAGTTGGGAGTTGCCATATCTGCAAAAATAACATAAGGTTCATTAATTGATAAATTTTCATATGCTAATATGCGGGAATAAGAATGAACTTAAGAAAAATTGGAATTGTTAAGGTTTAAATACGAAGGACATAGTGAAAATTTTGAAAATTTGTAAGTTTGACTAAGTCTTATAAGCGTATTTTTATTCGATCGAGGAGTTATTCGAACATCAATTTTTGCGATAAAATTTTTTTTAAGTTGTGAAAAAGTTTCTAAGTCTTTTTCAGCGTGATTTTATTCGAGTGACAATTTATTTGATCGTTAAATTTTGCGATCGAATAAGATAGTGACGAATAAAACATATTTTTTCGCCGATGACTTTTACGATCGAATAAAATTTTATCGAAAACAATAGTTTTGCGCTGAGTAATTTTGCGATCGAATAAAAATGTTATCGAAAAATGTAAGTTTTTCGCCGCGTAGTTTTGCGATCGTATAAGAATGGTCGAAAAACTTAAGTTATTCGCCGCATAGTTTTGCAATCGAATAAGAATTAGTGGAAAAACTTAAGTTATTCGCCGCGTAGTTTTGCGATCGAATAAAAATATATCGAAAACACAAAGGTTTTCAACACTGAGTTTTGCGGTCGAATAAAGTTCTTCGATGACACTGTTTGCGATACGGACTTTTGCGATCGGAAAACTTTCAAATCAAACTTTTAACGTTTAACACGGAGATTTTGATTTCTGGGTAAATCATGAGTTAATATGGGTTCGGAACGTTAAGAAAACATTCGCGAATCCAAATATCATGATTTTAATCCAGCAAGTCGAGTTTAAACACTTTGATTTGAGGGTCGAAAAACCAGTTTTCGTCGAAAAAATATAAAACATGAACTTTCTTCAAATGTTTTTCGTGAAACTGCTTGCGAATCGGATGTTTTTTAACATAAAATGATTCGGAACAAATTTCTACCTTCGAAATCGGCAAGTTTAATCTAAAAAGTTCGAATATTGCGGGATTTGGTTTGAATCGCCGAAGTCGGTTCGAAGAGTTCGTAGAAGTCAAAAAGTTTTTCGATTGGAAATGTGTAGCGTGTGAGAGAGTTTTTCGATCGATAAAGTGATATTAATACTTTACGATCGGATAAAGTAAAAATTACATTGGGCCGTAAAAAAAATTATATTAGGCTTAGATAAATTCAGGTTTGAAATTATTTTTTTATGAATTAACACAAAAAAAAAATGCATAATACTCCCTGTATTTCTGAAAGAGATGAAATTATCTCCTAATGTTAATGAAATTTAACATTTGACTCCTCGGATGAGCTCCAAATTTTCTACGAGGCTTAAAAATGTTAGAATTCATGTTTTACGAGTGTAAAGGATAATAACAAATTCTCATATAAAACTCCCCCTCAACAATTGCATGAGTAAACTTTTCAGTACCTAAGCATATTTTTAGTACAAATTGGCATATGAAAATTTCCGATTTAAGTACAGGTAACGCATTTTAAGCAATTCAGCATAGTTTCATTAAAAATATTGCGTTTTTCAAAATTGTTATTCGCATTTTATCAATTCTGAACCAATGCATGTATTAATGCATTTAAAATGTGCAAAGAAAAGAAAAGAAAAAATATTTTTGTTTCGGGGTCAGATTTATTTATTTTGAACATTCACAAAAATTTTCAAGACATATAAAACATTAATTTGCCATAAAATCATGTAACTAAACTAGTATTCTAAGAGCATAGTATGAATCACTTCGACAACTCTTGCAAGTTTCGCACATATCACTCAATTTATTTTTATCAAGGAGATTTTTAGTAGATATATCACTCTTATCATCACAACAAAATTATATGAATTAATTTGTTATCGTAGTACTTTTTAATCAACTTACCAAGTGAGAGTTCATCATTTTGAATCAAAAGGACTTTTAAGGGATTATTTTTAGGCTCTGACTAAAGGGGTAGGAAATTTGGGTTAGTGATCTTAAAAATTCTCCTCTTTCAGGGGCCCTTTTTGTGAAATTATGTTCTGATCCTTTTGCTTTTCCTTTCTTTAGTAATTTCTTTTCAAGGCTTTGAGAGATGAGATCTTCTTTGATTTTGGGTCGAGACTGTGTTCCTTGAGAAAGTTTCACAGTTATGAGATGTGCTTCCCTTCTCATTTTCTCTACATAAGATCTAGATTATCATTGGAGAAGTTCACTTCACGGTGCTTCTCTTCTAGGAGTATACGAAATTATCTAGGAGAAGTTCGCAGTGAGATCAGTGTTTCTCTTCTGTAAGGATTGAGAAATGCATAATGTGCATCACTTTTGCTCTCCCCCTCTTTTTCTTGATTAAGTAACCCCGAATCTTGTGAGTAAGGTTGAAGGCTTAATCGGGTGTTTATAAAGAAAAAGAATGTCGGAGAAGGCTCAAAGGGGATTTCTAGAGGAAAAAGTAAAGGATTTATAATTTGGGCCAAGTGAGGAATTTCCTAATATGCCCTTATCATTTTCATGACAAACTAATCACAAAAGCAAGATTGAATCTACAAAGTACAAACCAAAAGATAGTCATTTGAAGTGTGATACACAAAAAAAATATTGAGGTTCAAATTCTCACATGTATGATGTGGCTTTGTGTCTAGTGAAACAAACAAAGTTCTTTTGAATAAAAGAATGTCATATGAATTTTTAGGCAAAGAACTTAATCATATATATCGAAGAAATATTTTTGTTAGTAATTTCAAAAATGGTCAAAATTATCGTCATCCCTCATTTTTTTTACTTTATTTATACTATTTATATATATATAGTATTAAATATATATTTATATATATTTTATTTTTAATTTTCTATTATGAAAAAAATATTAAAAGATAGAGTCACGCAAAATAATCAAGGAATATCAAGAAGCACATAGAATATCGAATTGAAGCATAGTAGAGCATGTAAAGCACATTTCAAGTAAGATTGAGATTCAACATGCCTAATTTAGCAATAAGGAACTGGAATCGTTTTTCATCCAATGCCTTAGTAAATAAGTCGGCAAGTTGAAGCTCCGTTTTAACAAAATACAAATCTATCGTGCCTTTTTCTACATGATCTTTTATAAAATGATATCGAATATCTATGTGTTTCGTGCGTGAATGATGAACAAGATTGCAAGTAATGGCTATAGCACTTTAAGAATCAATGTAAATGGGAATGTTATTAAAATGAAACCCGTAATCGCGTAGTTGTGTCCGCATCCATAGAATTTGCGAGCAACAGCTGGCAGCCGCGACGTATTTCGCCTCGGCCGTCGATGTTGACACACAATTTTGTTTCTTTGAGGACCAGCAGACCAACTTTTCGCCAAAAAATTGTGCTCCGCCAGACGTGTTTTTTCTCTCCATTCAACAACATGCATAGTCAGCATCTGTATAACAAATAAGTCGAAAGTCAGTATTTTTAGGATACCATAGCCCTAAGTTTGGAATTCCTTTGAGATATCGTAGAGTCCTCTTGACGGCATTCATGTGGGACTCCTTTGGGCGGCTTGAAAGCGGGCGCATAAGCAAGTTCAAAACATAATGTCGAGTCGGCTGGATGTCAAGTAGATAAGAGATCCGATAATGCTCCGATATGTGGTGATGTTGACAGCCTTTCCAGACGGATCAACATCCAGTTTGCAATTAGTAGACATAGGAGTATTCATCGGTGTGCTCTTGTCTTGATTAAATCTCTTCAGAATATCTCGGATATATTTGGTCTGACTGACGAAGATGCCATCATCGAGTTGCTTGACTTGTAATCCAAGAAAGAATTGGAGTTCTCCCATTAAGCTCATCTCGAATTTTGTCTTCATGAGATTACCAAATTTCTGACAGAGACGTTCATTCGTCGATCCGAAAATGATGTCATCAACGTAAACTTGAACGATTCTCAAGTCTGTGACTTGCCTTTTAATGAAGAGGGTCGTATCGATTGTTTCTCTGATGAAGTTGGATTTGACCAAAAATTCGCTCAGAACATCATATCAAGCACGAGGGGGTTGTTTTAGTCCATAGAGAGCTTTGTCCAATCGATAGACATGATCAGGATGGTTCTCGTCCATGAACCCTTCGGGTTGAGTGACGTAGACTTTTTCTTTTAGTACGCCGTTGAGAAAGGCAATATTGACGTCCATTTGATAGACTTTGAAGTCTTTGTGAGCCGCGTATGCTAGAAATAAGCGAATAGCTTCAATACGGGCGACCGGAGCATACGTGTCGTCGTAATCAATTCCTTCTTGTTGATTGTATCCCTTAGCAACGAGCCGTGCTTTATTCCTGATTACTTCACCGTTTTCATTTTTTTGTTCCTGAAAATCCATTTAGTTCAAATTATAGTTTTGCCTTGTGGTCGAGGAACCAATGTCCAAACTTGTAGACGCTCGAACTGGTTGAGTTCATCTTGCTTCGCAATTACCCAATCCGAGTCTTTAAGAGCTTCGGCTACCTTATTTGGTTCGTTTTGGCTTAGGAAGCATGTGAATAATCCGCTTTGTGTAGACATCCTAGTACGTACACCACTTGAAGGATCACCGATAATCTGGTCAGTAGGATGAGCTCGAGTCCATTTGCGTTGGTGAGGAATAACCGTAGTAGATTCGTCATTGGATTGTAGATCGAGACATCCTGAATTATTGGGTTGATCATTCATAGTTGGGAAATTCATTTCAGAGGTTGAATCGGTAAGAATTTCCTCATCTGCATTTGTAGGAGCTGCAGCACTAGATGAAGATTCAGAATTAGTAGACTCTCCAACATATGTCGGATTTTGAAGAAGAGGAGTCTCAAAATGAATTTCTTCCATTGAGGGTGATGGGGCACTGCTTGGTGTTGAGTGAGACGAAGCAGACATTTCAGACTTGTTCTGAGAAAAGTGTTCGAATAGAGAATCTAAATCTTCATGGTCAGCGGCAATTGCTTTACTTGACGTTGATGTAAAAGTTGCCGAAAGTTGTTGACCTTGTGCCAACACACCAGTAAGCTCGGGTTCTGAACTGTTTTGTTCAGAAGCCAATTCCGTCATTTCTTGACAGATGACGTTGTAGCTTTCCATAATAGTACGGGAAGACTTGAGGTAGACGCGGTATGATTTGGAAGTAAAAGAATATCCGACAAAGATGGCTTCAAAGGCTTTGGGATCGAACTTGCTTCGATTCTCCCGATCGTTCGCCACAAAGCATTTGCAACCAAATACTTTGAAGAACGAGATGTTCGCAATTCTGTAATTGATTATCTCGTACGGCGTCTTTTCGAAGAGTTTGTAAATAATTGTCCTATTTTGGGTAAAACATGCCGTACTCACTGCTTCAGCCCATAGAAAGTGAGGGAGACCGTAGTGGATGAGCATTGTTCTTGCAGCTTCAACTAGAGTCCGGTTCTTCCTTTCTACGACACCATTTTGTTGAGGCGTTTTTGTGGCTGAGAATTGTTGAATAATTCCAAGTGACTGATAAAAGTTGCGAAGACGCTTGTTCTTGAATTCAGTTCCATTACCAGTTCTGATTACTTGAATTTTCTTTTGCAGGAGATTTTGTGTGGTATTCACAAAGCTTTCTATCAAGTCTCCAGTCTCATCTTTAGTTCGGAGAAACCTTGTCCATATATAGCGAGAAAAATCGTCGACAATTACTAGCACATATTTTCGACCGTTAATACTTTGTGTACGCATTGGTCCACAAGGGTCCATGTGAAGTAACTCTAAGGGTCGAGATGTAGAAGCAACTTGCTTGATTTAATGTGAAGCTCGCTTCATTTTTCCCAGTTGACAAGCCGAACAGTGATGCTCTTGGTTAGAAGAAATTGTTGGCAGACCGTTGACCAACTTTTTAACTCTGAGTTTGTGAAGAGCTTTTAAATTTAGATGAGACATGCGCCGATGCCATAAGCTGTTCCTCTTGATTGTTGTCTGAGAGATGAGGCAGACACCTGTCGAAGGTCGAACTCTTGTCAGATTGATTGTGTATAGATTTGATCTTCGTGATCCTGTGAGAAGCTCTTGATTCTGACTATTCAAAACTCTGCACTGTTCAGCTAGAAATACTACTTGAAATCCTTTGTCATAGAATTGTCCTATGCTAAACAGATTGTGCTGAAGACCTTGGACGTAGGAGACATCTTTAATCGTCAGATTTGGCAGTAGAATGTCTCCAAATCCAAGTATGGGAGCTGAGTCATTGTTGCCAAATCGGACTTTGCCATTGTAACGATCTTGGTAGTTGCTCAACAGTTTTTGTTTTCCCGTCATGTGTGTGGCGCAACCAGAATCTAAATACCACACATGATAGATCTGCATAGAATGAAATTAGGGAGACTTAGGTACCCACTTTTGAATGGGTCCTCTCGGATTAGCAGATTTGATAAGTAAGGTTTGGTTATCTTTGGTTCCTAAATTATTGGAATGCTTAGGTACCCAAACCAACTTAGAAGTAGTTGATTTAAGTGGTACTTCTTTAGGCAACTTGGCCTTATTGGCTTGTGTTGGCCTAGGTGGTGTTTTAGGACCCAGTGAGGTTGAACCATACATGGGAGGTTAATTTCAGCACGAGCAAATGTCTGATTTGTCTTATTGCTTGAGAAAATCTTTTCTCTAGCTAGTCTCCTAAGGTGTTTAGCTGAATGTACGTGGACTGGGTACTTTAGGTGAGGACAAGAATGTATGGAGCTATAGCTAGTCTCTTAATAGTTGGATCTTGTTTCCTATGAGACTTAAGACTTGCATTTGTCTTAGAATGATGGACATTGTTTTTAGAAGTAGAGCCAATGTCAAAGTTTGTGCTTTCAAAAATAATAGGCTTTAACGCATAAGTTGAAGTAACAATACTAGAAATGGCTGTCTTCGTACGAGTGTCCTTAGTTTTTGACATAAAAAAATTAGATAAGAAATCATTTTTCTTCTGAAATTTTATTCTAGGCACTCTTTCCTTAGCATGCTTCACCTCTTTTACTACTCTACTTGTGGATAGAGTAGAAAAAGAGTTAGTAAAAATCTTTCTCCTTTTTGAAGCATTTAAGGATTTGTTTTCTCTCTTTACAATTTTTAAAGAAGATTTATCTTCTTTTGAAATATTTTTAAAAATAATGGGCGAGTTTTTCTTAGATTTAATCTTGTCCTTCATTAAAAAATTTTCTTTCAAAATAAGATCAGGACAAGTTTTTAAAGTAGATGATGTTTTGAGATTGGAAATCTCCAGTAAAAGTTCATTCTTTTCAGCTTTGAAATTCTTTCTTTCTGTTTCCAAGGAAGCGTTTAAATCAGCTATTTTTCTAATAATAGCCGAAATATAACAGAAATTAGAATTTTGAAAATGATCAATATTATCTTCCTTGTCGTTAGAGAAACCTTCTAGGGGATATAATGAATTATAATCACTAGACAAGTTGAGATCTCTTGTCTTGTAACTATTATTCAAGTCGGTGTAGTCAAAAGGAATGTTAATCCTACCAGTGGCTTGTCGTTTAGATTCTTCTAAAGCATTTATTTCGGAAGAATTAGTAAATGCCATTAGAGAAGTTAAACCTAATCCCATATACTTGATATCGTATAATTGTCTAACATTGACCTTTTTCAAATTACAGGGATTGTTAAAACCTAAGCCCTCTTTAGGATTATAAAATTCTGTATCAAGAGGTTGATTTAGAAATATAGTTTGATCAGTTTTAACCCTTTTTATTAGAAGATCATCTAACGTTTTAATCCTTGAATAAAGTTTCTTACGTTCATGGGAAATTTCTTTGAAATTATTTTTAGAAATCTCTAAGTTTCTCTGACAATCGATAAGAACCGTATTAAGTTCAGTAATTTTTGTCTCAGAGGTAGCTATGGTTAATTCAAGACTAGAGATTTTTTCCTTAGCGTTAAATAAGAGAATTTCGAGATGAATTTTCTTATCTAATTGCTTTCGAAAATTTCTTTCGCTAAGAGCTAGTTTCTCTTCTAATTCTTTTGTTCGTTTCCGCTCAATTGTCATGTTAGTGTACTTAACCTGTAACGATTCTAACATGTTTGATAATGTGGATTTAGACATTTGTACCTCTTGTGACGAAGAGGATGCTTTGTCGTCGTCGTCGTCAGGCCTCCTTGATGGGTCATCATTTGAAGCGTCGTCGAGGTATGCCATAAGTACAAGATTTTCGTCTTCAGAATCTGTGGTGTCTTCCAGCCAATGCTCTTGTTCTGCCATCAGTGCTACTCCAGCCTCTTTCTGTTTAGTGAGTTGGAATTTTTTTGAGTAGTAGTTGGCGTCCTTTTTCTTGGGTAGTTTGCATTCCCTGAGAAGTGTCCGATCTTTCCACGATTATAACATTTTTGTGGTTCTTTGACACTTTTTGATTCTGAGGACTCGGCCGGTCTTCCCTTTGCTTGGAGCTAGATATTCGAAGCCTATTAGCCGAAGACGATGATTTCTCTTTGTAAAACTTTTTGCTCATCATTTTAGAATGAGAGCTAACTTTTTCTTGAACTCCTTCATATCGGGTTCGGAGTCCAAGTCAGATTCTCCTTCATCTTCTGAAGAACTTGGCAGCTTGATACTTTTATCCTTTCGAGATCGACTTGGCTTTCTTTCAGAGACAAGTGCAATAGAATCGTCGATCTTCTTGTCCTTTAGTTCTTTTTGGATCTCGCTTATATCTTCTTCATGTTGGGCGAGATTATCAAAGACGGCGTGGATATCCATTTCGTCCAAATCCTTATTTTGGTGGATTTGAATGGATATTTTCTTCCACTCCGGTTGAAAAGAAGAAAGAAATCTGATGTTGACCTCCATGTTGGTCTTGAATATATCTATCTTCCTCATATCATTAAGAAGAGTTAGATATCTTTGATAGAGTTCATAAACCGATTCCTCTGTCTTGTCTTTGAAAGAGTCGTAAGCTGTTAGAATATTTGCTTTCTTTGCTTTGACTCCAACTTCGGTTCGTTGCATCATCTTGTGGAGCTCGTCCCACATGGCCTTTGCGCTCGATAGACTATCTATTTGCATATAGATGTCATTCGGTATTCCTTGCATTCGGAATGTCATGGCTCCCAAGTCTGCTTTGGCTCTTAAACGCTCCCCCTCGATGTATTCGCCATGAGGTTTAAGTCTTCTGGTTGCAAGAATAGGAGGATTGTTTGTGGCATCTCCTTCTTGGATGAGCCAAAACTGAGCTGGACCTTCTTGAAGTGGCGCGATAAAATTTATGGCTTGATCTTTCGTTTCCAAGAAGTTCATGAACCGGCATCTCCATACCGTGTATTCGCCTCTTCGAAGAATTGGAGGGCGGACGTCATTTCCGAGTGAGTAAGCATCCATTTTTGTTGATTGGTAGGATCTTCGTGAAAGTTTGGAATCGTAATGAAAAATGCTTCAAAAGTGACAAACTTAGTTAGAAATATTTGATTCGTACTTTAAACAATTTCCTTTTTGAACTATGATCCGGTCGTGAAAAAGAAATTTTTATGGTTTCGAAAATATTTGGTAAATAAAAATTGATACTTCAAGATTTGTTAAAGAAAATATTGAGTATCAAAATAGATAGTTCGGAAACAAATACTTTTCGTAAGTTTTGAAGTTCACAATTTTTTATTTCTTTTAAATGCAGTGGTCGAAATGTTTTTCGAGCAGCGAAGTTTTTCGATTTAAAAATGTTAAACTTTTTAATCCAAAAAGTTTTTCGAACGTTTAAGGATTTAGTTATATGTTTATCGAAAAATATTTTTCGAAACAAATGTTGAAAAGATGAACTTATCGAAAAATATTTTGTCGAGAAACTATGTTGATCACAAAAACTCTTATCGAATAACCTGTGATCGAAAAATTACTAGTGATCGAAAAAATTTGTTTTTAGTTTGACTCAAATTGTTGACTGTAAAATTTTTCGATGGAATATTTTTCGATCGAAAATATGTTTTAGCTAATTTTGGATCGAAAAATTTATTCGCTCAAAAAAGATATTTATTTATGACTCACGTGAGTTTTTCGAAATATTGATCAAAATATAAGTCACGTGAGTTTTTCGATCGAAAAATCTGGAAAATTATTTTGATCTGAAAATTGCGAATTCTATCCAAAATCAATTACGATTTGCTCTGATACCAATTGTTAGGTCCTGATTCATCAATCAACAAGCAATCTAAGCACGAATTCTCGGTATTCGAGTAAAAACTCTTAGGGATTACGTTCGGTCGAATAACCACGTTGAAGATCTTGAGAGAGGTTGTTAGCTTTCCGAGTTTCTCGATTGTATTCTCTCGTTTAAAATATGAATTCAATGCTTGTAATTTTCTAAATAATAAAACTTTAATTAATTTGATAGTGTACATCATATTTATACCTATATTCAAGGTATAATTGCTATTAGAATTGTGCTTTCTTATTTCATTATCCTTGTAATTATGGGCGTAATTAGTAGTTTTAATAGTGTAGGACCTAATAGCAATTATACCTTGGATATTGGTATAAATATGATATACACTATCAAAATTAATATAAGTTTTATTATTCAGAAAATTACAAGCACCGAATTCATATTTTAAACGAGAGAATACGATAGAGAAACTCGGAAAGCTTAACAACCTCTCTCAAGATCTTCAACGTGGTTATTCGACCGAACGTAATCCGTAAGATTTCTTACTCGAATACCGAGAATTCGTGCTTAGATTGCTTGTTGATTGATGAATAAGGACCTAACAATTGGTATCAGAGCAAATCGTGATTGATTTTAGATAGAATTCGCAATTTTCAGATCAAAATAATCACTCGATTCGTAGTTCTGAATATGAACAAACACAAGGTTAACCACGTTTAACAGCAAAATATATCGATTATGAAGAAATTCAAATCGTAATCTAAAGTTAATAGCAAATGCAAATATCGATCGAAATCGAAAATCTGAATTAATCTTTAGTTCTAACCGATTGAAATCAGCACGTAAATCATTCCTAACATATAATCTATCACTTTAACAACAAGATCATCAACAAAATTTGCAAACATTAAGCGCATCGATCAAAATACAATTCACATAAGTTTTTCGATCGAAAAATTTGGAAAATAATTTTGATCTTAGAATCACGAATTCAATACAAAAACGATCACGATCTGCTATGATACCATTTGTTAGGTCCTATTATATCAACTAACGATCGATCTAAGCATGAATTCTAGATATTCGAATGAGAAATCTTACGAATTACCTTCGTTCGAATATCGGCTTGAACATCTTGAGAGAGAGAGTTTTTCGATTGCTTTTCTTGAAGAGAATTTAAAGTTGTGCTATGTAATTTTATTATCCTTCTAATTAGGGGCGTAATTAGTAGTTTTGATAATGTAGGACCAAATGGTAAATATACCATATAAATAGGTATAAATACAATGTACACTATCAAAGTAAAAAGATACAAGTTCATTTTCAGCAAATCACGAGTATGAATTCATATTTTAAACGAGAGAGAATACGATTGAGAATCTCGGAAATCTAACAACCTCTCTCAAGATCTTCAACGTGGATATTCGACTGAATGTAATTCGTAAGATTTCTTATTCGAATACCGAGAATTCATGCTTAGATTGCTTGTTGATTGATGAATTAGGACCTAACAATTGGTATCAGAGCCGATCGTGATTGATTTTGGATTGAATTCGCGATTTTAAGATGAAAATAATTTTCCAGATTTTTCGATCGAAAAACTTACGTGCCTTGTATTTTGATCAATATGCTTAATGTTTGTGAATTTTGTTGAAGATCTTGCTGATTAAGTGATAGATTTTATGTTATGAATGATTTACGTACTGATTTCAATCGCTTAGAACGTCATATTAATTCAGATTTTCGATTTAGATCGATGTTTGCGTTTGCGATTAAGTTTTGATTTCGATTTGATTTTTGTAATATTTAATATATTTTGCTGTAAAACGTTGTTAATCTTGTGTTTGCTCATATTAAAAACGAAGAAACGAGTTATTATCCAGAATTTCATCACCTAACTTGAACATCTCGGTTGAATCTGGAAATTTCACTGCTACATTGAACTTTGATGTTCTTCGATCGGATTTTCGATCGAAAAACTTGGCTCGAAAATTAATTTTCGAATAAGTTTGCAGCCGAGAAATTTTTCGATGACAAACATTGTTCTCGTGTGTTATGCTCAAATATAAGACTCGAAAAACATTATTTCGATAATTAGTTTTTCGATTCATACATAAATATATTTTTTGAGCGTAATAAAGCGTATTTTTTTTCGACGGATACTGTTTTCGCTAAATAAATATCTAATTTTGACTCGAAAAACTTGTAATAGTAAAACTAGTTTTCGATCTCAAGATTTTCGATCATCTGAATTTTCGAGTAAAAATTTAGCGAAAACATATTTCGATCGAAAAATTCACACTCGAAAAAAAAAAACTTTGAGTCATACTTAACAAAATTTTTCGATCACTATTAATTTTTCGATTACAAATTTTTCGATAAACTTTTTTGAGATCAACAATTATTCGAAAAACTATTTTTCGACAGGATATTTACTCTGCAAACTATTACGTTCGAAAAATAATTTTCGATAAATACAACGAAAAAGTTATACAATCGAAAATCTTTTTCGACATAGGTTCGAATTATTTTAATCGAAAACTTTATTGTTCGAAAAACTTTTCGGTCACTGCTCAAACACACACACACATTTTATACTCTTTTGAAAGAAATCAAAATTCGTAATTTTCAAAACTTACGAAAAATATTTGACTCCGAATTATCTTCTACGATACTCAAAATTTTTTATCTTAAAATCAAAATTCTTTAGCAAAGTTTTGAAGTACCAATTATCATATCAAATATTTTTCGAAATCAAAACAATTTCTCTTTAACAACCAACAATAGGTACGAAAGGGAAATTGCTTAAAGTACGAAACAAACATTACTAACGAAGTTTGTCACTTGTGAAGCACTTTTACCATTTCAATTCCAAACGTTCACGAAGATCCTACCAATTAACTAAAAATGGATGCTTACTCACTCGGAAACGACGTCCGCCCTCCAATTCTACGAAGAGGCGAATACACTGTATGGAGAATCCGATTCATGAACTTCTTAGAAACAAAAGAGCAAGCTACAAATTTGATAGCTTCTCTTCAAGAAGGTCCCCCTCAATTTTGGCTCATCCAAGAAGGCGATGCCACCAATAATCCTTCCATTCCCGCCTCACGAAGACTCAAAATTCCTAGTGAATACACCGAGGGGGAGTGATTACGAGCAAAAGCGGATTTAGGAGCCAATATATAGTCTATCTAGTGCAAAAGTTATGTGGGAAGAGCTCCACAAGATGATGCAACAGACCGAAGTTGGAGTCAAAACTAAGAAAGCAAACATTCTAACCGCTTACGACTCATTCAAAGCCAAGGTAGAGGAAACCGTTTATGAACTCTATCAACGCTATCTAACTCTTCAAGACCAACATGGAGGTCAACATCCAATTTCTTTCTTTTCTTCAACCGGAGTGGAAGAAAATATCCATGCAAATCCGTCGAAATAAGGATTTGGACGAAATGGATATCCACGCCGTCTTTGATAATCTCGCCCAACACGAGGAAGATATCAGCGAGATACAAATAGAACTTAAGGGCATGCAGATCGACGATTCTATAGCTCTTGTTTCTGAAAGAAAAACAAGTCGATCTCGCAAAGATAAAAGCATCAAGTTGCGAAGTTCTTCAGAAGATGAAGACGAATCTGAATCGGACTCTGAACCAGATATGAAGGAGTTCAAGAAACAGTTGACTCTCATTTCTAAAATGATGAGCAAAAAGTTCTACAAAAAGAAATCCTCTTCCTCGGAAAATAGACTTCGGACATCAAGCTCCAAGCACAAGGAAAGACCGGCCGAGTCCTCAGAATCTAAAAACGTCAAAGAACCACAAAAGTGCTATAATTGTGGTAACATAGGGCACTTCGCCAGATAATGCAAACTTCCCAAGAAAAAGACGCCAACTACTACCCCAAAAAAGAGTCTGGAGTAGCACTGATGGCCGAACAAGAGCATTGGCTGGAAGACACCACAGATTCTGACGATGAAAATCTCGCTCTCATGGCATACCTCGAAGACGCCTCATATGATAACTCTTCAAGAAGGCCTGACGACGACGACGATAACGCATCATCTTCATCACAAGAGGTAACAATGTCTCATTCCACATTATTAAACATGTTAGAATTATTACATATTAAGTACTCTAACATGAAAAATGAGCGGAAAAGAACTAAGGAATTAGAAGAGAGACTAGCTCTTAGTGAAAACAATTTCCAAAAGCAATTAGATAAGAAAATTCATTTAGAAATCTTATCTAACGCTAAGGAAAAAATATCTAGTCTTGAATTAACAATAGCTACCTCTCAGACTAACGTCGATGACCTTAATACGACTCTTCTCGATTGTCAGAGAGATTTAGAAATTTCTAAAAATAATTTCAAAGAAATCTCTGACGAACGTAAGAAACTTTACTCAAAGATTAAAACTTTAGATGATCTTCTAACAAAAAGGGGTCAAACGGATCAAACTATTTTTCTAAATCAACCTCTTCATATAGAATTTTATAATCCTAAAGAAGGCTTAGGTTTTAACAATCCCTGTAACTTAAAAAAGGTCAATGTCAAACAATTATATGATATCAAGTACATGGGATTAGGATTAACTTCTCTAATGGCCTTTACTAATTCTTCAGAAATAAACGCCTTAGAAGAATCTAAACGAAAAGCCACAAATAGGACTGACATTCCCTTTGACTACACCGTCTTGAATAATAGTGACAAGACAAGGGATCTCAACCTGTCTAGTGACTATAATTCATTATATCCCCCCCCCCCCCTTAGAAGACTTTTCTAAAAATAAGGAAGAAATGATGATCATTTTAAAAATTCTACTTTCTGTTATATTCCAGCTATTATTAGGAAAATTGGTGATTTAAACGCTTCCTTAGAAACAGAAAGAAAGAATTTCAAAGCTGAAAAGTATTAGCTTTTACTGGAGATTTCTAATCTCAAAACTTCCTCTACTTTAAAAACTTGTCCTGATTTTACTTTGAATGAAAAATCATTAATTAAGGACAAGATTACTTCTAAGAAAACATCTTCCATTGTTTTTCAAAATATTTTAAAAGAAGATAAATTTTCTTTAAAAATAGTAAAGGGAGGAAAAGAATCCTTAAATGCTTCAAAAAGGAAAAAGACTCGTTCTAACTCTTTTTCTACTCCATCCACAGGTAGAGTAGAAAAAGAGGTGAAGCATGCAAAGGAAAGAGTGCCTAGGATAGAATTTCAGAAGAAAATTGATAGAAATGTCTTATTTTCAAAATTTTCTTCTGTATAAAAAACTATGGAAACTCGGAAGAAGACAATCGTTTTAAACTTTAATGATGTTGCTTCCACTTATGTGTTATTAAAAGCACAAATTTGAAATTGGCACTACTTCAAAAATTATAAACAATCATTCTAAGACAAATGCAACTCTTGAGTCTCGTAGGAAACAAGATCCAGCTCTTAAGAAAGCTTATAGCTTCTTACATTCTTGTCCTCACCTAAGGTACCCGGTCCACGTACATTCAGCTAAACACCTTAGGAGACTAGCTAGAGAAAATATTTTCTCAAGCAATAAGACAAATCAGACATTTGGTCGTGCTGAAATTAACCTCCTATGTAAGGTTCAACCTCACTGGGTTCCTAAAACACCACCTAGGCCAACACAAGCCAATAAGGCCAAGTTCCCTAAAGAAGTACCACATAAATCAACTACTTCTAAGTTGGTTTGGTTACCTAAGCATTCCAATAATTTAGGAACCAAAGATGACCAAACCTTACTTATCAAATCATCTAATCCGAGAGGACCCATTCAAAAGTGGGTACCTAAATCTCTCTAACCTCTTTCTATGCAGATCCATCATGTGTGGTATTTAGATTCTGGTTGCTCCACACACATGACGGGAAAGCAAGAACTGTCGAGCAACTACCAAGACCGTTACAATGGAAAAGTCCGATTTGGCAACAATGATTCAGCTCCAATACTCGGCTTTGGAAACATTCTACTGCCGAATCTGACGATTAAAGATGTCTCTTACGTCCAAGGACTTAAACACAACCTGTTCAGCATAGGACAATTCTGTGAAAAAGGATTTCAAGTGGTATTTCTAGCTGATCAGTGCAGAATTTTAAATAGTCAGATTCAAGAACTTCTAACAGGATCACGAAGATCAAATCTCTACACTATCAATCTGACAACAATTCGTCCTTCGACAGCTGTTTGCCTCATCTCACCAACTACAATCAAGAGAAACAGCTTATGGCATCAACACTTGTCTCATCTAAATCACAAAGCTCTTCACAAACTCTTTGTTAAAAAGTTGGTCAATGGTCTACCAACAATCTCTCCTCATCAAGAGCATCACTGTTCGACTTGTCAAATGGGAAAAATGAAGCGAGCATCACACAAACTGAAGCAAGTTTCTTCGACATCTAGACCCTTGGAATTACTTTCCATGGACCTTTGCAGACCAATGCGTACACAAAGTATCAACGGTCGTAAATATGTGTTAGTAATTGTCGACGATAATTCTCGCTACACATGGACAAGATATCTCCGAACTAAAGATGAGACTGGAAACTTGATAATAAGCTTTGTGAATACAACTCAGAATCTCCTGCAAAAGAAAATCCAAGTAATCAGAACGGAAAACGGGACTGAATTCAAGAATCAGCGTCTCAACAACTTTTATCAATCACTTGGAATTATTCAACAATTCTCAGCTGCAAAAACGCCTCAACAAAATGGTGTCGTAGAAATGAAGAACCGGACTTTAGTTGAAGCTGCAAGAACATTACTCATATACTCCGGTCTCCCTCACTTTCTATGGGCTGAAGCAGTGAGTACGGCATGTTTTACTCAAAATAGGACAATTATTCACAAATGCTTCGAAAAGACGCCATATGAGATAATTAATCAAAGAATCCCGAATATCACATTTTTCAAAGTATTTGGTTGCAAGTGTTTTGTGGCCAAAGATCGGGATCATCGAAGCAAGTTTGATCCCAAAGCCTTTGAAGCCATCTTTGTCGGATATTCCTCTACTTCCAAATCATATCGCGTCTACCTCAAGTCTTCTCGTACAATTCCTGAAAGCTACAACGTCACCTTTCAAGAAATGACGGATTTGGCTTCTGAGCAAAACAGTTCAGAAACCCGAGCTTATAGGCGTGTTGGCACAAAGTCAACAACTTTCGACAACTTCTACCTCAAAGTCAAGAGAAGCAATTTCCGCCGACTTGGAAGATTTAGATTCACTGTTTGAACATTTTTATCTGAACGAGTTTCAAAGGCCTGCTTTCTCTCACTCAATACCAAGCAGTGCTCCTTCTCCTTCTACGGAAGAAATTCCAATTGATACTCTCACTCCTCAGACTCCAACAAATGTTCAAGAATCTCCTAATTCTGAATCTTCAACTAGTGTTGCAGCTCCTACAAATGCAGATGAGGAAATTCATTCCAATTCAACCTCAGAATTGAATTTCCCAACTACGAATGATCAACCCATTAATTCAGGATGTCTCGATCTACAAACCAACGAAGAATCTACTTCGGTTATTCCTCATTAACGCAAATGGACTCGAGCTCATCCTATCAACCAAATCATCGGTGATCCTTCAAGTGGAGTGCGCACTAGGACGTCAACACAAAGCGGCTTATTCACATGCTTCTTAAGCCAAAACGAACCAATTATAGTAGGCGAAGCTCTTAAAGACCCGGATTGGGTAATCGCAATGCAAGATGAACTCAACCAATTCGAGCGTCTACAAGTTTGGACGTTAGTTCCTCGACCACAAGGCAAAACAATAATTGGTACTAAATGGGTTTTCAAGAATAAGAAGAACGAAAACGATGAAGTTATCAGGAATAAAGCACGACTCGTAGCCAAGGGATACAATCAACAAGAAGGAATTGATTACGACGAGACGTATGCTCCGGTGGCACGTATCGAATAAATTCGACTATTTTTAGCAATGCGGCTGTTAGGTCCTGATTCATCAATCAACAAGCAATCTTACGGATTACGTTTGGTCGAATAACCACGTTGAAGATCTTGAGAGAGGTTGTTAGCTTTCCTAGTTTCTCGATCGTATTCTCTCTCAATTTAAAATATGAATTCGATGCTTGTTATTTTCTGAATAATAAAACTTGTATTAATTTTGATAGTGTACATCATATTTATACCTATATTCAAGGTATAATTGCTATTAGGTCCTACACTATTAAAACTACTAATTACTCCCCTAATTACAAGAATAATGAAATAACAAAGCACAATTATAATATTCTCTTCAATCTCCTCCTTTGTGCTTGTCTTTGTTTCAGCTCCTTTTATCCTTGTCGGGCGTGCAACGACTTCTCCAATCCCAATGTTGTCTCGTAACGTTGAACAACATTCCTCAGCTCCAATCTCTCATTTATAGCATCTAGAAGCTCGTTCAAGAGTGGCGCCTCTTCTTCACAAAGATCTTCGAAGATTGTCTCTTCGGTGATCTCTCCCAATCTCTTCTGAATGTTCTTCCTCACTAACTTTAGCGTAATGTCGCAGAACTTATGGACTTCTGACTTCATCATAGCCCTTGTCTTTCCAATGACTGGATTTTGATAGGTTATAGCGAGGCTAGGTTTCTTGAAGATGTAGTTCTCGGGAAAGTTGTTGAGTGGGAAGCCCTTCATCAGCGGAGATTCCATGTTGACCTTCTTCATGTTGTTCACTATTGCAATTTGAAGGTCGTGTGCGGTGTGATACTTGATCTGCCGCACCATGAATCTTTTCTGTCCCTCGAGTCCTTCATTCTTAATATATCCGGAATGCGTCTTGTACTTTCTCTTATACATCTGGTACAATTGGTAGACCTCATCTGGTGGAAGGAATGAGAGATAGCTTTCATCTATCTCTTCTCGAGTACGGTTGTTGTCCGCTCGCTCAATGATGTAGATAGGGGTTGGGTATCTTCCGATCGTATGCGAGACTCCGATAAGTTGGAGAATCGGTGGCTTGTTCTTGAAATTTTCTCAGTTGATCAGCTGGAATGCCACTTCGATCGGGTCCGTGATAGTGAAGCATGAAGATATGCTCCATTTTCTTCCTATCTTCCCAGTGTGAGATGCCCCTTAGATTAAGTTCATTGAGCTTCTTTATTTTGTTTGGAGCCCTCCAAATCTGCTTTCTTACGTCTTCAATGAACGGAACTTCAATTATGACGTTCTCTCATGGCGTCTCGACTCTAACTGTCCCTTTTGATAAACGGGGAGGAGAGTCGACTCTGAGCCTTATCATTTCGAGTAGCTCTGGGAGGGCAGAACTGTAGTTCTCGCCTTCTTGAAGTTCTTCTTCTTCAAGCAGCACCAAGTCCACCGAAGCTTGTTGTAAGAAGTATCTGACGTTAGAGAGTCGAGCTTCAGCAGCTTCCTCTGGTTCCCATTGCGTCATCCACTTCTCGTTTAGGATGGAGTCATCTACGATCAGATGTGGATCGTAGGCAACTGCTTCTGGTTGGACTTGGGGGAGGTTTGAGGTCGGGATCAGATTTGGATTTGTAGGAGAGAGGGTTAGTGTTTGGGATATGGTGGGAGGTATGGTTGTTTGTTGGCGGGTTTGAGATTGTGTGGTTGGTGGGTGTGAGGACGATCCTCCAGCTTCTTGAGTCTTTGTCTATGCTTGCTCAATCCACGGCCGCTCCGTGTAGTTCTTTGCCGTTTCTCCGCCTCGTGACGATCCAGATCATCGAGATCGTCATGTCTACACTTGGTGCTGGGGCTTTCTTCTTGGCACCTTGTTTGTGCTGGCGGCTTTGGTTCATCTATCAACCTTTTGTAGAGACTCTCCTCAGCTGGAGATCTGGTCTCTAAGGCGAGGATGCGGGAGATGAGTATATCGTGAAGCTGGGTGATCGGGATTGTATAGGGATTGATAAGTGAGGGTGAGGGAGTTGTGGTGGTGAGGATTGGTTGTAGTGGGGTGTGTAGGGTGGTGGTAGGAAGTGGTGAGCATATGGGGGTGGTTTGTGTGTCGGTCGAAGCAGCTTATGAGACTGGTGTTTTCCTGGTGTCGCTTCTGAGACTTGTAGTCTTTGCTCCGTCACGAACAGTGGTGGAGTGGGGCCAAGAAGGCGCTCCACTGTCACAACATCGGAGTAGATTTCCGATGTGCCGCCTATAGTAGGTCTTGTGGGTCCGGTACGTCCAATGACATCCGTAATCAACCCTGAAGTCACCACTTCAGAGGGTTGGCCTATTGTTGGCTCCGAAGATATCGGGGGTCCAATAGGGCTTCCACCCAATCCTTGAGATGATACGATAGGTATCACCTCTATGGGTGTTGAGACAGATTCAATTTGAATCTATTCGGTAGGCTGATCAGTTGGTGGTGGATGTGTTGGCTCCGAAGCCGGTATGATGGAAGGCACTGCAGACGAGGCCGAGAGTTGTTGTCGGCGAGGGCCCCTTCTTTGGAGTCTGTATCCTTCATCAGAATCGGTTGCCTCAGGAGAGATATCTTGTGGAACACCTTCGGGCTCAATCTCCTGAGTCGTGGCTTCGGGCTCCGTTGTTGCCACCAAAGATTCCCTTTGAGAAGGTGTCGGAGCTGGATCCAAGGCACGTACCATCGCCTCCGTGGTGGAGTTGTTCCGGCAGTAGTCCTGGTATGCCTCTTCAGTTGGATCAGCTAGTCGGAGCAGCTCCAATGGGCATTGGTTGGAGTTCTAGATCGGCGGCCTTCGGGTTGTGAAAAAATCGAAGGCGTAGCGGAGTGTATTCCGCAATTGGTGGTAGTCTCGGGATCTCAGGATTGATGTCCATGAAGTGCGAGATCAGTACCGGGAACCATCGTACATAGGGGAGAGATTTGGCCTTTGACTTAATCTCCCTTTGACGCATCTGGTCCGCTAGATCGTTCCAAATCAGCTGTTCCCGTTCGCCTTGTCGAAGCCTGATGACCACAAAGCCGGAATGTCTTCCACGGATGGGGAATCCCGCTATTTTGAAAGTTCGCCAGTTTGGTTAGCGGAGGTTTGTATCCCATCCGGAGCATGTCTTCTACGATCTCCGCATCCGTTGGAAGTTGATCATATTCGTCGTAGTGCGGGAGATCGAGCACCATGGCCATCAGATTTTTCGTCAGGGAGATATGTCTTGTGTTGATCATCGTCATATATTCCACGCTATCGCCGTTGACGAAACTCTTCATACTTCCCCAGAATTGCTGGAGATAGACCATTGGTACGGTGGCCGTCATGGTCAAGGCTGGCCATAGAGGATGTCCTTTGAGGATGGATATTATGACTTCATCCGGACATCGAAACGTCGTAAGGTCCAGTTGGAAGTTGTTATCTAGGACTGTAATATAACTTCCACAGGGGTAGATGTGAGGGTAGTTGGGAGTTGTCATATCTGCAAAAATAACATAAGGTTCATTAGTTGATAAATTTTCATATGCTAATATGCGGGTCTGAAAAAAAAATTTAGGTCCGAAATTTTTTTTTATGAATTAACCCAAAAATAAATTGCATAATACTCCCTGTATTTCTGAAAGAGATGAAATTATCTCCTAATGTTGATGAAATTCAACATTTGACTCCTCGGATGAGCTCTAAATTTTCTGCGAGGCTTAAAAATGTTAGAATTCATGTTTTACGAGTGTAGAGGATAAAACTCCCCCTCAACAATTGCATGAGTACCTAAAGCATATGTTTAGTACAAATTGGCATATGAAAATTCCGATTTAAGTACAAGTAACGCATTTTAAGCAATTCAGCATAGTTTCATTAAAAATATTGCGTTTTTCAAAATAGTTATTCGCATTTTATCAATTCTGAACCAATGCATGTATTAATGCATTTAAAATGTGCGAAGAAAGGAAAATAAAATAAAATTTATTTTGTTTCGGGGTCAGATTTATTTATTTTGAACATAATCACACAAAAATTTTCAAGACATATAAAACATTAATTTTCCATAAAATCATGTAACTAAACTAGTATTCTAATAGCATAGTATAAATTACTTCGACAACTCTTGCAAGTTTCGCTCATATCACTCAATTTATTTTTATCAAGGAGATTTTTAGTAGATGTATCACTCTTATCATCACAACAAAATTATATCAATTAATTTGTTATTGTAATATTTTTAATCAACTTACCAAGTGAGAGTTCATCATTTTGAATCAAATGGACTTTTAATGGATTATTTTTATGCTCTGACTAAAGGGGTAGGAAATTTGGGTTAACGAGCTTAAAAATTCTTCTCTTCTAGGGGCCCTTTTTTTGTGAAATTATGTTCTGATCCTTTTGCTTTGCCTTTCTTTAGTAATTTCTTTTCAAGGCTTTGAAAGATGAGATCTTTGATTTTGGGTCGAGACTGTGTTCTTTGAGAAAGTTTCACAGTTATGGAATTCGAACCCAAGGCCGTGTACCTCTTCTCGTTTTCTCTACATAAGATCTAGATTATCATTGGAGAAGTTTACTTCAAGGTGCTTCTCTTCTAGGAGTATACGAGATTATCTAGGAGAAGTTCGCAGTGAGATCAGTGTCTCTCTTCTATAATGATTGATAAATGCATAATGTGCATCCCTTTTGCTCTCCCCCTCTTTTTCTTGATTGAGTAACCCCGAATCTTGTGAATAAGGTTGAAGGCTTAATCGGGTGTTTTTAAAGAAAAAGAATGTAGGAGAAGGCTCAAAAGGGGATTTCTAGAGGAAAAAGTAAAGGCTTTATAATTTAGGCCAAGTGAGGAATTTCCTAATATGCCCTTATCATTTACATGACAAACTAATCACAAAGGCAAGATTGAAGCTACGAAGTGCAAACCAAAAGATAGTCATTTGAAGTGTGACAAAAAAAATATTGAGGTTCAAATTCCCACATGTATGATGTGGCTTTGTGTCTAGTGAAACAAACAAAGTTCTTTTGAATAAAAGAATGTCATATGATTTTTTTAGGCAAAGAACTTAATCATATATATCGAAGATATATTTTTGTGAGTAATTTCAAAAATAGTCAAAATTATCGTCATCCTCCATTTTTTTACTTTATTTATACTATTTATATATATAGTATTATATATATTTATATATATTTTATTTTTAATCACGTTAATGTAAAAAATATTAAAAGATAGAGTCACTCAAAATAATCAAGGAATATCAAGAAGCACATAGAATATAAAATTGAGGCATAGTAGAGCATGTAAAGCACATTTCAAGTAAGATTGAGATTCAACATGCCTAATTTAGCAATAAGGAATTGGAATCGTTTTTCATCCAATGCCTTAGGGAATAAGTCGGTAAGTTGAAGCTCTGTTTTAACAAAATACATATCTATCGTGCCTTTTTCTACATGATCTTTTATAAAATGATATCGAATATCTATGTGTTTCTATGATGAGCAGGATTGCAAATAATGGCAATAGCACTTTGAGAATCACTATAAATGGGAATGTTATTAAAATCAAACCCATAATCATGTAGTTGTGTCATCATCCATAGAATTTGCGAGCAACAGCTGGCAGCCGCAACGTATTCCGCCTCGGCCGTCGATGTTGACACACAATTTTGTTTCTTTGAGGACCAGCAGACCAACTTTTCGCCTAAAAATTGTGCTCCGCCAGACGTGCGTTTTCAGTCCATTCGACAACCTACATAGTCAGCATGAGTATAGCCTATAAGTCGAAAGTCAGTATTTTTAGGATACCATAGCCCTATGTTTGGAGTTCCTTTGAGATATCATATAACCCTCTTGACGGCATTCATGTGGGACTCCTTTAGATCGGCTTGAAAGCGGGTGCATAGGCAAGTTGCAAACATAATGTCGGGTTGGCTGGATGTCAAGTAGAGAAGAGATCCGATAATGCTCCGATAGGTGGTGATGTTGACAGCCTTTCCAGACGGATCAGCATCCAGTTTGCAATTAGTAGACATAGGAGTATTCATCAGTGTTCTCTTGTCTTGATTAAATCTCTTCAGAATATCTCGGATATATTTGGTCTGACTGACGAAGATGCCATCATCGAGTTGCTTGACTTGTAATCCAAGAAAGAATTGGAGTTCTCCCATTAAGCTCATCTCGAATTTTGTCTTCATGAGATTACCAAATTTCTGACAGAGACGTTCATTCGTCGATCCGAAAATGATGTCATCAACGTAAACTTGAACGATCATCAAGTCTGTGTCTTGCCTTTTGATGAAGAGGGTCGTATCGATAGTTCCTTTGATGAAGTTGGATTTGACCAAAAATTCGCTCAGAACATCATACCAAGCACGAGGTGCTTGTTTTAGTCCATAGAGAGCTTTGTCCAATCGATAGACATGATCAGGATGGTTTTCGTGCATGAAACCTTCGGGTTGAGCGACGTAGACTTCTTCTTTCAATACGCCGTTGAGAAAGGCAGTTTTGACGTCCATTTGATAGACTTTGAAGTCTTTGTGAGCCGCATATGCTAGAAATAAGTGAATAGCTTCAATACGGGAGACCGGAGCATACGTCTCGTCGTAATTAATTCCTTTTTGTTGATTGTATCCCTTAGCAACGAGCCGTGCTTTATTCCTGATTACTTCACCGTTCTCATTTTTCTTGTTCTTGAAAATCCATTTAGTTCAAATTATAGTTTTGCCTTGTGGTCGAGGAACCAATGTCCAAACTTGTAGACGCTCGAACTGGTTGAGTTCATCTTGCATCGCAATTACCCAATCCGGGTCTTTAAGAGCTTCGGCTACCTTATTTGGTTCGTTTTGGCTTAGGAAGCATGTGAATAATCCGCTTTGTGTAGACGTCCCAGTACGTACACCACTTGAAGGATCACCGATAATCTGTTCAGCAGGATGTGCTCGAGTCCATTTACATTCGTGAGGAATAACCGAAGTAGATTCGTCATTGTATTGTAGATCGAGACATCCTGAATTATGGGTTGATCATTCATAGTCGGGAAATTCAATTCAGAGGTTGAATCGGTAGGAATTTCCTCTCTGCATTTGTAGGAGCTGCAACACTAGATGAAGATTCAGAATTACTAGACTCTCCAATATTTGTCGGATTTTGAAAAAGAGGAGTCTCAAAATGAATTTCTTCCATTGAGGGAGATGGGGTACTGCTTGGTGTTGAGTGAGACGAAGCAGGCATTTGAGACTTCTTCCGAGAAAAGTGATCGAATAGAGAATCTAAATCTTCATGGTCAGCGGGAATTGCTTCACTTGACGTTGATGTAGAAGTTGCCGAAAGTTGTTGACCTTGTGTCAACACGCCAGTAAGCTCGGGTTTTGAACTGTTTTGTTCAGAAGCCAAATCCGTCATTTCTTGAAAGGTGTTGTTGTAGCTTTCAACAATAGTACGGGAAGACTTGAGGTAGACGCGGTATGATTTGGAAGTAGAAGAATATCCGACAAAGATGGCTTCAAAGGCTTTGGGATCGAACTTGCTTCGATGCTCCCGATCGTTGACCACAAAGCATTTGCAACCGAATACTTTGAAGAAGGAGATGTTCGGAATTCTTTGATTGATTATCTCGTACGGCGTCTTTTCGAAGCGTTTGTAAATAATTGTCCTATTTTGGGTAAAACATGCCGTACTCACTGCTTCGCCCATAGAAAGTGAGGCAGGCCGTAGTGGATGAGCATTGTTCTTGCAGCTTAAACTAGAGTCCAGTTCTTCCTTTCTACGACACCATTTTGTTGAGGCGTTTCTGCGGCTGAGAATTGTTGAATAATTCCAAGTGAGTGATAAAAGTTGTGGAGACGCTTGTTCTTGATCTCAGGTCCATTATCAGTTCTGATTACTTGAATTTTCTTTTGCAGGAGATTTTGTGTGGTATTCACAAAGCTTTCTATCAAGTCTCCAGTCTCATCTTTAGTTCTGAGAATTCTTGTCCATGTTTAGCGAGAAAAATCGTCGACAATTACTAACACATATTTTCGACCGTTAATACTTTGTGTACGCATCGCTCCACAAAGGTCCATGTGAAGTAACTCTAAGGGTCGAGATGTAGAAACAACTTGCTTGATTTTATGTGAAGCTCGCTTCATTTTTCCCAGTTGACAAGTCGAACAGTGATGCTCTTGGTTAAAAGAAATTGTTGGCAGACCGCTGACCAACTTTTTAACACTAAGTTTGTGAAGAGCTTTTAAATTTAGATGAGACAGGTGTTGATGCCATAAGCTGTTCCTCTTTATTGTTGTCTGAGAGATGAGGCAGACAGCTGTCGAAGGTTGAACTGTTGTCAGATTGATTGTGTATAGATTTGATCTTCGTGATCCTGTGAGAAGCACTTGATTCTGACCATTCATAACTCTGCACTGCTCAGCTAGAAATACTACTTGAAATCCTTTGTCACATAATTGTCCTATGCTGAACAGATTGTGTTGAAGACCTTGGACGTAAGAGACATCTTTAATCGTCAGATTTGTCAGTAGAATGTCTCCAAATCCGAGTATGGGAGCTGAGTCTTTGTTGCCAAATCGGACTCTGCCATTGTAATGATCTTGGTAGTTGCTCAACAGTTCTTGTTTTCCCGTCATGTGTGTGGAACAACCAGAATCTAAATACCGCACATGATGGATCTGCAGAGAAAGAAATTAGGGAGACTTAGGTACCCACTTTTGAATGGGTCCTCTCGGATTAGCAGATTTGATAATTAAGGTTTGTTCATCTTTGGTTCCTAAATTATGAGAATGCTTAGGTACCCAAACCAACTTAGAAGTAGTTGGTTTAAGTAGTACCTCTTTAGAGAATTTAGCCTTATTGGCTTGTGTTTGCGTAGGTGGTGACTTAGGAATTCATGGTGGTTGAACCTTACATGGGAGGTTAATTTCAGCACGAACAAATGTCTGATTTGTCTTATTGCTGGAGAAAATATTTTCTCTGGCTAGTCTCCTAAGGTGTTTAGCTGAATGGACGTGTACTGGATACCTTAAGTGAGAATAAGAATGTATGGAGCTATAAGCTTTCTTAATAGCTGGATCTTATTTCTGACTGTGGATTTAAGGAATTGAGTTAACTTCACCTCTTTTACTACTCTACCTGTGGATGGAGTAGAAAAAGAGTTAGTAAAAATCTTTTTCCTTTTTGAAGCATTTAACGATTCGTTTTCTCTCTTTACAATTTTTAAAGAAGATTTATCTTCTTTTGAAATATTTTTAAAAATAATGGGAGAGTTTTTCTTAGATTTAATCTTGTCCTTCATTAAAGATTTTTCTTTCAAAATAAGATCAGGACAAGTTTTTAAAGTAGAGGAAGTTTTGAGATTGGAAATCTCCAGTAAAAGTTCGTTCTTTTCAGCTTTGAAAATCTTTCTTTCTATTTCCAAGGAAGCGTTTAAATCAGCTATTTTTCTAATAATAGCCGGAATATAACAGAAATTAGAATTTTGAAATTGATCAATATTATCTTCCGTGTCGTTAGAGAAATCTTTTAGGGGATATAATGAATTATAATCACTAGACAAGTTGAGATCTCGTCTTATAACTATTATTCAAGTCGGTGTAGTCAAAAGGAATGTTAGTCCTATCAGTGTCTTGTCGTTTAGTTTCTTCTAAAGCATTTATTTCGGAAGACTTAGTGAATGCCATTAGAGAAGTTAAACCTAATCCCATATACTTGATATCATATAATTGTCTAACATTGACCTTTTTCAAGTTACAAGGATTATTAAAACCTAAGTCCTCTTTAGGATTATAAAATTCTGTATCAAGAGGTTGATTTAGAAATATAGTTTGATCCGTTTGACCCCTTTTTATTAGAAGGTCATCTAACGTTTTAATCCTTGAATAAAGTTTCTTACGTTCGTCAGAAATTTCTTTGAAATTATTTTTAGAAATCTCTAAGTCTCTTTGAGAATCGATAAGAATCGTATTATGTTCAGTAAGTTTAGTCTCAGAGGTAGCTATGGTTAATTCAAGACTAGAGATTTTTTCCTTAGCGTTAGATAAGAGAATTTCGAGATGAATTTTCTTATCTAATTGCTTTTGGAAATTGCTTTCGCTAAGAGGTAGTTTCTCTTCTAATTCCTTTGCTCGTTTCCGCTCAATTTTCATCTTAGTGTACTTACCCTGTAACGATTCTAACATGTTTGATAATGTGGAATTAGACATTTGTACCTCTTGTGACGAAGAGGATGCTTTGTCGTCGTCGTCGTCAGGCCTCCTTGATGGGTCATCATTTGAAGCGTCGTCGAGGTATGCCATAAGTGCAAGATTTTCGTCTTCAGAATCTGTGGTGTCTTCCAGGCAATGCTCTTGTTCTGCCATCAGTGCTACTCCAGCATCTTTCTGTTTAGTGAGTTGGAATTTTTTTGAGTAGTAGTTGGCGTCCTTTTTCTTGGGTAGTTTGCATTCCCTGAAGAAGTGTCCGATCTTTCCACAATTATAACATTTTTGTGGTTTTTTGACACTCTTTGATTCTGAGGACTCGGCCGGTCTTTCAATTTGCTTGGAGCTAGATGTCCGAAGTCTATTTACCGAAGACAACGACTTCTTTTTGTAAAACGTTTTGCTCATCATTTTAGAAATGAGAGCTAACTGTTTCTTGAACTCCTTCATATCGGGTTCGGAGTCCAAGTCAGATTCTCCTTCATCTTCTGAAGAACATGGCAGCTTGATACTTTTATCCTTTCGAGATCGACTTGGCTTTCTTTCAGAGACAAGTGATATAGAATCGTCGATCTTCTTGTAGTCTTTTTGGATCTCGCTTATATCTTCTTCATGTTGGGCGAGATTATCAAAGACGGCGTGGATATCCATTTCGTCCAAATCCTTATTTTGTCGGATATGAATGGATATTTTCTTCCACTCCGGTTGAAGAGAAGAAAGAAATCTGATGTTGACCTCCATGTTGGTCTTGAATATATCTATCTTCCTCATTTCATTAAGAAGAATTAGATATCTTTGATAGAGTTCATAAACCGATTCCTCTGTCTTGGCTTTGAAAGATTCGTAAGCTGTTAGAATATTTGCTTTCTTTGCTTTGACTCCAACTTCGGTTCTTTGCATCATCTTGTGGAGCTCGTCCCACATGGCCTTTGCGCTCGATAGACTATCTATTTGCATATAGATGTCATTCGGTATTCCTTGCATTAGGAAAGTCTTGGCTCCCAAGTCTGCTTTGGCTCTTAAACGCTCCCCCTCGGTGTATTCACCAGGAACTTTAAGTCTTCTGGTTGCAGGAAAAGGAGGTTTGTTTGTGGCATCTCCTTCTTGGATGAGCCAGAATTGAGCTGGACCTTCTTGAAGTGACGCGATCAAATTTATGGCTTGATCTTTCGTTTCCAAGAAGTTCATGAACCGGCTTTTCCATACCGTGTATTCGCCTCTTCGAAGAATTGGAGGGCAGACGTCATTTCCAAGTGAGTAAGCATCCATTTTTGTTGATTGGTAGGATCTTCGTGAAAGTTTGGAATCGTAATGAAAAATGCTTCACAAGTGACAAACTTAGTTAGAAATATTTGATTCGTACTTGAAACAATTTCCTTTTTGAACCTAAGATCCGGTCGTGAAAGAGAAATTGTTATGGTTTCGAAAATATTTGGTCAATAAAAATTGATACTTCGAGATTTGTTAAAGAAATTTGAATTTTTGATCGAAAATATTGAGTATCAAAATAGATAGTTCGAAAACAAATATTTTTCGTAAGTTTGAAGTTCACAATTTTTAATTTCATTTAAATGCAGTGGTCGAAATATTTTTCGAGCAGTAAAGTTTTTCGATTTAAAAATGTTAAACTTTTTAATCGAAAAAAGTTTTTCGAACGTTTATGGATTTAGTTATATGTTTATCGAAAAATATTTTTTAAAAAAATGTTGAAAAGATGATCTTATCAAACAATACTTTGTCGAAAAACTATGTTGACACAAAAACTCTTATCGAATAACTTGTGATCGAAAAATTACTAGTGATCGAAATACTTTGTTTTAGTTTGAATCAAATTGTTGACTGTAAAATTTTTCGATGGAATATTTTTCGATCGAAAATATGTTTTAGCTAATTTTGGGTAGAAAAATTTATTCCCTCGAAAAAGATATTTATTTATGAACCGAAAAACTAATTATTGAAATAATGTTTTGCGAGTCTTAAATTTGAGTAAAATACTCGAAAATAGTGTTTGTCGTCAAAAAATTTCTCGGCTGCAAACTTGGTCGAAAATTTTGTTTTTGAATCCAATTTTTTCGATCGAAGAACTGATCGGAGAACAATTAAGTTCAATGTAACAGTGAAAATTCTAGATTTAACTGAGATGTTCAATTTAGGTGCTGAAATTCTGGATAATCACTCGTTTAACAGTTCTTAATATGAACAAACACAGAATCAACCACGTTTAATAGCAAAATATATTGAGATTTAAGAAAATCATATCGGACTCAAAACTTGATCGCAAACGCAAAAATCGATCTAAATCAAAAATCTGAATTAATACGACGTTCTAAGCGATTGAAATCAGTACGTAAATCAATCCTAACATATAATCTATCAGTTAATCAACAAAATCAACACAAAAGTCGCACATTAAACATATCGATCAAAATATATGTCACGTGAGTTTTTCGATCGAAAATCTGGAAAATTATTTTGATCTGGAAATTGCGAATTCTATCCAAAATCAATTTCGATTTGCTCTGATACCAATTGTTAGGTCCTGATTCATCAATCAACAAGCAATCTAAGCAAGAATTCTAGGTATTCGAGTACGAAATCTTACGGATTACGTTTTGTCGAATAACCACGTTGAAGATCTTGAGAGAAGTTATTAGCTTTCCTAGTTTCTTGATCGTATTCTCTCTCAATTTAAAATATGAATTCGATGCTTGTTATTTTCTAAATAATAAAACTTGTATTAATTTTGATAGTGTACATCATATTTATACCTATATTCAAGGTATAATTTCTATTAGGTCCTACACTATTAAAACTACTAATTACTCCCCTAATTACAAGGATAATGAAATAACAAAGTGCAATTCTAATATTCTCTTCAACGGTTCATAAAGACTTCAAAGTCGATCAAATGGATGTTAAAACCGCCTTTCTCAACGGCGTATTAAAAGAAGAAGTCTACGTCGCTCAACCCGATGGCTTCATGCATGAGAACCATCCTGATCATGTCTATCGATTGGACAAAGCTCTTTATGGACAAAAACAAGCCCCTCGTGCTTGGTATGATGTCCTAAGCGAATTTTTAGTCAAGTCCAACTTCATAAGAGGCACCATCGATACGATACTCTTCATCAAAAGACAAGGCAAAGACTTGATGATCGTTCAAGTTTACGTTGATGACATCATCTTCGGCTCGACAAATGAATGTCTCTGTCATAAATTTGGTGAACTCATGAAGACAAAATTTGAGATGAGCTTAATGGGAGAACTCCAATTCTTTCTTGGACTACAAGTAAAGCAACTCGAAGAAGGAAAACCAAATAGATCAGAGATATTCTGAAGAGATTTAATCAAGGCAAGAGCACACCGATGAATACTCCCATCTCAACAAACTGCAAATTGGATGTTGATCCGTCTCGCAAGGCAGTCAACATCACACTCTATCGGAGCATTATCGGATCTCTTCTCTACTTAACGTTTAGCCGACCCGACATCATGTTTGCCACTAGTCTCTGTGCTCGTTTTCAAGATGACCCAAAGGAGTCCCACATGCAAGCAGTCAAGCGAATTCTACAGTATCTAAAAGCAACTCCCAACTTAGGGTTATGGTATCCAAAAATTACTGATTTTAGATTAATTGGCTATACTGACGCTGATTATGCAGGTTGTCGAATGGACAGAAAAAGCACGTATGGCGGAGCACAATTTTTAGGCGAAAAGTTGGTCTGATGTTCCTCAAAGAAACAAAATTCCGTGTCAACATCGACGGCCGAGGTGCAATACGTCGCGGCTGCCAGCTGTTGCTCGCAAATTCTATGGATGCGGACATAACTACATGATTACGGGTTTGATTTTAATAACATTCCCATTTACAGTGATTCTCAAAGTGCTATAGCCATTACTTGCAATCCTGTTCATCATTCACGCACGAAACACATAGATATTCGTTATCATTTTATAAAAGATCATGTAGAAAAGGGCACTATAGATATGTATTTTGTAAAAACGGAGCTTCAACTTGCCGATTTATTCACTTAGGCATTGGATGAAAAACGATTCCAATTCCTTATTGCTAAGTTAGGCATGTTGAATCTCAATCTTACTTGAAAAGTGTTTTACATGCTGTATTATGCTTCTATGTGATATTCTATGTGCTTCTTGATATTCTTTGATTATCTTGCGTGACTCTATCCTAAATTTTAATAGTATATAAATATAATAATAATAAAAGAAATGGGGGATGACGATAATTTTGCCTATTTTGAATTACTCACAAAAATATTTCTTCAATATATATGCTTAGTTCTTTGTCTAAAATTTCACGTCACATTCTTTTATTCAAAGAGCTTCGTTTGTTTCATTAGACACGAAGCCACATTATATATGTGAGAATTTGAACCTCAATAATTTTTTCTTGAGTATGTCACACTTCAAATGACTATTCTTTGGTTTGTACTTCGTAGCTTCATTCTTACTTGTGTGACTATTTCGTCATGAAAATGATAAGGGCATATTAGGAAATTCCTCACTAAGCCCAAATTATAAATCCTTTAATTTTTCCCCTAGAAATCCTTTTTGGGCCTTCTCCGACATTCTTTTTCTTTATCAAACCCAATTAAGCATTCAACCTTATTCACAAGATTCGGGGTTACTCAATCAAGAAAAAGAGGGGGAAAGCAAAAGAGATGCACATGATGAATTTCTCAATCATTATAGAAGAGACACACGGATCTCACTGTGAACTTCTCCTAGATAATCTCGTATACTCCTAGAAGAGAAGCACCTCGAAGTGAACTTCTCCAACGATAATCTAGATCTTATAAATAGAGAAAACGAGATGAGAAGCACAGCCTTGGGTTCGAATTCCATAACTGTGGAACCTTAGAAAGAAACACGGTCTCGACTCAAAAAGAAGTTCTAATCTCTCAAAGTTTTGTAAAGAAGACGAGACTCATCCTGAAAAGAAAAGCAAAAGGATCATACTATGATCTTAGAATATTAATTGATATTAAATACGATATGATAACAAATTAATTGATATTACTTTGTCGTGATGATATGAATGATATATCTACTAAATATTTCCTTGATAAAAATAAATTGAGTGATATGAGCGAAACTTGCGAGAGTTGTCAAAGTGATTCATACTATGATCTTAGAATATTAAGTCTAGTTACATGATTTTATGGCAAATTATTATTTTATATGTCATAAGATATTTTTGTGTGATAGCGTTCAAAATGTCCCATCCGACCCCAAAACAAAAATATTTTTGAAAATATCTTTCGCACATTTTAAATGCATTTAATACATGCATTGGCTCAGAATTGATAAAATGCGAATATTTCTTTTGAAAAAATGCAAAATTTTAATGAATCTATGCTGAATTGTTTAAAATGCATTACTTATTCTTAAAAAGTAAATTTTCATATGCCAAATTGTACTAAATATGTGCTTAAAATGCCGAAAAGTTAAATCGTGCAATTGTTGAGGGGGAGTTTTATATGAGAATTTGATATCGTCTCCTATATGATTTACTTGTAAAACATGACTTCTAACATTTTTTCTAAGCATCACAGAAAATTTAGAGCTCATCCTAGGAATGAAATGTTGAATTTCATCAACATTAGGAGATAATTTCATCTATTTCAGAAATATAGGGAGTATTATGCAATTTATTTTTGGGTTAATCCATAAAAGATTAAATTTTTGTTTAATCAGACCTGAATTTTAACTAAAGCCCAAAATTTTTTTTGCGGCCCAATGTATTTTTACCTTACCCAATCGTAAAGTATTAATACCACTTTATCGATCGAAAAACTCACTCACACGCAACTCATTACCATCGAAAAACTTTTCGACTTCTGAAAAATACGCTTCGAACTCCGGCGATATTCACCCAAAAAAAAAATATGATCTTATCTCTAAGATTTTCTTCCTTAACTCACCCATTTCGAAGGTAGAAATACGTTTCGAATCATTTTCTGTTCAAAAACATATGATTCGCAAGCAGTTTCACGAAAACATTTGAAGAAATTTCGTTTTCATACTTTTTCGACTAAAACCGATTTTAAACTCTCAAATCAACATGTACATGACCTTTTGGGTTAAAATCATGATATTTGGATTCGCAACTATTTTATGAACGTTCCGAACCCATATTAACTCATGATTTACCCAGAAATCAAAATTTACGGTTTACGCGTTTACTGTTTGATTTGAAAATTTTTCGATCGAAAAAGTTTGTATCGCAAACAGTGTCGTCGAAGAACTTTAGTTTTCGTTAAGTTTTATTCGATCGCAAAACTCAGTGTCGAAAACCTTTTGTTTTCGATATATTTTAATTCGATCGGAAAACTTCGCGGCGAAAACTTTATTTTTCGATGGCAAAAGTCAGCGGCGAAACCTTAATGGTTTTTTTCGATATTCTTTTATTCGATCGCAAAACTACGCGGCAAAAAACTTAAGTTTTTCGACAATTTTTTACTCGATCGAAAACTTACGCAGCGAAAAACTATTGTTTTCGATAACATTTTATTCGATCGTATAAGTCATCGGCGAAAACTTGAGTTATTAGACACATTTTTATTCGACCGCAAAATTTAACGATCGAATAAATTGTTACTCGAATAAAAACACGCTGAAAAAGACTTGATCAATTTTACAAATTTTCAAAAATTTTCACTAAGTCTTTCGATCATAAACCTTAGTACATACAATTTTCTCTAAATTCATTCATAATCCCATTTATTCGCATATGAAAATTTATCAACTAATGAACTTTAGGTAATTCTTTACAGATATGGAAACTCCAAATTATCCTCACCTATATCCTTCATCAAGCTTCATGCCAGTTCATGACAACAATTATCAACTGGATCTTACGACATGCCGGTGCCCGGATGAAGTCATCATCTCCATCCTTAAAGGATACCCACTATGGCGAGCTTTAACGATGACGGCCTCCGTACCGATGGTCTACCTTCAACAATTCTGGGGACTTATGGAGAGCCATGTAGTCGGAAACGACGTGTAATATACAACACAAATAAACAGAAGACACGTCGTTTTGAAACCGCAATCTGATGGCCATGGTGCTCGATCTACCGCACTACGAAACCTATGATCAACCCCAAAACACCCCGGCTTCGACAAGGCGAACGGAAACATCCTTTGCATCTTTCACGGAGTGATCTTCTCAAAGAAGTATGACGTGGCCCACCTAATTTGGAATGATCTAGCGGACCAGATACGTCAAAGGGAGACCAATTCGAAGGCCAAGTTTCTCCCCTATGTATGGTGGTTACCGATGCTGATCTCACACTTCATGGAAATCCATCCAGAGATCCCGAGACTACCACCAGTTGGGGAATACATTCTGCCACGCCTTCGATTCTTTCACAACCCGAAGGCAGCCGACCTAGCGCTCCAACCAATGTTGATCCCATTGGAGCTGCTCCGACTAGCTGATCCAACGGAAGAGGCATACCAAGACTACTGTCAAAACAACTCCATCACGGAGGAGATGGTACGAGCCTTGGATCCAGCTCCGACACCTTCTCAAAGGGAATCACTGGTGGAAACAACGGAGCCTGAAGCCACGGCTTAGGAGATTGAGACACCGGCCGTCGAGCCCGAAGGTGTTCCTCGAGATGTTTCTCCTGAGGCACTAACTCAGATGAAACATACAGACTTCATAGAAGGGGCTCTCGCCGACCGCACCTCTCGGCCCCGTCTGTATCGCCTTCAATCATACCGGCTTCTGTGCAAACACCTCCACCACAAACTGATCAGCCAACCGCACAGATTCCAATTGAATCTGTCTCAACACCCATAGAGGTGATACTTATTGTATCATCTCAAGGATTAGGTGGAAGCCCTGTTGGACCCCCAATATCTTCGGAGCAAATAATAGGCCAACCCATTGAAAGTGGTGACTTCAGGGTTGATAACGGATGTGCTCGGACGTTCCGGAATCTCAAGACCTGCTCAAGGCGGCACATCGAAAATCTATTCCGATGTTCTGACCATGGAGCGCCTTCCTGGCCCCACTCTACCACTGTTTGTGACGGAGCAACGATTACAAGATGCACTTTCCACAGCTCTATCTTCTCTAGAAGATCGTCTGATGGACCGAATGCTCCAAGCTTTAGAGATTTGCCGAAGAGATATCGGGAAAACACCAGTCTCCGAAGCTGCTCCGACCGACACCCAAACAACCCCCGTCTCATCACCACCTCTTACCACCACCAAACACACCCCCATACAACCAATCCTCACCACCACAACTCCCTCACCCTCACTCATCAACCCTTATACCATCCCGATAACCCAGCTTCACGACATACTCATCT
The DNA here is from genome assembly GCA_004919715.1 of Linderniella brevidens. Classification (NCBI taxonomy): domain Eukaryota; kingdom Viridiplantae; phylum Streptophyta; class Magnoliopsida; order Lamiales; family Linderniaceae; genus Linderniella; species Linderniella brevidens. The sequence continues at coordinate 14,187,967 of SWDC01000148.1, forward strand.
CCCGCCTCCTCTCCTTAGAGACCAGGACCCCCGCTGAGGAGAGTCTCTACAAAAGGCTGGTAGATGAACCAGAGCCGCCAGCACAAACAAGGTGCCGAGAAGAAAGCTCCCCCACCAAGCGTAGACATGATGATCCGATGATCTGGATCGTCATGAGGGGGAGAAACGGCAACGAACCACACGAAGCGGCCGTGGAGTGAGTCAAGAACAAACAAAGACTCATGAAGCCGGAGGATCGTCCTCAAACCCACCAACCACACAACCTACAACCCGCCAACAAACAACCACACCACCCACCATATCCCAAATACTACCTCTGTCTCCTACAAATCCAAATCCAATCCCGACCTCCAACCCCCCCAAGCCCAACCAGAAGCAGTTGTCTACGATCCACATCTGATCGTAGATGACTATATCCTACACAAGAAGTGGATGACGCAATCGGAACCAGAGGAAGCTGCTCAAGCTCGACTCTCCAACGTCAGATACTTCTTACAACAAGCTTCGGTGGACTTGGTGCTGCTTGAAGAAGAATAACTTCAAGAAGGCGAGAACTACAGTTCTGCTCTCCCAGAGCTACCCGAAATGATCAGGCTCAGAGTCGACTCTACTCTCGGCTTATCAAAAGGGACAGTTAGAGTCGAGACACCGTGGGAGAATGTCATAATTGAAGTTCCGTTTATTGAAGACGTTAGAAAGCAGATCTGGAGGGCTCCAAACAAAATAAAGAAGCTCAACGAACTCAATCTACGGAGCATCTCACACTGGGAAGACAAGAAGAAAATGGAGCATATCTTCATGCTCAACTATCTTGGACCCGATCGGAGTGGCATCCCAACTGATCATCTGAAGAAAAATTTAAGGGACAAGCCATCGACTCTCCAACTCATCGGAGTACCGCATACGATCGGAAGATACTCAACCCCTATCTACATCATTGAGCAAGCGGACAGCAACCGCACTCTGAATATATCAAGACTGAAGGACTCAAGGGATTGAAGAGATTCATGGTGTGGCAGATCAAGTATCACACGACCTTCAAAATTTCTTTAGAGAACAATATGAAGAAGGTCAACATGGAGTCTCCGCTCGTGAAGGGCTTCTCACTCAACAATTTTCCCGAGAACTACATCTTCAAGAAACCTGGTCTCGCCATAACTTATCGGAATCCAGTCATTGGAAAGACGAGGGCTATGATGAAGTCAGAGATCCACAAGTTCTGTGACGGGACACTAAAATTAGTGAGGAAGAACATCCAGAAAAGATTGGGAGAAATCACCAAAGAGACAATCTTCGAAGATCTTTGTGAAGAAGAGGCCTCACTCTTAAAAGAGCTTATGGATGCTATAAATGAGAGATTGGAGCTGAGGAATGTTGTTCGATGATACGAGACAACATTGGGATTGCGAAAATCGTTTTACGCCTGACAAGGATAAAAGGAGCTGAAACGAAGACAAGCACAAAGGGGGAGATTGAAGATAATTTAAAGTTGTGCATTGTAATTTTATTATCCTTGTAATTAGGGGCGTAATTAGTGGTTTTGATAGTGTAGGACCAAATGGTAAATATACCATGGAAATAGGTATAAATACTATGTACACTACCAAAATAAAAAGATGCAAGTTCATTTTCAGCAAATCACGAGTATTGAATTCATATTTTAAACGAGAGAGAATACGATCGAGACTCTCGGAAATCTAACAATTTTCTCAAGATCTTCAATGCGTATATTAGACCGAACGTAATTCGTAAGATTTCTCGAATACCGAGAATTCATGCTTAGATTGCTTGTTGATTGATGAATAGGACCTAACATTTCTCTCTCTTATAATGTGAATTCAATGCTTGTGATTTTTCCGAAATGAACTTGTGCATTGATTTCGATAGTGTACATTGTATTTATATCTATTTACATGGTATATTTACTATTAGTCCTACACTATCAAAACTACGAGTTACGCCCCTAATTACAAGATAACAAATTAACAAAGCACAATTCTAATATCTCTTCAATTTCTTTCAAAATCGGTGTAAAATGTGTGTGTCCTTAAAAGTTCAGTGGTCGAGAAATTTTTCGAGCAGTAAAGTTTTCGATTTAAAAATTTTTCGAACTTTTAATTGAAATTTTTTTTCGATTGTATAAGTTTTTCGTGGTATATTTATCGAAAATTATTTTTCGAACGTAAGAGTTTTGCAAAGTTAATATCCTATTGAAAAATAGTTTGTCGAATGTTGATCGCAAAAACTTTTATCGAAAAATTTGTAATCGAAAAATTAAGAATGATCGAAAATTTTATTTAAGTTTGACTCAAATTGTTGTAAAAAAAATTTCGAGTGTCAATTATTCGATCAAAATAAGTTTTCGCTAAATTTTACTCGAAAATTTAGATGATCAAAATTCTTGACTTCGAAAAACTTGTAAACAAGTTTTTCGAGTAAAAATTAGATATTTATTTAGCGAAAACAGTATCCGTCGAAAAAAAATTACGCTTTATTAGGATCGAAAAAGATATTTATATATGATTCGAAAAACTAATTATCGAAAATAATGTTTTTCGAGCCCTATATTTGACTAAAACACACGACAACAGTGTTTGGTATCGAGAAACTTCTCGGCTGCAAACTTATTCGAATATATTTTTCGAGCCAAGTTTTTCAACCGTAAAACAATCGAAGAACAACCTTCAAGTTCAATGGAACAGTGAAAAATCCAGATTCAACCGAAATGTTCAAGTTAGGTGCTGAAATTCTGGATAATCACTCGATTCGTAGTTCTGAATATGAAAAACACAAGATTAACCACGTTTTGCAGCAAAATATACCGATTATGAAGAAATTCAAATGGTACTCTAAACTTAATCGCAAACGTAAATATCGATCGAAATCGAAAATCTGAATTTAAATGTAGTTCTAAGCGATGTAAATCAGCACGTAAATCATTCCTAACATATGATCTATCACTTTAAAAACAAGATCATCAACAAAATTCGCAAACATTAAGCGCATCGATCAAAATAAAATTCACGTAAGTTTTTCGATCGAAAAATCTGGAAAATAATTTTGATCTTAGAATCACGAATTCAATACAAAAGCGATCCCGATTTGCTCTGATACCAATTGTTAGGTCCTATTATATCAACTAACGATCGATCTAAACATGAATTCTAGATATTCGAATGAGAAATCTTACGAATTACCTTCAGTCGAATATCGACTTTGAAGATCTTGAGAGATAGAGTTTTTCGATTGCTTTTTTCTATCTTAAAATGTGAATTCAATGCTTGTGATTTTTCCGAAATGAACTTGTGTATTGATTTCGAAAGTGTACATTGTATTTATATCTATTTGCATGGTATATTTACTATTAGTCCTACACTATCAAAACTACGAGTTATGCCCCTAATTACAAGGATAACAAAATAACAAAGAACAATTCTAATATCTCTTCAATTTCTTTCAAAATCGGTGTAAAAAGTGAGTGTGCTTGAAAGTTCAGTGGTCAAGAAATTTTTCGACCAGTGAAGTTTTCGATTTAAAAAATTTTCGAACTTTTAATCGAAAATTTTTTTCGATCGTATAAGTTTTTCTTGGATATTTATCGAAAATTATTTTTCGAACGTAAGAGTTTTGCAAAGTTAATATCCTATCGAAAAATAGTTTGTCGAATGTTAATCGCAAAAACTTTTATCGAAAAATTTGTAATCGAAAAATTAAGAATGATCGAAAATTTTCTTTAAGTTTGTCTCAAATTGTTGTAAAAAAAAATTTCGAGTGTGAATCGAAATAAGTTTTCGCTAAATTTTTACTCAAAAATTTAGATGATAGAAAATCTTGAGATCGAAAAATTTGTTTTACTATTCCATGTTTTTCGAGTAAAAATTAGATATTTATTTAGCGAAAACAGTATCCGTCGAAAAAAAATTACGCTTTATTACGATCGAAAAAGATATTTATATATGATTCGAAAAACTAATTATCGAAAATAATGTTTTTCGAGCCCTATATTTGACTAAAACACACGACAACAGTGTTTGTTATCGAGAAACTTCTCGGCTGCAAACTTATTCGAAATATATTTTTCGAGCCAAGTTTTTCAATCGTAAAACAATCGAAGAACAACCTTCAAGTTCAATGGAACAGTGAAAAATCCAGATTCAACCGAAATGTTCAAGTTAGGTGCTGAAATTCTGGATAATCACTCGATTCGTAGTTCTGAATATGAAAAACACAAGATTAACCACGTTTTGCAGCAAAATATACCGATTATGAAGAAATTCAAATCGTAATCTAAACTTAATCGCAAACGTAAATATCGATCGAAATCGAAAATCTGAATTTAAATGTAGTTCTAAGCGATGTAAATCAGCACGTAAATCATTCCTAACATATGATCTATCACTTTAAAAACAAGATCATCAACAAAATTCGCAAACATTAAGCGCATCGATCAAAATAAAATTCACGTAAGTTTTTCGATCGAAAAATCTGGAAAATAATTTTGATCTTAGAATCACGAATTCAATACAAAAGCGATCCCGATTTGCTCCGATACCAATTGTTAGGTCCTATTATATCAACTAACGATCGATCTAAACATGAATTCTAGATATTCGAATGAGAAATCTTACGAATTACCTTCAGTCGAATATCGACTTTGAAGATCTTGAGAGATAGAGTTTTTCGATTGCTTTTTCTATCTTAAAATGTGAATTCAATGCTTGTGATTTTTCCGAAATGAACTTGTGTATTGATTTCGAAAGTGTACATTGTATTTATATCTATTTGCATGGTATATTTACTATTAGTCCTACACTATCAAAACTACGAGTTATGCCCCTAATTACAAGGATAACAAAATAACAAAGAACAATTCTAATATCTCTTCAATTTCTTTCAAAATCGGTGTAAAAAGTGAGTGTGCTTGAAAGTTCAGTGGTCAAGAAATTTTTCGACCAGTGAAGTTTTCGATTTAAAAAATTTTCGAACTTTTAATCGAAAATTTTTTTCGATCGTATAAGTTTTTCTTGGATATTTATCGAAAATTATTTTTCGAACGTAAGAGTTTTGCAAAGTTAATATCCTATCGAAAAATAGTTTGTCGAATGTTAATCGCAAAAACTTTTATCGAAAAATTTGTAATCGAAAAATTAAGAATGATCGAAAATTTTCTTTAAGTTTGTCTCAAATTGTTGTAAAAAAAAAATTTCGAGTGTGAATCGAAATAAGTTTTCGCTAAATTTTTACTCAAAAATTTAGATGATAGAAAATCTTGAGATCGAAAAATTTGTTTTACTATTCCATGTTTTTCGAGTAAAAATTAGATATTTATTTAGCGAAAACAGTATCCGTCGAAAAAAAATTACGCTTTATTACGATCGAAAAAGATATTTATATATGATTCGAAAAACTAATTATCGAAAATAATGTTTTTCGAGCCCTATATTTGACTAAAACACACGACAACAGTGTTTGTTATCGAGAAACTTCTCGGCTGCAAACTTATTCGAAATATATTTTTCGAGCCAAGTTTTTCAATCGTAAAACAATCGAAGAACAACCTTCAAGTTCAATGGAACAGTGAAAAATCCAGATTCAACCGAAATGTTCAAGTTAGGTGCTGAAATTCTGGATAATCACTCGATTCGTAGTTCTGAATATGAACAAACACAAGATTAACCACGTTTTACAGCAAAATATACCGATTATGAAGAAATTCAAATCGTAATCTAAACTTAATCGCAAACATAAATATCGATCGAAATCGAAAATCTGAATTTAAATGTAGTTCTAAGCGATGTAAATCAGCACGTAAATCATTCCTAACATATGATCTATCACTTTAAAAACAAGATCATCAACAAAATTCGCAAACATTAAGCGCATCGATCAAAATAAAATTCACGTAAGTTTTTCGATCGAAAAATCTGGAAAATAATTTTGATCTTAGAATCACGAATTCAATACAAAAGCGATCACGATCTGCACTGATACCAATTGTTAGGTCCTATTATATCAACTAACGATCGATCTAAGCATGAACCCTAGATATTTGAATGAGAAATCTTACGAATTACGTTCGGTCGAATATCGGCTTTGAAGATTGAAGAGTATATTAGGGGCGTAATTAGAAATATTGATAGTTTAGGACTTAAGAGTAATTATACCTTAAATATAGGTATAAATATGATGTACACTATCAATGTAAATAACAATTCATTATTGAGTAAAGTTTCGAATTCATATTTTAAAACGAGAGGAAACGCTCGAGAAACAAGGAAACATCTAACAACCTCTCAAGAACTTCAAAGTGGATATTCGACCGATCGTATATCGTAAGATTTCTTACTCGAATACCTAGAATTCGTGCTTAGATTGTTCGTTGATTGAGGAAACAGGACCTAACAATTGGTATCAGAGCAAATCGTGATCAAAATAATTTTCCAGATTTTTCGATCGAAAAACTAACGTGACATATATTTTGACAGATATTCTTGATTGTGCGAATTTTGCTATTGATTTTGCTGATTAAGTGATAGTTTATATGTTAGGATTGATTTACGTACTAATTTCAATCGCTTAGAACGTAATTATAATTCAAATTTTTGATCTATATTGATTTTTAAGTTTGCGAATCAAGTTTTGAGTCTAATATGATTTTCTTAAATCTCGATATATTTTGCTATTAAACGTGGTTGATTCTGTATTTAATTATAATTAGAACTGTTAAACCAGTGATTATCCAGAATTTCCGCATCTAAATTAAACATTTCGATTAAATCTGGAATTTTCACTGTTACATTGAACTTAATTGTTCTTCGATCGAAAAACTAGAATTGAAAAATATATTTTCGACCATGTTTACAGCCGAGAAATTTTTTCGACCACAAATACTATTTTCGAGTGTTTTACTCAAATTTAAGACTCGAAAAACATTATTTCAATAATTAATTTTTCGGTTCATATATAAATATATTTTTCGAGCGAATAAGTTTTTCGATACATAATTAGCCATAACATATTTTCGATCGAAAAATATTCCATCGAAAAATTTTTACAGTCAACAATTTGAGTCAAACTAAAAACAAAGTTTTTTTCTCGATCACTAGTAATATTGCGATCACAAGTAATTTTTCGATCACAAGTAATTTTTTCGATCACAAGTTATTCGATAAAAGTTTTTGCGATCAACATAGTTTTTCGACAAAATATTTTTCGATAAGATCATCTTTTCAACAATTTCCGAAAAATATTCTTCGATAAACAAATAACTAAATCTTCAAACGTTCGAAAAACTTTTTCGATTAAAAAGCATAATAATTTTTAAATCGAAAAACCCTATTGTTCGAAAAACATTTCAGCCACATCATTTCTTAAAAGAAATCAAAAAATTGTGAACTTCAAAACTTACTAAAAATATTTGACTCCGAACTATCAATTTTTTATACTCAATATTTTTGATCACTTATTCAAATTTCTTTAACGATTCTTGAATTATCAATTTTTATTTATTTTTATTTACCAAGTATTTTCATAAACATAACAATTTTTCTTTCACGACCGGATCATAGGTTCAAAAAAGGAAATTGTTTAAGTGCGAATCAAATATTTCTAGCTAAGTTTGTCACTTGTGAAGCATTTTTCATTATTATTCCAAACCTTCACGAAGATCCTACCAATCAACAAAAATGGATGCCTACTCACTTGGAAATGACGTTCGCCCTCCAATTCTTTGAAGAGGCGAATACACGGTATGGAGAAGCCGGTTCTTGAACTTCTTGGAAACGAAAGATCAAGCCTCAAATTTAATCGTGTGACTTCAAGAAGGTCCAGCTCAATTCTGGCTCATCCAAGAAGGAGATGCCACAAACAATCCTCCTATTCCTGCAACCAGAAGACTTAAAGTCCCTGGTGAATATACCGAGGGGGAGCGTTTAAGAGCCAAAGCAGACTTGGGAGCCAAACTTTCCTAATGCAAGGAATACCGAATGACATCTATATGCAACTAGATAGTCTATCAAGTGCAAAAGCCATGTGGGACGAGCTCCACAAGATGATGCAACGAACTGAAGTTGGAGTCAAAGCAAAGAAAGTAAATATCCTAACTGCTTATGACTCTTTCAAGGCCAAGATGGAGGAATCAGTTTATGAACTCTATCAAAGATATTTAACCCTTCTCAATGAAATGAGGAAGATTGATATATTCAAGACCAACATGGAGGTCAACATCAGATTTCTTTCTTCTCTTCAATCGGAGTGGAAGAAAATATCCATTCAAACCCGAAAAAATAATGATCTGGACGAAATGGATATCTACGCCGTCTTTGACAATCTCGCCCAACATGAAGAAGATATAAGCGAGATTCAAAAAGAACTAAAGGGCAAGCAGATCGACGACTCTATAGCACTTATCTCTGAAAGAAAGCACAGTCGATCTCGAAATGATAAAAGTATCAAGCTGCCAAGTTCTTCAGAAGGTGAAGAAGAATCTGACTCGGACTCCGACCCTGATATGAAGGAGTTCAAGAAACAGTTAGTTCTCATTTCTAAAATGATGAGTAAAAACTTTTACAAAAAGAAATCATCGTATTCTGCCAATAGACTTCGGACATCTAGCTCCAAGCAAAGGGAAAGGCCGACCGAGTCCTCAGAATCCAAAAGTGTCAAAGAACCTCAAAAATGCTATAACTGTGGAAAGGTAGTACACTTCTCCAGAGAATGCAAACTACCCAAGAAAAAGGATGCCAACTACTACTCTAAAACATTCCAACTCACTAAACAGAAAGAGGCTGGAGTAGCATTGATGGCAGAACAAGAGCATTGGCTGGAGGATACCACAGATTCTGAAGACGAAAATCTTGCACTAATGGCATACCTCGACGACGCTTCAAATGATGATCCATCCAGGAGGCCTGATGACGACGACGACAGAACATCCTCTTCGTCACAAGAGGTAGAGTAGTAAAAGAGGTGAAGCATGCTAAGGAAAGAGTGCCTAGAATAAATTTTCAGAAGAAAACTGATTTGTTATCTATTTCTTCTATGTAAAAAACTATGGACACTCGTCCGAAGACAGCTATTTCTAATATTGTTAATTCAATTATGCGTTAAAGCCTATTATTTTTGAAAGCACAAACTTTGAAATTGGTTCTACTTCTAAAAACCGTATTCATTCTAAAACAAATGCAAGTCTTAAGTCTCATAAGAAACAAGACCTAGCCATTAAGAAAGCTTATAGCTCTATACATTCTTGTTCTCACCTTAGGTATCCAGTCCACGTACATTCACCCAAACACCTTAGGAGACTAGCCAAAGAAAAGATTTTCTCCAGCAATAAGACAAATCAGACATTTGTTCGTGCTGAAATTAACCTCCCTTTTAAGGTTCAACCACAATGGATTCCTAAATCACCACCTAGGCAAAAACAAGCCACTAAGGCTAAATTATCTAAAGAGGTACTACTTAAACCAATTACTTCTAAGTTGGTTTGGGTACCTAAGCATTTCAATAATTTAGGAACCAAAAATGAACAAAACTTACTTATCGAATTTGCTAATCCGAGAGGACCCATTCAAAAGTGGGTACCTAAGTCTCCCTAATTTCTTTCTATGCAGATCCATCATGTGTGGTATTTAGATTCTGGTTGCTCCACACACATGACGGGAAAACAAGAACTGTTGAGAAACTACCAAGATCGTTGCAATGGCAAAGTCCGATTTTACAACAATAACTCAGCTTCCATAATCGGATTTGGAGACATTCTATTGTAAACTTTGACGATTAAAGATGTCTCTTACGTCCAAGGTCTCCAGCACAATCTGTTCAGCATAGGCCAATTCTGTGACAAAGGATTCAAGTCGTATTTCTAGCTGAACAGTGCCAAGTTTTGAATTGTCAGAATCAAGAATTTCTCACAAGATCATGAAGATCTAACCTATACACAATCAATCTGACATCAGTTCGACCTTCGACAGCTGTCTGCCTCATCTCTCAGACAACAATAAAGAGGAACAACTTATGGCATCAACGTCTGTCTCATCTAAACTTAAAAGCTCTTCACAAACTCAGTGTTAAAAAATTGGTTAACGGTTTGCCAACAATTTCATCTAATCAAGAGCATCACTGTTCGGCTTGTCAAATGGGAAAAATGAAGCGAGCATCACACAAAATCAAGCAAGTTGCTTCTACATCTCGACCCTTAGAATTACTGCACATGGATCTCTGCGGACCAATGCGTACACAAAGCATCAACGGTCGTAGATATGCGTTAGTAATTGTCGACGATTATTCTCGCTACACATGGACAAGATATCTCCGAACTAAGGATGAGACTGGAGACTTGATACTTAGCTTTGTGAATACAACTCAGAATCTCCTGCAAAAGAAAATCCAAGTAATCAGAATGGACAACGGGACGGAATTCAAGAATCAACGTCTCAGCAATTTTTATCAATCACTTGGAATTATTCAACAATTCTCAGCCGCAAAAACGCCACAAGAAAATGGTGTTGTAGAAAGAAAGAACTGGACTCTAGTTCAAGCTGCAAGAACTATGATCATTCACTCCGGTCTTCCTCACTTTCTATGGGCTGAAGCAGTGAGCACAGCTTGCTTTACGTTGACGACATCATCTTCGGATCGACGAATGAACGTCTCTGTCAGAAATTTGGTAATCTCATGAAGACAAAATTCGAGATGAGCTTAATGGGAGAACTTCAATTCTTTCTTGGTTTACAAGTAAAGCAACTCGATGATGGAATCTTCATCAGTCAGACCAATTATCTCCGAGATATTCTGAAGAGATTTAATCAAGAAAAGAGCACACCGATGAACACTCCTATGTGTACTAATTGCAAACTGGATGTTGATCCGCTGGAAAGGCTATCAACTTCACCATCTATCGAAGCATTATCGGATCTCTTCTCTACTTGACATCAAGTCGACCTGACATTATGTTTGCAACTTGCCTATGCGCCCGCTTTCAAGCCGACCCAAAGGAATCCCACATGAATGTTGTCAAGAGGTTTCTACGATATCTCAAAGGAACTCCAACCTTAGGGCTTTGGTATCCTAAATATACTAACTTTCGACTAATTGGCTACACTGATGCTGACTGTGCAGGTTGTCGAATGGACAGAAAAAGCACGTCTGGCGAGCACAATTTTTAGGCGAAAAGTTGGTCTACTGGTCTTCAAGGACACAAAATTGTGTATCAACATCGACGGCCGAGGCGGAATACGTTGCGGCTGCCAGCTGTTGCTCGCAAATTCTCTAGATGCGGACACAACTACGCGATTACGGGTTTGACTTCAATAACATTCCCATTTATAGTTATTCTCAAAGTGCTATAGCCATTACTTGCAATCCTGTTCATCACTCACACACGAAACACATAGACATACGATATCATTTTATAAAAGATCATGTAGAAAAAGGCACGATAGATATGTATTTTGTTAAAACGGAGCTTCAACTTGCCGACTTATTCACTAAGGCATTGGATGAAAAACGATTTCAATTCCTTATTGCTAAGTTAGGCATGTTGAATCTCAATTTTACTTGAATGTTTTACATGCTCTACTATGCTTCAATCTAACATTCTATGTGCTTCTTAATATTTCTTGATTATTATGTGTGACTCTATCTTTTAGAGTTTTTTTTTAATAAAAAAAATTATATATATATTTTATATATTTATAAATATATTTTATTTTTTATTAAATAAATATATATATATAATAATATATATATAAAAATATTATAAAAAAAATTAGAGATGACGACGATTTTGACCATTTTTGAAATCACTCACAAAAATATTTCTTCGAAATATATAGTTAAATTCTTTGCCTAAAATTCAATATAACATTCTTTTATTCAAAAGAACTTTGTATGATTCACTAGACACAAAGCCACACCATATATGTGAGAATTTGAACCTCAATTTTTTTGTGTGTGCGTCATACTTCCTCAATTGGCCTAAATTATAAATTCTTTATTTTTTTTCCTCTAAATATCCCCTTTGAGCCTTCTCCGACATTCTTTTCCTTTATCAAACACCCAGTTAAGCCTTCAACATTATTCAAATGATTCGGGGTTACTCAATCAAGAAAAAGAGGGGGAGAGCTAAAGTGATGCACATTCCGCACTCCTCAATCATTATAGAAGAGAAACACTGATCTCACTGTGAACTTCTCCTAGATAATCTCGTATACACCTAGAAGTGAAGCACCTCGAAGTGAACTTCTCCAATGATAATCAAGATTTTATGTAGAGAAAGCGAGAAGAGAAGCACAGTCTTGGGTTCGAACTCCATAACTGTGAAAATTTCTAAAGGAACACAGTCTCGACCCAAAATCAAAGAAGATCTTATCTCTCAAATCACTGAAAAGAGATTACTACAGAAAGGAAAAGGAAAAGGCTCAGAATAGAATCTCACAAAAAGAGCCATTGGAAGAGAATTTTGACGCTCACTAACCCAAAATTCCTACCCCTTAGTCAGAGCCTAAAAATAATCCCTTAAAAGTCCCTTTGATTCAAAATGACGAACTCTCACTTGGCAAGTTGATTAAAAATACTACGATAACAAATTAATTGATATAATTTTGTTGTGATGATAAGAGTGATATATCTACTAAAAATCTCCTTGGTAAAAATATATTGAGTGATATGAGCGAAACTTGCGAGAGTTGTCAAGGTGATTCATACTATGCTCTTAGAATACTAATTTAGTTATTTGAATTTATGGCAAATTATTGTTATATATATCTTGGAAATTTTTGTGTAATAAAATTTTTAATAAATCTAACCCTGAAACAAAAATTGTTATTTTTATTATATTTTATTTTATATTATTTTTTTTTATTTTATTTTTTTTATATTTTATTTTCTATTTTTTTCGCACATTTTAAATGCATTATAACATGCATTCAGACTTGATAAAATGCAAAATTATTCTTGAAAAATGCAACATTTTCATAAACTATGCTGAATTGCTTAGAATGTGTTAATTATGCTTAATTCGGCAATTTTCATATGTACCGAAAATATGTATAGGTACTGAAAAGTTTATTCATGCAATTGTTGAGGGGGAGCTTTTATATGAGAATTTGCTATTATGTTCTACATTCGTAGAAACTTGAATCCTAACAATTTATCAAGTCTCGCAGAAAATTTAGAGCTCATCCGAGAATATTCTGGGTTAATTCTTAAATTTTATTTTCAACAGCTAAAGCCCAAGAATATTCTTTTTACTTTCGGCCCAAAAAGAATTTTTACTTTACCACATCGTAAAGTATTAAAATCACTTTATCACTCGAAAAACTCTCTCACGCGTTACACATTCTCACTCGAAAAACCTTTCATCTTCTAAGAAATGCTTCGAACCAACTTCGGTATTTCACTCCGACTTCATCATTTCTCAAAATTTTTAGATTAAACGTGCGGATTTCGAAGGAAATGTTTTCCGATTCATTTTCTGTTCTAAAACATCCACTTATCGATCATTTTCACGAAAATTTTTTTGAAAAAAGTTCATATTAATTTTTCGACGAAAACTGATTTTTCGACCTTCAAATCAAAGTATTTTCACTCAATCTCTTGGGTTAAAATCATGATATTCGGATTCGCCACTGCTCCCTGAACATTTCGAACCCAGACACACCCATGATTTACCCAGAAATCGAAGATTATGTTTTACGTACTTATTGTTTGATTTGAAAATTTTCGATCGAAAAAGTTTTGAGTCGCAAACAGTGTCATCGAAGTACTTTTCTTTTCGTTAAAATTTTATTCGATCGCAAAACTCAGTGTTAAAAACCTTTTTTTTTAAATAATTTTTCCATCGCAAAACTACACGGCGAAAAACTTACTTTTTCGTTTTTATTTTATTTCGATCGCACAACTAACCAGCGAAAAACTTAAGTTTTTTCGACAACTTTCTTTTCTCGATCGAAAACTTAATAAGCGGAAAAAACTCTTATTTTCGATAACATTTTATTCGATAGTCAACTAATGAATCTTATATTATTTTTGCAGATATGGCAACTCCCAACTACCCTCATATCTATCCTTCTGGAAGTTTATATGACCATCTAAGACAACAACTTCCAACTGGATTTAACAACATTTCGGTGTCCGGATGACGTCATACTATAAACATTTCGGTGAGAATGCCAACTATTACTCCAAAAAATTCCAACTCACTAAACAGAAAGAGGCTTGAGTAGCATTGATGGCAGAACAAGAGCATTGGCTGGAGGATACCACAGATTCTCAAGACGAAAATCTTGCACTAATGGCATACCTCGACGACGCTTCAAATGATGACCCATCCAGGAGGCCCGACGACGACGACGACAAAACATCCTCTTCGTCACAAGAGGTACAATTGTCTAATTCAACGTTATTAAACATGTTAGAATCGTTACAGCTTAAGTACACTAACATGAAAATTGAGCGGAAACGAACAAAGGAATTAGAAGAGAAACTAGCTCTCAGCGAAAGCAATTTCCAAAAGCAATTAGATTAGAAAATTCATCTCGAAATTCTCTTATCTAACGCTAAGGAAAAAATCTCTAGTCTTGAATTAACCGTAGCTACCTCTGAGACTAAGATTACTGAACTTAATACGATTCTTATTGATTGTCAGAGAGACTTAGAGATTTCTAAAAATAATTTCAAAGAAATTTCTGACGAACGTAAGAAACTTTATTCAAGGATTAAAACGTTAGATGATCTAATAAAAAGGGGTCAAACGGATCAAACTATATTTCTAAATCAACCTCTTGATATAGAATTTTATAATCCTAAAGAGGGCTTAGGTTTTAACAATCCCTGTAACTTGAAAAAGGTCAATGTTAGACAATTTTACGATATCAAGTATATGGGATTAGGATTAACTTCTTTAATGGCATTTACTAATTCTTCCGAAAATAAATGCTTTAGAAGAATCTAAACGACAAGCCACTGATAGGACTGACATTCCTTTTGACTACACCAACTTGAATAATAGTTACATGATAAGAGATCTCAACTTGTCTAGTGATTATCCTTCATTATATCCCCTAGAAGATTTTTCTAAACATAAGGAAGAAAATATTGATCATTCTCAAAATTTTAATTTCTGTCATATTCCAGCTATTATTAGAAAAATAGTTATTTTACACGCTTCCTTGGAAACAGAAAGAAAGAATTTCAAAGCTGAAAAGAACGAACTTTTATTGGAGATTTCCAATCTCAAAACTTCCTCTATTTTAAAAACTTGTCCTGATATTATTTTAAAAGAAAAATCTTTAATGAAGGATAAGATTAAAGCTAAGAAAAACTCTTTTATTATTTCTCAAAATATTTCAAACGAAGATAAATCTTCTTTAGAAATTATGTTAGGTCCTGATTCATCAATCAACAAACAATCTTAGCACGAATTCTCGGTATTTGAGTAAGAAATCTTACGATATACGATCGGTCGAATATCCGCTTTGAAGATCTTGAGAGGTTGTTAGATGTTTCCTTGTTTCTCGAGCGTTACCCCTCGTTTAAAATATAAATTCGAAACTTATTATTTTCACAATGATGAACTGTTATTTACAATGATAGTGTACATCATATTTATACCTATATTTAAGGTATAATTACTCTTAAGTCCTACACTATCAATATTTTTAATTACGCCCCTAATTACAAAGATAATGAAATAATAAAGCACAATTCTAATATACTCTTCAATCTCCCCCTTTGTGCTTGTTGTCGTTTCAGCTCCTTTTATCCTTGTCGGGCGTAAAAAGATTTCCTCAACTCCAATCTTTCATTTATGGCATCTAGCAGCTCGTTTAGGAGTGGGGCCTCTTCTTCACAAAGATCTTCGAAGATTGTCTCTTCGGTGATCTCTCCCAATCTCTTTAGTATGTTCTTCCGCACGAACGTGTCCCGTCGCAGAATTTATGAACTTCCGACTTCATCATAGCCCTTGTCTTTCCAATGATTGGATTTAGATAGGTTATGGCGAGGCCAGGGGTCTTGAAAATGTAGTTCTCGGGAAAGTTGTTAAGTGGGAAGCCCTTCATAAGCGGAGATTCCATGTTGACCTTCTTCATGTTGTTCTCTATTGCAATTTGAAGGTCATGTGCGGTGTGGTATTTGATTTTCCGCACCATGAATCTTTTCAGCCCCTCGAGTCCTTCAGTCTTGATATATCCAGGATGTCTCTTGTACTTTCTCTTGTACATTTGATATAGTTGATAGACTTCATCCGGTGGAAGGAATGGGAGATAGCTTTCATCTATCTCTTCTCGAGTGCGATTGTTGTCCGCTCGCTCAATTATGTAGATAGGAGTTGGATATCTTCCGATCGTGTGAGAGACTCCAACGACTTGGAGAATTGGTGGCTTGTTCTTGAAGTTTTCCTTCAGTTGATCAGCTGGAATGCCACTACGATCGGGTCCGAGATAGTTGAGCATGAAGATATGCTCCATTTTCTTCCTATCTTCCCAATGTGAGAGCCCCTGAAATTGAGTTCGTTGAGCTTCTTGATCTTGTTTGGAGCCCTCCAGATCTGCTTTCTTACGTCTTCAACGAAGGGGACTTCAATTATGACATTCTCCCATGGTGTCTCGACTCTAACTGTCCCTTTTGATAGACGGGGAGGAGAGTCGACTCTGAGTCTTATCATTTCGGGTAGCTCTGAGAGAGCGGAACTGTAGTCTTCACCTTCTTGAATTTCTTCTTCTTCAAGCAGTACCAAGTCCACTGAAGCTTGTTGTAGGAAGTATCTGACGTTGGAGAGTCGAGCTTGACCAGCTTACTCTGGTTCCCATTCCGTCGTCCACTTCTCGTTTAGTGTGTAGTCATCTACGATCAAATGTGGATCGTACGCAACTGCTTCTTGATGAACTTGGGGAATGTTTGAGGTTGGGATGGGATTTGGATTTGTAGGAGAGAGGGTTAGTGTTTGGGATATGGTGGGAGGTGAGGTAGTTTGTTGGCGGGTTTGAGGTTGAGGTTGTGTGGTTGGTGAGTGTGAGGACGATCCTCCAGCTTCTTGAGTCTTTGTCTGACTCAATCCACGGCCGCTCCTTGTTGTTCTTTGCCGTTTCTCCCCCTCATGACGATCCGGATCATCGGGATCGTCATGTCTACATTTGGGGAGGGAGCTTTCTTCACGGCACGTTGTTTGTGCTGGCAGCTCTGGTTCATCTATTAATCTTTTGTAGAGACTTTCTTCTGCAGGAGTTCTTGTCTCTAGTGCAAGAAGGCCCGAGATGAGGATATCGTGAAGCTGAGTGATCGGAATGGTGTATGGGTTTACAAGTGAGGGTGAGGGAGTTGGGGTGGTGACGATTGGTTGTAGTGGGGTGTGTGGAGTGGTGGTAGGAAGTGGTGAGGAGACAGGTGTGGTTTGTGTATCGGTGGGAGCATTCGGTCCATCAGACGGTCTTCTAATGAAGATAGGGCTGAGGAGAGTGCTTCTTGTAGTCTTTGCTCCGTCACGAACATCGGTGGAGTGGGGCCAGGGATGCGCTCCACTGTCACAACATCGGAGTAAATTTCCGATGTGCCGCCTATAGTAGGTCTTAAGGGTCCGGTATGTCTAAGGACATCCGTTAACAACCCTGAAGTCACCACTTCAGAGGGTTGGCCTATTGTTGGCTCCGAAGATGTCGGGGGTCCAATAGGGCTTCCACCCAATCCATGAGATGATACGATAGGTATCACCTCTATGGGTGATGAGACAGATTCAATTTGAATCTGTTCAGTTGGCTGATCACCCGGTGTTGGCTCCGAAGCTTGTATGGATGAAGGCACTGTAGACGGGGCCGAGATTTGTTGTCGGTGAGGGCCCCTTCGTTGGAGTCTTTGTGCTTCATCGGAGTCGGTTGCCTCAGGAGAGATATCATGAGAGACACCTTCGGGTTCAATCTCCCGAGGTGTAACTTCGGGCTCTGATGATATTACTTCCCTTTGAGAAGTTGTCGGGGCTGGATCCGTGGCACGTACCATCGCCTTCGAGATGGAGTTGTTCTGGCAGTAAGTTTGGTAGGCCGCGTCAGTTGGATCAGCGAGACATAGCAGCTCCAATGTGATCAGCATGGGTTGGAGTGCTAGATAGGCGGCCTTCGGGTTGTGGAAGAAACGAAGGCGTGGCGGGATGTAGTCCGCGATCGGTGGATGTTTCGGGATCTCTAGGTGGACTTCCATGAAGTGCGAGATCAAACCGGAAACCACCGAACATATGGAAGGGATCGGGCCTTCAACTTCGTCTCC
Source organism: Linderniella brevidens (assembly GCA_004919715.1). Taxonomy (NCBI): domain Eukaryota; kingdom Viridiplantae; phylum Streptophyta; class Magnoliopsida; order Lamiales; family Linderniaceae; genus Linderniella; species Linderniella brevidens. The sequence goes on from SWDC01000148.1 coordinate 14,206,225, forward strand.
CTCTGACGCAGTTGGTCGGCGAGATCGTTCCAGATCAGCTGAGCAACGTCATATCTCTTAGAGAAGACCACTCCGTGAAAAATACGCAAAATGTTGCCATTTGCCTTGTCGAATCCGGAGTGTTTTGGGGAGAGGCATTTGTTGATGATGCCGAACAGAGTCTTCCATGGATGAGGAATGCCGTTATTTTGGAAGTTGGCTAGTTTATTTAACGGCGGTTTGTATGCCATCCTGAGCATGTCTTCTACAATCTCCGCGTCCGTTGGTAATCGGTCATATTCAGCGTAGTGCGAGAGATCGAGCACCATGGCCATTAAGTTCTTCGTTAGTGCGATGTGCCTTGTATTGAGCTTGGTCATATATTCTATGTTGTCGCCGTTAACGAAGCTCTGCATGCATCCCCAGAATTGCTGGAGATAAATCATCGGTACGGTGGCCGTCATGGTCAGAGCTGGCCATAGGGGGTGTCCTTTGAGTATGGATAGTATGACGTCATCCGGACACCGAAATGTTGTTAAATCCAGTTGCAAGTTGTTGTCTTGGATGGTCATATAAACTTCCAGAAGGATAGATATGAGGGTAGTTGGGAGTTGCCATATCTGCAAAAATAATATAAGATTCATTAGTTGACTATCGAATAAAATGTTAACGAAAATATTAGTTTTTTTCGCTTATTAAGTTTTCGATCGAGAAAAGAAATTTGTCGAAAAAACTTAAGTTTTTCGCCGGTTAGTTGTGCGATCGAAATAAAATAAAAACGAAAAAGTAAGTTTTTCGCCGTGTAGTTTTGCGATGGAAAAATTATTTAAAAAAAAAGGTTTTTGACGCTGAGTTTTGCGATCGAATAAAATTTTAACGAAAAGAAAAGTACTTCGATGACACTGTTTGCGACTCAAAACTTTTTCGATCGAAAATTTTCAAATCAAACAATAAGTACGTAAAAGATAATCTTCGATTTCTGGGTAAATCATGGGTGTGTCTGGGTTCGAAATGTTCAGGGAGCAGTGGCGAATCCGAATATCATGATTTTAACCCAAGAGATTGAGTGAAAATACTTTGATTTGAAGGTCGAAAAATCAGTTTTCGTCGAAAAATTAATATGAACTTTTTTCAAAAAAAATTTCGTGAAAATGATCGATAAGTGGATGTTTTAGAACAAAAATGAATCGGAAAACATTTCCTTCGAAATCCGCACGTTTAATCTAAAAATTTTGAGAAATGATGAAGTCGGAGTGAAATACCGAAGTTGGTTCGAAGCATTTCTTAGAAGATGAAAGGTTTTTCGAGTGAGAATGTGTAACGCGTGAGAGAGTTTTTCGAGTGATAAGTGATTTTAATACTTTACGATGTGGTAAAGTAAAAATTCTTTTTGGGCCGAAAGTAAAAAGAATATTCTTGGGCTTTAGCTGTTGAAAATAAAATTTAAGAATTAACCCAGAATATTCTCGGATGAGCTCTAAATTTTCTGCGAGACTTGATAAATTGTTAGGATTCAAGTTTCTACGAATGTAGAACATAATAGCAAATTCTCATATAAAAGCTCCCCCTCAACAATTGCATGAATAAACTTTTCAGTACCTACACATATTTTCGGTACATATGAAAATTGCCGAATTAAGCATAATTAACACATTCTAAGCAATTCAGCATAGTTTATGAAAATGTTGCATTTTTCAAGAATAATTTTGCATTTTATCAAGTCTGAAACAATGCATGTTATAATGCATTTAAAATGTGCGAAAAAAAATAGAAAATAAAAATATAAAAAAAATAAAATAAAAAAAAAAATAATATAAAATAAAATATAATAAAAATAACAATTTTTGTTTCAGGGTTAGATTTATTAAAAATTTTATTACACAAAAATTTCCAAGATATATATAACAATAATTTGCCATATATTCAAATAACTAAATTAGTATTCTAAGAGCATAGTATGAATCACGTTGACAACTCTCGCAAGTTTCGCTCATATCACTCAATATATTTTTACCAAGGAGATTTTTAGTAGATATATCACTCTTATCATCACAACAAAATTATATCAATTAATTTGTTATCGTAGTATTTTTAATCAACTTGCCAAGTGAGAGTTCGTCATTTTGAATCAAAGGGACTTTTAAGGGATTATTTTTAGGCTCTGACTAAGGGGTAGGAATTTTGGGTTAGTGAGCGTAAAAATTCTTCTCTTCCAGGGGCTCTTTTTGTGAAATTCTATTCTGAGCCTTTTCCTTTTCCTTTCTGTAGTAATCTCTTTTCAGTGATTTGAGAGATAAGATCTTCTTTGATTTTGGGTCGAGACTGTGTTCCTTTAGAAAGTTTCACAGTTATGGAGTTCGAACCCAAGACTGTGCTTCTCTTCTCGCTTTCTCTACATAAAATCTTGATTATCATTGGAGAAGTTCACTTCGAGGTGCTTCACTTCTAGGTGTATACGAGATTATCTAGGAGAAGTTCACAGTGAGATCAGTGTTTCTCTTCTATAATGATTGAGGAGTGCGGAATGTGCATCACTTTAGCTCTCCCCCTCTTTTTCTTGATTGAGTAACCCCGAATCATTTGAATAATGTTGAAGGCTTAACCGAGTGTTTGATAAAGAAAAAGAATGTCGGAGAAGGCTCAAAGGGGATATCTAGAGGAAAAAAAATAAAGAATTTATAATTTAGGCCAATTGAGGAATTTCCTAATATGCCCTTATCATTTTCATGACAAACTATACACAAAAGCAAGATTGAGGCTACGAAGGACAAACCAAAAGATAGTCATTTGAAGTATGACGCACACACAAAAAAATTGAGGTTCAAATTCTCACATATATGGTGTGGCTTTGTGTCTAGTGAATCATACAAAGTTCTTTTGAATAAAAGAATGTTATATTGAATTTTAGGCAAAGAATTTAACTATATATTTCGAAGAAATATTTTTGTGAGTGATTTCAAAAATGGTCAAAATCATCGTCATCTCTAATTTTTTTTTATAATATTTTTATATATATATTATTATATATATATATATATATATATTTATTTAATAAAAAATAAAATATATTTATAAATATATAAAATATATATATAATTTTTTTTATTAAAAAAAAACTCTAAAAGATAGAGTCACACATAATAATCAAGAAATATTAAGAAGCACATAGAATGTTAGATTGAAGCATAGTAGAGCATGTAAAACATTCAAGTAAAATTGAGATTCAACATGCCTAACTTAGCAATAAGGAATTGAAATCGTTTTTCATCCAATGCCTTAGTGAATAAGTCGGCAAGTTGAAGCTCCGTTTTAACAAAATACATATCTATCGTGCCTTTTTCTACATGATCTTTTATAAAATGATATCGTATGTCTATGTGTTTCGTGTGTGAGTGATGAACAGGATTGCAAGTAATGGCTATAGCACTTTGAGAATCACTATAAATGGGAATGTTATTGAAGTCAAACCCGTAATCGCGTAGTTGTGTCCGCATTTAGAGAATTTGCGAGCAACAGCTGGCAGCCGCAACGTATTCCGCCTCGGCCGTCGATGTTGATACACAATTTTGTGTCCTTGAAGACCAGTAGACCAACTTTTCGCCTAAAAATTGTGCTCGCCAGACGTGCTTTTTCTGTCCATTCGACAACCTGCACAGTCAGCATCAGTGTAGCCAATTAGTCGAAAGTTAGTATATTTAGGATACCAAAGCCCTAAGGTTGGAGTTCCTTTGAGATATCGTAGAAACCTCTTGACAACATTCATGTGGGATTCCTTTGGGTCGGCTTGAAAGCGGGCGCATAGGCAAGTTGCAAACATAATGTCAGGTCGACTTGATGTCAAGTAGAGAAGAGATCCGATAATGCTTCGATAGATGGTGAAGTTGATAGCCTTTCCAGCGGATCAACATCCAGTTTGCAATTAGTACACGTAGGAGTGTTCATCGGTGTGCTCTTGTCTTGATTAAATCTCTTCAGAATATCTCGGAGATAATTGGTCTGACTGATGAAGATTCCATCATCGAGTTGCTTTACTTGTAAACCAAGAAAGAATTGAAGTTCTCCCATTAAGCTCATCTCGAATTTTGTCTTCATGAGATTACCAAATTTCTGACAGAGACGTTCATTCGTCGATCCGAAGATGATGTCGTCAACGTAAAGCAAGCTGTGCTCACTGCTTCAGCCCATAGAAAGTGAGGAAGACCGGAGTGAATGATCATAGTTCTTGCAGCTTGAACTAGAGTCCAGTTCTTTCTTTCTACAACACCATTTTCTTGTGGCGTTTTTGCGGCTGAGAATTGTTGAATAATTCCAAGTGATTGATAAAAATTGCTGAGACGTTGATTCTTGAATTCCGTCCCGTTGTCCATTCTGATTACTTGGATTTTCTTTTGCAGGAGATTCTGAGTTGTATTCACAAAGCTAAGTATCAAGTCTCCAGTCTCATCCTTAGTTCGGAGATATCTTGTCCATGTGTAGCGAGAATAATCGTCGACAATTACTAACGCATATCTACGACCGTTGATGCTTTGTGTACGCAGTGGTCCGCAGAGATCCATGTGCAGTAATTCTAAGGGTCGAGATGTAGAAGCAACTTGCTTGATTTTGTGTGATGCTCGCTTCATTTTTCCCATTTGACAAGCCGAACAGTGATGCTCTTGATTAGATGAAATTGTTGGCAAACCGTTAACCAATTTTTTAACACTGAGTTTGTGAAGAGCTTTAAGTTTAGATGAGACAGACGTTGATGCCATAAGTTGTTCCTCTTTATTGTTGTCTGAGAGATGAGGCAGACAGCTGTCGAAGGTCGAACTGATGTCAGATTGATTGTGTATAGGTTAGATCTTCATGATCTTGTGAGAAATTCTTGATTCTGACAATTCAAAACTTGGCACTGTTCAGCTAGAAATACGACTTGAATCCTTTGTCACAGAATTGGCCTATGCTGAACAGATTGTGCTGGAGACCTTGGACGTAAGAGACATCTTTAATCGTCAAAGTTTACAATAGAATGTCTCCAAATCCGATTATGGAAGCTGAGTTATTGTTGCAAAATCGGACTTTGCCATTGCAACGATCTTGGTAGTTGCTCAACAGTTCTTGTTTTCCCGTCATGTGTGTGGAGTAACCAGAATCTAAATACCACACATGATGGATCTGCATAGAAAGAAATTAGGGAGACTTAGGTACCCACTTTTGAATGGGTCCTCTCTGATTAGCAGATTCGATAAGTAAGTTTAGTTCATTTTTGGTTCCTAAATTATTGAAATGCTTAGGTACCCAAACCAACTTAGAAGTAATTGGTTTAAGTAGTACCTCTTTAGATAATTTAGCCTTAGTGGCTTGTTTTTGCCTAGGTGGTGATTTAGGAATCCATTGTGGTTGAACCTTAAAAGGGAGGTTAATTTCAGCACGAACAAATGTCTGATTTGTCTTATTGCTGGAGAAAATCTTTTCTTTGGCTAGTCTCCTAAGGTGTTTGGCTGAATGTACGTGGACTGGATACCTAAGGTGAGAACAAGAATGTATAGAGCTATAAGCTTTCTTAATGGCTAGGTCTTGTTTCTTATGAGACTTAAGACTTGCATTTGTTTTAGAATGAATACGGTTTTTAGAAGTAGAACCAATTTCAAAGTTTGTGCTTTCAAAAATAATAGGCTTTAACGCATAATTGAATTAACAATATTAGAAATAGCTGTCTTCGGACGAGTGTCCATAGTTTTTTACATAGAAGAAATAGATAACAAATCAGTTTTCTTCTGAAAATTTATTCTAGGCACTCTTTCCTTAGCATGTTTCACCTCTTTTACTACTCTACCTCTTGTGACGAAGAGGATGTTTTGTCGTCGTCGTCGTCAGGCCTCCTGGATGGATCATCATTTGAAGCGTCGTCGAGGTATGCCATTAGTGCAAGATTTTCGTCTTCAGAATCTGTGGTATCCTCCAGCCAATGCTCTTGTTCTGCCATCAATGCTACTCCAGCCTCTTTCTGTTTAGTGAGTTGGAATTTTTTAGAGTAGTAGTTGGCATCCTTTTTCTTGGGTAGTTTGCATTCTCTGGAGAAGTGTCCTACCTTTCCACAGTTATAGCATTTTTGAGGTTCTTTGACACTTTTGGATTCTGAGGACTCGGCCGGTCTTTCCCTTTGCTTGGAGCTAGATGTCCGAAGTCTATTGGCAGAAGACGAGGATTTCTTTTTGAAAAAGTTTTTACTCATCATTTTAGAAATGAGAGCTAACTGTTTCTTGAACTCCTTCATATCAGGTTCGGAGTCCGAGTCAGATTCTTCTTCACCTTCTGAAGAACTTGGTAGCTTGATACTTTTATCCTTTCGAGATCGAGTGTGCTTTCTTTCAGAGATAAGTGCTATAGAGTCGTCGATCTGCTTGCCCTTTAGTTCTTCTTGAATCTCGCTTATATCTTCTTCATGTTGGGCGAGATTGTCAAAGACGGCGTCGATATCCATTTGTCCAGATCCTTATTTTGTCGGATTTGAATGGATATTTTCTTCCACTCCGGTGGAAGAGAAGAGAGAAATTTGATGTTGACCTCCATGTTGGTCTTGAATATGTCAATCTTCCTCATTTCATTGAGAAGGGTTAGATATCTTTGATAGAGTTCATAAACTGATTCCTCCATCTTGGCCTTGAAAGAGTCATAAGTAGTTAGGGTATTTGCTTTCTTTGCTTTGACTCCAACTTCAGTTCGTTGCATCATCTTGTGGAGCTCGTCCCACATAGCTTTTGCATTTGATAGACTATCTATTTGCATATAGATGTCATTCGGTATTGCTTGCATTAGGAAAGTTTGGCTCCCAAGTCTGCTTTGGCTCTTAAACGCTCCCCCTCGGTATATTCACCAGGGACTTTAAGTCTTCTGGTTGCAGGAATAGGAGGATTGTTTGTGGCATCTTCTTCTTGGATGAGCCAGAATTGAGCTGGACCTTCTTGAAGTGAAGCGATCAAATTTGATGCTTGATCTTTCGTTTCCAAGATGTTCAAGAACCGGCTTCTCCATACCGTGTATTCGCCTCTTCGAAGAATTGTAGGGCGGACGTCATTTCCATGTGAGTAGGCATCCATTTTTGTTGATTGGTAGGATCTTCGTGAAAGTTTGGAATAATAATGAAAAATGCTTCACAAGTGACAAACTTAGTTAGAAATATTTGATTCGCACTTAAACAATTTCCTTTTTGAACCTATGATCCGGTCGTGAAAGAGAAATTGTTATGTTTATGAAAATATTTGGTAAATAAAAATAAATAAAAATTGATAATTCAAGAATCGTTAAAGAAATTTGAATAAGTAATCAAAAAATTTAGTATCAAAAATTGATAGTTCGGAGTCAAATATATTTAGTACGTTTTGAAGTTCACAATTTTTGATTTCTTTTAAGAAATGATGTGGCTGAAATGTTTTTCGAGCAGGAAGGTTTTTCGATTTAAAAATATTGTGTCTTTTTATCGAAAAAGGTTTTCGAACGTTTAGGGATTTAGTTATTTGTTTATCGAAGAATATTTTTCGGAAATTTTTGAAAAGATGATCTTATCGAAAAATATTTTGTCGAAAAAAATTTTGATCGCAAAAACTCTTATCGAATAACTTGTGATCGAAAAAATTACTTGTGATCGAAAAATTACTTGTGATCGAAAAATTGCTAGTGATCGAGAAAAAAAACTTTGTATTTAGTTTGACTCAAATATGTTTTTCGAGTGCCTAGAAAAAAAACTTTGTTTTTAGTAAAAAAAGATGAGCATGCTAAGGAAAGAGTGCCTAGAATAAATTTTCAGAAGAAAACTGATTTGTTATCTATTTCTTCTATGTCAAAAACTATGGACACTCGTCCGAAGACAGCTATTTCTAGTATTGTTAATTCAAATTATGAGGTAAAGCCTATTATTTTTTAAAGTACCAACTTTGAAATTGGCTCTACTTCTAAAAACAATATTCATTCTAAAACAAATGCAAGTCTTAAGTCTCATAAGAAACACGACCCAGCCATTAAGAAAGCTTATAGCTCTATACATTCTTGTTCTCACCTAAGGTATCCACTCCACGTACATTCAGCTAAACACCTTAGAAGACTAGCCAAAGAAAAGATTTTCTTCAGCAAAATGACAAATCAGACATTTGTTCTTGCTGAAATTAACCTCCCTTGTAATGTTCAACCACAATGGATTCCTAAATCACCACCTAGGCAAAAACAAGCCAATAAGGCTAAATTATCTAAAGAGGTACTACTTAAACCAACTACTTCTAAGTTGGTTTGGGTACCTAAGCATTTCAATAATTTTGGAACCAAAAATGAACAAATCTTACTTATCGAATCTGTTAATCCGAGAGGACCCATTCAAAAGTGGGTACCTAAGTCTCCCTAATTTCTTTCTATGCAGATCCATCATGTGTGGTATTTAGATTCTGCTTGCTCCACACACATGACGGGAAAACAAGAACCGTTGAGCAACTACCAAGATCATTACAATTGCAAAGTCCGATTTGGCAACAATAACTCAGCTCCCATACTCGGATTTGGAGACATTCTACTGCCAAATTTGAAGATTAAAGATGTCTCTTACGTCCAAGGTCTCCAGCACAATTTGTTCAGCATAGGTCAATTCTGTGACAAAGGATTTCAAGCCGTATTTCTAGCGGAACAGTGCCAAGTTTTGAATTGTCAGAATCAAGAACTTCTCATAGGATCACGAAGATCTAACCTATACACAATCAATCTGACATCAGTTCGACCTTCGACAGTTGTCTGCCTCATATCTCAGACAACAATAAGAGGAACAGCTTATGGCATCAACATCTGTCTCATCTAAACTTAAAAGCTCTTCACAAACTCAGTGTTAAAAAATTGGTTAACGGTCTGCCGACAATTTCATCTAATTAAGAGCATCACTGTTCGGCTTTTCAAATGGAAAAAATGAAGCGAGCATCACACAAAATCAAGCAAGTTGCTTCTACATCTCGACCCTTAGAATTACTGCACATGGATCTCTGCGGACCAATGCGTACACAAAGCATCAATGGTCGTAGCTTTGAGTTAGTAATTGTCGACGATTATTCTCGCTACACATGGACAAGATATCTCCGAACTAAGGATGAGACAGGAGACTTGATAATTAGCTTTGTGAATACAACTCAGAATCTCCTGCAAAAGAAAATCCAAGTAATCAGAACGGACAACAGGACGAAATTCAAGAATCAACGTCTCAGCAATTTTTATCAATCACTTGGAATTATTCAACAATTCTCAGCCGCAAAAATTCTACAACAAAATGGTGTTGTAAAAAGAAAGAACCGGACTCTAGTTCAAGCTGCAAGAACTATGATCATTCACTCCGGTCATCCTCACTTTCTATGGGCTGAAGCAGTGAGCACAGCTTGCTTTACTCAAAACAGGACAATTATTCACAAACGCTTTGAGAGAAGACACCATATGGCTAATTAATACACGAATTCCGAATATCTCTTTCTTAAAGTATTTGGTTGCAAGTGTTTTGTGGCCAACGATCGGGAGCATCGAAGCAAGTTCGATCCCAAAGTCTTTGAAGCCATTTTTGTCGGATATTCCTCTACATCAAAATCATATCGCGGCTACCTCAAGTCTTCTCGTACAATTCTTGAAAGCTACAACGTCACTTTTAAAGAAATGACGGAATTGGCTTCTGAACAAAACAGTTCAGAACCCGAGCTTACTGGCGTGTTGGCACAACGTCAATAAATTTCAGCAACGTCTACATCAACATCAAATGAAGCGATTCCCGCTGACCACGAAGATTTAGATTCTTTATTCGAACACTTTTATCGGAACATGTCTCAAATGCCTGCTTCGTCTCACTCAACTCCAAGCAGTTCCCCATCTCCCTCAGTGGAAGAAATTAATAATGAGACTCCTCTTCTTCAAAATCCGACAACTGTTGGAGAATATTAAGCATCTTCATCTAGTACTACAGTTCCTACAAATACAATTGAGGAAATTCCTATCGACTCAACATCTGATTTGAATTTTCCAACGTTGAATGATCAACCAATTAATTCGGGATATCTCGATATCCAATCCAATGACGACTCTACTTCAGTTATTCCTCACGAACGGAAATGGACTCGAGCTCACCCTACTGATTAGATTATTGGTGATCCTTCAAGTTGTGTACGTACTAGGACGTCTATACAAAGCGGTTTATTCACATGCTTTCTAAGCCAAAATGAACCAAATAAAGTAGCCGAAGCTCTTAAAGACTCGGATTGGGTAATTGCGATGCAAGATGAACTCAACCAGTTCGAGCGTCTACAAGTTTGGACATTGGTTCCTCGACCACAAGGTAAAACCATAATTGGAACAAAATGGGTTTTCAAGAACAAGAAGAATGAGAACGGTGAAGTAATTATGAATAAAGCACGACTCGTTGCTAAGGGATACAATCAACAAGAAGGAATTGATTACGACGAGACGTAAGCTCCGGTTGCACGCATTGATGCTATTCGCTTGTTCCTAGCGTATGCGGCTCACAAAGACTTCAAAGTCTATCAAATGGACGTCAAAACTGCCTTTCTCAACGGCGTATTAAGAGAAGAAGTATACGTCGCTTAACCCGAAGGATTCATACACGAGAACCTTCCTGATCATGTCTATCGATTGGACAAAGCTCTCTATGGACTAAAACAAGCCCCTCGTGCTTGGTATGATGTTCTGAGCAAATTTTTGGTCAAATCCAACTTTATCAGAGGAACAATCGATACTACCCTTTTCATCAAAAGGCAAGGCAAAGACTTGATGATCGTTCAAGTTTACGTTGACGACATCATCTTCGGATCAACGAATGAACGTCTCTGTCAGAAATTTGGTAATCTCATGAAGACAAAATTCGAGATGAGCTTAATGGGAGAACGCCAATTCTTTCTTGGTTTACAAGTCAAGCAACTCGACGATGGAATCTTCATCAGTCAGACCAAATATATCCAAGATATTCTGAAGAGATTTAATCAAGACAAGAGCTCACCGATGAACACTCCTATGTCTACTAATTGCAAACTGGATGTTGATCCGTCTGGAAAGGCTGTCAACATCACCATCTATCGAAGCATTATCGGATCTCTTCTCTACTTGACATCAAGTCGACCTGACATTATGTTTGCAACTTGCCTATGCGCCCGCTTTCAAGCCGACCCAAAGGAATCCCACATGAATGTTCTCAAGAGGATTCTACGATATCTCAAAGGCACTCCAACCTTAGGGCTTTGGTATCCTAAAATTTTAAATAAAAAAAATGAATAAATTGTTACTCAAATAAAAACACGCATTTAAGACTTAGTTAATTCTACAAATTTTTCAAATTTTCACCAAGTTTTTACGATAAGTTTTTCAATGTACAATCTCTACATTCGTAATAATCAAATTCATCTTTCATGAAACATGATCAACTAATGAATCTTATATTATTTTTGCAGATATGGCAAGTCTCAACTACCCTCATATCTATCCTTCTGGAAGTTATATGACCGTCCAAGACAACAACTTCCAACTGGATTTAACAACATTTCGATGTCCGGATGACGTCATACTATCCATACTCAAAGGACACCCCCTATGGCCAGCTCTCACCATGACGGCCACCGTACCGATGGTTTATCTCCAGCAATTCTGGGGATGTATGCAGAGCTTCGTTAACGGCAACAACATAAAATATATGACCAAGCTCAATACAAGGCACATCGCACTGACAAAGAACTTAATGGCCATGGTGCTCGATCTCCCGCACTACGATGAATATGACCGATTACCAACGAACGCGGAGATTGTAGAAGACATGCTCAGGATGGGATACAAACCGCCGCTAAATATACTAGCCAACTTCCAAAATAACGGCATTCCCATCCATGGAAGACTCTGTTCGGCATCATCAACAAATGCCTCTCCTCAAAACACTCCGGATTCGACAAGGCAAATGGCAACATTTTGAGTATTTTTCACGGAGTGGTCTTCTCTAAGAGATATGACGTGGCTCAGCTGATCTGGAACGATCTTTCCGACCAACTGCGTCAGAGGGAGACGAACTCGAAGGCCCGATCCCTTCCATATGTTCGGTGGCTTCCAGTAATGATCTCGCACTTCATGGAAGTCCACCCAGAGATCCCGAAGCTTCCACCGATCATGGACTACATCCCGCCAAGCCTTCGTTTCTTCCACAACCCGAAGGCCGCCGATCTAGCACTCCAACCCATGCTGATCCGATTGGAGCTGATACGTCTCGCTGATCCAACTGACGAAGCTTACCAAACTTACTGCCAGAACAACTCCATCTCGGAGGCGATGGTACGTGCCACGTATCCAGCCTCGGCGACTTCTCAAAGGGAAGTAATATCATCAGAGCCCGAAGTTACACCTCAGGAGATTGAACACGAAGGTGTCTCTCATGATATCTCTCCAGAGGCAACCGACTCCGATGAAGCACACAGACTCCAACGAAGGGGCCCTCGCCGACAACAAATCTATGCCCCGTCTACAGTGTCTTCACTTATACAAGCTTCGGAGCCCACACTTCCATTACCAGGTGATCAGCCCACTGAACAGATTCAAATTGAATCTGTCTCAACACCCATAGAGGTGATACCCATCGTATCATCTCAAGGATTGGGTGAAAGCCCTATTGGACCCCCGATATCTTCGGAGCCAACAATATGCCAACCCTCTGAAGTGGTGACTTCAGGGTTGTCAACGGATGTCCTTGGAAGTACCGAACCCTCAAGACCTACGATAGGCGGCACATCGGAAATCTACTCCGATGTTGTGACAGTGGAGCGCCTCCATGGCCCCACTCCACCGATGTTCGTGACGGAGCACAGACTACAAGAAGCACTCTCCTCAGCCCTATCTTCACTAGAAGACCGTCTGATGGACCGAATGCTCCATGCTCTCGAGACTTCCCGAAGAGACACCGGGAAAACACCAGTCTCAAAAGCTGCTCCCACCGACAAACAAACCACATCCGTCTCCTCACCACTTCCTACCACCACTCCACACACCCACTACAACCAATCCTCACGACCCCAACTCCCTCACCCTCACTCATCAACCCATACACCATTCCGATCACTCAGCTTCACGATATCCTCATCTCGCGCCTTCTTGCACTAGAGACAAGAACTCCTGCAGAAAAAAGCCTCTACAGAAGATTAATAGATGAACCAGAGCTGCCAGCACAAACAACGTGCCGTGAAGAAAGCTCCCTCCCCAAACGTAGACATGACGATCCCGATGATCCGGATCGTCATGAGGGGGAGAAACGGCAAAGAACAAAAAGGAGCGGCCGTGGATTGAGTCAGACAAAGGCTCAAGAAGTTGGAGGATCGTCCTCACACCCACCAACCACACAACCTCAACCTCAAACCCGCCAACAAACTACCACACCTCCCACCATATCCCAAACACTAACCCTCTCTCCACAAATCCAAATCCCATCCCAACCTCAAACCTTCCCCAAGTTCATCAAGAAGCAGTTGCCTATGATCCACATTTAATCGTAGATGACTACATACTAAACGAGAAGTGGACGACGGAATGGGAACCAGAGGAAGCTGCTCAAGCTCGACTCTCCAACGTCAGATACTTCCTACAACAAGCTTCAGTGGACTTGGTACTGCTTGAAGAAGATGAAATTCAAGAAGGTGAAGACTACAGTTCCGCTCTCTCAGAGCTACCCGAAATGATAAGACTCAGAGTCGACTCTCCTCCCCGTCTATCAAAAGGGACAGTTAGAGTCGAGACACCATGGGAGAATGTCAGAATTGAAGTCCCCTTCATTGAAGACATAAGAAAGCAGATTTGGAGGGCTCCACACAAGATCAAGAAGCTCAACGAACTCAATTTGAGGGGCATCTCACATTTGGGAAGATAGGTAGAAAATGGAGCATATCTTCATGCTCAACTATCTCGGACCCGATCGTAGTGGCATTCCAGCTGATCAACTTTAGGAAAACTTCAAGAACAAGGCACCGATTCTCCAACTCGTTGGAGTCTCTCACACGATCGGAAGATATCCAACTCCTATCTACATAATTGAGCGAGCGGACATCAACCGCACTCGAGAAGAGATATATGAAAGCTATCCCCCATTCCTTCCACCGGATGAAGTCTATCAACTATATCAAATGTACAAGAGAAAGTACAAGACACATCCTGGATATATCAAGACTGAAGGACTCGAGGGGCTGAAAAGATTCATGGTGCGGCAAATCAAATACCACACCGCACATGACCTTCATATTGCAATAGAGAACAACATGAAGAAGGTCAACAAGGAATCTCCGCTTACGAAGGACTTCCCACTTAACAACTTTCCCGAGAACTACATTTTCAAGACCCCTGGCCTCGCCATAACTTATCTAAATCCAATCATTGGAAAGACAAGGGCTATGATGAAGTCAGAAGTTCATAAATTCCGCGACGGGACACTTAAGTTGGTGCGGAAGAACATACTGAAGAGATTGAGAGAGATCACCGAAGAGACAATCTTCGAAGATCTTTGTGAAGAAGAGGCCCCACTCCTGAACGAGCTTCTAGATGCCTATGAAAGATTGTAGTTGAGGAATGTTGTTCGATGCTACGAGACAACATTGGGATTAAGGAAATCTTTTTACGCCCGACAAGGATAAAAGGAGCTGAAACGACAATAAGCACAAAGGGGGAGATTGAAGAGTATATTAGAATTGTGCTTTATTATTTCATTATCCTTGTAATTAGGGGCGTAATTAGAAATATTGATAGTGTAGGACTTAAGAGTAATTATACCTTAAATATATGTATAAATATGATGTACACTATCAATGTAAATAACAATTCATCATTGTGAAAATAATAAGTTTCGAATTTATATTTTCAACGAGAGGTAACGCTCGAGAAACAAGGAAACATCTAACAACCTCTCAAGATCTTCAAAGCGGATATTCGACCGATCGTATATCGTAAGATTTCTTACTCGAATACCTAGAATTCATGCTTAGATTGTTCGTTGATTGATGAAACATGGCCTAACAAAGATCTTGAGAGAGAGAGTTTTTCGATTGCTTTTCTTTCTCTTAGAATGTGAATTCAAAGCTTGTGATTTTTCGAAATGAACTTGTGTATTGATTTCGATAGTGTACATTGTATTTACATCTATTTACATGGTATATTTACTATTAGTCCTACACTATCAAAACTACGAGTTAGCCCCTAATTACAAGGATAACAAAATAACAAAACACAATTCTAATATCTCTTCAATTTCTTTCAAATCGGTGTGTGTGTGTGCTTGAAAGTTCAGTGGTCGAGAAATTTTTGTAGTAAAGTTTACAATTTAAAAATTTTTCGAACTTTTAATCGAAAAAGATTTTCGATCGTATAAGTTTTTCGTGGTATATTTATCGAAATTTATTATTCGAACGTAAGAGTTTTGCAAAGTTAATATCCTATCGAAAAATAGTTTGTGAATGTTGATCGCAAAAACTTTTATCGAAAATGATCGAAAATCTTGAGATCGAAAACTTGTTTTACTATGACAAGTTTTTCGAGTCAAATTAGATATTTATTTAGCAAAAATAGTATCTGTCGAAAAAAAATACGCTTTATTACGCTCGAAAAAGATATTTATATCTGAGTCGAAAAACTAATTATCGAAAATAATGTTTTTCGAGTCTTCTATTTGAGTAAAACAGACGAAAACAGTGTTTGTTATCGAAAAACTTTTCGGGCGCAAACTTATTCGAAAAATATTTTTCGAGCCAATTTTTTCGATCGTAAAACAATCGAAGAACAGCCTTCAAGTTCAATGGAACAGTGAAAAATCCAGATTCAACCGAAATGTTCAAGTTAGGTCCTGAAATTCTGGATAATCACTCGATTCTTAGTTCTGAATATGAAAAAACACCAGATCAACCACGTTTTACAGAAAAATATACCGATTATGAAGAAATCAAATCGTAATCTAAACTTAATCGCAAACGCAAATATCGATCGAAATCGAATATCTGAATTAATCTGTAGTTCTAAGCGATTGAAATCAGTACGTAAATCATTCCTAACATATAATCGATCACTTTAACAGTAAGATCATCAACAAAATTCGCAAACATTAAGCGCATTGATCAAAATACAATTCACGTAAGTTTTTCGATCGAAAAATCTGGAAAATAATTTTGATCTTAGAATTACAAATTCATTCCAAAAGCGATCACGATCTGCCCTGATACCAATTGTTAGGTCCTATTATATCAACTAACGATCGATCTAAGCATGAATTCTAGATATTCGAATGAGAAATCTTACGAATTACCTTCGGTCGAATATCGGCTTTGAAGATCTTGAGAGAGAGAGAGTGTTTCGATTGCTATTCTCTCTCTTAGAATGTGAATTCAATGCTTGTGTTTTTACGAAAATAAACTTGCTTATTGATTTTGATAGTGTACATTGTATTTATACCTATTTACATGGTATATTTACTATTTGGCCCTACACTATCAAAACTACTAACTACGCCCCTAATTACAAGGATAATAAAATTACAAAGCACAATTCTAAATTCTCTTCAATCTCCCCCTTTGTGCTTGTCTTTGTTTCAGCTCCTTTTATCCTTGTCGGGCGTAAAATGATTTTCGCAATCCCAATGCTGTCTCGTTACGTCGGACAACATTCCTCAGCTCCAATCTCTCATTTATCGCATCCAGAAGCTCATTTAAGAGCGGGGCCTCTTCTTCACATAGATCTCCGAAGATTGTCTCTTCGGTGATTTCTCCAAATCTTTTCTGGATGTTCTTCCTCACTAACTTAAGTGTCCCGTCACAGAACTTGTGGATCTCTGACTTCATCATAGCTCTCGTCATTCCAATGACTGGATTCCGATAGGTTATGGCAAGGCCAGGTTTCTTGAAGATGTAGTTCTCGTGAAGATTGTTGAGTGGGAAGCCCTTCATGAGCGGAGACTCCATGTTGACCTTCTTCATATTGTTCTCTATAGCAGTTTGAAGGTCGTGGGCGGTGTTATATTTGATCTGCCGCACCATGAATCTCTTCAGTACCTCGAGTCCTTCAATCTTGATATATCCGGAGTGCGTCTGGTATTTTCTCTTGTACATCTGATACAGACGGTAGACCTCATCCGGTGGAAGGAAAGGGAGATAGCTTTCATCTATCTCTTCTCGAGTACGATTGTTGTCCGTTCGCTCAATGATGTAGATAGGGGTAGGGTAGCTTCCGATCGTATGCGAGACTCCGATGAGTTGGAGAATCGGTGGCTTGTCCCTGAAAATTTTCTTCAGTTGATCAGTTGGGATGCCACTCTGATCGAGGCCAAGATAGTGGAGCATGAAGATGTGCTCCATTTTCTTCCTATCTTCCCAATGTGAGATGCCCCGAAGATTTCGTTCGCTGAGCTTCTTTATTCTATTTGGAGCCCTCCAGATCTACTTTCTAATATCTTCAATAAACGAGACTTCAATTCTGATAATCTCCCACGGCGTCTCGACTCTAACTGTCCCTTTTGATAAGCGGGGAGGAGAGTCGACTCTGTGCCTGATCATTTCTGGTAGCTCTGGGAGAGCAGAATTGTAGTTCTCGCCTTCTTGAGGAACCCAACCAAGACCTAATGGATGCTCTTCAAAGAGCACGGTATCTACGAATGAACTCATCCACTGACCATCTCAAGGTTAGTCATTCTGACTCTAGTGTATTTGAAAATTTAGAGAAAACAGTTATGGAGTTAGAAACAAAAATTAAGGAACTTACCACGCGTCTTAAAAAGAGTGAAAATTGTACTCTAAAATTAAAAATTTAGAGGAGAATCTTGCTGAAAAGGTTCAAAAAGACCAAAGTTCCTCTAAAGCCTTAACATCTAATTGGGGAAATATTTTACAATCTGATAAACCTACCTCTTGTTCGAAAATTTCGGAGGTTATTCATAAACTAACCGAATTAAACGCAACTCTGGAGTTAGAAAGAGTAGGTTTCCAAGCGGAAAAGAAAAAGCTTTTAGAGGAGATATCAAATCTAAAAAATTCCCCTCATTTACATGATATCAAATTTTATAATCCTGTTGAAGGCTTAGGCTTTACTAATCCTTGTAACTTGAAAAAGGATAATCTAAAACAATTATATGATATCAAGTACATGGGTTTCGGATTCACTTCTTTAATGGCTTTTACTAACTCTTCCGAAATAAATGCCTTAGAAGAGTCCAAACGAAAAGCCACAACTAGGATTGAAATTTCTTTTGAATACACTGAATTGAACAATAGTTACAAGACACGGGAAATAAACATGTTTAGTGACTATGATTCATTATATCCTTTAGAAGATCTTCCTAAAGTTGAGAAAGAAAATTCTGATCATTCAAAAAATTCTACTTTCTGTTATATTCCTGCTATTATTAAGAAAATAGCTGATTTGAACTCCTCCCTAGAAACAGAAAGAAAGAATTTTGAAGCTGAAAATAATGCGCTTTTATTGGAGATATCAAATCTCAAAAATTCCTCTCCTTTACCTGTTTTACACGATATTTGTAAAGAAAAATCTTCTCTTAAACAGGATAAAGCAACGCAAACGGACGTTTTTGTTCCTAAAATCGAAAAGATTTTTACTAATACTTCTACGTCAATTTTGACCGAAATTGAAATTCAAAGTAAAAGGCAAGAACTTCAAATTGCCAAGGAACAAATACAACTTAGGAAAGAAAAAGGAAAATCTACATTATTTTCAAACGTTACGGAACGGAAATTTAAAGAACAAAAATTTTCCTCTCCTATTCCTATAAAGAAATTTTTTAACGAAAAGGCTCCAAGTTCTAGCAAACAAACTTCATCGTGTGCTTCAAATGATTTTAATAATTCTCCATTTAAGAAGCCTGGACTTGGTAATAATTTTCTTAATTTTCTCATCATTCTAATGTGAATTGTGTGAATTCTCAACGTAGGATACACGACTTATATGGTAGTGATGCTTATAATTCTATATGCTCGTATTCCTACATGAAGTATCATGTCCATGTTCATTCTAAGAAGCATCTTATGCGACTGGCTTCGGAGAAAATATTTAAATCTTCTCCAAAACACACCTTCATTCTTTTCCATGTCAAATCACTCCTACATGGGTTCCTATGTCTACTATTAAGTTAGGAAATCCCACACAAATTTGGGTACCTAAACGCACATTAATAAATGATTTAGGACCGAAATTAAATTTGACTCCATCTATGCTTAACCCTTTTTCTGCTACTAAGGGAGGACCCACATTACAATGGGTACCAAAGTCCCGATAATGTTTTGCAGATTCCCTCATGTAAGGTCTTTGACGTAGTGGCTCCACATACATGATAAAGGGAAGAAGCGTGAGCTACTACAGCTACACTTCAACGAGGTACATTCTAATTATGCGTATGTTTAACGAACTTTCAATATTTCAAAATTTGCATACGCATACGAGCTACATTGAAAAATACCTATTATTTTTCAACATGGTACATTTTAAATATGCATTTTCAAAACTTTAAGAGATTTAAAATTCCAAATGCATATTATACACAGAAATGATAAATACCATTTTTTTTAATATAACATTTTTAATTGAGCTTAATTTGAGGGGGAGTTACTCTTTTATTTTAAAGAGGAACGACTCTTATTTCTTTTAAGAGGGAGCAATAATTTTAATTTTTGAGGGGGATTTAAAACTTTAAACGAATGCATTAAGGGGAAGAGATTCGTAATATTTTTTTTAATCTTACTACGCAACTTTCTAGAGGGAGAAACTTTATTTGGAAAGCATTACTTGCGAGGGAGAAATAAAAATATAAATATAGTTTTCAAATATTGAAATTTTTTTTTCGTACAACTTTCTCGTGAAATTTTTCTCATGGAACGTTATCATAAAATTTTTTATCGAGAAATTTTCTCCACTATATCGAGAAATTTTATCGCAAACCTCACTCGAAATATTTGTTCGATACACCTCATTTGAAAATATTTTTCGATACACTTCACTCGAAATTTTTTTTCGATACACCTTTTTCGAAAATATTTTTCGATACACTTCACTCGAATTTTTTTCGATACACCTTATTCGAAAATATTTTTCGATACACCTCATCCGAATATTTTTTTCGATATCTCTACTTCTCGACTCCGACCCGACAAACTCTCACCCGCACACCACATATATATATATATATATAATATAATATACTATTATATATTTCTTGTAAATATACATATATACTTCATATAAAAAAAACAGGAGCAAACAAAAAAAAAAGGGAAAAAGGGAAAAAGAAAATCTCCTCTTATCTTCATTAAGCTTCATGGATATTTCTTCCGACAACTTTCGACGGACTTCAAGGAAGAATCTCGAGCTTACAACGAACTAATATTTCCAAAAAGGCGAAGGTGACAATCTTCATGACGATCCAAATGCTCATTTTCAACGACTTGGTCCGGCTTGCTGATTCTAATAAAGCAACACTTATCACGTATCCCGGAAGCATGGATTCTAGTTCCTACGTTCAGTCTAATTTTTATCACTTATCACTTATCACTTTCATTGATCACATCAAGTCTAGTGTGTCCTCACTTCCTAAATTTTTATAATTTTCTAGGACACATACACTTTTTATATACTTGGTTTTTGTGATCAAGTTAGAACTTTCGTAGACATGTCATTCTTAGACATGCTTCGATGATCGAAAGGAAGTCCTACCGTTGCAACATCAAATCAACAACGGTTTCAGGCCATCTTTTACGAGCAACGCTCCTAGAACGATGTCAACGGGAAGCCTATGTGGCCCCGATTTTATATCGGCGGAATGCCTTCGTGGCTCCGTCGGGTTATTACCGAATTTGATTTCCTACGAAGTCTACAAACTCCATCTCCTTGTCACGACAATACAATCTTCTTGCCAAACGACAATGCCCCATTTTGATACATCGCCATGACGATCTCCCAACTCGATCTTCATGAGGGGGAGTAGTACTAAAGAAATGGGAGCAATACAACAACGAAAGTGCAAGATTGATCGGAAATACTAAATTCTTAAGCGTCGTTGAATCAAGCAAACACCACGAGCTTCAATGACCGAAGTTGCCGCTCGTGTATGTCTCTCCAAATTTCAAAACGAATTCCCCGATCCCAACACAAGGCTGAACTAAAATAGGGGGAGTTTTGTCTCTATCAAAGGGAGAGATGGAACACAAAAGAAGAAATTCTCCAAAAATCCGGCAAGCGACTTCACACGCCTTCCGACATTTGGAGACGAACTTCAAAAGAAAATTAGAAGAAAAATTCGGTGCTGAGAAGAGTATTACAAGATAAGGTGAGCTTGAAGATCTCCAAAGAAGAAAGAGATCATAAGACAAGATAAAGGAAGAGATTCTACAAATAATCTCGTAAAAAGGAGATTGTTAGGACTCGAGGAATCTTTTCAAAACAAGACAAGATAACCTACGCTCAAGCGAGGATTGAACACAAAGGGGGAGATTGTTAGGACATTTTTATTGTGTTCAAATATAAATGTTATCTTAGTCTTATAGTATACGTAGTAGTTTGGGCTTAATTGTAATTAAGCCATAGATTAGGACTACTTAGAAAATATACCAAACTTGTTTGGTATATAAAGAACCCTAATGTGATGTATTAGGGTTAAGAATTCATTTTAATAGAAAATCAAGCTTTACAACGTGAAGAACGCTCTCAAGCTTCCGCGCCAAATTCAAACGTGTTCTTCGTAAGTTTTACTTTTTCTATCGAATTCTTCACCGAACTTAATCGTGTTGGATATAACTGGAACTATCACTAAGTCTTAAAGAAAAAACTTGAAAAGTTTTTAAGTCTTTTTCAGCATGTTTTTATTCGAGTGACAATTTATTCGATCGTTAAATTTGCGATCGAATAAAAATGTGTCGAATAACTCGAGTTTTCGTCGATGACTTTTACGATCGAATAAAATGTTATCGAAAACAACAGTTTTTCGCTGAGTAAGTTTTCGATCGAATAAAAAGTAGTCGAAAAACTTAAGTTTTTCGCCGCGTAGTTTTGCGATCGAATAAAAGAATATCGAAAAACTTACAGTTTTCGCCGCTTATTTTTGCAATAAAATAAATTTTAATCGAAAATTATGTTTTTGCCGCAAAGTTTTACGATCGAATTAAAATATATCGAAAACAAAAGGTTTTCGACGCTGAGTTTTTCGATCGAATAAAACTTAACGAAAACTAAAGTTCTTCAACAACACTGCTTGCGATAAAAACTTTATCGATCGAAAAAATTTCAAATCAAACATTAAACGTGTAATACGTAAATTTCGATTTCTGGGTAAATCATGAGTTAATCTGGGTTCGGAACGTTCAGAAAACAGTTGCGAATCCAAATATTATGATTTTAACCCACAGACGAGTTTAAACACGTTGATTTGAGAGTTTAAAATCGCTTTTAGTCGAAAAACTATGAAAATGAAATTTCTTCAAATGTTTTCGTGAAACTGCTTGCGAATCGTATGTTTTTGAACGGAAAATGATTCTAAACGTGTTTCTACATTCGAAATGGGCGAGTTAAAGAAGAAAATCACAGAGATAGATGAGGTTTTGTTGAAATCGGCGGAGTTCAAAGTATGTTTTTCAGAAGTCGAAGAGTTTTTCGATGGAAATGAGTTGCGTGTGAGTGAGTTTTTCGATCGATAAAGTGGTATTAATACTTTACGATCGGGTAAGGTAAAAATACGTTGGGCCGTAAAAAAAATTTTGGGCTTTATTTAAAATTCAGGTCTGATTTAACAAAAATTTAATCTTTTATGGATTAACCCAAAAATAAATTGCATAATATTCCATGTATTTCTGAAAGAGATGAAATTATCTCCTAATATTGGTGAAATTCAAAATTTGACTCCTCGGATGAGTTCTAAATTTTCTGTGATGCTTAGAAAAAAATGTTAGAAGTCATGTTTTACAAGTAAATCATATAGGAGATAATAACAAATTCTCATATAAAACTCCCCCTCAACAATTACACTATTTAACTATTCGGCATTTAAGCTAATCCGAGAGGACCCATTATTAAGTGGGTAACTAAGTCTCTCTAAATTTTTTTATGCAGATCCATCAAAATGTGTGGTATTTAGATTCTGGTTGCTCCACACATGACGGGAAATCAAGAACTGTTGAGCCACTATCAAGACCGTTACAACGGAAAAGTCAGATTCAGTAACAACGATCAGCTCCAATACTAGGCTTTGGAGATATTCTACTGCAGAATCTGACGATCAAAGATGTCTCTTACGTCCAAGGTCTTTAAACACAATCTGTTTAGCATAGGACAATTATGCGACAAAGGATTTCAAGTGGTGTTTCTAGCTGATCAATGCAGAATTTTGAATAGTCAAAATCAAGAACTTCTAACAGGATCACGAAGATCAAATCTATACACCATCAATCTGACAACAGTTCGACCTTCGACAGTTGTTTGCCTCATCTCACAGACTACAATCAAGAGGAACAGCTTATGGCATCAACGATTGTCTCATCTAAATCTCAAAGCTCTTCACAAACTCTCAATCAAAAAGTTGGTACACGGTCTACCAACTTTTTCCATACAACAAGAGCATACTTGTTCGGCTTGTCAAATGGGAAAAATGAAACGAGCATCACATAAACTCAAGCAAGTTGCTTCTACATATCGACCCTGAGAATTACTTCACATCGGCCTTTGTGGACCAATGCGTACACAAAGTATCAACGGTCGTAAATATGTGTTAGTAATTGTTGATGATTATTCCCGCTACACATGGACAAGATATCTCCAAACAAAAGATGAGACTGGAGACTTGATAATCAGCTTTGTGAATACGACTCAGAATCTCCTGCAAAAGAAAATTCAAGAATCAATGTCTCAACAATTATTTCAGCCGCTAAAATGCCTCAACAGAATGGTGTTGTAGAACGGAAGAACCGGACTCTTGTTGAAGCTGCAAGATCAATGCTGATCCATTCCGGTCTCCCTCACTTTCTATGGGCTGAAGCAGTGAGTATCGCGTGCTTTACGCAAAATTGAACGATTATTCACAAACGCTTTGAAAAGACGTCGTATGAGATAATTAATCAAAAGATTCCGAATATCTCAAGCATTTGGGTGCAAATGTTTTGTGGCCAACGATCGAGAGCATCGAAGCAATTTCAACCCTAAAACATTTGAAGCCATCTTCGTTGGATATTCATCCACTTCTAAAGCATACCGCGTCTATATCAAGTCTTCACGTACTATCTTGGAAAGCTACAATGTCACTTTTCAAGAAGTAACCGATTTGGCTTCTAAACAAAACAGTTCAGAACCCGAGCTTATAGTCGTGTTGGCACAAAGTCAACAACTTTGGACAACTTCTACTTCAAAGTCAAAAGAAGCAATTCCCGCCGACCTGGAAGATTTAGATTCTCTATTTGAACATTTCTATCGGAACGATTTTCAAATGCATGCTTCCTCTCATTCAATACCAAGCAGTGCTCCTTCTCCCTCTACAGAAGAAATTCCAATTGAGACTCCCAATCCTCATACTCCAACAAATGTTCAAGAAACTCCTAATTCTGAATCTTCAACTAGTGCAACAGCTCCTATAAATGCAGATGAGGAAATTCCTTCCAATTCAACCTCCGAATTGAATTTCCCAACTACGAATGATCAGCCCATCAATTCAGGATGTCTAGATCTACAATCCAATGAAGGATCTACTTCGGTTATTCCTCATGAACGCAAGTGGACTCGAGCTCATCCTATTAATAAAATCATCGGTGATCTTTCAAGTGGAGTACGCACTGGGACGTCCACACAAAGCGGCTTATTCACATGCTTCTTAAGCCAAAACGAACCAGATAAGGTCATCGAAGCTCTTCAAGACCCGGATGGGTAATCGCAATGCAAGATGACCTCAACCAATTCGAGCGTCTACGTGTATGGACATTAGTTCCTCGACCGCAAGGCAAAACAATCATTGGAACTAAATGGGTTTTCAAGAATAAGAAGAACGAGAACGGTGAAGTTATCAGGAATAAAGCACGACTCGTAGCCAAGGGATACAATCAACAAGAAGGAATTGACTACGACGAGACGTATGCTCCGGTGGCACGTATCGAAGCAATTCGACTATTTCTAGCATACGCGGCTCATAAAGACTTCAAAGTCTATCAAATGGATGTTAAAACCACCTTTCTTAATGGTGTGTTAAAAGAAGAAGTCTACGTCGCTCAACCCGACGGGTTCGTGCAAGAGAATTATCCCGATCATGTCTATCGATTGGACAAAGCTCTTTATGGACTAAAACAAGCCCCTCGTGCTTGGTATGATGTTCTAAGAGAATTTTTAGTCAAGTCCAACTTCATAAGAGGCACCATCGACACGACACTCTTCATCAAAAGACAAGGCAAAGACCTGATGATCGTTCAAGTTTACGTTGATGACATCATCTTCGGCTCGACAAATGAACGTCTCTGTCAGAAATTTGGTGAACTCATGAAGACCAAATTCGAGATGAGCTTAATGGGAGAACTCCAATTCTTTCTTGGACTACAAGTAAAGCAACTCGAAGATGGAATTTTCATCAGTCAAACCAAATATATCCGTGATATTCTGTAGAGATTTAATCAAGACAAGAGCACACCGATGAATACTCCCATCTCAACAAACTGCAAATTGGATGTTGATCCGTCTGGCAAGGCCGTCAACATCACAACCTATCGGAGCATTATAGGATGTCTTCTGTACTTGACGTCCAGCCGACCCGACATCATGTTTGCCATTTGTCTTTGTGCTCGTTTTCAAGCTGACCCAAAGGAGTCTCACATGCATGCAGTCAAGCGAATTCTACGCTATCTCAAAGGTTGTCAAATGGACAAAAAAACCACATCTGGCGAAGCACAATTTTTAGGCGATAAGTTGGTCTGCTGGTCCTCAAAGAAATAAAATTGTGTGTCAACATCGACGGCCGAGGCGGAGTACGTCGCGGCTGCCAGTTGTTGCTCGCAAGTTCTATGGATGCGGACACAACTACGCGATTACGGGTTTGAATTTAATAACATTCCCATTTACAGTGATTCTCAAAGTGCTATTGCCATTACTTGCAATCCTGTTCATCATTCACGCACGAAACATATAGACATTCGCTATCATTTCATAAAAGATCATTTAGAAAAAGGCACTATAGATATGTATTTTGTTAAAACGGAGCTTCAACTTGCCGACTTATTCACTAAGGCATTGGATGAAAAACGATTCCAATTCCTTATTGCTAAATTAGGCATGTTGAATGTCAATCTTACTTGACATATGCTTTACATGCTCTACTATGCTTCTATTTGATACTCTATGTGCTTCTCGATATTCCTTGATTATCTTGCGTGACACTATCTCTCAAATTTTTTATATATAATAGTATATAAAGTAATAATAAAAAATGGGGGATGACGATAATTTTGCCTATTTGAATTACTCACAAAAATGTTTCTTCGATATATATGCTTAGTTCTTTGCCTAAAAATTCACGTCACATTTTTTTATTCAAAGAGCTTCGTTTGTTTCACTGGACAAAAAGCCACATCATTTATGTGAGAATTTGGGCCTCAAAATTTTTCGAGTGTGTCACACTTCAAATGACAATCTTTTGGTTTGTACTTCATAGCTTCATTCTTGCTTTTGTATTAGTTTGTCATGAAAACGATAAAGGCAACTTAGGAAATTCCTCACTATGCCCAAATTATAAATCCTTTAATTTTTCCCCTAGAAATCCCCTTTTGGGCCTTCTCTGGCATTCTTTTTCTTTATCAAACCCTATTAAGCCTTCAACCTTATTCACAAGATTCGGGGTTACTTAATCAAGAAAAAGAGGGGGAGAGAAAAAGAAATGCACATGATGAATTTCTCAATCATTATAGAAGAGAAACACGGATCTCGCTGTGAACTTCTCCTAGATAATCTCGTATACTCCTAGAAGAGAAGCACCTCGAAATGAACTTCTCCAACGATAATCTAGATCTTATAAATAAAGAAAACGAGAAGAGAAACACAACCTTGGGTTCGAATTCTATAACTGTGGAACATTCGAAAGGAACACAGTCTCGACCCAAAAAGAAGTTCTAATCTCTCAAAGTTTTGTAAAGAAGACGAGACTCATCCTGAAAAGAAAAGCAAAAGGATCAGAACAGAATTTCACAAAAGGGCCCCTGGAACTGAAGAATTTTTAAGCTCACTAACCCAAATTTCCTACCCTTTTAGTCAGAGCCTAAAAATAATCCATTAAAATTCCCTTTGATTCAAAATGATGAACTTTCACTTGGTAAGTTGATTAAATTCGCTACGATAACAAATTAATTGATATAATTTTGTTGTGTTGATATGAGTGATATATCTGCTAAATATTTCCATGATAAAAATAAATTGAGTGCTATGCGAGAAACTTACGATAGTTGTCAAAATGATTCATACTATGATCTTAGAATATTAGTTTAGTTACATGATTTTACGGCAAATTATTATTCTATATGCCATACGAAATTTTTGCGTGATAATGTTCAAAATGTCCTATCTGACCCCAAAACAAAAATATTTTTGAAATTTCTTTTGAAAATATTTTTCGCACATTTTAAATGCATTGGCTCAGAATTGATAAAATACGAATTTTTTTTTTGAAAAACGCAAAGTTTTTAATGAATATATGCTGAATTGCTTAAAATGCGTTACTTGTACTTACATAGAAAATTTTCATATGACAATTTGTACTAAATATGTGCTTAAATGCCGAAAAGTTAAATCGTGCAATTATTGAGGGGGAGTTTTATATGAGAATTTGTTATTATCTCCTATATGATTTACTTGTAAAACATGACTTCTAACATTTTTTCTACGCATCACAGAAAATTTCGAGCTCATCCGAGGAGTCAAATGTTGAATTTCATCAACATTAGGAAATAATTTCATCTCTTTCAGAAATACAGGGAGTATTATGCAATTTATTTTTGGGTTAATCCATAAAAGATTAAATTTTTGTTTAATTAGACCTGAATTTTAACTAAAGCCCAAATTGTTTTTTACGGCCCAATGTATTTTTACCTTAGCCGATCGTAAAGTATTAATACCACTTTATCGATCGAAAAACTTACTCGCACGCAACTCATTTCCGTCGAAAAACTTTTCGACTTCCGAAAACACTCTTCGAACTCCGGCGATTTCACAAAAACCTCATCTTATCTCAGTGATTTTCTTCCTAAACTCGCCCATTTCGAAGGTAGAAACACGTTTCTGTTGGGAAAGGTACCCGGTTTGTACCCGAGACGCAACGTCCCGTGATACGGTGCGGAATAAAAATTTTTCCGGGTTCCTTCGCAGCTCGGATCGAAAACTCTAATCACGTTGACACGTAATAGGGCGGGTCATACCCATGAGAGATTACCTTTGAAACGAGTGACAGCTCCTCGTCGATTGCGTCGTCGGCCGCGGTCGTGTTGGGTATCGTCTAGATCGTCACGCCGACCTCGCAGTGTACCACGGTTTAGATTCTCCAAAGATGGCAAGAGAGAATTGATCCGTCGCTCGGGAGAGTGGTTTGCGTTCGTGTGTTCGTGTTTCGATTCTCGGGTCGAGAAATTTCGCGTCGAGTCTCTTCCCGTGTCCCTCCTTTTTTTTTGACGAGGGCCTCACCCTTATTTATAGTAGGGGAGGACGAAATTTTCAGCCCTAAACAAGGCTAAAATCTCGAAATATTTGTTCCTAAATATGAGAGATATTCTTGCCAAAATATCTCTCCAAATTGAATTCAAAATTCTATTAAAGGAACATACTATAAATAGAAAACTAACTAAGATATTAAAATATCTTCAAATATGGTAAATAAATTTCGAAATTTATATAAAATATAAATTCGAATTTTAGTTTTAATAAATAATATTCCAAATATTTTTATTACCATATTTGTAAATTACGAAAATACCCTTTAAAGCATTTTTCGAATTTCTCGGCTTAGGGTTGAATTCCAATTCTTCCCTCAAGTCTTTCTAAGCACTTAGCCAAGCCTAAGTCTTAAAGTTAGTTTCACATGAAGTCCGACTTCGGTCCACTTAATGACCCCGAGGCCCAATAAGGCGTGGCATAACGACCCGAGGCCCGTTAAGGCCCAAAACACAATCTCTCCTTCTCGGTACACATTGATGATCCTTTTTAAGCCCGACTCTCTAGGTTCGACTCAATCGGCAAGGGAGGAATCCAAGAGTCCGGTAGGTGCCTAGCCAATCCCGACTTGAGCACGAATTTCGAACTAGTCTCATTCCAGAACCTAACTATAGATTATTGTACTACGTACAAACCCTTCAGCTGTGTCCCGATCGAGTGAGAGCCATGGTATTTGTCAAATTAACTAAACTCGATACTATGATAAAATGACACGAGGCAAATTACCAAACTACCCTCCATGTCTAACATGAGTTAGTTTAATACCTTGGCCAAGGATTTTGTAATTTCCCGTCATCATTCTCAGGACACTTGTCTCGATTACTTGCGAGACTGTGAATCCGTTCTCGACGGTCTAAGCCTGGCAATCACAAATATCCATCAAGACCGCATCTGTCCCGCTGACCCGTGCAATAGCAAATCGGATCTAGCGAAACCAGTGATAGTCAAGACTTCAATGTCAACTCCGTCAAACCCCCTTTCGGACTAAGGTTCAAGCAGACTACTATAGTTTTGTCGTCGATCATTGACACTCCTTGAGTAATAAGCCATGTTTGATCGTACGACCTGCGAGTCAGTGTCCATGAAACGATTCAATCCCTTGATTCGACTCGTATCACAAGTCATGACTTCCGCTTCCAAGGGGTATATCGGCACACGGTAAGTCATCGACAAATAAGCCATGATTGGTTTTCCAGCACCCAACTGAAACCTAAGGCTTATGGACATTTTATGTTCGAGGTTAAGAGTCCACTGGTGCCTTCCTCTCTCGTACCCATCGAGAACAGTGACTCAACTCGACACATTTGGATTTATTCATTTATTGCTTTACCCGATGCTAAGTAAAGAACTCATATAACCAATAAACGAATAATGCCTTTATTAATAAGCAAAACAATGTTTGATTACATTGACAATCGAATGATAAATAAGCTAATGCCCTATACATATCCAATCCTCGTATAGCATTCGAGGGCATATCCCTAACAATCTCCCACTTGCACTCAATGCCATGCGCTGTTGTATCTAATACCCATCTTCTCGAGATGTTTGTTCAGCACTGCCTGAGATAAAGGCTTGGTGAATGGGTCGGCCACGTTGTCCGCAGTCGCAATCTTCTGGACGGCTATGTAGCCACTCTCAACGAATCCACGTAACACGTGGTATTTTCTTTCTATGTGTTTGGATTTACTGTGAGATCTTGGTTCCTTCGCTTGCGCGATTGCACCACTATTGTCGCACCACAGTGGCAGTGGTTTTTCGGCAATCGGAACCACTTGCAGTTCTTCCAAGAACTTTCTCATCCAAACTCTTCTTTAGCTGCCTCTGAGGCGGCTATGTACTCAGCCTCGCAGGTGGAATCAGCAGTTGTGCTCTGCTTGGAACTTTTCCAAGATACTGCTCCACCGTTGAGTGTAAAGACGAAACCTGAAGTGGATTTTCGGTCGTCCACGTCTGACTGGAAATCCGAATCCGTATATCCTTCCACTTCTAATTCTCCATTTCCATAGACCAGCATCATATCCTTTGTTCTTCTAAGATACTTGAGGATATTCTTGACTGCTGTCCAGTGTTCTTTACCCGGGTTGGCTTGAAATCGACTGACTACGCTAACAGCTTATGCTATATCCGATCGCGTGCAAAGCATCGCGTACATCAAGCTACCCACTGCGGATGCATAGGGGATTCCATTCATCTATTTTCTATCTGCCTCACTTTGAGGACACATAGCTTTGGAGAGATGTATCCCATGCCCCATAGGTAAGAACCCTTTCTTAGAATTGTCCATGTTATATCGTTTCAGGACATTTTCTAAGTACAGGGCTTGCGAGAGCCCTAACATCTTATTCGTTCTATCCCTATAGACACGAATTCCTAGGATGTAGGTCGCTTCTCCCAAGTCTTTCATGGAGAATTCGGTCGAAAGCCATGCTTTCACCATCGAGAGCATCCCAATATCGTTTCCTATCAAAAGGATGTCATCGACGTACAATACGAGGAACGATATCTTGCTCCCACTGCTTTTTCTGTAGACGCATGGTTCATCTTCGTTCTTTATGAATCTGTAGCTCTTAACTACTTCATCAAACCGAAGATTCCAGCTCCTAGAGGCTTGTTTAAGTCCGTAAATTGACTTATTCAATTTGCATACTTTATGAGCATCCTTTTGTGATGTAAAACCCTTTGGCTGTTCCATATATATTTCCTCCTTGAGGTATCCATTTAGGAACGCGGTTTTCACATCCATATGCCAGATCTCATAATCGTTATACGCTGCTATCGCAAGTAATATCCGAATGGACTTCATCATCGCAACGGGCGAAAAGGTTTCCTCATAGTCAATTCCTTCTTTTTGACTATAACCTTTCGCTACAAGCCTAGCTTTGTATGTATCCACCAGTCCGTCTGATCCAATCTTTTTCTTGAAGATCCACTTACACCCAATGGTCTAAAACCATCGGGGAGATCAACAAGTGTCCAGACCTGATTTTCGTGCATTGAATCCATTTCGACTTGCATAGCTTCAAGCCATCTTACGGAGTCTATATCCGTCATTGCCTGGTCATAGGTAGCGGGGTCGTCCCCGACGTTACCCCCCGTCGCATCATCCCCGTGCTCGACGTGTACCATTCCATATCTCTCAGGCTGGCGAGATACTCTATCAGACCTGCGCAACTCTGATTGCGTCTTGGACTGCTCTACGGTGTCTTCTAACACTGGAGTTTGTGAAATCGTTTCTGTCGTTTCTCCAAGAGTTACTTCACGACCCACTCCACCTTCTCGAACGAACTCTTCTTCGAGAAAGTGAGCCTGAAGGGCTACAACGATTTTCTGATCATCGTGGAAGTAAAATTGTATCCCATGAATCCTCAGGATACCCGACAAAACGTCCTTTCACAGCTCTCGATTCCAATTTTTCTGTCTTGAGCTTTTTCACAAAAGCGGGGCAACCCCATATTCTTATGTGGTTCAAGCTCGGCTTTCTACCAGTCCATATTTCATAAGGGATCTGGTCGACAGAACTAGAAGGGATTCGGTTTAAAACGTGCGTTGCGGTTAATAACGCATGACCCCACAGCAACAGTGGCAGGTCTGTGTAACTTAGCATTGATCGAACCTTGTCCAACAGCGTTCGATTTCTGCGTTCGGACACACCATTTAATTGTGGTGTTCCCGGCGGTGTCATCTGTGAAATGATCCCGTTCTCTGTCAAGAACTCGTCAAACTCGAGACTCATGTACTCGCCACCTTGATCAGATCGAATGGCCTTTATATGATTCCCAGATTGTTTTTCTACTAAAGCCTTATATTCCTTGAACTTATCAAGGGCTTCAACTTGTATCTCATAAGATATACCTTCCCAAATCTTGAATGATCGTCGGTGAAGGTAATAAAGTAGTGGAAATTACGTCGAGCCGCTTCCCCGAATGGCCCACAAATGTCTGTATGAATCAAAGTGAGAAGTTTTGTGGCTTTTTGGAAAGTCCCGGTAAAGGGAGACTTAGTCATCTTTCCAAGGATACACGATTCGCAAGTCGGATAAGGGTCCGAACCCAACGGCTTAATCATGCCATTTTTCTCCAACTCACGAATCTTTTGATCTCCTGCATGACCAAGTCGAAGATGCCACAATTGTCTCACATTGGTCTCTAATTTTCGTTTGTTGGTAATTGTGTTCACAGATTCAGTTTTAACTTTGACATTTAGATAATATAATCCGTTAAGTAAAGTTGCACTTCCGACGCATTTATTTCCAAAATAAATATCGCAAATATTATTACTAAAGCGGAACTCATATCCGTTTCCGCTCAAAACGGGAATAGAAATAATATTCTTAAGCCCTCTGGGCAATACTAAACAATCAGAAAGCAATAACTTATGTCTACTGAATAAAACAAGAGTTCTTCATCCAATGTGGGTCGCCGGCACACTATATGTCCGCTTCCTACGTTAATCATGACCTCTTGATTCGCCAACCTCCTACTTCGTTCCAGACCCTGGTTTGAAACTCAAATGTGAGCGCTAGCTCCTGAGTCTAGGATCCATGAAGTGGAGTACACAGTTATAGAACAATTAGTTTCTAAAACATAAAGTTCTTTACCTGAGGCGGCTAGCTTCGGGCAATCGCGCTTCCAATGGCCGAGCTCATTGCAGTGAAGGCATTTGTCCGTGGGCTTGGCGCCTTTAGACACGTTTTTCTTGGCCTTGCCTTTGAAACTCCTCCCTTGGGCTTAATGGGCTTGTCCGACTTTTTCTTTCTAATCGACTTCCGAGTCTTGTAAGTCGCAACAAGAGCCACTTCCTTTCCCTTTATCTTTTTATCTGAGTTTGGGCCGTTGACAACTGGTTCATCAACTCAGTTAATGTCATCTCGACCCTATTCAGATTATAATTCACAATGAAGGATTAAAGGAAGCCGGCAGTACTGGAGCACGAGATCGTTTTGGAGCTCATTGTCCATGAGGAAGTCGAGTGCATCGAGTCTCACGATCAAACCGATCATTTTCAGCACATGTTCTCTAACGTCGCTGCCCTCATCCATTTTGCAATGAAACAGTTGCTCTGTCAAAGAGTAGCAGCACTCCTGGAGTGTTCACCAAAGAGCTCCTTCAAATGAAGCAAAATGGCGCCCACTTCCATTTCCGAGTGGCTTCGCTGCAACTCATTGCTCATGGATAGGAGTATATAGCCCTTGACCTTTGGCTCGTCTATTTGCCACTTGACATACGCAGCCCGGTCGTCGTCACTCGCATCAGTCCCTGGGACTTGCGGTGTAGGGGAATCGAGGACATAAGTCAAAGACTCCATACCTAGAACTATCCTGAGGTTACGGAGCCAGTCCACGTAGTTTGGTCCTACCAAACGGTCTTTTCAAGCAGCATGTTTAAAAGATTCGTCATAGTAACTAGAAAGAAAATAACTCTGCAGAAGATAAAGATCACATAGTTAGGTTTATTCTATCATTCATCAAGCGCAAACACGGACTTTTCGTTTCGCTTGACTCCCACTAATTTTCTCGAAAATTCTATTCTCCCGATTTAAGAATTTCGGAAACTTCGTTGAGTAGTTTCATAGTGGAGTTGAGGTCCCCGACTCGATTAGACATGCCTCAGCCTTTAACGCAATATTTGGCCTGCCTAATCGATCGAAGTCGAGTTTCACTCGAACCCATCCTATGAGTATTTCAACTATCTTTGTCTCAGTCAGTGACCCTCACGGCTAACCCTGCATTTTGGGTATAACTGTCTAAGTGCAACCTAATCAACTTATGCTCTAACCGCACATTTGAATTCCGCCTTGCTGCCTTACGCTTCGTGGGGCGGAATATGCTATGGTGAGCGTCGTCAAACGAACCCGAAACGCTAATGTTAGGGCTTGATGTACGGCGCCTACTTACTCGGAACAAACCATACAAACTCCCTAACACCAGACATCTCAAGCATGATAGAAGATAGGAACTCAATTCATTTTCTCACTTAGTATTTATCAAACGGGAGAAAAAAAAATTTTTTTTTCACATAAGAGCACATAAAGCATGCATATCATTTCACAAATCGACACGCACGTATGTAGTAAATAAACCCTAGGAAAATAAACTACAAGGCAACACGAACGGGTTATTTATATTCTCGCCCTATTACGTGAATTATGTGTATCTGGCTTCAAAAAATCATCGGTTCTCCGTATGGGCTTTGAAGTCGACAATCGCCCTTCATCATTCGAACGGCCTCCAAGTCGTCGATCGTCCACCAAGTCATCTTCTCCCGGGGAGTCGTCAACCGTCGAACAGCTTCGTGTATTCTAAACTAAGCCTAATCTAATAAAGACTTTGAAGTACAACACGGGGGGAACATCAGTTCCAAACAACCCGTAAAAGACAAATACAACCCGGGGGGATGAGGCCCTTAACAAATAACCCGGAAAACCAAATAAAAATCCTAAACCCGTAAGTGTACCTTAAATCATAATCATAACGAGCACGTTGACATAACCGAAACCGACAATTTGGGCCTTAAATGGGCCAGGCCCGATAAAAAGGGTCCGTTAGTGTTTTTGGGCGAAAAATCCTAGGCGGCCGTTGTGTCCCGGAGGCTGCAGTTTCGTGCGGGTACGCGGCTGTCCGCGTGCCGCTGGCGCTGCCGTCAGAGGTGGCACCACCATCGGACAGCGGTGAGCCGCTGCCCGAGGCAGCGGCGCGGTGGTTCGGGTCTTCGTTGCCGGAACCCGCGGCAGCGGATACGCCGTCGCACGGTGCGGTTGCGCGTGCGGCTGTGCGGCTGTCTGCGTGTCGCAGCGTCTCGGCGGTGGTGCCTTCGACCCCGTCGAGCGGTATTGTGGTCGTGGGTTGGCAAGCGACGCATCGAACAGCCCCACGCGCCTAGTGCGTTGGCTTTTTGATCGTCTCCCACGAGCCTCGTTTCGATTTAATCATGTTATGATTCCGATCACGAGCCCTGGCTCTGATACCACTGTTGGGAAAGGTACCCGGTTTGTACCCGAGACACAACGCCCCGGGATACGGTACGGAATAAAATTTTTTCCAGGTTCCTTCGCAGCTCGGATTGAAAACTCTAATCACGTTGACACGTAATAAGGCGGGTCATACCCGTGAGAGATTACCTTTGAAGCGAGTGGCAGCTCCTCGTCGATTGCGTCGTTGGCCGCGGTCATGTTGGGTATCGTCTAGATCGTCACGCCGACCTCGCAGTGTACCACGGTTTCGATTCTCCGAAGATGGCTAGAGAGAATTGATCTGTCGCTCGGGAGAGTGGTTTGCGTTTGTGTGTTCGTGTTTCGATTCTCGGGTCGAGAAATTTCGCGTCGATTCTCTTCCCGTGTCTCTCTTTTTTTTTACGAGGGTCTCACCCTTATTTATAGTAGGGGAGGACGAAATTTTCAGCCCTAAACAAGGCTAAAATCTCGAAATATTTGTTCCTAAATATGAGAGATATTTTGGCAAGAATATCTCTCCTAATTGAATTCAAAATTCTATTAAAGGAACATAATATAAATAGAAAACTAACTAAGATATTAAAATATCTTCAAATATGGTAAATAAATTTCGAAATTTATATAAAATATAAATTCGAATTTTAGTTTTAATAAATAATATTCCAAATATTTTTATTACCATATTTGTAAATTACGAAAATACCCTTTAAGGCATTTTTCGAATTTCTCGGCTTAGGGTTGAATTCCAATTCTTCCCTCAAGTCTTTCTAAGCACTTAGCCAAGCCTAAGTCTTAAAGTTAGTTTCATATGAAGTCCGACTTCGGTCCACTTAATGACCCCGAGGCCCAATAAGGCGTGGCATAACGACCCGAGGCCCGTTAAGGCCCAAAACACAATCTCTCCTTCTCGGTACACATTGATGATCCTTTTTAAGCCCGACTCTCTAGGTTCGACTCAATCGGGAAGGGAGGAATCCAAGAGTCCGGTAGGTGCCTAGCCAATCCCGCAGTACCGGACAGATCCCGACTTGAGCATGAATTTCGAACTAGTCTCATTCCAGAACCTAACTATAGATTATGTACTACGTACAACCCTTCAGCTGTGTCCCGATCGAGTGAGAGCCATGGTATTTGTCAAACTCACTAAACTCGATACTATGATAAAATGACACGAGGCAAATTACCAAACTACCCTCTATGTCTAACATGAGTTAGTTTAATACCTTGGCCAAGGATTTTGTAATTTCCCGTCGTCATTCTCATAGGACACTTGTCTCGATTACTTGCGAGACTGTGAATCGTACTCGGCGGTCTAAGCCCGGCAATCACAAATATCCATCAAGACCGCATCTGTCCCGCTGACCCATGCAATAGCAAATCGGATCTAGCGAAACCAGTGATAGTCAAGACTTCAAAGTCAACTCCGTCAAACCCCCTTTCGGACTAAGGTTCAAGCAGACTACTATAGTTTTGTCGTCGATCATTGACACTCCTTGAGTAATAAGCCATGTTTGATCGTACGACCTGCGAGTCAGTGTCCATGAAACGATTCAATCCCTTGATTCGACTCGTATCACAAGTCATGACTTCCACTTTCAAGCGGTATATCGGCACACGGTAAGTCATCGACAAATAAACCATGATTGGTTTTCCAGCACCCAACTGAAAGCTAAGGCTTATGGACATTTTATGTTCGAGGTTAAGAGTCCATTGGTGCCTTCCTCTCTCGTACCCATCGAGAACAGTGACTCAACTCGACACATTTGGATTTATTCATTTATTGCTTTACCCGATGCTAAGTAAAGAACTCATATAACCAATAAACGAATAATGCCTTTATTAATACGCAAAACAATGTTTGATTACATTGACAATCGAATGATAAATAAGCTAATGCCCTATACATATCCAATCCTCGTATAGCATTCGAGGGCATATCCCTAACAGTTTCGAATCATTTTCAGTTCAAAAACACACGATTCGCAAGCAGTTTCTCCAAACCATTTGCAGAAATTTCATTTTCATACTTTTTCGACTAAAACCGATTTTAAACTCTCAAATCAATGTGTTTAAACTAGACTGCTTGGGTTAAAATCATGATATTTGGATTCGCAACTGTTTTCTGAACGTACCGAACCCAGATTAACTCATGATTTACCCAGCAATCAAACTTTTACGTATTATGCGTTTACTGTGATTTGAAAATTTTTTGATCGAAAAAGTTCGTATCGCAAACATTGTCGTCGAAGAATTTTAGTTTTCGTTAAGTTTTATTCGATCGCAAAACTCAGCGGCGAAAACCTTATATTTTTATTCGATAGAAAAACTTCGCGACGAAAACATAGTTTTTGATTAAAATTTATTTGATCGCAAAAATAAGCGACGAAAACTTTAAGTTTTTCGATATTCTTTTATTCGATCGCAAAACTACGCGGCAAAAAACTTAAGTTTTTCGACAACTTTTTATTCGATTGCGAAATCACTCAGTGAAAAACTATTGTTTTCGATAACATTTTATTCGATCGTAAAAGTCATCGGTGAAAACTTGAGTTATTCGACACATTCTTTATTCGATCGCAAATTTAACGATCGAATAAATTGTCACTCGAATAAAAACACGCTGAAAAAGACTTAGAAAATTTTTCAAGTTTTTCTTCAAGACTTAGAAAATTTTCGATCGCAAAAATTAACATTCGAATAAATTCCCGATCGAATAAAAATACGTTTCTAAGACATAGTCGACTTTACAAATTTTTCAAAATTTTCACCATGTCTTTCGTACATAAACCTTAACACTTAAAATTTTCTCTAAGTTCATTTTTTTCCCATTTATTCGCATATAAAATTTCCCAACTAATGAATTATCTTTCATTCTTTACAGATATGACAACTCCTAACTACCCAAACACTACCCTTCTGGAAGTTACATGCCAGTCCAAGACAATAACTACCAGCTGGACATTACTACGTTTCGGTGTCCGGATGAAGTCATCATCTCCATCCTCAAAGGACACCCTCTATGGCCAGTGTTAGGTCCTAATTCATCAATCAACAAGCAATCTAAACACGAATTCTCGGTATTCGAGTAAGAAATCTTACGGATTACGTTCGATCGAATATCCGCAATGAAGATCTTGAGAGAGGTTGTTAGCTTTTCCGAGTTTCTCGAACGTGTTCTCTCGTTTAAAAAATGAATTCGATGAATTTAATTTTCTGAATAATAAAACTTGTATTAATTTTGATAGTGTACATCATATTTATACCAATATCCAAGGTATAATTGCTATTAGGTCCTACACTATCAAAACTACTAATTACGCCCCTAATTACAAGGATAATGAAATAACAAACCACAATTCTAATATTCTCTTCAATCTCCCCCTTTGTGCTTGTCTTTGTTTCAGCTCCTTTTATCCTTATCAGGCATAAAAAGACTTCCGCAATCCCAATGCTGTCTCGTAACGTCGAACAACATTCCTCAGCTACAATCTCTCATTTATAGCATCTAGAAGCTCGTTCAAGAGTGGGGTCTCTTCTTCACAAAGATCTTCGAAGATTGTCTCTTCGGTGATCTCTCCCAATCTCTTCTGAATGTTCTTCCTCACTAACTTTAGCGTCCCGTCGCAAAACTTATGGACTTCTGACTTCATCATAGCCCTTGTCTTTCCAATGACTGGATTTAGATAGGTTATGGCGAGGCCAGGTTTCTTGAAGATGTAGTTCTCGGGAAAGTTGTTGAGTGGAAAGCCCTTCATGAGCGGAGAATCCATGTTGACCTTCTTCATGTTGTTCTCTATTGCAATTTGAAGGTCGTGTTCGGTGTGATACTTGATCTGCCGCACCATGAATCTTTTAAGTTCCTCGAGTCCTTCAGTCTGATATATCCAGGATGCGTCTTGTACTTTCTCTTGTACATCTGGTATAATTGGTAGACTTTATCCGGTGAAAGGAATGGGAGATAGCTTTCATCTATCTCTTCTCGAGTGCGGTTGTTGTCCGTCGCTCAATGATGTAGTTAGAGGTTGGATATCTTCCGATCGTATGCGAGACTCCGACAAGTTGGAGAATCGGTGGCTTGTTCTTGAAGTTTTCCTTCAATTGATCAGCTGGAATGCCACTTCGATCGGGTCCGAGATAATTGAGCATGAAGATATGCTCCATTTTCTTCCTATCTTCCTAGTGTGAGATGCCCCTTAGTTCAAGTTCATTGAGCTTCTTGAATTTGTTTGGAGCCCTCCAAATCTGCTTTCTTACGTCATCAATGAACGGGACTTCAATTCTGACGTTCTCCCATGGCGTCTCGACTCTAAGTGTCCCTTTTGATAGACGGGGAGGAGAGTCGACTCTGAGCCTTATCATTTCGGGTAGCTCTGGGAGGGCAGAACTGTAATTCTCGCCTTCTTGAAGTTCTTCTTCTTCAAGCAGCACCAAGTCCACTGAAGCTTGTTGTAGGAAATATCTGACGTTGGAGAGTCGAGCTTGAGCAGCTTCCTCTGGTTCCCATTGCGTCATCCACTTCTCATTTAGGATGTAGTCATCTACGATCAGATGTGGATCGTAGGCAACTGCTTTTAGTTGGTCTTGGGGGAGGTTTGAGGTTGGGATCGGATTTGGATTTGTAGGAGAGAGGGTTAGTGTTTGGGATATGGTGGGAGGTGTGGTTGTTTGTTGGCGGGTTTGAGATTGTGTGGTTGGTGGGTGTGAGGACGATCCTCCAACTTCTTGAGTCTTTGTCTGTGTTTGACTCAATCCACGGCCGTTCCGTGTAGTTCGTTGCCATTTCTCCTCCTTATGACGATCCGGGTCATCGGGATCGTCATGTCTACGCTTGGTGCGGGAGCTTTCTTCTCGGCATGTTGTTTGTGCTGGTGGCTCTGGTTCATCTATCAACCGTTTGTAGAGACTCTCCTCAGCGGGAGATCTAGTCTCTAAGGCGAAGAGGCGTGAAGCTGAGTGATCGGGATGGTGTAGGGATTGATAAGTGATGGTGAGGGAGTCGGGGTGGTGAGGATTGGTTGAAGTGAGGTGTGTAGAGTGGTGGTAGGAAGTGGTGAGGATATGAGTGTGGTTTGTGTGTCGGTCGGAGCAGCTTCTGAGACTGGTGTTTTCCCGGTGTCTCTTCGGGAAGTCTCGAGAGCGTGGAGCATACGGTCCATCAAACGATCTTTTAGAGAAGATAGAGTTGTGGAGAGCGTTTCTTGTAGCATTTGCTCCGTCACGAACATTGGTGGAGTGGGGCCAGCGAGGCGCTCCACTGTCACAACATCGGAGTGGATTTCCGATGTGCTGCCTAGAGTAGGTCTTGCAGTTCCGGAACGTCCAAGGACATCCGTTATCAACCCTGAAGTCACCACGTCAATGGATTGGCCTATTGTTGGCTCCGAAGATATCGGGGGTCCAATAGGGCTTCCACCCAGTCCTTGAGATGATACGATACGTATCACCTCTATGGGTGTTGAGACAGATTCAATTTGAATCTGTTCGGTAGGCGGATCACTTGGTGGTGGATGTGTTGGCTCCGAAGCTGGTACGAGTGAAGGCACTGCAGACAAGGCCGAGAGTTGTTGTCGGCGAGGGCCCCTTCGTTGGAGTCTGTGTGCTTCATCAGAATAGGTTGCCTCAGGAAAGATATCTTGTGGGACACCTTCGGGTTCAATCTCCTAAGTCGTGGCTTCGGGCTCCGTTGTTGTCACCAAGGATTCCCTTTGAGAAGGCGCCAGAGCTGGATCCAAGGCACGTGCCATCGCCTCCGTGATAGAGTTGTTCTGGCAGTATTCCTGGTATGCCTCTTCAGTTGGATCAGCTAATCGGAGCAACTCCAATGGGATCAGCATTTGTTGGAGTGCTAGATCGGCGGCCTTCGGGTTGTGAAAAAATCGAAGGCGTGGTGGAGTGTATTCCCCAACTGGTGGTAGTCTTGGGATCTCTGGATGGATTTCCATGTAGTGCGAGATCAGCACCGGGAACCACCTTACGTAGTGGAGAAACTTGGCCTTCGACTTTGTCTCCCTTTGACGCATCTGGTCCGCTAGATCATTCCAAATCAGATGGGCCACGTCATATCTTTTTGAAAAGATTACTCTGTGAAAAATGCGAAGGATGTTCCCGTTCGCCTTGTCAAATCTGGAGTGTTTTGGGGAGAGGCATTTGTTGATTATGCCGAACAATGTCTTCCACGGATGGGGAATGCCGTTGTTTTGGAAGCTTGCCAATTTGGGCAGTGGAGGATTGTATCCCATCCGGAGCATATCCGCTACGATCTCCGCGTCTGTTGGAGGTTGATCATGCATGTCGTAGTGCGGAAGATCAAGCACCATTGCCAAGAGATTGCGGTTTAGAACGACGTGTCTTGAATTTATTTTTGTTGTATATTCCACGTCGTTTCCGACTGTATGGCTCTCCATAAGTCCCCAGAGTTGTTGTAGGTAGACCATCGGTACGGAGGCCGTCATCGTTAATGCTGGCCACAGTGGGTGTCCTTTAAGGATGGAGATCATGACTTCATTCGGGCACAGAAATGTTGTGAGATCCAGTTGGTAATTATTGTCATGAACTGTCATGAAACTTGATCAAGGGTATATGTGAGGATAATTCAGAGTTGCCATATCTGTAACG
The DNA here is from genome assembly GCA_004919715.1 of Linderniella brevidens. NCBI lineage: Eukaryota > Viridiplantae > Streptophyta > Magnoliopsida > Lamiales > Linderniaceae > Linderniella > Linderniella brevidens. The sequence continues at coordinate 14,248,486 of SWDC01000148.1, forward strand.
AATAACATGAAGTTCATTAGTTGATAAATTTTCATAAGCGAATAAACGTGAGTAAGAATGATTTAGAGAAAATTGTATGTCTTAAGGTTTATGTTCGAAAGACTTAGTGAAAATTTTTGAAGGATTTGAAAAATTGACTAAGTCTTTTTCAGCGTGTTTTTATTCGAGTAACAATTTATTCGATCTTTAAATTTTGCGATCGAAAATTTTATAAGTCTTGCAAAATTTTCCAAGTCTTTTCAGCGTGTTTTTGTTCGAGTAACAATTTATTCGATCGTTAAATTTTGCGGTCGAATAAAAATGTGTCGAATAACTCAAGTTTTTCGCCGATGACTTTTACTATCGAATAAAATGTTATCGAATAAAATGTTATCGAAAACAATAGTTTTTCGCTGAGTATGTTTTTGATCGAATAAAAAATTGTCGAAAAACTTAAGTTTTTCGCCGTGTAGTTTTGCGATCGAATAAAAGAGTATCGAAAAACTTAAATTTTTCGCCGATGACTTTTGCGATCGAATAAAATATACTCGAAAAATTAATTTTCCCCCGCGTAGTTTTTCGATCGAATAAAAGAATATCGAAAACAAAAGGTTTTCGAGGTTGAGTTTTGCGATCGAATAAAAATTGAACAAAACTAAAGTTCTTCGACAACACTGTTTGCGACACAAACTTTTTCGATCTAAAATTTTTCAAATCTAACAGTAAAACACGTAAAACATAATCTTCGATTTCTGGGTAAATCATGAGTTGATCTGGGTTCGGAATGTTCAGAGAACAGCTGCGAATCCAAATATCATTATTTTAACCAAAAAAGATCAAGTTTAAACACTTGATTTGAGGGTCGAAAAACCAGTTTTCGTCGAAAATATAAACGTAAACTTTCTTCAAACGTTTTTCGTGAAAATGCTTGCAAATTAGATGTTTATGAACAGAAAATGATTCGTAACAAGTTTCTACCGTCGAAATCGTCAAGTTTAATCTAAAAAAAATTCGAATATTGAGGGATTTGGTTTGAATCGCCGAAGTCGGTTCGAAGAGTTCGTAGAAGTCGAAAAGTTCTTCGATTGGTAAGAAGTTGCGTGTGAGTGAGTTTTTCGACTGATAAAGTGGTATTAATACTTTACGATCGGGTAAAGTAAAAATTCCATTGGGCCGTAAAAAAAATTTTGGGCTTTCGATAAATTCTGGTCGGAAAAAAAATTTATGAATTAACCCAAAAATAATTTGCAAAATACTCCCTGTATTTCTGAAAGAGATGAAATTATCTCCTAATGTTGATGAAATTCAACATTTGACTCCTCGCATGAGCTCTAAACTTTCTGCGAGAGTTAAAAATGTTAGAATTTATGATTTGTTATCGTAGTATTTTTAATCAACTTACCAAGTGAGAGTTCGTCATTTTGAATCAAAGGGACTTTTGAGGGATTATTTTTAGGTTCTGACTAAAGGGATAGGAATTTTGGGTTAGTGAGCTTAAAAATTCTTCATTTCCAGGGGCCCTTTTTGTGAAATTATGCTCTGATCCTTTTGTTTTTCCTTTATTTAGTAATTTCTTTTCAGGGCTTTGAGAGATGAGATCTTCTTTGATTTTGGGTTGAGACTGTGTTCCTTTAGAAAGTTTCACAGTTCGAACCCAACATTGTATCTCTTCTCGTTTTCTCTACATAAGATCTAGATTATCATTGGAGAAGTTCACTTCAAGGTGCTTCTCTTTTAGGAGTATACGAGATTATCTAGGAGAAGTTCGTAGTGAGTTCAGTGTTTCTCTTCTATAATGATTGAGAAATGCATAATGTGCATCACTTTTGCTCTCCCCCTCTTTTTCTTGATTGAGTAACCCCGAATCATTTGAATAATGTTGAAGGCTTAATTGGGTGTTAATGAAGAAAAAGAATGTCGGAGAAGGCTCAAAGGGGATTTCTAGAGGAAAAAGTAAAGGATTTATAATTTGGGCCAAGTGAGGAATTTCCTAATATGCCCTTATCATTTTCATGACAAACTAAACACAAAAGCAAGATTGAAGCTACGAAGTACAAACTTAAAGATAGTCATTTGAAGTGTGACACTCAAAAAAATTGAGGTTCAAATTCTCACATGTATGATGTGGCTTTGTGTTTAGTGAAACAAACAAAGTTCTGTTGAATAAAAGAATGTCATATGAACTTTTAGGCAAAGAATTTAATCATATATATCAAAGAAATATTTTTGTGAGTAATTTAAAAAATAGGCAAAATTATCGTCATCCCCCATTTTTTTTTTATTTTACTTTATATATATATATATTTATATATTTTATTTTTAATTTTCTTTTTAAAAAAATATTAAAAAATATTAAAGGATAGAGTCAGCATCAGTATTGCCAATAAGTCGAAGGTTAGTATTTTTAGGATACCAGAGCCCTAAGTTTGGAGTTCCTTTGAGATATCGTAGAATCCTCTTGACAGCATTCATGTGGGATTCCTTTGGGTCGGCTTGAAGGGCGCATAGGCAAGTTGCAAACATAATGTCAGGTCGACTGGATGTCAAGTAGAGAAGAGATTCAATAACGCTCCGATAGGTGGTGATGTTGACAGCCTTTCCACACGGATCAGCATCCAATTTGCAATTAGTAGACATAGGAGTATTCATCGGTGTGCTCTTGTCTTGATTAAATCTCTTCAGAATATCTCGGATATATTTGGTCTGACTAATGAAGATGCCATCATCGAGTTTATTGACTTGTAATCCAAGAAAGAATTGAAGTTCTCCCATTAAGCTCATCTCGAATTTGGTCTTCATGAGATACCAAATTTCTGACAGAGACATTCATTCGTCGAGCCAAAAATGATGTCATCAACGTAAACTTGAACGATCATCAAGTCTTTGCCTTGCCTTTTGATGAAGAGGGTTGTATCGATTGTTCCTCTGATGAAGTTGGATTTGACCAAAAATTCGCTCAGAACATCATACCAAGCACGAGGGGCTTGTTTTAGTCCATAGAGAGCTTTGTCCAATCGATAGACATGATCCGGATTGTTCTCGTGCATGAACCCTTCGGGTTGAGCGACGTAGACTTCTTCTTTTAATACGCCGTTGAGAAAGGCTATTTTGACATCCATTTGATATACTTTGAAGTCTTTGTGAGCCGCGTATGCTAGAAATAAGCGAATAGCTTCAATACGGGCGACCGGAGCATACGTCTCGTCGTAATCAATTCTTTCTTGTTGATTGTATTCCTTATCAATGAGCCGTGCTTTATTCGTGATTACTTCACCGTTCTCATTTTTCTTGTTCTTGAAAACTCATTTTGTTCCAATTATAGTTTTGCCTTGTGGTCGAGGAACCAATGTGCAAACTTGTAGACGCTCGAACTGGTTGAGTTCATCTTTCATTGCAATTACCCAATCCGGGTTCTTAAGAGCTTCGGCTACCTTATTTGGTTCGTTTTGGCTTAGGAAGCATGTGAATAAACCGCTTTGTATAGACGTTCTAGTACGTACACCACTTGAAGGATCACCGATAATCTGGTTAGTAGGATGAGCTCGAGTCCATTTGCATTCGTGAGGAATAACCGAAGTAGATTCGTCATTGGATTGTAGATCGAGACATCCTGAATTAATGGGTTGATCATTCATAGTCGGGAAATTCAATTCAGAGGTTGAATCGGTAGGAATTTCCTCATCTGCATTTGTAGTAGCTGCAACACTAGATGAAGATTCAGAATTAGTAGACTGTCCAACATTTATCGGATTTTGAAGAAGAGGAGTCTCAAAATTAATTTCTTCCATTGAAGAAGATGGGGCACTGCTTCGTGTTGAGTGAGAAGAAGCAGGCATTTGAGACTTGTTCCGATTAAAGTGTTCGAATAGATATTCTAAGTCTTCATGGTCAGCGGGAATTGCTTCATTTGACGTTGATGTAAAAGTTGCCGAAAGTTGTTGACCTTGTGCCAACACGCCAGTAAGCTCGGGTTCTAAATTGTTTTGTTCAGAAACCAATTCCGTTGTTTCTTGAAAGGTGACGTTGTAGCTTTCAAGAATTGTATGAGAAGATTTGAGGTAGATGCGATATGATTTTGAAGTAGAGGAATATCCGACAAAAATGTCTTCAAAGGCTTTGGGATCGAACTTGCTTCGATGCTCCCGATCGTTGGCCACAAAACACTTGCAACCAAATACTTTGAAGAATGAGATATTTGGGTTTGATTAATTAACTCATATGGCGTCTTTTCGAAGCGTTTGTGAATAATTGTCCTATTTTGAGTAAAACATGCCGTACTCACTGCTTCAGCCCATAGAAAGTGAGGAAGACCGGAGTATATGAGCATTGTTCTTGCAGCTTCAACTAAAGTCCGGTTCTTTCTTTCTACAACACCATTTTGTTGAGGCATTTTTGCGGCTGAGAATTGTTGAATAATTCCAAGTGATTGAAAAAATTTGTTGAGACGCTGATTCTTGAATTCAGTTCCGTTGTCTGTTTTGATTACTTGGATTTTCTTTTGCAGGAGATTCTGAGTTGTATTCACACAGCTTATTATCAAGTCTCCAGTCTCATCTTTAGTTCGGAGATATCTTGTCCATGTGTAGCGAGAATAATCGTTGACAATTACTAACACATATTTACGACCGTTGATGCTTTGTTTACGCATAGGTCCGCAAAAATCCATGTGAAGTAATTCCAAGGGTCGAGATGTAGAAGCAACTTGCTTGAGTTTGTGTGATGCTCGCTTCATTTTTCCCATTTGACAAGCCGAACAGTGTTGCTCTTGATGAGGAGAGATTATTGGTAGACCGTTGACCAACTTTTTAACAAAGAGTTTGGGAAGAGCTTTGTGATTTAGATGAGACAAGCATTGATGCCATAAGATGTTCCTCTTGATTGTAGTTTGTGAGATGAGGCAAACAACTGTCGAAGGTCGAACTGTTGTCATATTGATAGTGTAGAGATTTGATCTTCGTGATCCAGTTAGAAGTTCTGGATTCTGACTATTTAAAATTTTGCACTGATCAGTTAGAAATACCACTTGAAATCCTTTGTCGCAGAATTGTCCTATGTTGAACAAGTTGTGTTTAAGACCTTGGACATAAGAGACATCTTTAATCGTCAGATTTGGCAGTAGAATGTCTCCAAAACCGAGTATTGGAGCTGAATCATTGTTGCCAAATCGTACTTTTCCGTTGTAACGGTCTGCGTAGTTGCTCAACAATTCTTGCTTTCCCGTCATGTGTGTGGAGCAACCAGAATCTAAATACCACACATGATGGATCTGCATAGAAACAGGTTAGAGAGATTTAGGTACCCACTTTTGAATGGGTCCTCTCGGATTAGCAGATTTGATAAGTAAGATTTGGTCATATTTGGTTCCTAAATTATTGGAATGCTTAGGTACCCAAACCAAATTAGAAGTAGTTGATTTAACTGGTACTTCTTTAGGCAACTTCGCCTTATTGGCTTGTGTTGACCTAGGTGGTGTTTTTGGAACCCAGTGAGGTTGTACCTTACATGGGAGGTTAATTTCAGCACGAGCAAATGTCTGATTTGTCTTATTGCTTGAGAAAATCTTTTCTCTAGCTAGTCTCCTAAGGTGTTTAGCTGAGTGTACGTGGACTGGGTACCTTAGGTGAGGACAAGAATGTATGGAGCTATAAGCTTTCTTAATAGCGGATCTTGTTACCTATGAGACTTTAGACTTGCATTTGTCTTAGAATAATGGTAATTGTTTTTAGAAGTAGAGTCAATTTCAAAGTTTGTGCTTTCAAAAATAATAGGCTGAACGCATAAGTTGAAGTAATAATACTAGAAATGGCTGCCTTCGTACGAGTTTCCTTAGTTTTTTACATAGAAGAAATAGATAACAAATCATTTTTCTTCTGAAATTTTATTCTAGACACTCTTTCCTTAGCATGCTTCACCTCTTTTACTACTCTACGTGGATGGAGTAGAAAAAGAGTTAGTAAAAATCTTTTTCCTTTTTGAAGCATTTAAGGATTCGTTTTCTCTCTTTACAATTTCTAAAGAAGATTTATCTTCTTTTGAAATATTTTGTAAAATAATAGGAGAGTTTTTCTTAGTTTTAATCTTGTCCTTCATTAAAGATTTTTCTTTCAAAATCAGATCAGGACAAGTTTTTAAAGTAGAGGAAATTTTGATATTGTAAATCTCCAGTAAAAGTTCGTTATTTTCATATTTGAAATTCTTTCTTTCTGTTTCAAAGGAAGCGTTTAAATCAGCTATTTTTCTAGTAATAGCTGGAATATAACAGAAATTAGAATTTTGATAATGATCATTATTATCTTCCTTGTCGTTGGATAAATCTTCTAGGGGATATAATGAATTATAATCACTAGACAAGTTGAGATCTCTTGTCTTGTAACTATTATTCAAGTCGGTGTAGTCAAAAGAAATGTTTGTCCTATCAGTGGCTTGTCGTTTAGATTCTTCTGAAACATTAATTTCGGAAGAATTAGTAATGCCATTAGAGAAGTTAAACCTAATCTCATATACTTGATATCGTATAATTGTCTAACATTGACCTTTTTCAAATTACAGGGATTATTAAAACCTAAGCCCTCTTTAGGATTATAAAATTATGTATCAAGAGGTTGATTTAGAAATATAGTTTGATCGGTTTCACCCCTTTTTATTAGAAGATCATCTAACGTTTTAATCCTTGAATAAAGTTTCTTACGTTCGTCAGAAATTTCTTTGAAATTATTTTTAGAAATCTCTAAGTCTCTCTGACAATCGATAAGAATAGTATTAAGTTCAGTAATTTTTTTCTCGGAGGTAGCTATGGTTAATTCAAGACTAGAGATTTTTTCCTTAGCGTTAGATAAGAGAATTTCGAGATGAATTTTCTTATCCAATTGCTTTTGGAAATTGCTTTCGCTAAGAGCTAGTTTCTCTTCTAATTCCTTTGTTCATTTCCGCTCAATTTTCATGTTAGTGTACTTAAGCTGTAACGATTCGAACATTTTTGATAATGTGGAATTAGACATTTGTACCTCTTGTGACGAAGAGAATGCTTTGTCGTCGTCGTCGTCAGGGCTCCTTGATGGGTCATCATTTGAAGCGTCGTCGAGGTATGCCATAAGTGCAAGATTTTCGTCTTCAGAATCTGTGGTGTCTTCCAGCCAATGCTCTTGTTCTGCCATCAGTGCTACTCCAGCCTCTTTCTGTTTAGTGAGTTGGAATTTTTTGGATTAGTAGTTGGCGTCCTTTTTCTTGGGTAATTTGCATTCCCTGGAGAAGTGTCCGATCATTCCACAATTATAACATTTTTGTGGTTCTTTGACACTTTTTGATCTTAGAATCACGAATTCAACCGAAGAGCAATCACGATCTGCTCTGATACCAATTGTTAGGTCCTATTATACCAACTAACGATCAGTCTAAGCGTGAATTCTAGATATTCGACTGAGAAATCTTACGAATTACCTTTGGTCGAATATCGGCTTTGAAGATCTGGAGAGAGAGAGTTTTTCGATTGATTTTCTCTCTCTCATAATGTGAATTCAATGCTTGTGATTTTTTCGAAATGAACTTGTGTATTGACTTCGATAGTGTACATTGTATTTATATCTATTTACATGGTATATTTACTATTAGTCCTACACTATCAAAACTACGAGTTATGCCCCTAATAGAAGGATAACAAAATAACAAAGCACAATTTTAATATCTCTTGAATTTCTTTCAAATATGTGTAAAATGTGTTTGTGTTTGAAAGTTCAGTGGTCGAGAAATTTTTCGAGCAGTAAACTTTTCGATTTAAAACTTTTTCTTACTTTTAATCGAAAAAGATTTTCGATTGTATAAGTTTTTCGTGGTATATTTATCGAAAAGTATTTTTCGAACGTAAGAGTTTTGCACAGTTAATATCCTACCGAAAAATAGTTTTTCGAATGTTGATCGCAAAAACTTTTATTGAAAAATTTGTAATCGAAAAATTAAGAGTGATCGAAATTTTTGTTAAGTTTGACTCAAATTGTTGATAAAAAAAAAATTCGAGTGTGAATTATTCGATCGAAATAAGTTTTCGATAAATTTTTACTCGAAAATTTAGATGATCGAAAATCTTGAGATCGAAAAACTTGTTTTACTATTACAAATTTTTCGAGTCAAAATTAGATATATATTTAGCGAAAACAGTATCCGTCGAAAAAAAATACCCTTTACTACGCTCGAAAAAGATATTTATATATGAGTCGAAAAACTTATTATCGAAAATAATATTTTTCGAGTCTTATAATTGAGTAAAACACACGAAAACAGTGTTTGTTATCGAAAAACTTCTGGCTGCAAACTTATTCGAAAAATATTTTTCGAGCCAAGTTTTTCGATCGTTAAACAATCAAAGAACAACCTTCAAGTTCGATGGAACAGTGAAAAATCCAGATTCAACCGAAATGTTCAAGTTAGGTGCGGAAATTCTGGATAATCACTCGATTCTTTGTTCTGAATATGAACAAACACCAGATCAACCACGTTTTACAGAAAATATACCAATTATGAAGAAATCAAATCGTAATATAAACTTAATCGCAAACGCAAATATCGATCGAAATGGAAAATCTGAATTAATCGGTAGTTCTAAGCGATTGAAATCAGTACGTAAATCATTCCTAACATATAATCTATCACTTTAACAGCAAGATCATCAACAAAATTCGCAAACATTAAGCGCATTGATCAAAATACAATTCACGTATGTTTTTCGATCGAAAAATCTGGATAATAATTTTGATCTTAGAATCACGAATTCAACCCAAAAGCAATCACGATCTGCTCTGATACCAATTGTTAGGTCCTATTATACCAACTAACGATCAGTCTAAGCATGAATTCTAGATATTCGAATGAGAAATCTTACGAATTACCTTTGGTCGAATATCGGCTTTGAAGATCTTGACAGAGAGAGAGTTTTTCGATTGATTTTCTCTCTCTTATAATGTGAATTCAATGCTTGTGATTTTTTCGAAATGAACTTGTGTATTGACTTCGATAGTGTACATTGTATTTATATCTATTTACATGGTATATTTACTATTAGTCCTACACTATCAAAACTACGAGTTACGCCCCTAATAACAAGGATAACAAAATAACAAAGCACAATTTTAATATCTCTTGAATTTCTTTCAAATATGTGTAAAATGTGTTTGTGTTTGAAAGTTCAGTGGTCGAGAAATTTTTCGAGCAGTAATGTTTTCTATTTTAAAATTTTTCGAACTTTTAATCGAAAAAGATTTTCGATCGTATAAGTTCTTCGTGGTCTATTTATCGAAAATTATATTTCGAACGTAAGAGTTTTGCAAAGTTAATATCCTATCGAAAAATAGTTTCTCGAATGTTGATCGCAAAAACTTTTATTGAAATATTTGTAATCGAAATATTAAGAATAAACGAAAAATTTCGTTAAGTTTGACTCAAATTGTTGACAAAAAAAACATTTCGAGTGTGAATTATTCGATCGAAATAAGTTTTCGCTAAATTTTTACTCGAAAATTTAGATGATCGAAAATCTTGAGATCGAAAAACTTGTTTTACTATTACAAATTTTTCGAGTCAAAATTAGATATTTATTTAGCGAAAACAGTATCCTTCGAAAAAAAATACCCTTTATTACGCTCGAAAACGATATTTATATATGAGTCGAAAAACTTATTATTGAAAATAATATTTTTCGAGTCTTATATTTGAGTAAAACACACGAAGAACAGTGTTTGTTATCGAAAAAGTTCTCGGCTGCAAACTTCCTCGAAAAATATTTTTCGAGCCAAGTTTTTCGATCGTAAAACAATCGAAGAATAGCCTTCAAGTTCGATGGAACAATGAAAACTCCAGATGCAACCGAAATGTTCGAGTTAGGTGCTGAAATTCAGGATAATCACTCGATTTTTAGTTCTTAATATGAACAAACACAAGATCAACCACGTTTTACAGCAAAATATACAGAGTATGAAGAAACTCAAATCGTAATCTAAACTTAATCGCAAAAGCAAATATCGATCGAAATCGAAACTCTGAATTAATCTGCAGTTCTAAGCGATTGAAATCAGTACGTAAATCATTCCTAACATATAAGCTCCCAATTTAACAACAAGATCATCAACATAATTCGCAAATATTAAGCACATTGATCAAAATACAATTCACGTAAGTTTTTCGATCGAAAAATCTGGATAATAATTTTGATCTTAGAATCACGAATTCAATCCAAAAGCAATCACCATCTGCTCTGATACCAATTGTTAGGTCCTATTATACCAACTAACGATCAGTCTAAGCATGAATTCTAGATATTCGAATGAGAATTCTTACGAATTACCTTTGGTCGAATATCGGCTTTGAAGATCTTGAGAGAGAGAGAGTTTTTCGATTGTTTTTCTCTCTCTTATAATGTGAATTCAATGCTTGTGATTTTTCCGAAATGAACTTGTGTATTGACTTCGATAGTGTACATTGTATTTATATCTATTTACATGGTATATTTACTATTAGTCCTACACTATAAAAACTACGAGTTACACCCCTAATAACAAGGATACCAAAATAACAAAGCACAATTTTAATATCTCTTGAATTTCTTTCAAATATGTGTAAAATGTGTGTGTGCTTGAAAGTTCAGTGGTCGAGAAATTTTTCGAGCAGTAAACTTTTCGATTTAAAATTTTTTCTAACTTTTAATCGAAAAAGATTTTCGATTGTATATGTTTTTTGTGGTATATTTATCGAAAAGTATTTTTCGAACGTAAAAGTTTTGCACAGTTAATATCCTATCGAAAAATAGTTTGTCGAATGTTGATCGAAAAAACTTTTATCGAAAAATTTGTAATCGAAAAATTAAGAATGATCGAAAATTTTCGTTAAGTTTGACTCAAATTGTTGACCAAAAAAAATCGAGTGTGCATTATTCGATCGAAATAAGTTTTTGCTAAATTTTTGCTCGAAAATTTAGATGATCGAAAATCTTGAGATCGAAAAACTTGTTTTACTATTACATGTTTTCGAGTCAAAGTTAGATATTTATTTAGCGAAAACAGTATCCGTCGAAAAAAAAATACGCTTTATTACGCTAGAAAAAGATATTTATATATGAGTCGAAAAACTAATTATAAAAAAAATGTTTTTCGAGTCTTATATTTGAGTTAAAACACAAGAAAGCAGTGTTTGTTATCAAAAAACTTCTCGGCTGCAAACTTACTCAAAAATATTTTTCGAGCCAAGTTTTTCGATCGTAAAACAATCGAGAACAGCCTTCATTTTCAATGGAAAAGTGAAAAATCCAGATTCAACCGAAATGTTCAAGTAAGGTGCTGAAATTCTTGATAATCACTCGATTCTTGGTTCTGAATATGAACAAACACAAGATCAAACCTTTTTTTTACAGCAAAATATACAGATTATGAAGAAATTCAAGTCGTAATATAAACGTAATCGCAAACTCAAATATCGATCAAAATTGAAAATCTGAATTAATCTGTAGTTCGAAGTGATTTAAATCGGTACGTAAATCATTCCTATCATATAATTTATCACTTTAATAGAAAGATCATCAACATAATTTGCAAACATTAAGCGCATTGATCGAAATAAAATTCAGGTAAGTTTTTCAATCGAAAAATCTGGAAAATAATTTTGATCTTAGAATCACGAATTCAATCCAAAAGAGATCACGATCTGCTCTGATACCAATTGTTAGGTCCTATTATATCATGAATTCTAGTACGAATTACCTTCGGTCGAATATCGGCTTTGAAGATCTTGAGAGAGAGAGTTTTTGGATTGCTTTCCTCTCTCTTAGAATGTGAATTCAATGCTTGTAATTTTTCCAAAATGAACTTGCGTATTGATTTCGATAGTGTACATTGTATTTATATCTATTTACATGGTATATTTACTATTAGTCCTACACAATCAAAACTACGAGTTACGCCCCTAATTACAAGGATAACAAAATAACAAAGCACAATTCATAATATCTCTTCAATTTCATTCAAATCGCTGTAAAATGTGTGTGTGCTTGAAAGTTCAATGGTCGAGAAATTTTTCGAGCAGTAAAGTTTTATATTTAAAATTTTTTCAAACTTTTAATCGAAAAAGATTTTCGATCCTATAAGTTCTTCGTGGTATATTTATCGAAAATTATTTTTCGAACGTAAGAGTTTTGCAAAGTTAATATCTTATCGAAAAATAGTTTCTCGAATGTTGATCGCAAAAACTTTTATCGAAAAATTTGTAATCGAAAAATTAAGAATAATCGAAAAATTTCGTTAAGTTTGACTCAAATTGTTGACAAAAAAAACATTTCGAGTGTGAATTATTCGATCGAAATAAGTTTTCGCTAAATTTTTACTCGAAAATTTAGATGATCGAAAATCTTGAGATCAAAAAACTTGTTTTACTATTACAAGTTTTTCGAGTCAAAATTAGATCTTTATTTTGCAAAAACAGTATCCGACGAAAAAAAATACTCTTTATTACGCTCAAAAAAGATATTTATATATGAGTCGAAAACTAATTATCGAAAAAAATGTTTTTCGAGTCTTATATTTGAGTAAAACACACGAAAAACAGTGTTTCTTATCGAAAAACTTCTCGGCTGCAAACTTACTCTAAAATTATTTTTCGAGCCAAGTTTTTCGATCGTAAAACAATCGAAGAATAGCCTTCAAGTTCAATGGAACAGTGAACAATCCAGATTCAACCGAAATGTTCAAGTTAGGTGCTGAAATTCTGGATAATCACTCGATTCTTAGTTCTGAATATGAACAAACACAAGATCAACCACGTTTTGCAGCAAAATATACAGATTATGAAGAAACTCAAATCGTAATCTAAACTTAATTGCAAACGCAAATATTGATCGAAATCGAAACTCTGAATTAATCTGTAGTTCTAAGCGATTGAAATCAGTACGTAAATCATTCCTAACATAAAAGCTCCGAATTTAACAACAAGATCATCAACATAATTCGCAAACATTAAGCGCATTGATCAAAATACAATTCACGTAAGTTTTTCGATCGTAAAACAATCGAAGAATAGCCTTCAAGTTCAATAGAATAGTGAAAAATCTAGATTCAACCGAAATGTTCAAGTTAGGTGCTAAAATTCTGGATAATCACTCGATTCTTAGTTCTGAATATGAACAAACACAAGATCAACCACGTTTTACAGCAAAATATACAGATTATGAAAAAAACTCAAATCGTAATCTAAACTTAATTGCAAACGCAAATATCGATCGAAATCGAAACTCTGAATTAATCTGTAGTTCTAAGCGATAGAAATAAGTACGTAAATCATTCCTAACGTTTAAGCTCCCAATTTAACAACAAGATCATCAACATAATTCGCAAACATTAAGCGCATTGATCAAAAGACAATTCACGTAAGTTTTTCGATCGAAAAATCTGGAAAATAATTTTTTTGAATTACGAATTCAATCCAAAAGCGATCAAGATCTACTTCAATTTCTTTCAAATCGGTGTAAAATGTGTATGTGCTTGAAAGTTTAGTGGTCGAGAAATTTTTCGAGCAGTAAAGTTTTCGATTTAAAATTTTTTCGAACTTTTAATCGAAAAAGATTTTCGATCGTATAACTTTTTCGTGGTATATTTATCGAAAATTATTTTTCGAACGTAAGAGTTTTGCAAAAATAATATGCTATCGAAAAATAGTTTGTCGAATGTTGATCGCAAAAACTTTTATCGAAAAATTTGTAATCAAAAAATTAAGAATGATCGAAGATTTTCGTTAAGTTTGACTCACATTGTTGACAAAAAAACATTTCGAGTGTGAATTATTCGATCGAAATAAGTTTTTGCTAAATTTTTACTCGAAAATTTAGAAGATCGAAAATCTTGAGATCGAAAAACTTGTTTTACGAATACAAGTTTTTCCAGTCAAAATTAGATATTTATTTAGCGAAAACAGTATCCGTCGAAATAAAATACGCTTTATTACGCTGGAAAAGATATTTAAATATGAGTCAAAAAACTAATTATCAAAAATAATGTTTTTCGAGTCTTATATTTGAGTAAAACACACAAAAACAGTGTTTGTTATCGAAAAACTTCTCGGCTGCAAACTTATTCGAAAAATATTATCCGAGCTAAGTTTTCGATCGTAAAACAATCGAAGAACAACCTTTAAGTTCAATGGAACAGTGAAAATCCAGATTCAATCGAAATGTTCAAGTTAGGTGCTGAAATTTTGGATAATCACTCGATTCTTAGTCTTGAATATGAACAAACACAAGATTAACCATGTTTTACAGCAAAATATACCGATTATGAAGAAATTCAAATCGTACTTAATCGCAAACGCAAATATCGATCCAAAATAAAAAATCTGAATTAATCTGTAGTTATTGAAATCAGCACGTAAATCATTCCTAACATATAACCTATCACTTTAACAACAAGATTGTTATGTCCTATTTTATCAACTACCGATCGATCTAAGACGGAATTCTAGATATTCGAATGATAAATCTGACAATATACTTTCGATCGAATATCTTCTTTGAAGATCTTGAGAGAGAGAGTTTCTCAATTACTTTTCTCTCTCTTAGAATATGAATTCAATGCTCGTGAATTCAACTTGTATTGATTTTGATAGTGTACATTGTATTTATACCTATTAACATGGTATAGTAACTATTTGGTCCTACACTATCAAAACTACTAATTACGCCCCTAATTAGAAGGATAATAAAATTACAAAGCAGAACTTTAAATTCTTTTCAACCTCCCCCTTTGTGCTTGTCTTCGTTTCATCTCCTTTTATCCTTGTCGGGCGTAAAACAATTTTCGCAATCCCAATGCTGTCTCGTATCGTCGAACAGCATTCCTCAGCTCCAATCTCTCATTTATCGCATCCAGAAGCTCATTTAAGAGTGGGGCCTCTTCTTCACAAAGATCTTCGAAGATGGTCTCTTCGGTGATCTCTCCCAATCTTTTCTGGATGTTCTTCCTCACTAATTTTAGTGTCCCGTCACAGAACTTGTGGATCTCTGACATTATCATAGCCCTCGTCTTTCTAATGAATGTATTCCGATAGGTTATGGCGAGACCAGGTTTCTTGAAGATGTAGTTCTCGGGAAAATTGTTGAGTGGGAAGCCCTTCATGAGCGGAGACTCCATGTTGACCTTCTTCATATTGTTTTCTATAGCAATTTGGAGGTCGTGTGCGGTGTGATACTTGATCTGTCGCACCATGAATCTCTTCAGTCCCTCGAGTCCTTCAGTCTTGATATATCCGGAGTGCGTCTGGTATTTTCTCTTGTAGATCTGATACAGACGATAGACCTCATCCGGTGGAAGAAAAGGGAGATAGCTTTCATCTATCTCTTCTCGAGTGCGGTTGTTTCCGTTCGCTCAATGATGTAGATAGGGATAGGGTAGCTTCCGATCGTATGCGAAACTCCGATGAGTTGGAGAATCGGTGGCTTGTCCTTGAAATTTTTCTTTAGTTGATCAGTTGGGATGCCACTCCGATCGGGGCCAAGATAGTTGAGCATGAAGATGTGAGATGCCCCGTAGATTAAGTTCGTTGAGGTTCTTTATTTTGGTTGGAGCCCTCCTGATCTGCTTTCTAACGTCTATAATAAACGGACTTCAATTCTGACATTCTCCCACGGCGTCTCGACTCTAACTGTCCCTTTTGATAAGCGGGGAGGAGAGTCGACTCTGTGCTTAATCATCTCTGGTAGCTCTTGGAGAGTTCTCGCATTGTAGTTCTCGCCTTCTTGAAGTTCTCGCCTTATTGTAGTTCTCGCCTTCTTGAAGTTCTTCATCTTCAAGCAGCACCAGGTCCACTGAAGCTTGTTGTAAGAAATATCTGACGTTGGAGAGTCGAGCTTGAGCAGCTTTCTCTGGTTCCCATTGCGTCGTCCATTTCTCATTTAAGATATAATCGTCTACGATCAGATGTGGATCGTAAACGACTGCTTCTGTTTGGGATTGGAGGAGGTTAGGGGTCGAGATTGGATTTGGATTTGTAGGAGAGAGTGGTAGTGTGTGGGACTTAGTGGGAGGTGTGGTTGTTTGTTGGCGGGTTGTGGGTTGTGTGGTTGGTGGGTTTGAGGATGATCCTCCAGCTTCTTGAGTCTTTGTTTGTTCTCGACTCAATCCACGGCCGCTCCGTGTGATTCGTTGCCGTTTCTCCCCCACATGACGATCCGGATCGTCGGGATCGTCATGTCTTCGTTTGGTGCGGGAGCTTTCTTCTCGGCACCTTGTTTGTGCTGGCGGCTCTGGTTCATCTACCAGCCTTTTGTAGAGACTCTCCTCATCGGGGATCCTGGTCTCTAAGGCGAGGAGGTGGAAGATGAGTATATCGTGGAGTTGGGTGATCGGGATGGTATAGGGGTTGATGAGAGAGGGTGACGGATTAGGGGTGGTGAGGGTGGGTTGTATGGGGGTGTGTATGGTGGTGGTAAGAGGTGGTGAGGAAAGAGGGGTGGTTTGTGTGTCGGTCGGAGCAACCTCGGAGACTAGCGCTTTCCCGATATCTCTTCGGGAAGTCTCGATGGCTTTTAGCATGCGATCCATCAGACGGTCTTCAAGAGAAGACATGGTTGTGGAGAGCGCTTCCTGTAGGCGTTGCTCCGTCACGATCATTGGTGGAGTGGGGCCACGGAGGCGCTCCACTGTCACAACATCGAAAAAGATTTCGATGTGCCGCCTTCAGTAGGTCTTGATGGTCCGGAACATCGTGGGACATCCGTTGTCGACCCTGAAGTCACCACTTCAATGGGTTGGCCTATTGTTGGCTCCGAAGATGTCGGGGGTCCAATAGGGCTTCCACCCAATCCTTGAGATGATACAATAGATATCACCTCTATGGGTGTTGAGATAGATTCAATTGGAATATGTGTGGTTTGATGATCCGTTGGTGGTGGAGATGTTGGCACCGAAGCCGGTATTGTAGAAGGAGATACAGATGGGGCCGAGAGTTGCTGTCGGCGAGAGCCCCTTCTTTGGAGTCTGTATTCTTCATCTGAGTCAGTGGCCTCATGAGAGACATCTCGAGGAACAACTTCGGGCTCGACGGCCGGTGTTTTTACCTCCAAAACCGTGGCTTCGGGCTCCGTTGTTTCCACCAGTGATTCCCTTTGAGAAGGTGCCGGAGTTGGATCCAAGGCTCGTACCATCTCCTCCGTGATGGAGTTGTTTTGACAGTAGTCTTGGTAGGCCTCTTTCGTTGGATCAGCTAGTTGGAGCAGCTCTAATGGGATCAACATTGGTTGGAGCGCTAGGTCGGCTGCCTTCGGGTTGTGAAAGAATAGAAGGCGTGGCGAAATGTATTCTCCAACTGGTGGTAGTCTCAGGATCTCTGAATGGATGTCCATGAAGTGTGAGATCAGCACCGGGAACCACCGTACATAGGGGAGAGATTTGGCCTTCGACTTTGTCTCCCTTTGACGCATTTGGTCCGCTAGATCATTCCAAATTAGCTGGGCCACATCGTATTTCTTGGAGAATATCACTCCATGAAAGATGCGAAGGATATTCCCATTCGTCTTGTCGAAACCGGAGTGTTTTGGGGAGAGGCATTTGTTGATTATGCCGAACAACGTCTTCCACGGATGGGGGATCCCGCTATTTTGAAAGTTTGCCAGTTTTGTCAGCGAGGGTTTGTATCCCATCCGGAGTATATCTTCTACGATCTCCGCGTCCGTTGGATGTTGATCATATTCGTCGTAGTGCGGTAGATCGAGTACCATGGCCATCAGATTTTTCGTCAGGGCGATGTCTTGTGTTGATCTTCGTCATATATTTCACGCTACCGCCGTTGACGAAACTCTTCATGCTTCCCCAGAATTGCTGGAGATAGACCATTGGTACGATGGACGTCCTGGTCAAGGCTGGCCATAGTGGGTGTCCTTTGAGGATGGATATGATGACTTCATCCGGACACTGAAACGTTGTAAGGTCCAGTTGGAAGTTGTTTTGTTGAACTGGCATATAACTTCCAATGGGGTAGATGTTTGGGTAGTTTGGAGTTGACATATCTGTATAGAATGAAAGATAATTCATTAGTTGTGAAATTTCATATGCAACTAAACGGGGTCAGAATGGATTTAGAGAAAATTGTCTGTACTAAGGTTTATGTTCGAAAGACTTAGTGAAAAATTTTGAAAAATTTGTAAAATTGACTAAGTCTTAGAAGCTTATTTTTATTCGATCGAAAATTTATTCGAAAGTTAATTTATTCGAAGTCTTGAAAATTTTTCTAAGTCTTTTTAAGCGTGTTTTTATTCAAGTAACAATATATTCGATCATTAAGTTTTGCGATCGAATAAAAATGGGTCGAATAACTCAAGTTTTCGCCGATGACTTTTACGATCGAATAAAATGTTATCGAAAACAATAGTTTTTCACTGAGTAAGTTTTCGATCGAATAAAAGGGGTCGAAAAACTTAAGTTATTCGCCGCGTAGTTTTGTGATCGAATAAAAGAATATCGAAAAAAACATTAAGTTTCGCCGTTGACTTTTGCGATCGAATAAAATATAACTGAAAAATTAAGTTCTCGCCGCGAAGTTTTACGATCGAATTAAAATATATCGAAAACAAAAGGTTTTCGACACTGAGTTTTGCGATCGAATAAAACTGAACGAAAAATAAAGTTCTTCGACGACACTGTTTGCGATACAAATATTTTCGATCGAAAAATTTTCAAATCACACAGTAAACGCGTAAAACGTAAATTTCGATTTCTGGGTAAATCATGAGTTAATCTGGGTTCGGAAAAAATGTTTTCTGTGATGCTTAGAAAAAAATTTCTGGGTAAGCTCTAAATTTTCTGTGATGCTTAGAAAAAATGTTAGAAGTCATGTTTTATAAGTAAATCATATAGGAGATAATAACAAATTCTCATATAAAACTCCCCCTCAACAGTTGCACGATTTAACTTTTCGGCATTTTAAGAACATATTTAGTACAATTTGGCATATAAAAATTTACTATTTAAGGACAAGTAACGCATTTTAAACAATTTAGCATAGATTCAATAAAATTTTGCGTTTTTAAAAAAAAAATTGCATTTTATCAATTCTAAGCCAATGCATGTATTAGTGCATTTAAATGTGCGAAATATATTTTTGTTTTGGGGTCGGATGGGACATTTTGAACACTATCACACAAAAATTTCTTATGACATATAAAATAATAATTTGCCATAAAATCATGTAACTAGACTAATATTCTAAAATCATAGTAGGAATCATTTCGACAACTCTCGCAAGTTTCGCTCATACCACTCAATTTATTTTTATCATGGAAATATTTAGCAGATATATCACTCATATCAACACGGCAAAATAATATCAATTAATTTGTTATCAAAGCGTATTTAATCAACTTACTAAGTGAAAGTTCATCATTTGAATCAAAGGGACTTTGAAGTGATTATATTTAGGCTCTGACTAAAAGGGTAGGGTAATTTTTGGGATTATAGTGAGCTTAAAAAATTCTTCAATTCCAGGGTCCCTTTTTGTACTTCATTTATGATCCTTTAGCTTTTCTTGCTCAAGATGAGTCTCGTCTTCTTTACAAAACTTTGAGAGATTAGAACTTATTTTTCTGTCGAAACCGTGTTCCTTTCGAAGGTTCCACAGTTATGGAATTCGAACCCAAGGCTGTGCTTCTCTTCTCGTTTTCTCTATTTATAAGATCTAGATTATCGTTGGAGAAGTTCACTTCGAGGTGCCTCTCTTCTAGGAGTATACGAGATTATCTAGGAGAAGTTCACAGTGAGATCCGTGTTTCTCTTCTATAATGAGTGAGAAATTCATCATGTTCATCTCTTTTGCTCTCCCCCTCTTTTTCTTGATTGAGTAACCCCGAATCATGTGAATAAGGTTGAATGCTTAATTGGGTTTGATAAAGAAAAAGAATGTCGGAGAAGGCCCAAAAGTGGATTTCTTGTGGAAAAATTAAAGGATTTATAATTTGGGCCAAGTGAGGAATTTCCTAATATGCCCTTATCATTTTCATGACGAAATAGTCACAAAAATAAGAATGAAGCTACGAAGTCCAAACTAAAGAATAGTAATTTGAAGTATGACACACTCAAAAAAAAATATTGAGGTTTAAATTCTCACATATATAATGTGGCTTTGTGTCTGGTGAATCAAACGAAGCTCTTTGAATAAAAGAATATGACGTGAATTTTTAGACAAAGAACTAAGCATATATATCGAAGAAATATTTTTGTGAGTAATTCAAAATAGGCAAAATTATCGTCATCCCCCATTTATTATTATTATTATTATATTTATATACTATTTTTTTATTTAAATTTGGGATAGAGTCACGCAAGATAATCAAATAATATCGAGAATCATTAGAGTATCAAATAGAAATATAGTAGAGCATGTAAAGCACATGTCATGTAAGATTGAGATTCAACATGCCTAATTTAGCAATAAGGAATTGGAATCGTTTTTCATCCAATGCCTTAGTGAATAAATTGGCAAGTTGAAGCTCCGTTTTAACAAAATACATATCTATAGTGCCTTTTTCTACATGATCTTTTATGAAATGATAGCGAATGTCTATATGTTTCGTGCGTGAATGATGAACAGGATTGCAAGTAATGGCAATAACACTTTGAGAATCACTGTAAATGGGAATGTTATTAAATTCAAACCCGTAATCGCGTAGTTGTGTCCGCATCCATAGAATTTACGAGCAACAACTGGCAGCCGTGACGTATTCCGCCTCTGCCGTCGATGTTGACACACAATTTTGTTTCATTGAGTACCAGCAGACCAACTTTTCGCCTAAAAATTGTGCTCCACCAGACGTGCTTTTTCTGTCCATTCGACAACCTGCATAATCAGCGTCAGTATAGCCAATTAATCTAAAATCAGTATTTTTAGGATACCATAGCCCTAAGTTGGGAGTTCCTTTTAGATAGCGTAGAATTCGCTTGACTGCTTGTCTGTGGGACTCCTTTGGGTCAGCTTGAAAACGAGCACAGAGACAAGTGGCAAACATGATGTCGGGTCGGCTGGACGTTAAGTAGAGAAGAGATCCGATAATGCTCCAATAGATTGTGATGGTGACTGCCTTGCCAGACGGATCAGCATCCAATTTGCAGTTGGTTGAGATGGGAGTATTCATCGGTGTGCTCTTGTCTTGATTAAATCTCTTCAGAATATCTCGGATATATTTGGTTTGACTGATGAAGATTCCATCTTCGAGTTGTTTTACTTGTAGGCCAAGAAAGAATTGTAGTTCTCCCATTAAGCTCATTTCGAATTTTGTCGTCATGAGTTCACAAAATTTCTGACAGAGACGTTTATTTGTCGAGCCGAAGATGATGTCATCAACGTAAACTTGAACGATTATCAGGTTTTTGCCTTGTCTTTTGATGAAGAGTGTTGTATCGATGGTGCCTCTTATGAAGTTGGACTTGATGAAAAATTCGCTTAGGACATCATACCAAGCACGAGGGGAGGGGCTTGTTTTAGTCCATAGAGAGTCAATTACTTCTTGTTGATTGTACCCCTTGGCTACGAGTCGTGCTTTATTCCTGATAACTTCACCGTTTTCGTTCTTCTTATTCTTGAAAACCCATTTAGTACCAATTATTGTTTTGCCTTGCGGTCGAGGAACTAACGTCCAAACTTGTAGATGCTCGAATTGGTTGAGTTCATCTTGCATTGCGATTACCCAATCCGGGTCTTTAAGAGCTTCGACTACTTTAATAGGTTCGTTTTGGCTTAAGAAGCATGTAAATAAGCCGCTTTGAGTGGACGTCCTAGTGCGTACTCCACTTGAAGGATCACCGATGATTTGGTTGATAGGATGAGCTCGAGTCCATTTGTGTTCATGAGGAATATCCGAAGTAGATTCTTCGTTGGTTTGTAGATCGAGACATCCTGAATTGATGGGTTGACCATTCGTAGCTAGGAAATTCAATTATGTGGTTGAATGGAATGAATTTCGTCATCTGCATTTGTAGGAGCTGCAGCACTAGTTGAAGATTCAGAATTAGAAGATTCTTGAACATTTGTTGGAGTCTGAGGAGTGAGAGTATCAATTGGAATTTCTTCCGTAGAGGGAGAAGGAGCACTGCTTGGTATTGAATGAGAGGAAGCAGACATTTGAAACTCGTTCAGATAAAAATGATCAAACAGTGAATCTAAATCTTCCAAGTCGGCGGGAATTGCTCTATTGACTTTGAGGTAGAAGTTGTCGAAAGTTGTTGACCTTGTAGGAGATTACTTGGATTTTCTTTTGTATAAGATTCTGAGTTGTGCACAAAGCTTATTATCAAGTCTCCACTCTAATCTTTAGTTCGGAGATATCTTGTCCATGTGTAGCGAGAATAATCGTCGACAATTACTAACACATATTTACGACCGTTGATGCTTGGTGTACGCTTTGGTCGCAAAGGTCCATGTGAAGTAATTCCAAGGGTCGAGATGTAGAAGCAACTTGCTTGAGTTTGTTTGATGCTCGCTTCATTTTTCCCATTTGACAAGCCGAACAGTGATTCTCTTGATGAGGAGAGATTGTTGGTAGACCGTTGATTAACTTTTTAACAAAGAGTTTGTGAAGAGCTGTGTGATTTAGATGAGACGAGCGTTGATGCCATAAGCTGTTCCTCTTGATTGTAGTATGTGAGATGAGGCAAACAGCTGTCGAAGGTCGAACTATTGTCAGATTGGTAGTGTAGAGATTTGATCTTCGTGATCCTGTTAGAAGTTCTTGATTCTGACTATTTAAAATTTTGCACTGATCAGCTAGAAATACCACTTGAAATCCTTTGTCGCAGAATTGTCCTATGCTGAACAGGTTGTGTTTAAGACCTTGGACGTAAGAGACATCTTTAATCATCAGATTTGGCAGTAGAATGTCTCCAAACCCGAGTATTGGAGCTGAATATTGTTACCAAATCAGACTTTTCCATTGTAATGGACTTGGTAGTTGCTCAACAGTTCTTGCTTTCCCGTCATGTGTGTGAAGCAACCAGAATCTAAATACCACACATGATGGATCTGCATAGAAAGAGGTTAGAGAGATTTAGGTACCCACTTTTGAATGGGTCCGCTCGGATTAGCAGATTTGATAAGTATGGTTTGGTCATCTTTGGTTCCTAAATTATTGGAATGCTTAGGTACCCAAACCAACTTTGAAGTAGTTCATTTAAGTGGTACTTCTTTAGGCAACTCGGCCTTATGGGCTTGTGTTGGCCTAGGTGGTGTTTTAGGAACCAGTGAGTTTGAACCTTACATGGGAGGTTAATTTCAGCACGAGCAAATGTCTGATTTGTCTTATTGCTTGAGAAAATCTTTTCTCTAGCTAGTCTCCTAAGGTGTTTAGCTGAATGTACTTGGACGGGGTACCTTAGATGAGTACAAGAATGTATGGAGCTGTAAGTTTTCTTAAGAGCCGGATCTTGTTTCCTATGAGACTTAAGACTTGCATTTGTCTTAGAATGATGGTTTGTAATTTTTGAAGTTGAGCAAATTTCAAAATTTGTGCTTTCAAAATTAATAGGTTTTAATACATAAGTGGAAGCAACAACATTAAAGTTGACGAAGTTGTTTTAAAATTTAAAATTAATGGGTTTCAAAATTTATCTTCTTTTAAAATATTTTGAAAAATAATGGAAGGTGTTTTCTTAGATGTAATGTAATCTTGTCTTTAATTAATGATTTTTGTTTCAAAGTAAAATCAGGACATGATTTTAAAATTGAGGAAGTTTTGAGATTAGAAATCTCCAATAAAAGCTCATTCTTTTCAGCTTTGAAATTCTCTCTTTCTGTTTCTACGGAAGCGTTTAAATCAGTTATTTTCTTAATAATAACATGTATATAACAGAAATTAGAATTTTGAAAATGATCATTATTTTCTTCCTTATTTTTAGAAAAATCTTCTAGGGGATATAATGAATTATAGTCACTAGACAAGTTGAGATCCCTTGTTTTGTAATTATTATTCAAGTCGGTGTAGTCAAAGGGAATGTCAGTCCTATTTGTGGCTTTTCGTTTAGATTCTTCTAAAGCGTTTATTTCTGAAGAACTAGTAAAGGCCATTAGAGAAGTTAATCATAATCCCATGTACTTGATATCATATAATTGTTTAACATTGACCTTTTTCAAGTTACAGGGATTGTTAAAACCTAAGCCTTCTTTAGGATATAAAATTCTATATCAAGAGGTTGATTTAGAAAGATAGTTTGATCCGTTTGACCCCTTTTTGTTAGAAGATCATCTAAAGTTTTAATCCGTGAGAAAAGTTTCTTACGTTCGTCAGATATTTCTTTGAAATTATTTTTAGAAATTTCTAAGTCTCTCTGACAATCGATAAGAATCGTATTAAGTTCATTGAATTTTGTCTCAGAGGTAGCTATTGTTAATTCAAGACTAAATATCTTTTCCTTGGCGTTAGATAAGAAAACTTCTAGATGAATTTTCTTATCTAATTGGTTTTGGAAATTGCTCTCGGTAAGAGCTAGTCTCTCTTCTAATTCCTTTGATCGTTTCCGCTCATTTTTCATGTTAGAAATATTTAATCTGTTACGATTCTAACATGTTTAATAATGTGGAATGAAACATTGTTACCTCTTTTGATGAAGAGGTTGCTTTACCGTCGTCGTCGTCGGGCCTTCTTGAAGAGTTATCATTTGAGGCGTCTACGAGGTATGCCATGAGAACGAGATTTTCATCGGCAGAATCTATGGTGTCTTCCAGCCAATGCTCTTGTTCGGCCATCAGTGCTACTCCAGACTCTTTTTGTTTAGTGAGTTGGAACTTTTCGGGGTAGTAGTTGGCATCCTTTTTGTTGGGAAGTTTGCATTCTCTAGCGAAGTGCCCTATCTTACCACAATTACAGCACTTTTGCGGTTCTTTGGCGTTTTTAGATTCTGAGGACTCGGCCGGTCTTTCCTTGTGCTTGGAGCTTGATGTCCGAAGTCTATTTGCCGAGGAAGAGGATTTCTTTTTGTAGAACTTTTTGCTCATCATTTTAGAATGAGAGCCAACTGTTTCTTGAACTCCTTCATATCGGGTTCGGAGTCCGATTCAGATTCGTCTTCATCTTCTGAAGAACTTGGCAACTTGATGCTTTTATCCTTGTGAGATCGACTTGTTTTTCTTTCAGAAACAAGAGCTATAGAATCGTCGATCTGCTTGCCCTTAAGTTCTTTTTGTATCTCACTGATATCTTCATCGTGTTGGGCGAGATTATCAAAGACGGCGTGGATATCCATTTCGTCCAAATCCTTATTTTGACGGATTTGCATGGATATTTTCTTCCACTCCGGTTGAAGAGAAGAAAGAAATCGAATGTTGACCTCCATGTTGGTCTTGAAGATATATATCTTCCTCATCTCATTAAGGTTAGATAGCGTTGATAGAGTTCATAAAAGGTTTCCTCTGCTTTGGCTTTGAATGAGTCGTAAGCGGTTAGAATATTTGTTTTCTTAGCTTTGACTCCAACTTCGGTCCGTTGCATCTTCTTGTGGAGCTCGTCCCACATAGCTTTTGCACTAGATAGACTATCTATTTGCAGATAGATGTCGTTAGGAATTCCTTGAATTAGGAATGTTTTGGCTCCTCAATCTGCTTTTGCTCTTAATCGCTCCCCCTCTGTGTATTCACTAGGAATTTTGAGTCTTCGTGAGGCGGGAATAGGAGGATTATTGGTGGCATCGCCTTCTTGGATGAGCCAAAATTGAGCGGGACATTCTTCAAGAGAAGCTATCAAATTTGTAGCTTGCTCTTTTGTTTCCAAGAAGTTCATGAATCGGCTTCTCCATACGGTGTATTTGCCTCTTCGTAGAATTGGAGGGCGGACGTCGTTTCCGAGCGAGTAAGCATCCATTTGTAGTTGATTGGTTGGATCTTCGTGAAAAGTGCTTCACAAGTGAAAAACTTCGTTAGTAATGTTTGATTCGTACTTTAAACAATTTCCCATTCGTACCTATTTTTCGGTTGTTAAAGAGAAATTATTTTGATTTCGAAAAATATTCGATATGAGAATTGATACTTCAAAATTTTGCTAAAGAATTTTGATTTTAAGATAGAAATTTTTTAGTATCGTAGAAGATAATTCGCAGACAAATATTTTTCGTAAGTTTTGAAAATTACGAAATTTGATTTCTTTCAAATTAGTATAAAATGTGTGTGTGTTTGAGCAGTGACCGAAAAGTTTTTCGAACAATAAAGTTTTCGATTTAAAAAAAATTCGAACCTTTGATCGAAAAAGATTTTCGATTGTATAAGTTTTTCGTTGTATTTATCGAAAATTATTTTTCGAACGTAAGAGTTTTGCAGAGTAGATTTCCTGTCGAAAAATAGTTAGTCGAATAATTTGTTGATCTCAAAAACTTTTATCATCGAAAAATTAATAGTGATAAAAAAAAGTTTGACTCAAAGTTTTTCTAGTGTGAGTTATTCGATCGAAACATGTTTTCGCTAAATTTTTACTCGAAAATTTAGATGATCGAAAATCTTGAGATCGAAAACTTGTTTTACTATTACAAGTGTTTCGAGTCAAAATTAGATATTTATTTAGCGAAAACAGTATTCGTCGAAATAATACGCTTTATTATGCTCGAAAAAGATATTTATATATGAGTCGAAAAACTAGTTATTGAAAACAATGTTTTTCGAGTCTTATATTTGAGTAAAACACACGAAAACAGTGTTTGTTATCGAAAAACTTCTCCGCTGCAAACTTATTCGAAAAATATTTTTCGAGCCAAGTTTTACGATCGTAAAACAATCGAAGAACAGCCTTCAAGTTCAATGGAACAGTGAAAAATTCAGATTCAACCGAAATGTTCAAGTTAGGTGCTGAAATTCTAGATAACCACTCGATTCTTCGTTCTGAATATGAAGAAACACAAGATTAACCACGTTTTACAACAAAATATACCGATTATGAAGAAATTCTAATCGTAATCTAAACTTAATCGCAATGGCAAATATCGATCGAAATCGAAAATCTGAATTAATCTATAGTTCTAAGCGATTGAAATCAGTACGTAAATCACTCCTAACATATAATCAATCACTTTCGATCGTATAAGTTTTTTGTGGTATATTTATCGAAAATTATTTTTCGAACGTAAGAGTTTTGCAAAGTTAATATCCTATGGAAAAATAGTTTGTCGAATGTTGATCGCAAAAACTTTTATCGAAAAATTTGTAATCGAAATCGAAAATTTTCGTTAAGTTTGACTCAATTTCTTGACAAAAAAAATAATTTCGAGTGTGAATTATTCGATCGAAAAAAGTTTTCGCTAAATTTTTACTTGAAAATTTAGATGATCGAAAATCTTGAGATCGAAAAAATTGTTTTACTATTACAAGTTTTTCGAGTCAAAATTAGATATTTATTTAGCGAAAACAGTATCCGTCGAAAAAAAAACGCTTTGTTACGCTCGAAAAAGATATTTATATATGAGTCGAAAAACTAATTATCGATAATAATGTTTTTCGAGTCTTATATTTGAGTTAAACACACAAAAAACAGTGTTTGTTATCGAGAAACTTTTCGGTTGTAAACTTATTCGAAAAATATTTTTCGAGCCAAGTTTTTCGATCGAAGAACAACCTTCAAGTTCAATGGAACAGTGAAAATCCAGATTCAACCGAAAAGTTCAAGTTAGGTTCTGAAATTCTGGATAATCACTCGATTCTAAGTTCTGAATATGAACAAACACAAGATTAACCACGTTTTACAGCAAAATATATCGATTATGAAGAAAAGCAAATCGTATTCAAAACTTAATCGCAAACGCAAATATCGATCGAAATCGAAAATCTCAATCTGAAGTTCTAAGCGATTGAAATCGGTACGTAATTCATTCCTAACATATAATCTATCACTTAATCAGCAATATCATCAACAAAATTCGCAAATATTAAGCACAATGATCAAAATACATTTCACGTAAGTTTTTCGATCGAAACATATTGAAAATTATTTTGGTCTTAGAATCACGAATTCAATCCAAAAGCGATCACGATCTGCTCTGATACCAATTGTTAGGTCCTATTTTATCAACTAGCGATCGATCTAAGCATGAATGCTAGATATTCGATTAATAAATCTCGAGAATTACCTTCGGTCGAATATCGAGTTTGAAGATCGGGAGAGAGAAACGATTAGAGAGTGGAAGTTTTTCGATTGCCTTTCTCTCTCTAGAATTTGAATTCAATACTTGTTAATTTTCTGAAATGACTTGTCTATTGATTTCGATTATGTACATTGTATTTATACTTATTTACATGGTATATTTACTATTAAGTCCTACACTATCAAAAGTTACGCCCCTAATTACAAGGATAACTAAATAAGAAAGCACAATCCTATGTTTCTTCAAGTTCGACCTTCGACAGTTGTTTGCCTCATCTCAGAGACGACAATCAACAACTTATGGCATCAACGTCTGTCTCATCTAAATCTCAAAGCTCTTCACAAACTCTTTATCAAAAAGTTGGTCAACGGTCTACCAATTATTTCCCTTCATCAAGAGCATCAATGTTCGGCTTGTCAAATGGGAAAAATGAAGAGAGCTTCACACAAACTCAAGCAAGTAGCTTCCACATCTCGACCTTTGGAATTACTACACATGGACCTTTGTGGACCAATGCGAACACAAAGTATCAACGGTCGTAAGTATGTGCTAGTAATTGTTGACGAATATTCTCGCTACACCTGGACAAGATTTCTCCGAACTAAAGATGAGACTTGATAATAAGCTTTGTGAATACAACTCAGAATCTGCTGCAAAAGAAGATCCAAGTAATCGGGACTGACAATGGGACTGAATTCAAGAATTAACGTCTCAGCATTTACTATCAGTCACTTGGAATTATTCAACAATTTTCAGCAGCTAAAATGCCTCAATAAAATGGCGTCGTAGAACGAAGAATCAGACTTTAGTTGATGCTGCACGAACAATGCTAATACATTCTGGTCTCCCTCACTTTCTATGGGCTGAAGCAGTACGTACAGCGTGCTTTACACAAAATCGAATGATTATTTACAAACGTTTTGAAAAGACGTCGTACGAGATAATAAATCAACGGATTCCGAATATCTCTTTCTTCAAAGTCTTTGGGTGCAAATGTTTTGTGGCCAACGATCAAGATCATCGAAGCAAGTTCGACCCTAAAGCATTTGAAGCCATCTTTGTTGGATATTCATCCACTTCTAAAGCATACTGCTTCTATATCAAGTCTTCTCGTTGAATATTGGAAAGGTGCAACGTCTCCTTTTCAAGAAGTGATCAAGTTGGCTTCTGAACAAAACAGTTCAGAACCCGGGCTTATAGGCGTGTTGGCACAAAGTCAACAAATTCCGTCAATATCTACCTCATCATCAGAAGAAGCAATTCCCGCCGATTTGGAAGATTTGGATTTTTTATTTGAACATTTTTATCGGAACGAGTCTTAAATGTCTGCTTCGTCTCATTCTATACCAAGCAGCGCACCTTCCCCTTCTACGGTGGAAATTACAATTGAGATTCCCAACCCACAAAATCCAACAAATGTTCCAGATTCTCCAAATTCTGAATCTTCAACTAGTGTTGCAACTCCTACTAATGCCGATGCGGAAATTCCTTTCAATTCAACTTCAGAAATGAATTTTCCTTTTACGAATGATCAGCCTATCAATTCAGGATGTACTTCGTTTCTTCTTCATGAACGCAAGTGGACTAGAGCTCATCATGTCGATCAAATAATTGGTGATCCTTCAAGTGGAGTACGCACTAGGACATCTACACAAAGCGGACATTCACATTCTTCTTAAGCCAAAACGAACCACTTAAGGTAGCCGAAGCCCTTAAAGACACGGATTGGGTGATCGCTATGCAAGATGAACTCAACCAATTCGAGCGTCTACGAGTTTGGACACTAGTTCCTCGGCCGCATGGCAAAACAATATACGAGCTATGTGGGTTTTAAAAAATAAGAAGAACGAGAACGGTGAAATTATCAGGAATAAAGCACGACTTGTACCCTAGGGGTACAATCAACAAGAATGCATTGACTACGACGAGACGTATGCCCCGGTTTCTAGTATCGAAGCTATTCGATAATTTTTGGCATATGCGGCACATAAAGACTTCAAAGTCTATCAAATGGACGTAAAAACTGCCTTTCTCAACGGCGTGTTAAAAGAAGAAGTCTACATCGCTCAACCCGATGGGTTCGTGCACGAGAATCATCCTGATTATGTCTATCGATTGGAAAAAGCTCTCTACGCGCTAAGACAAGCCCCTCGTGCTTGGTATGATGTTCTGAGCGAATTTCTAGTCATGTCCAACTTTATAAGAGGAACAATCGATACGACACTTTTCATCAAAAAGTAAGGTAAGGACTTGATGATCGTTCAAGTTTACGTTGATGACATCATCTTCGGCTCGACCAATGAACGACTGTCAGAAATTTCGTGATCTGATGAAGAAAAAATTCGATATGAGCTTAATGGGCGAATTCCAATTCTTTCTTGGATTACAAGTCAAACAACTCGAAGATACAATTTTCATCAGTCAAACCAAGTATATCCGAGATATTCTGAAGAGATTTAATCAAGACAAGAGCACACTGTGAATACTCTCATGTCAACAAACTGTAAATTGGATGATGATCCTTCTGGCAAGGCAGTCAACATCACAACCTATCGGAGTATTATTGGATCTCTTCTCTACTTAATGTCAAGCCGTCCCGACATCATGTTCGCCACTTGTCATTGTGCTCTTTTTCAAACTGACCCGAAGGAGTCCCACATGCACGCGGTCAAGCGAATTCTACTATATCTCTAAGGAACTCCCAACTTAGGGTTATGGTATCCTAAAAACACTGATTTTAGATTAATTGGCTATACTGACGCTGATTATGCAGGTTGTCGAATGGACACAATAAGCACGTCTGATAAAGCACAATTTCTAGGCGATAAGTTATCGTCAAAGAAGCAAAATTGCGTGTCAACGTCGACGGCCGAGGCGGCGTACGTCGCGGCTGCCAGCTGTTGCTCACAAGTTCTATGGATGCAGACGCAACTACGCGACTACGGGTTTGAATTTAATAACATTCCCATTTACAGTTATTCTCAAAGTGCTATTGCCATTACTTGCATTTATGTTCATCACTCACGCACAAAACACATAGATATTCGCTATCATTTTATAAAAGATAATGTAGAAAAATGCAATATAGATATGTATTTTGTTAAAATGGAGCTTCAACTTGCCGACTTATTCACTAAGGCATTGGATGAAAAACGATTCAAATTCCTTATTGCTAAGCTACGCATGTTGAATCTCAATCTTACTTGAAATGTGCTTCACATGCTCTATTATGTTTACATATGATATTTTATGTGCTTCTTCATCTTCTTTGTTATATCTTGCGAGATTCTATCTTTCATATTTTTTCTATATATAGAGAAAAATAAAATTAAAATAAAATAGTATATATAATAATAATAATAATAATAATAATAATAACATAAAAATGGGGGATGATGATAACTTTATCTATTTTGATTTACTCACAAAAATATTTCTTTGATATATGTCTAGTTCTTTGCATAAAAATTCATGTGACATTCTTTTATTCAAAGAGCTTCGTTTGTTTCACTAGACACAAAGCCACATCATACAAGTGAGAATTTGAGCCTCAAAATTTCTTTTTGAGTGTGTCAGACTTCAAATGAGTGTCCTTTGATTTGTACTTCGTAACCTCATACTTGCTTTATGTTAGTTCGTCATGAAAATGATAAGGGCAATTAGGAAAATCCTCACTTGGCCCAAATTATCAATCTTTTACTATTTCCTTTAGTAATCCTCTTTGAGCCTTCTCCAACATTCTTTTTCCTGTGAAACCCGATCAATCCTTCAACCTTATTCCAAAGTTTTAGTGTTGCTCAATCAAGAAAAAGAGGGGGAGAAAAAGACATATGCATGATGAACTTCTCCCGATCATTATAAAAGAGAAACATGGATCTCGCTGTGAACTTCTCCTAGATACTCTCGTACACTCCTAGAAGAGAAGCACCTCGAAGTGAACTTTTCCAACGATAATCTAGCACCTCGAAGTGAACTTTCCAACGATAATCTAGATCTTATATCGAAAAAACGAGAAGAGGAGCACGGCCTTGGGTTCGAATTCCGTAACTGTGGAACCTTCAGATGGAACACGGTCTCGGCCCGAAAACAAAAGAAGATCTCATATCTCAAAGCTTCGTAAAATAGAAGAGACTCATCTTGAGCAAGTATAGAAGAAAAAAAAAAAGCAAAAGGATCATGAATGAATTTCAAAAAGGGCCCCTGGAATTGAAGAATTTTTAGGCTCACTAATCCTCAAATTATCCTACCCTTTTAGTCAGGGCCTAAAAATAATCCCTTCAAAGTCCCTTTGATTCAAAATGATGAACTTTCACTTGGTAAGTTGATTAAATACACTACGATAACAAATTAATTGATATAATTTTGTTGTATTGACATGAGTGATATATCTACTAATTTTCATTATTAAAATAAATTGAGTGCTATGAGCGAATCTTGCGAGAGTTGTCGAAATGATTCTTACTATGATCCTAGAATATTTGTTTAGTTACATAATTTGACGGCAATTTATTATTCTATATGTCATGTGGAATTGTTACGTGACAATTTTCAAAGTGGAAAATCTGACCCCAAAACAAAACAAAAATATATTCGCACATTTTAAATGCATTAAAACATGCATCAGTTCAGATTTGAAAAATGCAAAATTTTTGAAAAATGCAAAATTTTCATATACATGATTAGAGGATCATGTATTTACGCTGAATTGATTAAATTCGTTATATCGTAAATTTTTATATGCATAATTGTGTTAAATATGTGCTAAATTGCCGAAAAGTTAAACGTACATGAAATTTTGTTCTTATCTGCTAAATGATTTACTTGCAATCACGACTTCTAATGTTTTTCTCTAAGTGTCACGGAGTATTTCGAGCTCATCCGAGAAGTCAAATGTTGAAATTCATCACAATTGGGAGATACTTGCATTTATTTCAGAAATACAAGGAGCTTTATGAAATAATATTTTTTTGGGGTGCAAAAGTAAAAGATTAAATTTTTTTCGTTCACCAGACCTGATTTTTAATGAAAGCCAGAATTTTTTTTTTACAGACCAAAGCCCTTTAACCTTACCTGATCGAAAAGTATTAATATAACTTTTTCGATCGAGAAACTCATTCTCACGCAAACGAAAACGATCGCAAAACGTTTCGGATTCACAAACTCTTCAACCGGCGATTTCAAAACTATCTTAAATCCTCACCGATTTTCTGTCAAAACTCGTCGAATTGGAAGGTAGAAACCAGTTTCGGTTCTTATTTCCGTTCCGAAACACACGAATCACGACAGTTTTTTTTTAAATCATTCGACGAAAATTATCAACTTCGCGACTTTTTCGACTGAACCATCTTAAGAACTCAAAATTAACGTGTTTAAACTCGACCATTCTGATTAAAAGCATGATATTTAGATTCGCAACTGATTTCTGTTCATTACGAGTCCAGATTAACTCATGATTTACCCAGAATCGTCATATGCATTTTTAAGCGTTCACTGTTTGATTTCACTCTTTCGATCGAAAAAAGTCTTATCGCAAACAGTGTTATCGAAGAACTTTATTTTTCGTTAAGTTTTATTCGATCGCAAAACTCAGCGGCGAAAACCTTATGTTTTCGATATGTTTTTATTCGATCGTAAAACTTTGCGGCGAAAAACTTAAGTTTTTCGACAACATTTTATCGATCGCGAAATTACTTGGCGAAAAACTTTAGTTTTTGATACATTTTATTCGATCGCAAAACTCAGCGGCGAAAATCTTAAATTTTCGCTAAGTTTTTATTTGATCTCAAAACTTAGCGTTCGAATAAATTTACGCTCGAATAAAATCACGCTGTCAAGACTTAAAAGTTTTTAAACCTTTTTGTCTTAAGTCTTTCGATAACACACTTATACAATTAAAATTTGCATATGATTATATCAATCTAATGATTTTTATTCATTTTTTTTTCAGAAATGGCTCATCAAGTGTACTCCTACATCTACTCTTCAAACGGTTGGCTGACAGTCCACGAAAATAACTACCAATTGGACCTCGCCACTTTTCGGTGTCCAGATGAAGCTATTATCTGCATCCTCAAAGGACATCCATTGTGGCCAGCTCTCACAATGACTGTCTCAGTCCAAATGGTCTATCTCCTACAATTCTGGGGATGCATGAAGAGCCACATCTCCTCGGTGATGACGTGACATACACAACAAAGATAAACCAAAAGCATGTCATCATCGACAAGAATCTTCTGCTCATGATGCTTGATCTACCGCATCACGAAGTTTACGATCCACTACCAACAGATGCGGTGATCGTGGAAGACATGCTTTGGATGGGATATAAGTCACCGCTGATGAAATTGGCAAACTTCCAGAACAGTGGGATCCCACATCCATGGAGAACATTGTTCGACATCATCAACAAATGTCTCCCCGAAGCACTCCGGATTCGACAAGGCAAACGGGAACATTCTCATAATCTTCCACGGTGTTGTCTTCTCGAAGAACTACGATGTGGCCCAGCTAATTTGGAACGATTTAGCGGACCAATGCCTCAAAGG
Source organism: Linderniella brevidens (assembly GCA_004919715.1). Taxonomy (NCBI): domain Eukaryota; kingdom Viridiplantae; phylum Streptophyta; class Magnoliopsida; order Lamiales; family Linderniaceae; genus Linderniella; species Linderniella brevidens. The sequence continues at coordinate 14,283,128 of SWDC01000148.1, forward strand.
AAAATGAAGTCGAAGGCAAAATTTCTGCCTTACGTACGGTGGTTCTCGATGCTGATCTCCCACTTGATGGAAGTACATCCGAAAATCCCTCGTTTGCCACCCATTGGAGGATACATACCGTCGAGGCTGCGGTTCTTCCACAATCCGAAGCCGTCGGATCTAGCGCTCCAACCGATGCTGATACCGTTGGAGCTGCTATGCCTAGCTGATCCCACCGACGTGGCCTACCAAGACCACTGCCAAAATAATTCGATCAATGAGGCAATGGTACGTTTCGTCGATCCGGCTCCGATGCCTTCCCGACGTGAATCCGCGGTGGAGACTCACGAGCCCGAAGCTGTGGCTCAGGAGACTGAAATACCAGATGTTGAGCCTGAAGGTGTCACTCGTGAACCAACACCTCCAACGGTCGAATCTCCTGAGGCCACCGAATCCGATGAGGAGTGCAGACTACAACGAAGGGGCTCATGCAGACAACAAATCTCTGTCCCATCTGCAACTACCTCTACACCAATGGCTTTCGTGTTGGCTCCTCCATTTCCATCGTTTCAAACGACCACACAGGTTCACATTGAACCTGTTCCAACATCCATATTCAGTATCATCTCAAGGATTGCATGGAAGCCGCGTTGGACCCCCGATATCTTCGGAGCCAACAATGGGCCAACCCACCAAAGTGGTGACTTCTGAATTGTTAACGGATGTCCTTGGATGTTTTGGAATCCCAAGTTCTATCTTAGGCGGCACGTCAGGGATATTCTTTGACGTTGTGATAGTGGAGCGCCTTCCTGGCCCCACTCCGGTGGCACCCATACTCGTGAGGGAGCAAAGACTTCAAGAAGCACTTTCCACAGCCATCAACCCCCTTGAAGACCGGCTGATGGAATGAATGCTACACGCCATTGAGACTTCCCGACGGGATACCGGGAAAGCACCAGTCTCAGAGGCAGCTCCTTCCAAAACCCACTCCCAACCCTTATCATCACCACCACTAACCATTACCATACACACTCCCATACAACCTACCTTAACCACTCCAACCCAATCACCTTCCTTCATCAAACCATACACCATTCCAATAACCCTACTTCATGACATACTTATCTCTCGCCTACTAGCCCTTGAGACGAGGACCCTTGCTGAGGAGACTCTCTACCGAAGGCTAGTAGATGAACTCGAGCCGCCCGCTCATACGCATTCCCGCGAAGAAAGCTCCCGCACGAAGCAAAGACATGACGAATCCTGATGATCCTAATCGTCATGAGGGGGAGAAACGGCAAAACACAACAAGAAGCGGTCGTGGTCAGAGTCGAGAGAAGCAATCATCGAATCGTGAAGCTAGGGATCATCCACCAACTCACCAACCACACTACCCACTAACACCCGCCAACAAACAACCACCATATCCACCACATCCCACACACAAACACTACGCCAACTCCCAAAAGTCCAAGCCCAATCCTGACCTCCAACCTTCTCCAAAATCAACAAGAAGCAGTCGTCTACGATCCACATGCAATCGTAGATGATTACATTTGAAATGAGAAGTGGCAGATGCATTGGGAACCAGAGGAAGCTGCTCAAGCCAGACATTCCAACGTCAGATGCTTCTTACAACAAGCATTGGTAAATTTGGTGCTGCTTGAAGACGAAGAACTTCAAGAAGGCTAGAACTACAACTCTGCACTCCCTGAACTACCAGAGATGATTAAGAATCGAGTAGACACCCCCCCTCGCTTATAAGAGGGGACTGTCAGAATCGAGACGCCTTGGGAGAACGTACAAATTGAAGTTCCGTTCATTGAAAACATAAGGAAGAAGATTTGGAGGGCTCCAAACCGGATCAAGAAGATAGATGAGCTAAATTTACGGGGCATCTCCCACTGGGAAGAAAGAAAGAAGATGGAGCACATCTTCATGTTGACCTACCTCGGTTCGGATCGAAGTGGGGTCCCAACGGATCAGCTTAGAAGAAATTTCAGGGACAAGCCACCGATCCTCCAACTCGAGGGTGTATCACACACGATTGGAAGATACCCAACCCCAATATACCAGATCGAGCGAGCAGACAACAACCAAACTCGAGAGGAGAGAGGCGAAAGCTATTTTCCATTCCTTCCACCAGACGAGGTATATCATCTGTTCCAAATGTGCAAGAAAAATACCAGACACATATTGGTTATATCAAGAAGGAAGGACTCTAGGGGTTGAAGAGATTGATGGTGCGGCAGATCAAGATCCACACTGCACACGACCTTCAAATCGCCGTAGAAAACAACATGCAGAAGGTCAACATGGAGTCGCCGCTCATGAAAGGCTTCCCGCTCAACGACTTCCCAGAGAATTACATCTTCAAGAAGTCAGGCATCGCCATTACGTATCGGAATCCAATTATTGGAAAGATGAGAGCGATGATGAAGTCTGTAGTTCATAAATTTTGTGACGAGACGTTGAAGCTCGTGAGGAAGAATATCAAGAAGAGGTTGGCGGAGATCACTGAAGAAACGATATTAGAGGACCTTGGAGAAGAAGAGGCCCCGCTCCTAAACGAGCTTCTGGATTCAATAAATGAAAGACTGGAGCTAAGGAATGTTGTCCGACACTACAAGACAGCATTATCCTTCTACGCCCAACAAGGATAAACGGAGCCGAAAAGAAAACAATCACAAAGGGGGGGATGAAGAAACGTACAAATTGTGCTTTGTTAATTAGTTACCTTGTAATTAGGGGCGTAGCTCGTATTTTTGTTAGTGTAGGACTAGTTTGTAAATATACCATGTATAGAGGTATATATGTCATGGACACAACAAAAATCAATTCACATTATAGAGAGAGAAATGCAATCGAAAACTTCCACTCTCTAATCGTTTCTCTCTTCCGATCTTCAAACGTGATATTCGACCGAAGGTAACTTTCGAGAATTCTTATTCGAATATCTAGAATTCATGCTTAGATCGATCGTTAGTTGATTAATTAGGACCTAAGAAAGAAAGTACTTCCATACCTGAGGAGGCTCCCTGTCTTCATCAACCACTTCATGAACACCATTCCCGAGATCGAGGGCCGAGATCCATCCGAAGGATACCAACCACCGAAACTCGGATCTCTCCACTCTTCCAAGACAAAATTCGAGATGGAGGCGATGTCCATTCATGAAGATCAAATCCGGTCGTCATCGCATATCTTCGGGAGAACGCGCTCGAGGAGGTTCATATGGTCCAACATATCCCAGTTGAACCTACCCCGGGAACAAGCCAACCCATCGAACCCAGTCTAGGTCTATGACGGGCAGCATCCCCCGCTCGCAAACAAAATAAAAAATTGAAAGGGGATGCTGTAAGTCGCCGACAGAACGTCACACAAAACAACGTAGTGACCGAACTCCTTCGCCTTTAAGTCCACAAATTACCTGGACCGAGCCCCTAGGTGAAGGAGACAACATTGTCGTCTCTCGGGTAGAAGACGCGACATCTGGACCACATTTTTTATGCACATCGAGTCTAGTGTCCTCACCATCCACATTTTTCACATTTGCTAGGACCGAACGCTGTTCGATGTCTCCTGCCTGGATGCCAGTCAGGGACTAAGCAGAAGTCCCTCAACAGTTAACATTCCTACAGCTATTGCACTGGGTCGCCGAATTGAGCCACTCTCAGTATCGATGCGAACGGTGAGCCTGAGTAGCCCCGGTTTTTCAAGTCATGTGCAAACAGGCGACGTGTCAGTTCAATACTCTGACATCGTGACGACGAACCGCCTTAGTAGCTCCGTCTCGTTAGTTTTCCCATTCGTGACGGAGGCCAGGCTAGAGGAATTTTCCAAGACGCTCGAGGACTCCATAATGACAAGAGTCTACACGGCACTCGATCCTCTGCTCGAGACAAAGGCATGGCCCCTGTCACCTAATTTGAAACTGTTGCATCTCCTCCCTCCGCTCTGCCAACTCACCCATCCGAAACAGGTCCGTGGGATGCTTCGATCGAACAACTCCACGATATCCACTTGGCACGAGTGCAGTCTGCCATATCTTAAATGAGCGGGAGCAAGACATGAAGCTTCGGCTCCTAACCCTGATGTCTTGTCGCAGCACTGCGGAACCATCCAAGAGACCGTGTGACGACCCGGAAGATAAGGGTCATCCCGAGGGGGAGAAGAGACAGAGACAAAGCACGGAGCCCACGACGCAGCAGGTCGCCTCATCCACCACTACCCAAACTACCTAAACCACCCAACCGGAGGCTTCTTCATCTCAAAAAGCAGCTGCCTCCGTATCCCATACTACCACTCCCTCACTAGCCCATATTACCATAGCCACTAGAAGTCTCCTCTTACCTCGACCCGTCATCCGAAAAAGCCTTCCGATGCCTCTTCAACCTTCTATCTCACAAGTTCCTTCTCCAGCAACCGACAAGCCAAGCTTAATCGTCGAAACGCTCTACGACCCACACGACAAGGTGGAGAGTTACATACTTAATGAAGAGTGACTGACTCATCCGGTGACTCCCAGAGTAGCCAAAGGCTTAATGGAAAATGCCTGATTCTTTCTAAAGAAGGCAACCATCAGCCTGGTTCAGATCGAAGAGGAGGAACTCGAGGAAGGAGAAGACTACGAAGCCGAGATTCCAGAACTTCTCGAAATCCTCCAACACAGAGTCATGTAAGAGGACGACCCTCCGTTGAAGTCAAAAGTAGAAGAACAACTAGACTTACCTTGTAGAAACGCCAAGATCGTAGTGCCATACCAAGAAGAGATTCGAAAGAGAATCTGGAGGAAGGAGGATCGGCTCAAGAAGCTCAACGAGTTGGAGCTGCGAGACATGACTCATCTCTTGGAACATAGAGCCAATCCGTACCTGCTCAGCCTCCGTCGAATGCTCATGTTCAACGGAAAAGGAAGCGACGTGTAGGCTCTCCAAAGGGATGAAAAGAAGAGGCCTAAGATCTTTGGGGTAACGGGAGTACAGACGACTCACTTCTGCTCAATATCCTTCCCAATCTACCGAGTTCAGCGAGAGGACGGAACTGTCGAAGAACTGAGTTAAGCAGACCTCTCCTACATTAGAGCGGAAGATATCTATCAAATGGTCGGGAGCTACAGGATGCTTGGTACTCTTCAAAACCCCGTAATCAAGTTGGGCTACAACACCTTAAAGAGGTTTATGCTGCGCCAGATCAATACAATGTATCTCACGATCTTCAGATGGCGCTAGAGAGCAACTTCAAGAAGGTGAATCTCACAAACCCTCTTTCAATTGCCCTGAGGCTCAAAGCTACGATGAAGGCCGCATCTTTGATGGAGAAGATCCCTCCATGGTCTACATCAACTACAAGGGCGAAAAAAGGCTGATGAAGACATCGGAGACCACCATGTTCTGCGATGGAACCCTCTCGATCATACGAGATAAGCTCAGAAGAATCTTGAAGGAATTGAAATAAATAACGGACCAACATTAACCTTGCTTAAGAAAATTAATATCATAAATTATTTATAGCTAATATGAATAACTCTAATGAAAGTGCTTCATCAGTTTTCGAAATAGAAGAGAGCAGGAAGAATTATGTAAGATAATTCGAAATGCGGAGAAGAAGATTAAATTGCTTAAGTTGCTAACCAAAAATTTGATTCAACAGCGAGATAATTTAGCACGGGAGAAACGTTAGGCTTATCGAGAGATTTAATGCTTGAGAGCGGAAAAAGATACTTCTACGGAAGAAATAGTTCTATGCAAATGTAATGAACTTGAGAGGATGAATAATGACATGTCTAGAGATATCATTGCACTTAGACATGCCCTAGATGAAAAAGAGTGCACTGTTGATAGAAATCTAGAAGATAAAAAGAACTAGGTTTTTTATTGAACATTACTAGACATGTTGAGAAAATGGGAATATAATATTCCAGCGTAGAAAAACATGTTACTGGTTCAAAACCAAAGTGTTTTTCTTGTGGTCGAATTGGTCATTACTCTTATAATTATTATTTGAAAACAACTGATAAATCTAAGTATGTTTGGAGACCAAAGAAGGTCCTGAGAACATTCTATTTAAGGCTGGTCAAATTAATTTTCGTGCATCATGCTCTATGACCAGTGATATATCACATGTCAACAGGAGTTACTTTGCTACTAACGTGTTAAGACCCAATAGAAATTGGATACCTCGGAAAAGTAATGATTCCTGCAGGTACAAAGATGACATTCCAACAAGAGGAATAAATGATACCTCGACAACAGGTGTTCCCAGGTGATATCACTAAATTCGAATCGTAAAAGCGTATGCAAGATGATATGCCTCATACGCTGACAACACAAAAGTTGAGATAATTGGTGTTGGCACGGTTGGTAAAATTTATGCATTACTCTTGATGATATCACTAACCAAAATGTCAAGTGTCTAGCAGTTATATCACATGGTTATGGCACAGACAAGAGAGAATGCACATATGAATCTGACATCTCATATAAGCATCAAGGAAACCCCTGGAGCTACTTCATCTTGACCTTTTTGGTCATGTTCAGACAATGTCGTTTCTAGGGATAAATGAGAAAGGTTCACCATCGGGTAAATGAATGGATATTCCTTGGTTACAATCTTCATTCGAAGCTTATCGTGTATATAATATAAGGAAGATGACTTATGAACAATTTATTCATGTAACTATTGATGAGATTCCTAACGTGATGCTACTAATGAGGAAAGTATACATTTGCATCTTGAAGACTTACAGGTATTGATGGAATGAAAGAGGGGATTCCAAAGGAATAAGATGATAATACTACATGTGAAACAATGGAACCAGAAGTTCCAAAGAAACAAAACCATAGAAAACTCAAGCATGCTTCCAGTTATCCAGCTGGTCGGGTCATCATGTATATCACTGCTAGAATCAAATGAGAACATATGCATGCAATCAAAATACAAATTAATCACCAAATGCCTTGTTATTTATTGTGGAACAAAGGAGTATCAATAAAGCTCTTGTCGATAAATCGTGGGTATTTTGCACCTAGCTAGATGAGCTTTGAAAGGTAACCAGGAACCAATCAAGGAAAATTACTGCAAGGAATTGCTAGTGAAATTTTGAGTAGGGTGATTCCAAAGTACTTCTCACTCCCGTGCATCAGACCACCAAATTGATAGCTATGAATCAAGTACGTAATTTGATCAAACGAAGCATCGAGGTATGATTGGAAGTTTGTTTTACCTTGCAGAAAGCAGACCCCCCCTATGGACTCTCACTTAACAGCAGTCAAGCGGACACATAGGTCTATAAAATGTACTATTAATTTTTGTGTGTGGTATTCTAATACTAATGAAATTCGTTGGCTGTAGGAAAAATAAGAAGACACTACTGCTACATGTCAGTTACCTGGGAATTCCCTGGTAACTTGGTCTAGAAGAAAGCATAACATTGTCGCCCTCTCCACCACTAGCGCCATAAGTACTGCTAAGAATCCAAAGCATCACTCTCGTACTAAGCACATCGAGGTTAAACACCACTTTATACGAGATTATGCTTAGAAAGGGAATATCAACGTGGAATATGTTGGAACAAATGATCATCTTGTTGATATCATCACGAACCCTCTAATTGAGACGAGATTCTGCGATATCCGTGATCGACTGAGTGTCACCGATCTAACTAAGGTTGGATAACTTTCCAAGTTCATCGAGCTATTCTAAAATCTTAAGATTTCGAGTCTAGTTGTATTTTTGGTAGAAATTCGTAGATCACATCTGTATTTCAGCTCTTAGAATATATTAGGAAAACAATATCTCTATGATTTTCTTTAAATATCTTTCGATAAACCTCCTTTCATATATGAGATCATGTAAAATTATTCTAATATTTCTGATTCATTGGTTTACATTTCATTTTCATTTTTGAAATTCAAATTTTGAAATTTGATATCATCCATATCTCTTCCTTGTATAAGCCATCGATTTTTATAACTTTCTATGTGATAACCTCTATTCGCCTCACTTCATCTTTATCTTAAAAGTTTATCTTCAAACTTCTCCATCATTGAAAATGGTGAAACCCGCTGGAACCAAAGGCTGCAGCGGTGGCTTCGACTTCGCATGTTTCTGTGCTCATCCGCAACGCGAACGGCATTAAATCTGCTTTCGATCGGTTACCATTAGCATCGTCCGTTGATCTCCGTAAGAAGGGAGAAGTCTACTTGTGCTTGCGTCGCCAACAAATCCAATAGTCCAACAGGTACTTTATTTTCGAGGGAAATTTTTTTTCAAATGACTCCTCTATCCCTCTCTCTCGATTTATGTTTTATATGTGAAAAGACATTAGAATTGTGCTTTGTTATTGTGTTATCCTTGTAATTAGGGGCATAATTAGTAGTTTATATAGTGTAGGACTAAATAGTAAATATACCATGTATATAGGTATAAATACAATGTACACTATTGAAAAATAACAATGAAGTTCATTTTTCGGAAAAATCAATAGCATTGAATTCACATTCTAAGAGAGAGAAAAGCAATCGAAAAACACTCTCTCTCAAGATCTTCAAAGAAGATATTTGACCGAATGTAATTTGTAAGATTAATTATTCGAATATCTAGAATTCATGCTTAGATTGATCGTTAGTTGATAGATAAAGACCTAACAATTGGTATCAGAGCAGATCGTGATCGCTTTTGGATTGAATTCGTGATTATAAGATCAAAATAAATTTTCTAGAGTTTTCGATCGAAAACTCACGTGAAATAGATTTTGATCAATGTGCTTAATGTTTGCGAATTTTGTTCATGATCTTGCTGATTAAGTGATAGATTATATGTTAGGAATGATTTACGTACTGATTTCAATCGCTTAGAACGTCATATTAATTAAGATTTTTTATTTAGATCGATATTTGAGTTTGCGAGTAAGTTTTGATTCCGAATTGATTTTCTTCATGATCAATATATTTTGCTGTAAAACGTATTTAATCTTGTGTTTGTTCAAATTCAGAACTAAGAAACGAGTAATTATCCAGAATTTCAGCTCCTAACTTGAACCTTTTGGTTGAATCTGGATTTTTCACTGTTACATTGAACTTGAAGGATGTTCTTCGATCGAAAAACTTGGCTCGAAAATTATTTTTCGAATAAGTTTGCAGCCGAGAAATTTTTCGATGACAAACACTGTTTCGTGCGTTTTACTCAAATATAAGACTCGAAAAACATTATTTTCGATAATTAGTTTTTCGATCCATATATAGATATCTTTTTTCGAGCGTAATAAAGCGTATTTTTTTTACGGATAATGTTTTCGCTAAATAAATATCTAATTTTGACACGAAAAACTTGTAATATTAAAACAAGTTTTCCGATCAGAAGATCATTTAAATTGTCAAGTCAAAATTTAGCGAAAACATATTTTGATCGAATAATTCACACTCGAAAAACATTTAGTCAACAATTTGAGTCAAACTTCACGAAAAAAATTTCGATCACTTTTAAGTTTTCGATTACAAATTTTTTTCGATAAAGGTTTTTGCGATCAACAATTATTCGACAAACTATTTTTCCACAGCATATTTACTCTGCAAAACTCTTACGTTCCAAAAATAATTTTCGATAAATACAATGAAAAACATATACAATCGAAAATCTTTTTCGATTATAGGTTTGAATTTTTTTTTTATCGAAAACTTTATTGCTCGAAAAAATTTTGATTACTGTTCAAACACACACACATTTTACACTATTTTGAAAGAAATAAAAATTCGAAAATTTCAAAACTTACGAAAAATATTTGTCTCCGAATTATCTTCTACGATACTCATAATTTTCGATCTAAAAATCAAAATTCTTTAACAAAATTTTGAAGTATCAATTATCATATCAAATATTTTTCGAAATCAAAACAATTTCTCTTTAACAACCAAAAATAGGTACGAAAGGGAAATTGCTTAAAATACGTAACAAACATTACTAACGAAGTTTGTCACTTGTGAAGCACTTTTACCATTTTGATTCCAAACTTTCATGAAGATCCTACCAATCAACTACAAATGGATAAAGCACTCACTCGGAAACGACGTCCGCCCTCCAATTCTACGAAGAGACGTCCGCCCTCCAATTCTATGGAGAAGCCGATTCATGAACTTCTTGGAAACAAAAGAGCAAGCTACAAATTTGATAGCTTCTCTTCAAGAAGGTCCCGCTCAATTTTGGCTCATCTAAGAAGGCGATGCCACCAATAATCCTCCCATTCTCGCCTCTAGAAGACTCAAAATTCCTAGTGAATACACCGAGGGGGAGCGATTAAGAGCAAAAGCGGATTTAGGAGCCAAAACTTTCCTAATGCAAGGAATTCCTAACAACATCTATATGCAAATTGATAGTCTATCTAGTACAAAAGCTATGTGGGATGAACTCCACAAAATGATGCAAAGAACCGAAGTCGGAGTCAAAGCCAAGAAAGCCAATATTCTCACGGCATATGACTCATTCAAAGCAAAGTCAGAGGAAAACGTTTATGAACTCTATCAACGTTATCTAACTCTTCTCAACGAGATGAGGAAGATAGAAATTTACAAGACCAACATGGAGGTCAATATCCGATTTCTCTCTTCTCTTCAACCGGAGTGGAAGAAAATATCCATGCAAATCCGTCAAAACAAGGACTTAGGCGACATGGATATCCACGACGTCTTTGATAATCTCGCTCAACACGAAGAAGATATAAGCGAGATACAAAAAGAACTTAAGCGCAAGCAGATCGAAGACTCTATAGCTCTAGTCTCTGAAAGAAAAACAAGTCGATCTCGCAAGGATAAAAGCATCAAGTTGCCAAGTTCTTCAGAAGATGAAGATGATTCCGAATCGGACTCTGAGCCAGACATGAAGGAGTTCAAGAAACAATTGGCTCTCATTACTAAGATGATGAGCAAAAAGTTTTATAAAAAGAAATCCTCCTCTTCGGCAAATAGACTTTGGACATTAATCTCTAGGCACAAGGAAAGACCGGCCGAGTCATCAGAATCTAAAAACGCCAAAGAACCACAAAAGTGCTATGATTGTGGTAAGATATGGCACTTCGCCAGAGAATGCAAACTTCCCAAGAAAAAGTATGCCAACTACTACTCCAAAAAATTCCAACTAACTAAACAAAAAGAGGCTGGAGTAGCATTGATGGCAGAACAAGAGCATTGGCTCGAAGAAACCACAGATTCTGAAGACGAAAATCTTGCTCTAATGGCGTACCTTAACGACGCCTCAAACGATAATTCATCAAGGAGGTCAGATGAAGAAGAAAAAGCATCCACATCATCACAAGAGGTAACGATGCCTAACTCTACATTATTAAACATGTTAGAATATCTACAAATTAAGTATTTCAACATGAAGAATGAGCGGAAGAGCAAAAAGGAATTAGGAGAAAGACTAGCCCTTAGTGAAAATAATTTTCAAAAGCAATTAGATAGAACTATTCACTTAGATATTCTCTTATCTAATGCTAAACAAACCATAACTAGTCTTGAATCTAGGATAGTTACCTCCAAGATAAAAATAAATGACCTTAGTAAGACTCTTACCGATTGTCATAGAGATTTAGAAATTTCTAGAAATAATTTTAAGGAAATCTCTGACGAACGTAAGAAGCTTTACTCTAGGATTAAAACTTTAGACGATCTTCTTACAAAAAGGGGACAAATGGATCAAACTATATTTCTAAATCAACCTCTTGATATAGAATTTTATAATCCTAAAGAAGGCTTAGGTTTTAACAACCCTGTAACTTGAAAAAGGTCAATGTCAAACAATTATATGATATCAAGTATATGGAATTAGGATTAACTTCTCTAATGGCCTTTACTAACTCTTCTGAAATAAATGCGTTAGAAGAATCTAAACGAAAAGTCACTAATAAGACTGATATCCCCTTTGACTACACCGAATTAAATAATAGTTACAAGACACGGGAAATTAACCTGTCTAGTGACTATAATTCAATATATCATTTAGAAGATTTTCCTAAAGTTCAGGAAGAAAATTCTGATTATTTTAGAAATTCTACTTTATGTTATATACCTGCTATTATTAAGAAAATAGCTGATTTAAACACTTCCTTAGAAACAGAAAGAGAGAATTTCAAAGCTGAAAAGGATGAACTTTTATTGGAGATTTCTAATCTCAAAACATCCTCAATTTTAAAATCATGTCCTGATTTTACTTTAAAAGAAAAATCATTAAATAAGGACATGATCAAATCTAAGACAACACCTCCCATTAGTTAAAATATTTTAAAAGAAGATAAATCTTCTTTAAAAACCGTAAAGGGAGGAAAAGAGTCCTTAAATGCTTCAAAAAGGAAAAAGATTTTTTCTAACTCTTTTTCTACTCCATCCACATGTAGAGTAGAAAAAGAGGTGAAGCATGCAAAGGAAAGAGTGCATATGATAGAATTTAAAAAGAAAAGTGATAGAAAAGATTTATTTCCAAAATTTTCTTCTGTATCAAAAACTATGGACACACGTAAGAAGACAGTCGTTTCTACTTTTAATATTGTTGCTTCCACATGTGAGTTAAACACCTATAGATTTTGGAAGCATAAATTTTGAAATCGGCGCTACTTCTAAAAAATTAAACCATCATTCTAAGACAAATGCAAATCATAAGTTTCGAAGGAAACAAGATCCAGCTATAAAGAAAACTTATAGCTCGATACTTTCTTATCCTCATTTAAGGTATCCGGTCAAAGTACACTCAGCCAAAAACCTTAAGAGACTAGCTAGAAAAAAAGATTATCTCACGCACTAAGACTAATAAGACATTTGTCCACGCTGAAATTAACCTCCCATGTAAGGTTCAACCTCAATGGGTTCCCAAGACACCATCTAGGCCAACGCAAGCCCAAAAGGCCAAATTGCCTAAAGAGGTACCACTTAAACCAACTAATACCAAGTTGGTTTGGGTACCTACAAGCATAAATGGTTTAGGAACAAAAAATGAACAAATCTTACCTACCAAATCTGCTTATCCGAGAGGACCCATTACTAAGTGCGTATCTAAGTCTCTTTATAATTTTTATGCAGATCTATCATTTGTGGTATTTAGATTCTGGTTGCTCCACACACATGATGGGAAATCAAGAATTGTTGAGCAACTACCAAGACCGTTGTAACGGAAAAGTCAGATTTGGCAACAACGACTCAGCTCCAATACTTGGCTTTGGAGATATTCTACTGCAAAATCTGACGATTAAAGATGTCTCTTACGTCCAAGTTCTTAAACACAATCTGTTTAGCATATGACAATTCTGTGACAAAGGATTTCAAGTGGTGTTTCTACCTGATAAGTCCAGAATATTAAATAGTCAGGATCCAGAACTTCTAACAGGATCTCGAAGATCTAATCTTTACAACATCAATCAGACAACAATTCGACCTTCGACAGCTGTTTGCCTCATATCACAGACAACAATCAAGAGGAACAGCTTATGGCATCAACGTTTGTCTCATCTAAACCTCAAAGCTCTTCACAAACTCTCTATCAACAAGTTGGTACACGGACTACCAACTATTTCCATACATAAAGAGCATAATTGTTCGGCTTGTCAAATGGGTAAAATGAAGCGAGCATCACACAAACTCAAGCAAATTGCTTCTACATCTCGACCCTTAGAATTAATTCACATGGACCTCTGTGGACCAATGCGTACACAAAGTATCAACGGTCGGAAATACGTGTTAGTAATTGTCGATGATTATTCTCGCTACACATGGACAATATATCTCCGGACAAAAGATGAGATTGGAGACTTGATAATCAGCTTTGTGAATACGACTCAGGATCTCCTGCAAAAGAAAATCCAAGTAATCCGGTCTGATAACGGAACTGAATTCAAGAATCAACGCCTCAGTAATTACTATCAGTCACTTGGAATTATTCAACAATTCTCAGCCGCTAAAACGCCTCAACAAAATGGCGTCGTGGAACGAAAGAACCAGACTCTAGTTGAAGTTGCAAGAACAATGTTGATCCATTCCGGTCTCCCTCACTTTCTATGGGTTGAAGCAGTGAGTACCGCATGCTTTGAAAAGACGCCGTATGAGATAATAAATCAAAGGATTCCAAATATCTCGTTCTTCAAAGTATTCGGGTGTAAATGCTTTGTGGCCAACGATAGGGGGCATCGAAGCAAGTTCGACCCTAAAGCATTTGAAGCCGTCTTCTAGGATATTCATCCACTTCTAAATCATACCGAGTCTATATCAACTCTTCGCGTACTATCTTGGAAAGCTACAATGTCACTTTTCAAGAAGTGACCGAATTGGCTTCTGAACAAAACAGGTCAGAACGCGAGCTTATAGGCGTGTTGGCACATAGTCAACAACTTTCGACAACTTCTACCTCAAAGTCAAGAGAAGCAATTCCCGCTGACCTAGAAGATTTGGACTTTCTATTTGAACATTTTTATCGGAACGAGTCTCAAATGCCTACTTCGTCTCATTTTATACCAACCAGTGCTCCTTCTCCCTCAACGGAAGAAATTCAAATTGAGACTCCTAATCCTCAAACTCCGACAAATGTTACGGATTCTCCTAATTCTGCATCTTCAACTAGTGCTGCAGCTTCTACAAATACAGATGAGGAAATTCATTCCAATTCAACCTCATCCCAACTACGAATGATCAGCCCATCAATTCAGGATGTCTCGATCTACAAACCAAGGAAGGATCTACTTCGGTTATTCCTCATGAACGCAAATGGACTCGAGCTCATCCTATTAACCAAATCATCGGTGATCCTTCAAGTGGAGTACGCACTAGGACGTCTACCCAAAGCGGCTTATTCACATGCTTCTTAAGCCAAAACGAACCAATTAATGTAGCCAAAGCTCTTAAAGACCCGGATTGGGTAATCGCAATGCAAGATGAACTCAAACAATTCGAGCATCTACGAGTTTGGACATTAGTTCCTCGACCGCAAGGCAAAACCCTAATTGGAACTAAATATGTTTCAAGAATCAGAAGAACGAGAACGGTGAAGTAATCAGGAATAAAGCACGACTCATAGCCAAGGGGTACAATCAACAAGAAGTAATTGACTACGACGAGACGTATGCTCCGGTTGCACGTATCGAAGCAATTCGAATATTTCTAGCATACGCGGCTCATAAAGAATTCAATGTCTATCAAATGGATGTTAAAACCGCCTTTCTCAACAGTGTGTTAAAAGAAGAAGTCTACGTCGCTCAACCCGACAGGTTCGTGCACGAGAATCATCCCGATCATGTCTATCGATTGGCCAAAGCTCTCTATGGACTAAAATAAGCGTCTCGTGCTTGGTATGATGTCCTAAGCTAATTTTTAGTCAAGTCCAACTTCATAAGAGGCATCATCGATACGACACTTTTCATCAAAAGACAAGGCAAAGATCTGATGATCGTTCAAGTTTACGTTGATGACATCATCTTCGGCTCGACGAATGAACGTCTCTGTCAGAAATTTGGTGAACTCATGAAGACAAAATTCGAGATGAGCTTAATGGGAGAACTCCAATTCTTTCTTGAACTACAAGTAAAGCAACTCGAAAATGGAATCTTCATCAGTCAAACCAAATATATCCAAGATATTCTTAAGAGATTTAATCAAGACAAGAGCACACCGATGAATACTCCCATATCAACAAACTGCAAATTGGATGTTGATCTTTCTGGCAAGGCAGTCAACATCACAACCTATTGGAGCATTATCGGATCTCTTCTTTACTTGACGTCCAGCCGACCCGACATCATGTTCGCCACGTGTCTCTGTGCTCGTTATCAAGCTGACCTAAAGGAGTCCCACACGCATGCAGTTAAGCTAATTCTACGCTATTTCAAAGGAACACCCAGCTTAGGGCTATGGTATCCAAAACATACTGATTTTAGATTAATTGGCTATACTGACGCTGATTATGCAGGTTGTTGAATTGACAGAAAAAGCACGTCTGACGGAGCACAAGTTGGTCTGCTGGTCCTCACAGAAACAAAATTGTGTGAGAACATCGACGGCCGAGGCGGAATACGTCACGGCTGCCAGCTGTTGCTCGCAAATTTTATGAATGCGGACACAACTACGCGATTACGGGTTTGATTTTAATAACATTCCCATTTACATTGATTCTCAAAGTGCTATAGCCATTACTTGCAATCATGTTCATCATTCACGCACGAAACACATAGATATTCGTTATCATTTTATAAAAGATCATGTAGAAAAAGGCACTATAGATATCTATTTTTTAAAAACAGAGCTTCAACTTGCCGATTTATTCACTAAGGCATTGGATGAAAAACGATTCCAATTCCTTATTGCTAAGTTAGGCATGTTGAATCTGAATCTTACTTCAAAAGTGTTTTACATGCTCCATTATACTTCTATGTGATATTCTATGTGCTTTTTGATATTCTTTGATTATCTTGCGTGACTCTATCATAAATTTTCATAGTATATAAAAATAATAATGATAAAAAAAATGGGGGATGACGATAATTTTGTCTATTTTGAATTACTCACAAAAATATTTCTCCGATATATATGCTTAGTTCTTTGTCTAAAAATTCACGTCACATTCTTTTATTCAAAGAGCTTCGTTTGTTTTACTATACACAAAGTCACATCATATATGTGAGAATTTGAACCTGAAATAATTTTTTCTTGAGTGTGTCACACTTCAAATGACTATTATTTGGTTTGTACTTCGTAGCTTCATTATTACTTGTGTGACTATTTCGTCATGAAAATTATAAGGGCGTATTAGGAAATTCCTCACTAAGGAGTCCCACATGCACGCGGTCAAGCGAATTCTACGCTATCTCTAAAGAACTCCCAACTTAGGGTTATGGTATCCTAAAACCACTGATTTTAGATTAATTGGCTATACTGACGCTGATTATGCAGGTTGTCGAATGGACACAAAAAGCACGTATGACAAAGCACAATTTCTAGGCGATAAGTTAACGTCAAAGAAGCAAAATTGCGTGTCAACGTCGACGGCTGCCAGCTGTTGCTCACAAGTTCTATGGATGCAGACGCAACTACGCGACAACGGGTTTGAATTTAATAACATTCCCATTTACAGTGATTCTCAAAGTGCTATTGCCATTACTTGCATTCATGTTCATCACTCACGCACAAAACACAGATATTCGCTATCATTTTATAAAACTTAATGTAGAAAAAGGCACTATAGATATGTATTTTGTAAAAACGGAGCTTCAACTTGCCGACTTATTCACTAAGGCATTTGATGAAAAACGATTCCAATTCCTTATTGCTAAGTTAGGCATGTTGAATCTCAATCTTACTTGAAAAGTGTTTTACATGCTCTATTATGCTTCTATGTGATATTCTATGTGCTTCTTGATATTCTTTGATTATATCCCAAATTGTTTTTACAAAGAAAAATAAAAATAAAATAGTATATAAATATAACAATAATAATAATAAAAAATTGGGGATGACGATAATTTTGTCTATTTTGAAAAACTCACAAAAATATTTCTTTGATATATGATTAATTACTTTGTCTAAAAATTCATGTGACTTTCTCTTATTCAAAGAGCCTAGTTTGTTTCACTAGACAAAAAACCACATCATATATGTGAGAATTTGAGCCTAAAATTTTTCATGTTTTTTAGTGTGTCACACTTCAAATGACTATCTTTTGGTTTGTACTTCATAGCTTCATTCTTGCTTTTGTGTTAGTTTGTCATGAAAATGATAAGGGCAACTTAGGAAATTCCTCACTATGCCCAGATTATAAATCCTTTTTTTATACCTCTAGATATCCACTTTGAGCCTTCTCCGACATTCTTTTTCTTATGAAACCCGATCAAGCCTTCAACATTATTTCCAAAGCTTCGGGGTTGCTCAACCAAGAAAAAGATGGGGAGAAAAAGAGATACAAGTCTCAATCATTATAGGAGAGAAACATGGATCTCGCCGTGAACTTCTCCTAGATAATCTCGTATACTCCTAGAAGAGAAGCACCTCGAAGTGAACTTCTCCAACGATAATCTAGATCTTATAAATAGAGAAAACGAGAAGAGCACGGCCTTGGGTTCGAATTCCATAACAGTGGAACCTTCGAAAGGAACACGGTCTCAACCCAAAAAGAAGTTCTAATCTCTCAAAGTTTTGTAAAGAAGACGAGACTCATCTCTCAAAGTTCTAATTTCAAAAAGGGCTCCTGGAATTTATGAATTTGTTTAAGCTCACTTATCGCAAAATTACCCTACCCTTTTAGCCAGAGCCTAAAAATAATCCCTTCAAAGTCCATTTGATTCAAAATGATGAATTTTCACTTGGTAAGTTGATTAAATATGTCACGATAACAAAAAAAATTGATATAATTTTATCGTGATGATATGAGTGATATATCTACCAAATATTTCCATGATAAAAATAAATTGAGTGCTATGAGCGAAACTTGCAAGAGTTGTCAAAATGATTCATACTAAGATCTTAGAATATTAGTTTAGTTACATGATTTGACGGCAAATTATTATTTTATATGTCATGAGAAATTTTTGCTTGTTAATGTTCAAAATGTCCCATCTGACCCAAAAACAAAAATATTTTTGAAATTTCTTTTGGAAGTATTGTTTCACACATTTTAAATGCATTAGTACATGCATTCATTCAGAATTGATAAAATGCGAATTTTAAAAAAAAAATTAATGAATCTATGCTGAATTGCTTAAAATGCGTTACTTGTACTTTAAATAGTAAATTTAAGTACTAAATATGTGCTTAGATGACGAAAAGTTCAAACATGCAATTGTTGTGGGGGAGTTTTACATGAGAATTTGTTCTTATCTCCTATATGATTTACTTGTAAAATATGACTTCTAATATTTTTTTTCTAAGCATCACAGAACATTTCGAGGTCATTCGAGGAGTCAAATGTTGAATTTCATCAACATTAGGAGATAATTTCATTTCTTTCAAAAATACAGGGAGCATTATGCAATTTACTTTTGGGTTAATTCATAAAAGATTAAGTTTTTGGTTTTATCAGACCTGAATTTTAACGAAAGCCCAAAATATATTTTTTCGGCCCAACATATTTTTACCTTACCCGATCGTAAAGTATTAATATCACTTTATCGATCGAAAAACTCACTCACACGCAACTCATTTCACTCGAAAAACTTTTCGACTTCCGAAAACCAACTTCGAACTCCCATTGGCGATTTCCACAAAACATCTCAATATTCATATATTTTTCGTATAACTCGTCGATTTCGAAGGTAGAAACACGTTTCGATCACTTTCCGGTCAGAAACGAACGATTCGCAAACATTTTCTGAAAAATATTTGCATAGATGTCATTTTGATATTTTTTCGACAAAAAACATTTTTAAACTCCAAATCATCGTGTTTAAACTCGACTATTTGGGTGAAAATCATGATTATTGGATTCACAACTGTTTTCTGAACGTTCCGAACCCATATTAACTCAAGATTTACCCAGAAATCGAAATTTACGTGTTACGCGTTTACTGTTTGATTTGAAAATTTTTCGATCGAAAAAGTTTTTATCGCAAACAGTGTCGTCGAAAACCTTTTGTTTTATTCGATTGCAAAACTCAATGTCGAAAACCTTTTGTTTTCGATATATTTTAATTCGATAGCAAAACTAAGTGGCGAAAACTTTATGTTTTTCGATATTCTTTTATTTGATCGCAAAACTACGCGGCGAAAAACTTAAGTTTTTCGACAACTTTTTATTCGATCGAAAAATTACTCAGCGAAAAACTATTGTTTTCGATAACATTTTATTCGATCGTAAAAGTCATCGGCGGAAAACTTGAGTTATTTGACACATTTTTATTCGATTGCAAATTTAACAATCGAATAAATTGTCATTCGAATAAAAACACGCTGAAAAAGACATAGAAAATTTTTCGTGTTTTTCACCAAGACTTATAAAATTTTCGATCGCAAAAGTTAATGATCGAATAAATTTCCGATCAAATAAAATTACGCTTACGAAAATTAGTAAACTTTTCATTTTTTTTACCAAGTCTTCCGCAAATAAACCTTAACACTTATGTAATTTTCCATCTATTCACATATGTAATTTTCCATCTAATGAATTTTATTTCATTCATTACAGAAATGGCAACTCCAAACTACCCAAACATCTACCCTTCTGGAAGTTACATGCCAGTCCACGACAACAATTACCAGCTGGACCTTGCTACATTTCGGTGTCCGGATGAAGTTATCATCTCCATCCTCAAAGGACACCCTCTATGGCCAGCTTTGACCATGACGTCCACCGTACCAATGGTCTATCTCCAGCAATTCTGGGAAAGTATGGAGAGTCTTGTCAATGGCGATAGCGTGAATACATGACGAAGATCAGTACAAGACATGTCGCCCTGACCAAAAATCTGATGGCCATGGTGCTCGAACTCCCACACTACGACAACTATGATCAACTTCCAACGGACGCGGAGATCGTGGAAGATATGCTCCGGATGGGATACAAACCCCCGCTGACCAAACTGGCGAATTTTCAAAACAGCAGGATCCCACATCCATTGAGGACCTTGTTCGGCATAATCAATAAATGCCTCTCCCCAAAACACTCCGGCTTCGATAAGGCTGTAATACCCGTAAAATTAATACGGGAATAATGCGCAATTAGCGTGAAAATTATTCTGTAAGTTTCGGAAAATTATGAAGTTAATTTTCGGACAAAGCGAATTTTCGGGAAATTGAACTGAAAATAAGAAAAATACTCTTTGAGTAAAATAAATAGATATGGGCCCAAATTAATTTAAAGTAGGCCCAATAAGAGATTTCCTTAAGAGAAAGGAAACGTAACTTTCCTTTTAAAGGTTTATCTCAAAAGGTGATAAGGACAAACGAAAATATCAAACGAAAGAAAACAAACGAAGAAAAGCAGAGAAGAACTAAGCAATTTCGGCTAACTTGGAAGTGAGGTAGGTGGTTTTTAACCCCTACAAACTGTTTTTAAGTTTGATTTATTTAGTTTAACGAATTTGGATGAAAGGTCATCCGAATTCATGAATTTCGGGAGCTTTGAATGATTATGTGTTGTATTTGCTGTGTTGAGATGTTAAGTTTGAGCTCAATATATGAGTTCTATGAATTCTTACATGTTTATGTGAAATCTGGAACGGATTCATGTGATGAAGTTCTGGAAAATATGAATTTCGATGAGATGAAGAAAGTTTCAGCTCATGAGAAATTCGCGGGTTGAAAAGAATTCGCGGGCCAAAAAGGTTCGTGAAGTGTGAGAGAGGAAAGAAAATCGCGGGCTGCGATAAAATTCGCGGGCCGAAAGATTTGTAAAGATGTGAGTGAGAAAAGAAGGTCGCGGGCCAAATTTTAAATTTCGCCAAATTTAAAAGGTTGAAATTCGGGCAGATTTTCGATAGTTCGCCGAAGTTTAGTTCGCGAATTATATTCGGGTCGCGAAAAGTTCTTCGCGGACTCAAATGGATTTTTTTTGTGTGAGTAAATGGGTTTTTCGCGGGTCAGAATTAATTTCGCGGGTCGACCACAGGGTGATTCCTGTGAGAGAAGTAGCGGGTCGGACTAAAGTTTCGCGGGTCAACTTGAATTTCGCGGGGTGATTCCTGTGAGTGAATTTCGGGTGACACGCGAACTAAATCAGACTTCGCAAATTCGATCAAATGACGCGCGAAATCCAAATTCGGGCAATACCGCTAACACTGTGAAGAGTCCCGAATTTTGACTCCAAATGTCGGGTTGACCATATGCTTTTAAGTCTGAAGTTGACCGAACTTCACGATTCGACCAGTCTAATTATTTTTGGACTTTTGTCTTAAATTAGGCCCAAATATTCAAGTAAAATTATTTTAAGTTCATTTTATCTTTAAATCAAAGTATATTCATACTTTGACTAGAATTTTCGGGTCAACCCTTATTTTAAGATACGAGAGTATTTTGGGGTATTATTTGTAAGAAATAATACGTGATATATGTGACGAATGTGATATGCATTTCACGACATGCATAAGAGAGGTGAAGGTACCGTAATGATACGGTGACACGATATTGTGTCGAATGTGAGAAGGGTAGAGTTGCCGATTTTGGCAGTCAGGTTCAGACTCGATTATGCACTTGGTGGGAGAGGGGGTTTGCGACACCCATCTACTCGGGATTGAGCCACCCGAGGTGTAAACCACCGGATATTATTTGGCTCAGGGACGGCAGACAGATGTGAGATTCCTGTCTACCCGAACTTGTGGTATAACATTCGGGGAAAAAGCCGTCGGGTTGAGATTGTGTGCGGAAGGAGCGACCCGGCGCGGCCGGTGTGGGCTACCGCATGGTTGATGGTGTACTTTGCCATTGCGCGCGTGGGTGCCGAGTCTGACCTAGGGCCCTGTTGAGAATTGAGAATTGATAGATGAGATTTGTCGAGTGTGCATTATATTATATTGTGAGGAACCGGGATTGGGTGGAGTGCACGCACGTATTGCATGTTATGTAATCACCTACTGGGCAATAGCTCAGGGTTCTATCCTATTTTTGTTTGTAGGTAAGAATGAACCCGACACCGACTAGTGTCAGGGTTGAGATTCATGGCGAGCTGGCGGCGGTGACTCCACGGACTTTTGAGGGTGGCGCAGTACATGGGACGCGACCTGTGGAGTGGCATAGTGTTTGATATTGGGTTTGAAATTTTGGGGCTTCGGCCCAAAGTATTAATAGTAGATATTTTTGTAAACCCGATATAATACTATGTAGGTTAATTAAATTAAAGAAAGAAAATTTTATCGGGTCTTCCGCGTGTTCTGTTGCGGGGAAATCCGCCAATTAACTTAATTAGGAAGTAGGGTCGCCACAAAGGCCAACGGGAATATCCTTTGCATCTTCCATGGAGTGGTTTTCTAAAAGAAATACGACGTGGCTCAGCTGATATGGAATGATCTAGCGGACCATATACGTCAAAGGGAGACCAAGTCGAAGGCCAAAGACCTCCCATACGTACGGTGGTTCCCGGTGCTGATCTCACACTTTATGGACGTTCATCCAGAGATCCCGAGACTACCACCAGTTGGAGGATACATTCCACCTCGCCTTTGCTTCTTTCACAACCCGAAGGCAGCCGACCTAGCGCTCCAACCGATGCTGATCTAATTGGATCTAGCTGATCCAACGGACGAGGCCTACCAAGACTACTGTCAAAATAACTCCATCACGGAGGAGATTGTACGGTCCTTGGATCAAGCTCCGGTGCCTTCTCAAAGGGAATCTCTAGTGGCAATAACCGAGCCCGAAGCCACGGCTCAGGAGACAGAGACACCGACCGTCAAGCCCGAAGGTGTTCCTCACGATGTATCTCCTGAGACCACAGATTCGGATGAAGAATACAGACTTCAAAGAAGGGGCTCTCTCCGACAGCAAATCTCGGCCCCGTCTGTGTCCCCTTTAGTACTACCGGCTTCGGTGACAACTCCTCCACCACCAACGGAACAACCAACCGTACAGATTCAACCAGAATCTGTCTCAACACCCATAGAGGTGGTACCTACCGTATCATCTCAACGATTAGATGGAAGCCCTATTGGACCCCCGATATCTTCGGAGCAAACAATAGGACAACCTATTGAAGTGGTGACTTTAGGGTTGTTAACAGATGTCCCCGGACGTTCCGAAATCTCAAGACCTATTCAAAGCGGCACACCGGAACCCTTTTCCGATGTTGTGACAATGGAGTGCCTCCCTGGCCCCACTCCACCGATGATTGTGACAAGAAGCACTCTCCACAGCCATTTTTTCTCTCGAAGATCGCCTGATGGACAGACTGCTCCAGGCCATTGAGACCACCCGAAGGGATATCGGGAAAGCACCGGTCTCCGAGGCCGCTCCGTCAGAAGCTCAAACAACTCCCGTCTCCTCACCACCTCTTACCACCACCATACACACCCCTATCCAACCCACCCTCACCACTCCAACTCCATCACCTTCACTCATCAACCCCTATACCATCCCGATCACCCAGCTTCATGACATTCTCATCTCCCGATTCCTCGCCTTAGAGAGCAGGACCCCCGCTGAGGAGAGTCTCTACAAAAGACTGATAGATGAACCCGAGCCGCCCGCTCAAACAAGGTGCAGAGAAGAAAGCTCCCGCACTAAAAGAAGACATGATGATCCAGATCGTCATGAGGGGGAGAAAAGGCAAAGAACCACATTAAGCGGCCGTGGTGTGAGTCAAGAGCAAATAACAAAGAGTCAAGAAGCTGGAGGATCATCATCAAATCCACAAACCACACAACTCACACCTCCCCAACAAACAACAACATCTCCCACCATATCCCACACACTACCTCCCTCTCCTACAAATCCAAATCCAATCCCGACCTCTAACCTCCTCCAAGCCCAACAAGAAGCAGTCGTCTACGATCCACATCTGATCGTAGATGATTATATTTTAAACGAGAAGTGGATGACGCAATGGGAACCAGAGGAAGCTGCTC
Organism: Linderniella brevidens; assembly: GCA_004919715.1. Lineage (NCBI taxonomy): Eukaryota > Viridiplantae > Streptophyta > Magnoliopsida > Lamiales > Linderniaceae > Linderniella > Linderniella brevidens. The sequence goes on from SWDC01000148.1 coordinate 14,307,618, forward strand.
AAGCTCGACTCTCCAACGTCAGATACTTCTTACAACAAGCTTCGGTGGACTTAGTGCTGCTTGAAGATGAACAACTTCAAGAAGGCGAGAACTACAATTCTGCTCTTCAAGAGCTACCAAAAATGGTCAGGCACAGAGTCGACTCTCCTCCCCGCTTATCAAAAGGGACAGTCATAGTCGAGACGCCGTGGGAGAATATCAGAATTGAAGTCCCGTTCATTGAAGATGTTAGAAAGTAGATATGGAGGGCTCCTAACCGGATAAAGAAGCTCAACGAACTAAACCTACGGGGTATATCACATTGGAAAGATAGGAAGAAAATGGAGCACATCTTCATGCTCAACTATCTTGGTCCAGATCAAAGTGGCATCCCAACGGATCAACGGAAGAAAAACATCAGGGATAAGCCACCGATCCTCCATCTTGTGTGGGTTTTACATTCGATAGGAAGCTTCTTTACCCCAATCTACCACATTGAGCGAACGGACAACAACCGCACTCGAGAAGAGATAGATGAGAGCTATCTCCCCTTCCTTCCACCGGATGAGGTCTACCGTCTACATCAGATGTATAAAAGAAAATATCAGATGCCCTCTGGATACATCAAGACTGAAGGACTCAAGGGATTCAAAAGATTCATGGTGCGGCAGATCAAGTATAACACCGCACACGACCATCAAATTGCTATAGAGAACAATATGAAGAAGGTCAACATGAAGTCTCCGCTCATGAAGGGCTTCCCACTCAACAATTTTCCCGAGAACTACATATTCAAGAAATCTGGCCTCGCCATAACTTATCGAAATCCAGTCATTGGAAAGACGAGAGTTATGATGAAGTCAGAAATCCACAAGTTCTGTGACGGGACGTTGAAGCTAGTGAGGAAGAACATCTAGAAAAGATTGGGAGAGATCATGGAAGAGATAATCTTCGAGGATCTTGGTGAAGAAGAGGCCCCACTATTAAATGAGCTTCTGGATGCTATTAATGAGAGGTTGGAGCTGAGGAATGTTGTTCCACGTTACGAAACAGCATTGGGATTACGAAAATGGAGCTGAAACGAAGACAAACACAAAGGGGGAGATTGTAAAGACATTAGAATTGTGGTTTTCTATTGTGTTATCCTTGTAATTAGGGGCGTAATTAGTAGTTTTGAAAAATAACAATGAAGTTCATTTTTCGGAAAAATCACAAGCATTGAATTCACATTCTAAGAGAGAGAAAAGCAATCGAAAAACACTCTCTCTCAAGATCTTCAAAGAAGATATTCGACCGAAGGTAATTTGAAAGATTTATCATTCGAATATCTAGAATTCATGCTTAGATTGATCGTTAGTTGATAGATAAGGACCTAACAATATGTTTCTTTTGTATCTTCTCTTGTTTTCTGTCTGCATCTTGGAATTTGGAAGGACCAATCAGGTATTCTCCACGAACGGAGGAATTATGATTTCGAAGGGCAAAACGGGCCCAGAGTGGAGATTTTCAATGTTGTGTAACTGCTGCTGCAGCTAAATCAGAAGTGGATGATGGAATTGGCAAATTGGGTGATATAAAGAGTGTGTTATTATCCTTTGCAATGCATAATACATCATTTGTTCATTTTTTTTATCTGTGGATAAGTTCTTTGATGGAATAAAAGCCTGATTTCAAGTGATCCTACCGTTTTTACCATTTTGATGGAATATAAGCCATCGATTTTTATAACTTTCTATGTGATAACCTCTATTCGTCTCACTTCGTCTTTATCTTAAAAGTTTCTCTTTAAACTTCTCCATCGCTGAAAATTGTGAAACCCGCTGGAACCAAAGGTGCCGAAATTGAATTGAGCACGAGCAAAAGCGCAAAGATTATTATATTTTGAGCACGAGCAGGAGCAAATGTCGGATGAATCGATGTCCACTACTCTGAAAATTCATAAAATTTCTAAGTCCTATTTATATTTTGGTAGAAATCCTTGAGCTGATTATTATATTGAAAATTATTTAAAGATTTTGATCTTATTTGACATCTAAACTCCTTGGGAGAGTAGTATCTCGATGATTTATTAGTTCTTAATATAAGCTTGCCTTCTTTACTGTAATCCCTCAGGATTATTATTTCCTTAAAATTCCCAAATTATTGGCGGTTCACTTTTAAAAATTTCAAATTCTCCTGGAAATCGTTAAAGTCGCATCACACTACTGCCAAGGTGCTCACTATCTTCTTCACTTTATTCTGCCTCAAATTCCCATCTTCAAAACTTGAGAGCGTTAAATGGTGAAAATTGTTGGTAATAAGAACGTTCAAGCAAGAAGTGAAATGAAGCTATGTCCGATGAGTTGATATAATCCAAGCTTTTGAGAGCTCTAACAAGGTAAATTCTATGGTAATTCCATACAAAAACTGACAATCCACATGTTTGAGCTGGAAGGGATCACGCTGCCACCAGACTGGGAACGTCTTCTTAAACACGGTGTGGATGCAATCATGCTGGAGAGAATGGGAATACATCATACTAATGAAATCAGGTCGGAATCTATTCCATATCTGTCAGTCTGATAGTGATTCCAGCCGCTAGAACATTTTCTGCCAAGATATTTCTCCTTAGTTCTCGTCTAAGGTTTTAGCTAATTTCGCCCTAGGCCTTTATGTTCAGCCTTGGAACTCTTGGTATCACCCTTTTTGATGCTGAAGGGGGAGAAATTTGGGTAATTAATGTCCAAGATGTGTTCAGGTCTAGGGCGAAGTTGTTCTCCTTCACTTGTACCCATTTGTTTTGCGGGTAGATTTCTTCTTGGGATGAGGAGGAAGACATTTTATATCATTTTCGACCGAAAATCTGAGGATTTGAGAGTTAAATTTGTAATTGGCGTTTTTGGGGAATATTTTCGCAATTGTCTTAAGCGGGTGATTTTCGAATGAGGGTGATTTTCGAATGAGGTTTCAATATTAAGTGTCGAAAAGCCCAACAGTGGTGCTTTTGCGAAAATTTCTAAGTATTTTTAACTGTGACCTGGATACTGAAAATTTGAAATATTACTAAAAATATCAAAGTAAAATTTCTACTCCTCTTTAAAAATTCAAAAGATACTCTCCCTTTGATATTCAAAAGATACCCCCTCTTTATTAATTATATATCAATATACTCCCCCTATTTGAAATAATTTTGGCATAAATTATTCTAATCATAAACTTTCTCCCCCGAAATTATATAAAGTAAGCTCCCCCTAAATATAAGCATGTATTATTGATATCTACACTTTGTAAAAGACTTATGAGACATAATCTCTTATGATTCGAGGTTCAGCATGCCTAACTCAGAAACAAGGAAGTGAAAGCGTTTTTCATCCAAAGCCTTGGTAAATAAGTCGGCTAGCTGAAGCTCAGTGCTTACAAAGCATGTGTGACTCCTTTGGTACTTCATGATCCTCAGATAGCTGAAGCCTTGGTACTTCATGATGCTCTTCAGGGCTAGCATGTGTGACTCCTTTGTGGCTTGGAATCGAGCACATATGCACGTCGAGAACATGATGTAGGGTCTGCTCGCCGTTAGGTAGAGGAGCGAACCGATGATTCCTCGATACGTGGTTGGGTTGACTGGCTTTCCTGCTAAATCAGAGTCTACCTTGCATGTTGTGGACAGGGCACTCTTCGTTGTGGATTTGTCCATGTTGTACTTCTTGAGTATGTCATGGATGTACTTCGACGGATTTATGAAGATTCCTTCAGGCAGTTGCTTGACTTGCAATCTGAGAAAGAAATTGACCTCTCCCATCATGCTCATTTCGAATTTTGTCTTCATGAGGTCGTCCAATTCTTTGCACAACTTAGGATTTGTAGACCCAAAAATTATGTCATCGACATAGATCCGAACTAATAGAACTCCTGATCTATGTTGTTTGATGAAGAGGGTTGTGTTGATCTTCCCATTAGTGAAGCCTCACTTGACCAGGAAGTCTAAGAGCACCTCGTACCATTCGCGATGTGCTTGTTTGAGTCCGTGCAATGCCTTTTCTAGGAAGTACACATAGTCAGGGTGAGCCTCGCTCACGAATCCTCCGGGCCGTGCCACATAGACTTCTTCTTTCAAGATACCATTGAGAAAGGTTGTCTTAACATCTATTTAAAAGACAGTAAAGTTCTTGTGTGCAGCGTAGGCTAGAAATAGATGAATGGCTTCGATTCGAGCTACGGGTGTGAAGGTCTGGTCGTAATCGATTCCTTCTTGTTCGAAGACCTAAGGCAATAGGTGTATGTGTCCTAAAGGGTGGGTAAAATATAGGTAAACTGGGCACATGACCTAATGTGAACAAGGAGAGGGCGGTGGTCAGGGGCTGAGAACCACCTGTTTTAATATCTCCCACCTCCGAGTGAGGTGGTGATAGCATATTTGGTTCCCCTTGTGTAGGAAGTGAGACATCCGTCTGTTGGGAGACAGATGAATGGTCGGGTATATGTAATGAGTGCGCCATTGGACTTGATGTGGCGACTTCTACTCGGATTCGAACACATCAACTCCTGATACTATGGGGCTAGTCCGACTACTAATGGGTTCTGGGTCAGCCGTGGAGGGCATCGGCGATGAAGCTGGTGATTCGTGGACTTGCTTCGTTCTTATCTCTCGCCGAATGTCTGAAATAGTTGTGAGTCGGCGTTGATCATCCTCCGATTCTGTGGCTTTGGAGGATTACACGGCCGATGAACGCTCAGGACCCTCACTTGCACTCGGGGCTGCTCCGGGGTTGGGCTCGATTGGGTCTGCCGGAGCCGTAGGAGCAATTATCTTGTGGGCTTGACGATAGGGGATGATGGCAGACTCCTTCGGGTTTGCATGATGCAGCAGAACCTCTGGTATCAGCATTGGCGGATATAATGGCTCTTCTGAGTTGTCCTTCCTATTTTGGAAGTACTTGAGTATTGGCGGTGGATAACTCCGAGCGCCGTGCAGTGGTGGTATCTACGGATTGCTTGTAGGAGTTAGTTGATCAGAAGTGGGAGCCACCTTAGATATGGAACAACATGACCGCATTTTTATCTGGTCCAGAAGGTCGTACTAAATGAGCTGATCATAGTCAACGTTGCGGCTGAAAATTATCCCGTGATAGATGCGCGCAATGTTTACGTTCTCTCTATCGAACCCTGTATGTTTGGGTGACATGCACTTGTTGACGAGCCCAAAAAATGTCCTCCATGGTGAGGGATGCCACCCACTTGGTAGTGGGAGAGCATTTTTACTTCAGCGGCGTAGCCGACGCGCTTGAAATCTTGTATTAGCTCGGCGTCGGTAGGTGAGGGCTCGTATTCTTTGCTCATGGACAGCCCGAGAACTCATCGGAGAATACTCTTTGTTAATACCACGGTTGTTGTGTTGATGTGGCCTTCAGTTTCAGAGAGTTCTTTGTCTTGTCCTACCTCAGTGTCCCCCATAACTGTTGTAGGTAGACCTGGGGGACTTGTGTTGTAAGGGATAAGGCCGACTAGAGCGGGTGCCCTTTCAGAATGACCACTACGACCTCATCCTTACATTTGAACGTGGCAAAGTCAAGGCCGAAGTTATTTTCTTTAATTTGTATTCGTTGGTCGTGAGGATATATTGTATTTGAAGAAGAGGCCATCGATCTAAATTATGGACAAAGAAAATGAAAATGATTAGTCAAGGATCAAAGATAAATGTCTAATTTTGCGGGAATTTTGTTTGTTTATTTACTGAAATTTAGATTTTAGGACTTATGTGTTTGGAGTTTGTTCGTATTAAATAAGTCCTAGGATTGAATATTTAGCTTGCAGTTTTGATGTGGGAACGTCATTTGCGTAGTTGAAAATTTTCAAAGTGTTTGGTGCGAAAACATTGTTTGCGTAGTTGAAAATTTTCGAAGTGTCGGTGCGAAAACGTTCGTTTGCATAGTGGAAAGTTTTCAAAGTGTTGGTGCGAAAACGTCGTTTGTGTAGTTGAAAATTTTCAAAGTGTTTGGTGCGAAAACATTATTTGTGTAATTAAAATTTTTCTGAGTGATGGTGCGAAAACGTCGCTTACGAAGTTGAGGTTTTCACAATGATGTACGAAAATGCAGTTTTCGCAACGGCTTGCGAAAATGAGGTTTTCCCAGTGCGTTTTCGTAACGGTGATTTTTGCGAAAACTCCGAAATCTTATTTTTTCAAAATAAAAAATTAGCTTTTATCAACAAAAATTCTTTTAAAATCATTCAAAACCCAAGCTTATTTAAGCGAATAGTAATCGTTTTAAATCTAAAATCGGAAGAATTGAAATGGGCGATTTTTCGAAGATTTGTGAGTTCTGAGAAATTGATTTTGGAGACGATTTTTGCAAAAACTGGGTTATTTCCATGTGTTGGTAGAGCAGGATCATTGAAAAACATAGTTATTTGTGGAAGAACTACCTTTGATTAACCGAAACTTGACGGATATTTTAAAGAGAAGTTTCGGAAGTCACGAGAGTTTTCGCATTAGGTTTTTGTAAATTGAAAGTTTTCGTAGTGGTCGGGTTTTCGGAAGGCTCTTTTTCTTAAGTATGGTTTTGCGAAAATGGCCCATCAAGAAAGGCCCACCAGTGCGAAAACTTTAAGTACAAAATGTTTTCAAATAATTTCTAAGAGACGGAAATATCAAATATATATTTATTTAAATAATAATTATTAATTTAATTACTTAATTCTAATTTTAACTTTTTTTAAATAAAATTTGAAAACAATTATTAATATTAAGATAATATTTATACTCCCCCTGGAAAGTTCAACATAAAACTCCCCCTTCAGTGGTGTAGCCGACGCGCTTGAAATCTTGTATTAGCTCGGCGTCGGTGGGTGAGGGCTCGTATTCTTTGCTCATGGGAAGCCCGAGAACTCGTCGGAGAATACTCTTTGTTAATACCCCGGTTGTTGTGTTGATGTGGCCTTCAGTTTCAGAGAGTTCTTTGTCTTGTCCTAGCTCAGTGTCCCCCAGAACTGTTGTAGGTAGACCTGGGGGACTTGTGTTGTAAGGGATAAGGCCGTCTAGAGCGGGTGCCCTTTCAGAATGACCACTACGACCTCATCCTTACATTTGAACGTTGCAACGTCAAGGCCGAATTTATGTTCTTTAATTTGTATACGTTGGTCGTGAGGATATATTGTATTTGAATAAGAGGCCATCGATCTGAATGATGGACAAAGAAAATTAAAATGATTAGTCAATGATCAAAGATAAATGTCTAATTTTGCGGGTATTTTGTTTGTTTGTTTACTGAAATTTAGATTTTAGGACTTATGTGTTTGGAGTTTGTTCGTATTAAATATTTGCGAAGTCCTAGGATTGAATATTTAGCTTGCAGTTTTGATGTGGAAACGTCATTTACGTAGTTGAAAATTTTCAAAGTGTTTGGTGTGAAAACATTGTTTGCGTAGTTGAAAATTTTCGAAGTGTCGGTGCGAAAACGTTCGTTTGCATAGTGGAAAGTTTTCAAAGTGTTGGTGCGAAAACGTCGTTTGTGTAGTTGAAAATTTTCAAAGTGTTTGGTGCGAAAACATTTTTTGTGTAATTAAAAATTTTTCTGAGTGATGCTGCGAAAACGTCGCTTGCGAAGTTGAGGTTTTCACAATGATTTACGAAAATGCAGTTTTCGTAACGGCTTGCGAAAATGAGGTTTTCGCAGCGCGTTTTCGTAACGGCGATTTTTGCGAAAACTCCGAAATCTTATTTTTTCAAAATAAAAAATTATCTTTTATCAACAAAAATTCTTTTAAAATCATTCAAAACCCAAGCTTATTTAAGCGAATAATAATCGTTTTAAATCTAAAATCGGAAGAATTGAAATGGGCGATTTTTCGAAGATTTGTGAGTTCTGAGAAATTGATTTTGGAGACGATTTTTGCAAAAACTGGGTTATTTCCATGTGTTGGTAGAGCAGGATCGTTGAAAAACATAGTTATTTGTGGAAGAACTACCTTTGATTAACCGAAACTTGACGGATATTTTAAAGAGAAGTTTCAGAAGTCACGAGAGTTTTCGCATAAGGTTTCCGTAAATTGAAAGTTTTCGCAGTGGTCGGGTTTTCGGAACGCTCTTTTTCTTAAGTATGGTTTTGCGAAAATGGCTCATCAAGAAAGGCCCACCAGTGCGAAAACTTTAAGTACAAAAAGTTTTCAAATAATTTCTAAGAGAAGGAAATATCAAATATATATATTTATTTAAATAATAATGATTAATTTAATTACTTAATTCTAATTTTAATTTTTTTTAAATAAAATTTGAAAACAATTATTAATATTAAGATAATATTTGTACTCCCCCTAGAAAGTTCAACAAAAAACTCCCTCTCAACTTTATAAAAATAGCCCCCCCCCCCTAATTAAATACCTATTTGAGGTCGAAAGGCTTTTCAAACGAAGAGATTCTACAAAGTTGTGTCTCCTTTTCTGCTTGAAAATCCTTTCGTTCTGACTCAGGGTTAAGCGCAAATCCGTTATTTCTTCGATTATCGTTGGAATGTAGGAACTTGTAGTGCTATGTTTTTATATGTCAGAATTCTCTTATACAGACGTGGCTTCGGTAGAGGATGAGCATATTGGTAGATAGTCTGAAGATAAAGGAATCTCCTTTGTTTTGTAACTATCATTCAATCTAGCATAATCAAACGGAACTCCATCCATTGCTTTAGTTTCACGCTTCTCTTTTCTTCCTCGAGAGCATCTACATCTGATGCTCTCTTGAACGGAATTAGATTGGGTATATTTAGACCTAAGTATTTAATGTCGTAAAAAGGTAAGGATTTTTTCTCAACCAATTGGTCGGATGGTTTAAAGCTTAGGCCTTCTCGTGGATTATAAAATCTGGTGTCCTTGGGCTTATTTAGGAAAATGGTTTGATCCGTTTGTCCTCTATTCGTAAGAATATCCTCTAAGCTTTTAATCTTAGAGTACAATTGCATACGTTCCTCATTTGCAAGGTTGTACTCGCTTGTTTTTTATTTTTGCTCGCTTACACATGTTTTCAAACTATTGGTGAGTTCGAGAACTTGAGTTTTGAGCTTCTCTATTTGTATCACGACTTGACACTCTTTCTTGTGCAGCTTCTAGCTGACAACAAAGAGTTTATTTTCTCTTAACTATCTGAGCAAGATTTGATGGTTGTTTTCTAATCTTGTTTCTAATTCCTCTCTAGTCTTTTTGTGATCTATGGAGTTATTTTTAACTTGCTCCGTTACTTTGACTCGTTTGGTCAAAGCACAGACCATAGCCTCAGATTTAGCAAAGTAGTTTTCTAAGGCAATGACCTATTCTTGAGCAGTAGCTAATGTTGTTTATTAGCTAACATGCTCTCTAAGGACTTAACACATTTTCGTTCCTTACGAAACGCTTTATATTTCTTTTAAGCTCTAAAAGTTTGTTAAGTTCAATAGATTCTATCTCTTTCCCATTGGATGGTCCCTCTTCATTTTCGAGGCTTCGAGCTCCTTTATCTCCACTTCCTGCCCGGCTTCCTCAACAAACGCCATTAGAACTACGTTCTCGGGATCACTGTCTGAACTGTCTGCGAGCCAGTAGTCATGTTCAGCCATCAGAACTACGCCCGCCTTCTTTTTCCTTACTAGTTGTAGCTTCTTGGCGTAGTAGTCCTCATCCCTCTTCTTAGAGAAGTAGTAGTCCCTAGCCCAATGCCCTATCTTGCCACAGTTGTAGTACTTTGTGGGTTTGGAGGCATTCTTGGGCTCAATTTGTTGAGGAGTTGCTTTTGGTTGTTTGGAATTTGAGGAGGTCCTTTGTTGGTTAGCAGATGATGACGATTTCTTTTGAAATAATTTCTTATTCATGAGCTTCGTCATGAGGGCCATCTGCTTCTCAAAGTCTCTGAATTCAGGATCAGAGTCAGAGCCGGATCTATCGTTGTCCGAGGAGCTAGGGAGCTTCACATACTTGCCTTTGGAGGATTTCGTGCTCCTCTTCGTTCTGTTGTCGGTTACTAAGGCATGTGGGTCGGCCACTTCCTTTCCCTTCGTGTTGCTTTATATCTCGCTGATGTCGTCAGCATGTTGTGAGGGACTTTCGTAGTCGCTGATGCCGTCATCACGTGGATCTCCTTATTCTGTCTTATCAAGGTAGCAATCCTCTTCCAATCAGGGAGCAGGGATGTTAGGAATCGGATGTTCACTTCCATATTGGATCTATGAATATTTATTTTCTTTAATTCGTTCACTTGAGTGAGAAACATCAGATATGTGACTCTAAGCTCTTCCCCGGGCTTCATCTTGAACGTGTCATAGGCTGCAAGAGTGTTTGCCATCTTGGCTAGGGCTCCAACCTCTGTGCCTTGCATCATCTTGTGATTCTCATCCCACATCTCTTTCCCGGTGGAAAGAAAATCGAATTGTGAGTATATATAATTTATGATGGCTTGTAGAAGATAGTTCACAGCGTGGCGATTAACTTTTGCTCTTAGCTCCTGTCAAGAGATAGGTGGTGATCGTGTAGCAGTGAAGTGATTGAAACTAGCGGAATTGGAATGAGAAAAATTTGGATTTTCGGAATTTTAAAAGATTATCAAGAGTTTAATTTCGAAAGGCTTTTAGTGCGAAAAACATTTTTTTGAAAAACGGGTTGCGAAAATTACTTATGCAAAAATCGATGTTTTCGTAGTGTGTTGCAAAAAATTGTTACGAGATGTCTGTTGTCAAAACGTGTTATGAAAAAGTGTGAAATTACATAAATGCCCTTGACTATTTACGTTGTTGCGAAAACTAGTTTTCGCAGTGAAGTGCAAAAACAAAGGTTTTCGGAACGTAAATTTCGAAAACTGAAGTTTTCAGGACGTAAGTTATTATAGGTGTGAAAATAGGTTTTCGCAGTGAGATGCGAAAACCCAGGTTGTGTAAACTTAGGTTTTCATAGCGATCTCGTTGTGAAAACTTAGGTTTTCATAGCGTAATTAATGTGCTTTGCGGAAAAGGAGGTTATTGCAGCGTAAATTACAATTTTGCCACTGCCAGTTGTCAAAACAGGTTTTCAAAAACCCAGAAATTTCATCAAGTTTGAGTAGTTTTTGAGTCATTTTAAGTTCAGAAAGTTTTCGCAACGGTTTTCGTAGTGGTTTCTGCAGTGAGTACGAAAACTTTTGCGAAAACTTTCTGAACTTAAATTGACTAAAAAACACTCAAACTTGATGAAATATCTGGGTTTTCGAAAACCTGTTTTGACAACTGGCAGTGGCAAAATTGTAATTTATGCTGCAATAACCTCTTTTTCCGCAAAGCACATTTATTACGCTATGAAAACCTAAGTTTTCACAACGAGATCGCTCTGAAAACCTAAGTTTTCACAACCTGGGTTAAGAATAATAACCAAACGGGCTAAGAATCGCTCGAAAATTTGCTCGAAAAAATTGAGGAACTTCGAACTTAGAAAAACTAGATAAACCCAACAAAAATTTCTCAAATCCAAACGTGAAAATAAGTTTCAATCTGTCATGCTACGCTCTGATACCACTTGTAGGTGTCAAGAACACCTAACTAACAACAAGATTGGGGAAGCGCTAAAACCTTAAGTGTGTGTTTCGATCACATTAAGGTACTGTAGCGGCTCAAGTTTCGATAAAATGTTTCTTAATAATAAAACTGTAGGGTTTTAGTGTTTATACCCTTGGATTAAGGTATAAGATACTTGGGCCCCTAAAAGCCCATTACATCAAGTAAATCACTAATCTTTACAACCTAGAGATTATTTCACGTAAATTAAAGAACAACTAAGACATAAATAAAATACATGTGGACACTGTAATCTAACAATGACTATGCGATCTTCTAGCCAAAGACAAAGCCCCATTTTGATCCATCTCCATGACGATCTCCCCAACTCGATCTTCACAAGGGGGAGTAGAACTAACGCGAAATGGGAGCAATATCACGAAGAAATCAGAAATGCTTAATCCTCAAGTGTCGTCAAATCAACAAACCACGGCCTTCAAAGATCGAAGTTGCTGCCTCGTGTACGCCTCTCTAAATTTCAATTCGAGGTCCCCAAAACAAGAAATCGAGCACAAAACGAGAGATCGAGCACAAAATGAGAAAATCCGGCGAGCAACTTCAAATTTTTCCGGCATCTTCAAGACAAGCTGCAAGAGAAGACTTGAAGGAAGATAAGTTGCCGAGAAGAGAAGGTCAAGAAACAGTGGACTTGAAGATCTCCTAAAGAAGAGATCACAAGACAAGACAAAGGAGGATATAATTGAAGAGGAACACGTACATGTACGCTTCCACCGACACATATCCTGATACGTGTTCTTTTATGACTCAAGACGACATTTTTACAAGAACAAGTTAACAAGCGCTAAATTGCAAATGAACACAAATGGGGCGATTGTTAGGATTATTTTATTGTGCTCAATTTAGTTATGTATCTTAGTCTTGTAATTTAATAAATTACTTTTGGGCTTAGTTAAATAAGCCTTTTAGTGTAATTTTGCTAGTCAGTGTCCAAGTATTATATACCAAAATATGTGGTGTAAATGCTAACACCCCAGCACATACTTAAGTATCTCTTGTGAGTGAAAGTGAATAGAGAATAGATTGTTAGAGAAAACGTGTCTCCCAACCACCAAGCTCAAGAACACACGCAACAACCCACGCTAAGTTAATTCTTTCATCTTATTCCGTGGTTAAAATCGCTCTAAATATAATGTTTGATTTATTTAAAATATTATTCGATCTTTCAAAATAAATTTTAGTCTTGTCTCATGTTACCAATTAAAAATCATGGACTAAGTATACATAAATCAAGTTGTAAAATTTGTTATCCAAAGTTTTAATTTGACGATCCCTAATAAATTAAAACAATCATCATCAAACAAATAAAAAGTCAACAAAAGTAGCTAAATAGGTATAGCATTTTTTTGTACACGATCTCATCTATTTTCTTTATTTTATATTATTGTTATATTAATGTTATATTACACAAACTCAAATGTAGCTCCAATTTAATGGCACTCTGCATAATGTGAATATTATTATATGTTATCGTTGTCTGTCAAGGTTATCATTGATTATATTTATTAGGTGTTGATTGTACTTATTTTAATGCTTTTTATGATTATTTATATTTCATTACAATGTAAAATACATTTCAATTGATAAACTTTTTTTTTAAAGGGTTGATGATGCCAGGAAAAATCCGTTCACCCTTCCGTCGTCCCTCCGACGTGTCATTTGTCCTTCTTCCATGAACGCCGCCCTACCTCTGAGGATCGCTGCCTCCGATGCCTTGATTGATGGGTTTAGGGCGTTGTCCCTCCTGTCTTAAAAAGATAGTTTTTCTCTCTCCGAGAATTTAAGGACATATGGGAGTGAAAACGGGTGTTGAGAGAAGTTTTGAGCGTAGAGAACATACCTTGAACAATGAATGAGCGGTTGGGCCGCAAGGATTCGGGCTCTTCGTTCGAACGTGTGAATACTCATAGAATATCTCATTCGGTTGAGATTTGAATCTTTACCTGAAATATCTCCTTAGACATTGAATTTGAATACTCTTCAAAAATATCGGTCATGACTTGAGGAGAATGACTTGGCCTTGGAATGAACTCGGCCTCGGCCACTAGTACTTCGACCTCGACCGGGTTGCTTCGGCCTTCATCTTTGCGTGCATCGGCCTTGGCCTTGAGTTCTTCGACCTCAGTCATGAGTGCTTCGGCCTCGCCCTTGGGTGCTTCGGCCACGGCCTTGGGTGCCTCGGCCTCAGCCTTGGGTGCCTCGGCTTTGGCCTTGTGCACTTTCGCCTCGGCCTCGGGCGCTTTGGCTCGACATTCGGCGCTTCAGACTGCGTGTCGGCCTTGAGTGCTTCCGCCTCGGCCTCGAGTGCTTCGGCCTCGGCCTCGAGTGCTTCGGCCTCGGCCTCGAGTGCTTCGGCCACGACCTTGACTGCTTCGGCCATGGCCCTGTGTGCTTCGGTCATGGCCTTGAGTGCTTCGGCCTCGGCCTCGGTCCTGGGTGCTTCGGCCTCGACCTTGGACGCTTTGGCCTCGACCTTGGACACTTTGGCCTCGGCTTGGAGCGGTTCACACTTGGCCTGTGGCGCTTCGACCTGGGACGCTTGGGCCTCGACATTGGGCGCTTTGGGTAGCTCGGCCTTAGGGTGCTCGGGTTCTTCGGCCTTGGTGTGATCGAGCACCTCGGCCTTGGTGCGATGTGGCACCTCGGCCTCGGGTGCTTCAGCTTTGGCCTGCGCGCCTCGTCCTTGGTGTGCTCGAGCACTTGGACGCTCATGCACTCTAACTAATCTTGTCGTTGTACGTTTCCGATGCTCAAAGTCTGGTGAGGTTTGCTAGTTGGTCTTTGAGAGGTTTCGATGAATAGTTCAACCGAAGATTCTATCATGGAAAATTCTCGCATCAATAGTTCTGCACCCCCCCCTCCCTTAAATAGTACAAAACGACTGTACTGAATTTTTAGATGTATTAGTCGAAGGTAGGATGTTCGGATTTTAGGTCTTCATAGGAATCCTCGTTGGTATTGAGTCACTTTGAAGAGCTTTAAAATTGTGTTTTGTTATTTTGTTATCCTTGTAATTAGGGGCGTAATTAGTAGTTTTGATAGTGTAGGACTAAATAGTAAATATACCATGTAAATAGGTATAAATACAATATACACCATCAAAATCAATAAAAGTTCATTTCGGAAAAATAACAAGCATTGAATTCACATTCTAAGAGAGAGAAAAGCAATCGAGAAACTCTCTCTCTAAAGATCTTCAAAGAAGATATTCGACCGAAGGTATTTTGTAAGATTTATCATTCGAATATCTAGAATTCGTGCTTAGATCGATCGGTAGTTGATATATGAGGACCTAACAGTTGGTATCAGAGCAGATCATGATTACTTTTGGATTGAATTAACGATTATCAGATCAAAATAATTTTCCAGATTTTTCGATCAAAAAACTCACGTGAAATAGATTTTGATCAATGTGCTTAATGTTTGCAAATTTTGTTGATGATCTTGCTGATTAAGTGATAGATTATATGTTAGGAATGATTTACGTACTGATTTCAATCGCTTAAAACGACATATTAATTCAGATTTTCGATTTAGATCGATATTTGCGTTTGCGATTATGTTTTGATTCCGATTTGATTTTCTTCATAATCGATATATTTTGCTGTAAAACATGGTTAATCTTGTGTTTGTTCATATTCGAACTAAGAAACGAGTGATTATCCAGAATTTCAGCTCCTAACTTGAACCTTTTGGTTGAATCTCGATTTTTCACTATCACATTGAACTCGAAGGCTATTCTTCGATCGTTTTTCGACCGATAAACTTGGCTCGAAAAATATTTTTCGAATAAGTTTGCAGTGGAGAAATTTTTCGATGACAAACACTATTCTTGTGTGTTTTACTCAAATATAAGACTCGAAAAACATTATTTCGATAATTAGTTTTTCGATTCGTATATAAATATCTTTCTCGAGCGTAATAAAGCGTATATTTTTTGGACGGATATTCTTTTCGCTAAATAAATATCTAATTTTGATACGAAAAACTTGTAATAGTAAAACAAGTTTTTCGATCACAAGATTTTCGATCATTTAAATTTCGAGTCAAAATTTAGCGAAAACATATTTCGATCGAATAAATCACACTCGAAAAACTTTTAATCAATAATTTGAGTCAAACTTCACGAAGTTTTTCGATCACTCTTAATTTTTCGATTACAAATTTTTGTTAAAGGTTTTTGCGATCATCAATTATTCGACAAACTATTTTTCGATAGGATATTTACTTTGCAAAACTATTACGTTCGATGAATAATTTTCGATAAATACCACGAAAAACATATACAATCGAAAATCCTTTTCGATTAAAAGTTCGAAAAATTTTAAATCGAAATGTTTTTCGACCACTGCTCAAACACACACACATTTTACACAACTTTGAAAGAAATCAAAATTCGTAATTTTCAAAACATATGAAAAATATTTGTCTCCGAATTATCTTCTACGATACTCAAAATTTTCGATCTTAATTTCAAAATTCTTTAGCAAATTATGAAGTATCAATTCTCATATCAAATATTTTTAGAAATCAAAACATTTTCTCTTTAACAACCGAAAAATAGGTACGAAAGGGAAATTGCTTATAGTACGAAACAAACATTACTAACAAAGTTTGTCACTTGTGAAGCACTTTTACCATTTCGATTCCAAACTTTCACGAAGATCCTACCAATCAACTACAAATGGATGCTTACTCACTCGGAAATGACGTCCGCCCTCCAATTCTACAAAGAGGCGAATACACCGTATGGAGAAGCCGATTCATGAACTTCTTGGAAACAAAAGAGCAAGCTACAAATTTGATAGCTTTTCTTCAAGAAGGCCCCGCTCAATTTTGGCTCATCCAAGAAGGCGATGCCACCAATAATCCTCCCATTCCCGCAGCTAGAAGATTCAAAATACCTAGTGAATACACCGAGGGGGAGCGGAGCAATTAAGAGCAGAAGCGGATTTAGGAGCCAAAACTTTCCTAATGCAAGGAATGCCAAACGACATCTATTTGCAAATAGATAGTCTATCTAGTGCAAAAACTATGTGGGATGAACTCCACAAAATGATGCAAAGAACCGAAGTTGGAGTCAAAGCCAAGAAAGCCAATATTCTCACGGCCTACGCTCTTCAAAGCAAAGTCGGAGGAAAACGTTTATGAACTCTATCAACGTTATCTAACTCTTCTCAATGATATGCGGAAGATAGAAATCTTCAAGACCAACATGGAGGTCAACATCCGATTTCTCTCTTCTCTTCAACCGGAGTGGAAGAAAATATCCATGCAAATACGTCAAAACAAGGACTTAGACGAAATGGATATCCACGCCGTCTTTGACAATCTCGCTCAACACAAAGAAGATATGAGTGAGATACAAAAAGAACTTAAGGGCAAGCAAATCGAAGACTCTATAGCTTTAGTCTCTGAAAGAAAAACAAGTCGATCTCGCAAGGATAGAAGCATCAAGTTGCCAAGTTCTTCAGAAGATGAAGATGATTCCGAATCGGACACTGAGCCAGACATGAAGGAGTTCAAGAAACAATTGGCTCTCATTACTAAGATGATGAGCAAAACGTTTTATAAAAAACATCCTCCTCTTCTCCAAATAGACTTCGGACATAAGCTCAAAGCATAAGGAAAGACCGGCCGAGTCATCAGAATCTAAAAATGCCAAAGAACCACAAAAGTGCTATAATTGTGGTAAGATAGGGCACTTCGCCAGAGAATGCAACTTCCCAAGAAAAAGGACGCCAACTACTACTCCAAAAAATTCCAACTAACTAAACAAAAAGAGGCTGGAGTAGCTTTGATGGTGGAACAAGAGCATTGGTTCGAAGATACCTCAAATTCTGAAGACAAAAATCTTGCTCTAATGGCGTACCTTGACGACGCCTCAAACGATAATTCATCAAGGAGGTCAGATGATGAAGAAAAAGCATCCACATCATCACAAGAGGTAACGATGCCTAACTCTACATTATTAACCATGTTAGAATCTTTACAAATTAAGTATTCTAAATGAAGAATGAGCGGAAGAGCAAAAAGAAATTAGAAGAAAGACTAGCCCTTAGTGAAAATAATTTTCAAAAGCAAATAGATATCACAATTCACTTAGATATTCTCTTATCTAATGCTATAGAAACCATAACTAGTCTTGAATCTAGGATAGCTACCTCTGAAATAAAAATAAATGACCTTAGTAAGACTCTTAGCGATTGTCAGAGAGACTTAGAAATTTCTTGAAATAATTTTAAGGAAATCTCTGATCAACGTAAGAAGCTTTACGCTAGGATAAAAACATTAGACGATCTTCTAACAAAAAGGGGGCAAACGGATCAGACTATATTTCTAAATCAACCTCTTGATATAAAATTTTACAATCCTAAAGAAGGCTTAGGTTTTAACAATCCCTGTCACTAAAAAAGGTCAATGTCAAACAATTATATGATATCAAGTATATGGGATTAGGATTAACTTCTCTAATGGCCTCTACTAACTCTTATGAAATAAATGCCTTAGAAGAATCTAAACGAAAAGTCACTAATACGACTGATATCCCCTTTGACTACACCGAATTGAATAATAGTTACAAGACACAGGAAATTAACCTGTTTAGTGACGATAATTCAATATATCCTTTAGAAGATTTTCCTAAAGTTCAGGAAGAAAATTATGATAATTTACAAAATTCTACTTTCTGTTATATACCTGCTATTATTAAGAAAATAACTGATTTAAACGTTTCCTTAGAAACAGAAAAATGATTTTCAAAGCCAAAAAAGAATGGGCTTTTATTGGAGATTTCTAATCTCAAAACTTCCTCAATTTTAAAATATTGTCCTGATTTTACTTTGAAAGAAAAATCATTAAATAAGGACATGATCAAATCTAAGAAAATACCTCCCATATTTTACAAAATATTTTGAAAGAAGATAAATCTTCTTTAAAAAGCGTAAAGGGAGGTAAAGAGTCCTTAAATGCTTCAAAAAGGAAAAAGATTTTTTCTAACTCTTTTTCTACTCCATCCACAGGTAGAGTGAAAAAGAGGTGAAACATGCAAATGAAAGAGTGCCTAGGATAGAATTTTACATAGGAATTACTTCACATGGATCTTTGTAGACCAATGCGTACACAAAGTATCAACGGTCGTAAATATGTGTTAGTAATTGTCGACGATTATTCTCGCTACACATGGACAAGATATCTCCGAACAAAAGATGAGACTAAGACTTGATAATCAGTTTTGTGAATACGACTCAGAATCTCCTGCAAAAGAAAATCCAAGTAATCCGGACTGATAACGGAACTGAATTCAAGAATCAACGTCTCAACAATTACTATCAGTCACTTGGAATTATTCAACAATTTTCAGCCGCTAAAACGCCTCAACAGAATGACGTAGAACGGAAGAATCGGACTCTTGTTGAAGCTGTAAGAACAATGCTAATACATTCCGGTCTCCCTCATTTTCTTTGGGCTGAAGCAGTGAGTACCGCATGCTTTACGCAAAATCGGACGATTATTCACAAACGCTTTGAAAAGACGCCGTATGAGATAATCAATCAAAGGTTCCGAATATCTAATTCTTTAAAGTATTTGGGTGCAAATATTTTGTGGCCAACGATCGGGAGCATCGAAGCAAGTTCGACCCTAAAGCATTTGAAGCCATCTTCGTTGGATATTCATCTACTTCTAAAGCATACCGCGTCTATATCAAGTCGTTGCGTACTATCTTGGAAAGCACAACGTCACTTTTCAAGAAGTGACCGACTTGGTTTCTGAAAAAAATAGTTCCAAACCCGAGCTTATAGGCGTGTCGGCACAAAGTCAACAACTTTCGAGAACTTCTACCTCAAAGTCAAGAGAAGCAATTTCCGCTGACCTAGGAGATTTGGATGTTCTATTTGAACATTTTTATCGGAACGAGTCTCAAACTCTCTCTCATTCTATACCAAGCAATGCTCCTTCTCCCTCTACGGAAGAAATTCAAAATGAGAGTCCTAATCCTCAAACTCCGACAAATGTTACGGATTCTCCTAATTCTGAATCTTCAACTTGTGTTGCAGCTCCTACAAATGCAGATGAGGAAATTCCTTCCAATTCAACCTTAGTTTACAAAATATTTTAAAAGAAGATAAATCTTCTTTAAAAACCGTAAAGGGAGGAAAAGAGTACTTAAATGGTTCAAAAAGGAAAAAGATTTTTTCTAACTCTTTTTCTACTCCATCCACATGTAGAGTAGAAAAAGAGGTGAAGCATGCAAAGGAAAGAGTGCATATGATAGAATTTAAAAAGAAAAGTGATAGAAAAGATTTATTTCTAAAATTTTCTTCTGTATCAAAAACTATGGACACACGTAAGAAGACAGTCGTTTCTACTTTTAATATTGTTGCTTCCACATCTGAGTTAAATACCTATTAACTTTGGAAGCATAAATTTTGAAATCGGCGCTACTTCTAAAAAATTAAACCATCATTCTAAGACAAATGCAAATCATAAGTTTCGAAGGAAACAAGATCCAGCTATAAAGAAAACTTATAGCTCGATACTTTCTTATCCTCATTTAAGGTATCCGGTCAAAGTACACTCAGCCAAAAACCTTAAGAGACTACCTAGAGAAAAAATTTTCTCATGCACTAAGACTAATAAGACATTTGTCCACGCTGAAATTAACCTCCCATGTAAGGTTCAACCTCAATGGGTTCCCAAGACACCATCTAGGCCAACGCAAGCCCAAAAGGCTAAATTGCCTAAAGAGGTACCACTTAAACCAACTAATACCAAGTTGGTTTGGGTACCTACAAGCATAAATGGTTTAGGAACAAAAAATGAACAAATCTTACCTACCAAATCTGCTTATCCGAGAGGACCCATTACTAAGTGCGTACCTAAGTCTCTTTATAATTTTTATGTAGATCTATCATTTGTGGTATTTAGATTCTGGTTGCTCCACACACATGACGGGAAATCAAGAACTGTTGAGCAACTACCAAGACCGTTATAACGGAAAAGTCAGATTTGGCAACAACGACTCAGCTCCAATACTTGGCTTTGGAGATATTCTACTGCAAAATCTGACGATTAAAGATGTCTCTTACGTCCAAGTTCTTAAACACAATCTGTTCAGCATAGGGCAATTCTGTGACAAAGGATTTCAAGTGGTGTTTCTACCTGATAAGTCCAGAATATTAAATAGTCAGGATCAAGAACTTCTAACAGGATCTCGAAGATCTAATCTTTACAACATCAATCTGACAACAATTCGACCTTCGACAGCTGTTTGCCTCATATCACAGACAACAATCAAGAGGAATAGCTTATGGCATCAACGTTTGTCTCATCTAAACCTCAAAGCTCTTCACAAACTCTCTATCAACAAGTTGGTACACGAACTACCAACTATTTCCATACATAAAGAGCATAATTATTCGGCTTGTCAAATGGGTAAAATGAAGCGAGCATCACACAAACTCAAGCAAATTGCTTCTACATCTCGACCCTTAGAATTAATTCACATGGACCTCTGTGGACCAATGCGTACACAAAGTATCAACGGTTGGAAATACGTGTTAGTAATTGTCGATGATTATTCTCGCTACACATGGACAATATATCTCCGGACAAAAGATGAGATTGGAGACTTGATAATCAGCTTTGTGAATACGACTCAGGATCTCCTGCAAAAGAAAATCCAAGTAATCCGGTCTGATAACGGAACTGAATTCAAGAATCAACGCCTCAGTAATTAATATCAGTCACTTGGAATTATTCAACAATTCTCAGCCGCTAAAACGCCTCAACAAAATGGCGTCGTGGAACGGAAGAACCAGACTCTAGTTGAAGCTGCAAGAACAATGTTGATCCATTCCGGTCTCCCTCACTTTCATTGGGTTGAAGCAGTGAGTACCGCATGCTTTACGCAAAATCGGACGATTATTCACAAATGCTTTGAAAAGACGCCGTATGAGATAATAAATGAAAGGATTCCGAATATCTCTTTCTTCAAAGTATTCGGGTGTAAATGCTTTGTGGCCAACGATAGGGGGCATCGAAGCAAGTTCGACCCTAAAGCATTTGAAGCCGTCTTCTATGATATTCATCCACTTCTAAATCATACCGAGTCTATATCAACTCTTCGCGTACTATCTTGGAAAGCTACAATGTCACTTTTCAAGAAGTGACCGAATTGGCTTCTGAACAAAACAACTCAGAACCCGAGCTTATAGGCATGTTGGCACATAATCCACAACTTTCGACAACTTCTACCTCAAAGTCAAGAGAAGCAATTCCCGCTGATCTAGAAGATTTGGACTTTCTATTTGAACATTTTTATCAGAACGAGTCTCAAATGCCTACTTCGTCTCATTCTATACAAAGCAGTGCTCCTTCTCCCTCAACGGAAGAAATTCAAATTGAGACTCCTAATCCTCAAACTCCGAAAAATCTTACGGATTCTCCTAATTCTGCATCTTCAACTAGTGCTGCAGCTCCTACAAATACAGATGAAGAAATTCATTCCAATTCAACCTCATCCCAACTACGAATGATCAGCCCATCAATTCAGGATGTCTCGATCTACAAACCAAGGAAGGATCTACTTCGGTTATTCCTCATGAACGCAAACGGACTCGAGCTCATCCTACTAACCAAATAATCGGTGATCCTTCAAGTGGAGTACGCACTAGGACGTCTACACAAAGCGGATTATTAGCATGCTTCTTAAGCCAAAACAAACCAATCAAAGTAGCCGAATCCCTTAAAGACCCGGATTGGGTAATCGCGATGCAAGATGAACTCAACCAATTCGAGCATCTACGAGTTTGGACATTAGTTCCTCGACCGCAAGGCAAGACAATAATTGGAACTACATGGGTTTTCAAGAATAAGAAGAACGAGAACGGTGAAGTAATAAGGAATAAAGCACGACTCGTAGCCAAGGGGTACAATCAACAAGAAGGAATTGACTACGATGTGATGTATGCTCTGGTTGCACTTATCGAAGCAATTCGACTATTTCTAGCATACGCGGCTCATAAAGACTTCAAAGTTTATCAAATGGATGTTAAAACCGCCTTTCTCAATGGTGTGTTAAAAGAAGAAGTCTACGTCACTCAACCCGACGGGTTCGTGCACGAGAATCATCCCGATCATGTCCATCGATTGGACAAAGCTCTATATGGACTAAAACAAACCACTCGTGCTTGGTATGATGTCCAAAGCAAATTTTTAGTCAGGTCCAACTTCATACGAGGCACCATCGATACGACACTCTTCATCAAAAGACAAGGCAAAGACCTGATGATCGTTCCAGTTTACGTTGATGACATCATCTTCGCCTCGACGAATGAACGTCTCTGTCAGAAATTTGGTGAACTCATGAAGACCAAATTCGAGATGAGCTTAATGGGAGAACTCCAATTCTTTCTTAGACTACAAGTAAAGCAACTCGAAGATGGAACCTTCATCAGTCAAACCAAATATATCCGAGATATTCTGAAGAGATTTAATCAAGAAAAGAGCACACCGATGAATACTCTCATATCAACAAACTGCAAATTGGATGCTGATCCGTCTGGCAAGGCAGTCAACATCACAATCTATCGGAGCATTATCGGATCTCTTATCTACTTGACATCCAGCCGACCCGACATCATGTTCCCCACTTGTCTCTGTGCTCATTTTCAAGCTGACCCAATGGAGTCCCACATGCATGCAGTCAAGCGAATTCTACGCTATCTCAAATGAACTCCCAACTTAGGGCTATTGTATCCTAAAGATACTGATTTTAGATTAATTTGTTATACTAACGCTGATTATGCAGGTTGTCGAATGGACAGAAAAAGCACGTCTGGCGGAGCACAATATTTAGGCGAAAAGTTGGTCTGCCGGTCCTCAAAGAAGCAAAATTGCGTGTCAACCTCGACGGCCGAGGCGGAGTACATCGCGGCTGCCAGCTGTTGCTCGCAAGTTCTATGGATGCTGACACAACTACGGATTACGGGTTTGAATTTAATAACATTCCCATTTACAGTGATTCTCAAAGTGCTATTGCCATAACTTGCAATCATGTTCACCATTCACGCACGAAACACATAGATATTCGCTATCATTTTATAAAAGATCATGTAGAAAAAAGCACTATAGATATGTATTTTGTAAAAGCGGAGCTTCGCCGAGTTATTCACTAAGGCATTGGATGAAAAACGATTCCAATTCCTTATTGCTATGTTAGGCATGTTGAATCTCAATCTTACTTGAAAAGTGTTTTACATGCTCTATTATGCTTCTATGTGATATTCTATGTGCTTTTGATATTCTTTGATTGTCTTGCGTGACTCTATCCTTCAAATTCTATTTACACAGAAAAATAAAAATAAAATAGTATATAAATATATTAATAATAAAAAAGGGGGATGACGATAATTTTTTGCCTATTTTGAAATACTCACAAAAATATTTCTTTGATATATGATTAAGTACTTTGTCTAAAAATTCATGTGACTTTCTCTTATTCAAAGAGCCTAGTTTGTTTCACTACACAAAAAGCCACATCATATATGCGAGAATTTGAACCTCAGTATTTTTATTCTTGAGTGTATCACACTTCAAATGATTATCTTTTGGCTTGTACCTCATAGCTTCATTCCTGCTTTAGTGTTAGCTTGTCATGAAAATGATAAGGGCAAATTAGGAAACCCCTCACTAGGCCCATATTATAAATCCTTTACTTTTACCACTATATATCCTTTTTTAGCCTTCTCCGACATTCCTTTTCTTATGAAACCCAATCAAGCATTTCCTACGTTTCGGGGTTACTCAATCAAGAAAAAGAGGGGGAGAAAAAGAGATACAAGTATATATCATTATAGAAGAGAAACACGGATCTCGCTGTGAACTTCTCCTAGATAATCTCGTATACTCCTAGAAGAGAAGCACATCGAAGTGAACTTCTCCAACGATAATCTAGATCTTATAAATAGACAAAACGAGAAGAGAAGCACGGCCTTGGGTTCGAATTCCATAACTGTGGAACCTTCGAAAGGAACACGGTCTCGGCCCAAAAAGAAGATCTCATCTCTGAAAGCTTTGTAAACAAGACAAGACTCATCTTGAGCAAGCACAAAAGAAAAGAAAAGCTAAATGATCAGATATGAATTTTAAAGAGGGCCCCTGGAATTGAAGAATTTTTAAGCTCACTAATCCTCAAAATTATCCTACCCTTTTATTCATAGCCTAAAATAATCCTTTCAAAGTCCCATTGATTCAAAATGATGAACTTTCACTTAGTAAGTTGATTAAATATGCTACGATAACAAATTAATTGATATAATTTTGTCGTGATGATATGAGTGATATATCTATTAAATATTTCCATGATAAAAATAAATTGACGGCTATGAGCGAAACTTGCGAGAGTTGTCAAAATGATTCCTACTATGGTATTAGAATATTAGTTTAGTTACATGATTTGACGACAAATTATTATTTTATATGTCATGAGAAATTTTTGCATGATAATGTTCAAAATGTCCAATCTTACCCCAAAACAAAATTTTTATAATAAAAATATTTTTTATTATTGAAGATATTATTTGCACATTTTAAATGCAATAATACATGCATTGGTTAAGAATTGATAAATGCGAAAGTTTTTTGAAAAACGCAAAATTTTAATGAATCTATGTTGATTTGCTCAAAATTTTAATGAATCTATGTTTTTTGAAAAACGCAAAATTTTCCTATGTCAAATTGTACTAAATATGTGATTAGATGCCGAAAAGTTAAAACATGCAATTGTTGAGGGGGAATTTTACATGATAATTTGTTCATATATCATATATGATTTACTTAAAACATGACTTGTAATATTTTTTTAAGCATCACAGAAAATTTCGAGCTCACCCGATGAGTCAAATGTTGAATTTCATCAACATTAGGGGATAATTTCATTTTTTTCAGAAATACATGGAGTATTATGCAATTTATTTTTGGGTTGATCCATAAAATGTTAAATTTTTGTTTAATCAGACCTGAATTTTAACTAAAGCCCAATTTTTTTTTACGGCCCAACTTATTTTTTACCTTACCCGATCGTAAAGTATTAATACCACTTTATCGATCGAAAAACTCCCTCACACGCAACTTCTCTCCATCGAAAAACTTTTCGACTTCCAAACACTCTTCGAACTCTCTTCGGCGATTTCACCAAAACTTCACTTATCTCAGTGATTTTCTTCCTAAACTCGCCGATTTCGAAGGTAGAAACACGTTTCGAATCACTTTTCGGTCACGATTCCCAAACAGAGTCTCTGAAACATTTGAAGAAATTTAATTTCCATACTTTTTCGACTAAAAACGATTTTAAACTCTCAAATCAACGTGTTTAAACTCGTCTGTTTGGATTAAAATCATGATATTTGGATTCACAACTGTTTTCTGAACGTTCCGAATCCAGATTAACTATTGATTTACCCAGAAATCGAAATTTACGTGTTACGCGTTTACTGTTTGATTTGAAAATTTTTCGATCGAAAAAGTTCTTATCGCAAACAGTGTCGTCCAAAAACTTTTTTGTTTTCGTTAAGTTTTATTCGATCGCAAAACTCAGCGTCGACAACCTTTTGTTTTCGATATATTTTAATTCGATTGTAAAACTTCACGGCAAAAACTTACTTTTTTATATTCTTTTATTCGATCGCAAAACTACGCGGTGAAAAGCTTAAGTTTTTCGACAACTTTTTATTCAATCGCAAAATTACTCAGCGAAAAACTATTGTTTTCGATAACATTTTATTCAATTGTAATAGTCATCGGCGAAAAACTTGAGTTATTCGATACATTTTTATTCGATCGCAAAAAAATTAACGATCGAATAAATTGTCACTCGAATAAAAACACGCTGAAAAGACTTGGAAAATTTTTCAAGTTTTTCTCTAAGACAGAAAATTTTCGATCGCAAAAATTAACGTTCGAATAAATTCCCGATCGAATAAAAATACGCTTACGAGACCTAGTAAACTTTGCAATTTTTTCACCAAGTCTTTCGCAAATTAACCTTAACACTTAGAATTTTTTTTCTAAGTACACATTTAATTCGATCAATTCGTATATGAATATTTTATCTAATGAAATTTATTCATTCTTTGCAGATATGGCACATCAAGAATATTCTCATATCTGTCCGTCTGATAGTTTGTTGCCGGTCCACGACAACAACTATCAATTGGATCTCTCCACATTTCTATGTCCGGATGACGTAATAATTCCATTCTAAAGGGACATCCACTATGGCCAGCTTTGACGATGACGGCCTCACTCCAAATGGTCTACCTCCAGCAATTCTGGAAGTGTATGACGAGCCACATCGTTGGGGATGAAGTGCAGTATACAACGAAGATCAATACAAGACACGTCATCGTGGAAAAAAACGTAATGGCCATGGTGTTCGATCTCCCGCACTACGACAACTACGATCAACTTCCAATGGACGCGGAGATCGTGGAAGATATGCTCCGGACGGGAGACAAGCCCCCGCTGACCAACCAGGAGAATTTTCAAAACAGCGGGATTCCACATACGTGGAGGGCCCTGTTCGGCATAATCAATAAATGGTTCTCCCCAAAACACTCCGGCTTCGACAAGGCGAACGGGAATATCCTTCGCATCTTCTATGGAGTGGTTTTCCCGAAGAAATACGACGTGGCCCAACTGATATGGAATGATCTAGCGGACCAGATACGTCAAAGGGAGACCAAGTCGAAGGCGAAGTACCTCCCATACGTGCCGTGGTTCCCGGTTCTGATTTTGCATTTCATGGACGTTCATCCAGAAATCCCGAGACTACCACCGTTTGGAGGATACATCCCACCACGCCTTCGCTTCTTTCACAACCTGACGGCAGCCGACCTAGCGCTCCAACCGATGCTGATCCCTTTGGAGCTGCTCAGACTAGCTGATCCAACGGACGAGGCCTACCAAGACTACTGTCAAAATAACTCAATCACGGAGGAGATGGTACGGGCCTTGGATCAAGCTCCGGTTCCCTCTCAAAGGGAATATCTGGTGGAAATAATCGAGCTCGAAGCCACGGCTCAGGAGACAGAGACATCGACCGTCGAGCCCGAAGGTGTTCCTCACGATGTATCTCCTGAGGCCAGAAAATCGGATGAAGAATACAGACTTCAAAGAAGGGGTTATCGCCGACAGCAAATCTCAGCCCCGTCTGTATCTCCTTCAATACTACCGGCTTCGGTGACATATCCTCCACCAAGTATGGATCAGCCAACTGTACAGATTCAATTTGAATCTGTTTCAACACCCACAGAGGTGATACCTACCGTATCATCTCAAGGATTGGGTGGAAGCCCTATTGGACCCCCGATATCTTGGAAGCAATCAATAGGCCAACCCACTGAAGTGGTGACTTCAGGGTTGATAACGGATGTCCCCGGACGTTTCGAAATCTCAAGACCTGTTCAAGGCGTCACATGGGAAACCTTTTCCGATGTTGTGACAGTGGAGCGCCTCTGTGGCCCCACTCCACCGATGATCGTGACGGAGCAACGCTTCCACGAAGCACTTTCCAAAGTCATTTCTTCTCTTGAAGATCGCCTGATGGACAACATGCTCATGCCATTGATACTCCCGACGGGATACCGGGAAAGCACCGCTCTCCACGGCCGCTCCGTCGAAAGCTTAAACCACCCCCTCTCCTCACCACCGCTTACCACTACCATACACACCCCTATCCAAACCGACCCTCACCACCCCAACTCCATCACCTTCACTCATCAACTCCTATACCATCCCGATCACCAAGCTTCATGACATTCTCATCTCGCAACTCCTCGCCTTAGAGACCAGGATCCCCGCTGAGGAGAGTCTCTACAAAAGGCTGATAGATGAACCCGAGTCGCCAGCTCAAACTAGGTGCCGAGAAGATAGCTCCCGCACCAAAAGAAGACATGACGATTCCGATTATCTGGATCGTCATGAGCGGGAGAAAAGGCAACCAACCACACGAAGCGGCCGTGGTTTGAGTCGAGAGCAAACAACAAAGACTCAAGAAGCTGGAGGATCATCCTCAAACCCACCAACCACACAACCCGCCAACAAACAACTACATCTCCCACCATATCCCACACACTACCTCCCTCTCCTACAAATCAAAATCCAATCCCGACCTCTAACCTCCTCCAAGGCCAACCAGAAGCAGTTGTCTACGATCCACATCTGATCGTAGACGATTATATCTTAAACGAGAAGTGGATGATGCAATTGGAACAAGAGGAAGCTGCTCAAGCTCGGGTCTCCAATGTTAGATACTTCTTACAACAAGCTTCGGTGGACTTGGTGCTGCTTTAAGATGAAGAACTTCAAGAAGGAGAGAACTACAATTCTGCTATCCCAGAACTACCATAAATGATAAGGCATAGAGTCGACTCTCCTCCCCGCTTATTAAAAGGGACAGTCAAAGAATATCAGAAGTGAAGTCCCGTTCATTGAAGATGTCAGAAAGCAGATATGGAGGGCTCCTAACCGGATAAAGAAGCTCAACGAACAAAATCTACGGAATATTTCACATTGGGAAGATAGGAAGAAAATGGAACCCATCTTCATGCTCAACTATCTTGGTCCAGATCGAAGTGGCATCCCAACGGATCAACTGAAGAAAAACTTCATGGACAAGGCACCGATCCTCCATCTCGTGGGGGTTTCGCTTTCGATTGGAAGCTTCCCTACCCCAATCTACCACATTGAGCAAGCGGATAACAAGCGCTCTCGAGAAGAGATAGATGAGAGCTATCTCCCCTTCCTTCCACCGGATGAGGTCTACCGTCTATATCAGATGTATAAAAGAAAATATCAGACGCCGTCTGGATATATCAAGACTGAAGGACTCAAGGGATTCAAAAGATTCATGGTGCGGCAGATCAAGTATCACACCACACACGACCTTCAAATTGCTATAGAGAACAATATGAAGAAGGTTAACATGGAGTCTCCGCTCATGAAGGGCTTCCCACTCAACGATTTTCCCGAGAACTACATATTCAAGAAAACTTGCCTCGCCATAACTTATCGGAATCCTAACATTGGAAAGACGAGAGCTATGATGAAGTCAGAAATCCACAAGTTCTGTGACGGGACGCTGAAGCTAGTGAGAAAGAACATCCAGAAAAGATTGGGAGAGATCACTGAAAAGACGATCTTCGAAGATCTTGGTGAAGAGGCCCCACTCTTAAATGAGCTTGTGGGTGCGATTAATGAGAGGTTGGAACTGAGGAATGATGTTCAACGTTACGAGACAGCATTGGTATTACGGAAATATTCTACGCCCGACAAGGATACATGGATCTGAAACGAAGACAAGCACAACGGGGGAGATTGAAGAGACTTTAGTATTGTGTTTTGTTATTTTGTTATCCTTGTAATTATGGGCGTAATTATTAGTTTTGGTAGTGTAGGACTAAATAGTAAATATACCATGTAAATAGGTATAAATACAATGTGCACTATCAAAATCAATACAAGTTCATTTCGGAAAAATCACAAGCATTGAATTCACATTCTAAAAGTGAGAAAAGCAATCGATAAACTCTATCTCTCAAGATCTTCAAAGAAGATATTCGACCGAAGGTATTTTGTAAGATTTATCATTCGAATATCTAGAATTCGTGCTTAGATCGCTCGGTAGTTGATATATGAGGACCTAACACACTTCCTCTTGAGAACTCATATTATACTTGAGTACTTAGAGATTTCTTGTTCCACTTGAGGGTGTTAGCCTTTTCTAATATCGTATGTTAGCCACTTGAGGGTGTTGACCTCTTTCGAAAGGACTTTGCCTCCCTTCCATTCTTCAAGGGTTCTTCTCTTCTTCTCAGAGAGCTTTGACCTAAGTTTACGGTTTTTGTCTCTACTGAGGGCTTTGGCCTCCTTTTCGTTCTTCAAGGGTTTTCTCTTCTTCTCGGAGGGTTTTGGCCTCTTTCGATGGCTTTGGCATCTTGCGAGGGCTTTGGCCTATGTTTAAGGCTTTTGCCACTCCTTAGGGCTTTGGCCTCTTTCGAGGGCTTTTTCCTCCCTTCTGTTCTTCAAGGGTCTTCTGATTCTCGGAGGGCTTTGGCTTGTTGCTTTGGCCTAATTTTAGGGCTTTTGCCTCTCCTGAGGGTTTTGGCTTCTTTCAAGAGTTTTTGCCTCCCTTATTCTTCTAGGGTATTTTATTCATCTCGGAGAGTTTTGGCCTATTGCGAGAGCTTTGACCTAAGTTTAAGGCTTTTGTCTCTCCTAAGGGCTTTGGCCTTTATCAAGGGCTTTTGCCTCCCTTCCGTTCTTCAAGGGTCTTCTCTTTTTCTTTGAGGGATTTGTCCTCTTTCGAAGGTTTTGGCCTAAGTTTAAGGCACTTGCTTCTCCTGAGTGCTTTGGCTTCTTTCGAGGGATTTTGCATCCCTTTCATTCTTCAAGGGTCTTCGCTTCTTCTCGGAGGTCTTAGGCATCTTTCGATGGCTTTGACCTATTGAGGGGGTGGCCTAAGTTTCAACGTTTTGCCTCTCGTAAGGGCTTTGGCCTCTTTTGACGGTTTTCGCCCCCCTTGCGATGAATCGTGTGGATTTTGTGACAAATCCAACAAGTTGTTGTCTCCGTGATGTTTACATATCCTCGCGGATATAGAAATACTTTGCTTAGTTCTAGTAACCCCATCAGGACGAATTGAGTGTTTCGAAGAAAAATTCTTAAGTAGGAAACTCCTTGTGAGTTGAGCTGCGTAGGGTTTCCGGAGCTTAAGCCTTGGGTGCCCCCAGCTGGTCGGGGTTTTTGCAGGTTCGTGCTTGACGCTACCAAGGATTAATTCTTGAGTTGCCCGAGCATGCCGAGGTTTTTCTAAAGTCGGGCTTGATGTTATCATGGCTTAAGTTTAAGTTTGTCCTGCACCGACCTGTTAGCAATATAGCCCTAGGGTACTCAATCAGCTCATGTTCTTCCAAGGCTCTTTGAGCACTCTGTCAAGCCGTGTTCTATTGGAGGTCCATGGGACACTCGTTCCATTTATGTTCCTCAAGAATTCTTTCAACCCCTTGATATGGATGTCCTTAGTTTGACGGACTTGGGCACGTCTTGTTCGGTCACTCGACCATCATTGGTTCTAGATTTTCGCTTTCTTAGTCTTTCGTTTAGCCTTGGATTTTGCATACTTGGATTGGATGCATTGAGTTCTTAGGAGGCATGCTTCGATGAGACTTAGTGTGTCTCGGCCTAGTTCTGTTATGGCAGTTTGCATTTTCAAGCGCATCTAATTTGCCTCTCGATTATACGCCCATGAAAGCCGTTTATTACTAGAAATTGGCCTTCGGCCTCTTTGGCTGGCTCGGCCTGGTCTGGTAGTCTGTAGCCGAACGTCCATAACTTCTTCCATCATTTTTCGACGCCGTAAATTTTTTCGAAAAGTAGAGTCATTTGGATTTCCAATGGCATCTAGTTTGCTTCTTGATTCTACACACATGGAAATAGTTTACTATTAGAATTTGGCCTTCGGCCTCCTCGGCTGGCTCGACCTGGTTTGGCAGTCTGTAGTCGAATGTCCATAACTTCCTTTACCATTGATATTTTTTATGTCGTAAATTTTGATGGAAACTAGACTCATTTGGCTTTCTAGTAGCATCTAGTTTAGCAGTTTATTATTAAATTTGGCCTTCGGCCTCCTCGGCTGGCTCAGCCTGGTCTCTTCCGCGAGGGTCTTGGACTGCTTGGATCTTGGCCTGCTTTGTCATGGCCTTGGCCACGTGGGCCTCAGCGTACTTGGACCAGGCCTTGAGTCCCTCAACCTCGTCAGCCTTTGGGGTGTCAGGCCTTTGGCTTGCTCGGCTGCTTTGACTTGGGCATGCCTTAGCTTGCACACATGCGGTATGTCTATGCACAGCATCCTCAATAGTCTTGTCATGTCCCTCGTGATCCTCTTGGCTCGCTCGGTTAGTGTGACCCGCCTCGTCTTGGTGAGCCGTCTCGGTTGTCATGGTCGGGTTGACTGAGTCTCCTTCTTCCTTGCCTTGTTGCGTGTCGTAACCCTTTTTAACTTTCTCGCGTGGCCTCATGTTTTATGTTCTAACATGATGTGACCGATTACACAATGTCTTGGGACTATAAGTCTTTAAAATGAGGTGGTCGGCCGATGAACTCCTTGATTACCACTTCGCTCATTACGTCCTGGGTAATGACTTATCTTACGACTTCCTGGGTAAAGACGTCATGGGTAATGACTTCCCAGATGAAGACTTCTCTCACGATTTCCTTAGTTATTTACTTTTCATCATTATCCTTTTTTTTCTTCTACTTTCGTTCTTCATATTAAGTTTTCTTCTCGATCTTCTTCCTTCTTCTCCTTCTTCTTCGGGCGGACTCAAATTTGATCTTGTACTCATCATATATATTAATTTAACGTTTCCCACAGAGGACGTCAGATGATGCTGGTGTAAATCCATTCACCCTTATGTTGTCCCTCCGTCGTGTCCTTCGTCGTTCCTCCATGAACGCCACCCAACCTCCGAGGGTCGTTGCCGCCGATGCGTGGATCTAGGAGTTAGGGCATTATCCTTCCTGCCTCCATCAGGAGGGTATTTCTCTCTTAGAGGTTTCAGGGACATATGGGAGTGAAAAGGGGTGTTAAGAGATATTTTAAGCGTAGAGAACATACCTTGAATGATGAATGAGCGGAAGTATTTATAGGAGTCGACGACCTACTTTTTTGTCCTGCGGGAATTCTGGTTCTTCCTTCGAAGGTTTGAAACGATCTCCGAGAATATCTCATTCGGTTGAGATTTGAATCTTTACCTAAAATATCTACTTATTCTTCGAATTTTAATCTCCTTAGTATCCTCAAATGACTTTGAGGAGAATGACCTGGCCTCGGAGTTGCCTCGGCCTCGGCGATGAGTACTTCGACCTCGGCTAGATTGCTTCCGCCTTCAGCCTTGAGTGCATTGGCCTCGGCCCGTTCTTCGGCCTTGGGCCTTGGGTGCTTCGGCCTCGGCCTTTGGTGCTTCGCCCACGGCCTTGAATGCTTCGGCCACTGCCTTGAGTGTGCTTCACCCTCGACCTTGGGCGCTTCGGCCTCGTGTCCTTCGTCCACGGCCTTGAGTGCTTCGGCCTCGGCCTTGAGTTCTTCTTCTATGGCCTTCAGCGCTTCAACCTCGGCCTTGGGCGCTTCAGCCTCAGCCTGGAGTGCTTTGGCCTCCGCCTTGGCTGCTCAGGCACTTTTTCCTTGGTGCGTATCAGTATTTGGGAAGAAAAATATATTATTTATTTAAAAGAACCAGAGACTTGACTAATACTACCATTTGGCAGTTTAACACATGTCTCGGAGTCATAACAAATTGTGCCAACATCATACAGGAGTTCATTAGAAGTCATATGTTTGTTAGTTCCTGTATCAATTATCCAGCTATTTAATAAAGATCTCGGCAAGACCATACCTGAGCTATTAGCTGCTTGGTTGGCAAAGGTAGCTCCCATAGGCTCAGGTGTATGTGTTTCTCCACGATTTGACAGAATCTGTTGATAATGGGTTTGGGTTATTCCTTCTCCACCTCCAGGCTTGATCATATCAGTTGGTAAAATATCATTCTGCGGTTCTGTAATAGTTTTCTTCTCTTTGAACAGTTTCTCGTTTCCCTGTCGATTCAAGAATCAACCGTTTGGTGGTTATTGATCTGAGCCAGCCATAAACCATTTATTGTTCTTCACTTCTAACCCAACAATCATATCTCGGCCACAGACCTCATAGTCGTATGTTCCTCTCAATACTTCCATTATTACATCCAAATTGGGGGTATCCGAAGGGTGGCGGCAGAAGCAGTCGTTGAAATTGATAATTCGCCGCCTTTGCCGATCTTGATTAGTTGGCTTCGAAATGTGATCTTTATGGTTGGTATCTATGGCTTCGTTATCTGCGATGATAATTTCTTTCTTCCGATTGAGATAAATTTGCCCAAGAATCGAGTTATATTTGAGAGCACGACGGCTCTGATACCATATCAGTAGTTGGGAAGAAAAATATATTATTTATTAAAAGGACGTCTACAGTACATAAAGTATTATCTCTCACTTATATACTATCTTTTCTACTTTACAAATAAGCCTCGAACTATTACACAATTACACTCTTGACACTCCCCCTCAAGCTTGGTGTTCATATAAGTTTAAAACACCAAACTTGGATAGTAGGTATTCAAATTGATCTCTTCCAAATGCTTTAGTTAGTAA
This sequence comes from Linderniella brevidens, assembly GCA_004919715.1. Classification (NCBI taxonomy): domain Eukaryota; kingdom Viridiplantae; phylum Streptophyta; class Magnoliopsida; order Lamiales; family Linderniaceae; genus Linderniella; species Linderniella brevidens. Next base: position 14,342,378 of record SWDC01000148.1, read on the forward strand.
ATCAGTCGGTTGCTCTTTAGAAGATATATATTCGGTCTTGATCACTTTTTCTTGAATTTATCTTTTATGAAGTGACAGTCGACTTCAATGTGTTTCGTTCTTTCGTGGAAGACCGGGTTTGCTGCTAGTTGCATCGCGGATTTGCTGTCCGAATGAATCGTAACTTGTTCGATTATTTGAATTCCAGCATCATTCATGATTTTGTTCAACCATAGCACCTCCGTTGTAACCATTGTCATCGCCCTATACTTTGCCACGATTGAACTTCGTGCGACTGTGTTTTGTTTCTTTGTCTTCCACGATATCAAAGATTCTCCAAGCAATACCATATATCATGTTAATGACCTTCTAGTCTTGGGACAAGACGCCCAATCTGCATAACAATATGCTTTTAAACATATCTTACTATCAGCATTAAGAAACAAACCAAGACCAGGTTTTCCTTTCAAATACCTCAACACTCTATATAATGCATCAAAATGATCCTTTTGTGGACTATGCATATATTGAGATAAAATCTGGACCGCATATGAAATAACAGGCCTTTTTAAACTTAAGTAAATAAACTTACTGACAACTTTCTGGTAAAAAGACACATCAATACTACCTGATCCATTTTTAAAGCTTGAAATTTGACATGTAGAATCTGAAATTTCAGTATTGATGACAATTTTAGCAGCTGCAGATTTTCCAGCAGCATATTCAGTGCAATATGCTCCCTTGCCCCGAGTAGCGGTTGTTATCCTAACAATTTCCATGCCTCTAATTCCTGAAAAATCTGAGACAATAGCTGGAAATTTCATATTTTGCTCGATTGGAATGCTTAAGGGTTTATATCCCAACATTCCAGTCTCAGCCAATAATTCGAGTACATATTTTCTTCGGGTAAGAACAATTCCATTATTAGATCGTGCTACTTCTATACCTAAAAAATATTTCAACTCACCCAAATCCTTCATGTGAAAGGTTTTATTGAAATAGCATTTAGTTTCATTTATCATACGGTCATCACCACCTGTTATCATAATATCATCTACATATACCAATAATTTGACTATATTTCTCCTCCCCCCCCCCCCCCTTGATTTGACAAACAAAGAATAGTCATTCTTTGATTGTACAAATCCAAAATTACTCATAGCCAATGTGAATTTTTATTCCATTGGCGTGATGCTTGTTTTAAACCATACAATGGCTTTTCAAAATTTTTTGAATTATTTGAATTCAATCCTTGAGGCATACTCATGTATACCTCTTAAGTAAATCCCCTTGCAAAAAAGCGCTAGTAACATCCATTTGCCAAAGTGGCCAATTATATATAGAAGCAAGAGATATAATTAACCTAATAGTGACATGCTTAGCTACGGGAGCAAACCTATCGGTATAATCTATTCCCTCAACTTGACTAAATCCTTTTGATACTAATCGTGCTTTATACCTTTCTATTCTACCATCTACATCCTATTGCCTTTTTACCTTTAGGTAGATCAACTACCTTCCAAGTGTTATTCAACTCGAGGGCTTTAATCTCTATTTCCATAGCTTTCCTCCTTTGCTCCAACCTCATTGCCTCTTGGAAATATTTTGGGACCTCCTCACTAGCAAGAGCAGCTAAGTATGTAGCATACTTTGGTGTGATCCTTTTATACTGCAAACACGAGGACAAAGGATATCTCACATTACAAGTATGATTAGAATTATTATCAAAAGGAGAACCAAATTCCTTTAACCAATTGGGAGGTCTGCAAGAGCTACTCGATCTCCTTAAAATATTTCCTATTTCATGTCTTCCTTCTCTCAGTTCTGCTTAATGTCTACCCTCTTCAACCACCTGCCTGCTCATCTCATTTGTTTCGTTGTTATTTATCCCATCATCACCAATAGAAATATTATGGTCAACAGGCATATCATGATCAAGAAACTCATTATTGTCCAAATTCTCATTGCTGTCATCATAACAGAAACTATAACCATGCTGAAATTTTTTATTTTCATTACTAATTGCAGCTTGATGCTTTTCAGTATTTTCATGTACTGTAAAAGGAAACTTATCCTCATAGAATATGACATTTCTCGAAACTATAAAGGTTTTTGTGTCAAGATCTAACAATATATAAGCCTTTTGATTAACGGCATAACCCCTCATCACACATGGCCTAGACCTTTGTTGGAATTTATCAGCTTGAGGCAAAATCTTAACAAAACACAAACATCCAAAAACCCTTAAATGTTGGAAAATCGGTTCTTTTCCATATAAAACATAAAATGGAGTCTTCCCTTTGAGTAAAGGGGTTGGTGTTCTATTTATTAAATATATACCAGTTTTAATACACTCACCCCAATATTTAATTGGAATGTGTGATTGAAACGTTAAGGCACGTGCCACATCAATAATATGCCTATGTTTTCTTTCCACAACTCCATTTTGTTGTGGAGTATACGGACAAGAACTTTGATGCACAATACCTTGAGAATCAAACAATGTTAGGTCCTCTTATATCAACTATCGATCGATCTAAGCACGAATTCTAGATATTCGAATGATAAATCTTACAAAATACCTTCGGTCGAATATCTTCTTTGAAGATCTTCAGAGAGAGAGTTTCTCGATTGTTGTTCTCTCTCTTAGAATGTGAATTCAATGCTTGTGTTTTTTCCGAAAATGAACTTGTGTATTGATTTCGATAGTGTACATTGTATTTATACCTATTTACATGGTATATTTACTACTTAGTCCTACACTATCAAAACTACTAATTACGCCCCTAATTACAAGGATAACAAAATAGAAAAGCACAATTCTAAAGTCTCTTCAATCTCCCCATTTATGTTTGTCTTTGTTTCAGCTCCATTTATCCTTGTCGGGCGTAGAATGATTTCCGTAATCCCAATGCTGTCTCATAACGTCAGAGAGCATTCCTCAGCTCCAACCTCTCATTTATTGCATCCAGAAGCTCATTTAAGAGTGGGGCCTCTTCTTCACAAATATCCTCGAAGATTGTCTATTCCGTAATATCTGCCAATCTTTTCTGGATGTTCTTCCTCACTAGCTTCAACACCCCGTCACAAAACTTGTGGATTTCTGACTTCATCATAGCTCTCGTCTTTCCAATGACTGGATTCCGATAAGTTATGGCGAAGCCGGGTTTCTTGAATATGTAGTTCTCGGGAAAGTTGTTGAGTGGGAAGCCCTTCATGAGCAGAGACTCCATGTTGACCTTCTTCATATTGTTCTTTATAGTTTGAAGGTTGTGTGCGGTGTGGTACTTGATCTGTCGCACCATGAATCTCTTCAATCCCTCGAGTCCTTCTGTCTTCATGTATCCGGAGGGCGTCTGATATTTGTTTTTGTACATCTGACATAGACGGTAGACCTCATCCGGTGGAAGGAAGGGGAGATAGCTCTTATCTATATCTTCTCGAGTGCGGTTGCTGTCCGCTTGCTCAATGTGGTAGTTTGGGGTAGGGAAGCTTCCAGACGAGTGCGAAACCCCCACGAGTTGGAGGATCAATGGCTTGTCCCTGAAGTTTTTCTTGAGTTAATCCGTTGGAATGCCACTTCGATCTGGACCAAGATAGTTGAACATGAAAATTTGCTCCATTTTCTTCCTATCTTCCCAATGTGAGATACCCCGTAGATTTAGTTCGTTGAGCTTCTTTATCCGATTAGGAGCCCTCCATATCTGCTTTCTAACATCTTCAATGAACGGAACTTCAATTTTTATATTCTCCCATGGCGTCTAGACTCTGACTGTCCCTTTTGATAAGTAGGGAGGAGAGTCGACTATGTGCCTGATCATTTCTGGTAGTTCCGGGAGAGCGGAGTTGTTGTTCTCGCCTTCTTGAAGTTCTTCATCTTCAAGCAGCACCAAGTCCACAGAAGCTTGTTGTAAGAAGTATCTGACGTTGGAGAGTCGAGCTTGAGCAGCTTCCTCTGGTTCCCATGTGGATCGTAGACAACTGCTTCTGGTTGGTTTTGGAGGAGGTTAGAGGTCGGGATTGGATTTGGATTTTTAGGAGAGGAGGTAGTGTGTGGGATGTGGTGGGAGATGTGGTCGTTTGTTGGCGTGTTGTGGGTTGTGTGCTTGGTGGGTTTGAGGATGATCCTCCAGCTTCTTGAGTCGTTATTGGTTGCTCTCGAGTCAAACCACGGCCGCTACGTGTGGTTCGTTGCCTTTCTCCCCCTCATGACGATCCGGATCATCGGGATTGTCATGTCTTTTTTTTGTGCGGGAGCTTTCTTCAGGGCACCTTGTTTGGGCGGGCGGCTCGGGTTCATCGATCAACCTTTTGTAGAGACTCTCCTCAGCGGGGGTCCTGGTCTCTAAGGCGAGGAGTCGGGAAATGAGAATGTCATGAAGCTGTGTGATCGGGATGGTATAGGGGTTGATGAGTAAAGGTGATGGAGTTGGGGTGGTGAGGGTGGGTTGTATGGGGGTCTGTATGGTGGTGGTTAGAGGTGGTGAGGAGGCGGGGGTGGTTTGAGCTTCGGACGGAGCGACCTCGGAGAATGGTGCTTTCCCTCCATCCCTTCGGGAAGTCTCAATGGCCTGGATCATTCTATCCATCAGTCGATCTTGAAGAGAAGAAATGGTTGTGTAGAGTGCTTCTTGTAAGCGTTGCTCCATCACGATCATCGGTGGACTGGGGCCAGGGAGGCGCTCCACTGTCACAACATCGGAAAAGATTTTCGATGTGCCACCTGGAATAGGTCTTGAGATTCCGGAACGTCCGGGGACATTCGTTATCAACCCTGAAGTGACCACCTCATTGAGATGGCATATTGTTTGCTTCCAAGATATCGGGGGTCCAATAGAGCTTCCACCCAATCCTTGAGATGATACGGTAGGTATCACCTCTGTGGGTGTTGAAACAGATTCAAATTGAATCTGTACGGTTGGCTGATCCATACTTGGTGGAGGAGATGTCACTGAAGCCGGTAGTATTGAAGGAGATACAGACGGGGCCGAGATTTGCTGTCAGCGAGAACCCCTTCTTTGAAGTCTGTATTCTTTATCCGATTCGGTGGCCTCAGGAGATACATCGTGAGGGGCACCTTCGGGCTCGACGGCTGGTGTCTCTGTCTCCTGAGCCGCGGCTTTGGGCTCGGTTATTTTCAACAAAGATTCCCTTTGAGAAGGCGCCGGAGCTAGATCCACGGCCCGAACCATTTCCTCCATGATGGAGTTACTTTGGCAGTAGTCCTGGTAGGCCTCGTCCGTTGGATCAACTAGGCTGAGCAGCTCCAATGGGATCAGCATCGGTTGAATTGCTAGGTCGGCTGCCTTTGGGTTCGATATATTCTCCAACCGGTGATAGTCTCGAGATCTCTGGATGAACGTCCATGAAATGTGAGATCAGCACCGGGAACCACCGTACGTATGGAAGGAACTTTGCCCTCGACTTGGTCTCCCTTTGACATATCTGGTCCGCTAGATCATTCCATATAAGCTGGGCCACGTCGTATTTCTTTGAGAAAACCACTCCATGGAAGATGCGAAGGATATTTCCGTTCGCCTTGTCAAATCCGGAGTGCTTTGGGGAGAGGCATTTATTGATGATGCCGAACAAATTCCTCCACGGATGTGGGATCTCGCTGTTTTGGAAATTCGCCAGTTTGGTTAGCGGCGGCTTGTACTCCATCCGAAGCATATCTTCCACGATCTCCGCGTCCGTTGGAAGTTGATCGTAGTGTTCGTAGTGCGGGAGATCGAGCACCATGGCCATTATGTTCTTGTCTAGGATGACGTGTCTTGTATTGGTGAAGTAGTTCTATTACTTGATGGTCCAGACACCGTCGAATTCAAGTCAATGTGTATACGACTTGCGTGGTATACTGCACTTCATCCCCAACGATGTGGCTCGTCATACACTTCCAGAATTGCTGGAGGTAGACCATTTGGACGGAGGCCGTCATCGTCAAAGCTGGCCATAGTGGATGTCCCTTTAGAATGAAAAATATTATGTCATCCGTACATCGAAATGTGGAGAGATCCAATTGATAGTTGTTGTCGTTAGGGGTGGGCAACGGGTATCGGGTATCGGGTACCCGACCCTGTCCGATCGGGTCGGGTGTCGGTACCCGACCCAACTCAATCGGGTCGGGTACCCGAAAAATTATCGAGTATCGGGTAGTACCCGATACCCGACATTAAAAAATAGGGTCGGGTACCCGACAATGAATTAAAAATTAAAAAAATTATGAAAAAATAGGATAATTAATTTCTGGTAGTCATAAAATAATTAAGAATGATATAAAATTAATAATTTCTCCTCATATTACAAAATTTCAAAGAGAAAAAACATCTAAAAATATCACAAATTTTATAAATGTACTAAAATATTAATAAAAAAATAATTAAATTTTAAGTCGGGTACCCGATACCCGACCCGACGTGTACCCGATTATTGGGTACCCGATTCTCGGGTACCCAACATACATCGGGTCGGGATCGGGTAGGAAAATCACTACCCGCCCTAGTCGGGTACCAGACCCGAATTATCCGAACCCGTTAAAAACACGACCCGCGCCCACCCCTAGTTGTCGTGGACCGGCAACCAACTATCAGAGGGACATATATGAGTGTATTCTTGATGTGCCATTCTGCAAAGAATGAAATAAACTTCATTAGATAAAATTTTCATATGCGAATTGATCGAATTAAATGTGCATGGCAAAAATTTCTTAGAGAAATTTCAAAATTTTCTAAGTATTAAAGTTTATTAGCGAAAGACTTAGGGAAAAAGTTGAAAATTTTGCTAAATCTTGTTAGCTATCTTTATCCGATCGGGAATTTATTCGAACGTTAAGTATTGCGATCGAAAATTTTCTAAGTCTTAGAGAAAAAACTTGAAAAATTTTCTAAGTTTTTTCAGCGTGATTTTATTCGAGTGACAATTTATTCGATCGTTAAGTTTTGCGATTGAATAAATTTGTGTCGAATAACTCAAGTTTTTCACCACGATCGAATAAAATGTTGTCGTCGCTGAGTAAACTTAAGTTATTGAAAAACATAAGTTTTTCGCCGCGTAGTTTTGCGATCGAATAAAAGAATATCGAAAAACTTAAAGTCTTCGCCGCTTATTTTTGCGATCGAATAAAATTTAATCGAAAAATTAAGTTTTCGCCGCGAAGTTTTACGATCGAATTAAAATATATCGAAAACAAAAGGTTTTCAACGCTGAGTTTTGCGATCGAATAAAACTTAACAAAAACTAAAGTTTTTGGACGACACTCTTTGCGATAAGAACTTTTTCAATCGAAAAATTTTCAAATCAAACAATAAATGCTTAACACGTAAATGTCGATTTCTGGATAAATCATGAGTTAATCTGGATTCGGAACATTCAGAAAACAATTGCGAATCCAAATATCATGATTTTAACAAAAATAGTCGAGTTTAACCACGTTGATTTGAGAGTTTAAAATTGTTATAGTCGAAAGTGTATCAAGATGAAATTTCTTCAAATATTTTTTAGAAATTGTTTGCGAATCGTGTGTTTTTGACCGGAAAGTGATTCGAAACGTGTTTCTACCTTCGAAATCGGCGAGTTATAACAAAAATTTATGAGGATTAAGAGGTTACGATGAAATCGGCGAAGTAAGTTCGAATATGGTTTTGGAAGTCGAAAATTTTTTCGAGTGAAATGAGTTGCGTGTGAGTGAGTTTATCGATCGATAAAGTGGTATTAATACTTTATGATCGGGTAAGGTAAAAAAAATACTTTGGCCCGTGAAAAATGTTTTGGGTTTCGTTAAACTTCAGGTCTGATTAAACTAAAATTTAATTTTTTATGGATTAACCCAAAAATAAATTGCATAATGCTCCCTATATTTCTGAAAGAAATGCAATTATCTCCCAATGTAGATGAAATTCAACACTTGACTCCTCGGATGAGCTCGAAAATTTCTGTGATGCTTAGAAAAATATTAGAAGTCATGTTTTATAAGTAAATCATATAGGAGATAAGAACAAATTCTCATGTAAAACTCCCCCTCAATAAATGCACGTTTTAACTTTTCGGCATTTAAGCACAAGTAACGCATTTAGTCAATTCAGTATAGACTCAATAAAATTTTGCGTTTTTTCAAAAAAAATTCGCATTTTATCAATTCTGAGCCAATGCATGTATTAATGCATTTAAAATGTGCGAACAATATTTTCAATAATAAAAAATATTAATCATAAAAATTTTGTTTGGGGTCAGATTGGACATTTTGAACATTATCACGTAAGAATTTCTCATGACATATAAAATAATAATTTATCGTCAAAATCATGTAACTAAACTAATATTTTAAGATCATAGTATGAATCATTTTGACAACTCTCGCAAGTTTCGCTCATAGCACTCAATTTATTTTTATCATGGAGATATTTAATAGATATATCACTCATATCATCACGACAAAATTATATCAATTAATTTGTTATCCTAGCACATGTAATCAACTTACATGGTGAAAGTTCATCATTTTGAAACAAAGGGATTTTGAAGGGCTATTTTTAGGCTCTGACTAAAAGGGTAGGATAATTTTTGGTTTAGTGAGCCTAAAAAAATTCTTCAATTCCAAGGCCCTTTTTGAAATTCATTTCTGATCCTTTAGCTTTTCTTTTCTTCTTTACTTGCTCAAGATGAGTATCACCTTCTTTACAAAAATTTTGAGAGATGAGATCTTCTTTTTGGACCGAGACCGTGTTCCTTTTGAAGGTTCCACAGTTATGGAATTCGAACTCAATGTCGTGTTTCTCTTCTCATTTTCTCTATTTATAAGATCTAGATTATCGTTGGAGAAGTTCACTTTGAGGTGCTTCTCTTCTAGGAGTATACGAGATTATCTAGGAGAAGTTCACAGCGAGATCTAAGGTTCACTTCTATAATGATTGAGACTTGTATCTCTTTTTCTCCCCCTCTTTTTCTTGATTGAGAACCCCGATACTTTAGGAATAATGTTGAAGGCTTGATCGGGTTTCATAAGAAAAAGAATGTCGGAGAATGCTCAAAAGGGATATCGAGAGGTAAAAGTAAAGTTTTTTTCGAAAAACTTAAGTTTTTTTTCGCCGCGTAGTTTTGCGATCGAATTAAAGAATATCGACAAACTTAAAGTTTTTGCCGCTTATTTTTGCGATCGAATAAAATTTAATCGAAAAATTAAATTTTTGCCGCGATGTTTTACGATCGAATTAAAATATATCGAAATCAAAAGGTTTTCGATGCTGAGTTTTGCGATCGAATAAAACTTAACGAAAACTAAAGTTTTCCGATGAGACTGTTTGCGATAAGAACTTTTTCGATCGAAAAATTTTCAAATCAAACAATAAACGCGTAACACGTAAATTTCGATTTCTGGGTAAATCATGAGTAAATCTGGATTCGGAACGTTCAGAAAACAGTTCCGAATCCAAATATCATGATTTTAACCAAACTGAAGAGTATATTAGAATTGTGCTTTATTATTTCATTATCATTGTAATTAGGGGCGTAATTAGAAATATTGATAGTGTAGGACTTAAGATTAATTATACCTTAAATATAGGTATAAATATGATGTACACTATCAATGTAAATATCAATTCATTATTGAGTAAATAAAAGTTTCGAATTCATATTTTAAACGAGAAGAAACGCTCGAGAAACAAGGAAACATCTAACAACCTCTCATGATCTTCAAAGCGGATATTCGATCGATCGTATATCGTAAGATTTCTTACTCGAATACCTATAATTTGTGCTTAGATTGTTTGTTGATTGATGAAACAGGACCTAACAATTGGTATCAGAGCAAATCGTGATTGATTTTGGACAGAATTCGCAATTTTCATATCAAAATAATTTTCCAGATTTTTGATCGAAAAACTAACGTGACTTATATTTTGATCGATATTCTTAATTGTGCGAATTTTGCTATTAATATTGATGAATAAGTGATAGATTATATTTTAGGATTGATTTAGGTACTAATTTCAATCGCTTAGAACGTAATTATAATTCAAATTTTTAATCTATATTGATTTTTAAGTTTGCGATCAAGTTTTGAGTTCAATCTGATTTTCTTAAATCTCGATATATTTTGCTATTAAACGTGGTTGATTCTGGGTTTGATCATATTTAGAACTGTTAAACGAGTGATTATCCAGAATTTCAGTGACTAAATTGAACATTTCGATTAAATCTGGAATTTTCACTGTTACATTGTTCTTATTGTTCTTCGATCAAGTTCTTTGACCGAAAAACTTGAATCGAAAAATATTTGTCGACCAAGTTTGCAGCCGAGAAATTATTTTTTTTCGACCACAAACTATTTTCGAGTGTCTTACTGAAATTTAAGACTCGAAAAACATTATTTCAATAATTAGTTTTTCGGTTCATATATAAATATATTTTTCGAGCGAATAAGTTTTTCGATCCATAATTAGCCAAAACATATTTTCGATCAAAAAATATTCCATCGAAAATTTTTTTTACGGTCAACAATTTGAGTCAAACTAAAAACAAAGTTTTTCGATCAATAGTAATTTTTCGATCACAAGTTTTTCGACAACAAGTTTTTGCGATCAACATTTTTTTTCGAAAAAATATTTTTCGATAAGGATCATCTTTTCAACAATTTCCGAAAAATATTCTTCGATAAACAAATAACTAAATCCCTAAACGTTCGAAAACCTTTTTCGATTAAAAGACACAATATTTTTAAATCGAAAAACCTTCCTGCTCGAAAAACATTTCGACCACATCATTTTTTTTAAGAGAAAAAAAATTGTGAACTACAAAATTTACGAAAAATATTTAACTCCGAACTATCAATTTTTGATACTCAATATTTTTGATCACTTATACAAATTTATTTAACGATTCTTGAAGTATCAATTTTTTAATTATCAAAATATTTTCAAAAACATAACAATTTCATTTTCACGACCGGATCATTGATTCAAAAAAGAAAAAGGAAATTGTTTAAGTGCGAATCAAATATTTCTAACTAAGTTTGTCACTTGTGAAGCATTTTTCATTACTATTCCAAACCTTCACGAAGATCCTACCAATCAACAAAAATGGATGCTTACTCACTTGGAAATGACGTCCGCCCTCCAATTCTTCGAAGAGGCGAATACACGGTATGGAGAAGCCGGTTCTTGAACTTCTTGGAAACGAAAAATCTAGCCTCAAATTTGATCGCGTCACTTCAAGAACGTCCAGCTCAATTCTGGCTCATCCAAGAAGGAGATGTCACAAACAGTCCTCCTATTCCTGCAACCAGAAGACTTAAAGTCCCTGGTGAATATACCGAGGGGGAGCGTTTAAGAGCCAAAGCAGACTTGGGAGCCAAGACATTCCTAATGCAAGGAATACCGAATGACATCTATATGCAAATAGATAGTCTATCGAGTGCAAAAGCCATGTGGGACGAGCTCCACAAGATGATGCAACGAACTGAAGTTGGAGTCAAAGCAAAGAAAGCAAACATCCTAACTGCTTATGACTATTTCAAAGCCAAGACGGAGGAATCAGTTTATGATCTCTATCAAAGATATCTAACCCTTCTCAACGAAATGAGGACGATTGATATATTCAAGACCAACATGGAGGTCAACATCAGATTTCTTTCTTCTCTTCAACCGTAGTGGAAGAAAATATCCATTCAAATCCGACAAAATAAGGATCTGGACGAAATGGATATCCACGCCGTCTTTGACAATCTCGCCCAACATGAAGAAGATATAAGCGAGATTCAAAAAGAACTAAAGGGCAAGCAGATCGACGACTCTATAGCACTTATCTCTGAAAGAAAGCACAGTCGATCTCGAAAGGATAAAAGTATCAAGCTGTCAAGTTCTTCAGAAGGTGAAGAAGAATCTGACTTGGACTCCGAACCTGATATGAAGGAGTTCAAGAAACAGTTAGCTCTCATTTCTAAAATGATAAGTAAAAACTTTTACAAAAAGAAATCCTCGTCTTCTGCCAATAGACTTCGGACATCTAGCTCCAAGCAAAGGGAAAGACCGGCCGAGTCCTCAGAATCCAAAATTGTCAAAGAACCACAAAAATGCTATAAATGTGGAAAGGTAGGACACTTCTCCAGAGAATGCAAACTACCTAAGAAAAAGGATGGCAACTACTACTCCAAAAAATTCCAACTCACTAAACAGAAAGAGGCTGGAGTAGCATTGATGGCAGAACAAGAACATTGGCTGGAGGATACCACAGATTTTGAAGACGAAAATCTTGCACTTATGGCATACCTCGACGACGCTTCAAATGATGACCCATCCAGGAGGCCTGACGATGACGACGACAAAGCATCCTCTTCGTCACAAGAGGTACAATTGTCTAATTCCACGTTATTAAACATTTTAGATTGTTACAGCTTAAGTACACTAACATGAAAATTGAGCGGAAACGAACAAAGGAATTAAAAGAGAAACTAGCACTTAGCGAAAGCAATTTCCAAAAGCAATTAGATAAGAAAATTCATCTCGAAATTCTCTTATCTAGCGCTAAGGAAAAAATCTCTAGTCTTGAATTAACCCTAGCCACCTCTGAGACACAAATTACTGAACTTAATACGATTGTTATTGATGGTCAGAGAGACTAAGAGATTTCTAAAAACAATTACACAGAAATTTCTGACGAACGAAAGAAACTTTATTCAAGGATTAAAACGTTTGATGATCTTCTAATAAAAAGGGGTCAAACGGATCAAACTATATTTCTAAATCAACCTCTTGATACAAAATTTTATAATCCTAAAGAGGGTTTAGGTTTTAACAATCCTTGTAACTTGAAAAAGGTCTGTTAGACAATTTTACGATATCAAGTATATGAGATTAGAATTAACTTCTTTAATGACATTTACTAATTCTTCCGAAATAAATGCTTTAGAAGAATCGAAACGACAAGCCACTGATAGGACTGACATTCCTTTTGACTACACCGACTTGAATAATAGTTACAAGACAAGACTTCTTACCTTGTCTAGTGATTATACTTCATTAATATCCCCTAGAAGATTTTTCGAAAAATAAGGAAGAAAATATTGATCATTCTCAAAATTCTAATTTCTGTTATATTCCAGCTATTATTAGAAAAATAGCTATTTTACACGCTTCCTTGGAAACAGAAAGAAAGAATTTCAAAGCTGAAAAGAACGAACTTTTATTGGATAAAACTTGTCCTGTTATTATTTTAAAAGAAAAATCTTTAATGAAGGATAAGATTAATCTAAGAAAAACTCTACTATTATTTTTCAAAATATTTCAAAAGAAGATAAATCTTCTTTAGAAATTATAAAGAGAGAAAACGAATCCTTAAATGCTTCAAAAAGGAAAACGATTTTTACTAACTCTTTTTCTACTCTATCCACAGGTAGAGTAGTAAAAGACGTGAAGCATGCTAAGGAAAGAGTGCCTAGAATAAATTTTCAGAAGAAAACTGATTTGTTATCTATTTCTTCTATGTCAAAAACTATGGACACTCGTCCGAAGACTGCTATTTCTAGTATTGTTAATTTAAATTATGCGATAAAGCCTATTATTTTTTAAAGCACAAACATTGAAATTGGTTCTACTTCTAAAAACCATCCTCATTCTAAAACAAATGCAAGTCTTAAGTCTCATAAGAAACAAGACCCCAGCCATTAAGAAAGCTTATAGCTCCATACATTCTTGTTCTCACCTAAGGTATCCAGTCCACGTACATTCAGCTAAACACCTTAGGAGACTAGCCAAAGAAAAGATTTTCTCCAGCAATAAGACAAATCAGACATTTGTTCGTGCTGAAATTAACCTCTCATGTAAGGTTCAACCACAATGGATTCCTAAGTCTCCACCTAGGCAAACACAAGCCAATAAGGCTAAATTTTCTAAAGAGGTACTACTTAAAGAAACTACTTCTAAGTTGGTTTGGGTACCTAAGCATTCTCATAATTTAGGAAACAAAACTGAACAAATCTTACTTATCGAATCTGCTAATCCGAGAGGACCCATTCAAAAGTGGGTACCTAAGTCTCCTTAATTTCTTTCTATGCAGATCCATCATATGTGGTATTTAGATTCTGGTTGCTCCACACACATGACGGGAAAACAAGAACTGTTAAGCAACTACCAAGATCGTTACAATGGCAAAGTCCGATTTGGCAACAATGACTCAGCTCCCATACTCGGATTTGGAGACATTTTACTGCCAAATTTGACGATTAAAGATGTCTCTTACGTCCAAGGTCTCCAGCACAATCTGTTCAGCATAGGCCAATTCTGTGACAAAGGATTTCAAGTAGTATCTCTACCTGAACAGTGCAGAGTTTTGAATAGTCAGAATCAAGAACTTCTCACAGGATCACGAAGATCTAACCTATACACAATCAATCTGACATCAGTTTGACCTTCAACAGCTGTATGCCTCATCTCTGAGACAAAAATCAAGAGGAACAACTTATGGCATCAACGTGTGTCTCATCTCAATTTGAAAGCTCTTCACAACCTCAGTGTTAAAAAGTTGGTCAACGGTCTGCCAACAATTTCATCTAACCAAGAGCATCACTGTTCGGCTTGTCAAATGGGAAAAATGAAGCGAGCATCACACAAACTCAAGCAAGTTGCTTCTACATCTCGACCCTTGAAGTTACTTCACATGGATCTTTGCGGACCAATGCGTACACAAAGCATCAACGGTCGCAATTATGTATCAGTAATTGTCGACGATTATGCTCGCTACACATGGACAAGATATCTCCGAACTAAAGATGAGACTGGAGACTTGATAATAAGCTTTGTGAATACAACTCAGAATCTCCTGCAAAAGAAAATCCAAGTAATCAGAACGGACAACGGGACAGAATTCAAGAATCAGCGTCTCAGCAACTTTTATCAATCACTTGGTATTATTCAACAATTCTCAACCGCAAAAATGCCACAACAAAATGGTGTCGTAGAAAGAAAGAACCGGACTTTAGTTGAAGCTGCAAGAACTATGCTCATATACTCCGGTCTTCCTCACTTTCTATGGGCTGAAGCAGTGAGTACATCATGTTTTACTCAAAACAGGACAATTATTCACAAACGGTTTGAGAAGACACCATATGGCTAATTAATACACGAATTCCGAATATCTCTTTCTTCAAAGTATTTGGTTACAAGTGTTTTGTGGCCAACGATCGTGAGCATCGAAGCAAGTTCGATCCCAAAGCCTTTGAAGCCATTTTTGTCGGATATTCCTCTACCTCAAAATCATATCGCGTCTACCTCAAGTCTTCTCGTACAATTCTTGAACGCTATAATGTCACTTATCAAGAAATGACGGAATTGGCTTCTGTACAAAACAGTTCAGAACCCGAGCTTACTGGCGTGTTGGCACAAGGTCAACAACTTTCGGGAACATCTACATCAACATCAAATGAAGCAATTCCCGCTGACCACGAAGATTTAGATTCTCTATTCGAATACTTTTATCGGAACAAGTCTCAAATGCCTGCTTCATCTCACTCAACTCCAAGCAGTGCCCCATCTCACTCAGTGGAAGAAATTAATAATGAGTCCCTCTTCTTCAAAATCCGACAACTGTTGGAGAATCTAATTATTCAGAATCTTCATCTAGTACTACAGTTCCTACAAATACAAATGAGGAAATTCCTATCGACTCAAAATCAGATTTGAATTTTCCAACTTTGAATGATCAACCAATTAATTCGGGATATCTCGATCTCCAATCCAATGACGACTCTACTTCAGTTATTCCTCACGAACGCAAATGGACTCGAGCTCACCCTACTGATCAGATTATTGGTGATACTTCAAGTGGTGGACATACTAGGACGTCTACACAAAGCGGTGTATTCACATGCTTTCTAAGTCAAAATAAACCAAATAAAGTAGCCGAAGCTCTGAATGACTCGTATTGGGTAATTGCGATGCAAGATTAACTCAACCAGTTCGAGCGTCTACAAGTTTGGACATTGGTTTCTCGACCACAAGGAAAAACTATAATTGGAACTAAATGGGTTTTCAAGAACAAGAAAAATGTGAATGGTGAAGTAATCAGGAATAAAGCACGGCTTGTTGCTAAGGGATACAATCAACAAGAAGGAATTGATTACGACGAGACGTATGCTCCGGTCGCCCGTATTGAAGCTATTCGCTTATTTCTATCATACGCGGCTCACAAAGACTTCAACGTATATAAAATGGACGTCAAAACAGCCTTTCTCAACGGCGTATTAAAAAAAGAAGTTTACGTCGCTCAACCCGAAGGGTTCATGCACGAGAACCATCCTGATCATGTCTATCGATTGGAAAAAGCTCTCTATGGACTAAAACAAGCCCCTCGTGCTTGGTATGATGTTCTGAGCGAATTTTTGGTCAATCCAACTTCATCAAAGGAACAATCGATACGACTCTCTTCATAAAAAAGCAAGGCAAAGACCTGATGATCGTTCAAGTCTACGTTGATGACATCATCTTCGGATCGACGAATAAACGTCTCTGTCAGAAATTTGGTAATCTCATGAAGACAAAATTCGAGATGAGCTTAATGGGAGAACTCCAATTTTTTCTTGGTTTACAAGTCAAGCAACTCGATGATGGAATCTTCATCAGTCAGACCAAATATATCCGAGATATTCTGAAGAGATTTAATCAAGACAAGAGCACACCGATGAACACTCTTATGTCTACTAATTACAAACTGGATGTTGATCCGTCTGGAAAGGCTGTCAACATCACCACCTATCGAAGCATTATCGGATCTCTTCTCTACTTGACATCAAGTCGACCTGACATTATGTTTGCAACTTGCCTATCCGCCCGCTTTCAAGCCGACCCAAAGGAATCCCACATGAATGCTGTCAAGAGTATTCTACAATATCTCAAAGGAACTCCAACCTTAGGGCTTTGGTATCCTAAAAATATTGACTTTTGACTAATTGGCTACATTGATGCTGACTATGCAGGTTGTCGAAAGGACAGAAAAAACACGTCTGACGGAGCACAATTTTTAGGCGAAAAGTTGGTCTGCTGGTCTTCAAAGAAACAAAATTGTGTATCAACATCGACGGCCGAGGCGGAATATGTCGCGGCTGCCAGCTGTTGCTCGCAAATTCTATGGATGCGGAGACAACTACGCGATTACGGGTTTGATTTCAATAACATTCCCATTTATAGTGATTCTCAAAGTGTTATAGCCATTACTTGCAATCCTAATCATCATTCACGCACGAAACACATAGACATACGATATCATTTTATAAAAGATCATGTAGAAAAAGGCGCGATAGATATGTATTTTGTTAAAACGGAGCTTCAACTTGCCGACTTGTTCACTAAGGCATTGGATGAAAAACGATTTCAATTCATTTTTGCTAAGTTAGACATGTTGAATCTCAATTTTACTTGAAATATGTTTTACATGCTCTACTATGCTTCAATCTAACATTCTATGTGCTTCTTAATATTTCTTGATTATTATGCGTGACTCTATCTTTTAAAGTTTTTTTTAATTAAACTAAAATAAAATTATATATATATTTTATATATATAAAAATATATTTTATTATTTATTAAATAAATATATATAATAATACATATATATAAATATTATCAATAAAAAAAATGGGGGATGACGATGATTTTGACCATTTTTGAAATCACTCACAAAAATATTTCTTCGAAATATATAGTTAAATTCTTTGCCTTTCAATATAACATTCTTTTATTCAAAGGAACTTTGTATGATTCATTAGACACAAAGCCACATCATACATGTGAAGAATTTGAACATCAATATTTTTTTGGAGTCTCACACTTCAAATGACTATCTTTTGATTTGTACTTCGTAGCCTCAATCTTGTTTTTGTGTTTAGTTTGTCATGAAAATGATAAGGGCATATTAGGAAATACCTCACTTGACCTAAATTATAAATCCTTTCTTTTTCCTCTAGATATCCCCTTTGAGCCTTCTCCGATATTCTTCTTCTTTATCAAACACACCCGGTTAAGCCTTCAACATTATTCAAACGATTCGGGGTTACTAAATCAAGAAAAGAGAGGAAGAGCTAAAGTGATGCACATTCCGCATTTCTCAATCATTATTTATAGAAGAGAAACATTGATCTCACTGTGAACTTCTCCTAGATAATCTCGTATACTCCTAGAAGTAAAGCACCTTGAAGTGAACTCCAATGATAATGTAGATCTTATGTAGAGAAAACGAGAAGAGAAGCACAGTCTTGGGTTTGAACTCCATAACTGTGAAACTTTCTAAAGGAACACAGTCTCGACCCAAAATCAAAGAAGATCTTATCTCTCAAATCTCAAATCGTTGAAAAGAGATTACTATAGAAAGGAAAAGCAAAAGGCTCAGAATAGAATCTCACCAAAAGAGCCCCCGGAAGAGAAGAATTTTTAAGCTCACTAACCCAAAATTCCTACCCCTTAGTCAGAGCCTAAAAATAATCCCTTAAAAGTCCCTTTGATTCAAAATGACACTCTCACTTGGCAAGTTGATTAAAAATACTACGTTAACAAATTAATTGATATTTTTGTTGTGATGATAAGAGTGATATATCTACTAAAAATCTCCTTGATAAAAATAAATTGAGTGATATGAGCGAAACTTGCGAGAGTTGTCAAAGTGATTCATACTATGCTCTTAGAATACTAATTTAGTTATTTGAATTTATGGCAAATTATTGTTATATATATCTTGGAAATTTTCGTGTAATAAAATTTAAAATAAATAAATCTGACCCGGAAACAAAAATTATTATTTTTATTATATTATTTTTTATTTTATTTTATTTTATTTTATTTTATTTTCTTATTTTCTATTTTCTTCGCACATTTTTATATGCATTATTACATGCATTGGCTCAGACTTGATAATATGCGAAATTATTCTTGAAAAACGCAACATTTTCATTAATTATGCTGAATTGCTTAGAATGCATTAATTATGCTTAAATCGGAAATTTTCATTTGTACCGAAAATATGTGTAGGTACTGAAAAGTTTATTCATGCAATTGTTGAGGGGGAGTTTTTATATGAGAATTTGTCATTATCTTCTACATTCGTAGAAACTTGAATTCTAACAATTTATTAAGTCTCGCGGAAAATTTAGAGCTCATCTGAGGAGTCAAATGTTGAAATTCATCAACATCAGGAGACAATTTCCTTCTTTGCTGAAATACAGGGAGTATTATACAAATTATTTTTGGGTTAATTCATAAATTTTATTTTTTTCCTTTTCGACCTATTTTTATCTAAAGCGCAAGAATATTCTTTTTACTTTCGGCCCAAAGACAATTTTTACTTTACCCCATCGTAAAGTATTAATATCACTTTATCATTTGAAAAACTCATTCACACGTTACAAATTTCCAATCGAAAAACCTTTCATCTTCTAAAACCATCTTCGAACCGACTTCGGCATTCCATCCAAATTCATCATTTCTCAGAATTTTTAGCTTAAACGTGCGGATTTCGAAGGTAGAAACATGTTTCGATTCATTTTCTGTTCAAAAACATCCACTTATCGAGCATTTTCACGAAAAAATTTATGTAGAAAGTTCATGTTTATTTTTCCGACGAAAACTGATTTTTCGGCCTTCAAATCAAAGTGGTTACACTCAATCTCTTTGGTTAAAATCATGATATTCGGATTCGCCACTGTTTTCTGTCCGTTTCGAACCCAAATACACCCATGATTTACCCAGAAATCGAAAATGTTTTACATATTTACTGTTTGATTTGAAAATTTTCGAATGAAAAAGTTTGAGTCGCAAACATTGTCATCGAAGAACTTTAGTTTTCGTTAAAATTTTATTCGATCGCAAAACTCAGCATCGAAAAACTTTTGTTTTTCGAATTTATTTTATTCGATCGTAAAACTACGCGGCGAAAAACTTATTTTTTTCAAATTTATTTTATTCGATCGAACTTATTTTCTCAATTTTTTTTGATCGCAAAACTAATCGGTGAAATAACTTAAGTTATTCGACCTTTCTCTTTTCTCGATCGAAAACCTAATCAGCGAAAAACTATTATTTTCATTAACTTTTTATTCGATAGTAAAAGTCATCAGCAAAAACGCAAATTATTCGACACAATTTTATTCGATCGCAAAACTTGTCAATCGAATAAATTTTTACTCGAATAAAAACACGCTGCGAAAGACTTAGAAAATTTTTCAAGACTTAGACAAATTTTCGATCGCAAATATTATAAAATCGAATAAACTGTTATTTCGAATAAAAACACGCTTCTAAGACTTAGTTAATTCTACAAATTTTTCAAATTTTCACCAAGTCTTTCGCGATAAGTTTTTCAATGTACAATTGTCCTCTACATTCGTATTAATCAAATTTATTCATTCATAAAACTTGATCAACTAATGAATCTCATATTATTTTTGCAGATATGGCAACTCCCAACTACCCTCATATCTATCCTTCTGGAAGTTATATGACAGTCCAAGACAACAACTTCCAACTGGATTTAACAACATTTCGGTGTCCGGATGACGTCATCCTATCCATACTCAAAGGACACCGCTTATGGCCAGCTCTGACAATGACAGTCATCGTACCGATGGTCTATCTTCAGCAGTTCTAGGGATGCATGCAGAGCTTCGTCAACAGCGATACCTTGGAATATATGACTAAGCTCAATACAAGACACCTCGCCCTGACGAAAAACTTAATGGCCATGGTGCTCGATCTCCCGCACTATGACGAATACGACCAATTACCTACGGACGCGGAGATCGTAGAAGACATGCTCATGATGGGATACAAACCGCCGCTAAATAAACTGGCCAACTTTCAAAATAGTGGAATCCCTCATCCATGGAAGACTCTGTTCGGCATAATCAACAAATGTCTCTCCCCAAAACACTCCGAATTCGATAAAGAAAATGGCAACATTCTGCGTATTTTTCACGGAGTGGTCATCTACAAGAAATATGAAGTGGCTCAGCTGATCTGGAACGATCTCGCCGACCAAATGCGTCAGAGGGAGACGAAGTCGAAGGCCCGATCCCTTCCTTATATACGGTGGTTTCCGGTAATGATCGCGCATTTCATGGAAGTCCACTCAGAGATCCCGAAACTTCCACCGATCGCGGACTACATCCCGCCACGCCTTCGATTCTTCCACAACCCGAAGGCCGCCGATTTAGTACTCCAATCCTTGCTGATCCCATTGGAGCTGCTACGTTTAGCTGATCCAACTGATGAGGCCTACCAAGCTTACTGCCAAAACAACTCCATCACGGAGGCGTTGGTACGTGCCATGGATCCAGCGCCGGCGCCTTCTCAAAGGGAAGTGACATCATCCGAGCTCGAAGCCACACCTCAGGAGATTGAACCCAAAGGTGTCTCTCATGATATCTCTCCTGAGGCAACCGACTCCGATGAAGCACACAGACTCCAACGAAGGGGCCCTCGCCGACAACAAATCTCGGCCCCGTCTACAGTGTCATCACCCATACAAGCTTCGGAGCCCACAATTCCATTACCGGGTGATCAGCCCACTGAACAGATTCAAATTAAATCAGTCTCAACACCAATAGAGGTGATACCCATCGTATCATCTCAAGGATTGGGTGGAAGCCCTATTGGACTCCGATATCTTCGGAGCCAACAATAGGCCAACCCTCTGAAGTGGTGACTTCAGGGTTGTCAACGGATGTCCTTGGACGTACCGGACCCTCAACGGATGTTGTGACAGTGGAGCGCCTCCCTGGCCCCACTCCACCAATGTTCGTGACGGAGCACAGACCTTCCCCAAGTTCATCAAGAAGTTGTTGCCTACGATCCACATCTGATCGTAGATGACTACATACTAAACGAGAAGTGGACGACGGAATGGGAACCAGAGGAAGCTGCTCAAGCTCGACTCTCCAACGTCAGATACTTCCTTCAACAAGCTTCAGTGGACTTGGTACTGCTTGAAGAAGAAGAAATTCAAGAAGGCGAGGACTACAGTTATGCTCTCCCAGAGCTACCCGAAATGATAAGACTCAGAGTCGACTCTCCTCCCCGTCTATCAAAAGGGACAGTTAGAGTCGAGACACCATGGGAGAATGTCAGAATTGAAGCCCTCTTCGTTGAAGACATAAGAAAGCAGATTTGGATGGCTCCAACCAAGATCAAGAAACTCAACGAACTCAACTTGAGGGGCATCTCACATTGGGAAGATAGGAAGAAAATGGAGCATAGCTGCATGCTCAACTATCTCGGACCCGATCGTAGTGGCATTCCAGCTGATCAACTGAAGGAAAACTTCAAGAACAAGCCACAGATTCTCCAACTCGTCGGAGTCTCTCATACGATCGGAAGATATCCAACTCCTATCTCCATAATTGAGCGAGCGGACAGCAACCGCACTCGAGAAAAGATAGACGAAAGTTATCTCCCATTCCTTCCACCGGATGAAGTCTACCAAATATATCAAATGTACAAGACACAACCGAGATACATCAGGACTGAAGGACTCGAGGGGCTGAAAAGATTCATGGTGCGGCAGATCAAATGCCACACCGCACACGACCTTCAAATTGCAATAGAGAACAACATGAAGAAGGTCAACATGGAATCTCCGCTTATGCAGGGCTTCCCACTTAACAACTTTCCCGAGAACTTCATTTTCAAGACCTCTGGCCTCGCCATAACCTATCTTAATCCAGTCATTGGAAAGACAAGGGCTATGATGAAGTTAGAAGTTCATAAATTCTGCGACGGGACGCTTAAGTTGGTGAAGAAGAACATTCTAAAGAGATTGGGAGAGATCACCGAAGAAACAATCTTCGAAGATCTTTGTGAAGAAGAGGCTCCACTTCTGAACAAGCTTTTAGATGCCAAAAATGAAAGACTGGAGTTGAGGAATGCTGTTCGACGCTACGAGACAGCATTGGGATTGAGGAAGTCTTTTTATGCCCGACAAGGATAAAAAGAACTGAAACGACAATAAGCACAAAGGGGTAGATTGAAGAGTATATTAGAATTATGCTTTATTATTTCATTATCCTTGTAATTAGGGGTGTATTAGAAATATTGATAGTGTAGGAGTTAAGAGTAATTATACCTTAAATATATGTATAAATATTATGTACACTATCAAAGTTAATACAAGTTTTATTATTCAGAAAACACAAGCATCGAATTCATATTTTAAACGAGAGATCACGCTCGAGAAACTCGGAAAAGCTAAACAACATCTCTCAAGATCTTCAACGCGGATATTCGACCGATCGTATATCGTAAGATTTCTTACTCGAATACCAAGAATTTGTGCTTAGATTCCTTGTTGATTGATGAATCAGGACCTAACAATTGGTATCAGAGCAAATCGTGATTGATTTTGGACAGAATTCGCAATTTGCAGATCAAAATAATTTTCTAGATTTTTCGATCGAAAAACTCACGTGACTTATATTTTGATCAATATACTCAATTGTGCGAATTTTGTCGTTGATTCTGCTGATTAAGTGGTAGATTATATGTTAGGATTGATTTACGTACTGATTTCAATCGCTTAGAACGTAATAATAATTCAGATTTTCGATTTTGATCGATTTTTGCGTTTGCGAACAAGTTTTGAGTCCAATATGATTTTCTTAAATCTCGATATATTTTCCTATTAAACGTGGTTGATTCTGGGTTTGTTCATATTAAGATTTGTTAAACGAGTGATTATCCAGAATTTCAGAGTCTAAATTGAACATCTCGATTGAATCTGGAATTTTCACTATTACATTGAACTTAGCTCTTCTTCGATCAGTTCTTCGATCGAAAAACTTGAATCGAAAAATATTTTTCGGCCAAGTTTGCAGCCGAGAAATATTTCGACGACAAACACTATTTTCGAGCGTTTTACTCAAAATTAAGACTCGAAAAACATTATTTCAATAATTAGCTTTTCGATTCATATATAAATACATTTTTCGAGCGAATAAATTTTTCGATACAAAATCAGGCAAAATATATTTTCGATCGATAAATATTCCATCGAAAAATTTTATAGTCAACAATTTGAGTCAAACTAAAAACGAAGTTTTTCGATCACAAGTTATTCGATAAGAGTTTTTGTGATCAACATAGTTTTTCAACAAAATATTTTTCGATAAGATCATCCTTTCAACATTTTTTTTGCGAAAACTATTTTTCGATAAACATATAACTAAATTCTTAAACATTCGAAAAACTTTTTCGATTAAAAAGTTTAATATTTTTTAAAATCGAAACACTTTATTGATCGAAATACATTTTGACCACAACATTTAAAAGGAAATAAAAAATTATGAACTTCAAAACTTACGAAAAATATTTGTCTTCGAACTATCAATTTTGATACTCAATATTTTCAATCAATAATTCAGATTCTTTAACAATTCTTGAAGTAACAATTTTTCATTACCAAATATTTTCTAAAACATAACGATTTCTCTTTCACGACCGGATCATAGGTTCAAAAAGGAAATTGTTTAAGTACGAATCTAATATTTCTAACGAAGTTTGTCACTTGTGCAGCATTTTTTATTCCTATTCCAAACCTTCACAAAGATCATATCAATCAACAAAAATGGATGCTTACTCACTTGGAAATGACGTCCGCCCTTCAATTCTACGAAGAGGCGAATACACGGTATAGAGAAGCCGGTTCTTGAACTTCTTGGAAACGAAAGATCAAGCCACAAATTTGATCGCGTCACTTCAAGAAGGTCCAGCTCAATTCTGGCTCATCCAAGAAGGAGATGCAACCAGAAGACTTAAAGTTCCTGGTGAATATACTGCGGGGGAGCGTTTAAGAGCCAAAGCAGACTTGGGAGCCAAGACTTTCCTAATGCAAGGTATACCGAATGACATCTATATGCAAATAGATAGTCTATCGAGTGCAAAAGCCATGTGGGACGAGCTCCACAAAATGATGCAACGAACTGAAGTTGGAGTCAAAGCAAAGAGTGCAAATATCCTAACAGCTTATGACTCTTTCAAAGCCAAGACAGAGGAATCAGTTTATGAACTCTATCAAAGATATCTAACTCTTCTCAATGAAATGAGGAAGATAGATATATTCAAGACCAACATGGAGGTCAACATCAGATTTCTTTCTTCTCTTCAACCGGAGTGGAAGAAAATATCCATTCAAATCCGACAAAATAAGGATTTGGACGAAATGGATATCCACGGTTTGATAATCTCGCCCAACATGAAGAAGATATAAGCGAGATCCAAAAAGAACTAAAGGGCAAGCAGATCGACTACTCTATAGCACTTATCTATGAAAGAAAGCAAAGTCGATCTCGAAATGATAAAAGTATTAAGCTGCCAAGTTCTTCAGAAGATGAAGAAGAATCTGACTCAGACTCCGAACCTAATATGTAGGAGTTCAAGAAACAGTTAGCTCTCATCTCCAAATTGATGAGTAAAAAGGTTTACAAAAAGAAATCCTCGTCTTCTGCCAATAGACTTCGGACATCTAGCTCCAAGCAAAGGGAAAGACCGGCCGAGTCCTCAGAATCAAAAAGTGTCAAAGAACCACAAAAATGTTATAATTGTGGAAAGGTAAGACACTTCTCCGGGGAATGCAAACTACCCAAGAAAAAGGATGCCAACTACTACTCCAAAAAATCTTGCAATTAGATACCACAGATTCTGAAGACGAAAATCTCGCACTTATGGCATACCTTGACGATGCTTCAGATGATGACCCATCCAGGAGGCCTGACGACGACGACGACAAAGCATTCTCTTCGTCAGAAGAGGTACAATTGACTAATTCCACATTATCAAACATGTTAGAATCGTTACAGCTTAAGTACACTAACATGAAAATTGAGCGGAAACGAACAAAGGAATTAGAAGAGAAACTAGATCTTAGCGAAAGCAATTTCCAAAAGCAATTAGATAAGAAAATTAATCTCGAGATCCTCTTATCTAACGCTAAAGAAAAAATCTCTAGTCTTGAATTAACCATAGCTACCTCTGAGACAAAAGTTACTGACCTTAATACGATTCTTATTGATTGTCAGAGAGACTTAGATATTTCTAAAAATAATTTCAAAGAAATTTCTGACGAATGTTAGAAACTTTCTTCAAGGATTAAAACGTTAGATGATCTAATAAAAAGGGGTCAAACGGATCAAACTATATTTCTGAATCAACCCCTTGATACAGAATTTTATAATCCTAAAGAGGGCTTAGGTTTTAACAATCCCTGTAACTTGAAAAAGGTCAATGTTAGACAATTATACAATATCAAGTATATGGGATTAGGTTTAACTTCTCTAATGGCATTTACTAATTCTTCCGAAATAAATGCTTTAGAAGAATCTAAACGACAAGCCACTGATAGGACGAACATTCCTTTTGACTACACCGACTTGAATAATAGTTACAAGACAAGAGATCTCAACTTGTCTTGTGATTATCCTTCAATATATCCCCTAGAAGATTTTTCTAAAAATAAGGAAGAAAATATTGATCATTCTC
Organism: Linderniella brevidens; assembly: GCA_004919715.1. Classification (NCBI taxonomy): domain Eukaryota; kingdom Viridiplantae; phylum Streptophyta; class Magnoliopsida; order Lamiales; family Linderniaceae; genus Linderniella; species Linderniella brevidens. Next base: position 14,368,858 of record SWDC01000148.1, read on the forward strand.
AAAATTCTAATTTCTGTTATATTCCAGCTATTATTAGAAAAATAGCTGATTTAAACGCTTCCTTGGAAACAGAAAGAAAGAATTTCAAAGTTGAAAAGAACGAACTTTTATTGGAGATTTCCAATCTCAAAACTTTCTCTATTTTAAAAACTTGTCATGATCTTATTTAGAAAGAAATTTTTTTAATGAAGGACAAGATTAAAACTAAGAAAACTCTCCTATTCTTTTTCAACATATTTCAAAAGAAGATAAATCTTCTTTAAAAATTGTAAAGAGAGAAAACGAATCCTTAAATGCTTCAAAAAGTAAAAAGGTTTTTACTAACTCTTTTTCTACTCCATCCACAGGTAGAGTAGTAAAAGAGATTAAGCATGCCAAAGAAAGAGTGTCTAGAATAAAATTTCAGAAGAAAAATGATTTGTTATCTATTTTTTCTATGTCAAAAACTATGGACACTCGTCCGAAGACAGCTATTTCTAGTATTGTTAATTCAAATTAAGTGTTAAAGCCTATTATTTTTTAAAGCACAAACTTTGAAATTGGTTCTACTTCTAAAAACCATCATCATTCTAAAACAAATGCAAGTCTTAAGTCTCATAAGAAACAAGACCCAGCCATTCAGAAAGCTTATAGCTCCATTCATTCTTGTCTCACCTAAGGTATCCAGTCCACGTACATTCAGCTAAACACCTTAGGAGACTAGCCAAAGAAAAGATTTTCTCCAGCAATAAGACAAATCAGACATTTGTTCGTGCTGAAATTAACATTCCATGTAAGGTTCAACCACAATGGATTCCTAAGTCACCACCTAGGCAAACATAAGCCAATAAGGATAAATTGTCTAAAGAGGTACTACTTAAACAAACTACTTCTATGTTGGTTTGTGTACCTAAGCATTCAAATAAGTCAGGTACCAAAGATAAACAAACCTTACTTATCAAATCTGCTAATCCGAGAGGACCCATTCAAAAGTGGGTACCTAAGACTCCCTAATTTCTTTCTATGCAGATCCATCATGTGAGGTATTTAGATTCTGGTTGCTCCACACACATGATGGGAAAACAAGAACTGTTGAGCAACTACCAAGATCGTTACAATGGCAAAGTCCGATTTGGCAACAATGACTCAGCTCCCATACTCGGATTTGGAAACATTTTACTGCCAAATTTGACGATTAAAGATGTCTCTTACGTCCAATGTCACCAGCACAATCTGTTCAGCATAGGCCAATTCTGTGACAAAGGATTTCAAGTAGTATCTCTAGCTGAACAGTGCAGAGTTTTGAATAGTCAGAATCAAGAACTTCTCACAGGATCACGAAGATCTAACCTATACACAATCAATCTGACATCAGTTCGACCTTCGACAGCTGTATGCCTCATCAACGTGTTTCTCATCTCAATTTGAAAGCTCTTCAGAACCTCAATGTTAAAAAGTTGGTCAACGGTCTGCCAAAAATTTCATCTAACCAAGAGCATCACTGTTCGGCTTCTCGAATGGGAAAAATGAAGCGAGCATCACACAAACTCAAGCAAGTTGCTTCTACATCTCGACTCTTGGAGATACTTCACATGGATCTTTGCGGACCAATGCGTACACAAAGCATCAACGGTCGCAAATATGTATCAGTAATTGTCGATGATTATTCTCGCTACACATGCACAAGATATCTCCGAACTAAAGATGAGACTGGAGACTTGATAATAAGCTTTGTGAATACAACTCAGAATCTCCTGCAAAAGAAAATCCAAGTAATCAGAACGGACAACGGGACATAATTAAAGAATTAGCGTCTCAGCAACTTTTATCAATCACTTGGTATTATTCAACAATTCTCAGCCCCAAAAATGCCACAACAAAATGGTGTCGTAGAAAGAAAGAACCGGACTTTAGTTGAAGCAGTGAGTGCAGCAAGAATTATGCTCATATACTCTGGTCTTCCTCACTTTCTATGGGATGAAGCAGTGAGTACATCATGTTTTACTCAAAATAGGACAATTATTCACAAACGGTTCGAGAGAACGCCATATGAGCTAATTAATCAAAGAATTCCGAATATCTCATTCTTCAAAGTATTTGGTTGCAAGTGTTTTGTGGCCAACGATCGGGAGCATCGAAGCAAGTTCGATCCCAAAGCCTTTGAAGCCATTTTTGTCGGATATTCCTCTACTTCATATCGCGTCTACCTCAAGTCTTCTCGTACAATTCTTGAACGCTACAACGTCACTTTTCAAGAAATGACGGAATTGGCTTCTGAACAAAACAGTTCAGAACCCGAGCTTAGTGGCGTGTTGGCACAAGGTCAACAATTTTCGGCAACTTCTACATCAACGTCAAATGAAGCAATTCCCGCTGACCATGAAGATTTAGATTCTTTATTCGAACACTTTTATCGGAACAAGTCTCAAATGCCTGCTTCGTCTCACTCAACACCAAGCAGTGCCCCATCTCCCTCAATGGAAGAAATTAATAATGAGACTCCTCTTCTTCAAATCCGACAAATGTTGGAGAATCTACTTATTCAGAATCTTCATCTAGTACTGCAGTTCCTACAAATACAAATGAGGAAATTCCTATCGACTCTAACTCTAATGATCAACCCATTAATTCAAGATATCTCGATCTCCAATCCAATGACGAATCTACTTCAGTTATTCCTCACGAACGCAAATGGACTTGATCACCCCACTGATCAGGTTATCGGTGATCCTTCAAGTGGTGTACGTACTAGGACGTCTACACAAAGCGGTTTATTCACATGCTTCCTAAGCCAAAACGAACCAAATAAGGTTGCCGAAGCTCTTAAAGACCCGGATTGGGTAACTGCGATGAAGATGAACTCAACCAGTTTGAGCGTTTACAAGTTTGGACATTGGTTCCTCGACCACAAGGCAAAACCATAATTCGAACTAAATGGGTATTCAAGAACAGGAAAAATGAGAACGGTGAAGTAATCAGGAATAAAGCACGACTCGTTGCTAAGGGATACAATCAATAAAAAGGAATTGATTACGACGAGACGTATGCTCCGGTTGCACGTATTGAAGTTATTCGCTTATTTCTAGCATACGCGGCTCACAAAGACTTCAAAGTCTATCAAATGGACGTCAAAACTGCCTTTCTCAATGGCGTCTTAAAAGAAGTCTACGTCGCTCAACCCGAAGGGTTCATGCACGAGAACCATCCTGATCATGTCTATCGATTGGACAAAGCTCTCTATGGACTAAAACAAGCCCCTCGTGCTTGGTATGATGTTCTGAGCGAATTTTTGGTCAATCCAACTTCATCAAAGGAACAATCGATACGACTCTCTTCATCAAAAAGCAAGGCAAAGACCTGATGATCGTTCAAGTCTACGTTGATGACATCATTTTCTGATCGACGAATGAACGTGTCTGTCAGAAATTTGGTAATCTCATGAAGACTAAATTCGAGATGAGCTTAATGGTAGAACTCCAATTCTTTCTTGGATTGCAAGTCATGCAACTCGATGATGGCATTTTCATCAGTCAGACCAAATATATCCGAGATATTCTCAAGAGATTTAATCAAGACAAGAGCACACCGATGAATACTCCTATGTCTACTAATTGCAAACTGGATGCTGATCCGTCTGGAAAGGCTATCAACATCACCACCTATCTGAGCATTATCGGATCTCTTCTCTACTTGACATCCAGCCGACCCGACATTATGTTTGCAACTTGCTTATGCGCCCGTTTTCAATCCGACCCAAAGGAGTCCCACATGAATGCCGTCAAGAGGATTCTACGATATCTCAAAGGAACTCCAAACTTATTGTAATACCCGTAAAATTAATACGGGAATAATGCGCAATTAGCGTGAAAATTATTCTGTAAGTTTCGGAAAATTATGAAGTTAATTTTCGGACAAAGCGAATTTTCGGGAAATTGAACCGAAAATAAGAAAAGTACTCTTTGAGTAAAATAAATAGATATGGGCCCAAATTAATTTAAAGTAGGCCCAATAAGAGATTTCCTTAAGAGAAAGGAAACGTAACTTTCCTTTTAAAGGTTTATCTCAAAAGGTGATAAGGACAAACGAAAATATCAAACGAAAGAAAACAAACGAAGAAAAGCAGAGAAGAACTAAGCAATTTCGGCTAACTTGGAAGTGAGGTAGGTGGTTTTTAACCCCTACAAACTGTTTTTAAGTTTGATTTATTTAGTTTAACGAATTTGGATGAAAGGTCATCCGAATTTATGAATTTCGGGAGCTTTGAATGATTATGTGTTGTATTTGCTGTGTTGAGATGTTAAGTTTGAGCTCAATATATGAGTTCTATGAATTCTTACATGTTTATGTGAAATCTGGAACGGATTCATGTGATGAAGTTCTGGAAAATATGAATTTCGATGAGATGAAGAAAGTTTCAGCTCATGAGAAATTCGCGGGTTGAAAAGAATTCGCGGGCCAAAAAGGTTCGTGAAGTGTGAGAGAGGAAAGAAAATCGCGGGCTGCGATAAAATTCGCGGGCCGAAAGATTTGTAAAGATGTGAGTGAGAAAAGAAGGTCGCGGGCCAAATTTTAAATTTCGCCAAATTTGAAAGGTTGAAATTCGGGCAGATTTTCGATAGTTCGCCGAAGTTTAGTTCGCGAATTATATTCGGGTCGCGAAAAGTTCTTCGCGGACTCAAATGGATTTTTTGTGTGAGTAAATGGGTTTTTCGCGGGTCAGAATTAATTTCGCGGGTCGACCACAGGGTGATTCCTGTGAGAGAAGTAGCGGGTCGGACTAAAGTTTCGCGGGTCAACTTGAATTTCGCGGGGTGATTCCTGTGAGTGAATTTCGGGTGACACGCGAACTAAATCAGACTTCGCAAATTCGATCAAATGACGCGCGAAATCCAAATTCGGGCAATACCGCTAACACTGTGAAGAGTCCCGAATTTTGACTCCAAATGTCGGGTTGACCATATGCTTTTAAGTCTGAAGTTGACCGAACTTCACGATTCGACCAGTCTAATTATTTTTGGACTTTTGTCTTAAATTAGGCCCAAATATTCAAGTAAAATTATTTTAAGTTCATTTTATCTTTAAATCAAAGTATATTCATACTTTGACTAGAATTTTCGGGTCAACCCTTATTTTAAGATACGAGAGTATTTTGGGGTATTATTTGTAAGAAATAATACGTGATATATGTGACGAATGTGATATGCATTTCACGACATGCATAAGAGAGGTGAAGGTACCGTAATGATACGGTGACACGACATTGTGTCGAATGTGAGAAGGGTAGAGTTGCCGATTTTGGCAGTCAGGTTCAGACTCGATTATGCACTTGGTGGGAGAGGGGGTTTGCGACACCCATCTACTCGGGATTGAGCCACCCGAGGTGTAAACCACCGGATATTATTTGGCTCAGGGACGGCAGACAGATGTGAGATTCCTGTCTACCCGAACTTGTGGTATAACATTCGGGGAAAAAGCCGTCGGGTTGAGATTGTGTGCGGAAGGAGCGACCCGGCGCGGCCGGTGTGGGCTACCGCATGGTTGATGGTGTACTTTGCCATTGCGCGCGTGGGTGCCGAGTCTGACCTAGGGCCCTGTTGAGAATTGAGAATTGATAGATGAGATTTGTCGAGTGTGCATTATATTATATTGTGAGGAACCGGGATTGGGTGGAGTGCACGCACGTATTGCATGTTATGTAATCACCTACTGGGCAATAGCTCAGGGTTCTATCCTATTTTTGTTTGTAGGTAAGAATGAACCCGACACCGACTAGTGTCAGGGTTGAGATTCATGGCGAGCTGGCGGCGGTGACTCCACGGACTTTTGAGGGTGGCGCAGTACATGGGACGCGACCTGTGGAGTGGCATAGTGTTTGATATTGGGTTTGAAATTTTGGGGCTTCGGCCCAAAGTATTAATAGTAGATATTTTTGTAAACCCGATATAATACTATGTAGGTTAATTAAATTAAAGAAAGAAAATTTTATCGGGTCTTCAGCGTGTTCTGTTGCGGGGAAATCCGCCAATTAACTTAATTAGGAAGTAGGGTCGCCACAGGTGGTATCAGAGCTTAGGCTTTAGATTCTGAAGACTGTCCATGTACTGCCACTCAAAAGCCGGGAGAACCAGCCTCGCCTGTAAGTTAAGTGTAATACTTTGATATGATTATGTGATCTCATGTATATTTGTTACATGAATTATCTAGTATTTGGAAAATGCCAAGAGGAAGACCGAGGAACGTGTTCGTTGGAGAGTCCAGTCGGAGGGGCGAATCTGAATCCCCACCCCCGACTCGTGAGTATGACACGATAAATAGGCTGACTGAACTTATCCAAAGACAGTCAGACCAAATTCATGATTTGATAAATCACCAGAGCTCATCTGAGAACCGTCCATCCCCACAGCCTGATCGCGTAGAGATCATAGGGGAGCGATTTCGTAAGTTAAATCCACCAGTTTTCGCCGAAGCTACTAATCCTGCGGCAGCTGAGGACTGGATCGACACAATAGAAGACTTATTTATATACAGTCGTGTGCCGAACAATGAGAAGGTGTTGTGTGCCGTTTCCCTATTTCGGGGAAGCGCGCGTTTTTGGTGGAACACCATAAAGGTGTTAGAAGATCCGGCGACGATGACATGGGAACGCTTCAGGGAACTGTTTTATGATAAGTACTTCACTGCTCACGATCAGGAGCAGCGAATGTATGAATTCATGAACCTGAAACAAGGGCGAATGCCAGTTGCGGAATACATCCGCAAATTTGAAGAATTATCTCGTTTTGCACCTCATCTCGTGGCAACCAATACTCTAAAGGTGACGAGATTTCTTCGAGGGCTGAAGCCCGAATTTTATCGAGATTTAAGTGTGGCGGGAGTACGCCAATTAGAGTTCCGTCAGGCGACGGAGCGAGCGTTGATCGCAGAACAAGCGGAAGGAGTAGTAAGGGAAGCCCAAGAGGCAAGTAGGAAAAGAGAGAGTCAGCAACAGCAAGGAGGAAGCGGCCAAAAGCGACAATTCTTCGGCAAGGACCCGAAGAATAAAGGAAATCGACCGAGTCAACAGATGTGGCGCCCGAATGCTTATCAGAGACCGGCCAATGTTCCCAACCGACCCCCGGTACCAGCGCCCCAATGCCAACAGTGTGGACGAAATCACTTTGGCATATGCTACGGACCACGACCGGTGCAGACTCTGCAATGTTTCCGGTGCGGTGAGGCCGGACACATCGCACGGAATTGCCCGAGAGGTCAGCCTCCAGTGCAGACTCAACCGCGTAACCTCATTCGACCTCCACCTGTGCCTGCAAGAGTTTTTACTCTGACTAATGAGGAGGCGGAGGCAAACCCGAATGTAGTTACGGGTACGTTGAGTATATTTCACGTGCCCTCTTCGATCTTGATTGACTCGGGAGCCACACATTCGTTTGTATCGGCTAACTTTGTGGCCAGGGCAGGAATCTATCCCTCCCGTTCATTATGTGATTTCGTGGTATCTTTACCACATGGGGATCCAACTCGATCAAATTTGGTGGTTGAGAAATGTCCGTAAGAATTGAGGGTAGAGAGTTAGATGTGAACCTAATAGTAATCCCGATGAATGATTACGATATTATATTCGGGATGGATTGGCTTTCGAAATACGGAGCCATTATTGATTGTTCAAAAAGGGTAGTTAGGTTTCGATCGCCAGAGGGAGAGGAGTTTGAATTTTCGGGAAGAAAGAATAGAAACTCAATCCCTCGGATTTCTGCTTTAAAAGCTCAGCGACTCGTAAATACGGGTTGCGAATCGTTCCTAGTTTTTGCGGTGAATGCTGAGGAATCTTCCCAGCTTAAACTTGAGGAGGTTCCGATAGTGAACGAATATTCCGATGTATTTCCCGAGGATCTTCCGGGATTACCCCCAGATCGGGAGATTAAATTTGCAATCGATCTTGTACCTGGAGCTGCCCCGATCTCTAAATCCCCGTATCGGTTAGCACCGAACGAATTACGAGAATTGAAGGAGCAATTGGAAGATTTGTTGCAGAAGGGTTTTATTCAACCCAGTTTCTCACCATGGGGAGCCCCGGTTTTATTTGTGAAGAAAAAGGACGGGTCGATGAGAATGTGTATCGATTATCGTGAACTCAACAAGATCACGATTAAGAATAAATACCCATTGCCAAGGATTGACGATTTATTCGATCAACTCCAAGGAGCAACAGTATTTTCTAAGATCGACCTGCGCTCCGGTTATCATCAGCTGAAGATCCGGGAAGCGGACATTCCAAAAACCGCATTCAGTACGAGGTACGGCCACTATGAATTTTTGGTCATGCCTTTCGGATTGACGAATGCTCCGGCAGCCTTCATGGATTTGATGAACCGAGTATTCAAAAAATTGCTGGACCGATGTGTTATCGTCTTTATCGACGATATTCTCATTTATTCCAAGACAAAAGAAGAACATGAGGAACATTTGAGAGCGGTCCTAGGAATTCTTCGGGAGAAACAATTATTCGCCAAATTTAAAAAGTGCGAATTTTGGTTGGATCGAGTAATCTTTCTGGGGCATGTTATTTCGGGAAGCGGAATTTCAGTAGATCCCAGCAAGATAGAAGCTATAGAAAATTGGCCAAGACCAACCACTCCCACGGAGATAAGAAGTTTTCTCGGGCTAGCTGGGTATTATCGAAAGTTCATTAAGGACTTTTCCAGCATCGCCTCGACGCTCACCAATTTGACAAAGAAAAATGTTCCGTTCAAATGGACGGATGAATGTGAGCAAAGTTTCCAGGAATTAAAGAAAAGGCTAACAACTGCTCCAGTGTTAGCAATACCTTCGGGTACTGGAAATTTTTCTGTTTATAGTGATGCCTCTAAATATGGGTTGGGGTGTGTTTTAATGCAAAACGGGAAGGTGATCGCTTATGCCTCCCGACAATTAAAGCCATATGAAAAAAAAATTACCCCACTCATGATCTCGAACTCGCAGCCGTAGTGTTTGCTCTTAAAACATGGCGACACTATCTTTACGGAGAAAGATGCGAGATCTTCACGGATCACAAGAGTTTGAAGTACTTCTTCACCCAGAAGGAGTTAAATATGAGGCAAAGAAGATGGCTCGAGTTAGTCAAAGACTACGACTGTGTGATAAATTATCATCCAGGAAAAGCGAACGTAGTCGCAGATGCATTGAGCCGCAAAACTGTAAACACTGAATTACGCCAATTCGGAGTTGAAGTAATCAATTTCGGAGAGATTGAAGAAAAGTTGGCAGTGTTGACACTTAAGCCAACACTATTAGACCGAATCATTGAAGTACAAAAGAAAGATGAGTTGTACTTGAAGAAACAAAGAGAACAAGATAAAGAAGTCTCATCGGAATTTGAATTCCGAGAAGACGGGAGTTTACGATTTAAAAGTCGCTTATATGTGCCGGAAGATGAAGAGATTCGTCGAACTTTAATGACGGAGGCACATACGACAATATATTCGGTGCATCCCGGTGCAACGAAAATGTATCGTGATTTGCGACTAAATTATTGGTGGCCGGGAATGAAAAAGGATGTTGCTGCATTTGTACATAGATGCCTGACTTGTCAGCAGATCAAAGCAGAACATCAAAGACCGGCAGGAATGTTACAACCTTTGACGATTCCCGAGTGGAAGTGGGACCATATAACAATGGATTTTGTCGTCGGGTTGCCAAGAACGGTGAAAGGTTATGATGCAATTTGGGTGATTGTTGACAGACTGACTAAGTCCGCCCATTTCTTGCCTATTCACCAGACCTATCCCATGGAGAAGTTCGCTGAACTCTACATTCAAGAGATAGTGAGACTCCATGGAATTCCGATATCGATCGTATCAGATCGAGATTCAAGATTTCTGTCCCAGTTCTGGAAAAGCTTACAGAAAGCTCTGGGAACTAAATTATCATTTAGTTCAGCTTATCATCCCCAGACTGACGGACAATCGGAAAGGACGATCCAGACACTCGAAGACATGTTGAGAGCATGTGTCTTGGATTTTCAAGGGAGTTGGAGTAAATATCTCCCGTTAATAGAATTTTCATATAACAACAGCTATCAAGCAACGATCGGAATGGCGCCTTACGAAGCCTTATACGGACGTAAATGTCGATCCCCAGTTCATTGGGATGAAATCGGCGAGAAGGCGCTATTAGGTCCCGAGATGGTACGCGAAATGACTGAAGTTGTTAAGAAAATTCGGGAGAAAATGCAAACGGCCCAAAGTCGCCAGAAGAGTTATGCAGACAAGAGGCGAAGGTCGTTAGAATTTGAAGAAGGTGATAAAGTATTTTTGAAAGTATCACCTATGAAGGGTGTCAAACGGTTCGGACAAAAAGGAAAGTTGAGTCCGAGATATATAGGACCTTTCAAAATTTTGAAAAGAGTCGGTGAAGTAGCATATCAGCTAGAATTACCGACGTCGTTAGCACAAGTCCATGACGTATTCCACGTGTCTACACTGCGAAAGTATGTGTTGGACCCGTATCATGTGCTAAGAGACAAAAGACTTCACCAACAATTGAAGCCGGACTTGAGTTACGAAGAAAAGCCGGTAGAGATTCTAATGTATGAGGTGAAGCAATTACGAAATAAGAATATTCCCCTCGTGAAGGTTTATGGCGAAACCAGATATTGGAAGAAGCCACTTGGGAGCGAGAAGACGAAATGAGAGAGAAATACCCTGAGTTGTTTCAGACAACTTAAATTTCGGGGACGAAATTTCTTTTAAGGGGGGGAGGATGTAATACCCGTAAAATTAATACGGGAATAATGCGCAATTAGCGTGAAAATTATTCTGTAAGTTTCGGAAAATTATGAAGTTAATTTTCGGACAAAGCGAATTTTCGGGAAATTGAACCGAAAATAAGAAAAATACTCTTTGAGTAAAATAAAAGATATGGGCCCAAATTAATTTAAAGTAGGCCCAATAAGAGATTTCCTTAAGAGAAAGGAAACGTAACTTTCCTTTTAAAGGTTTATCTCAAAAGGTGATAAGGACAAACGAAAATATCAAACGAAAGAAAACAAACGAAGAAAAGCAGAGAAGAACTAAGCAATTTCGGCTAACTTGGAAGTGAGGTAGGTGGTTTTTAACCCCTACAAACTGTTTTTAAGTTTGATTTATTTAGTTTAACGAATTTGGATGAAAGGTCATCCGAATTCATGAATTTCGGGAGCTTTGAATGATTATGTGTTGTATTTGTGTGTTGAGATGTTAAGTTTGAGCTCAATATATGAGTTCTATGAATTCTTACATGTTTATGTGAAATCTGGAACGGATTCATGTGATGAAGTTCTGGAAAATATGAATTTCGATGAGATGAAGAAAGTTTCAGCTCATGAGAAATTCGCGGGTTGAAAAGAATTCGCGGGCCAAAAAGGTTCGTGAAGTGTGAGAGAGGAAAGAAAATCGCGGGCTGCGATAAAATTCGCGGGCCGAAAGATTTGTAAAGATGTGAGTGAGAAAAGAAGGTCGCGGGCCAAATTTTAAATTTCGCCAAATTTGAAAGGTTGAAATTCGGGCAGATTTTCGATAGTTCGCCGAAGTTTAGTTCGCGAATTATATTCGGGTCGCGAAAAGTTCTTCGCGGACTCAAATGGATTTTTTGTGTGAGTAAATGGGTTTTTCGCGGGTCAGAATTAATTTCGCGGGTCGACCACAGGGTGATTCCTGTGAGAGAAGTAGCGGGTCGGACTAAAGTTTCGCGGGTCAACTTGAATTTCGCGGGGTGATTCCTGTGAGTGAATTTCGGGTGACACGCGAACTAAATCAGACTTCGCAAATTCGATCAAATGACGCGCGAAATCCAAATTCGGGCAATACCGCTAACACTGTGAAGAGTCCCGAATTTTGACTCCAAATGTCGGGTTGACCATATGCTTTTAAGTCTGAAGTTGACCGAACTTCACGATTCGACCAGTCTAATTATTTTTGGACTTTTGTCTTAAATTAGGCCCAAATATTCAAATAAAATTATTTTAAGTTCATTTTATCTTTAAATCAAAGTATATTCATACTTTGACTAGAATTTTCGGGTCAACCCTTATTTTAAGATACGAGAGTATTTTGGGGTATTATTTGTAAGAAATAATACGTGATATATGTGACGAATGTGATATGCATTTCACGACATGCATAAGAGAGGTGAAGGTACCGTAATGATACGGTGACACGATATTGTGTCGAATGTGAGAAGGGTAGAGTTGCCGATTTTGGCAGTCAGGTTCAGACTCGATTATGCACTTGGTGGGAGAGGGGGTTTGCGACACCCATCTACTCGGGATTGAGCCACCCGAGGTGTAAACCACCGGATATTATTTGGCTCAGGGACGGCAGACAGATGTGAGATTCCTGTCTACCCGAACTTGTGGTATAACATTCGGGGAAAAAGCCGTCGGGTTGAGATTGTGTGCGGAAGGAGCGACCCGGCGCGGCCGGTGTGGGCTACCGCATGGTTGATGGTGTACTTTGCCATTGCGCGCGTGGGTGCCGAGTCTGACCTAGGGCCCTGTTGAGAATTGAGAATTGATAGATGAGATTTGTCGAGTGTGCATTATATTATATTGTGAGGAACCGGGATTGGGTGGAGTGCACGCACGTATTGCATGTTATGTAATCACCTACTGGGCAATAGCTCAGGGTTCTATCCTATTTTTGTTTGTAGGTAAGAATGAACCCGACACCGACTAGTGTCAGGGTTGAGATTCATGGCGAGCTGGCGGCGGTGACTCCACGGACTTTTGAGGGTGGCGCAGTACATGGGACGCGACCTGTGGAGTGGCATAGTGTTTGATATTGGGTTTGAAATTTTGGGGCTTCGGCCCAAAGTATTTGTAATACCCGTAAAATTAATACGGGAATAATGCGCAATTAGCGTGAAAATTATTCTGTAAGTTTCGGAAAATTATGAAGTTAATTTTCGGACAAAGCGAATTTTCGGGAAATTGAACCGAAAATAAGAAAAATACTCTTTGAGTAAAATAAATAGATATGGGCCCAAATTAATTTAAAGTAGGCCCAATAAGAGATTTCCTTAAGAGAAAGGAAACGTAACTTTCCTTTTAAAGGTTTATCTCAAAAGGTGATAAGGACAAACGAAAATATCAAACGAAAGAAAACAAACGAAGAAAAGCAGAGAAGAACTAAGCAATTTCGGCTAACTTGGAAGTGAGGTAGGTGGTTTTTAACCCCTACAAACATTTCTTATGTTGATTTTTATAGTTAAACGAATTTGGATGAAAGGTCATCCGAATTTATGAATTTCGGGTATTTTGATATGTTATTTGACGTTTTTGATGAATTATGTGAAGTTCGAACTCAATATGAGTTCTGTAAAGTTATTACATGTTTATGTGACATCTGGAACGGATTCGCGGGCCAAAAAGGTTCGTGAAGCGTGAGAGAGGAAAGAAATTTCGCGGGCTGAAAAAGGAGCTCGCGGGCCGAAAAGATTAATGAGGTGGTGAGTGAGTAAAGAGGGCCGCGGGCCAAGATTTGAATTTCGCCGAATTTAAAAGGTTAAATTCGGGCATTTTATTTCGCCGAATTTAATATTTCAAATTCGGGCAGAATTTCGATATCTAAGCGAAATATTTAAATTTCGCCGAATTTAAAAGGTTAAATTCGGGCATTATATTTCGCCGAATTTAATATTTCAAATTCGGGCAGACTTTCGATATCTAAGCGAAATATTTAAATTTCGCCGAATTTAAAAGGTTAAATTCGGGTAATAGCCCACATCTTTGAATAAAATTATTTTAAGTTCATTTTATCTTTAAATCAAAGTATATTCATACTTTGACTAGAACTTTCGGGTCAACCCTTATTTTAAGATACGAGAGTATTTTGGGGTATTATTTGTAAGAAATAATACGTGATATATGTGACGAATGTGATGCATTTCACGACATGCATAAGAGAGGTGAAGGTACCGTAATGATACGGTGACACGATATTGTGTCGAATGTGAGAAGGGTAGAGTTGCCGATTTTGGCAGTCAGGTTCAGACTCGATTATGCACTTGGTGGGAGAGGGGGTTTGCGACACCCATCTACTCGGGATTGAGCCACCCGAGGTGTAAACCACCGGATATTATTTGGCTCAGGGACGGCAGACAGATGTGAGATTCCTGTCTACCCGAACTTGTGGTATAACATTCGGGGAAAAAGCCGTCGGGTTGAGATTGTGTGCGGAAGGAGCGACCCGGCGCGGCCGGTGTGGGCTACCGCATGGTTGATGGTGTACTTTGCCATTGCGCGCGTGGGTGCCGAGTCTGACCTAGGGCCCTGTTGAGAATTGAGAATTGATAGATGAGATTTGTCGAGTGTGCATTATATTATATTGTGAGGAACCGGGATTGGGTGGAGTGCACGCACGTATTGCATGTTATGTAATCACCTACTGGGCAATAGCTCAGGGTTCTATCCTATTTTTGTTTGTAGGTAAGAATGAACCCGACACCGACTAGTGTCAGGGTTGAGATTCATGGCGAGCTGGCGGCGGTGACTCCACGGACTTTTGAGGGTGGCGCAGTACATGGGACGCGACCTGTGGAGTGGCATAGTGTTTGATATTGGGTTTGAAATTTTGGGGCTTCGGCCCAAAGTATTAATAGTAGATATTTTTGTAAACCCGATATAATACTATGTGGGTTGTTTAAATAAAAATTTTATCGGGTCTTCCGCGTGTTCTGTTGCGGGGAAATCCGCCAATTAACTTAATTAGGAAGTAGGGTCGCCACAGGTGGTATCAGAGCTTAGGCTTTAGATTCTGAAGACTGTCCATGTACTGCCACTCAAAAGCCGGGAGAACCAGCCTCGCCTGTAAGTTAAGTGTAATACTTTGATATGATTATGTGATCTCATGTATATTTGTTACATGAATTATCTAGTATTTGGAAAATGCCAAGAGGAAGACCGAGGAACGTGTTCGTCGGAGAGTCCAGTCGGAGGGGCGAATCTGAATCCCCACCCCCGACTCGTGAGCATGACACGATAAATAGGCTGACTGAACTTATCCAAAGACAGTCAGACCAAATTCATGATTTGATAAATCACCAGAGCTCATCTGAGCACCGTCCATCCCCACAGCCTGATCGCGTAGAGATCATAGGGGAGCGATTTCGTAAGTTAAATCCACCAGTTTTCGCCGAAGCTACTAATCCTGCGGCAGCTGAGGACTGGATCGACACAATAGAAGACTTATTTATATACAGTCGTATGCCGAACAATGAGAAGGTGTTGTGTGCCGTTTCCCTATTTCGGGGAAGCGCGCGTTTTTGGTGGAACACCATAAAGGTGTTAGAAGATCCGGCGACGATGACATGGGAACGCTTCAGGGAACTGTTTTATGATAAGTACTTCACTGCTCACGATCAGGAGCAGCGAATGTATGAATTCATGAACCTGAAACAAGGGCGAATGCCAGTTGCGGAATACATCCGCAAATTTGAAGAATTATCTCGTTTTGCACCTCATCTCGTGGCAACCAATACTCTAAAGGTGACGAGATTTCTTCGAGGGCTGAAGCCCGAATTTTATCGAGATTTAAGTGTGGCGGGGTACGCCAATTAGAGTTCCGTCAGGCGACGGAGCGAGCGTTGATCGCAGAACAAGCGGAAGGAGTAGTAAGGGAAGCCCAAGAGGCAAGTAGGAAAAGAGAGAGTCAGCAACAGCAAGGAGGAAGCGGCCAAAAGCGACAATTCTTCGGCAAGGACCCGAAGAATAAAGGAAATCGACCGAGTCAACAGATGTGGCGCCCGAATGCTTATCAGAGACCGGCCAATGTTCCAACCGACCCCCGGTACCAGCGCCCCAATGCCAACAGTGTGGACGAAATCACTTTGGCATATGCTACGGACCACGACCGGTGCAGACTCTGCAATGTTTCCGGTGCGGTGAGGCCGGACACATCGCACGGAATTGCCCGAGAGGTCAGCCTCCAGTGCAGACTCAACCGCGTAACCTCATTCGACCTCCACCTGTGCCTGCAAGAGTTTTTACTCTGACTAATGAGGAGGCGGAGGCAAACCCGAATGTAGTTACGGGTACGTTGAGTATATTTCACGTGCCCTCTTCGATCTTGATTGACTCGGGAGCCACACATTCGTTTGTATCGGCTAACTTTGTGGCCAGGGCAGGAATCTATCCCTCCCGTTCATTATGTGATTTCGTGGTATCTTTACCACATGGGGATCCAACTCGATCAAATTTGGTGGTTGAGAAATGTCCCGTAAAATTGAGGGTAGAGAGTTAGATGTGAACCTAATAGTAATCCCGATGAATGATTACGATATTATATTCGGGATGGATTGGCTTTCGAAATACGGAGCCATTATTGATTGTTCAAAAAGGGTAGTTAGGTTTCGATCGCCAGAGGGAGAGGAGTTTGAATTTTCGGGAAGAAAGAATAGAAACTCAATCCCTCGGATTTCTGCTTTAAAAGCTCAGCGACTCGTAAATACGGGTTGCGAATCGTTCCTAGTTTTTGCGGTGAATGCTGAGGAATCTTCCCAGCTTAAACTTGAGGAGGTTCCGATAGTGAACGAATATTCCGATGTATTTCCCGAGGATCTTCCGGGATTACCCCCAGATCGGGAGATTAAATTTGCAATCGATCTTGTACCTGGAGCTGCCCCGATCTCTAAATCCCCGTATCGGTTAGCACCGAACGAATTACGAGAATTGAAGGAGCAATTGGAAGATTTGTTGCAGAAGGGTTTTATTCAACCCAGTTTCTCACCATGGGGAGCCCCGGTTTTATTTGTGAAGAAAAAGGACGGGTCGATGAGAATGTGTATCGATTATCGTGAACTCAACAAGATCACGATTAAGAATAAATACCCATTGCCAAGGATTGACGATTTATTCGATCAACTCCAAGGAGCAACAGTATTTTCTAAGATCGACCTGCGCTCCGGTTATCATCAGCTGAAGATCCGGGAAGCGGACATTCCAAAAACCGCATTCAGTACGAGGTACGGCCACTATGAATTTTTGGTCATGCCTTTCGGATTGACGAATGCTCCGGCAGCCTTCATGGATTTGATGAACCGAGTATTCAAAAAATTGCTGGACCGATGTGTTATCGTCTTTATCGACGATATTCTCATTTATTCCAAGACAAAAGAAGAACATGAGGAACATTTGAGAGCGGTCCTAGGAATTCTTCGGGAGAAACAATTATTCGCCAAATTTAAAAAGTGCGAATTTTGGTTGGATCGAGTAATCTTTCTGGGGCATGTTATTTCGGGAAGCGGAATTTCAGTAGATCCCAGCAAGATAGAAGCTATAGAAAATTGGCCAAGACCAACCACTCCCACGGAGATAAGAAGTTTTCTCGGGCTAGCTGGGTATTATCGAAAGTTCATTAAGGACTTTTCCAGCATCGCCTCGACGCTCACCAATTTGACAAAGAAAAATGTTCCGTTCAAATGGACGGATGAATGTGAGCAAAGTTTCCAGGAATTAAAGAAAAGGCTAACAACTGCTCCAGTGTTAGCAATACCTTCGGGTACTGGAAATTTTTCTGTTTATAGTGATGCCTCTAAATATGGGTTGGGGTGTGTTTTAATGCAAAACGGGAAGGTGATCGCTTATGCCTCCCGACAATTAAAGCCATATGAGAAAAATTACCCCACTCATGATCTCGAACTCGCAGCCGTAGTGTTTGCTCTTAAAACATGGCGACACTATCTTTACGGAGAAAGATGCGAGATCTTCACGGATCACAAGAGTTTGAAGTACTTCTTCACCCAGAAGGAGTTAAATATGAGGCAAAGAAGATGGCTCGAGTTAGTCAAAGACTACGACTGTGTGATAAATTATCATCCAGGAAAAGCGAACGTAGTCGCAGATGCATTGAGCCGCAAAACTGTAAACACTGAATTACGCCAATTCGGAGTTGAAGTAATCAATTTCGGAGAGATTGAAGAAAAGTTGGCAGTGTTGACACTTAAGCCAACACTATTAGACCGAATCATTGAAGTACAAAAGAAAGATGAGTTGTACTTGAAGAAACAAAGAGAACAAGATAAAGAAGTCTCATCGGAATTTGAATTCCGAGAAGACGGGAGTTTACGATTTAAAAGTCGCTTATATGTGCCGGAAGATGAAGAGATTCGTCGAACTTTAATGACGGAGGCACATACGACAATATATTCGGTGCATCCCGGTGCAACGAAAATGTATCGTGATTTGCGACTAAATTATTGGTGGCCGGGAATGAAAAAGGATGTTGCTGCATTTGTACATAGATGCCTGACTTGTCAGCAGATCAAAGCAGAACATCAAAGACCGGCAGGAATGTTACAACCTTTGACGATTCCCGAGTGGAAGTGGGACCATATAACAATGGATTTTGTCGTCGGGTTGCCAAGAACGGTGAAAGGTTATGATGCAATTTGGGTGATTGTTGACAGACTGACTAAGTCCGCCCATTTCTTGCCTATTCACCAGACCTATCCCATGGAGAAGTTCGCTGAACTCTACATTCAAGAGATAGTGAGACTCCATGGAATTCCGATATCGATCGTATCAGATCGAGATTCAAGATTTCTGTCCCAGTTCTGGAAAAGCTTACAGAAAGCTCTGGGAACTAAATTATCATTTAGTTCAGCTTATCATCCCCAGACTGACGGACAATCGGAAAGGACGATCCAGACACTCGAAGACATGTTGAGAGCATGTGTCTTGGATTTTCAAGGGAGTTGGAGTAAATATCTCCCTTAATAGAATTTTCATATAACAACAGCTATCAAGCAACGATCGGAATGGCGCCTTACGAAGCCTTATACGGACGTAAATGTCGATCCCCAGTTCATTGGGATGAAATCGGCGAGAAGGCGCTATTAGGTCCCGAGATGGTACGCGAAATGACTGAAGTTGTTAAGAAAATTCGGGAGAAAATGCAAACGGCCCAAAGTCGCCAGAAGAGTTATGCAGACAAGAGACGAAGGTCGTTAGAATTTGAAGAAGGTGATAAAGTATTTTTGAAAGTATCACCTATGAAGGGTGTCAAACGGTTCGGACAAAAAGGAAAGTTGAGTCCGAGATATATAGGACCTTTCAAAATTTTGAAAAGAGTCGGTGAAGTAGCATATCAGCTAGAATTACCGACGTCGTTAGCACAAGTCCATGACGTATTCCACGTGTCTACATGCGAAAGTATGTGTTGGACCCGTATCATGTGCTAAGAGACAAAAGACTTCACCAACAATTGAAGCCGGACTTGAGTTACGAAGAAAAGCCGGTAGAGATTCTAATGTATGAGGTGAAGCAATTACGAAATAAGAATATTCCCCTCGTGAAGGTCTTATGGCGAAACCAGATATTGGAAGAAGCCACTTGGGAGCGAGAAGACGAAATGAGAGAGAAATACCCTGAGTTGTTTCAGACAACTTAAATTTCGGGGACGAAATTTCTTTTAAGGGGGGGAGGATGTAATACCCGTAAAATTAATACGGGAATAATGCGCAATTAGCGTGAAAATTATTCTGTAAGTTTCGGAAAATTATGAAGTTAATTTTCGGACAAAGCGAATTTTCGGGAAATTGAACCGAAAATAAGAAAAATACTCTTTGAGTAAAATAAATAGATATGGGCCCAAATTAATTTAAAGTAGGCCCAATAAGAGATTTCCTTAAGAGAAAGGAAACGTAACTTTCCTTTTAAAGGTTTATCTCAAAAGGTGATAAGGACAAACGAAAATATCAAACGAAAGAAAACAAACGAAGAAAAGCAGAGAAGAACTAAGCAATTTCGGCTAACTTGGAAGTGAGGTAGGTGGTTTTTAACCCCTACAAACATTTCTTATGTTGATTTTTATAGTTAAACGAATTTGGATGAAAGGTCATCCGAATTTATGAATTTCGGGTATTTTGATATGTTATTTGACGTTTTTGATGAATTATGTGAAGTTCGAACTCAATATGAGTTCTGTAAAGTTATTACATGTTTATGTGACATCTGGAACGGATTTACGGGCCAAAAAGGTTCGTGAAGCGTGAGAGAGGAAAGAAATTTCGCGGGCTGAAAAGGAGCTCGCGGGCCGAAAAGATTAATGAGGTGGTGAGTGAGTAAAGAGGGCCGCGGGCCAAGATTTGAATTTCGCCGAATTTAAAAGGTTAAATTCGGGCATTTTATTTCGCCGAATTTAATATTTCAAATTCGGGCAGAATTTCGATATCTAAGCGAAATATTTAAATTTCGCCGAATTTAAAAGGTTAAATTCGGGCATTATATTTCGCCGAATTTAATATTTCAAATTCGGGCAGACTTTCGATATCTAAGCGAAATATTTAAATTTCGCCGAATTTAAAAGGTTAAATTCGGGTAATAGCCCACATCTTTGAATAAAATTATTTTAAGTTCATTTTATCTTTAAATCAAAGTATATTCATACTTTGACTAGAACTTTCGGGTCAACCCTTATTTTAAGATACGAGAGTATTTTGGGGTATTATTTGTAAGAAATAATACGTGATATATGTGACGAATGTGATATGCATTTCACGACATGCATAAGAGAGGTGAAGGTACCGTAATGATACGGTGACACGATATTGTGTCGAATGTGAGAAGGGTAGAGTTGCCGATTTTGGCAGTCAGGTTCAGACTCGATTATGCACTTGGTGGGAGAGGGGGTTTGCGACACCCATCTACTCGGGATTGAGCCACCCGAGGTGTAAACCACCGGATATTATTTGGCTCAGGGACGGCAGACAGATGTGAGATTCCTGTCTACCCGAACTTGTGGTATAACATTCGGGGAAAAAGCCGTCGGGTTGAGATTGTGTGCGGAAGGAGCGACCCGGCGCGGCCGGTGTGGGCTACCGCATGGTTGATGGTGTACTTTGCCATTGCGCGCGTGGGTGCCGAGTCTGACCTAGGGCCCTGTTGAGAATTGAGAATTGATAGATGAGATTTGTCGAGTGTGCATTATATTATATTGTGAGGAACCGGGATTGGGTGGAGTGCACGCACGTATTGCATGTTATGTAATCACCTACTGGGCAATAGCTCAGGGTTCTATCCTATTTTTGTTTGTAGGTAAGAATGAACCCGACACCGACTAGTGTCAGGGTTGAGATTCATGGCGAGCTGGCGGCGGTGACTCCACGGACTTTTGAGGGTGGCGCAGTACATGGGACGCGACCTGTGGAGTGGCATAGTGTTTGATATTGGGTTTGAAATTTTGGGGCTTCGGCCCAAAGTATTAATAGTAGATATTTTTGTAAACCCGATATAATGCTATGTGGGTTGTTTAAATAAAAATTTTATCGGGTCTTCCGCGTGTTCTGTTGCGGGGAAATTCGCCAATTAACTTAATTAGGAAGTAGGGTCGCCACAGTATTAATAGTAGATATTTTTGTAAACCCGATATAATACTATGTAGGTTAATTAAATTAAAGAAAGAAAATTTTATCGGGTCTTCCGCGTGTTCTGTTGCGGGGAAATCCGCCAATTAACTTAATTAGGAAGTAGGGTCGCCACACTTATGGCTTTGGTATCCTAAAAATACTGACTTTCGACTTATTGGCTATACTGATGCTGACTATGCAAGTTGTCGAATGGACATAAAAAGCACGTCTGGCGGAGCACAATTTTTAGGCGAAAAGTTGGTCTGTTGGTCTTCAAAGAACAAAATTGTGTGTCAACATCGCGATTACGGGTTTGATTTCAATAACATTCCCATTTATAGTGATTCTTAGAGTGCTATAGCCATTACTTGCAATCATGTTCATCATTCACGCACGAAACACATAAACATACGATATCATTTTACAAAACATCATGTAGAAAAAGGCACGATAGATATGTATTTTGTTAAAACGGAGCTTCAACTTGCCGACTTATTCACTAAAGCATTGGATGAATAACGATTTCAATTCCTTATTGCTAAGTTAGGCATGTTGAATCTCAATTTTACTTAAAATGTGCTTTACATGCTCTACTATGCTTCAATTTGATATTCTATATGCTTCTTAATATTTCTTGATTATTTTGCGTGACTCTATCTTTTAAAATTTTTTTTTCTAAAAATAAAATTAAAAATAAAAAAAAATAAACATATAAATATATTTTTATTTTTACGTAAATAAATATATATAATAATACATATATATAAATAGTATAAATAAAAAAAGGGGGACGACGATGATCTTCATCATTTTTTAAATTACTCACAAAAATATTTCTTCGATATATATGATTAAGTTCTTTGCCAAAAAAAAAAATTCATATGACATTCTTTTATTCAAAAGAACTTTGTCTCACTGGACACAAAGTCACATCATACATGTGAGAATTTGAACCTCAATATTTTTTTGAGTGTCAGACTTCAAATGACTATTTTTTGGTTTGTCCTTCGTAGCTTCATCTCGCTTTTGTGTTTAGTTTGTCTTGAAAATGATAAGGGCATACTAGGAAATTCCTCACTTGGCCTAAATTATAAATCCTTTACTTTTTCCTCTAGAAATCCCCTTTGAGCCTTCTCCGACATTCCTTTTTCTTTATCAAACACCCGATTAAGCCTTCAACATTATTCAAATGATTCGGGGTTACTCAATCAAGAAAAAGAGGGGGAGAGCTAAAGTGATGCACATTACGCATTTCTCAATCATTAATAGAAGAAAAACACTGATCTCACTGTGAACTTCTCCTAGATAATCTCGTATACTCCTAGAAATGAAGCACCTCGAAGTGAACTTCTCCAATGATAATTTTAGATCTTATGTAGAGAAAACGAGAAGGGAAGCACAGTCTTGGGTTCGAACTCCATAACTGTGAAACTTTCTAAAGGAACACAGTCTCGACCCAAAATCAAAGAAGATCTCATCTCTCAAAACCCTTAAAAGAAATTACTATAGAAAGGAAAAGCAAAAGGATCAGAATAGAATCTCACAAAAAGGACCCCTGGAATAGAAGAACTTTTAAGCTCACTAACCTAAAATTCCTACCCCTTTAGTCAGAGCCTAAAAAATAATCACTTCCAAGTCCCTTTGATTCAAAATGACGAACTCTCACTTGGTAAGTTGATTAAAAATACTACGATAACAAATTAATTGATATAATTTTGTTGTGATAATAAGAGTGATATATCTACTAAAAATCTCCTTGATAAAAATAAATTGAGTGAAATGAGCGAAACTTGCGAGAGTTGTCGAAGTGATTCATACTATGCTCTTAGAATACTAGTTTAGTTACCTGATTTTATGGCAAATTATTGTTGTATATATCTTTGAAATATTTGTGTGATAAAAATTTTAAAATAAATATATCTGACCCCGAAACAAAAATATTTTTTATTTTTCATTTTTCGCACATTTTAAATGCATTAATACATGCATTGGTTCAGAATTGCTAAAATGTATTAAATATTTTGACAAACGCAAAATTTTTAATGAAACTATGCTGAATTGCTTAGAATGCGTTAATTGTGCTTAAATCGGAAATTTTCATATGTACCAAAAATATGTGTAGGTACTGAAAAGTTTACTCATGCAATTGTTGAGGGGGAGTTTTTATATGAGAATGTGTTATTATCCTCTACACTCGTAAACATGAATTCTAACATTTTTTAAGCCTCGCAGAAAATTTAGAGCTCATCCGAGGAGTCAAATGTTGAATTTCATCAACATTAGGCGATAATTTCATTTCTCTCAGAAATACAGGGAGTATTATGCAAATTATTTTTGGGTTAATTCATAAATTTTTTTTTTCATACCTGAATTTATCTAAAGCCCAAGAATATTTTTTTTACGGCCCAAATTTTTTTTTTACTTTATCCGATCGTAAAGTATTAATATCACTTTATCAATCGAAAAACTCTCTCACGTGCTACACATTCCAATCGAAAAACTTTTCATCTTCTAAGAACTTCTTCGAACCGACTTCGGCATTTCAATCCAAATCCCTCATTCCTCGGAATTTTTAGATTAAACGTGCTGATTTCGAATGTAGAAAATTGTTCCGATTTATTTTCTGTTCAAAAACATCCGATTCTCATACATTTTCATGAAAAATATTTGAAGAAAGTTCATATTTATATTTTCGACAAAAACTGGTATTTTGAGCCTCAAATCAAAGTGTTTAAACTCAATCTTTTGGGTTAAAATCATGATATTTGGATTCGCCACTGTTCTATGAACATTCCGAACCCAGATAAACTCATGATTTACCCAGAAATCGAAGATTATGTTTTACGTATTTACTGTTTGATTTGAAAATTTTCGATCGAAAAAGTTTGTGTCGCAAACAGTGTCATCGAAGAACTTTAGTTTTCGTTAAAATTTTATTCGATCGCAAAACTCAGCGTCGAAAACCTTTTGTTTTCGACATATTTTTATTCGATCGCAAAACTACGCGGCGAAAAACTTATTTTTCGATTATATTTTATTCGATCGCAAAAGTCAGCGGCAAAAACTTTAAGTTTTTCGATATTCTTTTATTCAATCGCAAAACTACGCAGGGAAAAACTTAAGTTTTTCGACAATTTTTTATTCGATCGAAAACTTACTCAGTGAAAAACTATTGTTTTCGATAACATTTTATTCGATCGTAAAAGTCATCAGCGAGAACTTGAGTTATTCGACATATTTTTATTTGATCGCAAAAATTATCAATCGAATAAACTGTTACTGGAATAAAAACACGCTGAAAAAGACTTAGAAAATTTTTGAAGACTTAGAAAAATTTTCGATCGCAAATTTTAAAGTTCGAATAAATTGTTACTCGAATAAAAACACGCTTCTAAGACTTAGTCAATTTTACAAAATTTTCAAAATTTTCACCAAGTTTTTCGCGATAAATCTTTAAACATACAATTTTCCGCTACATTCAATCTTAATCAAATTCATTCACTTATGAAAATTTATCGACCAATGAACCTTTTATTATTTTTGCAGATATGGCAACTCCCAACTACCCTCATATCTACTCCTCTGGAAGTTATATGTCAGTCCAAGACAACAACTTCCAACTGGATTTAACGACGTTTCGGTGTCCGGATGACGTCATAATATCCATCCTCAAAGGACACCCTTTATGGCCAGCCTTGACCATGACAGCCACCGTACCAATGGTCTATCTCCAGCAATTCTGGGATGCATGCAGATTTTCGTCAACGGCGACAACATTGACTATATGACAAAGCTCAACACAAGACATATCGCCCTGACGAAAAATCTAATGGCCATGGTGCTCGATCTCCCGCACTACGATGAATACGACCAACTTTCAACGGATTCGGAGATCGTAGAATACATGCTCCGGATGGGATACAAACCTCCACTAACTAAACTGGCCAACTTTCAAAATAGCAGGATTCCTCATCCGCGGAAGACACTGTTCGGCATCAACAAATGTCTCTCCCCAAAACACTCCGGCTTCGACAAGGCGAATGGAAACATCCTTCGCATTTTTCACGGAGTGGTCTTCTCCAAAAGATATGACGTGGCCCAGATGCGTCAAAGAGAGACAAAGTCGAAGGACAGATCTCTTCCATATGTACGGTGGTTCCCGGTAATGATCTCGCATTTTATGGAAGTCCACCCAGAGATCCCAAAGTTACCACCAGTTGTGGACTACACTCCGCCACGCCTTCGATTCTTCCACAACCCGAAGGCCGCCGATCTAGCACTCCAACCAATGCTGATCCCATTGGAGCTGCTCCGTTTAGCTGATCCAACTGAAGAGGCATACCAAGACTACTGCCAGAACAACTGCATTACGGAGGCGATGGTACGTGCTATGGATCCAGCCCCGACGCCTTCTCAAAGGGAATCCTTGGTGACAACAACGGAGCCCGAAGTCACGCCTCAGGAGATTGAACCCGAATGTGTCCCACACAATCTCTCTCCTGAGGCAACCAATTCTGATGAAGCACACAGACTCCAATGAAGGGGCCCTCGTCGACAACAACTCTCGGCCTCGTCTGTAGTGCCTTCAATCATACAAGCTTCGGAGCCAACACTTCCACCACCAAGTGATCTGCCTACTGAACAGATTCAAATTGAATCTGTCTCAAACACCCATAGAGGTGATACATATCGTATCATCTAAAGGATTGGGTGGAAGCCCTATTGGACCCCCGATATCTTCGGTGCCAACAATAGGCCAACCCTCTGAAGTGGTGACTTCAGGGTTGATAACGGATGTCCTTGGACGTTCTGGATCCTCAAGACCTACTATAGGCGGCACATCGGAAATCTACTCCGATGTTGTGACAATGGAGCGCCTCCCTGGCCCCACTCCACCGATGTTCGTGACGGAGCACAGACTACAAGATGCGCTCTCCTCTGCCCTATCTTCTCTAGAAGATCGTCTGATGGACCGAATACTCCACGCTCTCGAGACTTCCGGAAGAGACACCGGAAAAACACCAGTCTCAGAAGCTGCTCCCACCGACACACAAACCACACCCGTCTCCTCACCATTTCCTACCACCACTCTATACACCCCACTACAACCAATCCTCACCACCCCAACTCCCTCACCCTCACTTATCAATCCATACACCATTCCGATCACCCAGCTTCATGATATCCTCATCTCACGCCTTCTTGCCCTAGAGACAAGATCAAAAGATTAATAGATGAACCAGAGCCGCCAGCACCAACAACGTGCCGTGAAGAAAGCTCCCGCACCAAGCGTAGACATGACGATCCCGATAATCCGGATCGTCATGAGGGGGAGAAACGGCATCGAACAACAAGGAGTGGCCGTGGATTGAGTCAGACAAAGACTCAAGAAGCTGGAGGATCGTCCTCACACCCACAAACCACACAATCTCAAACCCGCCAACAAACAATCACACCTCCCACCATATCCCAAACACTAACCCCTCTCCTACAAATCCAAATCCGATCCCAACCTCAAACCTCCCCCAGTCCATCAAGAAGCAGCTGCCTACTATCCACATCTGATCGTAGATGACTACATCCTAAACGAGAAGTGGACGATGGAATGGGAACCAGAGGAAGCTGCTCAAGCTCGACTCTCCAACGTCAGATACTTCCTACAACAAGCTTCAGTGGACTTGGTACTGCTTGAAGAAGAAGAAATTCAAGAAGGCGAGGACTACAGTTATGCTCTCCCAGAGCTACCCGAAATGATAAGACTCAGAGTCGACTCTCTTCCTCGTCTATCAAAAGGGACAGTTAGAGTCGAGACACCATGGGAGAATGTCAGAATTGAAGTCCTCTTCGTTGAAGACATAAGAAAGCAGATTTGGAGGGCTCCAAACAAGATCAAGAAGCTCAATGAACTTAATTTGAGGGGCATCTCACACTGGGAAGATAGGAAGAACATGGAGCATATCTTCATGCTCAATTATCTCGGACCCGATCGTAGTGGCATTCCAGCTGATCAACTGAAGAAAAACATCAAGAACAAGCCACCGATTCTCCAACTTGTCAGAGTCTCTCATACGATCGGAAGATATCCAACTCCTATCTATATCATTGAGCGAGCGGATAGCAACCGCACTCGAGAAGAGATAGATCAAAGTTATCTCCCATTCCTTCCACCGGATGAAGTTTACCAATTATATCAAATGTACAAGAGAAAGTACAAGACACTTCCTGGATATATCAAGATTGAAGGACTCGAGGGGCTGAAAAGATTCATGGTGCGGCAGATCAAATATCACACCGCACACGACCTTCAAATTGCAATAGAGAACAACATGAAGAAGGTCAACATGGAATCTCTGCTCATGAAGAGCTTCCCACTCAACAACTTTCTCGAGAACTACATCTTCAAGACACCCGGCCTCGCCATAACCTATCTAAATCCAGTCATTGGAAAGATAAGGGCTATGATGAAGTCAGAAGTCCATAAGTTCTGCGATGGGACGCTAAAGTTAGTGAGGAATAACATTCAGAAGAGATTGGGATAGATCACCGAAGAGACAATCTTCGAAGATCTTTGTGAAGAAGAGGCCCCACTTTTGAACGAGCTTCTGGATGCAATAAATGAGAGATTGGAGTTGAGGAATGTTGTTCGAAGCTACGAGACAGCATTGGGATTGAGGAAGTCTTTTTACGCCCGACAAGGATAAAAGGAGCTGAAACGAAGACAAGCACAAAGGGGGAGATTGAAGAGAATATTAGAATTGTGCTTCATTATTTCATTATCCTTGTAATTAGAGGCGTAATTAGAAGTTTTGATAGTGTAGGACTTAAGAGTAATTATACCTTAGATATAGGTATAAATATGATGTACACTATCAATGTTAATACGAGTTTTATTATTCAGAAAACACAAGTATCAAATTCATATTTTAAACGAGAGATCACGCTCGAGAAACTCGGAAATGCTAAACAACCTCTCTCAAGATCTTCAACGCGGATATTCGACCGATCGTATATCGTAAGATTTCTTACTCGAATACCAAGAATTCGTGCTTAGATTCCTTGTTGATTGATGAATCATGACCTAACACTTTAGCTTTTCTTTTCTTATGTGCTTGCTCAAGCTGAGTCTTGTCTTCTTTACAAAGCTTTGAGAGATGAGATCTTCTTTTTGGGCCAAGACCGTGTTCCTTTTGAAGGTTCCACAGTTATGGAATTCGAACCCAATGTCGTGCTTCTCTTCTCGTTTTCTCTATTTATAAGATCTAGATTATCGTTGGAGAAGTTCACTTCGAGGTGCTTCTCTTCTAGGAGTATACGAGATTATCTAGGAGAAGTTCACAGCGAGATCCGTGTTTCTCTTCTATAATGATTGAGACTTGTATTTTTTTTTCTCCCCCTCTTTTTCTTGATTGAGCAACCCCCAAACTTAGGGATAATGTTGAAGGCTTGATCGGGTTTCATAGAGAAAGAATGTCGGAGAAGGCTCAAAGGGGATTTCTAGAGGTAAAAGTAAAGGATTTATAATTTGGGCTAAGTGATGAATTTCATAATTTGCCCTTACCATTTTCATGACATACTAACACAAAAGCAAGAATGAAGCAATGAAGTACAAACCAAAAGATAGTCATTTGAAGTGTGACACACTCAAGAATAAAAAATATTGACGTCCAAATTCTCACATATATGATGTGGCTTTGTGTCTAGTGAAACAAACGAGGTTCTTTGAATAAAAGAAAGTCACATGAATTTTTAGACAAAGAACATAATCATATATCAAAGAAATATTTTTGTGAGTATTTCAAAATAGGCAAAATTATCGTCATTCCCCATTTTTTTTAATATTATTATATATATGTATATACTATTTTATTTTTATTTTTGTATAAAAAAATTGAAATATAAAGTCACGCAAGATAATCGAGGAATATCAAGAAGCACATAGAATATCATATATAAGCATAATAGAGCATGTAAAGCACATTTCAAGTAAGATTGGGATTCAATATGCCTAACTTAACAATAAGGAATTGGAATCGTTTTAATCCAATGCCTTAGTGAATAAGTCGGCAAGTTGATGCTCTGTTTTTACATATACATATCTATAGTGCCTTTTTCTACAGGATCTTGTATAAAATGATAGCGAATATCTATGTGTTTCGTGCGCGAGTGGTGAACAGGATTGCAAGTTATGGCAATAACACTTTGAGAATTACTGTAAATGGGAATGTTATTAAATTCAAACCCGTAATCTCGTAGTTGTGTCCGCATCCATACATCTTGCGAGCAACAGCTGGCAGCCGCGACGTACTCCGCCTCGGCCGTCGAGGTTGACAACAGACCAACTTATCGCCTAAAAATTGTGCTCCGCCAGACGTGTTTTTTCTGCCCATTCGACAACCTGCATAATCATCATCAGTATATCCAATTAATCTAAAATGGGTATCTTTATGATACCATAGCCCTAATTGTGGAGTTTCTTTGAGATAGCCTAAATTCGCTTGACTACATGCATGTGGGACTCCTTTGGGTCAGCTTGAAAGCGAGCACAGAGGCAAGTGGCAAACATGATGTCGGGTCGGCTGGACGTCAAGTAGAGAAAAGATCCGATTCGATAGGTTGTGATGTTGACTGCTTTTCCTGACGGAGCAACATCGAATTTGCAGTTTGTTGACATGGGAGTATTCATTGGCGTGCTCTTGTCATGATTAAATCTCTTCAGAATATCTCGGATATATTTGGTTTGACTGATGAAGATTCCATCTTCGAGTTGCTTTACTTGTAGTCCAAGAAAGAATTGGAGTTCTCCCATTAAGCTCATCTCGAATGTAGTCTTCATGAGATCACCAAGTTTCAGACAGAGACGCTCATTCGTCCAGTCGAAGATGATGTCATCAACATAAACATGAACGATCATCAGGTCTTTGCCTTGTCTTTTGATGAAAAGTGTCGTATCAATTGTTCCTCTTATGAAGTTGGACTTGACTAAAAATTCGCTTAGAACATCATACCAAGCACAAGGGGCTTGTTTTAGTCCATATAGAGCTTTGTCCAATCGATAGACATGATCGGTATGATTCTCGTGCACGAACCAATCGGGTTGAGCGACGTAGACTTCTTCTTTTAACACACCGTTGAGAATGGCGGTTTTAACATCCATTTGATAGACTTTGAAGTCTTTATGAGCCGCGTATGCTAGAAATAGTCGAATTGCTTCGATACGTGCAACCGGAGCATACATCTCGTCGTAGTCAATTCCTTCTTCTCGATTGTACCCCTTGGCTACGAGTCGTGCTTTATTCCTGATTATTTCACCGTTCTCGTTCTTCTATTCTTCAAAACCCATTTAGTTCCAATTATGGTTTTGCCTTGTGGTCGAGGAGCCAATGTCCAAACTTGTAGACGCCCAAACTGGTTGAGTTCATCTTGCATCGCAATTACCCAATCCGGGTCTTTAAGAGCTTCGGCTACCTTATTTGGTTCATTTTGGCTTAGGAAGCATGTGAATAAACCGATTTGTGTAGACGTCCTAGTGCGTACTCCACTTGAAGGATCACCGATAATTTGGTCGATAGGATGAGCTCGAGTCCACTTGCGTTCATCAGGAAGAACCAAAGTAGATCCATCATTGATTTGTACATCAAGACTTCCTTAATTGATGGGCTGATCATTCGTAGTTAGGAAAATCAATTCTGAGGTTAAATTGGAAGGAATTTCCTCATCTGCATTTGTAGGAGCTGCAACACTAGTTGAAGATTCAGAATTCGGAGAGTCTGGAACATTTGTTGGAGTCTGAAGATTGAGAGTCTCAATTGGAATTTCTTCCGTCGAGGGAGAAGGAGCACTGCTTGGGTGTAGAATGAGACGAAACAGGCAGTTGAGACTCCTTCCGATAAAAATGTTCGAGAAGAAAATCCAAATCTTCTATGTCGGCTAGAATTACTTCTTTTGACTTTGAGATAGAAGTTCTCGGAAGTTGTTGACTTTGTGCCAACACGCCTATAAGCTCGGGTTCTGAACTCTTTTGTTCAGAAGCCAATTCGATCACTTCTTGAAAAGTGATGTAGTAGCTTTCCAAGATCGAACGCGAAGACTTGATATAGACGCGATATGCTTTAGACGGCTTCAAATGCTTTAGGGTCGAACTTGCTTTGATGCTCCCGATTGTTGGCCACAAAGCATTTGCACCCGAATACTTTGAAGAAAGGGATATTCGGTATCCGTTAATTTATTATCTCGTACGGTGTCTTTTCAAAGCGTTTGTAAATAATTATCCGATTTGGCGTAAAGCACGCTGTACTCAATGCTTCAGCCCATAGAAAATGAGGGAGACCGGAATGTATTAGCATTGTTCTTGCAGCTTCAACTAAAGTTCGGTTCTTCCGTTCTACGACGCCATTTTGTTGAGGCATTTTGGCGTCTGAAAATTGTTAATTCCAAGTGACTGATACTAATTGCTGAGACGTTGATTCTTGAATTCAGTTCCGTTATCAGTCCAGATTACTTGGATTTTCTTTTGCGGGAGATTCTGAGTCGTATTAACAAAGTTGATTATCAAGTCTCCAGTCTCATCTTTTGTTCGGAGATATCTTGTCCATGTGTAGCGAGAATAATCGTCGACAATTACTAACACATATTTACGACCGTTGATACTATGTGTACGCATTGGTCCACAAAGGTCCATGTGAAGTAATTCCAAGGGTCGAGATGTAGAAGCAACTTGCTTGAGTTTGTGTGATGCTCGCTTCATTTTTCCCATTTGACAAGCCGAACAATTATGCTCTTGATGTATGGAAATCGTTGGTCACCGTTTACCAATTTTTTGATAGAGAGTTTGTGAAGAGCTTTGAGGTTAAGATGAGACATGCGTTGATGCCGTAAGCTGTTCCTTTTGATTGTAGTCTGTGAGATGAGGCAAACAACTTTCGAAGGTCGAAATGTTGTCAGATTGATGGTTTATAGATTAGATCTTTGAGATCCTGTTAGAAGTTCTTGATTCTGACTATTTAAGATTCTGCACTGATCAACTAGAAACACCACTTGCAATCCTTTATCACAGAATTGTCCTATGCTGAACCGGTTGTGTTTAAGACCTTGGACGTAAGAGACATCATTGATTGTCAGATTCCGCAGTAGAATATCTCCAAAGCCAAGTATTGGAGCTGAACCGTTGTTGCCGAATCTACTTCTCCGTTGTAACGGTCTTGGTAGTTGCTCAACAGTTCTTGATTTCCCGTCATGTGTGTGGAGCAACCAGAATCTAAATACCACACATGATGGATCTGCACAGAAAGATTTTAGAGAGTTTAGGTACCCACGAGTCCTGTCGGATTAGCAGATTTGGTAGGTAAGGTTTGTTCATTTTTTGTTCCTAAACCATTTATGCTTTTAGGTACCCAAACCAACTTGGAAGTAGCTGGTTTAAGTGGTACCTCTTTAGGCAACTTGGCCTTGCAGGCTTGCGTTGGCCTAGATGATGTATTGGGAACCCATTGAGGTTGAACCTTATATAGGAGGTTAATTTCAGCGCGGACAAATGTCTTATTAATCTTAGTGCACGAGAAAATCTTTTCTCTAGCTAGTCTCTTAAGGTGTTTGGCTGAGTGTACTTTGACCGGATACCTTAAATGAGGACAAGAATGTATCGAACTATAAGCTTTCTTTATAGCTGGATCTTGTTACCTA
This sequence comes from Linderniella brevidens, assembly GCA_004919715.1. Classification (NCBI taxonomy): domain Eukaryota; kingdom Viridiplantae; phylum Streptophyta; class Magnoliopsida; order Lamiales; family Linderniaceae; genus Linderniella; species Linderniella brevidens. The sequence continues at coordinate 14,401,891 of SWDC01000148.1, forward strand.
CGAGACTTAAGATTTGCATTTTTCTTAGAATATGCTTTCTTTATAGCCGATTTCAAAATTTGTGCTTTCAAAATTAATAGGCTTTAACGCATACGTGGAAGCAACAACATTAAAATTAGAAACGCCTTTCTTACGAGTGTCCATAGTTTTTGATACAGAAGAAAATTTTGAAAATAAATCATTTCATCATTTTTTTTCTGAAATTCTATTCTAAGCACTCTGTCCTTTGCATGCTTCGTCTCTTTTTTTACTCTACCTGTGGATGGAGTAGAACAAGAGTTAGTAAAAATCTTTTTCCTTTTTGAAGCATTTAAGGACTCTTTTCCTCTTTTTACGCTTCTTAAAGAAGTTTCATCTTCTTTCAAAATATTTTGTAAAATAATGGGAGGTGTTTTCTTAGATTTGATCTTGTCCTTAATTAATAATATTTCTTTCTAAGTAAAATTCGGACAAGATTTTAAAATTGAGGAAGTTTTGAGAATATAAATCTCCAATAAAAGCGCATTCTTTTGAGCTTTGAAATTCTTTCTTTCTGTTTCTAAGAAAGCGTTTAAATCAGTTATTTTTTTAATAATAACAGGAATATAACAGAAAGTAGAATTTTGAAAATGATCATTATTTTCTTCCTTAACTTTAGGAAAATCTTCTAATGGATATAATGAATTTTATTCAGTAGAAAGGTTAATTTCCCGTGTCTTGTAACTTTTATTCAATTCGGTGTACTCAAAAGGGATGTCAGTCTTATTTGTGGCTTTTCGTTTAGATTCTTCTAAGGCATTTATTTAGGAAGAATTAGTAAAGGTCATTAGAGAAGTTAATCCTAATCACATATGCTTGATATCATATAACTGTTTCACATTAACCTTTTTCAAGTTACAGGGATTATTAAAACCTAAGCCTTCTTTAGGATTATAAAATTCTATATCAAGAGGTTGATTTAGAAATATAGTCTTGATCCGTTTGCCCCCTTTTCGTTAGAAGATCGTCTAAAGTCTTAATCTTAGAGTAAAGCTTCGTACGTTCGTTAGAGATTTCCTTAAAATTATTTCTAGAAATTTCTAAATTTCTCTGACAATTGCTAAGAGTCTTACTAAGGTCATTTATTTTTATCTCAGAGGTAGTTATCCTAAATTCAAGACTAGTTATAGTTTCTTTAGCATTAGATAAGAGAATATCTAAGTGAATTTGTCTATCTAATTGCTTTTGAAAATTATTTTCACTAAGGGCTAGTCTTTCCTCTAATTCCTTTTTACTTTTCCGCTCATTTTTCATGTTAGTATACTTTATTTGTAAAGACTCTAACATGTTTAATAATGTAGATTTAGGCATCGTTACCTCTTGTGATGATGTAGATGCTTTTTCTCCATCATCTGGCCTCCTTGATGAGTTATCGTTTGAGGCGTCGTCAAGGTATGCCATTAGAGCAAGATTTTCGTCTTCAGAATCTGTGTTGTCTTCCAGCCAATGCTCTTGTTTCGTCATCAGAGCTACTCAGCCTTTTTTTGTTTAGTTAGTTGGAATTTTTTGGAGTAGTAGTTGGCGTCTTTCTTGGGAAGTTTGCATTCTCTGACGAAGTGCCCTATCTTTCCACAATTGTAGCACTTTTGTGGTTGTTTGGCGTTTTTAGATTCTGACGACTCGGCCGGTCTTTCCTTGTGCTTGGAGCTTGATGTCCGAAGTCTATTTGTCAAAGAGGATGATTTCTATTTATAGAACTTTTTGCTCATCATCTTAGTAATGAGAGCCAATTGTTTCTTGAACTCTTTCATATCTGGCTCACAGTCCGATTCGGAATCGTCTTCATCTTCTAAAGAACTTGGCAACTTGATGCTTTCATCCTTGCGAGATCGACTCGTTTTTCTTTCAGAGACTAGAGCTATAGAGTCTTCGATCTGCTTGCCCTTAGGTTCTTTTTGTATCTCGCTTATATCTTCTTCGCGTTGAGCGAGATTATCAAAGACGGCGTTGATATCCATTTCGTCCAAATCCTTGTTTTGACTGATTTGCATGGATATCTTCTTCCACTCCGGTTGAAAAGAAGAGAGAAATCGGATGTTGACCTCCATTGGTCTTGAAAATTTTTATCTTCCTCATCTCATTGAGAAGAGTTAAATAGTCGTAAGCGGTGAGAATATTAGCTTTCTTGGCTTTGACTCCGACTTCGGTTCTTTGCATCATCTTGTGGAGTTCATCCCACATGGCTTTTGCATTAGATAGACTATCTATTTGCATTAGATAGACTATATATTTGCATATAGATGTCGTTAGGAATTCCTTGCATTAGGAAAGTTTTGGCTCTTAAATCCGCTTTGGCTCTTAATCGCTCCCCCTCGGTGTATTCACTAGGAATTTTGAGTCTTCTAGTGGCAGGAATGGGAGGATTATTAGTGGCATCGCCTTCTTGGATGAGCCAAAATTGAGCGGGACCTTCTTGACGAGACGCTATCAAATTAGTACCTTGATCTTTTGTTTCCAAGAAGTTCATGAATCGGCTTCTCCGAACGGTGTATTCGCCTCTTCATAGAATTGGAGGGCGGACGTCGTTTCCGAGTGAGTAAGCATCCATTTGTAGTTGATTGGTTGGATCTTCGTGAAAGTTTGGAATCGAAATTGTAATGCTTCACAAGTGACAAACTTCGTTAGTAATGTTTGATTCGTACTTAAAGCAATTTCCCTTTCGAACATATTTTTCGGTTGTTAAAGAGAAATTATTTTGATTTCAAAAAATATTTGATATGAGAATTGATACTTCAAAATTTTGCGAAAGAATTTTGAATTTAAGAACGAAAATTTTGAGTATCGTAGAAGATAATTCGGAGACAAATATTTTTCGAAAATTTTGAAAATTACGAATTTTGATTTATTTCAAAATAGTGTAAAATGTGTGTGTGTTTCAGCAGTGGTCGAAATTTTTTTTTGAGCAATAAAGTTTTCGATTTAAGAATTTTCGAACCTTTAATAGAAAAAGATTTTCGATCGTATAAGTTTTTCGTTGTATTTATCAAAAATTATTTTTCGATAAGATTTTTGCAGAGTAAATATTCTATCGAAAAATAGTTTGTCGAATAAATGTTGATCGCAAAAACCTTTAACGAAAAATTTGTAATCGAAAAATTAAGAGTGATCGAAAAAAATTTCGTGAAGTTGGACTCAAATTGTTGACTAAAAGTTTTTCGAGGATGAATTATTCGATCAAAATATGTTTTCGCTAAATTTTGACTCGAAAATTTAAATGATCGAAAATCTTGAAATCGAAAAACTTGTTTTACTATGACAAGTTTTTCGAGTCAAAATTAGATATTTAGTTAGCGAAAATAGTATTCGTCGAAAAAAAAATACGCTCTATTACACTCGAAAAATATATTTATATATGAATCGAAAAACTAATATCGAAATAATGTTTTTCGAGTATTATATTTGAGTAAAACACACGAGAACAGTGTTTGGCATCGAAGAATTTCTCGGCTGCAAACGTATTCGAAAAATATTTTTCCAGCCATGTTTTTCGATCGAGAAACGATCGAAGAACAGCTTTCAAGTTCAATGTAACAGTGAAAAATCCAGATTCAACCAAAATGTTCAAGTTAGGAGCTGAAATTCTGGATAATCACTCGTTTCTTAGTTCTGGATATGAACAAACACAAGATTAACCACGCTTTAGAGCAAAATATATCTATTATGAGGAAAATCAAATTGTAACCAAAACATGATCGCAAACGGAAATATCAATCGAAATCGAAAATTTGAATTAATATGATGTTCTAAGCCATTGAAATCAGTACGTAAATCATTCCTAGCATATAATCTATCATTTAATCAGCAGGATCATCAACAAGATTCGCAAACATTAAGCGCATTGATCAAAATAAATTTCACGTGAGTTTTTCGATCGAAAAATCTAGAAATTTATTTTGATCTTATAATCGCGAATTCAATCCAAAAACGATCAATTTTAGATATTCGAATGATAAATCTTACAAAATACCTCGGTCGAATATCTTCTTGAAGATCTTGAGAGAGAGAGAGTTTCTCGATTGCTTTTCTCTATCTTAGAATGTGAATTCAATGCTTCTGTTTTTTCGAGAATGAACTTGTGTATTGATTTTGATAGTGTACATTATATTTATACCTATTTACATGGTATATTTACTATTTAGTCTTACACTATCAAAACTACTAATTACGCATCTAATTACAAGGATAACAAAATAGAAAAGCACAATTCTAAAGTCTCTTCAAACAATTCTCTACATCTCGTGCTAACAAACTCCATAGCATTATCTGTTCCAATTACCTTCACCATTCTTGAAAATTGGTTTTGAACAAGAAGAAATTTTTAAAGATATCATATACTTTAGACTTGTTTTTCATGAGGAACCCCCATGTTGCTCTCGAATAGTCATCAACCAAGGTCAAAAATATCTATGACCGTTATAAGTTGGGTCCCTATATGGTCCCCGCACATCAGCATGCAACAGATCCATTATAGAATTGGTTACACTAGTCATCTCCGGGAACATAGTTCGGCTATGCTTTGCTAGAGGACACACCGAACAATACTTATGATTGTCCTGTACTTTCAGGTTTAACTCGGGTAATAAATCAAGTCTACTAAAAGACATATGCTCAAATCTCTTATGCCATAAGGAAATTTTATTATGATTTGTTTTATTCACTACATACTGATGATGTTGTTCTTCACTAGTACATGAACTAATATCAATGTCAAAACCCATGCTAGTAGATGTATCACCAATTCTAGACAAGTAATAAAGTACATTCCAGGCCCTACCAGTTCTCTTTATCCTACCGGTCCAAATCTCTTGAATTAGGCAAAAATGGGGATAAACGACAACCGATACATTAGCATCAATAGATAGTTTTGTTAGGATTATTTTATTGTGTTCAATGTATTATTTTATCTTAGTCTTGTAATTAATTTAGCGAACTAGGCTTTAATTTAATTAGAGGCTAGTGAGCTATTAAATGTAACTGGGCTTACAAAAGCCCAAGGTATTATATACCAACTTGTGGTATAAATACCAAAAACCCTCACACATAGTGAGTGTGTGAAGAGATTAGTCATATTACAAGAGAATTCCCAAAGCTATCAAAGTCTCCCACGCCCATCCCACGACGAATCAATACTTCCGAGCTTTAATCGTGGTAAATCGTCTTTAATCTTAAACGTAGTTGGATGCGTAGGAATAACAAGTGGTATCAGAGCAAGACACGGATCGATCTGTGCAAATCTATACCAATTTCGTTTGATTTCGTCAAGATCGAAAGAGTTTACTAAGCAAATTTTATTTTCGATTTTTTTCAAGTATTTTGGGTTAGATCTTGCTGTTATTGATGTTTTTAAACCTTTAAATGCTTGATTATCAGTCTTGGCTTGTTTAGGAACTCGTTTAGATTAATTTTCGTCAAGTTTGAGAAATTTCTGGGGAGAAATCGATTGAAATTGGTGTGTTTTAAAGTTGCTGGAAAAATTTCGGGCGTTTCTCTAGAACAGTGTTTATTCGCTCGAAGTTCGTTCTTGAACCCGAAAATTAACTCATATTACCGAATTTCAATTGAAATTCGCCGAAATTGAGAAAATTTTCGATCAGAAAATTGACCGAATTTGAGTAAGCTAAGTTTATTCGCCGAATTTGCTTTCTACTGTTTAAAATTCACGGCGAATTTGGTCGAATTTTAAAATTAAGATTGCCCGAATTTCAACTTAAAATTTTCGGCGAAGTTTTGATTTAAGTCACCCGAATTTTTTAATTCTCGGCAAACTTTTATCAGAAAGTCACCCGAATTTTGATTTTTTTTAATTCTCGACTGAATTTAGTTTACCCGAATTTTGAAAGTAATTTTCGATAAAATTTTTCCTACCTTAATTTAATCCTGAACTTCGGCGAACTTATATTTGTCACCCGAATTTTGATTTCCTTTGATTTCAAAATTCTCGACAAAGTCTTTTCATCCGAATTTCAGAATTCAAATTTCGGCAACAACTCTACAAGTGCCCGAATTTTACTCTTTCAAATTAAAATAAAAAGTCGATCACTTAAACACAATTTCTATCCAACCAAAATTTATTCAAACTTAACGTTAATCTTTGACGTTATTTCTCGAAACTGACCATTTAGGATTGCAGATCACGACCGTGAACGATCATTAAAAGGCACTCAACTACATCCATGGATATCATAGCAATCGGAAGTGATAACAGACCCCCAATTCTAACAATGAAAAGGGGGGAGTCTACATATAAAGATATGGCCAAGAATGACATCATCTTGGCCAAAACACAATAAAATAATCCTAACAATCTCCCCCTTTGTGTTCAATTTATAATTAAGCGCTTGGTATCTTGGTCTTGTAAATCTTTTCCTGAGTCCTTGAAGAACACGTATCAAAGTGGCATTAGCGAAAGCGTTAGTGCGTGTGTTCTTCTTTAGTGTTTCTCCTCCTTTGTCTCGTCTTGACCTTCTCTTCTCGGCACCGCATCTTTCATCAAGTCTTCTCTCGAAGCTTGTCTTGGAGATGTCGGGGCTCGAAGAGGCTTGCCGGTGAGTTCAGTCTCTCCCTTTGATAGTGCACAACTCCCCCTACGTTTGTTCAACCTTGTGTTGGGATTGGGGAGTTCTCTTTATATTCGGAGAGGCGAACTTGTGGCTGTAAATTCGAGTTTTGAAGGTCGTGGTTCGCTTGATTTTCTGATGACGCTTGAGATTTGAGCATTTCCGATCAATCTTGCATTTTTCGTTGTGGTACGGCTCCCATTTTCTTTCTTTACTACTAGGTGAAAATAGGTCGTCGATGGCAAGATGTTTGCATCGTCAGGACGAGGAGAAGCAACTCAGGTTGGGCAATAACCTAACGGAGCCACAAAGGCGATCCGTCTTGAAGGTTAACCGGGGTCACAAAGCAGAGGAAATGATCTGGCTGCTCTTAGGGAAAGGAAATGATCTGGCTGCTCTCAGGCGAGAGGAAAAGCAGAGGCCCCGAATACAAGCCGTAGAAAGATTTGGAATAGATCGGCTCGGGACCTTCCTACTAAGCGTCTACCACGTAGTGAGGGAAGACGGTACAAGAGAGACCTTGACAGAGGCTGACTTCCCGTACATCAGAGCTGAAGACATCTCACAGATGATTGGAAGCTACCGATACGTGGGAACGCTGCAGGACCAGGACGTCAAATTAGGATACATGACGATCAAAAGGTTCATGCTTCGACAAATCAAGTACGGAGCGACGCACGACCTGCAGCTAGCACTGGAGTCAAATGTCAGAAAGGTCAACCTCACCAAACCATCATTCGAGCTCCCTGAACAAGTTGAATATGGTGAAGGCCACGTGTTCGAAAGTGAAGATCCAGCGGTGGTCTACATCAACTACAAGGGAGAAAAGCGAATATTGAAGACATCGGAGATACCAAAATTCTCCGACGGAACGCTCCTCATCATACGAGAGAAGTTGAGGAGCATACTGGATAAGATGGAAGGTGAAGGACCGGACACAAAAGCCAAGATACTGAATATGCTGAACAACATACAAGAAAGGCTTTCGTTCCGGAGGGAAATAAGGACGTACGAGCACAAGCTTGGACTACGGAACTCCGTGTACGCCCAGCAACGACCCAAAGGCTCAAAGAAACAGACAAAGACGAAGAAAGGACACTAAGGGGGAGAATGTTAGGAATTAATTGTAGTGTCCTTAGTTAGTATTTGAGTTTTGGGTCAATATTAGTTAATTTATTGTATTTGGGGTCAAATTGTAAATATTTTATTGTTTGAGTCCCAAGCCTTAATATACCAACTCATGTGGTATATAAGGCATCCCATTAACCCTAATTAGGGTTGGTCAATGTATAATTCTTAAAAGTAAGTTCTTAATTTCGGCACACACACACAAACACACACTGAAGGTGTTTTAAGAACTTTATCATTTTTAAGCCTTTGATCCTCTCTTGAGTGCGTAATCGGACTAACAAGTTTCGATACATATAGGAGATTATGCTTAAATTTTGGCACATATAACACATCTCCCTATTTCACACCCTCGACCAATGTAATAGTTCCAGAACGTGAGACTTGACTAATACTACCATTTGGCAGTTTAACACATGTCTCGGAGTCATAACAAATCGAGCCAACTTCATACAGGAGTTCATTAGAAGTCATATGTTTGTTAGTTCCTATATCAATTATCCAACTATTTATTAAAGATCTCGGCAAGACCATACCTGAGCTATTACCTGCTTCGTTGGCAAAGGTAGCTCCCGTAGGCTCAGGTGTATGTGTTCCTCCAAGATTTGACAGGATCTGTTGATAATGGCTTTGGGTTATTCCTCCTCCACCTCCAGGCTTGATCATATCAGTTGGTAAAATATCATTCTGCGGTTCTGTAAAAGTTTTCTTCGCTTTGAACAGTTTCTCGTTCCCCTGTGGGCTCAAGAATCGACCGTTCGGTGGTTGTTGATCTGAGCCAGCCATAAACCGTTTATTGTTCTTCACTTCTAACCCAACAATCATATCTCGGCCACATACCTCATAGTCGTATCTTCCTCTCAATACTTCCATTATTACATCCAAATTTGGGGTATCCGAAGGGTGGCGGCAGAAGCAATTGTTGAAATCGATAATTCGCCGCCTTTGCCAATCTTGATTAGTTGGCTTCGAAATGTGATCTTTATGATTGGTATATGTGGCTTCGTTATCTGCGATGATAATTTCTTTCTTCCGATTGAGATAAATTTGCCCTAGAATCGAGTTATATTTGAGAGCACGACGGCTCTGATACCATATCAGTATTTGGGAAGAAAAATATATTATTTATTAAAAAGACGTCTACAGTACAGAAAGTATTATCTCTCACTTATGTACTATCTTTTCTACTTTACAAATAAGTCCTCGAACTATTACATAATTACACTCTTAACAGTGCGCTCGGGCGCCTCGGCTCGGGTTCTTCAGCTTCGGCCTCAGGTTCGAGATTAATCAGTTCCTCAAATGTGTTGTAGATCATTTTTTATTCCATGTTATCGACGATACGTACAAGTTTTACATAATCCAATGGCACTGGCAGCCCGAATGGCCCTGATGTTGGCTCGAAAACAACGCTGGGACTCTGTTATCATAGAGGGGGATTGCTTTGTTGTTATTAGTAATTTGCGTAATAAAGAAACTACCTCAGCTTTGTGCGGCGGAGTTCTTGAAGATTTTCTAAGGTTATCCAACGTTTTTCAGCAACTTAGTTTTTCTTTCAGTAAGCGACAAGGAAATATTGTTGCTCTTTATCTAGCCAAACATCTTGGTTATGATGGAGAAGAACGGTCTTCACCGATCGAGTTTATGTACAATCTATTACTTTCGGATTTTTATTAATAAGTAAATTCATTTAAAAAAAAAACAGCTTTTCTCTCTTCAGGCCTCATTCATGGCCAATAGAATTTGCTAGCATTAATGCACTAAGATGGACTGTTGAAGATTTTTGCAACCATATTTTCCGAAATCGAGTATGTTGGCTTGAACACGATAATTCTTGCGATTTTTATTTATCCCTTACTTTATGTTATCTTCTTTATTTTTTTATATTCTTTTCTAAACACTAACATTCATATACATAATGAATGCTATTGAGTGTACAATTCAAAAAAAATATGACTTCATTTTTATATGATTGTAGGAGCATCTCCAATAACACTCCAAACCCAGCGTTAAACGCCGAGAATGGGGTTGGAGGAGCTCCAACGAAACGCTAAATGCCACTCCAAATGTGAACAAATGAATAGTGCCCCTCTAGTTGAAGTGGGCAGTGTTCACCTGCTGTGCTGTTTCTTTTTTTTTTATCATTTTTTTTATTCTTTGATTTTAGTGTAAAAATTAGGATTTCATATATATTTGGGATTTCTGGTGAGGATATGTTTTAATAAATAAAGATGATTAGGAATAGTAGAGGAGAGGGGCAAGAGGACGATGTAATCCTAGCGACACCATCGGGGGTAGCGGTTGCTACGTCCGTTGTAGCAGGTGCACTGAGACCTGGTGGGAAATCACAGAACCGAAGCTACTTAGGCTTACCGTTGACATCACACTCGGTGGTGGGTCGAGTGGATGGCCCGTAACCGTTGTTGGCTTTGATGTTGCAGTGGTAGGACTTCCTTCCAATCCTCGAAGCACATCCAAAATGGATGTATCTATGCAAGTTCAAGCTAGATCACGAAGACCTAGGGTGCTCACTTTGTGTGTCCTAATAAGTGGGAAGAATATAGGTACAGTATACAGCGGATCTAGCGTGATCAAGGAAGGGGCGGTGGCCAGGGGCTGTGAGCCACCTAATCTGTGTCCTTCGCCTCAGAAGGAGAGGGGATAGTGGACGTGGTTCCCGTTGTGTAGGTATTGAGAGATTCGTCTATTGGGAGACGAATGAATGGCTAAGGAGGGTAGACTCATGCACCATTGGACTAGATGCGGTGACTTCTACTCCGGAGTCGAACAAATCGACTCCTGATCCTAAGGGTGAAGCCCGACTTATAGTGGGTGGGGAGGCGGTCGGAGAGGGCACGATCAACGGAACAGTTTCGTCATTCGTCTATTTTTGGCGTTGCTCGCGTCGAGTGCCCGTCACATCATACGTGATGGTTTCGCTCATTGGACCCTCACTATATCTCGGTGATGCTCCTTGGTTGGGCTCGACTGGGTCTGTCGTAGCCGTGTGAGCTGGTTGGTTGTTGTTGAAGATTGAAAACAATCAACCATATCATGGAAACAATTAAGATAGTCTATCAAGGCAAAGATCAAGTCAAAGGAAATCAAGACAAATCAGGAGCAGATCATGGGATGATTTAGTCATGAAAAAATGTCCCAACGGTTATATTCCAACTACTAGGTTTTTCTCTATAAATTAGCCGATGTACACTACATAAATATATCAAGAAACACAATATTAGTTCTATCTTTTTCAACATGGTATCAGAGCAGGTCGATGAACCTATTGTAAGAAAAAAGAAGAAGAAGAAAAAAAAAGAAAAAACCTTCTGCTGCCGCCCACAACACGTACTCAGAAAATTCACATCACGATCGAGAAAAGCCATCACCGACCCAAAAATCATATCAACTGCTCATGCTCAAGCACAAAACTTTCAGCCGCACGAAGACGAACGCCCTCATACACACATGCTTACGAAGCTCTCATTAATAAGATTCGGACGAGAAAACCAGTGCTTTCGGAGGTGTCACCCAAGTGCCCGACAGATCGGAGCCACCCAAGCGCACTCTACGGAGGAGCCACCCGGAAAATACAGATGGTAGAACCCCCATAAAGGGCTATGGCCACTGTACAAAAAACCACACTGGAGCGAAGAGTCCAGGCGAGAGGCTCAAACTCCAACACCCAAAAACAAAAAAGGACCCGATGCAGCGACGACCACCAGATGGAATATCTTTTCAAGTTGTACTTTTCAAAATATTTCAAAGTCCAACTTGAGGGGGAGTGTTGAAGATTGAAAACAATCAATCATATCATGGAAACAATTAAGAGAGTCTATCAAGGAAATGATCAAGTCAAAGGAAATCAAGACAAATCAGGAGGAGATCATGGGATGATTTAGTCATGAATGTCCCAACGATTATATTCCAACTGCTAGTTTTTTCTCTATAAATTAGCTGATGTACATTACATAAATATATCAAGAAACATAATACTAGTGGTCCGTTATCCTCATGAGTGTTCCTGAGATCGGCATCGGTTGGCATTGAGGGCAGCGGGCTGTCTCTTTTGCCTTGTGAAAATATTTGAGCACCGGTGCCGGAAAATTCTTTGCGTCTCTGAGGTGGGGGATTTCAGGATGATCCTCCATGTAGTATGCGATTAGTAGAGGCATCCATAATATGTATGGAACGACATGTGTCTTCTTTGTGCTTTGGCGGTGTGTGAGTTGGTCCACCAGGTCGTTCCAGATCAGTTTTGCGTAGTCTACATCCCGGTTGTAGATAATGGCGTGGTAGATCCGGAGGATGTTGACGTTGCACCGATCAAATCCACTGTGTTTAGGTGACAGGCAGCGATTGACGATCACGAATAGTGTCTGCCACGGTGGTATTGTGACAAGCGAGTGAGATCGGGGACATGACCTACTCGCCGGAGATCTTCGAAAAGTTCTTCATCAGAGGCTTGATCCTCATATGTTTGTTGCATTGGAAGTTGAAGAACTCTGCAAAGGATGGTCTTTGTGAGCACCACCTCGATTGTATGGATTATGGCCTTGAGCTTTGTCGTTGTCTTGACATTTGTCCTCTTCAAGGTGCCCCAGAATTGTTGGAGGTATACCTCGGGGATTTGCGTGTTGAGGGTGAATACCGGCCACAACGGATGCCCTTTGAGTATGGCGATGAAAACTTCGTCCTGAAACTTGAATGTGTACATGTTTAGGCCGAAGTTGTTCTCCTTCACGTGTACCCATTTGTTTTGCGGGTAAATTTCTTCTTGTGATAAGGAGGAAGCCATTTTATATCTGTTTAGATTGGACAAAAATAGGAATGGTTAGTCGAGTAAAATATGTTAATTATCGAACCGTTTTGTGGTGTTGTTTAAAGAATTTTCTAAGTCTGATGTATCGAGTTTTGAGAATGTCGAGTTCGAAAAAGAAGTTCAGTCGTTAATTGGAAATTTGGTATCGAAAATTTCTCAATGTTGTGTCAAATGTGATTATCGCGTGTTATATGTTCGATAATGTGATTGTCAATAAGGCCGGAAATGTATTTCGTGTGCCCTGATGCGAAAATATGATTTTCGAATATGTAGTGTTCGAAAATTTTCTAAGTGATGAACGAAAAACAATTTTCGAAATCGGCCGTGAAAAGATTTTCGAAAAAGAAATTTCTAGGTGTTTTGTTCGAAAATGAGTATCGAGAACCTGTTTTCTTCGCAAATGTCCTTAGTTCAATTAGGTTGCGAAAATCGAGCTTTCGAATGGAATGATGTGCGAGTTATATTCTAGGTGTCATTCGAAAGTCGATTTTCAATACATTGATTTGCGAGAGAAATAGTCTAAGTATGATTTTCGAAAGTTGGTTTGCGAAAGTCAGTTGTCGAAGTGTTAAAGATGCGAAAATTTTCTAAGTGTTGGATGGGAAAATCATTTTGCGAAAAGTTAGAATTTCGAAAGGGGTGTGGTTTTCGAAATTCAGTTATGCGAAAATCAATTTTCGATATATGTGAAAATTTTTGTAAGTGGTGATTTTCGATACTAAAGTTGCAAGAATGGAATTTTCGAAAGACTTTAATACAAAAATTAATTTTCGAATGATGTGGTGTGAAAATCGATTTTCGAAAGATATGTGTGCGGAAATTTTCTAAGGAAAGAATTGATTTGCGAATGATAGTTGCAAAAATCGAATTTTCAAAGATGTAAAAACCGGATTTTGAAAATTAGTTACGAAAACAAAAGTTTCGAAATTCGGTTATTCGAAAATAGATTTGCCAATGGGTATTTTCGAAGGACAGTGTTAGGTCCTATACAACTACCGATCGATCTAAGCATGAATTCTAGATATTCAAATGATAAATCTCACAATATACCTTCGATCGAATATCTTCTTTGAAGATCTTGAGAGAGAGAGAGTTTTTTGATTACTTTTCTCTCTCTTAGAATGTGAATTCAATGCTCGTGATTTTCTGAAAATGAACTTCTATATAGATTTTGATAGTGTACATTGTATTTATACCTATTTACATGGTATATTTACTATTTGGTCATACACTATCAAAACTACTAATTACGCCCCTAATTACAAGGATAATAAAATTACAAAGCACAACTTTAAATTCTCTTCAATCTCCCCCTTTGTGCTTGTCTTCGTTTCAGCTCCTTTTATCTTTGTCGGGCGTAAAACGATTTTCGTAATCCCAATGCTGTCTCGTATCGTCGAACAGCATTCCTCAGCTCCAATCTCTCATTTATCGCATCCAGAAGCTCATTTAATAGTGGGGCCTCTTCTTCACAAAGATCTTCGAATATTGTCTCTTCGGTGATCTCTCCCAATCTTTTCTGAATGTTCTTCCTCACTAATTTTAGTGTCCCGTCACAGAACTTGTGGATCTCTGACCTCATCATAGCCCTCATCTTTCCAATGACTGGATTCCGATAGGTTATGGCGAGACCATGTTTCTTGAAGATGTAGTTCTCGGGAATATTGTTGAGTGGGAAGCCCTTCATGAGCGGAGACTCCATGTTGACCTTCTTCATATTGTTTTCTATAGCGATTTGGAGGTCGTGTGCGGTGTGATACTTGATCTGTCGCACCATGAATCTCTTCAGTCCCTCGAGTCCTTCAGTCTTGATATATCCGGAGTGCGTCTGGTATTTTCTCTTGTACATCTGATACAGACGATAGACCTCATCCGGTGGAAGAAAAGAGAGGTAGCTTTCATCTATCTCTTCTCGAGTGCGGTTGTTGTCCGTTCGCTCAATGATGTAGATAGGGGTAGGGTAGCTTCCGATCGTATGCGAGACTCCGATGAGTTGGAGAATCGGTGGCTTGTCCCTGAAATTTTTCTTCAGTTGATCAGTTGGGATGTCACTCCGATCGGGGCCAAGATAGTTGAGCATGAAGATGTGTTCCATTTTCTTCCTATCTTCCCAGTGTGAGATGCTCCGTAGGTTAAGTTCGTTGAGCTTCTTTATTTTGTTTGGAGCCCTCCAGATCTGCTTTCTAACGTCTTCAATAATGGGACTTCAATTCTAACATTCTCCCACGGCATCTCGACTCTAACTGTCCCTTTTGATAAATGGGGAGGAGAGTCGACTCTGTGCCTAATCATCTCTGGTAGCTCTGGGAGAGCAGAACTGTAGTTCTTGCCTTCTTGAAGTTCTTCATCTTCAAGCAGCACCAGGTCCACTGAAGCTTATTGTAAGAAATATCTGAGGTTGGAGAGTTGAGCTTGAGCAGCTTCCTCTGGTTCCCATTGCGTCGTCCATTTCTCATTTAAGATATAATCGTCTACGATCAAATGTAGATCGTAGAAGACTGCTTCTGTTTGGGCATGGAGGAGGTTAGGGGTCGGGATTGGATTTGGATTTGTAGGAGAGAGTGGTACTGTGTGGGATGTAGTGGGAGGTGTGGTTGTTTGTTGGCGGGTTGTGGGTTGTGTGGTTGGTTGTGTGGTTGGTGGGTTTGAGGATGATCCTCCAGCTTCTTGAGTCTTTGTTTGTTCTCGACTCAATCCACGGCCGCTCCGTGTGATTCGTTGCCGTTTTTCCCCCTCATGACGATCCGGATCGTCGGGATCGTCATGTCTTCGTTTGGTGCGGGAGCTTTCTTCTCGGCACCTTGTTTGTGCTGGCGGCTCTGGTTCATCTACCAGCCTTTTGTAGAGACTCTCCTCATCGGGGATCCTGGTCTCTAAGGCGAGGAGGCGGGAGATGAGTATATCGTGGTACTGGGTGATCGGGATGGTATAGGGGTTGATGAGAGAAGGTGATGGAGTAGGGGTGGTGAGGGTGGGTATGGGGGTGTGTATGGTGGTGGTAAGAGGTGGTGAGGAAACAGGGGTGGTTTGTGTGTCGATCGGAGCAGCCTCGGAGACTGGTGCTTTCTCGGTATCTCTTCGGGAAGTCTCGATGGCTTTTAGAATGCGATCCATCAGACGATCTTCAAGAAAAGACATGGCTGTGGAGAGCGCTTCCTGTAGGCGTTGCTCCGTCACGATCATTGGTGGAGTGGGTCCAGGGAGGCGCTCAACTGTCACAACATCGGAAAAGGTTTTCGATGTGCCGCCTTGAGTAGGTCTTGATGGTTCGGAACATCGTGGGACATCCGTTGTCAACCCTGAAGTCACCACTTCAATGTGTTGGCCTATTGTTTGCTCCGAAGATGTCGAGGGTCCAATAGGGCTTCCACCCAATCCTTGAGATGATACAATAGGTATCACCTCTATGGGTTATGAGACAGATTCAATTGGAATCTTTGTGGTTTGCCGATCTGTTGGTGGTGGAGATGTTGGCATCGAAGCCGGTATTGTTGAAGGAGATATAGATGGGGCCGAGAGTTGCTGTCGGCGAGTGCCCCTTCTTTGGAGTCTGTATTCTTCATCTGGGTCAGTGGCCTCAGGAGAGACATCTCGAGGAACACCTTCGGGCTCGACGGCCGTTGTTTCTACCTCCTGAACCGTGGCTTCGTGCTCCATTGTTTCCACCAGTGATTCCCTTTGAGAAGGTGCCGGAGCTGGATCCAAGGCTCGTACCATCTCCTCCGTGATGGAGTTTTTTTTACAGTAGTCTTGGTAGGCCTCTTCCGTTGGATCAGCTAGTCGGAGCAGCTCCAATGGGATCAGCATTGGTTGGAGCGCTAGGTCAGCTGCCTTCGGGTTGTGAAAGAATCGAAGGCGTGGCAGAATGTATTCCCCAACTGGTGGTAGTCTCGGGATCTCTGGATGGATGTCCATGAAGTGTGAGATCAACTGGGAACCACCGTACATAGGGGAGAGATTTGGCCTTCGACTTTGTCTCCCTTTGACGTATCTGGTCCGCTAGATCATTCCAAATTAGCTGGGCCACGTCGTATTTCTTGGAGAAGATCACTCCATGAAAGATGCGAACGATATTCCCATTCGCCTTGTCGAAACCGGAGTGTTTTGGGGAGAGACATTTGTTGATTATGCCGAAAAACATCTTTCACGGATGGGGGATCCCCGCTATTTTGAAAGTTCGCCAGTTTTGTTAGCAGGGGTTTGCATCCCATCCGGAGCATGTCTTCTACGATCTCCGTATTCGTTGGAAGTTGATCATATTCGTCGTAGTGCGGGAGATCGAGTACCATGGCCATCAGATTTTTCGTCAGGGCGATATGTCTTGTGTTGATCTTCGTCATATATTTCACGCTATCGCCGTTGACGAAACTCTTCATGCTTCCCCATAATTGCTGGAGATAGACCATTGGTACGATGGACGTCCTGGTCAAGGCTGGCCATAGTGGGTGTCCTTTGAGGATGGATATCATGACTTCATCCGGACACCGAAACGTTGTAAGGTCCAGTTGGAAGTTGTTATCTTGATTTGACATATAACTTCCAATGGGGTAGATTTTTGGGTAGTTTGGAGTTGCCATATCTGTATAGAACGAAAGATAATTCACTAGTTGTGAAATTTCATATGCAACTAAACGAGATTAGAATGAATTTAGAGAAAATTGTATGTACTAAGTTTATGTTCGAAAGACATAGTGAAAAATTTTGAAAATTTTGTAAAATTGACTAAGTCTTAGAAGCGTATTTTTATTTGATCGGAAATCTATTCGAAAGTTAATTTTTGCGATCGAAAATTTTATTAGTCTTGAAAAATTTTCTAAGTCTTTTTCAGCGTGTTTTTATTCGAGTAACAATTTATTTGATCTTTATGTTTTGCGATCGAATAAAACGGGTCGAATAACTCAAGTTTTCGCCGATGACTTTTACGATCGAATAAACTGTTATCGAAAATAATAGTTTTTTGCTGGGTAAGATTTCAATCGAATAAAAGGAGTCAAAAAACTTAAGTTATTCGCCGCGTAGTTTTGCAATCAAATAAAAGAATATCGAAGAAAACATAAAATTTTCGCCGCTGACTTTTACGATCGAATAAAATATAATCGAAAAATGAAGTTTTCACCGCGAAGTTTTATGATCGAATTAAAATATATCGAAAACAAAGGTTTTCGACACTGAGTTTTGCGATCGAATAAAACTGAACGAAAAATAAAGTTCTTCGACGACACTATTTGCGATACAAACTTTTTCGATCGAAAAATTTTCAAATAAAACAGTAAACGCGTAAAACGTAAATTTCGATTCTGGGTAAACCATGAGTTAATCTGGGTTCAGCACGTTCAGAAAACAGTTGCGAATCCAAATATCATGAATATAACCCAAAAGGTCGAGTTTAAACATGTTGAGTTGAGAGTTAAAAATCAGTTTTAGTCGAAAAAGTATGATAATGAAATTTCTTCAAATGTTTTCATGAAACTGCTTGCGAAGCATATGTTTTTGAACAAAAAATGATTCGAAACGTATTTCTACCTTCGCAATGGGCGAGTTTAATGAGAAAATCTTAGAGATTAGATGATTTTTGGTGAATATCGCCGGAGTTCGAAGAGTATTTTTCAAAAGTCGAAAAGTTTTTCGATGGGAATGAGTTGCGTGTGAGTGAGTTTTTCGATCGATAAAGTGGTATTAATACTTTACGATCAGGTAAGGTAAAAATACATTGGTCCAAAAAAATAATTTGTGCTTTAGTTAAAATTCACGTCTGATTTAAACAAGAATTTAATCTTTAATGGATTAACCCAAAAAATAAATTGCATAATACTCCCTGTATTTCTGAAAGAGATTAAATTTTCTCCTAATGTTGATGAAATTCAACATTTGACTCCTCGGATGAGCTCTAAATTTTCTGTGATGCTTAGAAAAAATGTTAGAAGTCATGTTTTATAAGTAAATCATATAGAAGATAATAACAAATTCTCATATAAACTCCCCCTCAACATTTGCACGATTTAACTTTTCGGCATTTTAAGAACAAATTTAGTTCAATTTGGCATATGAAAATTTACTATTTAAGGACAAGTAAGACATTTTAAACAATTTAACATAGATTCAATAAAATTTTGCGTTTTTCAAAATTTTTTTTTGCATTTTATCAATTCTTAGCCAATGCATGTATTAGTGCATTTAAAATGTGCGAAAGATATTTTCAAATAAAAAAATTCAAAAATATTTTGGTTTTGGGGTTGGATGGGACATTTTGGACACTATCACACAAAAATTTCTTATGACATATAAAATAATAATTTGCCATAAAATCATGTAACTAGACTAATATTCTAAGATCATAGTATGAATCACTTCGAGAACTCTCGCAAGTTTCGCTCATACCACTCAATTTATTTTTATCATGGAAATATTTAGCAGATATATCACTCATATCAACACGACAAAATAATATCAATTAATTTGTTATCGTAGCGTATTTAATCAACTTACTAAGTGAAAGTTCATCATTTTGAATTAAACGGACTTTAAATGGATTATATTTAGGCTCTGACTAAAAGGGTAGGGTAATTTTTGGGATTAGTGAGCTTAAAATTTTTTTCAATTCCAGGACCCCTTTTTGTAATTCATTTCCGATCCTTTAGCTTTTCTTGCTCAAGATGAGTCTCGTCTTCTTTACAAAACTTTGAGAGATTAGAACTTCTTTTTGGGTCGAGACCGTGTTCCTTTCGAAGGTTCCACAGTTATGGAATTCGAACCCAAGGCCGTGCTTCTCTTCTCGTTTTCTCTATTTATAAGATCTAGATTATCGTTGGAGAAGTTCACTTCGAGGTGCTTCTCTTATAGGAGTATACGAGATTATCTAGGAGAAGTTCACAGTGAGATCCGTGTTTCTCTTCTATAATGAGTGAGAAATTCATCACGTGCATCTCTTTTGCTCTCCCCCTCTTTTTCTTGATTGAATAACCCTGAATCATGTGAATAAGGTTGAAGGCTTAATTGGGTTTGATAAAGAAAAAAAATGTCAGAGAAGGCCCAAAAGTGGATTTATAGTGGAAAAATTAAAGGATTTACAATTGGGGCCAAGTGAGGAATTTCTTAATATGCCCTTATCATTTTCATGACGAAATAGTCAAAAAAGTAAGAATGAAGCTACGAAGTACAAACCAAAGAATAGTCATTTGAAGTATGACACACTAAAAAAAAAAATTATTGAGGTTTAAATTCTCACATATATAATGTAGCTTTGTGTCTAGTGAATCAAACGAAGCTCTTTTAATAAAAGAATGTGACGTGAATTTTTAGACAAAGAACTAAGCATATATATCGAAGAAATATTTTTGTGAGTAATTCAAAATAGGCAAAATTATCGTCATCCTCCATTTTTTATTATTATTATTATTTATATATTATATTTTTTATTTAAATTAGGGATAGAGTCACGCAAGATAATGAAAGAATATCGAGAAGCATACAACGTATCAAATAGAAGCATAGTAGAGCATGTAAAGCACATGTCAAGTAAGATTGAGATTCAACATGCCTAATTTAGCAATAAGGAATTGGAATTGTTTTTCATCCAATGTCTTAGTGAACAAGTCGGCAAGTTGAAGCTCCGCTTTAACAAAATACATATCTATAGTGCCTTTTTCTACATGATCTTTTATGAAATGATATCGAATGTCTATATGTTTCGTGCATGAATGATGAACAGGATTGCAAGTAATGGCAACATCACTTTTAGAATCACTGTAAATGGGAATGTTATTAAATTCAAACCCGTAATCGCGTAGTTGTGTCTGCATCCATAGAATTTGTGAGGAACAGCTTGCAGCCGCGACGTATTCCGCCTCGGCCGTCGATGTTGACACATAATTTTGTTTCTTTGAGGACCAGCAGACCAACTTTTCGCCTAAAAATTGTGCTCCGCCAGACGTGCTTTTTCTATCCATTCGACAACCTGCATAATCAGCTTCAGTATAGCCAATTAATCTAAAATCAGTATTTTTAGGAGACCATAGCCCTAAGTTGGGTGTTCCTTTTAGATAGCATAGAATTCGCTTGACTGCTTGCATGTGGGACTCCTTTGGGTCAGCTTGAAAACGAACACAGAGACAAGTGGCAAACATGATGTCGGGTCGGCTGGACGTTAAGTACAGAAGAGATCTGATAATGCTTCGATAGATTGTGATGTTGACTACCTTGCCAGATGGATCAACATCCAATTTGCAGTTTGTTGAGATGAAAGTATTCATCGGTGTGCTCTTGTCTTGATTAAATCTCCTCATAATATCTCGGATATATTTGGTCTGACTGATGAATATTCCATCTTCGAGTTGCTTTACTTGTAGGCCAAGAAAGAATTGTAATTCTCCCATTAAGGTCATCTCGAATTTGGTCTTCATGAGTTCACCAAATTTCTGACAGAGATGTTTATTTGTCGAGCCGAAGATGATGTCATCAACGTAAACTTGAACGATCATCAGGTCTTTGCCTTTTCTTTTGATGAAGAGTGTCGTATCGATGGTGCCTCTTTTGAAGTTGGACTTGACTAAAATTCGCTTAGGACATCATACCAAGCACGAGGGGCTTGTTTTAGTCCATAAAGAGCTTTGTCCAATCGATAGACAGGATCAGGATGGTTCTCGTCCACGAAGCCATCGGGTTGAGCAACGTAGACTTCTTTTAATACGCCGTTGAGAAAGGCAGTTTTAACATTCATTTGATAGAATTTGAAGTCTTTATGAGCCGCATATGCTAAAAATAGTCGAATTGTTTCGATACGTGCCACCGGAGCATATGCCTCGTCGTAGTCCATTCCTTCTTGTTGATTGTCTCCCTTGGCTATGAGTCGTACTTTATTCATGATAACTTCACCGTTTTCGTTCTTATTATTCTTCAAAATCCATTTAGTACCAATTATTTTTTTGCCTTGCGGTCGAGGAACTAACGTCCAAACTTGTAGACGCTCGAATTGGTTGATCTTGCATTGCGATTACCCAATCCTGGTCTTTAAGAGCTTCGGCTACTTTAATTGGTTCGTTTTGGCTTAAGAAGCATGTGAATAAGCCGCTTTGAGTGGACGTCCTAGTGCGTACTCCACTGGAAGGATCACCGATGATTTGGTTCATAGGATGAGCTCGAGTCCATTTGCGTTCATGAGGAATAATCGAAGTAGATTCTTCGTTGGTTTGTAGATCGAAACATCCTGAATTGATGGGTTGATCATTCGTAGTTGGGAAATTCAATTCTGAGGTTGAATTAGAATGTATTTCCTCATCTGCATTTGTAGGAGCTGCAGCACTAGTTGAAGATTCAGAATTAGGAGATTCTTGAACATTTGTTGGAGTCTGAGGAGTGAGAGTATCAGTTGAAATTTCTTCCGTAGAGGGAGAAGGAGCATTGTTTGGTATTGAATGAGAGGAAGCAGGCATTTGAAACTCGTTCCGATAAAAATGTTCAAACAGTGAATCTAAATCTTCCAAGTCGGCGGGAATTGCTTCTCTTGACTTTGAGGTAGAAGTTGTCGAAAGGTGTTGACCTTGTGCCAACACGCCTATAAGCTCGGCTTCTGAACTGTTTTGTTCAAAAGCCAAATTAGTCATTTCTGGAAAAGGTGACGTTGTAGCATTCAAGAATTATACGAGAAGACTTGAGGTAGACACGATATGATTTGGAAGTAGAGGAATATCCGACAAAGATGGCTTCAAAGGCTTTGGGATCGAACTTGCTTCGATGCTCCCGATCGTTGGCCACAAAACATTTGCAACCAAATACTTTGAAAAATGAGATATTCCGGATTCTTTGATTAATTATCTCATATGGCATCTTTTCGAAGCGTTTGTGAATAATTATCCTATTTTGAGTAAAACATGATGTACTCACTGCTTCAGCCCATAGAAAGTGAGGGAGACCGGAGTATATGAGCATTGTTCTTGCAGCTTCAACCAAAGTCCGGTTCTTCCTTTCTACGACACCATTTTGTTGAGACATTTTTGCGGCTGAGAATTGTTGAATAATTCCAAGTGATTGATAAACGTTGCTGAGACGCTGATTCTTGAATTCAGTCCCATTGTCCATTCTGATTACTTGGATTTTCTTTTGCAGGAGATTCTGAGTTGTATTCACAAAGCTTATTATTTTGAAAATTTTGACAATAAGACATTTCTATCATTTTTCTTCTGAAATTCTATCCTAGACACTCTTTCCTTTGCATGCTTCGCCTCTTTTTCTACTCTACCTGTGGATGGAGTAGAAAAAGATTAGAAAGAGTCTTTTTCCCTTTTGAAGCATTTAAGGATTCTTTTCCTCCCTTTACTATTTTTAAAGAAGATTTATCTTCTTTTCAAATATTTTGAAAAACAATGGAAGGTGTTTTCTTAGATGTAATCTTGTCCTTAATTAATGATTTTTCTTTCAAAGTAAAATCAGGACAAGTTTTTAAAGTAGAGGAAGCTTTGAGATTAGAAATCTCCAGTAAAAGCTCATTCTTTTCAGCTTTGAAATTCATTCTTTCTGTTTCTAAGGAAACGTTTAAATCAGCTATTTTCCGAATAATAGCTGGAATATAACAAAAAGTGGAATTTTTAATTCTTTCTTATTTTTAGAAAAGTTTTCTAGGGGATATAATGAATTATAGTCACTAGACAGGTTGAGATCCCTTGTCTTGTAACTATTATTCATGTCGGTGTAGTCAAAGGGAATATCAGTCCTATTTGTGGCTTTTCGTTTAGATTCTTCTAAGGCGTTTATTTCTGCAGTATTAGTAAAGGCCATTAGAGAAGTTAATCATAATCCCATGTACTTGATATCATATAATTTTTTAACATTGACCTTTTTCAAGTTACAGGGATTGTTAAAACCTAAGCCTTCATTAGGATTAGAAAATTCTATATCAAGAGGTTGATTTAGAAAAATAGTTTGATCCGTTTGACCCCTTTTCGTTAGAAGATCATCTAAAGTTTTAATCCTTGAGTAAAGTTTCTTACATTCGTCAGAGATTTCTTTGAAATTATTTTTAAAAATTTCTAAATCTCTCTGACAATCGATAAGAGTCGTATTAAGGTCATTGACTTTAGTCTGAGAGTTAGCTATTGTTAATTCAAGACTAGATATTTTTTTCTTAGCGTTAGATAAAAGAATTTCTAAATGAATTTTCTTATCTAATTGCTTTTGGAAATTGTTTTCACTAAGAGCTAGTCTCTCTTCTAATTCCTTAGTTCTTTTCCGCTCTTTTTTCATGTTAGAGTACTTAATCTGTAATGATTCTAAAATGTTTAATATGTGGATTGAGACATTGTTACCTCTTGTGATGAAGATGATGCTTTATCATCGTCGTCGTCAGGCCTTCTTGAAGAGTTATCATTTGGGCGTCTTCGGGGTATGCCATGAGAGCGAGATTTTCATCGTCATAATATGTGGTGTCTTCCAGCCAATGCTCTTGTTCGGCCATCAGTGCTACTCCAGCCGTTTTGTTTAGTGAGTTGGAATTTTGTGGAGTAGTAGTTGGCGTCCTTTTTCTTGGGAAGTTTGCATTCTCTGGCGAAGTGCCCTATCTTACCACAATTATAGCACTTTTGTGGTTCTTTGGCGTTCTTAGATTCTGAGGACTCGACCGGTCTTTCCTTGTGCTTGGAGCTTGATGTCCGAAGTCTATTTGCCGAGAAAGATGATTTATTTTTGTAAAACCTTTTGCTCATCATTTTAGAAATGAGAGCCAACTGTTTCTTGAACTCCTTCATATTGGGTTCGGAGTCTGATTCAGATTCGTCTTCATCTTCTGAAGAACTTGGCAACTTGATGCTTTTATCTTTGCGAGATCGACTTGTTTTTCTTTCAGAAACAAGAGCTATAGAATCGTCGATCTGCTTGCCCTTAAGTTCTTTTTGTATCTCGCTGATATCTTCCTCGTGTTGGGCGAGATTATCAAAGACGGCGTGAATATCCATTTCGTCCAAATCCTTATTTTGACGGATTTGCATGGATATTTTCTTCCACTCCGGTTGAAGAGAAGAAAGAAATCGGATGTTGACCTCCATGTTGGTCTTGAAAATATCTATCTTCCTCATCTCATTAAGAAGAGTTAGATAGCATTGATAGAGTTCATAAACGGTTTCCTCTGCCTTGGCTTTGAATGAGTTGTAAGCCGTTAGAATATTTGCTTTATTGGCTTTGACTCCACATAGCTTTTACACTAGATAGACTATTTATTTGCATATAGATGTCGTTATGAATTCCTTGCATTAGGAAAGTTTTGGATCCTAAATCTGCTTTTGCTCTTAATCGTTCCCCCTCGGTGTATTCACTAGGAATTTTGAGTCTTCGTGAGGCGGGTATGGGAGGATTGGTGGCATCGCCTTCTTGGATGAGCCAAAATTG
This sequence comes from Linderniella brevidens, assembly GCA_004919715.1. Classification (NCBI taxonomy): domain Eukaryota; kingdom Viridiplantae; phylum Streptophyta; class Magnoliopsida; order Lamiales; family Linderniaceae; genus Linderniella; species Linderniella brevidens. The sequence continues at coordinate 14,426,788 of SWDC01000148.1, forward strand.
AGCGGGACCTTCTAGAAGAGAATCTATCAAATTTGTAGCTTGCTCTTTTGTTTCCAAGAAGTTCATGAATCGGCTTCTCCATACGGTGTATTCGCCTCTTCGTAGAATTGGAGGGCGGACGTCGTTTCCGAGCGAGTAAGCATCCATTTGTAGTTGATTGGTTGGATCTCGTGAAAGTTTGGAATTGTAATGAAAAGTGATTCACAAGTGACAAACTTCGTTAGTAATGTTTGATTCGTACTTTAAACAATTTCCCTTTCGTACCTATTTTTCGGTTGTTAAAGAGAAATTATTTTGATTTCTAAGAATATTTGATATGAGAATTGATCTTCAAAATTTTGTTAAATAATTTTGATTTTAAGATAAAAAATTTTGAGTATCGTAGAAGATAATTTGGAGACAAATATTTTTCGTAAGTTTTGTAAATTACGAAATTTGATTTCTTTCAAAATAGTGTAAAATGTGTGTGTGTTTTCGATTGTATAAGTTTTACGTTGTATTTATCGAAAATTATTTTTTGAACGTAAGAGTTTTGCAGAGTAAATATCCTGTCGAAAAATAGTTTTTCGAATAATTGTTGATCTCAAAAACGTTTATCGAAAAATTTGTAATCGAAAAATTAATAGTGATCGAAAAATGTTGTTAAGTTTGACTCAAAGTTTTTCGAGTGTGAATTATTCGATCGAAATATGTTTTCGCTAAGTTTTTACTCGAAAATTTAGATGATCGAAAATCTTGAGATCGAAAACTCGTTTTTCTATTACAATTTTTTCGAGTCAAAATTAGATATTTATTTAGCGAAAACAGTGTTCGTCGAACAAAATACGCTTTATTACGTTGAGAAAGATATTTATATATGAATCGAAAAACTAATTATCGAAATAATGTTTTTTGAGTCTTATATTTGAGTAAAACACACGAGAACAGTGTTTGTCATCGAAAAATTTCTCGGCTGCAAACTTATTCGAAAATTAATTTTCAAGCCAAGTTTTTCGATCGAAAATCCGATCGAAGAACAACAAAGTTCAATGTAACAGTGGAAATTCCAGATTCAACCGAGATGTTCAAGTTAGGTGATGAAATTCTGGATAATCACTCGTTTCTTCATTCGTAATATGAGCAAACACATGATTAACCACGTTTTACAGCAAAATATATCAAATATTACGAAAATCAAATCGAAATCAAAACTTAAGCGCAAACGCAAATATCGATCTAAATCGAAAATCAGAATTAATATGACGTTCTAAGCAATTGAAATCAGTACGTAAATCATTCATAACATAAAATCTATCACTTAATCAGCAAGATCATCAACAAAATTCGCAAACATTGAGCATATTGATCAAAATACAAGTCACGTAAGTTTTTCGATCGAAAAATCTGGAAAATTATTTTGATCTTAAAATCGCGAATTCAATCCAAAATCAATCACGATCTGCTTTGATACCAATTGTTAGGTCCTATTTTATCAACTACCGATCGATCTTAGCATGAATTCTAGATATTTGAATGGTAAATCTCATAATATACCTTCGATCGAATATCTTCTTTGAAGATCTTGAGAGAGAGAGTTTCTCGATTACTTTTCTCTCTCTTAGAATGTGAATTCAATGCTCGTGATTTTCTGAAAATGAACTTCTATATAGATTTTGATAGTGTACATTGTATTTATACATATTTACATGGTATATTTACTATTTGGTCCTACACTATCAAAACTACTAATTACGCCCCTATTTACAAGGATAATAAAATTACAAAGCACAACTTTAAATTCTCTTCAGACAGTTTGCAATAATCTATTTTCGAAGGGTTTTCGAAAATGAGGATTTTCCAATAGGTCATTCGAAAATGGGTTATTTGAAAACTGATTTTCGAAGGGGTTATTCGAAAATTAATTTTCGTCCTGTATTTTTGAAGGACGGTTGCAAAAATAGATTTTCGAGGGGTTATTCAAAATTCAGGATATTCACACCATTTTTCGAAGCCTATTTTCGAACCTAGTCTTAAACCCCAACCAGATGCGGAAATACAAAATTGACGATTTTTATTGAAATTTTCGACTAATCTGAAGCACAAAACTCGATTTTAAGACCAAATATATCAATTAAGTTCGATTAAACACCAATATTAACACAAAATTGACGGATTTCTCGAAGGCGGTTTATGCGAAAATGAGGTTTAGCGAGAATAGTCGATTTGCGATGAAAATTCGTGAAATCTGGTTCGATTTTACGTTTAAATTATGCGTAATAATTTAAAACATTAATAGAGAAGATATGTATACCGTTTTAACCGAAAATCTGAGAATTTATGAAGTAGGTTTGTTTTCGGTGGTTTTGGAGTATTTTTGCAAGTCGATTTTCGAATCGGTTAATTTTCAAATGTAGATAATTGTCGAATGATGTTTCGAATTTAAGTTTCGTAAAGCCCGGCATACGAAAAGCCGATTAGTGAAGCCTTGCAAAAATAAAATTCTTAAGTATGTTTAAGCCCGGACAGTAAAAATTTAAAATATTAAAAATATCGATGTAGAATTTCTACCCGGCCTTAAAAATTCAAAAGATACTCCACCTTTTTCAATTAAAAAAGATTATCACTATATTATTTATGAAGAAATATACTACCCCTATTTTAAATAATTATGGCACAAACTATTCCAAACATAGAATTTCTCTCCCTATATTATATGATGTAAGCTTCCCCTAAATATAAGCACATCTTAAAGATATTTACACTTTATAAAAGACTTGTGAGACACAATTGCTTATGATTCGAGGTTGAACATGCCTAACTTACAAACAAGGAAGTGAAAGTGTTTTTCATCCAAACCCTTGGTCATAAGTCGGCTAGCTGAAGCTCGGTGCTTACAAATTACATATCGATTGTACCTTTTTCCACATTGTCTTTTATAAAGTGCTACCTAATATCTATGTTCTTTGTGCGTGAATGGTGGACAAGATTACAGGTAAAAGCTATAGCATTATAGATGGGGACATTATTTAAATCAAACTCGTAATCCTGTAGTTGTGTTTGCAACCACTGGATTTGAGAACAACATCTGGCTGCAACTACGTATTCTGCCTCGGTTGTGGAGGTGGACACACAATTTTATTTCTTTGATGACCAACTTACTAGATTGTCACCTAAGAATTTTATGCCCCTTGATGTACTTTTTACGTCCATTCTACATCCTGCAAAATCTGCATCAGTGTAACCTTTTAATTGAAAGCTAGAGATTTGGGGATACCATAATCCGAGGGTTGGCATTCCTTTTAGATACTTCATGATTCTCTTCACGGCTAGCATGTGTGACTCCTTTGGATTTGCTTGGAATCGTGCACATAGGCACGTCGAGAACATGATGTCCGGTCTGCTTGCCGTTAGGTAGAGGAGTGAACCGATGATCCCTCGATACGTGGTTGGGTTGACTGGTTTTCCTGCTGGATCCGAGTCTAGCTTGCACGTCATGGACATCGGGGAAATATTCGTTGTGGAATTGTCCATGTTGTACTTCTTAAGTATGTCGTGGATATACTTCGACTGATTGATGAAGATACCTTCAGGTACTTGCTTGACTTGCAATCCGAGAAAGAAATTAAGTTCTCCCATCATGCTCATCTCGAACTTTATCTTCATGAGGTCGCCGAATTCTTTGCACAACGTATGATTTGTAGACCAAAAAATTATGTCATCGACATAGATCTTAACTAATAGTACTCCTGATCTATGTCGTTTGATGAAGAGGGTGTGTCGATCTTCCTTTTGTGAAGCCTGACTTGACCAGAAAATCTGATATCACCTCGTACCATGCGCGGGGTGCTTGTTTGAGTCCGTATAGTGCATTCTCTAGGAAGTACACATAGTCAGGGTGAGTCTCGCTCACGAATCCTTCGGGCTGCGCCACGTAGACTTCTTCCTTCAAGACACCATTGAGAAAGGCTGTCTTGACATCCATTTGAAAGACAATGAAGTTCTTGTGTGCAGCGTAGGCAAGAAAGAGACGAATGGCTTCGATTCGAGCTACGGGTGCAAATGTCTCGTCGTAGTCGATTCCTTCTTGCTGGTTGTAGCCTTTTGCCACTAATTGAGCTTTGTTTTTTTATCACTATCCATTCTTCATCCTTTTTGTTCTTGAAGACCCACTTTGTACCTATTATGGTTTTGTCGGGGGTCTTGGGACTAGTCTCATACCTTCAATGCTCGAACTGATGCATTTCTTCCTGCATGGCGTTTGTCCATTTAGGATCCGCTAAAGCTTCTGCTATCTTGTTGGGTTCATTTTGACTCAGAAAGCATGCATAAAGATTCTTGTTGTTAGTTGAGGACCTTGTGCTTACTCCAAGATTTGGAGCTCCAATAATTTGAGACGTTGGGTGAGCTCGCGTCGACTTCCTTTCATGTGGAAGTGGTTGAGGAGTATCTTCGATATGTGGTTCTCTGAAGAAACATAGAAATTATGCTTTTGTTAATTAGTTATCCTTGTAATTAGGGGCATAGCTCGTATTTTTGTTAGTATAGGACTAGTTTGTAAATATACCATGTATAGAGGTATATATACCATGTACACAACAAAAATCAATATACAAGAATTTCAGAAAATTAACAAAGTATTGAATTCACATTCTAGAGAGAGAAATACAATCGAAAACTTCCACTCTCTAATCGTTTCTCTCTCCCGATCTTCAAACTCGATATTCGATCGAAGGTAACTCTCGAGATTTATTATTCGAATATCTAGATTTGGATTGAATTCGCTGTTCTTAGATCAAAATTATTTTCCAGCTTTTTCGATCGAAAAACTTACGTGAAATGCATTTTGATCCGCGTGCTTAATTTTGCGAATTTTGTTGATGATCTCGCTGCTAAAGTGATAGATTATATGTTAGGAATGAAATACGTACTGATTTCAATCGCTTAGAACATCGGATTATTTCAGATTTTCGATTTCGATTTATATTAGTGTTTGCGATTGAGTTTTGAATACTATTTGATTTTCTTCACAATCGATATATTTTTATGTAAAACGTGGTTAATCTTGTGTTTGTTCATATTCACAACTCATATTCGAGTGATTATCCAGAATCTCAGCATCTAACTTGAGTTTTTCAGTTGAATCTGGATTTTCACTGTTCCATTGAATTCGAACTGTGTTCTTCGATCAATTTTCGATAAAAAAACTTGCTCGAAAAATATTTTTCGAATAAGTTTACAGGCGAAAAGTTTGTCGATACTCACACTGTTTTCGTGAGTTTCACTCAAATATAAGACTCGAAAAACTTTATTTTCGATAATTAGTTTTTCGATTCATACATGAATATCTTTTTCCAGCGACACAAAGCGTAAATTTTTTCGACGGATACTGTTTTGGCTAGATAAATATCTAATTTTGACACGAAAAACTTGTTTTACTATTACAAGTTTTTCGATCATCTAAATGTTCGAGTCAAAATTTAGCGGAAACATATTTCGATCGAATAATTCACACTCAAAAAACTTTAATTCAACAATTTGAGTCAAACTTAACGAAATTTTCGGTCATTCTTAATTTTCGATTACAAATTTTTCGTTAAAAGTTTTTGCGATCAACAAAATTATTTGACAAACTATTTTTCGATAGGGTATTTTCTTTGCAAAATCTTTTCGTTCGAAAAATGATTTTCGACAAATATACCACGGAAAACATATACGATCGAAAATCTTTTTCGATTATAAGGTTCGAAAATTCTCAAATAACAAAACTTACTGCTCGAATTTTTTTTTCAACTATTGAACTTTCAAACCCACACACATTTTACACTGATTTGAAAGAAATCAAAATCATAATTTTCAAAACTTATGAAAAATATTTTTTTCACGTAATCATTTTAGACACTCAAAATTTTTGATCAAAATTATAAAATTCTTTAGCAAAATTTTGAAGTCTCAATTTCTATAAATTTTTCATAGTCAAAAACAATTTCTTTTTGAACCAAAAGAAGGTCCAAAAAGGAAATTGCTCAAAGTACGAGCGAAACATTACTAACGAAGTTTGTCACTTGCGAAGCACTTTTACCACTCGATTCCAAACTTCCACGAGATCCTACCAATCAATTACAAATGGATGCTAACTCACTTGGAAACGATGTCTGTCAATTCTACGAAGAGGCGAATACACCGTATGGAGAAGCCGATTCATGAACTTCTTGGAAACAAAAGATTTAGCCACAAATTTGATAGCTTCTCTTCAAGAATTTACCGCGCAATTTTGGCTTATCCAAGGAGGCGATGCCACTAATAATCCTCTCATTCCCGCCACTAAAAGACTCAAAATTCCTAGTGAATACACTGAGGGGGAGTGATTAAGAGCTAAAGCAGATCTCAGAGCTAAAATATTCCTGATGCAAGGCATCCCGAATGACATCTTTATGCAAATAGATAGTCTATCAAGTGCAAAGGCTATGTGGGACGAGCTCCACAAAATGATGCAACGGACTGAAGTCGGAGTCAATGAGAAGAAAACGAACATTCTCACTGCTTACGACTCCTTCAAAGCAAAGATGGAGGAAAATGTCTACAAACTCTATCAACGCTATTTAACTCTTCTTAACGAGATGAGGAAAAAAGAAAAATTCAAGACAAGATATGGAGGTCAATATCCGATTTCTCTCTTCTCTTCAATCGGAGTGGAAGAAAATTCTATGCAAATCCGTCAAAACAAGGATTTGGACAAAATCGATATCCACGCCGTCTTTGATAATCGCACTCAACACGAGGAAGCCACTAGCGAGATACAAAAAGAACTAAATGGCAAACAGATCGAAGACTCAATAGCTCTAGTTTCGGAAAGAAAAACTAGTCGATCTCATAAAGATAAAAGCATCAAATTGCCGAGTTCTATCGAAGATGACAACGAATCAGAATCGTTGTTTGCTTTTCTCGACTCTGACCACGGCCGCTTCTTGTCGTCCTTTGTCGTTTCTTCACCTCATGACGATCCGGATCATCGGGATTGTCATGTCTTCGCTCCGTGCGGGAGCTTTCTTCACAGTAACGAGTTTGGGCGGGCGGCTCGGGTTCATCTATTAGCCGTTTGTAGAGACTCTCCTCAGCTGGGGTCCTTGTCTGAAGGGCTAGTAGTCGAGAGATGAGGATGTCGTGAAACTGGGTTATTAGTGTGGTGTATGGGTTGATGAGTGAAGGTGATTGAGATGGAGTGCTTAATATGGGTTGTATGAGGGTGTATGGTGGTGGTTAGTGGTGGTGAGGATAAGGGTGTTGTGTGGGCTTCGGACGGAGCTGCTTCTGAGACTTGTGCTTTCCCGGTATCCCGTCGGGAAGTCTCAATGGCTTGTAGTATCATGTCCATCAGTCGGTCTTCAAAAGAAGAGATGGTTGTGGAGAGGACTTCTTGCAGTCGTTGCTCTGTCACAATCATGGGTGGTGTCGGAGTGTGGCCAGAGAGGCGCTCCACTGTCACAACATCGGAGAAGACTCCGACGTGCCGCCTGGAAGAGGACTTGTGATGCCGGAACATCCAAGGACATCCGTGAACAACCCAGAAGTCACCACTTCGGTGGGTTGGACCATTGTTTGCTCCGATGATGTCGGGTGGTCAAATGGGGCTTTCATTCAATCCTTGAGATGATACTGCTATGGATGTTGAAACAGGTTCAATGTGAACATGTGTGGTTGTCTGTACTGATGGTGGTGGAGGAGATGACACCGAAGCCATTTGTGTAGAAGGAGTTGCAGAAGGGGCAGAGATCTGCTGTCGGCGTGAGCCCCTTCGTTGTAGTCTGCATTCCTCATCAGACTCGGTGGTCTAACGAGATTCGGCTTGTTGAGGGCACCATCTGGCCCAATAGCCGATGTTTCTATCTCATGAGCCGCGGATTCTGGCTCTTGTGTCACCACCAAGGATTCTCGTTGGGAAGGCACCGGAGCCTGATCAATTGACCGTACCATTGCCTCCGTGATGGAATTATTTTGGCAATGGTCCTGGTAGGCCTCGTCGGTGGGATCAGTCAGGCTTAGCAACTCCAGGTGGGATCAGCATCGGTTGGAGTGCTAGATGGGCTGCCTTCGGGTAATGAAAGAACCACAGCCTCGGCGGTATATAATCTCCAACGGGTGGCATACGTGGGATCTCCGGATGTACTTCCATGAGGTGGGAGATCAGCACGGGGAACCACCGGACATGCGGGAGAAACTTCGCCTTCGACTTTATCTCCCTCTGACGCATTTGATCCGCTAAGTCGTTCCATATGACTTGGGCCCCGTTTGCCTTGTCGAAACCGTTTGCCTTGTCGAAACCGGAGTTCTTCGGGGAGTGGCATTTGTTGATGATGCCGAACAAAGTTCTCCATGGATGGGGGATCCCGCTGTTCTGGAACTTGGCCAATTTTGTCAGCGGTGGCTTGTATCCCATCCGAAGCATATCTTCCACGATCAGCAGTGGCTTGTATCCCATCGTGATGCGATAGATCGAGCACCATGGCTAGTAGGTTCTTGTCAATGATGACGTGTTTTTGATTGATCTTCGTTGTGTATTGCACGTCATCTCCGACGGCGTAGCTCTTCATACATCCTCAGAATTGCTGGAGGTAGACTATTTGTACAGAAGCTGTCATCGTTACAGCTGGCCATAGAGGATGTCCTTTGAGGATGGAGATTGTCACTTCATCCGGACACTGGAAGGTGGCGAGGTCCAATTGATAGTTGTTGTCGTGGACCGTCATCCAACTTTCAGAAGAATAGATGTGGGAGTAGTCTTGATGTGCCACTCTGAAAAGAAGAATAATATTCATTAGATTGAAATTTTCATATGCACATTTTACTAAGTAAATGTGTATGGCGAAAATGACTTAGACAAATTTGAAATTTTCATATGCAAATTTTACTAAGTGTTAGAGTTTAGTATCAAAACACTTTGGAAAAAAATTTGAAAAATTTGCTAAGTCTTTTCAGCGTGTTTTGATTCGAGCGTGAATTTATTCGATCGTTAAGTTTTGCGATCGAATAAAAACACATCGAAAAATTCAAGATTTTTGCCGCTGATTTTTAAGATCGAATAAAAATTTGTCGAAAAAAAAAAGTTGTCAAAAAACTTAAGTTTTTCGTCGCGTAGTTTTGCGATCGAATAAAAATGTATCGAAAAACTTAAGGTTTTCGCCGCTTATTTTTGCGATCGAATAAAATTTAATCGAAAACTAAAGTTTTTGCCGCGAAGTTTAACGATAGAATAGAAAACATAAGATTTTCTTCGCTGAGTTTTGTGATCTAATAAAACTTAACGAAAACTAAAGTTCTTCGATGACATTGTTCGCGATAAGAACATTTTCGATCGTAAAAGTTTGAAATCAAACAGTAAACGCTTAAAAACGCAGATGTCGATTTCTGGGTAAATCATTAGTTAATCTGGACTCAAACGATCAGAAATCAGTTGCGAATCCAAATATCATGATTTTAATCAGAATGGTCGAGTTTAGATACGTTAATTTTGAGTTTTGAAGACGTTTCAGTCGAAAAAGTTGCGAAGTAAAAATTTTCGTCAAATGATTGACCAACTATCGCGATTCGTGCGTTTCTGAACGGAAAGATGACCGAAACGGGTTTCTACCTTCAAGTTCGGCGAGTTTTGACATAAAATCGATGAAGATTGAAGAGTGTTTATGAAATCGCCAAAGAGTTTTGAGAGAACGAAAAGTTTTTCGACTGTTTGTGGTTGCGTGAGAATGAGTTTTTCGATCGAAAAAGTGATATTAATACTTTTCGATTGGGTAAGGTTAAAAGGGCTTTGGGCCGAAAAAATATTTTGGGCTTTCGTTAAAAATCATATTTGTTTTAACGAAAAAAAAATTTAATCTTTTACTTGTGAACCCAAAAAGAAATTTCATAAGACTCCCTGTATCTCAAAAATAAATGCAATTGTCTCCCAATTGTGATGAAATTCAACACTTGACTCATCGGATGAGCTAGAAATATTCGGTGATACTTAAAAAAAATATATTAGAAGTCGTGTTTTCAAGTAAATCATTTTAGGAGATAAGAACAAATTTTCATGTAAATTCCCCCTCAACAAATGCACGTAACTTTTCGGCAATTTAGCACATTTTTAACATAATTATGCATATGAAAATTTACTATATAAGCACAAGTAACGCATTTAATCAATTCAGGATAAATTCATGAAAGTTTTCGTTTTTCAAAAAAAAAAATCGCATTTATCAATTCTGAACCAATACATGTATTTATGCATTTAAAATGTTCGGATGCATTTTTGTTTTGGGTCAGATTGTCCATTTTGAACATGATCACTAAAATATTTCATATGACATATAGAATAATAATTTGCCGTAAATCATATAACTAAACTAATATTCTAAGATCATTGAATGGATCATTTTGACAACTCTCATAACACTCAATTTATTTTAATAATGGAAATTAGTAGATATATCACTCATGTCAATACGACAAAATTTTATCAATTAATTTGTTATCGTAGCGTATTTGATCAACTTACTAAGTGAAAGTCCATCATTTTGAATCAAAGGGACTTTGAAGGGATTATTTTTAGGCTCTGACTAAAATGTTAGGATATTTTTGTTATTAGTGAGCTTCAAAATTCTTTAATTCCAGGGGCTCTTTTGAAATTTATTTCTGCTCCTTTTTCTTTTCTTTTCTTCTGCACTTGCTCAAGATGAGTCTCTTCTTCTTTACGAAGCTTTGAGAGATGAGATCTTCTTTTGTTCTCGGGACGAGACCGTGTTTCTTTTGAAGGTTCACAGTTATGGAATTCGAACTCAAGGCCGTGCTCCTCTTCTCGTTTTCTCGATATGAGATCTAGATTATAGTTGGAGTAGTTCACTTTGAGGTGCTTCTCTTCCAGGAGTATATGAGATTATCTGGAAGAAGTTCACAGCGAGATCCATGTTTCTCTCTTTTTTTTAAATGATCGGAAGAAGTTCATCATGTGCATGTGTTTTTGTTAGGTCCTGATTCATCAATCAACAAGCACTCTAAGCACGAATTCTTGGTATTCGAGTAAGAAATCTTACGAATTACGTTCGGTCGAATATCCGCGTTGAAGGTCTTGAGAGAGGTTGTTAGCTTTTCCGAGTTTCTCGAACGTGTTCTCTCGTTTAAAATATGAATTCGATACTTGTATTTTTCTGAATAATAAAACTTGTCTTAACTTTGATAGTGTACATCATATTTATACCTATATGTTAGGTATAATTATTATTAGGTCATACACTATCAAAACTTCTAATTACGCCCCTAATTACCAGGATAATGAAATAATAGAGCACAATTCTAATATTCTCTTCAATCTCCCCCTTTGTGCTTGTCTTCGTTTCAGCTCCTTTTATCCTTGTCGGGCGTAAAAAGACTTCCTCAATCCCAATGTTGTCTCGTAGCGTCGAACAGCATTCCTCAACTCCAATCTCTCATTTATAGCATCTAGATGCTCGTTCAAGAGTGGGGCCTCTTCTTCACAAAGATCTTCGAAGATTGTCTCTTCGGTGATCTCTCCCAATCTCTTCTGAATGTTCTTCCTCACTAACTTTAGCGTCCCGTCGCAGAATTTATGGACTTCTGACTTCATCATAGCCCTTGTCTTTCCAATGACTTGATTTAGATAGGTTATGGCGAGGCTAAGTGTCTTGAAGATGTAGTTCTCGGGAAAGTTGTTGAGTGGGAAGCCCTTCATGAGCGGCGATTCCATGTTGACCTTCTTCATGTTGTTCTCTATTGCAATTTGAAGGTCATGTGCGGTGTGATATTTGATCTGCCGCACCATAAATCTTTTCTGCCCCTCGAGTCCTTCAGTCTTGATATATCCAGGATGCGTCTTGTACTTTCTCTTGTACATTTGGTATAATTGGTAGACCTCATCCGGTGAAAGGAATGGGAGATAGCTTTCATCTATCTTTTCTCGAGTGAGGTTGTTGTGCGCTCGCTCAATGATGTAGATAGGGATTGGATATCTTCCGATCGTATGCGAGACTCCGACAAGTTTGAGAATCGGTGGCTTGTTCTTGAAGTTTTCCTTCAGTTGATCAGTTCGAATGCCACTTCGATCGGGTCCGAGATAACTGAGCATGAAGATATGCTCCATTTTCTTCCTATCTTCCCAGTGTGAGAATGCCCCTTAGGTTAAGTTTATTGAGCTTCTTGATTTTGTTTGGAGCCCTCCAAATCTGCTTTCTTACGTCTTCAACGAACGGGACTTCAATTCTGACGTTCTCCCATGGCGTCTCGACTCTAATTGTCCCTTTTGATAGACGGGGAGGAGAGTCGACTCTGAGCCTTATCATTTCGGGTAGCTCTGAGAGGGCAGAACTGTAGTTCTCGCCTTCTTGATGTTCTTCTTCTTCAAGCAGCACCAAGTCCACTGAAGCTTGTTGTAAGAAGTATCCGCCGTTGGAGAGTCGAGCTTGAGCATCTTCCTCTGGTTCCCATTACATCATCCACTTATCGTTTAGGATGTAGTCATTTACGATCAGATGTGGATCGTAGGCAACTTCTTCTTGATGAACTTGGGGGAGGTTTGAGGTTGAGATCGGATTTGGATTTGTAGGAGAGGGGTTAGTGTTTGGGATATGGTGGGAGGTGTGGTTGTTTGTTGGCGGGTTTGAGATTGTGTGGTTGGTGGGTGTGAGGACGATCCTCCAGCTTCTTGAGTCTTTATCTGTGTTTGACTCAATCCACGCTGCTCCGTGTAGTTCGTTGCTGTTTCTCCCCCTCATGACGATCCGGATCATCGGGATCATCATGTCTACACTTAGTGCATGAGCTTTCTTCTCGGCACGTTGTTTGTGCTGGCGGCTCTGGTTCATCTATTAACCTTTTGTAGAGACTCTCCTCAGCGGGAGATCTGGTCTGTAGGGCGAGGAGACGTGAGATGAGGATATCATGAAGCTGGGTGATCGGGATGGTGTAGGGATTGATAAGTGAGGGTGAGGGAGTTGGGGGGGTGAGGATTGGTTGTAGTGGGGTGTGTAGAGTGGTGGTAGGAAGTGGTGAGGAGACGGGGGTGGTTTGAGTGTCGGTCGGAGCAGCTTCTGAGACTGGTGTTTTCCCGGTGTCTCTTCGGGAAGTCTCGAGGGCATGGAGCATACGGTCCATCGGACGATTTTCTAGAGAAGATAGAGCTGTGGAGAGCGCTTCTTGTAGTCTGTGCTCCGTCACGAACATTGGTGGCGTGGGGCCAGGGAGGCGCTTTACTGTCACAACATCGGAGTAGATTTCCGATGCGCCGCCTAGAGTAGGTCTTGAAGTTCCAGAATGCCCAAGCACATCTGTTATCAACCTGAAGTCACCACTTCAATGGGTTGGCCTATTGTTGGCTCCGAAGATATCGGGGGTCCAATAGGGTTTCCACCCAATCCTTGAGATGATACAATAGGTATCACCTCAATGGGTGTTGAGACAGATTCAATTTGAATCTGTTCAGTAGGCTGATCTCTTGGTGGGGGATGTGTTGGCTCCGAAGCAAGTATGAGTGAAGGCACTGCAGACGAGGCCGAGAGTTGTTGTCGGCGAGGGCCTCTTCGTTGGAGTCTGTGTGCTTCATCAGAATCAGTTGCCTCAGGAGAGATATCTTGTGGGACACCTTCAGGTTCAATCTCCTAAGTCGTGGCTTTGGGCTCCGTTGTTGTCACCAAGGATTTCCTTTGAGAAGGTGCCGGAGCTGGATCCAAGTCACGTACCATCGCCTCTGTGATAAAGTTATTCTGGCAGTAGTCTTGGTATGCCTCTTTAGTTGGATCAGCTAATCGGAGCAGCTCCAATGGGATCAGCATTGGTTGGAGTGCTAGATCGGCGGCCTTCGGGTTGTGAAAAAATCGAAGGCATGGCGGAGTGTATTCCGCAATTGGTGATAGTCTCGGGATCTCTGGATGGAGTTTTATGAAGTGCGAGATCAGCACCGGGAACCACCATACATAAGGAAGAGATCTGGCCTTCAACTTTGTCTCCCTCTGACGCATCTGGTCCGCTAGATCGTTCCAAATCAGCTGAGCCACGTCATATCTTTTGGAGAAGACCACTCCGTGAAAAATGCGAAGAATGTTCCCGTTCGCTTGTCGAAGCCGGAGTGTTTTGGGGCGAGGCATTTGTTGATGATGCCGAACAATGTCTTCCATGGATGGGGAATCCCGCTATTTTGAAAGTTCGTCAATTTGGTTAGCGGAGGTTTGTATCCCATCCGGAGCATGTCTTCTACGATCTCCATATCCGTTGGAAGTTGATCATATTCGTCGTAGTGCAGGAGATCGAGCACCATGGCTATCAAATTTTTCGTCAGGGCGATATGTCTTATGTTGAGCATTGTCATATAGTCCATGATATCGCCGTTGACGAAACTCTTCATACATCCCCAGAATTGCTGGGGATAGACCATTGGTACGGTGGACGTCATGGTCAAGGCTGGCCATAGAGGGTGTCCTTTGAGGATGGATATTATGACTTCATCCGGACACCGAAACGTCGTTAGGTCCAGTTGGAAGTTGTTGTCTCGGACTGTCATATAACTTCCAAAGGAGTAGATATGAGGGTAGTTTGGAGTTGCCATATCTGGAAAAATAACATAAGATTCATTAGTCGATAAATTTTCATATGTGAATAAATTGGATTAAGAATGAATTTAGAGAAGAATTGTATGTTTTAAGGTTTATGTTCGACAGACTTAGTGAAAATTTTGAAAGATTTTGTAAAATTGACTAAGTCTTAGAAGCGTTTTTTTATTCGAGTAACAATTTATTCGATCGGTAAATTTTGCGAACGAAATTTTTCTAAGTCTTGGAAAAAATTTCTAAGTCTTTTTCAGCGTGTTTTTATTCGAGTAACAGTTTATTTGATCGGTAAGTTTTGCGATCGAATAAAAATGTGTCGAATAACTCAAGTTTTCGCCGATGACTTTTACGATCGAATAAATTGTTATCGAAAACAATAGTTTTTCGCTGAGTAAGTTTTCGATCGAATAAAAAATTATCGAAAAACTTAAGTTTTTTGCCGCGTAGTTTTGCAATCGAATAAAAGAATATCGAAAAACTTAAAGTTTTCGCCGATGACTTTTGTGATTGAATAAAATATACTCGAATTTTTTTTGGCCGCGTAGTTTTTCGATCGAATAAAAGAATATCGAAAACAAAAGTTTTTCGACGCTGAGTTTTGCGATCGAATAAAATACTAAAGTTCTTCGACGACACTGTTTGCGACACAAACTTTTTCGATCGAAAATTTTCAAATCAAACAGTAAAAACGTAAAACATAATCTTCGATTTCTGGGTAAAATATGAGTTAATCTGGGTTCGGAATGTTCAGAAAACAGTGGCGAATCCAAATATCATGATTTTAAACCAAAAGTTCGAGTTTCAACACTTTGATTTGATGGTCGAAAAACCAGTTTTCGTCGAAAATATAAACATGAACTTTCTTCAAAAAAATTTCGTGAAAATGCTTGAGAATCGGATGTTTTTGAACAGAAAATGATTCGGAACAAGTTTCTACCTTCGAAATCGGCAAGTTTAATCTAAAAATTTCGAATATTGCGGGATTTGGTTTGAATCGCCGAAGTCGGTTCGAAGAGTTCGTAGAAGTCGAAAAGTTTTTCGATTGGGAATGTGTAGCGTGTGAGAGAGTTTTTCGATCGATAAAGTGATATTAATACTTCACAATCGGGTAAAGTAAAAATTCATTTGGGCCGTAAAAAAATATTTTTGGGCTTTAGATAAATTAAGGTCTGAAGAAAAAAAATTTATGAATTAACCCAAAAATAAATTGCTTAGTACTCCTTGTATTTCTGAAAGAGATGAAATTATCTCCTAATGTTGATGAAATTCAACATTTGACTCCTCGAATGAGCTCTAAATTTTCTGCGAGGCTTAAAATGTTAGAATTCCTGTTTTACGAGTGTAGAAGATAATAACAAATTCTCATATAAAACTCCCCCTCAACAATTGCATGAGTAAACTTTTCAGTACCTACGCATATTTTCAGTACAAATTGGCATACGAAAATTTCCGATTTAAGTACACGTAACGCATTTTAAGCAATTCAGCATAGTTTCATTAAAAATATTGCGTTTTTCAAAATAGTTAATCACATTTAATCAATTCTGAACCAATGCATGTATTAATGCATTTAAAATGTGCGACTTAAAAAAATATTTTTGTTTCGGGGTCAGATTTATTTATTTTGAACATTATCACACAAAAATTTCCAAGACATATAAAACTTTAATTTGCCATAAAATCATGTAACTAAACTAGTATTCTAAGGGCATAGTATGAATCACTTCGACAACTCTCGCAAGTTTCGCTCATATCGCTCAATTTATTTTTATCAAGGAGATTTTTAGTAGATATATCACTCTTACCATCACAACAAATTTATATCAATTAATTTGTTATCGTAGTATTTTTAATCAACTTACCAAGTGAGAGTTCGACATTTTTAATCAAGGGGACTTTTAACGGATTATTTTTAGGCTCTGACTAACGGGGTAGGAATTTTGGGTTAGTGAGCTTAAAAATTCTTCTCTTCCAGGGGCCCTTTCTGTGAAATTATGTTCTGATCCTTTTGCTTTTCCCTTCTTTAGTAATTTCTTTTCAAGGCTTTGAGAGATGAGATCTTCTTTGATTTTGGGTCGAGACTGTGTTCCTTTAGAAAGTTTTCACAGTTATGGAGTTCGAACCCAAGACTGTGCTTCTCTTCTCGTTTTCTCTATATAAGATCTAGATTATCATTGGAGAAGTTCACTTCAAGGTGCTTCTCTTCTAGAAGTATACGAGATTATCTAGGAGAAGTTCGCACTGAGATAAGTGTTTATCTACTATAATGATTGAGAAATGCATAATGTGCATCACTTTTGCTCTCCCCCTCTTTTTCTTGACTGAGTAAACCCAAATCATTTGTATAATGTTGAAGGCTTAATCGGGTGTTGATAAAGAAAAAAAATGTCGGAGAAGGTTCAAAGGAGATCTCTAGAGGAAAAAGTAAAGGATATATAATTTAGGCCAAGTGGGGAATTTCCTAATATGCCCTTATCATTTTCATGACAAACTAAACACATAGCAAGATGAAGCTACGAAGTACAAACCAACAGATAGTCATTTGAAGTGTGACACACTAAAAAATATTGAGGTTCAAATTCTCACATGTATGTTGTGGCTTTGTGTTGAATGACACAAAAAAAGTTCTTTTGAATAAAAGAATGTCATATGAATTTTTAGGCAAATAATTTAATCATATATATCGAAGAGATATTTTTGTGAGTATATTCAAAAATAGTCAAAATTATCGTCATCCCCCATTTTTTTTACTTTATCTATACTATTTATATATATATATATATTATTATATATATATATATATATATTTTTTTTAATTTTATGTAAAAAAAATATTAAAAGATAGAGTCACGCAAAATAATCAAGGAATATTAAGAAGCGCATAGAATATCAAATTGAAGCATAGTAGAGCATGTAAAGCACATTTCAAGTAAGATTGAGATTCAGCATGCCTAACTTAGCAATAAGGAATTGGAATCGTTTTTCATCCAAAGCATTAGTGAATAAGTCGGCAAGTTGAAGCTCCGTTTTAACAAAATACCTATCTATCGTGCCTTTTTCTACATGATCTTTTATAAAATGATATCTAATATCTATGTGTTTTGTGCGTGAATGATGAACAGGATTGCAAGTAATGGCTATAGCACTCTGAGAATCACTATAAATGGGAATGTTATTGAAATCAAACCCGTAATCGCGTAGTTGTGTCCGCATCCATAGAATCTGCGAGCAACAGCTGGCAGCCGCAACGTATTCCGCCTCGGCCGTTGATGTTGATACACAATTTTGTTTCTTTGAAGCCCAGCAGACCAACTTTTTGCCTAAAAATTATGCTCCGCCAGACGTGCTTTTTCTGTCCATTCGACAACCTGCATAGTCAGCATCAGTATAGCCAATAAGTCGAAAGTCAGTATTCTTAGGATACCAAAGCCCTAAGTTGGAGTTCCTTTGAGATATCGTATAATCCTCTTGACGGCATTCATGTGGGACTCCTTTGGGTCGGCTTGAAAGCAGGCGCATAGGCAAGTTGCAAACATAATGTCAGGTCGGCTGGATGTCAAGTAGAGAAGAGATCCGATGATGGTCCGATAGGTGGTGATATTGACAACCTTTCCAGACGGATCATCATCCAGTTTGCAATTAGTAGACATATGAGTATTCATTGGGGTGCTCTTGTCTTGATTAAATCTCTTCAGAATATCTCGGATATATTTGGTTTGACTGATGAAGATGCCATTATGGAGTTGCTTGACCTGTAATCCAAGAAAGAATTTGAGTTCTCCCATTAAGCTCATCTCGAATTTGGTCTTTATGAGATTACCAAATTTCTGACAGAGACGTTCGTTCATCGATCCGAAAATGATGTCATCAATATAAACTTGAACGATCATCAAGTCATTGCCTTGCCTTTTGATGAAGAGAGTCGTATCGATTGTTCCTCTGATGAAGTTGGATTTGACCAAAAATTCGCTCAGAACATCATACCAAGCACGAGGGGCTTGTTTTAGTTTATAGAGAGCTTTTTCCAATCGATAGACATGATCAGGATGGTTCTCGTGCATGAACCCTTCGGGTTGAGCGACGTAGACTTCTTCTTTTAATACGCCGTTGAGAAAGGCTGTTTTGATGTCCATTTGATATACTTTGAAGTCTTTGTGAGCCGCGTATGCTAGAAATAAGCGAATAGCTTCAATACGGGCGGCCGGAGCATACGTCTCGTCATAATCAATTCCTTCTTGTTGATTGTATCCCTTAGCAACGAGCCGTGTTTTATTCCTGATTACTTCACCGTTCTCATTTTTCTTGTTCTTGAAAACCCATTTAGTTCCAATTATAGTTTTGCTTTGTGGTCGAGGAACCAATGTCCAAACTTGTAGATGCTTGAACTGGTTGAGTTCATCTTGCATCGCAATTACCCAATCCGGGTCTTTAAAAGCTTCAGCTACCTTATTTGGTTCGTTTTGGCTTAGGAAGCATGTGAATAAACTGCTTTGTGTAGACGTCCTAGTACGTACACCACTTGAAGGATCACCGATAATCTAGTCAGTAGGGTGAGCTCGAGTCTGTTTGCGTTCGTGAGGAATAACTGGAGTAGATTCGTCATTGGATTGTAGATCGAGACATCCTGAATTAACGGGTTGACCATTCATAGTTGGGAAATTCAATTCAGATGTTGAATATATAGGAATTTCCTCATCTGCATTTTGAGGAGCTGCAGCACTAGATGAAGATTCAGAATTAGTAGACTCTCCAACATTTGTCGGATTTTGAAGAAGAGGAGTCTCAAAATTAATTTCTTTCATTGAGGGAGATGGGTCACTGCTTGGTGTTGAGTGAGACGAAGCAGGCATTTGAGACTTGTTCCGATAAAAATGTTCGAATAGAGAATCTAAATCTTCATTGTCAGCGGGAATTGCTTCATTTGCTGTTGATGTAGAAGTTGCCGAAAGTTGTTGACCTTGTGCCAACACGCCAATAAGCTCGGGTTCTGAACTGTTTTGTTCAGAAGCCAATTCTGTTATTTCTTGAAAGGTGACGTTGTAGCTTTCAAGAACTGTACGAGAAGACTTGAGGTAGACGCGATATGATTTTGAAGTAGAGGAATATCCGACATGAATGGCTTCAAAGGCTGTGGGATCGAACTTGCTTCGATGCTCCCGATTGTTAGCAAAACATTTGCAACCAAATACTTTGAAGAATGAGATATTCGGGATTCTTTGATTAATTAACTCATATGGCGTCTTTTCGAAGCATTTGTGAATAATTGTCCTATTTTGAGTAAAACATGTCGTACTCACTGCTTCCTATCAAGTCTCCAGTTTTGCAGGAGATTCTGAATTGTCCTATTTTGAGTAAAACATTCTTGGATTTTCTTTTGCAGGAGATTCTGAATTGTATTCACGAAGCTTTCTATCAAGTCTCCAGTTTCATATTTAGTTCGGAGATATCTTGTCCATGTGTAGCGAGAATAATCATCGACAATTACTAACACATATTTTCGACCGTTAATACTTTGTGTACGCATCGGTCCACAAAGGTCCATGTGAAGTAACTCTAAGGGTCGAGATGTAGAAGCAACTTGCTTGATTTTATGTGAAGCTCGTTTCATTTTACCCAGTTGACAAGCCGAACAGTGTTGCTCTTGGTTAGTAGAAATTGTTGGCAGACCGTTGACCAACTTTTTAACACTGAGTTTGTGAAGAGTTTTAAAATTTAGATGAGACAGACGTTGATGCCATAAGCTGTTCCTCTTGATTGTTGTCTGAGAGATGAGGCATACATCTGTCAAAGGTCGAACTGTTGTCAGATTGATTGTGTATAGATTTGCTCTTCGTGATCCTGTGAGAAGCTCTTTATTCTGATTCAAAACTCTGCACTGTTCAGCTAGAAATACTACTTGAAATCCTTTGTCGCAGAATTGTCCTATGCTGAACAGATTGTGCTGGAGACCTTGGATGTAAGAGACATCTTTAATCGTCAAATTTGGCAGTAGAATGTCTCGAAATCCGAGTATGAGAGCTGAGTCATTGTTGCCAAATCGGACTTTGCCATTGTAACGATCTTGGTAGTTGCCAAATCGGACTTTGCCATTCAAGTCGGTGTAGTCAAAAGAAATGTTAGTCCTATTAGTGGCTTGTCGTTTAGATTCTTCTAAAACATTTATTTCGGAAGAATTAGTAAATGCCATTAGAGAAGTTAAACCTAATCCCATATACTTGATATCGTATAATTAATTGTATAACATTGACCTTTTTCAAATTAAAGGGATTATTAAAATCTAAGACCTCTTTAGGATTATAAAATTCCGTATCAAGAGGTTGATTTAGAAATATGGTTTGATCTGTTTGACCCCTTTTTATTAGAAGATCATCTAACATTTTATACCTTGAATAAAGTTTCTTACGTTCGTCAGAAATTTCTTTGAAATAATTTTTTGAAATCTCTAAGTCTCTCTGACAATCGATAAGAATAGTATTAAGTTCGGTAATTTTTGTCTCGGGGGTAGCTATGGTTAATTCAAGACTAGAGATTTTTTCCTTAGCGTTAGATAAGAGAATTTCGAGATGAATTTTCTTATCTAATTGCTTTTGGAAATGGCTTTCGCTAAGAGCTAGTTTCTCTTCTAATTCCTTTGTTCGTTTCCGCTCAATTTTCATGTTAGTGTACCTAAGCTGTAACGATTCTAACATTTTTGATAATGTGGAATTAGACATTTGTACCCATTGTGACGAAGAGAATGCTTTGTCATCGTCGTCAGGCCTCCTTGATGGGTCATCATTTGAAGCGTCGTCGAGGTATGTCATAAGTGCAAGATTTTCGTCTTCAGAATCTGTGGTGTCTTCCAGCCAATGCTCTTGTTCTGCCATTAGTGCTACTCCAGCCTCTTTCTGTTTAGTGAGTTGGAATTTTTTGGAGTAGTAGTTGGCGTCCTTTTTCTTGGGTAATTTGCATTCCCTGGAGAAGTGTCCGATTTTTCCACAATTATAACATTTTTGTGGTTCTTTGACACTGTTTGATTCTGAGGACTCGGCCAGTCTTTCCCTTTGCTTGGAGCTAGATGTCCGAAGTTTATTGGCCGAGGACGAGGATTTCTTTTTGTAAAACGTTTTACTCATCATTTTAGAAATGAGAGCTAACTGTTTCTTGAACTCCTTCATATCAGGTTCGGAGTCGGAGTCCGATTCTCCTTCATCTTCTGAAGAACTTTGCAACTTGATACTTTTATCCTTTCGAGATCGACTTTTCCTGTCATGTGTGTGGAGCAACTAGAATCTAAATACCACACATGATGGATCTGCATAGAAAGAAATTAGGGAGACTTAGGTACCCACTTTTGAATGGGTCCTCTCGGATTAGCAGATTTGATAATTAAGGTTTGTTCATCTTTGGTTCCTAAATTATGAGAATGCTTAGGTACCCAAACCAACTTAGAAGTAGTTGGTTTAAGTAGTACCTCTTTAGACAATTTAGCCTTATTGGCTTGTGTTTGCCTAGGTGGTGATTAGGAATCCATTGTGGTTGAACCTTACATGGGAGGTTAATTTCAACACGAACAAATGTCTGATTTGTCTTATTGTTGGAGAAAATCTTTTCTCTGGCTAGTCTCCTAAGGTGTTTAGCTGAATGTACGTGTACTGGATACCTTAGGTGAGAACAAGAATGTATAGAGCTAGAAGCTTTCTTAATAGTTGGATCTTGTTTCTGACTAGACTTAAGACTTGCATTTGTTTTAGAATGATGAAGATTGTTTTTAGAAGTAGAGCCAATTTCAAAGTTTGTGCTTTCAAAAATAATAGGCTTTAACGCATAAGTTGAAGTAACAATACTAGAAATGGTTGTCTTCATACGAGTGTCTTTAGTTTTTGACATAGAAGAAATAGATAACAAATCATTTTTCTTCTGAAATTTTATTATAGGCACTCTTTTACTACTCTACCTGTGGATGGAGTAGAAAAAGGGTTAGTAAAAATCTTTTTCCTTTTTGAAGCATTTAAGGATTCATTTTCTCTCTTTACAATTTTTAAAGAAGATTTATCTTATTTTGAAATATTTTGAAAAATAATGGGAGAGTTTTTCTTAGATTTAATCTTGTCCATCATTAAAGATTTTTCTTTCAAAATAAGATCAGGACATGTTTTTAAAGTAGAGGAAGTTTTGAGATTGCAAAATCTCCAGTAAAAGTTCGTTCTTTTCAGCATTGAAATTCTTTCTTTATGTTTCCAAGGAAAGCGTTTAAATCAGCTATTTTTCTAATACTAGCTGGAATATAACAGAAATTAGAATTTTGATAATTATCATTATTATCTTCCTTGTCGTTGGATAAATCTTTTAGGGGATATAATGAATTATAATCACTAGACAAATTGAGATCTCTTGTCTTGTAACTATTATTAAATTCGGTGTAGTCAAAAGAAATGTTAGTCCTATCAGTGGCTTGTCGTTTAGATTCTTCTAAAACATTTATTTCGGAAGAATTAGTAAATGCCATTAGAGAAGTTAAACCTAATCCCATATACTTGATATCGTATAATTGTCTAACATTGACCTTTTTCAAGTTACAGGGATTGTTAAAACCTAAGCCCTCTTTAGGATTATAAAATTCTGTATCAAGAGGTTGATTTAGAAATATAGTTTGATCCGTTTGACCCCTATTTATTAGAAGATCATCAAACGTTTTAATCATTGAATAAAGTTTCTTTCGTTCGTCAGAAATTTCTGTGTAATTGTTTTTAGAAATCTCTTAGTCCCTCTGACAATCAATAAGAATCGTATTAAGTTCAGTAATTTTTGTCTCAGAGGTGGCTATGGTTAATTCAAGACTAGAGATTTTTTCCTTAGCGTTAGATAAGAGAATTTCCAGATGAATTTTCTTATCTAATAGCTTTTGGAAATTGCATTCGCTAAGAGCTAGTTTCTCTTCTGATTCCTTTGTTCGTCTCCGCTCAATTTTCATGTTTGTGTACTTAAGCTGTAACTATTCTAACATGTTTGATAATGTGGAATTAGACATTTGTACCTCTTGTGATGAAGAGGATGCTTTGTTGTCGTCGTCGTCAGGCCTCCTTGATGGTTCATCATTTGAAGCGTTGTCGAGGTATGCCATAAGTGCAAGATTTTCATCTTCAGAATCTGTGGTGTCTTTCAGCCAATGCTCTTGTTCTGCCATCAGTGCTACTCCAGCCTCTTTCTGTTTAGTGAATTGGAATTTTGTGGAGTAGTAGTTGGCGCCCTTTTTCTTGGGTAGTTTGCAACTGGAGAAGTGTCCGATCTTTCCACAATTATAATATTTTTGTGGTTCTTTGACATTTTTTGATTCTGAGGACTCGGCCGGTCTTTCCCTTTGCTTGGAACTAGATGTCCGAAGTCTATTGGCCGAAGATGAAGATTTCTTTTTGTAAAACTTTTTACTCATCATTTTAGAAATGAGAGCTAACTGTTTCTTGAACTCCTTCATATCAGGATCGGAGTCTGAGTCAGATTCTCCTTCATCTTCTGAAGAACTTGGTCTTGAATATATCTATCTTCCTCATTTCATTAAGAAGAGTTAGATATCTTTGATAGAGTTCATAAACTGATTCCTCTGTCTTGGCTTTGAAAGAGTCGTAAGCTGTTAGAATATTTGTTTTTTTTGCTTTGACTCCAACTTCGGTTCGTTGCATCATCTTGTGGAGCTTGTCCCACATTGCCTTTGCGCTGGATAGACTATCTATTTGCATATAGATGTCATTCGGTATTCCTTGCATAAGGAAAGTCTTGGCTCCCAAGTCTGCTTTGGCTCTTAAACGCTCCCCCTCGGTGTATTCACCAGGAACTTTAAGTCTTCTGGTTGCAGGAATAGGAGGATTGTTTGTGACATCTCCATCTTGGATGAGCCAGAATTGAGCTGGACCTTCTTGAAGTGACGCGATAAAATTTATGGCTTGATCTTTCGTTTCCAAGAAGTTCATGAACCGGCTTCTCCATACCGTGTATTCGCCTCTTCGAAGAATTGGAGGGCCGACGTCATTTCCAAGTGAGTAAGCATCCATTCGTGAAAGTTGGGAATCGTAATGAAAAATGCTTCACAAGTGACAAACTTAGTTAGAAATATTTGATTCGTACTTTAAATAATTTCCTTTTTGAACCTATGATCTGGTCGGAAAGAGAAATTGTTATGTTTTCGAAAATATTTGGTAAGTAAAAATTGATACATCAAGATTTGTTAAAGAAATTTGAATTATTGATCGAAAATATTGAGTATCAAAATAGATAGTTCGGAGACAAATATTTTTCGTATGTTTTGAAGTTCACAATTTTTTATTTCTTTTAAATGCAGTGGGCAAAATGTTTTTCGAGCAGTAAAGTTTTTCGATTTAAAAATATTAAACTTTTTAATCGAAAAAGTTTTTCGAACGTTTAAGGATTTAGTTATATGTTTATCGAAAAATATTTTTCGGAAAAATGATGAAAAGATGATCATATCGAAAAATATTTTGTCGAAAAACTATGTTGATCACAAAAACTCTTATGGAATAACTTGTGATCGAAAAATTACTAGTGATCGAAAAACTTTGTTTTTAGTTTGACTCAAATTGTTGACTGTAAAATTTTTCGATGGAATATTTTTCGATCGAAAATATGTTTTAGCTAATTTTGGATCGAAAAATTTATTCGCTCGAAAAAGGTATTTATATATGAACCGAAAAACTAATTATTGAAATAATGTTTTTCGAGTCTTAAATTTGAATAAAACACTCGAAAATAGTGTTTGTCGTCGAAAAAATTCTCGGCTGCAAACTTAGTCGAAAAATATTTTTCGATCGAAGTTTTCCGATCGAAGAACTGATCGAAGAATAGCTAAGTTCAATGTAATAGTGAAAATTCCAGATTCAATCGAGATGTTCAATTTAGGTGCCCAAATTCTGGATAATCACTCGTTTAACAGTTCTAAGTATGAACAAACACAGAATCAACCACGTTTAATAGGAAAATATATCGAGATTTAAGAAGATCAGATCGGACTCAAAACTTGATTGCAAACGCAAAAATCGATCTAAATCGAAATTCTGAATTAATATGATGTCTAAGCGATTGTAATCAGTACGTAAATCAATCCTAAAATATAATCTATCACTGAATCAGCAAAATCAACAACAAAATTCACACAATTAAGCATATTGATCAAAATATAAGTCACGTGAGTTTTTCGATCGAAAAATCTGGAAAATTATTTTGATCTGAAAATTGCGAATTCTATCCAAAATCAATCACGATTTGCTCTGATACCAGTTTTTAAGTCCTGATTCATCAATCAACAAGCACTCTAAGCACAAATTCTTGGTATTCGAGTAAGAAATCTTACGAATTACGTTCGGTCGAATATCCGCGTTGAAGATCTTGAGAGAGGTTGTTAGCTTTTCCGAGTTTTTCGAACGTGTTCTCTCGTTTAAAAAATGAATTCGAGACTTGTATTTTTCTGAATAATAAAACTTGTCTTAACTTTGATAGTGTACATCATATTTATACCTATATGTTAGGTATAATTACTATTAGGTCCTACACTATCAAAACTTCTAATTACGCCCCTAATTACCAGGATAATGAAATAATACAGCACAATTCTAATATTCTCTTCAGGTTGAACGCTTGATCAGGTTTCAAAAGAAAAAGAATGTCGGAAAAGGCTCAAAGTGGACTACTAAAGGAAATAGTACAAGATTGATATTTTGGGCCAAGTGAGGAATTTCCTAAATTTGCCCTTATCATTTTCATGACAAACTAACAAAAAAGCAAGAATGAGGCTACAAAGTACAAATCAAGAGATAGGCTTTTGAAGTGTGACCCACTAAAACAAAATTTGAGGCTCAAATTCTCACATATATGATGTAGCTTTGTGTCTAGTGAAACAAACGACGCTCTTTGAATAAAAGAATGTCACATGAATTTTTAAGCAAAGAACTAAACATATATCAAAGAAATATTTTTGTGAGTAGTTCAAAATAGGCAAAATCATCGTCATCCCCCTTTTTTATTTTATTTTCTGTTATTATTATGATTATATATATACTATTATATTTTTATTTATCTTTTTGTATATATATAGTAAAAATTTGAAAGATAGAGTCACGCAAGATATAGTAAGATTTATCAAGAAGCACATAGAATATCATACAAAAGGATAATAGAGCATGTGAATCACATTTCAAGTAAGATTGAGATTCAACATGCCTAACTTGCATTTGTCTTAGAATGATGGTTTTTGTTTTTAGAAGTAGAGCCGCTTTCAAAATTTGTGTTTTCAAAATTAATAGGCTTTAAAGCATAAGTTGAAGCAACAACATTAAAATTAGAAACAGTTGTCTTTTAACGAGTGTCCTTAGTTTTTGATATAGAAGAAAGTTTAGAGAATAAGTCATTTCTATCAATTTTCTTCTGAAATTATATCCTCGACACTCTTTCATTTGCATGCTTCACCTGTGGATGGAGTAGCAAAAGAGTTAGTAAAAATCTTTGAAGAAACATAGAAGTTGTGCATTGTTAATTAGTTTCATTATAATTAGGGGCATAGCTCGTATTTTTGTTAGTGTATGACTAGTTTGTAAATATACAATGTATAGAGGTATATATACCATTTACACAACAAAAATTAATACACAAGTCATTTTCAGAAAAATTACAAGGTATTGAATTCACATTCTAGAGAGAGAAAGGCAATCGAAAACTTCAACTCTCTAATCGTTTCTCTCTCCCAATCTTCAAACTCGATATTCGACCGAAGGTAATTCTCGAGATTTCTCATTCGAATATCTAGAAATCATGCTTAGATTGATTGTTAGTTGATAAAAAAAGGACCTAAGAATTGGTATCACAGCAGATCGTGATCGCTTTTGGATTGATTTTGCTATTCTAAGATCAAAATAATTGTCCCGATTTTTCGATCGAAAAACTTACGTGAAATGTATTTTGAACAATGTGCTTAATTTTTGCGAATTTTGTTGATGATCTTGTTGTTAAAGTGATAGATTATATGAGAGTAATGAATTACGTACTGATTTCAATCGCTAGAACTTCAGGTTATTTCAGATTCTCGATTTCGATCGATATTTGTGTTTGCGATTAAGTTTTGAATACGATTTGATTTTTCATAATCGATATTTTGCTGTAAAATGTGGTTAATCTTGTGTTTGTTCATATTCAAACTTAGATTCGAGTGATTATCCAGAATTTCAGTACCTAACTTGAACTTTTCGGTTGAATATGGATTTCACTTTTCCATTGAAATTGAAGGTTGTTCTTCGATCGTTTTTCGATCGAAAAACTTGGCTCGAAAAATATTTTTCGAATAAGTTTACAGCCAAAAAGCGAAAAACTTTTTTCGACGGATACTGTTTTCGATAATAAGTTTTTCGATAATAAGTTTTTCGATAATAATTTTTTGGATTAATATATAAATATCTTTTTCGAGACAAAGCGAAAAACTTTTTTTCGACAGATACTGTTTTCGATAAATAAATATCTAATTTTGACACGAAAAACTGGTTTAACTATTACAAGTTTTTCGATTTCAAGATTTTCGATCTTCGAAATTTTCGAGTCAAAATCTTTTAGCGAAAACATAAAGTGATCGAAAATTTTCCTTAAGTTTGACTCATATTGTTGACTAAAAGCTTTTCGAGTGTGAATTATTCGATTGAAATTTTTCGATTACAAATTTCTCGAGAAAAGTTTTTGCTATCAACATAATTACTCGACAAACAATTTTTCGATAGGATATTTTCTTTGCAAAATCTTTTCGTTCGAAAAATAATTTTCGATAAATATACCATGAAAAACTTATACGATCGAAAATCTTTTTCGATTATAAGGTTCGAAATTTTTCAAACTGGAAAACTTACTGCTCGAAAAAAAAAATTCGACTACTGAACCTTCAAACACATACACATTTTACATTGATCTTAATTTTTTTTAAAATAAAAAATCATAATTTTACAAACTTACGAAAAATATTTCTCTCCAATTAATCTTCTTCGATAATCAAAATTTTCGATCATAAATTCAAAAAACTTTAGCAAAATTTTGAAGTATCAATTCTTATATCAAATATTTTTCGCAATCAAAATAATTCCTTTTTAAAGCCAAAAAATAGGTTCGAAAAGGAAATTGCTTAAATTACGAGCAAAACATTACTAGCGAAGTTTGTCACTTGTGAAGCACTTTTACCATTTCAATTCCAAACATTCACGAGATCCTACCAATCAACTACAAATGGATGCTTACTCACTTGGAAACGACGTCTGCCCTCCAATTCTACGAAGAGGCGAATACACCGTTTGGAGAAGTCGATTGTTAAGTCCTTATATATCAACTACCGATCGAACTAAGCACGAATTCTAGATATTCGAATGATAAATCTTACGAAATACCTTCGGTCGAATATCTTCTTTGAAGATCTTGAGAGAGAGTGTTTCTCGATAGCTTTTCTCTCTTTTAGAAATTGAATTCATTGCTTGTATTTTTTCGAAAATGAACTTGTATAGATTTTGGTAGTGTACATTGTATTTATACCTATTAACATGGTATATTTACTATTTAGTCCTACACTATCAAAACTACTAATTAAGCCCCTAATTAAAAGGATAACAAAATAACTAAGTACAATTCTAATGTTTCTTCAATCTCCCCCTTTGTGCTTGTCTTCGTTTTAGCTCCATTTATCCTTGTCTCACGTAGAATGATTTCCGTAATCCCAATGCTGTTTCGTAATGTCTGACAGCATTCCTCAGCTCCAACCTCTCATTGATTGCATCCAGAAGCTCATTTAAGAGTGGGGACTCTTCTTCACCAAGATCTTCGAAGATCGTCTCTTCAGTGATCTCTCCCAATCGTTTCTGGATGTTCTTCCTCACTAGCTTCAACGTCCCGTCACAGAAGTTGTGGATTTCTGACTTCATCATAGCTCTCGTCTTTCCAATGACAGGATTCCGTTAAGTTATGGCGAGGCCAGGTTTCTTGAATATGTAGTTTTTGGGAAAATTGTTGAGTGGGAAGCCCTTCATGAGCGGAGACTCCATGTTCACCTTCTTCATATTATTCTCTATAGCAATTTGAAGGTCGTGTGCGGTGTGATACTTGATCTGCCGCACCATGAATCTTTTCAATCCCTCGAGTCCTTCAGTCTTGATGTATCCGGAGGGCGTCTGATATTTTCTTTTGTACATCTGATATAGACGGTAGACCTCATCCGGTGGAAGGAATGGGATATAGCTCTCATCTATCTCTTCTCGAGTGCAGTTGTTGTCCGCTCGCTCAATGTGGTAGATTTGGGTAGAGAAGCTTCCAATTGAGTGCGAAACCCCCACGAGTTGGAGGATCGGTGGCTTGTCCCTTATGTTTTTCTTCAGTTGATCCATTGGGATGCCACTTCGATCTGGACCAAGATAGTTGAGCATGAAGATGTGCTCCATTTTCTTCCTAACTTCCCAATGTGAAATACCCCGTAGGTTTAGTTCGTTGAGCTTCTTTATCCGGTTATGAGCCCTCCATATTTGCTTTCTAACATCTTCAATGAACGGGACTTTAATTTTGATATTCTCCCATGGCGTCTTAACTCTGACTGTCCCTTTTGATAAGCGGGGAGGAGAGTCGACTATGTACCTGATCATTTCTGGTAGTTCTGGGAGAGCAGAATTATAGTTCTCGTCTTCTTGAAGTTCTTCATCTTCAAGCAGCACCAGGTCTACAGAAGGTTGTTGTAAGAAGTATCTGACATTGGAGAGTCGAGCTTGAGCATCTTCCTCTGGTTCCCATTGCGTCATCCACTTCTCGTTTAAGATATAATTGTCTACGATCAGATGTGGATCGTAGACAACTGCTTCTGGTTGGCCTTTGAGGAGGTTAGAGGTCGGGATTGGATTTGGATTTGTAGGAGAGGGAGGTAGTGTGCGGGATATGGTGGGAGATGTAGTTGTTTGTTGGTGGGTTGTGGGTTGTGGGTTGTGTGGTTGGTGGATTTGAGGATGATCCTCCAGCTTCTTGAGTCTTTGTTGTTTGCTATCGACTCAAACCACGACCGCTTCGTGTGGTTCGTTGCCTTTTCTCCCCCTCACGACGATCCGGATCATCGGGATCGTCGTGTCTTCTTTTGGTGCATGAGCTTTGTTCTCGGCACCTTGTTTGAGCGGGCGGCTCGGGTTATCTATTAGCCTTTTGTAGAAACTCTCCTCAGCGGGGGTCCTGGTCTCTAAGGCGAGGAGTTGGGAGATGAGAATGTCATGAAGCTGCGTGATCGGGATGGTATAGGGGTTGATGAGTTAAGGTGATGGAGTTGGGGTGGTGAGGGTGGGTTGTATGGGGGTGTATATGGTGGTGGTAAGAGGTGTGAGGAGACGGGGGTGCTTTGAGCTTCTGACGGAGCGGCCACGGCGACTGGTGCTTTCCCCGGTATCCCTTCGGGAGGTCTCAATGGCCTGGTGCATTCGGTCCATCAGACGTTCTTCGAGAGAAAAAATGGCTGTGGAGAGTGCTTCTTGTAAGCGTTGCTCCGTCACGATCATCGGTGGACTGGGGCCAGGGAGGCGCTCCACTCTCACAACATCGGAAAAGGTTTTCGATGTGCCGCCTCGAAAAGGTCTTGAGATTCCGGAACGTCCGGGGACATCCTTTATCAACCCTGAAATCACCACTTTAGTGGGTTGGCCTATTGTTTGCTCCGAAGATATCGGGGATCCAATAGGGCTTCTACCCAATCCTTGAGATGATACAGTAGGTATCACCTCTATGGATGTTGAAACAGTCTCAGATTGAATCTGTAAGGTTGGCTGATCCGTTGGTGGCGGAGAAGTTGTCACCGAAGCCGGTAGTACTGAAGGGGACATAGATGGGGCCGAGATTTGCTGTCGGCGAGAGCCCCTTCTTTGACGTCTGTATTCTTCATCCGATTTTGTGGCCTCATGAGATTTATCGTGAGGAATACCTTCGGGCTCGATGGCCGGTGTCTCTGTCTCCTGAGCTGTGGCTTCGGGCTCGGTTATTTCCACCAGAGATTCCCTTTGAGAAGGCGCCGGAGCTTGATCTAAGGCCCGTACCATCTACTTTGTGATGGAGTTATTTTGACAGTAGTCTTGGTAGGCCTCGTCCGTTGGATCAGCTAGTCTAAGCAGCTCCAATGGGATCAGCATCGGTTGGAGCGTTAGGTCGGCTGTCTTTGGGTTGTGAAAGAAGCAAAGGCGAGGTGGGATGTATCCTCCAGCCGGTGGTAGTCTCGGGATTTCTGGATGAACGTCCATGAAATGCGAAACCAGAACCGGGAACCACCGCACGTATGAGAGGTACTTCGCCTTCGACTTGGTCTCCCTTTGACGTATCTGGTCCGCTAGATAATTCCATATAAGTTGGGCCACGTCGTATTTCTTTAAGAAAACCACTCCATGGAAGATGCGAAGGATATTTCCGTTCGCCCTTTCGAAGCCGGAGTGTTTTGGGTAGAGACATTTATGGATTATGCCGAACAAGGTCCTCCACGGATGTGGGATCCCGCTGTTTTGAAAATTCACCAGTTTGGTCAGCGGGGGCTTGTATCCCATCCGGAGCATATCTTCCACGATCTCCGCGTCCGTTGGAAGTTGATCGTAGTTGTCGTAGTGCGGGAGATCGAGCAACATGGCCATCAGATTTTTGATCAGGAGACGTGTCTTGTATTTATCTGCGTCGTGTATTCCAGGTCATCTCCGACTACATGGCTCTGCATACGTCCGCAAAATTGTTAGAGGTAGACCATTTGTACGGAGGCGGTCATTGTCAGAGCTGGCCATAGTGGGTGTCCTTTGAGGATGGAGATGATGACTTCATCCGGACACCGGAATGTAACATTGTCCAGCTGGTAGTTTTTATCGTGGACCGTTATGTAACTTCCAGAAGGATAGATGTGTGGGTAATTTGGAGTTGCCATTTCTGTAAGAAATGAAATAAAATTCATTAGATGGAAAATTTCAAATGCTAATAGATTAAATTAAATGTCAATGGCAAAGATTACTTAGAGAATTTTAAAAATTATCTAATTTTTAAAGTTGATAATCAAAACACTTATAGAAAAAGTTGAAAAATTTGCTAAGTCTTGTTAGCATACTTTTATTCGATCGAAAATTTTCTAAGTCTTAGAGAAAAACTTGAAAAATTTTCGAAGTCTTTTCAGCGTGTTTTTAATCGAGTGACAATTTATTCGATCGTTAATTTTTTTTTTTGCGATCGAATAACAATTTATCGAATAACTCAAGTTTTTCGCCGATAACTTTTACAATCGAATAAAATGTTAACGAAAACAATAGTTTTTCGCTGAGTAATTTTGCGATCGAAAAAAAAGTTGTCGAAAAACTTAAGTTTTTATCGCCGCGTAGTTTTGCGATCGAATAAAATAATATCAACAAACTTAAAGTTTTTGCCGCTATTTTGCGATCGAATAAAAAAATATCGAAAAACTTAAAGTTTTCGCAGCTTATTTTTGCGATTGAATAAAATTGAATCGAAAAATTAAGTTTTCACCCGCGAAGGTTTACGATCGAATTAAAATATATTGAAATCAAAAGGTTTTCGATGCTGAGTTTTGCGATCGAATAAAATTTAACGAAAACTAAAGTTTTCCAATGACACTGTTTGCGATAAGAACTTTTTCAATCAAAAAATTTTCAAATCAAACAGTAAACGCGTAACACGTAAGTTTCGATTTCTGGGTAAATCATGAGTTAATCTGGATTCGGAACATTCATAAAACAGTTGCGAATCCAAAATCATGATTTTAACCCAAACAATCGAGTTTAAACACGTTTATTTGAGAGTTAAAATCATTTTGGTCGAAAAAGTATCAAAATGAAATTTCTTCAAATGTTTTTGAGAAACAGTTTGCGAATCGTGTGTTTTTGACCGGAAAGTGATTCGAAACGTGTTTTTACCTTCGAAATCGGCGAGTTTAGGAAGAAAATCACTGAGATAAGTGAGGTTTTGGTGAAATCGCCGAAGAGAGATCGAAGAGTGTTTGGAAGTCGAAAAGTTTTTCGATGGAGAAAAGTTGTGTGTGAGGGAGTTTTCGATCGATAAAGTGGTATTAATACTTTACGATCGGGTAAGGTAAAAATACTTTGGGCCGTAAAAAAATGTTTTGGGCTTTAGTTAAAATTCAGGTCTGATTAAGCAAAAATTTAATCTTTTATGGATTAACCCAAAAATAAATTGCATAATACTCCCTGTATTTCTGAAAGAAATGAAATTACCTCCTAATATTGATGAAATTCAACATTTTATTCCTCGGATGAGCTTGAAATTTCCTGTGATGCTTAGAAAAAATATTAGAAGTCATGTTTTACAAGTAAATCATATAGAAGATAAGAAAAAATTCTCATGTAAAACCCCCCTCAACAATTGCATGTTTGAACTTTTCGTCATCTAAGCACATATTTAGTACAATTTGGCAATGAAAATTTACTATTTAAGTACAAGTAACGCATTTTAAGCAATTCAGCATAGATTCATTAAAATGTTGCGTTTTTCAAAAAAAATTCGCATGTAATCAATTCTGAGCCAATGCATGTATTAATGAATTTAAAATGTGCGAACAATATATTCAATAATAAAAAATATTTATATTATAAAAATTTTGTTTTGGGGTCAGATTGGACATTTTGAACATTATCACGCAAATATTTCAAATGACATATAAAATAATAATTTGTCGTCAAATCATGTAACTAAACTAATATTCTAAGATCATAGTATGAATCATTTTGACAACTCTTGCAAGTTTCACTCATAACACTCAATTTATTTTTATCATGGAAATATTTAGTAGATATTTCACTCATATCATCACGACAAAATTATATTAATTAATTTGTTATCGTAGCATATTTAATCAACTTACTAAGTGAAAGTTCATCATTTTGAATTAAAGGGACTTTGAAGGGATTATTTTTTGGTTCTGACTAAAAGGGTAGGTTAGTTTTGAGGATTAGTGAGCTTAAAAATTCTTCAATTCCAGGGGCCCTCTTTGAAATTCATTTATGATCCTTTAGCTTTTCTTTTCTTCTGTGCTTGCTCAAGATGAGTCTTGTCTTCTTTACAAAGCTTTGAGAGATGAGATCTTTTTGGGCCGAGACCGTGTTTCTTTCAAAGCTTTCATAGTTATAGAATTCGAACCCATGACCGTGCTCCTCTTCTCGTTTTCTCTATATATAAGATCTAGATTATCGTTGGAGAAGTTCACTTGGAGGTGCTTCTCTTCTAGGAGTATACGAGATTATCTAGGAGAAGTTCACAGCGAGATCTAAGGTTCACTTCTATAATGATTGTGACTTGTATCTCTGTTTCTCCCCCTCTTTTTCTTGATTGAGCAACCCCGATACTTTAGGAATAATGTTGAAGGCTTGATCGGGTTTCATAAGAAAAAGAACGTCGGAGAAGGCTCAAAAGGGATATCGAGAGGTAAAAGTAAAGGATTTATTATGTGGGCTAAGTGAGGAATTTACTAATCTGCCCTTATCATTTTCATGACAGACAAACTAAAAGATAGTCATTGGAAGTGTGACATACTCAAGAATAAAAATATTGAGGCTCAAATTCTCATATATATGATGTGGCTTTTTATCTAGTAAAACAAACTAGGCTCTTTGAATAAGAGAAAGTCACATGAATTTTTAGACAAAGAACTTAATCATATATCAAAGAAATATTTTGTGAGTATTTCAAAATATGCAAAATTATCGTCATCCCCCATTTTTTTTAATTTTATTATTATATTTATATACTATTTTATTTTTATTTTTCTTCGTAAAAAATTTGAAGGATAAAGCCACGCAAGATAATCAAAGAATATGAAGAAGCACATAGAATATCATATAGAAGCATAATAGAGCATGTAAAGCACTTTTCAAGTAAGATTGAGATTCAACATGCCTAACTTAGCAATAAGAAATCGGAATCATTTTTCATCCAATGCTTTGGTGAATAAGTCGGCAAGTTGTAGCTCCGTTTTTACAAAATACATATCTACAGTGCCTTTTTCTACATGATCTTTTATAAAATGATAGCAAATATCTATGTGTTTCGTGCGTGAATGGTGAACAGGATTGCATGTTATGGCAATAGCACTTTGAGGATCACTATAAATGGGAATGTTATTAAATTCAAACCCGTAATCACATAGTTGTGTCCGCATCCATAGAACTTTTGAGCAACACTTGGCAGCCGCGACGTACTCCGCCTCGGCCGTCAAGGTTTACACCCAATTTTGCTTCTTTGAGGACCAGCAGATCAACTTTTCGCCTAAATATTGTGCTCCGCCAGACGTACTTTTTTTGTCCATTCGACAACCTGGATAATCAGCGTCAGTATAGCCAATTAATCCAAAATCAGTACCTTTAGCATATCATAGCCCTAAGTGGGGAGTTCCTTTGAGATAACGTAGAAATCACTTGACTGCATGCATGTGGGACTCCTTTGGGTCAGCTTGAAAATGAGTACAGACGCAATTTTGCTTCTTTGAGGACCAGCATACTAACTTTTCGCCTAAAAATTGTGCTCCGCCAGACGTGT
This sequence comes from Linderniella brevidens, assembly GCA_004919715.1. Taxonomy (NCBI): domain Eukaryota; kingdom Viridiplantae; phylum Streptophyta; class Magnoliopsida; order Lamiales; family Linderniaceae; genus Linderniella; species Linderniella brevidens. The sequence goes on from SWDC01000148.1 coordinate 14,462,913, forward strand.
TTTTTCTGTCCATTCGACAACCTGCATAATCAGCGTCAGTATAGCCAATTAATCTAAAATCAGTATCTTTAGGATACCATACCCTAAGTGGGGAGTTCCTTTGAGATAGCGTAGAATTCGTTTGACTGCATGCATGTGGGACTCCTTTGGGTCAGCTTGAAAACGAGCACAGAGACAAGTGGCGAACATGATGTCGGGTCGGCTGGACGTCAAGTAGAGAAGTGATCGGAAAATGCTCCGATAGGTTGTGATGTTGACTGCCTTTCCAGACAGATCAGCATCCAATTTGCAGTTTGTTGATATGGGAGTATTCATCGGTGTGTTCTTGTCTTGATTAAATCTCTTCAGAATATCTAGGATATATTTTGTTTGACTGATGAAGATTCCATCTTCGAGTTGCTTTACTTGTAGTCCAAGAAAGAATTGGAGTTCTCCCATTAAGCTCATCTCGAATTTGGTCTTCATGAGATCACCAAGTTTCTGACAGAGACGCTCATTCGTCCAGTCGAAGATGATGTCATCAACATAAACATGAACGATCATCAGGTCTTTGCCTTGTCTTTTGATGAAGAGTGTCGTATCGATGGTGCCTCTTATGAAGTTGGACTTGACTAAAAATTCTCTTAGGACATCATACCAAGCACGAGGGGCTTCTTTTAGTCCATAGAGAGCTTTGTCCAATTGATAGACATGATCGGGATGATTTTCGTGCACGAACCCATCGGGTTGAGCGACGTAGACTTCTTCTTTTAACACGCCGTTGAGAAAGGCGATTTTAACATCCATTTGATAGACTTTGAAGTCTTTATGAGTCGTGTATGCTAGAAATAGTCGAATTGCTTCGATACGTGCAACCGGAGCATACGTCTCGTCGCAGTCAATTCCTTCTTGTTGATTGTACCCCGTGGCTACGACTCGTGCTTTATTCCTGATTACTTCACCGTTCTCGTTCTTCTTATTCTTGAAAACCCATTTAGTTTTAATTATTGTTTTGCCTTGCGGTCGAGGAAATAGTGTCCAAACTCGTATACGCTCGAATTGGTTGAGTTCATCTTGCATCGTGATTACCCAATCCGGGTCTTTAAGGGCTTTGGCTGCCTTAATTGGTTCGTTGTGGCTTAAGAAGCATGCGAATAATCCGCTTTGTGTAGACGTCCTAGTGCATACTCCACTTGAAGAATCACCAATTATTTGGTCAATAGGAGGAGCTCAAGTCCATTTGCGTTCGTGAGGAAGAACCGAAGTAGATCCTTTGTTGATTTGTAGATCGAGACATCCTGAATTGATGGGCTGATTATTCATAGTTGGAAAATTCAATTATGAGGTTGAATTGGAAGGAGTTTCTTCATCTGCATTTGTAGGAGCTGCAGCACTAGTTGAAGATTCAGAATTAGGAGAATGCGTAACATTTGTTGGAGTTTCAGGATTGGGAGTCTCAATTGGAATTTCTTCCATAGCGGGAGAAAGAGAACTGCTTGGTATAGAGTGAGACGAAGCAGGCATTTGAGACTCGTTCCGATAAAAATGTTCAAATAGAAAATCCAAATCTTCTAGGTCAGCGGGAATCGCTTCTCTTGACTTTGAGGTAGAAGTTGTCGGAAGTTGTTGACTTTGAGCCAACACACCTATAAGCTCGGGTTCTGAACTTTTTTGTTCAGAAGCCAAGTCGGTTACTTCTTCAAAAGTTACGTTGTAGCTTTCCAAGATAATACGCGAAGACTTGATATAGACGCGGTATGCTTTAGACGTGGATGAATATCCAACGAAGCCGGCTTCAAATGCTTTAGGGTCGAACTTGCTTCGATGCTCTCGATCGTTGGCCACAAAACAATTGCACCCAATACTTCAAAGAATGAGATATTCGGAATCCTTTGATTAATTATCTCATACGGCGTCTTTTGTGAATAATCGTCCGATTTTGCGTAAGCACGCAGTACTCACTGCTTCAGCCCGTAGAAAATGAGGGAGACCGGAATGTATTAGCATTGTTCTTGCAGCAAAGTGTCCGGTTCTTCCGTCTACGATGCCATTTTGTTGAGGCGTTTTAGCGGCTGAAAATTGTTGAAGAATTCCAAGTGATTGATAGTAATTGCTGAGGCGTTGATTCTTGAATTCAGTTCCGTTATCAGTCCGGATTATTAGGATTTTCTTTTGTAGGAGATACTAAGTCGTATTCACAAAACTGATTATCAAGTCTCCAGTCTCATCTTTTGTTCGGAGATATCTTGTCCATGTGTAGCGAGAATAATCGTCGACAATTACTAACACATATTTACGACCGTTGATACTTTGTGTACGCATTGGTCCACAAAGATCCATGTGAAGTAATTCCAAGGGTCGAGATGTAGAAGCAACTTGCTTGAATTTGTGTGATGCTTGCTTCATTTTTCCCATTTGACAAGCCGAACAATTATGCTCTTGATGTATGGAAATAGTTGGTAGACCGTGTGCCAACTTTTGGATAGAGAGTTTGTGAAGAGCTTTGAGATTTAGATGAGACAAGCGTTGATGCCATAAGCTGTTCCATTTGATTGTAGTCTGTGAGATGAGGCAAACAACTGTCGAAGGTCGAACTATTGTCATATTGATGGTGTATAGATTTGATCTTCGTGATCCTGTTAAAAGTTCTTGATTCTGAATATTTAAAATTCTGCACTGATCAGCTAGAAACACCACTTGAAATCCTTTACCGCAGAATCGTCAAATGCTGAACAGGTTGTGTTTAAGACCTTGGACGTAAGAGACGGCTTTGATTGTCAGATTCTATAGTAGTATATCCCCATAGCCTAGTATTGGAGCTGAATCATTGTTGTCGAATCTGACTTTTCCGTTGTAACGGTCTTGGTAGTTGCTCAACATTTCTTGATTTCCGTCATGTGTGTGGAGCAACCAGAATCTAAATACCACATATGATGGATCTGCAAAGAAAGATTTTAGAGAGACTTAGGTACCCATTTAGTAATGGGGGTCCTCTTGGATTAGCATATTTGGTAGGTACGGTTTGTTCATTTTTGGTTCCTAAACCATTTATGCTTTTAGGTTCCCAAACCAGCTTGGAATATTTGGTTTAAGTGGTACCTCCTTAGGCAACTTGGCCTTTTGGGCTTGTGTTGGCCTAGATGGTGTCTTGGAAACCCATTGAGGTTGAACAGTACATTGGAGGTTAATTTCAGCGCGGACAAATGTCTTATTAATCTTAGTGCATGAGAAATTTTTTTCTCTAGCTAGTCTCTTAAGGTGTTTGGCTGAGTGTACTTTGACCGGATACCTTAAATGAGGACAAGAATGTATTGAGCTATAAGTTTTCTTCATAGTCGGATCTTGTTTCCTACGAGACTTAAGATTTGCATTTGTCTTAGAATGATGGATTATATTTTTAGAAGTAGAGCCGATTTCAAAATATGTGCTTTCAAAATTAATATGTCTTAATGCATAAGTGGAAGCAACAACATTGAAATTAGAAACGGCTGTCTTCTTACGAGTGTTCATAGTTTTTGATACATAAGAAAATTTTGAAAATAAATCATTTCTATTATTTTTCTTCTAAAATTCTATTCTAGGCACTCTGTCATTTGCATACTTCACCTCTTTTTCTACTCTACCTGTGGATGGGGGTAGAAAAAGAGTACGTAAAAATCTTTTTCCTTTTTGAAGCATTTAAGGACTCTTTTCCTCCCTTTACGCTTTTTAAAGAAGATTGATCTTATTTTAAAATATTTTGAAAAATAATGGGTGGTGTTTTCTTAGATTTAATCTTGTCCTTAATTAATGATTTTTCTTTCAAAGTAAAATAAGGATAAGTTTTTAAAATTGAGGAAGTTTTGAGATTAAAAATCTCTAATAAAAGCTAATTCTTTTCAGCTTTGAAATTCCTCCTTCTGTTTCTAAGAAAGCATTTAAATCAGCTATTTTCTTAATTATAGCCGGAATATAACAGAAAGTAGAATTTTGAAAATGATCATTATTTTCTTCCTGAACTTTAGGAAGATCTTCTAAAGGATATATTGAATTATAGTCACTAGACAGGTTAATTTCCCGTGTCTTGTAACTATTATTCAATTCGGTGTAATCAAAGGCGATATCAGTCCTATTAGTGACTTTTTGTTTAGATTCTTCTAAGGCATTTATTTCAGAAGAGTTAGTAAAGGTCATTAGAGAAGTTAATCCTAATCCCATATACTTGATATTATATAATTGTTTGACACTGACCTTTTTCAAGTTACAGGGATTGTTAAAACCTAAGCCTTCTTTAGGATTATAAAATTCTATATCAAGAGGTTGATTTAGAAATATAGTCTGATCCGTTTGCCCCCTTTTTGTTAGAAGATCGTCTAAAGTTTTAATCCTTGAGTAAAGCTTCTTACGTTCATCAGAGATTTCCTGAAAATTATTTCTAGAAATTTATAAATCTCTCTGACAATCGATAAGAGTCTTACTAAGGCCATTTGTTTCTATTTCGGAGGTAGCTATCATAGATTCAACACTAGTTATGGTTTCTTTAGCATTAGATAAGAGAATATCTAAGTGAATTGTTCAATCTATTTGCTTTTGAAAATTATTTTCACTAAGGGCTAGTCTTTCTTCTAATTCCTTTTTGCTTTTCCGCTCATTCTTCTTGTTAGAATACTTAATTTGTAAAGATTCTAACATGTTTAATAATGTAGATTTAGGCATCGTTACCTCTTGTGATGATGTGGATGCTTTTTCTTCATCATCTGACCTCCTTTATGAATTATCGTTTGAGGCGTCGTCAAGGTACGCCGTCGGAGCAAGATTTTCGTCTTCAGAATCTGTGGTATCTTCGAGCCAATGATCTTGTTCCGCCATAAGAGCTACTCCAGCCTCTTTTTGTTTAGTTAGTTGGAATTTTTTGGAGTAGTAGTTGGCGTCCTTTTTCTTGGGAAGTTCGCATTCTCTGGCGAAGTGCCATATCTTACCACAATTATAGCAATTTTGTGGTTCTTTGGCGTTTTTAGATTATGGTAACTCGGCCGGTTTTTCCTTGTGCTTGGAGCTTGATGTCCGAAGTCTATTTTCCGAAGAAGAGGATTTCTTTTTATAAAACTTTTTACTCATCATCTTAGTAATGAGAGCCAATTGTTTCTCGAACTCCTTCATGTCTGGCTCAGAGTCCAATTCCGAATCGTCTTCATCTTCTGAAGAACTTGGCAACTTGATGATTTTATCCTTGCGAAATCGACTCGTTTTTCTTTCAGAGACTAGAGCTATAGTGTCTTCGATCTGCTTGCCCTTAACTTCTTTTTGTATCTCGCTTATATCTTCTTCGTGTTGAGCGAGATTATCAAAGACGGCGTGGATATCCATTTCGTCTAAATCCTTGTTTTGATGGATTTGCATGGATATTTTCTTCCACTCCGGTTGAAGAGAAGAGAGAAATCGGATGTTGACCTCCATGTTGGTCTTGAAAATTTCTATCTTCCTCATTTCATTGAGAAGAGTTAGATAACGTTGATAGAGTTCATAAACGTTTTCCTCCGACTTTGCTTTGAATGAGTCGTAGGCCGTAAGAATATTGGCTTCCTTGGCTTTGACTCCTACTTCGTTTCTTTGCATCATTTTGTGGAGTTCATCCAACATAGCTTTTGCACTAGATAGACTATCTATTTGCATATAGATGTCGTTAGGAATTCCTTGCATTAGGAAAGTTTTGGCTCCTAAATCCGCTGTTGTTCTTAATCGCTCCTCCTCGGTGTATTCACTAGGAATTTTAAGTCATCTAGTTGCAGGAATGGAAGGATTATTAGTGGCATCGCCTTCTTGGATGAGCCAAAATTGAGTGGGACCTTCTTGAAGAGAAGCTATCAAATTGGTAGCTTGATCTTTAGTTTCCAAGAAGTTCAAGAATCGACTTCTCCAAACGGTGTATACGCCTCTTCGTAGTATTGGAGAGCGGACGTAGTTTCCGAGTGAGTAAGCATCCATTTGTAGTTGATTGGTAGGATTCGTGAAAGTTTGGAATCAAAATGGTAAAAATGTATCACAAGTGACAAACTTCGTTAGTAATGTTTGATTCGTACTTTAAGCAATTTCCCTTTTCGAATCTATGTTTCGGTTGTTAAAGAATTGTTACCTCAAAATTTTGTTAAAGAATTTTGAATTTAAGAACGAAAATTTTAAGTATCGTAGAAGATAATTCGGAGACAAATATTTTTCTTAAGTTTTGAAAATTATGAAATTTTTTTAAAAATAGTGTAAAATGTGTGTGTGTGAGCAGTGATCGAAATTTTTTTTGAGCAATAATGTTTTCGAAAAAAAATTCGAACTTTTAATCGAAAAATATTTTCGACCGTATAAGTTTTGTCGTTGTATTTATCGAAAATTATTTTTCGAACGTAAGAGTTTTGCAGAGGAAATATTCTATCCAAAAATAGTTTGTCGAACAATTGTTGATCGCAAAAACCGTTAGCGATAAATTTGTATTCGAAAAATAGTTTGACTCAAATTGTTGATTAAAAGTTTTTCGAGTGCGAAAATCTTGTGATCGAAACACTTGTTTTACTATGACAAGTTTTTCGAGTCAAATTTAGATATTTATTTAGCGGAAACAGTATCCGTAAAAAAAATACGATTTATTACGCTCGAAAAAGATATTTATATATGAATCGAAAAACTAATTATCGAAATAATGTTTTTCGAGTCTTATATTTGAGTAAAACACGAGAACAGTGTTTGTCATCGAAAATTTCTCGGCTGTAAATTTATTCGAAAAAATATTTTTCGACCCAAGTTTTTCGATCGAAAAACCGATCGAAGAACAGCCAAGTTCAATGTAACAGTGAAAATTCCAGATTCGACCGAGATGTTCAAGTTAGGTGCTGGAATTCTGGATAATCACTGATTTCTTAGTTCTTAATATGAATAAACACAAGATCATTCCTAACATATAATCTATCACTTAATCAGCAAGATCAGCAACAAAATTCGCAAACATTAAGCACATTGATCAAAATTCATTTCACGTAAGTTTTTCGGTCGAAAAATCTGGAAAATTATTTTGATCTTAGAATAGCAAATTCAATCCAAAAACGATCACGATATGCTCTGATATCAATTATTAAGTCCTCATATATCAACTACTGATCGATCTAAGCACGAATTCTAGATATTCGAATGATAAATCTTACAAAATACCTTTGGTCGAATATCTTCTTTGAAGATCTTCAGAGAGTGTTTCTTGATAGTGTTTCTCTCTCTTAGAATGTGAATTCAATGCTTGTATTTTTTCGAAAATGAACTTGTATAGATTTTGACAGTGTACATTGTATTTGTACCTATTTACATGGTATATTTACTATTTAGTCCTACACTATCAAAACTACTAATTACGCCCCCAATTACAAGGATAACAAAATAACAAAGCACAATTCTAATGTTTCTTCATCAATTCATGAACTTCTTGGAGACAAAAGATCAAGCTACAAATTTGATAGCTTCTCTTCAAGAAGGTCCTACTCAATTTTGGCTTATCCAAGAAGGCGATGCCACTAATAATTCTCTCATTCCCGCCACTAGAAGACTAAAAATTCCTAGTGAATACACGGAAGGGGAGCGATTAAGAGCCAAAGCAGATCTCGGAGCCAAAACTTTCCTAATGCAAGGAATTCCGAATGACACTATATGCAAATCAAATAGTCTGTCTAGTGCAAAGGCTATGTGGGATGAGCTCCACAAAATGATGCAACGGACAGAAGTCGGAGTCAAGTTAAGAAAGCGAACATTCTCACCGCTTACGACTCCTTCAAAGCTAAGACGGAGGACAATGTCTACGAACTCTATCAATGCTATTTAACTCTTCTCAACGAGATGAGGAAAATAGACATCTTCAAGACCAATATGGAGGTCAACATCCGATTTCTCTCTTCTCTTCAACCGGAGTGGAAGAAAATATCCATGCAAATCCGTCAAAACAAGGATTTGGACGAAATGGATATCCACGCAATCTTTGATAATCTCGCTTAACACGAGGAAGACATTGGCGAGATACAAAAAGAACTTAAACCAAACGAAAACAAGAAAAAAAAAAGAGAGAAACGGCATTTAACATGGCCATGCAGCTTAAACCAGGAAGCCATGCAACCTGAAACAGTATTTAACATGGCCATGCAGCTTAAACCAGGAAGCCATGCAACCTGATACAGCATTTAACATGGCCATGCAACCCTGAAGAACAAGCCATGCAAGCAGTGAACATGGCCGTGTTGCTGATATGCTGAGGCCGTGCAAGAGTTTAACATGGCCATGTTGGCCATCTTCTGAGGCCGTGTTAAGCTGGCGAGCAGGGAAACGAGAACCGGATTTTAACACGGCCGTGCTTACCGCACCAAGAGGCAGTGCCTTCAACAACATGGCCGTATTGGCCATCTTCTGAGGCCGTGTTGAAGTGCCGAGGCTTCGGAAATAAGTATACGAGTTGAACACGGCCATGCAACTTAAGCCACAAAGTCGTGCAACCCTTGCAAAGAGAAGCGAGGCCACTTTCGAATCCAACACGGCCGTGTTAATTGATACCTCAATCCGTGTGTCATAAGTCAATAACAAGCAAGCAATGGTGGACCATAAAGATAAGCTCTTGGACTTATAAAACGTTGATGGATCTCATTTTTCTTCCTTAGAACATCCATATCAAGCTTCCAACCCCATATTTCAAATACATTAAACACAAAAGACAAATGACATCTTCTTTTGAGTTGCTCAAGATCTTTCAAGCATGGATTCACTACGGCTCCTTGGTTTTTACGTTGAAAAAGTAGCATAAGAAGAGAATGAAGATGTCTATAAAAGGCCTGCTCAAAAGACGAAAAAGGGAGAGGGAGGAACATAAAAGAAAGGAAGAAGAAAGAGTTGAACTACATATATTTACACCAAAATTTTGTTGCCTCTCTAGATCCCATGAACACTTACTTAGCCGCTCACCACGTGTTCGACCAAAGTACTCAACGAAGAATGAAGATTGATCACGGAGCTAATATCAGGGAAGAATCATATTTTCATATTGTTAATTTCATTCTTCGTTGCGAACATTATGAGTAGCTAAATATTTTGTATTTGAGATGAGATGAACCCGAGCGAGATCGATCGTATGTTTAAGAGTATTCGATGTTTTGCTATTATTATGACCCATTTATGAATCATATGATTTCGATTATGTCTATGTAATTGGAATTATCAAGTTATCTTCATCATGTCTATGTGTTTTAGGATAGCTTAGTCCGGGAAATCGTCAGCTACGCTCGAGAGAGGGGCACACGATTAGATCACCCGTAAACGAGCGAAATAAACTCATTGCTAGAGATAGGTTGAACTACCCCGCCGGATTAGAGTCAAATCTAATAGTGGGATTCACCGTGCCTTAATGCAGTCTTCGATTAAGTAGTTGGGGAAGCTTGCCCGGCTTCTTAATTCGTTGATTAGTTGTTTGAAAATTTTGTGTGGTAAGGCGCAGTTTCGTCAGCCATACGGATTCGTACGCATGTTATAGGAATCCCCACGGTTTATTAGTAGCTGAAAGTCTTCTTTATACTTGGTGTTTGTCCCGGTCGAGCTCGGGGGATTCGAAATCTCAAATACGGTTTTTTTCATTAGGTCCTCCCTTCCTTGCTATTTTATTTTTAGGTGTTTATTGTTCTTTACGTGTCCGACAAATCAAACATTTTTACTAGGATATTTAAACAAGAGTTTTTCTAAAGTTCATAGTTCCTTTGGGATTCGATACTCGAATACTTGCTACTTCTATACTATTTCGATAGGTACACTTGCCTGTGGAGCGTGGAAAGTTCATTAGTGTTCGTTTTATTTTTATAACTCGATCGGCTCGAACAAGTTTTTGGCACCGTTGTCGGGGAGCTATTAATATGAGAAATACTTAAGTTTATTTTTCTATCTATTTAATTATTAAATATTTTTATTTACGCTTAATCGATCTTCTTTTTGTCTGGGTACGTGTGCTTAGGTGCATGACCCAAAGGAACCCTTCACTGCCATTAGTTGAAGGTGACCTGGAGATTGAAAGGACATTTCGACGTAACTTGAGGGAGAACGGTAGGCGAGTCAAAACAATAACCGAAATGGCAGAGCAACATCAAAACGAGATGCCTTTGATTGCAAGAGAACCTCCGATGAGGGAGTTATGGAGAAGCAACGCCGTAGGAACGGTTGGCTCTGCAATAGTCCTTCCTCAAGTCCCTAACAACTTCGAGTTGAAACATCATTGGCTTCAAATGCTTCAGACGACAACTCAATACAACGGACACTCCGAGGAGAATGCTTATAGACACATATGAGACTTCTTATCCGTTACCGACACGATACCAGTACAAGGCGTGAGCTCCGAAGCCATCCGACTCTATTTATTTCCGTTCTCTCTACGAGGCAATGCGAAGGAGTGGTTCAACCTACTTCCCGAGAGGTTTATTACCACATGGGACCAGATGCACGTCACTTTCATTACTCATTTCTTTCCACCGTCGAAGGCTCTCAAATTAAAAATGGACCTCACCGCGTTGAAGCAAAAGGAGGGCAAAAATCTATACGATGTATGGACAAGATTTAAGGCGCTCTTGAACCGATTTCCTCAACACGGGATGACAAAGAGCGAGCAAATTCAGCGATTCCACGAATCGCTCAATATCACACCGTGCAATTATTAGACGGAGCGTGCAATGGAGGACTTTGTAATCTCAGCGCGACGGAGGCTGGAATTTTATCGAGGACTATAGTGCAAATAGCTTTCGACGAGGGAGCTCAAGCACTCGAAGTAAACCACGGGGGATGTACGACATCGACAACACCACTGCGATAAACGCCAAGTTCGACGCTCTACAACAACAAATTTCAGCGAATGGCCTTCAAATGAAAAACATTTATGAATGTGCTCCTTCCCACTCTAGCAGCAAAGCCGTCCGTTAATGCTGTTCAAACGCAAACCGCCCCAAGGAACCCCGTGGCTGCCCAGCCTCCTCATTCATTTCCGACATATATGTTGGGAAAGGTACCCGGTTTGTACCCGAGACGCAACGCCCCGGGATACGGTGCGGAATAAAAAATTTTCCGGGTTCCTTCGCAGCTCAGATAGAAAACTCTAATCACGTTGACACGTAATAGGGCGGGTCATACCCGTGAGAGATTACCTTTGAAGCGAGTGGCAGCTCCTCGTCGATTGCATCGTCGGCCGCGGTCGTGTTGGGTATCGCCTAGATCGTCACGCCGACCTCGCAGTGTACCACGGTTTCGATTCTCCGAAGATGGCTAGAGAGAATTGATCCGTCGCTCGGGAGAGTGGTTTGCGTTTGTGTATTCGTGTTTCGATTCTCGGGTCGAGAAATTTCGCGTCGATTCTCTTCCCGTGTCTTTTCCCGTGTCACTTCCCGTGTCATTTCCCGTGTCACATCTTTGACGAGGGCTCACCCTTATCTATAGTAGGGGAGGACGAAATTTGCAGCCCTAAACAAGGCTAAAATCTCGAAATATTTGTTCCTAAATATGAGAGATATTCTTGCCAAAATATCTCTCCTAATTGAATTCAAAATTCTATTAAAGGAACATACTATAAATAGAAAACTAACTAAGATATTAAAATATCTTCAAATATGGTAAATAAATTTCGAAATTTATATAAAATATAAATTCGAATTTTAGTTTTAATAAATAATATTCCAAATATTTTTATTACCATATTTGTAAATTACGAAAATACCCTTTAAGGCATTTTTCGAATTTCTCGGCTTAGGGTTGAATTCCAATTCTTCCCTCAAGTCTTTCTAAGCACTTAGCCAAGCCTAAGTCTTAAAGTTAGTTTCATATGAAGTCCGACTTCGGTCCACTTAATGACCCCGAGGCCCAATAAGGCGTGGCATAACGACCCGAGGCCCGTTAAGGCCCAAAACACAATCTCTCCTTCTCGGTACACATTGATGATCCTTTTTAAGCCCGACTCTCTAGGTTCGACTCAATCGGCAAGGGAGGAATCCAAAGAGTCCGGTAGGTGCCTAGCCAATCCCGCAGTACCGGACAGATCCCGACTTGAGCACGAATTTCGAACTAGTCTCATTCCAGAACCTAACTATAAATTATATTACTACGTACAAACCCTTCAGCTGTGTCCCGATCGAGTGAGAGCCATGGTATTTGTCAAACTCACTAAACTGGATACTATGATAAAATGACACGAGGCAAATTACCAAACTACCCTCCATGTCTAACATGAGTTAGTTTAATACCTTGGCCAAGGATTTTGTAATTTCCCGTCGTCATTCTCATAGGACACTTGTCTCGATTACTTGCGAGACTGTGAATCCGTACTCGGCGGTCTAAGCCCGGCAATCACAAATATCCATCAAGACCGCATCTGTCCCGCTGACCCATACAATAGCAAATCGGATCTAGCGAAACCAGTGATAGTCAAGACTTCAAAGTCAACTCCGTCAAAGCCCCTTTCGGTCTAAGGTTCAAGCAGACTACTATAGTTTTGTTGTCGATCATTGACACTCCTTGAGTAATAAGCCATGTTTGATCGTACGACCTGCGAGTCAGTGTCCATGAAATGATTCAATCCATTGATTCGACTCGTATCACAAGTCATGACTTCCGCTTCCAAGCGGTATATCGGCACACGGTAAGTCATCGACAAATAAGCCATGATTGGTTTTCCAGCACCCAACTGAAACCTAAGCCTTATGGACATTTTATGTTCGAGGTTAAGAGTCCACTGGTGCCTTCATCTCTCGTACCCATCGAGAACAGTGACTCAACTCGACACATTTGGATTTATTCATTTATTGCTTTACCCGATGCTAAGTAAAGAACTCATATAGTCAATAAACGAATAATGCCTTTATTAATACGCAAAACAATGTTTGATTACATTGACAATCGAATGATAAATAAGCTAATGCCCTATACATATCCAATCCTCGTATAGCATTCGAGGGCATATCCCTAACAATCTCCCACTTGCACTCAATGCCATGCGCTGTTGTATCTAATACCTATCTTCTCGAGATGTTTGTTCAGCACTGCCTGAGATAAAGGCTTGGTGAATGGGTCGGCCACGTTGTCCGCAGTCGCAATCTTCTGGACGGCTATGTAGCCACTCTCAACGAATCCACGTAACACGTGGTATTTTCTTTCTATGTGTTTGGATTTACTGTGAGATCTTGGTTCCTTCGCTTGCGCGATTGCACCACTATTGTCGCACCACAGTGGCAGTGGTTTTTCGGCAATCGGAACCACTTGCAGTTCTTCCACGAACTTTCTCATCCAAACTACTTCTTTAGCTGCCTCTGAGGCGGCTATGTACTCAGCCTCGTAGGTGGAATCAGCAGTTGTGCTCTGCTTGGAACTTTTCCAAGATACTGCTCCACCGTTGAGTGTAAAGACGAAACCTGAAGTGGATTTTTGGTCGTCCACGTCTGACTGGAAATCCGAATCCGTATATCCTTCCACTTCTAATTCTCCATTTCCATAGACCAGCATCATATCCTTTGTTCTTCTAAGATACTTGAGGATATTCTTGACTGCTGTCCAGTGTTCTTTACCCGGGTTGGCTTGAAATCGACTGACTACGCTCACAGCGTATGCTATGTCCGGTCGCGTGCAAAGCATCGCGTACATCAAGCTACCCACTGCGGATGCATAGGGGATTCCATTCATCTCTTTTCTATCTGCCTCACTTTGAGGACATAGAGCTTTGGAGAGATGTATCCCATGCCCCATAGGTAAGAACCCTTTCTTAGAATTGTCCATGTTATATCGTTTCAGGACCTTTTCTAAGTACAGGGCTTGGGAGAGCCCTAACATCTTATTCGTTCTATCCCTATAGACACGAATTCCTAGGATGTAGGTCGATTCTCCCAAGTCTTTCATGGAGAATTCGGTCTAAAGCCATGCTTTCACCATCGAGAGCATCCCAATATCGTTTCCTATCAAAAAGGATGTCATCGACGTACAATACGAGGAACGATATCTTGCTCCCACTGCTTTTTCTGTAGACGCATGGTTCATCTTCGTTCTTTATGAATCTGTAGCTCTTAACTACTTCATCAAACCGAAGATTCCAGCTTCTAGAGGCTTGTTTAAGTCCGTAAATTGACTTATTCAATTTGCATACTTTATGAGCATCCTTTTGTGATGTAAAACCCTTTGGATGTTCCATATATATTTTCTCCTTGAGGTATCCATTTAGGAACGCGGTTTTCACATCCATCTGCCAGATCTCATAATCGTTATACGCTGCTATCGCATGTAATATCCGAATGGACTTCATCATCACAACGGGAGAAAAAGTTTCCTCATAGTCAATTCCTTCTTTTTGACTATAACCTTTCGCTACAAGCCTAGCTTTGTATATATCCACCAGTCCGTCTGATCCAATCTTTTTCTTGAAGATCCACTTACACCCTATGGGTCTAAAACCATCGGGGAGATCAACAAGTGTCCAGACCTGATTTTCGTGCATTGAATCCATTTCGACTTGCATAGCTTCAAGCCATCTTACGGAGTCTATATCCGTCATTGCCTGGTCATAGGTAGCGGGGTCGTCCCCGACGTTACCCCCATCGCAGCATCCCCGTGCTCGACGTGTACCATTCCATATCTCTCAGGCTGGCGAGATACTCTACCAGACCTGCGCAACTCTGATTGCGTCTTGGACTGCTCTACGGTGTCTTCTAACACTGGAGTTTGTGAAATCGTTTCTGTCGTTTCTCCAAGAGTTACTTCACGACCCACTCCACCTTCTCGAACGAACTCTTCTTCGAGAAAGTGAGCCTGAAGGGCTACAACGATTTTCTGATCGTCGTGGAAGTAAAATTGGTATCCCATAGAATCCTCAGGATACCCGATAAAACGTCCTTTCACAACTCTCGATTCCAATTTTTCTGTCTTGAGCTTTTTCACAAAAGCGGGGCAACCCCATATTCTTATGTGGTTCAAGCTCGGCTTTCTACCAGTCCATATTTCATAAGGGATCTGGTCGACAGAACTAGAAGGGATTCGGTTTAAAACGTGCGTTGCGGTTAATAACGCATGACCCCACAGCGACAGTGGCAGGTCTGTGTAACTTAGCATTGATCGAACCTTGCCCAACAGCGTTCGATTTCTGCGTTCGGACACCCATTAATTGTGGTGTTCCCGGCGGTGTCATCTGTGAAATGATCCCGTTCTCTTTCAAGAACTCGTCAAACTCGAGACTCATGTACTCGCCACCTCGATCAGATCGAATGGCCTTTATATGATTCCCAGTTTGTTTTTCTACTAAAGCCTTATATTCCTTGAACTTATCAAGGGCTTCAGACTTGTATCTCATAAGATATACCTTCCCAAATCTTTAATGATCGTCGGTGAAGGTAATAAAGTAGTGGAAATTACCTCGAGCCGCTTCCCCGAATGGCCCACAAACGTCTGTATGAATCAAAGTGAGAAGTTCTGTGGCTTTTTGGAAAGTCCCGGTAAAGGGAGACTTAGTCATCTTTCCAAGGATACACGATTCGCAAGTCGGATAAGGGTCCGAACCCAACGGCTTAATCATGCCATTTTTCTCCAACTCACGAATCTTTTGATCTCCTGCATGACCAAGTCGAAGATGCCACAATTGTCTCATATTGGTCTCTAATTTTCGTTTGTTGGTAATTGTGTTCACAGATTCAGTTTTATCTTTGACATTTAGATAATATAATCCGTTAAGTAAAGTTGCACTTCCGACGCATTTATTTCCAAAATAAATATCGCAAATATTATTACTAAAGCGGAACTCATATCCGTTTCCGCTCAAAACGGGAATAGAAATAATATTCTTAAGCCCTCTGGGCAATACTAAACAATCAGAAAGCAATAACTTATGTCTACTAGATAAACAAGAGTTCTTGATCCAATGTGGGTCGCCGGCACACTATGTCCGCTTCCTACGTTGATCATGACCTCTCGATCCGCCAACCTCCTACTTCGTTCCAGACCCTGGTTTGAAACACAAATGTGAGCGCTAGCTCCTGAGTCTAGGATCCATGAAGTGGAGTACACAGTCATAGAACAATTAGTTTCTAAAACATAAAGTTCTTTACTTGAGGCGGCTAGCTTCGGGCAATCGCGCTTCCAATGGCCGAGCTCATTGCAGTGAAGGCATTTGTCCGTGGGCTTGGCGCCTTTAGACACGTTTTTCTTGGCCTTGCCTTTTGAAACTCCTCCCTTGGGCTTAATGGGCTTGTCCGACTTTTTCTTTCTAATCGACTTCCGAGTCTTATAAGTCGCAACAAGAGCCACTTCCTTTCCCTTTATCTTTTTCATCTGAGTTTGGGCCGTTGACAACTGGTTCATCAACTCAGTTAATGTCATCTCGACCCTATTCAGATTATAATTCACAATGAAGGGATTAAAGGAAGCCGGGAGTGACTGGAGCACGAGATCGTTTTGGAGCTCATTGTCCATGAGAAAGTCGAGTGCATCGAGTCTCTCGATCAAACCGATCATTTTCAGCACATGTTCTCTAACGTCGCTGCCCTCATCCATTTTGCAATGAAACAGTTGCTCTGTCAAAGAGTAGCGAGCACTCCTGGAGTGTTCACCAAATAGCTCCTTCAAATGAAGCAAAATGGCGCCCACTTCCATTTCCGAGTGGCTTCGCTGCAACTCATTGCTCATGGATAGGAGTATATAGCCCTTGACCTTTGGCTCGTCTATTTGCCACTTGACATACGCAGCCCGGTCGTGGTCACTCGCATCGGTCCCTGGGACTTGCGGTGTAGGGGAATCGAGGACATAAGTCAAAGACTCCATACCTAGAACTATCCTGAGGTTACGGAGCCAGTCCACGTAGTTTGGTCCTACCAAACGGTTCTTTTCAAGCAGCATGTTTAAAAGATTCGTCATAGTAACTAGAAAGAAAATAACTCTGCAGAAGATAAAGATCACATAGTTAGGTTTATTCTATCATTCATCAAGCGCAAACACGGACTTTTCGTTTCGCTTGACTCCCACTAAGTTTCTCGAAAATTCTATTCTCCCGATTTAAGAATTTCGGAAACTTTGTTGAGTAGTTTCATAGTGGAGTTGAGGTCCCCGACTCGATTAGACATGCCTCAACCTTTCACGCAATATTTGGCCTGCCTAATCGATCGAAGTCGAGTTTCACTCGAACCCATCCTATGAGTATTTCAACTATCTTTGTCTCAGTCAGTGACCCTCATGGCTAACCCTGCATTTTGGGTATAACTGTCTAAGTGCAACCTAATCAACTTATGCTCTAACCGCACATTTGAATTCCGCCTTGCTGCCTTACGCTTCGTGGGGCGGAATATGCTATGGTGAGCGTCGTCAAACGAACCCGAAACGCTAATGTTAGGGCTTGATGTACGGCGCCAACTTACTCGGAACAAACCGTACAAACTCCCTAACACCAGACATCTCAAGTATGATAGAAGACAGGAACCCAATTCCTTTTCTCACTTAGTATTTATCAAACGGGAGACAAAAACTTTTTCACATAAGAGCACATAAAGCATGCATATCATTTCACAAATCGACACGCACGTAAGTAGTAAATAAACCCTAGGAAAATAAACTACAAGGCAACACGAACGGGTTATTTATATTCTAGCCCTATTACGTGAATTATGTGTATGTGGCTTCAAAAAATCATCGGTTCTCCGTATGGACTTGGAAGTCGACAATCGCCCTTCATCATTCGAACGGCCTCCAAGTCGTCGATCGTCCACCAAGTCATCTTCTCCCGGGGAGTCGTCAACCGTCGAACAGCTTCGTGTATTCTAAACTAAGCCTAATCTAATAAAGACATTGAAGTACAACACGGGGGGATCATCAGTCCCAAACAACCCGTAAAAGACAAATACAACCCGGGGGGACGAGGCCCTTAACAAATAACCCGGAAAACCAAATAGAAATCCTAAACCCGTAAGTGTGCCTTAAATCATAATCATAACAAGCACGTTGACAATTTCATGAATTCTAACCGAAACCGACAATTTGGGCCTTAAATGGGCCAGGCCCGATAAAAAGGCCCGTTAGGGTTTTTGGGCGAAAAACCCTAGGCGGTCGTCGTGTCCCGGAGGCCGCAGTTTCGTGCGGGTACGCGGCTGTCCGCGCGGTTGCGCGGCTGTCCGCGTGTCGCAGCGTCTCGGCGGTGGTGCCTTCGACCCCGTCGAGCGGTATGGTGGTCGTGGGTTGGCAAGCGACGCATCGAGCAGCCCCACACGCCTAGTGCGTTGGCTTTTCGATTGTCTCCCACGAGCCTCGTTTCGATTTAATCATGTTATGATTCCGATCACGAGCCCTGGCTCTGATACCACTGTTGGGACTGGTACCCGGTTTGTACCCGAGACGCAACGCCCCGGGATACGGTGCGGAATAAAAACTTTTTCGGGTTCCTTCGCAGCTCAGATCGAAAACTCTAATCACGTTGACACGTAATAGGGTGGGTCATACCCGTGAGAGATTACCTTTAAAGCGAGTGGCAGCTCCTCGTCGATTGCGTCGTCGGCCGCGGTCGTGTTGAGTATCGTCTAGATCGTCACGCCGACCTAGAAGTGTACCACGGTTTCGATTCTCCGAAGATGGCTAGAGAGAATTGATCCGTCGCTCGGGAGAGTGGTTTGCGTTTGTGTGTTCGTGTTTCGATTCTCGGGTCGAGAAATTTCGCGTCGATTCTCTTCCCGTGTCATTTCCTGTGTCACTTCCAGTGTCATTTCCCGTGTCACATCTTTGACGAGGGTCTCACCCTTATTTATAGTAGGGGAGGACGAAATTTTTCAGCCCTAAACAAGGCTAAAATCTCGAAATATTTGTTCCTAAATATGAGAGATATTCTTGCCAAAATATCTCTCCTAATTGAATTCAAAATTCTATTAAATGAACATACTATAAATAGAAAACTAACTAAGATATTTAAATATATTCAAATATGGTAAATAAATTTCGAAATTTATATAAAATATAAATTCGAATTTTAGTTTCAATAAATAATATTCCAAATATTTTTATTACCATATTTGTAAATTACGAAAATACCCTTTAAGGCATTTTTCGAATTTATCGGTTTAGGGTTGAATTCCAATTCTTCCCTCAAGTCTTTCTAAGCACTTAGCCAAGCCTAAGTCTTAAAGTTAGTTTCATATGAAGTCCGACTTCATTCCACTTAATGACCCCGAGGCCCAATAAGGCGTGGCATAACGACCCGAGGCCCATTAAGGCCCAAAACACAATCTCTCTTCTCGGTACACATTGATGATACTTTTTAAGCCCGACTCTCTAGGTTCCACTCAATCGGCAAGGGAGGAATCCAAGAGTTCGGTAGGTGCCTAGCCAATCCCGCAGTACCGGACAGATCCCAACTTGAGCACGAATTTCGAACTAGTCTCATTTCAGAACCTAACTATAGATTATAGTACTACGTACAAACCCTTCAGCTGTGTCCCGATCGAGTGAGAGCCATGGTATTTGTCAAACTCACTAAACTGGATACTATGATAAAATGACACGAGGCAAATTACCAAACTACCCTCCATGTCTAACATGAGTTAGTTTAATACCTTGGCCAAGGATTTTGTAATTTCCCGTCGTCATTCTCATAGGACACTTGTCTCGATTACTTGCGAGACTATGAATCCGTACTCGGTGGTCTAAGCCCGCATATGTCCCGCTAACCCATGCAATAGCAAATCGGATCTAGCGAAACCAGTGATAGTCAAGACTTCAAAGTCAACTCCGTCAAAGCCCCTTTCGGTCTAAGGTTCAAGCAGACTACTATAGTTTTGTCGTCGATCATTGGCACTCCTTGAGTAATAAGACATGTTTGATCGTACGACCTGCGAGTCAGTGTCCATGAAACGATTCAATCCCTTGATTCGACTCGTATCACAAGTCATGACTTCCGCTTCCAAGCGGTATATCGGCACACGGTAAGTCATCGACAAATAAGCCATGATTGGTTTTCCAGCACCCAACTGAAACCTAAGGCTTATGGACATTTTATGTTCGAGGTTAACAGTCCACTGGTGCCTTCCTCTCTCGTACCCATCGAGAACAGTGACTCAACTCGACACATTTGGATTTATTCATTTATTGCTTTACCCGATGGTAAGTAAAGAACTCATATAATCAATAAACGAATAATGCCTTTACTAATACGCAAAACAATGTTTGATTACATTGACAATCGAATGATAAATAAGCTAATGCCCTATACATATCTAATCCTCGTATAGCATTCGAGGGCATATCCCTAACAATATATTCCACCATGCACTGCATGCGCAGGAACCCACGATGCGGCTCATTGTCCTGCCACTATTCCCATGGAGTAAGTTGACTACATGGGAAACTACCAACGTCAGCGAAATTTTGTCCCGAACCGAGTTCATCCGAGCTTAGCATACGGAAATCAACAACAAGCCCCATCGGGATTTCAAACTAAAAGGACGCAAGGATACCATGGCGGAAATTCTGAGGCTGCCCCTGAAAGTCGCGTAGACAAACTCGAGTGGATGTTTGCTAAGCTAATGGGAAACCTCGACTCTTGCTTGGATAGTCAAGAAGTGCGGTTACAAAACACCGAGTCTTCGCTACGGGCCTTAGAGAAGCAAGTTGGGCAGATAGCCGAATCGATCCATCAACGTCCTTCCGGTTTGTTGCCGAGTTACACTGAAACTAATCCAAAAGACCACCACGTAAAGGCGGTAACGCTTCGTAATGGGAGAGAACTCGAGGAAGTACAAAAACCAAAGAAGAACGTTGAACTCACGAAGAAGGTAAGCATCGAGGTCGATAAAGAGGAAGAAGTCGTATCCAAGCCACCTACAAAGACGTATCAACCAAAGATCCCGTATCCAGCGAGACTTACGAGGGAAATAGTTGACGACCAGTTTGGTAAATTTCTCGCAATTTTTAAACAATTACATATTAATTTACCTCTTGTCGAATCTCTTGCGCAGATGCCCCGTTGGGAAAACTTCTTAAAGGACCTCATCACGAATAAACGCAAGTTGGAAGACGTGTCCACAATTGAACTACGAGGGGAGTGCTCCGCCATCTTACAAAGCAAGATCCCAGAAAAGTTAAAAGACCCAGGGAGTTTTACTATACCTTGTTTAATAGGCGATCTAGTGGTACATAAGACATTGGCCGACTTAGGAGCAAGTATAAATTTAATGCCTTATTCGATGTTCAAGAAACATGGTTCAGGAGAACCGAAACCCACTAGAATGATTATACAATTAGCTGATAGATCTGTTAAATATCCTAGGGGTATTATTGAAGATTTTCTTGTTAAAGTTGATAAATTCATAATTCCTGCAAATTTTGTTATTCTCGACATGGAGGAAGATGAAAGTATTACCCTAATCTTACGAAGGCCATTCCTCGCTACCGGAGGGACTATGGCGATGTTCGTAACGAAACATTGACACTAACAATAGATGGCGAGAAAGCGAGGTTCGATATGGCTGAGTCCATGAACAATGCCGAGAAATTAGACTATAAGTGCTTTTATATCGATGCATGGAATGACTTTTTATCCTTGCAGGGACTCTCACAACAAGATTCCTTCGCCTTGAAGCAAGAAATAGGAAAAAACGAGGAGCTCCAAAAGGAAGAGATGAGTTATGAAATACTCTTCGACGTTGCCCAAGTAGACGTAGATGACGATGTCAAGGAAGAACACACTATCGAGGTGCAGACGAGCATCAAAGAAAAACGCAAAAAATGCTCAATCGATGAACCGCCAACGCTCGAACTCAAGCAACTGCCCGATCACTTGGAATATGCATTTCTCGAGGAAAATTCAAAGCTTCCCGTAATCATAGCATCAAATCTGGAGTGGGAGCAGAAACTTATGCTCTTAGACACGCTACGGGAGCACAAGAAGGCGCTCGCATGGAAAATATCAGATATTCGAGGAATTAGCCCGACCTTCTGCATGCATAAGATTCTCATGGAAGACGAGTTCAAGCCGGTGGTGTAACACCAAATCCATCTAAACCCCAACATGAAGGAGGTAGTTAAGGCCGAGGTTATCAAGCTACTCGATGCGGGAGTTATATACCGATCTCGGACAGTGCATGGGTGAGTCCGGTTCAGGTACTACCAAAGAAAGGAGGAATGACAGTCGTGCCCAACGAGAAAAACGAACTCATTCCAACGAGGACTGTCACGGGGTGGCGCGTTTGCATCGACTATCGGAAACTAAACGAAGCAATGCGAAACCATCATTTTCCTCTCCCTTTTATTGATCAAATGCTTGAACGTTTATCTGGTCATAAATTCTATTGTTTTCTCGATGGACTTTCAAGTTATTTGCAGATTCCTATTGCACCCGAGGATCAAGAGAAAACAACGTTCACATGTCCGTTCGGAACATTTGCGTATCGACCGATGCCCTTCGGATTGTGCAACGCGCCGACCACTTTTCAATGTTGCATGATGGCCATCTTTATAAACTGACCGGAGAAGGAATGGAGGTATTCATGGATGATTTTTTGATTTTTGGTGACTCATTTGAGATATGTCTACTTAATTTAAAGAAGGTGCTTCAGCTCTGCGAGGAAACAAATCTAGTTCTAAATTGGGAGAAATGTCATTTCATGGTAAGAGAGGGTATTGTTTTAGGTCATAATATATCGTCGAAAGGTATCGAGGTAGATAGAGCTAAGATTGAAACCATTGAGCGATTGCCTCCACCCTCGTTTGTAAAAGCAATTAGAAGTTTCCTAGGACATGCGGGTTTTTATCGTATATTTATTAAGGATTTTTCTAAAATTTGCTAGACCTTTAACTCGCTTGCTTGAAAAAGACATTCCTTACGAGTTTACACCCGAATGCATGAATGCGTTTACCATACTTAAGGATAAGCTCATTGATGCCCCTGTCATGGTAGCCCCCGGTTGGAGGCTACCATTTGAACTAATGAGCGATGCTAGTGATTTCGCAGTAGGTGCAGTTCTGGGGCAGCGACGGGAAAAACACTTTCAGCCAATACACTATGCAAGCAAAACTCTAAACGAGGCGCAGACAAATTATACTACCACCGAGAAGGAGCTGCTCGGAGTCGTGTTTGCCGTCGACAAGTTTCGTCCCTATCTTATCCTTTTGAAGGTCATCATCTACACAGATCATTCGGCCCTCAAGCACCTCTTTGTGAAGCCAGATGCGAAGCCAAGGTTAATACGATGGATCCTTCTACTTCAAGAGTTCGACGTGGAGTTTCGCGACCAGAAAGGAACAGAGAATCTCGCAGTCGATCACTTGTCGAGACTAGAGGAAATGCCCCGCGAAGATACTAATGAGGATAACTTTCGAGACCATTTTCCCGATGAACATTTGTATGTTATAGATGAGGTATTCGATGAAACTCCGTGGTATGCTGATATTGCTAACTATCTTGTATCTAAGATCATCCCAAAGGGATACACAAGTCACCAGAAGAAGAAATTCTTCTCGGACTTGAAGTATTATTTTTGGGACGATCCGTATTTGTTTAGGATTTGTGCGGATAAAATAATCCGGCCATGCGTATCCTTCCCCGAGACAGTCAAAATATTGAATCATTGTCATGTCGGACCATGCGGAGGACACTAAGGAGGTAATAGAACTGCACAAAAGGTACTGGAATGCAGTTTTTATTGGCCTACGATTTTTAAAGATGCTCAAAAGTATGTTGAGGAATGTGACAGGTGCCAACGGACCGGTAATATTTCTAAACGTAATGAGATGCCTCAAAATTTTATTCTTGTCTGTGAAATATTTGACGTTTGGGGAATTGATTTTATTGGCCCATTTCCTACCTCTTTGAATACTCGAAATATCCTAGTCGCGGTTGATTATGTACCAAAATGGGTGGAAGCGCAAGCGCTGCCCACTAATGATGCTAGGGTTGTGGTTAAATTTTTGAAAGCTTTATTTTCACGATTTGGCTCACCTCATTGTATAATTAGCAATAAAGGTACGCAGTTCTGTAACACTCAGTTTGCAAAGACTCTCGAGAAATATGGAGTTAAACACAGTGTTACAACCGTGCATCATCCTCAAGCGAGCGGCCAAGTGGAAGTCGCAAAAAGGGAGCTGAAGCGTATACTCGAGAAGAGCGTGGAACACCATAGGCGGGATTGGCTGAACAAGTTAAACGACGCTCTATGGGCGTACCGGACAACATATAAGACGCCTATTGGATCCACGCCCTATAGACTTGTTTACGGAAAATCTTGTCATTTACCCGTTGAGCTAGAACATAAGGCATATTGGGCTTTAAAGAAGCTAAACTTTGATTTGAATCTTGCAGGTGAAAAAACAAAACTTGCAGATCAACGAGCTCGGTGAGTGGCGACAAATAGCTTACGAAAAAACCCGCCTCTACAAGGACAGTACGAAGTTATATCATGATCAAAAAATCATGAATCGGGAATTCCAAGAAAGGGACCATGTCTTGCTATTCAACTCCCGCCTGCCACTATTCCCCGGAAAGCTGAAGTCAAGATGATCTGGCCCATTCATGGTGACCGAGTATTTCCATACGGTACTATCGAGATCACTCACTTGGAAAAAGGAACCTTCAAGGTGAACGGACACCGTCTCAAGCATTACTATGGAGGTGACATCGAGGCACTCGAAAAAGAAACGATCCACCTCATCGACACCACCCAGAGATGAACTTCAACCAAACTATGTCTAGCTAAAAGACGTTAAAGAAAATGCTACTTGGGAGGCAACCCAAGCTTATTATATTTGTTTTCTTTTTATCGTTCTATTCGAACTCTCAGTTTTATGTTTTGTTTTTAATTGATTGCAGGGAATTCAAAATCTCAAGTGTGGGGAGGAACCGTTTACAAAGCATGCACACCGGACTATTCAGGGAAGTTCGCTTATTTAATTATTTCCTCTTCCCTGTGTTACAATGTTTATTACATTGAGGACAACGTAAATCTTAAGTGTGGGGAGGGGAATTTCTGCGAAATTGATGCGAACATTTTAAAATATGCATGACGTGATTTTTGGTATAAAATTTTCCGAAAATTTGGTATGAATTTTTTTCGAAAATAATGTTTCTTCTCATGAAAGAATGATTCATGTTAGAAATGGTGTAAGTAATTAGGATACATATGCATAGTTGACTTCTCTCTTACATGATTAACTTGGCGTTACTTGAGACATTCGTACACATAACCTTATATTTGTTAGATTTTTTAGCCTATGAGCTTTTTGCTCATTTCTTTGGTTGTGTGAAACATGCCTATTCTATTTATCTCTAGAACTTGCTTGCATATTGCGTTTTGAAATTACTTAAGGTGAGATTATGTGAACGTGAGGAAGGCATTAGAACTCAAGTCCATAACCAAAATTCCGACTACGCCTGATCAACGTAGTTAGCCACTTTGAGCCTGAGCCTTTTGTTTGTGGAAACCAAAATTATAAATTGCCGACCTAAATAAGACTTCAGAAATAAACCAATCGGAGCGATTAGTGGGAGTGGAGGTTGAATGCCGGAATCAAGAAGCGTAGCTCGGTCCAAATCCCGATGAACACTGAAGCTGAGCGACGTAAAAAAAATATATATATATTTGACTAAGAACCGTTCCCCGATAATCTCTCACTCTCAAAAGCATATAATTTATTTCATAGATCGAGAGGTTGAAAGAAGAAGGGCTTAGTATGATGAAAAAAAAAAGACGAATACAGAAGAAGGAAAACTGAAGAAAAAAAGAGAGAGAGAAGGCGAATTCTTGGCGCGTTCGAGATGATAACATGATCCCGACACGACTACAGCTCATATCCTTTACGCTTATTCGTTGCATATCTTACACATCTTGCAATCTTATCACCGAGAGTAGTAACTTTACGAATTGCTTGTAAGCTTATGATAGAAATTAGATTAGTGCATGAACCGAGAGAATTCACCGACGTATTGACCTATACACTGAGTGATTTGAGTGAACCCTTGTGAGGTACGGATCTCGACCGGCATTGGTAAAGAAGTCGTGTAGTTAGTTGTTGACCTTGATTATGTTTTCCAACTTTACTTGCATAATCTCTATACATGTTCTAATTCTTGATTGAAAGTTGCATAATTTGATCAATGCTTATATATGCCTTATTATTTCTTTGCTTGAGGACAAGCAAACGCTTAAGTGTGGGGAGATTTGATAAACATTTACTATTCTATTTAAGAAAATTGTTTTCAAGCTAAATGAATATGTTTGGCATAAGTTTAATTGTTATTGCCTATTTTTATGATGTGTAGAGCTTCAAGACGGAAATAAGAACAAATCGAACGAAAACAATGAAAAAATGAGAGAAACAGCATTTAACATGGCCATGCAGCTTAAACAAGGAAGCCATGCAACCTGAAACAACATTTAACATGGCAATGCAGCTTAAACCAGGAAGCCATGCAACCTGATACAGGATTTAACATGGCCATGCAACCCTGAAGAACAAGCCATGCAAGCAGTGAAGATGGCCGTGCTGCTGATATGTTGAGGCCGTCCAAGAGTTTAACTTGTCCGTGTTGGCCATCTTCTGAGGTCTTGTTAAGCTGCCGAGCAAGGAACGAGATCCCAATTTTAACACGGCCGTGCTTACCACACCAAGAGGTCGTGCCTTCATCAACATGGCCGTGTTGGCCATCTTTTGAGGTCGTGTTGAAGTGCCGAGGCTTCGAAAATGATTATACGAGCTGAACACGGCCATGCAACTTAAGCCACAAGGCCGTGCAACCCTTGCAAAGAGAAGAGAGACCACTTTCGAGTCCAACACGACCGTGTTGATTGATACCTCAAGCCGTGTGTCATAAGTCAATAACAAGCAAGCATTGGTGGCCCATAAAGATAAGCTCTTGGACTTATAAAACGTTGATGGATCTCATTTTTCTTCCTTAGTACATCCATATCAAGCTTCGAACCCCATATTTCAAAGACATTAAACACAAGAGACAAATGAAATCTTCTTTTGGGTTGCTGAAGATCTTTCAAGCATGGATTCACTATGGCTCCTTGGTTTTTACATTGAAAAGGAGCAGAAGGAGAGGATGAAGAGGTCTATATAAGGCATGCTCAAAAGACGAACAAAAGGGGGAGGGCGGAACATAAAAAAAGGAAGAAGAAAGGTAAGAGTTGAACTACATATATTTACACCAAAATTTTGCTGCCTCTCTAGACCCCAAGAACACTTACTTAGCCGCTCACCACGTGTTCGACCAAAGTACTCAACGAAAAACGAAGATTGATCACGGAGCTAATATCAGGGAAGAATCATATTTTTCATATTGTTAATTTCGTTCTTCGTTGCGAACATTATGAGTAGCTAAATATTTTGTATTCGAGATGAGATGAACCCTAGCGAGATCGATAGTTGTTTAAGAGTATTTGATGTTTTGCTAGTATTATGACTCGTTTATGAATCATATGATTTCGATTATGTCTATGTAATTGAAACTATCAAGTTATCTTCATCATGTCTATGTGTGTTAGGATAGCTTAGTCCGGGAAATTGTAAGCTACGCTCGAGAGAGGGGCGGACGATTAGACCACTCGTAAACGAGCGGAATAAACTAATCACTAGAGATAGGTTGAACTACCCCGCCGGATTAGAGTCAAATCTAATAGCGGGATTCATTGTACCTTAATGCAGTCTTCGATTAAGTAGAAGGGAAGCTCGCCCGGCTACTTAATTCGTTGATTAGTTGTTTGCGAATTTTGTGTGGTAAGGCGCAGTTTCGTCAGCCAAACGGATTCGTAAGCATAATATAGGAATCCTCACGGTCTATTAGTAGCTGAAAGTCTTCTTTATACTTGTTGTTCATCCCGGTCGAGCTCGGACGATTTGAAATCTCAAATACGTTTGTTTTCATAAGGTCTTCCCTTCCTTGCTATTTTATTTTTAGGTGTTTATTGTTCTTTACTTGTCCGACAAATCAAACATTTTTACTAGGATATTTAAACAAGAGTTTTTCTAAAGTTCATAGTTTCTTTGGATTCGATACTCTAATACTTGCTACTTCTCTACTATTCCGATAGGTCTACTTGCCTGTGGAGCGTGGAAAGTTCATTAGTGTTCGTTTTATTTTTATAACGTCCGCTCGATCAAGTTTTTGGCGCTGTTGCCGGGGAGCTATTAATATTAGAAATACTTAAGTTTATTATTCTATCTATTTAATTATTAAATATTTTTATTTACGCTTAATCGATCTTCTTTTGGTTTAGGTACGTGTGCTTAGGTGCATGACCCGAAGGAACCCTTCACTGCCATTAGTTGAAGGTGACCCGGAGATTGAAAGGACATTTCGACATAACTTGAGGGAGAACGCTAGGCGAGTCGAAACAATAACCGAAATGGCAGAGCAACATCAAAACGAGATGCCTTTGATTGCAACGCCCTAGGAACGGTTGGCTCTGCGATATTCCTTCCTCAAGTCCCTAACAACTTCGAGCTGAAACATCATTGGCTTCAAATGCTTCAGACGACAACTCAATTCGACGGACTCTCCGAGTAGAACGCTTATAGACACATCTGAAACTTCTTATCCGTCACCGACACGATACCAGTATAAGGCGTGAGCTCCGAAGCCATCCGACTCTATCTATTTCCGTTCTCTCTACGAGGCAATGCAAAGGAGTGGTTCAACCTACTTCCCGAGAGGTCTATTACCACATGGGACCAGATGCATGCCACCTTCATTACTCATTTCTTTCCACCGTCGAAGGCTCTCAAATTAAAAATGGACCTCACCGCATTTAAGCAAAAGGAGGGCGAAAATCTATATTCTCTTATCTAGATAAGAAAGTTCACCGAATGAAATTAATTTCCAAAAGCAACTAGATAAGAAAGTTCACCTAGAAATTCTGAATCTAGGATAGCTATTTATGAGACAAAAATCAACGACTTTAGTAAGACTCCTGGCAATTGTCAGAGAGATTTAGAAATTTCTAGAAATAATTTTAAGGAAATCTCTGAGGAACGTAAGAAGCTTTACTCTAGGAGTAAGACTTTAGATGACCTTCTAACGAAAAGGGGGCAAACGGACTATACTATCTTTCTAAATCAACCCATGATATAGAATTTATAATACAATAGAAGCCTTAGGTTTCAACAATCCCTGAAACTTGAAAAAGGTCAATGTCAAACAGTTATATGATATCAAGTACATGGGTTTAGGATTGACTTCTTATTAATGGCCTTTACTAATTTTTCCGAAATAAATGCCATAGAAGAATCTAAACGAAAAGCCACAAATAGGACTGACATCCCCTTTGACTACACCGATTTGAATAATAGTTACAAGACACGGGAAATTAACCTGTTTAGTGATTATAATTGATTATATCCTTTAGAAGATCTTCCTAAAGTTATGGAAGAAAACTTTGATCATTCTAAAAATTCTACATTTTGTTATATTCCCGCTATTATTAAGAAAATAGCTTATTTGAGCGCTTCCTTAGAGACAGAAAAAAAGAATTTCGAAGCAGAAAAGAATGAGCTTTTATTGGAGATTTCTAATCTTAAAAATTCCTCAATTTTAAAATCTTGTCATTTTATTTTGAAAGAAAAATCATTAATTAAGGACAAGATCAAATTTAAGAAAACACCTCCCATTATTTTACAAAATATTTTAAAAGAATAAAAATCTTTTTAAAAAGCGTAAAGGGAGGAAAATAGTCCTTAAATGCTTCAAAGGTGAAAAAGATTTTTACTAACTCTTTTTCTACTCCATCCACAGGAAGAGTAGTAAAAGAAGTGAAGCATGCAAAGGAAAGAGTGTCTAGCATAGAACTTAAGCAGAAAAATGATAGAAATTAAGGACACTCGTGAGAACGTCGGTTCAAATTTTCATGTTGTTGCTTCAACTTATGCTTTAAAGTCTATTAATTTTGAAAGCACAAATTTTGAAAACGGTTCTACTTCTAATAACAAAAATCATCATTCTAAGACAAATGCAAGTCTTAAGTCTCGTAGGAAACAAGATCCGGCTACTAGCAAGCTTATAGCTCGATACATTCTTGCCCTCATCTAAGGTGGCATTAATCCAAGCTTATAGGTCGATACATTTGTCCGAGCTGAAATTAATCTCCCATGTAAGGTTCACCCTCAATGGGTTTCCAAGACACCATCAGGCCAATGCAAGCCAACAAGGCCAAGTTTCCTAAAGAGGTACCACTTAAACCAACTACTTCTAAGTTGATTTGGGTACCTAATAGCACCAATGGTTTAGGAACCAAAAATGAACAAGCCTTACCTACCAAATCTGCTAATCCGAGAGGACCCATTACTAAGTGGGTACCTAAGTCTCTCTAAAAATTTTCTATGCACATCCATCATGTGTGGTATCTAGATTCCGGTTGCTCCACACACATGACGGGAAATCAAGAACTGTTGAGCAACTATCAAGACCCTTACAACGGAAAAGTCAGATTCAATAACAACGATTCAACTCCAATACTAGGCTTTGGAGATATTCTTCTAAAGAAACTGACAATCAAAGATGTCTCTTATGTCGAAGGTCTTAAATAAAACATGTTCAGCATAGGATAATTCTGTGACAAAAAGTTTCAAGTGGTGTTTCAAGCTGATCAGTGCAGAATCTTAAATAGTCAGAATCAAGAACCTCTTACAGGATCTCGAAGATCTAATCTATACACCATCAATCTGACAATAGTACGACCTTCGATAGCTGTTTGCCTCAAATCAGAGACTACAATGAAGAGGAACAGCTTATGGCAGCAACGTCTATCTCATCTAAATCTCAAAGCTCTTCAAAAACTCTTTATCAAAAAGTTGGTCAACGGTCTACCAACTATTTCCCTTCATTAAGAGCATCACTGTTCGGCTTGTCAAATGGGAAAAATAAAGCGAGCGCCACACAAACTCAAGCAAGTCCACATCTCAACCTTTGGAATTATTACACATGGACCTTTGTGGACCAATGAGAACACAAAGTATCAACGGTCGTAAGTATGTTCTAGTAATTGTAGACGATTATTCTTGATACACTTGGACAAGATATATCCGAACTAAAGATGAGACTGGAGACTTGATAATAAGCTTTGTAAATACAACTCAGAATCTCCTGCAAAAGAAAATCCAAGTAATCAAGATTGACAATGGGACTGAATTCAAAAATCAGCGTATCAGCAATTACAATCAGTCACTTGAAATCATTCAACAATTTTCAGCCGCTAAAATGCCTCAACAAAATGGCATCGTAGAACAGAAGAACCGGACTTTAGTTGAAGCTGCATGAACAGTGCTAATACATTCCGGTCTCCCTCACTTTCTATGGGCTGAAGCAGTGAGTACAAGGTGCTTTATGCAAAATCGGACGATTATTCACAAACGCTTTGAAAAGACGCCGTATGAGATAATAAATCAAAGGATTCCGAATATCTCTTTCTACAAAGTCTTCGGGTGCAAATTCTTTGTAGCCAATGATCGAGCGCATCTAAGCAAGTTCGAACATAAAGCATTTGAAGCTATCTTTGTTTGATATTCATCCACTTCTAAAGCATACCGCGTCTATATCAAGTCTTCTCGCACTATTTTAGATAGCTACAACGTCATTTTTCAAGAAGTGGCCGATTTGGCTTCAGAACCCGGACTTATAGGCGTGTTGGCATAAAGTCAACAAATTCCGACAACATCTACCTCAACGTCGGAAGAAGCGATTCCCGCCGATTTGGAAGATTTGGATTTTCTATTTGAATAATTTTATAGAAACGAGTCTCAAATGCCTGCTTCGTCTCATTCTATAACAAGCAGCGCACCTTCTCCTTATACGGTGGAAATCACTATTGAGATTCCGAACCCTCAAACTCCAACAAATGTTCCACCCCAAATTCTGAATCTTCAACTAGTGTTGCAGCTCCTACTAATCCCGATGAGTAAATTCCTTCCAATTCAACTTTAGAAATGAATTTCCTTATTACGAATGATCAACCTAACAATTCAGGATGTCTCGACCTTTATATGAACGATGGATCTACTTTGGTTCTTCCTCATGAACGTAGGTGGACTCGAGCTCATCCTATCGACCAAATAATTGGTGATCCTTCAAGTGGAGTATGCACTAGGACATCTACACAAAGCGGACTATTTACGGCTTCTTAATCCAAAACCAACCACTTAAGGTAGCCGAAGCCCTTAAAGACACCGATTGGGTGATAGCAATGCAAGATGAACTCAACCAATTCGAGCGTCTACGAGTTTGGACACTAGTTCCTCGACCGCATGGCAAAACAATTATACGAACTAAATGGGTTTTCAAAAGTAAGAAGAACGAGAACGGTGAAATTATGAGGAATAAAGCATGACTCATAGCCAAAGAGTACAATCAACAAGAAGGTATTGACTATGACGAGACGTATGCTCCGGTTGCTCATATCGAAGCTATTCGATTATTTCTAGCATACGCGGATCATAAAGACTTCAAAGTCTATCAAATGGACGTCAAAACTGCTTTTCAATGTTGTGTTAAAAGAAGAAGTCTACGTCGCTCAACCCGAAGGGTTCGTGTACGAAAAATCATGTTGATTATGTCTATCGGTTGGATAAAGCTCTCTACGGACTAAAACAAGCCCCTCGTGCTTGGTATGATGTTCTGAGCGAATTTCTAGTAAAGTCTAACTTTTTAAGAGGAACAATTGATACGACATTTTTCATCAAAAAGCAAGGCAAGGACTTGATGATTGTTCAAGTATACATCGATGACATCATCTTCGGCTCGACAAATGAACGACTATGTCGGAAATTTGGTGATCTAATGAAGACCAAATTCGAGATGAGCTTAATGGGAGAACTCTAATTTTTTCTTGGATTACAAGTCAAGCAACTCGAAGATGGAATATTCATCAGTCAAACCAAGTATATCCGAGATATTCTGAAGAGATTTAATCAAGACAAGAGCACACCTATGAATACTCTCATGTCAACAAACTGTAAATTGGATGCTGATCCTTTTGGCAAGGCAGTCAACATCACAACTTATCGGAGTATTATCGGATCTCTTCTCTACTTAACGTCCAGCCAACCCGACATCATGTTCGCCACTTGCCTCTGTGCTCGTTTTCAAGCTGACTCGAAGGAGTCCCACATGCACGCAGTCAAGCGAATTCTACGCTATCTCAATTGAACTCCCAACTTAGGGTTATGGTATCCTAAATACACTGATTTTAGATTAATTGGCTATACCGATGCTGATTATGCATGTTATCGAATGGACAGAAAAATCACGTCTGGCGGAGCACAATTTCTAGGCGATAAGTTGGTCTGCTGGTCCTCAAAGAAGCAGAATTGCGTGTCAAACTCGACGGCCGAGGCGGAGTACATCGCGGCTGCCAGCTGTTGCTCACAAGTTCTATGGATGCGGACGCAACTACGCGACTACGGGTTTGAATTTAATGACATTCCCATTTCTAGTGATTCTCAAAGTGCTATTGTCATTACTTGCAATCTTGTTCATCATTCACGCACGAAACACGTAGATATTCGTTATTATTTTATAAAAGATCATGTAGAAAAAGGCACTATAGATATGTATTTTGTTAAAAAGGAGCTTCAACTTGCCAACTTATTCACTAAGGCATTGGATGAAAAACGATTTCAATTCCTTATTGCTAAGTTAGGCATGTTGAATCTCACTCTTACTTGAAATGTGCTTTACATACTCTATTATGCTTATGTGTGATATTCTATGTTCTTCTTGATATTCCTTGATTATCTTGCGTGACTCTATCTTTCAAATTTTTTATATATACAAAAAGAAAATTAAAAATAAAATAGTATATATATAATAATAATAATAACATAAAAAAGGGGGGATGACGATAATTATGCCTATTTTGATTTACTCACAAAAATATTTCTTTGATATAGGTCTAGTTTTTTGCTTAAAAATTCATGTGATATTCTTTTATTCAAAGAGCTCCGTTTGTTTTACTAGACACAAAGCCACATCATACATGTGAGAATTTGAACCTCAATATTATTTATTCTTGAGTATGTCACACTTCAGATGACTATTCTTTTCGTAGCTTCATTCTTGTTTTTGTGTTAGTTTGTCATGAAAATGATAAGGGCAAATTAGGAAATTCCTCACTTGACCCAAATTATCAATCCTTTACTTTTTCCTCTAGTAATCCCCTTTGAGCCTTCTCCAATATTCTTTTTTCTTTTGAAACCCGATCAAGCCTTCAACCTTATTCCTAAGTTTCGGGGTTGCTCAATCAAGAAAATGAGGGGGAGAAAAGAAGATGCACATGACGAATCTCTTCCGATCATTTTAAAAAGAGAAACATGGTCTAGCTGTAAACTTCTCCTATATAATCTCGTATACCCCTAGAAGAGAATCACCTCGAAGTAACTTCTCCAACGATAATATCTTATATTGAGAAAACGAGAAGAGGAGCACGGCCTTGGGTTCGAATTCCATAACTGTGAAACCTTCAAAAGGAACACGGTTTCGGCCCAAAAACAAAAGAAGATCTCATCTCTTAAAGCTTCGTAAAGAAGAATAGACTCATCTTGAGCAAGTGCAGAAGAAAAGAAAAGAAAAGAAAAGGGAGCAGAAATGAATTTTAAAAGGGCCCTTGGAATTGAAGAATTTTTAAGCTCACTAATCCGAAAAATATCCTACCCTTTTAGTTAGAGCCTAAAAATAATCCCTTCAAAGTCCCTTTGATTCAAAATGATGGACTTTCATTTGGTAAGTTGATTAAATACGCTACGATAACAAATTAATTTATATAATTTTGTTGTATTGACATGAGTGATATATCTACTAATTTCCATAAATAAAAATAAATTGAGTGCTATGAGCGAACCATGCGAGAGTTGTAATGATTCATACTATGATCTTAGAATATTAGTTTAGTTATATGATTTGACGGCAAATTATTATTGTATATGTCATGAGAAATTTTTGCGTGATAATTTTCAAAATGGACAATCTGACCCCAAAACTAAATTTTTATGATAAATATATATATATATATATTTTGGAAAATATTTTTGAAAAATTTTCGCACATTTTTAATGCATTAAATACACGCATTGGTTCAGACTTGATAAAATGCGAAATTTCTTTTTGGAAAAACGCAAAATTTTCATGAATCTATGCTGAAATGATTAAATGCGTTAATTGTGCTTTTATAGTAAATTTTCATATGCAAAATTGTATTAACTATGTGCTAAAATGCCGAAAAGTTCAATGTGCATTTGTTGAGGGGGAGTTTACATGAAAATTTCCTCTTATCTCCTAAATGAATTACTTGCAAACACGACTTCTAATATTTTTTAAGCATCGCATAATAGTTCGAGCTCATCCAAGGAATCAAGTGTTGACTTTCATCACAATTAGGAGACAATTGCACTTATTTCAGAAATACAGGGAGCCTTTTGCAATTTCTTTTTGGGTTCACAAGTAAAAGATTAATTTTTTTTTCGTTAAATCAGACCCGATTTTTAACGAAAGCCCAAAATATTCTTTTTTCGGCCCAAAGCCCTTTAAACCTTACCTCATCGAAAAGTATTAATATTACTTTTTCGATCGAAAAACTCATTCTCACGCAACATAAACAGTCGAAAATTTTCGTTCTCACAAACACTCTTCGGCATTTTTATACAAACTCTTCAATTTTCATCACTTTTCTGTCCAAACTCGCCGAATTTGAATTAGAACCCGTTTCGGATCATTTTTCTGTTCAGAAACACACGAATCGCGATAGTTTCTCAAAATCATTAGACGAAATTTTTTACTTCGCAACCTTTTCGACTGAAACGAGTTAAAAACTCAAAATTAACGTGTTTAAACTCGACCATTCTGATTAAAATCATGATATTTGGATTCGCAACTGATTTCTGATCGTTCCGAGTCCAGATTAATTCATGATTTACCAAGAAATGGTCATTTACATTTTAAAGCGTTTACTATTAGATTTAAAAATTTTCGATCGAAAATGTTTTTCTCGCAAACAGTGTCATCGAAGAACTTTAGTTTTCGTTAAGTTTTACTCGATCGCGAAACTCAGCGGCGAAAACCTTATGTTTTCGATATGTTTTTTATTCGATCGTAAAACTTCGTGGCGAATACTTTAGTTTTTGATTAAATTTTATTCGATCGCCAAAATAAGCGGCAAAAACCTTAAGTTTTTTGATATATTTTTATTCGATCGCAAAACTGCGCGGCAAAAACTTAAGTTTTTCCACAAATTTTTTTCGATCGCAAAAATCAGCGCCGAAAATCTTGAATTTTCGATAAGTTTTTACTCGATCGCAAAACTTAGCATTCGAATAAATTCACGCTCGAATAAAAACACGCTGAAAGACTTAGCAAAATTTTTCAAATTTTTCTCTAAGTCTTTCGATAATAAAGTCTAACACTTAGAAAATTTTTAAATTTTTCTAAGTCATTTTCGCCATTCACATTTACTTCGAACAATTCGCATATGAAAATTTCAATCTAATGAATTTTATTTCATCTTTTCAGAAATGGCACATCAAGAGTACTCCCACATTTACTTTTCTGTTGAATGGCTGACGGTCCACGACAACAACTACCAATTGGACCTAGCCACATTCCGATGTCCGGATGAAGTGATAATCTCCATCCTCAAGGGACATCCTCTATGGCCAGCTCTGATGATGATCGCCTCCGTACAAATGGTCTATCTCCAGCAATTCTGGGGATGTATGAAGAGCTACGTCGTCGGCGATGACGTGCAATACACAACGAAGATTAATCAAAAACGCGTCATCCTTGACAAGAATTGACTGGCCATGGTGCTCGATCTACCGCATCACGAAGACTACGACCAACTACCAACAGATGCGATAATCATCGAGGGTATGCTACGGATGGGATATAAGCCTCCGCTGATAAAATTGACTAATTTCCAAAACAGCGGGATCCCACACCCATGGAGGTCACTGTTCGGCATCATCAACAAATGCCTCTCCCCAAAGCACTCCGGGTTCGACAAGGCGAAGGGGAACATCCTACGCATCTTCCACGGAGTTGTTTTCTCGAAAAAATACGACGTGACCCTGCTAATATGGAACGACTTAGCGGACCAAATACGTCAGAGAGAGTCTGGAGCTGGAAGAGACTCTATGTTTGTTTGCAGATGACGATGACTTCTTGAAGAATCTTTTTCCCATCATTTTTTTCATAAGAACCATCTGCTTCTCAAAATCTCTGAATTCGGGGTCAGAGTCTGATCCAGAGTCTTCACTTTCTGACGGACTGGGAGGCTTCACTTGAGCGTGTTGTCTGCTACTAAGGTGAGTGGGTCTATCATTGCCTTGCTCCGTTGTTCACCAACTTCTTCGTTGATATCGTCGGCGTGTTGCTCGAGACTCTCATAGATGCTGTGTATATCGATCTCATCGAGGTCCTTTTTCTGCCTGAAGTTGGTGGCAATTTTCTTCTATTCTGGCAGAAGTGAAGTGAGGAATTTGACATTCAGCTCCATGGTTGTCCTGGTGACATTGATCCTCCTCATCTCGTTCACTTGGATCATGAACCTTCGATAAGTTTCTCCAATTTGTTCTCCGGGCCTAGCCTTGAAGGAGTCATAAGCAGCGAGGGTGTTGGCTTTCTCGCTCTCAGTCCGACCTCTGTTCCCTGCATCATTTTCGTGACTTCATCCCACATCTCTTTAGTAGTCTGGAAGCTATCGACTTGGATGAAGATGTCATTTGGCATGTCTTGCAAAAGGTAGGTCATTGCAAGGAGGTTCCCTCTGGCTTGTTTCTTTTCAACATCGTTATACTCAGCAGGTGTATTGAGTACTCTTGTTGGGAGAACCACGGGAGTTTCATGTGCATCGCTAGGGATGGTGGTCCAAAAACGAGCGGGTCCTTCTTCTAGTGAGCGGATAGTGTCGTCTCCACTATCTTTCATTTCGATAAAGTTCAGGAACTTGTTCCTCCAGACGGTGAATTCGCCCCGTCTTAATACCGATGGATGCGCGTCACTTCCCATGGCTAGACTGTTCATTGTTCGTTTTGGGTGTTTGCATCTTTACGTGAGTGATTGGATTGTGTATGTAGATAAATTCGGGTGAGATTTTGGATTTTTGAAGTTGTTTATCGAAAATGTAGTTGCAAAGATGTGGTTTTGAAAAAATTTTGTGCGAAAATCGAGTTGCGAAAATTAGTTTTCGAAAATTTTCAAGTTTTGAAAATCAAGATTTTCGAAGGGAGTTTGAGAAAATTTGGAAGTAATTTTCGAAGTGATTTTCGATATGGTTTCGAAAATGTTCGTTGCGAGAATTATTTTCGAAGGTTAATATTCGAAAATAGTGGATGCGAAAATAATTTTCGAAATAGAGAATTTTCGAATAAGGTATAGTTTTAAAAATAATTTTCGAATGATGTATAGTTTCGAAAATAATTTTAGAATGAAATTTGCAAAGGTGATTTTCGAACCGATTTTCGAAACAAATTTTCGAGAATTCCAAAATGAGTTTCGAAAACTTATAAAACCCAGATTTTGCTAGTAATTCAC
This sequence comes from Linderniella brevidens, assembly GCA_004919715.1. Lineage (NCBI taxonomy): Eukaryota > Viridiplantae > Streptophyta > Magnoliopsida > Lamiales > Linderniaceae > Linderniella > Linderniella brevidens. The sequence continues at coordinate 14,501,419 of SWDC01000148.1, forward strand.
TAAAACTTGATGAAAAATTCTGGGTTCTTTAACAAAAACTATCGAAAATGTCCTATAACACTAGACGAGTTTAAAACTAAGCAAAATAAGCACGATTTCACTCGAAAATGTTGAAGAACAATATCGTATTGTGAACCACAAAGAAAAACTTGCAAAAATGAAAAACAACCTTAAAAATCCAAAATCCTAAATCCAATCGATCACGTCTCGGCTCTGATACCAATTGTAGGTTACCATACACCTTAACGATCAACAATGGGGGAATCAAATAGTGATTTACGTGGGTTTACCTTGAGTGCGTGTTTAGTGCGTGATCTTTAATGAGAGAGAGAGAGACGCCGCAGAAATCAAGGTAATCTGTATTTTTTATTCACATTAATTAAAGTGTAGGGTTTAGGTATTTATACCTTTGAATAGGTATAAACCCTTGGGCCCCTACTTGGCCTATTACACCACTAATAACTCACTAGAGCCACATCTCGGACTCTAATTCACTTAATATAGAAAATACAAGATTTAGACTTAATAAATAAATTGGAAACTTTAATATATCTAACACCTAATAAGTTGTATGAAATATATTGTGTATATTGTACCACTTGAGAAGCATCTGACTGCAACTTATGTGGACATATATTGTACCACATTAATATAGTTTGTTATAGCAAGATATGTTCTGAAACCGTACCAAGTTTATTACAGCTTTCTATCCGTGTCAGAACTTTCTCTACCTGTCACAACTTTTTGTTCGCGTCAGAATTTGCCCAAATACCGTTAAAAATGTCAGACATAGATAATGCTAACCTTTTTTATATTTTTGATCACTTTTTTCTTACAGCTATTAATATAGCGTACCACTTTAATGCCTTTTGCATACCATTTAGTCGGTTTACTGTACCTTGTAACACAAAAATTACCTTACCTTATTAAAAACTATCAACGTACCCAACATTTCAGAGTTAACAACGAACATTTTAGCCACAATACTATCTATTGTCAAATACATCCAACATTACAACAACGCCAACAATATATTCGCAATCAACCACAAACGAATCAACTTATATTCAACATATGGCCCAAAAAAGTAGACCAAATATATATGCAACATATGGACAAAATAATTAAACGATCAACTAAACGCATATTCTTAATATGGCGAAAAATGCAATGTAGATACGACTCCTTTACACCTATGACAATTGTGCATGTATTTATAAATATTTTGCACTTGTTGGATCTTTTGTCAACTTGAGAAGGAATAGTTTCATCTTTCGACGACGAGAAGATCATGCACGTCTGTGTCCTAAATGATCTTCCGTCAACGGTTGGCATTCATACATGTCTCATACACCAAGCATACTCTTTAATAATTTATGTAGACTACGAGAATATAAAAGTGACATGAAACGTAGTGTAATTACAATCAGACGTAATACAAAAAAGAATAGACTCATGGTACCATGATCATACATATATAACACCAACTTGTACTATCCCGTCATACCATTATAATGCACATGCGGTACTAAAAGATGCATATCGCGTACTAAAACCAATACCTGAAGTGTCCAAAAATATACAAATTTACAAATCAAATTGATACCAAAAAAGGACACTCAAAAAGTACTCAACTTAAACTTCCAAGAGCCCTAACCAAGTATAACTCCTAAAAAAAACTCCAAACTAAACCTAAAAATATGTTGGTCCGTTTTTCTACCAAACAAGGATCAAAAGATAGCATTAAAGCTTAGTAATCGACGAACACCTTATAGTGTGTGTTTGTGCGTGTTTCCTAATTTGGAAAGTTCAAGGTGGCTTGTAAATAAATTCTTTTGATCAAAACCCTAAAAGGGTAAAGGAGACCTTATATACCACATGAGTTGGTATATTAACGCATACGACCTAATTTATATAATATTTACGTCGCAAAACCAACTACATACTAAGTAATTACAAAAGTAGACACGAGACATAATATTTATAGACACTACAAAATATTCCTAATAATCTCCCCATTAGTGTCCTTTTCGCTTTGACGTCTTCTTTGCCTTCTTGGGTCTCACCAGCTCGTAGATGGATCTTCCAAGTCCTAGTTTGTGCTCATGTGATCGTATCCATCTACGGTATGAAAGTCGTTCAGAGATAATGTCGATCATTTTCTGAAACTTGTCCTGAACCTCATTCTCCTCGAACATCAGCTCCTCCATAATCTTTATCATCTTATTTATTATAATCAGGAGAGTTCCATCGCAGAACTTGGAGATCTCCGATGTCTTCATAAGCCTTATCTCGCCCTTGTAGTTGATGTAGACCAAGGAGGGATCTTCTCTATCGAAGATATGACCTCCACCGTAGCTTTCAGCTTCAGGGCGATTAAAAGTAGGCTTTGTGAGGTTCACCTTCTTCAAGTTGCTCTCCAGCGCCATCTGAAGGTCGTGAGCTATGGTATACTTGACCTGGCACAACATAAACCTCTTTAAGGTTAGGTAGCCCAACTTGACTTCAGGATTTTGAAGAGTTCCTAGCATCCTATAGCTTCTGACCATATGGTAGATGTCTTCTGCTCTGATGTAGGAGAGGTCTTCTTCGGTCAATTATTCGGTTGTCCCGTCCTCCCGTTGAACCACGTAGATTGGGAAGAAGATTGAGCAGAACTGGGACATCTTCACCCCTATTACGGCTGAAATCCTTGACCTCTTCTTCTCATCTCTTCGAAGAGCCTTAACGTCATTTTCCGTCGAACATAAGTTGTCGACGGAGGCTAAACTGATACAGACTGGCTCTATGCTCCGAGAGATGAGTCATGCCTCGCAGCTCCAACTCGTTGAGCTTCTTGAGTCGGTCCTCTTTCCTCTATATTATTTTTCGAATCTCTTCTTGGTACGGCGCCAAGCTTTTGGCGCTTTTCCAAGGTAGGTTCAGCTTCTCTCCAATGTTGGACATCAATGACAAGTCGTCCTCGTATGTGACTCTGTGTTGGAGGAGCTCGGGAAAATCTGGGATGTCTGCTTTGTAGTCTTTGCCTTTCTCGAGTTCCTCTCTTCGATCCAAATTAGGTCGATGGCTGCCTTCTTCAAGAAGAATCTTCAGTCTTCCATCAATTCATTGGCTAATTCAGGAGTCACCGGTTGAGTCGTCCACTCTTCGTTGAATATGTATCTCTCCACCTTGTCGTGTGTGTTGTAGAGCTCTTCGACGGTCACAAGTTTCTTGTCGGTAGTCAGAGAGGAAACTGGTGAGGTAGACGTTGGAGGAGGTATTAGGGGGTCTTTATGGATAACAGGTTGAGGTGAGGGGAGGCTTATAGTGGCTGGTGATTGGCTGGTGGTGTGGGCTACAACGACAGCTTCTTTTTGGGATGAAGAAGCCTCTGGTTGTGTGGTTTTGGTGGTGGTGGTGGTGGTTTGGGTAGTTTGGGAGGTGGTGGATGGTTTGATCTGCCACGTCTGGGGTTCAGAGCTTGTTCTCTGTCTCTTCTCCCCCTCCGGACGACCCTCATCATCTATGTCGTCACGTGATGTCACTCCTAGCTTGATGTCTTGCTCCCTATCGTTTAGAGAGAGGGCGGATTGTACCCACGCAAGGAGGATATCATGTAGTTCTTCAATGGGTACGTCCCACGGTCCTGGTTCAGAGATGTGTGTTGACATAGCGGATGGAGGAGATGCAGCAGGTTTGATTTTCGTAGCAGGGGCCTTGCCTTTGTCTCGAGTTGATGTTTCGACGGCTGAGTAGACCTTCGTCATTATGGAGTCCTCGAGCTTCTTGGCGAATTCCGTGAGTTTGGCCTCTTTCACGTACGGGGAAAATAACGGGACAGAGCCACTATGGCGTTCCTTCGTCGCGATGTCAGTGGAGGGACCTGACATGCCGCTTGTTTGCACAGGAATTGAGAAACCGGGGCAACTTAGGCTCACCGTTGGCATCGAAACTGAGACAGACTCAGTTCGATGGCCCAATGCAACAGCTGCAGAGATGTTGGCTACTGTCAGACTTCCGCTCAGTCCCTGGATGGTTTCCAACCAGGAGACATAGAAGAGCGTTCTGTCCAAGTAACTAAGACTTGAAGGTGCAAACAAGTATGTTTGTGTCCTAGGAAATGTGAAAATATTGGAGGGTGAGGACACTAGACTCGTAATCGAGGAGGGTGTAGTCTAAGGCGGAGGACTGCTGATTTCAACATCGATTGCCTCCGAGCGAGGCAATGATGGCATTTGTAGCTCCTCCTATTTTTTGAAACAACTATCTGTTAGGAGATAGTTGAGTGGCTAAGTAAGGATGATTCCGCAGTTGGACCCCATGGTGCGATTTCTACTCGGGAGACGACAGTGTCGTCTCCTGTATCTATGGGTTCGGTCCGGGCTATTAGTGGACTGAAGGGCAGAGGATTACGGTCGTTTCTTTGATTTGTACTCCGTTCCTGTTCGCGTCTTACGGCATCCCCTTTTGATTTCTTCTTTTGTTTGCGAGTGGGGGATGTTGCGCGTCCTAGATCTAAACTTGGGTCGTTGGGTAGGCTTGTTCCCGGGATAGGTCCAACTGGGATTTGTTGGACCATAGGAACCTCCTGGAGCTCGTTGTCCTGGAGATAATCTCGGACAATCGGGTTGGTTGGGTTGGCAAGCCTTAAAAGATCTTCTGGTATTGACATCACCTCCCGATTAAATTTGTTCTTTGATGAGTGGAGAGAGCCGAGCTTTGGTTGTTGGTATCCTTCGAAGGGATCTCGGCTCTCGATGTCCAGGACGTTGTCCATGAAATGCTTGACGAAGAAAGGCATCCACCTCAGGTAGGGTATGACTTTCTTTGAAGTTGAGGGGAGGTCTTGTCTTCGTAGTTTGTCGAGCATGTCCGACCAGATGAGTTAAACGACATCGTACTTTTTGTTAAATACGATGTCGTGGAAGATGAGGATGATGTTTCTGTCGCATTGTTCGGGCCCGCTGTGTTTGGGGGATAGGCATTTATTTATTATGAGGAAAAGGGTCCGCCAAGGTTGAGGAATATCCTTGGCGGTGAAGTTAGGGAGGTGTATGGAATTTTGGGCATCGGGTTTGTAGCCCATGAAGAGGAAGTCATTTTGAAGTTTCTCTTCAGTGGGGTCTGGTTCGTAGTTAAGGGGTGATGGTAGGGGGAAAAGGGAGCGTAATATGGATTGGTTGAGGACGACGGGTGTTTGGTCGATGTAGGCGGTGAGGGTGTTAGGGTTTGGCTTTGTAGTGGGATTAATATGAGTTGCCCAGAATTATTGGACATATACTTTTGGGACTCACTCAGATATAATGAGGGCGGTGTATAGTGGGTGTTTGCGTAGAATTTGTAGTATGATGGGATCTTGGCATATGGCTTTCTCGAAATCGAGTTCGAGGTTGTTCAGGATTCTTTGTGGCCAACTTTTTAGAGGAAAGATTTCTTCGATCGTAACACATCATCTTTGTTCTGAAAAAAAGGATAAATAGTTAGTTAGTGTATATAACATATAATTGTATAAATTTGTCCCGATATAAATTCTAAATCGGAAGGTTTCCGGGACAGAAAATTTTGAACCCTTAGAATAATTCATCCCGATATAATTGGGACTTGAAAAATTTCAAAGTGAAGACAAGTTCAAATTTTCGGGTAAGAAACTCATTCGGCGACTTTCGAAATTTTCGTGTAATTCAATTCGAATCCGAGTGATGATTTTCGGGTAATAAAAAGTCCGAATTTCGTTTAAAACACGTTGTGAGAACCGTGTAACCATATGTAAAAATCGGATATTAGAAGGCCTTCGCCAATTTTAATTAAAATTAGGGTGAAGTTTAGTTTTCGGTCAACACGTAATATGTATAAAAAGTCATTGGCCGGGTTTGATATAAAATTCAGGTATTGAAAGTCTGATCGATTTTTCGGGCAAAATATTAATGTTTGCTACAGTCAAAATTCGCCGATTTTAAGGAATTCGGGTAGTAAAAATTCGGGTGGACACAGAGTGTGTGTATAGTAGATTTTTTGGGAAGAAATTCAAATTTCATCCAAAAAATCGCCTGAAAGGTAAAACACTAATTTCCGTAAAGTTGATAAATCAGTAAAAAAAACTGGTTAAAACACGCAAATTTGAAGTCATCCTTACCGTTTCAGGTTGAATTGGTGCTGAAGTGGAAGAAAAATATGGATTAATGACGGAAACTGAAAAATTTTCTGGAAGATCGAGAGGTTTGGAGTAATTTTTCGGGTGAGCTTTGAATAGTAAAAGATGAAATAAGGATTTTCGGATAACTCAGTAAATAAAGAGATTATTGTTGAGTTTTCGAGTGAAATGAATTTTTTGGGTTGGTCAAATTTCCCATTTTTAATATGAAATAATGATTAAACATGCCGAAAATTAACATTTACCTGAAATTTTGAAATTTAAATAATTTTTACCGAAAATGATAATTCAATCAATTTTCAAAGGTAAAGATCTGATAAAATTTTGCTTGATAAAATTATAGAGTATTTCAAACTCCCCCTCGACTTGCGCACACAAAAACGACATAGAAAATAAGAAACAAATATGTAATATATATATTCACAATCTAAGGTTCATGGAGGCACCATTGATCATGTCTTGAGGTTCACATGCCTAACTTAGATACGAGGAATTTGAATCGTTTTCCATCCAATGCATTGGTGAATAGGTCGGCAAGTTGAAGCTCGGTGTTAACAAAATGCATTTCGATGGCGCCTTGATGTTCCTTAATAAAGTGATATCTAATGTCTATGTGTTTTGTGCATGAATGATGCACAGGATTACAAGTTATTGCTATTGCACTCGTAGAGTCGCTAAATATTGGATGCTATTAAGTAAAAGATTAAAATCTCGTAGTAAGGTCCTCATCCACAAAATCTGCGAACAATAACTCCCAGCGGCGTCATATTATGCCTCCGCTGTTGAGGTTGAGACCCAGTTTTGTTTCCTAGAGGACCATCTACGAGTTTACCCCCTAGAAATTGAGCGGCTAAGGATGTGCTTTTTCTGTCCAGTTGCATCCCACGTAATCTGCATCCGTGTGTCTAACGAGTCTGAAGTCTGAATCCATAGGGTACCATGGACCAAGATTTGGAGTTGCCCTTGAGGTATTTGAAGATCCTCTTTACGGCTAGCATATGAGATTCTTTCGGATTCGCTTGAAAGCGGGCACAAAGATATATTGCGAACATGATGTCTGTCGACTTGACGTGAGATAGAGCAATGACCCTATCATGCCTCAATAAGTGGTTTGGTTGACGGATTTTCCCGAGGTATCCGCATCGAGCTTGCATGAAGGAGACATCGGTGTCTTGGCAGGAGTGGCGTTGTCCAATTTGTACTTCTTCAGGATGTCGTGAAGCTGTTTGACTTGAAGACCTAAGAAGAAGCTTAGCTCTCCCATCATACTCATTTCAAATTTCATCTTCATCATGTCTTCGAAACTCCTGCAGAGTCTTGCGTCCGTCGAGCCAAAGATGATATCGTCAACATATATTTGCGCGAGCATTATATCGGATCCGCTTCTTTTGGTGAAGAGAGTCTTGTCAATCTTCCCTATCCGGATGAGATGAAAAAATCCGAGAGGACTTCATACCATGCTCGGGGAGCTTGTTTGAGTCCGTAGAAAGATTTGTCCAGCCGGTACACGTAGTCGGGATTTTCTTCGCTCACAAAGCCTTCAGGCTGAGAGACGAAGACTTCTTCCTTTAATACTCCGTTAAGGAAGGCAATCTTGACGTCCATCTGGTATACCGTGAAGTTTCTAGCAAAAGCTAGGAAGATTCTAATCGCTCCAATTCTGGCAACAGGTGCATAGGTCTCGTCGTAGTCGATTCCTTCCTGTTGATTGTATCCTTTTGCTACTAGCCTAGCTTTATTTCTGATCACGACCCCTTGTTTGTCTTTCTTGTTTTTGAAGATCCACTTAGTGCCAATTATGGTTTTTCCTTGCGGTCTAGGTACTAGTTTCCAGACGTTCAGTCTCTCAAACTGGCTAATTTCTTCCTGCATAGCAATGATCCAGTTTGGATCGATAAGAGCGTCGGCTATTTTCATCGGTTACTTTTGACTGAGGAAACAGGAGTAGAGACTTTCATTGATCGTTGACGTGCGAGTTGTAACACAACTAGAGGGATTCCCAATTATTTGTGAGTTTGGATTAACGCGGGTCTACTTTCTTTCATGTGTGTGGGAAGGTTCAGTGTTATCATTTTCCACGTGAACTCCCTAAGTTGGGATGATCTGTTATTCCGTTGGCTCATTAGGTTGGGAATCTGACTCTGCTGAAGATGCTTCTAGTGCAGAGTCAGTGGTTTGAGTGGTCCCATCTTCTGAGCTAGCAATGACCTTTGATTTTGTTGGAGGTACGTTATCTTCGCCAATGTGGAAATCATCTTAGGAGGCGAAAGGTCATGCTCAGGGCTGCGGAAGGGATAGAGACGGTGGGTGGCGGTGGTCTTGGATAGATATGCTCGCATAGCAGATCAAGATCCACATCGCTTGGAGTAGAAATATTTGAAGGTGTGCCCATCGTGGAGGTGCTTGGTTGATCTTTCGTCAACTCTCGTAGAAGTCCGGGTTCTGGATTGACTTGTGCAGAAGCCACTTGGTGTACTTTATCGAATGTAACGTTGATGCTTTCCATGACAGACATTCTCTCCTTTAGGTATACTCGATAGGCTTTAAAGTTTGTCGAGTATCCTACAAGTACGCATTCGAAGGCCTTGAGATCAAGTTTGCCCCGATCTTCGTAATCGTTGGCAATATAAAACTTGCATCCGAAGACCCTGAGAAAAGAGACATCTGGCACTCTTCGTTTGATCATCTCATATGGAGTTCTCATAAATCTTCTGTGAAGAGAGGCAAGATTCTGAGTGAAGCACGTTGTATTTAGTGCTTCACCCCATAGAAAGTGTTGCAATCTAGAATGAATCAGGAGAGTCATGTTTGCTTCAACTAGGGTCTTGTTCTTACGTTCAACAACTCCATTCTGTTTGGGTGTCTTTGCAGCAGAGAACTGTTGGGTAATGCCAAGTGATCCCTATAAGTCACTGAGCTTTCTGTTCCTGAATTCAGTCTCATTGTCAGTTCTGATTATTTGGACGCTTAGTTTGATAAAGAGTTTGTGTTGTCTTCACAAATTCGATGATGAGATCCGGTGTTTCGTCTTTTATTCGGAGAACGCGAAGCACGAGAAATCGTCCACAATTACTAACATGTATCTTCGCCCATTGATGGTCTGAGTGCGCATGGGTCCACACAGATCCATGTGAATGAGCTCTAGAGGTTTGGAGGTTGATGTCGTGTGTTTGGTGTTGTGAGACGTTTTCCTCATTTTCCCCATTTCGCACGCCAAGCAAAGATGCTCTTTGTGGTAGCTAAACGAGGGAAGCCCTTTGACCAAGTTATTCGTTCGGAGCTTGTTTAGATCCTTGAAATTGATATGTGGGAGACGTTGTGCCAAAGGTCGTTCTGATGTAGGGAGGCTCGAGAGATGAGGCACGTTCGTCCTTCTATGGCCAGTGAGTAGCTCCGCCCCTTTTTCATTGATGACGCTACACTTGTTGGATTCAAAGAGAACCTTAAAGCCTTTGTCACAGAAGCGCTCGATGCTGAATATGTTGTAGCTTAAGCCTTCGATGTAAGAAACTCCTTTGATGGTGAGTTTGTCATGGATGAGGTCGCATGTTCCTAACATAGGAGCAGAGTCACCATTCTCGAAGTAGACCTTTTCGAGATATCCTTCGGAAAAGATGCTCAACAACCCTTTGTTTTCCGTCATGTGTGAGGAGCAACCTGAGTCTAAGTACCACACATGACGAACCTGCAAAACAAGTTAGGCAAGCCTAGGTACCCATATGAGAATGGGTCATTTTTTAGTTGCAGGTGAGGGATTCACCCTTCTTGTTGATTTATTGAGTTCTAAGTCAGCTTGTTTAATAATTGACTTAGGAACTCATACTTGATTATAGCCTATTGGGTGTAGTAGGGATTTTGGAATCCATATTTGTCTGTGATTTAACAGTTTATTACGCTTGTCTTTGTCCTGATTTTCGAGTGAGGTGTATCTCTTTCTCTTTGTTTTGTGAGATTGCTTGTATTGCATTGGAGATACACCATCAGGAGGAGGGGAAGAGAAATGTTTTCTTCTTTGCAAATTGGAAACATTTTTTCGGAGACTATTGTTATGAGAACGTGGAAGTACATCATAATTGTCATAACAATGCTTAATAGAAAATAATGAAACATTGTTTGCGATATTACACGACGAGTTTTTTTGAAAAGGTAAAGCTATAAAAAACAGGAGTAATAAGAGTTGAAGGTAGCTTCTTCTTCTTATTAAAGAGAGTTGTCTCCTTTACTCGACCCGACCTAATTCTCTTCGTCTCTTTAGGCCTTAGTCTTTGATCTAAAGGCATATGCAAAATAGAGTTAGTATGAGACAAAGAAGTTTTCTTATCTGTTTTCTTGCATTTACATGTAAGTGTTTCGGAAACTGAATAAGAGGTCGAAGGTTTGTATATATCAGGAAAGTTTTGAAGAGTATAGATTTTGCTTAAAAGAACAGATCTTTCTTCCAACGAGACTTTCCTTTCAGATTCCAGAGACGCTGTTAGATCACATATTTTGCGAATTATCTCTAGAATATAAATAGAAGATGGGTTTGGCCTTTCCGAAAGTCCTTTCCTGATTTTCGGGTCAAAAAAGTGAAATAAAGTCCGTAGTTAGCGGAGTGTTTCTAGTTTTACAGCTATCGTTGAGCTCCGCATACCTAAATGCAATTTGGGCCCAAGTTTTGTTTCTTCGTTTTTGTTCTTCTGATTCGATCACCTCTGACGATTCCTCAAAAGGCATAAGCTTTTCCAGGCTTAAGCCAAAGTGTTTAATATCGTACAGAGAAATAGCTTCATCTTTCTGAGGGTTCGTTTTACTTTGGAACCCCAAACCTTCACGATGATTGTAGAATTCTACATCCTTTGGTTGGTTGAGAAAGATGGTTTGATCGGTTTGACCTCTTTTTGGAAGAAGGTCCTCCAACTGTTTGGCCTTCTTATATAGTCTAATACGTTCTTGAGTGATCAATTCATATTGAGAGGATATGTTTACACGTTCTTTCTTGCTTTCCTTTACGTTTTTATTAATATCGCTAACCTCTCGTTCGCTATTCTCTACCTTTTTAGCTATGTTTTTCGTTTTTGATTCTGAAAAGGCTAATGGTTCCTTACGAATAGCTATCTCTTCTTACTGTTGGTTTAACAAGGCGTAATTATTGTCAAATTTTCTTTTAAGTTCTGTGTAACTACGTTCCACGGACAACTTCTGTATTTTTTGTTTTAATTCAATGAAATCCTTGGGGGATGGAATGTATACCTCAACGTCGGATGTGGTACGATCGGCTATCCGAGCCGGAGCCCATCTCTTCTTCCTCGGAGTCATACCATTTTCTCTTGACATAAAAGTTGTCTCCTTCCTCTCTTCGTCCGACGTGTCCTCAAGCCACTCCTCTTCTTCCGCCACCAGAACAATTCCCGCATCTTTACGCTGGGAAAGCTGAAACTTCTTGTAATACTCGGTGTCCTTTGTTTTAGGTCTATAGCAATCCTTTGCAAAGTGACATGGTTTTCCGAATTTGAAGCATTTCCTTGGAGCTTCAGATTCTTTGTCCTCGGTTTCCTCGGGAGTGATGGCCTTTTGCTTACCGCTCGATGTTCTCTACCTGTTGTAGGAAGATGATGATTTCTTGGAGAATTTCTTGTTCATCATCTTAGAGAGCATGACCACTTGCTTCTTGAAGTCATTGAATTCTTCGTCTGATTCGGAATTCGAGTCAGCATTGTCTGACGAGTCTGATAGGATGATGACTTGTTGGTAGACTTGTTGGTGGACTTGTCGGTCACAAGAGCAATGGGTTCCACAGAAGTATTGGATTTCCTTCGTTCCTGATTTCTCTGGTGTAATCGCTGTATTGAGAAAGATTATCATGTAGGGCATGAATATCCATGGTGTCCAGGTCTTTGTTTTGTTGTTTGATCAAAACAGCAATCCTGTCCCACTCGGGTTGGAGTGTGGAGAGAAATTTAATGTTGTGCTCAAAATTTGACCGTAGGATGTTGATCTTTCTCATCTCATTGATGATCGTCAAGAACCGAAGGTATGTGTCTCGAAGATCTTCTCCTTCCTTAGCTCTTGGACAAGGTGCTTACGTCTGTCCCGACCATCATCTTTGAAACTTCATCCCAAATTTCTTTGGCAGTGGACATGATATCCACTTGAATGTATACGTCGTTGGGAAGAGACTGGAGAACGTAATTTCTAGCAACCTTGTCCCCTCTAGCCCGTGCTTTCTCTGCGTCTGAGTAACGGCTGAGATGCTTGAGCATTCTTCTTTCCAAGAGAGGAGGGACTGCATTAAGCTGAGCTTCAACGACAGTCCAAAATTGAGCGGGGCGTTCAAAGATAGACGAGAGCATATCATCGGCAAGGTCACCATCCTTGATTTCTATGAAATTGATCAAGCGATTCTTCCATATGTCATACTCGCCCCATCTTAGCATTGGGGGATGAGTGGCAGATCCATTGCAAAAGCGTCCATGTTGTTGTTTGGTAGTGATCGTAACGTGAATGAGATCTGTGAATGAAAGGTTAGTTTCGAACAATTATATTCTAATTATAGAAAAATTTGAGTATGAGATTTTGATCAAATTGGATAAGAATTTTTCAAACTCTTTAAATTGAAAAATTATTGTATTTTGGACTTAGAAATTTCTTAAAGGATTGTTAAATAATTCTCGGGCAATGAGTAATTTGAAATGTTTAGTCAACGAGAATTGTGAATTTTGTGTGATGACTTTCGGGCAACACTTGACTCGAAATTCGTTTAACACACTTTCAAAATCGGATGAGTATCAAATTCGAGTTCTATGTGCACTGTCGGGAAAATCTGTCCGAGAATTGATAATTTTCGGATGATATTTTGGTAATGAGCAAAAATTCGCGTATCTAAGGCAAACTTTAAATCTCGGGTAAGGTTGTTTGATTTTGAAAATCGGGTTTTCGTAGCCGAAATTTGAACATCGAGTATTTCTGGCCGAAAGTTAAAAATCGAGTAATCCTAACCGAATATCTAAATATCGGGTATTCTTAGCCGAGTTTCGAAAAATCGGGTAATCCTATTCGAATTTTGAAATTCGAGTACACCTAATCGAATATGGAATTTTGCCGAAAAATTGTGAAACTCAGGCGAATTGCAGGTCCAAGTTGCCCGAAAATTAACCAAGTCACACAGATTTTTGACGTGTTGAATAATTTTCGGGGAGATGAGCCGAATTTCTGGGCATTGTTACACTCTTCTACCCAAAAATCAAAACTGTGATAGAAAAAACGAGTTCCATACTCAGTTTTGGCTCAAAATTTACTCAAACTTGACTGAAATCGATGCAAAAGAGTTAAGAATCACTTATAAACTAGATCAAATCGTTTTGATCGATCACGGTTTTCTCTGATACCACTTGTTGGTTCGTTTTTCTACCAAATAAGGATCAAAATATAGCATTAAAACTTAGAAATCGAAGAACACCTTGTAGTATGTGTTTGCGCGTGTTTTCTAATTTGGAAAGTTCAAGGTGGCTTGTAAATAAATTCTTTTAATCAAAAACGTAAAAGGGTAAAGGAGGCCTTATATACCACATGAGTTGGTATATTAAGGCCTATGACCTAATTTATATAATATTTACCTAGCGGCCCCAAAACCAACTGCATACTAACTAATTACAAAAATTGACCCGAGACATAATATCTAAGGGCACTACGAAATATTCCTAACAAAATCCACGAATTAATATAACTCCTGGGAATAAACATATGTAAGCCTTAGTCAAACATAATAATCAAAATGGAGACTCTAAAAACTTTAATCGAACAATTATCAAATCGACAATACATAATTACAATAAATAAAACAAAGTGACGGAAAAATAAAAATTCCGAAACATACTTGAATTGAATATTTTAAAGACATGGCGACCACAATGACTCTTTGGACGTTTTTTCGTGGGAATGATTTGTTGTGGGTGTTCGATTTGAGGTTCAATTGAGAGTGAGATTTCGATATGGGATGTGTGTTGTAAAGCTTTTGAATTCGATTGTATGATTTTTTTTGTTTTTAATTAAAACATTGGTAAAATCGTAATATTGTAAGTTTTGAGGGGTATTTTCGTGCAATTGGTCCTTAAGTGTATGAAATGTTTCCACTTGGTCCGGTCCTTAAACGAAATATTTTCTGACACGGGGAGTTATCATACAACAAATAAGAAAAATCAAATAACATATCCAATCGACGAGAGACACAAACTCATATCAGATTTCATCGTACAAACCAGTGAGAATTGTCTCAAATTGAATGCACAATCTGAATGTCCACGAAAAATCTCCACCTCCAAGAAGCAATTAACGATCACTTCTCTCGTCATGTTCCGATATTTTTCGATTTCGTTTCAAAATGCATATCACCATTGGACGCGACGATTAATAAAAGCGTGAACGTTACGTCCACATCAGTTCTGCCAAACGCAAATTGCAGTTGACAAAAAAAGCGTGAATGAAGTGTCACGATCGTCGCGACCAACGCACGCGACGTCGCCTTTAAGAAACACGACGATCGACCCAATATCGATTTTGGCCCATTTACAGCGCTTTGTTACGGCCAAGATGAAATCGCGCCCAATAGACGCGACGTCGCGGGTAGTACCCGCAAATGTCTCTATTTTGATAATAGGTGCGAAAATAGCCATATTTTATAAATTGTTATTTTTATTTATTTTGTTAAAAAAAGCCCTAAAATAATTATAACAAAAGATGATCGTTATCTGTCAGATTTACCAGTACACTTTTTTTAATTAAGGACCATTTCTTCTGAAAACACATTTTTACACATCACTTTATGATTTTATTTAATTTTTACGTTTTAATCAAATGAAAATAAAACATAAATCAAAAGAAAAAAATGAGAGAACAGAGAGAAAAGGAGGAGGAAGAAAAAAGAGGGAGAAGAACAAAGAACGAAGAAGAAAAGACAACGAATATGGCTCGATTCGACACAGTGGACCCTTCACGCCACATCGTCTTAACACTTCCCAACGACCTCCGCGTCGCCATTCTCGACGCACCCTCCGCGATCAACGACAGAGCCACTACCGCCACAGCGGCGGCGATGTGGGTCCCGCGCGGCCGCGAATCCGACTGGATTTTCACCACATTCTCTGGTCACCTCCACCTCCTCCACTCATCGCAACAATGCCTCCCCATCTCCCGCCTGATTCTACTGTCAAATTCCTCAAATTACCCGTACGAGTCCAATCAAATTGACCATCTGCTGCAGGCCCTAGCCCCCAAATCGAGTTCCCCCGAAGTGCCTTTCGTGGTATACGAAGATGGTGTAGTTAGATGCTCGATCTTGGAGGTCTTTGAGGGGGCAATCGTTGGTGAGATGTTGGTGGAAGATGTTGAATTGGAGACCGGTTCTGGTAAAAGGGAGTTTAGGAGGAGGCTGAGGTTCAAGAGGATGCCCAATTTCGTTCAGTCCCAAATAAAGATTCGCCCCAAAAACGGATCCCACGAAGAAGGCTCTGTGAGTTTGGATGGCATGGAGTTTGAATTAGACCGTCCTGGTTTCGTTCAACCGTATCTGGAGCCAATGGTTGCTGGAATCTCGGTGATTTGTGGTTTCCTGGAGAGACGCGTTCAACCGAGGGCGTTGTGTTTGGGAGTTGGTGGAGGGGTTTTGTTGAAATTCTTGAGATTGCAATTGGATCTCGAGGTTTTGGGGGTGGAAGAAGATAGCACGGTTTTATATGCTGCAAGAAAGTATTTTGGATTGAAAGATGACCAAGAATTCGTGGTTGCGAATGCGATAAGTTACATTGAGAACGAAGAGGGGTCTTGGTTCGATATTGTTATGGTTGATTTGGATTCGAATGATGTGGTAAGTGGCATCTGTGCTCCACCTGTGGAGTTTGTAAAGAGATCGATTCTTTTAGCTTTGAGAAACCTACTTTCTGATGGCGGTGTAGTGGTTGTCAACGTGATTCCATCTAGTGAGGAGTTTTATGAGAGTTTGAAGAGTGAGTTTCACGAGGTTTTTGAGGAGGTTTATGAGGTTCACGTTGGGAATAATGAGAATTTTGTTGTTGTTGCCACCAAGTCGAAGACCGAGAATGATGCTTCCGGTATTTTTTTGAACAAGTTGACATCTGTTGTTTCGCGTTCTTTCATAGACTCCATAAGAAAAATTCCAAAGAGAGGTTGATGATGATTGATTATGAGAATCTAGCATTGTTCAGATATTTAATGTTTTATTTTATTTGCAACCTTTTAACTTATAATAGAATGAGGCATATCCGTGATTGTTATACGGAACTCAATTATGTTGATTGTGTGAGAGCAGAACTCAGATGGCCGAGATGAGCCTGTCCCAAGAACATGGTTTGGCTTCTCACGGTCGGTGTTGGTCTTGTTCATCAGTTACTGCAGCAATAGATACCAATAAAAACGTGGTGAAAAACTTAATATTAGGGGTATTTGTTTTGATGATCCACCGAGGTATTAACATGTTACCTATCAAAAAGTGTGGGTGGTGAGTTATCACCGGAAAGACGGATCATTTAGGTGATAGAAATGGATAATATTCCAAGCATTAGATTACCATAAGAAAACTGACATGATCACCAATTATCTTGACGATGTGATATTTTTAATTTTTTACCATTTATATTCTAATGTTCCTTCATTATATACCATTATTCTATTTTTAATTGCGTAAATAAAAATATAGTAAATGCTTAAACAAATATTACTAAACTGCCAAATTATATAAAAAAAAAAACTTATAAAAATGCTTAAAAAATGAAACTTGATATTGAACTTAAAAATGATTAATTAGATAATATGCTTATGCTCAGTTTGGTTATAAGCTTCAGTATAAATGGCCAACATAAAATAAGCCCATAATAATATATTCATGCTCTTCAAACTCAGTTTTATATTGTGCCGATTGTCTAATAGTGAGCTCGTCTATTAATATCGGGCCGGAATTAAAGAAACCAAACGCAATATTACCTATCATTATTTACATTATATGGCTTAACAGGGGACACCAAACGGGCCCTATTAATTGTTATGCAGAGTTAAATATGACATTTTCAGCATCACAATACACATCACGCTTATTAAACAAACACTATTTCAATATCAATTGTTATGCAAAATTGAACCACCTCAATAAAAATACAATAGTAACATAAGCTAAAAAATCATGTGATTTGAACTAATCACAAAAAACCTATGGTTTTAAAATAACATAAAACCATCTCGTGATTTAGTTAACTTTTCACATTCTTCCCATTTTCGGGGGGTACGGTGATATGTTTTCTAAACCATAAAGGGTATTATGATGATATGTATTCTAAACCATGAGGGAATATTGCGACGTTTACAAATCACAAGGTAGTTACATAATTTTCAGTTTAACCACAGGGTTATAGAGGAGTTTACACTAATAACATATCAACTTGATCCACGTTCTAGTCGTACTCACGTATGGTGATGTATCATATAATATATGGATTTTTCAAATAAATGCTCCCTTGAATGAGTTCTCGCCTCATAATCTTTTTTCGTGCGTAGTTCATAGATTGACTGCTATATAAAGAATTTAATCTAAACATTTTTAGAAGGAATGTCCATCAACATCTCCATCATTTGGAACCAAATTAATATATCTTTTTAACTTTAATCTTTATTTATATCATATTTACTATTTTATACATATCGTATGCATGGATCGACGATAATATTCATAAATAAGTCAAGAATATTTGTGACTAATAAAAGAGAACGTGGTAGAGAAGGTTACATCAATTGTAATACTACATGAAAGAAATCAATTCATGTGGGAGGTTTCAATCGATGATAATGGCCCAGATGGTTTATCCTTTGAACGATTAACTAATACAAGTTGTTTATACGACCTCGAAACTCAATCATGCTTAATCTCTTGGAATAATTTTCAATATTTATCATAATTAGGAATGTCAACGGAACATATTCGCGGCGGGATATAGTCCCCCTCCAAGATTGTATTTTAAATATATTATTTACATTATAACACATAAATCGGATAAAATATTTAATTGGTATTTTAAACGTTATCTATATTATAATGGTATAAATTAGGTATGTTTGTAAATTACAACATGGGATCCCCGCAGGAATAGAAAGTCGGGGATTCTCTGCTCCGATCGGGCATGAATCAACGCCATGTTGACAACTCTAATCCTAATCAAACCAACTAATGAGCAAGAAGTACAATCGATGATGACGGTTTCATTATTTTATCCTAGATCATCAAATCAATTCAGATCAATACAAGGTACTCTTTTATCATTATATTTTGCAATTTGCATATGATTTCATCATCATTTAGTTTTCTCGAATGAATCCTAATGATTGTAATGTGTGCGAAAAAAGTCTACTCATCAATGATGCATTGAACTCAATCAGTTGTCTGGCCTGAAATCTTGTGGCGATCCACCCCAAACTTACCATAGTAAGATTGACAATCACCCTCAAAAGTTTGTGGAAGCTCAAGCAACTAGCCTTGCCATGTACTAATCGCACAGTGTATTCAAGTTCACGTACAATGCTCGACTAAAAGCAACGCATGCGGGAAGAATATGTTGGATTTGGGCTTATGGGCCCAAAATTGGGCATTAAACTCTAAAGCCAAATCTGATCAATTTTTAATTAAATCGGGATGTCATCGTCCATTGAAACATGAAATTGATGAAAGATTCAAAAACTACATTTCAAGTGGAATTTAACGAATATTGATTTGCTCAAAACCGATGTCGGGTGAATGAAAAATTAATTTTTTAAAGTTAACCAAGTAAATGTGTTTAAATGTCTAATAATGAAGGGAACTTTGTCCCACATTGGTTAGACACTAAAGGTATCACCTTATAAAAGATTACCTTGTGTAGGTATTTCAAATGGGTTTGCCTAAAGGGTGGACTCAAGTGGAATCCTTCCAACATGTCAAATAACTTGATGAATTCCAAAGAATCTTTGATCAGTTAGCTGGAAGTGGAATCACATTCAACAAAAACAAAGTGAATGAATTATAGCTTATTTATTGCCAGACTCATGACAGAAATTTAGTCACTTTCCAACTCAGCTCCAAACGGTGCTTGTACTATGGACTTGGTTAAAAGTAGCGTAATTAACAAAAAGATGAAATGAAAATCACAGGGTTTGATTGATAGTCTGGTATCCGAGTCACCTAAATAGTGAACGAAGCAAGAGAAAATGTTGGAAGTATGCCCGCATCAGGTGTTATTATTGATGGAGCACATTGAATGATTTTTTCCAAGTGTTTTAGAGAGAACAATAATTTAACGAGTCAGGAAATCATACGAAAGATGCTTATAAGATTGATAACGTAACCACAACAGAACAAAAATTCTCTATTGTGTGTGATAATCTAACTAGTAACCAAACTAGTTAGGTGATGAAAGTGGTGTAATGTTTCTTGCTACATCGTGACATGATCTCTTCAGTCATATACATATGGCGGCTTTGGAAGAGTTATAATGCGAGATAACGATATTTCTACAACAATCCTTATTAGCGATGTGAAAGTCCACATAAGTTTGATTTTCAATGGGAAGATCAACTGTGAAATTTTCGTAGCCTATTTGTTTTGGGGTGATTCTCCCATCACCTCTCAATCACTGTGTTTATTTAGCACGGGTGATGGGCCATCACTGTGATGGATGATCACCTAGGTGATTAAAAGTGGGTGATATTCAAACTTTTGAATCACCCCCAAAACCTAGGTGATCCACCATCAGCATGATGGGGAGATATTTCTAATTTTTTTTAGACAAAAGTGCCCATATATTTTAACATTTATTCCTTATATGCACTTATCCATGTTTTTAATTACCTATAACATACTGAAATCTTAAAAAATATATTTAATGCTTAAAAATGACAATAAAACGAAGAATTATATAAAATATTTATAATTAATGCTTGATTTAAAAATATGTTTAAAGCTTAAAAGAAATAAAAGAATTATATTTATAAATTATATAAAATACTTATTATTAATGCTTAAAAAAATAATACTTTATATTTAAACGTTAATCATCATCGTGTAAAATATCACCAGAATATGAACATATTAATCCACTTTACCTACATTCTATACATACTAGTTTGCTAAGCCAACATTGCACGAGGATCAAACATGGGCCAGGAATGACATGCGATCTTGACAACAACGGGAACTGTAGGGCTTTAATAGCCGTGACAAATTCACAGTCTCGTTAGTTATCGAGAAATATGGCCTATGTATATTTGGAGATGACATACTCGACTACTAGTAAGTGTACTAGGTCGTGCAAGTAGTATAAAACGGACGTAAGTCCGAGTATCGATCCACAATGACAGCTCGATTAAATTAAAATATTATTCTTAATCCTAATTTAGACTAAGAGCTTTTATATTTTTTAAGATTTGATAACAGAGATATAAAAAACAAATAATAAGTAAGCACAAATAAAATAAAAGATAGCAATGACAATTGACGACGAATGTGAGTAAAGCACGTATTCGGCTCGGATTAAGCATACATATTCATACAATCAACTTTATCTGTCAAATATGAATGTCGTTAAGGTAGAAATTCCTAATATACGTGCAATCCGTTACTCACGCATCTAGCAACACAGAGTAAACCAATCAACTATATTCTTATATGACTGTAGTTACTCCGCACGCATTTGGCTATATGAATTTCCCCGAGTTTAAACTCTTTCGGGGCCTAAGGTCTTAGAAACCACACACAGGAAATCGAATTTCATCTCTGGTCAGTTTTTCGTAGTGGTGTCCTATGTTTATTGTTCTAACCGATCGAATTACTTACTCGGTCTCATAAACCAATAAAAAATCAAGCATATGGTGACCAAGTATACACAAGCGTTAAACACAAACATAAAACATGTAACTAAACACAAACATATAACATGTAACTAAACACATGAATAAATAAAATACGAGTAACATTATTACGAAGTCATAATCCGACCTTAATCACAATATAATTAAGCTAGCATATTAAATAGCGATGCCAACGAATATTCAAAGATAAATATCATTTTAGACGCTAAATAAAAGTATAGATCGTCCCTTACGATACACGAGTTGGCACTCAGTCGCCTCGGTGTCTCCGTCGTGTGACCGAGGAAGAAGCGCCCTGGAGACCCTTGGTACCGCTCGTGGTTTTCTCTGCGCTTCTTGGTCGCGTGAGTGCTCGCCGTTTTGCTCTCAGCCGTGAGTGAGGGATGTACGTCTCTTTTGGCGTGGAGATGTGACGTGCGCGCTTGAGCTGCTTGCTTGAAGGAGGTGGGCGGGGAGGTGTTTGCTTCTGGGTCTGCTGGTGTGTGCTCTAATGGCTGCGGGTTTATGATGATGAGTGAGGTGCGTGCCTTCTATCACCGTCGAGGTGGCCTTAAGCGTAGTTCAGCGTGAGCAGCGAGCTTCGGGGCTTACCTCCTCACCCGTGTATGTTCGTGAATGTGGCTCTTGAGGGTCAGCCGAGAGCTCCGTGGGATGAGAAAGTCTATATGCGTCCGAGCTCTTTTCGGTTCTTCTCGTCACAAGGCTTTATAAAGAAGTAGCAAATCATGCGATCTCCGTGCACGCCAAGTTGGAACAAATCTGAATTTAATTGTTGACTTTTCCTTCCTTGAATTGAAACGCGCGCATGCCTTGCACCTCAGCGTGACTTGATGTGCATCTTACTCGGTCAATTTTAAATAGTAGCCTTCTGATTGCAGATTTTAAGTCACTAGTCATCACTTTTAAAGGTATTTTCATCAATAGTCTGGTTCAGAGACCATTATACAGCAGGGGACCCAGCAGGGGACCCATGCTGTAATACAGCATGGAACCCCTACATTAGAGCAGGGGACCCCTGCACCACAGCATGGTACCTGTGCTGCAGCACACTGGTCCCCTGCTGTAATGCAGGGGTACCGTACTGTAATGCAGGGGTCTCCTACTTATTACAGCGAGGGTCTCCTACTTATTACACCAAGTGTTCCCTACTTTATTACAGCAAGGGTTCCGTGGTCTAATGCAGGGGTTCCCTACTTATTACAACACGGGTCCCCTGTTGTTTTACAGCAAGGGTCTCCTGCTATAATGCAGGGGTCCCCTACTGTTTTACAGCAAGGGTCCCGTACTATAATGTAGGGGTCCCCTGCTTATTACAACAAGGGTCCCCTACTCTAATGCAGGGGTCCCATGCTTATTACAACACGGGTCCCTTGCTGTTTTACATCAAGTGTCCGCTACTCTATAGCACGGGTCCCTTCCTATATATGTGGAGCATTCGACCTCTATTATATAAAAATTTTGCAAATAGGATTTGAACTCAAGATATATTACACAGACGTCTGAGACACAACCACTGGACTACATCCCTCCCGCCCACCGTAACGCGAATTGCATTTAATACATTCGTTTTTATGTGGGTTCAATTAGTAAGTGTATAATTGAAATTTCTCCATATGAAAGCTATTTTGTTAAAGTTGACCCATTCAAAGGTCATTTACTTAAATAATCCATAGATAAGTAATCTCCTTTTATTTATTTTATGTCTTGCTTGCTGAGGTGTACATATATTAATAGATAGCTAGTTGATTGACTAATTAGTTAGTTGAGCTGGAATTACTTGTGTATATATCGATGTACCAGTCATATATTAATGATGAGAAAAATTACACACGATATTTTTCATCTCCTCGCTATAGTTTACTCTCAACATGCTATCAGAGCCTCCCATTGGAGATCTTGCTATCGAGAATATTGAATCGCATTAAGATAATTTCTTTTCATTAATTATCATGATTACAGTTCTGATTTCAATTTCAAAGTTGAGAATTAATATGACATAAGTTATGAAGCACATCGGGAAGATGAATCTAACAATTCAAACCCGCTGGATGAATTGCCCTAGTCTTCCTTCTCTGATCCTTTGTATTTGCATACATATGCTATTCCTAATCAGATTCTCGTATCGGGTGATCGGCGTGGATGCGAAAATTACAGAGGTTGGACCAAGGCAATGGTTCTGTTGTTGAAATTCAAAGGCAAGCTTGGGTTTATCAACGGTGTCAGAAACCTAAACTTTGAATTAGAATATTATGATAGTTGGGATAAATGTTGTTAGAAATCTTTCGTAGTGTCCTTTAATTCTTGTATGTCTTGGGTCTATTTTGTAATTAAGTAAATTATAGTGGTTTTGGGGCTCTACGAAAATATATGATAGTTTAGATCATGGGCCTTAATATACCAATACATGTGGAATATAAGGCCCCATTTACCCTTTTAGGGTTTTTATCAAAAGAAATCCAAAGGAAGCCACCTTGTACCTTCTCTAAAAGGAAACACACACTATCACACACTAAAAGATGTTCTTCAATCTTTATGCTTAAAAGCTATCTTTTGATCCTTGTTTGGTAAATATCGGACCAACAAGTGGTATCAGAGCCTAGCGTTGATCGATCACAATGATTTAATTCCAGTTTTGTTCGATTTCAATATGATTTAAAAGAGTTTTTGCATGAACTTCATTTTCGATTATTCTTGTTCGTTTGGATGTTTTTGAACTGTTTTTACTGTTTTTATCCCCTTAAGAGCTTGGTAAACTGTTTATCTCTTTTGCATCGATTTCAGTCAAGTTTGAGTAAGATTTGAGCCAAAATCGATTATGAAACTTGTCTTTTCTGCTACAGTGTTGATTGTCGGGTAGTAATGTAACAATGCCTAGAAATTCGGCTCATATGCTCGAAAATTCTTCAAAACGTCGAAAGTCAGTCTAATATAGTCAATTTTTGGGCAATTAAACTCTGAAATTCACCAGATTTTCAAAACTCTCGGCGAATTTCAAAATGTCCAGAAATTCCAGATTTTCAACTTTCGGCTAGGATTACCCGATTTTCAACTTTCGGTCAGGATTACCCCATTTTCAAATTTCGTCCAGGAAATACCCCATTTTCAAAAATCGGCCAACCTTACCCGATTTTTAAAATTTGTCTAATTTACTCGAATTTTATAAGATACTTTAAAATTCACCCGAAAGTTTTATAAGATACTTTCCTCCCCGAAAATCATCCGAAAATTATCAATTCTCAGACAGATTGACCCGATAATGCATGTATTACCCGGATTTCATACTCACTCGATTTTCAACATGTATTAAATGAATTTCAACTGAAATGTTGACCGAAAGTCAACACACGAAATTCATAATTCTCGCCGATTAACCAATTAAAATTATTCTTTGCCCCGAGAATTATTTAACAATTTTTTAAGAAACTTCTAAATCCAAAATACAACAATTTTTTCACTTTAAAGACTTTGAAAACTCTCATCTATTTTGGTTAAAATCTCTTACTCAAAAATTTCGATACTTAGAGTATAATTGTTCGAAACTGACCTTTCATTTCTCAAATCTCTTTCACGTTACGATCATTACCAAACATCATGGACGCCTTTGCGATAGGATCTGACACTTGTCCCTCAATGCTAAGATGGGGCGAGTATGACATCTAAAAAAATCGCTTCATCAACTTCATAGAAATCAAGGATGGTGACCTCGCCGATGACATGCTCTATTCTATCTTCGACGGGCCAACTCAATTCCGGACTGTCGTTGAAGCTCAGCCTAATGCAGTCCCTTCTCTGTTGAAGAGAAGAACACTCAGGCATCCTAGTCGTTACTCAGACGCAGAGAAAGCACATGCCAGAGCGGATAAAGCATTCTAGAAACTTTGTCCTTCAGCCCCTTCCCAACGACGTATACATCCAGGTGTACATCATGTCAACTGCGAAAGAAAATTGGGATGAGGTTTTGAAGATGATGGTTGGGACAGACGTAAGCACCTTGTCCAAGAAATCAAACACTCTTACTGCCTAGGATTCTTTCAGAGCTAAGAAAGGAGAAGATATTCGAGACACATACCTTCGGTTATTGACTATCATCAATGAGATGAGGAAGATCAACATCTAACGGTCAAACTTCGAGCACAACATCAAATTTCTCTCCACACTTCAACCCGAGTGGGGCAGGATTGCTGTTCTGATCAAGCAACAGAACAAAGACCTGGATGCCATGGATATTCATGCCGTGCATGATAACCTTTCTCAATATATCGAATACGCCAAAGAAATCTGAAACGAAGGAAAGGCAAATGCTTATGTGGAACCCAGTGCTCTCGTCACCAACAAGCCTACCAGCAAAAGCTGAAAGGCTGCTAAGGGAAAACAAGTCGTCGTATCCGACTCTTCAGACGATGATGACTCAGACTCTGAATCCGACGAAGAACTCAACGATCTCAAGAAGCAAGTGGCCATGATCTCAAAGATGATGAATAAGAAATTCTCCAAGAAATCATCATCTTCCTACAACAGAGAGCGAACCTCAAGCGGTAAAAAAAAATCATCTCTCCCAAGGAAACCGAGACTAAGGAAACTGAAGCTCCAAATAAAGGCTTCAATTGTGGGAAGCCATGTCACTTTTCTAAGGACTGCTACAGGCCTAAGACGAAGGACATCGAGTACTACAAGAGGAAGCTTTAGGTCTTCCACGGCAAAGATGCACGAATTGTTCTGGTAGCTGAGGAAGAGGATTGGCTTGAGGACACGTCTGACGAGGAGAAGAAGGAAAAAGCTTTCATGGTCAAGAGCAAGGACTATGACTCAGATGAACAAGCGTTAGGCTCCGCCTCCGACAGAACTTATCTCTCCACTTCCACCTTGAAATTAGAAGAATAAACTTTCTTTTAAGCAAAATCTATACTCTTCAAAACTTTCCTGATGTTTACAAACCTTCCACGTCTTATTCTGTTTCCGAAACACCTACGTGTAAATGCAAGAAAACAGAAAAGAAAAACTCCTCGTCTCGTACTAACTCCACATTGCATGTGCCTACATATCAAAGACTAAGTTCTAGAGCTACGAAGAAATTTTGGTCGGGTCGAGTGAATGAGGAAACTCTCTTTAATAAAAAGAAGAAGCTACCTTCGACTATTGTTTCTCTTGTTTTCGACTATTTTACTTTTTCAAAAAAGTCGTCTTGTAATGTCGCAGACCGTGTTTCTTTGTTTTCAACTAAGGTGTCTAAGTCTTGTTATGACAACTATGATGTACTTCCACGTTCTATCGTTTCCGGAAAAATGCTTTCACTTTGCAAAGAAGAAAACAATTCTCTTCCTCTCTTCATGAAGGTGTATCTCCAATGCAATACATGCAGTCTCACAAAGCAAAGAGAAAGATATACACCTCACCCGAAAATTAGGTAAAAAACAAGTGTAATAAATTGTTAAAACATAGACAAATGTGAATTCCAAAATCCCTACTGCACACAATAGGCTATAATCGAGTCTGGGTTCATAAGTCAGTCATTCAACAAGCTGACCCATAATTCAACACAACAACAAAAAGGTTGAACCCATCACCTGCAAATAAAGAAGGATATCGTCCTCTCGCGCTTCACATGGACCACATTTCTCCGAACCAAGGATGAAACACCGAATATCATCATCGAGTTTGTGAAGACCGCACATAACCTTTACCAGCTGAGCGTCTAAATAATCAGAACTGACAATGAGACGGAATTCAAGAACAAAAAGCTTAGTAACTTCTATGCATCGCTTGGTATTACCCAACAATTCTCATCTGCGAAGACACCCTAGCAGAATGGAGTTGTCGAACGCAAGAACATGATCCTAATTGAATTAATGAAGACTCTCCTGATTCATTCTGAACTGTCATACTTCTTATGGGCTGAAGCACTAAATACAACGTGCTTCACTCAAGATCGTGCTTCGCTTCAGAGAAGATTCATGAGGACTCCGTACGAGATGATCAACCGTAGAGTGCCAGACGTCTCCTTTCTCAGGGTCTTCGGATGCAAGTGCTATTTTGCCAACGACAGTAAAGATCAGGGCAAACTTGATCCAAAGGCTTTCGAAGTCGTACTTGTGAGATACTCGACAAATTCAAAAGCCTATCGAGTATACCTAAAAGAGAAGATCTGTCATGGAAAGCATCATTGTTACGTTCGACGAAGTAGACCAAGAGGCTTCTACACAAATCAGTCCAGAACCCGGACTGTTACGAGAGTTGACGAAAGATCAACCTAGCAGCTCTTCGGCGGGCACGCCTTCACATAGTATTACTTCAAGCGATGGGGATTTTGATATGCTATTCGAGCATGTCTATCCAAGACTACCACCACCAATCGTTTTTACTTCTTCTGTAACCCCAAGAAATGAACTTTTGCCTCCTACAATGGAAAATCTCCACATCAGCGAAGATAACGTACCTTCAACTGACTCTGGTGTCATTGCAAGCTCAGAAGACGACATCTTTCAATCCAATGACTCCACGACAGAAGTGTCTTCAGCAGAGTCAGAACCCAAACCTGTTTAGCCTACGGAACCATAGTTTATACAAAATCAGGAAATTTACTGCGGGTAACGATGCCGCTGAATCGTCGCAAACACACGACAGAAAGTGGACCCACGCTCATCCGAACTCACAGATAATTGGGGATCCCTCCAGTTGTGTTACCACTCGCGCTTCTACGACCAATGAAAGTCTCTACTCATGTTTCTTAAATAAAAAAGAGCCGACCAAAGTAGCAGACACTCTTACCGATCCGGACTAATGTATTGCCATGCAGGAAGAAATCAACCAATTTGAAAGACTGAACGTCTGTAAACTAGTACCAAGGGAAAACTAATTGGCACTAAGTGGCTCTTAAAAAAAAGAACAACGAACAAGAGGTCGTGATCAGGAATAAAGCTAGGCAGGTGGCGAAAGGATACAATCAACAAGAAGGAATCGATTACGATGAGACCTATGCACATGTCGCCAGAATTGAAGCCATCAGGATCTTCCTAGCTTTAGCTGCCCACAGAAACTTTACGGTGTACCAGATGGATGTCAAGACGGCCTTCCTCAATGAGGTATTAAAGGAAGAAGTATTTGTCTCTCAACCTCAAGGTTTTGTGAGCAAAGAGAACTCTGACTACGTGTACCGGCTGGAAAAAGCCTTATATGGACTCAAAGAAGCTCTCCGAGCTTGGTATGAAGTCCTCTTGGATTTTCTCGTCTCCTCCGGTTTCACGAAAGGGAAGATCGACACGACTCTCTTCACCAAAAGAAGCGGATCAGATATATGTCGATGGCATCATCTTTGGCTCGACGGACGCAAAACAATACTGGAATTTTGGAGATATGATGAAGCAAAAATTCAAAATGAGTATGATGAGAGAGCTAAGTTTCTTCTTAGGTCTTCAAGTCAAGCACCTTTAGGACGGAATCTTCATCAGCCAGTCCAAATACATTCACGACATTCTCAAGGAGTACAACTTGGACAACTCCACTCTTGCCAATACTCATGTCTCCTTCATGCAAGCTAGATGTGGATACCTCAGGAACATCCGTCAACCAGTTCACTTATCGAGGCATGATAGGATCTTTACTCTATCTCACGTCCAGTCGACCAGATATCATGTTCGCGACTTGTCTATGTGCTCCCTTCCAAGCCGATCCCAAGGAATCCCATATGTTGGATGTAAAGATCTTTCAAGTACCTTAAAGGAACCCCAAACATCAGTCTATGGTACCCTATGGATTCCGACTTCAAATTGTTGGATACACAGATGCAGACTATGCGGGATGCAAGGTGGACTGGAAAAGCACCTCCAGGGCCGCTCAATTTTTTGGGGTAAACTCATGAGCTGATCATCTCGGAAGCAAAACTACGTCTCAACTTTGACATCGGGGAACTTGTGTATATATTTCTTATATATTTTATCTCTTATTCTCTATGTCTTTTTGTGTGCATAAATCGAGGGTGAGTTTAACTACTCTATCTAGGGGAATTATTGAAAGACATGCATAAATTAAGGGGGAGTTTGGAATTCTTTAAAATTTTCTTAACAAAATTGGTATCACTTTTATGCCTTTGAAAATTTTGAAGTTGCGATTTTCGGTTAAAAATCCTTGAATTTCCAAAATTAGGATATGCCTCAAGTTTCGGCTTGATTTAATCATTATTTTATATGAAAAATTAAAAACTCAGCAAAAATTGGAGCAGTTCGAAAATCCAAAGCACCCGAAAATCTACAGTAAAACCATATAGATACAGACCATCCGAAATTTCCCAAATCACTCTTCCATATTCCGAATCCAAATTTCTTCCATTTCTGCAATTATCCACTCATCATCGATACGAACGACTTCAAATCTTCAAGTCTTAACATGTTTTTACTCGATTACAGATTTACGCAAGTTAGGGTTTAGTCATTTGGACAATTTTCGGATGAAATTTGAATTTCTCCCCGAAAATCCACTGTTGACACAATTTTTGTTCACCCGAATTTTGTGCACCCGAATTTAGTCTACTCGAATTCTTCCCCTCGGCGAATTGTGATTGTAGCAAACGTTTGATTTGTACTTGAAAAATCTACCCGACTTTCATCACCCGAATTTTTACTTAAAATCAGCGACGACTTTTAATAAATATTGACTGTTTGACTCGTTGACCGAAAATTATACATTACCCAATTTTCATTTCATGTTGACCAAAATTCGGCTTTTGTGTTGACCGAAAAATTGACACTCGAATTTCGAATCGCCTTACCCGAAAATTTCATTCTTGCCGACTGATCACCCGAAAACCGCCTTACGATTATACGTTCTATGCACTAACAGTCTCCTTATCTATTTTCAGCGCAAAAATGGTGTGTAATATTGAACACATACTTCCCCGAACCAATTGGGCACACCGTACTCCAAACAACCTCATTAAATACGAGAACTGTCCCAGAAGTGTATGTTCAACAATTCTGGGCCACTCTTACAAATCCAACCTCCCAAAACCCAAACACACTCACCCCACAAATTGACCAAACCCTAGTAGTCATAAACCATACCATCCTCCGTTCACTGTTCAACCTACCCTTCTCCCGAAACTTCAACCCACACCCTAGTGAAGATGAACTCCAATAAGATTTCCTCTTCATGGGCTACAAACCCAACGCCCACAGCACCATCCACCTTCCCAACTTCACCGCCAAGGACATTCCTCAACCTTGGCGGACCCTCTTTCTAATCGTCAACAAGTGATTGTCTCCAAAACACAACTGCCCCAACAGATGCAACCGCAACATCATGCTCGTCTTCCACGACATCGACTTTAACAAAACATACGATGTCGTTCAACTTCTCTGGTCGGACCTGCTCGATCAACTCCGAAGACGCGACCTCCCCTCAACAAAGAAAGTGCTTCCATACTTGAGGTGGCTCCCCGCATTCGTCAAGCACTTCATGAACACCATTCCCGAGATCGAGAGCCGAGATCCATCAAAAGGATACCAACCATCGAAACTCGGCTCTCTCCACTCTTCCAAGACCAAATTCGACCGGGAGGCGATGTCCATTCCTGAGATCTACTACGGCTCGCCGACCCGACAAATCCGTTCGTCATCGCATACCTTCGGGAGAACACGCTCGAGGAGGTTCCTATGGTCCAACATATCCCATTTGGACCTATCCCGGGAACAAGCCAACCCAATGAACCCAGTCTAGGTCTAGGACGCTCAGCATCCCCCGCTCGCAAACAAAAGAGAAGATCGAAAGGGGATGCCGTAAGTCTCCGACAGGAACGTCGCACAAAACAACGTAGCGACCGAACTCCTTCACCCCTAAGACCGGGTAGAAGAGCCACACATGTCATCACTGCCTCGCTCGGAGGAGGTAGATGTTGAAATTTACAATCCCTCGCCTCAGATTGTACCTTTATTGGGCACATCAAATCCAGTGTCCTCACCCTCATATGTTTTCACCTTTCGTAGGACACATACAGACTTTACTGCACCTCTAGATCTTGATGATCTGGACAGAACGCTCTTTAAATGTCTCCTGGATGGATACCAGTCAGGGACTGAGCGTAAGTCCATCAGCACCCAATAGGCCGTCGAACTGAGCCAGTCTTAGTTTTGATGCCAACGATAAGCCTGAGTGGCCCCGGTTTCTTAAGTTATGTACATACAGGCGGCGTGTCAGTTCCATACTCTAACATCGTGATGACGGAACGCCTTAGTGGCTCGGTCTCGTTATTTTCCCCGTTCAAGACACAGAATAGGCTCGCGGAATTCGCCTAGACGCTCGAGGAATCAATAATGACAAAAGTCTACACGACCCTCGAAACCGCTGCCCAAGACAAAGGTAAGGCCCTACCACCTGCTGCTTCTCCTCCCTCTGCTCCGCCAACTCACCCAGCCAAAACGAGTCCGTGGGACGTTCCGATCGAAGAACTCCACGACATCCTCTTGGCCCGAGTGCAGTCCGCCCCCTTTCTCAATGAGCGGGAGCAAGACATCAAGCTTCGACTCGTGACCCCACTATCTTGCCGCGGCGCGGCGGAATCGCCCAAGCGACCGCGTGACGAACCGGGCAATGAGGGTCGTCCAGAGGGGGAGAAGAGACAGAGACAAAGTACGTAGCCACCTACGCAGTAGATCACCTCATCCACCACCACCAAAACTACCCAAACCACCCAACCAAAGGCTTCTTCATCTAAAAAAGAAGCTGTCTCCGTAGCCCATACTACCACTCCCTCACCAGCCCATAACCATAGCCCCTATAAGCCTCCCCTCACCTCGACCCGCCATCCAAAAAAGCCCTCTGATGCATCTTCAACCCTCTACCTCACCTGTCCCTTCTCCAGCAACCGACGAGCCGACCTTAACCTTTGAAGAGATCTACGACCCACACGACAAGGTAGAGAGCTACATACTAAACGAAGAGTGGTTGACTCAATTGGTGACTCCCGAACTTGGCAAAGGCTTTTGGAAAATGCCAGATTCTTTCTAAAGAAGGCAGTCATCACCCTGGTTCGGATCGAAGAGGAGGAACTCAAGGAAGGCAAATACCACGAAGCCGAGACCAAGAACTTCTCGAGCTCCTCCAACACAGAGTCATGGACGAGGACGACCCTCCATTGAAGTAAAAAATAAGAGTAGAACTAAAACTGCCTTGGAGAAATGCCAAGATCGTGCGCCTAACCAAGAAGAGATTCGAAAGAGAATCTGGAGGAAGGAGAGATCATCTCAAAAAGCTCAATGTGTTGGAGCTGCGAGACATGACTCATCTCACAGAACAAAGAGCCAATTTGTACCTGCTCAGCCTCCGTCGAAAGCTCATGTTCGACGGTAAATGAAGCAACGTGGAGGCTCTCCGAAGGGATGAGAAGAACAGGCCTAAGATATCTGCGGTAACGGGAGTACAGACGACTCACTTCTGCTCTATATATTTCCCAATCTACCGAGTTCATCGAGAAGACATAACTGTCAAAGAACTGAGTGAAGCACTTTTCTCCTACATCAGAGCTGAAGACAGTCTATCAAAGGGTCGGAAGCTACAAGATGATCGGTACTCTTTAGAATCCCGTAATCAAGCTGGACTACAACACCCTAAAGAGGTTTATGTTGCGCCAGATTAAGTACAACACATCTCACGATCTTCAGAGGGTGTTAGAGAGCAACTTGAAGAAGGTGAACCTCACAAAGTCCTCTTTCGATCTCCCTGAGGCAGAAAGCTACGGTAATGCCACATCTATGATGGAGAAGATCCTCTATGGTCTACATCAACTACAAGGGCGAGAAAAGGGTGATGAAGACATCGGAGATCACCAAGTTATGCGATATCACCCTCCTGATCATACATGAAGCTTAGAAGAATCTTGGAAGAATTGATGTTCGAGGAGCATGAAGTCCAAGCCAAGTACCAGAAGATGATTGTCATCATCTCTGATCGGATTTTGTATCGTAGATGGATACAATCTTACGAGTAGAAATTAAGACTCAGAAGATCCGTCTACGAGCTGGTGAGACCCAAGAAAAAGAAGACGAAGTAGACACCAAAGCGGAAATGACAATAAGGGGGAGATTGATAGGAACCTTTTGTAGTGTCCTTTGATTCTTGTATGTCTTGGGTCTATTTTGTAATTAAGTAGATTGTAGTGGTTTTGGGCCTTAAATATATGATAGTTTAGATCATGGCCCTTAATATACCAACACATGTGGTATAGGCCCCCTTGTACCTTGTACCTTCTCTATAATGAAACACACACTATCACACACTAAAAGGTGTTCTTCAATCTTTATGCTTAAAAGTTATCTTTTGATCCTTGTTTGGTAAATAACGGACCAACAAATTTGACTCGATGGTGCTCTCTTGAATTCTGAAATATGTGAGTAAGGGAATTTATAAATGTTTGGTTTACCGTAACACTGCATTTCCAGCATGGAAGGAACTTAACGAACAATATAGTAAAACCAATTGGAGCGGAATTTTTTCTCTGTTTAATGAAATAAATTCGCATATTCGCATATTCAATGAACTGATGATGTTACTAGTTATTACATGAAGCTCAAGCAAATGTGCGAAGAATGTGAATCACTTTTGAGTATTCCTTTCTCTGCAACTGAACCTGAACATGCTTCCTTTCTATTGTATACGGCGGAACAAAAATTGATGCAATTTCTTTTGGATTAAAAGAATCATATGCTCATGTTAAGTTACAAATTCTGTTAATGCTTCCACCTCCTACACATCAGCAAGCTTATTCAATGATCTGTAATGATGAGCTGTAGAGAAATATGTCATTTGTGATTAAATTGGATATATTGGGTTAGCAACAACTGCAGAAACTCACATAAAGCCTGACTGACTTGCACCCACTGTGGGATGCAAGGCCATTTGAAGGAGAGATGCTACAAATTAATAGGCTATCCAACAAGCTTCAGAGGAAGAGGCAGAGGTGGAAGAAACAAAAGCAGTTTCACTGATAGAGGTGACTTCATTGGCCGAGGTTTTAAAGCCAATCAGTCACTTTGATGGATATTATGTAATCAAAGCAATGGAGGAGAAAGTAACTCTTTTCATCACCAGGAGTCTTCTCTGGGTAACCCACAAAGCTCAACAGTATCCATGCCATCATTGTCCCCAAACAATATCAGCAACTGATGAAGTGACTGAGTGATTCTGCTAGTCAGGACCACCAAAGTGATGCCTCTAATATGGTAATGATGCCTCTATTGTGAACCACTCAGGTATGATCTCAAATGTCATCATATACATGAACACTGTTTCAATATACGAGTGGATAATATACAGTGGTACTAATCAGCACATGTCTTATAACCATGATATATTTGAAGCCTCTACTGATAATGCAAACTCCATCTACATCAAGTTAATTTCCCAAATGGAAGTAAGGTTATAGTTGCAAAAAATAGGAACAGTTCATTTAACATGATCTGACACTACATAATGTGCTATATATCCCAACAACATACTTTATATATAAAAATTAACACAGGAAAATCAATGCTCATTTTTTTTGTACCCAAAATTTTGTGTGTTTCATGATCTTTAGACTGACAAGATAAAAAGGATTAGTATATTTCAAAACGGGCTCTACATATTTGATACTAAAGAACCAGCTCCATCTCATCAGTATTCCTTGAACACATGTCAAACTTCTCCTTCTCAGGTTCCACTTGTTTCTAATCCTGAAAGCATCATCTCTAAGGGCAAATCTACTAGTTGCAATGTTTCATCAGATATTCATACATAACATTTGAGATATGGACATGCTTCTTTGTGAAGACTCCAATGTTTGCCAGTAATAATACACACTACAACAAAATAGTGTGGTAGAAAGGAAACATAAACATATACTTAATGTAGCAAGAACTCTCATGTTTCAGTCGCATATTCCTTTGAAATTCCGGGGAGAATATGTTCTTACAGTGGTGTATTTGATTAACATGACACCAACACTGATTTTAAATGGTAAAACACCGTTTGACGGCCACACCCCCTATACTCGACAGCCAAGTGCCTAAACAAATCAAAGAACTCACTGACGTAGAAAAACAGAGAGTTGGGCAGACTCCTAACAAAGACTTATCTTCGACAAGCCATCCCCAACGATATCTATGTTCAAATCGATAGCATGGAAGCTGCTAAGGAGATGTGGGATGAGATTTACAAGATAATGCAAGGAACTGAAGTTGGAGTCAAGGCCAAGAAAGCAAACACGCTCTCACCAAGTATGACTCTTTCAAGACCAAAGTGATAGCAAATATCGGGGAGACCTATCGGAGATTCCTAACTCTTATCAACGAGATGAGGAAGATCAATGTCCACAAGACGAACATACAGCTTAATATCCGACTCCTCACATCTCTATTTCCTGAGTGTAAGAAGATCACCACACAAATCATGCAGAGGAAGGATCTCGATGAGATGGATATTCATCGCACCTTTGACAGTCTCGCTCCACACTCGAAAGATATCAGTGAGATCACTGATGGCTCGATGGGAAAGGAGGTGGTTGATCCCTTCGCCCTAGTAACCGAAAAAAAGCTCAAGTGGAACACGAAATCATACAAGGAGAAGTTGGTGAAATCCCCGAGCTCATCCAGAAAAGATAACTCTGACTCGGAATACGACCCCGACATGAAAGAGTGGGTGAAACAGATGACATTGATGAAAAATATGATGAATAAGAAGTTCTTCAAGAGGAAAATGTCATCCTTCGCAAACAAGCAAAGGACCTCCTCAAGCTCGAAACAACGACCAAGTGCTCCTGAGCAGTCTGAGCCCAAGGGTGCCCCCAAACCTACCAGTGCTACAACTGTGGCAAGACAGGGCATTGGGCAAGAGACTGTTACCTTCCCAAAACGAAGGATGCCACCTACTACAGCAGGAAGCTCCAACTGACGAAGTTGAAAGAATCTGGAGAAGCCCTGATGGAGGAACAAGACCATTGGTTGGAAGAAATGTCGATAGCGAGCCGGAGAATCTCACCCTCATGGCCAACATTGAAGGATTTGAGTCAAATGACGAGCGCTATGAGAGTGCTAACGATGACGGAGAGGCATCGTTATTGGAGAAGGAGGTAGAATTCTTTGACCCTAACGTTTTCTTAAAACTACAAGAAAAATTTAGAAAAAAAGAGCGCTAGGTCATTAAAAAGAGGCTAGCTAAGAAGTATTCCATATTAGCTCAAACCCAAAAAAATGTCACCACCTTAGAACTCAACCTAGCAACTTCTGAGGCTAGGGTGTGTTTCTCTGACAAATAGTCTAGATGCCCATGAACAAACGAAAAGTACCTCTATAGATCATGAAAGACTATAAATGACTTATAAGCCTGCTAGACAACAATAAAAAATGCTTACCTAGAAACCAAGATGAAAAGAGCAGTCTCATGTGCAAAATTGACATTCATCAAGAGCGAGTCACTAGTCAGGTAGAAAAATACACAGCTCAAGTTCACGAGCTCACAACTAAGTTCAAAGCTTGTGAAATTGAGCGAGCTAAATACCTGGGACTACAATTTTCTTAATGAGGAGCGTAAGAAATTTTACTATAGAATTAAAGTCTAGAGGACATTCTAACGAAGAGGGGTCAAACGGACCAAACTATCTTCTTAAACCAGCCAAAGGACATAAAAATTTTATAATCCCCGCGAAGGCTTAGGTTTTTAAACCAACTGACAAACTGGTTGAGAAGAAGCCCATATCTCTTACGACATTAGATATTTAGGTTTGAACATGCCTCGTCTAATACCCTTCACTAGAGCATCAGAAATAGATGTTCTCGAACATAAAAAACGTAAAGAAAAGGTTAGGGATGAAGTCTCGTTTAAATATGAGGAACTGAATGACAGTTAAAATTCAAGGGAAATTCCTTTGTCTACTGACTATGTACCTATTTGTACGCCCTCTGCCGAAGTCACAACTGTCACGGATAAATCTTCTGACAAAGAAAAACCTAATACTTGGTGTTTATATCCCCACAATAATCAGAAAATCACGGATTTACTCTCATCCCTAGAGTCAAAATGAAAGAACTTCCAGGTTTAAAAGGAAAAATTGCTAAGTAGAATTTCCTCGCTTGGAAAAAACCCTGACACAAGCGAAGCTTCAACCTCAATACATGTACTTCTAGCCAAATCCCAAGAGGAACTCCCTATTCGAGCTCGAAAAACAGATATAAGGTTTTATCTCGTAAAAACGACTTGACTAACTCGTCTTTACATGTACCCACAGGCAAAACCGTAAGTAGAAAGGGGGTAAAGAAAGCCACAGAGACTCGAAAGAAGGACGCTACTCTCTTTACCAAAAAAGAAGAAGTTACCCTCATCTTTTGTTCCCTTTTCTAAGTCTTATATGAATTCATGTAGAAGGCTTTTTTCATGCATCACGGACCGTGTCTCTACTTTCATTTCTATGTATTTAAGATTTGAGCATGCAAAGTCTATTAAGCGTTTAAATTCCTATGGTTGCCTTTTTGATTAAAATGCTACTAACTTTCATCGTATGAATGTAATCGCTAATAAACCTAAAAGGGAGGTACGTTCTTCTACGAAATCTATCTTCTACGAAATCTAGTTGCCAAAGCCAAGGCGAAACTACACAAATTTGGGTGACCAAACAGGAACATGCATCATTGAATGAGCAATGCTACCCACTAGGAATAAAAAAAATATGGGTTCTTAAGTCGGAAACTATGACAAGCAATTTGCCAAAATTGACTTAGAACTCACATCTCCAAAAAGTGCATGCAAATCACCTTCCGCAAATAAGGAAGGACCCGTCTGTAAATGGGTACTTAAATCTCCTTAATCTGTTTTGCAGATCAATCATTTGTGGTTCTTGAATTCTGGTTGCTCCATACACATCATGACTAGAAGAAAATAACTGTTGAGCAACTACACCGAGAGTTTTGGTGGAAAAGTGTATTTCGAGAACAATCAATCCGCTCCCATTCTAGAACATGGCAACCTCATCCATGACAACTTGACGATCAAGGATGTTTCCTACGTCAACGGTCTCAGCTACAATCTTTTTCAGCATCGACAGTTCTGAAGGATGCAATGTGAGTAATGAGAATGGAAAAGAACTCCCCATCGGAACAAGGGAGTCCAATCACTACACCATCAACCTGAAGATCGTCCGACTTTCGACAATTGTAAGCCTGGTGTCAAAGGCCTCTTTTCAATAGAGCAATCTCTGACATCAACGTCTTTCCCACCTCAACTTCAAAATGCTGAATCACTTGCACTTAGAAAAATAAGTCATTGAAATACCAGCTATGAAGTATCACAAAGAGCACATGTGCACTGCTTGTGAAATGGGAATGATGATGAAAGCGTCCCACAAGTCAAATGAAATAGCCTCAACCTCTTGGCCAGTTGAGTTACTTCATAAGATCTCTGTGGTCCGATGAGAATTCAGAGCATCAATGGACGTAAGTATGTCCTTGTGATCGTGAACGACTTCTCTCGCTATTCGCGGACAATACGTGTTAGGTCCTATTATATCAACTAACGATAAATCTAAGCTTGAATTCTAGATATTTGAATGATAAACCTTACAAATTACCTTCGGTCGAATATCTTCTTTGAAGATCTTGAGCGAGAGAGTTTTTCGATTGCTTTTCTCTCTCTTAGAATGTGAATTCAATGCTTGTGATTTTTCCGAAATGAACCTGTGTATTGATTTCGATAGTGTACATTGTTTTTATACCTATTTACATGGTATATTTACTATTTAGTCCTACACTATCAAAACTACGAATTACGCTCCTAATTACAAGGATAACAAAATAACAAAGCACAATTCTAATATCTCTTCAATCTCTTCCTTTGTGCTTGTCTTCGTTTAAGTTCCATTTATCCTTGTCGAGCGTAGAACGATTTCCGTAATTCCAATGCTGTCTTGTAATGTCGGACATCATTCCTCATCTCCAATCTCTCATTAATTGCACCAAGAAGCTCATTTAGGAGCGGTGCATCTTCTTCTCCAAGATCCTCGAAGATCGTCTCTTCAGTGATCTCAGCCAACCTCTTCTGGATGTTCTTCCTAACTAACTTCAACGTCCCGTCACAAAATTTGTGGATTTCTAACTTCATCATAGCTCTCGTCTTTCCAATAATTGGATTCCGATAAGTTATGGCGACTCCATGTTTCTTGAATATGTAGTTCTCGGGGAAGTCGTTGAGTGGGATGCCCTTCATGAGCGGAGATTCCATGTTGACCTTCTTCAGATTGTTCTCTACAGCAATTTCAAGGTCGTGTGCGGTGCGATACTTGATCTTCCGCACAATGAATCTCTTAACCCCTCGAGTCCTTCTGTCTTGATGTAATCGAAGGTCATCTGATATTTTCTATTGTACATTTGATATAGACGGTAGACCTCATCCGGTGGAAGGAAGGGGATATAGCTCTCATCTATCTCTTCTCGAGTGCGGTCGTTGTCCGCTCGCTCAATGTGGTAGATTGGGGTTGGAAAGCTTCCAATCGAGTGCGAAACGCCAACGAGTTGGAGGATCGGTGGCTTGTCCCTGAAGTTTTTCTTGAGTTGATCCGTTAGGATGCCACTTCGATCTGGTCCAAGATAGTTGATGTGTTCCATCTTCTTCCTATCTTCCCAATGAGAGATACCCTGTAGATTTAGTTCATTGAGCTTCTTTCTACGGTTAGGAGCCCTCCAAATATGCTTCCTATTATCTTCAATGAAAGGAACCTCAATCCGTATATTCTCCCACGGCGTCTCGACTCTAACTGTCCCTTTTGATAAGCGGGGAGGAGAGTCGACTCTA
Source organism: Linderniella brevidens (assembly GCA_004919715.1). Classification (NCBI taxonomy): domain Eukaryota; kingdom Viridiplantae; phylum Streptophyta; class Magnoliopsida; order Lamiales; family Linderniaceae; genus Linderniella; species Linderniella brevidens. Next base: position 14,541,233 of record SWDC01000148.1, read on the forward strand.
TGCCTGCATTTCTGGTAGTTCGGGGAGAGCGGAGTTGTAGTTCTTCATCTTCAAGCAGCACCAAGTCCACATAAGCTTGTTGTAAGAAGTATCCGACGTTGGAGAGTCGGGCTTGAACATCTTCCTCTGTTCCCATTGCGTCATCGACTTCTCGTTTAAGATATAATCATCTACGATTGTATGTGTATCGTAGACGACTGCTTCTGGTTGATTTTGGAGGAGTTTAGAGGGATGGATTGGATTTGGATTTATGGTAGAGGGATGTTGTGTGTGGAATGTGGTGGGAGATGTGGTTGTTTGTTGGCGGATCGTGGGTTGTGTGGTTGGTGGGTTTGTGGATGATCCTCCAGCTTCTTGAATCGTTGTTTGTTTCTCTTGACTCAGACCACGGCCGTTGCATGTCGTTCTTTGCCTTTACCTTGCGTGTGGTTCTTTGCCTTTTCTCCCCCTCATGACGATCCGGATCATCGGGATCATCATGTCTTCTTTTGGTGTGGGAGCTTTCTTCACGGCACCTTGTTTGGGCGGGCGGCTCAGGTTCATCGACCAGCCTTTTGTAGAGACTCTCCTCAGCTGGGGTCCTGGTCTCTAAGGCTTGGAGTCGGGAAATAAGGATGTCATGAAGTTGGGTGATCGGGATAGTGTATGGGTTGATGAGGGAAGGTGAATGAGTTGGGGTGGTGAGGGTGGGTGGTATGGGGGTGTGTATGGTGGTGGTTAGAGGTTGTGAGGAGACGAGGGTGGTGTGAGCTTCGGACGGAGGCGCCTCGGTGACTGGTGCTTTCCCGGTTTCTCTTCGGGAAGTCTCAATGGCCTGGAGCATCCTGTCCATCACTCGATCTTCAAGTGAAGAGATGGCTGTGGAGAGGACTTCTTGTGAGCGTTGCTCCGTCACGATCATCGGGTGGTGTTTGAGTGGGGCTAGGGAGGCGCTCCACTGTCACAACATCGAAAAAGATTTTCGATGTGCCGCCTGGAATAGGTCTTGAAATTCCGAAACCTCCAAGGACATCGTTATCAACCCTGAAGCCACCACTTCAGTGGGTTGGCCTATTATTTGCTCCGAAGATATCGGGCGTCCGCTAGGGCTTCCACCCAATCCTTGAGATGATACGGTATGTATCACCTCTATGGGTGTTGAAACAGATTCAATTTGAATCTGTGTGGTTGGCTGATCCGTTGTTGGTGGAGGAGATGTCACCGAAGTCATTTGTGTTGAAGGAGATACAGACGGGGCCAAGATTTGTTGTCGGCGTGAGCCCCTTCTTTGAAGTCTGTATTCTTCATCAGATTCAGTGGCCTCAGAAGATTCATCTTGAGGGACAACTTCGGGCTCAACAGTCGGTGTCTCTGTCTCCTGAGCCGCGGCTTCGGGCTCGGTTGTTTCCACCAAAGATGTCCGTTGAGAAGGCGTCGGAGCTTGATCCACGGCCCGTACAATTTCCTCCGTGATGGAGTTATTTTGACAGTAGTCCTGGTAGGCCTCGTCAGTTGGATCAGCTAGACTGAGCAGCTCCAATGGAATCAGCATCGGTTGGAGTTCTAGGTCGGCTGCCTTTGGGTTGTGAAAGTAGCGAAGACGAGGCGGGATATACCCTCCAATAGGTGGTAGTCGCGGGATCTCCGGATGAACGTCCATGAAGTGGGAGATCAGCATCGGAAACCACCGAACGTATGGAACGAACTTCGCCTTCGACTTAGTCTCCCTCTGACGTATCTGGTCCGCTAGATCATTCCATATAAGCTGAGTCATGTCATATTTCTTTGAAAAGACCACTCCATGGAATATGCGAAGGATATTTCTGTTCGCCTTGTCAAATCCGGAGTACTTTAGGGAGAGACATTTATTGATGATGGCGAACAGAGTCCGCCACGAGTGTGGGATCCCGCTGTTTTGGAAATTTGCCAGTTTGGTCAGCGGGGGCTTGTATCCCATCCGGAGCATGTCTTCCACGATATCCGCATCCGTTGAAAGTTGTTCGTAGTGTTCGTGGTGCGGTAGATCGAGCACCATGGCCATTAGGTTCTTGGTCAGGACGACGTGTCTTTGATTGATCTGCGTCATGTATTCTACGTCATCGCCGAAGACATGGCTCTGCATACATCCCCGGAATTGCTGGAGGTAGACCATCTGTACGGAGGCGGTCATTGTCAAAGCTGGTCATAGTGGGTGTCCTTCGAGGATGGAGATGATAACTTCATCCGAACACTGAAATGTAGCAAGGTCCAACTGGTAGTTGTTGTCGTGGACCGTCATCCAGTTCCAGAATGGTAGATGTGAGAATATTCTGGATGTGCCATTTCTGTAAAGAATGAAATAGAAATAATTAGATGAAATTTTCATATGCGAATTGATTGAATTAAATTTGAATAACGAAAATTACTTAGAGAAACTTCAAAATTTTCTAAGTGTTAAACTTTATTATCGAAAGACTTAGCGAAAAAGTTGCTAAGTCTTGTTAGCGTATTTTTATTCGATCGGGAATTTATTCGAACTTTAAGTTTTTCGATAGAAAATTTTCTAAGTCTTTTCAGCGTGGTTTTATTCGAGTGTGGATTTATTCGATCGTTAAGTTTTGCGATCGAATAAAATGTTGTCGAAAACAAGATTTTTTCGCTGAGTAATTTTGCGATCGAATAAAGTCGAAAAACATAAGTTTTTCGCCGCGTAGTTTTGTGATCGAATAAAAGAATATCGAAAAACTTAAAGTTTTCGCCGCTTATTTTTGCGATCGAATAAAATTTAATCGAAAACTAAAGTTTTCGCCGCGAAATTTTTCGATCGAAAACATAATGTTTTCGACGCTGAGTTTTGTGATCTAATACAACATAACGAAAACTAAAGTACTTTGACGACACTGTTTGCGATAAGGACTTTTTCGATCGTAAATTTTTTAAATCAAACAGTAAACGTTTAACACGTAAATGTCAATTTGTGGATAAATCATGAGTTAACTGGACTCGGAACGATCAGAAATTGGTTGGGAATCCAAATATCATGATTTTAATCCTAACGGTCGAGTTTAAACACGTTAATTTGAGAGTTTAAAATCGTTTCAGTCGAAAAAGTATCAAAGTAAATTTTTCTTCAAGTGTTTTTGAGAAACTGTTTGCGAATCGTGTGTTTTTTACCGGAAACTGATCCGAAACGGGTTACTACCTTCGAAATCGGCGAGTTTTGGAAGAAAATAACTGAGATAAGTGAGGTTTTGATGAAATCGCCGAAGATAGTTCGACGAGAGTTTGGAAGTCGAAAAGTTTTTCGATTGAGAGAAGTTGCGTGTGAGGGAGTTTTTCGATCGAACAAGTGGTATTAAAACTTTACGATCGGGTAAGGTAAAAAAAATACGTTGGGCCGTAAAAAATGTTTTGGGCTTTCGTTAAAAATTCAGGTCTGATTAAACTAAAATTTAATCTTTTATGGATAAACCCAAAAATAAATTGCATAATGCTCCATGTATTTCTGAAATAAATGCAATTATCTCCCAATGTTGATGGAATTCAACACTGGACTCTTCGGATGAGCTCGAAATATTCTGTGATGCTTTTAAAAAATATTAGAAGTCGAGTTCTGCAAGTAAATCATATAGGAGATAAGAACAAATTCTCATGTAAAACTCCCCCTCAACAAATGCACGTTTTAACTTTTCGGCATTTAAGCACATAGATAATACAATTTTGCATATTTACTATTTAAGCAATTCAACATAGATTCATGAAAATTTTGCGTTTTTCAAGAAGAATTTCGCATTTTATCAATTCTGAACCAATGCATGTATTAATGCATTTAAAATGTGCGAATAGTATTTTTTTTTTAAAAAATTCAAAAATATTTTTGTTTTGGGGTCAGATTTTCCATTTTGAACATTATCACGCAAAATTTCTCATGACATGTACAATAATAATTTGTCGTCAAATCATGTAACTAAACTAATATTCTAAGATCATAGTATGAATCATTTTGCAACTCTCGCAAGTTTCGCTCATAGCACTCAATTTATTTTTATCATGGAGATATTTAGTAGATATATCACTCATATCAACACGACAAAATTTTATCAATTAATTTGTTATCGTATCATATTTAATCAACTTACCAAGTGAAAGTTCATCATTTTGAATCAAAGGGACTTTGAAGGGATTATTTTTAGGCTATGACTAAAAGGGTAGGATAATTTTGAGGATTAGTGAGCTTAAAAATTTTTCAATTCCATGGGCTCTGTTTGAAGTTCATTTCAGATCCTTTAGCTTTTTTTTTTTCTTATGTGCTTGCTCAAGATGAGATCGTCTTCTTTACAAAACTTTGAGAGATGAGATCTTCTTTTTGGGCCGAGACCGTGTTCCTTTCGAAGGTTCCATAGTTATGGAATTCGAACCCAAGGCCGTGCTCCTCTTCTCGTTTTCTCTATATATAAGATCTAGATTATCATTGGAGAAGTTCACTTCGAGGTGCTTCTCTTCTAGGAGTATACGAGATTATCTAGGAGAAGTTCACAGTGAGATCCGTGTTTCTCTTCTATAATGATTGAGACTTTCATCATATGTATCTCTTTTTCTCCCCCTCTTTTTCTTGATTGAGCAACCTCGGGGTTTCAAAAATGGTCGAAGCTTATGAATATGGTCGAAGGCTTAATCGGGTTTCAAAAGAAAAAGAATGTTGGAGAAGGCTCAAAGGGGATTTATAGAGGTAAAAGTAACGGATTTATAATTTGGGCTTAGTGAGGAATTTCTTAATTTGCTCTTATCATTTCATGACAAACTAACACAAAAGCAAAAATGAAACTACGAAGTACAAACCAAGAGATAGTTTGTGACACACTCAAGAATAAAAAAATATTGAGGTTCAAATTCTCACATATATGATGTGGCTTTGTGTCTAGTGAAACAAACGAAATTCTTTGAATAAAAAAATGTCACATGAATTTTTAGGCAAAGAACTTAATTATATATCAAAGAAATATTTTTATGAGTAGTTCAAAAATAAGCAAAATTATCATCATCCCCATTTTTTTTATTATTATTTATATACTATTTTATTTTTATTTTTGTTTTTGTATATAAAAAAATTGAAAGATAGAGTTATGCAAGATAATCAAAGAATATCAAGAAGCACATAGAGTATCATATAGAAACATAATAGAGCATGTAAAGCACATCTCAAGTAAGATTGAGGTTCAACATGTCTAATTTTGCAATAAGGAATTGGAATCGTTTTTCATCCAATGCCTTAGTGAATAAGTCGGCAAGTTGAAGCTCCGTTTTAACAAAATACATATCTATAGTGCATTTTTCTACATGATCTTTTATAAAATAATATCGAATATCTATGTGTTTCTTGCGTGAATGATGAACAAGATTGCAAGTAATGGCAATAGCACTTTGAGAATCACTATAAATGGGAATGTTATTAAATTCAAACCCGTAGTGTCGTAGTTGCGTCCGCATCCATGGAACTTGTGACCAACAGCTGGCAGCCGCGACGTACTCCGCCTTGGCCGTCGAGGTTGACACGCAATTCTGCTTCTTTGAGATCCAGCACACCAACTTATCACCTAAAAATTGTGCTCCGCCAGACGTGCTTTTTCTGTCCATTCGACAACCCGCATAATCAGCATCAATATAGCCAATTAATCTAAAATCAGTATCTTTTGGATACCATAGCCCTAAGTGTGGAGTTCCTTTGAGATAGCGTATAATTCGCTTGACTGCATGCATGTGGGACTCCTTCGGGTCAGCTTGAAAACAAGCACAGAGGCAAGTGGCGAACATGATGTCGGGTCGGCTAGACGTCAAGTAGAGAAGAGATCCGATAATGCTCCGATAGGTTGTGATGTTGACTGCCTTTCCAGACAGATCAACATCCAATTAGCAGTTTGTTGACATGGGAGTATTCACCAGTGTGCTCTTGCCTTAATTAAATCTTTTCCGAATATCTCGGATATATTTGGTTTGACTAATGAAGATTCCATCTTCGAGTTGTTTTACTTGTAGTCCATCAAAGAATTGGAGTTCTCCCATTAAGCTCATCTCGAATTTTGTCTTCATGAGATTACCAAATTTCTGACAGAGACGTTCATTCGTCGAGCCGAATATGATGTCATCAACCTAAAATTGAACGATCATCAGGTCTTTGCCTTGTCTTTTGATGAAGTGTGTCATATCGATGGTTCCTCTTATGAAGTTGGACTTGACTAAAAATTCGCTTAGAACATCATACCAAGCACGAGGGGCTTGTTTTAGTCCAAAGAGAGCTTTGTCCAATCGATAGACATAATCGGGATGATTCTCGTGCACGAACCCGTCGGCTTGAGCGACGTAGACTTTTTCTTTTAACACACCGTTGAGAAAGGCGGTTTTAACATCCATTTGATAGACTTTGAAGTCTTTATGAGCCGCGTATGCTAGAAATAGTCGAATTGCTTCGATACGTGCAACCGGAGCATACGTCTCGTCGTAGTCAATTTCTTCTTGTTGATTGTACCCCTTGGCTACGAGTCGTGCTTTATTCCTGATAACTTCACCGTTCTCGTTCTTCTTATTTTTGAAAACCCATTTAGTTCCAATAATTGTTTTGCCATGCGGTCTAGGAACTAATGTCCAAACTCGTAGACGCTCGAATTGGTAGAGTTCATCTTGCATCGCGATTACCCAGTTCGGGTCTTTAAGGGCTTCGGCTACCTTAATTGGTTCGTTTTGGCTTAAGAAGCATGTGAATAATCCGCTTTGTGTAGACGTCCTAATGCGTACTCCACTTGAAGGATCACCGATAATTTGGTCGATAGGATGAGCTCGAGTCCATTTGCGTTCATGAGGAAGAACCGAAGTAAATCCATCGTTGATTTGTGAATCGAGACATCCTGGATTTATAGGCTGATCATTCGTAATCGGGAAATTCAATTCTGAAGTTGAATTGAAAGGTATTTCCGCAGCGACACTGGTAGGAGATGCAGCACTAGTTGAAGATTCAGAATTTGAAAAATCTAGAACATTTGTAGGAATCTGAAGATTGGGAGTCTCAATTTGAATTTATTCCGTAGATTGGTATAGAATGAGACGAAGCTGACATTTGAGACTCGTTCCGATAAAAATGTTCAAATAGAGAGTCCAAATCTTCCAGGTCGGAAGTTGTTGACTTTGTGCCAACACGCCTATAAGCTCGGATTCTGAACTGTTTTGTTCAGAAGCCAACTCGGTCACTTCTTGAAAAGTGACGTTGTAGCTTTCGAGAATAGTACGAGAAGACTTGATATAGACGCGATATGCTTTAGAAGTAGATGAATATCCAACAAAGACGACTTCAAATGCTTTAGGGTAGAACTTGCTTCGATGCTCCCGATCGTTGGCCACAAAACATTTGCACCCAACTACTTTTAAGAAAGAGATATTCGGAATCATTTGATTAATCATCTCATACGGCGTCTTTTCAAAGCTTTTGTGAATAATCGTCCGATTTTGCGTAAAGCACGCTGTACTCACTGCTTCAGCCCATAGAAAATGAGGGAAACCGGAATATATTAGCATTGTTCTTGCAGCTTCAACTAAAGTCCTGTTCTTTCGTCCTACGACGCCATTTTGTTGAGGCATTTTAGCGGCTGAAAATTGTTGAATAATTCCAAGTGACTGATAGTAATTGTTGAGACGTTGATTCTTGAATTCAGTCCCGTTATCAGTCCGGATTACTTGGATTTTCTTTTGTAGGAGATTCTGAGTCGTATTCACAAAGCTTATTATCAAGTATTCAGTCTCATCCTTAGTTTGGAGATATCTTGTCCAAGTGTAGCGAGAATAATCGTCGACAATTACTAACACATATTTACGACCGTTGATACTTTGTGTACGCATTGGTCCACAAAGGTCAATGTGAAGTAATTCCAAGGGTCGAGATGTAGAAGCAACTTGCTTGAGTTTGTGTGATGCTCGCTTCATTTCTCCCATTTGACAAGCCGAACAATTATGCTCTTGATGTATAGAAATCGTTTGTAGACCGTTTACCAACTTTTTGACAGAGAGTTTGTGAAGAGCTTTGAGGTTTAGATGAGATATGCGTTGATGTCATAAGCTCTTCCTCTTGGTTGTAGTCTGCGAGATGAGGCAAATAGCTGTTGAAGGTCGTACTTTTGTCAGATTGATGGTGTATAGATTAGATCTTCGAGATCCTATTAGAAGTTCTTGATTCTGACTATTTAAAATTCTGCACTGATCAGCTAGAAGCACCACTTGAAATCCTTTATCGCAGAATTGTCCTATGCTGAACAGGTTGTGTATAAGACATTGGACGCAAGAGACATCTTTGATTGTCAGATTCTGCAGTAGAATATCTACAAAGCCTAGTATTGGAGTTGAATCGTTGTTGCCGAATCTGAGTTTTCCGTTGTAACGGTCTTGGTAGTTGCTCAAAAGTTCTTGATTTTCCATCATGTTTGTGGAGCAACCGGAAAATACCACACATGATGGATCTGCATAGAAAATATTTAGAGAGACTTAGGTACCCACTTAGTAATGGGTCCTCTCGGATTAGCAGATTTGGTAGGTAAGGTTTGTTCATTTTGGTTCCTAAACCATTTGTGCTCTTAGGTACCCAAACCTACTTGGAAGTAGTTGGTTTAAGTGGTACCACTTTAGGCAACTTGGCCTTGTTGGCTTGCGTTGGCCTAGATGGTGTCTTGAAAACCCATTGAGGTTGAACCTTACATGGGTGGTTAAATTCAGCGCGGACAAATGTCTTATTAGTCTTAGTGCATGAGAAAATATTTTCTCTAGCTAGTCTCTTAAGGTGTTTGGCTCAGTGTACTTTGATCGGATACCTTAAATGATGACAAGAATGTATCGAGCTATAAGCTTTCTTTATAGCCGGATCTTGTTTCCTACGAGACTTAGATTTGCTTTTGTCTTAGAATGATGGTTTATGTTTTTAGAAGTAGAGTCGATTTCAAAATTTGTGCTTTCAAAATTAAGAGGTTTTAATGCATAAGTGGAAGCAACAACATTAAAATTAGAAACGAATGTCTTCTTATGAGTGTCCATGTTTTTTATACAGAAGAAAGTTTTGAAACTAAATTATTTCTATCATTTTTCTTCTGAAATTTTATTCTAGGCACTCTGTCCTTTGCATGCTTCACCTTTTTTTCTACTCTACCTGTAGATGGATTAGAAAAAGAGTTAAGAATTTTTTTTCCCTTTTGAAGCATTTAAGGACTCTTTTCCTCCCTTTATGCTTTTTAAAGAAGATTATCTTCTTTTAAAATATTTTGAAAAATAATGGGAGGTGTTTTCTTAGATTTAATCTTGTCTGTAATTAATGATTTTTCTTTCGGAGTAAAATCAGGACAAGATTTTAAAATTGAGGAAGTTTTGAGATTAGAAATCTCCAATAAAAGCTCATTCTTTTCAGCTTTGAAATTATTTCTTTATGTTTCTAAGGAAGCGTTTAAATCAGCTATTTTCTTAATAATAGCAGGAATATAACAGAAAGTAGAATTTTGAAAATGATCAAGATTTTCTTCCTTAACTTTAGGAAAATCTTCTAATGGATATAATGAATTATAGTCACTAGACAGGTTGAAATTTGTAGTTGATTGGTAGGATCTTCGTGAAAGTTTGGAATCGAAATGATAAAAGTGCTTCACAAGTGACAAACTTCGTTAGTAATGTTTGATTTGTACTTTAAGCAATTTTCCTTTCGAACCTATTTTTCGGTTGTTAAAGAGAAATGTGTTTTGATTTCGAAAAATATTTGATATGAGAATTGATACTTCAAAATTTTGCTAAAGAATTTTGAATTTAAGAACGAAAATTTTGAGTATCGTAGAAGATAATTCGGAGAAAAATATTTTTCGTATGTTTTGAAAATTACGATATTTGATTTCTTTTCAAAATAGTGTAAAATGTGTGTGTTTGAGCAGTCGTCGAAATTTTTTCGAGCAATAAAGTTTTCGATTTCAAAATTTTCGAACCTTTAATCGAAAAAGATTTTCGATCGTATAAGTTTTTCGTTGTATTTATCGAAAGTTATTTTTCGAACGTAAGAGTTTTGAAAAGTAAATATCCTATCGAAAAATATTTTGTCGAATAATTGCTGATCGCAAAAACCTTTAGTCGAATAATTGTTGTCGAATATTTCGTTAACTTTGACTCGAATTGTTGACTAAAAGTTTTTCAAGTGTGAATTATTCGATCGAAATAAATTTTTGCTAAATTTTGACTCGAAAATTTAAGTGATCGAAAATCTTGAGATCGAAAAACTTGTTTTACAATTACAAGTTTTTCGAGTCAAAATTAGATATTATTTAGTGAAAACAGTATTCGTCGAAAAAAAATACTTCCTCAGTCCCAGCTATATCTTCCCAACAATTAGTTGGCACAAAAATTAAGGAGACCTTTTTTTTAATATTATAGTACAATTTGGAGAGAGAACTTAATTCACTAATTATTCCCACCAAAATTTAACTCTCCCTCCTCATTTAATACTCAAACTTTGACACAATCAAATTATCACACCATTCAATCAAAACAGCCGATACACAAACCAGTTTACATTATACACAAACAGCCGAAGTACAACAGTTTCCACAGCTAATATCTACTGTACATAGACAAAAACAGCAGCTTCAGTTGATCTTCATCCAAGGTTTATCAACAGCATCAGCCAGCGAGACAAAAGACAATAGAAAACAGCAACAAACGACCTCATCCAAGCTTCAGCAGCAACAAAAAATAGCAGAGACAAAACAGACAAATAGAAGAGCAGCGAACAACAGAGATACAGTTTTAAAACATGTAATGGCGGTGCTAAGCGTAGGCTAAGTGTTGAAGACAAAAATGCAATTGCACAGGTTCTTTTAATAAGCTACATAGATAAGAAGTTACCTTCTGGTACAATCAATGAGGTCGCCTTGAGGTTTGGTCTAAGTAGGAAGACGATTGGCGGCATCTGGGCTATTGCAAAGAGGCAAATTGATGCCGGACGGGCTGTCCACATTAGCAAAACAGTTCGCCTGCAAAGAAGTGATAAAATCCAGATTGATATCCAACAAATAAAAAGCATTGATATCAAGAGAAGATCAACAATTAGAAGCCTTGCCAATGAAATTGAAGTTAGCAAAACAACCGTAGGTCGATGGATTAAGCAAGGGCATCTCAGACCACATACAAATTCGATCAAGACGTCTTTGACACAATCAAATAAACTGATGAGGCTCAATTTCAGTTTGAATGCATTGGTGATCGACGGCATACATGAAAAATCCAATTTAAAAGCATGGAGAATGTGGTTCACATTGATGAGAAATGGTTTTTCATTACAAGAGCTAGTGAAAGGTGTTACCTGATACCCGGGGAAGGACAACCATATAGATCGTGCAAGAGTAAAAGATTCATAACGAAGGTAATGTTTATGTGTGCTGTGAGCAGACCAATATACACAAGTGATGGAGAAATTGTGTTTGATGGAAAGATTGGCTTGTTTCCGTTCACCGAGAAGATCCCAGCAAAGAGAAATAGCAAGAACAGACTCAAGGGCACTCTTGAGACCAAGTCCATAGAATCGATAACCAAGAAGGTGATCAAGGACTGTCTCATTCAAAGAGTAAGTATCTAACATGTCTATATGCATTGATAATAAATCTATTCGTGACTACACACACTGTTTTTCAGGTCATACCAGCAATCAAGCATAAGTGGCCAGCAAATGAGGACAGGAATATCATTATCCAACAGGATAATGCCAAGCCACATATCAGTGATGAAGACACTGATTTCAGAGAGGCTGCATCATCTGATGGATTCAATATCAGATTAAAGTGCCAACCAGCTAATTCACCAGACACGAATGTCAATGACTTAGGCTGGTTCAGCAGCATACAAGCCCTACAAGTTAAAAAACCAGCAAACTCAGTAGAAGAATTAGTGTCAGCAGTGGAGGAATCGTATAATGAACTAAGTCCACAAACATTGAACAAGGTATTCCTAAGCTTGCAAGCATGCCTCGTTGAAATTATGAAGTGTAAAGGGCACAATAACTACATTCTGCCTCACATGAAGAAGGACAAACTATTGAACAACGGTACACTACCACATGTTCTAGATGTGGACGATTCAATAGTAAAGGAAGCAATGCACCACTTGATTGAAAGTGGTGAAGGCCCTCATATGAAGCTGGATGAATCAGTAATGTCATATTTTGGTTGTGGAGCTGATCTAGATGCAGAACAACATCAAATCTAGAGCCTCAAGGATGCAAAAATATTTTGGTTATGGTACATATGAACTTTTGTTTTTTGTCCACATATAAATATGTAACAACATTGCTATGGTACAAATGCAAATGTATTTTTGTCACGCATGCAAAAAAGTTTAGGATCAGCATATACCATTGGAAAAATTGAAATTCTGCGCAGTCGTTCTTCGGGTGATTTCAAAATTTGCACTTTTTCGACACAGTCTCTGAGCGTGGAAATGGGTCAAGGAACTCCATGAAAATATCAACACGCTCTCATGAAAGACTAAAGCAAATATATAATCGTCTTAGAGAATGAGGTGATGCAAGAGAAGATAATCCATTTGATGCAATACTAGTCAGTGTAGACAGCACAACAGAAATAGTGAATTGATAACTCATCAAGAAATAGTGAAACCTTTCAGCTCACTCACCATTAGAAGTCTATCAAAAAACAAGCTGTTGCTTTTGGTTCTGAAAACAATCTGAATCAAAAAGCAATAGCACATTAAATACATAAGCTATAACCCAAAAAACAATCTAAAAATGAAATTAGTAAATTGAGATGGAGTTTTCGGTTCTCCCTCTGTTGCTTTCTACAAAAAAGCCGAAGAACAAGCACACAAATCACAAAGTCACAATATTAAAAACGATAATTACCGAGTTTGGAGGATGTTGCTGGTATATGGATGGACAATAAATCCCAAGAATCTCTATTAGCTTGAGCTTCGTTTCCTTGGGCAGACCTTCACCCCAAGCCTCCTTCTTGGGGACAACATCGCTTGGGCCAAGAGATCTGGCCAGAGGGAGCAGGACACCACCATCTTCAATTGAACAAGGGACCACCGTGTCTGTGACATCGGGCCATTCCGTCTCCGTGTCTGTAACAGAATTGGGCCACTCCTCTGGCGGGGTTTCTGGAACAGATAGGGTTTGCTGATTTGGGGAAATCTTTTGTTTAAGATGAATGTCTCAATTGGGGAATATAACGTGGAGAGAGAAAGGTAAGGTAAGTTGGTTAGGTTTTTTAGTTTTAAATTGGATATATTAAAGATATAAATGGTGTAATTACTTTAATTATTGGAATAATTTTTTACTAAAAATGGAAATGGGAAGAATTATGTGGGACACCCGAAATAGAAAGATGGGAAGAAATAAGTGGGACGGAGGAAGTATGCATTATTACGCTCGCAAAAGATATTATATATGAATAGAAAAACTAATTATCGAAATAATGTTTCTCGAGTCTTATATTTGAGTAAAACACACGAGACAATGTTTGTCATCGAAAAATTTCTCGGCTGGAAACTTATTCAAAAAATATTTTTCGAGCCAAGTTTTTCGATCGAAAAATGATCGAAGAACAGCCTTCAAGTTCAAGGTAACAGTGAAAAATCCATATTCAACCGAAATGTTCAAGTTAGGTGCTGAAATTCTGGATAATCACTCGTTTCTTAGTTCTGAATATGAACAAACACAAGATTAACCACGTTTCACAGCAAAATATATCGATTATGAAGAAAATCAAATCGTAATCAAAACTTGATCGCAAACGCAAATATCGATCGAAATCGAAAATCTGAATTAATATGAAGTTCTAAGCGATTGAAATCAGTACGTAAATCATTCCTAACATATAATCTATCACTTAATCAGCAAGATCATCAACAAAATTCGCAAACATTAAGCGCATTGATCAAAATACATTTCACGTAAGTTTTTCGATCGAAAAATCTGGAAAATTATTTTGATCTTATAATCGCGAATTCAATCCAAAAGCGATCACAATCCGCTCTGATACCAATTGTTAGGTCCTATTATATCAACTAACGATCGATCTAAGCATGAATTCTAGATATTCGAATGATAAATCTTACAAATTACCTTCGGTCGAATATCTTCTTTGAAGATCTTGAGAGAGAGTTTTTCGATGGCTTTTCTCTCTCTTAGAATGTGAATTCAATGCTTTGATTTTTCCGAAATGAACGTGTGTATTGATTTCGATAGTGTACATTGTATTATACCTATTTACATGGTATATTTACTATTTAGTCCTACACTAATAAAACTACGAATTACGACCCTAATTACAAGGATAACAAAATAAAAAAGCACAATTCTAATATCTCTTCAATACGCACGGACCATGAAACTGAGTTCAAGAATCAACGGCTCTAGTAGAACAAAATGGATATCTCAGCAATTCCCCGCTGCTAAGACTCCAGAACAAAATGGAGATAAGAAACATGACTCTAGTAGAAGCAACTTGCACTATGCTGATTCACTCAAGTCTTCCCCACTTTGGGCTGAAGCAGTCAACACAACTTGCTTCACATAGAACATTACCAACATTCACAAATGATTCGGTAAGACTCCATACGAGCTAATAAACCAATGAATAGAGAACATTGGGTTTCTACGAGGCTTCGATTGCAAGTGTTTCTATGCCAACGATAAGGAAGACTGAAGCAAGTTCGACCCAAAAGCACTCGAGGTGGTAATCATAGGGTATTCAATGACATTGAAGCCATATCAAGTCTAACCTAAATAAAGGAGAATGGTCATGGAGAGTGTGAATGTCACGTTAAACAAAACGCCGACCATGGATTCTGTACACATCAGTCAAGAATCCGAATTAATTAGAGTGTTGACAAAACAGCAACACAGTTCTATACACAAGGAAGGGACTTCCACATTAGAGACAGATAAAGACGAGGACCTAACTCTCTGTTTGAGTACTTCTACTCTAGTCCTCGTCAAACAACAAAACTTCCACAGCCCATTCCCTGCAGTGACACATCGGTACCACATGTAAAACAACCAACCGTGATCGATGAAGCCCCTACACTTCAAGACACTGAAGTCACTGCTAATGAAGAAAATGAAGAAAATAACGGGAATGAAGAAAATGAAGAGAATGCAGAAACGAATGAGATGGAGTTCGTCGATTCACAAAACGATGAAAATGTCACCCAACCTCTCCCTCGTGAGAGAAAGTGGACCCGAGGCCATCCCACTACTAATATCATATGAGATCCAAACCAACGAGTTAGCACACGATCATCAACGGCCAACGAGAACATATATGCGTGCTTTCTGATCCAGAACGAACCAACCAAAGTTGAAGAGACATTAGCCGATCCTGATTGGATAAAGGCAATGCAAGAAGAAATCCATCACTTCGAACGACTAAAGGTGTGGAGACTAGTCCCGAGACCCCACGGCAAAACCATTATCGGTACCAAGTTGGTCTTCAAAAACATGAAAGGTAAAGATGGTCCATTATCATAAAGAAGGCTCGATTGGTGGCTAAAGGCTACAACCAACAGGAAGGCATAGGCTACGATGAGACTTTTGCTCATGTTGCTCACATCGCGGTCATCAGACTCTTTCTTGCCTACGCTGCCCACAAAAACTTCACGGTATACCAAATGGATGTCAAGACAGCCTTCTGAAACGACGTCTTGAAAGAAAAAGTCTATGTGACTCAGCATGAAGGATTCGTGAGTGAGACTCACTCTGACTATGTATATTACTTAGACAATGCACTCTACGGACTAAAACAAGCTCTCCAAGCTTGGTACGATGTCCTCTCAGACTATTTAGTCAAGTCAGGTTGCACAAAAAGAAAGATAGACACCACTCTCGTCATCAAAGGGGTGTGGATCAGATATTATGCTGATCCAAATCTACGTCGATGATATTAAATTCGGATCTACAAATCTAATTGAGTAGGCATCCATGTTCTTGGTTGGAATTGGATCGGATATGTGTAGATTGAATTGAATAAAAAGAAACAGCTAATCAAACACAAAAATTGTTGTTAGGATTGATAATATTAAGTCGAAAAACTCTTAGCACCAAAAAGTACATTTAAGGCATAATCCTTTGAATATCGAAAAGTTTTGAGTTGTAAAGTTTAGATATCGAAAACTTTTGGACCTAAAAGTATATAGAATCGAGGAGTTAGGGTCGAAAATTGTAGTATCGGAAAGTTTGTCTATCGAAAACTTTGACTTGAAAAGTTGAATCTTCGAAAAGTTTGTACAGCAAAGTGAAAAACATTCACTATCGAAAACTTTTCCTATCAAAATCTAGTGTATCGAAAATTTTTATATCGAAAAGTTTTGACCAAAAACTAGTATAAAAAAGTTTTGGTCTTGTATTAGAAACTTGGTATAAGAGCTGAAAACCTTTTGAAATGAACTAAGAGTTTTGGAGCGAGAACGAAAACCTGCTAATATGTATCGAAAAGTTATGTGTATCGAAAAAAATGTCAACTTTATTGAATTTTTTTTTCCAATTATGGAAAATTTTACTAGTATCGAAAAGTTTGCCTTTCAGTATCGAATATTTATAATGTGTATCAAAAAGTTTACGGGTCACTAGGTTTTTTATGGTAGTTTGCGAGACAATTTTTTTGCGGGTTATACAAACCGTATAGTTCTTCTGTATCGAAAACTTCTCGGAGAAACTTTGCGAAAGTTTGTAAAAGTACAGATTTCGCTCAAAAACACTTAAAAGTGAAAATTAACCACACATAATTGATCAAAATGAGTAGAATTACCATCAGTAACACTCGATTTATCAAACAATGAGAAAAATATGACGGATACGAGAGAATTTGAACAAAACATTGACGAACACAATCCGAACGCACAGTGGGAACAAAAACAATCGAACATTAAATTTTTAAAGTTTGAAAGATTATCTATCGAAATACATCACATAACAATTTCTAACAGTTGATTAATCAAGTTTTTAGAAATTTTTGTTGAATTTTTAAAGAATCGGATGACAAATTCAATCGCTCAGTGAAGAACAATAATCGAACTTTAAACTAAAAAATTTGATCCGAAAATTCGTAAACTCAAATCAAAATCAAACACATTTTGCCGCTGATACCAATTATAGGATCCCGATTATCCAACCGATTAGTAATTAAGGAAAAACCAATTAAGGATTACCAATAGATTTAAAGCGGAATTTATCCGGGGTTCCTTCGTTGTTGAGAGAGAGAGAGAAGAACTAGTCTTGCGCATTTTAGTCGATAAATCTTCTCTCGAAAATGTATGATTCTTCTTTCAATTTCTTTTGAAACGTTACAAAAAGTGTTCTTTTACATGTATATATACCACCTCTCTATGGTAAATTTCTATAAATAGTCATATAATAATGCTTATTAGAAGTTAGTCCAAAACTACTTATAATAAGCCACCTTTTTTTGTTAACCTATTTTTCGACTGACCGGATCGGTCACCCCTCAGCCCCCTTGAACAACAAAAAAGAGTGGTGTTTTGGCATCCATCACTGCTGGAAAGACCGAAGCGTCTTTCTTCCGTCACGATAAGCGTTCTAGGACTGCTTGGGTATATAGAGTATATGTGGTAAAGGGGAAGCGGTGAGTAGACCCCTTAGTCTATCAATGACCACACCACCTCTATACCAATCGGCCCAACACAACAAGAAGTGTCCGGTCTCTATATCCTGCCAGCGAATCGAAACGCAGTTTCATAAGTCAGATAAACTCGTATCCATGTTGAACTCATAGTCTAATAGTTAGCTAAATCTTCATTATACCTTGTTAGTCGTTTCGAGCGAGTTAGGGGGATTCAAAGTCTCAAATAACTTGCTTTCATAAAGTCGCCTCATCTACGTTATCTTTATTTTTTCAAACCTTTTAGTTTTGTCGTTATCGTTTATTTTGTTTATCGTTATTTTATATTTCTATCAACTCAACAATTTTTTCTACTAGGATATTTAAACGACTGTGTTTCTAAAGTATATAGTTCATTTGGGTACGATACTCGAATACTTGTCATTTCTATGCTATTTTCGATAGGTACACTTGCCTATTGAGTGTATGATAGTTTGTCAATATTCGTTTTATTTTAAAACTCGATCCGCTCGATCAAGTTGATCAAGATTATTTTCGACCATCACTCACAAGACCGACTAAATGAGTTAACAATGTTTTCAATTGAAAAACAAATGGTCGAAAAATTAGATTATGCAGTTAGATCAATATTTTGCCCCTAAAACGTCTAGACGGGCAGTATTTATATAATTAAGTTATACATCTATTAAATACTGTCCAATGATATATTTACATATTTATATTTAAATTTAGATTATATTACGTATTTCATTTGAAAAAAATATACTTAAGCAGTCTGGGGCCCAAGATTCGCTTCAATCCGACCTCTGAGCGACATGATAATTTTGGTCTTGACCTTATTACGGTTATGGATGTCCTTATTGTGCCGAAGAACATTGAGGAGCTGCAACAACAAAATGAAATTATCGAGGACCGTTGTCTTATAACCTTCGAAAGTGACACCTATCATTTATATTCAAGAATGATTAGTAGTAGTGTGCTGACTCCTAAAAAATGAAACTATGCGATTGTAAACAAGATCTTTGGCAGTAGTGGCAATGATGAAATCTGCATGCGTATTCTTCGACGTACTGTACGTGCAGCTTGTGTGATTTAAGACTATCGAGCAATGTCTCCACATCTGTAACGTCCGACAGCGCGTCTTGTCCACCGTAGCTCAAGAACAGCGGAAGATCGCGGGGAACTTTCGCTAAATCATACACGGGAGGCTTCACTGGCCCATAATGCTCCGCGTTGAAGATAGCATTCCCATAGTCGTACTTTGACAAAACTCCAACTCGGAACAATCATAACTATCATAACCTACATTATTATGATAGCCTTCTCCCACATATAACTATCAAATCATCACAGTATAAGCTACCAACAGTAGTACCATTGAGTGGCCGACGTAGTGAGTTTTCTGACCAGTACGTCTGAATATAATAAAGTCAACAACTGATGGAAACTCGTGGATCACGAGATCATCCCATGTCCAATTCCAATATCCTGTCGTGTCCCGCCCAAGTGAGAAGAACGACGAGTATGGAATGGATAAGTAAGTACTACCACTGCTTTTTCAATCGACTAGTACAAACAAATTAACCTGGTCTGTATCATCAAGGCTGACGCGTCGGCGGCTAAACCGTGTTCCTCTGATGTTAGAAATCTACACATCGAACCCATTATCCGCCAATATCATCGCCAGAGATTGCTCCCGGGATTAAGGATCCACGTCATTCCATCTTGCAGATTTAATTATTGACGACATAATACCAATAACTAACAATAACAAAAACAATAACCACCACAACAATAATAATAATAATAATAATAATAATAATAATAATTCAGACCTTAATTGACAAATAATGATGTATATTAATAAGGGTAAATTCCCTTTCAGTCACTTTTTTGTTTCTCAACTTCCTGATCAGTCATCCTCCAAGTATTTCTTTATGTTCAAGACGCATTTGTAAAAAGTTGTGTCTTAGATACCCAAAAAATGTTAACAAAATAAAAATAACCTTACTTTATACATAGATATTATTCTAACTCTCTCCAGTTTTATACCAAGTCAATTTTAAGAATATTATACCAATTGTTATCACTATTATAGCAAATGTTATCATTATTATATCAATATATTCAATTTTTATAGTAATTGTTATCACTGTTATACCAAAAATAATGTTATTATTATTTTATTATACGAAAGTGATTTTTGCATATTATACCACAAAACACAATTATTATACCAGCAAAAAAAGTTATTATACCAATAAAATTTATTATTTCTACCAATAAATTCGAATATATACCAAACAATTCGAATATTATAATAACATTATTTTTGATATTACAGTGATAACAATTTGTATATTAATTGAATATATTAATAGAATAATGGGACCACTTGGTATAATAGTGATATAATACTCTTAAATTTGACTTGGTATAACAGTGATACAGTTGGTATAATAATTGAATATATTGGTATAACAATGGGAACAATTGATATAACTGAATCTGTAAAGAAATGTTATTTTCATTTTTTCAATATTTGATGGTATTAAACACACAATTTTTCACAAATGAGTGCTGATCAGAAAGTTGAAAAGCATAAAGGGATCGAAAGGGAATTTGTTTTATTAATAATCCAAGCTGCAGTGCAATAATTGCTCCACATTTTTCGTTACTTTATGTTTTTTTTACTGTCCGAGGTAGTATCCCAATCCACATGACTATGAGCTAGTTCATCCCGAGGTATCCCACCTGACATGACTATGAGCTAGCCTATAAATACCGGCGTACGCTTGCACCACATTGACCTGACAGAGCCTTAATTGCGCCATACATTCCAGTGATGGGACTAATCCCAAGACTAGATGAACATCTCAAACCCATCTGAAAATGATAGTCATAGGTCATAAGGCCCAAAGAGACTTCTCAAAGAATTGTGGGAGGGGGAATTCGATCCCACAACCTCCTTTAACCACAAGACGACCTTAAAGCCTTCTCATTAACCACTAGACCAAGACTACATTGACCATATTATTCATTACTCACCACAAGAACTCCGTGTTGCAACAAAACCGGAGTCCGATTCGCTTCACTTATACCGACGCGGCCCTCTGGTATTCTTAGCACTGGATGTATCCATCATCGGTCACAACCTCATACAATACATACATAAAAGTAAGACACTTTATATCATTAGTTAATTATATAACAATAAGAGTCAGTCAAAAAATAGAGCAGAAACCACCAGATGATGTCGTACTTCAAATTCTTGGCATCTGTAACCATATAAAGCAATGTTGGCCATGAGGCACGCGCCTTGGCCTTCTTGTAGCGAAAAGCCGTTGCCGGAGCAGAACGGAAGTGAGAAATGAAGTGTGAAGAAAGCACACAGGAAACTGTTGAAGCCCATTCCTAGTACACTATTTGTGATAAATTGATTTTGAGAGCGATTATAATGCAGTGGTGCTTTGGAGATATATATAAAGACAAGACTATTAAACAAATTTAACTAAAAATCAAATCCAGTGTTGGTTCTGATTTGATTCGTCTTCTATTTTTTCGTTCTTCTCGATGACTAACTATTTAACGAGGTTTTCGCTGCTATTCCACGTTTCCTGGGCTTGAGGCGATGGGCCTTAGGCCCACGTACTACCTTTTTCGTATGTATTTAATCAATTTACAGTTTGAACTCATGATTCTTTCTTTTCTAAGCACAAGTTCTAGAAACGTCTCTTGTATCGTAGTGATATTAGAGGTGGTATCGAGCAAGAGCTTTAGGCCCCGACTTTTTTAGGGCCTCGATTTAGTAATACTATTATATATATATTATGTAATTAGTTAAAAATGTTATATATCTTGAGGTCCTCGATCCAGTTATGCTATTATATATATAAAATTTAGTGAGTTAAAGATGTTCAATATCTTGTGGCCCTCAATTTAGTAATAATATTATATAAATAAAATTTAATGAGTTAAAAATGTCAAATATCATGAGGCTCTCAATTTAGTAATGCTATTATATAAATAAAGTTAGTTAAAAGGATTCAATATGGTGATACTCTCAATTTAGTAATGATATTATATAAATAAAATCTAGTGAGTATAAAAGGTCGAATATATTGAGGCCCTAATTTAATAATGCTATTATATAAATAAAATTTAGTGAGTTAAAAAGGTCCAATATCTTGATGTCATCAATTTAGTAATACTATTAATTAAATAAAATGTAGTCAGTTAAACATGTTCAATATCTTGAGGTCCTCAACTTAATAATGCTATTATATAAATAATATTTAGTGAGTAAAATAAGGTCAAATATCTTGAGGCTCGCAAATTTGTAATGTTATTATATAAATTAAATTTAGTAAGTTAAAAAAGCTCAATATCTTGAGGCCCTAAATTTAATAATTTTATCAATAAACAAATCTTAATTAATAAAAAAGCCAAAAAATTAAAAGATTCTAAATTTAACATAAGCCGATAGTTAGACTACATTAATAATGTTGACAGTTACCGTGACCGTTGCTTCTGCAAAAAGAACTTTTTTAAAATTGAAAACTATACAAAACTATGTAGATCCACAGTATCACAAGAAAGATTAAGTGGATTCGCTATTTTCAATAGAAAATGAAATATTAATTACAAAAATTTTAGAAAAGAACTTTCGTAAGAAAAGCTATAAGAATAAATTTCATGTAAAAATTAGTTTTTTTTTTAAATTCCACAAAAAGATTTTTTTTTTTTTAAATCGTAACTCCATCTTTTATAAAATTTAAGTGTTATATTCGCCCCTCCCAAGCTCTGAGAAAGGACGGGGATTGTGATAGGTTGGCAAGTAAAAAAAGCCCCGTTTTTTTGTTCGCTTTAGGCCACATATGATGATGAGCCGCCCCTGGTCAAACGGGCCGCGGGCTGGTTCTGGACCGGATCCGCTGGTGTGGCGTTTCCGAATTCGGTTCCGGAACCGGCACGGAACCGCCCTATGAACCGGAGGTTCCCCACTGTTCCAGGTCGGTTCGACCCACTCGAAATTTTTTTATCAAGAATATATATGAATATATAAAAATTTAAAATTTTTATTTTATTACGTGGGGAAAAAATACAGGAAATTTAAGAAAAAATTTTCCATTAAAAAAATAGCTAAAAAGTACATAAAAAAATACCAAAAAATTATATAAAAAATACTAGAAAAATTAAATAATAAGAAAAATACATATGAAGATTACAAAAAAAAAATACTACATTACATCTTTATTAACTAATACGATTATACTTGCTTCTTCGTCGAAGTCTGACTTGAATTTTGAAATTCGTCATCCGGTTCCGAACCTTGTCCCGGAATGTATTTTCGGCGCCAAAATTACCTACAAAATCGAAAATATCTTCGTTTCTCGAAGACGATGCCATGCTAGTAGAATCGTGCATGCTATGTGGTGCGCAAATGTATAAACTTGTGTGTGATGTGTAATTAAAATAATCTATGACTAATCGTGAATGTGTTTGAGAGAGATTGAGCGAGATTGGTTGAAAAAATGTTTGAAATGAGTTCCTATTTATAGACTTTTCGAAAAGGGACTAAATTGCAAAAATCCAACAACTATTTCTGAAAATAGCAAACGGCTATTTTAGCCGTTACACTCCCTAACGACTATTATAGTCGTTGGGGTTTCGAGTACTGGTTCCGGTTACGAACCGCGGTTCGGAACTGGCCTAACTGCAAGCGGAATTGCGGTTCCACATATGGCCGAACCGGACCGGCACATCTAAATTGTGCCGGTTTCGGTTCCCTTACCCGTTTCCCACGGTTCCGGTGCGGTATTCGACCCGCCCCATTAATAAGGTCTAAGTGATATTTCTCAAAGAGTTCTTAAGCCCCCATTTGTTTGTGGTATTCCTAAAGAATTTTTGCTTCTTATGGAATATAAGCGAATTACACTATGTATCTGAACTATTACAAAAGGAGGATGTGACCAATTTTCGAAGCAGGTTGCATGTCATTACTTGGCCTTAATTGTTTTAGTAGCATACCTGTATTTTCGAGTTGCATTTGTTAGGATTTTTTGTAGTGTCCTTTAATTCTTGTATGGCTTGGGTATATTTTGTTATTAAGTAGATTGTAGTGGTTTTGAGCCTCTACGTAAATATATGATAGTTTAGATCATGGACCTTAATATACCAACACATGTGGTATATACAGCCTCCTTTACCATTTTAGGATTTTTTATCAAAAGAAATCCAAAGGAAGCCACCTTGTACCTTCTCTAAAAGAAAACACGCACTATCACACACTAAAAGGTGTTCTTCAATCGTTATGCTTAAAAGCTCCCTTTTGATCCTTGTTTGATAAATAGCGGACCAACAAGTGGTATCAGAGCCTAGCGTGGATTGATCAAAATTATTTGATTTCAGTTTCGTTCGATTTCAATGTGATTTAATAGAGTTTTTGCATGAACTTCATTTTCTATTTTTTTGGGTGTTTTTGAATTGTTTTTACTGTTTTTATCCCCTTAAGAGCTTCATAAACTATTAAGGATTGATTTTCTACTCTTTTGCATCGATTTCAGTCAAGTTTGAGTAAGATTTGAGCCAAATCTAGTATGCAACTCGTCTTTGCTGCTACAATGTTGATTTTCGGGAAGATGATTGTAACAGTGCCACGAAATTCGACTCATCTCCCCGAAAATTCTTCAACACGTCGAATAT
The DNA here is from genome assembly GCA_004919715.1 of Linderniella brevidens. Taxonomy (NCBI): domain Eukaryota; kingdom Viridiplantae; phylum Streptophyta; class Magnoliopsida; order Lamiales; family Linderniaceae; genus Linderniella; species Linderniella brevidens. Next base: position 14,565,550 of record SWDC01000148.1, read on the forward strand.
CAGTCTAATTTAGTTAATTTTCGGGCAATTAAATTCTGAAATTCACCTGATTTTCAAAACTCTCGGAGATTTTCAAAATTTGGACATGATTACCCGATCTTCACCTTTCGACTAGGAATACCCAATTTCTAAAAATTGGCAGGGATTACCCGAATTTCAACTTCGGACAGGAATACCCGATTTTCAAAAATCGACCAGCCTTACCCGATTTTTTAAAATTCGTCTTATTTACTAGAATTTTATAAGTTACTTTTTTTCCCGAAAATCAGCAGAAAATTTATTAATTCTCCGACATATTTACCCGATAGTTATCGTATTACTTGAATTTCATACTCACCCGATTTCGAATGCGTGTTATACTAATTTTGACTGAAATGTTGACCAAAAGTCAACACACGAAATTCACAATTCTTGATGTTTGACCAATTTAAATCACACTTTGCCCGAGAATTATTTAACAAATTTTCAAGAAATTTCTAAGTCCATAATTCAACACTTTTTCACTTTGAAGACTTTGAAAACTCTCATCTAGTTTTGTCAAAATCTCTTACTCAAACTTTTCGGTACTTAGAATATAATTGTTCGAAAATGACATTTCAGTTTGCAGATCTCTTTCACGTTACGATCATTACCAAACATCAGGACGCCTTTGCGATCGTATATGACACTCGTCCCCCAATGCTAAGATGGGCGACTATGACATTTGGAAGAATCGCTTCATCAACTTCATATAAATCAATGATGGTGACCTCGCTGATGACATGCTCTCTTCTATCTTCGACGGGCCAGCTCAATTCTAAACCGTCGTTGAAGCTCACCCTAACGCAGTCCCTCCTCTCTTGGAGAGAAGGATAGTCAAGCATCATAGTCGTTACTCAGACGCAGAGAAAGCACGGGCCAGAGGGGACAAGGTTGCTAGAAACTACGTCCTCCAGTCCCTTCCCAACAACGTATACATCCAGGTGGACAACATGTCCACTGCCAAAGAAATTTGGGACGAAGTTTCGAAGATGATGGTTGGGATAGACGTAAGCACTTTGTCCAAGAAATCAAGCACTCTTACTGCCTACGATTCCTTCAGAGCTAAGGAAAGAGAAGATCTTCGAGACACATACCTTCGGTTCTTGATTATCATCAATGAGATGAGGAAGATCAACATCCAACGGTCAAACTTCAAGCACAACTTCAAGTTTCTCTCCACACTCCAACCCCAGTGGGCAGGATTGTTGTTCTGCATGATAACCTCTCTCAATACATCGAATATGCCAAAGAAACCAGAAACAAAGGAAAGTCAAATGCTTATGTTGAACCCGTTGCTCTCGTGACCAACAAGCCTACTAACAAAAGCTCGAAGGCTTCTACGGGAAAACAAGTCGTCTTATCCGACTCTTCTGACAATGGTGACTCGGACTCTGAATCCGATGAAGAACTCAATGATCTCAAGAAGCAAGTGATCATGGACTTGAGGACGCAGAACACCGATGTCTCTATTCGGAAGTTGGAGCTACAGGTGGTCAAATGGCAAAGCAATTGGCGGGGCGGCCTCAAGGTCATTAACGAGCTACACCTAGCCAAATCCGAGGGAATACTGCAAGGCCATTACCTTGAAAACGGGAGAGAACTACAAGAATAGCCCGCTAGGAAGAGATCCGTGGAAAATGGCGATGTCGAAGGCAATGTCGGTCAAGGCGATGGGCTGCCTAAAGGAGAAGAGGCCGAGAAAGCCGAATCTGGAAAGGCGAAGGACAAGAAGGCCACTCGACCACTGGTAAAGCCCTACCAGTCGAAGATCCCATACCCGGCTCGACTAAGGAAGGAGCGAGACGAGGAGCAATTCGGTAAATTTATGACTATGTGCAAGCAATTACATATTAACTTACCGTTTGTTGAAGCTATTACGCAGATGCCTCGTTTCGCCAAGTTCTTGAAAGATTTCTTCACGAGAAGGAAGCTCGAGGATGTCTCCACCATATGCCTATGAGGAGAGTGCTCAGCTATCCTACAGAGCATGATACCGAAGAAGCTTAAGGATCCAGGGAGTTTTACGATTTCCTGTCTTATAGGAGATATTATTATTGAGCGTTCGTTAGCCGACTTAGGTGCTAGCATAAATTTGAAGCCGTATTCCATGTTTAAGTGATTAGGGTTAGGCAAGCCACGACCAACTAGGATGGGCCTCCAATTGGCCGATATATCCCTAAAGTACCCTCGAGGTGTTATCGAGGATGTTTTAGTAAAAGTAGACAAATTCGTCATTCCCGCTGATTTTGTTATTCTTGATACGGAGAAAGACGATAATGTCCCGTTAATCCGTGGTACACCATTCCTAGCTACCGGTGAGACAATGATAGATGTTAGGAGCGGTACCCTAACCTTGACAGTAGTCAGTGAGAAAGTAACATTTAATATTGTTAGGTCCTGTTTCATCAATCAACAAACAATCTACGCACGAATTCTAGGTATTCGAGTAAGAAATCTTACGATATATGATCGGTCGAATATCCGCTTTGAAGATCTTGAGAGGTTGTTAGATGTTTCCTTGTTTCTCGAGCGTTTCCTCTCGTTTAAAATATGAATTCGAAACTTTTATTTACTCAATAATGAATTGTTATTTACATTGATAGTGTACATCATATTTATACATATATTTAAGGTATAATTACTCTTAAGTCCTACACTATCAATATTTCTAATTATGCCCCTAATTACAAGGATAAAGAAATTATAAAGCACAATTCTAATATACTCTTTAATCTCCCCCTTTGTGCTTATTGTCGTTTCAGCTCCTTTTATCCTTGTCGGGCATAAAAAGACTTCCTCAATCCCAATGCTGTCTCGTAGCGTCGAACAACATTCCTCAACTCCAGTCTTTCATTTATGGCATCTAAAAGCTCGTTCAGAAGTGGAGCCTCTTCTTCACAAAGATCTTCGAAGATTGTTTCTTCGGTGATCTCTCCCAATCTCTTTAGAATGTTCTTCTTCACCAACTTGAAAATGTAGTTCTCGGGAAAGTTGTTAAGTGGGAAGCGCTTCATAAGCGGAGATTCCATGTTGACCTTCTTCATGTTGTTCTCTATTGCAATTTGAAGGTCGTGTGCGGTGTGGTATTTGATCTGCCGCACCATGAATCTTTCCAGCCCCTCGAGTCCTTCAGTCTTGATGTATCCCGGATGTGTCTTGTACTTTCTCTTGTACATTTGATATATTTGGTAGACTTCATCCGGTGGAAGGAATGGGAGATAACTTTCGTCTATCTCTTCTCGAGTGCGGTTGTTGTCCGCTCGCTCAATTATGTAGATAGGAGTTAGATATCTTCCGATCGTATGAGAGACTCCGACGAGTTGGAGAATCGGTGGCTTGTTCTTGAAGTTTTCCTTCAGTTAATCAGCTGGAATGCCACTACGATCGGGTCCAAGATAATTGAGCATGAATATATGCTCCATTTTCTTCCTATATTCCCAATGTGAGATGCCCCTTAAATTGAGTTCGTTGAGCTTCTTAATCTTGTTTGGAGCCCTCCAAATCTGCTTTCTTATGTCTTCAATGAAGGGGACTTCAATTATGACATTCTCCCATGGTGTCTCGACTCTAACTGGCCCTTTTGATAGACGGGGAGGAGAGTCGACTCTGAGTCTTATCATTTCGGGTAGCTCTGGGAGGGCAGAACTGTAGTCCTCGCCTTCTTGAATTTCTTCTTCTTCTTCAAGCAGTACCAAGTCCATTGAAGCTTGTTGAAGGAAGTATCTGACGTTGGAGAGTCGAGCTTGAGCAGCTTCCTCTGGTTCCCATTCCGTCGTCCACTTCTCGTTTAGTATGTAGTCATCTACGATCAGATGTGGATCATAGGCAACAGCTTCTTGATGAACTTGGGGAAGGTTTGAGGTTGGGATAGGATTTGGATTTGTAGTAAAGAGGGTTAGTGTTTGGGATAAGGTGGGAGGTGTGGTTGTTTGTTGGCGGGTTTGAGGTTGAGGTTGTGTGGTTGTTGGGTGTGAGGACGATCTTCCAGCTTCTTGAGTCTTTGTTTGACTCAATCCACGACTGCTCCTTGTTGTTCGTTGCTGTTTCTCCCCCTCATGACGATCCGGATCATCGGGATCATCATGTCTACGTTTGGGGCGGGAGCTTTCTTCACGGCACGTTGTTTGTGCTGGCAGCTCCGGTTCATCTATTAATCTTCTGTAGAGACTTTCTTCTGCGGGAGTTTTTGTCTCTAGTGCGAGAAGACGCGAAATGAGGATATCGTGAAGATGAGTGATCGGAATGGTGTATGGGTTGATGAGTGAGGGTGAGAGAGTTGGGGTCGTGAGGATTGGTTGTAGTGGGGTGTGTGAGTGGTGGTAGGAAGTGGTGAGGAGACGGGTGTGGTTTGTGTGTCGGTGAGAGCAACTTCTGAGACTGGTGTTTTCCCGGTGTCTCTTCGGGAAGTCTCGAGAGCATGGAGCATTCGGTCCATCAGACGGTCTTCTAGGGAAGATAGGGCTGAGGAGAGTGCTTCTTGTAGTCTGTGCTCCGTCACGAACATCGGTGGAGTGGGGCCAGGGAGGCACTGTCACAACATCGGAGTAGATTTCCGATGTGTCGCCTATCGTAGGTCTTGAGGGTCCGGTACGTCCAAGGACATCCGTTGACAACCCTGAAGTCACCACTTCAGAGGGTTGGCCTATTGTTGGCTCCGAAGATATCGGGGGTCCAATAGGGCTTCCACCCAATCCTTGAGATGATACGATGGGTATCACCTCTATGGGTGTTGAGACAGATTCAATTTGAATCTGTTCAGTGGGTTGATCACCCGGTAATGGAAGTGTGGGCTCCGAAGCTTGTATGGGTGAAGACACTGTAGACGGGACCGAGATTTGTTGTCGGCGAGGGCCCCTTCGTTGGAGTCTGTGTGCTACATCGGAGTTGGTTGCCTCGGGAGAGATATCATGAGAGACACCTTCGGGTTCAATCTCCTGAGGTGTGGCTTCGAGCTCGGATGATGTCACTTCCCTTTGAGAAGGCGCCGGCGCTGGATCCATGGCACGTACCATCGCCTCCGTGATGGAGTTGTTTTGGCAGTAAGCTTGGTAGGCCTCATCAGTTGGATCAGCTAAACGGAGCAGCTCCAATGGGATCAGCATGGATTGGAGTGCTAGATCGGCGGCTTTCGGGTTGTGGAAGAATCGAAGGCGTGGCGGGATGTAGTCTGCGATCGGTGGAAGTTTTGGGATCTCTGAGTGGACTTCCATGAAATGCGCGATCATTACTGGAAACCACCGTACATAAGGAAGGGATCGGGCCTTCGACTTCGTCTCCCTCTGACGCATTTGGTCGGCGATATCGTTCGAGATCAGCGGAGCCACGTCATATTTCTTGGAGAAGACCACTCCGTGAAAAATACGCAGAATGTTGCCATTTGCTTTATCGAATCCGGAGTGTTTTGGGGAGAGACATTTGTTGATGATGCCGAACAGAGTCTTCCATGAATGAGGGATTCCGCTATTTTGAAAGTTGGCCAGTTTATTTAGCGGCGGTTTGTATCCCATCCTGAGCATGTCTTCTACGATCTCCGCGTCCGTAGGTAATTGGTCGTATTCGTCATAGTGCGGGAGATCGAGCACCATGGTCATTAAGTTTTTCGTCAGGGCGATGTGTCTTGTATTGAGCTTAGTCATATATTTTACGCTATTGCCGTTGACGAAGCTCTGCATGCATCCCTAGAACTGCTAGAGATAAACCATCGGTACGGTGGCCGTCATTGTCAGAGCTGGCCATAAGGGGTGTCCTTTGAGTATGGATAGGATGACGTCATCCGGACACCGAAATGTTGTTAAATCCAGTTGGAAGTTGTTGTCTTGGACTGTCATATAACTTCCAGAAGGATAGATATGAGGGTAGTTGGGAGTTGCCATATCTGCAAAAATAATATGAGATTCATTAGTTGATCAAGTTTTATGAATGAATAAATTTGATTAATACGAATGTAGAGGATAATTGTACATTGAAAAACTTATCGCGAAAGACTTGGTGAAAATTTGAAAAATTTGTAGAATTAACTAAGTCATAGAAGCGTGTTTTTATTCGAAATAACAGTTTATTCGATTTTATAATATTTGCGATCGAAAATTTGTCTAAGTCTTGAAAAATTTTCTAAGTCTTTCGCAGCGTGTTTTTATTCGATTAAAAATTTATTCGATTGACAAGTTTTGCGATCGAATAAAATTGTGTCGAATATTTGCGTTTTTGCTGATGACTTTTACTATCGAATAAAAAGTTAATGAAAATAATAGTTTTTCGCTGATTAGGTTTTTCGATCGAGAAAAGAGAAAGGTCGAATAACTTAAGTTTTTTTCATCGCTTAGTTTTGCGATCAAATAAAATCGAGAAAATAAGTTTTTCGCCGCGTAGTTTTGCGATCGAATAAAATAAATTCAAAAAACAAAAGTTTTTCGACGCTGAGTTTTGCGGTCGGAATAAAATTTTAACGAAAACTAAAGTTCTTCGATGACACTGTTTGATTTGAAAATTTTCGATCGAAAATTTTCAAATCAAACAGTAAATATGTAAAACATAATTCTCGGTTTCTGGGTAAATCATGGGTGTATCTGGGTTGGAAACCGACAGAAAACAGTGGCGAATCCGAATATCCTGATTTTAACGCAAGAGATTGAGTGTAAACACTTTGATTTGAAGGTCGAAAAATCAGTTTTCGTCGGAAAAATAAACATGAACTTTCTACATAAATTTTTTCGTGAAAATGCTCGATAAGTGGATGTTTATTAACAGAAAATGAATCAAAACATGTTTCTACCTTCGAAATCCGCACGTTTAAGCTAAAAATTCTGAGAAATGATGAATTTGGATGGAATGCCGAAGTCGGTTCGAAGATGGTTTTAGAAGATGAAGGGTTTTTCGATTGCAAATTTGTAACTTGTGAATGAGTTTTTCGAGTGATAAAGTGATATTAATACTTTACGATTGGGTAAAGTAAAAATTCTCTTTGGGCCGAAAGTAAAAAGAATATTCTTGGGCTTTAGATAAAAATAGGTCGAAAAGGAAAAAAATAAAATTTATGAATTAACCCAAAAATAATTTGTATAATACTCCCTGTTTTTAGCAAAGAAGGAAATTGTCTCCTGATGTTGATGAAATTCAACATTTGACTCCTCGGATGAGCTCTAAATTTTCTGCGAGACTTAATAAATTGTTAGAATTCAAGTTTCTACGAATGTAGAAGATAATGACAAATTCTCATATAAAAACTCCCCCTCAATAATTGCATGAATAAACTTTTCAGTACCTACACATATTTTCGGTACAAATGAAAATTTCCGATTTAAGCATAATTAATGCATTCTAAGCAATTCAACATAGTTAATGAAAATGTTGCGTTTTTCAAGAATAATTTCGCATTTTATCAAGTCTGAGCCAATGCATGTAATAATGCATTTAAAAATGTTAGAAGAAAATAGAAAATAAAATAAAATATAATATAATATAATAAAAATAATAATTTTTGTTTCGGGGTCAGATTTATTTATTTTAAATTTTTATCACAAAAATTTCCAAGATATATAGAACAATAATTTGCCATAAATTAAAATAACTAAATTAGTATTCTAAGAGCATAGTATGAATCACTTTGACAACTCTCGCAAGTTTCGCTCATATCACTCAATTTATTTTTATCAAGGAGATTTTTAGTAGATATATCACTCTTATCATCACAACAAAATTATATCAATTAATTTGTTAACGTAGTATTTTTAATCAACTTGCCAAGTGAGAGTTCGTCATTTTGAATCAAAGGGACTTTTAAGGGATTATTTTTAGGCTCTAACTAAGGGGTAGGAATTTTGGGTTAGTGAGCTTAAAAATTCTTCTCTTCCGGGGGCTCTTTTTGTGAGATTCTATTCTGAGCCTTTTGCTTTTCCTTTCTGTAGTAATCTCTTTTCAGTGATTTGAGAGATAAGATCTTCTTTGATTTTGGGTCGAGACTGTGTTCCTTTAGAAAGTTTCACAGTTATGGAGTTCGAACCCAAGACTGTGCTTCTCTTTTCGTTTTCTCTACATAAGATCTAGATTATCATTGGAGAAGTTCACTTCGAGGTGCTTCACTTCTAGGAGTATACGAGATTATCTAGGAGAAGTTCACAGTGAGATCAGTGTTTCTCTTCTATAATGATTGAGAAATGCGGAATGTGCATCACTTTAACTCTCCCCCGCTTTTTCTTGATTGAATAACCCCGAATCGTTTGAATAATGTTGAAGGCTTAATCGGGTGTGTTTGATAAAGAAAAAGAATATCGGAGAAGGCTCAAAGGGGATATCTAGAGGAAAAATAAAGGATTTATAATTTAGGTCAAGTGAGGTATTTCCTAATATACCCTTATCATTTTCATGACAAACTAAACACAAAAACAAGATTGAGGATACAAAGTACAAATCAAAAGATAGTCATTTGAAGTGTGACACTCAAAAAAATATTGAGGTTCAAATTCTTCACATGTATGATGTGGCTTTGTGTCTAGTGAATCATACAAAGTTCTTTTGAATAAAAGAATGTTATATTGAATTTCAGGCAAAGAATTTAACCATATATTTCGAAGAAATATTTTTATGAGTGATTTAAAAAATGGTCAAAATCATCGTCATCCCCCAATTTTTTTATTGATAATATATATATGTATTATATATATTTATTTAATAAAAAATAAAATATATTTATATATAAATAAAATATATATATAATAATTTTTTTTTATTTTAATTAAAAAAACTTTAAGAGATAGAGTCACGCATAATAATCAAGAAATATTAAGAAGCACATAGAATGTCAGATTGAAGCATAGTAGAGCATGTAAAACATATTCCATGTAAAACATGGTTAACTTAGCAATAAGGAATTGAAATCGTTTTTCATCCAATGCCTTAGTGAATAAGTCGACAAGTTGAAGCTCCGTTTTAACAAAATACATATCTATCATGCCTTTTTCTACATGATCTTTTATAAAATGATATCGTATGTCTATGTGTTTCGTGCGTGAATGATGAACAGGATTGCAAGTAATGGCTATAACACTTTGAGAATCACTATAAATGGGAATGTTATTGAAATCAAACCCGTAATCGCGTAGTTATGTCCGCATCCATAGAATTTGCGAGCAACAGCTGGCAGCCGCGACATATTCCTCCTCGACCGTCGATGTTGATACACAATTTTCTTTCTTTGAAGACCAGCAGACCAACTTTTCGCCTAAAAATTGTGCTCCGCCAGACGTGCTTTTTCTGACTACAACCTGCATAGTCAGCATCAGTGTAGCCAATTAGTCGAAAGTCAGTATTTCTGGATACCAAAGCCCGAAGGTTGGAGTTCCTTTGAGATATTGTAGAATACTCTTGACAGCATTCATGTGGGATTCCTTTGGGTCGGCTTGAAAGCGGGCGGATAGGCAAGTTGCAAACATAATGTCAGGTCGACTTGATGTCAAGTAGAGAGGAGATCCGATAATGCTTCGATAGGTGGTGATGTTGACAGCCTTTCCAGACGGATCAGCATCCAATTTGCAATTAGTAGACATAGGGGTGTTCATCGGTGTGCTCTTGTCTTTATTAAATCTCTTCAGAATATCTCGAATATAATTGGTCTGACTGATGAAGATTCCATCATCGAGAGCTTTGTCCAATCGATAGACATGATCAGGAAGGTTCTCGTGTATGAATCCTTCGGGTTGAGCGACGTAGACTTCTTTTAATACGCCGTTGAGAAAGGCAGTTTTGACATCCATTTGATAGACTTTGAAGTCTTTGTGAGCCGTGTATGCTAGGAACAAGCGAATAGCTTCAATGCGTGTAACCGGAGCATACGTCTCGTCGTAATCAATTTCTTCTTGTTGATTGTATCCCTTAAACGAGTCGTGCTTTATTCCTGATTACTTCACCGTTCTCATTTTTCTAGTTCTTGAAAAGCCATTTTGTTCCAATATGGTTTTGCCTTGTGGTCGAGGAACCAATGTCCAAACTTGTAGACGCTCGAACTGGTTGAGTTCATCTTGCATCGCAATTACCCAATCCGGGTCTTTAAGAGCTTCGGCTACTTTATTTTGTTCATTTTGGCTTAGAAAGCATGTGAATAAACCACTTTGTGTAGACGTCCTAGTACGTACACCACTTGAAGGATCACCAATAATCTGATCAGTAGGGTGAGCTCGAGTCCATTTGCGTTCGTGAGGAATAACTGAAGTAGAGTCGTCATTGGATTGGAGATCGAGATATCCTGAATTAATTGGTTGATCATTCAAAGTTGGAAAATTCAAATCAGATATTGAGTCGATAGGAATTTCCTCATTTGTATTTGTAGGAACTGCAGTACTAGATGAAGATTCTAAATAATGAGATTCTCCAACATTTGTCGGATTTCGAAGAAGAGGAGTCTCATTATTAATTTCTTCCACTGAGGGAGATGGGGTACTGCTTGGAGTTGAGTGAGACGAAGCAGGCATTTGAGACTTGTTCCGAAAAAAGTGTTCGAATAGAGAATCTAAATCTTAGTGGTCAGCGGAAATTGCTTCATTTGATGTTGATGTAGGCCGAAAGTTGTTGACCTTGTGCCAACACGTCAGTAAGCTCGGGTTCTGAACTGTTTTGTTCAGAAGCCAATTCCGTCATTTCTTGAAAAGTGACGTTGTAGCTTTCAAGAATTGTACGAGAAGATTTGAGGTAGACGCGATATGATTTTGAGTAGAGGAATATCCGACAAAATGGCTTCAAAGGCTTTGGGATCAAACTTGCTTCGATGCTCCCGATCGTTGGCCACAAAACACTTGCAACCAAATACTTTGAAGAATGAGATATTCGGAATTCGTGTATTAATTAGCTCATATGGTGTCTTCTCAAAGCGTTTGTGAATAGTTGTCCTGTTTTGAGTAAAGCATGATGTACTCACTGCTTCAGCCCATAGAAAGTGAGGAAGACCGGAGTGAATGATCATAGTTATTGCAGCTTCAACTAGAGTCCGGTTCTTTCTTTCTACGACACCATTTTGTTGTGGTGTTTTTGCGGCTGAGAATTGTTGAATAATTCCAAGTGATTGGTAAAAGTTGCTGAGACGCTGATTCTTGAATTTCGTCCCGTTGTCCGTTCTGATTACTTGGATTTTCTTTTGCAGGAGATTCTGAGTTGTATTCACAAAGCTTATTATCAAGTCTCCAGTCTCATCTTTAGTTCGGAGATATCTTGTCCATGTGTAGCGAGAATAATCGTCGACTATTACTAATACATATTTACGACCGTTGATGCTTTGTGTACGCATTGGTCCGCGAGGTCCATGTGAAGTAATTCCAAGGGTCGAGATGTAGAAGCAACTTGCTTGAGTTTGTGTGATGCACGCTTTATTTTTCCCATTTGACAAGCCGAACAGTGATGCTCTTGGTTAGATGAAATTGTTGGCAGACCGTTAACCAACTTTTTAACACTGAGTTTGTGAAGAGCTTTTAAGTTTAGATGAGACAGACGTTGATGCCATAAGCTGTTCCTCTTTATTGTTGTCTGAGAGATGAGGCATACATCTGTTGAAGGTTGAACTGATGTCAGATTGATTGTGTATAGGTTAGATCTTCGTGATCCTGTCAGAAGTTCTTGATTCTGACAATTCAAAACTTGGCACTGTGCAGCTAGAAATACGACTTGAAATCCTTTGTCACAGAATTGGACGTAAGAGACATCTTTAATCGTCAAATTTGGCAGTAGAATGTCTCCAAATCCGAGTATGGGAGCTGAGTTATTGTTGCCAAATCGGACTTTGCCATTGTAACGATCTTGGTAGTTGCTCAACAGTTTTTGTTTTCCCGTCATGTGTGTGGAGCAACCAGAATCTAAATAGCACACATGATGGATCTGCATAGAAAGAAATTAGGGAGACTTAGGTACCCACTTTTGAATGGGTCCTCTCGGATTAGCAGATTCGATAAGTAAGATTTGTTCAATTTTGGTTCCTAAATTATGAGAGTGCTTAGGTACCCAAACCAACTTAAAAGTAGTTTGTTTAAGTACTACCTCTTTAGACAATTTAGCCTTATTGGCTTGTGTTTGCCTAGGTGGTGACTTAGGAATCCATTGTGGTTGAACCTTAAATGGGAGGTTAATTTCAGCACGAACAAATGTCTGATTTGTCTTATTGCTGGAGAAAATTTTTTCTTTAGCTAGTCTCCTAAGGTGTTTAGCTGAATGTACGTGGACTGGATACGTTAGGTGAGAACAAGAATGTATGGAGCTATAAGCTTTCTTAATGGCTGGGTCTTGTTTCTTATGAGACTTGCATTTGTTTTAGAATGAGGATGGTTTTTAGAAGTAGAACCAATTTCAAAGTTTGTGCTTTCAAAAATAATAGGCTTTAACGCATAATTTGAATTAACAATACTAGAAATAGCTGTCTTCGGATGAGTGTCCATAGTTTTTGACATACTAGAAATAGATAACAAATCAGTTTTCTTCTGAAAATTTATTCTAGGCACGCTTTCCTTAGCATGCTTCACCTCTTTTACTGCTCTACCTGTGGATGGAGTAGAAAAAGAGTTAGTAAAAATCGTTTTCCTTTTTGAAGCATTTAAGGGTTCATTTTCTCTCTTTATAATTTCTAAAGAAGATTTATCTTCTTTTGAAATATTTTGAAAAATAATAGGAGAGTTTTTCTTAGCTTTAATCTTATCCTTCATTAAAGATTTGTCTTTCAAAATAAGATCAGGACAAGTTTTTAAAATAGAGGAAGTTTTGAGATTGGAAATCTCCGATAAAAGTATGTTCTTTTCAGCTTTGAAATTCTTTCTTTCTGTTTCCAAGGAAGCGTGTAAAATATCTATTTTTCTAATAATAGCTGGAATATAACAGAAATTAGAATTTTTAGAATGATAATAAATATCTTCCTTGTCGTTAGAGAAATCTTCTAGGGGATATAATGAAGTATAATCACTAGACAAGTTGAGATCTCTTGTCTTGTAACTATTATTCAAGTCGGTGTAGTTAAAAGGAATGTCAGTCCTATCAGTGGCTTGTCGTTTAGATTCTTCTAAAGCATTTATTTTGGAAGAATTAGTGAATGCCATTAAAGAAGTTAATCCTAGTCCCATATACTTGATATCGTAAAATTGTCTAACATTGACCTTTTTCAAGTTACAGGGATTGTTAAAACCTAAGCCCTCTTTAGGATTATAAAATTCTGTATCAAGAGGTTGATTTAGAAATATAGTTTGATCCGTTTGACCCCTTTTTATTAAAAGATCATCTAACGTTTTAATCCTTGAATAAAGTTTCTTACGTTCGTCAGAAATTTCTTTGAAATTATTTTTCGAAATCACCAAGTCTCTCTGATAATCAATAAGAATCGTATTAAGTTCAGTAATTTTAGTCTCAGAGGTAGCTACGGTTAATTCAAGACTAGAGATTTTTTCCTTAGCGTTAGATAAGAGAATTTCGAGATGAATTTTCTTATCTAATTGGTTTTGGAAATTTTTCGCTAATAACTAGTTTTTCTTCTAATTCCTTTGTTCGTTTCCGCTCATTTTTCATGTTAGTGTACTTAAGCTGTAACGATTCTAACATGTTTAATAACGTGGAATTAGACAATTGTACCTCTTGTGACGAAGAGGATTCTTTGTCGTCGTCGTCGTAAGGCCTCCTGGATGGGTCATCATTGAAGCGTCGTCGAGGTATGCCATTAGTGCAAGATTTTCATCTTCAGAATCTGTGGTATCCTCCAGCCAATGCTCTTGTTCTGCCGTCAATGCTACTCCAGCCTCTTTCTGTTTAATGAGTTGGAATTTTTTGAAGTAGTAGTTGACATCCTTTTTCTTGGGTAGTTTGCATTCTCTGGAAAAGTGTCATACCTTTCCACAGTTATAGGATTTTTGAGGATCTTTGACACTTTTGGATTCTGAGGACTCGGCCGGTCTTTCCATTTGCTTGGAGCTAGATGTCCGAAGTCTATTGGCCGAAGACGAGGATTTCTTTTTGTAAAAGTTTTTAGTCATCATTTTAGAAATGAGAGCTAACTGTTTCTTGAACTCCTTCATATCAAGTTCGGAGTCCGAGTCAGATTCTTCTTCACCTTCTGAAGAACTTGGCAGCTTGATACTTTTGTCCTTTCGAGATCGACTTTGCTTTCTTTCAGAGATTAGTGCTATAGAGTCGTCGATCTGTTTGCCCTTTAGTTCTTTTTGAATCTTGCTTATATCTTCTTCATGTTGGGCGAGATTGTCAAAGACGGCGTGGATATCCATTTCGTCCAGATCCTTATTTTGTCTGATTTGAATGGATATTTTCTTCCACTCCGGTTGAAGAGAAGAAAGAAATCTGATGTTGACCTCCATGTTGGTCTTGAATATATCAATCTTCCTCATTTCATTGAGAAGGGTTAGATATCTTTGATAGAGTTCATAAACTGATTCCTCCGTCTTGGCCTTGAAAGAATCATAAGCAGTTAGGATATATATAGAGTTCATAAACTGCTTTCTTTGCTTTGACTCCAACTTCAGTTCGTTGCATCATCTTGTGGAGCTCGTCCCACATGGCTTTTGCACTCGATAGACTATCTATTTGCATATAGATGTCATTCGGTATTCCTTGCATTAGGAAAGTCTTGGCTCCCAAGTCTGCTTTGGCTCTTAAATGCTCCCCCTCGGTATATTCACCAGGGACTTTAAGTCTTCTGGTTGCAGGAATAGGAGGATTGTTTGTGGCATCTCCTTCTTGGATGAGCCAGAATTGAGCTGGTCCTTCTTGAAGTGACGCGATCAAATTTGAGGCTTGATCTTTCGTTTCCAAGAAGTTCAAGAACCGGCTTCTCCATACCGTGTATTCACCTCTTCGAAGAATTGGAGGGAGGACGTCATTTCCAACTGAGTAAGCATCCATTTTTGTTGATTGGTAGGATCTTCGTGAAGGTTTGGAATAGTAATGAAAAATGCTTCCCAAGTGACAAACTTAGTTAGAAATATTTGATTCACACTTAAACAATTTCCTTTTTGAACCTATGATCCGGTCGTGAGAGAGAAATTGTTATGTTTTTGAAAATATTTGATAATTAAAAATTGATACTTCAAGAATCGTTAAAGAAATTTGAATTGGTGATCAAAATTATTGAGTATAAAAAATTGATAGTTCGGAGTCAAAATATTTTTCATAAGTTTTGAAGTACAATTTTTGATTTCTTTTAAAATTGATGTGGACGAAATATATATATATTTTTTTCGAGTAGTAAGGTTTTTCGATTTAAAAATATTATGCTTTTTAATCGAAAAAGTTTTTCGAACGTTTAAAGATTTAGTTATTTGTTTATCGAAGAATATTTTTCGGAAATTGTTGAAAAGATGATCTTATCGAAAAATATTTTGTCGAAAAACTATGTTGATCGCAAAAACTCATATCGAATAACTTGTGATCGAAAAATTACTAATGATCGAAAAAACTTTGTTTTTAGTTTGACTCAAATTGTTAACTATAAAAAATTTTCGATGGAATATTTTTCGATCGAAAATATGTTTTGGCTAATTATGGATCGAAAAACTTATTCGCTCGAAAAATATATTTATATATGAATCGAAAATCTAATTATTGAAATAATGTTTTTCGAGTCTTAATTTGAGTAAAACACTCGAAAATAGTGTTTGTGGTCGGAAAAATTTCTCGTCTGCAAACTTGGTCGAAAAATATTTTTCAATTCAAGTTTTTCGATCGAAGAACTTGATCGAAGAACAATTAAGTTCAATGTAACAGTGAAAATTCCAGATTTAATCGAAATGTTCAATTTAGACGCGGAAATTCTGGATAATCACTGGTTAACAGTTTTAATTATGATTAAACACAGAATCAACCACGTTTAATAGCAAAATATATCGAGATTTAAGAAAAACAGATTGGACTCAAAACTTGATCGCAAACTTAAAAATCAATATAGATAAAAAATTTCAAAAATTTGAGTTATAATTACGTTCTAAGCGATTGAAATTAGTACGTAAATCAATCCTAACATATAATCTATCACTTAATCAGCAAAATCAATAGCAAAATTCGCACAATTAAGAATATCGATCAAAATATAAGTCACGTTAGTTTTTCGATCGAAAAATCTGGAAAATTATTTTGATCTGTAAATTGCGAATTCTGTCCAAAATCAATCACGATTTGCTCTGATACCAATTGTTAAGTCTTGTTTCATCAATCAACAAACAATCTAAGCACGAATTCTAGCTATTCGAGTTAGAAATCTTACGATATACGATCGGTCGAATATCCGCTTTGAAGATCTTGAGAGGTTGTTAGATGTTTCCTTGTTTCTCGAGCATTTCCTCTCGTTTAAAATATGAATTCGAAAATTTTATTTACTCAATAATGAATTGTTATTTACATTGATAGTGTACATCATATTTATACCTATATTTAAGGTATAATTACTCTTAAGTCCTACACTATCAATATTTCAACTTACGCCCCTAATTACAAGGATAATGAAATAATAAAGCACAATTCTAATATACTCTTCAAATATGTCAGACTCGATGAAAGATATTATGAGCTTGATGATAAATGTTACTATTTAGATGCATTTGAGCACGATTTTATCTTTTTCGTACAGGGTTTATCGCAGGTTTTTAGTAGTGACGACACACAAGTCGCTACGATGATGGTCGTCGACGAATGTGAGGAGGAGATCGACGACCCCATGACGGTAGTCAACGAGAGCGAGGAGGAGGACAAGGAACAGAGCTCGATCGAAGAGCCACCCATCTTAGAGCTAAAACAGCTGCCCGACCACCTTGAGTACGCTTTTCGCGAGAGCAATGATAGGCTCCCGGTCATCATATCATCGAGCCTCGATGACGGAAAGAGACACCAGCTACTGAAGGTACTAAGGGAGCACAAAAGGGCCTTGGCGTGGAAGATTTCAGACATATGAGGGATTAACCCGAGCTTTTGTACCCACAAGGTATTAATGGAGGACGAGTTCAAACCCGTCGCTTAGAGGCAAAGGAGACTAAATCCCAACATGGGAAACGTCGTCAAAAAGGAGGTCATAAAGCTGCTAGACGCCCGAGGTGATTTATCCCATCTCGGATAGTGCATGGGTAAGCCCGGTTCAAGTGGTCACGAAGAAGGGAGGCATGACGATGGTCGCCAACGAAAAGAACGAGCTAATCCCGACAAGGACCGTGACCGGTTGGCGAGTGTGCATTGATTACCTGAAGTTGAACGATGCCACGAGAAAATACCATTTTCCCTTACCATTTATTGATCAAATGTTAGAGAAGTTATCAGGTCATGAGTTTTATTGTTTTCTTGATGGATCGTCAGGTTATCTGCAGATCCCGATAGCATCAGAGGATCAAGAAAATACCACATTCAGTTGCCCGTTCGGTACGTTCGCCTACCGACGGATGGCATTCGGTCTATGCAATGCCCCGGCCACCTTCCAACGTTATATGATGGAAATTTTTGACAAGATGGTGGGTGAGATCATGGAGTTATTTATGGATGATTTTTCGGTTTTTGGTAGTTTATTTGATGATTGCCTAGCTAACTTAGATGGTATACTTGCCCGTTTTGAAGAAACTAATTTAGCACTTAATTGGAAAAAGTGTCACGTCATGGTTCGGGAGGACATAGTTTAGGGACACAAGATTTCCTCTAAAGGAATCGAAGTGGACCGAGCTAAAATTGAGACTATAGAAAAGCCGCCCATTCCCTCGAACGTGATGTCGATTAGGAGTTCTCTAGGACATTCGGGATTTTATCGTAGATTTATTAAGGATTATTCAAAAATTGCACGACCTATGTCTAAGTTACTAGAAAAAAACGCTCCGTTCGATTTTGACGATGATTGTATGCATGCTTTCACTTTGCTCAAGAAAAGCTTAATTTTGGCACCTATTATGGTAGCTCCCGAGTGGAAGCTCCATTTCGAGCTAATGTGCGATGCTAGTGATTACGCAGTATGAGCCGTGTTGGGGCAGCGCAAGGACAACCATTTTCGGGCGATCTACTATGCGAGTAAACGTTAAACGTAGCCCAATCCAACTACACGACCACTGAGAAGGAACTCTTAGCCGTCGCATTTGCTTTTGACAAATTTAGGTAAGATCTTATACTGTCGAAAGTTATTGTTTTTACTGACCACTCTGCACTTAAGTATTTGCTAGCAAAGTCGGATGCAAAGCCCCGACTAAGTAGATGGATCTTGTTACTTTAAGAATTTGACATTGAGATCCGAGATAAAAAAAGAGGTTGAAAACGTGGCAGCAGATCACCTCTCCCGGCTAGAGGATTGTGAGGCAAAAGAGCACGATGGGAAGAAGATTTGCGATACTTTCCCGGACGAGCATTTGTATTCGATACACGTAGTAAGTGACGATACACCTTGGTTTGCAGATTTCGCTAACTATCTTGTTGCGAGGATTCGACGAAAGGAGTACACAAGTCAGCAAAAGAAGAAATTCTATTCTGACTTGAAGTACTACTTTTGGGAAGAACCGTATCTTTCCAGGAGATGTGCAGATCAAGTAATCAGACGATTTATTTCTCCGCCCGAGACTACGAGGATTATTGAGCATTGTCACAGCGGACCGATCGGAGGACATTACGCAGCCACCCGAACCACCCACAAGGTGCTAGAGTGCAGGTTCTACTAGCCGATGATCTTCAAGGATGCCCATAGGTATGTTGACACGTGCAATCAATGTCAACGAGCATGTAACATCTCGAAACGCGATGAAATGCCTCAGAATTTCATTTTAGTATGTGAGATATTTGACGTATGGGGGATAGATTTTATGGGACCATTTCCTAGTTCATATGGGAATAAGTATAATATCGTAGCTGTTGGTTATGTGTCCAAGTGGGCAAAGGCTCATGCCTTGTCTACAAATGATGCTAGGGTAGTGGTTAGGTTTTTACTAGCATTATTATCTCGGTTCGGGGCACCTAAATGCATTATTAGTGATATGGGCACTCATTTTTGTAACACCCAATTTGCACATACCATAGAAAAATATGGTGCTAGGCATAATATTTCTACCCCTTATCACCCTCAAGCTAGTGGCCAAGTAGAAGTGGTCAACCGAGAGTTGAAAAGAATTTTAGAGAAAACTATAGACGGGAACCGACGAGAATGGGCAAATAAGCTAAACGACGCTCTATGGACGTATAGGACCGCGTATAAGACCCCGATAGGCACTACACCATTTAAACTAGTTTACAGAAAGGCATGTCACCTTCCCGTTGAACTAGAACGCAAAGCTTATTGGGCTATCAAATCTTCGAACCTCGATTTGGGGCAAGCCGATGAAAAACGAATGCTCCAAATCAATGAGCTTGACGAGTGGCATTTATAGGCATACGATAACGCTCGAATGTACAAGGAGCGTTGAAAAATATATCATGATAAGAAGATTCAGCAAAGGGATCGAGTCCTCCTCTTTAATTCTCGACTTAGGTTCTTTTCCGGAAAACTCGATCACGCTGGTCTGTGCCATTTACTATTACTCGTGTTTTCCCTTATGGTACGGTCGAGATTTTTAGTGATGAGCAGGGAACATTCAAGGTAAATTGTCAGTGGTTGAAGCACTACTATGGAGGTGAAAAGACATGAGTGGAAAAGAGGTCATGTACCTCGAGTTCAACCTATCGTAGATCACAAAAGTTACGTCCAACTTAAGACGTTAAAGAAGCGCTTCTTGGGAGGTAACCCCAGTATGTGCATTTACATTTATACCCGATTTATAGCAGAAGTGGAGGATGAGTGCCAAAGTGGAAAAGCGTAGCCCGACCATCATACGAAAAAAAAAACTCCATAATGATAATCTCTCGTTAAGAACTTCTCCATCGATAATCTCTCGCCAGCAAATGCACGGGAGAATAGGGCTTAACGGCACGAGAAAAGAGGAGCTTAGATATGTGGAAAAGATGCTAATAACCCTTCCTTCGATAATCTCTCCTTTTCAAGAAAAAAAATGAGAGAAGAAGGGCTTAGCCAAAGGTTGATGAACCGATACAAAAAAAAGGGTGAAAAGATTTCAAGGCGGCAAGAGGTGACCACGATGCTATGCGGCGCGTTATCGAACAATGGCACACAACCGACACGACCACATCCTATGGAAGTTTACTCCCCAAAATTATTAGTCGAGCCCTTATAATCGGAAAAGACCTTCTGATCCATGCTTGATCACCGAGAGTAGTAGATTTGCGATTCATTTGCAAGTTATGGTAGAGTCTAGATTACGACATGAATTGAGTGAATTCACCCGAAATATTAGCCTATACACCGAGTGAATCCATGCGAGGGTACGTATCTTAATTAGTATTGCAGGTATGTTTGTGATTGTTAGGCGTTGATTATCAATGTCATGCTTGAGATCGCTTATTTTACTTCCATATCACGATTTTTGCCTTGAATGATAAGTTGCGAAGAAGTCGTGGTGCATCTTTGTGCTTAGTTATAGTTCTAATTTGCTTGAGGACAAGCAAAAGTTCAAGTGTGGGGAGGTTTGATAAACGTATTTTATTACGCTTATCTTGATTATAAATAAGTCTTATTTGAGTTAATCGTAACCGTTTATCCATCTATTCGTGTTATTTATACTTATTTTATATTGAAGGAACATAAATGGCAATTGGGAGAAAACCGAGCGAAAACGGAGCGGAAAACAACTCAAATTCGTCCCGCAGGGACCGTCACGGCTTGTTGACACCTCGTCCAGGCCGTGACGACCAAGGCATAACGAAATTTAGCTCCCTAGAAATCATCACGGCATGTTGACACCCCGTCCATGCTGTGACGACCAAGGCAGAGAGAGATTTAGCTCCCAGGAAAGCGTCACGACATGTTGACACCCCGTCCATTCCGTGACGACCAAAGCAGAGAGAGATTTAGCTCCCAGGAAAGTGTCACGGCATGTTGAGCACTCGTCCATGCCGTGACAGTCACAAGTAAAAAGGCTTTGCGGCTTCGTCATGCCGTGACGGCCCACGATTATCCTTCGACGCGTGCTACTATAAAAGGTCGTTTTAAGCCCTAAATTAGTATCTAATCTTCAACACACGACATAGGGCGAATCCGAAGACCAAAAAGAAGACTCAAGAGCCCTAGAAATCAATCCCCTCGATTTTTAGCACGAATTGGAGATTAAAAGAAGAATTGGTGCTGAACTGATCAAGGAACTCATCAATCTCGACTTGGATCATCCCGTATGAAAGAATTTATGAGATTTTCAACCTTGTTTCTCATTTATTTCGTTGTTTTTCTCTTTAGCATGAGTAGCTAATTCCCGAGTGTTTGGGACGAGATGAACGCTAGGTAGAATTGTAGTTAGGGCGTGAATTACTCATGAACGCATGTATTTGATTATTTATCGTTTATGAAATTCATCTTCAACCGATATGTCTATGTGTTGTGTTGATGTTTCGTTTCAATATGTCTATGTGTTGATTCGATAATTGGTATCGTTTAGGGCGACAACTAATAACGATAGACCTTTCATAAACGTTAGGATTCGACTATAGGGCGAAAGCAAAGAGTCGATCCTCGTTTTAGGTAATAGTAATTTAGATCCTCACGACCGTCTAGGGCGACAACAAATTCGGATCGTGAGTAGGAAATTGCCGCGATTTAATAAATCCCAAAAGGCACGTGAGAAGAGAACTCCTCCATCGATAATCTCTCGCCCGCAAAGGCACGAGAGAAGAGGAGCTTACGGCACGGGAAAAGAGGAGCTTAGATATGTGGGAAAGATGATAAGAACCCTTCCTTCGATAATCTCTCTTGTTCAAAAAAAATGAGAGAAGAAGGGCTTAGCCAAAGGTTGATGAACCGGTACAAAAAAACGGGTGAAAAGATTTCAGGGCGGCAAGAGGTGACCACGATGTTATGCGGCGCATTATCGAATAATGGCACACAACGAACATGACCACATCCTATGGAAGTTTACTCACCAAAATTATTAGTTGAGCCCTTATAATCCAGAAAGACATTCTGATCAATGCTTGATCACCGAGAGTAGTAGATTTGCGATTCGTTTGCAAGTTATGGTAGAGTCTAGATTACAGCATGAATTGAGTGAATTCACCGACATATTAGCCTATACACCGAGTGAATCCATGCGAGGGTAAGAATCTTAATTAGTATTGCATGTAAGTTTGTGATTGTTAGGCGTTGATTATCAATGTCATGCTTGAGATTGCTTATTTTACTCCAATATCATGATTTTTGCCTTGAATGATAAGTTGCGAAGAAGTCGTGCTACATTTTTGTGCTTAGTCTTCTAATTTGCTTGAGGACAAGCAAAAGTTCAAGTGTGGGGAGGTTTGATAATCGTATTTTATTATGCTTATCTTGATTATAAATAGGTATTCTTTGAGTTAATCGTAGCCGTTTATCAATCTATTCGTGTTATTTTACTTATTTTATGTTGAAGGAACATAAACGGCAATTGGGAGAGAACGAGCGAAAATGAAGCGGAAAACAACTCAAATTCATCCCGCAACGACTGTCACGGCATGTTGACACCCCATCCACGCCGTGACGACCAAGGCAAAACGAAATTTAGCTCCCAGGAAAATCATCACGACATGTTGACACTCCGTCCATGCTATGACAGCCAACACAGAGAGAGATTTAGCTCCCATGAAACCGTCACGGAATGTTGACCCCGTCCGTGCCGTGACGACCAACGAATAGAGAGATTTAACTCCCAGGAAATCGTCACGGCATGTTGAGCACTCGTCCATGACGTGACAATCAACAGTAAAAAGGTTGCGGCTTCAAGCATGCCGTGACGGCCCACGATTATCCAGCGACGCGTGCTAAAGACTATAAAAGGTCGTTTTTAAGCCCTAATACGATATCTAATCTTCAACACACGTCCTAGGGCGAATCTAAGGACCAAAAAGAAGAATCAAGAGCCCTAGAAATCGATCCCCTTCGATTTCTCGCCGCAAATTGGAGATTCAACGAAGAATTGGTGCCGAATTGATCAAGGAACTCATCGAGCTCGACTTGGATCATCCATAGGGAAGAATTTATGAGTTTTTACCCTTATTTCTCATTTATTTCGTTGTTTTTCTCTTTAGCATGATTAGCTAATTCCCAAGTGTTTGGGACGAGATGAACGCTAGGTAGAATTGTAGTTAGGGCGTGAATTACTCGTGAACACATTATTTGATTATTTATCGTTTATGAAATTTATCTTCAATCCGATATGTGTATGTGTTGCGTTGATATTTCGTTTCAATATGTCTATGTATTGATTCGATAATTGGTATCGTTTAGGGCGATATCTAATAACGATAGACCTTTCGTAAATGTTAGGATTCGACTATAGGGCGAAAGCAAATAGTCAATCCTCACTTTAGGTAATAGTCAATTTAGATCCTCACGACCGTCTACAAATTCGGATCGTGAGTAGGAAATTACCACGATTTAATCAATCCCCATGTGTGAACAACGATTCACGACCTCAATGACGATGCATAGCGGGATTTGAAATCCCGAGCACATTTCAATTTTTTGAAGTTACTCAATTTTATTTAGTCATCCCTTTTGAGTCTTTATTCGTGTTAATAGTGTCGTAGAATTTTAGTCCGTAGGCTAGATATCAAGTCGATAGGTCGGTACTGGTACTTAGTCTATACCTCGTGTTCGATACTCGTTTACTCACTTTACTACGCTACAAACGATAGGTCCACTGCCTATCGCATTGGTGATACATATTCATTTTATTATTACTTGACACTACGATCAAGCGGAATCTCTCAAAAGATTATATCTTCTTTTGTATTTCTCGGGCCGAGACCGTGCTTCTCTTGAAGGTTTCAAAGATTATCTTTTGAGAGGTTCACATTTATGGAATTCAAACTCAAGGCCGTGCTCCTCTTCTCGTTGTCTCGATATAAGACCAAGATTATCGTTGGAGAAGTTCACTTCGAGGTGCTTCTCTTCTAGCCGTTTTGACGAGTATACGAGAGTATCTAGGAGAAGTTCACAGCCAGATCTATGTTTCTCTTTTATTATAATCGAGAGATTATTTGTGCTTTGAGCATTCACCGTGTGCGTCTTCTATCTACTTTTCTCCCCCTCTTTTTCTTGTTTGTGCAGCCCTCGAGACTTATGAAATAAGGTTGAAAGCTTGATCGGGTTTCAAGTGAAAAATGATATTGGAGAAGGCTCAAAGGGGATTACTAGAGAAAATGGTAAAGGATTATAATTTGGCCAGGTGAGGAATTTCCTAATGCCCTTATCAAATTCATGACGAACTAACACAAAGCTAGAATGAGGCCACAAAGCACAAATCAAGAGACAAGCATTTGAAGTGTGACACACTCAAGGATAAATCCTTTGAAAAAATATTGAGGCTCAAGTTCTCACATATATGATGTGGCTTTGTGTCTAGTAATAATACTAAACTCTTTAGACAAAAGAATATCACATGAATTTTTAAGCAAATAACTAAGCATGTATCACAGAAATATTTTTGTGAGTAAATAAAAATAAACAAAATCATAGTCATCCCCGTTTGTTTTTTTTATTATATACATATTTATTATTATGATATTTTTTTAATTAAAATTAAATGCGATATTGAAATAACTATATATATTTTTTATTTTATTGTTATTAAAAAAGATTCAAAAATTATTTGAAAAATAAAATCACGCAAGGTATAAGAAAGAGTATCACAAAGCACATAGAAAACCTCATGGAAACATAATCGAGCATGTGAAACACATTTCAAGCAAGATTGAGAGTCAACATGCCTAACTTAGCGATAAGAAATTGAAATCGTTGTTTATCCAATGCCTTAGTGAATAAGTAGGTAAGTTGAAACTCCGTGTTAACAAAATACATATCTATAGTGCATTTTTCTACATGATCTTTTATAAAATGATAGCGAATATCTATGTGTTTCATGCATGAGTGATGAACATGATTGCAAGTAATGGCAATAGCACTTTGAGAATCACTATAAATGGGAATGTTATTAAATTCAAACCCCTAGTTGCGCAGTTGCATCCGCATCCACAGAAGTTGTGAGCAACAACTGGAAGTCGCGACGTACTCTGCCTTGGCCGTCGAAGTTGATACACAATTTTGCTTCTTTGAGGACCAGCGGACCAACTTATCGCCCAAGAATTGTGCTCCGCCAGACGTGCTTTTCCTGTCCATTCGACAACCTGCATAGTCAGCGTCAATATAACCAACTAATTTAAAATCTGTGCCTTTTGGATACCATAACCCTAAGGTGGGAGTCCATTGGAGATTGACTGCGTAGGATTCGATTGACCGCGTGCATTTGAGACTCCTTCGGGTCAGCATGAAACCGAGCGCAGAGGCAAGTGGCGAACATTATGTCGGGTCGGCTTGACGTTAAGTGGAGAAGAGAGCCAATGATACTTCGATAAGTCGTGATGTTAACTGCCTTGCCATAAGGATCAACATACAATTTACAACTTGTTGACATGGGAGTACTTAAAGGTGTGCTCTTGTCTTGATTAAATCTCTTCAGAATATCTTTTATATACTTGGTTTGACTGATGAAAATTCCATCTTTGAGTTGCTTGACTTGTAGTCCAATTAAAAATTAAAGTTCGCCCATTAAGCTCATCTCGAATTTGGTCTTCATCAGATCACCAAATTTCTGACAGACTCGTTGATTGTCGAGCCAAAAATGATGTCGTCGATGTAGACTTGGACGATCATCAAGTCCTTGCCTTGCTTTTTGATGAACAATGTCGTATCAATTGTTTCTCGTATAAATTTTGACTTTACTAGAAATTCGCTCAGAACATCGTACCAAGTTCGAGGGGCTCGTTTTAGTCCGTAGAGAGCTTTGTCCAATCGATAGACATAATCAGGGTGCTCTTCATGCACGAACCCTTCGAGTTGAGCGACGTATACTTCCTCCTTTGACACGCCATTGAGAAAGGTGGTTTTACGTCCATTTGATAGACCTTGAAGTCTTTATGAGCTGCGTAAGCCAAAAAGAGTCGAATAGCTTCTATTCGAGCAACAGGAGCATACGCCTCGTCGTAGTCAATGCCTTCATGTTGGTTGTACCCTTTGGCTACGAGTCTTGCTTTCTTCCTGATAATTTCACCGTTCTCGTTCTTTTTATTCTTGACGACCCATTTGGTTCCTATAATTGTCTTGTCGTGCGGTTGAGGAACTAGGGTCCAAACTTGTAGACGCTCGAATTGGTTGAGTTCGTTTTGCATTGCGATCACCCAATCCGTGTCTTTAAGAGATTCATCTACCTTAGGTGGTTCGTTTTGGCTTAATAAGCACGTGAAAACTCCGCTTTGAGTAGATGTCCTAGTGCGTACTCCACTTGAAGGATCACCAATTATTTGATCGACAAGATGAGCTCGTGTCCCCTTGCGTTCATGAGGTAGAACCGAAGCAGAACCATCATTGAGGAGTATTTCGAGACATCCTGAATTGATATGCTGATTATCCGTAGGAGGGAAATTCAGTTCTGAAGTTGAAATTGATGGAATTTCCTCATCTGCATTCGTAGGAGCTGCAACACTGGTTGGTGATTCAGAATCCTGAGAGTCTAGAACATCGGTTGGATCTTGAAAGTCGGGAATCTCATTTGGGATTTCCACCGTACAAAGGGAAGGTGCGTTGCTTGGTATAGATTGTGATGAAGCAGGCGTTTGAGACTCATTCTGATAAAAATGTTCAAAGAGAGAGTCCAAAGTTCCAAATCAGGGAGAAGAGCTTCTACTGACGGTGAGGCAGACATTGTCGAAATTTGTTGACTTTGTGCCAACACGCCTATAAGCCCGGGTCCTAAGCTGTCATGTTCAGAAACCAAATCTGTCACTCCGTGAAAAGTAACGTTGTAACTTTTCATTATCGTGTGAGAAGACTTGATATAAACGCGGTACGCTTTAGAGGTTAAAGAATATCCAATAAAGAGGGCTTGAAATTCTTTAGGATCGACTTTGCTTCGATGCTCTCGATCGTTCGCCACAAAGCACTTGCACCCGAAGACTTTGAAGAATGAGATATTCAGAATTCTTTGATTTATTATCTCGTACGGTGTCTTCTCAAAATGTTTGTGAATAATCGTTCGATTTTGCGTAAAGCAAGCTGTACTCACTACTTAAGCCCATAGAAAATGAGGAAGACCGGAATGTATAAGCATAGTCCGTGCATCTTCAACCGGTTTTTCCGTTCTACGACCCCATTTTGTTAAGGCGTCTTAGCGGCTGAGAATTTTTTGACATATTCCAAGTGACTGATAGAAAGTACTGAGGCGCTGATTCTTGAACTCAGTTCCGTTGTCAGTCCTGATTACTTGGATTTTCTGTTGCAGGAGATTCAGAGTTGTATTCACAAAATTTATTATCACATCACCAGTGTCATCTTTAGTTCGTAGAAACCTTGTCCATGTGTAGCGAGAGTAGTCGTCGACAATAACTGGCACATACTTGTGGCCGTTACTTTGTGTTTGCATCGGTCCACAGAGATCCATGTGCAGTAATTCCAAAGGTCGATATGTGGAGGCTACTTTGCTTGAGTTTGTGCGACGCTCGCTTCATTTTTTCCATTTGACAAGTCGAACAATGAATGCTCTTCTTGAAGTGAGATGGTTGGCAGACCATTGACCAACGTTTTAGCAGAAATCTTGTGAAGAGCTTTGAGATTATGATGAGAGATACGTTGATGCCATAAGCTGTTCCTCTTAATTGTGGTCTGAGAGATGAGGCAAACAACAGTCGAAGGTCGTACTGTTGTCAGATTTATCGTGTATAGATTAGATCTTCGAGCTTCTGTAAGTATGATTCTGACTGTTTAGAATTATGCACTGATCAGCTAGAAATAGCACTTGAAAGCCTTTATCGCAGAATTGTCCTATGCTGAACAGGTTGTGTTTGAGACTTTTGACGTATGAGACATCTTTTATTGTCAGATTCTCTAGAATGATATCTCCAAGGCCTAGAATTGGAGCTGAATCGTTGTTGCCGAATCTGACTTTACCGTTGTAGCGGTTTTGATAGTTTCTCAACAGTTCTTGATTTCTCGTCATGTGTGTGGAGCAACCCGAATCTAGATACCACACATGATGGATCTGCATAGAAAATTTTAAAGAAACTTAGGTACCATTTATAAGTGGGTCATCTCGGATTAGCAGATTTAATGGTTAAAGTTTATTCACTTATGGTTCCTAAACCAATGTTATTTTTAGGCCAAACCAACCTAGAGGTAGTTGGTTTAGGTGTTACGCAATTGAGCCTTCTTGGCTTGTATTGGCCTGGATAATGTTTTAGGAACCCATTGCGGGTGAACGTTACATGGTAAATTAATTTCACCTCGGACAAATGTCATAACAATCTTAGTCGAGGATAATATCTTTTCTCTAACTAGTCTCCTAAGGTGTTTGACCGAGTGAACTTGGACTGGATACCTTAGGTGAGAGCAAGAGTGACTCGAGCTATAAGCTTTCTTAATAGGTGGATCTTTTCTCCTTCGAGGCTGAAGACTCGCATTTGTCTTAGAATGAATGATTTTATTTTTGAAAGTGGAGCCGCTTTCAAAATTTGTGCTTTTAAAATTAATAGATTTTAAAGCATAGGTTGAAGCAACAACAAGAAAATTAAGAACGACTCTCTTTTTACGAGTGTCTTTATTTTAGGTATAGAAGAAAATTTGAAAACAAGTCATTTCCATCATTATTTTTCTTCTTTATTTCTAAGCTAGACACCCACTCCTTTGCATGCTTCGTCTCTTTAACTACTCTACCAGTGGATGTAGTAGAAAAAGAATTAGTAATAGACTTTTTTGGTTTCGAAGCTTTTAAAGAAGCTTTTTCTCCCATGACGCTTATTAGAGAAAATTTTTCTTTTGAAATATTTTGTAAAACAAAGGGAGAATTATTCTGAAATTTGGGTTTGTCCTCGATTAATGATTTTTCTTTTAAAATTAAATTAGGACAAGGTTTTGAAACATTAGTTACAACTGAGGAATTTTTTAGATTGGAAATTTATAATAAAAGCGTATTCTTTTATGCTTGAAAATTCTTTTTTTTTTTCTGATTCTAAGAAAGAATTTAAATCAGCTATTTCCTAACAATAGCATGTATGTAACAAAAAGTAGAATTTTTAGAATGATCATTATTTTCTTCTTTGAATTTAGGATATATTCTAAAGGATATAATGAATTATAGTCACTAGACATGTTTATCTCCCGCGTCTTGTAACTATTATTCAAATCAGTGTAATCAAAGGGGATGTTAGTCCTAGTTTTGACTTTTCTTTCGAATTCTTCTAAGGCATTTATTTCTGAAGCGTTAGTAAAAGCCATTAAAGAAGTTAGTCCTAAATCCATATAGTTGATATCATATAATTGTTTTACGTTAACCTTTTTCAAGTTACAAGGATTATTAAAACCTAAACCTTTAAAAGGATTATAAAATTCTATATCATGTGGCTGATTTAGAAAAATCGTCTGATCGGTCGGTCCCCTTTTTGTCAAAAGATCATCTAAAGTCTTAATCATAGAGTAAAACTTCTTACGCTCACCAGAGATTTCCTTATAATTGTTTCTAGAAATTTGTAAAAATCTCTCTGACTATCGCTAACAGTTTTGCTAAGGTCGTTAATCTTAGTCTCAGACGTAGCTATCCTAGATTCAAGACTAGTTATAGTTTCTTTAGCATTAGATAAGAGAATTTCTAAGTCAACATTCTTATCTAATTGTATTTGGAAATTTTTTCGCTAAGTGCTAGTCGCTCTTTTTGAACTTTTCCGCTCACTTTTCATGTTAGAATATTTAATTTGTAAAGATTCTAACATGCTTAATAATGTAGAATAAAGCATAACTACCTCCTGAGACGAGGTTGATGCTTCATCGTCGTCAGACCGCTTCTTCGAGCTTGCTTATGAGGTATCTTCAAGACAAGCCATGAGAGCTAAGCTGTCCGTTTCAGAATCTGTGGTGTCTTATAGCCAGTGGTCTTATTCACCCATTAGAGCTACTCCAGCTTCCTTTTGTTTAGTTAATTGAAATTTCTTGGAGTAGTAGTTTGCATCTTTCTTCTTTGGAAGACTACATTCCCTGGCGAAGTGCACCGTTTTGTCACAATTGTAGCATTTTTGTGGCTCTTCGGGCATTCTTGATTTCGAAGTCTCGGTTTCATTGTGCTTAGAACTTGAGGTCTGAAGTCGATTAGCTGAAGAGGAAGACTTCTTTTTGTAGAACTTTTTGCTCATCATTTTTGTAATGAGAGCCAATTGCTTCCTGAACTCTTTCATGTCAGGCTCAGAATCCGAGTCTGAGTCGTCTTCTTCTTCTGAAGAGCTCGGCAGTTTGACAATCTTGTATTTGCGAGATTGACTAGTTTTTCTTTCTGAGACAAGGGCTATTGAGTCTTCAATATGTTTGCCCTTCTGCTCCTTCTGAATCTCGTTGACATCTTCCTCGTGTTGAGGGAGATTGTCGATAATGGCGTGAATATCCATCTCATCCAATTCCTTGTTCTGACGGATTTGCATGGATATTTTCTTCCACTCCGAATGAAGAGATGATAGAAATATGATGTTTACCTCCATATTTATCTTGACGATTTCTGTTTTCCTCATCTCATTCAAGAGGGCCAGGTAGCGCAAATAGAGTTCGTAGTTGATTTGTAGGATCTCGTGAAAGTTTGGATTTGAATTGGTAAGAGTGTTTCACAAGTGACAAATTTGTTAGTAATGTTTGATTCGTACTTTAAGCAATGTCCTTTTAGGGCCTATTTTTAGGTCCTAAAAATTGTGTTTGAGTAAGAAAAATATTTAGCACAAGAATTGATAATTCAAATTTTTTCGTATGTTTTGAAAATGACGATTTTGATTCTTTGATTAAAAATTTTGAAATCAGTGTAAAAAATTGTGTGCGTTTGAAAGTTCAGTAATTGTAAAAGTTTTTCGAGCAGTATGTTTATCGATTTGAAAATTTTCGATCCTTAAAATCGAAAATGTTTTTTGTAAGGATAGGTTTTTCGAAGAATGTTTATCGAAAATTATTTTCGACTGATCAAAGTTTTGCGAAAGTAGCCTATCGAAAAATATTTTATCGAAAAAATTTGTTGATCGAAAGAAACAAAAAATCCTATCGAAATCGAAAAATTAGAATGATCGAAAATCTAAGACATTAAAAAAAATTCGATATGTTTGGCGCAATTGTTTGACTAAACTTATTCGAGTGCGGAATATTCAATTGAAATACATTTTCGGTAAGTTTTAACTCGAGAATTAAGATGATCGAAAAATTGAGATCGAAAAACATGTAATTGAAAAAAGGTTTTTCGTGTCAAAAGTAAATTAAGATATAGCAAAAACAGTATTAGTCGAAAAAGATTTTACGCTTAGTTACACTCGGAAAAGATTATTCTATGCGAGAATCGAAGAACTATTTATTGAAACTAAAGTTTTTCGCGTCAATTTAGGAGTGAAACTATCGAAAACAGTGAAATTGTAGAAAAACTTTCGCGCCACATAAGTACTCGAAAAATATTTTGAGCCAAATATCCGATCGAAAAATGATCGAAGAACACAACGCAGAGTTCAATGGAACAATAAACACAGATTCAACTGAGAAACATCAAATTAAACACGGAGATTTTGGGTAATCACTGGAATTTGTGTACTGAACAATAACAAACACAGGATTTAACACGATTTACAGCAAATATATCAATTTTGATTAAAATCAAATCATTTTCAAAACGCAATCGCAAACAGTAAAACAGATCGAAATAAAAAAAATCAAATAAATTCGATGTTCTAAGCGATTGAAATCAGTATGCAATTCATTCCTCACATGTAATCAATCACTTTCACATCAGAATCAACAACAAATTTCGCAGAATTCAGCACATAGATCAAATTTTCAGTTCGCGCGCATTTTTCGATCGAAAAAATCTAAACTGAATTTGATCTAAAACAGCGAAATTCAATGCAAAACAATCACGATCTGCTCTGGTACCAATTGTTAGGTCTTAGACTATCAACTACCGTAAGTCATAGGCATGTATTCTAGATATTCGAGTGTAAATCTAAGATTTTATACCTTCGGTCGAATATCTTCGATGAAGAACATGAGAGAAACAATCTTAGTGTGAGAAAGTGTTTTGTATGTTTCTCTCTCTAGAATGTGAATTGGGCCTTTTTTTTAATAACTTTGTCCTTTTTTGTTTCAATAGTGTACATTGATATTTACACATATATACATGGTATAATACTAGTAAGTCCTACACTATCGAATATACAAATGACGCCCCTAATTACAAGGATAACTAATAAATGAGCAAAATTTAAAATGTCTTCTCCAAAGCACTTCTGTATCGATCTTTGAAAAATATCATTCCACATTTTCACAAACCAATCGAACAATGAATTTTGATTTTAATCGAATTGTTCCTTAATCCAGTAACGGATATGCTCTGATACCAATTTTTAGGTTCGATTTACCAACATATACGAGATTAAACGAAGAATCTAAATACATTACCGAAATTATATGATTTGAGGGAGAAATATTTCGGTATCGACATTTTTCTTCGCTAATTTCGCATTTCGAGATTTGCATTAATGTTTCGAAAAACTTTTATCAACTTTTTTTTAAAACTTACCAAAGCTAGTACTTATACATGCAATCTACTCACACCACTATATACCTAACAAGTCTTGGTATATTTAAAAA
This sequence comes from Linderniella brevidens, assembly GCA_004919715.1. Lineage (NCBI taxonomy): Eukaryota > Viridiplantae > Streptophyta > Magnoliopsida > Lamiales > Linderniaceae > Linderniella > Linderniella brevidens. The sequence goes on from SWDC01000148.1 coordinate 14,598,263, forward strand.
TTAGCCCATAGACTTAGGAAATTTACAATTAAGTACAATACAAAGACAACTAAAAGTAGACCACAATAAAAGGTTGGCTAACAGATTTGATTTTCAAGTGAAGAAATTATACTTAGTAGTATTTCATTCTCAGCCTGAAAAACAATCCTTTCTAACTCTAAGGTTGAGCGCAAATAATAAGTGATTTTTCTGACTATTGTTGGTATATAAGCACTAGAAGTTCTAGGTTTTTCTCATTGAATTCTTCTTTGACAACTGTTGCTTCAGAAGAAGGTGTACAACTGGGTAGATAATCATAAGACAAAGGTATTTCCCTTGTCTTATAACTCATGTTCAGTTTAGCATAATAAGCGACACTTCGGCCCCTGCCTTTATATCTCTCTTTGCTTTCTCGCGAGCATCTATTTCTGATGCTCTCGTGAAGGGCATTAGATGAGGTAGGTTTAAACCTAGATATTTAATGTTGTAAAGAGTTAGGGGCTTCTTTTCAATTGATTGATCAGTTGGTTTGAAACCTAAGCCTTCACGAGGATCGTAAAATCTAGTGTCCTTAGGCTGGTTTAAGAAGATCGTTTGGTCTGTTTGCCTCTTTTGGTAAGAATATCCTCTACACTTTTAATCTTAGAGTATACGTTTTTACGTTCCCCATTGAAAAGGTTGTACTCGCTGGTCCTAGTGGTTTGCTCGTCTTCACTCGTTTTCAAACTTGTTAACTCACTAACCCGTGCTTTCAGATTCTCTATTTCTATGTCACGACTTTCGACTCATAATTGTGTAGTTTCTAGCTGGCAATTGAGATTGCCTTTTCTCTCAAATGCTTAAGCAAACACTTGGGATTATTGTCTAAACGAGCTTTCCAATCCTTTATAGTATTTTAGTGATCTATAGAAGTACTTTTGGTTTGCTCGTAAGTAGAGAGACTATTGGTCAAAGCACTAATCTTGATTCTTAATTAGCTAGGCTAGCCTCAGAGGTAACTAAACTAGTTTCTAATCTGCTAATGTTTTCATGGCCTATTGCTGAGGTGGCTTCAGTCTTAGCTAATTTCTTTTCTATTGACCTGATATTTTTACGTTCCTTACTAAGACTTTATATTTTTCTTTAAGTTCTAAGAAGATGGTAAGGTCAAAAGATTCAACCTCCGTCCCAGATGTCAATTCGTCGCCTTCACCGTCACTAATCTCTGGCTCCTTCTTGTCTTTGCCCGACTCAGCTCCCTCCACGAAGGCCATCATGGATAAGTTCTCTGGCTCGCTTTCTGAGGTGTCATCGAGCATGTGGTCCTGCTCAGCCATAAGTGCTACGCCAATTTTATTTCGCCTCAAGAGTTGAACCTTCCTAGTGTATTACTCCTCATCCTTTTTCTTTGGAAGGAAAGATTCTTTAGCCCAGTGCCCGGGCTTGGCACAGTTGTAGCATTTGTTGGGTTTAGCAGCACTCTTTGTCTCCAACTGGTGAGGAGGTTTAGGTGGTTCTGGAGCTGGATGAGACTCTCTGTTTGTTTGCAGATGACGATGACTTCTTAAAAAAATATCTTGCCCATCATCTTCGTCATGAAAGCCATCTGCTTCTTGAAATTTCTAAACTCGGGGTCGGAGTCTGATCTAGAGTATTCACTCTCTGACGGACCGGGAAGCTTCACCGACTTGTTCTTTTCAGATTTAGTGCTCATCTTGAGCGTATTTTCTGTTACTAAGGTGAGTTGGTCTATCACTTACTTGCTCATTTGCTCGCAAATTTCTTCGTTGATATCGTCGGCGTGCTGCTCGAGACTCTCGTAGATGCTCTGAATATCGATCTCTTTGAGGTCTTTGTTCTGATTTAAGTTAGTGGCTATTTTCTTCCATTCTGGCAGTAGTGAAGTGAGGATTTGACATTTAGCTCCATGTTCTTCCTTGTGACGTTGATCTTCCTCACCTCATTCACTTGGATCATGAACCTTCGATAAGTTTCACCAATTTTCTCCCCTGGCCTAGCCTCGAAGGAGTCGTAAGCAGCGAGGGTGTTGTCTTTCTTAGCTCTTAGTCCGACCTCAGTTCCTTGCATTATCTTTGTGACTTCATCTCACATATCTTTGGCTGTTTAAAAGCTATTGACTTGGATGAAGATGTCGTTTGATATGACTTGCAAAAGGTAGGTCTTTACTAGGAGGTCGTCTCCGGCTCATTTCCTCTCCGCATCATTGTACTCGGTCAGTGTTTTGAGTACTCTAGTTGGGAAAACTGCGGGGGTTGCCTGTGCATCACCATGGATGGTCGTCCAAAATCGAGCCGGTCCGTCTTCTAAGGAGCGAATGATGTCATCTCCGGTCTCTTTTATCTCAAGGAAATTCAGAACTACTCCTCCCGACGGTGAATTCTCCCCGTCTGTGTACTGGTGGACGAACGTCACTTTCCATGGCTAGAGTGACCACTGTTGGTTTTGGGTGTTTGGATCTTTACGTGTGTTATTGGATTGTGTATATGTATGTATTCGTGTGAAATTTAGATTTTCGAAGTTGTTTATAAAAAATGTGGTTGCAAAAATGTGATTTAGAAAAGTATTTAGTGCGAAAATTGAGTTTCGAAAATTTTAAAGTTTCAAAAATCTGGATTTTCGAGATTAGTTTGAAAAATTTGTTGAAGTAATTTTCGAAATGCCTTTTGATATCGTTTCGAAAATGTTCGTTGTGAAGATTAATTTCGAAAGTCAAGAAGTTGCGAAAATAATTTTTGAAATTCAAGTGGTTGCGAAAATAATTTTCGAAATATGAGGTTTTCGAAATAAGGTATAGTTTCGAAAAATATTTTCGAGTGTATCTTTGCGAAACACTTTTCGAAATGGTTTTTAATACACTTTCGAAATAAATTTTTGAGAGCTCAAAAATTAGTTTCGAAAACCTATAAATTCAAATTTTGCTAGAAAATCACTCAAACTTAATGAAAAATTTTGGGTTCTTTCACATAACCTCTCGAAAATGTCCTATAACACTAGATAAGTTTAAATCTAAGCAAAATAAGCACGATTTCACTCGAAAAATGTTGAAGAACAAGAGAATATCGCAAACCACAATAAAGCTTGCAAAAATGGAAAACAACCTTGCGAAAATCCAAGAACTAAGTGCAATCGATCACGTTTTGACTCTGATACCACTTATAGGTTACCATACACCTCTACGATCAACAATGGGGGAATAAAAAAGGAGTTTGCATGAGTTTTACCTTGAGTGTGTGTCTAGTGCGTGTTCTTAGCTAGAGAGAACTGTAGCAACGCAAACTCAAGGGATATTCTATTTGATTCACGCTAATTAATGTGTAGGTTTAGGTATTTATACCTTTGAATAGGTATAAATCCTTGGGTCCCTACTTGGCCCATTACAACCACTAGCAACACACTAGAGTCCACATTTATAAGCTTTCCGAAAATCATCCACACATATCGAAAATCTCATACTCAATATTATTTTCGATGTATAATTTCCGGTATCAACATTATTTTCGATACATCATAGTTTTCGATACTCTTTTGGAACATTCTAGTAAAGTTTGATAAATTCTCGAAGTTTTTGACATCACCTTAAAATTTTTCGTTACACCAAAAGTTTTCGGTACCTAATATTTTCGAAACTTCACAATATATCTCGATAAACCAAACTTTTCGGCTCTAAATATTTTTAAAGCGAAGTCTTTTTTTTTCATATAAGTTTCGAAACGTTTTTCTCACTGATTTCAATAAAAATTTTGCACTCACTTTTTCGTACTCAACACTTAGAAAATAATTTTCGCACTCACATATATCGAAAATAATTTTTGCATCACGTTTTAAATGATTTCGCATCCTACTTATTCGACAATTACTTTCGTACTCCTAGGATGCGAAAATCGATTTTGGCATCCTCACTTTGAAATTTTTTATTTTCGTATCCGCACATACCAAAAATCCAATTTTCGCAGCACACCTCGAAATTTTTTATTTTCGCAACCCTGAGATCGAAAATCTCGTAACAACTCATATCGAAAAACACCTCTGGCACATTATAGAAAAAGTTTTGGTAATATATTTGAAGCTTTCGCTCAAAGTTTTTCGGTTCACACCAAAAGTTTTTCGACACTTAAAATTTTCGAAACTTCCCGAAATTTCTTGACACCAAAACTTTGGTACAAAATTTTATAAAAGCCAAAAATTTTCAAATATACACAACGCTTCAACAATCAAATAGCCAACTAAAAATTTTAAAGATAATTTTAAAATCAAAGTTATGGAGTCTACTTCTGCAACTTCTGAGGTGAGCTTTTACGAGAGTGATTTATACAAATCTTGTCTTTCTCTAAAGGAAAGTTATAAGACCATGTGTCGTGAACTTAAATACGAACGTAAGACTAACCAAACATTAAAAACTAAGTTAGCTAGTGCTTTAGAAACTATTTCTAGTGTTGAATCAAAATTAGCTAGTTCAGAAACTAACATTTTTGCACTAACTACGAGTCTTAATTCCTCTACAGAAGAGCTAACTCACCTTACAAGTCATGATAAGACTATAAGTGAGTTAGAAAGTAGATTATCAAATAATCATGAAAGCCTTGTTAAGAGTCTAAGAGAACGAGGTAGTCTTACATGTCAATTAGAAAACATGCATGCGAAAATCATTAATCTTGAATCTCAAGAAGTAAAATGAAAAGCTCAAATTAGTGAACTTACAAGTAAGGTAAAATCAAGTCTTCTGATTTGAGCAATTTGCGGTGTACTTTTAAACTTCTATTTGAGGAACACAGTAAATTGCACTCTGAAGTTCATCAATTAGAGGGAATTATGCGACGAAAGGTTAAACTGACCAAAATTGCTCTAAAAACTCAGCGTCCAACCGGGAAAATATTTTATATTCTAATAAACCTATATCTTTTCGGGAAATTTAAGAGGTTGCTAGTAAAATAGCTGAAGAATACTTATAGATTGTGCTCATTTATTAGTTATCCGTGTAATAAGGGGGATGTAACTTGTATTATTGATAGTGTATAAATACCATGTACACTATTGAAGTCAATACACAAGAATTGAGAAAAATCACAAGGGCTTGTAATTCACATTCTAGAGAGAGAAAGACACACAAAACACTTTCTCACACTAAGCTTCCCTCTCTCGTGTTCATCGAAAATATTCGACCGAAGGTAACAATCATAGATCTACACTCGAATATCTAGAATTCATGCCTAGATTTCTCGGTATTTGATAATTTTGGACCTAACAATTGATATCAGAGCAAATCGTTATTGTTTTGGATTGATTTTCGCTGATTCATATCAAATTTATTTCCAGATTTTTTTCGATCGTAAAAGCGCGCGAAATAGAAATTTGATCTATGTGCTGAATTTGACGAATTTTATTGTTGATTCTGATGCAAAAGTGATAGATTATATGTTAGGAATGAATCGCGTACTGATTGCAATCGCTTAGAACATCGGATTTATTTAATTTTTGATTTCGATCAGTTTTATTGGTTGCGATTGCATTTTGAATACGATTTAATTTTCTTCAAAATTGATATATTTTATTGTAAAACGTGTTTAATCTTGTGTTTGTTCATGTTCAGTACACATATTCAAGTGATTACCCAGAACAATGTCTAATTTGATGTTAATCACATGAATTTGTCATTTACTATTCCATTGAACTCCCGTTGTGTTCTTCGATTGTTTTTCGATCGAAAATTTGACTCGAAAATCTTTTCGATTAGTTCACTGGCGCATAAGTTTTTCGATAAATTCACTGTTTTCGCTAAGTTTCACTCAAATATTGACACGAAAAACTTTATTTCGATAAATAGTTTTTCGATCCTCACACAATAATATTTTTCGAGTATATCTAAGCGTAAAATTTCTCGACTAATACTATTTCGCTATATCCATTTTTACTTTTGACACGAAAAACCTGTTTTTTGTTACTAGTTTTTCGATCTCAAGTTTTTCAATCGTCTTAATTCTCGAGTTAAAAATTAGCGAAAACATACTTTAATCGAATATTTCACACTCAAGTAAGTTTCATCAACTGAGTCAAACTTATCGAATTTTTAAAAAAAAACATGTTATGTCCTAATTCATCAATCAACAAGCAATCTAAGCATGAATTCTCGGTATTCGAATAAAAATCTTACGAATTACGTTCGGTCAAATATCCGCGTTGAAGATCTCGAGAGAGGTTTGTTAGACTTCCGAGTTTCTCGATCTTATTCTCTCTCGTTTAAAAATGAATTCAATGCTTGTGTTTTTTCTCAAAATGAAATTGTATATTGATTTTGATAGTGTACATTGTATTTATACCTATTTACATGGTATATTTACTATTTGTCGTACACTATCAAAACTACTAATTACGCCCCTAATTACAAGGATAAACAATTACAAAGCACAACTTTAAATTCTTTTCAATCTCCCCATTTGTGCTTGTCTTCGTTTCAGCTCGTTTTATCCTTGTCGGGCGTAAAATGATTTTCGCAATCCCAATGTTGTTTCGTATCTTCGAAACAACATCCCTCAGCTCCAATCTCTCATTTATAGCATCCAGAAGCTCATTTAAGAGTGGGGTCTCTTCTTCACAAAGATCTTCGAAGATTGTCTCTTCGGTGATCTCTCTCAATCTTTTCTGGATGTTCTTCCTCACTAATTTTAGTGTCCCGCCACATAATTTGTGGATCTCTGACTTCATCATAGCCCTTGTCTTTCCAATGACTGGATTCCGATAGGTTATGGCGAGACCAGGTTTCTTGAAGATGTAGTTCTCGGGAAAAATTTTGAGTGGGAAGCCCTTCATGAGCGGAGACTCCATGTTGACCTTCTTCATATTGTTCTCTAAAGCGATTTGAAGGTCGTGTGCGGTGTGATACTTGATCTGCTGCACCACGAATCTCTTTAGTCCCTCGAGTCCTTCAGTCTTGATATATCCGGATTGCGTCTGGTATTTTCTCTTGTACATCTGATACAGATGGTAGACCTCATCCGATGGAAGGAAGGGGAGATAGCTTTCATCTATCTCCTCTCGAGTGCGGTTGTTGTCCGTTCGCTCAATAATGTAGATAAGGGTTGGGTATCTTCCGATCGTGTGCGAGACTCCGATAAGTTGGAGAATCGGTGGCTTGTCCGTGAAATTCTTCTTCAGTTGATCAGTTGGGATGCCACTCCGATCGGGTCCAAGATAGTTGAGCATGAAGATATGCTCCATTTTCTTCTTGTCTTCCCAATGTGAGATGCCCCGTGGATTGAGTTCGTTGAGCTTCTTAATTTTGTTTGGAGCCCTCCATATCTGCTTTCTAATGTCTTCAATAAACGGAACTTCTATTCTGACATTCTCCCATGGTGTCTCGACTCTAACCGTCCCTTTTAATAAGCGGGGAGGAGAGTCGACTCTGTGCCTAATCATCTCTGGTAGCTCTGGGAGAGCAAAACTGTAGTTCTCGCCTTCTTGAAGTTCTTCTTCTTCTTCAAGCAGCACCAAGTCCACCGAAGCTTGTTGTAAGAAGTATATGACGTTGGAGAGTCGAGCTTGAGCAGCTTCTTCTGGTTCCCATTGCGTCATCCACTTCTCGTTTAGGATATAGTCATCTACGATTAGATGTGGATCGTAGATAACTGCTTCTGATTGGACTTGAGAGGGGTTGGAGGTCGGATTGGATTTGGATTTATAGGAGAGAGAGTTAGTGTTTGGGATATGGTGGGTGGTGTGGTTGTTTGTTGGCGGGTTGTGTGGTTGATGGGTTTGAGGACGATCCTCCAGCTTCATGAGTCTTTGTTTGTCCTTGACTCACTCCACGGCCGCTCCATGTGATTCGTTGCCGTTTCTCCCCCTCATGACGATCCGGATCGTCGAGATCGTCATGTCTTTGTTTGGTGCGGGAGCTTTCTTCTCGACACCTTCTTTGTGCTGGCGGCTCTGGTTCATCTACCAGCCTTTTGTAGAAACTCTCCTCAGCGTGAGTCCTGGTCTCTAAGCGAGGAGACGGGAGATGAGTATGTCGTGAAGCTGGCTGATCGGGATGGTATAGGGGTTTATTAGTGAAGATGATGGAGTTGAGGTGGTAAGGATAGGTTGTATTGGGGTGTGGAAGGTGGTGGTGAGAGGTGGTGAGGAGACGGGGGTGGTTTGAGTGTCGGTCGGAGCAGCTTCAGAGACTGGTATTTTCCCGGTATCTCTTCGGGAAGTCTCTAAGGCTTGGAGCATTCGGTCCATCAGACGATCTTCTAGAGAAGATAGAGCTGTGGAAAGTGCGTCTTGTAATCGTTGCTCCGTCCCGAACAGTGGTGGAGTGGGGCCAGGAAGGCGCTCCACTGTCACAACATCAGAATAGATTTCCGATGTGCCGCCTTGAGTAGGTCTTGAATGTTCGGAACGTCCTGGGACATCCGTTGTCAACCCTGAAGTCACCAATTCGATTGGTTGGCCTATTGTTGGCTCCGAAGATATCGGGGGTCCAATAGGGCTTCCACCCAATCCTTGAGATGATACAATGGGTATCACCTCTATGGGTGTTGAGACAGATTCAATTGGAATCTGTTCGGTTGGCTGATCAGTTGGTGGTGGAGGTGTTTGCACAGAAGCCGGGATGTTTGAAGGCGAGACAGACGGGGCCGAGAGATGTGGTCGACGAGAGCCCCTTCTTTGGAGTCTATCTGCTTCGTCTGAGTCAGTGACCTCAGGAGAAATATCTTGAGGAACACCTTCGGGCTCGACTGCCGGTGTTTCAATCTCCTGAGCCGTGGCTTCGAGCTCTATTGTTTCCACCAGTGATTCCTTTTGAGAAGGTGCCGGTTCTGGATTCAAGGCTCGTACCATCTCCTCCGTGATGGAGTTGTTTTGACAGTAATCTTGGTATGCCTCTTCTGTTGGATCAGCTAATCGGAGCAGCTTCAATGGGATCAGCATTGGTTGGAGAGCTAGATCGGCGGCCTTCAGGTTGTGAAAAAATCGAAGGCATGGCGGAGTGTATTCCCCAACGGTGGTAGTCTCGGGATCTCTGGATGGAGTTCCATGTAGTGTGAGATCAGCACTGGGAACCACCGTACGTAGGGGAGAAACTTGGCCTTCGAATTGGTACGTATCTGGTCCGCTAGATCATTCCAAATTAGGCGGGCCACGTCATACTTCTTGGTAAAAATCACTCCGTGAAAAATACGAAGGATGTTCCCATTCGCCTTGTCGAATCCGGAGTGTTTCTGAGAGATGCATTTGTTGATTATGCCGAACAATGTCTTCCACGGATGGGGAATGCCGTTCTTTTGGAAACTCGCCAATTTGGGCAGTGGGGGCTTGTATCCCATCCGGAGCATATCCGCTACGATCACCGCGTCTGTTGGAAGTTGATCATACGTTTCGTAGTGCGGAAGATCAAGCACGATGGCCATTAGATTGCGGTTCAGAACGACGTGTTTTCTGTTTATTTGTGTTGTATATTCCACGTCGTTTTCGACTGCATGGCTCTCCATACGTCCCCAGAATTGTTGTAGGTAGACTGCTCGCCATAAATCTCATTCAGATGAATCAATATCTCACGCATGCTCATGTCCACATGGCTACGCTGAAGATCATTGTTCATCGCAGAAAGCATATAAGCCTTGACCCTAGCATTATCTGCCAACCACTTGGCATGAAGTGCTCAGTTAACATCACTCGTAGTATCCCCTGAGGTGAGTGGGATGGGACAATCGAGCGTATACTCTATGTTCTGAAGAGTAAGGAAAATCCTTAGATTCCGGAGCCAGTCCGCATAGTTTCGACCTTCTGAACTATTCTTAGTGATCAACATCATAAATGGTGCGTCATCGTAAACAGTAGAAAGAAAAAAAATAAATATGTAGAAAATAAAGATAAGCAAGTTATGTTGAACGTATTATTCGATCAAGCGCAAATAAGGACTTTTCATTTGGCTTGACTCCCACTATTTTTCTCAAAATTCCATTCTCCGAAAGGAATTTCGAAAACCTCGTTGATGGTTTCATAGTGGAGTTGAGTTCCCCGCTTTGCAATTAAACAAGCCTCAACCTAACAGTTTGTTGGCCAGTCTAATCGAACGGCGCCGCATCTTACACGAACCCACATATGAGTATTTCAACTTCTTTGTCTACAGTTAGGAACCCTCACGACAACTCTGCCTACTGGGTATATCTGTTCTAAGTGCTACATATTAACGTCTGGCTTGAACCTAAAAAATTCCACCCGTAGGATAACACTTTGTAAGGTGAAATGTGTTTCGATGAGCGGCGTTTAGAAAAACGTAACTGAGTTGCCTACGACAAAGGTCAAATGTTTGGAGCCGATAACTCGGAAAACTTGACTCGAAAATTTTTTTCGAACAGTTCATTAGCGAAAAGTTTTTCGATATTTTCACTGTTTTCGTATAGTTTCACTCATACATAAGATTCAAAAAACATAATTTTCGATAAATAGTTTTTCGATTCTCACATAAAAATCTTTTTTGAGCGTATCTAAGCATAATTTTTTGTTCGACGAATATTATTTTCGATGTATACATATCAACTGTTTACACGAAAAACTTGTTTTACTCATACAAATTTTTCAATCTCTAGTTTTTCGATCATCTAAATTCTCGAGTCAAAATTTATAGAAAACATATTTCGATCGAATAAGTTCAGTTAACAAATTGAGTCAAACTTATCGAAATTTTTTAAAAAGTCATAAATTTTCGATCATTTCAAATTTTTCGATAACAAATATTTCGATAAAAGTTTTTGCGATACAAATATTTTTTCGATTAAAACATTTTTCGATAGGATAGTTTTGCAAAACTTTTATCACTCGAAAAATAATTTTTGATAAACGTACTTCAAAAACTTATACTCTCGAAAATCATTTTCGATTAAAATGTCCGAAATCTTTCAAAACGAAAATCTTACTGCTCGAAAAACTTTTACAAACACTGAACTTTCAAACGCACACACATTTTACACTGATCTGAAGTTTTTTTAAGAATCAAAATCGTAATTTTCAAAACTTACGAAAATATTTCTCATTGCATTAACAGTGCTAAATATTTTTCGTACTTAAAACAATTTTTTTTTAACCAAACATTACTATTTGTCACTTGTGAAGCACTTTTATCATCTCAACTCCAAACTTTCGATGGAAGGATATATGTGACGATAATTTGGAGTTGCCATATCTGTAAAGAATAACATGAAGTTCATTAGTTGATAAATTTTCATTTGCAAATAAACGGGATTAAGAATGAATTTAGAGAAAATTATATGTCTTAATGTTTAAGTTCGAAAGACTTTTCGCGTGTTTTTATTCGAATAACAATTTACTCGATCGTTAAAGTTGCGATCGAATAATTGCACCGCTTGCGTTGCGTGTACTGTCAATAATTGTAAAAATGTGTCGAATAACTCAAGTTTTCGCTGATGACTTTTACGATCGAATAAAATGTTATCGAAGACAATAGTTTTTTCGCTATGTAAGTTTTCGATCGAATAAAAAATTGTCGAAAACAATAGTTTTTCGCTGAGTAAGTTTTGCGATCGAATAAAAAAATATCGAAAAACTTAAAGTTTTCCCCGCTGACTTTTGCGATCGAATAAAATATACTCGAAAAATTAATTTTTCGCCGCGTAGTTTTTTGAACGAATAAAATTGAACAAAAACTAAAGTTCTTCGACGACACTGTTTGCGACACAAACTTTTTCGATCGAAAAATTTTCAAATCAAACAGTAAACGCGTGAAACATTATCTTCGATTTCTGGGTAAATCCTGACTTGATCTGGGTTCGGAATGTTCAGAGAACAGTTGCGAATCCAAATATCATGATTTTAACCCAAAAGGTCGAGTTTAAACATGTTGATTTGAAGGTTTGAAATCAGTTTCAGTCGAAAAAGTATGAACCTGCAATTTCTTCAACTGTTTTCGTGAAAATGCTTGAGAATAGTATGTTTTTGAACGATAAATGATTCGAAACTTGTTTCTACCTTCGAAATGGGCGATTTAAGGAAGAAAATCTCAGAGATAAGATGATTTTTGGATGAATATCGCCGGAGTTCGAAGAGTATTTTTCAGAAGTCGAAAAGTTTTTCGATGGAAATGAGTTGCGTGTGAGTGAGTTTTTCGATCGATAAAGTGGTATTAATACTTTATGATCTGGTAAGGTAAAAATACGTTGGGTCGTAAAAAATTTTTTTGGAGCTTTAGTTAAAATTCAGGTCTGATTAAACAAGAATTTAATCTTTTATGAATTAACCCAGAAATAAATTGCATAATGCTCCTTGTATTTTAGAAAGAGATGAAATTGTCTCCTAATGTTGATGAAATTCAACATTTTACTCCTCGGATGAGCTCTAAATTTTCTGTGATGCTTAGAAAAAAAATGTTAGAAGTCATGTTTTATCAGTAAATCATATAGGAGAGAATAACAAATTCTCACATAAAACTCCCTCACAACCATTTCACGATTTAACTTTTCGGCATTTATGCACATACTTAGTACAATTAGGCATATGAAAATTTACTATTTAAGAACAATTAACGCATTTTAAACAATTCAGCAAAGATTCAATAAATTTTTTGCGTTTTTAAAAAAAATTCGCATTTTATCAATTCTGAGCCAATGCATGTATTAATGCATTTAAAATGTGCGAATGATATTTTAAAAAAAAAATAATTTGTTTTGGGGTCAGATGGAACATTTTGAACACTATCACACAAAAATTTCTTATGACGTATAAAATAATAATTTGCCATAAAATCATGTAACTAGACTTAATATTCTAAGATCATAGTATGAATCACTTCGACAACTCTCGCAAGTTTCGCTCATACCACTCAATTTATTTTTATCTTGGAAATATTTAGCAGATATATCACTCATATCAACACGACAAAATAATATCAATTAATTTGTTATCGTAGCAAATTTAATCAACTTACTAAGTGAAAATATCATCATTTTGAATCAAAGGGACTTTGAAGAGATTATATTTAGGCTCTGACTAAAAGGGTAGGGTAATTTTTGAGATTAGTGAGCTTAAAAAAATTCTTCAATTCCAGGGGCCCTTTTTGTAATTCATTTATGATCCTTTAGCTTTTCTTGCTCAAGATGAGTCTCGTCTTATTTACAAAACTTTGAGAGATTAGAACTTCTTTTTGGGTCGAGACCGTGTTCCTTTCGAAGGTTCCACAGTTATGGAATTCGAACCCAAGGCTGTGCTTCTCTTCTCGTTTTCTCTATTTATAAGATCTAGATTATCGTTGGAGAAGTTCACTTCGAGGTGCTTCTCTTATAGGAGTATACGAGATTATCTAAGAGAAGTTCACAGCTAGTTTCATGTTTCTCTTCTATAATGATTGAGAAATTCATTATGTGCATCTCTTTTGCTCTCCCCCTCTTTTTCTTGATTGAGTAACCCCAAATTTTTGAATAAGGTTGAGGGTTTCATTGGGTTTGATAAAGAAAAAGAATGTCGGAGAAGGCCCAAAAGAGGATTTCTAGGGGAAAAATTAAGGATTTATAATATGGGCTAAGTGAGGAATTTCCTAGTATGCCCTTATCATTTTCATGACGAAATAGTCACACAAGGAAGAATGAAGCTACGAAGTACAAACCAAAGAATAGTCATTTGAAGTGTGACACACTCAAGAAAAAATTATTTGAGGTTCAATTCTCACATATATGATGTGACTTTGTGTCTAGTGAAACAAAGCTCTTTGAATAAAAGAATGTGACGTGAATTTTTAGACATAGAACTAAGCATATATATCGAAGAATATTTTTTTGAGTAATTCAAAATAGGCAAAATTATCGTCATCCCCCATATTTTTTATTATTATAATATTTATATACTATGAAAATTTATGATAGAGGCACGCAAGATCAAAGAATATCAAGAAGCACATAAAATATCACATAGAAGCATAATAGAGCATGTAAAACACTTTTCAAGTAAGATTGAGATTCAACATGCCTAACTTAACAATAAGGAATTAGAATCGTTTTTCATCCAATGCCTTAGTGAATAAATCGGCAAGTTGAAGCTCCGTTTTTTACAAAATACATATCTATAGTGCCTTTTTCTACATGATCTTTTATAAAATGATAACGAATATCTATGTGTTTCGTGCGTGAATGATGAACAGGATTGCAAGTAATGGCTATAGCACTTTGAGAATCACTATAAATGGGAATGTTATTAAAATCAAACCCGTAATCGCGTAGTTGTGTCCGTATCCATAGAATTTGCGAGCAACAGCTGGTAGCCGCGACGTATTCCGCCTCGGCCGTCAATGTTGACACACAATTTGTTTCTTTGAGGACCAGCAGACCAAGTTTTCGCCTAAAAATTGTGCTCCGCCAGACGTGCTTTTTCTGTCCATTCGACAATCTGCATAATCAGCGTCAGTATAGCCAATTAATCTAAAATTAGTACTTTTAGGATACCATAGCCCTAAGTTGGGAGTTCCTTTTAGATAGCGTAAAATTCGCTTGACTGCTTGCATGTGGGACTCCTTTGGGTCAGCTTGAAAACGAGCACAGAGACAAGTGGCAAACATGATGTCGGGTCGGCTGGACGTGAGAAGAGATCCGATAATGCTCTGATAGAGTGTGATATTGATTGCCTTGCTAGACGGATCAGCATCCAATTTGCAGTTTGTTGAGATTGAAGTGTTCATCGGTGTGCTCTTTTCTTGATTAAATCTCTTCAGAATATCTCGAATATATTTGGTTTGACTGATGAAGATTCCTTCTTCGAGTTGCTTTACTTGTGTCCAAGAAAGAATTGGAGTTCTCCCATTAAGCTCATCTCGAATTTTGTCTTCATGAGTTCACCGAATTTCTGACAGAGACGTTCATTTGTTGAGCCGAAGATGATGTCATCAACGTAAACTTGAACGATCATCAGGTCTTTGCCTTGTCTTTTGATGAAGAGTGTCGTATCGATGGTGCCTCTTATGAAGTTGGACTTGACTAAAAATTCGCTTAGGACATCATACCAAGCACGAGGGGCTTGTTTTAGTCCATAGTGAGCTTTGTCCAATCGATAGACATGATCAGGAAGGTTCTCGTGCACGAAGCCATCGGGTTGAGCGACGTAGACTTCTTCTTTTAATACGCCGTTGAGAAAGGCGGTTTTGACATCCATTTGATAGACTTTGAAGTCTTTATGAGCCGCGTATGCTAAAAATAGTCGAATTGCTTCAATACGTGCCACCGGAGCATACATCTCATCGTAATCAATTCCTTCTTGTTGATTGTATCCCTTGGCTACGAGTCGTGCTTTATTTCTGATAACTTCACCATTTTCGTTCTTCTTATTCTTGAAAACCCATTTGGTACCAATTATTGTTTTGCCTTGCGGTCGAGGAACTAACGTCCAAACTTGGAGACGCTCGAATTGGTTGAGTTCATCTTGCCGTGCTATTACCCAATCCGGGTCTTTAAGAGCTTCGGCTACCTTAATTGGTTCATTTTGGCTTAAGAAGCATGTTAAAAATCCGCTTTAAGTGGACGTCCTAGTGCGTACACCACTTGAAGGATCACCGATGATTTGGTCAATAGGATGAGCTCGAGTCCATTTGCATTCGTGAGGAATAACCGAAGTTGATCCATCAGTGGTTTGTAGATAGAGACATCCTGAATTGATGGACTGATCATTCGTAGTTGGAAAATTCAATTCGGAGGATGAATCTGAAGGAATTAATTCATCCGCATTTGTAGGGGCTGCAGCACTAGATGAAGATTCAGAATTAGGAGAATCCGTAACATTTGTCGGAGTTTGAGGATTAGGAGTCTCAATTTGAATTTCTTCCATTGAGGGAGAAGGAGCACTGCTTGGTATAGAATGGGACGAAGCAGGCATTTGAGACTCGTTCCGATAAAAATGTTCAAACAGTGAATCTAAATCTTCCAAGTCGGCGGGAATTGCTTCTCTTGACTTTGAGGTAGAAGTTGTCGAAAGTTGTTGACCTTGTGCAAACACGCCTATAAGGTCGTGTTCTGAACTGTTTTGTTTAGAAGCCAACTCCGTCATTTCTTAAAAGGTGACGTTGTAGCTTTCAAGAATTGTACGAAAAGACTTGAGGTAGACGCGATATGATTTGGAATTAGAGGAATATCCGACAAAAATAGCTTCAAAGGCTTTGGGATCGAACTTGCTTCGATGCTCCCGATCGTTGGCCACAAACACTTGCAACATACTTTGAAGAATGCGATATTCGAGATTCTTTGATTAATTATCTCATATGGCGTCTTTTCGAAGCGTTTGTGAGTAATTGTCCTATTTTGAGTAAAACATGCCGTATTACTGCTTCAGCCCATAGAAAGTGAGGGAGACCGGAGTATATGAGCATTGTTCTTGCAGCTTCAACTAAAGTCCGGTTCTTTCTTTCTACGACACCATTTTTTTGAGGCGTTTTTGCGGCTGAGAATTGTTAAATAATTCCAAGTGATTGATAAAAGTTGTAGAGACGTGATTCTTGAATTCAGTCCCATTGTCTGTTCTGATTAGTTGGATTTTCTTTTGCAGGAGATTATGAGTTGTATTCACAAAGCTTATTATCAAGTCTCCAGTCTCATCTTTTGTTCGGAGATATCTCGTCCATGTGTAGCGAGAATAATCGTCGATAATTACTAACACATATTTACGACCGTTGATGCTTTGTGTACGCATTGGTCCGCAAAGGTCCATGTGAAGTAATTCCAAGGGTCGAGATGTAGAAGCAACTTGCTTGAGTTTGTGTGATGCTCGCTTCATTTTTCCCATTTGACAAGCCGAACAGTGATGCTCTTGATGAGGAGAGATTGTTGGTAGACCGTTGACCAACTTTTAACAAAGAGTTTGTGAAGAGCTTTGTGATTTAGATGAGACAAGCGTTGATGCCATAAGCTGTTTCTCATGATTGTAGTTTGTGAGATGAGGCAAACAGTTGTCGAAGGTCGAACTGTTGTCTGATTAATAGTGTAGAGATTTGATCTTCGTGATCCTGTTAGAAGTTCTTGATTTTGACTATTTAAAATTCTGCACTGATCAGCTAGAAATACCACTTGAAATCCTTTGTCGCAGAATTGTCTTATGCTGAACAGGTTGTGTTTAAGACCTTGGACGTAAGAGACATCTTTAATCGTCAGATTCGGCAGTAGAATGTCTCCAAAGCCGAGTATTGGAGCTGAATCATTGTTGTCAAATCGGACTTTTCCGTTGTAACGGTCTTGGTAGTTGCTCAATAGTTCTTGCTTTCCCGTCATGTGTGTGGAGCAACCAGAATCTAAATACCACACATGATGGATCTGCATAGAAAGAGGTTAGAGAGATTTAGGTACCCACTTTTGAATGGGTCTTCTCGGATTAAGCAGATTTGATAAGTAAAGTTTGGTCATCTTTGGTTCCTAATTTATTGGAAGGCTCAGGTGCCCAAACCAACTTTGAAGTAGTTGATTTTAGGTGGTACATCTTTAGGCAACTCGGCCTTATGGGCTTGTGTTGGCCTAGGTGGTGTTTTAGGAACCCAGTGAGTTTGAACCTTATAAGGGAGGTTAATTTCAGCACGAGCAAATGTCTGATTTATCTTATTGCTTGAGAAAATCTTTTCTTTAGCTAGTCTCCTAAGGTGTTTAGCTGAATGTACTTGGACTGGGTACCTTAGATGAGGACAAGAATGTATGGAGCTATAAGCTTTCTTAAGAGTCGGATCTTGTTTCCTATGAGACTCAAGACTTGCATTTGTCTTAGAATGATGGTTTGTAATTTTTGAAGTCGAGCCAATTTCAAAATTTGTGCTTTCAAAATTAATAGGTTTTAATATATAAGTGGAAGCAACAACATTAAAGTTAGAAACAGCTCTCTTCTTGCGAGTGTCCATAGTTTTTGATACAGAAGAAAATTTTGAAAATAAGACATTTCTATTGTTTTTCTTCTGAAATTCTATCCTAGGCACTCTTTCCATTGTATGCTTCACCTCTTTTTCTACTCTACCTGTGGATGGAGTAGAAAAAGAGTTAGAAAGAGTCTTTTTCATTTTTGAAGCATTTAAGGATTCTTTTCCTCCCTTTACTATTTTTAAAGAAGATTTATCTTCTTTTAAAATATTTTGAAAAATAATGGAAGTTGTTTTCTTAGATGTAATCTTGTCCTTTATTATTGATTTTTCTTTCAAAGTAAAATCAGGACATGATTTTAAAATTGAGGAAGTTTTGAGATTAGAAATCTCCAATAAAAGCTCATTCTTTTCAGCATTGAAATTCTCTCTTTCTGTTTCTAAGGAAGTATTTAAATAAGCTATTTTTCTTAATAATAGCAGGTATATAACAGAAATTAGAATTTTGAAAATGATTAGAATTTTCTTCCTTATTTTTAGAAAAATCTTCTAGGGGATATAATGAATTATAGTCACTAGACAAGTTGAGATCCCTTGTCTTGTAACTATTTTTCTAATCGATATAGTCAAAGGGAATGTCAGTCCTATTTGTGGCTTTTTGTTTAGATTCTTCTAAGGCGTTTATTTCTGAAGAATTAGTAAAGGCCATTAGACAAGTTAATCCTAATTCCATGTACTTGATATCATATAATTGTTTAACATTGACCTTTTTCAAGTTACAGGGATTGTTAAAACCTAAGCCTTCTTTAGGATTATAAAATTCTATATAAAGAGGTTGATTTACAAAGATAGTTTGATCCGTTTGACCCCTTTTTGTCAGAAGATCTTCTAAAGTTTTAATCCTTGAGTAATGTTTTTTACGTTCGTCAGAGATTTCTTTGAAATTATTTTTAGAAATCTCTAAGTCTCTCTGACAATCGATAAGAATCATATTAAGTTCATTGAATTTTGTCTCAGAGGTAGCTATTGTTAATCACGACTAGATATCTTTTCCTTAGCGTTAGATAAGAGAATTTCTAGATGAATTTTCTTATCTAATTGCTTTCGGTAAGAGTTAGTCTCTCTTCTAATTCCTTTGATCGTTTCTGCTCATTTTTCATGTTAGAATACTTAATCTGTAACGATTCTAACATGTTTAATAATGTGGATTGAGACATTGTTACCTCTTGTGACGAAGAGGATGCTTTGTCGTCGTCGTCGTCAGGCCTCCTTGAAAGGTTATCATTTGAAGTGTCGTCGAGGTATGCCATAAGAGCAAATTTTTTGTCTTCAGAATCTGTGGTGTCTTCCAGCCAAGCTCTTGTTCTGCCATCAGTGCTACTCCAGCCTCTTTTTGTTTAGTGAGTTGGAACTTTTTGGAGTAGTAGTTGGCATCCTTTTTCTTGGGTAGTTTGCATTCTCTGGCGAAGTGTCATATCTTACCACTATTATCGCACTTTTGTGGTTCTTTGACGTTTTTAGATTCTGAGGACTCGGCCGGTCATTCCTTGTGCTCGGAGCTTGATGTTCGAAGTCTATTTGCCAAGGAAGAGGATTTCTTTTTGTAGAACTTTTTGCTCATCATTTTAGAAATGAGAGCCAACTGTTTCTTGAACTCCTTCATATCGGGTTCGGAGTCCGATTCAGATTCGTCTTCATCTTCTGAAGAACTTGGCAACTTGATGCTTTTATCTTTGCGAGATCGACCTGTTTTTCTTTCAGAAACAAGAGCTATAGAATCGTCGATCTGCTTGCCCTTAAGTTCTTTTTGTATCTCGGTGATATCTTCTTCGTGTTGGGCGAGATTATTAAAGACGGCGTGGATATCCATTTCGTCCAAATCCTTATTTTGACGGATTTGCATGGATATTTTCTTCCACTCTGGTTGAAGAGAAGAAAGAAATTGGATGTTGACCTCCATGTTGGTCTTGAAGATATATATCTTCCTCATTTCATTAAGAAGAGTGAGATAACGTTGATAGAGTTCATAAACCGTTTCCTCTGTCTTGGCTTTGACTCCAACTTCGGTTCTTTGCATCATCTTGTGGAGCTTGTCCCACATAGCTTTTGCGCTCGATAGACTATCTATTTGCATATAGATGTCATTGGGTATTCCTTGCATTAGAAAAGTCTTGGCTCCCAAGTCTGTTTTAGCTCTTAATCGCTCCCCCTCGGTGCATTCACCAGGAATATGAGGATTGTTTGTGGCATCTCCTTCTTGGATGAGCCAAAATTGAGCTGGACCCTCTTGAATTAAAGCGATCAAATTTGTGGCTTGATCTTTCGTTTCCATGAAGTTCATGAATCGGCTTCTCCATACGGTGTATTCACCTCTTCGTAGAATTGGAGGGCGGACGTCGTTTCTGAGCGAGTAAGCATCCATTTGTAGTTGATTGGTTGGATATTCGTGAAAGTTTGGAATTTTAATGAAAAGTGCTGCATGAGTGACAAACTTCGTTAGTAATGTTTGATTCGTACTTTAAACAATTTCCCTTTCGTACCAATTTTTCAGTTGTTAAAGAGAAATTATTTGGATCTCAAAAAAAATATTGATATGAGAATTGATACTTCAAAATTTTGCTAAAGAATTTTGATTTGAAGATCGAAAATTTTGAGTATCGTAGAATTCAGAGACAAATATTTTTCGTAAGTTTTGAAAATTACGAAATTTGATTTCTTTCAGAATAGTGTAAAATGTGTGTGTGTGTTTGAGCAGTGACCAAAAAGTTTTTCGAACAATAAAGTTTTCGATAAAATAAATTCGAATCTATGATCGAAAAAGATTTTCGATTGTATAAGTTTTTCGTTGTATTTATAGAAAATTATTTTTCGTACGTAAGAGTTTAGCAGAGTAGATATCCTGTCGAAAAATAGTTACTCGAATAATTTGTTGATCTCAAAAACTTTTATCGAAAAATTTGTAATCGAAAAATTAATAGTGATCGAAAAATTTTATTAAGTTTGACTCAACGTTTTTCGAGTGCGAAATATTCGATCGAAATATGTTTTCGCTAAATTTTTACTCGAAAATTTAGATGATCGAAAATCTTGAGATCGGAAACTTGTTTTACTATTACAAGTTTTTCGAGTCAAAATTAGATATATATTTAACAAAAACAATATCCGTCGAAAAAAAATACGCTTTATTACGCTCGAAAAAGATATTTATATATGAATCGAAAAACTAATTATCGAAATAATGTTTTTCGAGTCTTATATTTGAGTAAAACACACGAGAACAGTGTTTGTCATCGAAATAATTCTCCGCTGCAACCTTATTCGAAAATTGATTTTCGGGCCAAGTTTTTCGATCGAAAACCCGATCGAAGAACAGCAAAGTTCAATGTAACAGTGAAATTTCCAGATTCAACCGAGATGTTCAAGTTAGGTGATGAAATTCTGGATAATCACTCGTTTCTTCGTTCTTAATATGAGCAAGCACAAGATTAACAACGTTTTACAGCAAAATTTATCAAATATTACGAAAATCAAATCGAAATCAAAACTTAATCGCAAACGCAGCTATCGATCTAAATCGAAAATCTGAATTAATATGACGTTCTAAGCGATTGAAATCTGTACGTAAATCATTCCTACCATAAAATCTATCACTTAATCAGCAAGATCATCAACAAAATTCGCACACATTAAGCATATTGATCAGAATACAAGTCACGCAAGTTTTTCGATCGAAAAATTTGGAAAATTATTTTGATCTTAAAATTGCGAATTCAATCCAAAATCAATCACGATCTGCCCTGATACCAATTGTTAGGTCCTAATTCATCAATCAACAAGCAATCTAAGCATGAATTCTCGGTATTCGAATAAGAAATCTTACGAATTACGTTCGGTCGAATATCCGCGTTGAAGATCTTGAGAGAGGTTTGTTAGACTTCCGAGTTTCTCGATCGTATTCTCTCTAGTTTAAAAAATGAATTCAATGCTTGTGTTTTTTCTCAAAATTAACTTGTACATTGATTTTGATAGTGTACATTGTATTTATACCTATTTACATGGTATATTTACTATTTGGTCCTACACTATCAAAACTACTAATTACGCCCCTAATTACAAGGATAAACAATTACAAAGCACAAATTTAAATTCTCTTCAAAACAATAGATTTTAAATTATAATAATTTTTCGATACCAAATATTTCGACAGAATTTTTTTTTCGATCGAGAAATGTTTTTCGATAAACCATTTTTCGACACGGTACCTTCGCAAAACTTTTATCAGTCGAAAAATAACTTTCGATAAACATTCATTGAAAAACTTATACTTACAAAAATCATTTTCGATTATAAGGATTGAAAATTTTCAAATCCAAAATCTTATCGCTCGAAAAACTTTTACATATACTTAACTTTCAAATGCAAATTTTTTCGACACGGACTTGATTTTTTTAATCAAATCGTCATTCTAAAAAATTACGAAAAATATTTTTCTTCGCATAATCATTTACAATACTCAAATTCAAAATCCTTCAGCAAAATTTTGAAGTATCAATTTTGTGATAAATATTATTTTTACTAAAAAAAAATTCTTTAGAACCTAAAGATAGGCCCTCAAAGGAAATTGTTTAAAGTAAGAACCAAACATTACTAACAAATTTGTCACTTGTGAAACACACTTACCAACTCAAATCCAAACTTTCACGAGATCCTACCAGTCAACTACAACAATGGATGCTTACTCTCTTGGAAACGATGTCCGTCCTCCAATTCTAAGAAGAAGTGAATATACCTTATGGAGAAGCCGGTTTATGAATTTCTTGGAGACAAAAGATCAAGATGCGAATCTGATAGCTTCTCTCCAAGAAGGACCCGCTCAATTCTGACTTATCAAAGAAGGCGATGCCACAAATAATCCTCCCATTCCAGCCACTAGAAGACTTTAAATTCCCAGTGAATACTCTGAGGGGTTGAGATTAAGAGCTAAAGCTGATCTCGGAGCTAAAACTTTCATGATGCAAGGCATCCCAAATGACATCTATATGCAAATAGATAGTCTATCAAGAGCTAAGGCTATGTGGGACGAGCTCCACAAAATGATGCAAAGGACAGAAGTTGGAGTGAAGGCAAAGAAAGCAAATATACTCACAGCCTACGACTCCTTTAAAGCTAAGACGGAGGAAAACCTATACGAACTATATCAGCGCTATCTGACTCTTCTGAACGAGATGAGAAAAATAGAAATATTCAAGACAAATATGGAGGTAAACTTCCAATTTCTATCATTTCTTCATCCGGAGTGGAAGAAAATATCCATACAAATCTGTCAAAATAAGGATTTGGACGAGATGGATATCCACGCCTTTTTTGACAATCTCACTCAACACGAGGAAGATATAAGCGATATTCAGAAGGAACAAAAGGGAAAACAGATCAAATACTCAATAGCTCTTCTTTCGGCAAGAAAAACAAGTCGATCTCGCCAAGAGAAAAGTATCAAAATGGCGAGTTCTTCAGAAGAAGAAGACGACTCAGACCCGGATTCTGAGCCTAACATGAAAGAGCTCAAGAAGCAATTGACTCTCATTACAAAAATGATGAACAAAACGTTTTACAAAAAGAAGTCCTGCTCCTCAGCTAATCGACTTCGGACCTCATGTTCTAAGCATAAGATCAGCCGAGTCTTCAGAATCCAAAAATGCCA
This sequence comes from Linderniella brevidens, assembly GCA_004919715.1. NCBI lineage: Eukaryota > Viridiplantae > Streptophyta > Magnoliopsida > Lamiales > Linderniaceae > Linderniella > Linderniella brevidens. The sequence goes on from SWDC01000148.1 coordinate 14,621,746, forward strand.
AAGAGCCACAAAAATGCTACAACTGTGGCAAACTGAGCACTTCACCAGAGAATGCAGTCTTCCGAAGAAGAAAGACGCCAACTACTACTCCAAGAAATTTCAATTAACTAAACAAAAGGAAGCTGGAGTAGCGCTAATGGCTGAACAAGAGCACATGCTAGAAGATACCATTGATTCTGAAACGGACAACTTAGCTCTCATGGCATTTCTTGAAGATGCCTCAGACGCAAGCTCAACGAAGAGGTCTGACGATGACAAAGCATCAACCTCGTCTCAATAGGTAGCTACATCTGATTCTACATTATTAATCATGTATGAATCTTTACAAATTAAATATGCTAACATGAAAAGTGAGCGGAAAATTAAAAAAGAGTTTGAAAGAGATACTAGCACTTAGCGAAAATAATTTCCAAATACAATTAGATAAGAAAGTTCACTTAGAAATTCTCTTATCTAATGCTAAGGAAACTATAACTAATCTTGAATCTAGGATAGCTACTTCTGAGACTAAAATTAACGACCTTAGTAAAACTGATAGCGATAGTCAGAGAGATTTAGAAATTTCTAGAAATAATTATTAGGAAATCGATGAACATAAGAAGCTTTACTCTATGATTAAGACTTTAGATGATCTTTTGACAAAAAAGGGGACAAACGGATGAGACGATTTTTCTAAATCAGCCACATGATATAGAATTTTATAATCATGTTGAAGGCTTAGGCTTTAATAATCCTTGTAACTTGAAAAAGGTTAACGTAAAACAATTATATGATATAAAGTACATGGGTTTAGGATTAACTTTAATGGATTTTACTAACGCTTCAGAAATAAATGCCTTAGAAGAATCCGAAAGAAAAGCCAAAACTATGACTGACATCCCCTTTGATTACACTGATTTGAATAATAGTTACAAGACACGTGAAATAAACATGTCTAGTGACTATTATTTATTACATCCTATAGAAAATATCATAAAGTCGAGGAAGAAAATTTTGATCATTCTAAAAATTCAACTTTATGTTATGTTCCTGCTATTATTAAGAAAATAGTTTATTTAAACTCCTTCTTAGAATCAGAAAGAATTTTGAAGCAGAAAAGAATGCACTTTTATTAGAGATTTCAAATCTAAAAAATTCCTCAGTTTTAACTCACGGGTTCAAAATTTTGTCCTGATTTAATTTAAAAAAAATTCATTAATCGAGGACAAAATCAAATTTTAGAAAACTTCTCCCTTTATTTTACAAAATATTCAAAGGAAACATTTTCTTTAAAAAGCGTCAAGGGAGAAAAAGAGTCTTTAAATGCTTCGAAAGAAAAAAAGTCTATTACTAATTCTTATTCTACTCCATTCACAGGTAGAGTAGTTAAAGAGATGAAGCATGCTAAGGAAAAAGTGTTTAGTATAGAAATAAAAAAAAATTATTGATAGAAATTACTTATTATCAAAATTTTCTTCTGTACCAAAAACAAAGGACACTCGTAAAAAGAGAGCCGTTTCTAATTTTCATGTTGTTGCGTCAACTTATGCTTTAATATTAATTCTGAAAGCACAAATTTTGAAATCGGCTCCACTTCCAAAAACAAAAACAATAATTCGAATACAAATGCGAGTCTTAAGTCTCATAGGAGACAAGATCCAGCTATTAAGCAAGCTTATAGCTCGATTAACTCTTGCTCTCACCTAAGGTATCCAGTGCAAGTTCACTCAGTCAAACAACTTAGGAGATTAGCTAGAGAAAAGATATTCTCCTCAATTAAGACTGATAAGACATTAGTCCGAGCTGAAATTAATCTACCGTGTAAGGTTCACCCACAATGTGTTCCTAAAATACCATCTAGGCCAACACAAGCCAAAAAGGCTCAGTTGCCTAATGAGGTAACACCCAAACCAACTACTTCTTAGTTGGTTTGGGTACCTAAAAATAACATTGGTTTAGGAACAAAAAGTGAACAATTTTAACCACTAAATCAGCTAATCCGAGAGGACCCATTGATAAGTGGGTCCCTAAGTCTCTCTAAATTGTTCTATGCAGATCCATCATGTGTTGTAGCTAGATTTGGGTTGCCCCACACACATGACAAGAAATCAAGAAATTGTTGAGCAACTATCAAAACCGATACAACCGTAACGTCAGATTCGACAACAACGATTCAGCTCCAATTCTAGGCTTTGGAGATATCATTCTAAAGAATCTGACAATAAAAGATGTCTCATAGTTCAAAGGTCTCAAACACAACCTGTTCAGTATAGGACAATTCTGCGATAAAGTCTTTCAAGATTTATTTCTAGCTGATCAGTACAGAATTCTAAACAGTCAGAATAGGGAATTTCTTACAGGAGCTCGGCAATCTAACCTCTACACCATCAATCTGACAATTGTACGACCTTCGACGGCTGTTTCTCTCATCTCTCAGACTAAAAATAAGAGGAACAACTTATGGCATCAACGTATCTCTCATCTTAATCTCAAAGCCCTTCACAAGCTTTCTACTAAAAAGTTGGTCAATGGTTTGCCAATTATCTCACTTCAAAACGAGCATCAATGTTTGGCTTGCCAAATGGAAAAAAAGAAGCGAGCGTCACACAAACTTAAGCAAGTAGCTTCCACATCTCGACCTTTGAAATTACTACACATAGACCTTGGTGGACCAATGCGAACACAAAGTATCAACGGTCGCAAGTATGTGCTAGTGATTGTCGACGACTATTCTCGTTACACGTGGACAAGGTTTCTACTAACTAAAGATGAAACTGAAGACTTGATAATAAATTTTGTGAATACAACTCAAAATTTCATGTAACAGAAAATAAAAGTAATCAGAACTGACAATGAGAATGAATTCAAGAATCAGCACCTCAATACTTTCTATCAGTCACTTGAAATGTCAACAATTTTCAGTCGCTAAAACGCCGCAACAAAATGGCGTCGTAGAACGGAAGAACCGAACTTTGGTTGAAGCTGCACGGATTATGCTTATACATTCCGATCTCCCTCACTTTCTATGGGCTGAAGCAGTGAGTACAGCTTGCTTTCCGTAAAATCGGACGATTATTCACCAACGATTGAAAAGACGCCTTACGAGATAATAAATCAAAGGATACCGAATATCTCTTTCTTCAAAGTCTTCACCTGCAAATGCTTTGTGGCGAACAATCGAGAGCATCGAAGCAGGATCGACCCTTAAGCATTTGAAGTCGTCTTTGTTGTATATTCTTCAACTTCTGAAGCAGACCCCGTCTATATCAAGTCTTCTCGTACAATAATGAAAAGTTACAACGTCACTTTTTCAAAATTCCGGGTGCAAAAGTAAAAGAGTAATTTTTTTTAACAAAAGCCCAGGATGATTTTCTCGGCCCAAAACTCTTTTACACCGTTTGATCGAAAGTACTTATACACTTTTTCGATCGAAAAACTCTTTTACCCGCAAACATATCAAACGAAAAAAATTTCGACTCTCTCAAAAGTTCAAACGACGATATCTAAAATTTCTCAAACATCTTCATATTTCTACAAAAATTTCGTCTATTTTGAAGGTCGAATCCCGATTCTGTTAACATTTGTGTTCCGAAAATCACGGACAACGTCTGTATTTTAAATATTTTCGAGCGATTTTTGACTCTCAGATTTTCAAATACTCATGCTTACGAAATCAAATTTCTTGCGATTTAGACTGAACCATGTTGATTAACTGCATAATATTTGGGTTCGGAATTGTTTTTTGAACATTTTGAGTCCATATTATCTTCTGTTTTCCAACAAATCGTCATTTGCAGTTTTAAAAATTACCGTTCGATTTAGGTTGAAAATCTTTTTATCGCAAACTGTTAGGTCCTATTTCATCAACTACCGATCGATCTAAGCATGAATTCTAGATATTCGAATGATAAATCTCACAATATACCTTCAATCGAATATCTTCTTTGAAGATCTTGAGAGAGAGAATTTCTCGATTACTTTTCTCTCTCTTAGAATGTGAATTCAATGCTCGTGATTTTCTGAAAATGAACTTGTGTTTTGATTTTGATAGTGTACATTGTATTTATACCTATTTACATGGTATATTTACTATTTGGTCCTACACTATCAAAACTACTAATTATGCCCCTAATTACAAGGATAATAAAATTACAAAGCACAATTTTAAATTCTCTTCAATCTCCCCCTTTGTGCTTGTCTTCGTTTCAGCTTCTTTTATCCTTGTCGGGCGTAAAACGATTTTCGCAATCCCAATGTTGTCTCGTATCGTCGAACAACATTCCTCAGCTCCAATCTCTCATTTATCGCATCCAGAAGCTCATTTAAGAGTGGGGCCTCTTCTTCACAAAGATCTTCGAAGATTGTTTCTTCGGTGATCTCTCCCAATCATTTCTGGATGTTCTTCCTCACTAACTTTAGTATCCCGTCACAGAACTTGTTGATCTCTGACTTCATCATAGCCCTCGTCTTTCCAATGACTGGATTCCGATAGGTTATGGCGAGGCCATGTTTCTTGAAAATGTAGTTCTCGGGAAAATTGTTGAGTGGGAAGCCCTTCATGAGCGGAGACTCCATGTTGACCTTCTTCATATTGTTCTCTATGGCGATTTGAAGGTCGTGTGTGGTGTGATATTTGATTTGTCGCACCATGAATCTCTTCAATCCCTCGAGTCCTTCAGTCTTGATATATCCGAAGTGCGTCTGGTATTTTCTCTTGTACATCTGATACAGACGGTAGACCTCATCCGGTGGAAGAAAAGGGAGATAGCTTTCATCTATCTCTTCTCGAGTGCGGTTGCTGTCCGCTCGCTCAATGATGTAGATAAGGGTTGGGTAGCTTCCAATCGTGTGCGAGACTCCGATGAGTTGGAGAATCGGTGGCTTGTCCCTGAAATTTTTCTTCAGTTGATCAGTTGGGATGACACTCCGATCGGGGCCAAGATAGTTGAGCATGAAGATGTGCTCCATTTTCTTCCTATCTTCCCAGTGTGAGATGCCCCGTAGATTCAGTTCGTTGAGCTTCTTTATTCTATTTGGAGCCCTCCAGATCTGCTTTCTAACGTCTTCAATAAACGGGACTTCAATTCTGACATTCTCCCATGGCGTCTCGACTCTAACTGTCCCTTTTGATAAGCGGGGAGGAGAGTCGACTCTGTGCCTAATCATTTCTGGTAGCTCTGGGAGAGCAGAACTGTAGTTCTTGCCTTCTTGAAGTTCTTCATTTTCAAGCAGCACCAGGTCAACTGAAGCTTGTTGTAAGAAATATCTGACGTTGGAGAGTCGAGCTTGAGCAGCTTCCTCGGGTTCCCATTGCGTCGTCCATTTCTCATTTAAGATATAATCGTCTACGATTAGATGTGGATCGTAGACGTCTGCTTCTGTTTGGGCTTGGAGGAGGTTAGGAGTCGGGATTGGATTTTGATTTGTAGGAGAGAGTGGTAGTGTGTGGGATGTAGTGGGAGTTGTGGTTGTTTGTTGGCGGGTTGTGGGTTGTGTGGTTGGTGGGTTTGAGGATGATCCTCCAGCTTCTTGAGTCTTTGTTTGTTCTCGACTCATTCCACGACCGCTCCGTGTGGTTCGTTGCCGTTTCTCCCCCTAATGATGATCCGGATAATCGGGATCGTCATGTCTTCGTTTGGTGCGGGAGCTCTCTTCTCGGCACCTTGTTTGTGCTGGCGGCTCTGGTTCATCTACCAGCCTTTTGTAGAGACTCTCCTCAGTGGGGGTCCTGGTCTCTAAGGCAAGGAGGCGGAAGATGAGTATGTCGTGAAGCTGGGTGATCGGGATGGTATAGGGATTGATGAGAGAAGGTGATGGAGTAGGGGTAGTGATGGTGGGTTGTATGGGGGTGTGTATGGGGGTGGTAAGAGGTGGTGAGGAAACGTGGGTGGTTTGTGTGTTGGTCGGAGCAGCCTCGGAGACTGGTGCTTTCCCAATATCTCTTCGGGAAGTCTCGATCTTTTAGCATGCGATCCATCAGACGATCTTCAAGAGAAGACATGGTTGTGGAGAGCGCTACCTGTAGGCGTTGCTCCGTCACGATCATTGGTGGAGTGGGGCCAGGGAGGCGCTCCACTGTCACAACATCGGAAAAGGTTTCCAATGTGCCGCCTTGAGTAGGTCTTGATGGTCCGGAACGTCCTGGGACATCCGTTGTCAACCCTGAAGTCACCACTTCAGTGGAAGTACATCCGGAGATTCCTTGCCTACCACCCGCCGGAGGATACACACCGTTGAGGCTGCGGTTCTTCCACAACCCTAAGGCATCGGATTTGGAGCTCCAACCTATGCTAATCCCGTTGGAACTCCTCCGTCTGGCATATCCTTCAGATGAAGCATATCAAGACTACTGCCATCACAGTTCAATCATGGAGGCCATGGTTCGGTCCACCGACCCATCTCCGATGCCTATCGGTCAAGAACCAACTTTGGAAGCACAAGAACCCGAAGTTGAGATTCAGGAGCCTGAGGCAGATGTCATTGAGCCCGAGGTTGTAGCACGTGTGCCCAAACCTCCAATAGCTGTCTCACTTGAAGCCACCGACTCGGACGAAGATTGTAGACTACTTCGAAGGGGCTCTCGCCGACAACGATCTCCAATCCCGTCTGCATCTCCATCAAATACAACAACTTCGTTGTTGCCTCCTCCACCACATGTCTTGACGACTACACAGGTTCCCATCGAACCTGTCACAACAACCATAGAGATGATTCATTCGGTTTTATCTCAAGGATTGGATGGAAGTCCTGTTGGTCCACCGACATCTTCGGAAGCAACAACTGGCCAACCCACCGAAGTGGTGACTTCTAGGTTGACAATGGGTGTCCTTGGATGCCCTGGAATCTTAAGTCCTTTCATAGGCGGCACGTCAGAAATCTTTTCTGACGTTGTGACAGTGGAACGCCTACCAGGCTCCACTTCGGAGGTGTCACCGTTCGTGACAGAGCAAAGTCTACAAGACGCTCTTTCCACCGCTCTCAATACTTTCGAGACTTCCCGACGAGATACTAGGAAAATGCCAGTCTCTGAGGCCGCTCCTTCCGAACTCGTTTCCTCACCACCACCAACAACCACCATACACACTCCCATCAACCCCATACAAACCACCCCAACCCCATCTCCCTCCCTTATCAACCCATCCTATACCCATCACTCAGCTTCACGACATCCTGATGTCTCGCCTTCTAGACCTCGCGATAAAGACCCCTGCCGAGGAGAGTCTCTACCGCATGCTAGTTGATGACCCTGAACCGCCCGCTCAAACACGTTGCCGAGAATAAAGCTCCCGAACAAAAAGAAGATATGACAATACTGACAATCAGGATCGACCTGAGGGGGAGAAACGACATAAGACCACTAAAAGCAAGGATGAGACAAGACATCCTCAACCCGTGAAGCTGGAGGATCGTCAACCAACCCACCAAATACATCCACACAACCCACTACCCGCCAACAAACAACCACCACACCTCACACCCACACAACACCTTCGGCTCCCAAAAGTCCAAACCCGATCCCAACCTCTGACTCCATGCTCCAAGATCAACAAGAAGCAACAATCAACGACGATCCCCACGCCATTGTAGACGACGACATCTTGATCAAGAAATGGGTGACGCACTGGGAACCAGAGCAAGCTGCTCAAGCTCGCCTCTCCAACGTCAGATACTTCTTGCAGCAAGCCTCGATTGATCTAGTTCTACTTGAAGAAGGAGAGGACTACAATATCGAACTCCTAGAGTTACCAGAGATGATAAGCGAGCGGACACCCCTGCATGTCTTTCAAAGGGGACCGTCCGAGTCGAGACGCCATGCGAGAATATCCGGATTGAAGTTCCCTTCCTTGAAGACATAAGAAAGAAGATCTGGCGAGCACCAAACCGTATCAAGAAGCTGAACGAGCTAAATCTACGGGTGATTTCTCACTGGGAGGAGCGGAAGAAGAAGGAACACATCTTTATGCTTACCTATTTTGGTCCAGATCGAAGTAGCATCCCATGAGATCAACTCAGAAGAAATGTCAGAGACAAGCCACCAATCTTCCAACTCGTGGGCGTATCACACACGATTGGACCATTTCCAACTCCGATCTACATCATTGAGCGAGCGGATGACACTCAGACTCGAGAAGAGATAGACGAGAGCTATTTCCCCTACCTTCTACCGGACGAGGTATATCACCTTTCCAGATGTACAAGAAGATATATCAGACACCTGTTGGGTACATCAAGAAGGAAGGGCGCGAGGGATTGAAGAGATTCATTGTGCGGCAGATCAAATTTCACACTTCACACGACCTTCAGATCGCTACGGAGAATAACATGAAGAAGGTCATCATGGAATCGCCGCTCATGAAAGGCTTCCCGCTCAACAACTTCCCCGAGAACTACATATTCACGAAGCCAGGCCTCACCATCACTTATTGGAATCCAGTTATTGGAAAGACGAGAGCGATGATGAAGTTTGAGGTACATAAGTTATGCGACGGGACGTTGAAGCTCATAAGGAAAAACAAAGAAATGAGATTGGCAGAGATCGATGAGGACACGATCTTTGAGGACCTTGGAGAAGAAGAGGCTCCGCTCCTAAATGAGCTTCTCAGCGCTATTAACGAACAGTTGGAGCTGAGGAATGTTGTCCGATACTACAAGACAGCATTGGGATTGAGGAAATCCTTCTACGCCGGACAAGGATAAATAGAGCTGAAGAGCAAACAAGCACAAAGGGGGAGATTGAAGAAGACTTAGAAATCATGCTTCGTTTATTAGTTATCCTTGTAATTAGGGGTGTAACTTGTATTTTTCATAGTGTATGACTTACTTGTAATTATACCATTAGGTATAAATACCATGTACACTATTGAAATCAATAAACAAGAATTGAGAAAAATCACAAGGGCTTGTAATTCACATTCTAGAGAGAGAAATACACACAAAACACTTTCTCACACTAAGCTTTTCTCTCTCGTGTTCTTCATCGAAGATATTCGACCGAAGGTAACAATCACAGATCTACACTCGAATATCTAGAATTCATGCCTAGATTTATCGGTAGTTGATAATTTAGGACCTAACACTATCAGAATTGAACGCAACCCTGGAGTCAGAAAGAGTAGGTTTTCGAGTAGAAAAGCAAAAGCTATTAGAGGAGATTTCTAATCTAAAAAGATCCCCCCATCCCTATCTGTTTTAAATGATCTTTCTACAGAAATATTTTCTTTTAAGCAGGATAAGGGAATGCAAACGTACGCCTTTGTTCCCAAAACTGTAAAGGCTTTTATTACTCATTCTAAGTTACTCGTGACGAGTTCTAAGTCCACGGTGACCCGAGTTGAAATGTTAAGTAAGAGAAAAATGCTTCATACTTCCAAGGAAAAAAAGAAAATCAGGAAGGAGAAAGGAAAATATACATTATTTTCCAAATGAAGGAAGAAAAACTCATCTATTAGTGATGCTTATGATTCTATATGTTCTTATGCCTACTTATAATATCCAGTCAATACTAAGTCTGAGAAAAATTTTATGCGATTGGTGTTGGAGAAAATTTTTAAACCTTCTCCGTAACACATGTTCACATGCGGTGAAACGTCATACTCGTGTCAAATTACTCCTAAATGGGTACCCGAAACTACATCAATGGATGATTTAGGACCAAATTTGACACCTTATATGCTTAAAGCATTTTCCACTAATAAGGCCACCTAGTCTACGAAGGGTACCAAAGTCTCGATAAAGCTTTGCAGACGTTCCAGCATGGGTAGGTATTTCGAGTAGTTGTTCCACACCCATGACTGGTATGCAGCATGAACAACTACAACGTCCATCATGTATGGCACATCGACATAGTGGCTCTACATACATGATAAAGGAAAGAGCCGTGAGCTATTACAACCTACACTTTAAAAAAGGTACATTCTAATTATGCGTATGTTAAACTAACTTTGAATCTTTTAAAAATTTTGTACGCACACTAGCTGCAAAATGATACATTTTAAATATGCATTTTAAAAGATTTACACGATTTTGAAATTCAAACTGCATGCATAATGATAAATACCATTTAAAGTAATTCAATTTTAAATAGGGGGAGCAACTCTTTTATCTTTAAAAGAGAAGCAACTACTATATTATTTAAGGGGAGCAATAATTAAATTTTTAAGGCGGAGCAAACCTTAACGACATGAATTGAGGGGAATAGATTAGTACATTTTTTCAATCTTACTACGCATCTTTTGAGGGGGAGCAGTTTTCTTCTAGGAAGCATGATTTGAGGGGAATGAATAAAAAAGATATATAATATATACATACAATCTATAATATAATATTATATATTACTCCTAGAATAAATATATATATATATAAACATAAAAAATAATTAAAAAAAAGGAGAGAAAAATAATAAAGAAAAAAAGAAGAAAATCCCCTCTCACCATCAAGCTTCATGGACATCTCCGACATCAAAATGCGGACTTCAATGAAGAATCTCGAGCTCACAAGTTTAAAAACTTATATACGGAAATGTGGCTCCTTACACTACCTCGGTGCTCACTTTAACCGACCTGCTCCAGTTGCTGATTAAAATAAAGCAAGACTCATTACTTCGTACCGGATGCATGCAAACACTATTTCCTACCGGATGCACGGATACTTCGTTCATATGATTCAATCAACCCAATTGAATCTAACATCAAAACCAAACCAAGCGTTAGTAATAATTTTACGAGAACAACCACATATCAAACATCATTCGAACACACAACGATTGACGGTTTCGACGATGACTTGAAAAGTTTTGAAAATACATAATATCCCTTATCTCATAAATACCTCGGACCACACCCCATAGGTACAGGTGCCAATTTCATTAGCTTCCGGGTAGAAGTCATGTCGTTGCAACATCAAACAACAACGACTTAGGCCATCGTCTACGAGCAAAGCTCTTAGATTGATGTTAACAGAAAGTCTCTGTGATCTCGGTTCACTTACATGACGGATCACCTTACGGGCTCCGTCATGTTATTCCCAAACCAGAGTTCCTATAGTGTCTACCAACTTCATCTTCTTGTCACAACGATGTGATCTTCTTGCCAAAGATGATGCTTCACTTTGACCCGGAGACATGACGATCTCCCAAACTCGATCATCATGAGGGGGAGTAGTACTAAAGGAAAATGGGAGCAATACCACGACGAAAGTGCAAATTGATCAAAAACGCCAAATTCTCAAGCGTCGTTGAAGAATCAAGCAAACCACGACCGTCAAAGACTAAGTTTCCGCCTCGTGTATGCCTCCAAATTTCAATTAGAACTCCCCAATCCGAACACAAAGTTGAACAAAAGCAGGTGGAATTGTGCCACTATCCAAGGGAGAGACGGAACACGCATAAAGCAGACTTGAAGGAAGACACGGTGCCAAGAAGTGAAGGTCGAAACACGGTGAGCTTGAACATCACATAATGAAGAGATCACGAGACACGACAAAGGAGGAGATAATTTAAGAAGAACATGCATGCTTCTGCCGACATGTACTCTGATACATGTTCTTTAAGGACTCACGACGACATTTTACAAGATCAAGATAACAAACGCTGAATTGCAAATTGAACATAAAGGGGGCGATTGTTAGAATTATTTTATTGTGTTCAATTATTTACTTTATCTTAGTCATGTAGTTTATTTATTTAGTTTTGGGCTTAGTTAAATAAGCTTTAGTGTAATTGGGCTAGTTAGGGCACAAGTATTATATATCAAAATGTGGTATAAATACTTAAACCCTAACACACACTAAGGTGTGTCTTCTGTGTGAATTTAACGTGAAACTTATCCAAGTGACAGGAAACTCCCAACACCTAAAGAACTCACGCATGCACCCCGCACTAATCCGAATTCTTCCCATCTAATCGTGGTAATATCTCTTTAATATAAATCTGTCGGATATACAAGGCTTTACACTTTTCTTACACGACCAATCGCTTCAGTGGTTCCGTTAGGTTATTACCAAACCAGAGTTCCTACAATGCTTACCAACCACATCTCCTTATCACGACGATGTAATCATATTGTCAAAGATGATGCCTCATTTTGACACATCGCCATGAGATCTCCCCAACTCGATCATCAAGAGGGGGAGTAGTACTAAAGAAAATTGGAGAAATACAAAAACGAAAGTGCAAGAATGATCAGAAATGCTAAATCTACAAGCGTCGTCAAATCGAGCGAACACCACGTGCTAAAGACCAAAGTTTCGCTCGTGTACGTCTCTCCAAACATCAATTCAAATTCCTCCATCCGAACACAAGGTTGAACAAAAGTAGGGGTAGTTTCGTCATCAAATGGAGACAACTTCTGGTATTTGCGAGTCAAGCTTCAATAGAAGACTAGAATGAAGATTCAGTGCCGAGAAGAGAAGATCAAGAAGCAGTGAGCTTGAAGATCTTTAAAGGAAGATATCACAAGCCAAGATAAAGGAGGAGATTATTAGGACTCAGGAAATCACGCACTATGCCCCACAAAGATAATCAATGCTGAATTGAGATTGAACACAAAGGCGGAGATTGTTAGATATATTTTATTCTGATCAACAATATTATCATCTTTCTTAGATATTGTAATATACCAAAATATGTGATATATATACTAAACCCCTAATATAGTGTGTGTGTGTGTGAAACATAATAGAAAACCCATTTCAGAGAAAAGGGGCCCCCAACGCTGTCAAGCACACCATCCACGCGATTTTAAACGCCGTATCAATCGTGGTAAAATCTCTTAATCTTTATAAGTTTGATATAAACTAGGCCTTTCAGCCTGTGTTAGGAAATATCTTACGTTTGCTAGTCGCCCTCGGACGACATCAATTGATTTTAAGATGGAATTCCATCAGCTTATACGGTCATCCCTCCTTTTGGGGATCGTTCCCGGGGTGTCCCTTGGACGTGCGGAATTTAAAAATTTTCCCGGGATCCCCATAAACCCTGTATTGCTCGGATACACATAGAAACATATTAATACACATAATAAAACAACCTTAAACCCCAATCACACGTAACGTAAAAGAGTTTCAACAACTTTACCCTCAAAGAGAAGAATTGCTAGCTTTCGCCGATCCCCCAGTTTGAAACCGCGCTAGGTTGAAAGCAAATGCAAAAGAGGAGTCATGCCGACCCCGATGAGTATCAAGAACCGAACTACTCCACGTATGGCTAGATGTAGCTCGGTCTTTGAATTCAAGAGAGAGCACATACGGTTGTTTCTTTTATTCACATGTTGATTGCCTAACTTTCTTGCTTAGGGTTTTTCGTTTTTTCTTATCCCATAAACTAAGCATCATTGGCCTTATTTATAGTGGCCAAATTTGATACATGCTCCAAGAAAAAAATTCGAAACCTCCTTGCTTAGTCCAACCAAAAGTTTCGAATAGTTTGTTGCTTAGTCCAAGTTTGTTCCAAACAAATTAAAACGTGTGAGTAATTTTCTTAAAGTTAGTTGAGCTTATAAATTTCGAATTTTTAATTCGAAAGTTAAATCAAAACTTTTATTTTATTTAGGCTTAAAATTATCGAAAATATTAATATTTAATATTATATTAATTTTGAAAATTAAGTAAGGTAAAATACCATATTACTCTTACTATTAAGTCTAGGTAAAATACCATATTTAACCTTATATTTAAAGTTAGGCTAAATAATTAAATTAAGCTCATTATCAAATAATAACTTAATATAATTATATATATATGAATTTCGGCCGTGCCTTTAACCTAAGCTTAAAATAATTTCGAGCACTTAGACTATCACTCAAGTCTCGATAAGCTCAACCAATGTCTAACATTCGTAAACCGTCAATCTTAACGACACAACTCCCGTTAAGTATTTGTTTAAGTCCCTCTTTAATAGATACTACTTCGGTGGTCCTTTTTAAGCTCGACCTTCTTGGTTCATCTCAATCGGCACTGGAGGAATCAATGAGTTCGGTATTCACCTAGTCAATCCCGTGGTACCAAATCGATCCCGAGTTGAGTAAGAAAGTGATCTAATCGTAATTCATGAACCGACTATAAATTTTGGTTCTACGTTTAAACCCTTCACATATGTCATGGTCGAGTGAGACTCATGTAACTGTCAAACTCCCTAACTCGGCTCTATGATAAATTCGTGATTGGCGAAATTATAAACTGCCCTCGACGTCCCATGTGAGTCAGTTTATTGCTCTGACCAGAGACTTAGTAATTTCCCGTCCCCAAATATGCATAGAACATAAATCTCAATTACTTATGAGACAGTGAATCTCTTTTCGGTGGTAAAAGCCTGGCAGTCACCCTTCGTTGTCAAGACCGCATTTCGCCGCCGACCCATGCTCTCGGTAATACGGGCCTAGCAAAGCTAGTGACAAGTCATGACCCCGAAGTCATTACCGTCAGTGACCCCTTCAGTCTAAGGTTCACATAAACGACTATAATCAGTCGATCGATCATTGACACTCCTTCAGTAATAAGCCATGTGATCATTCGATTACGAGTCAGTGCCCAAATACAAGTTAATCTCCTGATTCAACTCGTACCAATGTCACGACTTCCCACTTCCCAAGTGAATGATTGGCACAATCACGTAAGAGTCGTTAACAAATAAGTCGTGATCGGCGATTCCACCACCCGTCTGGAGCCTAAGACTTATGGACGTATGTAACGTTTGATGATAATAACTCACCGGTGCCCCCCCTCTCATCTAACGAGAATCGCTGACTAAACTCCAAACATTTCGGTTTTGTTTATTCTCGTTCTTACCGGATGCCAAGTAAGAAATATTGGACCAATAAATAATACGCCTTACGAATTAAATAAAAACAAATAAAACTTTATTCCATAAATAAAATATCCGAATACATCGCTCAAATATAAAAATCAAATAATACATTATTCGTCCATGACCTATTACATTTCACCCTCGAATGGAATTCCGAGGGCATATCCCTAACAATCTCCCACTTGCACTCAATGCCATTCGCTATGATATCTCAACCCCATTTTATCGAGGTGTCTATCAAGCACGGCCTGTGATAGAGGCTTGGTGAATGGGTCGGCAACGTTTTCCGCAAACGCTATATTCTGCATGGCTATATAGCCACTTTCAACGAATCCATGCAACATGTGGTATTTTCTTTCTATATGTTTGGATTTACTGTGTGACCTGGTTCCTTGGCTTTTCCGATCGCGCCACTATTGTTGCACCATAATGGTAAGGGGATCGATCCACAATGCTTTGAACCACTTAAAGTTCTTCCAAGAACTTCCTCATCCAAACACCCTCCTTAACTGCCTCAGATGCTTCTATATACTCCGCTTCAGTGGTGGAATTAGCAGTTGTGCTTTGCTTGGAACTCTTCCATTACACTGCTCCGCCATTGAGCGTATAGATGAAACCAGAAGTGGATTTTCGGTCATCCACGCATGACTAGAAGTCCAAATTAGTATAACCGTCCAGTTCTAATTCTCCATTACCATAGACAAGTATCATATCCTTGGTCCGTCTGAGGTACTTCAGGATATTCTTTACTGTCGTCCAATGTTCCTCACTAGGGTTAGCCTGATATCGACTGACTATTCTCACAACATATACGATGCCTGGTCGCATGCATAGCATCGCGTACATCAGGTTGCCCACTGCTGATGCATAGGGGACTCCATTCATCTCTTTTCTATCTTCCTCGCTACGAGGACACATAGTCTTCGAGAGATGAATCTCGTGTCGCATAGGTAAGAACCCTTTCTCAGAATCATCCATCTTTTATCTTTTGAGGACCTTTTCTAAGTAAAGGGCCTAGGATAAACCTATCATTTTATTCGCTCGATTCTAAAAAGGCGAATTCCCAGAATGTAGGTCGCTTCTCCCAGGTCTTTCATGGAGAAGTCGGTCGAAAGCCACACTTTCACCTCTAAGAGCACGATATCGTTTCCTATCAAAAGAATGTCGTTAACTTACAATACGAGGAACGATATCTTACTCCCACTGATCTTTCTGTAGACGCATCGCTCATCTTCATTCTTCATGAATCAGTAGTTTCTAACTACATCAAATCGAAGATTCCAGCTTCTCGAGGCTTGCTTAAGTCCATATATGGACTTATTTAAATTGCACACCTTGTGAGCATCTTCTTGCGATGTAAAACCCCTGGGCTGCTCCATGTAGATTTCCTCCTAGAGGAATCCGTTTAGGAAAGTGGTTTTCACATCCATCTGCCACATCTCAAAGTCGTAGTGTGCCGCTATGGCAAGCATAATACGGATGGACTTAATCATTGCAACTGGCGAAAAGGTTTCCTCATAGTCAATGCCCTCTTTTTGACTATAACCCTTCGCTACAAGCCTGGATTTGTAGGTATCAACTAGTCCGTTAGATCCAATCTTCTTCTTGTAGGTCCACTTACATCCAATTGGTCTAAAACCATCGGTAGATCTACTAGAGTCCAAACCTGGTTTGCGTGCATAGAGTCCATCTCTGCTTCATAGCTGCAAGCCAGTTCAACGAGCTTATATTCATCATTGTCTGGTCAAAGGTAGCAGGGTCGTCCCCAACGTTCCCTTCCATCACAGCATCCTCGTGCTCGACATGTACCATACCGTATCTCACAGGCATACAAGATATTCTACCTGACCTGCGCAATTCAGGTAGCGTATCGGACTGCTCCTCGGTGCTCATCGGCATTGGAGTCTCTGTAGGTGTCTCATCTAACTCTCCAAGAGTTGCTTCCCTACCAACTCCACCTTCTCGAATGAAATTATCCTCGAGAAAGTGAGCATGTATGGCTACGACAATCCTCTGATTATCGTGGAAGTAAAAATAGTATCCCATAAAGTCAGCGGGATACCCAATGAAACGACCTTTCATTGACCTCAATTCTAGCTTGTCTGTTATTAGCTTTTTCACAAAAGCGGGGCAACCCCAAATTTTCATGTGATTCAAGCTTGGTTTCCTGCCATTCCAAATTTCGTAAGGAACTCGATCAACAGATTTCGAAGGGATTCTGTTCGGACTGTAGACAACAATATGTAAGGTATGTCCCCATAAAGATATGGAGAGATCTGTGAAATGATTTCGTTCTCTTTCAAGAAGTCATCAAACCTGAGACTCATATACTCGCCACCTCGATCTGATCGAATGACTTTTAATTGTCTCCCAGTTTACTTTTCCACAAGTGTCTTGAATTCCTTGAAGTTATCAAGGGTTTCAGGCTTGTACGTCATCAGATACACCAAGCCGTAGCGAGAGTGATCATCTGTAAAGTTAACAAAGTAGTGGAAATTACCTCGTGCCGTAACTCCAAAACGGTCCACAAACGTCTGTATGGATCAAACCTAGAATTTCAGTGTCTCTTTGAAAAGTCCATGTGAAGGGAGACTGAGTCATCTTACCGAGGATACAAGATTCGCACGTTGGATATGGATTTGATCCCGATTTAATTATGCCATGTTTTTCCAACTCTTGAATCTTTCGATCTCCAGGATGACCGAGTCGAAGATGCCACAAATACTTCTTATTAGACTCTAAGTCCCGTTTGTTTGTAATTACATTTACAGTTTTTATTTTATCTTGGACTAAGATAATACCAACCATTTTGTAATATCGCATTTCCGACACAATTATTTCCAAAATAAATATCGCAAATATTATTAATAAAACGGAATTCATAACCGAGTCTCAAAACAGGAATAGAAATAATATTCTTAAGCCCCTTGGGTAAAACTAAAACATTGGAAAGAAATAAACTATGTCCAGTAGACAAAACAAGTCTCCGATCCAACGTGGCTGGCCAGTACGCTATGTCCGCTGCCAACGTTAATCAGAATCTCTCGATCCGCTAGCTTCCTACTTCGTTCCAGACCCTGGTTCAAAACACAAATATGGACGCTAGCCGCCGAGTCAAGAATCCATGAAGTGGAAAACACAGTTAAAGAGTAGTTACCAAAACGGTTTGTTCAATACCTGAAGCCTCCGAAGCTTTGAGCTTTGGGCAGTCCCTCTTCCAATGGCCCAGCTATTGGCAGTGTAAGCACTTATCAGTTGCCTTAGGACCCTTCTGAACGAACTTGGCCTTGCCCTTTTTCATTATCCCTACTTTAGGCTTAATTAACTTGTTCATCTTTTTTGGCGTCGACCTCTTAAACCGTGTCGATGCAACAAGCGCTACTTCCTTTCCCTTCGCCTTTTTGTGAATCTGAGTCTGAACAAGCTGATTCCTCAAATCCGGCAAGGTGAACTAGCGATCGTTCAGGTTACAGTTAATGATAAACTGTGTGAACGACGCATGCAGTGACGGATCTATCTGAAGCTCATGATGAATAGGAAATGTAAGAGACTCCAACTCCTCAACCCATCCAATAATATTGCGCACATGTTCTCTGACATCAGCGCCTAAAACAAGCTTTGTGTGAAAGAGCTTTTCAGAAACGGCGTATCGAGACAGTCTAGACTGCTCTCCATAAAGCTCATTCAGATGAATCAATATCTCACGCATGCTCCTATCCACATGGCTACGCTGAAGATCATTGTTCATCGCAGAAAGCATATAAGCCTTGACCCTAGTACTATCTGCCAACCACTTGGCGTGAAGTGCTCGGTTAACACCACTCGTAGTATCCCCTGAGGTGAGTGGGATGTGACAATCGAGCGTATACTCTAAGTTCTCAAGAGTAAGGAAAATCCTTAGATTCCGGAGCCAGTCCGCATAGTTTGGACCTTTTGAACTATTCTTAGTGATCAACATCATAAATGGTGCGTCATCGTAAACAGTAGAAAGAAAAAAATAAATATGTAGAAAATAAAGATAAGCAAGTTATGTTTAACGTATTATTCGATCAAGCGCAAATAAGGACTTTTCATTTGGCTTAACTCCCACTATTTTTCTCAAAATTCCATTCTCCGAAAGGAATTTCGAAAACCTCGTTGATGGTTTCATAGTGGAGTTGAGTTCCCTGCTTTGCATTTAAACAAGCCTCAACCTAACAGTTTGTTGGTCAGTCTAATCGAACGGCGCCGCATCTTACACGAACCCACATATGAGTATTTTAACTTCTTTGTCTACAGTTAGGAACCCTCACGATAACTCTGCATACTGGGTATATCTGTTCTAAGTGCTACCTATCAACGTTTGGCTTGAACCTAACACTTGGAAATTCCACCCGTAGGATAACACTTTGTAAGGTGAAATGTGTTTCGGTGAGCGGCGTTTAGAAAAACGCAACTGAGTTGCCTACGACAAAGGTAAAATGTTTGGAGCCGATAACTCGGAACAGACCGCATATATACAAAGGTCATAGAAGTATCAAGCTTGATAGAAGACAAGAACCAGGTCCCTTTACTCACTTAGTAAATTTCAAACGAGAGAATACGTCTCACATAAGCACATAAAGCATGCATATCACGTCAAACCAACACGCACGTACTTTATAGTAAAACCTAGTTTGACTACAAGATTATACGCGGACTATTTCTAATATGTCCTATTAAATTTGTTTTATACTATATATATGTCTTCGACCGTCATGGGTGACTCCAAGTTCTCGAACGGCGCATTCGTTTTGTACGTCTCAGCTTGTACTTGTAAGGCCACCATATATAAACTAATCCTATATAATAAAACAGTAAAGTACAAGATGGGGGGATCATAAGTCCCAGACAGCCCGTATAATACAAAGCCAGGGGGGAACCTTGTCACCTTAACAAATACCCGGTCAAAATTGATAAGCCTAAATCCACGTTGACGCCCTTATGTATCGCATATCTTAGCATAAACACATATAAGCGACAATTTTTAAATGTTCAAAGAAATCCGAAAAAAAATTTGGGCTTTTATTGGGCCATGAACATTTAAGGCCCATTAGGCTCTTTGTTGGACTGGGCCGAGACTTAGGCCCATCATAGTTACCGAATTGGGCTGCGCCTTTTTCATAGTTCGAACATGGCTTTATTTTGGTCTAAATTTGATAAAAGGCCCAAAAGCAAATGGAATTGGACCTAGACTAACTAGAGCCCATTAGGGTTTCTCCAATGTCCCAAAACAACATTGCCGCCTCGCATGGTTGTCGGATCAGAACCAAACGTCATTGGAGCCGGAGTTTCACCCCAGACCGACGCGTCGCAGTCCCGACCCAGCGCCGCACATTTCACGCGCGTTGCGGGCAGCTATGTGTCTCGTGTTTTCCGGCAAATGACGGCTTCCATACAACCTCGCCAGACCAGAACTGAGAGTCGCTAGAGTCAGGGCTTCGCCCCAGACCACCACGCTTCTCTGTCCCACCCCGGCGCATCATCGGAAGATCCATTCATGCGCGTATTGCTCAAACTATCAGGTGCGTACAGATTCGCTGCGTTTGGGTTAACGGCGTGCCACGACAGCTTTGCTGCCTCCACGGACTAGAACAGGGCCTTCCCGAAGTCAGGGCATCGCCCCGAGCCGGTGGGCTGCACTGCTCCAGCCCGGCGTGTCGCCGGAATGCCTTTCGGTCGCGTGTTGCACACGTGACGACGAAAAATTGAACCCTAGAAACCATTTTGGCATTGCGTTCAATGCTCGGCCTTGAGCTGTGAGGTGTTGCGGTGATCAAGGACTGCTGCTCCGCCACATATCACCGTGTCCCAGCTAGAGAAATGACTCGGCCTTGGAGTTGTGCCGAGCGTATGTGACATGCATGTTCTCGGCTAATCCTTGGCATGTTGATTCGGAATCCATTTTAGCTCGCTTGTAATCCAAGCCTAGGCTCTGATACCACTGTTGGGGATCGTTCCCGCGGTGTCCCTCGGACGTGCGGAATTTAAAATTTGCCCTCGGATCCTCATAAACCCCGGATCGCTCGGATACATATAGAAACATATTGATACACATAATAAAGCAGCCTTAAACCCCAATCACACGTAACGTAACAGAGTTTCAGCCACTTTACCCTCAAAGAGAAGAATTGCTAGCTTTTGCCGATCCCCCGGTTTGAAACCGCGCTTAGGTTGATATCAAACGCAAAATAGGAGTCGCGCCGACCTAGACGGGTATCAAGAATTGAAATACTCCTCTTATGGCTAGATTTAGCTCGGTCTTTAAATGTAAGAGAGAGCACACATGATTGTTTCTTTTATTCACATGTTGATTGCATAACTTTCTTGCTTAAAGTTTTTCGTTATTTCGTGTCCCATAAACTAAGCATCGTTGGTCTTATTTATAGTGGCCGAATTTGATACATGCTCCCAGAGAAAAATTCGAAACCTCCTTACTTAGTCCAACAAAAAATTTCGAATAGTTTGTTGCTTAGTCCAACTTTGTTCCACACAAATTTAAACGTGTGAGTAATTTTCTCAAAGTTAATTGAGCTTATATATTTCGAATTTTTAATTCAAAATTTAAATCAAAACTTGTATTTTATTTAGGCTTATACTTATCGAAAATATCTAATATTATATTAATTTCGAAAATTAAGTAAGGTAAAATATCATATTACCCTTACTATTATGTCTAGGTAAAATATCATATTGAACCCGATATTTAAAGTTAGGGTAAATAATAAAATTAAGCTCATTATCAAATAATAACTTAATATAACTATATTTATATATATATATATGAATTTCGGCCATGCCTTTAACCTTCCCTTATAATAATTTCGAGCACTTAGACTATCACTCAAGTCTCGATAAGCTCAACCAATGTCTAACATTTGTAAACCGTCAATCTTAACGACACAATGCCCGTTAAGTATTTGTTTAAGTCCCTCTTTAATAGATACTACCTCTGTTGTCCTTTTTAAGCCCGACCCTCTTGGTTCGTCTCAATCGACACTGGGAGGAATCCATGAGTTCGATATTCACCTAGCCAATCTCGTGGTATCGAACTGATCGCGAGTTGAGTAAGAAAGTGATCTAATCGTAATTCATGAACCGACTATAGATTTTGGTTCTACGTTTAAACCCTTCACATATGTCCCGGTCGAGTGAGAGTCATGGAACTGTAAAACTCACTAACTCGGCTCTATGATAAATTCGTGACTGGCGAAATTATAAACTGCCCTCGACGTCCCATGTGAGTAAGTTTATTGCTCTGGCTAGAGACTTAGTAATTTCCCGTCCCCAAATATGCATAGGACATAAATCTCAATTACTTATGAGACAGTGAATCTCTTTTCGGTGGTCGAAGCCTGACAGTCACCCTTCGTTGTCAATACCGCATTTCGCCACCGACCCATGCTCTCGGCAATACGGGCCTAACAAAGCTAGTGACAACCGAAGTCAACACTGTCAGGACCCCTTCAGTCTAAGGTTCATGTATACTACTATAATCAATCGATCGATCATTGACACTCTTTGAGTAATAAGCCATGTGATCGTTCGATTACGAGTCAGTGCCCAAATACAAGTTAATCCAATGATTCAACTCGTACTAATGTCACGACCTCCCACTTCTCAGGTGAATGATTTGACTCAATCACGTAAGAGTCGTTAACAAATAAGTCGTGATCGGCGATTCCAACACCCGTCTGGACCCTAAGACTTATGGACGTATTTAACGTTTGAGGATAATAGCTCACCAGTGCCCCCTCTCTCATCTAACGAGAATCGATGACTAAACTCCAAATATTTGGGTTTTATTTATTCTCCTTACCGGATGCCAAGTAAGAAATATTGGACCAATAAATAATATGTCTTACGAATAAAATAAAAAAAATAAAATTTTATTCCATAAATAAAATATCTCAATACACCGCTCAAATATAAAAAGCAAATAATACATTGTTCGTCTATGCCCTATTGCATTTCATCCTCGAATGACAGGGCATATGCCTAACACCTCCTACGTTCGGCGCATGTGCGCGGGCTCCTATTACCCAAAATTCAACATGGTATTAGAGCAGAGGATCCAGGCATATCCATCAGGTTCGAAAAGATTAGCGTTCCTCATCCGATTCAATTTAAATAATAATAATATATGGAAGGTTCGGAAAAAAATGGTGTTCCCGTCCATTTAAAAGAAATGGATTCACATGTTGGGATAGTGTGAAGAATTTCGCATGTTGCCAAATGTCCCACACTGATTACGATGAGAAAAATTCACTAGTATATAAGTTTGATGGGCTACTCCTCTTATCAGAAATTGCTTTTCGGAAGAAATTCCATCAAGCTTATATGGTCATCCCTCCTACGTGCAGGGCATGCGCGCGAGCCTTGATGATAAAAATTTAAGGTATCTTTAGTTTCCGGTAGTGAATGTTAGTGCTCCTTTATGATCTAGTCATCGATCGATAATGTAGATCAAATGCAGAGGAGCCTGGTTATTTCGGATCTAAAATTATAGTGGAAGTTGGAGTCGTTGTAGAAGGCAGGAGGCTTGCGAGAGTTGTGGACTTTTGTGGGAGTGAGGTGGATGAGGTAGATTATGGTGGTAGTGAGGAAGAAGGTGGAGTAGATGGTTGTTGTGCAGTGAATTAGGTTATGTAGATGGTTGTTTCGAAGTGGAAGAGGGTTGGTGTGGTTGTGAAGGTTGGGAGGGTTTTGAGCTTGCTATGCCGACACGCTGGCGTTTCTCCTTCTGATGAAGATCAGAGTTGGGATCGTCATATCGACGCTTTAAGATAAGAATATATCCGCGACAAGTAGTAGGGGTTTGTAGGCGGGCGAGGAGCTCCGTGAGGTCGGGTGTGAGTTATGTCTCAGATAGGAGACAGGTGAAGAGCTTGTGGAGTGGCCTTGTGTATGTGTTCGGGTAGGATGGTTATGTGGATAGAATGACCATCGACCATCGGAGCATTGCCTATGTCCGTTAGAGCAGTCTCAACGACTGTCTGAACCCGTTGCATGATTTGGCTTTCAAAGGTCTTGGAAAAAAGAATCAAGGGCGGACTCTAGGAGACGGTCGATGAGATCTTGAAGGGAAACTAACCCAATAGAGCCACGAGGCATTCCGTTGACACGACGTCTGAGAATAACCCTGAGACGTGGCGTCTAGGGACTTGACTTATAAAATTGAGGCCAACCCGTTAGCATCTCTCCAGAGAAGGGCTCTAGAAGATGACCTGATTCTGTTATTGTATTGGACATTGCAACGACATGTCTTCCTTCTAATCCTCGAAGCACGTCAAAGTAGACGTGTCTATGGATGTTTTGAACGGGTCACGAAGTCGAAGTGGTCAATAAAGGTATAGTATGGGTTGTATACCACTTATTTCAATATCTCCCGCTTTCGAGTGAAGTGGTGATAGTAGGCATGACTCCACGGGCGTATGTGAAATACTTGTCTGTTGGGAGACAACTGAGTGGGTAAAGCTCGAATTTGCGTGCGACATTGGAACTGAAGCGGCGACTTTAAATCGGGAGCTAATTAATTCAGCCATTGTGCCTAGGGGATTGATCCGTGTTATGTATGGGGTAAGGCTCATTGTGGACACGGCAGAGGAAGCTCCAATTGTAGGATTGTTTTGAAGCTTCTGTCTTGCCTCATGCATGTGGCCCGCTTTGTCATAAGTACGCCAGCCATCATCATTGCAGGAATCGGTCGGTGTATGTTCCGATGATGCGATGACGATTATGTCTCGAGACCCTCACGTTCAATCGGTTCTGTTCCGAGGTTAGGTTCAGTTGGGTTGGGCGGAACCGTACGGACGAGAAGTCCATGCGTCCGATAATAGGTATGAATGGTTGTGTAAGTTGGAAGAGCTAGCCATAGCAGTTCCATGGAATGAGCATCAAACGAAGATTGGGTAAGGGTTTGGCCTTCTGAAAGTATAGATGTGTGGGGCTCGCAATTCTCATAAGAATGTCGCCTTGGGATGTCTTGGGTAGTTTTCGTGAAGTATTACAGGGAACCACTGAAGATATGGATCAATCAAGTCGTTCCATATAAGTTGAGCGTAGTCGTAGTCTCTTACGAAGATCGTGTAAGAGAGACGTACGATGGACAGGTTGTATTTGTTGGGTGTACTTGGGAGACGAGCATTTGTTGATCAGGCTGAACAGTGTCTTCCATGGGTATGGTATTTTCTTTTGGTGGAAAGAAGACAACATCGACAACAGCTGGAGGGAAAATCTTCGTATTGTGGTCGTTGGGGAAGGCCCAACACTCGGTGTAGGATGATATTTGTTATTTGAACTTGTGTTTGGTGGATGGTGGCCTCGAAGTTGGTACAATTGTTCGATGTGACCTGCTTCATGGTGCCTCAGAATTATTGCATGTAAACTTGGGGAACTTTTCCGTGAGTGTGAAGGCAAGCCACGGGAACTAACCATTGAGAATGGAAATGATGACCTCGTCGCGATGTTCAATTTGAAGTTGTGGTCGGGAAGGGCCATCAGCTTGTCTAACCGATATCCTTCGGCAATTTGTGCAACTACAATTTTAATCTAAAATAAAATTAAGAATTTGTCAGTTCGAATTTCGTAAGTGGGCATATGCTTTAGTTGAGCAAAATTTTCAGTCCAAAGAAATGTTTAGTACAAGTTCGCGGGTTTGAGATATTTTCTAAGTAAAAGTTGCGGGTCGAAATATTGTTTGCGGCTTAAAGAAGTTGTGTGTTTTTCAAAATAGGAGTAAAAATAAAATGCACAAAGTATAGTTATATTTTTATCTCCCCCCCTCCCCCCTTAAAAATATAAGAGTTCCTCCCCCTTCAATCATGCATGCGAAGATTAAATTTTCTCCTCCTCAAGATGAGCATACAACAGATAAAATCACATAAGAATATCATAGAAAAAGATCCCTGAGCCACATTTGATCATGAAGTGAGAATCAATATATCTAACTTAGATACAAGGAAATGAAATCTTTTTTCATCCAAAGCTTAGAAAATAAGTCAACAAGTTGTAACTAGGTATATTTGTTTTTCCGACGAAAGCTTGCCGTCTCATTCTGAAGAAAAATTACAGTGGCTAAGCAACCCAAAGGGTTGATATGGTGACATAGAAACAAAACCAACGAGAACAATGGCTCACCAAAGGAGCATCACAAAAACAACAAACGTAACATGTCGAGACAAGGCAAAAACCCAAAAACATTATTATTCAACAGAATCTCAACTAAAAGTTAGAACTTCTACTACCGATTTAATTTAAAACTCCATTGCAATGGTGGCTATTAAATCCAACAACCGTAAAATACACTTCAGTCGAGGCAGGGAGAAGCTCGAGAATAATTAATACTTCAATTTGAATCCAAAACCTCAAATGTTTGATCAACTGGTTCGAGCTCTAATGGCAATTCAGAGACAACCCAAATCAACTCCTCTTTCTCCCCCGAAACGAACAAACACAACCTACCGCATACACGTTGCAAAGGCATGTGCCTCCCCAAAACAAAATCAGTCGAAAAAAAAAAGGCTCGACACAACGAGTTTCAATACAAACTCTCAACCAACAAATCAAAGCCCAAAAGGCTTCCTGAAGGAACTCGAGACACACATTGCCCAAATATGTCGCCCACAAATTACCGTCGCATGTTCATTGTGCACACGGTCGACCGTATTAGTAGCGAAGTCCACTGTTGCCATGGTTGAGAGTAGGAGGTTGTCGTCCAACAGGATGTGAGGGACTGACAATATGATGCCATTGAAGTTGGTGGGGAAGATGTTCACAAATTTAAGTGTGGCGAAATTTGGATCCTCAATGAGTGCAGAAGGCCAAAGATCTCAAAAGCCGCCCCAATAGAGGGGGAGACAGCCCCACGAGGGGGAGACAATACCACAAAAGAGGGGAGACACAATGAATTGGAATTATTAAAGAAAACTCATAGTCGCATAGGTGTGTTAGCGTCTATAGTACTTGTAAGCACCAACTAGCGGCGACGACATATTCTTCCTCGTCCATAGAAGTTGACACACACTTATGTTTTTTGGAGAACCAACATGCTAGTTGATAGTCAAACAATTGTGCACCACCAGAAGTGCTTTTCTTATCCATCGTGCAACTTGCATAATCAGCATCAATAAACTTAATTAAAGCAAGAGTTTTTAGGATACCATTGGCTAAGATTGAGAGTTCATTTGACATATCGCAGGATACGTTTGACAAGAACCATGTGGGATTCTTTCGAGTTACCTAGGATTCGAGCACACTGATAAGAACATGATGTCATGCTTACTTTGTGTCAAGTACAATAACGAGGCGATGATGCCTCTATATGTTGTAACGTTGACTGATTTCCCAAAGGGATCGGAGTTAAGCTTACGAGACATAGGTGTGGCTATCGGTGTGTAATTATCCATGTTGTATTTGTTTAAGATGTCATGGATGTACTTGGACATATGTATGAAGATTTTGTCTGATAGTTTTTTGACTAGTTATCCGAGAAGAAGCTTAATTTTCCCATCACGCTCATCTCGAATTTTGTCTTCATTGAGTCACTAAACTTCTTGCATAGCTTGGATTTTGTGGACCCAAAAATGATATCGTCCATGTAAATTTAAATTAACATGATATCTTATCCTTACCATTTGATGAAGAGAGTTGTACCCCTTTAGTGAATCATGATAACTAAGAATTTGGACAAGACATCATACCAAGCTCGGGGTGACTATTTAAGTCATACAGTCCCTTGTCGAGGCGATATAGAAAATCAAGATGTAGATCACTAACAAAGACTTCAGTTTGAAAAACATAGACTTCTTCTTTCAAAACACCATTTAGAGAGGCACATTTGACATCCAAACGATGAAGTCCATATGTGTCACATACGATAGAAATAGTCGTATATCTTCTATGCATGCAAGGGGAGAAAAGGTTTGATCATAGTGAACGCCATCATGTTGCTTGTATCCCTTAGCCACTAAGCGTGCCTTATTCCTGATTATGACACCATCTTCATCACTTCTATTTTTGAAGATCCATTTGATTCCGATGATCGTGTTTCCTTGAGGTCTATGTACGAGAATCCATATTGAAATCTTTCAAATTGGTAGATTTCAATATGCACAACATTTATCCATTAAGGATCAGCGATAAGCTCTGAATATTTTTTTGGTTCAACAAGGCATTACTTGGTAAACAAGACATTCAACTTATTCAACAAGGCATCCGCATAGGTCCATAAGGCATTTGACTTGGTCGGTCAACAAGGCATTACTTGGTGAACATGGCATTTCGATTAGGTCAACAAGGCCTTCGACTCGATCAACAAAGCATTCATCTTGTTCAACAAGGCATTCGACTTGTTCAATAGGGCATTTGCATTCGACTTGGTCAAAAATGCACTCGACTTTTACAACAAGGCATTACTTGGTCAACAAGGCTTCAACAAGGCATTTGACTTGGTCAACAAGGCAATCTACTTGTTCAACAAGGCATTCGACTTGGTTAACAAGGCATTAAACTTTTTCAACAAGGCATTATACTTGGTCAACAAGTCATTGAGCCTGTTCCACAAGGCAGTCAACTTGGTCCAAAAGGTATTCAACTTGGTCAACAAGGCATAACTTGGCAAAGGCATTCGACTTGTTCAACGAAGCATTCGACTTGTTCAACATGACATTTGACTTAATCATCAAGGCATTTAAATTTTTAATCAAGGCATTCGACTTTGTCAACAAGGCCGAATTCAACAAGGCATTCGACTTGGTCAACAAGACATTTGAATTTTTCACCAAGGCATTCCTCTTCTTCAACAAGGCATTCGATTTGGTCAGCAAGACATTGATCTTGTTCAACAAGTCATTCCACTTGTTCAACTAGGCATTCGGCTTGTTCAACTAGGCATTCGACTTGTTCAACAAGCAGTACATTGTCAAGAAGGAATTCGGCTTGGAGAACAAGGCCTTTGATTTAGTCAGTGAGGCATTCGACTCAGTGAACAAGGTATTCGACTTTTTAAATAAAGCATTAATTGATGAACAAGGCATTTGACTTGTTCAATAAGGCATGGAATTTTTCAACAAGGCATTCGACTTATTCAACAAGGCATTCACCTTGGTGTACAAGGCATCGACTTGGTCAAGAAGCCATTAGCTAGTTAAATAAGGCATCCGACTTGTTTAAAAGGGCATTCTTGGTGAACAAGTCATTCCACTTGTTCAATAAGGCATTCGACATGTTCAACAAGGCATTTGACTAGGTCAACAAGACATTGGACTTGTTCAACAAGGCATTCAACATGGTAAACACGACATTCAACCTGTTCTACAAGGCATTACTTGGTGAACAATTCAAATTATTCAAAAAAGCATTCATGTTTATCCACTAGGCATTCGACTTTTTCAACAAGGCACTACTTAGTCAACAAGGCATTCAAATGAGACATTCGACTTGTTCAACAAGGCATTCGACTTGTTCAACAAGGCATTACTTGTTAAACAACTTATTCAACCATTTCAACAAGGCAGTCGACTTGGTGAACAAGACATTCGACTTGGTCAATGAGGCATTCGACTTTTTCCACAAAGCAACTTGGCGAACGTGCATTCGACGTGTTTAACAAGGCTTTCGACTTGTTCATTAAGGCATTTGACTTGTTCAACAAGGCATTCGATTTGGTGAACTAGGAATTCAACTTGGTCAAGAAGCCAAGCATTCGACTTGTTCAAAAAGTCATTCTTGACGAAGAAGGCATTCAACTTGTTCAACACGACATTCAGCTTTTTCAGAAAGGCATTCTTGGTGAAGAATGTATCCAACTACGTCAACAAGTATTCGACTTGTTCAACAAGGCATTCAACTTAGACAACTATGCATTATTTAGTCCACAAGGCATTTAACTTGGTCAACGAGGCATTACTTGGTCAACAAGGTGTTGGTCCGTTTTTCTACCAAACAAGGATAAAAAGATTGATTTTATGCTTAGAGATCGAAGAACACATTGTAGTGTGAGTTTGTGCGTGTTTCCTATTTTGGAAGGTACAAGGTGGCTTGCTTTAAATTTCTTTTGATAAAAACCCTAAAAGGGTAAAGGGGGCCTTCCATTCTACGAGTTGGTATATTAAGGCCTATGGCCTAAATTATATTATATTTATGTAGCGGCCCAAAACCAACTACAAGTAATTAATTAAAAAAATGACCCAAGACTTATAAGAATTAAGGACACTTTAAAATATTCCCAACAATTTCACCCTTAGTGTCCTTTTCATTGTGGCGTCTTCTTTGTCTTCTTGGGTTTCAGCAGCTCGTAGACGGATCTTCTAAGTCCTAGTTTGTGCTCATTAGATCGTATCCATCTACGATACTAAAGCCATTCAGAGATGATGTCGAACATCTTCTGAAACTTGTTCTGGACCTCGTGCTCCTCGAACCTCAGTTCCTCCAGAATCTTTCTCAGCTTATCTCGTATAATTAGGAGGGTTTCATTGCAGAACTTTGAGATCTCTTATGTCTTCATAAGTTATTTCTCGCCCATGTAGTTGATGTAGACCATGGATTGATCTTCTCCGTCGAAGATGTGGCCTTCACAGTAGTTTTCAGCTTTGGGGCGATCGAAAATAGGTTTCATGAGGTTCACCTTCTTCAAGTTGCTCTCCAGCACTATCAGAAGGTCGTGAGATATGGTGTACTTAATCAGGCTCAACATGAACCTCTTTAAAGTTTGGTAGCCCAACTTGACTTCAAGATTTTGAAGAGTTCCAAGCATTTTGTAACCATTTGATTGATGTCTTTTGTAACCAGATGTCGCGACTTGTACTCGAGAAACGACAATGTCGTCTAGTGCACTTATGGGTTCGGTGCGGGCTATTTGTGGACTTAAAGGCGGAGGATTCTGGTCGCTTCTTTGTTTTGCCGTTCTTGTTCACGTCTTACGACATCCCCTTTTGATTTCTTCTTTTGTATACGAGCGGGGGATGCTGGGCGTACTAGACCTATACTTGAGTTGATGGGTAGGCTTGTTCCCGGGTTAGGTCCAACTAGGATATGTTGGACCATAGGAACCTCCTCGAGCTCGTTGTCCCGGAGATAAGCATGTACAACCGGGTTGGTTGGGTCAGTGAGCCTTAATAGGTGTTTGGGTATGGACATCGCCTGCCAGCGAATTTGGTATTCGAGGAATGGAGAGAGCCGAGTTTCGGTTTTGGATATCCTTCGGATGAATCTCGGCTCTCGATCTTTCTTTGTAGTTGAGGGGAGCTCCCGTCTTCATAATTGATCGAGCATGTCCGACCAGATGAGTTGAACGACATCGTACTTCTTATTAAATACAATACCTTGGAAGATGAGCATTATATTGCGGTTACATCAGTCGGCCCGCTATGTTTTGGGGATATCCTTGGCGGTGAAGTTAGAAAGGTGTATGGAGTTGTGGGCGTCGGGTTTGTAGCCCATGAAGAGAAAGTCATGTTGAAGTTCCTCTTCAGTGTGGTGTGGGTTTTAATTAAGGGAGGATTCTAGGTTGAAAAGTGAACGTAGTATTGAAGGGTTTTGACGACGAGTATTTGGTTGATTTGTGCGGTTAGGGGTTTGAGTTTGTCGAGTGGTTGGATTTGTTAGAGTGGCCCAGAATTGTTGAACATATACTTCGAGGACGCACATAGATGGTAAGGGATGTGTGTAGTGGGTGGTTGTGTAGGATTTGGAGAACTATCGGATCTGGGCATACGGCTTTCTCGAAGTCGAGTTCGAGGTTATTTTGGGTTCTCTGTGCCCAGTTTGCTCGGGGATAGATTTCGTCAATTGTACGCACCATCTTTGTTCTGTAAATTGATAAATAAAGAGTTAGTGCATAGAACGTATTGTTGTATAAAGTTGACCCGATATAATTTTTAAGTCGATGGTGATTGGAGTGACAAAAGGATATCAGGACTTAGAAAATTTTGAACCCTTAGTGACATATTATACTATGAAGATTTTAGACTTGGAAAATTTCCAGGTTCACTATAAGTCAACTTTTTTTGGTAAGAGACTCATTCGGCGATTATTGAAATTTCAGGTTATGTCAGACGAAATTCGGATGTTGATTTTTCAGGTAATACAAAGGCCGAATTTCGGGCAATCATGTAGTGAAAATCGGGTAAATTTTAATTTTCGGTCAACACTTAACAGATGTTAAAAGTCGTCGTTGATTTTAAAAGAAAATTCGGGTGAATTTTAATTTTCGGTCAATGTGTCAACATGTATAAAGGTTGTCGCCGATTTTAATTAAAATTCGGGTGGTGAAAGTCGGGCAGATTTTTCGTGTAAAATACTAAAGTTAGCTACAGTCAAAATTTGTCGATTTCAAAGAATTCGGGTAGACTAATTTCGGGTGGACAAAATTCGGGTGGACAGAGTGTGTGAAGAATTGATTTTCGGGGAGAAATTCAAATTTCATCTGAAAAATCTCCCGAATGGTTAAACCCAAATTTCATAAAACTGTAAAAACCAGCGTAAAACAAGTAAAACATGCAAATTCGAAGTTGTCTTTACCGACTATGGTTGAATACGTGCCGAAATGGAAGAAAAGTTAAGATTTGAAACGGAAATGGATAAAATTTTCTGGAAAGTCTATAGGTTTTGTTTAATTTTCGGCTGACTTTTGAATAGTAAAAATTGAATTTGAGAAATTCGGGTAATTCAGTAAATATAGAGATAATTGTTGATTTTCGGGTGAATTAGATTTTTGGGTAATTCAAATTTCACCGAGATTTTAATTTTTAATATAAGATAATGATGAAAACAAGCCGAAAATTGGCATATACCCGAAATTTTGAAATTTAGATATTTTTACTGAAAATAATAATTTTAACAATTTTAAATTAAATTTGATAAAAATTTGCTAGGAAAATGGTAAACTATTTTGAACTCCCCCTCAATTTATGCATTTCTTTTAAAAACTCCCCCTAGATAGAGTAGTAAAAACTCCCACTAGATTTTTGCACACAAAAAGTCATAGAAAATAAGGAAAAAAATATGTAAGACATATATACACAATCTAAGGTTCATAGAGGCACCATTGATCATGTCTTGAAGTTCAACATGCCTAACTTAGACACGAGGAATTGAAATCATTTTTCATCCAATGCCTTAGTGAATAGGTCGGCAAGTTGAAGATCGGTGTTAACGAAATGCATTTCGATGGTGCCTTATTCCACATGTTCCTTAATAAAGTGATACCTAATGTCTATGTGTTTTGTGCGTGAATGATGCGC
This sequence comes from Linderniella brevidens, assembly GCA_004919715.1. Lineage (NCBI taxonomy): Eukaryota > Viridiplantae > Streptophyta > Magnoliopsida > Lamiales > Linderniaceae > Linderniella > Linderniella brevidens. Next base: position 14,654,785 of record SWDC01000148.1, read on the forward strand.
GGGATTACAAGTTGTTGGTCCGTTTTTATAGCAAAGAAGGATCAAAAGATAACTTTTAAGCTTAGAAATCGAAAAAACATCTTGTAGTTTGTGTTTGTGCGTGTTTTCTATGAAGGAAGGTATATGTAGCTTGCTTGAAATAAAAATCCTAAAAGGGTAAAGAGGCCTTATATACCACATGAGTTGGTATATTAAGGACTATGACCTAAATTATATTATACTTACGTAGTGGCCCAAAACCAACTACAATCTAACAAGTTAAAAATGACCCATGACTTATAAGAATTAAGGACACTACAAATATTCCTCATAGTCTCCCCCTTAGTGTCCTTTTTTATGTGGCGTCATCTTTGTCTTCTTGGGTCTCACCAGCTCGTAGACAGATCTTCTGAGTCCTAGTTTGTGCTCATAAGATCGTATCCATATATGGTACGAAAGCCGTCCAGAGATGATGTCGATCATCTTCTGAAACTTGTCTTGGACCTCGTGCTCTTCGAACCTCAGTGTGACGACCCTCATTTTCTAAATATAATTAGTGGCGGATTTTTCGCAACGAAAGCCGAGGAAAAACCCATTTTTTAAAAAAAACATATTATTTTATTTTTTTTAAAACAAAAGTATTTCACACAAATATTTTAAAACATCGTAAAAAGGGATAGCGTTTCCAAAAGTCAAAATAGCATAACAACGCTCCACAGGTCTTCATCCATGAACCGCTCCGCTCTCGAAAGCCCATGGAGTCACCGCCGCCAGCCCAGCTCAACCGCGACGTTCATCGACGTCGGGCTCAGTCATACCTACAACACGCAAACAAATGAGCAATTGCCCAGTAGGTAAAACATGCATGAATGCAATATGCGCTCAAGTCCCATCCCTACTCATCTCCCAATAAATGCACGCTCGACTCTCATCTCGCTTCCTAACAAATATAAATCATGGCCCAAGGTCGGTATAGCCACTTCGCGCGCATACCAAAATCAATAAATCAAATCCCGAGCCAGGAGTCCGCCCCCGGATAGCCTACGCTGTCAACACAGGTCGCTCCTTTCCGAGTCCCCTCCGGCTCCGGCGGTGCCCACGCTAGTAGTGTACTCCCGGAGCATCCTCCTGCTAGGTCGCCCCTTCCGCCAATCGGACAGTCACATGCCAACAGGGTACCCCGGGTCGCCCCCTGCTAGTCAGTTCTGTCTCGACAATACACACACTTATAGGGTACCCCAGGTCGCCCCCTATCAAGTCACGCTGCTAGGTGTACTAATACCAACCTTCAACTCCACAAACGACTCGACCGCCAATATCGCCAAAAATCTACCCCGCTTATCGGCATTGTAAAGTGCCACCGTATCAACCCGGTTATCACCTCTCAGACTATCATGAAATGCATATGGCGTGCACATAAAAAAAAATATGTAAGATATAAGGAACATGCCATGTTTCAAAAAGTAAAGGTCCCATGTAATTGGGGATCCACGCCTTTAGGCAAGCACACACATACAAACAAGAAATTCGGCCTCGCCCGTGAGGAAAACCCGCACTTAAGCGCGAGGTGTCCGCACGCTTGCTCGAGAAACCCGTGTAGTCGAAAAAGGGCGCATGCCGGCCATAGTGCGCGGCGCTGGCGTCCGCAGCGCCGGCCTGATTGCCTTTGCGCCGGCCCTACATGGCGTGGGACGCCAAGCGTGGGTGCGCGTACGTTCACGGGGTGCGAGTGCGGTGCTGCGCGCACAGTGCTGCCGTAACCGCGGCGCTGGGCGTGCTGCCGCAGCGCAGCGTGCGCGCGCGGTCCGGTGCGGGCTGCAGCTGTGCGGGCTGCAGTGTGGGCTGCTGTGCGGGCTGCAGCTGCTGTAGATCAGCGTGCGCGCGCGGCGCTGTGCGCGCTGGGCTGCCGTAGCCGCGGCGCTGGGCGTGCTGCCGCAACGCAGCGTGCGCGCGCGGTGCGGTGTGGGCTGCGGCTGTGCGGGCTGCAGCTGCTGTAGATCAGCGTGTGCGCGCTGTGCTGCCGCAGCGCAACGTACGCGTGCGGCAGCTGCAGGGCGCGCGCGACCAAAGCGCACGCCGTGCTTGTTTCGACCCGTTTCGAAATTTTCTATGCAACCTATGTTCTCATTTGATTCTAACATGAACTTATCACATATAAATACTCCAAATCACACGCATAATTTTATGAACCTCGCGTTTGCGTATTGTAGGTGCGTTTCACCTACCTTTCCTCCGAAGATTAGCTAATGTTTCGACTAATTTCGGATCCTCGCACGCGAAATCGCTTTGGACTTCTTTGGCCTTTCTTCCTTACTTTCTTTTTCTCTTCTTTCTTTCCTCCTTTCTTTCCTTCCCTTTCTTTTCTCTCCTTTCTCACGTCCTTCTCTTCTTTTTTTTTATTAAGGTGTTTGATTGAGTTATATCTTTTTTATGCTTAGGAGGTACATATATATATAAAATATTTGTCTAAAGGTGACTTATTAATGATTAAGCTACAATCATTCACATTAATGATTAAGCTACAATCATTGAAGTTTGTTTATTGCACTTAAAATCCTAACTTGATTCCTTATCACTTCTTAGTCCCTTTATTATAATTATTTTTCCTTACACAAAAGTTTTCTAATTTTTAATTTTGGTCCTTAAATTTTTGGCTCCCTTCCAAAATAATTATTTAAGCTCCTTTTCGAAAATTACTACTTATTTTACGTCTTAATAACTTACATAAATCCCGATTAAATTTTAACGGGTATTACACTCAGTTCCTCCAGAATCTTTCTCAGCTTATCTCGTAAATTGGGAGGGTTCCATCGCAAAGCTTGGAGATCTCTGATGTCTTTATAAGTCTTTTCTCGCCCTTGTAATAGATCTAGACCATGGATGGATCTTCTCCATCGAAGATGTGGCCTTCACCGTAACTTTCAGCTTCAGGGCGATTGAAAGTAGGCTTCATGAGGTTCACCTTCGTCAAGTTGCTCTCCAGCACCATCTGAAGGTCGTCAGATATGGTGTACTTGATCTGGTGCAGCATGAACCCCTTTAAGGTTTGGTAGCCCAACTTGACTTCAGGATTTTGAAGAGTTCCAAGCAATTTATAGCTTCCGACCATCTGATAGATGTCTTCCGCTCTGATGTAGGAGAGGTCCGCTTCACTCAGTTCTTTGGTAGTCCTGTCCCCCCATTGAACTCGCTAGATTGGGAAGAATATTGAGCAGAAGTGGGACGTCCGCACCCCTATTACCGCTGAGGTACTTGGTTTCTTCTTCTTGTCTCTTCGGATAGCCTCCACGTCTCTTCCTTTTCCGTCGAACATAAGCTTTTGACGGAGGCTGAGCATGGTACAAGTTTTCTCCATGCTCCGAGAGATGAGTCATGCCTCGCAGCTCCAACTCGTTGAGCTTCTTGAGGCTGTCCTCTTTCCTCCAGATTCTCTTTCAAATCTCTTCTTGGTATGGCGCCAAGATCTTGGCGTTTTTCCATGGCAGGTTCAGTTCCTCTCCTATGTTTGACTTCAACGGCGGATCGTCGCCATCCATGACTCTGTGTTGGAGGAGCTCCGGATGTTCTGGGATGTTGGCTTCGTAATCTTCGCCTTCCTCGAGTTCCTCCTCTTCGATCTGAATCAGGTCGATGGATGCATTCTCTAGGAAGAATCTGGCCTTTTCCATCAGCCCCTTGGCTAGTTCGGGAGTCACTGGTTGAGTCGTCAATTCTTCATTGAGTAGGTAGCCTCCACCTTATCATGTGGGTAGAAGATCTCTTCGACGGTCACAGGCAGCTCGTCGGTAGCTAGAGAGGAAACTGGTTTGGATGACGGGTTGAGGTGAGGGTAGGCTTATAGTGGTTGGTGAGGGGTTGTAGTATGGGCTACGAAGGCAGCTTCTTTTGAGATGAAGAAGCTTTAAATCGAGTGGTTTTGGTGGTGGTGGTTTGGGTAGTTTTGGTGGTGGTGGATGAAGTGATCTGCTGCGCCTGGGGTTCCGAAATTGTTCTTTCTCTCTTCTCCCCCTCGGGACGGGCCTCGTCATCTGGGTCATCATGTGATCTCTTCGACTACTCCGCTTCTCCGCTGCAAGACATCAGAGTCATTAGCCGTAGCTTAATGTCTTGCTCCCTCTCGTTCAGAGGGAGGGCGGACTGTACCCGGGCCATGAGAATGTCGTGAAGTTCTTCAATAGGTACGTCCCACGATCCAGGTTCGGAGGTGTGTGCTGGCGGAGTAGATGGAGGAGATGCAGCAGGTTCAGTTTCCGTGGCAGGGGCTTGCCTTTGTCTTGGGTTGATGTTTTGAGGGCCGAGTAGATCTTCGTCATGATGGAGTCCTCGAGCTTTTTAGGGAAGTCCGCAAGACGGGCCTCTATCATGAATGGGGAAAATAATGGGACGAAGCCACTAAGGCCTTCCGTCATCACGATGTCAGAGGAGGGAACTGACACGCCGTCTGTTTGCATAGGACTTGAGCAACAGAGGCCACTTAGGCGAACCATTGGCATCGAAACTTAAACAAACTCAATTCGATGGCCCAATCCAACAGGTGTAGGAATGTTGGCTATATTGGGACTTCCGCTCGATTCCTAACTGGTCTCCACCCAGGAGACTCTGAAGAGCATTCTCTTCAGATCACTAAGACATGGAGGTGCAAAAAAGCATATTTGTATCCTAGGAAATGTGAAAATATTGGAGGGTGGGGACACTAGACTCGTGGTCAAGGAAGGTGCAGTCGGAGGTGGACTGCTGATTTCAACATCTACTGCCTTCGAGCGAGGCAGCGATGGTATATGTGGCTCCTCGTGCGTAAATGAAGCAACCATCTATTGAGAGATGGTTGAGTGTCTAGGTAAGCGTAAATGAAGCAACCATCTATTTGTGGACTTGAAGGTGGAGGATTCCGATTGCTTCTTTGTTTTCTGCGTCGTTCATGTTCGCGTCTTACGACATCCCCTTTTCATTTCTTCTTTTGTTTGCGAGCGGGGAATGCTACGCGTCCTAGACCTATACATGGGTTAGTGGGAGGCTTGTTCCCGGGTTAGGTCCAACTTGATATGTTATACCATAAGAACCTCCTCCAGCTGATTGTCTCGGAGATGAGCATGTACGGCCGGGTTTGTAGGGTCAGCAAGCCTTAATATGTGTTCAGGTATGGACATCGCCTCCCGATCGAATTTGGTCTTAGAGGAATGGAGAGAGCCGCCGGAGGTTGATATCCTTCGGATTGATCTCAGCTCTCGATTTTCGGGATGGTATCCATGAAGTGTTTGACGAAGACTGGCAGCCACCTCAGGTACGACATGATTTTTTTCGTAGTTGTGGGGATGTCTCGTCTTCGTAAGTAATCGAGCAGGTCCGACCAGATGAGTTGAACGACATCATACTTCTTATTAAATACGATATCGTGTAAGATGAGCATTATATTGCGGTTACACTGGTCGGGCCTGCTATGTTGTGGGGATAGACATTTATTTATGATGAGGAAAAGGATCCGCCACCGTTGAGGAATATCCTTGGCGGTGAAGTTAGGAAGGTGTATGGAGTTGTGGGTATCGGGTTTGTAGCTCATGAAGAGGAACTCATGTTAAAGTTCCTCTTTAGTGGGTTATGGCTCGTTATTTAGGGATGATGGCAGGTGGAAAAGTGAGCGTAGTATGGAATGGTTTAGGACGACGCATGTTTGGTCAATTTTTGCGGTTAGGGTGTTTGGGGTTGGTCTTCTGGTAGGATTTGTAAGAGTGGCGCAAAATGTTGACATATACTTCGGGGACGCACTCGAAGATGGTAAGGGCTATATATAGTGGGTGGTTGCGTAGGATTTGGGCATACGACTTTCTTGAAGTCGAGTTCGTTATTTGGGGTTCTATGTGGCCAGTTTGTTTGAAGAAAAAGTTCTTCAATTGTACGTACCGTCTTTGTTCTGAAAATAGATAAATACGTAGTTGGTGCATAGAACATATAGTTGTATAAAGTTGACCCGATATAATTTCTAAGTCAAAGGTGATTGGAGTGACAGAATGATATCCGGACTTAGAAAATTTTGAACCCTTAATGACATATTATATTAAACTTAGAAAATTTCCAAGTTAACTATAAGTCCAAATTTTTGGGTAACAGACTCAATCGGCGATTATTGAATTTCGGGTTATGTAATGTAAAATTCAGATGTTGATATTTTTCGGGTAATACAAAGGCCGAATTTTGGGCAATCATGTAGTGAAAATTGGGTAAATTTTAATTTTTCGGTCAACACTTAACATGTGTTAAAAGTTATCTCCGATTTTAAAAGAAATTTTCGGTGAAGTTTAATTTTCGGTCAACGAGTCAACATGTATAAAGGTCGTCGACGATTTTAATTATAATTCGGGTACTGAAAGTCAGGTAGATTTTTCGGGTAAAATACTAAAGTTAGCCGACTTGAAAGAATTCAGGTAGACTAATTTCAGGTGGACAAAATTCGGGTGGACAGAGTGTTTGAACCATTGATTTTCGGGGAAAAATTTAAATTTCATCCGAAAATCGCCCGAATAGTTATACCTTAATTTGCGTAAATCTGTAAATCAGCGTAGAACAAGTTAAAACTTGCAAATTCGTAGTCGTCATTACCGATTATGGTTGAATACGTGCCGAAATGGAAAGGATTTTATGGATATAGAGTTTACTATTGATTTTCGGGTGAAATGGATTTTTGGGTAAGTCAAATTTTGCCTAGATTTAATTTTTAATATAAAACAATGATGAAAACACGGCGAAAATTGATATGTACCCGAATTTTATTAATTTAGAGATTTTTACCGAAAATTATAATTTCAACAATTTTCAAAGGCATAAGCTTTGATAAAAATTTTGCTATGAAGATTGTGAAGTATGTCAAACTCCCCCTCAATTTCTGCATGTCTAAAAACTCTCCCTCGATTTGTGCACACAAAAAGTCATAGAAAATAAGGAAAAAAATATGTAAGACATATATACACAATCTAAGGTTCATGAAGGCACCATTGATAATGTCTTGAGGTTCAACATGCTAACATAGACACAAAGAATTGGAATCGTTTTTCATCCAATGCCTTAGTGAATAGGTGGGCACGTTGAAGCTCGGTGTTAAAAAAATGCATTTCGATGGTTCCTTGTTCCACATGTTCCATAATAAAGTGACACATAATGTCTATGTGTTTTTGCGTGAATGATGCACAAGATTACGAGTTATCGCTATTGCATTCTTAGAGTCGCTAAATATGGGAATATTATTGAGTAAAATATCAAAATCTTGTAGCTGAGTTCTCATCCACAAAATCTGCGAACAACAACTTGCAGCGGCGACATATTATGTCTTTGCTATTGAGGTTGAGACACAGTTTTGTTTCCGAGAAGACCAGCTTACGAGTTTACCGCCTAGAAATTGAGCGGCTCCGGATGTACTTTTTTTCTGTCCAGCTTGCATCGCGTGTAATCTGCATCTCTGTATCCAACGATTGAGGACCCTCTTTACTTGTAGCATATAAGACTCCTTCGGATCGGCTTGGAAGCGAGCACAAAGGCATCTAGTTTGGTTGACAGATCCTATCATGCCTCAATAAGTGGTTTGGTTGACATATTTTCCTAAGGTATCCGCATCTAGCTTGCATGAAGGGGACATCGGAGTAGTAAATGTATTTGGACTAACTGATGAAGATTCCGTCGTGAAGCTGCTTGACTTGAAGACATAAGAAGAAGCTTAGCTCTCCCATCATACTCATTTCAAATTTCTGCTTCATCATATCTCCAAAATTCCTACAAAGTCTTGCATCCGTCGAGCCAAAGATAATGTCGTCGACATATATTTGTACGAGCATAATATTTGATCAACTTCTTTTGGTGAAGAGAGTCATGTCAATCCTCCCTTTCGTGTAACCAGATGAAATGAGAAAATCCGAGAGGACTTCATACCAGGCTCGGGGAGCTTGTTTGAGTCCATAGAGAGCTTTGTCTAGCCGGTGCACGTAGTCGGGCTTCTCTTCTCTCACAAATCCTTTAGGCTGAGAGAGGAAGACTTATTCCTTTCATACTCCGTTGAGGAAGGGCGTCTTGACGTCTATCTGGTAACAAAGGCTAGGAAGATCCTTATCGCTTCAATTCTGGCAACAGGTGCATAGGTCTCATCGTAATCAATTACTTCATGTTGATTGTATCCTTTTGCCACTAGCCTAGCTTTATTTCTGATCTTGTCCGTCTTTCTTGTTTTTGAAGATCCACTTACTGCCAATTATGGTTTTCCCTTTCGATCTAGGTACTATTTTCCAAACGTTTTGTCTCTCAAACTGGCTAATTTCTTCTTGCATGACGATGATCCAGTCTGGATCACGAGCGTTAGCTACTTGGGTCGGTTCCTTTTGACTGAGGAAACATGAGTAGAAACATTCATTGATCGTTGAAGCACGAGTGGTAACACCACTGGAGGGATCCCCAAATATTTGTGAGTTTGGGTGAGCTCGGGTCCACTTTCTTTCATTTGTGTGAGACGATTTAGTGGTATCCTTTTCCACGTTAACTCCCTGATTTGGGATGATTTGCGATTCCGTAGGCTCATCTTATTGGGGTTCTGACTCTACTAAAGATGCTTCTGGCATGGAGTCAGTGGTTTGAGTGGTGTCATCTCCTGAGCTTGCAATGACATCTGATTCGGTTGGAGGTACGTTATTTTCGCCGATGGGAGATTTCCCATCATAGGAGGCGAAAGGTCATTGCTTGGGGCTGCAGAAGGGGTAGAAACGATGGGTGGCGGTGGTCTTGGATAGAGATGCTAGAATAGCATATCAAGATCCACATCGCTTGGAGAAGAACCTTTTGAAGGTGTGCCCACCGTGGATTTACTTGGTTGATCTTTCGTCAACTCTAGTAAAAGTCCGGGTTCTGGACTGATTTGTGCAGAAGCCACTTGCTCTATTTTTTCGAACGTACGTTGATGCTTTCCATGGAAAACCTTCTCTCTTTTAGTATACTCGATAGGCTTTGGAGTTTGTCAAGTATCCTACAAGTACGCCTTCGAAATCCTTTGGATCAAGTTTTCCCCGATCTTTGCGGTCGTTGCCAATATAGCACTTGCATCCGAAAACCCTGAGAAAAGAGATATCTGGCACTTTTCGGTTGATCATTTCGTACGGAGTTCTCATAAATCTTCTGTGAAAATATGCACGATTCTGAGTCAAGCACTCCTGATTCATTCTGGACTGCCACAAGGCATTCGACTTGGTCAACAAGGCATATGACTTCTTCAACATGGTATTTAACTTGGTCAACAAGGCATTCGACCTGTTATACAAGGCAATACTCGGTCAACAAGGCATCAACTTCTTCAACAAGACATTTGGCTTGTTCAAGAAGTCATTCGATTTGTTTAACAAGGCATTACTTGTTGAGCAAGACATTCGACTTGTTCAACAAAGCATTCGATTTTGTCGACAATGCATTCCACTTGTACAACAAGGCATTCAACTTTTTCAGCAAGGCATTACTTTGTCAACAAGGCACTCTACTTCTTGAACAAGACATTCGACATGGTCAACAAGGTATTGGACTTGTTCAACAAGGCATTCGACTTGTTCTACAAGGCAGTACATGGTGAACAAGGCATTTGACTTAGTCATCAAGGCATTCAAGTTGTTCCACAAGGCATTCGACTTGTTTAATAGGGCATTACTTTGTGAAAAAAGGCATTCAACTTGCACAACAACGCATTCCACTTGCTAAACAAGGAATTCCAGTCGTTCAAATAGGCATATGACTTGGTCATAAATGGATTCGACATTTTCAACTGGCCATTACTTGTCACCAAGACATTCAACTTGTTTAATAAGGCTTCGACTTTTTTACAAAAGCATTCGACTTGGTCAACAAGACATTCGACTTGGCCAACAATGCATTCGACTTGGTCCAGAAGGCATTACTTGTTAAACAACAACGTATCGACCTTTTCAACAAGACATTCGATTTGATTAACAAGGCATATGACTCGGTCGACAATGCATTCGACTTAGTGAAATTCGACTTGTTTAACAGGGCATTTGACGTGTTTAACAAGGTTTTGACTTGTTTAACAAGGTTTTGACTTGTTTAACAAGGCTATCGACTTGTTTAACAAGGCATTTCACTTGGTCAACAAAACATTCGACTTGTTCGACAAGGCATTTGACTAGTTCATCAAAGCATTCGACTTTGTCAACAAGGCATTGGACTTGGTCAGAAATGCATTCGACCTTTTAAAAAGGGCATCACTTGGCCAACAAGTCATTCGACTTGTTTAATAAAGCATTCGACCTTTTTAACAAAGCATTCGACTTTTTTAACAAGGCATTTGACTTGGTCAACAATGCATTCGACTTGGTCAACAACGCATTCGACTTGGTCAACAAGGCATTATTTGCTTTAACAACAACGTATACGAGATTTTCAACAAGGCATTCGATTTGATCAGCAAGGCATATGACTTGCTCGACAATGCATTGGACTTGTAAAACAAGGAAGTTGACTAGTTTAACAAGGCATTCGACTTGTTCAACAAGGCATTTAACTTGTTTAACAAAGCATTTGACTTGGTCGACAAGGCATTTTACTTGTTCGACAAGGAATTCGACTTCTTCGACAAGGCATTTGACTAGTTCATCAAAGCATTCGACTTTGTCAACAAAGCATTCGATTTGTTCAACAAGGAATTTGACATGGTCAACTAGGCATTCGACTTTGTCAACAAGGCATTACTTGGTCAACAACACATTACTTGGTCAACAAGCCATTCGACTTTATTTACAAGGCATTTAACTTGTTCACAAAAGGCATTACACTTGTTCAACAAGGCATTTGACTTATTCAACGAGGCATTCGACTTAGTCAAAAATGAATTTTACTTGGTTTTACCAGACATTTGATTTGGTCATTAAGGCATACGACTTGGTTAACAAGGCATCGGACTTGGTCAACAAGGCATTATTTGGCTAACAAGGCATTTGACTTATTCGACATGACATTTGGCTTGGTTAACATGGAATTACTTGGTTAACAAGGCATTCGACTTGTTAAACAAGGCGTCCGACTTGGTCAACAAGGCATAGGACTTCTATAACATGGAATTTAACTTGGTCAACAAGGAATTCGACCTGTTCTACAAGGCAATACTTGGTCAACAAGGCATTCAACTTCTTCAACAAGGCATTCAGCCTATTCAACAAGTCATTCGACAATTAGATTATGTCGACAATGCGTTTGACTTGTTCAACAAGGCATTCGACTTTTTCAACAAGGCATTACTTGGTCAACAAGGCACTTTACTTCTTGAACAAGGCATTCGACATGGTCAACAAGGCATTGGACATGTTCAACAAGGCACATGACTTGGTCGACAAGGCATTTTACTTGTAAAACAAGCCATTCGACTTGTTTAATAAGGCATTCAACTTGTTTAACAAGGCATTGACTCGTTAACAAGGCAATCGACTTGGTCAACAAGGAACTCTACTTGGTCAACATGGCATTTTACATGTTCGATAAGGCATTACTTGGTCAGTAAGGAATCTGACATGGTCAAAAATGTATTCGACTTTGTTTAACAAGAAATATGATTTGGTCAACAAGGCATTCGACTTGGTCAAGAAGGCATTGGAGTTGGTCAAATTTGACTTAATCAACAATCCATTTAACTTGTTCACCAAGGCATTCGTTCTGTTCAACAAGACATTACTTGGTGAAAAGGCATTCGACTTGTGCTACAAGGTATTCAACTTGTTCAAGAAGGCAGTACTCTATGAACAATACATTCGACATAGACACACCGGCATGCGACTTGGTCAAAAATCCATTGGGCTAGTTAAATAAGGCATTCCACTTGGTCAATAAGGCATACGGCTTGTTCAACAAGGCATTCGACTTGGTCAATAAAGCAGACGGCTTGTTCAACAAGGCATTCGACTTGGTCAACAAGGCATTTAACTTGTTCGACATTTCATTCGACTTGTTCAATAAGACATTCGACTTGGTTAAAAAGGCATATAACTTCTTCAACACTCGGTCAATAAGGTATTCGACCTGTTCTACAAGACATTACTTTGTCAACAAGGCATTCGACTTTTCAACTAGACACTCCACTTGGTGAACAAGACATTCGACTTGTTCAACAAGACATTCGATTTTGTCAACAATGCATTGGACTTGGAGAACAAGACATTTGACTTGGTCAACTATGTAGTATTTTGTGAACAAGGCATTCGACTTGTTCGACAATTTCTTTGACTTCGTCAACGAGGCATTACTTGATCAACAAAGCATTGGACTTGTTGAACACGACATTCGACTTGGTCAAAAAGGCATTGAACTTATCAACGCGGTTAACTTGGTGAACAAGGCATTCGACTCATTCTACAAGGCATTACTTGGTCAACAAGACATTTCGACTTGTTCACAAGGCATTTGACTTGGTCCAAAGGCATTCGATTTTTCAACTAGACACTCCACTTGGTCAACAAGGCATTTAACATGTTCTACAAGGAATTAACATGTGAAAAAGGCATTCAACTTTTTAACAAGGCATTCAAGTTGGTCTACAAGGCATTCGACTTGGTAAAAAGGCATTAGACTTGGTGAATAAGGCATTCGACTTGCTCAACAAGGCATTCGACTTATTCATAAAGGCATGTGACTTAATCAACAAGTCATTCTACTTGTTCATCAAAGCATTTGACTTTGTCAACAGGACATTCGACATGTTCAATAAGGCATTCGATCTAGTCAACGAGGCATTCGACTTTTTGAACAGGGCATTACTTGGTCAACAAGGCTATTGACTTCGTCTACAAGGCATTTAACTTGTTCAACAAGGCATTCGACTTGTTTAGCGAGGCATTCAAATTGGTTAACAAGGAATTGGGTTGGATTTAACAAGACATTTGCTTTGGTCAACAAGTCATTCGACTTGGTCAACAAGGAAGTTTACTTGGTCAACATGGCATTTTACATGTTCGATAAGGCATTACTTGGTCAACAAGGAATTCGACTTGGTCAAAAAGGTATTCGACTTGGTTTAACAAGACATATGATTTGGTCAAAAAGGCATTAGACTTGGTCATCAAGGCATTGGAGTTTGTCAAGTTTGACTTAATCAACAATCTATTTAACTTGTTCACCAAGGCATTCGATCTGCTCAACAAGGCATTACTTGGTGAAAAGGCATCCGACTTGTGCTACAAGGTATTCAACTTGTTCAAGAAGGCAATACTATATGAACAAGGCATTCGACATAGACACAACGGCATTCGACTTGGTCAATAAGCCATTTGGCTAATTAAATAAGGCATCGACTTGGTCAACAAGGCATACGGCTTCTTCAACAAGGCATTCGACTTGGTCAACAAGGCATTCGACTTGGTCAACAAGACATTTGACTTGTTCGACATTTCATTCGACTTGGTCAACAAGGCATTCGACTTGTTCAATAAGACATTTGAGTTGGTCAAAAAGGCATATGACTTCTTCAACACGGTATTTGACCCGGTCAATAAGGCATTCGACCTATTCTACAAGGCATTACTTTGTCAACAAAGCATTACTTGGTTAACGAGGACATTCGAGTTGTTCAACAAGACATTTGATTTTGTCAACAATGTATTCGACTTGTTCAACAAGGCTTTCGACTTGGTCAACATGGCATTCGACTTTTTCAAAAAGGCATTACTTGGTCAACAAGGCATTTAACTTCTTGAACAAGGCATTCGACTTGGACAACAGAGCATTGGACTTGTTCAATAATGCATTCAACCTTGTCAACAAGGCATTCGACCTATTCTACAAGGCATTACTTGTTGAACAAGGCATTCAACTTATTAAACAAGACATTCAAGTAGGTCCACAAGGCATTCGACGTGTTTAATAGGGCCTTAGTTTGTAAAAAAGGCATTCGACCGTGTCAACAAGGAATTCGAGTCGTTCAACAAGGCATTTGACTTAGTCATAAAGGCATTCGACTTTTTCAATAGGGAATTACTTGGTCAACAAGGCATTCGACTTGTTAACAAGGCATTTAACTTTTTTAACAAGCCATTTAACTTGGTCAACAAGGCATTCAACTTGTTCAACAAGGCAATTAACTTGGTCAACAACAATGTATACGAACTTTTCAACAAGACATCTGATTTGATCAACAAGGCACATGACTTAGTCGACAAGGCATTTAACTTGTAAAACAAGGCATTCGACTTGTTTAACAAGGCTTTCGACTTGTTTAATAAGGCATTGACTTGTTTAATAAGGCATTGACTTGTTAAGAAAGGCAATCGTCTTGTTTAAGGTATTCAACTTGGTCAACAAGGCATTTGATTTGGTCAACTAGGCAATATTTATTCAACAATGCATTCGATTTGTTCGACAATGCTTCGTCTTCGTAAACGAGGCATTGGAGTTGGTCAAGTTTGACTTAATCAACAATCCATTTAACTTGTTCACCAAGGCATATGATCTGTTCAACAAGGCATTACATGGTGAAAAGGCATCCGACTTGTGCTACAAGGTATTCAACTTATTCAAGAAGGCATTACTCTATGAGCAAGGCATTCGACATAGACACAACGGCATTTGACTTGGTCAACAAGGCATACAACGTCTTCAACAAGGCATTCGACTTGGTCAACAAGACATTTGACTTGTTCGACATTTCATTCGACTTGGTCAACAAGGAATTCGAGTCGTTCCACGAGGCATTTGAGTTGGTCATAAAGGCATTCGACTTTTTCAATAGGGAATTACTTGGTCAACAAGGCACTCGACTTGATAACAAGGCATTTAACTTTTTTAACAAGGCATTCAACTTGTTCAACAAGGCATTACTTGTTAAACAACAATGTGTACGAACTTTTCAACAAGACATCTGATTTGATCAACAAGGCACATGACTCGGTCGACAAGGCATTTCACTTGTTAAACAAGCATTGACTTGTTAATAAGGCAATCGTCTTGTTTAACAAGGCATTCGACTTGGTCAACAAGCTATTTGACTTGGTCAAATAGGCAATATTTTGTCAACAAGGCATTCGATTTGTTCTACAATGCTTCGACTTCGTCAACGAGGCATTACTTGATCAGCAAGGCATTGAACTTCTTCAACAAGGCATTTTGACATTCGACCGGTTCTACAAAGCATTACTTGGTCAACAAGGCATTTTGACTTGTTAAGAAGACATTCGACTTGGTCCACAAGGCATTTGACTTTTCAACAACGCACTCCACTTGGTCAAGAAGGCATTTGACATGTTCCATAAGGCATTACATTGTCAACAAGGTATTCAACTTTTTTAACAAGGCGTTCAACTTGGTGAATAAGGGATTCGACTTGGCCAACAAGGCGACTTGGTGAATAAGGAATTCGAATTGTTCAACAAGGCATTCGACTTGTTCAAAAAGGTATTTGACCTAATCAACAAGGCATTTTACTTGTTCATCAAAGCATTTGACTTTGTCAACTAGGCATCGACTTGTTCAATAAGGTATTTGACCTAGTCAACAAGGCATTCGACTTTTGCAACAAGGCATTACTTGGTCACGAGGCATTTGACTTGGTGAACAAGGCATTTAACTTGTTCAACAAGGCATTAGTTGATCAACAAGGCATTCGAATTGATTTACAAGGAATTGGACTTGGTTTAATAAGACATTTGATTTGGTCAACAAGTCATTCGACTTGGTCAATAAGGAACTCAACTTGGTCAACAAAGCATTTTACATGTTCTACAAGGCATTACTTGGTGAACTTGGCATTCCACTTGGCCAAAAAGGAATTGTACTAGTACTTGGTTTATCAAGACATTTGATTTGGTCAACAAGACATTCGACTTGGTAAACAACGCATTGGACTTGGTCAACAAGACATTAGACTAGGTCAACAACGCATCTAAGATGTTCACCAAGGCATTCGATCTGTTCAACAAGGCATTACATGGGGAAGGAAATTGACTTGTGCTACAAGACATTCAACTTGTTCAACAAGGCATTACTCTATGAACAAGGCATTCGACTTGTTCAACAAGACATTTGACTTGGTCAAGAAGCCATTTGGCTAGTTAAATAAGGCATTCGACTTGGTCAACAAGGCATTTTACCTCTTCGACCATGCATTCGACTTGTTCAATAAAATATTCAACTTGGTCAAAAAGGCATATGACTTTTTCAACATGACATTTGACTCGGTCAACAAGGCATTCAACATATTCTACAAGGCATTACTTTGTCAACAAGGCAAAACTTGGTGAACAAGGCATTCGATTTTGTCAATAATGCATTTGACTTGTTCAACACGGCATTCAACTTCGTCAACATGGCATTCGACTTTTTCAACAAGGCATTGCTTGGTCAACAAGGCATTCTACTTCATGCACAAGGCATTCGATTTTGTCAACAAGGCATTGGACTTGTTCAACAATGCATTCAACCTTGTCAACACGGCATTCGACATGTTCTACAAGGCATTACTTGTTGAACAAGGCATTTGACTTAATAAATAGGGCATTCAAGTTGGTCCACAAGGCATCAACGTGTTCAATAGGGTCTTACTTTGTGAAAAAGGCATTCGACTTGGTCAACAACACATTCGACTTGCTCAACAAGGAATTCGAGTCGTTCGACAAGGCATTTGACTAGGTCATAAAGGCATTCGACTTTTTCAATAGGGCATTACTTGGTCTACAAGGCATTGGACTTGTTAACAAGGCATTCGACTTTTTGAACAAGGCATTCGACTTCGTCAACAAGGCATTACTTGTTAAACAACACTGTATACGAACTTTTCAACAAGACATACGATTTGATCAACAAGGCATATGGCTTGGTCGACAAGGCATTCGACTATTTTAACAAGGCATTCGACATGTTTAATAAGGCATTCAACTTGTTCAACAAGGCATAGATTTGTTAACAATGCAATCGGCTTGTTTAACAAGGCATTCGACTTGCTCAACAAGGCATTGGACTTGGTCAATTAGGCAATATTGTTTCAACAAGGTATTCGAATTGATCGACAATGCATTTGACTTCGTCTACGAGGGTTTACTTGGTCAACAAGGCATATGACTTGTTCAACACGACATTCGACTTGGTCAAAAACATGGCATTCGACTTGGTCATAAAGGCATTCGACTTGTTCACAAGGCATTTGACTTGGTCCAAAGGCATTCGACTTTTCAACAAGGCACTCCACTTGGCCAACAAGGTATTTGGCATGTTCTACAAGGCATTACTTTGCCAACAAGGCATTCAAATTTTTTAACAAGACATTTAACTTTGTCCACAAGGCATTCGACTTGGTCCACGAGGCATTCGACTTGGTCGACAAGGCATTCGACTTTGTGAACAAGGCATTCGACTTGTTCAAAAAGGCATTTAACTTAATCAGTAAGCCACTCTACTTGTTCATCAAAGCATTTGACTTTGTCAACAAGGCAATCGACTTCTTCAATAAGGTATTTGACCTAGTCAACAAGGCATTCGACTTTTTCAACAGGCATTACTTGGTCAACAAGACATTCAACTTGTTGAACAAGGCATTTGACTTGGTCAACAAGGCATTTAACTTGTTTAACAAGGCATTACGTGGTCAACACGGCATTGAACTTGTTCAGCGAGGCATTCGAAAGTTATTGGACTTGGTTTAACATGACATTTGATTTCGTCAACAATGCATTCGACTTGGTCAACAAGGAACTCAACTTGGTCAACTAGGCATTTTACATGTTCTACACGACATTACTTAGTCAACAAGGCATTCGACTTGGTCAAAAAGGAATTGGACTTCGTTTAACAAGACATTTCATTTGGTTAACAAGACATTCGACTTGGTCAATCAAGCATTGGACTTGGTTAACAAGACACTTGACTTGGTCAACAAGGCATTTAACTTGTTTACCAAGGAATTCAATCTGTTCAACAAGGTATTTGACTTGTGCTACAAGACATTCAACTTGTTCAACAAGGCATTATTCGGTGAAATGGCATTTAACTTGTTCAACATGGCATTCGACTTAGACAAAACGGCATTTGACTTGGTCAACAAGCCATATGTCTAGTTAAATAAGGCATTCGACTTGGAAAACAAGGCATTCGACTTGTTCGACATTGCATTGAACTTGTTCAACAATGCATTTAACATTGTCAACAAGGCATTCGATATGTTCTACAAGACATTACATGTTAACAAGGCATTCGACTTGGTTTACAAGGCATTCGACTTTTCAACAAGGCACTCCACTTTGCCAACAAGGCATTTGGCATGTTCTACAAGGCATTACTTTGTCAACAAGGCATTCAACTTTTTTAACAAGGCATTCAACTTGGTCCACAAGGCATTCGACTTGGTCGACAAGGGATTCGACTTGACATTTGATTTGGTAAACATGGCATTCGACATGGTCAACAAGCAACGCAACTTGGTCAACTAGGCATTTTATATGTTCTACAAGGCATTACTTAGTCAACAAGGCATTCGACTTAGTCAAAAAGGAATTGGACTTGGTTTAGCAAAACATTTAATTTGGTCAACAAGGCATTCGACTTGGTCAACAAGGCATTCGACTTAGTCAACAAGACACTTGACTTTGTCAACAAGGCATTTAACTTGTTCACCAAGGAATTCAATTTGTTCCACAAGACATTAATTGGTGAAAAGGCATTTGACTTGTGCTACAAGGCATTCAACTTGTTCAACAAGGCATTACTCGGTGAACAAGGCATTCAACTTGTTCAACAAGACATTCGACTTAGACAAAACTGCATTTTACTTGGTCACGAAGCCATATGTCTAGTTAAATAAGACATTCGACTTGGACAACAAGGCATTTACTTGTTCTACATTGCATTCGACTTGGTCAACAAGGCATTCGACTTTTTCAATAAGACATTTGACTTGATCAAAAAGGCATATGACTTCTTCAACATGGCATTTGACTTGGTCAACACGGCATTCGACCTGTTCTAAATGGCATTACTTTGTCAACAAGGCATTTCACTTGCTCAACAAGGCATTCCACTTGTTCAACAAGGCATTACTTGGTGAACATGGCATTCAAGTTGTTCAACAAGGCATTCGACATGGCTAGCAAGTCATTCGACTTTTTTGACATGGCGTCGGCTTGGCCAATAAGGCATTACTTTGTCAACAAAGCATTCGACTTGTTCAACAGGACTTTCGACTTGGTCAACAAGGCATATGACTTCTTCAGCAAGACATTCAACCATGTCAATAAGTCAATCGACCTGTTCTACAAGGCATTACTTTGTGAACTAGGCATTCAACTTGTTCAACAAGGCATTCGGCTTGTTCAACAACTCATTCGACTTATTCAACAAGTCATTCCACTTGTTCAACAAGGCATTACTTGGTGAACAAGGCATTGAACTTGTTCAACAAGGCTTTTGATTTTGTCAACATTGCATTCGACTTGTTCAACAAGGCATTCGACTTGGTCAACATGACATTCGACTTTTTTAACATGGCATTACTTGGTCATCAAGGCATTCTACTTCTTGCACAAGGCATTTGACTTTGTCAACATGGCATTGGACTTGTTCAACAATGCATTCAACCTTGTCAACAAGGCATTCGACCTGTTCTACAAGGCATTACTTGTTGAACAATGCATCGACTTATTAAACAAGGCATTCCAGTTGGTCTACGAGGCATTCGACGTGTTCAATAGGGCCTTACTTTGTGAAAAAGACATTCGACTTGGTCAACAACGCATTCGACTTGCTCAACAAGGAATTCGAGTTGTTCAACAAGACGTTTGACTTTGTTGTAAAGGCATTAGACTTTTTCAATAGGACATTACTTGGTCAACAAGGCATTCGACTTGTTCATGTAAATGTCTAATATATCAAATTAACAAAGATTAAAGAGATATTACCACGAGATAATAGGAAGAATTAGAGATTTTTGTGCGGTGTTGCGTGCTTGTTCTTGAGCCATTGTGTGGGACGCTCGTTTTCTCTTAATAGGATAATTTTCACACACAAGACACACCTAACTATGTCATCAATTTGCAATTCAACGTTGGTTATCTTGGTCTTGTATAAATGTTTTCCTGAGTCCTCGAAGAACACGTATCAGCGTATGCGTCGGCGGAAGCGTGCGAGTCCATGTTCTTCTTCAATTTTCTCCTCCTTTGTCTAGTCTTGTGATCTCTTCTTTGAAGAGATCTTGAAGCTCACCGTTTCTTGACCCTCTCTTCTCAGCCTCATATCATCCTTCAAGTCTTCTCTTTAAGCTTGTCTCGGAGATGCCGGATGAAATTTGAAGTTGCTTGCCGAATCTTCTGTTTTTGTGTTCGATCTCTCCCATCGATAGTTGCACAACTCCCCCTACATTTGTTCAATCTTGTGCTGAGATTGGGGGGTTTTCTTTAAATTTGGAGATGCGTACATGTGGCGGTAACTCCAGTTTTTGAAGGTCATCGATATTCGCTTGATTTGACGAGGCTTGATGATTTGGCGTCTTCGATCAATCTTGCACTTCTCGTGTGGTACGGCTCTCATCTTCTTTATTTACTACTTCTCCCCCTCATTATGATCGAATTGGGGAGATTATCATGGAAGTGAGTGAAAATGGGGGATGGTTTGGAAAGATGTTTGCGTCGTCGGGACAAGAACATGGAGATTGTGGGGACTCAGATTGGAAATAACCTGACGGAGCCACAAAGGGAGTCCGTCGTGTAAGAAATCGGGGTCACAAAGACTTCCCGTTAACATCGACCTAGGAGCTTTGCTCGTCGACGATGGCCTGAAACCGTTGTTTTTTTTATATTGCAACGGCATGACTTCATTCCGATCGTCGAAGCATGTCTACGAGTGACACGTCTACGGACGATATAACTTGAACTCAAAGATCGGGTGTTATAAAAGTATATGTGTCCTAGAAAATACTAAAAATATGGAAAGTGATGACACCTAGACTCTATCGTGCTCAAGAAAGTGTGTTAGTGGGGCTGACTACCACTTAATTCAATATCGCCCGCTTCCGAGTGAAGCGGTGATAGTAGACGTGGCTCCCGTGATTTCTTGAAACACATGTCTTTTGTGAGACAGACGAGTGGGTAAGGCTCAGATGTGCAGGCGCCCTTGGACCTAATGCGACGTCTTCTCCTCGGGAACTAATAAAATTAGCACATGTACCTATGGGGGTTGGTCCGAATGATTTGTGAGATAAGAGAATTATGTATCTTAAAAAATTTCTAAGTCATCGAAATCATCTATCGTGGTGTATTCGGATGATGTAGGATATGTGGTTATACGTTTAAGATCGACTCGGTGATGTTCCGAGGTTAGATTCAGTTGGGTTTGACTGAATCATGGGAACCTGAAATTTTGTGCATCTGGTTAGAACTTGATGAGTGCTACTTCATTTGTGTCAGCAATTCGGAGCAGGTCGGTTGAGGTGAGCACCGATGTAGTGTCAGTGAACAACATTCGACTTGTTCAGCGAGGCATTCAAATTAGTTAACAAGGAATTAGACTTTGTTTAACATGACATTTGATTTGGTCAACAAGACATTTGACTTGGTCAACAAGGAACTCAACTTGGTCAACAATGTATTATACATGTTCTACAAGACATTACTTGGTCCACAAGGCATTCGACTTGGTAAAAAAGGAATTTGGCTTGGTTTAACAAGACATTTGATTTGGTCAACGACATTCGATTTGGTCAACAAGGCATTGAACTTGGTCAACAAAACACTTCACTTGGTTAAGAACGCATTTAACTTGTTCACCACGGCATTCGATCTGTTCAACAATGCATTAGTTGGTGAAAAGGCATTAGACTTGTGCTACAAGGCATTCAACTTGTTCAACAAGACATTACTCTATGAACAAGGAATTTAACTTGTTCAACAAGGCATTTGACATAGACAAAACGACATTCGACTTTATCAAGAAGCCATTTGGCTAGTTAAATAAGGCATTCGACTATGTCAAGAAGGTATTCAACTTTTTCAACAAGGCATTCGACTTAGTCAACAAGGCATTTGACTTGTTCGACATGGCATTCGACTTGGTCAAAAAGGCATTCGACTTGTTCAATTAAACATTCAACTTCGTCAAAAGGGCATTTGACTTCTTCAACATGGCATTTGACTCGGTCAGCAAGGCATTCAGCCTGTTCTACAAGGCATTACTTTGTCAACAAGGCATTCGACTTGTTCAACAAGGCATTACTTGGTGAACAAGACATTCAACTTGTTCAACAAGGCATTCGACTTATTCAACAAGGCATTCGACTTCGTCAAATGGCATTCGACTTTTTCAACGAGGTATTAGTTGGTCAACGAGGCATTAATTGGTCAACAAGGCATTCTACTTCTTGAACAATGCATTCGACTAGGTAAAAAAGGCATTCGACTTGGGAAAAAAGGCATTCGACTTGTTCAACAAGGCATTACTTGTTAAACAACAACGTATCCGAACTTTTAAACAAGGCATTTGATTTGATAAACAACGTCAAAAGGGCATTCGACTTCTAAAACAAGGTATTCGACTTGTAAAACAAGGCATTCGACTTGTTTAACAAGGCATTCAACATGGTCAACAAGGCATTCATATTGGTCAACTACGCAATATTTGGTCAACAAGGCATTCGACTTGTTCGACAATGCATTCGAATTCTTCAACGAGCCATTACTTGGTCATTAAGGCATTGGACTTGTTCAACAAGGCATTCGATTTGGTCAACAAGGCATTGGATTTCTTCAACAAGGCATTTAACTTGTTCAACAAAGCATTCGACATGTTCTACAAGGCATTACTTGGTCAACAAGACATTCAACTTCTTCAACAAGGCATCTGACTTGGTTAACAAGACATTGAACTTGGTCAACAGGGCACTCTACTTGGTCAACAAGGCATTTGACATGTTCTACAAGGCATTACTTTGTCAATAAGGCATTTAACTTATTTAACAAGGCATTCGACTTGGTCGAAAAGACATTCGACTTTCTGAACAAGGCATTCGACTTATTCAAAAAAGCATTTGATTTAATCAGCAAGGCATTCGACTTGTTCATCAAAGCATTTTACTTTGTCAACAAGGCATTCGACTTGTTCAATAAGGCATTTGACCTAGTCAACAAGGCGTTCGACTTTTTCAACAAGGCATTACTTGGTCAACAAGACATTACTTGGTCCACGAGGCATTCAACTTGTTCAACAAGGCATTTGACTTCTTCAACAAGGCATTGAACTTGTTCAACAAGGCATTACTTGGTGAACAAGACATTCGACTTCTTCACCGAGGCATTCGAATTTATTAAAAATGAACTAGACTAGGTTTAACAAGACATTTGATTTGGTCAACAAGGCATTCGACTTGGTCAACAAGGCACTCAACTTGGCAACAAGCCATTTGACATGGTCTACAAGGCATTACATTGTAAACAAGACATTCGACTTATTCAACAAGACATTCAACTTGGTCCACAAGGCATTTCACTTGGTCAACAATGCACTCGACTTGGTCAACAAGGCATTCGACTTGGTCAACAAGGCATTTGACTTGTTGAAAATGGCATTCGACATAATCAACAAGGCATTCGACTTGTTCAGAAAAGCATTTGACTTTGTCAACAAGGCATTCGACTTGTTCGATAAGACATTTCACTTGGTTAACAAGGCATTCGACATTTTTAGCAAAGCATTATTTGGTTAACAAGTCATTCGACTTGTTCAACAAGGCATTATTCGACTTGGTCAACTAGGCATTGAACTTGTTCAACAAGGCATTCCACTTGTTCAAGAAGACATTACTTGGTGGACAAGACATTAGACTCGGTCAACAAGGAATTAGACTTTGCTTAACAAAACACTTCATTTGGTCAACAAGGTATTCGACTTGGTCAACAAGACATATGACATTGTCAACAACGCACTCGTCTTGGTCAACAAGGCATTCTTCTAGTTTCAACAAGGCATTCGACTTGTTCAACAAGGCATTACTTGGTGAAAAAGGCATTCGACTTGTTCAGCAAGGCATTCAACTTGTTTAACAAGACACTCGGATTGTTTAACAAGGCATTCGACTTGGTCATAAGGCATTATTTGGTCGACAGAGCATTCGACTTGTTTGACGTGGCATTCGACTTGGTCAAGAAGGCATTGGACTTCTAGAACAAGGCATTATACTTTTTCAACAAGGTATTCGACATGGTCAACAATGCATTCTACTTGGTCAATAAGGCATATGACTTCTTCAACAAGGCTTCGACTTGGTCAACAAGGCATTCGACCTATTGTAGAAGGCATTACTTGGTCAACAAGGCATTACTTGGTGGACAAGACATTCAACTTGGTCAACGTTGCATTCGAATTGTTTAACAAGCCATTCGACTTGGTCAACAAGGCATTCGACCTATTGTAGAAGGCGTTACTTGGTCAACAAAGCATTACTTGATCGACAAGACATTCAACTTGGTCAACGTTGCATTCGAATTGTTTAACAAGCCATTCGACTTGGTCAACAAGGCATTCGACTTTTTCAACAAGGCATTACTTGTTTAACGAGACATTCTACTTCTTCAATAGGCATTCGACTTTGTCAAGAAAACATTGGACTTCTTGAACAAGGCATTCAACCTTATCAACAAGGCATTTGACATGTTCTCAAAAGCATTACTTGGTGAACAAGACATTGGACTTATTCAATAATGCATTCAAGTTGGTCTACAAGGCATTCGACTTGCTCAACAATGCATTCGACTTGCTCAACAAGACATTCGACTCATTCAACAAGGCAATTGACTTGGTCATAAAGACATTCGACTTTTTCAACCAGGCAATTAGTTGGTCAACAAGGCATTCCACTTGTTTAATAAGACATACAACATGTTCAACAAGGCATTCGACTTGTTAACAAGGCATTCAACCTTTTTAACAAGGCAATCGACTTGGTCAACAAGGCATTACATGTTAAACAACGTATACGACCTTTTCCTCAAGACATTCGATTTGACCGGGCAAGGCATTCGACTTGTAAAACAGGGAATTCAACGTGTTTAACAAGGTATTCGACTTGTTCAACAAGGCATTCTTGGTGAACAAGATATTCTAATTGTTCAACAAGACATTCGACTTGGTGAACAATGCAATCGACTTGTTTAAAAAGGCATTGACTTTGTCGACAACGTATTCGACTTTTTGAACAATGCAATACTTGGTGAACTAGGCATTTGATTTTTTCAACAAGGCATTAGACTTGGTCACCAAGGCATTACTTGGTGAAATGGCATTTGAGTTTTTCAACAAGGCATTCGACTTTTTCGACAAGACCATCGACTTGTCCAAAACTAAGTTATTCCACAAGGCATTCGGCTTGTTCAACAATGCATTCTTCTTATTAAAAAATGCACTACTTCATTAAAAAATAATTCGACTTTTTGAACAAGGTCTTTGATTTGGTCAACAAGGCATTCGACTTGGTCAACAAAGCATTAGATTTAGTCTACAAGGCATTCGACTTGTTCAACAAGGCATTACTTGGTGAACAAGGCATTCAACTTAGTCAACAAGGAATTCGATTTCATGTAACAATGCATTCGATTTTGTCAACAAGGCACTCGACTTGGTCAAAAAGGCATTTAACTTGTTCAACAAAGTACTACTTGGTGAGCATGGTATTTGACTTGTTAAATAAGGCATTCGACTTGTTTAACAACGCATTCAACTTGGTCTAAAGGCATTTAACTTGGTCAACAAGGCATTACATAATATACAATGTATTCGACCTTTTCAAGAAGTCATTCGACTTGGTCGACAAGGCATTCGACTTGTTCCACAAGGCATTACTTGGTGAAAGAACCATTCGACTTGTTGAGCAAGGCATTCGACTTGTTGAGCAAGGCATTTGACTTGTACAACAAGACATTTTATTGACCAAGGAATTTGACTTATTCATTAAGGCATTCGACCTTGTCAACAAGGCATTCGACAAGTCCAAAAACTGACTTGCTCAACAAGCCATTACTTGGTGAACAAGGCATTCGACTTGTTGAACAAGACATTTGGCTTTTTCAACAAAGCATTTGATTTCGTCAAAAAGACATTAAATTTGTTAAACAAGACATTCAACTTGGTCAACAAGGCATTCGACCTATTCAACAAGGCATTACTTGGTCAACAAGGCATTCGACTTATTCGACAAGGCATTCAACTTGGTCCACAAGGCATTCGATTTGGTCAACATGGCATTACATGGTGAAAAAAGCATTTTACTTTTTCAACTTAGACATTCGCCTTTTTTAACAAGCCCTTCGACTTCTTCAACGAGGTATTCGACTTGTTCAACAAGGCACTTGACTTAATCAACAAGGTATTTGACTTGTCAACAAGGCATTCAACTTGGTCAACAAGGCATTACACTTTTTAACAAGGCATTGACTTTTTAACAACGCATTCAACTTGGTCAACAAGGCATTCAACTTGGTCAATAAAGCATTACATAATATACAATGTATTTGACCTTTTCAAGAAGTCATTCGACTTGGTCGACAAGGCATTCGACATGTTCCACAAGGCATTCGACTTGTTCCACAAGGCATTACTTCATGAACAAGTCATTCGACTTGTTGAGCAAGGCATTCGACTTGTACAACAAGGCATTTTATTGAACAAGGAATTTGACTTATTCATTAAGGCTTCCGATCTTGTCAACAAGGCATTCGACATGTCCAAAAACTGACTTGCTCAACAAGCCATTACTTGGTGAAAAAGGCATTCGACTTGTTGAACAAGGCATTTGGCTTGTTCAACAAAGCATTCGACTTCATCAAGAAGAAATTGAACTTGTTAAACAAGACATTCAACTTAGTCAACAAGGCATTCGACCTGTCTACAAGGCATTACTTAGTCAACAAGGCATTCGACTTATTCGACAATGCATTCAACTTGGTCCCAAAGGCATTTGATTTGGTCAACATGACATTACTTGGTGAAAAAGGCATTTTACTTTTTCAACTAGGCATTCGACTTGTTCAACAAGTCACTTGACTTAATGATCAAGGCATTTGACTTGTCAACAAGGCATTTAACTTGGTCAACAAGACATTACACTTTTTAACAAGGCAACACTTGATCAACAAGGCATTCGACTTGGTCAACATTGAACTTGTTCAACAAGGCATTCCACTTGTTCAACAAGGCATTTGACTTGCTAAACAAGGCATTGATTCGACTTGTCAACAAGGCAATACTTGTTCAAGAAGGTAATCAACTTGGTGAACAAGGCTTTCGATTTAATGAACAAAGCATTCGACCCGTTCTACAAGGCATTCGAGTTGGTCAACAAGGCATTCGACATGTTTAACAAAGGAATATTAGGTGAACAAGGCATTCAACTTGTTTAATAAGGAATTCGACTTGGTCAATGCGGTGTTACTAATTCAACTTATATAACAAGACATTCGACTTCGTCAAGAAGGCATTGAACTTGTTCAACTAGGCTTTCAACTTGGTCAAAAAAGGCATTCAACCTGTTGTATAAGATATTACATGGTGAACAAGGTATTCAACCTATTCAACAAGGCATTCAACTTTGTCCACAAGGCATTGGACATGGTCAACAAGGCATTATCAGGTGAAAAAAGACTTTTGACGTTTTCAACATGACATTCGACTTTTTCAAGAAGGAATTCAACTTGTTAAACACGACATTTTGACTTAATCAACAAGGCATTTGACATGTTCAATAAGGCATTTTGACTTAATCTACAAAGCATTCGAGTTGTTCATTAAGGCATTCGACTTTGTCAACAAGACATTCGACTTGTTTAACAAGGCATTCGACTTGGTCAACAAGGCATTGAACTTGTTCAAAAAGGCATTCCACTTGTTAAAGAAGACATTACTTGGTAGACAAGGCATTCGACTTGGTCAACAAGGCATTCTTCTAGTTCCACAAGGCATTCGACTTGTTCAACAAGGCATTACGTGGTGAAAAGGCATTCGACTAGTTCAACAAGACATTCAACTTGTTCAACATGGCATTACTTGGTGAAAAAGGCATTCGACTTGTTCAACAAGGCATTCGACTTGTTTAACAAGGCACTCGGATTGTTTAACAAGGCATTCGACTTGGTCATAAGGCATTATTTGATCAACAAAGCATTCAACTTGTTTGACATGGCATTCGACTTGTTGAACAAGGCATTGCACTTATTTAACAAGGCATTGGAATTTTTCAACAAGGCATTCGACTTGGTCAACAAGGCATATGGCTTCTTCAACAAGGCTTCGACTTGGTCAACAAGGAATCTTTCCTATTGTAGAAGGCATTACTTGATCAACAAGGCATTCGGCTTGTTCAACAAGACATTTGACTTGTTCAACAAGGCATTACTTGGTGAACAAGGCATTCAAATTGGTCAACGATGCATTCGACTTGTTCAACAAGGCATTCGACTTTTTAAACAAGGCATTCGACTTGTTCAGAAAAGCATTTGACTTTGTCAACAAGGCATGCGACTTGTTTGATAAGACATTTGACTTGGTTAACAATGCATTCGACATTTTCAGCAAATCATTATTTGGTCAACAAGTCATTTGACTTGTTCAACAAGGCATTCGACTTGGTCAACAAGGCATTGAACTTGTTCAACAAGACATTAGACTTGATCAACAAGGAATTAGACTTCGCTTAACAAGACATTTGATTTAGTCAACAAGGTATTCGACTTGGTCAACAAGCCATATGACATTGTCAACAACGCACTCGTCTTGGTCAACAAGGCATTCTTCTAGTTTCAACAAGGCATTCGACTTGTTCAACAAGGCATTCAACTTGTTTAACAAGGCACTCGGCTTGTTTAACAAGGCATTCGACTTGGTCATAAGGCATTATTTGGTCGACAAAGCATTCGACTTGTTTGACATGGCATTCGACTTGGTCAAGAAGGCATTGGACTTCTAGAACAAGGCATTATACCTTTTCAACAAGGTATTCGACATGGTCAACAATGCATTCTACTTGTTTAACAAGGCATTCGACTTGGTCAGTAAGGCATATGACTTCTTCAACAAGGCTTCGACTTGGTCAACAAGGCATTGGACCTATTTTAGAAGGCATTACTTGGTCAACAAGGCATTACTTGGTGGACAAGACATTCAACTTGGTCAACGTTGCATTCGAATTGTTTAACAAGGCATTCGACTTGGTCAACAAGGCATTCGACTTTTTCAACAAGGCATTACTTGTTAAACGAGACATTCTACTTCTTCAATAGGCATTCGACTTTGTCAAGAAAACATTCGACTTCTTGAACAAGGCATTCAACCTTATCATCAAGGCATTTGAGATGGTCTCAAGAGCATTAGTTGGTGAACAAGACACGACTTATTCAACAATGCATTCAAGTTGGTCTACAAGGCATTCGACTTGCTCAACAATGCATTCGACTTGCTCCACAAGACATTCGAGTCATTCAACAAGGCAATTGACTTGGTCATAAAGAAACTAGGCTTTCAACATGGTCAAAAAAGGCATTCGACCTGTTGTACAAGATATTACATGGTGAACAAGGTATTCAACCTATTCAACAAGGCATTCAACTTTGTCCACAAGGCACTGGACATGGTCAACAAGGCATTATCAGGTGAAAAAAGGCTTTTGACGTTTTCAACATGACATTTGTTTTTTCAAGAAGGCATTCAACTTGTTAAACACGGAATTTTGACTTAATCAACAAGGCATTTGACATGTTCAATAACACATGTTGACTTAATCTACAAAGCATTCGAGTTGTTCATTAAGGCATTCGACTTTGTCAACAAGACATTCGACTTGTTCAACAAGGAATTGAACTTGTTCAAAAAGGCATTCCACTTGTTAAAGAAGACATTACTTGGTAGACAAGGCATTCGACTTGGTCAACAAGGCATTCTTCTAGTTCCACAAGGCATTCGACTTGTTTAACAAGGCATTACTTGGTGAAAAGGCATTCGACTTGTTCAACAAGACATTCAACTTGTTCAACATGGCATTACTTGGTGAAAAGGGCATTCGACTTGTTCAACAAGGCATTCGACTTGTTTAACAAGGCACTCGGATTATTTAACAAGGCATTCGACTTGGTCATAAGGCATTATTTGGTCAACAAAGCATTCGACTTGTTTGACATGACATTCGACTTGTTGAACAAGGTATTGTACTTATTTAGCAAGGCATTCGAATTTTTCAACAAGGCATTCGACTTGGTCAACAATGCATTCGACTTGGTGAACAAGGCATATGACTTCTTTAACAAGGATTGGACTTGGCCAACAAGCATCTGACCTATTGTATAAGGCATTACTTTGTCAACAAGGCATTCGGCTTGTTCAACAAGACATTTGACTTGTTAAACAAGGCATTACTTGGTGAACAAGGCATTCAAATTGGTCAACGATGCATTCGACTTGTTCAACAAGGCATTCGACTTTATCAAGAAAACATTGAACTTGTTGAACAAGGCATTCAACCTTATCAACAATGCGTTTGACCTGTTCTCAAGAGCATTACTTGGTGAACAAGACATTCGACTTATTCAACAATGCATTCAAGTTGGTCCACAAGGCATTCGACTTTCTCAACAACGCATTCAACTTGCTGAACAAGGCATTTGAATCATTCAACAAGGCATTTTACTTGGTCATAAAGACATTCGACTTTTTCAACCAGACAATTAGTTGGTCAACAAGGCATTCCACTTATTTAATAAGATATACGACTTGTTCAACAAGGCATTCGACTTGTTAACAAGCATTCGACTTTTTTAACAAGGCAATCGACTTGGTCAACAAGGCATTCGAGTTGTTCAACAAGGCATTCGACTTGTTTAAGAAGGCATTGACTTTGTCAACAAGGCATTTGACGTTTTTAACAATGCATTACATGGTGAACTAGGCATTTGACTTCTTCAACAAGGCATTTGACTTAGTCAACAACGCATTAGACTTGGTCACCAAGGCATTACTTGGTGAAATGACATTTGACATTTTCAACAAGGCATTCGACTTTTTCGACAAGACAATCGACTTGTCCAAAGCGAACTTCTTCAACAAGGCATTCAGCTTGTTCAAAAATGCATTCTTCTTATTCAAAAAGGCATTACTTGGTTAAAAAAGAATTCAACTTTGTGAACAAGGTCTTCGATTTGGTCAACAAGGCATTCGACTTGGTCAATAAAGCATCAGATTTAGTCTACAAGGCATTCGACTTCTTCAATAAGGCATTACTTGGTGAACAAAGCATTCGACTTAGTCAACAAGGAATTCGATTTCATGTAACAAGGTATTCGATTTCATGTAACAATGCATTCGATTTGGTCAACAAGGCATTCGACTTGGTCAAAAAGGCATTCAACTTGTTCAACAAAGCACTACTTGGTAAGCAAGGTATTTGACTTGTTCAACAAGGCATTCGACTTGTTTAACAACGCATTCAACTTGGTCAATAAGGCATTCGACTTGTTCAACAAGGCATTACCTAATATACAATGTATTCGACCTTTTCAAGAAGTCATTCGACTTGGTCGACAAGGCATTCGACTTGTTCCACAAGGCATTACTTGGTGAACAAGCGATTGGACTTGTTCAGCATGATAATAGACTTGTACAACAAAGCATTTTATTGAACAAGGAATTCGACTTATTCATTAAGGCATTCGACCTTGTCAACAAGGCATTCGACTTGTTCAAAAATCCATTGACTTGCTCAACAAGCCATTACTTGGTGAACAATGCATTCGACTTGTTTAACAAGGTATTCAGCTGTTTCAACAAAGCATTCGACTTGGTCCAGAAGACATTGACTTGTTAAACAAGACATTCAACTTGGTAAACACGGCATTCGACATGTTTTACAAGGCATTACTTGGTCAACAACACATTCGACGTATTCGACAAGGCATTCGATTTTGTCAACATGACATTACTTGGTGAAAAGGGCATTTGACTTTTTCAACTAGGCATTCGACTTGTTCACCAAGGCACTTGACTTAATCAACAAGGTATTTGATTTGTTCATCAAGGCATCAACTTGGTCAACAACGTATTATACTTTTCAACAAGGCAACACTTGGTAAACAAGGCATTTAATTTGTTGGACAAGGCATTCGACTTGGTCAACATTGAACTTGTTCAACAAGGCATTCCACTTGGTCAACAAGGCATTCCACTTGTTCAACAAGGCATTCCACTTGTTCACCAAGGCATTTTACTTGCTAAACTAAGCATTCATTCGACTTGTCAACAAGGCATTACTTGGTGAAGAAGGAAATCGACTTGGTGAACAAGGCCTTCCATTTGATCAACAAGGCATTCGAGTTGGTCAACAAAACATTCGACATATTCAACAAGGGAATATTAGGTGAACAAGGCATTCGACTTGTTCAATAACACATTCGACTTGGTCAATGCGGTATTACTGTTGGGAAAGGTACCCGGTTTGTACCTGAGACGCAACGCCCCGGGATACGGTGCGGAATAAAATTTTTTCCGGGTTCCTTCGCAGCTCGGATCGAAAACTCTAATCACGTTGACACGTAATAGGGCGGGTCATACTCGTGAGAGATTACCTTTGAAGCGAGTGGCAGCTCCTCGTCGATTTCGTCGTCGGCCGCGGTCGTGTTGGGTATCGTCTAGATCGTCACGCCGACCTCGCAGTGTACCACGGTTTCGATTCTCCGAAGATGGCTAGAGAGAATTGATCCGTCGCTCAG
Source organism: Linderniella brevidens (assembly GCA_004919715.1). Taxonomy (NCBI): domain Eukaryota; kingdom Viridiplantae; phylum Streptophyta; class Magnoliopsida; order Lamiales; family Linderniaceae; genus Linderniella; species Linderniella brevidens. The sequence goes on from SWDC01000148.1 coordinate 14,687,490, forward strand.
GAGAGTGGTTTGCGTTAGTGTGTTCGTGTTTTGATTCTCGGGTCGAGAAATTTTGCGTCGATTCTCTTCCCGTGTTTCACTTTTTTTTTTACGAGGGTCTCACCCTTATTTATAGTAGGGGAGGACGAAATTTTCAGCCCTAAACAAGGCTAAAATCTAGAAATATTTGTTCCTAAATATGAGAGATATTTCTCCTAATTGAATTCCAAATTCTATTAAAGGAACATACTATAAATAGAAAAGTAACTAAGATATTAAAATATCTTCAAATATGGTAAATAAATTTCGAAATTTATATAAAATATAAATTCGAATTTTAGTTTTAATAAATAATATTACAAATATTTTTATTACCATATTTGTAAATTACGAAAATACCCTTTAAGGCATTTTTCGAATTTCTCGGCTTAGGGTTGAATTCCAATTCTTCCCTCAAGTCTTTCTAAGCACTTAGCCAAGCCTAAGTCTTAAAGTTAGTTTCATATGAAGTCCGACTTCGGTCCACTTAATGACCCCGAGGCCCAATAAGGCGTGGCATAACGACCCGAGGCCCGTTAAGGCCCAAAACACAATCTCTCCTTCTCGGTACACATTGATGATCCTTTTTAAGCCCGACTCTCTAGGTTCGACTCAATCGGCAAGGGAGGAATCCAAGAGTCCGGTAGGTGCCTAGCCAATCCCGCAGTACCGGACAGATCCCGACTTGTGCATGAATTTCGAACTAGTCTCATTCTAGAACCTAACTATAGATTATAGTACTACGTACAAACCCTTCAGCTGTGTCCCGATCGAGTGAGAGCCATGGTATTTGTCAAACTCACTAAACTCGATACTATGATAAAATGACACGAGGCAAATTACCAAACTACCCTCCATGTCTAACATGAGTTAGTTTAATACCTTGGCCAAGGATTTAGTAATTTCCCGTCGTCATTTTCATAGGACACTTGTCTCGATTACTTGCGAGACTGTGAATCCGTACTCGGCGGTCTAAGCCCGGCAATCACAAATATCCATCAAGACCGCATCTGTCCCGCTGACCCATGCAATAGCAAATCGGATCTAGCGAAACCAGTGATAGTCAAGACTTCAAAGTCAACTCCGTCAAAGCCCCTTTCGGTCTAAGGTTCAAGCAGACTACTATAGTTTTGTCGTCGATCATTGACACTCCTTGAGTAATAAGCCATGTTTGATCGTACGACCTGCGAGTCAGTGTCCATGAAACGATTCAATCCCTTGATTCGACTCGTATCACAAGTCATGACTTCCGCTTCCAAGCGGTATATCGGCACACGGTAAGTCATCGACAAATAAGCCATGATTGGTTTTCCAGCACCCAACTGAAACCTAAGGCTTATGAACATTTTATGTTCGAGGTTAAGAGTCCACTGGTGCCTTCCTCTCTCGTACCCATCGAGAACAGTGACTCAACTCGACACATTTGGATTTATTCATTTATTGCTTTACCCGATGCTAAGTAAAGAACTCATATAACCAATAAACGAATAATGCCTTTATTAATACGCAAAACAATGTTTGATTACATTGACAATCGAATGATAAATAAGCTAATGCCCTATACATATCCAATTCTCGTATAGTATTCGAGGGCATATCGTCCACCAAGTCATCTTCTCCCGGGGAGTCGTCAACCGTCGAACAGCTTCGTGTATTCTAAACTAAGCCTAATCTAATAAAGACTTTGAAGTACAACACGGGGGGATCATCAGTCCCTAACAACCCGTAAAAGACAAATACAACCCGGGGGGACGAGGCCCTTAACAAATAACCCGGAAAACCAAATAGAAATCCTAAACCCGTAAGTGTGCCTTAAATCATAATCATAACGAGCACGTTGACTATTTCATGAATTCTAATCGAAACCGACAATTTGGGCCTTAAATGGGCCAGGCCCGATAAAAAGGCCTGTTAGGGTTTGGGCGAAAAACCCTAGGCGGCCGTCATGTCCCGGAGGCTGCAGTTTCGTGCGGGTACGCGGCTGTCCGTGCGCCGCTGGAGCTGCCGTCAGAGGTGGCACCACCATCGGACAGTGGTTTGCCGCTGCCCGAGGCAGCGGCGCGGTGGTTCGGGTCTTCGTTGCCCGAACCCGCGGCAGCTGATACGCCGTCGCACGGCGCGGTTGCGCGTGCAGCTGTGCGGCTGTCTGCGTGTCGTAGCGTCTCGGTGGCGGTGCCTTCGACTCCGTCGAGCGGTATGGTGGTCGTGGGTTGGCAAGCGACGCATCGAGCAGCCCCACGCACCTAGTGCGTTGGCTTTTCGATTATCTCCCACGAGCCTCTTTTCGATTTAATCATGTTATGATAGTCCCAAATCGAATTTTAGTTTTAATAAATAATATTCCAAATATTTTTATTACCATATTTGTAAATTTCGTCCTCCCTTACTATAAATAAGGGTGAGACCCTCGACACGGAAAAAAGTCACGGGTATGACCCGCCCTATTACGTGTCAACGTCATTAGAGTGGGGCTGCTCGATGCGTCGCTTGCCAACCCACGACCACAATACCGCTCGACGGGGTCGAAGGCACCACCGTCGAGATGCTGCGACACGCAGACAGCCGCACAGCCGCACGCGCAACCGCGCCGTGCGACGGTGTATCCACTGCCGCGGGTTCGGGCAACGAAGACCCAAACCACCGCGCCGCTGCCTCGGGCAGCGGCACACCGCTGTCCGATGGTGGTGCCACCTCTGACGGCAGCGCCAGCGGCGCGCGGACAGCCGCACAACCGCGCGGACAGCCGCGTACCCGCACGAAACTGCAGCCTCCAGGACACGACGGCCGCCTAGGGTTTTTCGCCCAAAAACCCTAACGGGCCTTTTTATCGGGCCTGGCCCATTTAAGGCCCAAATTATCGGTTTCGGTTAGAATTCATGAAATTATCAACGTGCTCGTTATGATTATGATTTAAGGCACACTTACGGGTTTAGGATTTCTATTTTGTTTTCCGGGTTATTTGTTAAGGGCCTCGTCCCCCCGGGTTGTATTTGTCTTTTACGGGTTGTTTGGGACTGATGATCTCCCCGTGTTGTACTTCAAAGTCTCTATTAGATTAGGCTTAGTTTAGAATACACGAAGCTGTTCGACGGTTGACGACTCCCCGGGAGAAGATGACTTGGTGGACGGTCGACGACTTGGAGGCCGTTCGAATGATGAAGGGCGATTGTCGACTTCAAAGCCCATACGAAGAACCGATGATTTTTTGAAGCCACATATACATAATTCACGTAATAGGGCTAGAATATAAATAACCCGTTCGTGTTGCCTTGTAGTGTATTTTCCTGGGGTTTATTTACTACTTACGTGCGTGTCGATTTGTGAAATGATATGCATGCTTTATGTGCTCTTATGTGAAAAAGGTTTTTTCTCCCGTTTGATAAATACTAAGTGAGAAAAGGAATTGGGTTCCTGTCTTCTATCATGCTTGAGATGTCTGGTGTTAGGGAGTTTGTACGGTTTGTTCCGAGTAAGTTGGCGCCATACATCAAGCCCTAACATTAACGTTTCGGGTTCGTTTGACGACGCTCACCATAGCATATTCCGCCCCACGAAGCGTAAGGCAGCAAGGCGGAATTCAAATGTGCGGTTAGAGCATAAGTTGATTAGGTTGCACTTAGACAGTTATACCCAAAATGTAGGGTTAGCCGTGAGGGTCAATGACTGAGACAAAGATAGTTGAAATACTCAAAGGATGGGTTCGAGTGAAACTCGACTTCGATCGATTAGGCAGGCCAAATATTGCGTTAAAGGCTGAGGCATGTCTAATCGAGTCGGGGACCTCAACTCCACTATGAAACTACTCAACGAAGTTTCCGAAATTTTTAAATCGGGAGAATAGAATTTTCGAGAAAATTAGTGGGAGTCAAGCGAAACGAAAAGTCCGTGTTTGCGCTTGATGAATGATAGAATAAACCTAACTATGTGATCTTTATCTTCTGCAGAGTTATTTTCTTTCTAGTTACTATGACGAATCTTTTAAACATGCTGCTTGAAAAGAACCGTTTGGTAGGACCAAACTACGTGGACTGGCTCCGTAACCTCAGGATAGTTCTAGGTATGGAGTCTTTGACTTATGTCCTCGATTCCCCTACACTGCAAGTCCCAGGGACTGATGCGAGTGACGACGACCGGGTTGCGTATGTCAAGTGGCAAATAGACGAGCCAAAGGTCAAGGGCTATATACTCCTATCCATGAGCAATGAGTTGCAGCGAAGCCACTCGGAAATGGAAATGGGCACCATTTTGCTTCATTTGAAGGAGCTCTTTGGTGAACACTCCAAGAGTGCTCGCTACTCTTTGACAGAGCAACTGTTTCATTGCAAAATGGATGAGGGCAGCGACGTTAGAGAACATGTGCTGAAAATGATCGGTTTGATCGAGAGACTCGATGCACTCGGCTTTCTCATGGACAATGAGCTCCAAAACGATCTCGTGCTCCAGTCACTGCAGGCTTCCTTTAATCCCTTCATTGTGAATTATAATCCGAATAGGGTCGAGATGACATTAACTGAGTTGATGAACTAGTTGTCAACAGCCCAAACTCAGATGAAAAAGATAAAGGGAAAGGAAGTGGCTATTGTTGCGACTTATAAGACTCGGAAGTCGATTAGAAAGAAAAAGTCGGACAAGCCCATTAAGCCCAAGGGAGGAGTTTCAAAAGGCAAGGCCAAGAAAAACGTGTCTAAAGGCGCCAAGCCCACGGACAAATGCCTTCACTGCAATGAGCTCGGCCATTGGAAGCGCGATTGCCCGAAGCTAGCCGCCTCAGGTAAAGAACTTTATGTTTTAGAAACTAATTGTTCTATGACTGTGTACTCCACTTCATGGATCCTAGACTCAGGAGCTAGCGCTCACATTTGTGTTTCAAACCAGGGTCTGGAACGAAGTATGAGGTTGGCGGATCGAGAGGTCATGATCAACGTAGGAAGCGGACATAGTGTGCCGGCGACCCACATTGGTTCAAGAACTCTTGTTTTATCTAGTAGACATAAGTTATTTCTTTCTGATTGTTTAGTATTGCCCAGAGGGCTTAAGAATATTATTTCTATTCCCGTTTTGAGCGGAAACGGATATGAGTTCCGCTTTAGTAATAATATTTGCGATATTTATTTTGGAAATAAATGCGTCGGAAGTGCAACATTACTTAACGGATTATATTATCTAAATGTCAAAGATAAAACTGAATCTGTGAACACAATTACCAACAAACAAAAATTACAGACCAATATGAGACAATTGTGGCATCTTCGACTTGGTCATGCGGGAGATCAAAAGATTCGTGAGTTGGAGAAAAATGGCATGATTAAGCCGTTGGGTTCGGACCCTTATCCGACTTGCGAATCGTGTATCCTTGGAAAGATGACTAAGTCTCCCTTTACCGGGACTTTCCAAAAAGCCACAGAATTTCTCACTTTGATTCATACAGACGTTTGTGGGCCATTCGGTGAAGCGGCTCGAGGTAATTTCCACTACTTTATTACCTTCACCGACGATCATTCAAGATTTGGGAAGGTATATCTTATGAGATACAAGTCTGAAGCCCTTGATAAGTTCAAGGAATATAAGGCTTTAGTAGAAAAACAAACTGGGAATCATATAAAGGTCATTCCATCTGATCGAGGTGCCGAGTACATGAGTCTCGAGTTTGACGAGTTCTTGAAAGAGAACGGGATCATTTCACAGATGACACCGCCGGGAACACCACAATTAAATGGTCTGTCCGAACGCAGAAATCGAACGCTGTTGGACAAGGTTCGATCAATGCTAAGTTACACAGACCTACCACTGTCGCTGTGGGGTCAAGCGTTATTAACCGCAACGCACGTTTTAAACCAAATCCCTTCTAGTTCTGTCGACCAAATTGTTGGGAAAGGTACCCGATTTGTACCCGAGACACAACGCCCCGGGATACAGTGCGGAATAAAAATTTTTCCGGGTTCCTTCGCAGCTCGGATCGAAAACTCTAATGACGTTGACACGTAATAGGGCGGGTCATACCCGTGACTTTTTTCCGTGTCGAGGGCCTTAGGTTTCAGTTGGGTGCTAGAAAACCAATCATGGCTTATTTGTCCATGACTTACCGTGTGCCTCGTGTTAGACATGGAGCGTAGTTTGGTAATTTGCCTCGTGTCATTTTATCATAGTATCGAGTTTATGAGTTTGACAAATACCATGGCTCTCACACGATCGGGACACAGCGGAAGGGTTTGTACGTAATACTATAATATATAGTTAGGTTCTGGAATGAGACTAGTTCGAAATTCGTGCTCAAGTCGGGATCTGTCCGGTACTGCGGGATTGGCTAGGCACCTACCGGACTCTTGGATTCCTCCCTTGCCGATTGAGTCGAACCTAGAGAGTCGGGCTTAAAAAGGATCATCAATGTGTACCAAGAAGGAGAGATTGTGTTTTGGGCCTTAACGGGCCTCGGGTCGTTATGCCACGCCTTATTGGGCCTCGGGGTCATTAAGTGGACCGAAGTCGGACTTCATATGAAACTAACTTTAAGACTTAGGCTTGGCTAAGTGCTTAGAAAGACTTGAGGGAAGAATTGGAATTCAACCCTAAGCCGAGAAATTCGAAAAATGCCTTAAAGGGTATTTTCGTAATTTACAAATATGGTAATAAAAATATTTGGAATATTATTTATTAAAACTAAAATTCGAATTTATATTTTATATAAATTTCGAAATTTATTTACCATATTTGAAGATATTTTAATATCTTAGTTACTTTTCTATTTATAGTATGTTCCTTTAATAGAATTTTGAATTCAATTAGGAGAGATATTTTGGCAAGAATATCTCTCATATTTAGGAACAAATATTTCGAGATTTTAGCCTTGTTTAGGGCTGAAAATTTCGTCCTCCCCTACTATAAATAAGGGTGAGACCCTCGTAAAAAAAAAAAGAAGGGATACACGGGAAGAGAATCGACGCGAAATTTCTCGACCCGAGAATCAAAACACGAACACACAAACGCAAACCACTCTCCCGAGCAACGGATACCCAACACGACCGCGGCCGACGATCTAGACGTGACGATATTCGGAGAATCGAAACTGTGGTACACTGCGAGGTCGGCGTGACGATCTAGACGATACCCAACACGACCGCGGCCGACGACGCAATCGACGAGGAGCTGCCACTCGCTTCAAAGGTAATCTCTCACGGGTATGACCCGCCCTATTACGTGTCAACGTGATTAGAGTTTTCGATCCGAGCTACGAAGTAACCCGGAAAAAATTTTATTCTGCACCGTATCCCGGGGCGTTGCGTCTCGGGTACAAACCGGGTACCTTTCCCAACACTACTCCCCCTCATGATGATCGAGTAGGGAGATCGTCATGGCGATGTATCAAAATGGGGCATCGTCGTTTGGCAAGAAGATTGTATCGTCGTGACGAGGACATGGAGTTTGTAGACTTCGTAGGAAATCAAATTCGTTAATAACCCGACGGAGCCACGAAGGTGTTCCGTCGATATAAAACTGGGGCCACATAGGCTTCCCGTTGACATCGTTCTAGGAGCGTTGCTAGTAGAAGATGGCCTAATATCGTTGTTGCTGTGATGTTGCAATGGCAGGGACTTCCTTTCGTTCATCAAAGCATGTATGAGAATGGCATGTCTACGAAAGTTCTAACTTGATCACAAAGACCAAGTATATAAAAAGTGTATGTGTCCTATAAAATTATAAAAATTTAGGAAGTGAGGACACACTAGACACGATGTGATCAATTAAAGCGTGGTACGGGGCGGATTACCACTTAGATCAATATCTCCCACTTCCGAGTGTAGTGGTGATAGTAGACGTGGCTCCCCGTGAGAAAAAAACATCGGTCTTTTTAGGAGACGATGAGTGGGTAAGGCTCGGATGTGCATGCGCCGTTGGACCTAATGCGGCGTCTTCTACCCGGGAGCTAATAAAATTAGCACCTGTACCTATGGGGGTTAGCCCGAAATATTTGTGAGATAAGGGATTTATGTACCTTCAAAAATTTCCAAGTCATCATCGAAGTCGTCTTGCTTGTTGTTCAGATGATGTAGGATAGGTGGTTGGTTGTATCGTCACAAATGCTCGAACGCGTTCCGGGATAGGATCAAGTCGGTTTAGACTGAACCATAGGAACTAGAATCCATGCTTCCGGGATACGTGATAAGTGCTGCTTTATTTGAATCAGGAAGCCGGAGCAAGTCGTTGAAAATGACCATTTGGATCGTCTTGAAGATTATCACCTTTGCCATTTAGAAATATTTGTCCGTTGTTAGCTCGAGATTCTTCCTTGAAGTCCGTCAAAAGTTGTCGGAGGAAATATTCATAAAGCTTAATGATGATGAGAGGAGATTTATTTTTATTATTTATTTTCTCTCTCTTTTTTTTATGAAGTATATATGTATATTTATAAGAAATATATAATAGTATATTATATTATATATATATGTGGTGTGCGGGTCAGAGTTTGTCGAGGCGGAGTCGAGAAGTAGAGATATCAAGAAAAAAAATTTCGGATGAGGTGTATCGAAAAAAATTTCGAATGAGGAGTATCGAAAAAAATTTCGAGTGAAGTGTATCGAAAAATATTTTCGAATGAGGTGTATCGAAAAATATTTCGAGTGAAGTGTATCGAAAAATATTTTCGAATGAGGTGTATCGAAAAATATTTCGAGTGAAGTGTGTCGAAAAATATTTTCGAATGAGGTGTATCGAAAAATATTTTCGAATAAGGAGTATCGAACAAATTTTCGAGTGAAGTGTATCGAAAAATATTTTCGAATGAGGTGTATCGAGAAACGCGTTCTCGATAACTCTAAACGCTTTCTCTATCCCGATCTTCAAACGTGATATTCGACCGAAGGTAACTTTCGAGAATTCTTATTCGAATATCTAGAATTCATGCTTAGATCAATCGTTAGTTGATTAATTAGGACCTAACAATTCCACATCTCGACCATTGGAATTACTACACATGGATATCTTTGGACCGATACGAATGCGAAGTATCAACGGCCGCAAGTATGTATTAGTAATTGTCTTCGACTATTCTCGCTACACTTGGAAAAGATTTCTACGAACTAAAGATGAAAATGGAGACTTGATAATAAATTTTGTGAATACAACTCAGAATCTTCAGCAAAGAAAATCCAAGTAATCAGAATTGATAACAGGACTGAGTTCAAGAATCATCATCTAAGTACTTTCTATCAGTCACTTGGAATAGTTCAACAATTTTCAGCCGCTAAAACGCCTCAACAAAATGGCGTTGTAGAACGAAAGAACCGGACTTTTGTTGAAGCTGCACATACTATACGTATACATTCCGGTCTCCCTCACTTTTTATGGGCTGAAGCAGTGAGTACAGTTTGCTTTACGCAATATCGGACGATTATTCACAAACGCTTTGAAAAGACGTCGTACGAGATAATAAATCAAATGATTCATCTCTTTCTTCAAAGTCTTCGGATGAAAAAGCTTTGTGGCGAACGATCGATTACGTCGAAGCAATTTTGACCCTAAAGCATTTGAAGCCGTCTTTGTTGGATATTCTTCAAATTCTAAAGCGTACCGCGTTGATATCAAGTCTTCTCGTACAATAATGGACAGTTACAACGTCACTTTTCACTAAGTGACCAATTTGGCTTCTGAACAAGATAGTTCAGAACTCTGGCTTATAGGCGTGTTGGCACAAAGTCAACAAATTCCGACAACATCTCCCTCACCGTCAGTAGAAGCTCTTCCTGCTGATTTGGACGACTGGACTCTCTTTTTGAACATTTCTATCGGAACGAGTATCAAATGACTGCTTCATCGCAATCTATACCAAGCAGCATACCTTCCCCTTCTACGGTAGAAATTCCAAATAAGATTCCCGACCCTCAAACTCCAACCGATGTTGTAGATTCTCAAGATTCTGAATCACCAACTAGTGTTGCAGCTCCTACTAATGCAGATGCGGAAATTCTAACAAGTTAAACTTCAGAACTAAATTTCCCTCATACGGAAAATCAACCTATCACTTCAGAATGTCTCGAACTACTTATCAACGACGGATTTACTTCAGTTCTACCTCATGAACGCAAGTGGACACGAGCTCATCATGTCGATCAAATAATTGGTGATCCTTCAAGTGGAGTATGCACTAGGACATCTACACATAGCGGACTTTTTACTTGTTTTAGCCAAAATGAACCTATCAAGGTAGTTGAAGCTCTTAAAGACACGGATTGGGTGATCGCAATGCAAGATGAACTCAACTAATTCGAGCGTCTACAAGTTTGGACACTAGTTCCTAGACCGCATGGCAAGAGAATTATAGGAACAAAATGGGTCTTCAAAAATAAAAAGAACGAGAATGGTGAAATTAGCAGGAACAAAGCATGACTCGTAGTCAAAGGGTACAACCAACAGGAAGGTATTGACTACGACGAGACATATGCTCATGTTGCTCGAATATAAGCTATTCGACTCTTTTTGGTGTACACGGCTCATAAAGACTTCAAGGTCTATCAAATGGACGTAAAAACCGTCTCTCTCAACGGCATGTTAAAAGAGGAAGTCTACGTCGCTCATCCCGAAGGGTTCGTGCACGAAAATCATCCTGATTATTTTATCGATTGGATAAAGCTCTCTACGGACTAAAACAAGCCCATCGAGCTTGGTATGATGTTCTGAGCAAATTTCTAGTAAAGTCCAACTTTATAAGAGGAACAATCGTACGACACTGTTCATCAAAAAGCAAGGAAACGACTTGATGATCGTCCAAGTTTACGTCGACGACATTATTTTCGGCTCGACAAATGAACGACTCTGTCAGAAATTTGGTGATCTTATGAAAATAAAATTCGAGATGAGCTTAATGGGCGAACTCTAATTCTTTCTAGAACTTCAAGTCCAATAGCTCGACGATGGAATCTTCATCAGTCAAACCAAGTATATACGAGACATTATGAAGAGATTTAATCAAGACAAGAGCTCACCTATGAATACTCTCATGTCAACAAGCTGTAAATTGGATGATGATCCTTCTGGCAAGGCAGTCAACATCACTACTGATCGGAGTATCATTTGCTCTCTCCTCTACTTAACGTCAAGTCGACTGTACATCATGTTCCCCACTTGCCTCTGCGCTCGGTTTCAAGTTGACCCAAAAGAGTCCCACATTCACGCGGTCAAGCGAATTCTACGCTATCTGAAAGGAACTCCCACCCTGGGGTTATGGTATCCAAAAGACACTGATTTTAGATTAATTGGCTATACTGACGTTGATTATGCAGGTTGTCGAATAGACAGGAAAAGCAATTTTTGCGGAGCACAATTTTTGGGCGATAAGTTGGTCTGCTGGTCCTCAAATAAGCGAAATTGCGTATCGACTTCGACGACCGGGACGAGGTACGCTGCGGCTGCCTGTTGCTGCTCACAAGTTCTGTGGATGCGGACGCAACTACGCGACTACGAGTTGAAATTTCATAACTGTGAACCTTCAAGAGGAGCACCGTCTCGGCCCGAGAAATACAAAAGAAGATCCCATCTCTCAAGCCTTGTAAAGAAAAAGAGATTCTGTTAGGTCCTCATATATCAACTACCGATCGATTTAAGCACGAATTCTAGATATTCGAATGATAAATCTTACAAAATACCTTCGGTCGAATATCTTCTTTGAGGATCTTGAGAGAGAGTGTTTCTCGATAGCTATTCTATCTCTTAGAATGTGAATTCAATGCTCGTGGTTTTCCGAAAAAATGAACTTGTGTATTGATTTTGATAGTGTACATTGTATTTATACCTATTGACATGACATATTTACTATTTAGTCCTACACTATCAAAACTACTAATTATGCCGCAAATTACAAAGATAAAAAAATAACAAAGCACAATTCTAAAGTCTCTTCAATCTCCCCCTTTGTGCTTGTCTTCGTTTCAGCTCCATTTAGCCTTTTCGGGCGTATAATGATTTCCGTAATCCCAATTCTGTCTCGTAACGTCGAACATCATTCCTCAGCTCCAACCTCTCATTAATCGCATCCAGAAGCTCATTTAAGAGTGGGGCCTCTTCTTCACCAAGATCCTCGAAGATCGTCTCTTCAGTGATCTCTCCCAATCTTTTCTAGATGTTCTTCCTCACTAGCTTCAACGTCCCGTCACAGAACTTATGGATTTCTGACTCATCATAGCTCTCGTCTTTCCAATGACTGGATTTCGATAAGTTATGACGAGGCCAGGTTTCTTGAATATGTAGTTCTCGGGAAAGTCGTTGAGTGGGAAGCCCTTCATGAGCGGAGATTCCATGTCGACCTTCTTCATATTGTTCTCTATAGCAATTTGAAGGTCGTGTGCGGTGTGATACTTGATCTGCCGCACCATGAATCTCTTCAATCCCTCGAGTCCTTCTGTCTTGATGTATCGGAGGGCGTCTGATATTTTCTTTTGTACATCTGATATAGACGGTAGACCTCATCCGGTTGAATGAAGGGGAGATAGCTCTCATCTATCTCTTCTCGAGTGCGGTTGCTGTCTGCTCGCTCAATGTGGTAGATTGGGGTAGGGAAACTTCTAATCGAATGCGAAACCCCCACGAGATGGAGTATCAGTGGCTTGTCCCTGAAGTTTTTCTTCAGTTGATCCGTTGCGATGCCACTTCGATCTGGACCAAGATAGTTGAGCATGAAGATGTGCTCCATTTTCTTCCTATCTTCCCAATGTGAGATACCACGTAGGTTTAGTTCGTTGAGCTTCTTTATCCGGTTAGGAGCCCTCCATATCAGCTTTCTAATATCTTCAATGAACGGGACTTCAATCCTGATATTCTCCCACGACGTCTCGACTCTGACTGTCCCTTTTGATAAGCGAGGAGGAGAGTCAACTTTGTGCCTGATCATTTCTGGTAGTTCTGGGAGAGCAGAATTGTAGTTCTTGCCTTCTTGAAGTTCTTCATCTTCAAGCAACACCAAGCCCATGGAAGCTTGTTGTAAGAAATATCTGACGTTGGAGAGTCGAGCTTGAGCAGCTTCCTCTGGTTCCCATTGCGTCATCCATTTCTCGTTTAAGATATAATCGCCTACGATCAGATGTGTATCGTAGGCGACTTCTTCTAGTTGGCCTTAGAGGAGGTTAGAGGTCGGGATTGGATTTGGATTTATAGGAGAGGGAGATAGTGTGTGGGTTGTGGTGAGAGATGTAGTTGTTTGTTGGCGGGTTGTGGGTTGTGTGGTTGGTGGGTTTGAGGATGATCCTCCAGCTTCTTGAGTCTTTTTTGTTTGCTCTCGACTCAACCAAGGCCGCTTCGTGTGGTTCGTTGCCTTTCTCCCCCTCATGACGATCCGGATCATCGGGATCATCATGTCTTCTTTTGGTACGGGAGCTTTCTTCTCGGCACCTTGTTTGAGCGGGCGGCTCGGGTTCATCTATTAGCCTTTTGTAGAGACTCTCCTCAGCGGGGGTCCTGGTCTCTAATGGGAGGAGTCGGGAGATGAGTATGTCATGAAGCTGGGTGATCGGGAAGGTATAGGGGTTGATGAGTGAAGGTAATGGAGTTGGGGTGGTGAGGGTGGGTTGTATGGGGGTGTGTATGGTGGTGGTAAGAGGTGGTGAGGAGACGGGGGTCGTTTGAGATTCTGACGGAGCGGCCTCGGAGACTGTTGCTTTCCCGGTATCCCTTCAGGAAGTCTCAATGGACTGGAGCATTCTATCCATCATGCGATCTTCGAGAGAAGAAATGGATGTGGCGAGTGCTTCTTGTAAGCGTTGCTCCATCACGATCATCGGTGGAGTGGGGATCGCGAGGCGCTCCATTGTCACAACATCGGAAAATATTTCTGATGTGCCGCCTGGAACAGGTCTTGATATTTCGGAACGTCCAGGAACATCCGTTATCAACCCTGAAGTCACCACTTCAGTGGGTTGGCCTATTATTTGCTCCAAAGATATCGGGGGTCCAATAGGGCTTCCATCCAATTCTTGAGATGATACGGTAGGTATCACCTCTATAGGTGTTGAGACAGATTCAGGTTGAATCTGTACGGTTGGCTGATCCGTTGGTGGTGGAGGAGTTGTTGCCAAAGCCGGTAGTACTGAAGGGGACACAGACGGGGCCAAGATTTGATGTCGGCGAGAGCCCCTTCTTTGAAGTCTGTTTTCTTCATCCGACTTTGTGGCCTCAGGAGATACATCGTGAGGAACACCTTCGGGCTCGACGGCCGGTGTCTATATCTCCTGAGCCGTGGCTTCGAGCCCGGTTATTTCCACCAGAGATTCCCTTTGAGAAGGCGTCGGAGCTTGATCCACGGGCCGTACCATCTCCCTCGTGATGGAGTTATTTAGACAGTAGTCTTGGTAGGCCTCGTCCATTGGATCAGCTAGGCTGAGCAGCTCCAATGGGATTAGCATCGGTTGGAGCGCTAGGTCGGGTGCCTTCGAGTTGTGAAAGAAGCGAAGACGAGGTGGGATGTATCCTCCAACTGGTGGTAGTCTCGGGATTTCTTGATGAATGTCCATGAAATGCGAAATCAGAACCGGGAACCACCGCACGTATGAATGGTACTTCGCTAGATCATTCCATATAACCTGGGCCACGTCGTATTTCTTTGAGAAATCCACTCCATGGAAGATGCGAAGAATATTTCCGTTTGCCTTGTCGAAGCCATAGTGTTTTGGGGAGAGGCATTTGTTGATTATGCCGAACAACGTCCTCCACGGATGTGGGATACCGCTGTTTTGGAAATTCGCCAGTTTGGTCAGCGGGGGCTTGTATCCCATCCGGAGCAAATCTTCCACGATCTCCGCGTCCGTTGGAAGTTGATCGTAATTTTCGTAGTGCGAGTGATCGAGCACCATGGCCATTAGATTTTTGTCCAGGATGATGTGTCTTGTATTGATCTTCGTGTTATACTGCACTTCATCCCCAACGATGTGGCTCGTCACACACTTCCAGAATTGCTGGAGGTAGTCCATTGGGACTGAGGCTGTCATCGTCAAAGCTAGTTATAGTTGATGTCCCTTTAGAATGGAAATTATAACGTCATCCGGACATCGAAATGTTGAGAGATCCAAATGACAGTTGTTGTCGTGGACCGACAACCCACTATCAGAGGGACAGATATGACAATATTCTTGATGTGCCATATCTGCAAAGAATGAAATAAACTTCATTAGATAAATTTTTCATATACGAATTGATCGAATTAAATGTGCACTTATAGAAATTTAAAAAATTTCCAAGTGTTAAGGTTTTTTTGCGAAAGACTTGGTGAAAAAGTTGCAAAGTTTAATTAGTCTCGTAAGCGTATTTTTATTCGATTCGGAATTTATTCGAACGTTAATTTTTGCGATCGAAAATATTTAAGTCTTGGAGAAAAACTTGAAAAAAATTTTAAGTCTTTTTCAGCGTGTTTTTATTCGAGGGACAGTTTATTCGATCGTTAAATTTTGCGATCGAACAAAAATGTGTCGAATAATTCTAGTTTTTCGCCAATGACTTTTACGATCGAATAAAATGTTATCAAAAACAATAATTTTTCCCTGCCTAATTTTGCGATCGAATAAAAAGTTGTCGAAAAACGTAAGCTTTTCGCCGCGTAGTTTTGCGATCAAATAAAAGAATATCGAAAAACTTAAAGTTTTCGCCGCTTATTTTTGCGAATGAATAAAATTTAATCGAAAAATTAAGTTTTCGACGTGAAGTTTTACGATCGAATTAAAATATATCGAAAACAAAAGGTTTTTGACGCTGAGTTTTGTGATCGAATAAAACTTGACGAAAACTAAAGTTTTTCAACGAAACTGTTTGCGATAAGAACTTTTTCGATCAAAAGTTTTTTCAAATCAAACAGTAAACTCGTAACACGTAAATGTCGATTCTGGGTAAATCATGAGTTAATCTGGATTCGGAACGTTCTGAAAACAGTTGCGAATCCTAATATCATGATTTTAACCCAAACAATCGAGTTTAAATACGTTGATTTGAGAGTTGAAAATCGTTTTTAGTCGAAAAATATCTAAATGAAATATCTGCAAATATTTTTGAGAAACTGTTTGCAAATCGTTTGTTTTTTACCGGAAAGTGATTCGAAACGTGTTTCTACCTTCGAAATCGGCGAGTTATATGAAAAATTACTGAAGATTGAGAGGTTGTGTTGAAATCGCCGAGGTGAGTTCGAAGATGGTTTTGGACGTCGAAAAGTTTTTCGAGTGAAATGAACTGCATGTGAGTGAGTTTTTCGATCGATAAAGTGGTATTAATACTTTACGATTGGGTAAGGTAAAAAAAAATACTTTGGGCCGTAAAAAAAAATATTTTGGGCTTTCGTTAAAATTCAGGTCTGATTAAACTAAAATTTAATCTTTTATGAATTAAACCCAAAAATAAATTGCATAATGCTCCCTGTATTTCTGAAAGAAATGCAATTATCTCCCAATGTTGATGAAATTCAACACTTGACTCCTCGGATGAGCTCGAAATTTTCTGTGATGCTTGAAAAAATATTAGAAGTCATGCTTTTACAAGTAAATCATATAGGAGATAAGAACAAATTCTCATGTAAAACTCCCCATCAACAAATGCACGTTTGAACTTTTCGTCATTTAAGCACATATTTAGTACAATTTGGCATATGAAAATTTACCATTTAAGTACAAGTACCGCATTTAAGCAATTCAACATCTATTCATTAAAATTTTGTGTTTTTCAAAAAGAATTTTGCATTTTATCAACTCTGATCCAATGCATGTATTAATGCATTTAAAATGTGCGAAAAATATTTTCAGTAATAAAAATTATTTTTATCATTAAAATTTTTTGTTTTGGGGTCAGATTGTACATTTTGAACATTATCACGCAAAAATTTCTCATGACATATAAAATAATAGTTTGTCGTCCAATCATGTAAATAAACTAATATTCTAAGATCATAGTATGAATCATTTTGACAACTCTCGCAAGTTTAGCTCATAGCACTCAATTTATTTTTATCATGGAGATATTTAGTAAATATATCACACATATCATCACGACAAAATTATATCAATTAATTTGTTATCGTAGCATATTTAATCAACTTACTAAGTGAAAGTTCATCATTTTGAATCAAAGGGACTTTGCAGGTGTTATTTTTAGGCTCTGATTAAAAGGGTAGGATAATTTTTGGATTAGTGAGGTTAAAAATTCTTCAATTCCAGGGGCCCTTTTTTGAAATTCATTTCTGATCCATTAGCTTTTCTTTTTTTTTTCTGTGCTTGCTGAAGATGAGATCATCTTTGTTACAAAACTTTGAGAGATTAGATCTTCTTTTTGGGCCGAGACCGTGTTCCTTTTGAAGGATCCACAGTTATGGAATTCGAACCCAAGGCCGTGCTTCTCTTCTCTTTTTTTCTATTTATAAGATCTAGATTATCGTTGGAGAAGTTCATTTCGAGGTGCTTCTCTTCTAGGAGTATACGATATTATCTAGGAAAACTTCACAACGAGATCCGTGTTTCTCTTCTTTAATGATTGAGACTTGTATCTCTTTTTCTCCCCCTCTTTTTCTTGATTGAGCAACCCTGAAACTTTAGGAATAATGTTGAAGGCTTGATCGGGTTTCATAAGAAAAAGAATGTCGGAGAAGGCTCAAAGTGGATTTCTAGAGGTAAAAGTAAATGATTTATAATTTGGGCTAAGTGAGGAATTTCCTATTTTGCCCTTATCATTTTCATGAAAAACTAACACAAAAGCAAGAATGAAGCGTTGAAGTACAAACCAATAGATAGTCATTTGAAGTGTGATACACTCAAGAATAAAAATGTTGAGGTTCAAATTCTCACATATATGATGTGGCTTTGTGTCTAGTGAAACAAACTAGGCTCTTTGAATAAAAGGTCACATGAATTTTTAGACAAAGAACTTAATCATATATCAAAGAAATATATTTGTGAATATTTCAAACTAGGCAAAATTATCGTCATCACCCATTTTTTTAATTTTATTATTATTATATTTATATACTATTTTATTTTTATTTTTCTTTGTAAAAAAAATTTGAAGGATAGAGTCAAGCAAGAAAATCAAAGAATATCAAGTAGCACATAGAAGCATATATAAAGCACATTTCAAGTAAGATTGAGATTCAACATGCCTAACTTAGCAATAAGGAATGGGAATCGTTTTTCATCCAATGCCTTAGTGAATAGGTCGGCAAGTTGAAGCTCCGTTTTTACAAAATACATATCTATAGTGCCTTTTTTACATGATCTTTTATAAAATGATATCGAATATCTATGTGTTTCGTGCGTGAATGATGAACAGGATTGCAAGTAATGGCAATAGCACTTTGAGAATCACTGTAAATGGGAATGTTATTAAATTCAAACCCGTAATCGCGTAGTTTTGTCCGCATCCATAGAACTTGCGAGTAACAGCTGGCAGCCGCAACGTACTCCGCCAAGGCCGTCGAGCTTGACACGCAATTTTGCTTCTATGAGGACCAACAGACCAACTTTTCGCCTAAAAATTGTTCTCCGCCAGACGTGCTTTTTCTGTCCATTCGACATCCTGAATAATCAGCGTCAGTATAGCCAATTAATTGAAAATCCGTATCTTTTGGATAACATAGCCCTAAGTGTTGAGTTCCTTTGAGATAGCGTAGAATTTGCTTGACTGCATGCATGTGGGACTCATTTGGGTCAGCTTGAAAACGAGCACAAAGGAAAGTGGCGAACATGATGTCGGTCGCTGGACGTCAAGTTGAGAAGAGATCCGATAGGTTGTGATCTTGACTGCTTTTCCAGACGGGTCAACATCCAATTTGCAGTTTGTTGACATGGGAGTAGTCATCGGTGTCCTCTTGTCTTGATTAAATCTCTTCAGAATATCTCGGATATATTTGATTTGACTAATGAAGATTCCATCTTCGAGTTGCTTTACTTGTAGTCCAAGAAAGAATTGGAGTTCTCCCATTAAGCTCATCTCGAATTTGGTCTTCATGGGTTCACCAAATTTCTGACAGAGACGTTCATTCGTCGAGCCGAAGATGATGTCATTAACGTAAACTTGAACGATCATCAGGTATTTGCCTTGTCATTGGATGAATAGTGTCTTTTCTATGGTTCCTCTAATGAAGTTGGACTTGACTAAAAATTCGCTAAGAACATCACACCAAGCACGAGGGGCTTGTTATAGTCCATAAAGAGCTTTGTCCAATCGATAGACATGATCAGGATGGTTCTCGTGCACGGACCCGTCGGGTTGAGCGACGTAGACTTCTTTTAATACGCCGTTGAGAAAGGCGGTCTTAACATCCATTTGATAGACTTTGAAGTCTTTATGAGCAGCGTATGCTAGAAATAGTCGAATTGCTTCGATACGTGCAACCGGAGCATACGTCTCGTCGTAGTCAATTCCTTCTTGTTGATTGTACCCCTTGGCTACGAGTCGTACTTTATTCCTGATTACTTCACCGTTCTCGTTCTTCTTATTCTTGAAAACCCATTTAGTTCAAATTATCTTTTTGCCTTGCGGTCGAGGAACTAATGTCCAAACTCGTAGACGCTCAAATTGGTTGAGTTCATCTTCCATCGCGATTACCCAATCCGGGTCTTTAAGGGCTTTGGCAATCTTAATTGTTTCGTTTTGACTTAAGAAGCATGTGAATAATCCGTTTTGTGTAGACGTCCTAGTTCGTACTCCACTTGAAGGATCACCGATAATTTGGTTGATAGGATGAGCTCGAGTCCACTTGCGTTCGTGAGGAAGAACCGAAGTAGATCCCTCATTGATTTGTAGATCGAGACTTCTTGAATTTATGCGCTGATCATTCGTAGTTGGGAAATTCAATTCTAAGGTTGAATTGGAAGGAATTTCCTCATTTGTATTTGTAGGAGCTGCAGCACTAGTTGAAGATTCATAATTACGAGATTCATGAACATTTGTTGGAGTATGAGGATTGGGAGTCTCAATTAGAATTTCTTCCGTAGAGGGAGAAGGAGCACTGCTTGGTATTGAATGAGATGAAGCATGCATTTGAGTCTCGTTCCGATAAAAATATTCAAATAGAGAATCTAAATCTTCTAGGTCAGCGGGAATTCCTTCTTTTGACTTTGAGGTAGAAGTTGTTCACTTTGTGGCAACATGCCTATAAGCTTTGGTTCCGAACTGTTTTGTTGAGAAGCCAATTCGGTCATTTCTAGAAAAGTGACGTTGTAGCTTTCCAAGATAGTACGCGAAGACTTGATGGAGACACGGTATGCTTTAGACGTGGATGAATATCCAACAAAGAGGGCTTCAAATGCTTTAGCATCGGACTTGCTTCGATGCTCCCGATCGTTGGCCACAAAACTTGCTTTGAAGAATGAGATATTCGGTATCCTTTGATTAATGATCTCATACGGCGTCTTTTCAAAGCATTTGTGAATAATCGTCCGATTTTGGGTAAAGCACGCGGTACTCACTGCTTCAGCCCATAGAAAATGAGGCAGACCGGAATGGATCACCATTGTTCTTGCAGCTTCAATTAGAGTCCGGTTCTTCCGTTCTACGACGCCATTTTGTTGAGGCGTTTTAGGGCTGAAAATTGTTGAATAATTCCAAGTGACTGATAGTAATTGTTGAGACGTTGATTCTTGAATTCAGTTCCGTTATCAGTCCGAATTACTTGGATTTTCTTTTGCAGAAGATTCTGAGTCGTATTCACAAAGCTTATTATCAAGTCTCCTCCTTAGTTCGGATATATCTTGTCCAGGTGTAGCGAGAATAATCGTCGACAATTACTAACACGTATTTACGACCGTTGATACTTTGTGTACGCATTGGTCCAGAAAGGTCCATGTGAAGTAATTCCAAGGGTCAAGATGTAGAAGCAACTTGGTTGAGATGGTCGCATCATTTTTCCAATTTGACAGCCGAACAATTATGCTCTTGATGTATGGAAATCGTTGGTAGACCGTGTACCAAATTTTTTATAGAGAGTTTGTGTAGAGCTTTGAGATTTAGATGAGACAGGCGTTGATGCCATAAGTTGTTCCTCTCGATTGTAGTCTGTGAGATGAGGCAAACAGCTGTCGAAGGTCGAGCTATTGTCAGATTGATGGTGTATATATTTGATCTTCGTGATCCTGATAGAAGTTCTTGATTCTGACTATTTAAAATTCTACACTGATCAGCTAGAAACACCACTTGAAATCCTTTGTCGCAGAATTCTCCTATGCTGAACAGATTGTGTTTAAGACCTTAGACGTAAGAGACATCTTTGATTTTCAGATTCTGCAGTAGTATATCTCCATAGCCTAGTATTGGAGCTGAATCATTGTTGCCAGAATCTGACTTTTCCGTTGTAACGGTTTAGGTAGTTGCTCAACATTTCGTGATTTCCCGGCATGTGTGTGGAGCAACCAGAATCTAAATACCACACATGATGGATCTGCATAGAAAGATTTTAGAGAGACTTAGGTACCCACTTAATAATGGGTCCTCTCGGATTAGAAAATTTGGTAGGTACGGTTTGTTCATTTTTGGTTCCTAAACCATTTATGCTTTTAGGTACCCAAACCAACTTGGAAGTGTTGGTTTAAGTGGTACCTTCTTAGGCAACTTGGCGTTTTGGGCTTGCGTTGGCCTAGATGGTGTCTTGGGAACCCATTGAGGTTGAACCTTACATGGGAGGTTAATTTCAGCGCGGACAAATGTCTTATTAATCTTAGTGCATGAGAAAATCTTTTCTCTAGCTAGTCTCTTAAGGTGTTTGGTTGAGTGTACTTTAACCGGATACCTTAAATGAGGACAAGAATGTATCGAGCTATAAGCTTTCTTTATAGTTGGATCTTGTTTCTTACGAGACTTAAGGTTTGCATTTGTCTTAGAATTATGGGTTCTGTTTTTAGAAGTAGAGCCGATTTCAAAACTTGTGCTTTCAAAATTATTAGGCTTTAACACATAAGTGGAAGCAACAACATTAAAGTTAGAAACAGATGTCTTCTTGCAAGTGTCCATAGTTTTTGATACAGAAGAAAATTTTCATAATAAATCATTACTATTATTTTTCTTCTGAAATTCTATTCTAGACACTTTGTCCTTTGCATCTTCATCTCTTTTTCTACTCTACATGTGGATGGAGTAGAAAAAGAGTTGGTAAAAATCTTTTTCCTTTTTGAAGCATTTAAGGACTCTTTTCCGCCCTATACGCTTTTTAAAGAAGACTGATCTTCTTTTAAAATATTTTGAAAAATAATGGGAGGTGTTTTCTTAGATTTAATCTTGTCCTTAATTAATGATTTTTCTTTCAAAGTAAAACCAGGACAAGTTTTTAAAGCGATGAAGTTTTGAGATTAGAAATCTCCAGTAAAAGCTCATTCTTTTCACCTTTGTAATTCTTTCTTTCTGTTTCTAAAGAAGCGTTTAAATCAGCTATTTTTTTAATAATAGTAGGAATATAAGAGAAAGTAGCATTTTTAAAATGATCATTAGTTTCTTCATGAACTTTAGGAAGATCTTCTAAAGGATATATTGAACTATAGTCACTAGACAGGTTAATTTCCCATGTCTTGTAACTATTATTCAATTCGGTGTAGTCAAAGGGGATATCAGTCCTATTAGTGGCTTTTCGATTAGATTCTTCTAAGGCATTTATTTCGGAAGAGTTAGTAAAGGCCATTAGAGAAATTAATCATAATCCCATATACTTGATATCATATAATTGTTTGACATTGGCCTTTTTCAAGTTACAGGGATTGTTAAAACCTAAGCCTTCTTTAGGAATATAAAATTCTATATCAAGAGGTTGATTTAGAAATATAGTCTGATCCGTTTGCCCCCTTTTCGTTAGAAGATCGTCTAATGTTTTAATCCTAGAGTAAAGCTTCTTACGTTCATCAGAGATTTGCTTAAAATTATTTGTAGAAATTTCTGAATCTCTATGACAATCGCTAAGAGTCTTACTAAGGTCATTTATTTTTATTTCAGAGGTAGCTATCCTAGATTCAAGACTAGTTATGGTTTCTTTAGCATTAGATAAGAGAATATCTAAGTGAATTGTTCTATCTAATTGCTTTTGAAAATTATTTTCACTAAGGGCTAGTCTTTCTTCTAATTCCTTTATACGTTTCCGCTCATTCTTCATGTTAGAATACTTAATTTGTAAAGATTATAACATGTTTAATAATGTAGAACTAGGCATCGTTACCTCTTGTGATGATGTGGATGCTTTTTCTTCATCGTCTGACCTTCTTGAAGAGTTATCGTTTGAGACATCGTCAAGGTACGCAATTAGGGCAAGATTTTCGTCTTCAGAATTTGTGGTATCTTCTAGCCAATGCTCTTGTTCCGCCATCAGAGCTACTCCAGCCTCTTTTTGTTTAGTTAGTTGGAATTTTTTGGAGTAGTAGTTGGCGTCCTTCTTCTTGGGAAGTTTGCATTCTCTGGCGAAGTGCCCTATCTTTCCACAATTATAGCACTTTTGTGGTTCTTTGGCGTTTTTAAATTCCGATGACTCGGCCGGTCTTTCCTTGTGCTTGGAGCTTGATGTCTGAAGTCTATTAGCCGAAGAGGAGGATTTCTTTTTATAGAACTTTTTGCTCATCATCTTAGTAATGAGAGCCAATTGTTTCTTGAACTCTTTCATATCTGGCTCAGAGTCCGATTCGGATTCGTCTTCATCTTCTGAAGAACTTGGCAACTTGATGCTTTTATCCTTGCGAGATCGACTCAATTTTCTTTCAGAAACTAGAGCTATGGAGTCTTCGATCTGCTTGCCCTTAAGTTCTTTTTGTATCTCGCTTATATCTTCCTCGTGTTGAGCGAGATTATCAAAGACGGCGTGGATATCCATTTCGTCCAAATCATTATTTTGACGGATTTGCATGGATATTTTCTTCCACTCCGGTTGAAGAGAAGAGAGAAATCGGATGTTAACCTCCATGTTGGTCCTGAAAAGTTCCGTCTTCCTCATCTCGTTGAAAAGAGTTAGATAACGTTGATAGAGTTCATAAACGTTTTCTTCCGACTTCGCTTTGAATGAGTCGTAAGCCGTGAGAATATTGGCTTTATTGGCTTTGACTCCGACTTCGGTTCTTTGCATCATTTTGTGGAGTTCATCCCACATAACTTTTGCATTAGATAAACTATCTATTTGCATATAGATGTCGTTAAGAATTCCTTGCATTAGGAAAGTTTTGGCTCCTAAATCCGCTTTTGCTCTTAATCGCTCCCCCTCGGTGTATTCACTAGGAATTTTGAGTCCTCTAGTGGCGGGAATGGGAGGATTATTAGTGGCATCGCCTTCTTGGATGAGCCAAAATTGAGCGGGACATTCTTGAAGAGAGCTATCAAATTGGTAGCTTGATCTTTAGTTTCCAAGAAGTTCAAGAATCAGCTTCTCCAAACGGGGTATTCGCCTCTTCGTAGAATTGGAGGGCGGACGTCGTTTCCGAGTGAGTAAGCATCCATTTGTAGTTGATTGGTAGGATCTTCGTGAAAGTTCGGAATCGAAATGGTAAAAATGCTTCACAAGTGACAAACTTCGTTAGTAATGTTTGATTCGTACCTTAAGCAATTTCCCTTTCGAACCTATGTGTTAGGACCTCTTATATCCGATCGAAACTTGTGTATTGATTTTGATAATGTACATTGTATTTATACCTATATACATGGTATATTTACTACTTAGTCGTACACTATCAAAACTACTAATTACGCCCCTAATTAAAAGGATAACAAAATAACAAAGCACAATTCTAATGTCTCTTCATTCTACCCATTTGTGCTTGTCTTCGTTTCAGCTCCAGTTATCCTTCTCGGGCGTAGAATGATTTCCGTAATCCCAATGTTGTCTCGTAACGTCTGAGAACATTCCTCAGCTCCAACCTCTCATTGATTGCATCCAGAAGCTCATTTAAGAGTGGGGACTCTTCTTCACCAAGATCTTCGAAGATCATCTCTTCAGTGATCTCTCCAAATTTTTTCTGGATGTTCTTCCTCACTAGCTTCAACGTCCCATCACAGAACTTGTGGATTTGTGACTTCACCATAGCTCTCGTCTTTCCAATGACTGGATTCCGATAAGTTATGGCAAGGCCAGGTTTCTTGAATATGTAGTTCTCGGGATAATCGTTCAATGGGAAGCCCTTCATGAGCGGAGACTCCATGTTGACCTTCTTCATATTGTTCTCTATAGCAATTTGAAGGTCGTGTGCGGTGTGATACTTGATTTGCCGCACCATGAATCTTTTCAATCCCTCGAGTCCTTCAGTCTTGATGTATCCGGAGGGCGTCTGATATTTTCTTTTTGTACATCTGATATAGACGGTAGACCTCATCCGGTGGAAGGAAGGGGAGATAGCTCTCATCTATCTCTTCTCGAGTGCGGTTGTTGTCCGCTCGCTCAATGTGGTAGATTGGGGTAGGGAAGCTTCCAATCGAATGCGAAACACCCACGAGATGGAGGATCGGTGGCTTGTCTTTGATGTTTTTCCTCAGTTGATCCGTTGGGATGCCACTTCGATCTGGACATAGATAGTTGAGCAGGAAGATGTGCTCCATTTTCTTCATATCTTCCTAATGTGAGATACTCCGTACGTTTAGTTCGTTGAGCTTCTTTATCCGGTTAGGAGCCCTCAACATCTGCTTTCTAACATCTTCAATGAATGGGACTTCAATTATGATATTCTCCCACGGTGTCTGGACTCTAACTGTCCCTTCTGATAAGCAAGGAGGAGAGTCGACTCTGTGCCTGATCATTTCTGGTAGTTCTGCGAGAGCAGAATTGTAGTTCTCGCCTTCTTGAAGAAGCAGCACCATGTCCACGAAAGCTTGTTGTAAGAAATATCTGACGTTGGAGAGTCGAGCTTGAGCAGCTTCCTCTGATTCCCATTGCGTCATTCATTTCTCGCCTAAGATATAATCGTCTATGATCCGATGTGGATCGTAGACGACTGCTTTTGGTTGGCCTTGGAGGAGGTTACAGGTCGTCATTGGATTTGGATTTGTAGGAGAGGGAGGTAATGTGTGCGATGTGGTGGCAGATGTAGTTGTTTGTTGGCGGGTTGTGGGTTGTGTGGTTGGTGGGTTTGAGGATGATCCTCCAGCTTCTTGAGTCTTTGTTGTTTGCTCTCAACTCAAACCTGGGCTGCTTTGTGTGGTTCATTGCATTTTCTCCCCCTCATGACGATCGGATCATCGGGATCGTCATGTCTTCTTTTGGTGCGGGAGCTTGCTTCTTGGCACCTTGTTTGAGCGGGCGGCTCAGGTTCATCTATAAGCCTTTTGTAGAGACTCTCCTCAGTGGGGGTCCTGGTCTCTATAGCAAGGAGTCGGGAGATGAGAATGTCATGAAGCTGGGTGATCGGGATGGTATAAGGGTTGATGAGTGAAGGGGATATAGTTGGGGTTGTGAGGGTGGGTAGTATGGGGGTGTGTATGGTGGTGGTAAGAGGTGGTGAGGAGACGGGGGTGGTTTGAGCTTCTGACGGAGTGGCCTCAGAGACTAGTGCTTTCCCGGTATCCCTTCGGGAAGTCTCAATCGCCTGGAGCATTCTATCCATCAGGCGATCTTCGAGATAAGAAATGGCTGTGGAGAGTGCTTCTTGTAAGCGTTGTTCCATCACGATCATCGGTGGAGTGGAGCCCGGGTGGCGCTCCATAGAACTTGCGAACAACAGCTGGCAGCAGCAACGTACTACGCCACGGCCGCCGTGGTTGATACGCAGTTCTGCTTCTTTGAGGTCCAGCAGACCAACTTTTCGCCTAAAAATTGTGCTCCGCCAGACGTGCTTTTTCTGTCCATTGGACAACCTGCATAATCAGCGTCAGTATAGCCAATTAATCGAAAATCAGTATCTTTTGGATACCATAGCCCTAAGTGCGGAGTTCCTTTGAGATAGCGTAGAATTCGCTTGACTGCATGCATGTGGGACTCCTTTGGGTCAGCTTGAAAACGAGCACAGAGACAAGTGGCGAACATGATGTCGGGTCCGCTGGACGTCAAGTAGAGAAGAGATCCGATAATGCTCCGATAGGTTGTGATGTTGACTGCTTTTCCAGCATCCAATTTGCAGTTTGTTGACATTGGAGTATTCATCGTTGTGCTCTTGTCTTGATTAAATCTATTCAGAATATCTCGGATATATTTTGTTTGACTGATGAAGATTCCGTCTTCGAGGTTCTTTACTTGTAGTCCAAGAAAGAATTGGAGTTCTCTCATTAAGCTCATCTCGAATTTGGTCTTCATGAGGTCACCAAATTTCTAACAGAGGTGTTTATTCGTGGAGCCGAAGATGATGTCATCAACGTAAACTTGAACGATCATCAGGTCTTTGACTTGTCTTTAGATGAAGAGTGTCGTATCGATGGCTTTTCTTATGAAGTTGGACTTGACTAAAAATTCGCTTAGAACATCATAACAAGCACGAGGAGCTTGTTTGAGTCCATAAAGAGCTTTGTCCAATCGATAGACATAATCGGGATGATTCTCGTGCACGAACCCGTCTCGTTGAGCGACGTAGAGTTCTTCTTTTAACACACCGTTGAGAAAGCGGTTTTAACATCTATTTGATAGACTTTGAAGTCTTTATGAGCCGCGTATGCTAGATATAGTCGAATTGCTTCGATACGTGCAACCGGAGCATACGTCTCGTCATAGTCAATTCCTTCTTGTTGATTGTACCCCTTGGCTACGAGTCGTGCTTTATTCCTGATTACATCACCGTTCGCGTTCTTCTTATTCTTGAAAACCCATTTAGTTCCAAGTATTTTTTTGCCTTGCGGTCGCGGAACTAATGTTCAAACTCATAAACGCTCGAATTAGTTGAGTTCATCTTGCATCGCGATTACCCAATCCGGGTCTTTAAGGGCTTCAACTACCTTAATTGGTTCATTTTGGCTTAAGAAGTATGTGAATAATCCGCTTTGTGTAGACGTCCTAGTGCGTACTACACTTGAAGGATCACCGATTATTTGGTCAATAGGATGAGCTCGAGTGCATTTGCGTTCATGAGGAGGAACCGAAGTAGATCCTTCGTTGATTTGTAGATCGAGACATCCTGAATTGATGGGCTGATCATTCGTAGTTGGGAAGTTCAATTCTGAGGTTGAATTGGAAGGAATTTCCTCATCTGCATTTGTAGGAGCTGCAGCACTAGTTGAAGCTTCAGAATTAGTAGAATCTGTCACATTTTTCGGAGTTTGAGGATTGGGAGTCTCAATTGGAATTTCTTCCGTAGAGGGAGAAGGAGCACTGCTTGGTATAGAATGAGACGAAGCAGGCATTTGAGACTGGTTCCGATAAAAATGTTCAAATAGAAAATCCAAATCTTCTAGGTAAGCAGGAATTGCTTCTCTTGAATTTGAGGCAGAAGTTGTAGGAAGTTGTTGACTTTGTGCCAACACGCCTATAAGCTCGGGTTCTGAACTGTTTTGTTCAGAAGCCAATTCGGTCACTTCTTGAATAGTGACGTTGTAGCTTTCCAAGATAGTGCGCGAAGACTTGATATAGACACGGTATGCTTAAGAAGTGGAAGAATATCCAACAAAGACGGCTTCAAATGCTTTAGGGTCGAACTTGCTTCGATGCTCCCGATCGTTGGCCACAAAACATTTGCATCCTAATACTTTAAAGAATGAGATATTCGGAATCCTTTGATTAATTATCTCATACGGTGTTTTTTCAAAGCGTTTGTGAATAATCGTCCGATTTTGCGTAAAGAACGCGGTACTCACTGCTTCAGTCCATAGAAAATGAGGGAGTTCTTGTAGCTTCAACAAGAGTCCGGTTCTTCCGTTCTACGACGCCATTTTGTTGACGTGTTTTAGCGGCTGAAAATTGTTGAATAATTCCAAGTGACTGATAGTAATTGTTGACGCGTTGATTCTTGAATTCAGTTCCGTTATCAGTCCGGATTACTTGGATTTTCTTTTGTAGGAGATTCTGAGTCGTATTCACAAAGCTGATTATCAAGTCTCCTGTCTCATCTTTTGTTCAGAGATATCTTGTCCAGGTGTAGCGAGAATAATCGTCGACAATTACTAACACATATTTACGCCAGTTGATACTTTGTGTACGCATTGGTCCACAAAAATCCATGTGAAGTAATTCCAAGGGTCGATATGTAGAAGCAACATGCTTGAGTTTGTGTGATGCTTGCTTCATTTTTCCCATTTTACAAGCCGAACAATTATGCTCTTGATGTATGGAAATAGTTGGTAGACCGTGTACCAACTTTTTGATAGAGAGTTTGTGAAGAGCTTTGAGGGTTAGATGAGAAAAGCGTTGATGCCATAAGCTGTTCATCTTAATTGTAGTCTGTGAGATGATGCAAATAGCTGTCGAAGGTCGAACTGTTGTCAGATTGATGGTGTATAGATTTGATCATCGTGATTCTGTTAGAAGTTCTTAATTATGACTATATAAAATTCTGCACTAATCAACTAGAAACACCACTTGAAATCCTTTGTCGCAGAATTGTCCTATGTTGAACAGATTGTGTTTATGACCTTGGACGTAAGAGACATCTTTGATTGTCAGATTCTGCAGTAGTATATCTCCATAGCCTAGTATTGGAGCTGAATCATTGTTGTCGAATCTGACTTTTCCGTTGTAACGGTCTTGATAGTTGCTCAACATTTCTTGATTTCCCATCATGTGTGTGGAACAACCAGGATCTAAATACCACACATGATGGATCTGCATAGAAAGATTTTAGAGAGACTTAGGTACCCACTTAGTCATTGGTCCTCTCGGATTAGCAAATTTGGTAGGTACGATATGTTCATTTTGTTCCTAAACCATTTATGCTTTTAGGTACCCAAACTAACTTGGAAGTAGTTGGTTTAAGTTGTACCTCCTTAGACAACTTGGCCTTTTGGGCTTGCGTTGGCCTAGATGGTGTCTTGGGAACCCATTGAGGTTGAACCTTACATGGGAGGTTAATTTCAGCGAGGACAAATATCTTATTAATCTTAGTGCATGAGAAAATCTTTACTCTAGCTAGTCTCTTAAAGTTGTTTGGTTGAGTGTATTTTGACCGGATACCTTAAATGAAGACAAGAATGTATTGAGCTATATGCTTTCTTTATAGTTGGATCTTGTTTCCTACGAGACTTAAGATTTGCAATTGTGTTAGAATGATGGGTTCTGTTTTTAGAAGTAGAGCCGATTTCAAAATTTGTGCTTTAAAAATTATCAGGCTTTAACACATAAGTGGAAGCAACAAAATTAAAGTTAGAAACGACTGTCTTCTTGCAAGTGTCTATAGTTTTTGATACAGAAGCAAATTTTCATAATAAATCATTACTATAATTTTTCTTATGAAATTCTATTCTAGACTCTCTGTCCTTTGCATGCTTCATCTCTTTTCTACTCTACATGTGGATAGAGTAGAAAAAGAGTTAGTAAAAATCTTTTTCCTTTTTGAAGCATTTAAGGATTCTTTTCCTCCCTTTACGCTTTTTACAGAAGATTGATCTTCTTTTAAAATATTTTGAAAAATAATGAGAGGTGTTTTCTTAGATTTAATCTTGTCCTTAATTAATGATTTTTCTTTCAAAGTAAAATCAGGACAAGTTTTTAAAGCGAGGAAGTTTTGAGAATCTCCAGTAAAAGCTTATTCTTTTCAGCTTTGTAATTCTTTCTTTCTGTTTCTAAGGAAGCGTTTAAATCAGCTATTTCTAAATGATATATTGAATTATAGACACTAGACAGGTTAATTTCTCGTGTCTTGTAACTATTATTCATATCGGTGTAGTCAAAGGGGATGTCAGTCCTATTTGTGGCTTTACGTTTAGATTCTTCTCAGGCATTTACTTCAGAAGAATTAGTAAAGCCCATTAGAGAAGTTAATCATAATCTCATATACTTGATATCATATAACTGTTTGACATTGACCTTTTTCAAATTACAGGGATTGTTAAAACCTAAGCCTTCTTTAGGATTATAAAATTCTATATCAAGAGGTTGATTTAGAAATATAGTCTGATCCGTTTGCCCCCTTTTCGTTAGAAGATCGTCTAATGTTTTAATCATAGAGTATAGCTTCTTACGTTCATCAGAGATTTCCTTATAATTATTTCTAGAAATTTCTGAATCTCTCTACAATCGCTAAGACTCTTAGTAAGGTCATTTATTTTTATTTCAGAGGTAGCTATCCTAGATTCAAGACTAGTTATGGTTTCTTTAGTATTAGATAAGAGAATATCTAAGTGAATTGTTCTATCTAATTGCTTTTGAAAATTATTTTCACTAAGGGCTAGTCTTTCTTCTAATTCCTTTATACGTTTCCGCTCATTCTTCATGTTAGAATACTTAATTTGTAAAGATTATAACATGTTTAATAATGTAGAACTAGGCATCGTTACCTCTTGTGATGATGTGAATGCTTTTTCTTCATCGTCTGACCTTCTTGAAGAGTTATTGTTTGAGACGTCGTCACGGTACGCCATTGGAGCAAGATTTTCGTCTTCAGAATCTGTGCTATCTTCCAGCCAATGCTCTTGTTCCGCCATTAGAGCTACTCCAGCCTCTTTTTGTTTACTTAGTTGGAATTTTTTGGAGTAGTAGTTGGCGTCCTTCTTCTTGGGAAGTTTGCATTCTCTTGCGAAGTGCCATATCTTTCAACAATTATAGCACTTTTGTGGTTCTTTGGCGTTTTTAGATTCTGATGACTCGGTCGATCTTTCCTTGTGCTTGGAGCTTGATGTCCAAAGTGTATTTGCCGAAGAGGAAGTTTTCTTTTTATAGAACTTTTTATCCGTGCAAGATCGACTCGTTTTTCTTTCACATACTAGAGCTATAGAGTCTTTGATCTGCTTGCCCTTAAGTTCTTTCTGTATCTCTCTTATATCTTCTTCGTGTCGAGTGAGATTATCAAAGACGGCGTGGATATCCATTTCGTCCAAATCCTTGTTTTGACGGATTTGGATGAATATTTTCTTCCACTCCGGTTGAAGAGAAGAGAGAAACCGGATGTTGACCTCCATGTTGGTCTTGAATATTTCTATCTTCCTCATTTCATTGAGAAGAGTTAGATAGCGTTGGTAGAGTTCATAAACATTTTCCTCCGACTTTGCTTTGAATGAGTCGTAAGCCGTGAGAATTTTGGCTCTCTTGGCTTTGACTCCGACTTTGGTTCTTTGCATCATTTTGTGGAGTTCATCCCACATAGCTTTTGCACTAGATAGACTATCTATTTGCATATAGATGTTCATGAATCGGCTTCTCCATACGGTGTATTCGCCTCTTCATATAATTGGAGGGCGGACGTCGTTTTCGAATGAGTAAGCATTTATTTGTACTTGATTGGTAGGATCTTCGTGAAAGTTCGGAATCGAAATGGTAAAAATGTTTCACAAGTGACAAACTTCGTTAGTAATGTTTTATTCGTACCTTAAGCTATTTCTCTTTCGAACCTATGTGTTAGGACCTCTTATATCAACTACCGATCGAAACTTGTGTATTGAGTTTGATAGTGTACAATGTATTTGTACCTATTTCCATGGTATATTTACTATTTAGTCCTACACTATCAAAATTACTAATTACGCCCATAATTAAATGGATAACAAAATAAGAAAGCACAATTCTAATGTCTCTTCAATCTCGCCATTTGTGCTTGTCTTCGTTTCAGCTCCATTTATCCTTCTCGGACGTAGAATGATTTTCATAATCCCAATGTTGTCTCGTAATGTCTGACAGCATTCCTCAGCTCCAACCTCTCATTGATTGCAGCCAAAAGCTCATTTAAGAGTGGGGACTCTTCTTCACCAAGATCTTCGAAGACCGTCTCTTCAGTGATCTCTCCCAATCTTTTCTGGATGTTCTTCCTCACTAGCTTCAACGTCCCGTCACAGAGCTTGTGGATTTCTGACTTTATCATAGCTCTCGTCTTTCCAATGACTGGATTTCGGTAAGTTATGGCAAGGCCAGGTTTCTTGAATATGTAGTTCTCGGGATAATCGCTCAGTGGGAAGCCCTTCATGAGCAAAGACTCCATGTTGACCTTCTTCATATTGTTCACTATAGCAATTTGAAGAACGTGTGCGGTGTGATACTTGATCTGCCGCACCATGAATCTTTTCAATCCCTCGAGTCCTTCAGTCTTTATGTATCCGGAGGGCATCTGATATTTTTTTTGTACATCTGATATAGACGGTAGACCTTATCTGGTGGAAGGAAGGGGAAATAGCTGTCATCTATCTCTTCTCGAGTGCGGTTGCTGTCTGCTCGCTCAATGTGGTAGATTGTGGTAGGAAAGCTTCCAATCGAATGCGAAACCCCCACGAGATGGAGGATCGGAGGCTTGTCTCTGAAGTTTTTTCTCAGTTAATCCCGGGATGCCACTTCGATCTGGACATAGATAGTTGAGCATGAAGATGTGCTCCATTTTCTTCATATCTTCTCAATGTGAGATACCCCGTAGGTTTAGTTCGTTGAGCTTCTTTATCCTTAGGAGCTTCTAACATATTCAATGAATGGGACTTCAATTATGATATTCTCCCACGGCGTCTGGACTCTGACTGTCCCTTTTGATAAGCAGGGAGGAGAGTCGACTCTGTGCCTGATCATTTCTGGTAGTTCTGGGAGAGCAGAATTGTAGTTCTCGCCTTCTAGAAGAAGCAGCACTATGTCCACGAAAGCTTGTTGTAAGAAATATCTGACGTTGGAGAGTCGAGCTTGAGCAGCTTCCTCTGGTTCCCATTGCGTCATCCATTGAGTCTTTGTTGTTTGCTCTCGACTCAAACCACGGCCGCTTCGTGTGGTTCGTTGCATTTTCTCCCCCTCATGGCGATCCAGATCATTGGGATAGTCATGTCTTTTTTGGGTGCGGGAGCTTTCTTCTTGGCACCTTGTTTGATCGGGCGGCTCAGGTTCATCAATAAGCCTTTGATAGAGACTCTCCTCAGCGGGGGTCCTGGTCTCTAAAGCAAGGAGTCGGGAGATGAGAATGTCATGAAGCTGGGTGATCGGGATGGTATAACGGTTGATGAGTGAAGGGGATGGAGTTGGGGTTGTAGGTGGGTTGTATGGGGGTGTGTATGGTGGTGGTAAGAGGTGGTGAGGAGACGGGGGTGGTTTGAGCTTCTGACGGAGCGGCCTCAGAGCTGGTGCTTTCCCGGTATCCCTTCGGGAAGTCTCAATCGCCTGGAAGATTCTATTCATCGGTCGATCTTCGAGAGAAGAAATGGCTGTGGAGAGTGCTTCTTGTAAGCATTGCTCCATCACGATCATCGGTGGAGTGGAGCCCGGGTAGCGCTCCACTGTCACAACATCGGAAAAGATTTCCGATGTGCCGCCTGGAACACGCCTTGATATTCCGGAACGTCCGGGGACATCCGCCTGAAGTCACCACTTCAGTGGGTTGACCTATTGTTTGCTCCGAAGATATCGGGGGTCCAATAGGGCTCCATCCAATCCTTGAGATGATACGGTAAGTATCACCTCTATGGGTGTTGAGACAGATTCAGGTTGAATCTGTACGGTTGGCTGATCCGTTGGTGGTGGAGGAGTTGTCACCGAAGCCGATAGTACTGAAGGGGACACAGACGGTGCCAAGATTTGCTGTCGGCGAGAGCCCCTTCTTTGAAGTCTGTTTTCTTCATTCGATTATGTGGCCTCAGGAGATACATCGTGATGAACACCTTCGGGCTCGACGGCCGGTGTCTCTGTCTCCTCAGCCGTGGCTTCGGGCTCGGTTATTTCCACCAGAGATTCCCTTTGAGAAGGCGCTGGAGCTTGATCCACGGCCCGTACCATCTCCTTTGTGATGGAGTTATTTTGATAGTAGTCTTGGTAGGCCTCGTCCGTTGGATCAGATAGGCTGAGTAGCTCCAATGGGATCAGCATCGGTTGGAGCGCTAGGTCGGCTGCTTTCGGGTTGTGAAAGAAGTGAAGGCGAGGTGGAATGTATCCTCCAACCGGTGGTAGTCTCGGGATTTCTTGATGAACGTCCATGAAATGCGAAATCAGAACCGGGAACCACCGCACGTATGGAAGGTAGTTCGCCTTCGATTTGGTCTCCGTTTGACGTATCTGGGCCGCTAGATCATTCCATATAAGATGAGCCACGTCGTATTTCTTTGAGAAAACCACTCCATGGAAGATGCGAAGGATATTTCCATTCGCCTCGTCGAAGACGGAGTGTTTTGGGGAGTTACATTTATTGATTATGCTGAACAAAGTCCTCCACGGATGTGGGATCCCGTTGTTTTATAAATTCGCTAGTTTGGTCAGCGGGGGCTTGTATCCCATCCGGAGCATGTCCTCCACAGTCTCTGCATCCGTTGGAAGTGGGTCGTACTGTTCATGGTGCGGTAGATCGAGCACCATGGCCATTAGGTTCTTGTTCAGGGCGACATGTCTTGTATTGATCTTCGTCGTGTATTCCACGTTATAGTCGTTGACAATACTCTGCATACTTCCCCATAATCGCTGCATATAGACCATTGGTGCGGTGGAGGTCATTGTCAAAGCTGCCCATATAGAGCGTCCTTTGATGATGGAGATGATAACTTCTTCCGGACACCGAAATGTAGCAAGGTGCAGCTGGTAGTTATTGTCGTGGACCGTCATGTAACTTCCAGAAGCATAGATGTGTGGGTAGTTTGGAGTTTCCATTTCTGTAATGAATAAAATAAAATTCATTAGATGGAGAATTTCATATGCGAATAGGTGGAATTAAAAAATGCACTTAGAGAAATTAAAAAAAAAATAAGTGTTAATGTTTATTTGCGAAGGACTTGGTGAAAAAGTTGCACGTAAGCGTATTTTTATTTGATCAGGAATTTATTCGAACGTTAATTTTTGCGATCGAAAATTCTCGATGTCTTGGAGAAAAACTTGAAAAATTTTCTAAGTCATTTTTTGTGTGTTTTCATTCGAGTGAAAATTTATTCGATCGTTAAATTTTGCGATCGAGTAAAAATGTGTCGAATAACTCAAGTTTTTCGCATATGACTTTTACGATCGAATAAAATGTTATCGAAAACAATAGTTTTTCGCTGAGTAATTTTGCGATCGAATAAAAAGTTGTCGAAATACTTAAGTTTTTCGCCGCGTAGTTTTGCGATCGAATAAAAGAATATCGAAAAACTAAAAGTTTTCGCCGCTTATTTTTGTGATCGAATAAAATTTAATCGAAAAATTAAGTTTTTGCCGGAAAGTTTTACGATCGAATTGAAATATATCGAAAACAAAAGGTTTTCGATGCTGAGTTTTGCGATCGAATAAAACTTAACGAAAACAAAAGTTTTTCGACGAAACAGTTTGCGATAAGAACTTTTTCGATCGAATAATTTTCAAATCAAACAGTAAAAGCAAACACGTAAATTTCGATTTCTGGGTAAATCATTAGTTAATCTGGATTCGGAACGTTCAGAAAACAGTTGTGGATCCAAATATCATGATTTTAACCCAAAACAGTCGCGTTTAAATGCGTTGATTTGAGAGTTTAAAATCGTTTTTAGTCGAAAAAGTATCAAAATGACATTTTTGCAAATATTTTTGAGAAGCTGTTTGTGAATCGTTTGTTTTGACCGGAAGGTGATTCGAAACGTGTCTCTACCTTCGAAATCGGCGAGTTATATGAAAAATTTCTGAAGATTTGGAGGTTTTGTTGACATCGCCGATGTGAGTTCGAAGTTGGTTTTCGGAAGTCGAAAAATTTTTCGAGTGAAATGAGTTGCGTGTGAGTGAGTTTTTCGATCGATAAAGTGGTATTAATACTTTACGATCGGGTAAGGTAAAAATATTTTGGGCCGTAAATAAATGTTTTGGGCTTTAGTTAAAATTCAAGTCTGATTAAACAAAAATTTAATCTTTTATGGATTAACCCAAAAGTAAATTGTATAATGCTCCATGTATTTCTGAAAGAAATGCAATTATCCCCCAATGTTGATGAAATTCAACACTTGACTCCTCGGATGAGCACGAAATTTTCTATGATGCTTAGAAAAAATATTAGAAATTGTTATACAACTATTATAATTGGACAAGAACAGAAATATAAAAACGGGATTGTAGAGAGATAATAATGTTTTCAATACAAATACATCGGTCTATTTATAGTAGAAAAAATTCTAACATTTACAACATTAAATACATCTTATCTCATCCCATCAACAATCAACTAATTTTTACAACATTTAATAAACCTAATCTTATCAACATTAAAAACATCCACATCTTAACATAATATTTCATAATACTCCCCCTTGGATGTTTTTCAAATAATTTGCCTATTTAAAACCTTACTAGGAAAAACCCAGTGGGATAAAAACCTAGTGAAGGAAAAAGAGTACATAATTCCTTTTGATAC
The DNA here is from genome assembly GCA_004919715.1 of Linderniella brevidens. Classification (NCBI taxonomy): domain Eukaryota; kingdom Viridiplantae; phylum Streptophyta; class Magnoliopsida; order Lamiales; family Linderniaceae; genus Linderniella; species Linderniella brevidens. The sequence continues at coordinate 14,724,767 of SWDC01000148.1, forward strand.
GCTTTCATTTGTTGCCTCATTAAAAACCTTACTGGGAAAACCACATGGGAAAAACCACAGTGAAGGGAAAAAGAGTGCAACGAGTATTTTCTCCCCCTGATGATAACATCATTATAAATCTCGGAGTCTTCGAACTCCAATTGAACATACCAATTTTCTGAAACTAATTGGGGGAAGTGCTTTCGTAAATAAATCTGCAAGATTTTCACTTGATCGCACTTGTTGTACTTCAATATCATCATTTTTCTCCAAATCATGGGTGAAGAAAAATTTCGGTGAAATATGCTTTGTTCTATCCCCTTTAATATATCCTTTCTTTAATTGGGCAATACATGCCGCATTATCTTCATATAAGATCGTTCGAAGTAATTTCTCAGAAAGCAACTCACAAGTCTGTTGGATATGCTCAATTATCAATCGCAACCAAACACATTCTCGGCTAGCTTCATGAATAGCGAGAATTTCCGCATGGTTAGATGAAGTAGTTGTTAAAGTTTGTTTCACTGACCGCCATGAAATAGCGGTTCCACCATATGTAAATAAATAACCTGTTTGCGATCGAGCATTATGTGGGTCAGACAAATATCCAGCATCTGCATACCCAACTAAATTTGCTTTCGACTCATTAGAATAGAACAATCCCATATCAGATGTTCCTTTAAGGTATCGAAAAATCCGTTTAACTCCATTCCAGTGTCTACGAGTCGGCGAAGAACTATACTTGCCAATAAGTTTACAGAGAACACTATATCAGGTCGCGTATGACTCGTAAGATACATTAGTTATCCAATAGCACTAAGATATGGTACTTCAGGACCAAGTAGCTCTTCATCATTTTCGTGTGGTCTGAAGGGATCTTTATTTACGTCTAAAGATCTAACAATCATTGGAGTATCTAGTGGATGAGATTCATCCATGTAAAATCTTTTCAACACCTTTTTCGTATAAGTCTCTTGATGTACAAATATTCCACTTTTCAAATATTCAATTTGAAGTCCAAGACAAAATTTTGTTCTTCCGAGATCTTTCATTTCAAACTCCCTTTTCAAACAATCAACAGCTTTGGTCAACTCTTCAGGAGTTTCAATTATATTAATATCATCAACATAGACTGCTATAATGACAAACTCATTTTCACATCTTCTCAGAAATATGCAGGGACAAGTTTGATCATTACGATACCCTTCTTTTACTAAAAATTCACTTAGGCGATTATACCACATTCGCCCATATTGCTTTAATCCATAAAGCGATTTATTCAACTTAACTGAGTACTCGTTTCTGGGCCCTGAATTTTTAGGCAACTGAAATCCCTCGGGAAGCTTCATATATATGTCACTGTCAAGTATAGATAAGCAGTGACAACATCCATAAGACGCATATCGAGACCTTCTCTTACTGCCAGACTCACTATGTAACGAAAAGTAGTTGCATCCACCACAGGAGAATATGTCTCCTCATAATCAATACCTGGTCGTTGCGAAAAACCTTGTGCAACACGCCGTGCTTTGTATCTTACAATTTCGCCATTTTCATTCCTCTTTCTAATGAAAACCCATTTATATCCAACCGGCTTTACGTTTTCTGGTATACGGACTACAGGTCCGAAAACTTTTCGTTTCTCAAGTGATTTCAATCGGCCTCGATTGCATCTTTCCATTTTGGCCAATCATTTCTTTGTCTGCATTCTTGTACAGACTTTGGTTCATGATCCTCATTCTCATTAATCTCATTCATTTCATGTAGCGCTACGTTAAATGAGAATTTATCGTCAACGTTGACTTCATCTCGGTTCCATCTAATTCCATTTTGGGCATAGTTTATCGAGATCTCTTCATTATCATTATTTTCTGAACGTTCAGGTACATGAGTTTCATTCTCATTGCCCATCGACTCTTCTCTAGTCGATAAATCCTCGTTTGGACCATTCTTATTATTATTTGCTCCTTTTCTTTTCCGAGGATTTTTATCTTTGGAACCCGATGGCCTACCACGCTTTAGCTGTGGCTTAGGCTCGATAATATGTTCTGCAGGAACATTTATTTTTGCAGGAGCATTAATAGCTGGTATATGTGACTTTGTCACTCTTTTAAGGTCAGTAAAACTTTATGGCAGTTGATTAGCTAAACTCTGTAAATGAATTATCTTTTGAACTTCTAGTTCACATTCTTTAGTTCGAGGATCATAATGATTAGCGATAATTCATTCCAACTAGCATTTCTCTCCAGCTGTTTCTTTTCTCCCCCTAATGTCGGAAAATTCAATTCATCAAAATGACAGTCGGCAAATGTGGCCGTAAATAAATCTCCAGTTAGAGGTTCCAAATACTTTATTATCGATGGAGATTCATAACCGACATATATTCCCAACCTCCTTTGAGGTCCCATCTTTGTTCGTTGTGGTGGAGCAACTGGAACATATACTGCACATCCAAAAATTCTTAGATGGGAGATATTTGGTTCCTGACCATGAACCATTTGTAATGGGGAGACATCATTATAACTTGTTGGCCTGATGCGAATTAGTGTTGCTGCATGCAATATAGCATGTCCCCAGCAAGACGAGGGAAGATTCGACTTCATCAATAATGGTCTTGCAATTAATTGCAACGCTTAATCAACGATTCTGCAAGACCGTTTTGCGTATGAACGTGTGGCACAGGATGCTCACCATCAATTCCGATAGACATACAATAATCATTAAATGACTTGGAAGTAAATTCAGCAGCATTATCAAGGCGTATTTTTTTTATCGGATAATCTGGAAAATGTGCTCTTAGTCGGATCATTTGTGCAAGCAAATCTCGCAAACGCCATGTTGCGTGTTGATAACAAACATACATGAGATCATCTAGTCGATGCATCAATTAATACCATGAAATACCTAAATGGTCCACATGATGGATGTATCGGTCCGCAAATATCACCATGTATACGCTCCAAAAATGTTATGGATTCATTCTTTATTTTCGCTGGTGATGGCCGAATAATTAACTTCCCTTTAGAGTAAGCGACACATGATAATTAATTACTTTGAAGAATCCTCTGGTTCTTCATTAAATGCCCACGTGAATGCTCAATTATTTTCCGCATCATCATTGCACCGGGATGGCCCAACCGGTCATGCCAAACATTAAATGTACTGTCATTAGTAAACTGCTGGTTTACGGTAGCATACGATTCGATCATTCTAAGATATGTGTAATACAACCCAGAGTCAAAGGAAGGCAGTGTTTCCATAATTCTTTTATCATTAGAAACCCTCTTTGTAATGTGCAAATATTCAACATCTCCCTTTTCTGCAGTCTCAACACGATATCCGTTATGTCGAATAGCTTTAAAGCTCAATAAATTTCTTTGAGACTTAGGAGAATATAAGGCGTTTTCAATTATCAGCCTTGTTCCTCTGGGTAGTAAAATGTTGGCTCTTCCGGAGCCTTCAATTATATTTGTGCTACCCGATATTGTAATAACACTTGTTTCTTTCATTTCAAGATGATCAAAATATTTCTTATTCTTCAGAATCGTACGAGTCGTTGCACAGTCTGCAAGACATAATTCTCCATTGCACATGTTCGTTTCCATCAGAGAAATTCCTTTATAAACAAACACATAATAATCATTATTAAAATAAACAGATATATCACAAGAAAATATATAACTTAATAAAACACTCCAAACGATACATAATAAATCACACAATAATAAACCATACAATACACATAACAATAAAGCACACAATAATAATACATAGTAGATTAGTTTTCTTTAGGAAAAACTAGAAATCCGCAGTTTCGAAATGTGTATTTTCATCTTTTGTCCCAGAAGCAGAGGCCAAATCACTTTGAACAAAATTCGTTTCAATCATCTTTTCTTTGCCCTTACTTTGTCGATATAATTCAACCAACTGTTTGGGCGTGCGACAGTTACGTGACCAATGGCCCGAACCACCGCAACGATAGCATTGCTCATCGTTGTTCTTTTGTTCAGTGTGCCTCTTCTCATCATTATTTTCGTAATTTTTCCTCTTCTGGGGAAAAATCTGATGACCGCCACGATTGCTATGATAACCACCACGGAAATGCTGATAACCACCACCGTAATTTCCTCGGCCTTGACCACGACCTTCACCACGGCCACGGCCACGACCGTGATGTCTACCACGACCACGTCCACGATCATTGCTTCGACTATTATCATTATTACATTTGACTGCATTCGCTTCAGGGATTGCAGTAGAACCAGTCGGTTGGGATTCGTGGTTTTTCATCAACAATTCATTGTTTTGTTTAGCCAATAACAAACAAGAGATTAACTTTGAATGCTTTTTAAATCTCCTCTCCCTATATTGCTGTTGCAATATCATATTTGATGGATGAAAAGTGCTGAATGTTTTCTCCAGCATACTGTCTTCGGTGACTGATTCTCCACACAATTTCAGTGTGACAGTCACCTTATGAACAACCGAGTTATATTCATTTACGGATTTAAAATCCTGTAATCTTAAATGCATCCATCCATTCATACCTTGCCTTAGGGAGGATAACAGTTGTCAAGTGGTCAAATCGATCTTTCAGATTTTTCCACAATTCAGCGGGATCTTGTTCATTCAAGTATTCATCCCTTAGATCCGCATGAATGTGGTGGCGAAGAACTATGAAAGCTCTTTCCTTATCCTGAGCGCTTGTGGTTTTTACCGTATCAGTGGCGTTACCTGCACCCGTTGTGGTTTTTGGGTCGACAATAGTGTCACCCAAACCTTTTGCTTTTAGATGAATTTCTGCGTCTAGTTGCCAAGATAAATAATTCTTCCCTGAGATGTCAAGGGCAACAAACTCGAGGCTTTGCAAATTCGTCATACTATCATAAAATACAAAAGACGTTTTAATATTCAAATCATAAAGTAAACAAATATATGATGTGAATAACATTAATATTTCCAATATAAATATCAATACAAGTTTATTGTAAAAAAAAATACTTTAAAGAAAAATTACAATTAATCTTCTTTTGTATCTTCTTTTGTAAAAATCCTTACGAAAAATAAAGTCCACATCCCGAGGAGTGCCATCGTAAAAATAATAGTAGTCAAAAGATCAATCATCACGTAGAGCGACATCTTTCCATCACAAAATATATTTCATAATAAACATATATTATAACATAAAAAAAATATCGTAATTAATCACTCTCGTAAAATCTTGGTAAAAACATAATCCATATATAGATAATTATCGCCGTGAGTAGAGTAAGAATCAGGAGATCAATCATCGTATGTAGCAACATCCTTCAAAATATAAAATATATTTCGGTAATCATAATAATGAAAAATATTACAATTAATAACTATATTTTTGAAACAACTGTAAAATATTATCCACCACCCGATAAGCATCACGGAAAAATAAAGTAAGAAGCGCAAGATTCATCTTTGTATAAAAGTACAAGTAACACATTTAAGCAATTCAACATAGATTCATTCATATTTTGCGTTTTTCAAGAAAATTTTGCATTTATCAACTCTGAGCCAATGCATGCATTAATGCATTTAAAATGAGCGAATAATGTTTTCAATAAAAAATATTTTTAAAAAAAATTTCCAAATTTTTTGTTTTGGGGTCAGATTGGACATTTGGAACATTATCACGCAAAATTTTCTCATGACATATAAAATAATAATTTGTCATCAAATCATGTAACTAAACTAATATTCTAAGTTCATAGTATGAATTATTTTGACAACTCTCGCAAGTTTCGCTCATAGTACTAAATTTATTTTTATCATGGAAATATTTAGTAGATATATTACTCATATCATCACAACAAAATTATATCAATTAATTTGTTATCGTAGCATATTTAATCAACTTACCAAGTGAAAGTTCATCATTTTGAATCAAAGGGACTTTGAAGGGATTATTTTTAGGCTCTGGTAGGGTAATTTTGGGATTAGTGAGCTTAAACAAATCTTTAATTCCAGAGGCCCTTTTTGAAATTCATTTCTGATCCTTCAGATTTTCTTTTCTTATGTGCTTGCTCAAGATGAGTATCGTCTTCTTTATAAAACTTTGAGAGATGATATCTTTTTGGGCCGAGACCGTGTTCCTTTTGAGGTTCCACAGTTATGGAATTCGAACCCAAGGCCGTGCTCCTCTTCTCGTTTTCTCTATTTATAAGATCTAGACTATCGTTGGAGAAGTTCACCTTGAGGTGCTTCTCGTCTAGGAGTTTACGAGATTATCTAAGAGAAGTTCACAGCGAGATCCGTGTTTCTCTTCTATTATGATTGAGACTTGTATCTCTTTTTCTCCCCCACTTTTTCTTGATTGAGCAACCCCGAAACTTAGGAATAAGAAAAAGAATGTCGGAGAAGGCTCAGAGTAGATTTCTAGAGGTAAAAGTAAAGGATTTATAATTTGGGCTATGTGAGGAATTTCCTATTTTGCCCGTATCATTTTCATGACAAACCAACACAAAAGCAAGATTGAAGCTACGAAGTACAAACCAAAAGATTGTCATTTGTAGTATGACATACTCAAAAAACATTTTGAGGTTCATGTTATCACATATATGATGTGGCTTTGTGTCTAGTAAAACAAACGAGGCTCTTTGAATAAAAGAAAGTCACATGAATTTTTAGACAAAGTACTTAATCATATATCAAAGAAATATTTTTGTGAAAAATTCAAAATAGGCAAAATTATCGTCATCCCCTTTAATTTTATTATTATTATCTATATATACTATTTTATTTTTAATTTTCTTTTTGTATATAAAATTTTTTTGAAGTATAGAGTCATGCAATATAATCAAGGACTATCAAGAAGCATATAGAATATCATATAGAAGCATAATAGAGCATGTAAAAGCACATTATAAGTAAGATTGAGATTCAAGATGCCTATCTTAGCAATAAGAAATTGGAATCGTTTATCATCCAATGCCTTAGTGAATAAGTCGGCAAGTTGAAGCTCCGTTTTTACAAAATAGATATCTATAGTACCTTTTTCTACATGATCTTTTATAAAATGATAGCGAATATCTATGTGTTTCGTGCGTGAATGGTGAACATGATTGCAAGTAATGGCAATAGCACTTTGAGAATCATTGTAAATGGGAATGTTATTAAATTCAAACCCGTAATCGCGTAGTTGTGTCCGCATCCATAGAACTTCCGAACAACAGCTGGTAGCAGCAACATACTACGCCTCGGCCGACACGCAATTCTGCTTCTTTGAGGTTCAGCAGACCAACTTTTCACCTAAAAATTGTGCTCCGCCAGACGTGCTTTTTCTGTCCATTGGACAACCTGCATAATCAGCGTCAGTATAGCCAACTAATCAAAAATCAGTATCTTTTGGATACCATAGCCCTAAGTGTGGAGTTCCTTTGAGATAGCGTAGAATTCGCTTGACTGCATGCATGTGGGACTCCTTTGGGTTAGCTTGAAAACGAGCATAAATACAAGTGGTGAACATGATGTCGGTCGGCTGGACGTCAAGTAGAGAAGAGATCCGATAATGCTCCGATAGGTTGTGATGTTGACTGCTTTTCCAGCATCCAATTTGCAGTTTGTTGACATTGGAGTATTCATCGTTGTGCTCTTATCTTGCTTAAATCTCTTCAGAATATCTCGGATATATTTCGTTTGACTGATGAAGATTACATCTTCGAGTTGCTTTACTTGTAGTCCAAGAAAGAATTGGAGTTCTGTCATTAAGCTCATCATGAATTTGGTCTTCATGAGGTCACCAAATTTCTGACACAGGTGTTTATTCGTCGAGCCGAAGATGATGTCTTCAACGTAAACTTGAACGATCATCAGGTCTTTGACTTGTCTTTAGATGAAGAGTGTCGTATCGATGGCTTCTCTTATGAAGTTGGACTTGACTAAAAATTCGCTTAGAACATCATACCAAGCACGAGGAGCTTGATTGAGTCTATAAAGAACTTTGTCCAATCGATAGACATGATCCGGATGATTCTCGTGCACGAACCCGTCGGGTTGAGCGACGTAGACTTCTTCTTTTAACACACCATTGAGAAAAGCGGTTTTAACATCCATTTGATAGACTTTGAAGTATTTATGAGCCGCATATGCTAGAAATAGTCGAATTGCTTCGATACGTGCAACCGGGGCATACGTCTCGTCATAGTTAATTCCTTCTTGTTGATTGCACCCCTTGGCTACGAGTCGATCTTTATTCCTGATTACTTCACCGTTCTCGTTCTTCTTATTCTTGAAAACCCATTTAGTTCCAATTTTTTTTTTGCCTTGCGGTCGAGGAACTAATATCCAAACTCGTAAACACTCGAATTAGTTGAGTTCAGCTTGCATCCCGATTACCCAATCCGGATCTTTAAGAGCTTCGGCCACCTTAATTGGTTCGTTTTGGCTTAAGAAGCATGTGAATAATCCGCTTTGTGTAGACGTCCTAGTGCGTACTCCACTTGAAGGATCACCGATTATTTGGTCAATAGGATTAGCTCGAGTCCATTTGCGTTCATGAGGAAGAACCGAAGTAAATCCTTCGTTGATTTGTAGATCGAGACATCCTGAATTGATGGGCTGATCATTCGTAGTATCGAAATTCAATTCTGAGGTTGAATTGAAAGGAATTTCCTCATCTGCATTTGTAGGAGCTGCAGCACTAGTTGAAGCTTCAGAATTAGGAGAATCTGTAACATTTTTCGGAGTTTGAGGATTGAGAGTCTCAATTGGAATTTCTTCCGTAGAGGGAGAAGGAGCACTGCTTGGTATAGAATGAGACGAAGCAGGCATTTGAGACTCGTTCCGATAAAAATGTTCAAATAGAAAATCCAAATCTTCTATGTAAGCGGGAATTGCTTCTCTTGACTTTGAGGTAGAAGTTGCCGAAGTTGTTGACTTTGTGCCAACACGCCTATAAGCTCGGGTTCTGAACGGTTTTGTTCAGAAGCCAATTCGGTCACTTCTTGAATAGTGACGTTTTAGCTTTCCAAGATAGTGCGCGAAGACTTGATATAGACACGGTATGCTTTAGTAGTGGAAGAAAATCCAACAAAGACGGCTTCAAATGCTTTACGGTCGAACTTGGTTCGATGCTCCCGATCGTTGGCTACAAAATTTGCATCCTAATACTTTAAAGAATGAGATATTCGGAATCCTTCGATTAATTATCTCATACGGCGTCTTTTCAAAGCGTTTGTGAATAATCGTCCGATTTTGCGTAAAGCACGCGGTACTCACTGCTTCAGCCCATAGAAAATGAGGGAGACCGGGATATATTAGCATTGTTCTTGCAGCTTCAACAAGAGTCCGGTTCTTCCGTTCTACGACGCCATTTTTTTGAGGTGTTTTAGCGGCTGAAAATTGTTGAATAATTCCATGTGACTTATAGTAATTGTTGACGCGTTGATTCTTGAATTCAGTTCCGTTATCAGTCCGGATTATTTGGATTTTCTTTTGCAGGAGATTTTGAGTCGTATTCACAAAGTTGATTATCGAGTCTCCAGTCTCATTTTTTGTTCGGAGATATCTTGTCCAGGTGTAGCGAGAATAATCGTCGACAATTACTAACACATATTTACGCCCGTTGATACTATGTGTACGCATTCGTCCACAAAGATCCATGTAAACTAATTCCAAGGGTCAATATGTAGAAGCAATTTTCTTGAGTTTGTGTGATGCTCGCTTCATTTTTCCCATTTGACAAGCCGAACAATTATGCTCTTGATGTATGGAAATAGTTGGTAGACCTGTACCAACTTTTTCATAGAGAGTTTGTGAAGAGCTGTGAGGTTTAGATGAGACAAGCATTGATGGCATAAGCTGTTCATCTTTATTGTAGTATGTGAGATGAGGCAAACAGCTGTCGAAGGTCGAACTGTTGTCAGATTGATGGTGTATAGATTTTATTATGACTATTTAAAATTCTGTTAGAAGTTCTTAATTATGACTATTTCAAATTCTGCACTGATCAGCTAGAAACACCACTTGAAATCCTTTGTCGCAGAATTGTCCTATGCTGAACAGATTGTGTTTAAAACCTTGGACGTAAGAGACATCTTTGATTGTCAGATTCTGCAGTAGTATATCTCCATAGCCTAGTATTGGAGCTGAATCATTGTTGCCGAATCTGACTTTTCCGTTGTAACGGTCTTGATAGTTGCTCAACATTTCTTGATTTCCCATCATGTGTGTGAAACAACCAGGATCTAAATACCACACATGATTGATCTGCATAGAAAGATTTTAGAGAGACTTAGGTACCCACTTAGTAATGGGTCCTCTCGGATTAGGATATTTGGTAGGTACGGTTTGTTCATTTTTGGTTCCTAAACCATGTATGCTTTTAGGTACCCAAACCAAATTGGAAGTAGTTGGTTTAAGTTGTACCTCCTTAGGCAACTTGGCCTTTTGGGCTTGCGTTGTCGTAGATGGTGTCTTGGGAACCCATTGAGGTTGAACTTTTCATGAGAAAATCTTTTCTCTAGCTAGTCTCTTAAGGTGTTTGGTTGAATGTATTTTGACCGGATACCTTAAATGAGGATAAGAATGTATCGAGCTATAAGCTTTCTTTATAGCTGGATCTTGTTTCCTACGAGACTTAAGATTTGCATTTGTCTTAGAATGATGGGTTCTGTTTTTAGAAGTAGAGCCGATTTAAAAATTTGTGCTTTCAAAATTATCAGGCTTTAACACATAAGTGGAAGCAACAACATTAAAGTTAGAAACAGTTGTCTTCTTGCAAGTGTCCATAGTTTTTGATACAAAAGAAAATTTTCATAATAAATCATTACTATTATTTTTCTTCTGAAATTCTATTCTAGACACTCTGTGCTTTGCATCTTCGTCTCTTTTTCTACTCTACATGTGGATGGAGTAGAAAAAGAGTTGGTAAAAATCTTTTTCCTTTTTGAAGCATTTAAGGACTCTTTTCCGCCCTATACGCTTTTTAAAGAAGATTGATCTTCTTTTAAAATATTTTGAAAAATAATGGGAGGTGTTTTCTTAGATTTAATCTTGTCCTTAATTAATGATTTTTCTTTCAAAGTAAAACCAGGACAAGTTTTTAAAGCGATGAAGTTTTGAGATTAGAAATCTCCAGTAAAAGCTCATTCTTTTCAGCTTTGTAATTCTTTCTTTCTGTTTCTAAAGAAGCGTTTAAATCATCTATTTTTTTAATAATAGTAGGAATATAAGAGAAAGTAGCATTTTGAAAATGATCATTAGTTTCTTCATGAACATTAGGAAGATCTTCTAAAGGATATATTGAACTATAGTCACTAGACAGGTTAATTTCCCGTGTTTTGTAACTATTATTCAATTCGGTGTAGTCAAAGGGGATATCAGTCCTATTAGTGGCTTTTCGTTTAGATTCTTCTAAGGCATTTATTTCGGAAGAGTTATTAAAGGCCATTAGAGAAATTAATCATAATCACATATACTTGATATCATATAATTGTTTGACATTGGCCTTTTTCAAGTTACAGGGATTGTTAAAACATAAGCCTTCTTTAGGAATATAAAATTCTATATCAAGAGGTTGATTTAGAAATATAGTCTGATCCGTTTGCCCCCTTTTCGTTAGAAGATCGTCTAATGTTTTAATCCTAGAGTAAAGCTTCTTACGTTCATCAGAGATTTGCTTAAAATTATATGTAGAAATTTCTGAATCTCTCTGACAATCGCTAAGAGTCTTACTAAGGTCATTTATTTTTATTTCAGAGGTAGCTATCCTAGATTCAAGACTAGTTATGGTTTCTTTAGCATTAGATAAGAGAATATCTAAGTGAATTGTTCTATCTAATTGCTTTTGAAAATTATTTTCACTAAGGGCTAGTCTTTCATCTAATTCCATTATACGTTTCCGCTCATTCTTCATGTTAGAATACTTAATTTGTAAAGATTATAACATGTTTAATAATGTAGAACTAGACATCGTTACGTCTTGTGATGATGTGGATGCTTTTTCTTCATCGTCTGACCTTCTTGAAGAGTTATCGTTTGAGACGTCGTCAAGGTACGCAATTAGAGCAAGATTTTCGTCTTCAGAATCTGTGGTATCTTCCAGCCAATGCTCTTGTTCCGCCATCAGAGCTACTCCAGCCTCTTTTTGTTTAGTTAGTTGGAATTTTTTGGAGGAGTAGTTGGCGTCCTTCTTCTTGGGAAGTTTGCATTCTCTGGCGAAGTGCCCTATCTTTCCACAATTATATCACTTTTGTGGTTCTTTGGCGTTTTTAAATTCCGATGACTCGGCCGGTCTTTCCTTGTGCTTGGAGCTTGATGTCTGAAGTCTATTAGCCGAAGAGGAGGATTTCTTTTTATAGAACTTTTTGCTCATCATCTTAGTAATGAGAGCCAATTGTTTCTTGAACTCTTTCATATCTGGCTCAGAGTCCGATTCGGATTCGTCTTCATCTTCTGAAGAACTTGGCAACTTGATGCTTTTATCCTTGCGAGATCGACTCAATTTTCTTTCAGAAACTAGAGCTATGGAGTCTTCGATCTGCTTGCCCTTAAGTTCTTTTTGTATCTCGCTTATATCTTCCTCGTGTTGAACGAGATTATCAAAGACGGCGTGGATATCCATTTCGTCCAAATCATTATTTTGACGGATTTGCATGGATATTTTCTTCCACTCCGGTTGAAGAGAAGAGAGAAATCGGATGTTAACCTCCATGTTGGTCCTGAAAAGTTCCGTCTTCCTCATCTCGTTGAAAAGAGTTAGATAACGTTGATAGAGTTCATAAACGTTTTCTTCCGACTTCGCTTTGAATGAGTCGTAAGCCGTGAGAATATTGGCTTTATTGGCTTTGACTCCGACTTCGGTTCTTTGCATCATTTTGTGGAGTTCATCCCACATAACTTTTGCATTAGATAAACTATCTATTTGCATATAGATGTCGTTAAGAATTCCTTGCATTAGGAAAGTTTTGGCTCCTAAATCCGCTTTTGCTCTTAATCGCTCCCCCTCGGTGTATTCACTAGGAATTTTGAGTCCTCTAGTGGCGGGAATGGGAGGATTATTAGTGGCATCGCCTTCTTGGATGAGCCAAAATTGAGCGGGACATTCTTGAAGAGAGCTATCAAATTGGTAGCTTGATCTTTAGTTTCCAAGAAGTTCAAGAATCAGCTTCTCCAAATGGGGTATTCGCCTCTTCGTAGAATTGGAGGGCGGACGTCGTTTCCGAGTGAGTAAGCATCCATTTGTAGTTGATTGGTAGGATCTTCGTGAAAGTTCGGAATCGAAATGGTAAAAATGCTTCACAAGTGACAAACTTCGTTAGTAATGTTTGATTCGTACCTTAAGCAATTTCCCTTTCGAACCTATGTGTTAGGACCTCTTATATCCGATCGAAACTTGTGTATTGATTTTGATAATGTACATTGTATTTATACCTATATACATGGTATATTTACTACTTAGTCGTACACTATCAAAACTACTAATTACGCCCCTAATTAAAAGGATAACAAAATAACAAAGCACAATTCTAATGTCTCTTCATTCTACCCATTTGTGCTTGTCTTCGTTTCAGCTCCAGTTATCCTTCTCGGGCGTAGAATGATTTCCATAATCCCAATGTTGTCTCGTAACGTCTGACAACATTCCTCAGCTCAACCTCTCATTGATTGCATCCAGAAGCTCATTTAAGAGTGGGGACTCTTCTTCACCAAGATCTTCGAAGATCATCTCTTCAGTGATCTCTCCAAAATTTTTCTGGATGTTCTTCCTCACTAGCTTCAACGTCCAATCACAGAACTTGTGGATTTGTGACTTCACCATAGCTCTCGTCTTTCCAATGACTGGATTCCGATAAGTTATGGCAAGGCCAGGTTTCTTGAATATGTAGTTCTCGGAATAATCTTTCACTGGGAAGCCCTTCATGAGCGGAGACTCCATGTTGACCTTCTTCATATTGTTCTCTATAGCAATTTGAAGGTCGTGTGCGGTGTGATACTTGATTTGCCGCACCATGAATCTTTTCAATCCCTCGAGTCCTTCAGTCTTGATGTATCCGGAGGGCGTCTGATATTTTCTTTTTGTACATCTGATATAGACGGTAGACCTCATCCGGTGGAAGGAAGGGGAGATAGCTCTCATCTATCTCTTCTCGAGTGCGGTTGTTGTCCGCTCGCTCAATGTGGTAGATTGGGGTAGGGAAGCTTCCAATCGAATGCGAAACCCCCACGAGATGGAGGATCGGTGGCTTGTCTTTGATGTTTTTCCTCAGTTGATCCGTTGGGATGCCACTTCGATCTGGACATAGATAGTTGAGCATGAAGATGTGCTCCATTTTCTTCATATCTTCCTAATGTGAGATACTCCGTAGGTTTAGTTCGTTGAGCTTCTTTATCCGGTTAGGAGCCCTCAACATCTGCTTTCTAACATCTTCAATGAATGGGACTTCAATTATGATATTCTCCCACGGTGTCTGGACTCTGACTGTCCCTTCTGATAAGCAGGGAGGAGAGTCGACTCTGTGCCTGATCATTTCTGGTAGTTCTGCGAGAGCAGAATTGTAGTTCTCGCCTTCTTGAAGAAGCAGCACCATGTCCACGAAAGCTTGTTGTAAGAAATATCTGACGTTGGAGAGTCGAGCTTGAGCAGCTTCCTCTGGTTCCCATTGGGTCGTCCATTTCTCGCCTAAGATATAATCATCTATGATCCGATGTGGATCGTAGACGACTGCTTTTGGTTGGCCTTGGAGGAGGTTAGAGGTCGTGATTGGATTTGGATTTGTAGGAGAGGGAGGTAGTGTGTGCGATGTGGTGGCAGATGTAGTTGTTTGTTGGCGGGTTGTGGGTTGTGTGGTTGGTGGGTTTGAGGATGATCCTCCAGCTTCTTGAGTCTTTGTTGTTTGCTCTCAACTCAAACCAGGGCCGCTTCGTGTGGTTCATTGCATTTTCTCCCCCTCATGACGATCGGATCATCGGGATCGCATGTCTTCTTTTGGTGCGGGAGCTTTCTTCTTGGCACCTTGTTTGAGCGGGCGGCTCAGGTTCATCTATAAGCCTTTTGTAGAGACTCTCCTCAGCGGGGGTCCTGGTCTCTATAGCAAGGAGTCGGGAGATGAGAATGTCATGAAGCTGGGTGATCGGGATGGTATAAGGGTTGATGAGTGAAGGGGATATAGTTGGGGTTGTGAGGGTGGGTAGTATGGGGGTGTGTATGGTGGTGGTAAGAGGTGGTGAGGAGACGGGGGTGGTTTGAGCTTCTGACGGAGCGGCCTCAGAGACTGGTGCTTTCCCGGTATCCCTTCGGGAAGTCTCAATCGCCTGGAGCATTCTATCCATCAGGCGATCTTCGAGAAAAGAAATGGCTGTGGAGAGTGCTTCTTGTAAGCGTTGCTCCATCACGATCATCGGTGGAGTGGAGCCCGGGTGGCGCTCCACTGTCACAACATCGGAAAAGATTTTCGATGTGCCGCCTGGAACACGCCTTAATATTCCCGAACGTCCGGGGACATCCGTTATCAACCCTGAACCCACCACTTCAGTGGGTTGCCCTAATGTTTGCTCCGAAGATGTCGGGGGTCCAATAGGGCTTCCATCCAATCCTTGAGATGATACGATAAGTATCACCTCTATGGGTGTTGAGACAGATTCAGGTTGAATTTGTACGGTTGGCTGATCCGTTGGTGATGGAATTGAAGGGGACACAGACGGTGCCGAGATTTGCTGTCGGCGAGAGCCCCTTCTTTGAAGTCTGTATTCTTCATCGGATTCAGTGGCCTTAAGAGATACATCGCGAGGAACACCTTCGTGCTCGACGGCCGGTGTCTCTGTCTCCTGAGCCGTGGCTTCGGGCTCGGTTATTTCCACCAGAGATTCCCTTTGAGAAGGCGCCGGAGCTTGATCCACGGCCCGTACCATCTCCTTCGTGATGGAGTTATACTGACAGTAGTCTTGGTAGGCCTCGTCCGTTGGATCAGCTAGGCTGAGCAGCTCCAATGGGATTAGCATCGGTTGGAGCGCTAGGTCGGCTGCCTTCGGGTTGCGAAAGAAGCGAAGGCGAGGTGGGATGTATCTTCCAACCGGTGGTAGTCTCGGGATTTCTTGATGAAAGTCCATGAAATGCGAAATCAGAACCGGGAACCACCACACGTATGGAAGGTACTTCGCCTTCGATTTGGTCTCCCTTTGACGTATCTGGGCCGCTAGATCATTCCATATAAGCTGAGCCACGTCGTATTTCTTTGAGAAAACGACTCCATGGAAGATGCAAAGGATATTCCCATTCGCCTTGTCGAAGCCGGAGTGTTTTGGGGAGAGACATTTATTGATTATGCCGAACAAGGTTCTCCACGGATGTGGGATCCCGCTGTTTTGAAAATTCGCCTGTTTGGTCAGCGGGGGCTTGTATCCCATCCGGAGCAGGTCCTCCACAATCTCTGCATCCGTTGGAAGTGGGTCATACTGTTCGTGGTGCGGTAGATCGAGCACCATGGCCATTAGGTTCTTGTTCAGGGCGACATGTCTTGTATTGATCTTCGTCGTGTATTCCACGTTGAAGCCGTTAACAATACTCTGCATACTTCCCCAGAATCGCTGGAGATAGACCATTGGTACGGTGGAGGTCATTGTCAAAGCTGCCCATAGAGGGCGTCCTTTGAGGATGGAGATGGTAACTTATTCCAGACACCAAAATGTAGCAAGGTGCAGCTGGTCGTTATTGTCCTGGACCGTCATGTAACTTCCAGAAGGATAGATGTGTGGGTAGTCTGGAGTTGCCATTTCTATAATGAATGAGATAAAATTCATTAGATGGAGAATTTCATATGCGAATAGGTGGAATTAAAAAATGCACTTAGAGTTAAAAAAAAATTCTAAGTCTTGATCGGGAATTTATTCGAACGTTAATTTTTGCGATCGAAAATTTTCTAAGTCTTGGAGAAAAACTTGAAAAATTTTCTAAGTCATTTTCAGCGTGTTTTCATTCGAGTGACAATTTATTCGATCGTTAAATTTTGCAATCGAATAAAAATGTCTCGAATAACTCAAGTTTTTCGCCGATGACTTTTACGATCGAATAAAATGTTATGGAAAACAATAGTTTTTTGCTGAGTAATTTTGTGATCGAATAAAAAGTTGTCGAAAAACTTAATTTTTTCGCCGCGTAGTTTTGCGATCGATAAAAGAATATCGAAAAACTTAATGTTTTCGCCGCTTATTTTTGCGATCGAATAAAATTTAATCGAAAAATTAAGGTTTCGCCGCGAAGTTTTACGATCGAATAAAACTTAACGAAAACAAAAGTTTTTCGACGACACTGTTTGCGTAACACGTAAATTTCCATTTCTGGGTAAATCATGAGTTAATCTGGATTTGGAACGTTCAGAAAACAGTTGTAAATCCAAATATCATGATTTTAACCCAAACAGACGAGTTTAAACACGTTGATTTGAGAGTTTAAAATCATTTTTAGTCGAAAAAGTATCAAAATGACATTTCTGCAAATATTTTTGAGAAACAGTTTACGAATCGTTTGTTTTCTACCTTCGAAATCGGAGAGTTATATGAAAATTTTCTGAAGATTTAGAGGTTTTGTTGACATCGCCGAAGTGAGTTCGAAATTGGTTTTCGGAAGTCGAAAAGTTTTTCGAGTGAAATGAGTTGCGCGTGAGTGAGTTTTTCGATCCATAAACTGGTATTAATACTTTACGATCGGGTAAGGTAAAAATATTTTGGGCCATAAAGAAATGTTTTGTGCTTTAGTTAAAATTAATGTCTGATTAAACAAAAATTTAATCTTTTATGGATTAATCCAAAAGTAAATTGTATAATGCTCCATGTATTTCTGAAAGAAATGCAATTGTCCCCCAATGTTGATGAAATTCAACACTTGACTCCTCGGATGAGCACGAATTTTCTGTGATGCTTAGAAAAATATTAGAAATCATGTTTTACAAGTAACTCATGTAGGAGATAATAACAAATTCTCATATAAAACTCCCCATCAAGAAATGCAAGTTTGAACTTATCGTTATTTAAGCACATATTTAATACAATTTGGCATATGAAAATTTACTATTTAACTACAAGTAACGCATTTAAGCAATTCAACATAGATTCATTAAACTTTTGCGTTTTTCAAGAAAATTTCGCATTTATCAATTCTGAGCCAATGCATGTATTAATGCATTTAAAATGTGCGAATAATTTTTTCAATAAAAAATATTTTTAAAAAATATTTCTCAAATTTTTTGTTTTGGGGTCAGATTGGACATTTTGAACATTATCACGCAAAAATTTCTCATGACATATAAAATAATAATTTGTCATCAAATCATGTTACTAAACTAATATTCTAAGTTCATAGTATGAATTATTTTGACAAATCTCGCAAGTTTCGCTCATAGTACTAAATTTATTTTTATCATGGAAATATTTAGTAGATATATCACTCATATCTCACAACAAAAAACTATATCAATTAATTTGTTATCGTAGCATATTTAATCTACTTACCAAGTGAAAGTTCATCATTTTGAATCAAAGGGACTTTGAAGGGATTATTTTTAGGCTCTGGTAGGGTAATTTTGGGATTAGTGAGCTTAAAAAAATCTTCAATTCCAGAGGCCCTTTTTGAAATTCATTTCTGATCCTTCAGCTTTTCTTTTCTTCTGTGCTTGCTCAAGATGAGTGTCGTCTTCTTTATAAAACTTTGAGAGATGAGATCTTCTTTTTGGGCCGAGACCGTGATCCTTTTGAAGGTTCCACAATTATGGAATTTGAACCCAAGGCCGTGCTCCTTATCGTTGGAGAAGTTCACTTTGAGGTGCTTCTCTTCTAGGAGTTTACGAGATTATCTAGGAGAAGTTCACAGCGAGATCCGTGTTTCTCTTCTATTACGATTGAGACTTGTATCTCTTTTTCTCCCCCGCTTTTTCTTGATTGAGCAACCCCGAAACTCAGGAATAAGAAAATGAATGTCGGAGAAGGCTCAAAGTGGATTTCTAGAGGTAAAAGTAAAGGATTTATAATTTGGGCTAAGTGAGGAATTTCCTATTTTTCCCTTATCATTTTCATGACAAACCAAAACAAAAGCAAGATTGAAGCTACGAAGTACAAACCAAAAAGATTGTCATTTGTAGTATGACATACTCAAAAAAAACATTTTGAGGTTCAAGTTCTCACATATATGATGTAGCTTTGTGTCTAGTAAAACAACGAGGCTGTTTCAATAAAAGAAAGTCACATGAACTTTTAGACAAAGTACTTAATCATATATCAAAGAAAGATTTTTGTGAATAGATCAAAATAGGCAAAATTATCGTCATCCCCTTTTTTTTTGAATTTTATTATTATTATCTATATATACTATTTTATTTTGATTTTTCTTTTTGTATATAAAAAAATTTGAAGTATAGAGTCACGCAAAATAATCAAGGAATATCAAGAAGCACATAGAATATCATATAGAAGCATAATAGAGCATGTAAAGCACATTTCAAGTAAGATTGAGATTCAACATGCCTATATTAGCAATAAGGAATTGGAATCGTTTTTCATCCAATCCTTAGTGAATAAGTCGACAAGTTGAAGCTCCGTTTTTACAAAATACATATTTATAGTGCATTTTTCTACATGATCTGTTATAAAATGATAGCAAATATCTATGTGTTTCATGCGTGAATGGTAAACATGATTGCAAGTAATGGCAATAGCACTTTGAGAATCATTGTAAATGTGAATGTTATTAAATTCAAACCCGTAATCGCGTAGTTGTGTTTGCATCCATAGAACTAGCGAACAACAGCTGGCAGCAGCAACGTACTACGCCTCGGCCGCCGTGGTTGATACGCAGTTCTGCTTCTTTGAGGTCCAGCAGACCAACTTTTCGCCTAAAAATTGTGCTCCGCCAGACGTGCTTTTTCTGTCCATTGGACAACCTGCATAATCAGCGTCAGTATAGCCAATTAATCGAAAATCAGTATCTTTTGGATACCATAGCCCTAAGTGTGGAGTTCCTTTGAGATAGCGTAGAATTCACTTGACTGCATGTATGTGGGACTCCTTTGGGTCAGCTTGAAAACGAGCACAGAGACAAGTGGCGAACATGATGTCGGGTCCGCTGGACGTCATGTTTGAAAAACGAGCACAGAGACTCCTTTGGTTCAGAATTGGTAAAATGCGATTAACTATTTTGAAAATCGCAATATTTTTAATGAAACTATGCTGAATTGCTTAAAATGCGTTACTTGTACTTAAATCGGAAATTTTCATATGCCAATTTGTACTGCAAATATGCATAGGTACTGAAAAGTTTACTCATGCAATTGTTGAGGGGGAGTTTTATATGAGAATTTGTTATTATCCTCTACACTCGTAAAACATAAATTCTAACATTTTTATGCCTCGCAGAAAGTTTAGAGCTCATCCGAGGAGTCAAATGTTGAATTTCATCAACATTAGGAGATAATTTCATCTCTTTCAGAAATACAGGGAGTATTTTGCAAATTATTTTTGGGTTAATTCATAAATTTTTTTTCCGACAAGAATTTATCGAAAGCCCAAAATTTTTTTACGGCCCAATAGAATTTTTGCTTTACGCGATTGTAAAATATTAATACCACTTTATCGGTCGAAAAACTCACTCACACGCAACTTCTTACCAATCGAAAAACTTTTCGACTTCTACGAACTCTTCGAACCGACTTCGGCGATTCAAACCAAATCCCTCAATATTTGAATTTTTTTTAGATTAAAGTTGCCGATTTCGAAGGTAGAAACTTGTTTCGAATCATTTTCTGTTCATAAACATGTAATTCGCAAGCATTTTCACGAAAAATATTTGAAGAAAGTTTATGTTTTTCGACGAAAACTGATTTTTCGACCCTCAAATCAAGTGTTTAAAGTTGACCTTTTTGGGTTAAAATCATGATATTTGGATTCGCAGTTGTTCTCTAAACATTCCGAACCCAGATCAACTCTTGATTTACCCAGAAATCGAAGATTATGTTTTACGTGTTTACTGTTTGATTTGAAAATTTTTCGATCGAAAAAGTTTGTGTCGCAAACAGTGTCGTCGAAGAACTTTAGTTTTGTTCAAATTTTATTCGATCGCAAAACTTAGCATCGAAAACCTTTTGTTTTCGATATTCTTTTATTCGATCGAAAAACTATGCGGCGAAAAATAAATTTTTCGAGTATATTTTATTCGATCGCAAAAGTCAGCGGCGAAAAATTTAAGTTTTTCGACAATTTTTTATTCGATCGAAAACTTACTCAGCGAAAAACTATTGTTTTCGATAACATTTTTTTCGATCGTAAAAGTCATCGGCGAAAAACTTGAGTTATTCAACACATTTTTATTCGACCGCATTTACCAATCGAATAAATTGTTACTCGAATAAAAACACGCTGAAAAAGACTTAGAAAATTTTCGATCGCAAAATTTAAAGATCGAATAAATTGTTACTCGAATAAAAACACGTTGAAAAAGACTTAGCAAATTTTTCAAGACTTAGAAAATTTTTTATCACAAAATTTAAAGATCGAATAAATTGTTACTCGAATATAAACACGCTTCTAAGACTTAGTAAGTTTTTCAAATCCTTCAAAATTTTTCACTAAGTCTTTCGAACATAAACCTTAAGACATACAATTTTCTCTAAATTCATTCTTACTCACGTTTATTCGCTTATGAAAATTTATCAACTAATGAACTTCATGTATTCCTTACAGATATGGCAACTCCGAATTATCCTCACATATACCCTTCACCAAGCTTCATGACAGTTCGTGACAACAATTACCAACTGGATCTCACAACATTTCGGTGCCCGGATGAAGTCATCATCTCCATCCTTAAAGGACACCCACTGTGGCTAGCATTAACGATAACGGCCTCCGTACCGATGGTCTACCTACAACAATTTTGGGGACTTATGGAGAGCCATACAGTCGGAAACGACGTGGAATATACAACAAAAATAAATTCAAGACACGTCGTTCTAAACCGCAATCTCTTGGCCATGGTGCTTGATCTTCCGCACTACGACACGTATGATCAACCTCTAACAGACGCGGAGATCGTAGCGGATATGCTCCGGATGGGATACAAGCCTCCACTGCCCAAATTGGCAAGCTTCCAAAACAACGGCATTCCCCATCCGTGGAAGACTTTGTTCGGCATAATCAACAAATGCCTCTCCCCAAAACACTCCGGATTCGACAAGGCGAAAGGGAACATCCTTTGCATTTTTCACGGAGTAATCTTTTCAAAAAGATATGACGTGGCCCAGCTGATTTGGAACGATCTAGGCTAACCCATTGAAGTGGTGACTTCAGGGTTGATAACGGATGTCCTTGGACGTTCCGGAACTTCAAGACCTACTCTAGGCGGCACATCGGAAATCTACTCCGATGTTGTGACAGTGGAGCGCCTCCCTGGCCCCACTCCACCAATGTTCGTGACGGAGCAAAGGCTACAAGAAGCGCTCTCCACAGCTCTATCTTCTCCAGAAGATTGTTTGATGGACCGTATGCTCCACGCTCTCGAGACTTCCCGAAGAGACACTGGGAAAACACCAGTCTCAGAAGCTGCTCCGACCGACACACGAACCACACCCATATCCTCACCACTTCCTACCACCACTCTACACACCCCACTTCAACCAATCCTCACCACCCCAACTCCCTCACAATCACTTATCAATCCCTACACCATCCCGATCACCCAGCTTCACGATATCCTCATCTAACGCCTCCTCGCCTTAGAGACTAGATCTCCCGCTGAGGAGAGTCTCTACAAACAGTTCATAGATGAACCAGAGCCGCCAGCACAAACAACATGCCGAGAAGAAAGCTCCCGCACCAAGCGTAGACATGACGATCCCGATGATCCGGATCGTCATGAGGGGGAGAAACGGCAACGAACTACACGGAGCGGCCGTAGATTGAGTCAAACACTGACAAAGACTCAAGAAGCTGGAGGATCGTCCTTACACCCACCAACCACACAATCTCAAACCCGCCATCAAACAACCACACCTCCCACCATATCCCAAAAAACTAACCCGCTATCCTACAAATCCAAATCAGATCCCAACCCCAAGTCCAACCAGAAGCAGTTGCCTACGATCCACATATGATCGTAGATGACTACATCCTAAACGAGAAGTGGATGACGCAATGGAAACCAGAGGAAGCTGCTCAAGCTCGAGTAATCGATATATTTTGCTGTAAAACGTGGTTAATCTCAGCGCCTAACTTGAGTTTTTCAATTGAATCTGGATTTTCACTGATCCATTGAACTCCAACTGTGTGCTACGATCGTTTTTCTATCGAAAAATTTGGCTCGAAAAATATTTTTTCGAATAAATTTACAGGCGAAAAGTTTTTCGATACTCATACTGTTTTCGTGAGTTTCACTCAAATATATGACTCGAACACTTTATTTTCGATAATTAGTTTTTCGATTCATACAGAAATATCTTTTTTGAGCTTGAAGAGATATTTGAATTGTGCTTTGTTATTTTGTTATCCTTGTAATTAGGGGCGTAATTACTAGTTTTGTTAGTGTAGGACTAAATAGTAAATATACCATGTAAATAGGTACAAAAACAATGTACACTATCGAATCCATACACAGGTTCATTTTCGGAAAAACACGAGCATTGAATTCACATTCTAATAGAGAGAAAAGCAATCGAAAAACTCTCTCTCTCAAGATCTTCAAAGAAGATATTCGACCGAATGTAATTTCTAAGATTTATCATTCGAATATCTAGAATTCGTGCTTAGGTCGATCGGTAGTTGATATACGAGGACCTAACAATTGGTATCAGAGCAGACCGTGATCGCTTTTGGATTTTGCGATTATGAGATGAAAATAATATTCTAGATTTTTCGATCGAAAAACTCACTTGAAATATATTTTGATCAATGCGCTTAATGTTTGCGAATTTTGTTGATGATCTTGCTGATTAAGTGATAGATTATATGTTAGGAATGATTTACGTACTGATTTCAATCGCTTAGAACGTCATATTAATTCAGATTTTTTATTTCGATCAGTATTATATATTTTGCTGTAAAACGTGTTTAATCCTGTGTTTGTTAATATTCAGAACTAAGAAATGATCGATTATCCAGAATTTCAGCTCCTAACTTGAACATTTTGATTGAATATGCATTTTTCACTGTTACATTGAACTTGAAGGCTGTTTTTCGATCGTTTTTCGATCGAAAAACTTGGCTCAAAAAAAATATTTTTCGCATAAGTTTGCAGCCGAGAAATTTTTCGATGACAAACACTGTTCTCGTGTGTTTTACTCAAATATAAGACTGGTAACATTATTTCGATAATTAGTTTTTCGATTCATATATAAATATCTTTTCCGAGCGTTATAAAGCGTATTTTTCGACGGATACTGTTTTCGCTAAATAAATATCTAATTTTGACTCGAAAAACTTGTAATAGTAAAACAAGTTTTTCGATCTCAAGATTTTCGATCATTTAAATTTTCAAGTCACAATTTAGCGAAAACATATTTCGATCGAATAATTTACACTCGAAAAACTTTTAGTCAACAATATGAGTCAAACTTCACGAAAAATTTTCGATCACTCTTAATTTTTCGATTACAAATTTTTCGATAAAGGTTTTTGCGATCAACAATTATTCGACAAACTATTTTTTCGATAGGATATTGACTTTGCAAAACTCTTACGTTCGAAAAATAATTTTCGATAAATACAACGAAAAACTTATACGATCAAAAATCTTTTTCGATTAAAGGTTCGAAAATTTTTAATCGAAAAACTTTATTGCTCGAAAAAAATTTCGACCAGTGCCCAAACACACACACATTTTATACTGATTTAAAAGAAATCAAAATTTGTAATTTCAAAACTTACTTAAAATATTTGTCTCCGAATTATCTTCTACGATACTCAAAATTTCAATCTTAAATTAAAAATTCTTTAGCAAAATTTTAAAGTATCAATTCTAATAACAAATATTTTTTGAAATCAAAACAATTTCTCTCTAACAACCGAAAAATAGGTTCGAAAGGGAAATTTCTTAACATACAAATCAAACATTACTAACGAAGTTTGTCACTTATGAAGCATTTTTACCATTTTGATTCCAAACTTTCACGAAGATCCTCTCAAATTCTACGAAGAGGAGAATACGCCGTTTGGAGAAGCGATTCATGATCTTCTTGGAAACTAAAGATCAAGCTACCAATTTGATAGCTTCTCTTCAAGACGGTCCCGCTCAATTGTGGCTCATCCAAGAAGTCGATGCCACTAATAATCCTCTCATTTCCGCCACTAGAAGACTTAAAATTCATAGTGAACACACCGAGGGGGAGCGATTAAGAGCGAAAGCAGATTTATGAGCCAAAACTTTCCTAATGCAAGGAATTCCGAATAACATCTATATGCAAATAGATAGTCTATCTAGTGCAAAAGCTATGTGGGATGAACTCCACAAAATGATGCAACGTACCGAAGTCGGAGTCAAAACCAAGAAAGCTAATATTCTCACCGCTTACGACTCATTCAAAGCAAAGTCGGAGGAAAACGTTTGTTAGGTCCTGTTTCATCAATCAACGAACAATCTAAGCATGAATTTTAGGTATTCGATTAAGAAATCTTACGATATACGATCGGTCGAATATCCGCTTTGAAGTTCTTGAGAGGTTGTTAGATGTTTCCTTGTTTATCGAGCGTTTCCTATCGTTTTAAAATATGAATTCGAAACTTTTATTTACTCAATAATGAATTGTTATTTACATTGATAGTGTACATCATATTTATACCTATATTTAAGGTATAATTACTCTTAAGTCCTACACTATCAATATTTCTAATTACGCCCCTAATTACAAGGATAATGAAATAATAAAGCACAATTCTAATATACTCTTCAATCTCCCCCTTTGTGCTTATTGTCGTTTCAGCTCCTTTTATCCCTGTCGGGCATAAAAAGACTTCCTCAATCCCAATGCTGTCTCGTAGCGTCGAACATCATTCCTCAACTCCAGTCTTTCATTTATGGCATCTAAAAGCTCATTCAGAAGTGGAGCCTCTTCTTCACAAAGATCTTCGAAGATTGTTTCTTCGGTGATCTCTCCCAATCTCTTTAGAATGTTCTTTTTCACCAACTTAAGCGTCCCGTCGCAGAATTTATGAACTTCTGACTTCATCATAGCCCTTGTCTTTCCAATGACTGGATTAAGATAGGTTATGGCGAGGCCAGGGGTCTTGAAAATGTAGTTCTTGGGAAAGTTGTTAAGTGGAAAGCCCTTCATAAGCGGAGATTCCATGTTGACCTTCTTCATGTTGTTCTCTATTGCAATTTGAAGGTCGTGTGCGGTGTGGTATTTGATCTGCCGCACCATGAATATTTTCACCCCCTCGAGTCCTTCAGTCTTGATGTATCCCGGATGTGTCTTGTACTTTCTCTTGTACATTTGATATATTTGGTAGACTTCATCCGATGGAAGGAATGGGAGATAACTTTCGTCTATCTTTTCTCGAGTGCGGTTGCTGTCCGCTCGCTCAATTATGTAGATAGGAGTTGGATATCTTCCGATCGTAGGAGAGACTCCGACGAGTTGGAGAATCGGTGGCTTGTTCTTGAAGTTTTCCTTCAGTTGATCAGTTGGAATACCACTACGATCGGGTCCAAGATAGTTGAGCATGAAGATATGCTCCATTTTCTTCCTATCTTCCCAATGTGACATGCCCCTTAAATTGAGTTCGTTGAACTTCTTAATCTTGTTTGGAGCCCTCCAAATATGCTTTCCTATGTCTTCAATGATGGGGACTTCAATTCTGACATTCTCCCATGGTGTCTCGACTCTAACTGTCCCTTTTGATAGACGAGGAGGAGAGTCGACTCTGAGTCTTATCATTTCGGGTAGCTCTGGAGGGCAAAATTGTAGTCCTCGCCTTCTTGAATTTCTTCTTCTTCAAGCAGTACCAAGTCCACTGAAGCTTGTTGAAGGAAGTATCTGACGTTGGAGAGTCGAGCTTGAGCAGCTTCCTCTGGTTCCCATTCCGTCGTCCACTTCTCGTTTAGTATGTAATCATCTACGATCAGATGTGGATCGTATGCAACAGCTTCTTGATGAACTTGGGGAAGGTTTGAGGTTGGAATATGATTTGGATTTATAGGAAAGAGGGTTAGTGTTTGGGATATGGTGGGAGGTGTGGTTGTTTGTTGGCAGGTTTGAGGTTGAGGTTGTGTGGTTGTTGGGTGTGAGGACGATCCTCCAGCTCTTGAGTCCTTGTCTGACTCAATCCACGGCCGCTCCTTGTTGTTCGTTGCCGTTTCTCCCCCTCATGACGATCCGGATCATCGGGATCGTCATGTCTACATTTTGGGCGGGAGCTTTCTTCACGGCACGTTGTTTGTGCTGACAGCTCTGGTTCATCTATTAATCTTCTGTAGAGACTTTCTTCTGCGAGAGTTTTTGTCTCTAGTGCGAGAAGACGCGAAAATTAGGATATCGTGAAGCTGAGTGATCGGAATGGTGTATGTGTTGATGAGTGAGGGTGAGGGAGTTGGGGTCGTGAGGATTGGTTGTAGTGGGGTGTGTAGAGTGGTGGTAGGAAGTGGTGAGGAGACGGGTGTGGTTTGTTTGTCGGTGGGAGCAGCTTCTGAGACTGGTGTTTTTCCGGTGTCTCTTCAGGAAGTCTCGAGAGCATGGAGCATTCGGTCCATCAGACGGTCTTCTACTGAAGATAGGGCTGAGGAGAGTGCTTCTTGTAGTCTGTGCTCCGTCACGAACATCGGTGGAGTGGGGCCAGGGAGGCGCTTCACTGTCACAACATCGGAGTAGATTTCCGATGTGCCGCCTATCGTAGGTCTTGAGGGTCGGTACGTCCAAGGACATCCGTTGACAATCCTGAAGTCACCACTTTGGAGGGTTGGCCTATTGTTGGCTCCGAAGATATCGGGGGTCCAATTGGGCTTCCACCCAATCCTTGAGATGATACGATGGGTATCACCTCTATGGGTGTTGAGACAGATTCAATTTGAATCTGTTCAGTGGGCTGATCACCCGGTAATGGAAGTGTGGGCTCCGAAGCTTGTATAGGTGAAGACACTGAGACGGGGCCGAGATTTGTTGTCGGTAAGGGCCCCTTCGCTGGAGTCTGTGTGCTTCATCAGAGTCAGTTGCCCCAGGAGAGATATCATGAAAGACACCTTCGGGTTCAATCTCCTGAGGTGTGGGTTCGAGCTCGGATGATGTCACTTCCCTTTGAGAAGGCGCCGGTCCTGGATCCATGGCACGTACCATCGCCTCCGTGATGGAGTTGTTTTGGCAGTAAGCTTGGTAGGCCTCATCAGTTGGATCAGCTAAACGGAGCAGCTCCAACGGGATCAGCATGGATTGGAGTGCTAGATCGGCGGCCTTCGGGTTGTGGAAGAATCAAAGGCGTGGCGCGATGTAGTTCGCGATCGGTGGAAGTTTCGGGATCTCTGAGTGGACTTCCATGAAATGCGCGATCATTACCGGAAACCACCGTACATAAGGAAGGGATCGGGCCTTCAACTTCGTCTCCCTTTGAGGCATTTGGTCGGCGAGATCATTCCAGATCAGCTGAGCCACGTCATATTTCTTGGAGAAGACCACTCCGTGAAAAATACGCAGAATGTTGCCATTTGCTTTATTGAATCCGGAGTGTTTTTGGGAGAGGCATTTGTTAATGATGTCGAACAGAGTCTTCCATGGATGAGGGATTCCACTATTTTGAAAGTTGGCCAGTTTATTTAGCGGCGGTTTGTATCCCATCTTGAGCATGTCTTCTACGATCTCCTCGTCCGTAGGTAATTGGTCATATTCGTCATAGTGCGGGAGATCGAGCACCATGGCCATTAAGTTTTTCGTCAGGGCGATGTGTCTTGTATTGAGCTAAGTCATATATTCCACGTTATCGCCGTTGACGAAGCTCTGCATGCATCCCCAGAACTGCTGGAGATAGACCATCGGTACGGTGGCCGTCATTGTCAGAGCTGGCCATAAGGGGTGTCCTTTGAGTATGGATAGGATGACGTCATCCGGACACCGAAATGTTGTTAAATCCAGTTGGAAGTTGTTGTCTTGGAATGTCATATAACTTCCAGAAGGATAGATATGAGGGTAGTTGGGAGTTGCCATATCTGCAAAAATAATATGAGATTCATTAGTTGATCAAGTTTTATGAATGAATAAATTTGATTAATACGAATGTAGAGGATAATTTTACATTGAAAAACTTATCGCGAAAGACTTGGTGAAAATTTGAAAAATTTGTAGAATTAACTAAGTCTTAGAAGCGTGTTTTTATTCGAAATAACAGTTTATTCGATTTTATAATATTTGTGATCGAAAATTTGTCTAGGTCTTGAAAAATTTTCTAAGTCTTTCGGAGCGTGTTTTTATTCGAGTAAAAATTTATACGATTGACAAGTTTTGCGATCGAATAAAATTGTGTCGAATAATTTGCGTTTTTGCTGATGACTTTAACTATCAAATAGAAAGTTAATGAAAATAATAGTTTTTCGCTGATTAGGTTTTCGATCGAGAAGAGAGAAAGGTTAAATAACTTAAGTTTTTTTTTCACCGTTTAGTTTTGCGATCAAATAAAATCGAGAAAATAAGTTTTTCGCCGCGTAGTTTTGCGATCGAATAAAATAAATTAAAAAAATAAGTTTTTCGCCACGTAGTTTTACGATCGAATAAAATAAAATCGACGCTGAGTTTTGCGATCGAATAAAATTTTAACGAAAACTAAAGTTCTTCGATGACACTGGTTGCGACTCAAACTTTTTCGATCGAAAATTTTCAAATCAAACAGTAAATATGTAAAACATAATTTTCGATTTCTGGGTAAATCATGGGTGTCGAAACGGACAGAAAAAATGGCGAATCCGAATATCATTATTTTAACCCAAGAGATTGAGTGTAAACACTTTGATTTGAAGGTCGAAAAATTAGTTTTCGTCGGAAAAATAAACATGAACTTTCTACAGAAATTTTTGGTGAAAATGCTCGATAAGTGGATGTTTTTGAACAGAAAATGAATCGAACATGTTTCTACTTTCGAAATCCGCACGTTTAAGCCAAATATTTTGAGAAATGATGAAGTCGGATTGAAATGCCGAAGTCGGTTCGAAGCTTTTTCTTAGAAGATGAAAAGTTTTGCGATTGGGAATTTGTAACGTGTGAATGAGTTTTTCGAGTGATAAAGTGATATTAATAATTTACGATAGGGTAAAGTAAAATTTCTTTTTGGGCCGAAAGTAAAAAGAATATTCTTGGGCTTTAGGTAAAAATAGGTCGAAAATAAAATTTATGAATCCCAAAAATTATTTGTATAATACTCCCTGTATTTCCGCAAATGAGGAAATTGTCTCCTGATGACGAAATTCAACATTTGACTCCTTCGATGAGCTCTAAATTTTTTGCGAGACTTAATAAATTGTTAGACTTCAAGTTTCTACGAATGTAGAACATAATAACAAATTCTCATATAAAAAACTCCCCCTCAAAATTGCATGAATAAACTTTTCAGTACCTACACATATTTTCGGTACATATGAAAATTTCCGATTGAAGTATAATTAACGCATTCTAAGCAATTCAGCAAAGTTTATGAAAATGTTGCGTTTTTCAAGAATAATTTCGCATTTTATCAGTCTGAGCCAATGCATGTAATAATGCATTTAAAAACGTGCGAATAAAATAGAAAATAAGAATAATAAAAATAAAATATAATATAATATAATAAAAATAATAATTTTTGTTTCGGGGTCAGATTTATTTATTTTAAATTTTTATCACACAAAAATTTCCAAGATATATATAACAATAATTTGCCATAAATTCAAATAACTAAATTAGTATTCTAAGAGCATAGTATGAATCATTGTGACAACTCTCGCAAGTTTCGCTCATATCACTCAATTTATTTTTATCAAGGAGATTTTTAGTAGATATATCTCTCTTATCATCACAACAAAATTATATCAATTAATTCGTTAACGTAGTATTTTTAATCAACTTGCCAAGTGAGAGTTCGTCATTTTGAATCAAAGGGACTTTTAAGGGATTATTTTTAGGCTCTGACTAAGGGGTATGAATTTTGGGTTAGTGAGCTTAAAAATTCTTCTCTTCCGGGGGCTCTCTTTGTGAGATTCTATTCTGAGCCTTTTGCTTTTCCTTTCTGTAGTAATCTCTTTTCAGTGATTTGAGAGATAAGATCTTCTTTGATTTTGGGTCGAGACTGTGTTTCTTTAGAAAGTTTCACAGTTATGGAGTTCGAACCCAAGATTGTGCTTCTCTTCTCGTTTTCTCTACATAAGATCTAGATTATCATTGGTGAACTTCACTTCGAGGTGCTTCACTTCTACGAGTATACGAGATTATCTAGGAGAAGTTCACAGTGAGATCAGTGTTTCTCTTCTATAATGATCGAGAAATGCGGAATGTGCATCACTTTAGCTCTCCCCCTCTTTTTCTTGATTGACTAACCCCGAATCGTTTGAATAATGTTGAAGACTTAACCGGGTGTGTTTGATAAAGA
The DNA here is from genome assembly GCA_004919715.1 of Linderniella brevidens. Lineage (NCBI taxonomy): Eukaryota > Viridiplantae > Streptophyta > Magnoliopsida > Lamiales > Linderniaceae > Linderniella > Linderniella brevidens. Next base: position 14,756,288 of record SWDC01000148.1, read on the forward strand.
AAAAGAATATCAGAGAAGGCTCAAAGGGGATATCTAGAGGAAAAATAAAGGATTTATAATTTAGGTCAAGTGAGGTATTTCCTAATATGCCCTTATCATTTTCATGACAAACTATACACAAAAACAAGATTGAGGCTACGAAGTACAAATCAAAAGATAGTTATTTGAATTGTGACACTCAAAAAAAATATTGAGGTTCAAATTCTTCACATGTATGATGTGGCTTTGTGTCTAGTGAATCATACAAAGTTCTTTTGAATAAAAGAATGTTATATTGAATTTCAGGCAAAGAATTTAACTATATATTTCGAAGAAATATTTTTGTGAGTGATTTCAAAAATGGTCAAAATCATCGTCATCCCCCATTTTTTTTTTGATAATATTTATATATATCTATTATATATATATTTAAAAAAAATAAAATATATATATATAATATATAATTTATTTTTATTTTTATTTAAAAAAAACTTTAAAAGATAGAGTCACGCATAATAATCAATAAATATTAAGAAGCACATAAAATGTTAGATTGAAGCATAGTAGAGCATGTAAAACATATTTCAAGTAAAATTGAGATTGAATATCGTGCATTTTTCTACATGATCTTTTATAAAGTGATATCGTATGTCTATGTTTTTCGTGCGTGAATGATTATCAGGATTGCAAGTAATGGCTATAGCACTTTGAGAATCACTATAAATGGGAATGTTACAGAAATCAAACCCGTAATCCCGTAGTTGTATCCGCATCCATAGAATTTGCGAGCAATAGCTGGCAACCGCAACGTATTCCGCCTCAGCCGTCGATGTTGACACACAATTTTGTTTCTTTGAAGACCAGCAGACCAACTTTTCGCCTATAAATTGTGCTCCGCCAGACGTACTTTTTCTCTCCATTCGACAACCTGCATAGTCAGCATCAGTATAGCTAATAAGTCGAAAGTCAGTATTTTTAGCATACCAAAGCCCTAAGTTAGGAGTTCCTTTGAGATATAGTAGAATTCTCTTGACGGCATTCATGTGGGACTCCTTTGGGTCGGTTTGAAAGCGGGCGCAAAGGCAAGTTGCAAACATAATGTCGGGTCGGCTGGATGTCAAGTAGAGAAGAGATCCGATAATGCTCCGATAGGTGGTGATGTTGACAGCCTTTCCAGACGGATCAGCATCCAGTTTGCAATTAGTAGACATTGGAGTATTCATCGGTGTGCTCTTGTCTTGATTAAATCTCTTCAGAATATCTCGGATATATTTGGTCTGACTGATGAAGATTCCATCATCGAGTTGCTTGACTCGTAATCCAAGAAAGAATTGGAGTTCTCCCATTAAGCTCATCTCGAATTTGGTCTTCATGAGATTACCAAATTTCTGACAGAGACGTTCATTCGTCGATCCGAAAATGATGTCGTCAACTAAACTTGAACGATCATCAAGTCTTTGCCTTGCCTTTTTATGAAGAGGGTCGTATCGATTGTTCCTCTGATGAAGTTGGGTTTGACCAAAAATTCGCTCAGAACATCATACCAAGCACGAGGAGCTTGTTTTAGTCCATAGAGAGCTTGTCCAATCGATAGACATGATCAGGATGGTTCTCGAGTCCATTTGCGTTCGTGAGGAATAACTGAAGTAGATTCGTCATTGGATTGGAGATCGAGATATCCCGAATTAATTGGTTGATCATTCAGAGTTGGAAAATTCAATTAAGATGTTGAGTCGATAGTAATTTCCTCATTTGTATTTGTAGGAACTGCAGTACTAGATGAAGTTTCTGAATAAGTAGATTCTCCAACATTTGTCGAATTTTGAAGAAGGGGAGTCTCATTATTAATTTCTTCCATTGAGGGAGATGGGGCACTGCTTAGTGTTGAGTGAGACGAAGCAGGCGTTTTGAGACTTGTTCCGATAAAAGTGTTCGAATAGAGAATTTAAATCTTCATGGTCAGCGGGAATTGCTTCATTTGATGTTGATGTAGACATTGTCGAGAGTTGTTGACCTTGTGCCAACACGCCAGTAAGCTCGAGTTGTGAACTGTTTTGTTCAGAAGCCAATTCCGTCATATCTTGAAAGCTGACGTTGTAGCTTTCAAGAATTGTACGAGAAGACTTGAGGTAGACGCGATATGATTTTGAAGTAGAGGAATATCCGACAAAAATGGCTTCAAAGGCTTTGGAATCGAACATCCTTCGAAGCTCCCGATCGTTGGCCACAAAACACTTGCAACCAAATACTTTGAACAATGAGATATTCGGAATTCTTGTATTAATTAGCTCATATGGCGTTTTCTCGAAGCGTTTGTGAATAATTGTCCTATTTTGAGTAAAATATGATGTACTCACTGCTTCAGCCCATAGAAAGTGAGGAAGACCGGAGTAAATGAGCATAGTTCTTGCAGCTTCAACTAAAGTCCGGTTCTTTCTTTCTACGACACCATTTTGTTGTGGTGTTTTTGCGGCTGAGAATTGTTGAATAATTCCAAGTGATTTATAAAAGTTGCTGAGACGCTTATTCTTGAATTCTGTCCCGTTGTCCATTCTGATAACTTGGATTTTCTTTTGCAGGAGATTTTGAGTTGTATTCACAAAGCTTATTATCAAGTCTCCAGTCTCATCCTTAGTTTGGAGATATCTTGTCCATGTGTAGCGAGAATAATCGTCGACAATTACTAACACATATTTACGACCGTTGATGCTTTGTGTACGCATTGATCCGCAAAGATCCATGTGAAGTAATTCTAAGGGTCGAGATGTAGAAGCAACTTGCTTGACTTTGTGTGATGCTCATTTCATTTTTCCCATTTGACAAGCCGAACAGTGATGCTCTTGGTTAGATGAAATTGTTGGCAGACCATTGACCAACTTTTTAACATTGAGTTTCTGAATAGCTTTTAAATTTAGATGAGACAGACGTTGATGCCATAAGCTGTTCCTCTTGATTGTTGTCTGAGAGATGAGACATACAGCTGTCGACGGTCGAACTGTTGTCAGATTGATTATGTATAGATTTGATCTTCGTGATCTTGTGAGAAGCTTTTTATTCTGACTCTTCAAGACTCTGCAATGTTCAGCTAGAAATACTACTTGAAATCCTTTGTCACAGAATTGTCCTATGCTGAACAGATTGTGCTGGAGACCTTGGATGTAAGAGACATCTTTAATCGTCAAATTTGGCAGTAGAATGTCTCGAAATCCGAGTATGAGAGCTGAGTCATTGTTGCCAAATCGGACTTTGCCATTGTAACGATCTTGGTAGTTGCTAAACAGTTGTTGTTTTCCCGTCATGTTTGTGGAGCAACCAAAATCTAAATACCACACATGATGGATCTGCATAGAAAGAAATTAGGGAGACTAAGGTACCCACTTTTGAATGGGTCATCTCGGATTAGTAGATGTGATAAGTAAGGTTTGTTTATCTTTGGTTCCTAACTTATGAGAATGCCTAGGTACCCAAACCAACTTAGAAGTATTTGGTTTAAGTAGTACCTTTGTAGACAATTTAACCTTATTTGCTTGTGTTTGCCTAGGTGGTGATTTAGGAGTCCATTGTGGTTGAACCTTACATGGGATATTAATTTCAGTACGAGCAAATGTTTGATTTGTCTTATTGCTGGAGAAAATCTTTTCTTTGACTAGTCTCTTAAGGTGTTTAGCTGAATGTACGTGTACTGGATACTTTAGGTGAGAACAAGAATGGATGGAGCTATAAGCTGTCTTTAGATGATTCTTGTTTCTGACGAGACATAAGACTTGCATTTGTTTTAGAATGATGATAGTTTTTAGAAGTAGAGCCAATTTCAAAGTTTGTGCTTTCAAAATAATAGGCTTTAACGCATAATTTGAATTAACAATACTAGAAATAGCTATCTTCGTACGAGTGTCCATAGTTTTTGACATAGAAGAAATAGATAACAAATCAGTTTTCTTCTGAAAATTTATTCTAGGCATTCTTTCCTTAGCATGCTTCACCTCTTCACTACTCTACCTGTGGATGGAGTAGAAAAAGAGTTAGTAAAAATCTTTTTCCTTTTTGAAGCATTTAAGGATTCGTTTCTCTTTACAATTTCTAAAGAAGATTTATCTTCTTTTGAAATATTTTGAAAAATAATAGGAGAGTTTTTCTTAGTTTTAATCTTGTCCTTCATTAAAGATTTTTCTTTCAAAAGAAGATCAGGACAAGTTTTTAAAATAGAGGAAGTTTTGAGATTGGAAATCTCCAATAAAAGTTCGTTCTTTTCCACTTTGAAATTCTTTCTTTCGGTTTCCAAGGAAGCGTTTAAATCAGCTAGTTTTCTAATAATAGCTGGAATATAACAAAAATTTGAATTTTGAGAATGCTCAATATTTTCTTGTAAGTATTATTCAAGTCGGTGTTGTCAAAAGGAATGTTAGTCCTATCAACGGCTTGTCGTTTAGAATCTTCTAAAGCATTTATTTCGGAAGAATTAGTAAATGCCATTAAAGAAGTTAATCCTAATCCCATATACTTGATATCGTATAATTGTCTAACATTGACCTTTTTCAAGTTACAAGGATTGTTAAAACCTAATCCCTCTTTAAGATTATAAAATTCTGTATCAAGAGTTTGATTTAGAAATATAGTTTGATCCGTTTGACCCCTTTTTATTAGAAGATCATCTAACATTTTATCCTTGAATAAAGTTTCTTACGTTCGTCAGAAATTTCTTTGAAACTATTTTTAGAAATTTCTAAGTCTCCTGACAATCAATAAGAATCGTATTAAGTTCAGTAATTTTTGTCTCAGAGGTAGCTATGGTTAATTCAAGACTAGAGATTTTTTCCTTAGCGTTTGATAAGAGAATTTCGAGATGAATTTTCTTATCTAATTGCTTTTGGAAATTGCTTTCGCTAAGAGCTAGTTTCTCTTCTAATTCCTTTGTTCGTTTCCGCTCAATTTTCATGTTAGTGTACTTAAACTGTAATGATTCTAACATGTTTGATAATGTGGAATTACATAATTGTACCTCTTGTGACGAAGAGGATGCTTTGTCGTCGTCGTCGTCAGGTCTCCTGGATGGGTCATCATTTGAAGCGTCGTCGAGGTACGCCATAAGTGCAAGATTTTCGTCTTCAGAATCTGTGATATCTTCCAGCCAATGCTCTTGTTTTGCCATCAGTGCTACTCCAGCCTCTTTCTGTTTAGTGAGTTGGAATTTTTTGGAGTAGTAGTTGGCATCCTTTTTCTCGGGTAGTTTGCATTCTCTGGAGAAGTGTCCTACCTTTCCAAAATTATAGCATTTTTGTGGTTCTTTGACACTTTTAGATTCTGAGGACTCGGCCAGTCTTTCCCTTTGCTTAGAGCTAGATGTCCGACGTCTATTGGCCGAAGACGAGGATTTATTTTTGTAAAAATTTTTACTCATCATTTTAGAAATGAGAGCTAAATGTTTCTGGAACTCCTTCATATCAGGTTCGGAGTCCGAGTCAGATTCTTCTTCACCTTCTGAAGAACTTGGCAGCTTGATACTTTTATCCTTTCGATATCGACTTTGCTTTCTTTCAGAGATAAGTGCTATAGAGTCATCGATCTGCTTGCCCTTTAGTTCTTTTTGGATCTCACTTATATCTTCTTCATGTTGGGCGAGATTATCAAAGACGGCGTGGATATCCATTTCGTCCAAATCCTTATTTTGTCGGATTTGAATGGATATTTTCTTCCATTCTGATTGAAGAGAAGAAAGAAATCTGATGTTGACCTCCATGTTGGTCTTGAATATATCTATCTTCCTCATTTCATTGAGAAGAGTTAGATATCTTTGATAGAGTTCATAAACTGATTCCTCCGTCTTGGCTTTGAAAGAGTCATAAGCCGTTAGGATATTTGCTTTCTTTGCTTTGACTCCAACTTCAGTTCGTTGCATCATCTTGTGGAGCTCGTCCCACATGGCTTTTGCACTCGATAGACTATCTATTTGCATATAGATGTCATTCGGTATTCCTTGCATTAGAAAAGTCTTGGCTCCCAAGTCTGCTTTGGCTCTTAAACGCTCCCCCTCGGTATATTCACCAGGAACTTTAAGTCTTCTGGTTGCAGGAATAGGAGGATTGTTTGTGGCATCTCCTTCTTGGATGAGCCAGAATTGAGCTGGACCTTCTTGAAGTGAAGCGATCAAATTTGAGGCTTGATCTTTCGTTTCTAAGAAGTTCAAGAACCGGCTTCTCCATACCGTGTATTCGCCTCTTCGAAGAATTGGAGGGCTGGCGTCATTTTCAAGTGAGTAAGCATCCATTTTTGTTGATTGATAGTATCTTCGTGAAGGTTTGGAATAGTAATGAAAAATGCTTCACAAGTGACAAACTTAGTTAGAAATATTTGATTCGTACTTAAACAATTTCTTTTTTAAATCAATGATCCGGTTGTGAAAGAGAAATTGTTAGGTTTTTTGGAAAATATTTGGTAATTAAAAATTGATACTTCAAGATTCGTGAACGAAATTTGAATTATTGATCGAGAATATTGAGTATCAAAATTGATAGTTCGGAGACAAATATTTTTCGTAAGTTTTGAAGTTCACAATTTTTGATTTCTTTTAAATGATGTGGTCGAAATGTTTTTCGATTTAAAAATATTAAGTTTTTTAATGGAAAATTTTTTTCGAACGATTAAGGATTTAGTTATATGTTTATCGAAAAATATTTTTCGGAAAAAATGTTGTAAATATGATCTTATCGAAAAATATTTTGTCGAAAAACTATGTTGATCACAAAACTCTTATCGAATAACTTGTCATCGAAAAATTACTAGTGATCGAAAAACTTTGTTTTTAGTTTGACTCAAATTGTTAACTGTAAAAGTTTTCGATGGAATATTTTTCGATCGAAAATATGTTTTGGCTAATTTTGGATCGAAAAATTTATTCGCTCGAAAAATGTATTTATATATGAACCGAAAAACTAATTGTTGAAATAATGTTTTTCGAGTCTTAAATTTGAGTAAAACACTCGAAAATAGTGTTTTTCGTCGAAAAATTTCTCGCTTGCAAACTTGGTCGAAAAATTTTTTTCGATTCAAGTTTTTCGATCGAAGAACAGTTAAATTCAATGTAATAGTGAAAATTCCAGATTCAATCGAGATGGTCAAATTAGACGCGGAAATTCTGGATAATCACTCGTTTAACAGTTCTAAATATGACCAAACACAGAATCAACCACGTTTAATAGCAAAATATATCGAGATTTAAGAAAATCATATTGGACTCAAAACTTGATCGCAAACGCGAAAAAAAATCTAGATAAAAAATCTGAATTATTATTACGTTCTAAGCGATTGAAATCAGTACGTAAATCAATCCTAACATATATTCTATCACTTAATCAGAAAATCAATTACAAAATTCGCACATTAGGCATATTGATCGAAATATAAGTCACGTGAGTTTTTTGATCGAAAAATCTGGAAAATAATTTTGATCTGAAAATTGCGAATTCTGTCCAAAATCAACCACGGTTTGCTCTGCTACCAATTGTTAGGTCCTGATTCATCAATCAACAAACAATCTCAGCACGAATTCTCGGTATTCGAGTAAGAAATCTTATGATATACGATCGGTCGAATATCCGCTTTGAAGATCTTGAGAGGTTGTTAGATGTTTCCGTGTTTCTCGAACGTGATCTCTCGCTTAAAATATGAATTCGAAACTTATTATTTTCTGAATAATAAAAACTCTTTTTAACTTTGATAGTGTACATCATATTTATACCTATATTTAAGGTATAATTACTCTTAAGTCCTACACTATCAAAACCTCTAATTACGCCCCTAATTACAAGGATAATGAAATAATAAAGCACAATTCTAATATACTCTTCAATCAGATTTCTTTCTTCTCTTCTACCGGAGTGGAAGAAAATATCCATTCAAATCCGACAAAATAAGGATTTGGACGAAATGGATATCCACGCCGTCTTTGATAATCTCGCCCAACATGAAGAAGATATAAGCGAGATCCAAAAAGAACTAAAGGGCAAGCAGATCGACGATTCTATAGCACTGGTATCAGAAAAGAAAGCAAAGTCGATCTCGAAAGGATAAAAGTATCAAGTTGCAAAGTTCTTCAGAAGATGAAGGAGAATCGGACTCCGACTCCGAACCTGATATGAAGGAGTTCAAGAAACAGTTAGCTCTCATTTCTAAAATGATGAGTAAAACGTTTTACAAAAAGAAATCCTCGTCCTCGGCCAATAAACTTCGGACATCTAGCTCCAAGCAAAGGGAAAGACTGGCCGAGTCCTCAGAATCAAACAGTGTCAAAGAACCACAAAAATGTTATAATTGTGGAAAAATCGGACACTTCTCCAGGGAATGCAAATTACCCCAGAAAAAGGACGCCAACTACTACTCCAAAAAATTCCAACTCACTAAACAGAAAGAGGCTGGAGTAGCACTAATGGCAGAACAAGAGCATTGGCTGGAAGACACCACAGATTCTGAAGACGAAAATCTTGCACTTATGACATACCTCGACGACGCTTCAAATGATGACCCATCAAGGAGGCCTGACGACGATGACAAAGCATTCTCTTCGTCACAATGGGTACAAATGTCTAATTCCACATTATCAAAAATGTTAGAATCGTTACAGCTTAGGTACACTAACATGAAAATTGAGCGGAAACGAACAAAGGAATTAGAAGAGAAACTAGCTCTTAGCGAAAGCCATTTCCAAAAGCAATTAGATAAGAAAATTCATCTCGAAATTCTCTTATCTAACGCTAAGGAAAAAATCTCTAGTCTTGAATTAACCATAGCTACCCCCGAGACAAAAATTACCGAACTTAATACTATTCTTATCGATTGTCAGAGAGACTTAGAGATTTCAAAAAATTATTTCAAAGAAATTTCTGACGAACGTAAGAAACTTTATTCAAGGTATAAAATGTTAGATGATCTTCTAATAAAAAGGGGTCAAACAGATCAAACCATATTTCTAAATCAACCTCTTGATACGGAATTTTATAATCCTAAAGAGGTCTTAGATTTTAATAATCCCTTTAATTTGAAAAAGGTCAATGTTATACAATTAATTATACGATATCAAGTATATGGGATTAGGTTTAACTTCTCTAATGGCATTTACTAATTCTTCCGAAATAAATGTTTTAGAAGAATCTAAACGACAAGCCACTAATAGGACTAACATTTCTTTTGACTACACCGACTTGAATGGCAAAGTCCGATTTGGCAACTACCAAGATCGTTACAATGGCAAAGTCCGATTTGGCAACAATGACTCAGCTCTCATACTCGGATTTGGAGACATTCTACTGCCAAATCTGACGATTAAAGATGTCTCTTACATCCAAGGTCTTCCGCACAATCTGTTCAGCATAGGAAAATTCTGTGACAAAGGATTTCAAGTAGTATTTCTAGCTGAACATTGCAGAGTCTTGAATAGTCAGAATAAAGAGCTTCTCACATGATCACGAAGATCAAATCTAGACATAATCAATCTGACAACAGTTCGACCTTCGACAGCTGTATGCCTCATCTCTCAGAACAATCAAGAGGAACAGTTTATGACATCAACGTCTGTCTCATCTAAAATTAAAAGATATTCACAAACTCAATGTTAAAAAGTTGGTCAACGGTCTGCCAACAATTTCATCTAACCAAGAGCATCACTGTTCGGCTTGTCAAATACGAGCATCACACAAAGTTAAGCAAGTTGCTTCTACATCTCGACCCTTTGAATTACTTCACATGGATCTTTGCGGACCAATGCGTACACAAAGCATCAACGGTCGTAAATATGTGTTAGTAATTGTCGACGATTATTCTCGCTACACATGGACAAGATATCTCCGAACTAAGGATGATACTGGAGACTTGATAATAAGCTTTGTGAATACAACTCAGAATCTCCCGCAAAAGCAAATCCAAGTAATCAGAACAGACAACGGGACTGAATTCAAGAATCAATGTAAAAAACAACTTTTATCAATCACTTGGAATTATTCAACAATTCTCAGCCGCAAAAATGCCTCAACAAAATGGTTTCGTAGAAAGAAAGAACCGAACTTTAGTTGAAGCTGCAAGAATAATGCTCATATACTCCGGTCTTCCTCACTTTCTATGGGCTGAAGCAGTGAGTACGGCATGTTTTACTCAAAATAGGACAATTATTCACAAACGCTTCGAAAAGACGCCATATGAGTTAATTAATCAAAGAATCCCCGAATATCTCAATCTTCAAAGTATTTGGTTGCAAGTGTTTTGCGGCCAACGATCGGGAGCATCGAAACAAGTTCGATCCCAAATCCTTTGAAGCCATTTTTGTCTGATATTCCTCTACTTCAAAATCATATCGCATCTACCTCAAGTCTTCTCGTACAATTCTTGAAAGCTACAATGTCACCTTCAAGAAATAACGGAATTGGCTTCTGAACAAAACAGTTCAGAACCCGAACTTACTGGCGTGTTGGCACAAGGTCAACAACTTTCGGCAACTTCTACATCAACAACAAATAAATCAATGCCCGTTGACCATGAAGATTTAGATTCTCTATTCGAACATTTTTATTGGAACAAGTCTCAAATGCCTGCTTCGTCTCAATCAACACCAAGCAGTGCCCCATCTCCCTTAATGGAAGAAATTAATTTTGAGACTCCTCTTCTTCAAATTCCGAAAAATGTTGGAGAGTCTACTAATTCTGAATCTTCATCTAGTGTTGCATCTCCGACAAATGCAGATGAGGAAATTCCTTTATATTCAACACCTGAATTGAATTTCCCAACTATGAATGATCAACCCGTTAATTCAGGATGTCTCGATCTACAATCCAATGACGAATCTACTTCAGTTATTCCTCCCGAACACAAATGGACCGAGCTCACCCTACTGACCAGATTATCGGTGATCCTTCAAGTGGTGACGCACTAGGATGTCTACACAAAGCGGTTTATTCACATGCTTCCTAAGACAAAAAGAACCAAATAAGGTAGTCGAAGCTCTTAAAAACCCGGATTGGGTAATTGCAATGCAAGATGAACTCAACCAGTTCGAGCGTCTACAAGTTTGGACATTGGTTCCTCGACCACAAAGCAAAACTATAATTGGAACTAAATTGGTTTTCAAGAAAAGAAAAATGAGAACGGTGAAGTAATCAGGAATAAAGCACGGCTCGTTGCTAAGGGATACAATCAACAAGAAGGAATTTATTACGGCGAGACGTATGCTCCGGTCGCCCGTATTGAAGCTATTCGCTTATTTCTAGCATACGCGGCTCACAAAGACTTCAAAGTATATCAAATGGACGTCAAAACAGCCTTTCTCAACGGCGTATTAAAAGAAGAAGTTTACGTCGCTCAACCCGAAGGGTTCATGCACGAGAACCATCCTGATCATGTCTATCGATTGGACAAAGCTCTCTATGGACTAAAACAAGCCCCTCGTGCTTGGTATGATGTTCTGAGCGAATTTTTGGTCAAATCCAACTTCATCAGAGGAACAATCGATACGACCCTCTTCATCAAAAGGCAAGGCAAAGACTTGATGATCGTTCAAGTTTACGTTGATGACATCATTTTCGGCTCGACGAATGAATGTCTCTGTCAGAAATTTGGTAATCTCATGAAGACCAAATTCGAGATGAGCTTAATGGGAGAACTCCAATTCTTTCTTGGATTACAAGTCAAGCTACTCGATGATCGCATCTTTATCAGTCAGACCAAATATATCCGAGATATTCTGAAGAGATTTAATCAAGACAAGAGCACACCGATGAATACTCCTATGTCTACTAATTGCAAATTGGATGCTGATCCGTGTGGAAAGGCTGTCAACATCACTACCTATCGGAGCATTATCGGATCTCTTCTCTACTTGACATCCAGCCGACCCGACATTATGTTTGCAACTTGCCTATGCGCCCGCTTTCAAGCCGACCCAAAGGAGTCCCACATGAATGCTGTCAACAGGATTCTACGATATCTCAAAGGAACTCCAAACTTAGGGCTCTGGTATCTTAAAAATACTGACTTCCGACTTATTGGCTATACTGATGCTGACTATGCAGGTTGTCGAATGGACAGAAAAAGCACATTTGGCGGAGCACAATTTTTAGGCGAAGAGTTGGTCTGCTGGTCTTCAAAGAAACAAAATTGTGTGTTAACATCGACGGCCGAGGCGGAATACGTTGCGGCTGCCAGCTGTTGCTCGCAAATTCTATGGATGCGGACACAACTACGTGATTACGGGTTTGATTTCAATAACATTCCCATTTACAGTGATTCTCAAAGTGCTATTGCCATTACTTGCAATCATGTTCATCATTCACACACGAAACACATAGATATTCGATACCATTTTATAAAAGATCATGTAGAAAAGGGCACGATAGATATGTATTTTGTTAAAACTGAGCTTCAACTTGCCGACTTATTCACTAAGGCATTGGATGAAAAACGATTCCAATTCCTTATTGCTAAGTTAGGCATGTTGAATCTCAATCTTACTTGAAATGTGCTTTACATGCTCTATTATGCTCCAATTTAATATTCTATGTGCTTCTTGATATTCCCTGATTATCTTGCGTGAGTGACTCTATCTTGTAATATTTTTTAATATTTTTTATAAAAGAAAATAAAAAATAAAATATATATAAATTAAAAATAAAATATAATTAAAAAAATTGGGGGATGAGGATAATTTTGCCTATTTTTTAAATTACTCACAAAAATATTTCTTTGATATATATGATTAAATTCAGTGCCTAAAAATTCATATGACATTCTCTTTTCAAAAGAACTTTGTTTGTTTCATTAGACACAAAAGCACATCATACATGTGAGAATTTGAACCTCAATTTTTTTGAGTATCACACTTCAAATGACTATCTTTAAGTTTGTACTTCGTAGCTTCAATCTTGCTTTTGTGTTTAGTTTGTCATGAAAATGATAAGGGCATATTAGGAAATTCCTCACTTGGCCCAAATTTATAAATCCTTTACTTTTTCCTCTAGAAATCCCCTTTGAGCCTTCTCCGACATTCGTTTTCTTCATTACCACCTAATTAAGCCTTCAACATTATTCAAATTATTCGGGGTTACTCAATCAAGAAAAAGAGGGGGAGAGCTAAAGTGATGCACATTATGCATTTCTCATTCATTATAGATGAGACACACTGATCTCACTGCGAACTTCTCCTAGATAATCTCGTATACTTCTAGAAGAGAAGCACCTTGAAGTGAACTTCTCCAATGATAATCTAGATCTTATGTAGAGAAAACGAGAAGAGAAGCACAGTCTTGGGTTCGAACTTCATAACTGTGAAACTTTCTAAAGGAACACAGTCTCGACCCATAATCAAAGAAGATCTCATCTCTCAAAGCCTTGAAAAGAAATTACTAAAGAAAGGAAAAGCAAAATAATCAGAACAGAATTTCACAAAAAGGGCCCCTGGAAGAGAAGAATTTTTAAGCTCACTAACCCAAATCTCCTATCACTTTAGTCATAGCCTAAAAATAATCCCTTAAAAGTCCCTTTGATTCAAAATGACGAACTATCACTTGGTAAGTTAATTAAAAATACTACGATAACAAATTATTTGATATAATTTTGTTGCGATGATAAGATTGATATATCTACTAAAAATATCCTTGATAAAAATAAATTGAGTGATATGAGCGAAACTTGCGATAGTTGTCGATGATTCATACTATGCTCTTAGAATACTAGTTTAGTTACGTAATTTTATGGCAAAATTTAATGTTTTATATGTCTTGGAAATTTTTGTGTGATAGGTTCAAAATAAATAAATCCGACCCCGAAACAAAAATATTTTTTTCTTATTCGCACTTTTTTAAATGCATTAATACATGCATTGGTTCAGAATTGATAAAATGCGATTAACAATTTTGAAAAACGCAATATTTTTAATGAAACTATGCTAAATTGCTTAAAATGCGTTACTTTACTTAAATCGGAAATTTTCATATGCCAATTTGTACTGCAAATATGCGTAGGTACTGAAAAGTTTACTCATGCAATTGTTGAGGGGGAGTTTTATCTGAGAATTTGTTATTATCCTCTACACTCGTAAAACATAAATTCTAACATTTTTAAGCCTCGCAGAAAGTTTAGAGCTCATCTGAGGAGTCAAATGTTGAATTTCATCAACATTAAGAGATAATTTCATCTCTTTCAGAAATACAGGGAGTATTTTGCAAATTATTTTTGGGTTAATTCATAAATTTTTTTCCGACCAGAATTTATCGAAAGCCCAAATTTTTTTTAAACCAAATCCATCAATATTCGAATTTTTTTTAGAATAACTTGTCGATTTCGAAGGTAGAAACTTGTTCCGAATCATTTTCTGTTCATAAACATCTAGTTCGCAAGCATTTTCACGAAAAACGTTTGAAGAAAGTTAAGTTTATATTTCGATGAAAGCTGGTTTTTCGACCCTCAAATCAAGTGTTTAAACTTGACGATTTTGGGTTAAAATCATGATATTTGGATTCGCAACTGTTCTCTGAACATTCCGAACCCAGATCAACTCATGATTTACCCAGAAATCGAAGATTATGTTTTACGTGTTCACTATTTGATTTGAAAATTTTTCGATCGAAAAAGTTTGTGTCGCAAACAGTGTCGTCGAAGAACTTTAGTTTTGTTCAAATTTTATTCGATCGCAAAACTCAGAGTCGAAAACCTTTTGTTTTCGATATTCTTTTATTCGATCGAAAAACTACGCGGCGAAAAATTAATTTTTCGAGTATATTTTATTCTATCGCAAAAGTGAGCGGTGAAAAATTTAAGTTTTTCGATACTCTTTTATTCGATCGCAAAACTCAGCGTCGAAAACCTTTTGTTTTCGATATTCTTTTATTCGATCGAAAACTACGTGGCCAAAAATTAATTTTTCGAGTATATTTTATTCGATTGCAAAAGTCAACGGTGAAAAATTTAAGTTTTTCGATACTCTTTTATTCGATCGCAAAACTCAGCGTCGAAAACCTTTTGTTTTCGATATTCTTTTATTCGATCGAAAACTACGTGGCCAAAAATAAGTTTTTCGATACTCTTTTATTCGATCGCAAAACTACGCGGCGAAAAACTTATGTTTTTCGACAATTTTTTATTCGATCGAAAACTTACTCAGCGAAAAACTATTGTTTTCGATAACATTTTTTTCGGTCGTAAAAGTCATCGGCAAAAAACTTGAGTTATTCGACACATTTTTATTTGACCGCAACATTTACCGATCGAATAAATTATTACTCGAATAAAAACACGCTGAAAAAGACTTAGAAAATTTTCAAGACTTAGAAAATTTTCAATCACAAAATTTAAAGATCGAATAAATTGTTACTTGAATAAAAACACGCTGAAAAAGACTTAGAAAATTTTCGATCGCAAAATTTAAAGATCGAATAAATTGTTACTCGAATAAAAACACGTTGAAAAAGACTTAGCAAATTTTTCAAGACTTAGAAAATTTTTTATCGCAAAATTTAAAGATCGAATAAATTGTTACTCGAATATAAACACGCTTCTAAGACTTAGTAAGTTTTTTAAATCCTTCAAAAATTTTCACTAAGTCTTTCGAACATAAACCTTAAGATATACAATTTTCTCTAAATTCATTCTTACTCATGTTTATTCGCTTATGAAAATTTATCAACTAATGAACTTCATGTTATTCTTTACAGATATGGCAACTCCGAATTATCCTCACATATACCCTTCATCAAGCTTCATGACAGTTCATGAAAACAATTACCAACTGGATCTCACAACATTTCGGTGCCCGGATGAAGTCATCATCTCCATCCTTAAAGGACACCCATTGTGGCCAGCACTAACGATGACGGCCTCCGTACCGATGGTCTACCTACAACAATTCTGGGGACTTATGGAGAGCATATAGTCGGAAACGACGTAGAATATACAACAAAAATAAATTCAAGACACGTCGTTCTAAACCGCAATCTCTTGGCCATGGTGCTTGATCTTCCGCACTACGACATGTATGATCAACCTCCAACAGACGCGGAGATCGTAGCGGATATGCTCTGGATGGGATACAAGCCTCCACTGCACAAATTGGCAAGCTTCCAAAACAACGGCATTCCCCATCCGTGGAAGACTTTGTTCGGCATAATCAACAAATGCCTCTCCCCAAAACACTCCGGATTCGACAAGGCGAACGGGAACATCCTTCGCATTTTTCAAATCTTTTCAAAAAGATATGACGTGGCCCAGCTGATTTGGAACGATCTAGCGGACCAGATGCGTCAAAGGGAGACAAAGTCGAAGGCCAAGTTTCTCCCCTACGTCAGGTGGTTCCCGGTGCTGATCTCACACTACATGGAAATCCATCCAGAGATCCCAAGACTACCACCAGTTGGGGAATACACTCCACCACGCCTTCGATTTTTTCACAACCCGAAGGCCGCCGATCTAGCACTCCAACCAATGTGGATCCCATTGGAGTTGCTCCGATTAGCTGATCCAACTGAAGAGGCACACCAGGACTACTGCCAGAACAACTCTATCACGGAGGCGGTGGTACGTGCCTTGGATCCAGCTCCGGCGCCTTCTCAAAGGGAATCCTTGGTGACAACAACGGAGCTCGAAGCCACGACTCAGGAGATTGAACCCTAAGGTGTCCCACAAGATATCTCTCCTGAGGCAACGGATTCTGATGAAGCACACAGACTCCAACGAAGGGGCCCTCGCCGACAACAACTCTCGGCCTCGTCTGCAGTGCCTTCACTCATACCAGCTTCGGAGACAACACATCCACCACCAAGTGATCAGCCTACCGAACAGATTCAAATTGAATCTGTCTCAACACCCATAGAGGTGATGCCTATCGTATCATCTCAAGGATTGGGTGAAAGCCCTATTGGACCCCCGATATCTTCGGAGCCAACAATAGGTCAACCCATTGAAGTGGTGACTTCAGGGTTGATAACGGATGTCCTTGGACGTTCCGGAACTTCAAGACCTACTCTAGGCGGCACATCGGAAATCTACTCCGATGTTGTGACAGTGGAACGCCTCCCTGGCCCCACTCCACCAATGTTCGTGACGGAGCAAAGGCTACAAGAAGCGCTCTCCACAGCTCTATCTTTTCTAGAAGATCGTTTGATGGACCGTATGTTGCACGCTCTCGAGACTTCCCGAAGAGAAACCGGGAAAACACCAGTCTCGGAAGCTGCTCCGACCGACACACAAACCAAACCCATATCCTCAACACTTCCTACCACCACTCTACACACCCCACTTCAACCAATCCTCATCACTCCAACTCCCTCACCATCACTTTTCAATCCCTACACCATCCCAATCAACCAGCTTCACGATATCCTCATCTCACGCCTCCTCGCCTTAGAGACTAGATCTCCCGCTGAGGAGAGTCACTACAAACGGTTGATAGATGAACCAGAGCCGCCAGCACAAACAACATGTCGAGAAGAAAGCTCCCGCACCAAGCGTAGACATGACAATCCCGATGATCCGGATCGTCATGAGGGGGAGAAACGGCAACGAACTACACGGAGCGGCCGTGGATTGAGTCAAACACACACAAAGACTCAAGAAGCTGGAGGATCGTCCTCACACCCACCAACCACACAATCTCAAACCCGCCAACAAACAACCACACCTCCCACCATATCCCAAACACTAACCCTCTCTCCTACAAATCCAAATCCGATCCCAACCTCAAACCTCCCCCAAGTCCAACCAGAAGCAGTTGCCTACGATCCACATCTGATCGTAGATGACTACATCCTAAATGAGAAGTGGATGACGCAATGGGAACCAGAGGAAGCTGCTCAAGCTCGACTCTCCAACGTCAGATACTTCCTACAACAAGCTTCAGTGGACTTGGTGCTGCTTGAAGAAGAAGAACTACAAGAAGGCGAGAACTACAGTTCTGCCCTCCCAGAGTTACCCGAAATGATAAGGCTCAGAGTCGACTCTCCTCCCCGTCTATCAAAAGGGACAGTTAGAGTCGAGACGCCATGGGAGAATGTCAGAATTGAAGTCCCGTTCATTGAAGACGTAAGAAAGCAGATGTGGAGGGCTCCAAACAAAATCAAGAAGCTCAATGAACTTAACCTAAGGGGCATCTCACACTGGGAAGATAGGATGAAAATGGAGCATATCTTCATGCTCAATTATCTCGGACCCGATCGAAGTGGCATTCCAGCTGATCAACTGAAGGAAAACTTCAAGAACAAGCCACCGATTCTCCAACTTGTCGGAGTCTCGCATACGATCGGAAGATATCCAACCTCTATCTACATCATTGAGCGAGCGGACAGCAACCGCACTCGAGAAGAGATAGATGAAAGCTATCTCCCATTCCTTCCACCGGATGAAGTCTACCAATTATACCAGATGTACAAGAGAAAGTACAAGACGCATCCTGGATATATCAAGAGTGAAAGACTCGAGGGACTTAAAAGATTCATGGTGCGGCAGATCAAGTATCGCAGCGCACACCACATTCAAATTGCAATAGAGAACAACTTGAAGAAGGTCAACATAGAATCTCCGCTCATGAAGGGCTTCCCACTCAACAACTTTCCCGAGAACTACATCTTCAAGAAACCTGGTCTCTCCATTACCTATCTAAATCCAGTCATTGGAAAAACAAGGGCTATGATGAAGTTAGAAGTCCATAAGTTCTGCGACGGGACGCTAAAGTTAGTGAGGAAGAACATTCAGAAGAGATTGGGAGAGATCACCAAAGAGACAATCTTCGAAGATCTGTGTGAAGAAGAGGCCCCACTATTGAACGAGCTTCTGATGCTATAAATGAGAGACTGGAGTTGAGGAATGTTGTTCGACATTACGAGACAGCATTGGGATTGAGGAAGTCTTTTTACGCCCGACAAGGATAAAAGGAGCTGAAACAAAGACAAGCACAAAGGGGGAGATTGAAGAGAATATTAGAATGTGCTTTATTATTTTATTATCCTTGTAATTAGAGGCGTTATTAGAAGTTTTGATAGTGTAGGTATAAATATGATGTACACTATCAAAGTTTATACAAGTTTATAGGTATAAATATGATGTACACTATCAAAGTTTATACAAGTTTTATTATTCAGAAAATTACAAGCATCGAATTCAGTTTTTAAACGAGAGTACACGTTCGAGAAACTCTGAAAAGCTAACAACCTCTCTCAAGATCTTCAACGCGGATATTCGATCGAACGTAATCCGTAAGATTTCTTACTCGAATACCGAGAATTCGTGCTTAGATTGCTTGTTGATTGATGAATTAGGACCTAACAGACTCTTTACCTCCCTTTACACTTTTTAAAGAAGATTTATCTTCTTTTAAAATATTTTTTAAAATAATGGGAGGTGTTTTCTTAGATTTGATCTTGTCCTTATTTACTGATTTTTCTTTCAAAGTAAAATCAGGACAAGATTTTAAAATTGAGGAAGTTTTGAGATTAGAAATCTTCAATAAAAGCTCATTCTTTTCAGCTTTGAAATTCTTTCTTTCTGTTTCTAAGGAAGCGTTTAAATCAGCTATTTTCTTAATAATAGCAGGTATATAACATAAAGTAGAATTTTGAAAATGATCCATCATTTTCTTCCTGAACTTTAGGAGGATCTCTAAAGGATATATTGAATTATAGTCACTACACATGTTAATTTCCCGTGTCTTGTAACTATTATTCAATTCGGTGTAGTCAAGGGGGGTATCAGTCCTATTTGTGGCTTTTCGTTTAGATTCTTCTAAGGCATTTACTTCGGAAGAATTAGTAAAGCCCATTAGAGAAGTTCATCATAATCTCATATACTTGATATCATATAACTGTTTGACATTGACCTTTTTCAAGTTACAGGAATTGTTAAAACCTAGGCCTTCTTTAGGATTATAAAATTCTATATCAAGAGGTTGATTTAGAAATATAGTCTGATCCGTTTGCCCCCTTTTCGTTAGAAGATCGTCTAAAGTTTTAATCTTAGAGTAAAGCTTCTTACATTCGTCAGAGATTTCCTTAAAATTATTTCTAGAAATTTCTATATCTCTTTGACAATCACTAAGAGTCTTACTTAGGTCATTTATTTTTATCTCAGACGTAGCGATCCTAGATTCAAGACTAGTTATAGTTTCTTTAGCATTAGATAAGAGAACATATAAGTGAATTGTTCTATCTAATTGCTTTTGAAAATTATTTTCACTTAGGGCTAGTCTTTCTTCTAATTCCTTTTTACTTTCCCCCTCATTTTTCATGTTAGTATACTTGATTTGTAAAGATTCTAACATGTTTAATAATGTAGAATTATGCATCGTTACCTCTTGTGATGATGTGGATGCTTTTTCTTCATCATCTGACCTCCTTGATGAGTTATCGTTTAAGGCGTCGTCAAGGTATGCCATTAGAGCAATATTTTCGTCTTCAAAATCTGTGGTATCTTCCAGCCAATGCTCTTGTTCATCCATCAGTGCTACTCCAGCCTCTTTTTGTTTAGTTAGTTGGAATTTCTTAGAGTGGTAGTTGGCGTCCTTCTTCTTGGGAAGTTTGCATTCTCTGGCGAAGTGCCCTATCTTTCCACAACTATAGCACTTTTGTGGTTCTTTGGCGTTTTTAGATTCTGATGACTCAGGCGGTCTTTCCTTGTGCTTGGAGCTTGATGTCCGAAGTCTATTTTCCGAAGAGGAGGATTTCGTTTTATAGTACTTTTTGCTCATCATCTTAGTAATGAGAGCCAATTATTTCTTGAACTCTTTCATATCTGGCTCAGAGTCCGATTCGAAATCGTCTTCATCTTCAGAAGAACTTGGCAACTTGATGCTTTTATCCTTGCGAGATCGACTCGTTTTTCTTTCAGAGACTAGAGCTATAGAGTCTTCGATCTGCTTGCCCTTAAGTTCTTTTTGTATCTCGCTTATATCTTCCTCGTGTTGAGCGAGATTATCAAAGACGGCGTGGATATCCATTTCGTCCAAATCCTTAGTCTTGAAAATTTTCATCTTCCTCATTTCAACAATCATAGATTCATCGGGTGTGTCTTTAATGCGAACACATTTATCACACTCATTTATTTTGAACTCATTCGATAGCATCGTCATATCGAATTTCTCGTGCCACTGTTTCGGCGCTTGTTTAAGCCCGTAATGTGATTTCACGAGACGACATACTTTGTTCTCTTGCTTGGGTGCTACAAACTATTCGGGTTGTTTCATATATATTTCTTTTTCTAATTCCCCGTTCATGAATGATGTCTTCACGTCCATTTGGTGTATCTCGAGATCATACAACGCTGGAATAGCTACGAGAATTCGAATGGACGTTATCCTTGTTACAGGCGAATAGTTATCGAAGAAGTCATAACCTTCATTTTGATTGAACCCTTTAGCGACTAATCGAGCTTTATATTTCTCGATCGACCCATCGGTCTTAAGTGTCCTTTTCAGAATCCACTTACATCCAAGAGGTTTGCACCACTTCGGGAGATCAACCTGTTCATGGGTATGATTCTGCATGATGGACTCAGTTTCGCTATTGATAGCTTCTTTTCAGAACGGTGCTTCTGGACTGAACAAGGCTTCTTGCAATGTCCCGGGTTCGTCGTCCATTATATACGTCAGAAAGTCGGGTCCAAATGATTTGGCCACTTTCTTTCTTTTACTTTGCCTCAGTTCCTCATTTTTGTGAGGCGAACTCTCATCGGTATCATAAGTTCTTTTCCCAGAACTTATCTCATTTTTCTCCTTATTCAGAAAATTATTCTCGAAGAATGTTGCGTTCCTCGACTCCATTATCATCCTTGCGTTCATGTCAGGGATTTTCGATTTGTGCCCAGAGAAATGTGTGCACTTCTGTTATCTGCATATCCGATAAAAATGTAGTCAACAATATTGGGTCATATTTCAACCTGCTTCGGTTTAGGTACTTCGACCTTTGTTAGGCACCCCCACACTTCGCAGTGTTTATAGGATTTTTTTTCTATTTTTTTAACTCGTACAGAGCTTATTCCCTTTTGTGTGGCTACACATTTGGAATGCGATTTGCTGACAGAAATGCTTCCCCCACAAGTTCTAGGGTAGGCAGAACTAATCAGCATTACAATTGATCATCTTCTCAGAGGCTCTATATAAGCCAAACATGACGAAGATGGAAATACGTAGGCCCAACTTGGCCTAAACTCGGGAAATTCTACGTTACCACAAAATATTGTAGCTCACCAGATGTATTCCATGCCCCCTTATCCGTATCTAGCTACTGACTATGGTATACATATTGCCCGCACGACGCCCAACGACGCTGTCGAGTGGGCTCATCCCTGAAGCACTGCACAAACGCAGTCTCGTAGCCCTTCAGCGCCCAATGGCGCTGGATGCGCATCAGCTACCCCTTGCGCATACAGAGCACTTCGAGCCTTTCAACGACTCTCTCAATAGCCTCTCCGTAGCGAGGGCTCTCATTCAGAGGTTCTTCTCTTTCTCATCGAACAGTGATGACTTCATCTTGACATGATCAGCGCTATCCTTTCTATTTCCTCATATATAATCCTGGTTTGAATCCAACGAGAAAGAACATTGCCCGCCGTAAGGAAACTATCTCGGACTTGGTTTATAACAATAGCAAGGAGAGGCTTCTCTATACGGGTTCCTCCAAACCAGCCATTTTGGAAGATCTCAGATAAATGCTACTAGACTCGTTTATCAAGCACGATGGCCACGTCATCAATGAAGAAGGTAGCAGCGTGTGTGGCTCGTGGCTATAGAACAGCCGATGACACTCCTGGTGCAGCAACTTCGCGCCATATCCCTCCGACCTTGCTCGAGCAGGTCTACATCGTCGCTCGTACCTGCGTCATACTCTGCTGCCCAGCGCAGCAGCAAGAGCCCCACCAACGTAGCAGCGGCGTCCCAACTCGTCGTCCGACGGCGCTGCCGGTGCAACATCTGTTCAGTTACCACAACGCTCATGCAGTCCTCACAGCCGCATCGGCCTTCTCAGCCCCGAACTGTGGTGTTCGCTGCTATGCGCATGCCCGAGACGCTGATTTGCAGCAGTCGAATGCCAATCGTTTGCAGCACCAAATGACGCTGCCGTGTAGCCGAACGATGTCCAGCGGCGCAGCCGGTCAGCGGCGTGTCTAGCCCCGTAGTTGAGCACTTTGTACTAATCATTTGCAGCCGTACACTGGTTAATTACCCTGCATCGCAGCCCCGAGGCACATTAGGCGTAGCTTGTATGTGCTGTAGCAGCCTAAGACGTGGAATCTGCCACGGACATAATGTCCTTCGCCTCGTCGCAGCTCCTCGATATGTCAGGCAGTAGGGCGAACAACGAGAGTCCGTCGGGCCTGGTCGGAAATCGAGGGAGCTTGGTCCAGCAACCCTGTCCCACCTTCGGATCTTCGTAGGCCGGAGTAGCCCCGCTCCGTAGCATCGTCGCATCCCGGCTACTGCATGCCCAACCGCACAGGCACAACAATGTGCCCACACCGGAGACTCACGCCGCAGCCGTGTGCCGCAGCCTCACGCCATAGCCCCGTGGCCCCACGCATGTTTGAAGATTCCGAAGGGTGTTCATGCATGTGAGTGCGCTGGCCCAGCAATATCGTTCCTTTGTTCCAAATCTTCGCGTTTAGATCTCTATATCGATCGTTGACCAAGCTCTATTGTAATTCGGGCCCAGACACTCGTCGGCTAAGGACACGGCGGGCCCAGACTCGTAAGGCCTAACAATCCCCGTTGTATCTCTGATAAACGTATTTTTATACATTTATTTCTATCATATTTAGGTCGTAACTTGGTTTATTTGAGTTATCTTGTACTTATATTAAAGATTATACCAATGTTTTGATATTGAAGGAGCATAAGATAACAATCGGGACCAATCGAGAGAATATGGCGCAAAAATGACCACGTTTACCAGAAACACGGCTTCACTATGTACCAACACGGCCGTGTTTACTCGAAGAAAAGGGATATTAAGCCTCGGCGATCCAACACGGCTTCGTACTACTGATAACACGGCCGTGTAGCCAGTTTCAGACACCAATGTCAGCCTCGGCAGGTTAACACGGCTCCAACCAACCACCTACACGGCCATGTTCATGGACAACACGGCCACGTCAAGAAATAAACACGGCCGTGCTCACTCCATCATTGTTCAAGGTAAGTCTCGGCAATTTCACACGGCCTTGAGCGACACTTTACACGGCCGTGTGTGGTTCATCAGTGAAAGAGGAAGCATCGGCATGTTTACACGGTTTGTGTCGTTGGTCTACACGGCCGTGTTGTTATTCAGCATCGCAAACGCGGGGCCTCATACTTCGTACACGGCCGTGTTTGTCGGTTGGTTAAGCCGTGTTGAATATTACTTTCTATATAAGCCGCACTTCTCAACCTAGATCTGGATCTAGATCGACATAACTCACTTTCAAAAGATAAAATACACCTAAGGGACGTCTCAAGACCCATAGGAATCAATCAAAACAATTCCTAGGTGCTAAAGTGGAGATCCGAAGCTCATTTTATCCAAGATCTAGCACAAAGGACATAGGATCTGCGTGGGCTCGTAAAATAGGGAAGATTTATGTATTCTGTATGCTTTATTTTATATACGACTCGTAGATCTATCTTAAACATGAGTAACTAAGCTTCTTATGTGCTCGGGATGAGATGAACGCTAGGTAGAGTTGTTGTTTGGGCGTTATAACACTCGTGAACACGTGACATTGTTTATTTATCGTTTACGACATTTTTCTTCGATTCAATATGTCTATGTGTTATTTTGAAGGTCACATTTGATATGTCTATGTATTGGTGTGACGTTTGGTATACCGTTGAGGGCGATAGCTAAAGAACGGTTAGTCCCGTAAACGTTAGGAGTCGACTATAGGGCGAAAGCAAATAGTCGACCCTCGCTATAGGTAAACCAATATAAATCCTTGCGACCGTTTAGGGCGACAGCAGATTCGGGAGTGAAAAGAAATTACTGCGATTTAGTCATTATCTGCGTGGATACGGTGGTTTACGGCCTAGTCGACGATAGCTAGCGGGATTCGAAATCCCGAGAACATTCTTCTTTACTCGAAAAGTTACTATTAAATCTTCAGTCGTGTCTTAAGTTCTTTCATCGTGTTAGTTTGAGTTGTCGTGATCTAGTTCAAACATAAAAAAAATCACAAACTACTTGTTAGGCTAAATATCGAATTGATAGGCAATTACTAGTAATCAATGTTATTCCTCGTGTTCGATACATGGATACTCGCTAAGCTATTCTACAAACGATAGGTACTGCCTATCGCGCGTGGTGCTAGTTTAACATATTCGTTTTAATTATTACTTGACGTATATGCACGAATCTCTATACCATATTTAAGAGCACACGCCTGCGCGATCAAGTTTTTGGCGCCGTTGCCGGGGATTAGATTGATATTAGAAAAACCCGAGTTCGGTAATTTAGCCATTTACTTATTTGTTATTTAATTCTAGTTAATCAACGTTTCTAATCTGCAACTGTCTTTTGGTTTGTGTTTCGTTACCTAGCTAACGTGGTTCGTTGACTTTTTCAGGTACACTTATACAGTGAATGATCCGAAGCCATCCATCATATCCACTTGTTGAAGGATCTCCAAATTTTGAGCGTACATTGCGACGAAGGCTGAGACAAGAAACTTCCGTAAGTCATTCGTCCGACGAATCAATTCAGCTAGTTGATTACTCTCAGGACACCGCAAGCACCTCTCACCCAGAGACGTCAGTCGATAGTTCGGGAACACCGAAGGAGATGGCAGATCAAGAAGCTAATAACGAAGAGCAATCATTGCAAGATTTGCTCAAGAACGATACACTCGGTGGTACGGAGTCGGCAATTGTCGTACCACCGATCGCAATCAACAACTTTGAGCTGAAAAACTCATGGCTTCAAATGATATTCCAGACGGCTCAATTCGAAGGCAATTCTGAAGATGATCCGTACAAACACATCAAAGCATTCTTGGCGATTACGGACATCATCAAAATCAATGGGGTGTCGAATGATGCAATCAAGCTTATGTTGTTTCCATTCTCTCTCAAAGATAAGGCAAATGAGTGGTTGGAGCTATTACCACCGAAAGCTATCACTACATGGGAAGAGCTGCGCGGGGCTTTTCTTGGCTACTTTTTCCCGGAATCGAAGGTTCTCAGGTTAAAGACTGAAATTTCACTCTTTCATCAGAAGGACACGAAGAATCTTTACGAAGTATGGGAGAGGTACAAAGCATTGTTGAAGAAATGCCCGCATCATGGAATGACGAAGGCAGCAATCATCAATAGATTCTCACGAGGCACTCAACGATCAAACGACTCATATGCTAGACGGTGCCGCAAACGGAGGACTTGTGAAGTTTAGTGCCACTGAAGCCTGGAATTTAATCGAAGAATATACGAGAAATAGCTTCATGCGAGGCAACACAAGAATGAGGGCGCCTGGAATGTTCGAAGTGAGCAACAATACAACGATGAATGCTAAGTTTGATGCTCTTCAACAACAAATGGCCACGACGCAAACTCAACTTCAGACGGTGTTAAATGCTCTTATACCAAAGGCCACTCAATCGCAAGCCGTCAACGCTGTGATAACCCCGATGGCCGCAGCACCACCTCAACAAATACCATACATACCTCACTGCGGTAATTGTGGTGCAACTCACGAAACTTCGGAATGTCAAGCCATACCACCCTTAGAGCATGTTGACTACATGAGCAATTACCAAGGCCAGAGGAGTTTTCAACCTCGAGCATACCCGAACATGTACTACAGCAATCAAGGCCAGCAGATGCAGAAGCAGTCTGGATTCCACCAAGGACCACCACCGAGATTTCAATCTGGAAGATCGAGCAATCATTATCAAAATACAGCTCAAGGATCGGGATCTAATGACATGAAGGAGATGAAGGGTATGATGGAGATTCTCCTCTCGAACTTCAACAAGACCACTCAAGCCCATGAGAGCCGATTAACAAAGATGGACGAACATTTCCAAACCATCGATCTACGAGATCAAAACACGGATGCTTCACTACGGAAATTGGAGCAACAAGTGGGCCAAATAGCGAAACAATTGGCGGAACGACCTCAAGGTTCGCTCCCGAGCTATACTGAGATGAATCCAAGGGAACACTGCAAGGCCGTCACCTTAAGGAATGGGAAGGAATTGCAGGAGCGAGAGCAGCCCGCGATGAAGCAACCCACAGAAAAGGTTGATATCGAGGTCCACAAAGAGCAAGACGTTAAGAAAATCGAAGGTGAGAAACTCGAAAAGGCTGAAGCTGAAAGAGGAACGGAGAAGGAGACCCGTCGACCACCGGTGAGCCATATCAACCAAAGATCTCATATCCGGCTAGGTTGAAGAAGGATCGAGACGAGGAGCAATTTGAAAAATTTATGGATATGTGTAAATAAATGCATATAAACTTACCGTTTGTTGAAGCTATTACGCAGATGCCTCGTTTCACGAAGTTCCTCAAGGACTTGCTCACCAACCGAAGAAAGCTCGAAGACGTTTCTACTGTGTGGCTACGAGGAGAGTGTTCAGCCATTTTACAAAGTAAAATGCCGAAGAAGCTTAAGAATCCAGGGAGTTTTACTATTCCTTGTCTTATAAGAGATGTTTTTGTTGAACGTGCATTAGCCGACATAGGAGCTAAAATAAATTTGATGCCTTATTCTATGTTTAAGCTATTAGGTTTAGGCGAGCCAAAACCCACTAGGATGAGCCTCCAATTGGCTGATAGATCCTTAAAATACCCTCGCGGTGTTATCGAGGATGTCCTAGTGAAAGTGGACAAGTTCATAATTCCCGCCGATTTCGTCATTTTTGATATGGAGGAAGATGAAAATATTCCTCTTATCCTAGGTCGACCATTCTTGGCCACTAGTGAAAACCATGATAGATGTTAGAAATGGTACTTTGACCTTGACGGTTGATGGCGAGAAAGTGACTTTCAACATGGCAGATTCTATGAAAAGTCCTAGCTCACTTGACGATAAGTGTTATTACTTGGATATCTTTGAACATGATTTTAACTTTTCTGTGCAAGGTCTGTCGCAGGTTTTTGGCGGGGGCGATACACAATCATCCATGATGTTGGCCACCGATGAGTGCAAAGAAGATTACGACGAGCTTGTGACGAAAGTCTACGAAAGTAAAGAGGAGGACAAAGAAAATAGCTCGATCGAAGAGCCACCTGTCCTAAGGTTGAAACAATTGCCCGAACATCTCGAATATGCATTTCTAGAAGGCGAGTCGAAGCTACCAGTGATAATATCTTCAAGTCTCGATAGCAGGCAAAAAGACCAGCTGTTGAAGGTGCTGCGAGAGCACAAAAAGGCCTTAGCATGGAAGATATCCGACATTCGGGGGATTAGCCCAAGCTTCTGCACTCATAAGATTCTCATGGAGGATGACTTCAAACTTGTCGCCCAACGGCAAAGGAGCCTAAACCCCAACATGAAGGATGTCGTGAAGAATGAGGTCATTAAGCTACTGGATTCCGGAGTGATCTATCCGATCTCAGATAGTGCATGGGTGAGTCCCGTCCAAGTGGTTCCAAAGAAGGGAGGCATGATGGTCGTTCCCAACGAAAAGAACGAGTTGATTCCGACGAGAACCGTTGGATGGCGTGTGTGCATCGACTACAGAAAATTGAACGATGCCACGAGAAAGGGTCATTTTCCTCTACCCTTTATTGATCAAATGCTTGAAAAGTTATCAGGACATGCATTTTACTGTTTTCTTGATGGCCTGTCAGGTTACTTGCAGATTCCAATAGCTCCGGAGGACCAAGAGAAGACGACATTCACCTGTCCGTTTGGTACGTTTGCTTATCGACGGATGCCATTTGGTCTTTGCAATGCCCCAGCCACTTTTCAGCGATGCATGATGGCGATCTTCGACGAATTGGTGGGCAAAATCATGGAGGTGTTCATGGATGATTTCTCAGTTTTTGGTACCTCTTTCGATGCTTGTCTAATTAATCTTAAATGTGTGTTAGCACGCTGTGAAGAGACTAATCTAATACTTAATTGGGAAAAATGTCATTTCATGGCTCGAGAGGGTATAGTCTTAGGACACAAGATTTCTTCTAAAGGAATCGAAGTGGATCGGGCTAAGGTAGAGACGATAGAAAAGCTACATGTTCCCTCGAACGTGAAATCTTGTTAGGAGTTTCCTAGGTCATGCAGGATTTTATCGAAGATTCATTAAAGACTTTTCGAAAATTGCACGACCTATGTCTACGCTGCTAGAAAAAGATGCTCCATTTGACTTTAATGATGAATGCGTTAATGCTTTCAATTTGCTTAAGGAAAAGTTGATCTCTGCACCTATTATGGTTGCTCCCGATTGGGGGTTACCCTTTGAACTAATGTACGGTGCTAGTGACTACGCAGTTGGAGCTGTACTGGGACAGCGGAAGGATAAACACTTTCGGCCGATCTACTATGCGAGTAAGACATTGGACTCAGCCTAATGCAACTACACTACCACCGAAAAGGAGCTTCTCACTGTCGTATTCGCCTTCGACAAATTCAGGTCATATCTTATTTTGACTAAAGTTGTTGTTTTACTGACCATTCTGCATTGAAGTACTTACTAGCGAAGCCAGACGCCAAGCCGCGGCTTATTCGATGGATCTTGCTCCTTCAAGAATTTGATATCGAGATTCGCGACAAGAAGGGTGCCGAGAACGTGGTAGCAGATCACCTCTCTCGACTAGAGGAATCTGAGATACTGAACCCCTACAACAAAACGATCCACGACACGTTCCCAGAGGAACATCTATATGCCATAAAAGTGGTAAATGAAGAAGTCCTGTGGTTTGCGGATTTTGCTAATTATCTTGTTGCGAGGATCCTACCAAAAGAGTATACAAGTCAACAAAAGAAGAAATTCTTTTCTGACCTAAAATACTACTTTTGGGAAGACCCTTTTCTTTTCAGGAGATGTGCAGACCAACTCATTCGACGTTGTGTTTATTTCCCGGAAACAATGAAGATTATCGAGCATTGCCACAGCGGACCTGCCGGAGGACACTATGCCGCCAATCGCACTGCACAAAAGGTGTTAGAATGTGGATTCTACTAGCCGACGATCTTTAAGGATGCTCATAGGTACGTTGACACGTGTGATCAATGTCAACGAGCAGGTAATATCTCAAAACGCGATGAAATGCCCCAGAACTTTATTTTAGTATGCGAAGTATTTGATGTTTGGGGCATAGACATTTTGGGCCCTTTTCCTAGCTCGTACAACAACAAGTATATTATTGTAGCTGTTGATTACGTGTCTAAGTGGGCCGAGGCCCAAGCCCTACCCACTAACGATGCGAGAGTCGTTGTTAAATTCTTACGAGCGTTGTTCTCACGATTCGGGACACCTAAATGCATCATTAGTGATAGGGGTACTCATATTTGTAACACCCAATTTGAACGAACCTTAGAAAAGTATGGTGTTAAGAATAGTGTCTCTACCCCCTATCATCCTCAAGCTAGTGGCCAAGTAGAGGTTGTAAATCGGGAGCTGAAATGCATCCTAGAGAAAACCATAGACGGAAACCGACGGAAATGGGCAAGTAAATTGAACGGTGCACTTTGGGCTTACAGAACGGCATACAAGACACCCATAGGTACTATACCGTATAAACTAGTTTACGGAAAGATGTGTCACCTTCCCGTCGAATTAGAACATAAAGCCTATTGGGCAATTAAGTCAGTAAATCTTGATTTGGAGCGAGCCGGTGAAAAACGTAAGCTCCAAGTCAATGAGCTTGATGAGTGGCGTTTATCAGCATACGATAACGCAAGAATGTATAAAGAGCGCTCAAAGGCTTATCATGATAAAAAGATTAAGCAACGGAGAGAATTTCGAGAAGGGGATCAAGTATTCCTCTTTAATTCTCAACTTAGGCTCTTTCCCGGAAAGTTGAGATCGCGTTGGTCCGGACCATTTATTATTACTCGTGTTTTCCCATACGGTACTGTCGAGATTTATAATGATGAACAGAGAACTTTCAAGGTTAATGGCCAACGTTTGAAGCAATATTTCGGAGGCGAGAAAGCACCAAGTGATAACGAGGTCATGTATCTCGACTTCAATCTAGGGTAAAGCGTGAAAAGGTACGTGCGGCTTACGACGTTAAAGAAGCGCTTCTTGGGAGGCAACCCAAGTATTTGCATTCGCGTTTACTTTACTTTATAACTTAAGGTTAGTTGCATTTCACGTTTATTTACACTAGTTGCATTTCACGTTTATTTACACTATCAATAATAATAATAATAATAATAATAATAATAATAATAATAATAATAAAAGGGGAGTCGAATGATAGAGATGTGAAATGAGCGTGGTGACATAACGATTACATTGATGGACATCGTGTTACAACCCGATACATAAAAGTTTGGAAGTTAAACCTTCCTTGCTTTAGTAAGCACGATTACATAGTGATTATATGCAAGTACAATGCATAACGACCCACGCCGAAAAAGCGGCGATTGCAACCCCGAACCCAAAAGGATGAATAACTCAAGCTTGAGCCTTTCTAGACTTTCCATCCTCAAGGTTTCTTGAGGGATGTTCTCACGTTCTGCATCTTCTCCGAAATTATACATTGCGAAGCTTAAAAGATATAATCGGAGAAGATTTATGTTGTGGTGCAGTAAAGCCTACAACTACACATCCTATTTATAGGCATGAGTGCAACGAAATGATAAGACATCATTAATTTCGCAATCCGATTTTTTCTTCAAAACGCCGTCTTTTGATTTGTGGAAAACTGCGTCATTATGAACAAAGTCGGATTTGCCTTTTTCGTTACAAAATCATATCTATAATCCCTATAAAAGATTTTGATGTCCCTGCGTTATGTCACACCTAACAATAGTTCCGCTCAAGTTGATGTCAGTACAATATTTACGTGCCCAACTATAGACCTACGTCAAGGTTGGCTTAACGTTGTAACGACGATAGAGCACGGTACGATGAAACTTAAGCACAACCTCTATCTAATATAAAACGGTCGTGTTTTACATGCCAAGTTTTTTTTGCAATAATTAGTTAGGTACAACATGGCTAGAGCCAAAGAAACACGACCGTGTAAGGATAGTGTCCCGAGACACGGCCGTGGAACTGTTCACCCACGATGACCAAGCCTCGGCGAAGGAACACGGCTTTAAGGCGTCTAACACGGCCGTGTGACTATATTAAAATTTATAAAAAAAATTTAATTTAAAAAAAAAATAAATTTAAAAAAAAATACCGTGCACTTGTAACACGGCTTGTGTGGTAACATTACACCGCCGTGTAAAACCTGAGAGCCTCGGTAGAAACCAACACGGCCACGGTTTCTGCTCACACGGCCGTGTGAAGATAGTCCTGACGATTTCGAAGCCTCGGCGGATCTACACGGTCGTGTGGAGTACCATATTTTAAAAAAAATTATTATTATTAATAAAAACTGTAAAAAAAAAAAACCGCGCGATTTTAACACGGCTTGGGTAGTAGCGTACACGGCCGTGTGGGTCGCGAATTCAACATAAAAACAAAGGGGGAGGTCGATCGAGCTCATTTGACACACACATATGCACACAACCGTGCGTTACCACATCCCACTCCCACAACGCACACGAAAATCATAGATTTCGAGTGTATTAGCTCCAGAAAGATCACCTAGAACGTAGACACATCTCAACTTCGCAAGAAACTCAAATCTAAGCAGGAAAGGTATGATTTGCTCATTTACCCTAAATTTTTAAATTTTAAGATTTCGTGAAATTCGCCTAAGTAATGTCTTGATTAATGATTGTTGGGTTAAAGTTACGTTGAAGACACTTTGGGCTAACCAATTTCATCGTTTTTGTTGGTTTAATTTCACCCCTCTCTATATGCATTGAAGGTGTTCGATGAAATGTCAAACCCAAAATTTTTATGTTAATGCTCAAATTACGAATTTTTTATTTCATAAATGGTGTTGATTTCCGACTTGGACTTGCCTAATTCCATTTTAATGCTTGACATGCTCATATGATTTTGATTTTATATATTCATTGGAATTTGACGTGCTCGTTCAATGCTTACGAAAGTTTGGTCGAGTCGAGATGGTTAATCTATTATGTTATTTCTCGAGACTCATTTTGAGTTTTGTACAATGTCTCGTAAAAATCCCTCTCGTGCTAGCTCATCTCGTAACCCGAACACTAGTCCACCACCACGCAGTCGGCGTCGAGCAAATACCGAACCAACCGAAGATTTGCTTGCGGCCATGACAAACTTCGCCGATGATCCCCGAGAGCAACGTTACGAGAAGCTAAATGGAATGGCATTCATGCAGACCGATCGACTTCACCGAGAGACGCTCGAGCACCTCCACATCGTCCAACAAGTCGATAACTACCTCTGCAATAGTAGTTGGGACGCCCTCTTCAGCATCGACGAAGAGGCTTACGAAGAGCTCACTCTCGAGTTCCTCACCACCTTATCCTTTAACGAACACGCCTATAGAAACGGAGTCAAATTCCGTGCATTCAATAGGGAGAGGATGACGGATGTCGACTCTCTTTGTAAGGCCTTGGGATGTGAAGTTCCAAGAATCCAAAACGCCAATGACCCCCATCCAAATGATCACTAGAAGCATGTTCTCGATAAGAAAGCCGAGAGGAACGCGCGTTGGCACGCGATGATACGCCCGTGGGGACCAAACGAAGTTGCGCCCAAGTATAAAAGTACACAATCGAAGGCCTCCTAGTTGCAAGCACCGGGACTAAGGTACATTCATCGACTCTTTTCTACCTCTGTCACCCCACGAGGAGAGTCCAACGGCGTCGTCACCCTCCGGGATCTCTTCTACCTTTCTCGGATGTTCAACGGGCATAAGGTCCACCTTGGAATCTCCATGGCACTCGGCTTTAGGAAGCAGTCCGAGGCACACAAGAACGGGAAGATTGCCGTGGGACCGTTCATCACTAAGGTGGTGAAAGGTTTGGGGTATTGACCGGCGAATGCTTCGGAAATGACGAAAGTTGGCGGGTTGAAGTCATTGAACGCCGCGATGTTGTGTAGGATGAGGATGATCTCGAAGCTGCCGGGATGGGTCAAGGAGAACTACTTCTACAATGGCACGAGAATTATCGCCACCACACCGACATCCCACAGCCCTTTGCCATCGAAGGTCCGATACCGGCGCCAATCGACCCCACATTCGGCGGACCTTCACACTCGGCCGGCCCTTCTTCATTCGCCCCCGGAGGATCATCGGGCGTCGACCCCTACTTGAGAGCTGCAGACTTCGAGTACCGTTTCAATGCCTTTCGCGAAGATATAGCCCAGCAGCGAGCTCATGATCGACAGTACTACGAGGAGACACGAGCTCAGGACCGACAATATTACGAGGCGGCTCGGAATGCGGATAGGGAAGAGAATGCAGCTGCTCATCGCCGCCACGAGAAGGAGCAACGAAAGCTCCAAAAGAGGCAGGACCGTTAGGAGAAGGCGATGAAGAAGGTGCAAGACTCCTTGAAGTTTCTCGCGGAGTCCCGTAAGCTCGTTGACCAAGGAGATGAATCATCGTCCAACGACGATGATTCCCACGAGTCATCGCCGGAGCCCGAGTCCTAGTTTCATTTTATCTTTATGTTGTTTCTTTTGAGAACTTTACATGCTTGAATGTACTTTTCTTTAATGCGTACTATCACTTGCTAGACCATTACGCTTTGTTAATATTTGTTTTGACGTCTTTTTATTTCTTTCCAATTTCCACGTCAGGAAAATGTCACGAGTGAACGTCCAAACGATACCTACGTGAAGCAATATGTTGAACCCAATCAAACCATCAAGTGTGGGGAGGAGGACTTGCTGCTCAAACTCAATCAAGACACCATGGTCATGGATACATCAATTCAGGGGAGTTCACGCATTTAAATAAATTCATCTTTCCATTTGTTCTTTTAATTAATACGTCGGGGGCGACGTATTTCTCAAGTATGGGGAGGGAGAATTTATATGCGTGAACAAAATTTTTTCTTTTAGTGTGCATGAATCATTGAAAAATGCATGTCCTTTTAGTCCTTGACAAGATTATTAGCTTCTCGTCATATAGATAATATGCATGTTGAGGAATTTTGTGAGTAATTAGGACATGCACTTCTGCTTGATTTCTTTCGACACGAATGACTTTAGTGATATTATAAAAGATCCGTACTCATGACCCATTTTGTGAGATTTTTGAGCTAATTGAGCTTTTTTGCTCACTTCTTTGGTTGTGCGAGTAGTGCATAGTTTATTTCTACCTTGAACTTTCTTGTGTGATTCGTGTTGATACTGCTTAAGGTGTTGTTGTGTGAAAATGAGGAAGGCAATAGGAAGTATGTCCATAGCCAAAGTTACTGACCACGACTGATCACCGTAGTAAGCCACTTTGAGCCTGAACATGTTTATTTGCGAAAATCCGGAATTATAAACCACTGACTTAAGAGACAGCGAAAGTGGAAGTCGAGTGCCCAAGTAGAAAAGGGCAGCCCGGCCATCGAAAAAAAAAGAGTCTCCTTGACGATAATCTCTCGCTAAGAACTCCTCCCTCGATAATCTCTATCCTACAAAGGAACTAAGAGAAGAGGAGCTTAGTGGCACGAGAAAAGAGGAGTAAAAAAAATTTATTATTATCATATGAAGAGACGGATGGCAGGATCTAGTCACGATGTATGTGGCGCGCTATCATACAACGGCACAAGACCAACACTACCTCTATGACTTATTCGATAAAAGTTGACTTCTCACTTGTGTCAGCTGAGAACCTAAACAAAACCCGGAGAATACCTTCTGATTCACGACCTGGCACCGAGAGTAGTAGATTTACAATCCACTCGCAAGATTTTGGTAAGGACTAAACTTTTGCATGAATTGAGTGAATTCACCGATACATTAGCCCATACACCGAGTGATTTGAGTGAATTCCAGCGAGGTACGAGTCTTGAGTAATGTTGCTAAGGAAATTCGTGTTGTTACAAGTTAAGCATTAGTGTAGTGTTTCGAATTTCTTGCACTATTCCATTTCATGTTTTCTATCTTAAATGAGGAGTTGCAAAGAAGTTGTCTCACATTTTTGTGTCATTTCTCAGTTCTAATTTGCTTGAGCACAAGCAAATGCTTAAGTATGGGGAGGTTTGATAAACGTATTTTTATACGTTTATCTCTATCATATTTAGGTCGTAACTTGGTTTATTTGAGTTATCTTGTACTTATATTAAAGATTATACCTATGTTTTGATATTGAAGGAGCATAAGATAACAATCGGGACCAATCGAGAGAATATGGGTCAAAAATGACCAAGTTTACCAGAAACACGGCTTCACTATGTACCAACACGGCCGTGTTTACTCAAAGAAAAAGGATATTAAGCCTCGGCGATCCAACACGGCTTCATACTACTGATAACACGACCGTGTAGCCAGTTTCAGACAACAATGTCAGCCTCGGCAGGTTAACACGGCTCCAACCAACCACCTACACGGCCATGTTCATGGACAACACGGCCATGTCAAGAAATAAACACGGTCGTGCTCACTCCATCATTGTTCAAGGTAAGCCTTGGCAATTTCACACGGCCGTGTGTGGTTCATCAGTGAAAAAGGAAGCCTCGGCATGTTTACACGGTTTATGTCGTTGGTCTACACGGCCGTGTTGTTATTCAGCATCGCAAACGCGGGGCCTCGGACTTCGTACACGGCCGTTCTATCGGTTGGTTAAGCCGTGTTGAATATTACATTCTATATAAATCGCACTTCTCAACCCATATCTGGATCTAGATCGACACAACTCACTTCCAAAAGATAAAATACACCTAAAGGGACGTCTCAAGACCCGTAGAAATCAATCAAAACGATTCCTAGGTGCTAAAGTGGAGATCTGAAGCTCATTTTATCCAAGATCTAGCACAAAGGACATTGGATATGCGTGGGCTCGTAAAATAGGGAAGATCTATGTATTCTCTATGCTTTATTTTATATACGACTCGTAGGTCTCTCTTAAACATGAGTAGCTAAGCTTCTTGTTGTTTGGGCGTTATAACACTCGTGAACACGTGACATTGTTTATTTATCGTTTACGACATTGTTTCTTTGATTCAATATGTCTATGTGTTGTTTTGAAGGTCACATTTGATATGTCTATGTATTGGTGTGACGTTTGGTATACCGTTGAGGGCGATAGCTAAAGAACGGTTGGTCCTTTCGTAAACGTTAGGAGTCGACTATAGGGCGAAAGCAAATAGTCAACCCTCGCTATAGGTAAACCAATATAAATCCTCGCGACCGTTTAGGGCGACAGCAAATCGGGAGTGAAAAGAAATTACTGCGATTTAGTCATTATCTGCGTGGATACGGTGGTTTACGGCCTAGTCAACGATATCTAGCGGGATTCGAAATCCCGAGCACATTCTTCTTTACTTGAAAAGTTACTATTAAATCTTAAGTCGTGTCTTAAGTTCTTTCATCGTGTTAGTTTGAGTTGTCGTGATATAGTTCAAACATAAAAAAAATCACAAACTACTTGTTAGGCTAAATATCGAATTGATAGGCAATTACTAGTAATTAATGTTATTCCTCATGTTCGATACTCGGATACTCGCTAAGATATTCTATAAACGATAGGTACACTGCCTATCGCGCATG
Source organism: Linderniella brevidens (assembly GCA_004919715.1). Lineage (NCBI taxonomy): Eukaryota > Viridiplantae > Streptophyta > Magnoliopsida > Lamiales > Linderniaceae > Linderniella > Linderniella brevidens. Next base: position 14,793,950 of record SWDC01000148.1, read on the forward strand.
GTGCTAGTTTAACCTATTCGTTTTAATTATTACTTGACGTATTGCACGAATCTCTATACCGTATTTAATAGCACACGCCTGCGCGATCAATCTCTCTCGTGTTCTGCCATTGCCGGGAAGATCACAGACTCGTATGTAACGAGTCTTTGAAAATTCAGTCCCCTTCAATCCCTTTTTCCGCTGAGAGGTTGATATGAATCCCAAACTGTAAGTAGGTGTCTTTCAAGAAGGGACATGTTTGTTCTCCTTTTGGGTAGAAGGTTGCCTTTGAAGAAGAGACACGTTTGTTCTCCTTTTGTGTAGAAGCGAAAGGATATTTCCGCATGTCGACTAAATTCCTTCAATCTTTCCTTTGGATGCTTTGAGGGATTCTGCAAACCACAATCGGCCCTCTTTTTCGTTTTTTTTTAAAAAAAAATTATATTCAGGCATCTATCCAAGTGGAGTTGGCACTATGAATCATCATCAAGCAACGAATTATTGGCATGGATTGCTTATTTTCCTTCAGCAATTGGATTATTAGCTTTAAGAAACGGAAGCACCAGTAGTCTCTGTCTCACAAAGCAGTAGCTGGCAGTCATAATCTCCTCACTAAAGACACAGCCTCTTTAACACGAGACAGGTTTTTCTCGCTGCCACAGCCTCCTTTACCGGCTTGGCACAACCGATAGCCATCAATCAAACATACTTAGGGTACGTCTTACGGTGTTGGTATTTCGGTGGTGTCGGTGTATTTGTCGGTGGCTTAATTTATGCAGACTCAAACGGGGAAAGTCGAGGCACGTACTACGTACGCTGTCCGTAAGACGTATCGTCCCGATATTACGTGCTCCATCGGTTTAACGGCGAGCGTCCCCAAGATACAACGACTTCTAACTTCGGAATCGCAGCATTTTCGGCTCAACGAAGTTTTTCGACGAATCTTACTACGAGATTCGGTTCTTTCTTGCACTATGATCCTAGGACGTGATTTCTAGTATTCAATGAATGCAACTTTTTTTTGTCTATTTCCAATGCTGTGGGGAACTTTATTTATAGGGAACCAAGGGTCTCAAGTACAAAAAGGTACATCTCTTCAATACAAAATACCTTTTCAATTGTACTTTTTGGAATATGCACTATTTCAAATGTGTCTTTTAGATTAATTTTTCATTCATAATATTCAACCATCTTTGTTTAGCCTTTTGTCTCAAATTTGTCAAAGAATCATTAAGAGATGCGCACTGCAAGTGCATATCTTTTTCTTTGTTAACGAGGTCTTCATTATAGGGTCCAGATGTACGGAGGAATGAATGTCATCCAATTTCCCCTTGGCAACTTCTCTTTTATTCAAAATATCTGCAAACATGGATCTATTCAGTAGTTTAATTGTCATTAATTTCACTTTTAACATAAACATCTTTAAAGTACAAATTAGTCAAAGATTTAAGAAATCTCACGATCGAAACAATTCTCACGGAAGCTTCTGTCTTGATGCATCGATGTTTTAAGAGATCATGTCATCTTTTTCAAACTCATGTTACACCAACCTATAACTTTCTCTTAACTCAAAATGATATTCAAAATTAATCAAAATCTAATTGGCAGTGACCATAGTTATTTTTAGAAGCATCATCTCTAACACCGTATATCACCCTTAAAAGCAATCGAAGCCCACAACGCAAAAACACACAATCCGAGTACAACGTCTTCTTTCTTGCCGTCCATAAAATATACTAATAAACATTGTCGAATTGTTATACTAAGTTTTCACAACCCATCATCGTTATTTTACCTTGAGAGTTTCTTGTTAGGCATTCGATCCATTTCCATAACGATTGTTACAAGATGAAAATAAGGCTTCCAATGTGACTCCTCTCATGGACACTCAAAGTGATAAGAATATGTTGCCTCCAATATTTCATTCCGTAATCATCTTGATGCGAACCAAGCAAGTGCGCAAGTTGATGGCGAGGGTACGACTACGGCTAGACAAGAAAAAATAAAGACGTCCGAAGACCCACTCCACAACGTAACCGGACCAATGACGCGATCAAGAAAGAAACAAATGGATGAGGCGTTGAGCGGATTAATTATTCAAACATTTGATCAAGAGTCTATGCAAACTAAAGCGGACCAAGCCAAATGCTATAACATTTTAGAACTAAAGGACCAAGAGCTAATCGAGCCCGCGGCATAGCCTTATCTCAGGCCCGAGCAAGATCGATCAGAAGGCCTCAAAATTTCGACCCAAATAAAAGAAATATGAAGAGACATGCATCCATGGAATTCCAAGCATCAATCGCCACATTGCTTTGACTTGAGGGGAGTTTGATCAACTTACTTTGATTACATGGTTATTAGTTTAAGTTTTAATTACCTTTGACTACATTAATTAGTTCGATGGTATTTTTTTTTTTTTTTTAGCTTAGTCTTTATATTTCGTTGGATGATGGAGAGACGAGGCACTTTTGAACTTTGATTAAACCCGTGAGTTTATTTTCCTTTCGCTAGTTTCTCGCAAATTAGCTCAGTTTTGCTTTCGCAATTCCTTCGACTTATCAGCTAGTCTTTCGTGCAATTTAGCTAGTTGTGGCGTCAAAACTTTCGTCCAAACGCAGCCCGTAATTCAAAGGTGTTAGGCGTCGTCCTAATATTGTTGTTTGAGGGTCGGTTCGGGTCGAGGGGATAGAATTTCGGAAACCGTTCGTTGTGATTCGAAGGAGATAGGTATATCCCATTTTTGTCGTATCCAACCCACGCAATTCGTATTCTCCAAATTGCATCCTATCCATTTCCGGTTTGCGTCAGGTATTATTATTATCTCGTTTATTTATCGAGTCGTAGCAGTCCGTGTTTGCGTCATATCTTTCAAGGACGATCTCAAGCTCACGTTCGAATCTCATTCCGAGTTCGTATCACATCTAGAACATATTCACAAGGGTCAACTTTTATAATAATAATAATAGTAGTAATAATAATAATAATAATAATAATAATAATAAAATAACAATAATAACAGTAACAATAACTATAACGTTAATAATAATAATAATAATAATAATAATAAAAATAATAATTATTTACGTAGTTGCATTGCATGTGAGCATGGAATCTTGTAAACCAACCACATGTACAAGAACGGTCTTTGAGATTGACATGGTGAACTCGAGGGAAACGACCTGGCTTACTTGAGCAATGCCAACGATGTTCTAGTAAATGTGTTGTAAGGATGAACTGCATGTTTTGTAGTTGTTTTATCCCAACGACTACATTGACGATGGACTTCATCAAGCCATAAATGTCGTTCTTTTTTCGAACTATCTATCTCTCTTCGAAGTTCTCGGAAGTAGTCTAGACACCGTAAAAAGTGCTACCCCAGTTTAGCATCGTAGTAACTAAATCCGATATAACTCCTGTAAATAAAAAACTTAACTTTTTAGAACAATGCAAAAAAAAAAAAGAACTTTGCAATTAAAAGTAGCAATAGCCACTCGAGCAATAGCAACTCCACAATCGATGATCAAAAGTCGACAAAAATCCAGCCAACTTTACACAATAACAAGCTTATAACGTCTCAATTTACTAAACCGGGCCTTCCATTCGTTTGATCAAGCAAAACCTACCTCTGTCGTCGATCACAATTTCTCGGGTCGAATGGAAAATAACAACCAGATGAAGACTTGATGTTTCTTTTCGAAATCACAATTCACACAACCACCTAATTTGTGAGTTGCTGCTCGCAGAATTCTCCATAGTAGGTTAGGAATTGCAATAATAATAGTTTAATGTGTTGCTCTCGATTGGGACTGTATGTTAGGAAGATCATTCCCTTAAAATAGATATCATACTCTCAAATTCATGTCTTGTTTATTAATTTATTAATGTATTTATTTATTTTTAATTTCTCTTGGGATATAAGATGGTAAAATCTGGTTGTCGGACGTTTTGAGTTGAATGCATTGATCCGACATAGATAACACATCTATATCAACCCCTCCTCCACATTATCAATATCATGTCATTAGGTGAATTCAGATAACAAGCCTCCCATCCACCAAAGACTTTATTAAAGACTTCTTGCATATGACCTTCCTTTATTTTAGTCTCCAAAAAACACACAAACTTTATTCAATATTTGCTGCAGAAGTGAACAAGTTTTCTCTGCTTAGCAAGGGCACTACGGCCCATGCAGTGCATTTATCCATGATTGAGAATATTCTCCCTCCGCTTGGAAGGGTTTTTCGATATTCTCTTGATCATTCGTCTTCCATAGTGGACTTCTGAGACGTGAGACTTTGTAGTCGAGTTTGGAAACACCACTCTAGGGATTTGAGAAACTACCACATAATTGACCTCCGAAGCCTCGGAGTTAACATCTATGGTTGCCCCAATGTCTACTACATTACGGACCAGGTTAGTAGGAGTCTATTTTGGTTTCCATTCTTTCCTTACCTCTTTCTTGCATAGCACAACTTCACCCACTATTTATTGCTCAGAAACCTCAGTTGTCCAGAAGCTCTTAGCCCCTGGACACCGGGATCTCGTTTGCCCTCGTAGACCAAATTAGAAACGTGAACCTGAAAACACATATAGACATATAATAGGGAAGGGTCGAGCCATAGAATTTTACCCTCGGTGCGTGTGGCAACCCTCGGGTCCTAGTCTTCTTTGCTAGATTATCACATCGACCTCTTTGTATATCACGAACTTGTTCTCTTTGGATAATTAGCGGAACACGTTCGTGCAAGAAAGAGGACTTAAGCGTGTGTGGTGGCTTATTTCGCGGTGGATTGTGTGTGTGATTTTCGAGTAGGGATAGATATATATAGGGGACGAAATCCTGAGCTCCAAGACTTGTGATTTTCATCCATTATCTAGATTTGGTGAGGAGAGATCTTCTTGCCTTTAATCTCTCCAATCAATTTTAGGTCAAATACATTTTCCATATATTTAAGCTAACTTATGGCAACTTGTATCAATTATGCTTAAGATCAAATATTTCGATGTCCTCCCTAGGAGATCTTGAAAGTATTCAATCCATGCATTTATCCAAATATTTTAACACCATATTTACATATGACATACATATTCAAAAATTGCATAAGCCAAACACCATATTTACCTCTAAGTATTAATCACGCACTTAGTCTCACCCAAGCCTTGATGTTAGCTTTTATCACCATCTCACATTGGGCCAGCTCGATTTGCATCTTTAACGGCCAGATTTTCTACATTCGACGAACCAACAACAGATTTTTGCCTTACGTCAAAACCCGTCACAAGTGTGCAGGTCGAGTGAGAGTCATGATCAATGTCAAACCCCTTTAATTGACTCGATAATAATTGTGACTGGCAAAATTACTAAATAATCTTCTATATCTGACATGAGTTTATTCCCATATCTTGGCAAAGTATTTTGTAATTTTCCGTCCCCGAGTCTCATACGTCATTCGTCTTGATTACTTGCTAGCTGGTAAATCCTTATCTTCATCAAAGCGCGACAATCACCGGCTATAATCAAGACAACATTTCGCCGCTGATTCATGCAAAAGTATTTTTGGATATACCAAAACTAATGACAGTAACGACGCACCTCTTAATCGAATTCGGCTTTCGATCAAAAGATTCACACATACAAGTATAACCAATCCCTTTATCATTGACACTCCTTGAAAATTAGTCATGTAACTTTGCATTACGAGACAATGTCGAAATAAAATCAATCACGTGATTCGATCTGTATCAATTTCACGACTCAAACTTCTCAAGTGAATGATCGACACAATCATTATAAGGCTGCCGACAGATAAGTCGTACGTAATTGTCTAGCACCGACTAGAGCCTTACCCTTATACTTATGAACATCTTTTATGTTCAAGCTTTTGAATGTAATGGTGTTGTCTAGCACCTACCTAGCGTGTGAATGGACTCACAAGAAGATGAAGTGAAACAGTGATGCTTCTGAATGGAGCTTGTAGAGTCTTTTGTGGTTGTCAAGTCGAGTGTGAAAATAGTAAAATAGAATTAATAGGTTTAGAGTTTCTTTGTTATATATAATATGGGTATGTTAAACTTTTCAGTCATGATATTATAATAATATAAAAAAAAATATTTGTTCGACGAGCTATAGGCTATATAAATCCAGATCAAGCTTGACTAGTGTTGTTGAGTCGTACGGCTCGGGCTTGGCTCCAAATAGGTCCAAATCAAACTCAAATCGAGCTTTGATCGAGCTGCTCACGGCCCAACTTCACCGGTTTTAACCCCTTGTCAACGTTAATTTTTCCCAGTTTCGCAAATCGCCCATGGATGATTTAAGTAAATGGCCTTTGATTGAGTCAATTTTAAAAAAATGGCCTCCATAATGTTTGAAGTCTATTCTACCCTTACTAACTCAGGGAAAAAGACGTCTTTATCCTTATTTAACCCATTCAACTACCCAAAGTAAAATTAATTAGGTTTAATTGATTCCACCCACTGTAGCGTCACGGGTCTTCTTCTTCTTCATAACGAGTACAATAATTGACAGTTAAAAGTGAAGAAAGACACATAACGGAAACGAAGCAGTAAATTTCCAGATCTACGAAACAACCTTTACCCGAAGCAGAAAATTCTCCAAACCGACTACAATGGCAATGAACGCGCGTCCCGAAAGAGTGCCGGTAATTTCACTGTGATTTCGTCTTCCTCAGGAGCAGGTCTCGTGCGTCGAATTGGTTGGGTCCGGCGCATGGTTTCCCAATTGTGCAATTTGGACACTAGTTCGCAAGGGAACCGTGCGTCGAACCAATTGGGACCCAAACAGTCGCGCAAATCAGGGGACCCGTGATTGCAGGCTTGGGACCCGAGCACAGTCGCACGGTACCCATACGAGCGGCCCCTTGCAATTGTGTGCGGGTACCATGCGATTGAGTGCGGGTACAATGCGATTGCGCGCGGGTACCATGCGATAGTGAGCGTGGGTACCGTGCCTGCGGATATTCTGCGCGCATGCACGGGTACCATGCTCTTGTGCGCGGGTACCATGCTCTTGTGTGCGGGTACCATGCGCGCATGCGCGGGTACCATGCTCGCAAGCGCGGGTACCATGTGCGCATGCGCGGGTACCATGCTCGCAAGCGCGGGTACCATGCTTTCCTGTGCGGGTACCATGCTTGCAAGCGCAGGTACCATGATTTCCTGTGCGAGTACCATGCGCGTTTGCGCGGGTACCATGCTTTCCTGTGTGGGTACCATGCGAGTACTAACTCGTTATTTACTCTTATGATTCCCAGGTTGTGCTGAAGAAGCAATTGTCATCCCGAGACGACGACTTCGAGTTCCGATTGACAATGACCGGGATGTACACGGAGGCAAGCGCGAAGATCAGGAACAATCTAAATGAAAATGAGTGGGAGAGTTACAGGGCGGGGAGTTCATTTGGTAGACTCGTCGAGGCTGCCGCCGATTTCAATTTATCCGCCCAGCTCATTACGTTTTTGACGAGGAGGCAGACTACTCTTCACGAGCGCGAGGAGTTGTGGATGGTCATAAACAACCGACCTCTCCGATTTTCTAAAGCGGAGTATTGCTTGATTACCGGGCCAAGGTTCTCCGACGATATCCCATAAGTAAACCCCAATGGTGATTTCGCCCAGAGAAACTTCCCGGGAAGATCCACCATCCGTATGTCGTACGTCGAGGATCGGCTGCGAGAGTTGGGAGCCAACGATGACGGAAACGTCAACTTCGATAAATTGAAGTTGGCGGACATTCTCTTTGCCGCATCTGTGGTGCTGTCTCGACCGTCGAAGAAGGACACGGTTCTTCGGTCGTGGCTGCTTTCATTGGTCGAAGCCGAAGTCGCCTTCGCCAACTATCCTTGTGGCAGCGTAGCGTTCAAAGAGGTGATACGCTCGCTGAAGATAAACCTCAGGGAGCAGAGGGATTTTGTGCAGGAACGAGCCCGCAACGGGGGCAGCGAACACTGCGGGCTACTGATTAGTGGCTTCGTTCATCCGCTTCAGGTCGTTCATTATTTAAAATCCTTATAAATATATATTTAATTGTGATTATATATTTGCTAATTTGGTTTCTTTGCATTCTAGATTTTGGCGTACGAGTGCATACCAGGCATTCGGTACGCGTTCGCCTATCGTAGAAACGAGGCGGAAGTGGTGACCCCGCGGATATGCCGGTACGTCACCAATGATTGGTCGACGAAGGGTTCTCCGAAGATGGAGACGATCCTCCACGCCGTAAAGGGTTCACCCGTATCGGGGATGCTGAGCCCAACTGTATCGGAGATGAACGAGTCGTATTTTCGATATAGTCGGTTCGAAGTGGAGGAGCGGCATGAAGTCCTCGACCATATAACGAGTCTCCTCGAGGATGGTGTCGAGCTTAAGTGCGTACGGCATCTGTTGGTCGTGGAGGACGTCGCACCAACTCTGCCTTCGCCAATCATGCCGCAACTATCGCAGCGGTCATTCTACGAGGAAGAGGCGGACCAATTTCGTCCCCCCTCACCTCCACGGTACCCGAGCCCTCCTCCACATCAATACTCGGGCCCTTCACACCCACGGTACCCGTCCCCTCCTCCACAGCAGTACTCGGGCCCCAGCTGGGAGCAATTCGATGAGTTCACAAGACGCGTGGACCAAAATTTCGAGACGGTGAATCATCGGTTCGACGACGTTTCTACAAGTATCTTGCAGTTACGGGACTCGTATGACGAACGATGGTCCACGGCTCAAGAGTGGGGCGCGAGTATATTCGGGTTGCAGCAGTCGATGACTGAATTACAGCACAACTTGCAGCAGGGGTGGTACAGGCCCAACCGAGACTTTCCGACGCACACGTCGCACGGTACGCCCCTATTAATAATTTGCTGCAATATCGATAGTTTTCTGACGTTGGAGTTTTATCTTGTTAGATTATGAGGCCGGTGGCTCCAACCAGGCGTTCTATCCGTCGGAACCCGAGGCAGCCCGAGAGGTCGAGGTCCCGGTGGAAGCCGAGGTCGCGGAGGAACCCGAGGCCGCGGAGGAACTCGAGGCCGCGGAGGACCCCGAGGCCGCGGTGGAATCGACGCCGCCTCGGGAAACCAGGCCTTCCAAGTATCAGGTGACCCCATTCACCGACCCGAACCAGAACCGTGTGCAGAACAGCATAAACCCAATTCTGGAACGGCACATGAAAAGAAAGCTAAAGTTATGGGCACGTCAAAAATAGAGTATCGATACGATGGAAGATGGCGGCCGGCTCCTTTGCTTGTCCAAATCGTACCGAACCAAGACGTGGTTTCAGCAGCTGTACACGCCTTCGTTTTGGCTCGACGACGCGGTAAGAAGGATTGATAACTTTAATACGTCTAAATGCATTAATACATTTTATTAATTAACTTGTTTCCTTTTATTTTATAGCACATTGACGAAAGCATTAGAGGGTTCCTCGAGATGCAGAGGATTCATAACTTCTGCTCTCGTGCCATCTCCTTTATGAGTTTTGCGATGAAGGAGAGCATCGATCGGGACTGCATAGAGGACGGGAAATTTGTCAAGGGCATGCTGGCCTTTTTGGTCCACTACGCAGAGGGTCGGGATCAGGACTGGCCGTCCGTGTCATGGCAAACATCGGACTATATCGTGGTGCCGGTGCAGACCATCGCCCATTGGGTTCTTGCAGTCCTCGACTGGAAGAACAAGACGATACGAGCATTCGACTCGGATCCGTCTTGCGATGTCGACATGCGCAACATGTACGCAGCCCTCGCCGGTCTCCAAGTAGCTGTCCCGATCGTGCTCAAAAAGCTTGGTCTGATTGCAAACGCGTTTAGGAAGTGGAAGGTCGAGCGGATCCCCAACTTCAAGAAGCAAGAAAATTCGTAAGTGTATCATATTTCGATATTAAGTTGATTTTAGTACATCATATCTCATTATTAAATATTTGGTTGTTTTCAGCGGCGATTGTGGGGTTCACGTGTTGCGGGCCGCATTTTCTATGCTATTCCGGGGCGATAACGTCGCGGAGCTTACCGGGCGGCAAGTGACCCAATTTCGTGAATTTCTATGTATTTCCATTCGCATGAACGATTGGGCTGCTTGGTATCAATAATTTCTACGTATTTCAATAATTTTGTAAATCTGGATAAATTTTATGTCATAATGGAATTTCGAGTTGTATATTCGGGAAGTTGTATTATGTTAGTAGTTGGATTTCGAGTTGCATAGGCACGGTACCCACACACAAGGCACGATACCGCACACTAGCGCACGGTACCCGCACACATGGCGCACGGTACCCGCACGCACGGTCGCACGGTACCCGCACACATGGCGCCGTTATTTTGAAATGATAAATTGGTAATTTATGATTATCAGAATAATGGGTTAATGATTATCTCGATCATGATAAAATTATTTTATGATTTAACGTACAGACAAGACGTAAAGCGCTGACTTGATTGATATGACATATTTAATATTGAAAAAAAATAAATTTCTATTTTATGATTATCAGAATAATTGATTAATGATTACCTTTGTCCTGATAAAATTATTTTATGATTTAACGTAAAGACAAGACCTACCTAAAGCGCTGACTTGATTGATGTAACATATTTAATATTGAAAGCATTTGACAACTGTATTGTACCCGCACAGAAGCGCACGGTACCCGCACACATGGCGCACGGTACCCGCACACATGGCCCACGGTACACGCATACTTGGCGCACGATACCCGCATACATGGCGCACGGTACCCGCACACTACCGCACGATACCCGCACACTACCGCACGGTACCCGCACACATGGCGCACGGTACCCGCACACATTTGACAACATACCAAATATACATATCAATTACACCATGTCTAATACATTACATTATACTTACCAAACATTACAACATACCTAATATCCATATCAATTATACATAACCACATGTACAAATCAAACTCATAAGATTTACCCCCTCCTACCGAATTCTCCGACGGATGGCATTCTATTTTTTTGTGCTCTTCCGCGTTTTGGATCAACGAGTGGTGGTAACATATTCACAATTCCTTCAACGCGCTCGGTGACAGGCCATATGGTACCCTCGTACGCTAATTTCCATGTCTCCAAGCTGTAATACGCATGGACTAGCGAATATACCCCTACATTAGCTTGTCCACAAGCCGCAATGGCGTGCGCACATGGGATACGATCGATGTCAAACATCTTACAACTACATGACTTCGTCTCAATATCGACCACATCGTTGACTCCATGCCCGTATACATTATACCGTTGAATGCCAATTTCCGAGACGTGTAGATTTTGAGAATTTATGTAGTGAAACCGTAGGATTGACTCGACCTTCGGCGTAAATGACGTGACATTGGCTGTCATCGAAGCTTCGCAAGTTCTTCGATGCTTACTAAACCAACTAGTCGTCAAACGTTGTATCGAATCCAACAATCCTATGAGTGGAAGCTCTCCATCCGCACGTAGAGCGGCTTTTATCGATTCCGAGCCGTTTGTGGTTATGATGTTGTACCTCGTTCTCGGGCAATACGATCTTGTCCATTTTGCCTTCGTACCCTCATCAAGATACGTATGCACGTTTTTATACCGTTCCTTTAGCGTATCCAACAATCGATCGCAATCGCTCGTCTTGTAGGCGTACGCAATATTAAGGAATAACGCACACACACTTTTCTCCTTCATATGGGTCTTTATATTTTGTTGAATATGCCACGCACAGAACCCGTGAACGCATTTGGGAAAACTGCCGGGACGGCTGTCTTTATCCCGCCATGTCTGTCAGAAATTATGACGAGGTCATTTGAATCGGCCACGATCCGTTTTAATCTCGTTAAGAACCATGACCAAGATTCGGTAGATTCTGTGCTCGCAATACCCCATGCGATAGGATATTGGTGGTAATCGCTGTCTTGCGCCGTAGCAACAAGCATCACCCCTTTATATTTTCCCTTTAAAAAGGTGGCGTTGATAGAAATTACCTTACGCATGAAAGCAAATCCCGCTATGCATGCACCATATGCCAAAAACAGATATTTAAATCTGTTTTCCTCGTCCATCTCCCAATCCGTGACACTTCCGGCGTTCATTTGCTTTACAGCCTCCAAGTACGCCGGGATCAACGCGTAACAATCGTCCCCTTTACCGACCAACTCCTCCGTAGCGATATTCTTTCCCTTCCAAGCCTTGTAATAAGAAACATTCACCCCCCTACTTTGCATCATAGACATGATAGCCTTTGGTGCGGGAATGTCTTTAGGCCGCTAAAATTGTCAAGAAGCATCCTAGACACAACCGATGAAGTTCCTTGACGATGACTTCGACGTCGATGAGACACGCCGCATGTGTGTGTGCCGCAATATGTCCGTATCGAGAAAAAAGGGGAATCTCTATCTTTTGCAGCTCGAAAGCGCCACGAACATTGCTCCATCGCACATCTTACTACATACAAAGTCTTGTTCGACTTTACTAATTTGCACTCGAACGACGCAGCCAAGACAATTTTAGATATTTCCTCGATAACTTCCGTCTTGTCACGAAACTGCTGCCCAACGTGTAGGCTTGAACCGTCCGGAAATGCAAAAGTACCATCAGCAGCCTCTTCTACCGGGTTACGATCTACATCGTCATCTTCATCGTCATTGTGATCACGTGCTACAAATTCCTCCTCCGACTCGCTAGTGTTTTCAATTGGCTCATCTTCATTTTCATTCGAATGCCAACCCGAGTAATCCCTACCCCAGACGGTCCAGCGATATCTTCAAGACCCTCATCTTCATTTTGGTTAGAAGGGCTGCAACCGTACCCCTCAAACGGTTCGATTTGCGCATTTTCATCGCAATCGGCTATGAGCCCGGTATTATTACTAGAAGAACCAGCAAATGCGTCCGACGGAGCCACAAGCGCACATTCCACCACCTCGACATGAATCACGGGTCTCGATTGAGGGCCACCAAAACCCAAGTACGCAAGTAGAACATAGTCGTTATCGATGTATATGGGCCTCGGATAACTATAGGGTACATTTGACATATAGCTTAGTGTTAGCCTCGCATTGTCGTTGCGAAACGCTAACACGGATACAATTTGCTCCTTTACGTCTTGTAACGTGCATGCGTCCTCATCCACCAAAATTGAATGCCAGCTACAATTTGACGCAGGAGACCAAGTCGAGGTATTGTCCTCGCCGATTAACCACCGACCATCGAATTGAAATACAATGTTGGTAATTGTCATTTTGACCACCTGCAATATTATGCAATGTTATTGTTTAGAAAACGATTCTCGTCATATATCGTGCTTATGTATGATCTTCAGCGCATGGATCCCGAACATGGGATCACGGTACCCGCACACCACGCAGGGGACCCGCACATAAACGCAATGGTCCATGCGCATGGTACCCGCACCTATATCTCACGGTACCCGCACCTATATCGCATGGTACCCGCACGCAAGGGTCCCATGCACAAAAGCTATACCTCAGAATATGTATTTTCAGGTCCGATTTCTCGTAATAACCACTGAAATATCGCTACTCTGGCTAGTACACGTGATCTAATAAATAACCCATACATTTTAGGGGGTAATGGACTGGAAATTCACCATTTTCGACGTTAAAATTGCAGTTTTCATGTAACGAATGCTTACTGGTAAATATGCTGAAATGCTTGCTATTTTCTTGGTTTGAGAAGTTGTTTCCGGCACTAAACGAAGAGAATAGCTCGCGTCGCTTTAGGTTTGTGAGAGAGTTGTGTGTTGTTACCCTTTGTTCTTTAAAATGGAGAAGATAATGCATTCATATCGATAGTAAGGTTATGGTTAAAGAGAGAGATGGACTCATGTTCTGTTCAGTCAGTTATTGCATCTGTACGGCGACCATATTTTTTTTTTTTTTTTTTTTACGAGTTAAGTATGAGAATTAGTTAATATGGTTAACGTTTAAACAAAGATGAGGGCTATTGACAAAAAAAAATCGTCAACGAGACCATTTTTTTAAAATTGACCCAGTCAAATGCCATTTTTTTAAAAGGCCCATCGCCCATGGTACTAAGTGTCGCTAAGTGGAAGCTATCGTTAGGAAAAAAGTCGGTTTAGAGGATAAGATGTAACGGTGCTTTAATGCGTGAACATTCCACACTCGAGGACAGACCTGTAAGCAATGGCTACTGGATCTTCTATTCCGTCAGATTACGGAGCTTTCGTGGATAAAGTCACTGTTTCACCTCAACCTTCATCTGTTAGGCTTCCCCTACAGGGCCTCACCTTTGCTGTTAAAGACATGTAAGTGAAGCTCCCCCATCCTTATGAAACCCTTTCAGTTGACACGTTTCTGTTACTTATTGTCTATACTATCTTCGCATCAGTTAATGAAGGCCTCATTTGGATGTAATGTAAGGAGTGTTCAATTCGTGCTTTCTTCCCTCCACTTTGTGTTTTCATATTTTCTTTATTTTGATGTGTCAAAGTTCTGCTGATATGATTAGTCCTTGCCATCTCCAGAGTCCAGTGCTAGTGAATGCTTTTTATTTGATTATTTGTAAAAAAAAAAAGTTTAGTACAAACTCACTTGTAAAGACAAAAAAGGAATATGTGTAGGCATGAGACAACAATATGTAATTTAATTCTAATTATTGTCTTGTGTTTTTAGAATGCTTAAATGAATGAAATAGCAATGTAAATGCACCAGTTTTGAGATGGAGGGGAAAGTAACGGGCTTTGGAAATCCTGATTGGGCGAGGACACATCCCGTTGCAGCATCAACTGCACCAGCTGTATTATCTCTGCTCAAGGCAGGCGCCACTTGTGTCGGTACAACTGTAATGGATGAAATGGCTTATAGGTTTGGTTCCCACATTACTACTTGGTATCACTTTTTCTGCTATATTTTTTGCTAGAGCTCTCCGGTAAAAAACATTGAGCTCGAGTAAAACAAACACGAACGGTGGTACGTGGATTTAACCAACTATCAGGAGACATGTGGCTAATTTCATGATATCGGGCTGAATCATTACTAAAACATTGTGGCACTGCTTACCGAATCTTTTTCATACTAAGGGGGACTGTCTAAGTTGTTTATTATAGACCTGTATTTGTTGAGTTTGAGGAGCCTTCTTGTAATCATGAAATAAGACCAAAAGGGAAAATGTGAACTATTGGGGCTCATTTCAATTGTTCATTTTGTGTTTCTGCTCTTCGGTAGCATAAATGGAGAAAACATGCATTATGGAACTCCAGTTAATCCATGTGCCGTAGATAGGGTACCAGGGGGCTCATCGAGTGGCTCTGCTGTAGCAGTGGGGGCTAAGCTCGCAGATTTTGCCTTGGGTGAAGTCTTATTCTTTTCTTCATTTTGAGGATTAAAAAATGCCAAATTCGTTAAATAAAGTCAAGTATGTAAAATGATATAATCGATTCTTTTTGTTTGCAGGGACTGACACTGGAGGTAGTGTTCGAGTTCCAGCATCGTATTGTGGGATTTACGGGTTTCGCCCGTCTCATGGAATTATTACAACATCTGGAGTCGTACCAATGGCTCAGAGTTTTGACACCGTAGGTGAGCAATAGAAAAAGAACTTTCGTAATGCGACAACGGATTACCCGTTCATTATTTTCAAAACACAAACTGCCCCCTCAGGATGGTTTGCGAGAGATGTGACCACGTTGAAGAATGTGGGAAAAATTTTACTTCAAGAAGACGACAATGATGGTGATAGTCAGACAAGTCTTGGACAACTTATTATTGCAGACGATTGTTTTGATCTCCTCGATGTCCCTTCAAGCCAGCTTACTCAAATTCTTGTTAGCTCGGTGGAGAAGTTATTTGGAAGTAATGACACTTTTTTTTTCCATTGTGCTGTTTTTACTGCTTTTACTCTTTATTCATGAAGTTTTCCTAGTAAGGAGCATTTCATTTTCATCTGAGCACGTATGTTGAGTATAATTCAAGTCCTCATTGAATAGGTGATAACGTCAAACATACAAGTCTAGGGAACTTTATTGAGGCCAGAGTTCCGAGTTTGAAGTATTTTGTAGGCGAAAATATTATGAAGCAAGAGGGCAATATACCGTCCCTAGCAGCTATCTCCAGTGCCATGCGGTTGCTTCAAAGGTACGGTCGGTTATTGCTGATCTATTGTATACATTTTTAATTGCATATATAATTACTAAATCTACTTTGGAATAGTTATAGTATGACATTATAATGGTGATAGGTATGAATTCAAGAACAATCATGGGGAATGGGTTCGCTCTGTGAAGCCAAAGTTAGGCCCCGGGATAGCCCAGCGAGTGATCGAAGCCCTTGAAACAACAAATGAAAATATAAATGAAGTTCGTTGTCTAAAGAGCGAACTTCTCACGGCTCTCAGTGACTTATTGGGGGTAAATTTGGTTTATTCGGGCTAATAATGTTATTTTACTTTCATAAAAGAATAAACAATAAGATCATGCTCTATCTCCAACGTACGCGTTGAACAGGATTATGGGGTTCTCGCTATGCCTACAGTTCCCGGACCGCCACCAAAGCTACAAACAGACCCGAAGTCTCTTGAAAGTTTCCGTGCAAAGGCTTTTAGCCTGCTGTCTGTAGCAGGAATGTCGGGATTTTGCCAGGTCCTTCTCTTTCCCTGTGTTCTGTTACTTGACCTCTTGATTCTGACTACATGATATAATATATACGTATATATATATATATATATATATACATCAATAGGTCAGCATACCATTAGGCATGTACGAAAATCTCCCAATCGCGGTTTCATTGCTGGCAAAACACGGTTCTGATAGATTCTTGCTCAGATTTACTGAGGCTGTAAACAAATCATTATATCAAACATTGTGAGAAATCAGGTAGTAGTCAGTAATTTTTTATTTTTTTTTGTATTGTTCATGTTGAATTAAATATACACGGATCCATAAAAGGTAGAGTTTCTTTTCTAATAGCGTCAGATGTTGAAGTGGATAGAAGTCGCTTTGATGTCACGAGAGGGCTGTCTGTTGTTACCTTTGTGAGCGAGCTGGAGAAGATTTCAACTTTCTGTTAATTATTAAGATAAGGATTTTTAGGACATAATCGTGTTATTTTGTATTATCTAGTTGGAGCTTAATTCTAATTTATGATATTTTAGGGACTAAAATGTAAATATACCAAAATATGTGTGTGGTATATAAGTGATTGTGGATAGCTTGAGATGAAAGTAAGACACATATTGTAAAGTATTCAAGTGATATTGAAGATTAAGCTCCTAATTAAATATTACCGTAACTACTTCATTCCGCACCTAATCGGTAATCCGATTCATAATTCTTCAATATTATTCATTGTTACGATTGGATTCGGAACTTACAATTGGTATCCGAGCAGAATCATTGATTGAATTGAGTTTGAATTTGTTGTATTCAACAAAAATTCGAAATTAATTTATTTCGGAAAATTTTTTCGAACAACATTCGTAAAATTCGACATTGTTTCCGAACAATTCGACTTGATTTGCCGTGAATAAGCTTCGATTGACTGATCTGCACTAATCTGCATTTGATTTTGATCGATCGAACCTACGTAATAGTCGAATTTTGGAATCTGATCGAAAATTTTCAACTCGATGTTCATCTCGGATTATCTGATTTTTATCAACTTGGACGTACTCTGCTGTTATTTTGAGTTTTATCGGGTGTTAAACTGAAGAATTCTTACACATTTTGATTAATTCTACCTAACAGTTTTCTTTTATTTAGTGTTCTCACGTTCGAAAATTTTTATCGAGAAATTTTATCCCAAAATTTTCTCGTAAGACATAACGATAATTTTTCTCGTAAGACATCGAAAAATTTTCAATCTTATCGCAAAATTTTATCGTAAACTTCTCTCAAAAAGTTTATAGCAAAATTTTTTTTAGTATCGAGAAACTTTTCTGAAAATTTTATAGCAAAATTTATCGTAAACATCGCTAAAAAATTTTATCGCAACTTTATTGTAGACATTTCTCAAAAAAT
This sequence comes from Linderniella brevidens, assembly GCA_004919715.1. Classification (NCBI taxonomy): domain Eukaryota; kingdom Viridiplantae; phylum Streptophyta; class Magnoliopsida; order Lamiales; family Linderniaceae; genus Linderniella; species Linderniella brevidens. Next base: position 14,811,936 of record SWDC01000148.1, read on the forward strand.
TTTATCGCAAACTTCTCTCGAAAATCTTTTATCGCAAAATTTTATCAAAATTTTTTTCGGAAACTTTATCGTAAATTTTTCTTGAAACTTTATCGCAGTATTTTATCGAAAATTTTTCCAATTTTTTTTTTGCAAAACGTTTTCGACAACTATTTCCGAAAAACATTATTGACAAAATTTATCGATAAACTATATCGACATATTTTCGGAACAATTTAATCGAGAAACTTTATCGTAAAATTTTCTCGATAAACCTTTACAGATTTTTTTTTTCGGAACAATTTATCGAGAAATTTTACCGTGAAATTTTCTCGATTAACTTCTACAGAAAATTATTTTGGAACAATTTTATCAGGAAACTTTATCGTAAAATTTTCTCGATAAACCTTAACATAATTTTTTTTCAGAACAATTTTTATCAAGAAACTTTATCGTAAAATTTTCTCATAAACCTTAATAGAAAAAAATTTTCTTTACAATTTTATCGAGAAATATCTCTTATCGAGAACTTCTATCGTAATTTTTTCTCAATAACTCCTGACAGTGTAATCGATAAACTTTCTCGATAAACGTATAAGAAAATTTTTCAATTCAAAAATGAATTTCGGATCACATACCATGTTTCTTGCATAACACTGTTATTACTTAACATTCTCCTTTTGTGTTGAAGAATCACTTAAATAAAATTCAATCTACACGACAACGATCCAACAATCCAACCAAAAATCAACAATGGATGCTTACACTACGGGAAACGACATTCGCCCTCTGATTTTCCGAAGAGGTGAATACCCAGCATGGCGCAACCGTTTCCTCAACTTTCTTGAATGCAAAGATCATTCTGATCTCTTGATAGAATCTCTCAACGAAGGTCCAACAAAGTCTTGAGTGACCATTTATGCACTTCTGTAGGTTACCATACACCTCAACGATCAACAATAGGGGAATCAATAAGGGATTTACATGAGTTTTTACATTGAGTGTGTGTTTAATGCGTGTTCTTTAGAGAGAACTGTAGCGGTGCAAGTTTAAAGGAAAATTCTATTTTGATTCACACTAATTAACGTGTAGGGTTTAGATATTTATACCTTTGAATAGGTATAAACAATTGGGCCCCTACTTGGCCCATTACAACCACTAGCCAAGCATTAGAGTCCACTTTTCAGACTCTAGTTCACTTAATAAAGAAATTACAAGACTTAGACTTAATAAAATATATTGGACACTTTGATATATCTAACAATATCCCCCTAAGTGTCCAAATACAAATAAAGGTATATCGTCAAAGTCTTCTATTTCTTCTTTTTTTTTTCTCGAGTGCGGAGAAGGCGGAGGTTATCGGTGAGCGAAGAATGACTTCCTGAATCCAAGAGCGATCTCGTAATGTCTTACGTCGTTTATGAGGTTCAATCGCTCTTGGATTGACTTGATGATTTTGTTGAGAAGGGGCGGTTTTTCCACTTCTTCACCTTCTAGCTTTGCATCGACAGGAAGCGTCTCCAATCTTGTCCTTAGCTTATCACAGATTAACTTTAGCGTTCCATCACAGAATTTGGCTGTTTCTGACCAGAAGAGCTTTGATCTGATGACTTCTGTGTTGAAAGTACGTGACCGCCAGTTCTGGGTGCAGAAAGATGTAGCTCTCTCCGTGACTTTCTAAGGATTCTCTGTTGTTGTGAGGTTGAGTCACGTTGACCTTCCTCATGTTGCTTTCCAAAGCCATTTGTAGATCGTGAACATCATGTAATTGGCCTTGTCTTAGCATGTAGCGTTTGATCTCTTCGAACCCTTTTCTTCGTTCGGGCGCGTTGAAGGTGAAGTTACGGTACAAGCAGAACATCTGGTAGATTTCGCCCATTGGGAGGTAGGAGATGTCGGCTTCCGTGATCTTCTCTACGGCCGTGTTCCTCCTCTCTATTACGTAGACTAAGCTATCGTATCTTCCGGTTGAGCACTCTATGTCTACGAGCTTGAGTATGAGATTCTGTTTTCTGAGGTGTATCTTGTATTGCTCCTTGGTCCGTTTGCCCGTGTTTTCCATCGTCCAGAACATTATCAGGTGCTGAAGCCCCTCAGTTCTCCCTTTAAGATGGGATAGGCCTCGAAGGCGGAGCTCGTCGACTCCCTTTATCTCATTCTCCTTGCGCCAAATTCTTGGGTAGAAGTCTTCAAGGTATGGAGCCTTGATCTTCTTATTGTCCGAAAGTGTCTCCTTCTTCTTGATGCTCGTCGCTTCTTTTTTCGGGCGCTTTGTAATTGAGGAGATCTGGCAGCTCTGCGAGGTCGGCTTCAATGTTTTCTCCTTCCTTCTCTTCTTCGGGCTCGAGGAGATAGAAGTCGGCCGCCGCCAACTTGAGGTAGTGTCTGATGTAGTTCAGGCGCCGGCGGGCTTCTTCCTCTTTCTCTATTCTCTCTAGACACTCCTGCTCAAATGTATACTTGTCTATGTAGGGGTATGGGACGCAGGGGCTGTCGAGAGGTAGTGGTTGTTTGGACTGATTGGGCGGAAGTTGTGGTGGTTTATATGGTGGCTTGGGCTTGGGGTGGTTGGGATGATGATGATGGTGATGGGTTTGTTGACGAGGCTCCAGCTTCTCCCGTTAACGTCTTTCCTATTCCGCATCCGCGACCGCCTCTTGAGGTCCGTCGCTTCTCCCCCTCAGGACGATCCTGAACAACAGGATCGCCATGTCTGCGTATGGAGCGGGAGCTTTGTTCGCGGCAGTTTGTTTGTTGAGGCGCGTCGGGGCCATCGATTAGCCGTTGATAGAGTTTCTCCTCGGCCAAGGTTCGGTTGTCGATGGCTAGAAGACGGGATATGAGTATGTCGTGAAGCTGGTGGAGCAGCATCGTGTATGGGTTAAGTGGGTATCAGGCTTGTGGTGACGAAGGGGGGGGGGGTGTTATAGGAGTGGGTTCATCCGTCACTGGAGCTTTGCCTTTGTCCCAAACGACAATTTCTATCATCGTACACACTTGTCCAAGGATATTTTCTTGGAGGGTTGGGACAAGTGCGTCGATGGCCGCTTTGACGCTTTGGAGGTCATTTCCCAAAGCGTCAAGGATGTTTCGGAGACTTTGTCTCACAAAGGAGGTCATTTCCCATGGCTCGAAAATTATTTTTCGAATAAGTTTGCAGCCGAAAAATTTCTCGATGACAAACACTGGTCTCGTGTGTTTTACTCAAATCTAAGACTCGAAAAACATTATTTTCGATAATTAGTTTTTCGATTCATATATGAATATCTTTTTTTCGAGCGTAATTAAGCGTATTTTTTTTTCGACGAATATTGTTTTCGCTAAATAAATATCTAATTTTGACACGAAAAACTTGTAATATTAAAACAAGTTTTTCGATCACAAGACAAGTTTTTCGATCATAAGATCATTTGAATTTTCAAGTCAAAATTTAGCGAAAACATATTTTGATCGAATAATTCACACTCGAAAAACTTTTAGTCAACAATTTGAGTCAAACTTCACGAAAAAAATTTCGATCACGTTTAATTTTTTATTACAAATTTTTTCGATAAAGGTTTTTGCGATCAACAATTATTCGACGAACTATTTTTCGACAGGATATTTACTCTGCAAAACTCTTACGTTCGAAAAATAATTTTCGATAAATACAACGAAAAACTTATACAATCGAAAATCTTTTTCACTTATAGGTTCGAAATTTTTTTATCGAAAACTTTATTGCTCGAAAAAAAATTTCGATTACTGTTCAAACACACACACATTTTACACTATTTTGAAAGAAATCAAAATTCGAAATTTTCAAAACTTACGAAAAATATTTGTCTCCGAATTATCTTCTACGATACTCAAAATTTTCGATCTTAAAATCAAAATTATTTACAAAATTTTGAAGTATCAATTATCATATCAAATATTTTTCGAATTCAAAACAATTTCTCTTTAACAACCAAAAATAGGTACGAAAGGGAAATTGCTTAAAATACGTAACAAACATTACTAACGAAGTTTGTCACTTGTGAAGCACTTTTACCATTTCGATTCCAAACTTTCACGAAGATCCAACCAATCAACTACAAATGGATGCTTACTCACTCGAAAACGACGTCCGCCCTCCAATTATATGAAGAGGCGAATACACCGTATGGAGAAGCCGATTCATGAACTTCTTGGAAACAAAAGGGCAAGCTACAAATTTGATGGTTTCTCTTCAAGAAGGTCCCGCTCAAATTTGGCTCATCCAAGAAGGCGATGCCACCAATAATCCTCTCATTCCCGCCTCTAGAAGACTCAAAATTCCTAATGAATACACCGAGGGGGAGCGTATAATAGCAAAAGCGGATTTAGGAGCCAAAACTTTCCTAATGCAAGGAATTCCTAATGACATATATATGCAAATAGATAGTCTATCTAGTGCAAAAGCTATGTGGGATGAACTCCACAAAATGATGCATAGAACCAAAGTCGGAGTCAAAGCCAAGAAAGCCAATATTCTCGCGACATATGACTCATTCAAAGCAAAGTCAGAGGAAAATGTTTATGAACTCTATCAACGTTATCTAACTCTTCTCAACGAGATGAGGAAGATAGAAATTTTCAAGACCAACATGGAGGTCAACATCCGATTTCTCTCTTCTCTTCAACCGGAGTGGAAGAAAATATTCATGCAAATCTGTCAAAATAAGGATTTGGACGAAATGGATATACACGCCATCTTTGATAATCTCGCCCAACACGAAGAAAATATAAGCGAGATACAAAAAGAACTTAAGGGCAAGGAGATCGAAGACTCTATAGCTCTAGTTCTGAAAGAAAAAAAAGTCGATCTCGCAAGGATAAAAGCATCAAGTTGCCAAGTTCTTTAGAAGATGAAGATGATTCCGAATCGGACTCTGAGCCAGACATGAAGGAGTTCAAGAAACAATTGGCTCTCATTACTAAGATGATGAGCAAAAAATTTTATAATAAGAAATCATCCTCTTCGACAAATAAACTTCGGACATCAAGGTCTAGGCACAAGGAAAGACCGGCCGAGTCATCAGAATCTAAAAACGCCAAAGAACCACAAAAATGCTATAACTGTGGAAAGATAGGGCACTTCGCCAGATAATGCAAACTTCCCAAGAAAAAGGATGCCAACTACTACTCCAAAAAATTCCAACTAACTAAACAAAAAGAGGCTGGAGTAGCATTGATGGCAGAACAAGAGCATTGGCTCGAAGATACCACAGATTCCGAAGACGAAAATCTTGCTCTAATGGCGTACCTTGATGACGCCTCAAACGATAATTCATCAAGGAGGTCAGATGATGAAGAAAAAGCATCCACATCATCACAAGAGGTAACGATGCCTAACTCTACATTATTAAACATGTTAGAATCTCTACAAATTAAGTAATCTAACATGAAGAATGAGCGGAAGAGCAAAAAGGAATTAGAAGAAAGACTAGCCCTTAGTGAAAATAATTTTCAAAAGAAATTAAATAGAACTATTCACTTAGATATTCTCTTATCTAATGCTAAACAAACCATAACTAGTCTTGAATCTAGGATAGTTACCTCCGGGATTAAAATAAATGACCTTAGTAAGACTCTTAGCGATTGTTATAGAGATTTAGAAATTTCTAGAAATAATTTTAAGGAAATCTCTGACGAACTTAAGAAGCTTTACTCTATGATTAAAACTTTAGACGATCTTCTTACAAAAAGGGGGCAAACGGATCAGACTATATTTCTAAATCAACCTCTTGATATAGAATTTTATAATCCTAAAGAAGGCTTTGGTTTTAACAATCCCTGTAACTTGAAAAAGGTCAATGTCAAACAATTATATGATATCAAGTATATGGGATTAGGATTAACTTCTCTAATAACATTTACTAACTCTTCTGAAATCAACGGCTTAGAAGAATCTAAACGAAAAGTCACTAATAGGACTTATATCCCCTTTGACTACACCGAATTGAATAATAGTTACAAGACACGGGAAATTAACCTGTCTAGTGACTATAATTCAATATATCATTTAGAAGATTTTCCTAAAGTTCAGGAAGAAAATTCTGATCATTTTCAAAATTCTACTTTTTGTTATATACCTACTATTATTAAGAAAATAGCTGATTTAAACGCTTCCTTAGAAACATAAAGAGAGAATTTCACTGAAAAGAATGAGCTTTTATTGGAGATTTCTAATCTCAAAACTTCATCAATTTTAAAATCATGTCCTGATTTTACTTTAAAAGAAAAATCATTAAATAAGGACATGATCAAATCTAAGACAACACCTCCCATTATTTTACAAAATATTTTAAAAGAAGATAAATCTTCTTTAAAACCCGTAAAGGGAGGAAAAGAGTCCTTAAATGCTTCAAAAAGGAAAAAGATTTTTTCTAACTCCTTTTCTACTCCATCCACAGGTAGAGTAGAAAAAGATGTGAAGCATGCAAAAGAAAGAGTGAATATGGTAGAATTTCAAAAGAAAAGTGATAGAAAAGATTTATTTTCAAAATTTTCTTCTGTATCAAAAACTATGGACACTCATAAGAAGACAGTCGTTTCTACTTTTAATATTGTTGCTTCCACATGTGAGTTAAAGCCTATTAATTTTGAAAGCACAAATATTAAAATCGGCTCTACTTCAAAAAAATTAAACCATCATTCTAAGACAAATGCAAATCATAAGTCTCGAAGGAAACAAGATCCGGCTATAAAGAAAGCTTATAGCTCGATACATTTTTTTCCTCATTTAAGGTATCCGGTCAAAGTACACTCAGCTAAAAACCTTAAGAGACTAGCTAGAGAAAAGATTTTCTCATGCACTAAGACTAATAAGACATTTGTCCACGCTGAAATTAACCTCCCATGTAAGGTTCAACCTCAATGGGTTCCCAAGACACCATCTAGGCCAACGCAAGCCCAAAAGGCCAAATTGCCTAAAGAGGTACCACTTAAACCAACTAATACCAAGTTGGTTTGGGTATCTAAAAGCATAAATGGTTTAGGAACCAAAAATGAACAAATCTTACCTACCAAATCTGCTAATCTGAGAGGACCCATTACTAAGTGGGTACCTAAGTCTCTTTAAATTTTTTATGCAGATCCATCATGTGTGGTATTTAGATTCTGGTTGCTCTACACACATGACGGGAAATCAAGAACTATTGAGCAACTACCAAGACTCTTACAACGGAAAAGTCAGATTTGGCAACAACGACTCAGCTCCAATACTTGGCTTTGGAGATATTCTACTGCAAAATCTGACGATTAAAGATGTCTCTTACGTCCAAGGTCTTAAACACAATCTGTTCCGCATAGGACAATTCTGTGACAAAGGATTTCAAGTGGTGTTTCTAGCTGATCAGTGCAGAATATTAAATAGTCAGGATCAAGAACTTGTAACAGGATCTCGAAGATCTAATCTTTACACCATCAAATCTGACAACAGGTCGACATTCGACAACTGTTTGCCTCATCTCACAGACAACAATCAAGATGAACAACTTATGGCATCAACGTTTATCTCATCTAAACCTCAAAGCTCTTCACAAACTCTCTATCAACAAGTTGGTATACGGACTACCAATTATTTCCATACATCAAGAGCATAATTATTCGGCTTGTCAAATGGGTAAAATGAAGCGAGCATCACACAAACTCAAGCAAATTGCTTCAACATCTCGACCCTTAGAATTAATTCACACCGACCTCTGTGGACCAAAGCGTACACAAAGTATCAACGGTCGTAAATATGTATTAGTAATTGTCGATGATTATTCTCGCTACACATGGACAAGATATCTCCGGACAAAAGATGAGACTGGAGACTTGATAATCAGCTTTGTGAATACGACTCAGAATCTCCTGCAAAAGAAAATCCAAGTAATCCGGACTGATAAAGGAACTGAATTCAAGAATCAACGCCTCAGCAATTACTATCAGTCACTCGGAATTATTCAACAATTCTCAGCCGCTAAAACGCCTCAACAAAATGGCGTCGTAGAACGGAAGAACCGGACTCTAGTTGAAACTGCAAGAACAATGTTGATCCATTCCGGTCTCCCTCACTTTCTATGGGCTGAAGCAGTGAGTACCGCATGCTTTACGCAAAATCGGACGATTATTCACAAACGCTTTGAAAAGACGCCGTATGAGATAATAAATCAAAGGATTCCGAATATCTCTTTCTTCAAAGTATTCAGGTGTAAATGCTTTGTGGCCAACGATAGGGGGCATCGAAGCAAGTTCGACCCTAAAGCATTTGAAGCCGTCTTCGTTGGATATTCATCCACTTCTAAAACATACCGAGTCTATATCAAGTCTTCGCGTACTATCTTGGAAAGCTACAACGTCACTTTTCAAGAAGTGACCGAATTGGCTTTTTAACAAAACAGTTCAGAACTCGAGCTTATAGGCGTGTTGGCACAAAGTCAACAACTTTCGACAGCTTCTACCTCAAAGTCAAGAGAAGCAATTCCCGCTGACCTAGAAGATTTGGACTTTCTATTTGAACATTTTTATCGGACCGAGTCTCAAATGCCTGCTTCGTCTCATTCTATACCAAGCAGTGCTCCTTCTCCCTCAATGGAAGAAATTCAAATTGAGACTCCTAATCCTCAAACCCCGACAAATGTTACGGATGTTGGGAAAGGTACCCGGTTTGTACCCGAGACGCAACGCCCCGGGATACGGTGCGGAATAAAATTTTTTCCGGGTTCCTTCGCAGCTCGGATCGAAAACTCTAATCACGTTGACACGTAATAGGGCGGGTCATACCCGTGAGAGATTACCTTTGAAGCGAGTGGCAGCTCCTCGTCGATTGCGTTGTCGGCCGCGGTCGTGTTGGGTATCGTCTAGATCGTCACGCCGACCTCGCAGTGTACCACGGTTTCGATTCTCCGAAGATGGCTAGAGATAATTGATCCGTCGCTCGGGAGAGTGGTTTGCGTTTGTGTGTCCGTGTTTCGATTCTCGGGTCGAGAAATTTCGCGTCGATTCTCTTCCCGTGTCTCTCTTTTTTTTTTTACGAGGGTCTCACCCTTATTTATAGTAGGGGAGGACGAAATTTTCAGCCCTAAACAAGGCTAAAATCTCGAAATATTTGTTCCTAAATATGAGAGATATTCTTGCCAAAATATCTCTCCTAATTGAATTCAAAATTTTATTAAAGGAACATACTATAAATAGAAAACTAACTAAGATATTAAAATATCTTCAAATATGGTAAATAAATTTCGAAATTTATATAAAATATAAATTCGAATTTTAGTTTTAATAAATAATATTTCAAATATTTTTATTACCATATTTATAAATTACGAAAATACCCTTTAAGGCATTTTTTCGAATTTCTCGGCTTAGGGTTGAATTCCAATTCTTCCCTCAAGTCTTTTTAAGCACTTAGCCAAGCCTAAGTCTTAAAGTTAGTTTCATATGAAGTGCGACTTCGGTCCACTTAATGACCCCGAGGCCCAATAAGGCGTTGCATAACGACCCGAGGCCCGTTAAGGCCCAAAACACAATCTCTCCTTCTCGGTACACATTGATGATCCTTTTTAAGCCCGACTCTCTAGGTTCGACTCAATCGGCAAGGGAGGAATCCAAGAGTCCGGTAGGTGCCTAGCCTATCCCGCAGTACCGGACAGATCCCGACTTGATCACGAATTTCGAACTAGTCTCATTCCAGAACCTAACTATAGATTATAGTACTACGTACAAACCCTTCAGCTGTGTCCCGATCGAGTGAGAGCCATGGTATTTGTCAAACTCACTAAACTCGATACTATGATAAAATGACACGAGGCAAATTACCAAACTACCCTCCATGTCTAACATGAGTTAGTTTAATACCTTGGCCAAGGATTTTGTAATTTCCCGTCGTCATTCTCATAGGACACTTGTCTCGATTACTTGCGAGACTGTGAATCCGTACTCGGCGGTCTAAGCCCGGTAATCACAAATATCCATCAAGACCGCATCTGTCCCGCTGACCCATGCAATAGCAAATCGGATCTAGCGAAACCAGTGATAGTCAAGACTTCAAAGTCAACTCCGTCAAAGCCCCTTTCGGTCTTAAGGTTCAAGCAGACTACTATAGTTTTGTCGTCGATCATTGACACTTCTTGAGTAATAAGCCATGTTTGATCGTACGACCTGCGAGTCAGTGTCCATGAAACGATTCAATCCCTTGATTCGACTCGTATCACAAGTCATGACTTCCGCTTCCAAGCGGTATATCGGCACACGGTAAGTCATCGACAAATAAGCCATGATTAGTTTTCCAGCACCCAACTGAAACCTAAGGCTTGTGGACATTTTATGTTCGAGGAGAGTCCACTGGTGCCTTCCTCTCTCGTACCCATCGAGAACAGTGACTCAACTCGACACATTTGGATTTATTCATTTATTGCTTTACCCGATGCTAAGTAAAGAACTCATATAACCAATAAACGAATAATGCCTTTATTAATACGCAAAACAATGTTTGATTACATTGACAATCGAATGATAAATAAGCTAATGCCCTATACATATCCAATCCTCGTATAGCATTCGAGGGCATATCCCTAACAACGGATTCTCCTAATTCTGCATCTTCAACTAGTGCTGCAGCTCCTACCAATGCAGATGAGGAAATTCCTTCCAATGCAACCTCAGAATTGAATTTCCCAACTACAAATGATCAGCCCATCAATTCAGGATGTCTCGATCTACAAACCAACGAAGGATCTACTTCGGTTATTCCTCATGAAAGCAAATGGACTCGAGCTCATCCTATTAACCAAATCATCGGTGATCCTTCAAGTGGAGTACGCACTAGGACGTCTACATAAAGCGACTTATTCACATGCTTCTTAAGCCAAAACGAACCAATTAAGGTAGCCGAAGCTCTTAAAGACCCGGATTGGGTAATTGCAATGCAAGATGAACTCAACCAATTCGAGCGTCTACGAGTTTGGACATTAGTTCCTCGATCGCAAGGCAAAACAATAATTGGAACTAAATGGGTTTTCAAGAATAAAAAGAACGAGAACGGCGAAGTAATAAGGAATAAAGCACGACTCGTAGCCAAGGGGTACAATCAACAAGAAGGAATTGACTACGATGAGACGTATGCTCCGATTGCACGTATCGAAGCAATTCGAATATTTCTAGCATACGCGGCTCACAAAGACTTCAAAGTCTATCAAATGGATGTTAAAACCGCCTTTCTCAACGGTGTGTTAAAAGAAGAAGTCTCCATCGATCAACCCGACGGGTTCGTGCACGAGAATCATCCCGATCATGTCTATCGATTGGACAAAGCTCTCTATGGACTAAAACAAGCCCCTCGTGCTTGGTATGATGTCCTAAGCGAATTTTTAGTCAAGTCCAACTTCATAAGAGGCATCATCGATACGACACTCTTCATCAAAAGACAAGGCAAAGATCTGATGATCGTTCAAGTTTACGTTGATGACATCATCTTCGGCTCGACGAATGAATAAATTCATGAAGACCAAATTCGAGATGAGCTTAATGGGAGAACTCCAATTCTTTCTTGGACTACAAGTAAAGCAACTCGAAGATGGAATCTTCATCAGTCAAACCAAATATATCCGAGATATTCTGAAGAGATTTAATCAAGATAAGAGCACACCGATGAATACTCCCATATCAACAAACTGCAAATTGGATGCTGATCCATCTGGCAAGGCAGTTAACATCACAGCCTATCGGAGCATTATCGGATCTCTTCTTTACTTGACGTTCAGCCGACCCGACATCATGTTCGCCACGTGTCTCTGTGTTCGTTATCAAGCTGACCCAAAGGAGTCCCACATGCATGCAGTCAACCAAATTCTACGCTATCTCAAAGGAACTCCCAACTTAGGGCTATGGTATCCTAAAGATACTGATTTTTGATTAATTGGTTTTACTGACGCTGATTATGCAGGTTGCCGAATGGACAGAAAAAGCACGTCTGGCGGAGCACAACTTTTAGGCGAAAAGTTGGTCTGCTGGTCCATAAAGAAAAAAAATTGCATGTCAACATCGACGGCCGAGGCGGAGTACGTTGCAGCTGCCAGCTGTTGTTCGCAAGTTCTATGGATGCGGACACAACTACACGATTACGGGTTTGAATTTAATAACATTCCCATTTACAGTGATTCTCAAAGTGCTATTGCCATAACTTGCAATCATGTTCACCATTCACGCACAAAACACATAGATATTCGCTATCATTTTATAAATGTAGAAAAAGGCACTATAGATATGTATTTTGTAAAAACGGAGCTTCAATTTGCCGACTTATTCACTAAGGCACTGGATGAAAAACCATTCCAATTCCTTATTGCTAAGTTAGGCTTGTTGAATCTCAATCTTACTTGAAAAGTGTTTTACATGCTCTATTATGCTTCTATGTGATATTTTATGTGGTTCTTGATATTCTTTGATTATCTTGCGTGACTCTATCCCAAATTTTATTTTACAAAGAAAAATAAAAATAAAATAGTATATAAATATAATAATAATAATAATAATAATAATAATAATAATAATAAAAATGGGGGATGACGATAATTTTGTCTATTTTGAAAAACTCACAAAAATATTTATTTGATATATGATTAAGTACTTTGTCTAAAAATTCATGTGACTTTCTCTTATTCAAAGAGCCTAGTTTGTTTCACTTGACAAAAAGCCACATCATATACTTTGTCTAAAAATTCATGTGACGATAATTTTCTCTTTTTTTAGTGTGTCACACTTCAAATGACGATCTTTTGGTTTGTACTTCATAGCTTCATTCTTGCTTTTGTGTTAGTTTGTCATGAAAATGATAAAGGCAACTTAGGAAATTTCTCACTATGCCCAAATTATAAATCCTTTACTTTTACCTCTAATTATCCACTTTGAGCCCTCTCCGACATTCTTTTTCTTATGAAACCCGATCAAGCCTTCAACATTATTTCCAAAGCTTCGGGGTTGCTCAATCAAGAAAAAGAGGGGGAGAAAAAGAAGATGCACACAATGAACTTCTCCCAATCATTATAAAAGAGAAACGCGGATCTCGCTGTGAACTTCTCCTAGATAATCTCGTATACTCCTAGAAGAGAAGCACCTCGAAGTAAACTTCTCCAACGATAATCTAGATCTTATAAATAGAGAAAACGAGAAGAGAAGCACGGCCTTGGGTTCGAATTCCATAACTGTGGAACCTTCGAAAGAAACACGGTCTCGACCCAAAAAGAAGTTCTAATCTCTCAAAGTTTTGTAAAGAAGACGAGACTCATCTTGAGCAAGAAAAGCAAAAGGATCAGAAATGAATTTCAAAAAGGGCTCCAGGAATTGAAGAATTTGTTTAAGCTCACTAATCCCAAAATTACCCTACCCTTTTAGCCAGAGCCTAAAAATAATCCCTTTAAAGTCCCTTTGATTCAAAATGATGAACTTTCACTTGGTAAGTTGATTAAATATGCCACGATAACAAACAAATTGATATAATTTTGTCGTGATGATATGATTGATATATCTACTAAATATTTCCATGATAAAAATAAATTGAGTGCTATGAGCGAAACTTGCGAGAGTTGTCAAAATGATTCATACTAAGATCTTAGAATATTAGTTTAGTTACATGATTTGACGGCAAATTATTATTTTATGTCATGAGAAATTTTTGCATGATAATGTTCAAAATGTCCCATCTGACCCCAAAACAAAAATATTTTTGAAATTTCTTTTGGAAATATTGTTTCGCACATTTTAAATACATTAGTACATGCATTGGTTCAGAATTGATAAGATGCGAATTTTTAAAAAAAAAATGCAAAATTTTAATGAATCTATGTTGAATTGCTTAAAATGCGTTACTTGTACTTAAATAGTAAATTGAAGTACTAAATATGTGCTTAGATGATGAAAAGTTCAAACATGCAATTGTTAAGGGGGAGTTTTACATGAGAATTTTTCTTATCTCCTATAGGATTTACTTGTAAAATATGACTTTTAATATTTTTTTTGTAAGCATCACAGAACATTTTGAGGTCATCCGAGGAGTCAAATGTTGAATTTCATGAACATTAGGAGATGATTTCATTTCTTTCAGAAATACAGGGAGCATTATGCAATTTACTTTTGGATTAATTCATAAAAGATTAAGTTTTGGTTTTATCAGACCTGAATTTTAACGAAAGACCAAAATAATTTTTTTCAGCCCAACGTATTTTTACCTTACCCGATCGTAAAGTATTAATATCACTTTATCGATCGAAAAACTCACTCACACGCAACTCATTTCACTCGAAAAACTTTTCGACTTCCGAAAACCAACTTCGAACTCACATTGGCGATTTCCACAAAACATCTCAATCTTCAGATATTTTTCATATAACTCATCGATTTCGAAGGTAGAAACACGTTTTAATCACTTTCCGGTCAAAAACTGTTGGGACATTTTAATTGTGTTCAAATGTATATGTTATCTTAGTCTTGTAGTATAAGTAGTAGTTTGGGCTTAATTGTAATTAAGCAATAGATTAGGACTACTTAGCAAATATACCAAACTTATTTGGTATATAAGGAACCCTAATGTGATGTTTAGGGAGAAGATTTCATTTTAATAGAAAACCGAGCTTTACAACGTGAAGAACGCTCTCAAGCTTCCACACCAAATTCAAACGTGTTCTTCGTAAGTTTTACATTTTCTATCGAATTCTTCACCGAACTTAATCGTGTTGGATATAATAAGACCTAACAATTGGTATCAGAGCAAAAACGTGTTCGGATTTGAGATAAATCTCTGAAATTTTTGGTTATTTTTTTAAAAAAAAATTCACGCACCGTTCATCATCGGATTCGGTTTGATTTTAAAATTTTCGCCATGATTTGCTGTTTTTAAGCTTCGATCGAATGTTTTAACGTTTCTGTGCATAAATTTGATAGATCGAACCACTAGATTTCGTGAATTTTGAAAACCAATCGAAATTCCTTTTCGGATGTTCTTCATGAAAATCATCAAAATTTCGAACTATTGGACATGATTTGCTATTTTTGGCTTCAATCGAGTGTTTCTTATTGATAATCTGTTGATTTCGATGAATAGCTCGTGTTTAATTTGACTAATTTGAGTTTTCTGATCGAAATTGGTCAACTTTCTCGTCTCGATATTTTTTTTTGCGAACTGAACTTTAAAATTTTTATCGATAAACTAAGTTTCTCGATAAAGTTCACGAAAAACTAAGTTTCTCGACAAAGCCTCTTACCTACTTCACGAAAACTTGCATCCGAAAAATAATTTATTTATCACAAACATCATCATACATCAAAAATTTTCATCTTCATCTATCGCAAACAGCTCACAGATAGCTCACCTTGATTTCTGGTTCAAAATTCATCATCCACACTCGGTTTCTTCTTCTTCTTCTCAATTGTCACCTGCAACTCAATTTTTTCAAGTTCTCCACTCTCCAACTATCGAAAACACCCAAGTGTCATTACTGAAAACCAATCATGTTTCATTATCGAAAACTTGCTAAGGCCACCGAAATTGTCGAAAATTCTCGCTTCATCAGGCTTTCAAAAATTCTTCAACGCCCAATTCCTTTGTCTGCATAATTTGCCTGAGATCCCTTAATTTTCTCAGCAGAGTAGTGATATGTTAAGAGATGAATTGATGCTTGGTAATGGGCAGGATTAGCGATAAAAAGAAGATAGAGAACTTGAGTTTTGAGAATCGAATTATATCGTGACTGAATCGATTGAAGATTAACGATAAATTTGCTCAGTGAAAATAAGTTTCTCGATAGCGAAATAAGTTTCTCGATAAGTCAGCTCCGTAAAACAAAATAATAAAAAAATTCTCGATATGACTGAAGTTCTTGATAGACAATTAGTTTTCGATAGTCAGTTGAATTTCACGGTACTTAAGACAGAGTTTCTCGATACTACAGTAATATTAGTTTGCGATACTAATTATGACTTTTCAATACTTCGTTAATATACTTTTAGGTACTTTGTTTTCGATAAAAGGTTATCGATAAGTCAAATCAGTAAAAAAAAATTGGCAAATTATACGAAAATTTTTGTATTTTTTTCGAAGTTTTCGACATCAATATAAAACATTTCGGTATCTACCAAAAGTTTTTATACTTATATAATTTTCGAAACTTCACTATATTTTACGAAAACACCAAAATTTTTCTATACGGAATTTTATAAAGCCAATTTTAAATCTTTTATCGAGAAAAGTTAGTCAATCCGAAAAACTTGGTCAACCCGAGAAAGTTTACTTTTAGCAAAAGTGTTATCGAGAACCTATATCACAAAATTAAGTTTCTCAGTACGAAAAATTTTCTCGATACACATATTTTTCAATACTTAACCTTTTGACCCGAATTTTTCAAACTTTACTATTTTGATGCAAAAGGTTTCAATTTCTATTTGTTTTTGAAAAAATAAAAGATTTCAACCTTATTCAATGTTTAACGGCACATTATAGAAAAAATATTGGTAAATTTTCGAATTATTGAATACCAATTTAAAACTTTTCAGTACACACCTAAAATTTTCGATACTTCTAGATTTTTTTATAACACCAAAACTTTTCGAAACTGAAATTTTAAAGCCAAAAGTGTTTTTTCGATATTAGAAAATGAAAAGTTTTCGATACTTACACTCTCATTATCAAAAGTTTTCGGTACACACAAAATTTTTGATACTTACACTTTTCGACTCTAAACTTTTCAAAACTATATTTTTCGGTCCAAAAATTTTTAATATCTACGTTTTATCCTAAAAACTTTTCGATACCTACTCTATTCTTCGAAACTTTTATTTCAAATCCACATAACGCGTCAACGATCAAATATCCAACCTAACCAACACAAACGTATACCTACTCTATGAAACACAACCAAGACCTAATGGATGCTCTTCAAAGAGCACGGTATCTACGAATGAACTCATCCACTGACCATCTCAAGGTTAGTCCATCTGACTCTAGTTTATTTGAAAAGTTAGAAAAGACCATTATAGAGTTAGAAGCAAAAAAAAAACAAGGAACTTACCACACGTCTTAAAAATAGTGAAGCAGCGTGTCGTAATAAGTCACTCCTTTATGATGAATTAGTTGAGGAACGCGGAAAATTGTACTCTAAAATTAAAAATTTAGAAGACAATCTTGCGGAAAAGGGTCAAAAAGACCAAAGTTCCTCTAAAGCCTTAGCATCTAATTGGGGAATTATTTTACATCCTGATAAACATACTTCTTGTTGGGAAATTACGGAGGTTATTCATAAATAACCGAATTAAACGCAACTCTGGAATTAGAAAGAGTAGGTTTCCGAGCGGAAAAGAAAAAGCTTTTAGATGAGATATCAAATCTAAAAAATTCCCCTCATTTACATGACATGAAATTTTATAATCCTGTTGAAGGCTTAGACTTTACTAATCCTTGTAACTTGAAAAAGATTAACGTAAAACAATTATATGATATCAAGTACATGGGTTTAGGATTCACTTCTTTAATGGCTTTTACTAACTCTTCCGAAATAAATGCCTTAGAAGAATCCAAACGAAAAGCCACAACTAGGACTGAAATTCCCTTTGAATACACTGAATTTAACAATAGTTACAAGACACGGGAAATAAACTTGTCTAGTGACTATAATCTTTCTAAAGTTGAGGAAGAAAATTTTGATCATTCTAAAAATTCTACTTTCTGTTATATTCCTGCTATTGTTAAGAATATAGCCGATTTAAATTCTTTCTTAGAAACAGAAAGAAAGAATTTCGAAACAGAAAAGAATGCGCTTTTATTGGAGATATCAAATCTAAAAAATTCCTCTTCTTTACCTGTTTTAAACGATATTTCTAAAGAAAAATCTTCTCTTAAACAGGATAAAGAAACGCAAACGGGCGTTTTTGTTCCTAAAATTGAAAAGACTTTTACTAATACTTCGACGTCAATTTTGACCGAAATTGAAATTCAAAGTAAAAGCCAAGAACTTCAAATTACTAAGGAACAAATACAACATAGGAAGGAGAAAGAAAAATATACATTATTTTCCAAAATCACGGAACGGAAATTTAAAGAACAAAAATTTTCCTCTCCTATTCCTATAAAGAAAATTTTTAACGTAAAGGTTCCAAGTTCTAGCAAACAAACTTCATCGTGTGCTTCAAATGATTTTAAAAATTCTCCATTTAAAAAGCCTAGACTTGGAAATAATTTTCTTAATTATTCTCATCATTCTAATGTGAATTGTGTGAATTCTCAACATAGGATACACGACTTATATGGTAGCGATGCTTATAATTATATATGCTCGTTTTCTTACATGAAGTATCCAGTCCAAGTTCATTCTAAGAAGCATCTTATGCGACTGGCTTTGGAGAAAATTTTTAAATCTTCTCCGAGACACACTTTCACCAAAGCTAAAATTTCTTTTCCGTGTCAAATCACTCATACATGGGTTCCTATGTCTACTTTTAAGTTAGAAAATCCCACACAAATTTGGGTACCTAAACGCACATTAATGGATGATTTAGGACCGAAATTAAATTTGACTCAATCTATGCTTAATCCGTTTTCTGCTACTAAGGGAGGACCCACTTTACAATGAGTACCAAAGTCCCGATAATGTTTTGCAGATTCCCTTATGTATGGCATTTGACGCAGTGGCTCCACATACATGATAAAGGGAAGAGACGTGAGCTACTACAACTACACTTCAACGATGTACATTCTAATTATGCGTATGTTGAACGAAATTTCAATATTTTAACTTTGCATACGCATACGAGCTACTTTGAAAAATACCTGTTATTTTTCAAAATGGTACATTTTAAATATGCATTTTCAAAACTTTAAGAGATTTTAAATTCTAAATGCATATTACACACGAAAATGATAAATACCATTTTTTTCAATATAACATTTTTAAATGAGTATAATTTGAGGGGGAGCTACTCTTTGATTTTAAAGAGGAGCAACTCTTATTTCTTTCAAGAGGGAGCAACAATTTTAATTTTTGAGGGGGAGTTAAAACTTTAAACAAAATACTTAAGGGAAAGAGATTCGTAATATTTTTTTTATCTTACTACGCAACTTTCTAGGGGGAGCAACTTTATTTCGAAAGCATTATTTGAGATGGAGAAATAAAAATATAGATATAGTTTTCAATATTGAATTTTTGAAAATTCTACCGACAAAGTTTACCGATAAATTTTCTACACTTTCTCGAGAAATTTTCTCGCAAGACTTTCTCGACATATTTTTTATCGACAAACTTTCTCGAGACGTAATGTGAAAATTTTATGGACATTTTTTTTCGTACATCTTTCTCGAGAAATTTTATTGCAAACATCATCCAAAATTTTTTTTGTTGCACCTCATTCGAATCGAGAGTTTTTAAGGCTTACCTATCGAGAAATCTTATCGCAAAACTCATTTGAATATTTTTGTTCAATATACCTCATTCGGAGAATTTTTTTTCGATAGTTCCAATTCTCGACTACGACTCAACAACCTCTCACCCGCAAATCACACATATATATATATATTACTAATAAATATACATAATATACTTAAAAGATATATATATATATATATATAGAGAAGAAAAGAAGAAAGAAGAAGAAAATAAAAAAAGGAAGAAAATAAAAAAAAGAAGAGAAAAAGAAAATCTCCTCTCATCTTCATTAAAGCTTCATGAATATTTCCTCCGACAACTTTCGACGGACTCATTTTCAGATAAAGCAGCACTTATCACGTATCCCGGAAGCTGGATTCTAGTTCATGTGGTTCAGTCTAAACCGACTTGATCCTAACCCCGGAACGGGAGCATTTGTGACGATACAACCTACCTCTATCCTACATCATCCGAACAACAAGAAAGATGATTTCGATGATGACTTGGAAATTTTTGAAGGTACATAAATCCCTTATCTCACAAATATTTCGGACTAACCCCCATAGGTACAGCTGCTAAATTTTATTAGCTCCCGGGTAGAAGACGCCGCATTAGGTCCAATGGCGCATGCACATCCAAGCCTTACCCACTCATTGTCTCCTAAAAGACCGATGTTTCATTTTCTCACGGGGAGCCACTTCTACTATCACCACTTCACTCGGAAGTGGGAGATATTGAACTAAGTGGTAATCCGCCCCGCCACGCTTTCATTGATCACATTGTGTCTAGTGTGTCCTCACTTCCTAAATTTTTATAATTTCTAGGACACATACACTTTTTATATACTTGGTCTTTGTGATCAAGTTAGAACTTTCGTAGACATGTCATTCTCAGACATGCTTCGATGATAGAAAGGAAGTCATACCGTTGCAACATCAAACCAACAATGGTATTAGGCCATCTTCTACGAGCAACGCTCCTAGAACGATGTCAACGAGAAGCCTATGTGGCCCCGGTTTCATATCGGCAGAACGCCTTTGTGGCTCCGTCGGATTGAACACAAAGGGGGAGATTGTAGGACATTTTAATTGTGTTCAAATGTATATGTTATCTTAGTCATGTAGTATAAGTAGTAGTTTGCGCCTAATTGTAATTAAGCCATAGATTAGGACTACTTAGCAAATATACTAAACTTATTTGGTATATAAGGAACCCTAATGTGATGTATTAGGGAGAAGATTTCATTTTAATAGAAAACCGAGCTTTACAACGTGAAGAACGCTCTCAAGCTTCCACACCAAATTTAATTTTTCGATTAAATTTTATTCGATCGCAAAAATATGCAGCGAAAACTTTATGTTTTTCGATATTCTTTTATTCGATCGCAAAACTACGAGGCGAAAAAAACATAAGTTTTTCGACAACTTTTTATTCGATCGAAAAATTACTCAGCGAAAAACTATTGTTTTCGATAACATTTCATTCGATAGTAAAAGTCATTGGCGGAAAACTTGAGTTATTCGACACATTTTTATTCGATCACAAATTTAACGATCGAATAAATTGCACTCGAATAAAAACACGCTGAAAAGGACTTAGAAAATTTTTCAAGTTTTTCACCAAGACTTAGAAAATTTTTCATCGCAAAATTAACGTTCGAATATCAAGTAAAAATACGCTTACGAGACTTAGTAAACTTTTCATTTTTTTTACCAAGTCTTTCGCAAATAAACTTAACACTTAAATTTTTTTAAAAAAAAAAATTTCTAAGTACATTATTAATTCCATCTATTCACATATGTAATTTTTCATCTAATGAATTTTATTTCATTTATTACAGAAATTGCCACTCCAAACTACCCAAACATCTACCCTTCTGGAAGTTACATGCCAGTCCACGACAACAACTACCAGCTGGACCTTGCTACATTTCGGTGTCCGGATGAAGTTATCATCTCATCCTCAAAGGACACCATCTATGGCCAGCTTTGACCATGACGTCCACCGAACCAATGGTCTATCTCCAGCAATTATGGGGAAGTATGCAGAGTCTTGTCAACGGTGATAGCGTGGAATACATGACGAAGATCAATACAAGACATGTCGGTCTGACCAAAAATCTGATGGCCATGGTGCTCGATCTCCCGTTCTACGACAACTATGATCAACCTTCCAACGGACGCGGAGATCGTGGAAGATATGCTCCGGATGAGATACAAACCCCCGCTAACCAAACTGGCGAATCTTCAAAACAGCGGGATCCCACATCCGTGGAGGACCTTGTTCGGCATAATCAATAAATGCCTCTCCCCAAAACACTCCGGCTTCGATAAGGCGAATGGGAATATCCTTCGCATCTTCCATGGACTGGTTTTCTCAAAGAAATACGACGTGGCCCAGCTGATATGGAATGATCTAGCGGACCAGATACGTCAAAGGGAGACCAAGTCGAAGGCCAAGTACCTCCCATACGTACGGTGGTTCCCAATGCTGATCTCACACTTTATGGACGTTCATCCAGAGATCCCGAGACTACCATCGGTTGGAGGATACATTCTACCTCGCCTTCGCTTCTTTCACAACCCGAAGGCAGCTGACCTAGCGCTCCAACCGATGCTGATCCCATTGGAGCTGCTCAGACTAGCTGATCCAACAGACGAGGCCTACCAAGACTACTGTCAAAATAACTCCATCATGGAGGAGATGGTACGGGCCTTGGATCAAGCTCCGACGCCTTCTCAAAGGGAATCTGTGGTGGCAATAACCGAGCCCGAAGCCACGGCTCGGGAGAAAGAGACATCGGGCATCGAGCCCGAAGGTGTTCCTCAAGATGTATCTCTTGAGGCCACAGATTCGGATGAAAAATACAGACTCCAAAGAAGGGGCTCTCACCGACAGCAACTCTCGGCCCCGTCTGTATCTCCTTCAATACTACCGGCTTCGGTGATAACACCTCCAACGACAACGGATCAGCCAACCACATAGATTCAAATTGAATCTGTCTTAACACCCATAGAGGTGATACCTATCGTATCATCTCAAGGATTGGATGGAAGCCCTATTGGACCCCCGATAATCTTCGGAGCAAACAATAGGCCAACCTATTGAAGTGGTGACTTCAGGGTTGTTAACGGATGTCTCCGAACATTCCGGAATCTCAAGACTTGTTCAAGGTGGCACATCGGAAACCTTTTCCGATGTTGTGACAGTGGAGCGCCTCCCTGGCCCCACTCCAACGATGATTGTGACAGAGCAACGCTTACAAGAAGCACTCTCCACAGCCGTTTCTTCTCTCGGAGATCGCCTGATGGACAGACTGCTCCAGGCCATCGAGACCTCCCGAAGGGATACCGGGAAAGCACCGGTCTCCGAGTACGCTCCGTCAGAAGCTCAAACCACTCCCGTCTCCTAACCACCTCTTACCACCACCATATACACCCCTAACCAACCCACCCTCACCACTCCAACTCCATCACCTTCACTCATCAACCCCTATACCATCCCGATCACCCAGCTTCATGAAATTATCATCTCCCGACTCTTCGCCTTAGAGACCAGGACCCCCGCTGAGGAGAGTCTCTACAAAAGGCAGATGGATGAACCCGAGCCGCCCACTCAAACAAGGTGCCGAGAAGAAAGCTCCTGCACCAGAAGAAGACATGACGATCCCGATGATCCGGATCGTCATGAGGGGGAGAAAAGGCAACGAACCACACGAAGCGGCCGTGGTGTGAGTCGAGAGCAAACAACGAAGAATCAAGAAGCTGGAGGATCATCATCAAATCCACAAACCACACAAACCACAACCCGCCAACAAACAACTACATCTCCCACCATATCCCACAAATCCAAATCCAATCCCGACCTCTAACCTCCTCCAAGCCCAACCAGAAGCAGTCGTACGATACACATCTGATCGTAGACGATTATATTTTAAACGAGAAGTGGATGACACAATGGGAACCAGAGGAAGCTGCTCAAGCTTCGATGGACTTAGTGCTGGTTGAAGATGAAGAACTTCAAGAAGGCGAGAACTACAATTCTGCTCTCCCAGAACTACCAGAAATGATCAGGCACAGAGTCGACTCTCCTCCCCGCTTATCAAAAGGGACAGTCAGAGTCGAGACGCCGTGGGAGAATATCATAATTGAAGTCCCGTGCATTGAAGATGTTAGAAAGCAGATATGGAGGGCTCCTAACCGGATAAAGAAGCTCAACGAACTAAACCTACGAGGTATATCACATCGGGAATATAGGAAGAAAATGGAGCACATCTTCATGCTCAACTATCTTGGTCCAGATCGAAGCGGCATCCCAACGGATCAACTGAAGAAAAACTTCAGGCACAAGCCACCGATCCTCCATCTTGTGGGGGTTTCGCATTCGATAGGAAGCTTCGCTTCCCCAATCTACCACATTGAGCGAGCAGACAGCAACCGCACTCGAGAAGAGATAGATGAGACCTACCACCGGATGAGGTCTACCGTCTATATCATATGTATAAAAGAAAATATAAGACGCCCTCCGGATACATCAAGAATGAAGGACTCAAGGGATTGAAAAGATTCATGGTGCGGCAGATCAAGTATCACACCGCACACGACCTTCAAATTCATATAGAGAACAATATGAAAAAGGTCAACATGGAGTCTCCGCTCATGAAGGGCTTCCCACTCAACGATTTTCCCGAGAACTAACATATTCAAGAAACCTGGCCTCGCCATAACTTACCGGAATCCAGTCATTGGAAAGACGAGAGCTATGATGAAGTCAGAAATCCACAAGTTCTATGATGGGACGTTGAAGCTAGTGAGGAAGAACATCCAGAAAAGATTGGGAGAGATCACTAAAGAGATGATCTTCGAGGATCTTGGTGAAGAAGAGGCCCCACTATTAAATGAGCTTCTGGATGCTATTAATGAGAGGTTGGAGCTGAGGAATGTTGTCGACGTTACGAAACAGCATTGGGATTACGGAAATCATTCTACGCCCGACAAGGATAAATGGAGCTGAAACGAAGACAAGCACAAAGGGGGAGATTGAAAAGACATTAGAATTGTGCTTTGTTATTGTGTTATCCTTGTAATTCGGGGTGTAATTAGTAGTTTTAATAGTGTATGACTAAATAGTAAATATACAATGTAAATAGGTATAAATACAATGTACACTATTGAAAAATAACAATGAAGTTCATTTTTCGGAAAAATCACAAGCATTGAATTCACATTCTAAGAGAGAGAAAAGCAATCGAAAAACACTCTCTCTCAAGATCTTCAAAGAAGATATTCAACCGAAGGTAATTTGTAAGGTTTATCATTCGATCTAGAATTCATGCTTAGATTGATCGTTAGTTGATAGATAATGACCTAACAACAACTATTTTCGTACCTTCTAAGGTAACAAAAAAGTGGGTTCCCAAAATTATACCCACTAAAATACCTTCCACAATTAAAACAAAGTGGGTTCCCAAAATAAAACCAACAAGTATCACTTCGAAGTGGGTTATTAAAAATGATTTCCTTAAGAAAACTTTCCAACCATTAGATGTTTGGGTTCCCAACAGATCTTCTACGAAAAAAAGTTTATATGGGTCCCCAAATCTTCTTCACCTATATTACCTCACGTTAATAAAGTCACAATAGTAGATATTTTTTTACCCAAATTCTATAAATTGAATGTAGCTACTATTTTGGCATTATTTTCCGTTTTTAAAAATCCTTTGGCACTAAAGAAGGACCCAATCAGAAATGGGAACCTAAGCTTCCTTAATTTGTTTTGTAGAACTCTCATGTGTGGTACATGGATTCTGGTTGCTCCACACACGACGAGAAACAAAGCACTGCTGAGCAACTTTAATAAGAACTAAAACAGAAAAGTTCGATTTGACAACGAATTTGCTCCCATACTTGGATTTGGCGATATCGAATTGGATAATCATACAATTCAAGATATCTCATATGTTGAAGGACTTAAGCAAAATCTCTTCAGAACTGAAAATTATGTGACAAGAATTTAGAAGTTCATTTTCGAGCGAATAAATGTTGCATTATCAATGAGCAAAAGGAAGAACTGTTATCTGGGACTCGTTAATCTACGCTATACACCATTAACACGAAACCTACAACCGCGGTTTGCCTTATCACTCAAGCTTCGATAAATCAGAATACTATCTGGCATCAACGGATCTCCCATCTCAACCTTAGAGATTTAAATAAACTACATTCTAAGAAACTTGTCAAGGGATAACCACAACTTGCTTCACTTCCAATACATAAGTGCACCTCATGTGAACTTGGAAAAATGAAGAGAGCATACATTCAAGAAAACAAGTAGCTTTTACCATTTGGTCTCTACAACTCCTGCATATGGACTTACATGGTCCTATGCGAACACAAAGTCTTAACGGCCGAAAATAAGTTTGGTAATTGTCGATGACTGCTCTCGCTATTCATGGACCAAGTTTCTATGGTCAAAGAATGAGATCGCATGCTTGATCATCTTTTTCGTCAAAACTACACAAAATTTGCTGCAACAAACAATCCATGTGGTCCGGACTAATAATGGTACCGAGTTAAAAAATAAGACTCGACTCTTTCCCTTGGTATTACACAACAGTATTCAGCAGCAGGAACTCCACAACAGAACGGTGTCATCGAACGAAAGAATCGAACGCTTGTTGAGGCTGCAAGGACATTGCTCATACATGCTAATTTACCGCATTTTTTGTTGGCCGAAGCAATTAATACTGCATGTTTCACTCAAAATAAGACTATAATCCACAAAAGATTTAATAAGACTTCGTATGAGTTAATCAACAAAAGAGTACCGAATATTGCTTTCTTCAAAGTATTCGGCAGTATGTTTCATAAATAATTTACGAGATAATCGAAGCAAGTTTGATCATAAGGCTCTCGAATAATTTTTGTCGGTTACTCCATGACGTCCAAAGCTTATCGTGTTTTTATCAAGTCTAGTCGAACTATTATAGAAAGCATCAATGTTACATTTAATGAGTCAAACGGATTGGATTTAGAACATGACAGTTCTGGACCCGAGCCTACATCTATGGCTCTTGATCATCTCAGCTCAAGACCCGCTCTACAACGACAATCGACTACTGATCAACAACTTTCTCCTTCCACCAATACGAATGACTAAATTGCCTATGATCTTGCGGACTTGGATTCTCTATTTGAATTTCATCACCCTCGTTCACCGATTATTCCCGACAATTCACAAAGCAACTCGAAAATGCTCCTTCCGCGACAATAGTTGAAACATCTTCGGTGAACGATACTATTCCAAGTCCTCTTCTTGATACTCCAATTCCTATCACCGACACCTCAATAGCTTCTCATTCAAGTGGAAATCGTACTAATATGGACAATGCTCCTCAAATGACTTCTACGGTGTCTGAAGAAGATTAGAAATTGTTCATTGTTTATTAGTTATCCTTGTAATTAGGGGCGCAACTTGTATTTTTGTTAGTGTAGGACTAATTAGTAAATATACCATGTATAGAGGTATATATACAATGTACACTACATAAATCAATACACGAGAATTTCAGAAAATTCATAAGGCAAAGAATTCAAATTCTAGAGAGAGAAACACAAACGAAAAAAACTTCCTCACTCTAAGCATTTCTCTCTCGTGATCTTTAAACGAGATATTCGACCGAAGGTAACTTTCAATAATTCACGCCTAGATCTTTCGTTAATGCCTAGATCTCTCGATAATTCATTCGAATATCTAGAATTCATGCCTAGATCTCTCGTTAGTTGATTAATTATGACCTAACAATTGGTATCAGAGCAGATCGTGATCGTTTTTTAATTGAATTCGCTATTCTTAGATAAAAATTATTTTCCAGATTTCTCGATAGAAAAACACGCGCGAAATGCTATTTGACCTAAATGCTGAATTTTGCGAATCTGTTGATGATCCTGCTACTAAAGTGATAGATTATATGTTAGGAAATAATTACGTACTGATTTCAATCGCTTAGAACATCGGATTATATCTGATTTTCGATTTAGATCGATTTTACTGTTTGCGATTGAGTTTTGAATACGATTTTATATTTTTCATAATCGATATATATTGCTCTAAAACGTGGTTAATATTTTGTGTTTGTTCATATTTAGAACTCATATTCGAGTGATTATCAGAATCTCAGCGTTTAACTCGAGTTTTTCAGTTGAATATGGGTTTTTCTGTTCCATTGAACTCGAGTTGTGTTCTTCGATCGTTTTTCAATCGAAAAACTTGCCTCGAAAATCTTTTTCGAATAAGTTCACTGGCGAAAAGTTTTTCGATAATTTCATTGTTTTCGCGAGTTTCACTCATACATAAGACTCGTAAAACTTTATTTTCGATAAATAGTTTTTCGATTCACACATAAATATCTTTTTCGAATGAACTAAGCGTAGTTTTTTTTTCGACGAATACTGTTTTCGCGAGATAAATACCTACTTTTGACACGAAAAACTCATTTTACTATTACTAGTTTTTTGATCTCAAGTTTTTTGATCATCTAAATTCTCGAGTTAAAACTTCATGAAAACATATTTCGACCGAATATTTCACACGCCAATAAGTTTAGTCAACAATTTGAGTCAAACTTATCGAAAAAATTTTAAAGACATAGATTTTCGATCATTTTAAATTTTTCGATAACAAATATTTCGATAAAAGTTTTTGCGATTGACAATTTTTTTTCGATAAACTATTTTTCGATAGGATACTTTTGCAAAACTATAATCACTCGAAAAATAATTTTCCATAAACATACTTCGAAAAACATATACTATCAAAAATCATTTTCGGTTATAAGGATCGAAATTTTTCAAATCGAAAATCTTAATTCTTGAAAAATTTTCAATTACTGAACTTTCAAACACACACACTTTTACACCAATCTTAATTTTTTTTTAATCAAAATTGTAATTTTCAAAACTTACGAAAAATATTTTTTTAATAATCATTTTCGACACTCAAAATTTTCGATCAAAATCATAAATTCAAAAATTCGTTAACAAAATTTTGAAGTGACAATTTTTATACTAAATATTTTTCGTACTCAAAAACATATTTGAGGAAATTGCTTGAAGTACGATCCAAACATTACTAACTAGTTTTGTCACTTGTGAAGCACTTTTACCATCTCAACTCCAAACTTTCACGAGATCCTACCAATCAACTACTACAATGGATGCTTACTACTTGGAAACGATGTCCGTCCTCCAATTCTAAGAAGAGGCGAATATACCGTTTGGAGAAACCGATTTATGACTTTCTTGGAGACAAAAGATCAAGCTATAAATTTGATAGCTTCTCTCCAAGAAGGACCCGCTCAATTCTGCCACTAGAAGAATCAAAATTCCTAGTGAATACTCTGAGGTGGAGAGATTAAGAGCTAAAGCACATCTCAGAGTTAAAACTTTCTTGATGCAAGGCATCCCAAATGACATCTTTATGCAAATAGATAGTCTATCAAGTGCTAAGGCTATGTGGGACGAGCTCCACAAAATGATGCAACGGACCGAAGTCGGAGTCTAGGATAAGAAAGCGAACATTCTCACCGCTTACGACTCCTTCAAAGCTAAGACGGAGGAAAATCTCTACGAACTCTATCAATGCTATTTGACTCTTCTTAACGAGATGAGGAAAATAGAAATTTTCAAGACAAATATGGAGGTAAATATCCGATATTTTTCATCTCTTCAACCGGAGTGGAAGAAAATATACATGCAAATCCGTCAAAACAAGGATTAAGATGAAATGGATATCCATGCCGTTTTCGACAATCTCGCTCAACACGAGTAATATATTAGCGAGATACAAAAAGAACAAAAGGGCAAACAGATCGAAGACTCAATAGCTCTAGTTTCGGAAAGAAAAACTAGTCGATCTCATAAAGAAAAAAGCATCAAGTTGCCGAGATCCTTAGAAGAAGAAGACGAGTCAGAATCGAATTTCGAGCCCGATATGAAAGAGTTCAAGAAACAATTGGCTCACATTACTAAAATGATGAGCAAAAAGTTCAACAAAAAGAAATCCTCCTCCCCAGCTAATCGACTTCGGACCTCAAGCTCTAAGCACAAGGAAAGACCGACCGAGTCGTCAGAATCTGAAAATGCCAAAGAGCCACAAACATGCTACAATTGTTCTAAAATAGGACACTTCGCCAGAGAATGCAATTTTTCGAAGAAGAAAGACGCCAACTACTATTCCAAGAAATTTCAATTAACTAAACAAGAGGAAGCTGGAGTAGCTCTAATGGATGAACAAGAGCACTGGCTAGAAGACACAACTGATTCTGACAACGACAATCTAGCTCTCATGCCATTTCTTGACGATGACTCAGACGAAAGCTCAACGAGGAGGTCCAACGACGACAAAGCATCAACCTCATCTCAAGAGGTAGCTACACCTGACTCTACATTATTAATCATGTTAGAATCTTTACAAATTAAATACGCTAACATGAAAAATGAGCGGAAAAGTACAAAAGAGTTAGAGGAGAGACTAGCACTTAGCAAAAATAATTTCCAAAAACAATTACATAAAACAGTTCACTTAGAAATTCTCTTATCTAATGCTAAGGAAACCATAACTAGTGTTGAATCTATGATAGCTACTTCTGAGACAAAAATTAACGACCTTAGTAAAACTCTTAGCGATAGTCAGAGATATTTAGAAATTTCTAGAAATAATTATAAGGAAATCTCCGACGCACGTAAGAAGCTTTACTCTAGGATTAAGACTTTAGACGATCTTCTAACAAAAAGAAGACAAATTGATCAGACTATTTTTCTAAATCAGCCACATGATATAGAATTTTATAATCCCGTTGAAGGCTTAGGTTTTAACAATCCTTGTAACTTGAAAAAGGTAAATGTAAAACAATTATATGATATCAAGTACATGGGTTTAGGATTAACTTCTTTAATGGCCTTTACTAACGCTTCAGAAATAAATACCTTAGAAGAATCCAAAAGAAAAGCCGAAAATAGGACTGACATCCCCTTTGATTACACTGTTTTGAATAAAAGTTACAAGATACGGGAAATAAACCTGTCTAGTGACTATAATTCATTATATCCTTTAGAAGATATCCCTAAAGTTGAGGAAGAAAATTTTGATCATTCTAAAAATTATACTTTCTGTTATATTCCTGCTATTACAAAGAAAATAGCTGATTATAACTCCTCCCTAGAGACAGAAAGAAAGAAGTTTGAAGCAGAATTGAATGCGCGTTTATTGGAGATTTCTAATCTAAAAAGTTCCTCAGTTTGACTAACATTTTAAAATCTTGTCGTGATTCAAGTTGTAAAGACAAATCATTACTCGAAGACAAGACCAAATTTAAGAAAACTCCTCCCATTATTTTACAAAATATTTCAAATGAAGGAAAATTTTCTTTAAAAAGCGTAAAGGGAGGAAAAGGGTCATTAAATGCTTCGATAGCGAAAATTTT
The DNA here is from genome assembly GCA_004919715.1 of Linderniella brevidens. Lineage (NCBI taxonomy): Eukaryota > Viridiplantae > Streptophyta > Magnoliopsida > Lamiales > Linderniaceae > Linderniella > Linderniella brevidens. The sequence goes on from SWDC01000148.1 coordinate 14,842,791, forward strand.
TTTTACTAATTCTTTTTCTACTTCATCCACAGGTAGAGTAGTTAAAGAGATGAAGCATGCAAAGGAGAAATTGTCTAGCATTGAATTTAAGAAGAAAATTGATAGAAAATACTTATTTTCTAAACTTTCTTCTGTATAAAAAACAACAGACACTCGTAAGAAGACATCCGTTTCTAATTTTCATCTAAGGTACCCAGTCCAAGTACAGTCGGCTAAACACCTTAGGACACTAGCTAGAGACAAGATTTTCTCATGCAATAAGACTGATAAGACATTTGTTCGAGCTGAAATTAATCTACCATGTAAGGTTCACCCTCAATGGGTTCCCAAAACATCATCTAGGCCAACGCAAGCCAAAAAGGCTCAGTTTCCTAAAGAGGTACCACCTAAAACACCTACTTCTAAGTTGGTAAGGGTACCCAAGAATAACATTGGTTTAGGAACAAAAAATGAACAAACTTTAACAACTAAATCTGCTAATCCGAGAGGACTCATTTATAAGTGGGCACCTAAGTCTCTCTAAACCTTTCTATGCAGATCCATCATGTGTGGTATCTAGATTCTGGTTGCTCCACACACATGACGGAAAATCAAGAACTGACAATAAAAGATGCCTCTTACGTCCAAGGTCTTAAACACAACCTGTTCAGCATAGGACAATTCTGCAATAAAGGCTTTCAAGTAGTATTTATAGCTGAACATTGCAGAATTTTAAATAGTCAGAATCAATGAACTTCTTACAAGATCTCGAAGATCTAATCTCTATACCATTAATCTGACAACCGTACGACTTTCGACAACTGTTTGCCCCATCTCACAAACAACAATTAAGAGGAACAACTTATGGCATCAACGAATGTCTAATCTAAATCTCAAAGCTCTTCACAAGCTTTCTACTAAAAAGTTGGTCAATGGTCTGCCAACTATTTCAGTTCACCAAGAGCATCAATGCTCGGCTTGTCAAATGGGAAAAATGAAGCGAGTGTCACACAAACTCAAGCAAGTAGCTTCCACATCTCGACCTTTGGAATTACTACACATGGACCTTTGTGGACCAATGCTAACACAAAGTATCAACGGTCGTAAGTATGTGCTAGTAATTATTGACGACTATTCTCGCTACACTTGGACAAGATTTCTACGAACTAAGGATGAGACTGGAGACTTGATAATTTGTGAATACAACTCAGAATCTCATGCAACAGAAGATCTAAGTAATCAGGACTGACAATGGGACTGAATTCAAGAATCATCGTCTCTGCATTTACTATCAGTCACTTGGAATCATTCAGCAATTTTCAGCCGTTTAAACGCCTCAACAAAATGGAGTCGTAGAATGAAAGAACCGGACTGTGGTTGAAGTTGCAAGGACAATGCTTATCCGTTCCAGTCTTCCTCACTTTCTATGGGCTGAAGCAGTGAGTACAACTTGCTCTATGCAAAATCGGACAATTATTCACAAACGCTTTGAAAAGACGCCGTACGAGATAAAAATCAAAGGATTCCAAATATCTCTTTCTTCAAAGTCTTCGGGTGCAAATGCTTTGTGGCCAACGATCGAGAGCATCGAAGCAAGTTCGACCCTAAAGCATTTGAAGCCGTCTTTCTTGGATATTCATCAACTTCAAAAGCATAATGCGTCTATATCAAGTCTTCTCGTACAATATTAGAAAGCTACAACGTCACTTTTCACGAGGTGACCGAGTTGGCTTCTGAACAAAACCGTTTAGAATCCGGGCTTATAGACGTGTTGGCACAAAGTCAATAAATTCCGACAACATCTACCTCATCGTCAGAAGAAGCAATTCCCCTTTGGAAGACTTGGATTTTCTTTTTAAAAAATTTATCGAATGGGTCTCAAATGCTTGCTTCGTCCCATTCTATACCAAGCAGCGCACCTTCCCCTTCTCCGGTGGAAATTACAGTTGAGATTCCCAACCCTCAAACTCCAACAACTATTCTAGATTCTCCAAATTCTGAAACACCAACTAGTGATGCCGCTCCTACTAATTCCGATGCAGAAATTTCATCAAATTCACTTTAGAAATGAATTTTCCTATAACGAATGATCCATCTATCCACTCAGGATGTCTCGACCTACATATCAACGATGGATCTACTTCGGTTCTTCCTCATGAACGCAAGTGGACTCGAGCTCATCCTGTTGATCAAATAATTGGTGATCCTTCAAGTGGAGTACGCACTCGGACATCTACACAAAGTGAACTACTCACGTGCTTCTTAAGCCAAACGAACCACTCAAGGTAGTCGAAGCCCTTAAAGACACGGATTGAGTAATCGCAATGCAAGATGAACTCAACCAATTCGAGTGTCTACGAGTTTGGACACTAGTTCCTCGACCGCATGGCAAAATAATTATAGGAACTAAATGGGTCTTCAAAAATAATAAAAAAAGAACGATGAAATTATCAGGAACAAAGCACGACTCATTGCCAAGGGGTACAATCAACAAGAAGGCATTGACTACGACGAGACATATGCCCCTATTGCTCGTATCGAAGCTATTCGATTATTTTTGGCATAAGCGGCTCATAAGGACTTCAAAGTCTATCAAATAGACATAAAAACCGCCTTTCTCAACGGCGTGTTAAAAGAAGAGGTCTGAGTCGCTCAACCCGAAGGGTTCGTGCACGAAAATCATCATGATTATGTCTATTGATTGGATAAAGCTCTCTACGGACTAAAACAAGCCCCTCGTGCTTGATATGATGTTCTGAGCGAATTTCTAATAAAGTCCAACTTTATAAGAGGAACAATCGATACGACACTATTCATCAAAAAGCTACGCAAGGACTTGATGATCGTTCAAGTTTACGTCGATGACATTATTTTCGGCTCGACAAATGAATGACTATGTCAGAAATTTGGTGATATGATGAAGACAAAATTCGAGATGAGCTTAATGGGCGAACTCCAATTCTTTCTTGGACTTCAAGTCAAGCAACTCGACGATGGAATCTTTATCAGACAAATCTATATAAGAGATATTCTGAAGAGATTTAACCAAGACAAGAGCACATCTATTATTACTCCCATTTCAACAAACTGTAAATTGGATGTTGATCTTTCTAGCAAGGCAGTCAACATCACAACTTATCAGAGTATTATTGGCTCTCTTCTCTACTTAACGTCAAGCCGACCGACATCATGTTTGCCACTTTCCTCTGTGCTCGTTTTCAAGCTGACCCAAATGAGTCCTACATGCACGCGGTCAAGCGAATTCTATGCTATCTGAAAGGAACTCCCAACTTAGGGTTATTGTATCCAAAAGACACTAATTTTAGATTAATTGGCTATACTGACGTTGATTATGCAGGTTGTCGAATGGACATAAAAAGCATGTTTGGCGGAGCACAATTTTTGGGCGATAAGTTGGTCTGTTGGTCCTCAAAGAAGCAAAACTGCGTATCAACTTCGACGGCCGAGGCAGAGTACGTCGCGGCTGCCAGCTGTTGCTCTCAAGTTCTTCTGCTGAGGACGCAACTACGGTTTTGAATTTAATTAGATTCCCATTTATAGCGATTCTCAAAGTGCTATTGCCAATACTTGCAATCATGTTCATCATTCATGCACGAAACACATAGATATCCGCTCTCATTTTATAGAAGATCATATAGAAAAAGGCACTATAGCTATGTATTTTGTTAAAACGGAGCTTCAACTTGCCGACTTATTCACTAAGGCATTGGATGAACTATTCCAATTCCTTATTGCTAAGCTAGACATGTTGAATCTGAATCTTGCTTGAAATGTGCTTCACATGCTCTATTACGTTTACGTATGATATTCTATGTGCTTCTTGATCTACTTTGCTATATCTTGCGTGATTTTATTTTTTTATATATATAAAAATAAAAAATAAATAAAAATAATATCGTATATATATATAATAATAACATAAAATAAAATAAAAATGGGGGATGACGATAATTTTGTCTATTTTGATTTACTCACAAAAATATTTCTGTGATATATGTCCAGTTCTTTGCTTAAAAATTCATGTAACATTCTTTTATCCAACGAGATTAGTTTGTTTCATTAGACACAAAGCCACATCATATATGTGAGAATTTGAGCCTCAATATTTTTTTGGAATTATCCTTGAGTATGTCACACTTCAAATGATTCTCTCTTGATTTGTATTTCGTAGCCTCATTCTTTCTTTGTGTTAGTTCGTCATGAAAATGATAAGGGCAAATTAGGAAATTCCTCACTTGGCCTAAATTATCAATCCTTTACTTTTTCCTCTAGTAATCTCCTTTGAGCCTTCTCCAATGTTCTTTTTTCGTTTGAAACCCAATCAAGCCTTCAACCTTATTCCTAAGTTTTGGGGTTGCTCAATCAAGAAAAAGAGGGGGAGAAAAGGAGATGCACATGATGAACTTCTCCCGATCATTTTAAAACAGAAACATCGATCTTGCTGTGAACTTCTCCTAGATAATCTCGTATACTCTTAGAAGAGAAGCACCTCGAAGTGAACTTCTCCAACGATAATCTAGATCTTATATCGAGAAAACAAGAAGAGGAGCACGACCTTGAGTTCGAATTCCATAACTGTGTACCTTCAAAAAGAACACGGTATCGGCCCGAGAACAAAAGAAGATTTTATCTCTCAAAGTCTCGTAAAAGAAGAAGAGACACATCTTGAGCAAGTGCAGAAGAAAAGAAAAGAAAAAGGAGCATAAATGAATTTCGAAGGGCCCCTGAAATTGAAGACTTTTTAAGCTCCCTAATCCCAAAATTATCCAACCCTTTTAGTCAGAGCCTAAAAATAAAAATCCCTTCAAAGTCGATTTGATTCAAATTGATGGACTTTCACTTGGTAAGTTGATTAAATGTGCTACTATAACAAGTTGATTGATAAAATTTTGTCGTGTTGATATGAGTGATATATCTACTAAATATTCCCATGATAAAAATAAATTGAGTGCTATGAGCGAACCATGCGAGAGTTGTCGAAATGATTCAAACTATGAGCTTAGAATATTAGTTTAATTACATGATTTGACGACAAATTATTATTCTATGTATCATGTGAAATTTTTGCGTGATAGCGTTCAAAATGGTCAATCTGACCCCAAAACAAAAATATTTTCGCACATTTTAAATGCATTAATACATGCATTGGTCCGGAATTGATAAAATGTGAAATTTTATGGAAACTCAAAATTTTCATATTGATGATTAGAGGATCATGAATCTACGCTGAATTGATTAAATGCGTTATTTGTGGTTGTTAGGTCCTGATTCATCAATCAACAAGCAACCTAAGCATGAATTCTCGGTATTCGAGTAAGAAATCTTACGGATTACGTTCGGTCGAATAACCACGTTGAAGATCTTGAGAGAGGTTGTTAGCTTTCCGAGTTTCTCGATCGTATTCTCTCTCGTTTAAAAAATGAATTCGATGCTTGTAATTTTCTGAATAATAAAACTTGTTTTAACTTTGATACAGTACATCATATTTATACAGATATCATTACTATTATGTCCTACACTTTCAAAACTTCTAATTACGCCTCTAATTACAAGGATAATAAAATAATAAAGCACAATTCTAATATTCTCTTCAATCTCCCCCTTTCTGCTTGTCATCGTTTCAGCTCCTTTTATCCTTGTCGGACGTAAAAAGACTTCCTCAATCCCAATGTTGTCTCGTAACGTCGAACAACATTCCTCAACTCCAGTCTCTCATTTATAGCATCCAGAATCTTGTTCAATAGTGGGGCCTCTTCTTCACACAGATCTTCGAAGATTGTCTCTTCGGTGATCTCTCCCAATCTCTTCTGAATGTTCTTCCTCACTAACTTTAGCGTCCCGTCGGAGAACTTATGGACTTCTGACTTCGTCATAGCCCTTGTCTTCCCAATGATTGGATTTAGATAGGTTATGGCGAGGCCAGGTTTGTTGAAGATGTAGTTCTCGGGAAAGTGTTAAGTGGGAAGCCCTTCATGAGTGGAGATTCCATGTTGACCTTCTTCATGTTGTTCTCTATTGCAATTTGAAGGTCGTGTGCGGTGTGATACTTGATCTGCCGCACCATGAATCCTTTCAGTCCCTCGAGTCCTTCAGTCTTGATATATCCAGGATGTGTCTTGTACTTTCTCTTGTATATCTGGTATAATTGGTAGACCTCATCCGGTGGAAGGAATGGGAGATAACTTTCATCTATCTCTTCTCGAGTGCGGTTGCTGTCCGCTCGCTCAATGATGTAGATAGGGGTTGGATATCTTCCGATCGTATGCGAGACTCCGACAAGTTGGAGAATCGGTGGCTTGTTCTTGAAGTTTTCCTTCAGTTGATCAGCTGGAATGCCACTTCGATCGGGTCCGAGATAATTGAGCATGAAGATATGCTCCATTTTCTTCCTATCTTCCCAGTGTGAGATGCCCCTTAGGTGAAGTTCATTGAGCTTCTTGATTTTGTTTGGAGCCCTCCAAATCTGCTTTCTTACGTCTTCAATGAACGGGACTTCAATTCTGACGTTCTCCCATGGCGTCTCGACTCTAACTGTCCCTTTTGATAGACGGGGAGGAGAGTCGACTCTGACCCTTATCATTTCGGGTAGCTCTGGGAGGGCAGAACTGTAGTTCTTGCCTTCTTGAAGTTCTTCTTCTTCAAGCAGGACCAAGTCCACTGAAGCTTGTTGTAAGAAGTATCTGACGTTGGAGAGTCGAGCTTGAGCAGCTTCCTCTGGTTCCCATTGCGTCATCCACTTCTCGTTTAGGATGTAGTCATCTACGATCAGATGTGGATCGTAGGCAACTGCTTCTGGTTGACTTGAGGAAGGTTTGAGGTTGGGATCAAATTTGGATTTGTAGGAGAGAGGGTTAGTGTTTGGGATATGGTGGGAGGTGTGGTTGTTTGTTGGCGGGTTTGAGATTGTGTGGTTGGTGGGTGTGAGGACGATCCTCCAGCTTCTTGAGTCTTTGTCTGTGCTTGACTCAATCCACGGCCGCTCCGTGTAGTTCATTGTCATTTCTCCCCCTCATGACGATCCGGATCATCGGGATCGTCATGTCTACGCTTGGTACGGGAGCTTTCTTCTCGGCATGTAGTTTGTGCTGGCGGCTCTGGTTTATTTATCAACCGTTTGTAGAGACTCTCCTCAGCGGGATATCTGGTCTCTAAGGCGAGGAGGCGTGATATGAGTATATCGTGAAGTTGGGTAATCGGGATGGTGTAGGGATTGATAAGTGATGGTGAGGGAGTTGGGGTGGATAAGATTGGTTGTAGTGGGGTGTGTAGACTGGTGGTAGGAAGTGGTGAGGATATGGGTGTGGTTTGTGTGTCGGTCGGAGCAGCTTCTGAGACTGGTGTTTTCCCGGTCTCTCTTCGGGAAGTCTCGATAGCGTGGAGCATACGGTCCACCAGACGATCTTCTAGACAAGATAGAGCTGTGTAGAGTGCTTCTTGTAGTATTTGCTCCGTCACGAACATTGGTGGAGTGGGGCCAGGGAGGTGCGCCACTGTCACAACATCGGAGTATATTTCCGGAACGTCCAAGGACACCGTTATCAACCCTGAAGTCACCACTTCAATGGGTTGGCCAATTGTTGGCTCTGAAGATATCTGGGGTCCAACAGGGCTTCCACCCAATCCTTGAGATGATACGATAGGTATCACCTCTACGGGTGTTGAGGCAGATTCAATTGGAATCTGTTCGGTAGGCTGATCACTTGGTGGTGGATGTGTTAGCTCCGAAGCTGGTATGATTGAAGGCACTGCAGATGAGGCCGAGAGTTGTTGTCGGCGAGGGCCCCTTCGTTGGAGTTTGTGTGCTTCATCAGAATCTGTTGCCTCATGACAGATATGTTGTGGAATACCTTCGGGCTCAATCTCCTGAGTCGTGGCTTCTGGGTCCATTGTTGTCACCAATGATTCCCTTTTAGAAGATGCCGGAGTTGGATCCAAGGCATGTACCATCGCCTCCGTGATGGAGTTGTTCTGGCAGTAGTCCTGATATGCCTCTTCAGTTGGATCAGCTAGTCGGAGCAACTCCAATGGGATCAGTATTGGTTGGTGTGCTAGATCGGCGGCCTTCGGGTTGTGAAAAAAGCGAAGGCGTGGTGGAGTGTTTTCCCCAACTAGTGGTAGTCTTGGGATCTCAGGATGGAAATCCATGTGGTGTGAGATCAGCACTAGGAACCACCTGACGTAGGGGAGAAACTTGGCCTTCGACTTTGTCTCCCTTTGACGCATCTGGTCCGCTAGATCGTTCCAAATCAGCTGAGCCACGTCATATCTTTTTGAAAGATTACTCCGTGAAAAATGCGAAGGATGTTCCCGTTCGCCTTGTCGAATCCGGAGTGTTTTGGGGAGAGGCATTTGTTGATTATGCCGAACAATGTCTTCCACGGATGGGAAATCCGTTGTTTTGGAAACTTTCCAATTTGGGCAGTGGGGGCTTGTATCCCATCCGGAGCATATCCGCTACGATCTCAGCGTCTGTAGGAAGTTGATCATACGTTTCGTAGTGCAGAAGATCAAGCACCATGGCCAAGAGATTGCGGTTCAGAACGACGTGTCTTGAATTTATTTTTGTTGTATATTTCACGTCGTTTCCGACTGTATGGCTCTCCATAAGTCCCCAGAATTGTTGTAGGTAGACCATCGGTACGGAGGCCGTCATCGTTAATGCTGGCCACAGTGGGTGTCCTTTAAGGATGGAGATGATGACTTCATCCGGGCACCGGAATGTTGTGAGATCCAGTTGGTAATTGTTGTCATGAACTGTCATGAAGCTTGATGAAGGGTATATGTGAGGATAATTCGGAGTTGCCATATCTGTAAAGAATAACATGAAGTCATTAGTTGATAAATTTTCATGTGCGAATAAACGAGATTAAGAATGAGTTTAGAGAAAATTGTATGTCTTAAGGTTTATGTTCGAAAGACTTAGTGAAAAATTTTGAAGGATTTGTAAAATTGACTAAGTCTTAGAAGCGTGTTTTTATTCGAGTAACAATTTATTCGATCTTTAAATTTTGCGATCGAAAATTTTTTAAGCCTTGAAAAATTTTCTTAGTCTTTTTCAGCGTGATTTTATTCGAGTAACAATTTATTCGATCATTAAATTTTGCGATCGAATAAAAATGTGTCGAATAACTCAAGTTTTCGCCGATGACTTTTACGATCGAATAAAATGTTATCGAAAACAATAGTTTTTCGCTGAGTAAGTTTTCGATCGAATAAAAATTGTCGAAAAACTTAAGTTTTTCGCCGCGTAGTTTTACGATCGAATAAAAATATCGAAAAACTTAAAGTTTTCGCCACTGACTTTTGCGCTCGAATAAAATATACTCGAAAAATTAATTTTTCGCTGCGTAGTTTTTCGATCGAGTAAAAGAATATCGAAAACAAAAGGTTTTCGACGCTGAGTTTTGCGATCGAATGAAATTTGAACAAAAACTAAAGTTCTTCGACGACACTGTTTGCGACACAAACTTTTTCGATCGAAAAATTTTCAAATCAAATAGTAAACACGTAAAACATAATCTTTGATTTCTAGGTAAATCATGAGTTGATCTGGGTTCGGAATGTTCAGAGAACAGTTGCGAATCCAAATATCATGATTTTAACCCAAAAGGTCGAGTTAAAACACTTTGATTTGAGGGTCGAAAAACCAGTTTTCGTCGAAAATATAAACATGAATGTTCTTCAAATGTTTTTCATGAAAATGCATGTGAAGCGGATGTTTTTGAACATAAAATGATTCGGAACAAGTTTCTACCTTCGAAATCGGCAAGTTTAATCTAAAAAGTTCGAATATTGCGGGATTTGGTTTGAATCGCCGAAGTCGGTCGAAGAGTTCGTAGAAGTCGAAAAGTTTTTCGATTGGGAATGTGTAGCGTGTGAGAGAGTTTTTCGATCGATAAAGTGATATTAATACTTTACGATCGGGTAAAGTAAAAAATATTTTGGGTCGTAAAAATTTTTTTTGGGGTTTTAGAGAAATTCAGGATTGAATTTTTTTTTATGAATTAACCCAAAAATAAATTGATTAAGGTTTAGAGAAATTCAGGTTTGATGTTTTAGAGAAATTCAGGTCTGAAAAAAATTTATGAAATAACCCAAAAATAATTTGCAAAATACTCCCTGTATTTCTGAAAGAGATGAAATTATCTCCTAATGTTGATGAAATTCAACATTTGACTCCTCGGATGAGCTCTAAATTTTCTGCAGGCTTAAAAAATGTTAGAATTCATGTGTTTACGAGTGTAGAGGATAATAACAAATTCTCATGTAAAACTCCCCCTTAACAATTGCATGAGTAAACTTTTAAGTACCTACGCATATTTTCAGTACAAATTGGCATATGAAAATTTCCGATTTAAGTACAAGTAACACATTTTAAGCAATTCAGCATAGTTTCATTAAAAATATTGCGTTTCAAATTGTTAATCGCATTTTATCAATTCTTGAACCAATGCATGTATTAATGCATTTAAAATGAGCGAAAAAAGAAAAAAAATGTTTTGGGGTCAGATTTATTTATTTTGAACATTATCACACAAAAATTTCCAAGACATATAAAATATTAATTTGCCATAAAATCATGTAACTAAACTAGTATTCTAAGAGCATAGTATGAATCACTTCGACAACTCTCGCAAGTTTCGCTCATATCAGTCAATTTATTTTTATCAAGGACATTTTTAGTAGATATATCACTCTTATCATCACAACAAAATTACATCAATTAATTTGTTATCGTAGTATTTTTAACCAACTTACCAAGTGAGAGTTCATCATTGTGAATCAAAGGGACTTGATTATTTTTAGGCTCTGACTAAAGGGGTAAGATTTTTTGGGTTAGTGAGCTTAAAAATTCTTCTCTTCCAGGGGTCCTTTCTGTGAAATTATGTTCTGATCCTTTTGGTTTTCCCTTCTTTAGTAATTTCTTTTCAAGGCCTTGAGAGATGAGATCTTCTTTGATTTTGGGTCGAGCCTGTGTTCCTTTAGAAAGTTTCACAGTTATGGAGTTCGAACCCAAGACTGTGCTTCTCTTCTCATTTTCTCTATATAAGATCTAGATTATCATTGGAGAAGTTCACTTCAAGGTGCTTCTCTTCTAGGAGTATACGGATTATCTAGGAGAAGTTCGCAGTGAGATCAATGTTTCTCTTCTATAATGATTGAGAAATGCATAATGTGCATCACTTTTGCTCCCCCCCCCCCCTCCCTCTTTTTCTTGATTGAGTAACCCCGAATCATTTGAATAATGTTGAAGGCTTAATTGGGTGTTTATGAAGAAAAAGAATGTCGGAGAAGGCTAAAAGGGGATTTCTAGAGGAAAAAGTAAAGGATTTACAATTTGGGCCAAGTGAGGAATTTCCTAATATGCCCTTATCATTTTCATGACAAACTAAACACAAAAGCAAGATTGAAGCTATGAAGTACAAACCAAAAGATAGTTATTTGAAGTGTAACACAAAAAATATTGAGGTTCAAATTCTCACATGTATGATGTGGCTTTGTGTCTAGTGAAACAAACAAAGTTCTTTTGAATAAAATAATGTCATATGAATTTTTAGTCAAAGTATTTAATCCTATATATCGAAGAAATATTTTTGTGTGTAATTTCAAAAATAGTCATAATTATCGTCATCCCCCATTTTTTTAATTATACTTTTTATATATATATATATGGTTTTATATATATATATATATATTTTATTTTTAATTTTCTTTTATGAAAAAAATTTTAATAATAAAAGATAGAGTCACGCAAGATAATCAAGGAATATGAAGAAGCACATAGAATATCAAATTGAAGCATAGTAGAGCATGTAAGGTACATTTCAAGTAAGATTGAGATTCAACATGCCTAACTTAGCAATAAGGAATTGGAATAGTTTTTCATCCAATGCCTTAGTGAATAAGTCGGCAAGTTGAAGCTCCGTTTTAATAAAATACATATCTATCGTGCCTTTTTCTACTTGATCTTTTATAAAATGGTATCGAATATCTATGTGTTTTGTGCGTGAATGATGAACAGGATTGCAAGTAATGGCTATAGCACTTTGAGAATCACTGTAAATGGGAATGTTATTGAAATTAAACCCGTCATCGCGTAGTTGTGTCCGCATCCATAGAATTTGCGAGCAACAGCTGGCAGCCGCAATGCATTCTGCCTCAGCCGTCGATGTTGACACACAATTTTGTTTCTTTGAAGACCAGCAGACCAACTTTTCACCTATAAATTGTGCTCCGCCAGACGTGCTTTTTCTGTCCATTCGACAACCTGCATAGTCAGCATCGGTATAGCCAATAAGTCGAAAGTCAGTATTTTTAAGATACCAAAGCCCTAAGTTTGGAGTTCCTTTGAGATATCGTAGAATCCTCTTGACGTCATTCATGTGGGACTCCTTTGGGTCGGCTTGAAAGCGGGCGCATAGGCAAGTTGCAAACATAATGTCGGGTCGGCTGGATGTCAAGTAGAGAAGAGATCCGATAATGCTCCGATAGGTGGTGATGTTGACAGCCTTTCCAGACGGATCATCGTCCAGTTTGCAATTAGTAGACATATGAGTATTCATCGGTGTGCTCTTGTCTTGATTAAATCTGTTCAGAATATCTCGGATATATTTGGTCTGAGTGATGAAAATGCCATCATCGAGTTGTTTGACTTGTAATCCAAGAAAGAATTGGAGTTCTCCCATTAAGCTCATCTCGAATTTGGTCTTCATGAGATTACCAAATTTCTGACAGAGACATTCATTCGTCGATCCGAAAATGATGTCATCAACGTAAACTTGAACGATCATCAAGTCTTTGCCTTGCATTTTGATGAAGAGAGTCGTATCGATTGTTCCTTTGATGAAGTAGGATTTGACCAAAAATTCGCTCAGAACATCATACCAAGCACGCAGGGCTTGTTTTAGTCCATAGAGAGCTTTGTCCAATCGATAAACATGATTAGGATGGTTCTCGTGTATGAACCCTTCGGGTTGAGCGACGTAGACTTCTTCTTTTAATACGCTGTTGAGAAAGGCAGTTTTGACGTCCATTTGATAGACTTTGAAGTCTTTGTGAGCCGCGTATGCTAGGAATAAGCGAATAGCTTCAATACGGGCGACCGGAGCATACGTCTCGTCGTAATCAATTCCTTCTTGCTGATTGTATCCCTAGCAACGAGTCGTGCTTTATTCCTGATTACTTCACCGTTCTCATTTTTCTTGTTCTTGAAAACCCATTTAGTTCCAATTATAGTTTTGTCTTGTGGTCTAGGAACCAATGTCCAAACTTGTAGACGCTCGAATTGGTTGAGTTCATCTTGCATCGCAATTACCCAATTCGGGTCTTTAAGAGCTTCGGCTACCTTATTTGGTTCGTTTTGGCTTAGGAAGCATGTGAATAAACCGCTTTGTGTAGACGTCCTAGTACGTACACCACTTGAAGGATCACCGATAATCTGGTCAATAGGGTGAGCTGGAGTCCATTTGCGTTCATGAGGAATAACTGAAGTAGATTCATCATTGGATTGTAGATCGAGACATACTGAATTAATGGGTTGATCATTCATAGTTGGGAAATTCAATTCAAATGTTGAATCGGTAGAAATTTCCTCATCTGCATCAATAGGAGCTGCAACATTAGATGATGATTATGAATTAGTAGACTCTCCAACATTTGTCGGATTTTGAAGAAAAAGAGTCTCAAAATGAATTTCTTCCATTGAGGGAGATGGGGCACTGCTTGGTGTCGAGTGAGACGAAGCAGGCATTTGAGACTTGTTCCGATAAAAGTGTTCGAATAGAGAATCTAAATCTTCATGGTCAGCGGTAATTGCTTCACTTGACGTCGATGTAGAAGTTTCCGAAAGTTTCCAAATACTTTGAAGAGTGAGATATTCGAGATTCTTTGATTAGTTAACTCATATGGCGTCTTTTCGAAGTGTTTGTGAATAATTGTCCTATTTTGAGTAAAACATGCCGTACTCACTGCTTCAGCCCACATAAAGTGAGGAAGACCGGAGTATATGAGCATTGTTCTTGCAGCTTCAACTAAAGTCCGGTTCTTTCTTTCTACGACACCATTTTGTTGAGGCATTTTTGCGGCTGAGAATTGTTGAATAATTCCAAGTGATTGATAAAAGTTGTTGAGACGCTGATTCGTGAATTCAGTTCCGTTGTCTGTTCTGATTACTTGGATTTTCTTTTGCATGAGATTATGAGTTGTATTCACAAAGCTTATTATCAAGTCTCCAGTCTCATCTTTAGTTCAGAGATATCTTGTCCATGTGTAGCGAGAATAATCGTCGACAATTAGTAACACATATTTACGACCGTTGATGCTTTGTGTATGCATTGGTCCGCAAAGGTCCATGTGAAGTAACTCTAAGGGTCGAGATGTAGAAGCAACTTGCTTGATTTTATGTGAAGCTCGCTTTATTTTTCCCATTTGACAAGCCGAACAGTGATGCTCTTGGTTAGAAGAAATTGTTGGTAGACCGTTGACCAACTTTTTAACATTGAGTTTGTGAAGAGCTTTTAAATTTAGATGAGATAGACGTTTATGCCATAAGCTTTTCCTCTGGATTGTTGTCTGAGAGATGATGCAGACAGCTGTCGAAGGTCGAACTGTTGTCAGATTGATTGTGTATAGATTTGATCTTCGTGATCCTGTGAGAAGCTCTTGATTCAAAACTCTCCACTGTTCAGCAAGAAATACTAGTTGAAATCCTTTGTCACAGAATTGTCCTATGCTGAACAGATTGTGTTGAAGACCTTGGACGTAAGAGACATCTTTAATCGTCAAATTTGGCAGTAAAATGTCTCCAAATCCGAGTATGGGAGCTGAGTCATTGTTGCCAAATCGGACTTTGCCATTGTAACGATCTTGGTAGTTGCTCAACAGTTCTTGTTTTCCCGTCATGTGTGTGGAGCAACCAGAATCTAAATACCACACATGATGGATCTGCATAGAAAGAAATTAGGGAGACTTAGGTACCCACTTTTGAATGGGTCCTCTCGGATTAGCAGATTTTATAATTAAGGTTTGTTCATCGTTGGTTCCTAAATTATGAGAATGCTGAGGTACCCAAACCAACTTAGAAGTAGTTGGTTTAAGTAGTACCTCTTTAGACAATTTAGCCTTATTGGCTTGTGTTTGCCTAGGTGGTGACTTAGGAATCCATTGAGGTTAAACCTTACATGGGAGGTTAATTTCAGCACGAACAAATGTCTGATTTGTCTTATTGCTGGAGAAAATCTTTTCTCTGGCTAGTCTTCTAAGGTGTTTAGCTGAATGTACGTGACCTGGATACCTTAGGTGAGAATAAGAATGTATGGAGCTATAAGCTTTCTTAATAGTTGGATCTTGTTTCTGACGAGACTTAAGACTTGCATTTGTTTTAGAATGATGAGGATTGTTTTTAGAGAGCCAATTTCAAAGTTTGTGCTTTAAAAAATAATAGGCTTTAACGCATAAGTTGAAGTAACAATACTAGAAATGGCTGTCTTCATACGAGTGTCCTTAGTTTTTGACATAGAAGAAATAGATAACAAATCATTTTTCTTCTGAAATTTTATTCTAGGCACTCTTTCCTTAGCGTGCTTCACCTCTTTTACTACTCTACCTGTGGATGGAGTAGAAAAAGTGTTAGTGAAAATATTTTTCCTTTTTGAAGCATTTAAGGATTCGTTTTCTCTCTTTACAATTTTTAAAGAAGATTTATCTTCTTTTGAAATATTTTGAAAAATAATGGGAGAGTTTTTCTTAGATTTAATCTTGTCCTTCATTGACGATTTTTCTTTCAAAATAAGATCAGGACAAGTTTTTGAAGTAGAGGAAGTTTTGAGATTGGAAATATAAGATCAGCTTTGAAAATATTTCTTTCTGTTTCCAAGGAAGCGTTTAAATCAGCTATTTTTCTAATAATAGCCGGAATATAACATAAATTAGAATT
This sequence comes from Linderniella brevidens, assembly GCA_004919715.1. Lineage (NCBI taxonomy): Eukaryota > Viridiplantae > Streptophyta > Magnoliopsida > Lamiales > Linderniaceae > Linderniella > Linderniella brevidens. The sequence goes on from SWDC01000148.1 coordinate 14,858,725, forward strand.
TTGAAAATGATTAACTTCGTTGTCGTTAGAGAAATCTTCTAGGGGATATAATGAATTATAATCACTAGACAAGTTGAGATCTCTTGTCTTGTAACTATTATTCAAGTCGGTGTAGTCAAAACGAATGCAAGTCCAATGAGTGGTTTGTCGTTTAGATTCTTCTAAAGCATTTATTTCGGAAGAATTAGTGAATGTCATTAGAGAAGTTAAACCTAATCTCATATACTTTATATCGTATAATTGTCTAACATTGACCTTTTTCAAGTTACAGGGATTATTAAAACCTAAGCCCTCTTTAGGATTATAAAATTCTGTAACAAGAGGTTGATTTAGAAATATCATTTGATCCGTTTGACACCTTTTTATTAGAAGATCATCTAACGTTTTAATCGTTGAATAAAGTTTCTTACGTTCGGAAATTTCTTTGAAATTATTTTTAGAAATTTCTAAGTCTCTCTAACAATCGATAAGAATCGTATTAAGTTCAGTAATTTGTCTCAGAGGTAGCTATGGTTAATTCAAGACTAGAGATTTTTTCCTTAGCATTAGATAAGAGAATTTCGAGATGAATTTTCTTATCTAATTGCTTTTGGAAATTGCTTTCGCTAAGAGTTAGTTTCTCTTCTAATTCCTTTGTTCGTTTCCGCTCAATTTTCATGTTAGTGTACTTTAGCTGTAACAATTCTAACATGTTTGATAATGTGGAATTAGACATGTGTACCTCTTGTGACGAAGATGATGCTTTGTCGTCGTCGTCGTCAGGCCTCCTTGATGGGTCATCAATTGAAGCGTCGTCGAGGTATGCCATAAGTGCAAGATTTTCGTCTTCAGATGCTGTGGTGTCTTCCAGCCAATGCTCTTGTTCTGCCATCAGTGCTACTCCAGCCTCTTTTTGTTTAGTGAGTTGGAATTTTTTGGAGTAGTAGTTGGCGTCCTTTTTCTTGGGTAATTTGCATTACCTGGAGAAGTATTCGATCTTTCCACAATTATAACATTTTTGTGGTTCTTTGACACTTTTTCATTCTGAGGACTCAGTCGGTCTTTCCCTTTGCTTGGAGCTAGATGTCCGAAGTTTATTGGCCGAAGACGAGGATTTCTTTTTGTAAAACTTTTTACTCATCATTTTAGAAATGAGAGCTAACTGTTTCTTGAACTCCTTCATATCAGGTTTGGAGTCCGAGTCAGATTCTCCTTCATCTTTTGAAGAACTTGGAAGCTTGATACTTTTATCCTTTCTAGATCGACTTTGCTTTCTTTCTGATACCAGTGCTATAGAATCGTCGATCTGCTTGCCCTTTAGTTCTTTTTGGATCTCGCTTATATCTTCTTCATGTTGGGCGAGATTATCAAAGATGGCGTGGATATCCATTTCGTCCAAATCCTTATTTTGTCGGATTTGAATTGATATTTTCTTCCACTCCGGTTGAAGAGAAGAAAGAAATCTGATTGTTAGGTCCTGATTCATCAATCAACAAGCAATCTAAGCACGAATTATCGGTATTCGAGTAAAAAATCTTACGATATACGATCGGTCGATATCCACGTTGAAGATCTTGAGAGAGGTTGTTAGCTTTTCCGAGTTTCTCGAGCGTGATCTCTCGTTTAAAATATGAATTCGATACTTGTGTTTTTCTGAATAATAAAACTCTTATTAACTTTGATAGTGTACATCATATTTATACATATATCCAAGGTATAATTACTATTAGGTCCTACACTATCAAAACTTCTGACTTCATCATAGCCCTTGTCTTTCCAATGACTGGATTTAGATAGGTTATGGCGAGGCCAGGTTTCTTGAAGATGTAGTTCTCGGGAAAGTTATTGAGTGGGAAGCCCTTCATGAGTGGAGATTCCATGTTGACCTTCTTCATGTTGTTCTCTATTGCAATTTGAAGGTCGTGTGCGGTGTGATACTTGATCTGCCGCACCATGACTCTTTTCAGTCCCTCGAGTCCTTCATTCTTAATATATCTGGAATGCATCTTGTACTTTCTCTTGTACATCTGGTACAATTGGTAGACCTCATCCGGTGGAAGGAACGGGAGATAGCTTTCATTTATCTCTTCTCTAGTGCGGTTGTTGTCCGCTCGCTCAATGATGTACATAGGAGTTGGATATCTTCCGATCGTATGAGAGACTCTGACAAGTTGGAGAATCGGTGGCTTGTTCTTGAAGTTTTCCTTCAGTATATCGCTGGAATGCCACTTCGATCGGGTCCGAGATACTTGAGCATGAAGATATGCTCCATTTTCTTCCTATCTTCCCAGTGTGAGATACCCCTCAAATTAAGTTCGTTGAGCTTCTTGATCTTGTTTAGAGCCCTCCAAATCTGCTTTCTTACGTCTTCAATGAATGGGACTTCAATTCTGACGTTCTCCCATGGCGTCTCGACTCTAACTGTCCCTTTTGATAGACGGGGAGGAGAGTCGACTCTGAGCCTTATCATTTCGGGTAGCTCTGGGAGGGCAGAACTGTAGTTCTCGCCTTCTTGAAGTTCTGCGAGCGAATGAAAGGTTTTCGACGCTGAGTTTTGCGAGTGAATGAAATTTTAACGAAAACTAAAGTTCTTCGATGACACTGTTTGCGACACAAAATTTTTCGATCGAAAATTTTCAAATCAAACAGTAAATGCTTAAAACATAATCTTCTATTTCTGGGTAAATCATGAGTTTATCTGGGTACCACTTTGATTTGAGGATCGAAAAACCAGTTTTCGTCGAAAATATAAACATGAACTTTCTTCAGATATTTTTCGTGAAAATGTTTGAGAATCGGATGTTTTTGAACAGAAAATGATTCGGAACAAGTTTCTACCTTCGAAATCGGCAAGTTTAATCTAAAAATTCCGAGTAATGAGGGATTTGGTTTGAACTGCCAAAGTCGGTTCGAAGAAATTCTTAGAAGACGAAAAGTTTTTCGATTGGGAATGTGTAGCGTGTGAGAGTGTTTTTCGATTGATAAAGTGATATTAATACTTTACGATCGGGTAAAGTAAAAATTGTTTTGGGCCGTAAAAAAAAATTCTTGGGCTTTAGATAAATTCAGATCTGAAAAACATTTATGAAATAACCCAAAAATAATTTGCAAAATACTCCCTGTATTTCTGAAAGAGATGAAATTATCTCCTAATGTTGATGAAATTCAACATTTGACTCCTCAGATGAGCTCTAAACTTTCTGCGAGGCTTAAAAATGTTAGAATTTATGTTTTACGAGTGTAGAGGATAATAACAAATTCTCATATAAAACTCCCCCTCAACAATTGCATGAGTAAACTTTTCAGTACCTACGCATATTTGCAGTACAAATTGGCATATGAAAATTTCCGATTTAAGTACAAGTAACGCATTTTAAGCAATTCAGCATAGTTTCATTAAAAGTATTGCATTTTTCAAAATAGTTAATTGCATTTTATCAATTCTGAATCAATGCATGTATGAATGCATTTAAAATGTGCGAATAATAAAAATATTTTTGTTCTGGGGTCAGATTTATTTATTTTGAATTTTATCACAAAAAAATTTCCAAGACATATATAATATTAATTTGCCATAAAATCAGGTAACTAAACTAGTATTCTAAGAGCATAGTATGAATCACTTCGACAACTCTCGCAAGTTTCGCTCATATCAGTCAATTTATTTTTATCAAGGAGATTTTTAGTAGATATATCACTCTTACCATCACAACAAATTTATATCAAATGATTTGTTATCGTAGTATTTTTAATCAACTTAGCAAGTGAAAGTTCGTCATTTTGAATGAAAGGGACTTTTAAGGGATTATTTTTAGGCTCTTACTAAAGGGGTAGGAATTTTGGGTTAGTGAGCTTAAAATTCTTCTCTTCCAGGGGCGCTTTTTGTGAGATTCTATTCTGATCCTTTTTCTTTTCCTTTCTATAGTAATTTCTTTTCAGGGCTTTGAGAGATGAGATCTTCTTTGATTTTGGGTCGAGACTGTGTTTCTTTAGAAAGTTTCACAGTTATGGAATTCGAACCCAAGGTTGTGCTTCTCTTCTCGTTTTCTCTATTTATAAGATCTAGATTATCGCTGGAGAAGTTCACTTTGAGGTGCTTCACTTCTAGGAGTATACGAGATTATCTAGGAGAAGTTCACAGTGAGATCAGTGTTTCTTTTCTATAATAATTGAGAAATGTATAATGTGCATTTCGCTCTCCCCCTCTTTTTCTTGATTGAGTAACCCCGAATCATTTGTATAATGTTGAAGGCTTAATCGGGTGTTGATAAAGAAAAAGAATGTCGGAGAAGGCTCAAAGGGGATCTCTAGAGGAAAAAGTGAAGGATTTATAATTTAGGCCAAGTGATGAATTTCCTAATATGCCCTTATCATTTTCATGACAAACTAAACACAAAAGCGAGATGAAGCTACAAAGTACAAACCAACAGATATTCATTTGAAGTGTGACACAAAAAAAATATTGAGGTTCAAATTCTCACGTGTATGGTGTGGCTTTGTGTCTAGTGAAACAAACAAAGTTCTTTTGAATAAAAGAATGTCATATGAATTTTTAGGCAAAGAATTTAATTATCGAAGAAATATTTTTGTGAGTAATTTCAAAAATAGTCAAAATTATCGTCATCCCCCATTTTTTTTACTGTATTTATACTATTTATATATATATATATTTATATATATTTTATTATATATTATTATTATTATTTTAATTTTCTGTTATGTAAAAAAATATTAAAAGATAGAGTCACGCAAGATAATAAAAGAATATTAAGAAGCACATAAAATATCAAATTGAAGCATAGTACATCATGTAAAGCACATTTCAAGTAGATTGAGATTCAACATGCCTAAATTAGCAATAAGGAATTGGAATCGTTTATCATCCAAAGCCTTACTGAATAAGTCGGCAAGTTGAAGCTCCATTTTAACAAAATACATATCTATCGTGCCTTTTTCTACATGATCTTTTATAAAATGATATCGAATATCTATGTGTTTCGTGCGTGAATGATGAACAGGATTGCAAGTAATGGCTATGGCACTTTGAGAATCACTATAAATGGGAATGTTATTGAAATCAAACCCGTAATCGCGTAGTTGTGTCCGCATCCATAGAATTTGCGAGCAACAGCTGGCAGCCGCAATGTATTCCGCCTCGGCCGTCGATGTTGATACACAATTTTGTTTCTTTGAAGACCAGCAGACCAACTTTTCGCCTAAACATTGTGCACCGCCAGACGTGTTTTTTTCTGTCCATTCGACAACCTGCATAGTCAGCATCAGTATAGCCAATAAGTCGAAAGTCAGTATTTTTAGGATACCAAAGCCCTAAGTTTGGAGTTCCTTTGAGATATCGTAGAATCCTCTTGACGACATTCATGTGGACTCCTTTGGGTCGGCTTGAAAGCGGGCGCATAGGCAAGTTGCAAACATAATGTCGGGTCGGCTGGATGTCAAGTAGAGAAGAGATCCGATAATGCTCCGATAGGTGGTGATGTTGACAGCCTTTTCAGACGGATCAGCATCCAGTTTGCAATTAGTAGACATAGGAGTATTCATCGGTGTGCTCTTGTCTTGATTAAATCTCTTCAGAATATCTCAGATATATTTGGTCTGACTGATGAAGATGCCATCATTGAGTTGCTTGACTTGTAATCCAAGAAAGAATTGGAGTTCTCCCATTAAGCTCATCTCGAATTTAGTCTTCATGAGATTACCAAATTTCTGACAGAGACGTTCATTCGTCGATCCAAAAATGATGTCATCAACGTAGACTTGAACGATCATCAAGTCTTTGCCTTGCCTTTTGATGAAGAGAGTAGTATCGATTGTTCCTCTGATGAATTTGGATTTGACCAAAAATTCGCTCAAACATCATACCAAGCACGAGGGGCTTGTTTTAATCCATAGAGAGCTTTGTCCAATCGATAGACATGATCAGGAAGGTTCTCATGCATGAATCCTTCGGGTTGAGAGACGTAGACTTCTTCTTTTAATACGCCGTTGAGAAAGGCAGTTTTGACATCCATTTGATAGACTTTGAAGTCTTTGTGAGCCGCGTATGCTAGAATTTATCGAATGGCTTCAATACGGGTGACCGGAGCATACGTCTCATCGTAATCAATTCCTTCTTGTTGATTGTATCCCTTAGCAACGAGTCGTGCCTTATTCCTGATTACTTCACTGTTCTCATTTTTCTTGTTCTTGAAAACCCATTTAGTTCCAATTATTGTTTTTCCTTGTGGTCGAGGAACCAATGTCCAAACTTGTAGACGCTCGAACTTGTTGAGTTCATCTTGCATCGCAATTACCCAAATAAGAGCTTCGGCTACCTTATTTTGTTCGTTTTGGCTTAGAAAGCATGTGAATAAACCGCTTTGTGTAGACGTCCTAATACGTACACCACTTGAAGGATCACCGATAATCTGGTCAGTAGGATGAGCTCGAGTCCATTTGTGTTCGTGAGGAATAACCGAAGTAGATTCGTCATTGGGTAGGTCGAGACATCCTGAATTAATTGGTTGATCATTCATAGTTGGGAAATTCCATTCAGCTGGTGAATCGATAGGAATTTCCTCATCTGCATTTGTAGGAGCTGCCGTACTAGATGAAGATTCTGAATTAGTAGATTCTCCAACATTTGTCGGATTTTGAAGAAGAGGAGTCTCATTATTAATTTCTTCCATTGATGGAGATGGGGCACTGTTTGGTGTTGAGTGAGACGAAGTAGGCATTTGAGACTTGTTCCGATAAAAGTGTTCGAATAGATAATCGAAATTTTAAGTCGGCGGGAATTGCTTCACTTGACGTTGATGTAGAAGTTGCCGAAAGTTGTTGACCTTGTGCCAACACGCCAGTAAGCTCGGGTTCTGAACGGTTCTGTTCAGAAGCCAATTTCGTCATTTCTTGAAAGGTGACGTTGTAACTTTCAAGAATTGTACGAGAAGACTTGAGGTAGATGCGATATGATTTTGAAGTAGAGGAATATCCGAAAAAAACTCTGCATTGTTCAGCTAGAAATACTACTAGAAATCCTTTGTCACAGAATTGTCCTATGCTGAACAGATTGTGCTGGAGACCTTGGACGTAAGAGACATCTTTAATCGTCAAATTTGGCAGTAAAATGTCTCCAAGTCCGAGTATGGGAGCTGAGTCATTGTTGCCAAATCGGACTTTGCCATTGTAACGATCTTGGTCGTTGCTCAACAGTTCTTGTTTTCCCGTCATGTGTATGGAGCAACCAGAATCTAAATACCACACATGATGGATCTGCATAGAAAGAAATTAAGGAGACTTAGGTACCCACTTTTGAATGGGTCCTCTCGGATTAGCAGATTTGATAATTAAGGACTTTGCCATTGTAACGATCTTGGTAGTTGCTCAACAGTTCTTGTTTTCCCGTCATGTGTGTGGAGCAACCAGAATCTAAATACCACACATGATGGATCGGCATAGAAAGAAATTAACGAGACTTAGGTACCCACTTTTGAATGGGTCCACTCGGATTAGCAGATTTGATAATTAAGGTTTGTTCAACTTTGGTTCCTAACTTATGAGAATGCTGAGGTACCCAAACCAACTTAGAAATAGTTGGTTTAAGTAGTACCTCTTTAGACAATTTAGCCTTATTGGCTTGTGTTTGCCTAGGTGGTGATTTAGGAATCCATTGTGGTTGAACCTTACATGGGAGGTTAATTTCAGCACGAACAAATGTCTGATTTGTCTTATTGCTGGAGAAAATCTTTTCTCTCGCTAGTCTCCTAAGGTGTTTAGCTGAATGTACGTGTACTGGATACCTTAGGTGGGAACAAGAATGTATGGAGCTGTAAGCATTCTTAATAGTTGGATCTTGTTTCTGACGAGACATAAGACATGCATTTGTTTTAAAATGATGAATATTGTTATTAGAAGTAGAGCCAATTTCAAAGTTTGTGCTTTAAAAAATAATAGGCTTTAACGCATAATTTGAAGTAACTATACTAGAAATGGCTATCTTCGTACGAGTGTCCATAGTTTTAGATATAGAAGAAATAGATAACAAATCAATTTTCTTCTGAAAATTTATTCTAGGCACTATTTCCTTAGCATGCTTCACCTCTTTTACTACTCTACCTGTGGATGGAGTAGAAAAAGAGTTAGTAAAAATCTTTTTCCTTTTTGAAGCATTTAAGGATTTGTTTTCTCTCTTTACAATTTCTAAAGAAGATTTTCTTCTTTTGAAATATTTTGAAAAGTAATAGGAGAGTTTTTCTTAGTTTTAATCTTGTCCTTCATTAAAGAATTTTCTTTCAAAATAAGATCAGGACAAGTTTTTAAAGTAGAGGAAGTTTTGAGATTGGAAATCTCTAGTTAAAGTTCGTTCTTTTCAGCTTTGAAATTCTTTCTTTCTAATTCCAAGGAATCGTTTAAATCAGCTATTTTTCTATAATAATAGCTGGAATATAACAGAAATTAAAATTTTGAGAATGATCACTATTATCTTCCTTGTCGTTAGAGAAATCTTCTAGGGGATATAATGAATTATAATCACTAGACAAGTTGAGATCTCTTGTCTTGTAACTATTATTCAAGTCGGTGTAGTCAAAATGAATGTTAGTCCTATCAGTGGCTTGTCGTTTAGATTCTTCTAAAGCATTTATTTCGGAAGAATTAGTAAATGCCATTAGAGAAAGTTAAACCTAATCTCATATAGTTGATATCATATAATTGTCTAACATTGACCTTTTTCAAGTTACAGGGATTGTTAAAACCTAAGCCCTCTTTAGGATGATAAAATTCTATATCAAGATGTTGATTTAGAAAGATAGTTTGATCCGTTTGACCCCTTTTCGTTAGAAGGTCATCTAAAGTTTTAATCCTTGAGTAAAGTTTCTTACGTTCGTCAGAGATTTCATTGAAATTATTTTTACAAATTTCAAAAATCTCTCTGACAATCGATAAGAGTCGTATTAAGTTCAGTAATTTTTGTCTCAGAGGTAGCTATGGTTAATTCAAGACTATAGATTTTTTCTTTAGCGTTAGATAAGAGAATTTCGAGATGAATTTTCTTATCTAATTGCTTCTGGAAATTTCTTTCGCTAAGAGCTAGTTTCTCTTCTAATTCATTTGTTCGTTTCTGCTCAATTTTCATGTTAGTGTACTTAAGCTGTAACGATTCAAACTGTTAGGGATATGCCCTCGAATGCTATACGAGGATTGGATATGTATAGGGCATTAGCTTATTTATCATTCGATTGTCAATGTAATCAAACATTGTTTTGCGTATTAATAAAGGCATTATTCGTTTATTGGTTATATGAGTTCTTTACTTAGCATCGGGTAAAGCGATAAATGAATAAATCCAAATGTGCTGAGTTGAGTCACTGTTCTCGATGGGTACGAGAGAGGAAGGCACCAGTGGACTCTTAACCTCGAACATAAAATGTCCATAAGCCTTAGGTTTCAGTTGGGTGCTGGGAAACCAATCATGGCTTATTTGTCGATGACTTACCGTGTGCCGATATACCGCTTGGAAGCGGAAGTCATGACTTGTGATACGAGTCGAATCAAGGGATTGAATCGTTTCATGGACACTGACTCGTAGGTCGTACGATCAAACATGGCTTATTACTCAAGGAATGTCAATGATCGACGACAAAACTATAGTAGTCTGCTTGAACCTTAGACCGAAAGGGGCTTTGACGGAGTTGACTTTGAAGTGTTGACTATCACTGGTTTTGCTAGATCCGATTTGCTATTGCATGGATCAGCGGGACAGACGCGGTCTTGATGGATATTTGTGATTGTCGGGCTTAGACCGCCGAGTACGGATTCACTGTCTCGCAAGTAATCGAGATAAGTGTCCTATGAGAATGACGACGGGAAATTACAAAATCCTTGGCCAAGGTATTAAACTAACTCATGTTAGACATGGAGGGTAGTTTGGTAATTTGCCTCGTGTGATTTTATCATAGTATCGAGTTTAGTGAGTTTGACAAATACCATGGCTCTCACTCGATCGGGACACAGCTGAAGGGTTTGTACGTAGTACTATAATCTATAGTTAGGTTCTGGAATGAGACTAGTTCGAAATTCGTGCTCAAGTCGGGATCTGTCCGGTACTGCGGGATTGGCTAGGCACCTACCGAACTCTTGGATTCCTCCCTTGCCGATTGAGTCGAACCTAGAGAGTCGGGTTTAAAAAGGATCATCAATGTGTACCGAGAAGGAGAGATTGTGTTTTGGGCCTTAACGGGCATCGGGTCGTTATGTCACGCCTTATTGGGCCTCGGAGTCATTAAGTGGACCGAAGTCGGACTTCATATGAAACTAACTTTAAGACTTAGGCTTGGCTAAGTGCTTAGAAAGACTTGAGGGAAGAATTGGAATTCAACCCTAAGCTGAGAAATTCGAAAAATGCCTTAAAGGGTATTTTCGTAATTTACAAATATGGTATAAAAATATTTGGAATATTATTTATTAAAACTAAAATTCGAATTTATATTTTATATATATTTCGAAATTTATTTACCATATTTGAAGATATTTTAATATCTTAGTTAGTTTTCTATTTATAGTATGTTCCTTTAATAGAATTTTGAATTCAATTCGGAGAGATATTTTGGCAAGAATATCTCTCATATTTAGGAACAAATATTTCGATATTTTAGCCTTGTTTAGGGCTGAAAATTTCGTCCTCCCCTACTTATAAATAAGGGTGAGACCCTCGTCAAAGAAGAGACACGGGAAGAGAATCGCGCGAAATTTCTCGACTCGAGAATCAAAACACGAACACACAAACGCAAACCACTCTCCGAGCGACGGATCAATTCTCTCTAGCCATCTTTGGAGAATCGAAACCGTGGTACACTGCGAGGTCGGCGTGACGATCTAGACGATACTCAACACGACTGCGGCCGACGACGCAATCGACGAGGAGCTGCCACTCGCTTCAAAGGTAATCTCTCATGGGTATGACCTGCCCTATTACGTGTTAACGTGATTAGAGTTTTCGATCCGAGCTGCGAAGGAACCCGGAAAAAATTTTATTCCGCACCGTATCCCGGGGCGTTTCGTCTCGGGTACAAACCGGGTACTTTTACCAACAGTGGTATCAGAGCCAGGGCTCGTGATCGGAATCATAACATGATTAAATGGAAACGAGGCTCGTGGGAGACGATCGAAAAGCCAACGCACTAGGCGCGTGGGGCTGCTCGATGCGTCGCTTGCCAACCCACGACCACCATACCGCTCGACGGGGTCGAAGGCACCACCGCCGAGACGCTGCGACACGCAGACAGCCGCACGCGCAACTGCGCCGTGCGACGGCGTATCCGCTGCCGCGGGTTCGGGCAACGAAGACCCGAACCACCGCGCTGCTGCCTCGGGCAGTGGCACACCGCTGTCCGATGGTGGTGCCACCTCTGACGGCAGCGCCAGCGGCGCGCGGACAGCCGCGTACCCGTACGAAACTGCAGCCTCCGGGACACGACAGCCGCCTAGGGTTTTTCGCCCAAAAACCCTAACAGGCCTTTTTATCGGGCCTGGCCCATTTAAGGCCCAAATTGTCGGTTTCGGTTAGAATTCATGAAATTGTCAACGTGCTCGTTATGATTATGATTTAAGGCACACTTACGGGTTTAGGATTTTTATTTGGTTTTCCGGGTTATCTGTTAAGGGCCTCTTCCCCCCGGGTTGTATTTGTCTTTTACGGGTTGTTTGGGGCTGATGATCCCCCCGTGTTGTACTTCAAAGTCTTTATTAGATTAGGCTTAGTTTAGAATACACGAAGCTGTTCGACGGTTGACGACTCCCCGGGAGAAGATGACTTGGTGGACGATCGACGACTTGGAGGCCGTTCGAATGATGAAGGGCGATTGTCGACTTCAAAGCCCATACGGAGAACCGATGATTTTTTGAAGCCACATACACATAATTCACGTAATAGGGCTAGAATATAAATAACCCGTTCGTGTTGCCTTGTAGTTTATTTTTCTAGGGTTTATTTACTACTTACGTGCGTGTCGATTTGTGAAATGATATGCATGCTTTATGTGCTCTTATGTGAAAAAGGTTTTTTCTCCCGTTTGGTAAATACTAAGTGAGAAAAGGAATTGGGTTCCAGTCTTCTTCTATCATGCTTGAGATGTCTGGTGTTAGGGAGTTTGTACGGTTTGTTCCGAGTAAGTTGGCGCCGTACATCAAGCCCTAACATTAGCGTTTCAGGTTCGTTTGACGACACTCACCATAGCATATTCCGCCCCACGAAGCGTAAGGCAGCAAGGCGGAATTCAAATGTGCGGTTAGAGCATAAGTTGATTAGGTTGCACTTAGACAGTTATACCCAAAATGCAGGGTTAGCCGTGAGGGTCACTGACTGAGACAAAGATAGTTGAAATACTCATAGGATGGGTTCGAGTGAAACTCGACTTCGATCGATTAGGCAGGCCAATTATTGCGTTAAAGGCTGAGGCATGTCTAATCGAGTCGGGGACCTCAACTCCACTATGAAACTACTCAACGAATTTTCCGAAATTCTTAAATCGGGAGAATAGAATTTTTTAGAAAATTAGTGGGAGTCAAACAAAACAAAAAGTCCGTGTTTGCGCTTGATGAATGATAGAATAAACCTAACTATGTGATCTTTATCTTCTGCAGAGTTATTTTCTTTCTAGTTACTATGACGAATCTTTTAAACATGCTGCTTGTAAAGAACCGTTTGGTAGGACCAAACTACGTGGACTGGCTCTGTAACCTCAGGATAGTTCTAGGTATGGAGTCTTTGACTTATGTCCTCGATTCCCCTACACCGCAAGTCCCAGGGACTGATGCGAGTGACGACGACCGGGCTGCGTATGTGAAGTGGCAAATAGACGAGCCAAAGGTCAAGGGCTATATACTCCTATCCATAAGCAATGAGTTGCAGCGAAGCCTCTCGGAAATGGAAGTGGGCGCCATTTTGCTTCATTTGAAGGAGCTCTTTGGTGAACACTCCAGGAGTGCTCGCTACTCTTTGACAGAGCAACTGTTTCATTGCAAAATGGATGAGGGCAGCGACGTTAGAGAACATGTGCTGAAAATGATCGGTTTGATCGAGAGACTCGATGCACTCGACTTTCTCATGGAAAATGAGCTCCAAAACGATCTCGTGCTCCAGTCACTGCCGGCTTCCTTTAATCCCTTCATTGTGAATTATAATCTGAATAGGGTCGAGATGACATTAACTGAGTTGATGAACCAGTTGTCAACGGCCAAACTCAGATGAAAAATATAAAGGGAAAGGAAGTGGCTCTTGTTGCGACTTATAAGACTCGGAAGTCGATTAGAAAGAAAAAGTCGGACAAGCCCATTAAGCCCAAGGGAGGAGTTTCAAAAGGCAAGCCAAGAAAAACGTGTCTAAAGGCGCCAAGCCCACGGACAAATGCCTTCACTGCAATGAGCTCGGCCATTGGAAGCGCGATTGCCCGAAGCTAGCCGCCTCAGGTAAAGAACTTTATGTTTTAGAAACTAATTGTTCTATGACTGTGTACTCCACTTCATGGATCCTAGACTCAGGAGCTAGCGCTCACATTTGTGTTTCAAACCAGGGTCTGGAACGAAGTAGGAGGTTGGCGGATCGAGAGGTCATGATCGACGTAGGAAGCGGACATAGTGTGCCGGGGACCCACATTGGATCAAGAACTCTTGTTTTATCTAGTAGACATAAGTTATTGCTTTCTGATTGTTTAGTATTGCCCAGAGGGCTTAAGAATATTATTTCTATTCCTGTTTTGAGCGGAAACGGATATGAGTTCCGCTTTAGTAATAATATTTGCGATATTTATTTTGGAAATAAATGCGTCGGAAGTGCAACTTTACTTAACGGATTATATTATCTTAATGTCAAGGATAAAACTGAATCTGTGAACACAATTACCAACAAACGAAAATTAGAGACCAATATGAGACAACTGTGGCATCTTCGACTTGGTCATGCAGGAGAGCAAAAGATTCGTGAGTTGGAGAAAAATGGCATGATTAAGCCGTTGGGTTCGGACCCTTATCCGACTTGCGAATCGTGTATCCTTGGAAAGATGACTAAGTCTTCCTTTACCGGGACATTCCAAAAAGCGACAGAACTTCTCACTTTGATTCATACAGACGTTTGTGGGCCATTCGGGGAAGCGGCTCGAGGTAATTTCCACTACTTTATTACCTTCACCGACGATCATTCAAGATTTGGGAAGATATATCTTATGAGATACAAGTCTGAAGCCCTTGATAAGTTCAAGGAATATAAGGCTTTAGTAGAAAAACAAACTGGGAATCATATAAAGGCCATTCGATCTGATCGAGGTGGCGAGTACATGAGTCTCGAGTTTGACGAGTTCTTGAAAGAGAACGGGATCATTTCACAGATGACACCGCCGGGAACACCACAATTAAATGGTGTGTCCGAACGCAGAAATCGAACGCTTTTGGACAAGGTTCGATCAATGCTAAGTTACACAGACCTGCCACTGTCGCTGTGGGGTCATGCGTTATTAACCGCAACGCACATTTTAAACCGAATCCCTTCTAGTTCTGTCGACCAGATCCCTTATGAAATATGGACTGGTAGAAAGCCGAGCTTGAACCACATAAGAATATGGGGTTGCCCCGCTTTTGTGAAAAAGCTCAAGACAGAAAAATTGGAATCGAGAGCTGTGAAAGGACGTTTTGTCGGGTATCCTGAGGATTCCATGGGATACCAAATTTACTTCCACGACGATCAGAAATCGTTGTAGCCCTTCAGGCTCACTTTCTCGAAGAAGAGTTCGTTGAGAAGGTGGAGTGGGTCGTGAAGTAACTCTTGGAGAAACGACAGAAACGATTTCACAAACTCCAGTGTTAGAAGACACCATAGAGCAGTCCAAGATGCAATCAGAGTTGCGCAGGTCTGGTAGAGTATCTCGCCAGCCTGAGAGATACGGAATGGTACACGTCGAGCACGGGGATGCTGCGACGGGGGGTAACGTCGGGGACGACCCCGCTACCTATGACCAGGCAATGACGGATATAGACTCCGTAAGATGGCTTGAAGCTATGCAAGTCGAAATG
Organism: Linderniella brevidens; assembly: GCA_004919715.1. Classification (NCBI taxonomy): domain Eukaryota; kingdom Viridiplantae; phylum Streptophyta; class Magnoliopsida; order Lamiales; family Linderniaceae; genus Linderniella; species Linderniella brevidens. Next base: position 14,873,761 of record SWDC01000148.1, read on the forward strand.
GATTCAATGCACGAAATCAGGTCTGGACACTTGTTGATCTCCCCGATGGTTTTAGACCCATTGGGTGTAAGTGGATCTTCAAGAAAAAGATTGGATCAGACGGACTGGTGGATACATACAAAGCTAGGCTTGTAGCGAAAGGTTATAGTAAAAAAGGAGGAATTGACTATGAGGAAACCTTTTCGCCCGTTGCGATGATGAAGTCCATTCGGATATTAGTTGCGATAGCAGCGTATAACGATTATGAGATCTGGCAGATGGATGTGAAAACCGCATTCCTAAATGGATACCTCAAGGAGGAAATATATATGGAACAGCCAAAGGGTTTTACATCACAAAAGGATGCTCATAAAGTATGCAAATTGAATAAGTCAATTTACGGACTTAAACAAGCCTCTAGGAGCTGGAATCTTCGGTTTGATGAAGTAGTTAAGAGCTACAGATTCATAAAGAACGAAGATGAACCATGCGTCTACAGAAAAAGCAGTGGGAGCAAGATATCGTTCCTCGTATTGTACGTCGATGACATCCTTTTGATAGGAAATGATATTGGGATGCTCTCGATGGTGAAAGCATGGCTTTCGACCGAATTCTCCATGAAAGACTTGGGAGAAGCGACCTACATCCTAGGAATTCGTGTCTATAGGGATAGAACGAATAAGATGTTAGGGCTCCCCCAAGCCCTGTAGTTAGAAAAGGTCCTGAAACGATATAACATGGACAATTCTAAGAAAGGGTTCTTACCTATGGGGCATGGGATACATCTCTCCAAAGCTATGTGTCCTCAAAGTGAGGCAGATAGAAAAGAGATGAATGGAATCCCCTATGCATCCGCAGTGGGTAGCTTGATGTACGCGATGCTTTGCACACGACCAGACATAGCATACATTTTTATGCTTCTTTGACACTTTTTGATTCTGAGGACTCGGTCGGTCCTTCCCTTTGCTTGGAGCTAGATGTCCGAAGTCTATTGGCCGAAGACGAGGATTTCTTTTTGTAAAACTTTTTACTCATCATTTTAGAAATGAGAGCTAACTGTTTCTTGAACTCCTTCATATCAGGTTCGGAGTCCGAGTCAGATTCATCTTCATCTTCTGAAGAACTTGGCAGCTTGATACTTTTATCCTTTCGAGATCGACTTTGCTTTCTTTCAGATACAAGTGCTATAGAGTCGACGATCTGCTTGCCCTTTAGTTCTTTTTGGATCTCGCTTATATCTTCTTCATGTTGGGCGAGATTATCAAAGACGGCGTGGATATCCATTTCGTCCAAATCCTTATTTTGTCGGATTTGAATGGATATTTTCTTCCACTCCGGTTGAAGAGAAGAAAGAAATCTGATGTTGACCTCCATGTTGGTCTTGAATATATCTATCTTCCTCATTTCATTGAGAAGAGTTAGATATCTTTGATAGAGTTCATAAACTGATTCCTCTGTCTTGGCTTTGAAAGAGTCATAAGCTGTTAGGATATTTGCTTTCTTTGCTTTGACTCCAACTTCGGTTCGTTGCATCATCTTGTGGAGCTCGTCCCACATGGCTTTTGCACTCGATAGACTATCTATTTGCATATAGATGTCATTCGATATTCTTTGCATTGGGAAAGTTTTGGCTCCCAAGTCTGCTTTGGCTCTTAAACGCTCCCCCTCGGTGTATTCACCAGGAACTTTAACTCTCCTGGTTGCAGGAATAGGAGGATTGTTTGTGGCATCTCCTTCTTGGATGAGCCAGAATTGAGCTGGACCTTCTTGAAGTGACGCGATCAAATTTGTGGCTTGATCTTTCGTTTCCAAGAAGTTCAAGAATCGGCTTCTCCATACCGTGTATTCGCCTCTTCGAAGAATTGGAGGGCGGACATCATTACCAAGTGAGTAAGCATCCATTTTGTTGATTGATAGGATCTTCGTGAAGGTTTGGAATAGTAATGAAAAATGCTTCACAAGTGACAAACTTAGTTAGAAATATTTGATTCTTACTTTAAACAATTCCTTTTTGAATCTATGATCCGGTCGTGAAAGAGAAATTGTTATGTTTTCGAAAATATTTGGTAATTAAAAATTGATACTTCAAGATTTGTTAAAGAAATTTGAATTATTGATCGAAAATACTGAGTATCAAAATTGATAGTTCGGAGACAAATATTTTTCGTAAGTTTTGAAGTTCACAATTTTCGATTTCTTTTAAATGTTGTGGTCAAAATGTTTTTCGAGCAGTAAAGTTTTTCGATTTAAAAATATTAAGCTTTTTAATCGAAAAAGTTTTTCGAACGTTTAAGGATGTAGTTATATGTTTATCGAAAAATATTTTTCGGGAAAAAATGTTGAAAAGATGATCTTATCGAAAAATATTTTGTCGAAAAACTATGTTGATTACAAAAACTCTTATCGAATAACTTGTGATCGAAAAATTACTAGTGATCGAAAAACTTTGTTTTTAGTTTGACTCAAATTGTTGATTGTAAAATTTTTCGATGGAATATTTTTCGATCGAAAATATGTTTTAGCAAATTTTGGCTCGAAAAATTTATTCGCTCGAAAAATATATTTATATATGAACCGAAAAACTAATTATTAAAATAATGTTTTTCGAGTCTTAAATTTGGATAAAACACTTGAAAATAGTGTTTGTCGTCGAAAGATTTCTCGGCTACAAACTTGGTCGAAAAATATTTTTCGATCGAAGAACAACTAAGTTCAATGTAACTGTGAAAATTCCAGATTCAACCGAGATGTTCAATTCAGATGCTGAAATTCTGGATAATCACTCGTTTAACAGTTCTAAATATGAAAAAAAAAAAAAACAGAATCAACCACGTTTAATAGCAAAATATATCGAGATTTAAGAAGATCAGACCGCACTTAAAACTTGATCGCAAACGCAAAAATCGATCTAAATCGAAAATCTGAATTAATATGACGTTCTAAGCGATTGAAATCAGTACGTAAATCAATCCTAACATATAATCTATCACTTAATCAGCAAGATCAACAACAAAATTCGCACAATTAAGCATATTGATCAAAATATAAGTCACGTGAGTTTTTCGATCGAAAAATCTGGAAAATTATTTTGATCTGAAAATTGCGAATTCTATCCAAAATTAATCACGATTCGCTCTGATACCAATTGTTAGGTCCTGATTCATCAATCAACAAGCAACCTAGGCACGAATTCTCGGTATTCGAGTAAGAAATGTTACGGATTACGTTCGGTCGAATAACCACGTTGAAGATCTTGAGAGAGGTTGTTAGCTTTCCGAGTTTCTCGATCGTATTCTCTCTCGTTTAAAAAATGAATTCGATGCTTGTAATTTTCTGAATAATAAAACTTGTTTTAACTTTGATAGTGTACATCATATTTATACCTTTATCAAATGTATAATTACTATTAGGTCCTACACTATCAAAACTTCTAAGTACGCCTCTAATTACAAGGATAATAAAATAATAAAGCACATTTCTAATATTTTCTTCAGTGGTTATATCATAAATTTTCATATGCATAATTGTGTTGAATATGTGCTAAATTGCCGAAATGTTATATGTGCATTTGTTGAGGGGGAGTTTACATACATATTTGCTATTATCTCCTAAACTGATATACTTGCAATCACGACTTCTTAGGTTTCCATTCTAAGTTTTACAAAGGGGGAGTCCAATGATGAATTTCATCGCACATTGGGAGTTAATTGCATTTATTTCAGAAATACAAGGAGCTATATGAAGTTTCTTTTTGGGTGCTCTATGAAATACAGGGATGAAATACAGGGAGTCCAAAATAATTTATCACGGGCCAAAACCCGTCCACTTTACCTGATCGAAAAGTATTAATACACCTTTTTCGATCGAAAAACTCTTTCTCACGCAAACAAAACGATCGAAAAACTTTTCGTATTCTCAAAAGATTCAAACGGCAATTTCGAAACCATCTTAATCTTCTCCAATTTCCAGTCGACACTCGTCTAATTTGAAGGTAGAATCCAATTTTGATTCTTCTTTTTTGTTCCGAAAACACGAATCGAGACATTGTTTCAAAATCATTCGAATATTTTTCTCAACCAGTCGACTTTTTGACTGAAACTTCTTAAAAAATCAAACTTACTATGTTTAGATTCGACCATTTTGATTAAATACATGATATTTGGATACACAAATGATTTCTGGTCATTACGAGTCTAGATTAACTCATTATTTACACAGAATCGTCATTCGCGTTTGTTAGTCCTACGCATCCAACTACGTTTAAGATTAAAGACGATTTACCACGATTAAAGCTCGGAAGTATTGATTCGTCGTGGGATGGGCGTGGGAGACTTTGATAGCTTTGGGAATTCTCTTGTAATATGACTAATCTCTTCACACACTCACTATGTGTGAGGGTTTTTGGTATTTATACCACAAGTTGGTATATAATACCTTGGGCTTTTGTAAGCCCAGTTACATTTAATAGCTCACTAGCCTCTAATTAAATTAAAGCCTAGTTCGCTAAATTAATTACAAGACTAAGATAAAATAATACATTGAACACAATAAAATAATCCTAACAATCTCCCCCTTTGTGTTCAATTTATAATTAAGCGCTTGGTATCTTGGTCTTGTAAATCTTTTCCTGAGTCCTTGAAGAACACGTATCAAAGTGGCATTAGCGAAAGCGTTAGTGCGTGTGTTCTTCTTTAGTGTTTCTCCTCCTTTGTCTCGTCTTGACCTTCTCTTCTCGCACCGCATCTTTCATCAAGTCTTCTCTCGAAGCTTGTCTTGGAGATGTCGGGGCTCGAAGAGGCTTGCCGGTGAGTTCAGTCTCTCCCTTTGATAGTGCACAACTCCCCCTACGTTTGTTCAACCTTGTGTTGGGATTGGGGAGTTCTCTTTATATTCGGAGAGGCGAACTTGTGGCTGTAAATTCGAGTTTTGAAGGTCGTGGTTCGCTTGATTTTCTGATGACGCTTGAGATTTGAGCATTTCCGATCAATCTTGCATTTTTCGTTGTGGTACGGCTCCCATTTTCTTTCTTTACTACTAGGTGAAAATAGGTCGTCGATGGCAAGATGTTTGCATCGTCAGGACGAGGAGAAGCAACTCAGGTTGGGCAATAACCTAACGGAGCCACAAAGGCGATCCGTCTTGAAGGTTAACCGGGGTCACAAAGACTTCCCGTTAACATCAATTCTCTTCTTCTTGGCTCCAGGTTCATCTTCTTCGAAGGAAGTTGTCTGGTTCGGCTTCGAGAAAGCTTGTCTGGCTCCGGAAGAAGGTAAGTGTGGGGCTTGATTTAAGTTGTGCCGAGGCTCCTTTGGAATGTACGTTCAAGTGCAGGAGAGCCCGGCTTCAGAGTGGTACGCTCGGCGGAATTTGTTGGGTGGTCCGACCTCTTGTTTATCCGTGTCCCCTTCTCCCCCTCATGGCGATCGAATTAACGAGATCGGCATGCTTGTTTTGGAAGATAAGGACACAAACGACAGGTCGGCGTGGTAATGAACAGACGGAGCCACTAAGGCAATCCGTCATCACGATTGCCTGTGAGTACAGGGCTTGGTAAACCGGGGCCACATAGGCATCCCGTTTTCATCGTTCTAGAGACTAGCTCGAGACGATGGCCTGATTCCGTTGTTGTTTTGATGTTGCAACGGCAGGACTTCCTTCCGATCATCGAACCATGTCTACGAGTAACATGTCTACGAAAGTTCTAACTTGATCACAAAGACCAGGTGTTATAAGAGTGTATGTGTCCTAGAAAATATTTAAAATATGGGACGTGAGGACACACTAGACTCGATTGTGCACAAGAAAGTGTGGTAGTGGGGCTGAGTACCACTTAATTCAATATCTCCCACTTCCGAGTGAAGCGGTGATAGTAGTCGTGTCTCCCCGTGATTTCTTGAAACACCTGTCTTTTGTGAGACAGACGAGTGGGTGAGGCTCGGTTGTGCATGCGCCGTTGGACCTAATGCGGCGACTTCTACCCGGGAGCTAATAAAATTAGCACCTGTACCTATGGGGGTGTGATCCGAGATATTTGTGAGGTAAGGGAATGTTGTAGTGTTGGTCTTTTCAAAATGGATCAGAAGCATCATCGGAGGCAAGCTTTGCAAGATATTGACTAGTTCTCGGTGATGTTCCGGGGTTAGATTCAGTTGGATTTGCCTGAATCATGAGAACAAATTATCCTTGCGTCCGGTAGGAAGTAGTGAGTGCTGCTTTATTTGTATCAGCAATGCCGGAGCAGGTTGCTTGAAGTGAGCACCGAGTTTGCACTAAAGGCCACCATTGGAAGCTTGAGATTCTTCGTTTAGAAAAGACTTGATATTTGGATGCTCGAAATTCTTCGTTCCAATCCGTCGAATGGTGTCCGAGGGATAATATTTTTTTTTTTTTTTTTTTTTTTTTTTTTTTGAATCATGCTCCCTAAATAATATTGCTCCCCCTCAAAAGATGCGTAGTCGGATTGAAACAATTTCTCTTCAATCTCTTTCCCTAAATTTACATATCCATGCTCTCTCCCCCCAAAAAAAATGTAATTATTTCTCCCTTTTAAACAATTGTAGAGGTTGCTTCTCTTTTATAAGTAAAAGAGTAGCTCCCCCTCAAATAAGGCTCATTTAAAAATGGTTTTTATCATTTTCGTGCGTAATATGCAACTCGGATCTCAAAATCTCGTAATGTTTTGAAAATGCATATTTAAAATGTACCATTTTAAAAGAAGGTATTTTTCAACGGGATACCAACCATGCTGGGGTTATCTGCAAAACCTTATCGGGACTTTGGTACCCATATTTGTATGGGTCCTCCCTTATTAGCAGAAAATAATTTATGCTTAGCATGTGTCAAATTCGGTCCTAAATCGTCCAACAATAAATTATTGGATAACCACTTAGGGGTAATTTGACACGGAAAAGACGTTTCAGTGCCAGTGAATGTGTCTCTAGGTATTCTAGAGTGAAAGATCTTCTCTTTGGCTAGTCTCATAAGGTGCTTTTCCGAATGGACTTTGACAGGATATTTCAAGTAGGAATACGAAGCTACAACATTGCAGGCATGTATAGCGGGTGAATACCTACGAGAAGACTTCACACAATTCACTCCATAATGATGGTCTTTAGTGGGATTTTGCTTACGAGAATGATAAACATTTTTGTTCGTGTAAGGAAATCCACTTTTCTCATTCTTTAAAGAATGGGAAATTTTGGAAGCTCGAGAAGTTAGCTTGCTTGAGCATGAAACTTCTCTTTGAGGAGCATCCTTTTTAATAGGAATAGGAGAGGAAAAATCAATAACAGTTTCTACTCTAGTTTTCATAGAAGGTGTTGATTTTCCTTTCCTCTTCCTATTTTTCTCCTGTTCCTTGGAAGAATTAAGCTTAGGCTTTTTACTTATCTTTTCTGCTCGGGTCACCGTAGACTTTGAAGTCGTCACGGGTAACTTAGAATGTGTATTTGAAGCTTTCTCAGATTTGAGAACAGAGATGCTTTTAATTTTTGTTGTCTTGACCTGTTTCGAGGATGATGTATCTTTTGAAAAATCATGGAAAACAGGTAAGGACGGGGAATTTTTAAGATTTGAAATCTCCTCTAAGAGTTTTTGCTTTTCTGCTTGAAACACTACTCTTTCCGATTCCAAAGTTGCGTTCAATTCGGAAATTTTACTAGCAATCATAGGAATTTCCAACCACGAGATAGATTTATATAACTTGTTTTCCCCGTCAAGCGCTGAAAAGGAATCTTGGTCGACTAGCTTCGCAATAATTGTCTTTAAAGGGATAGTTCTAGTGTACCATTTATTGCAGATTGCTAGGATAACCTCATATTGTTCTGTGACGACATTCCACTCAGTTGCTTTGAGTTCAAAACGACATCGATTAAATTCCTCAATTTCTTTAGCTTGAGCATCCATAATTAAGTATTAATTTTAAAATTAATTATTTTCTGAAAGAAATGGCTCTTGAAACTTTTGTTCCAAAAAGTTTGGTTTTGTCAAAAGATAGCGTGAAATTTCGAAAAAAAATTAGATTTCGAAAATTTGAGAGTTACCAAAACTTTTTCTAAAATTTGCCAAAAATGTCCTAAATAGATTGTTGGATACGTGATCGTTGACACGTAAAGTGGATTTGCCTTTGGAAAATTAACAAAAGCGTTTTCTATACCTAAAATTTTGGGCCCGAAAAAATTTTGGTGAGGTTGTCCGAAAGGTCAACCTCACCAAACCATCATTCGAGCTCCCTGAACAAGTTGAATATGGTGAAGGCCACGTGTTCGAAAGTGAAGATCCAGCGGTGGTCTACATCAACTACAAGGGAGAAAAGCGAATATTGAAGACATCGGAGATACCAAAATTCTCCGACGGAACGCTCCTCATCATACGAGAGAAGTTGAGGAGCATACTGGATAAGATGGAAGGTGAAGGACCGGACACAAAAGCCAAGATACTGAATATGCTGAACAACATACAAGAAAGGCTTTCGTTCCGGAGGGAAATAAGGACATACGAGCACAAGCTTGGACTACGGAAATCCGTGTACGCCCAGCAACGACCCAAAGGCTCAAAGAAACAGACAAAGACGAAGAAAGGACACTAAGGGGGAGAATGTTAGGAATTATTTGTAGTGTCCTTAGTTAGTATTTGAGTTTTGGGTCAATATTAGTTAATTTATTGTATTTGGGGTCAAATTGTAAATATTTTATTGTTTGAGTCCCAAGCCTTAATACCAACTCATGTGGTATATAAGGCATCCCATTAACCCTAATTAGGGTTGGTCAAAGTATTTTTCTTAAAAAAAAAAAAAAAAAAAAAAAAAAAAAAAAAAAAATTTTTAAAATTTTTTTTTTTTTTTTTTTTTTTTTTTTTTTTTTTTTTTTTTTAAGGGTGGCCGAAAATTTTAGGTGGTCGAAAATGTTAAGGGTAATTTCAAAGGGTGGGTTATAGTGAAACTCGGATGGAAATATTTCGCTTAGTCTAAATTCGGGTAGAAATTCGATTTCAGTTTCGCCAAATTTCACAAATTCGGGGGACTCAAATTAAATTGGTCACGAAATTATGAAATTCGGGTATTAGTAGAAATTCGTCGAATTTGATTTGAACAGTAGTAATTCGCCGAGTTTTCCACAATTGGGCAAATTTTGTAATTTTGCCCGAAAATTTGCCAAATTCGGGTAGTAGAAGTTCGCCGAAATTGTAAAATTTGATTCAAAATCAGGAATTCAAAATTCGGGTAACTTAATTGAAATTCGGCGAGAATTTTGAAATTGGATTAACCAATTTCGGCGATAGAAATTCAATATCCAAATTCGGCCAGCTATCTAATGAAAATTGTCTCAAATTCTGGCGAATTTCGATCGAAATTCGGCGAGATGAATCAATTTTCGGGCTGATGAACAAACTTCGGGCAGATGAACACTGTTCTAGAATCAAATTTCATGCGCGATTTCTCCCCAAAACTCACTCAAATCAACTGAAAATTGATGGGTAATCACTCAAAAACACTCGAAAAAAAACTAAATGTTGATCTTAATCAAGCAAAATCAGCAACATAGACTGAAAAATCTCAAGACCAAGACCTAAATATTTTCGAGTTTATCACATGAAAAACACCAAAAATATCAGAAAATTTGATCAAATCCAAACGTGTTTGGCTCTGATACCACTTGTTAGTCCTACGCATCCAACTACGTTTAAGATTAAAGACGATTTACCACGATTAAAGCTCGGAAGTATTGATTCGTCGTGGGATGGGCGTGGGAGACTTTGATAGCTTTGGGAATTCTCTTGTAATATGACTAATCTCTTCACACACTCACTATGTGTGAGGGTTTTTGGTATTTATACCACAAGTTGGTATATAATACCTTGGGCTTTTGTAAGCCCAGTTACATTTAATAGCTCACTAGCCTCTAATTAAATTAAAGCCTAGTTCGCTAAATTAATTACAAGACTAAGATAAAATAATACATTGAACACAATAAAATAATCCTAACAATCTCCCCCTTTGTGTTCAATTTATAATTAAGCGCTTGGTATCTTGGTCTTGTAAATCTTTTCCTGAGTCCTTGAAGAACACGTATCAAAGTGGCATTAGCGAAAGCGTTAGTGCGTGTGTTCTTCTTTAGTGTTTCTCCTCCTTTGTCTCGTCTTGACCTTCTCTTCTCGGCACCGCATCTTTCATCAAGTCTTCTCTCGAAGCTTGTCTTGGAGATGTCGGGGCTCGAAGAGGCTTGCCGGTGAGTTCAGTCTCTCCCTTTGATAGTGCACAACTCCCCCTACGTTTGTTCAACCTTGTGTTGGGATTGGGGAGTTCTCTTTATATTCGGAGAGGCGAACTTGTGGCTGTAAATTCGAGTTTTGAAGGTCGTGGTTCGCTTGATTTTCTGATGACGCTTGAGATTTGAGCATTTCCGATCAATCTTGCATTTTTCGTTGTGGTACGGCTCCCATTTTCTTTCTTTACTACTAGGTGAAAATAGGTCGTCGATGGCAAGATGTTTGCATCGTCAGGACGAGGAGAAGCAACTCAGGTTGGGCAATAACCTAACGGAGCCACAAAGGCGATCCGTCTTGAAGGTTAACCGGGGTCACAAAGACTTCCCGTTAACATCAATTCTCTTCTTCTTGGCTCCAGGTTCATCTTCTTCGAAGGAAGTTGTCTGGTTCGGCTTCGAGAAAGCTTGTCTGGCTCCGGAAGAAGGTAAGTGTGGGGCTTGATTTAAGTTGTGCCGAGGCTCCTTTGGAATGTACGTTCAAGTGCAGGAGAGCCCGGCTTCAGAGTGGTACGCTCGGCGGAATTTGTTGGGTGGTCCGACCTCTTGTTTATCCGTGTCCCCTTCTCCCCCTCATGGCGATCGAATTAACGAGATCGGCATGCTTGTTTTGGAAGATAAGGACACAAACGACAGGTCGGCGTGGTAATGAACAGACGGAGCCACTAAGGCAATCCGTCATCACGATTGCCTGTGAGTACAGGGCTTGGTAAACCGGGGCCACATAGGCATCCCGTTTTCATCGTTCTAGAGACTAGCTCGAGACGATGGCCTGATTCCGTTGTTGTTTTGATGTTGCAACGGCAGGACTTCCTTCCGATCATCGAACCATGTCTACGAGTAACATGTCTACGAAAGTTCTAACTTGATCACAAAGACCAGGTGTTATAAGAGTGTATGTGTCCTAGAAAATATTTAAAATATGGGACGTGAGGACACACTAGACTCGATTGTGCACAAGAAAGTGTGGTAGTGGGGCTGAGTACCACTTAATTCAATATCTCCCACTTCCGAGTGAAGCGGTGATAGTAGTCGTGTCTCCCCGTGATTTCTTGAAACACCTGTCTTTTGTGAGACAGACGAGTGGGTGAGGCTCGGTTGTGCATGCGCCGTTGGACCTAATGCGGCGACTTCTACCCGGGAGCTAATAAAATTAGCACCTGTACCTATGGGGGTGTGATCCGAGATATTTGTGAGGTAAGGGAATGTTGTAGTGTTGGTCTTTTCAAAATGGATCAGAAGCATCATCGGAGGCAAGCTTTGCAAGATATTGACTAGTTCTCGGTGATGTTCCGGGGTTAGATTCAGTTGGATTTGCCTGAATCATGAGAACAAATTATCCTTGCGTCCGGTAGGAAGTAGTGAGTGCTGCTTTATTTGTATCAGCAATGCCGGAGCAGGTTGCTTGAAGTGAGCACCGAGTTTGCACTAAAGGCCACCATTGGAAGCTTGAGATTCTTCGTTTAGAAAAGACTTGATATTTGGATGCTCGAAATTCTTCGTTCCAATCCGTCGAATGGTGTCCGAGGGATAATAATTTTTTTTTTTTTTTTTTTTTTTTTTTGAATCATGCTCCCTAAATAATATTGCTCCCCCTCAAAAGATGCGTAGTCGGATTGAAACAATTTCTCTTCAATCTCTTTCCCTAAATTTACATATCCATGCTCTCTCCCCCCAAAAAAAATGTAATTATTTCTCCCTTTTAAACAATTGTAGAGGTTGCTTCTCTTTTATAAGTAAAAGAGTAGCTCCCCCTCAAATAAGGCTCATTTAAAAATGGTTTTTATCATTTTCGTGCGTAATATGCAACTCGGATCTCAAAATCTCGTAATGTTTTGAAAATGCATATTTAAAATGTACCATTTTAAAAGAAGGTATTTTTCAACGGGATACCAACCATGCTGGGGTTATCTGCAAAACCTTATCGGGACTTTGGTACCCATATTTGTATGGGTCCTCCCTTATTAGCAGAAAATAATTTATGCTTAGCATGTGTCAAATTCGGTCCTAAATCGTCCAACAATAAATTATTGGATAACCACTTAGGGGTAATTTGACACGGAAAAGACGTTTCAGTGCCAGTGAATGTGTCTCTAGGTATTCTAGAGTGAAAGATCTTCTCTTTGGCTAGTCTCATAAGGTGCTTTTCCGAATGGACTTTGACAGGATATTTCAAGTAGGAATACGAAGCTACAACATTGCAGGCATGTATAGCGGGTGAATACCTACGAGAAGACTTCACACAATTCACTCCATAATGATGGTCTTTAGTGGGATTTTGCTTACGAGAATGATAAACATTTTTGTTCGTGTAAGGAAATCCACTTTTCTCATTCTTTAAAGAATGGGAAATTTTGGAAGCTCGAGAAGTTAGCTTGCTTGAGCATGAAACTTCTCTTTGAGGAGCATCCTTTTTAATAGGAATAGGAGAGGAAAAATCAATAACAGTTTCTACTCTAGTTTTCATAAAGGTGTTGATTTTCCTTTCCTCTTCCTATTTTTCTCCTGTTCCTTGGAAGAATTAAGCTTAGGCTTTTTACTTATCTTTTCTGCTCGGGTCACCGTAGACTTTGAAGTCGTCACGGGTAACTTAGAATGTGTATTTGAAGCTTTCTCAGATTTGAGAATAGAGATGCTTTTAATTTTTGTTGTCTTGACCTGTTTCGAGGATGATGTATCTTTTGAAAAATCATGGAAAACAGGTAAGGACGGGGAATTTTTAAGATTTGAAATCTCCTCTAAGAGTTTTTGCTTTTCTGCTTGAAACACTACTCTTTCCGATTCCAAAGTTGCGTTCAATTCGGAAATTTTACTAGCAATCATAGGAATTTCCAACCACGAGATAGATTTATATAACTTGTTTTCCCCGTCAAGCGCTGAAAAGGAATCTTGGTCGACTAGCTTCGCAATAATTGTCTTTAAAGGGATAGTTCTAGTGTACCATTTATTGCAGATTGCTAGGATAACCTCATATTGTTCTGTGACGACATTCCACTCAGTTGCTTTGAGTTCAAAACGACATCGATTAAATTCCTCAATTTCTTTAGCTTGAGCATCCATAATTAAGTATTAATTTTAAAATTAATTATTTCTGAAAGAAATGGCTCTTGAAACTTTTGTTCCAAAAAGTTTGGTTTTGTCAAAAGATAGCGTGAAATTTCGAAAAAAAATTAGATTTCGAAAATTTGAGAGTTACCAAAACTTTTTCTAAAATTTGCCAAAAATGTCCTAAATAGATTGTTGGATACGTGATCGTTGACACGTAAAGTGGATTTGCCTTTGGAAAATTAACAAAAGCGTTTTCTATACCTAAAATTTTGGGCCCGAAAAAATTTTGGTGAGGTTGTCCGAAAGGTCAACCTCACCAAACCATCATTCGAGCTCCCTGAACAAGTTGAATATGGTGAAGGCCACGTGTTCGAAAGTGAAGATCCAGCGGTGGTCTACATCAACTACAAGGGAGAAAAGCGAATATTGAAGACATCGGAGATACCAAAATTCTCCGACGGAACGCTCCTCATCATACGAGAGAAGTTGAGGAGCATACTGGATAAGATGGAAGGTGAAGGACCGGACACAAAAGCCAAGATACTGAATATGCTGAACAACATACAAGAAAGGCTTTCGTTCCGGAGGGAAATAAGGACATACGAGCACAAGCTTGGACTACGGAAATCCGTGTACGCCCAGCAACGACCCAAAGGCTCAAAGAAACAGACAAAGACGAAGAAAGGACACTAAGGGGGAGAATGTTAGGAATTATTTGTAGTGTCCTTAGTTAGTATTTGAGTTTTGGGTCAATATTAGTTAATTTATTGTATTTGGGGTCAAATTGTAAATATTTTATTGTTTGAGTCCCAAGCCTTAATACCAACTCATGTGGTATATAAGGCATCCCATTAACCCTAATTAGGGTTGGTCAAAGTATTTTTCTTAAAAAAAAAAAAAAAAAAAAAAAAAAAAAAAAAAAATTTTGAAACTCTTTTTTTTTTTTTTTTTTTTTTTTTTTTTTTTTTTTTTTTTAAGGGTGGCCGAAAATTTTAGGTGGTCGAAAATGTTAAGGGTAATTTCAAAGGGTGGGTTATAGTGAAACTCGGATGGAAATATTTCGCTTAGTCTAAATTCGGGTAGAAATTCGATTTCAGTTTCGCCAAATTTCACAAATTCGGGGGACTCAAATTAAATTGGTCACGAAATTATGAAATTCGGGTATTAGTAGAAATTCGTCGAATTTGATTTGAACAGTAGTAATTCGCCGAGTTTTCCACAATTGGGCAAATTTTGTAATTTTGCCCGAAAATTTGCCAAATTCGGGTAGTAGAAGTTCGCCGAAATTGTAAAATTTGATTCAAAATCAGGAATTCAAAATTCGGGTAACTTAATTGAAATTCGGCGAGAATTTTGAAATTGGATTTAACCAATTTCGGCGATAGAAATTCAATATCCAAATTCGGCCAGCTATCTAATGAAAATTGTCTCAAATTCTGGCGAATTTCGATCGAAATTCGGCGAGATGAATCAATTTTCGGGCTGATGAACAAACTTCGGGCAGATGAACACTGTTCTAGAATCAAATTTCATGCGCGATTTCTCCCCAAAACTCACTCAAATCAACTGAAAATTGATGGGTAATCACTCAAAAACACTCGAAAAAAAACTAAATGTTGATCTTAATCAAGCAAAATCAGCAACATAGACTGAAAAATCTCAAGACCAAGACCTAAATATTTTCGAGTTTATCACATGAAAAACACCAAAAATATCAGAAAATTTGATCAAATCCAAACGTGTTTGGCTCTGATACCACTTGTTAGTCCTACGCATCCAACTACGTTTAAGATTAAAGACGATTTACCACGATTAAAGCTCGGAAGTATTGATTCGTCGTGGGATGGGCGTGGGAGACTTTGATAGCTTTGGGAATTCTCTTGTAATATGACTAATCTCTTCACACACTCACTATGTGTGAGGGTTTTTGGTATTTATACCACAAGTTGGTATATAATACCTTGGGCTTTTGTAAGCCCAGTTACATTTAATAGCTCACTAGCCTCTAATTAAATTAAAGCCTAGTTCGCTAAATTAATTACAAGACTAAGATAAAATAATACATTGAACACAATAAAATAATCCTAACAATCTCCCCCTTTGTGTTCAATTTATAATTAAGCGCTTGGTATCTTGGTCTTGTAAATCTTTTCCTGAGTCCTTGAAGAACACGTATCAAAGTGGCATTAGCGAAAGCGTTAGTGCGTGTGTTCTTCTTTAGTGTTTCTCCTCCTTTGTCTCGTCTTGACCTTCTCTTCTCAGCACCGCATCTTTCATCAAGTCTTCTCTCGAAGCTTGTCTTGGAGATGTCGGGGCTCGAAGAGGCTTGCCGGTGAGTTCAGTCTCTCCCTTTGATAGTGCACAACTCCCCCTACGTTTGTTCAACCTTGTGTTGGGATTGGGGAGTTCTCTTTATATTCGGAGAGGCGAACTTGTGGCTGTAAATTCGAGTTTTGAAGGTCGTGGTTCGCTTGATTTTCTGATGACGCTTGAGATTTGAGCATTTCCGATCAATCTTGCATTTTTCGTTGTGGTACGGCTCCCATTTTCTTTCTTTACTACTAGGTGAAAATAGGTCGTCGATGGCAAGATGTTTGCATCGTCAGGACGAGGAGAAGCAACTCAGGTTGGGCAATAACCTAACGGAGCCACAAAGGCGATCCGTCTTGAAGGTTAACCGGGGTCACAAAGACTTCCCGTTAACATCAATTCTCTTCTTCTTGGCTCCAGGTTCATCTTCTTCGAAGGAAGTTGTCTGGTTCGGCTTCGAGAAAGCTTGTCTGGCTCCGGAAGAAGGTAAGTGTGGGGCTTGATTTAAGTTGTGCCGAGGCTCCTTTGGAATGTACGTTCAAGTGCAGGAGAGCCCGGCTTCAGAGTGGTACGCTCGGCGGAATTTGTTGGGTGGTCCGACCTCTTGTTTATCCGTGTCCCCTTCTCCCCCTCATGGCGATCGAATTAACGAGATCGGCATGCTTGTTTTGGAAGATAAGGACACAAACGACAGGTCGGCGTGGTAATGAACAGACGGAGCCACTAAGGCAATCCGTCATCACGATTGCCTGTGAGTACAGGGCTTGGTAAACCGGGGCCACATAGGCATCCCGTTTTCATCGTTCTAGAGACTAGCTCGAGACGATGGCCTGATTCCGTTGTTGTTTTGATGTTGCAACGGCAGGACTTCCTTCCGATCATCGAACCATGTCTACGAGTAACATGTCTACGAAAGTTCTAACTTGATCACAAAGACCAGGTGTTATAAGAGTGTATGTGTCCTAGAAAATATTTAAAATATGGGACGTGAGGACACACTAGACTCGATTGTGCACAAGAAAGTGTGGTAGTGGGGCTGAGTACCACTTAATTCAATATCTCCCACTTCCGAGTGAAGCGGTGATAGTAGTCGTGTCTCCCCGTGATTTCTTGAAACACCTGTCTTTTGTGAGACAGACGAGTGGGTGAGGCTCGGTTGTGCATGCGCCGTTGGACCTAATGCGGCGACTTCTACCCGGGAGCTAATAAAATTAGCACCTGTACCTATGGGGGTGTGATCCGAGATATTTGTAGGTAAGGGAATGTTGTAGTGTTGGTCTTTTCAAAATGGATCAGAAGCATCATCGGAGGCAAGCTTTGCAAGATATTGACTAGTTCTCGGTGATGTTCCGGGGTTAGATTCAGTTGGATTTGCCTGAATCATGAGAACAAATTATCCTTGCGTCCGGTAGGAAGTAGTGAGTGCTGCTTTATTTGTATCAGCAATGCCGGAGCAGGTTGCTTGAAGTGAGCACCGAGTTTGCACTAAAGGCCACCATTGGAAGCTTGAGATTCTTCGTTTAGAAAAGACTTGATATTTGGATGCTCGAAATTCTTCGTTCCAATCCGTCGAATGGTGTCCGAGGGATAATAATTTTTTTTTTTTTTTTTTTTTTTTTTTTTGAATCATGCTCCCTAAATAATATTGCTCCCCCTCAAAAGATGCGTAGTCGGATTGAAACAATTTCTCTTCAATCTCTTTCCCTAAATTTACATATCCATGCTCTCTCCCCCCAAAAAAAATGTAATTATTTCTCCCTTTTAAACAATTGTAGAGGTTGCTTCTCTTTTATAAGTAAAAGAGTAGCTCCCCCTCAAATAAGGCTCATTTAAAAATGGTTTTTATCATTTTCGTGCGTAATATGCAACTCGGATCTCAAAATCTCGTAATGTTTTGAAAATGCATATTTAAAATGTACCATTTTAAAAGAAGGTATTTTTCAACGGGATACCAACCATGCTGGGGTTATCTGCAAAACCTTATCGGGACTTTGGTACCCATATTTGTATGGGTCCTCCCTTATTAGCAGAAAATAATTTATGCTTAGCATGTGTCAAATTCGGTCCTAAATCGTCCAACAATAAATTATTGGATAACCACTTAGGGGTAATTTGACACGGAAAAGACGTTTCAGTGCCAGTGAATGTGTCTCTAGGTATTCTAGAGTGAAAGATCTTCTCTTTGGCTAGTCTCATAAGGTGCTTTTCCGAATGGACTTTGACAGGATATTTCAAGTAGGAATACGAAGCTACAACATTGCAGGCATGTATAGCGGGTGAATACCTACGAGAAGACTTCACACAATTCACTCCATAATGATGGTCTTTAGTGGGATTTTGCTTACGAGAATGATAAACATTTTTGTTCGTGTAAGGAAATCCACTTTTCTCATTCTTTAAAGAATGGGAAATTTTGGAAGCTCGAGAAGTTAGCTTGCTTGAGCATGAAACTTCTCTTTGAGGAGCATCCTTTTTAATAGGAATAGGAGAGGAAAAATCAATAACAGTTTCTACTCTAGTTTTCATAAAGGTGTTGATTTTCCTTTCCTCTTCCTATTTTTCTCCTGTTCCTTGGAAGAATTAAGCTTAGGCTTTTTACTTATCTTTTCTGCTCGGGTCACCGTAGACTTTGAAGTCGTCACGGGTAACTTAGAATGTGTATTTGAAGCTTTCTCAGATTTGAGAACAGAGATGCTTTTAATTTTTGTTGTCTTGACCTGTTTCGAGGATGATGTATCTTTTGAAAAATCATGGAAAACAGGTAAGGACGGGGAATTTTTAAGATTTGAAATCTCCTCTAAGAGTTTTTGCTTTTCTGCTTGAAACACTACTCTTTCCGATTCCAAAGTTGCGTTCAATTCGGAAATTTTACTAGCAATCATAGGAATTTCCAACCACGAGATAGATTTATATAACTTGTTTTCCCCGTCAAGCGCTGAAAAGGAATCTTGGTCGACTAGCTTCGCAATAATTGTCTTTAAAGGGATAGTTCTAGTGTACCATTTATTGCAGATTGCTAGGATAACCTCATATTGTTCTGTGACGACATTCCACTCAGTTGCTTTGAGTTCAAAACGACATCGATTAAATTCCTCAATTTCTTTAGCTTGAGCATCCATAATTAAGTATTAATTTTAAAATTAATTATTTTCTGAAAGAAATGGCTCTTGAAACTTTTGTTCCAAAAAGTTTGGTTTTGTCAAAAGATAGCGTGAAATTTCGAAAAAAAATTAGATTTCGAAAATTTGAGAGTTACCAAAACTTTTTCTAAAATTTGCCAAAAATGTCCTAAATAGATTGTTGGATACGTGATCGTTGACACGTAAAGTGGATTTGCCTTTGGAAAATTAACAAAAGCGTTTTCTATACCTAAAATTTTGGGCCCGAAAAAATTTTGGTGAGGTTGTCCGAAAGGTCAACCTCACCAAACCATCATTCGAGCTCCCTGAACAAGTTGAATATGGTGAAGGCCACGTGTTCGAAAGTGAAGATCCAGCGGTGGTCTACATCAACTACAAGGGAGAAAAGCGAATATTGAAGACATCGGAGATACCAAAATTCTCCGACGGAACGCTCCTCATCATACGAGAGAAGTTGAGGAGCATACTGGATAAGATGGAAGGTGAAGGACCGGACACAAAAGCCAAGATACTGAATATGCTGAACAACATACAAGAAAGGCTTTCGTTCCGGAGGGAAATAAGGACATACGAGCACAAGCTTGGACTACGGAAATCCGTGTACGCCCAGCAACGACCCAAAGGCTCAAAGAAACAGACAAAGACGAAGAAAGGACACTAAGGGGGAGAATGTTAGGAATTATTTGTAGTGTCCTTAGTTAGTATTTGAGTTTTGGGTCAATATTAGTTAATTTATTGTATTTGGGGTCAAATTGTAAATATTTTATTGTTTGAGTCCCAAGCCTTAATACCAACTCATGTGGTATATAAGGCATCCCATTAACCCTAATTAGGGTTGGTCAAAGTATTTTTCTTAAAAAAAAAAAAAAAAAAAAAAAAAAAAAAAAAAAAAATTTCGAAAGTCCTTTTTTTTTTTTTTTTTTTTTTTTTTTTTTTTTTTTTTTTAAGGGTGGCCGAAAATTTTAGGTGGTCGAAAATGTTAAGGGTAATTTCAAAGGGTGGGTTATAGTGAAACTCGGATGGAAATATTTCGCTTAGTCTAAATTCGGGTAGAAATTCGATTTCAGTTTCGCCAAATTTCACAAATTCGGGGGACTCAAATTAAATTGGTCACGAAATTATGAAATTCGGGTATTAGTAGAAATTCGTCGAATTTGATTTGAACAGTAGTAATTCGCCGAGTTTTCCACAATTGGGCAAATTTTGTAATTTTGCCCGAAAATTTGCCAAATTCGGGTAGTAGAAGTTCGCCGAAATTGTAAAATTTGATTCAAAATCAGGAATTCAAAATTCGGGTAACTTAATTGAAATTCGGCGAGAATTTTGAAATTGGATTTAACCAATTTCGGCGATAGAAATTCAATATCCAAATTCGGCCAGCTATCTAATGAAAATTGTCTCAAATTCTGGCGAATTTCGATCGAAATTCGGCGAGATGAATCAATTTTCGGGCTGATGAACAAACTTCGGGCAGATGAACACTGTTCTAGAATCAAATTTCATGCGCGATTTCTCCCCAAAACTCACTCAAATCAACTGAAAATTGATGGGTAATCACTCAAAAACACTCGAAAAAAACTAAATGTTGATCTTAATCAAGCAAAATCAGCAACATAGACTGAAAAATCTCAAGACCAAGACCTAAATATTTTCGAGTTTATCACATGAAAAACACCAAAAATATCAGAAAATTTGATCAAATCCAAACGTGTTTGGCTCTGATACCACTTGTTAGTCCTACGCATCCAACTACGTTTAAGATTAAAGACGATTTACCACGATTAAAGCTCGGAAGTATTGATTCGTCGTGGGATGGGCGTGGGAGACTTTGATAGCTTTGGGAATTCTCTTGTAATATGACTAATCTCTTCACACACTCACTATGTGTGAGGGTTTTTGGTATTTATACCACAAGTTGGTATATAATACCTTGGGCTTTTGTAAGCCCAGATACATTTAATAGCTCACTAGCCTCTAATTAAATTAAAGCCTAGTTCGCTAAATTAATTACAAGACTAAGATAAAATAATACATTGAACACAATAAAATAATCCTAACAGCGTTCTTAAGAATTGACTGTTTGATTTCAAAATTTTTTAGGTCGAAAATAGTCTTATCACAAACAGTACCATCGAAGAACTTTAGTTTTTGTTTAGTTTTATTCGATCGCAAAACTCAGCAGCGAAAACTTTAGCTTTTCGATAAAATTTTATTCGATCGCAAAAATAAGCGGCGAAAACTTTATGTTTTTCGATAAAATTTTATTCGATCGCAAAACTACGCGGCGAAAAACTTAAGTTTTTCAACAACATTTTATTCGATCGCAAAAATACTCACCGAAAAACTTTAGTTTTCGATACATGTTTATTCGATCGCAAAACTCAGCGGCGAAAACCTTGAGTTTTCGTTAAGTTTTTATTCGATCGCAAAAGTTAGCGTTCGAATAAATATTCGCTCGAATAAAACCACGCCGCAAACATTATACACTTTAAACAATTAGAAAATTTTCCAAATTTTTTCTAAGTCATTCGTTATACACAAAAACACTGTTTGCGCCTCGACAAAATTTAAACTTTTCAACACTCACAATTGCTTAATATAATTTACATATGATTGGTCCAATCTAATGAATCTTATTCAATTTATTTTACAGAAATGACTCATCAAGAATATTCATTCATCTACCCTTCTGAAGGTTGGCTGACCGTACACGACAACAACTACCAACTGGATCTAGCCACCTTTCGGTGTCCCGATGAAGTCATAATATCCATTCCCAATGGACATCCATTACGGCCAACACTCACCATGACTGCATCAGTCCAGATGGTCTATCTCCAGTAGTTCTGGGGATGCATGAACAGTCACATCGTAGGTGATGACGTGACTTACACAACAAAGATAAACCAGAAGCACGTCTTCATCGACAAGAATCTTATGGCCATGGTCCTCGATCTACCGCATCATGAAGTGTACGACCCTCTACTGACAGATACGGAGATCGTAGAAGATATGCTTCGGATGGGATACAAGCCATCGCTAACCAAACTGGTAAACTTTCAGAACAACGGGATCCCTCACCCATGGAGGACATTATTTGGAATCATCAACAAATGTCTCTCCCCAAAGCACTCCGGATTTGACAAGGCGAATTCTCAGAATCTTCCATGGAGTCGTCTTCTCAAAGAACTACGATGTAGCCCAGCTAATCTGGAATGATCTAGCGGACCAAATACGTCAGCGGGAAACAAAATCAATGGCAATGTTCTTGCCATAGTGCGATGGTTCCCAGTGCTGATCTCTCACCTAATTGGAAGTACATCCAGAGATCCCTCGTCTACCACTCGTCGGAGGATACATACCATCGAGGCTGCAATTTTTCCACAATCCGAAGGCATCAGATCTGGCGCTCCAACCGATGTTTGGAGCTTCTACGCCTAGCAAATCCCACCGACTTGGCCTACAAAGATTATTGCCAAAACAACTCAATCACGGAGGTCATGCTGCGGTCAGTCGATCCGGCTCCGATGCCTACCCGACGCGAATCCTCGGTGGAGACACACAAGCCCGAAGCTGCGGCTCAGGAAACTGAAACACCAGTCGTTGAGCCCGAAGGTGTCACTCGTGAACCCACACCTCCAACGGCCGAATCTCCTGAAGTCACCGAATCAGATGAGGAGTGCAGATTACAACGAAGGGGCTCATGCAGAAAACAAATCTCTGCCCCATCTGCATCTATCTCTACCACAACGGCTTCGGTGTTATCTCCTCCACCACCATCGGTCATGCACATAGGTTCCCATTGAACCTGTCCCAACATCCATATAGATGATACCTTCGGTCTCATCTCAAGGATTGGATGGAAGTCATGTTGGTCCCCCGATATCTTCGGAGACAACAACGGGCCAATCCACCGAAGGTGACTTCTGGATTGTCAAAGGGTATCCTTGGACGTCCCGGAATCACAAGTCCTTTTATAGGTAGCACGTCAGCTATATTCTCTGATGTTGTGACAGTGGAGCGCCTTCCTGGTCCCACTCATCGTGACGGAGCAGAGGCTACAAGAAGCTCTTTCCATAACCATCAAATCTTTCGAAGACCGGCTGATGAAAAGAGTTCCACATGCCATAGAGACTTCCCGACGGGATATCGGGAAAGCACCAGTCTCCGAGGCAGCTCCCCCGAAACCCACTCCCAACCCATCTCCTCACCACCACTAACCACTACCATACACACTCCCTCAACCTACATTAACCACCCCAACCCAATCTCCTTCCCTCATCAACCCATACACCATATTGATAACCCAACTTCACGTCATTCTTATATCTCGACTACTAGCCCTTGAGACAAGGACCCCTGCCGAGGAGAGTCTCTACCGCCGGCTAGTAGATAACCCCGAGTCGTCTGCTCAAATGCGTTGTCGTGAAGAAAGCTCCCACACGAAGCGAAGACATGATGATCCAGATGATCCTCGACATGTGGGGGAGAAAAGGCAAAAGACCACCAGAAGCGACTGTGGTCAGAGTCGAGAGAAGATATCCTCGACACGTGAAGCTGGAGAATCATCTTCTAACCCACCAACCACACAACCCACTAACACCCGCCAACAAACAACCACTACATCCCACAGACAATACCTCCATCTCCCAAAAGTCCAAACTCAATTCCGACATCCGTCCTCCAAAATCAACCTGAAGCAGTCATCTACGATCCACATGCAATCGTATATGACTATATTCTGAAGGAGAAGTGACTGACACATTGGGAACCAGAGGAAGTTGCTCAAGCTAGACTCTCAAACGTCAGATATTTCCTACAACAAGCTTCAATGGATTTGGTACTGCTTGAAGATGAAGAATTTCAAGAAGGCAAGAACTACAACTCCGAACTCCCGGAACTGCCAGAGATGATTACGCACCGAGTCAACACCCCTCCTCGCTTATCAAAGGGTACTGTCCGAATCGAGACGCCATGGGAGAACGTTCGGATTGAAGTGTCGTTCATTGAATATATAAGGAAGCAGATATGGAGAGTTCCAAACCGGATCAAGGAGCTAAATGAGTTTAACGTACGGGGCATTTCTCATTGGGAAGAAAGAAAGAAGATGGAGCACATCTTCATGCTGACCTACCTCGGTCCGTATCGAAGTGGCATCCCAACAGATCAATTTAGAAGAAATTTTAGGGACAAGCCACCGATCTTCCAACTCGTGGATGTAACACACACGATTGGAAGCTATCCAACCCCAATATACCATATAGAGCGAGCGGATGACAAGCACACTCGAGAGGAGATAGAAGAAAGCTATCTACCGTTTTTTCCACCAGACGAAGGCTATCGTCTATTCCAGATGTACAAGAAAAAATACCAGACACCCACTGGTTACATCATGAAGGAAGGACTCGGGGGATTGAAGAGATCATGGTGCGGCATATTAAGTTCCACACCGCACACGACCTGCAAATCACAGTGGAAAACAACATGAAGAAGGTCAACATGGAATCGTCGCTCATGAAAGGCTTCCCGCTCAACGACTTCCCGCTCAACGACTTCCCAGAGATTATATTTTCAAAAAGCCAGGCCTCGCCATCACATGTCGAAATCCAATCATTGGAAAGACGAGAGCAATGATGATGTCTGAAGTTCATAAATTCTGTGACGGGATGTTGAAGCTCGTATGGAAGAATATCGAAAAGAGGTTGGCGGAGATCGATGAAGAAACGATCTTCGAGGACCTTGGAGAAGAAGAGGCTCCGCTCCTAAATGAGCTTCTCAATGCCATCAACGAAAGTTGGAGTTGATGAATGTTGTTTGACACTACGCGACAAAATTGGGATTGAGAAAGTCCTTCTACGCCCGACAAGGATAAACGGAGCTGAATAGCAAACAAGCACAAAGGGGGAGATATAAGAAGATTCGAAATTGTGCTTTGTTTATTAGTTATCCTTGTAATTAGGGGCGTAGCTTGTATTTTTGTTAGTGTAGGACTAATTAGTAAATATACCATGTATAGAGGTATATATACAATGTACACTACAAAAATCAATACACAAGAATTTCAGAAAATTTACAAGGCAAAGAATTCACATTCTAGAGAGAGAAACACAAACGAAAACCTCACTCTAAGCTTTTCTCTCTCGTGTTCTTCAACCGAGATATTCGACCGAAGGTAACTTTAGATAATCCATATTCGAATATCTAGAATTGATGCCTAGATCTCTCGTTAGTTGATTAATTAGGACCTAACAATGTCGGAGGATGAAGTCTCTTCCTATATTCCTCAGGCATCAATCGTTCCTCATGTGACAAAGTGGACTAGGACTCATCCCTCCACTTTGATTATCAGAGACCCGTTCACTGGAATTCGTACGAGATCGTCAACTTGCAAATGATTCTATTTCTTCATGCTTTTTGAGTCAAATAGAACCAACAAAAGTCTCCGAAGCTCTTGCCGATCCCGATTGGATTGTTTCTATGCAAGAGGAACTTAATCAATTTGAAAGGATTAATGTGTTGACTCTTGTACCGAAACCGAAAAATACAACAATCATTGGTACAAAATGGATATTTATGAATAAAAAGAACGAAGCCGGTGTCTTAGTCCGTAATAAAGCTCGTCTTGTCGCTAAGGGTTATAATCAATAAGAGGGCATCGACTATGGCTAAAGCTTTGCACCGGTGGCTCGCATGGAAGCAATTACACTATTTCTTACATATGCGGCTCATCAACTACCAAATGGACGTCAAAACCGCCTCTTTAAATTTGCATTTTGAAAGAAGTCGATGTTGCCCAACCGGACGACTTCGTTAGTTCAAATCATCCCGATTACGTGTATCATCTTGACAAAGCCTTGTAGGACTCAAACAAGCACCGAGGGCATGGTACGACGTTGTCTCGGAAGTCCTAGTCATTTCGGGATTTACGAAAGGCATAGTCGGCACGACTTTATTCGTCAAGAAGGATGGCAAACACATAATGATAATACATGTCTACTATGTATCGTGGTACTATCGGTTCTGTAGTTTATCTCTACTTCTTGATGTGAGGCTCCATCAAAATACATTTTCCAAGGGAGAACTACTTCGATAAGCAATGCATGTTCATCTTGCACTGCGATCACCTTATCCGTCTTTAAGAGCTTCGGCTACCTTGATTGGTTCGTTTTGGCTAAAGAAGCACGTGTATAGTCCGCTTTGTATAGATGCCCTATACTCCACTTGAAGGACCACCAATTATTTGATCGACATGATGGGCTCATGTCCACTTGCGTTCATGAGGAAGAACCGAAGTAAAACCATCGTTGATATGTAGGTCGAGACATCCTGAAAGGGAAATTCATTTCTGAAGTTGAATTTGAAGGATTTTCCTCATCGGCACTCATAGGAGCTGCAACACTAGTTGGTGATTCAGAATCTTGAGAATCGAGAACATCGGTTGGACTTTGAGGGTCGGGAATCTCATTTTTAATTTCCCCGTAGAAGGGGAAGGTGCGCTGCTTCGTATAGATATTGAAGAAGCATGCATTTGAGACTCATTCCGATAAAAATGTTTAAAGAGAAAGTCCAAGTCTTCCAAATCAGCGGGAAGTGCTTCTACTGTCGGTCAGGCAGATGTTGTCGCAATTTGTTGACTTCGTGCCAACACGCCTATAAGCTCGGGTTCTGAACTGTCTTGTTCAGAAGCCAATTTGGTCACTTCGTGAAAAGTGACGTTGTAACTTTCCAATATTGTACGAGAAGACTTGATATAGACAAGATATGCTTTTGATGAGTATCCCACAAAGACGGCTTCAAATGCTTTAGGGTCGAACATGCTTCGATCCTCTCGATCATTCGCCACAAAGCAGTTTCATCGGAAGACTTTGAAGAAAGACATTCGGAATCCTTTGATTTATTATTTCGTACGGCGTCTTTTCAAAACGTTTGTGAATAATTGTTCGATTTTGCGTAAAGCAAGTTGTACTTACTGCTTCAGCCCATAGAAATTGAGGAAGACTGGAATGGATAAGCATTGTCCTTGCAACTTCAACCAAAGTCTGGTTCTTTCGTTCTACGACGCCATTTTGTTGAGGCATTTTATCGGCTGAAAAATTGTTGAATGATTCCAAGTGACTGATAGTGAGAGCTGAGATGTCAATTGTTGAATTCAGTCCCATTGTCAGTCCTGATTACTTGGATCTTCTATTGCAGGAGATTCTGAGTTGTATTCACAGCTCTCAGCTCTCACTATCATTCACTTGGAATCATTCACAATTTGCAGCCGCTAAAACGCCTAAAAAAATGGCATCGTAGAACAAAATAACCGGACGTTTGTTGAAGCTGCAAGGACAATGCTTATACATTGCGGTCTCCCCCAGTATCTATGGGCTGAAGCAGTGAGTACAGGTTACTGTACGCAAAATCGGACGATTATTCACAAACGCTTTGAAAAAACGCCATACGAGATAATAAATCAAAGGACTCTGAATATCTCTTTCTTCAAAGTCTTCGGATGCAAATGTTTTGTGGCGAACGATCGAGAGCATCGAAGCAAGTTCGGCCCTATAGCATTTGAAGCCGTCTTTGTTGGATATTCATCAACTTTAAAAACATATCACGTCTATATCAAGTCTTCTCATACAATATTGGAAAGTTACAACATCACTTTTCACGAAGTGACCGACTTGGCTTCTGAACAAGACAGTTTAACCCGGGCTTATAGGTGTGTTGGCACAACGTCAACAAATTTCGACAACATCTGCCTCACCGTCAGTAGAAGCACTTCCTGCTGATTTGGAGGACTTGGACTTTCTTTTTGAACATTTTTATCGGAATGAGTCTCAAATGCCTGCTTCTTCACATTCTATACCAAGCAGCGCACCTTCTCCTTCTATGGGGAAAATTACAAATGAGATTTCCGACCCTCAAAGTCCAACCAATGTTCTAGATTCTCAAGATTCTGAATCACCAACTAGTGTTGCCGCTCCTACTAATGCCGATGAGGAAATTCCGAAAAATTCAACTTCATAAATGAATTTCCCTCCTACGGATAATCAACCTATCAATACAGGATGTCTCGAACTACTCATCAACGATGGTTCTACTTCGGTTCTTCTTCCTGAACGCAAGTCGACACGAGCTCATCCTATCGATCAAATAATTGGTGATCCTTCAAGTGGAGTACGCACTAGGACATCTACACATAGCGGACTTTTCACGTGCTTCTTAAGCCAACGAACCAATCAAGGTAGCTGGAGCCCTTAAAGACACGGATTGGGTGATCGCAATGCAAGACGAACTCAACCAATTCGAGCGTCTACAAGTTTGGACATTAGTTCATCGACCGCATGGCAAGATAATTATAGGAAGAAAATGGGTCTTCAAAAATACAAAAAACGAGAACGGTGAAATTATAAGGAACAAGGCACGACTCGTAGCCAGAGGGTACAACCAACAGGAAGGTATCGACTACGACAAGATGTATGCTCCGGTTGCTCGAGTAGAAGCTATTCGACTCTTTTTGGCATACGCGGGACATATAGACTTCAATGTATATCAAATAGACGTAAAAACCGCCTTTCTCAACAACGTATTAAAAGAAAAAGTCTACGTCACTCAACTCGAAGGGTTCGTGCACAAAATCACCCTGATTATGTCTATCGATTGGATAAAGCTCTCTACGGACAAAAACAAGCCCCTCGAGCTTGGTATGAGAGTAAAGTCCAACTTTATAAGAGGAACAATCGATACGACACTATTCATAAAAAAGGAAGGCAAGGACTTGATGATCGTCCAAGTTTACATCGACGACATCATTTTCGACTCGACAAATGAACGACTCTGTCAGAAATTTGGTAATATGATAAAGACAAAATTCGAAATGAGCTTAATGGGCGAACTCCAATTCATTCTTGGACTACAAGTCAAGCAACTCGAAGATGGAATCTTCATCAGTCAAACCAAGTATATACGAGATATTCTGAAGAGATTTAATCTAGACAAGAGCTCACCTATGAGTACTCGCATATCCACAAACTGTCCCACATGCACGCTGTCAATCGAATTCTACGCTATCTCAAAGGAACTTCCAACTTGGGGTTATTCCAAAAGGCACTGATTTTAGATTAATTGGCTATACTGATGCTGATTATGGAGGTTGTCGAATGGACAGGAAAAGCACGTCTGGCGGAGTACAATTCTTGGGAGATAAGTTGGTCTGCTGGTCCTCAAAGAAGCACAAATTGCATATCAACTTCGACGGCCGAGGCGGAGTACGTCGCGGCTTTCAGTTGTTTCTCACAAGTTTTGTGGATGCAGACGCAACTACGCGAGCACGAGTTTGAATTTCATAACATTCCCATTTATAGTGATTCTCAAAGTCCTATTGATATTACTTGCAATCATGTTCATCACTCATGCACGAAACACATATATTCACTATCATTTTATAAAAGATCATGTTGAAAAAGGCACTATATATATGTATTTTGTTAAAACGGAGCTTGAACTTGCCGGCTATTCACTAAAGCATTGGATGAAAAACAATTCCAATTCTTATTGCTAAGCTAGGCATGTTGAATCTCAATCTTGCTTGAAATATGTTTCACATGCTCTATTATGTTTACGTATGATATTCTATGCACTTCTTGATCTTGCTATATCTTGGGTGATTTTATTTCTCAAAATATTTTTTATATATAAAAATAATATTACGTATAATAAAAGAATAATAATGTAAACTAAAGTAAAAATAAATGGGGGATGACGATAATTTTGTCTATTTTGATTCACTCACAAAAATATTTCTATAATACATGCTTAGTTCTTTGCCTAAAAATTCATGGACATTCTTTTATCCAAAGAGCTTAGTTTGTTCACTAGACACAAAGCCACATCATATACGTGAGTATTTGAGCCTCAATATTTTTTTACGGAATTATTCATGAATGTGTCACACTTCAAATGCTCGTCTCTTGATTTGTACTTCGTGGCCTCATTCTTGCTTTGTGTTAAGTCGTCATGAAAATGATACGGGCAATTAGGAAATTCCTCACTTGGCCAAAATTATCAATCCTTCTTTTCCTCTAATAATCCCCTTTGAGCCTCCAATATTCTTTTTCTTTTGAAACTCGATCAAGCCTTCAACCTTATTCATAAGTTTCGGGGGTTGCTCAAACAAGAAAAAGAGGGGGAGAAAAGGAGACGCACATGATGAATGCTCAAATAATCTCTCGATCTTTATAAAAGAGAAATATTGATCTTGCTGTGAACTTCTCCTAGATAATCTCGTATACTCGCCAAAACTACTAGAAGAGAAGCACCTCGAAGTGAACTTCTCCAACGATAATCTAGATCTTATATCGAGAAAATAAGAAGAGGAGCGAACCTTGGGTTCGAATTCCATAATTGTGAACCTTCAAAAGGAACACGGTCTCGACCCGAGAACAAAAGAAGATTTCATCTCTCCAAAGCCTCGTAAAGAAGAAAAGACTTAGCTTGAGCAGGTGCAGAAGAAAAGAAAAGAAAAGAAAAAGGAACAGAAATGAATTTCAAAAGGGCCCTTGGAATTGAACGCTCACTAATTCAATATTTATCCTACCTTTTGAGTCATAGCCTAAAATAATAATCCTTCAAAGCCCCTTTGATTCAAGTTGATGGACTTTCACTTGGTAAGTTGATTAAATGCACTACGATAACAAGTTAATTGATAAATTTTGTCGTGTTGATATGAGTGATATATCTACTAAATATTCCCAATAAAAAAAATTGAGTGCCATGAGCGAACAATGCAAGAGTTGTCGAAATGATTCATACTATGATCTTAGAATATTAGTTTAGTTACATGATTTGACGGCAGATTATTATTCTATGTTTCATGTGAAATTTTTGCGTGATAATATTCAAAATGGGCAATCTGACCCCAAAACAAAATATTTATGCATTAGTATATGCATTGATCCGGAATTGACAAAATGCGAAATTTTATGAAAACGCAAAATTTTCATATACATTATTAGGGGATCGAGAATCTACGCTGAATTGATTAAATGCGTTATTTATGCTTATATCATATATTTTCATATGCATAATTGTGTTGAATATGTGCTAAATTGCCAAAACATTGTATGTGCATCTTTGAGGTGGAGCTTACATGAACATTTGCTATTATCTCCAAAATGATTTACTTGCAATCACGACTTCTCATGTTTTCATTCTACGTTTTACAGAGAATTTTTTGAACTAATTCGAGGAGTCCTATGAAGAATTTCATCGCACATTGGGAGTTAATTGCATTTATTTCAGAACTTCGGAGAGCTCTATTAAATTTCTCATTGGGTACAAAAGTAAAAAGAATAAAATTTTCGTTATGTAACTAAACAGACTTGATTTTAACGAAAGCCCAAAATGATTTTTCACGGCCCAAAACCCTTTAACATTTCCTGATCGAAAAGTACTTATAAACCTTTTCGATCGAAAACCTATTTCTCACGCAAACAAAATGATCGAAAAACTCTTCGCATTCTAAAAAACTTCAAACGGCGATTTCAAAAAATCTCAACCTTCCTCACATTTCCTGCTAAAAACATGCCTAATTTGAAGGTAGATTCAAATTCGGTTCATCTTTATGTTCCGAAAATCACGAATCGCGACTGTTTTTCAAAATCATTGGAATTTATTTCTCAACTTCGCGATTTTTCGACTGATAATACTTAAGAAATCAAATTTATGTGTTTAGATTCGACCATTTTGATTAAATACATGATATTTGGATTCGCAACTGATTTCTGGTCATTTTGATTCCAGATTAACTCATGTTTTACCCAGAATCGTCATTCGCAGTTTAAGACTTTAGTATTTGATTTCAATTTTTTTTAGGTCGGAAATCGTCTTATCGCAAACAGTACCATCGAAGAACTTTAGTTTTCGTTAAGTTTTAATTCGATCGCAATACTCAGCGGCGAAAACCTTGTATTTTCGATAAGTTTTTATTCCATCGTAAAACTTAACGGCGGAAACTTAAGTTTTGCAATAAAATTTTATTCGATCGCAAAACTTAGCGGCGAAAATTTAAGTTTTTTGACAAAATTGAAAAAGACTTAGAAATTGAAGAAGACTTAGAAATTGTGCTTCGTTTATTAGTTATCCTTGTAATTAGGGGCGTAGATTATATTTTTGATAGTGTAGGACTAACTATTAAATATACCATGTATATAGGTATATATAGAATGTACACTATTGTAATCAATACTCAAGAATTTCAGAAATTCACAAGGCTAAGAATTCACATTCTAAACAGAGAAACACAAACGAGAACTTTCTCACCCTAAACTTTTCTGTGTCGTGATCTTCAACCGAGATATTCGACCGAAG
The DNA here is from genome assembly GCA_004919715.1 of Linderniella brevidens. Taxonomy (NCBI): domain Eukaryota; kingdom Viridiplantae; phylum Streptophyta; class Magnoliopsida; order Lamiales; family Linderniaceae; genus Linderniella; species Linderniella brevidens. The sequence continues at coordinate 14,905,853 of SWDC01000148.1, forward strand.
GTAACATATCGATAATCTATATTCGAATATCTAGAATTCATGTCTAGATCTCTCTTGAGTTGATTAATTAGGACCTAACACAAGTTGATAGCTTCCAAATGGCTAAAGAAATGTGGGATGAAGTCACAAAGATGATGCTGGGAACGAAGGTCGGATTGAGCTAAGAAAGCCAACACCCTTGTAATACCCGTAAAATTAATACGGGAATAATGCGCAATTAGCGTGAAAATTATTCTGTAAGTTTCGGAAAATTATGAAGTTAATTTTCGGACAAAGCGAATTTTCGGGAAATTGAACCGAAAATAAGAAAAATACTCTTTGAGTAAAATAAATAGATATGGGCCCAAATTAATTTAAAGTCGGCCCAATAAGAGATTTCCTTAAGAGAAAGGAAACGTAACTTTCCTTTTAAAGGTTTATCTCAAAAGGTGATAAGGACAAACGAAAATATCAAACGAAAGAAAACAAACGAAGAAAAGCAGAGAAGAACTAAGCAATTTCGGCTAACTTGGAAGTGAGGTAGGTGGTTTTTAACCCCTACAAACATTTCTTATGTTGATTTTTATAGTTAAACGAATTTGGATGAAAGGTCATCCGAATTTATGAATTTCGGGTATTTTGATATGTTATTTGACGTTTTTGATGAATTATGTGAAGTTCGAACTCAATATGAGTTCTGTAAAGTTATTACATGTTTATGTGACATCTGGAACGGATTTACGGGCCAAAAAGGTTCGTGAAGCGTGAGAGAGGAAAGAAATTTCGCGGGCTGAAAAAGGAGCTCGCGGGCCGAAAAGATTAATGAGGTGGTGAGTGAGTAAAGAGGGCCGCGGGCCAAGATTTGAATTTCGCCGAATTTAAAAGGTTAAATTCGGGCATTTTATTTCGCCGAATTTAATATTTCAAATTCGGGCAGAATTTCGATATCTAAGCGAAATATTTAAATTTCGCCGAATTTAAAAGGTTAAATTCGGGCATTATATTTCGCCGAATTTAATATTTCAAATTCGGGCAGAATTTCGATATCTAAGCGAAATATTTAAATTTCGCCGAATTTAAAAGGTTAAATTCGGGTAATAGCCCACATCTTTGAATAAAATTATTTTAAGTTCATTTTATCTTTAAATCAAAGTATATTCATACTTTGACTAGAACTTTCGGGTCAACCCTTATTTTAAGATACGAGAGTATTTTGGGGTATTATTTGTAAGAAATAATACGTGATATATGTGACGAATGTGATATGCATTTCACGACATGCATAAGAGAGGTGAAGGTACCGTAATGATACGGTGACACGATATTGTGTCGAATGTGAGAAGGGTAGAGTTGCCGATTTTGGCAGTCAGGTTCAGACTCGATTATGCACTTGGTGGGAGAGGGGGTTTGCGACACCCATCTACTCGGGATTGAGCCACCCGAGGTGTAAACCACCGGATATTATTTGGCTCAGGGACGGCAGACAGATGTGAGATTCCTGTCTACCCGAACTTGTGGTATAACATTCGGGGAAAAAGCCGTCGGGTTGAGATTGTGTGCGGAAGGAGCGACCCGGCGCGGCCGGTGTGGGCTACCGCATGGTTGATGGTGTACTTTGCCATTGCGCGCGTGGGTGCCGAGTCTGACCTAGGGCCCTGTTGAGAATTGAGAATTGATAGATGAGATTTGTCGAGTGTGCATTATATTATATTGTGAGGAACCGGGATTGGGTGGAGTGCACGCACGTATTGCATGTTATGTAATCACCTACTGGGCAATAGCTCAGGGTTCTATCCTATTTTTGTTTGTAGGTAAGAATGAACCCGACACCGACTAGTGTCAGGGTTGAGATTCATGGCGAGCTGGCGGCGGTGACTCCACGGACTTTTGAGGGTGGCGCAGTACATGGGACGCGACCTGTGGAGTGGCATAGTGTTTGATATTGGGTTTGAAATTTTGGGGCTTCGGCCCAAAGTATTAATAGTAGATATTTTTGTAAACCCGATATAATACTATGTGGGTTGTTTAAATAAAAATTTTATCGGGTCTTCCGCGTGTTCTGTTGCGGGGAAATCCGCCAATTAACTTAATTAGGAAGTAGGGTCGCCACAGGTGGTATCAGAGCTTAGGCTTTAGATTCTGAAGACTGTCCATGTACTGCCACTCAAAAGCCGGGAGAACCAGCCTCGCCTGTAAGTTAAGTGTAATACTTTGATATGATTATGTGATCTCATGTATATTTGTTACATGAATTATCTAGTATTTGGAAAATGCCAAGAGGAAGACCGAGGAACGTGTTCGTCGGAGAGTCCAGTCGGAGGGGCGAATCTGAATCCCCACCCCCGACTCGTGAGCATGACACGATAAATAGGCTGACTGAACTTATCCAAAGACAGTCAGACCAAATTCATGATTTGATAAATCACCAGAGCTCATCTGAGCACCGTCCATCCCCACAGCCTGATCGCGTAGAGATCATAGGGGAGCGATTTCGTAAGTTAAATCCACCAGTTTTCGCCGAAGCTACTAATCCTGCGGCAGCTGAGGACTGGATCGACACAATAGAAGACTTATTTATATACAGTCGTATGCCGAACAATGAGAAGGTGTTGTGTGCCGTTTCCCTATTTCGGGGAAGCGCGCGTTTTTGGTGGAACACCATAAAGGTGTTAGAAGATCCGGCGACGATGACATGGGAACGCTTCAGGGAACTGTTTTATGATAAGTACTTCACTGCTCACGATCAGGAGCAGCGAATGTATGAATTCATGAACCTGAAACAAGGGCGAATGCCAGTTGCGGAATACATCCGCAAATTTGAAGAATTATCTCGTTTTGCACCTCATCTCGTGGCAACCAATACTCTAAAGGTGACGAGATTTCTTCGAGGGCTGAAGCCCGAATTTTATCGAGATTTAAGTGTGGCGGGGTACGCCAATTAGAGTTCCGTCAGGCGACGGAGCGAGCGTTGATCGCAGAACAAGCGGAAGGAGTAGTAAGGGAAGCCCAAGAGGCAAGTAGGAAAAGAGAGAGTCAGCAACAGCAAGGAGGAAGCGGCCAAAAGCGACAATTCTTCGGCAAGGACCCGAAGAATAAAGGAAATCGACCGAGTCAACAGATGTGGCGCCCGAATGCTTATCAGAGACCGGCCAATGTTCCCAACCGACCCCCGGTACCAGCGCCCCAATGCCAACAGTGTGGACGAAATCACTTTGGCATATGCTACGGACCACGACCGGTGCAGACTCTGCAATGTTTCCGGTGCGGTGAGGCCGGACACATCGCACGGAATTGCCCGAGAGGTCAGCCTCCAGTGCAGACTCAACCGCGTAACCTCATTCGACCTCCACCTGTGCCTGCAAGAGTTTTTACTCTGACTAATGAGGAGGCGGAGGCAAACCCGAATGTAGTTACGGGTACGTTGAGTATATTTCACGTGCCCTCTTCGATCTTGATTGACTCGGGAGCCACACATTCGTTTGTATCGGCTAACTTTGTGGCCAGGGCAGGAATCTATCCCTCCCGTTCATTATGTGATTTCGTGGTATCTTTACCACATGGGGATCCAACTCGATCAAATTTGGTGGTTGAGAAATGTCCCGTAAAAATTGAGGGTAGAGAGTTAGATGTGAACCTAATAGTAATCCCGATAAATGATTACGATATTATATTCGGGATGGATTGGCTTTCGAAATACGGAGCCATTATTGATTGTTCAAAAAGGGTAGTTAGGTTTCGATCGCCAGAGGGAGAGGAGTTTGAATTTTCGGGAAGAAAGAATAGAAACTCAATCCCTCGGATTTCTGCTTTAAAAGCTCAGCGACTCGTAAATACGGGTTGCGAATCGTTCCTAGTTTTTGCGGTGGATGCTGAGGAATCTTCCCAGCTTAAACTTGAGGAGGTTCCGATAGTGAACGAATATTCCGATGTATTTCCCGAGGATCTTCCGGGATTACCCCCAGATCGGGAGATTAAATTTGCAATCGATCTTGTACCTGGAGCTGCCCCGATCTCTAAATCCCCGTATCGGTTAGCACCGAACGAATTACGAGAATTGAAGGAGCAATTGGAAGATTTGTTGCAGAAGGGTTTTATTCAACCCAGTTTCTCACCATGGGGAGCCCCGGTTTTATTTGTGAAGAAAAAGGACGGGTCGATGAGAATGTGTATCGATTATCGTGAACTCAACAAGATCACGATTAAGAATAAATACCCATTGCCAAGGATTGACGATTTATTCGATCAACTCCAAGGAGCAACAGTATTTTCTAAGATCGACCTGCGCTCCGGTTATCATCAGCTGAAGATCCGGGAAGCGGACATTCCAAAAACCGCATTCAGTACGAGGTACGGCCACTATGAATTTTTGGTCATGCCTTTCGGATTGACGAATGCTCCGGCAGCCTTCATGGATTTGATGAACCGAGTATTCAAAAAATTGCTGGACCGATGTGTTATCGTCTTTATCGACGATATTCTCATTTATTCCAAGACAAAAGAAGAACATGAGGAACATTTGAGAGCGGTCCTAGGAATTCTTCGGGAGAAACAATTATTCGCCAAATTTAAAAAGTGCGAATTTTGGTTGGATCGAGTAATCTTTCTGGGGCATGTTATTTCGGGAAACGGAATTTCAGTAGATCCCAGCAAGATAGAAGCTATAGAAAATTGGCCAAGACCAACCACTCCCACGGAGATAAGAAGTTTTCTCGGGCTAGCTGGGTATTATCGAAAGTTCATTAAGGACTTTTCCAGCATCGCCTCGACGCTCACCAATTTGACAAAGAAAAATGTTCCGTTCAAATGGACGGATGAATGTGAGCAAAGTTTCCAGGAATTAAAGAAAAGGCTAACAACTGCTCCAGTGTTAGCAATACCTTCGGGTACTGGAAATTTTTCTGTTTATAGTGATGCCTCTAAATATGGGTTGGGGTGTGTTTTAATGCAAAACGGGAAGGTGATCGCTTATGCCTCCCGACAATTAAAGCCATATGAGAAAAATTACCCCACTCATGATCTCGAACTCGCAGCCGTAGTGTTTGCTCTTAAAACATGGCGACACTATCTTTACGGAGAAAGATGCGAGATCTTCACGGATCACAAGAGTTTGAAGTACTTCTTCACCCAGAAGGAGTTAAATATGAGGCAAAGAAGATGGCTCGAGTTAGTCAAAGACTACGACTGTGTGATAAATTATCATCCAGGAAAAGCGAACGTAGTCGCAGATGCATTGAGCCGCAAAACTGTAAACACTGAATTACGCCAATTCGGAGTTGAAGTAATCAATTTCGGAGAGATTGAAGAAAAGTTGGCAGTGTTGACACTTAAGCCAACACTATTAGACCGAATCATTGAAGTACAAAAGAAAGATGAGTTGTACTTGAAGAAACAAAGAGAACAAGATAAAGAAGTCTCATCGGAATTTGAATTCCGAGAAGACGGGAGTTTACGATTTAAAAGTCGCTTATATGTGCCGGAAGATGAAGAGATTCGTCGAACTTTAATGACGGAGGCACATACGACAATATATTCGGTGCATCCCGGTGCAACGAAAATGTATCGTGATTTGCGACTAAATTATTGGTGGCCGGGAATGAAAAAGGATGTTGCTGCATTTGTACATAGATGCCTGACTTGTCAGCAAATCAAAGCAGAACATCAAAGACCGTCAGGAATGTTACAACCTTTGACGATTCCCGAGTGGAAGTGGGACCATATAACAATGGATTTTGTCGTCGGGTTGCCAAGAACGGTGAAAGGTTATGATGCAATTTGGGTGATTGTTGACAGACTGACTAAGTCCGCCCATTTCTTGCCTATTCACCAGACCTATCCCATGGAGAAGTTCGCTGAACTCTACATTCAAGAGATAGTGAGACTCCATGGAATTCCGATATCGATCATATCAGATCGAGATTCAAGATTTCTGTCCCAGTTCTGGAAAAGCTTACAGAAAGCTCTGGGAACTAAATTATCATTTAGTTCAGCTTATCATCCCCAGACTGACGGACAATCGGAAAGGACGATCCAGACACTCGAAGACATGTTGAGAGCATGTGTCTTGGATTTTCAAGGGAGTTGGAGTAAATATCTCCCGTTAATAGAATTTTCATATAACAACAGCTATCAAGCAACGATCGGAATGGCGCCTTACGAAGCCTTATACGGACGTAAATGTCGATCCCCAGTTCATTGGGATGAAATCGGCGAGAAGGCGCTATTAGGTCCCGAGATGGTACGCGAAATGACTGAAGTTGTTAAGAAAATTCGGGAGAAAATGCAAACGGCCCAAAGTCGCCAGAAGAGTTATGCAGACAAGAGACGAAGGTCGTTAGAATTTGAAGAAGGTGATAAAGTATTTTTGAAAGTATCACCTATGAAGGGTGTCAAACGGTTCGGACAAAAAGGAAAGTTGAGTCCGAGATATATAGGACCTTTCAAAATTTTGAAAAGAGTCGGTGAAGTAGCATATCAGCTAGAATTACCGACGTCGTTAGCACAAGTCCATGACGTATTCCACGTATCTACACTGCGAAAGTATGTGTTGGACCCGTATCATGTGCTAAGAGACAAAAGACTTCACCAACAATTGAAGCCGGACTTGAGTTACGAAGAAAAGCCGGTAGAGATTCTAATGTATGAGGTGAAGCAATTACGAAATAAGAATATTCCCCTCGTGAAGGTCTTATGGCGAAACCAGATATTGGAAGAAGCCACTTGGGAGCGAGAAGACGAAATGAGAGAGAAATACCCTGAGTTGTTTCAGACAACTTAAATTTCGGGGACGAAATTTCTTTTAAGGGGGGGAGGATGTAATACCCGTAAAATTAATACGGGAATAATGCGCAATTAGCGTGAAAATTATTCTGTAAGTTTCGGAAAATTATGAAGTTAATTTTCGGACAAAGCGAATTTTCGGGAAATTGAACCGAAAATAAGAAAAATACTCTTTGAGTAAAATAAATAGATATGGGCCCAAATTAATTTAAAGTAGGCCCAATAAGAGATTTCCTTAAGAGAAAGGAAACGTAACTTTCCTTTTAAAGGTTTATCTCAAAAGGTGATAAGGACAAACGAAAATATCAAACGAAAGAAAACAAACGAAGAAAAGCAGAGAAGAACTAAGCAATTTCGGCTAACTTGGAAGTGAGGTAGGTGGTTTTTAACCCCTACAAACATTTCTTATGTTGATTTTTATAGTTAAACGAATTTGGATGAAAGGTCATCCGAATTTATGAATTTCGGGTATTTTGATATGTTATTTGACGTTTTTGATGAATTATGTGAAGTTCGAACTCAATATGAGTTCTGTAAAGTTATTACATGTTTATGTGACATCTGGAACGGATTTACGGGCCAAAAAGGTTCGTGAAGCGTGAGAGAGGAAAGAAATTTCGCGGGCTGAAAAAGGAGCTCGCGGGCCGAAAAGATTAATGAGGTGGTGAGTGAGTAAAGAGGGCCGCGGGCCAAGATTTGAATTTCGCCGAATTTAAAAGGTTAAATTCGGGCATTTTATTTCGCCGAATTTAATATTTCAAATTCGGGCAGAATTTCGATATCTAAGCGAAATATTTAAATTTCGCCGAATTTAAAAGGTTAAATTCGGGCATTTTATTTCGCCGAATTTAATATTTCAAATTCGGGCAGAATTTCGATATCTAAGCGAAATATTTAAATTTCGCCGAATTTAAAAGGTTAAATTCGGGCATTATATTTCGCCGAATTTAATATTTCAAATTCGGGCAGAATTTCGATATCTAAGCGAAATATTTAAATTTCGCCGAATTTAAAAGGTTAAATTCGGGTAATAGCCCACATCTTTGAATAAAATTATTTTAAGTTCATTTTATCTTTAAATCAAAGTATATTCATACTTTGACTAGAACTTTCGGGTCAACCCTTATTTTAAGATACGAGAGTATTTTGGGGTATTATTTGTAAGAAATAATACGTGATATATGTGACGAATGTGATATGCATTTCACGACATGCATAAGAGAGGTGAAGGTACCGTAATGATACGGTGACACGATATTGTGTCGAATGTGAGAAGGGTAGAGTTGCCGATTTTGGCAGTCAGGTTCAGACTCGATTATGCACTTGGTGGGAGAGGGGGTTTGCGACACCCATCTACTCGGGATTGAGCCACCCGAGGTGTAAACCACCGGATATTATTTGGCTCAGGAACGGCAGACAGATGTGAGATTCCTGTCTACCCGAACTTGTGGTATAACATTCGGGGAAAAAGCCGTCGGGTTGAGATTGTGTGCGGAAGGAGCGACCCGGCGCGGCCGGTGTGGGCTACCGCATGGTTGATGGTGTACTTTGCCATTGCGCGCGTGGGTGCCGAGTCTGACCTAGGGCCCTGTTGAGAATTGAGAATTGATAGATGAGATTTGTCGAGTGTGCATTATATTATATTGTGAGGAACCGGGATTGGGTGGAGTGCACGCACGTATTGCATGTTATGTAATCACCTACTGGGCAATAGCTCAGGGTTCTATCCTATTTTTGTTTGTAGGTAAGAATGAACCCGACACCGACTAGTGTCAGGGTTGAGATTCATGGCGAGCTGGCGGCGGTGACTCCACGGACTTTTGAGGGTGGCGCAGTACATGGGACGCGACCTGTGGAGTGGCATAGTGTTTGATATTGGGTTTGAAATTTTGGGGCTTCGGCCCAAAGTATTAATAGTAGATATTTTTGTAAACCCGATATAATACTATGTGGGTTGTTTAAATAAAAATTTTATCGGGTCTTCCGCGTGTTCTGTTGCGGGGAAATCCGCCAATTAACTTAATTAGGAAGTAGGGTCGCCACAACCCTCGCTGCTTATGACTCCTTCAAGGGTAAGCCCGGAGCATTGACGTCCGGAAGGGAGGTAGAGCATCGAAGAGGACAAGGAGCAAGAGCTCGGCGATGGTGAAGGCGAAATATCGACGTCGAGAAGGGAGGTAGAATCTTTTGACCTAAGCATATTTTTAGAACTTCAAGAAAAATATAAAGCCTTCCGTAAGGAACGTAAAAATATCAGGTTAATTGAAAAGAAATTAGCTAAAACAGAAGCCACCTTAGCCATAACCCATGAAAACATTAGGCAGACCTAGAACTTCCAGTGCATACATACCAGCTATAATCAGAGAAATCATTGATTTGCGCTCAACCTTATAGTTAGAAAAGCTCGTTTTTCAGGTGGAGAATGAAGTTTTACTAAGTACAATCTCTTCACTGATAAGCAAATCGAATGTAGCTTCAACCCCTAGAAATATGTCTCTACTCGAAACACAAATAATAACACCCATTAAGACTAGAACATCAATGAAGCATGTTGTTATGAGCAAAACAAAAACACAATAATTCATCTTTGCATGTACCCACATGACCAAAGTCCAATTCTAAGTAGAAAGAGAAAGAAGAAATTCGTGGAAGGGGACCTATCATTAGAAGACGTCGGTCTATCTTTTAGAAAGAATGAGCTAATATCTTTAGAAGCGTCTAGTTCAAAACATTGTAATAGGCATCTTTCAAGTGCTAAAACTCGAGTAGCTACATTTCCATCTCTCCCGTTTTTGGGCCTATGAGAACATCTACGCTTTTTAATTTTGTATATTGTCATGATGATGCAGTTATTTTAAATTCTCGTCATAAAGAGGCAATCACTAACACAACAAAGACAAAAATACGTTCTTCTCGCACGTCACGGCCTAAACCCGACAAAAGGAAAGAACGTATAGTTAAGAAGTGAAAGCACCCTAAACTGAAGCTAAAGTTAAAGTTCTAGGAATTACGAAAATATGGATAACCAAACACGAGCTTGTATTCAGCACTAAGAAATGCTATCCATTAGGAATTAAAAAGATTTGGGTACCTAAGTTCCCTAGTAAGACTACAGATACATCAACGACCAACTTATGACCCTTGTTTACAAAAGTGCATGCATAACGTTTAAGGCTAATAGGGGAGGACCCGTCCTTAAATGGGTACCTAAAACCCTTTAATCTGATTTGCAGATCCATCATGTGTGGTACTCAGGTTGCTCCACACACATGACTGGAGGGAAAGAACTGTTGAGCAACTACTACACCGAAAGTTCGGTAGGAATGTGCGTTTCGGGAACAACCAATCAGCTCCAATCATAGAAGATGGAGACCTCATTCATGACAACCTGGCGATCAAGGATGTCTCATACGTGGACGACCTGAGCCACAATCTCTTTAGCATTGGCCAATTTTGCAGTAAAAGGTTGAATGTTAATTTTCATGCCGAAGGGTGTCGCATAAACAATGAGAGTGGAAAAAGCTCCTCACATGAACAAGAAAGTCCAATCTCTACACCATCAATATGAAGACCATCCATCCCTCGTCAGCTATATGCTTGATGACAAAGGCCTCGCTTCAACGAAGTGACCTTTGGCATCAAAGAATGTCCCACCTCAACTTCAAGATGCTGAACAAACTACAATCTGATAAGCTAGTCACATGACTGCCAGCCTTGAAGTATCACAAGGAACATCTATGCCCCGCTTGTGAAATGGGGAAAATGAAAAAAGCATCCCACAAAGCAAAGCACACAGCCTCGACCTCTCGGCTACTAGAACTACTACACATGGGTCATTGTGGGCCGATGAGAGTGTAGAGTATCGTGGACGACTTCTCTCGCTACACGTGGACTAGATTTATTAGGACGGAGGACGAGACATCGGATCTAATCATCACTTTTGTGAAGAAGACTCAAAATCTGCTCAGATGTAGCTTCCAAGTGATCCGCACGGACAACGCTGAGTTAAAGAACAAACTGCTCATAGACTTTTATTCATCTCTTGGAATCTCTCAGCAATTCTCAGCTGCTAAGACTCCTCTTCAAAACGGAGTAGTGGAGAGAAGGAACCGTACTCTAGTAGAAGCAGCACGAACAATGCTGATCCACTCAAGCCTTACACACAGTCTGGGCTGAAGCAATCAACACAGTCTGCTACACGCAGAACATGACGAGCATTTACAAGAGATTTGGGAAAACTCCGTACGAGCTAATCAACCAAAGAATACCCAACATTGGATTCCTTCGAGTCTTCGGTTGCATGTGCTTTGTTGCAAACGATAAAGAAGACCGAGGAAAGTTCGATCCAAAGGCATTAGAAGGGTTGTTCATTGGATATTCAGCCACGTCAGATGCCTATAGAGTCTACCTAAGACAGAAAGGATAGTCATGGAAAGCACAAACGTGACGTTCGACGAAGCGCCATCAGTGGTTTCTGTACAAATCAGTTCAGAACCCGGACTTATAAGAGTGTTGACAGAAGATCAACACAGTCCTAAAGTCAAGGAAGGGCCATCCACTTCTCAAATAGGCGAAGAGCTAGACCTATTATTCGAACATCTATAGAATCGCTCTTGTCAACAATTAAGTCCTCCTCAAAACAACCCAAGTAGTGAAGCATCGGCCCCACCCATAGGACAACAAATTGGAGCCGATGGAGCCTATTCAACGACTCAACATCAATCCACTACTACTCCCCAAATTGAAACTACCGAAGAAGAAGAAAATCTCCCAATAGATAACTCTGAAGAAGAAGCAGAAGCCCCAATTGAGATCTCTAGTACAAATGAGACAGTGCTGAGTTAGGAACCACATATCGAAGAAACTCCTCAACCACTTCCACATGAAAGGAAGTGGTCGCGAGCTCACCCAACCTCTCAAATAATTGGAGCTCCAAATCGTGGAGTAAGCACAAGGTCCTCAACCAACAACGAGAATCTCTATGCACGCTTTCTGAGTCAAAATGAACCCAACAGACAATAGAAGCTTTAGCGGACCCTGAATGGATAAATGCAATGCAAGAAGAAATCCATCAATTCGAGCGTTTGAAGGTGTGGAGACTAATCCCATGACCTCCGGGCAAAACCATAATCGGTACAAAGTGGGTCTTCAAGAACAAAAAGGATGAAGATGGGATCGTGATCAGAAACAAGGCTCGATTAGTGGCAAAAGGCTACAACCAACAAGAAGGAATCGACTACGATGAGACCCACGCACCCGTAGCTAGAATCGAAGCTATTCGTCTCTTTATTGCCAACGCTGCCTACAAGAATTTCACTGTCTTTCAAATGGATGTCAAGACAGCCAAAGGATTCGTGAGCAAGACTCACCCTGACTACGTTTACTTCCTAGAGAAGGCACTATACGGACTCAAACAAGTACCCCGCGCATGGTACGAGGTGCTATCAGATTTTTTTGTCAAGTAAGGCTTCAAGGGAAGATCAACACACCCTCTTCATCAAACGACATAGATCAAGAGTTCTAATTAGTTAAGATCTATGTCGATGACCTAATATTTGGGTCTACACATCCTAAGTTCTGTGAAGAATTCGGCAACCTCATGAAGACAAAGTTCGAGATGAGCATGATGGGAGAACTTAATTTCGTTCTTGGATTGCAAGTCAAGCAACTGCCTGAAAGAATCTTCATAAATCAGTCGAAGTACATCCACGTCATACTTAAGAAGTATAACATGGACAAGTCCACAACAAAAAGTACCCCGATGTCCAAAACATTCTAGGCTCGTATCCAGCGGGAAAGCCAGTCAACCCAACCACGTATCGAGGGATCATCGGTTCACTCCTCTACCTAATGGCGAGCAGACCAAACATCATGTTCTCGACATGCCTAGGTGCTCGATTCCAAGCCAATCCAAAGGAATCACACATGATAGCCGTGAAGAGGATCATGAAGTATCTAAAAGGAACGTCAATCCTTGGATTATGATATCCCAAAACTCTAGCTTTCAGTTAATTAGTTACACTGACGCAGAGTTTGCAGGTTGAGGAATATGGACAGGAAAAGTACATTAGGGGGCATACAATTCTTAGGTGACAAACTAGTAAGTTGGTCATCAAAGAAACAAAAGTGTGTGTCCACCTCTACAACCGAGGCGAAGTACGTCGTTGCAGCCAGCTGTTGTTCTCAACATGTGGTTGCGAACACAACTACGGGATTACGGGTTTGATTTAAATAATGTACCCATCTATAGTGACTCATAGAGTGTTATAGCTATTACATGTAATCATGTCAACCATTCACGCACAAAACACATAGATCTGAGGTATCACTTTATAAAAGATCACGTGGAAAAAGGCACAATCGATATGTACTTTGTAAGCAACGAGCTTCAGCTAGCCGAATTAATTACCAAGGCTTTGGATGAAAAACGCTTCCATTTCTTTGTTTCTAAGTTAGACATGCTGAACCTCGAATCCTAAGCGACTGTGTCTCAAAAGTCTTTTATAAATTGTAAATATATTTAATACGTGCTTATATTTAGGGGGAGCTTACTTTATATAATTTAGGGGGAGAAATTATATGTTTGGAATAATTTGTACCAAAATTCTTTAAAATAGGGGGAGTATATTTCTTCATAAACAATAGTGAGGGGGTATCTTTTGAATTATAAAGGGGGAGTATCTTTTGAAATTTTCAGGGGGAGTAGAAATTTACATTGATATTTTTAGTAATATTTTAAATTTTTAATGTACATGCTTAAAAATACCTAAGAATTTTTTTTGCAAGGCTTAACAAATGGGCTTTTGTATGCTGGGCTTTCAAGACTTAAAATCAAAACCTCATTCGAAAATCACTTTTATTCGAAATTACCCGCTTACGAAATCGACTCCGAAAATAGTCCGAAGAACACCGTAAACAAATAAACTTTCTATTCTTACGCTTTTCGGTTAAAACGGTATAAATCTCTTCTCTATTCATGTTTTTATAATTACGCGTTATTTAAACATAAAATCGATCCATATTTCACGGATTTTAATCACGAATCGACGGTTTCGCAAAACCTCACTTTTACATAAATCGCCATCGAGAAATCCATCGATTTTGTGTTAATTTTAGGGTTTAAACGAGTTTAATTGATATATTTGATATTAAAAACGAGTTCTGCGCTTCAGATTAGTCAGAAATTTCACAAAATTCGTCAATTTGTTATTTTCGCAACAGGTTCGAATTTTATACTTGTTTCAAAAATAGGCTTCGAAAATCGGTGCGAAAATCCTGATTTTCGCAACCGTCCTTCGAAAATACCCATTCACAAATTAATTTTCGAATGACCCATTCGAAAATCGATTTTCGAATAACCGACCTTCGAAAATTCTGTTTTCGCAACTGATTTTCAAAAAATCATTTTTTACACCTTCGAAAATTCGATTTTCCCGACTATCATTCGCAAATTAGTTCTATACTTCGAAAATTTTCGCACACATATATTTCGAAAAACGATTTTCGCACATCCTTCGAAAATTGATTTTCGTATAGAAGTCTTTCTAAAATCCCACTTTTGGGACTTCAGTATCGAAAATCAACACCTACGATTTTCAAAACAACTTTCGCATCACAGTTTTTCGAAAATAATTTTTTTTTTCGTCCGCAGCTAAAATTCTCTAAAATTGATTTTCGCACAACTGAATTTTGAAAACCTCACCCTTTCGAAATTCTAACTTTCGCAAAATGATTTTCGCATCCAACACTTAGAAAATTTCCGCATCCTAAACACTTCGAAAACTGACTTTCGCAAACCGTCTTTCGAAAATTACACTTAAACAATTTTCTTTCACAAATCCATATATCGAAAAATTGATTTTCGGATGACACCTAGAAAATTACTCGCACATCATTTCATTCAAAAACCCGATATTTGCAAACTTATTGAACTGAAGACATTTACGAACAAAACAGGGTTTCGATACTCATTTTCGAACAAAACATACCCTTATTGACAATCACAATTTCGCATCACTGCACTGTTAGGACATTTTTATTGTGTTCAAATATAAATGTTATCTTAATGTTGTAGTGTAAATAGTAGTTTGGGCTTAATTGTAATTAAGCCATAGATTAGGACTACTTAGTAAATAAACGAAACTTATTTGGTATATAAGGAACCCTAATGTGATGTATTAGGGTGAAGAATTCATTTTAATAGAAAACCGAGCTTTACAACGTGAAGAACGCTCTCAAGCTTCCGCGCCAAAACTCAAACGTGTTCTTCGTAAGTTTTACGTTTTCTATCGAATTCTTCACCGAACTTAATCGTGTTGGATATTATAGGACCTATCAATTGGTATCAGAGCAAGCGCGTTAGGATTTGATCAAATATTAGCATTTTGTCGGTTCAAATTTCGTTGAAGAACTCGCACATAAATTTTCGAATTTCAGTTTGATTCTTCAAGTTTCGATGTGATTTGCTGTTTTTAGGCTTCGATCGAGTGTTTTAAACATGTCTGGGCTGAATTTTGATTGATCGAACGCTAATTCTCGCGAATTTTGAAGATTCGATAAATCGTGTTCTTTGTGAAATTCATCCGATTTCTCAAAAATTCAACCTATTTTGCTGTTTTCTGGTTCAATTGTGTGTTAAAAACTGAAATTTTACATGTTTTGATCAATAAAACCCAAGTTTAATTTGCCTAATTTTGAGTTTTTGATTGAGATTTGGAATTTTTTTGTCATTCAACTCTTATCGCAAATTTGATAATCGTTATTCGCAAAGTTGACCCCAACTATTCCCTATCGCAACCTTTTGTGTGTGTCTTGTTCCTTATCGCAAAATTTTTTCTCGATATATCATTGTCCCAACATTGCTAACAAGTGGGCCCGCATATCGTTAAACTAAAATAGCTTTGTGATACCTCATGCTATTAAGCTTTGCAACAATATTTCTCGGTAGTCACACGGTTTGCGATACTAAATAGTTAAAATAATAATAAAAAAGAAACTTTGCGATACTCGAGAAGTTTGCGGGTTGACAAATATTTGCGGGTTGACTTTAGTTTGCGATAAGTTACCTTACTCAGCTGGTTTACCATAAGATTCCCTATTACACTAGTATAATAAATATAATAAAAAAAAACTCTTATCGAGAAACAACCGTGCGAGAAAATTTCTCGACAAAAGTCTATCGCGAAATTTCACTACCGAAAAATTTTATCGCGAAACCTCACTTTACAAAAAATTGTATCTATAAACTTTCACTAAAGGACAAGCTCTTATCGAGAATTTTTTTTTTCGACGAGGTTTCTCGGTATCATTTGACAACTGAATTTCTCGATATCAATTTCGGCAAATTATAAGAAAATTTTGGTATTTTTTTACGAAGTTTTCGATATCAATATAAAACATTTTTGTATCTACCAAAAGTTTTCGAGAGTTATATAATTTTCGAAACTTTACTATATTTCACGAATACACAAAAATTTTTGATACGGAATTTTAGAAAGCCAATTTTAAATTTTTTATCGAAGAAATTTTGACCAAGAAAAGTTAGTCATCCGGAAAAACCTGGTCAACCCGAGAAAATTTACTTTTCGCAAAAGTGTTATCGAGAACCTTTATCGCAAAATTAAGTTTCTCGGTACGAAAAATTTTCTCGATACACATTTTTTTATACTTAACCTTCTGACCCGAATTTTTCAAACTTTAATATTTTGATGCAAAAGGTTTCAATTTCAATTTTTTTTGGAAAATTAAAGATTTCAACCTTATTTAATGTTTAACGGCACATTATAGAAAAAGTTTTGGTAAATTTTCGAAGTATTGAACACAAATTTAAAACGTTTTCAGTACACACCTAAAAAATTTCGATGCTTTTAGATATTTTTGTTCAACACCAAAACTTTTCGGAACTGAAATTTTAAAGTCAAAATTTTTTCGATATTAGAAATTAAAAAATTTTCGATACTTACACTCTCATTATCAAAAGTTTTCGGTACACACAAAATTTTCGATACTTAAACTTTTCGACTCCAAACTTTTCAAAACTATACTTTTCGGTCCAAAAGTTTTCGATATCTACATTTTATCCTAAAAACTTTTCGATACCTACTCTATTCTTCAAAACTTTTATTAAAATATCTCAAATCCACATAACACGTCAACGATCAAATATCCAACCTAACCAACACAAACGTATACCTACTCTATGGAACACAACCAAGACCTAATTGATGCTCTTCAGAGAGCATGGTATCTACGAATAAACTCTTCAATTGACCATCTCAAGGTTAGTCCTTCCGACTCTAGTTTATTTGAAAAATTAGAAAAAACAGTGAAGAGAATATTAGAATTGTGCTTTATTATTTCATTATCCTTGTAATTCGGGGCGTAATTAGATGTTTTGATAGTGTAGGACCTAATAGTAATTATACCTAACATATAGGTATAAATATAATGTACACTATCAAAGTTAATACAAGTTTTATTATTCAGAAAAATACAAGTATCGAATTCATATTTTAAACGAGAAAACACGTTCGAGAAACTCGGAAAAGCTAACAACCTCTCTCAAGATCTTCAACGCGAATATTCGACCGAACGTAATTCGTAAGATTTCTTACTCGAATACCGAGAATTCGTGCTTAGAGTGCTTGTTGATTGATGAATCATGACCTAACAATCGGTATCAGAGCGAATCGTGATTGATTTTGGATAGAATTCACAATTTTTCAGATCAAAATAGTTTTCCAGATTTTTTCGATCGAAAAACTCACGTGACTTACATTTTGATCAATATGCTTAATTGTGCGAATTTTGTTGTCGATTTTGCTGATTAAGTTATAGATTATATGTTAGGATTGATTTACGTACTGATTACAATCACTTAGAACATCATATTAATTCAGATTTTCGATTTAGATCGATTTTTGCGTTTGCGATCAAGTTTTGAGTCCGATCTGATCTTCTTAAATCTCGATATATTTTGCTATTAAACGTGGTTGATTCTGTGTTTGTTCATACTTAGAACTGTTAAACGAGTAATTATCCAGAATTTGGGCACCTAAATTGAACATCTCGATTGAATCTGGAATTTTCACTGTTACATTGAACTTAGCTGTTCTTCGATCGAAAAACTTGGATCGAAAAATATTTTTCGACTAAGTTTGCAGCCGAGAAATTTTTCGACGACAAACACTATTTTCGAGTGTTTTACTCAAATTTAAGACTCGAAAAACATTATTTCAATAATTAGTTTTTCGGTTCATATATAAATACCTTTTTCGAGCGAATAAATTTTTCGATCCAAAATTAGCTAAAACATATTTTCGATCGAAAAATATTCCATCGAAAAATTTTACAGTCAACAATTTGAGTCAAACTAAAAACAAAGTTTTTCGATCACAAGTTATTCGATAAGAGTTTTTGTGATCAACATAGTTTTTCGACAAAATATTTTTCGATAAGATCATCTTTTCACATTTTTCCGAAAAATATTTTTCGATAAACATATAACTAAATCTTTAAACGTTCGAAAAACTTTTTCGATTAAAAAGTTTAATATTTTTAAATCGAACTCGAAAAACATTTCGCCCACTGCATTTAAAAGAAATAAAAAATTGTGAACTTCAAAACTTACGAAAAATATTTGTCTCAGAACTATCAATTTTGATACTCAATATTTTCGATCAATAATTCAAATTTCTTTAAAAAATCTTGAAGTATCAATTTTTACTTACCAAATATTTTCGAAAACATAACAATTTCTCTTTCACAACCAGATCATAGTTTCAAAAAGAAAATTATTTAGAGTACGAATCAAATATTTCTAGCTAAGTTTGTCACTTGTGAAGCATTTTTCATTACGATTCCAAACTTTCACGAAGATCCTACCAATCAACAAAAATGATTGGTTACTCACTTCGAAATGACGTCCGCCCTCCAATTCTTCGAAGAGGCGAATACACGGTATGGAGAAGCCGGTTCATGAACTTCTTAGAAAAGAAAGATCAAGCCATAAATTTGATCGCGTCACTTCAAGAAGGTCCAGCTAAATTCTGGCTCATCCAAGAAGGAGATGCCACAAACAATCCTCCTATTCCTGCAACCAGAAGACTTAAAGTTCCTGGTGAATACACCGAGGGGGAGCGTTTAAGAGCCAAAGCAGACTTGGGAGCCAAGACTTTCCTAATGCAAGGAATACCGAATGACATCTATATGCAAATAGATAGTCAATCGAGCGCAAAGGCAATGTGAGACGAGCTCCACAAGATGATGCAACGAACCGAAGTTGGAGTCAAAGCTAAGAAAGCAATTATTCTAACAGCTTACGACTCTTTCAAAGCCAAGACAGAGGAATCAGTTTATGAACTCTATCAAAGATATCTAACTCTTCTTAATGAAATGAAGAAGATAGATATATTCAAGACCAACATGGAGGTCAACATCAGATTTCTTTCTTCTCTTCAACCGGAGTGGAAGAAAATATCCATTCAATCTGACAAAATAAGGATTTGGATGAAATGGATATCCACGCCGTCTTTGATAATCTCGCCCAACATGAAGAAGATATAAGCGAGATCCAAAAAGAACTAAAGGGCAAGCAGATCGACGATTCTATAGCACTTGTCACTGAAATAAAGCCAAGTCGATCTCGAAAGGATAAAAGTATCAAGCTGCCAAGTTCTTCAGAAGATGAAGGAGAATCTGACTCAGACTCCGAACCTGATATGAAGGAGTTCAAGAAACAGTTAGCTCTCATTTCTAAAATGATGAGTAAAAAGTTTTACAAAAAGAAATCTTCGTCTTCGGACATCTAGCTCCAAGGAAAGGGAAAGATCGGCCGAGTCCTCAGAATCAAAAAATGTCAAAGAACCACAAAAATGTTATAATTGTGAAATGATCGGACACTTCTCCAGGGATTGCAAACTACCCAAGAAAAAGGACGCCATCTACTACTCCAAAAAATTCCAATTCACCAAACCGAAAGAGGCTGGAGTGGCACTGATGGCAGAACAAGAGCATTGGCTGGAAGACACCACAGATTCTGAAGACGAAAATCTTGCACTTATGGCATACCGACAACGCTTCAAATGATGACCCATCCAGGAGGCCTGACGACGACGACGACAAAGCATCCTCTTGGTCACAAGAGGTACAAATGTCTAATTCCACATTATCAAACATGTTATAATCGTTACAGCTTAAGTACACTAACATGAAAATTGAGCGGAAACGAACAAAGGAATTAGAAGAGAAACTAGCTCTTAGCGAAAGCAATTTCCAAAAGCAATTAGATAAGAAAATTCATCTCGAAATTCTCTTATCTAATGCTAAGGAAAAAATCTCTAGTCTTCAATTAACCATAGCTACCTCTAAGACAAAAATTACTGAACTTAATACGATTCTTATCGATTGTCAGAGAGACTTAGAAATTTCTAAAAATAATTTCAAAGAAATTTCTGACGAACGTAACAAACTTTATTTGATGATTAAAACGTTAAATGATATTCTAATAAAAAGGGGTCAAACGGATCAAACGATATTTCTAAATCAACCTCTTGATACATAATTTTATAATCCTAAAGAGGGCTTAGGTTTTAATTATCCCTGTAATTTGAAAAAGGTCAATGCTAGACAATTATACGATATCAAGTATATGGGATTAGGTTTAACTTCTCTAATGGCATTTACTAATTCGTCTAAAATAAATGTTTTAGAAGAATCTAAACGACAAGTCACTGATAGGACTAACATTTCTTTTGACTACACCGACTTGAATAATAGTTACAAGACAAGAGATCTCAACTTGTCTAGTGATTATAATTCATTTATCCCCTAGAAGATTTATCCAACGACAAGGAAGATAATAATGATAATTCTCAAAATTCTAATTTTTGTTATATTCCAGTTATTATTAGAAAAATAGCTGATTTAAACGCTTCATTGGAAACAGAAAGAAAGAATTTCAAAGCTGAACAGAACGAACTTTTACTGGAGATTTCCAATCTCAAAACTTCCTGTACTTTAAAAACTTGTCCTGATCTTATTTTGAAAAAAAATCTTTAATGTAGGACAAGATTAAATCTAATAAAAACTCTCCCATTATTTTTCAAAATATTTCAAAAGAAGATAAATCTTCTTTAAAAATTGTAAGGAGAGAAAACGAATCCTTAAATGCTTCAAAAAGGAAAAAGATTTTTACTAACTCTTTTTCTACTCCATCCACAGGTAGAGTAGTAAAAGAGGTGATTTGTTATCTATTTCTTCTATGTCAAAAACTAAGGAAAGAGTGCCTAGAATAAAATTTCAGAAGAAAAATGATTTGTTATCTATTTCTTCTATGTCAAAACTAAGGGCACTCGTACGAAGACAGCCATTTCTAGTATTGTTACTTCAACTTATGCGTTAAAGCCTATTATTTTTGAAAGCACAAACTTTGAAATTGGCTCTACTTCTAAAAACAATCTTCATCATTTTAAAACAAATGCAAGTCTTAAGTCTCGCCAGAAACAAGATCCAACTATTAAGAAAGCTTATAGCTCCATACATTCTTGTTCTCACATAAGGTATCCAGTACACGTACATTCAACTAAACACCTTAAGAGACTAGCGAGAGAAAAGATTTTCTCCAGCAATAAGACAAAATCAGACATTTGTTCGTGCTGAAATTAACCTCCCATGTAAGGTTCAACCACAATGGATTCCTAAATCACCACTTAGGCAAACACAAGCCAATAAGGCTAAATTGTCTAAAGAGGTACTAGTTAAACCAACTACTTCTAAGTTGGTTTGGATACCTAAGCATTCTCATAATTTAGGAACCAAAGATGAACAAACATTAATTATCAAATCTGCTAATCCGAGAGGACCCATTCAAAAGTGGGTACCTAAGTCTCCCTAATTTCTTTCTATGCAGATCCATCATGTGTGGTATTTAGATTCTAGTTGCTCCACACACATGACAGGAAAACAAGAACTGTCGAGCAACTACCAAGATCGTTACAATGGCAAAGTCCGATTAGGCAACAATGACTCAGCTCCCATACTCGGATAGTGCAGAGTTTTGAATTGTCAGAATAAAGAGCTTCTCACAGGATCACGAAGAGCAAATCTATACACAATCAATCTGACAACAGTTCGACCTTCGACAGTTGTATGCCTCATCTCTCAGACAACAATCAAGAGGAACAACTTATGGCATCAACGTCTGTCTCATCTAAATAAAAAACTCTTCACAAACTCAGTGTTAAAAAGTTGGTCAACAGTCTGCCAACAACTAACCAAGAGCATCACTGTTCGGCTTGTCAACTGGGTAAAATGAAGCGAGCTTCACATAAAATCAAGCAAGCTGCTTCTACATCTCGACCCTTAGAGTTACTTCACATGGACCTTTGTGGACCGATGCGTACACAAAGTATTAACGGTCGAAAATATGTGTTAGTAATTGTCGACGATTATTCTCGCTACACATGGACAAGATATCTCCGAACTAAAGATGAGACTGGAGACTTGATAGAAAGCTTCGTGAATACAACTCATAATCTCCTGCAAAAGAAAATCAAAGTAATCAGAACAGACAACGGAACTGAATTCAAGAATCAGCGTCTCAACAACTTTTATCAATCACTTGGAATTATTCAACAATTCTCAGCCGCAAAAACACCTCAACAAAATGGTGTCGTAGAAAGAAAGAACCGGACTTTAGTTGAAGCTGCAAGAACAATGCTCATATACTTCGATCTTCCTCACTTTCTCTGGGGCTGAAGCAGTGAGTACGTCATGTTTTACTCAAAATAGGACAATTATTCACAAACGCTTCGAAAAGACGCCAAATGAGTTAATTAATCAAAAAATCCCGAAAATCTCATTCTTCAAAGTATTTGGTTGCAAATGTTTTGTGGCTAACGTTCGGGAGCATCGAAGCAAGTTCGATCCCAAAGCCTTTGAAACCATTTTTGTCGGATATTCCTCTACTTCAAAATCATATCGCGTCTACCTCAAGTCTTCTCGTACAATTCTTGAAAGATACAACGTCACCTTTCAAGAAATAACATAATTGGCTTCTGAACAAAACAATTCAGAACCCGAGCTCATAGGCGTGTTGGCACAAGGTCAACAACTTTCGGCAACTTCTACATCAACAACAAATGAAGCAATTCCCGCTGACCATGAAGATTTAGATTCTCTAGTCGAACATTTTTCTTGGAACAAGTCTCAAATGCCTGCTTCGTCTCACTCAACACCAAGCAGTGCCCCATCTCCATCAATGGAAGAAATTAATTTTGAGACTCCTCTTCTTCAAAATCAGACAAATGTTGGAGAGTCTACTAATTCTGAATCTTCATCTAGTGCTGCAGCTCCTACAAATGCAGATGAGGAAATTCCTATATATTCAACATCTGAATTGAATTTCCCAACTATGAATGATCAACCCGTTAATTCAGGATGTATCGATCTACAATCCAATGACAAATCTACTCCAGTTATTCCTCACGAACGCAAATGGACTCGAGCTCACCCTACTGACCAGATTATCGGTGATCCTTCAAGTGGTGTACGTACTAGGACGTCTACACAAAGCGGTTTATTCACATGCTTTCTAAGCCAAAACGAACCAAATAAGGTAGCTGACGCTCTTAAAGACCCGGATTGGGTAATTGCAATGCAAGATGAACTCAACCAGTTCGAGCGTCTACTAGTTTGGACATTGGTTCCTCGACCACAAGGCAAAACTATAATTGGAACTAAATGGATTTTCCAGAACAAGAAAAATGAGAACGATGAAGTAACCAGGAATAAAGCACGGCTCGTTGCTAAGGGATACAATCAACAAGAAGGAATTGATTACGACGAGACGTATGCTCTGGTTACCCGTATTGAAGCTATTCACTTATTTCTAGCATACGCGGCTCACAAAGACTTTAAAGTATATAATATGGACGTCAAAACAGCCTTTCTCAACGGCGTATTAAAAGAAGAAGTCTACGTCGCTCAACCCGAAGGGTTCATGCACGAGAACCATCCTGATCATGTCTATCGATTGGAAAAAGCTCTCTATGGACTAAAACAAGCCCCTCGTGCTTGGTATGATGTTCAGAGCGAATTTTTGGTAAATCCAACTTCATTAGAGGAACAATCGATACGACTCTCTTCATCAAAAGGCAAGGCAATGACTTGATGATCGTTGAAGTTTACGTTGATGACATCATTTTCAGATCGACGAATGAACGTCTATGTCAGAAATTTGGTAATCTCCTGAAGACCAAATTCGAGATGAGCTTAATGGGAGGACTCCAATTCTTTCTTGGATTACAAGTCAAGCAACTCCATAATGGCATCTTCATTAGTCAGACCAAATATATCCGAGATATTCTGAAGAGATTTAATCAAGACAAGAGCACCCCAATGAATACTCATATGTCTACTAATTGCAAACTGGATGATGATCCGTCTGGAAAGGCTATCAACATCACCACCTATCGGAGCATCATCGGAGCTTTTCTCTACTTGACATCCAGCCGACCCGACATTATGTTTGCAACTTGCCTATGCGCCCCCTTTCAAGCCGACCCAAAGGAGTCCCACCTGAATGCCGTCAAGAGGATTCTACGATATCTCAAAGAAACTCCAAACTTAGGGCTTTGGTATCCTAAAAATACTGACTTTCAACTTATTGGCTATACTGATGCTGACTATGCAGGTTGTCGAATGGACAGAAAAAGCACGTTTGGCGGAGCACAATTTTTAGGCGAAAAGTTGGTCTGCTGGTCTTCAAAGAAACAAAATTGTGTATCAACATCGACGGCCGAGGCGGAATGCGTTGCGACTGCCAGCTGTTGCTCGCAGATTCTATGGATGCGGACACAACTACACGATTACGGGTTTGATTTCAATAACATTCCCATTTATAGTGATTCTCAAAGTGCTATAGCCATTACTTGCAATCCTGTTCATCATTCACGCACGAAACACATATATATTAGATATCATTTTATAAAAGATCATGTAGAAAAAGGCACGATAGATATGTATTTTGTTAAAACGGAGCTTCAACTTGCCGACTTATTCACTAAGGCTTTGGATGAAAAACGATTCCAATTCCTTATTGCTAAGTTAGGCATGTTGAATCTCAATCTTACTTGAAATGTGCTTTACATGCTCTACTATGCTTCAATTTGATATTCTATGCGCTTCTTAATATTCCTTGATTATTTTGCGGACTCTATCTTTTAATATATTTTTTTACATAAAATTAAAAAAAAATATATAAATATATATATAATAATATATATATAAATAGTATAAATAAAGTAAAAAAATGGGGGATGACGATAATTTTGACTATTCTTTGTCTAAAAATAGTATAAATATATATATAATACACAAAAATATCTCTTCGATATATATGATTAAATTCTTTGTCTAAAAATTCATATGACATTCTTTTATTCAAAAGAACTTTGTTTGTTTCACTCGACACAAAGCCACATCATACATGTGAGAATTTGAACCTCAATATTTTTTAGAGTGTCACACTTCAAATGACTATCTGTTGGTTTGTACTTCGTAGCTTCATCTTGCTTTTGTGTTTAGTTTGTCATGAAAATGTTAAGGGCATATTAGGAAATTTCTCACTTGGCCTAAATTATATAGCCTTTACTTTTTCCTCTAGAGATCCCCTTTGAACCTTCTCCGACATTCTTTTTCTTTATCAACACCCGATTAAGCCTTCAACATGATACAAATGATTCGGGGTTACTCAGTCAAGAAAAAGAGGGGGAGAGCAAAAGTGATGCACATTATGCATTTCTCAATCATTATAGTAGAGAAACACTGATCTCACTGCAAACTTCTCCTAAATAATCTCGTATACTCCTAGAAGAGAAGCACCTTGAAGTGAACTTCTCCAATGATAATCTATATCTTATATAGAGAAAACGAGAAGAGAAGCACAGTCTTGGGTTTGAACTCCATAACTGTGAAAATTTTCTAAAAGAACACAGTCTCGACCCAAAATCAAAGAAGATCTCATCTCTCAAAGCCTTGAAAAGAAATTACTAAAGAAGAGAAAATCAAAAGGATCAGAACATAATTTCACAGAAAAGGCCTCTGGAAGAGAAGAATTTTTTAGCTCACTAACCCAAAATTCCTACCCCTTTAGTCAGAGCCTAAAAATAATCCCTTAAAAGTCCCTTTGATTCAAAATGACGAACTCTCACTTGGTATGTTGATTAAAAATACTACGATAACAAATTAATTGATATAAATTTGTTGTGATGGTAAGAGTGATATATCTACTAAAAATCTCCTTGATAAAAATAAATTGAGCGATATGAGCGAAACTTGCGAGAGTTGTCGAAGTGATTCATACTATGCCCTTAGAATACTAGTTTAGCTACATGATTTTATGGCAAATTGATGTTTTATATGTCTTGGAAATTTTTGTGTGATAATGTTCAAAATAAATAAATCTGACCCCGAAACAAAAATATTTTTTAAATCGCACATTTTAAATGCGTTAATACATGCATTGGTTCAGAATTGATAAAATGCGATTAACTATTTTGAAAAACGCAATATTTTTTAATGAAACTATGCTAAATTGCTTAAAATGCGTTACTTGTACTTAAATCGGAAATTTTCATATGCCAATTTGTACTAAAAATATGCGTAGGTACTGAAAAGTTTACTCATGCAATTGTTGAGGGGGAGTTTTATATGAAAATTTTTTATTATCTTCTACACTCGTAAAACATGAATTCTAACATTTTTAAGCCTCGCGGAAAATTTAGAGCTCATTCGAGGAGTCAAATGTTGAATTTCATCAACATTAGCAGATAATTCCATCTCTTTCAGAAATACAGGGAGTACTAAGCAATTTATTTTTGGGTTAATGCATAAATTTTTTTTCAGACCTGAATTTATCTAAAGCCCAAAAATATTTTTTTTACGGCCCAAATGAATTATTACTTTACCCGATCGTAATGTATTAATATCACTTTATCGATCGAAAAACTCTCTCACACGCTACACATTCCCAATCGGAAAACTTTTCGACTTCTACGAACTCTTCGAACCGACTTCGGCGATTCAAACCCAATCCCTCAATATTCGAAATTTTTGGATTAAACTTGCCGATTTCGAAGGTAGAAACTTGTTACGAATCATTTTCTGTTCAAAAACATCATATTCTCAAGCATTTTCACGAAAAACATTTGAAGAAAGTTCATGTTTATATTTTCGACGAAAACTGGTTTTTCGACCCTCAAATCAAAGTGTTTAAACTCGACATTTTGGGTTAAAATCATGATATTTGGATTCGCCACTGTTTTCTGAACATTTCGAACCCAGATCAACTCATGATTTACTCAGAAATCGAAGATTATGTTTTACGTTTTTACTGTTTGATTTAAAAATTTTCGATCGAAAAAGTTTGTGTCGCAAACAGTGTCGTCGTAGAACTTTAGTATTTTATTCGATCGCAAAACTCAGCGTCGAAAACCTTTTGTTTTCGATATTCTTTTATTCGATCGAAAAACTACGCGGCGAAAAATTAATTTTTCGAGTATATTTTATTCGATCGCAAAAGTCATCGGCGAAAACTTTAAGTTTTTCGATATTCTTTTATTCGATCGCAAAACTACGCGGCGAAAAACTTAAGTTATTTCGACAATTTTTTATTCGATCGAAAACCTACTCAGCGAAAAACTATTGTTTTCGATAACATTTTATTCGATCGTAAAAGTCATCGGCGAAAACTTGAGTTATTCGACACATTTTTATTCGATCGCAAAATTTACCGATCGAATAAATTGTTACTCGAATAAAACACGCTTCTAAGACTTAGTCACAAATCTTTCAAAATTTTTACTAAGTCTTTCGAACATAAACCTTAAAACAAACAATTCTTATCTAAATTCATTCTTAATCCAATTTATTCACATATGAAAATTTATCGACTAATGAATCTTATATTATTTTTCCAGATATGGCAACTCCCAACTACCTCATATCTACTCATCAGGAAGTTATATGACAGTCCAAGACAACAACTTCCAACTGGACGTAACGACGTTTCGGTGTCCGGATGAAGTCATAATATCCATCCTCAAAGGACACCCTCTATGGCCAGCCTTGACCATGACGTCCATCGTACCAATGGTCTATCTCCAGCAACTCTGGGGATATATGAAGAGTTTCGTCAACGGCGATAGCATGGACTATATGACAATGCTCAACACAAGACATATCGCCCTGACGAAAAATCTGATGGCCAGGTGCTCGATCTCTCGCACTACGACGAATATGATCAACTTCCAACGGATGTAGAGATCGTAGAAGACATGCTCCGGATGGGATACAAACCTCCGCTAACCAAATTGGCGAACTTTCAAAATAGCGAGATTCCCCATCCGTGGAAGACATTGTTCGGCATCATCAACAAATGCCTCTCCCCAAAACACTCCGGCTTCGACAAGGCGAACGGGAACATTCTTCGCATTTTTCACGGAGTGGTCTTCTCCAAAAGATATGACGTGGCTCAGCTGATTTGGAACGATTTAGCGGACCAGATGCGTCACAGGGAGACAAAGTCGAAGGCCAGATCTCTTCCTTATGTACGGTGGTTCCCGGTGCTGATCTCGCACTTCATGGAACTCCATCCAGAGATCCCGAGACTACCACCAATTGCGGAATACACTCTGCCACGCCTTCGATTTTTTCACAACCCAAAGGCCGCCGATCTAGCACTCCAACCAATGCTGATCCCATTGGAGCTGCTCCGATTAGCTGATCCAACTGAAGAGGCATACCAAGACTACTGCCAGAACAACTCTATCACAGAGGCGATGGTACGTTCCTTTGATCCAGCTCCGGCGCCTTCTCAAAGTGAATCCTTGGTGACAACAACGGAGTCCGAAGCCACGACTCGGGAGATTGAACCTGAAGGTGTCCCACAAGATATCTCTCATGAGGCAACTAATTCTGATGAAGCACACAGACTCCAACGAAGAGGCCCTCGCCGATAACAACTCTCGGCCTTGTGTGCAGTGCCTTCACTCATAGCGGCTTCGGAGCCAACACATCCACCACCAAGAGATCAGCCTACTGAACAGATTGGGTGGAATCCCTATTGGACCCCCGATATCTTCGGAGCCAACAATAGGCCAACCCATTGAAGTCGTGACTTTAGGGTTGATAACGGATGTCCTTAGACGTTCCGGAACTTCAAGACCTACTCTAGGCGGCACATCGGAAATCTACTCCGATGTTGTGACAGTGGAGCGCCTCCCTGGCCCCACTCCACCAATGTTCGTGACGGAGCACAGACTACAAGAAGCGCTCTCCACAGCTCTATCTTCTCTAGAAGATCGTCTGACGGACCGTATGCTCCACGCTCTCGAGACTTCCTGAAGAGACACCGGAAAAACACCAGTCTTAGAAGCTGCTCCGACCGACACTCAAACCACCCCCATATCCTCACCACTTCCTACCACCACTCTACACACCCCACTACAACCAATCCTCACCACCCCAACTCCCTCACCCTCATTTATCAATCCCTACACCATCCCGATCACCCAGCTTCACGATATCCTCATCTCACGCCTCCTCGCCCTAGAGACCAGATCTCCCACTGAGGAGAGTCTCTACAAAAGGTTAATAGATAAACCAGAGCCGCCAGCACAAACAGCGTGCCGAGAAGAAAGCTCCCGCACTAAGCGTAGACATGACGATCCTGATGATCCGGATCGTCATGAGGGGAAGAAACGGCAACGAACTACACAAGGCGGCCGTGGATTGATCAAACACAGACAAAGACTCAAGAAGCTGGAGGATCGTCCTCACACGCACCAAGCACACAATCTCAAACCCGCCAACAAACAACCACACCTCCCACCATATCTCAAACACTAACCCTCTCTCCTACAAATCCAAATCCGATCCCAACCTCAAACCTCCCCCAAGTCCAACCAGAAGCAGTTGCCTACGATCCACATTTGATCGTAGATGACTACATCCTAAACGAGAAGTGGATGACGCAATGGGAACCAGAGGAAGCTGCTCAAGCTCGACTCTCCAACGTCAGATACTTCTTACAACAAGCTTCACTGGACTTGGTGCTGCTTGAAGAAGAAGAACTTCAAGAAGGCGAGAACTACAGTTCTGCCTTCCCAGAGCTACCCAAAATGATAAGGCTCAGAGTCGACTCTCCTCCTCGTCTATCAAAAGGGACAATTAGAGTCGAGACGCCATGGGAGAACGTCAGAATTGAAGTCCCGTTCATTGAAGACGTAAGAAAGCAGATTTGGAGGGCTCCAAACAAAATCAAGAAGCTCAATGAACTTAACCTAAGGGGCATCTCACACTGGAAAGATAGGAAGAAAATGAAGCATATCTTCATGCTCAATTATCTCGGATCCGATCGAAGTGGCATTCCAGCTGATCAACTGAAGGAAAACTTCAAGAACAAGCCACCTATTCTCCAACTTGTCGAAGTCTTGCATACGATCGGAAGATATTCAACCCCTATCTACATCATTGAGCGAGCAGACATCAACCGCACTCGATAAGAGATAGATGAAAGCTATCTCCCATTCCTTCCACCGGATGAGGTCTACCAGTTATACCAAATGTACAACGGAAAGTACAAGACGCATCCTGGATATATCAAGAATGAAGGACTCGAGGGGCTGAAAAGATTCATGTGCGGCAGATCAAGTATCACACCGCACACGACCATCAAATTGCAATAGAGAACAACATGAAGAAGGTCAACATGGAATCTCCGCTCATGAATGGCTTCCCACTCAACAACTTTTCCGTGAACTATATCTTCAAGACACCTGGCCTCGCCATAACCTATCTAAATCCAGTCATTGGAAAGACAAGGGCTATGATGAAGTCAGAAGTCCATAAGTTCTGCGACAGGACACTAAAATTAGTGAGGAAGAACATTCAGAAGAGATTGAGAGAGATCACCGAAGAGACAATCTTCGAAGATCTTTGTGAAGAAGAGGCCCCACTCTTGAACGAGCTTCTAGATGCTATAAATGAGAGATTGGAGTTGAGGAATGTTGTTCGACGCTACGAGACATCATTGGGATTGAGGAAGTCTTTTTACGCCCGACAAGGATAAAAGGAGCTGAAACAAAAACAAGCACAAAGGGGGAGATTGAAGAGAATATTAGAATTGTGCTTTATTATTTCATTATCCTTGTAATTAGGGGCGTAATTAGAAGTTTTGATAGTGTAGGACCTAATAGTAATTATACCTAACATATAGGTATAAATATGATGTACACTGTCAAAGTTAATACAAGTTTTATTACTCAGAAAAATACAAGTATCGAATTCATATTTTAAACGAGAGAACACGTTCGAGAAACTCGGAAAAGCTAACAACCTCTCTCAAGATCTTCAACGCGGATATTCGACCGAACGTAATTCGTAAGATTTCTTACTCGAATACCAAGAATTCATGCTTAGAGTGCTTGTTGATTGATGAATCAGGACCTAACAAACAGTTATAGAGTTAGAAGAAAAAAATAAGGAACTTACCACGCGTCTTAAAAATAGTGAAGTAGCGTGTCGTAATAAGTCACTCCTTTATGATGAATTAGTTGAGGAACGCGGAAAATTGTACTCTAAAATAAAAAATTTAGAAGACAATCTTGCGGAAAAGGGTCAAAAAGACCAAAGTTCCTCTAAAGCCTTAGCATCTAATTGGGGAATTATTTTACATCCTGATAAACATACTTCTTGTTGGGAAATTACGGAGGTTATTCATAAATAACCGAATTAAACGCAACTCTGGAATTAGAAAGAGTAGGTTTCCGAGCGGAAAAGAAAAAGCTCTTAGATGAGATATCAAATCTAAAAAATTCCCCTCATTTACATGACATGAAATTTTATAATCCTGTTGAAGGCTTAGGCTTTACGAATCTTTGTAACTTGAAAAAGGTTAACGTAAAACAATTATATGATATCAAGTACATGGGTTTAGGATTTACTTCTTTAATGGCTTTTAATAACGCTTCAGAAATAAATGCCTTAGAAGAATCCAAAAGAAAAGCCACAACTAGGACTCAAATCATTATGATTACACTGACTTGAATAATAGTTACAAGACGCGGGAGATAAACATGTCTAGTGACTATAATACATTATATTCTTTAGAAACCATCTCTAAAGTCGAGGAAGAAAATATTTATCATTCTAAAAATTCTACTTTCTGTTATATTCCCGCTATTGTTAAGAAAATAGCTGATTTGAACGCTTCCTTAGAATCAGAAAGAAAGAATTTTGAAGCAGAAAAGAATGCGCTTTTTATTGGAGATATCAAATCTCAAAAATTCCTCTCCTTTACCTATTTTAAACGATATTTCTAAAGAAAAATCTTCTCTTAAACATGATAAAACAACGCAAACGGACGTTTTTGTTCCTAAAATCGAAAAGACTTTTACTAATACTTCTACGTCAATTTGACTGAAACTGAAATTCAAAGTAAATGCCAAGAACTTATCTAAGGAACAACTACAACTTAAATCTACATTATTTTCCAAAGTTACGAAACGGAAATATAAAGAACAAAAATTTCCTCTCCTATTCCTATAAAGAAATTTTTAACGAAAAAGCTCCAAGTTCTAGCAAACAAACGTCATCGTGTGCTTCAAAGGATTTTAATAATTCTCTATTTAAGAAGCCTAGACTTGGAAAATTTCCTAATTCTTCTATCATTCTAATGTGAATTGTGTGAATTATGAACGTAGGATACACGACTTATATGCCATTGATGCTTATAATTCTATATGCTCGTATTCCTACATGAGTATCCGGTCCAAGTTCATTCTAAGAAGCATCTTATGCGACTGGCTTTGGAGAAAATATTTAAATCTTTTCCGAAACACACTTTCACCCGAGCTGAAATTTCTTTTCCATGTCAAATCACTCCTACATGGGTTCCTATGTCTACTATTAAGTTAGGAAATCTCACACAAATTTGGGTACCTAGACGCACATTAATGAATGATTTAGCACCGAAATTAAATTTGACTTCATCTATGCTTAACCCTTTTCTGCTACTAAGGGAGGACCCACATTACAATGGGTGCCAAAGTCCCGATAATATTTTGCAGATTCCCTCATGTATGGTATATGACGTAGTGGCTCCGCATACATGATAAAGAGAAGAGACGTGAGCTATACAACTACACTTCAACGAGTTACATTCTAATTATGCGTATGTTGAACAAACTTTCAATATTTTAAAATTTGCATATGCATACGAGCTACATTGAAAAATACCTATTACTTTTCAAAATGGTACATTTTAAATATGCATTTTCCAAACTTTAAGAGATTTTAAAATTCTAAATGCATATTATACACGGAAATGATAAATACCGTTTTTTTTTAATATAACATTTTTAAATGAGCTTCATTTGAGGGGGAGCTACTCTTTTATCTTAAAGAGGAGAGACTCTTATTTCTTTCAAGAGGGAGCAACAATTTTAATTTTTGAGGGAAGTTAAAACTTTAAACGAATGCATTAAGGGAAAGAGATTCGTAATATTTTTTTAAATCTTACTACGCAACTTTCTAGCGGGAGAAACATTATTTCGGAAGCATTATTTGAGAAGGAGAAATAAAAATATTGATATTGTTTTCAAATATTGAATTTTTGAAAATTCTACCGATAAATTTTCTACACTTTCTCGAGAAATTTTTTCGCAAGACTTTCTCGACACATTTTTTGTCGACAACCTTTCTCCAGACGTAATGCGAAAACTTTATCGACAATTTTTTTCGTACAACTTTCTCGTGAAATTTTTCTCATGGAACGTTATCGTAAAAATTTATTTATTGATAAATTTTCTCCACTATTTCGAGAAATTTTATCACAAACCTCATCCGAAATTCTTTTTGAATACACCTCATTCGAAAACATTTTTCGATACACTTCACTCGAAAAAATTTTCGATACACCTTATTCAAAAATATTTTTCGATACACCTCACTCGAATTTTTATTTTCGATACACCTCATCCGACAAATATTCTCTCGATAGCTTCACTTCTCGACTCCGACCCGACAACCTTTCACACACAAACCACACATATATATATATAATATCATATACTAATACATATTACATATATACTTCAAAATAAAAATAAATAATAATAATATTAAATATATATATATATATAAGGAAGAAGAAAATAAAAAAAATTGAAAAAGAAAATCTCCTCCCATCTTCATTAAGCTTCATGGATATTTCTTCCAAACTTTCGACGGACTTCAAGGAAGAATCTCGAGCTTATAACGGACAAATATTTTCAAAAAGGCAAAGGTGACAATCTTCATGACGATCCAAATGCTCATTTTCAACGACTGGCTCCGGCTTGCTGATTCAAATAAAGCAGCACTCATCTCGTATCCCGGAAGCATGGATTTCTAGTTCCCATGGTTCAGTCTAAACCGACTTGATCCTAACTCTGGAACGCGTCCGAGCACTTGATACGATCCGACCTATCACCTATCCGACATCATGCAAAGAACAAGCAAGATGACTTCGATAATGACTTGGAAATTTTTGAAGGTACATAAATCCCTTATCTCACAAATATTTCGGAGTAATCCCATAGGTACTGGTGCTAATTTTATTAGCTCCCGGGTAGAAGACGTCGCATTAGGTCCAACGGTGCGTGCACATCCGAGCCTTACCCACTCATCGTCTCCAAAAAGACCGATGTTTCATTTTCTCACGGGGAGCAACGTCTACTATCACCACTTCACTCGGAAGTGGTAATCTGCCCCGTACCACGCTTTCATTGATCACATCGTGTCTAGTGTGTCCTCAATTCCTAAATTTTTATAATTTTTAGGACACATACACTTTTTATACACTTGGTCTTTGTGATCAAGTTAGAACATTCGTAGACATGTCATTCTCAAACATGCTTCGATGATCGAAAGGAAGTCATACCGTTGCAACATCAAACCAACAACGGTATTAGGCCATCTTCTATGAGCAACGCTCCTAGAACAATGTCAATGGGAAGCCTATGTGGCCCCGGTTTTATATCGACGGAATGCCTTCGTGGCTCCGTCGGGTTATTACCGAATTTGATTTCCTACGAAGTCTACAAACTCCATCTCCTTGCCACGACGATAAAATCTTCTTGCCACATTTTAATACATCGCCATGACGATCTCCCCACTCGATCATCATGAGGGGGAGTAGTACTAAAGAAATGGGAGCAATACAACAACGAAAGTGCACGATTGATCGGAAATACTAAATTCTTAAGCGTCGTCGAATCAAGCAAACACCACGAGCTTAAATGACCAAAGTTGCCGCTCATGTACGTCTCTCCAAATTTCAAATCAAATTCCCGATCCCAACACAAGGTTGAAAAAAAATAGGGGGAGTTTCGTCGTTATCAAAGGGAGAGATGGAACACAAAAGAAGAAATTCTCCAAAAATCCGGCAAGAAACTTCAGACACATTCTGACACTTGGAGACGAACTTCAAAACAAAATTAGAAGAAAGATCCGGTGCCGAGAAGAGTATTACCAGACATGGTGAGCTTGAAGATCTCCAGGGAGTGAAGAGACCACAAGACAAGATAAAGGAAAAGATTACACAAATAATCTCATAAAGGGGAGATTGTTAGGACTCGAGGAATCTTTTCAAAACAAGACAAGATAACCTACGCTGAAGCAAAGATTGAACACAAAGGGGGAGATTGTTAGGACATTTTTATTGTGTTGAAATATAAATGTTATCTTAATCTGGTAGTGTAAATAGTAGTTTGGGCTTAATTGTTTAAGCCATAGATTTGGACTACTTAGCAAATATACCAAACTTATTTGGTATATAAGGAACCATAATGTGATGTATTAGGGTGAAGAATTCATTTTAATAGAAAATCGAGCTTCACCACGCTCTCAAGCTTTCGCGCCAATTCAAACATGTTCTCCGTAAGTTTTACATTTTCTATCGAATTCTTCACCGAACTTAATCGTGTTGGATATAATAGGACCTATCAGGCACACGAAAAACTTTTTCGCCCTTAGAAAATTTTCTCAAAAACATACCCTTATTGACAATCACATTTTCGAATAAAAATAACATGCGAAAACCACTTTTGACACAACACTTAGAAACTTCTCGACACCACACATCCAATTAAAAACTGAACTCTTTTTCGAACTCGACATTTTCAAAAGTTGATACATTTGACTTATTGAAAAACACCACATGACGGTTCGACAATTGACATCTTTTTTTGACTAATTATTCCTATTTTTTTCCAACCTAAACAGATATCATATGGTTTCCACCTCATCACAAGAAGAAATCCACCCGCAAAATAAATGGGTACACGTGAAGGAGAACAACTTCGGCCTAGACCTGCACACATTCAAGTGTTAGGATGAAGTTGTTATCGCCATACTCAAAGGCATCCGTTGTGGCTGACATACACGCTCAACATGCAAATCCCCGAGGTCTACCTCCAACAATTATGGGGTACCTTAAAGAGGATGAATGTAAAAAAACAACAAAACTCCAGGCCACAAGTGCTGCTCACAAAGACCATCATTCGCAGAGTTCTTCAACTACCAATGCAACAATCAAATGAGGATCTAGCCTCCGAGGAAGTCCTTCTCGAAGATCTGAGGCGATTAGGCCACGTCCCCGATCTCACTAGCCTGTCACACTACCACCTTGGTGGCATCTCGCACCCGTGGAGGATACTCTTCGGATCGTCAATCGATGCATGTCCCCCAAAGGACAACGGGTTTGACAGGTGCAACGTCAACATTCTCCGGATCTACCACGCGATCATCTACAACCGGAATGTCAACTACGCACAACTCATCTGAAATGACCTCGTGGATCAACTAACAAACCGCCAAAACACATAGAAGACCCATGTCGTTCCGTACATAGGATGGATGCATCTGCTAATCGCATAATACATGGAGGATCATCCCAATATCCCCCACATCTGAGATGTAAAGAGCTTTCTAGCACCGGTGCTGAAGTATGTTTACAAGGCAAATGAGACAGCACGCAGCCCTCAATGCCAACCGATGCCCATCTCGAAGCACTCCTTCTGATGGCGGACCCCGCGGTGCTCAAAAACCGCTTGGAGCACAACTAACCCACTCCCACGGCTACGACAGACCCAGTCGAGCCCAACCAAGGAGCAACACCGAGTGATCGTGAAGGTCCAACGAGTGAACGGGTCGGGGAGTCCTCAGAAGCAACCCAATCCAAGGACGTCGAAACCAATGCGAGCAACGACAAAAGAAGACAAATGACGAACCTGCTCCGTCGCTTGTGCCCTCCCCGACCGTCCCTCACCCACTATAAGCCGAGCCTCACCCTTTAGGATCAGGAGTCGAAGTCCCCGCATCTAGCCCAATGGTGCACGAGTCTACGCTCATCATCCATTCATCCATCTCCCAACAAACGGATATCTCAATACCCACACAAGGGGAATCACGCCCACTATCCCCGCCTTGCTCTGACGCGGCGGATACAGAATTAGGTGGCTCACAACCCATAGGTCTACAGTCCACTATGCATATATTCTTCCCACCCGTTACGACACATACAGTGAGCACCCTAGGTCTTCGTGACCTAGATGGAACTTCCATAGACATATCCATTTTAGATGTGCTTCGAGGATTGAAAGGAAGTCCCACCACGCAACATCAAAGCCAACAGCGGCAACATGCCAACCACTTGACCCACCAACGAGTGTGATGTCAACGGTAAGCCTAAGTGGCTCCGGTTTGGTGATTTCCCCCACAGGTCTCAGTGTACCTGCTACAAGGGCTATAGCAACACTACCCCCTGTGGTGTCGCTATGATCGGCCTGAAGTCCTGCCATAGTAATTGCAGGCCACCCTTCGGTTACCTACTCCGAAGTGGTGACAACGGAACGTCTTCGTGACGATTCGGGTAGGTTTTCGCCCCCGTTCGTCACAAATAGGCCTTGTCCCAGAGTGTCAAAGGCCTTCGAGGCATGTCTCATCTCAAAGGGAGAACTGAGGGACTTCAACACCTGATCATGTTCTGGACGTTGCCGAACACAGACACACGGACCAAGGAGCAATACATGATCCACCTCAGAAAGCTGAATCCAATCCTCAAACTCGTAGACATAGTCACTTAACTGAAAGATATGAAAGCGCTGTCTATGTAATAGAGAGGACGAATGCGGCCGTTGAAAGGATCACGAAGGCCGATCTCCCTTACCTCCCGATGGGCGAAGTCTACCAAAATGTTGTGCTTGTACCGCAACTTCACCATCAATATGCCAGAATGAAGAAAAGGGTTCGAAGGGATCCAGCGTTACATGTTGAGACAAGTCCAATACCATGCTAATCACGACTTCCAAATGGCATTGGAAAGCAAAATGAGGAAGGTCAACCTAACCCATCCTCACACATCATGAAATCCTTAGAGGGTCACGGAGAGAGCTACATTTTCCTTGAACAAGAACTAGCAGTTACATATTTTCAACACATAAGTCGTCAGCTCAAGGCTCTTCTGGTGTCAGAAATGGCTACGTTATGTGATGGAACGC
Source organism: Linderniella brevidens (assembly GCA_004919715.1). Lineage (NCBI taxonomy): Eukaryota > Viridiplantae > Streptophyta > Magnoliopsida > Lamiales > Linderniaceae > Linderniella > Linderniella brevidens. The sequence continues at coordinate 14,944,210 of SWDC01000148.1, forward strand.
TAAGACTCATTCGTGACACGCTATGGATAAGATTGGAGACACTTCCTGGCGATGCAAATCTAGAAGGTGAAGATGTGGAGAGCCACCTCTTCTCAACAAGATTATCGAGGCAATCCAAGAGCGACTGGACATTAGAAATGGTGTAAGACATTATGCGATCGCTCTCGGATTCAGGAAGCCATTCTTCGCCCACCGGGAACCTTCACCTCCACCACGCTCGAGAAAGAAAAAGAAGAAATAAGAGACTTAGACGATATAGCTTTATTTGTATTTGGACACTTAGGAGGAGATTGTTAGATATATTAAGGTGTCTAGTTTATTTATTAAATCTAAGTCTTGTATTTTCATTATTAAGTGAACTAGAGTCCGATATGTGGGCTCTAGTGATTAGCTAGTGGTTGTAATGGGCCAAGTAGGCGCCCAAGGTTTTATACATACTCAAAGGTATAAATACCGAAACCCTAAACATTAATTAGAGTGAATCAAAATATAGAGTACCTTGGTATTTGCACCATTTCTCTCTCAACATAAAGAACACGCACTTGACACGCATTCAAGGTAAAAACAACGTAAATCACTATTTGATTCCCCCATTGTCGATCGTTAAGGTGTATGGTAACCTACAGTCTGTCGTAGCCGTGGGAGCGGGTTGGTTGTGCTACAGGTGGTACTTGATCACCGATGGGTCCGCCTGGTCCACCATCTTTGGTAAAGCTTCTGGAATCGGCATCGCTTGGCATTGAGGTCCGTGGGCCGATTCAACAGAGTACTCGGGCCTTCGCGGCCCAACAAGGTATGCCGGTTCCTCCTATAAATACCTAAGTTCATTTGTCATTCAAGGTACGTTTGCTACACGCCCAATCTATACTCAAACCTCTCTACTCTTATATTTTCCTAAAACCTCGGAGAGAGAAATACCCTCCTGACTGAGGCAGGAAGGATAACGCCCTAACCCCCTCAATTCGGGTATTGCCGACATCAACCCCCGGAGGTCCACGAACATTCGCGAAAGACCGACGAAGGACACGGCAGAAAGACGACAGAAAGGTGAACCATTTTTTCTTTGGCAAGACAAAGGGAAGATGCCTAAGAAGGGCATAAGATGAGTGAATGGGAGAAGACAATGAAAGAGGAAATACAAAAGTTAAAGGACCGGACAGGACCTCCTGAGCTCTCATCCGCTCCTCGAGGAAGACCCTTCGCCCCGGACGTACTAAACGCTCCTTTGTGCCCGCATTTTCTTTTACCAGACATGGGCAAGTACAATGTCAATGGGTACCCAGACGGACATTTGGACAACTTTGAAGGGAATGCCGCTTTATATCAACTAAGCAATGACATCAAGTTCCAGGTATTCGCTACGACCGTAACAAAGAGTGCGCAGAAGTGGCTCACTTTGTTACCCGTGGGAATTATAAGCAACTTCTCGGATCTAACTAGATTTTTCCTTGGGCAATTATCGCGTAAAAGAAGACAACCATCTTTAGCGGTGAACTTGCTCAACTTAAAGCAGGTAGATCATGAGGACCTTAGGCAATACCTCAAGAGGTTTAATCGTGCCCTGATGGAATCTCCTGCAGCTACTCCGAAGCTACTAGTAGCAGCCTTCTACAATGGCTTAAGGGAGAGTGACTTATCCCGATGTCTCGTTAAGAAATATCCTACCAAGGTAGATGAACTATTCTTACGAGCAGAGAAGACATTAGGCTAGAGGAGTACACTCCTGAAAAAGAAACAAAAGCGACCAGGGAAAAGTAACGGAAAGGGACTATCCACCTAGGGAATCCAAAAGGAGAAACAACGAGGATGAGGCACTAGAAGCACCTCACAGTCTATGTGGAAGATTTCAACAAACATTGTGGATAAGAAGAAGCTGCAATCGTGGGTGGGCTCGAGAAAATGCCTGCAAAAGAGAAGCAAGAAAACTATCCCGAGGAAGATCGCCAAGCACTTAAAGGGAGGTTATTTTAAGGAACTATTCACCACCCTACGTGATTTCATGTTTTATCGTGTTTTATTACTGCAAAGTTAATAAAATTATTCTATCTTTTTCCTGCTCGAGAACTTAACTTCCTCCTCGTGAGTCGACAGCATCCTCTTCGTGAGTCGACGGAAGACCTTAACGCCCTCTTCGTGAGTCGATGGAAGACCTAAACGTCCTCTTCGTGAGTCGACGGAAGACCTTAACGTCCTCTTCGTGCGTCGACAACGTCTTCTTCGTGTGTCGACGGAAGACCTTAACGTCCTCTTCGTGAGTCGAAGGCGTCCTCTTCGTGAGTCGACGGAAGACCTAAACGTCCTCCTGTCGGCGTCCATTCGTGAGGTGACGGAAGACCTTAACGTCCTCTTCGTGACTCGACGGCGTCCTCTTCGTGAGTCAACGGAAGACCAAAACGTCCTCCTGGTGAGTCGACGATGTCCTCTTCACGAGTCGACGAAAGACCTAAACGTCCTCCTCGTGAGTCGACGACGACCTCTTCGTGAGTCGATGAAAGGCCTAAACATCCTCTTCGTAAATCGCCGACATCCTCTTTGTGAGTCGAAGGAAGACCTAAGCGTCTCCTCGTGAGTCGACGACGTCCTCTTCATGAGTCGACGAAAAACCTAAACTTCCTCTTCGTGAGTCAACGGAAGACCTAAATGTCCTCCTCATGAGTCGATGACGTCCTCTTCGTGAGTCGACGAAAGACCTAAAAGTCCCTTCTTGAGTCGACGGAAGACCTAAATGCCCTCCTCGTGAGTCAACGACGTCCTCTTCATGAGCCGATGGATGACCAGAACGTCCTTCTCGCGAGTCGACGACGTCCTCTTCCTAAGTCGACAGAAGACTTAAATGTCCTCCTCGAGAGTCGACGACGTCCTCTCCGTGAGTCGATGGAATACCTAAATGTCCTCCTCGAGAGTCGATGACGTCCTCTTCGTGAGTCGACGAAAGACCTAAACGTCATGTTCGTGAGTCAACAAAAGACCTAAACGTCCTCTTCGTGAGTCGATGGAAGACTTAAACGTCCTTCTTGTGAGTCGACGACGTCCTCTTTGTGAGTCCACGAAAGACCTAAACGTCCTCCTCGTGACTTGATGATGTCCTCTTCGTGAGTTGATGGAAGGCCTAAACGTCCTCTTTGTGAGTCGACGACATCCTCTTCATGAGTCGACAAAAGACCTGAACATCCTCTTCGTGAATTAATAAAAAATTATTGACATACCCCGTAAGAAAGCAGAAGATCCTGGGGGGAGGCAAAATCCCTCGCAAGAGGCGAAAGCCTTCGAAAGAGGCCAAAGCCCTCCTAAAAGAAGAGAGGAGCCTTGAAGAGTGGAAGGGAGGCAAAATCCATCGCAAGAGGGCAAAGCGCTCCGAGAAAAAGAATGGACCGTTGAAGAAAGGAAGGAAAGCAAAAGCCTTCAAAAAGTCCAAAGCCCTCGGGAGAGGTCAAAGTCCTCGAGAGAGGCAAAAGCCCTAATCTTAGGCAAAAGTCCTCACAAGAGGCCACAACCCTCCGAGAAGAAGAAGATCATCAACAGATATTGGGAGAAGGCAAAAGACTCGATATAATCGACCATAATGCCCTCGAAGGAGGTGACTCCAAGATAGCAGGAGTTCATAGAGGCCCGAACATTTTACGGTCTATTACATGTTTAAAACTCACTACACTCTTTTCAGACTATTTAAGGGGGGACTATTGATGCCTCGAGAATTTCACACCATAAAATGCTCGGCGAAGAAGAACTTAACCACCCGTCAAAGGTCTCCCGTGGACGTTAGCAAGGTTTGTTGGACATCCAAACATTCGAAATATATAGTGAGCAAAGCACTAAGGGAGGAAGACACTGCTCAAGACCGAAAGGCCATGGCCACCGAGGCTGAGGCGGAAGAGGCCAAGGAAGAGGAAGAGGCCGAGGCCGAGGCGGAAGAAGAAGAAGAGGGCAAAGGCCGAAGTTCCCAAGACCGAAGCGGCCGAAGCCGCCGAAGCACTCAACGCCGAAGGCTGAAGCGGCTGAAGCACCCGAGGCCGAAGCGGACGAAGCGGCCGAAGCACTCAAAGCCGAAGGCCAAAGCATCCTAGGCCGAAGCACCCAAGGCCAAAGCACTCAAGGCCGAAGGCCGAAGCATCCGAGACCGAAGCACCCGAGGCTGAAGCGATCGAAGCACTCAAGGCCGAAGGCCGAAGCATCCGAGGCCGAAGTGGCCGAAGCACCCGAGGCCGAAGCGACCGAAGCACTCAAGGCCGCAGGCCGAAGCCCCCGAGGCTGAAGTGCCTGGAGCATCAAAAGTTGATGTTCCCGAAGCACTCAAGGCCAAGGACAAGGCAATTCCAAAGCCAAGTCCTTCTCCTCGAAGTCACGACTTTCTCAAGATCCGATATTCTCAGGAGTATTAAAACTCAAGGTAATGACTTAGTCAAGTCCAGTATTCTCAGGAGTATTCAAAGTCGAAGTCACGACGTGGTCAAGGTCCGATATTCTCGGAAGCCGATTCAAACATAGGACTCGGGCCCTTGCGGCCCACAAGGTACGCCAGTTCCTCCTATAAATGCCTAAGTTCATTCGTCATTCAAGGTACGTTCACTACACGCTCAATCTATACTCAAACCTCTCTTCTCCTATATTTCCCTAAAACCTCGGACAGAGAATTACCCTCCGGACTGAGGCAGGAGGGATAACGCCTAACCCCCTCAATCCAGGTATTGTCGGCATCGACCCCCGAAGGTCCATGAACATTCACGGAAGACCGACGAAAGACATGGCAGAAATACGACAGAAGGGTGAATGGATTTTTTCTGGCATCATCAATGATCATTTCGAACTTCGTCTTCATGAGGTTGCCGAATTCTTTGAACAACTTAGGATTTGTGTTGATCTGAACTAATAGAACTCCTGATCTATGGCGTTTGATGAAGATGGTTGTGTTGATCTTCCGTTTTGTGAAGCCTGACTTGACCAGAAAGTCTGAGAGCACCTCCTACCGTGCGCGAGGTCTTGTTTGAGTCCGTATAGTGCCTTCTCTAGGAAGTACACATAGTTAGGGTGAGCATCGCTCAAGAATCCTTCGAGCTGCGCCACGTAGACTTCTTTTTTCAAGACATCGTTGAGGAAGACTGTCTTGACATCCATTTGAAAGACATTGAAGTTCTTGTGTGCAGCATAGACAAGAAATAAATCAATGGCTTCGATTCTAGCTACGGGTGCGTAGGTCTCGTCGTGTCGATTCCTTCTTATTGGTTGTATCCTTTTGTCACAAATCAAGCCTTGTTACTTATCACAATTCCATCTTCATCCTTTTTGTTCTTGAAGACCCACTTGGTACCAATTACAGTTTTGCCCTGGGGTCTTGGGACTAATCTCCACACCTTCAAACGCTCGAATTGATGGATTTCTTCATGCATGGTGTTTATCCCATCAGGACCGGTAAAGCCTCTGCTACCTTGCTTGGTTCATTTCGACTCAGGAAACATGCATAGAGATTCTCGTTGGTGGTTGAAGACCTTGTTCTTACTCCTAGATTTGGAGCACCTAGATTTGAGACGTTGGGTGAGCTCGTGTCCATTTTATTTCATGTGGAAGTGGTTGATGAGATCCTTCGATATTTAGTTCCTCACCCAGTATTGTCTCATTTGTGCTAGAGATCTCAATTGACGCTTTTACTTCTTCTTCTGAGTTATCGGTCGGGGGATTTTCTTCTTCTTCAGTATTTCCAATTTGGGGAGTAGTAGTGGCTTGAGGTTGAGTCGTTGTAGAATCTCCATCGGCTCCAATTTGTTGTCCTACTGGTGGGGCGGATGCTTCACTCTTGGGTTGTTTTGAGGAGGACTTGATTGTTTACGAGAGCCAGTGTAGAGGTGTTCGAATAATAAGTCTAGCTCTTCGTCTTCATTTATCTGTGAAGTAAATGGTCCTTCCTCGGATGTAGGACTGTGTTGATCTTCTATCAAACACTCCTATAAGTTCGGGTTCTGGACTAATTTGTACAAAAACCGTAGATGGCACTTCGTCGAACGTCACGTTTGTCTTTCCATGGTGGCCATTTTCTGTTTTAGGTAGACTCAGTAGGCCTTTGATGTGGCTGAATAGCCAATGAACACCCCTTCCTATGTCTTTGGATCGAATTTTCCTCGGTCTTCTCTATCATTTGCAACGAAGCAATTCCAGTCTCATCCTTAGTTTGGAGATATCTTGTCCATGTGTAGCGAGAATAATCGTCGACAATTACTAACACATATTTACGACCGTTGATACTTTGTGTACGCATTGGTCCGCAAAGGTCCATGTGAAGTAATTCCAAGGGTCGAGATGTAGAAGCAACTTGCTTGAGTTTATGTGATGCTCGCTTCATTTTTCCCATTTGACAAGTCGAACAGTGATGCTCTTGATGAGGAGAGATTGTTGGTAGACCGTTGACCAACTTTTTAACAAAGAGTTTGTGAAGAGCTTTGTGATTTATATGAGACAAGCGTTGATGTCATAAGCTGTTTCTCTTGATTGTAGTTTGTGAGATGAGGCAAACAGCTGTCGAAGATCGAACTGTTGTCAGATTGATAGTGTAGAGATTTGATCTTCGTGATCCTGTTAGAAGTTTTTGATCCTAACTATTTAAAATTCTGCACTGATCAACTAGAAATACCACTTGAAATCCTTTGTCGCAAAATTGACCTATGCTGAACAAGTTGTGTTTAAGATCTTGGACGTAAGAGACATCTTTAATCGTCAGATTCGGCAGTAGAATGTCTCCTAAGCCGAGTATTGGAGCTGAATCATTGTTTCCAAATCGGACTTTTCCGTTATAACGGTCTTAGTAGTTGCTCAACAGTTCTTGTTTTCTCGTCATGTGCGTGGAGCAACCAGAATCTAAATACCACACATGATGGATCTGCATAGAAAGAGGTTAGGGAGATTTAGGTACCCACTTTTGAATGGGTCCTCTCGGATTAGCATATTTGATAAGTAAGGTTTGGTCATCTTTGGTTCCTAAAGTATTGGAATTCTTAGTTACCCAAACCAACTTAGAAGTAGTTGATTTAAGTGGTACTTCTTTGGGTAACTTGGCCTTATTGGCTTATGTTGGCCTAGTTGGTGTTTTAGGAACCCAGTGAGGTTGAACCTTACATGGGAGGTTAATTTCAGCGCGAACAAATGACTGATTTGTCTTATTGGTTGAGAAAATCTTTTCTCTAGCTAGTCTCATAAGGTTTTTAGCTGAATGTACGTGGACTGGGTACCTTAGGTGAGGACAAGAATGTATGGAGCTATAAGCTTTCTTAAGAGCTGGATCTTGTTTCTTACGAGACGTAAGAGTTGCATTTGTCTCAGAAAGATTGTTTATACTTTTTGATGTAGAGCCAATTTCAAAATTTGTGCTTTAAAATTTAATAGGTTCTAAAACATAAGTGGAAGCAATAACATTAAAGTTTGAAACTGCTGTCTTCTTGCGAGTGTCCATAGTTTTTTATACAGAAGAAAATTTTGAAAATAAGACATTTCTATCATTTTTGTTCTGAAATTCTATCCTATGCACTCTTTCATTTGCATGCTTCACCTCTTTTTCTACTCTACCTGTGGATGGAGTAGAAAAAGAGTTAGAAAGAGTCTTTTTCCTTTTTGAAGCATTTAAGGATTCTTTTCCTCCCTTTTCTATTTTTAAAGAAGATTTATCTTCTTTTAAATATTTTGAAAAACAATGGAAGATGTTTTCTTAGATGTAATCTTGTCCTTAATTAATGATTTTTCTTTCAAAGTAAAATCAGGACAAGTTTTTAAAGTAGAGGAAGCTTTGAGATTAGAAATCTCCAGTAAAAGCTCATTCTTTTCAGCTTTGAAATTCTTTCTTTCTGTTTATAAGGAAGCGTTTAAATCATCTATTTTCCTAATAACAGCTGGAATATAACAGAAAGTGGAATTTTTAAAATGATCAATATTTTCTTCCTTATTTTTAGAAAAGTCTTCTAGGAGATATAATGAATTATAGTCACTAAACAGGTTGAGATCCATTGTCTTGTAACAATTATTCAAGACGGTGTAGTCAAAGGGAATGTCAGTCCTATTTGTGGCTTTTCGTTTAGATTCTTCTAAGGCGTTTATTTCTGAATAATTAGTAAAGGCCATTAGAGAAGTTAATCCTAATCTCATGTACTTGATATCATATAATTGTTTAACATTGACCTTTTTCAAGTTACAAGGATTGTTAAAACCTAAGCCTTCTTTAGGATTATAAAATTCTATATCAAGAGGTTGATTTAGAAAAATAGTTTGATCCGTTTGATCCCTTTTCGTTAGAAGATCATCTAAAGTTTTAATCCTTGAGTAAAGTTTCTTATGTTCGTCAGAGATTTCTTTGAAATTATTTTTAGAAATTTCTAAATCTCTCTGACAATCGATGAGAGTCGTATTAAGGTCATTGACGTTAGTCTGAGAGGTAGTTATTGTTAATTCAAGACTAGAAATTTTTTTCTTAGCGTTAGATAAAAGAATTTCTAAATGAATTTATCTAATTGCTTTTGGAAATTGTTTTCACTAAGAGCTAGTCTCTTTTCTAATTCCTTAGTTCTTTTCCGCTCATTTTTCATGTTAGAGTACTTAATCTGTAATGATTCTAACATGTTTAATAATGTGGATTGAGACATTGTTACCTCTTGTGATGAAGAGGATGCTTTATCGTCGTCGTTGTCAGACCTTCTTGAAGAGTTATCAGTTGAGGCGTCTTCGAGGTATGCCATGAGAGCGAGATTTTCATTTTCAGAATCTGTGGTGTCTTCCAGCCAATGCTCTTGTTCGGCCATCAGTGCTACTCCAGCCTCTTTTTGTTTAGTGAGTTGGAATTTTTTGGAGTAGTAGTTGGCGTCCTTTTTCTTGGGAAATTTGCATTCTCTGGCGAAGTGCCCTATCTTACCACAATTATAACACTTTTGTGGTTCTTTGGCGTTTTTAGATTCTGAGGACTCGGCCGGTCTTTTCTTGTGCTTAGAGCTAGATGTCCGAAGTCTATTTGCCGAGGAAGAGGATTTCTTTTTGTAGAAATTTTTGCTCATCATTTTAGAAATGAGAGCCAACTGTTTCTTGAACTCCTTCATATCGGGTTCGGAGTCTGATTCAGATTCGTCTTCATCTTCTGAAGAAATTTGCAAGTTGATGCTTTTATCTTTGCGAGATCGACTTGTTTTTCTTTCAGAAACAAGAGCTATAGAATCGTCGATCTGCTTGCCCTTAAGTTCTTTTTGTATCTCGCTGATATCTTCCTCGTGTTGGGCGAGATTATCAAAGACGGCGTGGATATCCATTTCGTCCAAATCCTTATTTTAACGGATTTGCATGGATATTTTCTTCCACTCCGGTTGAAGAGAAGAAAGAAATCGGATGTTGACCTCCATGTTGGTCTTGAAGATATCTATCTTCCTCATCTCATTAAGAAGAGTTAAATAGCGTTGATAGAGTTCATAAACGGTTTCCTCTGCCTTGGCTTTGAATGAGTCGTAAGCGGTTAGAATATTTGCTTTCTTGGCTTTGACTCCAACTTCGGTCCGTTGCATCATCTTGTGGAGCTCGTCCCACATAGCTTTTGCACTAGATAGACTATCTATTTGCATAGATGTCGTTAGGAATTCCTGGCATTAGGAAAGTTTTGGCTCCTAAATCTGCTTTTGCTCTTAATCGTTTCCCCTCGATGTATTCACTAGGAATTTTGAGTCTTCGTGAGGCGGGTATGGGAGGATTATTTGTGGCATCGCCTTCTTGGATGAGCCAACATTGAGCGGGACCTTCTTGAAGAGAAGCTATCAAATTTGTAGCTTGCTCTTTTGTTTCCAAGAAGTTCATGAATCGGCTTCTCCATACGGTGTATTCGCCTCTTTGTAGAATTGGAGGGCGGATGTTGTTTCCGAGCGAGTAAGCATCCATTTGAAGTTGATTGGTTGGATCTTCGTGAAAGTTTGGAATTGTAATGAAAAGTGCTTCACAAGTGACAAACTTCGTTAGTAATGTTTGATTCGTACTTTAAACAATTTCCCTTTCGTACCTATTTTTCGGTTGTTAAAAAGAAATTATTTTGACTTCTAAAAATATTTGATATGAGAACTGATACTTCAAAATTTTGTTAAATAATTTTGATTTTAAGATCGAAAATTTTGATTATCGTAGAAGATAATTCGGAGACAAATATTTTTCGTAAGTTTTGAAAATTACGAAATTTGATTTCTTTCAAAATAGTGGAAAATGTGTGTGTGTTTGAGCAGTGACCGAAAAGTTTTTCGAACAATAAAGTTTTCGATTAAAAAAATTCGAACCTATGATCGAAAAAGATTTTCGATTGGATAAGTTTTTCGTTGTATTTATCAAAAATTATTTTTCGAACGTAAGAGTTTTGCAGAGAAAATATCCTGTCGAAAAATAGTTTGTCGAATAATTGTTGATCTCAAAAACGTTTATCGAAAAATTTGTAATAAAAAAATTAATAGTGATCGAAAATTTTTGTTAAGTTTGACTCAAAGTTTTTCGAGTGTGAATTACTAGATCGAAATATGTTTTCGCTAAACATTTACTCGAAAAATTAGATGATCGAAAATCTTGAGATCGAAAACTTGTTTTACTATTACATGTTTTTTGAGTCAAAATTAGATATTTATTTAGCGAAAACAGTATCCATCGAAAAAATATACGCTTTATTACTCTTGAAAAAGATATTTATATATGAATCGAAAAACTAATTATCGAAATAATGTTTTTCGAGTCTTATATTTGAGTAAAACACACGAGAACAGTGTTTGTCATCGAAAAATTTCTCGACTGCAAACTTATTCGAAAATTAATTTTCGAGCCAAGTTTTTCGATCGAAACTACTAATTACGCCCTTAATTACAAGGATAATAAAATTACAAAGCACAACTTTAAATTCTCTTCAGGCTTTACTAATGGGCTTTTCGTATGCTGGGCTTTTTGAGACTTAAAATCGAAACCTCATTCGAAAATCACATTCATTCGAAAATTACCCGCGTACGAAAATCAACTCGCGAATATACTCCCATGAACACCGAAACGAAAATAAACATTCTAATCCTCAGATTTTCGGTTAAAACGGTATAAGTCTTTTTTCTATTCATGTTTTTTATAATCACGCGTTATGTGAACGTAAAATCGAATTTTTATCACGAATAAACTGTTTCGCAAAACCTCTCTTTCGCATAAATTGCCTTCGAGAAATCCGACGATTTTGTGTTAATTTTGGTGTTTAATCGAGTTTAATTGATATATTTCGTTTTAAAATCGATTTCTGTCCTTCAGATTTGTCAAAATTTTCATTAAAATTCGTCAATTTTAAATTTTTGCATCATGTTTGGGTTTAAGACTTGTTTCGAAAATCGGTGCGAAAATCCTGATTTTCGAATGCCCCTTTCGAAAATTGATTTGCGCAACCGTCCTTCGAAAACACCCATTCGCAAATCAATTTTCGAATGACCCAGTCGAATATCGATTTTGGAATAACCGACCTATGAAAATTCTGTTTTCACAACTGAATTTCAAAAATCTGTTTTTACACCTTCGAAAATTTGATTTTCGCGATTGTCATTCGCAAACCACTTCTATAATCAGAAAATTTTCGCGCACATATCTTTCAAAAATCGATTTTGGCACCACATCCTTCATAAATCAATTTTTGCATAGAAGTCTTCCGAAAATCCCACTTTTGCAAATTCAGTATCGAAATCCAACACATACGTAAATTTTCACATGGTGTTTCGAAAATCACAATTTTTGCATGATAGGCCTTCGAAAATTAATTTTTTTTCGCAACTAAAAATCTCAAAAATTGTTTTTCGCACAAATGAATTTCGAAAACCTCACCCCTTTCAAAATTCTAACTTTCGCATCCACTACTTAGAAAATTTTTGCATTTTAAACACTTCGACAACTGACTTTCGCAAACCGCCTTTCGAAAATTACACTTAGACAATTTTCTCTCGCAAATCAATATATCGGAAATCAACTTTCGAATGACACCTAAAATATTACTCGCACATCATTTCATTCGAAACCTCGATTTTTGCAAACTTATTGAACTGAAGTCATTTGTGAACAAAACAGGGTTTCGATACTCATTTTCGAACAAAACACTTCGAAATTTTTCTATTAACTACATTCAAAAATCTTTTCACGGCCGATTTCGAAAATCGTTTTTGTACATCACTTAGAAAATTTTCAAATACTACACTTTCGAAAATCACATTTTCGCATCAGGGCACACGAAAAGCTTTTTCGGCCTTAGAAAATTTTCTCAAAAACATACCGTTATTTACAATCACATTTTCGAACAAATAACACGCGAAAACCACTTTTGACACAACACTTTGCGACACCACACTTCCAATTAACAATTGAACTCTTTTTCGAACTTAACATTCTCAAAACTTGACACATTTAAGTTAGAAATTTTTTTGAAAAACAACATGACGATTCGACAATTGACATCTTAACTTGAGTAATCATTACTATTTTTGTCCAACCTAAACATATATCAAATGGCTTCCTCATCAACACAAGAAGAACAAAACCCGCAAAACAAATTGGTACACGTGAAGGAGAACAACTTCGACCTCGACACACATTCAAATGTCAGGAAGAAGTTTTTATCGTCATACTCAAAGGACATCTGTTGTGGCCGGCATTCACCCTCAACACGCAAATCCCCGAGGTTTATCTCCAACAATTCTGGGGTACCTTGAACAGGAAGAATGTCAAGACAGCAACCAAACGCAAGGCCACCATCCACACAATCGAGGTGCTGCTCACAAAGACCATCCTTCGTAGAGTCCTTCAACTACCGATGCAACAACTATATGAGGATCAAGCCTACAATGAAGACCTTCTCAAAGATCTGCGGCGAGTAGGCCACGTCCCCGATCTTACTCGCCTGTCACATTACCACCTTAGTGGCATCCCGCACCCATGGAGGACACTCTTCGGGATCGTCAACCGATGTCTGTCACCCAAACATAGCGGGTTTGACGGGTGGCACGTCAACATTCTCCGGATCTACCTCGAAATCATCTACAACCAGAATGTCGACTATGCACAACTGATCTGAACGACCTCGTGGATCAACTAACACACCGCCAAAACACAAAGAAGACCCAAGTCGTTCCGTACATAAGATGGATGTCTCTGCTCATCGCCTACTACATGGAGGATCATCCCGAAATCCCCGGCCTCTGAGATACAAAAAGCTTTTCGGAACTGCCAGATCTCCTTAGCCACCAAGCGCCCAAAAAAGAGGCGCCGAGCATCAAGAAAAAGGAGACTCCTTGGGATGACAAGAAGATCAAGGCTCAATACCTTGAAGATTTATACCCAATGATCTGGCTAAAGGAGAGTCAACGAGATCCGCCTTCGAGGCATGTCTCACCTAAAAGGGAGATTTAAGGGACTTCAACGCCTGATCATGCTCTGGACGATGCCGAACACGGGCACACGGACCAAGGAGCAATACATGATCCACCTTAGATAGCATAATCTGATTCTCAAACTCATAGGCATAGAGCGCTTAACCGGAAGATATGAAAGCGCAGTTTATGTGATAGAGAGGACCAATGCAGCCGATAGGCGAAGTCTACCAAATGTTCTGTTTGTACCGCAACTTCACCCTCAATACGCCAGAACGAAGGAAGGGATCGAGCGTTACATGTCGAGACAAGTCCAGTACCATGTTGTTCACGATTTCCAAATGACGTTGGAAAACAATATGAGGGAGGTCCTGACTCATCCTCACAATAACAGGAAATCCTTAGAGAGTCACGGAGAGAGCTACATCTTCCTGGAACCAGAACTAGCAGTTACATATTTTCAACACCGAAGTCGTCAACTCAAGGCTTTTCTGGTGTCAAAAATGGCTAAGTTCTATGATGGAACGCTAAGACTCATTCGTGACCCGCTAAGGACGAGACTGGATTCACTTCCTGTTGATGTAGAAGAACCACCTCTTCTCAACAAGATCATCAAGGCAATCCAAGAGCAACTGGACATCAGAAACGACGTAAGACATAATGAGATCGCTCTCAGATTTAGGGAGTCATTCTTCGCCCACCGAGAACCTCCACATCCTCAACGCTTGAGAAGGAAAATAAGAAATAGGGGACTTAAATGATAGAGCTTTATTTGTATTTGGACACTTAGGGGGTGATTGTTAGAAATATTAAAGTGTCTATTTTATTTATTAAGTCTAAGTCTTGTATTTTCTTTATTAAGTAAACTAGAGTCCGAGATGTGGGCTCTAGTGGTTGTAATGGGCCAAGCAGGGGCCCAAGGGTTTATACCTATTCAAAGGTATAAATACCTAAAACATACACTTTAATTAGTGTGAATAAAAATAGAATTAACCTTGGAACTTGCGTTGTCTCTCTCTCTCTAAACAACACGCACTTAACACTTATTCAAGGTAGAACTTACGAATAGCTTTATTTGATTCCCCCATTGTTGATCGCTGAGGTGTATGGTAACCTACATGAAGGCTTAGCTTTCAAACCAATTGATCAACTTGTTGAAAAGAAGCCCCTACCACTTTACGACATTAGATATCTAAGTTTAAACCTACCTCATCTAATGCCCTTCATGAGATCATCAAAAACAGATGATCTAGAAGACAAAGGCAGGGACCGAAGTATCGTTTGATTATTATACTAAGTTGAACCGAAGTTATAAGACAAGGGCAATATCTTTGTCTAATGACTATCTACCAATTTGTACACCCTCGTCTAAAGCAACAACTGTTAAAGAAGAATCCACTGATTCATGAAGACCTAGAACTTCTAGTATGTACATACCAGCAATAATCAGAGAAATCACTGATTTATGCTCGACCTTAGAGTCAGAAAGGATCGTTTTTTAGGTGGAGAATAAAATACTACTAAGTACAATTTCTTCACTTGAAAAGCAAATCGACACGAGTATAGCTTCAACCCCTAGAAATATGTCTCTAGTCGGAACACAAATAGAAACCCCCACCACAACTAGACCATTAAGGAAGCAGGTTTGTTATAAGCAAAAACAAACTCACTAACTCATCTTTGCATGTACCCACGTGACCAAATCTAAGTAGAAAGGGGTAGAGAAAGCATGGAAGACGACCTATCATTAGAAGACGTCACTTCTTGTTCAACAAAGAAGGAGCTAGTTTCCTTAGAAGCCTATAATTCAAAATCTTGTAATAGACATCTTTCATGTGTTTAAACTCGAGTACCTACATTTTCATCTCTATTTCCTGGTTTTGGGCCTATGAGAACATCTAAGCTTTTAAATTCTGTCTATTGTCATGATGATTCCTCTATTTTAAATTCTCGTTTTAAAAAGGCAATCACTAACACAAAAAAAGAGCAATATGTTCTTCTCGAACGTCACGCATAAACCTGACAAAAAGAAATAACTAATAGTCAAGAAGCCAAAGTACCCTAAAACTAAAGCTAAAGCTAAAGTTCTAGGAATTACGAAAATATGTGTAACCAGAAAGGAGCTTGCATCTAGCACTAAACAATGTTATCCATTATGAATTAAAAAGATTTTGGTACCTAAGTCCGTTAGTAAGACTACAGATATATCAACAACCGACTTAGGATATATGTTTACAAAAAGTGCATGCAGAGCTTTTAAGGCTAATAAGGGAGGACGTGTCCATAAATGGGTACGCAAAACCCTTTAATTTGTTTTGCAGATCCATCATGTGTGATACCTCGACTCAGGTTGCTCCACATACATGACTGGAAGGAAGGAGCTGTTGAGTAACTACACCGAAAGATTCGGTGGGGATGTGCGCTTCGAGAACAACCAATCAACTTCAATCTTAGGACATGGAGATCTCATTCATGACCACCTGACGATCAAGGATGTCTCGTACGTGGACGGTCTAAGCCACAACCTCTTCAACATTGGCCAATTCTGCGACAGAAGGCTGAAAGTTAATTTCCATGCTAGAGGGTTTAGTATAAGCAACAAGAGTGGAGGAGAGCTCTTCACAGGAACGAGGAAGTCCAATCTCTATACCATCAATTTGAAGACCGTCCAACACGCGTCAGCCATATGCTTGATGACAACGGTCACGCTTCAACAAAGTGACATTTGGCATCAAAGAATGTCCCACCTCAACTTGAAGACGCTGAACAAGCTAGTCACAGGACTGCCAGCCTTGAAGTATCACAAGGAGCATCTCTGCCCCGCCTGCGAAATGGGGAAGATGAAGAAAGCGTCACACAAGAAAAAACACACAGCCTCGACCTCTCGTCCACTAGAACTACTACACGTGGATCTATGTGGGCCGATGAGAGTATAGAGTATCAACGGACGAAAGTACGTCCTAGTGATCGTGGATGATTTCTCTCGGTACACGTGGACTAGATTTCTAAGGACGAAGGACGAGATACCAGACCTCATCATCGCGTTTGTGAAGAAGACTCATAATATGCACAGATGTAACCTCCAAGTGATCCGCACTGACAACGACACTGAGTTCAAGAACAAGCTGCTCAGTAACTTTTATTCATCACTTGGAACCTCTCAGCAATTCTCAGATGCTAAGACTTCTCAACAAAACGGAGTAGTGGAAAGAAAACCGTACTGTAGTATAAGCAACACGGACAATGTTGATCCACCCGAGCCTTCCACACCTCCTCTAGGCCGAAGCAGTCAACACAACCCGCTACACTCAGAAGAGGGTGAGCACTCACAAGAGATTTGGAAAAACTCCGTACTAACTCATCAACCAAAGAATACCCAACATTGGAAAATTTGATCCAAAGGCAATGGAAGGGGTTTTCATTGGATATTCAACCACGTCAAAGGCCTACAGAGTCTACCTAAAACAGAAAGCACAATCATGGAAAGCACAAACGTGACGTTCGACAAAGCGCCATTGATGGTTTATGTACAAATCAGTCCAGAACCCGGACTTATAAGAGTGTTGACAGAAGATCAACACAGTCCTACAGCGGATGGATGACCATCAACTTCTCAGATAAACGAAGACGAAGAGATAGACCTATTTTTTGAATACATCTACACTCGCTCTCATTAACAATCAAGTCCTCCTCAAAACAACCCAAGTAGTGAAGCATCGGCCCCACTCGTAGGACAACAAATTGGAGCCGATGGAGCCTCTTGAAACTAAATAAGAGTGTTGACAGAAGATCAACATAGTCCTACAGCCGACGGAGGACCATCAACTTCTCATATAAATGAAGACGAAGAGATAGACCTATTTTTCGAAACACATTTACACGAGCTCTCGTCAACAATCAAGTCCTCCTCAAAACAACCCAAGGAGTGAAGCATCGGCTCCACCCGTAGGACAACAAATTGGAGCCGATTGAGCCTCTTCAACGACTCAACCTCAAGCCACTACAACTCCCCAAATTAAAACTACCAAAGAAGAAGAAAATCTCCCGACAGATAACTCTGAAGTAGAAGCAGAAGCCCAATTGAGATCTCTAGTACAAATGAGACAATGATGGGTGAGGAACCAAATATCGAAGAAACTCCTCAACCACTTCCACATGAAATGAAATGGGCGCGAGCTCGCCCAACGTCTCAAATAATTGGAGCTCTGAATCTAGAAGTAAGCACAAGGTCTTCAACCACCAACGAGAATCTATATGCATGCATTCTGAGTCAAAATGGACCAAACAAGGTAGTAGAGGCTTTAGCGGACCCTGACTGGATAAACGCCATGCAGTAAGAAATCCATCAATTCGAGCGTTTAAAGGTGTGGAGATTAGTCCCAATACCCCCGGGCAAAACCATAATCGGTACAAAGTGGGTCTTCAAGAACAAAAAGGATGAGATGGGATCGTTATCAGAAACAAGGTTCGATTAGTGGCAAAAGGTTACAACCAACAAGAAGGAATCGACTACGACGAGACATTCGCACCCGAAGCTCGAATCGAAGTCATTCGTCTATTTCTTGTTTACGCTGCACAAAAGAACTTCACTGTCCTTCAAATGAATGTCAAGACAGCCTTCCTTAACGGTGTTGTCTTGAAAGAAAAAGTCTACGTGGCATAGCCTGAAGGATTCGTGAGCGAGGCTCACCCTGACTACGTGTACTTCCTAGAGAAAGCATTATACGGACTCAAACAAGCACCCTGCACATGGTACGAGGTGCTCTCAGATTTTCTGGTCAAGTCAGGCTTCACAAAAGGGAAATCGACACAACATTCTTCATCAAACGACATAGATCAGAAGTTCTAGTAGTTCAGATCTATGTCGATGACATAATTTTTGGGTCTACAAATCCTAAGATGTGCAAAGAATTTGGCGACCTCTTGAAGAAAAAGTTCGAAATGAGCATGATGGGAGAGCTTAATTTCTTTCTCGGATTGCAAGTCAAGCAATTGCCTGAAGAAATCTTCATAAATCAGTCGAAGTACATCCATGACATATTCAAGAAGTACAACATAGAAAACTCCACAACGAATAGTACCTCGATGTCCACAACGTGAAATCTAGACTCGGATCCAGCAGGAAACCCAGTCAACCCAACCGCACATCGAGGAATCAACGGTTTCACTCCTCTACCTAATGGCGAGCAGACCAAACATCATGTTCTCAACGTGCCTATGTGCTCGATTCCAAGCCAATCCAATGGAGTCACACATGCTTGCAGTGAAGAGGATTATGAAGTATCTAAAAAGAACGCCAACACTCAGATTATGTTATTCCAAAACTCTAGCTTTCACTTAATTGGTTATACGGACGCAGATTTTGCACGATGTAGAATGGACAGGAAAAGTACATCAAGGGGCATACAATTCTTAGGTGACAAACTGGTAAGTTGGTCATCTAAGAAACAGAATTGTGTGTCCACCTCCACAGCCAAGGTGGAGTACGTCGCCGCAACAAGTTGTTGTTCTCAAATCATGTGGTTGCGAACACAACTACGAGATTAGAGGTTTGATTTAAGTATCGTACTCATTTATGGTGACGAATAGTGTTATAGCTATTAATCATGTTCACCATTCATGTACAAAGCACATAGATCTTAGATATCACTTTATAAAAGATCACGTGGAAAAGGCACAATCGATATGTACTTTGTAAGCATCGAGCTTCAGCTAGCCGACTTATTTACCAAGGCTTTGGATGAAAAACGTTTCTACTTCCTTGTTTCTAAGTTAGGCTTGTGAACCTCGAATAATAAGCGATTATGTCTCACAAGTCTTTATAAAGTGTAAATATCTTTAATACGTGCTTATATTTAAGGGAGCTTAGTTTACATTATTTAGTGGGAGAAATTCTATGTTTAGAATAACTTGTGCCACAATCATTTAAAATATGGGGAGTATATTAATTCTTAAATAACAGAGATGGAGTATGTTTTGAATTTTTAAGGGTACATTGATATTGTTAGTAATATTTTAACTTTTTTTTACTGTCCATGCTTGAAAATACTTAAGAACTTTCTTGCAAGGCTTTACTATCGGGCTTTTCGTATACTTGGCTTTTCGAAACTTAAAATCAAAACCTCATTCGAATATCACTTTCATTTGAAAATTACCCGCTTAAGAAACGAATTTGCAAAAAAACCCCAAGAACACCGAGAGCAAAGTTAACTTTTCAATCCTCAGATGTTCGGTTCAAACGGTATAAATCTCTAATTGCGCGTTATATAATTGTAAAATTGATCCAAATTTCAAGATTTTTCATCATGAATCCATTGTTTTGCAAAACCTTACTTTCGCTTAAATCGCCTTCGAAAAATCGTCTATTTTGTGTTAATTTTGGTGTTTAATAGAGTTTAATTGATGAATTTTGTCTGAAAATCGATTATGTGCTTCAAATTTGTCGAAAATTACAATAAAATTCGTGAATTTTTTAATTTTTGCATAATGTTAGGGTTTTAGACTTGTTTCAAAAATAGGTTTCGAAAAACGTAGCAAAAATCCTGATTTTCGAAAGTCATCTTTCGAAAATCGATTTTCGCAACTATCTTTTGAAAATACCCTTTTGTAAATTGATTTTCGGATACCCCTTTCGCAAATCGATTTTCGAATAACAGATTTTCCAAAATTCGGTTTTCACAACTGATTTTCGAAAATCCGTTTTACTCTTTCGAAATTTCAGCTTTCGCAATTATCTTTGCTAATCAGTTTTATACTTAGAAAAGTTTCTATTCCAGATCTTTCGCAAATCGATTTTCGCAACACACCTTTCGAAAATCGATTTTTGCATAAAAGACTTTCGAAAATTCAATTTTTGCATGTTCAGTATCGAAAATCAACACTTCCAAAAAATTGCTTTTGGTGTTTAAAAAATAACATTTTTCGCATAACAAGCTTTCGAAAATCAATTTTCACAACTTTTCGAAAACCTCACACTTTCGAAAATCTAACTTTCGCACATGATTTTCGCAACCAACACTTAGAAAATTTTCGCATCCCAAACAACTTCGAAAACATACTTTTGCAAACCAACTTTCGAATATTATACTTCGCCAATTTTCTTTCGCAAACTGATATACGAAAACCGTTTTTCAATGACACTTGGAAAATTTCTCGCACATCATATCATTCGAAAATCCGATTTTTGCAAACTTATTTGACTGAGGACATTTGTGAACACACTAAATGCGAAAATAACATTTTCGCAAACCAAGATTTCGAAACTCATTTTCGAACCCTTAGAAAGTTTTTCAATTAACTGTTTTCGAAATATAAATTTTCGCAATTGATTTCGAAAATCGTTTTCGTACATAACTTAGAAAATTTTCGAACACTCGACATTCAAAACTCACATTTTTGCATCAATGCACACGAAAACCTTTTTCGGACTTGGATAATTTTCTCACAACATACTCTTATCAGAAATCAAATTTTCGAAAATATAACATGCAAGAACCACTTTTGACACAACATTTAGAAATTTTCGACACTACACTTCAACTTAAATACTAAACACATTTTAGAACTCGACATTTTCAAAACTCGATAAACTTGACTTCGAAATGTTTTAACAAAAAAAACACCCCACACGATGTTTGGACAATTGACTTCATTACTTGACTAGTCATTTCTACTTTTGTCCAACCTAAACAGATATCAAATGGCTTCCTCCTCATCACAAGAAGACAAAACCCGCAAAACAAATGGGTACATGTGAAGGAGAACAACTTCGGACTAGACCTGAACACATTCAAGTGTCAGGACGAAGTTGTTATAGCCATACTCAAAGAGCACACGATGTTGTCGGCATTCACCCTCAACACGCATATACCCGAGATCTACCTCCAACAATTCTGGGGTACGAGTGAGCTAGCACGAGAGGGATTTCTACGAGACATTGTACCTGCAAAACTCAAAATGAGTCTCGAGAAATAACATAATAGATTAACCATCTCGACTCGACCAAACTTTCGTAAGCATTGAACGAGAATGTCAAATTCCAATGAATATATAAAATCAAAATCATATGAGCATTCAAGCATTAAAATGGAATTAGGCAAGTCCAAGTCGAAAATCAATACCATTTATGAAATAAGAAATTCGTAAATTGAGCATCAACATAAAAATTTTGGGTTTGACATTTCATCGAACACCTTCAATGCATATAGAGAGGGGCGAAATTAAACCAACAAAGTTGATGAAATTGGTTTGCCTAAGGTGTCTACAACGTAGCTTTAACCCAACAATCATTAATCAAGACATTACATAGGCGAATTTCACGAAATCTTAAAATTTGAAAATTTAGGGTTAATGAGCAAATCATACCTTTCCCGCTTAGATTTGAGTTTCTCGCGTAGTTGAGATGTGTGTCTACGTTCTAGGAGATGTTTTCGTAGTTAATACACTTGAAATCGATGATTTTCGTGTGCGTTGTGGGTGTGGGATGTGGTAGCGCGCGGTTGTGTGCATATGTGTGTGTCAAATGAGCTCGTTCGACCCATTTTAATGGTTTTAATGTTGAATTTGTGGTAGACACAGCCGTGTAAGACACTACACAAGCCGTGTTAACATCGCGTTGTTTTATTTTTAATTTTTTTTTTTACAGTTTTAATTAATTTTTTTTTTAAAAAATATGGTAATCAACACGGCCATGTATTAGGCCGTGTAGATCCGCCGAGGCGTCAAAATCTTCAGCCATATCTTCACACGGCCATGTGAGTAGAAACTGTGGCTGTGTTGACTTCTACCGAGGCTCTCAGCATTTACACGGCCGTGTATATTTACCACATAGGCCGTGTTAAAAGTGCGCGGTATTTTATTTTATTTTATTTTTTTTTTAAATTGATAATAATAATTATTTTTTTAAAATTTTATGAAGGGCATATGGCCGTGTTTGTCGCCTTCTAGCCGTGTTCCATAGCCGCGGCTTGATCATCGTGGTTGAACACGGCTGTGTTGTGAAAATATTACGCCGAGTTTTTTTTTTTTATCTAAGCTCCCAATCCTTTCACGGTCGTGTTTCTTTGGGTCTAGCCGTGTTGGCATGTAAAACACGGCCGTTTTATATTAGATAGAGGTTGAGCTTAAATTTCATCGTACCGTGCTCTATCGTCGTTACAACGTTAAGCCAACCTTGACGTAGGTCTATAATAGTTTGGCACGTAAATATGGTACTGACATTAACTTGAGCGGAACTATTGTTAGGTGTGACATAACGCATGGACATCAAAATCTTTTATAGGGATTATGGATATGATTTTGTAACGAAAAAAGCAAATCCGATTTTGTTCATAATGGCGCCGCTTTCCACAAATCAAAAGACGGCGTTTTGAAGAAAAAATCGGATTGCGAAATTAATGATGCCTTATCATTTCGTTGCGCTCATGCCTAATAGGATGTGTAGTTGTAGGCTTTACTGCACCACAGCATAAATCTTCTCCGATTATATCTTTTAAGCTTCGCAATGTATAATTTCAGAGAAGATGCAAAACGTGAGAACATCCCTCAAGAAACCTTCAGGATGGAAAGTTTAGAAAGGCTCAAGCTTGAGTTATTCATCCATTTGGGTTTGCTCGGGGTTGCAATCGCCGCTTTTGTGGCGTGGGTCGTTACGCATTGTACTTGCATATAATCACTATGTAATCGTGCTTACTAAAGCAATGAAGGTTTAGCTTCCAAGCTTTTATGTTTCGGGTTGTAACACGATGTCCATCAATGTAATCGTTATGTCACCACGGTCATTTTGCATCTCTATCATTCAACTCCCCTTTTATTATTATTATTATTATTATTATTAATAGTGATAAATAAACGTGAAATGCGACTAATCTTAAGTTATAAAGTAAAGTAAACGTGAATGTAAATACCTGGGTTGCCTCCCAAGAAGCGCATCATTAACGTCGTAAGCCGGACGTACCTTTTCACGCTTTACCCTGGGTTGTAGTCGAGGTACATGACCTCGTTATCACTTTCGTGCTTTCTCGCCTCCGAAATAGTGCTTCAAACGTTGGCCATTAACCTTGAAAGTTCTCTGTTCATCATTATAAATCTCGACAGTACCGTACGGGAAAACACGAGTAATAATGAATGGTCCAGACCAACGCGATCTCAACTTTCCGGGAAAGAGCCTAAGTCGAGAATTAAAGAGGAGTACTTGATCCCCTTCTCGAAATTCTCTTCATTGCTTAATCTTTTTATCATGATAAGCCTTTGAACGCTCTTTATAAATTCTTGCGTTATCGTATGCCGATAAACGCCACTCATCATGCTCATTGAGTTGGAGCTTACGTTTTTCACCGGCTCGCTCCAAATCAAGATTTACTGACTTAATTGCCCAATAGGCTTTATGTTCTAATTCGACGGGAAGGTGACACGTGTTTCCGTAAACTAGTTTATACGGTGTAGTACCTATGGGTGTCTTGTATGTCGTTCTGTAAGCCCAAAGTGCATCGTTCAACTTACTCGCCCATTTCCGTCGGTTCCCGTCTATGGTTTTCTCTAGGATGCGTTTCAGCTCCCGATTTACAACCTCTACTTGGCCACTAGATTGAGGATGATATGGGGTAGAGACACTATGTTTAACACCATACTTTTCTAAGGTTCTTTCAAATTGGGTGTTACAAAAATGAGTACCCCTATCACTAATGATGCATTTAGGTGTCCCGAACCGTGAGAACAATGCTCGTAAGAATTTAACAACGACTCTCGCATCGTTAGTGGGTAGGGCTTGGGCCTCGGCCCACTTAGACACGTAATCAACAACCACAATAATATACTTGTTATTGTACGAACTAGGAAAAGGGCCCAAAAAGTCTATGCCCCAAACATCAAATACTTCGCATACTAAAATAAAGTTCTGGGGCATTTCATCGCGTTTTGAGATATTACCTGCTCGTTGACATTAATCACACGTGTCAACGTACCTATGAGCATCCTTAAAGATCGTCGGCCAGTGGAATCCACATTCTAATACCTTTTGTGCAGTGCGATTGGCTGCATAGTGTCCTCCGGCAGGTCCGCTGTAGCAATGCTCGATAATCTTCATTGTTTCCGGGAAAGAAACACAACATCGAATGACTTGTTCTGCACATCTTCTGAAAAGAAAAGGATCTTCCCAAAAGTAGTATTTCAAGTCGGAAAAGAATTTCTTCTTTTGTTGACTTGTATACTCTTTTGGTAGGATCCTCGCAACAAGATAATTAGCAAAATCTACAAACCACGAAACTTCTTCATTTACCACTTTTATGGCGTATAGATGTTCCTCTGGGAACGTGTCGTGGATCGTTTTGTTGTCGGGGTTCAATATCTCAGATTCCTCTAGTCGAGAGAGGTGATCTGCTACCACGTTCTCGGCACCCTTCTTGTCGCGGATCTCGATATCAAATTCTTGAAGGAGCAAGATCCATCGAATAAGCCGCGGCTTGGCGTCTGGCTTCGCTAACACGTACTTCAATGCAGAATGGTCAGTAAAAACAACAACTTTAGTCAAAATAAGATATGACCTGAATTTGTCGAAGGCGAATACGACAGCGAGAAGCTCCTTTTCGGTGGTAGTGTAGTTGCATTGGGCTGAGTCCAATGTCTTACTCGCATAGTAGATCGGCCGAAAGTGTTTATCCTTCCGCTGTCCTAGTACAGCTCCAACTGCGTAGTCACTAGCATCGCACATAAGTTCAAAGGGTAACCCCAATCGGGAGCAACCATAATAGGTGCAGAGATCAACTTTTCCTTAAGCAAATTGAAAGCATTAACGTATTCGTCATTAAAGTCAAATGGAGCATCTTTTTCTAGCAGCTTAGACATAGGTCGTTCAATTTTCGAAAAGTCTTTAATGAATCTTCGATAAAATCCTGCATGACCTAGGAAACTCCTAACAGATTTCACGTTTGAGGGAACATGTAGTTTTTCTATCGTCTCTACCTTAGCCCGATCCACTTCGATTCCTTTAGAAGAAATCTTGTGTCCCAATACTATACCCTCTCGAACCATGAAATGGCATTTTTCCCAATTAAGTGCTAGATTAGTCTCTTCACAGCGTGCTAACACACATTTAAGATTAATTAGACAAGCATCGAAAGAGGTACCAAAAACTGAGAAATCATCCATGAACACCTCCATGATTTCGCCCACCAATTCGTCAAAAATCACCATCATACATCGCTGAAACGTGGCTGGGGCATTACAAAGACCAAATGGCATCCGTCGATAAGCAAACGTACCAAACGGACAGGTGAATGTCGTCTTCTCTTGGTCCTCCGGAGCTATTGGAATCTGCAAGTAACCTGACAGGCCATCAAGAAAACAGTAAAATGCATGTCCTGATAACTTTTCAAGCATTTGATCAATAAAGGGTAAAGGAAAATGATCCTTTCTCGTGGCATCGTTCAATTTTCTGTAGTCGATGCACACACGCCATGCAGTTACGGTTCGCGTCGGAGTCAACTCGTTCTTTTCGTTGGGAACGACCGTCATGCCTCCCTTCTTTGGAACCACTTAGACGGGACTCACCCATGCACTATCTGAGATCGGGTAGATCACTCCGGCATCCAGTAGCTTAATGACCTCCTTCTTCACGACATCCTTCATGTTGGGGTTTAGCCTCCTTTGCCGTTGGGCGACAGGTTTGAAGTCATCCTCCATGAGAATCTTATGAGTGCAGAAGCTTGGGCTAATCCCCCGAATGTCGGATATCTTCCATGCTAAGGCCTTTTTGTGCTCTGACAGCACCTTCAACAACTGGTCTTTTTGCCTGCCATCGAGACTTGATGATATTATCACTGGTAGCTTCGACTTGCCTTCTAGAAATGCATATTCGAGATGTTCGGGCAATTGTTTCAACTCTAGGACAGGTGGCTCTTCGATCGAGCTCTTTTCTTTGTCCTCCTCTTTACTTTCGTGGGCTTCCGCCACGAGCTCGTCATAATCTTCTTCGCACTCATCGGTGGCCACCATCATGGATGATTGTGTATCGCCCCCGCCAAAAACCTACGACAGACCTTGCACAGAAAAGATAAAATCATGTTCAAAGATATCCATGTAATAACACTTATCGTCAAGTGAGCTAGGACTTTTCATAGAATCTGCCATGTTGAAAGTCACTTTCTCGCCATCAACCATCAAGGTCAAAGTACCATTTCTAACATCTATCATGGTTTCACCAGTGGCCAAGAATGGTCGACCTAAGATAAGAGGAATAGTTTCATCTTCCTCCATATCCAAAATGACAAAATCGGCGGGAATTATGAACTTGTCCACTTTCACTAGGACATCCTCGATAACACCGCGAGGGTATTTTAAGGACTATCAGCCAATTGGAGGCTCATCCTAGTGGGTTTTGGCTCGCCTAAACCTAATCTCTTAAATATAGAATAAGGCATCAAATTTATACTAGCTCCTAGGTCGGCTAATGCACGTTCAACAACAACATCTCCTATAAGACAAGGAATAGTAAAACTCCATGGATCCTTAAGCTTCTTCGGCATACTTTGTAAAATGGTTGAACACTCTCCTCGTAGGCGCACAGTAGAAACGTCTTCGAGCTTCCTTCGGTTGGTGAGCAAGTCCTTGAGGAACTTCATGAAACGAGGCATCTGCGTAATAGCTTCAACAAACGGTAAGTTTATATGCATTTGTTTACACATACCCATAAATTTTCCAAATTGCTCCTCATCTTGATCCTTCTTCAACCTAGACGGATATGGGATCTTCGGTTGATGTGGCTTCACCGGTGGTCGACGGGTCTCCTTCTCCGTTCCTCTTTGAGCTTCAGCCTTTTCCAGTTTCTCACCTTCGATTTTCTCAACGTCTCGCTCTTTGTGGACCTCGATATCAACCTATTCTGTGGGTTGCTTCATCGTGGGCTGCCCTCGCTCCTGCAATTCCTTCCCATTCCTTAAGGTGACGGCCTTGCAATGTTCCCTTGGATTCGTCTCACTATAGCTCGGGAGCGAACCTTGAGGTCGTTCCGCCAATTGTTTCGCTATTTGGCCGACTTGTTGCTCCAATTTCCGTACTGAAGCATCCGTGTTTTGAGCTCGTAGATCGATGGTTTGGAAATGTTCTTCCATCTTTGTTAATCGGCTCTCATGGGCTTGAGTGGTCTTGTTGAAGTTCGAGAGAAGAATCTCCATCATACCCTTCATCTCCTTCATGTCATTAGATCCCGACCCTTGAGCTGTATTTTGATAATGGTTGCTCGATCCTCCAGATTGAAATCCCGGTGGTGGCCCTTGCTGGAATCCGGACTGCCTCTGCATCTGCTGGCCTTGATTACCGTAGGACATGGTGCTCGAGGTTAAAAACTCCTCTGGCATTGGTAATTGCCCATGTAGTCAACATGCTCTAAGGGTGGTAATAGCTCCAACCATTCCTTTGCCTTATCTTTGAGAAAGAATGGAAACAACATAAGCTTGATTGCATCATTCGACACTCCATTGATTTTGATTATGTCCGTAATTGCCAAGAATGCTTTGATGTATTTGTACGGATCATCCTCAGAATTGCCTTCAAATTGAGCCGTTTGGAATATCATTTGAAGCCATGAGTTCTTCAGCTCAAAGTTGTTGATTGCGATCGGTGGTATGACAATTGCTGACTCCGTACCACCGAGTGTATCGTTCTTGAGCAAATCTTGCAGTGATTGCTCCTCGTTATTAGCTTCTTGATCTGCCATCTCCTTCAGTGTTCCCGAACTATCGACTGACGTCTCTGGGTGAGAGGTGATTGCGGTGTCCTGAGAGTAATCAACTAGCTGAATTGATTCGTCGGACGAATGACTTTCGGAAGTTTCTTGTCTCAGACTTCGTCGCAATGTACGCTCAAAATTTGGAGATCCTTCAACAAGTTGATACGATGGATGGCTTCGGGTCATTCACCGTATAAGTGTACCTGAAAAAGTCAACGAACCACGTTAGCTAGGTAACGAAACACAAACCAAAAGACAGTTGCAGATAAGATACATTGATTAACTAGAATTAAATAACAAATAAGTAAATGGCTAAATTACCGAACTCGGGTTTTCCTAATATCAATCTATTCCCCGGCAACGGCGCCAAAAACTTGATCGCGATGGCGTGTGCTCTTAAATATGGTATAGAGGTTCGTGCATATACGTCAAGTAATAATTAAAACGAATACGTTAAACTAGCACCACGTGCGGTAGGCAGGGTACCTATCGTTTGTAGAATAGCTTAGCGAGTATCCGAGTATCGAACACGAGGAATAACATTGATTACTAGTAATTACCTATCAATTCGATATTTAGCCTAACAAGTAGTTTGTGATTTTTTTTTTATGTTTGAACTAGATCACGACAACTTAAACTAACACTATGAAAGAACTTAAGACACGACTGAAGATTTAAAAGTAACTTTTCAAGTGGAGAAGAATGTGCTCGGGATTTCGAATCCCGCTAGGTATCGTCGACTAGGCCGTAAACCACCGTATCCACGCAGATAAGGACTAAATCGCAGTAATTTCCTTTCACTCCCGAATTTGCTGTTGCCCTAAACGGACGCGAGGATTTATATTGGTTTACCTATAGCGAGGGTCAACTATTTGCTTTCGCCCTATAGTCGACTCCTAACGTTTACGAAAGGACTAACCGTTCTTTAGCTTTCGCCCTCAACGGTATACCAAACGTCACACCAATACATAGACATATCAAATGTGACCTTCAAAACAACACATAGACATATTGAATCGAAGAAACAATGTCGTAAACGATAAATAAACAATGTCACGTGTTCACGAGTGTTATAACGCCCAAACGACAACTCTACCCAGCGTTCATCTCATCCCGAGCACATAAGAAGCTTAGCTACTCATGCTTAAGACAGATCTACGAATCGTATACAAAATAAAGCATAGAGAATACATAGATCTTCCCTATTTTACGAGCCCATGCAGATCCAGCGTCGTTTGTGCTAGATCTTGGATAAAATGAGCTTCGAATCTTCAATTTAGCACCTAGGAATCGTTTTGATTGATTCCTATGGGTCTTGAGATGTCCCTTAGGTGCATTTTATCTTTTGGAAGTGAGTTATGTCGATCTAGATCTGGGTTGAGAAGTGCGGCTTATATAGAAAGTAATATCAACACGGCTTAACACACCGACAGACACGGCCGTGTAAGCAGTCTGAGGTCCCGCGTTTGCGATGCTGATTAACAACACGGTCGTGTATACCAAAGCAACAAACCGTGTAAACCTGCTGAGGCTTCCTCTTTCACTGATGAACCACACACGGCCGTGTAAATGGTCGCTCAAGGCCGTGTAAAATTGCCGAGGCTTACCTTGAACAATGATGGAGTAAGCACGGCCGTGTTGGTTCTTGAAGTGGCCGTGTTGTCTTTGAACATGGCCGTGTTGTTGGTGGGTTGGAGCCGTGTTGGGTCGCCGAGGCTTACTATCCTTTTTGCGTGATCAAACACGGCCGTGTTGGTGCACAATGAAACCGTGTTTCTAGTGAACTTGGTCATTTTTGCCCCATATTCTCTCGATTGGTCCCGATTGTTATCTTATACTCCTTCAATATCAAAACATAGGTATAATCTTTAATATAAGTACAAGATAACTCAAATAAACCAAGTTACGACCTAAATATGATAGAGATAAACGTATAAAAATACGTTTATCAATTGCCAGATCTCCTCAACCACCAAGCGCCCGAAAAAAGAGGCGACGAGCATCAAGAAAAAGAAGACTCATTGGGACAACAAGAAGATCAAGGCTCCATGACTTGGAGATCGATACCCAAAGATCTGGGGAAAGGAGAGCGAAATAAAGGGAGTCGACGAGCTCCACCTTCGAGGCATGTCTCATCTCAAAGGGAGAACTGAGGGACTTCAACACCTGATCATGCTCTGGACGATATGAGAGCGTGGTCTACGTGATATAGAGGACGAACGCAGTCGTAGAAAGGATCACGGAAGCCGATCTTCCCTACCTCCCAATGGGCGAAGTCTACCAAATGTTCAGCTTATACCGCAACTTCACCCTCAACACGCCCGTCAAGCGTTACATGCTGAGACAAGTCCAATACCATGTTGTTCACGATTTCCAAATGGCTTTGGAAAGCAATATGAGGAAGGTCAACATGACTCAGCCTCACAACAACAGGAAATCCTTAGAGAGTCACGGAAAGCTACATCTTTCAACACAGAACTCGTCAGCTCAAGGCTTTTCTGGTGTCAGAAATGGCCAAGTTCTGTGATGGAACGCTAAGACTAATCTGTGGCAAGCTAAGGACGAGACTGGAGACACTTCTTGTCGATGCAAAGCTAGAAGGTGAATATGTGGAAGAACCACCTCTTCTCAACAAGATCATCGAGGCAATCCAAGAGCGACTGGACATCAGATCGACGTAAGACATTACGAGATCGTTCTTGGATTCAGGAAGTCATTCTTCGCCCACCGTGGCCACCACCTCCTCCACGCTTGAGAAAGAAAAAGAAGAAATAGGAAACTTAGACGATAGATCTTTATTTGTATTTGTACACTTAGTGGGGATTGTTAGATATATTAAAGAGTCCAATTTATTTATTAAGAGTAAGTCTTGTATTTTTTTTATTAAGTGAACTAGAGTCCGACATGTGTGCTATAGTGATTAGCTTGTGGTTTTAATGGGCCAAGTAGGGGCCCAAGGTTTTATACCTATTTAAAGGTATAAATACCTAAACCCTACACTTTAATAAGGGTGAATGAAAAATATAGAATTCCTTGAAACTTGCGTCACTTCTCTCTCTAGCTAAAGAATACGCACTTAACACGCATTCAAGGTAAAGCTCACGTAAATCACTATTTGATTCTCCCATTGTTGATCGTTAATGTGTATGGTAACCTACAAGGTTTTTCTCTAAAGTGGATAAACTTCACGCACAAGACACACACAAGTGTGTGTTAGCGTTTTATATATATACGACATTCTGGTATATAATACTATGGCCTTAAGTAGCCCAATTACATTAAGTATATACCTAGACTTTACAAAATAAAACTTAGTTCACTTAATTAAACTACAAGACTAAGACAACATAATTAATTAAGCACAATAAAATAATTCTAACAATACCTCTACACAACAACTCGTTAAAGTACGTTGCCTACTAGTGTTTCTACTCCCAAAAACACTAACAACCGCTTTTTACATTCAGTTTATTACAGATGATCTAAACGCTCACGTTTAAGGAATACACACAGATACTATTTCAGAGTTGAAACTCGCTTTACACTTATGTATTTCGTTTTTCTGTATTATTCACTTCTATGACTTATTCGTTGAACTTCTTGGCTATTTATACTTCTCGCCTTTGGAAGTAGTCGTGTCTTCAGCATTTGAACTGGCTTGCTCTAAGGGAAGTTAATTATTCGGCCATCACCAATGAAACTAAAGAATGAATATTGTATTTTTAGAGCGTATACATGGTGATATTTGTGGGCTGATACATCCATCATGTGGACCAGTTAGATATTTCATGGTTTTGATAGACGCGTCTACTAGGTTGTCACATGTATGTTTGTTATCAATGCGGAACGTGGCAGTTGCGAGATTGCTTGCTCAATTTATTTGATTAAGAGCATATTTTTCAGATTATCCGATAAAGGAAATAAGTGTTGATAATGTCGCTGAACTTACTTTCAAGGCATTTAATGATTATTGTATGTTTATCAAAATTGATGTGGAACATCCCGTGCCACCTGTTCATACGCAAAATGGTCTTGCAGAATCATTGATTAAACACTTTCAATTAATTGAAAGACCATTATTGATGAAGTTAAAACCTTCCTCGTCTTGTTGGGGACTTCCTATATTGCATGCAACGGCACTAATTCGCAATAGGTCAACAAGTTAGATTGATGTCTCCCCATTACAAATGGTTTATGGTCAGGAACCTAATATTTCCCGTCTGAGAATTTTTGGATGTACGATATATGTTCCGATTGCTCCACCACAACGAACTAAGATGGGACCTCAAAGGAGGTTGGGAATAGATGTCGGATATGAATCTTCATCAATAATAAAATATTTGGAACCTCTAACTGGAGATATGGTGGAATCGCTATTTTTCATGGTGGTCAGTTAAACAAAGTATAACGGCTACTTCATCTAATCATGCGGAAATTAGCTATTTATGAAGCTAGCTGAGAATGTATTTGGTTGCGATCAATAATCGAGCATATACAACAAATTTGTGAGCTATTATCTGAGAAATTACTCCCAACTGTGTTATATAAAGATAATGCAGCATGTACTGGCCAATTAAAAGAAGGATATATTAAAGACGATATAACAAAACATTCGAAATTTTTCGTTACACTTTATTTGGAGAAAAATGGTAATATTGATGTACAACAAGTGCGATCAAGTGAAAATCATGCATATTTATTTACGAAAGCACTTCCTCCTATAATTTTTAGGAAATTGATATATTCAATTAATGTTCAAAGACTTCGAGATTTATAATGATATCATCATCACGGGAGAAGATACGCGTCGCACTCTTTTTTCCTTTAATGTGGTTTTTCCCTTGAGGTCTTCCCAGTAAGGTTTTAAATGAGGCAACAAGTCGAAGCGTATCAAAGGAAGTAAGTACTCTTTTTCCTTCATTATGTTTTTATTCCACTGGATTTTTACTATTAAGGTCTTAACGAGGCATGCTTCTTACTATACATCCAGGGGGAGTATTATGAAATATTAAAATAAATATGATGTATATAATTTATATTAGTGGTTAAGTTAACAATAGAGGTTGAGAAAGTTAGATCGAATTACTTTATTAATTAGAATGGTAGATGTGATTTTGTGTGGTTGATGTAATATTTTATTCTGTGGATGTAATTTGAGAGATTTATGTATAAATATGTGATTTGGAATGTGTACAAATATATCGGAGTATTGAATAAAAGAAGTTGTTTATCTCTCTAAATATTCTACTTAATATTTATATAATCGTAATTATAAGCTATAATATTTTATAATAATTTTAACAATGTAATATCGCACAAGATTTATCTATAATCCAGATAATATATTACAATCCAATAATCACGAAACAATGTAGAAATTGCAATATTCCTCAAGATTGTTATATTGGAAGACTTCTCAAATGTGGTAAGTCAACTCAAATTTTTGTCAAAATCGTAATCGATACTGTTAATGTCCATAATCTCGATACTCATAAGTCATAATATACTATTATATACTAGTCACACAATATTAGAATACACTTAAATTTCTAGTACACACACATCATACACAGCACATCTCTCCCTCTCCAAAACAACATATACATGAATTAATTTTGATTTATTCTTCATAAATATCGCAACTGTTGAGTATTCTCTCCTCGCTAAATAAGCTATAGCTATGAAGCACGGGTCATTTCTTCTTGTTCTCTACCTTCAACTCCTAATAACAATGAACGAATATAATCACTGCGTCTCTTCACCTTCGCAGACATTATTATTACTACCCCTGAAAGCAGAACTAATATCGCCCAGCACATTACCGGTCAAACCCGGCACGAACAAGCTCTCCTTCCGCCACAACGTGTCCTTGACGGTGACCCTCACGGTGGGCTCCCCGCCGCAGCAGGTCACCATGGTCCTCGACACCGGAAGCGAGTTGTCATGGCTTCACTGTAAGAAGACGCCCACGACTCCTCTCTCGTTTGATCCGCGGATCTCGTCTACTTACAGGGCGGTCCCGTGCAGCTCGACCACTTGCACCAGGCAGACGCGTGACTTCGCAGTTCCCCCTTCTTGCGACGCTAAGAAGATGTGCCATGCGGTGCTGTCTTATGCTGATGCGTCCTCTGTTGAAGGGAACTTGGCTTCCGACAGTTTTCACATCGACGCGACCAATACATTACCAGGTATTGACATTTATTTTTCTTTGTCTCTTTTCAAATTTGGTGTTAGTTTCATGTTTTCCAGATAAGGAGAGGAAGCGACGATGCTTAGGGGTTTGACGTTTCATTGGTTGGCAGGGAACGTCAAAGTAATCATAACTTATTCAACTGAGGTTGATAAACAAATATGAAAAATAAAGTCAAAATTATAAAATTAGGTCACTAAGTATTAAAGTTTTTATTTTTGGGTCAATATGTTTGATAATTGCAAAAGTATGTCACTGACTTTGTATGTCAAAACAGTTTTGGGTCATGTTTTCAATTTTAGGTCACTAAGTATATATTTTTTCGATTTTGGGTCACTAAGTATACATGTTTCATTTTTGGGTCACTATGTTTACAAAGTTAGTTATCAAATGAGTTATCCGAAATTGAAAAATGTATATACTTAGTGAGCCAAAATCGAAAAATATAAAATTAGTGACCTAAAATTGAAAATATGACCCAAAATTGTTTTGACATACAAAGTTAGTGACCTACTTTTGCAATTATCAAATATAGTGACCCAAAAACGAAAACTTAGATACTTAGTGATCTAGTTTTATATTTTCTCCTAATAATAATTATTGGAAGTCTTCGAGAATGTCATGTCCAGTTCAATTGAACTTGTTTGATGATTTTGAGTAAGAAGATTTTTCTCAGTACCATTATTTCAATTAAAATTATAATATGTTAATGATAATGCCGCAGAAACTTATTTAATAAAACTTCATAATTTTATCAGGTATGGTGTTTGGGTGCATGGACACCAGCACGAGCACGAACCCGGAAGACTCAAGAACCACGGGTTTAATCGGCATGAACCGGGGGTCACTATCCTTCATAAACCAAATGCAGTCTCGAAAGTTCTCGTACTGCATCCCTGGGTCGGACTCTTCGGGGGTTCTAGTCTTTGGAGACGCAAGCTTCCCGTGGTTGAAGCCATTGAGCTACACTCCATTAGTCAAAATTGCAGACCAATTACCCTACTTCGATCGAGTGGCATACACCGTCCAGCTCGAAGGCATAAGGGTCTCGAACACACTGCTGCCCCTTCCCAAGTCCGTATTCGAACCGGACCACACGGGTGCGGGTCAGACGATAGTGGATTCGGGCACACAGTTCAGCTTCTTGCTCGGCCCGGCCTACACGGCCCTTAAAAATGAGTTCTTGAAGCAGACGAGGGGAGTTCTGAGGCCTTTGGACGATCCCAACTTTGTGTTTCAAGGGGCGATGGACCTGTGCTTCATGGTTGGAGTTAAAAGTGCTTTGCCGACGATTACTCTCCCGAGGGTTAGCTTGATGCTTCGCGGGGCGGAGATGAGTGTGTCCGGAGGAGACAAGTTGCTGTACAAGGTTCCCGGTGTGGTGAGGGGTGGCGATGAGGTCTATTGTTTTACTTTTGGAAATTCCGATTTGTTGGGGGTTGAGGCTTATGTGATCGGTCATCATCATCAGCAGAATATGTGGGTTGAGTATGATCTCGTTAAGTCCACACTTGGGATTGCTGAATTTAGCTGTGATTTTGCTAGTCAAAAACTCGGATTGCAGCAACATTAGTATTAGTGCTTCGTCAGATATTGACTGATTATTCAATCAAGAATAGGAATAATGACTAAAAAGCTTTGCTTCTCGTACTAATATTTACCTAATATTCATTGGTTCCGGGATAGAATCTTTAAATTTAATATGGTTTTATTGGTGAAAAGTTAAATAGGAAATTAATTATTAATTAATCTATTTGATCGAATGTTGAAAAGATCATTGATCACAATATTATTAAGGGTAATTTTATTGGCAGCTCCTTGTTCTATTTGCACCCCTTAATCAAATACTAAAGTTAACTATTAAATACTTATCAATTATAAAGTAACATTTTTAAACTATTGTTTTCCCTGTTTTAAATTATAAAGTAAAAAATTTCTAAATTCGCATCAATTAAATTTGTTCATCAATTCAAACTGCATTAATTTCCGCAGTTTACAATTCATTTACGTCACCTCAATTTTCACTTAGGCAACATTTAAGTTATATGAATATTTTCATTTAAATAAATCAAATACTAATATTGATAAATAAAAATTCATATTTTTAAACTTAGTTTAAGATTGTAGCGATTAATATAAGGAATAATACAACGGCAAATTAAATATTATATCCATATGTCCTTTGGTAAAAAGAATTAATGAATATGGTCTAATAACTCACGGAATTAATATTGTTGAATTTATGGAATATAAATTAATAAATATTTATGTTTCAGTTATTTTATGAAAAATTATGAAAAATAAATTAATAAAATAATTATTGTTGAATCCATGTCGTTGAGTAAAATAAGTTTACAAATTTGAAGTGTTTGGGGATGTGGAGAGGTGTGTGAATAATAACACCCTATTTTTAATACATTCCAATTTCATGTATGACTTAGTCAAAACTTTTCATTACACTTTAACTCATCTATTAAGGAAGCACATTTGTCGTCTTTCTCGGCCTTTTAGAAGAAGCACGTCTCATATTTTAAATAATCTTCCGATGCGTTTGAATTCGTGTAATTGGATTGAATTCCGTGATTTCAAACTATGAATTTCAAAATCTTAATTTCAAATTTAAATCCATTGTTTGGCAAACTTTACGATTTCAGAATTCCGATTTCAAAATGGAGCTCGAGCTCCAACTCATGAAGCTCGTCGAGCTCGACCTCGAACTTTTTATTAAAAACTTAAACTATACAAAAAATAAAATAAAAATAATAAATAACAAAATAAAATAAGTTTGCGAGTCGGCTCGCGAGCTTTCGATCATCGTTCGTCGAGCTCGAGCCGAGCTTTTGTCGAGTAAGGCTCATCAAGCTCGGGCGTCGGCTCGACTCATCGTTCACCCATAGTATTTGTTATTATTATTATTATTAGTAGTATTATTAGTATTATTATTATTATTTTTATTATTATAATTATTATTATAATTATTATTATTATTTACGAAAATCATTACGACGAGTTTTTGGATTTCGAAAACAGACCACATGTGGTCGAATTTCAAAATCATCAAACAACAAAGGATTTGAATTCTCCTCGAATTTGGACGAAATCAAAATCCAAATCCGAGAGGTTGCCAAACGGATAGATTTGAGGAAATCCGAAATTCAAATCAAAATTCGGGAATCCAAATGGACCATTAAACAATACTTACTTGACATCTCTTTTATCACATCTAATAGTTAATTAGTAAAATCTTTTCAAAACATTTTAACAGGAAGTTCATTTGTTAATTTTTTAAACCTTAATCATTCCTGAATTCTCTTGAATTTAAGTCTTGACAATCATACAACATTTCTTCTCTCCGGATCTCTGAATTTTAGAAAATCAAAAAATATGTTAATGTTTTACTATTTTCAACCTTGAATCATTCCTTGATTCTCTTAAATTCAAAAATATCTTAGAAAAATTATATAGCACTTCTTTTCTAAATCTCTTAATTTTAGAATATAAAAAAAATGTTCATCGTTATATTTTTTTTAACCTTGAATCACTCTTGAATTCTCTGAAATTTCAAACGATCTAATTATACATAATTTAATTTCTCGCTATATTTCGAAATATCTTTATAGCATTTCTTCTCTCTCAATTTCTGATTCTATAAAATATGTTCATCGTTATTTTTTCCAACCTTATGTCATTCATGAATTCTCTTAAATTTATAAAGATCTTAAAATTTATATTGCATTTTTTTCTCTCAATATCTAAATTTTGGAAATTCATAAAATATGGTTCAAGTGCTCGCTAAAATGATGTTTTCTGCTGAGATTATTTACGTATGTGCCTACGCGAATCATAAAATCTATACATTAATACCTTATGAAAGGTTACATGGTTTATTGGATGTTGTTATTCGTTAGTTATAATATTTATTTTAAAAAAAAGGTTACGTGGTTTAGGTCCCGACTACGATTGGATATCATAGAAAAAGATCCGTGGAAACTGTCTTTGAGTGGTGAAATTGATCGATTGGGCATGTAATCCATTCTGTATGGATATTTAGTTCTATTTTTTGAAACGTTATATTTAACTTACAATTGCGTATATACCAAGGTTATTGTTATTTGGATAAATAGCATATAACCTAAATGTGGTTTGAAAATAAGAATCAAAACTTATATAGTTCGAAAATTGCGTAAAACCCCATGTTATTTTCACCACGAAATTGAGAGGTACAATGCTAAATTTTAGACAACACATGGCGTACGGTGTTGAGTTAGAAAATACAGGGGGTAATGTGTTAAATCTTAAACATTATCGGAGGTAAGGTTCTAAATTTCAGAAAACACAAGGAAGTTTCGCGCAATAACAAGTATTAGAGGTTTTATGCTTATTTTTTAAACTAACGTGTATTATATGTTATTTACAGTTTTTGTAGGGTCTACATTTGAGTAGTAGATAGATGACTAGAGGTGGAGCATTGATGATGGTAGTGATGCGGATTATTGTTTTCTTAGCCAATGTTAAATCGGGAATTGTGATAACTGATGAAATATTTTTAATTTTCCAGAGGATATTTGTGCTAAGTCAGCGAGGTTAGGTACCAAAGCCAGTTTGCATATTTTGTATTTTAGCTTAGGAGCGCTCTAAACAAAAGACTGTCGCAAGGGGTGGCTATTGTTTAATCACTCACTTGGATTTTCATGTCAGCTCTTGTCCCTGTAACCGGCAGGCATCAACTGTTTTTTTTTTTCTTTTTCTTATATATATAAATAAATATATGTACATATGACAAGCTTACACTTAAATATCTTCAATACCTTTTTATACAAAAATGTCAGTTCAGTCCTTTATCAAAATTTTATTAAATGTAGGTACCTAATCGAATAAAATTTTTATACATAAGTACCGGTTTGGATAAAGGTACACCATATAAGAAATATAGGTGTCATAGAGAAACGTATTGATTTACGTAAGTGGAAGTAACCAATTAGGTTTACGACGAAACCTAGAAATCAATCACTGATCCAATTTGAGTACCTCTACAGGATAGACCTCAACGGAAAACTGAAGTGTAACGGCAACAAGTGATTGGGTTCAGTAGTTTTTCATATAAAATTATTGACTCTAGAGATATAGTAATATGGAGAAGAAAATTGTTTCAAGCACCGACAGTGTGGTACATAATACAATGAACAAATGCATATCATATAAGAAATTTAGGTAGTATAAAGAAACGTATTTAAGTACCATACAAATACGCGATGTGGTACGTAATATACATATAAAAAGGTACATAAAGGAGAATAAAATGGTACTCTCATCCATGTGGATACCTATGTATAAAAATATTTTTCTATTAGGTACCTACATATAAAACTTATTTGACAGGTGGCTGAATTGATACATTTTTATACAAAGATGTATATAAGTGTTGATTCACCTATATATATATTATATATATATTCAATTACGGATAATAATATATAGGGTTTTTTTTACTATTTAGACCTTTTTAAATTAATAAAAATAAGTTTATTATTATTATTACTACTTAAATTAGGGGTGAGCAAATGCGGATATCCGAATTTTCAAATATCTAAAAATAAAGACCGTATCAGATCCAATTAACCTGCTACAAGAAGAATGTACTCGAGTGCCTTATAAGTAGATGATGTTTAGTTCCAAATATCAAATGGTGCCCCCTGAATTTGGCGATGGCAGTGTTTTACAATGTGGAATATCGTGCTTGTGAAAGGTATAGGAAAGATCATTTGGTATCTTATTCATTAATCATTCGGGCTTTCTATAAATGACTGTATTTGGAGATTATGAGCTTCTGTCAAACCTATAAGAATGTTTTTGGTGGTGGGATCCTGGATCCATGTGCCATCAAGCCACATGTGGAAAGTACGAGGGGCTCTCCGTTGCCAAATCACGAGGCAACAAAATTTCACAAAAAGACATGATCCCCAAGCACGAGGACTTAAGTAAAATCGAGGATAGTAAGCGAGAAAAGCACTTTACCTTCGATGTGTGTGGCTTTCTCTTATAATCATATCGAGCTAAGATAAGCCTAATATCTCATAGCTTTGCCGACACCAATCGAGCGCACATAGTTGGGATTGAATCTCACTCGAGCTTGCCTAGCTTGGATAGACAAGAATGCAAGCTCTCCTAACTTGATTGATTCTAATCTGAGCTAACCTATATTCAATAAACCTCGGTTGAGCTTGTCGAACATCGACGAACCTTTGAAGTGCTTGATATGACGTTTCTTCACCTTACGAACATATGCATGAAATTTAAAGCTGCCTAGTGTTGAATTAGTCCATAAGTCTACATCTCCGGTAGGGTGACCGGATCGATAAGTACGATTTGTTTGTCGACGTGTATTTAGTGACTGTGTCAGTCATTCACTTGAGAAGTGGGAGCTCGTGACACTGATGTCTGATTTGGACTCTGACTCGTAATCTTAATGGATCGCATGCTTGGAAAGCCAATTAATCGACCGAGTGAGTATAGTAGCTTGCATGAACCTTAGACCGAAGGGGTCAACATAGAGTTGGCGTTCGGGTCTTGACTTCTCACTAGTTTTCTAGGCCTTGCGGTATATCGGGGGCGAAATACGTTATTGACAACAAAGTGCGATTGTCGGCTTGAACTATCAAACGGGATTAACGACCTTGAGTGGATCGAGTTATATGTTCTATGAGAATTATGGGGGCGATAAATTACTGAGTCTTTGGCCAAAGCATTAAAACTAACTCAGGCAAGACGTGGAGGATAGTTTCGTAATTTCATCTGTCATAATATATCATAGGTCGTGTTGAACCAGAAATAGCCTAACGAACAACGATTTAAGTGGTAAAATCGATGAAAAACATGAAAAACCTTCAAGACAAAGACTACTAAAATACATTGGACACTATTTAAGATCTAACAATCTCCCCCTTATTGTCCAATCTTCAATTCGTGCTTTTGATGTCTTTGTCTTGTCTTTTTTTTCTTGAGCAAGGAGGAGGAGGTTCCCGATTGGCAAAGAAAGACTGCCTCAATCTAAGACCGATCTGGAAGTGTGTTATGCTATTTATGAGATCCAAACGTTCTTGGATTGCATCGATGACCTTCTCTAACATATGAGCCTCTTTGACACTTAGATCTTCTAGAAGTGCCTCGGGAAGAAGTGTCTCGAGTCGTTTCCTCAGCTTGTCACGGATAATCTTCAAAGTTCCATCACGGAACTTTGCAACTTTTGACACCATAAGAGCTTACATCCGACGTTTTCTTTGTTGGTTGTACGCGATAGCAAGCTTTGGGTACAAGAAGACGTAATTTTCTCCGATATTTGCTAAGGATTCACCGCTATTGAGGGCTTTGTCAGGTTGAATTTCTTTATGTGGCTCTCAGTTGAAAGTCTACAATGGCAAAGTACTTGACTTGTCTCAGCATGTATCGTTTGAACCCTACTTTGTGTTTGAACGTGTTGAGGGTGAACTTCCGATACATGTTGTATATCTGGTACACTTCGTCCACAAAGAAGAAGGGAAGGTCGGCCTCCGTTATTTCTCTAGCCTTGTTCGTCCTCTCAATACCGTAAACACCACTAATATCTTGTGGTCCACTTCTACGATACTGAAGATGGGGTCCTTGTGCTTCGTCCTGTATTGCTCCTTCGTTAGCTTGCCTGTGCTCGACCTCTATATGAGCACGTAGATGTGTTGGAAGCCCTCACCTATTCCCTTGAGGTGTGATATGCCTCGAAGATTGAGCTTATCGATCCTCTTTATCTTTTTCTCGTCTCGTCATATCATTGAGTAGTAGTCTTCAAGGTATGGAGCCTTGATCTTCTTATTATCCCAAGGTGTATCCTTTTTATTTATATTGTCTCTTTCTCGGGCAATTGGTATGGGAGAAGATCTGTGAGTTCCAGGATATCCTCGTCGTGGTCTACGCCTTCATCCTCCTCTTGTAACTCGATTAGACATATTTCGACCACCACCTTTCATAGGAAGTAACGAATGTGATATAATCGAAGGTGGGCCTCTTTTTTAGTCTCCGTTCTGTTTATCCACTCTTCCTCTAAGATATACTTGTCGATTTAGGGATGAGGGTTGACATCCCCGGAATAGGGTTGTTTGGAAGTGGTGGTAGTTT
Source organism: Linderniella brevidens (assembly GCA_004919715.1). Classification (NCBI taxonomy): domain Eukaryota; kingdom Viridiplantae; phylum Streptophyta; class Magnoliopsida; order Lamiales; family Linderniaceae; genus Linderniella; species Linderniella brevidens. The sequence goes on from SWDC01000148.1 coordinate 14,986,628, forward strand.
GGACTGTTTGGGCAGCAGTTTGTGGTGGTGATTGATGTTGGGTGGTTTTTTTGTGTTTGGGTGACTGTTTGGTGAGGTGGTGGTTGTTCGATGGAAAATGAGGGCCGTGGGTTTGATGACGACATGCCCGCTTCACAACTAAGTGTCTTCTCCTTTCCTCGTCCACGACCACTCTTTTGTGTTTTCTTCCGCTTCTCCCCCTCAAGACGATCCTGAACGTCAGGATCGTCGTGTCGGTGTTTTAGACAGGATCTTTCTTCTTGGCAGGTGGTGGTTGGGTTGATTAAAAGCTGATAGAGCCTCTGTTGGTGATGATTAATGAGATTAGGATTTCGTGGAGTTGGGATGAGAATATGGGTTGACGGGATGGGCTGGTCTGGTGGTAGGTGGTGGTGGTGGTGGGGGTGGAGGTTGTACGTCCGTCACAGGAGCTTTGCCCGTGTCTCGTAAGGCTGATTTATCATCGTACACTTTCCAAGGATGTTGTCTTCCAGAGTTGGGACAAGTGCGTCGACGTTCTTTTTGACGGACCGGGACAAGGACTCCTTCGTGTCGAACATGGGTGATAACCTACTGGAGCCACAAAGGCATTTGGTTGTCACAACGTCGGAGTAGGTAACTGACGCGTGGCTTGCACTTACTATGGCAGGACTTCCAGTCGATTTTAGTGACAGTATAGGGGGAAGTGTCACTACGGCTGTTGAGGCATGTGCACTAAGTCTTCCGTTGACATCACACTCATCGAGAGTTCGAGTGGATGGCCCGCTAATGCTAGCGTGGGACTTCTTTTCAATCCTCGAATGACATCTATAATGGATGCGTCTATGGAAGTTCTAGTAAGGTCACTAAGACCTAGGGAGAAAGGTGTATGTGTCCTAATGGGTGGGAAGAATAATGATAAGGTGGGCACATGACCTATTGTGATCAAGGAAGGGGTGGTGGTCACGGGTTGTGAACCACCTTTTCCAATATCACCCGACTTCGATCGAGGCGGTGATAGCATGTTTGGGTCCCCTTGTGTTATTGTTGAAACCTCTGGGGTGTTTGTTTGAGGTGATACTCACATTACGGTGATGTGTGTATCACCGTGATGTGGATCAAGGTGATATATCATCACCGTGTTTGTTTTGGGGTGATATTTCATTTTACATATCAAGGTGATATTTGAATATTGTGTTTGTTTATCAAGGTGAAATGTGAGGTGATATTTTATAAATGTCATATTTATCCCTATGTATATTATGTAGGTAAAGTGGGTTAAGATGTTCATTTTGAGGTGATATTTTACGTGATAATGATTAATATTTTAATATTAAATATTAATTTTTTAAGCATTATTTATAAGTATTTTATAGAATTCTTCAATATAATTATTTTATTTTTTCTTTAAACATATATTTTTAAATTAAGTATTAATTGTAAATTAATTATAAGTTTACTACATATAATTTTCAATATAATTATTTTCTTTATTTAAGAATAAATATTTTTTTTTATATTTAAATATGTTAGTTGTGTAATTACAAAAATGTATAGGGTATATGGGGAATGAATGTTAAAATATAAGGGGTAATGTTGTCCGAAAAAATATTGAAAATATCACCTCATCACGGTGATGGAGGATCACCTTGCATTTTGGGGTGATCCAAAAGTTGGAATATCACCCCCTTTTGATCACCTAGGTGATCCTCTATCACGGTGATGACTCATAACCTCGACTAAATAAACGCGGTGATGAGGAGGTAATGGTGGGATAACCGTGATGTTTTGGAGGATCACCCCAAAACAAACACCCCCATATCTGTTGGGAGATAGAGAAGTGGTCGGGAATGGGTTGTGTGTGCGCAAGTGGACGAGATGCGCGACTTCTACTCGGAAGTCGGACAAATCGACTCCTATACCTATTGGGTCTGTCCGGTTTGTAGTGGGTATGGTGACAACCGTGGAGAGTTACCAGCGAGGAAGTAGGTTGGTCATTTCTATTCTTTTGATGTTCCTCGCGGCGGGTGCATGATGGGTCGTATAGTAGACGTCCTTCATCCTCCGACTCAGTGGCTTCGGAGGACTCCAAAGTTGGTGACCTCTATAGACCCTCATGTTTGCTCGGGTCTGCTGTGAGGTTGGGCTCGGTTGGGTCTGCCTGAGCCGTGGAAGCGAGCAGGTTGTGCTCCAGACGATAGGTGATGACTACTTTGTCCGTCTGGTCCGCGAGGTGCATGAGAGTTTTTCATATCACCATCGGCGCGGACTGTGGTCCTTGAGAGTTGTCATTTTCCGCAAGTGCTTCGTTACAAATGATATAGAAGACCGATGCAAGTTCGATGATAAAGCGTTCAAAGCCATATTTAAAGTATTCTCTGACATCCAAAGCGTATCGAGTCTACCATAAAGGAAAGAAGGACAATCATGGAAAGCGTTAACGTCACGGTCATGACCATTCCACAACCCATTCCTACCAGTGATGCATAAGAACCACACGTAGGACAAACAACTGTGGCCGATGAAGGATCTTTACCTCAAAATGTTGAACTCGCTGCCAATGAAGAAAATGAAGCAACACCCCCGATCGAGATCTCCAATATTGAAATCAACCGCCCCAATCCACCTCTTGCTGTCGAGATATCCACCTCCACCGACACGGAGTATGTGGACCCGCATAATGACGACAATGTCGAATCGCTATCACATAGAGGAAGTGAACTCCAGCCCATCCTACGGATCAGATCATCGGAGATCCAAATCAAGACGTAAGCACACGCTCTTCAACGACCCACGAAGGTCTACTCACGTGATTCCTAAGTCAGAACGAGCCCACCAAGGTTGCCGAGGCATTAACGGATCCCGATTGGATAACGACAATGCAAGAGGAAATTCATCAGTTCGAACGACTGGAGGTTTGAAGACTGGTTCTGAGACCCAAAGGAAAAACCATTACCGGTACCAAATGAGTCTTCAAAAATAAGAAGAACGAAGAGGGCATCATGAGAAAGAAGTCTTTAGTGGCTAAGGGCTACAATCAACATGAAGGGATCGACTACGACGAGACCTTTGCACCTGTTGCCCGATTCGAAGCCATCAGACTCTTCCTTGAATATACTGCCCACAAGAACTTCACCCTTTATCAAATGAATGTCAAGACAACTTTCCTGTACGATGTCTTGAAAGATGAAGTCTACGTGGCTCAGCATGAAGGGTTCGTGAAGCTCACCCTGACTATGTTTACTATTTAGACAAGGCACTCTGCGGACTAAAACAAGCACCCTAAGCTTGTTCAGACATCGTATCTGACTTTTTGGTCAAGTTAGGCTTCACAAAAGGGAAGATGGACACCACTCTCTTCATCCGACGACATGGAATAAATATTCTCTTAATCTATTACTACGTCGATGATATTATATTCGGGTCTACAAATCCAAGGCTGTGCAAGCAATTCGGAGACCTTAAGAAGACTAAGTTCGAGATGACCATACCCTAAAGGAAATGGGTAAGGCTCGAGTGAATCAACATCGTATGAGCTGCTTCTACTGTAGTCTTGTTCCTCTGCTGCACTACTTCATTCTGTTGTGGTGTCTTAGCTAACAACGGAGAGATGCTGAGATATTCATAGCGATTTATAGAAGTCACTGAGCCGTTGGTTCTTGAACTCAGTACCATTATCTATGCGGATCACTTGGATGTTGCATCTCAGCAGATTCTGAGTTGTCTTCAAAAATGTGATAATCAACTCGGATGTCTCGTACTTCGTTCTGAGAAATCTTGTCCACATATAACGAGAGAAGTCGTCCACAATCACATGGACGTATTTTCGTCCGTTTGATGCTCTGAACTCTCATCGCGCCACAGAGATCCATGTGAAGCTGCTCGAGTGGCCAAGAGTTTGAGGCGATTTGCTTCGTTTGGTGGGGCGCTCTCTTCATCTTCCCCAACTCACAAGCAGTACACATGTGCTCCTTGGTGGACAAGCATTGATGCCAAAGGTTGCTCTGTTGCAAAGAGGCCTTTCACATTAGACAAACAGTCGTTGATGGTCAGACATATTCAGATTTATAGTATAGAGATTGGACTCCCTGGTTCCGGCGAGGAGTTCCTTTCCATTCTCGTCGTGCATCCTTGAGCATGAAAGTTGACCTTGAGTCTTCTACAGCAAAATTGCCCAATGCTGAAGAGATTATGGCTGAGACCCCATCCTTGATTGTGGGGTTGTCATGAATTAGATCGTCGTGTCCTAGAATTGGAGCGAATTAATTGTTCAAAAGTTCTTTTCTGCGAGGTTTTTTCTCGGTGTAGTTGCTCAACGGTTCTTTTCTTCCAGTCATGTGTGTGGAGCAACCAGAATCTATGTACCACACATGATAGATCTACAAAATAGATTAAGGAGATTTAGGTACCCATTTAAGGACGGGTCATCCTTTATTTGTCAATGATGATTTGCGTACACTATTTGGAAATTTGGGTTCTAAGTCGGCTTTAGGCATATTTCGTTGGTTAACTTTCAATTTAGGAACCCATATCTTCTTGATTCCTATTGGGTAGCATAGATTAGTGCTCGATGCGAATTCTAGTTTGGTCACCCAAATTTGCTTGGTTTCTAAGACTTGGCCTCGACTTTAGGCTTAGTGTGCTTTGAATTTTTAGGTGTACGTTATTTTTCCTTGTCATGTTTACAACTAGATTTCGTAAAAGAACATTCTTCCTTTTTGGGTTTGTTAGCGGTTACATTCTTACGACGTGAACTAGCAGCACTTGAATCATATACACAATCATAAGTTTAAACGTTTAACAATCTTTACATGCCAAGATTTTAAGAAATAAAGAAGAGAAAGTAGTAACACAGTCTGAAATACATATAGGAAACTCTCTACTTACATTCGAAATAGTCTTAGAAAAGGGAACAAAACACAAGGGTAACTTCTTCTTTTTAGAAAAGAGAGTAGCGTCCTCCTTTCGAGTCTGTGGCCTTCTTCCGTTCCTATTTATATATTTGCATGCGGGCGCATGCAAAAACGAGTTAGTCAAGACATTTTTAAGTGTTATAGCTTTCTTTTATGTTCTTCTAGCCCGTGTGGGGGATTTATTTTGGGGCTTGGCCAGAGGAACAAATTCTGAAATCGAAGCTTCATTAGTGTCGGGGTATGTTTCAAGTAAGGAGATCTCTCTTAGCACTTTCTCCCTCTCTATCCGGATGTTATTCCTTTATGACTCTAAGGATGAGCGTAAATCCAATATTTCTCGGATTAACGTCGGGAAATAAACACAAAATGTACTAGGTTTAGCTTCGTCAGAGATTTCTTCCCCGAAAGTTATGACTTCGTTACAGTGAGTGTAGATGGAAAGATAGTCCGAAGACAAAAGAATTTTCCTCGTCTTGTAACTATCATTATGTTTTGCATAATTAAACGGGTCCTTACTTTTGCATCTCACTTTTCCTTATCGAGAGCATCTATTTCGGATGCTTCCGTGTGAAAGACATGAAATGATGCATGTTCACGTCGAGAAATCGTCGTAAAGTGGTAAGGGTGTCTTATTACGGACCTCACGAGGTTCCGTGTATCCCAAGCCCTCCCGTGGATTGTAAAATCTCGTGTCCTTATCCTTGTTTAAGAAGATAGTTTGATCCGTTTGTCCTCTTTTCGTAAGAATATCCTCTAGACTTTTGATCTTAGAGTATAATTGCTTACGTTCCTCAGGCATAAGGTTATAATCGTTTGTTTTGGTTATTCGCTCATTTTCACATGATTTCCAACTAGTTGTGAGTTCGGAAACTTGAGCTTTGAGCTTTTCTATTTGTGAGTCTCGATTAGTAACTCTCTCATGTGCAACTTCTAATAGACACATGAGACTACCTCTCTCTCTTAATTTTCTGAGCAAGCTTTGATGGTTTTTTTCTAACCTATCTTTTAAGTCTTTTATGATCCTTTCATGATCTATAGAGGTACTCTTGGTTTGCTCGTCGGAAGTGAGGGTTGGGGTCAAAGCACTAACTTTAGCCTCAAATGTAGCTAAACCAGCTTCTTAGGCGGTGACATTTTCTTGAGCACAAGCTCAAATGATTTCATTATTAGCTAGCCTCTTTTTTAACGACTTAACACTTTTACGTTCTTTACGGAACACTTTATTTTTCAGTTGTAGTTAAAAAAAAGATGTTAAGGTCAAAAGATTCTACCTCCATCTAAGTGGACGTTCCTTCTTCCACTTTGTGAGAGACCTCGGGCTCCATGCTCTCATCTTCCGATTTAGCTCCCTCCACAAAAGCCAACGGAGCAACGTTCTCCGGCTCACTGTCCAACGCCTCCTCGAGCTAGTGGTCAAGCTCGACCATCAGGGCTACACTAGTGGTCCTGCAGCTTCATGGTGCAGTAGTCCTCATCCTTCCTCTTTGGGAGGTAGCAGTCCCTGGCCCAGTGCCCTGGCTTGCCACAGTTGTATCATTTGACGGGTTCGGCGACACTTTTGGGTTCGAGTTTTTGATGAGCTATTGGGGGTTGTCGGGAGCTAGAAGACGTCATTTGTTTGTTAGAAGATCACATCGACTTCTTTTGAAAAAATTTATTTCCCATCATCTTCGTCTTAAGAGCCATTTTCAAACTCTCTGAACTCGGGGTCGGAGTCGGATCCGGAGTTGTCTTCGTCAGAGGAGCTAGGGAGCTTCACCGACTTCTCTTTGGAGGATTTCAAGCTCCTCTTAGGTTTGTTGTTGGTTACTAGGGCAAGTGGGTCGACTACTTCCTTCCCTTTCGGATTGCTCTCGATCTCAGTAATGTCATCGACATGTTGTGAGAATCTCTCGAAGACGCAGTGGATGTCGATTACATCAATATCCTTGTTCTGCCGAATTAGGGTGGCTACTTCTTTCATTCGAGCAACATGGCAGTAAAAAATCGAAGATTCAACTCCAACTTTGATCAGTGGATGTTGATTTGTTCATTTCGTTCACTTGGATGATGTACCTTCTATACGTTTCTTTGAGCTCTTCCCCTAGTTTTGCCTTGAATGCGTTGTAGGCAGCGAACGTGTTTGTCATCTTGGTCTTGACTCCGAGATATGTTCCTTGCATCATTATATTATCTCATCCCACATGTCTTTCGCAGTGGAAAGATATCAATCTAAATGTAGAGGTCGTTTGGGATTGCTTGGAGCATGTATGTCTTTGCTAGGAGGTCAACCTTAGTTCTTGCTTTTTTAGCGTCCGTGTACTCAGTTGGTGTTTTACGTACTCTGCTCGGAAGTACGAGAGGATTGGTTGTGGCATCGCCGGAATGGATGTCCAGAATGGAGCGGGTCCTTCATTAAGGGAGACGAGGATGTCTGACCGTTGGTCCTTGGATTCCAGAAAATTGAGGAACCTGTTCCGCCATACGGTATATTCCCCGCGTCTAAGCAGGGATAGACAAATGTCACTTTCCATAGCGGTGTTGCCCATCTTAGTTGAGGGTTATGTTTTGATCGTTTGATGTGAGTTGATTAACTATGATGGTTGGAGTGAGAAGAGTTTGGATTTTCGAATGTTGAGAGTTTATCAAAAATTTGGTTTCGAAAAACATGAGTGCAAAAATTGGGTTTCGAAAAGCACATTTGAAAGCGGCGGTGCAAAATCAGTTGCGAAAATCGGGTTGCAAAAATCGCATTTTGAAATCAATGTTCGAAAATTGGATTGTGAAGAATGATTTTCGAAAGTTTGATGCGAAAATCGGGTTTCGATTAGCTGCGAAAACTTGTTTCGAAAATTTTATACCAAAAATTACAGAAATGCCCTAAAAAATTTTTTGGTTATAGCAAAAAACGATTTTCGCAGAGTTTTGCGAAAATAATTTTCGATACCAAAAATTACGAAACCGCCACAAAAAATTTTCAGTTGTACCGAAAATCAACTTTCGCATAGATTTGTGAAACGATTTTCGAAATTTTTTATCGAAAATTTCTACACAGATTTTGTTCGAAATTTGCTCAAACTTGATGAAAAATTCTGGGTTCTTTTACAAACACTCACAAAAATGTCCGATAAACTAAACAAGTTTAAAACAACCAAAATAGGTTCAAAATCACTCGAAAAATATGTTAAACACTTTCAAGCTTTCGTCGAACTCAATTATCAATACACCCAGAAAGAAAACTATCTCAAATCCAAACAAAAATGAGTTCAATATGTCAAGTGAGGCTCTGATGCCAATTGTAGAACCAGAAATAACCTAACGAAAAACGATTTAAGTGGTTGAATCGATGAGAAATATGAAAAACCTTCAAGTGTGTGTTATGTGGTTGTTCTTAGCTTGAGATGTTTTTCGTGGGGGCTCAATTCTCGATAATGATTCACATTGAATAAGTGTTAGGGTTTTAGTATTTATACCCTTAAATTAGGTATAAGATACTTGGACCCCTAATTAGCCCATAACAACTAACATATCACTATACTCTAAAAAATAGAATCTAGTTCACTTACAATAAAATTATAAGACAAAGACTTCTATAATACATTGGACGCTATTTAAGATCTAACAGGTCGTTTTCAGTGAGTTTGACAAGGCATGACTCTCATAGACTAGGACATCAGTGATTGGTTTCTACGTTGGGATATTCAAGTGGTAATATTTATATTATTATTTGATAATATGTTTTAGTATTGCGATGTAAAAATTGGTATTGTACCAGATTCATGTTAGATATGTATTTACCTAAATATGATTTTCGAAATCACTAATATTAGATATTATTTTTGGAAAGATTTACGTAAATCAAATATTCAAAAGATTTGATTCTTGAATATGAGATAAGATCTCAACCACTTAGGAAGATAATATCTCAAACATTCTGGGAGAAAATATCTCAACCACTTACCCTTATATCTCAACCACTTACCCCGACTCGATTAGACATGCCCTCGAATGCTATACGAGGATTGGATATGTATAGGGCATTAGCTTATTTATCATTCGATTGTGAATGTAATCAAACATTGTTTTGCGTATTAATAAAGGCATTATTCGTTTATTGGTTATATGAGTTCTTTACTTAGCATCGGGTAAAGCAATAAATGAATAAATCCAAATGTGTCGAGTTGAGTCACTGTTCTCGATGGGTACGAGAGAGGAAGGCACCAGTGGACTCTTAACCTCGAACATAAAATGTCCATAAGCCTTAGGTTTTATGATGGAACATAAAATGTCCAGTGGACGCTAAAAGTTGCGACAGATTTTCCGTCGGGTTTACTTATGATGGAAATTCCGCCGCTTAATTTAGTGGACACACAAATCCATCACTAATGTTGCAATGGTTTTTTCATCGCAGTATAGGTCTCTACATGAGAACATTTGTGTAGTGATGGAGATCGACATACGACGATGTTGGGTCCAGCATATTTAGTGATGGGCTCCATCGTATTAATGATGGGGTTAGCTTATTAATTGTATGATATATTATTGTATTGTTACAATAAAATAATATGTGGCCCTGGAACGTGCTAAGGCATTCTCACATTTGTGTTTCAAACCAGGGTCTGGAACGAAGTAGGAGGTTGGCGGATCGAGAGGTCATGATCAACGTACGAAGCGGACATAGTGTGTCGGCGACCCACAGTGGATCAAGAACTCTTGTTTTATCTAGTAGACATAAGTTATTGCTTTCTGATTGTTTAGTATTGCCCAGAGGGCTTAAGAATATTATTTCTATTCCCGTTTTGAGCGGAAACGGATATGAGTTCCGCTTTAGTAATAATATTTGCGATATTTATTTTGGAAATAAATGCGTCGGAAGTGCAGCTTTACTTAACGGATTATATTATCTAAATGTCAAAGATAAAACTAAATCTGTGAACACAATTACCAACAAACGAAAATTAGAGACCAATATGAGACAATTGTGGCATCTTCGACTTGGTCATGCAGGAGATCAAAAGATTCGTGAGTTGGAGAAAAATGGCATGATTAAGCCGTTGGGTTCGGACCCTTATCCGACTTGCGAATCGTGTATCCTTGGAAAGATGACTAAGTCTCCCTTTACCGGGACTTTCCAAAAAGCCACAGAACTTCTCACTTTGATTCATACAGACGTTTGTGGGCCATTCGGGGAAGCGGCTCGAGGTAATTTCCACTACTTTATTACCTTCACCGACAATCATTCAAGATTTGAGAAGGTATATCTTATGAGATACAAGTCTGAAGCCCTTGATAAGTTCAAGGAATATAAGGCTTTAGTAGAAAAACAAACTGGAAATCATATAAGGCCATTCGATCTGATCGAGGTGGCGAGTACATGAGTCTCGAGTTTGACAAGTTCTTGAAAGAGAACGGGATCAATTCACAGATGACACCGCCGGGAACACCATAATTAAATGGTGTGTCCGAACGCAGAAATCGAACGCTGTTGGACAAGGTTCGATCAATGCTAAGTTACACAAACCTGCCACTGTCGCTGTGGGGTCATGCGTTATTAACCGCAACGCACGTTTTAAACCGAATCCCTTCTAGTACTGTCGACCAGATCCCTTATGAAATATGGACTGGTAGAAAGCCGAGCTTGAACCACATAAGAATATGGGGTTGCCTCGCTTTTGTGAAAAAGCTCAAGACAGAAAAATTGAAATCGAGAGCTGTGAAAGGACGTTTTGTCGGATATCCTGAGGATTCCATGGGATACCAATTTTACTTCCACGACGATCAGAAAATCGTTGTAGCCCTTCAGGCTCACTTTCTCGAAGAAGAGTTCGTTCGAGAAGGTGGAGTGGGTCGTGAAGTATCTCTTGGAGAAACGACAGAAACGATTTCACAAACTCCAGTGTTAGAAGACACCGTAGAGCAGTCCAAGACGCAATCAGAGTTGCGTAGGTCTGGTAGAGTATCTCGCCAGCCTGAGAGATATGGAATGGTACACGTCGAGCACGGGGATGCTGCGACGGGGGGTAACGTCGGGGACGACCCCGCTACCTATGACCAGGCAATGACGGATATAGACTCTGTAAGATGGCTTGAAGCTATGCAAGTCGAAATGGATTCAATGCACGAAAATCAGGTCTGGACACTTGTTGATCTCCCCGATGGTTTTAGACCCATTGGGTGTAAGTGGATCTTCAAGAAAAAGATTGGATCAGACAGACTGGTGGATACATACAAAGCTAGGCTTGTAGCGAAAGGTTATAGTCAAAAAGAAGGAATTGACTATGAGGAAACCTTTTCGCCCGTTGCGATGATGAAGTCCATTCGGATATTACTTGCGAGAGCAGCGTATAACGATTATGAGATCTGGCAGATGGATGTGAAAACTGCGTTCCTAAATGGATACCTCAAGGAGGAAATATATATGGAACAGCCAAATGGTTTTACATCACAAAAGGATGCTCATAAAGTATGCAAATTGAATAAGTCAATTTACGGACTTAAACAAGCCTCTAGGAGCTGGAATCTTCGGTTTGATAAAGTAGTTAAGAGCTACAGATTCATAAAGAACGAAGATGAACCATGCGTCTACAGAAAAAGCAGTGGGAGCAAGATATCGTTCCTCGTATTGTACGTCGATGACATCCTTTTGATAGGAAACGATATTGGGATGCTCTCGATGGTGAAAGCATGGCTTTCGACCGAATTCTCCATGAACTTGGGAGAAGCGACCTACATCCTAGGAATTCGTGTCTATAGGGATAGAACGAATAAGATGTTAGGGCTCTCCCAAGCCCTGTACTTAGAAAAGGTCCTGAAACGATATAACATGGACAATTCTAAGAAAGGGTTCTTACCTATGGGGCATGGGATACATCTCTCCAAAGCTATGTGTCCTCAAAGTGAGGCAGATAGAAAGAGATGAATGGAATCCCCTATGCATCCGCAGTGGGTAGCTTGATGTACGCGATGCTTTGCACGCGACCGGACATAGCATACGCTGTGAGCGTAGTCAGTCGATTTCAAGCCAACCCGGGTAAAGAACACTGGACAACAGTCAAGAATATCCTCAAGTATCTTAGAAGAACAAAGGATATGATGCTGGTCTATGGAAATGGAGAATTAGAAGTGGAAGGATATACGGATTCGGATTTCCAGTCAAACGTGGACGACCGAAAATCTACTTCAGGTTTCGTCTTTACACTCAACGGTGGAGCAGTATCTTGGAAAAGTTCCAAGCAGAGCACAACTGCTGATTCCACCTGCGAGGCTGAGTACATAGCCGCCTCAGAGGCAGCTAAAGGAGTTTGGATGAGAAAGTTCTTGGAAGAACTGCAAGTGGTTTCGATTGCCAAAAAACCACTGCCACTGTGGTGCGACAATATTGGTGCAATCGCGCAAGCGAAAGAACCAAGATCTCACAGTAAATCCAAACACATAGAAAGAAAATACCACGTGTTACGTGGATTCGTTGAGAGTGGCTACATAGCCGTCCAGAAGATTGCGACTGCGGACAACGTGGCCGACCCATTCACCAAGCCTTTATCTCAGACAGTGCTGAACAAACATCTCGAGAAGATGGGTATTAGATAGAACAGCGCATGGCATTGAGTGCAAGTGGGAGATTGTTAGGGATATGCCCTCGAATGCTATACGAGGATTGGATATGTATAGGGCATTAGCTTATTTATCATTCGATTGTGAATGTAATCAAACATTGTTTGCGTATTAATAAAGGCATTATTCGTTTATTGGTTATATGAGTTCTTTACTTAGCATCGGGTAAAGCAATAAATGAATAAATCCAAATGTGTCGAGTTGAGTCACTGTTCTCGATGGGTACGAGAGAGGAAGGCACCAGTGGACTCTTAACCTCGAACATAAAATGTCAATAAGCCTTAGGTTTCAGTTGGGTGCTGGAAAACCAATCATGGCTTATTTGTCGATGACTTACCGTGTGCCGATATACCGCTTGGAAGCGGAAGTCATGACTTGTGATACGAGTCGAATCAAGGGATTGAATCGTTTCATGGACACTGACTCGCAGGTCGTACGATCAAACATGGCTTATTACTCAAGGAGTGTCAATGATCGACGACAAAACTATAGTAGTCTGCTTGAACCTTAGACCGAAAGGGGCTTTGACGGAGTTGACTTTGAAGTCTTGACTATCACTGGTTTCGCTAGATCCGATTTGCTATTGCATGGGTCAGCGGGACAGATGCGGTCTTGATGGATATTTGTGATTGCCGGGCTTAGACCGCCGAGTACGGATTCACAGTCTCGCAAGTAATCGAGACAAGTGTCCTATGAGAATGACGACGGGAAATTACAAAATCCTTGGCCAAGGTATTAAACTAACTCATGTTAGACATGGAGGGTAGTTTGGTAATTTGCCTCGTGTCATTTTATCATAGTATCGAGTTTAGTGAGTTTGACAAATACCATGGCTCTCACTCGATCGGGACACAGCTGAAGGGTTTGTACGTAGTACTATAATCTATAGTTAGGTTCTGGAATGAGACTAGTTCGAAATTCGTGCTCAAGTCGGGATCTGTCCGGTACTGCGGGATTGGCTAGGCACCTACCGGACTCTGGATTCCTCCCTTGCCGATTGAGTCGAACCTAGAGAGTCGGGCTTAAAAAGGATCATCAATGTGTACCGAGAAGGAGAGATTGTGTTTTGGGCCTTAACGGGCCTCGGGTCGTTATGCCACGCCTTATTGGGCCTCGGGGTCATTAAGTGGACCGAAGTCGGACTTCATATGAAACTAACTTTAAGACTTAGGCTTGGCTAAGTGCTTAGAAAGACTTGAGGGAAGAATTGGAATTCAACCCTAAGCCGAGAAATTCGAAAAATGCCTTAAAGGGTATTTTCGTAATTTACAAATATGGTAATAAAAATATTTGGAATATTATTTATTAAAACTAAAATTCGAATTTATATTTTATATAAATTTCGAAATTTATTTACCATATTTGAAGATATTTTAATATCTTAGTTAGTTTTCTATTTATAGTATGTTCCTTTAATAGAATTTTGAATTCAATTAGGAGAGATATTTTGGCAAGAATATCTCTCATATTTAGGAACAAATATTTCGAGATTTTAGCCTTGTTTAGGGCTGAAAATTTCGTCCTCCCCTACTATAAATAAGGGTGAGACCCTCGTAAAAAAAAAAAGACACGGGAAGAGAATCGACGCGAAATTACGCGACCCGAGAATCGAAACACGAACACAAAACGCAAACCACTCTCCCGAGCGACGGATCAATTCTCTCTAGCCATCTTCGGAGAATCGAAACCGTGGTACACTGCGAGGTCGGCGTGACGATCTAGACGATACCCAACACGACCGCGGCCGACGACGCAATCGACGAGGAGCTGCCACTCGCTTCAAAGGTAATCTCTCACGGGTATGACCCGCCCTATTACGTGTCAACGTGATTAGAGTTTTCGATCCGAGCTGCGAAGGAACCCGGAAAAAATTTTATTCCGCACCGTATCCCGGGGCGTTGCGTCTCGGGTACAAACCGGGTACCTTTCCCAACAGTGGTATCAGAGCCAGGGCTCGTGATCGGAATCATAACATGATTAAATCGAAACGAGGCCGTGGGAGACGATCGAAAAGCCAACGCACTAGCGCGTGGGGCTGCTCGATGCGTCGCTTGCCAACCCACGACCACATACCGCTCGACGGGGTCGAAGGCACCACTGCCGAGACGCTGCGACACGCAGACAGCCGCACAGCCGCACGCGCAACCGCGCCGTGCGACGGCATATCCGCTGCCGCGGGTTCGGGCAACGAAGACCCGAACCACCGCGCCGCTGCCTCGGGCAGCGGCACACCGCTGTCCGATGGTGGTGCCACCTCTGACGGCAGCGCCAGTGCGCGCGAACAGCCGCGTACCCGCACGAAACTGCAGCCTCCGGGACACGACGGCGCCTAGGGTTTTTCGCCCAAAAACCCTAACGGGCCTTTTTATCGGGCCTGGCCCATTTAAGGCCCAAATTGTCGGTTTCGGTTAGAATTCATGAAATTGTCAACGTGCTCGTTATGATTATGATTTAAGGCACACTTACGGGTTTAGGATTTCTATTTGGTTTTCCGGGTTATTTGTTAAGGGCCTCGTCCCCCCGGGTTGTATTTGTCTTTTACGGGTTGTTTGGGACTGATGATCCCCCCGTGTTGTACTTCAAAGTCTTTATTAGATTAGGCTTAGTTTAGAATACACGAAGCTGTTCGACGGTTGACGACTCCCCGGGAGAAGATGACTTGGTGGACGATCGACGACTTGGAGGCCGTTCGAATGATGAAGGGCGATTGTCGACTTCAAAGCCCATACGGAGAACCGATGATTTTTTGAAGCCACATACACATAATTCACGTAATAGGGCTAGAATATAAATAACCCGTTCGTGTTGCCTTGTAGTTTATTTTCCTAGGGTTTATTTACTACTTACGTGCGTGTCGATTTGTGAAATGATATGCATGCTTTATGTGCTCTTATGTGAAAAAGGTTTTTTCTCCCGTTTGATAAATACTAAGTGAGAAAAGGAATTGGGTTCCTGTCTTCTATCATGCTTGAGATGTCTGGTGTTAGGGAGTTTGTACGGTTTGTTCCGAGTAAGTTGGCGCCGTACATCAAGCCCTAACATTAGCGTTTCGGGTTCGTTTGACGACGCTCACCATAGCATATTCCGCCCCACGAAGCGTAAGGCAGCAAGGCGGAATTCAAATGTGCGGTTAGAGCATAAGTTGATTAGGTTGCACTTAGACAGTTATACCCAAAATGCAGGGTTAGCCGTGAGGGTCACTGACTGAGACAAAGATAGTTGAAATACTCATAGGATGGGTTCGAGTGAAACTCGACTTCGATCGATTAGGCAGGCCAAATATTGCGTTAAAGGCTGAGGCATGTCTAATCGAGTCGGGGACCTCAACTCCACTATGAAACTACTCAACGAAGTTTCCGAAATTCTTAAATCGGGAGAATAGAATTTTCGAGAAAATAGTGGGAGTCAAGCGAAACGAAAAGTCCGTGTTTGCGCTTGATGAATGATAGAATAAACCTAACTATGTGATCTTTATCTTCTGCAGAGTTATTTTCTTTCTAGTTACTATGACGAATCTTTTAAACATGCTGCTTGAAAAGAACCGTTTGGTAGGACCAAACTACGTGGACTGGCTCCGTAACCTCAGGATAGTTCTAGGTATGGAGTCTTTGACTTATGTCCTCGATTCCCCTACACCGCAAGTCCCAGGGACTGATGCGAGTGACGACGACCGGGCTGCGTATGTCAAGTGGCAAATAGACGAGCCAAAGGTCAAGGGCTATATACTCCTATCCATGAGCAATGAGTTGCAGCGAAGCCACTCGGAAATGGAAGTGGGCGCCATTTTGCTTCATTTGAAGGAGCTCTTTGGTGAACACTCCAGGAGTGCTCGCTACTCTTTGACAGAGCAACTGTTTCATTGCAAAATGGATGAGGGCAGCGACGTTAGAGAACATGTGCTGAAAATGATCGGTTTGATCGAGAGACTCGATGCACTCGACTTCCTCATGGACAATGAGCTCCAAAACGATCTCGTGCTCCAGTCACTGCCGGCTTCCTTTAATCCCTTCATTGTGAATTATAATCTGAATAGGGTCGAGATGACATTAACTGAGTTGATGAACCAGTTGTCAACGGCCCAAACTCAGATGAAAAAGATAAAGGGAAAGGAAGTGGCTCTTGTTGCGACTTATAAGACTCGGAAGTCGATTAGAAAGAAAAAGTCGGACAAGCCCATTAAGCCCAAGGGAGGAGTTTCAAAAGGCAAGGCCAAGAAAAACGTGTCTAAAGGCGCCAAGCCCACGGACAAATGCCTTCACTGCAATGAGCTCGGCCATTGGAAGCGCGATTGCCCGAAGCTAGCCGCCTCAGGTAAAGAACTTTATGTTTTAGAAACTAATTGTTCTATGACTGTGTACTCCACTTCATGGATCCTAGACTCAGGAGCTAGCGCTCACATTTGTGTTTCAAACCAGGGTCTGGAACGAAGTAGGAGGTTGGCGGATCGAGAGGTCATGATCAACGTAGGAAGCGGACATAGTGTGCCGGCGACCCACATTGGATCAAGAACTCTTGTTTTATCTAGTAGACATAAGTTATTGCTTTCTGATTGTTTAGTATTGCCCAGAGGGCTTAAGAATATTATTTCTATTCCCGTTTTGAGCGGAAACGGATATGAGTTCCGCTTTAGTAATAATATTTGCGATATTATTTTGGAAATAAATGCGTCGGAAGTGCAACTTTACTTAACGGATTATATTATCTAAATGTCAAAGATAAAACTGAATCTGTGAACACAATTACCAACAAACGAAAATTAGAGACCAATATGAGACAATTGTGGCATCTTCGACTTGGTCATGGGAGATCAAAATTCGTGAGTTGGAGAAAAATGGCATGATTAAGCCGTTGGGTTCGGACCCTTATCCGACTTGCGAATCGTGTATCCTTGGAAAGATGACTAAGTCTCCCTTTACCGGGACTTTCCAAAAAGCCACAGAACTTCTCACTTTGATTCATACAGACGTTTGTGGGCCATTCGGGGAAGCGGCTCGAGGTAATTTCCACTACTTTATTACCTTCACCGACGATCATTCAAGATTTGGGAAGGTATATCTTATGAGATACAAGTCTGAAGCCCTTGATAAGTTCAAGGAATATAAGGCTTTAGTAGAAAAACAAATGGGAATCATATAAGGCCATTCGATCTGATCGAGGTGGCGAGTACATGAGTCTCGAGTTTGACGAGTTCTTGAAAGAGAACGGGATCATTTCACAGATGACACCGCCGGGAACACCACAATTAAATGGTGTGTCCGAACGCAGAAATCGAACGCTGTTGGACAAGGTTCGATCAATGCTAAGTTACACAGACCTGCCACTGTCGCTGTGGGGTCATGCGTTATTAACCGCAACGCACGTTTTAAACCGAATCCCTTCTAGTTCTGTCGACCAGATCCCTTATGAAATATGGACTGGTAGAAAGCCGAGCTTGAACCACATAAGAATATGGGGTTGCCCCGCTTTTGTGAAAAAGCTCAAGACAGAAAAATTGGAATCGAGAGCTGTGAAAGGACGTTTTGTCGGGTATCCTGAGGATTCCATGGGATACCAATTTTACTTCCACGACGATCAGAAAATCGTTGTAGCCCTTCAAGCTCACTTTCTCGAAGAAGAGTTCGTTCGAGAAGGTGGAGTGGGTCGTGAAGTAACTCTTGGAGAAACGACAGAAACGATTTCACAAACTCCAGTGTTAGAAGACACCGTAGAGCAGTCCAAGACGCAATCAGAGTTGCGCAGGTCTGGTAGAGTATCTCGCCAGCCTGAGAGATATGGAATGGTACACGTCGAGCACGGGGATGCTGCGACGGGGGGTAACGTCGGGGAGACCCCGCTACCTATGACCAGGCAATGACGGATATAGACTCCGTAAGATGGCTTGAAGCTATGCAAGTCGAAATGGATTCAATGCACGAAAATCAGGTCTGGACACTTGTTGATCTCCCCGATGGTTTTAGACCCATTGGGTGTAAGTGGATCTTCAAGAAAAAGATTGGATCAGACGGACTGGTGGATACATACAAAGCTAGGCTTGTAGCGAAAGGTTATAGTCAAAAAGAAGGAATTGACTATGAGGAAACCTTTTCGCCCGTTGCGATGATGAAGTCCATTCGGATATTACTTGCGATAGCAGCGTATAACGATTATGAGATCTGGCAGATGGATGTGAAAACCGCGTTCCTAAATGGATACCTCAAGGAGGAAATATATATGGAACAGCCAAAGGGTTTTACATCACAAAAGGATGCTCATAAAGTATGCAAATTGAATAAGTCAATTTACGGACTTAAACAAGCCTCTAGGAGCTGGAATCTTCGGTTTGATGAAGTAGTTAAGAGCTACAGATTCATAAAGAACGAAGATGAACCATGCGTCTACAGAAAAAGCAGTGGGAGCAAGATATCGTTCCTCGTATTGTACGTCGATGACATCCTTTTGATAGGAAACGATATTGGGATGCTCTCGATGGTGAAAGCATGGCTTTCGACCGAATTCTCCATGAAAGACTTGGGAGAAGCGACCTACATCCTAGGAATTCGTGTCTATAGGGATAGAACGAATAAGATGTTAGGGCTCTCCCAAGTGTACTTAGAAAAGGTCCTGAAACGATATAACATGGACAATTCTAAGAAAGGGTTCTTACCTATGGGGCATGGGATACATCTCTCCAAAGCTATGTGTCCTCAAAGTGAGGCAGATAGAAAAGAGATGAATGGAATCCCCTATGCATCCGCAGTGGGTAGCTTGATGTACGCGATGCTTTGCACGCGACCGGACATAGCATACGCTGTGAGCGTAGTCAGTCGATTTCAAGCCAACCGGGTAAAGAACACTGGACAGCAGTCAAGAATATCCTCAAGTATCTTAGAAGAACAAAGGATATGATGCTGGTCTATGGAAATGGAGAATTAGAAGTGGAAGGATATACGGATTCGGATTTCCAGTCAGACGTGGACGACCGAAAATCCACTTCAGGTTTCGTCTTTACACTCAACGGTGGAGCAGTATCTTGGAAAAGTTCCAAGCAGAGCACAACTGCTGATTCCACCTGCGAGGCTGAGTACATAGCCGCCTCAGAGGCAGCTAAAGAAGGAGTTTGGATGAGAAAGTTCTTGGAAGAACTGCAAGTGGTTCCGATTGCCGAAAAACCACTGCCACTGTGGTGCGACAATAGTGGTGCAATCGCGCAAGCGAAGGAACCAAGATCTCACAGTAAATCCAAACACATAGAAAGAAAATACCACGTGTTACGTGGATTCGTTGAGAGTGGCTACATAGCCGTCCAGAAGATTGCGACTGCGGACAACGTGGCCGACCCATTCACCAAGCCTTTATCTCAGGCAGTGCTGAACAAACATCTCGAGAAGATGGGTATTAGATACAACAGCGCATGGCATTGAGTGCAAGTGGGAGATTGTTAGGGATATGCCCTCGAATGCTATACGAGGATTGGATATGTATAGGGCATTAGCTTATTTATCATTCGATTGTCAATGTAATCAAACATTGTTTTGCGTATTAATAAAGGCATTATTCGTTTATTGGTTATATGAGTTCTTTACTTAGCATCGGGTAAAGCAATAAATGAATAAATCCAAATGTGTCGAGTTGAGTCACTGTTCTCGATGGGTACGAGAGAGGAAGGCACCAGTGGACTCTTAACCTCGAACATAAAATGTCCATAAGCCTTAGGTTTCAGTTGGGTGCTGGAAAACCAATCATGGCTTATTTGTCGATGACTTACCGTGTGCCGATATACCGCTTGGAAGCGGAAGTCATGACTTGTGATACGAGTCGAATCAAGGGATTGAATCGTTTCATGGACACTGACTCGCAGGTCGTACGATCAAACATGGCTTATTACTCAAGGAGTGTCAATGATCGACGACAAAACTATAGTAGTCTGCTTGAACCTTAGACCGAAAGGGGCTTTGACGGAGTTGACTTTGAAGTCTTGACTATCACTGGTTTCGCTAGATCCGATTTGCTATTGCATGGGTCAGCGGGACAGATGCGGTCTTGATGGATATTTGTGATTGCCGGGCTTAGACCGCCGAGTACGGATTCACAGTCTCGCAAGTAATCGAGACAAGTGTCCTATGAGAATGACGACGGGAAATTACAAAATCCTTGGCCAAGGTATTAAACTAACTCATGTTAGACATGGAGGGTAGTTTGGTAATTTGCCTCGTGTCATTTTATCATAGTATCGAGTTTAGTGAGTTTGACAAATACCATGGCTCTCACTCGATCGGGACACAGCTGAAGGGTTTGTACGTAGTACTATAATCTATAGTTAGGTTCTGGAATGAGACTAGTTCGAAATTCGTGCTCAAGTCGGGATCTGTCCGGTACTGCGGGATTGGCTAGGCACCTACCGGACTCTTGGATTCCTCCCTTGCCGATTGAGTCGAACCTAGAGAGTCGGGCTTAAAAAGGATCATCAATGTGTACCGAGAAGGAGAGATTGTGTTTTGGGCCTTAACGGGCCTCGGGTCGTTATGCCACGCCTTATTGGGCCTCGGGGTCATTAAGTGGACCGAAGTCGGACTTCATATGAAACTAACTTTAAGACTTAGGCTTGGCTAAGTGCTTAGAAAGACTTGAGGGAAGAATTGGAATTCAACCCTAAGCCGAGAAATTCGAAAAATGCCTTAAAGGGTATTTTCGTAATTTACAAATATGGTAATAAAAATATTTGGAATATTATTTATTAAAACTAAAATTCCAATTTATATTTTATATAAATTTCGAAATTTATTTACCATATTTGAAGATATTTTAATATCTTAGTTAGTTTTCTATTTATAGTCTGTTCCTTTAATAGAATTTTGAATTCAATTAGGAGAGATATTTTGGCAAGAATATCTCTCATATTTAGGAACAAATATTTCGAGATTTTAGCCGTGTTTAGGGCTGAAAATTTCGTCCTCCCCTACTATAAATAAGGGTGAGACCCTCGTAAAAAAAAAAAAAAGAAGTGATACACGGGAAGAGAATCGACGCGAAATTTCTCGACCCGAGAATTAAAACACGAACACACAAACGCAAACCACTCTCCCGAGCGACGGATCAATTCTCTTTCGCCATCTTCGGAGAATCGAAACCGTGGTACACTGCGAGGTCGGCGTGACGATCTAGACGATACCCAACACGACCGCGGCCGACGACGCAATCGACGAGGAGCTGCCACTCGCTTCAAAGGTAATCTCTCACGGGTATGACCCGCCCTATTACGTGTCAACGTGATTAGAGTTTTCGATCCGAGCTGCAAAGGAACCCGGAAAAAATTTTATTCCGCACCGTATCCCGGGGCGTTGCGTCTCGGGTACAAACCGGGTACCTTTCCCAACAGTTTTAATATTGCGATGTAAAAATTGGTATTGTACCAGATTCATGTTAAATATGTATTTACCTAATTATGATTTTCGAAATCACTAATATTAGATTTTATTTTTGGAAAGATTTACGTAAATCAAATATTCAAAAGATTTGATTCTTGAATATGAGATAAGATCTCAACCACTTAGGAAGATAATATCTCAAACATTCTGGGAGAAAATATCTCAACCACTTACCCTTATAAGTGGAGCTCGAAATTACATTTAAAGGCTAAGATTTTCGAGCCCTAAGTGTTCTTGGAGAAGAAATCGAAAAACACAAGCTCACAGACCAATCTCTCTCTTGGTCTGATTCTCCTCTAGCCATTCAAGGGAGTTTCGGTGACCGAACACATTATGGGGTCAGCGTGATCCCTCTTGCCATCATCACCATCATCTCCGTGTTCGTTCATATGTTGTTGCTTGCTAGCTAATCGTGTATAATGGCTGGATCCCCAAATTTTTGAGGTTTAAGGTTGTTACGTATCTTTGTCAGTACATATCTGAGCGTGAACTGTTGAGTGAAATCAAATTAAGAAGAATCAAATTATCCAACCGAGGTTGAAGGTTTAAGGTTTGGGATTTCAATTATCCAACCGAGAATCAAATTAAGAAGAATCGTTGAGGTTTACTGTTAGAATTAGAACGAAATATCTAGGGTTCCTCGCGTGAATTGTTGAGACAAAAATCCTTTGAATGTGAGCGTGATCAACATCTCTCTAGAGAACTTGATAATTGTGATTATTTGATTATGAGCAAATGTCCTCAGAAGTTACATTGTGAGCTTTACTTTACATGTATAAATACCATCTCACTACGGTATATATTTCTAAGTAGTCGTAAACTATGACTAATTACGATTAAGCCCAAACTACTTATTTACATGTATAAGACAAAGATAACACTTGTAATTTGAACACAATTCTAAGATTTAACAGTCTTCTCATCTGTATTCAATCATTTGCTTCAGCTTGCTATCTCTTCTTTTCAAGAAGGATTTGCGAAGCCCTAGAGCCACTTCGTACTGACATATTGCATTTTTCAGATCAATCCATTCTTGAATTACTTCGATGACTCTTTTCGTGAGGGCTCACTCTTTGAGGTCAAATCTCCGGAAGTGTTCGCGCTGTCAAAGGCTTCAAAGTACTTGTTCATGTTTTGGAGGATAATCTTCAAAGTTCCGTCGCAATATTTAGCCACTTCTGAATCTATGAATATGCATTTCTCTCCTTTATGGTTGAGATAGACAATGCAGAGCTCCTGTTCATTGAAGATGTAACACACCGGGTATTCTTCGAGTCCGGGAGCGTAGAGCCTTGATTATGTCAGGTTGACCTTCCTTAGGTTATTGTCTAAGGCAATCTGAAGGTCCTGAGCAACGTCTAACTTAACTTTCCATAGCATATATCTCTTGAGCGCTTTTAATCACATTCTGAATCTAAACTCTTTGATAGTGAATGCTCGATAGAGAATAACATATGAAGGACTTTATTTCTCTAAGATTGCCAAGTCTACTTCTGAGATTTTGTCTCGTATACCATCCCGACGTCCGACAACATAAACTCACATTGTGGTGTTCGACGTAATGAATGATGTAGATCTCCGCCTTTATCTTCTATTGTCTTATTGTTAGATATATTAAAGTGTCCAATATATTTTATTAAGTCTAAGTCTTGTAATTTCGTTATTAAATGAACTAGAGTCCGAAATGTGGGCTCTAGTGCTTGGCTAGTGGTTGTAATTGGCCAAGTAGGGGCCCAAGGGTTTATACATATTCAAATATATAAATACCTAAACCTTACACATTAATTAGTGTGAATCAAAATAGAATTATCGTTGAACCTTGCGCCGTTACAGTTCTCCCTAAAGAATACGTTGTAAACACACACTCAAGGTAAAACTCACGTAAATCACTTTTTATTCCCCCATTGTTGATCGTTGAGGTGTACGGTTACCTACAAGTGGTACCAGAGCCGAAACATGATCGATTGGACTTAGCTTTTTTATTTTTGCAAGGCTGTTTCTCATCAAGTTTTTATTATGGTTTGCGATATTATCTTGTTCATCAACATTTTCAATGAAATCGTGCTTATTTTGCTTAGCTTTAAACTCGTCTAGTGTTATAGGATATTTTCGAGAGTTTCTGTAAAGGAACCCCGAATTTTCATCAATTTGAGTATTATTCTAGCAAAATCTGGGTTTATGGGTTTTCGAAACTCATTTTCGAACTCTCGAAAATTTGTTTCAAGAAGTGTTTCAAAAATTGTTTCGCAAAGCTCACTCGAATTTTCGAAACTATACCTCATATTTTGAAAATTAATTTCGCAACCTCTTGACTTTCGATAATTAATTTTGCTACTCCTTGACTTTCGAAAATAATTTTCGCAGCTCACAGTTTCGAAACCATATCTAAAATCATTTCGAAAATTACCTCGACAAATTTTGCAAACTCATTACGAAAATCCAAAATTTCGAAACTTTAGAATTTTCGAAACTTAATTTTCGCAACTCGATTTTCGCACTAAAAAACTTTTTTTAGTCACATTCTCGCAACCAAAATTTTCGATAAACAAGTTCGAAAATCCAAATTCTTACACGAATTCATACATATACACAATCCACTCACACACGTAAAGATTCAAACACCCAAAACTAGAAACTCTAGCCATGGAAAGTGATGTTCGTCCACCAGTACTTAAACTGGGAGAATTCACCGTCTGGAGGAGTAGGTTCCTGAACTTCCTTGAGATAAAAGAAAGCGGATGACATCATCCGTTTCCTAGATGACGGACGAGCTCGATTTTGGACGACCATCCCTGGTGATGCACAGGCAACCCTCGCAATTCTCCCTACTAGGATACTCAAAACACCCTCCGAGTACAATGATGCGGAGAAGAAACCCTCGCAATTCTCCCTACCTTCTGCAAGCTATGCCAAACAAAATCTTCATCCAAGTCGATAGCTTTCAAACGACCAAAGAAATGTAGGATGAAGTCACAAAGACGATGCAGGAACTGAGGTCGGACTGAGAGCTAAAAAAGTCAACACCCTCGCTGCTTACGACTCCTTCAAGGCTAGGCCCGGGGAGCAAATTGGTGAAACTTATCGAAGGTTCATGATTCAAGTGAATGAGATGTGGAAGATCAACGTCACAAGGACGAACATGGAGCTAAATGTCAAATTCCTCACTTCACTATTGCCATAATGGAAGAAAATAGCCACTAACTTCAGGCAGAACAAGGACCTCGATGAGATCGATATTCATAGCATCTATGAGAGTCTTGAGCAGCACGCCGACGATATCAACGAAGAAATTCGAGAACAAACGAGTAAGGCAGTGGTAGACGCACTCGCCTTAGTAACAGAGAACACGCTCAAGAGCAGCACTAAATCCGGAAAGAACAAGTCTGTGAAGCCTCTCAGTTCGTCACAGAGTGAAGACTCTGGATCAGACTCCGACCCCAAGTTCAGAGACTTCGACAAGCAGATGGCTCTCATGACGAAGATGATGGGCAGGAGATTTTTTAAGAAGTTGTTGTTATCTGCAAACAAACGGAGATTCTCATGCAGCTCCAGAAAACCACTAAAACTTCCTCAGCAGACGAAGACAAAGAGTGACACTAAACCTAACAAAAGCTACAACTTTGGCAAGTCCAGGCATTGGGCTAAAGACTGCTTCCTTCCAAAGGACGGTGAATACCACGCTAGGAAGGTTCAGCTTTTGAGGGAAAAGAAAAGTGGCGTAGCACTGATGGCTAAGTAGGACCACTGGCTCGAGGACACCTCAGAAAGCGAGCCAGAGAACGTAGCCCTGATGGCCTTGGTGGAGGCAGCTGAGTCGGGCGAAGAGGACAGGGAGCAAAAGTTCGATCACGGTGCAGGCAAAGAATCGACGCCGGGGAGGGAGGTAGAATCGTTTGACCTTAGCATATTTCTAGAACTTAAAGAAAAATATAAAGCCTTTCGTAAGGAACGTAAAAATATCAGTGTTAGGTCCTTATCTATCAACTACTGATCGATCTAAGCAAGAATTCTAGATATCCGAATGATAAATCTTACAAAATACCTTTCGGTCGAATATCTTCTTTGAAGATCTTGAGAGAGAGTGTTTCTCAATTGTTTTTCTCTCTATTAGAATATGAATTCAATGCTTGTGTTTTTACGAAAATAAAGTCGTGTATTGATTTTGATAGTGTACATTGTATTTATACCTATTTACATGGTATATTTACTATTTGGTCCTACACTATCAAAACTACTAATTACGCCCCTAATTACAAGGATAACAAAATTACAAAGCACAATTCTAATGTCTCTTCAATCTCCGCTTTTGTGCTTGTATTCGTTTTAGCTCCTTCTATCCTTGCCGGGCGTAAAACGATTTCCGTAATCCCAATGTTGTCTCAAACGTCGAACAACATTCCTCAGCTCCAACTCTCATTAATCGTATCCATAAGCTCATTTAAGAGTGGGGCCTCTTCTTCACAAAGATCTTCGAAGATTGACTCTTCAGTGATCTCTCCCAATCATTTCTGGATGTTCTTCCTTACTAACTTTAATGTCCCATCACAGAACTTGTGGATCTCTGACTTCATCATAGCTCTCGTCTTTCCAATGACTAGATTCCGATAAGTTATGGCGAGGCCAGGTTTCTTGAAAATGTAGTTCTCGGGAAAATTGTTGAGTGCGAAGCCCTTCATGAGCGGAGACTCCATTTAGGGTTTAGGGTTTTTGAAGGTCGTGTTCGGTGTGATACTTGATCTGCCGCACCATGAATCTCTTCAATCCCTCGAGTTCTTCAGTCTTGATATATCCGAAGGACGTCTGATATTTTCTCTTGTACATCTGATACAGATGGTAGACCTCATCCAGTGGAAGGAAAGGGAGATAGCTCTCATCTATCTCTTCTCGAGTGCGGTTGCTGTCCGCTCGCTCAATGATGTAGATAGGGGTAGGGTAGCTTCCAATCGTATGTGAAACTCCAATGAGTTGGAGAATCGGTGGCTTGTCCCTGATGTTTTTCTTCAGTTGATCAGTTGGGATGCCACTCCGATCGGGGCCAAGATAGTTGAGCATGAAGTGCTCCATTTTTTCCTATCTTCCCAGTGTAAGATGCCCCGATGATTTAGTTCGTTGAGCTTCTTTATCCAATTTGGAGCCCTCCAGATCTGCTTTCTAATATCTTTAATAAATATGCTCGACTCTAACTGTCCCTTTTGATAAGCGGAGAGGAGAGTCAACTCTGTGCCTGATCATTTGTTGTAGCTCTGCGAGAGCAGAATTGTAGTTCTCGCCTTCTTGAAGTTCTTCATCTTCAAGCATCACCAAGTCCACTGAAGCTTGCTGTAAGAAATATCTGACGTTGGAGAGTCAAGCTTGAGCAGCTTCCTCTGGTTCCCATTGCATCATCCATTTCTCATTTAAGATATAATCGTCTACGATCAGATGTGGATCGTAGACGACTGCTTCTGTTTGGGCTTGGAGGAGGTTAGGGGTCGGGATTGGATTTGGATTTGTAGGAGAGGAAGGTAGTGTGTGGGATGTGGTTGTTTTTTGGCGGGTTGTGGGTTGTGTGGTTGGTGGGTTTGAGGATGATCCTCCAGCATCTTGAGTCTTCGTTTGTTCTCGACTCACACCACGGCCGCTCCGTGTGGTTCGTTGCCATTTCTCCCCCTCATGACGATCCGGATCATCGGGATCGTCATGTCTTCGTTTGGTGCGGGAGCTTTCTTCTCGGCACGTTGTTTGAGCTGGCGGCTCGGGTTCATCTACCAGCCTTTTGTAGAGACTGTCCTCAGCGGGGGTCCTGGTCTCTAAGGCGAGGAGTCGGGAGATGAGTATGTCGTGAAGCTGAGTGATTGGGATGGTATAGGGGTTGATGAGTGAAGGTGATGGAGTTGGGGTGGTGAGGGTGGGTTGTATGGGGGTGTGTATGGTGGTGGTAAGAGGTGGTGAGGAGACGGGGGTGGTTTGGGTGTCGGTCGGAGCTGCCTCGGAGACTGGTGCTTTCCCGGTATCTCTTCGGGAAGTCTCGATAGCCTTAAGCATACAGTCCATCAGACGATCTTCTAGAGAAGATATGGCTGTGGAGAGTACTTCTTGTAAGCGTTGCTCCGTCATGATCATTGGTGGAGTGGGGCCAGGGAAGCTCTCCACTGTCTCATCAAGTTTTTATTGTGGTTTGCGATATTATCTTGTTCATCAACATTTTCAATGAAATCGTGCTTATTTTGCTTAGCTTTAAACTCGTCTAGTGTTATAGGATATTTTCGAGAGTTTCTGTAAAGGAACCCCGAATTTTCATCAATTTGAGTATTATTCTAGCAAAATCTGGGTTTATGGGTTTTCGAAACTCATTTTCGAACTCTCGAAAATTTGTTTCAAGAAGTGTTTCAAAATTGTTTCGCAAAGCTCACTCGAATTTTCGAAACTATACCTCATATTTTGAAAATTAATTTCGCAACCTCTTGACTTTCGATAATTAATTTTGCTACTCCTTGACTTTCGAAAATAATTTTCGCAGCTCACAGTTTCGAAACCATATCGAAAATCATTTCGAAAATTACCTCGACAAATTTTGCAAACTCATTACGAAAATCCAAAATTTCGAAACTTTAGAATTTTCGAAACTTAATTTTCGCAACTCGATTTTCGCACTAAAAAACTTTTTTTAATCACATTCTCGCAACCAAAATTTTCGATAAACAAGTTCGAAAATCCAAATTCTTACACGAATTCATACATATACACAATCCACTCACACACGTAAAGATTCAAACACCCAAAACTAGAAACTCTAGCCATGGAAAGTGATGTTCGTCCACCAGTACTTAAACTGGGAGAATTCACCGTCTGGAGGAGTAGGTTCCTGAACTTCCTTGAGATAAAAGAAAGCGGATGACATCATCCGTTTCCTAGATGACGGACGAGCTCGATTTTGGACGACCATCCCTGGTGATGCACAGGCAACCCTCGCAATTCTCCCTACTAGGATACTCAAAACACCCTCCGAGTACAATGATGCGGAGAAGAAACCCTCGCAATTCTCCCTACCTTCTGCAAGCTATGCCAAACAAAATCTTCATCCAAGTCGATAGCTTTCAAACGACCAAAGAAATGTAGGATGAAGTCACAAAGACGATGCAGGAACTGAGGTCGGACTGAGAGCTAAAAAAGTCAACACCCTCGCTGCTTACGACTCCTTCAAGGCTAGGCCCGGGGAGCAAATTGGTGAAACTTATCGAAGGTTCATGATTCAAGTGAATGAGATGTGGAAGATCAACGTCACAAGGACGAACATGGAGCTAAATGTCAAATTCCTCACTTCACTATTGCCATAATGGAAGAAAATAGCCACTAACTTCAGGCAGAACAAGGACCTCGATGAGATCGATATTCATAGCATCTATGAGAGTCTTGAGCAGCACGCCGACGATATCAACGAAGAAATTCGAGAACAAACGAGTAAGGCAGTGGTAGACGCACTCGCCTTAGTAACAGAGAACACGCTCAAGAGCAGCACTAAATCCGGAAAGAACAAGTCTGTGAAGCCTCTCAGTTCGTCACAGAGTGAAGACTCTGGATCAGACTCCGACCCCAAGTTCAGAGACTTCGACAAGCAGATGGCTCTCATGACGAAGATGATGGGCAGGAGATTTTTTAAGAAGTTGTTGTTATCTGCAAACAAACGGAGATTCTCATGCAGCTCCAGAAAACCACTAAAACTTCCTCAGCAGACGAAGACAAAGAGTGACACTAAACCTAACAAAAGCTACAACTTTGGCAAGTCCAGGCATTGGGCTAAAGACTGCTTCCTTCCAAAGGACGGTGAATACCACGCTAGGATGGTTCAGCTTTTGAGGGAAAAGAAAAGTGGCGTAGCACTGATGGCTGAGTAGGACCACTGGCTCGAGGACACCTCAGAAAGCGAGCCAGAGAACGTAGCCCTGATGGCCTTGGTGGAGGCAGCTGAGTCGGGCGAAGAGGACAGGGAGCAAAAGTTCGATCACGGTGCAGGCAAAGAATCGACGCCGGGGAGGGAGGTAGAATCGTTTGACCTTAGCATATTTCTAGAACTTAAAGAAAAATATAAAGCCTTTCGTAAGGAACGTAAAAATATCAGTGTTAGGTCCTTATCTATCAACTACTGATCGATCTAAGCAAGAATTCTAGATATCCGAATGATAAATCTTACAAAATACCTTTCGGTCGAATATCTTCTTTGAAGATCTTGAGAGAGAGTGTTTCTCAATTGTTTTTCTCTCTATTAGAATATGAATTCAATGCTTGTGTTTTTACGAAAATAAAGTTGTGTATTGATTTTGATAGTGTACATTGTATTTATACCTATTTACATGGTATATTTACTATTTGGTCCTACACTATCAAAACTACTAATTACGCCCCTAATTACAAGGATAACAAAATTACAAAGCACAATTCTAATGTCTCTTCAATCTCCGCCTTTGTGCTTGTATTCGTTTTAGCTCCTTCTATCCTTGCCGGGCGTAAAACGATTTCCGTAATCCCAATGTTGTCTCAAACGTCGAACAACATTCCTCAGCTCCAACTCTCATTAATCGTATCCATAAGCTCATTTAAGAGTGGGGCCTCTTCTTCACAAAGATCTTCGAAGATTGACTCTTCAGTGATCTCTCCCAATCTTTTCT
The DNA here is from genome assembly GCA_004919715.1 of Linderniella brevidens. NCBI lineage: Eukaryota > Viridiplantae > Streptophyta > Magnoliopsida > Lamiales > Linderniaceae > Linderniella > Linderniella brevidens. The sequence goes on from SWDC01000148.1 coordinate 15,017,159, forward strand.
GGATGTTCTTCCTTACTAACTTTAATGTCCCATCACAGAACTTGTGGATCTCTGACTTCATCATAGCTCTCGTCTTTCCAATGACTAGATTCCGATAAGTTATGGCGAGGCCAGGTTTCTTGAAAATGTAGTTCTCGGGAAAATTGTTGAGTGCGAAGCCCTTCATGAGCGGAGACTCCATTTAGGGTTTAGGGTTTTTGAAGGTCGTGTTCGGTGTGATACTTGATCTGCCGCACCATGAATCTCTTCAATCCCTCGAGTTCTTCAGTCTTGATATATCCGAAGGACGTCTGATATTTTCTCTTGTACATCTGATACAGATGGTAGACCTCATCCAGTGGAAGGAAAGGGAGATAGCTCTCATCTATCTCTTCTCGAGTGCGGTTGCTGTCCGCTCGCTCAATGATGTAGATAGGGGTAGGGTAGCTTCCAATCGTATGTGAAACTCCAATGAGTTGGAGAATCGGTGGCTTGTCCCTGATGTTTTTCTTCAGTTGATCAGTTGGGATGCCACTCCGATCGGGGCCAAGATAGTTGAGCATGAAGTGCTCCATTTTTTCCTATCTTCCCAGTGTGAGATGCCCCGATGATTTAGTTCGTTGAGCTTCTTTATCCAATTTGGAGCCCTCCAGATCTGCTTTCTAATATCTTTAATAAATATGCTCGACTCTAACTGTCCCTTTTGATAAGCGGAGAGGAGAGTCAACTCTGTGCCTGATCATTTGTTGTAGCTCTGCGAGAGCAGAATTGTAGTTCTCGCCTTCTTGAAGTTCTTCATCTTCAAGCATCACCAAGTCCACTGAAGCTTGCTGTAAGAAATATCTGACGTTGGAGAGTCAAGCTTGAGCAGCTTCCTCTGGTTCCCATTGCATCATCCATTTCTCATTTAAGATATAATCGTCTACGATCAGATGTGGATCGTAGACGACTGCTTCTGTTTGGGCTTGGAGGAGGTTAGGGGTCGGGATTGGATTTGGATTTGTAGGAGAGGAAGGTAGTGTGTGGGATGTGGTTGTTTTTTGGCGGGTTGTGGGTTGTGTGGTTGGTGGGTTTGAGGATGATCCTCCAGCTTCTTGAGTCTTCGTTTGTTCTCGACTCACACCACGGCCGCTCCGTGTGGTTCGTTGCCGTTTCTCCCCCTCATGACGATCCGGATCATCGGGATCGTCATGTCTTCGTTTGGTGCGGGAGCTTTCTTCTCGGCACGTTGTTTGAGCTGGCGGCTCGGGTTCATCTACCAGCCTTTTGTAGAGACTGTCTTCAGCGGGGGTCCTGGTCTCTAAGGCGAGGAGTCGGGAGATGAGTATGTCGTGAAGCTGAGTGATTGGGATGGTATAGGGGTTGATGAGTGAAGGTGATGGAGTTGGGGTGGTGAGGGTGGGTTGTATGGGGGTGTGTATGGTGGTGGTAAGAGGTGGTGAGGAGACGGGGGTGGTTTGGGTGTCGGTCGGAGCTGCCTCGGAGACTGGTGCTTTCCCGGTATCTCTTCGGGAAGTCTCGATAGCCTTAAGCATACGGTCCATCAGATGATCTTCTAGAGAAGATATGGCTGTGGAGAGTACTTCTTGTAAGCGTTGCTCCGTCATGATCATTGGTGGAGTGGGGCCAGGGAAGCTCTCCACTGTCACATCATCGGAAAAGGTTTCCGATGTGCCGCCTTGAATAGGTCTTGATGTTCCGAAACATCCGGGGACATCCGTTATCAAACCTGAAGTCACCACTTCAATGGGTTGGCCTATTGTTTGCTCCGAAGTTATCGGAGGTCCAATAGGGCTTCCACCCAATCCTTGAGATGATACGATAGGTATAACCTATGGGTGTTGAGACAGATTCAATTTGAATCTGTGTGGTTTGCTGATCCGTTGTCGGTGGAGGTGTTGTCACCGAAGCCGGTAGTATTGAAGGAGAGACAGACGGGGCCGAGAGTTGCTGTCTGCGAGAGCCCCTTCTTTGGAGTCTGTATTCTTCATCCGAGTCTGTGGCCTCAGGAGATACATCTTTTGGAACACCTTCGGGCTCGACGGCCTGTGTCTCTATCTCCTGAGCCGTGGCTTCTGGCTCCGTTGTTTCCACCAACGATTCCCTTTGAGAAGGTGCCGGAGCTGGATCCAAGGCCGTACCATCTCCTCCGTGATGGAGTTATTTTGACAGTAGTCTTGGTAGGCCTCGTCCGTTGGATCAGCTAGTCTGAGCAGCTCCAATGGCATCAGCATTGGTTGGAGTGCTAAGTTGGCTGCCTTCGGGTTGTGAAAGAAGTGAAGGTGAGGTGGAATGTATTCTCCAACCGATGGTAGTCTCGGGATCTCTGGATGAATGTCCATGAAGTGTGAGATCAACACCGGGAACCACCGTACATCGGAAGAGATTTGGCCTTCGACTTGGTCTCCCTTTGACGTATCTGGTCCGTTATATCATTCCATATCAGCTGGGCCACGACGTATTTATTTGAGAAGATCACTCCATGGAAGATGCGAAGGATATTCTCGTTCGCCTTGTCAAAGCCGGAGTGTTTTGGGGAGAGACATTTATTGATTATGAGTCTTCCACGGATGTGGGATCCATCTGTTTTGAAAATTCGCCAGTTTGGCCAGCAGGGGTTTGATCATAGTCGTCGTAGTGCGGGAGATCGAGCACCATGGCCATCAGATTTTTTGTCAGGGCGACATGTCTTGTATTGATCTTCGTCATGTATTCCACACTATCGCCGTTGACGAAACTCTGCATACTTCCCCAGAATTGCTGGAGATAGACCATTGGTATGGTAGACGTCCTGGTCAAGGCTGGCCATAGAGGGTGTCCTTTGAGGATGGAGATGATGACTTCATCCGGACACCGAAACGTAGTAAGGTCCAGCTGGTAGTTGTTATCTTGGACTGGCATGTAACTTCCAGAGGGGTAGATGTTTGGGTAGTTTGGAGTTTCCATATCTGTAAAGAATGAAAGATAACTCATTAGTTGGGAAATTTCATATGCGAATAAATGGGATTAAGAATGGACTTAGAGAAAATTTTTAGTGTTAAGGTTTATGTACGAAAGACTTGGTGAAAATTTTGAAAAATTTGTAAAGTTGACTAAGTCTTAGAAGCGTATTTTTATTCGATCGGGAATTTATTCGAATGTTAATTTTTGCGATAGAAAATTTTCTAAGTCTTTTTCAGCGTGTTTTTATTCGAGTGACAATTTTTTCGATTGTTAAATTTGCGATCGAATAAAAATGTGTCGAATAACTCAAGTTTTCGCCAATGACTTTTACGATCGAATAAAATATTATCGAAAACAACAGTTTTTCGCTGAGTAATTATGCGATCGAATAAAAGATTGTCGAAAAACTTAAGTTTTTCGCCGTGTAGTTTTGCGATCAAATAAAAGAATATCGAAAAACTTAAAGTTTTCGACACTTATTTTTGCGATCAAATAAATTTTAATCAAAAACTAAGTTTTCTCCACGAAGTATTTCGATCGAATAAAAACATATCGAAAACATAAGGTTTTCGCCGCTGAGTGTTGCGATCGAATAAAACTTAATCGAAAACTAAAGTTCTTCGACGACACTGTTTGCGATACGAACTTTTCGATCGAAAATTTTTCAAATCAAACAGTAAATGCGTAATACGTAAATTTCGATTTCTGGGTAAGTCATGATTTTATCTGGGTTCGGAACGTTCAGAAAACAGTTGTGAATCCAAATATCATGATTTTAACCCAAGCAGTCGAGTTTAAACATGTTGATTTGAGAGTTTAAAATCGGTTTTAGTCGAAAAATATGAAAATGAAATTTCTGCAAATGTTTTGGAGAAACTGCTTGGGAATCGTGTGTTTTTGAACGGAAAATGATTCGAAACGTATTTCTACCTTCGAAATGGGCGAGTTTAGGAAGAAAATCACCGAGATGAGATGAGGTTTTGGTGAAATCGCCGGAGTTCGAAGAGTTCTTTCGGAAGTCGAAAAGTTTTTCGATGGAAATGAGTTCCGTGTGAGTGAGTTTTTTGATAAATCAAGTGGTATTTATACTTTACGATCGGGTAAGGTAAAAAATACGTTGGGCCGTAAAAAAATTTTTTGGCTTTAGTTAAAATTCAGGTCTGATTAAACAAAAACTTATTTTTTTATGGATTAACCCAAAAATAAATTGCATAATACTCCCTATATTTCTAAAAAAGAGATGAAATTATCCCCTAATGTTGATGAAATTCACATTTGACTCTTCGTATGAGCTCGAAATTTTCTGTGATGATTAGAAAAAATGTTAGTAGTCATGTTTTACAAGTAAATCATATAGGAGATAATAACAAATTCTCATATAAAACTCCTCCTCAACAATTGCACGATTTAACTTTTCGACATTTAAGCACATATTTAGTACAATTTGGCATATGAAAATTTACTATTTAAGGAAAAGTAACGCATTTTAAGCAATTCAGCATGGATTCAATAAAATTTTGCGTTTTTAAAAAAAAATTTCGCATTTTATCAATTCTGAGCCAATGCATGTATTAATGCATTTAACATGTGCGAAAATTATTTCCAAAAGAAATGTCAAAAATATTTTTGTTTTTGGGTCAGATAGGACATTTTGAACATTATCACGCAAAAATTTCTTATGACATATAGAATAATAATTTGCCGTAAAATCATGTAACTAAACTAATATTCTCATATCATAGTATGAATCACTTCGACAACTCTCGCAAGTTTCGCTCATACCACTCAATTTATTTTTATCATGGAAATATTTAGCAGATATATCACTCATATCAACACGACAAAATAATATCAATTAATTTATATGGTAGCGTATTTAATCAACTTACCAGGTGAAAGTTCATTATTTTGAATCAAAGGGACTTTTAAGGGATTATTTTTAGACTCTGACCAAAGGAGGTAGGAAATTATGGTTAGTGAGCTTGAAAATTCATCAGTTCCAGGGGCCCTTTTGTGAAATTTTGTTCTGATCCTTTGCTTTTCTTTTCAGGAAGAGTCTCGTCTTCTTTACAAAACATTGAGAGATTAGAACTTCTTTTTGGGTCGAGACCGTGTTCCTTTCAAAGGTTCCACATTTATGGAATTCGAACCCAATGTCGTGCTTCTCTTCTCGTTTTCTCTATTTATAAGATCTAGATTATCGTTGGAGAAGTTCACTTCGAGGTGCTTCACTTCTAGGAGTATACGAGATTATCTAGGAGAAGTTCACAACGAGATTCGTGTTTCTCTTCTATAATGATTGAGAAATTCATCATGTGCATCTCTTTTGCTCTCCCCCTCTTTTTCTTGATAGAGTAACCCCGAATCATGTGAATAATGTTGAAGGCTTAATTGGGTTTGATAAAGAATAAGAATGTCGGAGAAGGCCCAAAAGGGGATTTCTAGGGGAAAAATTAAAGGATTTACAATTTGAGTCTAGTGAGGAATTTTCTAAGTTGCCCTTATCATTTTCATGACAAACTGACACAATAGCAAGAATGAAGCTATGAAGTACAAACCGAAAGATAGTCATTTGAAGTGTGACACACTCAAGAAAAATTATTGAGGTTTAAATTCTTACATATATGATATGGCTTTGTGTCTAGTGAAACAAACGAAGCTCTTTCAATAAAAGAATGTGACGTGAATTTTTAGGCAAAGAACTAAGCATATATATCGAAGAAATATTTTTGTGAGTAATTAAAAAATAGGCAAAATTATCGTCATCCCCCATGTTTTTTTTTATTATTACTTTATATACTATTATATATAAAAAATTTGAAAGATAGTGTCACGCAAGATAGTCAAGGAATATCGAGAAGCACATAGAGTATCAAATAGAAGCATAGTAGAGCATGTAAAGCATATGTCAAGTAAGATTGAGATTCAACATGCCTAATTTAGCAATAAGGAATTGGAATCGTTTTTCATCCAATGCCTTAGTGAATAAGTCGGCGAGTTGAAACTCCGTTATGACAAAATACATATCTATATTGCCTTTTTCTACATGGTATTTTATGAAATGGTAACGATTGTCTATATGTTTCGTGCGTGAATGATGAACAGGATTGCAAGTAATGGCAATAGCACTTTGAGAATCACTGTAAATGGGAATGTTATTAAATTCAAACTCGTAATCGCGTAGTTGTGTCCGCATCCATAGAACTTGTGAGCAGCAGCTGGCAGCCACGACGTACTCCGCCTCGGCCGTCGATGTTGACACGCAATTTTGTTTCTTTGAGGACCAGCAGACCAACTTTTCGCCTAAAAATTGTGCTCCGCCAGACGTGCTTTTGCTGTCCATTCGACAACCTGCATAATCAGCGTCAGTATAACCAATTAATCTAAAATCAATATTTTTAGGATACCATAGCCCTAAGGTGGGAGTTCCTTAGAGATGGCGTAGAATTCGCTTGACTGCATGCATGTGGGACTCCTTTGGGTCAGCTTGAAAACGAGCACAGAGACAAGTGGCGAATATGATGTCGGGTCGGCTGGACGTCAAGTAGAGAAGAGATCTGATAATGCTCCGATAGATTATGATGTTGACTGGCTTGCCAGACGGATCAGCATCCAATTTGCAGTTTGTTGAGATGGGAGTATTCATCGGTGTGCTCTTGTTTTGATTAAATCTCTTCAGAATATCTCGGATATATTTGGTTTGACTGATGAAGATTCCATCTTCGAGTTGCTTTACTTGTAGTCCAAGAAAGAATTGGAGTTCTCCCATTAAGCTCATCTCGAATTTGGTCTTCATGAGTTCACCAAATTTCTGACAGAGACGTTCATTTGTCGAGCCGAAGATGATGTCATCAACGTAAACTTGAAAGATCATCAGGTCTTGGCCTTGTCTTTTGATGAAGAGTGTCGTATCGATGGTGCCTCTTATGAAGTTGGACTTGAATAATAGTTACAAGATAAGGGATCTCAACTTGTCTATTGATTATAATTCATTATATACCCTAGAAGATTTTTCTAAAGATAAGGAAGAAAATAATGATCATTTTCAAAATCTCACTTTCTGTTATATTCCAGCTATTATTAAGAAAATAGGTGATTTAAACGCTTCCTTAGAATCAAAAGAAAGAATTTCAAAGCTGAAAAGAATGAGCTTTTACTGGAGATTTCTAATCACAAAACTTCCTCTACTTTAAAAAATTGTCTTGATTTTACTTTGAAAGAAAAATCATTAATTAAGGACAAAATTACATCTAAGAAAACACCTCCCATTGTTTTTCAAAGTATTTTAAAAGAAGATAAATCTTCTTTAAATATCGTAAAGGGAGGAAAAGAATACTTAAATGCTTCAAAAAGGAAAAATATTTTTTCTAACTCTTTTTCTACTCCATCCACAGGTAGAGTAGAAAAAGAGGTGAAGCATGCAAAGGAAAGAGTGCCTAGGATAGAATTTCAGAAGAAACATGATAGAAATGTCTTATTTTCAAAATTTTCTTATGTATCAAAAACTATGGACACTCGAAAGAAGACAGTCGTTTCAAACTTTAATGTTGTTGCTTCCACTTATGTGTTAAAGCCTATTAATTTTGAAAGCACAAATTTTGAAATCGGATCTACTTCTAAAAATATAAACCATCATTCTAAGACAAGTGCAAGTCTTAAGTCTCGTAGGAAACAAGATCATGCTATAAAGAAAGCTTATAGCTCGATACATTCTTGTCCTCATTTAAGGTATCCGATCAAAGTCCACTCAGCCAAACACCTTAAGAGACTAGCTAGAGAAAAGATTTTCTCATCCACTAAGACTAATAAGACATTTGTCCGCGCTGAATTAACTTCCCATGTAAGGTTCAACCTCAATGGTTTCCCAAGATACCATCTAGGCCAACGCAAGCCCAGAAGGCCAAATTGCCTAAAGAGGTACCACTTAAACCAACTAATACCAAGTTGGTTTGGGTACCTAAAAACATAAATGGTTTAGGAACAAAAAATGAACAAACCTTACCTATCAAATCTGCTAATCCGAGAGGACCCATTACTACGTGGGTACCTACGTCTCTCTAGAATTTTTTATGCAGATCCATCATGTGTGGTATTTAGATTCTGTTTGCTCCACACACATGACGGGAAATATGAGTGATATATCTACTAAATATTTCGATGATAAAAATAAATTCAGTAGTATGAGCGAAACTTGCGAGAGTTGTCAAAGTGATTCATACTATGATCTTAGAATATTAGTTTAGTTACATGATTTTATGGCAAATTATTATTTTATATGTCTTGAGAAATTTTTGCGTGATAATGTTCAAAATGTCCCATCTGACCCCAAAACAAAAATATTTTTGAAATTTTTTATTGAAAATATCATTCGCACATTTTAAATGCATTAATACATGCATTGTCTCAGAATTGATAAAATGCGAATTGTTTTTTGAAAAACGCAAAATTTTAATTAATCTATGCTGAATTGCTTAAAATGCGTTACTTGTACTTAAATAGTAAATTTTCATATGCCAAATTGTACTAAATATGTGCTTAAATGCCAAAAAGTTAAAACATGCAATTGTTGAGGGGGAGTTTTATATGAGAACTTGTTATTATCTCCTTTATGATTTACATGTAAAACATGACTTCTAACATTCTTTCTAAGCATCACAGAAAATTTCGAGCTCATCCGAGGAGTCAAATGTTAAATTTTTTGTTTAATCAGACCTGAATTTTAACTAAAGCCCAAAAATTTTTTACGGCCCAACGTACTTTTACCTTACCCGATCGTAAAGTATTAATACTACTTTATCGATCGAAAAACTCACTCACACGCAACTCGTTTCACTCGAAAAACTTTTCGACTTCCGTAAACACTCTTCGAACTCCGTCGATTTCACCAAAATCTCCGCCCATTTTGAAGGTAAAAACACGTTTCGAATCACTTTCTGGTCAAAACACACGATTCGCAAGCAGTTTCTCGAAAACATTTGAAGAAATTTCATTTTCATAGTTTTTCCACTAAAAATGATTTTAAACTCTCAAATCAACGTGTTTAAACTCGACTGTTTGGGTTAACATCATGATATTTGGATTCGCAACTGTTTTCTTAACGTTCCGAATCCAGCTTAACTCATGATTTACCCAGAAAATCGAAATTTACGTGTTATGCGTTTACTGTTTGATTTGAAAATTTTTCGATCGAAAAAGTTTTTATCGCAAACAGTGTCGTCGAAAAAAAACTTTTGTTTTCGTTAAGTTTTATTCGATCACAAAACTCAACGTCGAAAACCTTTTGTTTTCTATATATTTTAGTTCGATCGTAAAACTTCGCGGCAAAAACTTAATTTTTCGATTAAATTTTATTCTATCGCAAAAATAAGCGGCGAAAACTTTAAGTTTTTCGATATTCTTTTATTCGATCGCAAAACTACATGGCGAAAAACTTAAGTTTTTCGACAACTTTTTATTCGATCGAAAAATTACTCAGCGAAAAACTATTGTCTTCAATAACATTTTATTGGATCGTAAAACTTGAGTTATTCGACACATTTTTATTCGATCGAATAAATTGTCACTCGAATAAAAACACGCTAAAAAAGACTTAGAAATTTTTTCATGTTTTTCTTCAAGACTTAGAAAATTTTCGATTGAAAAAAATTAACATTCGAATAAATTCCCGATCGAATAAAAATACACTTCTGAGACTTAGTCAACTTTACAAATTTTTTTACAAAGTCTTTCTAAGTACATTTTTAATCCCATTTATTCGCATATGAAATTTCCCTACTAATGAATTATCTTTCATTCTTTACAGATATGGCAACTCCAAACTACCCAAACATCTTCCCTTCTGGAAGTTACATGCCAGTCCAAGACAACAACTACCAGCTGGACCTTACTACGTTTCGGTGTCCGGATGAAGTCATCATCTCCATCCTCAAAGGACACCCTCTATGGCCAGCTTTGACCATGACGTCCACCGTGCCAATGCTCTATCTCCAGCAATTCTGGGGAAGTATGCAGAGTTTTGTCAATGGCGATAGTGTGGAATACATGACGAAAATCAATACAAGACATGTCGCCCTGACCAAAAATCTGATGGCCATGGTGCTCGATCTCCTGCACTACAACAACTATGATCAACTTCCAACGGACGCGGAGATTGTAAAAGATATGCTCCGGATGGGACCGCTGACCAAACTGGCGAATTTTCATAACAACGGGATCTCACACTTTCTGGAAGTTCATCCAGAGATCCCGAGACTACCACCGGTTGGAGAATACATTCCACCTTGCCTTCGCTTCTTTCACAACCCGAAGGCAGCCGACCTAGCTCTCCAACCGATGTTGATCCCATTGGAGCTGCTCAGACTAGCTGATCCAACGGACGAGGCCTACCAAGACTACTGTCAAAATAACTCCATCACGGAGGAGATGGTACGGGCCTTGAATCAAGCTTCGGTGCCTTCTCAAAGGGAATTGCTGGTGGAAACAACCGAGCCCGAAGCCACGGTTCAGGAGACAGAGACACCGGCTGTCGAGCCCGAAGGTGTTCCTTAAGATGCATCTCCCGAGGCCACTGAATCGGATGAAGAATACGGACTCCAAAGAAGGGGCACTCGCCGAGAGCAACTCTCGGCCCGTGTGTATATCCTTCAATACTACCGGCTTCAGTGACAACACCTCCAACGACAACGGATTAGCCAACCACACAGATTCAAATTGAATCTGTCTCAACACCCATAGAGTTGATACCTATCGTATCATCTCAACGATTGGATGGAAGCCCTATTGGACCCCCGATATCTTTGGAGCAAACAATAGGCCAACCCATTGAATTGGTGACTTAAGGGTTGATAAAGGATGTCCTCGGACGTTCCGGAATCTCAAGACCTATTCAAGGCGGCACATCGAAAACCTTTTCCGATGTTGTGACAGTGGAGCACCTCCCTGGCCCCACTCCCCCAATAATCGTGATGGAGCAACGCTTACAAGAAGCACTCTCCACAACCATCTCTTCTTTAGAAGATCGCGTGATTGACCGAATGCTTAAGGCCATTGAGACTTCCTAAAGAGATACCGGGAAAGAACCAGTCTCCGAGGCTGCTCCGACCGAAACCCAAACCACCCCCGTCTCCTCACCACCTCTTACCACCACCATACAGACCCCCATCCAACCCACCCTCACCACACCAACCCCATCACCTTCACTTATAAACCCATATACCATCCCGATCACCCAGCTTCATGACATACTCATCTCCCGACTCCTCGCCTTAGAGACCAGGACCCGAGCCGCCCGTTCAAACAATGTGCCGAGAAGAAAGCTCCCGCAGCAAAAGAAGACATGACGATCCCGATGATCCGGATCATCATGAGGGGGAGAAAAGGCAACGAACCATACGAAGCGGCCGTGGTGTGAGTCGAGAACAAACGAAGACTCAAGAAGCTGGAGGATCATCCTCAAACCCACCAACCACACAACCCGCCAACAAACTATCCCACACACTACCTCCCTCTCCTACAAATCCAAATCCAATCCCGACCCCTAACCTCCTCCAAGCCCAAACAGAACCAGTCGTCTACGATCCACATCTGATCGTAGACGATTATATCTTAAATGAGAAATGGATGACGCAATGGGAACCAGAGGAAGCTGCTCAAGCTCGACTCTCCAACGTCAGATATTTCTTACAACAAGCTTCAGTGGACTTGGTGCTACTTGAAGATGAACTTCAAGAAGGCGAGAACTACAATTCTGCTCTCCCAGAGCCACCGTAAATGATCATGCACAGAGTAGACTCTCCTCCCCGCTTATCAAAAGGGACTGTTAGAGTCGAGACGCCATGGGAGAATATTAGGATTGAAGTCTCGTTTATTGAAGATATTAGAAAGCAGATCTGGAGGGCTCCAAACGGGATAAAAAAGCTCAACGAAATAAATCTTCGGGGCATCTCACACTGGGAAGATCGGAAGAAAATGGAGCACATCTTCATGCTCAACTATCTTAGCCCCGATCGAAATGGCATCCCAACTGATCAACTGAAAAAAAACATCAGGGACAAGCCACCGATTCTCCAACTCATCGGAGTTTCCATACGATCGGAAGCTACCCTACCCCTATCTACCTCATTGAGCGAGCGGACAGCAACCGCACTCGAGAAGAGATAAATGAAAGCTACTCCCTTTCCTTCCACCGGATGAGTTCTACCGCCTGTATCAGATGTACAAGAGAAACTATCAGACGCACTTCGGATACATCAAGTTTGAAGAACTCGAGGGATTGAAGAGATTCATGGTGCGGCATATCAAGTATCACACCGCACACGACCTTCAAATTGCTATAGAGAACAATATGAAGAAGGTCAACATGGAGTCTCCGCTCATGAAGGGCTTCCCACTCAACAATTTTCCCGAGAACTACATATTCAAGAAACCTGGCCTCGCCATAACTTATCGGAATCCAATCATTGGAAAGACAAGAGCTATGATGATGTCAGAGATCCACAAGTTCTGTGACGGGACATTAAAGTTAGTGAGGAAGAACATCCAGAAAAGATTGGGAGAGATCACTGAAGAGACAATCTTCGAAGATCTTTGTGAAGAAGAGGCTCCACTCTTAAATAAGCTTTTGGATGTGACTAATGAGAGGTTGGAGCTGAGGAATGTTGTTCGACGTTACGAGACAACATTGGGATTACAGAAATCGTTTTACGCCCGACAAGGATAAAAGGAGCTGAAACGAAGACAAGCACAAAGGGGAAGATTGAAGAGAATTTAGAATTGTACGTTGTTCTTTTATTATCCTTGTAATTAGGGGCGTAATTAATAGTTTTGATAGTGTAGGACTAAATAGTAAATATACCATGTAAATAGGTATAAACACAATATACACTATCAAAATCGAACACAAGTTCATTTTCGAAAAAACACAAGCATTAAATTCATATTCTAAGAGAGAGAAAAGCAATTGAGAAACACTCTCTCTCAAGATCTTCAAATAAGATATTCGACCGAAAGGTATTTTGTAAGATTTATTATTCGAATATCAAGAATTCGTGCTTAGATCGATAGATAGTTGATATATAAGGACCTAACAGCACTGTTTGCGATAAGACTATTTTAGACCTAAAAAATTTGGAATCAAACAGTAAACGCTTAAAAACGCAAATGACGATTCTGTGTAAATCATGAGTTATTCTGGACTCGTAATGATCAGAAATCAGTTGCGAATCTAAATATCATGCTTTTAATCAGAATGTTCGAGTCTAAACACAGTAATGTTGATTTCTTAAGAGGTTTCAATCGAAAAAGTCGCGAAGTTGAAAAATTTCGTCGAATGATTTTGAAAAAATGTTGTGATTCGTGATTTTCGGAACAAAAATATGAACCAAAATTGGATTCTACCTTCAAATTTGGCGAGTTTTTGACAGAAAATCGGTGAGGATTAAGATTGATTGAAAATCGCCGTTTGAAGCATTTTGAGAATACGAAAAGTTCTGCGATCTGTTAGGTCCTAACAATCTCCCCCTTTGTGTTCAATCTTCGCTTGAGCGTAAGTTATCTTGTCTTGTCTCGAAAAGATTCCTCGAGTCCTAACAATCTCCCCTTTATGAGATTATTTTTATAATCTCTTCCTTTATCTTGTCTTGTGGTCTCTTTCTTCTTTGGAGATCTTCAAGCTCACCATGTCTTCTTCTTTTCTCTTCTCGACATCGTCGGAAAGTGTGTGAAGTTGCTTTCCGGATTTTGAGAATCTCCTCTTTTGTGTTCCATCTCTCCCATTGATGGCGACGAAACTCCCCCTATTTTAGTTCAACCTTGTGTTCATATCGAGGAATTCGATTTGAAATTTGGTGAGACGTACACGAGTTGCAACTTTGGTCATTGAAGCTCGTGGTGTTTTCTTGATTCGACGACACTTCAGAATTTAGTATTTCCGATCAATCTTGCACTTTCGTTGTTGTATTGCTCCCATTTCTTTAGTACTACTCCCCCTCATGATGATCGAGTAGGGAGATCGTCATGGCGATGTATCAAAATGGGGCATCATCGTTGGCAAGAAGACTGTATCATCGTGACAAGTAGATGGAGTTAGGAAATCAAATTCGGTAATAACCCGACGGAGCCACAAAGGCGTTCCGTCGATATAAAACAGGGGCCACATAGGCTTCCCGTTGACATCGTTCTAGGAGCGTTGCTCGTAGAACATGGCCTCATACCGTTGTTGAGTTGATGTTGCAACGGTAGGACTTCCTTTCGATCATCGAAGCATGTCTGAGAATGACATGTCTACACAAAAGTTCTAACTTGATCACAAAGGCCAAGTATATAAAAAGTGTATGTGTCCTATAAATTATAAATATTTAGGAAGTGAGGACACACTAGACACGATGTGATCAATGAAAGCGTGGTACGGGGCGGATTACCACTTAGTTCAATATCTCCTACTTCCGAGTGAAGTGGTGATAGTAGACGTGGCTCCCCGTGAGAAAATGAAACATCGGTCTTTTTTGAGACGATGAGTGGGTAAGGCTCGGATGTGCACGCTTCGTTGGACCTAATGCGGCGTCTTCTACCCGGGAGCTAATAAAATTAGCACCTGTACCTATGAGGTTAGTCCGAAATATTTGTGAGATAAGGGATTTATGTACCTTCAAAAATTTCCAAGTCCTCATTGAAGCCATCTTGCTTGTTGTTCGCATGATGTCGGAGGTGGTAGGTCGGATCGTCTCAAGTGCTCGGACGCGTTCCGGGGTTAGGATCAAGTCGGTTTAGACTGAACCATGGGAACTAGAAATTCATGCTTCCGGGATACGAGATGAGTGCTGCTTTATTTGAATCAGCAAGCCGGTCGTTGAAAATGAGCAATTGGATCGTCATGATTGTCACCTTTGCCTTTTTGGAAATATTTGTCCGTTGTAAGCTCGAGATTCTTCCTTGAAGTACCTCGAAAGTTGTCGGAGGAAATATTTATGAAGCTTAATGAAGATGAGAGGAGATTTTCTTTTTCCCTTTTTTTTTCTTTTTTTTTCTTTTTGTTTTTCACTTTTTTTTGAAGTATATATGTAATATGTATTAGTATATGACATTATATATATATATAATATCATATATATATATATAAAGTTTTACATTTTCTATCGAATTCTTCACCGAACTTAATCGTGTTGGATATAATAGGACCTAACAATTGGTATCAGAGCAAAACGTGTTAAGATTTGAATCAATGTGATGAAATTTTGATCGAATTTTTGTCCGAAATCTCATGAATATCGCATACGGCATTTCCTCGTTTGCGATTTGATTCTTCAAATGTCACATTGATTTGATATTTTTAGGCTTCGATCGAGTGTTATAAACACTAATGTGCTGAAATTTGATCAATCGAACGTGAATTTTTACGAAATTTTGAAGATCCGATAAATCTTGTTCCTCGTGAAATTCATCTGATTCCTAAAAAACTCGACCTATTTTGCCGTTTTCATGTTTGATTGAGTGTTTTTTCTTAAAGATATAAGTGTTTTGATCCATAACCCGGACTAAATTTGAACAATTTTGTGTTTCGGATCGAAAATTGTGGTTTCTTCTTAAAAAAAACATCGCTGATGTTTATCATCATTATTAGCTCTGCTTTTGCCCGAAAAACTCCTCACTATCGAAAACTCTGCTTTTGCCTGAAAAACTTATCACTGTCGAAAACTCAGCAGCTCTGCTTGTTCAATTCTTCGTCATCATTACCCCCACAATTCTTCGTCATCATTGATTAACGATCACAAACTTTTGGGTTGAATATTGCATCATCAATTATCGCAAACCAGCCCAATTCTCGATTCTTTCCACATCTTTCACCTCGCAAGGATCTATGCAATTTTAATAATTTTGGTTCGGTGTGAAGAAAATCGGGAGAATTATTCGGCAGATGTGATTGCGATTACATATTTAGCTTTGTGATAACTACTTGAGTTTTGGGTACATGAAAAGTTATCGAGAAACTTTCTCTGACACAGATGTTTTCTCATACACAATCTTAGGCTCTGTGTCCAAATTTTTTCTTGATAAATAAATTTATCGATACTAAAAGAAATTTTTTTTTACTAAGAAATTTTTACCGAAAATAAATTAGTCAACCCGAAAAACTTGGTCAACCCGAGAAAGTTTAGTTTTCGCAAAGGTGTTATCGAGAATCTCTTATCTCAAAATAAAGTTTCTCGGTATTACAAATTTTTTTTCGATACACATATGTTTTAATACTTAACCTTTTGACCCGAATTTTTCAGACTTTAATATTCTGATCCAAAAGGTTTCAATTTCAACAATTTTCAGAAAAATAAAATGTTTTCACCCTTATTCAATATTTTTTTGTGGCACATCAAAGAAAACGTTTTGGTAAATGTTCGAAGTATTGAACACAAATTTAAAACTTTTTAGTACACACATAAAATTTTCGATACTTTTAGATATTTTTTTAAAACACCAAAACTTTTCGGAAACCTAAATTTTAAAGCCAAATTTTTTTTATATTAGAAAATAATAAGTTTTCGATACTTACTCTCGCATTATCAAAAGTTTTCAGTACATACAAAATTTTTTATACTTAACCTTTTAGACTCAAACTTTTCAAAACTATACTTTTCGGTCCAAAAGTTTTCGATATCTACATTTTATCCTAAAAACTTTTCGATACCTACTCTGTTCTTCGAAATTTTTATTAAAAGATCTCAAATCCACATAACGCGTCAACGATCAAATATCCAACCTAATCAACACAAACGTATACCTACTCTATGGAACACAACCAAGACCTAATTGATGCTCTTTAGAGAGCACGGTATCTACGAATGAACTCATCCACTGACCATCTCAAGGTTAGTCCTTCTGAATCTAGTTTATTTGAAAAGTTAGAATAGACCGTTATAGAGTTAGAAGAAAAAACAAGGAACTTACCACGCGTCTTAAAAATAGTGAAGCAGCGTGTCGTAATAAGTCACTCCTTTATGATGAATTAGTTGAACTTCGCGGAAAATTGTACTCTAAAATTAAAAAATTTAGAAGACAATCTTGCAAAAAAGGGTCAAAAAGACCAAAGTTACTCTAAAGCCTTAGCATCTAATTGGGGAATTATTTTACATTCTGATAAACCTACTTCTTGTTGGGAAATTCCGGAGGTTATTCATAAAATAACTGAATTAAATGCAACTCTGGAATTAGAAAGAGTAGGTTTCCGAGCGGAAAAGACAAAGTTTTTAGATGAGATATCAAATCTCAAAAATTCCCCTCATATACATGACATGAAATTTTATAATCCTGTTGAAGGCTTAGGCTTTACTAATCCTTGTAACTTGAAAAAGATTAATGTAAAACAATTATATGATATCAAGTACATGGGTTTATGATTCACTTCTTTAATGGCTTTTACTAACTCTTCCGAAATAAATGCCTTAGAAGAATCCAAACGAAAAGCCACAACTAGGATTGAAATTCCTTTTGAAATACACTGAATTGAACAATAGTTACAAGACACGACAAAATAAACCTGTGTAGTAACTATAATTCATTATATCCTTTAGAAGATCTTCCTAAAGTTGGGAAAGAAAATTCTGATCATTCTAAAAATTCTACTTTCTGTTATATTTCCGCTATTATTAAGAAAATAGCTGATTTGAACTCCTCCTTAGAATCAGAATGAAGCAGAAAAGAATGTCCTTTTATTGGAGATATCAAATCTCAAAAATTCCTCCCTTCTACCTGTTTTAAACGATATTTCTAAAGAAAAATCTTCTCTTAAACAGGATAAAGCAACACAAACGGACGTTTTTGTTCCTAAAATCGAAAATACTTTTAATAATACTTCTAAGTCAATTTTGACCGAAATTTAAATACAATGTAAAAGCCAAGAACTTCAAATTGCTAAGGAACAAATACAACTTAGGAAGGAGAAAGGAAAATGTACATTATTTTCCAAAGTTACGGAACGGAAATTTAAAGAACAAAATTTTTTCAACTCCTATTCCTATAAAGAAAATTTTTAACGAAAATACTCCAAGTTCTAGCAAACAAACTTCATCGTGTGATTCAAATGATTTTACTAATTCTCTATTTAAGAAGCCTATACTTGGAAATAATTTTCCTAATTCTTCTCATCATTCCAATGTGAATTGTGTGAATTCTCAACGTAGGATACACGACTTATATGCTAGTGATGCTTATAATTCTATATGCTCGTATCCCTACATGAAGTATCCAGTCCAAGTTCATTCTAAGAAGCATCTTATGCGACTAGCTTCGGAGAACATATTTAAATCTTCTCCGAAACAAAGTTTCACCCGAGCTGAAATTTCTTTTCCATGTCAAATCACTCCTACATGGGTTCCTATGTCTACTATTAAGTTAGGAAATCTCACTTGGGTACCTAAACGCACATTAATGAATGATTTAGGACCGAAATTCCTTGCATTAGGAAAGTTTTGGCTCCTAAATCTGCTTTCGCTCTTCATCGCTCCCCCTCGGTGTATTCACTAGGAATTTTTAGTCTTCTAGTGGCGGGAATGGGAGGATTATTAGTGGCATCGCCTTCTTGGATGAGCCAAAATTAAGTGGGACCTTCTTGAAGATAACCTATCAAATTGGTAGCTTGATCTTTAGTTTCCAAGAAGTTCATGAATCGGCTTCTCCAAACGGTGTATTCTCCTCTTGGTAGAATTGGAAGGCGGACGTCGTTTCCGAGTGAGTAAGCATCCATTTGTAGTTGATTGGTAGGATCTTCGTGAAAGTTTGGTATCGAATTGGTAAAAGTGCTTCACAAGTGACAAACTTCGTTAGTAATGCTTGATTCGTACTTTAAGCAATTTCCCTTTCGAACCTATTTTTCGGTTGTTAGAGAGAAATTGTTTTGATTTCATAAAATATTTGTTATTAGATTTGATACTTCAAAATTTTGCTAAAGAATTTTGAATTTAAGATTGAAAATTTTGAGTATCGTAGAAGATAATTCAGAGACAAATATTTTTCGTAAGTTTTGAAAATTATGAATTTTGATTTCTTTTAAAACAGTGTAAAACGTGTTTGATCAATGGTCGAAATTTTTTTCGAGTAATAAAGTTTTTCGATTTAAAAATTTTCGAACCTTTAATCGAAGAAGTTTTTCGATCGTATAAGTTTTTCGTTGTATTTATCGAAAATTATTTATCGAACGTAAGAGTTTTGCAAAGTAAATATCCTATTGAAAAATAGTTTGTCGAATAATTGTTGATCGCAAAAATCTTTATCGAAAAATTTGTAATCAAAAAATTAAGTGTGATCGAAAAATTTTCGTGAAGTTTGACTCCAATTGTTGACTAAAAGTTTTTCGAGTGTGAAATATTTGATCGAAATATGTTTTCGCTAAATTTTGACTTGAAAATTTAAATTATTGAAAATCTTGAGATCGAAAAACTTGTTTTACCATTACAAGTTTTTCAAGTCAAAATTAGATATTTATTTAGCGAAAACAGTATCCGTCCAAAAAAAATACGCTTTATTACGCTCGAAAAAGATATTTTTATATGAATCGAAATATTAATTATCGAAATAATGTTTTTCGAGTCTTATATTTAAGTAAAACACACGAGAACAATGTTTGTCATCGAAAAATTTCTCGGCTGCAAACTTATTTGAAAAATATTTTTTTCGAGCCAAGTTTTTCGATCGAAAACGATCGAAGAACAGCCTTCAAGTTCAATGTAAGAGTGAAAAGTCCAGATTCAACCAAAATGTTCAAGTTAGGAGCTGAAATTCTGGATAATCACTCGTTTCTTAGTTCTGAATATGAACAAACACAAGATTAACCACGTTTTACAGCAAAATATATCGATTATGAGGAAAATCAAATCGTAACCAAAACTTGATCGCAAACGCAAATATTGATCGAAATCGAAAATCTGAATTAATATGACGTTCTAAGCGATTGAAATCAGTACGTAAATCATTCCTAACATATAATCTATCACTTAATCAGCAAGATCATCAACAAAATTCGCAAACATTAAGCGCATTGAAAAATCTGGAAAATTATTTTGATCTTATAATCGCAAATTCAATCCAAAAGCGATCACGATCTGCTCTGATACCATTTGTTATGTCCTCTTATATCAACTACCGATCGATATAAGCACAAATTCTAGATATTCGAATGATAAATCTTACAAATTACATTCGGTCGAATACCTTCTTTGAAGATCTTGAGAGAGAGAGAGCTTTTCGATTGCTTTTCTCTCTCTTAGAATGTGAATTCAACGCTTGTGTTTTTCCGAAAATTAATTTGTGTATTGATTTCGATAGTGTACATTGTATCTATACCTATTTACATGTTATATTTACACTTTAGTCCTACACTATCTCTTCAGAGCTTTTTCCGATCGATAAACATAATCAAGATGATTCTCGTGCACGAACCTGTCGAGTTGAGCAGTGTAGACTTCTTGTAACACGCCATTGAGAAAGGCGGTTTTGACGTCCATTTGATAGACTTTGAAATCTTTATGAGCCGCATATGCCAGAAATAATCGAATAACTTCGATACGAGCAACATGTGCGTACGTTTTGTCGTAGTCAATGCCTTCTTGTTGATTGTATCTCTTGGCTACGAGTCGTGATTTGTTCCTGATAATTTCACCGTTCTCGTTCTTCTTATTTTTGAAAATCCATTTAGTTCCTATAATTGTTTTGCCTTGCGGTCGAGGAACTAGTGTCCAAACTTGTAGATGCTCGAATTGATTGAGTTCATCTTGCATTGTGATCACCCAATCCGTGTCTTTAAGGGCTTCGGCTACCTTGAGTAATTCGTTTTGGCTTAAGAAGCACGTGAGTAGTCCGCTCTGTGTAGATGTCCTAGTGCGTACTCCACGTGAAGGATCACCAATTATTTGATCGACATGATGAGCTCGCCGAGGTAGATCCATCGTTGATATGTAGGTCGAGACATCCTTAATTGATAGGCTGAGCATTCGTAACTACTCTGCCTGTGGATGGAGTAGAGAAAGAATTAGTAAAAATCTTTTTCGCTTTCGAAGCATTTAAGGACTCGTTTCCTCCCTTTACACTTTTTCAAGAAAATTCTTCTTCTTTTGAAATATTTTGTAAAGTAATGGGAGGTGTTTTCTTAAATTTGGTCTTGTTCTTAATTAATGATTTTTCTTTCAAAATTAAATCAGGACAAGATTTTAAAACTAAGGAATTTTTTGGATTAGAAATGTCCACTAAAAGTGCATTCTGCTACAAAATTTTTTCTTTCTGTTTCTAGGGAGGACTTCAAATAAGCTATTTTCTTAATAATAGCAGGAATATAACAGAAAGTAGAATTTTTAGAATGATCATAATTTTCTTCCTCAACTTTCTGTTAACATTCTTAATAATAGCAGGAATAGCAGGTTTATTTCCCGTGTCTTGTAACTATTGTTCAATTCAGTGTATGCAAAAGGAATTTCAATCCTAGTTGTGGCTTTTCGTTTGGATTCTTCTAAGGCATTTATTTCGGAAGAGTTAGTAAAAGCCATTAAAGAAGTGAATCCTAAACCCATGTACTTGATATCATATAATTGTTTTACATTAATCTTTTTCAAGTTACAGGGATTAGTAAAGCCTAAGCCTTCAACATGATTAGAATATTCCATGTCATGTAAATGAGGGGAATTTTTGAGATTTGAGATCTCATCTAAAAGTTTTGTCTTTTCCGCTCGGAAACCTACTCTTTCTAATTCCAGAGTTGCGTTTAATTCAGTTATTTTATGAATAACCTCCAGAATTTCCCAACAAGAGGTAGGTTTATCAGAATGTAAAATAATTCCCCATTTAGATGCTAAGGCTTTAGAGTAACTTTGGTCTTTTTGACCCTTTTTTGCAAGATTGTCTTATAAATTTTTAATTTTAGAGTACAAACTTACGCGGTCCTCAACTAATTCATCATAAAGGAGTGACTTATTAAGACACGCATCTTCACTATTTTTAAGACGCGTGGTAAGTTCCTTGTTTTTGCTTCTAACTCTATAACGGTCTTTTTTAACTTTTCAAATAAACTAGATTCAGAAGGACTAACATTGAGATGGTCAGTGGATGAGTTCATTCGTAGATACCGTGCTCTCTGAAGAGCATCAATTAGGTCTTGGTTGTGTTCCATAGAGTAGGTATACGTTTGTGGTGATTAGATTGGATATTTGATCGTTGACGCGTTATGTGGATTTGAGGTCTTTTAATAAATTTCGAAGAACAGAGTAGGTATCGAAAATTTTTTAGGATAAAATGTAGATATCAAAAACTTTTGGACCGAAAAGTATAGTTTTGAAAAGTTTGGAGTCTAAAAGTTTAAGTATAAAAAATTTTTTGTGTACTGAAAACTTTTGATAATGCGAGAGTAAGTATCGAAAACTTTTTATTTTCTAATATAAAAAAAAAATTGGCTTTAAAATTTCAGTTTCCGAAAAGTTTTGGTGTTTTAAAAAAAATCTAAAAGTATCAAAAATTTTAGGTGTGTACTAAAAAGTTTTAAATTGATGTTCAATACTTCGAAAATTTACCAAAATGTTTCCTTTGATGTGCCACAAAAAATATTGAATAAGAGTGAAAACATTTTATATTTCTGAAAATTGTTGTAATTGAACCTTTTGGATCAGAATATTTAAGTCTGAAAAATTCGGGTCAAAAGGTTAAGTATTGAAAAATATGTGTATCGAAAAAAAAATTGTAATACCGAGAAACTTTATTTTGAGATAAGAGATTCTCGATAACACCTTTGCGAAAATTAAACTTTCAGGGGTTGACCAAGTTTTTCAGGTTGAATAATTTTTTTTCGGTAAAAGTGTCTTGGTAAAAAAAAAATTTCTTTTAGTACCGATAAATTTATTTATCGAGAAAAATTTTCGATACAGAGCCTAAGTGTGTTTACCGAGATAACATTTGTGTCAGAGAAAGTTTCTCGATAACTTTTCATGTACCCAAAATAATTCTATCGAAAAACTTCATAGACCAAGTGAGTATCGAGAAACTCAAGTAGTTATCACAAAGCTAAATATGTAATCGCAATCACATCTGCCGAATAATTCTCCTGATTTTTTTCACATCGAACCAAAATTATTAGAATTGCATAGATCCAGAATTGGGGTGGTTTGCGATAATTGATGATGCAATATTCAAACCAAAAGTTCGCGATCGTTAATCAATGATGACGAAGAATTGTGGGGGTAATGATGACGAAGAATTGAAAAAGCAGAGCTGTTGAGTTTTCGACAATGAGAAGTTTTTCGGGCAAAAATTCGATACAAAATTTCAACAAGCAGAGCCGTATGCGATATTCATGAGATTTCGGACAAAAATTCGATACAAATTTCAACACATTGATTCAAATTCTAACACGTTTTGCTCTGATACCAATTGTTAGGTCCTATTATATCCAACGCGATTAAGTTCGGTGAATAATTCGATAGAAAATGTAAAACTTATGAAGAACACGTTTGAATTTGGCGCGGAAGCTTGAGAGCGTTCTTCACGTTGTAAAGCCCGGTTTTCTATTAAAATGAATTCTTCACCCTAATACATCACAATTAGGGTTCCTTATATACCAAATACGTTTGGTATATTTGCTAATAGTCCTAATCTATGGCTTAATTACAATTAAGCCCAAACTACTACTTTTACTACCAGACTAAGATAACATTTATATTTGAACACAATAAAAATGTCCTAACATTCCTTTTGTTTGGTAAGTTGAAATTTCTTGGAGTAGTAATTGGCGTCTTTCTTCTTAGAAAGATTGCATTCTCTGGCGAAGTGCCCTATCTTTCCACAATTGTAGCATTTTTGTGGTTCTTTGGCATTTTTGGATTCTGATGAGTCGGCTGGTCTTTCCTTGTGCATAGAGCTTGAGGTCCGGAGTCTATTATCCGAAGAAGAGGATTTCTTTTTATAGAACTTTTTGCTCATAATGAGAGACAATTGTTTCTTGAACTCTTTCATATCGGGCTCGGAATTCGATTCTGACTCTTCGTCATCTTCGGAAGAACCTGGCAATTTGATGCTTTTATCTTTACGAGATTGACTAGTTTTTCTTTGCGAAACTAGAGCTATAGAGTCTTCGATCTGTTTGCCCTTTAGTTCTTTTTGTATCTCGCTAAATCCTTGTTATGAAAGACGACGTGAATATCCATTTCGGCTAAATCCTTGTTATGACGGATTTTCATGGATATTTTCTTCCACTCCGATTGAAGAGAAGAGAGAAATCGATGTTGACCTCCATATTGGTCTTCAAGATGTCTATTTTCCTCATCTCGTTAAGAAGAGTTAAATAGCGTTCATGGACTTCATAGACATTTTCCTCCGTCTTAGCTTTGAAGGAGTCGTAAGCGGTGAGAATGTTTGCTTTCTTAGCCTTGACTCCGACTTCGGTCCGTTGCATCATTTTGTGGAGCTCGTCCCACTAGATAGACTATCTATTTGCATATAGATGTCATTCGGAATGCCTTGCATTAGGAAAGTTTTGGCTCCAAGATATGCTTTAGCTCTTAATCGCTCCCCCTCGGTGTATTCACTAGGAATTTTGAGTCTTCTAGTGGCGGGAATGAGAGGATTATTAGTGGCATCGCCTTCTTGGATAAGCCAAAATTGAGCGGGACCTTCTTGAAGAGAAGCTATCAACTTTGTGGCTTGATCTTTTGTCTCAATTCATGAATCGGCTTCTCCATACGGTGTATTCGCCTCTTCGTAAGATTGTAGGGCGGACGTCGTTTCCGAGTGAGTAAACATCCATTTGTAGTTGATAGATAGGATCTCATGAAAGTTTGGAATTGAAATGGTAAAAGTGCTTTACAAGTGACACACTTTCGTTAGTAATGTTTGACTCCTACTTTAAGCAATTTCCTTTTCGAACCTATTTTTCGGTTTTAAAGAGGAATTGTTTTGATTGCAAATAATATTTGATATAAAAATTGATTCTTCAAAATTTTGATTATCGAAGAAAATTAATCGGAGAAAAATATTTTTCGTAAGTTTTGAAAATTACGATTTTTTATTTTTAAAAAAAATTAATATCAGTGTAAAAATGTGTGTGTGTTCGAAGGTTTAGTAGTCAAAAAAATTTAAAGCAGTAAGTTTTCCGATTTGAAATTTTCCAACGTTATAATCCGAAAAGATTTTCGATCGTGTAAGTTTTTCGTGGTATATTTATCGAAAATTAATTTTCGAATGAAAAGGTTTTGCTAAGAAAATATCCTATCGAAAAATAGTTTTTCGAATAATTTTGTTGATCGCAAAAACTTTTATCGAAAACATTGTAATCGAAAAATTAAAAGTGATATATATATCTAGCGAAAACAGTATTCGTCGAAAAAAAATTTCGCGTTGTTATATTCGAACAAGATATTAATGTATGAATCGAAAAACTAATTATCGAAAATAATGTTATTCGACTCTTATATTTGAGTGAAACTCACGAAAACAGTGTGAGTTATCGAGAAACTTTTCGGCTGTAAACTTTTTGGCTCTGATACCAATTGTTAGGTCCTATTTTATCAACTAACGAGTAAGCATGAATTTTAGATATTCGAATAAGAAATCTCAAGAATTACCTTCGGTCGAATATCGAGTATGAAGATCGAGAGAGAAAAGATTAGAGAGTGGAGGTTTTTGATTGTCTTTCTCTCTCTAGAGTGTGAATTCAATACTTTGTAATTTTTCTGAAAATGACTTGTGTATTCATTTTTGTTGTGTACATGGTATATATACCTCTATACATGGTATATTTACAAACTAGTCTTACACTAACAAAAATACGAGCTACGCCCCTAATCACAAGGATAACTAATTAACAATGCACAACTTCTTTGTTTCTTCATTGTTGTTGTCAGAATCAGTTGTGTCTTCTAGCCAGTGCTCTTGTTCGGCCATCAGAGCTACTCCAGCTTCCTTTTGTTTAGTTAGTTGAAATTTCTTGGAGTAGTACTTGGCGTCTTTCTTTTTCGGAATATTGCATTCTCTGGCGAAGTGCCCTATCTTGCCACAATTGTAGCATTTTTGTGGCTTTTTGGCATTTTTGGATTCTGAGGACTCGGCCGGTCTTCCTTGTGCTTAGAGCTTGAGGTCCGAAGTCTAATAGCCGAGGAGGAGGATTTCTTTTTATAGAACTTTTTTCTCATCATTTTAGTAATGAGAGCCAATTGCTTCTTGAATTTAATATCGGGCTTGAAATCCGATTCTGATTCGTCTTCATCTTCGGAAGAACTCGACAGTTTGATGCTTTTATCCTCACGAGATCGACTAGTTTTTCTTTTTGAAACTAGAGCTATTGGTCTTCGATCTGTTTGCCCTTTTGTTCTTTTTGTATCTCATTAATATCTTACTCGTGTTGAGCGAGATTGTCAAATACGGCGTGGATATCCATTTCGTCCAAATCTTTATTTTGATGGATTTGCATGGATATTTTCTTCCACTCCGGTTGAAGAGAAGAAAAAAATCGGATATTTATCTCCATATTTGTCTTGAAATTTTCTATTTTCCTCATCTCGTTAAGAAGAGTCAAATAGCGTTGATAGAGTTCGTAAAGATTTTCATCCGTCTTAGCTTTGAATGAGTCGTAAGCTGTGAGTATGTTCGCTTGCTTAGCCGTGACTCCGACTTCGGTCCGTTGCATCATTTGTGGAGTTCGTCCCACATAGCCTTAACACTTGATAGACTGTCTATTTGCATATAGATGTCATACGGAATGCCTTGCATCATGAAGGTTTTGGCTCATAAATCTGCTTTAGCTCTTAATCTCTCCCCCTCAGAGTATTCGCTAGGAATTTTGAGTTTTCTAGTGGCAGGAATGAGAGGATTATTTGTGACATCTCCTTCTTGGATAAGCCAAAATTGTGCGGGACCTTCTTGGAGCGAAGCTATCAAATTTGTAGCTTGATCTTTTGTTTCCAAGAAGATCATAAATCGGCTTCTCCGTACGTTGTAGTCGCCTCTTCGTAGAATTGGAGGGCGAACATCATTTCCATGTGAGTAAGCATCCATTGTAGTAGTTGATTGATAGGATCTCGTGAAAGTTTGGAGTTGAAATTTTAAAAGTGCTTCACAAGTGACATACTAGTCAGTAATGTTTGGCTCGTACTTTAAGTAATTTCCTTTTCGGACCTATTTTTCGGTTTAAAAATGAATTGTTTTTTATTACGAAAAATATTTAGTATAAGAATTGATACTTCAAAAGTTTGCTAAAGAATTTTTAATTTATGATCGAAAATTTTGAGAATCGAAAAAGATTATTCGGAGAAAAATATTTTTCGTAAGTTTTGAAAAATTATGATTTTGATTAAAAAAAATTTGGATTAGTGTAAAAATGTGTGTGTGAAATTTCAGTAAACGAAAATTTTTTCGATCAGTAAGATTATCGATTTGAAAATTTTCGATCCTTATAATCGAAAATAATTTTCGATAGTATAAGTTTTTCGAGGTATGTTTATCGAAAATTATTTTTCGACTGAGAAAAGTTTTGCAAAAGTATCTTATCGAAGAATAGTTTGTCGAAATATTTTGTCAATCGCAAAAACTTTTATCGAAATATTTGTAATCGAAAAATTTAAAGTGATCGAAAAAACAGTTTGACTCAACTTCTTGACTAAAACTTATTCGAGTGTGAAATATTCGATCGAAATATGTTACTTTTAAAGTTTAGATGATCGAAAACTTGAGATCGAAAAACTTGTAATAGTCAAACAAGTTTTCCGTGTCAAAAGTAGATATTTATCTAGCGAAAACAGTATTCGTCGAAAACATTTACGCTTAGTTACGCTCGAAAAGATATTTATATGATGTGAATCGAAAAACTAATTATCAAAAATAAAGTTTTTCGAGTCTTATATTTGAGTGAAACTTACAAAAACAGTATGAGTATCGAACAACTTTTTGCTAGTAAACTTATTCAAAAAAGATTTTCGAGCCAAATTTTACATGGAAAAACGATCGAAGAACACAACTCGAGTTCAAAGGAACAGTAAAAACCCAGATTTAACTGAAAAACTCAAGTTGGATGCTGAGATTCTTGATAATCACCCGAATATGAGTTCAGACTATTAACAAACACAAGATTAACCACGTTTTACAGCAAAATATATCGATTATGAAGAAAATCAAACCGTATTCAAAACTCAATCGCAAAAACTAAAATCGACCGAAATCGAAAATCAGAAATAATCTGATGTTCTAAGCGATTGAAATAAGTACGTAATTTGTTCCTAACATATGATCTATCACTTTAGCAGCAAAATCATCAACAAAATTCGCAAAATTAAGCATGTAGATCAAATAACATTTCGCGCGTGTTTTTTGATCTAAAACTCTGGAAAATAATTTTGATCTAACAATAGCAAATTCAATCCAAAAACGATCACGATCTGCTCTGATACCAATTGTTAGGTCCTAATTAATCAACTAACGATCGATCTAAGCATGAATTCTAGATATTCGAATATGAAGTCTCGAGAGTTACCTTCGGTCGAATATCTCGGATGAAGATCGGGAGAGAGAAAATGTTTAGAGTGAGGAAGTTCTCGATTGTGTCATGGCGGAAAGCAAATCTTCGGTCGTTTCGATATTTGCTCGTCGTCGATTGCGTGGTGGTGGACTAGCGTTCGGGTTACGTGATGAGCTAGCACGAGAGGGATTTCTACGAGACGTTGTACCTGCAAAACTAAAAATGAGTCTCGAGAAACCAACTCGACTCGACCAAACCTCCGTAAATATTGAACGAGCATATCAAGCATTCAAGTGGAATGAGGCAAGTCCTAAGTCGAAAATCAACACCATTTATGAAATAAGAAATTCATGAATTGAGCATCAACATAAAAATTTGGGTAAGACATCTCATCGAACACCTTCAATGCGTATGGGAACAGGCAAAATCAAACCAACAAAATCGATGAAATTGGTTAGTCCAAGGTGTCTACAACGTAGCTTTAACCGAACAACCAGTAATCAACACATTACTTAGGCGAATTTCACGAAATCTTAAAATTTGAAAATTTAGGGTTCTTGAGCAAATCATACCTTTTCCGCTTAGATTTGGGTTCATGAGATGTGTGTTTTGCGTTCTGGGTGGTGTCTCCGGAGCTAATACACTCGAAATCTATGATTTTCGTGTGTGTTGTGGGTGTGAAATGTTGTATGCGCGCGGTTGTGTGTATGTGTGTGTGTGTGTCAAATGAGCTCGATCGAGCACCCCCTTTTTTATGTTGAATTTGCGACGAAGCCGTGTTCAAAACGCACGGCTACTTAATATATATATATATTTTTATTTTTATTT
This sequence comes from Linderniella brevidens, assembly GCA_004919715.1. Classification (NCBI taxonomy): domain Eukaryota; kingdom Viridiplantae; phylum Streptophyta; class Magnoliopsida; order Lamiales; family Linderniaceae; genus Linderniella; species Linderniella brevidens. Next base: position 15,046,374 of record SWDC01000148.1, read on the forward strand.
ATTTTTTATTTTTTTATTGATTATTATTATTATTATTATTTTTATTCCCACAGCCGTGTTATTGGCCTTAAAGCCGCCTTAGGGTTATTTTTTTTTAAAATTTTATAATTTTAACTAAATTTTTACGCAACACGGTCGTTTTTAATGCAGTGTAGAATCGTCGAGGCTTCAACGTACTCAATGGCACAACCACGGCCGTGTTTTTCCCTAACCTGACCGTGTAACAAATGCCGTTCTCATTTGAGGGACACACGATCGTGCAGGACTTCGGAACAAGCCTTGTGATGTCGCCGAGGCTCAATTAGATTTAAACGACAAGCTACACGGTCGTCTCATGTGACATAAAGCCATGTGAGGGGTCTAGCACGGCCGTGTTTGTATATTATTCACCGTGTTTCGCCGCCGAGGCTTTGAAATTGTCAAGTAGATCCTAACACGGTCGTGTTAGGAGAAAACGTGGCCGTGTAGGTTGCCTAAGGACGGTCTTATGCAGTGTTACACGGCCGTGTGTCTTTGGCTCAGAGCTGTGTTTGTAGCTAATTAATCGTTGCAAAAATATTGGCTTGTAAAACACGGCCGTTTCATATAAGATAGAGGTTGTGCTTAAGTTTCATCGTACCGTGCTCTATGGATGTTGAGGCTGAGGGGGCGGACGGGAGAGGAGGTCGATAACTTCCTTACAGCGGATCCAGCGTTTCTACGAGTGGTGGCAGAGGCGTGGCAGCTTCCTATTGGGGGGTTTCCCATGTATTCCGTCTGCCAACGGCTAATTGTGCTGAAACTGGTGTTTCGGCGCATGCGACATGCTAAGGGCGATTAAGCGCAAAATGTCACTGCGGCGAAGAAGTTTCTTGAGGTGACTCAGTAGTTTTTGTTTCGCTTCCCTCATAATGAGCGGCTCCTTCAGTTGGAGCACTTTTTTCGTGGGCTATATGTGAGCGCACTAGACATGGAGCACCACGCCATGTCACAACGGGCTAAGCAGTGATGGCTGAAGGATGGCGATAGATGCACCTCATTTTTCTTCAAGAAGGTGATGGCCCGTCATGCGGCGAATCGCATTTGCTATCTAGAAGGGGAGAATGGCGCGGTGTTCCATGGAGAGGAGCGGGTCAAGTAGGAGCTGATGGGGTTATATATTGCGCTATTAGGAACGTCGACGCGGACACAGCCTCTTTTGGTGGATGCAGTTCGCCCGTTCGTCACGACAACATTGAGTCATTCGAAAGCCCAAGCAATGGCTTGTACGGTCAGCGACAGTGAGATCAAGGTAGCCCTTTTTGCGATACAATGTGATAAGGCGTTAGGGCCGATAGTGGGACAGGATCATCATTGGTACAAGAGTTCTTTCGCACGGGGCATTTGCATAAAGGGCTGAAGCCAATGCTTATCACTTTGATACCAAAGATTGCGTCGCCACGACGAGCATCGGATTTTCGCCTGATATCATGATGCAATGTGTTGTACAAGGTTATCTCCAAGGTGCTGGCGAATCGGATGTGGGGGTCCTTGCGCAGCTGGTCCATTCGACCCAGACGACGTTTGTTCTAGGGCGGCGTATTACAGATAACATCCTCCTTGCCCAGGAAATATGCGTTGGATATCGTAGGGCTGATGTACCGGGCCGATTGGCGATGAAAGTGGATCTCGCCAAAGCTTATGACAAAGTTAAGTGGGATTTTATCTGTCTCACCTTGGAGGCGTTGGGGTTTGATACCCGATTCACGTGGTGGGTGCACTGCCGTCTTACTACGCCATGCTTTTCCATTAATAATAATGGGTGACCAGAGGATTCTTTGCGGGACGGCGAGGGCTGCGGCAGGGAGACCCCATATGTCCCTAAATTTAACGTTTGTCATGCAGGTGTTGCATGACATTCTACGACGGAGGATAGTTGAGGGCCCGGTTTACCAGTATCATTGGCAATGTGATGAGTTACGGCTGACCATGCTGGCATTTGCGGATGATCTGCTATTGTTCTGTAACGCTGATGCGGGGTCGGTTGTTGTTCTTGAAGCGGCCAAGACGAGTTTGGGGAGTTGTCAGGTCTACGGGCTAATCCCTCCAAGAGTGAGATGTTCCTTTCTAAGCAGGCTAAGGGGCGGGCAGCGATCTTTCCGGGTATATTGGGATGTGGCGTGGGAGCTTTGCCAGAGCGGTATCTTGGCGTACAACCTATTACGTCGAACCTAACTATCAGCGACTGTGCACTGCTTAAGCAACGTGTGAAGGCGCGCCTCGGCTCCTGATTGCATCTTACGCTATCTTATGCAGGTAGGGTGCAGCTGGTTAAGTCAGTGTTGAGCTCGCTTCATGTCTATTGGTCAGGGGTGTTTCTGTTGCTCAAGGGTTTGTTCGGGCTATTGAGACCATGATCAGGAGTTTCTTTGGCCGGGGTCCCCGGCAAACGTAGCTTGGAGTGACGTCTGTCTACCTGTGGCTGAGGGGGGCTAGGCATCAGATCGATGTTAGAGGTCAATCAAACCCTGATGCTTATTCTGCTTGGTGTGTCGTCACGAGGGACCCATCCTCTGTTTGGGTAGCGTGGCTCTATTTGACTCGCCTTCGACAACAGTCGGTGTGGTGCATTGACCGTGGGATGATCTCTTCGTGGAGCTGGAAACAAATCTTGAAGTTCAGACTGCATGCGGCGTGGGAGGCGATTCGCACACGACGGCCACATGTACCATGAGCGACGCTATTTGGGGGACCGGTTAATATACCTAAGCTGGAGCTCATTCTTTGGCTCGCAATTCGAGAACGTCTCTCTACGAGGGACAAAACCCAACATTGGATTTCTTTAAGTCTGCGGCTGCAAGGTTCGTTGCAAATGATAGAGAAGACCCTGGAAAATTTGATCCAAAGGCGTTAGAAGAGGTGTTCATGGGATATTTAGCCACATCAAAGGCCTACATAGTCTACCTAAAACAGAAAATGAGCGTAATGGAAAGCGCAAACGTGATGTTCGACGAAGCGTCATCAATGGTTTCTGTACAAATAAGTCCAGAACTTGAACTTATAAAAGTGTTGACAGAAGATCAACACAGTCGTACATCCGAAGAAGGACCATCTACTTTGCAGATAAATGACGAAGAAGAGCTGGACTTATTATTCGAACATCTCTATATTTGCTCTCGTCAACAATCAAGTCCTCCTCAAAATAACCCAAGTAGTAGAGCATCGGCCCCACATGTAGGATAACAAATTGGAGCCAATGGAGTAAGAACAACGACTCAACCTCAAGACACTACTAATCCCTAGGTAGAAAATTCCGAAGAAGAAGAAAACCCCCCGACAGATAACTCAGAAAAAGTTGAAGCCCCAATTGAGATCTTTAGTAAAAATGAGACAGTGTTGTGTGAGGAACCAAATATAGAAGGATATCATGAACCACTTCCACATGAAAGGAAATCGACACGAGCTAACCCAACATCTCAAATAATTGTAGCTCTGAATCTAGGAGTAAGCACAAGGTCTTCAACCACAAACGAGAATCTTTATGCATACTTTCTGAGTCAAAATGAACCAAGCAATGTAGCATAGGCTTTAGAGGACCCTGACTGGATAAACGCCATGCAGGAAGAAATCCATCAATTCTAGCGTTTGAAGGTGTGGTGATTAGCCCCAAGACGCCAGGGAAAACCCATAATCAGTACAAAGTGGGTCTTCAAGAACAAAAAGGATAAAGATGAGACCGTGATAAAAAACAAGGCTCGATTAGTGGCAAAAGGCTAAAACCAACAAGATGGAATCGACTTCGGCGAGACCTTCGCAACCGTAGCTCGAATCGAAGCCATTCGTCTATTTCTTGCCTATGTTGCACACAAGAACTTCACTATCTTTCAAATGAATGTCAAGACAGCCTTCCTCAACGGTGTCTTGAAAGAAGAAGTCTACGTGGCGCAACCCGAAGGGTTCGTGAGCGAGGCTCACCCTGACGACGTGTACTTCGTAGAGAATGCACTATACGGACTCAAACAAGCACCCCGCGCATGGTACGAGGTGCTCTAAGACTTTCTAGTCAAGTCAGGCTTCACAAAAGGGAAGATCGACACAACATAGATCAGGAGTTCTATTAGTTCAGATCTATGTCTATGACATAGTATTTTGGTCCACAAATCATAAGTTGTGCAAAGAATTTCGGCAACCTTATGAAGATGAAGTTCGAAATGAGCATGATGGGAGAGCTCAATTTCTTTCTCAGATTGCAAGTCAAGCAACTGCCTGATGAAATCTTCATAAATCAGTCGAAGCACATCCACGACATACTCAAGAAGTACAACATGGACAACTCCACAATGAAGAGTACCCCAATCTGCAAGTTAGACTCGGATCCAGCAGGAAATCCAGTCAACCCAACCATATATCGAGGAATCATCGGTTCACTCTTCTACCTAACGACGAGCGGACCCAACCATCTATGTTCTCAACCATCATGTTCTCAACGTTCCTATGTGCTCGATTCCAAGCTAATCCAAAGGAGTCACACATGGTAGCCGTGAAGAGAATCATGAAGTATCTAATAGGAACGCCAACACTCGAATTAGGGTATCCCAAAAACTCTAGATTTCAGCTAATTGGTTACACTGACGCATATTTTGCAGAATGTAGAATGGACAGGAAAAGTACATCAGGGGGCATACAATTCTTAGGTGACAAACTAGTAAGTTGGTCATCAAAGAAACAGAATTGTGAGTCCACCTCCACAGCCGAGGCAGAGTACATCGCTGCAGCCAGATGTTGCTCTCAAATCCTGTGGTTGCGTACACAACTATGAGATTACGAGTTTGATTTAAATAAAGTATCCTTTACACTGACTCGAAGAGTGCTATAGCTATTACATGTAATCCAGTCCACCATTCAGGCATAAAACACATAAATCTTAGGTATCACTTTATAATAGATCACGTGGAAAAAGGCGCAATCGATATGTACTTTTTTAGCACCGAGTTTCAACTACCCGACTTATTTACCAAGGCTTTGGATGAAATTTTACATTGATATTAATAGTCATATTTTAAATTTTTACTGTCCATGTTTCACTTAAAAATATTTAAGAAGTTTCGCAAAGGCTTTACTGTTGGGCTTTTTGTATTATGGGCTTTTTGAAACTTAATATCACCCGCTTAAGAATCGAATTGCGAAAATATTTCCAAAAATACCGAAAACAAATTTAACTCTCCAGCCCTCAGATTTCGGTTAAAAATGGTATAACTCTCTCCTCAATTTATGTTTTTTATAATTGCGCGTTAATTAAACGTAAAATAGATCCAGATTTCAAGAGTTTCATAATGAATCGACTGTTTATGCAAAACCTTACTTTTGCAAAAATTGCCTTCGAAATACCATCGAGTTTGTGTTAATTTTCGTGTTTAATCAAGTTTACTTGATGAATTTGATATTAAAATCGAGTTCTGTTCTTTATATTAGTCGAAAATTTCAGTAAAATCCGTCAAATTTTTATTTTCGCATTATGTTAGGGTTTCGGACTTGTTTCAAAAATACGTTCCCAAAATCCTTGCGAAAATCGTGATTTTCAAAAGTCAGCTTTCGAATATCGATTTTCGCAACTGTCTTTTGAATATACCCTTTCGCAAATTGATTTTCAAATAACCACTTTCGAAAATCGATTTTTGAATATAAAACTTTCGAAAATGCGGTTCTCGCAACTGTGTTTCGAAAATATGGTTTTTCGCAACCGTCTTTCGAAAATCAGTTTTATACTTAGAAAATTTTCGCAACCATATCTTCGCAAATCGATTTTCGCATCACACCTTTTTAAAATCGATTTCGAATAGAATACTTTCGAAAATCCAATTTTCGCAACTTCAGTATTGAATATCAACCCTTCAGAAAATTTTCACATGGTGTTTCGAAAATTTATTTTTGCACAACTGACTTTTGAAAACCTATCTTTCGCAAATGATTTTTGCATTCAACCCTTAGAAAATTTTGCATCCAAAACATCTTCAAAAACTGACTTTCGCAAATAGACTTTCGAAAATTATACTTAGACAATTTTCTTTCGCAAAATGATATAGAAAACTGTTTTTCGAATGACACTTAGAAAATTTCTCGTACATCATATCATTCGAAAATCAGATTTTTGCAAAATTATTGAACTGAGAATATTTGCGAACACACTAAATTCGAAAGTTACTTTTTCGCAAAACATGATTTCGAAACTCATTTTCGAACAAACACTTTGTTGGTCCATTTTCCTACCAAACAAGGATCCAAATATAGCTTTTAAGCTTAGAATTCGAATAACACCTTGTAGTGTGTGTTTGTGCATGTTTTCTAATTTGGAAAGTTCAAGGTTGCTTTCTAATAATTACTTTTGATCGAAAAACCCTAAAAGGGTACAGGGGGCCTTATATACCACATGAGTTGGTATATTAAGGCCTATGACCTAATATATATAATATTTACATAGCGGCCCAAAACCAACTACAATCTAATTAATTACAATATAGGCTCAAGACTTATAATAATTATGGACACTATGTAATATTCCTAACACACTTAGAAAATTTTTCAATTAACTGCTTTCGAAAACACAACTTTTCGCAGCCGATTTCAAAAATCGTTTTCGTACACAACTTAGAAAATTTTCAATCACTCAACATTCAAGACTTATAATAATTAAGGACACTACAAAATATTCCTAACAATCTCCCCCTTAGTGTTCTTTTCACTGTGGCGTTTTCTTCGTCTTATTGGGTCTCACCAACTCATAGACGGATCTTCGAAGTTCTAGATTGGGCTCATAAGATCGTATCCATCTACGGTATGAAAGCCGTTCAGAGATGATATCGATCATCTTCTGAAACTTGTCCTGAACCTCGTTGAAGAGATATTAGAATTGTGCTTTGTTATTTTGTTATCCTTGTAATTAGGGGCGTAACTCGTAGTTTTGATAGTGTAGCATTAAATAGTAAATATACCATGTTAATAGTTATAAATACAATGTATATTATCGAAATCAGTACACAAGTCATTTTCGAAAAAATCACAAGCATTGAATTCACATTCTAAGAGAGAGAAAAGTAATCGAAAACTCTCTCATCGTTTCTCTCTCAAGATCTTCAAAGCCGGTATTCGACCGAAGGTAATTCATAACATTTCTCATTCGAATACTAGAATTCATGCTTAGATCGATCGTTAGTTGATATAATAGGACCTAGCAATTGGTATCAGAGCAGATCGTGGTCGTTTTTGGATTGAATTCGCGATTCTAAGATCAAAATTATTTTCCAGATTTTTCGATCGAAAAACTTACGTGAAATGTATGTTGATCAATGCGCTTTATGTTTGCGAATTTTGTTGATGATCTTATTGATAAAGTGATAGATTATATGTTAGGAATGATTTACGTATTGATTTCAATCGCTTAGAACCTCAGATTATTTCAGATTTTCGATTTCGATCGATATTTGCGTTTGCGATTAAGTTTTGCATACGATTTGATTTTCTTCATAATCGATATATTTTGCTGTAAAACGTGGTTAATCTTGTGTTTGTTCATATTCAGAACTTAGAATCGAGTGATTATTCAGAATTTCAGCAACTAACTTGAACATTTCGGTTGAATCTGGATTTTTCACTGTTTCGTTGAACTTGAAGGTTGTTCTTGGATTGTTTTTCGATCGAAAAACTTGGGTCGAAAATATTTTTCGAATAAGTTTGCAGCCGAGAAGTTTTTCGATAACAAACACTGTTCTCGTGTGTTTTGCTCAAATATAAGACTCGAAAAACATTATTTTCGATAATTAGTTTTTCGATTCATATATAAATATCTTTTTCGAGCGTAATAAAGCGTTTTTTTTTTCGATAGATACTGTTTTCGCTAAATAATATCTAATTTTGACTTGAAAAACTTGTAATAGTAAAACAAGTTTTCGATCTCAAGATTTTCGATCATCTAAATTTTCGAGTAAAAGAATTTAGCGAAAATATATTTCGATCGAATAATTCACACTCGAAAAACTTTGAGTCAAACTTAACAAAATTTTTCGATCACTCTTAATTTTTCGATTACAAATTTTTCGATAAAAGTTTTTGCGATTAACAAAATTATTTAACAAAGTAATTTTCAATAGGATTTTTACTTTGCAAAACTCTTACGTTCGAAAAATAATATTCGATAAATACCACGAAAAACTTATACGATCGAAAATCTTTTTCGATTAAAGGTTCGAAAATTTTTAAATCGAAAACTTTACTGCTCGAAAAAAATTTTCGATCACTGAACTTTCAAACCCACACACATTTTACACTGTTTTGAAAGAAATCAAAATTCGTAATCTTCAAAACTTACGAAAAATATTTGTCTCCGAAATATCTTCTTCGATACTCAAAATTTCCAATCATAAATTCAAAATTCTTTAGCAAACTTTTGAAGTATAAATTCTTATATCAAATATTTTTTGAAATCAAAACAATTTCTCTTTAACAACCGAAAAATAAATTTCGAAAAAGAAATTGCTCAAAGTACGAATCAAACATTACTAACGAACTTTGAAGAGAATTTAGAATTGTGCTTTGTTATTTTATTATCCTTGTAATTAGGGGTGTAACTAGTAGTTTTGATAGTGTATGACCAAATAGTAATTATACCTTGAAAATATGCATAAATATGATGTACACTATCAAAATTAAACACAAGTTCATTATTCGGAAATAAAAAAATCATCGAATTAAAAATTTAAAAGAGAGAGAAGTCTATCGAGAATCTCGCAACCAAAACCTCTCTCAAGATCTTCAACGTGGATATTCGACAGAATGTAATTCGTAAGTTTTCTTATTCGAATACCGAGAATTCATGATTAGATTGCTTGTTAATTGATGAATTAGGACCTAACAATTGGTATCAGGGCAGATTGTGATTGATTCTAGATTGAATTCGCGATTTTAAGATCAAAATAATTTTTCAGATTTTTCGATCGAAAAACTCACGTGACTTGTATTTTGATCAATATACTTAATTGTGCGAATTTTGTTGTTGATTTTGCTGATAAAGTGATAGATTATATGTTATGAATGATTTACGTACTGATTTCAATCGCTTAGAACGTCATATGATTTTCGATTTAGATTGATATTTGCGTTTGCGATCAAGTTTTGATTCCGATTTGATTTTCTTAATATTCGATATATTTTGCTGAAAAACGTGGTTGATCCTGTGTTTGTTCATATTAATAACTATTAAACGAGTGATTATCCAGAATTCCAGCACCTAACTTGAACATCTTGGTCGAATCTGGAATTTTCACTGTTACATTGAACTTGGTTGTTCTTCGATCAGTTCTTCGATCGAAAAACTTGGGTCGAAAAATATTTTTTCCAACAAGTTTGCACCCGAAAAATTGTTCGACGACAAACACTGTTCTCGTGTGTTTTACTCAAATATAAGATTCGAAAAACATTATTTCGATAATTAGTTTTTTCGACTCATATATAAATTTTTTTCGAGCGTAAAAATTTTTCGAGTAAAAAATTAGCGAAAACATATTTTCGATCGAAAAATTGTCACTCGAAAAACTTAAAGTTAACAATTTGAGTCTAACTAAATGAAAATTTTCGATCACCATTAATTTTTCGATTACAAGTTATTCAATAAAAGTTTTTGCGATTAACATAGTTTTTCGACAAAATATTTTTCGATAGAACATCATTTCAACACTTTTATGTTCGAAAAATATTTTTCGATAAACATATAACGAAAACCTTATACGATCGAAAAACTTTTTCGATTAAAAGTTCAACATTTTTTAAATCAAAAACTTTACTGCTCGAAAAACATTTCGACCACTGAATTTAAAAGAAATAAAAAATTGTGATTTTCAAAACTTACGAAAAATATTTGTCTCCGAATTATCTACTTTGATACTCAAAATTTTCGATCATAAATTCAAATGTCTTAAACAAATTTTGAAGTATCAATTTTTATTTACCAAATATTTTCGAAATCATAACAATCTCTCTTTAACAACCGAAACATAGGTTCGAAAAGGAAATTATTTAAAGTACGAATCAAACATTACTAACGAAGTTTGTCACTTGTGAAGCACTTTTCATTCCAATTCCAAACTTTCACGAAGATCCAACCAATCAACTACAAATGGATGCTTACGCACTCGAAAACGACATCCGCCCTCCAATTCTTCGAAGAGGTGAATACACAGTATGGAGAAGTCGGTTCATGAACTTCTTAGAAACGAAAGATCAAGCCACAAACTTGATCGCTTCACTTCAAGAAGGACCAACTCAATTTTGGCTAATCCAAGAAGGCGATGCCTCTAATAATCCTCCTATTCCCGCAACTACAAGACTTAAAGTTCCTGGTGAATACACCGAGGGGGAGCGATTAAGAGCTAAAGCAGACTTAGGAGCCAAAACTTTCCTAATGCTAGGAATTCCTAATGACATCTATATGCAAATAGATAGTCTATCTTGTGCAAAAGCTATGTGGGACGAGCTCCACAAGATGATGCAACAGACCGAAGTTGGAGTCAAAGCCAAGAAAGCGAACATTCTAACCGCTTACGACTCATTCAAAGCCAATGCAGAGGAAACCGTTTATGAACTCTATCAACGCTATCTAACTCTTCTTAATGAGATGAGGAAGATAGATATCTTCAAGACCAACATGGAGGTCAACATCCGATTTCTTTCTTCTCTTCAACCGGAGTGGAAGAAAATATCCATGCAAATCCGTCAAAATAAGGATTTAGACAAAATGGATATCCACGTTGTCTTTGATAATCTCGCCCAACACGAGGAAGATATAAGCGAGATACAAAAAGAACTTAAGGGCAAGCAGATCGATGATTCTATAGCTCTTGTTTTTGAAAGAAAAATGAGTCGATCTCACAAAGATAAAAGCATCAAGTTGCCAAGTTCTTCAGAAGATGAAGACGAATCTGAATCGGACTCCGAACCCGATATGAAGGAGTTCAAGAAACAGTTGGCTCTCATCTCTAAAATGATGAGAAAAAAGTTATATAAAAAGAAATCCTCTTCTTCGGCCAATAAACTTCGAACATCAAGCTCCAAGCACAAGGAAAGACCGACCGAGTCCTCATAATCTAAATATGCCAAAGAACCACAAAAATGCTATAATTGTGGAAAGATAGGGCACTTCTCCAGGGAATGCAAACTACCCAAGAAAAAGGACGCCAACTACTACTCCAAAAAATTCCAACTCACTAAACAAAAAGAGGCTGGAGTAGCACTGATGGCCGAACAAGAGCAATGGCTTGAAGACACCACAGATTCTGAAGACGAAAATCTCGCTCTAATGGCATACCTCGACAACGCCTCAAATGATAACTCTTCAAGAAGGCCTGGCGATGACGACGATAAAGCATCCTCTTCATCACAAGAGGTAACAATGTCTAATTTCACATTATTAGACATGTTAGAATCATTACAGATTAAGTACTCTAACATGAAAAATGAGCGGAAAAGAACTAAGGAATTAAAAGAGAAACTAGCTCTTAGTGAAAACAATTTCCAAAAGCAATTAGATAAGAAAATTCATCTAGAAATTCTCTTATCAAACGCTAAGGAAAAAATATCTAGTCTTGAATTAACCATAGCTATCTCTGAGACTAAAGTCAATGACCTTAATAGGACTCTTATCGATTGTCAGAGAGATTTAGAAATTTCTAAAAATAATTTCAAAGAAATCTCTGACGAACGTAAGAAACTTTACTCAAGGACTAAAACTTTAGATGATCTTCTAACAAAAATATGATATCAAGTACATGGGATTAGGTTTAACTTCTCTAATGGCCTTTACTAATTCTTCTGAAATAAATGCCTTAGAAGAATATAAACGAAAAGCCACAAATAGGACTTACATTCCCTTTGAATACACCGACTTGATAATAATAGTTAAAGACAAGGGATCTCAACTTTTCTAGTGACTATAATTCATTATATCCCCTAGAAGATTTTTCTAAAGATAAGGAAGAAAATAATGATCATTTTCAAAATTCTACTTTCTGTTATATTCCAGCTATTATTAAGAAAATAGTTGATTTAAATGCTTCCTTAGAAACAGAAAGAAAGAATTTCAAAACTGAAAAGAATAAGCTTTTACTGGAGATTTCTAATCTCAAAACTTCCTCTACTTTAAAAACTTGTCCTGATTTTAATTTGAAAGAAAAATCATTAATTAAGGACAAGATTACATCTAAGAAAAAACCTCCCATTGTTTTTTAAAATATTTTCAAAGAAGATAAATCTTCTTTAGCAATCGTAAAAGGAGGAAAAGAATCCTTAAATGCTTCAAAAGGGACAAAGATTTTTACCAACTCTTTTTCTACTCCATCCACAGGTAGAGTAGTAAAAGGTGTGAAGCATGCTAAGGAAAGAATGCCTAGGATAGATTTCAGAAGAAAAATGATAGAAATGATTTATTTTCTGATATTTCTTCTGTGTCAAAAACTAAGGACACTCGTACGAAGCCAACCATTTCTAATTTTAATATTGTTGCTTCAACTTATGCGTTAAAGCCTATTATTTTTGAAAGCACAAAATTTGAAATCGACTCTACTTCTAAAAACATAAATCATCATTCTAAGACAAATGCAACTCTTAAGTCTCACAGGAAACAAGATTAAGCTATTAAGAAAACTTATAGCTCAATATATTCTTGTCCTAACCTAAGGTATCCAGTCCACGTACATTCAACCAAACACCTTAGGAGACTAGCTAGAGAAAAGATATTCTCAAGCACTAAGACAAATCAGACATTTATCCGCGCTGAAATTAACCTCCCATGTAAGGTTCAACCTCACTGGGTTCCTAAGACTAATACATAGGCCAACGCAAGCCAACAAGGCCAAATTGCCTAAAGAGGTACCATTTAAACCAACTACTTCTAAGTTGGTTTAGGTACCTAAGCATTTCAATAATATAGGAACCAAAGATGACCAAACCTTACTTATCAAATCTGCTAATCTGAGAGGATCCATTCAAAAGTGGGTACCTAAGTTTCCCTAATTTCTTTGTATGCAGATCCATCATGTGTGGTATTTAGATTCTGGTTGCTCCACACACATGACGGGAAAGCAAGAACTGTTCAGTAACTACCAAGACCGTTACTGCGGAAAGTCCGATTTGGCAACAATGATTCAGGTCCAATACTCGGCTTTGGAGATATTTTACTGCCAAATCTGACAATCAAAGATGTCTCTTATGTCCAAGGTCTTAAACATAATCTGTTCAGCATAGGACAATTCTGTGTCAAAGGATTTCAAGTGGTGTTTCTAGCTGATCAGTGCAGAATTTTAAATAGTCAGAATCAAGAAGTTCTAACAGGATCACGAAGATCAAATCTATATATCATAAATTTGACAACAGTTCGACCTTCGACAGTTGTTTGCCTCATTTCACAGACTACAATCAAGAGGAACAGCTTATGGCATCAACGCTTGTCTAATCTAAATCTCAAAGCTCTTCACAAACTTTTTGTTAAAAAGTTGGTCAATGGTCTATCAACAATTTCTCCTCACCAAGAGCATCAATGTTCAGCTTGTCAAATGGGAAAAATGAAGCGAGCATCACATAAACTCAAGCAAGTTGCTTCCACATCTCGACCTTAGAATTACACAAAGTATCAACTGTCGAAAATATGTTTTAGTAATTGTCGACGATTATTCTCGCTACACCTGGACAAGATATCTCCGAACTAAAGATCAGACTGTAGACTTGATAGTAAGCTTTGTGCATACCACTCAAAATCTCCTACAAAAGAAAATCCAAGTAATCAGGACTGACAACGGGACTGAATTCAAGAATCAGCGTCTCAGCAATTATAATCAGTCACTTGGAATTATTCAACAATTTTCAGCCGCAAAAACGCCTCAACAAAATGGCGTCGTAGAAAGGAAGAACCGGACTATAGCTGAAGCTGCAAGAACAATGCTCATACACTCCGGTCTCCTTCACTTTCTATGGGCTGAAGCAGTGAGTACGATATGTTTTACTAAAAATAGGACAATCATTCACAAACGCTTTGAAAAGATGCCGTATGAGATAATTAATCAAAGAATCCTGAATATCTCATTCTTCAAAGTATTTGGTTGCAAATGTTTTGTGGCCAACGATCTGGAGCATCGAAGCAAGTTCGATCCCAAAGCATTTGAAGCCATCTTTGTCGGATATTCTTCTACTTCTAAATCATATAGCGTCAACCTCAAGTCTTCCCGTACTATTCTTGAAAGGTACAACGTCACCTTTCAAGAATGACGGATTTGGCTTCTGAACAAAAAGTTCAGATCCCGAGCTTATAGGCGTGTTGGCACAAGGTCAACAACTAACTTCTACCTCAAAGTCAAGAGAAGTAATTCCTGCTGACCTAGAAGATTTGGACTTTCTATTTGAACATTTTTATCAGAACGAGTCTCAAATGCCTGCTTCGTCTCATTCTATACCTAGCAGTGCTCCTTCTCCCTCAATGGAAGAAATTCAAATTAAGACTCCTAATCCTCAAACTCCGACAAATGTTACGGATTCTCCTACTTCTGAATTGTCCACTAGTGCTGCAGCTCCTACAAATGCAGATGAGGAAATTCCGTCCAATCGAATCTCAGAATTGAATTTCCCAACTACAAATGATCAGGCCATCAATTCAGGATGTCTCAATCTACAAACCAATGAAGGATCTACTTCGGTTATTCCTCATGAACGCAAGTGGACTCGAGCTCATCCTATTAACCAAATCATCGGTGATCTTTCAAGTGGAGTACGCACTAGGACGTCCACACAAAGCGGCTTATTCACATGCTTCTTAAGCCAAAACGAACCAACTAACGTAGCCAAAGCTCTTAAAGATCCGGATTGGGTAATCGCGATGCAAGATGAACTCAACTAATTCGAGCGTCTACGAGTTTGGACTTTAGTTCCTCGACCTTAAGACAAAACAATCATTGGAACTAAATGGGTTTTCAAAAACAAGAAGAATGAGGATGGCAAAATCATCAGGAATAAAGCACGCCTCGTCGCTAAGGGATACAATCAACAAGAAGGAATTACTACGACGAGACGTATGCTCCGGTTGCACGTATTGAGGCTATTCGCTTATTTCTAGCATACGCGGCTTATAAAGACTTCAAAGTCTATCAAATGGATGTTAAAACCGCCTTTCTCAAGGGCGTATTAAAAGAAGAAGTCCACGTCGCTCAACCCGACGGGTTCGTGCACGAGAACCATCTTGATCATGTCTATCGTTTGGACAAAGCTCTCTATGGACTAAAACAAGCCCCTCGTGCTTGGTATGATGTTCAACTTCATCAGAGGAACAATCGATACGACACTCTTCCTCAAAAGGCAAGGCAGAGACTTGATGATCGTTCAAGTTTACGTTGATGACATCATTTTCGGCTCGACAAATGAACGTCTCTGTCAGAAATTTGGTAATCTCATGAAGACCAAATTCGAGATGAGTTTAATTGGAGAACTCCAATTCTTTCTTGTATTACAAGTAAAGCAACTCGAAGATGGATTCTTCATCAGTTAAACCAAGTATATCCGAGATATTCTACAGAGATTCAATCAAGACAATGCACATCGATGAATACTCCGATGGCAAAAAACTTCAAATTAGATGCTGATCCGTCCGGAAAGGCCGTCAACATCACAACCTATCGGAGCATTATCGGATCTCTTCTCTACTTGACGTACAGCCGACCAGACATCATGTTCGCAACTTGCGTATGTGCCCGCTTTCAAGCTGATCCAAAGGAGTCCCACATGAATGTCGTCAAGAGAATTCTTCGATATCTCAAAGGAACTCCAAACTTAGGGCTATGGTGTCCTAAAGATACCGATTTTAGATTAATTGGCTATACCGACGCTGATTATGCATGTTGTCGAATGGACAGAAAAAGCACGTCTGGCGGAGCACAATTTTTAGGCGAAAAGTTGGTCTGCTGGTCCTCAAAGAAACAAAATTGCGTGTCAACATCGACGGCCGAGGCGGAGTACGTCGCGGCTGCCAGCTGTTGCTCGCAAGTTCTATGGATGCGGACACAGCTACGCGATTACGGGTTTGAATTTAATAACATTCCCATTTACAGTGATTCTCAAAGTGCTATTTCCATTACTTGCAATCCAGTTCATCATTCACGCACGAAACATATAGATATTCGCTATAATTCTATAAAAGATCATGTAGAAAAAAGGCACTATAGATATGTATTTTGTTAAAACAGAGCTTCAACTTGCTGACTTATTCACTAAGGCATTGGATGAAAAACGATCCCAATTTATTATTGCTAAATTATGCATGTTGAATCTCAATCTTACTTGACATGTGCTTTACATGCTCTACTATGCTTCTATTTGATACTCTATGTGGTTCTCGATATTCCTTGATTATCTTGCGTGACACTATCTTTCAAATTTTTTTATAATAATATATATTAAATAATAATAAAAAATGGGGGATGACGATAATTTTGCCTATTTTTAATTACTCACAAAAATATTTCTTCGATATATATGCTTAGTTCTTTGCCTAAAAATTCACGTCACATTCTTTTATTTAAAGCGCTTCGTTTGTTTCACTACACAAAGCCACATCATATATGTGAAAATTTGAACCTCAATAACTTTTTCTTGAGTGTGTCACACTTCAAATGACTATTCTTTGGTTTGTACTTCTTAGCTTCATTCTTACTTTTGTGTTAGTTCGCCATGAAAATGATAAGGGCATATTAGAAAATTCCTCACTTAGCCCAAATTATAAATCCTTTAATTTTTCCACTAGAAATCCCCTTTGTGCCTTCTCCGACATTCTTTTTCTTTATCAAACCCAATTAAGCCTTCAACCTTATTCACAAGATTCGGGGTTACTCAATTAAGAAAAAGAGGGAGAGAGAAAAAGAGATGCACATGATGAATTTCTCAATCATTATAGAAGAGAAAAGGGGATCTCGCTGTGAAATTCTCCTAGATAATCTCGTATACTCCTAAAAGAGAAGCACCTCGAAGTGAACTTCTCCAACGATAATCTAGATCTTATAAATAGAGAAAACGAGAAGAGAAGCACGACCTTGGGTTCGAATTCCATAACTGTGGAACCTTCAAAAGGAACACGGTCTCGACCAAAAAGAAGTTATAATCTCTCAAAGTTTTGTAAAGAAGACGAGACTCATCCTGAGCAAGAAAAGCTAAAGGATCAGAAATTAATTTCGATGAGGGCTCCTGGAATTGAAGATTTTTTTAAGCTCACTAATCCCAAAATCACCCTACCCTTTTAGTCATAGCCTAAAAATAATCCCTTCAAAGTCCCTTTGATTCAATATGATGAACTTTCACTTGGTAAGTTGATTAAATATGCTACGATAACACATTAATTGGTATAATTTTATCGTGATGATATGAGTGATATACCTACTAAATATTTCCATGATAAAAATAAATTGAGTGGTATGAGCGAAACTTACCAGAGTTGTCGAAGTGATTCATACTATGATCTTAGAATATTAGTTTAGTTACATGATTTTATGGCAAATTATTATTTTATATGTCATAAGAAATTTTTGCGTGATAATCCTCAAAATGTCCCATCTGACCCCAAAACAAAAATATTTTTGAAATTTTTTATTGAAAATATCAATCGCACATTTTAAATGCATTAATACATGCATTGGTTCAGAATTGATAAAATGCGAATTTTTTTTAAAAACGCAAAATTAGTGAATATATGCTGAATTGCTTAAAATGCGTTACTTGTACTTACATAGTAAATTTTCATATGCCAATTCGTACTAAATATGTGCTTAGATGCCGAAAAGTTAAATCATGCAATTGTTGTGGGGGAGTTTTACATGAGAATTTGTTCTTATTTCCTATATGATTTATTTGTAAAACATGACTTCTAATATTTTTTCGAAGTATCACAGAAAATTTCGAGCTCATCCGATGAGTCAAATGTTGAATTTCATCAACATTAGGAGATAATTTCATTTCTTTCAGAAATACAGGGAGTATTATGCAATTTATTTTTGGGTTTTTTCAGACCTGAATTTAACTAAAGCCCAAAATATTTTTTTTCCAAGCCAATGTATTTTTACCTTACCCGATCGTAAAGTTTTAACACCACTTTATCGATCGAAAAACTCACTCACACGCAACACATTTCTCATCGAAAAACATTTCGACTTCCAAACACTCTTCGAACTCACTTCGGCGATTTCAACCAAACCTATCAATCTTCGTATATTTTTCTTTAAACTCTCCAATTTCGAAGGTAGAAACACGTTTCGAATCACTTTACGGTCAAAAACACAAGATTCGCAAGCAGTTTCTCAAAAACGTTTGACGAAATTTCATTTTCATACTTTTTCGACTAAAAATGCTTTTAAACTCTCAAATCAACGTGTTTAAACTCGACTGTTTGGGTTAACATCATGATATTTGGATTCGCAACTATTTTGTGAACGTTCCGAATCCAGCTTAACTCATGATTTGCCCAGCAATCGAAATTTACGCGTTATGCGTTTACTGTTTGATTTGAAAATTTTTCGATCGAAAAAGTTTTTATCGCAAACAGTGTTGTCGAAAAACTTTTGTTTTCGTTAAGTTTTATTCGATCGCGAAACTCAACGTCGAAAACCTTTTGTTTTCGATATATTTTAATTCAATCGTAAAACTTCGCGGCAAAAACATAATTTTTCGATTAAATTTTATTCGATCGCAAAAATAAGCGTCGAAAACTTTAAGTTTTTGATATTCTTTTATTCGATCGCAAAACTACACGGCGAAAAACTTACGTTTTTCGACAACTTTTTATTCAATCGAAAAATTACTCATCGAAAAACTATTGTTTTCAATAACATTTTATTCGATCGTAAAAGTCATCGGCGAAAAACTTGAGTTACTCGACACATTTTTATTCGATCAAATAAATTGTCAGTCGAATAAAAACACGCTGAAAAAGACTTAGAAAATTTTTCAAGTTTTTCTTCAAGACTTAGAAAATTTTCGATTGCAAAAATTAACATTCCACTAAATTCCCGATCGAATAAAAATACGCTTGTGACACTTAGTCAACTTTACAAAATAACCTTAACACTTAAAATTTTCAAAATTTCTCTAAGTACATTTTTAGTCCCATTTATTCGCATATGAAATTTCCATCTAATGAATTTTACTTCATTCATTACAGGAATGGCAACTCCAAACTACCCAAACATCTACCCTTCTGGAAGTTACATGCCAGATCAAGACAACAACTACCAACTGGACCTTGCTACATTTCGGTGTCCGGATGAAGTTATCATCTCCATCCTCAAAGGACACCCTCTATGGCCAGCTTTGACCACGACGTCCACCGTACCAATGGTCTATCTCCAGCAATTCTGGGGAAGTATGCAGAGTTTTGTCAACGGCGATAGCGTGGAATACATGACGAAGATCAATACAAGACATGTCGCCCTGACCAAAAATCTTATTGCCATGGTGTTCGATCTCCCGCACTACGACAACTATAATCAACTTCCAACGGACGCGGAGATTGTAGAAGATATGCTCCGGATGGGATACAAACCCCCACTGACCAAACTGGCAAATTTTCAAAACAGCGGGATCCCAATCCGTAAAGGATTTTGTTCGGCATAATCAATAAATGTCTCTCCCCAAAACACTCCGGCTTCGATAAGGCAAACGGGAATATCCTTCGCATCTTCCATGGAGTGGTTTTCTCAAAGAAATACGACGTGGCCCAGCTGATATGGAATGATCTAGCGGACCAAATACGTCAAAGGGAGAACAAGTCGATGGTCAAATCTCTCCCCTATGTACGGTTGGTTCCCGGTGCTGATCTCACACTTTATGGACGTTCATCCAGAGATCTCGAGACTACCACCGGTTAGAGAATACATTCCACCTCGCCTTCGCTTCATTCACAACCTGAAGGCAGCCGACCTAGCGCTCCAACCAATGCTGATCCCATTGGAGCTGCTCAGACTAGCTGATCCAACGGACAAGGCCTACCAAGACTACTGTCAACATAACTCCATCATGGAGGAGATGGTACGGACCATGGATCAAGCTCTGACGCCTTCTCAAAGGGAATCGCTGGTGGAAACAACCGAGCCCGAAGCCACGGCTCAGGAGATAGAGACACCGGCCGTCGAGCCCGAAGGTGTTCCTCAAGATATATCTCCTGAGGCCACTGAATAGGATGAAGAATACAGACTCCAAAGAAGGGGCTCTCGGTGACAACACCTCCAACGACAACGGATCAACCAACCAAACAGATTCAAATTGAATCTGTCTTAACACCCATAGAGGTGATACCTATCGTATCATCTCAAGGATTGGATGGAAGCCCTATTGGACCCCCGATATCTTCAGAGCAAACAATAGGCCAACCCATTGAAGTGGTGACTTCAGGGTAGATAACGGATGTCCCCGGATGTTCTGGAATCTCAAGACATATTCAAGGCGGCACATCGGAAACCTTTTCTGATGTTGTGACAGTGGAGCGCCTCCCTGGCCCCACTCCACCATGATCGTGACGGAGCAATGCTTACAAGAAGCACTCTCCACAACCATCTCTTCTCTCGAAGATCGCCTGATGGACCGAATGCTTAAGGTCATCGAGACTTCCCGAAGAGATACCGGGAAAGCACCAGTCTCCGAGGCTGCTCCGACCGAAACCCAAACCACCCCCGTCTCCTCACCACCTCTTAGCACCACCGAACACACCCCCATCCAACCCACCCTCACCACACCAACACCATCACCTTCACTTATAAACCCATATACCATCCCGATCACCCAGCTTCATGACATACTCATCTCCCGACTCCTCGCCTTAGAGACCAGGACCCCCGCTGAGGAGAGTCTCTACAAAAGGCTGGTAGTGAACCCGAACCGCCCGTTCAAACAAGGTGCCGAGAAGAAAGCTCCCGCACCAAAAGAAGACATGACGATCCCGATGATCTGGATCATCATGAGGGGGAGAAACGGCAACGGACCACACGAAACAACCGTGGTGTGAGTTGAGAACAAACGAATGCTCAAGAAGCTGGAGGATCATCCTCAAACCCACCAACCACACAACCCACAACCCATCAACAAACAACTACATCACCAACTATATCCCACACACTACCTCCCGCTCCTACAAATCAAAATCCAATCCCGACCTCTAACCTCCTCCAAGCCCAAACAGAAGCAGTCGTCTACGATCCACATTTGATCGTAGACAATTATATCTTAAATGAGAAATGGATGACGCAATGGGAACCAGAGGAAGCTGCTCAAGCTCGACTCTCCAACGTCAGATATTTCTTACAACAAGTTTCAGTGGACTTGGTGCTGCTTGAAGATGAAAAACTTCAAGAAGGCGAGAACTACAATTATGCTCTCCCAAAGCTACCAGAAATGATCAGGCACAGACTCGACTCTCCTCCCCGCTTATCAAAAGGGACAGTTAGAGTCGAGACGCCGTGGGAGAATATCAGAATTGAAGTCCCGTTTATTGACGATATGAGAAAGCAGATATGGAAGGCTCCCAACCGCATAAAGAAGCTTAACGAACTAAATCTTCGGGGCATCTCACACTGGGAAGATAGGAAGAAAATGGAGCACATCTTCATGCTCAACTATCTTCGCCCCTATCGAAGGCATCCCAACTAATCAAATGAAGAAAAACTTCAGGGACAAGCCACCGATTCTCCAACTCATCGGAGTTTCGCATACGATCGGAAGCTACCCTACCCCTATTTACCTCATTGAGCGAGCGGACAACAACCGCACTCGAGAAGAGATAGATGAAAGCTATCTCCCTTTCCTTCCACCGGATGAGGTCTACCGTCTGTATCAGATGTACAAGAGAAAATATCAGACACCCTCCGGATACATCAAGACTGAAGGACTCGAGAGATTGAAGAGATTCATGGTGCGGCAGATCAAGTATCACACCGCACACGACCTTCAAATTGCTATACAGAACAATATGAAAAAGGTCAACATGGAGTCTCCGCTCATGAAGGGCTTCCCACTTGCCATAACTTATCGGAATCCAATTATTGGAAAGACGAGAGCTATGATGAAGTCAGAGATCCACAAGTTCTGTGACGGGACATTAAAGTTAGTGAGGAAGAACATCCAGAAAAGATTGGGAGAGATCACTGAAGAGACAATCTTCGAAGATCTTTGTGAAGAAGAGGCCCCACTCTTAAATGAGCTTCTGGATGCGATTAATGAGAGGTTAGAGCTGAGGAATGATGTTCGACGTTACGAGACAGCATTGGGATTACGGAAATCGTTTTACGCCCGACAAGGATAAAAGGAGCTGAAACGAAGACAAGCACAAAGGGGAAGATTGAAGAGAATTTAGAATTGTGCATTGTTATTTTATTATCCTTGTAATTAGGGCGTAACTAGTAGTTTTGATAGTGTATGACCAAATAGTAATTATATCTTGAAAATAGGTATAAATATGATGTACATTATTAAAATTAAACACAAGTTCATTATTCGGAAATAAAATGAAAAAGCATCGAATTAAAAATTTAAAAAAGCGAGAAGACTATCGACAACCTCATGGCAACCAAAACCTCTCTCAAGATCTTCAACGCGGATATTCGACCGAACGTAATTCGTAAGATTTCTTATTCGAATATCGAGAATTCATGCTTAGATTGCTTGTTACTTGATGAAGTAGGACCTAACAAAGTTTGTCACTTGCGAAGCACTTTTACCATTTCGATTCCAAACTTTCCCGAAGATCCTACCAATCAACTACAAATTGATGCTTACTCACTCGGAAACGACGTTCGCCCTCCGATTCTACGAAGAGGCGAATACACTGTATGGAGAAGTCGATTCATGAACTTCTTTGAAACAAAAGATCAAGCGACAAATTTGATAGCTTCTCTTCAAGAAGGTCCCGCTCAATTTTGGCTCATCCAAGAAGGCGATGCCACTAATAATCCTCCCATTCCCGCCACTAGAAGATTCAAAATTCCTAGTGAATACACAGAGGGGGAGCGATTAAGAGCCAAAATGGAGTTAGAAGCCAAAACTTTCCTAATGCAAGGAATTCCGAATGACATCTATATGCAAATAGATAGGCTATCTAGTGCAATAGCTATGTGGGACGAGCTCCACAAAATGGTGCAACGGACTGAAGTCGGAGTCAAACCAAGAAAGCGAATATTCTCAACACTTACGACTCATTAAGCAAAGTCGGAGGAAAACGTTTATGAACTCTATCAACGCTATTTAACTCTTCTCAGAGAGATGAAGAAAATAGAAATTTTCAAGACCAACATGGAGGTCAACATCCGATTTCTCTCTTCTCTTCAACCAGAGTGGAAGAAAATATCCATACAAATCCATCAAAACAAGGATTTGGACGAAATGGATATCCACGTCGTCTTTGATAATCTCGCTCAACACGAGGAAGATATAAGCGAGATACAAAAAGAACTTAAGGACAAGCAGATCGAAGACTCTCTAGCTCTAGTTTCTGAAAGAAAAACGAGTCGATCTCGCAAGGATAAAAGCATCAAGTTGCCAAGTTCTTCAGAAGATGAAGACGAATCAGAATCGGACTCCGAGTCAGATATGAAAGAGTTCAAGCAATTGGCTCTCATTATGAAAATGATGAGCAAAAATTTCTATAAAACGAAATCCTCCTATTCGGCTAATAGACTTCGGACATCAAGCTCTAGGCACAAGAAAAGACTGGCCGAATCGTCAGAAGCCAAAAATGCCAAAGAACCACAAAAACGCCAAAGAACCACAAAAACGCCGGAGAATGCAATCTTCCTAAGAAGAAAGACACCAATTACTACTCCAAGAAATTTCAACTAACCAAACAAAAGGAGGCTGGAGTAGCTTTGATGGCCGAATAAGAGCATTAGATACAACAGATTCTGACGACAAAAATCTCGCTCTAATGGCATACCTCGACGACGCCTCAAACGATAACTCATCAAGCAGGTCCGACGACGAAGAAAAAGCATGAACCTCATCACAAGAGGTAACAATGCCTAATTCTACATTATTAAACATGTTAGAATCTTTACAAATTAAGTATACTAACATGAAAAATGAGCGGAAACGTACAAAAGAATTAGAGGCGAGACTAGCCCTTAGTGAAAATAATTTCCAAAAGCAACTAGATAAGAAAATTCACCAAGAAATTCTCTTATATAATGCTAAGGAAACAATATCTAGTCTTGAATCAACAATAGCTACTTCTGATATAAAAATTAATGAATAAGACTCTTAGCGATTGTCAGAGAGAGAATCTAGAAATAATTTTACGGAAATCTCTGACGAACGTAAGAAGCTTTACTATAGGATTAAAACTTTAGACGATCTTCTAACAAAAAGGGGGCAAACGGATCAGACTATATTTCTAAATCAACCTCATGATATAGAATTTTATAATCCTAAAGAAGGCTTAGGTTTTAACAATCCCTGTAACTTGAAAAAGGTCAATGTCAAACAGTTATATGATATCAAGTATATGAGATTAGGATTAACTTCTCTAATGGCCTTTACTAATTCTTCCGAATGCCTTAGAAGAATCTAAACGAAAAGCCACTATTAGGACTGACATCCTCTTTGACTACACCGATTTGAATAATATATAGTTACAAGACACAGGAAATCAACCTTTCTAGTGACTATAATTCATTATATTCGTTAGAAGATTTTCTTAAAGTTAAGGAAGAAAATATTGATCATTTTCAAAATTCTACTTTATGTTATATTCCTGCTATTATTAAGAAAATAGCTGATTTAAACGCTTCCTTAGAAACAGAAAGAAAGAATTCCAAAGCAGAAAAGAATGAGCTTTTAATGGAGATTTCAAATCTAGAAAATTTCTCAATTTTAAAATCTTGTCCTGCTTTTACTTTGAAAGAAAACAAGATCAAATCTAACAAAACACCTCCCATTATTTTACAAAATATTTTAAAAGAAGACAAATCTTCTTTAAAAAGCGTAAAGGGAGGAGAAAAGTCCTTAAATGCTTCAAAAGAGAAAAAGATTTTTACTAACTCTTTTTCTACTCCATCAACAGGTAGAGTAGAAAAAGAGGAGAAACATGAAAAGGAAAGAGTGCCTAGGATAGAATTTCAGAAGAAAAATGATAGAAAAGATTTATTTTCAAAACATTCTTCTGTATCAAAAACTAAGGACACTCGTAAGAAGACACTCGTAAGAAGGCACTCATAAGAAGACAGCTGATTAAGTTTGAAAGCACAAATTTTGAAATCGACTCTACTTCTAAAAACATAAACCATCATTCTAAGACAAATGCAAATCTTATGTCTCGTATGAAACAAGATCCGGCTATAAAGAAAGCTTATAGCTCGATACAATGTTGTCCTCATCTAAGGTACCCGGTCAAAGTACATTCAGCCAAACACCTTAAGAACTAGCTAGGGAAAAGATTTTCTCATGCACTAAGACTAATAAGACATTTGTCTGCGCTGAAATTAACCTTCCATGTAAGGTTCAACCTCAATGGGTTCCCAAGGCACCATCTAGGCCAACGCAAGCCAACAAGGACAAGTTGCCTAAAGAGGTACCACTTAAAAACTACTTCCAAGTGGTTTGGGTACCTAAGTGCACAAATGGTTTAGGAAGCAAAAATGAACAACCCTTACCTACCAAATCTGCTAATCCGAGAGGACCCATTACTAAGTGGGTACCAAAGTCTCTCTAAAATCTTTCTATGCAGATACATCATGTGTGGTATTTAGATTCCGGTTGCTCCACACACATGACCGGAATCAAGAACTGTTGAGCAACTACCAATACCGTTACAACGGAAAGTCAGATTCGGCAATCAAAGATGTCTCTTACGTTCAAAGAACTTTATAGGCTTTGGAGATATTGTACTGCAGAATCTGACAATTAAAGATGTCTCTTACGTTCAAGGTCTTAAACACAACCTGTTCAGCATAGGACAATTCTGCGATAAGAGATTTCAAGTGGTGTTTCTAGATGATCAGTGCAGAATCTTAAATAGTCAGAATCAAGAACTTCTTACAGGATCTCGAAGATCTTATCTACACAACATCAATCTGACAACAGTACGACCTTTGACAGCTGTTTGCCTCATCTTACGGACTACAATCAAGAGGAACAACTTATGACATCAACGACTGTCTCATCTAAACCTCAAAGCTCTTCACCAACTCTTTATCAAAAAGTTGGTAAACGGTCTACCAACGATTTCCCTTCATCAAGTGCATAATTGTTCGGCTTGTCAAATGGGAAAAATGAAGCGAGCATCACACAAACTCAAGCAAGTTGCTTCTATATCTCGACCCTTGGAATTACTTCACATAGACCTATGTGGACCAATGCGTACACAAAGTATCAACGGTCGTAAATATGTGTTAGTAATTGTTGATGATTATTCTCGCTACACCTGCACAAGATATCTCCGAACGAAAGATGAGACTGGAGACATGATAATAAGCTTTGTGAATACAACTCAGAATCTCCTGCAAAAGAAAATCCAAGTAATCCGGACTGACAACGGGAATGAATTCAAGAACCAACGTCTCAGCAATTACTATCAGTCACTTGGAATTATTCAACAATTTTCAGCCGCTAAAATGCCTCAACAAAATGGCGTCGTAGAACAGAAGAACCGGACTTTAGTTGAAGCTGCAAGAACAATGCTAATACATTCCGGTCTCCCTCATTTTCTATGGGCTGAAGCAGTGAGTACAAACGTGCTTTATGCAAAATCGTACAATTATTCACAAACGCTTTAAAAAGACGCCGTATGAGATAATTAAACAAAGGATTCCGAATATCTCTTTCTTCACAGTATTTGGGTGCAAATGTTTTTTGGCCAACGATCGGGAGCATCGAAGCAAGTTCGACCCTAAAGCATTTGAAGCCATCTTTGTTGGATATTCATCCACTTCTTTAGCATACCGCGTCTATATCAAGTCTTCTCGTACTATTTTCGAAAGATATAACGTCACTTTTCAAGAAGTGATCGAGTTGGCTTCTGAACAAAACAGTTCAGAACCCGAGCTTATAGGGGTGTTGGCACAAAGTCAACAACTTCCGACAACTTCCACCTCAAAGTCAAAAGAAGCAATTCCCGCCGACCTCGAAGATTTCGACTCTCTATTTGAACATTTTTATCGGAACGAGTCTCAAATGCCTGCTTCGTCTCATTCTATACCGAACAGCGCTCCTTCTCCCTCTACGGTAGAAATTCCAATTGAGACTCCCAATCCTCATACCCAACAAATGTTCCAGATTCTCCAAATTCTGAATCTTCAACTAGTGTTGTAGCTCCTACCAATGTCGATGCGAAAATCTCTTCCAATTCAACTTCAGAATTAAATTTCCCAATTACGAATGATCAACCTATCCATGCAGGATGTCTCGATCTACAAATCAACGATGGATCTATTTCGGTTCTTCCTCATTAATGCAAGTGGACCCGATCTCATCTTATCGACCAAATTATCGGTGATCCTTCGAGTGGAGTACGCACTAGGAAGTCTACACAAAGCGGATTATTCACATGCTTCTTAAGCCAAAACGAACCAATTAAGGTAGCCGAAGCCCTTAAAGACCCGGATTGGGTGATTGCGATGCAAGATGAACTCAACCAATTCGAGCGTCTACGGTTTGGACATTAGTTCCTAGACCGCATGGCAAAATATTTATTGGAACTAAATGGGTTTTCAAAAATAAGATGAACGAGAACGGTGAAATTATCAGGAATAAAGCACGACTCGTCGCTAAGGGGTACAATCAACAAGAAGGAATTGACAACGACGAGACGTATGCTCCGGTTGCACGTATTGAAGCTATTCGATTATTTCTAACATACGCGGCTCATAAAGACTTCAAAGTCTATCAAATGGTTGTTAAAACCGTCTTTCTCAACGGCGTGTTAAAAGAAGAAGTATACGTCGCTCAACCCGACGAATTCGTGCACGAGAATCATCCTGATTATGTCTATCGATTGGACAAAATTCTCTATGGACTATAACAAACCCCTCATGCTTGGTATGATGTTCTAAGCGAATTTTTTGTCAAGTCCAACTTCATAAGAGGAACCATCGATACGACACTCTTCATCAAAAGAAAAGGAAAAGACCTGATGATCGTTCAAGTTTACGTTGATGACATCATCTTCGGCTCGACAATTGAACGTCTCTGTCAGAAATTTGGTGATCGCATGAAGACCAAATTCGAGATGAGCTTAATTGGAGAACTCCAATTCTTTCTTGGATTACAAGTAAAGCAACTCGAAGATGGAATCTTCATCAGTCAAACCAAGTATATCCAAGATATTCTGCAGAGATTCAATCAAGACAAGAGCACACCGATGAATACTCTCATGGCAAAAAACTGCAAATTAGATACTGATCCGTCCGGAAAGGCCGTCAACATCACAACCTATCGGAGCATTATCGGACCTCTTCTCTACTTGACATCCAGCCGACCCGACATTATGTTTGCAACTTGCCTATGCACTCGCTTTCAAGCCGACCCAAAGGAGTCCCACATGAATGCCGTCAAGAGGATTCTACGATATCTCAAAGGAACTCCAAACTTAGGGCTTTGGTATCCTAAAAATACTGACTTTCGATTTATTGGCTATACTGATGCTGACTATGCAGGTTGTCGAATGGACAGAAAAAACACGTCTGGCGGAGCACAATTTTTAGGCGAAAAGTTGGTTTGCTGGTCTTCAAAGAAACAAAATTGTGTGTCAACATCGACGGCCGGGGCGGAATACGTTGTGACTGCCAGCTGTTGCTCACAAGTTCTATGGATGCGAACACAACTATGTGATTACGGGTTTGAATTTAATAACATTCCCATTTACAGTGATTCTCAAAGTGCTATTGCCATTACTTGCAATCCTGTTCATCATTCACACACGAAACACATAGATATTCGATATCATTTTATAAAAGATCATGTAGAAAAAAGGCACTATAGATATGTATTTTGTTAAAATGGAGCTTCAACTTGCCGACTTATTCACTAAGGCATTGGATGAAAAACGATTCCAATTCCTTATTGCTAAGTTAGGCATGTTGAATCTCAACCTTACTTGAGATGTGTTTTACATGCTCTATTATGCTTCTATATGATATTCTATGTGCTTCTTGATATTCCTTGATTATCTTGCGTGACTCTATCTTTCAAATATACAAAAAGAAAAATAAAAATAAAATAATATATATATAATAATAATAAATAAATAAATGGGGGATGACGATAATTTTGCCTATTTTGAAATACTCAAAAAAATATTTCTTTGATATATGATTAAGTTCTTTGTCTAAAAATTCTTGTGACTTTCTTTTATTCAAATAGCCTCGTTTGTTTAACTAGACACAAAGCCACATCATATATATGAGAATTTGAACCTCAATATTTTTTATTCTTGAGTATGTCACACTTCAAATGACTATCTCTTGTTTTGTACTTTGTAGCTTCATTCTTGCTTTTGTGTTAGTTTGTCATGAAAATGATAAGGACAACTTAGGATATTCCTCACTTAGCCCAAATTATAAAACCTTTACCTTTTTCAATCTAAAAACTCTTTCTCAAGCAAACAAACCGATCGCAAAACTTTTCGTATTCTCAAACGCTTCAAACGGAGATTTCAAAACTTTCTTAATCCTCAACAATTTTCTGTCAAAACTCACCGAATTTGAAGGTAGAATTCAGTTTCGGTCCGTATTTATGTTCCGACACACGAATCGTGACAGTTTTTGAAAATCATTCGAAGAAAATTTTCAACTTCGCGACTTTTTCGACTAAAACTTCTTTAGAACTCAAAATTAATGTGTTTAGATTTGATCATTTTGATTAAAACCATGATATTTGGATTCGCAACTGATTTCTGATCATTACGAGTCAGGTTTAACTCCTGATTTACTCAGAATCGTCAGATGCATTTTTACGCATTTAATGTTTGATTTCAAATTTTTTCGATCGAAACTAGACTTATCGCAAACTTTAGTTTTCGTTATGTTTTATTCGATCGCAAAACTCAACGGCGAAAACCTTATGTTTTCGACATGTTTTTATTCGATCGTAAAACTTAGCGGCGAAAACTTAAGTTTTCGATAAAATTTTATTCGATCGCGAAAATAAGCGGCAAAAACTTTAAGTTTTTCGATACTTTTTTATTCGATCGCAAAACTATGTGGCGAAAAACATAAGTTTTTCGACAACATTTTATTCGATCGCAAACTTACTCAGCAAAAAAAAATTAGTTTTTGATAAATTTTATTCGATCGCAAAACACAGCGGCGAAAATCTTGAATTTTTGCTAAGTTTTTATTCAATCGCAAAACCTAGCGTTCGAATAAATATTCGCTCGAATAAAATCACGTTGTAAACACTTACAAAAAATTTTCAATTTTTTTTCTAAGTCTTTCGATTTATACACTTAAACAATTAGAAAAAAATTTCAAAAATCTAAGTTATTTTCTATACACATAAACATTGTTTGCGCCTTAACAACAATTTAACTTAAAACTTTAAACTTTTTCAACATTCACAATTGCTTAATACAATTTGCATATGATTATTTCAATCTAATGAATTTTATTCATTCTTTTTACAGAAATGGCTCATCAGGAGTACTCCTTCATCTACCCTTCTGATGGTTGGCACCGTCAATGACAACAACTTTCAGCTGGATCACGACACCTTCAGGTGTCCAGATGAAGTTATAATATTCATACTCAAAGGACATCCATTATGGCCACCTCTCACCATGACTGCCTCAATCCAAATGGTCTATCCCCAGCGGTTTTGGGGATGCATGAAGAGCTACGTCGTAGGTGATGGTGTGTCTTACATAACAAAGATAAACCAGACGCACGTCATCATCAACAAGAATCTACTGGCCATGGTGCTCGATCTACCGCATCACGAAGTTTACGATCCACTTCTGACAGATGTTGAGATCATAGATGACATGCTTCGGATGGGATATAAGCCACCCCTGACCAAATTGGCAAACTTCCAGAACAGCGGGATCCCACATCCATGGAGGACATTATTCGGAATCATCAACAAATGTCTCTCCTCGAAGCACTTCGGATTCGACAAGGCGAACAGGAACATTCTCAGAATCTTTTCACGGAGTCGTCTTCTCGAAGAACTACGACGTGGCCCAGCTAATCTGGAACGATCTAGCGGACCAAATACGTCAAAGGGAAAACAAAGTCGAAGGCAGAATTTCTGCGTTACGTGCGGTGATTCTTGGTGCTGCTCCCACCTGATGGAAGTACATCCGAAGATCCCTCGTCTGCCACCAGTCGGAGGATACATACCGCCGAGGCTGCGGTTCTTCCACAACCCGAAGGCATCGGATCTGGTACTCCAAGTGATGCTGATACCGTTGGAGCTGCTACACCTAGCTGATCCCACCGACGTGGTCTACCAAGACTATTGCAAAAACAACTCGATCACGAAGGCAATGGTACGGTGGCTCCGATGCCTTCCCAACGTGAATCCCCGGTGGAGACTCACGAGCCCGAAGCTGCGGCTCAGGAGACAGAAACACCGGCCATTGAGCCCGAAGGTGTCCCTCGTCAACCCATACTTCAAGCTGAATCTCCTGAAGCCACTGAATCTGATGAGGAGTGCAGACCTACAACGAAGGGGTTCCCGCAGACAACAAATCTCTGCCCCATCTGCATCTACCTCTACACCAACGGCTTTAGTGTTAGCTCCTCCACCGCCACCGGTTCAGACGACCACACAGGTTCCCACTGAATATGTTCCAACATCCATAGTTCGGTATCATCTCAAGGATTGGATGGAAGCCCCGTTGGACCCCCGACATCTTCGGAGCCAACAACGGGCCAACCCACCGAAGTGGTGACTTTTGAGTTGTTAACGGGTGTCCTTGGACGTTTCGGAATCACAAGTCTTATCATAGGCGCCACGTCAGTGATATTCTCTGATGTTGTGACAGTGGAGTGCCTTCCTGGCCCCATGATCGTGACGGAGCAAAGACTGCAAGATGGAATGGGTGTTACACGCCATCGAGACTTCCCGACGGAATACCGGAAAACCACCAGTCTCAGAGGCAGCTCCATCCGAAACCCACTCCCAACCCATCTCCTCAACACCACTAACCACTACCATACACACTCCCATCCAACCTACCTTAACCACCCCAACTCAATCCCCTTCTCTCATCAACCCATACACCATAGCAATAACCCAGCTTCACGACATCCTCATAGCTCGCCTAATAGCCCTTGAGACAAGGACCCCGATGAGGAGAGTCTCTACCGTAGGCTAGTAGAAGAACCCGAGCCGCCTACTCAAATGCGTTGCCGCGAAGAAAGCTCTCGCACGAAGCGAAGATATGACGATCCCGATGATTCGGATCGTCATGAAGGGGAGAAACGACAAAAACCACAAGAAGTGGTCGTGGTCAGAGTCGAGAGAAGCCATCCTTGACTCGTGAAGCTGGAGGTTCATCCACTAGCCCACCAACCACACAACCCACAAACACCCGCCAACAAACAACCACCACATCCCACACACAACCCACACCTCTATCTCCCAAAAGTCCAAACCCAATCCCGAACTCCAACCTCCAAAATCAACCTGAAGCAGTCATCCACGATCCACACGCAATCGTAGATGACTACATATTGAACGAGAAGTGGTTGATTGAGAACCAGAAGAAGCTGCTCAAGCTAGACTCTCCAACGTCAGATACTTCCTACAACAAGCTTTAGTGGATTTGGTGTTGCTTGAAGATGAAGAACTTCAAAAACGGGAGAACTACAACTCTGAACTCCCTGAACTGCAAGAGATGATCAGACACTGAGTCGACACCCCTCCTCGCTTATCAAAAGGGACTGTCAGAATCGAGCGTCGTGGGAGAACGTATTGATTGAAGTCCCGTTCCTTGAAGATAAAAAGGAAGCAGATTTGGTGGGCTCCAAACCGGATCAAGAAGCTAAATGAGCTTAACTTACGGGGCATTTCTCACTGGGAAGAAAGAAAGAAGATGGAGCACATCTTCATGCTGACCAACCTCGGTCCGGATCGAAGTGGACCCAACGGATCAGCTTAGATGAAACTTCAGGGACAATCCACCGATCCTCCAACTCATGGGTGTATCACACACGTTGGAAGCTATCCAACCCTGATCTACCATATCGAGCGAGCGAACAACAACCACACTCGAGATGAGATAGACGAAATCTATCTGTCGTTCCTTCCAACAGATGAAGTATATCGTCAGTTCCAGATGTACAAGAAAAAATACCAGACACCTACTGGTTACATCAAGAAGGAAGGACTCGAGGGGTTGAAGAGATTCATGGTGTGGCAGATCAACTTTCACACCGCACACAACCTTCAAATCGCCGTCGAAAACAACATGAAGAAGGTCAACATGGAGTCGCATCGCATGAAAGGCTTCCCGCTCAACGACTTCCCAGATAATTATATCTTCAAGAATCCAGGCCTCGCCATCACATATCGGAATCCAATCATTGGAAAGACGGGAGCAATGATGATGTCTGAAGTACACAAATTATGTGAAAGGACGTTAAAGCTCGTAAGGAAAAATATCGAGAAGAGGTTGGGAGATCGATGTAGAAACGATCTTCGAGGACCTTGGAGAAGAAGAGGCCCCGATCCTGAATGAGCATATGGATGCCATCAATGAAAGACTGGAGCTAAGGAATGTTGTCTGACACTACGAGACAACATTGGGATTGAGGAGGTCCTTTTACGCCCAACAAGGATAAACGGAGCTGAAGAGCAACAAGCACAAAGAGGGAGATTGAAGAAACATAGAAATTGTGCTTTGTTTATTAGTTATCTGTATAATTAGGGGCGTAACTAGTATTTTTGTTAGTCTAGGACTAGTTAGTAAATATACCATGAATAGATGTATATATACAATGTACACAACAAAAATCAATACACAAGTTTTCAGAAAAATTCACAAAGCAAAGAATTCACATTCTAAAGAGAGAATTACAATCGAGAACTTCCTCATTCTAAACATTTTCTCTCTCTCGATCTTCATCCGAGATATTCGACCGAAGGTAACTCTCGAGAATTCATATTCGAATATCTAGAATTCATGCTTAGATCGATTGTTAGATGATTAATTAGGACCTAACACGTACCCGTGGAGGACCCTCTTTGGCATCGTCAATAGATGCATGTTGCCCAAACACAGCGGGTTTAACAGCTGCAACGTCAACATTCTGAGGATGTACCACGCGATCATCTACAACCGGAATGTTGACTACGCTTAAGTTGTGTGGAACGACCTCGTGGATCAACTAGCCAACCGACAAAATACAAAGAAGACCCAGGTCGTCCCATATCTCAGGTGGCTGCCTCTCCTCATCAACTACTATATGGAGGACCACCAGGAAATCTTACGCTTTCGAGATGCAAAAAGCTATCCGGCGCCAGTGCTCAAATACTTCCACAAGGCGAAGGAGACCGCCCAGGGACCTCAATACCGATACCGATCCCGGAAGCTTTACTCAAGATGGCGGACCAGGCGGACCCAGCAGTGATCAAGTACCGCTCGGAGCACAACCAACCCGGTCCCACGGCTACGGCAGACCCAGTCGAGCCCACCCCAGGAGCATCATCGAGTGACCGTGAGGGTCTAGGGTTGTCAACGGGGAGGGGATTCCCCGTCCCCGCGGGGATCCGCTGCAAAATAGACGAGGAATCCCCGGTACTTTATCCCCGCTGCAAAATAGACGAGGAACCCCTGCCCCGTCCCCGATATATTAAAATATATAAATAATATTTATTATTCCAATTTGTATTATTATAATATATATAATAGTAAAATACAATTGAAATAATATTAGAATATAGTTTAAATAATATTAATATATAGTTTATAATATATTATACACAAAAATTTATTAAATTTATATATTATATTATAAATAATATATTTTCTAAAAATATATCGCGGGGCGGGGATCCCCGAAGACGGGGACGAGGACGATTTTTTCCCCGTTTGCGTCGCGGGGATGGGGATTAGATCCCCGCCCCGTTGACATCCCTATGAGGGTCCAACAGGTGAACCGTCTGGGGTGTCCTCAGAAGCAACCCAGTCTGAGGACGTCGAAAACATCATCTATGATGTGACGGGCACCCAACGCGAGCAACGCCTAAAGCAGACAACCCCCTCCCCGACCGCCTCCCCACCCACTACAAGTCAACCTTCACCCTTAGGAACATGAGTCGATTTGTTTGACACTCGAGTAGAAGTCGCCGCATCTAGACCAACGTCGCATGAGTCTACCCTCCCCAGCCATTAATTCGTTTTAGGCTTGGATGTTCAGGGATTGTCTGTCAATCTTGAACTAGAAGTCCGTAGCTTCTTAGAAGATGAAGATTTCTTTTTGAAAAATCTTTTGCCCATTGCCTTGGTTATTATATTAGGGTCATATGTTTGCGAAATCTTTCATATCCGCATCGGAATCGGAGTCGGTGTTTTCCTCCTCCGAAGAGCATGAGTAAATAACTACCTTCTCGATAATTTTCTTGGTCGAGTCTCGGAGACAAGAGCAAGTGGGTTCGTATTCTTTCCTTTGGTCTCAAGCTGGGTTTCCAACACATCTTCGGAATGTTGTGTAAGATTGTCGAAAGGTGTGAACATTCATTTCGTCCAAGTATTTGGTTTGGAGTATTTGAGTGGCAACTCTTTTCCATTCCGGAGAAAGTGTTGCCAAAAAACGAAGATTGGTTTCCATATTGGAGCGTAAGACTTTGATCTTTCGCATCTCGTCTAAAAGAG
The DNA here is from genome assembly GCA_004919715.1 of Linderniella brevidens. NCBI lineage: Eukaryota > Viridiplantae > Streptophyta > Magnoliopsida > Lamiales > Linderniaceae > Linderniella > Linderniella brevidens. The sequence continues at coordinate 15,082,195 of SWDC01000148.1, forward strand.
TGAGAAAGCGTCGGTATGTATCAGGTAGGTTTTCACCTTCTTTGGCTTTGAAACCTTCATAAGCCGTGAGGATGTTGGCTTTCTTTGCTTTTATACCAACTTCAGTCCTTTGCATCATCTTGTATACTTCATCCCACATTTCTTTTGCGGTTACCAAACTATCTATTTGCATATAGATTTTATTTGGGGTTGCTTGGATCAGGTAGTTTTTTAGTTGATGATGAGCTTTAACTCTTTTCTATTCCTCGAGTGTATAGGTCGATGGTGCTTTGAGTTGTAGAGTCCCTTAAACCGGAGGAACATTGTTTGGAAGTGCATCAATGGTCACCCAAAATTTAGTTGGACCCTCGTTGAGAGATTCTATCAAGAGATTGGAATGATCTTTGCATTCAAGGAGGTTGAGAAAACGGCTGCGCCATCCTGTGTATGCACCTCTAGGGAGAATCGGAGGGCGAATGTCGTTTCCATAGTGTATGCATCCATTGTTGATTTTTGGTTGGATTGTCGGATCAATGTTGTCTATATTGAAATTTTTTTAAGGGCTTCTTCAACATCAAAGGAGAATGTTAAGTAATAACAGTGTTATGCAAGTAATATGTTTTGTGATCCGAAATTAATTTTCAGATTGAAAATTTTTCTTATATGTTTATCGAGAAACTTTATCGATAGCACTGTCAGGAGTTATCGAAAAAAATTTACGATAGAAATTCTCGAGAAAATATATGTTGTTCCGAAAAAAAATTCTCTGTTAAGGTTTATCGAGAAAATTTTACGATAAATTTTATCGGTAAAAACTATGCTTCTCAATAAAATTTTTCTGAAATAAAATTATGTTAAGGTTTGTTAGGTCCTAATTCATCAATTAACAAGTAATCTAAGCACGAATTCTCGGTATTCGAGTAAGAAATCTTACGGATTACGTTCGATCGAATATCCGCGTTGAAGATCTTAAGAGAGGTTGTTAGCTTTTCCGAGTTTCTCGAACGTGTTCTCTCGTTTAAAAAATAATTTCGATGCTTGTAATTTTCTGAATAATAAAACTTGTATAAACTTTGATAGCGTACATCATATTTATAACTATATCAAAGGTATAATTACTAATAGGTCCTACACTATCAAAACTTCTAATTACGCCCCTAATTACAAGGATAATGAAATAACAAAGCATAATTCTAATATTCTCTTCAATCTCCCCCTTTGTGCTTGTCTTTGTTTCACCTCCTTTTATCATTGTCAGGCGTAAAAAGATTTCCGCAATCCCAATGCTGTCTCGTAACGTCGAACAGCATTCCTCAGCTCCAATCTCTCATTTATAGCATCTAGAAGCTCGTTCAAGAGTGGGGCCTCTTCTTCACAAAGATCTTCGAAGATTGTCTCTCTTCGGTGATCTCTCCCAATCTCTTCTGAATGTTCTTCCTCACTAACTTTAGCGTCCCGTCGCAGAACTTATGGACTTCTAACTTCATCATAGCCTTGTCTTTCCAATGACTGGATTTAGATAGGTTATGGCGAGGCCAGGTTTCTTGAAGATGTAGTTCTCGGGAAAGTTGTTGAGTGGGAAGCCCTTCATGAGCGGAGATTTCATGTTGACCTTTTTCATGTTGTTCTCTATTGCAATTTGACGGTCGTGTGCGGTGTGATACTTGATCTGCCGCACCATGAATCTTTTAAGTCCCTCGAGTCCTTCAGTCTTGATATATCCAGGATGCGTCTTGTACTTTCTCTTGTACATCTGGTATAATTGGTAAACTTCATCCGGTGGAAGGAATGGGAGATAGCTTTCATCTATCTCTTCTCGAGTGCGGTTGTTGTCCGCTCGTTCAATAATGTAGATAGGGGTTGGAAATCTTCCGATCGTATGCGAGACTCTGACAAGTTGGAGAATCGGTTGTTTGTTCTTGAAGTTTTCCTCTAGTTGATCAGCTGGAATGCCACTTCGATCGGGTCCGAGATAATTGAACATGAAGATATGCTCCATTTTCTTCCTATCTTCCCAGTGTGAGATGCCCCTTAGGTTAAGTTCATTGAGCTTCTTGATTTTGTTTGGAGCCCTCCAAATCTGCTTTCTTACGTCTTCAATGAACGGGACTTCAATTCTGACGTTCTCCCATAGCGTCTCGACTCTTACTGTCCCTTTTGATAGACGGGGAGGAGAGTCGACTCTGAGCCTTATCATTTCGGGTAGCTCTGGGAGGGCAGAACTGTAGTTCTCGCCTTCTTGAAGTTCTTCTTCTTCAAGCAGCACCAAGTCCACTGAAGCTTGTTGTAGGAAGTATCTGACGTTGGAGAGTCGAGCTTGAGCAGCTTCCTCTGGTTCCCATTGTCATCCACTTCTCGTTTAGGATGTAGTCATCTACGATCAGATGTGGATCGTAGGCAACTGCTTCTGGTTGGACTTGGGTGTGGTTGTTTGTTGGCGGGTTTGAGATTGTGTGGTTGGTGGGTGTGAGGACGATCCTCCAGCTTCTTGAGTTTTTGTCTGTGTTTGACTCAATCCACGTCCGCTCCGTGTAGTTCGTTGCCGTTTCTCCCCCTCATGACGATCCGGATCATCGGGATCGTCATGTCTACGCTTGGTGCGGGAGCTTTCTTCTCGGCATGTTGTTTGTGCTGGCGGCTCTGGTTCATCTATCAACCGTTTGTAGAGACTCTCCTCCGCGGGAGATCTAATCTCTAAGGCGAGGAAGCGTGAGATGAGGATATCGTGAAGCTGGGTGATGGGGATGGTGTAGGGATTGATAAGTGATGGTGAGGGAGTTGGGGTGGTGAGGATTGGTTAAAGTGGGGTGTGTAGAGTGGTGGTAGGAAGTGGGGAGGATATGGGTGTGGTTTGTGTGTCGGTCGGAGCAGCTTCTGAGACTGGTGTTTTCCCGGTGTCTCTTCGGGAAGTCTCGAGAGCGTGGAGCATACGGTCCATCAAACGATCTTCTAGAGAAGATAGAGCTGTGGAGAGCGCTTCTTGTAGCCTTTGCTCCGTCACGAACATTGGTGGAGTGGGGCCAGGGAGGCGCTTCACTGTCACAACATCGGAGTAGATTTCCGATGTGCCGCCTAGAGTAGGTCTTGAAGTTCCGGAACGTCCAAGGACGTCCAAGTAGATTTCCGATGTGCCGCCTCTATGGGTGTTGAGACAGATTCAATTTGAATCTGTTCGGTAGGCTGATCACTTGGTGGTGGATGTGTTGGCTCCAAAGCTGGTATGAGTGAAGGTACTACAGACGAGGCAGAGAGTTGTTGCGCGAGGGCCCCTTCGTTGGAGTCTGTGTGCTTCATCAAAATCGGTTGCCTCAGGAGAGATATCTTGTGGGACACCTTCGGGTTCAATCTCCTGAGTCGTGGCTTCGGGCTCCGTTGTTGTCACCAAGGATTCCCTTAGAGAAGGCAGCGGAGCTGGATCCAAGGCACGTATCATCGCCTCCGTGATAGAGTTGTTCTTGCAGTAGTCCTGGTATGCCTCTTCAGTTGGATCAGCTAATCGGAGCAACTCCAATGGGATCAGCATTGGTTGGAGTGCTAGATCGGCAGCCTTCGGGTTGTGAAAAAATCGAAGCCGTGGTGGAGTGTATTCCCCAACTGGTGGTAGTCTTGGGATCTCTGGATGGATTTCCATGTGGTGTGAGATCAGGACCGGGAACCACCTGACGTAGGGGAGAAACTTGGCCTTCGACTTTGTCTCCCTTTGACGCATCTGGTCCGCTAGATCGTTCCAAATCAGTTGGGCCACGTCATATCTTTTTGAAAAGATTACTCCGTGAAAAATGCGAATGATGTTCCCGTTCGCCTTGTTGAATCCGGAGTGTTTTGGGGAGAGGCATTTGTTGATTATGCCGAACAAAGTCTTCCACGGATGGGGAATGCCGTTGTTTTGGAAGCTTGCCAATTTGGGCAGTGGAGGCTTGTATCCCATCCGGAGCATATCCGCTACGATCTCCGCGTCTGTTGGAGGTTGATCATACGTGTCGTAGTGCAGAAGATCAAGCACCATGGCAAAGAGATTACGGTTTAGAACGACGTGTCTTGAATTTATTTTTGTTGTATATTCCACGTCGTTTCCGACTGTATGGCTCTCCATAAGTCCCGAGAATTGTTGTAAGTAGACCATCGGTACGGAGGCCGTCATCGTTAATGCTGGCCACAGTGGGTGTCCTTTAAGGATGGAGATGATGACATCATCCGGGCACCGAAATGTTGTGAGATCCAGTTGGTAATTGTTGTCATGAATTGTCATGAAGCTTGATGAAGGGTATATGTGAGGATAATTCGGAGTTGCCATATCTGTAAAGAACAACATGAAGTTCATTAGTTGATAAATTTTCATAAGCGAATAAACGGGAGTAAGAATGAATTTAGAGAAAAGTGTATGTCTTAAAGTTTATGTTCGAAAGACTTAGTGAAAAATTTTGAAGGATTTGAAAAATTGACTAAGTCTTAGAAGCGTGTTTTTATTAGAGTAACAATTTATTCGATCTTTAAATTTTGCGATCGAAAATTTTCGAAGTCTTGAAAAATTTTCGAAGTCTTCTTCAACGTGTTTTTATTCGAGTAACAATTTATTCGATTGGTAAATTTTGCGATCGAATAAAAATGTGTCGAATAACTGAAGTTTTCGCCGATGACTTTTACGATCGAATAAAATGTTATCGAAAATAGTTTTTTGCTGAGTAAGTTTTCGATCGAATAAAAAATTATCGAAAAACTTAAGTTTTTCTCCGCGTAGTTTTGCGATCGAATAAAATATACTCGAAAAATTAATTTTTCGCCGCGTAGTTTTTCGATCGAATAAAAGAATATCGAAAACAAAAGGTTTTCGACGCTGAGTTTTGCGATCGAATAAAATTTGACAAAACTAAAGTTCTTCGACGACACTGTTTGCGAGACAAACTTTTTCGATCGAAAAATTTTCAAATCTAACAGTAAACACGTAAAACATAATCTTCGATTTCTGGGTAAATCATGAGTTGATCTGGGTTCGGAATGTTCAGAGAACAACTGCGAATCCAAATATCATGATTTTCACCCAAAAATGTCAAGTTTAAACACTTGATTTGAGGGTCGAAAAACCAGTTTTCGTCGAAAATATAAACGTAAACTTTCTTCAAACGTTTTTCGTGAAAATGCTTGCGAATTAGATGTTTATGAACAGAAAATGATTCGGAACAAGTTTCTACCTTTGAAATCGGCAAGTTTAATCGAAAAAAATTCGAATATTTAGGGATTTGGTTTGAATCGCCGAAGTCGGTTCGAAGAGTTCGTAGAAGTCGAAAAGTTTTTCGATTGGTAAGAAGTTGCGTGTGAGTGAGTTTTTCGACCGATAAAGTGGTATTAATACTTTACGATCGGGTAAACTAAAAATTCCATTGGGCCGTAAAAAAATTTTGGGCTTTTGATAAATTCTGGTCGGAAAAAAAATTTATGAATTAACCCAAAAATAATTTGCAAAATACTCCCTGTATTTCTGAAAGAGATGAAATTATCTCCTAATGTTGATGAAATTCAACATTTGACTCCTCGGATGAGCTCTAAACTTTATGCGACGCTTAAAAATGTTAGAATTTATGTTTTACGAGTGTAGAGGATAATAACAAATTTTCATATAAAACTCCTCCTCAACAATTGCATGAGTACACTTTTCAGTACCTACGCATATTTGCAGTACAAATTGGGATATGAAAATTTCCGATTTAAGTACAAGTAACACATTTTTAGCAATTTAGCATAGTTTCATTAAAAATATTGCGTTTTTCAAAATAGTTAATCGCATTTTATCAATTCGAACCAATGCATGTATTAATGCATTTAAAAAGTGCGAATAAGAAAAAAATATTTTTATTTCGGGGTCAGATTTATTTATTTTGAACCTATCACACAAAAATTTCCATGACATATAAAACATTAAATTTTGCCATAAAATCATGTATCTAAACTAGTATTCTAAGAGCATAGTATGAATCACTTTGACAACTATCGCAAGTTTCGCTCATATCACTCAATTTATTTTTATCAAGGAGATTTTTAGTAGATATATCACTCTTATCATCACTACAAACTTAAATCAATTAATTTGTTATCGTAGTATTTTTAATCAACTTACGAAGTGAGAGTTCGTCATTTTGAATCAAAGGGACTTTTAAGGGATTATTTTTAGGCTCTAACTAAAGGGATAGGAATTTTGGGTTAGTGAGCTTAAAAATTCTTCTCTTCAAGGGGCCCTTTTTGTGATATTATGCTCTGATTTTTTTGCTTTTCCTTTCTTTAGTAATTTCTTTTCAGGGCTTTGAGAGATGAGATCTTCTTTGATTTTGGGTCGAGACTGTGTTCCTTTAGAAGGTTTTGAGAGATGAGATCTTCTTTGATTTTGGGTCGAGACTGTGTTCACAGTTATGGAGTTCGAACCTAAGACTGTGCTTCTCTTATCGTTTTCTCTACATAAGATCTAGATTATCATTGGAGAAGTTCACTTCCAGGTGCTTCTCTTCTAGGAGTATACGAGATTATCTAGGAGAAGTTCGCAGTGAGGTCAGTGTTTCTCTTCTATAATGATTGAGAAATGCATAATGTGCATCACTTTGGCTCTCCCCCTCTTTTTCTTGATTGAGTAACCCCGAATCATTTGAATAATGTTGAAGGCTTAATTGGGTGTTAATGAAGAAAAAGAATGTCGGAGAAGGTTCAAAGGGGATTTCTAGAGGAAAAAGTAAAGGATTTATAATTTGGGCCAAGTGAGGAATTTCCTAATATATGCCCTTATCATTTTCATGACAAACTAAACACAAAAGCAAGATTGAAGCTACGAAGTACAAACTTAAAGATAGTCATTTGAAATGTGACCCTAAAAAAAATTGATGTTCAAATTCTCACATGTATGATGTGGCTTTGTGTTTAGTGAAACAAACAAAGTTCTGTTGAATAAAAGAATGTCATATGAATTTTTACGCAAAGAATTTAATCATATATATCAAAGATATTTTTGTGAGTAATTTCAAAAATAGGCAAAATTATCGTCATCCCCCATTTTTTTTAATTTTACTTTTTATATATATATGGTTTTATGTATATATTTATATATATTTTATTTTTAATTTCCTTTTTAATTTTCTTTTTAAAAAATATTAAAGGATAGAGTCACGCAAGATAATCAAGGAATATCAAGAAGCACATAGAATAACAAATTAAAGCATAGTATAGCATGTAAAGCACATTTCAAGTAAGATTGAGATTCAACATGCCTAACTTAGCAATAAGGAATTGGAATCGTTTTTCATCCAATGCCTTAGTGAATAAGTCGGCAAGTTGAAGCTCCGTTTTAACAAAATACATATATATCGTGCCTTTTTCTACATGATCTTTTATAAAATGGTATCGAATATCTATGTGTTTCGTGCGTGAATGATGAACAGAATTGCAAGTAATGGAAATAGCACTTTGAGAATCACTGTAAATGGGAATGTTGTTGAAATCAAACCCGTAATCGCGTAGTTGTGTCCGCATCCATAGAATTTGCGAGCAACAGCTGGCAGCTGCAACGTATTCCGCCTCGGCCGTCGATGTTGACACACAATTTTGTTTCTTTGAAGACCAGCAGACCAACTTTTCGCCTAAAAATTGTGCTCCGCCAGACGTGCTTTTTCTCTCCCTTCCACAACCTGCATAGTCAACATCAGTATAGCCAATAAGTCGAAAGTCAGTATTTTTAAGATACCAGAGCCCTAAGTTTGGAGTTCCTTTTAGATATCGTAGAATCCTCTTGACAGCATTCATGTGGGACTCCTTCGGGTCGGCTTGAAAGCGGGCGCATAGGCAAGTTGCAAACATAATGTCGGGTCGGCTGGATGTCAAGTAGAGAAGAGATCCGATAATGCTCCGATAGGTGGTGATATTGACAGCCTTTCCACACGGATCAACATCCAATTTGCAATTAGTAGACATAGGAGTATTCATCGGTGTGCTCTTGTCTTGATTAAATCTCTTCAGAATATCTCGGATATATTTGGTCTGACTGATGAAGATGCCATCATCAATTTGCTTGACTTGTTGTAATCCAAGAAAGAATTGGAGTTCTCCCATTAAGCTCATCTCGAATTTGGTCTTCATGAGATTACCAAATTTCTGACAGAGACATTCATTCGTCGAGCCGAAAATGATGTCATCAACGTAAACTTGAACGATCATCAAGTCTTTGCCTTGCCATTTGATGAAAAGGGGCGTATCGATTGTTCCTCTGATGAAGTTGGATTTGACCAAAAATTCGCTCAGAACATCATACCAAGCACGAGGGGCTTGTTTTAGTCCATAGAGAGCTTTTGTCCTATCGATAGACATGATCAGGATGGTTCTCGTGCATGAACCCTTCGGGTTGAGCGACGTAGACTTCTTCTTTTAATACGCCGTTGAGAAAGGCTGTTTTGACGTCCATTTGATATACTTTGAAGTCTTTGTGAGCCGCATATGCTAGAAATAAGCGAATAGCTTCAATACGGGCGACCGGAGCATACGTCTCATCGTAATCAATTCCTTCTTGTTGATTGTATCCCTTAGCAACGAGCCGTGCTTTATTCCTGATTACTTCACCGTTATCATTTTTCTTGTTCTTGAAAATCCATTTAATTCCAATTATAGTTTTGCCTTGTGGTCGAGGAACCAATGTCCAAACTTGTAGACGCTCGAACTGGTTGAGTTCATCTTGCATTGCAATTACCCAATCCGGGGTTTTAAATGCTTCGGCTACCTTATTTGGTTCGTTTTGGCTTAGGAAACATGTGAATAAACCGCTTTGTATAGACGTCCTAGTACGTACACCACTTGAAGGATAACGGATAATCTGGTCAGTAGGATGAGCTCAAGTCCATTTGCGTTCGTGAGGAATAATCGAAATAGATTCGTCATTGGATTGTAGATCGAGACATCCTGAATTAATGGGTTGATCATTCATAGTCGGGAAATTTAATTCAGAGGTTGAATCAGTAGGAATTTCCTCATCTGCATTTGTAGGAGCTGCAGCACTAGATGAAGATTCAGAATTAGTAGACTCTCCAACATTTGTCGGATTTTGAAGAAGAGGAGTCTCAAAATTAATTTCTTCCATTGAAGGAGATGGGGCACTGCTTGGTGTTGAGTGAGACGAAGCAGGCATTTGAGATTTGTTCATATAAAAGTGTTATAATAGAGAATCTAAATCTTCATGGTTAGCGGGAATTGCTTCATTTGACGTTGATGTAGAAGTTGCCGAAAGTTGTTGACCTTGTGCCAACACGCCAGTAAGCTCGGGTTCTGAACTGTTTTGTTCAGAAGCCAATTCTGTCATTTCTTAAAAGGTGACGTTGTAGCTTTCAAGAATTGTACGAGAAGATTTGAGGTAGACGCGATATGATTTTGAAGTAGAGGAATATCCGACAAAAATGGCTTCAAAGGCTTTGGGATCGAACTTGCTTCCATGCTCCCGATCGTTGGCCACAAAACACTTGCAACCAAATACTTTGAAGAATGAGATATTCGGGATTCATTGATTAATTATCTCATATGGCGTCTTTTCGAAGTGTTTCTGAATAATTGTCCTATTTTGAGTAAAACATGTCGTACTCACTGCTTCAGCCCATAGAAAGTGAGGGAGACCGGAGTATATGAGCATTGTTCTTTCAGCTTCTACTAAACTTCGGTTCTTTCTTTCTACGACACCATTTTGTTGAGGCGTTTTTGCGGCTGAGAATTGTTGAATAATTCCAAGTGATTGATAAAAGTTGTTGAGACGCTGATTCTTCAATTCAGTCCCGTTGTCCGTTCTGATTACTTGGATTTTCTTTTGCAGGAGATTCTGAGTTGTATCACAAAGCTTATTATCAAGTCTCCAGTCTCATCTTTAGTTCGGAGATATTTTGTCCATGTGTAACGAGAATAATCGTCGACAATTACTAACACATATTTACAACCGTTGATGCTTTGTGTACGCATTGGTCCGCAAAGGTCCATGTGAAGTAATTCCAAGGGTCGAGATGTAGAAGCAACTTGCTTGAGTTTGTGTGATGCTCGCTTCACTTTTCCCATTAGACAAGTCAAACAGTGATGCTCTTGGTTAGAACAAATTGTTGGCAGACCGTTGACCAACTTTTTAACACTGAGTTTGTGAAGAGCTTTTAAATTTAGATGAGACAGACGTTGATGCCATAAGTTGTTCCTCTTGATTGTTGTCTGAGAGATGAGGCATACAGCTGTCGAAGGTCGAACTGTTGTTAGATTGATTGTGTATAGATTTGATCTTCGTGATCCTGTGAGAAGCTCTTGATTCTGACTATTCAAAACTCTGCACTGTTCAGCTAGAAATATTACTTGAAATCCTTTGTCACAGAATTGTCCTATGCTGAACAGATCGTGTTGAAGACCCTAGTAAGAGACATCTTCAATCGTCAGATTTGGCAGTAGAATGTCTCCAAATCCGAGTATGGGAGCTGAGTCAGTGTTGCCAAATCAAACTTTGCCATTGTAACGATCTTGGTAGTTGCTCAACAGTTCTTGTTTTCCCGTCATGTGTGTGGAGCAACCAAAATCTAAATACCACACATGATGGATCTGCATAGAAAGAAATTAGGGAGACTTATGTACCCAGTTTTGAATGGGTCCTCTCGGATTAGCAGATTTGATAATTAAGGTTTGTTCATCTTTGGTTCCTAAATTACGAGAATGCTTAGGGACCCAAACCAACTTAGAAGTAGTTGATTTAAGTGGTACTTCTTTAGGCAACTTGGCCTTATTGGCTTGTGTTGACCTAGGTGGTGTTTTAGGAACCCAGTGAGGTTGAACCTTACACGGGAGGTTAATTTCAGCGCGAACAAATGTCTGATTTGTCTTATTGCTTGAGAAAATCTTTTCTCTAGCTAGTCTCCTAAGGTGTTTAGCTGAGTGTACGTGGACTGGTACCTTAGGTGAGGATAATAATGTATGGAGCTATAAGCTTTCTTAATAGCCGGATCTTGTTTCCTATGAGACTTAAGACATTCATTTGTCTTAGAATGATGGTCATTGTGTTTAGAAGTAGGGCCAATTTCAAAGTTCGTGCTTTCAAAAATAATAGGCTTTAACGCATAAGTTGAAGTAATAATACTAGAAATGGCTGTCTTCGTACGAGTGTCCTTAGTTTTTGACATAGAAGAAATAGATAACAAATCCTTTTTCTTCTGAAATTTTATTCTAGGCACTCTTTCCTTAGCATGCTTCACCTCTTTTACTACTCTACCTGTGGATGGAGTAGAAAAAGAGTTAGAAAAATCTTTTTCCTTTTTGAAGCATTTAAGGATTCGTTTTCTCTCTTTACAATTTCTAAAGAAGATTTATCTTCTTTTGAAATATTTTGTAAAATAATAGGAGAGTTTTTCTTAGTTTTAATCTTGTCCTTCATTAAAGATTTTTCTTTCAAAATCAGATCAGGACAAGTTTTTAAAGTTGAGGAAATTTTGAGATTGGAAATCTCCAGTAAAAGTTCGTTCTTTTTCAGCTTTGAAATTCTTTCTTTCTGTTTCCAAGGAAGCGTTTAAATCAGCTATTTTTCTAACAATAGCTAGAATATAACAGAAATTAGAACTTTGAGAATGATCAAAATTATTTTCCTTGTCGTTAGAGAAATCTTCTAGGGGATATAATGAATTATAATCACTAGCCAAATTGAGATCTCTTGTCCTGTAACTATTATTCAAGTCGGTATAGTCAAAAGGAATGTTAGTCCTATCAGTGGCTTGTCGTTTAGATTCTTCTAAAGCATTTATTTCGGAAGAATTAGTAAATGTCATTAGAGAAGTTAAACTTAATCCCATATACTTGATATCGTATAATTGTCTAACATTGACCTTTTTCAAGTTACAGGGATTGTTAAAACCTAAGCCCTCTTTAGAATTATAAAATTTTGTATCAAGAGGTTGATTTAGAAATATAGTTTGATCCGTTTGACCCCTTTTTATTAGAAGATCATCTAACGTTTTAATCCTTGAATAAAGTTTCTTACGTTCGTCAGAAATTTCTTTGAAATTATTTTTATAAATCTCTAAGTCTCTCTGACAATCGATAAGAATCGTATTAAGTTCAGTAATTTTTGTCTCAGATGTAGCTATGGTTAATTCAAGACTAGAGATTTTTTCCTTAGCGTTAGATAAGATAATTTCGAGATGAATTTTCTTATCTAATTGCTTTTGGAAATTGCTTTCGCTAAGAGCTAATTTCTCTTCTAATTCCATTGTTCGTTTCCGCTCAATTTTCATGTTAGTGTACTTAAGCTGTAACGATTCTAACATGTTTGATAATGTGGATTTAGACATTTGTACCTCTTGTGACGAAGAGAATGCTTTGTCGCGTCGTCGTCGTCGTCAGGCCTCCTTGGTGGGTCATCATTTGAAGCGTTGTTCGAGGTATGCCTTAAGTGCAAGATTTTCGTCTTCAGAATCTGTGGTGTCTTCCAGCCAATGTCTTGTTCTGCCATCAGTGCTACTCCAGCCTCTTTCTGATTAGTGAGTTGAAATTTTTTGGAGTAGTAGTTGGCGTCCTTTTTCTTGGGTAATTTGCATTCCCTGGAGAAGTGTCCGATCTTTCCACAATTATAACATTTTTGTGGTTCTTTGACGCTTTTTGATTCTGAGGACTCGGCCGGTCTTTCCCTTTGCTTGGAGCTAGATGTCCGAAGTTTATTGGCCGAGGACGATGATTTCTTTTTGTAAAACATTTTACTCATCATTTTATAAATGAGAGCTAACTGTTTCTTGAACTTCTAAATATCAGGTTCGGAGTCCGAGTCAGATTCTCCTTCATCTTCTGAAGAACTTGGCAGCTTGATACTTTTATCCTTTCGAGATCGACTTTGCTTTCTTTCTGATACCAGTGCTATAGAATCGTCGATCTGCTTGCCCTTTAGTTCTTTTTGGATCTCGCTTATATCTTCGTCATGTTGGGCGATATCAAAGACGGCGTGGATATCCATTTCGTCCAAATCCTTATTTTGTCGGATTTGAATGGATATTTTCTTCCTCTCCGGTTGAAGAGAAGAAATAAATCTGATGTTGACCTCCATGTTGGTCTTGAATATATCTATCTTCCTCATTTCATTAAGAAGAGTTAGATATCTTTGATAGTGTTCATAAACCGATTCCTCTGTCTTGGCTTTGAAAGAGTCGTAAGATGTTCGAATATTTGCTTTCTTTGCTTTGACTCCAACTTCGGTTCGTTGCATCATCTTGTGGAGCTCGTCCCACATTGCCTTTGCGCTCGATAGACTATCTATTTGCATATAGATGTCATTCGGTATTCCTTGCATTAGGAAAGTCTTGGCTCCCAAGTCTGCTTTGGCTCTTAAACGCTCCCCCTCGGTGTATTCACCAGGAACTTTAAGTCTTCTGGTTGCTGGAATAGGAGGATTGTTTGTGGCATCTCCTTCTTGGATGAGCCAAATTGAGTTGGATCTTCTTGAAGTGACGCGATCAAATTTATGGCTTGATTTTTCGTTTCCAAGAAGTTCATGTACCGGCTTCTCCATACTGTGTATTCGCCTCTTCGAAGAATTGGAGGGCGGACGTCATTTCCGAGTGAGTAAGCATCCATTTTTGTTGATTGGTAGGATCTTCGTGAAAGTTTGGAATCGTAATGGAAAATGCTTCACAAGTGACAAACTTAGTTAGAAATATTTGATTCGTACTTTAAACAATTTCCTTTTTGAACCTATGATCCGGTCGTGAAAGAGAAATTGTTATGGTTTCGAAAATATTTTGTAAATAAAAATTGATACTTCAAAGATTTGTTAAAGAAATTTGAATTTTTGATCGAAAATATTAAGTATCAAAATAGTTCGGAAACAAATATTTTTCGTAAGTTTTGAAGTTCACAATTTTTTATTTCTTTTAAATGCAGTGTTCGAAATGTTTTGCGAGCAGTAAAGTTTTTCGATTTAAAATTGTTAAACTTTTTAATCGAAAACGTTTTTCGAACGTTTAAGGATTTAGTTATATGTTTATCGAAAAATATTTTTCGGAAAAAAAATGTTGAAAAGATGATCTTATCGAAAAATATGTCGAAAAACTATGTTGATCACAAAAACTCTTATCGAATAACTTGTTATCGAAAAATTACAAGTGATCGAAAAACTTTGTTTTTAGTTTGACTAAAATTGTTGACTGAAAAATTTTTCGATCGAAAATATGTTTTAGCTAATTTTGGATCGAAAAAATTTATTAGCTCGAAAAGATATTTATATATGAACCGAAAAACTAATTATTAAAGTAATGTTTTTCGAGTCTTAAATTTGAGTAAAACACTCGAAAATAGTGTTTGTCGTCGAAAAATTTCTCGGCTGCAAACTTCGTCGAAAAATATTTTTCGATCCAAGTTTTCGATCGAAGAACTGATCGAAAAACAACTAAGTTCAATGTAACAGTGAAAATTCCAGATTCAACCACGATGTTCAATTTAGGTGCTGAAATTCTGGATAATCACTCGTTTAACAGTTCTAAATATGAACAAACACAGAATCAACCACGTTTAATAGCAAAATATATCGAGATTTAAGAAGATCAGATCGGACTCAAAACTTGATCGCAAACGCAAAAATCGATCTAAATCAAAAATCTGAATTAATATGACGTTCTAAGAGATTGAAATCAGTACGTAAATCAATCCTAACATCACTTAATCAACAAAATCAACAACAAAATTCGCAAAATTAAACAAATTGATCAAAATGTAAGTCACGTGAGTTTTTTGATCGAAAAATCTGGAAAATTATTTTGATCTGAAAATTGCGAATTCTATCCAAAATCAATCACGATTTGCTCAGATACCAATTGTTAGGTCCTAATTCATTAATCAACAAGCAATCTAAGCACGAATTCTCGATATTCGAGTAAGAAATCTTACGGATTACGTTCGATCGAATATCCGCGTTGAAGATCTTGAGAGAGGTTGTTTGCTTTTCCGAGGTTCTCGAACGTGTTTTCTCGTTTAAAAAATGAATTCGATGCTTGTAATTTTCTGAATAATAAAACTTGTATAAACTTTGATAGTGTACATCATATTTATACCTATATCAAAGGTAAAATTACTAATAGGTCCTACACTATCAAAACTTCTAATTACGCCCCTAATTACAACGATAATGAAATAACAAAGCACAATTATAATATTTTCGTCAAGGTTTATCGAAAATTTCTCGATAAAGAGTATGTTTCTCCAAAAAGTTGTTCCGAAAAAAATTTATCGATATGATTTATCGATAAAGTTTGTCGATAATGTGTTTCGGAAATAATTGTCGAAAGAGTCTTGCGATAAACTTTTCGAGCAATAAAATTTTTGAGAAAAATTTAAGATAAAATTTTGCGATAAATGTTTTTAGAAAAAATTATGATAAAACTATGTGATAAAATTTTTGAGAAAAATAGAGGACAAAATTTTGCAATAAAAGTTTCGAAAAAAAATTACGATAAAATTATAAGTTTTGAAAAAATTTACGATAAAATTTTGCGAAAAAAAATTTTACAATAATTTTCTTTTACGAGAAAAAATTGCGATAAAGTTTCACGACAGAGTTTTTCGAATGAATAGTTCGATAAACTTTTGCGATAAAATATTTGAGAAAAATTTCTCGATACCGAATAAGAAATTTCTCGATACCGAGTAAGAAATTTCTTGTAAAATTTCTCAATAGAATTGGCACAAAAATTTACGATATTCTAACGAGAAAAATTTTCGAAGTTTACGAAAAAAATTCACGAGAAAAAAACTGGGGATAAAATTTTTCGATATAATTTTTTATCGAGAAAAACACTAGATCAAAGAAAAATGTTGTGTAGAATCGATCAAATGTGTAAATCTTTAGCTTAAAAATCCGATTAAACTCAAATAAGAACATATTACGTTCAATTTTGATGAAAAACAGATAATCCGAGATGAACATCGAGTTGAAAATTTTCGATCGGATTCCATAATTTGACTATTACGTAGGTTCGATAGATCAAAATCAAGCGCAAATTAGTGCGAATCAGTCAATCGAAGCTTATTCGAGACAAATCAAGTCGAATTGTTCAGAAACAATGTCGAATTTTACGAATGTTATTCGCGGAAAAAATTTCCGAAAATTAATTTCGATTTTTGTCGAAATTTTTCGTTGAAATCATCAAATTCAATTGCAATTCAATCACGGTTCTGCTTTGATACTATTTGTAGAGTCCCAAATCCAATCGTAACAATGACTAATATCGAAGAATTATGAATTAGATTACCGATTAGGTGCGGAATGGAGAAGTTCTGGTAATCTTCAATTACGAACTAAATCTTCAATATCACTTGAATGTTTTATAATATGTGTGTTACTTACGTCTCAAGCTATCCTCAATATTTATATATACCAAACACATATTTTGGTAGATTTATATTTTAGTCCCTAGAATATCAGGAATTACAATTAAGCCCCAAAACTAAGATAATACATAATATAACACAATTATGATCTAACAGCTCGTATGTGTACTTGAAAATTTTCCTTAACGTACGCATGCTTAGAATGTACCTGGTGTTTGGTTGCTCGCATCTCTTACTGGTCACGTAAGCGGAGCAACCCTAGATACCATACGTGCTAGGATGGTGTGTTTCCTCTCGTTGCATACCAGTTATGGGTGTGGAACAACTATCTCTAACTACCGACCCATGCTGGAAAGCCTGCAAAAAAAATTTTCGGGACTTCGGTATCCATTTTTGGATGGATCCTCCCGTATTAGCGGGAAATAATTCACGCTTAGAAAGTGTCAGATTTTGTTCTAAATCATCCAATAATAGTTTATTTGATAACCATTTAGGAGGAATTGGACACGAGGAAGACGTTTCAGCCCGGTGAACGTGTGTTTCGGAGAAGATTTAAAGACTCTCTTCGAAGCCAGTCTCATCAAATGTTTTCAGAATGAACTATCACTAAATATTTCAGGTAGGCATAAGAACATATAGAATTATAAGCATCGTTAGTAGATGAGTTCTTCAGTCTACGAGGAAAATTCACATTATATTGATGATTTTTAAGGGAATTTTGCTTACTAAAATGATGAACACTTTTGGACGGGTAAGCAAATCCATTTCTATCATTCTTTGAAGAATGAGAAATTTTGGAAGCTTGAGAAGTTCGCTTGCTTGAGCTTGGAACTTCTTCTTTAATAGCTTCATTTTTTAGAGGGGTAGGGGAAGGCAGATCTTTATTTCCGTCCTGAATTTCGGAAAGTAATGTCGATTTTCCTTTCTCCCTCCTACGTTTCATCGGTTCCTTAACACTTTCAAGTGCTTTGCTTTTACTAAACTTTTCAGCACGGGTCACCGTGGACTTAGAAGTCGTCATGTGTGACTTAGAATGATTACTAAGACAAGAGCACACCGATGAATACTCATATGTCTACTAATTGCAAATTGGATGTTGATCCGTGTGGAAAGGCTGTCAACATCACACTCTATCGGAGCATTATTGGATCTCTTCTCTCCTTAAAGTCTAGCCGACCCGACATCACGTTTGCCACTTGTCTATGTGATTGTTTTCAAGCTGACCCAAAAGAGTCCCACATGCAAGCAGTCAAGCAAATTCTACGCTATCTAAAAGGAAGTCCCAACTTAGGGCTATGGTATCCAAAAAATACTGATTTTAGATTAGTTGGCTATACTGACGTTGATTATGCAGGTTGTAGAATGGACAGAAAAAGCACATCTGGCGGAGCACAATTTTTAGGCGAAAAGTTGGTCTGCTTGTCCTCAAAGAAAAAAAATTGTGTGTCAACATCGACGGCCGAGGCGAAATACGTCGCGGCTGCCAGCTGTTGCTCGCAAATTCTATGGATGCAGACACAACTACGCGATTGCGGTTTGATTTTAATAACATTCCCATTTACAGTGATTCTCAAAGTGCTATAGCCATTACTTGCAATCCTGTTCATCATTCACGCTCGAAACACATAGATATTCATTATCATTTTATAAAAGATCATGTAGAAAAAGGCACTATAGATATGTATTTTGTAAAAACGAAGCTTCAACTTGCTGATTTATTCACTAAGGCATTGGATGAAAAACAATTCCAATTCATTATTGCTAAGTTAGGCATGTTGAATCTCAATCTTACTTGAAAAGTGTCTTACATGCTCTATTATGCTTCTATGTGATATTCTATGTGCTTCTTGATATTCTTTGATTATCTTGCGTGACTCTATCCTAAATTTCAATAGTATATAAATATAGTAATAATAATAAAAAAAATGGGGGATGACTATAATGTTGCCTATTTTGAATTACTCACAAAAATATTTCTTCGATATATATGCTTAGATCTTTGTCTAAAATTCACGTCACATTCTTTTATTCAAAGTGCTTCGTTTGTTTCACTAGACACAGAGCCACATCATATATGTGAGAATTTGAACCTCAATAATTTTTTCTTGAGTGTGTCACACTTCAAATGACTATTCTTTGGTTTGTACTTCGTAGCTTCATTCTTACTTGTCTGACTATTTCGTCATGAAAATGATAAGGGCATGTTAGGAAATTCCTCACTAAGTTCAAATTATAAATCCTTTAATTTTTCCCCTAGAAATCCTCTTTGGGCCTTCTCCGACATTCTTTTTCTTTATCAAACCCAATTAAGCCTTCAACCTTCTTCACAAGATTCGGGGTTACTCAATCAAGAAAAAGTAGGGGAGAGCAAAAGAGATGCACATGATAAATTTCTCAATCATTATAGAGAGACACACGGATCTCACTGTGAACTTCTCCTAGATAATCTCCTATAATCCTAGAAGAGAAGCACCTCGAAGTGAACTTCTCCAACGATAATCTAGATCTTATAAGTAGAGAAAACGAGAAGAGAAGCACAGCCTTGGGTTCGAATTCCATCACTGTGGAACCTTCGAAAGGAACACAGTCTCGACCCAAAAAGAACTAATCTCTCAATGAAAGAAGACGAGACTTCCTAATCTTTTTGAAGCTCACTAACCCAAAATTTTCTACCCCTTTAGTCAGAGCCTAAATAAAATCCCTTCGAAGTCCCTTTGATTCAAAATGATGATTTTTCACTTAGTAAGTTGATTAAACACGCTACGATAACAAATTAATTGATATTATTTTGTCGTGTTGATATGAGTGATATATCTGCTAAATATTTCCATGATAAAATAAATTGAGTGGTATGAGCGAAACTTGCGAGAGTTGTCGAAGTGATTCATACTATGATCTTAAAATATTAGTCTAGTTACATGATTTTATGGCAAATTATTATTTTATATGTCATAAGAAATTTTTGTGTGGTAGTGTTCAAAATGTCCCATCCGACCCCAAACCAAAAATAATTGGAATTTTTTTACTTGAAAATATGTTTCGCACATTTAAATGCATTAATACATGCATTGGCTTAGAATTGATAAAATGCGAATTTTTTTTTTGAAAAACGCAAAATTTTGATGAATCTATGCTGAATTGTTTAATATGGGTTACTTGTTCTTAAACAGTAAATTTTCATATGCCAAATTGTACTAAATATGTGCTTAAAATGCCGAAAAGTTAAATCGTGCAATTGTTGAGGGGGAGTTTTATATGAGAATTTGTTATTATCTCCTATATGATTTACTTATAAAACATGACTTCTAACATTTTTTCTAAGCATCACAGAAAATTTAGAGCTCATCCGAGTAGTAAAATGTTGAATTTCATCAACATTAGGAGAAAATTTCATCTCTTTCAGAAATACAGGGTCTTATGCAATTTATTTTTTGGGTTAATCCATAGAAGAATAAATTTTTGTTAAAATCAGACCTGAATTTTAACTAAAGCCAAAAAAAAAATTTCGGCCCAATGTATTTTTACCTTACCCGATCGTAAAGTATTAATATCACTTTATCGATCGAAAAACTCACTCACACGCAACTCACTTCCATCGAAAAACTTTTCGACTTCTGAAAAATACTCTTCGAACTCCGACGATATTCACCAAAAATCATCTTCTCTATAAGATTTTCTCACTAAACTCGCCCATTTCGAAGGTAGAAATACGTTTCGAATCATTTTCTATTAAAAAACATACGATTCGCAAGCAATTTCACTAAAACATTTGAAGAAATTTCATTTTCATACTTTTTCGACTAAAACCGATTTTAAACTCTCAAATCAACATGTTTAAACTCGACCTTTTGGGTTATAATAATGATATTTGGATTCACAACTGTTTTCTGAACGTTCCGAACCCATATTAACTCGTGATTTACCCAGAAATTGAAGATTACGTTTCACGCGTTTACTGTTTGATTTGAAAATTTTTCGATCGAAAAAGTTCGTATCGCAAATAGTGTCGTCGAAGAACTTTAGTTTTCGTTAAGTTTTATTCGATCGCAAAACTCAGCGTCGAAAACCTTTGTTTTTCGAAATATTTTAATTCGATCGAAAAACGTCGCGGCGAAAACATAATTTTTTTATTATATTTTATTCGATCGCAAAAGGCAGCGGCGAAAACCTTAAGTTTTTCGATATTCTTTTATTCGATCGCAAAACTACGCGGCGAAAAACTTATGTTTTTCGACAATTTTTTATTCGATCGAAAACTTACTCAGGGAAAAACTATTGTTTTCGATAACATTTTATTCGATCGTAAAAGTCATCGGCGAAAACTTGAGTTATTCGGCACATTTTTATTCGATCTCAAAATGTAACGATCGAATAAATTGTTACTCGAATAAAAACACGCTGAAAAAGACTTAGAAAATTTTTCAAGACTTAGAAAATTTTCGATCGCAAAATTTAACAATCGTATAAATTGTTACTCGAATAAAAATAATTTTCAAAATTTTTTACTAAGTCTTTCGAACATAAACCTTAGTACATACAATTTTCTCTAAATTCATTCTTAATCCCGTTTATTCGCATATGAAAATTTATCAACTAATGAACTTTAAGTTATTATTTACAGATATGGAAACTCGAAATTATCCTCACATATATCCTTCATCAAGCTTCATGCCAGTTCATGACAACAATTATCAACTAGATCTTACGACATTCCGGTGCCCGGATGAAGTCATCATCTCCATCCTTAAAGGACACCACTATGGCCAGCTTTAACGATGACGGCCTCCGTACCGATGGTCTACCTTCATCAATTCTGGGGACTTATGGAGAGCCATGTAGTCGGAAACGACGTGGAATATACAACACAAATAAACAGAAGACACGTCGTTCTGAACCACAATCTGATGGCCATGGTGCTCAATCATCCGCAATACGAAACCTATGATCAACTTTCAATAGACGCGGAGATCGTAGCGGATATGCTCCGGATGGGATACAAGCCCCCACTGCCCAAATTGGCGAGTTTCCAAAACAATGGAATTCCCCATCCGTGGAAGACATTGTTCGACATTATCAACAAATGCCTCTCCCCAAAACACTCCGAGAGCAAACGGGAACATCCTTCGCATCTTTCACGGAGTAATCTTCTCAAAGAAGTATGACGTGGCCCGTCTAATTTGGAATGATCTAGCGGACCAGATACGTCAAAGGGAGACCAAGTCGAAGGCCAAGTTTCTCCCCTATGTACGGTGGTTCCCAGTGCTGATCTCACACTTCATGGAAATCCATCCAGAGATCCTGGACTACCAACAGTTGGGGAATACATTCCGCCATGCCTTCGATTCTTTCATAACCCGAAGGCAGCTGACCTAGCGTTCCAACCAATGCTGATCCCATTGGAGCTGCTCTGACTAGCTGATCCAACGAAACAGGCCTACCAAGACTACTGTCAAAACAACTCCATCACGGAGGAGATGGTACGAGCCTTGGATCCAGCTCCGGCACCTTCTCAAAGGGAATCGTTGGTGGAAACAACGGAGCCCGAAGCCACGGCTTAGGAGATAGAAACACCGGCCGTCGAGCCCGAAGGTGTTCCTCGAGATGTCACTCCTGAGGCCACTGACTCAGATGAAGAATACAGACTCCAAAGAAGGGGCTCTCGCCAAGAGCAACTATCGGCCCCATCTGTAGCTCCTTCAACAATACCGGCTTCGGTGCCAACATCTCCACCACCAACGGATCAGCAAACTACACAGATTCCAATTGAATCTGTTTCAACACCCATAGAGGTGATACCTATTGTATCATCTCAAGGATTGGGTGGAAGTCCTATTGGACCACGGACATCTTTGGAGCCAACAATAGGCCAACCCATCAAAGTGGTGACTTCAGGGTTGACAACGGATGTCCCAGGATGTTCTGGACAATCAAGACCTACTCAAGGCAGCACATCGGAAATCTTCTCCGATGTTGTGACAGTGGAGCGCCTCCCTGGCCCCACTCCACCAAGGATCGTGACAAAGCAACGCCTACAGGAAGCGCTCTCCACAGCCATGTTTTCTCTTGAAGATCGTCTGATGGATCGCATGCTAAAAGCCATCGAGACTTCCCGAAGAGATACCGGGAAAGCACCAGTCTCCAAGGCTGCTCTGACCGACACACAAACCACCCCTATTTCTTCACCACCACTTACTACCACCATACACACCCCCATACAACCTACTGTTAGGGATATGCCCTCGAATGCTATACGAGGATTGGATATGTATAGGGCATTAGCTTATTTATCATTCGATTGTCAATGTAATCAAACATTGTTTTGCGTATTAATAAAGGCATTATTCGTTTATTGGTTATATGAGTTCTTTACTTAGCATCGGGTAAAGCAATAAATGAATAAATCCAAATGTGTCGAGTTGAGTCACTGTTCTCGATGGGTACGAGAGAGGAAGGCACCAGTGGACTCTTAACCTCGAACATAAAATGTCCATAAGCCTTAGGTTTCAGTTGGGTGCTGGAAAACCAATCATGGCTTATTTGTCGATGACTTACCGTGTGCCGATATACCGCTTGGAAGCGGAAGTCATGACTTGTGATACGAGTCGAATCAAGGGATTGAATCGTTTCATGGACACTGACTCGCAGGTCGTACGATCAAACATGGCTTATTACTCAAGGAGTGTCAATGATCGACGACAAAACTATAGTAGTCTGCTTGAACCTTAGACCGAAAGGACCTTTGACGGAGTTGACTTTGAAGTCTTGATTATCACTGGTTTTGCTAGATCCGATTTGCTATTGCATGGGTCAGCGGGACAGACGCGGTCTTGATGGATATTTGTGATTGCCGGGCTTAGACCGCCGAGTACGGATTCACAGTCTCGCAAGTAAGCGAGACAAGTGTCCTATGAGAATGACGACGAGAAATTACAAAATCCTTGGCCAAGGTATTAAACTAACTCATGTTAGACATGGAGGGTAGTTTGGTAATTTGCCTCGTGTCATTTTATCATAGTATCGAGTTTAGTGAGTTTGACAAATACCATGGCTCTCACTCGATCGGGACACAGCTGAAGGTTTGTACGTAGTACTATAATCTATAGTTAGGTTCTGGAATGAGACTAGTTCGAAATTCGTGCTCAAGTCGGGATCTGTCCGGTACTGCGGGATTGGCTAGGCACCTACCGGACTCTTGGATTCCTCCCTTGCCGATTGAGTCGAACCTAGAGAGTCGGGCTTAAAAAGGATCATCAATGTGTACCGAGAAGAGAGATTGTGTTTTGGGCCTTAACGGGCCTCGGGTCGTTATGCCACGCCTTATTGGGCCTCGGGGTCATTAAGTGGACCGAAGTCGGACTTCATATGAAACTAACTTTAAGACTTAGGCTTGGCTAAGTGCTTAGAAAGACTTGAGGGAAGAATTGGAATTCAACCCTAAGCCGAGAAATTCGAAAAATGCCTTAAAGGGTATTTTCGTAATTTACAAATTGGTAATAAAAATATTTGGAATATTATTTATTAAAACTAAAATTCGAATTTATATTTTATATAAATTTCGAAATTTATTTACCATATTTGAAGATATTTTAATATCTTAGTTAGTTTCTATTTATAGTATGTTCCTTTAATAGAATTTTGAATTCAATTAGGAGAGATATTTTGGGAAGAATATCTCTCATATTTAGGAACAAATATTTCGAGATTTAGCCTTGTTTAGGGCTGAAAATTTCGTCCTCCCCTACTATAAATAAGGGTGAGACCCTCGTCAAAAAAAGGGACACGGGAAGAGAATCGACGCAAAATTTCTCGACCCGAGAATCAAACACGAACACACAAACGCAAACCACTCTCCCGAGCGACGGATCAATTCTCTCTAGCCATTTTCAGAGAATCGAAACCGTGGTACACTGCGAGGTCGGCGTGACGATCTAGACGATACCCAACACGACCGCGGCCGACGACGCAATCGACGAGGAGCTGCCACTCGCTTCAAAGGTAATCTCTCACGGGTATGACCCGCCCTATTACGTGTCAACGTGATTAGAGTTTTCGATCCGAGCTGCGAAGGAACCCGGAAAAAATTTATTCCGCACCGTATCCCGGGGCGTTGCGTCCGGGTACAAACCGGGTACCTTTCCCAACAGTGGTATCAAGCCAGGGCTCATGATCGGAATCATAACATGATTAAATCGAAACAGGCTCGTGGGAGATGATCGAAAAGCCAACGCACTAGGCGCGTGGGGCTGCTCGATGCGTCGCTTGCCAACCCACGACCACATACCGCTCGACGGGGTCGAAGGCACCACCGCCGAGACGCTGCGACACGCAGACAGCCACACAGCCGCACGCGCAACCGCGCCGTGCGACGCGTATCCGCTGCCGCGGGTTCGGGCAACGAAGACCCGAACCACCGCGCCGCTGCCCGGGCAGCGGCACACCGCTGTCCGATGGTGGTGCCACCTCTGACGGCAGCGCCAGCGGCGCGCGACAGCCGCGCAACCGCGCGACAGCCGCGTACCCGCACGAAACTGCAGCCTCCGGGACACGACGGCCGCCTAGGGTTTTTCGCCCAAAAACCCTAACGGGCCTTTTTATCGGGCCTGGCCCATTTAAGGCCCAAATTGTCGGTTTCGGTTAGAATTCATGAAATTGTCAACGTGCTCGTTATGATTATGATTTAAGGCACACTTACGGGTTTAGGATTTCTATTTTGTTTTCCGGGTTATTGTTAAGGGCCTCGTCCCCCCGGGTTGTATTTGTCTTTTACGGGTTGTTTGGGACTGATGATCCCCCCGTGTTGTACTTCAAAGTCTTTATTAGATTAGGCTTAGTTTAGAATACACGAAGCTGTTCGACGGTTGACGACTCCCCGGAGAAGATGACTTGGTGGACGATCGACGACTTGGAGGCCGTTCGAATGATGAAGGGCGATTGTCGACTTCAAAGCCCATACGGAGAACCGATGATTTTTTGAAGCCACATACACATAATTCACGTAATAGGGCTAGAATATAAATAACCCGTTCGTGTTGCCTTGTAGTTTATTTTCCTAGGGTTTATTTACTACTTACGTGCGTGTCGATTTGTGAAATGATATGCATGCTTTATGTGCTCTTATGTGAAAAAGTTTTTTTCTCCCGTTTGATAAATACTAAGTGAGAAAAGGAATTGGGTTCCTGTTTCTATCATGCTTGAGATGTCTGGTGTTAGGGAGTTTGTACGGTTTGTTCCGAGTAAGTTGGCGCCGTACATCAAGCCCTAACATTAGCGTTTCGGGTTCGTTTGACGACGCTCACCATAGCATATTCCGCCCCACGAAGCGTAAGGCAGCAAGGCGGAATTCAAATGTGCGGTTAGAGCATAAGTTGATTAGGTTGCACTTAGACAGTTATACCCAAAATGCAGGGTTAGCCGTGAGGGTCACTGACTGAGACAAAGATAGTTGAAATACTCATAGGATGGGTTCGAGTGAAACTCGACTTCGATCGATTAGGCAGGCCAAATATTGCGTTAAAGGCTGAGGCATGTCTAATCGAGTCGGGGACCTCAACTCCACTATGAAACTACTCAACGAAGTTTCCGAAATTCTTAAATCGGGAGAATAGAATTTTCGAGAAAATAGTGGGAGTCAAGCGAAACGAAAAGTCCGTGTTTGCGCTTGATGAATGATAGAATAAACCTAACTATGTGATCTTTATCTTCTGCAGAGTTATTTTCTTTCTAGTTACTATGACGAATCTTTTAAACATGCTGCTTGAAAAGAACCGTTTGGTAGGACCAAACTACGTGGACTGGCTCCGTAACCTCAGGATAGTTCTAGGTATGGAGTCTTTGACTTATGTCCTCGATTCCCCTACACCGCAAGTCCCAGGGACTGATGCGAGTGACGACGACCGGGCTGCGTATGTCAAGTGGCAAATAGACGAGCCAAAGGTCAAGGGCTATATACTCCTATCCATGAGCAATGAGTTGCAGCGAAGCCACTCGGAAATGGAAGTGGGCGCCATTTTGCTTCATTTGAAGGAGCTCTTTGGTGAACACTCCAGGAGTGCTCGCTACTCTTTGACAGAGCAACTGTTTCATTGCAAAATGGATGAGGGCAGCGACGTTAGAGAACATGTGCTGAAAATGATCGGTTTGATCGAGAGACTCGATGCACTCGACTTCTCATGGACAATGAGCTCCAAAACGATCTCGTGCTCCAGTCACTGCCGGCTTCCTTTAATCCCTTCATTGTGAATTATAATCTGAATAGGGTCGAGATGACATTAACTGAGTTGATGAACCAGTTGTCAACGGCCCAAACTCAGATGAAAAAGATAAAGGGAAAGGAAGTGGCTCTTGTTGCGACTTATAAGACTCGGAAGTCGATTAGAAAGAAAAAGTCGGACAAGCCCATTAAGCCCAAGGGAGGAGTTTCAAAAGGCAAGGCCAAGAAAAACGTGTCTAAAGGCGCCAAGCCCACGGACAAATGCCTTCACTGCAATGAGCTCGGCCATTGGAAGCGCGATTGCCCGAAGCTAGCCGCCTCAGGTAAAGAACTTTATGTTTTAGAAACTAATTGTTCTATGACTGTGTACTCCACTTCATGGATCCTAGACTCAGGAGCTAGCGCTCACATTTGTGTTTCAAACCAGGGTCTGGAACGAAGTAGGAGGTTGGCGGATCGAGAGGTCATGATCAACGTAGGAAGCGGACATAGTGTGCGGCGACCCACATTGGATCAAGAACTCTTGTTTTATCTAGTAGACATAAGTTATTGCTTTCTGATTGTTTAGTATTGCCCAGAGGGCTTAAGAATATTATTTCTATTCCCGTTTTGAGCGGAAACGGATATGAGTTCCGCTTTAGTAATAATATTTGCGATATTTATTTTGGAAATAAATGCGTCGGAAGTGCAACTTTACTTAACGGATTATATTATCTAAATGTCAAAGATAAAACTGAATCTGTGAACACAATTACCAACAAACGAAAATTAGAGACCAATATGTGACAATTGTGGCATCTTCGACTTGGTCATGCGGGAGATCAAAAGATTCGTGAGTTGGAGAAAAATGGCATGATTAAGCCGTTGGGTTCGGACCCTTATCCGACTTGCGAATCGTGTATCCTTGGAAAGATGACTAAGTCTCCCTTTACCGGGACTTTCCAAAAAGCCACAGAACTTCTCACTTTGATTCATACAGACGTTTGTGGGCCATTCGGGGAAGCGGCTCGAGGTAATTTCCACTACTTTATTACCTTCGCCGACGATCATTCAAGATTTGGAAGGTATATCTTATGAGATACAAGTCTGAAGCCCTTGATAAGTTCAAGGAATATAAGGCTTTAGTAGAAAAACAAACTAGGAATCATATAAGGCCATTCGATCTGATCGAGGTGGCGAGTACATGAGTCTCGAGTTTGACGAGTTCTTGAAAGAGAACGGGATCATTCACAGATGACACCGCCGGGAACACCACAATTAAATGGTGTGTCGGAACGCAGAAATCGAACGCTGTTAGACAAGGTTCGATCAATGCTAAGTTACACAACCTGCCACTGTCGCTGTGGGGTCATGCGTTATTAACCGCAACGCACGTTTTAAACCGAATCCCTTCTAGTTCTGTCGACCAGATCCCTTATGAAATATGGACTGGTAGAAAGCCGAGCATGAACCACATAAGAATATGGGGTTGCCCGCTTTTGTGAAAAAGCTCAAGACAGAAAAATTGGAATCGAGAGCTGTGAAAGGACGTTTTGTCGGGTATCCTGAGGATTCCATGGGATACCAATTTTACTTCCACGACGATCAGAAAATCGTTGTAGCCCTTCAGGCTCACTTTCTCGAAGAAGAGTTCGTTCGAGAAGGTGGAGTGGGTCGTGAAGTAACTCTTGGAGAAACGACAGAAACGATTTCACAAACTCCAGTGTTAGAAGACACCGTAGAGCAGTCCAAGACGCAATCAGAGTTGCGCAGGTCTGGTAGAGTATCTCGCCAGCCTGAGAGATATGGAATGGTACACGTCGAGCACGGGGATGCTGCGACGGGGGGTAACGTCGGGGACGACCCCGCTACCTATGACCAGGCAATGACGGATATAGACTCCGTAAGATGGCTTGAAGCTATGCAAGTCGAAATGGATTCAATGCACGAAAATCAGGTCTGGACACTTGTTGATCTCCCCGATGGTTTTAGACCCATTGGGTGTAAGTGGATCTTCAAGAAAAAGATTGGATCAGACGGACTGGTGGATACATACAAAGCTAGGCTTGTAGCGAAAGGTTATAGTCAAAAAGAAGGAATTGACTATGAGGAAACCTTTTCGCCCGTTGCGATGATGAAGTCCATTCGGATATTACTTGCGATAGCAGCGTATAACGATTATGAGATCTGGCAGATGGATGTGAAAACCGCGTTCCTAAATGGATACCTCAAGGAGGAAATATATATGGAACAGCCAAAGGGTTTTACATCACAAAAGGATGCTCATAAAGTATGCAAATTGAATAAGTCAATTTACGGACTTAAACAAGCCTCTAGGAGCTGGAATCTTCGGTTTGATGAAGTAGTTAAGAGCTACAGATTCATAAAGAACGAAGATGAACCATGCGTCTACAGAAAAAGCAGTGGGAGCAAGATATCGTTCCTCGTATTGTACGTCGATGACATCCTTTTGATAGGAAACGATATTGGGATGCTCTCGATGGTGAAAGCATGGCTTTCGACCGAATTCTCCATGAACTTGGGAGAAGCGACCTACATCCTAGGAATTCGTGTCTATAGGGATAGAACGAATAAGATGTTAGGGCTCTCCCAAGCCCTGTACTTAGAAAAGGTCCTGAAACGATATAACATGGACAATTCTAAGAAAGGGTTCTTACCTATGGGGCATGGGATACATCTCTCCAAAGCTATGTGTCCTCAAAGTGAGGCAGATAGAAAAGAGATGAATGGAATCCCCTATGCATCCGCAGTGGGTAGCTTGATGTACGCGATGCTTTGCACGCGACCGGACATAGCATACGCTGTGAGCGTAGTCAGTCGATTTCAAGCCAACCCGGGTAAAGAACACTGGACACAGTCAAGAATATCCTCAAGTATCTTAGAAGAACAAAGGATATGATGCTGGTCTATGGAAATGGAGAATTAGAAGTGGAAGGATATACGGATTCGGATTTCCAGTCAACGTGGACGACCGAAAATCCACTTCAGGTTTCGTCTTTACACTCAACGGTGGAGCAGTATCTTGGAAAAGTTCCAAGCAGAGCACAACTGCTGATTCCACCTGCGAGGCTGAGTACATAGCCGCCTCAGAGGCAGCTAAAGGAGTTTGGATGAGAAAGTTCTTGGAAGAACTGCAAGTGGTTCCGATTGCCAAAAAACCACTGCCACTGTGGTGCGACAATAGTGGTGCAATCGCGCAAGCGAAGGAACCAAGATCTCACAGTAAATCCAAACACATAGAAAGAAAATACCACGTGTTACGTGGATTCGTTGAGAGTGGCTACATAGCCGTCCAGAAGATTGCGACTGCGGACAACGTGGCCGACCCATTCACCAAGCCTTTATCTCAGGCAGTGCTGAACAAACATCTCGAGAAGATGGGTATTAGATACAACAGCGCATGGCATTGAGTGCAAGTGGGAGATTGTTAGGGATATGCCCTCGAATGCTATACGAGGATTGGATATGTATAGGGCATTAGCTTATTTATCATTCGATTGTCAATGTAATCAAACATTGTTTTGCGTATTAATAAAGGCATTATTCGTTTATTGGTTATATGAGTTCTTTACTTAGCATCGGGTAAAGCAATAAATGAATAAATCCAAATGTGTCGAGTTGAGTCACTGTTCTCGATGGGTACGAGAGAGGAAGGCACCAGTGGACTCTTAACCTCGAACATAAAATGTCCATAAGCCTTAGGTTTCAGTTGGGTGCTGGAAAACCAATCATGGCTTATTTGTCGATGACTTACCGTGTGCCGATATACCGCTTGGAAGCGGAAGTCATGACTTGTGATACGAGTCGAATCAAGGGATTGAATCGTTTCATGGACACTGACTCGCAGGTCGTACGATCAAACATGGCTTATTACTCAAGGAGTGTCAATGATCGACGACAAAACTATAGTAGGCTGCTTGAACCTTAGACCGAAAGGGGCTTTGACGGAGTTGACTTTGAAGTCTTGACTATCACTGGTTTCGCTAGATCCGATTTGCTATTGCATGGGTCAGCGGGACAGATGCGGTCTTGATGGATATTTGTGATTGCCGGGCTTAGACCGCCGAGTACGGATTCACAGTCTCGCAAGTAATCGAGACAAGTGTCCTATGAGAATGACGAGAAATTACAAAATCCTTGGCCAAGGTATTAAACTAACTCATGTTAGACATGGAGGGTAGTTTGGTAATTTGCCTCGTGTCATTTTATCATAGTATCGAGTTTAGTGAGTTTGACAAATACCATGGCTCTCACTCGATCGGGACACAGCTGAAGGGTTTGTACGTAGTACTATAATCTATAGTTAGGTTCTGGAATGAGACTAGTTCGAGTGCTCAAGTCGGGATCTGTCCGGTACTGCGGGATTGGCTAGGCACCTACCGGACTCTTGGATTCCTCCCTTGCCGATTGAGTCGAACCTAGAGAGTCGGGCTTAAAAAGGATCCTCAATGTGTACCGAGAAGGAGAGATTGTGTTTTGGGCCTTAACGGGCCTCGGGTCGTTATGCCACGCCTTATTGGGCCTCGGGGTCATTAAGTGGACCGAAGTCGGACTTCATATGAAACTAACTTTAAGACTTAGGCTTGGCTAAGTGCTTAGAAAGACTTGAGGGAAGAATTGGAATTCAACCCTAAGCCGAGAAATTCGAAAAATGCCTTAAAGGGTATTTTCGTAATTTACAAATATGGTAATAAAAATATTTGGAATATTATTTATTAAAACTAAAATTCGAATTTATATTTTATATAAATTTCGAAATTTATTTACCATATTTGAAGATATTTTAATATCTTAGTTAGTTTTCTATTTATAGTATGTTCCTTTAATAGAATTTTGAATTCAATTAGGAGAGATATTTTGGCAAGAATATCTCTCATATTTAGGAACAAATATTTCGAGATTTTAGCCTTGTTTAGGGCTGAAAATTTCGTCCTCCCCTACTATAAATAAGGGTGAGACCCTCGTCAAAAAAATACACGGGAAGAGAATCGACGCGAAATTTCTCGACCTGAGAATCAAAACACGAACACACAAACGCAAACCACTCTCCCGAGCGACGGATCAATTCTCTCTAGCCATCTTCGGAGAATCGAAACCGTGGTACACTGCGAGGTCGGCATGACGATCTAGACGATACCCAACACGACCGCGGCCGACGACGCAATCGACGAGGAGCTGCCACTCGCTTCAAAGGTAATCTCTCACGGGTATGACCCGCCCTGTTACGTGTCAACGTGATTAGAGTTTTCAATCCGAGCTGCGAAGGAACCCGGAAAAAATTTTATTCCGCACCGTATCCCGGGGCGTTGCGTCCCGGGAACAAACCGGGTACCTTTCCCAACAGTGGTATCAAAGCCAGGGCTCATGATCGGAATCATAACATGATTAAATCGAAATGAGGCTCGTGGGAGACGATCGAAAAGCCAACGCACTAGGCGCGTGGGGCTGCTCGATGCGTCGCTTGCCAACCCACGACCACAATACCGCTCGACGGGGTCGAAGGCACCACCGCCGAGACGCTGCAACACGCAGACAGCCGCACAGCCGCATGCGCAACCGCGCCGTGCGACGGCGTATCCGCTGCCGCGGGTTCGGGCAACGAAGACCCGAACCACCGCGCCGCTGCCTCGGGCAGCGGCACACCGCTGTCCGATGGTGGTGCCACCTCTAACGGCAGCGCCAGCGGTTGCGGACAGCCGCGTACCCGCACGAAACTGCAGCCTCCGGGACACGACGGCCGCCTAGGGTTTTTCGCCCAAAAACCCTAACGGGCCTTTTTATCGGGCCTGGCCCATTTAAGACCCAAATTGTCGGTTTCGGTTAGAATTCATGAAATTGTCAACGTGCTCGTTATGATTATGATTTAAGGCACACTTACGGGTTTAGGATTTCTATTTGGTTTTCCGGGTTATCTGTTAAGGGCCTCGTCCCCCCGGGTTGTATTTGTCTTTTACGGGTTGTTTGGGGCTGATGATCCCCCCGTGTTGTTCTTCAAAGTCTTTATTAGATTAGGCTTAGTTTAGAATACACGAAGCTGTTCGACGGTTGACGACTCCCGGGGAGAAGATGACTTGGTGGACGATCGACGACTTGGAGGCCGTTCGAATGATGAAGGGCGATTGTCGACTTCAAAGCCCATACGGAGAACCGATGATTTTTTGAAGCCACATACACATAATTCACGTAATAGGGCTAGAATATAAATAACCCGTTCGTGTTGCCTTGTAGTTTATTTTCCTAGGGTTTATTTACTACTTACGTGCGTGTCGATTTGTGAAATGATATGCATGCTTTATGTGCTCTTATGTGAAAAAAAAATTTTTCTCCCGTTTGATAAATACTAAGTCAGAAAATGAATTGGGTTCCTGTCTTCTATCATGCTTGAGATGTCTGGTGTTAGGGAGTTTGTACGGTTTGTTCCGAGTAAGTTGGCGCCGTACATCAAGCCCTAACATTAGCGTTTCGGGTTCGTTTGATGACGCTTACCATAGTATATTCCGCCCCACGAAGCGTAAGGCAGCAAGGCGGAATTCAAATGTGCGGTTAGAGCATAAGTTGATTAGGTTGCACTTAGACAGTTATACCCAAAATGCAGGGTTAGCCGTGAGGGTCACTGACTGAGACAAAGATAGTTGAAATACTCATAGGATGGGTTCGAGTGAAACTCGACTTCGATCGATTAGGCAGGCCAAATATTGCGTTAAAGGCTGAGGCATGTCTAATCGAGTCGGGGACCTCAACTCCACTATGAAACTACTCAACGAAGTTTCCGAAATTCTTAAATCGGGAGAATAGAATTTTCGAGAAAATTAGTGGGAGTAAAGCGAAACGAAAAGTCCGTGTTTGCGCTTGATGAATGATAGAATAAACCTAACTATGTGATCTTTATCTTCTGCAGAGTTATTTTCTTTCTAGTTACTATGACGAATCTTTTAAACATGCTGCTTGAAAAGAACCGTTTAGTAGGACCAAACTACGTGGACTGGCTCCGTAACCTCAGGATAGTTCTAAGTATGGAGTCTTTGACTTATGTCCTCGATTCCCCTACACCGTAAGTCCCAGGGACTGATGCGAGTGATGACGACCGGGCTGCGTATGTCAAGTGGCAAATAGACGAGCCAAAGGTCAAGGGCTATATACTCCTATCCATGAGCAATGAGTTGCAGCGAAGCCACTCGGAAATGGAAGTGGGCGCCATTTTGCTTCATTTGAAGGAGCTCTTTGGTGAACACTCCAGGAGTGCTCGCTACTCTTTGACAGAGCAACTGTTTCATTGCAAAATGGATGAGGGCAGCAACATTAGAGAACATGTGCTGAAAATGATCGGTTTGTTCGAGAGACTCGATGCACTCAACTTTCTCATGGACAATGAGCTCCAAAACGATCTCGTGCTCCAGTCACTGCCGGCTTCTTTTAATCCCTTCATTGTGAATTTTATTCCGCACCGTATCCCGGGGCGTTGCGTCTCGGGTACAAATCGGGTACCTTTCCCAACACCTACCCTCACCACCCCTACTCCGTCACCTTCTCTCATCAACCCCTATACCATACCGATCACCCAGCTTCACGATATACTCATCTCCCGCCTCCTCGCCTTAGAGACCAGGACTCCCGCTGAGGAGAGTCTCTACAAAAGGCTGGTAGATAAACCAGAGCCAGCAGCACAAACAAGGTGCCGAGAAGAAAGCTTCCGCACCTAGCGTAGACATGACGATCTCGATGATCCGGATCGTCATGAGGTGGAGAAACGGCAACGAATCACACAGAGCGGCCGTGGATTGAGTCGAGAACAAACAAAGACTCAAGAAGCTGGGGGATCGTCCTCAAACCCACCAACCACACAACCAACCTCACAACCCACAACCCGCCAAAAAACAACCACACCTCCCACTACATACCACACACTACCACTTTCTCCTACAAATCCAAATCCAATCCCGACCCCTAACCTCCGCCAAGCCCAAACAGAAGCAGTCGTCTACGATCCACATCTGGTCGTAGAAGATTATATCTTAAATGAGAGATGGACGACGCAATGGGAACCAGAGGAAGCTGCTCAAGCTCGACTCTTCAACGTCAGATATTTCTTACAACAAGCTTCAGTGGACCTGGTGCTGCTTGAAGAAGAAGAACTTCGAGAAGGCGAGAACTACAGTTCTGCTCTCCCAGAGCTACTCGAAATGATCAGGCTCAGAGTCGACTCTCCTCCCCGCTTATCAAAAGGGACAATTAGAGTCGAGACACCGTGAGAGAATGTCAGAATTGATGTTCCGTTTTATGAAGACGTTAGAAAGCAGATCTGGAGGGCTCCAAACAAAATAAAGAAGCTCAACGAACTCAATCTACGGGGCATTTCACACTGGGAAGACAAGAAGAAAGTGGAGCATATCTTCATGCTCAACTATCTTGGACCCGATCGGAGTGGCAGCCCAATTGATCAACTGAAGAAAAATTTCAAGGACAAGCCACCGATTCTCCAACTCATCGAAGTATCGCATACGATCGGAAGATACCCAACCCCTATCTACATCTTTGAGCGAGCGGACAACAACCGCACTCAAGAGGAGATAGATGAAAGCTATCTCCCTTTCCTTCCACCGGATGAGGTCTACCATCTGTATCAGGTGTACAAGAGAAAATACCAGACGCACTCCGGATATATCAAGACTGAAGGACTCGAGGGACTGAAGAGATTCATGGTGCGGCAGATCAAGTATCACACCACACACGACCTTCAAATCGCTTTATAGAACAATATAAAGAAGGTCAACATGGAGTCTCCGCTCATGAAGGGCTTCCCACTCAACAATTTTCCCGAGAACTACATCTTCAAGAAACCTAGTCTCGCCATAACCTATCGGAATCCAGTCATTGGAAAGATGAGGGCTATGATGAAGTCAGAGATCCACAAGTTTTGTGACGGGACACTAAAATTAGTGAGGAAGAACATCCAGAAAAGATTGGGAGAGATCACCGAAGAGACAATCTTCGAAGATCTTTGTGAAGAAGAAGCCCCACTCTTAAATGAGCTTCTGGATGCAATAAATGAGATATTGGAGCTGAGGAATGTTCTTCGACGATACGAGACAGCATTGGGATTGCGAAAATCATTTTATGCCCGACAAGGATAAAAGAAGCTGAAACGAAGACAAGCACAAAGAGGGAGATTGAAGAGAATTTAAAGTTGTGCTTTGTAATTTAATTATCCTTGTAATTAGGGGCGTAATTAGTAATTTTTGATAGTGTAGGACCAAATAGTAAATATACCATGTAAATAGGTATAAATACAATGTACACTATCAAAATCATATACAAGTTCATTTTCAGCGAATCACGAGTGTTGAATTCATATTTTAAATGAGAGAGAATACGATCGAGAATCTCATAAATCTAACAACCTCTCTCAAGATCTTCAACGCGAATATTCGAGCGAACGTAATTCGTAAGATTTTTTATTCGAATACCGAGAATTCATGCTTAGATTGCTTGTTGATTGATGATTTAGGACCTAACAAACTTCTTGGAAACAAAAGAGCAAGCTACAAATTTGATAGCTTCACTTCAAGAAGGTCTCGCTCAATTTTGGCTCATCCAATAAGGCGATGCCACCAATAATCCTCCCATTCCCGCAACTAGAAGACTCAAAACACCTAGTGAATACACCGAGGGGGAGCGATTAAGAGCAAAAGCGGATTTAGGAGCCAAAACTTTCCTAATGCAAGGAATTCCTAACGACATCTATATGCAAATAGATAGTCTATCTAGTGCAAAAGCTATGTGGGATGAACTCCACAAAATGATGCAAAGAACCGATGTTGGAGTTAAAGCCAAGAAAGCCAATATTCTCACGGCCTACGACTCATTCAAAGCAAAGTCGGAGGAAAATGTTTATGAACTCTATCAATGTTATCTAACTCTTCTCAATGAAATGAGGAAGATAGAAAACTTCAAGACCAACATGGAGGTCAACATCTGATTTATGTCTTCTCTTCAACTGGAGTGGATGAAAATATCCATGCAAATCCGTCAAAACAAGGATGAGCAAAAAGTTTTATAAAAGAAATCCTCCTCTTCGGCAAAGACTTCGGACATCAAGCTCTAAGCACAAGGAAAGATCGGCCGAGTCATCAAAATCTAAAAACGCCAAAGAACCACAAAAGTGATATAATTGTGGTAAGACACTTCGCCAGAGAATGCAAACTTCCCAAGAAAAATGAAGCCAACTGCTACTCCAAAAAATTCCAACTAACTAAACAAAAAGAGGCTGGAGTAGCTTTGATGGCGGAACAAGAGCATTGGCTCGAAGATACCACAGATTCTGAAGACGAAAATCTTGCTCTAATGGCGTACCTTGGCGACGCCTCAAACGATAATTCATCAAGGAGGTTAGATGATGAAGAAAAAGCATCCACATCATCACAAGAGGTAATGATGTCTAACTCTACATTATGAAACATGTTAGAATCTTTACAAATTAAGTATTCTAACATGAAGAATGAGCGGAAGAGTAAAGAGGAATTAGAAGAAAGACTAGGCCTTAGTGAAAATAATTTTCAAAAGCAATTAGATAGAATAATTCACTTAGATATTCTCTTATCTAATGCTAAAGAAACGATAACTAGTCTTGAATCTAGGATAGCTACCTCTGAAATAAAAATAAATGACCTTAGTTACACTTTTAGCGATTGTCAGAGAGACTTAGAAATTTCTAGAAACAATTTTAACGAAATCTCTTATGAACGTAAGAAGCTTTACTCTAAGATTAAAACTTTAGATGATCTTCTAACAAAAAGGGGGCAAACGGATCAGACTATATTTCTAAATCAACCTCTTGATATAGAATTTCATAATCCTAAGAAGGCTTAGGTTTTAACAATCCAACTCTTCTGAAATAAATGCCTTAGAAGAATCTAAACGAAAAGTCACTAACAGGACAGATACCCCCTTTGACTACTTCGAATTGAATAATAGTTACAAGACACGGGAAATTAACCTGTCTAGTGACTATAATTCAATATATCCTTTAGAAGATTTTCCTAAAGTTCAGGAAGAAAATTATGATCATTTTAAAAATTCTACTTTCTGTTATATTCCTGCTATTATTAAAAAAATAGCTGATTTAAACACTTCCTTAGAAACACAAAGAAAGAATTCCAAAGCTGAAAAGAATGAGCTTTTACTGGAGATTTCTAATCTCAAAACTTCCTCGACTTTAAAAACTTGTCCTGATTTTACATTGAAAGAAAAATCATTAATTAAAGATAAGATCAAATCGAACAAAACACCTCCCATTATTTTTCAAATATTTTAAAAGAAGATAAATCTTCTTTAAAAAGCGTAAAGGGAGGAAAAAAGTTCTTAAATGCTTCAAAAAGGAAAAAGATATTTACTAACTCTTTTTCTACTCCATCCACAGAGGTGAAGCATGCAAAGGAAAGAGTGCCTAGGATAGAATTTCAAAAGAAAACTGATAGAAAAGATTTATTTTCAAAATTTTCTTCTGTATCAAAAACTATGGACACTCGTAAAAAGACAGTCGTTTCTAATTTTAATGTTTTTGCTTCTACATATGAGTTAAAGCCTATTAATTTTGAAACCACAAATTTTGAAATCGGCTCTACTTCTAAAGACATAAACCATCATTCTAAGACAAATGCAAATCGTAAGTCTCGAAGGAAACAAGATCCGACTATGAAGAAAGCTTATAGCTTGATACATTCTTGTCCTCATTTAAGGTATCCTGTCAAAGTACACTCGTCCAAACACTTTAAGAGACTAGCTAGAGAAAAGTTTTTCTCATGTACTAAGACTAATAAGACATTTGTACGCGCTGAAATTAACCTTCCATGTAAGGTTCAACCTCAATGGGTTCCCAAGACACAATCTAGGCCAACGCAAGCCCAAAAGGCCAAGTTGCCTAATGAGGTACCACTTAAACCAACTACTTCGAAGTTGGTTTGGGTACCTAAGAGCATAAATGGTTTAGGAACCAAAAATGAACAAACCTTACCTACGAAATCTGCTAATCCGAGAGGACCCATTACTAAGTGGGGTATCTAAGTCTCTAAAATTTTGCTGTGCAAATCCATCATGTGTGGTATTTAGATTCTGGTTGCTCCACACACATGACGAGAAATCAAGAACTGTTGAGCAACTACCAAGACCGTTACAACGGAAAAGTCCGATTTGGAAACAATGATTCAGCTCCAATACTCGGCTTTGGAGACATTCCAATGCCGAATCTGACGATTAAAGATGTCTCTTACGTCCAAGGTCTTAAACACAACCTGTTCAGCATAGGACAATTCTGCGACAAAGGATTTCAAGTGGTATTTCTAGCTGATCAGTGCAGAATTTTAAATAGTCAGAATCAAGAACTTCTAACATGATCACGAAGATCTAATCTCTACACTATCAATCTGACAACAGTTCGACCTTCGACAGCTGTTTGCCTCATCTCACAGACTACAATCAAGAGGAACAGGTTATGGCATCAACGACTGTCTCATCTAAACCTCAAAGCTCTTCAGAAACTCTCAAACAAAAAGTTGGTAAACGGTCTACCAACGATTTCCATACATCAAGAGCATAATTGTTCGGCTTGTCAAATGGGGAAAATGAAGCGAGCATCACACAAACTCAAGCAATTTGCTTCTACATCTCGACCCTTGTAATTACTTCACATGGACCTTTGTGGACCAATGCGTACATAAAGTATTAACGGCTGAAAATACGTGTTAGTAATTGTCGACGATTATTCTCGCTACACATGGACAAGATATCTCCGAACAAAAGATGAGACTGGAGACTTGATAATCAGTTTTGTGAATACGACTCAGAATCTCCTGCAAAAGAAAATCCAAGTAATCCAGAATGATAACGGAACTGAATTCAAGAATCAACGTCTCAACAATTACTATCAGTCACTTGGAATTATTCAACAATTTTCAGCCGCTAAAACGCATCAACAGAATGGCGTCGTAGAACGGAAGAACCGGACTCTTGTTGAAGCTGCAAGAACTATGCTAATACATTTCGGTCTCCCTCATTTTATTGGACTGAAGCAGTCAGTACTGCGTGCTTTACGCAAAATCGGACGATTATTCACAAACGCTTTGAAAAGATGTCGTATGAGATAATTAATCAAAGGATTCCCAATATCTCATTCATTAAAGTATTCGGGTGCAAATGTTTTGTGGCCAACGATCGGGAGCATCGAAGCAAGTTCGACCCTAAAGCATTTGGAGCCGTCTTCGTTGGATATTTATCCACTTCTAAAGCATACCGCGTCTATATCAAGTCTTCGCGTACTATCTTGGAAAGCTACAACGTCACTTTTTCAGAAGTGACCGATTTGGCTTCTGAACAAAACAGTTCAGAACCCGAGCTTATAGGCGTGTTGGCACAAAGTCAACAACTTACGACAACTTCTACCTCAAAGTCAAGCGAAGCAATTCCCGTTGACCTAGAAGATTTCGATTTTCTATTTGAACATTTTTATCGGAACGAGTCTCAAATGCTTGCTTCGTCTCATTCTATACCAAGCAGTGCTCCTTCTCCCTCTACGGAAGAAATTCAAAATGAGACTCATAATCCTCAAACTCCGACAAATGTTACGGAGTCTCCTAATTCTGAATCTTCAACTAGTGCTGCAGTTCCTACGAATGCAGATGAGGAAATTCCTTCCAATTCAACATCAGAATTGAATTTCCAAACTACGAATGATCAGCCCATCAATTCAGGATGTCTCGATCTACAAATCAACGAAGGATCTACTTCGCTTCTTCCTCATGAATGCAAATGGACTCGAGCTCATCCTATTGACCAAATAATTGGCGATCATTCAAGTGGAGTACACACTAGGACGTCTACACAAAGCGGATTATTAGCATGCTTCATAAGCCAAAACGAACCAATCAAGGTAGCCGAATCCCTTAAAGACCCGGATTGGGTAATCGCGATGCAAGATGACCTCAACCAATTCGAGCATCTACGAGTTTAACTACGATGAGACGTATGCTTCGGTTTCACGTATCCAAGCAATTCGACTATTTCTAGCATACGCGGCTCATAAAGACTTCAAAGTCTATCAAATGGATCTTAAACCGCCATTCTCAACGGTGTGTTAAAAGAAGAAGTCTACGTCGCTCAACCCGACGGGTTCGTGCACGAGAATCATCCCGATCATGTCTATCGATTGGACAAAGCTCTCTATGGACTAAGACAAGCCCCTCGTGCTTGGTATGATGTCCTAAGCGAATTTTTAGTCAAGTCCAACTTCATACGAGGCACCATCGATACGACACTCTTCATCAAAAGACAAGGCAAAGACCTGATGATCGTTCAAGTTTACGTTGATGACATCATCTTCGGCTCGACGAATGAACGTCTCTGTCGGAAATTTGGTGAACTCATGAAGATCAAATTCGAGATGAGCTTAATGGGAGAACTCCAATTCTTTCTTGGACTACAAGTAAAGCAACTCGAAGATGACATCTTCATCAGTCAAACCAGATATATCCGAGATATTCTGAAGAGATTTAATCAAGACAAGAGCACACCGATTAATACTCCCATATCAACAAACTGCAAATTGGATGCTGATCCGTCTGGAAGGGCAGTCAACATCACAACTTATCGGAGCATTATCGGATCTCTTCTCTACTTGACGTCCAGCAGACCCGACATCATGTTCGCCACTTGTCTCTGTGCTCGTTTTCAAGCTGACCCAAAGGAGTCCCACATGCATGCAGTCAAGCGAATTCGACGCTATCTCAAGGAACTCCCAACTTAGGGCTATGGTATCCTAAAGATACTGATTTTAGATTAATTGGCTATACTGACGCTGATTATGCAGGTTGTCGAATGGACAGAAAAAGCACGTCTGGCGGAGCACAATTTTTAGGCGAAAAGTTGGTATGTTGGTCCTCAAAGAAGCAAAATTACGTATCAACCTCGACGGCCAAGGCGGAGTACGTCGCGGCTGCCAGCTGTTGCTCGCAAGTTCTATGGCTGCCAGCTATTACGCGATTACGTGTTTGAATTTAATAACATTCCCATTTACAGTGATTCTCAAAGTGTTATTGCCATAACTTGCAATCCTGTTCACCATTCACGCACGAAACACATAGATATTCGCTCTCATTTTATAAAAGATCATGTAAAAAAAGGCACTATAGATATGTATTTTGTAAAAACGGAGCTTCAACTTGCCGACTTATTCACTAAGGCATTGGATGAAAAATGATTCTAATTCCTTATTGCTAAGTTAGGCATGTTGAATCTCAATCTTACTTGAAAAGTGTTTTACATGCTCTATTATCCTTCTATGTGATATTCTATGTGCTTCTTGATATTCTTTGATTATCTTGCGTGACTCTATCATTCAAATTATTTTTACATAGAAAAATAAAAAAAATATTATATAACTATAATATTAATAAAATTAAAAAAAAGGGGGATGACGATGCCTATTTTGAAATACTCACAAAAATATTTATTTGATATATGATTAAGTACTTTGTCTAAAAATTAATGTGACTTTCCCTTATTCAAAGAGCCTAGTTTGTTTCCCTAGACAAAAAGCCACATCATATATGTGAGAATTTGAACCTCAATATTTTTATTTTGAGTGTATCACACTTCAAATGACTATCTTTTGGTTTGTACCTCATAGCTTCATTCTCGCTTTTGTGTTAGCTTATCATGAAAATGATAAGGGCAAATTAGGAAACTCCTATCTAGGTCCATATTATAAGTCCTTTACTTTTACCACTAGATATCCCTTTTTGTGCCTTCTCCGGCATTCTTTTTCTTATGAAACCCAATCAAGCCTTTCCTAAGTTTCGGGGTTACTCAATCAAGAAAAAGAGGGGGAGAAAAAGAGATACAAGTCTCAATCATTATAGAAGAGAAACACGGATCTCGATGTGAACTTCTCCTAGATAATCTCGTATACTCCTAGAAGAGAAGCACCTCGAAGTGAACTTCTCCAACGATAATCTAGATCTTATAAATAGAGAAAACGAGAAGAGAAGTACGGCCTTGGGTTCGAATTCCATATCTGTGGAACCTTCGAAAGGAACACGGTCTCGACCCAAAAAGAAGATCTCATCTCTCAAAGCTTTGTAAAGAAGACAAGACTCATCTTGAGCAAGCACAGAAGAAAAGAAAAGGTAAAGGATCACAAATGAATTTCAAAGAGGGACCCTGGAATTGAAGAATTTTTAAGCTCACTAATCCTCAAAATTATCCTACCCTTTTAGTCAGAGCCTAAAAATAATCCCTTCAAAGTCCCTTTGATTCAAAATGATGAACTTTCACATAGTAAGTTGATTAAATATGCTACGATAACAAATTAATTGATATAATTTTGTCGTGATGATATGAGTGATATAACTATTAAGTATTTCCATGATAAAAATAAATTGACTGCTATGAGCGAAACTTGCGAGAGTTGTCAAAATGATTCATACTATGATCTGTTAGGACATTTTAATTGTGTTCAAATGTATATGTTATCTTAGTATTGTAGTATAAGTAGTATTTTGTGCTTAATTGTAATTAAGCCATAGATTAGGACTACTTAGCAAATATACCAAATTTATTTGGTATATAAGGAACCCTAATGTGATGTATTAGGGTGAAGAATTCATATTAATAGAAATCCGAGCTTTACAACGTGAAAAAAAAGGTAAGTTCATTTTTCGGAAAAATCACAAGCATTGAATTCACATTCTAAGAGAGAGAAAAGCAATCGAAAAAACACTCTCTCTCAAGATCTTCAAAGAAGATATTCGACCGAAGGTAATTTGTAAGATTCATCATTCGAATATCTAGAATTCATGCTTAGATTGATCGTTAGTTGATAGATAAGGACCTAACAATTGGTATCAGAGCAAACGCGTTAGGATTGATCGAATTTTTTCATTTTTCGGTTCGAATTTCGTTGAAGAACTCGCACGTAAATTTTCGAATTTCAGCTTGATTCTTCAAGTTTCGATATGATTTACTGTTTTTAGGCTTCGATTGAGTGTTATAAACATCTCTGTGCTGAAATATGATTGATTGAACATCAATTTTCGCTGAATTTTGAAGATCCGATAAATTGTGTTCTTCGTGAAATTCATCCGATTTCTCAAAAATTCGACATATTTTGCTATTTTTTGATTTAATTGTGTGTTAAAAAACTAGAATTCAACATGTTACGATCCATAACCCAAGCTAAATTTGATTAATTTTGTGTTCCGGATCAAAAACTATGCGTGTTCTTCGTTAAATTGAGAATGTTGCTTTTTTTTGTGAGATTCTCGAACGAAAAGCTTATCGTAAATTATTTTTTCGACGAAAATGTTTATTACAAACTTTTTTCGACGAAAAAGTTTATCGCAATTTTTTTACGTGAGAATCTATATCGACAAACATTACAAATCGAGAAACTTTTTTAATACATACCATCGAAAACTACTCAGCATTTTTCTCGAAATTGTTTTGCAGTACCTAATAACTATCGCAAAATAGAATACCTCACCCGCAAAATTTTTTTTCGATATTGCATTCTCGATCGAGAATACGTTTTCTCTATAGAATTATTTTTTGCGGACCGTCAAATTTTTTTCTCGATAAACAGTGTTTATCGAAAAACTTTATTGGCAAATTATAAGAAAATTTTGATATTTTATTAAGTTTTCGACATCAATACAAAACATTTCGGTATCCACCAAAAGTTTTCGATGCTTATATAATTTTTAAAACTTCACTATATTTCACGAAAACACAAAAATTTTTCGATACTGAATTTTACAACGCCCATTTTAAATCTTTTATCGAGAAATTTTGTTTATCGAAGAAATTTTACGAGAAAAATTAGTCAATCTGAAAAACAAATTGGTCAACCCGAGAAAGTTAAGTTCTCGCAAACGTGTTAACGAGAATCTCTAATCGCAAAACTTTCTCGGTACGACAAATTTTCTCGATACACAAATTTTTCGATACTTAACCTTTAGACCCGAATTTTTCAAACTTTA
Organism: Linderniella brevidens; assembly: GCA_004919715.1. Lineage (NCBI taxonomy): Eukaryota > Viridiplantae > Streptophyta > Magnoliopsida > Lamiales > Linderniaceae > Linderniella > Linderniella brevidens. The sequence goes on from SWDC01000148.1 coordinate 15,126,748, forward strand.
ATATTTTGATCCAAAAGGTTTCAATTTCAATTTTTTTTCAGAAAAATAAAAGATTTCAACCTTATTCAAAGTTTTACGGCACATTATAGAAAAAGTTTTGGTAAATTTTCGAAGTATTGATCATCAATTTAAAACTTTTCAGTACACAACTAAAATTTTCGATACTTTTTGATTTTTTTTAACACCAAAACTTTTCGGAACTGAAATTTTAAAGTCAAATTTAAAAAAAAAAAAAGTTTTCGATACTTACACTCATTATCAAAAGTTTTCACAAAATTTTCGATACTTAAACTTTTCGACTCCAAACTTTTCAAAACTATATTTTTCGGTCCAAAAGTTTTTGATATCTACATTTTATCCTAAAATCTTTTCGATACCTACGCTATTTATCGAAATTTTTATTAGAAGATTTCAAATCCACATAACGCGTCAACGATCAAATATCCAACCTACATTTTATCCTAACTAAAACAAATGGATACCTACTCTATGGAACACAACCAAGGCCTAATTGATGCTCTTCAGAGAGCACGTTATCTACGAATGAACTCATCCACTGACCATCTCAAGTTTAGTCTTTCTGACTCTAGTTTATTTGACATGTTAGAAAAAACAGTTATAGAGTTAGAAACAAAAAACAAGGAACTTACCACGCGTCTTAAAAATAGTGAAGCAACGTATCGTAATAAGTCACTCCTTTATGATGAATTAGTTGAGGAACGTGGAAAATTGTACTCTAAAATTAAAACTTAAAAAGACAATCTCACGGAAAAGGATCAAAAAGACCAAAGTTCCTCTAGAGCCTTAGCAGCTAATTGGGGAAATATTCTACATTCTGATAAACCTACCTCTTGTTGGGAAATTCCGGAGGTTATTCATAAAATAACCGAATTAAACGCAACTCTAGAATTAGAAAGAGTAGGTTTCCGCGCGGAAAAGAAAAAGCTTTTAGAGGAGATATCAAATCTAAAAAATTCCCCTCATTTACATGATATTAAATTTTATAATCCTGTTGAAGGCTTAGGCTTTACTAATCCTTGTAACTTGAAAAAGATTAATGTAAAACAATTATATGATATCAAGTACATGGGTTTAGGATTCACTTCTTTAATGGCTTTTACTAACTCTTCCGAAATAAATGCCTTAGAAGAATCCAAACGAAAAGCCACAACTAGGATTGAAATTCCTTTTCAATACACTGAATTGAACAATAGTTACAAGACACGGGAAATAAACATGTCTAGTAACTATAATTCATTATATCCTTTAGAAGATCTTCCTAAAGTTGAGAAAGAAAATTCTATTCATTCTAAAAATTCTACATTCTGTTATATTCCTGCTATTATTAAGAAAATAGCTTATTTGAACTTCTCCATAGAAACAGAAAGAAAGAATTTTGAAGCAGAAAAGAATGCGCTTTTATTGGAAATTTCAAATTTCAAAAATCCTCTCGTTTACATGTTTTAAACAATAAACATGATAAAGCAACGCAAACGGACGTTTTTGTTCCTAAAATCGAAAGGATTTTTACTAATACTTCTCCGTCCATTTTGACCGAAATTGAAATTCAAAGTAAAAGCCAAGAACTTCAAATTGCGAAGGAACAAATACAACTTAGGAAGGAGAAAGGACGATCTACATTATTTTCAAAAGTTACGGAACGGAAATTTAAAGAACAAAAATTTTCCTCTCCTATTTCTATAAAGAAAATTTTTAACGAAAAGGCTCCAAGTTCTAGCAAACAAACTTCATCGTGTGCTTCAAATGATTTTACTAATTCTCTATTTAAGAAGTTTATACTTGGAAATAATATTCCTAATTCTTCTCATCATTCCATAGTGAATTGTGTTAATTCTCAACGTAGGATACACGACTTATATGCTAGTGATGCTTATAATTCTATATGCTTGTATCCCTACATGAAGTATCCAGTCCAAGTTCATTCTAAGAAGCATCTTATGCGACTAGCTTCGGAGAAAATATTTAAATCTTCTCCGAAACACACTTTCACCCTAGCTGAAATTTCTTTTCCATGTCAAATCACTCCTACATGGGTTCCTATGTCTACTATTAAGTTAGGAAATCCCACACAAATTTGGGTACCTAAACGCACATTAATGAATGATTTAGGACCGAAATTAAATTTGACTTCATCTATGCTTAACCCTTTTTCTGCTAATAAGGGAGGACCCACATCACAATGTGTATCAAAGTCTCGATAATGTTTTGCAGATTCCCTCATGTATGGCATTTGACGTAGTGGCTCCACATACATGATAAAGGGAAGAGGCGTGATCTACTACAACGACACTTCAACGAGGTACATTCAAATTATGTGTATGTTGAACGAACTTTCAATAATTTAAATTGGCATACGCATACGAGCTACATTGAAAAATACTTATTATTTTTCAAAATGGTACATTTTAAATATGCATTTTCAAAACTTTAAGAGATTTTAAGTTCTAAATGCATATTACACACAGAAATGATACATACAAATTATTTTCAATATAACATTTTTAAATGAGCTTAATTTGAGGGGGAGCTACTCTTTTATCTTAAAGAGGAGAGACTCTTATTTCTTTCAAGAGGGAACAACAATTTTAATTTTTGAGGGGGAGTTAAAACTTTAAACGAATGCATTAAGGGAAAGAGATTCGTAATATTTTTTTATCTTACTACGCAAGTTTCTAGGGGGAGAATCTTTATTTCGGAAGTATTATTTGAGAGGGAGAAATAAAAATATAGATATAGTTTTCATATATTGAAATTTTGAAAATTCTACCGACAAAGTTTACCAATAAATTTTCTACACTTTCTCGAGAAATTTTCTCGCAAGACTTTCTCGACACATTTTTTGTCGACAAACTTTCTTGTGACGTAATGCGAAAACTTTATCGACAATTTTTTTTCCGTACAACATTCTCGTGAAATTTTTCTCATGGAACGATATCGTAAAAATTTTTATTGAGAAATTTTCTCCACTATATCGAGAAATTTTATCACAAACCTCACTCGAAAATTTTTTTCTCGATATACCTCATTCGAAAATATTTTTCGAAACACTCCACTCGAAATTTTTTTTTCGATACACCTTATTCGAAAATATTTTTCGATACACCTCATTCGGAAATTTTTTCGATACACCTCACTCGCAAATTTTTCTCGATACACCTCATCCGTAAAAAAAATTTCCCGATAACTCCACTTTTTGACTCCGACCCGACAACCTCTCTCCCACAAACCATATAAATATATATATATATATAATATCATATATATATTACTAATAAATATACATATATACTTAAAAAAAAGAAGAAGAAAGAAGAAGAAAATGAGAAAAAAAAAAGAGAAAAAGAAAATATCCTGTCATCTTCGTTAAAGCTTCATATATATTTCCTCCGACAACTTTCGACGGACTTCAAGGACTAATCTCGAGCTTACAACGGACAAATATTTCCAAATGGCAAAGGTGACAATCTTCATGACGATCCAAATGCTCATTTTCAACGACCGGCTCCGGCTTGCTTATTCAAATAAAGCAGCACTCATCTCGTATCCCGGAAGCATGGATTTCTAGTTTCCATGGTTCAGTCTAAACCGACTTGATCCTAACCCTAGAACGCGTCCGAGCTTTTGAGATAATCCGACCTATCACCTATCCTACATCATGTGAACAACAAGCAAGATGACTTCGATGATGACTTGGAAATTTTTAAAGGTACATAAATCCCTTAACTCACAAATATTTCGGACTAACCCCCGTAGGTACAGGTGCTAATTTATTAGCTCCCGGGTAGAAGACGCCACATTAAGTCCAACGGTGCGTGCACATTCGATTCTTACCCACTCATCGTCTCCTAAAAGACCGATGTTTCATTTTCTCACGGGGACGACCGCTTCACTCGGAAGTGAGAGTTATTGAACTAAGTGGTAATCCGCCCCGTACCATGCTTTCATTGAGCACATCGTGTCTAGTGTGTCCTCACTTCCTAAATTTTTATAATTTTCTAGGACACAGACACTTTTTATATACTTGGTCTTTGTGATCAAGTTAGAACTTTCGTAGACAGGTCATTCTCAGACATGCTTCGATGATCGAAAGGAATTCCTGCCATTGCAACATCAAACCAACAACGGTATTAGGCCATCTTCTACGACCAACGCTCCTAGAACGACGTCAACGGGAAGCCTATATGGCCCCGGTTTCAAATCGGCGGAACGCTTCGTGGCTCCGTCGGGTTATTACCGAATTTGATTTCGTACGAAGTCTACAAACTCCATCTCCTTTTCACGACGATACAATCTTCTTGCCAACGACGATGCTCCATTTTGATACATCGCCATGACGATCTCCCCACTCGATCATCATGAGGGGGAGTAGTACTAAAGAAATGGGAGCAATACAACAATGAAAGTGCAAGATTGATTGGAAATACTAAATTCTTAAGCGTCGTCGAATCAAGCAAACACCACGAGCTTCAATGACCAAAGTTGCCGCTCGTGTACGTCTCTCCAAATTTCAAATTGAATTCCCCGATCCCAACACAAGGTTGTACTAAAATAGAGGGAGTTTCGTCGCTATCAGGGGGGGTGGAACACAAAAAGGATATTCTCCAAATATTCGGCAAGCGACTTCACACACCTTCCGACATTAGGAGACGAACTTCAAAAGAAAATTCGAAGAAAGATCCGGTGCCGACAAGAGTATTACAAGACATGGTGAGCTTGAAGATCTCCAAAGAAGAAAGAGACCACAGAACAAGATAAAGGAGGAGATTACACAAATACTCATAAAAGGGAGATTGTTAGGACACGAGGAATCTTTTCAAAACAAGACAAGATAACCTACGCTCAAGCGAAGATTGAACACAAAGGGGGAGATTGTTAGGACATTTTAATTGTGTTCAAATGTAAATGTTATCTTAGTCTTGTAGTATAAGTAGTACTTTGGGTTTAATTGTAATTAAGTCATAGATTAGGACTACTTAGCAAATATACCAAACTTATTTGGTATATAGGGAACCCTAATGTGATGTATTAGGGTAAAGAATTCATATTAATAGAAATCCGAGCTTTACAACGTGAAAAAAACACTCTCTCTCAAGATCTTCAAAGAAGATATTCGACCGAAGGTAATTTTGTAAGATTTATCATTCGAATATCTAGAATTCATGCTTAGATTGATCGTTAGTCGATAGATAAGGACCAAACATGATCTTAGAATATTAGTTTAGTTACATGATTTGACGACAAATTATTATTTTATATGTCATGAGAATTTTTTGCGTGATAATGTTCAAAATGTCCAATCTGACCCCAAAAACAAAGTTTTTATAATAAAAATATTTTTTATTATTAAATATATTTTTTGCACATTTTTAAATGCATTAATAGATGCATTGGTTCAGAATTGATAAAATGCGAAATTTTTTTTTAAAACGCAAAATTTTAATGAATCTATGCTGAATTGCTTAAAATGCGTTACTTGTACTTAAATAGTAAATTTTCATATGCCAGATTGTACTAAATATGTGCTTAGATGCCGAAAAGTTAAAACATGCAATTGTTGAGGGGGAATTTTACATGAGAATTTGTTCTTATCTCCTATATGATTTACTTGTAAAACATGACTTCTAATATTTTTTAAGCATCACAGAAAATTTCGAGCTCATCCTAGGAGTCAAATGTTGAATTTCATCAACATTAGGAGATAATTTCATTTCTTTCAGAAATACAGGGAGTATTATGCAATTTATTTTTGGGTTAATCCATAAAAGATTAAATTTTTGTTTAATCAGAACTGAAATTTAACTAAAGCCCAAATTTTTTTGACGGCCCAACGTATTTTTTACCTTACCTGATCGTAAAGTACTAATACCACTTTATCGATCGAAAAACTCCCGCACACGCAACTTCTCTCCATCGAAAAACTTTTCGACTTCCAAACACTCTTCGACGATTTCACCAAAACTTCACTTATCTCAGTGATTTTCTTCCTAAACTCGCCGATTTCGAAGTTAGAAACACGTTTCGAATCACTTTCCGGTCAAAAACACATGATTCGCAAACAGTTTCCCAAAAACATTTGAAAAAATTTCATTGTCATACTTTTTCGACTAAAAACGATTTTAAACTCTCAAATAAACGTGTTTAAACTCGCTTGTTTGGGTTAAAATCATGATATTTGGATTAGCAACTGTTTTCTGAACGTGTTATACTCTCATTCTGGCTTATCCAAGAAGGCGATGCGACGAATAATACTCTCATTCCTGCCACTAGAAGACTCAAAATTCCTAGTGAATACTCTGAGGGGAAGAGATTAAGAGCTAAAGCTGATGTTGGAGCTAAAATTTTCATAATGCAAGGCATGCCAAATGATATCTATATCTAAATAGATTGTCTATCAAGTGCTAAGGCTATGTGGGACGAGCTCCACAAAATGATGCAAAGGACCGAAGTCGGAGTCAATGCTAAGAAAGTGAACATACTCACAGCTTACGACTCTTTCAAAGCTAAGACGGAGGAAAATCTCTACGAACTCTATCAATGCTATTTGACTCTTCTGAACAAGATGAGGAAAATAGAAACATTCAAGACAAATATGGACGTAAATATCTGATTCTTTCATCTCTTCAACCGGAGTGGAAGAAAATATCAATGAAAATCCGTTAAAACAAGGATGTGGACAAAATGGATATCCACGTCGTTTTCGACAATCTTGCTTAACACGGAGAGGATATCAGCGAGATACAAAAATAAAATAAAAAGACAAACATATCGAAGACTAAATAGCTCTAGATTCGGAAAGAAAAACTAGTCGATCAATGATAAGAGTATCAAATCGCCGAGTTTTTCAGAATAAGAAAACGAGTCAGAATCGGATTCTGAGCCTGACATGAAAGAGTTCAAGAAGCAATTAGCTCTCACTACAAAAATGATGAGCAAAAAGTTCTACAAAAAGAAGTCCTCCGCCTCAGCTAATCGACTTCGGACCTCAAGCTCTAAGCACAAAAAATCTATTAAATTTTGAAAGCACAAATTTTGAAATCAGCTCCACTTCCAAAAACAAAACCTTCATGCTAAGACAAATGCGAGTCTTAAATCTCGTAGGAGACAAGATCCAGCTTTTAAGCAAGTTTATTGCTTGATTCACTCTTGCTCTCACCTAAGCTATCCGGTCCTAGTCCACTCAGACAAACACCTAAGGAGACTAGCTAAAGAAAAGATATTCTCCTCAACTAATACTGATAAGACATTTGTCCGAGCTGACATTAAACTACCGTGTAAGGTTCACCCGCAATGGGTTCCTAAAACACTACCTAGTCTAACACAAGCCAAAAAGGCTTAGTTTACTAAAGAGATAACACCTAAACAAACTCCTTCTAAGTTGGTTTGGGTACCTAAAAATAACATTAGTTTAGGAACCATAAGTGAACAAACTTTATCTACTAAATCTGCTAATCCGAGAGGACCCATTTATAAGTGGGTATCTAAGTCTCTCTAAATTTTTCTATATAGATTCATCATATGTGGTATCTAGATTCAGGTTGCTCCACATACATGTGGTATCTAGATTCAGGTTGCTTTGAAGATATAAGTCTGAAGAATCTGATAATAAAAGATGTCTCATACGCCAAAGGTCTCAAACACAACATGTTCAGCATAGGACAATTCTAGATAAAGGCTTTCAAGTGTTATTTCTAGCTGATCAGTGCAGAATTCTAAACAGTTGGAATCAAGAACTTCTTACAGGAGATCGAAGATCTAATCTATACGCCATAAATCTGACAACAGTACGACCTTCGACTGTTGTTTGCCTCATCTCTCAGACGGCAATTAAGAGGAACAGTTTATGGCATCAACGAATGTCTCATCTCAACCTCAAAGCTCTTCACAAACTCTCTACAAAAAAAGTTGGTCAATGGTCTGCCAACTATTTCACTTCAACAAGAGCATCAATGTTCGGTTTCGCAAATGGGAAAAACCAAGCGAGCGTCACAAAACTCAAGCAAGTATCATACACATCTCGACTTCTAGAATTACACATGGATCTCTGTGGACCGACGCCGCGAACACAAACTATCAACGGCCGCAAGTATGTAGTAATTGTCGACGATTATTCTCGCTACACTTGGACAAGATTTCTATGAACTAAATCTGAGACTGGAGACTTGATAATAATTTTTTTGAATACAACTCAGAATCTTCTGCAAAAGAAAATCCATGTAATCAGAACTGACAACGAGACTGAGTTCAAGAATCAGCGTCTCAGTACTTTCTATCAGTCACTTGGAATAATTCATTAATTTTCTACCGCTAAAATGTCTCAACAAAATGGCCTCGTAGAACGGAAGAACCGGACTTTGGTTGAAGCCGCACGGACTATACTTATACATTCCGGTCTCCCTCACTTTCTATGGGCTGAAGCAGTGAGTACATTTTTTTACGCAAAATCAGACGATTATTCACAAATGCTTTGAAAAGACGTCGTACGAGATAATAAATCAAAGGATTCCGAATATCTCTTTCTTCAAAGTCTTCGGATGCAAATGCTTTGTGGCGAAAGATCGAGAGCGTCGAAGCAAGTTCGACCCTAAAGCATTTGAAGTCGTCTTTGTTGGATATTCATCAAATTCTAAAGCGTACCGCATTTATATCAAGTTTTCTCGTACAATAATGGAAAGTTACAACGTCACTTTTCACGAAGTGACTAATTTGGCTTCTGAACAAGAAAGTTCGGAACCGGGGCTTATTGGCGTGTTGGCACAAAGTCAACAAATTCCGACAACATCTCCCTCACCGTCAGTAGAATCTCTTCCCGCTGATTTGGAAGACTTGGACTCTCTGTTTGAACATTTGTATCGGAACGAGTCTCAAATGACGGCTTCATCGCAATCTATACCAAGCAGAGCACCTTCCCCTTCTACGATGGAATATCCAAATGAGATTCCCGACCTTTAAAGTCCAACCGATGTTGTAGATTCTCAAGATTCTGAATCACCAACTACATCACCTTGACTTGTGTTTCGCTTCGATAACGTTTGTGGCGTCGGGGTGAATTTTCTCTTAATTAAATTTTTTAATAATGTTTTCTAGGTGTTATGATATTTTTTTTTTTTTATTTGAATAATGATTTTTTTTTTTTTTTTTTGCAATACTATTTTTCTAAGTGTTATGATTTTTTTTTTTGAATAATTTTTTTCTAGGTGTTATGATATGCGCCATCGATCATATGCAACCTCAACTCATGGGAGCAGTAGCATCTTCACGCGCGTCCCTCTTTTACTGGATTTTCCCGAGGAAGGTCCAATATTCATTAAACAGTTTCAAGCATTATTTTAAAAGGAGGCCAACACGGGTTGCAAAATCGCGGGCTGTACATATCGCTGGATCATATTCGTGGGTTGTACATATCGTTGTTGCTAGTTGCAAAATCGCTATGCAACTCTTTAAGTGGAATTGCAACTTTAATCCTGAGCCATCGATCTTATCTGAGCGCCTGACCCGACGTCCCGCATTCAAACGCTGATGTTTAAATTTCAGCCCTTTAGATCACGCGCCATCTTCATCCGATGGCTTAGATTTGTCCTTGCAATTTCCAGCACTTAAACATAATTCTCAGCAGCAACCTTGGATCCTCTTTACTGTGACCACCAGGCTACTTTCCAGCCACCTCCCGACCGATCTCCGACGAGTTTAGGCTCATCATACGAAAAAAACTCCACCTTGAGCCTAGAACTCTTAAATACAACACCGAGCTCCACCTTAACGGCTCAAATACATGAGTTGTTGTCGCCCAAAAAGCTTACCAGAACCAGTCAACTACTTTTCTGCAGCTTCAGGAATTTTCAACATCTCGAGCTTAATTCCTCTCGCATCTTCAGTTGAGCCTCCACCTCGATTCATGCTCCGCTCTGGTTGTCATCAAGCTCCCTTAGGAGCGCCGAGCCTCGAAAGTTACATTGTTAATCCTTGAGCGAGATTGAAATCTCCCACTCGGAACTAACTCGGGCTTTTCGAGCTTCCAATCTTCGTTTACCCCGAAGATTCTCCATTGACAGCCTCAAGAGCTTCCCTCCAAGACCTCCTACAGATACCTCTTGCTTTAATATTGGCCTTCATCACACGAGAAGCCCCAGAAACATTCAATGACTTTCTATCACTCGCAGCAGATTCTGTTTCAGCACCAGAATCCTTGTTTTCGATCGAACTTTCATACTCCATTTCGACTTCAGTTTCAGCACTCTCTTCCACCTCATGACTCAACCTCCTTTGTTGCCAGATAATGCTCTCCTTCTGCGGTGGAGTCTCCTCCACCTCGGGCTCAGAATAGCCTTCAACCGAGCTCAACTTCTTCAGATCAACCACAACATATTCTGTCGCAGGTGCTCCAACGAGCTCCTTTGTGGTGCTTCGCTCCACCTCAAGACGAGCCTTCTGTGTCTTCCCTTGAACCACATTCAAGCCACCAAATTCCCTAGTTTCCACTGGCGCACTTCTCATCACAGAAATACCACTGAGCACATAGATTCCGAGCCTCTGAAAACCCGATAAAACCAACATGTTCTGTTTCATCACCGAGATTTTTCCAACTTTAGTTATCATGTTGTATCCCCTCTCATCCATAGCTCTGATGGATATCAAGTTCCTCCTTAACTCGGGGACATACCTAACAACGTTAAGAATGCCTACAACACCTAAACTATGCTGAAAATAAATAGAACCTATCCCACGAACCTGACAGAATTTTCCATCTCCGAATTTCACTTTTCCTTTGCTCGTTTCCTTGAATCCTTGCAGCCAATCCTTGTCGCAAGAGATGTGAAAGCAGCACCCCGAATCAAGGATCCACTCCTTACTCTCCCGTGCTCAGACACGTTCAAAACATCAGCATATTCGAAGCCACCACAAGAAAACTCAGCTGCAACATTTTTTGAACCCGATCGTGAGTTATTGTTTGTTCTTTTGGGACAAAACTTTCGAATGTGGCCCTCCTACTTGCAGTAATAATATTTCACAAAACTTCTAGCCTCATTCTTTTCCTTCTCCTTGCCCTTATTCTTCCATGATTTCGATTTATCCTTCACAAACATAAATGCAATCAGATCTGAAATTTCAACAGCTTCGTGAATTTCCTTGTGTTTAGCTGCTTCGAACCTTGCAGCGTGCACATTTTTGAGAACTTCTCTCTTCAATACAAGAGTGCCTCCTTGAAGTAATCATAACTCTTAGGCAATGCACAAAGAAGCAACAATGCTTGATCTTCATCCTTTATTTCCTCACCAATGTTTTGTAAATCCACAACGAGCTTCGAAAATTGACCAACCCGAGGTTCGATTGGCACTTCATCGAGCATTGTAAACCTGTATAGAGCCTGCTTCAAGTGCAAACGCTTAGCCAAAGACTTTGTCACGTACAGAACATCAAGTTTCTTTCACAATTCCTCCGTCGAGGTCACCGTTGCAACCTTACGAATCACTTGATCGCTCCAGCACAAAAGCAAAGTTGAATAAGCTCTCTCACAAAGTTTCTTCTTCGCAGCAGCATCCATATTCTTTGGTACCATATCCGCTTTAGAAAACCTCCTCAAGCCCCTTCTCAACTAAAATAGCCTTCATCTTCATTCCAGACGCCAAAGTCATCCGAACCGTTGAAGATTTCCATTTCGAGACGAGTTGCAGCCATCCTCTGTTAGATCACTTCGATCCACGTTCACCGCACCAATTGTCGTGAAACCAGTTGCAATCGACTCTAGATTAAGCTTTGTTTACGTTGGTGTGTACCGATCTAAACAATTCGAGCAATCGCCACTCGGATCGATCGAAACACAACAGCTAAAAACCAGAAAATAAAAACAGAGATTTAACGTGGTTCGGCCAAATTAGCCTACGTCCACGGACCAACATAGGCCCCTTTTTATTCACCACCAACACAAAAGTTACAAAGTTACACGTCGTCTACAACTTTGTAGTTTGAACTTTTCGCTAATTTTAACACTAGCAAAATCTAAAAGCTCTCAAAGTGATGAAGTTGAACTCGAGTTTCTGATTTATATAGCTTTCAACTTCAGCTTTTGTTTTAACGTGTTATGCGAGGTTGTACCTTGGGCTTTGCTGGTTGTACATATCGATGTCGTTAGTTGCAAAATCGCTCAGCAACACTTTAAGTGGAATTGCAACATTAATCCTAAGCCATCGATCTTATCTGAGAGCCTGATGCGACGGCCAGCATTCAAACGCTGATGTTTAAATTTCAGCCCGTTAGATCACGCGTCATCTTCATACGACGGCTCAGATTTGTAAGCAGCGACCTTGGTGTTTAGGCCATCCAAGCTACTTTCCGACCACCTCCCGGCCGATCATCGGCAAGTTAAGGCTCACCATACATAACATTACTAGAAATAGAAAAAAAATGGTAATGAACCTGGCGAACATGTAGTCCTAAACACGTTTCTAACACTCCTCTTTGCTTAATAATCTGCAAACACGCTCGTACCTACTATGGGGCCAGAGTTGGGACGGGGGCCAAACTTTTTTACATATATACATATATATATATATATATATATACATTAGGCAAAACTACTTAAACAAAACAATAAAACATAATCGATAAACGCTGGAAAACTACATGAGCCTTAAGGTGGGTAACCGGATAAAACTACTTAGAGACACCGGTTTTATCCGATTTTGTTCCAATTGAAGATGTGATGGTTGCAGTTAAAGAGGTATGTTGACTATACATTTCTTTCTTGGTAGTCTTTTATTCAAATTTAATAAAAAGTTGCTTGAATTTGACTAGATTGTGGTGTTATATTTAGGGAGTGTTGATTAATAAATAAGTATATTTTATTTTTTGGGTTTTTTCCTCCTTTTTTTGACATTGATCCGGCAATGTGTATTTGTGATGACGGTTCTTTGCGTTTTGTACTGCTTATTGAGAGATTTAAGATTGAGACTATATATGTAAGTATGTTGTTTTACTTTTTTTTTTACTTGGCATATTCATTGTGTTATTTGACGAACTTTTACTTTATATTTTTTCATTGTTAGGTACAAGAAATTAAAATAAAAAGTAGTACATTGAAGAAGGATAAAGCGACGGAAGCGTTAACTCAAAGTCTGGAAGCAACACATTGGAAAAAGTTGAAACGGTTCTTTTTTATCGCCGATACAAATATTAAAGAAGGTTTCAGACCCCTATTTCCGTGTTAATATTATAGAAGGCTTCGAGGCCCTAATTTCATGTTTCACCTCAAGTCCGACTTTGTCAGGTACGATGTCTGTCTGCAACTCCGAGTTCTATAGTTAGAAACTCAAACTTGGAAGCCGGAAGTGGTTTAGTGAAAATATCAGCAACTTGATCTTCAGTTCTGCAGTAAACAAGAGTAACAAATCCGTCCTTTTGTACCTCTCTTAAGAAAAATAGCTTGATCTTGAAGTGCTTAGTTTTTCCTTGAAACACGGGATTCTTCGAAATGGCAATAACGGCTTGATTATCAACTTCAATCTCCGTCCTTTGATTTTTTCGAAGCTTAGATCGAACAAAACTTTCCTTAGCCATATAGCTTGATTAACAACAGCTGTTGCAGCACTAGATTCGGCTTCAACACTATATTGGGCGATAATGTCTTGTTTCTTCAGGCTCCATGAGAAAACACCAGATTCGAGCGTGAAACAGAAACCCGATGTACTCTTATATCAACAGAACCTCTTCAATCGTTGTCTGAAAAACCAACCAGCTTGAACTCTTTGCTTCTCGTGAATTTAATTCCATAATCATGCGTTCCTTTTACATAATCATGTTTTGAGATCGATCAACTAGTTCTCACGTTTTGTTTCTTTCAAGGGCAGCAAGCTCATCTTTCATGGCAGCAACTCAACTTTCGACGTTCTTTGCTTTTCATAATCTGTAGGCGTGCACAAAGCAATATTACGTCTTTGATAAATCTTAAGAAAGTTATCTGGTACTTCTAACTGGAATCTCGTCAATCATTTCATCCTCCGAGTCTTCAACATTTTAATCGGGATTCTTCAAACTTGGTTCTATGGGATTAGATATCCGAAGAAAATTCATTATCTATTGATTGTTTGTATGCATGCGTACATACATTTATCTCTATTTATTAGCTGTTTGTTATGCAATATTTATTATTCATGCATTGATATGTATTAACAATAACCCATCATATGTCTATCTTTTCATTGATCCGATGGTTGTTTTGTTTGAACATGAATTGCGTCGTCGTCATCATTTTTTTTATTCATTGTGTGCAGTTCTTCAACTTCCAAGTTAGTTACCGCAAGTTTAATGCCAAATCTTGTATGTACAATACGATTTTTTGATTTTTTCTGTAGGTCTCAAAACATCTAACTAGCAACAAGATTGGCGAAGAATTAATGGATAACGCGCTAAAACCTTAAGTTTGTGTAAGTGTATGTTTCGATCACGTTTAAGGTACTGTAGCGGCTCAAGTTTCGACAAAATGATTTTTAATAATTAATGTGTAGGGTTTTAGTATTTATACCCTTGGATTAGAGTATAACCTACTTTTGGACCCCTAAAAGCCTATTACAACAAGTAAATCACTAATCTCTACAATTGGGAGTTTAGTACACGTAAATTTAAAGTACAAGACTAAGACCCAAAATAAAATACATTTGGACACTATTAAATATCTAACAATCTCATTCTTAGTGTCCAACTTTCAATATGTACTCTGAGGTCTTTGTCTTGACTTTCTTCTCTTTCTCTTTTCTTTCCGGGCGTAGAAGGACTTTCGTGCATTGCAAGATAATTATGAATAATCAATATAAATTTGTAAGATAACCTAATTACGTGTCATAAAAGACACCTTAACTATTCTTCTCATATGACTTTAAAAACAAACGAATGGTAAGACGATGAAAGAATAAAAAGTGAATTCAGGAAAATCCTAACATATTACAATTAACTATTAAGTAATCGTATCAATCTATAAAAGGCAATCTGTTGAACTTTACTACAAACATGTACATCTAGTAGATGAGTTTCTCAAAGGTTAACTCGTTTGCATACTAAAATACAAACCAGCTACGGGTAAAGGAATAGGGAGGCGAATATTTTGTTTAAAAGAATGGTAATCGTAAAAAGAAAAGCTTAACGCCCAACTACCAGAAAGCGCTTATTAAAGAATAGGGACTCTAAAGGACTAATCCAAGATTTATTCCAGATCTATGCCTTTGCATGCTTCGTTGGCTCGAACTCGTCACTAAGTACGAGAGCTCTAAAGTAGGAGCAATTTCCCTTGTTGTTGTGCTTTAATGGGAAGAGTACACAGGAATCTGTGTACGGGTGCGTTTGGATTCATGTATTTGAATTGAAATTCGTGATTTCAAGTTATAAATTTCAAAATTCTAATTTCAAATCCAAATATATCGTTTAGCAAACGTTAGAATTTCGGTATCCGAATTTTAAAATGGAGCTCGAGCTCAAACTCATGAAGCTCGGTCATGAAGCTCGTCGAGCTCGACCTCGACCTTTTTATTAAAATTTAAAATGTACAAAAATAAATAAAAAACTAACAAAATAAAATAAGCTCGTGTGTCGACTCGCGAGCTTTTGATCACCGTTCGTCGTTCGTCGAGCTTCATGAGTTGGCATATTTAGTATATTAGGAGCTGGCATATGGCGAGGGTATGGAGCTGCGTACCCTAAGATTTTTGAAATTATTATATGTTATAATTATAATTTGACTTCTTGTGTGAAAACGTGAGAAACAGTGAGGAGAGTTTCAAAACCAATCATGTAAATCCATCGACATATTTATAAATGAGAACACTTAATTTGAAAAATAAAGAAAGAAATCATTCTATGTCAATCAACTCACTTATATGTTGTCGAATTTCCATATATATATATAATGGTACTAGAAAACCGATAAATATTAAAACTTTTCAAAACTATGTATAAAAATAAAAACCTATTAGTTTTACTCTATTTTATTGTAGATGGATAGACGTCTTACAAAATTGGGATAAGTTTTTTAATTCTTATATATATCCCCAGCTGATCTTACTCGATTAACCTTCAACACCTCCTTTAAATCCTCTATCTCCTTTTAAGTCACAATCCTTTGATGTTGTCATACAAAGACTCAAAATATGAAAACCCGTATAGAACTATATTTTGTATGGTAATTTTTCTATTATGTCGTATATTTATCATTTCATAATTGATTTATTTTAATTTTTGCCTACCCTCATATAACATTTTGGCTCCGCCCCTGCTCATCAGGTAGTCTTTCTGAGCTTCCAATGCGAGCATCAAATCCGACCCTTTATCATCATTCACCGAGAGGGGTGCAAAAGGTGGGTAAAAGCAAGCTTAATTTATTAACAATAACCCATCATTGTTGGAAAAATATATTAAATAGAAATTATTTTTATTTATTAAAGGGTTGTAACTCTTATGAATGTATATGTCTATTTAAAGAGTGCCCATTAAAGCCAAAAGATGCATCCAATGGATTGAAATGTCATTACCAACCATGATTGGATGCAACTCTTCGGCATGATCCAGCCCCATCTATAAATAGGAAGCCTCATTTACTCATTTCCAACACCTCGAATCATTCTGTTGAATGAAACTCTTAGTGAAGTCCCGTAGGTTTCTGTTCTCTCGTCGTGAAATATATTTAGTACATTTCGTATTCAAAAACGTATGAGAGTCCGAAAAGCATCGATTAAGTTCGCTGGTCTCGGAATTTGGAGTGCTCCTATTACGAGACGTTTGTCGTTGTATCTTGGGAAACGATTGTCGTATTCCGTAAGCACCGTGAGCGGGGCAATATCGTTTCAAGGACATAGTGTCAACGCTGGCCTCGACAAATAAATGAGCACAATTTATAAGTCTTCTTCAATAACTCCCTTTGTGCTCTCTTGCTCTTCATCTGTGTTTATCCTTGTCGAGCATAGAAAGATTTCCTCAATCCAAATGCTGTCTTGTAGTGTCGGACATCATTCCTCTGCTCCAACCGTTCGTTAATTGTGCTGAGAAGCTCATTCAGGAGAGGGGCTTCTTTTTCTCCAAGGTCCTCAAAGATCGTGTCTTCATTGATCTTCGACAATCTCCTTTCTATGTTCTTCCTTACGAGCTTCAACCTCACGTCGCAGAACTTATGTACCTCAAACTTCATCATCGCTCTCGTCTTTTCAATAACTGGATTCCGATAAGTGATGGCGAGACCTGGCTTCTTGAATATGTAGTTCTCCGGGAAGTCGTTCAACATGAAGCCTTTCATGAGCGGCGATTCCATGTTGACCTTCTTCATTTTATTAGCCACAGTGATCTGAAGGTCGTGTGCGGTGTGAAATTTGATCTGCCGCACCATGAATCTCTTCAATCCCTCGAGTCCTTCCTTCTTGATGTACCGAGCAGGTGTCTGGTATTTCTTCTTGTACAACTGGAACAGACGATAGACTTCGTCTGGTGGAATGAATGGAATATAGCTCTCGTCTATCTTTTCTCGAGTATGAGTCTCACCAGCTCACTCAATGATGTAGATCGGAGTTGGATATGGTCCAATCGTGTGTGATACGCCCACGAGTTGGAAGATTGTTAGGTCATATTTTATCAACTACCGATCGATCTAAGCATGAATTCTAGATATTCGAATGATAAATCTCACAATATATCTTTGAGAGAGAGTTTCTCGATTACTTTTCTCTCTCTTAGAATGTGAATTCAATGCTCGTAATTTTTCCGAAATGAAATTGTATTTTGATTTTGATAGTGTACATTGTATTTATACCTATTTACATGGTAGTTTTACTATTTGGTCCTACACTATCAATACTACTAATTATGCCTCTAATTACAAGGATAATAAAATTGCAAAGCACAATTTTAAATTCTCTTCAATCTCCCCCTTTGTGCTTGTCTTCGTTTCAGCTCCTTTTATCCTTGTCGGGCGTAAAACGATTTTCGCAATCCCAATGCTGTTTCGTATCGTCGAACAACATTCCTCAGCTCCAATCTCTCATTTATCGTATCCAGAAGCTCATTTAAGAGTGGGGCCTCTTCTTCACAAAGATCTTCGAAAGATTGTCTCTTCGGTGATCTCTCCCAATCTTTTCTGGATGTTCTTCCTCACTAACTTTCGTGTCCCGTCACAGAACTTGTGGATCTCTGACTTCATTATAGCCCTCGTCTTTCCAATGACTGGATTTCGATAGGTTATGGCGAGACCAGGTTTCTTGAAGATGTAGTTCTCGGGAAAATTGTTGAGTGAGAAGCCCTTCATGAGCGGAGACTCCATGTTGACCTTCTTCATATTGTTCTCTATAGCGATTTGAAGGTCGTGTGCGGTGTGGTACTTGATCTGCCGCACCATGAATCTCTTCAGTCCCTCGAGTCCTTCAGTCTTGATATATCCGGAGTGCGTCTGGTATTTTCTCTTGTACATATGATACAGATGATAGACCTCATCCGGTGGAAGGAAAGGGAGATAGCTTTCATCTATCTCTTCTCGAGTGTGGTTGCTGTCCGCTCGCTCAATGATGTAGATAGGGGTAGGGTAGCTTCCGATCGTATGCGAGACTCCGATGAGTTTGAGAATCGCTGGTTTGTCCCTGAAATTTTTCTTCAGTTGATCCATTGGTATGCCACTCCGATCGGGGCCAAGATAGTTGAGCATGAAGATGTGCTCCATTTTCTTCCTATCTTCACAGTGTGAGATGCCCCGCAAATTAAGTTCGTTGAGCTTCTTTATTCTGTTTGGAGCCCTCCAGATCTTCTTTCTAACGTCTTCAATAAACGAGACTTCAATTCTGACATTCGCCCACGACGTCTCGACTCTAATTGTCCCTTTTGATAAGCGGGGTGGAGAGTCGACTCTGTGCCTAATCATCTGTGGTAGCTCTGAGAGAGCATAACTGTAGTTCTCGCCTTCTTGAAGTTCTTCATCTTCAAGCAGCACCAGGTCCACTGAAACTTGTTGTAAGAAATATCTGACGTTGGAGAGTCGAGCTTGAGCAGCTTCCTCTGGTTCCCATTGCGTCGTCCATTTCTCATTTAAGATATAATCATCTACGATCAGATGTGGATCGTAGCTTTTGTTTGGCCTTGGAGGAGGTTAGGGGTCGGGATTGGATTTGGATTTATAGGAGAAAGTGGTAGTGTGTGGGATGTAGTGGGAGGTGTGGTTGTTTGTTGGCGGGTTGTGGGTTGTGTGGTTGGTGGGTTTGAGGATGATCCTCCAGCTTCTTGAGTCTTTGTTTGTTCTCGAGTCACTCCACGGCCGCTTCGTGTGGTTCGTTGCCGTTTCTCACCCTCATGATAATCCGGATCATCGGGATCGTCATGTCATTGGAGCGGGAGCTCTCTTCTCGGCACCTTGTTTGTGCTGGCGGCTCTGGTTCATCTACCAGCCTTTTGTAGAGACTCTCCTCAGCGGGGGTCCTGGTCTCTAAGGCGAGGAGGCGGGAGATGAGTATGTCGTGAAGCTGGGTGATCAGGATGGTATAGGGATTGATGAGAGAAGGTGATGGAGTAGGGGTTGAGGGGGTTATATGGGGGTGTGTATGGTGGTGGTAAGAGGTGGTGAGGAGACGGGGGTGGTTTGTGTGTTGGTCAGAGCAGCCTCGGAGACTGGTGCTTTCCCGGTATCTCTTCGGGAAGTCTCGATGGCTTTAAGCATGCGATCCATCAGACGATCTTCAAGAGAAGACATGGCTGTGGAGAGCGCTTCCTGTAGGCGTTGCTCTGTCACGATCATTGGTGGAGTGGGGCCAGGAAGGCGCTCCACTATCACAACATCGGAAAAGGTTTTCGATGTGCTGCCTTGAGTAGGTCTTGATGGTTCGGAACGTCTTGAGACATCCGTTGTCAACCCTAAAGTCACCACTTCAATGGGTTGGCCTATTGTTGGCTCCGAAGATATCGGGGGTCCAATAGGGCTTCCACCCAATCCTTGAGATGATATAATAGGTATCACCTCTATGGGTGTTGAGACAGATTCAATTGGAATCTGTGTGGTTTGCTGATCCGTTGGTGGTGGAGATGTTGGCACCAAAGCCGGTACTGTTGAAGGAGATACAGATGGGGCTGAGAGTTGCTGTCGGCGACAGCCCCTTTTTTGGAGTATGTATTGTTCATCTGAGTCAGTGGCCTCAGGAGAGACATCTCGAGGAACACCTTCGGGCTCGACGGCCGGTGTCTCTATCTCCTGAGCCGTGACTTCGGGATCCGTTGTTTCCACCAGCATTTCCCTTTGAGAAGGTGCCGGAGCTGGATCCAAGACTCGTACCATCTCCTCCGTGATGGAGTTGTTTTGATAGTAGTCTTCGTAGGCCTCGTCCGTTAGATCAGCTAGTCGGAGCAGCTCCAATGGGATCAGCATTGGTTGGAGCGCTAGGTCGGCTGCCTTCGGGTTGTGAAAGAATCGAAGGCGTGGCGGAATGTATTCCCCAACTGATGGTAGTCTCGGGATCTCTGGATGGATGTCCATGAAGTGTGAGATCAGCACCGGAAACCACCGTACATAGGGGAGAGATTTGGCCTTTGACTTGGTCTCCCTTTGACGCATCTGGTCCGCTAGATCATTCCAAATTAGCTGGGCCACGTCATATTTCTTGGAAAAGATCACTCCATGAAAGATGCGAAGGATATTCCCGTTCGCCTTGTCGAAGCCGGAGTGTTTTGGGGAGAGGCATTTATTGATTATGCCGAACAACATCTTCCACGGATGGGGGATCCCGCTATTTTGAAAGTTTGCCAGTTTTGTAAGCGGGGTTTGTATTCCATCTGGAGTATATCTTCTACGATCTCCGCGTCCGTTGGAAGTTGATCATATTCGTCGTAGTGCGGGAGATCGAGCACCATGGCAATCGGATTTTTCGTCAAGGCGATATGTCTTGTGTTGATCTTCGTCATATATTCCACGCTATCGCCGTTGACGAAACTCTTCATGCTTCCCCAGAATTGCTGGAGATAGACTATTGGTACGGTTGACGTCCTGGTCAAGGCTGGCCATAATGGGTGTCCTTTGAGGATGGAGATGATGACTTCATCCGGACACCGAAACGTTGTAAGGTTCAGCTGGTAGTTATTATCTTGAACTGGCATATAACTTCCAGTGGGGTAGATGTTTGTGTAGTTTGGAGTTGCCATATCTGTAAAAAAAAAATTAAAGATAATTTATTAGTTGGGAAATTTTATATGCGAATAATCGGGATTAGAATGGACTTAGAGAAAATTGTAAGTGTTAAGGTTTATGTTCGAAAGACTTAGTGAAAAATTTTGAAAACTTTGTAAAATTGACTAAGTCTTAGAAGCGTATTTTTATTCGATCGGGAATTAATTTGAATGTTAATTTTTGCGATCGAAAATTTTCTAAGTCTTGAAGAAAAATTTTGCAAGTCTTTTTCAGCGTGTCTTTATTCGAGTAACAATTTATTAGACCGTTAAATTTTGCGATCGAATAAAAATGTGTCGAATAACTCAAGTTTTCGACGATGACTTTTATGATCGAATAAAATGTTATCGAAAACAATAGTTTTTCGCTGAGTAAGGTTTCGATCAAATAAAAAGTTGTCGAAAAAACTTAAGTTTTTAGCCGCGTAGTTTTTCGATCGAATAAAAGAATATCGGAAAACTTAAAGTTTTCGCCGATGACTTTTGCGATCGAATAAAATATAATCGAAAAATTAAGTTTTCGCCGCGAAGTTTTTCGATCGAATTTAAATATATCGAAAACAAAAGGTTTTCGACGCTGAGTTTTGCGATCGAATAAAACTTAACGAAAACTAAAGTTCTTGGATGAAGAACTTTTTCGATCGAAAAATTTTCAGATCAAACAGTAAACGCGTAATACGTAAGTTTCGGTTTTTGGGTAAATCATGAGTTAATCTGGGTTCGGAACGTTCAGAAAATATTTGCGAATCCAAATATCATGATTTTTAACCCAAACCGTAGAGTTTAAACATGTTGATTTGAAAATTTAAAATCGTTTTTAGTCGAAAAAGTAAGAAAATGAAATTTCTTCAAATGTTTTCGTGAAACTACTTGCGAATCGTATGTTTTTGAACGGAAAATGATTCGAAACGTGTTTTACCTTCGAAATGAGCAAGTTTAGTGAGAAAATCTCAGAGATAAGATGATTTTTGGTGAATATCGCCGGAGTTCGAAGAGTATTTTTCAGAAGTCGAAAAGTTTTTCGATGGAAATGAGTTGCGTGTGAGTGAGTTTTTCGATTGATAAAGTGGTATTAAAACTTTACGATCGGGTAAAGTAAAAATACGTTGGGCCGAAAAAAATATTTTGCGCTTTCGTTAAAATTCAGGTCTGATTAAACTAAAACTTAATCTTTTATGAATTAACCCAAAAGTAAATTGGATAATGCTCCGTGTATTTCTGAAAGAGATGAAATTTTCTCCTAATGTTGATGAAATTCAACATTTGACTCATCGGATGAGCTCTAAATTTTCTGTAATGCTTAGAAAAAATGTTAGAAGTCTTGTTTTATAAGTAAATCATATAGGAGATAATAACAAATTCTCATATAAAACTCCCCCTTAACAATTGCACGATTTAAGTTTTCGGCATTTTAAGCACATATTTAGTACAATTTGGCATATGAAAATTTACTATTTAAGAATAAGTAACGCATTTTAAACAATTCAGCATAGATTCAATAAAATTTTTGCGTTTTTCAAAAAAATTCGCATTTTATCAATTCTGAGCCAATGCATGTATTAATGCATTTAAAATGTGCGAAAGATATTTTCAAATAAAAAATTTCAAAAATATTTTTGTTTTGGGGTCGGATGGAACATTTGGAACACTATCACACAAAAATTTCTTATGACATATAAAATAATAATTTGCCATAAAATCATGTAACTAGACTAATATTATAAGATCATAGTATGAATCACTTCGACAACTCTCGCAAGTTTCGCTCATGCCACTCAATTTATTTTTATCATGGAAATATTTAGTAGATATGTCACTCATATCATCACGACAAAATTATATCAATTAATTTGTCATCGTAGTATTTTTAATCAACTTACCTCGTGAAAGTTTATCATTTTGAATCAAAGGGACTTTTAAGGGATTATTTTTAGGCTCTGACTAAAGGGGTAGGAAATTTTGGGTTAGTGAGCTAAAAAAAAATTCTTCAGTTCCAGGGGCTCTTTTGTGAAATTCTGTGTTGATCCTTTTGCTTTTCTTTCCAGGATGAGTCTCGTCTTCTTTACAAAACTTTGAGAGATTAGAACTTCTTTTTGGGTCGAGACCGTGTTCCTTTCGAAGGTTCCACAGTTATGGAATTCGAACCCAAGGCCGTGCTTCTCTTCTCGTTTTCTCTATTTATAAGATCTAGATTATCGATGGAGAAGTTCACTTCGAGGTGCTTCTCTTCTATGAGTATACGAGATTATCTAGGAGTAGTTCATAGCGAGATTCATGTTTCTCTTCTATAATGATTATTCATCATGTGCATCTCTTTTGCTCTCCCCCTCTTTTTCTTGATTGAGTAACCCCGAATCTTGTGAATAAGGTTGAGGGCTTAATTGGGTTTGATAAAGAAAAAGAATGTCGGAGAAGGCCCAAAAGGGAATTTCTAAAGGAAAAATTAAAGGATTTATAATTTGGGCCAAGTGAGGAATTTCCTAATATTCCCTTATCATTTTCATGACGAAGTAATCACAAAAGTAAGAATGAAGCTACGAAGGGCAAACTAAAGAATAGTCATTGAAGTGTGACACACTCAAGAAAAAATATTGAAGTTCAAATTCTCACATATGTAATGTGGCTTTGTGTCTATTGAAACATACGAGGTTTTTTGAGTAAAAAAAGTCATATGAATTTTTAGACAAAGAGCTAAGCATATATATCTAAGAAATATTTTTGTGAGTGATTTAAAATAGGCAAAATTATCATCATCCCCCATTTTTTTTTATTGTTATATTTATATACTATTAAATTTGGGAGAGTCACGCAAGATAATCAAAGAATATCAAGAAGCATAGAATATCACATAGAAGCATAATAGAGCATGTAAAACACTTTTCAAGTTAGATTGATATTCAACTTGCCTAACTTAGCAATAAGGAATTGGAATCGTTTTTCATCCAATGCCTTAGTGAATAAGTCGGCAAGTTGAAGCTCCGTTTTTACAAAATACATATCTATATTGCCTTTTTCTACATGATCTTTATGATAGCGAATATCTATGTGTTTCGTGCGTGAATGATGAACATGATTGCAAGTAATGGCTATAACACTTTGAGAATCAATGTAAATGGGAATGTTATTAAAAATTAAACCCGTAATCGCGTAGTTGTGTCCGCATCCATAGAATTTGCGAGCAACAGCTGGCAGCCGCGACGTATTCCGCCTCGGCCGTCAAAGTTGACACACAATTTTGTTTCTTTGAGGACCAGCAAACCAACTTTTCGCCTAAAAATTGTGCTACGCCAGACGTGCTTTTTCTGTCTATTCGACAACCTGCATAATCAGCGTCAGTATAGCAAATTAATCTAAAATTAGTATGTTTAGGATACCATAGCCCTAAGTTGGGTGTTCCTTTTAGATAGCGTAGAATTTGCTTGACTGCTTGCATGTGGGACTCCTTTGGGTCAGCTTGAAAACGAGCACAGAGACAAGGGAAAAACATGATGTCGGGTCGGCTGGACGTCAAGTAGAGAAGAGATCCGATAATGCTCCGATAGATTGTGATGTTGACTGCCTTGCCAGACGGATCAGCATCCAATTTGCAGTTTGTTGAGATGGGAGTATTCATCGGTGTGCTCATGTCTTGATTAAATTGCTTTAGAATATCTCGGATATATTTGGTTTGACTGATGAAGATTCCATCTTTGAGTTGCTTTACTTGTAGTCCAAGAAAGAATTGGAGTTCTCCCATTAACTCATCTCGAATTTGGTCTTCATGAGTTCACCGAATTTCTGACAGAGACGTTCATTTGTCGAGCCGAAGATGATGTCATCAACGTAAACTTGCACGATCATCAGGTCTTTGCCTTGTCTTTTGATGAAGAGTGTCGTATCGATGGTGCCTTTTATGAAGTTGGACTTGACTAAAAATTTGCTTAGGACATCATACCAAGCACGAGGGGCTTGTTTTAGTCCCTAGAGAGCTTTGTCCAATCGATTGACATAATCGGGGTGATTTTCGTGCACAAACCCGTCGGGTTAAGACTTCTTCTTTTAAAACACCATTAAGAAAGGCGGTTTTATCATCCATTTGATAGACTTTAAAGTCTTTATGAGCCGCGTATGTTAAAAATAGTCGAATTGCTTCGATACGTGCCACCGGAGCATACGTCTCGTTATAGTCAATTCCTTCTCGTTGATTGTTTCCCTTGGCTACGAGTCGTGCTTTATTCCTAATAACTTCACCGTTTTCGTTCTTCTTATTCATGAAAACCCATTTAGTTCCAATTTGCCTCGCGGTTGACGAACTAACGTCCAAACTTGTAGACACTCGAATTGGTTGAGTTCATCTTGCATTGCGATTACCCAATCCGGGTCTTTAAGAGCTTCGACTACCTTAATTGGTTAATTTTTGCTTAAGAAGCATGTGAATAAGCCGCTTTGAGTGGATGTTCTAGTGCGTACACCACTTGAAGGATCACCGATGATTTGGTCAACAGTTCTTGCTTTCACGTCATGTGTGTGGAGCAACCAGAATCTAAATACCACACATGATGGATCTCCATAGAAAGAGGTTAGAGAGATTTAGGTACCCACTTTTGAATGGGTCCTCTCGGATTAGCAGTTTTGATAACTAAGGTTTGGTCATCTTTGGTTCCTAAATTATTGGAATGCTTAGGTACCCAAACCAACTTAGAAGTAGTTAATTTAAGTGGTACTTCTTTAAGCAACTTGGCCTTGTTGGCTTGTGTTGGCCTAGGTGGTGTTTTAGGAACCCAGTGAGGTTGAACCTTACATGGGAGGTTAATTTCAGCGCGAACAAATGACTGATTTGTCTTATTGCTTGAGAAAATCTTTTCTCTAGCCAGTCTCCTAAGGTGTTTAGCTGAATGTACGTAGACTGGGTACCTTAGGTGAGGACAAGAATGTATAGAGCTATAAGCTTTCTTAATAGCTGGATCTTGTTTCCTACGAGACTTAAGAGTTCCATTTGTTTTAGAATGATTGTTTATAATTTTTGAAGTAGAGCCATTTCAAAATTTGTGCTTTCAAAATTAATAGGTTTTAACACATAAGTGGAAGCAACAACATTAAAGTTTGAAACGGATGTCTTCTTGCGATTGTCCATAGTTTTTGATACAGAATAAAATTTTGAAAATAGGACATTTCTATCATTTTTCTTCTGAAATTCTATCCTAGGCACTATTTCCTTTGCATGTTTCACCTCTTTTTCTACTCTACCTGTGGATGGAGTAGAAAAAGAGTTAGAAAAAGTCTTTTTCCTTTTTGAAGCATTTAAGGATTCATTTCCTCCCTTTAAGATTTTTAAAGAAGATTTATCTTTTTTTAAAATATTTTGAAAAACAATGGGACAAGTTTAAGCATTTAAGGTGTTTTCTTAGATGTAATCTTGTCCTTAATTAATGATTTTTCTTTCAAAGTAAAATCAGGACAAGTTTTTAAAGTAGAGGAAGTTTTGAGATTAGAAATCTCCAGTAAAAGCTCATTCTTTTCAGCTTTGAAAATTCTTTCTTTCTGTTTATAAGGAAGCGTTTAAATCAGCTATTTTCTTAATAATAATTGGAATATAACAGAAAGTAGAACTTTGAAAATGATCAGTATTTTCTTCCTTATGTTTGGAAAAGTCTTATAGGGGATATAATGAATTATAGTAACTATACAAGTTGAGATCCCTTGTCTTGTAACTATTATTCAAGTCGGTGTAGTCAAAGGGAATGTCAGTCCTATTTGTGGCTTTTCGTTTAGATTCTTCTAAGGCATTTATTTATGAAGAATTAGTAAAAGCTCATTCTTTTCAGCTTTGAAAATTCTTTCTTTCTGTTTATAAGGAAGCGTTTAAATCAGCTATTTTCTTAATAATAACTGGAATATAACAGAAAGTAGAACTTTGAAAATGATCAGTATTTTCTTCCTTATGTTTGGAAAAGTCTTATAGGGGATATAATGAATTATAGTAACTATACAAGTTGAGATCCCTTGTCTTGTAACTATTATTCAAGTCGGTGTAGTCAAAGGGAATGTCAGTCCTATTTGTGGCTTTTCGTTTAGATTCTTCTAAGGCATTTATTTATGAAGAATTAGTAAAGGCCATTAGAGAAGTTAAACCTCATGTACTTGATATCATATAATTGTTTAACATTGACCTTTTTCAAGTTACAGGGATTGTTAAAATCTAAGCCTTCTTTAGGATTATATAATTCTATATCAAGAGGTTGATTTAGAAAGATAGTTTGATCCGTTTGACCCCTTTTTGTTAGGAGATCATCTAAAGTTTTAATCCTTGAGTAAAGTTTCTTACGTTCGTCAGAGATTTCTTTGAAATTATTTTTAGAAATTTCTAAATCTCTCTGACAATCGATAAGAGTCGTATTAAGGTCATTGACTTTAGTCTCAGAGGTAGCTATGGTTAATTCAAGACTAGATATTTTTTCCTTAGCGTTAGATAAGAGAATTTCTAAATGAATTTTTCTTATCTAATTGCTTTTGGAAATTGTTTTCACTAAGAGCTAGTCTCTCTTCTAATTCCTTAGTTCTTTTCCGCTCATTTTTCATGTTAGAGTACTTAATCTGTAATGATTCTAACATGTTTAATAATGTGGATTCTGTTGGGAAAGGTACCCGGTTTGTACCCGAGACGCAACGCCCCGGGATATGGTGCGGAATAAAATTTTTTTTCCGGGTTCCTTCGCAGCTCGGATCGAAAACTCTAATCACGTTGACACGTAATAGGGCGGGTCATACCCGTGAGAGATTACCTTTGAAGCGAGTGGCAGCTCCTCGTCGATTGCGTCGTCGGCCGCGGTCGTGTTGGGTATCGTCTAGATCGTCACGCCGACCTCGCAGTGTACCATGGTTTCGATTTTCCGAAGATGGCTAGAGAGAATTGATCCGTCGCTCGGGAGAGTGGTTTGCGTTTGTGTGTTCGTGTTTCGATTCTCGGGTCGAGAAATTTCGCGTCGATTCTCTTCCCATGTCTTCCTTTTCAATGACGAGGGTCTCACCCTTATTAATAGTAGGGGAGAACGAAATTTTCAGCCCTAAACAAGGCTAAAATATCGAAATATTTGTTCCTAAATATGAGAGATATTCTTGCCAAAATATCTCTCCTAATTGAATTCAAAATTCTATTAAAGGAACATACTATAAATAGAAAACTAACTAAGATATTAAAATATCTTCAAATATGGTAAATAAATTTCGAAATTTATATAAATATAAATTCGAATTTTAGTTTTAATAAATAATATTCCAAATATTTTTATTACCATATTTGTAAATTACGAAAATACCCTTTAAGGCATTTTTCGAATTTCTCGGCTTAGAGTTGAATTCCAATTCTTCCCTCAAGTCTTTCTAAGCACTTAGCCAAGCCTAAGTCTTAAAGTTAGTTTCATATGAAGTCCGACTTCGGTCCACTTAATGACCCCGAGGCCCAATAAGGCGTGGCATAACGACCCGAGGCCCGTCAAGGCCCAAAACACAATCTCTCCTTCTCGGTACACATTGATGATCCTTTTTAAGCCCGACTCTCTAGGTTCGACTCAATCGGCAAGGGAGGAATCCAAGAGTCCGGTAGGTACCTAGCCAATCCCGCAGTACCGGACAGATCCCGCCTTGAGCACGAATTTCGAACTAGTCTCATTCCAGAACCTAACTATAGATTATAGTACTACGTACAAACCCTTCAGCTGTGTCCCGATCGAGTGAGAGCCATGGTATTTGTCAAACTCACTAAACTCGATAATATGATAAAATGACACGAGGCAAATTACCAAACTACCCTCCATGTCTAACATGAGTTAGTTTAATACCTTAGCCAAGGATTTTGTAATTTCCCGTCGTCATTCTCATAGGACACTTGTCTCGATTACTTGCGAGACTGTGAATCCGTACTCGGCGGTCTAAGCCCGGCAATCATAAATATCCATCAAGACCGCATCTGTCCCGCTGACCCATGCAATAGCAAATCGGATCTAGCGAAACCAGTGATAGTCAAGACTTCAAAGTCAACTCCGTCAAAGCCCCTTTCGGTCTAAGGTTCAAGCAGACTACTATGGTTTTTGTCGTCGATCATTGACACTCCTTGAGTAATAAGCCATGTTTGATCGTACGACCTGCGAGTCAGTGTCCATGAAACGATTCAATCCCTTGATTCGACTCGTATCACAAGTCATGACTTCCGCTTCCAAGCGGTATATCGGCACACGATAAGTCATCTACAAATAAGCCATGATTGGTTTTCCAGCACCGAACTGAAACCTAAGGCTTATGGACATTTTATGTTCGAGGTTAAGAGTCCACTGGTGCCTTCCTCTCTCATACCCATCGAGAACAGTGACTCAACTCGACACATTTGGATTTATTCATTTATTGCTTTACCCGATGCTAAGTAAAGAACTCATATAACCAATAAACGAATAATGCCTTTATTAATACGCAAAACAATGTTTGATTACATTGACAATCGAATGATAAATAAGCTAATGCCCTATACATATCCAATCCTCGTATAGCATTCGAGGGCATATCCCTAACAGATTGAGACATTGTTACCTCTTGTGATGAAGAGGATGCTTTATCGTCGTCGTCGTCACGCCTTCTTGAAGATTTATCATTTGAGGTGCCTTCGAGGTATGCCATTAGAGCGAGATTTTCATCTTCAGAATCTGTGGTGTCTTCCAGCCAATGCTCTTGTTCGGCCATCAGTGCTACTCTAGCCTCTTTCTGTTTAGTGAGTTGGAATTTTTTGGAGTAGTAGTTGGCGTCCTTTTTCTTGGGAAGTTTGCATTCTCTGGCGAAGTGCCCTATCTTACCACAATTATAGCACTTTTGTGGTTCTTTGGTGTTTTTAGATTCTGAGGTATCGGCCGGTCTTTCCTTGTGCTTGGAGCTTGATGTCCGAAGTCTATTTGCCGAGGAAAATGATTTCTTTTTGTAAAACTTTTTGCTCATCATTTTAGAAATGAGAGCCAACTGTTTCTTGAACTCCTTCATATCGGGTTCGGAGTCCGATTCAGATTCGTCTTCATCTTCTGAAGAACTTGGCAACTTGATGTTTTTATCTTTGCGAGATCGACTAGTTTTTATTTCCGAAACAAGAGCTATAGAATCATCGATCTGCTTGCCCTTAAGTTCTTTTTGTATCTCGCTTATATCTTCCTCGTGTTGGGCGAGATTATCAAAGACGGCGTGGATATCCATTTCGTCCAAATCCTTATTTTGACGGATTTGTATGGATATTTTCTTCCACTCCGGTCGAAGAGAAGAAAGAAATCGGATGCTGACCTCCATGTTGGTCTTGAAGATATCTATCTTCCTCATCTCATTAAGAAGAGTTAGATAGTTCATAAACGGTTTCCTCTGCCTTGGCTTTGAATGAGTCGTAAGCGGTGAGCATATTTGCTTTCTTGGCTTTGACTCCAACTTCGGTTCGTTGCATCATTTTGTGGAGCTCGTCCCACATAACTTTTGCACTTGATAGACTATTTATTTGCATATAGATGTCTTTAGGAATTCCTTGCATTAAGAAAGTTTTGACTCCTAAATCCGCTTTGGCTCTTAATCGCTCCCCCTCGGTTTATTCATTAGGATTGTTAGCTTTCTTGGCTTTGACTCCAACTTCGGTTCTTTGCATCATTTTGTGGAGTTCGTCCCACATAGCTTTTGTACTAGATAGACTATCTATTTGCATATAGATGTCGTTAGGAATTCTTTGCATTAGGAATGTTTTGGCTCCTAAATCAACTTTTGCTCTTAATCGCTCCCCCTCGGTGTATTCACTAGGAATTTTGAGTCTTCGTGAGGCGGGAATGGGAGGATTATTGGTGGCATCGCCTTCTTGGATGAGCCAAAATTGAGTGGGACCTTCTTGAAGAGAAGCTATCAAATTTGTAGCTTGCTCTTTTGTTTCCAAGAAGTTCATGAATCGGCTTCTCCATACGGTGTATTCGCCTCTTCGTAGAATTGGAGGGCGGACGTCGTTTCCGAGCGAGTAAGCATCCATTTGTAGTTGATTGGTTGGATCTTCGTGAAAGTTTGGAATTGTAATGAAAAGTGCTTCACAAGTGACAAATTTCGTTAGTAATGTTTGATTCGTACTTCAAACAATTTCCCTTTCGTACCTATTTTTCGGTTGTTAAAGAGAAATTATTTTGATTTCGAAAAAATATTTGATATGAGAATTTATACTTCAAAATTTTGCTAAAAAATTTTGATTTTAAGATCGAAAATTTTGAGTATCGTAGAGGATAATTCAGAAACAAATATTTTTCGTAAGTTTTGAAAATTACGAAATTTGATTTCTTTCAAAATAGTGTAAAATGTGTGTGTGTTTGAGCAGTGACCGAAAAGTTTTTTGAACAATAAAGTTTCCGATAAAAAAAATTCGAACCTATGATCGAAAAAGATTTTCGATTGTATAACTTTTTCGTTGTATTTATCGAAAATTAAACGTCAGAGTTTTGCAGAGTAAATTTCATGTCGAAGAATAGTTTGTCGAATAATTGTTGATCTCAAAAACTTTTATCGAAAAACTTTTAATCGAAAAATTAAGAGCGATCGAAAAATTTTGTTAAGTTTGACTCAAAGTTTTTTTTTTCGAGTGTGAATTATTCGGTCGAAATATGTTTTCGCTAAATTGTTTTTTTACTCGAAAATTTAGATGATCGAAAATCTTGAGATCGAAAACTTGTTTTACTATTACAAGTTTTTCGAGTCAAAATTAGATATTTATTTAGCGAAAACAGTATCCGTCGAAAAAAAATACTCGTTATTACGCTCGAAATAGATATTTATATATGAATCGAAAAACTAATTATCAAAATAATGTTTTTCGAGTCTTATATTTGAGTAAAACATACGAGAACAATGTATGTCATCGAAAAATTTCTCGGAGGCAAACTTATTCGAAAATTAATTTTCCAGCCAAGTTTTTGGACCGAAAATCCGATCGAAGAACAGCAAAGTTCAATGTAATAGTGAAAATTCCAGATTCAACCAAGATGTTCAAGTTAGGTGATAAAATTCTGAATAATCACTCGTTTCTTCGTTCTTAATATGAGCAAACACAAGATTAACCACGTTTTACAGCAAAATATATAAAATATTACGAAAATCAAATCGAAATCAAAAGTTAATCGCAAACGCAAATATCGATCTAAATCAAAAATCAGAATTAATATGACGTTCTAAGCTATTGAAATCAGTACTTAAATCATTCCTAACATATAATCTATCACTTAATCAGCAAGATCATCAACAAAATTCGCAATTGATCAAAATACAAGTCACGTAAGTTTTTCGATCAAAAAATCTGAAAAATAATTTTGATCTTAAAATCGCGAATTCAATCCAAAATCAATCACGATCTGCTCTGATACCAATTGTTAGGTCCTATTTTATCAACTACCGATCGATCTAAGCATGAATTCTAGATATTCGAATGATAAATCTCACAATATACCTTTGGTCGAATATCTTCTTTGAAGATCTTTGAGAGAGACAGAGTTTCTCGATTACTTTTGTCTCTCTTAGAATGTGAATTTAATGCTCGTAATTTTTCCGAAATGAACTTGTATTTTGATTTTGATAGTGTACATTGTATTTATACCTATTTACATGGTATATTTACTATTTGGTCCTACACTATCAAAACTACTAATTCCGCCCCTAATTACAAGGATAATAAAATTACAAAGCACAATTTTAAATTCTCTTCAAAGATTGATGGCTTGTCTCTGAAGTTTCTTCTGAGTTGATCTGATGGGATGCCACTTCGATCCGGATCAAGATAAGTAAGCATGAAGATGTGTTCCATCTTCTTCCGCTCCTCCCAGTGAGAAATCCCCTGTAGATTTAGCTCGTTCAGCTTCTTGATACGGTTTGGTGCTCTCCAGATCTGCTTCCTTATGTTTTCAAGGAAGGGCACTTAAATCCGAATGATCTCCCATGGCGTCTCGACTAAGACGGGGGTGTCCGCTCGGTGTCTTATCCATCTCTGGCAACTCTGGGAGTTCGGTATTGTAGTCCTCTCCTTCTTGAATTTCTTCGTCTTCAAGCATAACTAAATTAACCGAGGCTTGTTGCAAGACGTATCTGACGTTGGAGAGGCGAGCTTGAGCTGCTTCCTCTGGTTCGCAGTGCGTCAGCCACTTCTCGCTCAGGATGTAGTCGTCTATGATGGCATGGGGGATCGTAGTTGATTGTTGCTTCAGGTCGATCTTGGAGCATGGAGGTTGGGATCGGGTTTGGACTTTTGGGAGCCGGAGATATCGTGTGGGTGTGGGATGTGGTGGTTGTTTGTTGGCCGGTAGTGGGTTGTGTAGTTTGTGGGTTGGTTGACGACCTCCAGCTTCACGTGTTGAGGATGTCTTTTTTCGTCCTTGACCACGGCCGCATTTAGTGGTTTTCTGCCTTTTCTCCACCTCAGGGTGATCCTGATCGTCAGGATCGTCATGTCTTCTTTTTGTTCAGGAGCTTTGTTCTCGGCAGTGTGTTTGAGCGGCGGCTCGGGGTCATTAACTAGCCGGCGGTAGAGACTCTCCTCGACAGGGGTCCTTGTCTCGAGGGCTGGAAGGCAAAAAATAAGGATGTCGTGAAACAAGGTGATGGGTATAGTATATGGGTTGATAAGGGATGGAGATTGAGTTGGGGTGGTTAGTATGGGTTGTATGGGAATGTGTAAGGGGTGAGGAAATGGGTTCGGACGGAGCGGCCTCAGAGACTAGTGCTTTCCCAGTATCTCGTCGGGAAATATCGATGGTGTGGGGGACTCTTTCCATTAAGTGATCTTCAAGAGTTGTTAGAGCGGTGGAAAGAGCACCTTGTAGTCTTTGCTCCGTCACGAAAGGTGACACTTCCGGAGTGTAGCCAGGGAGGCGTTCCACTGTCACAACGTCAGAAGATATTTCTGACGTGTCGTCTATGAAAGAATTGAAGATTCCGGGACGTCTGAGGACACCAGTTGTCAACCCAGAAGTCACCACTTCGGTGGGTTGGCCCGTTGTTGTTTCCGAATATGTCGGTGGACCAATGAGACTTCCATCCAATCTTTGAGATGAAATCGGAGGAATCATCTTTATGGATGTTGGGACATGTTCGATGTGAACCTGTGTAGTCGTCAAGACAGGTGGTGGTAGAGGAGGCAAATGCGAAGCTGTTGTAGTCTGCAAGAACCCCTTTGTAGTAGTCTGCAATCCTCGTCCGAGTCGGTGGCACACGTGCTTCAACCTCGGGCTCAATAGCCGCTGCTTCGGGCTCTTGTGGCTCCAATGGTGGTTCTTGACTTATATGCATCGGATCCGGGTCGGTGGACCGAACCATGGCCTCCGTGATAGAATTATTCTGGCAGTAATCTTGATATGCTTCATCAGTAGGGTCTTCCAGATGTAAAAGCTCCAACGGGATCAACATGGGTTGGAGTGCCAGATTCGATGCATTCGGATTGTGGAACAACCGCAGCCTCGGCAGAGCCTCAGACAGGTGGTAGGCGGGAAATCACCGGATGGACTTTCATTAGGTGAGAAATCAGTATCGGGAACCAGCGGACGTAAGTCATAAACTTGGCCTTCGACTTGGTTTCCCGTTGACGCATTTGGTCTGCCAGGCATTCCAGATAGGCTGGGCCACATCATAGTTTTTGGAGAAGACGACTCCATGGAAGATCCGTAGAATGTTCCCGTTTGCCGTATCAAAGCCCGAATACTTCGGGGAGAGACACTCGTTTATTATTCCAAACAAGGTCCTCCATGGATGAGGAATCCCGTTATGAAAATTTGCGAGCTTTGTCAGCGGTGGCTTGTATCTCATCCGAAGCATGTCTGCAACGATCTCTGCATCTGTTGGTAAGGGATCGTAGACGTCGTGATGCGGTAGATCAAGAACTAAGGCCAAAAGATCCTTCTTGATGATGGCGTTCTTCTAGTTGATTTTCGTCGTGTATGTTACGTCGTCGCCCACAATATGGCTCTGTATGCATTCCCAGAATTGCTGGAGATACACCATTTGTACTGACGCCGTCATTGTAAGTGCCGGCGATAGTGGATGTCCTTTCAGAATTGAGATGATGACGTCATCGGGGCATCGAAATGTTGCTAAGTCCAGCTAATAATTGTTGTCGTGGACTGTTAGCCAAGCCTCGGACGGATAGATGTAAAATTGAATAAGAACCATTAGATTGTAAAATTCAAATGCAAGTGATAGTTAGTGTTGAGTAATGCAAATTTTTGTCGATCACATATCATTAACTTTGAATTTTTTTTTTGCATTTAACCTTTATTTAGTACGCGCAAACAGTTTTCATTTGTATAACATATGACTTTGAAAAGATTTTTAAAAATTTGATAAGTGTTGAACGTGTATACTGTTTGCGGCGTGTTTTTATTCCAACTGAACTTTATTCGAACACTAAGTTTTACGATCAAATAAAATCTTATCGAAAACTAATGTTTTTCGCCGCTAAGTTTTACGATCGAATAGAATCTTATCGAAAACTCAAGGTTTTCGCTGCTGAGATTTGCGATCAAATAAAATCTTAACGAAAAACTAAAGGTTTCCCCGCTGACTAAAGTTTTTCGCCGCGTAGTTTTTCGATCGAATAAAATTTTGTCGAAAAAACTAAGTTTTTCGCCGTGTAGTTTATGATCGAGTAAAAACTTATCGAAAACTCAAGGTTTTTGCCGCTGAGTTTTGCAATCCAATAAAAAATTAACTAAAACTAAAGTTATTCGACGCTACTGTTTGCGATAAAACGATTTTCGACCGAAATTTTTAGAAATCAAACATTAAAATTTTAAACTGCAAATGACGATTTTGCGTTAAACATGAGTTCTTCTGGACTTGAAATGATCAAAAACCAGTTTCGAATCCAATATCATGCAGTTAATCAAAATGGTTGAATCTAAATCACAGAAAATTGGATTTCTTAATTATTAGCAGTCGAATATCGCAAAGTCGAAAAAAGCTGCGAAAGAATTTGCAATACAGTCACGGTTCGTGATTTTCAGAACGAAAATATTAACCGAATCTGAATTCTACCTTCAAATCAGGCAAAATTTTAGCAAATATATGAAGATGTGTGAGATTTATGAAATCGCAGTTTGAAGTTTTTAGAGAGTCGAAAGTTATGCGTTAAATATGTTTGCGTGTAAAAATGTTTTTTCGATCGAAAAATTGTATAAGTACTTTTCGATCAAGAGATGTAAAAAAGTTTTGGGCCGAGAAAATCATTTTGGACTTTCGTTAAAATCAGGCCTGTTTAGTTTTGCAAAGAAAATTTATCTTTTACCTTTACACCCGGAATTTGAGAAAAAAATTTAACAGAACTCCCCCTAAGTTCTGAAATAAATGCAATTAACTCCCAAGGTTTGATGACCTTCGTCATTCGACTCATCGGATGAGCTGAAAATTCTCTGTAACAATTAGAATGAAACATGAGAAGTCGTAATTGTAAGTAAATCATTTAGGAGATAATATCAAATATTCATGTAAGCTCTCCCTCAACAATTGCACATATAATGTTTTGGTAATTTAGAAATCACAATGTGCGTATGAAAATTTTTAACACTATATGACATAAGCAAAAATAACCCATTTTAATCAATTCAGCGTAGATTCAACTGCTAATCATGCAAATGAAAATTTGCGTTTACATGTATTGTTGGAAAAATTTTCATTTGTCAATTCCGTACCGATGCATGTGCTAATGCATTTAAAAAGATGTGCGAAAATATTTTTGTTTTGGGGTCAGATTTTCCATTTTGATTATTATCACGCAAAAATTTCTCATGACACATAGAATAATAATATGCCGTCAAATCATATCACTAATATAATATCCTAAAATCATGGTATGAATCATTTGGACAACTCTCACATGGTTCGCTTATAGCGCTCAAATTATTTTTATTATGGGGATTATTTGTATACATATCACTCGTATCAACACGACAAAATTTTATCAATTAACCTGCTATCGTAGCGCATTTAATCAACTTACCAAGTGAAAGTCCATCAATTTGAATCAAAAGGGCTTTGAAAGGATTATTATTTTAGGCTCTGACTTAGAAGGGTAGGATAATTTTGGAATTAGTGAGCTTAAAATTCTTCAGTTCCAAGGGCCATTTTGAAATTAATTTCTGCTCCTTTTCTTTGCTTTTCTTTTTCATTTGCTAAAGCGGGATCTCTTTTTCTTTACGAGGCTTGAGAGATGAGATATTCTTTTGCATTTCTCGGGCCGAGACCGTGCTCCTCTTGAAGGTTCACAATTATGGAATTCGAACACAAGGTCATGCTCCTCTTCTCGTTTTCTCGATATAAGATCTAGATTATCGTTGGAGAAGTTCACTTCGAGGTGCTGCTCTTCTAGCAGTTTTGACGAGTATACGGGATTATGTAGGAGAAGTTCACAGCGTGATTCCCGTTTCTCTTTAATAATCGAGAGATAATTTGAGCATTCATCACGTGCGTCTCCTTTTCTCCCCCTCTTTTTCTTGTTTGAGCAACCCCCGAATCATATGGAATAAGGTTGAAGGCTTCATCAGGTTTCAAATGAAAAAGAATATTGGAGAACGCTCAAAGGGGATTACTGGAGAAAATAGTAAAGGATATATAATTTGGCCAAGTGAAAAATTTCCTAATTGTCCTTATCATTTTCATGACGAACAATCAGTTGAATTATTAACTACCGAGATATATAGGCATGAATTCTAGATATTCGAGTATAGATTTATGATTTGTTACCTTCGGCCAAATATCTCCTTTGAAGAACACGAGAGAGAAGATTAGTGTGAGAAAGTATTTCGTGTGTGTTTCTCTCTCTAGACTGTGATTTACAAGCCCTTGTGATTTTTCTGAATTCTTGTCTTGTTATTTCAATAGTATACATGATATTTATATCTATATACATGGTATAACTACTAGTAAGTCCTACACTATCAAAAAATATAAGTTACGCCCCTAATTACAAGGATAATTAATAAATTAGCACAATAAGTCTTCTTCAGAAATTCTCCAATAATCATCATCTTTCTACAACAGGTAGCGAACCTTGAGCGCTTAGCAAAAGGCCATCACCCCCGAAAAAACCGAGAACAAGGAATCTACAACTCCAAGGAAATGCTTCAATTGCGGAAAACCTCTGCCAAGGACTGCTATAGACCTAAGCAAAGGTCACCGAGTACTACAAGAAGTTTCAGCTTTCCCAACGCAAAGATGTGGGAATTGTTCTGGTAGCCAAAGAAGATAGGACACGTCGGACGAGTACTACTACGAGCGGCTTGGGGACACGTATGATGAAGAGAGGCATGAAAAAGCTTTTATTGAGTTATACATTCCGGCTCGGACAGAAGAGATGGACTCCGGCTCGGACAGAACCGATCGTACCACATCCGACGTTGAGGTATGTATACATTCCATCCCCTAAGGATTTCATTGAGTTAAAACAAAAATACAGAAGTTGTCCATGCAACGTAGGAATTACACAGAACTTAAAAGAAAATTTGACAATAATTACGCCTTGTTCAACAAACAACATGAAGGGATAGCTATTCTTAAGGAATCATTAGCCTTTCTCAGAATCTAAAACGAAAACTTAGCAGAAAAGGTAGAGAATAGCGAACGACATGTTAACGATGTTAATAAAAACTTAAAGGAAAGCGAAGAAGAACGTGTAAACGTATCTTCTCAATAAAAATTGATCACTTAAGAACGTATTAGACTCTATAAGAAGGTCAAACAGTTGGAGGACCTTATTACAAAAAGAGGTCAAACCGATCAAACCATCTTTCTCAACCAACCAAAAGATGTAGAATTCTGCAATCCTCGTAAGGTTTGGAGTTCCAAAGTAAAACGAACCCTAAAAAAGATGAAGCACTTTCTATGTACGACATTAAACACATTGGCTTAAACATTGAAAAGCTTATGCCTTTTGTTGAATCGTTTAAGGTGATCGAATCAAAAGAACAAAAACAGAGAAATAAAAATTGGGCCCAAATTGCGTTTAGTTATGTGGAGTTGAATGATAGTTATAAAACTAGAAACACTCATCTTACTACAGACTTTATTTCACCATTTCGAACCGAAAATTAGGAAAGTGCTTCCGAACAGGCCTAACCCATTTATTCTTCCATTTATACTCCAGAGATAATTTGCAAAATAGGCGATCTAACCGCGTCTCCGGAATCTCAAAGGAAAGCCTCGTCGGAAGAAATAACTGTTCTTTTAAGCAAAATCTATACTCTTCAAAACTTTCCTGATGTATACAAACCTTCGTCCTCTTATTCTGTTCCCGAAACACTTACGTGTAAATGCAAGAAAACAGATGAGAAAACATCTTTGCTCACACTAACTCCGTTTTGCATTTGCTTACAGATCAAAGACTAAGGTCTAAAGAGACAAAGAGAGTTAGATCACGAGTGAAGGAGGCAACTCTCTTTAATAAAAAGAAGAAGCTACCTTCAACTCTTGTTACTCTTGTTTTTTATAGCTTTACCTTTTCAAAAATTCATTTTGTAATATCGCAGACCGTGTTTCGTTATTTTCTACTAAGCATTGTTATGACAAGTATGATGTACTTCCATTTTCTCATGACAATAGTTTCCAGAAAAATGTTTCCAATTTGCAAAGAATAAAACATTTCTCTTCCCCCCATCCTGATGGTGTATTTCTGACGCAATACAAGCAATCTCACAAAACAAAGAGAAAGAGATACACCCCACCCGAAAATCATGACAAAGACAAGCGTAATAAACTGTTAAAACACAGACAAATGTGGATTCCAAAGTCAGTCATTAAACAAGCTGACTTAGAAATATAAATCAACAAAAATGGTGAACCCCTCACCTGCAACTAAAGAAGGACCCATCCTCATATGGGTACCTAAGCTTGCTTAACTTGTTTTGTAGGTTCGTCATGTGTGGTACTTAGACTCAGGTTGCTCCTCACACATGACAGGAAATAAAGAGCGTTGAGCAACTTTTTCGAAGGATATCTCGTAAAGGTCTACTTCGGAACGGCGACTCTGTTCCTATGCTAGGAACATGCGACCTCATCCATGACAGACTCACCATGAGAGGAGTTTCTTACGTCGAAGGCTTAAGCTACAACCTATTCAGCATCGGACGCTTCTGTGACAAAGGCTTTAGGGTTCTCTTCGAATCCAACAAGTGTAGCGTCATCAATGAAAGAGGAACAGAGCTACTCACTGGCCACAGAAAGACGAATCTATACTCCATTGATCTGAAGACCACTTGACCAACGTGACTCATCTCTCGAGCCCCTCTACACAGAACGACCCTTGACACCAGCGTCTCTCAAATCTCAACTTCAAGGATCTAAACAAGCTTTGAACAGACAACTTGGTCAAAGGGATTCCCTCCTTTAGGTACCACAAAGAGCATCTTTGCTCGGCGTGCGAAATTGGAAAGATGAGAAAAGTGTCTCACAACACCAAATACATGGCATCAACCTCCAAACCTCTCGAGCTCATACACATGGATCTGTGTGGACCTATGGGCGAAGGTACGTGTTAGTAATTGTGGACGATTTCTCGCGCTTCACATGGACCAAGTTTTTCCGAACAAAAGACGAAACATCGGATCTCATCATCGAATTTGTGAAGACATCAACGAATCTTTATCAACTGAGCGTCCAAATAATCAGAATTGACAATGGGACTGAATTCAAGAACAAAAAGCTCAGTGACTTCTATGGATCACTTGGAATTACCCAACAGCTCTCAGCTGCAAAGACACCCCAACAGAATGGAGTTGTCGAATGCACGAACAGGACCCTAGTTGAAGCAACCAATACTCTCCTGATTCATTTTGGATTGCCGCACTTCCTATGGGCTGAAGCACTAAATACAGCGTGCTTCACTCAGAATCGTGTCTCTCTTCAAAGAAGATTTATGCAATTCCGTATGAGATGATCAACCGAAGAGTGCCAGATGTCTCTTTTCTAAGGGTCTTCGGATGCAAAAGTGCTATATTGCTAACGATCGCAAAGATCGGGGAAAACTTTATCCCAAGTCTTTCGAAGGCGTACTTGTAGGATACTCGACAAACTCTAAAGCCTATCGAGTACACCGAAAAGAGAGAAGGTCTATCATGGAAAGCATCAACGTAACATTCGATGAAGTAGACCGTGTGGCTTCTGCACAAATTAGTCTAGAACCTAGATTTCGACAAGAGTTGACGAAAGATCAACCAAGCACCTCCACGGTGGGCACACCTTCAAATATTTATACTCCAAGCGATGTGGATCTTGACCTGCTACTTGAGCATATCTATCCAAGACCACCGCCACCCCCCGTTTCTACCCCTTCTGCAGCCCCAAACAATGACCCTTCGCCTCCTACGATGGACAATCTCCACATCGGCGAAGATAACGTACCTCTAACCGACTCAGATATACCTCCAACCGAATCAGATGTCATTGCAAGCTCAGAAGATGGCACCACTCAAACCACTGACTCTGCACTAGAAACATCTTCAACCATATGAGCCTACGGGATCACAGATCATACCAGATCAGGGAGTTCAGGTGGAGAATGATATCATCGAAACTTCTCACACACATGAAAGAAAGTGGGCCCATGCTCATCCAAACTCACTAATAATTAGGGATCCATCCAGTGGTGTTACAACTAGCGCTTCAACAATCAATGAAAGTCTCTAATCATGTTTCCTCAGTCAAAAGAAACCGACCAAAGTAGCGGACGCTCTTACCGATCCAGACTGGATCATTGCTATACAGGACGAAATTAGCCAATTTGAGAGATTGAACGTTTGGAAACTAGATACAAGACCTCAAGGGAAAACCATAATTGGCACTACGTAGATCTTTCAAAACAAGAAAGACGAGCAAGGGATCGTGATCAGAAATAAAGCTAGGCTAGTAGCAAAAGGATACAATAAGCAGGAAGGAATCGACTACGACGAGACCTATGCACCTGTTGCCAGAATTCTAGCAATTAGAATCTTCCTAGCTTTTGCTGCTCACAGAAACTTCACGGTGTACTAGATGGACGTCAACACTTCCTTCTTCAACTGAGTATTAAATGAAAAATTCTCCGTCTCTCATCCTGAAGGCTTTGTGAGCGAAGAGAATCCCGACTACGTGTATCGGCTAGACAAAGCCCTCTAGGGACTCAAACAAGCGCCCCGAGCATGGTATGAAGTCATCTCGGATTTTCTCATCTCATCCGAATACACGAAAGGGAAGATTGACACAACTTTCTTCACAAAAAGAAGCGGATCCGATATAATGCTCGTACAAATATATGTCGACGACATCATCTTTGGCTCGACGGACGCAAGACTCTGAAGGAATTTTGGAGACATGAAGTAGAAATTTGAAATGAGTATGATGGGCGATCTAAGCTTCTTCTTAGGTCTTCAAGTGAAGCAGCTTCACGACGGGATTTTCATCGGTCAGTCCAAATACATTCACGACATCCTCAGGAAGTAGAAATTGGACAAGTCCACTCCTACCAAGACACCGATTGTTAGGTCCTAAATTATCAATTACAGAGAGATCTAGGCATGAATTCTAGATATTCGAGTATAGATTTACGATTTGTTAGATTTCGTTTGTGTTTCTCTCTCTAGAATGTTAATTACTAGCCCTTGTGATTTTCTGAATTCTTGTGTATTGATTTCAATAGTCTACATGGTATTTATACCTATATACATGGTATATTTACAAGTAAGTCCTACACTATAAAAAATACAAGGTACGCCCCTAATTACTGGGATAACTAATAAATGAGCACAATTTATAAGTCTTCCTCAATCTCCCCCTTTGTGTTCGGCTGCTATTCAGCTCTGTTTATCCTCGTCGGCATTGAAGGATTTCCTCAATCCCAATGTTATCTCGTAGTGTCGGACATCATTTCTCAGCTCTAACCGATCGTTAATTGCGGTGAGAAGCTCATTCAGGAGCGGGGCTTCTTCTTCTCCAAGGTCCTCAAAGATCGTGTCCTCATCGATCTCTGCCAATCTCCTTTCTACGTTCTTCCTTATGAGCTTCAACATCCCGTCGCATAACTTATGTACCTCATACTTCATCATCGCTCTAGTTTTTCCAATAACTGGATTCCGATAAGTGATGGCTGGCCTGACTACTTGAGTATATAGTTCTTCGGGAAGTTGAGCGGGATGCCCTTCTTGAGCGATGATTCCATGTTGACCTTCTTCATGTCATTCTCCACAGCAATCTGAATGTCGTGTGCGGTGTGAAATTTGATCTGTCGTACCATGAATCTCTTCAATCCCTCAAGTCCTTCCTTCTTGATGTACCCAGCAGGTGTTTGGTATTTCTTCTTGTACATCTGGAACAGACGGTAGACTTCATCTGGTGGAAGGAATGGAAGATAGCTCACGTCTATCTTTTCTCGAGTATGAGTCTCATCAACTCGCTAAATGATGTAG
Organism: Linderniella brevidens; assembly: GCA_004919715.1. Taxonomy (NCBI): domain Eukaryota; kingdom Viridiplantae; phylum Streptophyta; class Magnoliopsida; order Lamiales; family Linderniaceae; genus Linderniella; species Linderniella brevidens. The sequence goes on from SWDC01000148.1 coordinate 15,170,364, forward strand.
ATCGGAGTTGGATATGGTCCAATCGTGTGTGATACGCCCACGAGTTGGAAGATCGGTGGCTTGTCGCTGAAGGTTGTTCTGAGTTGATCTGTTGGGATGCCACTTCGATCCGGACCAAGATAAGTAAGCATGAAGATGCATTCCATCTTCTTCCGGTCCTCCCAATGAGAAATCTCCCGTATATTTAGCTCGTTCAGCTTCGTGATACGGTTTGGTGCTCAGCAGATCTGCTTCCTTATGTCTTCAAGGAAGGACACTTCAATCCGAATGTTCTCCCATGGCGTCTCGACTCAGACGGTCCCCTTTAAAAAACGTGGAGGGGTGTCTGCTCGGTGTCTTATCATCTCTGGCAACTCTGGGAGTTCGTTATTGTAGTCCACTTCTTCTTGAATTTCTCCGTCTTCAAGCAGAACTAAATCAACCAAGGCTTGTTGCAAGAAGTATATAACAATTGAGAGGCAAGCTTGAGCTGCTTCCACTGGTTTCCATTGCGTCAACCACTTCTCGCTTAGGATGTAGTCGTCTACGGTGGCGTGGGGATCGTAGTTGACTGTTGCTTCAGGTTGATTTTGGAGCATGGAGGTTGGGATTGGGTTTGAACTTTTGGGAGCCGTAGGTATTGTGTGGGTGTGAGATGTGTTGGTTGTTTGTCAGCGGGTAGTGGGTTGTATAGTTGGTGGGTTGGTTGAGGATCCTCCAGCTTCACGTGTTGAGGATGTCTTCTCTCGTCCTTGACCACGACTGCTTTTAGTGGTCTTCTGCCTTTTCTGCCCCTCAGGGCGATCCTGATCGTCAGGATCGTTATGTCATCTTTTTGTTTGGGAGCTTTGTTCTCGGCAGCGTGTTTGAGCGGGCGGCTCGCGGTCATCAACTAGCCGGCGGTAGAGACTCTCCTCGGCAGGTGTCCTTGTCTCGAGGGCTAGAAGGCGAGCAATCAGGATGCTGTGAAGCTGGGTGATGGGTATGGTGTGTGGGTTGATAAGGGAGGGAGATGTGTTTGTGGTGGTTAGTATGGGTTGTATGGGAGTGTGTATGGTGGTGGTTAGTGGTGGTGAGGAAACGGGTTCGAACGGAGCGGCCTCAGAGACTGGTGTTTTCCCGGTATCCGTCGGGAAGTCTCGATGGCGTGGATGACTCTTTCCATTAGTCGATCTTCAAGAGTGCTTAGAGCACTGGAAAGAGAGGCTTGTAGTCTTTGCTCTTTCACAAAAGGTGATACCTCTGGAGTGAAGCCAGGGAGGCGTTCTATTGTCACAATGTCAGAAAATATTTCAGACGCGCCGCCTATGAAAGGACTTAAGATCCCTGGACATCTGAGGACACCCGTTGTCAACCCAGAAGTCACCACTTTGGTGGGTTGACCCGTTGTTGTTTTCGAAGATATCGGTGGACCAACGGGAAGTCCATCTAATCCTTGAGATAAAACCGTAGGAATCATCTCTATGGGTGTTGGGAAAGGTTCGATGGGAACCTGTGTAGTCATCAAGACCAGTGGTGGTGGAGGAGGCAAATCTGAAGTTGTTGTAGTGGACGGGGCGGGAGATCTTTGTCGGCGAGAACCCCTTCGTAGTAATTTGCAATCCTGGTCTGAGTTAGTGGCTTTAGGTGAGATAACTGTTGGAGGTGTAGGCACACGGCCTGCACACTCGGGCTCAATAGCCGCTGCCTCATGCTCCTGAACCTCATCGTTGGGCTCTTGTGCCTCCAAAGGTGGTTCTTGACTGATAGGCATCGGAGCAGGGTCGGTGGACATAACCATGGCCTCCGTGATGGAATTATTTTGGCATTAATCTTGATATGCTTCATCGGTAGGGTCTGCCAGACGTAGAAGCTCCAACGGGATCATCATGGGTTGGAGTACCAGATCCGATGCCTTCGGATTGTGGAAGAACCGCAGCGTCGGTGGTGTGTATCCTCCGGCACGTGGTAGGCGGAGAATCTCCGGATGGACTTCCATTAAGTGAGAAATCAGCACCGGGAACTAGCGGACGTAAGGCATAAACTTGGCCTTCCACTTGGTTTCCTGTTGACACATTTGGTCCGCCAGGTCATTACAGACGAGCTGGGCCACACATAGTTTTTGGAGAAGACGACTCCATGAAAGATCTGTATAATGTTCATGTTTGCCTTATCAAAGCCCGAATGCTTTGGGGAGAGACAGTTGTTGATGATTCCTTACAAGGTCCTCCATTGATGAGGAATCCCGCTATTTTGAAAGTTAGCTAGCTTTGTCAGCGGTGGCTTGTATCCCATCCGAAGCATGTCGGCAACAATCTTCGCATCTGATGGTAGGGGATCGTAGACGTCTTGATGCGGTAGATCAAGGACTAAGGCCAGAAGATCGTTTTTGATGATGAATGATCGCGATGGCGTGTGCTCTTAAATATGGTATAGAGATTCATGCATATACGTCAAGTAATAATTAAAACGAATACGTTAAACTAGCATCACACGCGATAGGCAGTGTACATATCGTTTGAAGAATAGTTTAGCGAGTACTCGAGTATCGAACACGAGGAATAACATTGATTACTAGTAATTACCTATCAATTCGATATTTAGCCTAACAAGTAGTTTGTTATTTTTTTTATGTTTGAACTAGATCACGACAACTCAAACTAACTCGATGAAAGAACTTAAGACACGACTGGAGATTTGAAAGTAACTTTTCAAGTAAAGAAGAATGTGCTCGGGATTTCGAATCCCGCTAGGTATCGTCGATTAGGCCGTAAACCACCGTATCCACGCAGATAATGACTAAATCGCAGTAATTTCTTTTCACTCCCGAATTTGCTGTCGCCCTAAACGGTCGCGAAGATTTATATTGGTTTACCTATAGCGAGGGTCGACTATTTGCTTTCACCCTATAGTCGACTCGTAACGTTTACGAAAGGACTAACCATTGTTTAGTTTTCGCCCTCAACGGTCTACCAAGCGTCACACCAATACATAGACATATAAAATGTGACCTTCAAAACAAAACATAGACATATTGAATCGAAGAAACAATGTCGTAAACGATAAATAAATAATGTCACGTGTTCACGAGTGTTATAACGCCCAAATGACAAGTCTACCTAGCGTTCATCTCATCCCAAGCACATAAGAAGCTTAGCTACTCATGCTTAAGAGAGATCTACGAATCGTATACAAAATAAAGCATAGAGAATACATAGATCTTCCCTATTTTACGAGCCCAATCCAGCGTCCTTTGTGCTAGATCTTGGATAAAATGAGCTTCAGATCTTCACTTTAGCACCTAGGAATCGTTTTGATTGATTCCTATAGGTCTTGAGACATCCCTTAGGTGTATTTTATCTTTTGGAAGTGAGTTATGTCGATCTAGATCCTGATCTGGGTTGATAAGTGCGGCTTATATAGAAAGTAATATTCAACACGGCTTAATCCACCGACAGACACGGCCGTGTACGAAGTCTGAGGCCCCGCGTTTGCGATGCTGAGTAACAACACGACCGTGTATACCAACGCAACAAACCGTGTAAACATGCCGAGGCTTCCTCTTTTACTGATGAAGCACACACGGCCGTGTAAAGTGTCGCTCAAGGCCGTGTGAAATTGCCGAGGCTTACCTAACAATGATGAAGTTAGCACGACCGTGTTGGTTCTTGAAGTGGCCGTGTTGTCTATGAACATGGCTGTGTAGTTGGTTGGTTGGAGTCGTGTTAACTTGCCGAGGCTGACATTGGTGCCTATAACTTCGTACACGACCGTGTTCTCATTAGCACGAAGCCGTGTTGGATCGCCGAGGCTTAATATCCTTTCTGCGTGATCAAACACGGTGAATAGTGAAGCCGTGTCTCTGGTGAACTTGGTCATTTTTGCCCCATATTCTCTCGATTGGTCCCGATTGTTATCTTATGCTCCTTCAATATCAAAACATAGGTATAATATTTAATATAAGTACAAGATAACTCAAATAAACCAAATTACGACCTAAATATGATAGAGATAAACGTATAAAAATACGTTTATCAAACCTCCCCACACTTAAGCTTTTGCTTGTGCTCAAGTGAATTAGAACTAAGAAATGACACAAAAATGTGAGACAACTTCTTTGCAACTCCTCATTTAAGATAGAAAACATGAAATGGAATAGTGCAAGAAATTCGAAACACTACACTAATGCATAACTTATAACAACACGAATTCCCTTATCAATTACTCAAGACTCGTACCTCGATGGAATTCACTCAAATCACTCGGTGTATGGGCTAATGTATCAGTGAATTCACTCAATTCATGCAAAAGTTTAGTCCTTACCAAAATCTTGCGAGTGGATTGTAAATCTACTACTCTCGGTGCTAGGTCGTGAATCAGAAGGTCTTCTCCGGGTTTTGTTTAGGTTCAGCTGACACAAGTGAGAAGTCAACTTTTATCGAATAAGTCATAGAGGTAGTGTTGGTCTTGTGCCGTTGTACGATAGCGCGCCGCATACATCGTGGCTAGCTCTTGCCATCCGAATTCTCTTCATATGATAATAATAATATTTTTTTGTAACTAAACTCCTCTTTTCTCGTGCCAGTAAGCTCCTCTTCTCTTAGTCCCTTTGCGGGATAGAGATTATCGAGGGAGGAGTTCTTAGCGAGAGATTATCGTCAAGGAGACTCTCTCATTTTTTTTTCGATGGCCGGGCTGCGCTTTTCCACTTGGGCACTCGACTTCCACTTTCGCTGTCTCTTAAGTCAGTGGTTTATTTTTCCGGGTTTTCGCAAATAAACAGGTTGAGGCTGAAAGTGGCTTACTACGGTGATTAGTCGTGGTCAGTAACTTTGGCTATGGACTTACTTCCTATTGCCTTCCTCATTTTCACACAACAGCACCTTAAGCAGTATCAACACGAATCGCACAAGAAAGTTCAAGGTAGAAATACACTATGCACTACTCGCACAACCAAAGAAGTGAGCAAAAAGCTCAATTAGCTCAAAAATCTCACAAAATGGGTCATGAGTACGGATCTTTTATGATATCACTAAAGTCATTCGTGTCGAAAGAAATCAAGCATAAGTGCATGTCCTAATTACTTACAAAATTCCTTAACATGCAGATTATCTATATGACGAGAAGCTAATAATCTTGTCAAGACTAAAAGAACATGCATTTCTCAATGATTCATGCACACTAAAAGAAAAAAATTTGTTCACGCGTATAAATTCCCCCCCTCCCCACACTTGAGAAATACGTCGCCCCCGACGTATTAATTAAAAGAACAAATGGAAAGATGAATTTATTTAAATGCGTGAACTCCCCTGAATTGTTGTATCCATGACCATGGTGTGTTGTTGAGTTTGAGCAGCAAGTCCTCCTCCCCACACTTGATGGTTTGATTGGGTTCAACATATTGCGTCACGTAAGTATCATTTGCACGTTCACTCGTGACATTTTCCTGACGTGGAAATTGGAAAGAAATAAAAAGAAGTCAAAACAATACTACCAAAGCGTAATGGTCTAGCAAGTGATAGTATGCATTAAAGAAAAGTACATTCAAGCATGTAAAGTTTAAGAAAGAAACACATAGAGATAAAATGAAACTAGGACTCGGGCTCCGGCGATGACTCGTGGGAATCATCGTCGTTGGACGATGATTCATTTCCTTGGTCAACGAGCTTACGGGACTCCGCGAGCAACTTCAAGGCGTCTTGCACCTTCTTCATCGCCTTCTCCTGATGGTCCTGCCTCTTTTGGAGCTTTCGTTGCTCCTGCTCGTGGCGGCGATGAGCAGCTGCATTCTCTTCCCTATCCGCATTCCGAGTCGCCTCGTAATATTGTCGGTCCTGAGCTCGTGTCTCCTCGTAGTACTGTCGATCTTGAGCTTGCTACTGGGCTATATCTTCGCGGAAGGCATTGAAACGGTAGTCGAAGTCTGCAGCTCTCATGTAGGGGTCGACGCCCGATGATCCTCCGGGGGCGAATGAGGAAGGGCCGGTATCGGACCTTCGATGGCAAAGGGCTGTGAGATGTCGGTGTGGTGGCGATAATTCTCGTGCCATTGATAGAAGTAGTTCTCCTTGACCCATCCCGGTAGCTTCGAGATCATCCTCATCCTACACAACATCGCGGCGTTCAATGACTTCCACCCGCCAACTTTCGTCATTTCCGGAGCATTCGCCGGCCAATACCCCAAACCTTTCACCACCTTAGTGATGAACGGACCCACGACAATCTTCCCGTTCTCGTGTGCCTCGGACTGCTTCCTAAAGCCGAGGGCCACGGCGATCCCAAGGTGGAACTTATGTCCGTTGAACATTCGGGAAAGGTAGAAGAGATCCCGGAGGGTGAAGACGCCGTTGGACTCTCCTCGTGGGGTGACAGAGGTAGAAAAGAGTCGATGAATGTACCTTAGTCCCGGTGCTTGCAACGAGGAGGCCTTCGATTGTGTACTTTTATACTCGGGCGCAACTTCGTTTGGTCCCCACGGGCGTATCATCGCGTGCCAACGCGCATTCCTCTCGGCTTTCTTGTCGAGAACATGCTTGTAGTGATCTTTTGGATGGGGGTCATTGGCATTTTGGATTCTTCGAACTTCACATCCCAAGGCCTCACAAAGAGAGTCGACATCCGTCACCCACTCCCTATTGAATGCACGGAATTTGACTCCATTTCTATAGGCGTGTTCGTTAAAGGAGAAGGTGGTGAGGAACTCGAGAGTGAGCTCTTCATCGATGCTGAAGAGGGCGTCCCAACTACTATTAGAGAGGTAGTTATCGACTTGTTGGACAATGTAGAGGTGCTCGAGCGTCTCTCGGTGAAGTCGATCGGTCTGCATGAATGCCATTCCCTTTAGCTTCTCGTAACGTTGCTCTCGGGGATCATCGGCGAAGTTGGTCATGGCCGCAAGCAAATCTTCGGTTGGTTCGGTATTTGCTCGTCGCCCACTGCGTGGTGGTGGACTAGCGTTCGGGTTACGAGATGAGCTAGCACGAGAGAGATTTCTACGAGACATTGTACCTGCAAAACTCAAAATGAGTCTCGAGAAATAACATAATAGATTAACCATCTCGACTCGACCAACCTTTCGTAAGCATTGAACGAGCACGTCAAATTCCAATGAATATATAAAATCAAAATCATATGAGCATGTCAAGTATTAAAATGGAATTAGGCAAGTCAAAGTAGAAAACCTTTAATCGAACACCTTCAATGCATATAGAGAGGGGCGACATTAAACCAAAAAAATCGATGAAATTGGTTAGCCCATGGTGTCTACTACGTAGCTTTAACCCAACAATCATTAATCAAGACATTACTTAGGCGAATTTCACGAAATCTTAAAATTTGAAAATTTAGGGTTAATGAGCAAATCATACCTTTCCCGCTTAGATTTGGGTTTCTCGCGAAGTTGAGATGTGTGTCTACGTTCTAGGTGATCTTTCCGGAGCTAATACACTCGAAATCTATGATTTTCGTGTGCGCTGTGGGAGTGGGATGTGGTAAGCGCGCGGTTGTGTGTATATGTGTGTGTCAAATGAGCTCGATCGACCCCATTTTTATGTTGAATTCGCAACCAACACGGCCGTGTAGGCCACTACCCAACCCGTGTTTAAATCGCGAGGCTTCTTCGATTGTCATATTCGTGTCCAACACGGCCGTGTAGTCTTCTACCCGGGCCGTGTTAAAAATGCGCGGCTTTTTGTTTTTTGTTTTTTTTTTGTTTTTTTTTAAATTTTTTAGTTTAAACTAATAAATATTTTTTTTTTAAAATATGATATCAACACGACCATGTGGAATGCCGTGTAGATCTGCCGAGGCTTCGAAATCGTCAGGTATATCTTCACACGGCCATGTGAGCAGAAACCGTGGCCGTGTTGGTTTTTACCGAGGCTTTCAACTTTTACACGGCCGTGTATTTTACTACATAGGTCGTGTTAATAGTGCGCGGTATTTTTTCTAATTTTTTTTAAATTTAAATTGATAATATAATTTTTTTTTCTTTTTTTTTCTAAATTTTATGAATGTCACACGGCCGTGTTACTCGCCTTATAGCCGTGTTCCTTCGCCGCGGCTTGATCATCGTGGGTGAACACGGCTGTGTTGTGAAAATATTACGCCGTGTTTTTTTTTTCTTAAACCGAGGCTACCAATCCTTACAGGGTCGTGTTTCTTTTGCTCTAGCCGTGTTGTGCTTAACTTATTATTGCAAAAAAAAACTTGGCATGTAAAACACGGCCGTTTTATATTAGATAGAGGTTGTGCTTAAGTTTCATCGTACCGTGCTCTATCTTCGTTACAACGTTAAGCCAACCTTGACGTAGGTATGTAGTTGGGCACGTAAATATGGTACTGACATTAACTTGAGCGGAACTATTGTTAGGTGTGACATAACGCAGGGACATCAAAATCTTTTATAGGGATTCTGGATATGATTTTGTAACGAAAAAGGCCAATCAGATTTTGTTCATAATGGCGCCGCTTTCCACCAATCAAAAGACGGCGTTTTGAAGAAAAAATCAGATTGCGAAATTAATGATGCCTTATCATTTCATTGCACTCATGCCTATAAATAGGATGTGTAGTTGTAGGCTTTACTGCACCACAACATAAATCTTCTCCGATTATATCTTTTAAGCTTCGCAATGTATAATTTCGGAGAAGATGCGGAACGTGAGAACATCCCTCAAGATACCTTCAGGATGGAAATTCTAGAAAGGCTCAAGCTTGAGTTATTCATCCTTTTGGGTTTGCTCGGGGTTGCAATCGCCGCTTTTGTGGCGTGGGTCGTTACGCATTGTACTTGCATATAATCACTATGTAATTGTGCTTACTAAAGCAAGGAAAGTTTAGCTTCCAAGCTTTTATGTATCGGGTTGTAACACGATGTCCATCGATGTAATCGTTATGTCACCACGCTCATTTCGCATCTCAATCATTCAACTTCCCTTTTATTATTATTATTATTTTCGATAGTGATAAATAAACGTGAAATGCAACTAGTCTTAAGTTATAAAGTAAAGTAAACGTGAATGCAAATACCTGGGTTGCCTCCCAAGAAGCGCTTCTTTAACGTCGTAAGCCGGACGTACCTTTTCACTCTTTACCCCAGATTGAAGTCGAGGTACATGACCTCGTTATCACTTGGTGCCCTCTCGCCTCCGAAATAGTGCTTCAAACGTTGGCCATTAACCTTGAAAGTTCCATGTTCATCATTATAAATCTCGACAGTTCCGTAAGGGAAAACACGAGTAATAATGAATGGTCCAGACCAACGCGATCTCAACTTTCCGGGAAAGAGCCTAAGTCGAGAATTAAAGAGGAATACTTGATCCCCTTCTCGAAATTCTCTCCGTTGCTTGATTTTTTTTATCATGATAAGCCTTTGAGCGCTCTTTATACATTCTTGCGTTATCGTATGCCGATAACCGCCACTCATCAAGCTCATTGACTTGGAGCTTATGTTTTTCACCGGCTCGCTCCAAATCAAGATTTACTGACTTAATTTCCCAATAGGCTTTATGTTCTAATTCGACGGGAAGGTGAAAAGTCTTTCCGTAAACTAGTTTATACGGTGTAGTACCTATGGGTGTCTTGTATGTCGTTTTGCAAGCCCAAAGTGCATCGTTCAATTTACATGCCCATTTCCGTCGGTTCCCGTCTATGGTTTTCTCTAGGATGAATTTCAGCTCCCGATTTACAACCTCTACTTGGCCACTAGCTTGAGGATGATAGGGGGTAGAGACACTATGTTTAACACCATACTTTTCTAAGGTTCTTTCAAATTGGGTGTTACAAAAATGAGTACCCCTATCACTAATGATGCATTTAGGTGTCCCGAACCGTGAGAACAACGCTCGTAAGAATTTAACAACGACTCTCGCATCGTTAGTGGGTAGGACTTCGGCCTCGGCCCACTTAGACACGTAATCAACAGCCACAATAATATACTTGTTATTATACGAGCTAGGAAAAGGGCCCAAAAAGTCTATGCCCCAAAAATCAAATACTTCGCATACTAAAATAAAGTTCTGGGGTTTTTCATCGCGTTTTGAGATATTACATGCTCGGTGACATTGATCACACGTGTCAACGTACCTATGAGCATCTTTAAAGATCGTCGGCCAGTAGAATCCACATTCTAACACCTTTTGTGCAGTGTGATTGGCTGCAGAGTGTCCTTCGGCAGGTCCACTGTGGCAATGCTCGATAATCTTCATTGTTTCCGGGGAAGAAACACAACGTCGAATGACTTGGTCTGTACATCTCCTGAAAAGAAAAGGCTCTTCCCAAAAGTAGTATTTCAGGTCAGAAAAGAATTTCTTCTTTTGTTGACTTGTATACTCTTTTGGTAGGATCATCGCAACAGGATAATTAGGAAAATCTGCAAACCACGGGACTTCTTCATTTACAACTTTTATGGCGTATAGATGTTCCTCTGGGAACGTGTCGTGGATCGTTTTGTTGTCGGGGTTCAGTATCTCAGATTCCTCTAGTCGAGAGAGGTGATCTGCTACCACGTTCTCGGCACCCTTCTTGTCGCGGATCTCGATATCAAATTCTTGAAGGAGCAAGATCCATCGAATAAGCCGCGACTTGGCGTCTGGCTTCGCTAGCAAGTACTTCAATGCAGAATGGTCAGTAAAAACAACAACTTTAGTCAAAATAAGATATGACCTGAATTTGTCGAAGGCAAATACGACAGCGAGAAGCTCTTTTCGGTGGTAGTGTAGTTGCATTGGGCTGAGTCCAATGTCTTACTCGCATAGTAGGTCGGCCGAAAGTGTTTATCCTTGCGTTGTCCCAGTACAGCTCCAACTGCGTAGTCACTAGCATCGCACATTACTTCAAAGGGTAACCCCCAATCGGGAGCAACCATAATAGGTGCAGAGATCAACTTTTCCTTAAGCAAATTGAAAGCATTAACGCATTCATCATAAAAGTCAAACGGAGCATCTTTTCTAGCAGCTTAGACATAGGTCGTGCAATTTTCGAAAAGTTTTTAATGAATCTTCGATAAAATCCTGCATGACCTAGGAAACTCCTAACAGATTTCACGTTTGAGGGAACATGTAGTTTTTCTATCGTCTCTACCTTAGCCCGATCCACTTCGATTCCTTTAGAAGAAATCTTGTGTCCCAATACTATACCCTCTCGAACCATGAAATGGCATTTTTCCCAATTAAGTGCTAGATTAGTCTCTTCACAGCGTGCTAACACACATTTAAGATTAATTAGACAAGCATCGAAAGAGGTACCAAAAACTGAGAAATCATCCATGAACACCTCCATGATTTCGCCCACCAATTCGTCGAAAATCACCATCATGCATCGCTGAAACGTGGCTGGGGCATTACAAAGACCAAATGGCATCCGTCGATAAGCAAACGTACCAAACGGACAGGTGAATGTCGTCTTCTCTTGGTCCTCCGGAGCTATTGGAATCTGCAAGTAACCTGACAGGCCATCAAGAAAACAGTAAAATGCATGTCCTGATAACTTTTCAAGCATTTGATCAATAAAGGGTAAAGGAAAATGATCCTTTCTCGTGGTATCGTACAATTTTCTGTAGTCGATGCACACACGCCATGTAGTTACGGTTCGCGTCGGAGTCAACTCGTTCTTTTCGTTGGGAACGACCGTCATGCCTCCCTTCTTTGGAACCACTTAGACGGGACTCACCCATGCACTATCTGAGATCGGGTAGATCACTCCGGCATCCAGTAGCTTAATGACCTCCTTCTTCACGACATCCTTCATGTTGGGGTTTAGCCTCCTTTGCCGTTGGGCGACAGGTTTGAAGTCATCCTCCATGAGAATCTTATGAGTGCAGAAGCTTGGGCTAATCCCCCGAATGTCGGATATCTTCCATGCTAAGGCCTTTTTGTGCTCTCGCAGCACCTTCAACAACTGGTCTTTTTGCCTGCCATCGAGACTTGATGATATTATCACTGGTAGCTTCGACTCGCCTACTAGAAATGTATATTCGAGATGTTCGGGAAATTGTTTCAACTCTAGGACAAGTGGCTCTTCGATCGAGCTCTTTTCTTTGTCCTCCTCTTTACTTTTGTGGACTTTTGTCTCAAGCTCGTCATAATCTTCTTCGCACTCATCGGTGGCTACCATCATGGATGATTGTGTATCGCCCATGCCAAAAACCTACAACAGACCTTGCACAGAAAAGATGAAATCATGTTCAAAGATATCCAAGTAATAACACTTATCGTCAAGTGAGCTAGGACTTTTCATCGAATCTGCCATGTTGAAAGTCACTTTCTCGCCATCAACCGTCAAGGTCAAAGTACAATTTCTAACATCTATCATGGTTTCACCAGTGGCCAAGAATGGTCGACCCAAGATAAGAGGAATATTTTCATCTTCCTCCATATCCAAAATGACGAAATCGGCGGAAATTATGAACTTGCCCACTTTCACTAGGACATCCTCGATAACACCGCGAGGGTATTTTAAGGATCTATCGGCCAATTGGAGGCTCATCCTAGTGGGTTTTGGCTCGCCTAAACCTAATCTCTTAAACATAGAATAAGACATCAAATTTATACTAGCTCCTAGGTCGGCTAATGCACGTTCAACAACAACATCTCCTATAAGACAAGGAATAGTAAAACTCCCTGGATCCTTAAGCTTCTTCGGCATTTTACTTTGTAAAATGGCTAAACACTCTCCTCGTAGGCACACAGTAGAAACATCTTCGAGCTTCCTTTGGTTGGTGAGCAAGTCCTTGAGGAACTCCGTGAAACGAGGCATCTGCATAATAGCTTCAACAAACGGTAAGTTTATATGCATTTGTTTACACATACCCATAAATTTTCCAAATTGCTCCTCGTCTCGATCCTTCTTCCACCTAGCCAGATATGGGATCTTCAGTTGATATGGCTTCACCGGTGGTCGACGGGTCTCCTTCTCCGTTCCTCTTTCAGCTTCAGCCTTTTCGAGTTTCTCACCTTCGATTTTCTCAACGTCTTGCTCTTTGTGGACCTCGATATCAACCTTTTCTGTGGGTTGCTTCATCGTGGGCTGCTCTCGCTCCTGCAATTCCTTCCCACTCCTTAAGGTGACGGCCTTGCAATGTGCCCTTGGATTCGTCTCAGTATAGCTCGGGAGCGAACCTTTAGGTCGTTCCGCCAATTGTTTCGCTATTTGGCCCACTTGTTGCTCCAATTTCCGTACTGAAGCATCCGTGTTTTGAGCTCGTAGATCGATGGTTTGGAAATGTTCTTGCATCTTTGTTAATCGGCTCTCATGGGCTTGAGTGGTCTTGTTGAAGTTCGAGAGGAGAATCTCCATCATACCCTTCATCTCCTTCATGTCATTAGATCCCGATCCTTGAGCGATATTTTGATAATGATTGCTCGATCCTCCAGATTGAAATCCCGGTGGTGGCCCTTGCTGGAATCCGGACTGCCTCTGCATCTGCTGGCCTTGATTGCCGTAGGACATGATAGGGTGTACTCGAGGTTGAAAACTCCTCTGGCCTTGGTAATTGCCCATGTAGTCAACATGCTCTAAGGGTGGTATGGCTTGACATTCCGAAGTCTCGTGAGCTGCACCACAATTACCGCAGTGAGGTATGTATGGTATTTGTTAAGGTGGTGTTGCGGCCATCGAGGTTATCACAGCGTTGACGGCTTGCGGTTGAGCGGCCTTTGGTATAAGAGCATTTAACACCGTTTGAAGTTGAGTTTGCACTGACCATTTGCTGTTGAAGAGTATCAAACTTAGCATTCATCGCTGTATCGTTGCTCACTTCGAACATTCCAGGCGCCCTCATTCTTGGTTGCCTCGCAAGAAGCTATTTCTCGTATATTCTTCGGTTAAATTCCAGGCTTCAGTGGCACTAAGCTTCACAAGTCCTTCGTTTGCGGCACCGTCTAGCATATGAGCCGTTTGATCGTTGAGTGCCTCGTGGAATCTATTGATGATTGCTGCCTTCGTCATTCCATGCTGCGGGCATTTATTCAACAACGCGTTGTACCTCTCCCATACTTCGTAAAGATTCTCCGTGCCTTCTGATGAAAGAGTGAAATTTCAGTCTTTAACCTGAGAACCTTCGATTGCGAGAAAAAGTAGCCAAGAAAAGCCCCGCGCAGCTCGTCCCAAGTAGTGATAGATTTCGGTGGTAATAGCTCCAACCACTCCTTTGCCTTTTCTTTGAGAGAGAATGGAAACAACATAAGCTTGATTGCATCATTCGACACCCCATTGATTTTGATGATGTCTGTAATTGCCAAGAATGCTTTGATGTGTTTCTACGGATCATCTTCAGAATTGCCTTCGAATTGACCCGTCTGAAATATCATTTGAAGCCATGAGTTCTTCAGCTCAAAGTTGTTGATTGCGATCGGTGGTATGACAATTGCCGACTCCGTAACACCTAGTGTATCGTTCTTGAGCAAATGAGTTCCCGATCTGCCATGAGTTCTTCGTTATTAGCTTCTTGATCTGCCATCTCCTTCGGTGTTCCCGAACTATCGACTGACGACTCTGGGTGAGAGGTGCTTGCGGTGTCCTGAGAGTAATCAACTAGCTGAATTGATTCGTCGGACGAATGACTTTCGGAAGTTTCTTGTCTCAGCCTTCGTCGCAATGTACGCTCAAAATTTGGATATCCTTCAACAAGTGGAGACGATGGATGGCTTCGGGTCATTCACCGTATAAGTGTACCTGAAAAAGTCAACGAACCACGTTAGCTAGGTAACGGAACATAAACCAAATGATAGTTGCAGATAAGAAACGTTGATTAACCAGAATTAAATAACAAATAAGTAAATGGCTAAATTACCGAACTCGGGTTTTCCTAATATCAATATAGTCCCAGGCAACGGCGCCAAAAACTTGATCGCGATAGCGTGTGCTCTTAAATATGGTATAGAGATTCGTGCATATACGTCAAGTAATACTTAAAACGAATACGTTAAACTAGCACCACGCGCGATAGGCAGTGTACCTATCGTTTGTAGAATAGCTTAGCGAGTATCCGAGTATCGAACACGAGGAATAACATTGATTACTAGTAATTACCTATCAATTCGATATTTAGCCTAACAAGTAGTTTGTGATTTTTTTTATGTTTGAACTAGATCACGACAACTCAAACTAACACGATGAAAGAACATAAGACACGACTGAAGATTTGAAAGTAACTTTTCAAGTAAAGAAGAATGTGCTCGGGATTTCGAATCCACGCAGATAATGACTAAATCGCAATAATTTCTTTTCACTCCCGAATTTGTTGTTGCCGTAAACGGTCGCGAGGATTTATATTGGCTTACCTATAGCGAGGGTCGACTATTTACTTTTGCCCTATAGTCGACTCCTAACGTTTACGAAAGGACTTGCCGAGGCTGACATTGGTGCCTGAAACTTCGTACACAGCCGTGTTCTCATTACTACGAACCGTGTTGGATCGCCGAGGCTTAATATCCTTTTTGCGTGATCAAACACGGCCGTGTTGGTGCATAGTGAAGCCGTGTTTCTGGTGAACTTGGTCATTTTTGCCCCATATTCTCTCGATTGGTCCCGATTGTTATCTTATGCTCCTTCAATATCAAAACATAGGTATAATCTTTAATATAAGTACAAGATAACTCAAATTAACCAAGTTACGACATAAATATGATAGAGATAAACGTATAAAAATACATTTATCAATGACGTTCTTCTCGTTGATTTTCGTTGTGTAGGCTACGTCATCGCCCACAATATGGCTCTGCTTGCATCTCCAGAATTGCTGGAGATACACCATCTGTACTGACGCCGTCATCGTGAGAGCAGGCCATAGTGGATGTTCTTTGAGAATGGAGACGATGACATCATCGGGGCATCAGAAGGTTGCTAAGTCCGGCTGATAATTGTTGTCATGGAGTGTTAGCCCAGCCTCGGACGGATAGATGCAAGAGTATTTTTTATGAGCCATTTCTGAAAAAAATTTGAATAAGATTCATTAGATTGTAAAATTCAAATGCAAATGATGGTTAGTGTGGAGTAATGCAAATTTTCGTCGAGCACATATCATTATCTTTGAAAACAAAATTTGCATTTAATCTTTATTTAGTACGCGCAAACAGTTTTCATTTGTATAACATATGACTTTGAAAAGATTTTAAAAAATTTGCTAAGTGTTGAACGTGTATACTGTTTGCGGCGTGTTTTTATTCGAACGACACTTTATTCGAACACTAAAGTTTTTCGCCGCTAAGTTTTAAGATCGAATAAAATCTTATCGAAATGTCAAGGTTTTCGCCGCTGAGTTTTCCGATCGAATAGAGACGTATTGAAAACTAAAGTTTTTCGCCGCATAGTGTTGCGATCGAATAAAATTTTGTCAAAAACTAAAGTTTTTCGTCGCTAAGTTTTACGATCGTATAAAAACTTATCGAAAACTCAAGGTTTTCGCCGCTGAGTTTCGACGCTACTGTTTGCGAAAAAATGATTTTCGACCGAAAATTTTAGAAATCGAACAATAAAATGTTAAACAGCAAATGGCAATTCTCGGTAAAACATGAGTGAATCTGGACTAGAAGTGATCAAAAACAAGTTTCGAATCCAAATATCATGCAGTTAATCAAAATGGTTGAATCTAAATCACATAAAATTGGATTTTTTAAGTATTAGCAGTCGAAAATTGCAAGGTCGAAAATAACTGCGAAAGAATTTAAAATACAGTCGCGGTTCGTGTTTTTCGGAACAAAAAGATTAACCAAATCTGGATTCTACCTTCAAATCAGGCGAAAATTTATCAGAAAATGTGAAGATGTTTGAGATTTTTAGAAATCGCCGTTTGAAATTTTAAGAGTGTCGAGAGTTATGCGATTGATATGTTTGCGTGAGAAAAGGTTTTTCGATCGAAAAAGTGTATAAGTACTTCTCGATCAAGAGATGTGAAAGAGTTTTGGGCCGTGAAAATCATTCTGGGCTTTCGTTAAGATCGGGCCTGTTTAATTTTGAAATTTTTTAACTCTTTTACTTTTGCACCCGGAATTAAAAAAATTTAAGAGAACTCCCCCTAAGTTATGAAATGAATGCAAATAACTCCCAATGTTTGATGACATTCATCACTTGACTCCTCAGATGAGCTAAAAATTCTCTGTAACACTTAGAATGAACACATGAGAAGTCGTAATTTCAAGTAAATCATTTAGGAGATAATAGAAAATATTCATGAAAGCTCTCCCTCAACAAGTGCACATATAATGTTTTGGCAATTAAGCATATATACACATATTCAACACAATATGCTATTAAAATTTTAAAACAATATATGACATAAGCAAAAATAACGCATTTAATCAATTCAGCGTAGATTCATGATCCCCTAATCATGTATATGAAAATTTGCATTTACATGTATGTTTGGAAAAATTTTGCATTTGTGAATTCCGTATCAATACATATTGCTAATGCATTTAAAAATGTGCGAAAATATGTTTGGGATCAGAAAATTTCATTTTGAACATTTTCACGCAAAAATTTCACAAGACACATAGAATAATAATTTGCCGTCAAATCATGTCACTATTCTAATATTCTAAGATCATAGTATGAATCATTTCGACAACTCTCGCATGGTTCGTTTGTAGCGCTCAATTTATTTTTATTGTGGGATTGTAGTATATATATCACTCACGTCAACACGACAAAATTTTATCACTTAATCTGTTATCGTAGCGTATTTAATCAATTTATCGAGCGAAAGTCCATCAATTTGAATCAAAAGGGGCTTTGAAGGGTTTATTATTTTAGGCTCTGACTTAAAAGGGTAGTAGAATTTTGGAATTAGTGAGCTTAAAATTCATCAATTCCCGGGGCCCTTTTTCTGTTCCTTTTTCTTTTCATCTGCAGTTGCTCACGCAGAATATCTTCTTCTTTACAAGGCTTGAGAGATGAGACATTCTTTTGTATTTCTCAGGTCGAGACCGTGTTCCTTTTGAAGGTTCACAGTTATGGAATTTGAACCCCTCCTATTCTCGTTGTCTCGATATAAGATCTTGATTATCGTTGGAGAAGTTCACTTCGAGGTGTTTCTCTTCAAGCAGTTTTGACGAGTTTACGAGATTATCAAGGAGAAGTTCACAGCGAGATCCTTGTTTCTCTTATAATAATCGAGAGAATATTTGGGCATTTGAGCATTCATCGTGTGCGTCTTCTATCTCCTTTTCGCCCCCTCTTTTTCTCGTTTGAGCAACCCCGAAACTTATGGAATAAGGTTGAAGGCTTGATCGGGTCTCAAATGAAAAAGAATATTGGAGAAGACTCAAAAGGGATTACTAGAGGAAATAGTAAATGATTTATAATTTGGCCAAGTGAGGAATTTCCTAATTGCCCTTATCATTTTCATGACGAACTAACACAAAGCGAGAATGATGCCACGAAGCACAAATCAAGAGACAAGCATTTAAAGTGTGACACACTCAAGGATAAATCCTTTTGAAAAATTATTGAGGCTCAAATTCTCACATATATGATGTGGCTTAGTGTATAGTGAAACATACTAAGCTCTTTGGACAAAAGAATGCCACATGAATTTTTAAGCAAATAACTAAGCATGTATCACAAAAACTTTTTTGTCAGTAAATCAAAATGAACAATATCATCATCATCCCCCGTTTCTTTTATTATTATACTATAATATATATTTTTTTTAATAAACACTAAATGCGATATTAAAATAGCTAATATATATTTATTATTATTATTTTATTGTTATTATTATATTTTAATTTTTATTAAAAAATTTTTTTGAGAAATAAAATCGCGTAAGATATACAAAAATATCATGAAGCACATAGAATATCATATGGAAACATGATAGAGCATGTGAAACACATTTCAAGCAAGATTGAGATTCAGCATGCCTAACTTAGCGATAAGGAATATGAATCGTTTTTCATCCAATACTTTAGTGAATAAGTGGGCAAGTTGAAACTCCGTATTAACAAAATACATATCTATAGTGCCTTTTTTCTACACGATCTCTTATAAAATGATAGCGAATATCTATGTATTTCGTGCGTGAGTGATGAACATGATTGAAGTTATGGCAATGCCACTTTGAGAATCACTATAAATTTGAAACCAAGCACACAGGCAAGTGGCGAACATGATGTCGGGTCGGCTTGACGTTAAATAGAGAAGAGAGCCAATGATACTCCGATAAGTAGTGATTTTGACTGCCTTGCCAGAAGGATCAACATCCAATTTACAGCTTGTTGACATGGGAGTACTCATAAGTGTGCTCTTGTCTTGATTAAATCTCTTCAGAATATCTCGTATATACTTGGTTTCACTGATGAAAATTCCATCGTCGAGCTGCTTGACTTCAAGTCCAAGAAAGAATTGGAGTTCGCCCATTAAGCTCATCTCGAATTTCGTCTTCATCAGATCCCCAAATTTCTGACAGTCGTTCATTTGTCGAGCCTAAAATGATGTCGTCGACGTAAACTTGGACGATCATCAAGTCCTTGCCTTGCTTTTTGATGAACAGTGTCGTATCGATTGTTCCTCTTATAAAGTTGCTCTTATAAAGTTGAACTTTACTACAAATTCGCTCACAACATCATACCAAGCTCGAGGGGCTTGTTTTAGTCCGTAGAGAGATTTATCCAACCGATAGACATAATCAAGATGATTTCCGTGCACGAACCCTTCGGGTTTGAGCGACGTAGACTTCCTCTTTTAATACGCCATTGAGAAACACGGTTTTTACGTCCATTTGATAGACCTTGATGTCTTTATGAGCCGCGTATGGCAAAAAGAGTCGAATAGCTTCTATTCGAGCAACAGGAGCATACGTCTCGTCGTAGTCAATGCCTTCCTATTGGTTCTACCCTTTGGCGACGTGTCATGCTTTGTTCTTGATAATTTCACCATTCTCGTTGTTTTTATTTTTGATGACCCATTTTGTTACTATAATTGTCTTGGCATGCGGTCTAGGAACTAGTGTCCAAACTTGTTGACGCTCGAATTGGTTGAGTTCATCTTGCATTGTGATCACCCTGTCCGTGTCTTGAAGAGCTTCAGATACCTTGATAGGTCCATTTTGGCTTAAAAAACACGTGAAAAGTCCGCTATGTGTAGATGGCCTAGTACGTACTCTACTTGAAGGATCACCAATTATTTGATCGACAGGATGAGCTCGAGTCTACTTGCGTTCATGAGGTAGATATGAAGTAGATCCGTCGTTGATAAGTAGTTCGAGACATCCTGAAAATGATAGGTTGAATATCCGTATGAGGGAAATTTATTTCTGAAGTTGAACTTGTTAGAATTTACGCATCTGTATTAGTAGGAGTTGTAACACTAGTTGGTGATTCAGAATCTTGAGAATTACAACATCGGTTGGATTTTGGGGGTCGGGAATCTCATTTGAAATTTCCACCGTATAAGGGAAAGGTGCGTTGCTTGGTATAAATTACGATGAAGCAGCCGTTTGAGACTCGTTCCTATAGAAATGTTCAAAGGGAGAGTCTAAGTCATCTAAACCAGTGGGAAGAGCTTCTACTGACGTTGAGTGAGATGATGTTGGAATTTTTTGACTTTGTGCCAACATGCCTATAAGCCCGGGTTCTGAATTGTCTTGTTCAGAAGCGAAGTCGGTCACTTCGTGAAAAGAGACGTTATAACTTTCCATTATTGTACGAGAGGACTTGATATAGACGCGATACGCTTAGTTGAAGAATATCCAATAAAGACGGCCTCAAATGCTTTGGGGTCGAACTTGCTTCGATGCTCTCGATCATTGGCCACAACGCACTTGCACCCGAAGACTCTGAAGAAGGAGATATTCGGTATCCTTTGACTTATTACTCGTAGGGTGTCTTCTCAAATCGTTTGTTAATAATCGTCCGGTTTTGCGTAAAGCAAGTTGTACTCACTGCTTCAGCCTATAAAAAGTGAGGTAGACCGAAATGTATAAGCATAGTTCGTGCAGCTTCAACCAAAGTACGGCTCTTTCGCTCTACGACGCCATTTTGTTGAGGCATTTTAACGGCTGAAAATTGTTGAACGATTCCAAGTGACTGATATAAAGTACTGAGATGCTCATTCTTGAACTCAGTCCCATTGTCAGTTCTGATTACTTGGATTTTCTATTGCAGGAGATTCTGAGTTGTTTCACAAAATTTATTATCAAGTCTCCGGTCTCATCTTTTGTTCGTAGAAACCTTGTCCAAGTGTAGCGAGAAAAATCATCGACAATTACTAGCACGTACTTGCAACCGTTGATACTTTGTGTACGCATCGGTCCACATAGGTCCATGTGTAGTAATTCCAAATGTCGAGATGTGGAAGCTACTTGCTTGAGTTTGTGAGACGCTCGCTTCATTTTACCCATATGACAAGCCGAACATTGATGCTCTTGTTGACTGGAAATAGTTGGCAGACCATTGACCAACTTTTTAGTAGAAAGCTTGTGAAGAGCTTTGAGGTTAAGATGAGACATTTTTTGATGGCATAAGCTGTTTCTTTGATTGTCGTCTGAGAGATGAGGCAAACAGCCGTCGAAGGTCGTACAATTCTCAAATTTATGGTGTAGAGATTTGATCTACGAGCTCCAGTAAGAAGTTCCTGATTCTTACAATTTAGAATTCTGCACTTATCAACTAGAAACAGGTTGTGTTTGAGACCTTTAACGTAAGAGGCATATTTTATCGTCAGATTCTTTAGAATGAAATCTCCAAGGCCTAGAATTGGAGCTGAATCGTTGTTGCCGAATCTGACTTTTCCGTTGTATCGGTCTTGATAGTTGCTCAACAGTTTTGGATTTTCCGTCATGTGTGTGGAGCAACTCAAATCTAGATACCACACATGATGGATCTGCATAGAAAAGTTTAGAGAGATTTAGGTACCCACTTATAAATGGGTCCTCTCGGATTAGCAAATTTAGTAGTTAAAATTTGTTTACTTTTGGTTCCTAAACTAATGTTATTTTAAGGTACCGAAACCAACTTAGAAGTAGTTGTTTTAGGTGGTACCTCTTTAGGCAACTGAGCCTTTTTTGGGAACCCATTGGGGTGAACCTTACACGGTAGATTAATTTCAGCTCGGACAAATGTCTTATCCGTCTTAGTTGAGGAGAATGTCTTTTCTCTAGCTATTCTTCTAAGGTGTTTAGCCGAGTGAACTTGGACTCGGTACCTTAGGTGAGAGCAAGAATGAATCGAGTTATAAGCTTGCTTAATTGCCGGATCTTGTCTCCTACGAGACTTAAGACTCGCATTTGTCTTAAAATGAATGATTTTGTTTTTCGAAGTGGAGCCGATTTCAAAATTTGTGCTTTCAAAATTAATAGATTTTGAAGCATAAGGTGAAGCAAAAACAAGAAAATTAGAAACGGCTCTCTTTTTCCGAGTGTCCTTTGTTTTTGGTACAAAAGAAAATTTAGAAAATGAGTCATTTCTATCGATATTTTTCTTCGTAATTTCTATACTATACACCCTCTCCTTAGCATGCTTCGTCTCTTTAACTACTCTACTTATGGATAGAGTAGAAAAAAAATTAGTAATAGACTTTTTTCCTTTCGAAGCATTGAAAGATTCTTTTTCTCCTTTGACCCTTTTTAAAGAAGATTTTTCTTCTTTGGACGTAAAATAAAGGGAGAAGTGACTTTTCTTTTAAATTTGGTCTTATCCTCGATTAATGATTTTTTTTAAATTAAATCAGGATAATTTATAACGTTAGTTAAAACTGTGTAATTTTTTAAATCTCCAATAAAAGCGCATTCTTTTCTGCTTCAAAATTCTTTCTGATTCTACGGAAGAGTTTAAATCAGCTATTTTCTTAATAATAGCAGGAATACAGTAGAAAGTAGAATTTTTAGAATGATCAATATTTTCTTCCTCGACTTTAGGAATGTTTTCTATAGGATATAATGAATAATAGTCAATAGACAGGTTTATTTCTCGTGTCTTGTAACTATTATTCAAATCAATGTAGTCAAAGGGGATGTCAATCCTGGTTTTGGCTTTTCTTTTGGATTCTTCTAATGCATTTATTTCTGACGCATTAGTAAAAGCCATCAAAGAAGTTATTCTAAACCCATGTACTTGATATCGTAAAATTGTTTTACGTTAACCTTTTTCAAGTTACAAGGATTATTAAAACTTAAACCTTCAATAGGATTATAAAATTCTATATCATGTGGTTGATTTAGAAAAGTTGTCTGATCCGTTTGTCCCCTTTTTGTCAAAAGATCATCTAGAGTCTTAATCCTAGAGTAAAGCTTCTTACTTTCATCAAAGATTTCCTTGTAATTATTTCTAGTAATTGCTAAATCTCTCTGACTATCTCTAAGAGTTTTACTAAGGTCATTAATTTTAGTCCCAGAAGTAGATATCCTAGTTTCAAGACTATTTATAGTTTCATTAGCATTAGATAAGAGAATTTCTAAGTGAATTTTCTTATCTAGTTGCTTTTGGAAATTATTTTCGCTATGTGTTAGTCTCTCCTCTAACTCTTTAATACTCTTTCGACCACTTTTCATGTTAGCATATTTAATTTGTAAAGATTCTAACATGATTAATAATGTAGATTCAGGTGTAGCTACCTCTTGAGACGACGTTGATGCTTTGTCATCGTCAGACCTCTTCGTTTAGCTTGCATCTGAGGCATCTTCAATAAATATCATGAGAGCTACGTTGTCTGTTTCACAATCAGTGGTGTCTTCTAATAAGTGCACTTGTTTAGCCATTAGAGCTACTCCAGCTTCCTTTTATTTTGTTAATTGAAATTTCTTGGAGTAGTACTTGACATATTTCTTCTTCGGAAGACTGCATTCTCTGACGGAGTGCCCTATTTTGCCACAGTTGTAGCATTTTTGTGGCTCTTTGGCATTTTTTGATTCTGAAGACTCGGTTGGTCTTTCCTTGTGCTTAGTGCTTGAGGTCTGAAGTCGATTAGCTGAGGAGGAGGAGGGTTTCTTTTTGTAGAACTTTTTGCTCATCATTTTTGTAATGAGAGCCAACTGCTTCTTGAACTCTTTCATGCCAGGCTCAAAATCTGATTACGACTCGTCTTCTTCTTCTGAAGAACTCGACAATTGGATACTCTTATCTTTATGAGATCGACTAGTTTTTCTTTCCGAAACTAGAGCTATTGAGTCTTCGATCTGTTTGCCCTTTTGTTCTTTCTGAATCTCACTGATATCTTCCTCGTGTTGAGCGAGACTGTCGAAAACGGCGTGGATATCCATTTCGTCCAAATCCTTGTTCTGACGGATTTACATGGATATTTTCTTCCACTCCGGATGAAGAGAAGATATCAGATATTTTACCTCCATATTTGTCTTGAATATTTCTATTTTCCTCATCTCGTTCAGAAGAGTCAAATAGCGTTGATAGAGTTCGTAGAAATTTTTCTCCGTCTTAGCTTTGAAGGAGTCGTAGGTTGTGAGTTAGCTTTCTTAGCCTTTACTTCGACTTCGGTCCTTTGCATCATTTTGTGGAGCTTGTTCCACATAGCCGTAGCACTTGATAGACTATCTATTTGCATATAGATGTCATTTGGGATGCCTTGCATCAGGAAAGATTTAGCTCCGAGATCAGCTTTAGCTCTTAATCTCTCCCCCTCAGAGTATTCTTTAGGAATTTTGAGTCTTCTAGTAGGAGGAATGAGAGGATTATTTGTGGCATCGCCTTCTTGGATAAGCCAGAATTGAGCGAGTCCTTCTTGGAGAGAAGCTATCAAATTCGCAACTTGATCTTTCGTCTCCAAGAAATTCATAAATCGGCTTCTCCATACGGTATATTCACCTCTTCTTAGAATTGAAGGATGGACATCGTTTTAAAGAGTGTAAGCATCCATTGTTATATTTGATTGGTAGGATCTCGTGAAAGTTTGGATTGGAGTTGGTAAGTGTGCTTCACAAGTGACAATTTTGTTAATTATGTTTGGTTCGTATTTTAAACAATTTCTTTTGAGGATCTATAGGTTCTTACGAATTTTGTTTGAGTAAAACAGTATTTATCAAAAAAAATGATACTTCATAATTTTGTTAAAGAATTTTGAATTTATGATTTTTGATCGAAAATTTTGATTATCGTAAATGGTTATGCGAAGAAAAATAATTTTCCTAAGTTTTGAAAATTACGATTTTGATTCTTTGAAAAAAAAAGTTCAGATCAGTGTAAAATTTGTGTGCGTTTGAAAGTTCAGTAATTGAATTTTTTTTTCGAGCAGTAAGTTTTTTTATTTGAAAAATTTCGACCTTATAATCGAAAATAATTTTCGTAGGTATAAGTTCTTCGAAGGATTTTTATCGAAAATTATTTTTCGACTGATAAAAGTTTTGCGAAAGTGTCCTATCGAAAAATGGTTTATCGAAAAAATTTGTCGATCGCAAAAACTTTTATCGAAATATTTGTTATCGAAAAATGATCGAAAATCTATGTCTTTAAAATTTTTTCGATAAGTTTGACTCAATTTGTTGACTAAACTTATTCGAGCGTAAAATATTCGATCGAAATATGTTTTAGCTGAGTTTTGACTCGAGAATTTTGAGGATCGAAAAAGTAGACCCCGAAAAACTTGTAATCGCAACTTCGAAATTTTTTTACGCTTAGTTATACTCGAAAAAGATATTTGTGTGAGAATCGAAAAGCTATTTATCGAAAATAAAGTTTTTCGAGTCTATTTATGAGTGAAACTCGCAAAAACAGTGTAATTGTCGAAATACTTTTGCGTCAGTGACCTATTCGAAAAAGATTTTCGAGCCAAGTTTTCGATCGAAAAACGATCGAAGAACACAACACGAGTTCAATGGAACATTAAATCTCAGATTCAACTGATAAGCTCAAATTAGATACTGAGATTCTGGGTAATAACTTGAATATGAGTACTGAACATGAACAAACACAAGATTAAACACGTTTTACAGCAAAATATATCAATTTTGATGAAAATCAAATCGTATTCAAAACGCAATCACAAGCAGTAAATCGATCGAGATAAAAAATAAGATAAATCCAATGTTCTCTGCGATTGAAATCTGTACGCGATTCATTCCTAAGATATAATCTATCCGTTTTGCATCAGATTCATCAACAAAATTTGCAGAATTCACGACGTAGATCAAATTTGCATTCCGCTCGCGTTTTTGGTCTAAAAAATATGTAAAACAAAATTGATCTAAAATAGCGAAATCAATCCAAAACAATCACAATCTGCTCTGATACCAATTGATATGTCATAAATTATCAACTACCGCGAGATCTAGGCATGAATTCTAGATATTCGAGTATAGATTTACGATTTGTTACCTTCGGTCAAATATCTCCTTTTAAGAACACGATAGAGAAGCTTAGTGCGAGAAAGTATTTCGTTTGTGTTTCTCTCTAGAATGTGAATTACTAGCCTTGTGATTTTCTGAATTCTTGTCTATTTATTTCAATAGTCTACATGGTATTTATACCAATATACATGGTATATTTACAAGTAAGTCCTACACTATCAAAAATACAAGCTACGCTCCTAAATACAAGGATAACTAATAAATGAGCACAATTTATAAGTCTTCTTCACCGATGTCTCCTTCATGCAAGCTCGATGCAGATACCTCAGGAAAATCCATCAACCAAACCACTTATAGAGGCATGATAGAGTCATTCCTCTATCTCACGTGAAGTCGACCAGACATCATGTTCGCAACATGTCTTTGTGCTCGCTTTCAAGCCAATCCGAAATAATCCCATCTTCTAGTCATAAAGAGGATATTCAAATACCTCAAGCGCAGCCCCAAACTTGGTCTATGGTACCCTATAGATTCAAACTTCAGACTTGTTGGATACACGGATGCAGACTACGCGGGATGGAAGCTGGACAGAAAAAGCACATTTAAAGCCGCTTAATTTCTACGAGGTAAACTAGTAAGTTGGTCCCCTAAGAAAAACAACTGCGTCTCAACCTCAACAGAGGTGGCAGAATATGTCGCCGATGCGAGTTGTTGTTCGCAGATTTTGTGGATGAGAACCCAACTACGAGACTTTGATCTTTTACTCGATAACATTCCCATATTTAGCGATTCTAAGAGTGCAATAGCGATAACTTGTAATCTCATGCATCATTCACGCACAAAACACATAGGCATTAGGTATCACTTTATTAAGGAATATGGGGAACTAGGCACCATTGAAATGAACTTCGTTAACACGAGCTTCAACTTGCTGACCTATTCACTAAGGCATTGGATGAAAACTGATTCTAATTCCTCGTGTCTAAGTTGAAGACAAAGAAGACACCACAGTGAAAAGGACACTAAGGGAGAGATTTTTAGAAATATTTTTGTAGTGTCCTTAATTATTATAAGTCATGCGTCTATTTTGTAATTAGTTAGATTGTAGTTGGTTTTGGGTCGCTACGTAAATATTATATAAATTAGGTCATAGGCCTTAATATACGAACTCATGTGGTATATAAGGCCCCTTTTAGGGTTTTCGTCAAAAGAAATTATTATCAAGCCACCTTGAACTTTCTGAAATAGGAAACACGCACAAACACACACTACAAGGTGTTCTTCGGATTTTAAACTTAAAAGCTATCTTTTGATCCTTGTTTGGTAGAAAAACGGACCAACAAGTCTTCTTCCAGATCTATGCCTTTGCATGCTTCGTTGGCTCGAACTCGTCACTAAGTACGAGAGCTCTAAAGTAGGAGATATTCCCTATGTTGTTGTGTTTTCATGGGAAGAGTACACATGAATCGTGTAAACCTCTTTCAATCGGTATCAAATGTACTTGACATTACATACATTGGTGGAACTCTCATATATTTATTTGAAGAAAGCGCTTCCAGGAGGCAGTCCCTTGACCTTTACCATACATGGATAACTTCCCAAGGCCTGACGCAAAACTATAAGAAAGCCCTCAATACCTCTTGAAAGGAGAATAAGTAGATGAGTTATAATAACAGACGCATGAATTACATGATCTACAGAGTTTCCCTCATCTGATGACATTAAATAATTGGCATTGCCTCATATTCAAGGAATAGACATATAGAACATTGAAAGTAAACGGATACTTATCAGGTAGTCTTTTTGAGCTTCCAATGCGAACATCATAGCCGACCATTTATTATCATTCGCCGAGGGGTGGGGGGTGCAAAAGGTCGGGTAAAGAAAAGCTTATTGATTAATGACTTTTTGTTATAACTGCTCGGGCAACAAATGTTATGCCATGATCGTTGAACGCACTAGTTTTAGTTATAACTACTAAAGGGCATGGAGTGGCTCAACTGTAAGGATGAGGAGGGAATGTCGATATCGATAGAACGGTAGCAGCCGGAATGATTTATACTAATGTCGTTCGGTTTCGTACAAGTGACTCCAGGCTTTCGCGAAAAATTAATGAATAACTGAGACATGTCTTGCTTTGTTGGCTATGCCAAGGGAATTTGACTTCCGCTTTTGGTAATGCAAGCCTATCATAATGAACTTCTCAGAGTCATGAAGGGCTGGTATAACTAGCTAAGCTAGAGAGCAGATATCCTATTTCCTCTAGTCCGGGAAAGGCTCAACCGAAGGAATTTATCCCAAGGCGAGAGGAACTTAGCAAATGGAGTCGGCTCTATGAGCTCCTAGGCAAAGGTGATTTGAAAAACTAATAAACTTTTAGAAAGAAAGACATACCTCTCCTTTATATCTATGTATTATTATATATATATAATTCTCAGTCAGTTATCAGGATAGTTGGTCACCTTGTTCTCAACTGACCTAGTAGGTTGTTGGCTAACACCTATTTCTTCATAGTCGATGGAACCTGAATCGACAACCCACTTCCAGAACACTAATTATATAGCAGAAAGCTCAGATGAGAAGGAAGTTGTTTTCGCCTTAATCGCATAGGTTGCTGCTAGGCTCTTTGATAAAATAATGGGGCATTACCGGTCTTAGCACTTTCCTGTTGATGCAAGGGAGTGACATTCACACTCCAGTCAAATGGAAAGAAAGCAAAGCAAGGAAAGGCTGCTTTTACTAGCGTCGAAGCTCTCCAGCTTTCCTACAACTCATAGTCATGGGGAGGGGGTGAAAGGAATAGCAACCAATAGAGTCAGCGTGTACGATCTTGCTTTCACTTCTTATTACGCTTGTGTTCCTTATCCTGGGCTGGTCTTTTTGTTAAAATAGGCATTAGGATAATATCTTTCAAAATTGGTAGCAACCATGAAGGAAGAACAAATGTCACAAGGCTTCTCAGTAAAAGAAGCAACTGACTGAGTTTTCCTTGAGGGTTCCACCCTGATAGGTCCGATTTACCAACATATACAAGATTAATCGAAGAATCTAAAGAGATTACCCAAATTATAAGACTTGCGGGAGAAATATTTCGATATCGATATTTGTCTTTTTCGTCGCTAATATCACGTTCGATATTCTCACAATTGACATCGATATCTTTTTATGTATTTCGTTCAAAACTCATAATCACACTTAACATGCAGCCCACTCACACCACTATATACCAAACAAGCCTTGGTATATTTAAAATTTAGTCCATAGACTTACGAGATTTACAATTAAGTACAATACAAAGATAACTAAAAGTAGATTACAATATAAGGTTGGCTAACAATCTCCCCCTTTGTGTTCTTTACGTGTGTTAGCTCTTTGGTTGTCTTTGCCTCTTGTGTATAGATTTCCTAATTCCCATATTATCTCGTAGTGTCTGATTATGATCATCTTTATAAAACGGTCGTCGTCGATCAGCTCAATCAACTTGTCGGTTTGTAGAAGTTCTAATTCTGCTTCTTCGAAAAGATTTGTCTTCTTTTCTAGTTTCTTTTCCTTGTAGATCAAGTACTGAAGGATTATTT
Source organism: Linderniella brevidens (assembly GCA_004919715.1). Classification (NCBI taxonomy): domain Eukaryota; kingdom Viridiplantae; phylum Streptophyta; class Magnoliopsida; order Lamiales; family Linderniaceae; genus Linderniella; species Linderniella brevidens. The sequence goes on from SWDC01000148.1 coordinate 15,200,133, forward strand.
CCAGGGTTCCATCCGAGTAGTTAGGAAGTTCGGAAACGAAAAGGATCCTTTCTTGACCATTGTAATTAAGGTAAGTGACACCTAATTCTGGAACGTCGATTATGGAGGTCATCAGGAGATCGGCAGCATCTGAATGGTAGTTTCAGGGTTACGTGAGGTTGACCTTCTTCATATTATGTTCCAAAGCGATCTGAAGGTCCTGAGCCGTGTAGTATCTGACTTGTCTGCGCATGATCTCTTCAGAGCATTGTATCCGAATATGAGGGCTTCGTCCTTTTGAAGCGATCCAAAGTCCCGATACAAATAGTGCATTTGGAAGATATCATCCGGCTCGAGCATTAGAAGCTCCCCCTCAGCCACGCGATCAGTCGATCATTCTTGACCCTCGATAAATATACCTGATACTTGGTGTAGTATCTGATCTTGAGCAAATCAACGCTGAGGATTTTGGTAATAAGTGGTGCTAGTCTCATTCGGTCAGTGACCTTTGCCTTGTCTCTCTTATCCCGATTTCTGTCACCCATCATGTTTCTTATAAAGTACAGGTGTCAAGAACCATTGGTTCCTTTTAAGTGCGAGAGACCTCAGAGTTTGAGCTCGTCAAGCTGCTTGATCTGGTCTTCCCGTCGCTAGATGTGGCGTCAGATCTCCTCTTGAAACAGGCTACTAGCTTGATGTTCTCCCACGTAGTTGTCTTATTGAGCACCATCTCTTTAGCTATTTCTGGTAGAATTTGGTGCTGAGTAGCTTTAGGATGATCTTCGGGTTCCACATCATATATTTCCCCTTCCTCGAGTTCTGTTTGATCCAGATTCATGAACCGTGTCGTTGAATCTCTTAGTAGAGTCTCGGCTTTGGCTATTTCTAGTTCTTCAAACTCCTATCTATCCCAAGTGTCCTCGGTCGGGGATAGAGAGGCTTCTGGTAATGGGGCTTGTTAAGTGGCTTGTCTACTGCTTCGGGGGCTTGTTCCGAAGCAGGTGGTGTGAGTGTTGTTGGGGCTTCACTTGTTGTTTGTGGTGTTGCACCTTCTGATGTGCTTCTGTCTGTGGTCCTCGGGCATTTCTCTCCCGCAGGACGATTCGATCCATCATCGTGATTGTCATGTCTTCTTTTCATCCAAAGAACATCACCACGACACGAGCTTTATTCTTGGAGAAAGGAAAGGAGGGAAGCATCTTCCGGAGGAGTTGATAGCCCGGAGAGAGTGGTTGTCGGATTCGTTCCGTTTTTAATGAGGAATGAGTGTCACATGTTCGTAGTCATAGCAGGCCGTTCATGAACCATCTTGGATCGAATTTATTGTCTCTGGACCAATCGAACCAAAGGTACAACGTCCTCCGAATCGATAGAGTCTTCCGAAACATCATGCTTAGGCTCAAGAGGACGAGACTGTGAGCTGGAAGGAGCTGCTGCTCTCGCACATCGGCTAATCAAAGTTTGCTTCGGTGGTGGGGTAGCAGAACTCGGACGTGGAGGTGGAGGATTCGGGATGGTTGTACTGGCCATGGGAGCATTGCTCGCGGTGGTTGGTTGTAGTTGATGTCGTTGTCGGTATTCTACCACCGCGGGATCTTGAGGATCAGCAGGGTCGAGCATGATGCGCTGGAATTATCATCGGTCGTGCCGTAGGAGAGACCGCCATCTTTTTAAAGTATTGAAGCTTGGGTACCGGCTGGTTCTTCGTAGGTGACCGGGAAGGGATGTTCGTGTGGAACATCATGAAGTGGTGAATGAAAATTGGGAACCATCTTAGATACGGGACCACCTTGACTCTCTGATTGTTGTCCCATATGCGAAGTTGATCCGTGATTTCTGCCATCACCAATGCGGCATAGTCGCATTTTTTGTTGAATACGATGTCGTGGAACATCCGGAACATTGTGATGTTGCATCGATCAAATCCTGAGTGCTTCGGTGAGAGGCAATTGTTGAGGAATAGTAACATTGTCTTCCACAGGTGTGGGATGCTCGGAAATTTGAATGAAGATATCACAGGAGGAGATGTCCGTAGCCCATTCGGAGCATATCTTCCATAAGTTGCTTGTCCGTCGGAAGTGTATCATAGGTAGCATATTCCGGAAAACAAAGTACTTGGCGAACCACATCGTTTCTGAGGACCACCAGAGATTGGTGAATGGTTGCCGAGAAGATAACATATGTTGCTTTTTTTACTTGATCCATCGTTCCCCAAAATTGTTGAAGACAAACTTTGGGAACGAGGTGCACTAGAGTCAACGCCCGCCAAATGAATTGAGTCTTCAAAATGGCAACTATGACCTCGTCGTGACACTTAAACGACGTGAGATCGAGTTGAAGTTGTTATCCATTATTTCGATCCATTTGGCCACGGGGTAAATTTGTGAGACGTTGAAGTTGGCAATTTTAGTCGGGATGAATGAAGATAGGTACTTAATTTGCATAGACTATCTATATGTATATGGGTACCGAAATGTAGTTGCGATATATGAAAAATTTAAGGTAAAATCTCGAAATAGCAAATGTCGATATTTGTTAATGTCGAAGTTATAAAAATATCGGCCATATCGATTTTTGAAAAGACGTGTCAACATTTCAAATTGTATCGATATTTAAAATGATGTGAAGTTTGCAAATAACATTGTTTAATCAGAAATATCGATAGTAAAAAAGATATAAATTTTGCAATATATCGATATTTGATATATATCGATATTGAGAATTTACCAATATTGATGAAGTTTGAAATTTAGAAGTATCAATTTTATAGAGTAAAGGCTGATATTGAACTTTAAACCCATATTTGAGTGAAGGCCGATATTTAAAAAAATGGATATTGGGCTGAAATGTCGAATGTTGACAAAGTATCGAGTTTTGACAAAAATCGATTGTTGACTAAAATTTCGATTTTTACTAGTTATCGATATTTGACTAAAATAGCGAAAATTAACTAAATATCGATATTTGTCTGAAATGTCGAATGTTGACTTAGTATCGAGTTTTGACAAAACAAAACAAATGTCGACTAAAATTTCGAATTTAGACTAAATATCTATATTTGACTAAAAATGTCGAAATTGACTGAATATCGATATTTGACCATATTGCCGATATTTGAAAATGAGGCCCGACATTTGCAGAGCCGACAATACAAAATCGGTACCGAAATTGCAGAATGTTCAGATAAACTTCGAATTTCAGAGATCCTTAACACGTTTGTTAGTCGAAAAGATGATAGATCTGTAAGAAACAAAATTTCTTACTATCTTCGACATATTTGTTGTTTTCGACTTGGCCTTTTGAGAGAACGGCGAGTAGGGATCTATCATCTTTAGGCAAAAGAACTAGGCACAAGAACTTTAAAGTCGACAACAAATATCGCCTTTCCCAAAAGAACTAGGCACAAGAACTTAAGAACTTGTTTTCTCCTTTGCTTGAACTTTCTCCTTTAGATGGTTTCTTGTTGGAGTGTACGGCAAGTGACTTTTGTTCGTTTGAGGTGTCATTTACGTCATCCATGTATTGGGTGATATTGTCACCGATCGTATGGATGTCCATATCTTCGAGATCTGTTGTCTGCATGATATGAGTTGATATCTTCTTCGATACTCAAAATTTTCGATCATAAATTCAAAATTCCTTAACAAAATTTTGAAGTAATAATTTTTAAACAAATATTTTTTACAATCATAACAATTTCTCTTTAAAAACCGAAAGATAGGTTCAAAAAGGAAATTGCTCAAAGTACGAATCAACATTACTAACGAAGTTTGTCACTTGAGAAGCACTTTTATAATTTCAATTCCAAACTTTCACGAAGATCCTACCAATCAAGTACAAATAAATGCTTACTCACTCGGAAACGATGTTCGTCCTGCAATCATACGAAGAGGCGGATACACCGTATGGAAGCCGATTCATGAACTTCTTGGAAACAAAAGCGCAAGCTACAAATTTGATATCTTCTCTTCAGGAAGGTCCTGCTCAATTTTGACTCATCCAGGAAGGCGATTCCACTAATAATCCTCCCATTCCCGCCACTAGAAGACTCAAAATTCCTAGTGAATACACCGAGGGGGAGCGATTAAGAGCCAAAGCAGATTTAGGAGCCAAGACATTCCTAATGCAAGGAATTCCTAATCACATCTATATGGAAGTAGATAGTCTATCAAGTGCAAAAGCTATATGGGACGAGCTCCACAAAATGATGCAACGGACCGAAGTCGGAGTCGAAGCCAAGAAGGCGAAAATTCTCACCGCATACGACTCATTCAAAGCAAAGACGGAGGAAAACATTTATGAACTCTATCAACGCTTTTTAACTCTTCTTAATGAGATGAGAAAATAGAAATTTTCAAGACCAACATGGAGGTCAACATCCGATGGATATCCACGCCATCTTTGATATTCTCGCCCAACACGAGGAAGACATAAGCGAGATACAAAAAGAACTTAAGGGCAAACAGGTTGAAGACTCTATAGCTCTAGTTTCAGGAAAAAAAAACTAGTCGATCTTAAGCATCAAGTTGCCAAGTTCTTCAGAAGATTAAGACGAATCAAAATAGGACTTCGAGCCAGATATGAAAGAGTTCAAGAAACAATTGGCTCTCATTACTAAAATGATGAGCAAAAAGTTCTATAAAAAGAAATACTCCTCTTCGGCTAATAGACTTCAGACATCAAGCTCTAGGCACAAGGAAAGACCGGCTGAGTCGTCAGAAACCAAAAACGCCAAAGAACCACAAAAATGCTACAAGTGTGGAAAAGTAGGGCACTTTGCCAGAGAATGCAATCTTCCTAAGAAGAAAGATGCCAATTACAACTTCAAGAAATTTCAACTAACCAAACAAAAGGAGGCTGGATTAGCTTTGATGGCCACAAGAGCATTGGCTAGAAGACACAATAGATTCTGACAACGAAAATCTACCTCTCATGGCATATCTCGATGACACCTCAAACGAAAACTCATCAAGAAGGTCCGACGACGAAGACAAAGCATCAACCTCATCATAAGAGGTAACAATGCCTAATTCTACATTATTAAACGTGTTAGAATCTTTACAAATTAAGTATACTAGCATGAGAAATGAGCGGAAAAGTACAAAAGAATTAGAGGAGAGACTAGCCCTTAGTGAAAATAATTTCCTAAAGCAACTAGATAAAAAAATTCACCAAGAAATTCTCTTATCTAATGTTAAGGAAACAATATCTAGTCTTGAATCAACAATAGCTACTTCTGAGATAAAAATCAATGACCTTAGTAAGACTCTTAGCGATTGTCAGAGAGATTTAGAAATATCTAGTCTTAAATCAACAAGAAGCTTTACTCTAGGATTAAAACTTTAGACGATCTTCTAACGAAAAGGGGGCAAACGGATCAAACCATCTTTCTAAATAAACCTCATGTTATGGAATTTTATAATCCTAAAGAAGGCTTATGTTTTAACAATCCCTGTAACTTGAAAAAGGTCAATGTCAAACAGTGATATGATATCAAGTATATGGAATTAGGATTAACTTCTCTAATGGCCTTTACTAATTCTTCGGAAATAAATGCCTTAGAAGAATATAAACGAAAAGCCACAAATAGGAGTGACATCCCCTTTGACTACACCGATTTGAATAATGGTTACAAGACACGGGAAATAAACTTGTCTATTGATTATAATTCATTATATCTTTAGAAGATCTTCCTAAAGTTAAGGACGAAAATCATGATCATTTTAAAAATTCTACTTTCTGTTATATTCCTGCTATTATTAAGAAAATACCTGATTTAAACGCTTCCTTAGAGACAGAAAGAAAGAATTTAAAAGCAGAAAAGAATGAGCTTTTATTGGAGATTTCTAATCTAAAAAATTCCTCAATTTTAAAATCTTGACCTGATTTTACTTTGAAAGAAAAATCATTAGTTAAGGACAAGATCAAATCTAAGAAAACACCTCCCATTATTCTACAAAATATTTTAAAAGAAGACAAATCTTCTTTAAAAAGCGTAAAGGGAGGAAGAGAGCTTTAAATGCTTCAAAAGGGAAAAAAATTTTTACTAACTCTTTTTCTACTCCATCCACAGGTAGAGTAGAAAAAGAGGTGAAGCATGCAAAGGAAAGAGGTGAAGCATGATTCATTTTCAAAATTTTCTTCTGTATAAAAAACTAAGGACACTCGTAAGAAGACAGCCGTTTTTAATCTTAATGTTGTTGCTTCAATTTATGCGTTAAAGCCTATTAATTTTGAAAGCACAAATTTTGAAATCGGTTGTACTTCGAAAAACATAAACCATCATTCTAAGACAAATGCAAATCTTAAGTCTCGTAGGAAACAAGATAAGGCTATAAAGAAAGCTTATAGCTCGATACATTCTTGTCCTCATCTAAGGTATCCAGTACAAGTACACTCAGCCAAACACCTTAAGAGACTAGCTAGAAAAAAGATTTTCTCATGCACTAACACTAGTAAGACATTTGTCCGCGCTGAAATTAACCTTCCATGTAAGATTCAACCATAATGGGTTCCCAAGACACCATCTAGGCCAACGCAAGCCAACAAGGCAAAGTTGCGTAAAGAGGTACCACTTAAACCAACTACTTCTAAGTTGGTTTGGGTACCTAAGAGCACAAATTGTTTAGGAAAAAAAAATGAACAAACCTTAACTACCAAATCTGCTAATCCGAGAGGACCCATTACTAAGTGGGTACCTAAGACTCTCTAAAATCTTTCTATGCAGATCCATCATGTGTGGTATTTAGATTCCGGTTTCTCCACACACATGACGGGAAATCAAGAACTGTTGAGCAACTAACAAGACTGTTCGAACGGAAAAGTCAGATTCGACAACAATGATTCATCTCCAATACTAGGCTTTGGAGATATTCTACTTCAAAATCTGACAATCAAAGATGTCTCTTACGTCCAAGGTCATAAACACAACATGTTCAGCATAGGACAATTCTGTGTAAAGGGTTTCAAGTGGTGTTTCTAACTGAACAGTGCAGAATCTTAAATAGTCAGAATCAAGAACTTCTTACAGGATCTAGAAGATCTAATCTATACACCATCAATCTGACAACAGTATGACCTTCGACAACTGTTTGCCTCATCTCACAGACTACAATCAAGAGGAACAACTTATGGTATCAACGTCTGTCTCATCTAAACCTCAAAGCTCTTCACAAACTCTTTATCAAAAAGTTGGTAAACGGTCTACCAACGATTTCTATTCACCAAGAGCATAATTGTTCGGCATGTCAAATGGGAAAAATGAAGCGAGCATCACACAAACTCAAGCAAGTTGCTTCTACGTCTCGACCCTTGGAATTACTTCACATGGACCTTTGTGGACAAATGCGTACGCAAAGTATCAACGGTCGTAAATATGTGTTAGTAATTGAAGAAGATTATTCTCGCTACACCTGGACAAGATATCTCCGAACTAAAGATGAGACTAGAGACCTGATAATAAGCTTTGTGAATACAACTCAGAATCTCCTGCAAAAGAAAATCCAAGTAATCCGGACTGACAACGGGACTGAATTCAAGAATCAGCGTCTCAGCAATTACTATCAGTAACTTGGAATTATTCAACAATTTCCAGCCGCTAAAACGCCTCAAAAAATGGCGTTGTAGAACGGAAGAACCGGACTCTAGTTGAAGCTGCAAGAACAATGCTAATACATTCCGGTCTCCCTCATTTTCTATGGGCTGAAGCAGTGAGTACAACGTGCTTTACGCAAAACCGGATGATTATTCACAAACGCTTTGAGAAGACGCCGTATGAGATAATAAATCAAAGGATTCCGAAGATCTCTTTCTTCAAAGTATTTGGGTGCAAATTCTTTGTCGCCAACGATCGGGAGCATCGAAGCAAGTTCGACCCTAAAGCATTTGAAGCCGTCTTTGTTGGATATTCATCCACTTCTAAAGCATATCGCATCTTTATCAAGTCTTGTCGTACTATTTTCGAAAGCTACAACGTCACTTTTCAAGAAGTGATCGATTTGGCTTCTGAACAAAACAGTTCAGAACCAGAGCTTATAGGCGTGTTGGCACAAAGTCAACAACTTCCGACTACTTCTACCTCAAAGTCAAAAGAAGAAATTCCCGCCGACCTGGAAGATTTGGATTTTCTATTTCAACATTTTTATCGGAACGAGTCTCAAATGACTGCTTCGTCTCATTCTATACCAAACATCGCTCCTTCTCCTTCGACGGCTGAAATTACTATTGAGATTCCGAACCCTTGACTCCAACAAATGTTCCAGAGTCTCCAAATTCTGAATCTTCAACGAGTGTTGCTGCTCCTACTAATCCCGATACGGAAATTCTTTCCAATTCAACTACCGAAATGAATTTCCCTATTACGAATGATCAACCTATCAATTCAGGATGTCTCGACCTACAAATAACCGATGGATCTACTTCGGTTCTTCCTCATGAACGTAAGTGGACTCGAGCTCATCCTATCGACCAAATAATCGGTGATCCTTCAAGTGGAGTACGCACTAGGACGTCTACACAAAGCGGATTATTCACGTGCTTCTTACGCCAAAACGAACAGATTAAGGTAGCCGAAGCCCTTAAAGACACGGATTGGGTGATCGCAATGCAAGATGAACTCAACCAGTTAGAGCGTCTACGAGTTTGGACACTAGTTCCTAGATCGCATGGCAAAACAATTATATGAACTATATGGGTTTTCAAAAATAAGAAGAACGAGAACGGTGAAATTATCAGGAATAAAGCACGACTTGTAGCCAAGGGGTACAATCAACAAGAAGGTATTGACTACGATGAGACGTATGCTCCAGTTGCTCGTATCGAAGCAATTCGACTATTTCTAGCATATGCAGCTCATAAAGACTTCAAAGTCTATCAAATGGATGTTAAAACCGCCTTTCTCAATGGCGTGTTAAAGGAAGAAGTCTACGTCGCTCAACCCGAAGGTTTCGTACACGAAAACCATCCTGATTATGTCTATCGTTTGGATAAAGCTCTCTATGGACTAAAACAAGCACCTCGTGCTTGGTATGATGTTCTGAGCGAATTTCTAGTCAAGTCCAACTTCATAAGAGGAACAATCGATACGACACTCTTCATCAAAAAGCAAGGCAAAGACTTGATGATCGTTCAAGTTTACGTGGAGGACATCATCTTCGGCTCGACAAATGAACGACTCTGTTAGAAATTTGGTGAACTAATGAAGACCAAATTCGAGATGAGCTTAATGGGAGAACTCCAATTCTTTCTTGGATTACAACAACTCGAATATGGAATATTCATCAGTCAAACCAAGTATATCCGAGATATTATAAAGAGATTTAATCAAGACAAGAGCACCCCGATGAATACTCCCATGTCAACAAACTGCAAATTGGATGTTGATCCGTCTGGAAAGGCTGTCAACATCACAACCTATCGGAGTATTATCGGATCTCTTCTAGACTTGACGTCAAGCCGACCCGACATCATGTTCGCCACTTGCCTTTGTGCTCGTTTTCAAGCTGACCCGAAGGTGTCCCACATGCATGTAGTAAAGCGAATACTAGGCTATCTCAAAGGAACTCCAAACTTAAGGCTATGGTATCCTAAAGACACTGATTTTAGATTAATTGGCTATAGTGACGGTGATTATGCAAGTTGTCGAATGGACAAAAAAAGTACGTCTGGCGGAGCACAATTTCTAGGCGATAAGTTGGTCTGCTGGTCCTCAAAGAAGCATAATTTTTTATCGACTTCGACGGCCGAGGCGAAGTACGACGCGGATGTCAGCTGGTGCTCTCAAGTTCTATGGATGCGGACATAACTACGCGACTACGGGTTTGAATTTAATAACATTCCCATTTACATTGATTCTGAGAGTGCTATTGCCATTACTTGCAATCATGTTCATCATTCACGCACGAAACACATGGATATTAAATATCATTTTACAAAAGATCGTGTAGAAAAAGGCACTATCGATATGTATTTTGCTAAACGGAGCTTCAACTTGCCGACTTATTCACTAAGGCATTGGATGAAAAACGATTCCAATTCCTTATTGCAAAGTTAGGCATGTTGAACCTCAATCTTACTTGAAATGTGCTCTAGATGCTCTACTATGCTTCTATATGATATTATATGTGCTTCTTGATATTCCTTCATTACCTTGCGTAATTCTATCTTTCAAATTTTTTATATATATACGAAAAGATGAATAAAAATAAAATAGTACATATATATATATATATAGTAATAATAAAATAAAAAAAATGGGGGATGACGATAATCTTATCTATTTTGAACTACTCACAAAAATATTTCTTTGATACATGATTAGTTCTTTGCTTAAAAATTCATGTGACATTCTTTTATTCAAAGAGCTTCGTTTGTTTCAATAGACACAAAGCCTCATCATATATGTGAGAATTTGAACCTCAATATTTTTTATTCTTGAGTGAGTCACACTTCAAATGACTATCCTTTGGTTTGTACTTCGTAGCTTCATTCTTGCTTTTGTGCTAGTTTGTCATGAAAATGATAAGGGCAATTAGGATATTCTTCACTTGGCCCAAATTATAAAACCTTACTTTTACCTATAGAAATCCTCTTTGCCTTCTCCAACATTCTTTTTCTTTTGAAACCCGATTAAGCCTTCAACCTTATTCATAAGTTTCGGGGTTGCTCAATCAAGAAAAAAGAAGGGGAGAAAAAGAGATGCATATGATGAAAGTCTCAATCATTATAGAAGAGAAACACGGATATCGCTGTGAACAAACAACGGGATCCTACACCCGTGGCGGACACTATTCAGCATCATCAACAAATGCCTCTCCCCAAAGCACTCCGGTTTTGACAAGGTGAACGTAAACATCCTTCGCATCTTCCATGGAGTAATTTTCTCGAAGAAATATGATGTGGCCCAGCTAATATGGAATGACTTAGCGGACCAGATGCGTCAGAGGGAGACAAAATCGAACGCGAAGATCCTTCCACATGTTCGGTGGTTCCCGGTGCTTATATCCCATTTCATGGACGTACATCGGGAGATCCCGCGTCTACCACCAGTTGGAGGATATATCCCGCCTCGACTTCGGTTCTTTTGTAACCCGAAGGTAGCCGACTTAGCACTCCAACTGATGCTGATCCCCCTGAATTTGCTCAGCCTAGCTGATCCCACAAATGAGGCCTACCAGGATTATTGCCAAAATAATTCCATCACAGAGGAAATGGTACGGTCAGTGGATCAAGCACCGGTGCCTTCTCAACGAGAATCCTTGGTTGAAACAACCAAGCCGAAGCCGCGGCTCAGGAGGAAGAAACACCGGTTGTTGAGCCCGTAGGTGTCCCTCAAGAAGTCGAATCTCATGAGGCCGCCGAGTCTGATGAGGAATACAAACTACAACCAAGGGGCTCATGCCTACAGCAGATCTCTGCCCCTTCCGTATCTCCTTCTACGCAAATGGCTTCGGTGACATCTCTTCCACCATCAACGGTTCAGACAACCACACAGATTCACATTGAATCTGTTTCAACACCCGTAGAGGGGATACACATCGTATCATTTCAAGGATTGGGTGGAAGCCCCATTGGAGCCCCGATATCTTCGGAGCAAAGAATGGGTCAACCCACTGAAGTGGTGACTTCTGGGTTTTTAACGGATGTCCTTGGACGTTCCGGTATTTCAAGTCCTCTCTCAGGCGGCACATCGGAAATCTTCTTTGATGTTGTGACAGTGGAGCACGTCCCTGGCCTCACTCCACCCATGTTAGTGACGGAACAACGTTTACAAGAAGCCCTCTCCAAAGCTATCTCTTCTCTTGAAGACCGCCTGATGGACAGGATGCTCCAAGAATTTTAGACTTCCCGACGGAATACCGGGAAAGCACCAATCTCAGAGGCCATTCCGTCCGAAGCCCACACCACAGCCGTATCCTCACCACCACTAACCACCACCATACACCCCCCCCATACCACCCACACTCATCACCCAAACTCAATCACCTTCCTTCATCAACCCATACACCATTCTTATCACCCAGCTTCATGACATCCTCATTTCTCGACTACTAGCCCTAGAGACAAGGACCCCAGCTGAGGAGAGTCTCTACAAACGGCTAGTCGATGAACTTGAGCCGCCCGCCCAAACACGGTGCCGCGAAGAAAGCTCCCGCACGAAGAGAAGACATGATGATCCCGATGATCCGGATCATTATGAGGGGGAAAACGGCAAAGGACCACACAGCGGCCGTGGTCAGAGTCAACAAAAACAGACAACGACTCAAGAAACTGGAGGATCATCCACCAACCCACTAACCACACAACCCACTACCCGCCAACAAACAACCACAACTCCCACAATATCCCCCACACAAACACTACCTTCCACTCCCACAAATCCAAATCCAATCCCGACCTCTAACCTCCTCCAAAATCAACCAGAAGCAGTCGTCTACGATCCACATGCGATCGTAGATGATTACATCTTAAATGAGAAGTGGCTGACTTATCGCGATGGCATGTGCGCTTAAATATGGTATGGAGATTCATGCATATACGTCAAGTAATAATTAAAATGAATACGTTAAACTAGCAACACGCGTGATAGGCAGTGTACCTATCGTTTGTAGAACAGCTTAGCGAGTATCCGAGTATCGAACACGAGGAATAACATTGATTACTAGTAATTACCTATCAATTCGATATTTAGCCTAACAAGTAGTTTGTGATTTTTTTATGTTTGAACTAGATCACGACATAAACTAACACGATGAAAGAACTTAAGACACGACTGAAGATTTAAAAGTAACTTTTCAAGTGGAGAAGAATGTGCTCGGGATTTCGAATCCCGCTAGGTAGTCGACTAGGCCGTAAACCACCGTATCCACGCAGATAATGACTAAATCGCAGTAATTTCTTTTCACTCCCGAATTTGCTGTCGCCCTAAACGGTCGCGAGGATTTATATTGGTTTACCTATAGCGAGGGTCGACTATTTGCTTTCGCCCTATAGTCGACTCCTAACGTTTACGAAAGGACTAACCGTTCTTTAACTTTCGCCCTCAACGGTCTACCAAGCGTCACATCAATACATAGTCATATCAAATATGACCTTCAAAACAACACATAGACATATTGAATCGAAGAAACAATGTCGTAAATGATAAATAAACAATGTCACGTGTTCACGAGTGTTATAACGCCCAAACGACAACTCTATCTAGCGTTCATCTCATCCCGAGCACATAAGAAGCTTAGCTACTCATGCTTAAGAGAGATCTACGAATCGTATACAAAATAAAGCATAGAGAATACATAGATCTTCCCTAGTTTACGAGCCCAAGCAGATCCAGCGTCCTTTGTGCTAGATCTTGGATAAAATAAGCTTCAGATCTTCACTTTAGCACCTAGGAATCATTTTGATTGATTCCTATGGGTCTTGAGACGTCCCTTAGGTGTATTTTATCTTTTAGAAGTGAGTTATGTCGATCTCGATCCAGATCTGGGTTGAGAAGTGCGACTTATATAGAAAGTAATATTCAACACGGCTAAATCCACCGACAGACACGGCCGTGTACGAAGTCTGAGGCCCCGCGTTTGCGATGCTGAATAGTAACACGGTCGTGTATACCAACGCAACAAACCGTGTAAACATGCCGAGGCTTTCTCTTTCACTGATGAACCACACACGGTCGTGTAAAGTGTCGCTCAAGGCCGTGTGAAATTGCCGAGGTTTACCTTGAACAATGATGAAGTGAGCACGGCCGTGTTGGTTCTTAAAGTGGCCGTGTTCTCTTTAAACAGGGCCGTGAGTTGGTTGGTTGAAGCCGTGTTAACTTGCCGAGGCTGACATTGGTGCCTGAAACTTGCTACATGGTCGTGTTCTCATAGTGAAACACGGCCAATTTAGGTATTTTAGCCATTAATTCAAGTATTCGAGTTTGTTAAAAGGGAAGGTTGTGGAAAAGATTTTTGTTGTTGTTGGGGGTGATCAATATACATACCATGCAAGATCATTTATGTAAACATACCATTGTGGTCTTAGAGGACTCGCCACAATTTGAACGTATTTTTTTGCATTTATATCGGTAGTTTAGTCCCGAATTGATGTATTTTCTGTCCCGATTTACGTATTTTACCCTTGAATTCAAGTATTCGAGTTTGTTAAAACGGAAGGTTGTGGAGAACTTTTTTTTTTTTTGGTGGTGATCAATATACATACCATGCAAGATCTTTTATGAAAACATACCATTGTGGTCTTAGAGTACTCGCCACAATTTGAACGTATTTTTTTGCATTTATATCGGTAGTTTAGTCCCGAATTGAAGTATTTTCTGTCCCGATTTAGGTATTTTACTCTTAAATTCAAGTATTCGAGTTAGTTAAAAGGGGAGGTTGTGGAAAAGCTTCCTTTTTTGTGTTGGTGGTGATCAATATACATACCATGGAAGATCTTTTATGAAAATATTCCATTTTGGTCTTAGAGGTCTCGCCACAATTTCAACGTATTTTTTGCATATATATCGGTATTTCAGCCTCGAATTTAAGTATTTTCTATCCTTATTTAGAAATTTTACCTTTGAATTCAAGTATTCTGCTTAGTTAAACGAGGAGGTGGTGGAAAACTTCTTTTTTGTGTTGGTGGTGAGCAATATACATACAATGCAACATCTTTTATGAAAACATACCATTGTGGTCTTAGAGGACTCGCCACAATTTGAACGTATTTTTTTGCATTTATATCGGTAGTTTAGTCCCGAATTGAAGTATTTTCTGTCCCGATTTAGGTATTTTACTCTTAAATTCAAGTATTCGAGTTAGTTAAAAGGGGAGGTTGTGGAAAAGCTTCCTTTTTTGTGTTGGTGGTGATCAATATACATACCATGGAAGATCTTTTATGAAAACATTCCATTTTGGTCTTAGAGGTCTCGCCACAATTTGAATGTATTTTTTGCAAATATATCGGTATTTCAGCCTCGAATTTAAGTATTTTCTGTCCTTATTTAGGTATTTTACACTTGAATTCAAGTATTCTGCTTAGTTAAACGGGGAGGTTGTGGAAAACTTCTTTTTTGTGTTGGTGGTGATCGTGATCGATATACATACAATGCAACATCTTTTGCATATATATCGATATTTTAGTCTCGAATTTAAGTATTTTCTGTATCGGTTAAGTTATTTTATCCTTGAATTCAAGTATCATGCTTAGTTAAAAGGGGATGTTGTGGAAAATCTCTTTTTTTTTTTGTTGGTGGTGATCAATACACATACCATACAAGATCTTTTATGAAAACATACCATTTTGGTCTTAGAGGGCTCTCTACAGTTTGAAGGTATTTTGCATATATATCGGTATTTTACTCTCAATTTGAAGTATTTCTGTCCCAATTTAGGTATTTTACCCTTTAATTCAAGTATTCGAGTTTGTTAAAAGGGAAGGTTGTGGAAAAGATTTTTTTTGTTGTTGGGGGTGATCAATATACATACCATGCAAGATCATTTATGTAAACATACCATTGTGGTCTTAGAGGACTCGCCACAATTTGAACGTATTTTTTTGCATTTATATCGGTAGTTTAGTCCCGAATTGAAGTATTTTCTGTCCCGATTTAGGTATTTTACTCTTAAATTCAAGTATTCGAGTTAGTTAAAAGGGGAGGTTGTGGAAAAGCTTCCTTTTTTGTGTTGGTGGTGATCAATATACATATCATGGAAGATCTTTTATGAAAACATTCCATTTTGGTCTTAGAGGTCTCGCCACAATTTGAACGTATTTTTTGCATATATATCGGTATTTCAGCCTCGAATTTAAGTATTTTTTGTCCTTATTTAGGTATTTTACACTTGATTTCAAGTATTCTGCTTAGTTAAACGGGGAGGTTGTGGAAAACTTCTTTTTTATGTTGGTGGTGATCGAGATACATACAATGCAACATCTTTTATGAAAATATATCATTGTGGTCTTAGAGGACTCGCCACAATTTGAACGTATGTTTTTGCATATATATCGGTATTTTAGTCTTGAATTTAAGTATTTTTTATCTCGGTTAAGTTATTTTATCCTTGAATTCAAGTATCCTGCTTAGTTAAAAGGGGATGTTGTGGAAAAGCTCTTTTTTTTGTGTTGGTGGTGATCAATATACATACCATGCAAGATCTTTTACGAAAACATACCATTTTGGTCTTAGATGGCTCTCCACGATTTGAAGGCATTTTGCATATATATCGGTATTTTAGTCTCAAATTTAAGTATTTATGTCCCAATTTAGGTATTTTACCCTTGAATTCAAGTATTCGAGTTTGTTAAAAGGGAAGGTTGTGGAAAAGCTTTTTTTTTTTTGTTGTTGGTGGTGATCAATATACATACCATGCAAGATCTTTTATGAAAACATACCATTGTGGTCTTAGATGACTCGCCATAATTTGAACGTATTTTTTTGCATTTATAACGGTAGTTTAGTCCCGGATTGAAGTATTTTCTGTCCCGATTTAGGTATTTAACCCTTAAATTCAGGTATTCAAGTTAGTTAAAAGGGGAGGTTATGGAAAAGCTTCCGTTTTTGTGTTGGTGGTGATCAACATACATACCATGCAAGATCTTTTATTAAAACATTCCATTTTGGTCTTAGAGGACTCGCCACAATTTGAACGTATTTTTTGCATATATATCGGTATTCCAGCCTCGAATTTAAGTATTTTATGTCTTTATTTAGAAATTTTACCTTTGAATTCAAGTATTCTGCTTAGTTAAACGAGGAGGTGGTGGAAAACTTCTTTTTTGTGTTGGTGGTGAGCAATATACATACAATGCAACATCTTTTATGAAAACATACCATTGTGGTCTTAGAAGACTCGCCACAATTTGAACGTATTTTTTTGCATATATATCGGTATTTTAGTCCCGAATTTAAGTATTTTCTTCCTCGATTAAGTTATTTTATCCTTGAATTCAAGTATTCTGCTTAGTTAAAAGGTGATGTTGTGGAAAAGCTTTTTTTTTATTTGTGTTGGTAGTGATCAATATACATACCATACCATGCAAGATCTTTTATGAAAACATACAATTGTGGTCTTAGAGGACTTGCCACAATTTAAACGTATTTTTTGCATTTATATCGGTCCCGAATTTAAGTATTTTCTGTCACGATTAAGTTAATATCCTTGAATTCAAGTATCTTGCTTAGTTAAAGGGGATGTTGTGGAAAATCTCTTTTTTTTTTTGTCTTGGTGGTGATCAATATACATACCATGCAAGTTCTTTTATGAAAACATACTATTGTTGTCTTAGAGGACTTGTCACAATTTAAACGTATTTATTGCATTTGTATCGGTATTTTAGTCCCGAATTTAAGTATTTTCTGTCCCGATTTAGGTATTTTATCCTGGAATTCAAGTATTCTGCTTAGTTAAAAGTGGAGGTTGTGGAAAAGCGTCTTTTTTGTATTGGTGGTGATCAATATACATACAATGCAAGATCTTTTATGAAAACATACCATTGTGATCTTTGAGGACTCGCCACAATTTGAACGTATTTTTTTGCATATATATCGGTATTTTAGTCTCGAATTTAAGTATTTTTTGTCCTGATTTAGGTATTTTACCCTTGAATTCAAGTATTAGAGTTAGTTAAAAGGGGAGGTTGTGGAAAAGCTTCGTTTTTCGTGTTGGTGGTGATCAATATACATTTCATGCAAGATCTTTTATGAAAACATACCATTTTGGTCTTAGAGGACTCTCCACAATTTGAAGGTGTCTCAAATTTATGTATTTCTGTCCCAATTTATGTATTTTACCCTAGAATTCAAGTATTCGAGTTTGTTAAAAGGGAAGCTTGTGGAAAAGCATTTCGTTGTTGTTGGCGGTGATCAATATACATACCATGCAAGATTGTTAGGTCCTATATTATCAACTACCGATTGATCTAAGTATGAATTCTAGATATTCGAATGATAAATCTCACAGTATACCTTTGGTCGAATATCTTCTTTGAAATTCTTGAGAGGGAGGGTTTCTCGATTACTTTTATCTCTCTTACAATGTGAATTCTGAAAAATGAAGTTATGTTGATTTGGTAGTGTACATTTTATTTATACCTATTTACATGGTATATTTACTATTTTGGTCCTACACTACCAAATCTAATAATTACGCCCCTAATTATAAGGGTAATAAAATAACAAAGCACAATTCTAAATTCTCTTCAATCTCCCCCTTTTTGCTTGTCTTCGTTTCAGCTCCTTTTATCCTTGTCGGGCATAAAACGCTTTTGTCAATCCCAATGCTGTTTCGTATCGTCAAACAACATTCGTCAGCTCCAATCTCTCATTTATCGCATCACCCACTTAACATGCAGCCCACTCACACCACTATATACCAAATAAGATTTGGTATATTTACAATTTAGTTCCTAGACAATTAAGTACAATACAAGGACAACTAAAAGTATAACACAATAAAAGGTTGTCTAACAGCTATCTTCGGACGAGGTATGGAGCTTTACCAACTTGTCCATGTACAACCTTGAGCTTCGTTTGATGCGCTTGTCGAGTGACTAGGGCTAGTTGATCAACTATGCCCTTTGCCTTCGAATCGTCCACAACATCACACACATCCTCGATGTGTGGAGCGAGGTTCTCGAGATGTCCAATTCATCGAGGTCCTTGCTTTGCCTTATTTGAGTGCAGTCTTATTCCACTTCGACAACATAGATGAGACAAATCAGATGTTGATCTCCATATAGTCTTAATGAAGTTGATCTTTCTCATCTCATTGATCAATGTGAGGAACCTCTGATAAGTTTCTCCGATGTCCTCCCCCTTTTTGGCCTTCAGAAAGTCATGCGCGGTGAGCGTGCTCGCTTTCTTTGCCTCAACACCGATATTCGTGCCCTGCATCATCTTGTTTATATCATCCCACATCCCCTTAGCGGTTGATATGGAGTCTATTTGTGAAAGGATGACATTTGAAAGAATTGAAGTAGACAACTCTTGGTCGTGTTGTCTCTAGCTATGGTTGTCCATAACTTAGCTGGACCTTCATTGAGGGAGGCAAGGATATCAGCTATGTTTTCCTTATTTTAAAAAAAATTGAGGAAGCGGCTCTTAGACACTGTGTATTCTCCCCTTCTGAGGAAGGGGGGGTGAGGGACGAACTTCACTTCCCAGTGAGAGAGTGTACATTTATTGAAGGTTAATATTTGATCGATTTACATGAGGGGCGATTGAAGAGAAGTTTGGATTCTCGATGTTTGAGTGTATCGAAAATTTTGATTTCGAAGACCTTTGAGTACGAAATGGGTTTTGAAAAAAAAACTTGCTTTACGAAAATTGATTTTTTGCGTATTATCATCTTACGAAAACCGCGGTTACAAAAATCGTTTCACAAAAATCTTGGTTTTGCGTGGACTTACGAAAATTGGGTTTTGCATAAACACTGTCTCATGAAAATTGCTTTTGCAAAAATTGTGTTACGAAAATTGGTTTGGCGTAACTCGTTGCGAAAATCTATTTTTGCATGGTAGTCGGAAATTTGGGTTTTGCGTAAAGTTTTGTCTTACAAAAAAAAATGGTTCCGAAAATCGATTTTCACCGTGTTATAGTAGCTCCGAAAGTTTTTAGCTACAGTAGTTCCGAAAAATATTTAAAGCTAAAGTGGCTTCTAAAATCTATTTTCGTAACGTTTTGCGGGACTTTCGAAGATTTCCGAAAATCGTTAGACACAAATTTTGTCACAGAAATCTCTCAAACTTCATGAAACATTATGGGTTCTTTTGCAGAAACTTGCGAAGATGTCCTACAACACTAAACGAGTTGAAAAATAACAAATATGGGTTGAAATCACTCGAAAAGTTTGAAGAACACTTGAAGTTCAAGTCGAACACAAAAATATTGATAAACTCATAAAAATTTTAGAGGAATCCTAACGAAAAAGGTTCAATCGGTCATGCTGGGCACTGATAAAAATTGAAGAACAAGATTAAACATAACGAACAACGATTAATAGTGGGAATCACGTGAGTTCTTTGCTAAAACCTTGATTGTGTGTGTGTTTGTGCGTTCTTTACTCTTGAGGTATTGTAGCGGCTCAGATTTCTATAATGATTCTCATTGATACATGTGTAGTGTTTTAGTATTTATACCCTAACCTAAAACAAGGTATAAGATACTCGGGCCCCTAAAAAACCCATTACATAAATATAGATCACTAGACTCTACTAAATAGAATCTAGTTCACTAAAAATAAAATTACAAGACAAAGACTTAATAAAATACATTGGACACTGTTTAGATCTAACAAAAACTTAACAAAATTTCGAAATATTTTTTTTCCAAACCCGTAAGCAAACACAAATAAAATGCGAGACTTAGTATAATTTATTTTTCACACATTTATAACATGAATCACTAAGTTTCATTAAAAAAAAATCGAACCTGGACAATTAAATTTCTTCTGTTACTAACAATTCTATCAATGTCAAATTTTTAGAATTCAGATGCCATCTTCACACAGACCCAAAAGAAAAGTGGATGTTCATAAAGGAGAAAACCTACGATGTAGACCTCACCATATTTAAGTACCCGGATGAGGTGATCATTTCCATTCTACGGCGATACCCAATGTAGTCCGGCTTCACCTTATCCACTCAAGTGCCCGAAGAGTATCTTCAACAATTCCGGGGCACCTAGCGGCGATGAACTTCCACCATGAGTCTCTTCTGGAAGCAACCCTCCACACCACAACAGTGAAGTTCACTAAGACGATACTCAGGAGGGTGCTCCAACTACCAATGCGTTAGAATTAGGCACTCCCGCCCACCGATGCAGAATTAATAGAAGACCTCTGACACGTGGGTTACGGAGGCGAGTTGACCCAATTATCAAATTATCAACTGGGCGGGATTCCACATCCCTAGAGGAAACTCTTTAGCATCGTAAACAAATGGATGTCGCCCAAGCACACTGGTTTCAACAGATGCAACATCAACGTCCTCCAAATCTACCACAACATCATATTTAACACGGACGTTGACGTAGCCAGTTGATATGGCATGACCTTGTCGACCTCCTCAATAGAAGAGACAACCCCAAGAGGGAAAGATTCATCCATTATCTCTGGTGGTTCCCGTTGCTCATCCAAAATACTTCATAGAGGACATTCCTGAATATTGTGACGTCCCTAAGGACAACCCACGAGGGCCACATCCAACCACCATGGTGTCGACCCTTATTGCGTACCATTGCCCCACTTACGTCACGGCTCCAACGGCTCAGGCAGACCCAACCAAGTCTCACCGCAAGCAAACCCGAGCGAAAGTGAGGTTCTTGTGAGGTCACCAACCGTGGATTTCTCCGAAGATACACACTTGGAGGATGACACGCTTCTTGTATACGGTGCATCAGGCGCACGATGTGAGGAACATGGGCGAAGCTGACATATGGCGAGGGTGGGCAGCTGGCTACCCTGAGATTTTGGAAATTATTATATCTTATAATTGTAATTTGACTTCTTGTGTGAAAACGTGAGAAACAGTGATTTCAAAACCAATCATGTAAATCCATCGACATATTTATAAATGCGAACATTTAATATGAAAAATAAAGAAAGAAATCATTCTATGTCAATCAACTCACCTATATGTTATCGAATTTCCATATATATATATATATATAGGTACTAGAAAATGGATATATATTAAAACTTTTCAAAACAATGTATAAAAACAAAAACATATTAGTTTTACCCAATTTTATTGTAGATGGATAGACGTCTTACTAACTTGGAGCAAGTTTTGTAATTTCTTACATATATCCCTAGCTGAACTTACTCGATTAACCTTCAACACCTCCTTTAAATCCTCTATCTCCTTTTAAGTCACAATCCTTTGATGTTGTCATACAAAGACTCAAAATATGAAAACCCGTATAGAACTATATTTTGTATGGTAATTTTTCTATTATGTCGTATATTTATCATTTCATAATTGATTAATTTTAATTTTTGCCTACCCTCGTATAATATTCTGGCTCCGTCCCTGGCAAGGAACGTTAGAAGCAAACCAATGACCAACCCGCTTCCTCGCCAGTGCCCTCCACGGTTGCCACACCACCCAGTAAAAGCCGGACTGACCCCGTAGGTTTAGGAGTCAATTTGTTCTACTCATGAGTAGAAGTCGCCACATCTAGTCCAATAGCGCACTCACAACTGCTCCCCGACTACTCCTCTACTTACCAACATATAGATGTTTTCAATATCTATACAAGGGGACCCATATATGCTATCACCGCCTCTCTCAAAGGTGGGCGATATTGAAGAAGATGGTTCACAGCCCGTGACCACCGCCCCTTCTTTGACAACGTTAGGTCGTGTGTCCACGACGCCCATATTTTTTCAAATTGTTAGAACACAAACACCTTTCTCACTAGGTCTCGGTGACCTTTCTCCCATAGATGTCGTTCGAGGACGGATGGAAGTCTCACTGCTGCAACATCAACTACAATAGTGGTAACGAGCCATCCCCTCGCACCTCCATCGATCGTGATGTCAAAGGGAAGCCTAAGTGGCCCCGGTCCGGTGATTAGTCCACAGGTCTCTGTGCACCTGCCTCAACAGTCTTCGTGATACTTCCCCCCTATTGTGTCACTAGTATCGACTAGAAGTCCTGCCACGATCCATTATCTACCCCGACATTGTGACAATGGAATGCCTTAGTGGCTCCAGTAGGTTATCGCTCATATTTATCATGAAGGATGGCTTGTCCCAATTTGTCAAAGAGGTCGTCGACGCTCCTTTCTCTCGAAGAAAATATCTTGAGACAAGTGCGTACGATGATTGAATCTGCCTCATGGGACAAGGAGAAAGCTCCCCTGATAGATGTACCCCCACATACACCTCCACCACCACCACCCTCCCCACACCGAGCAATTCACCCTCTTGACCCATCTATACTGCCCATCCACCAACTCCATGATATACTAATATCCCGACTCCTCGTCATCGAAAACATAATCACAACCGACCAGAAGCTCTACGAGCGGCTCGTTGATGTCTCAGACTTGCCCCCAACCACAACCTACCGAGAAGAATGCTCTCGCTCCAAACGCAGACACGGCGATCGTGACGATCAGAATCACTTTGAGGGGGAGAAGTGGCAGAAGAAACGAAGTCGTGCACCAGGCACGACATCCTTAACCCCACCACACTCATAATCGTCATCACAACCACCATACACCTCCGCAACCGCTTTCGCCCAACCTCTACCACAAATAATTAATCAACCCCAAACACCACCACAAATAGCTGCCCAACAAGTCCAAACCACCACCGTTCCAGAGTTCAAACCTCACCCTTATGTTGACAAGTATATCTTAAAGAGGAGTGGCTGACAAGAACGGAGACCGAAGAAGAGATCCCCCTCGCTTAGAGCACATAAGGTTCTACCTATAGAAGCTCACGACAGTATCCTTCTCCATCAAACCAAAAGAAGAAGAGGTAGGAGAAGATCATATGAGAGAAATTTGTGAACTTCCGGAGCTCCTGGACCTAAGAGTCAAAGAAAAACAGAATGTGAGCCACAACAAGGTCCTGATCGAGACTCCTTGGGATAACGAAAGGATCACTGCTCCTTTTCTCGAAGAATGTTGTCCCAAAATCTGGAGGCGCTCCGAAAAAATCAAGCCCACCGACGAGCTAGCCATAAGAGGCTTCACGCACCTAAACAACACGAGGTGGGGCTTCGACTACCTGGTCATGCTCTCACAATGATCCTGTTCATGCTTCGACCACCAGAAGGGCCAACTCTAGAGCAACTAAAGTCTAAAGAAAAAGGGAAGCCCCACATTTCAGACGTCGAAGAAGTGGA
The DNA here is from genome assembly GCA_004919715.1 of Linderniella brevidens. Taxonomy (NCBI): domain Eukaryota; kingdom Viridiplantae; phylum Streptophyta; class Magnoliopsida; order Lamiales; family Linderniaceae; genus Linderniella; species Linderniella brevidens. Next base: position 15,223,947 of record SWDC01000148.1, read on the forward strand.
GTGTACCTACGAATGATTCCCCACTCCCAGCTACTTAGTTGTCAGAGCGGATGGCTTGAAGGACCAGATTCTGGAGGCCGAACTCACCAACCTTCCTCCGGATGAGATCACGAACATGTACGACATGTACAAGAAGTTCATCCTGAGGAATCATAAATATTGTGACGGTTTCAACGGATTGAAGCGCTACATGATGAGACATATCAACTACCACGCTGCTGAAGACTTTCAGATTGCCTTGGAAAGCAGTATAAAGAAAGTTAATGTGACACGTCGACAAACATGCAAAAAAGAGATGGAGAAATACCCAGAGAACCACATCTTCACTCATCCTGAGCTAGGAGTCACGTACTTCAATCCAAAGGAGAAGAGGACACATGTATTAGTGCTCTCGAAAATCTCCAAGTTCTTTGATGGTACAATCAAGATTATCATAGAAAAGCTTCGAACGCGCCGTGCCTCGCTGGGACTAGGGAATTACTCTAAGGACCTCGGAGTAGAAGAAGGCCACATACTTGACGAAATCCAAGAGAAGATGGACGACAAACTGTCCCTAATGACTTGCATAAGAAAGTACGAGTTCACTCTAGAACTTCAAAAGTAGTTCGCCCGAAAAGCAAAAAGAAGGAAACGACAAAGACCTCAAAGCACAAATTGAAGATTGGACAATAAGGGGTAGATTGTTAAATCTTAAATAGTGTCCAATGTATTTTAGGTCTTTGTCTTGTTATTCAATTTTAAGTGAACTAGATTCTTTTTGTAGAGTCTAGTGATATTTGTTGTAATGAGCTAATTAGGTGTCCAAGTATCTTAATCTAATTTAAATGTATAAATACTAAAACCCTAAACATTTGTTATGTGAATCATTGTTGGGAACTGAGCCACCACGCTAAAACCTCTCGAGATAAACAAGAAGGACACACACATCCGGGTTTTTGTATTAATCTCAATCGACTCAACCTCTTTAATCGTTTATCGTTAGGTGTTTTGTGACCTACAATGTCCATTTTCATCCATGCCCTTCATTTGGCGTATTTGGGTGGCAATCCTCTTTCATTCGGGAGCGAGTGATGACAAGAAGCAGATGTTATCTCCATGTTCGTTTTGACGACATTGATTATTCTCGTCTCGTTGATGAGAGAGAGAAATTTTTGGTAGGTGTCGTGAAGATCCTCACTTTTTTTGGATTTAAATCCGTCGTATGCCGTTAGAATATTTGCTTTTGCACCCGACGTTTTTCGATACAAGGTTTTCGATACCAAAGATTTTTTATATCCGATTTTCGTTGCTTATCATTTTCGATATCAAAACTTCTTGGAAATCAAAATTTTTGATAAACACGCAAACTTTGCGAATCCAAATCTCATTCACTTACATATACATTAGGTTCAATCACCCATGTTAAACTATCAAAAACAAACCTTCAAGAAAACAATGGTCACCATCAATGTAAATGATATTTGTCCACCCCTGCTTCGACGTGGAGATAACACCGTCTGAAGAAACATGTTCCTCAACTTCTTGGAGACGAAGGACCAAGGAGCTAACATGCTAACCTCTCAAAACGAAGGACGTGTACAATTCTGGACAACTATTCTCGGAGATCCTACACACACTCCTCCAGTGCTCCCAAGCAGAGTCTTAAAAACGCCCACAGAATACACTGATCCGGAAAAGCAGAGCAAAGGAGGACCTCCTAGCAAAGACCGATCTTCTACAAGCCATCCCCAGTGACATCTATGTCAAAATTGACATCCTGTCCACCGCTGCAATATGGGATGAAGTCTATAAGATGATGCAAGGAACAAAAGTCAGAGTCAAGGCAAAAAAGGCGAATACGCTTGATGCATACGTCTCATCCGGGGAGGACATATCAAAGGTTCTTGATCCAAGTAAACGGGATGAGCAAAATCAACATCCATAGGTCGAACATGGAGCTAAACATCTGATTCCTCGCTTCTTTGCTGCCTGAGTGAAAGAAGATTGCCTCACTTATCATGTAGAATAAGGACCTTGATGAAATAGACATTGATAGTGTCTTTGAGAGCCTCTCACAATACATCGATGATGTCATTGCGATAGACAAATCGAAAGGGAAAGCAATGGTTGATCCCCTCGCATTAGTAACCAATAACAAGCTCAAGGGAAGCTCTAAATCGTCCAAAGAGAAGTCGGTGAAGCTCCCGAGTTAATCGGACAAAGACAACTTTGGGTCCGACTCTAACCCTGATTTCAAGGACTTTGAGAAGAAAATGGCACTGGTGACAAAAATGATGAACAAGAACTACTTCCAGAAGAAGTCATCGTCATCTGCCAAAAAACAAAGGACCTCCTCTAGCTGTCGACAACCATCGAAGGCACCTTAGCAGCCAGAGCCCAAGAGTGCCACTGAATCTATCTAGTGCTACAACTGTGGCAAGCCCGGGCACTGGGCAAGGGACTGCGTTCTGCCCAAAAGAAGGACAAAAACTACTACACCAAGAAGCTCTAGCTGATCAAGCAGAAAAACACTGGTGTCGCACTGATGGCAGAGCATGACCACTGGCTAGAGGACGCCCCAGAGGCTAGTGAAAAGGAAGAAGAAGCATCATCTGCTGGGATGGAGGTAGAACCTATTGATCTTAACATCGTTTTAAAATTGCAACAGTAATATAAAGCGTTCCATAAAGAACGGAAAAACGTTAAGTCACTATAAAAGAGGCTAGCTATTAATGAACTCATCTTAGCTCAAGCCCTAGAAAAGGTCACCACCTTAGAAGTAAATCTAGCCACATCACACGCTAGAGTTAGTGCATTGACTAAAAGTCCATTTGCCTACGAAGAGACTTAGAGTACCTCTATAGATTACAAAAATACTATAAAGGACTTGGAAGCTAGGTTAGAGAGTAATCATTAATGCTCACTCAGAAACCTAAACGAAAAAGGCAGTCTCATGTGCCAATTGTAAATTGCAAAAGGGAGAGTTACAAGTCGTGACGCTCAAATAGAGAAGCTCAATGCACGATTCACGAGCTCACAACTAGTTTGAAAACTTGTGAACTTGAGCGCACGACTCATTTAAATGGATACAATCGTATTTTATAGGAACATATGAAACTATACTTTAAGATTAAAAGTCAAGAGGATATTCTTACGAAGAGAGGCCAAATAGATCAAACCATCTTCATAAACCAGCCTAAGGACACGATATTTTACAATCTCCGTGAAGCCTTGGACTATAAGAAACTCATCAAGTACTTAAAAGAAGGCGTCCCTACCACTCTACGACATTAGATATCTAGACCTAAACCTACCTCGTCTAATGCCCTTCATGGGAGCATCAGACATAGATGCTCTCGAGAAGAAACGACGAGTAGAGAAAGAAGTCTTGTGTGATAATGCAGAATTGAATATATCTACTAGACCATGTAGATTCCTTTGTATACGGGCTATCTACAGTCTACCTATCTACACACCCTCAACCGAAGCCACGACTGTCAGGGAAGAATCTTCTGACAAAGAAAAAAACCACTTACTACTAGTGCTTTGCTTATATACCAGCAATAATCCGAGAAATTACGAATTTACATTCATTCTTTGAGTAAGAAAAAAGGATTTTTAGGCAAAAAGGGAGAAACTGCTCAGCAAAATCTCCTCGCTCGAAAAGGACTCTGACACTAGCAAAGCTTCGACCTCAAAATCTATACTTCCAGCCAAATCTCAAAAGGAACTTCTGATTAAAACTACAAAAACATAAAAGAAGATTTTATCACACAAAAACGACTTGACTAACTCGTCTTTACATTTGCACACATGCAAAAACTTAAGTAGGAATAGGGAGAAGAAACTTAAGTAGGACGTTACTCTATTCTCTAAAAAGAAGAAGTTACCCTTATCTTTTGTTCCCTTGTCTAACTCTAGTTTGAATTCATGTAAACGTTTTATTCATGTATCGTGGACCGTGTTTCTATTTCTTCTTCTATGTTTTTAAGATATGAGCATGTAAAGACTGATAAGCATTCTAATTGCTATTATTGCTTCTATGATTCAAATTCTACTAATTCTCGCAGTAGAAATAACTACTAATAAGACCCAAAATGAAGTACGTCCTTCTATGAAATCTCGTTCTAAACTTGACAAGAAGAGAGAACATACATCAAAAGCGTCAAAGCAGACTAGGACTAAACCCAAGACTATAAAAGCTTTAGAAACTAGACAAATTTGGACCAAACAGGAATTTGCATCAAGCACTAAGTTGCTACCCAATAGAAATAAAAAAGATATGGGTTCCTAAATCCTAAGTCGGAAACTAAGCTAAGCAATATGCTGAAAACCGACTTAGAACCCAAATCTCCGAAAAGTGCATGCAAAGCACCTTCTGCAAGTAATGGAGGATCCGTCCTTAAATGGGTACCTAAATCTCCTTAATATGTTTTGAAGATCTATCATGTGTGCTACTTGGACTGTGGTTGGGCCTCACACATGACTAGAAGAAAAGAAAAGTTCAGCAACTACACCTAAAGATTCGGTAGTAAAGTGCGTTTCGGGAACAACCAATCCCCTCCAATTATAGGACATGTCGAACTAATCCATGACAACATGGCGATCAAGCATGTCTCCTATTAGGTCCTACATGATCAATTACCGAGAGATCCAGACATGAATTCTAGATATTCGAGTATAGATTTACGATTTGTTACGTTCGGTCGAATATCTCCTTTGAAGATCACGAGAGAGAAGCTTAGAGTAAGAAAGCATTTCGTGCGTGTTTCTCTCTCTAGAATGTGAATTTCAAGCCCTTTGTAAATTTCTGAAATATTGTATATTGATTTCAATAGTGTACATTGAATTTATACCTATATACATGGTATATTTACTAGTAAGTCATACACTATAACAAATACAATATACGCCTCTAACTACAAGGATAACTAATAAATGAGCACAATTTATAAGTCTTCTTCAATCTCCCCCTTAGTGCTTGTTTGGTCTTCAGCTCTGTTTATCATTGTCGGGCGTAGAAGGACTTCATCAATCCCAATGTTGTCTCGTAGTGTCAGACAACATTCCTCAGTTCCAACCGTTCGATAATCACGCTGAGAAGCTCATTCAGGAGCGGGGCTTCTTCTTCTCCAAGGTCCTCAAAGATCGTGTCTTCGTCGATCTCCGCCAACCTCTTTTCGATGTTCTTCCTTATGAGCTTCAACGTCCCGTCGCAGAACTTACGTACCTCAGACTTCATCATCGCTCTCGTCTCTCCAATGACTGGATTCCGATAAGTGATGGCGAACTTGACTTCTTGAATATGTAGTCCTCTGGAAAGTCGTTGAGCGTAAAGCCTTTCATGACCGTCAATTCCATGTTGACCTTCTTCATGTTATTCTCTACAGCGATCTGAAGGTCGTGTGCGGTATGAAATTTAATCTGTTACACAATGAACCTTTTCAATCCCTTGAGCCCTTCCTTCTTGATGTACCCAGGGGGTGTCTGGTATTTCTTCTTGTACATCTGACGTTAGACTTCGTCTGGTGGAAGGAATGGTAGATTGCTTTCGTATTTCTCTTCGCAAGTGTGATTGACATACGATGGCTCTATGATGTAGATCGGAGTTGGATATGGTCCAATCGTGTGTGATACGCCCACGAGCTGGAAGATCAGTGGCTTATCCCTGAAGTTTCTTCTGAGTTGATCTGTTGGGATGTCACTTTGATCCGGACCAAGATAAGTAAGCATGAAGATGTGTTCCATCTTCCTTCGCTCCTACCAATGAGAAATCCCCCGTAGATTTAGCTCGTTCAGCTTCTTGATACGGTTTGGTGCTCGCCAGATCTACTTTCTTATGTCTTCAAGGAAGGCCACTTCAATCTGAATGTTCTCCCATGGCGTCTCGACTCGGACGGTCCCCTTTAAAAAATGTGGAGGGGTGTTTGCTCGGTGTTTTATGATCTCTGGAAACTCCGAGAGTTCGGTATTGTAGTCTTCGCCTTCTTGAAGTTCTTCGTCTTCAAGCAGAATTAGATCAACGAGGCTTGTTGTAAGAAGTATCTGACGTTGGAGAGGCGAGCATGAGCTCCTTCCTCTGGTTTCCAGCGCGTCAGCCAGTCTCGTTCAGAATGTAGTCGTCTACGATGGCGTGGAGATTGTAGTTGACTGTTGCTTCAGGTTGATCTTCTTGGAGCGTGGAGGTTGGGATCGGGTTTGGACTTTTAGGATTCGGAGGTGTTGTGTGGGTGTGGGATGTGGTGGGTTTTTGTTGGCGGGTAGTGGGTTGTGTAGTTGGTGGGTTAGTTGAGGATCTCCAGCTTCACGTGTTGAGGATGTCTTTTCTCGTGCTTGACCATGGCCGCTTTTGGTGGTATTCTGCGTTTTCTCCCACTCAGGGAGATCGTGATCGTTAGGATCGTCATGTCTTTTTTTTGTTCGGGAGCTTTGTTCTCGGCAGCGTGTTTGAGCAGGCGGCTCGGGGTCATCAACTAGCCGGTAGTAGACACTCTCCTCGGCAGGGGTCCTTGTCTCGAGGACTAGAAGGCGAGAAATTAAGATATCGTGAAGCTGGGTAATGGGTATGTTGTATGGGTTGATAAGGGAGGGAAATTAGGTTGGGGTGGTTAGTATGGTTTGTATGAGAGTGTGTATGGTGGTGGTTAGTGGTGGTGAGGAAATCGGTTCGGACGGAGCGGCCTTAGAGACTGGTGCTTTCCCGGTATCCCTTCGGGAAGTCTCGATGGCGTGGAGGACTCTTTCCATCAGCCGGTCTTCGAGAGTGTTGAGAGCGGTGGAAAGAGCAGCTTGTAAGCGTTGCTCCGTTACAAATTGTGGTACCTCCGGAGTGGGGCAAGGGAGGCTCTCCACTGTCACAACGTCAGAAAATATTTCTGATGTGCCGCCAATGAAAGGACTTAAGATTCTGGGATGTCTGAAGACACCCGTTAGTAACCCAGAAGTCACCACTTCGGTGGGTTGGGCCGTTCTTGTTTCCGAAGATATCGGTGGACCAACGGGACTTCAATCCAATCCTTGAGATTAAAACCAAAGGAATCATCTCTATAGATGTTGGGACATATTCGATGTGAACCTGTGTAGTCGTCAAGACTGGTGGTGGTGTAGGAAGCAAATCCGAAGCTGTTGTAGTGGAGGGAGATGCAGACCGGGCGGGAGATATTTGTCGGCGAGAATCCCTTCGTAATAATCTGCAATCCTCGTCTGAGTCGGTGGCTTTAGGAGAGACAACTGTTGGAGGTGTGGGCACACGGGCTGCACCCTCAGGCTTAATGGCCGCTGCCTCATGCTCCTGAACCTCAGCTTCAGACTCTTGTGCCTCCAAAGGTAGTCCTTGATGGATAGGCATCGGAGCGGGGTCGGTGGACTGAACCATGGACTCCATGATAGAATTATTCTTGCAGTGATCTTGATAGGCTTCATCGATAGGGCCTGCCAGACGTAGGAGCTCCAACGGGATCAGCATAGGTTGGAGTGCCAGATCCGATGCCTTCGGATTGTGGAAGAACCGCAACCTCGGCGGTGTGTATCCTTGACAGGTGGTACCCGGGAAATCTTCAGATGGACTTCCATCAAGTGAGAAATCAGCACCGGGAACCAGCGGACGTAAGGCATATACTTGGCCTTCGACTTGGTTTCTTGTTAACGCATTTGGTCCGTCAGGTCATTCAAGATGAGCTGGGCCACGTCATATGTTTTGGAGAAGACGACTCCATGGAAGATCCGTAAAATGTTCTTGTTCGCCTTCCCGAATGCTTCGGGGAGAGATACTTGTTGATGATTCTAAACAAGGTCCTACGTGGATGAGGAATCCTGCTGTTCTGAAAAATTTTGAGCTCTGTCAGCGGTGGCTTGCATCCCATCCGAACATGTCTGGAACAATCTCCGCATCTAGGGTAGGGGATCGTAGACGTCGTGATGGGGTAGATCTAGAACTAAGGCCAATAGATCCTTTTTGATGATGACGTTCTTCTGGTTGATTTTTGTTGTGTAGGCCACGTCATCACCCACACCAAGGCTCTGCCTGCATCCCCAGAATTGCTGGAGATACACCATCTGGACTGACGCAGTCATTGTGAGGGCTGGCCATAGGGGATGTCCTTTCAGAATTGAGATGATGACGTCATCGGGGCATCGGAAGGTCGCTAAGTCCAGCTGATAATTGTTGTCATGGACAGTTAACCAAGTTTCGGACGGATAGATGTAGGAATATTCTTGATGAGCCATCTCTGAAAAAAAATGAATAAGAATCATTAGATTGTAAATATAAAATGCAAATTATAGTTAGTGTTGAGTAATTCAATTTTTTGGCGAGCACACGTCATTAACTTTGGAAAAAAATTGTATTTAACCTTTATTTAGTACGGACAAACAATTTTCATTTGTATAAAATATGACTTTGAAAAGATTTTGAAAATTTTGCTAAGTGTTGAACGTGTATATCCAGTTTGCGGCGTGCTTTTATTTGAACGAAACTTTATTAGAACACTATGTTTTACGATCGAATAAAATTTTATCGAAGACTAAAGGTTTTCGCCGCTGAGTTTTGCGATCGAATAAAAATGTATCGAAAACTAAAGTTTTTCGCAGCGTAGTTTTGCGATCGATAAAATTTTGTCGAAAAACTTAAGTTTTTCGCCGCGTAGTTTTGCGATCGAATAAAATTTTATCGAAAAACTAAAATTTTCGCCGCGTATTTTTGCGATCGAATAAAATTGTATGGAAAAACTAAATTTTTTTCCCGCTATGTTTTACGATCGAATAACTTATCGAAAACACAAGGTTTTTGCTGCTGAGTTTTGCGATCGAATAAAAACTTAACGAAAACTAAAGTTCTTCGACGCTACTGTTTGCGATAAAATGATTTTCGACCTGAAAACTTTAGCAATCAAACATTAAAATTTTAAACTGCAAATGGCAATTCTGCGTAAAAGATGAGTTAATCTGGACTCGAAATGATCGTAACCAGTTTCGAAACCAAATATCATGCAGTTAATCAAAATGGTTGAATCTAAATCACAGAAAATTGGATTTCTGAAGTATTAGTAGTCGAAAATTGCAAATTCGAAAATCGCAAAGTCGAAAATAGCTGCGAATGAATTTGAAATATAGTCGCGATTCATGATTTTCGGAACAAAAAGATTAACCGAATCTGGATTTGACCTTCAAATCAGGCGAAATTTTAGCAAAAAATGTGAAGATGTTTATTTTACTTTTGAAATCGCCGTTTTAAGTTTTGAGAATGTCGAGAGTTATTCGATTGATATGTTTGCGTGACAAAAAAGTTTTCGATCGAAAAAGTGTACAAGTACTTTTCCATCAAGAAATGTGAAAGGGTTTTGGGCTTTCGTTAAAATCAGGTCTGTTTGGTTTTGCAGCGAAAATTTATTCTTTTACTTTGACACCCAAAATTTTTTTTTAATAGAACTCCTCCGAAGTTCTGAAATAAATGCAATTAATTCCATGTAAAACTTAGAATGAACATGAGAAGTCGTAATTGCAAGTAAATCATTTTAATGATAATAGCAAATTCATGTAAGCTCCCCTTTAACAAGTGCACATATAACATTTGTTTTTGGCAATTTAGCATATATACACATGTTCAACACAATTATATATATAAAAATTTTAAGCAATAGATGACAAAAGCAAAAATAATGCATTTAATCAATTTAGCATAGATTCGTGATCCTCTAATCATGCATATGACAATTTTGAGTTTATATGTATTTTCATAAAATTTCGCATTTTGACAATTCCGAACCAATGCATTTAAAAATGTTCGAAAATATTTTCGGTTTATTTTTATTTTGGGGTCAGATTTCCATTTTGAATATTATCACGCAAAAATTTCTCATGACACATTGAATAATAATTTGCCATCAAATCATGTCACTAAACTAATATCATAAGTTAATAGTATGAATCATTTCGACAACTCTCGCATGGTTTGCTCATAGCGCTCAATTTATTTTTATCATGGGGATTATTAGTATATATCACTCATATCAACACGACAAATATTTATCAATTAACCTGTTATCATAGCGCATTTAATCATCTGACCAAGCGAAAGTCCATCAATTTGAATCAAAAGGGCTTTGAAGGGAGTATTATTTTAGACTCTGACTTAGAAAGGTACGATAATTTTGGAATTAGTGAGCTTAAAAATTCTTCAATTCGAGGGGCCCTTTTGAAATTCATTTCTGCTCCTTTTTCTTTTCTTTCTTCTGACTTGCTCAAGCTGAGTCTCATCTTCTTCACGAGGATTGAGAGATGAAATCTTCTTTTATTCTCGGGCAGAGACCGTGTTCCTTTTGAGGGTTCACAGTTATGGAATTCGAACCTAAGGTTGTGCTCCTCTTCTTGTTTTCTCGATATAAGATCTAGATTATCGTTGGAGAAGTTCACTTCGAGGTGCATCTCTTCTAGCAATTTTGACGAGTATATGAGATTATCTAGGAGAAGTTCACAGAAAGATCCATGTTTCTCTTTAATAATTGAGATATTATTTGAGCATTTATCATAGGGGATTTCTAGAGGAAATAGTAAAGGATTTATAATTTGGGCCAACTGAGGAATTGCCTAATTGCCCTTATCATTTTCATGACGAACTGACACAAAGCAAGAACGAGGCCACGAAGCACAAATCAAGAGACAAGAATTTGAAGTGTGACACACTCAAGGATAATTCCTTTTCAAAACATAACGAGGCTCAAATTCTCACATATATGATGTGGCTTTGTGTCTAGTGAAACATACTTAAGTTCTTGAGATAAAAGAATGTCACATGAATTTTTAAGCAAATAACCAAGCATGTATCACATAAATATTTTTGAAATTAAAAAAATGAACAAAATCATCGTCATCCCCCGTTTTTTTTACTATAATATATTATATTGATGTATATATATATTTATTACTTTTTATTATAGTATTATATTATATTTATATATATATTATTAATATTTATTATTTTTTTATTTTTATACTATATTCTATTTATTTATTTTTATTTTTATAAAATATTTGAGAAATAAAAATACGCAAGATATAACAAGGAAGATCAAGAAGCACATTGAATATGACACGTAAACATAATAGAGAATGTGAAGCACATTTCAAGCAAGACTGAGATTTAACATGCCTAACTTAGCGATAAGGAATTCGAATCGTTTTTCATCCAATGCCTTAGTGAATAGTCGGCAAGATGAAGCTCCGTGTTTACAAAATACATTAGTGCCTTTTTCTACATGATCTTTTATAAAATGATAGTGAGTATCTATGTGTTTCGTGCGTGAGTGATGAACAGAATTGCAAATAATGACAATAGCACTTTGAGAATCACTATAAATGGGAATGTTATTAAATTCAAACCCGTAGTCGCGTCGTTGCATCCGCATCCACAGAACTTGTGAGCCGCAACTGGCAGCCGCGAGGTACTCCGCCTCGGCCGTCGAAGTTGATACGCAATTTTGCTTCTTTGAGGACCAGCAGACTAACTTACCACCAAGAAATTGTGCTCCGCTAGACGTGCTTTTCGTGTCCATTCGACAACCTGCATAATCAGCGTTAGTATAGCCAATTAATCTAAAATCAGTGCCTTTTGGATACCATAACCCTAAGGTGGCGTTCCTTTGAGATAGGGTAGAATTCGCTTGACCGCGTGCATGTAGGATTCTTTAGGGTCACCTTGAAACCGAGCGCAAAGGCAAGTGGCGAACTTGATGTCGGGTCGGCTGGACGTGAAGTAGAGAAGAGAACCAATGATACTCCGATAAGTAGTGATGTTGACTGCCTTGCCAGAAGGATCAACATCTACTTTACAACTTGTTGACATGGGAGTATTCATAGGTGAGCTCTTATATTGATTAAATCTCTTCAGAATGTCTCGTATATATTTGGTTTGACTGATGAAGATTTCATCGTCGAGCTGCTTGACTTGAAGTCCAAGAAAGAATTGGAGTTCGCCCATTAAGCTCATCTCGATTTTTTTTTTTAATCGGATCAGCAAATTTCGGAGAGAGTCGTTCATTTGTCGAGCCGAAAATAATGTGTTCGACATAAACTTAGACGATCATCAAGTCCTTGCCTTGCTTTTTGATGAACAATGTCGTACCGATTGTTCCTCTTATAAAGTTGGACTTAACTAGAAATTCGCTCAGAACATCATACCAAGCTCGAGATGCTTGTTTTCGTGCACGAACCCTTCGGGTTGAGCGACGTATACTTCCTCTTTTAACACGCCGTTGAGAAAGGCGTTTTTTACATCCATTTGATAGACCTTGAAGTCTTTATGAGCCGATACGCCAAAAGGAGTCGAATAGCTTATATTCGAGCAACAGGAGCATACGCCTCGTCGTAGTCAATGCGTTCCTGTTGGTTGTACCCTTTGGCTACGAGTCGTGCTTTGTTCCTGATAATTTCATCGTTCTCGTACTTTTTATTTTTGAAGACCCATTTTGTTCCTATAATTGTCTTGCCATGCGGTCGAGGAACTAGTGTCCAAACTTGTAAACGCTCGAAGTGGTATAGTTCATGTTGCATTGCGATCACCCAATTCGTGTCTTTAAGAGCTTCAGTTGCCTTGATTGGTTCGTTTTGGCTTAAAAAGCACGTGAAAAGTCCGTTATGTGTAGATGTCCTAGTGCGTACTCCACTTGAAGGATCACCAATTATTTGATCGACATGATGAGCTCGTGTCCAGTTGCGTTCATGAGGTAGAACCGAAGTAGAACCATCATTGATATGTAGTTTGAGACATCCCGAATTGATAGGCTGATCATCCGTGAAAGGGAAATTCATTTCAGAAGTTGAATTTGATGGAATTTCCTCATCTGCATTAGTAGGAGCTGCAGCACTAGGTTGGATTTTGAGGGTCGGGAATCTCATTTGGAATTTTCACCGTAAAAGGAGAAGGTGCACTGCTTGGTATATATTGCGATGACGCAGGCGTTTGAGACTTGTTCTGATAAAAATTTTAAAAAGAGATTCCAAGTCTTCCAAATCAGCAGGAAGAGCTTCTACTGACGGTGAGGCAAATGTTGTCGAAATTTGTTGACTTTTTGCCAACACGCCTATAAGACCGGGTTGTGAACTGTCTTGTTTAGAAGCCAATTCGATCACTTCGTAAAAAGTGACGTTGCAACTTTCCATTATTGTACGAGAAGACTTGATATAGACGCAGTATGTATTAGAAGTTGACGAATATCCAACAAAGACGGCTTCAAATGCTTTAGGGTCGAACTTGATTCGATGCTCTCGATAATTCCCCACAAAGCATTTTCACCCGAAGACTTTGAAGAAAGAGATATTCGGTATTCTTTAATTGATTATCTCGTACGGCGTCTTTTCAAAGCGTTTGTGAATAATCGTCCGATTTTAGGTAGAGCAAGTTGTACTCATTACTTCAGCCCATAAAAAGTGAGGAAGACCGGAATGTATAAGCATTGTTCGCACAACTTCAACCAAAGTCCGATTCTTCCGTTCTACGACGCCATTTTGTTGAGGCGTTTTAGTGGGTGAAAATTGTTGAACGATTCCAAGTGACTCATAGAGTACTGAGATGCTAATTCTTTAACTCATTCCCATTATCAGTTCGGATTACTTGGATTTTCTGTTGCAGGAGATTCTGAGTTGTATTCACAAAACTTATTATCAAGTCTCCAGTCTCATCTTTAGTTCGTAGAAATCTTGTCCAAGTGTAGCGAGAATAGTCGTCGACAATTACTAGCACATACTTACGACCGTTGATACTTTGTGTTCGCATCGCTTCACAGAGGTCCATGTGTAGTAATTCCAAAGGTTAAGATGTGGAAGCTGTTGAGTTTGTGTGACGCTCGTTTCATTTTTCCCATTTGACAAGCTGAACATTGATGCTCTTGTTGAAGTGAAATAGTTTGCAGACCATTGACTATCTTTTTAGTGAAAAGCTTGTGAAGAGCTTTGAGATTAAGATGAGACATTCTTTGATGTCATAAGGTAGTCCTCTTAATTGTTGTGTGTGATTTGACAAACAACCGTTGAAGGTCGTACTGTTGTCAGATTTATGGTGTAGAGATTAGATCTTCGAGCTCCTGTAAGAAGTTCCTGATTCTGACTATTTAGAATTCTGCACTGATCAACTAGAAATACCACTTTAAATCTTTTATCGCATAATTGTCCTATGCTGAACATATTGTGTTTGAGTGCTTTGACGTAAGAGACATCTTTTATTGTCAGATTCTTCAGAATGATATCTCTAGAGCCTAGAATTGGAGCTGAATCGTTGTTGCCGAAGCGGACTTTACCGTTGTATCGGTCTTGATAGTTGTTCAACAGTTCTTGATTTCCCGTCATGTGTGTGGAGCAACCCGAATATAGATACCACACATGATGGATCTGCATAGAAAAATTTAGAGAGACTTAGGTACCCACTTATAAATGGGTCCTCTCGAATTTAGTAGTTAAAGTTTGTTCATATGGTTCCTAAACTAATGTTATTTTTAGGGACCCAAACCAACTTAGAAGGAGTTGGTTTGGGTGTTACCTCTTTAGTCAACTGAGCCTTTTTGGTTTGTGTTGAACTAGATGATGTTTTAGGAACCCATTGCGGGTGGATCTTACACGCTAGATTAATTTCTCTAGCTAGTCTCCTAAGGTGTTTGGCCGAGTGAATTGGATACCTTAGGTGAGAGCAAGAGTGAATCGAGCTATATACTAGCTTAATAGCTGGATCTTGTCTCCAATGAGACTTAAGACTCGCATTTGTCTGAGAATGATTGTTTTTGTTTTTCGAAGTGGAGCAGATTTCAAAATTTGTGCTTTCAAAATTAATAGACTTTAAAGCATAAGTTGAAGCGACAACATGAAAATTAGAAACGACTCTCTTTTTACAAGTGTCCTTTGTTTTTTGTACAAAAAAAATTTTGAAACTGAGTCACTTCTATCAATATTTTTTTTCTTAATTTCTATAGTAGACACTCTCTCCTTAACATGCTTCGTCTCTTTAACTACTCTACCTGTGGATGTAGTAGAAACAGAATTAGTAGTAGACCTTTTTGCTTTTGAAGCATTTAAAGACTTTTTTTCTCTTTTGACGCTTTTTAGAAAGAATTTTCCTTCTTTGAAATATTTTGTAAGATAAAGGGATAAATTTTCTTAAATTTGGTCTTGTCATCGATTATTGGATTTTCTTTTTAAATTAAATCAGGACATGAATTTGAAACGTTAGTTAAAACTGAGGACTTTTTAGATTTGAGATCTCCAATAAAAGTGCATTCTTTTCTGCTTCAAAATTCTTTCTTTCTCATTCTAAGGAGGAGTTTAAATCAACTATTTTCTTAATAATAGCATGAACATAACAGGAAGTAGAATTTTTAGAATGATCATTATTTTCTTCCTCGACTTTAGGAATATTTTCTGTAGGATATAATGAATTATAGTCACTAGGCAGGCCCGTGTCTTATAACTATTATTCAAATCAGTGTAATCAAATGTGGATATCTGTCCTAGTTTTGGCTTTTAGTTTGGATTCTTCTAAGGCATTTGTTTCTGAAGCGTTAGTAAAAGCCATTAAAGAAGTTGATCCTAAACCCATGTACTTGATATCATATAATTGTTTTATGTTCACCTTTTTCAAGTTACAATGATTATAAAACCTAAGCTTTCAACAGGATTATAAAATTCTATATCATGTGGCTGATTTAGAAAAATAGTCTGATCCGTTTGTCCCCTTTTTGTTAAAAGATCATCTAAAGTCTTAATCATAGAGTAAAGCTTCTTACATTCATTAGAGATTTCCTTATAATTATTTCTAGAAATTTCTAAGTCTCTCTGACTATCGCTAAGAATTTTACTAAGGTCATTAATTTTAGTCTCAGAAGTAGCTATCCTTGATTCAATAATACTTATAGTTTCCTTAGCATTAGATAAGAGGATTTATAAGTGAACTTTCATATCTAATTGCATTTGGAAATTATTTTCGCTAAGTGCTAGTCTCTCCTCTAACTCTTTGTACTTTTCCGTTCACTTTTCATGTTATCATATTTAATTTGTAAAGATTCTATAACATGATTAATAATGTAGATTCAGGTGTAGCTACCTCTTGAGATGATGTTGATGCTTTGTCATCGTCGGACCTCCTCGTTGAGATTGCGTCTGAGGCATCGTGAAGAAATGCCATGAGAGCTAGGTTGTCCTTTCAGAATCAGTTGTGTCTTCCAGCCAATGCTCTTGTTCAGCCGTTAGAGCTACTACAACTTCCTTTTGTTTACTTAATTGAAATTTCCTGGAGTAGTAGTTGGCATTTTCTTCTTTTGCAGACTGCATTCACTGGCGAAGTGCCCTATTTTGCCACATTTGTAGCATTTTTGTGGCTATTTGGAGTTTTTGGATTCTGAAGACTCGGCTGGTCTTTCCTTGTGCTTAGAGCTTGAGGTCCGACTCTATTAGCTGAGGAGGATGACTTCTTTTTGTAGAACTTTTTGCTCATCATTTTTGTAATGAAAGCCAATTGCTTTTTGCTCATCATTTTTGCTCATCATGTCGGGCTCGGAATTCGATTCAGACTCGTCTTCTTCTACTGAAGAACTCGACAGTTTGATACTCTTGTCTTTGCGAGACCGACTTTTTTCTTTCCGAAACAAGAGCTATTGAGTCTTCGATCTGTTTGTCCTTTTGATCTTTCTGAATCTCGCTGATATCTTCCTTTTGTTGAGCGAGATCGTCGAAAACGCCGTGGATATCCATTTCGTCCAAATCCTTGTTCTGACGGATTTGCGTGGATACTTTCTTCCACTCCGGATTAAGAGATGATAGAAATCGGATGTTTACCTCCATATTTGTTTTGAATATTTCTAATTTTCTTATCTCGTTCAGAAGATTCAGATAGCGTTAATAGAGTTCGTAGAGATTTTCCTCCGTCTTAGCTTTGAAGGAGTCGTAGGCTGTGAGTATGTTTGCTTTCTTAGCCTTTACACCGACTGCGGTCCTTTGCATCATTATGTGGAGCTCGTCCCACATAGCCTTAGCACTTGATAGATCGTCTGTTTGCATATAGATGTCATTTGGGATGTCTTGCATCAAGAAAGATTTAGCTCCGAGATCAGCTTTAGCTCTTAATCTCTCCCCCTTAGAGTATTCACTAGGAATTTTGAGTCTTCCAATGGCAAGAATGTGAGGATTATTTGTGGCATCGCCTTCTTGGATAAGCCTGAATTGAGCGGGTCCTTCTTGGAGAGAAGCTATCAAATTCGCAGCTTGATCTTTCGTCTCCAAGAAATTCATAGATCTGCTTATCCATACGGTATATTCGCCTCTTCTTAGAATTGGAGGACGTATATTATTCCAAGAGAGTAAGCATCCATTGTCGTAGTTGATTGGTAGGATCTCGTGAAAGTTTGGATTTGAGTTGGTAATAGTGCTTCACAGGTGACAAACTTGTTAGTAATGTTTGGTTCGTACTATAAGCAATTTTCTTTTCGGACCTATTTTTAGGTTCGTACTACAAGAATGTATGGAGCTATAAGCTTTCTTAAGAGCCAGATCTTGTTTCCTATGAGACTTAAAACTTGCATTTGTCTTAGAATGATGGTCTATAATTTTTTAAGTAGAGCCGATTTCAAAATTTGTGCTTTCAAAATTAATAGGCTTTAACACATAAGTGGAAGCAACAACATTAAAGTTTGAAACGATTGTCTTCTTGCGAGTGTCCATAGTTTTTGATACTGAAGAAAATTTTGAAAATAAGACATTTCTATCATTTTTCTTCTGAAATTTTATCCTAGGCACTCTTTCATTTGCATGCTTCACCTCTTTTTCTACTCTACCTGTGGATGGAGTAGAAAAAGAGTTAGAAAAAATCTCTTTCCTTTTTGAAGCATTTAAGGACTCTTTTCCTCCCTTTACGGATTTTAAAGAAGATATTGGGAGGTGTTGTCTTAGAGTTATCATGTCCTTATTTAATGATTTTTCTTTTAAAGTAAAAGCAGGACATGATTTTAAAATTGAGGAAGTTTTGAGATTAGAAATCTCAAATAAAAGCTCCTTCTTTTCAGCTTTGAAATTCTCTCTTTCTGTTTCTAAGGAAGCGTTTAAATCAGCTATTTTCTTAATAATATCAAGTATATAACAGAAAGTAGAATTTTGAAAATGATCATTATTTTCTTCCTTATCTTTAGAAAAATCTTTTAGGGGATATAATGAATTATAATCACTAGACAAGTTGAGATCCCTTGTCTTGTAACTATTATTCAAATCGGTGTAGTCAAAGGAAATGTCAGTCCTATTTGTGGCTTTTCGTTTAGATACTTCTAAGGCATTTATTTTTTAAGAATTAGTAAAGGCCATTAGAGAAGTTAAACCTAATCCCATATACTTGACATCGTATAATTGTCTACATTGACCTTTTTCAAGTTACATGGATCGTTAAAACCTAAGACCTCTTTAGGAATATAAAATTCTATATCAAGAGGTTGATTTAGAAAAATAGTTTGATCCGTCAGACCCCGTTTTGTTAGAAGATCATCTAAAGTTTTAATTCGTGAATAAAGTTTCTTACGTTCATCAGAGATTTCTTTGAAATTATTTTTAGAAATTTCTAAGTTTCTCTGACAAGCGATAAGAATCGTATTCAGTTCATTGAATTTTGTCTCAGAGGTAGCTATTGTTAATTCAAGACTATATATTTCTTCCTTAGCATTACATAAGAGAATTTCTAGATGAATTTTCTTATCTAATTGCTTTTGGAAATTGCTTTCGGTAAGAGCTAGTCTCTCTTCTAATTCATTTGATCGTTTCCGCTCATTTTTCATGTTAGAATACTTAATCTGTAACGATTCTAACATGTTTAATAATGTGGAATGAGACATTGTTACCTCTTGTGAAGAAGAGGATGCTTTATCGTCATCGTCGTTAGGCCTTCTTGAAGAGTTATCATTTGAGGCATCTTCGAGGTATGCCATGAGAGTGAGATTTTCATCGTCAGAATCTGTGGTGTCTTCCAGCCAATGCTCTTGTTCGGCCATCAGTGCTACTCCAGCCTCTTTTTATATTAGTGAGTTGGAATTTTTCGGAGTAGTAGTTGGCGTCCTTTTTCTTGGGAAGTTTGCATTCTCTGGCGAAGTGTCCTATCTTACCACAATGATAGCACTTTTGTGGTTCTTTGACGTTTTTAGATTCTGAGGACTCGGCCGGACTTTCCTTGTGCTTGGAGCTTGATGTCCGAAGTCTATTTGTCGAGGAAGAGGATTTCTTTTTGTAGAATTTTTAGCTCATAGTTTTAGAAATGAGAGCCAACTGTTTCTTGTATTCCTTCATATCGGGTTCGGAGTTTGATTCAGATTCGTCTTCATCTTCTGAAGAACTTGGCAACTTGATGCTTTTATCTTTGTGAGATCGACTTGTTTTTCTTTCAGAATAAGAGCTATTGAATCGTCATCTGCTTGCCCTTTAGTTCTCTCGCTAATATCTTCTTCGTGTTAGGCAAGATTATCAAAGCGGCGTGGATTTTCATTTCGTCCAAATCCTTATTTTGACGGATTTGCATGGATATTTTCTTCCTCTCCGGTTGAAGAGAAGAAAGAAATCGGATGTTGACCTCCATGTTGGTCTTGAAGATATCTATCTTCCTGATCTCATTAAGAAGAGTTAGATAGCGTTGATAGAGTTCATAAACGGTTTCCTCTGCCTTGGCTTTGAATGATTCGTAAGCGGTTAGAATATTTGCTTTCTTAGCTTTGACTCCAACTTTGGTCCGTTGCATCATCTTGTGGAACTCGTCCCACATAGCTTTTCCACTAGATAGACTATCTATTTGCATATAGATGTCGTTAGGAATTCCTGGCATTAGGAAAGTTTTGGCTCCTAAATCTGCTTTTGCTCTTAATCGCTCCCCCTCGGTGTATTCACTAGGGATTTTGAGTCTTCGTGAGGCGGGAATGGGAGGATTATTGGTGGCATCGCCTTCTTGGATGAGCCGAAATTGAGCGGGACCTTGTTGAAGAGAAGCTATCAAATTTGTAGTTTGCTCTTTTGTTTCCAAGAAGTTCATGAATCGGCTTCTCCACACGGTATATTCGGCTCTTCGTAGAATTGGAGGGCGGACGTCGTTTCCAAGCGAGTAAGCATCCATTTGTAGATGATTGGTTGGATCTTCGTGAAAGTTTGGAATTGTAATGAAAAGTGCTTCACAAGTGACAAACTTCGTTAATAGAGTTTGATTCGTTCTTTAGACAATTTCCCTTTCGTACCTATTTTTCGGTTGTTAAAGAGAAATTATTTTGATTTCTAAGAAATATTTGATATGCGAATTGATACTTCAAAATTTTGCTAAATAATTTTGATTTTAAGATCGAAAATTTTGAGTATCGTAGAAGATAATTCGGAGATAAATATTTTTCTTAAGTTTTTAAAATTACGAAATTTGATTTCCTTTCAAAATAGTGTAAAATTTGTGTGTGTCTGAGCAGTGACCGAAAAGTTTTTCGAACAATAAAGTTTTCGATTAAAAACAATTCGAACCTATGATCGAAAAAGATTTTCGATTGTCTATGTTTTTCGTTGTATTTATCGAAAATTATTTTTCGAACGTAAGTGTTTTGCAAAGTAAATATCATGTCGAAAAATAATTTGTCGAATAATTGTTGATCTAAAAAATGTTTATCGAAAAATTTGTAATCGAAAAATTAATAGTGATCGAAAAATTTTGTTAAGTTTGACTCAAAATTTTTCGAGTGTGAATTATTCGATCGAAATATGTTTTCGCTAAATTTTTACTTGAAAATTTAGATGATCGAAAATCTTGAGATCGAAAATTTGTTTTACTATTACAAGTTTTTCGAGTCAAAATTAGATACTTATTTAGTGAAAACAGTATCCGTCGAAAAAAAATACGCTTTATTACGCTCGAAAAAGATATTTATATATGAATCGAAAAACTAATTATCGAAATAATGTTTTTCGAGTCTTATATTTGAGTAAAACACACGAGAACAGTGTTTGTCATCGAAAAATTTCTCGGCTGCAAACTTATTTGAAAATTAATTTTCGAACCAAGTTTTTCGATCGAAAATCCGATCGAAGAACAACAAAGTTCAATGTAACATTGAAATTTCCAGATTCAACCTAGATGTTCAAGTTAGGTAATGAAATTTTGGATAATCACTCGTTTCTTCGCTCTTAATATGAGCAAACACAAGATTAACCATGTTTTACAGCAAAATATATCAAATATTACGAAAATCAAATCGAAATCAAAACTTAATCGCAAACGCAAATATCGATCTAAATCGAAAATCAGAATTAATATGACGTTCTAAGCGATTGAAATCAGTACGTAAATCATTCCTAACATAAAATCTATCACATAATCAGCAAGATCATCAACAAAATTCGCACATATTAAGCATATTGAACAAAATACAAGTCACGCAAGTTTTTCGATCGAAAAATCTGAAAAATTATTTTGATCTTAAAATTGCGAATTCAATCCAAAATCAATCACGATCTGCTCTGATACCAATTGTTAGCTCCTAATTCACCAATGAACACGCAATTTAAGCATGAATTCTCGGTAATCGAATAAGAAATCTTACGAAGTACGTTCGGTCGAAAATCCGCGTTAAAGATCTTGAGAGAGGTTGTTAGATTTCCGAGATTCTCGATCGTATTCTCTCTCGTTTAAAATATGAATTCAATGCTCGTGATTTTCTGAAAATGAACTTGTATATATTTTGATAGTGTACATTGTATTTATACCTATTTACATGGTATATTTACTATTTGGTCCTACACTATCAAAACTACTAATTACGCCCCTAAGTACAAGGATAATGAATTTACAAAGCACAATAATAAATTCTCTTCAATTACTAACGAAGTTTGTCACTTGTGAAGCATTTTTACCATTTCGATTCCAAACTTTCACGAAGATCCTACCAATCAACTACATGAATGCTTACTCACTCGAAAACGACGTCCGCCCTCCAATTATACGAGGAGGAATACACCGTTTGGAGAAGCCGATTCTTGAACTTCTTGGAAACTAAAGATCAAGCTACCAATTTGATAACTTCTCTTCAAGAATGACCCGCTCAATTTTGGCTCATCCAAGAAGGCGATGTCACTAATAATCCTCCCATTCCCGCCACTACAAGACTCAAAATTCCTAGTGAATACACGAGGGGGAGTGATTAAGAGCAAAAGCGAATTTAGGAGCCAAAACTTTCCTAATGCAAGGAATTTATAACGACATATATATGCAAATAGATAGTCTATCTAGTGCAAAAGCTATGTGGGAGGAACTCCACAAAATGATGCAAAGAACCGAAGTTGGAGTCAAAGCAAAGTCGGAGGAAAACGTTTATGAACTTTATCAACGTTATCTAACTCTTCTCAACGAGATGAGGAAGATATAAATTTTCAAGACCAACATGGAGGTCAACATCCGATTTTTCTCTTCTCTTCAACCGGAGTGGAAGATCCATTCAAATCCGTCAAAATAAGGATTTGGACGAAATGGATATCCACGCCGTCTTTGAGTCGAAGAACTTAAGGGTAAGCAGATTGAAAACTCTATAGCTCTAGTTTCTGAAAGAAAAATGAGTCGATCTCGCAAGGATAAAAGCATCAAGTTGCCAAGTTCTGTAGAAGATGAAGACGAATCCGAATCGGACTCTGAGCCAGATATGAAAGAGTTCAAGAAACAATTGGCTCTCATTACTAATATGATGAGCAAAAAGTTCTATAAAAAGAAATCCTCCTCTTCGGCTAATAGACTTCGGATATCAAGCTCCAACCACAAGGAAAGACCGGCCGAGTCATCAGAATCTAAAAACGCCAAAGAACCACAAAAGTGCTATAATTGTGAAAAAATAGGGCACTTCGCCAGAGAATGCAAACTTCCCAAGAACAAGGACGCCAACTACTACTCCAAAAAATTCCAACTAACTAAACAAAAAGAGGCTGGAGTAGCTCCGATGGCGGAACAAGAGCATTGGCTGGAAGATTACCACGGATTCTGAAGACGAAAATCTTGCTCTAATGGCGTACCTTCACGACGTCTCAAACGATAACTCTTCAAGATGGTCAGACGATGCAGAAAAAGCATCCACATCATCACAAGAGGTAACGATGCCTAGTTCTAAATTATTAAACATGTTAGAATCTTTACCAATTAAGTATTCTAACATGAAGAATGCGCGGAAAAGTAAAAAGAAATTAGAAGAAAGACTAGCCCTTAGTGAAAATAATTTTCAAAAGCAATTAGATAGAACAATTCACTTAGATATTCTCTTATCTAATGCTGAAGAAACCATAACTAGTCTTGAATCTAGGATAGCTACCTCTAAAATAAATATAAATGACCTTAGTAAAACTCTTAGGGATAATCAGAGAGATTTAGAAATTTCTAGAAATAATTTTAAGGAAATCTCTTATGAACGTAAAAAGCTTTATTCTAGCATTAAAACTTTAGACGATCTTCTAACGAAAAGGGCGCAAACAAATCAGACTTTATTTCTAAATCAACCTCTTGATATAGAATTTTATAATCCTAAAGAAGGCTTAGGTTTTAACAATCCCTTTAACTTGAAAAAGGTCAATGACAAACAGTTATATGATATCAAGTATATGGGATTAGGATTAACTTCTCTAATGACCTTTACTAACTCTTTCGAAATAAATACCTTAGAAGAATCTAAACGAAAAGCCAATAATAGGACTGATATCCCCCTTTGACTACACCGAATTGAATAATAGTTACAAGATACGGGAAATTAACCTGTCTAGTGACTATAATTCAATATATCCTTTAGAAGATCTTCCTAAAGTTCAGGACGAAAATATTGATCATTTTCAAAATTCTACTTTCTGTTATATTCCTGCTATTATTAAAAAAATAGCTGATTTAAACGCTTCCTTAGAAACACAAAGAAAGAATTCCAAAGCTGAAAAGAATGAGCTTTTACTGGAGATTTCTAATCTCAAAACTTCCTCGACTTTAAAAACTTGTCCTGATTTTACTTTGAAAGAAAAATCATTAATTAAGGACAAGATCAAATCTAAGAAAACATCTCCCATTATTTTTCAAAATATTT
Organism: Linderniella brevidens; assembly: GCA_004919715.1. Lineage (NCBI taxonomy): Eukaryota > Viridiplantae > Streptophyta > Magnoliopsida > Lamiales > Linderniaceae > Linderniella > Linderniella brevidens. The sequence continues at coordinate 15,248,000 of SWDC01000148.1, forward strand.
TAAAAGAAGAACAATCTTCTTTAAAAAGCGTAAAGGGGGGAAAAGAGTCCTTAAATGCTTCAAAAAGGAAAAAGATATTTACTAACTCTTTTTCGACTCCATCCACATGTAGAGTAGAAAAAGATATGAAGCATGCAAAGGACAAAATGTCTAGAATAGAATTTCTGAAGAAAAATGATAGAAATGATTTATTATCAAAATTTTCTTCTGTATCAAAAACTATGGACACTTGCAAGAAGACAGCCGTTTCTAACTTTAATGTTGTTGCTTCCACTTATGTGTTAAGCCTATTAATTTTGAAAGCACAAATTTTGAAATCGGCTCTACTTCTAAAAACAGAGCCCGTTATTCTAAGACAAGTGCAAATCTTAAGTCTCGTAGGAAACAAGATCCAACTATAAAGAAAGCTTATAGCTCGATACATTCTTGTCCTCATTTAAGGTATCCGGTCAAAGTACACTCAACAAACACCTTAAGAGACTAGCTAGAGAAAAGATTTTCTCATGCACGAAGATTAATATGACATTTGTCCGCGCTGAAATTAACCTCCCATGTAAGGTTCAACCTCAATGGGTTCCCAAGACACCATCTAGGTTAATGCAAGCCCAAATGGCCAAGTTGCCTAAGGAGGTACCACTTAAACCAACTACTTCCATGTTGGTTTGGGTACCTAAAAGCATAAATGGTTTAGGAACCAAAAATGAACAAACCGTACCTACCAAATCGGCCAATCCGAGAGGACCCATTACTAAGTGGGTACCTAAGTCTCTCTGAAATCTTTTTATGCAGATCCATCATGTGTGGTATTTAGATTCTCGTTGCTCCACACACATGACGGGAAATCAAGAAATGTTGAGCAACTACCAAGACCGTTACAACGGATAAGTCAGATTCGACAACAATGATTCAGCTCCAATACTAGACTATGGAGATATACTACTGCAGAATTTGACAATCAAAGATGTCTCTTACGTCCAAGGTCTTAAACACAACCTGTTCAGCATAGGACAATTCTGCGATAAAGGAATTCCAGTGGTGTTTCTAGCTGATGAGTGCAGAATTTTAAATAGTCAGAATCAAGAACTTCTAACAGGATCACGAAGATCAAATCTATACACCAGCAATCTGACAACAGTTCGACCTTCGACAGCTGTTTGCCTCATCTCACAAACTATAATCAAGAGGAACAACTTCTGGCATTATCGCCTGTCTCATCTAAATCTCAAAGCTCTACACAATCTCTCTATCAAAAATTTGGTACACGGTCTACCAACGATTTCCATACATCAAGAGCATAATTGTTCGGCTTGTCAAATGGAAAAAATGAAGCGAGCATCACACAAACTCAAGCAAGTTGCTTCTACATCTCGACCCTTGTAATTACTTCACATGGACCTTTGTGGACCAATGCGTACACAAAGTATCAACGGTCGTAAATATGTATTAGTAATTGTCGACCATTATTCTCGCTACACATGGACAAGATATCTCTGAACAAAAGATGAGACAGGAGACTTGATAATCAGCTTTGTGAATACGACTCAGAATCTCCTGCAAAAGAAAATTCAAGTAATTCGGACTGATAACGGAACCGAATTCAAGAATCAACGTCTCAACAATTACTATCAGTCACTTGGAAGTATTCAACAATTTTCAGCCGCTAAAATGCCTCAACAAAATGGCGTCGTAGAACGGAAGAACCGGACTCTAGTTGAAGCAGCAAGAACAATGCTAATACATTCCGGTCTCCCTCATTTTGTATGGGCTGAAGTAGTAAGTACCGCGTGCTTTACGCAAAATCGGATGATTATTCACAAACGCTTTGAAAAGACGCCGTATGAGATAATTAATCAAATGATTCCGAATATCTCATTCTTTAAAGTACTCGGGTGCAAATGTTTTGTGGCCAACGATCGGGAGCATCGAAGCAAGTTCGACCCTAAAGCATTTGAAGCCGTCGTTCTTGGATATTCATCCACTTCTAAAGCATACCGCGTCTATATCAAGTCTTCGCGTACTATTTTCGAAAGCTACAATGTCAACTTTCAAGAAGTGACCGACTTGGCTTCTGAACAAGAAGTGACCGACTTCCGACAACTTCTACCTCAAAGTCAAGAGAAGCAATTCTCACTGACCTAGAAGATTTGGATTTTCTATTTGAACATTTTTATCGGAATGAGTCTCAAATGCCTGCTTCGTCTCATTCTATACCAAGCAGTGCTCCTTCTCCCTCTATGGAAGAAATTCCAATTGAGACTCCCAATCCTCAAACTCCGATAAATGTTACGGAGTCTCCTAATTCTGAATCTTCAACTAGTGCTGCAGCTCCTACAAATGAAGATGACGAAATTCCTTTCAATTCAACATCAGAATTGAATTTCCCAACTACGAATGATCAGCCCATCCATTCAGAATGTCTCGATCTACAAATCAACGATGGATCTACTTCGGTTCTTCCTCATGAATGCAAATGGACTCGAGCCCATCCTATTGACCAAATAATCGGTGATCCTTCAAGTGGAGTACACACTAGGACGTCTACACAATGCGGATTATTCACATGCTTCTTAAGCCAAAACGAACCAATTAAGGTAGCCGAAGCCCTTAAAGACCCGGATTGGGTAATCGCGATGCAAGATGAACTCAACCAATTCGAGCGTCTACGAGTTTGGACATTAGTTCCTCACCTCAAGACAAAACAATAATTGGAACTAAATGGGTTTTCAAGAATAAGAAGAACGAGAGCGGTGAAGTAATCAGAAATAAAGCACGACTCGTAGCCAAGGGGTACAATCAACAAGAAGGAATTGAGTACGATGAGACGTATGCTTCGGTTGCACGTGTCGAAGCAATTCGACTTTTTCTAGCATACGCGGCTCATAAAGACTTCAAAGTCTATCAAATGGATGTAAAACTGCCTTTCTCAATGGTGGGTTAAAAGAAGAAGTCTACGTCGCTCAACCCGACGGGTTCGTGCACAATAATATTCCCGATCATGTCTATCGATTGGACAAACCACTTTATGGACTAAAACAAGCTCCTTGTGCTTGATATGATGTTCTAAGCGAATATTTAGTCAAGTCCAACTTCATAAGAGGAACCATCGATACGACACTCTTCATCAAAAGACAAGGCAAAGACCTGATGATCGTTCAAGTTTACGTTGATGACATCATCTTTGGCTCGACGAATGAAGGCCTCTGTCATAAATTTGGTGACCTCATGAAGACCAAATTCGAGATGAGCTTAATGGGAGAACTCGAAGATGGAGTCTTCATCAGTCAAACCAAATATATCCGAGATATTCTGAAGAGATTTAATCAAGATAAGAGCACACCGATGAATACTCCAATGTCAACAAACTGCAAATTGGATGATGAGCCATCTGGAAAAGCAGTCAACATCACAACCTATCGGAGCATTATCGGATCTCTTCTCTACTTGACGTCCAGCCGACCCGACATCATATTCGCCACTTGTCTCTGTGCTCGTTTTCAAGCTGACCCAAAGGAGTCCCACATGCATGTACTCAAGGGAATTCTACGCTATCTCAAAGGAACTCCACACTTAGGGCTATGGTATCCAAAAGATACTGATTTATGATTAATTGGCTATACTGACGCTGATTATGCAGGTTGTCGAATGGACAGAAAAAGCACGTCTGGCGGAGCACAATTTTTAGGCGATAAGTTAGTCTGCTGGTCCTCAAAGAAGCAGCATTGCGTGTCAACCTTGACGGTCGAGGCGGAGTACGTGGCGGCTGCCAGCTGTTGCTCGCAAGTTCTATGGATGCGGACACAATTACGCGATTACGGGTTTTAATTTAATAACATTCCCGTTTACTGTGATTCTGAAAGTGCTATTGCCATTACTTGCAATCCTGTTCACCATTCATGCGCGAAACACATAGATATTCACTATCATTTTATAAAAGATCATGTAGAAAAAGGCACTATATATATGTATTTTGTAAAAACGGAGCTTCAACTTGCCAACTTATTCACTAACGCATTGGATGAAAAATGACTCCAATTCCTTATTTGCTAAGATAGGCATGTCGAATCTCAATCTTACTTGAAATGTGCTTTACATGCTCTATTATGCTTCTATATGATATTTTATGTTCTTCTTTGTATTCCTTGATTATCTTGCGTGACTCTCCTTCAAATTTCTTTATATACAAAAAGAAAAATAAAAATAAAATAAAAAAAATGGGGGATGACGATAATTTTGCCTATTTTGAAGTATTCACAAATATATTTCTTTGATATATGATTCAGTTCTTTGTCTAAAAATTCATGTGACCTTTTACTCAAAGAGCCTAGTTTGTTTCACTAGACACAAAGTCACATCATATATGTGAGAATTTGAACCTCAAACATTTTTATTCTTGAGTGTGTCACATTTCCAATGACTATCTTTTGATTTGTACTTCATAGCTTCATTCTTGCTTTTGTGTTAGTTTGTCATGAAAATGATACGGGCAAAATAGGAAATTCCTCACTCAGCCCAAATTATAAATCATTCACTTTTTACCTCTAGAAATCCACTTTGAGCATTCTCCGACATTCTTTTTCTTATGAAACCCGATAAAGCCTTCAACATTATTCCCAAAGTTTCGGGGTTGCTAAATCAAGAAAAAGAGGGGGAGAAAAAGAGATACAAGTCTCAATCATTATATAAAAGAAACACGGATCTCGCTGTGAACTTCGCCTAGATAATCTCGTATACTCCTAGAAGAGAAGCACCTCGAAGTGAACTTCTCCAATGATAATCTAGATCTTATAAATAGAGAAAACGAGAAGAGAAGCATGGCCTTAGGTTCGAATTCTATAACTGTGGAACCTTCAAAAGGAACACGGTCTCGGCCCAAAAAGAAGATCTAATCTCTCAAAATTTTGTAAAAAAGACAAGACTCATCATGAGTAAGAAAAGCTAAAGGATCAGAAATAAATTTAAAAAAAGGGCCCCTGGAATTGAACATTTTTTTAAGCTCACTAATCCCAAAATTTCCTTCCCTTTTAGTCTGAGCCTAAAATAATCCATTCAAAGTCCCTTTGATTCAAAATGATGAACTTTCACTTGGTAAGTTGATTATGTTAGGTCCTGATTCATCAATCAACAAGCAATCTAAGAACGAATTCTCGGTATTCGAGTAAGAAATCTTACGAATTACGTTCGGTCGAATATCCGCGTTGAAGATCTTGAGAGAGGTTGTTAGCTTTTTCGAGTTTCTCGAACGTGTTCTCTCGTTTAAAATATGAATTCGATACTTTTATGTATTTTTCTGATTAATAAAACGTGTATTAACTTTGATAGTGCACATCATCTTTATACCTATATGTTAGATATCATTACTATTAGGTCCTACACTATCAAAACTTCTAATTACGCCCTTAATTACAAGGATAATGAAATAATAAAGCAGAATTCTAATATTCTCTTCAATCTCCCCCTTTGTGCTTGTCTTCGTTTCAGCTCCTTTTAACCTTGTCGGGCGTAAAAAGACTTCCTCAATCCCAATGCTGTCTCGTAGCGTCGAACGGCATTCCTCAACTCCAATCTCTCATTTATAGCATCTAGAAGCTCGTTCAAGAGTGGGGCCTCTTCTTCACAAAGATCTTCGAAGATTGTCTCTTCGGTGATCTCTTCCAATCTCTTCTGAATGTTCTTCCTCACTAACTTTAGCGTCCCGTCGCAGAACTTATGGACTTCTGACTTCATCATAGCCCTTGTCTTTTCAATGACTGGATTTAGATAGGTTATGGCGAGGCCATGTGTCTTGAAGATGTAGTTCTCGAGAAAGTTGTTGAGTGGGAAGCCCTTCATGAGCGGAGATTCCATGTTGACCTTCTTCATGTTGTTCTCTATTGCAATTTGAAGGTCGTGTGCGGTGTGATACTTGATCTGCCGCACCATGAATCTTTTCAGCCCCTCGAGTCCTTCAGTCTTGATATATCCAGGATACGTCTTGTACTTTCTCTTGTACATTTGGTATCATTGGTAGACCTCATCCGATGGAAGGAATGGGAGATAGCTTTCATCTATCTCTTCTCGAGTGCGGTTGTTGTCCGCTTGCTCAATGACGTAGATAGGGGTTGGATATCTTCCGATCGTATGCGAGACTCCGACAAGTTGGAGAATCGGTGGCTTGTTCTTGAAGTTTTCCTTCAGTTGATCAGCTGGAATGCCACTTCGATCGGGTTGGAGATAATTGAGCATGAAGATATGCTCCATTTTCTTCCTATCTTCTCAGTTTGAGATGCCCCTGAGGTTAAGTTCATTGAGCTTCTTGATTTTGTTTGGAGCCCTCCAAATCTGCTTTCTTACGTCTTCAATAAATGGGACTTCAATTCTGACGTTCTCCCATGGCGTCTCGACTCTAACTGTCCCTTTTGATAGACAAGGAGGAGAGTCGACTCTGAGCCTTATCATTTCGGGTAGCTCTGGGAAGGCAGAACTGTAGTTCTCGCCTTCTTGAAGTTCTTCTTCTTCAAGCAGCACCAAGTCCACTGAAGCTTGTTGTAAGAAGTATCTGACGTTGGAGAGTCGAGCTTGAGCAGCTTCCTCTGGTTCCCATTGCGTCATCGAGTTCTCGTTTAGGATGTAGTCATCTACGATCAGATGTGGATCGTAGGCAACAGCTTCTTGATGGACTTGGGGGAGGTTTGAGGTTGGGATCGAATTTGGATTTGTAGGAGAGAGGGTTAGTGTTTGTGATATGGTGGAAGGTGTGGTTGTTTGTTGGCGGGTTTGAGATTGTGTGGTTGGTGGGTGTGAGGACGATCCTCCAGCTTCTTGAGTCTTTGTCTGTGTTTGACTCAATCCACGGCCGCTCCGTGTAGTTTGTTGCCGTTTCTCCCCCTCATGACGATCCGGATCATCGGGATCGTCATGTCTACGCTTAGTGCGGAAGCTTTCTTCTCGACACGTTGTTTGTGCTGGCGACTCTGGTTCATCTATTAACCTTTTGTAGAGACTCTCCTCAGCGGGAGATCTGGTCTCTAGGGCGAGGAGGCATGAGATGAGGATATCATGAAGTTGGGTGATCGGGATGGTGTAGGGATTGATAAGTGAGGGTGAGGGAGTTGGGGTGGTGAGGATTGGTTGTCGTGGGGTGTGTAGAGTGGTGGTAGGAAGTGGTGAGGAGACGGGGGTGGTTTGAGTATCGGTCGGAGCAGCTTCTGAGAATGGTGTTTTCCCGGTGTCTCTTCGGGAAATCTCGAGAGCATGGAGCATACGGTCCATCAGACGATCTTCTAGAGAAGATAGAGCTGTGGAGAGCGCTTCTTGTAGTCTGTGCTCCGTCACGAACATTGGTGGAGTGGGGCCAGGGAGGCGCTCCACTGTCACAACATCGGAGTAGATTTCCGATGTGCCGCCTAGAATAGGTCTTGAAGTTCCGAAACGTCCAAGGACCTCCATTATCAACCCTGAAGTCACCACTTCAATGGGTTGGCCTATTGTCGGCTCCGAAGATATCGGGGGTCCAATAGGGCTTCCACCCAATCCTTGAGATGATACAATAGGTATCACCTCAATGGGTGTTGAGACAGATTCAATTTGAATCTGTTCACTAGGATGATCTCTTGGTGGTGGATGTGTTGGCTCCGAAGCTGGTATGAGTGAAGGCACTGCAGACAAGGCCGAGAGTTGTTGTCGGCGAGGGCCTCTTCGTTGGAGTCTGTGTGCTTCATCAGAATCAGTTGCCTCAGGAGAGATATCTTGTGGGACACCTTCAGGTTCAATCTCCTCAGTCGTGGCTTCGGGCTCCGTTGTTGTCACCAAGGATTCCCCTTGAGAAGGCGCCGGAGCTGGATCCAAGGCACGTACCATCGCCTCTGTGATAGAGTTGTTCTGGCAGTAGTCTTGGTATGCCTCTTCAGTTGGATCAGCTAATCGGAGCAGCATTGGTTGGAGTGCTACATCGGCGGCCTTCGGGTTGTGAAAAAATCGAAGGCGTGGCGGACTGTATTCCGCAATTGGTGGTAGTCTCGGGATCTCTGGATGGAGTTCCTGAAGTGCGAGATCAGCACCGGGAACCACCGTACATAAGGAAGAGATATGGCCTTCGACTTTGTCTCCCTCTGACGCATCTCGTCCGCTAGATCGTTCCAAATCAGCTGAGCCACGTCATATCTTTTGGAGAAGACCACTCCGTGAAAAATGCGAAGAATGTTCCCGTTCGCCTTGTCGAAGCCGGAGTGTTTTGGGGAGAGGCATTTGTTGATGATGCCGAACAATGTCTTCCACGGATGGGGAATCCCGCTATTTTGAAAGTTCGCCAATTTGGTTAGCGGAGGTTTGTATCTCATCCGGAGCATGTCTTCTACGATCTCCGCATCCGTTGGAAGTTGATCATATTCGTCGTAGTGCGGGAGATCGAGCACCATGGCCATCAAATTTTTCTTCAGGGCGATATGTCTTGTGTTTGAGCATTGTCATATAGTCCATGCTATCGTCGTTGACGAAACTCTTCATACATCCCGAGAATTGCTGGAGATAGACCATTGGTACGGTGGACGTCATGGTCAAGGCTTGCCATAGAGGGTGTCCTTTGAGGATGGATATTATGACTTCATCAGGACAACGAAACTTCGTTAGATCCAGTTGGAAGTTGTTGTCTTGGACTGACATATAACTTCCAGAGGAGTAGATATGAGGGTAGTTGGGAGTTGCCATATCTGCAAAAATAATATAAGGTTCATTAGTCGATAAATTTTCATAAGTGAGTAAATTGGATTAAGAATGAATTTAGGGGAAAATTGTATGTTTTAAGGTTTATGTTCGAAAGACTTAGTGACAATTTTGAAAAATTTGTAAAATTGACTAAGTCTTAGAAGCGTGTTTTTATTCGAGTAACAATTTATTCGATCTTTAAATTTTGCGATCGAAAATTTTCTAAGTCTTGAAAAGTTATCTTTTTCAGCGTGTTTTTATTCGAGTAACAGTTTATTCGATCGGTAAATTTTGCGATCGAATAAAAATGTGTCGAATAACTCAAGTTTTCATCGATGACTTTTACGATCGAATAAAATGTTATCGTAAACAATAGTTTTCGCTGAGTAAGTTTTCGATCGAATAAAAAATTGTCGAAAAACTTAAGTTTTTCGCCACGTAGTTTTCGATCGAATAGAAGAATATCGAAAAACTTAAAGTTTTCGCCGCTGGCTTTTGCGATCGAATAAAATATACTCGAAAAATTAATTTTTCGCAGCGTAGTTTTTCGATCGAAGAAAATTTAAACAAAAACTAAAGTTCTTCGACAACACTGTTTGCGACACAAACTTTTTCGAACGAAAATTTTCAAATGAAAATGTAAATACGTAAAACATAATCTTCGATTTCTGGGTAAATCATGAGTTGATCTAGGTTCGGAATGTTCAAAGAACAGTGGCGAATACAAATATCATGATTTTAACCCAAAATATAATCTTTGATTGGAGGGTCGAAAAACCAGTTTTCGTCGAAAATATAAACATGAATTTTCTTCAAATGTTTTTCGTGAAAATGCTGGGGTATAGGATGTTTTTGAACAGAAAATGATACGGAACAAGTTTCTACCTTCGAAATCGGCAAGTTTAATCTAAAAATTTCGAGTATTGCGGGATTTGGTTTGAATCGCCGAAGTCAGTTCAAAGAAGTTCTTAGAAGTCGAAAAGTTTTTCGATTGGGAATGTGTAGCGTGTGAGAGAGTTTTTCGATCGATAAAGTGATATTAATACTTTACGATCGGGTAAAGTAAAAATTCCTTTGGGCCGTAAAAAAAATATTCTTGGGCTTTAGATAAATTCAGGTCTGAAAATTAATTTTATGAACTAACCCAAAAATAAATTGCTTAGTACTCCCTGTATTTCTGGAAGAAATGAAATTATCTCCTAATGTTGATGAAATTCAACATTTGACTCCTCGGATGAGCTCAAATTTTCTGCGAGGCTTAAAAATGTTAGAATTCATGTTTTACGAGTGTAGAGGATAATAACAAATTCTCAGATAAAACTCCCCCTCAACAATCGCATGAGTAAACTTTTCAGTATCTACGCATATTTTCAGTACAAATTGGCATATGAAAATTTCCGATTTAAGTACAAGTAACGCATTTTAAGCAATTCAGCATAGTTTCATTAAAAATATTGCGTTTTTTCGAAGTAGTTAATCGCATTTTATCAATTCTAAACCAATGCATGTATTAATGCATTTAAAATGTGCGAATAAAAAATATTTTTGTTTCGGGGTCAGATTTATTTATTTTAAACATAATCACACAAAAATTTCTAAGACATATAAAACATTAATTTGCCATAAAATCATGTAGCTAAACTAGTATTCTAAGGGCATAGTATGAATCACTTCGACAACACTCGCAAGTTTCGCTCATATCGCTCAATTTATTTTTATCAAGGAGATTTTTAGTAGATATATCACTCTTACCATCACAACAAATTTATATCAATTAATTTGTTATCGTACTATTTTTAATCAACTTACCAAGTGAGAGTTCGCCATTTTGAATCAAAGGGACTTTTAAGGGATTATTTTTAGGCTCTGACTAAAGGGGTAAGAATTTTGGGTTAGTGAGCTTAAAAATTCTTCTCTTCCAGGGGCCCTTTTTGTGAAATTATGGTTTGATCCTTTTGCTTTTCCTTTCTTAAGTAATTTCCTTTCAAGGCTTTGAGAGATGAGATCTTCTTTGATTTTGAGTCGAGACTGTGTTTCTTTAGAAAGTTTCACAGTTATGGAGTTTGAACCCAAGACTGTGCTTCTCTTCTCGTTTTCTCTACATAAGATCTATATTATCATTGGAGAAGTTCACTTCAAGGTGCTTCTCTTCTAGGAGTATACGAGATTATCTAGGAGAAGTTCACAGTGAGATCAGTGTTTCTCTTCTATAATAAATGTGAAATGCATAATGTGCATCACTTTAGCTGCTCTCCCCCTCTTTTTCTTGATTGAGTAACCCCGAATCATTTGAATAATGTTAAAGACTTAATTGGGTGTTTATGAAGAAAAAGAATGTCGGAGAAGGCTCAAAGGGGATCTCTAGAGGAAAAAGTAAAGGATTTATAATTTAGGAAAAGTGAGGAATTTCCTAATATGCCCTTATCATTTTCATGACAAACTAAACACAAAAGCGAGATGAAGCTACGAAGTTCAAATCAACATATAGTCATTTGAAGTTTGACACTCTAAAAAATATTGAGGTTCAAATTCTCACATGTATGATGTGGCGTTGTGTCAAGTGAAACAAACAAAGTTCTTTTGAATAAAAGAATGTCATATGAATTTTTAGGCAAAGAATTTAATCATATATATCGAAGAGATATTTTTGTGAGTAGTTTCAAAAATAGTCAAAATTATCGTCATCCCCTTTTTTTAATTATACTTTTTATATATATATGGTTTTATATATATATTTATATATTTTATTTTAAATTTTCTTTTATAAAAAATATTAAAAAATTATTAAAATATAGAGTCACGCAAGATAATCAAGGAATATAAAGAAGCACATAGAATATCAAATTGGAGCATATTAGAGCATGTAAAGCACATTTCAAGTAAGATTGAGATTCAACGTGCCTAACTTAGCAATAAGGAATTGAAATCGTTTTTCATCCAATGCCTTAGTGAATAAGTCGGCAAGTTGAAGCTCCATTTTAACAAAATACATATCGATAGTGCCTTTTTCTACATGATCTTTTATAAAATGATATCGAATATCTATGTGTTTCGTGCGTGAATGATGAACAGGATTGCAAGTAATGGCTATAGCACTTTGAGAATGACTATAGATGGGAATGTTATTGAAATCAAACCCGTAATCGCGTAGTTGTGTCCGCATCCATAGAATTTGCGAGCAACAGCTGGCAGCCGCAACGTATTCCGCCTCGGCCGTTGATGTCGATACACAACTTTGAAGACCAGCAGACCAACTTTTCGCCTAAAAATTGTGCTCTGCCAGACGTGCTTTTTCTGTCCATTCGACAACCTGCATAGTCAGCATCAGTATAGCCAATAAGTCGAAAGTCAGTACTTTTAGGATACCAGAGCCCTAAGTTTGGAGTTCCTTTGAGATATCGTAGAATCCTCTTGACGACATTCATGTGGGACTCCTTTGGGTCGGCTTGAAAGCGGGTGCAGAGGCAAGTTGCAAACATAATGTCGGGTCGACTGGATGTCAAGTAGAGAAGAGATCCGATAATGCTCCGATAGGTGGTGATGTTGACAGCCTTTCCAGACGGATCAACATCCAGTTTGCAATTAGTAGACATTGGAGTATTCATCGGTGTGCTCTTGTCTTGATTAAATCTCTTCAGAATATCTTGGATATATTTGGTGTGACTGATGAAGATGCCATTATCGAATTTGGTCTTCATGAGATTACCAAATTTATGACAGAGACGTTCATTCGTCGATCCGAAAATGATGTCATCACGTAAACTTGAACGATCATCAAGTCTTTGCCTTGCCTTTTGATGAAGAGGGTCGTATCGATTGTTCCTCTGATGAAGTTGGATTTGACCAAAAATTCGCTCAGAACATCATACCAAGCACGAAGGGCTTGTTTTAGTCCATAGAGAGCTTTGTCCAATCGATAGACATGATCAGGATGGTTCTTGTCCATGAACCCTTCGGGTTGAGCGACGTAGACTTCTTCTTTTAATACGCCGTTGAGAAAGGCAGTTTTGACGTCCATTTGATAGACTTTGCAGTCTTTGTGAGCCGCGTATGCTAGGAATAATCGAATAGCTTCAATACGTGCGACCGGAGCATACATCTCGTCGTAATCAATTCCTTCTTGTTGATTGTATCCCTTAGCAACGAGCCGTGCTTTATTCCTGATTACTTCACCGTTCTCATTTTTCGTTTTCTTGAAAACCCATTTAGTTCCAATTATAGTTTTGCCTTGTGGTCGAGGAACCAATGTCCAAACTTGTAGACGCTCGAACTGGTTGAGTTCATCTTGCATCGCAATTACCCAATCCGGATCTTTAAGAGCTTCAGCTACCTTATTTGGTTCGTTTTGGCTTAGGAAGCATGTGAATAAACCGCTTTGTGTAGACGTCCTAGTACGTACACCACTTGAAGGATCACCGATAATATGATCAGTAGGGTGAGCTCGAGTCCATTTGCATTCGTGAGGAATAACTGAAATAGATTCGTCATTGGATTGTAGATCGAGACATCCTGAATTAATGGGTTGATCATTCATAGTCGGGAAATTCAATTCAGATGTTGAATCGATAGGAATTTCCTCATCTGCGTTTGTAGGAGCTGCAGCACTAGATGAGGATTCAGAATTGGTAGACTCTCCAACATTTGTCGGATTTTGAAGAAGAGGAGTCTCAAAATTAATTTCTTCCATTGAGGGAGATGGGGCACTGCTTGGTGTTGAGTGAGACGAAGCAGCCATTTGAGACTTGTTCCGATAAAAATGTTCGAATAGAGAATCTAAATCTTCATGGTCAGCGGGAATTGCTTCATTTGTTGTTGATGTAGAAGTTGTCGAAAGTTGTTGACCTTGTGCCAACACGCCAGTAAGTTCGGGTTCTGAACTGTTTTGTTCAGAAGCCAATTCCGTTATTTCTTGAAAGGTGACACTGTAGCTTTCAAGAATTGTACGAGAAGACTTGAGGTGGACGCGATATGATTTTGAGGTAGAGGAATATTCGACAAAAATAGCTTCAAAGGCTTTGGGATCGAACTTGCTTCGATGCTCCCGATCGTTGGACACAAAACACTTGCAACCAAATACTTTGAAGAATGAGATATTTGGGATTCGTTGATTAATTAACTCATATGGCACCTTTTCGAAGCGTTTGTGAATAATTGTCCGATTTTGAGTAAAAAAAATGACGTACTCACTGCTTCAGCCCATAGAAAGTGAGGAAGACCGGAGTATATGAGCATTGTTCTTGCAGCTTCAACTAAAGTCCGGTTCTTTCTTTCGACGACACCATTTTGTTGAGGTGTTTTTGCGGCTGAAAATTGTTGAATAACTCCAAGTGATTGATAAAAGTTGTTGAGACGCTGATTCTTGAATTCAGTCCCGTTGTCTGTTCTGATTACTTGGATTTTCTTTTGCAGGAGATTATGAGTTGTATTCACAAAGCTTATTATCAAGTCTCTAGTCTCATCTTTAGTTCGGAGATATCTTTTCCATGTGTAACGAGAATAATCGTCGACAATTACTAACACATATTTACGACCGTTGATGCTTTGGCTACGCATTGGTCCGCAAAGGTCCATGTGAAGTAATTCAAGGGTCGAGATGTAGAAGCAACTTGCTTGAGTTTGTGTGATGCTCGCTTCATTTTTCCCATTTGACAAGTCGAACAATGATGCTCTTGGTTAGAAGAAATTGTTGGCAGACCGTTGACCAACTTTTTAACACTGAGTTTGTGAAGAGCTTTTAAATTTAGATGAGATAGACGTTGATGCCATAAGCTGTCCTTTGTCACAGAATTGTCCTATGCTGAACAGATTGTGCTGAAGACCTTGGACGTAAGAGACATCTTTAATCGTCAGATTTGGCAGTAGAATGTCTCCAAATCCGAGTATGAGAGCTGAGTCATTTTTGCTAAATCGAACTTTGCCATTGTAACGATTTTGGTAGTTGCTCAACAGTTCTTGTTTTCCCGTCATGTGTGTGGAGCAACCAGAATCTAAATACCACACATGATGGATCTGCATAGAAAGAAATTATGGAGACTTATGTACCCACTTTTGAATGGGTCCTCTCGGATTAGCAGATTTGATAATTAAGGTTTGTTCATCTTTGGTTCCTAACTTATGAGAATGCTTAGGTACCCAAACCAACTTAGAAGTAGTTGGTTTAAGTAGTACCTCTATAGACAATTTAGCCTTATTGGCTTGTGTTTGCCTAGGTGGTGACTTAGGAATCCATTGTGGTTGAACCTTACATGGGATGTTAATTTCAGCGCACACAAATGTCTGATATTTGTCTTATTGCTGGAGAAAATATTTTCTCTGGCTAGTTTCCTAAGCTTTTTAGCTGAATGTACGTGTACTGGATACCTTAGGTGAGAACAAGAATGTATGGAGCTATAAGCTTTCTTAATAGTTGAATCTTGTTTCTGACGAGACTTAAGAGTTGCATTTGTTTTAGGATGATGAACATTGTTTTTAGAAGTAGAGCCAGTTTCAAAGTTTGTGCTTTCAAAAATAATAGGCTTTAACGCATAAATTGAAGTAACAATACTAGAAATGGCTGTCTTCGTACGAGTGTCCTTAGTTTTTGACATAGAAGAAATTGATATCAAATCATTTTTCTTCTGAACTTTTATTCTAGGCACTCTTTCCTTAGCATGCTTTACCTCTTTTACTACTCTACTCGTGGATGGAGTAGAAAAAGAGTTAGTAAAAATTTTTTTCCTTTTTGAAGCATTTAAGGATTCGTTTTCCCTCTTTACAATTTCTAAAGAAGATTTATATTCTTTTGAAATATTTTTTAAAATAATAGGAGAGTTTTTCTTAGTTTTAATTTGTTCCTATATTAAAGATTTTTCTTTCAAAATCAGATTAGGACAAGTTTTTAAAGTAGAGGAAATTTTGAGATTCGAAATCTCCAGTAAAAGTTCGTTCTTTTCAGCTTTGAAATTCTTTCTTTCTGTTTCCAAGGAAGCGTTTAAATCAGCTATTTTTCTAATAATAGCTGGAATATAACAGAAATTAGATTTTTGAGAATGATCATAATTATCTTCCTTGTCGTTAGAGAAATCTTCTAGGAGATATAATGAATTACAATCTCTTGTCTTGTAACAATTATTCAAGTCGGTATAGTCAAAAGGAGTGTTAGTCCTATCAGTGGCTTGTCGTTAAGATTCTTCTAAAGCATTTATTTCGGAAGAATTAGTAAAGGTCATTAGAGAAGTTAAATCTAATCCCATATACTTGATATCGTATAATTGTCTAACATTGACTTTTTTCAAGTTACAGGGATTGCTAAAACCTAAGCCCTCTTTAGGATTATAAAATTCTGTATCAAGAGGTTGATTTAGAAATATAGTTTGACCCGTTTGACTCCTTTTTATTAGAAGATCATCTAAAGTTTTAATCCTTGAATAAAGTTTCTTACGTTCGTCAGAAATTTCTTTGAAATTATTTTTAGAAATCTCTAAGTCTCTCTGACAATCGATAAGAATCGTATTAAGTTCTGTAATTTTTGTCTTCGAGGAAGCTATGGTTAATTCAAGACTAGAAATTTTTTCCTTAGCGATATATAAGAGAATTATGAGATGAATTTTCTTATCTAATTGCTTTTGGAAATTGCTTTCGCTAAGAGTTAGTTTCTCTTCTAATTCATTTGTTCGTTTCCGCTCAATTTTCATGTTAGTGTACTTAACCTGTAACGATTCTAACATGTTTAATAATGTGGAATTAGACATTTGTACCTCTTATGACGAAGAGACTGCTTTGTCGTCGTCGTCAGGACTCCTTGATGGGTCGTCATTTGAAGAGTCGTCGAGGTATGCCATAAGTGCCAGATTTTCGTCTTCAGAATTTGTGGTGTCTTCCAGCCAATGCTCTTGTTCTGCCATCAGTGCTACTCCAGCCTCTTTCTGTTTAGCGAATTGGAATTCTTTTTAGTAGTAGTTGGCGTTCTTTTTCTTGGGTAGTTTGCAATCCCTAGAGAAGTGTCCGATCTTTCCACAATCATAACATTTTTGTGGTTCTTTGACATTTTTTTATTCTGAGGACTCGGCCGTTCTTTCCCTTTGCTTGGAGCTAGATGTCCGAAGTCTATTGGCCGAAGACGAGGATTTCTTTTTGTAAAACATTTTACACATCATTTTAGAAATGAGAGCTAACTATTTCTTGAACTCCTTCACATCAGGTTCGGAGTCTGAGTCAGATTCTCCTTCATCTTCTGAAGAACTTGGCAGCTTGATACTTTTATCCTTTCGAGATCGACTTGGCTTTCTTTCAGTGACAAGTGCTATAGAATCGTCGATCTACCTGCCCTTTAGTTCTTTTTGGATCTCGCTTATATCTTCTTCATGTTGGGCGAGATTATCAAACACGGCGTGGATATCCATTTCGTCCAAATCCTTATTTTGTCGGATTTGAATGGATATTTTCTTCCACTCCGGTTGCAGAGAAGAAAGAAATCTGATGTTGACCTCCATGTTGGTCATGAATATATCTATCTTCCTCATTTCATTAAGAAGAGTTAGATATCTTTTATAGAGTTCATAAACTGATTCCTCTGTCTTGGCTTTGAAAGAGTCGTAAGCTGTTAGAATATTTGCTTTCTTTGCTTGGACTCCTGTTAGTCCGATTACGCACTCAAGAGAGGATCAAAGGCTTAAAAATGATAAAGTTCTTAAAACACCTTCAGTGTGTGTTTGTGTGTGTGCCGAAATTAAGAACTTACTTTTAAGAATTATACATTGACCAACCCTAATTAGGGTTAATGGGATGCCTTATATACCACATGAGTTGGTATATTAAGGCTTGGGACTCAAACAATAAAATATTTACAATTTGACCCCAAATACAATAAATTAACTAATATTGACCCAAAACTCAAATACTAACTAAGGACACTACAATTAATTCCTAACATTCTCCCCCTTAGTGTCCTTTCTTCGTCTTTGTCTGTTTCTTTGAGCCTTTGGGTCGTTGCTGGGCGTACACGGAGTTCCGTAGTCCAAGCTTGTGCTCGTACGTCCTTATTTCCCTCCGGAACGAAAGCCTTTCTTGTATGTTGTTCAGCATATTCAGTATCTTGGCTTTTGTGTCCGGTCCTTCACCTTCCATCTTATCCAGTATGCTCCTCAACTTCTCTCGTATGATGAGGAGCGTTCCGTCGGAGAATTTTGGTATCTCCGATGTCTTCAATATTCGCTTTTCTCCCTTGTAGTTGATGTAGACCACCGCTGGATCTTCACTTTCGAACACGTGCTTGATGTTTGAGTAGTTTCGGTAGATCGGGGAGGTCACTTTGCAGATCTTCCAGCTCCTCATCTTCATGGACTTTCACCAGGCTTATCGACGCCTTTTCGAGGAATAGTCTCGCGTTTTCTCGAAATCTGGCTTCGAGCTGGAGGTCCATCGGTTGCTTCAGCCATCCTTCTTCAAATATATATTTCTCTACCACATCATGTGGATTGTAGAGTTGGCTGATTTCTTCCGAGATTTGGAGGTCAATAGATGTGGCTTGAGGTGGACTTTGTCGGTAGAAGGTTCTTGGTGAGCTAAGGCTTATAGTGACTGGAGTGGGTGTCGAAAGGGAAAGTGTATTGGAGATCTCTTCTGTATTTTGTTCGGTTGTGGTTGAGATCTCCATGGTAGGGAATATTATTGTGGTGCTGGAGACTTGTTTTGTTTTGCCTTTTGAGCTTGAGGTATCCAGCGGGTTGGATTCTTGGACTGTTTTGGTTGTTGGCTGCTGCTGGTGAGGGGATTCGACTCCACGCTGTCGGTTCTCCCCCTCGGGACGGTCCTCGTCTTCAGGGTCGTCCCGCGATCCAGATAGGCCCCCGGCTTGTGTTCGGCAGCTGGTGGGGTCAATCAGCCTCTGGATTTCTTTCTCCTTCGGTGTCAGGTGTGGCGCCGACCGGATACGTGCCAAAAGAATGTTGAAGAGTTCTTCAATGGGCACGTCCCACGGTCCTTCTTCTGGTTGTGTGAGTGAAGGAACAGCAGCAGCTGTCTCGTGTGTGACTGGAGTCTTGCCTTTGTCTTGTCTTGATGTTTCGATCATGGCCCGGACTTTTTCCACTAGTTCGTCGCCAAAAGATCGTAGCCGAGACTCCGTCACAAACGGATCGGGAAATAAAACGGAGCCACTGAGGCGTGCCGTTGTCGCGACGTCAGAGTAGATTTCTGACGTGCCGCCCACTGTAGTGGGTCTTCCGGGGCCACCAAGGCACACCGGTGGCAACGGTGCTAAGACAAACTCAGACCGTTGGCCCGAGACGACTGGTGGGATGTTGATCGTTTCGGGGCTTCCGCTCAGTCCCTCGGAGATTAACCCCAGAGTGACGTCAGAGAGCGTTCTGTCTAAGTCTGGAAGACTTAGAGGTGCGGAAAATAGTGTATGTGTCCTAGAAATGGAAAAAATTTTAGTTGGTGCGGACACTAGACCTGTGATCAAGGAGGGCGCAGTCGGAGGAAATGAACTGCTTAATTCAACATCTATTGCCTCCGAATAAGGCAATGATGGTTGTCGTGGCTCCTCCGGTGCTATTGAGACGGTCGTCTGTTGGGAGACGACCGAATGGGTGTTATTTGCGTGCTTGGGCCTGATGGCACGACTGCTACTCGGGAGACGATCGTGTCGTCTCCTGTTCCTACGGGTTCGGCCCGGCTTTGTAGTGGGTTAGAGGACTGAGGAGGTCGATCATGTTTTTGTTTGGTGCGACGCTCCTGTATGCGTCTTACGTCTTCCCCTCGTTTTGTTTTTCGTGAGGAACGAGGAGGGGAAGCGGCGCTTCCTAGACCTAACTGAGGCTGGGATAGGCTAATTCCCGGGGTAGGTTCGACTGGGTTTTGTCGAACCATAGGAGTGTCTTCAAGGGTGATGGATTGGAGGTACCTCGCTACTATTGGGTTGGAAGGATTAGCGATTTGTAGGAGGTGGTCAGGGATCCGCATCGACTCGAGATCAAATTTGGATTTGGAAGAATGGAGGGATGCTAGCTTGGGAATTTGGTATCCCTCCGATCTCGGTCGACGGGTTATCTCGGGGTGTAGGTCTTGAAAGTGGGTTATTATCACTGGAAACCACCGAAGGTAGGGAAGGACTTGTCGGGTTTTATTTTTGGTGGATAAGTCCCTTCGGCGGAGTTGGTCAAGGATATCGGCGCTGGGACCGAGATATTGTCAAAGTCAATGGCCGGGTTGTTGGGAATTTTAGTGGCCCATTGACTTTGAGGGAATACTTCGTCAATTTCTCGTAACATTTTTATTCAATCTGCTAAGAAGGAAACACAGAAAATTGTTAGCATAGGCAGAGTAAATAAAGACGTTACTTAGAAAAAAAATTTCGGACTTGAAAAATTTTATATGAAAGTGCCCGAAATTTGCTTAAGTAAATAAGATTATACTTTTGAAATACAAGCGGCGAAGTTCACAAATTCGGCTAAGAGTACATTGAAAAGTTTAATACTCGAAGTTTGATTTGGCCGAATTTGGATTTGAAAGGTTTTGTTCGCCGAATTTGATGAAGTTCGGGTAATGAGGATTTGAAATTTTTGTTCGCCGAATTGTAATGAAGTTCGGGTAAGTAAAAATTAAATCGAATTTGTTATCATCATTCATCAAATTCGGGTGCTTGTCTTTAAAATTGAATTTGCCGAAATTGACAAATTCGGGCGATGGAATTCGACTGTGAGGAGTCGGGGTACAGTAGAAATTCGCCGAATTTCGAGTGAACAGTAGAAATTCGCCGAATTTGGATTGAAAAGCAGAAATTCGGATGAAAATTTGAATTTTACTCGAATTTCGCCCGAAACCTAAAAATTAAAATAGGTCGATTCCATCGTGATTTGGATGAAATTTTGGCAAATAAATTGCAGATTCGGAATTTTATATTATGTCAAAGAGCTCCCCCTCAATAAAATGATATATACTCCCCCGTAATAAAAATAAGCTCCTCCTTAATAAAATTGAAATATGCTCCCCCTTAATAAATATGAAATATACTCCCCCATAATAAAAATGAAATAAACTCCCCCTTAATAAAAATGAAATAAACTCCTCCTTTCCACCAAATCTCTCTGTGTAGTTGCTCAGCAGTTCTTTTCTTCCAGTCATGTGTGTGGAGCAACCCGAGTCTAAGTACCACACATGACTTATCTGCAAGATAAGTTTAAGCAGTGTTAGAGATCCCGTTTATTACGGGTCTTCTATCATTTGCAGAGGTTAAAGTGCATGCAAGATTGGGTGAATTGTGTACCAGGTTGGCTTGTATCTTTCCTGAGTTTTTCGGTACCCAAATTTTCTTTACCCCTAAAGGAAAACAGAGCTTTGTGCATGCAGCAAGCACTGTTTTAATTACCCAGATTTGTTTGCAATCTTTTCCCTTAGCTTCAGCTCGGGTTTTCGATTGCTCAGGTATTTTTGGGTCTGATTTGGTCACGTTTTTGACCTTTTTCTCTAAAGCTTGAGCTTTAGCTTTTGTTTCAGTGGGAGTTGGCCTTCTGAATGTTCTAGCTACCTTTTCGTCAACTTTTAGGTTGGACGTTTTGGATGGTAGAACCGTTTTCGTGTGTGTTCCTGAAATCATATCTCTACGACGTATAAATTTAGCATTCGTAGCTATACACTTATCGTAGGTAAGATAATCACTGACATTCTTAACAGAACTTGTTGTGGAAGGAATACGGGAATAAGCGGAAGCATAGTTCGAACTACATGAAGAAAGATTTCTAAATGTTTTTGGAAATAATTTTAAATCAGAAACACTAGTCAAATTTTGCTTCGTCTTTTTATCAAAGATTTTGGCATCCTTCTCTTGCGTTCCTGAATTTTTCTTCCCAGCAGTCTCTGTCCGTCTCAGATCTGTCATAGATGGTGAAGGGATGTTAGCTGTTGCTTGAATGAGAATCTTCTTAGTTAGCCTATTCTTCATGGATGAGGAATCTATTGGTGTTATAGTAACAGACTCCGACTTAGAAGATTTAGCGAGATCAGCATATGATTGATTTTCAAGTGAGGAAATTCTCTCAAGGAGTTTCTCCTTTTCAGCTTGAAATGTTTTCCGTTCGAGCTCTATCGTGGATTGAATATTCTTGATCTTTTGAGGAATGTAAATTCGGCAAAGATCTGAGTTCTTTGAGCTAGATGTTTCTGTCATGGGCTGATCAGATTCAGAGGGAGGATGGGGAAACATATGTAGATAGTCATTTGAAAGAGGAATTTCCCTACTTCCATAACTATCGTTGATTTCCTTGTAATCCAAGGATATTTCGGCCTTGCTTTTGTTCTTGCGCTTTTCCTGTTCTAGGTTATCTTCTTCTTCAGATGATCTGAGAAAGGCTAACAAGCTAGGTATTCCTAGTCCTAGGTATGCAGCATTGTAAAGAGCAAGTGGCCGTTTATCAGTGGTTGGTTGGTTTGGCTTAAAACCTAAGCCCTCACGTGGATTGTAAAATCTCGTGTCCTTAGGCTGATTCAAGAAAATCGTTTTGTCGGTTTGTCCCCTTTTCGTAAGGAGGTCCTCCAGACTTTTGATTTTGGAGTAAAGCTTCTTACGTTCCTCCATTAGAAGATTGTATTGATCTGTTTTACCAATACGCTCTTCTTCACTAATTCGCAGGCTAGTGGTTAATTGACTAATATTTGCATTCAGCATATTAGTCTCGGATTCAAGCTTCGAGATTTTCTCAGATGCATTTTCTAAATGACATCTGAGAGTTGCTTTTTCACCTAAGTGTTTGAGCACACATTGATAATTTGTTGCGTTTTTCTTTTCCAGAGCTTCTAGTTTTTGCAAGTGTTCTAATGGAGAATTCTGGATATGCTCAAGCACGGTCAGTTTTGATGTCAGGGAAACTACTTTTTCTTCAGATTTTACTAGATTAGCTTCAGCTAATTCTAGTGATTTTTCTGAAGTAGCTAGTTTATTTTCTAGCTCAGTGACCAAATTTTGTGTTTTGGCCAAGATGATGTCATTCTTGGCCATATCTTTATATGTAGACTCCCCCCTTTTCATTGTTAGAATTGGGGGTCTGTTATCACTTCCGATTGCTATGATATCCATGGATGTAGTTGAGTGCCTTTTAATGATCGTTCACGGTCGTGATCTGCAATCCTAAATGGTCAGTTTCGAGAAATAACGTCAAAGATTAACGTTAAGTTTGAATAAATTTTGGTTGGATAGAAATTGTGTTTAAGTGATCGACTTTTTATTTTAATTTGAAAGAGTAAAATTCGGGCACTTGTAGAGTTGTTGCCGAAATTTGAATTCTGAAATTCGGATGAAAAGACTTTGTCGAGAATTTTGAAATCAAAGGAAATCAAAATTCGGGTGACAAATATAAGTTCGCCGAAGTTCAGGATTAAATTAAGGTAGGAAAAATTTTATCGAAAATTACTTTCAAAATTCGGGTAAACTAAATTCAGTCGAGAATTAAAAAAAAATCAAAATTCGGGTGACTTTCTGATAAAAGTTCGCCGAGAATTAAGAAATTCGGGTGACTTAAATCAAAACTTCGCCGAAAATTTTAAGTTGAAATTCGGGCAATCTTAATTTTAAAATTCGACCAAATTCTCCGTGAATTTTAAACAGTAGAAAGCAAATTCGGCGAATAAACTTAGCTTACTCAAATTCGGTCAATTTTATGATCGAAAATTTTCTCAATTTCGGCGAATTTCAATTGAAATTCGGCAATATGAGTTAATTTTCGGGTTCAAGAACGAACTTCGAGTGAATAAACACTGTTCTAGAGAAACGCCCGAAATTTTTCCAGCAACTTTAAAACACACCAATTTCAATCGATTTCTCCCCAGAAATTTCTCAAACTTGACGAAAATTAATCTAAACGAGTTCCTAAACAAGCCAAGACTGATAATCAAGCATTTAAAGGTTTAAAAACATCAATAACAGCAAGATCTAACCCAAAATACTTGAAAAAAATCGAAAATAAAATTTGCTTAGTAAACTCTTTCGATCTTGACGAAATCAAACGAAATTGGTATAGATTTGCACAGATCGATCCGTGTCTTGCTCTGATACCACTTGTTAGTCCTACGCATCCAACTACGTTTAAGATTAAAGACGATTTACCACGATTAAAGCTCGGAAGTATTGATTCGTCGTGGGATGGGCGTGGGAGACTTTGATAGCTTTGGGAATTCTCTTGTAATATGACTAATCTCTTCACACACACACTATGTGTGAGGGTTTTTGGTATTTATACCACAAGTTGGTATATAATACCTTGGGCTTTTGTAAGCCCAGTTACATTTAATAGCTCACTAGCCTCTAATTAAATTAAAGCCTAGTTCGCTAAATTAATTACAAGACTAAGATAAAATAATACATTGAACACAATAAAATAATCCTAACAATCTCCCCCTTTGTGTTCAATTTATAATTAAGCGCTTGGTATCTTGGTCTTGTAAATCTTTTCCTGAGTCCTTGAAGAACACGTATCAAAGTGGCATTAGCGAAAGCGTTAGTGCGTGTGTTCTTCTTTAGTGTTTCTCCTCCTTTGTCTCGTCTTGACCTTCTCTTCTCGGCACCGCATCTTTCATCAAGTCTTCTCTCGAAGCTTGTCTTGGAGATGTCGGGGCTCGAAGAGGCTTGCCGGTGAGTTCAGTCTCTCCCTTTGATAGTGCACAACTCCCCCTACGTTTGTTCAACCTTGTGTTGGGATTGGGGAGTTCTCTTTATATTCGGAGAGGCGAACTTGTGGCTGTAAATTCGAGTTTTGAAGGTCGTGGTTCGCTTGATTTTCTGATGACGCTTGAGATTTGAGCATTTCCGATCAATCTTGCATTTTTCGTTGTGGTACGGCTCCCATTTTCTTTCTTTACTACTAGGTGAAAATAGGTCGTCGATGGCAAGATGTTTGCATCGTCAGGACGAGGAGAAGCAACTCAGGTTGGGCAATAACCTAACGGAGCCACAAAGGCGATCCGTCTTGAAGGTTAACCGGGGTCACAAAGACTTCCCGTTACATCAATTCTCTTCTTCTTGGCTCCAGGTTCATCTTCTTCGAAGGAAGTTGTCTGGTTCGGCTTCGAGAAAGCTTGTCTGGCTCCGGAAGAAGGTAAGTGTGGGGCTTGATTTAAGTTGTGCCGAGGCTCCTTTGGAATGTACGTTCAAGTGCAGGAGAGCCCGGCTTCAGAGTGGTACGCTCGGCGGAATTTGTTGGGTGGTCCGACCTCTTTGTTTATCCGTGTCCCCTTCTCCCCCTCATGGCGATCGAATTAACGAGATCGGCATGCTTGTTTTGGAAGATAAGGACACAAACGACAGGTCGGCGTGGTAATGAACAGACGGAGCCACTAAGGCAATCCGTCATCACGATTGCCTGTGAGTACAGGGCTTGGTAAACCGGGGCCACATAGGCATCCCGTTTTCATCGTTCTAGAGACTAGCTCGAGACGATGGCCTGATTCCGTTGTTGTTTTGATGTTGCAACGGCAGGACTTCCTTCCGATCATCGAACCATGTCTACGAGTAACATGTCTACGAAAGTTCTAACTTGATCACAAAGACCAGGTGTTATAAGAGTGTATGTGTCCTAGAAAATATTTAAAATATGGGACGTGAGGACACACTAGACTCGATTGTGCACAAGAAAGTGTGGTAGTGGGGCTGAGTACCACTTAATTCAATATCTCCCACTTCTGAGTGAAGCGGTGATAGTAGTCGTGTCTCCCCGTGATTTCTTGAAACACCTGTCTTTTGTGAGACAGACGAGTGGGTGAGGCTCGGTTGTGCATGCGCCGTTGGACCTAATGCGGCGACTTCTACCCGGGAGCTAATAAAATTAGCACCTGTACCTATGGGGGTGTGATCCGAGATATTTGTGAGGTAAGGGAATGTTGTAGTGTTGGTCTTTTCAAAATGGATCAGAAGCATCATCGGAGGCAAGCTTTGCAAGATATTGACTAGTTCTCGGTGATGTTCCGGGGTTAGATTCAGTTGGATTTGCCTGAATCATGAGAACAAATTATCCTTGCGTCCGGTAGGAAGTAGTGAGTGCTGCTTTATTTGTATCAGCAATGCCGGAGCAGGTTGCTTGAAGTGAGCACCGAGTTTGCACTAAAGGCCACCATTGGAAGCTTGAGATTCTTCGTTTAGAAAAGACTTGATTTATTTATTTTTTTTTTTTTTTTTTTTTTTTTTTTGAATCATGCTCCCTAAATAATATTGCTCCCCCTCAAAAGATGCGTAGTCGGATTGAAACAATTTCTCTTCAATCTCTTTCCCTAAATTTACATATCCATGCTCTCTCCCCCCAAAAAAAATGTAATTATTTCTCCCTTTTAAACAATTGTAGAGATTGCTTCTCTTTTATAAGTAAAAGAGTAGCTCCCCCTCAAATAAGGCTCATTTAAAAATGGTTTTTATCATTTTCGTGCGTAATATGCAACTCGGATCTCAAAATCTCGTAATGTTTTGAAAATGCATATTTAAAATGTACCATTTTAAAAGAAGGTATTTTTCAACGGGATACCAACCATGCTGGGGTTATCTGCAAAACCTTATCGGGACTTTGGTACCCATATTTGTATGGGTCCTCCCTTATTAGCAGAAAATAATTTATGCTTAGCATGTGTCAAATTCGGTCCTAAATCGTCCAACAATAAATTATTGGATAACCACTTAGGGGTAATTTGACACGGAAAAGACGTTTCAGTGCCAGTGAATGTGTCTCTAGGTATTCTAGAGTGAAAGATCTTCTCTTTGGCTAGTCTCATAAGGTGCTTTTCCGAATGGACTTTGACAGGATATTTCAAGTAGGAATACGAAGCTACAACATTGCAGGCATGTATAGCGGGTGAATACCTACGAGAAGACTTCACACAATTCACTCCATAATGATGGTCTTTAGTGGGATTTTGCTTACGAGAATGATAAACATTTTTGTTCGTGTAAGGAAATCCACTTTTCTCATTCTTTAAAGAATGGGAAATTTTGGAAGCTCGAGAAGTTAGCTTGCTTGAGCATGAAACTTCTCTTTGAGGAGCATCCTTTTTAATAGGAATAGGAGAGGAAAAATCAATAACAGTTTCTACTCTAGTTTTCATAGAAGGTGTTGATTTTCCTTTCCTCTTCCTATTTTTCTCCTGTTCCTTGGAAGAATTAAGCTTAGGCTTTTTACTTATCTTTTCTGCTCGGGTCACCGTAGACTTTGAAGTCGTCACGGGTAACTTAGAATGTGTATTTGAAGCTTTCTCAGATTTGAGAACAGAGATGCTTTTAATTTTTGTTGTCTTGACCTGTTTCGAGGATGATGTATCTTTTGAAAAATCATGGAAAACAGGTAAGGACGGGGAATTTTTAAGATTTGAAATCTCCTCTAAGAGTTTTTGCTTTTCTGCTTGAAACACTACTCTTTCCGATTCCAAAGTTGCGTTCAATTCGGAAATTTTACTAGCAATCATAGGAATTTCCAACCACGAGATAGATTTATATAACTTGTTTTCCCCGTCAAGCGCTGAAAAGGAATCTTGGTCGACTAGCTTCGCAATAATTGTCTTTAAAGGGATATTTATTGCAGATTGCTAGGATAACCTCATATTGTTCTGTGACGACATTCCACTCAGTTGCTTTGAGTTCAAAAC
Source organism: Linderniella brevidens (assembly GCA_004919715.1). Taxonomy (NCBI): domain Eukaryota; kingdom Viridiplantae; phylum Streptophyta; class Magnoliopsida; order Lamiales; family Linderniaceae; genus Linderniella; species Linderniella brevidens. The sequence goes on from SWDC01000148.1 coordinate 15,275,273, forward strand.
GACATCGATTAAATTCCTCAATTTCTTTAGCTTGAGCATCCATAATTAAGTATTAATTTTAAAATTAATTATTTTCTGAAAGAAATGGCTCTTGAAACTTTTGTTCCAAAAAGTTTGGTTTTTCAAAAGATAGCGTGAAATTTCGAAAAAAAAAAAAAAATTAGATTTCGAAAATTTGGGAGTTACCAAAACTTTTTCTAAAATTTGCCAAAAATGTCCTAAATAGATTGTTGGATACGTGATCGTTGACACGTAAAGTGGATTTGCCTTTGGAAAATTAACAAAAGCGTTTTCTATACCTAAAATTTTGGGCCCGAAAAAATTTATTTTTAAAAAAATTTTCGAAAGTCCTTTTTTTTTTTTTTTTTTTTTTTTTTTTTTTTTTTTTTAAGGGGGCCGAAAATTTTAGGTGGTCGAAAATGTTAAGGGTAATTTCCTAGGGTGGGTTATAGTGAAACTCGGATGGAAATATTTCGCTTAGTCTAAATTCGGGTATTAGTAGAAATTCGTCGAATTTGATTTGAACAGTAGTAATTCGCCGAGTTTTCCACAATTGGGCAAATTTTGTAATTTTGCCCGAAAATTTGCCAAATTCGGGTAGTAGAAGTTCGCCGAAATTGTAAAATTTGATTCAAAATCAGGAATTCAAAATTCGGGTAACTTAATTGAAATTCGGCGAGAATTTTGAAATTGGATTAACCAATTTCGGCGATAGAAATTCAATATCCAAATTCGGCCAGCTATCTAATGAAAATTGTCTCAAATTCTGGCGAATTTCGATCGAAATTCGGCGAGATGAATCAATTTTCGGGCTGATGAACAAACTTCGGGCAGATGAACACTGTTCTAGAATCAAATTTCATGCGCGATTTCTCCCCAAAACTCACTCAAATCAACTGAAAATTGATGGGTAATCACTCAAAAACACTCGAAAAAAAAACTAAATGTTGATCTTAATCAAGCAAAATCAGCAACATAGACTGAAAAATCTCAAGACCAAGACCTAAATATTTTCGAGTTTATCACATGAAAAACACCAAAAATTTCAGAAAATTTGATCAAATCCAAACGTGTTTGGCTCTGATACCACTTGTTAGTTCGATTACGCACTCAAGAGAGGATCAAAGGCTTAAAAATGATAAAGTTCTTAAAACACCTTCAGTGTGTGTTTGTGTGTGTGCCGAAATTAAGAACTTACTTTTAAGAATTATACATTGACCAACCCTAATTAGGGTTAATGGGATGCCTTATATACCACATGAGTTGGTATATTAAGGCTTGGGACTCAAACAATAAAATATTTACAATTTGACCCCAAATACAATAAATTAACTAATATTGACCCAAAACTCAAATACTAACTAAGGACACTACAATTAATTCCTAACAACTCCAACTTCGGTTCGTTGCATCATCTTTTGGAGCTCGTCCCACATGGCTTTTGCGCTCGATAGACTATCTATTTGCATATAGATGTCTTTCGGTATTCCTTGCATTAGGAAAGTCTCGGCTCCCAAGTCTGATTTGGCTCTTAAACGCTCCCCCTCAGTGTATTCACCAGGAACTTTAAGTCTCCTGGTTGCCGAGAACTGATCGAAGAACAGCTAAGTTCAATGTAACAGTGAAAATTCCAGATTCAATCGAGATGTTCAATTTAGGTGCCCAAATTCTGGATAATCACTCGTTTAACAGTTCTAAGTATCGAGATTTAAGAAGATCAGATCGGACTCAAAACTTGATCGCTAACGCAAAAATCGATCTAAATCGAAAATCTGAATTAATATGATGTTCTAAGCGATTGTAATCAGTACGTAAATCAATCCTAACATATAATATATCACTTAATCAGCAAAATCAACAGCAAAATTCGCACAATTAAGCATATTGATCAAAATATAAGTCACGTGAGTTTTTCGATCGAAAAATCTGGAAAATTATTTTGATCTGAAAATTGCGAATTCTATCCAAAATCAATCACGATTTGCTCTGAACCAATTGTTAGGTCTTGATTCATCAATCAACAAACAATCTGAGCACGAATTCTCGGTATTCGAGTAAGAAATCTTACGAATTATGTTCGGTCGAATATCCGCGTTGAAGATCTTGAGAGAGGTTGTTAGCTTTTCCGAGTTTCTCGAACGTGTTCTCTTGTTTAAAATAGGAATTCGATACTTGTATTTTTCTGAATAATAAAACGTATATTAATTTTGATAGTGTATATCATATTACTATTAGGTCATACACTATCAAAACTTCTAATTACGCCCCTAATTACAAGGATAATGAAATAATAAAGCACAATTCTAATATTCTCTTCAGATTAAATATGCTAATAACAAATTAATTGATATAATTTTGTTGTGATGATATGAGTGCTATATCTACTAAATATCTCCATGATAAAAATAAATTGAGTGCTATGAGCGAAACTTGCGAGAGTTGTCAAAATGATTCATACTATGATCTTAGAATATTAGTTTAGTTACATGATTGACGACAAATTATTATTCTATATGTCCTGAATTTTTTGGTAATAATGTTCAAAATGGAAAATCTGTCCCCAAAATAAAAATATTTTTGAAATTTTTTTTTTCTGTTCCCACATTTTAAATGCATTAGTACATGCATTGGTTCAGAATTGATAAAATGCAAATTTTTTCTTGAGAAACGCAAAATTTTAATGAATCTATGCTGAATTGCTTAAATGCGTTACTTGTGCTTAAATTGTTCATATGCAAAATTGTATTAATACCTTACCCGATCGTAAAGTATTAATACCACTTTAGCGATCGAAAAACTCATTCACACGCAACTCATTTCACTCGAAAAACTTTTCGACTTCTGAAAAACAAATTCGAACTCACTTCGGCGATTCAACACAACCTCTCAATCTTCAGAAATTTTTCATATACCTCGCCGATTTCGAAGGTAGAAACACGTTTGGACTCACTTTCCGGTCAAAGACAAAAGATTCCCAAACAGTTTCTCAAAAATATTTGCAGAAATGTCATTTTGATACTTTTTCAAATAAAAACGATTTTAAACTCTCAAATCAACGTGTTTAAACTCGACTATTTGGATTAAAATCATGATATTTGGATTCGCAGCTGTTTTCTGAACGTTCCGAACCAAGATTCACTAATGATTTACCCAGAAATCAAAATGTACGTGTTACGTGTTTATTGTTTGATTTTAAAATTTTTCGATAGAAAAAGTTCTTCTCGGAAACAGTGTCGTCGAAAAACTTTTGTTTTTGTTAAAGTTTTATTCGATCGCAAAACTCAGCGTCGAAAACCTTTTGTTTTCGATATATTTTAATTCGATCGTAAAACTTCGCGACGAAAACTTAATTTTTCGATTAAATTTTATTCGATCGAAAAATAACCGGCGAAAAATTTAAGTTTTTCGATATTCTTTTATTCGATCGCAAAACTACGCGGCGAAAAAACTTAAGTTTTTCGATAACATTTTACGAAATAAAATTACTCAGTGAAAAACTATTGTTTTCGATAACATTTTATTCGATCGTAAAAGTCATCGGCGAAAAACTTGAGTTATTCGACACATTTTGATTCGATCGCAAAATTTAACGATCGAATAAATTGTCACTCGAATAAAAACACGCTGAAAAAGACTTAGAAAATTTTTCAAGTTTTTTTCCAAGTCTTAGAAAATTTTCGATCGCAAAAATTAACGTTCGAATAAATTCCCGATCGAATAAAAATATGCTAACGAGACTTACTAAAATTTACAACTTTTTCACTAACTCTTTCGCAAATAAACCTTAACAATTTTTTGAAATTTCTCTAAGTGCATTTTTTAATTCCACTTATTCGCATATGAAATTCTCCATCTAATGAATTTTATTTCATTCATTACAGAAACGGCAACTCCAAACTACCCACACATCTATCCTTCTGGAAGTTACATGACGGTCCACTACAATAACTACCAGATGGACCTTGCTACATTTCGGTGTCCGGATGAAGTTATCATCTCCATCCACAAAGGACACCCTCTATGGCCACCTCTGACAATGACCTCCACCGTACCAATGGTCTATCTCTAGAAATTCTGGGGAAGTATGCAGAGTCATGTCAACGGCGATAACGTGGAATACATGACGAAGATTAATACAAGACATGTCGCCCTGAACAAGAACCTAATGGCCATGGTGCTCGATCTACCGCACCACGAACAGTACGACCCACTTCCAACGGATGCAGAGATCGTGGAAGACATGCTTCGGATGGAATACAAGCCCTCGCTGATCATACTGGCGAATTTTCAAAACAGCGGGATCCCACATCCGTGGAGGAGCTTGTTCGGCATAATCAATAAATGCCTCTCCCCAGAATACTCCGGCTTCGACAAGGCGAACGGCAATATCCTTCGCATCTTCCATGGAGTGGTTTTCTCGAAGAAATACGACGTGGCCCAGCTTATATGGAATGATCTAGCGGACCAGATACGTCAACGGGAGACCAAATCGAAGGCGAAGTACCTTCCATACGTGCGGTGGTTCCCGGTTCTGATTTCGCATTTCATGGACGTTCATCCAGAAATCCTGAGACTACCACCGCTTGAAGGATACATCCCACCTCACCTTCGCTTCTTTCACAACCCGAAGGCAGCCGACCTAGCGCTCCAACTGATGCTAATCTCATTGGAGCTGCTCAGCCTAGCTGATCCAACGGACGAGGCCTACCAAAACTACTGCCAAAATAACTCCATCACGGAGGAGATGGTACGGGCCGTGGATCAAGCTCTGGCGCCTTCTCAAAGGGAATCTCTGGTGGAAATAACCAAGTCCGAAGCAACGGCTCAGGAGACAGAGACACCAGTTGTCGAGCCCGAAGGTGTTCCTCACGATGTATCTCATGAGGCCACAAAATCGGATGAAGAATACAGACTTCAAAGAAGGGGCTCTCGCCGACAGCAAATCTCGGCCCCGTCTGTATCCCCTTAAGTACTACCGGCTTCGGTGACAACTACTCCACCACCAACGGATCAGCCAACCGTACAGATTCAACCTGAATCTGTCTCAACACCCATAGAGGTGATACCTACCGTATCATCTCAAGGATTGGATGGAAGCTCTATTAGACCCCCGATATCTTCGGAGTAAACAATAGGCCAACCCACTGAAGTGGTGACTTCAGGGTTGATTACGGATGTCCCCGGAAGTTTCGGAAAATCAAGATCTGTTCCAGGCGGCACATCGGAAATCTTTTCCGATGTTGTGACAGTGGAGCACCTCCCGGGCCCCACTCCACCGATGATCGTGACGGAGCAACGCTTACAAGAAGCACTCTCCACAAATATTTCTTCTCTCGAAGATCACCTGATGGATAGAATGCTCCAGGCCATTGAGACTTCCCGAAGGGATACCGGGAAAGCACCAGTCTCCGAAGCCGCATCGTCCGAAGCTCAAACCCCTCCAGGTCTCCTCACCACCTCTTACCACCCCCATACAACCCACCCTCACCACTCAAACTCCATCACCTTCACTCATAAATCCCTATACCATCCCGATCACTCAGCTCATGACATTCTCATCTCCCGACTCCTTGCCTTAGAGACAAAGACCCCCGCTGAGGGGAGTCTCAACAAAAGGCTGATCGATGAACCCAAGCCGCCCGCCCAAACAAGGTTCCGAGAAGAAAGCTCCCGCACCAAAAGAAGACATGACAATCCCGATGATCCGAATCGTCATAGGGCGAGAAAAGGCAATGAACCACACATAGCAGCCGTGGTTTGAGTCGAGAGCAACCGACAAAGACTCAAGAAGCTAGAGGATCATCCTCAAACCCACCAACCACACAACCCACAACCCGCCAACAAACTACATCTCCCACAACATCCCACACACTACCTCCCTCTCCTACAAATCCAAATCCAATCCCGACCTCTAACCTCCTTCAAGGCCAACCAGAAGCAGTCGTCTACGATGCACATCTGATCGTAGACGATTATATCTTAAACGAGAAGTGGATGACGGAAAGGGAACCAGAGGAATCTGCTCAAGCTCGACACTCCAACGTCAGATACTTCTTACAACAAGCTTCACTGGACTTGGTGCTGCTTGAAGATGAAGAACTTCAAGAAGGTGAGAACTACAATTCTACCCTCCCAGAACTACAACAAATGATCAGGCACAGAGTCGACTCTCCTCCCCGCTTATCAAAAGGGACAGTCAGAGTCGAGACACCGTGGGAGAATATCAGAATTGAGGTCCCGTTCATTGAAGATGTTAGAAAGCATATATGGAGGACTCCTAACCGGATAAAGAAGCTCAACGAACTAAACATACGGGGTATCTCATATTGGGAAGATAGGAAGAAAATGGAGCACATCTTCATGCTCATCTATCTTGGTCCAGATCGAAGTGGCATCCCAATGGATCAACTGAAGAAAAACATCAGGGACTAGCCACCGATCATCCATCTCGTTGGGGTTTCGCATTCGATTGGAAGCTTCCCTACCCCAATCTACCACATTGAGCGAGCAGACAAAACCGCACTCTAGAAGAGATAGATGAGAGCTATCTCCCCTTCCTTCCACCGGATGAGGTCTACCGTCTATATCAGATGTACAAAAGAAAATACCATACGCCCTCCGGATACATCAAGACTGAAGGACTCGAGGGATTGAAAAGATTCATGGTGCGGCAGATCAAGTATCACACCGCACACGACCTTCAAATTGCTATAGAGAACAATATGAAGAAGGTCAACATGGAGTCTCCGCTCATAAAGGGCTTCCCACTCAACGATTTTCCCGAGAACTACATATTCAAGAAACCTAGCGTTGCCGTAACTTATCGGAATCCAGTCATTGGAAAGACGAGAGCTATGATGAAGTCAGAAATCCACAAGTTATGTGACGGGACGTTGAAGTTAGTGAGGAAGAACATCCAAAAAAGATTGGGAGAGATCACTGAAGAGACGATCTTCGAAGATCTTGGTGAAGAAGAGTCTTCACTCTTAAATGAGCTTATGGATGCAATCAATGAGATGTTGGAGCTGAGAAATGCTGTCAGGCGTTACAAGACAACATTGGGATTACGGAAATCATTATACGCCCGACAAGGATAAATGGAGCCTAAACGAAGAAAAGCACAAAGGGGGAGATTGAAGAGACATTAAAATTGTGCTTTGTTATTTTGTTATCTTTGTAATTAGGGGCGTAATTAGTAGTTTTGTTAGTGTAGGACTAAATAGTAAATATACCAATACAATGTACACTATCAAAACTAAAATACAAGTTCATTTTTGGAAAAACACAAGCAATGAATTCACATTCTAAGAGAGAGAATAGCAATCGAGAAACACTCTCTCTCAAGATCTTCAAAGAAGATATTCGACCGAAGGTATTTTGTAAGATTTATCATTCGAATATCTAGAATTCGTGCTTAGATCGATCGATAGTTGATATAAGACGTCCTAACAAGAGAAGTTTAGAGAGATAAAGTACTTCATGTGTGTTTCTCTCTCTAAAATGTGAATGTCAAGCCCTTTGTAAATTTCTGAAATCTTGTGTATTGATTTCAATAGTGTATATTGTATTTATACTTATATATATGGTATATTTACTAGTAAGTCTTACACTATCAAAAATACAAGCACACCCCTAACTACAAGGATAACTAATAAATGAGCACAATTTATAAGTCTTCTTGATCCCTACGTTGACGGTTTCAGCCAAAATCTCAATAGCATCAGACAGTTTTGTGATTGAAGACTCAAAGACAACTTCCATGCTCAAGGATGCAGTGTGAATGACGAAAATGAAAAAGAACTCCTAACCGGATCAAGGGAGTCCAATCTCCACACCATCAATTTGAAGACAGTCCCACCCTCAACTGTTATATGCCTGTTGTCAAAGGCCTCTTTGCAACAGAGCAATCTCTGACATCAACGACTGTCCCACCTCAACTTCAAAACGTGAATCAGTTGCATTCAGAAAAATTAGTCACCGGACTACCCACTTTGAAGTATCAGAATGAGCATATGTGCACTGCTTGTAAAATGGGGAAGATGAAGAAAGCATCCCACAAGTCGAAGAAGATTACCTCAACTTCTCGGCTACATGAGATACTACATATGGATCTATGTGGCCCAATGAGAATTTAGAGCATCAATGGACAAAATATGTCCTTGTCATTGTGCACGATTCCTCTCGCTATACGTGGAAAATATTCATGCGACGACATCCGAACTGATCATCGCATTTGTGAAGACAACTCATAATTTGCCGAGATGTAATATCCAAGTGAGCCGTACGGACAACAGAACTGAGTTCAAGAATCAATGGCTCGGTGACTTCTATCAATCACTAGGGATATCTGAACAATTCGTTGTTGTTAAAACTCCACAACAAAATGTAGTGGAGAGAACGAGCAGGACTTTAGTAGAAGCAGCTCGTACGATGCTGATTCACGAGCCTTCCTCACTTCATCTGGGTTGAAGCTGTCAACACAACCTGTTACACCCATAATAGGACGAGCATTCACAATCGCTTCGGAAAGACTCCCTACGAGCTAATCAACAAACGAATGTGCAATATCAGATTTCTACGACTCACCCGAAAGCATTCGAAGGGGTATTCACAGGGTATTCTATGACTTTGAAGGCAAATCAAATCTACCTCAAAGAAAAGCCATTGGTCATCGAGAGTGTGTGAGGTCTTTAATAGTGTCCAAAGTATTTTTAAAGTCTTTGTTTTGTATTTCATTTATGTGAACTGGATTCTCTTTGTAGAGCCTAATGCTATTCTAGCTTAATAGATTATTAGGGGCCCAAGTATTAAATGTGGTATAAATACTAAAACCCTAAACATTAATAGAAGAATCAACTTCGGAATAAAGTCTCCACGTTAAACCTCTCAAGCTAAAGAACATGCACTACACACACTTGAAGGGATTTCGAGATTTCTCAATCGTTTCCACCTTCAATTGGTATCATAGCCTAGCGTGAGCGATTGAGCCCACTTTCGCTTGGATTTGAGATATTTTTTCCTGGGTTTATTGATCATTGAGTTTTGACGAAAGCTTCAGAGTGTGCTAAATATTTTTCGAGTGATTTTGATCCTATTTTGGTTGTTTTTAAACTCGTTTAGTGTTATATGACATTTTCGTGAGTTTTTGAGAAAGAACCAAGATTTTTTCATCAAGTTTGAGAAATTTTCAAGCAAAATCTGCGTTTCGAAATTTTCGATAAAATTTCCGAACCCTTTTCAAAAATCGTTTCGCAAATCTATGTGAAAATTGATTTCAGTACAAATGAAAATTTTCGGTGGCAGTTTCGTAATTTTTGTATAAAAAAACATTAAATTTGCTGCGAAAATTGATTTTCGGTATAACTGATAAATTTTCGAGGGTGTTTCCATAATTTTCGGATTTAAGATTTTCGAAACAAAATTTTCGCAACAAACTTTCGAAACCAAAGTTACGTATCAAGCATTCGGAAATTAATTTTCGCGACCCAAGATTTTTTAACTCTGACTCTTGCAACACGATATTCGCAACCCGAGTTTCATAACGTAATTTTCAAAATCCTATTCTCGCACTGTAATTTTTGAACGTGATTTCGAAACCTAATTTTCAAACTTCAATTTTTTCAAAACAAAATATTCGATAAACTCTCACACTTCGAGAATCCAAACTACTCTCACTCCAACCACCCTAGTTAAACCAATTCACGTCAATTGATCACAACTTAACCTTCAACAAAAATGGACACCATCGTTATTGAAAGTGACATTCGTCCACCCGTGCTTTGACGCGGAGAATACCCCGGATTCCTCAACTTCTTAGAATCCAAGAACCAAGGGTTTGACATCCTTGTCTCCCTTAACGAAGGAATCTCTCAATTCTGGACGACCATTCTCGGCGATGCCACAACTAATCCCCCAGTACTCTCGAACAGAGTACCTAAAACACCAACACAATACACGGATGTGGAGAAACAAAGAGCAAAAGAGGACCTCCTAACTAAGTGAAGAACATATTTTAATTGTGCTCATTTACTAGTTATCCTTGTAATTAGGGGCATATCTTGTATTTTTTGTAGTGTAGGACTTACTTCTAATTATACCATGTATATAGGTATAAATACCATGTACACTATAAAAAAAAACATAATTGAAAAATCACAAGGGCATGCAATTCACATTCTAGAGAGAGAAACACACAAAAAACTCTTTCTCACACTAAGCTTCTCTCTCTCGTGTTCTTCAAATGAGATATTCGACCGAAGGTAACAAATCTCAAATCTACACTCGAATATCTAGAATCCATGCCTAGATCTCTCGGTAGTTGATCATATAGGACTTAACAATTGGTATCAAAGCAGATCTTGATTGTTTTGGATTATTTTGCTATATTAGATCAAATTAGTTTTCTATATTTTTTCGATCGAAAACGCGCACGAAATGCAAATTTGATCTACGTGCAGAATTCTGTGAATTTTGTTGATGATACAAATGCAAAAGTGATAGATTATATGTTATGACTGAATTGCGTACTGATTTCAATCGCTTAGAACGTCGAATTTATCTGATTTTCGATTTCGATCGATTTTACTGTGTGGGATTGCGTTTTGAATACGATTTGATTTTCATCAAAATTGATATATTTTGCTGTAAAACGTGTTTAATCTTGTATTCAAGTGATTACCCAGAATCTCAGTGTCTAATTTGAGCTTATCAGTTGAATCTGAGATTTATTGTTCCATTGAACTCGCGTGGTCTTCTTCGATCGTTTTTCGATCGATAACTTGGCTCAAAAATGTTTTTGGAATAGTTCACTGGCGCAAAAAGTATTACGATAATTTCACTATTTTCGCGAGTTTCACTCATATATAGACTCAGAAACTTTATTTTTGATATTTTCGATTCTCACACAAAACCCTTTTTCGAGCGTAACTAAGCTTAAAATTTTTTCAACGAATACTGTTTTCGCTATAACATATTTACATTTGATACGCAAAACTTGTTTTACGATTACAATTTTTCGATCTCAAGTTTTTCGATCATCTAAATTCTCGAGTCAAAACTTAGAGAAAACATATTTCGATCGAATATTTCACGCTCGAATAAATATAGTCCACAAATTGAGTCAAACTTATCTAAAAATTTTAAAGACATATATTTTCGATCATTTTAATTTTTCGATAACAAATATATCGATAAAAGTTTTTGCGATTCATAAATTTTTTTGATAAACCATTTTTCGATAGGATATTTTTAAAAAATTTTAATCACTCGAAAAATAATTTTCAATAAATATCCTTCGAAAAAGTTATACTTTCGAAAATAATTTTCTATTATAAGGATTGAAATTTTTAAAATCGAAAAACTTATTGCTCGAAAAACTTTTACAAATACTGAACTTTCAAACGCACATATATTTTACTCTGATTTTTTTTCAGAGAATCAAAATCGTCATTTTCAAAACTTACGAAAAATATTTCTAATTGCCTAAACATTCACGATACTCAATTTTTGTGCTAAATATTTTTCGAAATAAAATCAATTTCTTAATCTAAAAATAGGTCCAAAAAGCAAATTGCTTATACTACGAACCAAACATTACTAACAAATTTGTCACTTGTAAAGCACTATTACCAACTCAAATCCAAACTTTCACGAGATCCTACCAATCAACTACGACAATGGACGCTTACGCTCTTGGAAGCGATATACGTCCTCCAATTCTAAGAAGAGGCAAATAGACCGTACAGAGAAGTCGATCTATGAATTTCTTGGAGACGAAAGATCAAGCTGCGAATTTGATAGCTTCTCTCCAAGAAGGACCCGCTCAATTTTGGCTTATCTAAGAAGGCGATGCCACAAATAATTCTCCCATTTCTGCCACTAGAATACTCAAAATTCCTATTGAATATTCTGAGGGGGAGAGATTACGAGTTACAGCTTATCTCGGAGCTAAATCATCCATGATGCAAGGCATCCCAAATGACATCTATACGAAAATTGATAGTCTATCAAGTGCTAAGGCTATGTAGGACGAGCTCCACAAAATGATGCAAAGGATCGAAGTCGGAGTAAAGGCTAAGAAAGCAAACATACTCACAGCTACGACTCCTTCAAAGCTAAGACGGAGGAAAATCTCTAAGAACTCTATCAACGCTGTCTGACTCTTCTGAACGAGATGTGGAAAATAGAAATATTCAAAACAAATATGGAGGTAAACATCCAATTTCTATCATCTCTTCATCCGGAGTGAAAGAAAATATCCATGCAAATCAGTCAAAACAAGGATTTGGACGAAAATGGATATCCACACCATTTTCGACAATCTCGCTCAACCCGAGAAAGACATCAGCGAGATTTAGAAAGGACAAAAAGGCAAACAGATCGAAGACTCAATAGCTCTAGTTTCGAAAAGAAAAACTAGTCGATCTCGCAAAGACAAGAATATGAAATTGCCGAGTTCTTCAAAAGAAGAAGATGAGTCAGAATTAGATTCTAAGCCTGACATTAAAGAGTTCAAGAAGCAATTGGCTCTCTTACAAAAATAATGAGCAAAAAGTTCTACAAAAAGAAATCCTCATGTTCTGTTAATCGACTTAGGACCTCAAGCTCTAAGCCCAAGGAAAGACCAGCCGAGTCTTGAAAATCCAAATATGCCAAAAAGCCACAAAAATGCTACAATTGTGGCAAAATAGGGCACTTCGCCAGAGAATGCAGTCTTCCGAAGAAGAAAGATGCCAACTACTACTCTAAGAAATTTCAATTAACTAAACAAAAGGAAACAGGAGTAGCTCTCATGGATGAACAAGATCACTGGCTAGAAGACACCACTGATTCTGAAACGGAAAACTTAGCTCTCATGGCATTTCTTGAAGATGTCTCAAACGCAAGCTCAACGAGGAGGTCTGACGACGACAAAGCATCAACCTCATCTCAAGAGGTAGCTACACCTGAATCGACATTATTAATCATGTTAGAATCATTACAAATTAAATATGCTAACATGAAAAGTGAGCGGAAAAGTACAAAGGAGTTAGAGGAGAGACTAGCACTTAGCAAAAATAATTTCCAAATGCAATTAGATAAGAAAGTTCACTTATAAATTCTCTTATCTAATATTAAGGAAACTGTAACTAGTCTTGAATCTAGGTTAGCTACTTCCGAAACTATAATTAATGACCTAGTAAAACTCTTAGCAATACTGAGAGAGATTTAGAAATTTCTAGAAATAACTATAAGGAAATCTCTAATGAACGTAAGAAGCTTTACTCTAGGATCAAGACTTTGGATGATCTTTTGACGAAAAGGGGGGATCAGACAATTTTTCTAAATCAGCCACATGATATAGAATTTTATAATCATGTTGAAGGCTTAGGTTTTAATAATCCTTGTAACTGGAAAAAGGTTAACGTAAAACAAAAACAACTATATGATATCAGTACATGGGGTAAGGATTGACTTCTTTAATGGTTTTTATAACGCTTCAGAAATAAATGCCGTAGAAGAATCCAAAAGAAAAGCCAAAACTAGGACTAACATCCCCTTTGGTTAGACTAATTTGAATAATAGTTACAAGACACAGGAAATAAACCTGTCTACTGCTATAATTAATTATATCCAATAGAGAATATCTCTAAAGTCGATGAAGAAAATAGTGATCATTCTAAAAATTCTACTTTCTGTTATATTCCTGCTATTATTAAGAAAATAGGTGATTTAAACTCCTCCTTAGAAACAGAAATAAAGAATTTTGAAGCAGAAAAGAATGCGTTTTATTGGAGATTTCAATTCTAAAAAATTCCTCAAGTTTGACTACCGTTTTAAAATCGTGTCCTTAATTTTAAAAGAAAAATCATTAATCGATGACAGAACAAAATTTATCAAAAAACTTCTCCCTTTATTTTACAAAATATTTCAAAAGAAGACAAATCTTCTTTAAAAAGCGTCAAGAGAGAAAAAGTGTCCTTAATTGCTTCGAAAGAAAAAATGTCTATTACTAATTATTTTTCTACTCCATCCACATATAGAGTAGTTAACGAGACGAAGCATGCTAAGGAGAGAGTGTATAGTATAGAAATTAAGAAGAAAAATATTGATAGAAAAGACTCATTTTCAAAATTTTCTTTTGTACCAAAAACAAAGGACACTCGTAAAAAGAGAGTGGTTTCTACTTTTCATGTTGTCCTTCAACTTCTGATTTAAAGTCTATTAATTTTGAAAGCACAAATTTTTAAATCGACTTCTTCCAAAAAAAAAAAACAATCATTCTAAGACCAATGCGAGTCTTAAGTCTCGTAGGAGACAAGATGCAGCTATTAAGCAAGCCTATAGATCGATTCACTCTTGCTCTCACCTAAGGTATCAAGTCCAAGTTCACTCAACCAAACACCTTAGGAGTCTAGTAGAAAAAATATATTCTCCTCAACTACGACTGATGAGACATTTATCCGAGCTGAAATTAATCTACCGTGTAAGGTTCACCCCAATGGGTTCCTAAAAAATCATTTAGTTCAACACAAGCCAAAAAGGCTAAGTTGAATAAAGAGGCAACACCTAAACCAACTCCTTCTCAGTTGGTTTGGGTCCCTAAAAATAACATTAGTTTAAGAACCATAAGTGAACAAACTTTAACTACTAAATCTGCTAATCCGAGAGGACGCATTTTTAAGTGGGTACCTAAGTCTCTCTAAATTTTTCTATGCAGATCCATCATGTGTGGTATCTAGATCCGGGTTGCTCGACACACATGGCGGGAAATCAAGAACTGTTGAGAAACTATCAAGACCGATATAACGGTAAAGTCAGATTCGGCAACAACGATTCAGCTCCAATTGTAGGCTTTGGAGATATCATTCTGAAGAATCTGACAATAGAAGATGTCTCTTACGTCAAAGGTCTCAAACACAACTTGTTCAGCATAAGACAATTATGCGATAAAGGCTTTCAAGTGTTATTTCTAGCTGATCAGTGCAGAATTCTAAACAGTCAGAATCAGAAACTTCTTACAGGAGATCGAAGATCAAATCTCTACACCAAAAATCTTACAACAGTACGACCTTCGACAGTTGTTTGCGTCATCTCTCATACAACACTTAAGAGAAACAGTTTATGGCATCAACGAACGTCTCATCTAAATTTCAAAGCTCTTCACAAATGTTTTGCTAGAAAGTTGGTTAATGGTCTACCAACCATCTCCCTTCAACAAGAGCATCAATGTCCGGCTTGTCAAATGGGAAAAATGAAGCGAGCGTCACACAAACTCAAGCAAGTAGCTTCCACATCTCGACCTTTGGAATTACTACACATGGACCTATGTGGACCGTCAAATTAATGGACTTTTGCTTGGTAAGTTGATTAAATGCGCTACGATAACATGTTAATTGATAAAATTTTGTCGTGTTGATATGATATATATATATATATATTACTAATAATCCCCATGATAAAAATAAATTGAGCGCTATAAGCGAACCATGCTAGAGTTGTCGAAATGATTCATGCTATGATTTAAGGATATTAGTTTGGTGACATGATTTGATAGCAAATTATTATTCTAAGTGTCATGAAATTTTTGCGTGATAATCAAAATTATATTTTATGACCCCAAAAATATTTCTCGCATATTTTTAAATGCATTAGCACATGCATTGGTACATAATTGACAAATGCGAATTTTTTGGAAAAATACATATAAACGCAAATTCTCATATGCATGATTAGGGGATCATGAATCTACGCTGAATTGATTAAATGCGTTATCTTTGCTTTTGTCATATATTGTTTACAATTTCCATATGCATATTGTGTTGAATATGTATGTGCTAAATTGCCAAAACATTATATGTGCACTCTTAAGGGGGAGCTTACATGAATAATTATTATTATCTGTTAAATGATTTACTTGCAATTACGACTTCTCATGTTTCATTCTAAGTGTTACAGAGAATTTTCAGCTCATCCGAGGAGTCAAGTAACGAATGTCATCAAACATTGAGAGTTAATTGCAATTATTTAAGAACTTAGGGGGAGTTATGTTGAATTTTTTTTAAATTCTGGGTGCAAAAGTAAAAGAGTAAATTTCCTTTGCAAAACTAAACATGCATGATTTTAACAAAAGCCCAGAATGATTTTCTCGGCCCGAAACTCTTTTTACATTTCTTGATCGGAAAGTACTTATACACTCTTTCGATCGAAAACCATTTTTCCAAGCAAACATAGCAATCGCATAACTTTCGATTCGGTCAAAACTTCAAGCGGAGAAATCTAAAATCTCTCAAATATCTTCATATTTCTACTAAAACCTCGCCTGATTTGAAGGTAGAATCTAGATTCAGTTAACATTCTTGTACCGAAAGCCACGAACTGCGACTGTATTTCAATAATTTTTTTTTCGAGCGATTTTCGACTCTGAGATTTTCGAACGCTCATGCGTAAGATTTGGGTTCAGAATTGTTTTTTTGAACATTTTGAGTCCAGATTATCTTCTGTTTCCAACAAATCATCATTTGCACTTTTCAAAATTATTGTTCGATTTAGGCCGAAAATCTGTTTATCGCAAACAGTAGCGTCGAAGAACTTTAGTTTTTGTAAAGTGAAGAAACATAGAAGTTATGCATTGTTAATTAGTTATCCTTGTAATTATTGGCGTAGCTCGTATTTTTGTTAGTGTAGGACTAGTTTGTAAATATACCATATATAGAGGTTTATATACCATGCACACAACAAAATCAATACACAAGTAATTTTCAGAAAAATTACAAAGTATTGAATTCACATTCTAGAGAGAGAAAGGCAATCAAAAACTTCCACTCTCTAATCTTTTCTCTCTCCCGATCTTCATACTCGATATTCGACCAAAGGTAATTCTCGAGATTTTTTATTCGAATATCTAGAATTCATGCTTAAATTGATTGTTAGTTGATAAAAAGGACCTAACAATTGGTATCAGAGCTGATCGTGATCACTTTTGGATTGATTTCGCTATTCTAATATCAAAATTATACTACAGATTTTTCGATCGAAAAACTTACGTGAAACGTATTTTGATCAATCTGTTTAATTTTGCGAATTTTGTTGATGATCTTGTTGTTAAAGTGATAGATTATATCTTAGGAATGAATTACGTATTGATTTCAATTGCTTAGAACATCAGATTATTTCAGAATTTTTATTTCGATCGATATGTGTGTTAGCAATTAAGTTTTGAATACGGTTTGATTTTCTTCATAATCGATATATTTTGCTGTAAAACGCGGTTAATCTTGTGCTTGTTCATATTCAGAACTTAGATTCAAGTGATTCTCCAGAATCTCAGCACCTAACTTAAACTTTTCGGTTGAATCTGGCACTGTTCCATTGAACTTGAAGGTTGTTCTTCGATCGTTTTTTCGATCGAAAAACTTGGCTCGAAAAGTATTTTTCGAATAAGTTTACAGCCAAACGCTTCTCGATAACTCACACTATTTTCGTGAGTTTCACTCAAATATACGACTAGAAAAACATTATTTTCGATAATTAGTTTTTCGATTCATACATTAATATCTTTTTTGAGTATAACAACGCGAAATTTTTTTTACGACGGATACTGTTTTCGCTAGATAAATATCTAATTTTGACTCGAAAAACTTGTTTTACTATTACAAGTTTTTCGATCTCAAGATTTTCGATCATCTAAATTTTCGAGTCAAAATTTAGAGAAAACATATTTCGATCGAATAATTCACACTCGAAAAACTTTTAGTCAACAATTTGAGTCAAACTTAACGTAAATTTTCGATCACTTTTAATTTTTCGATTACAAAGTTTTCGATAAAAGTTTTTGCGATCAACAAAACTATTCGACAAACTATTTTTTGATAGGATATTTTCTTTGCAAAACCTTTTCTTCGAAAAATAATTTTCGATAAATATTCCACGAAAAACTTATACAATCAAAAATCTTTTTCGATTATAATGTTCGAAAATTTTCAAATCGGAAAACTTACTGCGCAAAATTTTTTTCGACTACAGAACCTTCAAACACACACACATTTTACACTGATATTAATTTTTTAAAATAAAAAATCATAAATTTCAAAACTTATGAAAAATATTTTTCTCCGATTAATTTTCTTTGATACTCAAAATTTTCGATCTTAAATTCAAAATTCTTTAGCAAAACTTTTAAGAATCAATTCTTATATCAAATACTTTTTGCAATCAAAAAAATTCCTCTTTAAAACCGAAAAATATGTTCGAAAAGGAAATTGCTTAAAGTACGAGTCAAACATTACTAACGAAATTTGTCACTTGTGAAGCACTTTCACCATTTCAATTCCGAACTTTCACGAGATCCTACCAATCAACTAGAAGTTGGATGCTTACTCACTTGGAAACGACGTCCGCCCTCCAATCCCACGAAGAGGCGAATACACCATATGGAGAAGCCGATTCATGAACTTCTTGGAGATAAAAGATCAAGCCACAAATTTGATAGCTTCTCTTTAAGAAGGACCCGCTCAATTTTGGCTTATCCAAGAAAGCGATGCCACTAATAATCCTCCCATTCCCGCCACTAGGAGACTCAAAATTCCTAGTGAATACACTGAGAGGGAGCGATTAAGCATATCTCGTAGCCAAAACATTCTTGATGCAAGGCATTCCGAATGACATCTATATGCAAATAGATAGTCTATATAGTGCAACGGCTATGTGGGACGAGCTCCACAAAATGATGCAACGGACCGAAGTCGGAGTCAAGGCTAAGAAAGCGAACATTCTCACCGCTTACGACTCCTTCAAAGCTAAGAAGGAGGAAAATGTCTCGAACTCTATCAACGCTTAACGAGATGAGGAAAATAGGCATCTTCAAGAACAATATGGAGGTCAACATCTAATTTCCCTCTTCTATTCAACCGGAGTGGAAGAAAAAATCCATGCAAATCCGTCAAAACAAGGATTTAGACGAAATGGATATCCACGCCGTCTGTGATAATCTCGCTCAACACGAGGAAGATATTAGCGAGATACAAAAAGAACTAAAGGGCAAACAGATCGAAGACTATATAGCTCTAGTTTTGGAAAGAAAAACTATTCGATCTCGTAAAGATAAAATCATCAAATTGTCGAGTTCTTCCGAAGATGAAGAAGAGTCAGAATCGGATTTCGAGCCCGATATGAAAGAGTTCAAGAAACAGTTGGCTCTTCTTCGGCTAATAGACTTCGGACCTCAAGCTCTAAGCACAAGGAAAGACTGGCCGAGTCATCAGAATCCAAAAATGTCAAAGAACCACAAAAATGCTACATTTGTGGAAAGACATGGCACTTCGCCAAAGAATGCAATCTTCCTAAGAAGAAAGACGCTAATTACTACTCCAAGAAATTTCAACTTACCAAACAAAAGGAAGCTGGAGTAGCTCTAATGGCCGAAAAAGAGCACTGTCTAGAAGACACAATGGATTCTGACAACGACAATCTAGCTCTCATGGCGTTTCTTGACGATGCCTCGGACGAATGCTCATTGAGGAGGTCCGACGACGAAGACAAAGCATCAACCTCATCTCAAGAGGTAACTACACCTGATTCTACATTATTAATCATGTTAGAATGTTTACAAATTAAATATGCTAACATGAATAACGAGCGGAAAAGTACAAAAGAATTAGAGGAGAGACTAGCCGTTAGTGAAATTAATTTCCAAAAGCAACTAGATAAGAAAGTACACCTAGAAATTCTCTTATCTAATGATAAGGAAACAATAAATAGTCTTGAATCTAGGCTAGCTACTTCTGAGATAAAAATCAACGATAAGACTCTTAGCGATTATCAGAGAGATTTAGAAATTTCTAGATATAATTTAAGGAAATCTCTGACGAACGTAAGAAGCTTTACTCTAAGATTAAGAGTTAAGATGATCTTTTAACAAAGAGGGGGCAAACGGATCAGACTATCTTTCTAAATCAACCTCATGATATAGAAGTTTATAATCCTATAGAAGGCGTAGGTTATAACAATCCCTGTAACTTGAAAAAGGTAAATGTCAAACAATTATATGATATCAAGTACATGAGTTGATGATTGACTTCTTTAATGGCCTTTACTAATTCTTCCGAAATAAATGTCTTAGAAGAATCTAAACGAAAAGCCACAAATAGGACTGACATCCCCTTTGACTACACCGATTTGAATAATAGTTAAATGACACGGGAAATAAACCTGTCTAATGATTATAATTCAATATATCCGTTAGAATATCTTCCTAATGTTAACGAAGAAAATTATGATCATTCTAAAAATTCTAATTTCTGTTATATTTCCGCTATTATTAAGAAAATTGCGGATCTGAACACTTCCCTAGAGACAGAACGAAAGAATTTTGAAGCAGAAAAAAATATTGGAGATTTCTAATCTAAAAAATTCCTCAATTTTAAAATCTTGTCCTGATTTTATTTTGAAAGAAAAATCAATAATTAAGGACAAGACCAAATTTAAGAAAACACCTCCCATTATTTTACAAAATATTTTAAAAGAAGAAAAATCTTTTTTAAAAAGTGTAAAGGAAGGAAAAGAGTCCTTAAATGCTTCAAAGGTGAAAAAGATTTTTACTAACTCTTTTTCTACTTCATCCACAGGTAGAGTAGTAAAAGAGGTGAATCATGCAAAGGACAGAGTGCATAGGATTGAATTTCAGAAGAAAATTGATAGAAATGACTTATTTTCTAAACTTTCTTCTGTATCAAAAACTAAGAACACTCGTAAGAAGACAACTGTTTCTAATTTTCATATTGTTGCTTCAACTGTTTTATGCAAAATCGAACGATTATTCACAAACGCTTTGAAAAGACGCCATACGAGATAATAAATCAAAATATTACGAATATATCCTTCTTCAAAGTCTTCGGGTGCAAATGCTTTGTGGCCAACGATCAAGAGCATCGAAGCAAGTTCGACCCTAAAGCATTTGAAGCCGTCTTTGTTGGATATTTCTTCCACTTCTAAAGCATACTGCATCTATTAAAGTCTTCTCGTACTATTTTAAAAATCTACAACGTCACTTTTGAAGAAGTGACCGATTTGGCTTCTGAACAAAATAGTTCAGAACCAACGAATGCTTTGTGGCCAACGATCGAGAGCATCGAAGCAAGTTCGACCCTAAAGCATTTGAAGCCGTCTTTGTTGGATATTCTTCCACTTCTAAAGCATACCGCGTCTATATCAAGTCTTCTCGTACTATTTTAGAAATCTACAACGTCACTTTTCCAGAAGTGACCGATTTGGCTTCTGAACAAAACAGTTCAGAACCAACGAATGCTTTGTGGCCAACGATCGAGAGCATCGAAGCAAGTTCGACCCTAAAGCATTTGAAGCCGTCTTTGTTGGATATTCTTCCACTTCTAAAGCATACCGCATCTATATCAAGTCTTCTCGTACTATTTTAGAAAGCTACAACGTCACCTTTCAAGAAGTGACCGATTTGGCTTCTGAACAAAACAGTTCAGAACCCGGACAATAGGCGTGTTGGCACAAAGTCAACAAATGTTCCAAATTCTTGAATTCTAAATCTTCAACTAGTGTTGCAGCTCCTACTAATCTCGATGCGGAAATTCCTTCCAATTCAACTTCAGAAATGAAATTCCCTATTACGAATGATCAACCTATCAATTTAGGTTGTCCCGACCTACAAATCAACGATGGATTTACTTCGGTTCCTCATGAACGTAAGTGGACTCAAGCTCATCATATCGACCAAATAATCGGTGATCCTTCAAGTGGAATACGCACTAGGACATCTACACAAAGCGAACTATTCACGTGCTTCTTAAGCCAAAACGAACCACATAAGGTAGCCGAAGCCCTTAAAGATATGGATTGGGTGATCGCAATGTAAGATAAACACAACCAATTCGAGCATCTACAAGTTTGGACACTAGTTCCTCGACAGCATGGCAAAACAATTATAGGAACTAAATGGGTTTTCAAAAATATGAAGAACTAGAACGGTGAAATTATCAGGAAGCAGGACTCGTAGCCAATGGATGCAATCAACAAGAAGGTATTGACTACGACGAGACGTATGCTCCGTTTGCTCGTATTGAAGCTACTCGATTATTTCTAGCATACGCGGCTCATAAAACTTCAAAGTCTATCAAATGGACATTAAAACCGCCTTTCTCAACGGCATGTTAAAGGAAGAAGTCTACGTCGCTCAACCTGAAGGATTCGTGCATGAAAATCATCCTGATTATGTCTATCGATTGGATAAAGCCAGAGGTCGCGGCTCACGAGATAGAAACACCGGCTGTTGAGCCCGAAGGTGTCCCTCAACAAGCTGAATCTCCTGAGGCCACCGCGTCTGATGAGGAATGCAAACTACAACGAAGGGGCTCACGCTGACTGTAGATCTCTGCCCCTTCTGCATCTCCTTCTACACAAATAGCTTCGGTGTCATCTCCTCCACCACCATCGGTTCAGACAACCACACAGATTCACATTGAATTTGTTTCAACACCCATAGAGATGATACATACCGTATCATCTCAAGGATTGGGTGGAAGCCCAGTTGGACCCCCGATATCTTCGGAGCAAACAATGGGCCAACCCACCGAAGTGGTGACTTCTAGGTTGTTAACGGATGTGCTTGGACGTTCCGGAATCACAAGTCTCTCCCAGGCGGCACGTCGGATGTTAGGTCCTATTGTATCAACTAACTATCGATCTAAGCATGAATTCTTGATATTCGATTTATAAATCTCGAGAATTACATTCGGTCGAATATCGAGTTTGAAGATCGGGAGAGAGAAATGATAAGAGAGTGGAAATTTTTCGATTGCCTTTCTCTCTCTAGAATGTGAATTCAATACTTGTTAGTTTTTCTGAAATGACTTGTGTATTGATTTCGATAGTGTACATTGTATTTATACCTATTTACATGGTATATTTACTATTAAGACCTAAACTATCAAAACTACGAGTTACGCCCCTAATTACAAGGATAACTAAATAACAAAGCACAATTCAATGTTTCTTCAATCTCTCCCTTTGTGCTTGTTTTCATTTCAGCTCCATTTATCCTTGTCGAGCGTAGAATGATTTCCTCAATCCCAATGTTGTCTCGTAGTGTCGGACAGCACTCATCAGTTCCAATCTGTCATTTATTGCATCCAGAAGCTCATTTAGGAGCGGGGCCACTTCTTCACCAAGATCCTCGAAGATCGTTTCTTTAGTGATCTCCGCCAACCTCTTCTCTAAGTTCTTCCGCACGAGCTTCAACGTCCCGTCAAAAAATTTGTGAACTTCAGACTTCATCATAGCTCTCGTCTTTCTAATAATTATATTTCGATAAGTGATGGTGTCGCCTGGTTTCTTGAAGATGTAATTTTCTGGGAAGTCATTGAGCGGGAAGCCTTTCATGAGCGGATACTCCATGTTGACCTTCTTCATATTGTTCTCTATAGCAATTTGAAGTTCGTGTGCAATGTGGAACTTGATCTGCCGCACCATGAATCTCTTTAACCCTTCGAGTCCTTCCATCTTGATGTAACAAGAGGGCGTCTGATATTTTCTCTTGTACATTTGAAATAGACGATAAACTTCCATTTGAAATAGGCGTCTGGTGGAAGGAACGGAAAATAACTTTCATCTATCTTCTCTCGAGTATGGTTGTTGTCCGCTCGCTCGATGTGATAGATTGGGGTTGGGTAACTTCCAATCGAGTGCGATACGCCCACGAGTTGGAGGATCGCTGGCTTGTCCCTGAAATTTTTTCTGAGTTGATCGGTTGGGATGCCACTTCGATCCGGACCAAGGTAGTTGAGCATGAAGATGTGCTCCATCTTCTTCCTATCTTCCCAATGGGAGATACCCCGTATATTCGGCTCATTAAGCTTCTTGATGCGATTAGGAGCCCACCATATCTGCTTCCTTATATCTTCAATAAACAGAACTTCAATCCATATATTCTCCCAAGGCGTCTCGACTCTGATGGTCCCATTTGATAAGCAGGGGGGAAGTCGACTCGATGCCTGATCATCTCTGGTAGTTCAGGGAGTGCGGAGTTGTAGTTCTCACCTTCTTGAAGTTCTTCGCCTTCAAGGAGCACCAAGTCTACAGAAGCTTGTTGTAAGAAGTATCTGGCGTTGGAGAGTCTGGCTTCAACGGCTTCCTCTGGTTCCCATTGCGTCATCCACTTCTCATTTAAGATGTAATCATCCACGATCGCATGTGTATCATAGACGATTGCTTCTGGTTGATTTTGAAGGAGGTTAGAGGTTGGAATGGATTTGGACTTTTGGGAGTAAAAGGTAGTGTTTGTGTGGGATATGGTGGGAGTAGTGGTTGTTTGTTGGCGGGTAGTTAGTTGTATGGTTGTTGTATTTGTGGATGATCCTCCAGCTTCTCGAGTCGTTGTTTGTTTTTCTCGACTCTGACCACGGCTGTTTCGTGTGGTCCTTTGCCGTTTCTCCCCCTCATGACGATCCGGATCATCGGCATCATCATGTGTTCTCATCGTGCGGGAGCTTTCTTCACGGCACCGTGTTTGGGCGGGCGGCTCAAGTTCATCTACTAGCCGTTTGTAGAGACTCTCCTCAGTTGGGGTCCTGGTCTCTAGGGCTAGTAGCCGAGAAATGAGGATGTCATGAAACTGGGTGATAGGAATGGTGTATAGATTGATGAGGGAAGGTGATTGAGTTTGAGTGGTGAGGGTGGATTGTATAGGGGTGTGTATGGTGGTTGTTAGTGGTGATGAGAATACGGGTGTGGTGTGTGCTTCGGACGGAACTGCCTCTGAGACTGGTGTTTTCCCGGTATCCCGTCGGGAAGTCTCAATAGCTTGGAGCATCCTGTCCATCAGTTGGTCTTCAAGAGAAGAGATGGCTGAGGAGAGGACTTCTTGCAGTCGTTGCTGCATCACGATCATGGGTGGAGTGGGACTAGGGAGGCGCTCCACTGTCACAACATCGGAGAAGATTTCCGATGTGCCGCCTGGGAGAGGTCTTGAAATACCGGAACGTCCAAGGACATCCGTTAACAACCCAGTAGTCACCACTTCAGTGGGTTGGCCCATTGTTTGCTCCGAAGATGTCGGGGGTCCAATGGGGCTTCCACCCAATCATTGAGATGATACGGTATGTATCACCTCTATGGGTGTTGAAACAAATTCAATGTGAATCTATGTGGTTGTCTGAACCGTTGATGGTGGAGGAGATATCACCGAAGCCATTTGCGTAGAAGGAGATACAGAAGGGGCAGAGATCTGCTGTCGGCGTGAGCCCCTTCATTGTAGTCTGCATTCCTCATCAGACTCGGTGGCCTCAGGAGATTTGACTTGTTGAGGGACATCTTCGGGCTCAACAGCTGATGTTTCTGTTTCTTGAGCCGCGGCTTCGGGCTCGGTTGTTTCCACCAAGGATTCTCGTTGAGAAGGGCACTGGTGCTTGATCCACTGATCGTACCATTTGCTCTGTGATGGAATTATCTTCGCTATAATCCTAGTAGGCCTTGTCTGTGGGATCAGCTAGGCTGGCAACTCCAGTGGGATCAGCATCGGTTGGAGTGCTAAATCGGCTGCCTTCGGGTTATGAAAGCAGCGGAGTCAAGGCGGGATATATCCTCCAACTGGTGGTAGGCGCGGGATCTCCAGATGTACATCCATGAAATGAGAGATCAGCACCGGGAACCACCGGATATACGTAAGGTACTTCGCCTCCGATTTTGTCTCCCTCTGACGTATTTGGTCCGCTAAGTCATTCCGTATTAGCTGGCCACGTCATATTTCTTCGAAAAAATGACTCCATGGAAGATGCGAAAGATATTTCCGTTCGCCTAGTCCAAACCGGAGTGCTTTGGAGAGATGCATTTATTGATGATGTCGAACAGTGTCCTCCATGGGTGTGGGATCCCGCTGTTTTGGAAATTAGCCAATTTGGTCAGCGGTGGCTTATATCCCATCCGGAGCATATCTTCGACGATCACTGCATCTGTTGGTAGTTGGTCGTAGTCTTCGTGATGCGATAGATCGAGCACCATGGCCAGTAAATTCTTGTCCAGGATGACGTGTCTTTGATTGATCTTCGTTGTGTATTCCACATCATCGCCGACGACACAGCTTTTCATACATCCCCAGATGCTGGAGGTAGACTATTTGTACCGAAGCCGTCATTGTTAGAGCTGGCCAAAGAGGGTGTCCTTTGAGGATGGAGATTATCACTTCATCCGGACACCGAAAGGTAGCAAGGTCCAACTAGTAGTTGTTCTTGTGGACCGTCATCCAACTCTCAGAAAGGTAGATGTGAGAGTATTCTTGATGTGCCATTTCTACAAAGAATGAAATAAAATTCATTAGATAGAAGTTTTCATATGCAAATTTTACTAAGTAAATTTCTATGGTGAAAAAGACTTAGAAAAATTTGTAAGTGTTAGTTTTTATTATCGAAAGACTTAGAAAAAAAATTTGAAAAATTTGCTAAGTCTTTTCAGCGTGTTTTTTATTCGAGCGTGAATTTATTGATCGTTAAGTTTTGCGATCGAAAAAAAATGTATCGAATTAAAGATTTTCGCCGATGACTTTTACGATCGAATAAAATTTATCGAAAACAAAAGTTTTTCGCTGAGTAATTTTGCGATCGAATAACAAGTTGTCGAAAAACTTAAGTTTTTCGCCACGTAGTTTTGCGATCGAATAAAAATATATCGAAAAACTTAATGTTTTCGGCGCTTATTTTTGCGGTCGAATAAAATTTAATCGAAAACTAAAGTTTTCGCCTCGAAGTTTTTCGATCGAATAAAAAAAATATCGAAAACATAAGGTTTTCTCCGCTGAGTTTTGCGATCAAATAAAACTTAACGAAAACTAAAGTTCTTCGATGATACTGTTTGCGATAAGAACTTTTTCGATCCAGAAAGTTTGAAATCAAATAGTAAACGCTTAAAAACGTAAATGACAATTTTTGGGTAAATCATGAGTTAATTTGGACTTGAAACGATTAGAAATCAGTTGCGAATCCAAATATCATGATTTTAATCCGAATGATCGAGTTTAAACACGTTAATTTTGAGAGTTTAAGACGTTTCAGTCGAAAAAATTTCGAAATTTTTTTTCGTCAAATGATTTTGTGAAACTGTCGCGAATCGTGCGTTTTTGAACGGAAAGTGATCCGAAACGGGTTTCTACCTTCGAATTCGGCGAGTTTAGACAGAAAATTACTAAAGATTGAGTAGTTTTGAAGAAATCGCCGAAGATATTTTGCAAGCCAGAAAGTTTTTCGATTGTGAGATGATGCGTGAGAGTGAGTTTTTCGATCAAAAAGTGATATTAATACTCTACGATCGGGTAAGGTTAAAAAGGGCTTTGGGCCCAAAAAATTTTTTGGGCTTTCGTTAAAAATCAGATCTGATTAAACGAAAAATTTAATCTTTTACTTATGAACCCAAAAACAAATTGCATAATGCTCCCTGTATTTGTGAAATAAATGCAATTATGTCCCAATGTTGATGAATTCAACACATGATTCCTCGGATGAGCTCAAAATATTCTGTGATACTTAAAATAAATAGAAGTCGTATTTCCAAGTAAATCATTTAGGAGATAAGAACAAATTCTCATGTAAAAACTCTACCTCAACAAATGCATGTTTTAACTTTTCGGCAATTTAGCACATAGTTAATACAATTTTGCATATGAAAATTTACTGTATAAGCATAAGTACCACATTTACTATATAAGCACAAGTAACGCATTTATTCAATTCAGCATAGATTAATGAAAATTTTGCGTTTTTGAAGAAAAATTTCGCATTTTATCATGTCTGAACCAATGTATGAATTAATGCATTTAAAATGTGCGAAAATATTTTTAAAAGTATTTTTCAAAAATATATTTTTATCATAAAAATTTTGTTTTGGGGTCAGGTTGTCTATTTTGAACATTATCACGCAAAAATTTCTCATAACATATAGAAGCCGTCAAATCATGTAACTAAACTAATATTCTAATATCATAGTATAAATCATTTCGACAACTCTCGCAAGATTCGATCATATCACTCAATTTATTTTTAGCATGGAAATACTTAGTAGATATATCACTTATGTTAGCACGACAAAATTTTATCAATTAATTTGTTATCGTAGCATATTTAATCAACTTACCATGTGGAAGTTCATCATTTTGAATCAAAGGAACTTTGAAGGAATTATTTTTAGGCTCTGACTAAAAGGGTAGGATAATTTTGCGGATTAGTGAGCTTAAAAATTCTTCGATTCCAGGGGCCCTTTTGAAATTCATTTCTGCTCCTTTCTCTTGTCTTTGCTTCTGCACTTGTTCAAGATGAGTAACTTCTGCTTTACTATGCTTTCAGATATGAGATCTTCTTTTTGGACCGAGACCGTGTTCCTTTCGAAGCGTTCCACATATATGGAATTCGAACCCAAGGCCGTGCTCCTTTTCTCGTTTTCTCTATATAAGATCTAGATTATCGTTGGAGAAGTTCACTTCGAGGTGCTTCTCTTCTAGGAGTATACGAGATTATCTAGGAGAAGTTCACAGCGAGATCTGTGTTTCTCTTCTATAATGATTGAGACATTCATCACGTGCATCTCTTTTTCTCCCCCTCTTTTTCTAGAGGTAAAAGTAAATGATTTATAATTTGGGCCAAGTGAGGAATATCCTAATTTTCCCTTATTATTTTCATGACTAACTAACACAAAAGCAAGAATGAGGCTACAAAGTACAAACCAAAGGATAGTCATTTGAAGTGTGACAAACTCAAGAATAAAAAATATTGAGGTTCAAATTCTCACATATATGATGTGGCTTTGTGTCTAGTGAAATAAACGAAGCTCTTTGAATAAAAGAACGTCACATGAATTTTTAAGCAAAGAACTAGACAATACCAATGAAATATTTTTGTGAGTAAATCAAATAGGCAAAATTATCGTCATCACCAATTTTTATTATTATTATATATATACTATTTCATTTTTATTTTTCTTTTTGTATATATAAAAAAATTGAAAGATAGAGTCACGCAAGATAATCAAGGAATATCAAGAAGCACATATAATATCATATAAAAGCATAGTAGAGCATGTAAAGCCTATCTCAAGTAAGATTGAGATTCAACATGCCTAACTTAGCAATAAGGAATTGGAATCGTTTTTCATCCAATGCCTTAGTGCATAAGTCGGCAAGTTGAAGCTCCGTTGTAACAAAATACATATCTACAGTGCCTTTTTTTACATGATATTTTATAAAATGATATCGAATATCTATGTGTTTCGTGCGTAAATCATGAACAGGATTGTAAGTAATGGCAATAGCACTTTGAGAATCACTGTAAATGGGAATGTTATTAAATTCTAACCCGTAGTCGCGTAGTTGTATCCGCATCCATAGAATTTGCGAGCAACAGCTGGCAGTCGCGATGTACTCCGCCTCGGCCGTCGAAGTCGACACACAATCCTGCTTCTTTGAGGACCAGCAGACGAACTTATCACCTAGAAATTGTGCTCCGCCAGACGTATTTTTTCTGTCCATTCGACAACATGCATAATCAGCGTCAGTATAGCCAATTAATCTGAAATCAGTGTCATTAGGATACCATAGCCCTAAGTTTGGAGTTCCTTTTAGATATCGTAAAATTCGCATGACTGCATGCATGTGGGACTCCTTCGGGTCAGCTTGAAAACTAGCACAGAGGCAAGTGGCGAACATGATGTCGGGTTGGCTTGACGTCAAGTAGAGAAGAGATCCAATATACTTCGATAGGTTGTGATGTTGACTACCTTTCCAGACAGATCAGCATCCAATTTGCAGTTTGTTGACATGGGAGTGTTCATCGGTGTGCTCTTGTCTTGATTAAATCTCTTCAGAATATCTCGGATATACTTGGTTTGACTGATTAATATTCCATCTTCGAGTTGCTTGACTTGTAATCCAAGAATGAATTGGAGTTCTCCCATTAAGCTCATCTCGAATTTGGTCATCATTAGTTCACCAAATTTCTGACAGAGTCGTTCATTTGTCGAGCCGAATATAATGTCATTCACGTAAACTTGAACGATCATCAAGTCATTGCATTGCTTTTTGATGAAGAGTGTCGTATCGATTGCCTCTCTTATGAAATTGGACTTTACTAGAAATTCGCTCAGAGGGGCTTGTTTTAGTCCGTAAAGAGCTTTATCCAATCGATAGACTAATCAGGATGATTTTCGTGCACGAACCCTTCGGGTTGAGCGACGTAGACTTCTTCCTTTAACACGGTGTTGAGAAAGGCAGTTTTAACATCCATTTGATAGACTTTGAAGTCTTTATGAGCCGCATATGCTAGAAATAATCGAATAGCTTCGATACGAGCAATCGGAGCATACGTCTCGTCGTAGTCAATACCTTCTTATTGATTGTACCCCTTTGCTATGAGTCGTGCTTTATTTCTGATAATTTCACCGTTTTCGTTCTTCTTATTTTTGAAAACCCATTTAGTTCATATAATTGTTTTGCCATGCGGTCAACGAACTAGTGTCCAAACTCGTAGACGCTCGAATTGGTTGAGTTCATCTTGCATTGCAATCACCCAATCCATGTCTTTAAGGGCTTCGGCTACCTTAAGGGTTCGTTTTGGCTAAAGAAGCATGTAAATAGTCCGCTTTGCGTAGACATCCTAGTGCATACTCCACTTGAAGGATCACCGATTTTTTGGTCGATAGGATGAGCTCGAGTCCACTTGCGTTCATGAGGAAGAACCGAAGTAGATCCATCATTTATTTGTAGATCGAGACATCTTGAATGGATATGTTGATCATTCGTAATTGGGAAATTCAATCCTGAAGTTGAATTGGAAGGGATTTCCGCATCGGTTTTGGTAGGAGCTGCAGCACTAGTTGAAGATTCAGAATTTGGAGAATCTGGAACATTTGTTGGAGTCTGAGGATTGGGAGTCTCAATTGTAATATCCACCGTAGAGGGAGAAGGAGCGTTGCTTGGTATAGAATGAGACGAAGCAGACATTTGAGACTCGTTCCGATAAAAATGTTCAAATAGAAAAGCAAAATCTTCCAGGTCGGCGGGAATTGCTTCTTTTGACTTTGAAGTAGAAGTTGTCGGAAGTTGTTGACTTTGTGCCAACACGCCTATAATCTCGGGTTCTGAACTGTTTTGTTCAGAAACCAAATCGGTCACTTCTTCAAAAGTGACGTTGTAGCTTTCAAAAATAGTACGAGAAGACTTGATATAGACGCGGTATGCTTTCGAAGTGGATGAATATCGAACAAAGACGGCTTCAAATGCTTTAGGGTCGAACTTTCTTCGATGCTTCCGATCGTTGGCTTCAAAGCATTTGCACCCAAATACTTTGAAGAAAGAGATATTCGGAATCCTTTGATTTATTATCTCATACGGCGTCTTCTCAAAGCGTTTGTGAATAATCATCCGATTTTGCGTAAAGCACGTTGTACTCACTGTTTCAGCCCATAAAAAATGATGGAGACTGGAATATATTAGAATTGTTCTTGCAGCTTCAACTAGAGTCCGGTTCTTCCGTTGTACGACGCCATTTTGTTGAGGCGTTTTAGCGGCTGAAAATTGTTGAATAATTCCAAGTGACTGATAGTAATTGCTGAGACGCTGATTCTTGAATTCAGTCCCGTTATCCGTCCGGAGTACTTGGATTTTCTTTTGCAGGAGATTCTGAGTTGTATTCACAAAGCTTATTATCAAGTCTCCAGTTTCATCTTTAGTTCGGAGATATCTTGTCCAGGTGTAGCGATAATAATCGTCGACAATTACTAACATATATTTACGACCATTGATACTTTGTGTACGCATTGGTCCACAAAGGTCCATGTGAAGTAATTCTAAGGGTCGAGATGTGGAAGCATCTTGCTTGAGTTTGTACGATGCTCGCTTCATTTTTCCCATTTGACAAGCCGAACAATTATGCTCTTGGTGAAGGGAAATAGTTGGTAGACCGTTTACCAACTTTTTGATAAAGAGTTTGTGAAGAGCTTTGAGGTTTATATGAGACAGTCGTTGATGCCTTAAGTTGTTCCTCTTGATTGTAGTCTGTGAGATGAGGCAAATAGCTGTCGAAGATCGTACTGTTGTCATATTGATGGTGTATAGATTAGATCTTCGAGATCCTGTAAGAAGTTCTTGATTCTGAAAAGAATTGTCCTATGCTGAACAGGTTGTGTTTAAGACCTTGGACGTAAGAGACATCTTTGATTGTCATATTCTGCAGTAGAATATCTCCAAAGCCTAGTATTGGAGCTGAATCGTTGTTGCCCAATCTGACTTTTCCGTTGTAACGGTCTTGGTAGTTGCTAAACAGTTCTTGATTTCCCGTCATCTGTGTGGAGCAACTGGAATCTAAATACCACATATGATGTATCTTCGTAGAAAGATTTTTAGAGAGACTTAGGTACCCACTTAGTAATGGGTCCTCTTGGATTAGCAGATTTGGTAGGTAAGAGTTTTTCATTTTTTGTTCCGAAACCATTGATGCTCTTAGGTACCCAAACCAACTTAGTAGTAGTTGGTGTAAGTGGTACCTCTTTAGGCAACTTGGCCTTGTTGGCTTGTGTTGGCCTAGATGGTGTCTTGGAAACTCATTGAGGTTGAACCTTACATGGGAGGTTAATTTCAGCGCGGACAAATGTCTTATTAGTCTTACTGCATGAGAAAATTTTTTCTCTAGCTAGTCTCTTAAGGTGCTTGGTTGAGTGTACTTTGACTGGATACTTTAGATGAGGACAAGAATGTATCGAGCTATAAGCTTTCTTTATAGCCAGGTCTTGTTTCCTACGAGACTTATATTTGCATTTGTCTTAGAATGATGGTTTATTTTTTTAAAAGTAGAACCAATTTCAAAATTTCTGTTTTCAAAATTAATAGGCTTTAACGCATAAGTTGAAGCAACAACATTAAAATTAGAAACGGCTGTCTTCTTACGAGTGTCCTTAGTTTTTGATACAGAAGAAAGTTTTGAAAACAAGTCATTTCTATCATTTTTCTTCTGAAATTCTATCCTAAGCACTCTTTTCTTTGCATGCTTCACCTCTTTTACTACTCTACCTGTGGATGGAGTAGAGAAAGAGTTAGTAAAAATCTTTTTCTCTCTTGAAGCATTTAAGGACTCTTTTCCTCCCTTTATGCTTTTTAAAGAAGATTTGTCTTCTTTTAAAATTGAGGAATTTTTTAGATTACAAATCTCAAATAAAAGCTCCTTCTTTTCTACGTTGAAATTCTTTCTTTCTGTCTCTAAGGAAGCGTTCAAATCAGTTATTTTCTTAATAATAGCGGGAATATAAAAAATAGTCGAATTTTTAAAAAGATCAATATTTTCTTCCTCAACTTTAAGAAAATATTCTAAAGGATATATTGAGTTATAATCACTACACAGGTTGACCCGTGTCTTGTAACTATTAGTCAAATCAGTGTAGTCAAAGGGGATCTCAGTGTAGTCAAAGTAGAATTTTTAAAATGATCATGATTTTCGTCCTTAACTTTAGGAAGATCTTCTAAAGATATAATGAATTATAATCAATAGACAAGTTTATTTCCCGTGTCTTGTAACCATTATTCAAATCGGTGTAGTCAAAGGGGATGTCACTCCTTTTTGTGGCTTTTCGTTGAGATTCTTCTAAGGCATTTATTTCAGAATAATTAGTAAAGGCCATTAGAGAAGTTAATCCTAATCCATATACTTGATATCATATAAATGTTTGACATTGAACTTTTTCAAGTTACAGGGATTGTTAAAACCTAAGCCTTCTTTAGGATTATAAAATTCTAAATCATGAAGTTGATTTAGAAAGATGGTTTTATCCGTTTGCCCCCTTTTCGTTAGAGGATTGTCCAAAGTTTTAATTCTAGAGTAAAGCTTCTTACTTCGTTAGAGATTTCCTTAAAATTATTTCTAGAAATTTCTAAATCTCTCTGACAATCGCTAAGAGTCTTACTAAGGTCATTGATTTTTGTCTCAGAAGTAGCTATTGTCGATTCAAGACTAGATATTGTTTCCTTGGCATTAGATAAGATAATTTCTTGGTGAATTGTCATCTAAGTTGCTTTTGAAAATTATTTTCACTAAGGGATAGTCTCTCCTCTAATTCTTTTGCATTTTTTCGCTCATTTTTCATGTTAGAGTACTTAATTTGTAAAGATTCTAACACGTTTAATAATGTAGAATTAGACATAGTTACCTCTTGTGATGAGGTTGATGCCTTGTCTTCGTCCTCGGACCTCCTTGATGAGTTTTCGTTTGAGGCACCGTCGAGATATGCCATGAGAGCTAGATTTTCGTTGTCAGAATCCGTTGTGTCTTCTAGCCAATGCTCTTGTTCGGCCATCAAAGCTACTCCAGCCTCATTTTGTTTGGTTAGTTGAAAATTCTTAAGGTAGTAATCAACGTCTTTCTTCTTAGGAAGATTGCATTCTCTGACGAAGTGCCCTATCTTTCCACAATTGTAGAATTTTTGTTGTTCTTTGGCGTTTTTGGTTTCTGACGATTCGGCCGATCCTTGTGCTTAGAGCTTGAAGAGGACGATTTCTTTTTATAGAACTTTTTGCTAATCATTTTAGTAATGAGAGCCAAGTGTTTCTTGAACTCTTTCATATCTGGCTCGGAGTCCGATTCTGATTCGTCTTCATCTTCTGAAGAACTTGGCAACTTGATGCTTTTATCTTTGCGAGATCGACTAGTTTTTCTTTCAGAAACTAGAGCTATAGAGTCTTCGATCTGTTTGCCCTTAAGTTCTTTTTGTATCTCGCTTATGTCTTCCTCGTGTTGAGCGAGATTATCAAAGACGGCGTGGATATCCATCTCTTCCAAATCCTTGTTTTGACGAATTTGCATAGATATTTTCTTCCACTCTAGTGGAAGAGAAGAGAGAAATCGGATGTTGACCTCCATGTTGGTCTTGAAAATTTCTATCTTCCTCATCTCATTAAGAAGAGTTAAATAGCGTTGATAGAGTTCGTAAACGTTTTCCTCCGTCTTTGCTTTGAATGAGTCGTAAGCGGTGAGAATGTTCGCTTTCTTGGCTTTGACTCCGACTTCGGTCCATTGCATCATTTTGTGGAGCTCGTCCCACATAGCTTTTGCACTAGATAGACTATCTATTTGCATATAGATGTCATTAGGAATTCCTTGCATTAGGAAAGTTTTGGCTCTTAAATCTGCTTAGGCTCTTAATCGCTCCCCCTTGGTGTATTCACTAGGAATTTTGAGTCTTCTAGTGGCCGGAATGGGAGGATTATTAGTGGCATCACCTTCTTGGATAAGCCAAAATTGAGCGGGACCCTTCTTGAAAAGAAACTATCAAATTTGTAGCTTGATCTTTTGTTTCCAAGAAGTTCATGAACCGGCTTCTCCATACGGTGTATTAACCTCTTCGAAGAATTGGAGTGCGAACGAGCATTTCAAAGTGAGTATGCATCCATTTGTAGTTGATTGGTAGGATCTTTGTGAAAGTTTGGAATCGAAATGGTAAAAGTGCTTCCCAAGTGACAAACTTCGTTAGTAATGTTTGATTCGTACTTTGGGCAATTTCCTTTTCGAACCTATCTTTCGGTTTTTAAAGAGAAATTGTTATGATTGTAAAAAATATTTGTTTAAAAATTGTTACTTCAAAATTTTGTTAAAGAATTTTGAATTTATGATTGAAAATTTTGAGTATCGAGGAAGATAATTCGGAGACAAATATTTTTCGTAAGTTTTGAAAATTACTATTTTTGATTTCTTTCAAATTGGTGTAAAATGTGTGTGCTTGAACGTTCAGTGATCGAGAACTTTTGCGAGCAGTAAAGTTTTCGAT
Source organism: Linderniella brevidens (assembly GCA_004919715.1). Taxonomy (NCBI): domain Eukaryota; kingdom Viridiplantae; phylum Streptophyta; class Magnoliopsida; order Lamiales; family Linderniaceae; genus Linderniella; species Linderniella brevidens. The sequence continues at coordinate 15,311,057 of SWDC01000148.1, forward strand.
TTAACAACATTTTTTCGAACCTTATAATCGAAAACGATTTTCGATTTTATATGTTTTTCATGGTATATTTATCGAAAACTATTTTCGAACGTAAGAGTTTTACAAAGAAAATATCCTATCGAAAAATTGTTTGTCGAATAATTATGTTAATCGCAAAAACTTTTATCCAAAAATTTGAAATCGAAAAATTAAGAGTGATCGAAAAATTTCGTTAAGTTTGACTCAAATTGTTGACTAAAAGTTTTTCGAGTGTGAATTATTCGATCGAAATATGTTTTCGCTGAAATTTTACTCGAAAGTTTAGATGATCGAAAATCTTGAGATCGCAAACTTGTTTTACTATTACAAGTTTTTCCACTCAAAATTAGATATTTATTTAGCCAAAACAGTACCCGTCGAACGAAAATAAGCTTTGTTACGCTCGAAGAAGATATTTATATATGAGTCAAAAAACTAATTATCGAAAACAATGTTTGTTATCGAGAAACTTTTCGGCTGTAAACTTATTCGAAAAATATTTTTCGAGCTAAGTTTTTCGATCGAAAAATGATCGAAGAACAACCTTCAAGTTCAATGGAACAGTGAAAATCCATATTCAACTGAAAAGTTCAAGTTAGGTGCTGAAATTCTGGATAATCACTCGATTCTAAGTTCTATACGAACAAACACAAGATTCCCCACGTTTTACAGCAAAATATAGCGATTATGAAGAAAATAAAATTGTATTCAAAACTTAATCGCAAACGCAAATATCGATCGAAATCAAAAATTTGAAATAATCTGAAGTTCTAAGCAATTGAAATCAGTACGTAATTCATTCCTAACATATAATATATCACTTTAACAACAAGATCATCAACAATATTCGCAATAATTAAGCACATTGATCAAAATACATTTCACGTAAGTTTTTCGATCGAAAATCTGGAAAATTATTTTGATTTTAGTACAGCGAATTCAATCCAAAAGCGATCACGATCTGCTCTGATCCATCTAACTATCGATCTAAGCATGAATTCTAGATATTCGATTAATAAATCTCGAGAATTACCTTCGGTCGAATATCGAGTTTGAAGATCGGGAGAGAGAAACGATTAGAGAGTTGAAGTTTTTGATTGCCTTTCTCTCTCTAGAATGTGAATTCAATACTTGTTAATTTTCTGAAATGACTTGTGTATTGATTTCATAGTGTACATTGTATTTATACCTATTTACATGTTATATTTACTATTAAGTCATATACTATCAAAACTACGAGTTACGCCCCTAATTACAAGGATAACTAAATAACAAAGCACAATTCGATGTTTCGTCATCGGAGATCTTCTCCGATGTTGTGACAGTGGAGCACCTCCCTAGCCCCACTCCACCCATGATCGTGACGGAGCAACGACTGCAAGAAGTCCGCTCCACAGCCATCTCTTCTCTTGAAGACCGATTGATGGACATGATCCTACAAGCTATTAAGACTTGCCGACGGGAACTCGGGAAAGCACCAGTCTCAGAGGCAGTTCCGTCTGAAGCCCACACCACACCCCTATCCTCACCACCACTAATCACCACCATACACACCCCCATACAACCCACCTTAACCATTTTATCCCAATCATCTTCTCTCATCAACCCATATACCATCCCTATCATCCAGCTTCACGACATCCTCATATCTCGACTAGTAGCCCTAGAGACTAGCTGTGGAGAGTCTCTACAAACGGCTAGTAGATGAACCCGAGCAGCCCGCCCAAACTCGTTTCCGTGAAGAAAGCTCTCGCACGAAGTGAAGACATGATGATCCTGATGATACAGATCGTCATGAGGGGGAGAAACGGCAAAGGACCACACGAAGCGGCCGTGGTAAGAGTCGAGAAAAACAAACAACGACTCGAGAAGCTGGAGGTTCATCCACCAACCCACCAACCACACAACCCACTTCCCCCCAACAAACAACCACTACATCCACCACATCCCACACACAAACACTACCTCCCACAAGTCCAAATCCAATCCCGACCTCCAACCTCCTACAAAATCAACCAGAAGCATTCATCTACGATCTACATGCGATTTTAGATGATTACATCTTAAACGAGAAGTGGCTGACGTAATGGGAACTAGAATAAGCTGCTCAAGTCAGGCTTTTCGACGTCAGTACAGACAAATCTCGAGAAAAGCTAACGGAGGTCGGCCTTCCCTACCTCCCATTGGATGAAGTGTATCAGATGTTCTACGTGTACCAGAAATTCACTCTCAACACCTTCAAATGCCGAGCACGGTAGGGAGGACTCAAACGGTACATGCTGAGGCAGTTCAAGTACTTCGTCGCAGTAGACTTTCAACTGACTTTGGAGTGAAGAAAACTACATCTTCTTGGATCCGGAGCTTGTTGTTACATACTTCCAACACAGAAGCGCCAGACGCAAGATCTCGTGGTGTCAGAAGTAGCTATGTTCAGTGACGGAACTTTGAAAATAGTCCGAGACAAGCTAAGGAAAGGCCTCGACACACTTCCTTCCCAAAGTCTTCTCGAAGATCAATGGGTAAAGAAGGCTCCTCTGCTCGAGAAAATCATTGATGCAATCCAAGATCGGCTGGATATCAGAAATAACGTAAGACACTACGAGATCTGTCTTGTATCGAGGCATTCACTTTTCGCCCAGCGTGATCTTCCACCTCCTGCAGGCTCAAAGAAAAAGAAAAGACAAAGACCACAACACACGGATTGATGATTGGACACTATAAGGGGGAGACTGTTAGATCTTTAATAGTGTCAAATGTACTTTTAATGTCTTTGTCTTGTATTTTATTTAAGTAAATTAGATTCTCTTTGTAGAGTTTAATATTATTATAGCTTAATGGGCTTATTAGGGGCCCAAGTATTATATACCTAATAATGTGGTATTAATACTAAAACCCTAGACATTAATGAAAGTAAATCAACTTTGGAAATAGAGCCTCCACGTTAAACATCTCAAGCTAAAAAACACACACTACGCAAAGTTGAACATATTTCAAGATTTCTCAATCTATTTCATCGTTGCTCGTTAGGTATTTGGCACCTACAAATCGTAAATGTCACTTTCAACAAAACACAGACAATAGCTTCTATTAATATCAGTCCAGAACCCGAACTAATCACGTTCAACAAAACACCAATAACGGCTTCTGTTAACAAAACACACTTGAAAGGGACATCACCGTATCAGAGACAAATAACGATGAGGACCTGGACTTTCTCTTCGGGCATTTCTACACTAGTTATCGCAAACGAACAACCCTTCCACAATCCATTCCCTACACATCAAGATATTGAAGTCATTGCGAATGAAGAAAATGAAGTAAACAACGGGAATGGAGAAAACTAAGGAAATGCAGAAGTCGAGGTAAATCCCCGATAGAGATCTCCAAGTAAAATGAGATGGAGTTTGTCGATCAACAAAATGACGTCAGTGTCAACCAACCTCTCCCTCATGAGAAAATTGACACGAGCTCATCCTACTAATTAGATTATCGGAGATTCAGACCAAGGAGTTAGCACACGATCATCAACGCCCAATTAGAGCCTATATGCATGCTTTATGAGTCAGCGAGCCAACCAAAGTTGTAGAGGCATTAGCCGATCATGATTGGATAAAGTTAATGCAAGAAGAAATCCATCAGTTCGAAAAATTGAAGGTATGGAGACTAGTCTCGAGACCCAGGGCAAAATCATTATTGGCACCAAGTGGGTCTCCAGAAACAAGAAGGATAAAGAGGGTGTCTGAAGAAACATAGTAACTGTGCTTTGTTTATTAGTTATCTTTGTAATTAGCGGCGTAGCTAGTATTTTTGTTAGTGTAGGACATGTTAGTAAATATACCATGTATAGAAGTATATATACAATGTACACAACAAAAATCAATACACAGGTTTTTAGAAAAATTCACAAAGCAAAGAATTCACATTCTAGAGAGATCGGAGATCCCCGAGAACAACGTTACGAGAAGCTGAAGGGCATGGCATTCATGCGCACCGATCGAATTCACCGAGAGACGCTCGAGCACCTCCACATCGTCCAACAAGTCGATAACTACATCTCTAATAGTAGTTGGGACGCACTCTTGAGCATCGACGAAGAGCTCACTCTCGAGTTCCTCACCACCTTCTCCTTTAACGAACATGCATATAGAAACGGAGTCAAATTTCGTGCATTTAATAGGGAGAGGGTGACGGACGTCGACTCTCTTTGTGAGGCCTTGGGATGTGAAGTTCCAAGAATCCAGAATGCCAAAGACCCATCCCCAAGATCACTATAAGCATGTTCTCGACAAGAAAGCCGAGAGGAATGCGCGTTTCCATGCGATGATACGCCCATGGGGACCAAACCAAGTTGCGCCCGAGTATAAAAGTACAGAATCAAAGGCCTCCTCGTTGCAAGCACCGGGACTAAGGTACATACATCGACTCTTTTCTACCTCTGTCACCCCACGAGGAGAGTCCAACGGCATCGTCCACCTTGGGATCGCCATGGCCCACGACTTTAGGAAGCAGTCTGAGGCTCACGAGAATGGGAAGATTGCCCTGGGTCCATTCATCACTAAGGGGGTAAAAGATTTGGGGTATTGGCCGGCGAATGCTCCGAAAATGACAAAAGTTGGCGGGTGAAAGTCATTGAACGCCGCGATGTTGTGTAGAATGAGGATGATCTCGAAGCTACCGAGATGGGTCAAGGAGAACTACTTCTATCAATGGCACGAGAACCATCGCCACCACATCGACATCCCACACCCCTTTGTCATCGAAGGTCCGATACTGGCGCCAATTGACCCCACATTCGGCGGACATTCACACTCGGCCGGCCCTTCTTCATTCGCTCCCAGAGGATCATCGGGCCTTGACCCCTACATGAGAGCTGCAGACTTCGACGACCGTTTCAATGCCTTCCGCAAAGATATAACCCAGCAGCGAGCTCATGATCGTCAGTACTACGAGGAGACACGAGCTCAGGACCGACAATACTACGAGGCGGCTCAGAATGCGGACAGGCAAGAGAACGCAGCTACTCATAACCGCCACGAGGAGGAGAAGCGAAAGCTCCAAAAGAGGCAGGACCGTCAGGAGAAGGCGATGAAGAAGGTGCAAGATGCCTTGAAGTTGCTCGCGGAGTCCCGTAAGCTCGTTGACCAAGGAGATGAATCATTTTCCAGCGACGATGATTCCCACGAGTCATCACCGGAACCCGAGTCATAGTTTTATTTTATCTTTGTGTTGTTTCTTTTGTGAACTTTACATGCTTGGATGTACTTTTCTTTGTGACTACTATCACTTGCTAGGACCATTACGCTTTGGTAATATTTGTTTTAATGTCTTTTGATTTCTTTCCAATTTCCACGTCAGGAAAATATCACGAGTGAACGTCCAAACGATACCTACGTGAAGCAAAATGTTGAACCCACACAAACCATCAAGTGTGGGGAGGAGGACTTGCTGCTGAAACTCAAATTCCAACAACACACCATGGTCATGGATACATCAATTCATGGGAGTTCACGCATTTAAATAAATTCATTTTCCCATTTGTTCTTTTAATCAATACGTCGGGGGCGACGTATTTCTCAAGTGTGGGGAGGGGGAATTTATATGCGTGAACAAAAAAATTTTTTAGTGTGCATGAATCATTGAGAAATCCATGTTCTTTTAGTCCTTGACATGATTATTAACTTCTCGTCAAATAGATAATTTGCATGTTAGGGAATTTTGTGAGTAATTAGGACATGCACTCCTGGTTGATTTCTTTCGACACGAATGACTTTAGTGATATTATGAAAGATTCGTACTCATGACCCATTTTGTGAAATTTTTGAGCTAATGAGCTTTTTGCTCACTTCTTTGGTTGTGCGGGTAGTGCATAGTTTATTTCTACCTTGAACTTTCTTGTGTGATTCGTGTTGATACTGCTTAAGGTGTTGTTGTGTGAAAATGAGGAAGGCAATAGGAAGTAAGTCCATAGCCAAAGTTACCGACCACGACTGATCACCGTAGTATACCACGTTGAGCCTGAACCGGTTTATTTGCAAAAACCCGGAATTATAAACCATTGACCTAAGTGACACAGAAAGTGGAAGTTGAGTGCCCAAATGGAAAAGCGTAGCCCGACCATCGAAAAAAAAACAGAAAAGAGAGAGCCTCCTTGACGATAATCACTCGTTAAGAACTCCTCCATCGATAATCTCTATCCCGCAAAGGGACTAACAGTAAAGGAGCTTAGTGGCACGAGAAAAGAGGAGTTTAGATAAGAAAAAAAATTATCATGTGAAGAGAATTCGGATGGCAAGAACTAGCCACGATGTATGCGGCGCGCTATCGTACAACGGCACAAGACCAACACTACCTCTATGATTTATTCGATAAAAGTTTACTCCTCACTTGTGTCAGCTGAACCTAAACAAAACCCGGAGAAGACCTTCTGATTCACGCCCTAGCACCGAGAGTAGTAGATTTATAATCCACTCGCAAGATTTTGGTAAGGACTAAGCTTTTGCATGAATTGAGTTAATTCTCCGACATATTAGCCTATACACCGAGTAATTTGAGTGAATCGCAGCGAGGTACGAGTCTTGAGTAATGTTGCTAGGGGAATTCGTGTTGTTACGAGTTAAGCATTAGTGTAGTGTTTCGAATTTCTTGCACTATTCCATTTCATGTTTTCTATCTTAAATGAGGAGCTGCAAAGAAGTTATGTCACATTTTTGAATCATTTCTCAGTGCTAATTTGGTTGAGGACAAGGAAAAGCTTAAGTGTGGAGAGGTTTGATAACCGTATTTTGATACGTTTATCTCTATCACATTTAGGTCGTAACTTGGTTTATTTCAGTTATCATATACTTATATTCAAGATTTTACCTATGTTTTGATATTGACGGAACATAAGATGACAATCGGGACCAATCAAGAGAATATGGGGCAAAATGACCAAGTTCACATCACACACGAGTTCAAGTGAACAACACGATCGTCCTGTATACTGGAACCAAGCAAAGCGAGCACCAAAACTCCAACACGGCTTCACGAGGCATCAACACTGCCGTGTTTCATCACTAAAAAAGGATAATAAGACTCGGCAACATAACACGACCGTGTTTATAGTATCAGCAACAAGGTTAGCCTCGGCAACTTGACACGACTTCACCCAACCAAATACACAGCCATGTCCACATCCAACACGGTTTGTGGCCCATCAAACACAGCCGTGTCATCATCATCAGTAAGCAAGTTTGGCCTCGGCATTTCTACACGGCCTATAGCAACACGCCACACGGCTGTGTGTGGGTCATCGGAGAAAGAGGTTAGCCTCGGCAATTGTACAGGCTTCAAGCTGAGTATACGGCCGTGTTACTATTAAATATATGTAAAGGCGGGGCCTCGACATTTCTACACGACCGTGTCCTTCGGTGGAGGAAGCCGTGTTGAATACTAGTTTCTATATAAGCCGCACTTCTCAACCTAGATCTGGATCTAGATCGACATAACTCACTTCCAAAAGATAAAATACACCTAAGGGACGACTCAAGACCCTTAAGAATGAATCAAAACGATTCCTAGGTGCTAAAGTGAAGATTCAAAGCTCATTTTATCCAAGATCTAGCACAAAGGACGCTGGATCTGCGTGGGCTCGTAAAATAGGGAAAACTATGTATTCTCTATGCTTTATTTTGTATACGATTCGTAGATCTCTCTTAAGCATGAGTAGCTAAGCTTCTTATGTGCTCGGGATGAGATGAACGCAAGGTAGAGTTGTCGTTTGGGCGTTATAACACTCGTGAACATGTGACATTGTTTATTTATCGTTTACGACATTGTTTCTTAGACTCAATATGTCTATGTGTTGTTTTGAAAGTCACATTTGATATGTCTATGTATTGGTGTGATGCTTGGTAAACCGTTGAGGGCGAAAGCTAAAGAACGGTTAATCCCTTCGTAAACTTAGGAGTCGACTATAGGGCGAAAGCAAATAGTCGACCCTCACTATAGGTAAACCAATATAAATCCCCGCGACCATTTAGGGCGACAACAAATTCGGGAGTGAAAAGAAATTACTGCGATTTAGTCATTGTTCGCGTGGATACAGTGGTTTACGGCCTAGTCGACGATACATAGCGGGATTCGAAATCCCGAGCACATTACTCTTTACTTGAAAAGTTACTTTTAAATCTTCAGTCGTGTCTTAAGTTCTTTCATCGTGTTAGTTTAAGTTGTCGTGATCTAGTTCAAATATTAAAAAATCACAAACTACTTGTTAGGCTAAATATCGAATTGATAGGTAATTACTAGTAATCAATGTTATTCCTCGTGTTCGATACTCGAATACTCGCTAAGCTATTCTACAAACGATAGGTACACTGCCTATCGCGCGTGGTTCTAGTTTAACATATTCGTTTTAATTATTACTTGACATATATGCACGAATCTCTACACCATATTTAAGAGCACACGCCTGTGCGATCACTCACTTACACTACCTCAGTGCTCACTTCAATCAGCCTGCTCCGGCCTACTGATATAAATAAAAAAAGCACTCACTACTTCCTACTGGATGCATGGATACTTCGTTCTCATGATTCAGTCGACCCAACTGAATCTAACTCTGAAACCAAACCGAGCGTTAGTTCCAAATTTTACGAAAATAACCACATATCCTACATCATCCGAACACCCCACGTTAGATGATTTCGATGATGACATGAATTTTTTTTAAAATACATTTAATACCTTATCTCACAAATATCTCGGACCACACCCCCATAGGTACAAGTGTTAATTTTATTAGCTATCGGGTAGAAGTCGTCGCATAAGTTTCAACGGCGCGTGCACATCCGAGCCTTACCCACTCGACTGTCTCACAAAAGACAAGTGTTTCAAGAAATCAAGGGAGCCACGTCTACTATCACCGCTTCACTTGGAAGCGGGAGATATTGAATTAAGTGGTACTCAGCCTCACCACCATACTTCCTAGTGGACAATCGACTCTAGTGTGTCCTCACTTCCCTTATTTTTAAATGTTAGGACACATACACTTTTATAACACCTAATCTTTGTGATCAAGTTAGGACTTTCGTAGACATGTCATTCTAAGACATGCTTCGATAATCGGAAGGAAGTCTTGTCGTTGCAACATCAAAACAATAACGGTTTCAGGCCATCATCTATGATCATAACTCCTAGATCGATGCAACGGGAAGTCTTTGTGACCCCAGTTTTTCGTATCTGACGGATTGCCTTAGTGGCTCCGTCAGGGTGTTACCCAACTTGAGTCCCTACGTTGCCTAGCATTACCATCCTCTTGTCCGGACGACGCGACCATCTTGCTGAAACAACATCCCATTTTCACCCACCACCATGATGGTCTCTCCAACTCGATCATCATGGGGGTGAGTAGTACTAAATAAAGAAAATGGGAGCCGTACCACGACGACGGTGCAAGTGTGATCAGAAACGCTAAATTCTCAAGAGTCGTTGAAGAATCAAGCAAACCACGACCTTCAAAAACAAAGTTGCCATGCCTCGTGTACGTCTCTCCAAATTTCAAAGAAAACTCCCCAATCCTAACACAAGTTTGAACAAATGTAGGGAGAGTTTGCCGCTATCAATGGGAGAGACAAAACGAGAAAATCCGGCAAGCTACTTCAAATTTCTTCCGGCATCTCCAAGACAAGCTTCAAAAAAAGACTTGTTGCCGAGAAGCAAAAGGCAAAAACACAGTGAGCTTGAAGATCTCCTAAGGAAGAGATCACATTTTAGGTCCTAATTAATCAACTAACGTTCGATCTAAGCATGAATTCTAGATATTCGAATAAGAATTCTCGAAAGTTACCTTCATTCGAATATCTCCGATGAAGATCTGGAGAGAGAAAATGTTTAGAGTGAGGAAGTTCTCGATTTTATTTCTCTCTCTAGAATGTGAATTCTTTTCTTTGTGAATTTTCTGAAATTCTTGTGTATTGATTTTTCTAGTGTCAATTGTATATATACCTCTATACATGGTATATTTACTAACTAGTCCTACACTAACAAAAATACAAGCTACGCCCTTAATTACAAGGATAACTAATTAACAAAGCACAATTTCTACGTTTCTTCAATCTCCCCATTTGTGCTTGTTTTCTCTTCAGCTCCGTTTATCCTTGTCGGGCGTAGAAGGACCCCCTCAATCCCAATGTTGTCTCGTAGTGTCGGACATCATTCCTCAGCTCCAATCTTTCATTGATGACATCAAGAAGCTCATTTAGGAGCGGTATCTCTTCTTCTCCAAGGTTCTCGAAGATCGTTTCTTTATTGATCTCCGCCAACCTCTTCTCGATATTCTTCCTTACGAGCCTCAACGTCCCGTCACAAAACTTGTGTACTTCAGTCTTCATCATAACTCTCGTCTTTCCAATGATTGGATTCCAATATGTGATGGCGAGGCCTTGCTTCTTGATGATATAATTCTCTGGAAAGTCGTTGAGCAGGAAGCCTTTCATGAGTAGCGACTCCATGTTGACCTTCTTCATGTTGTTTTCCACTGCGATTTGAAAGTTGTGTGCGGTGTAGAACTTGATCTGCCGCACCATGAATCTCTTCAACCCCTCGAGTGCTTCCTTCTTGATGTAACCAGTAGGTGTCTGGTATTTTTTATTGTACATCTGTAACAGACGATATACTTCGTCTGGTGGAAGGAATGGCAGATAGCTTTCGTCTATCTCCTCTCGAGTGTAGTTGTTGTCCGCTCGCTCGATGTGGTAGATTGGGGTTGAATAGCTTCCAATCGTGTGTGATACACCAACGAGTTGGAGGATTGGTGGCTTGTCCCTGAAATTTCTTCTAAGATAATCCGTTGGGATGCCACTTCGATCCGGACCGAGGTAGGTCAGCATGAAGATGTGCTCTGTCTTCTTTCTTTCTTTCCAATGACAGATACCCCGTAAGTTAAGCTCATTTAGCTTCTTGATCCGAATTGGAGCCCTCCAAATCTGATTCCTTATGTCTTCAAGGAACGGAACTTCAATCCGTACGTTCTTCCACGGCATCTCGATTCGGAAAGTCCCCTTTGATAAGCGAGGAGGGGTTCGACTCGGTGCCTGGAAATTCAGGGAGTTCGGAGTTGTAGTTCTCGTGTTCTTGAAGTTCTTCATCTTCAAGCAGCACCAAATCCAATGAAGCTTGTTGTAGGAAGTATCTTACGTTGGAGAGTCTGGCTTAAGCAGCTCTCAATGCGTCAGCCACTTCTCGTTCAGAATGTAGTCATCTATGATTGTATGTGGATCGTAGATGACTGCTTTAGGTTGATTTTAGAGGTTGGAGGTCGGGATTGGGTTTGGACTTTTGGGAGATGGAGGTGTGGGTTGTGTATGGGATGTGTGGTTGTTTGTTGGCGGGTGTTAGAGGGTTGTGTGGTTGGTGGGTTAGTGGATGAGCCTCCAGCTTCACGAGTCGAGGAAGTCTTCTCTCGACTTTGACCACGGCCGCTTCTTGTGGTCTTTTGCCGTTTCTCCCCCTCATGACGATCTGAATCATCGGGATCGTCATGTCATTGCTTCGTGCGGGAGCTTTCTTCGCGGCAACGTGTTTGAGCAGGCGGCTCAGGTTCATCTACTAGCCGACGGTAGAGACTCTCCTCAGCAGGGGTCCTTGTCTCAAGGGTTAGTAGACGATAGATGAGGATGTCGTGAAGCTAGGTTATTGGTATGGTGTATGGGTTGATGAGGGAAGGGGATTGGGTTGGGATGGTTAAGGTAGGTTGGATGGGAGTGTGTATGGTAGTGGTTAGTGGTGGTGAGGATATGGGTTGGGAGTGGGTTTCGGAAGGAGCTGCCTCCGGACTGGTGTTTTCCCGGTATCCCGTCGGGAAGTCTTGATGGCGTGTAGAACCCGTTCCATCAGCCGGTCTTTGAGGGAGTTGATAGCTGTGGAAAGGGCTTCTAGTAGTCTCTGCTCCGTCACGATCATGGGTGCCGCCAGAGTGGGGCCAGGAAGGCGCTTCACTGTCCCAACGTCAGAGAATATCCCCGACATGCCGCCTATGATAGGACTTGTGATTCCGGAACGTCCAAGGACGCCTGTTAACAATCCAGAAGTCACCACTTCGATGGGTTGGCCCATTGTTGGCTCCGAAGATGTCGGGGGTCCAACGGGGCTTCCATCCAATCCTTGAGATGATACCGAAGATATCATCTCTATGGATGTTGGAACATGTTCAATGGGAAGATGTGTGGTCGTCTGAACCGGTGGCGGTTTAGGAGCTAACACTGAAGACGTTGGTGTAGAGGTAGATGCATATGGGGCAGAGATTTGTTGTCTGCAAGAGCCCCTTTGTTGTAGTCTGCACTCCTCATCAGATTCAGTGGCTTCATGAGATTCGGCTTGAGGTGTGGGTTGACGAGTGACACCATCGGGCTCAATGGCTGGTGTTTTTGTCTCCTGAGCTGCAGCTCTGGGCTCGTGAGTCTCCATCGGGGATTCGCGTTGGGAAGGCATCAGAGCCGGATCGACGAACCGTACCATGGCCTTCGTTATCGAGTTGTTTTGACAATAGTCTTAGTAGGCCACGTCGGTGGGATCGGCTAGTCGTAACGCTCCAATGGTATCTGTATCGGTTGGAGCGCCAGACCCGACATCTTCGGGTTGTGGAAGAACCGCAGCCTCAGCGATATGTATCCTCCGATGGCTGGAAGACGAGGGATCTCCGGATGTACGTCCATCAGGTGGGAGATCAGCACCGGGAACCACCGCACGTAAGGCAAGATTTTGGCCTTCGACTTTGTTTCCCTTTAACGTATTTGGTCGGCTAGATCGTTCCATATTAGCTGGGTCACGTCCTAGTTCTTCAAGAAGACGACTCTGTAGAAGATTCTGAGAATATTCCCGTTCGCCTTGTCGAATCCAAAGTGCTTCGGGGAGAGACATGTATATGATTCCGAATAATGTCCTCCATGGATGTGGGATCCCGCTGTTCTGGAAGTTTGCCAGTTTGGTCAACGGTGGCTTATATCCCATCCAAAGCATGTCTTCTATGATCACCGCATCTGTCGGTGGTGGATCGTAAACTTCTTGATGCGGTAGATCGAGGACCATGGCCAGAAGATGCTTGTTGATGATGACGTGTATCTGGTTTATCTTTGTTGTGTAAGACACGCTATCACCTACGACGTAGCTCTTTATGCATCCCCATAACTGCTGGAGATAGACCACAAGGGATGTCCTTTGAGGATGGATATAATAACTTCATTTGGACACCAGAAGGTGGCAAGATCCAGCTGATAGTTATTGTCATGGACGTTCAGCCAACCATCCGAAGGGTACTCTTAACGAGCCATTTCTGTAAAAAAAAAAAGAATAAAATTCATTAGATTGGAATAATCATACGCAAATTGTATTAAGCAGTTGTGAATGTTGAAAAAATTTAAAATTTTCAATTTAAATTGTTGTTAAGGCGAAAATAGTGTTTATGCGTAACGAATGACTTAGAAAAATTTTGAAAAAAATTTTCTAAGTGTTTAAGTGTATAATCGAATGACTTAGAGAAAATTCTGAAAATTTTTCGAAGTGTTTAAGGGTATACTATTTACGGCGTATTTTATTCGAGCGAATAGTTATTCGAACGCTAAGTTTTGCGATCGAATAAAAGCTTAACAAAAACTCAAGGTTTTCGCCTCTGAGTTTTGCGATCGAATAAAAATGTATCGAAAACTAAAGTTTTTCGCTGAGTAATTTTGCGATCGAATAAAATGTTGTCCAAAAACTTCAGTTTTTCGCCGCGTAGTTTTGCGATCGAATAAAAGTGTATCGAAAACTTAAAGTTTTCGCCGCTTATTTTTGCGATCGAATAAAATTTTATCGAAAAACTTCAGTTTCCGCCGCTAAGTTTTACGATCGAAAAAATATATATCGAAAACATAAGGTTTTCGTTGCTGAATTTTGCGATCGAATAAAACTAAACGAAAACTAAAGTTCTTCGATGGTCTTGTTTGCGATAAGTCGATTTTTGATCGAAATATTTGAAATCAAACAGTAAATGCTTAAAAATGCAAATGACGATTCTGGGTAAATCATGAGTTAATCTGGACTCATAATAACCAGAAATCAGTTGCGAATCCAAATATGCTGCATTTAATTATAATGGTCGAATCTAAACTCAGTAATTTTGAATTCTTAAGAAGGTTCAGTCGAAAAATCGCGAGTTTGAAAAAATCTTCGAATGATTTTGAAAAACTGTCGCGATTCGTGTTGTTGGGAACAGAAATAAGAACCAAAACTGGATTCTAGCATCAAATTCTGCGAGTTTTTGATAGAAAATCGGTGAAGATTATGATTGTTTCGAAATCGCCGTTTGAAGCATTTTGAGAATATGAAAAGTTTTTCGATTGTTCTGCTTGCGTGAGAAAGAGTTTTTCGATCGAAAAAGGTATATTAATACTTTTCGATCAAGTAAAGTTAAAGGGCTTTGGGCCGTGAAAAATTATTTTGGGCGTTCGTTAAAAATCAGGTCTGTTTAACGGAAAAAAAAAATTAGTCTTTTTACTTTTGCTCCCAAAAATAATTCATAGAACTTCCTGTATTTCTGAAATAGATGCAATTAACTCCCAATGTTTGATGAATTTCATCAATTGACCCTCAAATGAGCTCTAAAGTTCTCTGTAAAACTTGGAAAAGAAACATGAGAAGTCGTGATTCCAGGTAAATCATTTAGGAGATAATAACAAATTTTCATGTAAACTCCCCCTCAAAAAATGCACATATAATATTTCGGCAATTTAGCACATATTTAACACAATTATGCATATGAAAATTTACGATATAAGCACAAATAACGCATTTAATCAATTCAGCGTAGATTCATGATCCTCTATTCATGTGTATGAAAATTTTGCGTTTTCATAAAATTTCGCATTTTGTCAATTCCGGGCCAATGCATGTGGTAATGCATTTAAAATGTGCGAATATATTTTTGTTTTGGGGTCAGATTGTCCATTTTGAGTATTTATCACGCAAAAATTTCACATGACATATAGAATAATAATTTGCCGTCAAATCATGTAACTAAACTAATATTCTAAGATCATAGTATGAATCATTTCGACAACTCTCGCAAGGTTCGCTCACAACACTCAATTTTCTTTTTATCATGGAAATATTTATTAGATATATCACTCATATCATCACGACAAAATTTTATCAATTAAGTTGTTATCGTAGCGCATTTAATTAACTTACCAAGTGAAAGTCCATCAATTTGAATCAAATGGACTTTGAAGGGATTATTTTTAGGCTCTGACTAAAAGGGTAGAATATTTTTGGGATTAGTGAGCTTAAAAATTCTACAATCCAAGGGCCCTTTTAAAATTCATTTCTGCTCCATTTTCTTTTCTTTTCTTCTGCACTTGCTCAAGATGAGTCTCTTCTTCTTTACGAGGCTTTAAGAGATGAAATCTTCTTTTGTTTTTGGGTCGAGACCGTGTTCCTTTTGAAGGTTCACAATTATGAAATTCGAACCCAAGGCCGTGCTCCTCTTCTCGTTTTCTCGATATAAGATCTAGATTATCGTTGGAGAAGTTCACTTCAAGGTTTTTCTCTTCTAGGAGTATACGAGATTATCTAGGAGAAGTTCACAGCGAGATCCATTTTTCTCCTTTAAAATGATCGTAAGAAGTTCATTATGTGCATCTTCTTTTCTCCCCCTCTTTTTCTTGATTGAGCAACCCCGAAACTTTGGAATAAGGTTGAAGGCTTGTTCGGGTTTCAAAAGAAAAAGAATATTGGAGAAAGCTCAAAGGGGATTACTAGAGTAAAAAGTAAAGGATTGATAATTTGGCCAAGTGAGGAATTTCCTAATTTGCTCTTGTCATTTTCATGACAAACTAACACAAAGCAAGAATGAGGCTACGAATTACAAATCAAGAGGCAATCATTTGAAGTGTGACACTCTAAAGGATAGTTCCAAAAAAATATTGAGGCGCAAATTCTCACATCTATGATGTGGCTTTGTGTCTAGTGAAACAAACTAAGCCCTTTGAATAAAATAATGTCACGTAAATTTTTAAGCAAAAGAGACAAAATTATCGACATCCCCCATTTTTATTATATTATTTTGTATTATTATTTTTATTATATATACTATATTATTTATTATCTACTATTATTATTTGTTTATTTATTTATTTTATATATATATATATATATAACAAATTTGAAAAATAAAATCACGCAAGATATAGCAAAGAAGTTCAAGAAGCACATAGAATATCATACGTAAACATAATAGAGCATGTGAAGCACATTTCAAGCAAGATTGAGATTCAACATGCCTAGCTTAGCAATAAGGAATTGGAAATGTTTTTCATCCAATGCCTTAGTGAATAAGTCGGCAAGTTGAAGCTCTGTTTTAACAAAATACATATCTATAGTGCCTTTTTCTACATGATCTTTTATAAAATGATAGCGAATATCTATGTGTTCCATGCCTGAATGATGAACAGGATTGCAAGTAATGGCAATAGCACTTTGAGAATCACTATAAATGCGAATGTTATTAAATTCAAACCACAGTCGCGTAGTTGTGTCATCATTCATAGAACTTGAAAGCAACAGCTGGCAACCGCGACGTACTCTGCCTCGGCCGTCGAAGTTGACACGCAATTTTGCTTCTTTGAGGACCAACAGACATGCTTTTTCTATCCAACCGACAACCTGCATAATCAGCGTCAGTATAGCCAATTACTCTAAAATCTGTGTCTTTAGGATACCATAGCCCTAAGTTGGGAGTTCCTTTGAGATAGCGTAGAATTCGCTTGACTGCGTACATGTGGGACTCCTTCGAGTCAGCTTGAAAACGAGCACAGAGGCAGGTGGCGAACATGATGTCGGGTCGGCTTGATGTTAACTAAAGAAGAGAGCCAATAATACTCCGATAAGTTGTGATGTTGACTGCCTTTCCAGAAGGATCAGCATCCAATTTACAGCTTGACATGGGAGTACTCATAGGTGTGCTCTTGTCTTGATTAATCTCTTCAGAATATCTCTTATATATTTGGTTTGACTGGATAAGATTCCAGCGTCGAGTTGCTTGACTTGAAGTCCAAGAAAGAATTGAAGTTCACCCATTAAGCCCATCTCGAATTTTGTCTTCATTAGATCACCAAATTTCTGACAGTCTTTCATTTGTCGAGCCGAAAATGATGTCATCGACGTAAACTTGAACGATCATCAAGTCCTTGCCTTGCTTTTTGATGAATAGTATCGTATCGACTGTTACTCTTATAAACTTGGACTTTACTAGAAATTCGTTCATAACATCATACCAAGCACGAGGGGCTTGTTTTAGTCCGTAGAGAGCTTTATCCAATCGATAGACATAATCAGGATGATTTTCTTGCACGAATCCTTCGGATTGAGCGACGAAGACCTCTTCTTTTAACACGCCGATGAAAAATGCGGTTTTTACGTCCATTTGATAGACTTTGAAGTCTTTATGAGCTGCATATGCCAAAAATAATTGAATAGCTTCGATACGAGCAACAAGGGCATAAGTCTCGTCATAGTCAATGCCTTCTTATTTCACCGTTCTCGTTTTTCTTATTTTTGAAGACCCATTTAGTTCCTATAATTGTTTTGCCATGCGGTCGAGGAACTAGTGTCCAAACTCGTAGACGCTCCAATTGGTTGAGTTCATCTTGCATTGCGATCACCCAATCCATGTCTTTAAGGGCTTCAACTACCTTGATTGGTTCGTTTTGGCTTAAGAAGCACGTGAATAGTCTGCTTTGTGTAGATGACCCAATGCGTGCTCCACTTGAAGGATCCATCGTTGATATGTAGGTCGAGTCACTTGCATTCATGAGGAAGAACCGAAGTAGATCCATCGTTGATATATAGGTCGAGACATCCTGAATTGATAGGCTGATCATTTGTAATAGGGAGATTCATTTCTGAAGTTGAATTGGAAGGAATTTCCGCATCAGCATTAGTAGGAGCTGCAGCACTAGTTGATGATTCAGAATTTGGAGAATCTGGAACATTTGTTGGAGTTTGAGGGTTGGAAATCTCAATTGTAATTTCCACCGTAGAAGGGGAAGGTACGCTGCTTGGTATAGAATGGGACGAAGCAGGCATTTGAGACTCATTCCGATAAAAATGTTCAAATAGAAAATCTAAATCTTCCAAATCGGCGGGAATTGCTTCTTCTGACGGTGATGTAGATGTGTCGGAATTTGTTGACTTTGTGCCAACACGCCTATAAGCCCGGGTTCTGAACTCTCTTGTTCAGAAGTCAATTCGGTCACCTCGTGAAAAGTGGCGTTCTAGCTTTTCAATATTCTACGAGAAGACTTGATATAGACGCGGTATGCTTTAGAAGTGGTTGAATATCCAACAAAATGGCTTCAAATGCTTTAGGGTCGAACTTGCTCTCAATCGTTGGCCACAAAGCATTTGCACCGGAATACTTTGAAGAACGAGATATTCGAAATCCTTTGATTTATTATCTCGTACGGCGTCTTTTCAAAGCGTGTGTGAATAATCGTCCGATTTTGCGTAAAGCAAGCTGTACTCACTGCTTCAGCCCATAGAAAGTGAGGAAGACGGAATGTATAAGCATTGTTCTTGCGGCTTCAACCAAAGTACGGTCTTTCGTTCTACGACGCTATTTGGTTGAGGCGTTTTAGCGGCTGAAAATTATTGAATGATTCCAAGTGACTGATAGTAAGTGCTGAGATGATGATTCTTGAATTCAGTCTCATTGTCAGTCCTGATTACTTGGATCTTCTGTTGCAGGAGATTCTGAGTTGTATTTACAAACTTATTATCAAGTCTCCAGTCTCATCCTTAGTTCGTTGAAATCTTGTCCAAGTGTAGCGAGAATAATTGTCGACAATTACTAGCACATACTTACGACCGTTGATACTTTCTGTTCGCATTGTTCCACAAAGGTCCATGTGTAATATTTCCAATGGTCGAGATGTGGAAGCTACTTTCTTGAGTTTGTGGGACGCTCGCTTCATTTTCCCATTTGATAAGTCGAACATTGATGCTCATGTGAAGTGAAATAGTTGGTAGACCGTTGACCAACTTTTTAGTAGAAAGCTTGTGAAGAGCTTTGAGATTTAGATGAGACATTCGTTGATGTAATAAATTGTTCCTCTTAATTTTTGTTTGTGAGATGAGGCAAACAACCGTCGAAGGTCGTACTATTGTCATATTAATGGTGTAAAGATTAGATCTTCGATATCCTGTAAGAATTTCTTGATTCTGACTATTTAAGACTCTGCACTGATCAGCTAAGAATACCACTTGAAAGCCTTTATCGTAGAATTGTCCTATGCTGAACAGGTTGTGTTTAAGACCTTGGACGTAAGAGACGATTCTTCATAATGATATCTCCAAAACCTAGAACTGGAGCTGAATTGTTGTTGTCGAAACTGACTTTACCATTGTTCGGTCTTGATAGTTGCTCAACAGTTCTTGATTTCTCGCCATGTGTGTAGAGCAAGCAGAATCTAGATACCACACATGATGGATCAACGTAGAAAGGTTTAGAGAGACTTAGGTACCCACTTATAAATGGGTCCTCTCTTATTAGCAGATTTAGTAGTTAAAGTTTGTTCATTTTTGGTTCCTAGACCATTGGTATTCTTAGGTACCCAAACCAACTTAGAGGTAATAGGTTTAAGTGATACCTATTTAGGCAACCTGGCCTTATTGGCTTGCGTTGGCCTAGATGGTGTTTTGGGAATCCATTGAGGGTGAACCTTACACAGTATATTAACTTCAGCGCGGACAAATGTCTTATCAGTCTTAGTGCATGAGAAAATCTTTTCTCTAACTAGTCTCCTAAGGTGTTTAGCCGAGTGTACTTGGACTGGGTACCTTAGATGAGGGCAAGAGTGAATCGAGCTATAAGATTGCTTAATAGCCGGATCTTGTCTCCTACGAGACTTAAGACTTGCATTTGTCTTAGAATGATGGTGTTTGTTTTTTAAAGTAGAGTCGGTTTCAAAATTTATGCTTTCAAAATTAATAGACTTTAAAGCATATGTTAAAGCAACAACATGAAAATTAGAAACGGTTGTCTTCTTACGAGTGTCCTTAGTTTTTTATACATAAGAAAATTTAGAAAATAAGTCTTTTCTATCAATTTTCCTCTTAAATTCTATGCTACACACTCTCTCCTTTGCATGTTTCACCTCTTTAACTACTCTACCTGTGGATGGAGTAGAAAAAGAGTTAGTAAAAATCTTTCTCGCCTTTGAAGCATTTATGGACTCTTTTCCTCCTTTTACGCTTTTTAAAGAAAATTTTTCTTTTGGAAATATTTTGTAAAATAATGGGAGGTGTTTTACTGAATTTGGTCTTGTACTTGATTAATGATTTGTCTTTCAAAATTGAATCAGGACAAGATATAAAAACGTTAGTCAAAGCTGAGGATTTTTTAGATTAGAAATCTCCATTAAAAGCGCATTTTTTTCTGCTTCAAAATTCATTCTTTCTGTTTCTAGGGAGGAGTTCAAATCAGCTATTTTCCTAATAATAGCGGGAATATAACAGAAAGTAGAATTTTTAGAATGATCATAATGTTCTTCCTCAACTTTAGGGATATCTTCTAAAGGATATATTGAATTATAATCACTAGACAGGTTTATTTCCCATGTCTTGTAACTATTATTCAAATCAGTGTAATCAAAGGGAATGTCGGTCCTAGTTGTGGCTTTTCTTTTGGATCTTCTAAGGCATTTATTTTGGAAGAGTTAGTAAAAGCCATTAAAGAAGTTAATCCTAAACCCATGTACTTGATATCATACAATTGTTTTACATTTACCTTTTTCAAGTTACAAGGATTGTTAAAACCTAAACCTTCAACAGGATTATAAAATTTTATATCATGAAGTTGATTTAAAAAAATGGTCTGATCAGTTTGTCCACTTTTTTTTTTTAAGATCGTCTAAAGTCTTAATCATAGAGTAAAGCTTCTTATGTTCGTCGGAGATTTCCTTATAATTATTTCTAGAAATTTCTAAATCTCTCTGACTATCGCTAAGAGTTTTTCTAAGGTCGTTAATTTTTGTCTCTGAAGTAGCTATCCTAGATTCAAGACAAGTTATGGTTTTCGTAGCATTAGATAAGACAATTTCTAAGGGAACTGTTTTATCTAATTGCTTTTGGAAAGTAGTTTCGCTAAGTGCTAGTCTCTCCTCTAACTCCTTTGTACTTTTCCGCTTATTTTTCATGTTAGCATATTTAATTTGTAAAGATTCTAACATGATTAATAATGTAGATTTAGGTGTAGCTACCTCTTGAGATGAGGTAGATGCTTTGTCGTCGTCTGACCTCCTCGTTGAGCTTTCGTCTGACGCGGCTTCAAGAAATGCCATGAGTGCTAGATTTTCGTTGTCAGAATCAGTTGTGTCTTCTAGCAAGTTAGTTGAAATTTCTTGGAGTAGTAGTTGGTGTCTTTCTTCTTCGGAAGATTGTATTCTCTGGCGAAGTGCCCTATTTTACCACAATTGTAGCATTTTTGTGGCTCTTTGGCATTTTTGGATTCCGAAGATTCGGCCGGTCTTTCCTTGTGCTTTGAGCTTGAGGTCCGAAGTCGATTAGCGGAGGAGGAGGATTTTTTTGTAGAACTTTTTGCTCATCATTTTAGTAATGAGAGCCAATTGTTTCTTGAACTCTTTCATACCGGGCTAGGAATCCGATTCTGACTCATTTTCTTCTTTTGAAGAACTCGGCAGTTTGATGCTTTTATCTTTACGAGATCGACTAGTTTTTCTTTCCGAAACTAGAGCTATTGAGTCTTCTATCTGTTTACCCTTTTATTCTTTTTGTATCTCGCTAATATCTTCCCTGTGTTGAGCGAGATTGTCAAATACGGCGTGGATATCCATTTCGTCCAAATCCTTGTTTTGCGGATTTGCATGGATATTTTCTTCCACTCCGGTTGAAGAGATGAAAGAAATCGGATATTTACCTCCATATTTGTCTTGAAAATTTATATTTTCCTCATATCGTTAAGAAGAGTCAAATAGCGTTGATAGAGTTCGTAGAGATTTTCCTCCGTTTTAGCTTTGAAGGAGTCGTAAGCGGTGAATGTTTGCTTTCTTAGTATTGACTCCGAGTTCGGTCCGTTGCATCATTTTGGGGAGCTCGTCCCACATAGTCTTCTCACTTGATAGACTATCTATTTGCATACAGATGTCATTCGGGATGCCATGCATCAGGAAAGTTTTAGCTCCAAGATTAGCTTTAGCTCTTAATGGCTCCCCCTCATAGTATTCACTAGGAACATTGAGTCTTCTAGTGGCAGGAAAGGGAGGATTATTTGTGGCATCGCCTTCTTGGATAAGCCAAAATTGAGCGGGTCCTTCTTGAAGAGAAGCTGTCAAAATTGTAGTTTGATCTTTTGTCTCCAAGAAGTTCATAAATCGGCTTCCACATACGGTGTATTCGCCTCTTCGTAGAATTGGAGGGCGGACATCTTTTCCAAGTGAGTAAGCATCCATTGTAGTAGTTGATTGGTAGGATCTCGTGAAAGTTTAGAATTGAAATGGTAAAAGTGTTTCACAAGTGACAAACTTGTTAATA
The DNA here is from genome assembly GCA_004919715.1 of Linderniella brevidens. NCBI lineage: Eukaryota > Viridiplantae > Streptophyta > Magnoliopsida > Lamiales > Linderniaceae > Linderniella > Linderniella brevidens. The sequence continues at coordinate 15,333,641 of SWDC01000148.1, forward strand.
ATGTTTGGCTCGTACTTTAAACAATTTCCTTTTCGGACCTATTTTTTTTGTCAAAAAGAAATTATTTTTGAGTACGGAAAATATTTAGTATAAAAATTGACACTTCAAAATTGCTGACGAAATTTTGAATTTATGATTTTGATCGAAAATTTTGAGTGTCGAAAACGATTATTCGAAGAAAAATATTTTTCCTAAGTTTTGAAAATTACGATTTTGATTCCCTCAAAATTCAGGTCAGTGTAAAATGTGTGTGTGTTTGTAAAATATGTAAAACGTTTTTGAGCAGTAAGATTTTCGATTTGAAAAATTTCCATCCTTATAATCGAAAATGATTTTCGATCGTATAAGTTTTTCGAGGTATGTTTATCAAAAATTAATTTTCGAGCGAAAAAAGTTTTGCAAATTTATCCTTTCGAAAAATAGTTTATCAAAAAAGTTTCAATCGAAATATTTGTAATCGAAAAACTTTTATCGAAATATTTGTAATCGAAAAATTGAAGTGATCGAAAATTTCGTTAAGTTTGACACAATTTGTTGACCAAAACTTATTCGAGTGTGAAATATTCGATCGTAATATGTATTCGCTAAACTTTGACTTTAAAATTTTGATTCGAAAAACTTGAGATTGAAAACTTGTAATAGTAAAAGAAGTTTTTCGTGTCAAAAGTAGATATTTATCTAGCGAAAACAGTATTCGTCGAAAAAATTTACGCTTAGTGACACTCGAAAAATATATTTATCTGTGAATCGAAAAACTAATTATCAAAAATAAAGTTTTTCGAGTCTTATATTTGAGTGAAACTCGCGAAACAGTATGAGTATCGAAAAACTTTTCACCAGTAAACTTATTTCAAAAAGATTTTCGAGCCAAGTTTTTCGATCGAAAAACGATCGCAGAACACAACTCGAGTTCTATGGGACAGTAAAAACCCAGATTCAACTGAAAAACTCAAGTTAGACGCTGAGATTCTAGATAATCACTCGAATATGAGTTCTGAATGAACAAACACAAGATTAACCATTTTACAGCAAAATATATCGATTATGAAGAAAATTAAACCGTATTCAAAACTCAATCGCAAACACTAAAATCGACCGAAATCGAAAATCAGAAATAACCCGATGTTTATAAGCGATTGTAATCAGTACGTAAATCATTTCTAACATATAATCTATCACTTTAACATCATGATTATCAACAAAATTTGCAAAATTAAGCACATAGATCAAAATGCATTTCGCGCGTGTTTTTCGATCGAAAAAATCTAGAAAATAGTTTTGATCTAAGAACAACACATTCAATCCAAAAACGATCATGATCTACTCTGATACCAATTGTTAGGTCTTAATTAATCAACTAATGTTCGATCTAAGCATGAATTCTAGATATTCGAATAAGAATTCTCGAAAGTTACCTTCGGTCGAATATCTCGGATGCGGATGAAGATCGGGGGAGAGAAAATGTTTAGAGTGAAGAAGTTCTCGATTATCTTTGTCTCTCTAGAATGTGAATTCTTTTCTTTGTGAATTTTTTGAAATTCTTGTGTATTGATTTCTGTAGTGTACATTGTATATATATCTACCTCTATACATGGTATATTTACTAACTAGTCCTACACTAACAAAAATACAAGTTACGCCCCTAATTACAAGGATAACTAATTAACAAAGCACAATTTCTACGTTTCTTCATCACAAGACAAGACAAAGGAGGAGATAATTGAAAAACACACACATGTACGCTTCCGTCGATGCATACCCAGATACGTGTTCTTCGAGGACTCATGGCACATTTTTACAAGACCAATATAACAAACGCTGAATTGAAAATTGAACACAAAGGGGGAGATTGTTATGATTATTTTATTGTGTTCAAATTAATTATATTATCTTAGTCTTATAATTTATTTAGTGAATTATATTCTATTTTATAGAGTCTAGTGATCGTTATTTGTAATGGGCTTATAAGGACCCAAGTATTATATAACCACAGGTGGTATAAATACTAAAACCCTAACACATAATTAGGTGTGTCTTGTGTGTTAATTTATTCTAGAGAGAGAGAATGTTTTTAGAGATAATGAGCCTCCCAACTTATCCCTCAAGAACATGCACACACGCACCCCACGAAATCCTCAATACTTTCGATTTAATCGTGGTAAAATATCTTTAAATATTGTTTAGTTGAATATTCTGGCTTTTACAGATAAACTATATCAAAAATAAATTCGATACGCGGTGATTCCAAAATTTTCGATCATAAACATCTAATGAGTGAACGTAAGTACGTAGAATCGATCAAATGTGTAAATATTCAGCTTAACCACTTGATTAAACTCGATTAACAGCAAAGTATATCAAATTTTGACAAAATTCAGATGAACAGTGATGAATGTTGCGGTCGGGATTTTCGATCGGATTTTACAATTCGATAGTTCAAATGGTCCGATCGATAGAAATTTAGCACAGACTAGATAGAGACACTAGATCGAACCTTAATCAAGTCAAAGCCAATCGAATTTTCAGGAAATCAAGGTTGAATTTCCTTGAATGTTCTTCGTGACATTTTTCAGATTTGAATCATGTTTCGATCGTTTTCGCAAATTCTAGTTCACAATAACCAAAGTTATCATAATTCAATCACGATCCATACTCGGAGACCAATTGTGTTGTGTATCCCTAATCCAACTATATCTACGAATTTAATGAAGAATATTAAGATAGATTACGAAAGAGATTTATAGAATAGAAAAGCTTCGAAAATCTTCGTCTGTAAATTTCTTCTTCGTTTTCTCTTCAAAGCACACATAAACAATTCAGATATTTTCCAAATGTGTGTTACTTGCCTTACATTCTACTTTTACACACCTATATCTACCAACACATATTTTGGTATATTAAAAATTTAAGTCCCTAACCCTAAGGAAATTACAAATAAGTCCAAACAAAGATGATAACTAATTAGAACACAATTAGTGCTTAACAACTAGTTTTTTGTCCGTGCAATGCACAAGTCTTCACTATATATAATTAATTAGGTGTCATTATAGAATAATATTAAATTGTTAGTTTTTTAAGATATACGGACGAAACTTTGTATATAAAACATATCATATCTTAATATAATTGCAAATCCTTTCAAGAAAAGTTTGTTTTGACTATTATGCTCAACTTTTGATGTGCAAAGGGATACTTCTCATGGAACAAACCGATTCAGGATGCCTTTCAAACTACTCTTGTAGGTGCTATTGCTTCGACTGCTCGTGTAGGTGCTATTTCTTCGATTAGGTTGTAAGAAGCTGAATTATTATGAAACTCATCTGATTTTGGCAGAACGGTCAAATAATAGTTTCTGGTGTTGCTTTTAAGAGCTAATTTATGAGTATATCACATAATTCAGATATCTCCCATTGTTCAGTAAGAACTTTAGAATTCACAGAGTTTGAAAATGTCACTTGGCCAGATGCTCTTCATCTACTGCATCACCAGAATCATCGGGTTTCGTGAATGTAACGAACAAAATCAAGTGCCTGACATTCGTGTACATTGTCATGAGCTGAGCTGACAAAAGAAATGTTGATCCATCATAACATAATTTCCATGGTACATCCTGTACAATCAGCTGCCCAATATTATTGATAATATAACTTAAACATAATTTTCCACATAAAAAAACACACAAACATCACAAAACATGATACATCAACCAAAGTCACGGCCACAGTGGAACCAATCACGACCCATATCACAATTTGTAAAAAATTATGAAATTGAGAATCAATCAAAATAAATAAAAAAGAAACAAACTAAAAGAGATAATTTACCTTTGGAAACAAAAAAGTGGATGAGATTTGTTAAAACGAACGCCACAAACCATTAACCATATGGTAGTCGAAGGTATCAATGAGCATTCACATTCTGTGATCTCATAGAGGGAGAGCTTGGAGACTTAGAGGCACCGACGATTGATTGCTTGTATTGTGAAAAAGTAGCTTTTCGTAGAGAAAATAAAATATTTGAATTATCCACGAATATATGACATAGTGCAACATTGGTGTTTGTTTCAACTGTGACGAATTGGAATCGCCCACATGAGCTGAGAGGATGTTCAATTCAGACAAGATATTCACGGGGCCAGCGATCGGCATATGTGCTATGATCTCTATAACTGGAAAACCAAAAACAATCATCAATCATTGTTTATTCAACTTTTTTTTTATCAGTTATTACCTTTGTCTCCAGGGACTTGAAGGAACGAAGAAATTGGGATTCATGCAAATGTAGGCATCGTATGTTTCCTTGCTTAGATTAATTGTTCTACATTATTCTTGTGTCGTCTGATAAGACTGAGGTGTCCTGTAAATGGGAAGATAATCTCATCGAGAATCAAGAACATCAAATCCTTTAATTCCAAGAAAACAAAGCTATTGATAAGTAAAAAGAAGAACGAACATGAACGGTTGCACTTTGAGGTTATGCATGTTTCTCTTCGTTAGTTCTTCAACCAATATCTTAAGAACTATGCTCCCGTCATTTTTCACTACATTGATTAGGATATCCCCAATTGCTTCTTCATGCAAGTTAGAGTTATCCACGGACTCCCCGACTTCGGACAAGATCTCCCCCATGTCTCCAGTGAAGCATGCAAGAAATCATAAAGAATCGCACAGTGTACGACCACTTTCCTCTTCTGCAGATCACCCTCGGGACACTGCACCAACTTGTTGTGCGGGCACATTGCGTTGCGTCGTAATCCCTACTCCTAGAGAAGGACCTTCCGAGCTAGTTGAGTTTGCCGAAAGCCTTATCTATGGGCACCCCGCGTCGCCGGCTACACCTTTTACTTGATAAAAAGCCTCTATCATCTTAGCACCCCACATCTGTAGTCCTCATAGTTCCCTGTCATTGAAGTTGCCCCAGCTACGGCAGGCCTGTATAATCGAAAAAGACTATATTGTGCTCGACAAAATCAAAAAGTAATTTTTTCTAAAACTCTTATTAACTAGTGTTGTTTGGGGAATATCAAGCAAATTCAAATGCAATTGTTCAAGCTTGGATAACCAAAATACTTCTGAACCCAGCTTGAGTACCAACCAAGCAGATCAATGCATCCATCCTCGTTGGCTCGGGTGAGAATCAATTAAGGATGGTATAACTAAAAAAACTAATGGTCCTAACAAATACAACACGAATTTTAATCTACGGCAGATATAAAATTGTTTTTTTGAATTCAATTAGAATTCAAAGGAAGCCCAGAGCCCTTACCTTCAATCACCGGGTTCTTTTAAAATATAGACTTTGACCCAAAGTCTTTTAAAAAAATAGACTCCTTGACCTTTTTTTTTAGTCAATAGACTCTACTTATCATTAGCGTTTAATTAGCATTTAAATTTAAAAAAAAAACAAAAATCCACCAGAAAAAGAGAACAAAAGAAAAAAGAAAAAGAAAATGCATTTACGTCATGGCCAACGACCCGCCTGCTTCGTCTTCAATAACGACACTGCAAGAACCGTATTCCCCATATTCACCATACATAATATCCAGAAGAAGAGACACTACCATATCCACCATACGTGGACCTTATCGATCAATCTTGAAGAAGAAACAAAAGCTTTCGGCCACTGAGTATGTGTTGTCAATTTTTATTTTTTTTTTCTGATTTTAACTTCAAAATCCAAGAATTTTGGTTCCATTAGCCACGAAATTAAGTGGGTTTTCGGTGTGTATGCTGGACGACATCGATTCCGTTGAAATAAGTTACGAATTTGGACATGGGTTTTTGAAAAAATCTGACTATTGGGTCACAGTTGACAGGAGAACTGAACTTATGATGGGTCCCCTGCATTTGCCCAAAGGTCCCATGAGTGTGCGTACGGGTCCCCTGAGTGTATGTGTATGGGTCCCTGTAAAATGTGAACGGATCCCCAGTAATATGTGAACGGGTCCCCCGAGTGTATGTGTACAGGTCCCCTGTAAGATGTGCACGGGTCCCCTGAGTGTATGTGTACGGGTCCCCTGTAAAATGTGTATGGGTCCCCTGAGTGTATGAGTACGGGTCCCCTGAGTGTATGTGTACGGGTCCCCTGAGCATGGGACCCGTACACATTCACTCAGGGGACCCATACACATTTTACATGGGACCCGAACACATACACTCAGGGGACCCGTGCACATCTTACAGGGGACATATACACATACACTCAGGGGACCCGTACTCATACACTCAGGGGACCCGTACACATTTTACAGGGGACCCGTACACATACACTCAGGGGACCCGTGCACATATTATAGGGGACCTGTACACATACATTCAGGGGACCCATACACATATACTCAGGGGACCCCTATATATTACTAACTTTAAGATTTCTTATATGAAAAATTTTTCCATGCACTAATATTTTTTACCTAAATTATAGGTGATCACCATGACCATCACCAACATCATATTCCAATTCGGTGGTAGGTGGATGATTAATGAGGATGATACGTCGAGATGGTGTTCACAACCGAGAAGTATATGGCAACCAATCATAGTCAGCGAGGATACATGCACGATTAAGGACGTGACGGACGAGATAATAACTGTAATGTCCTTGCCAAACGATAAAGTGAAATTGACGTTAAGCTATATGCCTAATGTAGTGTACAATTATCCACGACCTATCTACATCGAAAACGATTACGCTTTACGTGCATACCTTGATTTTGGTGGTTCGCAATCAAGACTCGTGCTTCATGTTGAGGTCGAGCAATGTACCAGTGAAGCTCCCATTGAAGTCCGGTGTAGTGGCATTGATGCACCCATTGAACTCCGGTCTAGTGCCACCGATGATCCTCCCGCTCGTAATGATTTTACGAACAATGATAGCGGTCTTATAGCATTTTGCGATGAAAATGGCATCGTCCAGCCCGTCGAAGAGGAGCACACTGGACAGATGGAGGTACACCACGGAACCTTTGAAAGGGATGAACACAATAACGACATTGAAGATGATGGCGAGGAGCATGACGCATTACCAGCTGATGATGATGGTACATATGCCTTTACCGATAGTTCTAGTTTATATATTGGTCAAGAATTTCATAACAAGGCTACCGTGCAGAAAGAGTTGTTGGAAGTTGCGTTTAAGGCGTCGTTCGAGTTAAAAGTGGTAAACTCAAATAAAAAGTTGTATGTGGTTCGTTGTGTAAACGACCAATGTTCTTGGCGTGTTCGAGCTGCAAAAAATAAAGATTCGCCGATTTTCTCCATTCGAACGTATTGTAATAGACACACATGCGATGTATCACATCGACGCCGGAGACACCGACAGGGTAGTTCGTCGGTGGTATCGAGTATCTTAGTCGAAAACTTCACAGCCGCCAAGAATATCCCGCGACCAAAGGTAATTGTCTCAATGATGCAAAACAGGGGTCTCGATGTATCGTATTACAAGGCTTGGAGAGGTAAGCAGCTTGCACAGGAAGGGTTGGTCGGAAATAGCGAAAACTGTTTTGGTTTGCTCCCGGCATACTTAGAAGCCGTGAAGAGAGCAAATATTGGTAGCATCACATATTGGGAGGCGGATGACGAGAACAGATTTAGATATCTTTTCCTAGCCTTTGGCGCATGTATTAGGGGATTTGCATACATGAGAAGGGACTTCTATCGACGGTACCTTTTTGAAAGGTAAGTATAAAGGTGTGATGCTCGTGGCGACCGCGCAAGATGGTAATCACCATCAGTACCCTATAGCTTGGGGCATTGCCGATGTGGAGTCAACGGAATCTTGGTCTTGGTTTCTAACAAAATTGCGGGAAATCGTGGGTGACACGGATGATTTGGTGATAATTTCCGACAGGCACCCCGGAATAATAAAAGCCGTTGAAGATGTCTTTCAAAACGCATTTCACGGATTTTATGCGTGGCATATTAAACAGAATATCAAGACTCGAAGCAGGAAGCAAAAAGGCGCTTGCGATTTATTTTGGCGTGCGGCGCATGCTTACACGACGAGTGAGTGTGATTCTATTTTGCGGATAATGGAAGGCGAGTACACTGAATAGCAAAGTATATGAAATTGGAGCAGAGAATGGAGAGGAACCGTCCACGCTTGCGAAATGGACGAGAGCGTATTGCCCTACTTCTAGGTACAATATAATGACCACCAATGGATCGAAGTCAATAAATGCTGCCTTGCGCGAGGACCGAGAGCTTCCACTGATAGGATTATTGGATTCAGTGCACAGACTTACCGCGGAATGGTTCAGGAAGCGTCGAAGCACTTGCGAAGCTTCTATAGCTGCCAATATGACGTCGTTCACGCCGAAGGTCGAGAAGATTATACATGATAATTTTATTTATTCTCAAAAATATCACGTGTCGGAGATCGGATATTTACGATACAATGTCTACGGGCAAAATCAGAATGAGGTGGTCGATCTACAAGTTAATTCGTGCAGTTGTAAGAAGTTTGACATTGATCGCATCCCATGTCCTCATGCCATTGCAGCTTGTGGTGAGTCTGACGTTCAGATGTATTCTCTAGTGCATAATTATTACAACTTACAAATATGGAAATTAGCATATGAGGATACGATTTGGCCAGTTACAGACCGGAGTGAAATAGGGACTGATATGCTGCCACCCACATCTTCGAGAACCCGTGGCAGGTACCAAAAAAATCGAATGCCATCAGTCGGTGAATTTGGTAGGAGGTAACCTATTACTTGACATATGTGCATGGAACCCTTTGTGACATTTATTAACAGTTTGATCTGCCATGTATCTGCATCCGAGTGTGATAAATATTGAATTATGTGGATCCCCTGGCATACGTGCATGGGTCCCCTGGATATCCAGTATAGGTCTCCTGGCATACGTGCATGGGTCCCTTGGATTTCAAGTATGGGTCCCCTGGATATCCAGTATAGGTCCCATGGCATACGTGCATGGGTCCCCTGGATTTCAAGTATGGGTCCCCTGGATATCAAGTATAGGTCCCCTGGCATACGTCCATGGGTCCCCTGGATTTCAAGTATGGGTCCCCTGGATATCCAGTATAGGTCCCCCGGCATACGTGCATGGGTCCCCTGGATTTCAAGTATGGGTCCCCTGGATATCCAGTATAGGTCCCCCGGCATACGTGCATGGGTCCCCTGGATTTCAAGTATGGGTCCCCTGGATATCCACTATAGGTCCCCTGGCATACGTGCATAAACATATTGTCACCAATATTGACCATACAAAAATAGTCACCATAAACATATTGTCACCAACATACATAATTGTCACAAAAGTAGCAATATACATCAGACAAGCCCATTCATAAAGTCATATAATTGTCTACACCACAAACGACCAATAATTCCGGTAGAATGCTGTAGTTAGATACTGCCTAAAACCGGTGATCTGCTGCTCGTTAAACTTGTACGGGTCGTCGCCGCGAAACATAAAAGAAAATACGGCGCGTAACAAATACACTCCGCATTCGCCGCTGCAATAGTAAAGAGTAATTAGATTATTTCACTAGCCCAATTGAAATATAAAAACCAATATGGAATAATACTTACTTGGCCCATTGTTTAGGGAATCTATCGTCGCGCGAGATGTTCCACTTGACGAATGCTCTCGGAATTATTTTCAGGTCCGCTAACATATAAGGAATTACCTTCCTTACATTGGCCAATGCACGATCGATGAATCTGCCATCACTATCGCATGAACGGTCAGAGTCATAAACCACGATCGTCTTCTTCGCGTGCTCAATCACGCATAACACCCAATGACTATCATTGATTAGCAGCGGGACGACGATGAATTGGGCCTCAGTCCATGGAACAGATGGCCAATTCTCATCGGTACCCATCGCGTAGGGGCGCATTTGGCCAATGAATCCCTTATCAATTTTTCCCGTCGCAGTCCCATTAATATCGCATCGGAGTGTGAACATTGTCCGCATGAAGGCGTAATTGTTTGAAGCTCGCTTGCAACAACGTTGCAATTCGATAAATCCCCTAAAAGCTTCGTCAATGTGCTGCAAATAGAAGATGGGGTTAGGTCAGGGGACCCATGCTCTTAGTCAGGGGACCCGTGCATATTAGTCAGGGGACCCCTGCTCTTTGTCAGGGGACCCGTGCACATTAGTCAGGGGACCCGTGCACATTGGATAGTCAGGGGACCCCTGCTCTTAGTCAGGGGACCCGTGCACATTTGTCAGAGGACCCATGCTCTTAGTCATGGGACCCGTGCAGATTAGTCAAGGGACCCCTGCTCATTGGATAGTCATTGGATAGTCAGTGAGTTAATTTGTACCTCGCCATCAATCCACTGTCCAGTACTGCATAACCACGCGAACCATTCTGGACCATACGAACTCAGCATGACAGCCCGTCGTTCAACCTCTGCCATACTCGTGACCTCCTTAAGTACTGATGGCCAGAATAGCAACTTTTGCCTTATATGGTTGTGGACTTCCGGGTTGTGGCTTAATTTTTTCGCATTATCGTCTCTGACATATGGGCTGCGCTGGTACCTTGATGGATTCCTCTGCCTCTGAGACATCGTATCGTCAAGGATCGCCTTACCTTTATCGACGGGGACGTTGTTTGAACCCCAAATGCCCGACTCCTGAGCTTCATCCACACCCACATTAATTGCCGCCTGTGCCTCCGCCGCCGCTTGTGCCTCCGCCGCCTGTGTCGCCGCCGCCGCCGACGCCGCATCCATGGACATCATCTCAGCTAGCATGTAGAAGCCGTACCGCATCCCGTTCCACAATCGATCTTCCATCGCATCTATTCTTTGAGCAGCATAATTGCGATATGAAGCGAAATGACCCTCGTTGGTATCAAAGCGTTGATCCAAATCGCCTCTCAACTGCGTAAATTCATCGCCAACGAGATTACTAAGCTGATCAAACCTCTGATCCACACTTGTTCTGAATTCAGTGAACATAGCAGCATCGGGATAGGCACGCGGCGGAGAGTGATATATCGGCGGCGGAGAGTGATGCTCGAATACCGGTGTGTTATGCATCGGCGTCGGCTGCACCGGCGAGTGATGCATCGGCGGCTGTTGGTGGTCGGCCTGATTGTTCTCTTCGCCGACTATGTGCGATACACACAGTACATCGATCCCTTGCAAGAGAAGGCTGGTCAAGTGGTCCAGTACGCTATGCGAGGGAGCCACGCCAAAGTCACCGAATCGATAGTAGTTGGCGTGGCTCTCAGGCGGACTTGGCATTAACAAACCGCGCACCTCGGATTTTAGCGCGGTCTTGCTTATCACCTCCAACTTCGGGCTAGCCTTCTTACTCCACGACTTCGTTGTCCACAAGCATATTCTCGGAAGCACATCATCGTTCCTCTGATCTTTGCGGCTGGCCAACAAATTACCGATGTTCGTGATGCACTCGTATGCTAAGATCTAAGAAAGAACCCAATAATTAGACCATAGATTTAGAACAAATAATTTATAATTAAAACAGCAACACTATTATTCTACCTGAAGTGGATGCACGAAACCACTAATGCATAAGCTGATCTCTTCGTCGTTGCCTCCCGCAACTCGAGCAAGAGCTTCGTCCCTTTTCTCCGTCAGATCACGTTTCAATGAACGTAGAACTTCTCGAAAGGCAATTGTGCCCCATGGATAATTGTTAAAATTATCCAGATCTTCAATTAATGAGAGAATCCATGATGGCAAGATGGGGTCCTTCTTCGTTCTGCGAGGTAACAAAACGACAGCAGCAAAATATAGGCCGGCGAGCTTCAATTTTTTGATATTGGCACGCCCATCGTCGTCTTCGGCTGCCAGTTCATCAATTCTTCTCTCCACGTCGGATAGCCGGATGGTAGATATGCGCGGCCAATGTCTCAACTTAAAAGCATTTGACTCGTTAACCTCTGGTACGTTGGATGAGCAGTTAAGACCAGTGATCAAGCAGTTACTCCGATATAGAAAATCGGAGTGGTCTCTTCCGGATGATCATCCACAACTCATCCCGATTATGAAGGACCGTCTGTCTCTTCATAAGAAACCACAACAGTTGGTTGGAGAGGTTAAAGTCTTCAGCTGAAGCTACAAGATATCTGAACGGACTGCTCTCCATAAATTCGGAGGCCTCAACATCATTCAGAAAAGCGATAATGGTTTGACTTGCTTCGACATACTTGGCCGTCAGAATTAATCTGCATACGAAATCCCAATCTCCACTGTTCATTTGCGTCCTCAAAACAACCTGTAAAATTATTACATTAATTCAGGATAATGATATGTTCGCGGGTCCCCTGGGCATACGTGTGCAGGTCCCCTGCATATGATCAGGGGACCCAGATACCAGCGCTCAGGGTACCCAAACAGGGCGCTCAGGAGACCCAAACACGAGTATTTAATGGACGCAGAGGACCCAAACACGAACTCTCAGGGGACCCAAACACAACTCTCAGGGGATCCAAACAGAACTCTCAGGGGACCCAAACACAAACTATCAGGGGACCCAAACAGAAATCTCAGGGGACCCAAACACAAACTATCAGGGGACCCAAACAGAAATCTCAGGGGACCCAAACACGAACTCTCAAGGGACCCAAACAGAACTCTCAGGGGACCCAAACACAAACTATCAGGGGACCCAAACAGAACACTCAGGGGACCCAAACAGAACTCTCAGGGGACCCAAACAGAACTCTCAGGGGACCAAAACACAAACTCTCAGGGGACCCAAACAGAAATCTCAGGGGACCCAAACACAAACTATCAGGGGACCCAAACAGAAATCTCAGGGGACCCAAACACGAACTCTCAGGGGACCCAAACAGAACTCTCAGGGGACCCAAACACAAACTCTCAGGGGACCCAAACAGAACACTCAGGGGACCCAAACAGAACTCTTAGGGGACCCAAACACAAACTCTCAGGGGACCCAAACGGAACTCTCAGGGGACCCAAACACAAACTATCAGGGGACCCAAACAGAACTCTCAGGGGACCCAAACACGAACTCTCAGGGGACCCATACAGAACTCTCAGGGGACCCAAACACGAACTCTCAGGGGACCCAAACAGAACTCTCAAGGGACCCAAACACGATCTCTCAGGGGACCCAAACATAACTCTCAGGAGACCCAAACACGAACTCTCAGGGGACAACCGCATACAATCTACACTACCCCGCGTACAACTGCATGAAACAGAAATGCTAACAGCGCTGCAAAAAATTCATAACATGCTAACAGCGCGTACCTTCTCGCCCATCGCACTGCTTGCCATCGATATTTTCGTGAAATTCTGGGTGGGTCTATGAGAATTTGAGTTGCCTTAACTGGAATTTTGTTAAGCTCTCGTGAATTGCAGTAAAATCTAAAGTGAAAGCTTTCGTGGCTATTTGGGGAAGAACAGTTGAGTGAGATGAACAGTCACTCTGACTGACACATGCTTTTACTTTTACTGTTTTTCGATAAAAATAAATGAAGAATTTAATAATTATTAATTGTGGGTCGGTTAAGCCATTGGACTGCACTAAATAAGGGTACAGTTGTCTTTTAAGTCATATTAGTAAGGGTATACTGGTACTTTTACAATGAGGAGTCTATTTTTTAAAATTTTCTGTCTGCGGAGTCTATATACTCAATTAATCCTTCAATCACCTCTGTCCATTCATTATTTCTAACCCGAATAGCCTTTCTAAACGCCTGCGTCAAAGCCTCGGTTTTCGAAATCCCTATGGCAAAGAATTCGCCGCCCGTCAGCGTAGCGATGTGATCTCCTGCCATTCTCATTGCAATAGTGGTTTGACTATTCCGTTGACCCGCAAGCAGAACCCCCTGACCGCGATTTTCCTTCATGGTCCATCTTTACTATGACACCAGCTTCTTTGCACGCGTGGGTTTGATCCACCATTCCCTCGGAAGATGCGCGTGGCTCGATTGTGGCGTCGAGCCCGAGCCCCCGGATGTGAGAGTGAGCACCTATTCGCTTTATTCGAATCAGGTCTCTTCTCTATAGATATCTTCTGCCGTTCATTCATTAACGTCGTCCTCTTTCAATCACCGAGCGTGGCTTCGTCGGTGGTTTTTTTCTAGTTTTGTGTGTTTGCGTGGGGCATGGGCAATAGCGAGTTTATTTTTATATATAGTTCAATTATTATTTTGTGTGAACGTTGTTGCAGTTTTTTTTATTTAACAAATAAATATAATTCAGTTTTATTACGAAATATTAAGTGCGAATGTTTTTAATATTGATAAAATTAGGTTTATTAAATGTTGTAAATTTTAGTTGATGAGATAAGATAAGATGTATTTAATGCTGTAAATGTTAGATGAAATAGTAGAAATTTTTCTACTATAAATAGACCGATTTATTTGTATTGAATCATATCGAAAATATCAATAAATACTCTCTCTACACATCCAGTGTTTATATTTTTGTTATTGTCCAGTTATAATATTTTTATAACATGTTATCAGCACGAGCGCTCTCCGGCAACAATCAACCTCCGTCCAAGATCTTATACAAGTATAATCGAGGTATGGTAATTTTATTGAGGTATGGTAATTTTATTTTGTGTACGTTGAGTTTATTTATAACACTCGTACTCTTATGTTACGAACAGTTTAAAATTATATAAAGATAACATGTATACAACTAAACGCCTTAGCTCGAGTTGTTTCGCGGAATATCGTCACTACAAGTGATGTGTGGTCAAGATTTCGAATCCCATTGGTGGCGAGTGGAATTTCTGTTTTTGACGAGATTTTGAAAAGGCGATTTAAATAATATTATTTATTTTATTGATATCTCACGTATATATCATATATTTTGAATTAGTTTTGGACTATACGGATGGACAAATTTTATTACCACTTGGAGAAAATTAAATTTATTTTATTAAGAACAAAATACATATATTTTATCCATCTCTGACTATTATGATTTTCTTATTATAGAATCAAATCGTTTTATACAAAGATGAATCTTGCGCTTCTTACTTTATTTACCGTGATGGTTGTCGGGTGGTGGATAATATTTTTACAGTTGTTTCAAAAATATAGTTATTAATTGTAATATTTTTCATTATTATGATTACCAAAATATATTTTATATTTTGAAAGATGTTGCTATATACGATGATTGATCTCCTGATTCTTACTCTACCCACGACGATAATTATCTATATATGGATTGTGTTTTTACCAAGATTTTACGAGTGATTAATTACAATATTTTTTTATTTTATAATATATGTTTCTTATGAAATATATTTTGTGATAGAAAGATGTCGCTCTACCTCATGATTGATCTCTTGACAACTATTATTTTTACGATGGCACTCATTGAGATGTGGACTTTATTTTTCGTAAGGATTTTTACAAAAGAAGATACACAAGAATATTAATTGTAATTTTTCTTCAAAGTATCTTTTTACGATAAACTTGTATTGATATTTATATTAAAAATAGTAATGTTATTCATATCATATATTTGTTTTATACTTTATGATTTGAGTATTAAAACGTGTTTTGTATTTTATGATAGTATGACGAATTTGCAAAGCCTCGAGTTTGTTGTCATTGACATCTCAGGAAAGAATTATTTATCTTGGGCACTGGACGCAGATATTCATCTAAAAGCAAAAGTTTTGGGTGACAATATTATCGCCCCCATAACCACAACGGGTGCAGGTGACACCACTGATGCCACAAAAACCACAACGGGTGCAGGTGACACCACTGATACTGTAAAAGCCACAAACGCCCAGGATAAGGCAAGAGCTTTGATAGTTCTTCGCCACCACATTCATGCGGATCTGAGGGATGAATACTTAAACAACCCGCTGAATTGCGGAAATATCTGAAAGATCGATTTGACCACCTGGCAACTGTTATCCTCCCAAAGACAAGGTATGAATGGATGCATTTAAGATTACATGATTTTAAATCTGTAACTGAATATAACTCGGTTGTTCATAAGGTGACTGCCACACTGAAATTGTGTGGAGAAACAGTCACCGAAGACAGTATGCTGGAGAAAATATTCAGCATTTTCCATCCATCAAATATGATATTGCAACAACAATATAGGAAGAGGAGGATTAAAATCATTCAGAGTTAATCTCTTTTTTATTGTTGGCGGAACAAAACAATGAATGGTTGATGAAAAACCATGAATCCCGACCGACTGGTTCTATTGCAATCCCTGAAGCGAATGCAGTCAAAGGTAATAATAATAATAGTCGAAGCAATGATCGTGGACGTGGTCGTGGTGGATATCGCGGTCATGGATGTGGTCATGGTCAAGGACGTGGACGTGGCCGAGGAAATTACGGTGGTTGTTATCAGCATTTTCGTGGTGGTTATCATAACAATCGTGGCGGTCATCAAAATTTTGCCCAGAAGAGGAAAACTTACGAAAATAATGATGAGAGGCACACTGAACAAAAGAACAACGATGAGCAATGCTATCGTTACGGTGGTTCGGGCCATTGGTCACGTAATTGTCGTACGCCCAAACATTTGGTTAAATTATATCAACAAAATAAGGGCAAAGAAAAGAGACTTGAAATGAATTTTGTTCAAAGTGAACTGGCCTCTGCTTCTGGGACAAAAGATTACACATTTCGAAACTGCGGATTTCTAGTTTTTCCTGAAGAAAACTGATCTACTGTGTATAATTATCGTGTGTTTTATTATTGTGTGTATTGTATGCTTTATTATTGTGTGATTTATTATGTATCGTTTGGAGTGTTTTATTAAGTTTTATGTTTCTTGTGTTATATTTGTTTATTTTAATAATGATTATTATGTGTTTGTTTATAAAGGAATTCTCTGATGGAAACGAACATGCGCAATGGAGAATTATGTCTTGCAGATTGTGCAACGACTCATATGATTCTTAAGAATAAGGAATATTTCGATCATCTTGAAATGAAAGAAACAAGTGTTATTACAATATCGGGTAGCACAAATATAATTGAAGGCTCCAGAAGAGCCAACATTTTACTACTCAGAGGAACAAGGTTGATAATTGAAAATGCCTTATATTCTCCTAAGTCTCAAAGAAATTTATTGAGCTTTAAAGCTATTCGACATAATGAATATCATGTTGAGACTGCCGAAAAAGCAGATGTTGAATATTTGCACATTACAAAGGGGATTTCTAATGACAAAAGAATTGTGGAAACATTATCTTCCTTTGACTCTGGATTGTATTACACATATCTTAGAACGATTGAATCGTATGCTACCGTAAACCAGAAGTTTACTAATGACAGTACATTTAATGTTTGGCATGACCGGTTGGGTCATCCCGGTGCAATTATGATGCGGAAAATAATTGAGAATTCACGTGGGCATGTAATGAAGAACGAGATGATTCTTCTAAGTCATGAACTATCATGTGTAGCTTGCTCTAAAGGGAAGTTAATTATTCGGCCATCACCAGCGAAAATAAAGAATGAATCCATAATATTTTTGGTGCATATACATGGTGATATTTGAGGACCGATACATTCATCATGTGGACCATTTAGGTATTTCATGGTATTAATTGAGACATCGACTAGACGTCTCATGTATGTTTGTTATCAACACGCAACGTGGCATTTGCGAGATTGCTTGCACAATTGATCCGATTAAGAGCACATTTTCCAGATTATCCGATAAAAAAAATACGCATTGATAATGCTGCTGAATTTACTTCCAAGGCATTTAATGATTATTGTATGTCTATCGGAATTGATGTTGAGCATCCCGTGCCACATGTTCATATGCAAAACGGTCTTGCACAATCGTTGATTAAGCGCTTGCAATTAATTGCAAGACCATTATTGATGAATTCGAATCTTCCCTCGTCTTGCTGGGGACATGCTATATTGCATGCAGCAACACTAATCAGCATCAAGCCAACAAGTTATAATGATGTCTCCCCATTACAAATGGTTCATGGTCATGAACCAGATATTTTCCATCTAAGAATTTTTGGATGTGCAATATATGTTCCAGTTGCTCCACCAGAACGAACAAAGATGGGACCTCAAAGGAGGTTGGGAATATATCTCGGATATGAATCTCCATCGATAATAAAGTATTTGGAACCTCTAACTGGAGATTTATTTACGACAAGATTTGCCGACTGTCTTAATTGAATTTTCTGACTTAGGGGGAGAAAAGAAACCGCTGGAGAGAAATGTTAGTTGGAATGAATTATCGCTAAATCATTATGATCCTCAGACTAAAGAATGTGAACTAGAAGTTCAAAGGAATTCATTTACAGAGTTTAGCTAATCAACTGCCATAAAGTTTTACTAACCTTAAAGGAGTGACACAGTCACATATACCAGATGTTAATGCTCCTGCAAAAATAGATGTTCCTGCAGAACAGAGTATCGAATCTAAGCCACAGCTAAAGCGTGGTAGGCCATCGGGTTCCAAAGATAAAAATTCTCGGAAAGGAAAATGAGCAAATAATAATAAGAATGGTCCAACAGAGGATTTATCGACTTAGAAGAGTCGATGGGCATAAAAGATAATGAGAATGAAACTCAGGTACTGAACGTTCAGAAAATAATGATAAGAAGAGATCTCGATAAATTATGCCCGAAATGAAATTAGATGGAACCGAGACGAAGTCAACGTTGACAATAAATTCTCATTTAACGTAGCGCTACGTGAAATGAATGAGATTAATGAGAATGAGGATCATGAACCAAAGTCTGTACAAGAATGCAGAGATTGGCCAAAATGGAAAGACGCAATCGAGGCAGAATTGAAATCACTTGAGAAACAAAAAGTTTTCGGACCTGTAGTCCGTATACTAGAAAGTGTAAAGCCGGTTGGATATACATGGGTTTTCATTAGAAAAAGGAATGAAAACGGCGAAATTGTAAGATACAAAGCACGGCTTGTTGCACAAGGTTTTTCGCAACGACCAGGTATTGATTATGAGGAGACGTATTCTCCTGTGGTGGATGCAACTACTTTTCGTTATATAGTAATTCTGGCAGTAAAAGAAGGTCTCGCAATGCATCTTATGGATGTTGTCACTGCTTATTTATATGGAACACTTGACAGTGATATATATATATAAAGAGCTCCCCGAGGGATTTCAGTTGCCTAAAAATTCACGGCCCCGAAACGATTACTCAGTTAAGTTGAATAAATCATTTTATTGATTAAAGCAATCTGGGCAAATGTGGTATAATCGCCTAAGTGAATTTTTAGTGAAAGAAGGGTATCGGAATGATCAAACTTGTCCGTGCATATTTCTAAAAAGAAATAAAAATGAGTTTGTCATTATATCAGTGTATGTTGATGATATCAATATAATTGGAACTCCCGAAGAGGTGACAAAAGTTGTTTATTGTTTAAAAAGGGAGTTTGAAATGAAAGATCTCGGAAAAACAAATTTTTGTCTTGGACGACAGATTGAATATTTGAAAAGTGGAATATTCATACATAAAGAGACTTATACGAAAAGGTATTGAAAATTTTTTACATGGATGAATCTCATCCACTGGATACTCCAGTGATTGTTAGATCTTTAGACGTGAATAAAAATCCGTTCAGACCACGTGAAAATGATGAAGAACTACTTGGTTCTGAAGTACAATATCTTAGTGCTATTGGAGCACTAATGTATCTTACGAGTCATACGCGACCTGATATAGCATTCACTGTAAATCTGATGGCGGGATATAATTCATCGCAGACTCGTAGACAATAGAATGGAGTTAAACCGATTTTTCGATACCTTAAAAGAACATCTGATATGGGATTGTTCTATTCTAATGAGTCGAAAGCAAATTTAGTTGAGTATGCAGATGCCGGTAATTTGTCTGACCCACATAATGCTCGATCACAAATAGGTTATTTATTTACATATGGTGGAACCGCTATTTCATGACGGTCAGTGAAACAAACTTTAACAGCTACTTCATCTAACCATGCGGAAATTCTCGCTATTCATGAAGCTAGCCGAAAATGTGTTTGGTTGCGATCGATAATTGAGCATATCCAACCGACTTGTGGATTGCTTTATGAGAAATTACTTCCAACGATCTTATATGATGATAATGCCCGTATTGCCCAATTAAAGGAAGTATATATTAAAGGGGATAGAACAAAGCATATTTCACCGAAATTTTTCTTCACCATGATTTGGAGAAAAATGGTGATATTGATGTACAACAAGTGCGATCGAGTGAAAATCTTGCAGATTTATTTACGAAATTGGTATATTCAATTGGAGTTCGAAGACTCCGAGATTTATTTTCAGAAAATCCGTATATTCAGTTGGTGTTTGAAGACTCCGAGACTTATAATGATGTTATCATCAGGGGGAGAAAATACGTGTTGCACTCTTTTTTCCTTCACTGTGGTTTTTTCCATGTGGTTTTCCCAATAATGTTTTTAATGAGGCAACAAATAAAAGCGTATCAAAAGGAATTATGTACTCATTTTCCTTCACTAGGTTTTTGATAAAATTAGGTTTATCAAATGTTGTAAATTTTAGTTAATGAGATGAGATAAGATGTATTTAATGTTGTAAATGTTAGATGAAATAGTAGAATTTTTCTACTATAAATAGACCGATGTATTTGTATTGAATCATATCGAAGACCTCAATAAATACTCTCTATCTACAATTCCAGTGTTTATATTTCTATTATTGTCCAGTTATAATAGTTTTATAACAAGTTTCTGATTGTTGAACATGGTTGCTGCTTTTTTATTTTTTTGGCAAATTAATAATTGATTTAAAAAAGTTAAAGGGACACGTGGCAGTATTATAAGGAGACTACTTTTCTATTCTAATATAAGATTTCATTTCAATATTCATTTATAAGATCTTACAAAGATAAAAAAAATTTATTGTTAAAAATTTTAAATATATGTAGTAAATAGAAATTTATTTGAATGTTAGGGATGGAATTGAAATAAACCGTAGTTTGATTTAAAGAACATATTTCATGTGCACCATCTTTTTTGTTGGTAGTTAATCTGTTGTCATGGAACTTGAAATAAAAGAAAAAAATATATCTGAAGAGAATATTAGAATTGTGCTTTATTATTTCATTATCCTTGTAATTAGGGGCGTAATTAGAAGTTTTGATAGTCTAGGACTTAAGAGTAATTATACCTTAGATATAGGTATAAATATGATGTACACTATCAAAGTTAATACGAGTTTTATTATTCAGAAAAACACAAGTATCAAATTCATATTTTAAACGAGAGATCACGCTTGAGAAACTCGGAAAAGCTAACAACCTCTCTCAAGATCTTCAACGCGGATATTCGACCGATCGTATATCGTAAGATTTCTTACTCGAATACCGAGAATTCGTGCCTAGATTGCTTGTTGATTGATGAATCAGGACCTAACAATTGGTATCAACGCAAATCGTGATTGATTTTGGATAGAATTCACAATTTTCAGATCAAAATAATTTTCCAGATTTTTCGATCGAAAAACTCACGTGACTTATATTTTGATCAATATGCTTAATTGTGCGAATTTTGTTGTTGATTTTGCTGATTAAGTAATAGATTATATGTTAGGATTGATTTACGTACTTATTTCGATCGCTTAGAACGTCATATTAATTAAGATATAGATCGATTTTTTCGTTTGCGATCAAGTTTTGAGTCCGATCTGATTTTCTTAAATCTCGATATATTTTGCTATTAAACGTGGTTGATTCTGTGTTTATTCATATTTAGAACTGTTAAACGAGTGATTATCCAGAATTTCAGCATCTAAATTGAACATCTCGATTGAATCTGGAATTTTCACTGTTACATTGAACTTAGCTGTTCTTCGATCAATTCTTCGATCGAAAAACTTGGATCGAAAAATATTTTTCGGCCACGTTTGCAGCCGAGAAATTTTTCGACGAAAAACACTATTTTCGAGTGTTTTACTCCAATTTAAGACTCGAAAAATATTATTTCAATAACTAATTTTTCGGTTCATATATAAATACATTTTTCGAGCGAATAAATTTTTCGATACAAAATTAGCCAAAACATATTTTCGATCGAAAAATATTCCATCAAAAAATTTTACAGGATACAATTTGAGTCTAACTAAAAACAAAGTTTTTCAATCACTAGTAATTTTTCGATCACAAGTTATTTGATTAGAGTTTTTGTAATCAACATAGTTTTTCGACAAAATATTTTTCGATAAGATCATCTTTTCAACATCTTTTTCCGAAAAATATTTTTAGATAAACATATAACTAAATCCTTAAACGTTCGAAAAATTTTTTTGATTAAAAAGCTTAATATTTTTAAATCGAAAAACTTTACTGCTCGAAAAACATTTTGACCACAGCATTTAAAAGAAATCAAAAATTGTGAACTTCAAACCTTACGAAAAATATTTGTCTCCGAACTATCAATTTTGATACTCAATATTTTCAATCAATAATTCAAATTTCTTTAACAAAGCTTGAAGTATCAATTTTTAGTTATCAAATATTTTCAAAAACATAACAATTTCTCTTTCACGACCGGATCATAGGTTCAAAAAGGAAATTGTTTAAAGTACGAATCAAATATTTCTAACTAAGTTTGTCACTTGTGAAGCATTTTTCATTACTATTCCAAACCTTCACGAGGATCCTATCAATCAGCAAAAATGGATGCTTACTCACTTGGAAATGACGTCCGCCCTCCAATTCTTCGAAGAGGCGAATACACGGTATGGAGAAGCCGGTTCTTGAACTTCTTGGAAACGAAAGATCAAGCCACAAATTTGATCGCATCACTTCAAGAAGGTCCAGCTCAATTCAGGCTCATCCAAGAAGGAGATGCCACAAACAATCCTCCTATTCCTGCAACCAGAAGACTTAAAGTTCCTGGTGAATATACTGAGGGGGAGCGTTTAAGAGCCAAAGCAGACTTGGGAGCCAAGACTTTCCTAATGCAAGAAATACCGAATGACATCAATATGCAAATAGATAGTCTATCAAGTGCAAAAGCCATGTGAGACGAGCTCCACAAGATGATGCAACGAACCGAAGTCGGAGTCAAAGCAAAGAAAGCAAATATTCTAACAACTTATGACTCTTTCAAAGCCAAGACAGAGGAATCAGTTTATGAACTCTATCAAAGATATCTAACTCTTCTCAATGAAATGAGGAAGATAGATATATTCAAGACCAACATGGAGGTCAACATCAGATTTCTTTATTCTCTTCAACCGGAGTGGAAGAAAATATCCATTCAAATCCGACAAAATAAGGATTTGGACGAAATGGATATCCACGCCGTCTTTGATAATCTCGCCCAACATGAAAAAGATATAAGCGAGATCCAAAAAGAACTAAAGGGCAAGCAGATCGACGACTCTATAGCACTTGTCTTTGAAAGAAAGCAAAGTCGATCTCGAAAGGATAAAAGTATCAAGCTGCCAAGTTCTTCAGAAGATGAAGAAGAATCTGACTCATACTTCGAACCTGATATGAAGGAGTTCAAGAAACAGTTAGGTCTCATTTCTAAAATGATGAGTAAAAAGTTTTACAAAAAGAAATCCTCGTCTTCGGCCAATAGACTTTGGACATCTAGCTCCAAGCAAAGGGAAAGACCGGCCGAGTCCTCTGAATCAAAAAGTGTCAAAGAACCACAAAAATGTTATAATTGTGGAAAGGTAGGACACTTCTCCAAGGAATGCAAACTACCCAAGAAAAAGGACGCCAACTACTACTCCAAAAAATTCCAACTCACTAAACAGAAAGAGGCTGGAGTAGCACTGATGGCAGAACAAGAGCATTGGCTGGAAGATACCACTGATTCTGAAGACGAAAATCTTGCACTTATGGCATACCTCGAAGACGCTTCAAATGATGACCCATCCAGGAGGCCTGACGACGACGACAAAGCATCATCTTCGTCACAAGAGGTACAATTGACTAAATCCACATTATCAAACATGTTAGAATCGTTACAGCTTAAGTACACTAACATGAAAATTGAGCAGAAACGAACAAAGGAATTAGAAGAGAAACTAGCTCTTAGCGAAAGCAATTTCCAAAATCAATTAGATAAGAAAATCCATCTCGAAATTCTCTTATCTAACGCTAAGGAAAAAATCTCTAGTCTTGAATTAACCATAGCTACCTCTGAGACAAAAATTACTGACCTTAATACGATTCTTATCGATTGTCAGAGAGACTTAGAAATTTCTAAAAATAATTTCAAAGAAATTTCTGACGAACGTAAGAAACTTTATTCAAGGATTCAAATGTTAGATGATCTTCTAATAAAAAGGGGTCAAACGGATCAAACTATATTTCTAAATCAACCTCTTGATACAGAATTTTATAATCCTAAAGAGGGCTTAGGTTTTAACAATCCCTGTAAATTGAAAAAGGTCAATGTTAGACAATTATACGATATCAAGTATATGGGAGTATGTTTAACTTCTCTAATGGCATTTACTAATTCTTCCGAAATAAATGCTTTAGAAGAATCTAAACGACAAGCCACTGCTAGGACTAACATTCCTTTTGACTACATCGACTTGAATAATAGTTACAAGACAAGAGATCTCAACTTGTCTAGTGATTATACTTCATTATATCCCCTAGAAGATTTTTCTAAAAATAAGGAAGAAAATAATGATCATTCTCAAAATTCTAATTTCTGTTATATTCCAGCTATTATTAGAAAAATAGCTGACTTAAATGCTTCCTTGGAAACAGAAAGAAAGAATTTCAAAGCTGAAAAGAACGAACTTTTATTGGAGATTTCCAATCTCAAAACTTCCTCTATTTTAAAAACTTGTCCTGATCTTATTTTGAAAGAAAAATCTTTAATGAATGACAAGATTAAAACTAAGAAAAACTCTCCTATTATTTTTCAAAATATTTCAAAAGAAGATAAATCTTCTTTAGAAATTGTAAAGAGAGAAAACGAATCCTTAAATGCTTCAAAAAAGAAAAGGATTTTTACTAACTCTTTTTCTACTCCATCCACAAGTAGAGTAGTAAAAGAGGTGAAGCATGCTAAGGAAAGAGTGCCTAGAATAAAATTTCAGAAGAAAAATGATTTGTTATCTATTTATTCTATGTCAAAAACTATAGACACTAGTACGACCACAGCTATTTCTAGTATTGTTACTTCAAATTATGCGTTAAAGCTTATTATTTTTGAAAGCACAAACTTTGAAATTGGCTCTACTTCTAAAAACTATCATCATTCTAAAACAAATGCAAGTCTTTAGTCTGTCAGAAACAAGAATCATCTATTAAGACAGCTTATAGCTCCATCCATTCTTGTTCTCACCTAAGGTATCCAGTACACGTACATTCAGCTAAATACCTTAGGAGACTAGCCAGAGAAAAGATTTTCTCCAGCAATAAGACAAATCAGACATTTGTTCATACTGAAATTAACCTCCCATGTAAGGTTCAAGCACAATGGATTCCCAAGTCATCACCTAGGCAAACTCAAGCCAATAAGGCTAAATTGTCTACAGAGGTACTACCTAAACCAACTACTTCTAAGTTGGTTTGGGTACCTAAGCATTCTCATAAGTTAGGAACCAAAGATGAACATACCTTACTTATCAAATCTGCTAATCCGAGAGGACCCATTCAAAAGTGGGTACCTAAGTCTCCCTAATTTCTTTCTATGCAGATCCATCATGTGTGGTATTTAGAGTCTGGTTGCTCCACACACATGACGGGAAAACAAGAACTGTTGAGCATCTACCAAGATCGTTACAATGGCAAAGTCCGATTTGGCAACAATGACTCGGCTCCCATACTCGGATTTGAAGACATTTTATTGCCAAATTTGACGATTAAAGATGTCTCTTACGTCCAAGGTCTCCAACACAATCTGTTCAGCATAGGCCAATTCTGTGACAAAGGATTTCAAGTAGTATTTCTAGTTGAACAGTGCAGAGTTTTGAATAGTCAGAATCAAGAACTTCTCACAGGATCACGAAGATCTAACCTATACACAATCAATCTGACATCAGTTCGACCTTCGAGAGCTGTATGCCTCATCTCTCAGACAACAATCAAGAGGAACAGCTTATGGCATCAACGTGTGTCTCATCTCAATTTAAAAGCTCTTCACAAAGTCAGTGTTAAAAAGTTGGTCAACGGTCTGCCAACAATTTCATCTAACCAAGAGCATCATTGTTCGGCTTGTCAAATGGGAAAAAGGAAGCGAGCATCACACAAAGTCAAGCAAGTTGCTTCTACATCTCGACCCTTAGAGTTAGTTCACATGGATCTTTGCGGACCAATGCGTACACAAAGCATCAACGGTCGTAAATATGTGTTAGTAATTGTCGAAGATTATTCTCGCTACACATGGACAAGATATCTCCGAACTAAGGATGAGACTGGAGACTTGATAATAAGCTTTGTGAATACAACTCAGAATCTCCTGCAAAAGAAAATCCAAGTAATCAGAACGGACAATGGGAAAGAATTCATGAATCAGCGTCTCAGCAACTTTTATCAATCACTTGGAATTATTGAACAATTCTCAGCCGCAAAAACGCCACAACAAAATGGTGTCGTAAAAAGAAAGAACCGGACTTTAGTTGAAGCTGCAAGAACTATGCTCATATACTCCGATCTTCCTCACTTTCTATCGGCTGAAGCAGTGAATATAGCATGTTTTACTTAAAATAGGACAATTATTCATAAACGCTTCGAGAAAACGCCATATGAGCTAATTAATAAAAGAATTCCGAATATCTCATTCTTCAAAGTATTTAGTTGCAAGTGTTTTGTGGCAAACGACCAGGAGCATTGAAGCAAGTTCGATCCCAAAGCCTTTGAAGCCATTTTTTTCGGATATTCCTCTACTTCAAAATCATATCGCGTCTACCTCAAGTCTTCTCGTACAATTCTCGAAAGCTACAACGTCACCTTTCAAGAAATGACGGATTTGGCTTCTGAACAAAATAGTTCAGAACCCGAGCTTACGGCGTGTTGGCACAAGGTCAACAACTTTCGGCAACGTCTACATCAACGTCAAATGAAGCAATTCCCGCTGATCATGAAGATTTAGATTCTCTATTCGAACACTTTTATCCGAACAAGTCTCAAATGCCTGCTTCGTCTCACTCAACACCAAGCAGTGCCCCATCTCCCTCAATGGAAGAAATTAATAATGAGACTCCTCTTCTTCAAAATCCGACATATGTTGGAGAATCTACTTATTCAGAATCTTCATCTAGTACCGTAGTTCCTACAAATACAAATGAGGAAATTCCTATCAACTCAACATCTGAATTGAATTTCCCAACTCTGAATGATCAACCCATTAATTCAGGATATCTCGATCTCCAATCCAATGACGAATCTACTTCAGTTATTCCTCACGAACGCAAATGGACTCGAGCTCACCCTACTGATCAGATTATCGATGATCCTTCAAGTGGTGTACGTACTAGGAACGTCTACACAAAGCGGTTTATTCACATGCTTCCAAAGCCATAACGAACCAAATAAGGTAGCTGAAGCTCTTAAAGACCCGGATTGGGTAATTGCAATGCAAGATGAACTCAACCAGTTCGATCGTCTACAAGAGTGGACATTGGTTCCTCGACCACAAGGCAAAACCATAATTGGAACTAAATGGGTTTTCAAGAACAATAAAAATGATAACGGTGAAGCAATCAGGAATAAAGCACGACTCGTTGCTAAGGGATACAATCAACAAGAAGGAATTGATTACGACGAGACGTATGCTCCGGTTGCACGTATTGAAGCTATTCGCTTGTTTCTAGCATATGCGGCTCACAAAGACTTCAAAGTCTATCAAATGGACGTCAAAACTACATTTCTCAACGGCGTATTAAAAGAAGAAGTCTACGTCGCTCAACCCGAAGGGTTCATGCACGAGAACTATCCTGATCATGTCTATTGATTGGACAAAGCTCTCTATGGGCTAAAACAAGCCCCTCGTGCTTGTTATGGTGTTCTGAGCGAATTTTTGGTAAAATCCAACTTCATCAGAGGAACAATCGATACGACCCTCTTCATCAAAAGGCAAGGCAAAGACTTGATGATCGTTCAAGTTTACGTTGACGACATCATTTTCGGATCGACGAATGAACGTCTCTGTCATAAATTTGGTAATCTCATGAAGACCAAATTCGAGATGAGCTTAATGGGAGAACTACAATTCTTTCTTGGATTACAAGTCAAGCAACTCGATGATGGAATCTTCATCAGTCAGACCATATATATCTGAGATATTCTGAAGAGGTTAAGACAAGAGCACACCGATGAACACTCCTATGTCTACTAATTGCAAACTGGATGCTGATCCGTCTGGAAAGGCTGTCAACATCACCACCTATCGGAGCATTATCGGATCTCTTCTCTACTTGACATCCAGCCGACCCGACTTATGTTTGCAACTTGCCTATGCGCTCGTTTTCAAGCCGACCTAAAGGAGTCCCACATGAATGCCGTCAAGAGGATTCTACGATATCTCAAAGGAACTCCAAACTTAGGGCTTTGGTATCCTAAAAATACTGACTTTCGACTTATTGGCTATACTGATGCTGACTATGCAGGTTGTCGAATGGACAGAAAAAGCACGTCTGGCGGAGCACAATTTTTAGGCGAAAAGTTGGTCTGCTGGTCTTCAAAGAAACAAAATTGTGTGTCAACATCGACGGCCGAGGCGGAATACGTTGCGGCTGCTAGCTGTTGCTCGCAAATTCTATGGATGCGGACACAACTACGCGATTACGGGTTTGATTTCAATACATTCCCATTTATAGTGATTCTCAAAGTGCTATAGCCATTACTTGCATTCATGTTCATCATTCACGCACGAAACACATAGATATTTGATATCATTTTATAAAAGATCATGTAGAAAAAGGCACGATAGATATGTATTTTGTTAAACCGGAGCTTCAGCTTGCCGACTTATTCACTAAGGCATTGGATGAAAAACGATTTCAATTCCTTATTGCTAAGTTAGGCATGTTGAATCTCAATCTTACTTGAAATGTGCTTTACATGCTCTACTATGCTTCAATTTGATATTCTATGTGCTTCTTTATATTCCTTGATCATTTTGCGTGACTTTATCTTTTAATAAGTTTATATAAATAATAATAGATAAATAAATAATTTTATATATATATATATAAATAGTATAAATTAAAAAAAATGGGGGATGACGATAATTTTTGGCTATTTTTGAAATTACTCACAAAAATATTTCTTCGATATATATGATTAAATTCTTTGCATAAAAATTCATATGAGATTCTTTTATTCAAAAGAACTTTGTTTGTCTCACTCGACACAAAGCCACATCATACATGTGAGAATTTGAACCTCAATTTTTTTTTAGTGTCACACTTCAAATAAATATCCTGTGTACTTCGTAGCTTCATCTCGCTTTTGTGTTTCGTTTGTCATGAAAATGATAAGAGCATCTTAGGAAATTCCTCACTTGGCCTAAATTATAAATCCTTTACTTTTTCCTCTAGAGATCCCCTTTGAGCCTTCTCCGACATTCTTTTTCTTTATCAAACACCCGATTAAGCCTTCAACATTATTCAAATGATTCGGGTTTACTCAATCAAGAAAAAGAGGGGGAGAGCTAAAGTGATGCACATTATGAATTTCTCAATCATTATAGAAGAGAAACATTGATCTCACTGTGAACTTCTCCTAGATAATCTCGTATACTCCTAGCAGTGAAGCACCTCGAAGTGAACTTCTCCAACAATAATTTAGATCTTATAAATAGAGAAAACGAGAAGAGAAGCACATCCTTGGGTTCGAATTCCATAACTGTGAAACTTTCTAAAGGAACACAGTCTCAACCCAAAATCAAGGAAGATATCATCTCTCAAAGCCCTGAAAAGAAATTACTTTAGAAAGGAAAAGGAAAAGGATCAGAATAGAATCTCACAAAAAGGGTCCCTGGAAGAGAAGAATTTTTAAGCTCACTAACCCAAAAGTCCTACCCCTTTAGTCAGAGCCTAAAAATAATCCCTTAAAAGTCCCTTTGATTCAAAATGATGAACTCTCACTTGGTAAGTTGATTAAAAATACTACGATAACAAATTAATTGATATAATTTTGTTGTGATGGTAAGAGTGATATATCTACTAAAAATCTCCTTGATAAAAATAAATTGAGTGATATGAGCGAAACTTGCGAAAGTTGTCGAAGTGATTCATACTATGCTCTTAGAATACTAGTTTAGTTACCTGATTTTATGGCAAATTAATGTATTATATGTCTTGGAAATTCTTGTGTGATAAAATTCAAAATAAATAAATCTGACCCCGAAACAAAAATATTTTTATTTATCGCACATTTTAAATGCATTAATACATGTATTGGTTCAGAATTGCTAAAATGCGATTAACTATTTTGTAAAACGCAAAAATTTTTATTGCTTAGAATGCGTTAATTGTGCTTAAATCGGAAATTTTCATATGTACAAAAAATATGTGTAGGTACTGAAAAGCTTACTCATGCAATTGTTGAGGGGGAGTTTTTATATGAGAATTTGTTATTATCCTCTACACTCGTAAATCATGAATTCTAACATTTTTTTTAAGCCTCGCACAAAATTTCGAGCTCATCCGAGGAGTCAAATGTTGAATTTCATCAACATTAGGAGATAATATCATCTCTTTCAGAAATACAGGGAGTACTAAGCAATTTATTTTGGGGTTAATTCATAAAATTTTTCTTCAGATCTGAATTTATCTAAAAGCCCAAGAATTTTTTTTTACGGCCCAAAATAATTTTTACTTTACCCGATCGTAAAGTATTAATATCACTTTATCAATCGAAAAACTCTCTCACACGCTACACATTCCCAATCGAAAAACTTTTCATCTTCTAAGAACTTCTTCGAACCGACTTCGGCATTTCAATCCAAATCCATCATTACTCGGAATTTTTAGATTAAACGTGTTCATTTCGAAGGTAGAAACTTGTTCCGATTCATTTTCTGTTTAAAAACATCCGATTCTCAAGCATTTTCACGAAAATATTTGAAGAAAGTTCATGTTTATATTTTCGACGAAAACAGGTTTTTCGAGCCTCAAATCAAAGTGTTTAAACTCAATCTTTTGGGTTAAAATCATGATATTTGGATTCGCCACTGTTCTCTGAACATTCCGAACCCAGATAAACTCATGATTTACCCAGAAATCGAAGATTATGTTTTATGTATTTACTGTTTGATTTGAAAATTTTCGATCGAAAAAGTTTGTGTCGCAAACAGTGTCATCGAAAAACTTTAGTTTTCGTTAAAATTTTTTTCGATCGCAAAACTCAGCGTCGAAAACCTTTTGTTTTCGACACATTTTTATTTGATCGCAAAACTACGCGGCGAAAAACTTATTTTTCGATTATATTTTATTCGATCGCAAAAGTCAGCGCCGAAAACTTTAAGTTTTTCGATATTCTTTTATTCGATCGCAAAACTACGCGGCGAAAAACTTAAGTTTTTCGACAATTTTTTATTCGATCGAAAACTTACTCAGCGAAAAACTATTGTTTTCGATATTATTTTATTCGATTGTAAAAGTTGCTTTCGAAAACTTGAGTTATTCGACACATTTTTATTCGATCGCAAAATTTATCAATCGAATAACCGTTACTCGAATAAAAACACGCTGAAAAAGACTTAGAAAAATTTTCAAGACTTAGAAAATTTTCGATCGCAAATTTTAAAGATCGAATAAATTGTTACTCGAATAAAAACACGCTTATAAGAGTTAGTCAATTTTACAAATTTTTCAAAATTTTCACTAAGTCTTCCGCGATAAATCTTTAAACATACAATTTTCCTCTACATTCATTATTAATCAAATTCATTCACTTATGAAAATTTATCGACTAATAAACCTTATATTATTTTTGCAGATATGGCAACTCCTAACTACCCTCATATCTACTCCTCTGGAAGTTATATGTCAGTCCAAGACAACAACTTCCAACTGGATTTAACGACGTTTCGGTGTCCGGATGACGTCATAATATCCATCCTCAAAGGACACCCTCTATGGCCAGCCTTGACCATGACGGCCACCGTACCAATGGTCTATCTCCAGCAATTCTGGGGATGCATGCAGAGTTTCGTCAACGGCGACAACATTAACTATATGACAAAGCTCAACACAAGACATATCGCCCTGACGAAAAATCTAATGGCCATGGTGCTCGATCTCCCGCACTACGATGAATACGACCAACTTCCAACGGATGCGGAGATCGTAGAAGACATGCTCCGGATGGGATACAAACCTCCGCTAACTAAACTGGCCAACTTTCAAAATAGCGGGATTCCTCATCCGTGGAAGACACTGTTCGGCATCAATAACAAATGCCTCTCCCCAAAACACTCCGGCTTAGACAAGGCGAATGGAAACATCCTTCGCATTTTTCACGGAGTGGTCTTCTCCAAAAGATATGACGTGGCCCAGCTGATTTGGAATGATCTAGCGGACCAGATGCGTCAGAGGGAGACAAAGTCGAAGGCCATATCTCTTCCATATGTACGGTGGTCGCGGTAATGATCTCACATTTCATGGAAGTCCATCCAGAGATCCCGAGACTACCACCAATTGCGGACTACACTCCGCCACGCCTTAGATTCTTCCACAACCCGAAGGCCGTCGATCTAGCCCTCCAATCAATGCTGATCCCATTGGAGCTGCTCCGTTTAGCTGATCCAACTGAAGAGGCATACCAAGATTATTGCCAGAACAACTCCATCACGGAGGCAATGATACGTGCCATGGATCCAGCCCCGGCGCCTTCTCAAAAGGAATCTTTGGTGAAACCAACGGAGCCCAAAGTCACGCCTCAGGAGATTGAACCCGAAGGTATCCCACAATATATCTCTCGTGAGGCAACCGACTCTGATGAGCACACAGACTCCAACAAAGGGGCTCTCGCCGACAACAACTTTCGGCCTCGTCTGCAGTGCCTTCACTCATACAAGCTTAGGAGCCAACACTTCCACCACCAAGTGATCAGCATACTGAACAGATTCAAATTGAATCTGTCTCAACACCCATAGAGGTGATACCTATCGTATCATCTCAAGGATTAGGTGGAAGCCCTATTGGACCCCCGATATCTTCGGTGCCAACAATAGGTCAACCCTCTGAAGTGGTGACTTCAGGGTTGATAACGGATGTCCTTGGACATTCCGGACCCTCAAAACCTACTCTATGCGGCACATCGGAAATCTACTCCGATGTTGTGACAGTGGAGCGCCTCCCTGGCCCCACTCCATTGATGTTCATGACGGAGCACAGACTACAAGAAGCGCTCTCCTCAGCCCTATCTTCTCTAGAAGATCGTCTGATGGACCGAATGCTCCATGCTCTCGAGACTTCCCGAAGAGACACTGGGAAAACACCAGTCTCAGAAGTTGCTCCCACCGACACACAAACCACACCCGTCTCCTCACCACTTCCTACCACCACTCTACACACGCCACTACAACCAATCCTCACCACCCCAACTCCCTCACCCTCACTTATCAATCCATACACCATCCCGATCACCCAGCTTCATGATATCCTCATCTCACGCCTTCTCGCCCTAGAGACAAGATCTCCCGCAGAGGAAAGTCTCTACAAAAGATTAATATATGAACCAGAGCCGCCAGCAAAAACAACGTGCCGTGAAGAAAGCTCCCGCACCAAGCGTAGACATGACGATCCCGATGATCCGGATCGTCATGAGGGGGGGAAACGGCAACGAACAACAAGGAGCGGCCGTGGATTGAGTCAGACAAAGACTCAAGAAGATGGAAGATCGTCCTCACACCCACCAACCACACAATCTCAAACCGGCCAACAAACAACCACACCTCCAACCATATCCACCTTCTCTCCTACAAATCCAAATCCGATCCCAACCTCAAACCTCCCCCAAGTCCATCAAGAAGCAGTTGCATACGATCCACATCTGATCGTAGATGACTACATCCTAAACGAGAAGTGGATGACGGAATGGGAACCAGATACTTCCTACAACAAGCTCGACTCTCCAACGTCAGATATTTCCTACAACAAGCTTCAGTGGACTTGGTACTGCTTGAAGAATAAGAACTTCAAGAAGGCGAGAACTACAGTTCTGCCCTCCCAGAGCTACCCGAAATGATAAGGCTCAGAGTTGACTCTCCTCCCCGTCTATCAAAAGGGACAGTTAGAGTCGAGACGCCATGGGAGAACGTCATAATTGAAGTCCCTTTCATTGAAGACATAATAAAGCATATTTGGAGGGCTCCAAACAAGATCAAGAAGCTCAATAAACTTAATTTGAGAGGCATCTCACATTGGGAAGATAGGAAGAAAATGGAGCATATCTTCATGCTCAATTATCTCGGACCCGATCGTAGTGGCATTCCAGCCGATCAACTGAAGGAAAACATCAAGAACAAGCCATCGATTCTCCAACTTGTCGGAGTCTCTCATACGATCGGAAGATATCCAACTCCTATCTACATCATTAAGCGAGCGGACAGCAACCGCACTCGAGAAGAGATAGATGAAAGCTATCTCCCATTCCTTCCACCATATGAAGTCTACCAACTATACCAAATGTACAAGAGAAAGTGCAAGACACATCCTGGATATATCAAGACTGAAGGACTCGAGGGGCTGAAAAGATTCATGGTGCGGCAGATCAAATATCACACTGCACACGACCTTCAAATTGCAATAGAGAACAACATGAAGAAGGTTAACATGGAATCTCCACTCATGAAGGGCTTCCCACTCAACAACTTTCCCGAGAACTACATTTTCAAGACCCCTGGCCTCGCCATAACCTATCTAAATCCAGTCATTGGAAAGACAAGGGCTATGATGAAGTCAGAAGTCCATAAGTTCTGTGACGGGATGCTTAAGTTAGTGAGGAAGAACATTCAGAAGAGATTGGAAGAGATCACTGAAGAGACAATCTTCGAAGATCTTTGTGAAGAAGAGGCTCCACTCCTGAACGAGCTTCTAGATGCCATAAATGAGAGATTGGAGTTGAGGAATGTTGTTCGACGCTACGGGACAGCATTGGGATTGAGGAAGTCTTTTTACGCCCGACAAGGATAAAAGGAGCTGAAACGAAGACAAGCACAAAGGGGGAGATTGAAGAGAATATTAGAATTGTGCTTTATTATTTCATTATCCTTGTAATTAGGGGCGTAATTAGAAGTTTTGATAGTGTAGAACTTAAGAGTAATTATACCTTAGATATAGGTATAAATATGATGTACACTATCAAAGTTAATACGAGTTTTATTATTCAGAAAAACACAAGTATCGAATTCATATTTTAAACGAGAGATCACGCTCGAGAAACTCGGAAAAGCTAACAACTTCTCTCAAGATCTTCAACGCGGATATTCGACCGATCGTATATCGTAAGATTTCTTACTCGAATACCGAGAATTCGTGCTTTTGTTGATTGATGAATCAGGACCTAACAATATCGTACAATTGAGGAATCATGACGTTAGATCATCTCCAGGTGAATCTCGAAACCAGAATACCGAATAAAAAACTCCAAATCTTTTCCGAAGCGCAAACTCTAAAATGAAGAGAAAGTGTTTTAAACTCAAATTTGCATCTGAAAGTGTGTTTTTCCAAAAACAAAATAATAAAAAAAATGGTTCAAGGTTGGAAAGTTGCAACATATTATCCTTTTGTTTGATTTGAATTATTAAACAATTCATATAAAAAAATAATAAATAAAAAAAAATTATAATAAAGGTGTTGGTCTAGTTTTATTAAATATTTTCTTAATCGAACTTAAAATTCTTCTTCACCTGCAAGAACCACCAACATACTTTAAAATTCTTTTAACAACATTTAAATGTGAAATTTTTAGCTCGGCCTGATATCTCGCACATACGCAAACACTATACATAAGATCTAGTCTACTCGTAGTAAGATATAACAAGCTTCCAATCATGGAACGATATAATGTTGGATCAACATTTTCCCCAACATTATCTTTACTTACCTACTACGTAGATCCCATAGGAGTTCTCATTACATTGGCATTATCTAATCCGAATTTCTTCCCAGTATTCTTCGCGTACTATTCCTGAGACATAAAGATGTCGTCCTTGCTTTGTTTCACCTGTAGACCTAGGAAGAATGTTAGTTCACCGATCATACTCAACTTAAATGTGGAATTCATAGCTTGGACAAACTTATCCTACGTAGATCGAGATGTTGATCCGAAGACTATGTCATCAACATAAATTTGAGAGATTAACACATCATTCCCAACTCTTTTTACGAAAAGAGTTCTATCGGATTCGCCTCTAACAAAACCAAAGTCTAAGAGAAACGAAGTAAGTCTACCATACCAAGCTCGAGGAGCTTGCTTTAAACCATAAAGAGCTTTTTGCAATTTAAATACATGATCAATACGGTAAGGATCTTCGAAACCTTTCGATTTCTCAACATAAATTTCTTTCTCAACATCCATCTGGTGGAGGGTAATGTTGAGCCAACATCCAATAACAAGCACGAGTCTTGTAGATTCTAACCTTGCTACGGGGGCAAAGGTTTCATCAAAGTCTATACCCTCAACTTGGGTATAGCCTTGGGCAACTAAACGAGCTTTATTCCTAATAACATTCTCATACTCATCAGATTTGTTTTTGAAAATCCACTTTGTACCAATGACGTTACCGTCGCTTGGTCGTGGAACCAAAGTCCAAACCTGATTTTTATCAAATTGAACAAGCTCTTCTTGCATAGCATTGATCCAAAAACTGTCCTTGAGGGCTTCAAGAACATTTTTCGGTTCAATTTCAGATACAAAACAATTAAACCTTACCTCGTTGATACGGAAGTCATGCATACATTTTTTACCATAGATCTATAATCTCTTCGTGGTTTATCCCTGGTCTTCAGTCCTTCATCCAGTCTGCCTATGATCTGATCAGAGGGGTGAGATTTTTGAATCCTAGCAGGGGGATCTCTCCGAACATTTAAGGTTTCATCTTCAATATCCTGTTCAGGAGTTAATGTTGAGTCGGATGTTGACTCAACATTGTTAGCTTCCAGATCCTCTACTGGACCAACCGTTGGAACAACATCTGCAATGTCAACTTGAGGAGTATTTCTGCTAAGGTCAGCGGAATCATAAAAAACAATATTAACTGATTCCTGAATAGTTTTCAATCTAAGATTGTAAACACGATAAGCACGACTAGTAGTAGAATATCCCAAGAAAATGCATTTGTCACTTTTCGAATCAAACTTTGTCAAATACTCACGATCATTCAACATATAGCATGAATATCCAAACACGTGAAAATACTTGACCGTAGGCTTCGTACCCTTCAAAATCTCGTAAGAGGTTTTCTTTGTCCCTTGACGAAAGAAAACTCTATTGGAGATATGACAAGCCGTGTTTAAAGCTTCAGCCCAAAACCTTTTGGAAAGACTATTGGATTGGAGCATTACACGAGCCATTTCCTGAAGAGTTCTATTCTTCCTTTCGACTACCCCATTTTGTTGAGGTGTCTTAGGAGAAGAAAACTCATGGATAATACCCTTTTTATCACAAAAATCTTTAAAAATTTGATTATCAAATTCTCTACCATGATCGGACCTAATACGAAAAATGGGAGCACAAAAGTTATTTTTGATCATGGCACAAAATGTTTTGAAAAAAGCAAATGTTTCAAATTTCTCTCTAATAAAAAATATCCATGAAAACCTAGAAAAGACATTAACTATGACATAAGCATATTTTCTACCGCCTATACTATCTACTTCCATAGGACCCATAAGATCCATGTGAAGTAACTGAAAACATTGGGTAGTTCTAAAATGTTGAACAACATGTTGATCAACATTATGATTGGCATGCTTCTGCTTGCCTTTCAGACATTGCTCACAAACAATCTTTCCACAATCCTTAAGGTTAGGAATTCCTCTGATTGCCTCATGCCGAATCAATTGTTCTAAGGTTCGGTAATTGACATGGCCCAATTTATGATGCCAAAGAACAATATCATCTTCGGTTTTGGATAGCTTACATACCTCTTTTCATTCATCTTTATCACCAACTTGATAGCAATTATCAGTAGACCTTCTACCTGCCATCACACACAAGTTCTTGTCATTAAAAACTTCACAACATTCTCTATTAAACCTTACCTCAAGATCGTCGTCACATAGTTGACTTATGCTAATAAGATTAGCAACCAGTTCGTCAACATGGAGGACATTCCTTAGGGCAGGAAAGCCAACCACATTAAGTTTGCCTCGTCCGAGAATTTTACCTTTTGCTCCACCTCTAAAAGTAACCGTACCATTACACAACGGAGTATAGTCTATCAAGTAATCTTTGGTACCTGTCATATGGCGTGAACAACCACTATCAAAGTACCAAGAGCCTGAAACGTTAGTTTTCAAGAACGTGTAAACAACATTACATTGAATTGGCGACTTTCTTACCCACACTTTCTTCTGAGCTGATGGACTCCAAAAAACTCTATTCTTATGATTAACAGAATTTAAACTACGGTTGTCTGAAATATCTCCAGACATTCTCTTCAACCCTGATTTCTCAATGTTGGATCGAATGTTGGATGGTTTTTCAGTCAACATTTGCTTTTTGAAAATTACATCTTTCAGTTTCCAACAACAAGTTTTGATATGTCCAGGTTTAAGACAAAAATGACACTTAAAGCTTCTAGACCTACACTTCGATGCAGAATGCTTAGATTTTTTAGGATGTGATTTGAATCCTAGACCATGATTAGAAGTATTAACGAAAGAAAGTACCTCGTCAAGTGTTGACTTGCCTTTATTCATTTTCGAAAACGTATCTGAAGCCTTGTTGACTTGCTTTTGCAGCTTGTCAATTTCTTTGTCCTTTCTGGTCAATAAAGCTTCTGTCTTGCTCATCCCATCAAGCAAGCTATTGATTACCTTTTCATTGTTCAGATTTTCTTCAGTCAGCACTTGAACGGAATCCTTCAGTTTCGATATTTGACTTCTCTGATTTGTCCACTCAACGTACAGTTGTTTGTACGTTTCTTCCAGTGATTCATCATCCTCGGCATGTTCTAAAAGATCTCCTGAGTCATCTAACAAAGATTCATCAAAATTGTTTGGTTCATCATAATTAAAAAGAATATAGTGTTCAGATGTTGAATACAATGTTGGCTCAACATCTGTTACCGCATTAAACCCAGTATGATGTTCCTCCTCTTCGTTGTTAGAGAAGGTTAGATTTGGGACTTTAGTCCATTGGGCAACCTGATGCGTGTTTCTTGCTGGCGCGTCTTCTTCATCATCAGATAGGCTGACCCAATATCCTTTTCCAAACCTGCGAAGAGTGGTAGCACATTAATTTGCAAAATGACACCAGTCTTTGCAAGCATGACATTGAACAGAATCTCTGTCAAGCTTGTCGGCTTTTGCTTTCTCAGCAGAATTTCTTCTATTGATAGGGTTTTTAGGTGAAGATAAAGACTCTTAAGCGTTGAGAATACTCTTGAATGTTGGACCAACATTCAACTCCCTCTTATTTTTCAGTAACTTTTTGAACTTCCTAACTATCATAGCCATATCCTCATCATCGTCAGGATCAACCTCAGATTCAACACCTGAAGGTTGCGAGACTAGAGCAAGACTCTTACCCCTTGACGCATTTTTCTGAACTTCGAGATTGGTCTGGAGGTGTTTTGAATGATTTGGAACATAAAGATTCAACATCAAGAGGTGTTTTAGGAGGGGTATAACCATTGAGAACCGAATCCCAAGCACGCGAGTCAATCGACTTTATGCATTGTCGCATTCGGATTTTCCAATAGGCATAGTTTGATCCGTCAAAGACGGGGACTTTGTCAAAATAGTTTGGGCTTAGGGCATCCACATCAATAGGATAAAAATGCTTAGTGTATCAAGCGGTCACTCTGATACCAATTGAGAGTATGAGAGGTCCCGATAAATTGATATGGAAATAGCTAAGTTAAAGTAAAGTAGAAATGTTGACCTAATGTTGAAACAACATTCGGGATCAAAATATTTTTGCACAGCAGAAAATTTAAACTTAGCAGTAAAGACGATTGAGACACAATTTAAAATATGCAGCAAGTTAAATAACTTGCTACACGCCTTCAGGGCAAAATTCCACTATAAAGAATGGATTACAAAAAGTACAATTATCAAAAGAGAGTAAACCTAGTCTAGAAAAGAGTATTAGAACTCAACCAATCTTCACACAAAGAATACGTATAGAAACTAGGTTTTATACAAAAGTGTGAAGATAAAATAATAGGCTAAAACATATTGACGAAAA
This sequence comes from Linderniella brevidens, assembly GCA_004919715.1. Lineage (NCBI taxonomy): Eukaryota > Viridiplantae > Streptophyta > Magnoliopsida > Lamiales > Linderniaceae > Linderniella > Linderniella brevidens. The sequence goes on from SWDC01000148.1 coordinate 15,373,946, forward strand.
TATATGGTGAGAGCTCTCTCGTTTCATTTTACCCGTTCGCCACTCTAGATGTGCGTCTTTCGTCACTCTAGATGTGCGTCATTTGTCATTCTTCTTCGAGATCGAAGTTCCTCTTTATATAGATGTGATTCCAACAACTACTCCGATGGTCGTGCTCTATTTTCGTGGTAGTTGTGGTTTGACTCGTTCAATCTCTATTTTAAATATATTTGTCTCAAAACCGATGTCGGGTGAATGAGAAATTAATTTTCGAAGTTGGCCCAATAAAGAGATGAAATATATTTAATATATATAAAGGGACTTGTTGTTGTCCCACATTGGAAATTTCATCTTTTTTCACTTGTTTATAAGGAATCTCCCTACGTGGGCTATTCAAAAGGGTTTGCCCAAGTAGTTGGTGGGTTATGGGCTTGTGGGCTTGTGTGGGGGGTTTTGGACCCAATTATAGCCCAAGTGCGGGACGGATTGCGATAACCCGGTGCACTGAAATACGGGGCAATAACGTCTTACGTACAACGTACATATTACATGCCTCGACTTCGACTTTAACAAAAATTTCTGTTCGAGTTTCTGCAGCCACCGACCAGACAATACACACCGGAACAACCACTTATGATATCTTCTCAAGGTTGGAGTGATGATGTAGACAGGTCTCAAAGTCAATGCGCGCGTTAAGAGATCGAGTGTTCGTTTGGATCTCTTAGTGGTGGCCTGGAGATCATCGTAAAGCTAGCAATCTTCCCTTGGAAGGTACAAGGGCTTGAAATTAATTACAATTACGTATGACACATGCTCGTGGGCTTTGGATTAAGACTGCTTTTCGTTGAGTCTAACACGAGACCGGTGCTTTGGGATTTCGCCCAATTGAATCCCCTTGTTTAATTTCACACTCGCGGCTCGGGTTCACGAGGATCCGCTTCACCGGGGTTCTCTGACTAACAGGATGTCGACTCGGCGTTATATGTTTTGCGATCCTTGTGGTGGTGAAAACGCGTAATGACAAGGCGGTCCACATGAGCTCTTCACCATTTGTGGTGGTGAAAACCGCCTGAAGACGGGAGGGACCACTCAACATTACATTGATAATCCATTGATATCGATTGAGCTCTTCATTATGTGTATCATTAAGTCTCAGGGCCCTATAGTGTATGATTATGAGAGTATGAGCGTATGATTCTGATAGAATCAGGGTATAATCTCGAGAGTATGAGTGGCATATTTCTTGGGGATTGTCTCGAGTGTCCCTTGGACGTGCGGGTTTTAAAATTTTTCCCGGGATTCCCGTAAACCCCGGATCGCTCGGAGACACATAGAAACATATTGATACACATAATGAAGCAGCCTTGAATCCCAATCACACGTAACGTAAAAGAGTTTCAGTCGCTTCACCCTCGAAGAGAAAAGTTGCTTGCTTTCGCCGAACCCCCGGTATGAAACCGCACCTCGGTTGAAAGAAAGTGCAAAAGAGGAGTCACGCCGATCCCGATGATGTATCAAGAACCGAACTACTCCACGTATGGTTAGATCGCCTTTTTGATTAAGAGAACAACCGAAATCTTTTGCTCTGTATCTCCTTTTCTCACACGTTCTAATTTGATAACTCACGTAATCATTTTTTTCGAATTATTAGCCTTATGTATATATATAGTGGCCGAACATGATACACGCTCCAAGAGAAAAAAATCGGCCACTTCCTTCCTTAGTCCAACTAATCAAGGCTAATGATATATATTAAGCATAAATTTACTTTAGATACTTAATAACGTGGTCTAAGTTTGTTCCAAACAAATTAAACGTGTGAGGATTTTTCTCAAAGTTGGTTTAGCTTATAATATTCTATTCTTATTCAAAATACAAATCAAACTATTTTATTTTATTCGACTCATAACTATCGTAAATATTAGTATTTAATATTATATTAATTTCGAAAAAATTAAGGTAAAATACCATATTACCCTTACTTTAAAGTCGGGGTAAAATACCACATTTAACATTATATTTAAAGTTAGGCTAAATAATTAAAGTAAGCTTATTATAAAAAAATAAATTTCGGCCATGCCTTTAACCTAAACTTAAAAGAATTTCGAACACTTAGACTATCACTCAAGTATCGATAAGCTCAACGGATGTCTAGCATTCGTATACCGTCAACCTTAATGACACAACGCCCGTTAAGTATTTGTTTTAAGTTTCTCTTTAATAGATACTACCGCGGTGGTTCTTTTCAAGCCCGACCCTCTTGGTTCGTCTCAACTGGCACTGGGAGGATTATATGAGTTTGGTATTCACCTAGCCAATCCCGTGGTACAAAACCAACACTGAGTTGAGTACGAAAGTGATCTAATCATAATTCACAAACCGATAATAGATTTTCTTCCTATGTATAAACCCTCCACATATGCCCCGATCAAGCGAGAGTAGTGGAACTGTCAAACTCACTAACTCGGCTCTATTATAAATTCGTGACTGGCAAAATTACTAAACTGCCCTTTTGCTCTGGCCAGATACTTAGTAATTTCCCGTCCCCAAATATGCATAGGACATATATCTCGATTACTAACGAGAGTGAATCCTTCTCGACGGTCAAAGCCCGATAGTCACCCTTAGTTGTCAAGACTGAATTTTGCCGCCGACCCATGCACTCGGCAATAGGGCCTAGCAAACCTAGTGACAAGTCAAGACCTCGAAGTCAACACCGTCAGTGATCCATTCAGTCTAAGGTTCACGTAGACTACTATAGTGAATCGATCGATTATTGACACTCCCCGAGTAATATGCCATGTGATCGTCCGATTATGAGTCAATGTTGAAATACAAGTTAATCCCCTGATTCAACTCGTATCAATGTCACGACCTCCCACTTTCCAGGTGAATGATTGACATAATCACTTAAGAGTCGTCAACAACTAAGTCGTAATTGGCGATTCCAACACCGGACTGGAGCCTAAGACTTATGGATATATTTAACGTTTGAGGATAATAGCTCAGTGGCGCCCCGCCCCCTCTCTCATCTAAAGAAAGAATTTGGGTTTTCTTTATTTGCCTTCTCACCGGATGCAAAGTAAAAAACATTGGACAAATCAATAATATGTCTTATGAATAAAAAAAATAAAAAATAAAATTTTATTCCATAAATAAAATATCTGAATACACCGTTCAAATATTAAGCAAAAAATACATTGTTCATCTATGTTGTATTACATTTCATCCTCGAATGGCATTCCGAGAGCATATCCCTAACAATCTCCCACTTGCAGTCAATGTCGTTCGCTATGATATCTTGACCCCATTTTATCGAGGTGTCTATCAAGCACGGCCTGTAATAGATGCTTGGTGAATGGGTCGGAAAGACGCTACCTTATGCACGGCTATATAGCCACTTTCAACGAATCCATGCAACACGTGGTATTTTCATTCTATATATTTAAATTTACTGTGAGACCTAGGTTCCTTGGCTTGCGCGATCGCGCCGCTATTGTCGCACCACAGTGATAACAGTCGATCCACAATGCCTCATCCAAACACCCTCCTTAGCTGCCTCATAGGCTTATATATACTCCGCTTCAGTGGTGGAATCAACATACGTGCTTTTCTTGGAACTCTTCCAAGACACTGCTCCGCCATTGAGCGTACAGATGAAACCAGAAGTGAATTTTTGGTCACCCACGTCTGCCTGGAAGTCTGAATCAGTATAACCGTCCACTTCTAATTCTCCATTACCGTAGACCAGTATCATATCCTTGGTCCGTTTGAGGTACATCAGGATATTCTTTACTGACGTCCAATGTTCCTTAGCAGGGTTAACCTGATATCGACAAACAACGCTCACATGTATGCGATGTGTGGTCGTGTGCATAGCATCGTGTACATCAGGGTGCCTCCTGCAGACGCATAAGAAACTCCATTCATCTCTTTTCTATCTTCCTCGCTTCGAGGACATAAAATCTTTGAGAGATGAATCTCGTGTCACATAGGTAAGAACCATTTGTTAGATGTTCGTCTTATATCTCTTGAGGAACTTTTCTAAGTAAATGGTCAGGGATAAACCTATAATTTTATTCGCTCTGTATCTAAAAAGGAAAATTTCCAAAATGTAGGTCACTTCTCCCAGGTCTTTCATGGAGAACTAGGTTGAAAGCCATGCTTGCACCTCTGAGAGCAACCCGATATCATTTCCTATCTAGATGATGTCGTCAACGTACAATACGAGGAACAATATCTTACTCTCACTGATCTTTTTGTAGATGCATGGCTCATCTTCATTTTTTATGAATCCGTAGTTCCTAACTACTTCATCAAATCGAAGATTCCAACTCCTCGAGACTTGCTTAAGTCCATATTGTGAGCATCGACTTGCGATGGAAAACCCATGTAGATTTCCTCCTGGAGGAATCCATTTAGGAAAGTGATTTTCACATCCATCTGCCATATCTCAAAGTCGTAGTGTGCCGCTATGGCAAGCAGAATACGGAATCATTGCAACTGGTAAAAAGGTTTCCTCATAATCAATGCCCTCTTTTTTACTAAAACTCTTCACTACAAACCTAGCTGTGTATGCATCTGTTAGGGATATGCCCTCGAATGCTATACGAGGATTGGATATGTATAAGGCATTAGCTTATTTATCATTCGATTGTCAATGTAATCAAACATTGTTTTGCGTATTAATAAAGGCATTATTCGTTTATTGGTTATATGAGTTCTTGACTTAGCATCGGGTAAAGCAATAAATGAATAAATCCAAATGTGTCGAGTTGAGTCACTGTTCTCAATGGGTACGAGAGAGGAAGGCACCAGTGGACTCTTAACCTCGAACATAAAATGTCCATAAGCCTTAGGTTTCAGTTGGGTGCTGAAAAACCAATCATAGCTTATTTGTCGATGACTTACCGTGTGCCGATATACCGCTTGGAAGCGGAAGTCATGACTTGTGATACGAGTCGAATCAAGGGATTGAATCGTTTCATGGACACTGACTCGCAGGTCGTACGATCAAACATGGCTTATTACTCAAGGAGTGTCAATGATCGACGACAAAATTATAGTAGTCTGCTTGAACCTTGGACCGAAAGGGGCTTTGACGAAGTTGACTTTGAAGTCTTGACTATCACTGGTTTTGCTAGATCCGATTTGCTATTGCATGGGTCAGCGGGACAAATGCGGTCTTGATGGATATTTGTGATTGCCGGGCTTAGACCGCCGAGTACGGATTCACAGTCTCGCAAGTAATCGAGACAAGTGTCCTATGAGAATGACGACGGAAATTACAAAATCCTTGGCCAATGTATTAAACTAACTCATGTTAGACATGGAGGGTAGTTTGGTAATTTGCCTCGTGTCATTTTATCATAGTATCGAGTTTAGTGAGTTTGACAAATACCATGGCTCTCACTAGATCGGGACACAGCTGAAGGGTTTGTACGTAGTACTATAATCTATAGTTAGGTTCTGGAATGAGACTAGTTCGAAATTCGTGCTCAAGTCGGGATCTGTCCGGTACTGCGGGATTGGCTAGGCACCTACCGGACTCTTGGATTCCTCCCTTGCCGATTGAGTCGAACCTAGAGAGTTGGGCTTAAAAAGGATCATCAATGTGTACCGAGAAGGAGAGATTGTGGTTTGGGCCTTAACGGGCCTCGGGTCGTTATGCCACGCCTTATTGGGCCTCGGGGTCATTAAGTGGACCGAAGTCGGACTTCATATGAAACTAACTTTAAGACTTAGGCTTGGCTAAATGCTTAGAAAAACTTGAGGGAAGAATTGGAATTCAACCCTAAGCCGAGAAATTCGAAAAATGCCTTAAAGGGTATTTTCGTAATTTACAAATATGGTAATAAAAATATTTGGAATATTATTTATTAAAACTAAAATTCGAATTTATATTTTATATAAATTTCGAAATTTATTTACCATATTTGAAGATATTTTAATATCTTAGTTAGTTTTCTATTTATAGTATGTTCCTTTAATAGAATTTTGAATTCAATTAGGAGAGATATTTTGGCAAGAATATCTCTCATATTTAGGAACAAATATTTCGAGATTTTAGCCTTGTTTAGGGCTAAAAATTTCGTCCTCCCCTACTATAAATAAGGGTGAGACCCTCGTCAAAAAAAAAAGTGATACACGGGAAGAGAATCGACGCGAAATTTCTCGACCCGAGAATCAAAACACGAACACACAAACGCAAACCACTCTCCCGAGCGACGGATCAATTCTCTCTAGCCATCTTCGGAGAATTGAAACCGTGGTACACTGCGAGGTCGGCGTGACGATCTAGACGATACCCAACACGACCGCGGCCGACGACGCAATCGACGAGGAGCTGCCACTCGCTTCAAAGGTAATCTCTCACGGGTATGACCCGCCCTATTACGTGTCAACGTGATTAGAGTTTTCGATCCGAGCTGCGAAGGAACCCGGAAAAAATTTTATTCCGCACCGTATCCCGGGGCGTTGCGTCTCGGGTACAAACCGGGTACCTTTCCCAACAGTATCATCAACCAGTCCGTCAGTACATCAACCTGTCCGTCAAATCCAATTTTCTTCTTGCAAATCCACTTGCATCCAATCGGTCTAAAACCATCAGGTAGATCTATCAGAGTCCAGACCTGGTTGGCGCACATACAGTTCATCTCTGCTTTCATAGCCTCAAGCCACTTCAGCGAGTCTATATCCATCATTGTCTGGTCAAAGGTAGTGGGGTCATCCCCGACGTTCCCTTTCATCGCAACATCCTCGTGTTAATGTGTACCCTAATGTATCTCGCAGGCAAACGAGATACTCTAGCTGACATGTGAAACTCGGGTTGCATCTCGGACTGCTCCTCGGTGCTCATCGGCACTGGAGTCTCCGAAGGTGTCTCATCTAACTCTCCAAGAGTTACTGCCCTGCCTACTTTACCTTCTCGAACAAACTCATCCTCGAGAAAGTGAGCGAGTATGGCTATGCCGATCCTCTGATCATCGTGGAAGTAAAAATAGTATCGCATAGGGTCATCGGGATACCCAATGAAATGACCTTTCATTGACCTCGATTCAAGATTGTCTGTCATTAGCTTTTTCACAAAAGCGAGGCAACCCAAATTCTTATGTGATTCAAGCTTGGTTTCTTACCGTTTCAATTTTCGTAAGAAAATCGATCAACAGACTTCGACGGGATCTTGTTCAGAATGTAGACGGCATTCTGTAAGGCATATCCCCTTAACTACATGGGGAGATCTGTGTAACTAAACATTGATCGAACTTTATCCAATAAAATTCAATTTTTTGCGTTCGGCTTCAGCAACACCATTCAGTTGTGGTTCCGGGCGAAGTAAACTGTGAAATGATCCCGGTCTCTTTCAAGAACTCATCAAACTCGAGACTCATATACTCACCGCCTAGATCTGATCGAACTTCTTTTATTTGTCTCCCAGTTTGCATTTCACTAGTTTCTTGAATTCCTTGAACTTATCAAAGGTTTTAGACTTGTACCTTAGCAGATACACTAAGCAGTAGCGAGAGTGACCATCTGTAAAGGTAACAAAGTGATGGAAATTACCTCGCACAAACGTCTGTATGGATCCAACCCAGAATATCAGTGGCTCTATGAAAAGTCCCTGTAAAGGAAGACTTAGTCATCTTACTGAGGATACAACGGCTATCCCACTTAAACGTTAAAATGCTAAACCAACTACACTCAGACAAGCCAGTAACAGTACTACCAGCATTAAAGTATCACAAGGAGCATTAAATGCTCCACGTGTGAAATGGGAAAGATGAAGAAGTCATCACACAAACAAAAACAGGTCGCCTCAGCCTCTCGACCACTATAACTACTCCACATGGATCTACGTGGACCAATGAGAATTGAGAGCATCGTTCGACGTAAGTATGTCCTCCTGATCGTAGATGACTTCTCACGCTATACATGGACAAGATTCCTACGCACAAAGTCCGAGACACCTGATTTCATCATCGCTTTTGTGAAGACGACTCAAAACTTGTTGGGCTGCAACATTCGAGTGATCCACACAGCTGCGAAAAATGCATTATCGTAAATCGTTGCGAAAACCTCAACTACGCAAACAACATTTTCGAATCAACACTTAGAACAATTTTTAACTAGGCAAAAAACGTTTTCGCACATAACACTTCGAAAATTTTCAACCACGCAAACGACATTTTCGCACCATCACTTAGAAAATTTTTCAACTTCGCACAAAACACTTCAAAAATTTTCAACTACGCAAACGACGTTTTCGCACCAAACACTTTGAAAATTTTCAAATACGCAAACGACATTTTCGCACCAATTACTACAAGACTTCAAGAGCGTCGGCTATGCCATTGAACTAAAATTGCTCTCCCACTACCAACTAGGTGGCATCCCTCACCCATGGAGGACATTTTTTGGGCTCGTCAACAAATGTCTTTCACCCAAACACACCGGGTTCGACAGAGGGAACGTCAACGTTGTCGCGCATCTATCACGGGATAATTTTTAGCCGCAACGTTGACTATGCTCAGCTCATTTGCAACGACCATCTGGACCAGATACAAATGCGAGATAAATCCGAAGAAGGTCCATGTTATTCCTTATCTCCGATGGCTCCCACTACTGATCAACTACTTCCTTACAAGCCATCCGAAGATACCACCACAGCACGACGCACGAAGCTATCCACCGCCAATACTCAAGTACTTTCAAAAGGCGAAGGAGAACTCATGAGAGCCTCTCTATCCACCGATGTTGATGCCAGAGTATCTGCTGCATCACGCAAACCCGATGGAGTCCGCCATCATCGCCTACCATCGGGCCCACAAGATAACTGCTCCTACGGCTCCGGCAGACCAGCCGAGCCCAACCCTAGAGCACCCTCGAGTGCAAGTGAGGGTCATGAGCGCTCAGCAGTCGTGGAATCCTCCAAAGCCACAGAATCGGAGGATGAACAACGCCCACTCACAAACATTCAACGAGAGATACGAACGAGAGATACCAGCTTCATCGTCGATGCCCTCCACGGCTTACCAATACCCACTACAATTCGGACAAGCACCATAGGATCAGGAGTCGATGTGTTCGACTCCCGAGTAGAAGTCGCCACATCCAGTCCAGTGGCGTACTCATTACCTATACCCGACCATTCATCCGTTTTCCAATAGACGGATGTCTCACTCCATACACAAGGAGACCCGCATATGCTATCACCACCTCATTCGGAGGTGGGAGATATTGAAACAAGTGGTTCTTAGCCCCTGACCCCCGCTCTCTCCTTGTTCACATTAGGTCATGTGCCCACTTTACCTATAATTTTCTCACCCTTTAGGACACATACACCTATCACATTAGGCCTTCGTGACCTATCTGGAACCTCTATAGACGCATCCATTATGGATGTTGTTCGAGGATTGGAGGGAAGCCCACCATTGCAACATCAACTCCAACAGCGGTAACGGATCATCCGCTCGAGCCTCATGCGAGCGAGATGTCAACGGAAAACCTAAGTGGCTCCGGTACGGTAATTACCCCCGCAGGTCTCCGTGAACCTGCTACAACAACTATAGTGACACGTCCCCCAATAGTGTCCCTAGAATCGGTTGGAAGTCCTGCCAAAGTAAGTGCAGGCCACGCATCGGTAACTTATTTCGACGTTGTGACAACGGAATGCCTTAGTGGCTCCGGTAGGTTATCTCCATCGTACATCACGAAGGACACCTTGTCCCAAGCCGTTCAAGAGATGGTCAAGAAGGCCATCGACGCAATTGTCCTTCTCTCGAAGAGAGCCTTTTGGGACAAATGCGCTCGATGATCGAACATGACTTACGGGACAAGGGAAAAGCTCCTACGACGGACGTCCCCCCCCCCCCCACCACCACCATCACCATCACTTCCACCATTATCACAACCACCACCATCACCTTCCGCACTACCTTCACCCTCCGACCCATCATCATCATCTCAACCTCAACCAGACACCGCCCTCATAAATCCTTTCACCGTACCCATCGACTACCTACACATCTCCTGACTCCTCGAACTACCTACCCGCACCCCCGCCAGACAATGTCTGTTCGAGCGACTCGTCGATCGTCCAGAAAATCTACCACTACCTATCTATCGCAAAGAATCCTCCCGATCCAAGCGAAGACATGACAATCCTGACAATCAGGATCGTCCTGAGGGGGAGAAACAACAGAAGACAACAAGGGGCCGTGGACGAGGCAAGGGGAAGACTTTGCCTCGAGGAGCGGGATCGTCATCCAAACAAACACCACCAACAAAAATTACATCCACCCAACCACAAACACCACCCCAAATAGTCCAAACAACCATTACCTCCGAACATCCCTCCAACCCCCAAATATACATCGACAAACACATCCTAGATGGGGAGTGAATGCAACGAACAAAGACAGAAGAAGAAACCCACCTACGCCTCGACCACATTCGATATTTCCTACAAATTCTAACAGCGGGTTCCTTCTCTGTTGAACCCAAAGACGAAAATACGGGCGAAGACCACCAAAGAGATATGCCCAAGCTCCCAGAACTACTCCACGAAGGAGTCAAGGAAACACCAAACCTATCAAAGGGTACGGTGTTAGTGGAGATGCCCTGGGAGAACAAGAGGATCACCGCCCCTTCCTCGAAGACTATAGTACCAACATCTGGAGACGGCCCGAGAAGATAAAGCCTACCGACGAGCTGACCCTCTGAGGCCTCACTCACCTAAAGAACACGAGACGAGGGCACAATCATCTCTCTCTGACAACTGACAACAAGAAGGGGACTCTCATTGGTGCAGCTGAAAGCAAGAGAAAAGGAGAATGCTCCCATTGCTGAAGTGGAGTACACCTACGATAGGTTCCCTACTCATGTCTTCCTCGTGGTCAGAGTGGATGGTTTGAAGGACCAGATTCTTGGGGCAGAACTCCTTAACCTTCCTCCAGACGAAGTAACCAACCTATTTGGAATGTATAGAAAATTCGTCCTGCAGAACCAAAGGTATCGGGAGGGGTTCAATGCTTTGATGTGATACATGCTGAGGAAGATAAACTACCACATCGCTGGAGATTTTCATATTACCTTGGAAAGAAATATGAAGAAAGTAAATATGACGGTGCCTCAAACGTGTGGACAAGAGATGCAGTGTTACCCAAAGACCCACCTATTTACACATCCAGAGCTGAGAGTCACCTACTACCAACCGAATGAGAAGATGACTCACGTGATGGTGGTCTCCCAAATCTCCAAGTTCTCTGACGGGACACTGAAGATCATAAGAGAAAAGCTTCAAAACCGGCTTGCCTTGTTGGGACCCGGAAAATACTCCAAGGACCTTGGACTCGAAAAGGACCTATAATCGAAACTATTATAGAGAAGATAAATGACAGACTGGAGCTGAGAAATAGCATCCAAAAATACGAGCTCGCTCTAGGATTTCGAAAGTCCTTGTACGCCCGGAAAGAAAAGAGAAAGAGAAGAAAAGTCAAGACAAAGACCTCAGAGCACGATTGAAAATTGGACACTAAGGGGGAGAGTGTTAGATATTTTATAGTGTCCATATATATTTTATTTTGGGTCTTATTATTGTACATTAAATTTACGTGAACTAATCTCTAAATTATAGAGATTAGTGATTTACTTGTTGTAATGGAGGGGCCCAAAGTATCTTATACCTTAATTCAAGGGTATAAATACTAAAACCCTACACTTTTATTATTAAGAATCATTTTATCGAAACTTGAGCCGCTACAGTACCTTAAACGTGATCGAAACACACACTTACACACACTTAAGGTTTTAGCGCGTTATCCATTGATTCTTCACCAATCTTGTTTCTATTTAGGTGTTATTGAGACCTACTAGACTCCAACTCCTCAATCCATTCAATCATCTTGCACACATGTTCCTCGACACCAGCGCCTTCAACCAGCTTTGTGTGAAAGAGCTTTTCAGAAATGGCGTATCGAGACAATCTAGATTGCTCGCCATAAAGCTCCTTCAGACGAACCAATATCTCGCGCATGCTCATGTCCACATGGCTACTCTAAAGATCATTTATCGCAGAAAGCATATAAGTCTGACCCTAGCATTGTCCACCAACCTCTTGGTTTTTGGGGTGAGTAAGGGTTGAAAATCCTAAGATATCGGAGCCAGTCCGCAAAGTTTGAACCTTTCAAAATATTCTTAGTTATTAACATCATAAATGGAGAAGTCATCATAAACAGTAGAAAGAAAACAAATAATCTGCAGAAAATAAAGATAATCAAGTTAGGTTGAACGTATTATTCGATCAAGCACAAATAAGGACTTTTCATTTGGCTTGACTCCCACTATTTTTCTCAAAATTTCATTCTCCCGAAAGGAATTTCGAAAACCTCGTTGATGATTTCATTGTGGAGTTGAGTTCCCCGCTTCGCCTTTAACAAGACTCAACCTAACATTTTGTTGGCCAGTCTAACGGCGCCGCGTCTTACACGAACCCATCAGATGAGTGTTTCAACTTCTTTGTCTACAGCTAGGAACCCTCACGATAACTCTGCATAGTGGGTATAAATGTTCTAACTGTTACCTATCAACGTCTGGCTCGAATCTAACACTTGGAATTCCACCCGTAGGATAATACTTTGTAAGGCAAAATGTGTTCGGTGAGCGACGTTTAGAAAAACGTACCTGAACTACCTATGACAAAGGAAAAATATTTAGCGCCGATAACTTGGAATAGAGCGCACATATAAAAGGTCGCAGCAGTATCAAGCTTGATAGAAGACAGGAACAATGTCCTTTTACTAACTTAGTAAATTTCAAACGGGAGAATACATCTCACATAAGCACATAAAGTATGCATATCACATCAAACCAACACGCACGTAATTTATAGTAAAACCTAGTTCGACTACAAGACAATCAACACGGACTATCTCTGATCTGCCTATTAAATTTATTTTATACTAAATACACGTCTTCGACTGTCATGGGTCACTCCAAATCCATTAGGGTTAAACTTACTAAAGCAAATGAAATTGGGCCTAAACTTACTAAAGCCCATTAGGGTTTCTAAATCCCGAAGTTTCACCCTGAACCGACCCTTTGCAGCCTCGACCCCGCGATGCGCATTACACGCGTGTTGCGGGCAGCTATGTGTCTCGGGTTTTTCGGCGAATAACGGCTGCCATAGAGCCTTGTCGGACCAGAATTGAGCGTCGGCGGTGTCCGAGCTTTGCCCCGAGCAAACGTGCTGCTCTGTCCCAGCCCGGCGCATCATCAGAAGGTTCATTCATGTGTGTATCGCTCACACGAACGAGTGTGGGCATATTCGCTGCTTTTTTATTAACGGCGTTCCACAACAGCTTTGATGCCTCCTCGGACCAATACAGGGCCTTCCCTCGCCCCCAGCCGGTGGGCTGCGCTGATCCAGCCTGGCGTGTTGCCGGAATACCTTTCGGTCGTGCGTTACACATGCGACATCGAAAAATCGAACCCAAACCACCACATCGACTTGTGGCTGGTCCAAGAAACCATTTTGGCCATGCGAGCTCGGCCTTGAACCGTGAGGTGTTGGGGTGATGGTTGATCGCTGCACCATCACAGATCTCCGTGTCTCAGTCAGAGAAACGACTCGGCCTTAGATTTGTGCCGAGCGCACGTGCCATACGTGTTCTCGGTTAATCCTTGGCATGTTGATTCGGAATCCGCTAATGCTCATTTCTAATCCGAGCTGGCTCTGATACCATTGTTGGGGATCGTCCCGGGGTATCCTTGGTCGTGCGTATTTTAAAAAATTTTTATTGGATCTCCATAAACCCTGGATCGCTCGGAGACACATAGAAACATATTGATACACATAATGCAGCAGCCTTAAACCACAATCACACGTAAAATAAGAGTTTCAGCCGCTTTACCCTCGAAGAGAAGAGTTACTAGCTTTCGTCGATCCCCCAATTTTGCATATAGGTTGAAAGCAAACGCAAAAGAGGAGCCCCGAGGATGTATCAAGAACCGAACTACTCCACGTAGGACTAGGTATAACTCGACCTTTTTATCAAGAGAACAACCGAAAACTTCTGGTTTGTATCTTACGGTTTCTCCTTTTCTCACAGGTTCGAATTTGATAACTCACGTAATCAGTTCTTTAGAATCATTCGCCTTATTTATATATAGTGGTCGAACATGATACACGCTCCAAGAGAAAAAATCGGCCACGTCGTAGCTTAGTCCAACTAATCACGGCTAATGATATATATTAAGCATAAATTTACTTTAGATACTAAATAACTTGGTCTAAGTTTGTTCCAAACAAATTAAACGTGTGAATATTTTTCTCAAAGTTGGTGGAGCTTATAATATTCGATTCTTATTCAAAATACAAAACAAAATATTTTATTTTATTTAGACTTATAATTATCGAAAATATTAATATCTAATATTATATTCATTTCGAAAATGAAGGTAAAATACCATATTATCCTTACTTTTAACTCTAGGTAAAATATCATATTTAACCTTATATTTAAAGTAAGGCTAAATAATTAAATTAATCTTATTATCAAATAATAACTTAATATAATTATATATATATATATATATATTACTTTCGGCCATGCCTTTAACTTAAGCTTAAAATAATTCGACCACTTAGACTATCACTCAAGTCTATATAAGCTCAACCAATGTCTAACATTCGTATATTGTCAACCTTAATGACACAACGCCCGTTAAGTATTTGTTCAAGTCTATCTTTTATAGATATTACTGCGTTGGTCCTTTTCAAGCATGACTCTCTTGGTTCGTCTCAATCGGGACTGGAAGGAATCCATGAGTTCGGTATTCACCTAGTCAATCTCATGGTACCAAACCAATACCGAGTTGAGTACGAAAGTGATCTAATCATAATTCACAAACCGACTATAGATTTTCGTCCTACGTATAAACCGATCACATATGTCCCGTCGAGCGAGAGTTCATGGAACTATCAAACTCACTAACTCGGCTCTATGATAAATTTGTGACTGGCGAAATTACTTAAACTACCCTCAACATCCCATGTGAGTCAGTGTATTGCTCTGGCCAGAGACTTAGTAATTTCCAGTCCCCAAATATGCATAGGACATAGATCTCGATTACTAACGAGACAGTGAATCCCTCTCGACGGTTAAAAGTCCGACAATCACCCTTAGTTGTCAAGAATGCATTTCGTTGCCGACCTATGCACTCGGCAATACGGGCCTAGCAAACATAGTGACAAGTCAATACCTCGAAATCAACACCGTCAGTTTCCCTTTAGTCTAAGGTTCACGTAGACTACTATAATCAATTGATCGATCATTGACACTTCCCGAGTAATATACGATGTGATTGTTCGATTACGAGTCAATGTCCAAATACAAGTTAATCCTCTGATTCAACTTGTGTCAATGTCACGACCTCCCACTTCCCAAGTGAATGATTGGCGCAATCACTAATGAGCCGTCCACAAATAAGTCGTAATTGGCGATTCTAGCACCCCAATGCCTAAACTTATGGACATATTTAACGTTTGAGGATAATAGCCCACTGGTCCCCCTCTCTCATCTAACGAAAATCAGTGACTAAACTCCAAACATTTGGGTTTTATTTATTTGCCTTCTCATGGGATGCCAAGTAAGAAACATTGGACAAATAAATAATATGCTTATGAATGAATTAAAAATAAATAAAATCTTATTCCATAAATAAATTATATGAATACATCGTTCAAATATAAAGCAAATAATACATTGTTCGCATATGCCCTATTACATTTCATCCTCGAATGTCATTCCGAGGGCATATCGCTAACAATATCGTCATATCTTATTACATTTGCATCTTATTCAAGAGATTGATATCGCAAATTGACTCGGTTCATTGCATCATCAATGTGAGATGATTAATGTCACGACTTTTTGTTACTTAACAATTAGATCATATAGTTCATGTGTGTCGGTGAGTGCGAATATACTGTATGACACTCGCTTATGAGGCTAGTTGTGGGAGCTCCCGCAAACCTTTAAGATGTTGATGGCCATGTGGGCGAGTGAGTCTCTTTTGTTTTGAATGTAACTTGTTTTGGATATGTCATTTGAGTGTGTATTTTAATATTTTAAGATACAAGTTATATATGCATATCTATCTGTTGTGATGGTCGAGTCGAGCTGCTGACATTTTATATGGTATGTTGTTTCGGATGTTGTCGGAGATTCATTCTTGAAGATAAAGATATATTATCGAGTTTTACTTTTATAGGGGGTTTCGTCATTTGGTTTTGATTTGGTCGCGTTCAGCTTTAATCGACGAGTGTCAAGCGGAACTCAAGTCTTTTATTGTCTCGAAC
This sequence comes from Linderniella brevidens, assembly GCA_004919715.1. NCBI lineage: Eukaryota > Viridiplantae > Streptophyta > Magnoliopsida > Lamiales > Linderniaceae > Linderniella > Linderniella brevidens. The sequence goes on from SWDC01000148.1 coordinate 15,390,285, forward strand.
TTGCATTTCTTGTGTCTTTAGTGTCGTATAGTGGCGTGGTAGTTGGTTCCTCTGATTGATTAGATCACATTTGTTCTCAACTGGGATCTATTCGATATACGGGATACGCTAGATGATATGGTTGTTGCATTTATTAATTAAGACTTAAGATGGTCTAATGTGCTTAGTTACTTGACTAAATCTGGGATTATTGGGCTGGTCAAATTATCAAGTTGACTTAGATTTATTTTAGCTCATGACTTAATTGATGGGACAAAGCCCTTTTATATATGATTAAATTAGTGGATGTCACATAATGTCTAAGTGCATGAAAGTGAGTAAATGGTTCTACATTTTGTCATTTTCGAGATCAAGTAACTTGTAAGGCTAAGAAAAGGTATCACTCAAGCATCCAGCTTTGGTAGGTCGGCGTGACGATTTAGCTCGAAACCTGCCGAAAATGAATTTCCTACTTTCGAAGTAAGACGAAGCTAGCAATATACACTTCAAGGGGTATTTAAGGGGTTTGACTCCTCCCCCAGCGTGTTTACGTTTTCCTTTTTTTTTAACTCATGCTCGGGACCGATCTCGGTTCCGACTCGAGTGACCTCGTTGGTCCTTCCGCTGCGTGCCCATCGTTGCTCCCAAAATGTGATTGGCTATAAAATTGGACATGAAAATTTACAAGCATAAGAAACGACGACCAATTACAGATTAATGGCGTTGACACTCTCGAAATAAATTATGATATATAAATGAGATGTAATGGTTTTTTTAACATACTGTAGATGGTTTTCTAAAATCATGCTATTACACATCCTATTTAAATATAGGGACACTCACTGACAATTAGTTTCTAAATCGTCTCTTCATTTAGAACAAAAGGATTAAAATAATAACCTTTAAATATTCAGAGTCTCCAAATTATCACACTTTCTAATTCGAATCCTCATTGCCACTCATGTTGAACTCCTATTGATCTCGCAACAATACCTTCGTCGTCCCTGAATTGTATTAGCACATGTAAATATACTAATAAGTGAAATGTTTAAGAATTGTTTACATTTTCTATTCTTAATAATAAAACTCGAAAGAATTTACTAGTGTCGAATGATTAAACCAACCTGTTCCCATTCTCGGGGATCCATCTTCGGCGCACGTACATTAATACTCTCAATACTTGCTGCTAGATCATAATTCTTATCGCAAATCTTGTGCTCCCTGACATCACGCTTTCTATAAATAGTCAATGTTCCACTGTCATCACCATTTGAATAGATCGAATCGAAATGGAAAACGAGTGGTCTCATGCAGGGATCGTTACTCAAAGGCCTGGTGTTAAATGTTAATGGCCATTTGTCCAACTCCTCCATGTCTGAAATGTTTGCAAAGGCATTTCCAAATCTTTCGCCATTATTATGCTTGGGTAGATTTGTACAACATAGCCCCATGAAATTGATATTGACCACTTGTATTTGTGGTGGTAGCAATAACATTGTTGAACGTTCTCGAAGGGTCAGGCTTGTCGGGTTTAACTAGGGTTTTCAGAGAAACAATATGTGTTTGGGTCGGAAATATGGGCTTCATATCGTCAAAGGTGGTGAAGAGAAACGAAGGGTGCCAACGGATGTGAGGCCAAGATACCAAATGCATCACCTCTAATATCGAACTGTATGATAGAAATGGTTTCACTAAGACATTCTTTGAATACATCTAAAAATATTTGTTAGGAGTAATGAAAATGAAAAAAAAACGTAATTTGGATATTCGTAAGTTATTATAAAACTTATATCGTCATTTTAAAGATTCTTTACTTATATTAATCAAATTACATTTGAATTATTCTTTAGCAAAGTATCTTAAAGCCACATGAGATCAAAGTTCACTAATTTGAAATATTTTGTCCAAATATGGATTTCCTAGTTATTGAGTGAGTTAACAACTCCCGTCGGGAATTCGATGTCAACGTTGTCTCATTTTAGGATCCGTCGGGAGTGTTTAGAGGGGATGGATATATACTAATTTACTTTTAGTACTTTTTTGATTTCATACGACAACTTAGTTCGGTTTGAGCTAATGATCATTTCTCAATCGGGCAGCTAAGTTAGGTTGGGAGTAACCTTGCTTGAAATTGTGAATTGACACGTGAGAGTGTGTGGGAATCGATTTGTATAACGAACAAAAGACTTTATGGAAGTTCGAAGGTTGAATCCTGTAGGTCCCCCCTTTTCCCCGCAAGGAAGGTAACACTTGGAGAGTTGGCTACAAACTACGTTGTACAACATACCTAGATAGACACTCTCTAACTGAACTCTTAGTTCCTCGCTTCTTTTTACAGTCAGTTGGTGCAACGGTTTGTTGATGTCAGTCGGAATATCTCAACGTGCACTAAGCTGCTTTTTACACGTTAGATTTACTAGACTCAGTTTTTCTCACTATACTACTTGCCTTTATGAGCTTTTTGACTTCTCACTTTTTGATTTGTGTTCAATAATGATCTTGAGATTATGGAGTGCACAAAGTAGGGGTGAGCATTTAACCCATCGAACCGCCCCACCCAATCGACCCGACCCAACCCAACCCAGACAGCAAGTATTGGGTTGACGACTTGATGGGTTGGTTTGGGTCTTAAAAAATAAAACCGCATATTTTGCAATCGGGTTTGGTTTTGTATTTTTAAAATCGCAAAAAACCGCACCCAACTGCATTTAATAAAATTATACTTTTATTATGTTTTATTTAATAGTTCATAAGTTAATAGATGAAAATAAGATAGAGAGTCGTAATTTCTAATAGTAAGGAAGTTGGAAGACCATAAGCATCAATGTAATAACGCGAATTGGAAAGGCTCAGTTAGATGAAAATACTAGTATGCACTAAATTATAAATTAATGGTTTTTTTCTTATGTTAATTTGATTCTTAAATATTTTTTATTTTTTATTTTTGAATAGAGAATGTGAGTTCATATTCGTGTTAACTTTTTTTTCGACGTACTACTTGTTTACTTTTAACGACTGTTTATTACGTGATAACAAATTTTATTATCAGTTCATATCCTTGTTATTTTTTTATATTTTTCGTTAAAATTTTATATTGTCACTATTGTTTATTAACTTTTTTCTATTAAAATTTTAATAAACTAGTGTGCACTAATTTTGCAAACTTTTTTCTATTTTACTTGTTACTTTTTATTACTTGTAAAAGTGTATTAACTTTTTATTCTCGAATTTTATTTTTACACTATCTATACTTAAGAATATTATATTTTCCTCATGATTAAAAAACCCGCAAAAACCGCCCCAACCCAACCGCACCCAAAAACTCCGCGGAGCATCGGGTTGAAAGTTTTATGATCGGGTTTGGGGTACATTATTAAAAACCGCAATACATCGGGTCGGGTTAAAATTTGAATAAAAACCGCCCTAACCGCCCTAAGCTCACCCCTAGTGCAAAGTTATCATCCGATCAAGTGTCTTGAAGATTAGAGCTGAAAAAATGGGCGGGCCGGCCGGCCCGGCCCGTTATGAGCGGGCCGCCCGACCATATACGGGTCGGGTCGGGCCGACCCGAATATTAACGAGCCACAGGAACATAGGCCCGTGCCCGCATAGCCATGGGCCGGGCCAACCCGGCCCGAGCCCGTCGGGCCTAATATATATTTTTTTAAACTTTAGATTTTTAAAAAATCTTTGTGAATTCATTTTTAGTTATAAAATATAGGTAATATTATTCACATTAATGAATATACAAAATTCTAAAAAATATATTTATAAACACCTTAAATATAATACTTTTTGCTTATAAAATTCAATTTTATAAAATATTGTAGATAAAAATAATAGCAAAATATATAAAAAAAATAAAAATTAACGGGCCTGTTTTGGCCCGCGGCCCGTCGGGCTTTTCAGCCCACAGCCACCGGTCAGCGCGCCAGCGGGCCACGGGCCAAAAAGCCCGGTCACGATTTGGGCCTTGAAAATTTGGGCCCGAGCCCTGTTTTTTTAGGGCCGGGCCAGGCCGGTCGATGGGCTCGAGCCCAAATTTTCAGCTCTATTGAAGATAGTATCCTTAGCAACGCTGTCAGGGTTCATCTTTTTATTCTTCCATTCACTTATTGTAACTTGCTGAGGCGCACCTTCTTTAATTCCGAATGTGGAGTTTGCTTTCATGAATACTGAGGCGCATCTGTCTTGATGTCCCACGTATCTTCATCTTGTGCCGAAAGGTGAGTCATCATCCAGATCTTCCATTTGTTAAAGTTCTCAATGCTTAATGCGAGAATTTTGTTGTTTGAACTCATCTTGATCGTGGTGATTGAAAGTAATCCCCTCCAGTACAACTTTGTTAGGATTAGTCTGTAGTGTTTATAGAGGGAGTGAATAAACAATAAGTACTTTTAGTACTTATTCAGTTTGGTACGATAACTTACTTCGGTTGAACTAGTTATCAGTTCCCAATCAGTTAGTTAAGCTACGTGCGGAAGTAACCTTAGCTTGAACTGTGAATGGATTCCTGAAAGAGCGTGTGAGTTTCAGTTTGTATCAAGAACACAAGACTTTGTCACATAAGTTTGAAAGTTGAATCCTGCTACGTCTCCGCATCTTTAGTACGAGAAGGTATAGCCAGAAGATTTGGCTACAAACTACTTTGACAACCACCTAGGCAGACACTTTCTAACTTGACTCCTAGTCACCCACTCAAACTGCTTTTTAAAATCACCTTCTTCAAAAACTTGTTGAAGTCCGTTGTAATATCTTATTGTGCACTTAGTTTACCACCGTTAGATTTACAACACTCATTTTCTCTTAGTATAATACCTGGCTTCTGAGCTATTTTACTTATCACTTTCTAACTTGCTTTCAATAATGATCTTGAGAATAGAGTGTGAAAAGTTGTTCTTTGGGTTGATTCTTCTGGTATTTATAGTTGAGGCTGTAAAGAAAAACGTTGGTTGGACGAAGACAAATATCCTTCAGCCCGGCTACTGAACGCACGTTAGATCTGGTTTTCTAAAAGGAATCTATCGTCTTATGTTGTATCCATACACATAATATTGCTAAACGGATCTTGCAATGCAACTTTGATTCTGATTAATAATAAATCTTGTAGTTTTGTCTTTCAGCTCCGAGTTCTTGAATCAAGACTTATTGATCTAAAGGTGATCTTGTCTTGATGGATGTTTTCGAATTGTTAATCCGATTGACGTTCAACTTCTTTAAAAAGCTTGTGTTTAAGCTATTTTCTAAGTAGTGACCTATCAGGCTTGTGTTTGGTCCGAAGTCAGACTTCTTGTTCTCGATGAAATTGTCTTGATCATCTCTGTTTTGATTTCAATATCTGCGTTTGGGTATTTACCATCCACCCGTCAGTGAACTCAATCTTGAACATCTCGGTCTCTTTTAAATTTTGTTTATAATATCAGCGCAACTGTTATTAATTAAAATTAATTTCTTAATTATGAACATGGTATCTATTGACATGTGATTGGATAAAGTAAAAAGAAAAAAGAAAAAGAACAAGACCCAATGATTACCTAATTTAGATAATATAAGAAAGTGACAATTCACATAAAAGTTTAAGCATATAAGAATTGACTAATAATTTTAGTTTTATATAGTGTACTTCCAACACAGCCCTTTATATTTAGACTTATTTCTTTTCTTAATTTTTAGCTTTAGATTTTTTTTTTCTTTTACGGATGGTTGGAGGAATAGGTGGATTATGATATCACGTTGAATGAGTACTGTAAAAGCTTATCAAGTCTAAATAACTCTGAGTAAGCTCTAATATCATCTTAACTAACCATTACACCTCGTATCATACTCTTAAATGATCAATATGTTTCATCACTTCTAAGGGGATTTTTCTTTTTGCTACGATGACCTAATACGAGTTCATTAACTACTCGTTGAACTGAATCACAAGTCATTCCCCAAAAAGCAAGTTAATGGAGTAATTTAATCCAAGAGATGGGATGCTATTTATACTAGTCCAAGTTTGATTGTGAATTTATACGAAACCTAGTCAAGTAAAATCAACTCAAATTAAGTCTAAAAAATCGTCAGTGAATTTAAAAATACCTGACGAAATCCAAACTCTCTGCTCAACCCAACGCCAATCTCCCCAACACAAGCCCACACTCTTTGATCCGACCCGTAGAAATACCCATACCTATTCAAGCACCGATCCATGTTCCGAGCCAACTCAATAGCAAGTGTATAACTGATCGCGAAACCAGCACCACCAAACACCATATCGTAGGCATGCATCACATTTTGCTCCACGCTCTCGGAGTTTCCACCCACAAACACCATCTCACGGTGGTCATAAGCAGACAAAACGGTCAACAGATTCTCCGAAAAGAATACGGTGTCGTCATCGCCCATCACAAACCACATCACGTTGGGCAAACCAAGCCGGTACAAATCGCAGACGACACGGGCCACTCGCACAGTCGGGATTGAGCCGAACCGGATCCACCCGGGGGACGAGATTCGAACAGGGATCGTGGACCTTGTCTCTGGGTCGGGTTTGGCGTCGAGGAAGGCAAACCCACGCATGGAGTTTGGTGCCCACCACAGGTCGGAATATTTGGACCGCTGTTGCCAGGTCGTGGCGGACCCAACTATGCCAAAGGCTATGTGGGAGATGTTGGTTGGGTATGGGTCGGAAACGAGTTGGGTCAGGTACTCAGCTAGGTTTTGCATTAAGTCGGGTCCGGCCGCAACGCAGTAGAATATCAACATCAAGGAGACGGAGATAAAAAGGATAGCCGCAACGGTAGTCTTGAGCGGCGCCTTCATCATTTTGTTATTGAAAAGGAGCGGTCCCGTAAAGATATGGAAATAGCTAAGTTAAAAATCTACCAGTAATTTTATCCTTAATGTTGAACCAACATTGAGGAACAGAAAGTTTTAGCACAGCGGAAAGTTTCAAAACTTAGCAGTTAAAAACGATGGAGACACGGTTTTAAAATATGCAGCAAGTTAAATAACTTGCTACACGCCTTCATGGCAAAATTTCACTTCAAAGAATGGATTACAAAAAGTAGAACTATCGAAAGATAGTAAAATCAACATAGTAAAGAATCTACCGACTCTTCTAATCTTAACACAGATTCCTACGATCTATGAAAAGGTAAAACACTAGGTAAAGAACAGAAAGACGAGTATATAGTGAGAGCTCTCTCTTTTTCGTTTTCTTCTCTTTCGTCGCTCGTCGTATTTTCTCTCCGTTATCGTTGGTCGGCATCGGAGTCTTGTATTTATACTCTTCATAGCTTCGACTCGAGTCCTCCCCACGTTCTCCATGATCTCCATGACTTCACGTCTGAGTTAATGCTTCGACTTATTCTGCCACGATCTCCACTTCTCCTATATTTAGTAAGCATCTTGACTTGGTCGAATACGCATCCTATTTTTAGTATCCACTCCACTCCACTCTTGTTTGAACAAGTCCATCTCGTAAGTAAACTCTGCACACATATAACTAACTCCGTGATAATAGGGAAAATGGTTTTTGGGTTTGAAAGACAAAATTAAGGTTGGACCAAGTCCGAGTCAATCGATGTTGACTGGAATGTTGAGTCCACATTGTCAATGTTAACATCGCAACTGTTGACTCAAATGTTGAGTCCACATTGTCAATGTCAACATTAACAATCTCCCCCTTTTTGTCTTTCTTCCCAAAACCAGTGCAGAGCTAAATCCACAGAAGTTCCAATCCAGAGAACTTCAAATCCAAATAACTCTCCCTGAAAGCAACAAGTAACTTAGAACAAAGAAAAATGGATTAACATAGAAAAAATTAATACATAGCCATTTTCGATGTCTTCGTCACATCTGCAACACAAAAGGTCACACACAAAAGCACACAAAATAAAATATCGAAGTCTGCATGCAAAAACAAACATGCAAGCAAATAAGAAGTCTTAAATTGAAGACTCATAATTGAGTCTTCCGAAGCAGCTCTTTCTTCTTCAGCCTCCGCTCCAGCAGTGGCTCCAGCAGCTTCTCCTGTTTTCGTTCCAGCACCATCAGCAGCAACAGTGTAGAGTGATGTGAGGTGAGTGACAGAGAAGTTGTGAGTCCATTTCATCACCCTACCCCCGGTGATGAAGGACACAACTTCATTCATGTCACTATCCGTGAAGTGATCAGCCTCATGTGTCCCAAGCAATTCATTAATGGAATGAGAAGACAACTCATAAAGATGATTCCGTAAGTAAATCTTACCGAATTTCTTTGAATGAGGTTCATTTAACTTGGGACAGAGGTTAGAATATACCTCACGGACCACATGGTCGCAGTATTCTCCAAGGATGAGCACAGCCTTCCCGAGACTTCTGGACTTCAGGAATTGCAGGACCCCATGCTGAGAGAAGTTCGCCTTGTCCACCGCTCTTTCTACGCGAAACGTTCTGGAGTAGAAGGTCCTCCAGATATCCTTGTTCTTCTGCGCGTAGAATTTTTGAGGGCGTGCAGGTATCTCCCAGTCTGATCCTCCATCTATCTCGTCATCAGAGAGCAATGTTGGGTCAGTATTTAACCCAACATTGATCTGTGTGGTCTGCTTCTCTTTAGTCACTTTTGCCCTTCTGGTTGGGCGAGGAGTTGGCTCAGCTTTTCTCTTTCCTTGCTTCTTCTGCAACATCTTCTTGATGACCCCAAGAGGAACGTCATCAGAAAAGGGTTCGTCCGCAGGGACAGATTCTTCAACGGCTTCTTCGTCGCTTGAGATCTCCAGAGTTTCAGATTCTGAACTCGTTGAGGAATCGACCATAATAGGTACGCAATCCTCATCAGAGCTTTCAGAATCATCACTCGATTCTAAGGAAGAGCTTGATGGCGGGGTCGGGCTCGGATTCTGAGCAGTTTCCTCTGGATAAGCTTCAGAGGTGGCAGTGTCGTCCCTGAGAGGAGACGTGGCTCTTTCCGGTATGGAAGCTCCGTACACCACCATCGCCAGTGGGTTCGTCTCAATAAACCCGGCGCTCGATGTTGATTCAACATTCTGTTTCTCAGAAATGGGTGAGTTCGCCATAGAAGAAAGTATAAAAGCAGAAATTGAATTTGGGAGAATTTTCGAACTTGATTGCGAGAGAAAAGAAAGCTTTAAAGTTTGCAGAGATTAGCAGAGAAAATGTAAAGGGTTTGTGTGATATGACCGAGATTTTCAGGCAAGTAAATAGGGGTGTCTGTAGCGGTAAAAAAATTGAGAAGATAAGAAAGGTAACCGTTAGAGACAATGAAATAAAAATAATAATAAAAGAAAAAAAAAATATATATATATATATATATTTATTTAAATTTTGCAAATACGAGTTTTAACCGTTATGGTTGAGAAAAATGTGGAGAGTGGATAACGTGTGACATTTATAATATAGTGCAAAATATGATCATAACAAAAATTAAGTCGAGATCGAGTACACTAACCGTTTAGGTGTTCCGATGAACGCATGAACCAAGTAAGGATAGTTGTTCATCTTCTAATGCAAAATGAGAGATATAGATACTAGACACGACATATTATTTATATGTATACCGAACATCTATAACATATAGAACATAAACGGAAAATATAGCATGATCAAAATGACTAGTCACAAATGTTGCTCAACATTTAACCCAACATTCTCAAAACGATTTCCTTCATTTTCTGGTCAACACCCTAGATCACAATTTTCTTTCATTTTCTGCCCTTATCTCACCTTTATTATTGATATAGAATATTGTGCACTGCTCTAGAATGATTTCCAGTTCATCAAGGTTCAGACATTCTTGCACGCATAGAATACATCGTCACCGCGAATGCCGTGTATCTAAGGATCTTAATATTCTGAACTGGTATCTTGAAAAGGATCATTAGCATACTAGTGCTAGGGAGTGGGTCATTTCAGAAAATGGTCTAGGTGAGTCAAATCATTTCAGGAATATAACAAAGAAAACGTTAGATCAAATATCAAAACAGTAACAGTCATATATGAAATATGCCAATGTTGATCCAAATATTGGACCAACATTTACTGACTCTGACAGAGACCTATAGACTTCTTCAGGCTTGAGAACCTTTCGAAGTCTAACGCTTTAGTGAAATTATCAGCTAATTGATTCTTAGTATGTATATGCTCTATCACTAACTCTTTCTCAACTATATCTCTCAGAAAATGATGTCTAATGTCTATATGCTTAGTCCTAGAATGATGTATCGGATTTTTCGAAATGTTTATTGCACTAAGATTATCACAATACATAAGCACGTTTTCGCTCTCTAACCCAAAATCACTCAACATACTCTTAAGCCATATGAGTTGTGTACAACAGCTACCTGATGCCACATACTCAGATTCGGCCGTAGAGAGGGCAACGCAATTTTGCTTCTTACTAAACCAAGACATTAAATTATTACCTAAGAAGAAGCAGCCTCCACTTGTGCTCTTACGATCATCTTCATCACCTGCCCAATCGGCGTCACTGAAACCAACCAAATTAGTGTTAGTATCTCTTGAAAGCCATAAACCTAGGTTACATGTACCACTAACGTATTTCAAAATTCTTTTGACAGCGTTAAGGTGAGAAACCTTTGGTTCAGCCTGATATCTCGCACATACACAACACTATACATAATGTCTGGTCTACTCGCAGAAAGGTATAATAAGCTACCTATCATAGAACGATATAATGTTGGGTCAACATTCTCCCCAGCATTATCTTTACTTACCTTCTGCGTAGACCCCATAGGAGTTTTCATTACCTTACCATTATCTAAGCCGAACTTCTTCACAATGTTCTTCGCGTATTTTTCCTGACACATAAATATGCCATCCTTGCTTTGTTTCACCTGTAGACCTAGGAAAAATGTTAATTCATCGATCATACCCATCTCAAATGTGGAATTCATAGCTTGGATAAACTCATCCGACATAGATCGAGATGTTGATCCGAAGACTATATCATCCACGTAGATTTGAGAGATTAACACTTCATTACCAACTCTTTTCACGAAAAGAGTTCTATCGGCTTCGCCTCTAACAAATCCAAAATCTAAGAGAAACGAAGTTAGCCTACCGTACCAAGCTCGAGGAGCTTGCTTTAAACCATATAGAGCTTTTTGTAACTTATACACATGATCAGTATGGTAAGGATCTTCGAAACCTTTCGGTTGCTCAACGTAAATTTCTTTATCAATAAAACCATTTAAGAACGCACCCTTAACATCCATCTGGTGGAGGGTAATGTTGAGCCAACATGCAATAGCAAGTAAGAGTCTTATAGATTCTAATCTTGCTACGGGGGCAAAGGTTTCATCAAAGTCTATACCCTCAACTTGGGTATAGCCTTGGCAACTAACCGAGCTTTATTTCTAATAACATTTCCGTACTCATCAGATTTGTTCTTGAAGATCCACTTTGTACCAATGACGTTACCGTCGCTTGGTCGTGGAACCAAAGTCCAAACCTGATTTTTATCAAATTGAACAAGTTCTTCTTGCATAGCATTGATCCAAAAACTGTCCTTGAGAGCTTTAAGAACGTTTTTCGGTTTAATTTCAGATACAAAACAATTAAACCGTACCTCGTTGTATACGGAAGTCATGCATACATTGTTTACCATTGATCTATAATCTCTTCGTGGTTTATCTCTGGTCTTCCTTCCTTCATCCAGTCTGCCAATGATCTGATCAGAGGGGTGAGACTTCTGAATCCTAGCAGGATATCTCTCTGAACATTTAAGGTTTCATCTTCTGTATCATGTTCAGGAGCTAATGTTGAGCCGGTTGTTGACTCAACATTGTTAGCTTCCAGATCCTCTGTTGGACCAACCGTCGGAACTACATCTGCAATGTCAACTTGAGGAGTACTTCTGCTAATGTCAGCGGAATCATCAAACATAATATTAACAGATTCCTGAATAGTTTTCAATCTACGATTATAAACACGATAAGCGCGACTATTAGTAGAATATCCCAAGAATATGCATTTGTCACTTTTCGAATCAAACGTAGTCAAATACTCACGATCATTCAACATATAGCAAGTACATCCAAACACGTGAAAATATTTAACCGTAGGCTTCATAAGAGGTTTTCTTTGTCCCAAGACGAAAGAAAACTCTATTGGAGATATGACAAGCCGTGTTCAATGCTTCCGCCCAAAATCTTTTAGAAAGACTCTTGGATTGTAGCATTACACGGGCCATTTCCTGAAGAGTTCTATTCTTCCTTTCGACTACCCCATTTTGTTGAGGTGTCTTAGGAGAAGAAAACTCATGGATAATACCTTTTTTGTCACAAAAATCTTTAAAAGATTGATTTTCAAACTCTCTACCATGATCGGACCTAATACGAAAAATGGGAGCACAAAAGTTAATTTTTATCATGGCACAAAAGGTTTTGAAAAAATCAAAAGTTTCAGATTTTTCCCTAAGAAAAAATATACATGAAAACCTAGAAAAGTCATCAACTAAAACATATGCATATTTTCTACCACCTATGCTGTCTACTTCCATATGAACCATTAGATCCATGTGAAGTAGCTGAAAGCAGTGGGCAGTTCTAAAATGTTGAGCAATATGTTGGTCAACATTATGACTGACATGCTTCTGCTTGCCTTTAAGACATTGCTCACAAATAATCTTTCCACAATCCTTAAGATTGGGAATACCTCTGATTGCCTCATGCCGAATCAATTGTTCTAAGGTTCGATAATTGACATGACCCAATTTATGATGCCAAAGAACAATATCATCTTCGGTTTTCGACATCTTACATACCTCTTTTCTGTCATCTTTATCACCAACTTGATAGCAATTATCACTAGACCTTCTACCTTGTCTGAGAATTTTTCCTTTCGCCCCACCTCCAAAAGTAACCGTACCGTTACTTAATGGAGTGTAGTCTATCAAGTGGTCTTTGGTACCTGTCATGTGTCGTGAACAACCACTATCGAAGTACCAAGATCCTGAAACGTTAGCCTTCAAGGACGTGTAAACAACATTACATAGAACCGGTGATTTTCGTACCCAAGCTTTCTTCTGAACTGATGGACTCCAAAAAGTTGTATTCATGTGATTTATAGAACCAGAACTAATGTTGTCTGAACTACCTCCAGACATTTTCTTCAACACTGATTTCTCAATGTTGGAGCGAATGTGGATGATTTCCAATCAACATTTGCTTTTTGGATATCACATCTTTCAGTTTCCAGCAATAAGGTTTAATATGTCCAGGTTTAAGACAAAAATGACACTTAAAACTTCTAGACCTGGACTTTGATGCGAAATGCTTAGATTTTTTAGGATGTGACTTGAATCCTAGACCGTGTAGAAGTATTAACGAAAGAAAGTACCTCGTCAAGTGTGGACTTACCTTTATTCATCTTTGAGAAGGTGTCTGAAGCCTTATTGACTTGCGCTTGAAGCTTGTCAATTTCTTTGTCCTTTCTGGTCAGCAAGGCTTCCATCTTGCTCATTCCTTCAAGCAAGCCATTGATCACCTTTTCATTGTTCGCATTTTCCTCAGTCAACACTTGAACGAAGTCCTTCAATTTCGAGATTTCCTTCCTTTGATTCGTCCACTCTACGTACAACAGTTTGTACGTTTCTTCCAGTGATTCATCATCCTTAGCATGTTCTACACAATCTCCTGAATCATCTAACAATAAAGATTCATCAAAAAATTTTGATTCATCATAATAAAAAAGAATATAATGTTCAGATGTTGAGTCCAGTGTTGGATCAACATCCGTTACCGCATTAAACCCAGTATGATGTTCCTCATCCTCGTTGTCATAGAAGGTTGGAATTGAAACTTTAGTCACTTGGGCGACCTGATGCGTATTCCTTGCTGGCACGTCATCTTCGTCATCAGATAGGCTGACCCAATATCCTTTTCCATACCTGCGAAGAGTGTTAGCACTTTCGTTTGCAAAATGACCCCAGCCTTTACAAGCATGACATTGGACGGAGTCTCTGTCAAGTTTGTCGGCTTTCGCTTTATCACCAGAGTTTCTCTTGTTGATAGAGCGATTAGGAGCAGATGAAGACTCTTGAGCATTGAGAACATTCTTGAATGTTGGACCAACATTCATCTGTCTCTTATTTATCAGTAACCTTTTGAATTTCCTAACAATCATAGCCATATCCTCATCATCGTCTGGCTCAACACATTCAACACCTGATGGTTGTGAGACTAGAGCAAGACTTTTACCCCTAGACGCATTTTTCTGAACCTCGAGGTTAGTCTCGTAGTTCTTCATAATGATCATGAGGGTATTGAAGTCGAGTGTGGCCAGATTGTGGGCTTCCTCTACAGCTGCCACCTTCACGTTGAACTTCTCCGATAGTGACCTGATAGCCTTAGAATTCAACACTTTGTTAGAGATAGGTTCACCTAGGCTATGACACTCGCTATAAATATTCAAAAGTTTTCCGAAGTAAGTAGTAATATCTTCATCGTCCCTCATACGAAGGTTTTCAAATTGGCTATTTAAAAGACGCAACTGTGTGTCTTTAACGCTCGCATCACCCTCACAATACCTTTGCAACATATCCCACGCATGTTTCGCATTGGTACAGTTTTGGATGATTTTGAACATAAAAATATCGAGGAAGAAAAAACGGCTTGTAAGGCTTTTTCGTTAAAATCGGCTGCTGCTCTTTCAAGAGCAGTCCATTCGGCAATGGGTTTGTCGAACACTTCTCCATCAGCATCTGGAAGGGTTTTAGGAGGGGTATAACCGTTAAGAACCGAATCCCAAGCACGAGAGTCAATCGACTTTATGCATTGTCTCATTCAGATTTTCCAATAGGCGTAGTTTGATCCGTCTAGGACCGGAACTTTGCCAAAATAGTTTGAGCTTAAGGCATCCATATCTAGGATAAAAATGCTTAGTGTATCAAGCGGTTGCTCTAATAGCAATCTGGAAAGGAGCGATCCCGTAAATATATGGAAATAGCTAAGTTAAAAATCTACCAGTAATGTTGTCCTTAATGTTGAACCAACATTCAGGAACAGAAAGTTTTAGCACAGCGGAAAGTTTCAAAACTTAGAAGTTAAAAACGATGGAGACACGGTTTTAAAATATGCAGCAAGTTAAATAACTTGCTCCACGCCTTCAGGGCAAAATTCCACTTCAAAGAATGGATTACAGAAAGTAGAACTATCGAAAGATAGTAAAATCAACGTAGTAAAGAATCTACCGACTCTTCTAATGTTAACACAGATACCTACAATCTATGAAAAGGTAAAACACTAGGTAAAGAACAGAAAGACGAGTATATAGTAAGAGCTCTCTCTTTTTCGTTTTCTTCTCTTTCGTCGCTCGTCGTATTTTCTCTCCGTTATCGTTGGTCGGCATCGGAGTCTTGTATTTATACTCTTCATAGCTTCGACTCCAGTCCTCCCCACGTTCTCCATGATCTCCATGACTTCACGTCTGAGATAATGCTTCGACTTATTCAGCCACGAGCTCCACTTCTCCTATATTTAGTAAGCATCTTGACTTGGTCGAATACGCATCCTATTTTAGTATCCACTCCACTCCACTCTTGTTTGAACAAGTCCATCTCGTAAGTAAACTCTGCACACATATAACTAACTCCGTGATAATAGGGAAAACGGTTTTTGGGTTTGAAAGACAAAATTAAGGTTGGACCAAGTCCGAGTCAATCGATGTTGACTGGAATGTTGAGTCCACATTGTCAATGTTAACATCGCAACTATTGACTCAAATGTTGAGTCCACATTGTCAATGTCAACATTAATAGTTATTGTTGGTTATTTGGAGACTTCGGTGGTCTGGTCTGTACCCGAATGGTCGTAGTCCTTCGGTCGTCCACAAAGTTGATCAATGAATGCACCGGTGGATAAGATTCTTGTAGCTGTCGATTAGTTTGGATTTCAGATGATGGTAATCGAGCGAGATTATATTGTGTCGTCGACTTGGAATTTGTGAGAGAGACGTTATTACTTCCTATAAGATTTTATTTTATTTAAAGGTTTGTTGCAGATTTGAAATATTTTTAATGATAATAAAATAATAATAATAATAATGGATAACTACACCAACATCCCATGTGGTATCACTTAATTACACGTACACTCAATCTGACTATAGTAATTATACCTACACCCCCTTCAGTTTAATCAAACCTTACACAAAGACACTTTCATCCTTTTTTGGACTGCATTTTAATAATTCGAACATCTAATTATACCATTAGTGGCTATATTTCGTAAAATAAACATGTTTAAGTGGGTTTATATATACTAAATATTTAAGGGGTCTAAAAGATAATTTGTATAAACGAAAAATGAAAATTTACATGATATACCAGATATATTGATTTAATTAAATATACATTTCGACGACTTAAATATTAATGCATTCCATATAGATCCGCATAAACATGTTTATTTTACGAAATACAGCCACTAACGGTAAATTTGGACGCCCGAATTATTAAATTGTAGTCCAATATATGATGAATGGGTCTCAGTGTAAGGTATAATTAAACTGAAGGGAGTGTAGGTGTAATTACTATAGTCAGAGGGGGTGCACGTGTAATTGAGTGATACCGCATGAGGTGTTGGTGTAATTGTTATCCTAATAATAATAATAATAATAATAATAATAATAATAATAATAATAATAATAATAATAATAATAATAATATGACAATAGTAATAATAATAATAAGGGGTAACTGCAGTTAAATACCTAAAGGGATAAAAAAAACTCGGATCAGTACCTTGTCAGTAACTTTTTTTATGCAGGTACCCATTTGAAACATATTTTACTGATAAGTACCTAATGAACAATTTTACCCTTAAAATACTCATTTATTACAATCCTACCGCTAGGTGTAAGCAAATTCGGATATCCGGATATCCGGTTTTTCGGATATCGAAAACCTATAACCGTATCCGATCCGGTTTAATCAGATATCCGAATTTTGGATATCCGAAAATCTGGATATCCGGATTTCAGATATCCGAAATCCGGTTTTTTATTTCGATTAATTTTTTTGTTGAAAAAAATTGATTGTAAAGTATTCGATTTTGTTTTCAACTCTCAATTTATTTTCACGAATGATATAAATTCAATCTGATATATTTTATTTGGGATACATTAGAATATTGGGCTATTTTTCTTTCTTTTTTCTCTTTTTGGGCCTAATTATTCTTTGTTTTTGGGCTATTATTTACTTTATTTATTTATTTTAAATAATAAACCGGATAACGGGTATCCGGATTTCAGTACCGAGCGTATTCGTATCCGATCCGGTTTTTGTTAAAATATTCGGATTCGGATATCCGATCCGGTTTTAAAAATCGGATATGCGGTTTTCCGGATTTTATAAACCGGATACCGGATCGATTCTGGATTCCGGATATTTTTGCTCAGCCCCCTACCTACCGCATGTTTTAATTTAATAAAATAAAAACAATTAAACCTCAAATCCCCAAATCGATCACAGCATCAAAATCGCCCGAGCTCCCAAAATCAAGCGAGATCGAAGCTAATCCTTCCATCGACCAAAATCGCATGTGCTTCCCAGAATCGGTCATTTTCGTCACAACCGAATGCTCGCGATCGTATTCTTGTCCTCCAGTGGTAGTCCCAGATAAAAATGAATGAACCTCGCTCGTCGATTTCATAAATCGAAGTAAGTTTGGCGTTTTGGAATTTTCTCGTCGTATTTTTGGTTAATCATTTGGTTGTGTAGCTTAGGGCTTCGATTAGTGTTGTGAGTATGGCGTCCAGTTTCAATTAGGGTTCCAAATGATTGGAGTTCATAAGGGCTCATAATGAGTTCTTTTTCGGGTATCGATTTGGGGGTTTTATGGGTCTTATGGTGTTTGAATATGGGTTCGATTATGTTTTTCTTAGGGTATCGTTTATGCTTCGATTTGGTACTATATACGCTTGATATTTGGTACTCTATATGCATTGTATTGATACTTTTTATTTCGTTATCTTGGTACTATCTGTAAGATGAAATTGATACGTATAATCGAATGCATCGATTAGGATTTGCAGTTTCAATTTGGGGTTGATTTGTTTCGATTGGGTATCCGAGTATGTTGTAATTAGGTCATCGATTAAGCTTCGATTTTGGTACTAAATTTGTTGATTCTTTGGTACTATATATGCATTGCATTTGGTACAATTTGTTTCAGTATCTTGGTACCCAGTGTATGAAGAAAATGTTATTGTATCTTCATTATATGATTTATCAGATTTGGTTTTTTTTTTGCAAAAATGACACCAAAGACAAAGACAACGCAGAATAGATATGATATTTCTTTTGTGTTATCCTTCTTTATTTCGATCTAAGGTAAGCGGAATGAGTATCGTGCTTCGATGGTTGCCCGCATTTTACGCAACGAGCACGATTGTATGTTAGACCTCTTTGGATGATTTGTCTTAGATGGTTGTGAGACTCAGTGTGGATTGTTGGGACTTGGTATTTGTCTTTTGTGTTTGTGTTTGTGAGACTTGTTTGGACAACGTACCAACGAATGTATTGAAAACGTACCTTGCATTGCCCATATGATGCACCACAATTTAAATATATGTCGTACCAAATCTTATATAAATGATATGCCAGAAGTCAAATATATATCGTACCATTTGGTAAACCATCGTAAATAGATTCTTACGCAAATAGCGTATGACTACGTGATGTTAATCAAACATAACGATAATTAAATGATTTATTACAAACTATGTTGTAAGATGTTCTTATCAGTATCCTTATATTCTAACGAAACTAGGATTTGAGGGATTAAGTCATTCGGGTACGGGTTAATGCACCCAATTTGATAACAAAGATAACATATACTATATATAAGTATTTTAGGATGGTTGTGCATGAAAAACTAATTCGAACGGCCTCGTAAAACACGTACCCTAGTAAGACGTATCAAAGATGTAAGGGATATCGTATCATATGTAACGACATATGTGTACCTTATATGCGTACTACGGAGTATCTATTTAAGTTTGGTTGCAATACCATGTGTTAAACCATCGAAAATAAATAAATTATTACGCAAATCACGTATAGCTGCGTGATGTTAATCAAACATAACGATAATTAAACGATTTATTACAACAAAAAAAAATTGCAGATTTTGTAGTCACCACATTTCCAAGCTATGTTGTAAGATGTGCTTGATAGTATCCTTATATTCTAATGAAACTAGGAGTTTGATGGATTAATTCATGTCTGTAAGGGTTAATGCACCCAATTGATAATAAATGTAACATATACTATATATAAGTATTTTAGGATGGTTTCACATGAAAAACTAATTCGGACGGCCTCGAAAAACACTTACCCTAATTTAATGTATCAAATATGTAACAGATACCTTATCATATGTAAATGCGTAGTTGTACCTTATATGCTTATTAAGGGGTACCTATATTAGTTTGGTTGCAGTACCCTTTGTTATATCATCGAAAATAACTAGATTCTTACGCAAATTATGTATGGCTGAACGTATCAAAGATGTAAGGATACTGTATCATATGTAACCACGTAGTTGTACCTTATATGCTTATTATGGGGTACCGATTTACGTTTGGTTGCAGTAACCAAAATTTACATATAACATCAAACATCTTCTGGAAGTCTCCGACATGTCAGATGGGCTGTCTTTTCGTGAACATGTTACCTCGTATGTCAGAAACCTGTCTTATCGTGTCAGAAATTGTCTCCAACAAAATCAGACCTCTTTTCCTTACATATTAGGATTTATTTCATTACGAAGTGTCTTCCCGGGTATGTTGCCGTACTCTTACCTCAATTTAAACCGTACCTAGCACACCTATGATATCGTACTCTTACTTCAATATACATAGTTCCTTTTTATTTACTTATGTCGTACCATATGTGAGTGCGTAGTGTTAAATAACCGTAACATATAATAGCATATTGTCGCACCTTTTTTAGATAAGTTATGATATTCTATTTAGACAACGTGTAATACCATTTTAATGCGTATGGCGTACAACATGTTAAATACTCGCATGAACATACATCACCATTTATCCATCCAGAATAACGTCAACATCAACAAAATAATGTGCAGTAACCATATTCCATACATCCGAATTTTTCACGTTCCACTTTCATCGGGATCATTGAAAATCTGAAATCGAATAAACAGTTGTTACATATTTCACACATCCGAAATTTCTTTCAAAGTTAGTACAAATTTTTGAACGAAACTTGATATTTATTGAGTCATGCCGTGAATCGATATTCGACCACCTTTTTTGGAGGGATACGAATATATCGGTAAGCGTCATCGCTTCATTGATCAATAGTAAGAATGTCTCCTTTTTTACTCACGCAATGCATGTAAAGATACATCATATAACATATGTAGGTACGATAAGAAAACGTAAAATGGTACGTAATAAACATAAAAATGGTTCGTAATAATAATTATATAAAAATTACGAACTACGACATATTAGCCTCGTTTACTACCAAATGTTGCCCTTCCACCCTAACATCTCGTTGTTGATCATTATTCAGGTTACCGGATTTCGCTCAAGCTCGAGCACACAAGTACATTCGATTAACCAAACAAATAGAAAAATAAAGCTTAACTGGAGAAAATCGTGTAACTGGACCGAGAAACCCATCGAGGAATGGGTAACCTCGCACCTTTTCCGGCACCGGCACGAGTGGACGGCGGGCGACGGGCGGCAATCGTGGTCGCCGAAATATTTTTTTTGTCCGTCAATGGCGTTAGGGTAAGGGAAATTCGAAAATGCAGAAAAATGAATTTTTTAATTCATTAAGTGAGGGCAAAATGGTAATCTTAGTGGAACGGGTACCTGTAACAATTTTATTCCATTATGTACCTACATACAAAACTTTTCTAACAGGGGACTGATGTGACTTTTTTTATCACATTAGGTATTTAAGTCTCATTTCCCGTAATAATAATAATAATAGTAATAATAATAATAATAATAATAATATAATAATAATAATAATAACAACAATAATAATAATAACAACAACAACAATAATAATAATAATAATAATAATAATAATAATAATAATAATAAAAGAAGTTAAGGGTTGCTCAAGCAGCGACGGGAGATTTAAGAAATGAAGAGCTATGTAGATATAAATCATTCATAAAATAGAATCTCGACTAAAATATTAGCATTAATCGGTGGTAGCCCGCACGATTGTGAATAATTTGCTGCGGGTAATAATAGTGAACGAGGAATAAATGATGGGACGTTGAGGTTGCCACGTTTTTGTGCATCGATGACCCTTTTACATGAATAATTTGACTTTCAGAAAAATAATAAAGGATAAATTATGTACCTGCATGTAGTTATATCGAAATGCATATAACTACCATATGCTTTCTTTATAACGCAAAACTACATTGTGCTATCTAAAACTTAGCATTGTATCCCTGATGTTTAAAACTTAGCACAATAGCCCCTGTGTTGTCGAAAACTTAGCACCGTACCCCCTGTGTTCTCTAAAACATAGCACGGTACCTCCCCAATTATTAGGTAAAAATGACAAGGAAGTGATTTTACGCTATTTCTGAACCATATAGGTTTTATGCTTATTTTTTAAACTACGAGTGGGTTATATGCTATTTATCCAAATAATAATTAGTGGGCTATTGTTAGTAGGTATTTTGGAGATAAATACCTATTGGGAATTTGAACTTATGATTTAGTACCTCCAGTTTTTATTTTATAGCTAGGTACCGACACATAAGCAAAAATTTAATTTTCACTTCCTCACGTGGTGAATTACAAAATTACCATTTCACTTTTCTCTCGAATCATGGGCCGATCTACCTTCAATCCCTGGTATTCATTTTTTTTCTGCTAAAATCCTCGCCTCCTTCCGATGGTTCGCTGCTCGTCGGAATTTCTTGAGGTTCGTTAATTCCTCTCATAAGTTCGCCTCTATTCGCACTGATTTAAGTCATCCCTCGCTCGCCGTTCGTCGCTCAATTTCGTTCTCTGCTTATCCGGCCGCAGCAGTCCCCTGCTCCCCGGTCGTCACTCACTCCGTTCGCTCGCTGCTCGATTGGCCGCTGGTCGTCGCTCGTTCGTTGCTCGAACGGCCGCCAGTCCTCATTTCTCGCAGGTCGTCGCTAGCCACCAGTCGCTGCTCGCCCGATCGCAATTCTGCTCCTGAAGATGCAGTATAGCTGCCATGCGGGCGCCGCCTAGAAAATGGTGGCAGTCTGGTGGGCCAGACCGAGCAGCCATTGGGCCTGGAGATTATTCACTACATGCTGGATGCGAGCTCGAGCTCGTGGAGCATGAGGAAGAGCAAGTGCACGTTCTCTACCTCATGATTTTGTCTATCATTTCAAGCCGAACGAATCCGCCGTATGGACGCTGGCAGATATAGTCACTTCCGAGGAGTTTGACATTGTGATGTTGTATGTGGTGCTGGTCGAGATGTTGGCGGTGGTCTTCGGGTTTTACTTCCTTCGCCACCCGATGATGTTTCGGTTTTAAGGTCTTAGGATTAATTAGTCGCTTGTGCTTTTGGAATTGACAATTTGAATTTGAGGTCTCATAGCTTTAGGCATAATTGTTCGTTTTTTGTTGGCTATACCCTTGTGGTAGCTTTGGCTTACTATTGTTTCCTTATTGTGTGAGAAATGAAGATTATGACATGATATATCATTTACTTAACGCTGATATTCCACATGTGAGATGAGACCCAAGCGCGTTCAAACTAGCGAGTATTTTCCTCGTCAATATAGGTATTATTTGCCAAATTGTTAAGTACTTTGTTCCCAGTTTAGGTATTTAGCACCCCGAATCAAGTACTTGAGAGACTTTGAAAGTGAAGTTGGTGCAAACTCTTTTGTTTATGTTGTTGACGATCAATTTCATTACTATGTATGATGTATGATGAAAACCTACAATTTTAGTTTTACCCAACTCGCTCAAACTCGCCGGTATTTTCTCATAAATCTAGGTATTATTTGACCAAAATTAAGTACGTTGATCCCAATTTTAGGTATTTGGCAAACAAATTTACGTACTGGAGAGCATTTGAAAGTGTGTTGGAGCAAACTATTTTGTTTATGTTGGTGATGCTCAATATCATTACTATGTATGGTTTTTGATGAAAACCTATGTTAGGTCCTATTATATCCAACACAGTTAGATTCGGTGAAGAATTCGATAGAAAATGTAGAACTTACGAAGAACTCGTAATGATGTGTAGCGGAAGCTTCGGGAGTTCTTTGTCAACGTTAAAGCTCTAATATTCTCATTAATGAATTCTTCCTCACTCTACAATTTTTTTCAATGAAAGTAAACTGAGAGAGTTCTCCTAATACATCACATTAGGGTTCTTTATATACCAAACAAGTTTGGTATATTTGCTAAGCAGTCCTAATTTATGGCTTAATTACAATTAAGTCCAAACTACTATTTACACTACAAGACTAAGATAACATATATATTTGAACACAATAAAACTGTCCTAACAACCTATAATTTTGGCCGAATCGAACTCGCTCAAACTAGCGAGTATTTTCCTATATTTATCAACTTTTCCTTTAACGCAAGAAATGAGTTTTATCAAGTTTTCCTTTAAGCTAAGTGAAATACTTGAATACAACAATAAAATACCTAAATCGAGCCATAAAGTACTTAATTTCCGACAAAAAATACCTATATTTTTTGCAGAATTATTTGCAAATTCGAGTGAGTCGTCTATGACTAAATATGGTAGTTTTGCAAAGAATATCTTATATGGTTAGGATATTGATCATCATCCACACAAGAAATGAGTTTTTTCAACTTTTCCTTTTAGCTAAGTGAAATACTTGAATAACACAATAAAATACCTAAATCGAGCCATAAAATACTAAATTTCCGACAAAAAATACCTATTTTTAAGCAGAAAATACTTGCAAATTCGAGCGAGTCGTCTATGACTAAAAATGGTAGCTTTGCATAGAATATCTTATATGGTAAGGATATTAATCATCATCCACACAAGTATTTGGATTAGTTATAAGCGAACGTTGCGAGAAGGCTTCTTTTTATGTCGGTGATTATCAATATCCTTGCAATGTAAGATCTTTTATGAAAATCAACCATTTTAGCATTTGGTGTCTCGACATGTAATTTTTGCATAAAGATCGATATTTTGGTCCCAGAATTAGGTATTTTACAATCGGATTCAAGTATTTGAATTAGTTAAAAATGAGAAGTTGTGAGGCTTTTTTTTGTGTGTTGGTGATGATCAATATGTGTTACACCTTTGCGAGTGCCACGTCAGCAAGTTTAAACTTTTCCAGGCGGGAATGCAATGTTGTGCAAAGTCACCAAGGCACATGACTCGGGAAGCACTTGCAGACATGCACGAGCGGCACGACGCAGGCCAGGCCAGGCCAGGCGGGCCAAGCTCAAGCGGGCGACGGTGGGCGAGCTCGTGTGGGACGACTTGGACGTTGAGGTCCAAGGCAACGATGGGCGGTGGCTCGGCGGACAACAAGCCAAGCACGGTGATGCGCGGCGGCGCATGCGGCGGTCCGACGGTGGCTCCGGCGGACAACGGGGGACGACAGCGACGACGGCGGTGGTCGGCGGCGGTGCCTGGAGGAGCAAGGCCGAGCGGCGGCTCGGCCAAGCGAAGGGGTGTGCGCGCGAGAGAGAATTGCGTGCAGGCTGACCGGGTCCTGCGAGGATCTCGGGAACGGTGGGCAGGATCATGACCAAGTCAAACGAGGATGGCCAAGTCTTCGATCCGCGTGAAGGATGACCAAGTCTCAGGGCTGTTGAGAAGATTTGGGGAGCCAAGTCAAACGGGAGAAAATCTCGGGGAGAGATTCTCGCAACTGCCTAATTCGAATTCGAATAAGGTTGTTGAGAAAATCTCTCCGAGCCAAATCCTATTTAAAGGAGGCCGCCGAGACGAGTCATTCAACCAATCACAGAGCCACCTTATACGAGAATTCCACACACACATCCGAGAGAGAGTTCGAAGGCGCGGCACTTCGAACACACCCGAGCTCGGGGCGCCGAGCTTGGGAGGAATCCCGCGGAGGGTTTCGCGAGCGAGAGAGAGCGAGCGATTAAGATCCCGAAAAAGGGGACGTTAGGAGATAACCGTGTCGTGTCTTAGAGTAGGCGCGTGAAGCCGAGACGTGTTCGGTGCCATGGGTTTAAGTGTTCTCCTTCGTTGTAAACTTTGCGTGAATAAAGATTACGACAAGCCGGGTAGGCGAACCCGGTTGTCCCCGAATTGACCGTGTCTTTGTTTTTACGTTTCCGCATATACAAAGCAGGGTCGGGTGAGAGGCTTATCGCGGGTGACTCGGGAATCGGGCGAGCGAGGAACGAGTCAAACGCGTGCCGGTTGTGAAGCGCGCGGGGCTTTTTAATTCGAAAAAAATTTCTAAGTCCCGGATTTGCAACAAAGTTGGTATCAGAGCGAAGGTTCGGAAGTGTGATGACTTCGACGGGTGCTAGAGTGACGGAGCTTGAAAGCCGGTGCGAGGCTTTCCGAGCACAACTCGAGGCACTGCCGAACATGGTGGATTTGGTGGCTTCGACGGAGGAAGCCATGGCGGGCTTCAACCGACGGATTGGTGGGTTAGGCGTGCAGGACTTAGCTACGACAAAGGCGGCGGCCGAGCGGCTTGTTGAGATCAGGCCAATAACAGCCGAGGCTACGAGTGAGGTGGCCGATAGAAGACCTGCGAATCGAGAAAGGGAGACCAAGAAGCGAGGTGGCCGAAAGAAGGGCAACCAGGAGAGGCACGCGGACGAGGCCGCGAAACCACAGCAAGCGAGCGAAGGGTGTTACGTTTGTGGAGCAAACGGGCACATGGCTCGACAGTGTCCTAAACGCACACGGGCGGCGGCGGTGGTAGTCGATGAGGACTCCCCGGACACGATGCTGAACACGGTGAGGGTTACTTCTCCTAGGCGAATTGGTGTATTTCACGAGGTGGAGGCAGGCGAGCGTCGTGCGCGCGTGCGGAGCGAGCCGTTGCGGAGGAGCGCAGGCTGACACACGCGGCGCCGGGATGCTTAGGGCGCGAGGAGGCGTGCTAAGGGGCGGGGTGCGGAGCGAGCCGTTGCGGTGGAGCGCAGGCTGACACACGCGGTGCCGAGATGCTTAGGGCGCGAGGAGGCGTGCTAAGGGGTGCGGTGCGGAGCGAGCCGTTGCGGGGGAGCGCAGGCTGACACACGCGGCATCATGGGGCCTTTGCGCGCGGAGCATGGCGGGACTACGTGCTAAGGGCGCAGGCAAGCAAGCGGGTTGAGGAGAACCAAGGCAAAGTTGGGGGAGACTTGGCCGAGTGACCGGGGCGAGGTTGCGAGCAAGCAAGCTGTTGCGGAGCACGAGGAAATTTTGATGCAGGTGCGAACGAATGGAGTCAAGAGGCGTGGACGAGGTAACAAGGGGCTCGTCAAAACCTTCAACGCCAGACATGCAGCGCTGGCCGGTGCGAGCGACGCAGGCCGAGGGAGCGCGACCCCATGTCTAGGCGTGCGCAAGCGAGACGCGGGACGATGGTACCACTTGCGCAAGCGAGTCGCGATGTACTTGACGTGAAGATTTGTTCGGAGCATAAAAAGGGGCCAAACACGCGGTGTTGGCCAGACAGGTGTTGGTGACTTGAGGTTACCGAGGAGCTAAGTCATCAAGACGAGGAGGTCTTTCCATGCTCGTGGGTGCGGCCTAATCGGACTTCGCTGAGGAAGGGCGCGAGATGGTCGGGGCGAGCGAGGCTTAGGAATGTTCGTGTGTGCGATCAACTTGGACTTTGAGGAGGAAGGGCGCAAGGCGATCGGGGCGAATCGCATGCTGAGATACGGGATTGACGGTGGCAACAAAGGGGGTCGTCGACGAGGACGTCCACACTCTTCAAGTGGGGGAGGATTGTTACACCTTTGCGAGTGCCACGTCAGCAAGTTTAAACTTTTCCAGGCGGGAATGCAATGTTGTGCAAAGTCACCAAGGCACATGGCTTGGGAAGCACTTGTAGACACGCACGAGCGGCACGACGCAGGCCAGGCCAAGCGGGCGACGGTGGGCGAGCTTGTGCGGGACGACTTGGACGTTGAGGTCCAAGGCAACGATGGGCGGTGGCTCGGCGGACAACAAGCCAAGAACGGTGGTGCACGGCGGCGCAGGAGGCGCATGCGGCGGTCCGACGGTGGCTCCGGCGGACAGCGGTGGACGGCAGCGACGACGGCGGTGGTCGGCGGCGGTGCCGGGAGGAGCAAGGCCGAGCGGCGGCTCGGCCAAGCGAAGGTGTGTGCGCGCGAGAGAGAATTGCGTGCAGGCTGACCGGGTCCTGCGAGGATCTCGGGAACGGTTGGGCAGGATCAAGACCAAGTCAAACGAGGATGACCAAGTCTTCGATCCGCGTGAAGGATGACCAAGTCTCAAGGCTGTTGAGAAGATTTGGGGAGCCAAGTCAAACGGGAGAAAATCTCGGGGAGAGATTCTCGCAACAGCCTAATTCGAATTCGAATAAGGTTGTTGAGAAAATCTCTCCGAGCCAAATCCTATTTAAAGGAGGCCGCCGAGACGAGTCATTCAACCAATCACAGAGCCACCTTATACGAGAATTCCACACACACATCCGAGAGAGAGTTCGAAGGCACGGCACTTCGAACGCACCCGAGCTCGGGGCGCCGAGCTTGGGAGGGATCCCGCGGAGGGTTTCGCGAGCGAGAGAGAGCGAGCGATTAAGATCCTGAAAAAGGGGACGTTAGGAGATAACCGTGTCGTGTCTTAGAGTAGGCGCGTGAGGCTGAGACGTGTTCGGTGCCACGGGTTTGAGTGTTCTCCTTCGTTGTAAACTTTGCGTGAATAAAGATTACGACAAGCCGGGTAGGCGAACCCGGTTGTCCCCGAATTGACCGTGTCTTTGTTTTTACGATTCCGCATATACAAAGCAGGGTCGGGTGAGAGGCTTATCGCGGGTGATTCGGGAATCGGGCGAGCGAGGAACGAGTCAAACGCGTGCCGGTTGTGAAGCGCGCGGGGCTTTTTAATTCGAAAAAAATTTCTAAGTCCCGGATTTTGCAACAATATGCATATCATGAAAGATCTTTCATGAACATCCACCATTTTTTTCATACATATCTGTATTTTTGTCCCAAACTTAGGTATTTTTGTATTGATTTAGGTATTTCACCATATAAATCAAGTATTTGAATGAGTTAAAAGTGGGAAGTTGAGAGAAACCATTTTTTCTTGGGTGATGATCAATATCCTTCCATGAATGATCTTTCATGAAATCCACCATTTTGTACTAGATGACTTTTCCCAATTTGGATTTTCATAAACGAATGGTGGATTTTCATAAAAAAAAAATCTAACATAGTAATGATATTAATCACCACCAACATAAGAAAAAAGCTTTCTTGCAAATTAGGAGCAAGTACTTATTTTCGGGCACATAATAGGGACATTAATGAGGAAAGTACTCGCGGGTTTGAACAAGATTGGGTAAGACTAAAATTGTAGGATTTACGAGCCTTGCTTTCCTTTTTCTATTTTATAGCTGGCTGAAACACGACTATTATATCGGCATCGAAAATGAAAACTGCTTTGATGTTCTGTATGATTTTGCACTGCACTCTATGAACGAAGGAGCCCAAATTATTTTCCATTTCTTTTACAAATATTACTTTCGAGTCTCGCATGTGGAATATCATCGATACGTAAATGATATACAATGCCATACTCTTCATTTCTGACAGCACAGTAAGGAACTGAAATGATAAGCCAAAGTTATCACAAGCGTATAGCCAACATAAAAAACGAACAATTATGCTTAAAAAACTATGAGACCTCAGATTCAAATAGCCAGTTCCAAAAGCACAATCGACTGATTAATTCTAAGACCTTAAAACCGAAGCATCGGGTGGCGGAGGAAGTAAAACCCGAGGGCCACCGCCACCATCTTAGCCAGCACCACGCACAACATCACCATGCCAAACTCCTCGGAATTGACTATATCTGTCGCGGATACCTTCGAGTTGAACTGATAGACCAAATCCCGATTAAAAAAACACTATCAAATTTGGGATACCACACGAGCATGAGGTAGAGAGCGTGGACCAACGCCATTGTCCCGGGGCTCATCCACCTCCGTACTCGATCTAACCACTTGCCAGCTCCACTGCCACTCGAGCACCGCCATGATCCGGGCCCAATTGAACTTTCATGATCCAGCGTGTAGTGAATGACCTCCAGGCCCAATGGCTGCTCGAACTGAGCCAATCAGACTGTCACCATCTTCTGGCGGCGGCCCGAACACCTCCTGCTGGGTGGGCCACGCACCGAGGGAAGCCATAGTGCATCTTCAAGAGCAGAATTGCGAGGGCGAGCAACGACTGGTGGCTGGCGATGACCTGCTAGAAAGGAGGATTGGCGGTCGTTCGAGCAACGAACGAGCGACGACCTACGAGATCGAGCAGCGAGCGAACGAATGAGCGACGATCGGCGAGCAAGGGGAGAATTAAAGCCGCGAGAACGGAGGCGAGTTGCCGAACGGAATTAACGAACCACGAGAAATTGCTGGCGAGCAGCGATCCATCGGAAGGAGGTGATGATTTGGGCAGAAAATAAAGATGAATATTAGGGACAAAAGTTTAGATCGTCCCATGATGTGAGGGAGTAAAAACTAAATATTTGCTTATGTGTCAATACCTAGCTACAAAATTAAAGTTGTAGGGACTGAATCATAAGTTCAAATTCCCAATAGGTATTTATCTCCAAAATACCCTTAGTAGTATAGTGGGCGGCTTAAAAAACTAATATGTACTCGTTATTTATTAAATAAAAGACATAATTATTCATTGTGAGGCTATTTTAATCTGTCCCGAGTATATCTACTATTTAGTGTGTTAGGTAATTTGATTTGATGTTTCGAGATTGAAAAGTGGGCTTTTTTGGGTATGATAAAATATTCGACTCGTCTCGAGATACCTTGACGTTCCCTGCAGGAAACCAGATCAGAAGTGCTCGCTGCCCGGGCAGTGTGGCCACTACCCCAAACTCACACATTAAAAGACATTAAAGACTTGAAGAAAATAAACTGTGTGAGTTCCCATAAAAAATCGTGTTATTTACACTTGTTTTTTTGTTGAAGGAACATAAGACGGTAATTGGAAGAAAATCGAGTAAAAAAGGAGCGAAAAAACGTCAATTCACCCCATAGGAAATCGTCACATCATCATGAGTGACTGTCGATGTTGCGACGTTCGAGCAGAAAAGCATCATACTCGAAATCCTTCATGGCATCGTGAGTGACACGTCAAGGCTGTGACGACCGAGCAGAAGAAAATCGTACTCTTGCGAAAATGTCACGGCAATGTGTGCATATCGTCGATGCTGTAACGTACGAGCAGTTTACTCTCAGGAATATGTCACGGCATTTTGAGCACTCCGTCAATGCCATGACACACGAGCAATTTACTCATGAATATGTCAGACATCTTGAGCATCCCGTCGATGTCGTGATGTTCGGGCAGAAGCTGAATTTACTCCCGGAAAAACATCACGGCTTCGTGTGATGCCCGTCGATGCCGTGATGATCAACATTAAGTTTCTTGATTAGGCTTCGCAATTGAATCCATGTCGCGACGGCCCATGAAGATCCCGTGACGAGTACGAGATATTATAAAAATAATATTTTCAAGCCTAGAAAAGGATGTCTTCTTCCACACTCGACTTACTCAAGAATCCTAGAAAACACCAGGTGATTTCTAGACGCGAAGAAGGGAAATTATCGACGAAGCGCATAACCGAGCAGGGATCAAAGAATTCATCACTGAGATCAATTAAGGATCAAGCGTGGGGAAGATTATGAATTCTATGTCATTGCTTTGTATCTCTTTCGTTGTTTCTTTTAAAGTTATGAGTAGCTAATTTCCTTTGTGTTTGAGATGAGATGAATCCTAGGTAGTCGTAGTTAGGGCGTAATTACTCGTGAATACATGTATATGATTTTTTATCGTTTATGAATATTTATCTTCAACCAATATGTTTATGTGATGCGTTGATGCTTCGGTTCAATATGTCTATGTGTTTATTCGGTGCTTGGTATCGTTTAGGACTACAACTAAATAACGATAGACGTTTTCGTAAACGTTTGGATTTAATTACAGGGCGAAAGCAAATAGTCTCGCTTAGGTATCGATTTAGATCCTCACGACAGTTTATGGGGACATCAAATTCGGCTGTGAGTAGGAAATTACCACGATTTAATTGATATTCATGTGTCAACGATAGTTACGACCTTACTGATAGTGTCTAGCGAGATTCAAAATCTTGAGCACGTCTCTATTATATGAAGTTACTCGTATTTACTTTTGTCATTCTCTAAGTTTTTATCCATATTAACTGAGTCGTAGAAGTTTAGCTTGTAGGTTAGTTATAAACCAATTCCCCAAAATCAAATATTCGGTCATTGACCTTATTTAAGAGATCGGAGGCAAGGGCCAGTCACTTTGTTTTTAAGAATTATAGTCTGATGTGGGTTCAATCCCCTAAAGAGTGTTATACTCTGATTTTGATTTTGGTTTGCATGGCTTGAATTGAAAAACCTTTTGTATAAGAGAAAGCTTTATGAACTAGCTGGTGATAACATATAACTGCTTTATACTATGGTACCTTTGTCAATATGAAATTTGTTTCGCTGCAAAATAAATTCGTAATTGTTTACTATCATAGGAATTATGTCTCTTATTTGTTTTTCTAAGATTGATCCGTTCCACCCGTTACTATCATGAGTATATTTCCGATTTCAGTTCTATATGACTCTTATAGCTGTGGTTAGTAATTTTTGTTGTCCACGATTGGACTGAATATTATTGAATATCATAATTATTTAAACCTCATGTTTGTATGATTACAGAATCAATTATTCATCATGCTATAGTCGCGTGATTAAGGCTGTGTATGTGCTCGTTATGCACTGCTGCATAATGCAAGTTTCAAACTGGTCAAACTTGCTCAAATTCGTTTACAACTGTCGGTTCGGAAGGATGTTAACACCATTTGTTGTGCACGAATGCGTGATGGAATGCCAAGGATGGCAAAAATTCTCAACGTCCGTTTGTACGAATAGAAGCACCATTGATTACTGAACGATTCGGTGTCTGAAACAAAAGGTCTCCCAAATAGCAATTATATGCATTTCCGTCATGGTCCCGTGATAAATAATGTAATACTGAATTTTTCGTATGACAACTCAATTGAAGGAGCATCAACATAATCAACAAACATACTTTAATATTTATGGATGTGGTCTTATGTTATATGTGTAAGATTGTTCGACCTGGAAAACTGTACAATTGTGTGTAAAATCATTTGATGTGCATTGGGAACACTGTGAAAATATATGTAAGGCTGTTCATGTGGAAAACGATTGTTACATTTGTATCTATGTTGTTAATGTATGTTGAATTGATGTGGTGATGATTGATTTGAGCAGTCTTACAAAATTAGTTGCAGAATATGTTTGCATGTTTTAATAGTTTGTTGATATAACATTTCCACAACGTTATCATTAATAAAAGTGTGGTACAACAATCCGTCCAGCATGGTAGAAAATCAATTTGACGATGTACACACTGTGCCCCGATTAACACCGATCTTTCGCTCGTCGCCATGTGCTTGAATTGCGTCTGATTACGTTTTCCTGGTTAAATATACATGTGAAATGTTGTACATATGTGTGGTTGCATGACGTTTTTATTGTATGATTGATGTTTCAACCGATTTTTCAGACAATTGAAGTCACTGTTTATTGTATTTTACATTGGCCTGACTATTAACAATCTGTTCATTTTGCAATGGTGTTGAATCGCAAGTGACTAACAATAAAATTTTCAGGTTTTGTTGACGATCGTGTTGTCAGACCATCTATCATGTTGTCAACTGTTATCGGACCTATATTATCTGGTTATACTTCCTAATGTTGTTCCGTAAATTACGCAAAAACTAGTCGGACTGTGAGGCATTATTCGACCAAATAGTTTGGGATATCGTAAAGAAGTCTTGAATTTAACTGACATTACATGTTGCGGTATCATTATGGAGCAAGTATTGGAAATTAAACCATGCTCATCTTTGTAAGACTGTTATGAAACGTATAACCATATTTCTTTTTTTTTTCAGTTTATTTGCAAAAAATTTTGCTGCTGTCTCATGTTTCGGAGAATGTTGCAACTTCGACAAAAATTCAAGGGTTGGTGTGCTTGATTACGTATAAGATGTTACTAATAGAACGTCACTTGTTGCAAATTGGATGATATTCCTTAATTTCTTCCTGCTTGAATCAAAAAATACACAAATTACTCAGAGACATTCAGCATAAAGAATCGGCGATCATACAAAGATATTTCCCAATCGTCATGCGTACCAAATACAATTGATGTTTGCTCAGAGAATTCTCTACAACAGTTGTTCAGCCGATCACTCTTGTAAAATCTATATTCATATCAGTCTTGCGAATATACTCATCGACAAGATGTATAATCATAATAGTCTTTAGTATATTGGACATTGTAAGCTTTGTATAAGATAAGATAATAAACGTATTTTAATCGTTGAAGACCTTTCCAACTGAATTTCAAGTGTCAGAATCTGAATGATTGTCGTTAATTTATCCTTGATCACCTTGAAAAGTGCACATATTGACAATGATCGTACATCATCAATTACAAAGATGTTCAATCGAACATCATAATGTTAGTCACAGTCTTACAAAATACACAACTGTTCACTCAAACATTTACATCATTATAAAATACAATAGTGGTCTAGTCGATAAGTTTTACAACATCTATAATCACAACATTCTTATACTATAGAATAAAATGCAATACAAACTCATAAAAGAGTTACTAATGATAATCATGTATGCTCATGACAATCTTTGGTATAGAGTATTGTAATAAGAGTTGAGAAAATAAAGACACTGAGAAAGAGTAATAATTGAATCTATTTTGTTTTTTTATAATAAAAATCATATATTAAAGTATTTATAACATTAATGATGGTATACAAATGTAAATGAAAGGATTTAATCTTACAACGTAATTTGCGCTTAATATTGTAATAAAATAATTCCCGTGTGCACGGGCGTCCCAAACCTCTGTTTTATTTCTTTTTTAGTTTTTAGCCATCGTTAATGAGCATGGTAAAATATGGGTACTACTATTTGCACCACCAAGGGGTGTAAAAAACCTTGGGTTACTTTAAACTAAAAAATAAATCAATTTTCATACATTGATTTCAGCAACCTTCAATTTTCCACTTTTCATTTATTACTTATTATTAATATATAGTATTTTAATCAAGTTATCATTTTTATATTAACTAATTATTACTTTAGTCTAAAAAATATTAATATTTAAATTTACCAATATTAATACTTATTATAACAAAAAAAATCCACAATATAAATATTAGGTCACACGCCATTAGACAACAATACTGAAGCAATGTATTTAACATATATTATGTTGCAAATCCAGGTCTTAAGAATTTTTTTTTTCGAAATTTCTTTCTCCCGCGCGTTTCACAAGTGGCTCGCGTCTAAGTCGGTCCTCGCTCGCCCAATTCTCGATCTAGCCATAATAAGCCTCTCCCACGCCCGACCCTGCTTTGTATATCCGGAAACGTAAAAATAAGGCACGGCCAATTTCGAGGACAACCCGGTTCGCATACCCGGCTAGTCGTAAACTTTATTCACGTAATGTTTACGGTCGGAGGAGAACACTCAAATCCGTGGTCCGAACAATCCTCGACCTCACTCGTCTAAACTACCCAACTCACAGTTATCTCCAATGTACCCTATCGGGATCTTAATCTATCGCTCACCCGCTCGCGAAACCCTCCTGGGATCGATGGGATCCTTCTCGATCTCGTCGGCCCAAGCTCGAAGTATGGCTCGATCAAAGTGCCGCGTGCTCCGAGCTCTCTCTCACTCTCTCTCTCTCTCTCTCGTGTGTGTGTGTGTCTCGTCTAAGGTGGATTTCGAATGATGACTCGATCTCGACGGCCTCCTTTAAATAGGACTGGGTTGGAGAGATTTCCTCGACAGCCTTATTCGAATTCGAATTCGGCTGTTGCGAGAATCACTCCCTAAGATTTTCTTCCGTTTGACTTGGCTCCCCAAATCTTCTCAATAGTCCCGAGACTTGGTCATCCTTCGCGTGGATTGAAAACTTGGTCATCCCAAAATGTCACAAGCATGTCTCCCTCATGCGCGGGTTGCTTCGGCCGCGCGCGCACATTGGCCACACACTCGTCTAGCCGAGCCTCTGCTTGGCCTAGCTCCTCCCGGCAGTGCCGCCGACCACCGCCGTGCTCAGCCAGACCCTCGGCAAACCACCGCTCGTCGCGGCTTGGGCTCAGTCGCCCAAGCCCCATCGCCAAGTGCCGCCTGCTAAGTGTCGGGCATGTGGGAGGGCCTCGTGCCCTGCCTCGGCACGCCGCGCGCCCAACTATCGCGCAGCTTGGGGCGGGCCTTCGGGCCGCCCACGCACGTTGTCGCGTGATGCCGCGCACGATGAGGCTTGATGTCGCGCGCTATCGCTAGTCTTGCGCGCGTGTGTGCCTGGCTTGTCCCGATGCCGAGCGCACTGTCCCGCGCGTACTGTCTCAATGCTGCGCACGCCCGATGCTGCTTCGATGCCGCCCATGGTGTCCCGATGTTGCCTAGGCCGTGCGCCCCATGTGACGATGATTACGGCCCCATTTCTTCAAGTGTTGAACCGCTCCAACTTGTGCCCCTTGAACCGGGCATCATTGCTCGGGTTTGGTTCGGCAATGAACAAGCTGCTGACGTGGTGTTCAAAGTAATGACATTCTCCCTCTCGGAGAAAGTCGACGTCCTCGTTAACGAAGTCCCGTAAACAGCACCCTGCTTCGAGTGCCAATAATCCGCCATCGCGTCCTCGAATTGTGCTATGTCCGTGAACTTCTCCTATGAAGTCTCGGACGCATCCTCGCCTTCCACTGAAGAAGGAACTCGTTCATACCACCATCGCCGATGGTCGAGTATCCTTCGAATCCGCTTGTCGGACACCTTCACCGCGGTGCCCGGTGGTACACACCTCATTTTCTCCGTCGAAGTATCGCCTGGGTGAAGCTTCTTCAGGAAGCTCACGTGAAAAACGGGATGTAGCTTCATGTGCTCCAGTAACTTCAGCCGATAAGCCACACGCCCCACTCGAGACTCGATCTCGAACGGCCCATCGTACATCGGCATGAACCCCCGCTCTAGCTGCTCCTTGTTGTCTACGTTCCCCGGTCTCCACATATGCAGCCTAAGCTTCAGAAGCACCTTCTCGCCCACCTCGAACTCGACCTCTCGTCGGTCTTTGTCTGCGTATGTCTTCATGCGTTTCTAAGCTTTGGCCATGCTATCTCTAGCTGCGGTCCACAACTCGTGTCAGGCCCACGCGAACCTATACATTGCTGGGCACTCCCCGATCATGCACGTATACGATGTCGGTTGCGGGTTCGATTGAAAGTCATACACCATCTCGAATGTGCTGACCTTCATCGCAGATGCTCGATGCAGGTTGTAGCTAAACTGCACCGCGTTCAGCAAGTCGATCCAGTTCATCTGGCTCGCCGTAATGAAATGCCTCAGGTACTCTTCAAGTATTTGATTCACCCGCTCCGTTTGACCATCCGTTTGCGGGTGAAATGGCATCGAGAGCTTCAGTTTTGTCCCCAAAAGCCTCAATAGGAACATCCAAAATCATCCTGTAAATCTCGCATCCCGATCGCTCACGATCGACGTTAGCACACCAAAGCGCTTAACGACGTGCTTGAAGAATAGCTTCGCCGACTCCTTCGCTGGGTACTCCGCCGGTGCCAGTGCGAAGATTGCCATCTTCGAAAACCTGTCAACCAAAACAAGAATCAAAGTACATCCATGTGCTTTAGGCAATTTAGTAATAAAATCCATCGAGATCGACTCATGCAGCCTCGGTGGTATGGGCAGTGGCTCTAGTAAGCCGACCTCCTTTCGACGTTCAGCCTTGTCCTGCTGGCATGTCGCGCAGATTCGCACATAGGCTGGGACGTCGTCCTTCATCCTTGACCAGATGAACTTTGAAGAAAGCAACGTGTACATCCTGTCCATCTCGGGATGTCCCGCCTATAGTGAGTCGTGGTGCTCACGTAGAAATCATGCCTTTGCGCGTCTACTGGTACATAAATGTGCCCGCCCTTGGCCACCAGGATCCCGTCCTCGAGCCAGTATTGTCTCACCACTCCATTGTTGACCTCCTCAACGAGCTTCTTATAAGCCTTGCTCGCCATGGCCGCCTCACGCACCTTCCCCACGAAGTCTGAGGTAACTACACTCAGCGCGCTGACAAAGGCCCCCACACCTTTGTGGCTTAGGGCGTCGGCAACGTCGTTGTGCCGACCCAGCTTGTGGATCCATTCAAAATCGAACTCCCCGATGAATTCCTTCCAACCTACTTCGGAGACAACTTCTTCTGGGTCTTGAAGTAAGTGTTGGCAACGTTGTCCTTGATCACCACGAACCTCGTCCCAAGCATATAATGTCGCCAAGTCTCCAAGCCGTGGATCCCCACCGTCATCTCCTTCTCGTGTGTCGAATATTGACCCTTCGTCTCGTTGAACTTCCGGCTCTCGTACGCCACAGGGTGGCCCTCCTGCACGAACACACCTCCGAGATCTTGTCCCGATGCATCCGTATGTACCTCCGATGGCTTGGTGTAGTCTGCGAGCCTCAAAACGGGCTCCGATACTAGCGCCTTCTTCAACTCCTCGAAAGCCTCCATGACCTTCTCCGACCAATGCCATCGAGCTCCCTTCTTCAGCATATCAGTCAAGGGACTAGCGATGTGCAAGTAGCCCTTGATGAAGCGCTGGTAATAGTTCGCCATGTCGAGAAAAAAACATAGTTCCGTAACGTTTTTCGGCCTCTCCCATTCGATCACCGATCTCACCTTCGTCGGGTCCATCTAGATTTGACCCATCGATATGATGTGGCCCAAGAAGGTGATTTCCCTCAGTCCGAAGTCGCACTTCTCCCGCTTTAGGAAGAGGCGATGCTTGCGCAAAGCTTCGAACACTGCCCGCAAATGCTCTTCATGCTCTGTCATGCTTTGTGAGTAGATAACTATGTCGTCGAGGTACACGACGACAAACCTGTCCAGAAAATCTTATAATACATCATTCATCAGGTTACAAAACGTGGCTGGTGCATTGGTGAGCCCGAACTCGTAGGACCCGTAATGCGTCACGCAAGTCGTCTTTGGCTCGTCGCCCTCCGTGATTCGCACCTGCCAATACCCCGATCTCAGGTCCACCTTCGAGAAGCACTCCGCCCGAGCTAGCTTATCGAACAAGTCTAGCGCGTTCGGAATGGGATACTTGTTCTTCACCGTAACCTTGTTCAACGCGCGGTAATCCCCACAAAAGCGCATCCAACCATCCTTCTTCTTTCTGAACAGGATCGGTGAACCGTAAGGCGCCTTGGAAGGTTGGATCAACCCCACCTCCAGGAGCTCGTCTAGTTGCCTCCTCAACTCGGTCTACTCTCCCGGGTTCATCCGATATGGTGCTTGTGCTGGAGCCTTGGCCCCTGGCTCCAGCTTGATGCGATGGTCTATGGAACGTCGGGGGAGCAATTCCCGGGGAAGTTCGGCTGGCATTAAATCTTCAAACTCGAACAACACCTCTGCTAGCTCGCTCGGCACCGCTGCATCACCTTCGCTCGCTTCTATTATCAACGTAGCCACATACGTTGGCTCACTCCTCCTTAGCTCATCGCACAATTTTAGTGCTGAAATGGTCAGGACTTCGCCCGTCCTAGCCTCGACCCTCCTCGGCTCACACTCAACTGCGCCCACTCTTCTCTAGACAATGCGAATAAGGTTGCTCGAAGGGTCCACTGTGACCCTCGCAACCTTTGAAGTCTAGTCCCCAAGATGAGATCAAAATTGTCCAACTCTGTCATCGTGAAATCAATCTGCTCGACCACACCCCGATAATTGGCGCCCGCGCGCCGAGCCTGTTGTCATCGCTGGTCGGGAATTAATGGCCTTCCTCGTCCCTCCGTGGTAGCGCACGTTCATCTTAAAATCTCCGATCATGTGACTCTACACGAACGTGTGAGTCGCGCCGGTGTCAACGAGCCCGAATATCTCCGTGTTATTGAGCGCGCACCGAACGAACATGAGGTCCATCGTTGCGAGTCCTCGTCTAATGGCTGCCAATATCCGAAGCGGGTTCATCCGAGAAGGCTCGTTGACTTATATATAATTATTTATTAAAAGACAGTTCAATTTTTCCTTAACAAAAAGAAAAGTCTTTAGTTTCTAATAGTCAAAGACATTAGTTTTCGTTGACAGCATAAACGAGGTGGAAAGACGTTCAAATTTAATCTATATTTATTAGTGCACATGTCAATTCGATCCATATTTAATACTTGCAGCTTGGCTATTGGACGAATTAAATGCTCCCATTATTTAGGAGATAATTATTAGGGGGTTGAATAGAATCAAAAGTGGTGTGAATAGAATTACTCGTAAAATATTTGGAGGCTAAAAATCATAAAACACCCCGTGGTTTAGAAACTGATTACCAAAAATCTATGATTTTAAAATAACATAAAATCCCCTCGTGATTCAGTTAACTTTTCACATTCTCCTATTTTCGGGGAGTACGATGATATGTTTTCTAAATCATAAGAGGTATGAATGTTTCCTAAACCATAATAGAGTGTCGCGATGTTTGCAAACCACAAGGTAGTAACGTGATTTTCAGTTTAACCACATGAATGTATAGATTAATTTACCCAATATTTGTGTAACGACTTTTTAGTTAAGGGTATTATCATAATTGTAGATATTACCCCACCTAGTAAATAAAATTAGGTTTCGAGTACCTTA
The DNA here is from genome assembly GCA_004919715.1 of Linderniella brevidens. Classification (NCBI taxonomy): domain Eukaryota; kingdom Viridiplantae; phylum Streptophyta; class Magnoliopsida; order Lamiales; family Linderniaceae; genus Linderniella; species Linderniella brevidens. The sequence continues at coordinate 15,430,226 of SWDC01000148.1, forward strand.
TTATGGATTCAGATCCTATGTCTCACTCCCTTGTGCCACTTTTTGTGCCACTTTACAAAGATATCTTTACGTTTTGCCCAACTAGTGTTAAAACACCCGTAAATAGTATTACACCATAAATATTATTATACTGAGTGATTAAACACAAATATATATATATATAACATTGTAATTATGATAGACAAAAATAAATATAATATTGATAAGTAGGATCGGGAAATGTATATAATATTGATTTTTATGTGTTTAAGCACTTAATATAATAATATTTATGATGTACTGCTATTTACGAGTGTTTTAACACTAATCGAGACAATATATAATGATACTTTTGTAAAGTGGCACAAAAAGGTGAGACGGAGGATTTAGTCCCATTATCATTTACCCTGGCCTTAACCCATGAAAGTGAAGTGACTATAGCGGTCAAAACGGGTCGGGCCCACCGGGCCCGCCATCTGGCGGGCCTCTAAAATGCAGACCCTCTCACCCCGCTGGTGGGATGCGGGCCTGACCCACCAAAATAATGAAAAATAAAAAAAATGACAAAAGAAGTTTACTTGGTGTTTGAACGAAACACCTTACATATAGAATATTAAACTTTTACGATTAGACTAATGACATATTATGTATTTTGATATATATATATATTAAATTTATTAATAATAAATATATTATTTATTTTTTAAAAAATAGGCAGGCAGCCCGCTTAGGCCCGCTCCCCGACAGGCCTAAAAAATCAAGGCCCGGGTCGCCCCGCCCTTTTGGCGGGCCTGAGCGGACCGGCCCGCGGGCTTTGGTGTTTTTTGACCGGTCTAAGGTGACATTGGAGGGATTATTTAAGTAAATGGCCTTTGACTGAGTCAATTTTAAAAAAATGGCCTCCATAATGTTTGAAGTCTATTCAACCTTTACTAACTCAGGGAAAAAGACGTCTTTACCCTTATTTAACCCAATCAACTACCCAAAGTAAAATTAATTAGGTTTAATCGATTCCACTCACTGTAGCATCACATGTCTTCTTCTTCCTAACCGAGTACAATATTTGATAGTTAAAATTGAAGAAAGACACATAACGAAGCAGAAAATTTCCAGATCCACGAAACTAACTTTACCCGAAGCAGAAAATTCTCCAAACCGACTACAATGGCAATGAACGCTTTTCCCAAAAGAGTACCGGTAATTTCACTGTGCTTTCGTCTTCCTCAGGAGCAGGTCTCGTGCGTCGAATTGGTTGGGTCCGGCGCATGGTTTCCCAATTGTGCAATTTGGACACTTGTTCGCAAGGGAACCGTGCGGCGAACCAATTGGGACCCAAACAGTCGCGCAAATCAGGGAACCCGTGATTGAATGCTTGGGACCCGAGCACAGTCGCACGGTACCCATACGCGCGCAGCCCCTTGCGATTGTGCGCGGGTACCATGCGATTGAGTGCGGGTACCATGCGATTGCGCACGGTACCATGCGCGTGTGTGTTGGCGGGTACGACGATGGTGCGTGCGGGTACCGTGCTTCAGTGTGCGGGTACCATGCGCGCATGCACGGGTACCATGCGCGCATGCGCGGGTACCATGCTCTTGTGCGCGGATACCATGCTTTCCTGTGCGGGTACCATGCGAGTACTAATTGGTTATTTACTCTTATGATTCCCAGGTTGTGCTGAAGAAGCAATTTTCATCCCGAGACGACGACTTCGAGTTCCGATTGACAATGACCGGGATGTACACGGAGGCGAGTGCGAAGATAAGGAACGGTCTCAATGAAAATGAGCAGGAGAGTTACAGGGCGGGAGTCCATTTGGTAGACTCGTCGAGGCTGCCGCTGATTTCAATCTATCCGCCCAGCTCATAATGTTTCTCACGAGGAGGCAGACTACGTTTCACGATCGCGAGGAGTTGTGGATGGTCATTGGGAACCGACCACTCCGATTTTCTAAAGCGGAGTATTGCCTGATTACCGGCCACGATCCGTTTTAATCTCGTCAAGAACCATGACCAAGATTTGGTAGATTCGGTGCTCGCAATACCCCATGCGATAGGATACTGATGGTAATCGCCGTCTTGCGCCGTTGCAACAAGCATCACCCCTTTATACTTTTCCTTTAAAAATGTGGCGTCTATAGAAATTACCTTACGCATGAAAGCAAATCCCGCTATGCATGCACCGTATGCCAAAAATAGATATTTAAATCTGTTTTCCTCGTCCATCTCCCAATCCGTGACACTTCCGACGTTCATTTGCTTCACAGCCTCCAAGTACGCCAGGATCAACGCGTAACAATCGTCCCTGTTACCGACCAACTCATCCGTAGCGTGATTCTTCCCTTTCCAAGCCTTGTAATAAGAAACATTCAACCCCCTACTTTGCATCATAGACATGATAGCCTTTGGCGCGGGAATGTCTTTAGGCCCGCTAAAATTGTCAAGAAGCATCCTAGACACAACCGATGAAGTTCCTTGACGATGTCTTCGACGTCGATGAGACACGCCGCATGTGTGTGTGCCGCAATATGTCCGTATCGAGAAAAAAGGGGAATCCCTATCTTTTGCAGCTCGAAAGCGCCACGAACATTGCTCCATCGCACATCTTACTACATACAAAGTCTTGTTCGACTTTACTAATTTGCACTCGAAGGACGCCGTCAAAGCGATTTTGGATATCTCATCGATAACTTCCGCCTTGTCACGAAACTGCTGCCCAACGTGTAGGCTTGAACCGTCCGGAAATGCGAAAGTACCATCAGCAGCCTCTTCTACAGGGTTACGATCTATATCGTCATCTTCATCGTCGTTGTGATCACGTGCTACAAATTCCTCCTCCGACTCGTCAGTGTTTTCGATTGGCTCATCTTCATTTTCGTTAGAATGCCAACCCGAGTAATCCCTACTCTCAGACGGTCCAGCGATATCTTCAAGACCCTCATCTTCATTTTGGGTAGAAGGGCTGCAATCGTACCCCTCAAACGGTTCGATTTGCGCATTTTCATCGCAATCGGCTAAGAGCCCGATATTATTACTAGAAGAACCAGCAAATGCGTCCGACGGAGCCACATGCGCACATTCCACCACCTCGACATGAACCACGGGTCTCGATTGAAGGCCATCAAAACCCAAGTACGCACGTAGAGCATAGTCGTTATCGATGTATATGGGCATGAGATAACTGTAGGCTACATTTGGCATATAGCTTAGCGTTAGCCTCGCATTGTCGTTGTGAAACGACAATACCGCTACAATTTGCTCCTTTACGTCTTGTAACGTGCATGCGTCCTCATCCACCAAAATTGAATGCCAGCTACAATTTGACGCAGGGGACCAAGTCGAGGTATTGTCCTCGCCGATTAACCACCGACCATCGAATTGAAATACAATGTTGGTAATTGTCATATTGAGCACTTGCAATATTATGCAATGTTATTGTTTAGAAACGATTGTCGTCATATATCGTGTTTATGTATGATTTTCAGCGCATGGGACCCGAACATGGGATCACGGTACCCGCACATAACGGCAGGATACCCACGCATAAACGCAGGGGACCATGCGCAGGGGACCCGCGTGTATAGCGCATGGTACCCGCACGTATAGCGCATGGTACCCGCGCATCAACGCAGGGGACCCGCGCGTAAAAGCAGAGTACCCGCGCATCAAGGCAGGGGACCCGCGCACAACATTAGCAGGGACCCTGCACTTATAATTGGGTACCATGCTTTTACAGTTTGGTCCCATGCGTTTTTTAGCCTGGGTCCCATGCACTTGAAAAACAGCAGCCCATATGCGCGGGTACCCTGTATATATGCTCGGGTACCCTGTATATACTTTTGGGTCCCCTGCATTTTTTGCATGGGTCCCATGCACAAAAACTGGACCACAGAATATGTATTTTCAGGTCCGAATTTTCGTAATAACCACTGAAATATCGCTACTTTGGCTAGTACACATGATCTACTAAATAACCCATACATTTTAGGGGTAATGGACGGAAATTCACCATTTTCGACGTTAAAATTGCAGTTTTCATTTAACAAATGCTTACTGGTAAATATGCTGAAATGCTTGCTGTTTTCTTGGTTTGAGAAGTTGTTTTCAAGCACTAATTGAAGAGAACAGCTCGTGTCGCTTTAGGTTTGTGAGAGAGGTGTGTGTGGTTACCCTTTGTTCTTTAAAATGGAGAAGATAATGCATTCATATCGATTGTAAGGTTATGGTTAAAGAGGGATATGGATCCATGTTCAGTCAGTTATTGCATCTGTACGACGGCCATATTTTCGTTTTTTTAATTTTAATGAGTTAAGTATGAGAATTAGTTAATATGGTTAACGTTTAAACAAAGTGAGGGCTATTGACAAAAAAAATCGTCAACAGGACAATTTTTTTTAAAATTGAACCAGGGTCAAAGACTCTGACATTGGAGCTAAGTAAACGATCCAAAGCTTCAGCCGTCCATCAACCTTAGATACCTCTGTCCGATTGGCTGTCGCCATTGAAAACCCATAGATCAACACCTCCTATATATGAACGACGACGATTCACCCGCCTCCTCAAGGTACGTAAAACTCCGCAAAACCTTCTTCCGCAGTTCGTCCTCATCTTCATGCTCTGAGTCCGAAGAAGAAGTCGGCAACGGCTCGCCGTCCTCAGATTATCGTCGCCGCCGTCTCGACTATATGCTTACGTTTCTCGAGAGCAAGCTCTCCACAAACACCGAACCTACTGCTCCAGCACTGCCCGAATTCACTTCGCGATGCAAACTCACTGCCCGTTCTCGCCGGGCTAACGGTCCTCCGAGTCTCGAGATCAGACCTCGTCCACTCAGAGAGACCCAATATTCCCGGTCTGTGAGGAATATATTGTTTAATAATTTTGCTGGTGGTGGTCCCCAGGTGTGGGGTGGGAATGAATTGGGAATTAGGGTTTGGGATTTGGGGAGCAATGATTATGGTGGCAATGACGTAGAAGGGTCAGTTAAATGTGTTGAGGCCCTGGGGTCTGGTTCAGAGGTGATGTGTGCGGTGGGGGACGACGGAAGTGATATTGTGTGGAGTGGGCATAGAGATGGGATCATTGCGGGCTGGAAATGGAAAGGTGATGTGGTTGAGGAAGTTGTTGCATGGAGGGCACATAGAGGGCCAGTTTTGTCTATGGTCATAACTTGTTATGGTGGGTGATGTTTGTATTGAACTCATTTTGTGGTAAAAGGGCGTGAATGGATTCGGCTTGGGGATATTATAATGCTTATTACCTTTTACTCAACTTTGTTTTTTGGGCATTGTGCGAAAGTTGATTCCTTGTTTCGCTTGATTTGCTTTGATTCCACTGGTTGTGCTTCACTTCACTCTCGGAATTCCATCTTGATCGGATTTATTGAGAGACTTAAAATTTAGTCAGTATAGTGGGGAGCAGTATGTACAGGTTTCTTCTGATATTTTTGTTTTCACTATACTGTGGAGCATATGTGGGGTACCTTTGTTTAGTTTCACGCCAGAAATATATGATAATACAATGTTCTAAGTAAAATCAATGGATAACCATGAGCATTTAATTGCTTTGACGTTATGATCGAGGTATAAACTGAAAATGTGTGCATTTTCACAACCGGTGATTTTAAGGTTAGTTTATAGTTTGGTGAAAAGCTTTGTCAGTGATGAGAAAATAGTGAACTTTTTTGAACCTAGTGTAATATTTTCAACATATGTTCCTTATGTTGTTTTTCATCTGTTCTCCGAGGAGGGTTTGGTTTATTTTAATTTTTCGTATCAGTGTGTGGTAAAGTTTGATGAAACTATTATAATTGTATATTCGTCGTAGTTATCGTAGATTTTGCACTGTAATTGTACGCCTTATAATTGTGGCCATAATTTTGTACAGGTGATATGTGGTCTGGGTCAGAAGCTGGGGCATTAAAGATTTGGCCTTGGGAAGCTATTGGAAAAGTTCTGTCTCTAACTGGTAAAGAAACATCCTTTGCTTCTTCACTTATTGAGAAGTCAAATATTGACCGTAGGAGCCAAGCTGCACAGAGTGGAATTTGCAGCAACATATTTACATCAGATATTAAGCATTTGTTGTCTGATCCTACTTTGAGGAAGGTGTGGAGTGCCAGTGACCAGTCATATGCTTTGTGGTAAGTCAATCATCAGTTTGTTATCTTGTTTGTCATGGCATTTGGAAGATTTCCTTGTAATGTTTTATATTTGATTACTTACAGCTCAGTTTGACTATATATACGTGATTAATTAGTTCTACTGCATTTTATTTTTGTTTTAATTTGTCTTATGAATCTTGGCTATGGCTATGGCATGTTCGTAAGATTTAATATTTTGAATCTGACAGTCATTGCATCCGGTGAATGATCTTACGATCAAGGAAACTATGCTCTTGTTATGATCTTTATTGGAGTTGAATCTCTTGTAACAAACTGAATATCTTCATCCCAAGCACACTTGCTAGAAATTTATTCAGGAGATACTTGCACATTGAGCATGCTCCTTATGGCCGTGCTCGATATTTCTTTATTTACTGTTGTTCCACTACACAGGGATGCTAGGACAGGGGAGTTACTGAAAGTATTCAATAGTGATGGTCAGACTGTAAACATCTTACTTGATTCTTTCACGGAAAACGAGTTAAGGGTGAAGCTTGCATCTTCATCGACTGTAAAAGCTCAAACTTCTTTCAGTTTCTTCCAACGCTCTCGCAACGCTATAATTGGAGCTGCAGACGCCGTTAGACGCGCCGCGATTAAAGGAGCTTACGGAGACGACAGCCGACGAACTATGGCATTGGCTTCAACATCTGATGGGATGATTTGGGTTGGATATGCAAATGGTTTGCTTGTGCAATGGGATGGGAATGGGAGTCGTTTACAAGAATTTCAATACCATTCTTTCGCTGTGCAAAGCCTCTGTACAGTTGGGTGCCGGATATGGGTGGGCTATTTCAGTGGCACTATGCAAGTTTTAAATCTTGACGGTGAATTGCTTGGTGAATGGATTGGTCACAATAGCCCGGTGATGGATTTAGCTGTTGGTGCTGGTTATGTCTTTAGCTTGGGTAGTGATGGTGGTATCCGTGGATGGAGCGTTGCCTCTCCCGGGCCCATCGATAGGATATTACGTTCAGAGCTGTCGGAGAAGGAATTCTTATTCACGAGGCTGGAGAGTTTAAAAGTTTTGGCTGGAACATGGAATGTTGGCCAAGAAAGGGCAACCCCAGATTCTCTTATGTCGTGGTTGGGTTCTGCAGTGTCGGATGTTGATATTGTGGTCGTTGGTTTGCAAGAGGTGGAAATGGGTGCTGGTTTCCTTGCCATGTCTGCAGCTAAAGAAACTGTATGAGCCTACTAGCTCTTTTGTTCATAGATAATCTGTGCCTCGCTCATCTTTCCTCGTTTACTCTGCATGAGTCTCGATTTAGTGTGATGATTTGTGTGGTCCAGAATGATCTTTCATTGAATTGATAGGGCCAAATACGTTTTCAAGACAAGATGTTTTGAGCAAGATTTGGTTCTCTCAAAGTTTGCAAAGTATAATGCCCAGATTTGATTCTCATTAGTCATTGTAGGCTGAATGTATCAACTCTGAAAGGAATCCTTCTCGACGAGCCAGCTCAGTTCCTTTGATAATTGACATGCCTTGGTAGAGCGGACAGTGATTGCTTGATGTCCACTGTTTATCTTATATTTTGCTCGCTACGGCTCTTATCAAAGTTGATTAAGAATGCTGGGACACAGTGTGCGTGGATAGTTACATATTTGTAATTCTTTAGTCTTCTTTGTTGTATGCCTGCTAAGGGATTTTTCGAAATTACTGTCTTTCAATTATGACGTGGTGGAAATATGATATTGTATGTTGGCTTGTAGCTGGCATAGACTATATATTAGAGATACAGATATAGCAATTATTCCAACTATTTGGATGTCACAGTTTCGTAAGAAAGAACACCAATTTATTTTTTTGTAGATGGGTTTTGAGGGTAGTGCTGCTGGACAATGGTGGCTCGCTATGATTGAGAAAATGCTAAATGAGGGATCAACCTTTTCACGTGTGGGTTCGAGGCAGTTGGCAGGATTGCTTATATCTGTATGGTGAGTTGTATTAGTGATTCTTTTGCTCTATATTGATTCAAGCAGCTGATAGATAAAATGATATGCTGTTGTAGGGTTAGAGCCAGTATAAGAGCTCATGTTGGGGATGTCGATGTTGCTGCAGTGCCGTGTGGTTTAGGGCGAGCTATTGGCAATAAGGTATTGCGGTTCGCTTTGAATTTTACTTCCTTTGACAACGTCTGACATATGATTGATGCAACTATTTCATAGAACAATCGATAAGCTATTAGCTTAGTTACTAATGAATACTAGTTCACAAGTTTGCATATGTAATCTATCTCTCCTAAAGACTTTCTGCAACCTGTATCATCACACTACGATATATCCTTTTTGTCACTAGCTACTGTTGTTGTTGGTGGGTTATTTCCACCTGTCAAGCTAGCTTTACTGTTTCTGATCGTATCTCTTGTATACCGTACATAACATAGCCAAGTAGTAGTGTTTCTTCAATCATACAGTAACTTCCAGATGCATATGTACACTACTTTGAAGGTTTGGTTATCCTGCTACTTTTATTTTGCTTCGAAATCTTTGGTTTAATCTTTTTTTTTCCTGCGTTATATTGAACAGACATCATAAATCATTTTAATTTTCTTTGATTTAATCAAGTGATGACGATGTGACAGGGTGCAGTTGGATTGAGAATGCGAGTTTACAGTCGGCTAATGTGTTTTGTGAACTGTCATTTTGCTGCGCATTTGGAGGCTGTAGATCGGCGAAATGCTGATTTCGATCATGTCTATAGAACCATGACCTTTAGCCGTCTGTTGGCTTCATCTGCTGCAGGTACCGTGCTGACTGAGCCCTTTCCTTATGATATGTTGCTTTCTTGTCTGCCTTGTTTATGGTTCGAGCTTTCTATTGGCCATTTTGGTTGCAGCTGGTGCTTCACCCTCCATTCAATTGCTTCGCTCTTCAAGTGTAGGAAACCATGCAGTTTTCTTTCTACCATCTTCATTTACATCTCAAGTTTTCAATTGCTGCGCATCGATATTTGTTGCAGGTCATGGGTGTTAACACTGTGGAAGGGACACCCGAGCTTTCTGAGGCAGACATGGTTGTCTTTATGGGTGATTTTAACTATCGGCTTGATGGTATATCTTATGATGAGGCTCGGGATTTCATTTCTCGAAGATGCTTCGACTGGCTGATAGAAAAGGATCAGCTGCGCACTGAAATGAAAGCAGGTAATATCTTCCAGGGAATGAGGGAAGCCGTTATTCGGTTTCCTCCGACGTACAAATTTGAAAAGCAACAACCTGGTCTGGCAGGTAATGCATTCACATGTTACGAGTTACTCTGTTGACAAGCAAATTTATATTTTTTTTGTAGATTATCTGATTGGATTTTTCCGTATGATTTCAACAACTTGAAAAGGTTATGATTGTGGTGAGAAGAAGCGTATTCCTTCCTGGTGTGATAGGATATTATACCGTGATTCTCGTTCGTCCTTGGCATCTTCTACATGCAGTCTTGACTGCCCCGTGGTTGCGTCAGTGGCGCAGTAAGTTAATTTGGCAATGAATGTTTTCTTATTACCTCGAACATGCTGATTATATATAGGTTCTTCAAGTGTAATAATACCAGGAAATAATTGCTTTTTTTTTTTGCTTCTGAACTTGTTATGGTGCGGAAGCAGCAATATCCGAATTTAAATCTAACATAGAGATTAGTCAACGTTATGTGAAAGTATATTAGATGAGATTAGATCCCCCTCATATTCATTAGGTTCAACCCACATGTTAAGATTCAAACTAAATGAACTTGAATTGGTAAAAAAATCAATGATGTTACTAAATACGGATATGTTCACAAGACATTTAAGAATATAGTTAGTTTAACTCGTTATGTCGTGTGGCCTTCCTTGTGCAGATATGACTCTTGCATGGACGTGACGCAAAGCGACCACAAACCCGTCCGCAGCGTTTTCAGCGTCTGTTTAGCTGTAGTGAACGAGTCAGTCCGAAGACAAGAGCTCACGGAAGCCATGAGATCGAATGAAAAAGTCAGGCACTTGCTGGCAGAATTAACGCGAGTACCAGAAACAGTCGTCAGCACACACAGCATAATCCTTCGAAACCAGGATAAATACATACTGCGCATCGCAAACAGAAGCAAGGAACAAAAAGCTGTATATAAAATTATTTGTAAAGATTTGTCCACCGTCGATGATTTCGCGACATGTTTCCCGCGCTGGCTTCAGGTAATAATTATATATATTCGAAACCATGCCTCGGGGCAAAAACATTACGTGTTGTTGTGGCATCCATGGCACTGGCAGGTGAGTCCTGGCTCTGGAATCATCGAACCTGACCGTGCAGCTGAAGTCTCTGTTCAGAATGAAGACGGTGAGTCTCCAGGCAGGGACAAGGAAGCTATGTTGACCGTACAAGTGTGTGGTAGCTACTCAACTGAGAGTAAACAACACCATATAGGTGTGCGCTACTATATCAAAGGTGACGTTGGTGCAAGTACCGAATATCACAAGTCCGCCAATGGTTTAGTTGAGGATTTGCTGGATCTGAATACTCTTTAACGATACTTAATGTCTGTCTAATTGGCATGGTATGAGATTTGCTCCTCAAAACATGGCTTCCTATGAGTTAAAATGGAATTTGCGGCTTCACGACGAAGAATATACTTCATTTGTTTTCTAATACATTAGTTTTTGCCTTGGTTAATAAGATAATTCTATTATGTGTATCAAAAGAGTAATATTATTTTTAATTGTGAATTGTATTAACAACAGTTGTTGATTTGTAAGATATATGGACAAATTTTTATACGCGTCGCAGTTCTTTATTAACACATTATATTTTAAACTAAAAAATATTACAAATTCTATCAGGAAACGTATTACAATTGTTGTTGTACTAGGAATAAATAATTAAATCTTCCCTCCCATTCGATTGTGTACGAGTACCGGTGCCTTAATTTCATTATCGTCACGAAAAGAGGAAAGCCTTCTCGTTTAATCATATGTTTGGATGGTCGAGCCTAAGCAGGTTGTGGATATCCCTTGCCATAAAGGGAACACTCTGGGCTTGAGATTATCAAATCTAACTTTCTTCAAAGCTAAGATCACGAGAACGATAAAAAATGTCTTAGGTGCCCTGGCCAATCACAAAGAAACGGCAACCAAGAATTTCAGATGTTAATATAAATATTGCAGTAGCGACGCGACTATCGTATCGTAAGCAAGTAAAAATATGGAGTCCTTAAATCATTAAATGGCAGGTTCTTTCTGTTGGTTACGGAGGTTGAGTCACCGAAGTTGAGTCGCGTCTGGTCGGTGACAGTGGATCAGACAGAGCTTCGTTGAATACGGTAAGTCGAGGCACGTACGAGTACGCTTTCCGTAAGGCAATATCGCACTGAATATCAGTGCTATCGGTTGACGGTGATTGTCCCCAAGATACAACGACTTTCTGAATCTCGTATTACAGCACTACAAACGGGATTTTACGGCAAATCTACAGGAAATTCGAGCGATTTCTTGCTTTATGGAATTCGGGATGGGGAGTGACTTATGCTAAGATTGCAGGACTCGAATGAATGAATTTTCCTCTCGATGGGGACCTATTAGGCACGAAGGTGTTCCGGGGACCGAATCGCAATAAATGCGACTTTTGGGCTTCCTGACCTTTGACCTTTCGGGCCAGAATGTGAAAGGTCACAACTTCTGGACTGCCCCGCAATCGAAAGCTTCTCGACCCGCCCCCTCGTATTCTCGGATCGGGTCGATTAATTCAGTAGTTCGTTCTTGTGAGGCCCAACGACCCAATGGGTCATGCCACCTCAGCTGGCCCAGTCAGCGCTTACACACTGCAAAGTGCGCCTACAAAGCGCCCATTGTGCACTTGGCATGGCTCGTATCGGCCTCGGCCTTGCCTCGGGCGCGGGCTCGGCGGTGCGAGGCACCGCTGAGCACCGAGCTATCACTTGGGCCAAAACCACACTAGCCAATTAAGCCCACTTGAGTCCACCCTTTAGGCAAGTCCATTTGAATTACCTACACATGATAACCCTTTATAAGGTGATGAAACCTTTAGTGTCTAATCAATGTGGGACAAAGTTTCCTTCATTTATTTATTATACATTTAAACACATTTTGAAGAAACGTAGAATTGTGCTTTATTAAATAGTTATCCTTGTAATTATGGGCGTAACTCGTAGTTTTGATAGTTTAGGACTTAGTAAATATATCGTGCAAATAGGTATAAATACAATGTACACTATCGAAATAAACAAAGAAGTTATTTTCAGAAAATTCACAAGTATTGAATTCACATTCTAGAGAGAGAAAGGCAATCGAAAACTTCCACTCTCTAATCGTTTCTCTCTCTCGATCTTCAAACTCGATATTCGACCGAAGGTAATTCTCGAGATTTATCATTCGAATATCTAGAATTAATGCTTAGATTGTTTGTTAGTTGATGAATTAGGACTTAACAATTGGTATCAGAGCAGACCGTGATCGCTTTTGGATTGAATTCGTTATTTTAAGATCAAAATAATTTTCCAGATTTTTCGATCGAAAAACTTACGTAAAATGCATTTTGATCAATGTGCTTAAATTTTGCGAATTTTGTTGATGATCTTGCTGATTAAGTGATAAATTATATGTTAGGAATGAATTACGTACTGATTTCAATCGATTAGAACAACGGATTATTTCAGATTTTCGATTTCGATCAATATTTGTGTTTGCGATTAAGTTTTGAATATGATTTGATTTTCTTCATAATCGATATATTTGCTGTAAAACGTGGTTAATCTTGTGTTTGTTCATATTCAGAACTTAGAATCGAGTGATTATCCAGAATCTCAGCACCTCACTTGAACTTTTCGGTTCAATCTGGATTTTCACTGTTCCATTGAACTTGAACGTTGTTCTTCGATCGTTTTTCAATCGAAAAACTTGGCTCGAAAAATATTTTTCGAATAAGTTTTCAGCCGAAAAATTTCTCGATAACTCACACTGTTTTCGTGAGTTTCACTCAAATATCAAACTCGAAAAACCTTATTTTCGATAATAAGTTTTTCGATTCATATATAAATATCTTTTTCGAGTATACCAAAGCGAAATTTTTTTTTCGACGAATACTGTTTTCGCTAAATAAATATCTAATTTTGACTCGAAAAACTTGTTTTACTATTACGAGTTCTTCGATCTCAAGATTTTCGATCATCTCAATTTTCGAGTCAAAATTTAGTGAAAACATATTTCGATCGAATAATTAACGCTCGAAAAACTTTTAGTCAACCAATTTGAGTCAAACTTAACGGAATTTTTCAACCACTCTTAATTTTTCGATTACAAATTTTTCGATAAAATTTTTTGCGATCAACAAAATTATTCGATTGGATATTTTCGTTGCAAAACTCTTATGTTTGAAAAATAATTTTCGATAAATATACCACGAAAAACTTATACGATCGAAAATCTTTTTTGATTAAAAGTCAAATAAAAAACTTTACTACTAAAATTTTTTTCGACCACTGAACTTTCAAACACACACATTTTACACAATTATTTGAATCAAAAATCGTAATTTTCAAAACTTACGAAAAATATTTGTCTCCGAATTATCTTCTTCGATACTCAAAGTTTTCGATAATAAATTCAAAATTCTTTAGTAAAATTTTGAAGTATCAATTCTTATATCAAATATATTTCGCAAACAAAACAATTCCTTTTTAAAACCGAAAAAGAGGTTCGAAAAGGAAATTGCTTAAAGTACGAGCCAAACATTACTAACGAAGTTTGTCACTTGTGAAGCACTTTTATCATTTCAATTCCAGACTTCCACGAGATCCTACCAATCAACTACAAATTGATGCTTACTTACTTGGAAACGACGTCCGCCCTCCAATTCTACGAAGAGGCGAATACACCGTATGGAGAAGTCGATTCATGAACTTCTTGGAAACAAAAGATCAAGCTACAAATTTGATAGCTTCTCTTCAAGAAAATCCCGCTCAATTTTGGCTTATCCAAGAAGGCGATGCCACTAATAGTCCTCCCATTCCCGCCACTAGAAGACTCAAAATTCCTAGTGAATACACCGAGGGGGAGCGATTAAGAGCCAAAGCAGATTTAGGAGCCAAAACTTTCCTAATGCAATGAATTCCGAATGACATCTATATGCAAATAGATAGTCTGTCTAGTGCAAAAGCTATGTGGGATGAGCTCCACAAAAATGATGCAACGGACCGAAGTCGGTGTCAAAGCCAAGAAAGCAAACATTCTCACCGCTTACGACTCATTCAAAGCAAAGACAGATGAACACGTCTATGAACTCTATCAACGCTATTTAACTCTTCTTAACGAGATGAGGAAAATATAAATTTTCAAGACCAACATGGAGGTCAACATCCGATTTCTCTCTTCTCTTCAACCGGAGTGGAAGAAAATATCCATGCAAATCTGTCAAAACAAGGATTTGGACGAGATGGATATCCACGTCGTATTTGATAATCTCGCCCAACACAAGGAAGACATAAGCGAGATACAAAAAGAACTTAAGGGCAAACAGATCGAAGACTCTATAGCTTTAGCTTCTAAAAGAAAAACTAGTCGATCTCCCCAAGATAAAAGCATCAAGTTGCCAAGTTCTTCAGAAAATGAAGACGAATCAGAATCGGACTCCGAGCCAGATATGAAAGAGTTCAAGAAACAATTGGCTCTCATTACTAAAATGATGAGTAAAAAGTTATATAAAAAGAAATCCTCATCTTCGGCTAATAGAATTTGGACATCAAGCTCTAAGCACAAGAAAAGACCGGCCGAGTCATCAAAAACCAAAAACGCCAAAGAACCACAAAAATGCCACAATTGTGGAAAGATAGGGCACTTCGCCAGAGAACGCAATCTTCCTAAGAAGAAAGACGCCAATTACTACTCCAAGAAATTTAAACTAACCAAACAAAAGCAGGCTGGAGTAGCTCTGATGATCGAACAAGAGCATTGGCTAGAAGACACAATGAATTCTGACAACGAAAATCTAGCACTCACGGCATATCTCGACGACGCCTCAAACGAAAACTCAACAAGGAGGTCCGACGACGATGACAAAGCATCAACATCATCACAAGAGGTAACTATACCGTACTCTACATTATTAAACATGTTAGAATCTTTACAAATTAAGATACTAACATGCAAAATGAGCGGATAAGTACAAAAGAATTAGAGGAGAGACTAGCCCTTAGTGAAATTAATTTCCAAAAGCAACTAGATAAGAAAATTCACCAAGAAATTCACTTATCTAATGCTAAGGAAACAATATCTAGTCTTGAATCAACAATAGCTACTTCTGAGACAAAAATCAATGACCTTAGTAAGACTCTTAATTCGCAATCACCATTTGCCAACGCCAGTCGATAATCGATTTCTGAAAAAAAATGTACAATAGAAGTTAGATAATATTTTTTTGTACAATCGCCATTAAAAAATGAAATTAGTATTAAGGACTTATCCTTTTCGGACTTTGTCGTTGGCTTGGATGTCGTCACGCGAGCGATTTCTTGGAGACTTTGGCTGAAAAATAAGATTGTATGTGTAAGTAATTATTTAAAAATATAAAATAAAAAAATTAATACAATGAGATTAGTATTAAATTTAAGGACTTATCTTTTTTCGGGCTTGAATCTTTCGCCATTTTCGGAGATTCTCTATTCTCTCTACTCTTAGTCGCCGCCGCCATTGCCGCCACCACTAGTCTCGGTGCCGGTGGTGTCGTCGAATACGTCGTCGTCCGAATCGGTATTCGTGAAATCTTGTGTCCGATGTTCGGCTCTCGTCCAATCATCGAGAAGGCATTGGTATTTGACGTTTTCTACCGTCAACCTCGAACGCCTTTCATTTAAAGTTAAGCTGCCCATGCTAAAAGCTTGTTCAACCGCGACGGTTGAAATTGGGACGGCAAAGATTTCCCTAGCGATCTTCGCCAACGTTGGATACGTTGGCGACATCTTCGACCACCATCTGAGGACATTGAACTGATCCTCGTCCTCGGCGAACTCAAAAGTGGTCGACAAGTAGTTATCTAACTCTATGAACGGGTTCGTCGACCTTTGGCGTTTGCTCGTGTTGAGGAGGTTGTAGTAGGAGGCTATGCGACACTACCGCTAGCACTACTACTACTAGTGGATTGACCCAAACTCGATCGAGTTGGGTCTTGGCCAATATCGGTCCTATATGCTCTAAAGACTGCCTTTAGAGCGTCATACCCTATATTCCTAAGCTGAATATTGTAATTATCGGGGAAAACACTAGAATCAGCTGCAATGGACTGGTAGTATAGTGCCAGAAAATTATCTGTCCCCTCTACGCGTATTCTGGGGTCTAATATATTCGCAATGATGAAGAATCGGGTAGTTCCCAAAAGTATTTCAGCCATTTAGCCTTCATGGCTAAAACGGCCGGACCTGCATTCTCGTCATTGACAAAGGCGTTTAGAATGCATGCGACTTTAACGCAATGATCTAATGCTAAGATTGATGTCGAGTAATATGTTCCCGACATCTCCTTCGTGGCATCGTGAAATACTTGAAGTATTTCACATATGCCGTTGTATCCGTCCCACATCGTAGGATGTAATGCTACCCCGAATTCGGGGTTTTCGTCGTAGAAATCGCTCAAGGTGTGGCGATATTTTCGTACGACGTATCCAACATCTTGTAGTTGGAATTCCACCTGTTGGGTACATCTAAGGCAAACTTCTTGGGCGTGATTCCCAAACTTTTACAATGGCGCTTCCACTTCTTCAGTACAGAAGAGTGGCGCATCATGTAACTAATTGCCGTTCGTATTGGCGTAACGTGTGCCTTTAGATGCGTGAGTGCGTCCTGAACACATATGTTAAGTATGTGGCAGAAGCACCGCACATGAAAGAATCGACCGCCAAATGACGGTCGACAATACTTAATCAAATCTTCAATGCTCGCGTTATTAGCACTAGCATTATCAAAGGATACCGAGAAAATCTTCTCGAGTATCCTATAAATATATTCCGATAAGATACTTCTAAGCTTAAGTGCGATGTTTTGAGCTGTGTGTGCTGTGTCAAATTCCCTATACGCAATTAAGCGTTTCTGTACTTGCCAAGAGTCATCAATCCAATGGCATGTAACGCCCATGTAATGATGATATTGCCAGTGATCGCTCCATATATCGGAGGCAATGGACATTTTACACTCTAAATTTCCTAATTGATCTATTAACTCGCGTTTATACGCGAGTACCGTCTTCCTAATGTCTCGCGTAAGGGTGCTACGTGAAACTTTCTGTGCTTGGGGGTTATACGACTTTCTGATCCACTCTTCGTAGATTGGATCGTCGGCAAACCGAAAAGGAAGATGTTTTGCGCAAACAAATTTTGCAAGTTGTTTGCGCGCGACGTCTTCGTTGTACATGAACAAAGACGTCGGACTCGCACTGGGTCCTTGTCCGGTAGCGGACGAACTCGTACCCGTAGCCCCGTGCATTTGACTTTGACTTTGACTAATTCCTATCTTAGTAGGATGTTTTGAGCGGATATGGCCGGTAAAATTGCCATATCCGCCCCCCTTCTTAAAAGGGTACTCCTTACCACAATAATTACATATAACTTTAAAAAAATCTTTATTTTCGGTCGGTACCTTCTTGAAGTGTACCGCGAAAATATCCGAGCGTAGGGCGGCGGCGGCGGCCCATGCTTGGGTCTCGGTCGGCGGCGTCGGCATCGGAGTTTCTTCCGGTTGGTCCCGTTGCGTGTTGCTCGCCGTTCCATCCATGTCCGAGCCGAGGACGTCACTTAGGTCGAGCATAATTCCGGGGGAGTCGTCATATTGGTAGTAGTCATCTTGCGATGAACTACCAACAATCTGTTTCCCCCTCGATCTCGAACTCGATCCTCGACGACGGCTATCCATATCTAAAATAAAAGATTAGAATAAACGTTCGATAAAAATATGTGTAAACTTACGAAAAAAGAGGCGAGTAAAATTCGGAGCGCCGTGTAGTAGAGCCGGGCAGGGATTGATGCGTGTAGTAAAATCGGGCGGGGATTGAGGGACTAGTATTTTAATTAGTTTATTTTTAATTCGTGGACTACAACGAGGCTGAGAATTACGCGTTTTGAGAGTAAATAATTGAGAGAAAGAGATAGAATTGAGTTGTGATTTTTTGAAGAGGGGGTGGGGGGTATTTATAATTTTTTTGGGCTAAGTAGCCGTTGAAACCGCCGGTTCCCGGTCAACCGCCGGTTGCAACGGCTAGTTCTTTAATTTTTTTTTCTCTAAAGTCTAACGGATATATTAATTATAATATTATATATTATTATATTTTTTTCGTATTATATAAATATTTAAATATATATATATTATATCGACAACCACCGGTTTACAACCGGCGGTTTGCGGTTTGGGAATTTCCCAAACCGCGTGGAACCGGCCACCCGCGGCCGCCGGTTGCGGTTGGTGGCCGGTTCCGGTTACAAACCGGGACCGGCGGTTGGCCGGTCGGAACCGCCGGTTCCGGTTTGTTTTGGGCAAGACTATATGATATCAAGTATATGAGTTTAGGATTAACTTCTCTAATTGCCTTTACTAATTCTTCCGAAATAAATGCCTTAGAAGAATCTAAACGAAAAGCCACAAATATGACTGACATCCCCTTTGACTACACCGATTTGAATAATAGTTACAAGACACGCGAAATCAACCTGTCTAGTAATTATAATTCATTATATCCTTTAGAAGATCTTCCTAAAGTTAAGGAAGAAAATCTTGATAATTTTAAAAATTCTACTTTCTGTTATATTCATGCTATTATTAAGAAAATAGCTGATTTGAACGCTTCTTTAGAGACTGAAAGAAAGAATTTCAAAGCAGAAAAGAATGAGCTTTTATTGGAGATTTCTAATCTCAAAAATTCCTCAATTTTAAAATCTTGTCCTGATTTTACTTTGAAAGAAAAATCATTAATTAAGAACAAGATAAAATCTAAGAAAACACCTCTCATTATTTTACAAAATATTTTAAAAGAAGACAAATGTTCTTTAAAAAGCGTAAAGGGAGGAAAAGAGTCCTTAAATGCTTCAAAAGGGAAAAAGATTTTTAGTAACTCTTTTTCTACTCCATCCACAGTTAGAGAAGTAAAAGAGGTGAAGCATGCAATGGAAAGAGTGCATAGGATAGAATTTCAGAAGAAAAATGAAAGAAGTGACTTATTTTCAAAACTTTCTTCTGTATCAAGAACTAAGGACACTCGTAAGAAGACAACCGTTTCTAATTTTAATGTTGTTGCTTCAACTTATGCGTTAAAGCCTATTGATTTTGAAAGCACAAATTTTAAAATCGGCTCTACTTCTAAAAACATAAACCATCATTCTAAGACAAATGCAAATCTTAAGTCTCAGAGAAAACAAGATCCGGCTATTAAGAAAGCTTATAGCTCGATACATTCTTGTCCTCATCTAAGGTACCCAGTCCAAGTACACTAAGCCAAACACCTTAAGAGACTAGCTAGAGAAAAGATTTTCTCATGCATTAAGACTAATAAGACATTTGTCCGCGCTGAAATTAATCTCCCATGTAAGGTTCACCCTCAATGGGTTCCCAAGACACCATCTAGGCCAACGCAAGCCAACAAGGCCAAGTTGCCTAAAAAGGTACCACTTAAACCAACTACTTCTAAGTTGGTTTGGGTACCTAAGAGCACCAATGGTTTAGGAACCAAAAATGAACAAACCTTACCTACCAAATCTGCTAATCCGAGAGGACCCATTACTAAGTGGGTACCTAAGTCTCTCTAAAATCTTTCTATGCAGATCCATCATGTGTGGTATTTAGATTCCGGTTGATGATGGGAATCAAGAACGCTTGGGCAACTACCAAGGCCGTTATAACGGAAAAGTTAGATTCGACAACAATGATTCAGCTCCAATACTAGGCTTTGTAGATATTCTACTGCAGAATCTGACAATCAAAGATGTCTCTTACGTCTAAGGTCTTAAACACAACCTGTTCAACATAGGACAATTCTACGATAAAGGATTTCAAGTGATGTTTCTAGCTGATCAGTGCAGAATCTTAAATAGTCAGAATCAAGAACTTCTTACAGGATCTGGAAGATCTAATCTATACACCATCAATCTGACAACAGTACGACCTTCGACAGCTGTTTACCTCATCTCACAGACTACAATCAAGAGGAACAACTTATGGCATCAACGTCTGTCTCATCTAAGCCTCAAAGCTCTTAACAAAATCTTTATCAAAAAGTTGGTCAACGGTCTACCAACTATTTCCCTTCACCAAGAGCATCAATGTTCGACTTGTCAAATGGGAAAAATGAAGTGAGCATCACACAAACTCAAGCAAGTTGCTTCCACATCTCGACCTTTAGAATTACTTCACATGGACCTTTGCGGACCAATGCGTGCACAAAGTATTAATGGTCGTAAATATGTGTTAGTAATTGTCGACGATTATTCTCGCTACATTTGGACAAGATATCTCCGAACTAAAGATGAGACTGGAGACCTAATAATAAGCTTTGTGAATACAACTCAGAATCTCCTGCAAAAGAATATCCAAGTAATCCGGACTGAAAACGGGACTGAATTCAGGAATCAACGTCTCAACAATTACTATCAGCCACTTGGAATTATTCAAAATTTTCAGCCGCTAAAACGCCTCAACAAAATGGCGTCGTAGAACGGAAGAACCGGACTTTAGTTGAAGCTGCAAGAACAATGCTAATACATTCTGGTCTCCCTCATTTTCTATAGGCTGAAACAGTGAGTACAGCGTGCTTTACGCAAAATCGGACGATTATTCACAAACGCTTTGAAAAGATGCCGTATGAGATAATAAATCAAAGGATTCCGAATATCTCTTTCTTCAAAGTCTTCGGGTGCAAATGCTTTGTGTCCAACTATTGGGAGCATCGAAGTAAGTTCGATCCTAAAGCATTTGAAGCCGCTTTTGTTGGATATTCATCCACATCTAAATCATATCGCGTCTATCTCAAGACTTCTCGTACCATTCTCGAAAGCTACAACGTCACTTTTCAAGAAGTGACCGATTTGGCTTCTGAACAAAAAAGTTCAGAACCCGGGCTTATAGGCGTGTTGGCACAAAGTCAACAACTTTCGACAACTTCTACCTCAAAGTCAAATGAAGCAATTCCCGCCGATTTGGAAGATTTGGTTTTCTATTTGAAAATTTTTATCGGAACGAGTCTCAAATGCCTGATTCGTCTCATTCTATATCAAGTAGCGCTCCTTCTCCCTCCACTGTAGAAATTACAATTGAGACTCCCAATCCTCAGACTCCCAAATGTTCCAGATTCTCCAAATTCTGAATCTTCAACTAGTGCTGCCGCTCCTACCAATGCCGATGCGGAAATTCCTTCCAATTCAACTTCAGAATTGAATTTCCTAATTACGAATGATCAGCCTAACAATTCAGGAGGTCTCGACCTACAAATCAACGATGGATCTACTTCGGTTCTTCATCATGAATGTAAGTGGACTCGAGCTCATCCTATCGACCAAATAATCGGTGATCCTTCAAGTGGAGTACGCACTAGGACGTCTCACAAAGTGGATTATTCACGTGCTTCTTAAGCCAAAACGAACCAATTAAGGTAGCCGAAGCCCTTAAAGACACAGATTAGGTGATAACAATGGAAGATGAACTCAACCAATTCGAGCATCTACGAGTTTGGACACTAGTTCCTCGACCGCACTGCAAAACAATTATAGGAACTAAATGGGTTTTCAAAAATAAGAAAAACGAGAACGGTGAAATTATCAGGAATAAAGCACGACTCGTCGCCAAGGGGTACAATCAACGAGAAGGAATTGACTACGACGAGACGTATGCTCCGGTTACACGTATGGAAGCTATTCGATTATTTCTAGCATACGTGGCTCATAAAGACTGCAAAGTCTATCAAATGGATGTCAAAACCGCCTTTCTCAACGGCGTGTTAAAGGAAGACGTCTACGTCGCTCAACCGAAAGGGTTCGTGCACGAAAATTATTCTGATTATGTCAATCGATTGGATAAAGCTCTCTACGGACTAAAACAAGCCCCTCGTGCTTGGTATGATGTTCTGAGCGAATTTCTAGTAAAGTTCAACTTTATTAGAGGAACAATCGATACGACACTCTTCATAAAAAAGCAAGGCAAAGACTTGATGATCGTTCAAGTTTATGTTGATGACATCTTCTTCGGCTCGACAAATGGTGACTCTGTCAGAAATTTGGTGATCTAATGAATACCAAATTCGAGATAAGCTTAATGGGAGAACTCAAATTCTTTCTTGGATTACAAGTCAAGCAACTCGAAGATGGAATATTCATCAGTCAAACCAAGTATATGCGAGATATTCTGAAGAGATTTAATCAAGACAAGAGCACACTAGGAATACTCTCATGTCAACAAACTGCAAATTGAATGTTGATCCGTCTGGAAAGGCAGTCAACATCACAACCTATCGGAGTATTATCGCATCTTCTCTCTACTTGACGTGAAGCCGACCGACATCATGTTCGCCACTTGCCTTTGTGCTCGTTTTTAAGCTGACCCAAAGGAGTCCCACATGCACGCAGTAAAGCGAATTCTACGCTATCTCAAAGGAACTCATAACTTAGGGCTATGGTATCCAAAAGACACTGATTTTAGATTAATTGGATATACTTACGCTGATTATGCAAGTTGTCAAATGGACAGAGAAAACACGTCTGACGGAGCACAATTTTTAGGCGATAAGTTGGTCTGCTGGTCCTCAAAGAAGCACAATTGTGTGTCGACTTCGACGACCGAGGCGGAGTACATCACGGCTGCCAGCTGTTGCTCACAAGTTCTATGGATGCGGACACAACTACGTGACTACGGGCTTGAATTTAATAACATTCCTATTTATAGTGATTCTCAACGTGCTATTGCCATTACTTGCAATCCTGTTCATCATTCACGCACGAAACACATAGATATTCGCTATCATTTTGTAAAAGATCATGTAGAAAAATACACTATAGATATGTATTTTGTTAAAACGGAGCTTCAACTTGCCGACTTATTCACTAAGGCATTGGATGAAAAACGATTTCAATTCCTTATTGTTAAGTTAGGCATGTTGAATCTCAATCTTACTTGAAATGTGCTTTACATGTTCTATTATGCTTATGTAAGAAATTCTATGTGCTTCTTGATATTCCTTGATTATCTTGAGTGACTTTATCTTTCAATTTTTTTATATACAAATAAAATAGTATATATATAATAATAATAAAAAATATGGGGGATGACGATTTACCTATTTTGAACTACTCACAAAAATACTTCTTTGATATATGATTAGTTCTTTGCCTAAAAATTCATGTGACATTCTTTTATTCAAAGAGCTGCGTTTGTTTTACTAGAAACAAAGCCACATCATATATGTGAGAATTTGAACCTCAATATTTTTTATTCTTGAGTGTGTCACAGTTCAAATGACTATCCTTCGTAGCTTCATTCTTTTTTTTGTGTTAGTTTGTCATGAAAATGATAAGGGCAAAATTAGGATATTCTTCACTTGGCCCAAATTATAAATCCTTTACTTTTACCTCTAGAAATCCCCTTTGAGCCTTCTCCAACATTCTTTTTCTTTTAAAATGCATTAATACATGCATTGGTTCAGACTTGATAAAATGCGAATTTTTTCTTGAAAAACGCAAAATTTTCATAAATCTATGCTAAATTGATTAAATGCGTTACTTGTGCTTATATAGTAAATTCTCATATGCAAAATTGTTTTATCCATGTGCTAAAATGCCGAAAAAGTTAAATGTGCATTTGTTGAGGGGGAGTTTTCCATGAGAATTTGTTCTTATCTCCTAAATGATTTACTTGCAAACACGACTTCTAATATTTTTTTTAAGTATCACAGATTATTTCGAGCTCATCCGAGGAGTCATGTGATGAATTTCATCAACATTGGGAGATAATTGCATTTATTTCAGAAATACAGGGAGCATTATGCAATTTATTTTTGGGTTCACAAGTAAAAGATTAAATTTTTCGTTTAAGTAGACCTGAATTTTAACGAAAGCCCAAAATAATTTTTTCTCGGCCCAAAGCCCTTTAAACCTTACCTTATTGAAAAGTATTAATATAACTTTTTCGATCGAAAAAGTCACTCTCACGCAACATCTCACAGTCGAAAAACTTTTCGGATTCCAAAATCTCTTCACCGATTTCTTCAAAACTCTTCAATATTCGTTGATTTTCTGTCAAAACTCGCCGAATTCAGAGGTAGAAACCCATTTCAGATCATCTTTCCGTTCAAAAACGCACGATTCGCGACAGTTTCTCAAAATCATTTGACGAAAAATTTCACTTCGAAATTTTTTCGACTGAAACGTCTTAAAATCTCAAAATTAATGAGTTTAAACTCGACCATTCGTATTAAAATCACGATATTTGGATTTGCAAATGATTTCTGATCGTTCCGAGTCCAGATTAACTCATGTTTTACCCAGAAATCGTGATTTACGTTTTTAAGCGTTTACTGTTTGATTTCAAAACTTTTCGTCGAAAATGTTCTTATCGCAAACAGTGTCATCGAAGAACTTTAGTTTTCGTTAAGTTTTATTCGATCGCAAAACTCAGCGGCAAAAACCTTATGTTATCGATATGTTTTTTATTCGATCGAAAAATTCGCGGCGAAAACTTTAGTTTTCGATTAAATTTTATTCGATCGCAAAAATAAGCAGCGAAAACTTTAAGTTTTTCGATATATTTTTATTCGATCGCAAAACTGCGCGGTGAAAAACTTAAGTTTTTCGACAACATGTTATCCGATCGCAAAATTACTCGAAAAACTTTTATTTTCGACAAATTTTTATTCGATCGTAAAAGTTAGCGGCGAAAATCTTGAATTATTCGATAATTTTTTTATTCGATCGCAAAACTTAATGATCGAATAAATTCACGATCGAATAAAAACACGCTGAAAAGACTTAGCAAATTTTTCTCTAAGTCTTTCGATAATAAACTCTAACACTTCGAAAATTTTGAAATTTTTCTAAGTCATTCTCGCCATCCACATTTACTTCGAACAATTTGCATATGAAAATTTCCATCTAATGAATTTCACTTCTTCTTTGCAGAAATGGCACATCAAGAGTACTCCCACATTTACTCTTCTGACGGATGGGTGACGATCCACGACAACAACTATCAATTGGACCTCGCCACATTTCGATGTCCGGATGAAGTGATAATCTCCATCCTCAAGGGACATCCTCTTTGGCCAGCTCTGATGATGACCGCCTCCGTACAAATGGTCTATCTCCATCAATCCTGGGGATGTATGAAGATCTACGTCGTCGGCGATGACGTGCAATACACAACTAAGATCAATCAAAGACACGTCATTCTGGACAAGAATTTACTGGCCATGGTGCTCGATCTACCGCATCACGAAGACTACGACCAACTACCAAAAGATGCGGTGATCGTTGAAGATATGCTCTAGATGTGATATAAGCCACCGCTGACCAAATTGGCTAATATCCAAAACTGCGGGATCCCACACCCATGGAGGACACTGTTCGGCATCATCAATAAATGCCTCTCCCCAAAGCACTCCGGGTTCGACAAGGCGAACGGGGACATTCTCCGAATCTTCCACGGAGTCATTTTTTTGAAGAAATATGACGTGACCCAGCTAATATGGAATGACTTAACGGACCAAATGCGTCAGAGGGAGACAAAATTGAAGGCGAAGTTCCTTCCGTATGTCCGGTGGTTCCCGGTGCTGAACTCTAATTTCATGGACGTACATCCGGAGATCTCGCGCCTACCACCAGTTGGAGATTATATCCCGCCGCGACTACATTGTTTTCATAATCCGAAGGCAGCTAATTTAGCACTCCAACCGATGCTGATCCTACTGGAGTTGTTAAGCCTAGCTGATCCCACAGATGAGGCCTAGCAGGATTATTGCAAAAATAATTCCATCACAGAGGAAATGGTATGGTCAGTGGATCAAGCTCCAGTGTCTTCCCAACAAGAAACTTTGGTGGTGCCACAAGAGCCAGAAGCTGAGGCTCAGGAGATAGAAACACCGGCTGTTGAGCCTGAAGATGTCCCTCAACAAGTCGAATCTCCTGAGGCTACCGAGTCTGATGAGGCATGCAGACTACAACGATGGGGATCATGACAATATCTGCCCCTTCTGCATCTCCTTCAACCCAAATAGTTTCAACGCCAACTCCTGCACCACTTTCGGATCAGACAACCACACAGATTCACATTGAATCTATTTCGATACCCATAGAGATAGTAGATACCGTATCATCTCAAGGATTGGGTGGAAGTTCCGTTGGAGCCCCGACATCTTCTGAGTAAACAATGGGCAAAACCACTGAAGTGGTGACTTCTGGGTTGTTAACGGATGTCCTTGGACGTTCCGGTATTTCAAGTCCTCTCCCAGGCGGCACATCGAAAATCTTCTCCGATGTTGTGACAGTGGAGCGCCTCCCTGGCCCCACTCTACCCATGACCGTGACGGAGCAACGACTGCAAGATGTCCTCTCCTCAGCCATCTCTTCTCTTGAAGACCGACTGATGGACATGATGCTCCAAGTTATTGAGACTTCCTGACGGTATACCGGGAAAGCACCAGTCTCAGAGGCAGTTCCGTTCAAAGCACACACCACACTGTATCCTCACCACCATTAACAACCACCATACACACTCTCATACAACCCACCCTCACCACTCCAACTCAATCACCTACCCTCATCAACCCATACACCATTCCTATCACTCAGCTTCACGACATCCTCATCTCTCGACTACTAGCCCTAGAGACCAGGACCCCAACTGAGCAGAGTCTCTACAAACGGCTAATAGATGAACCTGAGCCGCCCACCCAAACACGGTGCAGTGAATAAAGCTCCCGCATGAAGCGAAGACATGACGATCCTGATGATCCAGATCGTCATGAGGGGGAGAAATGTCAAAGGACCACACAAAGCGGCCGTGGTCAGAGTCGAGAAAAACAAACAACGACTCGAGAAGCTGGAGGATCATCCACCAACCCACCAACCACACAACCTACTACCCGTCAATAAACAACCACAACTCCCACCACATCCCACACACAAACACTACCTCCCACTCCCAAATGTCCAAATCCAATCCCGACCTCTAACCTCCTCCAAAATCAATCAGAAGCAGTCGTCTACGATCCACATGCGATCGTAGATGATTACATCTTAAACGAGAAGTGGCTGACGCAATGGGAACCAGAGGAAGCTGTTCAAGCCAGACTCTCCAACGTCAAAACTTCTTATAACAAGCTTCGGTAGATTTGGTGCTGCTTGAGACGAATAACTTCAAAAAGGCGAGAACTACAACTCTGCACTCCCCGAATTATCAGAGATGATCAGACATCGAGTCGACTTCCCTCCCCGCTTATCAAAGGGGACCGTCAGAGTCGAGACGCCTTGGGAGAATATACGGATTGATGTTCCGTTTATTGAAGACATAAGGAAGCAGATTTGGAGGGCTCCTAATCGCATCAAAAAGCTTAATGAGCTAAATCTACGGGGCATCTCCCACTGGGAAGAAAGGAAGAAGATGGAGCACATCTTCATGCTCAACTACATTGGTCCGGATCGAAGTTGCATCCCAACGGATCAACTCAGAAAAAATTTCAGGGACAAGCCATCGATCCTCCAACTCGTGGGCGTATCTCGCACACGATTGGAAGTTATCCAACCCCGATCTATCACATCGAGCGAGCGGACAAAAACCATACTCGAGAGGAGATAGATGAAAGCTATCTGGCGTTCCTTCCACCAGACGAAGTTTATCGTCTGTTTCAGATTTACAAGAGAAAATACCAGACGCCCTCTGGTTACATCAAGAAGGAAGGACTCGAAGGGTTAAAGAGATTCATGGTGCAGCAGATCAAGTTCCACACCGTGGACGACCTTCAAATTGCTGTAGAGAACAATATGAAGAAGGTCAACATGGAGTCTCCGCCCATGAAAGGTTTCCCGCTCAACGACATCCCATATAATTACATCTTCAAGAAACTAGGCCTCGCCATCACTTATGGGAATCCAATTATTGGAAAGACGAGAGCGATGATGAAGTCTGAAGTTCACAAATTTCTGTGACGGGACGTTGAAGCTCGTGCGGAAGAACATCGAGAAGAGGTTGGCGGGAATCACTGAAGAAATGATCTTCGAGGATCTTGGTGAAGAAGAGGCCCCTCTCCTAAATGAGGTTTTGGATGCAATAATTGAAAGATTGGAGCTGAGGAATGTTGTCCGACACTACGAGACAACATTGGGATTGAGGAGATCATTCTACGCTCAACAAGAATAAACGAAGCTGAAAAGAAAACAAGCACAAAGGGGGAGATTGAAGAAACGAGAATTGTGCTTTATTAATTAGTTATCCTTGTAATTAGGGGCGTAACTCGTAGTTTTGATAGTCTAGGACTTAATAGAAAATATACCGTGTAAATAGGTATAAATACAATGTACACTATCGAAATAAACAGAGAAGTTATTTTCAGAAAATTCACAAGTATTGAATTCACATTCTAGATAAAGAAAAGCAATTGAAAACTTCCACTCTCTAATCGTTTCTCTCTCTCGATCTTCAAACTCGATATTCGACCGAAGGTAATTCTCGAGATTTATCATTCAAATATCTAGAATTCATGCTTAGATTGTTTGTTAGTTGATGAATTAGGACCTAACATTATACATTCCGATCTCCCTCACTTTCTATGGGCTGAAGCAGTGAGTACAGCTTGCTTTACACAAAATCGGACGATTATTCACAAATGCTTTGAAAAGACGTCGTACGAGATAATAAATCAAAGGATTCCGAATATCTCTTTCTTCAAAGTCTTCGGGTGCAAATGTTTTGTGGCGAACGATGGAGAGCATCGAAGCAAGTTCGACCATAAAGCATTTGAAGCCGTCTTTGTTGGATATTCGTCAACTTTAAAAGCGTACCGAGTCTATATCAAGTCTTCTCGTACAATAATGGAAAGTTACAACGTCACTTTTCACGAAGTGACCAATTTGGCTTTTGAACAAGTCAGTTAAGAACCCGGTTTTATAGGCGTGTTGGCACAAAGTCAACAAATTCCGGCAGAAACATCTGCCTCACCGTCAGTAGCAGCATTTCCCACTGATTTGGAAGACTTTGACTCTCTTTTTGAATATTTTTATCAGAACGAGTCTCAAAAGCCTGCTTCCTCACATTTTTATACCAAGCAGCGCACCTTCCCCATCTACGGTGGAAATTCCAAATGAGATTTCCGACCCTCCAAGTCCAACCGATGTTCTAGATTCTCAAGATTCTGAATCAATAGTTAGTATTGCAGCTCCTACTAATGTCGATTAGGAAACTCAATCAAATTCAACTACATAAATGAATTTCCCTCCTACGGGTAATCAACCTATCAATACAGGATGTCTGGAACTACTCATCAACGATGGTTCTACTTCGGTTCTTCCGCAGGAACACAAGTGAACACGAGCTCATTCTGTTGATCAAATAATTGGTGATCCTTCAAGTGGATTACGCACTCGGACATCTACTCATAGCGGACTTTTCACGTGTTTCTTAAGCCAAAACGAACCAATCAAGGTCACTGAAGCCCTTAAAGACACGGATTGGGTGATCGCAACGCAAGACGAACTAAACCAATTCGAGCGTCTACAAGTTTGGACATTAGTTACTTGACTGCATGGCAAGACAATTATCGGAACAAAATGGGTCTTCAAAAATAAAAAGAACGAGAACGGTGAAATTATCAGGAACAAGGCACGACTCGTAGCCGAAGGGTACAATCAACAGGAAGGCATCGACTACGATCAAACATATGCTCCGATTGCTCGAATAGAAGCTATTCGACTCTTTTTGGCTTACGCGGCACATAAAGACTTCAAGCTCTATCAAATGGACGTAAAAATTGCCTTTCTCAATGGTATGTTAAAAGAAGAAGTCTACGTCGCTCAAATCGAAGGGTTCGTGCAAGAAAATCATCCTGATTATGTCTATCGATTGGATAAAGCTCTCTACTGACTAAAACAAGCCTCTCGAGCTTGGTATGATGTTCTGAGCGAATTTCTAGTAACGTCCAACTCTATAAGAGGAACAATCGATAAGACACTGTTCGTTAAAAATCAAGGCAAGGACATGATGATCGTCCATGTTTATGTCGACGACATTATTTTCGGCTCGACAAACGAACAACTCTGTCAGAAATTTGGTGATCTTATGAAAACAAAATTCGAGACGAGCTTAATGGGCGAACTCCAATTCTTTCTTGAACTACAAGTCAAGCAACTCAACGATGGAATTTTCATTAGTCAAACCAAGTATATCCGATATTTTCTGAAGAGATCTAATCAAGACAAGAGCTCACCTATGAGTACTCTCATGTTCACGAACTGTAAATTGGATGCTGATCCTTCTGGAAAGGCAGCCAACATCACAACTTATAGGAGCATCATTGGATCTCTTCTCTACTTAACGTCAAGCCAACCCGACATCATGTTCGCCACTTGCCTCTGTGCTTGGTTTCAGGCCGACCCAAAAGAGTCCCGCATGCACGCGGTAAAGCGAATCTACGCTATCTCAAAGGAACTCCCACCTTAGGGTTATGGTATCCAAAAGGCACTGATTTTAGATTAATTGGCTATACTGACGCTGGTTATGCAGGTTGTCGAATGGACAGAAAAAGCACGTCTGCCGGAGCAAAATTCTTGGGCAATAAGTTAGTTTGTTGGTCCTCAAAGAAGTAAAATTGCGTGTTAACTTCGACGGCCGAGGCGGAGTACGTCGCGGCTACCAGTTGTTGCTCACAAGTTCTGTGGATGCGGACACAACTACGCGACTACGAGTTTGAATTTAGTAACATTTCCATTTATAGTGATTCTCAAAGTGTTATTGTCATTACTTGCAATCCTGTTCATCACTCACGCACAAAACACATAGATATTCGCTATCATTTTATAAAAGATCACATAGAAAAAGGCACTATAGATATGTATTTTGTTAAAACGAAGCTTCAACTTGCCGACTTATTCACTAAGGCTTTGGATGAAAAACAATTTAAATTCCTTATCGCTAGCTAGGCACGTTGAATCTCAATATTGCTTGAAATGTGCTTCACATGATCTATTATGTTTACGTGTGATATTATATGTACTTCTTGATATTATTTGTTATATCTTGCGTGATTTTATTTCTCAAATATTTCTTTTATATAAAAATAAAAATAAATAAATATAATATAGTATTAAAATAAAAAATATATATATAATAATAAAATGAAATAAAAAAAATGTGGGATGACGATAATTTTGTTCATTTTGATTTACTCACAAAAATATTTCTATGATACATGCTTAGTTGTTTGCTAAAAATTCATGTGACATTCTTTTGTCCAAAGAGCTTAGTATGTCTCAATAAACACAACGCTACATCATATATGTGAGAATTTGAGCCTCAATTTTTTTCTTGAGTGTGTCACACTTCAAATGCTTGTCTTTTGATTTGTGCTTTGTGGCCTCATTCTTGCTTTGTGTTAGTTCGTCATGAAAATAATAAGGACAATTAGGAAATTCATCACTTAGCCCAAATTATAAATCCTTTACTATTTCCTCTAATAATCCCCTTTGAGCCTTCTGCAATATTCTTTTTCTTTTGAAACCCGATCAAGCCTTCAACCTTATTCATAAGTTTCTGGGGTTGGTCAAACAAGAAAAAGAGGGGGAGAAAAGGAGACAAACATAATGAATGCTCAAATAATCTCTCGATTATTATAAAAGAGAAACATGGATCTCGCTGTGAACTTCTCCTAGATAATCTCGTATACTCGTCAAAACTACTAGAAGAGAAGCACCTTGACGTGAACTTCTCCAACGATAATCTAGATCTTATATCGAGAAAACGAGAAGAGGAGCACGGCCTTGGGTTCGAATTCCATAAATGTGAACCTTCAAAAGGAACACTGTCTCAGCCCGAGAACAAAAGAAGATTTCATCTCTCAAGCCTCATAAAGAATAAGAGACCCATCTGGAGCAAGTGCAGAAGAAAAGAAAAGAAAAAGGAGCAGAAATAAATTTCAAAAGGGCCCCTGGAATTGAAGAATTTTAAGCTCACTAATTCCAAAATTATCCTATCCTTCTAAGTCAGAGCCTAAAATAATAATTCCTTCAAAGTCCCTTTGATTCAAATTGATGGACTTTCACTTGGTAAGTTGATTAAATGCGCCACGATAACAGTTTAATTGATAAAATTTTGTCGTGTTGATATGAGTGATATATCTACTAAATATCCCCATGGTAAGAATAAATTGAGTGTTATGAGCGAACCATACTAGAGTTGTCGAAATGCTTCATACTTTGACACGATTTGACGGCAAATTATTATTCTATGTGTCATGTGAAATTTTTGCGTGATAATATTCAAAATGAAAATCTGACCCCAAAACTCGCACATTTTTAAATGCATTTGCACATGCATTGGTACGGAATTGACAAATGCGAAATTTTTACAAAAATACATATAAACGCAAAAATTTCATACACATGATTAGGAGATCCCGAATCTATGCTGAATTGATTAAATGAGTGCTTATGTCATATATTGTTTAAAATTTTCATCTACATAATTGTGTCTAATATGTGTATATATGCTAAATTGCCAAAACATTATATGCGCACTTGTTGAGGGGGAACTTGCATGAATATTTTCTATTATCTCCTAATGATTTACTTGCAATCACGACTTCTCATGTTTCATTCTAAGTTTTACAGAGAATTTTGAGATCATCCGATGAGTGAAGAGATGAATTTCATCAAACATTCGGAGTTAATTGCATTTATTTCGGAACTTTGGGGGAGTTCTATTAATTTTTTTTTGGGTGTAAAAGTAAAAGAGTAAATTTTTAGTCAAAAAACTAAACAGACCTGATTTTAACGAAAGCCCAAAATGATTTTTCACGGTCCAAACCCATTTAATATTTCCTGATCGAAAAGTACTTATACACCTTTTCGATTGAAAACCTTTTTCTCACGCAAACAAATCAATCGAATAACTCTTCACATTCTCAAAAACTTCAAACGGTGATTTCAAAAAATCTCAACCATCTTCACATTTTCTGCTAAACTTTTACCTGATTTGAAGGTAGAATCCAGATTTAGTTAATCCTTTTATTTCGAAAAACACGAATCGCGACTGTATTTCAAAATCATTCGCAGCTATTTTTCAACTTTGCAATTTTTTGACTGATAATACTTAAGAAATCAAATTTTCCGTGATTTAGATTCAGCAATTTTGACTAAATGCATGTAAAATTTGGATTCGCAATTGTTTTCTGATCATTTCGAATCCAGATTAACTCATGTGTTACGCAGAATCGTCATTTGCAGTTTAAAATTTTACTGTTTGATTTCAAAAAACTTTTAGGTCGAAAATCGTCTTATGGTAAACAGTATTGTTAAGAACTTTAGTTTTCGTTAAGTTTTATTCGATCGCAAAACTCAGCGGCGAAAACCTTGTCTTTTCGATAAGTTTTTATTCTATCGTAAAACATAGTGGCGAAAACTTTAGTTTTTCGATAAAATTTTATTCGATTGCAAAAATATGCGGCGAAAACTTTAATTTTCCGATAGACTTTTATTCGATCGCAAAACTACACGGCGAAAAACTTAAGTTTTTCG
This sequence comes from Linderniella brevidens, assembly GCA_004919715.1. Classification (NCBI taxonomy): domain Eukaryota; kingdom Viridiplantae; phylum Streptophyta; class Magnoliopsida; order Lamiales; family Linderniaceae; genus Linderniella; species Linderniella brevidens. The sequence goes on from SWDC01000148.1 coordinate 15,464,083, forward strand.
ACAAAATTTTATTCGATCGCAAAACTACGCGGCGAAAAACTTTAGTTTTCGATAAATTTTTTATTCGATCGCAAAACTCGACGGCGAAAACCTTTAGATTTTCGTTAAGATTTTATTCGATCGCAAAACACTGCGATTTTATTCGATCAAAAAAACTTAGCGTTCGAATAAAAACACGCTGCAAACAGTATACACATTCAACACTTAGCAAAATTTTCAAAATCTTTTCAAAGTCATAGGTTATACAAATAAAAACTGTTCGCAATTCGACAAAAGATTTTGAATTACTCAACACTAACAATTGCTTACTATAATATGCATTTGAATCTTACAATCTAGTGATTATTATTCATTGTTTTTTCAGAAATGGCTCATCAAGAATACTCGTACATCTATCCGTCTGAAGCTTGGCTAACTGTCCACGACAACAACTATCAGCTGGACTTAGCCACCTTCCGATGCCCCGATGTAGTCATCATCTCCATTCTAGAAAGACATCCCTTATGGCCAGCCCTCAAAATGACTACATCAGTCTAGAAGGTGTATTTCCAGCAATTCTGGGGATGCATGAAGAGCAATGTTGTAGGTGATGATGTGTCATACACAACAAAAATCAACCAGAAGCACGTCATTATCGACAAAAATCTTATGGCTTTAGTCCTAGATCTACCGCATCCCGAAGTCTACGACCCCCTACCTACATATGCGGAGATAGTTGAAGATATGCTTCGGATGAGATACAAGCCACCGCTGATAAAACTAGCCAATTTTCAGAACAGCGGGATCCCTCACCCATGGAGGACCTTGTTTGGAATTGTCAATAAGTGTCTCTCCCCAAAGCATTCAGGATTTGATGAGGCGAACGGGAACATTCTACGGATCTTCCATGGAGTTGTCTTCTCCAAGAAATATGACGTGGCCCAGCTCATCTGGAATGACATGGCGACCAAATGCGTCAACGGGAAACCAAATCAAAGGCAAAGTTCATGCCTTACGTCTGCTGGTTCCCGGTGCTGATCTCTCACTTGATGGAAGTACATCCGGAGATTTCCCGCCTACCACCTGTCGGAGGATACACAACGCCGAGGCTGCGGGTTTTCCACAATCCGAAAGCATTCGATCTGGCACTCCAACCCATGCTGATCCCGTTGGAGCTTCTCCGTCTGGCAGACCCTACTGATGAAGCCTACCAAGATTAGTGCCAGAATAACTCTATCACGGAGGCCATGGTTCGGTCCACCGACTCCGCTCCGATGCCTATCCGACAAGAACCACCGGTGGAGACACAAGAGCCCGAAGCTGAGGCTCAGGAGCATGAGGGTCAGCCCGTGTGCCTACACCTCTAACAGATGTATCTCCTGAAGCCACCGACTCAGATGAAGAGTGCAGATTATTACGAAGGGGTTCCCGCCGACAACGATCTTCTGCCCCGTCTGCATCTCCCTCCACTACAACGGCTTCAAATTTACTTCCTCCACCACCACTGATCCTGACGACTACACAGGTTCTCATCGAACCTGTCTCAACATCCATATTGATGATTCCTACAGTTTCATCTCAAGGATTGAATGGAAGTCCCGTTGGTCCACCAATATCTCTTCGGAAACAACAACGGGCCAACTCACCGAAGTGGTGACTTCTGGGTTGTCAACATGTGTCTTTAGACGTCCCGAAATCTCAAGTCCATTCATAGGCGACACGTCAGTAATATTTTCTGACATTGTGACAGTGGAGCACCTCCCTGGCCCCACTCCGGAGGTACCACAATTCGTGACAGAGCAGAGATTACAAGCTGCTCTTTCCACAGCCCTCAACACTCTCGAAGACCGGCTGATGGAAAGAGTTTTCCACGCCATCGAGACTTCCCGACGGGATACCGGGAAAGCACCAGTCTCTGAGGCCGCTCCATCCAAACCCCTTTCCCAACTTATTTCCTCACCACCACTAACCACCACCATACTCCCATCCAACCCATATTAACCACCCCAACCCAATCTCCATCCCTTATAAACCCATACACCATACCCATCACCTAGCTTCATGATATCCTAATTTCTTGCCTCCTAGCCCTCGAGACAAAGAGCTCTACCGAGGAGAGTCTCTACCGTCGGCTAGTGGATGACCCCGAGCCGCCCGCACAAACACGCTGCCGAGAAGAAAGCTCCCAAACAAAGAGAAGACAGGACGATCCTGACGATCAGGATCGCCATGAGGGGGAGAAAAGGCAGAAAACCACCAAAAGCGGTCGTGGTCAAGGTCGAGAAAAGACATCCTCAACACGTGAAGTTGGAGGATCGTCAACCAACCCACCAACTACACAACCCACCATTGCCCGCCAAGAAACAATCACCACATCCCACACACATACAACACCTTCGGCTCCCAAAAGTCCAAATCCAATCCCAACCTCCGTGCTCCAAGAACAACCTGAAGCAACTGTCAACGATCCCCATGCCATCGTAGACGACTACATTCTGAGCGAGAAGTAGCTGACACACTGGGAACCAGAGGAAGCAGCTCAAGCTTACCTCTCCAACGTCAGATACTTCCTGCAACAAGCTTCGGTCGATTAGTTCTGTTTGAAGACGAAGAACTTCAAGAAGACGAAGACTACAATACCGAACTCCCGGAGTTTCCAGAGATGAGTAGACATCGAGCGGACACCCCTCATTTTCTTTCAAAGGGGACTTTCTGAGTCGAGACGCCTTGGGAGAACGTTCGGATTGAAGTTCCCTTCCTTGAAGACATAAGGAAGCAGATCTGGAGAGCACCAAACCGTATCAAGAAGCTGAACGAGCTCAATCTACGGGGGATTTCTCATTGGGAAGAACGGAAGAAGATGAAACATATCTTCATGCTTACTTACCGTGGTCCGGATAGAAGTGGCATCCCAACAGATTAACTCAGAAGAAACTGAAGGGACAAGCCACCAATCCTCCAACTCGTGGGCGTATCACACACGATTGGACATTATCCAACCCCGATCTACATCATAGAGAGAGCGGATGCCAATCACACTCGAGAAGAGATAGACGAAAGCTATCTACCATTCCTTCCACCAGACGAAGTCTACCATCTGTTCTAGATCTACAAGAAGAAATACCAGACACTTGCTGGATACATCAAGAAGGAAGGGCTCGAGGGATTGAAAAGATTCATGGTGCGGCAGATTAAATTTTACACCGCACACGACCTTCAAATAGCTGTGGAAAATAACATGGAGAAGGTCAATATGTAATTGCCGCTAATGAAAGGCTTCCCACTCATCGACTTCCCGGAGAACTACATTTTCAAGAAGCCAGGCCTCGCCATCACTTATCAGAATCCAGTAATTGGAAAGACGAGAGGGATGATGAAGTCTGAGGTACATAAGTTTTGCGACGGAACGTTAAAGCTCATTAGGAAGAACATCGAAAGGAGGTTGGCGGAGATCGATGAAGAAACGATCTTCGAGGACCTTGGAGAAGAAGAATCCCCGCTCCTAAATGAGCTTCTCAACGCGATTAATGAACGGTTGGAGCTGAGGAATGATGTCCGACACTACGAGACATCATTGGGATTGAGGAAGTCCTTTTACGCCCGACAAGGATAAACAGAGCTGAAGAGCAAACTATTGAAATCATGTTGTAACTAGGGACGTAGCTTTTATTTTTGATAGTGTAGGACTTACTAGTAAATATACCATGTAATATGTATAAATACATTGTACACTATTGAAATCAATACACAAGAATTCAGAAATTAACAAGGGCTTGAAATTCACATTCTAGATAGACACACGAAATACTTTCTCATTCTAAGCTTTTTCACTATCGTGATGTTCAAAGAAGATATTCGACCGAAGGTAACAAATCGTAATTCTATACTCGAATATTTAGAATTCATGCCTGGATTTCTCGGTAGTTGATGATTTAGGACCTAACAACTTTTCAATAGTTCGAATATAATTGTTCGAAACTGAACTTTCATTTAACATATCTCTTTCACGTTGCGATCATTATCAAACATCATGGACGCCTTTGCGATATTCGTCCCCCAATGCTAAGATGGGACGAGTATGACATTTGGAAAAATTGCTTCATCAACTTCATAGAAATCAAGGATGGTGACCTCGCCGATGACATGCTATCTTCGACGGGCCAGCTCAATTCTGGACCTTCGTTGAAGCTCAGTCTAACGCAGTTCCTACTCTCTTGGAGAAAAGAACACTCAAGCATCCTAGTCGTTACTCAGACGCGAAGAAAGCACGGGCCAGAGCTGACAAGCTTACAAGAAACTACGTCCTCCAGGCCTACGAGTACTTCAACCGTGGGAAACCGGGTCACTTTGCTTAGGACTGCTACATGCCTAAGAGTACTACAAGAAAAGATGCACGAATTGTTCTGGTAGCTGAGGAAGAGAATTGGCTTGAGGACACGTCTGACGATGGAAAGAAGGAAAAAGCCTTCATGGTCAAGATCAAGGACTATGGCTCAGATGAAGAAGCAATAGGCTCCGGCTCCGATAAAACTGATCTCTCTGCTTCCGACCTTGAGGTATACACTCCATCACTTAAAGATTTCATTGAGCTGAGACAAAAAATACATAAGTTGTCCATGCAACGTAGGGATTACTCAGGACTAAAAGGAAAATTTAAAACTAATTACGCCTTACTAAACAAACAACAGAAGAGATAGATATTCTTAAGGAATCATTAGCACATTCAGAATCTAAAGTAAAAAGCATAGCAGAAAAGATAGAGAATAGCGAAAGACAGGTCAACGATGTTAGTAAGTATTTGAATGAAGCAAAGAAGAACGTGTAAACGTATCTTCTCAATACGACTTGATCACTAAAGAACAAGTTAGACTATATAAGACAAGGTCAAACAGTTGGAGGACCTTCTTACCAAAAGAGGTCAAACAAATTAAACCATCTTTCTCAACCAACCGAAAGATGTAAAATTCTACAATCCTCGCGAAGATTTGGGGTTCCAAAGTAAAACGAACCCACAGAAAGATGAAGTGTTTTCTCTGTAGGACATTAAACACTTTGGCTTAAGCCTTGAAAAGCTTATGCCTCTCGTTGAATCAACAGAGGTGATCAAATTAGAAGAACAAAAAAGTAGAAACAGAAATTAGGCCCAAATTGCATTTAGTTGTGCGGAGTTGAATTACGCTAACTACACACTTCATTTCGCCCTCTGGACCCAAAAATCAGGAAGGTACTTCCGAACAGGCCAAAGATATTTATTCTTTCATATATTATCCAGAGATAATTCGCAAAATGGCGATCTAACTGCGTCTCTAGAATCTGAAAGGAAAGCATATTCAGAAAAAAGAATTGTTCTTTTAAGCAAAATCTATACTCCTCAAAACTTTCGTGATGTGTACAAATCTTCCACCTCTTATTCTGTTTCTGAAACACCTACGTGTAAATGCAAGGAAACAGAAAAGAAAAACTCTTTGTTTCTGAAACACCTACGTGTCTATATATAAAAGACTGAGTTCTAGAGAGACAAAGAAAGCTAGGTTTGGTCGAGTGAAGGAGGCAACTCTCGTTGATAAAAAGAAGATACCTTAGACTCTTGTTTCTTCTGTTTTTGACTGTTTTGCTTTTTCCAGAAAGTCGTCTTGTAATGTCGCATACCATGTTTCTTTGTTTTCCTCTAAGGTGTCTAAGTCTTGTTATGACAACTATGATGTACTTCAACGTTCTCATAACAATCGTTTACGAAAAAAATGCTTCCACTTTGCAAAGAAGAAAACATTTCTCTTCCTCTTTTCCTGATGGTGTATCTCCAATACAATACAAGCAATCTCACAAAGCAAAGAGAAAGAGATAAACCTCACCCAAAAATCAGGACAAAAACAAGCATAATAAAATGTTTAAACATAGGCAAATGTGGATTCCAAAATCCCTATTGCACCCAATAGGCTATAATCGGGTCTGGGTTCTTAAGTCAGTCATTCAAGAAGCTGACGTAGAGCTCAACATAATAACAAAAAAGGTTGAACCCCTCACCAGCAATTAAAGAAGGACCCGTCCTCATACGGGTACCTAAGCTTGCTTAACTTGTTTTGCAGAACTGGTGACGAAAGGATACAATCAACAGGAAGGAATCGATTATGGCGAGACTTATGCACATGTCGCCGGAATTGAAGCCATCAGGATCTTTCTAGCTTTTGTTGCCCACAGAAAATTCACGATGTACCAGATGGTTGTCAAGACGGACTTTCTCAACGGAGTATTAAATGAAGTAGTCTTCATCTCTCACTCTGAAGGTTTTGTGAGCGAAGAGAACCCCGACTACGTGTACCGGCTCGACAAAGCCCTATATGGACTCAAATAAGCTCCCCAAGCTTGGTATGAAGTCCTCTCGGATTTTCTCATCTCCTTCGGATTCACAAATGGGATGATCGACACGACTCTCTTCACCAAATGAAGCGGATCAGATATAACGCTCGTACAGATATATGTCGATGACATCATCTTTGGCTCGACGGACCCAAAACTCTGCAGAAATTTTGGAGGCATAATGAAGCAGAAATTCGAAATGAGTATGATGGAGAGCTAAGTTTCTTCTTAGGTCTTCAAGTCAAGCAGCTTTATGACGGAATCTTCATCAGCCAGTCCAAATACATTCACGACATCCTCAAGAAGTACAACTTGGACAACTCCACTCCTCCCAATACTCCTATGTCTCCTTCATGCAATCTAGATGCGAATACCTTAGGAGAATCCGTCAATCAAACCACTTATGAAGGCATGATATGATCCTTACTCTATCTGACGTCCAGTCGACCAAATATCATGTTCGCAACTTGTCTATGTGCTCGCTTCGAAATCGATCTGAAGGAATCCCATACGTTGGCTGTAAAGAGGATCTTCAAGTACCTCAAGGGAACCCCAAACCTTGGTCTATGGTATCTTATGGATTCAGACTTCAGACTTGTTGGATACACGAATGCAGATTATGCGGGATGCAAGTTGGACAGGAAAAGCACCTCGGGGGCCGCTCAATTTTTAAGGGGTAAACTCGTGAGCTGGTCATCTCGGAATCAAAAATGCGTCTCAACTTTGACAGTGGAGGCAAAATATGTTGCCGCGGCGAGTTGTTGTTCGCATATTTAGTGGATGAGAACCCAACTACGAGATTTTGGTTTTTTCTCAATCATATTCTCATATTTAGCAACTCAAAGAGTGCAATAGCGATAACTTGTAATCCCGTACATCATTCATGCACAAAACAAATAGACAATAGGCATCACTTTATTAAGGAACATGTGGAGCAAGGCACCATCGAAATGTATTTGGTTAACACCGAGCTTCAACTTGCCGACCTATTCACTAAAGCATTGTATGAAAAAACGATTCCAATTCCTCGTGTCTAAGTTAGGCATGTTGAACCTCGATGCATGATCGATTGTGGCTCCATGAACCATATATTATGTATATATGTCTTACATATCTTTTACTACTCTATCTAGGGGTGTTTTTGAAAGACATGCATAAATTGAGGGAGAGTTTGAAATTCTTTAAAATTTTCTTAGCAAACTTTGTATCACTTTTATGCCTTTGAAAATTTTGAACTTGCGATTTTCGGTTAAAAATCCTCGAATTTCAAAATTTCGGGTATGTCTCAATTCTTGGCTTGATCTAATCATTATTTTGTATTAAAAATTAAAAACTTGGCGAAAATTGTAGCTACCAAAAAATCCAAAGCACCCGAAAATCCACGGTTCAATCCTATAGATACAGACTCGCCCGAATTTCCCAAAATACTTTTCACTTTCAAACTCACCCGAAAAATTAAAACATCTCGATTTATACAATATTTCGTCCCTTCTGTCTTCCTAATGCAAATTTCTTCAATTTATGCATTTATCCACTCATCCTCGGTAAGAACGACTTCGAATCTGCAAGTTTTAACATGTAGTTACTCAATTTTTACAGATTTACGCAAGTTAGGGTTTAGTCATTCGGACAATTTTCGGATGAAATTTGAATTTCTCCCCGAAAATCCACTGTTGATGAAACACTTTGTCTCCACCCGAATTTTGTATACCCGAATTCTTCAACTCGACGAATTTAAACTGTAGAAAACGTTTTATTTATACCCAAAATATCTATCCGACTTTCATCACCCGAAATTTCACTTAAAAATCGGCGACGACTTTTAATAATATTGACTATTTGACTCATTGACCGAAAACTATACATTACCAGATTTTTACTCCATGTTGACCGAAATTCGGCTTCTATGTTGACCGAAAAATTGACATCCGAATTTTGAATTACATTACCCGAAATTTAAATTCTCGCCGACCTTTATTACGTTACCCGAAAATCGCTCCGACCATTGAACATGAAGATTTCCTAAGTCCAAATTTTCCTAATTACAAAATCATGCAAAGTGCTAAAACATTTCTAAGTCCCAATATTGTTTATTCACTCAAACCACCTTTGAAATAAAACCAGGTCAACATTTTACGATTATACGTTCTACGCACTAACAGTCTCTTTATCTATTTTCAGAACAAAAATGGTGTGTGATATTGAAGATATACTTCCCCGAACCAACTGGGCACACCGTACTCCAAACAACCTCGAACTAGATTTCGAGATGGCCATATGCCCCGACCCTATTATTCTTCAAATCCTACGCAACCACCCACTAAATACCGAATTCACAATCTCCGAGTGAGTCCCAGAAGTGTACGTTCAACAGTTCTTTGCCACTCTTCAAATCCCACTTCACGACAAAACCCAAACGTACTCACCGCACAAATCGACCGAACCCCAGTCGCACTAAACCATACCATCCTTGGTTAACTGTTAAATATACCCTTCTCCCTAAACTTCGACCCACACCAAAGTGAAGATGAACTCCAACAAGACTTCCTCTTCATGGGCTACAAACCCAATGCCCACAACAACATCCTCCTTCCCGACTTCATCGCCAAGGCATTCCTCAACCTTGGCGGACCCTTTTTCTCATCATCAACAAGTGTTTGTCTCCAAAACACAGCGGTCCGCAGATCTAACCGCAACATCATGCTCATATTCTGCGGCATCGTTTTTAACAAAAAGTATGATGTCGCTCAACTTATCTGGTCAGACCTGGTGGATCAACTCCGATGACGAGACATCCCCTCAACAAAGAAAGTACTTCCATACCTGAGGTGGCTCTCCATCTTCGTCAAGCACTTCATGAACAACATTCCCAACTACCGAAACTCGGCTCTCTCCACTCTTCCAAGACCAAATTCGACCGGGAGGCGATGTCCATTCCTGAAGATCTACTACAGCTCGCCGACCCGACCAATCCGATCGTCATCGCATACCTTCGAGAGAAGATGCTCGACGAGGTTCCTATGGTCCAACATATCCCAGTTGGACCTACCCCAGGACCAAGCCAACTCGCCGAACCCAGTCTAGGTCTAGGACGCGCAGCATCCCCCGCTCGCAAATAAAAGAAAAAATCGAAAGGGGATGTTGTAAGTCGCCAAAAAGAACGTTGCATAAAACAACGTAGCGACCGAACCCCTCTGCCCCTAAGTCCACAAATTACTGGGACCCAGCACCTAGATGCAGGAGGCGACATTGTCATCTCTAGGGTTTTTACATATGGTCCAACCGTATAATAATCGAACCGAGCCACTCAACCATTTCTCAACATATGGTTGTTTCACTTGCTCACGAGGAGCCAAGCATGCCATCACAGCCCTGCTCAGAGGCGGTAGGTGTTGAAATTTGCAGTCCCTTGCCTCAGACTCCACCCTTATTGAGCACATCGAGTCTATTATCCTCACCATCCACATTTGTTAACTTTCCTAGGACACATACAGACTTTACTGCACCTTCAGATCTTGGTGATCTAGATAGGATGCTCTTCAATGTCTCCAGGTTGGATGCCAGTCAGGACTGACGGAAGTTCCTTAGCAGTCAACATTCCTACAGCTGCTGCAATGGGCCGTCGAACTGAGTCAGTCTCAGTATCATTGCCACGGTGAGCCTGAGTTGCCCTGGTTTCTTAAGTCATTTGCAAACAAACAGCGTGTCAGTTACATGAACCGGGTCCGTGGGACGTTCCGATCGAAGAACTCCACGACATCCTATTTGCCCGAGTGCAGTCCGCCCTCTTTCTAAATGAGCGGGAGCAAGACATTAAGCTTCGGCTCATGACCCCGCTGTCTTGCCGCTGTGCGACTGAAACGTCTAAGCGACCGAGTGACGTAGCGGAAAATGAGTGTCGTCTCGAGGGGGAGAAGAGATAGAGACAAAGCATGAAGCCCCCGATGCAGCAGGTCACTTCATCTACCACTACCCAAACTACCCAAACCACCCAACCGGAGGCTTCTTCATCTCAAAACGACGCTGCCTCCGTAGCCCATATTTCCACTCCGTCACCAGCCCATACCACCATAACCTCTCAAACCACAGCCACTATAAGGCTCCCCTCACCTCGACCCACCATCCGAAAAAGACCCCCGATGCCTCTTCAACCTTCTACCTCACTAGTTCCTTCTCCAGCATTCGACGAGTCGACCTTAATCGACGAAGAGCTCTACGACCCACACGACAAGGTAGAGAGCTACATACTCAACGAAGAGTGTTTGACTCGGTCGGTGAATCCCGAACTGGCCAAAGGTTTTATTTAAAATGCTAGATTCTTTCTAAAGAAAGCAGCCATCAGCTTGGTTGGGATCGAAGAGGAGGAACTCGAGGAAGACAAAGACTACGAAGCCGAGATCCCAGAACTTCCAGAACTCCTCCAACACAGGGTCATGGACGAGAACGACCCTCTGTTGAAGTCAAAGATAGGATAAGATATAGACCTGCCTTGGAGAAACACCAAGATCGTGGCGCCAAAGAAGAGATTCAAAATATAATCTGGAGGACGGAGTATCGGCTCAACAAGTTGGAGCTGCGAGGCATGACTCATCTCTCGGAACAAAGAGCCAATCTGTACCTACTCAGCCGCCGTCGAAAGATCATGTTCGACGAAAAAGGAAGCGACATGGAGGCTCTCCGAAGGGATGAGAAGAAGAGGCCTAAGATCTATCTGGTAACGGGAGTACGAATGGCTCACTTTTGCTCCATATCCTTCCCAATCTACCAAATTCAGCGAGAGGACGGAACTATCGAAGAATTGAGTGAAGCAGACCTCTCCTACATCAGAGCGGAAGACATCTATCAAACGGTCGGAAGCTATAAGATGCTTGGTACTCTTCAGAACCTCGTACTCAAGCTAGACTACAACACCTTAAAGAGGTTTATGCTGCGTCAGATCAAGTGCAATGCATCTCACGACCTTTAGATGGCGCGAGAGAGCAACTTGAAGAAGGTGAACCTCACAAAACTCTCTTGCAATCGCCCCGAGGCTGAAAGCTACGGTGAAGGCCCCATCCCTCCATGGTTTACATCAACTACAAGGGCGAGAAAAAGTTGATGAAGACATTGAGAGCACCAAGTTCTGCGATGGAACCCTCCTGATCAGTGATAAGCTCAGAGGAATCCTAGAGGAATTGAGGTTCGAGAAGCATGAAGTCCAAGCCAAGTAGCAGAAGATGATTGGCATCATCTCTGGTCGGCTTTCTTATCGTAGATGGATACGATTTTACGTGTACAAACTAGAACTCATAATATCCGTCTACGAGCTGGTGAGAACCAAGAAAAAGAAGACAAAGAAGACGCCAAAGCGAAAAGGACACTAAGGGGGAGATTGTTAGGAATCTTTTGTAGTGTCCTTTAGATTTTGTATGTCTTGGGTCTATTTTGTTATTAAGTAGATTGTAGTAGTTTTTGGGCTCTATGTGAATATATGATAGTTTAGATTATGGGCCTTACTATACCAACACATGTGCTATATAAGGCCCCCTTTACCCTTTTAGGGTTTTTATCAAAAGAAATTCAAAGGAAGCCTCATTGTACCTCCCTAAAAGGAAACACACAATTTCACACACTAAAAGGTGTTCTCAAATCCTTATGCTTTAAAGCTATCGTTTGATCCTTGTTTGGTAAGTAACGGACCAACAGCTTGCATCCGCAGCTTCCTGTGTGGAACGTATGTGACATCGAGCTCCACATCAAGGAAGATGTAGTTTTGCTCCGAGATTAGCCGAAGGTTCGCCGCTGTTGATTGGCTCTGACTGATTGACGTTCTTCATGTTACTCTGCAAAACAAGTTCAAAATCTACGGGATGAAGTACTTGACTTGCCTCATCATGTATCATTTGAGTTTGTCGAACCCTTCCTTGTGTTTGAACGTGTTGAGGGTGAACTTCCGATACATGTTATACATTTGGTACACTTCTTCCAAAGGAAGGTAGGGAGGGTCGGCCTCCGTAATCTCTTCTCCAGCCTTGTCCGTCTTCTTCGATGACGAAGATAGCACTAGTGAAGCGTCTGATGGTGTGTTGTACTTCTATGATAACGAAGATGGATTTCTTGTTCCTCTGTTGCAACGTGTATTGCTCCTTGGTAGATGATCGGTGTTTGTCATCTCTCTGAGCATATACACAAGGAGTTCCTTGTGTGTTTACCTCGTAGACCCTCCGTACGTTTTTCTCGTCTCGCCAGATTCTTGGGGAATAATATTCAAGGAATGGAGCCTTGATCTTCTTATTATCCCAAGGCGTCTCCTTCTTTTTCAAGTTGATCGCCTCTTTCTCGCACAGTTGATGGGAGAGCAAATCTGGGAGCTCCGGGATTTCCTTGGTGTGCTCTACACCTTAGTCTTCCTGTTTGGCTCTAGGAACCAGATGTCCACTGGATAAAATGTATCAAACATGCTTTAGGCGGAGGCGGGGTTCTTCTTCAGTCTTCGTTAATTTTAGCCACTCCTCCTCCAAGATGTAGTTGTCGATGTAGGGTTGTGGATTAAACTCCCCGGAGGAGGGCTGTTGGGAAAAAGTTGTGTTTTAGACTATTCACTTAGCATTTTGTGGTGGAGATTGTGGTTGAGCGGTGGTTTGTAGTATTTGGGTGGCTGTTTGGTGAGGCGGTTATTGTTTGGTGGATGATGAAGGTGGTTGGTTTGAAGACGAGGTGTCCGCTCCACAGCGTCTTCCCTCTTCCTCGTGTACGACTGCCCTTTTGAGTCTTTTGCCTCTTCTCCCCCTCAGAACGATCGTGATCGTCTGTTCGGGGTGGGAGAATTCTTCACATTAGGTGATAGGTGGGGCAAGTTGGGTCCATTGAGTAAACGTTCGTACAGTTTATGCTTGGTCGGGGTTCTATTGTCGATGGCGAGGAGGCGGGAGATTATAATGTCGTGGAGTTGGTGGATGGACATGGTGTATGGGTCAAGGGGATGTGTAGGTTGTGGTGGGGAAGGTCGTGGTAGTGGTGGTGGGAGTGGGGCTGGTACGTTTGTCAAGAGTTTCGCATTTGTCCCGTAATGCAGATTCAATCATCGTACGCAGTTGTCCCTAGATATTTTCTTCGAGAGACGGGACAAGTACGTCGGCGACCTATTTGACAGACTGGGACGAAGCCTTCTGCATGAACAACGGGGGCGAAAACCTACCGGAGCCACTTAGGCATTTTGTTGTCACAATGTCGGAGTCGGTAACCGATGCGTGGCATGCAGTTACTGTGGAAGGACTTCCACTTGATCCTTGTGACACTATTGGGGGAGTTTCACTACGACTGTTGTTGCATGTGCTCTAAGACCTGGGGGGAATCACCAAACCGGGGCCACTGAGGCTTCCCGTTGACATCACGCTCGATGGAGGCTAAGCGGATGGCCCGTTACTGCTGTTGTTGTTTATGTTTCACCGATGGGACTTCCTTTCAATCCTTGAACGACATCCATAATGGATGCATCTATGGAAGTTCTTTCTAGGTCACTCAGAACTAGGGTGAGAGGTGTATGTGTCCTAAAGGGTGGGAAGAATATAGGCAGAGTGGGTACATGACCTATCGTGAAAGAAGAAGGGGCGGTGGTCAGTGGTTGTGAACCACCTTTTTCGATATCTCTCGCCTCCAAGAGAGGCGGTGATAGTAGATGCGGGTCTTCTTGTGAGGTTATTGAAACCTTTATATGTTGGGAGATATGAGAGTGGTCGACGAGAGGTAGTGTGTGCACCATTGGACTCGATGTGGCGACTTCTACTCGAGAGTCGAACACATCGACTCTTGAACCTATTGGGCTAGTAGTAGGTGGGGTGGCAATCGTGGAAGGAACCGACGAGCAAACTGGTTTGTCGTTTAATTTTTCTGACGTTCCTCGCGTCTGGTGTCCGATGCATCATAGAAGATACAGTGTTCATTCTACGACTCAGTTGTTTCGTAGGACTCCACGGTTGGTGAACGCTCAAGACCCTAACATTCACTAAGGTTGGGCTCCGGGGTTGGGCTACCCAGTAGGGATGTTGTGTTGCAGACAATACGTGATTATGACATTATCCGTCTGGTCCGCGAGTTGCAGAAGAGCTTTAGGGATCAGCATCGGCGACGATGAGGGCCCTCGGGGGTTTTCCTTCGCCTTGTGGAGGACGTATTTGAGGAGCGGTGCTGGGTAGCTCTTGGCATTGGGTAGTCGCTGGATCTCGGGGTGGTCCGTCAGAAAGTACTAGATCAGGAGCGGGCGCCATCGTAGATATGGAATAACTTGAGCCTTCTTGGGGTTATCTCATATGTGTATCTGGTCCAGAAGGTCGTTCAAATGAGTTGTGCGTAGTCAACGTTCTGGTTGATTATTAGGTTGTGGTAGATGCTCAGAACGTCGAGAATTCATTTGTAAACCTAGTGTGTTTGGGTGACAAGTACTTGTTAACGAGCCCAAATAAAGTCCTCCACAGGTGGGATATCCCTCCGAGATGATAGCTTGAAATGACCTTCAGTTCAGTTGCATAGCCGACACGTCTGAGGTATTTAAGTAGTTCCGTGTCGGTGGGCATTGGCTGGTATGAATGAAGCATTGGAAGCTTTAGGATTCTTTGAAGAATGGTCTTGTTGAGAGTCACCGTTGTTGTGTTGAGTGTGGCCTCAGAGATAGACTCGTTGTCGAATTTGCCTTGGGAAGTGTGCCCCAGAATTGTTGTAGGTATTCTTTGGGAACTTGTGTTGAAAGGGTGAAGGCGGGCCATAAATGGTGACCTCGGAGAATGGCTATAATGACCTCGTCCTTGCATTTTAAGATGGTCAAGTTGAGGCCAAAGTTATTTTCTTTGATTTGCAGTCATTTCTCTTGTGGGTAGACGATGTTCGAAGAGGTTGTACTGAAATGAGGACAACAGAAAGAAAGATTAGTCAAAGATCAAAATCACATGTCCAAATTCGTGTTTTTATTGTGATCCAGGACTTAGAGATTTGAGATGTATTCGGATAGAAAATTTCCTTAGTCCCGGGTTTTTATGCGTTTGCTTGCAGTTTCTTATTTATTTTCTTTGTGTTAATATAATTGTCACAATGTTTAAAGAAGATAATGCGATGGTTCTTTGGAGGACGACTGGTTGCAAAAATTTTCTCTAAGTGTGATATTGCAAATCGGGTTTCGAAAGTAATTCGCGTTTGAAAATTTGTTAAGTGGATATTGCGAGAATCCGATTTTTTCAAGAGTTTAATGCGAAATTTTCTAAGTGTTGGTTACAAAAAGTTTGAGATTAGCGCACCGCCTTGCGAAAAATTTTTTTTCGGAAGCTTTGAGTTAGAAATTTTTCTAAGTGTTTATGCGAAAACGGGGTTTCGAAAACAAAGTTACGAAAGAGACTTTCAGACCATCCTGCAAAATTCGGTAATTTTCGCAATGACTTGCGAAAATAGGAGATTTTCGCAACAACTTGCGAGGTGTTTTTTGCAATGACTTGCTAAAATGGGAGATTTTCACAACACTACGAAAATCGGGGATTTTTGCAATGATTTGCGAAAATGGGAGATTTCAGCAGCAACTAACTAACATTACGAAAATAGGTGATTTTCGCAGTGACTTGCAGAAACATATTTGCTAAAATCAAGAATTTTTGCAACGACTGCAAAAATTGGGGATTTTCGCAGCGAGTTTTCTTAAAAGCTAAAAGTGAACTTTCGAGCGGAAATTAAAACTCAGCAGAAATTTAGCGGAAAATCATTAACGCATAATTTTGATTAAAGATGAACTGAAGCTGGAAAACACAATTAAACATAAAATTAAGCCCTAATTTGAAAGATATTGGAGGGCGATTTTTTGCAAAAGTACGGGGGTCTCGAAAATCTACGTTTGATGATGAAAATGTATGTAATCGATGTCGATTCAGAGTGAATGCGATGCGCAAACATCAACGATGCAAAAGATTTTGAGTTAACTACTTTTAATTTCCCGAAAATGTGAAGGATTTTTAAACAGATGTGTATTTCGGCTTTGGAGATTTCGCGATTGCATTTCTCAATTAGGTTTTCGCAAGAGCTAAATGTCGTAAATGAGGTATTTTCGGTGCCTTTTTCAATATATAGCTGCAAAATCCAGTTTAGGGAAAATAAAGTAGTGCGAAAGCTTTATCAACGAAATTTTCTAAGTATAATTAATTAAAGAGTTGAGTTATTTAGAATATTATTGTAAAATGGAGATAATATTAAAATACATTATAATACGTACTTATAATACATACATATATATAGATAAAAAGGTAATAATAATATAACTTTAATATCATAGTAATATCTCTACTCCCCTAAAAATTCAATAAGCGCTCCACCATTAAACAATTTGAAAGTGGTCCCCCTTAATTAAAATATTATTACCCCCGCCCCCAATATTTTATAGAACCTAAATATATGCACATATAATAAAATTTCCAATATATAAGATTCGTGATCGATCAACAGCCTTTGTAAATAACTTAGAAAAAAGAAAATGGAAGTGGTTTTCATCTAGAGCCTTTGTAAATAACTCGACTAGTTGTAACTCGGTGCAAATAAAGTACACGTCAATTGTGCCTTTTTCCACGTGATCTTTTTTAAAGTGATACCTAAGGTCAATGTGCTTGGTGCGTGAGTGGTGTACATGATTGCATGTTATAGCTATTGCACTCTTAGAGTCACTATAAATAGGTATGTTATTTAGATCAAACCCATAGTCTCGTAGTTGCGTTCGCATCCACGGGACTTGAGAGCAGCAGCTCGCAACGGCGACATATTCTGCATCCACGGGACTTGAGGTTGCCATGTAATTATGTTTCTTAGATGACCAACTTACTAGTTTGTCACCTAAGAATTGTGTACCACCGGAGGTGCTTTTCATGTTCATTCTACACACTGCATAGTCTGCGCCAGTATAACCAATTAAATTGAAGCCAGAGTTTTTAGGGTGCTGAGTGTTGGTGTCCCTTTGAGATATTTCATGATGCTACCATGTGTGACTCCTTGGGATTGGCTTGAAAGCGGGCATAAAGGCATGTGGAGAACATGATGCCGGTCGAGCTAGAGCAAAGAGCTATAAATCGTCGAGTTGTCCGGCTTCCCGACAGGATATGAGTCAAGCTTGCAGGTACTTGACATCGTCGTGCCCTTCGGAGTGCATGTATTCATGTCGTAGTTCTTCAAGACGTCGTGAATATATTTGGATTGGCTCATGAAGATTCCATCCGGGAGGTGCTTGACTTGTAATCCGAGGAAGAAGTTCAGTCCCCCATCATGCGCATCTCGAATTTATTCTTCATAAGATCTCCGAATTGCTTGCACAACCTTGGATTTGTAGACCCGAATATGATATCATCAACGTAGACTTGGATTAGGAGAATATCTGTGTCGTCAGATGAAGAGAGTGGTGTCAATCTTCCCTTTTGTGAAGCCTGACTTGACCAACAAGTCTGATGATGGCGTACCAAGCTCAGAGAGCCTGTTTTAGTCCGTATAGTGCATTGTCTAAGTAGTAGACATAGTCAAAGTGAGCTTCACTCATATACCCTTCGGGCTGAGCCACGTACACTTCTTCTTTCAAGACGTCGTTCAAAAAGATCGTCTTGACATCCATTTGATATACGGTGAAAGTCTTGTGGGCAGCGTAGGCAAGAAAGAGTCTGATTTCTGATAATTACACCATCTTCATCCTTCTTGTTTTTGAAAACCCATATGGTACCGATAATAGTCTTTCCTTTGGGTCTCGGAACTACTCTCCAAACCTTCACACGTTCAATCTGATGTATTTTCTCTTGCATTGCCCTATCCAAGCGGGATCGTCTAATGCCTCGGCAACCTACGTTGGTTCGTTCTGACTCAGAAAACACGTAAATAGACTTTCATGGGCTGTTGATGAGCGTGTGCTTACGTCTTGGTTCAGATCTCCGATAATTTGATCCGTAAGATGAGCTCGTGTCCACTTTCTCTCATGGGGTAGAGGTTGCATAACACTTTAGTCATTTTGTGGGTCCACATACTCCATGTAAGTGGAGCCGGAGAACTCGATAGTGATAGATGGATCAGGTAGGTTGATTTTGATAGGTTGATTTTGATAGGTTGATTTTGATATCGGAGATCTCGATCAGGGGTGTTATATCCTCATTCCCATGAATTGCCTCACTTTCTTCATTTGCACTGACTTCAATATATTGAGGTGAAGATCCTTCATCGGCCACAGTAGTTTGTCATATGTGTGGTTTCGACGCATTACTATTGGGAGTGGGTTGAGGAACGGCCGTTTGTAGACGAGGAGCATATTAGAAGTGCTCGAATAGATATTCCAAGTCTTCGTCTTTATCTGTCTTTGAAATAGATGTCCTTCCACATGTGTTGGACTGTGTTGATCCTTTATCAACACTCTAGTTAGTCCGGGTTCTGGAATGATGTATCCAGAAGCCATCGATGGCATTTCGTTGAACGTGACGTTAACGCTTTCCATGATTTTCCTCCTTTCCTTAAGGTAGATTTGATACACTTTAGATGTCATAAAGTATACTAAGAATACAACTTCGATTGCTTTAGCATCAAATTTTCCTCGGTCTTCTCTATCGTTTGCCACAAAGCACTTGCATCCGAAGACTCGAAGGAAGCCAATATTCCGGACCCGTTGGTTGATTAGATCGTACGGAGTCTTCCCGAAACATTTGTGAATGCTAGTCCATTTTGGGTGAAGCAAGTTCTATTAATGGATTTTGCCAGAGAAAGTGGGGAAGGCTTGTGAATCATCATCATACGAGCTGCTTCCACTAGTATATTAAGAAGTTTTCGTCATATGCAAACAAACATAGAGTCTCATCCAGCTCCAGACAACCACCAAAAGCTCCTCAGCAGTCAGAGACAAAGAGTGGCACTAAACCAACAAGTGCTACAACTGTGGCAAGCCCGGTCACATGGCGAAAGATTGTTTCCTCCAAAAGAGGAAGGACGAGGAATATTACACGAGGAAGGTTCAAATCCTTACGGAAAAGAAAAGTGGGATAACACTGATGGCAGAGCAGGACCATTGGCTCGAGGACACCTCCAAAAGCGAGCCAGAGAACGTAACCTTGATGGCTTTGGTGGAAGGAGCAGAGTCAGGCGAAGAGGAAAAGGAGCCAGAGCTCGGCGATGGTGAAGGCGAAGAAGCATCGACGTCGGGAAGGGAGGTAGAATCTTTTAACCTAAGCATATTTTTATAACTTTAAGAAAAATATAAAGCTTTCGTAAAGAACGTAAAAATATCATATCAATTGAAAAATAATTAGCTAGAAGCCACCTTAGTTATAGCCCATGAAAACATTAGCAGATTAGAAACTAGTTTAGCCACCTCTGAGGCTAGTCTGGCTAATTCTGAAATAAAAATTAGTGCTTTGACCAATAGCCTCTCTACTTACAAGCAAGCCAAAAGTACCTTTATAGATCACAAAGAGACTATAAAGGACTTGGAAGCTCGTTTAGACAACAATCATAAGTGTTTGCTTAAACAATTGAGAGAGAAAAGAACTCTCAATTGCCAACTAGAAGCTACGCAATTGAGAGTCGAAAGTCGTGACTTAGAAATAGAAAAGCTAAAAGCATAGATTAGCGAGTTGACAGCTAGTTTGAAATCGAGTGAAGACTAGCGAGTACAACCTGATGAGTGGGGAACGTAGGAAACTATACTCTAAGATTAAAAGTCTAGAGGATATTCTTACTAAAAGAGGGTAGACAGATCAAACATCTTCTTAAACCAGCCTAGGGACACTAGATTCTACCATCCTCGTGAAGGCTTTGGTTTCAAAGCAACTGATCAACCAATTGAAAAGAAACCCCTTTCTCTTTACGACATTAGATATCTAGGTTTAAACATACCTCATCTAATGCCCTTCACGAGATAATCAGATATAGATGATCTCGAGAAGACAAAGAGAGATACAAAGGCAGGGGCCAAAGTATCGTTTAATGCTGAATTAAACGGGAGTTATAAGACAAGGGAAATACCTTTGTCTAATGACTATCTACCAACTTGTACACCCTCGTCTGAAGCCACAACTGTCGAAGAAGAATTCACTGACACAGGAAGACCTAGAACTACTAGTGCGTACATACCAACAATAATCAGATAAATCACTTATTTGCTCAATCTTAGAGTCAGAAAGGATCGTTTTTCAGGTGGAGAATGAAGTTCTACTAAGTACAATCTCTTCACTTGAAAAGAAAATCGACACAAATGTAGCTTCAACCCCTAGAAGTATGTCTCTAGTCGAAATACAAATAACCCCCACTAAGACTAGAACATCAAGCAGGTTGTTATGAGCAAAAACAAACGCACTAAATCATCTTTGCATGTACCCACATGAGCAAATCTAAGTAGAAAGGGGAAGAAGAAAGCCGTGGAAGGAGACGTATCATTAGAAGACGTCGCTCCTTCTTCTAAAAAGAAGGAGCTAATTTCTTTAGAAGCGTCTAGTTCAAAACATTGTTATAGGCATCTTTCATGTGTTAAAACTCGAGTAGCTACATTTCCATCTCTATTTCCTATTTTTGGGCCTATGAGAACATCCACACTTTTCAATTATGTCCACTGTCATGATGATGCAATTTTTTAAATTCTCATCATGAAGAGGCAATCACTAAAACAACAGAGAGAAAAATACGTTCTTCTTGCACGTCACGGCGTAAACCCGACAAAAGAAAAGAACGTATGATTAAGAAGCCGAAGCACCTCAAAACTGAAGCTAAAGCTAAAGTTCTAGGTCGAAAATATGGGTAGCGAAACAAGAGCTTGCATCCAGCACTAAGAAATGCTATCTGTTAGGAATTAAAAGGATTTGGGTACTTAAGTCTGCTAGTAAGACTACAGATACATCAACAACCGACTGATGACACGAGTCTACAAAAAGTGCATGCATATCTTTTAAGGCTAATAAGGGAGGACTCGTCCTTAAATGGGTATCTAAAACCCTTTAATCTGTTTTGCATATCCATCATGTGTGGTACCTAGGAAGGAAAGAGCTGTTGAGCAACTACACGAAAGATTCAGTGGGAATGTGCGCTTCGGGAACAACCAATCGGCTCCATTCTTAGGACATGGAGACCTCATTCATGACAACCTGACGATCAAGGATGTCTCATACGTGGATGGTCTGAGCCAAAACCTCTTCAGCATTGGCCAATATTGCGATAGAAGGTTGAAGGTCAATTTTCATGCTGAAGGGTGCAACATAAGCAATTTTCATGGATCTATGTGGGCCGATGAGAGTGTAGAGTATCAACGGATGGAAGTACGTCCTAGTGATCGTGGACGACTACTCTCGCTACACATGGACTAGATTTCTAAGGAGGAAGGACGAGACACCAGATATAATCATCGCTTTTGTGAAGAAGACTCAGAATCTGCTCAGATGTAACGTTCAAGTTATCCGCACAGACAACGACACTGAGTTCAAGAACATGCTGCTCAGTGACTTTTATTCATCACTTGGAACAGCAATCCTCAGCTGGTAAGACTCCTCAATAAAATTGAGTAGTGGAAAGAAGGAATCGTACTCTAGTAGAAGCAGCACGGATAATGTTGATCCACTCGAGCTTTCCACACTTCCTCTGGGCTGAAGCAGTCAGCACTGCCTGCTACACTCAGAACAGGATGAGCATTCACAAGAGATTTGGGAAAACTCTGTATGAGCTTATCAACCAAAGAATACCCAACATTGGATTCCTTCGGATCTTCGGCAGCAAGTGCTTCGTTGCAAATGATAGAGAATACCGAGGAAATTCGATCTAAAGGCATTAGAAGGGGTGTTCATTGGATATTCAGCCACGTCAAAGGCCTACAGAGTCTACCTAAAACAGAAAAGGACTGTCATGGAAAGCACAAATGTAATGTTTGACGAAGCGACACCAATGGTTTCTGTACAAATCAGTCTAGAACTCGAACTTATAAGAGTGTTGATGGAAGATCAACACAGTCCTACAGTCGAGGAAGGGCCATCAACTTCTCATATAAATAAAGGCGAAGATCTAGACGTATTATTCGAACATCTCTACACTCGCTCTCATCATCAATCAAGTCCTCAAAACAACCCAAGTAGTGAAGAATCTGCCCCACCTGTAGGACAACAAATTAGAGTCGATGGAGCCTCTTCAACGACTCAATCTCAAGCCACTACTACTCCCCAAATTGAAACTACAGAAGAAGAAGAAGAAAATATTCCAACAGATAACTCTGAAGAAAAAGCAGAAGCTCCAATTGAGATCTCCAGTACCAATGAGACAGTGCTGAGTGAGGAATCACATTTCGAAGAAACTCCTCAACCACTTCCACATCAAAGAAAGTGGACGCGAGCTAACCTAACGTCTCAAATAATTGGAGCTCTGAATCTTGGTGTAAGCAATAGGTCCTCAACCAACAACGAAAATCTCTATGCATGCTTTCTGAGTTAAAATGAACCCAACAAGACAGCAGAAGCTTTAGCGGATCCTGAATGGATAAACGTCATGCAGGAATAAATCCATCAATTCGAGCGTTTTAAGGTGTGGAGGCTAGTCCCAAGACCCTTGAGCAAAACCATAATCGGCACAAAGTGGGTCTTCAAGAAAAAAAAGGATGAAGATTGGATCGTGATCGGAAACAAGGCTCGATTAGTGGCAAAAGGCTACAACCAAAAAGAAGGAATCGACTATGATGAGACCTTAGCACCTGTAACTCGAATCGAAGCCATTCATCTCTTTCTTGCATACGCTGCACACAAGAACTTCAATGTCTTTCAAATGGATGTCAAGACAACCTTCCTCAACGGTATCTTGAAAGAAGAAGTCTACGTGGCGCAGCCCGAAGGATTCGTGAGCGAGGCTCACCCTGACTACATGTACTTCCCAGAGAAGGCACTGTACGGACTCAAACAAGTACCCCGTGCATGGTGCGAGGTGCTCTCAGACTTTCTTGTCAAGTCAGGCTTCACAAAAGGAAATATCGGCACAACCCTCTTTATCAAACGACATAGATCAAGAGTACTATTAGTTCAGAACTATGTCGATGACATAATTTTTGGGTCTACAAATCCTACGTTGTGCAAAGAATTCGGTGACCTCATGAAGACGAAGTTCAAAATGAGAATGATCGGAGAGCTTAATTTCTTTCTCGGATTGCAAGTCAAGCAGCTGCGTGAAGGAATCTTCATAAATCAGTCGAAGTACATTCATGACATACTCAAGAAGTACAACATGGACAACTCCACAACGAAGAGTATCCCGATGTCCACAATGTGCAAGCTAGACATCATCGGTTCCAGTCAACCCAACCACGTACCGAGAGATCATCGGTTTACTCCTCTACCTAACGACGAGCAGACCAGACATCATGTTCTCAACGTGCCTCTGTGCTCGATTCCAAGCCAATCTTAAGGAGTCACACATGTTAACTGTGAAGAGGATCATGAAGTATCTAAAAGGAACGCCAACCCTCGGATTATGATTTTGCAGGATGTAGAAAGGACATGAAAAGTACATCATGGGGCATACAATTCTTAAGAGACAAACTAGTAAGTTGGTCATCAAAGAAATAGAATTGTGTGTTCACCTCCGCAACCGAGGCGGAGTACGTCGCTGCAGCCAGCTGTTTTTCTCAAATCATGTGGTTGCGAACACAACTACGGGATTACGGGTTTGATTTAAATAACATACCCATCTATAGTGACTCGACGAGTGCTATAGCTATTACATGTAATCCTGTCCACCATTCACGCACAAAGCACATAGATTTGAGGTATCACTTTATAAAAGATCACGTGTACAAAGGCACAATCGATATGTACTTTTGTAAGCCCGAGCTTCAGCTAGCCGACGTATTTACCAAGGCTTTGGATGAAAATGCTTCCACTTCCTTGTTTCTAAGTTATGAATGTTGAACCTCGAATCATAAGCGATTGTGTCTCACAAGTCTTTTCGAAAGTGTAAATATCTTTAATATGTGCTTATATTTAGGGGGAGCTTACTTTATATAAGGGGGAGAAATTCTATATTTGGAATAATTTGTGCCAAAATTTTTTAAAATAGGGGGAGTATATTTCTTCATAAATAATAGAGAGAGAGTATCTTTTGAATTGTAAAGGGGAGATAGCTTTTGAATTTTTCAGGGGGAGTAGAAAGTTTACATTGATATTTTTAGTAATATTTTAAATTTTTACTGCCCAGGCTTAAAAATACTTACGAATTTTGTTTCACAAGGCTTTACAAATGGGCTTTTCATATGCTAGGCTTTTCGAGACTTAAAGTCGAAACCTCATTCGAAAATCACTTTCATCCGAAAATTACCCGCTTACGAAATCGACTCGCGAAAATACTCCCAAGAACACCGAAAACAAATAAACTCTCTATTCCTCATATTTTCGGTAAAAACGGTATAAATCTCTTCTCTATTCATGTTTTTGATAATTACGCGTTATTTAAACGTAAAATCGATCCGCATTTCACGAATTTTCATCACGAATTGACTGTTTCGCCTCACTTTCGCATAAAATTGCCTTCGCGAAATCCGTTGATTTTGTGTTAATTTTGGTGTTCAAACGAGTTTAATTGATATATTTAGTATTAAAATCTAGTTATGTGCTTCAATTTTTTATTTTCGCATCAAGTTAGGGTTTCAGACTTGTTTCGAAAATAGGCTTTGAAAATCGGTGTGAAAATCATGATTTTCGAATACCCCTTTCGAAAATTGATTTTCGCAACCGTCTTTCAAAAATACCCATTCGCAAATTACTTTTCGATTACCCCTTTCGAAAATTGTGATTTTCGAATAACCGACTTTCGGAAATTCTGTTTTCACAGCAGATTTTCCAAAATCATTTTTTATATATATACCTTCGAAAAATCGATTTTCGCGACTATTATTCGCAAATCAGTTCTATACTTAAGAAAATTTTCGCACACATATCTTTCGAAAATCGATATTCGCAGCACATCCTTTGAAAATCGATTTTCGCATAGAAGTCTTTCGAAAATCCCACTTTTGCAACTTCCGTCACAAAAATCAACACCTACAAAAAATTTCACATGGTGTTTTGAAAATCACAACTTTAGTTAGCATTACAGACTCTCGAAAATCAATTTTTCGCAACTAAAAATCTCTAAAATTGATTTGCGCACAACACTTCGAAATTCTAACGTTCGCAAATGATTTTTGCATCCAACACTTAGAAAATTTTTGCATCCCAAATACTTCGAAAACTGACTTTTGCAAACCGACTTTCGAAAATTACAATTAGACAAATTTTGTTCGCAAAATCGATATATCAAAAATTACAATTAGACAATTTTTCAAATCCATATATCGAAAATTGATTTTCTAGTGACACCTAGAAAATAACTCGCACATCATCTCATTCGCAAAACACAATTTTCACAAACTTATTGAACTGAGGACATTTTCGAACAAACTAAATACGAAAATTCCATTTTCACACAACATGTTTCAATACTCATTTCCGAACATATAACACGCGAAAACTACTTTTAACTCAACACTTAGAAAATTTTCGACACTACACTTCCACTTATACTTGACATGTTCAAAACTCTCTACATCTTACTTAGACATTTGACATCTTTATTCGACTAATCATTCCTACTTTTGTCCAACCTAAACAGATATAAAATGGTTTCCTCCTCATCACAATAAGAAATCTACCCGCAAAACAAATGGGTACACGTGAAGGAGAACAACTTCGGCGTAGACCTGAACACATTCAAGTGTCAGGACGAAGTTGTTATCGCCATACTCAAAGGGCATCCGTTGTGGCCAGCATTCACCCTCAACACGAAAATCCCTGAGGCCTACCTCCAATAATTCTCGGGTACCTTAAAGAGGACGAATGTCAAGACAACAACAAAACTCCGCTGCTTACCAAGACCAGCCTTCGCGGAGTCCCCAACTGCCGATGTAGCAATCATATGAGGATCTAGCCTCCGATGAAGACCTTCTCGAAGATCTGAGGCAAGTAGGCCACGTCCCCGATCTTACTCGCCTGTCACACTACCACCTTGGCGGCATCCCGCACCCGTGGAGGACACTATTCGGGATCGTCAACCGATGCATGTCTCCCAACACAGCGGGTTTTGACAGGTGCAACGTCAACATTCTCTGGATATACCACGCGATCATCTACAACAGGAATGTCGACTACGCACAACTAATCTGGAACGACCCCGTGGATCAATTAACAAGAACAAATCTACCCGCAAAACAAATGGGTACACGTGAAGGAGAACAACTTCAGCGTAGACCTGAACACATTCAAGTGTCAGGACGAAGTTGTTATCGCCATACTCAAAGGGCATCCGTTGTGGCCAGCATTCACCCTCAACACGAAAATCCCTGAGGCCTACCTCCAATAATTCTAGGGTACCTTAAAGAGGACGAATGTCAAGACAACAACAAAACTCCGCTGCTTACCAAGACCAGCCTTCGCGGAGTCCCCAACTGCCGATGTAGCAATCATATGAGGATCTAGCCTCCGATGAAGACCTTCTCGAAGATCTGAGGCAAGTAGGCCACGTCCCCGATCTTACTCGCCTGTCACACTACCACCTTGGCGGCATCCCGCACCCGTGGAGGACACTCTTCGGGATCGTCAACCGATGCATGTCTCCCAACACAGCGGGTTTTGACAGGTGCAACGTCAACATTCTCTGGATATACCACGCGATCATCTACAACAGGAATGTCGACTACGCACAACTAATCTGGAACGACCCCGTGGATCAATTAACAAGAACAAATCTACCCGCAAAAGAAATGGGTACACGTGAAGGAGAACAACTTCGGCGTAGACCTGAACACATTCAAGTGTCAGGACGAAGTTGTTATCGCCATACTCAAAGGGCATCCGTTGTGGCCAGCATTCACCCTCAACACGAAAATCCCTGAGGCATACCTCCAATAATTCTAGGGTACCTTAAAGAGGACGAATGTCAAGACAACAACAAAACTCCGCTGCTTACCAAGACCAGCCTTCGCGGAGTCCCCAACTGCCGATGTAGCAATCATATGAGGATCTAGCCTCCGATGAAGACCTTCTCGAAGATCTGAGGCAAGTAGGCCACGTCCCCGATCTTACTCGCCTGTCACACTACCACCTTGGCGGCATCCCGCACCCGTGGAGGACACTCTTCGGGATCGTCAACCGATGCATGTCTCCCAACACAGCGGGTTTTGACAGGTGCAACGTCAACATTCTCTGGATATACTACGCGATCATCTACAACAGGAATGTCGACTACGCACAACTAATCTGGAACGACCTCGTGGATCAATTAACAAGAAGAAATCTACCCGCAAAACAAATGGGTACACGTGAAGGAGAACAACTTCGGCGTAGACCTGAACACATTCAAGTGTCAGGACGAAGTTGTTATCGCCATACTCAAAGGGCATCCGTTGTGGCCAGCATTCACCCTCAACACGAAAATCCCTGAGGCCTACCTCCAATAATTCTAGGGTACCTTAAAGAGGACGAATGTCAAGACAACAACAAAACTCCGCTGCTTACCAAGACCAGCCTTTGCAGAGTCCCCAACTGCCGATGTAGCAATCATTTGAGGATCTAGCCTCCGATGAAGACCTTCTCGAAGATCTGAGGCAAGTAGGCCACGTCCCCGATCTTACTCGCCTGTCACACTACCACCTTGGCGGCATCCCGCACCCGTGGAGGACACTCTTCGGGATCGTCAACTGATGCATGTCTCCCAACACAGCGGGTTTTGACAGGTGCAACGTCAACATTCTCTGGATATACCACGCGATCATCTACAACAGGAATGTCGACTACGCACAACTAATCTGGAACGACCTCGTGGATCAATTAACAAACCGCCAAAACACAAAGAAGACCCAGGTCATTCCGTACATAAGATGGATGCCTCTACTCATCGCCTACTACATGGAGGATCATCCCGAAATCCCCCGCCTCCGAGACACAATAGCATTCCGACACCGGTGCTGAAGTATTTTCACAAGGCAAAGGAGACAACCCGCGGCCTTCAATGCCAACCGATGCCCATCCTGAAAGCACTTCTTATGACGGCTGACCAGGAGGACCCCGCGGTGCTCAAATACTGCCTGGAGCACAACCAACCCGCTCCCACGGCTACGACAGACCCAGTCGAGCCCAACCAAGGAGCATCACCGAGTGATTGTAAGGGTTTAACGAGTGAACAGGCTGAAGAGTCCTCAAAAGCAACTCAATCCGAGGACGTCGAAACCATCACATATGATGTGACGGGCACCCGACGCAAGAAATGCCAAAAACATGCGAAAGGCGAACCTGCTCTGTCGTTCGTGTCTTCCCCGACCGCCTCCCCACCCACTATTAGCCGGCCTTCACCCTTAGGATCAAGACTCGATTTGTTCGACTCCTGAGTAGAAGTCACCGCATCTAGCCCAACGGTGCACGAGTCTACCCTCCTCAGCCATTCATCCATCTCTCAACAGCCGGATGTCTCAATACCCACACAAGGGGAACCACGTCCACTATCCCTGCCTCTTTTTTAAGCGGCGAATACAGAATTAGGGGGCTCACAGCTCCTGGCCACCACCCCTTTCTTGGGACGCTAGGTCTACAGTCCACTGTGTCTATATTCTTTCCACCCATTAGGACACATACAATGAGCACCCTAGGTATTTGTGACCTAGCTGGAACTTCCATAGACACATCCATTTTGGATGTGCTTCGAGGATTGGAAGAAAGTCTCACCGCTGCACCATCAATGCCAACAGCGGTAACGCGCCATCCACTCGACACACGAACGAGTGCGATGTCAACGGTATGCCTAAGTGGCTACAGTTTGATGATTTCCCTGCAGGTCTCAGTGCACCTGCAACAATGGTTGTAGCAACACTACCAACGGTGGTGTCGCTAGGATCGGCCGCAAGTCATGCCATAGTAAGTGCAGGCCACCCTTCAGTTACCTAC
Organism: Linderniella brevidens; assembly: GCA_004919715.1. Lineage (NCBI taxonomy): Eukaryota > Viridiplantae > Streptophyta > Magnoliopsida > Lamiales > Linderniaceae > Linderniella > Linderniella brevidens. The sequence continues at coordinate 15,493,371 of SWDC01000148.1, forward strand.
TCCGAAGTGGTGACAACGCAATGTCTTCGTAATATTCCGGTAGGTTTTCGCTCCCATTCGTCACAAAGGAGGCCTTGTCCCAGAGCGTCAAAGCGGCCATCGACGCACTTGTCCCAACCCTCCAAGAAAACATCCTTGGACAAGTGCCTACGATGATAGAATCAGCCGTCCGGGACAAAGGCAAGGTGGTAGGACCTTTGGTGAAAGTTTTTCGATTGGTTGATGGAGAGAAGAAGCCCGCGATGGGATATATTTATAAAGCAAATGGACAAGGCTAAAGCGGCAATATCTGCTTCATTCAATGAAGGTGATAAAAATGAAAAGAAATACTCTAAATGATTGATAAGTGATGGGATCGCCAACTCAATGGACAGTTGCATGCCATTGGATATTACTTGAATTTGGAGTTCTTCTACTTGGACCCGTTGGTACCACGAAATCCAAAAATTGAAGAGGGATTATATAAATGTGTTGAGAGGCTGGTTTCGAGCATTAAAATACAAGATGGGATCACTAAGGAACTCACCTTCTACCAAAAAGCAGAAGGAATGTTCGAAATGAATATGGATATCAGGCAAAGGAGTGAAAGAGCGCCAGGTAATGTATTTAGAACTTATCACTAGACATTTAATATAATTATTCTTAAATTTGAACTACGTTTAGGTCTATTTTTTTTTTGTAAATTGCAGCGGATTGGTGGTTGTCTTATGGATCGATGACGCCAAATTTACAAAAGTTTGTTATGAAAGTTCTCAGTCTCACATGTAGTTCATCGGGCTGCGAAAGAAATTGGAGCGTCTTCGAACATGTAATTGTTTTTCTTGTTCATAATTTTGGATATTAGATCATGTTTAAAAAAATATTATATTAAATTATTTCTTATCTATTTTATCTTGGTGCAGATCCATTCGAAGAAGAGGAATAGATTACAACAACAATGTCTCAATGATTTAGCGACTATTAAGTATAATCGAGCATTAAAGCGAAGGTATGAGATGAGGGATACAGTTGATCCAGAGATAGATGAATGCAATGAGTGGTTACTTGGACAAGTTGATGATGAAAATGATCGTGTTTTTGAGGAACACGATTTGACATGGAGTGATGTTGCAAGACATATGGGTGTTGAAGAGCCAACTTATGAGTTTGATCGAAATCAACTGGAAAAAAGGTATCATCCACTACTATGAATAAGGGGGAAACTTCTTCTAAATCATCTTACCGCCTTATGGATGAAGACGACCATGAAAATGAAGATGAATATACTAATTTTTGGGCAATAGTGATGATGGTGTGGAGATTCCTGAGTCTGACGATGATTATCACTATAGGGAGGAAGATCATCATGTTGATGAGAAAGATGAATATATTTTGTAGATTATATCTTTTAAGGTGATTATTAGGTTTATTTGCATGATGTTTTGTCTTTGATTAACTTGCATTGCAGCAACATTTCATGGATTGTGTTGGGTATTTAGTTAAAACTCTTTTTGTTAAGTATAATATCATTTCACTTATACTACTTTGATCTATATTATATTTATATATATATATATTATCCATGTAATGTACGGTGCGCCTCGATATTTGAGGCAAGCGCCTCGACTTGCGCCTTATTTCGGAGGCAAGCTGATGCTCATCACTTTTTTTTACGCATCACGCCTTTAAAAACGATGGGTAGTCCGATAAGGAGAGAACATGCAATTGGGGCCTTAACATGCCTTGGGCCATTATATCGAATGAGTGGGCCAAAATCGGACTTTGTTGGATCTAACATCAAGACTTGGTCAGTCTAACTGCTTGAAAAGATCTATATGGAATTTACCTATGTATTTTTGAAAGGAAAACTTACTTGTCGGTAATGAGACTATATATTAATAGGTATTTAATTGTAGGTTTTCCTTTATTTTACGTATTTGTGATTGTAAATCTATTATTTTATGATTTTCTTTATCTTGATGTATAAAATTTTTTTAGTTGGAATTATCTGATTGCTATTTTTATTTAATGAAGAAATACTTATTTTTTTAGTAACATGGGAATTGCCACCACATATGCATAAAATCCATACTTACTGCCATAGCCTGCAAACCACATTGGGAGGTATGTCACACCCTAGGCAAGTCCGGAGTGACATGCTCGTGTGAAATTAGGGTGGATATACATGGCAGTGGTGCCCATAGGCAAAGGTAAATGCTGGTCAATTCGTATTCATGGTAGAGATAATAACCGAACCCCTGATGCCATATGTTCGAGTCGCCATGATCGATTGAGTTTTATCATGGAAAACAAACAAAATTTGGACTGGTTCGAAAGCCAACACAATTATTTTGAGCCAGAACCGGTAAAATCCTTTCTATAATTTGTAATGTGGACGTAGACATTGACAACAAGGTGGTTCCGAGCGGGTTTTGGCGGCGGAACCACATGGATCCCGATTAAAGAATTGGGAACCGGAACCCCGATTCCAGAATCACAGACGATTTCTGACCGATTTTGGTTTGAACCGGCCTATTTGCCAGGTCTATGTGGAACAGGTAAAAGTAAACAAGGCTTAAATGCATTTTTAGTCATGTATCTTGGAGGGCGTGGCATTTTAGTCCTGTTAACTTAAGGGTGGGAATTTAAGTCCGTGAGTATAAAAATTGAAGCAATCTTAGTCCCGTTAAGTTAGGAATGTCTGGTTTAGTCCCGTCCGTATCTAAATTAAAGCAAATTTAGGACAACTAACCCAAAAACTTAATTTCAGTCCAAAATTTGACGGTGGAAATGCCGACTTAAACCAAAGTTATTTTCTCCATCCTCCAATTAAGCGCCACATCATAAGGACAAAAACATATAATAAAAAACAAATTAAAATAATAATAATTAAATAATAAAAAATAATTAAAGGGTGGTATTTTTATTTCCGTTAAGACAAGGGTTGCAATTTTAGTTCCGTAAGTATCAAAATTGAAGCAATTTTAGTCTTGTTAACTTAATTGTAGGTAGTCCCGTAAGTATCAAAATTAAACCAGTTTTAGGACATCTAACACAGAAAACTAAGTACAACCTGGAACTTGACGCCGAAGATGTCGACTTGGACTATTATTTAATTATTTTTATTATTTAGTTATTATCATTTATTTTTGTTCTTATGATGTGGCGCTTAATTGGAATAAATAGAAAATAAATTTTGTCCAATTCGTCATTTCCACCGTCAATTTCGGACTGAAATTAAGTTTCTGTGTTAAATGTCCTAAAATTCCTTTTAGTTTTGATACTTAAGGGACTAATATTGCTACCTTTAATTTAACAAGACTAACATTGCTTCAATTTTGATACTCATATGACTAAAATTGTCACACGTAACTTAATTGGACTATACTAGCGAGATTAAAATTGTCACTCTTGGAGTAAAAATAATCCCTCTTACGATAAAACCTTCATTTCTCTATTTCCTAGACCGCGCACGGATGCGTTGTAACCTTGTAAATTGAAAACCCACAGATGCTTCCATCGCTCAAACCCCATTGCTTAAAGCCACCTTCTTCATCACTCAGCTTCATATCTTTGTCCAACTCACTTAATGCAGGTAACAGCTACTTATTTTATCGATGGAGCTCCGATTATTGGATTGGCTCGCATCCCATTAAAATTCGTAACCTAAGTTTATGTAACAATTTTGATGAAACTGGGTCTCTTTCTCCCGAAAATATTCCCCATTCCTTGGAATTGGAGCCGATTACGAGTGATTCCAAGTTCGATCGAATCCTTTCTGAAGCTCAACAGCGACAAGAGCCTCTTCTAATTCTATGGTATACGTTTCGTTTCTCTGTCCATTTCCCTTTACGATTTGCATTTATTTAGCTTTCATGATTTGTTATACCGGAGAATTCTATTAGTTATTACATATGAAATTCGTTCTTGTCTTGTTTCCGCGGGGGGCACCGATGGATTTTTAGTGTTTCATCTCATCATAGCAGGAACTGGTCTTGCAGAATTATTTGCTCTGATCGTATTATTTTGTTGATAACTCACCATCAAAATACTGAAACGATATTTGGAATCTGAAGTACCTTAAGGTCTAATGTGCTTACCAAAGGTCTAATGTGCTTACCAATCGACATATATATAGACACACACACACATTGGTATTTAAAGAAAGTAAAGCGAATTTATGGAACTGTCTCGTTGGCATGAGTGTTTCGGGTAGGAGTGTAAATTTAGTGAGATAAGATTTACTGACATAAATCTGGGTTAGAGATGATTGACAAAAACCTAAATTTAGCGTGGATGGTGATGGATATGAAATTATTTATGCTAAAACTGTAAATTTGTATAAAACATTCATAAACAATAGAGTGCTTGCAATTGGAGATAGTCTAACCATCTTTCACAATCCAACTACCCAGTCCTAAATCCTACGTTTTCATCTCCATTAAACATTCATAAAAATTGTGGGCTGAGTATGTGAGTTATTGGATATACAGGATGGCAAAATGGTGCAGGAAATGTATATATTTGAAACCAAAACTTGAAAAGTTGGCAGCTGATTATTCTCCGAGGTTAGTCTGCAGGGCAACTGTTGTTCTTTTCTTGTGCTCTTTGTTAGAGTTAAGTTGGATGGACAAAAATAAAAGTAAATATCTAGTTTTTACTTACTTTTTCTGGTGCAGAGTACGATTTTACTGCGTAGATGTCAACAATGTACCTCACGCACTTGTGGTTCGTGCTGGAATTACGGTAATTTTGTAGTCAGTCTCATGGAATAACTTTCGCCCGAACACATACATGTGCATAGGATGTCATGTTTTCCAGTTTAGCATTTAATGTTTATTCATTCTAATTTCTAATTGAAAATTGGTCTCGACTTTGAATGTGATATCTGAGCAGAAGATGCCCACAGTACAGGTAAACGTTTCTTGCTTTGATTTTATTTTTGTTATGTATTTTCATTATAAGTTTGCATGCGGTCCGATGAATTTAATCATGGCTTGTTGAACTGGCAGCTGTGGAGAGATGGCAAGAAACAAGCTGAGGTGATCGGAGGCCATAAAGCATATTTAGTGGTCAATGAGATTCGTGAAATCATAGAAAATGATGGGTAGTCAGTCCCTCAAATTAATCTTCACAGTTCATTTCTATTAAGTAAATTTCTGGGTCTTATTTTATATTATTGACCTCAATAGCAAACTTAGAATGTGATTGGTTATTCCATGTTGGATGTTTGGTGGCGAGAAAAGCTTAATTTTGGTTGTGTGGAGGCAATGAGCTATATATATTTTCCTTTCCTAGCATGCAGAGTAACCGTCTCCAGGTTCTTCGATGAAAATACTTTGATTGATCTCGGTGAAGCTTGCTTTGTTTCTAAACTTGTTCCAGCAAGGAACTTTTGGTTTATGGATCAATACTGACTCGAAACAAAAAACAGCATTCTAAAATCCAAATGCAGTAATTATTCTTCAATCGGAAAAGTCATTCTCAAATTCAAATCCATGCCAACATTTACAACTTTTCAATACTACCAACTCTTCACGGGTTGAATTTCATCATCCAGCCGTTGCCGAGAGTTGAACCTCGGTTTACCGGGTTTTTCTTGGGGGTGGGTGTCCATTTATGCGCTTATGTTTCACTGTGTCCATCGGCTTATGCATGAAAAGAATGTCTTTGACTTCAAGACACTCCAGCTCCGCGTTTCAAGTTCGTTATCCTAACGGTCTCCTCGCCTCCACGCATATTTTACATATTTTCAAAATAATATTAATATTATATTTCATATAAATTAAATTAATTATACTTTTTAGTAATAATTCTATTTTAAAATTAATTATAGTTAAGTTAAGCCATTACATTTATTAAGTCTCATTTTTAAATTAAAAATTATATTTTACTATTAATATAAACTTTTACATTTATTAACAGTCACATATTTATTTATTTTTTCGAAAGTCTCGTTTTTAATTAAAAATTCTATTTTACAATTAATAGAATAGCTTTCTACATGAAACAAAAGCACGACTATCTCTATCCTATCCTTTTACATGGTATTTTAATATTGTCTAAAAATCATAAAACACCTCCGTGGTTTTGAAACTTATCACAAAAAACATATGGTTTTAAAATAACGTAAAATCGCATCGCGTTTTAGTTAATTTTTCACATTCTCCTCATTTTCGAGGGGTACGGTGATATGTTTTCTAAGCCATAAGGGGTATGATGATATGTTTCTAAACCGTAAGGGAGTGTCGCGACGTTTACAAACCACAAAGTAGTAAAGCGATTTTCAATTTAACCACATGGGGCTATAGAGGAGTTTACCCTTTAATATTAAATAAAAAGGTTTATGAATGTAATTTCTAAAAATAGAAACGTATAAAAAGAGCTCAAACGCAAATATGCGTTTTCAAGAGGAGAGAGAAATGAGAAACCTTTTTGGGTTTTGATTTAGAGTACCATCAGAACAATTTTACCTCATTTTTTTTATTTTGCAATATGGTTGGAGATGATCGAAGGCCTTTTCCTATGGATTCACAAATTAAAACGCAAACCAAGTTTTTGAGTCCAACCGACACACGTACCAATACTTAAAAAGGGGTGTGACCAATTTATGCAACATATAAACCAAAATTTGCGTATGCACCGGTCATCTACCAATATATTTTTGGGTAAATAGCATATAAGACACCTGTAATTTTAAAAATAAGCATCAAAATTCCTATGGTTCAGAAATATCGTAAAGTCCCCCTCATTGTCATTTTCACCACTAAATCATGGGATAGAATGCTAAGTTTTAGACAACACAGGGGAACAATGTTAAGTTTTGGACAACAAATGGGGTATGTGCTAAGTTTTAAACAACAATGGGGTACGATGCTAAGTTATTGACAGTACAAGGGAGTTTCGCGCAAGAAAAAAAAAACATTGAAGTTTTTATGCTTATTTTTTAAACCACATGTGTGTTATATTTTATTTACCATATATTATTGAACTCCTAAAAAAAGACCCCAACTAAATAAATAGTTTAGTTTCATCACAAAATGTTTTATTTTCTCTTTCGTAATAGATATACTTCATTCTTTACATTTATATAATACATACATAATGTCAATAATTATAAACTAAATACTTAAATTATTTATAAATACTCCAATAACGCTTTAATTTATCTGTTGGTGTAATTTGTGTTTGTTTGAGCCAGATTATATCCAACCACACATGAAATAAATGAAGAATTCGATAGAAATATATATATATATATATATATATATATATATATATATATATATCAATAACTCGTATGAATTTTGCGACGACGAAAGAGAGAGCGAGAGTTCTTCAACCGTTAAAGTCCAATTCTATCCAAATGAATTCTTAGTCCTAATACAAAGTCACTAGGGCTTAATATATACCAAATAGTTTGGTATTTAAAGAGTAGTCCTAACTATGGTTTATTACCATTAAGCCCAAAACTATTTATTTACATTACAAACTAAATATAACTCAATTATTGAACACAATAAAATAGTCCTAACAATCTCCCAGTTGTGTTCGATTTATAATTCAGCGCGTGTTGTTTTGTGAGAAATGATTTTCTGAGTCCTAATAATTTCCTCCTTTGTCTTGCTTTTTGATCTCCCTCATTTGGAAATTTTCAAGCACACTATATCTTGATCTTCGCTTCTCGGCACCAGATCTTTCTTCCAATCTTGGAGAATTTCCCTTCGTGTTCAAACTTTGTTGGAGAATCTCCTCTTTTTGTGTTCGATCTCTCCTTTGATAGTAATGAAACTCCCCCTATTTTTGTTCAATCTTGTGATTATTGGCGAATTCCATTTGATATTTTTGAGAGGTCTACACGAGCGGCAACTTTGGTCATTAAAGGTTGTGGTGTTCGCTTGATTCGACGACACTTGAGGATTTAATATGTTTTATCAATCTTGCACTTTCGTTGTGGTATTGTTGCCATTTTCTTTAGTACTACTCCCCCTCATGATGATCGGAGTTAGGGAGATCGTCATGGCGATGGGTGAAAATGGGGCCTCGTCTTGGCAAGAAGATTAAATCATCGTAACAAGGAGATGAAGATGGTAGTCTGCGTAGGAACTCAGGTCCGGTAATAACCCGACGGAGCCACTAAGGCGTGCCGTTGTTACGAAACCGGGGCCACTTAGGTGTTCAGTTGACATCGATCTAGGAGCTTTGCTCGTCGAAGATGGCCTGATACCATTTTTTTTATGTTGCAACGACATGATTTCCTTCCCATTCTCAAAGTATGTCTAACAATGACATGTCTACGGAAGTTCTAAGTTGATCAAAGACCAGTTGTAATAAAAGTGTTGTCCTAAAAAATATTAAAAATATGGAAAGTGATGACACACTAGACTCGAGTGTGGAAGGAAGTGTGGGTTTGGGTCTGGGTATCCACTAGTACAAAATACACTATACGCATCGGTATTTACGGCTTATGGGCGACAGTTTCTTGGTGTCGCCTAGAGCACCGACGTCCATAACTCGATCGTAGGCGACAGTTTCAACCCTCGTCGTAGATTAAAGTATAGGTTACAGTTGTTGGGAAAACCGTTGCTCATTGTGTAGAACTATAGGCGACGGTTGTCCTAACAACCTTCGCATCTTTCTATTTTATTAAATATTATTTTATTTTTTTACTTCCCCTCAATTAGTCCAACCAATACAACCCAATAATAAACAACAAACAAAGTTCCACTAATAAATCGAACGATATTTTAATTCAACAATCAAATAAATCTTCTAACTCACTCCACACTGCAAAAGCTATTAAATTGCTCGGCTCATATCTCCCGTACTTCATTAATCAATGTCTCACCGTACGCGACGTCTTCTAATATTTATAATATAGGACATGGATAATACAATTAAATCATACTGAAATATGATTGAAAGTTCGAGAGTATAATTTCATTTTCATACCTTATGTAAGTTGTAGTTCCTACTTTTGACGTCTGATTATATCCATATATCGCATGACATTGAAGCCACACAATTCACTCGCGGACGGTTGTCGTGGACACTAAATTCAGAAAATAATAAAATATAACATTAATTCAATGTCACAACTTTGATTGTCACATCATCGGCTCGTTCATTGCCGAGCCAAACCCGAGCAATGATACCCGGTCCAAGGGGCACGACTTGGAGCGGTTCAACACTTGGACACACGGGGCCTAAACATCGTCACATCGCGCGCACGGGGCAGCATCGAGGCAACATCGGGCACGCGGCATCGGGACAAGCCAGGCACATGCGCGCGCAACACTGGCGACAGTGCGCGCGCGCGGCACGATGGCCCGCCCCTATACCTTCGGGACTTGGGCGCGCGGCGTGCCGAGGCAGGGCGCGAGGCCCTGCCACATGCCCGACACATCGGCGGGCGGCACATGGCGATGGGGCCTGGGCGGCCGAACCCAGGCCAGCGACGGGCGTTGGTCCGATGAGGGTCCGGCCGAGCACGGCGGCAGTCCGGCGACGGCGGCGACGGCAGCGGGGCGGTCGGCGGAGGTGCTGGGAGGATCAAGGCCAAGCATGTGGCTCGGCCATGTGGAGTGAAGGGCGCGCGTGCGGGCGCGGCAGCTGGCGGGAGAGTTTCTCGGGAAGCTGTTGGACGAGGTCGAGACCAAGTCTTCGATCCGCGTGAGTTTTTGAACGAGCTCGGACTGTTGAGAGAATTCGGGGTGCCGAATTCAAACGGGAGAAAATCTTGGAGAGAGATTCTCGCAACAACCGAATTCGAATTTGAACGAAGTTGTTAAGAAAATCTTTTCGAGCCAAATTCTCCCGACTCCTATTTCGAGGGGGCGCCGAGACTTGTTCGAGCATCGAACTTGGACGGCGACCCGAGCGATCGTGCCACACACATTTCGAGTTCGAGCATCGAACTTGGACGGGGTCCCAACGAGGGTTTCACGAGCGAGGTGAGCGAGTGATTAAGATCCTAGGGGACGTAGGAGATAACCGTGAGTTTGGGTAGATTAGGCGAGTGAGGCCGAGACTTGTTCGGTCCCACGGGTTTGAGTGTTTTCCTACGACTGTAAACTTTACGTAAAATAAAGATTACGACAAGCCGGGTAGGCGAACCCGGTTGTCCCCGAAATTATTCGAGCCGTATTTTTACGTTCCCGCATAATCAAAATAGGGATGGACGTGAGAAAGGCTTATCGCGGCAAAGTCACGAATCGGGAGAGTGAGGAGGGGCTTTGACGCGTGCCGGTTGTGAAGCGCGCGGGATTAAGAAATTTCGAAAAAAAAATTTCTAAGTCCCGGATTTGCAACAAAGTTTGTATCAGAGCAATCGTTTCCACACAATGGCCGACGGAAGCCGAACGACAGGAGCACGTTTGGCGGACTTGGAAGCTAGGGCGATTACCTTCCAACACATGTTCGACGTAATGCCAAACGTCGAGCAATGGGCAGCGGATGTCGAGACACTCATGGAGGCGCGGGCAGCGGTCGAGGCGCGAGTTGCGCAGCTCGAGGCCGAGACCGCGGCCCTTCGGGTGTTGGTGGCGGGCGGCGGCACCCCCACCACGGCGGGTTTTCTTGGGAGTTCTTGACGCAAAGGAGTTAGAGAACTGCTTTTTTGACGTGGAGTCCTATTTCGAGGGGGCGAGAGTAGCTGATGAGGACAAGGTGGGTACGGTGGTGTCATACTTTGACGGAGACGCGAAGCTGTGGTGGCGGACGAGACTCACGCTGGACGCTCAACTCAACCGGCCGAGGTTGGCCACATGGGAGGAGCTAAAGCGCAAGTTGCAGGCACAATTCATGCCTGGCAACTCGGCGTGGCGGGCACGCGAGGCGGTTCGGAGATTGCACCAGAGGGGATCGGCGAGCGACTACATGAAGCAATTCGCCTCACTGGTGCTGGACATCAAGGAGATGTCGGAGGCAGATCGGCTATTCAACTTCATGTCGGGGCTAAAGGGGTGGGCTCAGGCGGAGCTTACCTGACAAGGGGTTCAAGACCTCACATCGGCATATGCGGCGGCCGAAAGGCTTGTGGAGTACAAGCCGGCCGAATCGCATGCTGCGGCGGGCGGAAATGCGGCCAACACTTCCAAAAGGGCGAACAAGGAGAAAAAGACCAGGGAGGGACGGCGGCAAGAAGGCCAAGAAGGCCGATTCTAAGGGCAAGGGGCCAACGCAGACGGGCGTGGAGTGCTATGTTTGCGGCGCGGCCGGGCACATTGCCCGGGCGTGCCCGAAGCGAGCCAAGGTGTCGGCTGTAATAGGGGACGATGACTCGGACGATTCCGAGCCCTCTTGGATGAACCCGTTTCGGATATTGGGAGCCATTAGACGAGGACTCGTGACGAGGGACCTCATGTTCGTTCGGTGTTCGCTCAACGGCACGGAGATATTCGGGCTCGTTGACACTGGCGCGACTCACACTTTCGTGTCAAGTTGGGTGATCGGAAACCTCAAGCTGGAGGTGCGCTACCATGGAGAGACAATGAAGGCCGTTAACTCCCGACGAGCCAGAACAACTGGCTTGGCGCGCGCGGCGCTTAGCATCGGGGCGTGGTCGGAGCAGATCAATCTCACGGTGATGGAGTTGGACGATTTCGATCTCATTCTGGGGCTAGACTTACATGAAAGCCGCGAGGGTCACGATGGATCCTTTGCGCAACCTTATTCGCATTGGCTAGGGAAGTGCGGGAGCAGTCGAGTGCGAGCCGAGGAGGGCTGAGGCTAGGACGGGCGAAGTCCAGGCCATTTCTGCACTACAACTGCACGATGGGCTAAGAAAGGGCGAGCCGACATATGTGGCTACGTTGATCGCGGACGCGGGCGAAGATGAGGCAGCGGTGCCGAGCGAGCGGGCGGGGGTGCTGTTCGAGTTTACGGATTTGATGCCAGCCGAACTTCCCCGGGAATTGCCGCCCCGACGAGCCATAGACCATCGCATCGAGCTGGAGCCAGGGGCCAGGGGCCAGGGCGCCAGCGCAAGCACCATATAGGATGAACCCGACAGAGTTGACCGAGTTGAGGAGGCAACTGGACGAACTCCTGGAGGCGGGGCTGATCCAACCGTCCAAGGCGCCTTACGGTTCACCGATTCTGTTCCAGAAGAAGAAGGATGGTTCGATGCGCTTTTGTGTGGATTATCGCGCGTTGAACAAGGTTACTGTGAAGAACAAGTACCCCATTCCGAACGCGCTAGACTTGTTCGATAAGCTAGCTCAGGCGGAGTGCTTCTCGAAGGTGGACCTGAGATCAGGGTATTGGCAGGTGCGGATCGCAGAGGGCGACGAGCCGAAGACGACTTGCGTGACGCGTTACGGGTCGTACGCGTTTCTGGTGATGCCTTTCGGGCTCACCAATGCACCAGTCACGTTTTGTAACCTGCCAAATGATGTGCTCTATGACTTTCTGGACAGGTTTGTCGTCGTGTACCTCGACGACATAGTTATCAACTCGCAAAGCATGACGGAGCATGCGAGATATTTGCGGGTGGTGTTCGAGGCTTTGCGAAAGCATCGACTCTTCCTCAAGCGGGAGAAGTGCGACTTCGGGTTGAGGAAGATCACCTTCTTGGGCCACATCATATCGAGGGGTCAGATCCAGATGGACCCAGCGAAGGTGAACTCGATGATCGAATTGGAGAGGCCGAAGAACGTTACGGGACTACGTTCTTTTCTCGGCATGGCGAACTACTACCGGCATTTCATCAAGGGCTATTCACACATCGCTAGTCCCTTAACTGATATGCTGAAGAAGGGAGCTCGATGGCATTGGTCGGAGAAAGTTGTGGAGGCTTTCGAGGAGTTGAAGAAGGCGCTAGCATCGGAGCCCGTTTTGCGGCTCGCGGACTACACCAAACCATTCGAGGTGCATACGATGCATCGGGACAAGCTCTCGGAGGCGTGCTTGTGCAGGAGGGCCACCCTGTGGCATACGAGAGCCGGAAGTTCAACAAGACGGAGGGCCGATATTCGACACAAGGAGATGACGGCGGTGATCCACTACTTGGAGACGTGACGACATTACTTGCTTGGGACGAGGTTCGTAGTCATCACGGACAACGTCGCCAACACTTACTTCAAGACCCAGAAGAAGTTGTCCCCGAAGCAGGCGAGATGGCAGGAATTCCTCGGGGATCCATAAGCCGGGTCGGCACAACGACGTTACCGACGCCCTGAGCCGCAAAGGCATTGATGCCTTTGTCAGCACGCTGAGTGCGGTTACCTCAGACTTCATGGAGAAGGTGTGTGAGGCGGCCGAGGCGAGCAAGGCGTACAAGAAGCTCATTGAAGAGGTCAACAAGGGAGTGGTGGGACAATATTGGCTCGAGGAGGGTATCCTGGTGGCCAAAGGTGGGCGCGTCTACATTCCAGAAGGCGCGCTGAGGCAAGAGTTGCTACGCGAGCACCACGACACACTATGGGCGGGACATCCCGGATAGACAGGATGTACACGCTGCTTTATTCCAAGTTCATCTGGCCGAGGATGAAGGACGACGTCACAGCCTATGTGCGAACCTACGTGACATGCCAGCAGGACAAGGCGGAACATCGAAAGCAGGCCGGTTTGCTGGAGCCGTTGCCCGTACCGTCGAGACCATGGGAATCGATCTTGATGGACTTTATCACTACATTGCATAATGCACAGGGGTGTACTTCGATTCTTGTTGTGGTTGACAGGTTTTCGAAGATGGAAATCTTCGCACCGGCACCGGCAGAGTGCCCGGCGAAGGAGTCGGCGGAGTTATTCTTCAGGCACGTTGTCAAACACTTCGGTGTTCCAACGTCGATCGTGAGCGATCGGGACGCGAGGTTCACGGGACGATTCTGGACGTTCCTATTCAGACTTTTGGGGACGAAGCTGAAGTTCTCTACGTCATTTCACCCGCAGACGGATGGCCAAACGGAGTGGGCGAATCAAACGCTTGAGGAGTATCTGAGGCATTTCTTTACGGCGAGCTAGACAAACCGGATCGACTTGCTCGACGCGGTGCAGTTTAGCTACAACCTGCACCGTGCCTCAGCGACGAAGGTCAGCCCATTCGAGATGGTGTATGGCTTTCAACCGAACCAGCCAGCGGTGGCGTATACGCGCATGATCGGGGAGTGGCCAGCGGCGTATATGTTCGCGTGGTCCAGACAGGAGTTGTGGACTACAGCTAGAGATAGCATGACCAAAGCTCAGAAGCGCATGAAGACATACGCGGACAAAGACCGGCGGGAGGTCGAGTTCGAGGTGGGCGAGAAGGTGCTTCTAAAGCTTAGGCCGCACATGTGGAGACCGACAACTGTTGGCAAGAAGGAGCAGCTAGCGCGTGGGCTCATGCCAAAGTACGATGGGCCGTTCGAGATCAAATCTCGAGTGGGGCGTTGGCCTATCGACTGAAGTTGCGGGAGGACATGAAGATACATCCCTTTTTTCACGTAAGCTTCCTGAAGAAGTTCCACCCAGGCGATACTTCGACAAAGCAAATGAGGCGTGTACCACCAGGCCGCGACGAAGGTGTTCGACAAGCGGATTCATAGGATACTCGACCATCGGCGATGGGGCGGTATGAATGAGTTCCTTGTTCAGTGGGAAGGCGAGGATGCATCCGAGACTTCGTGCGAGAAGTTCACGGACATTGCGCAATTCGAGGACGTTGTGGCGGAATATTGGCACTAGAAGCAAGGTGCTGGTTACGGGACTCCATCAACGAGGACGTCGACATTCTCCAAGGGGGGGGGAGAATGTCCCAACCTTGATTGCCACGCCATCGGCTCGTTCATTGACGAGCCAAACCCGAGCAATGATGCCCGGTCCAAGGGGCACGAGTTGGAGCGGTTCAACACTTGGACACATGGGGCCTAAACATCGTCACATGGGGCACGCGCACGGGGCAGCATCAAGGCAGCATCGGGCGTGCGGCATCGGGACAAGACAGGCACACGCGTGCAACACTATCGACAGCGCGCGCGGCATCACGCTACAGCGGGGGCGCGCAGCGTGCCGAGGCAGGGCGCGAGGCCTTGCCACATGCCCGACACATCGGCAGGCGGCACTTGGTTCGGCGAGGGTCCGGCCGAGCACGACGGTGCTCGGCGGCGCACGGCGGCAGTCCAGCGGCGGACGGCAGCGGCGGTCGGCGGCGGTGCCGGGAGGATCAAGGCCGAGCATGTGGCTCGGCCATGCCGGGAGGATCAAGGCCGGGAGTGAAGGGCGCGCGCGGGGTCGAGACAGCGCGCGCACGAGGCGTGCGCGGGCGCTGCAGCTAGCGGGAGAGTTTCTCGGGAAGCTGTTGGACGAGTCGAGATCAAGTCTTCAATATATATGCGTGAGTTTTTGAATGAGCTCGGGCTGTTGAGAGAATTCGGGGTGCCGAATTCAAACGGGAGAAAATCTCGGAGAGAGATTCTCGCAACAACGGAATTCGAATTTGAACGATGTTGTTGAGAAAATCTCTCCGAGCCAAATTCTCCCGACTCCTATTTCGAGGGGGCGCTGAGATCATAAACACACACTTGAGATCCACCACACATTCGAGAGAGAGCGATCGATCCACTTATACGAGCAACACAAATGTTCGAGAGAGAAGGGAGAATCGGGGCGCGCGGCGACCCGAGCGATCGTTTCACACACACTCCGAGTTCTAGCGTCGAAGTTGGACGGGGTCCCGACGAGGGTTTCACGAGCGAAGTGAGCGAGTGATTAAGATCCCGAGGGGACGTAAGAGATAACTGTTAGTTTGGGTAGATTAGGCGAGTGAGGCCGAGACTTGTTCGGACCCACGGGTTTGAGTGTTTTCCTACGACTGTAAACTTTACGTGAAATAAAATTACGACAAACCGGGTAGGCGAACCCGATTGTCCCCGAAATTGTCCGAGCCGTGTTTTTACGTTTCCGCATAATCAAAACAGGGACGGACGTGGGAGAGGCTTATCGCGGCAAAGTCACGAATTGGGCGAGCGAGGAGGGGCTTTGACGCGTGCCGGTTGTGAAGCGTGCGAGATTAAGAAATTTCGAAAAAAAATTTCTAAGTCCCGGATTTGCAACATTCAATATCAACGAATACAAAAATATAAATATCGCCGTCTTTATTGCCCTGCAATTTAAAAGTATGTGTAACGATGATTTTATACAATAAAATTACGAATATGAAGTATTTTATAAAACTTATGTGTCTAGTGGTCTACGAATCTCCATTTTCCTAATACCGATGTTTGGGGCCAAGTGATCGAATACAAATACGGTGTTCGCGACAAACTCGATGACAAATAGAATTCAATGTTGCCTAAATAAAACATAAATTCTTATTAAAAACATAAACTATTAATATATGAAAGAAAATATGTTATATTATTACCCTTCATAGTACGGAGCAAAAAAGTAACTGCTTGACTGGTAAGATTTTCTGAGAGCCGCAACCATGTGATCAATTTCACTGTCGACATTCTCATCATTGACCATCAAACTTAGAAAACTCGGGTTGAAACACTTGAACCTCGATGAGTCTTGATGAAGATACCTACAATTATGATCGTATAAAATCATAATTGTCGATGAATATAAAGACATACCTCATGAAGAGTTTAATCACGTCGGAATCCAAATTCACGAGTCTAGACATGTCCAATATATCCTCGTGTCGATGAACACCTGACAATCCTCGAGTCATGGATTATAGTATGCATCTCGCATACTGAATGAGATATATGCATTTCGTCGATCCTTACGGGTCTAAATGGCCTCGAATAGATAGCGGCAGTGCACCCCAAGACTACCCTTCACTCCCTGGTGAAGGCATGCGATGTCATCACCTTTGCCTATCGGGACATCGCGGGACTTCAATGGTGACTTTCCTTTCCTGTGAGTAAGTTGTTAACGGCGAGGAAAGTGATTGTATATGAAAAAAAATTAGTAAAAATTATGCACTGATTAATATATTATTTTTCTTACCGCATTCGACGAAAGTATCAATTCCTTAGGTCATTATACGTAGCTGATATGTGCCTCTCCCAATATTACCAAATCCGTGGTTGGTACAGGAAGAGGGGTTTGCTCATTTCCCGAACCAATGACATTGACGGACACGACATGTTATTCGATGCAATTGGGATGCCATGAATGAACTCACGTCCCCCGACGACCATTGCAAGAGCGACAACCTTTGTTGCACTGTCATTCTTCTAAATCAGTCGTACTTTAGGATACTAGACGATTTCAAAAGAATGAATTATTAATATCAATACTACGGAAGATAAGTTTAAAATGAAACATTTAAAAAAATATACCAAACATGGATCAAAGGCCGAATCACGATAACTCCGTATCTTGTGGGGGCGTCGAAAGCAATTTTGCCCATGTTCACTTCTTCCTTGGTGTTAGGAACCGAAAGTCCCCATCGAAGCGAAATGGCCCTCATCTCGTCACTCAACTTGGCCCTCATAGGATGTTAGTCGAATAGCCTCATCTTGGCCCTCATCTCCCTCACCTGAGCCGCCACCTCGGGTCTCATTTGATCCATGGAAATGTTAGTCGAATAGCCTCTTGATCCACTGATGGGTTGCCGAACACACTCCTTATTGTCCCGTACTTTCCGACACCTCTAACCCGCCGGGTTGATCGGGTTTTCCGATAGCATTGGACAACGCGTCGTGGTGCCACACATGGACAAAATCTCCTTGACTTTGTTGTTCATGCACTCGTGCCTGTCAAAACCTTTTATAATATTAGTAACAACTTAGTTATCTAACAAAAGTAATAAATAAAGTAACACTTACAATTTTCTCGACTAAATCCTCAGTGGCAGCACCATCAATAACATACCCTCTGTCATCCCTTTTCTTGCTCCTGGCTCATACGAAGTATTTTGTTCTTTCATTGCCGGTGGACAACATAGGGACCAAATTCTCGGGAAAATCGACAATGTTCTGTAATGGGTCCTCTGTCGCCCACTCAGGTATCCGGCCTCTGTACCCGGACGTGCCAAGATGGTGTGGATAAATGTCGTTCGACTAGCTTTGTCTAGCCTTCTCATTAATTTCCTGCAAGAATTAGAATTAAAATTAGATAATAGTATATATATATATATATATAATATTGGTAGAAATTAGATAAGCATCACACCTAAAACTCGGCAGTCGACCCATATTCCCTCCATGATGTCAATTCCTGTTGATCGATGTGTTCATAATCATCGATCAAACTTGACCCCTTCACCTTTTCCTTTGATTAAATTTATTCTTCGAATTTTTCCTCAGTTCCTCAACCATTTTCAGTACCATTGCCTTAACGACAGGATTATCAGACAGATGCCACGTACGATGTAATTATATATGAGTGATCCAGATAATACGTCGATAATTACAGTAAGCCATAGTATTAATAAGAACCTTGACGTCCTCCCACATCGTATCCTTCAATCCACTATCGATATGATGCCAATCCATGATTAAGTCAGGCACATGTGCTCGTGTCACTTGGCCAATAAAATTGTTGGATGATGCCCGAGAAGTCGTGCTTGGGCAAATACATGTTTCATCCTCGTCGAACTGTATTCTACAGCCCTCTGAACGCTCAAACTATAATTGTCTCCTTAATGTATTCGCCTCGTACGGGCCTCTCATATGCCTCGTCGATTCCGTACCACTCTAAGTCAGCTGCTCTGAATACATGGTAAGATTATATGTACCTTAAATATACAATAATTAATAGGTAACAAACAAATAAAAACGATATTATGTTACACTTATTACACTTACAAATTTGGACTTGTTCACGGCCTATTGTCCACAATATAGTCCTTCATTGTGATTTGAAATAGTGTACCTACGACAAATTGTGTCGTCTTCTACAATATGGGCGTGAAGTACGCTAGTAAGAAATGTGAATGTATCATCTCTTTTGTCATATTCTTCTTCATCATCCACCTCACCAATTCCAACAACACTTGTCTTCTCTTAAAGATCTATATGCCATTCTCTATTATCTGGATCTTGAATGTAAAATACTTGTTTGGCTTGGATAGTGAGAATGAAAGGATCGTCGACATAGCCCAGTTTTTCTATGTCAACCATCGTGAAGCCCAACTCATGATCAATCCGAATGCCTCGTCGGTTATCTACTTATTGACATCGAAGTAAAATAAATTTTGCATCGTGTTTGTAGGGTAGTTCCCATATTTCTTTAATAAACCCATAATACAAACTTTCATTAATCGTAACTTAGGATCTTTATCATGGGACACTTCTCTAGGCAATGCAATTAATGTACAACTGTTGTTCTAGGACCATTTCTGTCTTATCTCCTCTTGGTGTAGAAAGTGTACCAATTAATATCGTAGCCTTCATATGTCGCGACATTCCATTCAGGTCCCAAAGCGAGCTACTTAATCAATTCACTACAATGATTAAGTGTCCTTATTTTGAACCAACCTAAAATTGATCTGTTATGTTATTTTATGAACTATAGCTCGGTTTTCGTTGTATTTTTGCGTCTTAACTTCACCATATGTTCCTCGAAGAACGGATGAACTTCAAAAACATGCCGCAATACGAAGAATTGTGATGACTTCCATAATGCTCGAGATAATGTCTTGAACACTGGCCCCGTCAACGGTTTTCCTCCGAATCACCCGTCATGGCGAGAAGTGGGCACCCCTATCTCCTTTACATTTGCCAAATATGCAGAACAAAACTCAACACATTCCTTTGTTGTATAACCTTCAAGGATACTACCCTCTGGCCGATACCGATTTCTAACGTATCCTTTTAGGATCTTCATATATCGGTCAACGATGAGCCTTGATATTGCTGAAGAAATGGTAACATTTCCCCACAGTTCTCAAAGTAGACGAAAAATATGAATAAATATATATTCAATTAATATGTCTACCGAGAGAACATTGAAGGAAAATGAAACCAAATCTTTATCAATATCGACGCTCAAACACACTTTTACAACCTAAAGCGATAGTAAACGTCTAAAAAGGGTCCCAAACAGGGACAATTCAAAATTTACTCCTAGAGCAAATTTTGAACGGGCATCAAAGTTAATAAAAGAAATAAAAAACAAATTATAACCATTAGCCACATTGAAAAAAACCCCAAAAGCATAAGGGGTAAGACATTTTACCGTAATCGTAAAAAATCTAGTCAATCAAGCCCAAGGCAGTTGCTCCCGCATAAAATCCCGAAATTTGTCCAATTGAAATCGTTCTAAACCCTGCACGCCCTAATTTACGAACACAAAACGATAAATCAGAGATGAAACTTCAAATTGACACGTAAATCGACATAAACATGACGAATTAAACCAAATGCCCAGGAAAATAATTCTGCACCAAAAAATAATCTCGATTTACCTCGTTCGTTGCTCGGTTTTCGTCGCCCATTTGCCGAGGACTGCACTCGCAATACGGTGGAGACGCCTAGCTTCACGGAAAACCGCCTTGGGAGCTTCAATTCGCAACGTTCAAGTTAAAAAAATCGCAAAAAACACAATTTCTACCTTAGGTTGGATTCTTCGCGCCTTCAACGTCTCTCCGTGGGGTAGACTCGCCTCATTCGCCGAATCTCCTTCGGAGCTTCAAAAATCACCGATCGTTCGAGTTAGAAAAAAAAAAGCAAATTGAAGAAGAAGAGTCGCGCATTTGATATTTCAAAGGATAGGCGTCGATTGTTCTAACCGATGCCTATTGTTTTAAAATATTATAGGCGACGGTTATTAGACAATTGTCGCCTATGATCCCAAAAAAGGAGAAATTATAAAATTAGGTCACTAAGTATCCAAGTTTTCGTTTTGGGTCATTATGTTTAATAATTGCAAAAGTAGGTCACTAACTTCGTATGTCAAAATAATTTTGGGTCATATTTTCAATTTTAGGTCACTTAGTTTATATTTTTTTTATTTTGAGTCACTAAGTATATACATTTTTCAATTTCGGGTCACTCATTGGTAACTAACTTTGTAAACATAGTAACCCAAAAATGAAACATGTATACTTAGTGACCCAAAATCGAAAAAATATATACTTAGTGACCTAAAATTGAAAACACGACCCAAAATTATTCTGACATACAAAGTTAGTGACATACTTTTACGATTATCAAACATAGTGACCCAAAAATAAAAACTTGGATACTTAGTGACCTAATTTTATAATTTTTCCAAAAATAAAATAAATACAAATTAAAAAACAATGGGCGTCGGTTGTTGTAGAAAACTGACACCTACTGTTTAAAGAAATTTATCGGCGACAGTTATTAACAACGGTTGCCTATAGCCACCAAAAAAATTATAATTATATAAATTAATCTTGTGTTGCACTATAGGCGACGCTTTTTTGTAAAGCGTTGCATATAGTGCCATCGCTTATTCCATCATTTGTACTGGTGACCACTTAATTCAATATCTCTCGCTTTCGAGTAAAGCGGTGACAGTGGACGTGGCTCCTCATGATATATTGAAACATTTGTCTTTTCTGAGACACAGACGAGCGGGAAAGGCCCGAATATGCACGCGCCATTGGATCTAATGTGACGACCTCTACTCGGAAGCTGATAAATCAGCACCTCCACCGATGGGGGTTGATCTGAATAATTTCTGAGATTTAGGGCTTACAGTATCTTCAAAATTTTCCATGTCATCTATCTCATTGCGTTCGGATGATGTAGGAGATGTGGCTTTTCTCTTAAGATCGGGACTGGCACTCGGTGATGTTCTCTGGTTTGACTAAATCATGGGAACTAAATTTACATGCATGCGGTAGGAAGTGATGAGTGCTGCTTCTTTTGCGTTAACAATTCCGGAGCAGGTCGGTTGTAGTGAGCACTGGGATAGTGTAATGAGCCACATTTTTCGTGTAGAAATTTTTGAACTTGTAAGCATGAGATTGTTCTTTAAAGTTCGTCGTAGAATGTCGGAGGAAGTATCCATGAAGTGTGATGATGATGAAAGAGGAGGTTTTTTTGTTCTTTTTCCTTTTTTTTTTTTATTTTCTCCCTTTTGTCTTCTTCTTTTTTTTTTTACTATATATATTAACTGTTTTAGTATTATACTATATTATATTATATTATATATATGTGTGTGTTTGCGGGTATAAGAGCTTTTTGGGTTAGGGGTTTCCGGTACGTAGTTGTCGATAGGAAAGGTTTACGGGTTGGGTGGTGAAGGGTTTGCGATATGAGGTTGTCGGTATGGTAATCGATAGAGAAGTTTTCGCTATGTTGTTCGTGTTTGTGGGTGTGTAAGGTTTTTCGGGTGGTAGGTTTTCGATGAGTAAGTTTGCGGGTCAAAGGGTATCGAAAAGTGGGGTTTGCGGGTGATGAGGTTTACGGGTCCTGTTTATTTAACAAATAAAAAATTGAAAAATAGACCATAAAAATTAGGAATTTATCTATATTATTATTATTCTCCCCCACAGATCATGATCACTAAAATGAAATTTCTCCCCCCCACCCCCCCCCCCCCTCTCCCCCCCCCAAAAAATTGCATAGTAAAAAGATATATCATCAAGTCATGCATATAAAGTTTCTAGCCCTCAAAAATTAAAATTGTTTCTCCCCTTAAACATATAAGAGTTGCTCCTCTTTAAAAAACATTCACTCCCCCTCAAATTAAGCGCATTTTCACTTTTAAAAAATTTGCTTTTGTGAAAATGTGGTATTAATCATTTTGGCTCATATGCATATTTGGAATTTGGAAATCATTTCTCTTTTGGCTCATATGCATATGATTAATTTGACACGGATATGACATATCACCGCATGTGAATGTGTGTTTAGGAGAAAATTTAAAAAAAAATTCCATAGTCAGTCGCATAAGATGTTTTTCAGAATTAACTTTGACTGGATATTTCGTGTAGGCGTAAGAACATATGAAAACTATAAGCATCGTAGCATATGAGTTTTTCATCGAGGAGAATTCACACGATTCACATCATAATGATGATTTTTAGTGGAATTTCGCTTACTAAAATAATGAACACTTTTAATGTGTAAGCAATTCCATTTATATCATTCTTAGAAGAATGAGAAAAAATATTTGAAGTTTGAGAGGATTGTTTGCTTGAGATTTGAATATCCTCTTTACAAGCTTTCATTTTAATGGGAGTGGGAGATGGAATATGGTTAACATTTCCGTCTTTAATTTTGAAAAATAATGTAAATTTCCCTTTGTCCTTCCTAATTTCCTTTTGTTACTTAGCGTTCTTGCTTAACGTTACTGCATAGGCCACTGTGGACTTAGAAGTCATCACCTGTTACTTAGAATGAGTACTAGAATTTTGTATTCTAGGAATTAAGGTTGTCTTCTTTTATGTCTTAACCTGTTTATTAGATATATCTTGAGAATGTTCTTTAAAAAAATTAAAAAACTAGAAGATGCGTTTGTGTTGTGGAAATTTTTGAAATTACAAATCTCCTTTAGAATTTTTTGTTTTTTCGCTCGGAAACCTATTCTTTCTGATTCCAAAGATGAGTGTAAGTCGGCTACTTTCCATATAATCTCCAGAAAATAACAGAATGATGTAGACTCTTCAGAATTTAAATCGTTTTTCCCGTTAGACACTATGTCATTAGAGGAATTTTGGTCCATTTGATCTTTCTTTGCAAAAATGTCCTCTAAATGTTTTCCTTTAGAGTACAATTAATTGCGTTCCTAAAAAAGATATTCTTTCGTATATCAGAATTTTAGCGTTCAAGTTCACAATTTTTAAATTATTTGTTAGTTCGTGAGGTTGCGCTTTTAATTTTTCTACATGGGATTAAAAATTAGTAATTTTCTCATGCGCGTTTGTTAATTTGCACGTAAGACTTCCTTTTACCTCTAGACTTCATACAAAGCATTCATAATTATTGTCTACCATGGCTTCTAAGTCCTTAATAGTCAGATTTTAATCTATAACGTTAGTAGGTCCACGCTCACAGGCATTTAAACTATCGATTAAAGCGCATACTTTAGCTTCAGAAGTCCCAGAGTTAGATTCTAGACAAGTGATCTTATCTTGAGCATTCACTAATCTATCATCTAATGCTTGTATCGTCTTACGGTCACTTCTGCGTTCTCGACATGGTTTTTAAATCGTTCTTTAAAGATATAAACGTTTTGTTATAATCACATTTGGATAAGTACGACTAGAAAGAAGCGGTAGATTGACAATCTATATCAAAACTTTGTTTTGGTTTTGGTTGGATATTTAATCGTTGACGCGTTTCTGAGGGTTTGAAAAATTTTCAGAAAAAGTTTTAAAATGTGAAGAGTAGGTATCGAAAAGTTTTTGGATAAAGTGCAGATAGCAAAAACTTTTGAACCGAAAAGTATAATATCGAAATGTTTAAGAATCGAAAGTCGAGTATACCGAAAAGTTTTATACCGAGAAGTTTATGTGTCGAAATATTTTTATTTTATGATAAAAATTTCTGCTTTTAAAATTTCAATATCAAAAAGCTTTTGTGTTTTAAAAAAATATCGTGAAGTATTGAAAATTTTAAGAACGAAAACTTTTTGGTGTGTTCCGAAAAGTTTTAAATTGATGTCAAAAAATTATTAAAAATTACCAATATTTTCTATAATGTGACAACTTTGAAGTGTTAGTGTTGCAAATTTGTATAATTTTCGATATGTTATTTAGATCTTCGAGTTTTCAGTACCTATGTATCGAAAAAGTTTGTAGGTTCTGATTCACCTAACGATCAACGCTTCTAAGGTGAATCGATGAGGAATATGGAAATACCTTCAAGTGTGTGTTTAGTGCGTGTTATACTGTTCTTAGCTTGAGAGGTTTTAACGTGGGGGCTCAATTCACAATAAAGATTCACTTTAAGAGTTAGGGTTTTAGTATTTATACAACATGATTGGTATATTATGTAATGTTTGGGGCCCTACCTAGCCCATTAAGCTCAATAATTACAATAGACCCGATAAATTAGAATCTAATACACTAAATACAAAACAAAGACTTAAAAAATTTTGACACTATTTAATATCTAACAATCTCCCTCTTAGTGTCCAATCTTCAATTTCTGCGTTCCCGTCTTTGTCTTTTGCGAGAGCTTGGAGGCAGATCCCTTTTCTCTTTTCGGGCGAAGAAGGATTTTTGTAATTCTAGAGTGACCTCGTACTGTCGAATGTTGTTCCAAAGGGACGGTCTGTCATGGGATCTTCTCTAGTAGTGTATCGCAGTGGTCCTTCTTCTACTTCAAGGTCTTTGGAGTAATTTCCGGATCCTAAAGAGGCGAGGCGTGTCATGAAGCTTTTGAGCAATGATCTTGAGGGTACCGTCACAAGACTTTGGGAGTTGGGAGACAATCATCCCGTGAGTCCTCTTCTCCTTCGGATGGTAGTAGGTAACTTCCAAATCCGGATGTGTGAATATGTGGTTCTCCGGATAACGGTCCATGTCTTTTCCGCATGTCTGAGGGCGTCTCATGTTGACTTTCTTCATGTTGCTCTCGAGAGCCATTTGAAAGTCTTCAGCGATATGATAGTTGATCTGCCTCAGCATGTATCGCTTCAACGCGTTGAACCCCTCACAGTACTTGTGATTCCTTAGTATGAACTTCATGTACATGCCGTAAATGTTGGTGATTTCATCCGGAGGAAGGTCGGGGAGTTCAGCCTATGTGACCTGGTCCTCCAAGCCATCAGTCCTGACCACGAAGAAGATAGGAGTGGGGTACATTCGATAGCTGCCCTCCACTTCTTCGATGTCTGAAATCTGGTACTTTTCTTTTTCGATGTGCTTCATGTGCTCTAGTGTTCGACACCTTATGGTGGTTAACTGTGAGAGCATGAAGAGATGCTCGAATCCACGTCTCGTGTTCTTTATGTGCGTCAAGACACTTATTGATAGAATTAAATGTCAAGATTGGCTTGGTCGTCGTCACACCACTCGCTGATGTGGATCTGGGAGGCTCGCGATGGGCCTATTGGGGTCGTCGATTCACTTTATCTTATCGGGATGCCTCCAGATCTTGAGATAGTCATCTTCGAGGAAGCAAGACATCATCCTTTTGTTCTTCCAAGGAATCTCGATCAAGACCTTGTCATGGCTCACGTGAGGTAGCTCTTTGACGCTTAGATCCAAGACCATGCCTCTTTACCACATCTCATACATCGAAGAAGTTGAGTACAATTATGGAAGATACCCCACTCCTATCTACTTCGCTGTTCGGACTGATGGCTCGAAGGATCAAATCACAGAGGCTGAACGCCCCAACCTTCCTCCGGATGAAATCACCAACATATACGTCATGTATAGAAAGTTCATCCTAAGGAATCACAAGTACCGGGGTTCAACGCGTTGAACATGCTGAGGCATATCAACTATCATATCGCTGAAGACTTTCAAATGGCTCTCGACAGCAACATGAAGAAATTCAACATGACACGCCCTCAGACATGCGGAAAAGAGATGGACTGTTATCCGGAGAACCACAATTCACACATCCAAATATAAGAGTTACCTACTACCATCCAAAGGAGAAGATGACTCGCGTGATGATTGTCTCCCAAATCCCGAAGTTATGTGACAATACCCTCAATATCATAGCTCAAAAGTTCGGATGCACCTCGCCTCTTTAGGACCTGGAAATTACTCCACATTGAGACACTACTAGAGAAGATCCAAGACAGACTATCCCTTAGGAACAACATCCGACTGTACGAGGTCACTCTAGAATTACAAAAATCCTTTGCCGCCCGGAAAGAGAAAAGGGATCCGCCTCCACGCTCTCGCAAAAGACAATGACGGAAACACATAAATTGAATATTAGCCACTACGGGCAAATTGTTAGATATCAAATAGTGCATAAAATGTTTTAAGTCTTTGTCTTGTATTTAATTGTATTAGATTCTAGTTTATAAGGTCTAATGTAATTATTGAGCTAAATGGGTTAGTTAGCGTCCAAGTATTATATATCAATCATGTGGTATAAATACTAAAATCCTAACCCTTATTCAAGTGAATCTTTATTGGGAATTGAGCATCCTCAGTAAAACCCCTGGAGCTAAGAACACGCACTAAATACACACTTGAAGGTATTTCCATATTTCTCATCGATTCCACCTTAGAGATCGTTGATCATTAGGTGAATCAGAACTTACAATTGGTATTAGAGCCAACACATTAAGATTTGAGTCAAAATTTCGATTTATTTTTTTCAAATCTCCATCCACTGTTCTTCAAAATCTTCAAAATATTTAATGTGTTTTGATGTTGATGTGCTTATATGAGTGTTAGAAGATGAATTTATGTTGTTTTCGATCAACAACCCAGGTTTAATTTGTACAATTTTGTCTTTGGGGATAAAAAATTGCGTTCATTGCGTCTCTGAGTTTTTTCGTAAAAATTTTCGGCACTAACTGCGAAAACCCACTGCAAAAATTATACCGAAAATCTCCATTGCGAAATTTTTTTTTTTTGATATAGCATACTGCGAAAATCGAATACTGAAAATTTTCTCTCCTCATATAACATATCGAAAAACTTGCCCTTTTACATATCGAAAATCGTTTCCCTAAGCAGTACATAGAAAATGGAGTATGTTACTTTGACTATTCAAACTATATAAAAAAACATCACAGCTTCTTCATCGCAAACCTTTCGCATCAATCTCAGAAAAGTTAAACCGTAATTGCTCAAAGGTGAATCGAAGACAAGCTCAATTCGATTTCATAGTCTAATTCATCACTCACGCTCGTAGCTCAAACAATTCAATCTCTCGTTCAAATTCCTGTACGAATTCAACGAGCCTTCGAAAATTATCCTGTCGCCATCAATCTCTGCCCAAAAATTGTTCAGATCATTAGTTGCAATTGTAGCCCATCGCCCATCGTCCCGTGATTGACTTTTGTCTGAACTAACAATTGACCTCGTTGAAGGCACGCATATCGTCGCAAACTCTTTTTAAGCCTCAAACCTACGGGAAGAGAGAGAGAGAGAGAGATAGAAAGAGAGAGAGAGAGGATAGGTGGAGGAGAGGGATTTCAGCTCTGTCGAAGAAGCCCTGCTGCGTTTTTCGGCTCGTTCTCGTCGTTCTTGGTTATTAAGGGTTTTGAATTTCCTTAATGAGGGCGCTTTTTATTTATCTTGATAGTGTCCGAATACTAAGAACAAGCGGAACTTCTCTATTAGTCCAAAGAAAATATGCCCTGAAGGCTCCCTCAGAGGGCTTTCAAATTGAAGAAGCCTAGTTAAAGTCCAAGGACAACCCACAACGGCTCGGGACCAACGTCAATGCCCATCAGGACTGTAGTAGAAGGGCTCAAAAAAGTTTTTGTAGTAGAAGTTAGCTAAACGTAGCCAGAGTTGTACTTGTGTGAAAAGTAACCAAACTTCATGTGATACCTTCCTTGTGGGGAAGAAGGGGAGACGTAGGATTTTTAACTCCAAACTTGCATAAACAAAGTCTTGTATGCAGACAAACTCACGAACACACACAAAACAAGTACAAATCAACGGTTACTTCCAAACCACTGTTAGGCGATCGAGAGTGAAGTCAATTCAGGACCGGAAAAAACCAAGTACTGAACAAAATCAGTACTCAATCTCACAACAGGAAAAACACTCTTCTTCAATAACCCCTTTATCGCAAATTGTAACATTCTCACCTTTAAACACGCGAAGCCTAATTCTCGAAGTTTTTCTCCATTTTTACCTTCAATCCTTCGAATTAAGGTATAGTCAGGTGATTTAACCTTCAGTTTTCGTGTTTTCGAAATCAACTTCACAACTTTCCATCAAACATTTTGCCTTTTTGATACAAATTTTAAACTTTTCGGTTCTAAAACATATCGATATGTTAAATTCTAGTTGTTGGTCCCAATTTTAAAGTTTTCAGAGCTTAATATTGCGTAAATAGGTTGTTTTTGGAAAATTTTCGAACGAGTAAACTCAATTTTTCAATTTAATTTAGATTTGAGTTTAAGGTTTTCGGGTTACATTATTCGGTACCCATATCAAAAATATGTTATCACCTGTGTGTATCGACAACCTCAGTTTTTTATGTAGAACACGTTGGGCGGCGGCTTCTCTTTGCAAAATATTTCTTAATTAATTTTCACACTGTTTTCTATTAGAGATTTCGTATTTGTACTACATATTTGGTATATAATACTTGGGCCTCTAATAAGCCTAATTACACTTAATACTTATTCTAACTAATCCCAAACAAATTAATTAAATTACAAGCCTAAGATAGCATAATTAATTGAACACAGTAAAATAATCTTAACAATCTCCCCCTTTGTATTCAATTACACTTAATTCAACGCTTGTTATCTTCGTATTGTGAGGGATGATTTCCCGAGTCCTAATAATCCTTTTGTTTTCTTGTCTAGTGATCTCTTCCTTAGATGATCTTCAAGCTCACCGTTTTATGATCCTCTCTTCTCGGCACCAGATCTTCCTTCTTTTCTTGAAGCTTGTCTTGCATATGCCAGAAGATGTTTGAAGTTGCTTTCCGGATCTTCTCTTTTTGTGTTCGATCTCTCCCTTTGATAGTGGCGAAACTCCCTGTACTTTTGTTCAACCTTGTGTCGGGATTGGGGAACTCGATTTAAAATTTGGAGAGTCTTACGCGGGCGAAAACTTCGGTCTTTGAAGTTCGTGATGTTCGCTTGATTCGACGATGGTTGAGGAAGATAGAGTTGGAAGATCTTCATGCGATGTGGACAAATGGGGCATCGTGTTTGGCAAGAAGATTGCATTGTCGTGACAAGAAGATGGAGTTGGTAGGCATCGTAGGAACTTAGGTTTGGTAATAACCTGTCGGAGCTACTAAGGCTATCCATCGTTAGGAAACGAGGCCATGTAAGCATCTCGTTAACATCGATCTATGAGCTTTACTTGTAGACGATGACTTGAATCCGTTGTTGTTTTGATGTTGCAACGGCATGACTTCCGTCCGATCCTCAAAGCACGTCAAAAGAACGACATGTCTACAAAAGTTCTAAATTGATCTCAAAGACCATGTGTTATATAAGTGTATATGTCCTAGAAAATTGAAAATATGGAAAGTGAGGATACAAGAGACTTGAGTGCGCAAGAAAGTGTGGTGGTGGGGCTGAGTACCACTTAATTCAATATCTCCCACTTCCCAGTGAAGCGGTGATAGTAGACGTGGCTGGTGGATGAAACTAGACATTGGGCCAGGGACTGCTACCTCCCAAAGAATAGGGATGAGGACTACTACTCCAAGAAGCTGCAGATAGTAAAGCAAAAGAAGGCTGGTGTACACCTGATGGCCGAACAGGACCACTAGCTCGAGGATACCTCAGAAGTGAGCCCGAGAATGTAGTCCTCCTGGCATTCGTTGAAGAAGCTGAGTGCTTGGAGTCCGAGGTCTCGGATAAGGAAGAGGGATTGCCCGCTGAGAAGGAGGTAGATCTAGGAGCCACTAAGGCTATCCATCGTTAGGAAACCGAGGCCACTTAAGCATCCCGTTAACATCAACCAAGGAGCTTTACTTGTAGACGATGGCTTGAATCCCTTGTTGTTTTGAAGTTGCAACGGCATCACTTCCGTCCGATCATCAAAGCACGTCGAAGAACGACATAGCTACGAAAGTTCTAATTTGATCTCAAAGACCAGATGTTATATAAGTATATGTGTCCTAGAAAATTGAAAATATGGAAAGTGAGGACACATGAGACTCGAGTGCGCAAGAAAGTGTGTGGTGAGACTGAGTACCACTTAATTCAATATCTTCACTTCCGAGTGAAGAGGTGATAGTAGACGGGGCTCCCCGTAATTTCTGAAACACCTCTTTTGTGAGACACACGAGTGGGTAAGGCTCGGATGTGCACGCGCCGTTTGACCTAATGCAATGACTTCTACCCGGAAGCTAATAAAATTAGCATCTACACCTATGGGTTGGTCCGAACAATTTGTGAGATAAGGGATTTGCGTATCTTCAAAAACATTCATAGTCATCATCATGAAATCATCTAACGTGGTGTGTTTGAATGATGTAGGGTATGTGGCTATTCTTGTAAAATCGTGACTAACGCTCGGTTTGGTTCTGAGGTTAGATTCAGTTGGGTTTGACCGAATCATGAGAACGAAGTATCCGTGCCTCCGGTAGGAAGTAGTGGGAGCCGCTCTAATTGTATCAGCAAGCCGGAGCAAGTAAGATCGAGATTCTCCGTTAAATCTGTCTAATGATGTCAGTAGGAATATGATGAGAAGTGGAGATTTTCTTTTCTTTTTTTTTTCTTTTTCTCTCTTTTTTTATTTTCTCCCTTTTTCTCACTTTTTTTTTGTAATTTTTTATATTATATATATATATATATTAATCGTAATAGTAATAAATATAATACTGTAATATATATAGATGTTGCGGTGGAAGGTTTTTCAGGTTGAGGTTGCGAATGAAGAGGGATGCGGATGGTTGTTTACGGGTGGAGAAGGTGGTTTTCGGTATGGGAGGTGGTTTGCGGTAGAGGTTTGCGATATGGAGATTTTGGTGTGAGAGAGGTTTTCGGTCGATTTATTTCAAAAATGCGAAAACATATTTATTTATTTCTTTCCCTCATATCATGCTTACGAAAATAAAATTACTCCCCTCAAAAGATGCGTAGTAAGATCGAAAAATTACGTATCTCTTTCCCTAAATCCCGCATTTAAAGTGTTAGATATTAAATAGTGTTCAGTGTAATTTGTTTAAGTCTTTGTCTTGTATTTAAAATTATAGGAACTAAGCTTTGTACATCCTAGTGATATATTTATGTAATGGGCTTTTAGGGGCCCAAGTATCTTATATTCTAATCCAAGAATATAAATACTAAAACCCTACACGTTATTCAACTAGAATCATTCTCGAGAAAATCGCCACTGCAGTACCTTAAAGAGAACAAACCACACACTAACACACACTTAAGACATTTCAAGCATTCTTAATCGATTCTTCACCAATCTTGTTGTTAGCTAGGTAATTTGTCGGTCCGATTTTCTACCAAACAAGGAACAGAAGAAAGCTTTTAAGCTTAGAAATCGATGAAAACTATGTAGTGTGTGTTTGTGCATTTTTTCTATTTTCGAAAGTTCAAGGTGGCTTCCTAATAATTACTTTGGATCAAAAACCCTAAAAGGGTAAAGGGAGCCTTATATATTACATGAGTTGGTATATTAAGGTCTATGACCTAATTTATATAATATTTACGTAGTGGTCCAAAACCAACTACAATCTAACTAATTACAAAATAGACCTAAGACTTATAATAATTAAGGACACTACAAAATATTCCTAACAATCTCCCCCTTAGTGTCCTTTTTGCTGTGGCGTCTTCTTTGTCTTCTTGGATCTCACCAGCCCGTAGACGGATCTTCTGAGTCCTAGCTTGTGCTCATAAGATCGTATCCATCTATGGTATGAAAGCCGTTCAGAGATTATGTCGATCATCTTCTGAAACTTGTCCTGGACCCCGTGCTCCTCGATCCTTAGTTCCTCCAGAATCTTTCTCAGCTTGTCTCGTATGATTAGGAGGGTCCGATCGCAGAACTGGGAGATCTTCGATGTCCTCATAAGCCTTTTCTCGCCCTTGTAGTTGATGTAGACCAAGGAGGGCTCTTCTCCATCGATGATATGACCTTTTCCACAACTTTCAGCTTGGGGGCGATTGAAAGTAGGCTTCGTGAGATTCACCTTCTTCAAGTTGCTCTCCAGCAACATCTGAAGGTCGTGAGATATGGTGAACTTGATCCGGCACAGCATAAACCTCTTTAAGGTTTGGTAGTCCAACATGACTTCAGGATTTTGAGGAGTTCCTAGCATCTTGTCGCTTCCGACCATCTTATAGATATCTTCCGCTCTGATGCAAGAGAGGTCTGTTTCACTCAGTTCTTTGGTAGTCCCGTCCTCCCGTTAAACCCAGTACATTGGAAAGAAGATTAAGCAAAAGTGGGACGTCCTCACCCCTATTACCGCTGAGATCCTTGACCTCTTCTTCTCATCTCTTCGGAGAGCCTCTACGTCACTTACATTTCCGTCGAACATAAGTTTTCGAATGGAGGTTGAGCAAATACAAGGTCTATGCTCCAAGAGATGGGTCATACCTCGCAGCTCCAACTCATCGAGCTTCTTGAGGCGGAACTCTTTCCTCCAGATTCTCTATCGAATCTCTTCTTGGTATGGCGCCAAGATCTTGGCATTTTTCCAAGGCAGGTTCAATTTCTCTCCAATGTTATACTTCAACGGCAGGTCATCCTCGTCCGTGACTCTGTGTTGAAGGAGCTCAGGAAGTTCTGGGATGTCTGCTTCGTAATCTTCGCCTTCCTCAAGTTCATCCTCTTCGATCCGAATCAGGTCGATGGCTGCCTTCTTCAGGAAGAATCTTGCATTTTCCATCAATCTCTTGGCTAATTCGGGAGTCACCGGTTGAGTCGTCCA
This sequence comes from Linderniella brevidens, assembly GCA_004919715.1. Taxonomy (NCBI): domain Eukaryota; kingdom Viridiplantae; phylum Streptophyta; class Magnoliopsida; order Lamiales; family Linderniaceae; genus Linderniella; species Linderniella brevidens. Next base: position 15,526,721 of record SWDC01000148.1, read on the forward strand.
CTCTTCGTTGAATATGTAGCTCTCCAACTTACCGTGTGGGTTGTATAGCCCTTCGGCGGTCACAATTGGCTCTTCGGTAGTTGGAGAGGGAACTGGTGAGGTAGAGGTTGGAGATGGTATTTGAGGGTCTTTTTGGATGACGGGTTGAGGTGAGGGGCGCTTATAGTGGCTGGTGAATGGATGGTAGTGTGGGCTACGGAGGCAGCTTTTTTTTTAGAAGAAGAAGCCTCCAATTGTGTGGTTTTGGTGGTGGTGGTTTGGGTAGATTGGGAGGTGGTGGATGGGGTGAACTGCTGCGTTTGGAGTTCGGAGCTTGTTCTCTATCTTTTCTCACCCTCGGGACGGCCCTCATCATCCGGGTCGACACCTAATCGCTTCGACCGCTCCGCTTCTCCGCAGCAAAACATCTGGGTTATTAGTCGTAGCTTGATGTCTTGCTCCCTCTCGTTCAGAGAGAGGGCGGACTGTACCCGAGCCAGGAGGATGTCATGAAGTTCTTCAATACATCCCACGGTCCAGGTTCGGAGGTGTGTGTTGGCGGAGCGGATGGAGGAGACGCAGCAGGTTGTGTTTTCGTGGCATGGGCCTTGCCTTTGTCTCCAGTTGACGTTTCGAAGGCCGTGTAGACCTTCGTCTTGTTGAGTCCTCAAGCTTTTTGGGGAAGTCTTCGAGTTTGGCATATGTCATGAATATGGAAAATAATGGGACGGAGCCACTAAGGCGTTCTGTCGTCGCGATGTCAGTGGAGGGAAATGAGACGCCGCCTGTTTGCATATGACTTGAGACACCGGGGCCACTTAGGCTCACGGTTGGTAAAACTGAGACAAACTTAGTTCGATGGCCCAATGCAGCAGCTGCAGGGATGTTGGCTGTTGTGGGACTTCCGCTCAGTCCATGGCTGGTTTCCATCCAGGAGCCATTGAAGAGCGTTCTGTCCAGGTCACTAAGACCTGAAGGTGCAAAAAAGCCTGTTGGTGTCCCGATTTGTTCGGGGAAAAATGTCTTCAAACGCACCATATTTGTGCTGAAAATGGATAAATAGATAGTTAGTTCATAGAACATCTTTCTAAGTCGAAGTTGATTGGAGTGAAAGAAGGATATCGGGACTTAGAAAAATTTTGAACCCTTAGAAAAATTTGTCCGATATAGTTTTGCGTCCCGATACTATTTGGACTTAGAAAATTTTCCAATTTAAAGACAAGTCCAAATTTTTCGGGTAAGATACTCAGTCGGCGAGTTTCGAAATTTTCGGGTAATTCAATCCGAATTCGGGTGATGATTTTTCGGGTAATATAAAGGCCGAATTTCATTTAAACATGATGTAAAAATCGGGTAACCTGTAATTTTAGGTCAACACTTATCATGTATTAAAAAGTCGTTGCCGATTGGAAAAGTAAATTCGGGTGAAGTTTAATTTTCGGTCAACACTTAACATGTATAAAAAGTCGCCTCCGATTTGAAAAGTAAATTCGGGTGATGTTTTATTTTCGGTCAACACTTAACATGTATAAAAAAGTCGTCGCCGGTTTTGATTAAAATTCGGGTGATGAAAGTCGGGTGGATTTTTCGGGTAAAACACTAACGTTTGCTACAGTCAAAATTCGCCGATTTTGAAGAATTCGGGTAGACCAATTTTGGGTAGTAAAAATTCGGGTGGACACAGAGTGTGTGTACAGTAGATTATCGGGGAGAAATTCAAATTTCATCCGAAAATCGCCCGAAAAGGTAAAAACCCTAATTTGCGTAAAGCTGAAACATTAGTGAAAAATCAGTTTAAAACCGCAAATTTGAGGTCGTCCTTATCGTTTTTGGTTGAATATGTGCTGAAATGGAAGAGAAAGTCGGATTTAAGATGGAAACGGAAATTGTTTTTTGGAAGATCAAGAGGTTTTGTTTAATTTTCGGGTGAGCTTTGAATAGTGAAAGGTGAAATGAGGATTTTTGGATAACTCTCAGTTAATATAGAGATTACTGTTGATTTTCGAATGAAATGAATTTTTCGGGTAGGTCAATTTTCGCTGTGATTTAATTTTTTAATATGAAATAATATAAACACGCCGAAAATTGACATTTACCCGAAATTTTTGAACTTTGGATATAAATTTCAATCAATTTTTTAAAGGTATAAATTTGATAAAATTTTGCTAAGAAAATCGTAAAGTGTTTCGAACTCCCCCTAAATTTATGCATATCTTTCAAAAACTCCCCCTAAATAGAGTAGTAAAAAACCCCCTCGATTTGTGCACACAAAAACGACATAGAAAATAAGAAAAAAAGTATGTAAGACATATATTCATAATCTAATGTTCATGGAGGCACCATTGATCATGTGTTGAGCTTCAACATGCCTAACTTAGACACGAGGAAATTGGAATCGTTTCTCATCCAATGCCTTAGTGAATAGGTTGGCAAGTTGAAGCTCGGTGTTAACAAAGTGCATTTTGATAGTGCCTTGTTCCACATGTTCCTTAATAAAGTGATACCTAATGTTTATGTGTTTTGTGCGTGAATGGTGCACGAGATTACAAGTTATTGCTATTGCACTCTTAGAGTCGCTACGAAACACACACTTAAACACACTTAAGGTTTTAGCACGTTATCTATCGATTCTTCACCAATCTGTTGCTATTTAGGTTTTTTGAGACCTACAAAGTTTAAAATATATTTTCTTCATCTTTGAACTTATCATGATTTGATATCTATACCCAATATATTATCTTCTAATATTTAGCTTTATTTTCGAAAATATCCTAGCCATATATTTCGAAAATTCCATGCCAAATATTTAATTATTATTTCAAATAATATTTCATCATATATAATATATTCATATATTATTTTTGAAAATTATCCGCGGCATAATTTTGAAAATGCCTAGGTATATTCCATATTTACCCTTAGATCTTTCCAGAACTTAGACTAAGTAAAGTCTTGATGCTAGCTTTCAAAAAAGTCCGACTTTAGCCCAACTCATTCGATATAATGGCTCAAGGCCCATTAAGGCGAATCACATGTTCTCTCCAAATCGATATTACCTTGATGATCATTTTTTAGCCGGAGTCTCTAGGTTCGACTCAATTGGCAAGGGGGGAATCAAAGAGTGTGGTATTCACCTAGCTTGAGCACGAATTGAGCACGAATTTCGACTTGAGCACGAATTTATCTTCGGAATCTCCATGAACCATCTACGGATTATTTCATACGTACAAACTCTTGTGTCATGGTGTATGTCAAACTCACTAACTCAACTATATGATAAAATCGTGACTTGGCGAATTACAAAACTATCGTCCATGTCGCTGCATGATTTAGTTGTATACCTTGGCCAAATATTTCGTAATTCTCAGTCCACGTTCTTATAGGACACTTATCTTGATTACTTCAAGATTGTGAATTTGTATCTATGATCGACAATCAGAAATCGTTCTCAAGACCGAATTTCGCCAATGACCGATGAATAGCAATTTGGGTCTAGCAAACTAATGACAAGTCAGAACTTCGAAGTCAACTCCGCCAATTCCCCTTTTGGTCTAACGTTCACGCAAACTACTATAGTCAATCATCGATCATTGATACTCCCCGAGTAATACGCATGTGATCGTATGATTGTGAGTCAGTGTTCAAATACAATCAATCCTCTGATTCGATTTGTATCAATTTCACGACTTCCACTTCTCAATTGATTGATTGACACATTTATTTTAAGTCATCAACAAATAAGCCGTACTCGATCGTCTAGCACCCAACTAGAGCTTAGGCTTATGTACGTTTTTTATGTTCGATGTTATGAGTCCACTGGCGTCTTTCCTCTTATACCCGTCGAGAATTAATGACTTAACTCGCAATATATGGATTTTGTTCATTTATTATTTTATCGGATGCCAAGTAAAAAACCATTAAGCAATAAACGAATAAAAATGCCTTCAACACACAAATAATTGTTTCATATTAATCAACACATACTAGAGAACATTTATATATATATATATATATATAAATATGTTCAGAACATTTAATTGCATGGCACAAAGGCATTTTGCAGCGTTGGAGATCAATCATTCAGAGGCAAAAATGAATATGCTGATTTTGGTAATTTTTGTCGCCTAAATGCTTTGGACCTCCAAGTTGGATTATTTTAATTTAGTTATGTTTTTTGCGAGGAAACACGTTTTAATTTACGTGGTAAATTCTTCTATGGTTTACTGCTTTAGGTGTGAGTTGTATTATAAGACCGAGTCTCTAAAACGTGATTGTAGGCTACAGTTTTCCTTGCTGGTGTCGAAACAATATCTGTGGGGTAAGTGGCAGAAGAGAAATGGGAGTTTGGCTCTCCTGGTTGGGTAATAAATGAAAGTGGAGAATTTATTATGCGCTAAGTGCTATTGAATGATATTGTTTTGAACTACAATGGGTAGCGTTTTTGGAAACCCCTATACCATTGATGATGTTAAGGGAAGTTCGAGAGAGAGTCAAATAAAATATCACCTGATTTAAGAACTGCATCGTCACTAAAAGAGGAGAGTTTTAGGGTCACATATACGTTGGATAATGCTGGTAGTTATTAGTGTGGGGTGGCTAACATGGCTGGCTACAGTGGCCGGTGAAGCAATTAAAGGGTGGGTGCCAAGGAATGCCGATTCTTTCGAGAAGTTGGATAAGTTATCAAATGATTTTATTATCTGTAGAGTTAAACATTGATTTTCTAAATGCATAATCACTGCTTTATAATGTTCCCATTTTATCACAAAGATCATAATTTCACCTAGACACGGAAATATGGTCGAGCTTAACAATGTACTTTGCACTTGCATGCACTTCCCACTTTTCATATGTTACTGATGAATTGAGGAGATATGCATCTTGATGGTGGCGTTCTGAATCTTCATTCAAATGTTGCATTGCTAACCTCTATTTCTTTGCGATTCTATGAAGAAAGTGTTGGTTTTAGGCTTATGGGCCCAAAAATGGGCAATTTGTTAGGGATATGCCATCGGAATGCCATTCGATGATGAAATGAAATAGGACATAGACGAACAATGTATTATTTGCTTTTTATATTGGGCTTTCAAAACTTAAATACCTCGAGGAATAAATAAAAAACGAATAAGCCCCCTGTGAGAAATATTTTTAGCTAGGTACCCACTTGAAACTTATTTTACTAATAGGTACCTAGCTGACGAATTTACCCTTAAAAACCTATTTATTACATTTTTTACCTAGGTTTCTCATTTACCTTTCAAAAGGGGTGATAAATAGAAATTAAAAAAAAAGCCATACACACTCACGCGCACCCAACCTTTTCTTTCCCAGATCCAACACACTTTTTCTTCTCCAAATGAATACACCTCTTCCGAAATCAAACGAGATCAAAGCGAATCTCATCGCGATCAACCATAATTTCTTGAAGAACGCTCGTACGCTCGTCGAACCCGTCTCTCGTCGAAGTGAAGTGCGCTGGTTTTTTTCTTAAAGTTTTCGCACATTATCGGCTAATCGTTGGGTTCGTGTATCTTATGAGTTGGGTAGGTGTTTCGATAAATGGTTGTAATGATTTTTGGTCGATTTGAGTTTTTCGAATGCGTCGATTAGGATTTGCAGTTGCAATTTGATTTCGATTGGGTTTGTAATTGATATTGATTTGATAAGATATCTGAGTATGTTGCAATTAAGTCCTCGATTAAGCTTCAATTTTGGTACACAATTTGTTGATTCTTTGTACTATATATGCATTGTATTTGGTAAATTTTGTTTCAGCATCCTGGTACTCGGTGTATAAAGAAAATGGTACTGTATCTTCATTCTATGATTTATCAGATTTGTTTTTTTATTTTTTTGTAGAATTGGCACCAAAGGGAAAGACACCGCGGAATAGATATGATTTTTCTTCTAGGTGTCATCCTTCTTTATTACGATCTAACGTAAGAGGAATGAGTATCGTGCTTCAATGGTTGTCGCATTTTATGCGACGAGCACAATTGTATGCTAGACCTCTTTGGATGATTTGCCTTAGATGGTTGTGAGACTCTGTGTGGATGGCTGAGACTTGATATTTGTGTTTTGTGTTTTTGATTGTGTTTGTGTTTGTGTTTGTGAGACTTGTTTGGATAAGGTACCAAAAATGTATCGAAAACGTACCTTGCACTGCCTATATGATGTACCACAATTTAAATATATATCATATCAGATCTTATATAAATGGTGTGCTAGAAGTCAAATATATATCGTACCATTTGGTAAACAATCGAAAATAAACAAGATTCTTACGCAAATAACGTATGACTGCGTGATGTTAATCAAACATAATGATAATTAAATGATTTATTACAAACTATGTTGTAAGTTATTCTTGCCAGTATACTTTATTTTAGGATGGTTACGCATGAAAAACTAATTGGAACGGCCTCGGGAAAACACGTGATCTAATAATAATTCACGAACCGCCTATAGATTTTGGTCCTACGTTTAAACCTTTCCAATATGTCCCGGTCGAGTGAGAGTCATGGAACTGCCAAACTCACTAACTCGGCTCTATGATAAATTCGTGACTGACGAAATTACGCCCTCAACGTCCCATGTGAGTCAGTTTATTGCTCTGACCAGAGACTTAGTAATTTCCTGTCCCCAAATATGCATAGGACATATATCTCAATTACTTATGAGACAGTGAATCCCTTTTCGGTGGTCAAAGCCCGGCAGTCACCCTTCGTTGTCAAGACCGCATTTCGCCGCCGACCCATGCACTCGGCAATACGGGCCTAGCAAACCTAGTGATAAGTCATGACCTCGAAGTCAACACCGTCAGTGACCCCTTCAGTCTAAGGTTCACGTAGACTACTATAATCAATCGATCGATCATGACACACATTGAGTAATAAGCCATGTGATCGTTCGATTACGAGTCACTGTCCAAATACAAGTTAATCCTCTAATTCAACTCGTACCATGTCATGACCTCCCACTTTCCAAGTGAATGATTGGCACAATCACGTAGAGTCGTTAACAAATAAGTCGTGATCGGCGGTTCCAACACCCGTCTGGAGCCTAAGACTTATGGACGTATTTAACGTTTGAGGATACTAGCTCACCGGTGCCCCCTCTCTCATCTAACGAGAATTGGTGACTAAACTCCAAACATTTGGGTTTTATTTATTCTCCTTCTTACCGGATGCCAAGTAAGAAATATTGGACCAATAAATAATATGCCTTACGAATAAAATAAAAACAAATAAAATTTTATTCCACAAATAAAATATATGAATACATAAATATAAAACGGTAAATGAGACTTAAATACCTAATGGGATTAAAAAAAAGCCACATCAGTCCCCTGTCAGAGAAGTTTTGTATATAGGTACCTAATGGAATAAAATTGTTACAGATAGGTACCCGTTCCACTAAGATTACCATTTTGCCCTCATTTAATGAATTACAATTTCATTTATCATTTTTTCTACATCGAATTTCCCTAGACCCTAATGCCATTGACGGAAAAAAAAATCTGGGCGACCACGATTTTCGGCCGCCGTCCGCCGTCCCGGTGCCGGAAAAGTTGCGAGGTTACCCATTCCACGGTGGGTTTCTCGATCCAGTTACTCGATTTTGTCCGGCTAAGCTTTTATTTTGCTTTGAGTTAATCGAAATGTACTCGTGTGCTCGAGCTTGAGAAAAATCCGGTGACCTGAATAGTGATCAACGTCGAGATGTAAGGGTGGGAGGTCAGTATTTGGTAGTAATTGAGGCTAATCTGTCGGAATTCGTAATTTTTATATAATTGTTATTACGTACCATTTTTATGTTTATTACGTACCATTTTTCGTTTTGTTCTCGTACCTAAATATGTTATATGATGTACATTTACCTGCATTGTGTGAGTATAAAAAGGAGACATTCTTACGATTGATCAATGAAGCGACGACGCTTATGGATATACACGTATCCCTCCAAAAAAGGTGGTTGGGTATCGATTCACGGCATGACTCAATAAAGTAGCAAGTTTCGTTCGAAAAATTGTACTCTTTGAAAGAAAATTCATATGTGTGGAATATGTGCCAGTTGTTTATTCGATTCAGATTTTCAATGATCCCGATGAAAGTGAAACGTGAAAAATTCGAATGTGATAAATATGGTCACTGCACATTTTTTTGCTGATTTATGTTGTTGAAGTTATGTCTGGATGGATAACTGGTGATGTATGTTCATGCTAGTATTTAACATGTGGTATGTCATACGCATTAAAATAGTATTGCACGTTGTCTAAATAGAATATCGTAACTTATCTAAAAAAGGTGACATTATCCTACCATATGATACTGTTATTTAACACTACGCACTCACATATGTATGACATAAGTAAATAAAAAGGAACTATGTATATTGAAGCATGAGTACAATATCACACGTGTGCTAGTTACGGTTTAAATTATGGTAAGAGTACGTTAACATACCTGGGGAGATACTTCGTAATAAAGTAAATGCTAATATGTAAGGAAAAGAGCTTTGATTTTGTTGGAGACAGTTTCTGACACGATAAGACAGGTTTCTGACATACGAGGTAACATGTTCACGAAAAGACAGCTCGTCTAACATGTCGGAGACTTTCAGAAGATGTTTGATGTCATATAAAAATTTTGGGTACTGCAACCAAACTTAAATAGGTACCCCATAATAAGAATATAAGGTACAACTACGTGTTTACATATGATATGGTACCCCTTACATCTTTGATACGTCATATTAGAGTAAATGTTTTTCGAGGCCGTTCGAATTAGTTTTTCATGTGAAATCATCCTAAAATACTTATAAGTAGCATATGGTACCTTTATTATCAAATTGGGTGCATTAACTCTTACACGCATTGATTAATCCCTCAAACCTCTAGTTTCATTAGAATATAAGTATACTAGCAAGAACATCTTACAATACAATATAGTTTGGAAATATGGTGACTACGAAATGTGCAATTTTTTTTTTGTAATAAATCATTTAATTATCTTTTTGATTAACATCACGCAACCATACATTATTTGCGTAAGAATTTATTTATTTTCGATGATTTACACAAGGTACTGCAACCAAACTGAAATAGGTACCCCTTAATAAGCGTATAAGGTACAACTACATGGTTGCATATGATACGATATCCGTTACATCTTTGATACGTGATATTAGGCTAAGTGTTTTTCGAGGCCGTTCGAATTAGTTTTTCATGCGAAATCATCCTAAAATAGTTATATATATAGTATATGTTACATTTATTATCAATTGGGTGCATTAACCCTTACACGCATGAATTAATCCCTCAAACCCCTAGTTTCATTAGAATATAAGGATACTAGCAAGCACATCTTACAACATAACTTGGATATGTGGTGACTACAAAATGTGAATTTTTTTGTAATCATTTAATTATCATTATGTTTGATTAACATCACACAACCATACGTAATTTGCGTAATAATTTATATTTTTGATGGTTTAACAAAGGGTACTGCAACTAAACTTAAATAGGTACCCCGTAATAATCATATAAGGTACAACTATGTGGTTACATATGATACAGTATCCCTTACATCTTTGATACGTCATACTAGGATATTTCGTACACAACTCGAGATCGGTTCGGTACCACGGGATTGGCTACGTGAATACCGAACTCATAGATTCCTACTAGTGCCAATTGATACGAACAAAGAGGGTCGGGCTTAAAAAGGACCACCGGGGTTGTATCTATTAAAGGGAGACTTAAACAAATACTTAATGGGCATTGTGTCATTAAGATTGACGTTTTACGAATGTTAGACATTGGTTGAGCTTATCGAGACTTGAGTGATAATCTAATGCTCGAAATTATTTTAAGCTTAGGTTAAAGGTATGGTCGATATTAATATATTATTGTATAAAGTTATTATTTGATAATAAGCTTAATTTATTTATTTAGCCTAACTTTAAATATAAGTTTAAATATGGTATTTTACATGGACTTAAAAGTAAGGGTAATATGGTATTTTTACCTTACTTAATTTTCGAAATTTTAATATAATATTAGATATTAATATTTTCGATAATTAAAATAAAAGTTTTAATTTCAACTAACTTTGAGAAAATTACTCACCGTTTAAGCAACAAACTATTCGAACTATTGGAACAAACTTGGACTAAGCAACAAACTATTCGAAATCATAATTAACGTGAGAAAAACAGAAATCGTAGAGAAAAGAATGAAAATATTCGTGTGCTCTCTTGCGCATATCACTCGATCTCCTGTTAGCCATACGTGGAGGATTTTGAGTTTTACATCCTCGGGGTCGGCGTGACTCCTCTTTTGGATGTGCTTTCAACCTAGGCGCGGTTTCAATCCAGGCGATCGGCGAAAGCTAGAAATTCTCCTCTTTGAGGGTAAAGTGGCTGAAACTCTTTTACGTTACGTGTGATTGGGGTTTAAGGCTGCTTTATTATGTGTATCAATATGTTTCTATGTGTATACGAGCGATCCGAGGTTTACGGGGATCCCGAGAAAAAATTTAAATTCCGCACGTCTGAGGGACACCCCGGGAACGACCCCAACACAATTAACCAACGAGCCAAATCCGATCGGTTTTTAATTAAATCAGGATGTCATCATCCATCGAAACTTGAAATTGATGAAAGATTCATAAACTACTTTCGAGGGAATTTAACGAATATTGATTTGCTCAAAACCGATGTCGGATGAATGAGAAATTAATTTTCTAAAGTTAGCCCAATAAATGTGTTAGGTCCTAATTCATCAACTAACAAACAATCTAAGCATAAATTCTAGATATTCGAATGATAAATCTCGAGAATTACCTTTGGTCGAATATCAAGTTTGAAGATCGAGACATAGAAACGATCAGAGAGTGGAAGTTTTCGATTGTCTTTCTCTCTCTAGAATGTGAATTCAGTACTTGTGAATTTTTTGAAAATAACTTCTCTGTTTATTTCGATAGTGTACATTGTATTTATACCTATTTACACGGTATATATTAAGTCCAACCGATCAAAACTACGAGTTACGCCCCTAATTACAATGATAACTAATTAATAAAGCACAATTCTACGTTTTTTCAATCTCCCCCTTTGTGCTTGTTTTCCTTTCAGTTCCGTTTATCCTTGTCGAGCGTAGAATGATCTCCTCAATCCCAATGTTGTCTCGTAGTGTCGGACAACATTCCTCAGCTCTAATATTTTATTTATTGCATCCAGAAGCTCATTTAGAAGAGGGGCCACTTCTTCACCAAGATCCTCGAAGATCGTTTCTTCAGTGATCTCCGCCAACCTTCTCGATGTTCTTCCGCACAAGCTTCAACGTCCCGTCACAGAATTTGTGAACTTTAGACTTCATCATCGCTCTCGTCTTTCCAATAATTGGATTCCGATAAGTGATTGCGAGGCCTGGTTTCTTGAAGATGTAATTTTCTGGGAAGTCGTTGAGCAGGAAGCCTTTCATGAGCGGAGACTCCATGTTGACCTTCTTCATATTGTTCTCTACTGCAATTTGAAGGTCGTGTGCGGTGTGGAACTTGATTTTCCGGACCATGAATCTCTTTAACCCTTCGAGTTCTTCCTTCTTGATGTAACCAGAGGGCGTATGGTATTTTCTCTTGTACATCTGAAACAGACGATAAACTTCGTCTGGTGGAAGGAACGACAGATAACTTTCATCTACCTCCTCTCGAGTATGGTTGTTGTCCGCTCGCTCGATGTGATAGATTGGGGTTGGATAACTTCCAATCGTGTGCGATACGCCCACGAGTTGGAGGATCGGTGGCTTGTCCCTGAAATTTTTTCTGAGTTGATCTGTTGGGATGTCACTTCGATCCGGACCAAAGTGGTTGAGCATGAAGATGTGCTTCATCTTCTTCCTTTCTTCCCAGTAAAAGATGCCCCGTAGATTCAGCTTATTAAGCTTTTTGATGTTATTAGGAGCCCTCCAAATCTGCTTCCTTATGTCTTCAATAAACGGAACTTCAATCCGTATATTCTCCCAAGGCGTCTCGACTCTTACGGTCCCCTTTGATAAGCGGGGAGGGGAGTCGACTCGATGCCTGATCATCTCTGGTAGTTCGGGAAGTGCGGAGTTGTAGTTCTCGCCTTCTTGAAGTTCTTCGTCTTCAAGCAGCACCAAATCTACCAAAACTTGTTGTAAGAAGTATATGACGTTGGAGAGTCTGGCTTGAACAGCTTCCTCTGGTTCCCATTGCGTCAGCCACTTCTCGTTTAAGATGTAATCATCTACGATCGCATGTCGATCGTAGACGACTGCTTCTGGTTTATTTTGGAGGAGGTTAGAGATCGGGATTGGATTTGGACTTGGGAGTGGGAAGTAGTGTTTGTGTGTGGGATGTGGTGGGAGTTGTGGTTGTTTGTTAACGGGTAGTGGGTTGCGTGGTTGGTGGGTTGGTGGATGATCCTGCAACTTCTCGAGTCGTTGTTTGTTTTTCTCGACTCTGACCACGGCCGCTTCGTGTGGTCCTTTGTTGTTTCTCCCCCTCATGACGATCCAGATCATCGGGATGGTCATGTTTTTGCTTCGTGCGGGAGCTTTCTTCACGGCACCGTGTTTGGGCGGGCAGCTCAGGTTTATCTATTAGCCGTTTGTAGAGACTCTCCTCATCTGGGGTCCTGCTCTCTAGGGCTAGTAGTCGAGAGATAATGATGTCGTGAAGCTGGATGATAGGAATGGTGTATGGGTTGATGAGGGTAGGTGATTGAGTTTGAGTGGTGAGGGTGGGTTGTATGGGAGTGTGTATGATGGTTGTTAGTGGTGGTGAGGACGGCTGTGGTGTGTGCTTCGGACGGAACTGCCTCTGAGACTGATGCTTTCCCGGTATCCGTCGGGAAGTCTTAATAGCTTGGAGCATCCTGTCCATCAGTTGGTCTTCAAGAGAAGAGATGGCCGAGGAGAGGGCTTCTTGCAGTCCTTGCTCCGTCACCATCATGGGTGGAGTGGGGCCAGGGAGGCGCTCCACTGTCACAACATCGGAGAAGATTTCCGATGTGCCGCCTGGGAGAGGACTTGAAATACCGGAACGTCCAAGGACATCCGTTAACAACACAAAAGTCACCACTTCAATGGGTGGCCTGGCCCATTGTTTGCTTTCACCCAATCCTTGAGATGATACGGTATGTATCATCTCTATGGGTGTTGAAACAGATTCAATGTGAATCTGTGTGGTTGTCTGATCCGAAAGTGGTGGAGGAGTTGGCATTGAAGCTATTTGGGTTGAAGCTATTTGGGTTGAAGTAGATGCAGAAGGGGCAGAAATTTGTTGTTGTCGTGATCCCCGTCGTTGTAGTCTGCATTCCTCATCAGACTCGGTGGCCTCAGGAGATTCGACTTGTTGAGGGACATCTTCAGGCTCAACAGCCGGTGTTTTTGTCTCTCATTAGGCTCATCTCGAATTTGGTCTTCATTAGATCACCAAATTTCTGACAAAGTCGTTCACTTGTCGAGCCGAAGATGATGTCATCAACGTAAACTTGAACGATCCTCAAGTCTTTGCCTTGCTTTTTGAGGAAGAGTGTTGTATCGATTGTTCCTCTAATAAAGTTGGACTTTACTAGAAATTCGCTCAGAACATCATACCAAGCACGAGGGGCTTGTTTTAGTCCGTAGAGAGCTTTATCCAATTGATAAACATAATCAGGATGGTTTTCGTGCACGAACCCTTCGGGTTGAGCGACGTAGACTTCTTCCTTTAACACGCCGTTGAGAAAGACGGTTTTGACATCCATTTGATAGACTTTGAAGACTTTGAATTGGAAGGAATTTCCGCATGGGCATTGGTAGGAACTGCAGCACTAGTTAAAGATTCAGAATTTGGAGAATCTGGAACATTTGTTGGAGTATGAGGATTGGAAGTCCAAATTGTAATTTCTACCGTATAGGGAGAAGGAGCGATGCTTGGTATAGAATGAGACGAAGCAATTTGAGACTCGTTCCGATAAAAATGTTCAAATAGAAAATCCAAATCTTCCAAATCGGCGGGAATTGCTTCATTTAACTTTGAGGTAGAAGTTGTCGAAAGTTGTTGACTTTGTGCCAACACGCCTATTAGCCCGAGTTCTGAACTGTTTTGTTCAGAAGCCAAATCGGTCACTTCTTGAAAAGTGACGTTGTAGCTTTCGAGAATGGTACGAGAAGTCTTGAGATAGACGCGATGTGATTTAGATGTGAATGAATATCCAACAAAAGCGGCTTCAAATGCTTTAGGATCGAACTTGCTTCGATGCTCCCGATCGTTGGCCACAAAGCAATTGTACCCGAAGACTTTGAAGAAAGAGATATGCAGAGTCATTTGATTTATTATCTCATACGGAATCTTTTCAAAACGTTTGTGCATAATCGTCCGATTTTGCTAAAGCACGCTGTACTAACTACTTCAACCCATAGAAAATGAGGGAGATCGGAATGTATTAGCATTGTTCTTGCAGCTTCAACTAGAGTCCGGTTCTTCCGTTTTACGACGCCATTTTGTTGAGGCATTTTAGCGGCTGAAAATTGTTGAATAATTCCAAGTGACTGATAGTAATTGCTGAGACGCTGATTCTTAAATTCAGTCTCGTTGTCAGTCCGGATTACTTGGATTTTCTTTTGCAGGAGATTTTGAGTTGTATTCACAAAGCTTATTACCAAGTCTCTAGTTTCATCTTTAGTTCGGAGATATATTGTCCAGGTGTAGCGAGAATAATCGTCGAAAATTACTAACACATATTTACGACCGTTGATACTTTGTGTACGCATTGGTCCACCAAGGTCCATGTGAAGTAATTCCAAGGGTCAAGATGTGGAACCAACAAGCTTGAGTTTGTGTGATGCTCGCTTCATTTTTCCCATTTGACAAGCCGAACATTGATGCTCTTGGTGAAGGGAAATAGTTAGTAGACCGTTGACCAACTTTTTAATAAAGAGTTTGTGAAGAGCTTTGAGGTTTAGATGAGACAGACGTTGATGCCATAAGTTGTTCCTCTTGATTGTAGTCTGTGAGATGAGGCAGACAGCTGTCGAAGGTCGTACTGTTGTGAGATTGATGGTGTACAGATTAGATCTTCGAGATCCTGTAAGAAGTTCTTGATTCTGACTATTTAAGATTCTGCACTGATCAGCTAGAAACACCACTTGAAATCCTTAATCGCATAATTGTCCTATGATGAACTGGTTGTGTTTAAGACCTAGGACGTAAGAGACATCTTTAATTGTCAGATTCTACAGTAGAATATCTCCAAAGCCTAGTATTGGAGCTGAATCATTGTTGTCGAATATGACTTTTCCATAGTAACGGTGTTGGTAGTTGCTCAACAGTTCTTGATCATGATGTGTGTGGAGCAACCGGAATCTAAATACCACACATGATGGATCTGCATAGAAAGATTTTAGAGAGACTTATGTACCCACTTAGTAATGGGTCCTCTCGGATTAGCAGATTTGGTAGGTAAAGTTTGTTCATTTTTTGTTCCTAAACCATTGGTGCTCATAGGTACCCAAACCAACTTAGAAGTAGTTGGTTTAAGTGGTACCTCTTTAGGCAACTTGGCCTTGTTGGCTTGCGTTGGCCAAGATGGTGTCTTGGGAACCCATTGAGGGTGAACCTTACATGGGAGATCAATTTCAGCGCGGACAAATGTCTTATTAGTCTTAGTGCATCAGAAAATATTTTCTCTAGCTAGTCTCTTAAGGTGTTTGGCTGAGTGTACTTGGACTGGGTACCTTAGATGAGGACAAGAATATATCGAGCTATAAGCTTTCTTAATAGCCGGATCTTGTTTCCTACGAGACTTAAGATTTGCATTTGTCTTCGAATGATGGTTTATGTTTTTAGAAGTATAGCCGATTTCAAAATTTGTGCTTTCAAAATTAATAGGCTTTAAGGCATAAGTTGAAGCAACAACATTAAAATTAGAAACGGTTGTCTTCTTACGAGTGTCCTTAGTTTTTGATACAGAAGAAAGTTTTGAAAATAAGCCATTTCTATCATTTTTCTTCTAAAATTTTATCCTAGGCACTCTTTCCTTTGCATGCTTCACCTCTTTTACTACTCTACCTGTGGATGGAGTGGAAAAAGAGTTAGTAAAATTTTTTTCCCTTTTGAAGCATTTAAGGACTCTTTTCCTCCCTTTACGCTTTTTAAAGATGATTTGTCTTCTTTTAAAATATTTTGTAAAATAATGGGAGGTGTTTTCTTAGATTTGATCTTCTCCTTAATTAATAATTTTTCATTCAAAGTAAAATCAGGACAAGATTTTAAAATTGAGGAATTTTTTAGATTAGAAATCTCCAATAAAAGCTCATTCTTTTCTGCTTTGAAATTCTTTCTTTCTATCTCTAATGAAGCGTTCAAATAAGCTATTTTCTTAATAATAGCAGGAATATAACCGAAAGTAAAATTTTTAAAATGATCAAGATTTTCTTCCTTAACTTTAGGAAGATCTTCTAGAGGATATAATGAATTATAATTACTAGACAGGTTGATTTCCAGTGTCTTGTAACTATTATTCAAATTGGTGTAGTCAAGGGGGATGGATGTCAGTCCTATTTGTGGCTTTTCGTTTAGATTCTTCTAAGGCATTTATTTCGGAAGAATTAGTAAAGGCAATTAGAGAAGTTAATCCTAAACCCATATACTTGACATCATATAGCTGTTTGACATTGACGTTTTTCAAGTTACAAGGGTTGTTAAAACCTAAGCCTTCTTTAGAATTATAAAATTCTATATCATGAGGTTGATTTAGAAAGATGGTTTGATCCGTTTGCCCCCTTTTCATTAGAAGATCGTTGAAAGTTTTAATCCTAGAGTAAAGCTTCTTACGTTCGTCAGAGATTTCCTTAAAATTATTTCTACAAATTTCTAAATCTCTCTGACAATCGCTAAGAGTCTTACTAAGGTCATTGATTTTTGTCTCAGAAGTAGCTATTGTTGATTCAAGACTAGATATTGTTTCCTTAGCATTAGATAAGAGAATTTATTGGTGAATTTTCTTATCTAGTTGCTTTTGGAAATTATTTTCACTAAGGCCTAGTCTCTCCTTTGATTCTTATGTACTTTTCCGCTCATTTTTCATGTTAGTATACTTAATTTGTAAAGATTCTAACATGTTTAATAATGTAGAGTTAGGCATAGTTACCTCTTGTGATGAGGTTGATGCTTTGTCTTCGTTGTCGGACCTCCTTGTTGAGTATTCATTTGAGGCGTCGTTGAGATATGTCGTGAGAGCTAGATTTTCGTTGTCAGAATCCGTTGTGTCTTCTAGCCAATGCTCTTGTTCGGCCATCTGAGCTACTCCAGCCTCCTTTTGTTTGGTTAGTTGAAATTTCTTGGAGTAGTAATTGGCGTCTTTCTTCTTAGGAAGATTGCATTCTCTGGCGAAGTGTCATATCTTTCCACAATTGTAGCATTTATGTGGTTCTTTGGCATTTTTGGTTTCTGAGGACTCGGCCGGTCTTTCCTTGTGCTTAGAGCTTGATGTCCGAAGTCTATTAGCCGAAGAGGATGATTTCTTTTTATAGAACTTTTTGCTCAACATTTTAGTAATGAGAGCCAATTGTTTCTTGAACTCTTTCATATCTGGCTCGGAGTCTGATTCCGATTCGTCTTCATTTTCTGAAAAACTTGGCAACTTGATGCTTTTATCTTTGCGAGATCGACTAGTTTTTCTTTCAGAAACTAGAGCTATAGAGTTTTCGATCTGTTTGCCCTTAAGTTCTTTTTGTATCTCGCTTTTGTCTTTCTCGTGTTGGGCGAGATTATCAAATACGGCGTGGATAGCCATCTCGTCCAAATCCTTATTTTGACGGATTTGCATGGATATTTTCTTCCACTCCGGTTGAAGAGAAGAGAGAAATCGGATGTTGACCTCCATGTTGGTCTTGAAAATTATATTTTCCTCATCTTGTTAAGAAGATTTAAATAGCGTTGATAGAGTTCATAGACGTTTTCCTCTGTCATTGCTTTGAATAAGTCGTAAGCGGTGAGAATGTTTGCTTTCTTGGCTTTGACACTGACTTCGGTCCGTTGCATCATTTTGTGGAGCTCATCCCACATATCTTTTGCACTAGACATGCTATCTATTTGCATATAGATGTCATTCGGAATTCCTTACATTAGGAAAGTTTTGGCTCCTAAATCTGCTTTGGCTCTTCATTGGTCCCCCTCGGTGTATTCACTAGGAATTTTGAGTCTTCTAGTGGCGGGAATGGGAGGATTATTAGTGGCATCGCCTTCTTGGATAAGCCAAAATTGAGCGGGACCTTCTTCAAGAGAAGCTATCAAATTTGTAGCTTGATCTTTTGTTTCCAAGAAGTTCATAAATCGGCTTCTCCATACAGTGTATTCGCCTCTTCGTAGAATTGGAGGGCGGACGTCGTTTCCAAGTGAGTAAGCATCCATTTGTAGTTGATTGATAGGATCTCGTGAATGTTTGGAATTGAAATGATAAAAGTGCTTCACGAGTGACAAACTTCGTTAGTAATGTTTGGCTCGTACTTTAAGTAATTTCCTTTTCGAACCTATTTTTCGGTTTTAAAAAGGAATTGTTTTGTTTGCGAAAAATATTTGATCTAAGAATTGATACTTCAAAATTTTACTAAAGAATTTTGAATTAATAATCGAAAATTTTGAGTATCGAAGAAGATAATTCAAAGACAAATATTTTTCGTAAGTTTTAAAAATTACGATTTTTGATTTCTTTCAAATCAGTGTAAAATCTGTGTGTTTGAAAGTACAGTGGTCGAAAAAATTTTGAGCAGTAAAGTTTTTGATTTGAAAATTTTTGAACTTTTAATCGAAATTTTTTTTCGATCGTATAAGTTTTTCGTGGTATATTTATCGAAAATTATTATTCGAACGTAAGAGTTTTGCAAAGAAAATATCCTATCGAAAAATTATTTGTCGAATAATTTTGTTGATCGCAAAAACTTTTATCGAAAAATTTGTAATCGAAAAATTAAGAGTGATCGAAAATATTCGTTAAGTTTGACTCAAATTGTTGACTAAAAGTTTATCGAGTGTGAATTATTCGATCGAAATATGTTTTCACTAAATTTCGACTCGAAAATTTAGATGATCGAAAATCTTGAGATCGGAAAAACTTGTAATAGTAAAAGAAGTTTTTCGTGTCAAAATTAGATATTTATTTAGCAAAAACAGTATCCGTCGAAAAAAAAATTCGCTTTGGTATACTCGAAAAAGATATTTATATATGAATTGAAAAACTTATTATCGAAAATAAAGTTTTTCAAGTCTGATATTTGAGTGAAACTCACGAAAACAGTGTGAGTTATCGAGAAATTTTTCGGCTGAAAACTTATTCGAAAAATATTTTTCGAGCCAAGTTTTTCGATCGAAAAACGATTGAAGAACAACCTTCAAGTTCAGTGGAACAGTGAAAATCCAGATTCAACCGAAAAGTTCAAGTTAGGTTCTGAGATTCTGGATAATCACTCGATTCTAACTTCTGAATATGAACAAATACAAGATTAACCACGTTTTACAGCAAAATATATCGATTATGAAGAAAATCAAATCATATTCAAAACTTAATTGCAAACAAAAATATCAATCGAAATCGAAAATCTGAAATAATCCGTTGTTCTAATCGATTGAAATCAGTACGTAATTAATTCCTAACATATAATCTATCACTCAATCAACAAAATCATTAATAAAATTCGCAAACATTAAGCACATTGATCAAAATACATTTTACGTAAGTTTTTCGATCGAAAAATCTGGAAAATTATTTTGATCATAAAATAGCGAATTCAATACAAAAGCGATCACGATCTACTCTGATACCAATTGTTAGGTCGTAATTCATCAACTAACAAACAATCTAAGCATTAATTCTAGATATTCGAATGATAAATCTCGAGAATTACCTTCGGTCGAATATCGAGTTTGAAGATCGAGAGAGAGAATCGATTAGAGAGTGAAAGTTTTCGATTGCCTTTCTCTCTCTAGAATGTGAATTCAATACTTGTGAATTTTCTGAAAATAACTTCTCTGTTTATTTCGATAGTGTACATTGTATTTATACATATTTACACGGTATATTTACTATCAAAACTACGAGTTACGCCTCTAATTACAAGGATAACTATTTAATAAAGCACAATTCTACGTTTCTTCAAAATGTGTTTAAATGTATGATAAATAAATGAAGGGAACTTTGTCCCACATTGATTAGACACTAAAGGTTTCATCACATTATGAAAGGTTATCTTGTGTAGGTAATTCAAATGGACTTGGCTAAAGGGTGGACTCAAGTGGACTTAATCGGCTAGTGTGGTTTTGGCCCAAGTGATAGCCCGGTGCTCGGCGGTGCCTCGCACCGCCGAGCCCGCACCCGAGGCGAGGCCGAGTCCGACACGAGCCATGCCAAGTGCACAATGGGCGCTTTGCAGGCGCACTTTGCAGTGTGTAACCGCTGACTGGGCCAGCTGAGGTGGCATGACCCATTGGCTCCTTGAGCCTCACAAGAACGGACTACTGAATTAACCGACCCGATCCGAAAATACGAGGGGGCGGGTCGAGAAGCTTCCGATTGCGGGGCAGTCCGGAAGTTGTGACCTTTCAAATTCTGACCCGAAAGGTCAAAGGTTAGGAAGCCTAAAAGTCTCATTTATTGCGATTCGATCCCCGGACTCCTTCGTGCCTATAAATAGGTCCCCGTCGAGATGGAAAATTCATTCATTCGAGTCCTGCAATCTTAGCATAAGTCACTCCCCATCCCGAAGTCCCTAAAGCAAGAAATAGCTCGAATTTCCTGTAGATTCGCTGGAAAATCCCGTTTGTAGTGTTGTAATACGAGATTCAGAAAGTCGTTGTATATTGGGGACAATCACCGTCAATCGATAGCACTAGTATTCGGGGCGATATTGCCTTACGGAAAGCGTACTCGTACGTGCCTCGACTTAACGTATTCAACGAAGCTCTGCCTGATCCACTGCCACCGACCAGATGCAACTCAACTTCCGTGACTCAACCTCCGTAACCAACAGAAAGAACCTGCCATTTAATGATTTAAGGACTCCATATTTTTACTTGCTTATGATACGATAGTCGCGTCGCTACTGCAATATTTATATTAACATCTGAAATTCTTGGTTGCCGTTTCTTTGTGATTGGCCAGGGCACCTAAGACATTTTTTATCGTTCTCGTGATCTTAGCTTTGAAGAAAGTTAGATTTGATAATCTCAAGCCCGAGAGTGTTCCCTTTATGGCAAGGGATATCCACAACCTGCTTAGGCTCGACCATCCAAACATATGATTAAACGAGAAGGCTTTCCTCTTTTCGTGACGATAATGAAATTAAGGCGTCGGTACTTCGTACACAATCGAATGGGAGAGATAATTTAATTATTTATTCCTCAGACAACAACAATTGTAATACGTTTCATATAATTTGTAATATTTTTTAGTTTAAAATATAATGTGTTAATAAAGAACTGCGACGCGTATAAAAATTTGTTCGTATATCTTACAAATCAACAACTGTTGTAATAATACAATTCACAATTAAAAATAATATTACTCTTTTGATACACATTATAGAATTATCTTATTAACCAAGGCAAAAACTAATGTATTAGAAAAAAAATGAAGTATATTCTTCGTCGTGAAGCCGCAAATTCCAGTTTAACTCATAGGGAAGCCATGTTTTGAGGAGCAAATCTCATACCATGCCAATTAGACAGACATTAAGTATCGTTAAAGAGTATTCAGATCCAGCAAATCCTCAACTAAACCATTGGCGGACTTGTGATATTCGGTACTTGCACCAACGTCACCTTTGATATAGTAGCGCACACCTATATGGTGTCGTTTGCTCTCAGTTGAGTAGTTACCACACACTTGTACGGTCAACATAGCTTCCTTGTCCCTGCCTGGAGACTCACCGTCTTCATTCTGAACCGAGACTTCAGCTGCATGGTCAGGTTCGATGATTCCAGAGCCAGGACTCACCTGCCAGTGCCATGGATGCCACAACAACACATAATGTTTTTGCCCCGAGGCATGGTTTCGAATATATATAATTATTACCTGAAGCCAGCGCGGGAAACATGTCGCGAAATCATCGACGGTGGACAAATCTTTACAAATAATTTTATATACAGCTTTTCGTTCCTTGCTTCTGTTTGCGATGCGCAGTACGTATTTATCCTGGTTTCGAAGGATTATGCTGTGTGTGCTGACGACTGTTTCTGGTACTCGCGTTAATTCTGCCAGCAAGTGCCTGACTTTTTCATTCGATCTCATGGCTTCCGTGAGCTCTTGTCTTCGGACTGACTCGTTCACTACAGCTAAACAGACGCTGAAAACGCTGCGGACGGGTTTGTGGTCGCTTTCCGTCACGTCCATGCAAGAGTCATATCTGCACAAGGAAGGCCACACGACATAACAAGAGTTAAACTAACTATATTCTTAAATGTCTTGTGAGCATATCCGTATTTAGTCACATCATTGATTTTTTTACCAATTCAAGTTCATTTAGTTTGAATCTTAACATGTGTGTTGAACCTAATGAATATGAGGGGGATCTAATCTCATCTAATATACTTTCACATAACGTTGACTAATCTCTATGTTAGATTTAAATTCGGATATTGCTGCTTCCGCACCATAACAAGTTCAGAAGCAAAAAAAAAAAAGCAATTATTTCCTGGTATTATTACACTTGAAGAACCTATATATAATCAGCATGTTCGAGGTAATAAGAAAACATTCATTGCCAAATTAACTTACTGCGCCACTGACGCAACCACGGGGCAGTCAAGACTGCATGTAGAAGATGCCAAGGACGAACGAGAATCACGGTATAATATCCTATCACACCAGGAAGGAATACGCTTCTTCTCACCACAATCATAAACTTTTCAAGTTGTTGAAATCATACGGAAAACTCCTATCAGATAATCTACAAAAAAAATATAAATTTGCTTGTCAACAGAGTAACTCGTAACATGTGAATGCATTACCTGCCAGACCAGGTTGTTGCTTTTCAAATTTGTACGTCGGAGGAAACCGAATAACGGCTTCCCTCATTCCCTGGAAGATATTACCTGCTTTCATTTCCGTGCGCAGCTGATCCTTTTCTATCAGCCAGTCGAAGCATCTTCGAGAAATGAAATCCCGAGCCTCATCATAAGATATACCATCAAGCCGATAGTTAAAATCACCCATTAAGACAACCATGTCTGCCTCAGAAAGCTCGGGTGTCCCTTCCACAGTGTTAACACCCATGACCTGCAACAAATATCGATGCGCAGCAATTGAAAACTTGAGATGTAAATGAAGATGGTAGAAAGAAAACTGCATGGTTTCCTACACTTGAAGAGCGAAGCAATTGAATGGAGGGTGAAGCACCAGCTGCAACCAAAATGGCCAATAGAAAGCTCGAACCATAAACAAGGCAGACAAGAAAGCAACATATCATAAGGAAAGGGCTTAGTCAGCACGGTACCTGCAGCAGATGAAGCCAACAGACGGCTAAAGGTCATGTTTCTATAGACATGATCGAAATCAGCATTTCGCCGATCTACAGCCTCCAAATGCGCAGCAAAATGACAGTTCACAAAACACATTAGCCGACTGTAAACTCGCATTCTCAATCCAACTGCATCACATCGTCATCACTTGATTAAATTAAAGGAAATTAAAATGATTTATGATGTCTGTTCAATATAACGTAGGAAAAAAAAAAGATTAAACCAAAGATTTCGAAGCAAAATAAAAGTAGCAGGATAACCAAACCTTCAAAGTAGTTTACATATGCATCTGGAAGTTACTGTATGATTGAAGAAACACTACTACTTGGCTATGTTATGTACGGTATACAAGAGATACGATCAGAAACAGTAAAGCTAGCTTGACGGGTGGAAATAACCCACCAACAACAACAGTAGCTAGTGACAAAAAGGATATATCGTAGTGTGATGATACAGGTTGCAGAAAGTCTTTAGGAGAGATAGATTACATATGCAAACTTGTGAACTAGTATTCATAAGTAACTAAGCTAATAGCTTATCGATTGTTCTATAAAATAGTTGCATCAATCATTATGTCAGACGTTGTCAAAGTAAGTAAAAATTCAAAGCGAACCGCAATACCTTATTGCCAATAGCTCGCCCTAAACCACACGGCACTGCAGCAACATCGACATCCCCAACATGAGCTCTTATACTGTCTCTAACCCTACAACAGCATATCATTTTATCTATCAGCTGCTTGAATCAATATAGAGCAAAAGAATCACTAATACAACTCACCATACAGATATAAGCAATCCTGCCAACTGCCTCGAACCCACACGTGAAAAGTTTGATCCCTCATTTAGCATTTTCCCAATCATATCGAGCCACCATTGTCCAGCAGCACTACCCTCAAAACCCATATACAAAAAAATAAATTGGTGTTCTTTCTTATGAAACTGTGACATCCAAATAGTTGGAATAATTGCTATCTGTATCTCTAATATATAGTCTATGCCAGCTACAAGCCAACATACAATATCATTTTTCCACCACGTCATAATTGAAAGTAATTTCGAAAAATCCCTTAGCAGGCATACAACAAAGAAGACTAAATAATTACAGATATGTAACTATCCACGCGCACTGCGTCCCAGCATTCTTAATCAACTTTGATAAGCGCCGTAGCGAGCAAAATATAAGATAAACAGTGGACATCAAGCAATCACTGTCCGCTCTACCAAGGCATGTCAATTGTCAAAAGAACTGAGCTGGCTCGTCGAGAAGGATTCCTTTCAGAGTTGATACATTCAGCCTACAATGACTAATGAGAATCAAATCTTGGCATTATACTTTGCAAACTTTGAGAGAATCTTGCTCAAAACATCTTGTCTTGAAAAAGTATTTGGCCATATCAATTCAATGAAAGATCATTCTGGACCAAACAACACTAAATCGAGACTCATGCAGAGTAAACGAGGAAAGATGAGCGAGGCACATATTATCTATGAACAAAAGAGCTAGTAGGCTCATACAGTTTCCGTTGCAGGAGATTCTGAGTTGTATTCACAAAATTTACTATCAAGTCTCTAGTCTAATTTTTTGTTCGTAGAAATCTTGTCCAAGTGTAGTGAGAATACTCGTCGACAATTATTAGCACATACTTACGACCGTTGATAGTTTGTGTTCGCATCGGTCCACATACTTGCTTGAGTTTGTCTGACGCTCGCTTCATTTTTTCCATTTGACAAGCCAAACATTGATGCTCTTGTTGAATTGAAATAGTTGGCAGACCATTCACAAAATTTCTAGTGGAAAGCTTGTGAAGAGCTTTGAGATTTAGATGAGACATTCGTTGATGCCATAAGTTGTTCCTCTTGATTGTCGTCAGTGAGATGAGGCAAACAGTCGTCGAAGGTCGTATTGTTGTCAGATTTATGGTGTAGAGATTAGATCTTCGAGATCCTGTAAGAATTTCCTGATTCTGACTATTTAGAATTCTGCACTGATCAGCTAGAAACATCACTTGAAAGCCTTTATCACAAAATTGTCCTATGCTGAACAGGTTGTGTTTGAGACCTTTGACGTAAGAGACATCTTTTATTGTCAGATTCTTCAAAATGATATCTCCAAAGACTAGAATTGGAGCTGAATCGTTGTTGCCGAATCTAACTTTGTCGTTGTATCGATCTTGATAGTTGCTCAACAGGTCTTGATTTTCCGTCATGTGTGTAGAGCAACCCGAATCTAGATACCACATATGATGGATCTGCATAGAAAAGTTTAGAGAGACTTAGATACCCACTTATAAATGGGTCCTCTCGAATTATCAGATTTAGTAGTTCAAGGTTGTTCACTTTTGGTTATTAAATCAATGTTATTTTTAGACCCAAACCAACTTAGAAGTAGTTGGTTTAGGTGGTACCTCTTTAGGCAACTGAGCCTTTTTGGCTTGGGTTTGCCTAGATGGTGTTTTGTGAACCCATTGAGGATGAACCTTACACGGTAGATTAATTTCAGTCCGGATAAATGTCTTATCAGTCGTAGTTGATGAGAATATATTTTCCCTAACTAGTCTCTTAAGGTGTTTGGGTGAGTGAACTTGGACTAGATACCTTAGGTGAGAGCAAGAGTGAATCGAGCTATAAGCTTGCTGAATAGCTGGATCTTGTCTCATATGCGACTTAAGACTCGCATTTTTCTTAGAATGACTGTTTTTTGTTTTGGAAGTGGAGCCGATTTCAAAATTTATGCTTTCAAAATTAATAGATTTTAAAGCATAATTTGAAGCAACAACATGACACGTAGAAACGGCTCTCTTTTTATGAGTGTCCTTTGTTTTTGGTACAGAAGAAAATTTTGAAAATGCGTCATTTCTATCAATATTTTTCTTCTTAATTTCTATACTAGACACTCACTCCTTAGCATGCTTTGTCTCTTCAACTACTTTACCTGTGGATGTCAAAGAAAAATAATTAGTAATAGATTTTTTTGCTTTCGAAGCATTTAAAGACTATTTTTCTCTCTTGATGCTTTTTAAAGAGGAATTTTCTTCTTTTGAAATATTTTGTAAAGTAACGGAAGAAGTTTTCTTAAATTTTGTCTTGTCGTTGATTAATGATTTTTCTTTCAAAAATAAATTAGGACAAGATTTTAAAACGTTAGTCAAAACTGAGGAATTTTTTAGATTTGAAATCTCCAATAAAAGCTCATTCTGTTCTTCTTCAAAAGTCTTTCTTTCTGTTTCTAAGGAGGAGTTTAAATAAGCTATTTTCTTAATAATAGCAGGAATATAACAGAAAGTATAATTTTTAGAATGATCATTATTTTCTTCCTCGACTTTAGAAATATTTTCTATAGGATATAATGAATTATAGTCACTAGACAGGTTTATTTCCTGTGTATTGTAACTATTATTTAAATCAGTGTAATCAAAGGGCATGTCAGTCCTAGTTTTGGCGTTTCTTTTGGATTCTTATAAGACATTTATTTCTGAAGCGTTAGTAAAAGTCATTAGAGAAGTTAATCCTAAACCCATGTATTTGATATCATATAATTGTTTTACGTTAACCTTTTTCAAGTTACAAGGATTATTAAAACCTAAGCCTTCAACAGGATTATAAAATTCTATATCATGTGGCTGATTTAGAAAAATAGTCTGATCCGTTTGTCCCCTTTTTGTTAAAAGGTCATCTAAAGTCTTAATCCTTGAGTAAAGCTTTCATCAAAGATTTCCTTATAATTATTTCTAGAAATTTCTAACTCTCTCTGAGTATCGCTAAGAATTTTACTAAGGTCGTTAATTTTAGTCTCAGAAGTAGCTAACCTAGATTCAAGACTAGTTATAGTTTCCTTAGCATTAGATAAGAGGATTTCTAAGTTAACTTTCTTATCTAATTGTATTTGGAAATTATTTCTCCTCTAACCCTTTTGTACTTTTCCGATCACTTTTCATGTTAGCATATTTAACATGATTAATAATGTAGATTCAGGTGTAGCTACCTCTTGAGATGAGGTTGATGCTTTGTCGTCATCGGACCTCCTCGTTGAGCTTGCGTTTGAGGTATCGTCAAGAAATGCCATGAGAGCTAAATTGTCCTTTTCAGATTCAGTTGTGTCTTCTAGCCAGTGCTCTTGTTCAGCCATTAGAGCTACTTCAACTTTCTTTTGTTTAGTTAATTGCAATTTCTTATAGTAGTACTTGGCGTCTTTCTTCTTCGGAAGACTGCATTCTCTTGCGAAATGCCTTATTTTGCTACAGTTGTAGCATTTTTTGGTTCTTTGGCATTTTTGGATTTTGAAGACTCGGCTGGTCTTTCCTTGTGCTTAGAGCTTGAGGTCCAAAGTCGATTAGCTGAGGAGGAGTACTTCTTTTTGTAGAACTTTTTGCTCATCATTTTTGTAATGAGAGCTAATTGCTTCTTGAACTCTTTCATGTCGGGCTCGAAATCCGATCCTGACTCGTCTTCTTCTTATGAAGATTTCGGCAATTTGATATTGTTATCTTTACGAGATCGACTAGTTTTTCACTCCGAAACTAGAGCTATCGAGTCTTCGATCTGTTTGCTCTTTTGTTCCTTTTGTATCTCGTTGATATCTTCCTCGTGTTGAGCAAGATGTCGAAAATGGCGTGGATACCCATTTCATCCAAGTCATTGTTCTGACGAATTTGCATGAATATTTTCTTCCACTCCGGATGAAGAGATGAAAGAAATCGGATGTTTACCTCCATATTTGTCTTGAATATTTCTATTTTCCTCATCTCGTTCAGAAGAGTCAAATAGCGTTGATAGAGTTCGTACAGATTTTCCTCCGTCTTCACTTTAAAGGAGTCATAGGCTGTGAGTATGTTTGCTTTCTTAGCCTTTACTCCGACTTCGGTCCTTTGCATCATTTTGTGGAGCTCGTCCCACATAGCCTTAGCACTTGATAGACTATTTGCATATAGATGTTATTTGGGATGCCTTGCATCAGGAAAGTTTTAGCTCCGAGATCAGCTTTAGCTCTTAATCTCTCCCCCTCAGAGTATTCACTAGGAATTTTGAGCGGGAATTGAGCGAGTCCTTCTTGGAGAGAAGCTATGAAATTCTCAACTTGATTCTCCAAGAAATTCATAAATCGGTTTCTCCATATGGTATATTCGCCTCTTCTTAGAATTGGAGGACGGACATCGTTTCCAAGAGAGTAAGCATCCATTGTCGTAGTTGATTGGTAGGATCTCGTGAAAGCCTGGATTTGAGTTGGTAAAAGTGCTTCACAAGTTACAAACTTGTTAGTAATATTTGGTTCGTACTTTAGGCAATTTCCTTTTCGGACCTATTTTTAGGTTAAAAAAAAATTGTTTTTGACTACGAAGAATATTTAGCACAAAAATTGAATATTGTGAATGTTTATGCAATGTAAAATATTTTTCGTAAGTTTTGAAAATTTCGATTTTGATTCTTAAAAAAAAAATCAAATCAGTGTAAAGTGTGTGTGGTTTGAAAGTTCAGTATTTGAGCAGTAAGATTCGATTTGAAAAATTTCGATCGTTATAATCAAAAATGATTTTCGTAAGTATAAGTTTTTCGAAGTATGTTTATCGAAATTATTTTTCGAGTGATAAACGTTTTGCAAAAGTATCCTATCGAAAAACAGTTTATCGAAAAAATTTGTTAATCGCAAAAACTTTTGTAATCGAAAAATGATCGAAAATCTATGTCTTTAAAAAATTTCGATAAGTTTCACTCAATTTGTTGACTAAACTTATTCGAGTGTGAAATATTCGATCGAAATATGTTTTCGCTAAGTTTTGACTCGAGTATTTAGATGATCAAAAAACTTTAGATCGAAAAACTTGTAGAAAACAAGTTTTTCGTGTCAAAAGTATATATGTATATAACGAAAACAATATTCGTCGAAAATTTTTTATCCTTAGTTACGTTTGAAAAAGATTTTTATGTGAGAATCGAAAAACTATTTATCGACTATAAAGTTTTTCGAGTCTATATATGAGTGAAACTCGCGAAAACGGTGAAAATATCGAAAAACTTTTGCGCCAGTGAATTATTCGAAAAAGTTTTTCGGGCCAAATTTTCGATCGAAAAACGATCGAAGAACACAACACGAGTTCAATGGAACAATAGATCTCTTATTCAACTGAAATGCTCTAATTAGACACTAAGATTCTGGGTAATCACTTGAATATGGGTACTGAACATGAACAAACACAAGATTAAACACGTTTTACAGCAAAATATATCAATTATGACGAAAATCAAATCATATTCAAAATTCAATCGCAAACAGTAAAATCGATCGAAATCGAAAATAAAAAAAATCGGATGTTCTAAGCGATTAAAATCAGTACGCGATTCATTCCTAACTTATAATCTATCACTTTTGCATCAGAATCATCAACAAAACTCGCAAAATTCAGTATGTAGATCAAATTTGCATTTCGCGCGCGTTTTCGATCGAAATATCTGGAAAATAAATTTGATCTAAAAATAGTGAAATGAATTCAAAATAATCACGATCTGCTCTGATACCAATTGTTAGGTCCTAAATCATCAACTACCGAGAAATCCAATCATGAATTCTAGATATTCGAGTATAGAGTTACGATTTGTTACCTTCGGTCGAATATCTTCTTTGAAGATCACGTGAGAGAAAAGCTTACAGTGAGAAAGTATTTCGTGTGTGTTTCTCTCTCTAGGATGTGAATTTCAAGCCCTTGTTAATTTCTGAATTCTTGTGTATTGATTTCAATAGTGTACAATGTATTTATACCTATTTACATGGTATATTTACTAGTAAGTCCTACACTACGAAAAATACAAGCTACGCCCCTAATTACAAGGATAACTAATAAACGAAGCACAATTTCTAAGTCTTCTTCAAAAGTTTGAGTAAGAGATTTTGACAAAATTAGATGAGAGTTTTCAAAGTCTCTAAGGTGAAAAATTCTCGGGCAAAGAGAGTAATTTATAATGGTCAAACAACGAGAATTGTGAATTGCGTGTGTTGACTTTCGGTCAACATTTCAGTTGAAATTCTTTTAACGCATTGACAATCGGGTGAGTATGAAATTCGAATAATGTGTACTATCGGATAAATCTTTCCGAGAATTGATGAATTTTCGGGCAGGAAAGTATCTTATAAAATTCGAGTAAATTAGACGAATTTTAAAAAAGGTTGGCTGATTTTTGAATATCGGGTATTCCTGGCAGAAATTTGAAAATCAGGTATTCCTGGCCGAAAGTTGAAAGTCGACGAGAGTATTGAAAATCCGATGAATTTCAGAGTTTAATTGCCCAAAAATTTACTAAATTAGACTAATTTTCAATGTCTTGAAGAACTTTCGAGGAGATGAGCTGAACTTCTGGGCGCTGTTACATTTATCTACCCAAAAATCAACACTGTAGCAGAAAAGACGAGTATCATACTCGATTTTGGCTCAAATCTTACTCAAACTTGACTGAAATCGATGCAAAAGAGTAGAAAATCACTCATAACCAGTTTATCAAGCTCGTAAGGGGATAAAAATAGTAAAAACAGTTCAAAAACACCCAAATGAACAAGAAAAATCGAAAATAAAGTTCATGCAAAAAAACTCTTAAATCATATGAAATCGAACGAAACTGGATTCAAATCATTGTGATCGATCCACGTTAGGCTCTGATACCACTTGTTGGTTCGTTGTTTAGCAAACAAGGATCAAAAGATATATGTAAGTGTGAAAGTGTGTGTTTTGTTTTAGGAAAGGTACAAGGTGGTTTCCTTTGCATTTCTTTTAATAAAAATCCTAAAAGGGTAAAGGGGGCCTTATATACCACATGTGTTGGTATATTAGGGCCCATGATCTAAACTATCATATATTCACATAGAGGACCAAAACTACTTCAATCTACTTAATAACAAAAAAGACCCAAGACATACAAAATCTAAATGACACTATAAAAGATTCGTAATACAAACCCTCATGGTCTCAGAAGTTACAACGTTCTGTAACGGGACTTTGAAAATCATCCGAGAAAAGATGAAGAAATGCTTGAGACACTTCCTCCGGAAGCAACCTATGCCCGACACTTCCTCTTGGATTGAGGCAGTCCTTCCTTATCCACCGGGAACCTCCACCTCCTCCTCTGTCAAAGAAGAAAAAGACAAGTCAAAGACCACAACGCACGAATTGAAGATGGACACTAGGAGGGAGATTGTTAGATCTAAATAGTGTCAAATGTACTTTTTATTTTTTTGGCTTGTAATTTATTTATTAAGTGAATTAGATTCTATTTTGTAGAGTCTAGTGAAATATTTGTGGTTATGAGCTTTTTAGGGTCCCACGTGTCTTATACCTAATTTAGGGTATGGATACTAAAATCCCCACTTTTACCAATGAGAATCATTATCGAAATACATGCCGCCACAATAACTTTGAGAAAGAAAACACACAAAAAACATACACTCAAGGTTTTTAGCGAAATCTCACTTGATTCCCCACCGTTTTGATCGTTAGGTGTTTTTGAAACCTACATATTTGCTTCAAAAAATGAATTTCGTCCCGTCGTTTCTTAAAGGAACAAGTAGAACATTGTATGTTACAGATTACATCCAACCTAACTTTATTCTGTTGAAAAATTCGATAGAAAACAACCTACGAAGAACATGTAAAAATGGCGGTGAGGAAGCTTGCATGTTCTCCTTTCAACGTTAAAGCTCCATTTCTATTAAAAGGAATTTTTAGCTCTGATACATCCCATAAGGGCTTATTATATATCAAGTACTTTGGTATATTCACAAAGTAGTCACTAACTACGACTTATTACAAATAAGCCCAAACTACTTATTTTAATTACAAGACTAAGATAACTATATTTATTGAACACAATAAAATAGTCCTAAGAATCCCCCCTAGGTGTTTAATTTGTACTTAAGCATTGATTATCTTGTCTTGCTGTTTGAAAGTTTCCTCGATTCCTAACGATCTCCCATTTGTGAAATTCTTCGTAGAAGCTCCCCCTTTGTCTTACCTTGTGATCTCCCTTCTTTTGGAAATCTACAAGCACATTGTGTCTTGATCTTCTCTTCTTGGCACCGGATCTTCCTTCTAATCTTCTCTTGAAGCTCGTCGCGCAAATGCCGGAAGGTGTTTGAAGTTGCTTCTCGGATCTTCTCTTTTTGTGTTCGATCTCTCCCTTTGTTAGTGATGAAACTCCCCCTACTTTTGTTAAATCTTGCGATTATTGGGAATTCACGATTTGATATTTAGAGAGGGGTAAAAGGGCAGCAACTTTGGTTGTTAAGGCTCGTGGTGTTCACTTGATTCAACTACGCTTAAGGATTTAGCATTTCTGATCAATATTGCAGTTTTGTTGTGGTATTGCTCCCACTTTCTTTCTTACTACTCCCCCTCATGGCTATCAGAGTTAGGGAGATTTGCATGGTGATGGATAAAAATGGGGCATCGTCTTTGGCAATAATATTGCATCGTCATGACAAGGAGATGGGGTCGTAGGCTTTCTAGAAACTCGGGTTAGATAATAACCTCAACGGAGCCACTTATGCAATTTGTTGCTACGAAACTAGGGCAACTTAGGCGTCCACTTAAGATCAATCTAGGAGCTTTGCTCGTAAACGATGACCTGATACCGTTGTTCTTTTGATGTTGCAGCGGCATGACTTCCTTCTGATCCTCGGAGCATGTCTAAGAATGACATGTCTATGGAAGTTCTAATTTGATTTGAATGATCAAGTGTTATAAAAGTGTATGTGGCCTATAAAATATTAAAAATGTTGAAAGTGAGGACACATTAGACACGATGTGCGCAAGGAAGTGCGTTGTGGGGCTAATTACCACTTAATTCAATATCTCCCGCTTTCGAGTGAAGCAGTGATAGTAGACGTGGTTCCCCGTGATTTATTGAAACAACTATTTTGTGAGTCAGACCAGTGGGTAAGGCTCGGATGTGCACGCGCCGTTGGACCTAATGCAGGGCACTTCTACTCGAGAGTAAATAAAATTAGCACCTGCACCTATGGGGGTTGATTCGAATTATTTTGTGAGATAAAGGTATTATGTATCTACAAAAATTCCCAAGCCATCATCAAGGTCATCTATCTCGTTGCGTTCGGATGATGTATGAAGGTGGTAGGTAGGATCGTCACTAATGCTCGGACGCGTTCTGGGGTTAGGATAAGTGATTAGAATGAGTTATGGAAACTAGAATTCCATGCTTCCGCGATATTTTGATGAGAGCTGCTTTTTTTTTTTTTTCTGACCAGCAAGCCGGAGGAGGTTGATAAAATGAGCATTTGGATCGTCATTTAGATCTGCACCTTCGTCTTTTGGAAATATTTGTCATGTGTAAGTTCGAGATTCTTCTGTGATGCCTGGCTAATGATGTCGGAGGAAATATTCATGAAGCTTGATGATGAGAGGATGTTTTTTCTCTCTCTTTTCTCTTTTTTTTTTTAAATTTTCACTCTTTTTCTCCTTTTTTAATTTTTGTATTATATATATGTATATCTTGTAGTAATAATATATATAATAATATATTATAGATTATATATATATATATATATATATATATATATACGGGTTTTCCGGGTTGGGTTTTGCGTGCGGCGAATGGTTTACGACATAGGGTTGTCAATATGGTTGGTACTCATTGTACTCCATTATTAGCAGAAAAATGAGTTAGGCATAGATGGTGATTGTTGTCCTAAATCATCCATTAAATTAGCTTTAGGTTTCCTCATATTCGTGAATCTGTTAAGAGCTCGCAACTTATCCTTGAGTGGCACCCTCATCCGGGTGAAGATAAGCCTCCGGTTGTTTTGCTCAAGGTTTTGTTCGAATTCTCTCTACTTAGTAAATTTTGAAAATGATATTATTGAGAACAATAACAAGTCAAGAGGTCGTATATGATTGATTATATTTGTTTTATTTCAGGATGCACTTGCTTCCAAAAGAAGGAAAGCGAAGATTCTCAAATTCTCCATCCATTGCGTATGGAAAAACTATGGTTGGACTCGCATGTGATTGGAAGGTAACTAACTATGTTTATTTGTGTTGCAAAATTCTTTGGGATCATAATTGATTGTTCTTACAATGTTAGGTCTCTCTGGAGGAAGCTAAAAAAACCGCTAACCTCTGGTATAGTGACAGAAAGGGAAGAATGCAAGAGCAAGCCCCTACACTTTGTTGTCGGGCCTGACAAGAACGCAAGCAGAGCTCATAAAAATCACATCGAATGCGCATCCATTAATACCCCCATGCAGGTCTTTTTTATTTCGTCCTGCATCCGTTTCTTAACCATTCTTTATTCACAAAGAGAACTCATTTATGAACCCAAAAAAATATGCAGGGAAGCGGCACAAATGTTGCCATGTGTGACATGTTACAACTATCGAAGAACATACGCCTACTGGATATAGGCTGGAGGGTTATATTACTGAGTAAATATTACACTTTAGTTACTTTTCTTGCATGAAATTTTGTGCACATGTTAGATGACCACTAAAAGTGTATAAGCTTGAAGGGAATATAATTTTTGAATTTATGTATTTATCAAACAATAGAAACAATTCAGACCGAATAATTAATAGATGTGAGTAATAAATAATGTTCAGATAGGTTCATGATGAAGTTATCCTAGAAGGGCCCAAAGTACAATTGAGAGAGCCAAGGCTATATTAGTTGATTGCGTGTCGAAGCTTTCTGACGGAGCAAACTTTATCAGAGTCGGTCTCTCTATGGATGTCAACTGCGCATGGAACTTGGTATGCTACCGTGGCCCAATGCAATCTCTTCATTTTGGCAATAGCATGGTATTATATCTAAATAGTGTTCAATGTATTTTTATATCTTTGTCTTGTAGTTTTATTTATTAAGTGAACTAGATTCTAATTTATAGAGTCTAGTAATATGTTAGTTGTAATGGGCTTTTAGAGCCCCATGTATCTTATGCTTAATTAAGGGTATAAACACTAAAACCCTATACTTCTACAAATGAGAGTCACTATTGGAAATAGAGCCGTTACAGTAACTTGAGCAGCAAAACACGCACACACACACACAATGTTTTAGCAGAAAACTGTCTTGATTCTCACCACCAATCGTTTTTAGGTACGTTAAAACTGGTTCGACAATTGGTACCAAAGCCTAACGTGACCTATTAAACCCACATTTCCTTGGATTTGAGAAAGTTTGCATTTGGGTTTATTGATTTTTGAGCTTGACAAAACTTCTATGTGTTCTTAATATTTTTCGAGTGATTTTGAGCCTATTTTGGTTTCATTTTAACTAGTTTAGTGTTACAGAACCTTTTCGTGTTGTAAAAGAACCCAGAATTTTTCATCGAGTTTGAGCTATTTTCAAGCAGATTTGTGTTCAAATATTTTCGAGAAATTTTTTCAAAAATCATTTCTAAAATCGTTTCGGAAATCGTTCGCAATTCACTTCGAAAATAGATTTTCGCAACAGCTGGGGTTTTCAGTGGCATTCATAATTTTTAGGAAAATCAGTTTTCGCAACTCACTTTGAAAAACGATTTTCGCAACAAGATTTTCAAAGGGAATTTCAGTAATTTTCAATGCCAAAATTTCGAAACAAGATTTTTGAAACCACATTTTTGCAATGCATTTTCGAAACTAGGTTTTCGCAAAAAGCCTTCGAATCGATTTTGCAACTTCAAAATTTTCAAAACTCGACTTTCGGAACCCCATCTTCACAACCGATTTTTGCAACCGATTTTTGCAACTCGATTTTTGCAACGCGTCTTTCAAATTGATTGAAGAAGACATTTTATTTGTGCTATTTATCAGTTATCCTTGTAATTAGGTGTGTCACTTGTCTATTCAATAGTGTAGGACTTAATTGTATTATGCCATGTATATGGTATAAATACCAATATACACTATTGAATTTAAGAGATAAAGTTAATAGAAAAAATCCAAAGGGCTTGCAATTTACTTTCTAGAGAGAGAAACACACAAACACTTTCTCACACTAAAAGCGTTTCTCTCGTGTTCTTTATCGTAGGTATTCGACCGAGGTATCAAATCCCAGATTTCCATTCGAATATCTAGAATTCATGTCTACGATTTACGGTAGTTGACAATCGTGGACCTAACAATTGGTATCAGAGCAGATCATAATTGTTTTGGATTTAATTTCGCTATTTTTAGATCAAATTATATTCTAATTTTTTTCTGATCGTAAATGCGCGCGAAAATGAAATTTGGTCTTTGTACTGATTTCTGCAAAATTTGTTGATACTGATGCGAAAGTGATTGATTACATGTTAGGAATGAATCGCGTACTGATTTCAATCGTTTAGAACATCGAACTTTTTGATTTTTGATTCCGATCTATTTTACTGTTTGCGATTGAAGTTTGAAAACGATTTGATTTCCATTTTATGGATTTTTCTTTAAAACGTGTTTAATCTTGTGTTTGTTCTTGTTTAGTACACACATTCAAACGATTATCCAGAATCTTAGTGTTTAATTTGATGTTTCTCATTTGAATTTGCATAATACTGTTCCATTGAACTCTGCTTTATGTTCTTCATCGTTTTTTATCGCAAATTTGACTCGAAAATCTTTTTCGAGTTGTTCTCTGGTGCAAGAGGTTTTCGACAATTTCACTATTTTCGCTCCTATATTCACGCGAAAAATTTTATTTTCGATTATTGGTTTTCCGATCCTCACATAGAATAATCCTTTTCGAGTGTAACTAAGCGTAAACGATTTTCGACTAATACTGTTTTCGCTGTATTCATATTTACTTTTAACACGAAAAACCTGTTTTTCGATTAAAGGTTTTCGATCTCAAGTTTTTCGATTGTCTTAATTCTTGAGTCTAAACTAAGCGAAAAAAGTATTTCACCATCGAATATTGCGCACTCGAAAAGTTTAGTCAAATAATCGAGTCAAACTTATCGAAATTCTTTAAAATCTTAGAGTTTCGATCATTCTAACTTTTTCGATAATAAATATTTTGATAGAATTTTTGTGATCAACAAATTTTTTCGATAAACCATTTTTCGACAAGTTTTACTAAAATATTTTCTATAAACGCTATCGAAAATCATCTACTTTCGAAAAATACTCTCGCAAAACTTTTCCCAGTCAAAAATAATTTTCGATACACATTCTTCGACAAACCTTTACTTTCGAAAATCATTTTTGATTTTAAAGGTTCGAAATTCTTCAAATCGAAAAACTTAATGCTCGAAAAACTTTTATACTTACTGAACTTTCAAACGCAAACATTTTCACACTGATTAGAAAATTTTTACATATCCAGAATCAAAATCGTCATTTTCAAAACTTTCGAAAAATATTTCTCTTTGCATAATCATTTTCAATACTCAAACTTTTCGATTAAAATCATAAATTCAAAATCCTTTAGCATTTTGAAGTATCAATTCTTGTGGTAAATATTTATCCTACTCAAACACAATTGTTAGGACCTAAAAATTAGAGGTAGGCCTAAAAGGAAATTGCTTAAAGTACGAACCAAACATTACTAACAAATTTGTCTATTGTGAAGCACTCTTACCAACTCAAATCCAAACCTTCACGAGATCCTACAAATTAACTACAACTATGGATGCTTACTCTCTTGGAAATGATCGATGTCCGTCCCCCAATTCTCAGAAGAGGCGAATATACCGTTTGGAGAAGCCGCTTAGAATTTCTTGGAAACTAAAGATCAAGTTGCGAATCTAATAGCTTCTCTCCAAGAAGGACCTGCTCAATTTTGGATTATCCAAGATGGCGATGCCACAAATAACCCCCCATTCCAGCCACTAGAAGACTTAAAATTCCTAGTGAATACTTTGAAGGGGAGAGATTAAGTGCTAAGGCTGACCTAGGAGCCAAAACTTTCCTGATGCAAGGCATTCCAAATTACATTTATATGAAACTAGATAGTTTGTCAAGTGCTAAGACAATGTGGGATGAGCTCCACAAAATGATGCAAAGGACCGAAGTCGGAGTAAAGGCGAACAAAGCAAACATACTCACAGCCTATGACTCTTTTAACTTGTTCAGCAACTTGTTCAGCAACGCATTACTTGGTCAACAAGGCATTCGACTTTTTCTTGTAGGCATTAGATTTCATCAACATGGGATTTGACTTGTTTAACAAGTCATTACTTGGTCAACAAGACATTACTTGGGTCAACAAGGGATTTTACTGGTTTCAACAAGTCATTACTTTGTGAACAAAGCAATCAACTTGTTCAGCAACACATTACTTGGTCAAGAATGCATTTGATTTGGTCAACAATGCATTCGACGTGTTCACCAAGGCATTACATGGTCAACAAGACATCCGACTTGTTCAAGAAATTATTTTTTTGGATGAATATCCCATTATATATATATATATGAAGATAAAATACAAAAATAGCACGTAGGAGTAGAAAACTCATGCCGCAAACAACCGATTAAACTATTGGATAACAACGACATCAACTACAGCGTCGACTACGACTGCTACTACAGCACGAAACCAGCTACCATGCAAATCGCCACAAACGGCGAATAACAGCTACCTGTAAAAGATATCTAGGTGATACAGTGTCCAAATTTTCGTAAACAAGCATTCCCCAGAACCAAGATATCATTGATTGGTCAACAAGGCATTCGACTTGTTCTTGAAGGCATTAGACTTGTTCAACAATGGATTTGACTTGTTCAACAGATCATTACTTGGTGAAAAAGGCAATCAACTTGTTCAGCAATGCATTACTTGGTCAACAGGGCATTCGACTTGTTCAACGAGGCATTCGACTTGGTCAACAAGGCTTTCGACTTGTTCAGCAAGGAATTACATGGTCAACAAGGCATCCAACCTTTTGAAGAAGGCATTGCTTGGTCAAAAAGCATTCGACTTGTTCAACAACGGATGTGACTTGTTCAACAAGTCATTACTTGTTTAATAAGGCAATCAACTTGCTCAGCAATTCATTACTTGGTCAACAAAGCATTCGACTTATTCACCAAGGCATTACATGGTCAACAAGGCATCCTACTTGTTCAAGAAGGCATTACTTGGTCAACAAGGCATTTGACTTGTACTTGAAGGCATTTGACTTTGTCAACAAGCCATTCGACTTGTTCAACAATGGATGTGACTTGTTCGACAAGTCATTACTTGGTGAACAAGGCAATCAACTAGTTCAGCAACGCATTACTTGGTCAACAAGGCATTCGACTTGTTCACCAAGGCATTACATGGTCAACAAGGCATCCGACTTGTTCAAGAAGGCATTACTTGGTCAACAAGGCATTTGACTTGTACTTGAAGGCATTAGAGATGGTCAACAAGGGATTTGACTTGTTCAACAATAGATTCAACTTGTTCAGTAACGCATTACTTGGTTAACAAGGCATTCGACTTGTTCAGCAAGTCATTACATGGTCAATAAGGGATCCGACTTGTTCAAGAAGGCATTAGGTCAACAATGCATTTGACTTTTTCTTGAAGGCATTAAACTTCGTCAACAAGGGATTTCACTTGTTTAACAAATCATTAGTTGGTCAACAAGGCATTACTTGGGCCAACAAGGCATTACTTTGGTCAACAAGGCATTCGACTTGTTCAGCGAGGCGTTACGTGGTTAAAAAGGCATCCGACTTGTTCAACAAGGAATTGGGCTTGGTAAATAAGACATTCGACTCTCTCAACAAGGCATTACATGGTCAACAACGCATCCTACTTTTTCAAGAAGGTATTACTTAGTCGATAAGACATTCGACTTGTTCTTTAAGCCATTAGACTTGTTCAACAAATGATTTAACTTGTTCAACAAGGGATTTTACTTGTTTCAACAAGTCATTACTTTGTGAGCAAGGCAATCAACTTGTTGAGCAACGTATTACTTGGTCAATAAGACATTTGATTTGGTCAACAATGCATTCGACTTGTTCACCAAGGCATTACATGGTCAACAAGACATCCGACTTGTTCAAGAAATCAATTTTTAATGTTTTATTATATATATATATGAAGATAAAATACAAAAATAGCACGTAGGAGTTGAAAACTCATGCCGCAAACAAACGATAACATGCTATCGGATAGCAACGATATCAACTACGACTGCTACTACAACTCGAAACCAGCTACCATGCCACTCGCCATAAATGGCGCATCTACCTATAAAGGATATCTAGGTGATACAGTGTCCAATCGTAAACAAGCATTCCCCAGAACCAAGAAATCATTGCTTGGTCAACAAGGCATTCAACTTGTTCTTGAAGGCATTAGACTTGTTTAACAATGGATTTGAGTTGTTCAACAAGTCATTACTTGGTGAAAAAGGCAATCAACTTTTTCAGCAACGCTTTGCTTGGTCAAAAAGGCATCCGACCTTTTGAAGTAGGCATTGCTTGGTCAACAAGCCATTCGACTTGTTCAACAATGGATGTGACTTGTTCGACAAGTCATTACTTGTTTAATAAGGCAATCAACTTGTTCAGCAACGCATTACTTGGTCAACAAGGCATTCGACTTGTTCACCAAGGCATTACATGGTCAACAAGGCATCCGACTTGTTCAAGAAGGCCTTACTTGGTCAACAAGGCATTTGACTTGTACTTGAAGGCATTAGAGTTGGTCAACAAGGGATTTGACTTGTTCAACAATAGATATGACTTGTTCAACAAGTCATTACTTGGTGAACAAGACATTCAACTTGTTCAGTAACGCATTACTTGGTCAACAAGGCATTCGACTTGTTCAGCAAGTCATTACATGGTCAATAAGGGATCCGACTTGTTCAAGAAGGCATTACTTGGTCAACAATGCATTCGACTTTTTCTTGTAGGCATTACACGTCGTCAACAAGGGATTTGACTTGTTTAACAAGTCATTACTTGGTCAACAAGGCATTACTTGGGTCAGCAAGGCATTACTATGGTCAATAAGGCTTTCGACTTGTTCAGCAAGGCGTTACATGGTTAAAAAGGCATCCGACTTGTTCAACAACGAATTCGACTTGCTAAATAAGGCATTTGACTTTCTCAACAAGGCATTACATGGTCAACAAGGCATCGGACTTTTTTAAAAGGCAGTACTAAGTCGATAAGACATTCGACTTGTTCTTGAAAACATTAGACTTGTTCAACCAGGGATTTTACTAGTTTAACAAGGGATATTACTTGTTTCAACAAGTCATTACTTTGTGAACAAGGAAATCAACTTGTTCAGCAACGCATTACTTGGTCAACAAGGAATTTGATTTGGTCAACAATGCATTCGACTTGTTCACCAAGGTGTTACATGGTCAACAAGACATCCAACTTGTTCAAGAAATCAATTTTTTCGATGAATGTCCCATTATATATATATATATATATATATATGAAGATAAAATACAAAAATAGCACGTAGGAATAGAAAACTCATGTCGCAAACAACCGATAACAGGCTATCGAATAATAACTACATCAACTACGACGTCGACTACGACTGCTACTACAACTCGAAACCAGCTACCATGCCACTCGCCACAAACGGCGAATAGCAGCTACCTGTAAAGGATATCTAGGTGATACAGTGTCCAATCGCAAACAAGCATTCCCGAGAACCAAGAAATCATTGCTAGGTCAA
The DNA here is from genome assembly GCA_004919715.1 of Linderniella brevidens. Lineage (NCBI taxonomy): Eukaryota > Viridiplantae > Streptophyta > Magnoliopsida > Lamiales > Linderniaceae > Linderniella > Linderniella brevidens. Next base: position 15,568,817 of record SWDC01000148.1, read on the forward strand.
TAAGGCATACGACTTGTTCTTGAAGGCATTAGACTTGTTCAACAATGGATTTTGGACTTGTTCAACAAGTCATTACTTGGTGAACAAGGCAATCAACTTGTTCAGCAACGCATTACTTGGTCAACCGGGCATTCGACTTGGTCAACAAGGCATTCGACTTGTTCAGCAAGGCATTACATGGTCAACAAGGCATCCGACTTGTTCAAGAACGCATTACTTGGTCAACAACACATTCGTCTTTTTCTTGAAGGCATTAGACTTGGTCAACAGTGCATTCGTCTTTTTTTTGAAGGCATTAGATTTGGTAAACAAGCGATTTGACTTGGCCAACAATGGATTTGACTTTTTCTTGAAGGCATTAAACTTCGTCAACAAGGGATTTCACTTGTTTAATAAGTCATTACTTGGTCAACAAGGCATTACTTTGGTCAACAAGGCATTCGACTTGTTCAGCGAGGCGTTACGTGGTTAAAAAGGCATCCGACTTGTTCAACAAGGAATTGAGCTTGGTAAATAAGGCATTCGACTTTCTCAACAGGGCATTACATGGTCAACAACGCATCCTACTTTTTCAAGAAGGCATTACTTCGTCGATAAGACATTCGACTTGTTCTTAAAAGCATTAGACTTGTTCAACAAATGATTTAACTTGTTCAACAAGGGATTTTACTTGTTTCAACAAGTCATTACTTTGTGAGAAAGGCAATCAACTTGTTCAGCAACGTATTATTGGGTCAACAAGACATTTGATTTGGTCAACAATGCATTCGACTTGTTCACCAAGGCATTACATGGTCAACAAGACATCCGACTTGTTCAAGAAATCAATTTTTTTTGGATTAATGTCTTATTATATATATATATATATGAAGATAAAATACAAAAATAGCACGTAGGAGTTGAAAACTCATGCCGCAAACAAACGATAACATGCTATCGGATAACAACGACATCAACTACGGCTGCTACTACAACTCGAAACCAGCTACCATGCCACTCGCCATAAATGGCGAATAGCAGCTACCTATAAAGGATATATAGGTGATACAGTGTGCAATCGTAAACAAGCACTCCCCAAAACCAAGAAATCATTGTTTGGTCAACAAGGCATTCGACTTGTTCTTGAAGGCATTAGACTTGTTTAACAATGGATTTGACTTGTTCAACAAGTCATTACTTGGTGAAAAAGGCAATCAACTTGTTTAGCAACGCATTACTTGGTCAACAAGGCATTCGACTTGTTCAGCGAGGCATTCGACTTGGTCAACAAGGCATTCGACTTGGTCAACAAGGCATTCGACTTGTTCAGCAAGGCATTACATGGTCAACAAGGCATCCGACTTGTTCAAGAAGGCATTACTTGGTCAACAACGCATTAGTCATTTTCTTGAAGGCTAATGACTTGGTCAACAAGGGATTCGACTTTTTGTTTTTGTTTTCGGGAAAATCACTATTATATATATAAGAAAGAGAGATACAACAAATGAGCCACCAATCTAATGTCCATATAACAAAAGCCCGTTAGCCCGTTAGTGTCCAAAACAACACAAAGAATCCATCTAGACAGAAAAACAGAGTCCTTCAGCCTTCCGAGATCCAAGCAATGCGCCAAAGTCGTATAATCCCGCTAAGTTGAAGGAGCCATCGGTCATCCAATGTTTGTAGCCTAGCAATCACCATGTATAAAGCATCCCACGCCACCATCTCGGGTGATCTACTCTCACCAGCATGCCACCGTCGATTCCTTTCCTTCCAGATATGATGCACGACCGAAGCAAGAAGCTGACGATACGCAAAATGAAGAAGATGCTGGCGACGCCATCTCATCGAAGCCCACACAAGGCCTCGCCGCCATTCTGTATATGGCTATCCAAGGAACGTAGTCGAGCGAAGAATCTGCAGGCATTCAGATGAGAATGGACAGACAAAAAATAGATGAGAAACCGTCTCAAGCGCACCATCACCACAAAGGAGACAAGACGCCGCCGCAACCAACGCAATCCACGGCTTATCTCGAGTAGCAAGTCGCTCTCGAATTGCTAGCTAGAGAATAAACTCAAGCTTGGGAATTCGCAAAGCGCCCCCAAAAAGGTTTGCCCAGATAACCCGCGGCTTACGTGGACGAATAGCTTCCCAAGCCGCCTAGTAGAGAACCGCCCACTCGATGAACCTACCAAGCAAATGGAATCCTGCTCATGTGGATAAACCAATTGTAGGAGAGGAGAAATCTGTAAGTACTCCACCGTCGTAGTCGCAAGCCAATCCCATCCCTCGGCCGTAATAACACGGGACAAGCGAGTATCCCGGGAAAGTCCCATAACAAGTGGCCCTCGTGGAAACCACTCTTCAATCGCCGAGTGCAGCAGCCACGGTTCTCGCCAAAGAGATAGAGAATTACCATTTCCTATTCTAAACCGGATAAGCGGATGCAGCCGAGATCGTAACTTCAAAATTTGCTTCCATCTCCAAGAAGTAACCGACCCCATCCCCACTATCCATACCGACTAGCGTCGTAGCCTCGTCAAATACAACCAAGCCACCCAAACCGAGGACTCATCCCTAGTGGCGACCCTCCATAGTAAGTGGAGTATAAGCGTCTGATTAACCGTCACCATGAACGAATACCAATGCCACCTTCCGAAACAGGTAAACATACATCACTCCAGCCACTTTCGCCGGCGAACCGGCCTAGAGGAAACGTCTCATCAGCTTCTCAATGTCATGAATAATGCCCTTAGGTAGAAAGAAGATGCCCGACCAGTAAACATGAAGTGAGCTAAGTATGGACTTGATAAGTTGGAGCCGTCCCGCATATGAGAGTGTAAGGTGCAGCCCGGACCCCAAACGAGCTTCTACCCTTTGCTGAAGAGGCGCGCAATAAATAATCGTCAACTTCGAGGTGAGAAGTGGTATGCCAAGGTAGCGTACAGGAAGCACCCCAAGAACAAACCCAAACAAGGCCTGAAAAGTCACCGCCATATCATCAACGCTTGCGGACAAGAAAAACTCACTCTTCGACGGATTAGCATGAAGACCCGATAATAGTGCAAATCGGACCAAGGCAGAGTGGAGCACTGTAACAGACTCTACATCCGCATTACAGAAAAGGAGGAGATCGTCCGCAAAAGTCAGCATAACTAGTCGTGTAGGTTCACACCTCCAGTGGTAACGAAACGTTGGTGTTGCCTCAATCGCCGCCCCTACAAGACTATGCAGGACTTGCAAGGCGAGGGTAAAAAGATACAGGGAAATAAGATCCCCTTGTCTGAGTCCGCGGAGGCCCTCGAAATAACCCTCTGACCGGCCATTGATATTCAGTGAACATCGAGGCGTAGTCATACAACAGCGGGTCCACCAGATAAATCTCCGATCAAACCCCATCGCTTCCATCGTAACAAGAATAAAGTCCCATTCCACCTTGTCGTATGCTTTAGCCAGATCAACCTTAGTCGCCACCCTTCATGGCAAATTTGCCCGACGATATCCACTGCACACTTCCTGCGCCAGTAGAATATTGTCGGTAATCCGCCGGCCGGGAATAAAAGTCGTTTGATTGGGATGTACCAGCTGCGATAATACCTTTTTCAGGCGATTTGAATGCACATTGGAGATGACTTTGTACAACACATTGCAACGAGAAATAGGTCGAAAATCCAACGCCCACCGTGGCGAAGAAGTCTTCGGAATCAGCGTAATCAACGTAACATTCAGCCCCTTATGAAGGTGCCCCGTAAGAAAGAACTCCTTCATCGACGACGTGATATCCGCGCCAATAATCGGCCAGGCCGCCTTAAAAAAGGCTGTCGTATACCCATCCGACCCTGGTGCCTTATCATCATGCATGGAAAATAGAGCCGTTTTAACCTCCCCATCCTCCACCAGACGCACCATCCTTCGTGCAACATCAGGGCACACCGTCGTCCTAATAAAAGGTCGTACAGCCTCCACCATAAGTAATGACGTCCGTGTGGAGGTCCCCAAAAGTGTCGAATAAAAGTAAGAAGTTCCGCCCTAACTTGCTCCTCCCCTTGCACACTCGCTCCAGTCTCCGTTTCCAGATACCATATGCGATTCCATGCCCGCCTTATCGCCACCTTCTTGAAGAAAAACGAAGAACAGTGGTCCCCATCCTTCAACCAAAGTTGCTTTGCCCGGTGCACCAACGCCCGATGCTCAATATCAACCGCCATAGCATAAAGGAAACGACAAAAATGCTCGAGATGTAATAGTCGTGTATCCTCCAGATAGAGCAGTAGAAGCTGCTGAGAGAGGTCTAGGAAGTGCTTGCCTCCACGACATTCTGTGCTAAATCCCCCCGTCGTCGATGCATACACTTAAACACGGGTTTAAGTAACCTCAGCCTCTCACAGATAACAAACATCGGGAATCCCGGAACGCGAAGACCCCATGCAGTCGCCACCATCGTCAGAAAGGATGGATCCCGTGTAAGAAAATTCTTGAACCGAAACGACGCACCTTTCCCCCTCCTTGCCTCCTGATCCAGAATGATAGGGCTATGATCTGACGTGTGTGGCAGCTCGCTCCGATACCGAACGTTCGGCCACATAGCAAACCATGCAGGATTAGCCCCCATTTGATCGAGACGTCGCCAAATGGCCCCAGGCGGGGATTGCTGATTGTACCATGTGAAAAAACAGCCCGTCATCGGCAACGTACATAGATCTGCCTGAACCGGACACTCATGCAACACCTCTCTATCATGCGCGTTAGGCGTGCCTCCTTTTCCCTCGGCCTCATTCAATACCACGTTGAAGTCCCCCAATACTAGCCATGAATGTGCCGCGTAAATGCCCGCACGCGCAATGATATCCGCCCAAAGTGCCTTGCACTTGATACCACTGTTCCGACCATATACGAATAAGATTTGAGCCTCGCTTCCATCCGCAAGCGAAACAACCTGACAATGCACCGACTGTGAGGAGATTCCCTCCACCTGTACCGCCACATAACGATAATCCTAACCAACCCAGATACGATTCCCCGAACCTGACACATAGTCCGAGAACCACTGCCAATGTGGGCGAATTGCCAAAGTAATCCCCACCACATTATGAACCGCCACCCGCGTCTCAAGAAGACCCAATAGCTTAAGATTGAATCGTGCAATCAAATCACCCACCGCCCGCATGTGGTCTCGCTTATTGAGACCCCTCACATTCCAACTAGCTAATGGAATCATAAAGAAACTCCATCGCGGGCTGCTTGTTCAGGGCCCGTAATTACGCTAGTATCCTCCTCCAATTGCGCCAACACCGTGAAACTATTCCCCACCGGCGGACATGCCACAAAGCCACCTCCCATCTCCATCTCCTTCCGATGAGATGTATCAATCTGTCCCTTCCCCCCTGTGTCATACTCGACACAACCACCTGCCGCACCACCTTCCGAGCCACCGGCCGCCACTCCTTCCTCGGTTGCTCACACGCTGCCCCGTTCCCCTACCCTTCTTGCCTTCGTGGTTGGGGGATCACCGCAGCCCTAGTTTTAGACGGGCACTCCTGCGGGTTATGCAAGAAAGTCTTAGACACATCGCATCTTGTCGGCTTCCATTCGTATTCCACTCGAACATCAATAGCCCCAACATCCGACCCATCTGCCGATGGCAACCGAACCTTGTGTCCCGATATGGTTCCGCCAGATTCTTCATCACACATACCCAAGCATAGTCTATCCGCTCTGCCTTCTCGATCATACCATCCGCATAAAGCGGTTTGCCCACCATACTCACTATCATCCCGAGTCCCTCCATCGTCCAATATTCCAACGGAACATGACAAAATTTTACCCAAGTGGGGATTTCAACATGAATCATTCTTCTCAAGAGTCATCCCCGGACGCCACTCTTCCATGAATAACGGTTGGCCTTGGTAAAGCCAAGGCCTGCCTTCCAGTACATTCGAAGCCGCCACAGCCGAGATAAAACGGAATTTGAAAAAACCGTTTAGTGTCGCCCGAACTTCAACCAACCCCTCCCAAGACTCCCGTAAATAGCGTTCCACCATCGGGAAGTAAGATTTACGACCCATAAAGTACCCTACGAGCGTATTAGCCCACCGATCGAAACCCCTGGCCGCAACCTCCCACGAAGGACGACCTCGACGCTATCGCCCACAATGCATGGCGGCGTAAATGTCATCTGCTGCGCCGCGAGTGTCGAGTGTATCCGTGCACTTCCTCCGAGCACCACTGCAAACGTTGGTCGTGAATGTAACGAAGGCCTACCCGCAACCATCTTCCCAAGCTCGCCATCAACATGTCCAACCGGAGAACCCTCGATCCTTGCCATCGATGAAACCCAATCGTCCCAATTCACATCATTCCCCAGAGTCTCCGCCATGATCACGAGTGGTTGTTGCACCTCCGTCACAATCGCCGGCAATCTTGAAGAAATCTCCGCAGAACCGCTAGTCGTCCCATCAATAGCCAATCCCATGATATTGCTTACGTCAATTCCTACAGAAACCCTATCATTCATGCTCGGTCCATCATGCAGCCCATTAGGGTTCACATGCCGCCGCGGATGTAGCGCCGTTCCTCCACCCGAAGTTGATCGCATTGGCGTAGCGGGACACTGCCGAGAAAGACTCAGCCTATCCACATGAACTCGAAGTGGAGCCGCAACCTGAGCCCCGCCATCATGCACTGCACCTAGTCCGTCGGGAGCTTCCTCCTCCAACGAATTAGCCCCGTCACCACCGTGCACCACACCTGGTTCTCCTCGAACCCTATCCACCAAAGAATTAAACTCGAAAACGTCAAAAAACTTCCCAAAATCCGGCACAGAACGGCGAATCTCCTCAAGATCAGGCGGATGATCGATGGTCGTCGTCGTCGACGAGGATGAGGACATTGAGAATCCACACGATGCCGTATAAGCTATATTCTCGAGATATCCCACCACACACCGATGAACCGACAATCAGACACGATTAACCAGCGATCAGACGCCCCACCGGCCGGCCCTATCCGCGAGGATTGGCCGGAGACGGCGGTGAGAGGCCGTAAAACCCGGATGATTCAAATAACTTTCACCAACGTATTTTGCTTATCCCGCCAAACATCGGAGTAGCCGACGATCAGATGCCCCACCGGACAACATGTTCAATAAGACATTCCACAAGACATTCAACAAGACATTCAACAAGACATTCAACTTGGTCAACAAGGCATACCACTTGTTCAGCAAGGCATTACATGGTTAACTAGGTATCCGACTTGTTCAAGAAGGCATTACTTTGTCAACAACGCATTCGACTTTTTCTTGAAGGCATTAGACTTGGTCAAAAGGAATTTGACTTGTTCAACAAATCATTACTTGGTCAACAAGGCATTCAAGTTGTTCAACAAGACATTACTTGGGTCAAGAAGGCATTTTTGACTTGCTGAACAAGACATTCGACTTGGTAAATAAGGCATTCGACTTGCTCAACAAGGCATTACATGGTGAACAACGCATTCAACTTGTTCAAGACGACATTACTTGGTCAACAAGGCATTCGACTTGTTCTTGAAAGCTTTAGACTTGGTCAACAAGGGATTTGACTTGTTTCACAATGGATTTGACTTGTTCAACAAGTCATTACTTGGTGAACAAGGCAATCACCTTGTTCAGTAACGTATTACTTGGTCAACAAGACATTCGACTTTTTCTTGAAGGAATTAAACTTGGTCAACAAGGGATTTGACTAGCTCTACAAGTCATTACTTTGTCAACAAGGTATTCAACTTGTTCAACAAGACATTCAACTTGTTTAACAAGGAATTCGACTTAGTAAATAAGGCATTACACTTTCTAAACAAGGAATTCTACTTGTTTAAGAAGACATTACTTGGTCAACAAAACATTAGACTTGTTCTTGAAGACATTAGACTCTGGCAACAAGGGATTTGACTTGTTCAATAAGTAATTATTTGGTGAACAAGGCAATCAACTTCTTCACAACGCATTACTCGGTCAACAAGGAATTCGACTTGTTTAACAAGAGATTCGAGTTGGCCAACAATGCAGTCGACTTGTTCAGCAAGGCATTACGTGGTCAACAATGCATCTGACTTGTTCAAGACGGCATTGCTTGGTCAACAAGGCATTCGACTTGTTCAACAATAGATTTGACTTGTTCAACAAGTCATTACTTGGTGAACAAGGTAATCAACTTGTTTAGCAACACATTACTTGGTAACAAGGCATTCGACTTGGTCAACAAGGCATTCAACTTGTTCAGCAAGGCATTACATGGTCAAAAAGACATCCGACATTTTCAAGAAGACATTACTTGGTTAAAAAGACATTTGACTTATTCTTGAAGGAAATAGACTTTGTCAACAAGGGATTTGACTTGTTCAACAATGGATATGACTTTTTCAACAAGTCATTACTTGGTGAAAAATGCATTCAACTTGTTCAGTAACGTATTACTTGGTCAACAAGGCATTCGACTTTTTCTTGAAGGAATTAAACTTGGTCAACAAGGGATTTGACTAGCTCTACAAGTCATTACTTTGTCAACAAGGTATTCAACTTGTTCAACAAGATATTCAACTTGTTCAACAAGGAATTCGACTTAGTAAATAAGGCATTAGACTTTCTAAACAAGGAATTCTACTTGTTTAAGAAGACATTACTTGGTCAACAAAACATTAGACTTGTTCTTGAAGACATTAGACTTTGTCAACAAGGGATTTGACTTGTTCAATAAGTAATTATTTGGTGAACAACGCAATCAACTTCTTCACAACGCGTTACTCGGTCAACAAGGAATTCGACTTGTTCAACAAGAGATTCGAGTTGGTCAACAATGCAGTCGACTTGTTCAGCAAGGCATTACGTGGTCAACAATGCATGTGACTTGTTCAAGACGGCATTGCTTGGTCAACAAGGCATTCGACTTGTTCAACAATAGATTTGACTTGTTCAACAAGTCATTACTTGGTGAACAAGGTAATCAACTTGTTTAGCAACACATTACTTGGTAACAAGGCATTCGACTTGGTCAACAAGGCATTCAACTTGTTCAGCAAGGCATTACATGGTAAAAAAGACATCCGACATTTTCAAGAAGACATTACTTGGTTAAAAAGACATTTGACTTGTTCTTGAAGGAAATAGACTTTGTCTTTTTTTTTTTGGTAAAATTTCCGGAAAATAATTACCGAATGTAAACAGAAAAGCGCCCAAGGGAAAAAACCCATGCCGCAGAGAACCGGTAACAAGCTACCGGGAAGCAAACAATCAAGTCAACACAATCGACAACAGCAGCCGACAAAACCAAGCAAAAAGCCACAAATCAAATCAAACCAAAAGCAGACTACCATGTAATGTGCCAGAGGCTCTTGAGCGAGGCAGCCTGCAGAGTGAAGCGGGAGGGAGCCTGGCTCAGCCTCAAGCACGCGATCCCTAAGACCAAACTCACAATTCGCTCCGGAGAGCAACGAGTCTGATCCCGCCAACGCCTATTCCTCTCTTGCCAGATATGGTAGACCCGAGAGGCGAGAAGATGACGGGAGATCTCACGATGAAGATGATGACTCCTCCAACGAGCAGCGGCCCACTCGATCCCGTGGATCCAATCCCGATGCGGCCACCTCCAGTGGGTCTTCCTTCTCAGCAAGAGAATGTATCTCCTGGAGAAAGAACACTCGAAGAAGAGGTGACGGACCGTCTCCGTGCTCTGAGACTCACAAAGAGAGCAAGCATCCGAACCCGAACGAACCATCACCCAAGCACGGTCCCTAGTCGCCAACCTTTCACGAATAGCTAGCCACAGAAGAAATTCATGTCTAGGGACCCGAAAAGGGCCCCCAAACAGAGAAGCCCAAGCAATCCTCGGAGAGTGGGTCCGGATAGCCTCACGAGTACTCCGAACAGAGAACTTCCCATCCGGAGCCACCTTCCAACAAATGGAGTCAGCAGCAGAGGGGTCCACAGAAGGAAGAAGGGGCTGAAGCAGAAGAAACTCCACCGACTGCTGGGCAGGCCAGGTCCATCCAGCATTCGTCACAACAGCAGAGAGCCGGGAATCCAAAGGGAGACCCATAACCAAAGGTCCCCTCGGGAATCTCTCAATGAGAGGGGTATCAGACAGCCAAGGGTCCTTCCAGAGCCAAAGAGAGTTCCCATTTCCAATACGAAAGGAGATAAGGGAACGGAAAGTACCTCTGAGGTGGAGCAGCTTACGCCAGCTCCAAGCGTCCGAGGAGGTGGGCTGAACATCCCAGAAAGAGCGATCCCTGAGTTTAGTGGCGTAAAGCCACTGAACCCAAATCGAGTCAGGATCACGAGAGACAATGCTCCAGAGGTGATGGAAGAGGAGAGCCCGATTGTCGATTAAGAGAGATCGAACGCCAAGACCTCCTTCTTCCACCGGCTTGCAGACGTCATCCCAAGCCACCTTAGCCGGAGATCCATCCCACAGAAACCTCCGAAAGCGAGACTCCAAGGCCTTGATCACCCCTTTCGGGAGGAGGAAGACCCCAGCCCAATAAGCCTGCATGGCAGAGAGGACAGACTTAATGAGCTGCAGCCGACCGGCATATGAGAAGGACCGGTTCAGCCAGGATCCGAGCCGTCTATCCACAGACTGAAGCAGAGGGGTGCAGTCCTCAAGTCTGAGCCGGGAGTGGATCAAAGGAACTCCAAGGTAGCGGACAGGAAGCTGGCCACGGGAGAAGCCCATGATACTCAGAAGCTGTCCCGAAAGAGGCTCAGCCCTCTTGGAAAGAAACATCTCACTCTTAGCCGGGTTAGGGAGGAGACCCGACAAAGAGCCGAAGATATCGAGAGCATCACAGAGGGTCCGAACAGAGCAGGCATCAGCGTGACAGAAAAGCAGCAGATCGTCAGCAAAAGACAGCATGGCCAGCTTACTCGTCTCACATCTCCAATGGTAACGGAATCCGGGAGAGGACTGGATGCGGGATGAAAGAATCCCATGAAGCACCTCCATGACCAAAACGAACAGGTAAGGAGAGAGGGGGTCGCCTTGGCGGAGACCCCGCTTACCCGCAAAGAAACCTTCTGGCGCTCCGTTTGATGCAAACGGAGAAGGCAGTCGAAGTGATGCATTCCCTGATCCACTGGATGAAGAGAGGGTGGAACCGCATGGCCTGAAGAGTTGCGATAACAAAGCTCCAATCCACCTTATCAAATGCCTTCGCGAGGTCGACCTTGATGGCAGAACGGGTTGGGAGACTCTAGTTCTGGTAGCCCCTGCAAATCTCCTGAGCTAACAAAATGTTATCGCTGATCCGTCTGCCCGGGATGAAAGCCGTCTGAACCGGATGAACGAGGCCAGGAAGGACAGATCTGAGCCGATTGGCCAAAATCTTGGCAATGACCTTATACAGGACATTGCAGCAAGTGATTGGCCTAAAGTCGGAAGCACGTCTAGAAGAAGTCCCCTTAGGGATGAGGCTGATGAGAGTACTGTTGACGCCCCGAAGAAGATGACCCGTCCGAAAGAAGATGACCCAAGATCCCCCACGACGCCTTGAAGAAGGCAGCCGTATAGCCATCAGGGCCTCAACAAGGGATTTGACTTGTTCAACAATGGATATGACTTTTTCAACAAGTCATTACTTGGTGAAAAACGCATTCAACTTGTTCATTAACGCAATACTTGAACAACAAGGCATTCGACTTTTCAACAAGGCATTTAACTTATTCAGCAAGTCATTACATGGTCAACAAGGCATCCGACTTGTTCAAGAAGGCATTACTTGGTCAACATGGCATTCGACTTGTTCAACAAGTCATTACATGGTCAACAAGGCATCCGACTTGTTCAAGAAAGCATTACTTGGTCAACAACACATTCGACTTTTTCTTGAAGGCATTCGACTTGGTCAACAACGGATTGACTTGTTCAACAAGTCATTACTTGGTCAACAAGGCATTCAACTTGTTCAACAAGGCATTACATGGGTCATCTTGGCATTAGTTTGGCCAACAAGTTATTCGACTTGTTCAACAAGGCATTTGACTTGGTAAATAAGGCATTCGACTTTCTCAACAAGGCATTTGACTTGTTCAAGACGGAATTACTTAGTCAACAAGGCATTTAACTTGTTCTTGAAGGCATTAGACTCGTCAACAAGGGATTTAACTAATTCAACAAATCATTACTTGGTTAACAAGACAATCAACTTGTTCAGCAATGTATTACTTGGTCAACAAAGCATTCGACTTGTTCAACAAGGCATTCTACTTGGTCAACAAGGCATTCGACTTTTTCTTGATGGAATTAAACTTGGTCAACAAGGGATTTGACTAGCTCTACAAGTCATTACTTTGTCAACAAGGTATTCAACTTGTTCAACAAGACATTCAACTTGTTCAACAAGGAATTCGACTTAGTAAATAAGGCATTAGACTTTCTAAACAAGGAATTCTACTTGTTTAAGAAGACATTACTTGGTCCACAAAACATTAGACTTGTTCTTGAAGACATAAGACTCTGGCAACAAGGGATTTGACTTGTTCAATAAGTAATTATTTGGTGAACAAGGCAATCAACTTCTTCACAACGCATTACTCGCTCAACAAGGAATTCGACTTGTTGAACAAGAGATTCGAGTTGGTCAACAATGCAGTTGACTTGTTCAACAAGGCATTACGTGGTCAACAATGCATGTGACTTGTTCAAGACGGCATTGCTTGGTCAACAAGGCATTCGACTTGTTCAACAATAGATTTGACTTGTTCAACAAGTCATTACTTGGTGAACAAGGTAATCAACTTGTTTAGCAACACATTACTTGGTAACAAGGCATTTGTCTTGGTCAACAAGGCATTCAACTTGTTCAGCAAGGCATTACATGGTCAAAAAGACATCCGACATTTTCAAGAAGACATTACTTGGTTAAAAAGACATTTGACTTGTTCTTGAAGGAAATAGACTTTGTCAACAAGGGATTTGACTTGTTCAACAATGGATATGACTTTTTCAACAAGTCATTACTTGGTGAAAAACGCATTCAACTTGTTCATTAACGCAGTACTTGATCAACAAGGCATTCGACTTTTCAACAAGGCATTTAACTTATTCAGCAAGTCATTACATGGTCAACAAGGCATCCGACTTGTTCAAGAAGGCATTACTTGGTCAACATGGCATTCGACTTGTTCAACAAGTCATTACATGGTCAACAAGGCATCCGACTTGTTCAAGAAAGCATTACTTGGTCAACAACACATTCGACTTTTTCTTGAAGGCATTCGACTTGGTAAACAACGGATTGACTTGTTCAACAAGTCATTACTTGGTCAATAAGGCATTCAACTTGTTCAACAAGGCATTACATGGGTCATCTTGGCATTAGTTTGGCCAACAAGTGATTCGACTTGTTCAACAAGGCATTCGACTTGGTAAATAAGGCATTCGACTTTCTCAACAAGGCATTTGACTTGTTCAAGACGGAATTACTTAGTCAACAAGGCATTTAACTTGTTATTGAAGGCATTAGACTCGTCAACAAGGGATTTAACTAATTCAACAAATCATTACTTGGTTAACAAGACAATCAACTTGTTCAGCAATGTATTACTTGGTCAACAAAGCATTCGACTTGTTCAACAAGGCATTCTACTTGGTCAACAAGGCATTCGACTTGTTCAGCAAGGCATTACATGGTTAACATGGCATTCGACATATTCAAGAAGGCATTACTTGGTCAACAAGGCATTCTACTTGTTCTTGAAATAAGTAGACTTGGTCAACAAGGGATTTGACTTGTTCAACAAGTCATTACTTGGTCAACAAGGCATTCAAGTTGTTCAACAAGGCATTACTTAGGTCAACAAGGCATTTTCGACTTGCTCAACAAGGCATTTTCGACTTGCTCAACAAGACATTCGACTTGCTCAAGAAGGCATTACATGGTGAACAAGGCATTCAACTTGTTCAAGACGACATTACTTGATCAAATAAACATTCGACTTGTTCTTGAAAACTTTAGACTTGGTCAACAAGGGATTTGACTTGTTCAGCAAGTCATTACTTGGTGAACAAGGCAATCAACTTGTTCAGTAACGCATTACTTGGTGAACAAGGCATTCGACTTTTTCTTGAATGCATAAAACTTGGTCAACAAGGCATTCGACTTGTTGAACAAGGAATTCGACTATGTAAATAATGCATTCGAATTTCTCAATAAGGCATTACATGGTCAACAAGGCATTCGACTTGTTCTACAAGACACTGCACTTGGTCAACAAGGCATACCACTTGTTCAGCAAGGCATTACATGGTTAACTAGGCATCCGACTTGTTCAAGAAGGCATTACTTTGTCAACAATACTTTCGACTTTTTCTTGAAGCCATTGGACTTGGTCAAAAGGAACTTGACTTGTTCAACAAGTCATTACTTGGTCAACAAGACATTGAAGTTGTTAAACAAGGCATTTTCGACTTGCTCAACAAGGCATTCGACTTGGTAAATAAGGCATTCGACTTGCTCAACAAGGCATTATATGGTGAACAAAGGCATTCAACTTGTTCGAGACGACATTATTTGGTCAACAGGGCATTCGACTTGTTCTTAAAAGCTTTACACTTGGTCAACAAGGGATTTGACTTGTTCGACAAGTCATTACTTGGTTAACAAGGCAATCAACTTGTTCAGTAACGCATTACTTGGTGAAGAAGGCATTCGAATTTTTCTTGAAGGCATTAAACTTGGTCAACAAGGGATTTACAAAGCACTACAAGTGATTACTTGGTCAATAAGGCATTCAACTTGTTCAACAAGCCATTCGACTTGGTAAATAAGGCATTCTACTTTCTCAATAAGGCATTACATGGTCAACAAGGCATTCGACTTTTCAACAAGACATTGCACTTGGTCAACAAGGCATACCACTTGTTCAAAAAGGCATTACATGGTTTACTAGGCATTTGACTTGTGCAAGAAGGCATTACTTTGTCAACGACGCATTCGACTTTTTCTTGAAGCCTGACTTGGTCAAAAGGAATTTGACTTGTTCAACAAGTCATTACTTGGTCAATAAGACATTCAAGTTGTTCAACAAGGCATTACTTAGGTCAACAAGGTATTTTCGACTTGCTCAACAAGACATTCGACTTGGTAAATAAGGCATTCGACTTGCTCAGCAAGGCATTACATGGTGAACAAAGGCACTCAACTTGTTCAAGACGGCATTACTTGGTCAACAAGGCA
The DNA here is from genome assembly GCA_004919715.1 of Linderniella brevidens. Classification (NCBI taxonomy): domain Eukaryota; kingdom Viridiplantae; phylum Streptophyta; class Magnoliopsida; order Lamiales; family Linderniaceae; genus Linderniella; species Linderniella brevidens. Next base: position 15,584,012 of record SWDC01000148.1, read on the forward strand.
TTCGACTTGTTCTTGAAAGCTTTTAGACTTAGTCAAGAAGGGATTTGACTTGTTCAATAATGGATCTGACTTGTTCAACAATGGATCTGACTTGTTGAACAAGTCATTACTTGGTGAACAAGGCAATCAACTTGTTCAGTAATGCATTACATGGTCAACAAGGCATTCAACTTTTTCTTAAAGGCATTAAACTTGGTCAACAAGGGATTTGACTAGCTCGACAAGTCATTACTTGTTCAACAAGGCATTCAACTTGTTCAGCAAGGCATTCGACTTGTTCAACAAGGAATTCGACTTGGTAAATAAGGCATTCGAATTTCTCAATAAGGCATTACATGGTCAACAAGGCATTCGACTAGTTCAACAAGGCATACTACTTGTTCAGCAAGGCATTACATGGTTAACTAGGCATCCATCTTGTTCAAGAAGGCATTACTTTGTCAACAACGCATTCGACTTTTTCTTGAAGCCATTAGACTTGGTCAAAAGGAATTTGACTTGTTCAACAAGTCATTACTTGGTCAACAAGACATTCAAGTTGTTTAACAAGGCATTTTCGACTTGCTCAACAAGGCATTCGACTTGGAAAATAAGGCATTGGACTTGCTCAACAAGGCATGACATGGTGAACAAAGGCATTCAACTTGTTCAAGACGGCATTACTTGGTCAACAAGGTATTCGACTTGTTCTTAAAAGCTTTAGACTTGGTCAACAAAGGATATGACTTGTTCAACAATGTATCTGACTTGTTGAACAATGGATCTGACTTGTTCAACAAGTTCATTACTTGGTGAACAAAGCAATCAACTTGTTAAGTAACGCATTACTTGTTCAACAAGGCATTCGACTCTTTCTTGAACGCATTAAACTTGGTCAACATGGGATTTGACTAGCATTCGACTTGTTCAACAAGGCAATCAACTTGTTCAGCAACGCATTACATGGTCAACAAGGCATTCGACTTGTTCAGCAAGGCATTCTACTTTGTCAACAAGACATTCGACTTGTTCAGGAAGGCATTACATGGTCAACAATGCATCTGACTTGTTCAAGAAGTTATTGCTTGGTCAACAAGGCATTCGACTTGTTCAACAATAGATTTGACTAGTTCAAGTAGTCATTACTTGGTGAACAAGGCAATCAACTTGTTCAACAAGGCAATACCTGGTCAACAAGGCATCCGATATGTTTAAAAAGACATTACTTGGTCAACAAGGCATTACATGTTCAACAAGGCATCCGACTTGTGCAAGACGATATTACTTGTTCAACAAGGCATTCGACTTGTTCTTGAAGGCATTAGACTAGGTCAACAAGGGATTTGACTTGTTCGACAATGGATATGACTTTTTTCAACAAGTCATTACTTGGTGAAAATCGCATTCAACTTGTTCATTAACGATTACTTGGTCAACAAGGCATTCGACTTTTCAACAAGGCATTCGACTTGGTCAACAAGGCATTCAACTTGTTCAGCAAGTCATTAATGGTCAACAAGGCATCCGACTTGTTCAAGAAGGCATTACTTGGTCAACAAGGCATTCGACTTAGTCAACAAGGCATTCGACTTGTATAGCAAGTCATTATATGGTCAACAAGGCATCCGATTTGTTCCAGAAAAATTTTTTTTTTTGGGAAAAGTTCATTAAAATAAAATGTGGAAAGATACAATGTTCAGCAGCAATAAGCTGCACCGCTCGGTAACATGCTACCTATAAACAACGCAAGCAATCCAATCGAGCAAGCAAACATCAAAAGCAAGCAAGCAGATTGTAAGCAAGTGACTACGTGCTCGGCCACGCAATGCGCCAAACACGTCGAAGCGCACAAGACTGTAGCTGATACTTCCCTCCAAGGGTAGAGAGCCGTATACAGAGAGTAGTCTCGACGTCCGCAACGATATGAGTAGGAGGTCTTCGTCTTCCTTCCCGCCATCGTAGGTTGCGCTCGGCCCATAGGTGATAGACAAGCGATGCAAGCGCATGTCGGGGCCCCATCCATGCGAGGTGCTTGCCCCGCCACCTTTGAGCAGCCCAGTGAACCCCTTCGATCCAGTCCGTGTAAGGCCATCCAAAACGTAACTTTCCCTGCAAAGACTGTAGGCAATGTCTGGAAATGAACACTCAAAGAAAGATGCCGTGTTGTCTCTATAGCATGGCCATCATCACACAAGAGGCAAGCTGAACTTCTTGCTGCCGCGGCCACCCATGGCTTGTCCCTCGTCGCCAGGCGTTCCCTAATCGCCAGCCATAAAATGACTTCATGCCGTGGTATCGAGATAGGGCCTCCGAACAGGTTGGTCCATAATGCAGGCGGAGAATGTTGGCGTATGCAATTTCTCGCGGAGTGAGTAGAGAATACGCCATTGGGAGTCCCCCGCCATCGAATCGTGTCCATCTCACCGTGTTGAATGGGAGGTAGGAGACCAGCAAAATCCATGAACTCCACCGTTGTCTGTCCTGGCCAATGCCATCCCGACTCATCAATCACCGTGCTCAATCGTGAATCAAGTGGGAGGCCCATAACAGATGGACCACGCGGGTACCGTTCCACCAGCGGAATCGTGAGTAGCCATGGGTCAGTCAGAGGCGTGTATTTGCTCCATTCCCAATGCGGAACTCTAGAAGTGGCCGGATGATGGGTCTGAGCTTGAGGAGCTTCTTCCAGCTCCATGAGGTATTAGCCGTGGATCTGATGGTCCAGAAGGATGTGTTGTGCAGCCGCGTCCGTCGTATCCATGTGGCCCATATCGAAGACTCATCTCCCCTGAGAATGTTCCAAATAAGACGCATCATCAGCGCCTTGTTCTCCACCTCAATCGATCTCAGTCCAAGTCCCCCTTCGTCCCTTGGTGCGCGGTCCATGCCACCTTCGCGCTAGATCCTTTCCACAAGAAAGCTCGAAGACGCTTCTCGATACTGCGGATGATTCCCTTGGAGGGTAAGAAGACTCCCGCTCAATACACATGGATAGCCATAAGGACCGATCGAATGAGCTGTACCCTCCCGGCGTATGAGAGCGAGTGGTTGGTCCAAGAACCAAGCCGACGATCAATAGAACGAAATAAGGGGCGCAATCATCGATAGTCAATCGCGATGTGATAAAGGGGACCCCCAGGTACCGCACAGGAAGAGACCCGATAGGGAAGCCCATAACAGCCTGGAGTGTACCCTTCAGTCGTTCTGCCCGTTTCGAGATAAACATCTCGCTTTTACTGGAGTTTGCCCGTAGCCCTGAAAGCGAAGCAAAAATTACTTGGTCACCAACGCATTCGACTTGTTCAACAAGTCATTACTTGGTCAACAAGGCATTCAACTTGTTCAACAATGCTTTACATGGGTCATCTAAGCATTACTTTGGTCAACAAGGCATTCGACTTGTTCAACAATGCATTCGACTTGGTAAATAAGGCATTCGACTTTCTCAACAAGGCATTTGACCTGTTCAAGACAACATTACTTTGCCAACAAGGCATTTAACTTGTTCTTGAAGGCATTAGACTTGGTTAACAAGAGATTTGACTTATTCAACAAATCATTACTTGCTTACAAGACAATCAACTTGTTCTGCAATGCATTACTTGATCAACAAAGCATTCGACTTTTTCAACAAGGCATTCTACTCGGTCAACAAGGCATTCGACTTTTTCAGCAAGGCATTACATGGTTAATAAGACATTTGACATGTTCAAGAAGGCATAACTTGGTCAACAAGGCATTCGACTTGTTCTTGAAGTCATTAAACTTGGCAACAAGGGATTTGACTTGTTCAACAAGTCATTACTCGGTCAACAAGGCAATCGACTTGGTCAACAAGGCATTCGACTTGTGCAACAAGTCATTACATGGTCAACAAGGCATCCCACTTGTTCCAGAAATCAAGACTTTGTAAACAAGGCATTGGACTTGTTCTTGAAGGCATTAGACTTTGTTAACAAGGGATTTGACTTGTTCAACAAGTCATTATTTTGTGAACAAGGCAATCAACTTGTTCATCAACACATTACTTGGTCAACAAGGCATTCGACTTGTTCAACATGGCATTCGACTTGGTCATCGAGGCATTCAACTTGTTTAACAAGGCATTTCATGGTCAACAAGGCATCCGAGATGTTCAAGAAGACATTACTTGGTTAACAAGGCAGTTGAGTTTTTCTTGAAGGCATTAGACTTGGTCAACAAGGGATTTGACTTGTTTAACAATGGATATGACTTTTTCAGCAAGTCATTACTTGGTGAAAAACGCATTCAACTTGTTCATTATCGCATTACTTGGTCAACAAGGCATTCGACTTTTCAACAAGGCATTCGACTTAGTCAACAAGGCATTCAACTTGTTCAGCAAGTCATTAATGGTCAACAAGGCATCCGACTTGTTCTAGAAGGCATTACTTTGTCAACAAAGCATTCGACTTGGTGAACAAGGCATTCGACTTGTTCAACAAGTCATTACATGGTTAACAAGGCATCCGACTTGTTCAAGAAAGCATTACTTGGTCAACAACGCATTCACGTTTTTTGAAGGCATTAGACTTGGTCAACAACGGATTTGACCTGTTCAACAAGTCATTACTTGGTTAACAAAGCATTCAACTTGTTCAACAAGGCATTACATGGGTCAGCTATGCATTCCTTTTGGTCAACAAGCTATTCGACTTGTTCAACAATGCATTCGACTTGGTAAATAAGGCATTCAACTTTCTCAACAAGGAATTTGACCTGTTCAAGACAACATTACTTTGTCAACAAGGCATTTAACTTGTTCTTGAAGGCATTAGACTTGGTTAACAAGGGATTTAACTTATTCAACAAATCAATACTTGCTGACAAGACAATCAACTTGTTCTGCAATGCATTACTTGACCAACAAAGCATTTGACTTGTTCAACAAGGCATTCTACTTGGTCAACAAGGCATTCGACTTTTTCAGCAAGGCATTACTTGGTTAATAAGACGTTCGACATGTTCAAGAAGGCATTACTTGGTCAACAAGGCATTCGACTTGTTCTTGAAGTCATTAAACTTGGTCAACAAGGGATTTGACTTGTTCAACAAGTCATTACGCGGTCAACAAAACATTCGACTTGTCGAACAAGACGTTCGATTGGTCAACAACGCATTCGACTTAGTCAACAAGGCATTCAACTTGTTCAGCAAGGCATTACATGATCAACAAGACAATGACATTTTCAAGAAGACATTACTTGGTCAACAAGGCATTCAACTTGGGATTTGATTTGTTCAACAATGGATTTGATTTGTTCAACAAGTCATTAGTTGGTGAACTAGGCTATCTACTTGTTTACCAACGTATTACTTGGTCAACAAGGCGTTCGACTTGGTCAACAAGACATTCCACTTGTTCAGCAAGGCATTACATGGTCAACAAGGCATCTGACTTGTTCTAGAAGGCATTACATTATCAACAAGGCATTCAATTTGTTTTTGAAGGCACTAGACTTGGTCAACAAGGGATTTTACTTGTTCAACAATGGATTTGACTTGTTCAACAAGTTATTAGTTGGTGAACAAGGAATTTTACATGTTCAGTATCGCATTACTTGGTCAACAAGGCATTCAATTTGTTCAACAAGGCATTCGATTTGGTTAACAAGGCATTCCACTTATTCAATAAGGCATTACATGGTCAATAAGGCATCCGACTTGTTCAAGAAGGCATTACTTGGTCAACAATGCATTCAATTTTTTCTTGGTCAACAAGGCATTACTTGGTCAACAAGGCATTCAACCTATTCAACAAGGCACTACTTTGGTCAACAAGGCATTTGACTTGGTAAATTAAGCATTTCACTTGCTCAACAAGGCATTACATGGTCCACAAGACATCCGACTTGTTCAAGACGACATTACTTTGTCAACAAGTCATTCGACATGGTCATTAGGGGATTTGACTTGGTTAACAAGGGATTTTAGTTTTTTAACAAGTCATTACTTGGTGAACAACGGAATCAACTTGTTCAGCAACGCAATACTTGTTCAATAGGGAATTCGACTTGTTCAACAAGGCAATCGACTTGGTTAACAAGGCATTCGACTTGTTCAGCAAGGCATTTTATGGTCAATAAGGTATCCAACTAGTTCAAGAAGGCATTACTTGGTCAACAACATTCGACTTGTTCTTGTAGGCATTAGACTTGGTCAACAAGGCATTAGACTTGGTCAACAAGGGATTAGAGTTGGTCAACAAGGCATTAGACTTGGTCAACGAGGCGTTAAACGAGTTCAAAAGGGCATTTTTTTGTTAAACAAGGCAGTTTTTTGTTAAACATAGCATTCGACTTGTTCAACAAGGCATTCAACTTGGTCAACAAGACATTCGACTTTTTCAACTTGTTTAGCGACGCATTACGTGGTCAACATAGCATTCTACTTGTCCAACCAGACATTCGATTGGTCAACAACGCATTCGACTTGTTCAACAAGACATTCGACTTAGTCAACAAGGCATTCGACTTGTTCAGCAAGGCATTACATGGTCAACAAGACATCTGACATTTTCAAGAAGACATTACTTGGTCAACGTGGCATTCAACTTGTTTTTGAAAGCATTAGACATGGTCAACTAGGGATTTAATTTGTTCAACAATGGATTTGACTTGTTCAACAAGTCATTAGTTGGTGAACTAGGCTATCTACTTGTTCACTAACGAATTACTTGGTCAACAAGGCATTCGACTTGTTCAACAAGGCGTTCGACTTGGTCAACAAGACATTCTACTTGTTCAACAAGGTATTACATGGTTCACAAGACATATGACTTGTTCAAGAAGGCATTACTTTATCAACAAGGCATTCGATTTGTTCTTGAAGGCACTAGACTTGGTCAACAAGGGATTTTACTTGTTCAACAATGGGTTTGACTTGTTCAACAAGTTATTAGTTGGTGAACAAGGAATTCTACATGTTCAGTATCGCATTACATGGTCAACAAGGCATTCGATTTGGTTAACAAGGCATTCCGCTTATTCAATAAGGCATTACATGGTCAATAATGCATCTGACTTGTTCAAGAAGGCATTACTTGGTCAGCAATGCATTTAATTTTTTCTTGGTCAACAAGGCATTCAACTTATTCAACAAGGCCCTACTTTGGTCAACAAGGCATTTGACTTGGTAAATTAAGCATTTCACTTGCTCAATTAGGCATTACATGGTCCACAAGACATCGACTTGTTCAAGACGACATTACTTTGTCAACAAGGCATTCGAGATGTTCTTCAAGGCATTAGATATGGTCATTAGGGGATTTGACTTGTATAACAAGGGATTTTAGTTTTTCAACAAGTCATTACTTGGTGAACAAGGCAATCAACTTGTTCAGCAACGCAATACTTTGTCAACAGGGAATTCGACGTGTTCAACAAGGCAATCGAGTTTGTCAACAAGGCATTCGACTTGTTCAGCAAGGCATTTTATGGTCAACAAGGTATTCAACTAGTTCAAGAAGGCATTACTTGGTCAACAACATTCGACTTGTTCTTGCAGGCATTAGACTTGGTCAAAAAGTCATTAGACTTAGTCAACAAGGGATTAGACTTGGTTAATAAGGCATTAGACTTGGTCAACAAGGCGTTAAACGAGTTCAAAAGTGCATTTTTTTGTTAAACAAGACAGTTTTTTGTTCAACAAGGCATTCGACTTGTTCAACAAGGCATTCTACTTGGTCAACAAGGCATTCGACTTTTTCAACTTGTTTAGCGGCGCATTACGTGGTCAACATAGCATTCTACTTGTCGAACCAGACATTCGATTGGTTAACAACACATTCGACTTGTCCAACAAGACATTCGACTTAGTCAACAAGGCATTCGACTTGTTCAGCAAGTCATTACATGGTCAACAAGACATCTGACATTTTCAAGAAGACATTACTTGGTCAACAAGGCATTCAACTTGTTCTTGAAGGCATTAGACTTGGTCAACTAGGGATTTGATTTGTTCAACAATGGATTTGACTTGTTCAACAAGTCATTAGTTGGTGAACTAGGCTATCTACTTGTTCACTAACGAATTACTTGGTCAACAAGGCATTCGACTTGTTCAACAAGGCGTTCGACTTGGTCAACAAGACATTCTACTTGTTCAACAAGGTATTACATGGTTCACAAGACATATGACTTGTTCAAGAAGGCATTACTTTATCAACAAGGCATTCGATTTGTTCTTGAAGGCACTAGACTTGGTCAACAAGGGATTTTACTTGTTCAACAATGGGTTTGACTTGTTCAACAAGTTATTAGTTGGTGAACAAGGAATTCTACATGTTCAGTATCGCATTACTTGGTCAACAAGGCATTCGATTTGGTTAACAAGGCATTCCACTTATTCAATAAGGCATTACATGGTTAATAAGGCATCCGACTTGTTCAAGAAGGCATTACTTGGTCAGCAATGCATTTAATTTTTTCTTGGTCAACAAGGCATTCAACTTATTCAACAAGGCACTACTTTGGTCAACAAGGCATTTGACTTGGTAAATTAAGCATTTCACTTGCTCAACAAGGCATTACATGGTCCACAAGACATCCGACTTGTTCAAGACGACATTACTTTGTCAACAAGGCATTCGACATGTTCTTGAAGGCATTAGATATGGTCATTAGGGGATTTGACTTGTATAACAAGGGATTTTAGTTTTTCAACAAGTCATTACTTGGTGAACAAGGCAATCAACTTGTTCAGCAACGCAATACTTGGTCAACAGGGAATTCGACTTGTTCAACAAGGCAATCGACTTGGTCAACAAGGCATTCGACTTGTTCAGCAAGACATTTTATGGTCAACAAGGTATCCAACTAGTTCAAGAAGGCATTACTTGGTCAACAACATTCGACTTTCTTGTAGGCATTAGACTTGGTCAACAAGGGATTAGACTTGGTTAACAAGGCATTAGAATTGGTCAACATGGCGTTAAACGAGTTCAAAAGGGAATTTTTTTGTTAAACAAGGCAGTTTTTTGTTAAACAAGGCATTCGACTTGTTCAACAAGGCATTCAACTTGGTCAACAAGGCATTCGACTTTTTCAACTTGTTTAGCGACGCATTACGTGGTAAACATAGCATTCTACTTGTCAACCAGAGATTCAATTGGTCAACAACGCATTCGACTTGTCCAACAAGACATTCGACTTAGTCAACAAGGCATTCGACTTGTTCAGCAAGGCACTACATGGTCAACAAGACATCTGACATTTTTAAGGAGACATAACTTGGTCACCAAAGCATTCAACTTGTTCTTGAAGGCATTAGACTTGGTCAACTAGGGATTTGATTTGTTCAACAATGGATTTGACTTGTTCAACAAGTAATTAGTTGGTGAACTAGGCTATCTACTTGTTCACTAACGAATTACTTGGTCAACAAGGCATTCGACTTGTTCAACAAGGCATTCGACTTGGTCAACAAGACATTCTACTTGTTCAACAAGGCATTACATGGTCCACAAGACATATGACTTGTTCAAGAAGGCATTACTTTATCAACAAGGCATTTGATTTGTTCTTGAAGGCACTAGACTTGGTCAACAAGGGATTTTACTTGTTCAATAATGGGTTTGACTTGTTCAACAAGTTATTAGTTGGTGAAGAAGGAATTCTACATGTTCAGTATCGCATTACTTGGTCAACAAGGCATTCGATTTGTTCAACAAGGCATTCGATTTGGTTAACAAGGCATTCCACTTATTCAATAAGGCATTACATGGTTTATAAGGCATCCGACTTGTTCAAGAAGGCATTACTTGGTCAGCAATGCATTTAATTTTTTCATGGTCAACAAGGCATTCAACTTATTCAACAAGGCACTACTTTGGTCAACAAGGCATTTGACTTGGTAAATTAAGCATTTCACTTGCTCAACAACGCATTACATGGTCCACAAGACATCCGACTTATTCAAGACGACATTACTTTGTCAACAAGGCATTCGACATGTTCTTGAAGGTATTAGAAATGGTCATTAGGGGATTTGACTTGTATAACAAGGGATTTTAGTTTTTCAACAAGTCATTACTTGGTGAACAAGGCAATCAACTTGTTCAGCAACGCAATACTTGGTCAACAGGGAATTCGACTTGTTCAACAAGGCAATCGACTTGGTCAACAAGGCATTCGACTTGTTCAGCAAGGCATTTTATGGTCAACAAGGTATCCAACTAGTTCAAGAAGGCATTACTTGGTCAACAACATTCGACTTTCTTGTAGGCATTACACTTGGTCAACAAGGGATTAGACTTGGTCAACAAGGCATTAGACTTGGTCAACATGGCGTTAAACGAGTTCAAAAGGGCATTTTTTTGTTAAACAAGGCAATTTTTTGCTAAACAAGGCATTCGACTTGTTCAACAAGGCATTCAACTTGGTCAACAAGGCATTCGACTTTTTCAACTTGTTTAGCGACGCATTACGTGGTAAACATAGCATTTTACTTGTCCAACCAGACATTCAATTGGTCAACAACGCATTCGACTTGTCTAACAAGACATTCGACTTAGTCAACAAGGCATTCGACTTGTTCAGCAAGGCATTACATGGTCAACAAGACATCTGACATTTTTAAGGAGACATAACTTGGTCAACAAAGCATTCAACTTGTTCTTGAAGGCATTAGACTTGGTCAACTAGGGATTTGATTTGTTCAACAATGGATTTGACTTGTTCAACAAGTCATTAGTTGGTGAACTAGGCTATCTACTGGTTCACTAACACATTACTTGGTCAACAAGGCATTCGACTTGTTCAGCAAGGCGTTCGACTTGGTCAACAAGGCATTCCACTTGTTCAACAAGGCATTACATGGTCAATAAGGCATCCGACTTATTCAAGAAGGCATTACTTGGTCAACAATGCATTCAACTTTTTCTTGAAGGCAATAGACTTGGTCAACAAGGAATTTGACTTGTTTAACAAGTCATTACTTGGTCAACAAGGCCTTCGACTTGTTAAACAATGCATTACTTTGTTCAACTAGGCATTCGACTTGGTCAACAAGGCATTTGATTTGGTAAATAAGGCATTCAACTTGTTCAACAAGGCATTACATGGTTAACAAGGCATTCGACTTGTTCAAGACGACATTTCTAGGTCAACAAGGCATGCGACTTGCTTTTGAAGGTATTATGCTTAGCCAACAATGGATTTGAGTTATTCCAAAAGTCATTACTTGGTGAACAAGTCATTACCATGATTAAAGTGAACGGGGTTTCGGTTTGATAACTTTCTCACTAAGAATGCTCGATTTGTTGTCACGGTGCGTTCTTGTTGGCAGGACTCTATCCCGAGATACTCTATGTATAGTGTTGTTGGCCGTCTTAAACTTCTGAAGCGTGCATTTAAAAACATCCGCCGACAAAAGGGCAATCTGCAGCAAAATGTGTTGGCGGCCCGGCAATTTCTGCAAACGACTCAGGAGTTCATTGCCTTATATCCTTCTGATGATCGTTTTTTAGGTGCTACAATCTCTTTGCGGACGCATGTATGCTTCAGCAATTGAGTTAGAACAATCAGTGCTTGCACAGCGGGCGAAAATGGCGTGGCTGAAGCATGGTGATCGGTGTTCGTCGTACTTTTTCAAAAAAGTTGCTATTCGACGTGCAGCTGATCGTATCTTCTCCTTGAGGATGGTGATGAGAACATAGTTGAGGGTGAAGATATGGTGAAGGGTACGCTAATTCAACATTATCAGTCTCTTTTGGGTACGACGGATCGTGTGGGGACGTTAGATCGCTCGGCAATTCATATGGCTATTTCGCTACTTGGGTGTACCACTTATCACGTCCCGCCTGACTATTCGGGATTGTCAGCCGATCATTCATCGTCTTTATAAAAGATTGGGCTCGTGGCTGAACCGTTCTCTTTCGTATGCTGGACGGGTCTAGCTGATCATATCCGTTCTATATGCACTTCACATGTACTGGTCTGGTGTCTTTCTACTGCCGGAAAGGGGTGATCCGCACAATTGAGATGCGACTGCGGGCCTTTCTATGGGCTAGAGCTTCGGCCAAAGTCTCATGGGCTGAGATTTGTTTTCCGGTGAATGAGGGTGGTCCGGGCATTCGATCCATTGTGGATGATAATAGAGCCCTACTACTTAAACAACTTTGACGTATGCTTACTAAGGACCCAAATTTTATTTGGGTATCTTGGCTATTACACCGAAGGTTGCGCTCGCGTTCGTTGTGGACTATTTTGGCAACCATTCAGGCGGCGTGGAGCTAGAAGAAACTCTTAAGTCTACGGCCTTTGCTTCGGTCTCTCATTCGTTTTTGAATTGGGGATGGGGCGACCATTTGCTGGGTAGGTTCACTAGGGGGCAATGGTTATGGGCCTTCCCGCAGATGCTCGCTTGAGTCGGGTTATTGATAGGGACGGCTGGAATTGGCCAGCCAAATCTTCGGTTTAGTTTCTCATAATCAGCCGATGCTTCAGTGGTTTACCGATTGGAATCTGACTCTTATCGGTGGCGTGGGACCCCAGTGGAGCTTTCACCACTTCATCTGCTCGAGACGCTATTCGTATTACACGCCTGATGATACATTGGACTGTCCTTTTCGGGGATGTGTTGCGCGTTCTTAGACACGAGTTCATCTTATAGCTCGCATCCGCAAACGTCTGCCACGAGGGACAAACCGTGGATTGCACTGAAGGCTAACTCAACTGCATGCTTATTATGTGACTCGAGGATGATTGAGACGAACAATCATTTGTTTTTTGATTGTAGGTACACTTCCCGTTGTATGTACCTTCTACGACAGAACATACGAATGGCCTTACCGGGACTGTCAGACAGGTGTTCGCTGGGCAGTGTTGAGATGGAGAGGTCCGCACCTCCAGTTTCTGGCTTGTAAGCATGTTCTCGCGTCTGTTGTTTATCACATTTGGACAGAGAGGAATCATCGGTGGACTGATGATAAGAGGAAGTCACCTGAGCAGCTCATTGAGGATATCCTGGGTGTTTTTACTATGCATTTGTCATTGTTATCGTCAAGTTATTCGCTTCAGTATTGTGCTTTACGTCACCTGTGGCATATTGCTTGGTGGTTTGGTAGTCGTTAGTAGACTTCATTGGGAGAGACGATATATCTTTATTTGATTTATTTAGTGAACTTTTACCCCAAAAAAAAAATAAGGCAATCAACTTGTTCCGCAACGCATTACTTGGTCAACAAGGCATTCGATTTGTTCAACAAGGCATTCGACTTGTTCAGCAACGCATTACTTGGTCAACAAGGCATTCGATTTGTTCAACAAGGCATTCGACTTGTTCAGTAAGCATTACATTGTGAATAAGACATCCGACTTGTTCAAGAATGCATTACTTGGTCAGCAGGGCATTCGACTTATTCTTGAAGGCATTAGACTTGGTCAACAAGGGATTTGACTTGTTCAACAAGGGATTTGACTTGTTTAACAAGCCATTACTTGGTAAACAAGGCAATAACTTGTTCAACAACGCATTACTTGGTTAACATGGCATTCGACTTATTTAACAAGGCATTCGACTTAGTCAACAAGGCATTCGACTTGTTCAGCAAGGCATTACATGGTCAACAAGGCATCCAACTTGTTAAACATGGCATTTGACTTTGTAAATAAAGCATTCGACTTGTTCAACAAGGCATTATATAGTCAACAACACATCCGACTTGTTTGTGAAGGCATTAGACTTGGTCAACAAGGGATTTAACTTGTTCAACAAGGGTTTTGACTTTTTCAACAAGTCATTACTTGGTGAACAAGGCATTGGACTTGTTCCACAAGAAATTTGACTTTTTGAGCAAGACAGTACATGGTCAACAAGGCGCACGACTTGAAGGCATTACTTGGTCATCAAGGCATTCAACTTGTTCTTGAAGGCATTAGACTTGGTCAACAAGGGATTAACTTGTTCAAAAATCATTACTTGGTCAACAAGGCATTCAACTTGATCAATAAGGCATTACTTTGGTCAAAAAGGCATTCGACTTGTTCAACAAGGAATTCATTTTGGTCAACGAGGCATTCGACTTGTTAGGAATTCAACTTAATCCACGAGACATTCGACTTGTTCAAGATGGCTATACTTGGTCAACAAGGCATTTCACTTGTTCATCAAGGCATTTGACTTGGTAACCAAGAGATTTGACTTGTCCCACACTAGATTTAAATGGTTCAACAAGTTCTTACTTGGTGAACAAGGCATTAAACTTGTTCAGCAATGCATTACTTGGTCAACAAGACATTTGACTTGATTAACAAGACATTCGACTTGGTCAACAAGGCATTCGAGTTGTTCAGCAAGGCATTACATTGTCGACAAGACATCCGACATGTTCAAGAAGTCATTACTTGGTCAAAAGGCATTCGACTTGTTCTTGAAGGCATTAGATTCGGTCAACAACGGATTTGACTTGTTCTACAAGTCATTAGTTGGTGAACAAGGCATTCTACTTGTTCAGTAACGTGTTACTTTGTCAACTAGGTATTCCACTTGTTCAACAAGGCATTCGATTGGTGAACAATGCATTCGACTTGTTCAGCAAGGTATTACATGGTCAATAACACATCCGACTTGTTCAAGAAGGCCTTACTTAGTCGACAATATGCATTCAACTTTTTCTTGAAGTCATTAGACTTGGTCAACAAGGGATTTGACCCATTCGACAAGTTATTACTTGGTAACAAGGCCTTCCACTAGTTCAACAAGGAATTACTTTTGTCAACAAGGCATTTGACTTGGTGAACAAGGCATTCGACTTGGTGCACAAGGCATTCGACTAGCAAAATATGGCATTTGACTTGCTCAACAAGGCCTTACATAGTTAACCCGATATTCGACTTGTTCAAGACAACATTAATTGGTCAACAAGGCATTCGACTTGTTGTCAAGGCATTAGACTTGGTCAACAAGGGATTTGACTTGTTCAACGGGATTTGACTTGTTTAACAAGCCATTACTTGGTAGACAAGGCAATAAACTTGTTCAACAACACATTACTTGGTTAACATGGCATTTGACTTGTTTAACAATGCATTCGACTTAGTCAACAAGGCATTCGACTTGTTCCGCAAGACATTACATGGTCAACATGGCACCAACTTGTTAAACATGACATTTGACTTTGTAAATAAAGCATTTGACTGTTCAACAAGGCATTATATGGTCAACAACGCATCCGACTTGTTCGTGAAGGCATTAGACTTGGTCAACAAGGGATTTGACTTGTTCAATAAGGCTTTTGACTTTTTCAACAAGTCATTACTTGGTGAACAACCATTGGACTTGTTCCACAAGACATATGACTTTTTGAGGAAGGCATTACATGGTTAACAAGGCGCATGACTTGTTCGAGAAGGCATTCGACTTGTTCTTGAAGGCATTAGACTTGGTCAACAAGGGATTGATTTGTTCAAAAATCATTACTTGGTCAACAAGGCATTCAACTTGTTCAACAAGGCATTACTTTGGTCGAAAAGGCATTGGACTTGTTCAACAAGGAATTCATTTTGGTCAACAAAGCATTCGACTTGTTCAACAAGGAATTCAACTTGGTCCACGAGGCATTCGACTTGTTCAAGATGGCTATACTTGGTCAACAAGGCATTTCACTTGTTAATCAAGGTATTTGACTTGGTAACCAAGAGATTTGACTTGTTCCACACTAGATTTAAATGGTTCAACAAGTTCTTACTTGGTGAACAATGCATTCAACTTGTTCAACAATGCATTACTTGGTCAACAAGGCATTCGACTTGATTAACAGGACATTCGACTTGGTCAACAAGGCATTCGAGGTGTTCAGCAAGGCATTACATTGTCAACAAGACATCCGACATGTTCAAGAAGGCATTACTTGGTCAACAAGGCATTCGACTTGTTCTTGAAGACATTAGACTCAGTCAACAACGGATTTGACTTGTTCAACAAGTCATTAGTTGGTGAACAACAAATTCTACTTGTTCAGTAACGTGTTACATTGTCAACCAGGCATTCCACTTGTTCAACAAGGCATTCGACTTGGTGAACAACGCATTCGACTTGTTCAACAAGGCATTACATGGTCAATAAGGCATCCTAATTGTTCAAGAAGGCCATACTTAGTCGACAATGCATTCAACTTTTTCTTGAAGGCATTAGACTTGGTCAACAAGGGATTTGACTAGTTCGACAAGTCATTACTTGGATAACAAGGCCTTCCACTAGTTCAACAAGGAATTACTTTTATCAACAAGGCATTTGACTTGGTGAACAAGGCATTCGACTTGGTGCACAAGGCATTCGACTAGGGAAATAAGGCATTTGACTTGCTCAACAAGGCCTTATATGGTTAACCTCACATTCGACTTGTTCAAGACGACATTACTTGGTCAACAAAGCATTCGACTTGGTCAACAACGGATTTGACTTGTTCAACAAGGGATTTGACTTGTTTAACAAGCCATTACTTGGTAAACTAGGCAATAAACTTGTTCAACAACGCATTACTTGGTTAACATGGCATTCGACTTGTTTAACAATGCATTCGACTTAGTCAACAAGGCATTTGACTTGTTCAGCAAGACATTACATGGTCAACAAAGCATCCAACTTGTTAAACATGACATTTGACTTTGTAAATAAAGACATTCCACTTGGTGAACAAGACGTTCCACTTGTACTACAAGGCATTCCAACGTGTTACTTTGTCAACAAGACATTCCACTTGTTCTACAAGGCATTCGACTTGGTGAACAACGCATTCGACTTGTTCAGCAAGGCATTACATTGTCAAAAAGGCATCCGACTTGTTCAAGAAGGCCTTACTTAGTCGAAAATGCATTCAACTTTTTCTTGAAGGCATTAGACTTGGTCAACAAGGGATTTGACTAGTTCGACAAGTCATTACTTGGATAACAAGGCCTTCCACTAGTTCAACAAGGAATTACTTTTGTCAACAAGGCATTTGACTTGGTGAACAAGGCATTCGACTTGGTGCACAAGGTATTCGACTAGGGAAATAAGACATTTGACTTGCTCAACAAGGCCTTACATGGTTAACCAGATGTTCGACTTGTTCCAGACGGCATTACTTGGTCGACAAGGCATTCGACTTGTTGTTCAAGGAGTTAGACTTGGTCAACAATTGACTTGACTTGTTCAACAAGTCATTACTTGGTCCATAAGGAAATCAAGTGGTTCAACAAGGCATTACTTTGGTCAAAAAGGTATTCGACTTGTTCCACATGGCTTTCAACTTGGTCAACAAGGCATTCGACTTGTTCAACAAGGCATTCGACTTGGTCAATAAGGCATTCGACTTATGCAAGACGGAGATACTTGGTCAACATGGCATTTGATTTGTTCTCGAAGGCATTAGGTTTGGTCAACAAGGGATTTGACTTGTTCAAAACCGGATTTGAATTGTTCAACAAGTCATTACTTCGTGAACAAGGCATTCAACTTGTTCAGCAACGCATTACTTGGTCAATAAGGCATTCAACTTTTTCAACAAGGCATTATTTTGGTTAACAAGGCGTTTGACTTGCTCAAGAAGTCATTACTTGGTCAACAAGGCATTTAGCTTGTTCAACAAGGCATTCAACTTGTTCAACAAGGCACTAGTTTGGTTAACAAGGCATTCGACTTGGTAAATAAGGCATCTGACTTGTTCAAGACGACATTACTTTGTCAACAAGCCATTCGACTTGTTCTTGAAGGCATTAGATATGGTCAACACGGGATTTAACTTGTATAACAAGGGATTTTAGTTTTTCAACAAGTCATTACTAGGTGAACCAGGCAATCAACTTGTTCAGCAATGCAACACTTGGTCAACAGGGCATTCGACTTGTTCAACAAGGCATTACATGGTCAACAATGTATCCGACTAGTCAAAGAAGGCATTACCTGGTCAACGAGGCATTCGACTTGTTCTTGAAGGCATTAGACTTAGTCAATAAGGGATTTGATTTGTTCAACAATGGATTTGACTTGTTCAACAAGTCATTAGTTGGTGAACTAGGCATTCTACTTATTCAATAACGAAGTACTTGGTCAACAAGGCATTTGACTTGATCAACAAAGCGACTTGTTTAACAAGGTATCACATGGTCAATAAGGCATCCGACTTGTTCAAGAAGGCATTACTTGGTCAACAATGCAATAAACTTTTTCTTGAAGGCAATAAACTTGGTCAACAAGGGATTTGACTTGTTCGACAAGTCATTACTTGGTCAACAAGGCCTTCAACTTGTTCAACAAGGCATTCGATTTGGTCAACAAGGCATTCAACTTGGTAAATAAGGCATTCGACTTGCTCAACAAGGCATTCGACTTGTTGAGGATGTTTCTTAGTCAACAAGACATTCGACTTGCTTTTGAAGGCATTAGACTTGGTCAACATCGAATTTTACTTGTTCCAAAAGTCCTTACTTGGTGAACAAGGCAATCGAATTGTTCAGCAACGCATTACTTTGTCAACAAGGCATTCGACTTGTTCAACAAGGCATTCGATTCGACTTGTTCAACAAAGCATTCGACTTGTTCAACAAGGCATTCGACTTGTTCAATAACGCATTCGACTTATTCTTTAAGACATTAGACTTGGTCAACAAGGGATTTGACTTTTTCAACAACTCATTACTTTGTCAACAATGCATTCAACTTGTTTGAGAAGGCACTACTTTGGTCAACAAGGCATTCGACTTGTTCAACAAAGCATTGGACTTTTACCAAAAAAAAATTTATTACCAAAAAAAACAAAGCATTGGACTTATTCAACAAGGCATTCGACTTGTTCAAGACAACATTATTTGGTGAACAAGGAATTCGACTTGTTCTTGAAGGCATTAGACTTGGTCAACAAGGGATTTTACTTAATCAAAGCGAGTTATTATTTGGTGAACAAGGGATTTAACTTGTTCAAGAATGGATTTTACTTGTTCAACAAGTCATTCTTGGTGATTTAGGCATTTAACTTATTCAGCAATGCATTACTAGGTCAACAAGGCATTCGACTTGGTCAACAAGACATTCGACTTGGTCAACAAGGGATTCGACTTGTTCAGCAAGGCATTCGACTTGTTAAGCAAGGCATTACATGGTCAACAAGGCATTCGACTTCTTCAAGAAGGCATTACTTGGTCAACAAGGCATTCGACTTGTTCTTGAAGGTATTAGACTTGGTCAACAAGGGATTTGACTTGTTCAACAAGTCATTACTTGGTCAACAAGCCATTCAACTTGTTTAACAAGGCATTACTTTGGTCAACAAGGCATTCGACTTGCTCAACAAGGCATTTTACTTGCTAAATAAGGCATTCGACTTGTTCAACAAAACAATATGTGGTCAACAAGGCATTCGATTAGTTAAAAACGACATTTCGTGGTCAACAAGGCATCCGACTTTATCTTAAAGACATTAAACTTGGTCAACAAGGGATTTGACTTGTTCAACAATGGATTTGACTTGTTCAACAAGTCATTACTTGAAGGCAATCAACTTGTTCAACAACGCATTACTTGGTCAACGAGTCATTCGACTTGTTCAACAAGATATTTGATTTGGTCAACAAGGCATTCGACTTATTTAGCAAGGCATTACATGGTCCACAAGGCATCCGACTTGTTCAAGAAGACATTACTTGGTCAAAAAGGCATTCGATTTGTTCTTAAAGGCACTACACTTGGTCAACAAGGGATTTGACTTGTTCAACAAGTTATTACTTGGTCAACAAGGGATTCGGCTTGTTCCAAAAGCTATTCGACTTGTTCAACAACGAATTTGACTTGTTCAAAACAAGTCATTAGTTGGTGAAAAATGAATTCTACTTGTTCAGTATCGCATTACTTGGTCAACAAGGCAACCGAGTTTTCGCATTCATGAGATCGAGCGAGAATTGGACGCCCAAGGCACGCGCACGCGCTGTCTGTGATCGCGCTGCCCCGCACGACGCACCCGCGATGGGAAGCCGCATGCGATGGAACGGGACTACCGAGCCAACAACTACCATGTTGCATATGCAGCACATGATTCGACTTGTTCAATGAGGCATTTGGTCAACAAAGCATTTTACTTATTCAACAAGGCATTACATGGTCAATAAGTCATCCAAGTTGTTCAAGAAGGCATTACTTGTCAACAATGCATTCAATTTTTTCGTGAAGGCATTAGACTTGGTCAACAAGGTATTTGACTTGTTCAACAAGTCATTACTTGGTCAACAAAGCACTACTTTAGTCAACAAGGCATTCGACTTGGTAAATAAGGCATTCGACTTGCTCAACAAGGCATCCGACTTGTTAAGGACGACATTACATTGTCAACAAGACATTTGACTTGTTCTTGAAGACATTAGATATGTGTTACACCTTTGCGAGTGCCACGTCAGCAAGTTTAAACATTTCGAGGCGGGAATGCAATTTTGTGCAAAGTCACCAAGGCACGTGGCTCGGGAAGCACATGGAGACACGCACGAGCGGCACGATGCAGGCCAGGCCAGGTGGGTCAAGGCCAAGCGGACGACGGTGGGCGAGCTCGTGCGGGACGAATTGGACGTTGAGGTCTAAGGCAATGACGGGCGGTGGCTCGGCGGGCAACAACCGAAGAACGGTGGTGTGTGGTGGTGCAGGTGGCGCATAGCGGTGGTCTGGCAATGGCTCTGATGAACGGTGGCAGACGGCAGCGACGATGGCGGTGCCGGAAAAGGGAGCCAGGCCAAGCAGCGGCTCGGCCAGGCAACGTGTGGGGGCGGCGCGCACGGCATTGGCGCACACGTGCGAGAATTGTGCGTGGGTTGACCAGGTCCTGCGAGGATCTCGGGAATGGTTGGGCAGGATCAAAACCAAGTCAAATGAGGATGACCCAGACTTCGATCCGTGGGCATGTTGGCCAAGTCTCGACGTTGTTGAGAAGACTTGGGGAGCCAAGTCAAGTGGGAGAAAATCTCGGGGAGAGATTCTAGCAATAACCTAATTCGAATTCGAATAAGGTTGTTGAGAAAATCTCTCAAAGCCAAATCCTATTTAAAGGAGGCCGCCGAGATCGAGTCATTCAACAACTCATCAACCACAATCCACGAGAATTCACACATCTGAGAGAGAGTTTGAAAGTGCGGCACATCGAGCAAATCCGAGCTCGGGACGCCGAGCTTGGGAAGGATCTCGCGGAGGGTTTTACGAGAGAGAGAGAGCGGGCGATTAAGATCTCAAAAAAGGGGACGTTAGGAAATAACTGTGTCGTATCTTAGAGTAGGCACGTAAGGCTGAAACGTCGGTGCCACAGGTCTAAGTGTTCTCCTTCGTTGTAAACTTTGCATGAATAAAGATTACGACAAGCCGGGTAGGCAAACCCGGTTGGCCCCAAATTGACCGTGTCTTTGTTTTTACGTTTTTGCATATACAAAGCAGGGTCAGCTGAGAAGCTTCTCGCGGGTGACTCGGAATTGGGCAAGCGAGGAACGAGTCAAACACGGGCCGGTTGTAAAGAATGCGGGGCTTTTTAATTCCAAAAAAAAGTCTCTGTCCCGCATTTGCAACAATATGGTCAACAAGGATTGACTTGTATAACAAGGGATTTTAGTTGTTCAACAAGTAATTACTTGGTGAACAGCGCAATCAACAGGTTCAACAACGCAATACTTGGTCAACAAGGCATTCGACTTGTTCAACAAGGCATTCGACTCTTTCAACAAGGCATTCGACTTGGTCAACAAGGCATTCAACTAGTTCAACAAGGCATTACATGGTCAACAAGGTATCTGACTAGTTCAAGAAAGCATTACTTGGTCAACAAGGCATTTACCTTGTTCTTGCAGGCATTAGACTTGGTCAACAAGGGTTTGAACTTGTTCAAAAGTCATTACTTGGTCAACAAGGCGTTCAACTTGTTCAACAAGGCATAACTTTGGTCAAAAAGGCATTCGACATGTTCAACAAGGCATTCAACTTGGTCAACAAGGCATTCGACTTGTTCAAGACGACGATTCCGTGGTCAACAAGGCATTCGACTTGTTCTTGAAAGCATTAGATTTGGTCAACAAGGGATTTTGCTAGTTCAACATTACTTGGTGACAAGGCATTCAACTTGTTTAGCAACGCATTACTTGGTCAACAAGGCATTCTACTTGTCCAACAAGACATTTAATTTGTCAACGAGGCATTCGACTTGTCCAACAAGACATTCGACTTGGTCAACAAGGCATTCGACTTGTTCAGCAAGGCATTACACTGGTCAGTAAGGCAGCTGACTTTGTTCAAGAAGGCAATACTTGTTCAACAAGGCATTACTTTGGTCAACAAGGCATAAGACTTGGTCAATAAGGCATTTGACTCGCTCAACAAGGCATTACATGGTTAACAAGGCATTCGACTTGTTTAAACGACATTTCTTGGTCAACAAGGCATTCGACTTGCTTTTGAAGGCATTAGACTTGGTTAACAATGGATTTGACTTGTCCAAAAGTCATTACTTGGTGAACAAGGCAATCAACTTGTTCAACAACGCTTTACTTTGTTCACAAGGCATTCGACTTGTTCAACAAGGCATTCGACTTGGTCAGTAAAGCATTACATTGTGTACAAGGCTTCTGGCTTGTTGAACAAGGCATTACTTGGTCAACTGGCATTGGACTTGTTCTTGAAGGCATTAGACTTAGTCAACAAGGGATTTGAGTTGTTTAACAAGGGATTTAACTTGTTCAACAAGTCATTATTTGGTAAACAAGACATTCAACTTTTTCAGCAACGCATTACTTGGTCAACAAGGCATTCCACTTGTTTAACAAGACTTTCGACTTGGTCAAAAGGGCATTCAACTTGTTCAGCAAAGCATTACATGGTCAACAAGGCATCATAGTTGTTGAACAAGGCATTACTTGGTCAACAAGGGATTCGACTTATTCTTGAAGGCATTAGACTTGGTCAAAAAGTTATTTGACTTTTTAACAAATGGATTTGACTTGTTCAACAAGTCATTACTTGGTGAACAATGCAGTCAACTTGTTCAGTAATACATTACTTGGTTAACAAGGCCTTTGACTTATTACAAGGCATTCAACTTGGTTAACAAGGCATTCGACCTGTTTAGCAAGGCATTGCATGGTTATCAAAGCATTCGACTTGTTCTTTAAGGCATTAGACTTGGTCAACAAGGTATTTGACATATACAAGTACTCATTACTTGGTCAACAAGACATTCAAGTTGTTTAACAAGGCATTACTATGGTTAACAAGGCATTCGACTTGGTAAATAAGGCATTCGACTTATTCAACAAGGCACTCAACTTAGTAAATAAGGCATTCAACTTAGTAAATAAGGCATTCGACTTGTTCTTGAAGGCATTAGCTTGATAAACAAGGGATTTGACTTGTTCAACAATGGATTTGGCTTGTTCAACAAGTCATTACTTGGTGAGCAAGGGATTTAACTTGTTTGACCATCGATTTGACTTGTTCAGCAAGTCATTACTTGGTGAACTACGCATTCAACTTATTTTGCAACGCATTACCTGATCAACAAGGCTTTCAACTAGTTCAACAAGACATTCGACTTGGTCAACAAGGCATTAGACTTGTTCAGCAAGGCATTCGACTTGTTAAGCAAGGCATTACATGGTCAACATGGCATTCGAATTCTTCAAGAAGGCATTACTTGGTCAACAAGGCATTCGACTTGTTCAGCAAGTCATTACATGGTTAACAAATCATCCGACTTGTTCAAGAAAGCATTATTTGGTCAACAACGCATTCGACTTTTTCTTGAAGGCATTAGACTTGGTCAACAACGGATTTGACCTGTTAAACAAGTCATTACTTGGTCAACAAGGCATTCGACTTGTTAGCAAGGCATTCGACTTGTTCAGCAAGGTGTTACATGGTCAACAAGGCATCCGACTTGTTCAAGAAGGCATTACTTGGTCAACACGGCATTCGACTTGTTCTTGAAGGTATTAGACTTGGTCAAATTGACTTGCTCAACAAGTCATTACTTTGTCAACAAGGCATTCAACTTGTTTAAGAAGGCATTACTTTGGTCAACAAGGTATTCGACTTGTTCAACAAGGCATTTGACTTGGTAAATAATGCATTTAACTTTTTCAACAAGGCATTCAATTTGTTCTTCAAGGCATTAGAATTGGTCAACAAGGGATTTTACTTGTTCAACAAGGGATTTGACTTGTTCAATAAGTCATTACTTTGTAAACAAGGCAATGAACTTGTTCAACAACGAATTACTTGGTCAAAAGTCATTCTATTTGTTTAACAAGGCATTTGACTTGGTCAACAAGGCATTCGACTTGTTTAGCAAGGCATTCGAAGGCCAACAAGGCATCCGACGTGTTCAAGAAGGCATTGGTTGGTCAACTTGGCATTCGACATATTCTTGAAGGCATTCGACTTGCT
The DNA here is from genome assembly GCA_004919715.1 of Linderniella brevidens. Classification (NCBI taxonomy): domain Eukaryota; kingdom Viridiplantae; phylum Streptophyta; class Magnoliopsida; order Lamiales; family Linderniaceae; genus Linderniella; species Linderniella brevidens. The sequence continues at coordinate 15,608,390 of SWDC01000148.1, forward strand.
CATTAAGGGATATGACTTGTTGAAATGTCATTACTTGGTAAACAAGGCATTCAACTTCTTTGACAAGGCATTACTTCTATAAAAAAGGTATTCGACTTGTTCAACAAGGCATTAGTTTGGTCAACACGGCATTCGACTTGTTCAACAAGGCATTCGACTTGGTAAATAAGGCATTCAACTTGTTCCAGAAAGCATTATTTGGTCAACAAGACATTCGACTCGTTCTTGAAGGCATTTGACTTGGTCAATAAGAGATTTAACTTGTTCAACAATTGATTTGACTCGTTCAACAAGTCATTACTTGGTGAACAAGGGATTTGACTTGGTCAACAAGTCATTATTTGTTGAGCTAGGCATTCAACTTATTCAGCAACACATTACTTCGTCAAAAAGGCCTTCAACTTGATCAACAAGGCATTCGACTAGGTAAAGAAGACATTTGACTTGCTCAACAAGGCATTACATGGTTAACAAGGCATTCCACTTGATCAAGACGACATTTCATGGTCAACAAGCGATTTGACTTGCTTTTGAAGGCATTAGACTTGGTTAACGATGGATTTCACTAGTCCAAAAGTCATTACTTGGTGAACAAGGCAATCGACTTGTTCAGCAACGCATTACTTGTTCAACAAGGCATTCGACTTGTTTAACAAGGCATTCGACTTGTTCAGCAAGGCAATACATTGTGAAAAAGGCATATGACTTGTTCAATAAGGCATTACGTGGTCTACATAGCATTCGGCGTGTTCTAGAAGGTACTAGACTTGGTCAACAAGGGATTTGACTTGTTCAACAAGTAATCACTTGGTGACCAAGACATTCAAGTTTTTTCAGCAACGCATTACTTGGTCAATAAGGGCTTTCCACTTGTTTAACAAGACTTTCGACTTGGTAAAAAAGGCATTCAACTTGTTAAGCAAAGCATTACATGGTCAACAAGAGATTCGACTTATTCTTGAAGGCATTAGACTAGGTCAAAGAGCGATTTGACTTTTTCAACAATGGATTTGACTTGTTCAACAAGTGATTACTTGGTGAACAAGGCAATCAACTTGTTCAGCAACGCATTACTTGGTTAACAAGGCATTTGACTTGTTCAAAAAGGCATTCGACTTGGTTAACAAGGCATTCGACTTGTGCAGCAAGGCATTACATGGTTATCAAAGCATTCAACTTATTCTTTATGGCATTAGACTTGGTCAACAAGGGATTTGACTTATTCGACAACTCATTACTTGGTCAACAAGGCATTCAACTTGTTTACAAGACATTATTTTGGTCAACAAGACATTCGATTTATTCTTCAAGGCATTCCACTTGCTCAACAAGGGATTTGACTTGTTGAGAAGTACTTACTTTGAAAACAAGGCATTCAACTTGTTCAACAAGGCATTACGTTGGTAAAAAAGGCATTCGACTTGTTAAACAAGGCATTCAACTTCGTCAACATGACATTCAACTTTGTCAACAAGACATTCGACTTGTTCAAGACGGCGATACTTGGTCAACAAGGGATTTAACTTCTTCAACACTGGATTAGACTTGTTCAACAAGTCATTACTTGGTGAACTAGGCAATCAAATTATCCAGCAACGCATTAGTTGGTAACCAAGTCATTCGACTAGTTAAACAAGACATTCTCTTGGTCAACATGGTATTTGACTTGTTCACAAGCCATTACATGGTTAACAAGACATTCAACTTGTTAAAGAAGGCATTCGACCTATTCTCTAAGGCATTAGACGTGGTCAATAAGGGATTTGACTTATTCAACAACTCGTTACTTAGTCAACAAGGGATTCAACTTGTTCAACAAGGTATTAGTTTGGTCAACAAGGCATTATGACTTGGTAAATAAGGCATTCGACTTATTTAACAAGGCGTTCGACTTATTCAAGAAAGCATTATTTGGTCAAAAAGGCATTCAACTTATTCTTGAAGGCATTGGACTTGGTCAACAAGGGATTTGACTTGTTCAACAAGTCATTACTTGGTGAACAAGGGATTAGACTTGGTCACCAATGTATTTGAATTGCTCAACAAGTCATTACATGGTCAACTATACATTCAAGTTATTCAGCAAAGCACTACTTGGTCAAGAAGGCATTCCACTTGTTCAATACGGCATTAGTTGGTCAACAAGGCATTCGACTTGTCCTTGAAGGCATTAGATTTGGTCGACAAGGGATTTGGCTTGTTCAACAAGGTATTTGGTTTGTTCAAAAAGTCATTACTTGGTGAAGAAGACATTCCACTCTGTTTGTTCAATAACGCATTTGACTTGTTCGGCAAGGCATTACATTGTCAACAAGGCATCCGACTTCTTCAAGAAGGCATTCGACCTATTCTTAAAGGCATTCAACTTAATCAACAAGGGATTTGACTTGTTAAAAAGTCATTACTTGGTGTACTTTGCTCAACAAGGCATTGCTTTGGTCAAAAAGGGATTCGACTTGTTCAACAAGGCATTCAACTTGGTCAAAATGGCATTTAACTTTGTCAACAATGCATTCGACCTTTTCAACAAGGCATTCGACTTGCTCAACAAGGCATTTGACTTGCTTAATAAGGCATTCGACTTGTTCAACAAAACAATATGTGGTCAACAAGGCATTCGATTAGTTAAAAACGACATTACGTGGTCAACAAGGCATCCGACTTTATCTTAAAGACATTAAACTTGGTCAACAAGGGATTTGACTTGTTCAACAATGGATTTGACTTGTTCAACAAGTCATTACTTGAAGGCAATCAACTTGTTCAACAACGCATTACTTGGTCAACGAGTCATTCGACTTGTTCAACAAGATATTTGATTTGGTCAACAAGGCATTCGACTTATTTAGCAAGGCATTACATGGTCCACAAGGCATCCGACTTGTTCAAGAAGACATTACTTGGTCAAAAAGGCATTCGATTTGTTCTTAAAGGCACTAGACTTGGTCAACAAGGGATTTGACTTGTTCAACAAGTTATTACTTGGTCAACAAGGGATTCGGCTTGTTCCAAAAGGTATTCGACTTGTTCAACAACGAATTTGACTTGTTCAAAACAAGTCATTAGTTGGTGAAAAATGAATTCTACTTGTTCAGTATCGCATTACTTGGTCAACAAGGCAACCGAGTTTTCGCATTCATGAGATCGAGCGAGAATTGGACGCCCAAGGCACGCGCACGCGCTGTCTGTGATCGCGCTGCCCCGCATGACGCACCCGCGATGGGAAGCCGCATGCGATGGAATGGGACTACCGAGCCACAACTACCATGTTGCATATGCAGCACATGATTCGACTTGTTCAATGAGGCATTTGGTCAACAAAGCATTTTACTTATTCAACAAGGCATTACATGGTCAATAAGTCATCCAAGTTGTTCAAGAAGGCATTACTTGTCAACAATGCATTCAATTTTTTCGTGAAGGCATTAGACTTGGTCAACAAGGTATTTGACTTGTTCAACAAGTCATTACTTGGTCAACAAAGCACTACTTTAGTCAACAAGGCATTCGACTTGGTAAATAAGGCATTCGACTTGCTCAACAAGGCATCCGACTTGTTAAGGACGACATTACATTGTCAACAAGACATTTGACTTGTTCTTGAAGACATTAGATATGTGTTACACCTTTGCGAGTGCCACGTCAGCAAGTTTAAACATTTCCAGGCGGGAATGCAATTTTGTGCAAAGTCACCAAGGCACATGGAGACACGCACGAGCGGCACGATGCAGGCCAGGCCAGGTGGGTCAAGGCCAAGCGGACGACGGTGGGCGAGCTCGTGCGGGATGAATTGGACGTTGAGGTCTAAGGCAATGACGGGCGGTGGCTCGGCGGGCAACAACCCAAGAATGGTGGTGCGTGGTGGCGCAGGTGGCGCATAGCGGTGGTCTGGCAATGGCTCTGATGAACGGTGGCAGACGGCAGCGACGATGGCGGTGTCGGAAAAGGGAGCCAGGCCAAGCAGCGGCTCGGTCAGGCAACGTGTGGGGGGCGGCGCGCACGGCATGGGCGCACACGTGCGAGAATTGTGCGTGGGTTGACCAGGTCCTGCGAGGATCTCCGGAATGGTTGGGCAGGATCGAAACCAAGTCAAATGAGGATGACCAAGACTTCGATCCGTGCGCATGATGGCCAAGTCTTGAGGTTGTTGAGAAGATTTGGGGAGCCAAGTCAAGTGGGAGAAAATCTCGGGGAGAGATTCTAGCAACAACCTAATTCGAATTCGAATAAGGTTGTTGAGAAAATCTCTCAAAGCCAAATCCTATTTAAAGGAGGCCGCCGAGATCGAGTCATTCAACAACTCATCAACCACAATCCACGAGAATTCACACATCTGAGAGAGAGTTTAAAAGTGCGGCACGTCGAGCAAATCCGAGCTCGGGGCGCCGAGCTTGGGAAGGATCTCGCGGAGGGTTTTACGAGAGAGAGAGAGCGGGCGATTAAGATCTCAAAAAAGGGGACGTTAGGAAATAACTGTGTCGTATCTTAGAGTAGGCACGTAAGGCTGAAACGTCGGTGCCACAGGTCTAAGTGTTCTCCTTCGTTGTAAACTTTGCATGAATAAAGATTACGACAAGCCGGGTAGGCAAACCCGGTTGTCCCCAAATTGACCGTGTCTTTGTTTTTACGTTTTTGCATATACAAAGCAGGGTCAGCGGAGAAGCTTCTCGCGGGTGACTCGGAATTGGGCAAGCGAGGAACGAGTCAAACACGGGCCGGTTGTAAAGAATGCGGGGCTTTTTAATTCCAAAAAAAAGTCTATGTCCCGCATTTGCAACAATATGGTCAACAAGGATTGACTTGTATAACAAGGGATTTTAGTTGTTCAACAAGTAATTACTTGGTGAACAACGCAATCAACAGGTTCAACAACGCAATACTTGGTCAACAAGGCATTCGACTTGTTCAACAAGGCATTCGACTTGTTCAACAAGGCATTCGACTTGTTCAACAAGGCATTCGACTTGGTCAACAAGGCATTCAACTAGTTCAACAAGGCATTACATGGTCAACAAGGTATCTGACTAGTTCAAGAAAGCATTACTTGGTCAACATGGCATTTACCTTGTTCTTGCAGGCATTAGACTTGGTCAACAAGGGTTTGAACTTGTTCAAAAGTCATTACTTGGTCAACAAGGCGTTCAACTTGTTCAACAAGGCATAACTTTGGTCAAAAAGGCATTCGACATGTTCAACAAGGCATTCAACTTGGTCAACAAGGCATTCGACTTGTTCAAGACGACGATTCCGTGGTCAACAAGGCATTCGACTTGTTCTTGAAAGCATTAGATTTGGTCAACAAGGGATTTTGCTAGTTCAACATTACTTGGTGAACAAGGCATTCAACTTGTTTAGCAACGCATTACTTGGTCAACAAGGCATTCTACTTGTCCAACAAGACATTTAATTTGTCAACGAGGCATTCGACTTGTCCAACAAGACATTCGACTTGGTCAACAAGGCATTCGACTTGTTCAGCAAGGCATTACACTGGTCAGTAAGGCAGCTGACTTTGTTCAAGAAGGCAATACTTGTTCAACAAGGCATTACTTGGGTCAACAAGGCATAAGACTTGGTCAATAAGGCATTTGACTCGCTCAACAAGGCATTACATGGTTAACAAGGCATTCGACTTGTTTAAATGACATTTCTTGGTCAACAAGGCATTCGACTTGCTTTTGAAGGCATTAGACTTGGTTAACAATGGATTTGACTTGTCCAAAAGTCATTACTTGGTGAACAAGGCAATCAACTTGTTCAACAACGCTTTACTTTGTTCACAAGGCATTCGACTTGTTCAACAAGGCATTCGACTTGGTCAGTAAAGCATTACATTGTGTACAAGGCTTCTGGCTTGTTGAACAAGGCATTACTTGGTCAACTGGCATTGGACTTGTTCTTGAAGGCATTAGACTTAGTCAACAAGGGATTTGAGTTGTTTAACAAGGGATTTAACTTGTTCAACAAGTCATTATTTGGTAAACAAGACATTCAACTTTTTCAGCAACGCATTACTTGGTCAACAAGGCATTCCACTTGTTTAACAAGACTTTCGACTTGGTCAAAAGGGCATTCAACTTGTTCAGCAAAGCATTACATGGTCAACAAGGCATCATAGTTGTTGAACAAGGCATTACTTGGTCAACAAGGGATTCGACTTATTCTTGAAGGCATTAGACTTGGTCAAAAAGTTATTTGACTTTTTAACAAATGGATTTGACTTGTTCAACAAGTCATTACTTGGTGAACAATGCAGTCAACTTGTTCAGTAATACATTACTTGGTTAACAAGGCCTTTGACTTATTACAAGGCATTCAACTTGGTTAACAAGGCATTCGACCTGTTTAGCAAGGCATTGCATGGTTATCAAAGCATTCGACTTGTTCTTTAAGGCATTAGACTTGGTCAACAAGGTATTTGACATATACAAGTACTCATTACTTGGTCAACAAGACATTCAAGTTGTTTAACAAGGCATTACTATGGTCAACAAGGCATTCGACTTGGTAAATAAGGCATTCGACTTATTCAACAAGGCACTCAACTTAGTAAATAAGGCATTCAACTTAGTAAATAAGGCATTCGACTTGTTCTTGAAGGCATTAGCTTGATAAACAAGGGATTTGACTTGTTCAACAATGGATTTGGCTTGTTCAACAAGTCATTACTTGGTGAGCAAGGGATTTAACTTGTTTGACCATCGATTTGACTTGTTCAGCAAGTCATTACTTGGTGAACTACGCATTCAACTTATTTTGCAACGCATTACCTGATCAACAAGGCTTTCAACTAGTTCAACAAGACATTCGACTTGGTCAACAAGGCATTAGACTTGTTCAGCAAGGCATTCGACTTGTTAAGCAAGGCATTACATGGTCAACATGGCATTCGAATTCTTCAAGAAGGCATTACTTGGTCAACAAGGCATTCGACTTGTTCAGCAAGTCATTACATGGTTAACAAATCATCCGACTTGTTCAAGAAAGCATTATTTGGTCAACAACGCATTCGACTTTTCTTGAAGGCATTAGACTTGGTCAACAACGGATTTGACCTGTTAAACAAGTCATTACTTGGTCAACAAGGCATTCGACTTGTTAGCAAGGCATTCGACTTGTTCAGCAAGGTGTTACATGGTCAACAAGGCATCCGACTTGTTCAAGAAGGCATTACTTGGTCAACACGGCATTCGACTTGTTCTTGAAGGTATTAGACTTGGTCAAATTGACTTGCTCAACAAGTCATTACTTTGTCAACAAGGCATTCAACTTGTTTAAGAAGGCATTACTTTGGTCAACAAGGTATTCGACTTGTTCAACAAGGCATTTGACTTGGTAAATAATGCATTTAACTTTTTCAACAAGGCATTCAATTTGTTCTTCAAGGCATTAGAATTGGTCAACAAGGGATTTTACTTGTTCAACAAGGGATTTGACTTGTTCAATAAGTCATTACTTTGTAAACAAGGCAATGAACTTGTTCAACAACGAATTACTTGGTCAAAAGTCATTCTATTTGTTTAACAAGGCATTTGACTTGGTCAACAAGGCATTCGACTTGTTTAGCAAGGCATTCGAAGGCCAACAAGGCATCCGACGTGTTCAAGAAGGCATTGGTTGGTCAACTTGGCATTCGACATATTCTTGAAGGCATTCGACTTGCTCATTAAGGGATATGACTTGTTGAAATGTCATTACTTGGTAAACAAGGCATTCAACTTCTTTGACAAGGCATTACTTCTATAAAAAAGGTATTCGACTTGTTCAACAAGGCATTAGTTTGGTCAACACGGCATTCGACTTGTTCAACAAGGCATTCGACTTGGTAAATAAGGCATTCAACTTGTTCCAGAAAGCATTATTTGGTCAACAAGACATTCGACTCGTTCTTGAAGGCATTTGACTTGGTCAATAAGAGATTTAACTTGTTCAACAATTGATTTGACTCGTTCAACAAGTCATTACTTGGTGAACAAGGGATTTGACTTGGTCAACAAGTCATTATTTGTTGAGCTAGGCATTCAACTTATTCAGCAACGCATTACTTCGTCAAAAGGCCTTCAACTTGATCAACAAGGCATTCGACTAGGTAAAGAAGACATTTGACTTGCTCAACAAGGCATTACATGGTTAACAAGGCATTCCACTTGATCAAGACGACATTTCATGGTCAACAAGCGATTTGACTTGCTTTTGAAGGCATTAGACTTGGTTAACGATGGATTTCACTAGTCCAAAAGTCATTACTTGGTGAACAAGGCAATCGACTTGTTCAGCAACGCATTACTTGTTCAACAAGGCATTCGACTTGTTTAACAAGGCATTCGACTTGTTCAGCAAGGCAATACATTGTGAAAAAGGCATATGACTTGTTCAATAAGGCATTACGTGGTCTACATAGCATTCGGCGTGTTCTAGAAGGTATTAGACTTGGTCAACAAGGGATTTGACTTGTTCAACAAGTAATCACTTGGTGACCAAGACATTCAAGTTTTTTCAGCAACGCATTACTTGGTCAATAAGGGCTTTCCACTTGTTTAACAAGACTTTCGACTTGGTAAAAAAGGCATTCAACTTGTTAAGCAAAGCATTACATGGTCAACAAGGGATTCAACTTATTCTTGAAGGCATTAGACTAGGTCAAAGAGCGATTTGACTTTTTCAACAATGGATTTGACTTGTTCAACAAGTGATTACTTGGTGAACAAGGCAATCAACTTGTTCAGCAACGCATTACTTGGTTAACAAGGCATTTGACTTGTTCAAAAAGGCATTCGACTTGGTTAACAAGGCATTCGACTTGTGCAGCAAGGCATTACATGGTTATCAAAGCATTCAACTTATTCTTTATGGCATTAGACTTGGTCAACAAGGGATTTGACTTATTCGACAACTCATTACTTGGTCAACAAGGCATTCAACTTGTTTACAAGACATTATTTTGGTCAACAAGACATTCGATTTATTCTTCAAGGCATTCAACTTGCTCAACAAGGGATTTGACTTGTTGAGAAGTACTTACTTTGAAAACAAGGCATTCAACTTGTTCAACAAGGCATTACGTTGGTAAAAAGGGCATTCGACTTGTTAAACAAGGCATTCAACTTCGTCAACATGACATTCAACTTTGTCAACAAGGCATTCGACTTGTTCAAGACGGCGATACTTGGTCAACAAGGGATTAACTTCTTCAACACTGGATTAGACTTGTTCAACAAGTCATTACTTGGTGAACTAGGCAATCAAATTATCCAGCAACGCATGAGTTGGTAACCAAGTCATTCGACTAGTTAAACAAGACATTCTCTTGGTCAACATGGTATTTGACTTGTTCACAAGCCATTACATGGTTAACAAGACATTCAACTTGTTAAAGAAGGCATTCGACCTATTCTCTAAGGCATTAGACGTGGTCAATAAGGGATTTGACTTATTCAACAACTCGTTACTTAGTCAACAAGGGATTCAACTTGTTCAACAAGGTATTAGTTTGGTCAACAAGGCATTATGACTTGGTAAATAAGGCATTCGACTTATTTAACAAGGCGTTCGACTTATTCAAGAAAGCATTATTTGGTCAAAAAGGCATTCAACTTATTCTTGAAGGCATTGGACTTGGTCAACAAGGGATTTGACTTGTTCAACAAGTCATTACTTGGTGAACAAGGGTTTAGACTTGGTCACCAATGTATTTGAATTGCTCAACAAGTCATTACATGGTCAACTATACATTCAAGTTATTCAGCAAAGCATTACTTGGTCAAGAAGGCATTCCACTTGTTCAATACGCCATTAATTGGTCAACAAGGCATTCGACTTGTCCTTGAAGGCATTAGACTTGGTCGACAAGGGATTTGGCTTGTTCAACAAGGTATTTGGTTTGTTCAAAAAGTCATTACTTGGTGAAGAAGACATTCCACTCTGTTTGTTCAATAACGCATTTGACTTGTTCGGCAAGGCATTACATTGTCAACAAGGCATCCGACTTCTTCAAGAAGGCATTCGACCTATTCTTAAGGGCATTCAACTTAATCAACAAGGGATTTGACTTGTTAAAAAGTCATTACTTGGTGTACTTTGCTCAACAAGGCATTGCGTTGGTCAAAAAGGGATTCGACTTGTTCAATAAGGCATTCAACTTGGTCAAAATGGCATTTAACTTTGTCAACAATGCATTCGACCTTTTCAACAAGGCATTCGACTTGGTCAACAAGGCATTCCACTTGTTCAACAAGGCATTCCACTTGGTCAACAAGACATTCACCTTGTTCTTGAAAGAATTAGACTTGGTCAACAAGGGATTTGACTTCTTCAACACATGATTTGACTTCTTCAACAAGTCATTATTTGGTGATCAAGGCAATCAAATTGTTCAGCAACACATTACTTGGTCAACAAGTCATTTGACTTGTTCAACAAGTAATTATACTTGGTCAACAAGGTATTCGACTTGTTCAGCAAGGCATTAAATGGTTAACAAGGCATTCGACTTGTTAAAGAAGACATTCGACTTATACTTTAAGTCATTATACTTGGTCAACAAGGGATTTGACTTATCCAACAACTCATTACATGGTTAACAAGGCATTCAACTAGTTCAACAAGGCATTAGTTTGGTCAACACGGCATTCGACTTCTTAAACAAGGCATTTGACTTGGTAAATAAGGCATTAGACTTATTTTACAATGCATTCGACTTGTTCAAAAAAGTATTTTTTGGTCAACACGGCATTCGACTTATTCTTGAAGGCGTTAGACTTGGTCAACAAGGGATTTGACTTGTTCAAAAGTCATTACTTGGTGAACAAGGGATTTGACTTGTTCAACAATGGATTTGACTTGTACAACAAGTCATTACTTGGTGAACTAGGCATTCAACTTATTCAGCAATGCATTACTTGGTCAACAAGGCATTTGACTTGTTCAACAAGGCATTCGACTTGGTCAACAAGACATTCAACTTGGTCAACAAGGCATTCGACTTGTTCAGTAAGGCATTACATGGTCAACAAGGCATTTGAATTGGTAAATAAGGGATTCGACTTGTTCAATGAGGCATTCAATTTGTTCAACAAGGAATTACTTTGGTCAACAAGGCATTCGACTTGTTCAATTTGGCATTCAATTTGTTCAACAAGGAATTACTTTGGTCAACAAGGCATTTGACTTGTTCAACAAGGCATTTGAATTGGTAAATAAGGGATTCGACTTGTTCAACAAGGCATTATGTGGTCAACAAGAAAATCGACTAGTTCAAAACGGTATTACTTGGTCAACAAGACATCCGACTTATTCTTGAAGGCATTAGACTTGGTCAACAAGGGATTTGACTTGTTCAACAAGGGATTTGACTTGTTCAAAAAGTCATTACTTGTTCAACAAGGCATTACTTAGTCAACAAGTCTTTCGACTTGTTCAACAAGGCATTCAACTTGGTCAATAAGGAATTCGACTGTTTTTTTTGGTAAAATTTCCCGAAAATAAAAACCGAATGTAAACAGAAAAGCGCCCATGGGAAAAAAAATCCATGCCACAGAGAACCGGTTACAAGCTACCGGGAAGCAAACAATCAAGTCAACACAATCGACAACAGCAGCCGACATATCCAAGCAAAAAGCCACAGTTCAAACCAAAAGCAGACTACCATGCAATGTGGCAAAGACTCTTGAGCGAGGCAGCCTGCAGAGTGAAGCGGGAGGGAGCCTGACTCAGCCTCAAGCACGCGATCCCTAAGACCAAACTCACAATTCGCTCCGGAGAGCAACGAGTCTGATCCCACCAACGCCTATTCCTCTCTTGCCAGATATGGTAGACCAGAGAGGCGAGAAGATGACGGGAGATCTCATGATGAAGATGATGACTCCTCCAACGAGCAGCGGCCCACTCGATCCCGTGGATCCAATCCCGATGCGGCCACCTCCAGTGGGTCTTCCTTCTCAGCAAGAGAATGCATCTCCTGGAAAAAGAACACTCGAAGAAGAGGTGACGGACCGTCTCAGTGCTCTGAGACTCACAAAGAGAGCAAGCATCCGAACCCGAACGAGCCATCACCCAAGCACGGTCCCGAGTCGCCAACCTGTCACGAATAGCAAGCCACAGAAGAAATTCATGTCTAGGGACCCGAAAAGGGCCCCCAAACAGAGAAGCCCAAGCAATCCTCGGAGAGTGGGTCCGGGTAGCCTCACGAGCACTCCGAACAGAGAACTTCCCATCCGGAGCCACCTTCCAACAAATGGAGTCAGCAGCAGAGGGGTCCACAGAAGGAAGAAGGGGCTGAAGCAGAAGAAACTCCACCGACTGCTGGGCAGGCCAGGTCCATCCAGCATTCGTCACAACAGCAGAGAGCCGGGAATCCAAAGGGAGACCCATAACCAAAGGCCCCCTCGGGAATCTCTCAATGAGAGGGGTATCAGACAGCCAAGGGTCCTTCCAGAGCCAAAGAGAGTTCCCATTTCCAATACGAAAGGAGATAAGGGAACGGAAAGTACCTCTGAGGTGGAGCAGCTTACGCCAGCTCCAAGCGTCCGAGGAGGTGGGCTGAACATCCCAGAAAGAGCGATCCCTGAGTTTAGTGGCGTAAAGCCACTGAACCCAAATCGAGTCAGGATCACGAGAGACAATGCTCCAGAGGTGATGGAAGAGGAGAGCCCGATTGTCGCTCAAGAGAGATCGAACGCCAAGACCTCCTTCTTCCACCGTCTTGCAGACGTCCTCCCAAGCCACCTTAGCAGGAGATCCATCCCACAGAAACCTCCGAAAGCGAGACTCCAAGGCCTTAACCACCCCTTTCGGGAGGAGGAAGACCCCAGCCCAATAAGCCTGCATGGCAGAGAGGACAGACATAATGAGCTGCAGCCGACCGGCATACGAGAGGGACCGGTTCAGCCAGGATCCGAGCCGTCCATCCACAGACTGAAGCAGAGGGGTGCAGTCCTCAAGTCTGAGCCGGGAGTGGATCAAAGGAACTCCAAGGTAGCGGACAGGAAGCTGGTCACGGGAGAAGCCCATGATACTCAGAAGCTGTCCCGAAAGAGGCTCAGCCCTCCTGGAAAGAAACATCTCACTCTTAGCCGGGTTAGGGAGGAGACCCGACAAAGAGCCGAAGGTATCGAGAGCATCACGGAGGGTCCGAACAGAGCTGGCATCAGCGTGACAGAAAAGCAGCAGATCGTCAGCAAAAGACAGCATGGCCAGCTTACTCGTCTCACATCTCCAATGGTAACGGAATCCGGGAGAGGACTTGATACGGGATGAAAGAATCCCATGAAGCACCTCCATCACCAAAACGAACAGGTAAGGAGAGAGGGGGTCGCCTTGGCGGAGACCCCGCTTACCCGCAAAGAAACCTTCCGGCGTTCCGTTGATGCAAACGGAGAAGGCAGTCGTAGTGATGCATTCCTTGATCCACTGAATGAAGAGAGGGTGGAACCGCATGGCCTGAAGAATTGCGATAACAAAGCTCCAATCCACCTTATCAAATGCCTTCGCGATGTCGACCTTGATGGCAGAACGGGGGGGGGGGAGACTCTGGTTCTGATAGCCCCTGCAAATCTCCTGAGCTAACAGAATGTTATCGCTGATGCGCCTGCCCGGGATGAAAGCCGTCTGTACCGGATGAACGAGGCCAGGAAGGACAGATCTGAGCCGATTGGCCAAAATCTTGGCAATGACCTTATTCAGGACATTGCAGCAAGAGATTGGCCTAAAGTCGGAAGCACGTCTAGAAGTAGTCCCCTTAGGGATGATGCTGATGAGAGTACTATTGACTCCCCGAAGAAGATGACCCGTCCGAAATAAGTCCTCCACAGCACGAGTACATCAGCACCCAAGATCCCCCACGATGCCTTGAAGAAGGCAGCCGTGTAGCCATCAGGGCCAGGGGCCTTTTCGTCATCCATAGCGAAAATAACGTCACGAATTTCCGCGTCAGAAACTCTCGAGATCATCCCATCCGCCTGATCCCGTGACAAGGTATGCGTGATGAAGCCCTCCACGTCATCAGCACACACAGGAGTAGAACTACCGCACTGGCCCAGAAGATCCTGGTAGAAGCGAATCAGCTCGTCTCGAATTGGGCCGGACCCCTCAATCAACTGGCCATCCGCATCCTCAAGAGAGAGGATACGATTACCACATCGTCTAATCGCCACCTTCTTAAAAAAGAAGGAGGAGCACTGATCGCCATCCTTGAGCCAGGCAAGCTTGGCTCTCTGGGCAAGGTAAGAGTGCTCCATCTCCACAGCACGAGAGAAGATCATCCGGCAGATACGCTCGAACTCGTAAAAGAGAGGCTCGTAAGGGTATCGGTCCGTGAAAGATTGGCTGAGATCCAGAAACTCCCTAGCCTCCAACACGTTCCGAATCAAATCGCCCTTAGCACGCCGAAGCTCCTTAAGACGGGGCTTAAACAACTTCAGACGGCTAACAAGCAAAAACATGGGAAAACCCTGAGGCGGGGAGGCCCAAACCTGCTCCACAACCCCCAAGAAGGCCGGGTCCTTCGTGAGAAGGTTATCGAACCTGAAATGGGCACTCCGACATCCCGTCCTGGCAACCGAGAGCACAAGAGGTGAGTGATCCGAGGTAGCAGGGAGAGCAGCCTGGTAGTGAAGATCCGGGAAGAGAGAGAACCACGACGGGTTGCCCACGATGCGATCAATCCATCTCCAGATGCCCGCCTCAGCCCTCTGCTGATTATGCCACGTAAAGAAGGGGCCCGACAATCCCAAAGTGGTCAGGTCAGCCTGGGTAAGGTAATCCCGAAGATCAGTCACATCCTGAAGAGAGGGGAGCCCCCCTTGGCCTCTGACAGATCAGCAATGGCGTTGAAGTCCCCGAGAACGAGCCAAGGAACTCCAACACGGGCTGCAGAGGTCTCGACAAGCTCCTCCCAAAGCGAGACACGCTCCTCCCTCCGATTCCTGCCGTAGACAAAGGAGAGGAAAACAGTCTCTCTGCTCTCCAAAGAAGTGGCTCTGCAATGAACCGCCTGCTCCGAAAAGCTCAAAACGGAGATGTGGAGGAAGCTGGGGTCCCAACCAATCCAGATCCTCGTACCAGGTCTGCCATCATAATCGAAAAAACCAGTCCCACCGATCTCTAATGCCAGAAGCAATCGGAGTGGCATTAGAGATAGAGACTCGAGTCTCGAGGAGACCCACAAGATGAAGATCAAACCGAGAGATAAAATCCCGAACAGCCCTCCCATGGTCTCTCTTGTTGAGACCCCTCACATTCCATACGCCGGTCGGAATCATAAAGAAACACCGGAGCGGGCTGCATGTTCAGGGCCCATAGAAGAAGGAGAGTCCACGCTCAGACTCTGAAGGACATGAAAAGGGTTACGGAATTCCTCCATGAGGTTGGAGGAAGAATTTTTGTTAGCCCCACCACCACTAGCACCACACGGAAGAGACGGGGCAGCCAAATCAGTGACACCGCTACTACCCTCACCATCACCCGCAACCCGGTCTCGAAGAGACGGGGCAGCCACAACACTACCTCCTCCACCCCGAAGAGACGGGGCAGCCTCCACCTCCTTCGCCAAGGTAACCATCACCGCCTTCCCCTTCTTCCGCTGCTTCGCCTTTTTCCATGCATCCTTGGCCTGGGGGGCCGTCTGCATAGTGGGGGTAGCCGTGGTTGGGGTAGTGGCCAGAGCAGCCATCGGGGCAGCAGACGGGGCAGCCACGCCAACCTTCCTCGGCGGGTTAGGGGCACGCGCCAAAATGGGCTGAACGATCCGTGGGCACTTAGTCTTGTTATGGCTCCAAGACTTACACTCCTCACACATAGTCGCCCTCCACTCGTACTCAACGAGAACAGTAACAGCCCCCGCCGATCCTCCTCCTTCCTTAGGAAGACGGATGATGAAGCGATCGATGAAGTCGTCCTTCAGGTTCTTCAGAACACAAACACGAGCAAAGTCAATCCGAGCAGTGCGATTCGTAGCCGAATCAGCAAATAGCGGCTGGCCCACAGCACTTGCAATAATTCCTAAACCCTCGGGAGTCCAGAATTCTCCCGGAATGTTCCACAACTTGATCCACAACGGGACCTCATCATGTTCCTTCTTTTCGAAGGACATCCCAGGCTTCCACACCTCAAGAAAGAGCTGCCCATGCAGAAGCCACGGACCACCCTCCAACACAGCGTTCATGGAATCCTCCGACTCGAAACGGAATTTGAAGAATCCGTTTATCGAGGCCCGGACCTCCACCACTCCAGTCCAAGTAGCACGGAAGTATTTCTCAACAAAGGGGAAATACGACCGTTTCCCGAGAAAGTACCCAACAAGGGTATGGCTCCAACGTGCCATCCCCTTGCATGCCACCTCCCACGTCGGGCAAACCTCAGCCACGCCGTCAACAACCACCGGCGGGGTGTACGCCAGGGGAATACGCTGCTGTCCCGTAACCCGCGCATGCTCCCCATGTAGAGCCGCCGAGAAGGACCTCTTCTCACCGTTCGAGCAAACCACAGAGGAGGCAGCCCTCTCGGGATTCTCCATTAACCCAATAGGTGCAGCGATCGGGACAGCCCCATGATCCACTCCGGCCTTGGAAGGCGGCGGGGTGTCCGGCCGACGCTTGCCCGTGAGGCTCGTCAATCGCGGTTCGTCACGGAGTGGTTGAGAGACAGTGACCCCACGGCGAGGAAGAATACGAACAGCCCGAACAGCCGGGGGCTGCCCATGAGGGTCTCCTTCCTCACAGCTCCCTCCTGATGATGAGCCACAGCGTTCGTCGAGGCCGGCAAAGGGTCAGCCGAGCGCCGTGAACCATTAGCAACGCCAAGGTCCACTTGAAAGTCGAGGCATCAACCGGAGCAGCCTCCGAAATCTCCAAACCCTCTAGTTGGAGAGGCGCCGTGCACATGTGCACGTCGGAATGTCCCGGAAAAGGAGCGGGATTAGCCGTGAAGGATGAGAGGGAGGTGGACCCATCCAATCCCAAAGAAGCATCCGAAGAGGGCCCCACCAAATCTTTTGACGCAAGCATCGATTCAATCCCGATAACACGACGGAAGAGCTCATGAAACGCCTCGCCATTGAAGTCTGCGGCGAAATCCGGGAAGCGCGCCGAGAGAGCCATGGTAACGGGTGGACGAGAGAGAGTTGAAGCGGAACCTCCCGTTGCCGTCGATGAGGAGATAAGCCCCGCCATGGTGGAGCCACACAATGATGAAGAGGAGGCCATGAACGCAGCACGCGAAAAAAGGAAGCGGAATATGAAGAGTCACGGTTCAAAATCTCGCCGAAGCAGCTCCGATCGCTGTCTGGACCCGGCAGTGGAGGCTCGAGATCAGGCAAGTCCGCCGCTCACGGCGGCGGCAGAGGACGATGGAAAGCAGCCCAAGAGGAGCGGGATGGAAGAGACCGGAGATGGTAGAACGCGGGACGGGTAAACCCAAAAACGGCGGGCCTCCAATCGCCGTTTGAGCCCGACGATGAAGGACCGCGAGAACTGACCACGCCGGACCAGGTGGTGGTGGCGGAAGGCATGAGAGAGCACGCCGGCGGGAAGGAGAAGCAAGGTGACCGTTGGAATTCCAAGGGGTTTCGTAGAGAACCCTAATTCGACTGTTCCGCAAGGGATTGCATGGTCAACGAGGCATCCGACTTGTTCAAGAAGGCATTACTTGGTCAACAAGTCATTCAACTTATTCTTGAAGGCATTCGACCAGCTCAACAATGGATTTGACTTTTTGAGAAGCCATTACATGGTAAACAAGGCATTCAACCTCTTCAACAAGGCATTACTCTGGTCAAAAAGTCATTCGACTTGTTCAACAAGGCATTCAACTTAGTCAACAAGGCATTCAACTTGGTCAACAAGGCATTCGACTTGTTCAACATGGCATTCGACATGGTCAACAAGGCATTCGACGTGTTTAAGACGGCAATATTTGGTCAACAAGGCATTCGACTTGTTCTTGAAGGAATCAAATTTGGTCCAAGGGATTTGATTTCTTCAACACTGGATTTGACTTTTTCAACAAGTCATTACTTGGTGAACAAGACATTCGAATTGTTCAGCAACGCATTAGTTGGTCAACAAGTCAGTCGACTTGTTCAACAAGGCATTCGAGTTGGTCAACAAGGTGTTCGACTTGTTCAGCAAGGCATTACATAATTAACAAGGCATTCGACTTGTTAAAGAAGGCATTCGAGTTATTCTTTAAGGCATTAGACTTGGTGAAGAAGGGATTTGACTTATTAAACAACTCATTACTTAGTCTACGAGGGATTCAAATTCTTCAACAAGGTATTACTTTGGTCAACAAGGCATTCGACTTATTCAAAAATACATTTAAATTGGTAAATAAGTCATTCGACTTATTCAACAAGACATTCGACTTGTTCAAGACAACATTATTTGGTCAACAAGGCATGCGACTTCTTGTTGTAAGCATTAGACTTGGTCAACAAGGGGATTTGACTTGTTCAACAAGTTATTACTTGGTGAACAAAGGATTTGACTTGTTCAACAAGTCATTACCTTGCGAAAAAGGGATTTGACTTGTTCAACAATGGATTTGACTTGTTCAACAAGTCATTACTTGGTGAACTATGCATTCAAGTTATTCAGCAACGCAATACTTGGTTAACAAGGCATTCGACATGTTTAACAAGACATTCCACTTGGTCAACAAGACATTCAACTTGGTCAACAAGGCATTCGACTTATTCAGCAAGGCATTATATGATTAACAAGGCATCCGACTTGTTCAACAAGGCATTACTTTGGTCAACAAGGAATTTGACTTGTTCAACAAGTCATTCCTTGGTGAACAAGGCAATCGACTTGTTCAACAACGCATTACTTGGTCAACAATTCCTTCGACTTGTTCCACAAGGCATTCGGCTTCGTCAACAACGCATCGACTTGTTCAACAAGGCATTACATGGTGAACAAGGCATCTGACTTGTTCAAGTAGGCATTACTTGGTCAACGAGGCAGTTGACTTATTCTTGAAGCCATTCGACTTGGTCAACAAGGGATTTTTTATTTTTTTTGGATGAATGTCCCATGTATAAAGAGTGTAAAACTGTACAATGAACAGGAGATATACTCCGCAACCAACTAGTAACAGACTACTGGGAACAAACAATAAAGGAATAAACCAATCAACCAATTAACCAATGACCCAATCAAACATACAACCAATCAAACACAACAAAAACCAATCCTACCAAGCCACACGCCATAGTCGGCATAATGCCGCCCGATGAAGGTCGTACTTCGTAGATGTCCCACTAATACGCATGATGGCCAAGGCAAGAACACACCCCACGAGCCTGTGTGGAGTCGTGATGATCCCCTCCTTCCAGCGCCTATTCCTTGCCTGCCAAATATGGTAGACAAGGGATGCCAGAATATGCCGATATGCTACATGAATAAGATGCTTCCCTCGCCAACGGGCAACCGCCCACCTAATACCCATTGTCCAATCCCGATACGGCCAGATCCATCGAATCCGATGCTGCAGAAGCCGAAGGCATTGGCGTGAGAAAGAACAATCAAAGAAGAGATGCTGGGCAGTCTCATAATGCAGCTCATCGCAGAGAACACAAGCTGACGTTCATAAGGGATTTGACTTGTTCAAAAGTCATTACTTGGTAAACAACTCATTCAACTTGTTTAACAAGGCATTACATTCGTAAAAAAAGGCATTCGACTGGGTCAATAAGCACATTGGACTTGTTCAAGACGGCATACTTGGTCAACAAGGCATTTGACTTGTTCTTAAAGGAATTAGACTTGGTCAAAAAGGGATTTGACTTCTTCGACACTGGATTTGACTTGTTCAACAAGTCATTACTTGGTGAAGAAGGCAATCAAATTGTTCTGCAATGCATTACTTGGTCAACAAGGCATTCGACTTGTTCAACATGGCATTCGACTTTGTCAACAAGGCATTCGACTTGGCATTACATGGTCAACAAGGCATTTGACTTGTTCAAGAAGGCACTGCTTGGTCAACAAGGCATTCGATTTATTCTTGAAGGCATTAGACTTGGTCAACAAGGCGTTTGACTTGTTCAACAAGGCATTCAACTTGGTCAACAAGGCATTCGACTTGTTCAAGACAGCAATACTTTGTCAACAAGGCATTCGACTTGTTCTTAAAGTTATTCGACTTGGTCAACAAGGGATTTGACTTGTTCAACAAGGCATTCGACTTGTTCTTAAAGGCATTAGACTTTGTCAACAAGGGATTTGACTTGTTCAACAAGTCATTACTTGGTGAACAAGGCAATCAACTTGTTCCACAACACATGACTTGGTCAACAAGTCATTCGACTTGTTCCACAGGCCATTCGACTTGGTCAACAAGGCATTCGGTTTGTTCAATAAGGCATTACATGGTCAACAAGGCATTTGACTTGTTCAAGAAGACATTAATTGTTCAAAAAGGCATTCGACTTGTTCAACAAGGCATTTAACTTGGTCAACAATGCATTTAACTTGGTCAACAAGGCATTCTACTTGTTTAACAAGATATTCGGCTTGTTCAAGACTGCGATACTTGGTCAACAAGGCATTCGACTTGTTCTTGAAGGAATTTTAGACTTGGTCAACAAGGGATTCGACTTCTTTAACACTGAATTTGACTTGTTCAACAACTCATTACTTGGTGAACATGGCAATCAAATTGTTTAGCAACGCATGACGTGGTGAACAAGTCATTCGACTTTTTCAACAAGTCATTCTACTTGTTCAACAAGGCATTCGACTAGTTTAGCAAGGCATTACATGGTCAACAAGGCATTCAACTTGTTCAAGAAGGCATTACTTGGTAACCAAGACATTCGAATTATTCTTGAAAGCATTAGACTGTTTCAACAATGGATTAGACTTGTTCAGTAAGTCATTACTTGGGGAACAAGGCAATCAATTTGTTCAGCAACGCATTACTTTGTCAACAAGTCCTTACTTGTTCGACAAGGCATTTGACTTGGTCAATAAGGCATTCGACTGGGTCAGCAAGACATTACATGGTCAACAAGGAATCCGACTTGTTCAAGAACTTATTACTTAGTCAACAAGGCATTTGACTTATTCTTGAAGGCATTCAACTTGGTCTACAAGGGATTTCACTTGTTCAACAATTCATTACTTGGTCAACAAGGTATTCAATTTGTTCAACAAGGAATTACTTTGGTCAACAAGGCATTCGACTTTGTCAATAATGTATTCGACTTGTTCAACAAGGCATTACATGGTTAAGAAAGCATTCAACTTGTTAAAGAATGTATTCGACTTATTCTTTAAGGCATTAAACTTGGTCAACAAGGGATTTGACTTATTAAACACTCATTACTTGGTCAACAAGGGATTCAACTAGTTCAACAAGGTATTACTTGGTCAACAAGGGATTCAACTAGTTCAACAAGGCATTACTTGGTCACCAAGGCATTCGACTTGTTCAACAAGGCATTTGACTTGGAAAATAAGGCATTCGAATTATTTAACAAGGTTTCGACTTGTTATTTTTTTTTGGGAATGTTCACTAAATAAATGAAATAAAGAACAGAAAAGGGCACATGATATGAGTCTTGTCGCAAAAATTAGTGACAGGCCACTGGGTACAAGATGGATCCAAACCCTATCCATCAATCAATACTACCGTCAATAGAAATCAATAGATAACACTATGAACTATCTACCAAGCAATGTGCCACATGCGATGCAGGGCACAATATTGTAGCTCATATCTACGCGGTAGTAATGACAAGTGCATAAGCAAAACCCTCACGATGTCCTCAACGAGCTGCTGCGGATGCTGCTGCCGGCCATCAGTCCAACGGTAGTTTCACTCCGTCCAAATGTGATGCATACCTTTCCACCGCTGGGCAGCCCACCTAATCCCATGCTGCCAATCACGGTAAGGCCAGAGAAATCGAAGTTGCCGCCTAAGAAGTCGTAAGGATCGAGACGTGTATGGGCAATCAAAGAATATGTGGTTGATTGTCTCCATCTCATCCGAATCACACAATAAGCAAGGCTCGAAGCGGCCTTGAGGGCAACCCACGGCTTGTCTCTGGTGGCGAGACGTTCACAAATAGCAAGCCATAGGAGGAACTCGTAGCGTGGAACCCGAAGCACCCACCCAAATAGGGATGTCCAAAGAACCGGAGGGCTTCTCTGCCGGATAGCATCCCGAGCAGAAGCCGTGGTGAATAGGCATGTGGGAGACGGTAGCCATCGGTACGAGTCAACTTCCAATGGATGAACCTCCGGTAGCATGGGTTCAATCATCAGGAATTCCGTCGAGGAAGTTGTCGGCCACCTCCAACCGTCACTAGCAATGACTCGACTGAATTGTGAATCATCAGAAAGGCCCATAATCATCGATCGTCGTGGAAATCGTTCCAGAAGCGGCATATCATCAATCCTGGGTCCTGCCACAACCAAATAGTCTCTCCATTGCCAATACGGACGCTAACCTTCGACCAAAGCATAGGGCGTAGTTGTAAGAGCTTCCTCCAACTCCACGCCGATTGGGTGGTCCCAGATATAGTCCAAATTGAGCGGATGTGTAGCCGCGTCTGAAGAAGCCACAAGACCCAAATAGAGTTGGGATCCTTGGTCAGAATACTCCATAGGTGCTTAAGAAGGAAGGCCTTGTTATCGTCCACGAGCGATCGAATGCCCAAGCCGCCCTCGGCCACCGGGAAACATACATCAGCCCAAGCGACCTTGGCAGCAGAACCCGCCCAGAGAAAAGATCGGAACCGTTGCTCAATCACTCGAATAACGCCTTGGGGCAGGATGAATACCGCGGACCAATACCCATGGAGCACGGCGAGGACTGAACAGATCAACTGTACCCTCCCATCATAAGAAAGAGAGCAATTGAGCCAAGAGCCTAAGCGTTGGTCAATGCGCTGTATAAGTGGGGTACAATCCTGAATAGTCAGTCGGGATGTAAGTAACGGGACACCCAAATACCTCACTGGTAAATGGCCCAAAGGAAAACCCATGATAGATAGAAATAAGGTTTGGCTGCCTCTCGCCCGTTTGGAAAGAAACATCTCGCTCTTTCCGGGATTAGCCTGTAATCCAGAAAGTATCGCAAATTCATCCAACTCCTCTCTGAAGGTCTGGATCGAGGCAGTGTCAACGTGGGTGAATAGAAGTAGATCGTCGGCAAATGTCAGCACGAACTGGCGGGATGGCTCGCATCTCCAATGAAAAGTAAATCTTCCCTCCAAAAGTATCTTATTCCGAAGAATACAATGAAGCACCTCCATAGCCAACGTAAACAGATACGGAGAGATAGGATCTCCCTGATGAAGACCCTGTCATCCTGGAATACCCTTCAGCCCAACTATTGATATTGATCGAGTAATAAGGAGTTGTTAGACACACTTGGTTCCACGCAACAACCTCAGCGAAAAACCCATGGCCTCCAACACACAGAGTAAAAAGTCCCATTCAACATGATCGGATGTCTTTGCCAAGTCAACCTTCAACGTAGCCCATGCCGGTAAACTCTGATTCCGGTAGCCAGAACATAACTCCTGAGCTAGGAGAATATTATCACTGATTCTGCGACCTGGATAAATGCAGTCTGGGAAACGTCCACTAAGCCTGGGAGATAAGTCTTCAGTCGATTATCCAAGATCTTCGAAATAATCTTGTATAAGACATTATAACACGATATCGGCCGGAAGTCAGTAGGTCGTCGCGGGGAATCATGGTTAGGGATCAGCGTAAGAAGTGTAGTATTCAGCTCCCTCAGAAGATGGCATGTACGAAAAAATTCCTGAATAGCAGAAATGATGTCCCCTCCAATAGTAGGCCAAGCGGCTTTATAGAAAGCCGAAGTAAAACCATCCGGACCCCGGGCTTTGTCATCCGCAATAGAAGAAAATGCCAGCTTAATCTTGCCTTCATCGACGAGCCGAAGTAAATCATCCGGTGCGGGAGTGGGTAGTGTGTTAGATATGGCCGCAGAGATAGCCGAGCCATCCAGCGAGACACTCAAACTGTCGTACCCAAGAGGTGCTTGTAGTGCCAAATAATCCTCAAGCAAGAAAATACGGTTTGTCACTCGGCGCATGGCAACGTTCTTGAAGAAAAATGCGGAGAAGCGATCGCCATCTTTGAGCCATGTCATTTTGGCCCGTTGTGTTAGGGCCACTTGCTCCATTGCTACCACAGCTGCATAGACGTCAGCATAATGATTGTAGCACCTGCAATCGATCATCATGCGGATATAATGAGACAAACTCCTGAGTGGTGTCGAGGAAATTCCGCGCCTCCACCACATTCCGCGCCAGATTCCCTTTAGCATGTCTCATCTCCTTGAGCGCTCGCTTCAGGACCTTCAGGCATGCAAGGACCCAAAACATCGGGTCCAGAGATAGGAAGCCGCCACCATGAACAAGGCCAAACCGTGGATCTGACGTGAGAAAGTTATCAAATCAAAAAACCGTACCTCGAGAAATCGTCGCTCGCTCCGATTCCAGAATAAGAGGAGAATGGTCAGAGGTGACTGGGAGCTCGCATCGATATCCAAGGTCCCCAAACATAGCAAACCACAACGGATTCACTACCATCCGATCCAAATGGCGCCAAATACCCGCATCTCTGCGTCGTTGATTAAACCACGTGAAGTACTGACCAGAGCATGGTAAGTTATGCAGATCTGTCGAAGTGACACAACGAGTCAAGTCCTGATAGTCTGTTGGATGTGGAGTTCCTCCCCATGCCTCATTAGGATCCACAATCGCATTGAAATCACCGAGCACTAACCAAGCATTGGTCGCACGAGCTTCAGATACCGTAACTAACTCATCCCATAAGGCACAACGCTCCTCCTGCTGATCAAGCCCATATATGAAAGTGAGAAAGAATTTCATGCAGGTCTCCAACGATATAACTTTGCAATGTATGGCTTGCGTCGTTATCCCAACAATATCAACACTAAGATATCGCGCATCCCATCCAAGCGATATACGCTTACCAGGGCCCAGATCATAATCAAAGAACCATGACCATTGCTTAATATTTTTTGCAATCGAATCAGCATTTTCCATCGTCACTCTTGTTTCCAGCAATCCAACAAGCTTAAGAGCAAAACGACGAATCAAATCCCCCACCGCTCTCCCATGGTCTCGCTTGTTGAGACCACATACATTCCAACATCCAAATGGTATTTATCATAAAACAACTCTGTTAAGGATTGCGTCAGTATCAGGGCCCGGATGTAGGAAATCCCCATCATCATCAATGAGGTGAAACATATCAAATGAATTCGTGGGAGACGGTGTCGTGTGGGAAGATGGTAAGGTATACGGAATCGGAACCTCCACCTTGCCATTTTCGAGCCGAATCACAGGTTGATGTCATTTACGGGGCCGTATGAGGTGCCCGCAACTTTGCAGAATCATAGAATCATCGACTTGTTCAAGAAGAAATTATGTAGTCAACAAGGCATTTGACTTGTTCAAAACGACGATACTTGGTCAATAAGGCGTTCGACTTGTTCTTGAAGGCATTAGACCTGGTCAACAAGGGATTTGACTTGTTTAACAAGTCATTACCTGGTCAACAAGGCAATCAACTCGTACAAAAACACATTACTTGGTGAACAAGTCATTCGACTTGTTCAACAAGACATTCAACTTGGTCAACAAAGCATTACATGGTCAACAAGGCATCTAACTTGTTCAAGAAGGCATTACTTGGTCAGCAAGGCCTTCGACTTATTCTTGAAGGCATTCGACTTGGTCTACAAGGGATTTGACTTGTTCAACAAGTCATTACTTGGTCAACAAGGCATTCAATTTGTTCAACAAGGAATTACTTTAGTCAACAAAGGATTCGTTCAACAAGGACTTCGACTTGTTCAAAACGGCATTACTTGGTAAACAAGTCATTCGACTTGTTCAACAAGGCATTCGACTTGGTCAATAGGGCATTCGACATGTTCAGCAGGGCATTACATGGTTAACAAGGCATCCGACTTGTTCTAGAAGGCATTTCTTGGTCAACATGGCATTCAACTTATTCTTGAAGGCATTCAACTTGCTCAACAAGGGATTTGATTTGTTGAGAAGTAATTACTTGGTAAACAAGGCATTCAACTTGTAGACAAGGTATTAATTTGGTCAAAAAAGCATTCGACTTGTTCAACAAGGCATTCAACTTAGTCAACATGTCATTCAACTTGATCAACAAGGCATTCGACTTGTTCAACAAGGCATTTGACTTGTTCAACAAGACATTCGACTTGGTCAACAAGGCATTCGACTTGTTAAGACGGCAATACTTGGTCAACAAGGCATTCGACTTATTCTTGAAGGCATTCGACTTGCTCAACAGGGGATTTGACTTGTTGAGAAGTCGTTATTTGGTAAACAATGCATTCACCTTGTTCAACAAGGTATTACTTTGGTCAAAAAAGCATTCGACTTGTTCAACAAGGTATTCAACTTAGTCAACATGGCATTCAACTTGATCAACAAGGCATTCGACTTGTTCAACAAGGCATACGACTTGGTCAACAAGACATTCGACTTGTTCTTGAAAGAATTAGACTTGGACAACAAGGGATTTGACTTCTTCAACACTTTATTTGACTTGTTCAACAAGTCATTAGTTGGTCATGAAATCAAATTGTTCAACAACGCATTACTTGGTCAACAAGTCATTCGACTTGTTCATCAAGGCATTCGACTTGCTCAATAAGGTATTCGACTTGTTCAGCAAGGCATTACATGGTTAACAAAGCATTCGACTTGTTAAAGAATGCATTCTACTTATTCTTTAAGGCGTTAGAGTTGGTCAACAAGGGATTTGACTCATTAAACAACTCATCACTTGGTCAACTAGGGATTCAACTTGTTCAACAAGACATTACTTTGGTGACCAAGGCATTCGACTTGTTCAACAAGGGATTTGACTTGTTCAAAAGTCATTACTTGGTAAACAAGACATTCAACTTGTTCAACAAGGCGTTACTTTGTTTAAAAAGGCATTTGACTTGTTCAACAAGGTATTCAACTTGGTCAACAAGACATTCAACTTGGTCAACAGGGGATTTGAGTTGGTCAACAAGTCATTAGACTTGGTCAACAAGGGATTTGACTTGTTCAACACGGCATTCGACTTGTTCAACACGGCATTCGACTTGTTTTTGAAGACATAAACTAGACTTTGTCAACAAGGGATTTAAGTTTTTCAATAAGTGATGAACAAGGCAATCAACTTATTCCACAACGCATTACTTTGTCAACAAGTCATTCGACTTGTTCAACTAGGCATTCGACTTGCTCAACAAGGGATTTGACTTGTTCAACAAGTCATTACTTGGTCAACAAGGCATTCAATTTGTTCAGCAATTAATTACTTTTGTCAACAAGGCATTAGCCTTGTTCAACAAGGCATTTGACTTGGTAAAAAGGCATTCGACTTGTTCAACGAGGCATTATGCGGTCAATAAGGCATTCGACTTGTTCAAAACGGCATTACGGGGCGGGTACAACTAATCATGTCGGTAATGACTGCCACACATGCGTATTGGTCGGGGGTTTCTTATTGCCGAAGGGGATCATTGCGGTTGAGGCTCGTTTTCGACGCTTTCTCTGGGCTCACCGGCAAAGGTTGCGTGGGTGGACATTTGCTTACCTGTACTGAGGGAGGCCTTGGGATTCGTTCGATTGCAATGGATAACAAGGCCCACTTTTTGCGGCATTTATAGAGTGTTATCTCCCGAGAGGAGAACTTGATTTGGGTGGAATGGTTGTTTCTCAATCAACTCCGCTCCAATTCTTTTTGGGTGGTGCATCCTGCACCTAACGATGCTTGGAGCTGGAAGAAGATGCTGAAGCTACGTTCTCTACTTAGGTCATTCATTTCTTTTCATATAGGGAATAGTTCTTCCATTTCCCGATGGAAGGACCCCTGGTTGTTTTCATATCCATTGATGGATCGTTTTCCACGAGGCCCGCTAGTTATGGGACTACCACAGGATGCTCCTCTTAGCGCTGTTATCTCGACACACGGATGGATGTGGCCTGCCCAATCTACTGTTGAGTTCATTGAGCTCAGTCCACATCTACCGGCAGTGGACCCGTCACGTCATTACTTGGTGCGGTGGGAAGACACTCCGAATGGCCGTTTCTCGACAAAATAAGTGCGAGAAGTGATCCGATTGAGAAGCGATCCGGTGGATTGGGCTATGCTATTTGGCGGATGTTTACGGGTTCCACGCTACGAATTCATTCTATGGCTGGCGATTCGTGGACGTCTTTCGACTCGAGAATTCGCATGGGTGGAACAGTGGGCGGGAACAGATACATGCCTGTTGTGTAACGATAACATATGAGAGACACATAACCATTTGTTCTTTGATTGTCGCTTTTCGATGCGCTGTTCGAGGCTTTTGAGCCGCCAGATCAGATGGAGATGGTCGTTCCAAGAGTGGCGGGTTGATGTCATATGGGCTGCGGCTAAGTGGCGAGGGCATCACCTTTACCATATAGCCTATCGTCATGTTTTGTAGTCGCTTGTTTATCACATTTGGCAGGAACGGAATACACGGTGGAAGGAGCATAGACGCGGCTCCCCTGCGCAAGTGATTTCTTTGGTTCTGGGGAATGCATGTTTACGATTGGACACTGTAGCACCTAGATATCCTTTACAGGAAGCTGTTATTTGCCGTTTGTGGAGAGTTGCATGGTAGCTGCTTTCGAGCTGTAGTTGTAGTCGACGTCGTAGTTGATGTCGTTGTTATTAGATAGCCTGTTATCGGTTGTTTGCGACATGAGTTTCTACTCATGCGTGCTATTTTGTACTTTTCTCTTCATATATATATATATATATATAATGGGACATTCATCCAAAATAAAAAAACAAAACAGCATTACTGGGTCAACACGGCATCCGAGTTGTTCTTGAAGTCATTAGACTTGGTCAACAAAGGATTTGACTTGTTCAACAAGGGATTTGACTTGTTCAACAAGTCATTACTTGGTGAACCAGGCAATCAACTTGTTCAACAACGCATTACTTTGTCAACAAGTCATTCGACTTGTTCAACAAGGCATTCGACTTGGTCAACAAGGCATTCGACTTTTTCAGCAAGGCATTACAGGGTCAACGAGGCATTCGACTTGTTTAAGAGGGCATTTCTTCGTCAACAAGACATTCGACTTATTCTTGAAGGCATTAGACTTGTTCAACAATGGATTAAACTTGTTCAAAAAGTCATTACTTGGTGAACTAGTCATTCAACTTATTCAGCAATGCGTTACTTGGCCAACAAGGCATTCAAGTTGTTCAACAAGACATTTAACTTGGTCAACAAGGCATTCGACTTGTTCAACAAGGCATTCGACTTGGTCAACAAGGCATTACATGACATCCGACTTGTTCTTGAAGGCATTAAATCTGATCAACAGGGGATTTGACTTGTTCAAAAAGTCATTACTTTGTGAACAAGACAATCAACTTGTTCAACAACACATTACTTTATCAACAAGTCATTCGACTTGTTCAACAAGGCATTCGACTTGGTCAACAAGGCATTCGACTTGGTCAATAAGGCATTCGACTTGTGCAACAATGCATTACATGGTTAACAAGGCATCCGACTTCTTCAAGAACGCATTACTTGGTCAACAATGCATTCGACTTATTCTTGAAGGCATTCGACTTGCTCAACAAGGGATTTGACATGTTGAGAAATCATTACTTGGTAAACAAGGCATTCAACTTTTTTAACAAGGTATTACTTTGGTCTAAAAAGCATTCGACTTGTTCAACAAGGCATTCAACTCAGTCAACATGGCATTCAACTTGATCAACAAGGAATTCGACTTGTTCGATACGGCAATACTTGGTCAACAAGGCATTCAACTTGTTCTTGAAGGAATTAGACTTGGTCAACAAGGGATTTGACTTCTTCAACACTTTATTTGACTTGGTCAACAAGTCATTACTTGGTCAACACGGCAATCAAACTGTTCAACAACGCATGTCAACAAGTCATTCGACTTGTTCAGCAAGGCATTCGACTTGGTCAACAAGGTATTCGACTTGTTCAGTAAGGCATTACATGGTTAACAAAGAATTTGACTTGTTAAAGAATGCATTCGACTTGTACTTTAAGGCGTTAGAGTTGGTCAACAAGGGATTTAACTCATTAAACAACTCATCACTTAGTCAACTAGGGATTCAACTTGTTCAACAAGACATTACTTTGGTCACCAAGGCATTCGACTTGTTCAACAAGGGATTTGACATGTTCAAAAGTCATTACTTGGTAAACAAGACATTCAACTTGTTCAACAGGGCTTTACGTTGTTTAAATAGGCATTCGACTTGTTCAACAAGTCATTACTTGGTCCACAAAGCATTCAACTTGTTCAACAAGGCATTCGACTTGTTCAAAACGACATTACTTCGTCAACACGACATCCGACTTGTTCTTGAAGGCATTAGACTTGATCAACAAGTGATTTGACTTGTTCAACAAGGGATTTGACTTGTTCAAAAAGTCATTACTTGGTGAACAAGGCAATCAACTTGTTCGACAATGCATGTTATTCGACTTGTTTAACAAGGCATTCGACTTGGTCAATAAGGCATTCGGCTTGTTCAACAAGGCATTACATGGTCAACAAGGCATCCGACTTGTTCAAAAAGACATTCGACTTATTCTTGAATGCATTCGACTTTCTCAACAAGGGATTTGTCTTGTTGAGAAGTCATTACTTGGTAAACAAGGCATTCAACTTGTTCAAGAACCTATTACTTTGGTCAAAAAGGCATTCGACTTTGTTCAACTAAGCATTCAACTTAGTCAACATGGCATTCAACTTAGTCAACATGGCATTCAACTTGATCACCATGGCATTCGACTTGTTTAACAAGGCATTCTACATGGTCAACAAGGCATTTGACTTGTTCAAGACGACAATACTTTGTCGACAAGGCATTTGACTTGTTCTTGAAGGAGTTAGACTTGGTCAACAAGGGATTTGACTTGTTCAACACTTTATTTGACTTGTTGAACAAGTCATTACTTGGTGAACAAGGCAATCAAATTGCTCAACAATGCATTACTTGGTGAACAAGTCATTCGACTTGTTCAACAAGACATTCGACTTGGTTAACAAGGTGTTCGACTTGTTCGGCAAGGCATTACATGGTTAACAAAGCATTCGACTTGTTAAAGAATGCATACGATTTGTTCAAGACAACATTATTTGGTCAACAAGGCTTTCGACTTGTTCTTGAAGGCATTAGACTTGGTCAACAATGGATTTGACTTGTTCAACAAGTCATTACTTCGTAAACAAGAGATTCAAGATATTCAGCAATGCATTACTTGGTCAACAAGGCAGTCGACTTGTTCAACAAGGCATTCGACTTGGTCAACAAGACATTTAACTTGGTCAACAAGGCATCCGACTTGTTCAACAAGACATTACATGGTCAACAAGGCATCAGACTTGTTCAAGAAGGCATTACTTGGTCAACAAGGCATTCGACTTGTTCTTGAAGGCATTAGAGTTGGTCAACAAGGGATTTGACTTCTTCAACAAGTCATTACTTGGTCAACACAGCATACAACCTGTTCAACAAGGCATTATTTTGCTCTTCGACTTGTCTAACAAGGCATTTGACTTGGTAAATACGGCATTTGACTTGGTAAATACGGCATTCGACTTGTTCAAGACGGTGATACTTGGTCAATAAGGCATTCAACTTGTTCTAGAAGCCATTAGAATTGGTCAACAAGGGATTTGACATGTTCAACATGGTGAAGAAGGCATCCGACTTGTTCAACAAGGGATTTGTCAACAAGTCATTCGACTTGTTCAACAAGGCATTCGACTTATTCTTGAAGGCATTCGGCTTCGTCAACAAGGGATTTAACTTGTTCAACAAAGCATTCAACTTGTTCAACAACGCATTCGACTTGTTCAAAACGTCATTACTTGGTCAACACGGCCTCCGACTTGTTCTTGAAGGCATTAGACTTGGTCAACAAAGGATTTGACTTGTTTAACAAGGGATTTGACTTGTTCAAAAAGTCATTACTTGGTGAACAAGGCAATCAACTTGTTCGACAATGCATGTTATTCGACTTGTTTAACAAGGCATTCTACTAGGTCAATAAGGCATTCGGCTTGTTCAACAAGGCATTACATGGTCAACAAGGCATCCGACTTATTCAAAAAGGCATTACTTGGATAACAAGGCATTCGACTTATTCTTGAATGCATTCGACTTTCTCAACAAGGGATTTGACTTGTTGAGAAGTCATTACTTGGTAAACAAGACATTCAACTTGTTCAAGAACGTATTACTTTGGTCAAAAAGGCATTCGACTTTGTTCAACTAAGCATTCAACTTAGTCAACATAGATTCAACTGATCAACAAGGCATTCGACTTGGTCCAAAAGGCATTCGACTTGTTCAAGACGGAAATACTTTGTCAACAAGGCATTCGACTTGTTCTTGAAGGAATTAGACTTGGTCAACAAGGGATTTGACTTGTTCAACAGTTTATTTGACTTGTTCAACAAGTCATTACTTGGTGAACAAGGCAATCAAATTGTTCAACAATGCATTACTTAGTCAACAAGTCATTCGACTTGTTCAACAAGACGTTCGACTTGGTTAACAAGGTATTCGACTTGTTCAGCAACGCATTACATGGTTAACAAAGCATTTGACTTGTTAAAGAATACATATGACTTGTTCAAGACAACATTATTTGGTCAACGAGGCATTCGACTTGTTCTTGAAGGCATTAGACTTGGTCAACTAGGGATTTGACTTATTTAACAAGTCATTACTTCGTGATCAAGGGATACAAGTTATTCACCAATGCATTACTTGGTTAACAAGCCATTCGACTTGTTCAACAAGACATTCGACTTGGTCAACAAGGGATTCAATTTGGTCAACAGGGGCTTCCGACTTTTTCAGCAAGGCATTACATTGTCAACAAGGCATTGGACTTGTTCTTGAAGTCATTAGAATTGGTCAACAAGGGATTTGACTTGTTCAACAAGTCATTACTTGGTGACCAAGGCAATCAACTTGTTCATCAAGGCATTACATCATTCGACTTGTTTAGCAGGGCATTCGACTTGGTATCCAAGGCATTACATGGTGAACAAGGCATTCGACTTGTTCAAGAATGCATTAATTTGTCAGCAAGGCATTCGACTCGGTCAACAAGGGATTTGACTTGTTCAAAAGTCATTGTCTGGTAAGCAAGACATTCACCTAGTTCAACAAGGCGTTATTTTGGTCAAAAAGGCATTCAACTTTCTCAACAAGGCATTCAACTTGGTCAACAAGGCATTCAACTTGGTCAACAAGGCATTCAACTTTGTCAACAAGGCATTCGACTTGTTCAAAAATGCATTTGACTTGTTCAACTAGGCATTCAACTAGTTCAAGACGGTGATACTTGGTCAACAAGGCATTCGACTTGTTGTTGAAGGAATTAGACGTTGTCAACAAGGGATTTTACTTCTTTGAAACTGCATTTGACTTGTTCAACAAGTCATTACTTGGTGAACAAGGCAATCACATTATTCCCCAATGCATTACATGGTCTACAAGTCATTCGACTTGTTCAACAAGGCATTCGACTTGTTCAACAATGGATTATATGGTCAACAAGGCATTCGAGTTATTCAAGAAGGCATTACATGGTCAACAAGGCATTTGAGGTATTCTTGAAGGCAATACACGTGGTCAACAAGGCATTCGACTTGTTCAACAAGGCATTGAACTTGGTCGACAAGACATTCGACTTGTTCTTGAAGGCATTAGACTTCGTCAACAAGGGATTTGACTTGTTCAACACGGCATTCAACTTGTTCTTGAAGGCATTAGACTTGGTCAACAAAGGATATGACTTGTTCAACAAGGCATTTGACTTGTGAAACAAGTCATTACTAGGTAAACAAGGCAATCACCTTGTTCCACGATACATTACTTTGTCAACAAGTGATTGACTTGTTCAACAAGGCATTCGACTTATTCTTGAAGGAATTCGGCTTCGTCAAAAAGGGATTTGATTGTTCGAATAGTCATTACTTCGTCAACAAGGCATTCAATTTGTTCAACAAGGAATTACTTTGGTCAACAAGGCATTCGACTTGTTCTTGAAGGTATTAGACTTGGTAAACAAGGGATTTGACTTGTTCAACAAGTCATTACTTGGTCAACAAAGCATTCAACTTGTTCAACAAGGGATTTGACTTGTTCAACAAGGGATTTGACTTGTTCAAAAAGTCATTACTTTGTGAACAAGGCAATCAACTTGTTCAAATGCATTACTTAGTCAACAAGTCATTCGACTTGTTGAACAAGGCATTCGACTTGGTCAATAAGGCATTCGGCTTGTTCAGCAAGGCATTACACGGTCAACAAGACATCCGATTTATTCAAAAAGGCATTACTTGGTCAACAAGGCACTCGACTTTTTCAGCAAGACATTACATGGTCTTTAAGGCATTCGACTCTTGAAGGCATTAGACTTGGTAAACAAGGGATTTGACTTGTTCAACAAGTCATTACTTGGTCAACAAAGCATTCAACTGGTTCAACAAGGCATTACTTTGCCCTTGGACTTGTTTAACAAGGCATTTGACTTGGTAAATACTGCAGTCGACTTGTTCAACAAGAAATTATGTAGTCAACAAGGCATTCGACTTGTTGAAGACGGCTATACATGATCAAAAAGGCATTCGACTTGTTCTTGAAGGCATTAGACTTTGTCAACAAGGGATTTGACTTGTTCAACACGGCATTCGACTTCGTAAATAAGGCATTCGATTTGTTCAGCAAGGCATAACATGGTCTACAAGGCATTCGAATTGTTCAAGAACGCATTCGAGTTATTCTTGAAGGCATGAGACTTGGTCAACAAAGCATTCGACTTGTTCAACAAGGCATTCTACTTGGTCAACAAGGCATTCGACTTGTTCTTGAAGGCATTAGACTTGGTCAACAAGGGATTTGACTTGTTCAAGACGGCATTCGAGTTGTTCAACAAGGCATTACATGGTCAACAAGGCATCCGACTTGTTCAAGAAGGCATTACTTGTCAACAAGGCATTCCAGTTATTCTTGAAGGCAGGAGACTGGGTCAACAAAGCATTCGACTTGTTCAACAAGGCATTCGAATCGTTCAACAACGCATTACTTGGTGAACAAGGTAATCAAATTTTTCAGCAACGCATTACTTGGTCAACAAGTAATTCGACTTGTTCAACAAGACATTCAACTTGGTCAACAAGGTATTCGACCTGTTCAGCCAGGCATTACTTGGTTAACAAAGCATTCGACTTGTTAAAGAATGCATTCGACTTATTCTTTAAGGCATTAGACTTGGCCAACAAGGGATTTGACTTATTAAACAACTCATTACATGGTCAACAAGGGATCAACTTGTTCAACAAGGCATTACTTTGGTCACCAACGCATTCGACTTGTTCAACAAGGATTTGACTTGAAAAATAAGGCATTCGACTTATTTAACAAGACATTCGACTTGTTCATGAAAACATTTTTTGGTCAACTAGACATTCCACTTGTTCTTGAATGCATTAGACTTCGTCAACTAGGGATTTGACTTGTTCAACAAGAAATTACTTGGTGAACTAGGCATTCAAGTTATTCAGCAATGCAGTACTTGGTCAACAAGACAATCAACTTGTTTAACAGGGCATTACCTGTTCAATAAGTCATTCGACTTGTTCAACATTCAACTTGGTCATAAAGGCATTACATGGTCAACAAAGCGTCCGACTTGTTCAAGAAGGCATTCGACTTGGTCAACAAAGGATTTGACTTATTCAAAAGTCATTACTTGGTAAACAAGACATTCAACCTGTTCAAGAAGGCTTTACTTCGGTCAAAAAGGCATTCGACTTGTTCAACAATGTATTTAACTTGGTCAACAAGGCATTCAACTTGGTCAACAAGGCATTCGACTTGTTCAAGACGGCGATACTTGGTCAACAAGGCATTCGACTTGTTCTTGAAGGATAGACTTCGTCTACAAGAAATTTGACTTCTTCGAAACGGGATTTTACTTGTTCAACAAGTCATTACTTGGTGAACAAGGCAAGCAAATTGTTCAGCAATGCATTACTTGGCCAACAAGTCATTCGACTTGTTCAAGAAGGCATTTGACTTGGTCAATAAGGCATTCGACTTGTTCATCAAGGCACTGCATGGTCTCCAAGGCATTCGACTTGTTCAAGAAGGCATTACTTGGTCAAGAAGGCATTTGAGTTATTCTTGAAGGCATTGGACTTGGTCAACAAAGCATTCAATTTGTTCAACAAGGCATTCAACTTGTTAAACAAGGCATTCGACTTGTTCAGGACGGTG
Organism: Linderniella brevidens; assembly: GCA_004919715.1. Lineage (NCBI taxonomy): Eukaryota > Viridiplantae > Streptophyta > Magnoliopsida > Lamiales > Linderniaceae > Linderniella > Linderniella brevidens. Next base: position 15,644,779 of record SWDC01000148.1, read on the forward strand.
ATACTTGGTCAACAAGGCATTCGACTTGTTTTAGACGGTGATACTAAGTCAACAAGGCATTCGCCTTGTTCTTGAAGTCATTAGACTTGGTCAACAAGGGAATTGACTTGTTCAAGACGGCATTCGACTTGTTCCAGAAGGCATTAGACTTGGTCAACAAGGGATTTGACTTGTTCAACAAGTCATTACTTGGTGAACAAGGCAATCAACTTGTTCCACAACGCAATCCTTTGTTAACAAGTCAATCGACTTGTTCAACAAGGCATTCGACTTATTCTTGAAGGCATCCAACTTGGTCAACAAGGGATTTGACTTGTTCAACAAATTATTACTTGGTGAACAAGGCAATCAACTTGTTCAACAACGCATTACTTGGTCAACAAGTCATTCGAGTTGTTCAACAAGGCATTCGACTTGTTTAGCAAGGCATTACATGGTCAACAAGGCATCCGACGTGTTCAAGATGACATTACTTGGTCAACAAGGCATTCGACTTATTCGTTAAGGCCTTCGACTTGGTCAACAAGGGATTTGACTTATTCAAAAGTCATTACTTGGTAAACAAGACATTCAACTTGTTCAAGAAGGCTTTACTTTGGTAAAAAAGGCATACGACATGTTCAATAGGTTTTCTACAAGCGGGCATGGCACATCATCGGTGAGGATATCTCGTTCGCCATCCGGGATTTCTTCCGGACGGGACGCCTCCTAGGGGAGCTGAATTCGACCCTTATCACCCTCATTCCAAAAGGGGATAATCCACGCATGGCGAAGGATTTTCGACCGATTGCCTGCTGCAACGTTCTCTATAAGATCATCTCCAAGATCATTGCTAATCGGCTACGAGACAGCTTGGGGAAACTTGTCCACCCTACACAGACGGGATTCATCCCTGGAAGGCGTATTTCCGACAACATTCTCTTAGCCCAAGAGATTTGTCACGGATACAATAGAGCCGGGCAGCCTGAACGGGTGGCTCTTAAGGTCGACCTCGCCAAGGCATATGATAAGATTGAGTGGGATTTTATCTTTGCCACACTTCAGGCACTTCACTTTCACCCGACCTTCATTGGGTGGGTCCGGTCATGCCTCACGTCGACGCATTTTTCCATCAACATCAACGGTAGGCCGGAGGGTTTCTTCAAAGGACAGCGGGGTCTCAGACAAGGCGACCCCATATCACCTTATCTCTTTGTGTTGGTGATGGAGGCTTTACATGGAATCATAGCGTCCCGCATCAACCTTAGCAGCAGCTTCCGATACCATTGGCGATGCGAGGCCACATCCCTCTTCATGTTGACCTTCGCCGATGATCTTCTTCTTTTCTCGCAGGCGGACGTTCAATCAGTCAGTATCTTCCGCGACAGCCTCGAGCTTTTTGCTTCGCTTTCAGGGCTACGAGCAAACTCCAGTAAAAGCGAGATGTTTATCTCGAAACGGGCAGAACGACTGAAGGGTACACTCCAGGCTGTTATGGGCTTCCCTATCGGGTCTCTTCCTGTGCGGTACCTGGGGGTCCCCCTTATCACATCGCGATTGACTATCGATGATTGCGCCTCCTTATTACGTTCTATTGATCGTCGGCTTGGTTCTTGGACCAACCACTCGCTCTCATACGCCAGGAGGGTACAGCTCATTCGATCGGTCTTTATGACTATCCATGTGTATTGGGCGGGAGTCTTCTTACTCCCCAAGGGAATCATCCGCAGTATCGAGAAGCGTCTTCGAGCTTTCTTGTGGAAGGGATCTAGCGCGAAGGTGGCATGGACCGACGTATGCGCACCAAGGGACGAAGGGGGACTTGGACTGAGATCGATTGAGGTGGAGAACAAGGCGCTGATGATGCGTCTTATTTGGAACATTCTCAGGGGAGATGAGTCTTCGATATGGGCCCCATGGATACGACGGACGCGGCTGCACAACACATCCTTCTGGACCATCAGATCCACGGCTAATACCTCATGGAGCTGGAAGAAGCTCCTCAAGCTCAGACCCATCATCCGGCCACTTCTAGAGTTCCGCATTGGGAATGGAGCGAATACACGCCTCTGGACTGACCCATGGCTACTCACGATTCCGCTGGTGGAACGGTACCCGCGTGGTCCATCTGTTATGGGCCTCCCACTTGATTCACGATTGAGCGCGGTGATTGATGAGTCGGGATGGCATTGGCCAGGACAGACAACGGTGGAGTTCATGGATTTTGCTGGTCTCCTACCTCCCATTCAACACGGTGAGATGGACACGATTCGATGGCGGGGGACTCCCAATGGCGTCTTCTCTACTCACTCCGCGAGAAATTGCATACGCCAATATTCTCCGCCTGCATTCTGGACCAACCTGTTCGGAGGCCCTATCTCGATACCACGGCATGAAGTCATTCTATGGCTGGCGATTAGGGAATGCCTGGCGACGAGGGACAAGCCATGGGTGGCCGCGGCAGCAGGAAGTTCAGCTTGCCTCTTGTGTGATGATGGCCATGCTATAGAGACAACACGACATCTTTTCTTTGAGTGTTCATTTTCCAGACATTGCCTACAGTCTTTGCAGGGAAAGTTACGTTTTGGATGGCCTTACACGGACTGGATCGAAGGGGTTCACTGGGTTACTCAAAGGTGGCGGGGCAAGCACCTCGCATGGATGGGGCCCCGACATGCGCTTGCATCGCTTGTCTATCACCTATGGGCCGAGCGCAACCTACGATGGCGGGAAGGAAGACGAAGACCTCCTACTCATATCGTTGCGGACGTCGAGACTACACTCTGTATACGGCTCTCTACCCTTGGAGGGAAGTATCAGCTACAGTCCTGTGCGCTTCGACGTGTTTGGCGCATTGCGTGGCCGAGCACGTAGTCACTTGCTTACAGTCTGCTTGCTTGCTTTTGATGTTTGCTTGCTCGATTGGATTGCTTGCGTTGATTATAGGTAGCATGTTACCGAGCGGTGCAGCTTATTGCTGCTGAACATTGTATCTTTCCACATTTTATTTTAATGACCTTTTCCCAAAAAAAAAAAAAAAAAAAGGCATGTTCAATAGGGCATTCAACTGGATCAACAAGGCATTCAACTTGTTCAAGAAGGCATTCGACTTGTTCAAAAAGGCATTTGTCTTGTTCAAAAAGGCAGTCGACTTGTTAAAGACGACGATACTTGGTCAACAATGCATTTGACTTGTTCTTGAGGAATTAGACTTTGTCTACAAGGGATTTGACTTCTTCGAAACTGGATTTGACTTGTTCAAAAAGTCATTACTTGGTGAACAAGGAAATCAAATTGTTCAGCAATGCATTACTTGGTTAACAAGTCATTCGACTTGTTCAACAAGGCATTCGACCCTTCACTCACATATTCGTGATTCGGCTCATTTCAAGTTTGATTGGAGGTGTGACGCTACTTCGCTTGCTATGCTTACTTTTGCTGATGATCTTCTTCTATTTTGCCATGCTCTTCCCGTTGGCGTCTTTAAGGGAGCGCTGGAGATGTTTTGGAGCTTTATGGACTGCACGCGAATGCGGCTAAAAGTGAAATGTTCGTCTCAAGACAACCTTGCTCTATCATACTCGCCTACAACGTAAGTCGTTTTGGATGGTTCGGCCGTCACCCACCACATCTTCGAGTTGGCGAAAACTTCTTAAACTTCGACCCATTTTGCGATCGTTCGTACGCTTCGGAGTCGGGGATGGTTCGACTATTAGGTTATGGCATAACCCATGGTTATCTCCTACTCCATTACTCGAGCGTTTCCCACATGCCCCTTCTTCTTTTGGTATTCCCCATGACGCTCTCTTGAGCACTGTTATTTCCGATGAAGGATGGAGATGGACTGGAAGGACTACTGTTGCATTCTCAGACTTAAGCCCTGAACTTCCGGATGTTTTCCCAAGCTCACCTGATCGGTTTATTTGGACGTGTTCTAGGGATGGTAAGTTTTCTACTGCTTCGCTCGGGATGCGATGCGTGTGTCTGATGATCTTATTCCATGGGCTAGTCTATTTGGAGGTGCTCTAAAGGTCCCACATCATGAGTTTATTTTATGGTTTGTTATTCGCCAACGATTTTTGACCCGGGATAAGGCGTGCGTTGCTCACATTGCAGGATCTCCTTCTTATACCCTTTGTGATTTGCCGGCTATCGAGACCCGAATCACTTGTTTTTTGATTGTCCATTCTCGCGGCAGTGCCTTCGTCTTCTACAACGAAAAGCTAGATTTCATTGGCCATTTCAGGAGTGGCAGCATGGTATATCATGGGCCTCTCTTCGGTGGAGAAGTGGGCATTTACTTCATTTGGCATCACGCCATCTGCTGGCATAATTGGTCTATCATATCCGGTTGGAGCGCAATAGGCGATGGCGGGAAGGACGGACTGGATCATCGGAGCGCTTGGTGGAGGACATTCTTCGTAATGCATGCATGCGTCTTATGACTATCCATCCTAGATTTTGCTTACAATTGTTAGCCTTACGTAGAATATGGCGTGTTGCGTGGTAGGTGTCATTCGATAGCATGTACCGACCTGGACACATTATTAACTTTTTATTTGCGTTTACTATTAATGATAAGGGAAAATTCCAAAAAAGGCAAGGCATTCGACTTGGTAAATAAGGCATTCGACTTGTTCAGCAAGAAATTACATGGTCAACATGACATTCGACTTGTTCAAGAAGGCATTACTTGGTCCACAAGGCATTCGAGTTATTCTTGAAGGCATTAGACTTGGTCAACAAAGCATTTGACTTGTTCAACACTTTATTTGACTTGTTCAACAAGACATTACTTGGTTAACAAGGCAACTAAATTGTTCAGCAAGGCATTACTTCGTCAACAAGTCATTCGACTTCTTCAACAAGACATTCGACTTGGTCAACAAGGTATTCGACTTGTTCAGCATGGCATTACATGGTTAACAAAGCATTCGACTTATTCTTTAAAGCATTAGACTTGGTCAACAAGGGATTTGACTTGTTCAACAGGACATTACTTTGGTCACCAACGCATTCGACTTGTTCAACAAAGATTTGACTTAAAAAATAAGGCATTCAACTTATTCAACAAGGCATTCGACTTGTTCAAGACAACATTATTTGGACAACAAGGCATTCGACTTGTTCTTTAAGGCATTAGACTTGGTAACTAGGGATTTGACTGTTCATCAATGGATTTGACTTGTTCAACAAGTCATTACTTGGTGAACTAGGCATTCAAGCTATTCAGCAATGCTTACTTGGTAAACAAGGCATTCTACTTGCTAAACAAGGCATTACTTTGGTCAAAAAAGCATTCGACATGTTCAACAAGGCATTCAACTTGGTCAACAAGGTATTCAACTTGGTCAACAAGGCATTCGTCTTTTACAACAAAGCATTCCACTTGGTCAACAAGGCATTCAACTTGTTCATGAAGGCGATACTTGGACAACAAGGCAATCGACTTGTTGTTGAAGGAATTAAACTTGATCAACAAGGGATTTGACTTCTTCAACACTTTATTTGACTTGTTTAACAAGTCTTTACTTGGTGAACAAGGCAATCAAATTGTTCAGCAACGCATTACTTGGTCAATGTGTCATTCGACTTGTTCAACAAGACATTCGAATAGGTCAACAAGGTATTCGACTTGTTCAGCAAGGCATTACATGGTTAACAAAGCATTCGACTTGTTAAAGAATGCATTCGACTTGTTCAACAAGGCATTTGACTTGGAAAATAAGACATTCGACTTATTTAACAAGACATTCGACTTGTTCAAGAAAACATTTTTTTGTCAACTACACATTCGACTTGTTCTTGAAAGCATTAGACTTCGTCAAGTAGGGATTTGACTTGTTCAACGAGAAATTACTTTGTGAACTAGGCATTCAAGTTATTCAGCAATGCAGTACTTGGTCAACAAGACATTCAACTTGGTCAACAAGACATTCAACTCGGTTAACAAGGCATTCGTCTTGTTCAGCAAGGCATTACATGGTCAACAAGGCATCCGACTTGTTCAAGAAGCATTACTTTGCTCAACAAGGCATTTGACAAAGTAAATAAGGCATTGGACGTGTTCAACAAGAAATTGTGTGGTCAACAGGGCATTCGACTTGTTCAAGACGGTGATACTTGGTCAACAATGCATTCGACTTGTTCTTGAAGGCATTAGACTTGGTCAACAAGGGATTTGACTTGTTCAACAAGGGATTTGACTTGTTGAACAAGTCATTACTTGGTGAACAAGGTAATCAACTTGTTTAACAGGGCATTACCTGTTCAATAAGTCATTCGACTTGTTCAACAAGGCATTCAACTTGGTCATAAAGGCATTACATGGTCAACAAAGCATCCGACTTGTTCAAGAAGGCATTACTTGGTCAACAAGGAATTCGACTTATTATTGAAGGCATTCGACTTGGTCAACAAAGGATTTGACTTATTCAAAAGTCATTACTTGGTAAACAAGACATTCAACCTGTTCAAGAAGGCTTTACTTTGGTCAAAAAGGCATTCGACTTGTTCAACAATGTATTCAACTTGGTCAACAAGGAATTCAACTTGGTCAACAAGGCATTCAACTTGTTCAACAAGGCATTCGACTTGTTCATGACGGCGATGCTTGGTCAACAAGGCATTCGACTTGTTCTTGAAGGATAGACTTGGTCTATAAGAAATTTGACTTCTTCGAAACTGGATTGTACTTGTTCTACAAGTCATTACTTGGTGAACAAGGCAAGCAAATTGTTCAGCAATGCATTACTTGGTCATAAGGTCATTCGACTTGTTCAAGAAGGCATTTGAGTTGGTCAATAAGGCATTCGACTTGCTCATCAAGGAATGGCATGGTCTCCAAGGCATTCGACTTGTTGAAGAAGGCAATACTTGGTCAAGAAGACATTCGAGTTATTCTTGAAGGCATTGGACTTGGTCAACAAAGCATTCGATTTGTTCAACAAGGCATTCAACTTGTTAAACAAGGCATTCGACTTGTTCAAGACGGTGATACTTGGTCAACAAGGCATTCGTCTTGTTCTTGAAGGCATTAGACTTGGTCAACAAGGGAATTGACTTGTTCAAGACGGCATTCGACTGGTTGCAGAAGGCATTAGACTTGGTCAACAAGGGATTTGACTTGTTCAACAAGTCATTCCTTGGTGAACAAGGCAATCAACTTGTTCCACAACGCATTACTTTGTTAACAAGTCAATCGACATTTTCAAGAAGGTATTCGACTTATTCTTGAAGGCATTCAACTTGGTTAACAAGGGATTTGACTTGTTCAACAAATTATTACTTGGTAAACAAGGCAATCAACTTGTTCAACAACGCATTACTTGGTCAACAAGTCATTCGAGTTGTTCAACAAGGCATTCGACTTGTTTAGCAAGGCATTACATGGTCAACAAGGAATCCGACGTGTTCAAGAAGGCATTACTTGGTCAACAAGGCATTCGACTTATTCTTTAAGGCCTTCGACGTGGTCAACAAGGGATTTGACTTATTCAAAAGTCATTACTTGGTGAACAAGACATTCAACTTGTTCAAGAAGGCTTTACTTTGGTAAAAAAGACATTCAACTTGTTCAATAGGGCATTCAACTGGATCAACAAGGCATTCAACTTGTTCAAGAAGGCATTCGACTTGTTCAAAAAGGCATTTGACTTGTTCAACAAGGCAGTCAACTTGTTCAAGACGGCGATACTTGGTCAACAATGCATTCGACTTATTCTTGAGGAATTAGACTTTGTCAACAAGGGATTTGACTTCTTCGAAACTGAATTTTACTTGTTCAAAAAGTCATTACTTGGTGAACAAGGAAATCAAATTGTTCAGCAATGCATTACTTGGTCAACAAGTCATCCGACTTGTTCAACAAGGCATTCGACCCTTCACTCACATATTCGTGATTCAGCTCATTTCAAGTTTCATTGGAGGTGTGAGGCTACTTCGCTTGCTATGCTTACTTTTGCTGATGATCTTCTTCTATTTTGCCATGCTCTTTCAGTTGGCGTCCTTAAGGGAGCGCTGGAGATGTTTTGGAGCTTTCTGGACTGCACGCGCATGCGGCTAAAAGTGAAATGTTCGTCTCAAGACAACCTGGCTCTATCATACCCGCCTACAACGTAAGTCATTTTGGATGGTTCGGCCCACCCACCACATCGTCGAGTTGGCAAAAACTTCTTAAACTTCGACCCATTTTGCGATCGTTCGTACGGTTCCGAGTCGGGGATGATTCGACTATTAGGTTATGGCAAAAACCCATGGTTATCTCCTACTCCATTACTCGAGCGTTTCTCACATGCCCCTTCTTCTTTTGGTATTACCCATGACGCTCGCTTGAGCACTGTTTTTCCGATGCAGGATGGCGATGGACCGGAAGGACTACTGTTGAATGTTAGGGATATGCCCTCGAATGCTATACGAGGATTGGATATGTATAGGGCATTAGCTTATTTATCTTCGATTGTCAATGTAATCAAACATTGTTTTGTGTATTAATAAAAGCATTATTCGTTTATTGGTTATATGAGTTCTTTACTTAGCATCGGGTAAAGCAATAAATGAATAAATCCAAATGTGTCGAGTTGAGTCACTGTTCTCGATGGGTACGAGAGAGGAAAGCACCAGTGGACTCTTAACCTCGAACATAAAATGTCCATAAGCCTTAGATTTCAGTTGGGTGCTGGAAAACCAATCATGGCTTATTTGTCGATGACTTACCGTGTGCCGATATACCGCTTGGAAGCGGAAGTCATGACTTGTGATACGAGTCGAATCAAGGGATTGAATCGTTTCATGGACACTGACTCGCAGGTCGTACGATCAAACATGGCTTATTACTCAAGGAGTGTCAATGATCGACGACAAAACTATAGTAGTCTGCTTGAACCTTAGACCGAAAGGGGCTTTGACGGAGTTGACTTTGAAGTCTTGACTATCACTGGTTTCGCTAGATCCGATTTGCTATTGCATGGGTCAGCGGGACAGATGCGGTCTTGATGGATATTTGTGATTGCCGGGCTTAGACCGCCGAGTACGGATTCACAGTCTCGCAAGTAATCGAGACAAGTGTCCTATGAGAATGACGACGGGAAATTACAAAATCCTTGACCAAGGTATTAAACTAACTCATGTTAGACATGGAGGGTAGTTTGGTAATTTGCCTCGTGTCATTTTATCATAGTATCGAGTTTAGTGAGTTTGACATATACCATGGCTCTCACTCGATCGGGACACAGCTGAAGGGTTTGTATGTAGTACTATAATCTATAGTTAGGCTCTGGAATGAGACTAGTTCGAAATTCGTGCTCAAGTCGGGATCTGTCCGGTACTGCGGGATTGGCTAGGCACCTACCGGACTCTTGGATTCCTCCCTTGCCGATTGAGTCGAACCTAGAGAGTCGGGCTTAAAAAGGATCATCAATGTGTACCGAGAAGGAGAGATTGTGTTTTGGGCCTTAACGGGCCTCGGGTCGTTATGCCACGCCTTATTGGGCCTCGGGGTCATTAAGTGGACCGAAGTCGGACTTCATATGAAACTAACTTTAAGACTTAGGCTTGGCTAAGTGCTTAGAAAGACTTGAGGGAAGAATTGGAATTCAACCCTAAGCCGAGAAATTCGAAAAATGCCTTAAAGGGTATTTTCGTAATTTACAAATATGGTAATAAAAATATTTGGAATATTATTTATTAAAACTAAAATTCGAATTTATATTTTATATAAATTTCGAAATATTTTTACCATATTTGAAGATATTTTAATATCTTAGTTAGTTTTCTATTTATAGTATGTTCCTTTAATAGAATTTTGAATTCAGTTAGGAGAGATATTTTGGCAAGAATATCTCTCATATTTAGGAACAAATATTTCGAGATTTTAGCCTTGTTGAGGGCTGAAAATTTCATCCTCCCCTACTATAAATAAGGGTGAGACCCTCGTAAAAAAAAAAAAGTGATACACGGGAAGAGAATCGACGCGAAATTTCTCGACCCGAGAATCAAAAAACGAACACACAAACGCAAACCACTCTCCCGAGCGACGAATCAATTCTCTCTAGCCATCTTCGGAGAATCGAAACCATGGTACACTACGAGGTCGGCGTGACGATCTAGACGATACCCAACACGACCGCGGCCGACGACGCAATCGACGAGGAGCTGCCACTCGCTTCAAAGGTAATCTCTCACGGGTATGACCCGCCCTATTACGTGTCAACGTTATTAGAGTTTTCGATCCGAGCTGCGAAGGAACCCGAAAAAAATTTTATTCCGCACCGTATCCCGGGGCGTTGCGTCTCTGGTACAAACCGGGTACCTTTCCCAACATTGAATTCCCAGACATTAGCCCTGAACTTCCTGATGTTTTCCCAAACTCACCTGACCGGTTTATTTGGACATGTTCTAGGGATGGTAAGTTTTCTATGGCTTCGCTCGGGATGCGATGCGTGTGTCTCATGATCCTGTTCCATGGGCTAGTCTGTTTCGAGGTGCTCTAAAGGTCCCACGTCATGAGTTTATTTTATGGTTTGCTATTCGCCAACGACTTTTGACCCGGGATAAGGCGTGGGTTGCTCAGATTGCAGGATCTCCTTCTTGTACCCTTTGTGATTTGGCGGCTATCGAGACACCGAATCACTTGTTTTTTTATCGTCCATTCACGCGGTAGTGCCTTCGTCTTCTACAACGAAAAGCTAGATTTCATTGGCCATTTCAGGAGTGGTTGCATGGTATATCATGGGCCTCTCTTCGATGGAGAAGTGGGCATTTACTCCATTTGGCATCTCGCCATCTGCTGGCATCGTTGGTCTATCATATCCGGTTGGAACGCAATAGGCGATGGCGGGAAGGACGGACTGGATCATCGGAGCGCTTGGTGGAGGACATTCTTCGTAATGCATGCATGCGACTTATGTCTATCCATCCTAGATTTTGCTTACACTTGTTAGCCTTACGTAGAATATGGTGTGTAGCATGGTAGGTGTCATTCGATAGCATGTACCGACCTGGACACATTATTAACTTTGTATTTGCATTTACTATTAATGATAAGGGAAAATTCCAAAAAAAGCAAGGCATTCGACTTGGTAAATAAGGCATTCGACTTGTTCTGCAAGAAATTACATGGTCAACAAGACATTCGACTTGTTCAAGAAGACATTACTGCGTGTGTCTCATGATCCTGTTCCATGGGCTAGTCTGTGTGGAGGTGCTCTAAAGGTCCCACGTCATGAGTTTATTTTATGGTTTGCAATTCGCCAACGACTTTTGACCCGAGATAAGGCGTGGGTTGCTCAGATTGCAGGATCTCCTTCTTGTACCCTTTGTGATTTGGCGGCTATCGAGACACCGAATCACTTGTTTTTTTATTGTCTATTCTCGCGGCAGTGCCTTCGTCTTCTACAATGAAAAGCTAGATTTCATTGGCCATTTCAGGAGTGGCAGCGTGGTATATCATGGGCCTCTCTTCGGTGGAGAAGTGGACATTTACTCCATTTGGCATCTCGCCATTTGCTGGCATCGTTGGTCTATCATATCCGGTTGGAGCGCAATAGGCGATGGCGGGAAGGACGCACTGGATCATCAAAACGCTTGGTGGAGGACATTCTTCGTAATGCATGCATGCGTCTTATGACTATCCATCCAAGATTTTGCTTACAATTGTTAGCCTTACGTAGAATATGGCGTGTTGCGTGGTGGGGGTCATTCGATATCATGTACCGACATGGATACATTATTAACTTTGTATTTGCGTTTACCATTAATGATAAGAGAAAATTCCAAAAAAAGAAGGCATTCGACTTGGTAAATAAGGCATCGACTTGTTCTACAAGAAATTACATGGTCAACAAGACATTCGACTTGTTCAAGAAGGCATTACTTGGTCCACAAGGCCTTCGAGTTATTCTGGAAGGCATTAGACTTGGTCAACAAAGCATTCGACTTGTTCAACAAGGCATTCGACTTGTTCAAGATGATGATACTTGGTCAACAAGGCATTCGACTTGTTCATGAAGGCATTAGACTTGGTCAACAAGGGATTTGACTTGTTCAACAAGTCATTACTTGGTGAACAAGGCAATCAACTTGTTCCACAATGCATTACTTTGTTACCAAGTCATTTGACTTGTTCAAACAAGGCATTCGACATATTCTTGAAGGCATTCGACTTGGTCAACAAGAGATTTGACTTGTTCAACAAGTCATTACTTGGTTAGCATGGAATTACTTTGGTCAACAAGGCATTCGACTTGTTCAACAAAGCATTTGACTTGGTAAATAAGGCATTCGACTTGTTCAACAAGGCATTATGTGGTCACAAGGTATTCGACTTGTTCAAAACGACATCCGACTTGTTCTTGAAGGCATTAGTCTTGGTCGACAAGGGATTTGACTTGTTCAAAAAGTCATTACTTGGTGAACATAACAATCAACTTGTTCAACAACGCATTACTTTGTCAACAAGTCATTCGACTTGGTCAATAAAGCATTCGACTTGTTCAGCAAGGCAATGGTCAACAAGGCATCCGACTTGTTCAAGAAGTCATTACTTGGTCAACAAGGCATTTGACTTATTCTTGAAGGCATTCGACTTGCTTAACAAGGGATTTGACTTGTTGAGAGGTCATTACTTGGTACACAAGGCAATAAACTTGTTCAACAAAGTATTACTTTCGTCAAAAAGGCATTCGACTTGTTCAACAAAGAATTCAACTTAGTCAACATGGAATTTAACTTGATCAACAACGCATTCGACTTATTCAACAAGGCATTCGACTTGGTCAACAAGGCATTCGACTTGTTTTTTAAGGAATTAGACTTGGTCAACAAGGGATTTTACTTCTTCAACACTTTATTTGACTTGTTCAACAAGACATTACTTGGTGAACAAGGCAACTAAATTGTTCAGCAAGGCATTACTTCGTCAACAAGTCATTCGACTTCTTCAACAAGACATTCGACTTGGTCAACAAGGTATTCGACTTGTTCAGCAAGGCATTACATGGTTAACAAAGCATTCGACTTATTCTTTAAAGCATTAGACTTGGTCAACAAGGGATTGGACTTGTTCAACATGACATTACTTTGGTCACCAACGCATTCGACTTGTTCAACAAAGCATTTGACTTAAAAAATAAGGCATTCAACTTATTCAACAAGGCATTCGACTTGTTCTTGAAGGCATTAGACTTGGTAACTAGCGATTTGACTGTTCAACAATGGATTTGACTTGTTCAACAAGTCATTACTTGGTGAACTAGGCATTCAAGCTATTCAGCAATGCATTACTTGGTAAACAAGGCATTCTACTTGCTAAACAAGGCATTACTTTGGTCAGAAAAGAATTCGACATGTTCAACAAGGCATTCAACTTGGTCAACAAGGTATTCAACTTGGTCAACAAGGCATTCGACTTGTTCAACAAAGCATTCCACTTGGTCAACAAGACATTCAACTTGTTCATGAAGGCGATACTTGGTCAACAAGGCATTCGACTTGTTGTTGAAGGAATTAGACTTGATCAACAAGGGATTTGACTTCTTCAACACTTTATTTGACTTGTTTAACAAGTCATTACTTGGTGAACAAGGCAATCAAATTGTTCAGCAACGCATTACTTGGCAATGTTTCATTCGACTTGTTCAACAAGACATTCGACTTGGTCAACAAGGTATTCGACTTGTTCAGCAAGGCATTACATGGTTAACAAAGCATTCGACTTGTTAAATAATGCATTCGACTTATTATTTAATGCATTAGACTTGGTCAAAATGGGATTTGACTTATTAAACAACTCATTACTTAGTCAACAAGGGATTCAACTTGTTCAACAAGGCATTACTTTGGTCACCAAAGCATTCGACTTGTTCAACAAGACATTTGACTTGTAAAATAAGGCATAAGACTTTTTTAAGAAGGCATTCGACTTGTTTAAGACAACATTTTTTGGTCAACAAGACATTCAACTTGTTCTTGAAGTCACTAGACTTGGTCAACTAGGGATTTGACATGTTCAACAAGTCATTACTTGGTGAACTAGGTATTCGAGTTATTCAGTAATGCAGTACTTGGTCAACAAGGCATTCGACTTGTTCAACAAGACATTCGACTTTGTCAACAAGACATTCAACTTGGTCAACAAGGCATTCGACTTGTTCAGCAAGGCATTACATGGTCAACAAGGCATCCGACTAGTTCAAGAAGGCATTACTTGGTGAACAAAGCATTTGACTTGTTCTTGAAGGCATGAGACTTGGTCAACAAGGGATTTGACTTGTTCAACAAGTCATTACGTGGTCAAGAAGGCATTCGACTTGTTCAACAAGGCATTACTTTGCTCAACAAGGCATTTGACTAAGTGAATAAGGCATTCGACTTGTTCAACAAGAAATTGTGTGGTCAACAAGGCATTCGACTTGTTCAAGACGGCGATACTTTGTCAACAAGGTATTCGACTTTTTCTTGAAGGCATTAGACTTGATCAACAATGGATTTGAGCTGTTGAACAAGTCATTACTTGGTGAACAAGGAAATCAACTTGTTCAACAGGACATTACTTGTTCAATAAGTCATTCGACATGTTCTACAAGTTCAACTTCGTCAACAAGACATTCAACTTGGTCAGCAAGGCATTTCATGGTTAACAAAGCATCCAACTTGTTCAAGAAGGCATTACTTGGTCAACAAGACATTCGACTTATTCTTGAAGGCATTTGACTTGGTCAACAAGGGATTTGAGTTGTTCAAAAGTCATTACTTGGTAAACAAGACATTCAACTTGTTCAAGAAGGTTTACTTTGGTCAAAAAGGCATTCGACTTGTTCAACAATGCATTCAACTTGGTCACAAGGCATTCAACTTGGTCAAAAAGGCATTCGACTTCTTCAAAAAGGCATTTGACTTGTTCAACAAGGCATTTCACTTGTTTAAGACAGCGATACTTGGTCAACAAGGCATTCGACTTGTTCTTGAAGGAATTGGAATTGGTCAACAAGGGATTTGACTTCTTCGAAACTGAGTTTGACTTGTTGAACAAGTCATTACTTGGTGAAGAAGGCAATCAAATTGTTCAGCAATGCATTACTTGGTTAACAAGTCATTCGACTTGTTAAAGAAGGCATTCGACTTGGTTAATAAGGCATCCGACTTGTTAAGCAAGCCATTACATGGACAATAAGGCATTCGACTTGTTCAAGAACACATTACTTGGTCAACAAGGCATTCGAGTTATTCTGGAAGGCATTAGACTTGGTCAACAAAGCATTCGACTTGTTCATCAAGGCATTCAACTTGGTCAACAAGGCATTCGACTTGTTCAAGACGGTGATACTTGGTCAACAAGGCATTCGACTTGGTCAACAAGGAATTTGACTTGTTCAAGACAACATTCGACTTTTTTCAGCAGGCATTAGACTTGGTCAGCAAGGGATTTGACTTGTTCAACAAGTCATTACTTGGTGAACAAGGCAATCTACTTGTCCCACAACGCATTACTTTGTTAACAAGTCATTCGACTAGTTCACAAGGCATTCGACTTGGTCAACAAGGGATTTGACTTGTTCAACAACGAATTACTTGGTCAACAAGTCATTCGACATGGTTAACAAGGCATTCGACTTGGTATCCAAGGCAGTCGACTTGTTCAGTAAGGCATAACATGGTCAACAAGGCATCTGACTTGTTCAAGAAGACATTACTTGGTCAACAAGGCATTCGACTTATTCTTGAAGGCATTAGACTTGGTCAATAAGGGATTTGACTTGTTCAAGAGTCATTACTGCAAGACATTCAACTTGTTAAAGAAGGCTTTACTTTGGACAAAAAGGCATTTGACTTGTTCAACAAAGCATTCAACTTGTTCAATAAGGCATTCAACTGGGTCAACAAGGCATTCGACTTGTTAAAAAAGGCACTTGACTTGTTCAACAAGGCATTCGACTTGTTTAAGATGACGATACTTGGTCAACAAGGCATTCGACGTGTTCTTGAAGGAATTAGACTTGGTCAACAAGGGATATGACTTCTTCGAAACTGGATTTGACTTGTTCAACAAGTCATTACTTGGTGAACAAGGAAATCAAATTGTTCAGCAATGCATTACTTGGTCAACAAGTCATTCGACTTGTTCAACAAGGCATTCGACCCTTCACTCACATATTCGTGATTCGGCTCATTTCATGTTTCATTGGAGGTGTGAGGCTACTTCGCTTGCTATGCTTACTTTTGCTGATGATCTTCTTCTTATTTTGCCATGCGGATGCTCTTTCAGTTGGCGTCCTTAAGGGAGCGCTGGAGATGTTTGGGCAACTTTCTAAACTGCACGCGAATGCGGCTAAAAGTGAAATGTTCGTCTCAAGACGGACATAAGCTTTTATTCCCCTCTTACGAGATTGGATGGGTTTTCGGCTGGGTCATTTGCTCGTGCGATACTTTGGAGTCCAGTTGATCTCTTCTCGGCTTAGCCGCCTTGATTGTAATCCACTATTAATTCTGTTGATAAATGTTTGGGGTCTTGGTTGAATAAGTTGTTGTCATACGCTGGTCGGGTTCAGGTTATCCAGTCTGTACTTTCTTCCATCCATTTATTTTGGTATGGAGTTTTCTTACTTCTCCGTGGGGTGATTCATGTCATTGAAGCAAAAATGCGGCGTTTTCTTTGGTTTTCCTCGGCCAAAGTGCCATGGGCTGATGTTTGCTGCCCGGTTGCTGAAGGAGGATTGGGCATTCGATCCATCGAGATTGATAATAGGGCGCCTTATGCTTAAGCTGCTTTGGAATATACTCCAGCGGGACGTTAACTCGATATGGACAACCTGGCTCTATCATACTCGCCTACAACGTAAGTCGTTTTGGATGGTTCGGCCGTCACCCACCACATCTTCGAGTTGGCGAAAACTTCTTAAACTTCGACACATTTTGATTTAATTTACGGTGTTGATGTCATTGAATATGGAGGCGACTACGTTCAAGTGTGGATCGATGATGAGCGGATCTTCAACAACGATGGCGAATCGGATCCTCATGATTGTTTGCGTGACATAGATTTATTGAGACGAGATTATCCACCTTTTGATGCTCGTTTCGATGGAGCACGTTTTAAATCACTGATGGCAAGGATTCATGGCCGATCTGATGGTCGATCTGATGTGGATACCCAAAACATCGATGGGGGATGTGAGGTGGCCGATGTACACGGACATGCGATGAGTGAATCCCATATGGATGCTTCTAGTTCTCTGCGTAATGGAAGGACGATATTACAACCACTATGTGGCAATGAGGGAGCAAGTTACCCTCGTCCGGGAACGCCACCACCGCCTCGCTGGAAGGATGATCGACAGTTGCCGAAGGATACAACTGCGATCTATCTTGATGATGCTACGGAGGTATCGTTGCTTTCTACGGCCGACCATGCCGAGGCTAGGGTTTCGTTCAAGTGAACGGCTGAAATCTTGGGTGAGAAAGATGATACTATGTCGGGTGAAGATCTTGAGTATTTGGCTGAAAAGTCTAAGGGCCACCCTACTTTGGGAAAGATCTTGCAATATCTCCGGAAGGATTTGGGGCTGCCTTATTGTGATTCCCGATTTGAGGAGGATAACGCGCCACCTTTTTCGCCCAAGATCTCGACGATTGAGATCCTGATGGAAAGAAATCTTGGAGAATATTCAGCGGAAATGGTATTTTTTGGCAGCACTCTTAGCCACGTTGAGCGCATGGCGGACTCTAAGGAGCGCGGGCATCACGCGAACCCTATGGTTACAATGACGGCATCACCTCCTTCCGTACATCCACAACAATCAACAACCACGAGGATGGTGGAAGTGGAGCCTACTGTTGCATTGAGTTGTGCGGCCTCTCTACCGCCGCCACCTGTCATTTGGATCCTATGACGGCTAGAATTCCTTCTGTTGATGTTGTTGGCCGTCACCCTACTCAATAAATTGGCAATGAGGTTTCTTTTCTGGATAGTATTATTACTACATCGACATCAAGCCGCCCCACATCAACCATATCGGCGAGGGATGCTCAGCTGCTACTGGCAAAGCCGTCATTTGCTTCGCTTCTGCAGACTACGCGGCCAACTCCTAATCCACGAGGTTTTGAACGGACTAAATTGACATATACACCACCGAGGGTGGTGGATGGCGAGATGGAGGTTCAGCCAACGTTGGCCATTGCTCAAAAGGGTTGTGTCAGATGGCGCCATACATTAGTTGGCTATTTCTTGGTCAAGCGCCCTTATTTCCCGATGGTAGAACGTCATTTTCATTCGTTATGGCTAGGATTAATGGAATTGCGATCGACCTCCAATGGCTTCTTCAAGTTCCATTTTGATACAGCTGAAATGATGGCAGAAGTTCTTGAGGGTGGACCGTGGATGCTCAAAGGCCACCCTCTTTTCTTGGAAGAATGGCGATTAGGCATGACACTTGCGCGAAAGGTCCATACCGAGGTGCCCACATGGATTCATTTACGTCATCTATCGTCGGAATATTGGACTCCTGAAGGGTTAGAGATTGTTGCAAGTGCGGTTGGGGTCCCGCTTTTTTCGGACGGAGTTACAACTCGTATGGAACATATCGATTATGCGCGAGTATGCATCATGAAGAATCTTGAAGAACATTATCTTGATTCCTTCAAGCTGCGATTACCTTCGGGGACCTCGGATTGCTCTGGAGTTATTAAGATTATGGTTGAATACGAATGGCGGCCATCTCCGGAAGTTGCATCTCCGGAAGTTGCATCTCGGAAGGTGCATGCCAAAGGGAAGGGGTTGTATACAAATGCGCATCCTCCTACACGTCCTTTCTTGGCCAAGACGACTATGCGCTGGAGGCCTATTGCTGATAAACAGCCCGCGCCTAAAAGGGATGTTGCTCCGCCATGTCTTGAGAAAGGAGAATCATCGTTTGAATCTTCCCAGCAGTTGGAGTGAATTGAAGGATCCACTATTACTCCACGAAGTGGTAAGATACCCGGGGTGAACAGCGTTGAAGCTCACCGGGAGGACATCCATACATCTCATGATGCTAATCCATTTGCTGTCTTGCAATCTTTGGAAAAGGATCACGTTTCTTCGGGCCCTGAAAGGAATGCAGTCCAACATGGGCCTGTTATTTAATGCTTCCCCTTGGTGTATGGAACATCCATGGTCTCAATAAGTGGGATCGTGGTAGAGCGGTGGGGGAGTTGATTACGAAGTTCGATCATAAGATTCTTGGTTTGGTTGAGACAAGGGTTTCGGCCCAAAATGCCTCATCGATTTCTACGCGTATTTGATCTACATGGAGGTGGAATTTTTATTATGATATAGGGCCTGAAAAGCGTATCTGGATAGGTTGGGATCCTAGCTATGTACAGGTTCATGTTGAGGCGTTTAGTGATCAAGCGGTACATTGTCGGGTGGCCTTTCTCTCCGATTAAAGTGTCATCTATATTTCTTTTATTTATGGCTTAAACACTCAAGATGCACGCCGACCTCTTTGGTCAGAGCTTATTGCCATATCGGAAATCCGATCGGAGGACACATGGCGTGTTATGGGTGATTTTAATGCTATTTTGAGTGAGCATGAAACGTCTGGTTGTGTGCTTCATCTCGCGGACTTTGCGGACTTTGCGCAGTATCTTACTTCGGCCGATCTCACGACTTTGCCAGCGGCGGGTCAATTCTTTACGTGGTTTAATCAACAGAGGTCTCCCGGAGCAATTTGGCGATGACTTGATCGTATTGTAGCTAACTCGGGCTGGTTCGTGCGTTTCCCCGATGCACGTTACCATAGTGATTTACCGGCTACGTCCGACCATTGTCGTCTTTTCTTGGAATCTACAATGTTTCGGCCCCGTGGTACTTGTTTTCAATTTGACAATTTCTTGGCGAAGGATCCGGCTTTCTTGGATATTATCAAACGCATCTGGGCGATACCAATCTCGGGCTTTCCTTTCTTTGTTGTGATACGGAAACTCAAGTTGTTGAAACCCCTCTTTAAGAACCTACGTCGCTCCAAAGGTAATCTCACTCGAAATGTGATGGAGGCTAAACAATTACTTGATGTTAGCCAACACTTTGCATATCTGCATCCGCATGAGGATCGATTTCGTGCCTTGGAGCACGTGTGCCGCTCTCTTTACCCGGCAGTTGTAGCCATGGAGCATTCTGATCTCTCTCAGCGGGCAAAGATGGCTTGGCTATTAGATGGGGATCAATATACATCATTCTTCTTTAATGCATAGGCGATGGCGATGGTGGGAAGGACGGACTGGATCATCGGAGCGGTGGAGGACATCCTTCGTAATGCATGCATGCATCTTATGACTATCCATCCTTGATTTTTCTTACAATTGTTAGCCTTACGTAGAATATGGCGTGTTGCGTTAGGTGTCATTCGGTGGCATGTACCGACCTGGACACATTATTAACTTTGTATTTGCGTTTACTATTAATGATAAGGGAAAATTCCAAAAAAAACAAGGCATTCGACTTGGTCAATAAGGCCTTCGACTTGTTCATCAAGGCATTACATGGTCAACTAGACTTCGACTTTTTCAAGAAGGCATTACTTGGTCCACAAGGCATTCGAGTTATTCTTGAAGGTATTAGATTTGGTCGACAAAGCATTTGACTTGTTCAACAAGGCATTCAACTTGGTTAACAAGGCATTCGACTTGTTCAAGAAGGTGATACTTGTTCAACAAGGCATTCGACTTGTTCTTGAAGACATTAGACTAGGTCAACAAGGGATTGACTTGTTCAAGACGACATTCGACTTGTTCTTGAAGGCATTAGACTTGGTCAACAAGGGATTTGACTTGTTCAACAAGTCATTACTTGGTGAACAAGACAATCAACATGTTCCAAAACGCATTAATTTGTCAACAAGTCATTCGACTTGTTCAACAAGGTATTCAACTTATTCTTGAAGGCATTCGACTTGGTCAATTTTGACTTGTTCAACAAGTCATTATTTTGTTAACAAGACATTCACTTTGTTCAACAAGGAATTACTCTGGTCAACATGGCATTCGACTTGTTCAACAAGGCATTTGACTTGGTAAACAAGGCATTAGACTTGTTCAACAAGGCATTATGTAGTCACAAGGCATTCGACTTGTTCAAAATGGCATTACTTGGTCAACACGGCATCCGACTTGTTCTTGAAGGCATTAGTCTTGGTCAACACAGCATCCGACTTGTTCTTGAAGGCATTAGTCTTGGTCAACAAGGGATTTGACTTGTTCAACAAGGGATTTGACTTGTTCAAAAAGTCATTACTTGGTGAACAAGACAATCTACTTGTTCAACAATGCATTACTTTGTCAACAAGTCATTGGACTTGGTCAAGAAGGCATTTGACTTATTCAGCAAGGCAGTGGTCAACAAGATATCCGACTTGTTCAACAAGGCATTACTTAGTCAACAAGGCATTTGACTTTAAGGCATTGACTTGCTTAACAAGGGATTTGACTTGTTGAGAAGTCATTACTCGGTAAACAAGGCATTAAACATGTTCAACAAGTTATTACTTTGGTCAAAAAGGCATTCGACTTGTTCAACAAGGAATTCAACTTCGTCAACATGCCATTCAACTTGATCGACAAGGCATTCGACTTGTTCAAGACGGCAATACTTGGTCAACAAGGCATTCGTCTTGTTCTTGAAGGAATTAGACTTTCTCAACAAGGGATTTAACTTCTTCAACACTTTATTTAACTTGTTCACCAAGTCATTACTTGGTGAACAAGGCAATCAAATTGATCAGCAACGCATTACATCGTAAACAAGTCATTCAACTTGTTCAACAAGACATTCGACTTGGTCAATAAGGTATTCGACTTGTTCAGCAAGGCATTAGTTGGTGAACAAGACATTCAACTTGTTCAGTAATACATTACTTGGTCAACAAGGCATTCGACTTGGTCAACAATGCATTCGACTTGTTCGGGAAGGCATTACATGGTCAACAAGGCTTCCGACTCGTTCTTGAAGGCTATAGACTTGGTCAACAAGGCATTCGACTTGTTCAACAAGACATTCGACTTGGTCAATAAGGCATTTTACTTATTCAACAAGGCATGACATGGTAAACAAGGCATATGACTTGTTCAAAAAGGCATTCTTGGTCAATAAGGCATTCAACTTGTTCTTCAAGGCATTCCATTTGGTTAACAAGGGATTTGACTTGGTCAACAAGGCATTCGACTAGGTCAACAAGGCATTCGACTTGTTTAAGAAGGCTTTACATGGTCAACAAGGCTTCCGGCTTGTTCTTGAAGGCATTAGACTTGGTCAACAAGGCATTCGACTTGTTCAACAAGACATTCGACTTATTGTTGAAGGCATTAGACTTGGTCATCAAGGGATTTAACTTGTTCAATAATGGATTTGACTTGTTCGACATGTCATTAGTTGGTGAACAAGGTATTCTACTTGTTCAGTAACACAATAGTTGGTCAACTAGGTATTCGACTTGGTCAAGACGGCGATACTTGGTCAACAAGGCATTCGACTTATTCTTGAATGCTTTAGACTTGGTCAACACGGAATATGACTTCTTTAGCATTGGATTTGACTTGTTCAACAAGTCATTACTTGGTAAAGAAGGTATTCGCCTTGTTCAGCAACGCATTACTTGGTCAGCAAGGCATCCGACTTGTTCAAGAAGGCATTACTTGGTCAACAAGGCATTCGAGTTGCTCTTGAAGACATTAGAATTGGTCAACAAGGGATTTGACTTGCTCTAAAATGGATTTAATTTGTCGACAAGTCATTAGTTGGTGAAAAAGGCATTCGACTTGTTCATTAACACATTATTTGGTCAACAAGGCATTCCACTTGTTCAACAAGGCATTACATGGTAAACAAGGCATCCGACTTCTTCAAGGAGGCATTACTTGGTCAACAAGGCATTCGACTTATTCTTGAAGGCATTAGACTTGGTCAACAAGGGATTTGACTTGTTTAACATGGGGTTTGTCTTCTTCAACAAGTCATTACTTGGTGAACAAGACAATCAAATTGTTTAACGATGCATTACTTAGTCAACAAGTCATTCAACTTTTCAACAAGGCATTCAACTTGTTCAGCAAGGCATAACATTGTCAACAAGGCATCTGACTTGTTAAAGAAGGCGTTACTTGGTCAACAAGACATTCGACTTATTCTTGAAGGTATTCGACTTTGTCAACAAGGGATTTGACTTCCTCAAAAGTAATTGCTTGGTAAACAAGACATTTAACTTGTTCAACAAGGCGTTACTTTGGTCAAAAAGGCATTCGACTTGTTCAACAAGGCATTACTTGGTCAACAAGGCATTCAACTTGCTCTTGAAGGCATAATAATTGGTCAACAAGGGATTTGACTTATTCAACAAGTCACTAGTTGGTGAATAAGGAATTCTACTTTTTCAGTAACGCATTACTTGGTCAACAACTCATTCGACTTGTTCAACAAGACATTCGACTTGTTCAACAAGGCATTCGACTTGGTCAACTAGGCAATCGACTTGTTCAACAAAGCATAACATTGTGAACAAGGCATCCGGGTTGTTCAAGAAGGCATTACTTGGTCAACAAGGAATTCGACTTGCTCTTGAAGGCATTAGTATCCATCAACAAGGGATTTAACATGTTCAACAAGTCATTAGTTGGTGAATAAGGCATTCTACTTGTTCATTAACACATTACTTGGTCAACAAAGTAATCGACTTGTTCAACAAGGCATTCGACTTGTTCAACAAGGCATTACATGGTTAACAAGGCATCCGACTTGTTGAAGAAGGCATTACTTGGTCAACATGGCATTCGAATTTTTCTTGAATGCATTAGACTTAATAAAAAATGATTTAACTCGTTCAACAACTCATTACTTGGTTACAAGGCATTTAACTTGTTCAACAAGACATTAATTAGGTCAACAAGGCATTCGACTTGTTCAACAAGGCATTTGACTTGGGAGATAAGGCATTGGACTTGTTCAACAAGGCATTTGACTTGTTCAAAAATGGATTTGACTTGGTCAACAAGTAATTACTTGGTCAGCAAGGCATTCAACTTGTTCAACAAGGCATTCAACTGGGTAAACAAGGCATTCGACTTGTTCAACAAGACATTCAACTTGGTCAACAAGGCATTTTACTTGTTCAACAAGGCATTACATGGTAAACAAGGCATCAGACTTGTTCAGTAACGCATTACTTGGTCAAGAAGGCATTCGACTTGGTCAACAAGGCATTCGACTTGTTTAGGAAGACTCTCAATGGTCAATAAGGCTTCCGACTTGTTCTTGAAGGCATTAGGCTTGGTCAACAAGACATTCGACTTGTTCTTGAAGGCGTTCGACTTGTTCAACAAGACATTCGACTTGGTCAACAAGGCATTTTACTTGTTCAGCAAGGAATTACATGGTAAACAACGCATCCGACTTGTTCAAGAAGGCATTACTTGGTCAATAAGGCATTCGACTTGTTCTTCAAAGCATTCCACTTGGTCAACAAGGGATTTGACTTGTTCAACAATGGATTTGACTTTTTCAACAAGTCATTAGTTGGTGAACAAGGTATTCAACTTGTTCAGTAACGTATTAGTTGGTCAACCAGGCATTCTACTTGGTTAACAATGCATTCGACTTGGTGAAGACGGCGATACTTGGTCAACAAGGCATTCGACTTGTTTTTGAAGGCTTTAGACTTGGTCAACACGGAATTTGGCTTCTTCAACACTAAATTTGACTTGTTCAACAAGTCATTACTTGGTTGACAAGGCAGTTAACTTGTTCAACAAGGCATTGCTTTGGTCAACAAAGCATTCGACTTGTTGAACAATGCATTTGACTTAGTAAATAAGGCATTCGAAGCATGTTCAACAAAGCGTTTGACTTGACTTTTGAAAAAATTTTCGCTAGAGAGAGAAACTAGAGAGAATTCGTAAACCCAACGTGTTCGGCCGCCGGGGCTGTTTTCATCGCCTACCACCGCCGTTTTTGGCCACTCCCGGATAGGGCGTGACCAGCCGGTGGCAGGGACCTCCATCAGCGGCGTTAGTCCGGCGTTTGGAGGGTTACACCACGTGCTTTTACTCTTTGAATTTTTGAATTTTTTAGGATCCTAGTTATGGCATCTTCTTCTTCCATGGATGGTTCAAAGCTCTCGGCATCTTCTAATTCATGCGATCCACGCTTGCAACAACCAGATCTTGATGGACTACGTTCTGCATACCTGGAGTTTGCCACGCAATTATCGGCGTTTGCATCTTTGAAGGCGCGGGTGCAGGATCACGACCCGACGATGGATGCATCGGCGGAGATGACGACGTTTTTGCATGATCCATCTATTTCCGGCGAAGATTTGGTGCATCTGGAACATCAAGCAGAGAATAATCCAATTTTGGTAAAGATCCTTGCATATCTTCGGGCAAATATGGGAATATCCCGTCCAGGTTCGACGTATCTGCACCAAGATCGGGCTATGGATTCATCTTTTTCCGGCGAAGATTTGGCGCATCTGGAGCAGCAAGCAGAGAATAACCCAATTATGGTAAAGATCCTCGCATATCTTCGGGCAGATATGGGAATATCTCGTCTAGGTTCGATGTATCTGCACCAAGATCGGGCACCCAAAAATAGAATGCCTTGTATGGATTCATCTATCTCCGGCGAAGGTTTGGCGCATCTGGAGCAGCAAGCAGAGAATAATCCAATTATGGTAAAGATCCTTCCATACCTTTGGGCAGATATGGGAATATCTCGTCCAGGTTCGATGTATCTGCACCAAGATCGGGCACCCAAAAATAGAATGCCTTGTATGGATTCATCTATCTCCGGCGAAGATTTGGCGCATCTGGAGCAGCAAGCAGAGAATAATCCAATTATGTCAAAGATCCTTGCATATCTTCGGGCAGATATGAGAACATCTCGTCCAGGTTCGTTGCACCAAGATCGGGTTCCCAAAAATAGAATGCCTTGTATGGATTCCTCAACGACGGATTGGGCTGAGATTGGATCCATTCTCTACAATTCGCTTTCAGAAAATATTCCCGGATTTAGCGAACGATTTGATGTGGCAGCGTTCGAAGATCTAATTGGGCGCGTTCATGGAGCTCCACCGGAGCAGCAACCACCACCGTCGACACATATGGCTAGCGGATCGCTATACAGGCCGGACACACGGAATAATCCTATGCGCCCGTGGACCCGCCGCCAACGGCGCTACCCGGACATTATCGGCCCGCTACGTGACCCACGGATTGGAAATGACCGCCCTATACGCCCAGGCACACCACCGCCGCCATCTGGCATGGCCTTGATCAACGATGATGCGTCAAATGATCCAAAGATGAAGCCGCAGTCACCGACCACGACGGCTGCGAGGAACGAGGTTAGGGCCGATGCTGATGGGCCTAGGGTTTCACTGTCCCGGGTTGCTGATGGGCCCAAGGAGTCGTCGCCCAGGGTTTCGCCGTCTAGGGCTGCGGTGGAAGGAGCTAGGGCTTCAACGTTTAGGATCTCGCCGTCTCGGGTTTCCACTTATGGGCCTAGGGTTATAAATCCTAGGGTTTCGCCGTTAATAACTCACCCGGCTGTACCTCATGGGCTGCAAACCATGGCACCATTGCCGACGCGCAAGGAGGTGTCTACCTCGCCGCACGTAAACCCTCAGCCATCGTTTGCTGCGGTAACTCGCGGGACGGTGCACGAAGAAGCACCTCACAAACCAAGCCCTACACGCTATACCTTGACATATACAGCCCCAACTCTCAAGGACGGTGTCGCGGAGACCTGCCCATCATGGGAGGTCGCAAAGAGGGGTGCGGCACGTTGGGACAATACCCTCGTAGGGTATTTTCTGGGGAAAAAACCATATTTCCCGTTTGTTGAACGACATTTCCGTTCAATTTGGGAGGAACTGTTGGAGGTACGCGCAACGGCCAACGGTTTTTTCAAATTCAGATTTGCAACCGCGGCAGCAGCCAATGCAGTTCTTGAAGGAGGACCGTGGCTCATGCAAGGTCAACCCATTTTTCTCGAGGCTTGGCGAACGGGGATGTCTCTCGAGAAAATTCAGCACATCCATGTTCCGCTATGGGTAAAATTGCGTAACGTTCCGGGCGAGTTCTGGACATAGGAGGGGTTAGGCATTGTCGCTAGCGTCGTCGGGAAGCCACTCTTCGCAGATTCTATGACGATTTCAGCGGAACGTATTGACTACGCTCGGGTATGCATATCAAAGAATCTCCAGGAGCCTTTTCTTGAAAGCTTCAATATTCGCATTCCACGTGAAGGTGGAGGATCTGACGGCGCGGTTACAGTTCGTGTCGAGTACGAATGGAGGCCGCGGAAGTGCTCCTTATGCGGTGCATGGACCCACGGGGCGGGAACATGTCCCTCTCGTCGAACCCAACAGCTACGATCAAATACGGGACCGAGGCAATCCACGGGGCAGCGCACATCGACGATGCCGAAGAAACCCCAGAATGGCCCACACACACGGCGCGAATGGAGAAGAGTTGGTCATCCCGAGAAGGGCAAGGAGGTTGTTGTTCCACCCACCAACATGGAGCAAGATCACGAGCCGCGGCTGCAGGAGTACCCGAAGCCTGTAGATGGATGTTCAACAAGTTCAGTCAACGCGCAGCAGGGAGCTATTGTACTAGCTAGCATTAACCCATTCGAGGTTCTTGTGGACTTGGACGACTTGGACACGGCGAACACACTTAAGGGTCCTGAAGCAGCCCTTATCGACGTGTGCCCATGATCCCAATCGCCGTTTGGAATGTACGTGGTCTAAACAGGGTAGACCACAGATGGGCGGTGGGGGATATTATTACTAAGTATAAGCTGTTGATTATCGGGCTGTACGAGACACGGGTCTCCGAGCAGAATGCGGCTGCCCTTTCACATTCTACCAGGGCTTGGAGTTGGTTCTTTGAATACGATAATGGGCCGGCATCTCGTATCTGGGTGGGCTGGGATGCCCGCCTAGTTACTGTCACAATTCTTGCGTACACCACTCAGACCATTCACTGTAAGGCGACGATCCTTGCGGAGCGTGAGGATTTCTTCATCACATTCGCATACGGTCATAATCAGAGGGTGTCCCGACGCGACCTTTGGACGGATCTCATCGAGACCTCACAGCTGCACGCAAACTCACCATGGCTTGTTATGGGGGATTTCAACGCGATCATGGCAAACACGGACGCGCGGGGAGGATCGGCCACGGGGGGCTGTCCGGAGATGATTGCATGCATGACTACATCGGACCTCGCAACCCTGCCATGCACGGGGCAACTCTACACGTGGTATAACCAGCAAGGGGGCAGGTCGGGTGTATGGCGACGCCTCGATAGGATGCTTGGCAACCCCTCTTAGTTCGCTAGATTTGGGGACCTTACTTATCATTGCGCAACCCCTGCTACATTGGACCACTCTCCACTCATCCTCGCGACTACAGCTAGGGCTTCTGAGAGGAATAATTCTTTTCGTTTTGATAATTTTTTGGCGCAGGATCCTCGTTTTCTTCCTATCGTGGCGAAAACTTGGAGTCTGCAAGCAAATGGATACCCGATGTATGTAGTCGTCCAGAGACTGAAAGCGATGAAGAGGGAACTACGACAACTACGGCGAGACATGGGTGATCTCAATCTTGTTGACCAATGCATGTCTTCTTGAACAAGTCGAATGCCTTTTTGACCAAAGTAATCCCTTGGTGAACAAGTTGAATACAGTAAGAACTTGTTGAAAAAGTCAAATCTCTTGTAGACCAACTCTAATGCCATCAATTAAAGTCGAATGCCATGATAACCAAGTTGAATGCCTTGTTGAACACGTCGAATGCCTTTTTGACCAATGCAATGCCTTATTAAACAATTTGAATGCTTTGTTTACCAAGTAATGACTGTTGAACAAGTCAAATCCCTTGCTCACCAAGTCAAATCCCTTGCTGACCAAGTCTAATGCCTTGGTGCCCAAGTATCGTCGTCTTGAACAAGTTAAATGCCTTATTGACCAAGTCGACTGCCATGTTTACCAAGTTAAAGTCCTTGTTGACCAAGTTGAATGTCTTGTTGAACAAGTCACATGCCTTTTCGACAAAAGTAAAGCCTTATTGAACGTTTGAATACCTTGTTTACCATGTAATGACTTTTGAACAAGTCAAATCCCTTGTTGACCATGTCTAATCCCTTCAAGAATTAGTCGAATGCCTTGTTGACCAAGGAATGTCTTCTTGAACAAGTCGAATGGATTTTTGACCAGAGTAATGCATTGTTGAACAAGTTGAATGCCTTGTTGACACATAAATGTCTTCTTGAACAAGTCGGATGCATTGTTGACCATGCAATGCGTTGTTGACTAAGTCGAATGTCTTGTTGAACAAGGCGAATGCCTTTTTGACCAAAGTAATCCCTTGGTGAACAAGTTGAATGCAGTAAAAACTTGTTGAAATAGTCAAATCTCTTGTAGACCAACTCTAATGCCATTAATTAAAGTCGAATGCCTTAATAACCAAGTTAAATGTCTTGTTGAACAAGTCGAATGCCTTTTTTACCAATGTAATGCCTTATTAAACAATTTGAATGCCTTGTCTACCAAGTAATGACTGTTGAACAAGTCAAATCCCTTGTTGACCAAGTTTATTGCCTTGTTGACCAAGTTGAATGCCTTGTTGAATAAGTCGAATACTTTTTTGACCAAAGTAATGCTGAGCAATTTGATGTTCTTGTTTACCAAGTAATGACTTTTGAACAAGTCAAATCCCTTGTTGACCATGTCTAATCCCTTCAAGAATAAGTCGAATGTCTTGTTGACCAATGAATGCCTTCTTGAACAAGTCGAATGCCTTTTTGACCAAAGTAATCCCTTGGTGAACAAGTTGAATGCAGTAAAAACTTGTTGAAATAGTCAAATCTCTTGTAGACCAACTCTAATGCCATTAATTAAAGTCGAATGCCTTAATAACCAAGTTAAATGTCTTGTTGAACAAGTCGAATGCCTTTTTTACCAATGTAATGCCTTATTAAACAATTTGAATGCCTTGTCTACCAAGTAATGACTGTTGAACAAGTCAAATCCCTTGTTGACCAAGTTTATTGCCTTGTTGACCAAGTTGAATGCCTTGTTGAATAAGTCGAATACTTTTTTGACCAAAGTAATGCTGAGCAATTTGATGTTCTTGTTTACCAAGTAATGACTTTTGAACAAGTCAAATCCCTTGTTGACCATGTCTAATCCCTTCAAGAATAAGTCGAATGTCTTGTTGACCAATGAATGTCTTCTTGAACAAGTCGAATGCCTTTTTGACCAAAGTAATCCCTTGGTGAACAAGTTGAATGCAGTAAGAACTTGTTGAAAAAGTCAAATCTCTTGTAGACCAACTCTAATGCCATCAATTTTTAAAGTCGAATGCCTTGATAACCAAGTTGAATGCCTTGTTGAACACGTCGAATGCCTTTTTGACCAATGTAATGCCTTATTAAACAATTTGAATGCTTTGTTTACCAAGTAGTGACTGTTGAACAAGTCAAATCCCTTGCTCACCAAGTCAAATCCCTTGCTCACCAAGTCTAATGCCTTGGTGCCCAAGTATCGTCGTCTTGAACAAGTTAAATGCCTTATTGACCAAGTCGACTGCCATGTTTACCAAGTTGAAGTCCTTGTTGACCAAGTTGAATGCCTTGTTGAACAAGTCAAATGCCTTTTCGACAAAAGTAAAGCCTTATTGAACGTTTGAATACCTTGTTTACCATGTAATGACTTTTGAACAAGTCAAATCCCTTGTTGACCATGTCTAATCCCTTCAAGAATTAGTCGAATGCCTTGTTGACCAATGAATGTCTTCTTGAACAAGTCGAATGCCTTTTTGACCAAGGTAATGCCTTATTAAACAATTTGAATGCTTTGTTTACCAAGTAATGACTGTTGAACAAGTCAAATCCCTTGCTCACCAAGTCAAATCCCTTGCTGACCAAGTCTAATGCCTTGGTGCCCAAGTATCGTCGTCTTGAACAAGTTAAATGCCTTATTGACCAAGTCGACTGCCATGTTTACCAAGTTGAAGTCCTTGTTGACCAAGTTGAATGCCTTGTTGAACAAGTCAAATGCCTTTTCGACAAAAGTAAAGCCTTATTGAACGTTTGAATACCTTGTTTACCATGTAATGACTTTTGAACAAGTCAAATCCCTTGTTGACCATGTCTAATCCCTTCAAGAATAAGTCGAATCTCTTGTTGACCAATGAATGTCTTCTTGAACGAGTCGAATGCCTTTTTGACCAAAGCAATCCCTTGGTGAACAAGTTGAATGCAGTAAAACTTGTTGAAAAAGTCAAATCTCTTGTAGACCAACTCTAATGCCATCAATTAAAGTCGAATGCCTTTATAACCAAGTTGAATGTCTTGTTTAACAAGTCGAATGCCTTTTTTACCAATGTAATGCCTTATTAAACAATTTGAATGGCTTGTTTACCAAGTAATAACTGTTGAACAAGTCAAATCCCTTGCTCACCAAGTCAAATCCCTTGCTGACCAAGTCTAATGCCTTGGTGCCCAAGTATCGTCGTCTTGAACAAGTTAAATGCCTTATTGACCAAGTCGACTGCCTTGTTCACCAAGGTGAAGGCCTTGTTGACCAAGTTGAATGCCTTGTTGAACAAGTCAAATCAGTGTTCAATGAAATCAAACCCTTGTTGACCAAGTCTAATGCCTTCAAGACCAAGTAGAATGACAGTTGACCAAGTCGAATGCCTTGTTGACAAAGTTCAATGCCTTGTTGACCAAGTTGAATGCATTGTTGAATAAGTCGAATGCTTTTTTGACCAAAGTAATGCCTTAATGAACAATTTAAATGCCTTGTTTACCAAGTAATGACTTTTGAACAAGTCAAATCCCTTGTTGACCATGTCTAATCCCTTCAAGAATAAGTCGAATGTCTTGTTGACCAATGAATGTCTTGTTGAACAAGTCGAATGCCTTTTTGACCAAAGTAATCCCTTGGCGAACAAGTTGAATGCAGTAAAACTTGTTGAAAAAGTCAAATCTCTTGTAGACCAACTCTAATGCCATCAATTAAAGTCGAATGCCTTTATAACAAAGTTGAATGTCTTGTTTAACAAGTCGAATGCCTTTTTTACCAATGTAATGCCTTATTAAACAATTTGAATGCCTTGTTTACCAAGTAATAACTGTTGAACAAGTCAAATCCCTTATCACCAAGTCAAATCCCTTGCTGACCAAGTCTAATGCCTTGGTGCCCAAGTATCGTCGTCTTGAACAAGTTAAATGCCTTATTGACCAAGTCGACTGCCTTGTTCACCAAGTTGAAGGCCTTGTTGACCAAGTTGAATGCCTTGTTGAACAAGTCAAATCAGTGTTCAATGAAATCAAACCCTTGTTGACCAAGTCTAATGCCTTCAAGACCAAGTAGAATGACAGTTGACCAAGTCGAATGCCTTGTTGACAAAGTTCAATGCCTTGTTGACCAAGTTGAATGCATTGTTGAATAAGTCGAATGCTTTTTTGACCAAAGTAATGCCTTAATGAACAATTTAAATGCCTTGTTTACCAAGTAATGACTTTTGAACAAGTCAAATCCCTTGTTGACCAAGTTGAATGCATTTTTGAATAAGTCGAATACTTTTTTGACCAAAGTAATGCTGAGCAATTTGAAGTCCTTGTTTACCAAGTAATGACTTTTGAACAAGTCAAATCCCTTGTTGACCATGTCTAATCCCTTCAAGAATAAGTCGAATGTCTTGTTGACCAATGAATGTCTTGTTGAACAAGTCGAATGCCTTTTTGACCAAAGTAATCCCTTGGCGAACAAGTTGAATGCAGTAAAACTTGTTGAAAAAGTCAAATCTCTTGTAGACCAACTCTAATGCCATCAATTAAAGTCGAATGCCTTTATAACAAAGTTGAATGTCTTGTTTAACAAGTCGAATGCCTTTTTTACCAATGTAATGCCTTATTAAACAATTTGAATGCCTTGTTTACCAAGTAATAACTGTTGAACAAGTCAAATCCCTTGCTCACCAAGTCAAATCCCTTGCTGACCAAGTCTAATGCCTTGGTGCCCAAGTATCGTCGTCTTGAACAAGTTAAATGCCTTATTGACCAAGTCGACTGCCTTGTTCACCAAGTTGAAGGCCTTGTTGACCAAGTTGAATGCCTTGTTGAACAAGTCAAATCAGTGTTCAATGAATCAAATCCCTTGTTGACCAAGTCTAATGCCTTCAAGACCAAGTAGAATGACAGTTGACCAAGTCGAATGCCTTGTTGACAAAGTTCAATGCCTTTATAACCAAGTTGAATGCATTGTTGAATAAGTCGAATGCTTTTTTGACCAAACTAATGCCTTATTGAACAATTTGAATAACTTGTTTACCAAGTAATGACTATTGAACAAGTCAAATCCCATGTTGACCAAGTTTATTGCCTTGTTGACCAAGTTGAATGCCTTGTTGAATAAGTCGAATACTTTTTTGACCAAAGTAATGTTGAGCAATTTGAAGTCCTTGTTTACCAAGTAATGACTTTTGAACAAGTCAAATCCCTTGTTGACCATGTCTAATCCCTTCAAGAATAAGTCGAATGGCTTGTTGACCAGTGAATGTCTTCTTGAACAAGTCGAATGCCTTTTTGACTAAAGTAATCCCTTGGTGAACAAGTTGAATGCAGTAAAAACTTGCTGAAAAAGTCAAATCTCTTGTAGACCAACTCTAATGCCATCAATTAAAGTCGAATGCCTTTATAACCAAGTTGAATGTCTTGTTTAACAAGTCGAATGCCTTTTTTACCTATGTAATGCCTTATTAAACAATTTGAATGCCTTGTTTACCAAGTAATGACTGTTGAACAAGTCAAATCCCTTGCTGACCAAGTCTAATGGCTTGGTGCCCAAGTATCGTCGTCTTGAACAAGTTAAATGCCTTATTGACCAAGTCGACTGCCTTGTTCACCAAGTTGAAGGCCTTGTTGACCAAGTTGAATGCTTTGTTGAATAAGTCAAATGCCTTTTCGACAAAAGTAAAGCCTTATTGAACGTTTGAATACCTTGTTTACCATGTAATGACTTTTGAACAAGTCAAATCCCTTGTTGACCATGTCTAATCCCTTCAAGAACAAGTTAAATGCCTTATTGACCAAGTCAACTGTCTTGTTCACCAAGTTGAAGGCCTTGTTGACCAAGTTGAATGCCTTGTTGAACAAGTCAAATGCCTTTTCGACAAAAGTAATGCCTTATTGAACGATTTGAATACCTTGTTTACCATGTAATGACTTAGTCAAATCCATTGTTGACTATGTCTTATCCCTTCAAGAATTAGTCGAATGGCTTGTTGACCAAGGAATGTCTTCTTGAACAAGTCGAATGGATTTTTGACCAGAGTAATGCATTGGTGAACAAGTCGAATGCCTTGTTGACACATAAAGGACTTCTTGAACAAGTCCGATGCATTGTTGACCATGAAATGCCTTGTTGACCAAGTCGAATATCTTGTGGAACAAGGCGAATGCCATGCTGACCAAGTAATGCGTCGATGAAAAAGTTAAATGCCTTTCACAAAGTATTGACTTGCTGAACAAGTCAAATCAGTGTTCAATGAATCAAATCCCTTGTTGATCAAGTCTAATGCCTTCAAAACCAACTAGAATGACTGTTGACCAAGTTGAATGCCTTGTTGACCAAGTTCAATGCCTTGTTGACCAAGTTGAATGCATTGTTGAATAAGTCGAATGCTTTTTTGACCAAAGTAATGCCTTATTGAATAATTTGAATGACTTGTTTACCAAGTAATGACTTTTGAACAAGTCAAATCCCATGTTGACCAAGTTGAATGCCTTGTTGACCAAGTTGCATGCCTTGTTGAATAAGTCGAATGCTTTTTTTACCAAAGTAATGCTGAGCAATTTGAAGTCCTTGTTTACCAAGTAATGACTTTTGAACAAGTCAAATCCCTTGTTGGCCATGTCTTATCCCTTCAAGAATAAGTCGAATGTCTTGTCGACCAATGAATATCTTCTTGAACAAGTCGAATGCCTTTTTGACCAAAGTAATCCCTGGGTGAACAAGTTGAATGCAGTAAAAACTTGTTGAAAAAGTCAAATCTCTTGTAGACCAACTCTAATGCCATCAATTAAAGTCGAATGCCTTTATAACCAAGTTGAATGTTTTGTTTAACAAGTCGAATCCCTTTTTTACCAATGTAATGCCTTATTATACAATTTGAATGCCTTGTTTACCAAGTAATGACTGTTGAACAAGTCAAATCCCTTGCTGACCAAGTCTAATGCCTTGGTGCCCAAGTATCGTCGTCTTGAACAAGTTAAATGCCTTATTGACCAAGTCGACTGCCTTGTTCACCAAGTTGAAGGCCTTGTTGACCGAGTTGAATGCTTTGTTGAATAAGTCAAATGCCTTTTCGACAAAAGTAAAGCCTTATTGAACGTTTGAATACCTTGTTTACCATGTAATGACTTTTGAACAAGTCAAATCCCTTGTTGACCATGTCTAATCCCTTCAAGAACAAGTTAAATGCCTTATTGACCAAGTCAACTGTCTTGTTCACCAAGTTGAAGGCCTTGTTGACCAAGTTGAATGCCTTGTTGAACAAGTCAAATGCCTTTTCGACAAAAGTAATGCCTTATTGAACGATTTGAATACCTTGTTTACCATGTAATGACTTAGTCAAATCCATTGTTGACTATGTCTAATCCCTTCAAGAATTAGTCGAATGGCTTGTTGACCAAGGAATGTCTTCTTGAACAAGTCGAATGGATTTTTGACCAGAGTAATGCATTGGTGAACAAGTCGAATGCCTTGTTGACACATAAAGGACTTCTTGAACAAGTCGGATGCATTGTTGACCATGCAATGCCTTGTTGACCAAGTCGAATATCTTGTGGAATAAGGCGAATGCCATGCTGACCAAGTAATTCGTCGATGAAAAAGTTAAATGCCTTTCACAAAGTAATGACTTGCTGAACAAGTCAAATCAGTGTTCAATGAATCAAATCCCTTGTTGATCAAGTCTAATGCCTTCAAGACCAACTAGAATGACTGTTGTCCAAGTTGAATGCCTTGTTGACCAAGTTCAATGCCTTGTTGACCAAGTTGAATGCATTGTTGAATAAGTCGAATGCTTTTTTGACCAAAATAATGCCTTATTGAACAATTTGAATGCCTTGTATACCAAGTAATGACTATTGAACAAGTCAAATCCCTTGTTGACCAAGTTTATTGCCTTGTTGACCATGTGGAATGCCTTGTTGAATAAGTCGAATGCGTTTTTGACCAAAGTAATACTGAGCAATTTGAAGTCCTTGTTTACCAAGTAATGACTTTTGAACAAGTCAAATCCCTTGTTGACCATGTCTAATCCCTTCAAGAATAAGTCGAATGTCTTGTCGACCAATGAATGTCTTCTTGAACAAGTCTAATGCCTTTTTGACCAAAGTAATCCCTGGGTGAACAAGTTGAATGCAGTAAAAACTTGTTGAAAAAGTTAAATCTCTTGTAGACAACTCTAATGCCATCAATTAAAGTCGAATGCCTTCATAACCAAGTTGAATGTCTTGTTTAACAAGTCAAATGCCTTTTTTACCAATGTCATGCCTTATTAAACAATTTGAATGCCTTGTTTACCAAGTAATGACTGTTGAACAAGCCAAATCCCTTGCTGACCAAGTCTAATGCCTTGGTGCCCAAGTATCGTCGTCTTGAACAAGTTAAATGCCTTATTGACCAAGTCGACTGCCTTGTTCACCAAGTTGAAGGCCTTGTTGACCGAGTTGAATGCTTTGTTGAATAAGTCAAATGCCTTTTCGACAAAAGTAAAGCCTTATTGAACGTTTGAATACCTTGTTTACCATGTAATGACTTTTGAACTAGTCAAATCCCTTGTTGACCATGTCTAATCCCTTCAAGAACAAGTTAAATGCCTTATTGACCAAGTCAACTGTCTTGTTCACCAAGTTGAAGGCCTTGTTGACCAAGTTGAATGCCTTGTTGAACAAGTCAAATGCCTTTTCGACAAAAGTAATGCCTTATTGAACGATTTGAATACCTTGTTTACCATGTAATGACTTAGTCAAATCCATTGTTGACTATGTCTAATCCCTTCAAGAATTAGTCGAATGGCTTGTTGACCAAGGAATGTCTTCTTGAACAAGTCGAATGGATTTTTGACCAGAGTAATGCATTGGTGAACAAGTCGAATGCCTTGTTGACACATAAAGGACTTCTTGAACAAGTCGGATGCATTGTTGACCATGCAATGCCTTGTTGACCAAGTCGAATATCTTGTGGAATAAGGCGAATGCCATGCTGACCAAGTAATGCGTCGATGAAAAAGTTAAATGCCTTTCACAAAGTAATGACTTGCTGAACAAGTCAAATCAGTGTTCAATGAATCAAATCCCTTGTTGATCAAGTCTAATGCCTTCAAGACCAACTAGAATGACTGTTGACCAAGTTGAATGCCTTGTTGACCAAGTTCAATGCCTTGTTGACCAAGTTGAATGCATTGTTGAATAAGTCGAATGCTTTTTTGACCAAAGTAATGCCTTATTGAACAATTTGAATGACTTGTTTACCATGTAATGACTTTTGAACAAGTCAAATCCCATGTTGACCAAGTTGAATGCCTTGTTGACCAAGTTGCATGCCTTGTTGAATAAGTCGAATTCTTTTTTTACCAAAGTAATGCTGAGCAATTTGAAGTCCTTGTTTACCAAGTAATGACTTTTAAACAAGTCAAATCCCTTGTTGACCATGTCTAATCCCTTCAAGAATAAGTCGAATGTTTTGTCGACCAATGAATATCTTCTTGAACAAGTCGAATGCCTTTTTGACCAAAGTAATCCCTGGGTGAACAAGTTGAATGCAGTAAAAACTTGTTGAAAAAGTCAAATCTCTTGTAGACCAACTCTAATGCCATCAATTAAAGTCGAATGCCTTTATAACCAAGTTGAATGTTTTGTTTAACAAGTCGAATGCCTTTTTTACCAATGTAATGCCTTATTATACAATTTGAATGCCTTGTTTACCAAGTAATGACTGTTGAACAAGTCAAATCCCTTGCTGACCAAGTCTAATGCCTTGGTGCCCATGTATCGTCGTCTTGAACAAGTTAAATGCCTTATTGACCAAGTCGACTGCCTTGTTCACCAAGTTGATGGCCTTGTTGACCGAGTTGAATTCTTTGTTGAATAAGTCAAATGCATTTTCGACAAAAGTAAAGCCTTATTGAACGTTTGAATACCTTGTTTACCATGTAATGACTTTTGAACAAGTCAAATCCCTTGTTGACCATGTCTAATCCCTTCAAGAACAAGTTAAATGCCTTATTGACCAAGTCAACTGTCTTGTTCACCAAGTTGAAGGCCTTGTTGACCAAGTTGAATGCCTTGTTGAACAAGTCAAATGCCTTTTCGACAAAAGTAATACCTTATTGAACGATTTGAATACCTTGTTTACCATGTAATGACTTAGTCAAATCCATTGTTGACTATGTCTAATCCCTTCAAGAATTAGTCGAATGGCTTGTTGACCAAGGAATGTCTTCTTGAACAAGTCGAATGGATTTTTGACCAGAGTAATGCATTGGTGAACAAGTCGAATGCCTTGTTGACACATAAAGGACTTCTTGAACAAGTCGGATGCATTGTTGACCATGCAATGCCTTGTTGACCAAGTCGAATATCTTGTGGAATAAGGCGAATGCCATGCTGACCAAGTAATGCGTCGATGAAAAAGTTAAATGCCTTTCACAAAGTAATGACTTGCTGAACAAGTCAAATCAGTGTTCAATGAATCAAATCCCTTGTTGATCAAGTCTAATGCCTTCAAGACCAACTAGAATGACTGTTGACCAAGTTGAATGCCTTGTTGACCAAGTTCAATGCCTTGTTGACCAAGTTGAATGCATTGTTGAATAAGTCGAATGCTTTTTTGACCAAAGTAATGCCTTATTGAACAATTTGAATGACTTGTTTACCAAGTAATGACTTTTGAACAAGTCAAATCCCATGTTGACCAAGTTGAATGCCTTGTTGACCAAGTTGCATGCCTTGTTGAATAAGTCGAATTCTTTTTTTACCAAAGTAATGCTGAGCAATTTGAAGTCCTTGTTTACCAAGTAATGACTTTTGAACAAGTCAAATCCCTTGTTGACCATGTCTAATCCCTTCAAGAATAAGTCGAATGTCTTGTCGACCAATGAATGTCTTCTTGAACAAGTCGAATGCCTTTTTGACCAAAGTAATCCCTGGGTGAACAAGTTGAATGCAGTAAAAACTTGTTGAAAAAGTCAAATCTCTTGTAGACCAACTCTAATGCCATCAATTAAAGTCGAGTGCCTTTATAACCAAGTTGAATGTTTTGTTTAACAAGTCGAATGCCTTTTTTACCAATGTAATGCCTTATTATACAATTTGAATGCCTTGTTTACCAAGTAATGACTGTTGAACAAGTCAAATCCCTTGCTGACCAAGTCTAATGCCTTGGTGCCCATGTATCGTCGTCTTGAACAAGTTAAATGCCTTATTGACCAAGTCGACTGCCTTGTTCACCAAGTTGATGGCCTTGTTGACCGAGTTGAATGCTTTGTTGAATAAGTCAAATGCCTTTTCGACAAAAGTAAAGCCTTATTGAACGTTTGAATACCTTGTTTACCATGTAATGACTTTTGAACAAGTCAAATCCCTTGTTGACCATGTCTAATCCCTTCAAGAACAAGTTAAATGCCTTATTGACCAAGTCAACTGTCTTGTTCACCAAGTTGAAGGCCTTGTTGAGCAAGTTGAATGCCTTGTTGAACAAGTCAAATGCCTTTTCGACAAAAGTAATGCCTTATTGAACGATTTGAATACCTTGTTTACCATGTAATGACTTAGTCAAATCCATTGTTGACTATGTCTAATCCCTTCAAGAATTAGTCGAATGGCTTGTTGACCAAGGAATGTCTTCTTGAACAAGTCGAATGGATTTTGACCAGAGTAATGCATTGGTGAACAAGTCGAATGTCTTGTTGACACATAAAGGACTTCTTGAACAAGTCGGATGCATTGTTGACCATGCAATGCCTTGTTGACCAAGTCGAATATCTTGTGGAATAAGGCGAATGCCATGCTGACCAAGTAATGCGTCGATGAAAAAGTTAAATGCCTTTCACAAAGTAATGACTTGCTGAACAAGTCAAATCAGTGTTCAATGAATCAAATCCCTTGTTGATCAAGTCTAATGCCTTCAAGACCAACTAGAATGACTGTTGACCAAGTTGAATGCGTTGTTGACCAAGTTCAATGCCTTGTTGAGCAAGTTGAATGCATTGTTGAATAAGTCGAATGCTTTTTTGACCAAAGTAATGCCTTATTGAACAATTTGAATGACTTGTTTACCAAGTAATGACTTTTGAACAAGTCAAATCCCATGTTGACCAAGTTGAATGCCTTGTTGACCAAGTTGCATGCCTTGTTGAATAAGTCGAATTCTTTTTTTACCAAAGTAATGCTGAGCAATTTGAAGTCCTTGTTTACCAAGTAATGACTTTTGAACAAGTCAAATCCCTTGTTGACCATGTCTAATCCCTTCAAGAATAAGTCGAATGTCTTGTCGACCAATGAATGTCTTCTTGAACAAGTCTAATGCCTTTTTGACCAAAGTAATCCCTAGGTGAACAAGTTGAATGCAGTAAAAACTTGTTGAAAAAGTTAAATCTCTTGTAGACCAACTCTAATGCCATCAATTAAAGTCGAATGCCTTTATAACCAAGTTGAATGTCTTGTTTAACAAGTCAAATGCCTTTTTTACCAATGTCATGCCTTATTAAACAATTTGAATGGCTTGT
This sequence comes from Linderniella brevidens, assembly GCA_004919715.1. Classification (NCBI taxonomy): domain Eukaryota; kingdom Viridiplantae; phylum Streptophyta; class Magnoliopsida; order Lamiales; family Linderniaceae; genus Linderniella; species Linderniella brevidens. The sequence continues at coordinate 15,685,587 of SWDC01000148.1, forward strand.
TTACAAAGTAATAACTGTTGAACAAGCCAAATCCCTTGCTCACCAAGTCAAATCCCTTGCTGACCAAGTCTAATGCCTTCGTGCCCAAGTATCGTCGTCTTGAACAAGTTAAATGCCTTATTGACCAAGTCGACTGCCTTGTTCACCAAGTTGAAGGCCTTGTTGACCAAGTTGAATGCCTTGTTGAATAAGTAAAATGCCTTTTCGACAAAAGTAAAGCCTTATTGAACGTTTGAATACCTTGTTTACCATGTAATGACTTTTGAACAAGTCAAATCCCTTGTTGACCATGTCTAATCCCTTCAAGAACAAGTTAAATGCCTTATTGACCAAGTCAACTTCCTTGTTCACCAAGTTGAAGGCCTTGTTGACCAAGTTGAATGCCTTATTGAACAAGTCAAATGCTTTTTCGACAAAAGTAATGCCTTATTGAACGATTTGAATACCTTGTTTACCATGTAATGACTTAGTCAAATCCCTTGTTGACCATGTCTAATCCCTTCAACAATTAGTCGAATGCCTTGTTGACCAAGGAATGTCTTCTTGAACAAGTCGAATGGATTTTTGACCAGAGTAATGCATTGGTGAACAAGTCGAATGCCTTGTTGACACATAAAGGACTTCTTGAACAAGTCCGATGCATTGTTGACCATGAAATGCCTTGTTGACCATGTCGAATATCTTGTGGAACAAGGCGAATGCCATGCTGACCAAGTAATGCGTCGATGAAAAAGTTAAATGCCTTTCACAAAGTAATGACTTGCTGAACAAGTCAAATCAGTGTTCAATGAATCAAATCCCTTGTTGATCAAGTCTAATGCCTTCAAGACCAACTAGAATGACTGTTGACCAAGTTGAATGCGTTGTTGACCAAGTTCAATGCCTTGTTGACCAAGTTGAATGCATTGTTGAATAAGTCGAATGCTTTTTTGACCAAAATAATGCCTTATTGAACAATTTGAATGCCTTGTATACCAAGTAATGACTATTGAACAAGTCAAATCCCTTGTTGACCAAGTTTATTGCCTTGTTGACCATGTGGAATGCCTTGTTGAATAAGTCGAATGCGTTTTTGACCAAAGTAATACTGAGCAATTTGAAGTCCTTGTTTACCAAGTAATGACTTTTGAACAAGTCAAATCCCTTGTTGACCATGTCTAATCTCTTCAAGAATAAGTCGAATGTCTTGTTGACCAATGAATGTTTTCTTGAACAAGTCGAATGCCTTTTTGACCAAAGTGGATTCTTGGTGAACAAGTTGAATGCAGTAAAAACTTGTTGAAAAAGTCAAATCTCTTGTAGACCAACTCTAATGCCATCAATTAAAGTCGAATGCCTTTATAACCAAGTTGAATGTCTTGTTTAACATGTCAAATGCCTTTTTTACCAATGTCATGCCTTATTAAACAATTTGAATGCCTTGTTTACCAAGTAATGACTGTTGAACAAGTCAAATCCCTTGCTCACCAAGTCAAATCCCTTGCTGACCAAGTGCAATGCCTTCGTGCCCAAGTATCGTCGTCTTGAACAAGTTAAATGCTTTATTGACCAAGTCGACTGCCTTGTTCACCAAGTTGAAGGCCTTGTTGACCAAGTAGAATGCCTTGTTGAACAAGTCAAATGCCTTTTCGACAAAAGTAATGCTTTATTGAACGATTTGAATACCTTGTTTACCATGTAATGACTTAGTCAAATCCCTTGTTGACCATGTCTAATCCCTTCAAGAATTAGTCGAATGGCTTGTTGACCAAGGAATGTCTTCTTGAACAAGTCGAATAGATTTTTGACCAGAGTAATGCATTGGTGACCAAGTCGAATGCCTTGTTGACACATAAATGCCTTCTTGAACAAGACGGATGCATTGTTGACCATGCAATGCCTTGTTGACCAAGTCGAATGTCTTGTGGAACAAGGCGAATGCCATGCTGACCAAGTAATGCATCGATGAACAAGTTAAATGCCTTTCACAAAGTAATGACTTGTTGAACAAGTCAAATCAGTGTTCAATGAATCAAATCCCTTGTTGACCAAGTCTAATGCCTTCAAGACCAAGTAGAATGACAGTTGACCAAGTCGAATGCCTTGTTGACCAAGTTCAATGCCTTGTTGACCAAGTTGAATGCATTGTTGAATAAGTCGAATGCTTTTTTGACCAAAGTAATGCCTTATTGAACAATTTGAATGACTTGTTTACCAAGTAATGACTTTTGAACAAGTCAAATCCCTTGTTGACCAAGTTGAATGCCTTGTTGAATAAGTCGAATGCTTTTTTTACCAAAGTAATGCTGAGCAATTTGAATTCCTTGTTTACCAAGTAATGACTTTTGAACAAGTCAAATCCCTTGTTGACCATGTCTAATCCCTTCAAGAATAAGTCGAATGTCTTGTTGACCAATGAATGTCTTCTTGAACAAGTCGAATGCCTTTTTGACCAAAGTAATCCCTTCGTGAACAAGTTGAATGCAGTAAAACCTTGTTGAAAAAGTCAAATCTCTTGTAGACCAACTCTTATGCCTTTAATTAAAGTCGAATGCCTTTTTGACCAATGTAATGCCTTATTAAACAATTTGAATGCTTTGTTTACAATGTAATGACTGTTGAACAAGTCAAATCCCTTGCTCACCAAGTCAAATCCCTTGCTGACCAAGTCTAATGCCTTGGTGCCCAAGTATCGTCGTCTTGAACAAGTTAGATGCCTTATTGACCAAGTCGACTGCCTTGTTCACCAAGTTGAAGTCCTTGTTGACCAAGTTGAATGCCTTGTTGAACAAGTCTAATGCCTTTTCGACAAAAGTAAAGCCTTATTGAACGTTTGAATACCTTGTTTACCAAGTAATGACTTTTGAACAAGTCAAATCCCTTGTTGACCATGTCTAATCCCTTCAAGAATAAGTCGAATGTCTTGTTGACCAATGAATGTCTTCTTGAACAAGTCGAATGCCTTTTTGACCAAAGTAATCCCTTGGTGAACAAGTTGAATGCAGTAAAAACTTGTTGAAAAAGTCAAATCTCTTGTAGACCAACTCTAATGCCATCAATTAGAGTCGAATGCCTTTATAACCAAGTTGAATATATTGTTTAACAAGTCGAATGCCTTTTTTACCAATGTAATGCCTTATTAAACAATTTGAATGACTTGTTTACCAAGTAATGACTGTTGAACAAGTCAAATCCCTTGCTCACCAAGTCAAATGCCTTGGTGCCCAAGTATCGTCGTCTTGAACAAGTTAAATACCTTGTTGACCAAGTTGAATGCCTTATTGAACAAGTCAAATGCCTTTTCGACAAAAGTAAGGCCTTATTGAACGTTTGAATACCTTGTTTAACATGTAATGACTTTTGAACAAGTCAAATCCCTTGTTGAACATGTCTAATCCCTTCAAGAATTAGTCGAATGCCTTGTTGACCAAGGAATGTCTTCTTGAACAAGTCGAATGGATTTTTGACCAGAGTAATGCATTGGTGAACAAGTCAAATGCCTTGTTGACACATAAATGTCTTCTTGAACAAGTCGGATGCATTGTTGACCATGCAATGCCTTGTTGACTAAGTCGAATGTCTTGTTGAACAAGGCAAATGACTTTTTGACCCAAGTAATCCCTCGGTGAACAAGTTGAATGCAGTAAAAACTTGTTGAAATAGAAAAATCTCTTGTAGACCAACTCTAATGCCATCAATTAAAGTCGAATGCCTTAATAACCAAGTTGAATGTCTTGTTGAACAAGTCGAATGCCTTTTTTACCAATGTAATGCCTTATTAAACAATTTGAATGCCTTGTCTACCAAGTAATGACTGTTGAACAAGTCAAATCCCTTGCTCACCAAGTCAAATCCCTTGCTGACCAAGTCAAATGCCTTGGTGACCAAGTATCGTCGTCTTGAACAAGTTTAAATGCCTTATTGACCAAGTCGACTGCCTTGTTCACCAAGTTGTAGGCCTTGTTGACCAAGTTGAATGCCTTGTTGAACAAGTCAAATGCCTTTTCGACAAAAGTAATGCTTTATTGAACGATTTGAATACCTTGTTTACCATGTAATGACTTAGTCAAATCCCTTGTTGACCATGTCTAATCCCTTCAAGAATTAGTCGAATGGCTTGTTGACCAATGAATGTCTTCTTGAACAAGCCGAATGCCATTTTGACCAAAGTAATCCCTTGGTGAACAAGTTGAATTCAGTAAAAACTTGTTGAAAAAGTCAAATCTCTTGTAGACCAACTCTAATGCCATCAATTAAAGTCGAATGCCTTTATAACCAAGTTGAATGTCTTGTTGAACAAGTCGAATGCCTTTTTTACCAATGTAATGCCTTATTAAACAATTTGAATGCCTTGTCTACCAAGTAATGACTGTTGAACAAGTCAAATCCCTTGCTCACCAAGTCAAATCCCTTGCTGACCAAGTCAAATGCCTTGGTGACCAAGTATCGTCGTCTTGAACAAGTTTAAATGCCTTATTGACCAAGTCGACTGCCTTGTTCACCAAGTTGAAGGCCTTGTTGACCAAGTTGAATGCCTTATTGAACAAGTCAAATGCCTTTTCGACAAAAGTAAGGCCTTATTGAACGTTTGAATACCTTGTTTACCATGTAATGACTTTTGAACAAGTCAAATCCCTTGTTGACCATGTCTAATCCCTTCAAGAATTAGTCGAATGCCTTGTTGACCAAGGAATGTCTTCTTGAACAAGTCGAATGGATTTTTTACCAGAGTAATGCATTGGTGAACAAGTCAAATGCCTTGTTGACACATAAATGTCTTCGTGGACAAGTCGGATGCATTGTTGACCATGCAATGCCTTGTTAACTAAGTCGAATGTCTTGTTGAACAAGGCAAATGGCTTTTTGACCCAAGTAATCCCTCGGTGAACAAGTTGAATGCAGTAAAAACTTGTTGAAATAGTCAAATCTCTTGTAGACCAACTCTAATGCCATCAATTAAAGTCGAATGCCTTAATAACCAAGTTGAATGTCTTGTTGAACAAGTCGAATGCCTTTTTTACCAATGTAATGCCTTATTAAACAATTTGAATGCCTTGTCTACCAAGTAATGACTGTTGAACAAGTCAAATCCCTTGCTCACCAAGTCAAATCCCTTGCTGACCAAGTCAAATGCCTTGGTGACCAAGTATCGTCGTCTTGAACAAGTTTAAATGCCTTATTGACCAAGTCGACTGCCTTGTTCACCAAGTTGAAGGCCTTGTTGACCAAGTTGAATGCCTTGTTGAACAAGTCAAATGCCTTTTCGACACAAGTAATGCTTTATTGAACGATTTGAATACCTTGTTTACCATGTAACGACTTAGTCAAATCCCTTGTTGACCATGTCTAATCCCTTCAAGAATTAGTCGAATGGCTTGTTGACCAATGAATGTCTTCTTGAACAAGTCGAATGCCATTTTGACCAAAGTAATCCCTTGGTGAACAAGTTGAATGCAGTAAAAACTTGTTGAAAAAGTCAAATTTCTTGTAGACGAACTCTAATGCCATCAATTAAAGTCGAATGCCTTTATAACCAAGTTGAATGTCTTGTTTAGCAAGTCGAATGCCTTTTTTACCAATGTAATGCCTTATTAAACAATTTGAATGCCTTGTCTACCAAGTAATGACTGTTGAACAAGTCAAATCCCTTGCTCACCAAGTCAAATCCCTTGCTGACCAAGTCTAATGCCTTGGTGACCAAGTATCGTCGTCTTGAACAAGTTAAATGCCTTATTGACGAAGTCGACTGCCTTGTTCACCAAGTTGAAGGCCTTGTTGACCAAGTTGAATGCCTTGTGGAACAAGTCAAATGCCTTTTCGACAAAAGTAATGCCTTATTGAACGATTTGAATACCTTGTTTACCATGTAACGACTTAGTCAAATCCCTTGTTGACCATGTCTAATCCCTTCAAGAATTAGTCGAATGGCTTGTTGACCAATGAATGTCTTCTTGAACAAGTCGAATGCCATTTTGACCAAAGTAATCCCTTGGTGAACAAGTTGAATGCAGTAAAAACTTGTTGAAAAAGTCAAATCTCTTGTAGACGAACTCTAATGCCATCAATTAAAGTCGAATGCCTTTATAACCAAGTTGAATGTCTTGTTTAGCAAGTCGAATGCCTTTTTTACCAATGTAATGCCTTATTAAACAATTTGAATGCCTTGTCTACCAAGTAATGACTGTTGAACAAGTCAAATCCCTTGCTCACCAAGTCAAATCCCTTGCTGACCAAGTCTAATGCCTTGGTGACCAAGTATCGTCGTCTTGAACAAGTTAAATGCCTTATTGACTAAGTCGACTGCCTTGTTCACCAAGTTGAAGGCCTTGTTGACCAAGTTGAATGCCTTGTGGAACAAGTCAAATGCCTTTTCGACAAAAGTAATGCCTTATTGAACGATTTGAATACCTTGTTTACCATGTAATGACTTAGTCAAATCCCTTGTTGACCATGTCTAATCCCTTCAAGAATTAGTCGAATGGCTTTTTGACCAAGGAATGTCTTCTTGAACAAGTTGAATGGTTACTGACCAGAGTAATGCATTGGTGAACAAGTCGAATGCCTTGTTGACACATAAATGCCTTCTTGAACAAGTCGGATGCATTGTTGACCATGCAATGCCTTGTTGACCAAGTCGAATATCTTGTGAAACAAGGCGAATGCCATGCTTACCAAGTAATGCGTCGATGAACAACTTAAATGCCTTTCACAAAGTAATGACTTGCTGAACAAGTCAAATCAGTGTTCAATGAATCAAATCCCTTGTTGACCAAGTCTAATGCCTTCAAGACCAAGTAGAATGACTGTTGACCAAGTCGAATGCCTTGTTTACCAAGTTCAATGCTTTGTTGACCAAGTTGAATGCATTGTTGAATAAGTCGAATGCTTTTTTGACCAAAGTAATGCCTTAATGAACAATTTGAATGCCTTGTTTACCAAGTAATGACTTTTGAACAAGTCAAATCCCTTGTTGACCAAGTTGAATGCCTTTTTGAATAAGTCGAATGCTTTTTTGACCAAAGTAATGCTGAGCAATTTGAATGCCTTGTTTACCAAGTAATGACTTTTGAACAAGTCAAATCTCTTGTTGACCATGTCTAATCCCTTCAAGAATAAGTCGAATGTCTGGTTGACCAATGAATGTCTTCTTGAATAAGTCGAATGCCTTTTTGACCAAAGTAATCCCTTGGTGAACAAGTTGAATGCAGTAAAAACTTGTTGAAAAAGTCAAATCCCTTGTAGACCAACTCTAATTCCTTTAATTAAAGTCGAATGCCTTGATAACCAAGTTGAATGCCTTGTTGAACAAGTCAAATGCCTTTTTGACCAATGTAATGCCTTATTAAACAATTTGAATGCTTTGTTTACCAAGTAATGACTGTTGAACAAGTCAAATCCCTTGCTCACCAAGTCAAATCCCTTGCTGACCAAGTCTAATGCCTTGGTGACCAAGTATCGTCGTCTTGAACAAGTTAAATGCCTTATTGACCAAGTCGACTGCCTTGTTCACCAAGTTGAAGGCCTTGTTGACCAAGTTGAATGCCTTGTTGAACAAGTCAAATGCCTTTTCGACAAAAGTAATGCCTTATTGAACGATTTGAATACCTTGTTTACCATGTAATGACTTTTGAACAAGTCAAATCCCTTTGACCATGTCTAATCCCTTCAAGAATTAGTCGAATGCCTTGTTGACCAAGGAATGTCTTCTTGAACAAGTCGAATGGATTTTTGACCAGAGTAATGCATTGGTGAACAAGTCGAATGCCTTGTTGACACATAAATGTCTTCTTGAACAAGTCGGATGCATTGTTGACCATGCAATGCCTTGTTGACTAAGTCGAATGTCTTGTTGAACAAGGCGAATGCCTTTTTGACCAAAGTAATCCCTTGGTGAACAAGTTGAATGCAGTAAAAACTTGTTGAAATAGTCAAATCTCTTGTAGACCAACTCTAATGCCATCAATTAAAGTCGAATGCCTTTATAACCAAGTTGAATGTCTTGTTTAACAAGTCGAATGCCTTTTGGACCAATGTAATGCCTTATTAAACAATTTGAATGCCTTGTTTACCAAGTAATGACTGTTGAACAAGTCAAATGCCTTTTCGACAAAAGTAATGCCTTATTGAACGATTTGAATACCTTGTTTACCATGTAATGACTTAGTCAAATCCCTTGTTGACCATGTCTAATCCCTTCAAGAATTAGTCGAATGCCTTGTTGACCAAGGAATGTCTTCTTGAACAAGTCGAATGGATTTTTGACCAGAGTAATGCATTGGTGAACAAGTCGAATGCCTTGTTGACACATAAATGTCTTCTTGAACAAGTCGGATGCATTGTTGACCATGCAATGCCTTGTTGACTAAGTCGAATGTCTTGTTGAACAAGGCGAATGCCTTTTTGACCAAAGTAATCCCTTGGTGAACAAGTTGAATGCAGTAAAAACTTGTTGAAATAGTCAAATCTCTTGTAGACCAACTCTAATGCCATCAATTAAAGTCGAATGCCTTAATAATCAAGTTGAATGTCTTGTTGAACAAGTCGAATGCCTTTTTTACCAATGTAATGCCTTATTAAACAATTTGAATGCCTTGTCTACCAAGTAATGACTGTTGAACAAGTCAAATGCCTTGCTCACCAAGTCAAATCCCTTGTTGACCAAGTCTAATGCCTTGCTGACCAAGTATCGTCGTCTTGAACAAGTTAAGTGCCTTATTGACCAAGTCGACTGCCTTGTTCACCAAGTTGAAGGCCTTGTTGACCAAGTTGAATGCCTTGTTGAACAAGTCAAATCAGTGTTCAATGAATCAAATCCCTTGTTGACCAAGTCTAATGCCTTCAAGACCAAGTAGAATGACAGTTGACCAAGTCGAATGCCTTGTTGACCAATTTCAATGCCTTGTTCACCAAGTTGAATGCATTGTTGAATAAGTCGAATGCTTTTTTGACCAAAGTAATGCCTTATTGAACAATTTGAATGACTTGTTTACCAAGTAATGACTATTGAACAAGTCAAATCCCTTGTTGACCAACTTTATTGCCTTGTTGACCAAGTTGAATGCCTTGTTGAATAAGTCGAATGCTTTTTGACGAAAGTAATGCTGAGCAATTTGAAGTCCTTGTTTACCAAGTAATGACTTTTGAACAAGTCAAATCCCTTGTTGACCATGTCTAATCCCTTCAAGAATAAGTCGAATGTCTGGTTGACCAATGAATGTCTTCTTGAACAAGTCGAATGCCTTTTTGACCAAAGTAATCCATTGGTGAACAAGTTGAATGCAGTAAAAACTTGTTGAAAAAGTCAAATCTCTTGTAGACCAACTCTAATGCCATCAATTAAAGTCGAATGTCTTTATAACCAAGTTGAATGGCTTGTTTAACAAGTCGAATGCCTTTTTGACCAATGTATGTAATGCCTTATTAAACAATTTGAATGCCTTGTTTACCAAGTAATGACTGTTGAACAAGTCAAATCCCTTGCTGACCAAGTCTAATGCCTTGGTGCCCAATCGTCGTCTTGAACAAGTTAAATGCCTTATTGACCAAGTCTAATGCCTTGTTCACCAAGTTGAATGCCTTGTTGACCAAGTTGAATGCCTTGTTGAACAAGTCAAATGCCTTTTCGACAAAAGTAATGCCTTATTGAACGATTTGAATACCTTGTTTACCATGTAATGACTTTTGAACAAGTCAAATCCCTTGTTGACCATGTCTAATCCCTTCAAGGATTAGTCGAATGCCTTGTTGACCAAGGAATGTCTTCTTGAACAAGTCGAATGGATTTTTGACCAGAGTAATGCATTGGTGAACAAGTCGAATGCCTTGTTGACACATAAATGTCTTCTTGAACAAGTCGGATGCATTGTTGACCATGCAAAGCATGTTGACTAAGTCGAATGTCTTCTTGAACAAGTCGAATGCCTTTTTGACCAAAGTAATCCCTTGGTGAACAGGTTGAATGCAGTAAAAACTTGTTGAAATAGTCAAATCTCTTGTAGACCAACTCTAATGCCATCAATTAAAGTCGAAAACCATAATAACCAAGTTGAATGTCTTGTTGAACAAGTCGAATGCCTTTTTTACCAATGTAATGCCTTATTAAACAATTTGAATGCCTTGTCTACCAAGTAATGACTGTTGAACAAGTCAAATCCCTTGCTCACCAAGTCAAATCCCTTGCTGACCAAGTCTAATGCCTTGCTGACCAAGTATCGTCGTCTTGAACAAGTTAAGTGCCTTATTGACCAAGTCGACTGCCTTGTTCACCAAGTTGAAGGCCTTGTTGACCAAGTTGAATGCCTTGTTGAACAAGTCAAATCAGTGTTCAATGAATCAAATCCCTTGTTGACCAAGTCTGATGCCTTCAAGACCAAGTAGAATGACAGTTGACCAAGTCGAATGCCTTGTTGACCAATTTCAATGCCTTGTTGACCAAGTTGAATGCATTGTTGAATAAGTCGAATGCTTTTTTGACCAAAGTAATGCCTTATTGAACAATTTGAATGACTTGTTTACCAAGTAATGACTATTGAACAAGTCAAATCCCTTGTTGACTAACTTTATTGCCTTGTTGACCAAGTGAATGCCTTGTTGAATAAGTCGAATGCTTTTTGACGAAAGTAATGCTGAGCAATTTGAAGTCCTTGTTTACCAAGTAATGACTTTTGAACAAGTCAAATCCCTTGTTGACCATGTCTAATCCCTTCAAGAATAAGTCGAATGTCTTGTTGACCAATGAATGTCTTCTTGAACAAGTCGAATGCCTTTTTGACCAAAGTAATCCCTTGGTGAACAAGTTGAATGCAGTAAAAACTTGTTGAAAAAGTCAAATCTCTTGTAGACCAACTCTAATGCCATCAATTAAAGTCGAATGCCTTTATAACCAAGTTGAATGTCTTGTTTAACAAGTCGAATGCCTTTTGGACCAATGTAATGCCTTATTAAACAATTTGAATGCCTTGTTTACCAAGTAATGACTGTTGAACAAGTCAAATGCCTTTTCGACAAAAGTAATGCCTTATTGAACGATTTGAATACCTTGTTTACCATGTAATGACTTAGTCAAATCCCTTGTTGACCATGTCTAATCCCTTCAAGAATTAGTCGAATGCCTTGTTGACCAAGGAATGTCTTCTTTAACAAGTCGAATGGATTTTTGACCAGAGTAATGCATTGGTAAAAAGGTCGAATGCCTTGTTGACACATAAATGCCTTCTTGAACAAGTCGGATGCATTGTTGACCATGCAATGCCTTGTTGACTAAGTCGAATGTCTTGTTGAACAAGGCGAATGCCTTTTTGACCAAAGTAATCCCTTGGTGAACAAGTTGAATGCAGTAAAAACTTGTTGAAATAGTCAAATCTCTTGTAGACCAACTCTAATGCCATCAATTAAAGTCGAATGCCTTAATAACCAAGTTGAATGTCTTGTTGAACAAGTCGAATGCCTTTTTTACCAATGTAATGCCTTATTAAACAATTTGAATGCCTTGTCTACCAAGTAATGACTGTTGAACAAGTCAAATGCCTTGCTCACCAAGTCAAATCCCTTGCTGACCAAGTCTAATGCCTTGCTGACCAAGTATCGTCGTCTTGAACAAGTTAAGTGCCTTATTGACCAAGTCGACTGCCTTGTTCACCAAGTTGAAGGCCTTGTTGACCAAGTTGAATGCCTTGTTGAACAAGTCAAATCAGTGTTCAATGAATCAAATCCCTTGTTGACCAAGTCTAATGCCTTCAAGACCAAGTAGAATGACAGTTGACCAAGTCGAATGCCTTGTTGACCAATTTCAATGCCTTGTTCACCAAGTTGAATGCATTGTTGAATAAGTCGAATGCTTTTTTGACCAAAGTAATGCCTTATTGAACAATTTGAATGACTTGTTTACCAAGTAATGACTATTGAACAAGTCAAATCCCTTGTTGACCAACTTTATTGCCTTGTTGACCAAGTTGAATGCCTTGTTGAATAAGTCGAATGCTTTTTTGACGAAAGTAATGCTGAGCAATTTGAAGTCCTTGTTTACCAAGTAATGACTTTTGAACAAGTCAAATCCCTTGTTGACCATGTCTAATCCCTTCAAGAATAAGTCGAATGTCTGGTTGACCAATGAATGTCTTCTTGAACAAGTCGAATGCCTTTTTGACCAAAGTAATCCATTGGTGAACAAGTTGAATGCAGTAAAAACTTGTTGAAAAAGTCAAATCTCTTGTAGACCAACTCTAATGCCATCAATTAAAGTCGAATGTCTTTATAACCAAGTTGAATGGCTTGTTTAACAAGTCGAATGCCTTTTTGACCAATGTATGTAATGCCTTATTAAACAATTTGAATGCCTTGTTTACCAAGTAATGACTGTTGAACAAGTCAAATCCCTTGCTGACCAAGTCTAATGCCTTGGTGCCCAAGTATCGTCGTCTTGAACAAGTTAAATGCCTTATTGACCAAGTCTACTGCCTTGTTCACCAAGTTGAAGGCCTTGTTGACCAAGTTGAATGCCTTGTTGAACAAGTCAAATGCCTTTTCGACAAAAGTAATGCCTTATTGAACGTTTGAATACCTTGTTTACCATGTAATGACTTTTGAACAAGTCAAATCCCTTGTTGACCATGTCTAATCCCTTCAAGGATTAGTCGAATGCCTTGTTGACCAAGGAATGTCTTCTTGAACAAGTCGAATGGATTTTTGACCAGAGTAATGCATTGGTGAACAAGTCGAATGCCTTGTTGACACATAAATGTCTTCTTGAACAAGTCGGATGCATTGTTGACCATGCAATGCCTTTTTGACTAAGTCGAATGTCTTGTTGAACAAGGCGAATGCCTTTTTGACCAAAGTAATCCCTTGGTGAACAAGTTGAATGCAGTAAAAACTTGTTGAAATAGTCAAATCTCTTGTAGACCAACTCTAATGCCATCAATTAAAGTCGAAAACCATAATAACCAAGTTGAATGTCTTGTTGAACAAGTCGAATGCCTTTTTTACCAATGTAATGCCTTATTAAACAATTTGAATGCCTTGTCTACCAAGTAATGACTGTTGAACAAGTCAAATCCCTTGCTCACCAAGTCAAATCCCTTGCTGACCAAGTCTAATGCCTTGCTGACCAAGTATCGTCGTCTTGAACAAGTTAAGTGCCTTATTGACCAAGTCGACTGCCTTGTTCACCAAGTTGAAGGCCTTGTTGACCAAGTTGAATGCCTTGTTGAACAAGTCAAATCAGTGTTCAATGAATCAAATCCCTTGTTGACCAAGTCTGATGCCTTCAAGACCAAGTAGAATGACAGTTGACCAAGTCGAATGCCTTGTTGACCAATTTCAATGCCTTGTTGACCAAGTTGAATGCATTGTTGAATAAGTCGAATGCTTTTTTGACCAAAGTAATGCCTTATTGAACAATTTGAATGACTTGTTTACCAAGTAATGACTATTGAACAAGTCAAATCCCTTGTTGACTAACTTTATTGCCTTGTTGACCAAGTTGAATGCCTTGTTGAATAAGTCGAATGCTTTTTTGACGAAAGTAATGCTGAGCAATTTGAAGTCCTTGTTTACCAAGTAATGACTTTTGAACAAGTCAAATCCCTTGTTGACCATGTCTAATCCCTTCAAGAATAAGTCGAATGTCTGGTTGACCAATGAATGTCTTCTTGAACAAGTCGAATGCCTTTTTGACCAAAGTAATCCCTTGGTGAACAAGTTGAATGCAGTAAAAACTTGTTGAAAAAGTCAAATCTCTTGTAGACCAACTCTAATGCCATCAATTAAAGTCGAATGCCTTTATAACCAAGTTGAATGTCTTGTTTAACAAGTCGAATGCCTTTTGGACCAATGTAATGCCTTATTAAACAATTTGAATGCCTTGTTTACCAAGTAATGACTGTTGAACAAGTCAAATGCCTTTTCGACAAAAGTAATGCCTTATTGAACGATTTGAATACCTTGGTTACCATGTAATGACTTAGTCAAATCCCTTGTTGACCATGTCTAATCCCTTGAAGAATTAGTCGAATGCCTTGTTGACCAAGGAATGTCTTCTTTAACAAGTCGAATGGATTTTTGACCAGAGTAATGCATTGGTAAAAAGGTCGAATGCCTTGTTGACACATAAATGCCTTCTTGAACAAGTCGGATGCCTTGTTGACCATGCAATGCCTTGTTGACCAAGTCGAATATCCTGTGAAACAAGGCGAATGCCATGCTTACCAAGTAATGCGTCGATGAACAAGTTAAATGCCTTTCACAAAGTAATGACTTGCTGAACAAGTCAAATCAGTGTTCAATGAATCAAATCCCTTGTTGACCAAGTCTATTTTTTTTGGTGTAAAGTCCCATGTATAAAGATCGTAAAAAAAAATGTACAAATGAACAGGAGAAAAACTCCTCTACCAACCAGTAACAGACTACTGGTAACAAACAATGAATGAATAACCAATCAACCAATCAATCAATGACCCTATCAACAATCAACAACAAAAACAACCAATCAAACAATCATAAACCAATCCTACCCTTTTCCCAAAAAAAAAAAAAAAAACCAATCCTACCAAGCCACACGCCATAATCGGCGTATAACCGCCCGATGAAGTTCATACTTCATGGATGTACCACTAATACGCGTGATAGCCAAGGCAAGAACACACCCCACAAGCCGTTGTGGAGTCGTGATGGATCCCTCCTTCCATCGCCTGTTCCTTGCCTGCCAAATATGGTAGACAAGGGATGCTAGAATATGACGAGATGCTGCATGGAGAAGATGCTTCCTTCGCCAGCGGACAGCCGCCCACCGAATGCCCGTAGTCCAATCCCGATAAGGCTAGATCCAGCGAATCTGATGGCGCAAGAGACGAAGACATTGTCGTGAAAAAGGACAATCAAAGAATAGATGTTGGACAGTCTCGTAATGCAACTCCTCACAGAGGACACAAGTTTGCGTTCCCGCCCTCTGAGCAATCCACGGTTTGTTCCTAGTCGAGAGCCGATCCTGTAATCCCAGATATAAAATAAATTCATGTCGTGGAATCTTCAACGGTCCTCCAAATAATACCGCCCAACCCACAGGGGGCCTCCTGTAGCGCATCGCATTGTGAGCCAAAGAAGCAGTCATAGATCCATTCGGCGAACCCGTCCACCACACACCATCCTGATCCCCACGGACCACATTAGGTAAGAGGCGGCTAATCTCAAGATACTCCACCGCCCCTTGTCCTGGCCAATTCCACCCCTGCATATTAAGGACTAGACTCAATCGTGAATCAAGATGCAGCCCCATCGCAATAGGGCCCCTAGGAAATCTCTCCAACAGCGACGTAGATAGCAACCAAGGATCCTTCCATAGCCAGATCGTAGAGCCATCACCAATGCGAAATGTAATCATAGACCTGAGTAAAGGGCGTAACTGCATCAGCTTTCTCCAGCTCCAAGCATCATTCGTCGAGACCGGTAAATCCCATAGTGATCGAGAATACAACCGCGTTCTATAAAGCCATTCGACCCAAATCGAATCCGGGGACTTGGTAAGTACACTCCACAAGTGCTTCAGAAAGAGAGCCTTGTTGTCGACAGAAATAGACCTCAGGCCCAATCCCCCTTCAGTAACTGGTAAACATAAAACCTCCCATGCCACCTTAGGTGATGTACCTCTCCACAAAAATTTCCTAAACCGCGCCTCCAACGCTCGGATAACTCCCTTAGGTAATAAGAACATACCTGACCAGTAGGCATGAAGCGCCTGCAAGACCGATTTAACCAGCTGCAGTCGGCCCGCATAAGATAAAGACAGATTGAGCCATGATCCCAACCGCTGGTCCACTTTCTGTAAAAGAGGAGCACAGTCTCCGATCGTCAAGCGAGTAGTAATGAGGGGCACTCCTAAGTATCGCACCGGCAACTGCCCCACTCGATAACCCATGAGTGCATGAATCTGTGCACTCAAGCTTTCAGCCTGCCTCGAAATAAACATCTCACTCTTGTCAGGGTTAGGGATCAACCCTGACAACCGGGCAAATTCACCCAAAGCTTTCTTCAACACCCCAACTGAAATGACATCCGCGTGGCTGAAAAGCAAGAGGTCATCCGCAAATGCTAACGACACCATGCCCATTGTCTCGCAACGCCAATGATATTTGAAGCGCGGCTCCTCCATAATGGCAACCTTGAGAAGTCCGTGGAGGACCTCCATCGCTAGTGTAAATAGATAGGGGGATATGGGATCCCCTTGTCAAATACCCCTCTTGCCGTGGAAAAAACCAACCAACTTACCATTCAGATTCAGTGAAAAGGCCGTTGTTGTCAGGCACGCTCGAATCCATCCAATGTAAGTAGGATGAAAACCCATGGCCCCTAAGACAGCAAGCAAAAACTCCCATTCGACCTTGTCGTACGCCTTGGCCAGGTCAATCTTGAACATAGCACGCGGTGGCCGGCCCTTAGACTTGTACCCAAGGCATAGCTCCTGCGCCAATAACACGTTATCGCTGATTCGTCGCCCTGGGATAAATGCTGTTTGTGAGCCATGTACCAAAGTAGCGAGGTGCCCCTTTAGTCGATTGGCTAAAATCTTGGAGATCACCTTATATATAACATTGCAACAGGAAATGGGTCTGAACTCCGTTGCACGCCGAGGTGTTTCTCGCTTCGGGATTAACGTGATGAGGGTGCTATTTAGTCCCTTCAGTATTCTGCCCGTTTTGAAGAAATCTTGTGATCAGGCCTTTACCCCCACCTCATCAGTCAGTCACCTTAGTGATCATGGATGCAGCGTCCGCTGGGGAGAGCGTACTCGTCACAGCTCTCCGCACGTCAACAGGAAGAATCGGAGTACAGTGGGCAGACTGCCCCAATAGGTCCTGGTAGAACCCAATCATTTCACCTTCCACCTGAGCTGGTTCTTCAAGGAGATCGCCATTGGCATCCTCAAGGGACCAGATACGGTTGGAAGCTCGCCTCATGGCAACTCGACGAAAGAAATAAGATGAGCACTGGTCCCCATCCTTCAGCCATGCAATCTTGGCCCGCTGCGATAACGCCGAATGCTCCATCTCCACTGCTTTGGCATAAACCACACGACACAGCCTTTCCAGCTCATAGAAAGAGTCCTCCTCATGGATCCGTGACGCAAAATCCTGTGCAATATCAAGGAAATGCTTTGCTTCTGTGACATTCGCCGTCAAGTCTCCCTTCGATCTTCGCAGTCTCATCAGTATGGGTTTCAACATCTTAAGCCTCCTCACCAACACGAACATAGGATAGCCATGTAAAGAAGTGTTCCAGACATTCTGAACAATACCTAAGAAGGCCGAATCTTTTGCCAGAAAATTGTCAAAGCGAAATGTTGCCTTATGTTGTCGTGTCGTAGTATTTCCCAAAAACACAGGGGAGTGATCCGAAGTTGCTGGTAGCCCACACCTACAGAAGGAGTTCGTAAACCTGGCAAACCATTGAGGATTTCCTAGTATACGGTCCAATCTCCTCCAAACCCCCGCATCAGATCTCTGTTGATTATACCACGTGAATACCTGGCCCATCGTAGGTATCGTCACCAAATCAGCACTAACCAGGCACGCTTGGAATTCCTCCATATCATGCCTAGATGCCGAACCACCACGACCCTCACCCGCATGCAAAATAGCATTGAAATCCCCCAATACGATCCATACATCCGCCACTCGAGTCGCTGCCATGGTAGTCAACTCCTCCCATAATGGCCGTCTCTCCTCCCTCCTGGACTTCCCATAAGCAAAAGACACGTAAATGATCTCCCTCGTATATGCCGGCTTCACTCGACAATGTACAGCTTGGGCTGAGAACCCAAGGACATCCACATTCATAACAAAGGGATCCCAACCCACCCATATGCGTGACGATGGCCCTTCTTCATAATCAGAGAACCATCGCCAATGAGAACGAATGCTACTCGAAATAAAACCCTCTTTATATGCCGCCACTCTCGTCTCTAGCAGCCCAATCATACACAACCCCTCTCGCGATATCAACTCCCGCACCGCACTCCTGTGGTCTTGCTTGTTAAGACCACGTACATTCCATGCTCCAACAGCTAACATAAATGCACTCTGTTTCGGGCTGCGTTTGCTTTAGGGCCCGTAAATGAAGTGTAATTGCTATCTTCAGGCACATCCCGAATTAGGTCAAAACGGTTCTGCACCCCAGAAAGAGGCTCGGCTGCTTCTGGAGGACGAGATGTTTCAGCTCTTTCAGGTTGTCATTCAGTTCCAGTAGTCGCAGCCCACACCATAACGGCTTTTCCTTTGGCTCCCACCTGTTGCCATTCTTCATGTGGGCGTGTAAGGCTCCCCCCTATCTTACATACTCTATCCGGCCGTTGTGCGCCAAGGTCCCTGCCCCTGACCCCCGCCTCTATCACGAGAACGGGACCTATTACGGGCCTGGGCTGTGCGTTGCCCAGTGACAAACAGCTCCTGCTTTGGGTTGCCACCTTTCGCCTTCCATGCCTTCCTCGCTCCCTCATATTGGCGACGAGGTTTTGACGTCCCTGCTGCCATCTTCTTCGGTCGCTGTGGGCAAAGGGCTGCCCCATGTGCCCATGATGTACAATGATCACATTTAGATGGTCTCCAGTCAAACTCCACCCGTATAGGTACGTTCACATCCGCTTCCCCTTCCTCACCTTGAAGCAACACATCAAAAGTCTCAATAAATGGCTCAGACAATTTCTTTATTACACAAACCCGGGCATAATCAAGTCGTTCCCCCGTCGCCGTGATTCTGTCTGCATACAATGGCCTTCCCACCGCACTTGCAACTAGCCCCAGCCCCTCTTGTGTCCAAATATCAGATGGAACATCCCATAGCTTGACCCATAATGGCAGCTCCACCACCTCCTTACGCGTAAAAGTCATGCGTGGTCGCCAAGGTTCAAGGAATATCGGCTGGCCTTGCATGAGCCAAGGTCCACCCTCTAAAACCACGGTCCTTGCACCATCCGACTCAAAACTAAACATGAAAAAACCATTGACAGTCGTACGAACCTCTGCCAATCCCTTCCAAATCGGTCTGAAGTAACTCTCCACGAAAGGGAAATACGGCTTACGGCCAAGGAAATAACCCACGAGAGTGTTCTTCCATCGTTCACAGCCACGCCGCACCACCTCCAATGGAGCGCGCACCACAGCCACCCCATTCACAATCGAGGGCGGGGTGTAAGATAATGCCATCTTTTGTGATGGAGCAGCCCTGTTTCCTTGCACAGCCTCTGCAAAAGACGCCGGTTTGCCTTGGCTATAAGCCTTCGTCATTGAGGGCCCAAGTCGTGAGAAAACAGACCCTGCATTCGGGTTCCCAGAATTAACAAATCCTGTTGGTGTGGCATAAACATCAGATGCTTCAGGAACGATCGGCTGTGAACTGCCAGAATCTGGTATATCGGAATCCCTAGTCTTCACCGTGGTCGCCTTGTCTGCCTCTTCCCGATTATCAACTACAATCTCCTCATCAACCTTATCATCATCCTGAGCCAGGGACTCATCCTCGCAACACCGCGCTAACAGAGCCCTCGCCGGCATAGGTGAATCAGGCCTTCGGCGAAATACCCGCGGATTATGGCGTAGAATTCCTCTAATCGACTCGGGCCTCTCCTCACGCCGATTAGGTGACCAGCTCATTGCCCTAGGCTCCGCGCTTCTGTGAGTAATTTCCCTCAGCCTCTGCCCAGCCAATCGCGCGGTATCATCGTCTACCACACTCGGCCCCTGCACTTGGCTCATTAGTGCCCTAAATCGCTCACTATCAAACGCAGCCGCAAAAGCCGGATAAGCTGCACTTAACGCTTCTAAATCCGGCATGGTCGGGGCTCCTAGTGTGGCCGTCCCCTGTCGGTCAGCACCCACGACCTCAGCAATCTCCGCAACCCCCACAGAATGAGACGCCTCCGTCAACATATGAATGTTAGAAGTAAATGCAGCAATCTCGCTCCCAAAAAGCCCTCCAATCGCCGTCTGATCCCGGCAATGGAGGCCGCAAATCGCCCTCGAACAGTGGTCAAGGCAGGTATACGATGGAAATTCAATTGCGTGTCAAAGGGGGGAAAATTGGTCAACGACAATTTTAGGGATTAGTTTTGGGAGAGAGAATTCGCTAGAGAGAGTAACTTTGTTGACCAAGTCTAATGCCTTCAAGACCAAGTAGAATGACTGTTGACCAAGTCGAATGCCTTGTTGACCAAGTTCAATGCCTTGTTGACCAAGTTGAATGCATTGTTGAATAAGTCGAATGCTTTTTTGACCAAAGTAATGCCTTATTGAACAATTTGAATGCCTTGTTTACCAAGTAATGACTTTTGAACAAGTCAAATCCCTTGTTGACCATGTCTAATCCCTTCAAGAATAAGTCGAATGTCTTGTTGACCAATGAATGTCTTATTGAATAAGTCGAATGCCTTTTTGACCAAAGTAATTCCTTGGTGAACAAGTTGAATGCAGTAAAAACTTGTTGAAAAAGTCAAATCTCTTGTAGACCAACTCTAATGCCTTTAATTAATGTCGAATGCCTTGATAACCAAGTTGAATGCATTGTTGAACATGTCAAATGCCTTTTTGACCAATGTAATGCCTTATTAAACAATTTGAATGCTTTGTTTTTTTTTTTTTTTTTTTTTTTTTGGGAAAAGGTCATTAAAATAAAATGTGGAAAGATACAATGTTCAGCAGCAATAAGCTGCACCGCTCGGTAACATGCTAACTATAATCAACGCAAGCAATCCGAGCAAGCAAACATCAAAAGCAAGCTGTAAGCAAGTGACTACGTGCTCGGCCACGCAATGCGCCAGCAAGCAGACTGTAAGCAAGTGACTACGTGCTCGGCCACGCAATGCGCCAAACACGTCGAAGCGCACAGTATAGCTGATACTTCCCTCCAATGGTATAGAGCCGTATACAGAGTGTAGTCTCGACGTCTGCAACGATATGAGTAGGAGGTCTTCGTCTTCCTTCCCGCCATCGTAGGTTGCGCTCGGCCCATAGGTGATAGACAAGCGATGCAAGCGCATGTCGGGGCCCCATCCATGCGAGGTGCTTGCCCCGCCACCTTTGAGCAGCCCAGTGAACCCCTTCGATCCAGTCCGTGTAAGGCCATCCAAAACGTAACTTTCCCTGCAAAGACTGTAGGCAATGTCTGGAAAATGAACACTCAAAGAAAAAATGCCGTGTTGTCTCTATAGCATGGCCATCATCACACAAGAGGCAAGCTGAACTTCCTGCTGCCGCGCCGCGGCCACCCATGGCTTGTCCCTCGTCGCCAGTCGTTCCCTAATCGCCAGCCATAGAATGACTTCATGTCGTGGTATCGAGATAGGGCCTCCGAACAGGTTGGTCCAGAATGCAGGCGGAGAATGTTGGCGTATGCAATTTCTCGCGGAGTGAGTAGAGAAGACGCCATTGGGAGTCCCCCGCCATCGAATCGTGTCCATCTCACCGTGTTGAATGGGAGGTAGGAGACCAGCAAAATCCATGAACTCCACCGTTGTCTGTCCTGGCCAATGCCATCCCGACTCATCAATCACCGCACTCAATCGTGAATCAAGTGGGAGGCCCATAACAGATGGACCACGCGGGTACCGTTCCACCAGTGGAATCGTGAGTAGCCATGGGTCAGTCCAGAGGCGTGTATTCGCTCCATTCGCAATGCGGAACTCTAGAAGTGGCCGGATGATGGGTCTGAGCTTGAGGAGCTTCTTCCAGCTCCATGAGGTATTAGTCGTGGATCTGATGGTCCAGAAGGATGTGTTGTGCAGCCGCGTCCGTCGTATCTATGTGGCCCATATCGAAGACTCATCTCCCCTGAGAATGTTCCAAATAAGACGCATCATCAGCGCCTTGTTCTCCACCTCAATCGATCTCAGTCCAAGTCCCCCTTCGTCCCTTGGTGCGCATACGTCGGTCCATGCCACCTTCGCGCTAGATCCCTTCCACAAGAAAGCTCGAAGACGCTTCTCGATACTACGGATGATTCCCTTGGGGAGTAAGAAGACTCCCGCCCAATATAAATGGATAGTCATAAGGACCGATCGAATGAGCTGTACCCTCCCGGCGTATGAAAGCGAGTGGTTGATCCAAGAACCAAGCCGACGATCAATAGAACGTAATAAGGGGGCGCAATCATCGATAGTCAATCGCGATGTGATAAGGGGGACCCCAAGGTACCGCACAAGAAGAGACCCAATAGGGAAGCCCATAACAGCCTGGAGTGTACCCTTCAGTCGTTCTGCCCGTTTCGAGATAAACATCTCGTTTTTACTGGAGTTTGCCCGTAGCCCTGAAAGCGAAGCAAAAAGCTCGAGGCTGTCGCGGAAGATACTGACTGATTGAACGTCCGCCTGCGAGAAAAGAAGAAGATCATCGGCGAAGGTCAACATGAAGAGGGATGTGGCCTCGCATCGCCAATGGTATCGGAAGCTGCTGCTAAGATTCCCACTCAATCTTATCATATGCCTTGGCGAGGTCGACCTTAAGAGCCACCCGTTCAGGCAGCCCGGCTCTATTATATCCGTGACAAATCTCTTGGGCTAAGCGAATGTTGTCGGAAATACACCTTCCCGGGATGAATGCCGTCTGTGTAGGGTGGACAAGTTTCCCCAAGCTGTCTCGTAGCCGATTAGCAATGATCTTGGAGATGATCTTATAGAGAACGTTGCAGCAGGCAATCGGTCGAAAATCCTTCGCCATGCGTGGATTATCCCCTTTTGGAATGAGGGGATAAGGGTCGAATTCAGCTCCCCTAGGAGGCGTCCCGTCCGGAAGAAATCCCGGATGGCGAACGAGATATCCTCCCCGATGATGTGTCATGCCCGCTTGTAGAAAACCGCGGAGTACCCGTCTGGCCCTGGCGATTTGTTATCTCCCATTGCATGCAGCGCGTTGTTGATTTCCACATCAGTGACCGGCTGAACCATTGCCTCCGCGTCGGTTGTGCTGAGCGCTCTCCCGAAGTAAGGTGCGACGTCAGAGGCGGATATTGGGGTTGTCCGCATGGATTGCCCGAGAAGTTCCGAGTAATATCGGACCAATTCAGCCCGCACTTGTGCACCACCCTCGAACGTGTTTCCCGCCTCATCCTCCAAGTGGAAGATACGATTTCCAACCCGCCGTGTGGCCACTTTCTTGAAGAAAAAAGAAGTGCATTGGTCACCGTCCTTGAGCCATGCCACTTTCGCCCGCTGAAGGAGTGCCGAATGCTCCAATTCGACCGCTTTGGCATACACAAGCCGACATTGCTTCTCCAAGATTAGTAATTGATCCTCCAATGGATAGTTTGCCGCCATGTCCTGAGCAATCTCTAGAAATTTGCGCGCCTCGAGTTCGTTACGATTGAGATCACCCTTGTCTCGCCGTAGTTGTCGTAGTTCCCTCTTCATCGCTTTCAGTCTCTGGACGACTACATACATCGGGTATCCATTTGCTTGCAGACTCCAAGTTTTCGCCACGATAGGAAGAAAACGAGGATCCTGCGCCAAAAAATTATCAAAACGAAAAGAATTATTCCTCTCAGAAGCCCTAGCTGTAGTCGCGAGGATGAGTGGAGAGTGGTCCGATGTAGCAGGGGTTGCGCAATGATAAGTAAGGTCCCCAAATCTAGCGAACCAAGAGGGGTTGTCAAGCATCCTATCGAGGCGTCGCCATACACCCGACATGCCCCCTTGCTGGTTATACCACGTGTAGAGTTGCCCCGTGCATGGCAGGGTTGCGAGGTCCGATGTAGTCATGCATGCAATCATCTCCGGACAGCCCCCCGTGGCCGATCCTCCCCGCGCGTCCGTGTTTGCCATGATCGCGTTGAAATCCCCCATAACAAGCCATGGTGAGTTTGCGTGCAGCTGTGAGGTCTCGATGAGATCCGTCCAAAGGTCGCGTCGGGACACCCTCTGATTATGACCGTATGCGAATGTGATGAAGAAATCCTCACGCTCCACAAGGATCGTCGCCTTACAGTGAATGGTCTGAGTGGTGTACGCAAGAATTGTGACAGTAACTAGGCATGCATCCCAGCCCACCCAGATACGAGATGCCGGCCCATTATCGTATTCAAAGAACCAACTCCAAGCCCTGGTAGAATGTGAAAGGGCAGCCGCATTCTGCTCGGAGACCCGTGTCTCGTACAGCCCGATAATCAACAGCTTATACTTAGTAATAATATCCCCCACCGCCCATCTGTGGTCTACCCTGTTTAGACCACGTACATTCCAAACGGCGATTGGGATCATGGGCACACGTCGAGAAGGGCTGCTTCAGGACCCTTAAGTGTGTTCGCCGTGTCCAAGTCGTCCAAGTCCGCAAGAACCTCGAATGGGTTAATGCTAGCTAGTACAATAGCTCCCTGCTGCGCGTTGACTGAACTTGTTGAACATCCATCTACAGGCTTCGGGTACTCCTGCAGCCACGGCTCGTGATCTTGCTCCATGTTGGTGGGTGGAACAACAACCTCCTTGCCCTTGTCGGGATGACCAACTCTTCTCCATTCGCGCCGTGTGTGGGCCATTCTGGGGTTTCTTCGGCATCATCGATGTGCGCTGCCCCGTGGATTGCCTCGGTCCCGTATTTGATCGTGGCTGTTGGGTTCGACGAGAGGGACATGTTCCCGCCCGTGGGTCCATGCACCGCATAAGGAGCACTTCCGCGGCCTCCATTCGTACTCGACACGAACTGTAACCGCGCCGTCAGATCCTCCACCTTCACGTGGAATGCGAATATTGAAGCTTTCAAGAAAAGGCTCCTGGAGATTCTTTGATATGCATACCCGAGCGTAGTCAATACGTTCCGCTGAAATCGTCATAGAATCTGCGAAGAGTGGCTTCCCGACGATGCCTAACCCCTCTTGTGTCCAGAACTCGCCCGGAAAGTTACGCAATTATACCCATAGCGGAACATGGGTGTGCTGAATTTTCTCGAGAGACATCCCCGTTCGCCAAGCCTCGAGAAAAATGGGTTGACCTTGCATGAGCCACGGTCCTCCTTCAAGAACCGCATTGGCTGCTGCCGCGGTTGCAAATCTGAATTTGAAAAAACCGTTGGCCGTTGCGCGTACCTCCAACAGTTCCTCCCAAATTGAACGGAAATGCCGTTCAACAAACGGGAAATATGGTTTTTTCCCCAGAAAATACCCTACGAGGGTATTGTCCCAACGTGCCGCACCCCTCTTTGCGACCTCCCATGATGGGCAGGCCTCCGCGACACCGTCCTTGAGAGTTGGGGCTGTATATGTCAAGGTATAGCGTGTAGGGCTTGGTTTGCGAGGTGCTTCTTCGTGCACCGTCCCGCGAGTTACCGCAGCAAACGATGGCTGAGGGTTTACGTGCGGCGAGGTAGATACCTCCTTGCGCGTCGGCAATGGTGCCATGGTTTGCAGCCCATGAGGTACAGCCGGGTAAGTTATTAACGGCGAAACCCTAGGATTGATAACCCTAGGCCCATAAGTGAAAACCCGAGACGGCGAGATCCTAAACGTTGAAGCCCTAGTTCCTTCCGCCGCAGCCCTAGACGGCGAAACCCTGGGCGACGACTCCTTGGGCCCATCAGCAACCCGGGACAGTGAAACCCTAGGCCCATCAGCATCGGCCGTAACCTCATTCCTCGCAGCCGTCGTGGTCGGTGACTGCGGCTTCATCGTTGGATCATCTGACGCATCATCGTTGATCAAGGCCATGCCAGATGGCGGCGGTGGTGTGCCTGGGCGTATAGGGCGGTCATTTCCAATCCGTGGGTCACGTAGCGGGCCGATAATGTCCGGGTAGCGCCGTTGGCGGCGGGTCCACGGGCGCATAGGATTGTTCCGTGTGTCCGGCCTGTATAGCGATCCGCTAGCCATATGTGTCGACGGTGGTGGTTGCTGCTCCAGTGGAGCTCCATGAACGCGCCCAATTAGATCTTCGAACGCTGCCACATCAAATCGTTCGCTAAATCCGGGAATATTTTCTGAAAGCGAATTGTAGAGAATGGATCCAATCTCAGCCCAATCCGTCGTTGAGGAATCCATACAAGGCATTCTATTTTTGGGAACCCGATCTTGGTGCAACGAACCTGGACGAGATGTTCTCATATCTGCCCGAAGATATGCAAGGATCTTTGCCATAATTGGATTATTCTCTGCTTGCTGCTCCAGATGCGCCAAATCTTCGCTGGAGATAGATGAATCCATACAAGGCATTCTATTTTTGGGTGCCCGATCATGGTGCAGATACATCGAACCTGGACGAGATATTCCCATATCTGCCCGAAGGTATGCAAGGATCTTTACCATAATTGGATTATTCTCTGCTTGCTGCTCCAGATGCGCCAAATCTTCGCCGGAGATAGATGAATCCATACAAGGCATTCTATTTTTGGGTGCCCGATCTTGGTGCAGATACATCGAACCTAGACGAGATATTCCCATATCTGCCCGAAGATATGCGAGGATCTTTACCATAATTAGGTTATTCTCTGCTTGCTGCTCCAGATGCGCCAAATCTTCGCCGGAAATAGATGAATCCATAGCCCGATCTTGGTGCAGATACGTCGAACCTGGACGGGATATTCCCATATTTGCCCGAAGATATGCAAGGATCTTTACCAAAATTGGATTATTCTCTGCTTGATGTTCCATCGTCGGGTCGTGATCCTGAACCCGCGCCTTCAAAGATGCAAACGCCGATAATTGCGTGGCAAACTCCGGGTATGCAGAATGTAGTCCATCAAGATCTGGTTGTTGCAAGCATGGATCGCATGAATTAGAAGATGCCGAGAGCTTTGAACCATCCATGGAAGAAGAAGATGCCATAACTAGGATCCTAAAAAATTCAAAAATTCAAAGAGTAAAAGCACGTGGTATAACCCTCCAAACGCCGGACTAACGCCGGTGATGGAGGTCCCTGCCACCGGCTGGTCACGCCCTATCCGGCAGTGGCCAAAAACGGCGGTGGTAGGCGATGAAAACAGCCCCGGCGGCCGAACACGTTGGGTTTACGAATTCTCTCTAGTTTCTCTCTCTAGTTTCTCTCTCTAGCGAAAATTTTCCCTCTATTGTCTCAACAAGGGATTCTTCAACAAGGCATTCGACTTGTTCAACAAGGCATTACATGGTCAATAAGGCATACGACTTGTTCAAGAAGGAATTACTTGGTCAACAATCCATTCCACTTTTTCTTGATGGCATTAGACTTGGTCAATAAGGGATTGACATGTGCAACAAGTCATTACTTCGTCAACAATGCCTTCAACTTGTTCAACAAGGCATTACGTTGGTCAACAAGGCATTCGACTTGGTAGATAAGGCATTCGACTTGGTCAATAAGACATTACATTCTTAACATGGCACTCGACTTGGTCAACAAGGCATTCGACTTGTTCTTGAAGGCATTAGACTTGGTCAACAAGGGTTTTTGACTTCTTCAACACTAGATTTGACTTGTTCAACAAGTCATTACGTGGTGAACAAGGCATTCAACTTGTTCAGCAACGCATTACTTGGTCAGCAAGACATTCGACTTGTTCTAAAAGACATCGACTTTGTCAACAAGGCATTCGACTTGTTCAGCAAGGCATTACATGGTCAACAATGCATCCGACTTGTTCAAGAAGGCATTGGTCAACAAGACATTCGACTTATTCTTGAAGGCATTAGACTTGGTCAACAAGGGATTTGACTTGTTCAACAATGGATTTGACTTATTCAACAAGTCCTTAGTTGGTGAAAAAGTCATTCTACTTGTTCAGTAACGCATTACTTGGTCAACAAGGTATTCGACTTCTTAAACAAGGTATTCGACTTGTTCAACAAGGCATTCGACTTGGTCAACAAAGCATTCGACTTGTTCAACAAGGCATTACATGGTCAACAACGCATCCGACTTGTTCAAGAAGGCATTACTTGGTCAACATGGCATTCGAGTTGTTTCTGAAGGCATTAGACTTGGTCAACAAGGGATTTAACTTGTTCAACAATGGAGTTGACTTGCTCAACAAGTCATTAGTTGGTGAACAAGGCATTCAACTTGTTCAGTAATGCATTACTTGGTCAACAAGGCATTCGACTTGTTCAGCAAGGCATTACATGGACAATAAGGCATACGACTTGTTCAAGAAGGCATTACTTGGTCAACAATCCATTCCACTTTTTCTTGAAGGCATTAGACTTGGTCAACATAGGATTTGACTTGTGCAACAAGTCATTACTTGGTCAACAAGGCCTTCAACTTGTTCTACAAGGCATTACTTTTCTCAACAAGGCATTCGACAATTGGATAAGGCATTCGACTTGGTCAATAAGACATTACATTCTTAACATGGCACTCGACTTGGTCAACAAGGCATTCGACATGTTCTTGAAGGCATTACACTTGGTCAACAAGGGTTTTTGACTTCTTCAACACTAGATTTGACTTGTTCAACAAGTCATTACGTGGTGAACAAGGCATTCAACTTGTTCAGCAACGCATTACTTGGTCAGCAAGACATTCGACTTGTTCTAAAAGACATCGACTTTGTCAACAAGGCATTCGACTTGTTCAGCAAGGCATTACATGGTCAACAATGCATCCGACTTGTTCAAGAAGGCATTGGTCAACAAGACATTCGACTTATTCTTGAAGGCATTAGACTTGGTCAACAAGGGATTTGACTTGTTCAACAATGGATTAGACTTATTCAACAAGTCCTTAGTTGGTGAAAAAGTCATTCTACTTGTTCAGTAACGCATTACTTGGTCAACAAGGTATTCGACTTATTCAACAAGGTATTCGACTGGTTCAACAAGGCATTACATGGTCAACAAGGCATCCGACTTGTTCAAGAAGGCATTACTTGGTCAACATGGCATTCGAGTTGTTTCTGAAGGCATTAGACTTTGTCAACAAGGGATTTAACTTGTTCAACAATGGAGTTGACTTGCTGAACAAGTCATTAGTTGGTGAACAAGGCATTCAACTTGTTCAGTAATGCATTACTTGGTCAACAAGACATTCGACTTGTTCAGCAAGGCATTACATGGACAATAAGGCATACGACTTGTTCAAGAAGGCATTACTTGGTCAACAATCCATTCCACTTTTTCTTGAAGGCATTAGACTTGGTCAACATGGGATTTGACTTGTGCAACAAGTCATTACTTGGTCAACAAGGCCTTCAACTTGTTCTACAAGGCATTACTTTTCTCAACAAGGCATTCGACAATTGGATAAGGCATTCGACTTGGTCAATAAGACATTACATCTTAACATGGCACTCCACTTGGTCAACAAGGCATTCGACATGTTCTTGAAGGCATTACACTTGGTCAACAAGGGATTTGACATGTGCAACAAGTCATTACTTCGTCAACAAGGCCTTCAATTTGTTCAACAAGGCATTACGTTGGTCAACAAGGCATTCGACTTGGTAGATAAGGCATTCGACTTGGTCAATAAGACATTACATTCTTAACATGGCACTCGACTTGGTCAACCAGGCATTCGACTTGTTCTTGAAGGCATTAGACTTGGTCAACAAGGGTTTTTGACTTCTTCAACACTAAATTTGACTTGTTCAGCAAGTCATTACTTGGTGAACAAGGCATTCAACTTGTTCAGCAACGCATTCCTTGGTCAGCAAGACATTCGACTTGTTCTAAAAGACATCGACTTTGTCAACAAGGCATTCGACTTGTTCAGCAAGGCATTACATGGTCAACAAGGCATCCGACTTGTTCAAGAAGGCATTGGTCAACAAGACATTCGACTTATTCTTGAAGGCATTAGACTTGGTCAACAAGGGATTTGACTTGTTCAACAATGGATTGGACTTATTCAACAAGTCTTTAGTTGGTGAAAAAGTCATTCTACTTGTTCAGTAACGCATTACTTGCTCAACAAGGTATTCGACTTATTCAACAAGGTATTCGACTTGTCCAACAAGGCATTCGACTTGGTCCACAAGGCATTCGACTTGTTCAACAAGGCATTACATGGTCAACATGGCTTTCGAGTTGTTTCTAAAGGCATTAGACTTGGTCAATAAGGGATTTAACTTGTTCAACAATGGAGTTGACTTGCTCAACAAGTCATTAGTTGGTGAACAAGGCATTAGTTGGTGAACAAGGCATTCAACTTGTTCAGTAATGCATTACTAGGTCAACAAGGCATTCGACTTGTTCAGCAAGGCATTACATGGACAATAAGGCATACGACTTGTTCAAGAAGGCATTACTTGGTCAACAATCCATTCCACTTTTTCTTGAAGGCATTAGACTTGGTCAACATGGGATTTGACTTGTGGAACAAGTCATTACTTGGTCAACAAGGCCTTCAACTTGTTCAACAAGGCATTACTTTTGTCAAGGCATTCGACTTGTTAGATAAGGCATTCGACTTGGTCAATAAGACATTACATTCTTAACATGGCACTCGACTTGGTCAACAAGGCATTCGACATGTTCTTGAAGGCATTACACTTGGTCAACAAGGGTTTTTGACTTCTTCAACACTAGATTTGACTTGTTCAACAAGTCATTACGTGGTGAACAAGGCATTCAACTTGTTCAGCAACGCATTACTTGGTCAGCAAGACATTCGACTTGTTCTAAAAGACATCGACTTTGTCAACAAGGCATTCGACTTCTTCAGCAAGGCATTACATGGTCAACAATGCATCCGACTTGTTCAAGAAGGCATTGGTCAACAAGACATTCGACTTATTCTTGAAGGCATTAGACTTGGTCAACAAGGGATTTGACTTGTTCAACAATGGATTTGACTTATTCAACAAGTCCTTAGTTGGTGAAAAAGTCATTCTACTTGTTCAGTAACGCATTACTTTGTCAACAAGGTATTCGACTTATTCAACAAGGTATTCGACTGGTTCAACAAGGCATTACATGGTCAACAAGGCATCCGACTTGTTCAAGAAGGCATTACTTGGTCAACATGGCATTCGAGTTGTTTCTGAAGGCATTAGACTTGGTCAACAAGGGATTTAACTTGTTCAACAATGGAGTTGACTTGCTGAACAAGTCATTAGTTGGTGAACAAGGCATTCAACTTGTTCAGTAATGCATTACTTGGTCAACAAGGCATTCGACTTGTTCAGCAAGGCATTACATGGACAATAAGGCATACGACTTGTTCAAGAAGGCATTACTTGGTCAACAATCCATTCCACTTTTTCTTGAAGGCATTAGACTTGGTCAACATGGGATTTGACTTGTGCAACAAGTCATTACTTGGTCAACAAGGCCTTCAACTTGTTCAACAAGGCATTACTTTTGTCAACAAGGCATTCGACTTGGTGGATAAGGCATTCGACTTGGTCAATAAGACATTACATTCTTAACATGGCACTCGACTTGGTCAACAAGGCATTCGACATGTTCTTGAAGGCATTACACTTGGTCAACAAGGGATTTGACATGTGCAACAAGTCATTACTTCGTCAACAAGGCCTTCAACTTGTTCAACAAGGCATTACGTTGGTCAACAAGGCATTCGACTTGGTAGATAAGGCATTCGACTTGGTCAATAAGACATTACATTCTTAACATGGCACTCGACTTGGTCAACAAGGCATTCGACTTGTTCTTGAGGGCATTAGACTTGGTCAACAAGGGTTTTTGACTTCTTCAACACTAAATTTGACTTGTTCAGCAAGTCATTACTTGGTGAACAAGGCATTCAACTTGTTCAGCAAAGCATTCCTTGGTCAGCAAGACATTCGACTTGTTCTAAAAGACATCGACTTTGTCAACAAGGCATTCGACTTGTTCAGCAAGGCATTACATGGTCAACAAGGCATCCGACTTGTTCAAGAAGGCATTGGTCAACAAGACATTCGACTTATTCTTGAAGGCATTAGACTTGGTCAACAAGGGATTTGACTTGTTCAACAATGGATTGGACTTATTCAACAAGTCCTTAGTTGGTGAAAAAGTCATTCTACTTGTTCAGTAACGCATTACTTGCTCAACAAGGTATTCGACTTATTCAACAAGGTATTCGACTTGTCCAACAAGGCATTCGACTTGGTCCACAAGGCATTCGACTTGTTCAACAAGGCATTACATGGTCAACATGGCATCCGACTTGTTCAAGAAGGCATTACTTGGTGAACATGGCATTCGAGTTGTTTCTAAAGGCATTAGACTTGGTCAACAAGGGATTTAACTTGTTCAACAATGGAGTTGACTTGCTCAACAAGTCATTAGTTGGTGAACAAGGCATTCAACTTTTTCAGTAATGCATTACTTGGTGAACAAGGCATTCGACTTGTTCAGCAAGGCATTACATGGACAATAAGGCATACGACTTGTTCAAGAAGGCATTACTTGGTCAACAATCCATTCCACTTTTTCTTGAAGGCATTAGACTTGGTCAACATGGGATTTGACTTGTGGAACAAGTCATTACTTGGTCAACATGGCCTTCAACTTGTTCAACAAGGCATTACTTTTGTCAAGGCGTTCGACTTGTTAGATAAGGCATTCGACTTGGTCAATAAGACATTACATTCTTAACATGGCACTCGACTTGGTCAACAAGGCATTCGACATGTTCTTGAAGGCATTACACTTGGTCAACAAGGGATTTGACATGTGCAACAAGTCATTACTTCGTCAACAAGGCCTTCAACTTGTTCAACAAGGCATTACGTTGGTCAACAAGGCATTCGACTTGGTCAACAAGTCATTCGACTTGTTCAACAAGGCATACATGGTCAACAAGGCATCCGACTTGTTCAAGAAGGCATTACTTGGTCAACATGTCATTCTACTTGTTTCTGAAGGCATTAGACTTGGTCAACAAGGGATTTAACTTGTTCAACAATGGAGTTGACTTTCTCAACAAGTCATTAGTTGGTGAACAAGGCATTCAACTTGTTCGGTAATGGATTACTTGGTCAACAAGGCATTCGACTTGTTCAACAAGGCATTACATGGTCAATAAGGCATACGACTTGTTCAAGAAGGAATTACTTGGTCAACAATCCATTCCACTTTTTCTTGAAGGCATTAGACTTGGTCAATAAGGGATTTGACATGTGCAACAAGTCATTACTTCGTCAACAATGCCTTCAACTTGTTCAACAAGGCATTACGTTGGTCAACAAGGCATTCGACTTGGTAGATAAGGCACTCGACTTGGTCAATAAGACATTACATTCTTAACATGGCACTCGACTTGGTCAACAAGGCATTTGACTTGTTCTTGAAGGCATTAGACTTGGTCAACAAGGGTTTTTGACTTCTTCAACACTAGATTTGACTTGTTCAAAAAGTCATTACTTGGTGAACAAGGCATTCAACTTGTTCCACAACGCATTACTTGGTCAGCAAGACATTCGACTTGTTCTAAAAGACATCGACTTTGTCAAAAAGGCATTCGACTTGTTCAGCAAGGCATTACATGGTCAACAATGCATCCGACTTGTTCAAGAAGGCATTGGTCAACAAGACATTCGACTTATTCTTGAAGGCATTAGACTTGGTCAACAAGGGATTTGACTTGTTCAACAATGGATTTGACTTATTCAACAAGTCCTTAGTTGGTGAAAAAGTCATTCTACTTGTTCAGTAACGGATTACTTGGTCAACAAGGTATTCGACTTATTCAACAAGGTATTCGACTTGTTCAACAAGGCATTCGACTTGGTCAACAAAGCATTCGACTTGTTCAACAAGGCATTACATGGTCAACAAGGCATCCGACTTGTTCAAGAAGGCATTACTTGGTGAACATGGCATTCGAGTTGTTTCTGAAGGCATTAGACTTGGTCAACAAGGGATTTAACTTATTCAACAATGGAGTTGACTTTCTCAACAAGTCATTAGTTGGTGAACAAGGCATTCAACTTGTTCGGTAATGGATTACATGGTCAACAAGGCATTCGACTTGTTCAGCAAGGCATTACATGGTCAATAAGGCATACGACTTGTTCAAGAAGGCATTACTTGGTCAACAATCCATTCCACTTTTTCTTGAAGGCATTAGACTTGGTCAATAAGGGATTTGACATGTGCAACAAGTCATTACTTCGTCAACAATGCCTTCAACTTGTTCAACAAGGCATTACGTTGGTCAACAAGGCATTCGACTTTGTAGATAAGGCACTCGACTTGGTCAATAAGACATTACATTCTTAACATGGCACTCGACTTGGTCAACAAGGCATTCGACTTGTTCTTGAAGGCATTAGACTTGGTCAACAAGGGTTTTTGACTTCTTCAACACTAGATTTGACTTGTTCAAAAAGTCATTACTTGGTGAACAAGGCATTCAACTTGTTCCACAACGCATTACTTGGTCAGCAAGACATTCGACTTGTTCTAAAAGACATCGACTTTGTCATTAAGGCATTCGACTTGTTCAGCATGGCATTACATGGTCAACAATGCATCCGACTTGTTCAAGAAGGCATTGGTCAACAAGACATTCGACTTATTCTTGAAGGCATTAGACTTGGTCAACAAGGGATTTGACTTGTTCAACAATGGATTTGACTTATTCAACAAGTCCTTAGTTGGTGAAAAAGACATTCTACTTGTTCAGTAACGCATTACATGGTCAACAAGGTATTCGACTTATTCAACAAGGTATTCGACTTGTTCAACAAGGCATTCGACTTGGTCAACAAAGCATTCGACTTGTTCAACAAGGCATTACATGGTCAACAAGGCATCCGACTTGTTCAAGAAGGCATTACTTGGTCAACATGGCATTCGAGTTGTTTCTGAAGGCATTAGACTTGGTCAACAAGGGATTTAACTTGTTCAACAATGGAGTTGACTTGCTCAACAAGTCATTAGTTGGTGAACAAGGCATTCAACTTGTTCAGTAATGCATTACTTGGTCAACAAGGCATTCGACTTGTTCAGCAAGGCATTACATGGACAATAAGGCATACGACTTGTTCAAGAAGGCATTACTTGGTCAACAATCCATTCCACTTTTTCTTGAAGGCTTTAGACTTGGTCAACATGCGATTTGACTTGTGCAACAAGTCATTACTTGGTCAACAAGGCCTTCAACTTGTTCAACAAGGCATTACTTTTGTCAACAATGCATTCGACTTGGTGGATAAGGCATTCGACTTGGTCAATAAGACATTACATTCTTAACATGGCACTCGACTTGGTCAACAAGGCATTCGACATGTTCTTGAAGGCATTACACTTGGTCAACAAGGGATTTGACATGTGCAACAAGTCATTACTTCGTCAACAAGGCCTTCAACTTGTTCAACAAGGCATTACGTTGGTCAACAAGGCATTCGACTTGGTAGATAAGGCATTCGACTTGGTCAATAAGACATTAAATTCTTAACATGGCACTCGACTTGGTCAACAAGGCATTCGACTTGTTGTTGAAGGCATTAGACTTGGTCAACAAGGGTTTTTGACTTCTTCAACACTAGATTTGACTTGTTCAACAAGTCATTACTTGGTGAACAAGGCATTCAACTTGTTCAGCAACGCATTACTTGGTCAGCAAGACATTCGACTTGTTCTAAAAGACTTCGACTTTGTCAACAAGGCATTCGACTTGTTCAGCAAGGCATTACATGGTCAACAAGGCATCCGAGTTGTTCAAGAAGGCACTGGTCAACAAGACATTCGACTTATTCTTGAAGGCATTAGACTTGGTCAACAAGGGATTTGACTTGTTCAACAATGGATTTGACTAATTCAACAAGTCCTTAGTTGGTGAAAAAGTCATTCTACTTGTTCAGTAACGCATTACTTTGTCAACAAGGTATTCGACTTATTCAACAAGGTATTCGACTTGTTCAACATGGCATTCGACTTGGTCAACAAGGCATTCGACTTGTTCAACAAGGCATTACATGGTCAACAAGGCATCCGACTTGTTCAAGAAGGCATTACTTGGTCAACATGGCATTCTACTTGTTTCTGAAGGCATTAGACTTGGTCAACAAGGGATTTAACTTGTTCAACAATGGAGTTGACTTGCTCAACAAGTCATTAGTTGGTGAACAAGGCATTCAACTTTTTCAGTAATGCATTACTTGGTGAACAAGGCATTCGACTTGTTCAGCAAGGCATTACATGGACAATAAGGCATACGACTTGTTCAAGAAGGCATTACTTGGTCAACAATCCATTCCACTTTTTCTTGAAGGCATTAGACTTGGTCAACATGCGATTTGACTTGTGCAACAAGTCATTACTTGGTCAACAAGGCCTTCAACTTGTTCAACAAGGCATTACTTTTGTCAACAAGGCATTCGACTTGGTGGATAAGGCATTCGACTTCGTCAATAAGACATTACATTCTTAACATGGCACTCGACTTGGTCAACAAGGCATTCGACATGTTCTTGAAGGCATTACACTTGGTCAACAAGGGATTTGACATGTGCAACAAGTCATTACTTCGTCAACAAGGCCTTCAACTTGTTCAACAAGGCATTACGTTGGTCAACAAGGCATTCGACTTGGTAGATAAGGCATTCGACTTGGTCAATAAGACATTAAATTCTTAACATGGCACTCGACTTGGTCAACCAGGCATTCGACTTGTTCTTGAAGGCATTAGACTTTGTCAACAAGGGTTTTTGACTTCTTCAACACTAGATTTGACTTGTTCAACAAGTCATTACTTGGTGAACAAGGCATTCAACTTGTTCAGCAACGCATTACTTAGTCAGCAAGACATTCGACTTGTTCTAAAAGACATCGACCTTGTCAACAAGGCATTCGACTTGTTCAGGAAGGCATTACATGGTCAACAAGGCATCGACTTGTTCAAGAAGGCACTAGTCAACAAGACATTCGACTTATTCTTGAAGGCATTAGACTTGGTCAACAAGGGATTTGACTTGTTCAACAATGGATTTGACTAATTCAACAAGTCCTTAGTTGGTGAAAAAGTCATTCTACTTGTTCAGTAACGCATTACTTGGTCAACAAGGTATTCGACTTATTCAACAAGGTATTCGATTTGTTCAACAAGGCATTCGACTTGGTCAACAATGCATTCGACTTGTTCAACAAGGCATTACATGGTCAACAAGGCATCCGACTTGTTCAAGAAGGCATTAGTTGGTCAACATGGCATTCTACTTGTTTCTGAAGGCATTAGACTTGGTCAACAAGGGATTTAACTTGTTCAAATGGAGTTGACTTTCTCAACAAGTCATTAGTTGGTGAACAAGGCATTCAACTTGTTCAGTAATGGATTACTTTGTCAACAAGGCATTCGACTTGTTCAACAAGGCATTACATGGTCAATAAGGCATACGACTTGTTCAAGAAGGAATTACTTGGTCAACAATCCATTCCACTTTTTCTTGAAGGCATTAGATTTGGTCAATAAGGGATTTGACATGTGCAACAAGTCATTACTTCGTCAACAATGCCTTCAACTTGTTCAACAAGGCATTACGTTGGTCAACACTGCATTCGACTTGGTAGATAAGGCATTCGACTTGGTCAATAAGACATTACATTCTTAACATGGCACTCGACTTGGTCAACAAGGCATTCGACTTGTCCTTGAAGGCATTAGACTTGGTCAACAAGGGTTTTGGACTTCTTCAACACTAGATTTGACTTGTTCAACAAGTCATTACGTGGTGAACAAGGCATTCAACTTGTTCAGCAACGCATTACTTGGTCAGCAAGACATTCGACTTGTTCTAAAAGACATCGACTTTGTCAACAAGGCATTCGACTTGTTCAGCAAGGCATTACATGGTCAACAATGCATCCGACTTGTTCAAGAAGGCATTGGTCAACAAGACATTCGACTTATTCTTGAAGGCATTAGACTTGGTCAACAAGGGATTTGACTTGTTCAACAATGGATTTGACTTATTCAACAAGTCCTTAGTTGGTGAAAAAGTCATTCTACTTGTTCAGTAACGCATTACTTGGTCAACAAGGTATTCGACTTATTCAACAAGGTATTCGACTTGTTCAACAAGGCATTCGACTTGGTCAACAAAGCATTCGACTTGTTCAACAAGGCATTACATGGTCAACAAGGCATCCGACATGTTCAAGAAGGCATTACTTGGTCAACATGGCATTCGAGTTGTTTCTGAAGGCATTAGACTTGGTCAACAAGGGATTTAACTTGTTCAACAATGGAGTTGACTTGCTCAACAAGTCATTAGTTGGTGAACAAGGCATTCAACTTTTTCAGTAATGCATTACTTGGTGAACAAGGCATTCGACTTGTTCAGCAAGGCATTACATGGACAATAAGGCATACGACTTGTTCAAGAAGGCATTACTTGGTCAACAATCCATTCCACTTTTTCTTGAAGGCATTAGACTTGGTCAACATGCGATTTGACTTGTGCAACAAGTCATTACTTGGTCAACAAGGCCTTCAACTTGTTCAACAAGGCATTACTTTTGTCAACAAGGCATTCGACTTGGTGGATAAGGCATTCGACTTCGTCAATAAGACATTACATTCTTAACATGGCACTCGACTTGGTCAACAAGGCATTCGACATGTTCTTGAAGGCATTACACTTGGTCAACAAGGGATTTGACATGTGCAACAAGTCATTACTTCGTCAACAAGGCCTTCAACTTGTTCAACAAGGCATTACGTTGGTCAACAAGGCATTCGACTTGGTAGATAAGGCATTCGACTTGGTCAATAAGACATTAAATTCTTAACATGGCACTCGACTTGGTCAACCAGGCATTTGACTTGTTCTTGAAGGCATTAGACTTGGTCAACAAGGGTTTTTGACTTCTTCAACACTAGATTTGACTTGTTCAACAAGTCATTACTTGGTGAACAAGGCATTCAACTTGTTCAGCAACGCATTACTTAGTCAGCAAGACATTCGACTTGTTCTAAAAGACATCGACCTTGTCAACAAGGCATTCGACTTGTTCAGGAAGGCATTACATGGTCAACAAGGCATCCGACTTGTTCAAGAAGGCACTAGTCAACAAGACATTCGACTTATTCTTGAAGGCATTAGACTTGGTCAACAAGGGATTTGACTTGTTCAACAATGGATTTGACTAATTCAACAAGTCCTTAGTTGGTGAAAAAGTCATTCTACTTGTTCAGTAACGCATTACTTGGTCAACAAGGTATTCGACTTCTTAAACAAGGTATTCGACTTGTTCAACAAGGCATTCGACTTGGTCAACAAAGCATTCGACTTGTTCAACAAGGCATTACATGGTCAACAACGCATCCGACTTGTTCAAGAAGGCATTACTTGGTCAACATGGCATTCGAGTTGTTTCTGAAGGCATTAGACTTGGTCAACAAGGGATTTAACTTGTTCAACAATGGAGTTGACTTGCTCAACAAGTCATTAGTTGGTGAACAAGGCATTCAACTTGTTCAGTAATGCATTACTTGGTCAACAAGGCATTCGACTTGTTCAGCAAGGCATTACATGGACAATAAGGCATACGACTTGTTCAAGAAGGCATTACTTGGTCAACAATCCATTCCACTTTTTCTTGAAGGCATTAGACTTGGTCAACATGCGATTTGACTTGTGCAACAAGTAATTACTTGGTCAACAAGGCCTTCAACTTGTTCAACAAGGCATTACTTTTGTCAACAAGGCATTCGACTTGTTGGATAAGGTATTCGACTTGGTCAATAAGACATTACATTCTTAACATGGCACTCGACTTGGTCAACCAGGCATTTGACTTGTTCTTGAAGGCATTAGACTTGGTCAACAAGGGTTT
The DNA here is from genome assembly GCA_004919715.1 of Linderniella brevidens. Taxonomy (NCBI): domain Eukaryota; kingdom Viridiplantae; phylum Streptophyta; class Magnoliopsida; order Lamiales; family Linderniaceae; genus Linderniella; species Linderniella brevidens. The sequence continues at coordinate 15,725,235 of SWDC01000148.1, forward strand.
TTGACTTCTTCAACACTAGATTTGAGTTGTTCAACAAGTCATTACTTGGTGAACAAGGCATTCAACTTGTTCAGCAACGCATTACTTGGTCAGCAAGACATTCGACTTGTTCTAAAAGACATCGACTTTGTCAACAAGGCATTCGACTTGTTCAGCAAGGCACTACATGGTCAACTAGGCATCCGACTTGTTCAAGAAGGCATTGGTCAACAAGACATTCGACTTATTCTTGAAGGCATTAGACTTGGTCAACAAGGGATTTGACTTGTTCAACAATGGATTTGACTTATTCAACAAGTCCTTAGTTGGTGAAAAAGTCATTCTACTTGTTCAGTAACGCATTACTTGCTCAACAAGGTATTCGACTTATTCAACAAGGTATTCGACTTGTTCAACAAGGCATTCGACTTGGTCAACAATGCATTCGACTTGTTCAACAAGGCATTACATGGTCAACAAGGCATCCGACTTGTTCAAGAAGGAATTACTAGGTCAACATGGCATTCTACTTGTTTCTGAAGGCATTAGACTTGGTCAACAAGGGATTTAACTTGTTCAACAATGGAGTTGACTTTCTCAACAAGTCATTAGTTGGTGAACAAGGCATTCAACTTGTTCAGTAATGGATTACTTGGTCAATAAGGCATTCGACTTGTTCAACAAGGCATTACATGGTCAATAAGGCATACGACTTATTCAAGAAGGAATTACTTGGTCAACAATCCATTCCACTTTTTCTTGAAGGCATTAGACTTGGTCAATAAGGGATTTGACATGTGCAACAAGTCATTACTTCGTCAAGAATGCCTTCAACTTGTTCAACAAGGCATTACTTCGTCAAGAATGCCTTCAACTTGTTCAACAAGTCATTACTTGGTGAACAAGGCATTCAACTTGTTCAGCAACGCATTACTTGGTCAGCAAGACATTCGACTTGTTCTACAAGACATCGACTTTGTCAACAAGGCATTCGACTTGTTCAGCAAGGCACTACATGGTCAACTAGGCATCCGACTTGTTCAAGAAGGCATTGGTCAACAAGACATTCGACTTATTCTTGAAGGCATTAGACTTGGTCAACAAGGGATTTGACTTGTTCAACAATGGATTTGACTTATTCAACAAGTCCTTAGCTGGTGAAAAAGTCATTCTACTTGTTCAGTAACGCATTACTTGCTCAACAAGGTATTCGACTTATTCAACAAGGTATTCGACTTGTTCAACAAGGCATTCGACTTGGTCAACAAGGCATTCGACTTGTTCAACAAGGCATTACATGGTCAACAAGGCATCCGACTTGTTCAAGAAGGCATTACTTGGTCAACATGGCATTCTACTTGTTTCTGAAGGCATTAGACTTGGTCAACAAGGGAGGGATTTAACTTGTTCAACAATGGAGTTGACTTTCTCAACAAGTCATTAGTTGGTGATCAAGGCATTCAACTTGTTCAGTAATGGATTACTTGGTCAACAAGGCATTCGACTTGTTCAACAAGGCATTACATGGTCAACAAGGCATCCGACTTGTTCAAGAAGGCACTGGTCAACAAGACATTCGACTTATTCTTGAAGGCATTAGACTTGGTCAACAAGGGATTTGACTTGTTCAACAATGGATTTGACTAATTCAACAAGTCCTTAGTTGGTGAAAAAGTCATTCTACTTGTTCAGTAACGCATTACTTGGTCAACAAGGTATTCGACTTATTCAACAAGGTATTCGACTTGTTCAACAAGGCATTCGACTTGGTCAACAAGGCATTCGACTTGTTCAACAAGGCATTACATGGTCAACAAGGCATCCGACTTGTTCAAGAAGGCATTACGTGGTCAACATGGCATTCGAGTTGTTTCTGAAGGCATTAGACTTGGTCAACAAGGGATTTAACTTGTTCAACAATGGAGTTGACTTGCTCAACAAGTCATTAGTTGGTGAACAAGGCATTCAACTTGTTCAGTAATGCATTACTTGGTCAACAAGGCATTCGACTTGTTCAGCAAGGCATTACATGGACAATAAGGCATACGACTTGTTCAAGAAGGCATTACTTGGTCAACAATCCATTCCACTTTTTCTTGAAGGCATTAGACTTGGTCAACATGCGATTTGACTTGTGCAACAAGTCATTACTTGGTCAACAAGGCCTTCAACTTGTTCAACAAGGCATTACTTTTGTCAACAAGGCATTCGACTTGGTGGATAAGGCATTCGACTTGGTCAATAAGACATTACATTCTTAACATGGCACTCGACTTGGTCAACAAGGCATTCGACATGTTCTTGCAGGCATTCCACTTGGTCAACAAGGGATTTGACATGTGCAACAAGTCATTACTTCGTCAACAAGGCCTTCAACTTGTTCAACAAGGCATTACATTGGTCAACAAGGCATTCGACTTGGTAGATAAGGCATTCGACTTGGTCAATAAGACATTACATTCTTAACATGGCACTCGACTTGGTCAACCAGGCATTCGACTTGTTCTTGAAGGCATTAGACTTGGTCAACAAGGGTTTTTGACTTCTTCAACACTAGATTTGGCTTGTTCAACAAGTCATTACTTGGTGAACAAGGCATTCAACTTGTTCAGCAACGCATTACTTGGTCAGCAAGACATTCGACTTGTTGTAAAAGACATCGACTTTGTCAACAAGGCATTCGACTTGTTCAGCAAGGCATTACATGGTCAACAAGGCATCCGACTTGTTCAAGAAGGCATTACTTGGTCAACATGGCATTCTACTTGTTTCTGAAGACATTAGACTTGGTCAACAAGGGATTTAACTTGTTCAACAATGGAGTTGATGTAATACCCGTTAAAATTTAATCGGGATTTATGTAAGTTATTAAGACGTAAAATAAGTAGTAATTTTCGAAAAGGAGCTTAAATAATTATTTGGAAGGGAGCCAAAAATTTAAGGACCAAAATTAAAAATTAGAAAACTTTTGGGTAAGGAAAAATAATTATAATAAAGGGACTAAGAAGTGATAAGGAATCAAGTTAGGATTTGAAGTGCAATAAACAAACTTCAATGATTGTAGCTTAATCATTATTGTGAATGATTGTAGCTTAATCATTAATAAGTCACCTTTAGACAAATATTTTATATATATATATGTACCTCCTAAGCATAAAAAAAGATATAACTCAATCAAACACCGTAATAAAAAAAAAAGAAGAGAAGGACGTGAGAAAGGAGAGAAAAGAAAGGGAAGGAAAGAAAGGAGGAAAGAAAGAAGAGAAAAAGAAAGTAAGGAAGAAAGGCCAAAGAAGTCCAAAGCGATTTCGCGTGCGAGGATCCGAAATTAGTCGAAACATTAGCTAATCTTCGGAGGAAAGGTAGGTGAAACGCACCTACAATACGCAAACGCGAGGTTCATATAATTATGCGTGTGATTTGGAGTATTTATATGTGATAAGTTCATGTTAGAATCAAATGAGAACATAGGTTGCATAGAAAATTTCGGAACGGGTTGAAACAAGCACGGCGTGCGCTTTGGTCGCGCGCGCCCTGCAGCTGCCGCACGCGTACGTTGCGCTGCGGCAGCACAGCGCGCACAGCACAGCGCGCACAGCACAGCGCGCGCACGCTGATCTACAGCAGCTGCAGCTCGCACAGCCGCAGCCCACACCGCACCGCGCGCGCACGCTGCGCTGCGGCAGCACGCCCAGCGCCGCGGCTACGGCAGCCCAGCGCGCACAGCACCGTGCGCGCACGCTGATCTACAGCAGCTGCAGCCCGCACAGCAGCCCACACTGCAGCCCGCACAGCTGCAGCCCGCACCGGACCGCGCGCGCACGCTGCGCTGCGGCAGCACGCCCAGCGCCGCGGTTACGGCAGCACTGTACGCGCAGCACCGCACTCGCACCCCGTGAACGTACGCGCACCCCACGCTCGGCGTCCCACGCCATGTAGGGCCGGCGCAAAGGCAATCAGGCCGGCGCTGCGGACGCCAGCGCCGCGCACTATGGCCGGCATGCGCCCTTTTTCGACTACACGGGTTTCTCGAGCAAGCGTGCGGACACCTCGCGCTTAAGTGCGGGTTTTCCTCACGGGCGAGGCCGAATTTCTTGTTTGTATGTGTGTGCTTGCCTAAAGGCGTGGATCCCCAATTACATGGGACCTTTACTTTTTGAAACATGGCATGTTCCTTATATCGTACATATTTTTTTTATGTGCACGCCATATGCATTTCATGATAGTCTGAGAGGTGATAACCGGGTTGATACGGTGGCACTTTACAATGCCGATAAGCGGGGTAGATTTTTGCCGATATTGGCGGTCGAGTCGTTTGTAGAGTTGAAGGTTGGTATTAGTACACCTAGCAGCGTGACTTGATAGGGGGCGACCTGGGGTACCCTATCAGTGTGTGTATTGTCGAGACAGAACTGACTAGCAGGGGGCGACCCGGGGTACCCTGTTGGCATGTGACTGTCCGATCGGCGGAAGGGGCGACCTAGCAGGAGGATGCTCCGGGAGTACACTACTAGCGTGGGCACCGCCGGAGCCGGAGGGGACTCGGAAAGGAGCGACCTGTGTTGATAGCATAGGCTATCCGGGGGCGGACTCCTGGCTCGGGATTTGATTTATTGATTTTGGTATGCGCGCGAAGTGGCTATACCGACCTTGGGCCCTGATTTATATTTATTAGGAAGCGAGATGAGAGTCGAGCGTGCATTTATTGAGAGATGAGTTGGGATGGGACTTGAGCGTATATTGCATTCATGCATGTTTTACCTACTGGGCAATTGCTCATTTGTTTGCGTGTTGTAGGTATGACTGAGCCCGACGTCGATGAACGTCGCGGTTGAGATGGGCTGGCGGCGGTGACTCCATGGGCTTTCGAGAGCGGAGCGGTACATGGATGAAGACCTGTGGAGCGTTGTTATGCTATTTTGACTTTTGGAAACGCTATCCCTTTTTACGATGTTTTAAAATATTTGTGTGAAATACTTTTGTTTTAAAAAAAAAATAATATGTTTTTTTTTAAAAAATTGGGTTTTTCCTCGGCTTTCGTTGCGAAAAATCCGCCACTAATTATATTTAGAAAATGAGGGTCGTCTCAGGTGGAATCAGAGCGAGGTTATAAGATTCTGTAGACTGTCCATGTACTGCTGCTCGGAAGCCTGGAGAACTAGCCCTGCCTGTAAGTTTTAAAGTTTTGAGTAATTATGTAGTTTAGTGACGTGTTTGCGTGCTTTAAATAATTGTAGATATTCCTGATAAAATGCCGAGGGGTCGTAGAGAATATATTGGCGAATCTAGCCGTAGGACTGAATCGGGGTCCCCACCGAACGAACGAGACGCTACTATACTTAGGCTAACCGAGCTGATCCAACGCCAGTCGGATCAGATCAATGAGCTCATTCATCGACAGAGCTCGTCGGAGAATCATAAATCCCCACCGTGTGAACGAGTTGAAATTATTGGCGATCGTTTTCGTAAACTAAACCCCCCGACTTTTGAGGATGCTACCGACCCTGCTATGGCAGAGGACTGGCTGCGCACGCTAGACGATATGTTCCTTTATAGCCGAGTACCGGAGGAAGAGAAGGTCCTATGTGCGGTTTTCATGCTTCGAGGGGATGCCCGATTTTGGTGGGACACCGTCAAGATTTTGGAGGACCCTACTACAATGACGTGGGAGAGATTCAAGGAGCTCTTTCGAGGCAAGTACTTCACGGCCACGGGGCGGGCATTGCGCATGAACGAGTTTACCAACCTGAAACAAGGAGGGATGACCGTCGCGGAATATATCCGCAAATTTGAGCAATTGTCAAGGTTTGCGCCACATATGGTGTTGGCTGACGAACTAAAGATCGAGCGCTTCATGGAGGGCCTCAAACCCGAGGTCTATCGCGATGTTAGCATGGCAGGAATTCACGAGATATCTTATGCTCGGGTTGCGGAACGAGCCATTATGGCTGAATTAGCCGAAGCAAGGATTGCAAAGGCGCACGAGGCGAAAAGAAGGGTGGAAAACCAACCAGGAGGCGACAAGAAGCGTCAGTTTTCTGAAAGAGGGCCTAATCATCCGGAAAACCGCCAGGGACAACAAAAATGGCGACCGCGACCTAATCAAGGACCGGCGAACGTCCCCGTTAGACCTCCGAACCTTGCTCCACAATGCCAGAATTGTGGGCGACTTCATTTGGGTAATTGCTACGGCCCTGGAGCCAGACCGGTGATCCAATGTTTCCGATGCGGGAAGCCGGGACATTTTGCCCGAGAGTGTCAGGCGAAGATTACTGCGAATCCTACCCCAGCAACGGTGCGACCACTGCCGGTTCCAGCTCGAGTTTTCACGCTCACTAACGAGGAAGCGGAGGCTAACCCAGCGGTGATTACGGGTACGTTAACAATTTATTACGTACCCACCTCTGTCTTGATTGACTCTGGAGCGACGCACTCGTTTGTGTCGGCAAATTATGTGATGAAGGTGGGGATATCTCCTACCTTATCCGAGTGTAGTTATGTAGTGACCTTCCCACACGGGGATCCGGCACGAACCAACCAAGTGTTGGAAGAGTGTTCGGTGATTATTGAAGGTAAAAATCTTAAAGCCAGATTGATCGTTATCCCGATGAACGACTACGACATCATTTTCGGGATGGACTGGCTCTCTAAGTATGGTGCGCTGATAGATTGTTACCGGAAAATAGTTGAATTTCATTTACCTCACGGGGATGTCTTTGTTTTCTCGGGGAAGGCCACTCGAAGCAAAATTTCCCGACTTGCTACTTTAAATGCCGTGAGACCTCTCCACCTAATCTCCCTGAGGTGCCTGTGGTGAATGAATTTTCCGATGTATTTCCCGATGATCTTCCGGGTTTACCGTCTGATCGGGAAATCCAGTTTACCATTGATCTTATTCCGGGGGCAGCCCCGATTTCTAAAGCCCCCTATCGTTTGGCGCCTAACGAATTGCGGGAATTGAAGGAACAACTGGATGAACTACTACAAAAGGGGTTTATCCAACCGAGTTTCTCGCCATGGGGAGCTCCAGTTCTATTCGTAAAGAAGAAGGACGGGTCGATGAGATTGTGCATCGATTATCGTGAATTAAATAAAATTACGATCAAGAATAAATACCCGTTGCCGCGAATCGATGACCTGTTCGATCAATTGCAAGGAGCTACGGTTTTCTCAAAAATTGATTTGCGTTCGGGGTATCATCAACTTAAAATCCGAGAAGCAGATGTTCCGAAGACGGCATTCAGCACACGGTACGGCCATTACGAATTCTTGGTTATGCCGTTTGGATTGACGAATGCGCCTGCTGCTTTCATGGATCTAATGAACCGGGTATTCAAAGAATTCCTAGACCAGTTTGTTATCGTCTTTATTGATGATATTCTTGTTTATTCTAAGAACCGAGAGGAGCACGAAGGACACCTCAGAGCGGTCTTAGGAATATTGCGGGAGAAGAAGCTATTCGCCAAATTCAAGAAGTGCGAGTTTTGGCTTGAACAAGTGGCTTTCTTGGGGCACGTTATTTCGGGAAATGGAATTTCGGTGGACCCTAGCAAAATCGAAGCTGTAAATAATTGGCCACGTCCGACTACTCCTACTGAGGTTCGAAGCTTCTTAGGACTCGCTGGATATTACCGTAAATTTATCGCGGATTTCTCTAGCATTGCTTCGACCCTGACGAACCTGACCAGGAAGAACGTTCCATTTATATGGACTGATTCTTGTGAGCAGAGTTTCCAGGAGCTGAAACGACGACTTACCTCAGCCCCAGTCCTGACTATTCCTTCGGGGACTGGTGGATTCACTGTTTATAGCGATGCCTCGAAGAATGGTTTGGGATGCGTGCTGATGCAAAACGGGAAGGTAATTGCATATGCTTCTCGCCAATTGAAGGAATACGAGAAGAATTATCCCACGCATGACCTGGAACTTGCCACAGTGGTGTTCGCCCTGAAAATCTGGAGGCACTATCTGTATGGTGAACGGTGTGAAATTTACACCGATCATAAAAGCCTGAAATATTTTTTTACACAGAAAGAACTAAATATGCGACAGCGACGTTGGCTAGAATTGGTGAAGGACTACGACTGCGTAATCAACTACCATCCGGGCAAGGCAAACGTTGTCGCCGACGCTCTAAGTAGGAAAGTCGTGAATACCGAGCTACAGCAACTGGAAGTGGAGGTGATCAATCTTGGCGAAGTCGAAATGAAGATGGCGACTTTAACACTTCAACCCACGTTGCTGGAACGAATTAAGCATGCTCAAGAAACGGACGAACTATATCTAAAGGAGAAAAACGAACTCGCGAAAGAAGTGCCATCCGATTTCAAGGTCCGAGAGGACGGGAGCCTACGCTTTAAAAATCGTTTGTACGTGCCTATTGACGAAGAGCTGCGAAGGACAATAATGACGGAAGTACATGCTACGGTCTACTCTGTACACCCCGATGCGACAAAGATGTATCGGGATTTGCGAACTAATTATTGGTGGCCAGGAATGAAACGAGACGTGGCGACATTTGTAAGTAAATGTCTAACTTGTCAACAGTTGAAAGCTGAACATCAAAGGCCGGCAGGAATGTTACAACCATTATCAATTCCCGAGTGGAAGTGGGATCATATCACAATGGATTTTGTCGTGGGCCTGCCGAAAACTCTTAAGGGCCACGACGCCGTTTGGGTAATTATTGATCGGTTAACCAAATCGGCTCATTTTCTGCCGATCAGCACGACCTTTACCATAGAACGATATGCCGAACTATATATTCAGGAGATAGTTCGACTTCACGGTATTCCATCTTCGATTGTCTCGGATCGGGATTCGAGATTTCTGTCTAAATTCTGGATGAGTCTACAAAAAGCGATGGGTACTAAACTTTCATTCAGTACAGCCTATCATCCTCAGACAGATGGACAATCGGAGAGAACGATCCAAACTCTCGAGGACATGTTGCGGGCGTGTGTTCTGGACTTCAAAGGGAACTGGAGCAGATATCTTCCGTTGATTGAGTTCGCCTACAACAACAGCTATCATGCCACGATCGGGATGGCGCCGTACGAAGCCTTATATGGGCGTAAATGCCGATCCCCAGTGCATTGGAATGAAGTTGGCGAAGGAGCGATTTTAGGACCCGACCTGGTTCGAGAAACAACCGAGGCGATAGCAAAAATACGGGAGCGAATGCGAACGGCTCAGAGTCGACAAAAGAGCTACGCCGATAAGAGACGAAGGCCATTGGAGTTTGCGGAAGGAGATCAAGTGTTTTTGAAGATATCACCCATGAAGGGTGTAAAGAGGTTTGGGCAAAAAGGGAAGTTGAGTCCGAGATATATCGGACCTTTTCGAATACTAAAAAGAGTTGGCAAAGTTGCATATCAGCTGGAGCTACCAACATCATTGGCACAAGTACATGACGTCTTCCACGTGTCGACATTGCGAAAGTACGTTTCCGATCCGAGTCATGTACTGAGGGACGAGAATCTTCACCTCCAACTTAAGCCAGATTTGAGTTATGAGGAGCAACCCGTGGAGATTTTGGCGCGAGAAACCAAACGATTACGAAACAAGACCATTCCCCTCGTAAAAATGTTGTGGCGGAGTCAATCAGTTGAGGAAGCCACTTGGGAACGAGAAGATGATATGAGAGATCGTTATCCCGAGTTATTCCATTTGGAGTAATTTCGGGGACGAAATTCGTTTAAGGGGGGGAGGATGTAATACCCGTTAAAATTTAATCGGGATTTATGTAAGTTATTAAGACGTAAAATAAGTAGTAATTTTCGAAAAGGAGCTTAAATAATTATTTTGGAAGGGAGCCAAAAATTTAAGGACCAAAATTAAAAATTAGAAAACTTTTGGGTAAGGAAAAATAATTATAATAAAGGGACTAAGAAGTGATAAGGAATCAAGTTAGGATTTTAAGTGCAATAAACAAACTTCAATGATTGTAGCTTAATCATTAATGTGAATGATTGTAGCTTAATCATTAATAAGTCACCTTTAGACAAATATTTTATATATATATATGTACCTCCTAAGCATAAAAAAAGATATAACTCAATCAAACACCGTAATAAAAAAAACAAGAAGAGAAGGACGTGAGAAAGGAGAGAAAAGAAAGGGAAGGAAAGAAAGGAGGAAAGAAAGAAGAGAAAAAAGAAAGTAAGGAAGAAAGGCCAAAGAAGTCCAAAGCGATTTCGCGTGCGAGGATCCGAAATTAGTCGAAACATTAGCTAATCTTCGGAGGAAAGGTAGGTGAAATGCACCTACAATACGCAAACGCGAGGTTCATATAATTATGCGTGTGATTTGGAGTATTTATATGTGATAAGTTCATGTTAGAATCAAATGAGAACATAGGTTGCATAGAAAATTTCGGAACGGGTCGAAACAAGCACGGCGTGCGCTTTGGTCGCGCGCGCCCTGCAGCTGCCGCACGCGTACGTTGCGCTGCGGCAGCACAGCGCGCACAGCACAGCGCGCCCAGCACCGCGCGCGCACGCTGATCTACAGCAGCTGCAGCCCGCACAGCCGCAGCCCACACCGCACCGCGCGCGCACGCTGCGCTGCGGCAGCACGCCCAGCGCCGCGGCTACGGGAGCCCAGCGCGCCCAGCACCGCGCGCGCACGCTGATCTACAGCAGCTGCAGCCCGCACAGCAGCCCACACTGCAGCCCGCACAGCAGCCCGCTTAGCTGCCCGCACAGCTGCAGCCCGCACCGGACCGCGCGCGCACGCTGCGCTGCGGCAGCACGCCCAGCGCCGCGGTTACGGCAGCACTGTACGCGCAGCACCGCACTCGCACCCCGTGAACGTACGCGCACCCCACGCTCGGCGTCCCACGCCATGTAGGGCCGGCGCAAAGGCAATCAGGCCGGCGCTGCGGACGCCAGCGCCGCGCACTATGGCCGGCATGCGCCCTTTTTCGACTACACGGGTTTCTCGAGCAAGCGTGCGGACACCTCGCGCTTAAGTGCGGGTTTTCCTCACGGGCGAGGCCGAATTTCTTGTTTGTATGTGTGTGCTTGCCTAAAGGCGTGGATCCCCAATTACATGGGACCTTTACTTTTTGAAACATGGCATGTTCCTTATATCTTACATATTTTTTTTTATGTGCACGCCATATGCATTTCATGATAGTCTGAGAGGTGATAACCGGGTTGATACGGTGGCACTTTACAATGCCGATAAGCGGGGTAGATTTTTGCCGATATTGGCGGTCGAATCGTTTGTAGAGTTAAAGGTTGGTATTAGTACACCTAGCAGCGTGACTTGATAGGGGGCGACCTGGGGTACCCTATCAGTGTGTGTATTGTCGAGACAGAACTGACTAGCAGGGGGCGACCCGGGGTACCCTGTTGGCATGTGACTGTCCGATCGGCGGAAGGGGCGACCTAGCAGGAGGATGCTCCGGGAGTACACTACTAGCGTGGGCACCGCCGGAGCCGGAGGGGACTCGGAAAGGAGCGACCTGTGTTGACAGCGTAGGCTATCCGGGGGCGGACTCCTGGCTCGGGATTTGATTTATTGATTTTGGTATGCGCGCGAAGTGGCTATACCGACCTTGGGCCCTGATTTATATTTATTAGGAAGCGAGATGAGAGTCGAGCGTGCATTTATTGAGAGATGAGTTGGGATGGGACTTGAGCATATATTGCATTCATGCATGTTTTACCTACTGGACAATTGCTCATTTGTTTGCGTGTTGTAGGTATGACTGAGCCCGACGTCGATGAACGTCGCGGTTGAGATGGGCTGGCGGCGGTGACTCCATGGGCTTTCGAGAGCGGAGCGGTACATGGATGAAGACCTGTAGAGCGTTGTTATGCTATTTTGACTTTTGGAAACGATATCCCTTTTTACGATGTTTTAAAATATTTGTGTGAAATACTTTTGTTTTAAAAAAAAAAATAATATGTTTTTTTTTAAAAAATGGGTTTTTCCTCGGCTTTCGTTGCAAAAAATCCGCCACTAATTATATTTAGAAAATGAGGGTCGTCACAGTTGACTTGCTCAACAAGTCATTAGTTGGTGAACAAGGCATTTAACTTGTTCAGTAATGGATTACTTGGTCAACACGGCATTCGACTTGTTCAACAAGGCATTACATGGTCAATAAGGCATACGACTTGTTCAAGAAGGAATTACTTGGTCAACAATCCATTCCACTTTTTCTTGAAGGCATTAGACTTGGTCAATAAGGGATTTGACATGTGCAACAAGTCATTACTTTGTCAACAATGCCTTCAACTTGTTCAATAAGGCATTACGTTGGTCAACAAGGCATTCGACTTGGTAGATAAGGCATTCGACTTGGTCAATAAGACATTACATTCTTAACATGGCACTCGACCTGGTCAACAAGGGTTTTTGACTTCTTCAACACTAGATTTGACTTGTTAAACATTTCATTACTTGGTGAACAAGGCATTCAACTTGTTCATCAACGCATTACTTGGTCAGCAAGACATTCGACTTGTTCTAAAAGACATCGACTTTGTCAACAAGGCATTCGACTTGTTCAGCAAGGCACTACATGGTCAACAAGGCATCCGACTTGTTCAAGAAGGCATTGGTCAACAAGACATTCGACTTATTCTTGAAGGCATTAGACTTGGTCAACAAGGGATTTGACTTGCTCAACAATGGATTTGACTTATTCAACAAGTCCTTAATTGGTGAAAAAGTCATTCTACTTGTTCAGTAACGCATTACTTGCTCAACAAGGTATTCGACTTATTCAACAATGTATTCGACTTGTTCAACAAGGCATTCGACTTGGTCAACAAGGCATTCGAATTGTTCAACAAGGCATTACATGGTCAACAAGGCATCCGACTTGTTCAAGAAGGCATTACTTAGTCAACATGGCATTCTACTTGTTTCTGAAGGCATTAGACTTGGTCAACAAGGGATTTAACTTGTTCAACAATGGAGTTGACTTGCTCAACAAGTCATTAGTTGGTGACCAAGGCATTCAACTTGTTCAGTAATGGATTACTTGGTCAACAAGGCATTCGACTTGTTCAACAAGGCATTACATGGTCAATAAGGCATACGACTTGTTCAAGAAGGAATTACTTGGTCAACAATCCATTCCACTTTTTCTTGAAGGTATTAGACTTGGTCAATAAGGGATTTGACATGTGCAACAAGTCATTACTTCGTCAACAATGCCTTCAACTTGTTCAACAAGGCATTATGTTGGTCAACAAGGCATTCGACTTGGTAGATAAGGCATTCGACTTGGTCAATAAGACATTACATTCTTAACATGGCACTCGACTTGGTCAACAAGGCATTCGACTTGTTCTTGAAGGCATTAGACTTGGTCAACAAGGGTTTTTGACTTCTTCAACACTAGATTTGACTTGTTCAACAAGTCATTACTTGGTGAACAAGGCATTCAACTTGTTCAGCAACGCATTACTTGGTCAGCAAGACATTCGACTTGTTCTAAAAGACATCGACTTTGTCAACAAGGCATTCGACTTGTTCAGCAAGGCACTACATGGTCAACAAGGCATCCGACTTGTTCAAGAAGGCATTGGTCAACAAGACATTCGACTTATTCTTGAAGGCATTAGACCTTGTCAACAAGGGATTTGACTTGCTCAACAATGGATTTGACTTATTCAACAAGTCCTTAGTTGGTGAAAAAGTCATTCTACTTGTTCAGTAACGCATTACTTGCTCAACAAGGTATTCGACTTATTCAACAAGGTATTCGACTTCTTCAACAAGGCATTCGACTTGGTCAACAAGGCATTCGACTTGTTCAACAAGGCATTACATGGTCAACAAGGCATCCGACTTGTTCAAGAAGGCATTACTTAGTCAACATGGGATGCTACTTGTTTCTGAAGGCATTAGACTTGGTCAACAAGGGATTGAACTTGTTCAACAATGGAGTTGACTTGCTCAACAAGTCATTAGTTGGTGACCAAGGCATTCAACTTGTTCAGTAATGGATTACTTGGTCAACAAGGCATTCGACTTGTTCAACAAGGCATTACATGGTCAATAAGGCATACGACTTGTTCAAGAAGGAATTACTTGGTCAACAATCCATTCCACTTTTTCTTGAAGGCATTAGACTTGGTCAATAAGGGATTTGACATGTGCAACAAGTCATTACTTCGTCAACAATGCCTTCAACTTGTTCAACAAGGCATTATGTTGGTCAACAAGGCATTCGACTTGGTAGATAAGGCATTCGACTTGGTCAATAAGACATTACATTCTTAACATGGCACTCGACTTGGTCAACAAGGCATTCGACTTGTTCTTGAAGGCATTAGACTTGGTCAACAAGGGTTTTTGACTTCTTCAACACTAGATTTGACTTGTTCAACAAGTCATTACTTGGTGAACAAGGCATTCAACTTGTTCAGCAACGCATTACTTGGTCAGCAAGACATTCGACTTGTTCTAAAAGACATCGACTTTGTCAACAAGGCATTCGACTTGTTCAGCAAGGCACTACATGGTCAACAAGGCATCCGACTTGTTCAAGAAGGCATTGGTCAACAAGACATTCGACTTATTCTTGAAGGCATTAGACTTGGTCAACAAGGGATTTGACTTGCTCAACAATGGATTTGACTTATTCAACAAGTCCTTAGTTGGTGAAAAAGTCATTCTACTTGTTCAGTAACGCATTACTTGCTCAACAAGGTATTCGACTTATTCAACAAGGTATTCGACTTCTTCAACAAGGCATTCGACTTGGTCAACAAGGCATTCGACTTGTTCAACAAGGCATTACATGGTCAACAAGGCATCCGACTTGTTCAAGAAGGCATTACTTAGTCAACATGGGATGCTACTTGTTTCTGAAGGCATTAGACTTGGTCAACAAGGGATTTAACTTGTTCAACAATGGAGTTGACTTGCTCAACAAGTCATTAGTTGGTGACCAAGGCATTCAACTTGTTCAGTAACAGATTACGTGGTCAACAAGGCATTCGACTTGTTCAACAAGGCATTACATGGTCAATCAGGCATACGACTTGTTCAAGAAGGAATTACTTGGTCAACAATCCATTCCACTTTTTCTTGAAGGCATTAGACTTGGTCAATAAGGGATTTGACATGTGCAACAAGTCATTACTTCGTCAACAATGCCTTCAACTTGTTCAACAACGCATTATGTTGGTCAACAAGGCATTCGACTTGGTAGATAAGGCATTCGACTTGGTCAATAAGACATTACATTCTTAACATGGCACTCGACTTGGTCAACAAGGCATTCGACTTGTTCTTGAAGGCATTAGACTTGGTCAACAAGGGTTTTTGACTTCTTCAACACTAGATTTGACTTGTTCAACAAGTCAGTACTTGGTGAACAAGGCATTCAACTTGTTGAGCAACGCATTACTTGGTCAGCAAGACATTCGACTTGTTCTAAAAGACATCGACTTTGTCAACAAGGCATTCGACTTGTTCAGCAAGGCATTACATGGTCAACAATGCATCCGACTTGTTCAAGATGGCATTGGTCAACAAGACATTCGACTTATTCTTGAAGGCATTAGACTTGGTCAACAAGGGATTTGACTTGTTCAACAATGGATTTGACTTATTCAACAAGTCCTTAGTTGGTGAAAAAGTCATTCTACTTGGTCAACAGTAACGCATTACTTGGTCAACAAGGTATTCGACTTATTCAACAACGCATTCGACATGGTCAACAAGGCACCGACTTGTTCAACAAGGCATTACATGGTCAACAAGGCATCCGACTTGTTCAAAAAGGCATTACTTGGTCAACATGGCATTCGAGTTGTTTCTGAAGGCATTAGACTTTGTCAACAAGCGATTTAACTTGTTCAACAATGGAGTTGACTTGCTCAACAAGTCATTAGTTGGTGAACAAGGCATTCAACTTGTTCAGTAATGCATTACTTGGTCAACAAGGCATTCGACTTGTTCAGCAAGGCATTACATGGACAATAAGGCATACGACTTGTTCAAGAAGGCATTACTTGGTCAACAATCCATTCCACTTTTTCTTGAAGGCATTAGACTTGGTCAACATGGGATTTGACTTGTGCAACAAGTCATTACTTGGTCAACAAGGCCTTCAACTTGTTCAACAAGGCATTACTTTTGTCAACAAGGCATTCGACTTGTTGGATAAGGCATTCGACTTGGTCAATAAGACATTACATTCTTAACATGGCACTCGACTTGGTCAACAAGGCATTCGACATGTTCTTGAAGGCATTACACTTGGTCAACAAGGGATTTGACATGTGCAACAAGTCATCACTTCGTCAAAAGGCCTTCAACTTGTTCAACAAGGCATTACGTTGGTCAACAAGGCATTCGACTTGGAAGATAAGGCATTCGACTTGGTCAATAAGACATTACATTCTTAACATGGCACTCGACTTGGTCAACCAGGCATTCGACTTGTTCATGAAGTCATTAGACTTGGTCAACAAGGGTTTTTGACTTCTTCAACACTAGATTTGACTTGTTCAACAAGTCATTACTTGGTGAACAAGGCATTCAACTTGTTCAGCAACGCATTACTTGGTCAGCAAGACATTCGACTTGTTCTAAAAGACATCGACTTTGTCAACAAGGCATTCGACTTGTTCAGCAAGGCACTACATGGTCAACAAGGCATCCGACTTGTTCAAGAAGGCATTGGTCAACAAGACATTCGACTTATTCTTGAAGGCATTAGACTTGGTCAACAAGGGATTTGACTTGCTCAACAATGGATTTGACTTATTCAACAAGTCCTTAGTTGGTGAAAAAGTCATTCTACTTGTTCAGTAACGCATTACTTGCTCAACAAGGTATTCGACTTATTCAACAAGGTATTCGACTTGTTCAACAAGGCATTCGACTTGGTCAACAAGGCATTCGACTTGTTCAACAAGGCATTACATGGTCAACAAGGCATCCGACTTGTTCAAGAAGGCATTACTTAGTCAACATGGGATTCTACTTTTTTCTGAAGGCATTAGACTTGGTCAACAAGGGATTTAACTTGTTCAACAATGGAGTTGACTTGCTCAACAAGTCATTAGTTGGTGACCAAGGCATTCAACTTGTTCAGTAATGGATTACTTGGTCAACAAGGCATTCGACTTGTTCAACAAGGCATTACATGGTCAATAAGGCATACGACTTGTTCAAGAAGGAATTACTTGGTCAACAATCCATTCCACTTTTTCTTGAAGGCATTAGACTTGGTCAATAAGGGATTTGACATGTGCAACAAGTCATTACTTCGTCAACAATGCCTTCAACTTGTTCAACAACGCATTATGTTGGTCAACAAGGCATTCGACTTGGTAGATAAGGCATTCGACTTGGTCAATAAGACATTACATTCTTAACATGGCACTCGACTTGGTCCACAAGGCATTCGACTTGTTCTTGAAGCATTAGACTTGGTCAACAAGGGTTTTTGACTTCTTCAACACTAGATTTGACTTGTTCAACGAGTCATTACTTGGTGAACAAGGCATTCAACTTGTTCAGCAACGCATTACCTGGTCAGCAAGACATTCGACTTGTTCTAAAAGACATCGACTTTGTCAACAAGGCATTCGACTTGTTCAGCAAGGCACTACATGGTCAACAAGGCATCCGACTTGTTCAAGAAGGCATTGGTCAACAAGACATTCGACTTATTCTTGAAGGCATTAGACTTGGTCAACAAGGGATTTGACTTGCTCAACAATGGATTTGACTTATTCAACAAGTCCTTAGTTGGTGAAAAGGTCATTCTACTTGTTCAGTAACGCATTACTTGCTCAACAAGGTATTCGACTTATTCAACAAGGTATTCGACTTGTTCAACAAGGCATTCGACTTGGTCAACAAGGCATTCGACTTGTTCAACAAGGCATTACATGGTCAACAAGGCATCCGACTTGTTCAAGAAGGCATTACTTAGTCAACATGGGATTCTACTTGTTTCTGAAGGCATTAGACTTGGTCAACAAGGGATTTAACTTGTTCAACAATGGAGTTGACTTGCTCAACAGTCATTAGTTGGTGACCAAGGCATTCAACTTGTTCAGTAATGGATTACTTGGTCAACAAGGCATTCGACTTGTTCAACAAGGCATTACATGGTCAATAAGGCATACGACTTGTTCAAGAAGGAATTACTTGGTCAACAATCCATTCCACTTTTTCTTGAAGGCATTAGACTTGGTCAATAAGGGATTTGACATGTGCAACAAGTCATTACTTCGTCAACAATGCCTTCAACTTGTTCAACAAAGCATTATGTTGGTCAACAAGGCATTCGACTTGGTAGATAAGACATTCGACTTGGTCAATAAGACATTACATTCTTAACATGGCACTCGACTTGGTCAACAAGGCATTCGACTTGTTCTTGAAGGCATTAGACTTGGTCAACAAGGCATTCGACTTGTTCTTGAAGGCATTAGACTTGGTCAACAAGGGTTTTTGACTTCTTCAACGCTAGATTTAACTTGTTCAACAAGTCATTACTTGGTGAACAAGGCATTCAACTTGTTCAGCAACGCATTACTTGGTCAGCAAGACATTCGACTTGTTCTAAAAGACATCGACTTTGTCAACAAGGCATTCGACTTGTTCAGCAAGGCATTACATGGTCAACAATGCATCCGACTTGTTCAAGAAGGCATTGGTCAACAAGACATTCGACTTATTCTTGAAGGCATTAGACTTAGTCAACAAGGGATTTGACTTGTTCAACAATGGATTTGACTTATTCAACAAGTCCTTAGTTGGTGAAAAAGTCATTCTACTTGTTCAGTAACGCATTACTTGCTCAACAAGGTATTCGACTTATTCAACAAGGTATTCGACTTGTTCAGCAAGGCCTTCGACTTGGTCAACAAAGCATTCGACTTGTTCAACAAGGCATTACATGGTCAACAAGGCATCCGACTTGTTCATGAAGGCATTACTTGGTCAACATGGCATTCGAGTTGTTTCTGAAGGCATTAGACTTGGTGAACAAGGGATTTAACTTGTTCAACAATGGAGTTGACTTGCTCAACAAGTCATTAGTTGGTGACCAAGGCATTCAACTTGTTCAGTAATGCATTACTTGGTCAACAAGGCATTCGACTTGTTCAGCAAGGCATTACATGGACAATAAGGCATACGACTTGTTCAAGAAGGCATTACTTGGTCAACAATCCATTCCACTTTTTCTTGAAGGCATTAGACTTGGTCAACATGGGATTTGACTTGTGCAACAAGTCATTACTTGGTCAACAAGGCCTTCAACTTGTTCAACAAGGCATTCGACTTGTTGGATAAGGCATTCGACTTGGTCAATAAGACATTACATTCTTAACATGACACTCGACTTGGTCAACAAGGCATTCGACATGTTCTTGAAGCCATTACACTTGGTCAACAAGGGATTTGACATGTGCAACAAGTCATCACTTCGTCAACAAGGCCTTCAACTTGTTCAACAAGGCATTACGTTGGTCAACAAGGCATTCGACTTGGTAGATAAGGCATTCGACTTGGTCAATAAGACATTACATTCTTAACATGGCACTCGACTTGGTCAACAAGGCATTCGACTTGTTCTTGAAGGCATTAGACTTGGTAAACAAGGGTTTTTGACTTCTTCAACACTAGATTTGACTTGTTCAACAAGTCATTACTTGGTGAACAAGGCATTCAACTTGTTCAGCAACGCATTACTTGGTCAGCAAGACATTCGACTTGTTCTAAAAGACATCGACTTTGTCAACAAGTCATTCGACTTGTTCAGCAAGGCATTACATGGTCAACAATGCATCCGACTTGTTCAAGAAGGCATTGGTCAACAAGACATTCGACTTATTCTTGAAGGCATTAGACTTAGTCAACAAGGGATTTGACTTGTTCAACAATGGATTTGACTTATTCAACAAGTCCTTAGTTGGTGAAAAAGTCATTCTACTTGTTCAGTAACGCATTACTTGCTCAACAAGGTATTCGACTTATTCAACAAGGTATTCGACTTGTTCAACAAGGCATTCGACTTGGTCAACAAAGCATTCGACTTGTTCAACAAGGCATTACATGGTCAACAAGGCATCCGACTTGTTCATGAAGGCATTACTTGGTCAAGATGGCATTCGAGTTGTTTCTGAAGGCATTAGACTTGGTCAACAAGGGATTTAACTGGTTCAACAATGGAGTTGACTTGCTGAACAAGTCATTAGTTGGTGAACGCAACATTCAACTTGTTCAGTAATGCATTACTTGGTCAACAAGGCATTCGACTTGTTCAGCAAGGCATTACATGGACAATAAGGCATACGACTTGTTCAAGAAGGCATTACTTGGTCAACAATCCATTCCACTTTTTCTTGAAGGCATTAGACTTGGTCAACATGGGATTCGACTTGTGCAACAAGTCATTACTTGGTCAACAAGGCCTTCAACTTGTTCAACAAGGCATTACTTTTATCAACAAGGCATTCGACATGTTGGATAAGGCATTCGACTTGGTCAATAAGACATTACATTCTTAACATGACACTCGACTTGGTCAACAAGGCATTCGACATGTTCTTGAAGGCATTACACTTGGTCAACAAGGGATTTGACATGTGCAACAAGTCATTACTTCGTCCACAAGGCCTTCAACCTGTTCAACAAGGCATTACGTTGGTCAACAAGGCATTCGACTTGGTAGATAAGGCATTCGACTTGGTCAATAAGACATTACATTCTTAACATGGCACTCGACTTGGTGAACCAGGCATTCGACTTGTTCTTGAAGGCATTAGACTTTGTCAACAAGGGTTTTTGACTTCTTCAACACTAGATTTGACTTGTTCAACAAGTCATTACTTGGTGAACAAGGCATTCAACTTGTTCAGCAACGCATTACTTGGTCAGCAAGACATTCGACTTGTTCTAAGAGACATCGACTTTGTCAACAAGGCATTCGACTTGTTCAGCAAGGCACTACATGGTCAACTAGGCATCCGACTTGTTCAAGAAGGCATTGGTCAACAAGACATTCGACTTATTCTTGAAGGCATTAGACTTGGTCAACAAGGGATTTGACTTGTTCAACAATGGATTTGACTTATTCAACTAGTCATTAGATGGTGAAAAAGTCATTCTACTTGTTCAGTAACGCATTACTTGGTCAACAAGGTATTCGACTTATTCAACAAGGTATTCGACTTGTTCAACAAGGCATTCGACTTGGTCAACAAGGCATTCGACTTGTTCAACAAGGCATTACATGGTCAACAAGGCATCCGACTTGTTCAAGAAGGCATTACTTGGTCAACATGGCATTCTACTTGTTTCTGACGGCATTAGAATTGGTCAACAAGGGATTTAACTTGTTCAACAATGGAGTTGACTTGCTTAACAAGTCATTAGTTGGTGAACAAGGCATTCAACTTGTTCAGTAATGGATTACTTGGTCAACAAGGCATTCGACTTGTTCAACAAGGCATTACATGGTCAATAAGGCATACAACTTGTTCAAGAAGGAATTACTTGGTCAACAATCCATTCCACTTTTTCTTGAAGGCATTAGACTTGGTCAATAAGGGATTTGACATGTGCAACAAGTCATTACTTCGTCAACAATGCCTTCAACTTGTTCAACAAGGCATTACGTTGGTCAACAAGGCATTCGACTTGGTAGATAAGGCATTCGACTTGGTCAATAAGACATTACATTCTTAACATGGCACTCGACTTGGTCAACAAGGCATTCGACTTGTTCTTGAAGGCATTAGACTTGGTCAACAAGGGTTTTTGACTTCTTCAACACTAGATTTGACTTGTTCAACAAGTCATTACTTGGTGAACAAGGCATTCAACTTGTTTAGCAACGCATTACTTGGTCAGCAAGAAATTCGACTTGTTCTAAAAGACATCGACTTTGTCAACAAGGCATTCGACTTGTTCAGCAAGGCATTACATTGTCAACAATGCATCCGACTTGTTCAAGAAGGCATTGGTCAACAATTCATTCGACTTATTCTTGAAGGCATTAGACTTGGTCAACAAGGGATTTGACTTGTTCAACAATGGATTTGACTTATTCAACAAGTCCTTAGTTGGTGAAAAAGTCATTCTACTTGTTCAGTAACGCATTACTTGGTCAACAAGGTATTCGACTTATTCAACAAGGTATTCGACTTGGTCAACAAAGCATTCGACTTGTTCAACAAGGCATTACATGGTCAACAAGGCATCCGACTTGTTCAAGAAGGCATTACTTGGTCAACATGGCATTCGAGTTGTTTCTGAAGGATTAGACTTGGTCAACAAGGGATTTAACTTCTTCAACAATGGAGTTGACTTGCTCAACAAGTCATTAGTTGGTGAACAAGGCATTCAACTTGTTCAGTAATGCAGTACTGGTCAACAAGGCATTCGACTTGTTCAGCAAGGCATTACATGGACAATAAGGCATACGACTTGTTCAAGAAGGCATTACTTGGTCAACAATCCATTCCACTTTTTCTTGAAGGCATTAGACTTGGACAACAAGGGATTTGACATGTGCAACAAGTAATTACTTGGTCAACAAGGCCTTCAACTTGTTCAACAAGGCATTACTTTTGTCAACAAGGCATTCGACTTGGTGGATAAGGCATTCGACTTGGTCAATAAGACATTACATTCTTAACATGGCACTCGACTTGGTCAACAAGGCATTCGACATGTTCTTGAAGGCATTACACTTGGTCAACAAGGGATTTGACATGTGCAACAAGTTATTACTTCGTCAACAAGGCCTTCAACTTGTTCAACAAGGCATTACGTTGGTCAACAAGGCATTCGACTTGGTAGATAAGGCATTCGACTTGGTCAATAAGACATTACATTCTTAACATGGCACTCGACTTGGTCAACCAGGCATTCGACTTGTTCTTGAAGGCCTTAGACTTGGTCAACAAGGGTTTTTGACTTCTTCAACACTAGATTTGACTTGTTCAACAAGTCATTACTTGGTGAACAAGGCATTCAACTTGTTCAGCAACGCATTACTTGGTCAACAAGACATTCGACTTGTTCTAAAAGACATCGACTTTTCCACAAGGCATTCGACTTGTTCAGCAAGGCATTACATGGTCAACAAGGCATCCGACTTGTTCAAGAAGGCATTGGTCAACAAGACATTCGACTTATTCTTGAAGGCATTAGACTTGGTCGACAAGGGATTTGACTTGTTCAACAATGGATTTGACTTATTCAACTAGTCATTAGATGGTGAAAAGTCATTCTACTTGTTCAGTAACGCATTACTTGGTCAACAAGGTATTCGACTTATTCAACAAGGTATTCGACTTGTTCAACAAGGCATTCGACTTGGTCAACAAGGCATTCGACTTGTTCAACAAGGCATTACATGGTCAACAAGGCATCCGACTTGTTCAAGAAGGCATTACTTGGTCAACATGGCATTCTACTTGTTTCTGAAGGCATTAGAATTGGTCAACAAGGGATTTAACTTGTTCAACAATGGAGTTGACTTGCTTAACATGTCATTAGTTGGTGAACAAGGCATTCAACTTGTTCAGTAATGGATTACTTGGTCAACAAGGCATTCGACTTGTTCAACAAGGCATTACATGGTCAATAAGGCATACGACTTGTTCAAGAAGGAATTACTTGGTCAACAATCCATTCCACTTTTTCTTGAAGGCATTAGACTTGGTCAATAAGGGATTTGACATGTGCAACAAGTCATTACTTCGTCAACAATGCCTTCAACTTGTTCAACAAGGCATTACGTTGGTCAACAAGGCATTCGACTTGGTAGATAAGGCATTCGACTTGGTCAATAAGACATTACATTCTTAACATGGCACTCGACTTGGTCAACAAGGCATTCGACTTGTTCTTGAAGGCATTAGACTTGGTCAACAAGGGTTTTTGACTTCTTCAACACTAGATTTGACTTGTTCAACAAGTCATTACTTGGTGAACAAGGCATTCAACTTGTTTAGCAACGCATTACTTGGTCAGCAAGAAATTCGACTTGTTCTAAAAGACATCGATTTTGTCAACAAGGCATTCGACTTGTTCAGCAAGGCATTACATTGTCAACAATGCATCCGACTTGTTCAAGAAGGCATTGGTCAACAATTCATTCGACTTATTCTTGAAGGCATTAGACTTGGTCAACAAGGGATTTGACTTGTTCAACAATGGATTTGACTTATTCAACAAGTCCTTAGTTGGTGAAAAAGTCATTCTACTTGTTCAGTAACGCATTACTTGGTCAACAAGGTATTCGACTTATTCAACAAGGTATTCGACTTGTTCACAAGGTATTCGACTTGGTCAACAAAGCATTCGACTTGTTCAACAAGGCATTACATGGTCAACAAGGCATCCGACTTGTTCAAGAAGGCATTACTTGGTCAACATGGCATTCGAGTTGTTTCTGAAGGGATTAGACTTGGTCAACAAGGGATTTAACTTCTTCAACAATGGAGTTGACTTGCTCAACAAGTCATTAGTTGGTGAACAAGGCATTCAACTTGTTCAGTAATGCAGTACTTGGTCAACAAGGCATTCGACTTGTTCAGCAAGGCATTACATGGACAATAAGGCATACGACTTGTTCAAGAAGGCATTACTTGGTCAACAATCCATTCCACTTTTTCTTGAAGGCATTAGACTTGGTCAACATGGGATTTGACTTGTGCAACAAGTAATTACTTGGTCAACAAGGCCTTCAACTTGTTCAACAAGGCATTACTTTTGTCACAAGGCATTCGACTTGGTGGATAAGGCATTCGACTTGGTCAATAAGACATTACATTCTTAACATGGCACTCGACTTGGTCAACAAGGCATTCGACATGTTCTTGAAGGCATTACACTTGGTCAACAAGGGATTTGACATGTGCAACAAGTTATTACTTCGTCAACAAGGCCTTCAACTTGTTCAACAAGGCATTACGTTGGTCAACAAGGCATTCGACTTGGTAGATAAGGCATTCGACTTGGTCAATAAGACATTACATTCTTAACATGGCACTCGACTTGGTCAACCAGGCATTCGACTTGTTCTTGAAGGCATTAGACTTGGTCAACAAGGGTTTTTGACTTCTTCAACACTAGATTTGACTTGTTCAACAAGTCATTACTTGGTGAACAAGGCATTCAACTTGTTCAGCAACGCATTACTTGGTCAACAAGACATTCGACTTGTTCTAAAAGACATCGACTTTTCCACAAGGCATTCGACTTGTTCAGCAAGGCATTACATGGTCAACAAGGCATCCGACTTGTTCAAGAAGGCATTGGTCAACAAGACATTCGACTTATTCTTGAAGGCATTAGACTTGGTCGACAAGGGATTTGACTTGTTCAACAATGGATTTGACTTATTCAACTAGTCATTAGATGGTGAAAAAGTCATTCTACTTGTTCAGTAACGCATTACTTGGTCAACAAGGTATTCGACTTATTCAACAAGGTATTCGACTTGTTCAACAAGGCATTCGACTTGGTCAACAAGGCATTCGACTTGTTCAACAAGGCATTACATGGTCAACAAGGCATCCGACTTGTTCAAGAAGGCATTACTTGGTCAACATGGCATTCTACTTGTTTCTGAAGGCATTAGAATTGGTCAACAAGGGATTTAACTTGTTCAACAATGGAGTTGACTTGCTTAACATGTCATTAGTTGGTGAACAAGGCATTCAACTTGTTCAGTAATGGATTACTTGGTCAACAAGGCATTCGACTTGTTCAACAAGGCATTACATGGTCAATAAGGCATACGACTTGTTCAAGAAGGAATTACTTGGTCAACAATCCATTCCACTTTTTCTTGAAGGCATTAGACTTGGTCAATAAGGGATTTGACATGTGCAACAAGTCATTACTTCGTCAACAATGCCTTCAACTTGTTCAACAAGGCATTACGTTGGTCAACAAGGCATTCGACTTGGTAGATAAGGCATTCGACTTGGTCAATAAGACATTACATTCTTAACATGGCACTCGACTTGGTCAATAATCCATTCCACTTTTTCTTGAAGGCATTAGACTTGGTCAATAAGGGATTTGACATGTGCAACAAGTCATTACTTCGTCAACAACGCCTTCAACTTGTTCAACAAGGCATTACGTTGGTCAACAAGGCATTCGACTTGGTAGATAAGGCTTTCGACTTGGTCAATAAGACATTACATTCTTAACATGGCACTCGACTTGGTCAACAAGGCATTCGACTTGTTCTTGAAGGCATTAGACTTGGTCAACAAGGGTTTTTGACTTCTTCAACACTAGATTTGACTTGTTCAACAAGTCATTACTTGGTGAACAAGGCATTCAACTTGTTTAGCAACGCATTACTTGGTCAGCAAGAAATTCGACTTGTTCTAAAAGACATCGACTTTGTCAACAAGGCATTCGACTTGTTCAGCAAGGCATTACATGGTCAACAATGCATCCGACTTGTTCAAGAAGGCATTGGTCAACAATTCATTCGACTTATTCTTGAAGGCATTAGACTTGGTCAACAAGGGATTTGACTTGTTCAACAATGGATTTAACTTATTCAACAAGTCCTTAGTTGGTGAAAAAGTCATTCTACTTGTTCAGTAACGCATTACTTGGTCAACAAGGTATTCGACTTATTCAACAAGGTATTCGACTTGTTCAACAAGGCATTCGACTTGGTCAACAAAGCATTCGACTTGTCCAACAAGGCATTACATGGTCAACAAGGCATCCGACTTATTCAAGAAGGCATTACTTGGTCAACATGGCATTCTACTTGTTTCTGAAGGCATTAGACTTGGTCAACAAGGGATTTAACTTGTTCAACAATGGAGTTGAATTGCTTAACAAGTCATTAGTTGGTGAACAAGGCATTCAACTTGTTCAGTAATGGATTACTTGGTCAACAAGGCATTCGACTTGTTCAACAAGGCATTACATGGTCAATAAGGCATACGACTTGTTCAAGAAGGAATTACTTGGTCAACAATCCATTCCACTTTTTCTTGAAGGCATTAGACTTGGACAATAAGGGATTTGACATGTGCAACAAGTCATTACTTCGTCAACAATGCCTTCAACTTGTTCAACAAGGCATTACGTTGGTCAACAAGGCATTTGACCTGGTAGATAAGGCATTCGACTTGGTCAATAAGACATTACATTCTTAACATGGCACTCGACTTGGTCAACAAGGCATTCGACTTGTTCTTGAAGGCATTAGACTTGGTCAACAAGGGTTTTTGACTTCTTCAACACTAGATTTGACTTGTTCAACAAGTCATTACTTGGTGAACAAGGCATTCAACTTGTTCAGCAACGCATTACTTGGTCAGCAAGACATTCGACTAGTTCTAAAAGACATCGACTTTGTCAACAAGGCATTCGACTTGTTCAGCAAGGCACTACATGGTCAACAAGGCATCCGACTTGTTCAAGAAGGCATTGGTCAACAAGACATTCGACTTATTCTTGAAGGCATTAGACTTGGTCAACAAGGGATTTGACTTGTTCAACAATGGATTTGACTTATTCAACAAGTCCTTAGTTGGTGAAAAAGTCATTCTACTTGTTCAGTAACGCATTACTTGGTCAACAAGGTATTCGACTTATTCAACAAGGTATTCGACTTGTTCAACAAGGCATTCGACTTGGTCAACAAAGCATTCGACTTGTCCAACAAGGCATTACATGGTCAACAAGGCATCCGACTTGTTCAAGAAGGCATTACTTGGTCAACATGGCATTCTACTTGTTTCTGAAGGCATTAGACTTGGTCAACAAGGGATTTAACTTGTTCAACAATGGAGTTGAATTGCTTAACAAGTCATTAGTTGGTGAACAAGGCATTCAACTTGTTCAGTAATGGATTACTTGGTCAACAAGGCATTCGACTTGTTCAACAAGGCATTACATGGTCAATAAGGCATACGACTTGTTCAAGAAGGAATTACTTGGTCAACAATCCATTCCACTTTTTCTTGAAGGCATTAGACTTGGACAATAAGGGATTTGACATGTGCAACAAGTCATTACTTCGTCAACAATGCCTTCAACTTGTTCAACAAGGCATTACGTTGGTCAACAAGGCATTTGACCTGGTAGATAAGGCATTCGACTTGGTCAATAAGACATTACATTCTTAACATGGCACTCGACTTGGTCAACAAGGCATTCGACTTGTTCTTGAAGGCATTAGACTTGGTCAACAAGGGTTTTTGACTTCTTCAACACTAGATTTGACTTGTTCAACAAGTCATTACTTGGTGAACAAGGCATTCAACTTGTTCAGCAACGCATTACTTGGTCAACAAGACATTCGACTTGTTCTAAAAGACATCGACTTTGTCCACAAGGCATTCGACTTGTTCAGCAAGGCATTACATGGTCAACAAGGCATCCGACTTGTTCAAGAAGGCATTACTTGGTCAATATGGCATTCTACTTGTTTCTGAAGGCATTAGAATTGGTCAACAAGGGATTTAACTTGTTCAACAATGGAGTTGACTTGCTTAACATGTCATTAGTTGGTGAACAAGGCATTCAACTTGTTCAGTAATGGATTACTTGGTCAACAAGGCATTCGACTTGTTCAACAAGGCATTACATGGTCAATAAGGCATACGACTTGTTCAAGAAGGAATTACTTGGTCAACAATCCATTCCACTTTTCTTGAAGGCATTAGACTTGGTCAATAAGGGATTTGACATGTGCAACAAGTCATTACTTCGTCAACAATGCCTTCAACTTGTTCAACAAGGCATTACGTTGGTCAACAAGGCATTCGACTTGGTAGATAAGGCATTCGACTTGGTCAATAAGACATTACATTCTTAACATGGCACTCGACTTGGTCAACAAGGCATTCGACTTGTTCTTGAAGGCATTAGACTTGGTCAACAAGGGTTTTTGACTTCTTCAACACTAGATTTGACTTGTTCAACAAGTCATTACTTGGTGAACAAGGCATTCAACTTGTTTAGCAACGCATTACTTGGTCAGCAAGAAATTCGACTTGTTCTAAAAGACATCGACTTTGTCAACAAGGCATTCGACTTGTTCAGCAAGGCATTACATTGTCAACAATGCATCCGACTTGTTCAAGAAGGCATTGGTCAACAATTCATTCGACTTATTCTTGAAGGCATTAGACTTGGTCAACAAGGGATTTGACTTGTTCAACAATGGATTTGACTTATTCAACAAGTCCTTAGTTGGTGAAAAAGTCATTCTACTTGTTCAGTAACGCATTACTTGGTCAACAAGGTATTCGACTTATTCAACAAGGTATTCGACTTGTTCAACAAGGCATTCGACTTGGTCAACAAAGCATTCGACTTGTTCAACAAGGCATTACATGGTCAACAAGGCATCCGACTTGTTCAAGAAGGCATTACTTGGTCAACATGGCATTCGAGTTGTTTCTGAAGGGATTAGACTTGGTCAACAAGGGATTTAACTTCTTCAACAATGGAGTTGACTTGCTCAACAAGTCATTAGTTGGTGAACAAGGCATTCAACTTGTTCAGTAATGCAGTACTTGGTCAACAAGGCATTCGACTTGTTCAGCAAGGCATTACATGGACAATAAGGCATACGACTTGTTCAAGAAGGCATTACTTGGTCAACAATCCATTCCACTTTTTCTTGAAGGCATTAGACTTGGTCAACATGGGATTTGACTTGTGCAACAAGTAATTACTTGGTCAACAAGGCCTTCAACTTGTTCAACAAGGCATTACTTTTGTCAACAAGGCATTCGACTTGGTGGATAAGGCATTCGACTTGGTCAATAAGACATTACATTCTTAACATGGCACTCGACTTGGTCAACAAGGCATTCGACATGTTCTTGAAGGCATTACACTTGGTCAACAAGGGATTTGACATGTGCAACAAGTTATTACTTCGTCAACAAGGCCTTCAACTTGTTCAACAAGGCATTACGTTGGTCAACAAGGCATTCGACTTGGTAGATAAGGCATTCGACTTGGTCAATAAGACATTACATTCTTAACATGGCACTCGACTTGGTCAACCAGGCATTCGACTTGTTCTTGAAGGCATTAGACTTGGTCAACAAGGGTTTTTGACTTCTTCAACACTAGATTTGACTTGTTCAACAAGTCATTACTTGGTGAACAAGGCATTCAACTTGTTCAGCAACGCATTACTTGGTCAACAAGACATTCGACTTGTTCTAAAAGACATCGACTTGTCCACAAGGCATTCGACTTGTTCAGCAAGGCATTACATGGTCAATAAGGCATCCGACTTGTTCAAGAAGGCATTGGTCAACAAGACATTCGACTTATTCTTGAAGGCATTAGACTTGGTCGACAAGGGATTTGACTTGTTCAACAATGGATTTGACTTATTCAACTAGTCATTAGATGGTGAAAAAGTCATTCTACTTGTTCAGTAACGCATTACTTGGTCAACAAGGTATTCGACTTATTCAACAAGGTATTCGACTTGTTCAACAAGGCATTCGACTTGGTCAACAAGGCATTCGACTTGTTCAACAAGGCATTACATGGTCAACAAGGCATCCGACTTGTTCAAGAAGGCATTACTTGGTCAACATGGCATTCTACTTGTTTCTGAAGGCATTAGAATTGGTCAACAAGGGATTTAACTTGTTCAACAATGGAGTTGACTTGCTTAACATGTCATTAGTTGGTGAACAAGGCATTCAACTTGTTCAGTAATGGATTACTTGGTCAACAAGGCATTCGACTTGTTCAACAAGGCATTACATGGTCAATAAGGCATACGACTTGTTCAAGAAGGAATTACTTGGTCAACAATCCATTCCACTTTTTCTTGAAGGCATTAGACTTGGTCAATAAGGGATTTGACATGTGCAACAAGTCATTACTTCGTCAACAATGCCTTCAACTTGTTCAACAAGGCATTACGTTGGTCAACAAGGCATTCGACTTGGTAGATAAGGCATTCGACTTGGTCAATAAGACATTACATTCTTAACATGGCACTCGACTTGGTCAACAAGGCATTCGACTTGTTCTTGAAGGCATTAGACTTGGTCAACAAGGGTTTTTGACTTCTTCAACACTAGATTTGACTTGTTCAACAAGTCATTACTTGGTGAACAAGGCATTCAACTTGTTTAGCAACGCATTACTTGGTCAGCAAGAAATTCGACTTGTTCTAAAAGACATCGACTTTGTCAACAAGGCATTCGACTTGTTCAGCAAGGCATTACATTGTCAACAATGCATCCGACTGTTCAAGAAGGCATTGGTCAACAATTCATTCGACTTATTCTTGAAGGCATTAGACTTGGTCAACAAGGGATTTGACTTGTTCAACAATGGATTTGACTTATTCAACAAGTCCTTAGTTGGTGAAAAAGTCATTCTACTTGTTCAGTAACGCATTACTTGGTCAACAAGGTATTCGACTTATTCAACAAGGTATTCGACTTGTTCAACAAGGTATTCGACTTGGTCAACAAAGCATTCGACTTGTTCAACAAGGCATTACATGGTCAACAAGGCATCCGACTTGTTCAAGAAGGCATTACTTGGTCAACATGGCATTCGAGTTGTTTCTGAAGGGATTAGACTTGGTCAACAAGGGATTTAACTTCTTCAACAATGGAGTTGACTTGCTCAACAAGTCATTAGTTGGTGAACAAGGCATTCAACTTGTTCAGTAATGCAGTACTTGGTCAACAAGGCATTCGACTTGTTCAGCAAGGCATTACATGGACAATAAGGCATACGACTTGTTCAAGAAGGCATTACTTGGTCAACAATCCATTCCACTTTTTCTTGAAGGCATTAGACTTGGTCAACATGGGATTTGACTTGTGCAACAAGTAATTACTTGGTCAACAAGGCCTTCAACTTGTTCAACAAGGCATTACTTTTGTCAACAAGGCATTCGACTTGGTGGATAAGGCATTCGACTTGGTCAATAAGACATTACATTCTTAACATGGCACTCGACTTGGTCAACAAGGCATTCGACATGTTCTTGAAGGCATTACACTTGGTCAACAAGGGATTTGACATGTGCAACAAGTTATTACTTCGTCAACAAGGCCTTCAACTTGTTCAACAAGGCATTACGTTGGTCAACAAGGCATTCGACTTGGTAGATAAGGCATTCGACTTGGTCAATAAGACATTACATTCTTAACATGGCACTCGACTTGGTCAACCAGGCATTCGACTTGTTCTTGAAGGCATTAGACTTGGTCAACAAGGGTTTTTGACTTCTTCAACACTAGATTTGACTTGTTCAACAAGTCATTACTTGGTGAACAAGGCATTCAACTGTTCAGCAACGCATTACTTGGTCAACAAGACATTCGACTTGTTCTAAAAGACATCGACTTTGTCCACAAGGCATTCGACTTGTTCAGCAAGGCATTACATGGTCAATAAGGCATCCGACTTGTTCAAGAAGGCATTGGTCAACAAGACATTCGACTTATTCTTGAAGGCATTAGACTTGGTCGACAAGGGATTTGACTTGTTCAACAATGGATTTGACTTATTCAACTAGTCATTAGATGGTGAAAAAGTCATTCTACTTGTTCAGTAACGCATTACTTGGTCAACAAGGTATTCGACTTATTCAACAAGGTATTCGACTTGTTCAACAAGGCATTCGACTTGGTCAACAAGGCATTCGACTTGTTCAACAAGGCATTACATGGTCAACAAGGCATCCGACTTGTTCAAGAAGGCATTACTTGGTCAACATGGCATTCTACTTGTTTCTGAAGGCATTAGAATTGGTCAACAAGGGATTTAACTTGTTCAACAATGGAGTTGACTTGCTTAACATGTCATTAGTTGGTGAACAAGGCATTCAACTTGTTCAGTAATGGATTACTTGGTCAACAAGGCATTCGACTTGTTCAACAAGGCATTACATGGTCAATAAGGCATACGACTTGTTCAAGAAGGAATTACTTGGTCAACAATCCATTCCACTTTTTCTTGAAGGCATTAGACTTGGTCAATAAGGGATTTGACATGTGCAACAAGTCATTACTTCGTCAACAATGCCTTCAACTTGTTCAACAAGGCATTACGTTGGTCAACAAGGCATTCGACTTGGTAGATAAGGCATTCGACTTGGTCAATAAGACATTACATTCTTAACATGGCACTCGACTTGGTCAATAATCCATTCCACTTTTTCTTGAAGGCATTCGACTTGGTCAATAAGACATTACATTCTTAACATGGCACTCGACTTGGTCAATAATCCATTCCACTTTTTCTTGAAGGCATTAGACTTGGTCAATAAGGGATTTGACATGTGCAACAAGTCATTACTTCGTCAACAACGCCTTCAACTTGTTCAACAAGGCATTACGTTGGTCAACAAGGCATTCGACTTGGTAGATAAGGCTTTCGACTTGGTCAATAAGACATTACATTCTTAACATGGCACTCGACTTGGTCAACAAGGCATTCGACTTGTTCTTGAAGGCATTAGACTTGGTCAACAAGGGTTTTGACTTCTTCAACACTAGATTTGACTTGTTCAACAAGTCATTACTTGGTGAACAAGGCATTCAACTTGTTTAGCAACGCATTACTTGGTCAGCAAGAAATTCGACTTGTTCTAAAAGACATCGACTTTGTCAACAAGGCATTCGACTTGTTCAGCAAGGCATTACATGGTCAACAATGCATCCGACTTGTTCAAGAAGGCATTGGTCAACAATTCATTCGACTTATTCTTGAAGGCATTGGACTTGGTCAACAAGGGATTTGACTTGTTCAACAATGGATTTAACTTATTCAACAAGTCCTTACTTGGTGAAAAAGTCATTCTACTTGTTTAGTAACGCATTACTTGGTCAACAAGGTATTCGACTTATTCAACAAGGTATTCGACTTGTTCAACAAGGCATTCGACTTGGTCAACAAAGCATTCGACTTGTCCAACAAGGCATTACATGGTCAACAAGGCATCCGACTTGTTCAAGAAGGCATTACTTGGTCAACATGGCATTCTACTTGTTTCTGAAGGCATTAGACTTGGTCAACAAGGGATTTAACTTGTTCAACAATGGAGT
The DNA here is from genome assembly GCA_004919715.1 of Linderniella brevidens. Taxonomy (NCBI): domain Eukaryota; kingdom Viridiplantae; phylum Streptophyta; class Magnoliopsida; order Lamiales; family Linderniaceae; genus Linderniella; species Linderniella brevidens. Next base: position 15,759,263 of record SWDC01000148.1, read on the forward strand.
TGAATTGCTTAACAAGTCATTAGTTGGTGAACAAGGCATTCAACTTGTTCAGTAATGGATTACTTGGTCAACAAGGCATTCGACTTGTTCAACAAGGCATTACATGGTCAATAAGGCATACGACTTGTTCAAGAAGGAATTACTTGGTCAACAATCCATTCCACTTTTTCTTGAAGGCATTAGACTTGGACAATAAGGGATTTGACATGTGCAACAAGTCATTACTTCGTCAACAATGCCTTCAACTTGTTCAACAAGGCATTACGTTGGTCAACAAGGCATTTGACCTGGTAGATAAGGCATTCGACTTGGTCAATAAGACATTACATTCTTAACATGGCACTCGACTTGGTCAACAAGGCATTCGACTTGTTCTTGAAGGCATTAGACTTGGTCAACAAGGGTTTTTGACTTCTTCAACACTAGATTTGACTTGTTCAACAAGTCATTACTTGGTGAACAAGGCATTCAACTTGTTCAGCAACGCATTACTTGGTCAGCAAGACATTCGACTAGTTCTAAAAGACATCGACTTTGTCAACAAGGCATTCGACTTGTTCAGCAAGGCATTACATGGTCAACAATGCATCCGACTTGTTCAAGAAGGCATTGGTCAACAAGACATTCGACTTATTCTTGAAGGCATTAGACTTGGTCAACAAGGGATTTGACTTGTTCAACAATGGATTTGACTTATTCAACAAGTCCTTAGTTGGTGAAAAAGTCATTCTACTTGTTCAGTAACGCATTACTTGGTCAACAAGGTATTCGATTTATTCAACAAGGTATTCGACTTGTTCAACAAGGCATTCGACTTGGTCAACAACGCATTCGACTTGTTCAACAAGGCATTACATGGTCAACAAGGCATCCGACTTGTTCAAGAAGGCATTACTTGGTCAACATGGCATTCGAGTTGTTTCTGAAGGGATTAGACTTGGTCAACAAGGGATTTAACTTCTTCAACAATGGAGTTGACTTGCTCAACAAGTCATTAGTTGGTGAACAAGGCATTCAACTTGTTCAGTAATGCAGTACTTGGTCAACAAGGCATTCGACTTGTTCAGCAAGGCATTACATGGACAATAAGGCATACGACTTGTTCAAGAAGGCATTACTTGGTCAACAATCCATTCCACTTTTTCTTGAAGGCATTAGACTTGGTCAACATGGGATTTGACTTGTGCAACAAGTAATTACTTGGTCAACAAGGCCTTCAACTTGTTCAACAAGGCATTCGACTTGGTGGATAAGGCATTCGACTTGGTCAATAAGACATTACATTCTTAACATGGCACTCGACTTGGTCAACAAGGCATTCGACATGTTCTTGAAGGCATTACACTTGGTCAACAAGGGATTTGACATGTGCAACAAGTTATTACTTCGTCAACAAGGCCTTCAACTTGTTCAACAAGGCATTACGTTGGTCAACAAGGCATTCGACTTGGTAGATAAGGCATTCGACTTGGTCAATAAGACATTACATTCTTAACATGGCACTCGACTTGGTCAACCAGGCATTCGACTTGTTCTTGAAGGCATTAGACTTGGTCAACAAGGGTTTTTGACTTCTTCAACACTAGATTTGACTTGTTCAACAAGTCATTACTTGGTGAACAAGGCATTCAACTTGTTCAGCAACGCATTACTTAGTCAACAAGACATTCGACTTGTTCTAAAAGACATCGACTTTGTCAACAAGGCATTCGACTTGTTCAGCAAGGCATTACATGGTCAACAAGGCATCCGACTTGTTCAAGAAGGCATTGGTCAACAAGTAATTCGACTTATTCTTGAAGGCATTAGACTTGGTCAACAAGGGATTTGACTTGTTCAACAATGGATTTGACTTATTCAACTAGTCATTAGATGGTGAAAAAGTCATTCTACTTGTTCAGTAACGCATTACTTGGTCAACAAGGTATTCGACTTATTTAACAAATTATTCGACTTGTTCAACAAGGCATTCGACTTGGTCAACAAGGCATTCGACTTGTTCAACAAGGCATTACATGGTCAACAAGGCATCCGACTTGTTCAAGAAGGCATTACTTGGTCAACATGGCATTCTACTTGTTTCTGAAGGCATTAGAATTGGTCAACAAGGGATTTAACTTGTTCAACAATGGAGTTGACTTGCTTAACAAGTCATTAGTTGGTGAACAAGGCATTCAACTTGTTCAGTAATGGATTACTTGGTCAACAAGGCATTCGACTTGTTCAACAAGGCATTACATGGTCAATAAGGCATACGACTTGTTCAAGAAGGAATTACTTGGTCAACAATCCATTCCACTTTTTCTTGAAGGCATTAGACTTGGTCAATAAGGGATTTGACATGTGCAACAAGTCATTACTTCGTCAACAATGCCTTCAACTTGTTCAACAAGGCATTACGTTGGTCAACAAGGCATTCGACTTGGTAGATAAGGCTTTCGACTTGGTCAATAAGACATTACATTCTTAACATGGCACTCGACTTGGTCAACAAGGCATTCGACTTGTTCTTGAAGGCATTAGACTTGGTCAACAAGGGTTTTTGACTTCTTCAACACTAGATTTGACTTGTTCAACAAGTCATTACTTGGTGAACAAGGCATTCAACTTGTTTAGCAACGCATTACTTGGTCAGCAAGAAATTCGACTTGTTCTAAAAGACATCGACTTTGTCAACAAGGCATTCGACTTGTTCAGCAAGGCATTACATGGTCAACAATGCATCCGACTTGTTCAAGAAGGCATTGGTCAACAATTCATTCGACTTATTCTTGAAGGCATTAGACTTGGTCAACAAGGGATTTGACTTGTTCAACAATGGATTTAACTTATTCAACAAGTCCTTAGTTGGTGAAAAAGTCATTCTACTTGTTCAGTAACGCATTACTTGGTCAACAAGGTATTCGACTTATTCAACAAGGTATTCGATTTGTTCAACAAGGCATTCGACTTGGTCAACAAAGCATTCGACTTGTCCAACAAGGCATTACATGGTCAACAAGGCATCCGACTTGTTCAAGAAGGCATTACTTGGTCAACATGGCATTCTACTTGTTTCTGAAGGCATTAGACTTGGTCAACAAGGGATTTAACTTGTTCAACAATGGAGTTGAATTGCTTAACAAGTCATTAGTTGGTGAACAAGGCATTCAACTTGTTCAGTAATGGATTACTTGGTCAACAAGGCATTCGACTTGTTCAACAAGGCATTACATGGTCAATAAGGCATACGACTTGTTCAAGAAGGAATTACTTGGTCAACAATCCATTCCACTTTTTCTTGAAGGCATTAGACTTGGACAATAAGGGATTTGACATGTGCAACAAGTCATTACTTCGTCAACAATGCCTTCAACTTGTTCAACAAGGCATTACGTTGGTCAACAAGGCATTTGACCTGGTAGATAAGGCATTCGACTTGGTCAATAAGACATTACATTCTTAACATGGCACTCGACTTGGTCAACAAGGCATTCGACTTGTTCTTGAAGGCATTAGACTTGGTCAACAAGGGTTTTTGACTTCTTCAACACTAGATTTGACTTGTTCAACAAGTCATTACTTGGTGAACAAGGCATTCAACTTGTTCAGCAACGCATTACTTGGTCAGCAAGACATTCGACTAGTTCTAAAAGACATCGACTTTGTCAACAAGGCATTCGACTTGTTCAGCAAGGCATTACATGGTCAACAATGCATCCGACTTGTTCAAGAAGGCATTGGTCAACAAGACATTCGACTTATTCTTGAAGGCATTAGACTTGGTCAACAAGGGATTTGACTTGTTCAACAATGGATTTGACTTATTCAACAAGTCCTTAGTAGGTGAAAAAGTCATTCTACTTGTTCAGTAACGCATTACTTGGTCAACAAGGTATTCGACTTATTCAACAAGGTATTCGACTTGTTCAACAAGGCATTCGACTTGGTCAACAACGCATTCGACTTGTTCAACAAGGCATTACATGGTCAACAAGGCATCCGACTTGTTCAGGAAGGCATTACTTGGTCAACATGGCATTCGAGTTGTTTCTGAAGGCATTAGACTTGGTCAACAAGGGATTTAACTTGTTCAACAATGGAGTTGACTTGCTCAACAAGTCATTAGTTGGTGAACAAGGCATTCAACTTGTTCAGTAATGCATTACTTGGTCAACAAGGCATTCGACTTGTTCAGCAAGGCATTACATGGACAATAAGGCATACGACTTGTTCAAGAAGGCATTACTTGGTCAACAATCCATTCCACTTTTTCTTGAAGGCATTAGACTTGGTCAACATGCGATTTGACTTGTGCAACAAGTAATTACTTGGTCAACAAGGCCTTCAACTTGTTCAACAAGGCATTACTTTGTCAACAAGGCATTCGACTTGGTGGATAAGGCATTCGACTTGGTCAATAAGACATTACATTCTTAACATGGCACTCGACTTGGTCAACAAGGCATTCGACATGTTCTTGAAGGCATTACACTTGGTCAACAAGGGTTTTGACATGTGCAACAAGTCATTACTTCGTTAACAAGGCCTTCAACTTGTTCAACAAGGCATTATGTTGGTCAACAAGGCATTCGACTTGGTAGATAAGGCATTCGACTTGGTCAATAAGACATTACATTCTTAACATGGCACTCGACTTGGTCAACCAGGCATTCGACTTGTTCTTGAAGGCATTAGACTTGGTCAACAAGGGTTTTTGACTTCTTCAACACTAGATTTGACTTGATCAACAAGTCATTACTTGGTGAACAAGGCGTTCAACTTGTTCGGCAATACATTACTTGGTCAGCAAGACATTCGACTTGTTCTAAAAGACATCGACTTTGTCAACAAGGCATTCAACTTGTTCAGCAATGCATTACATGGTCAACAAGGCATCCGACTTGTTCAAGAAGGCATTGGTCAACATAACATTCGACTTATTCTTGAAGGCATTAGACTTGGTCAACAAGGGATTTGACTTGTTCAACAATGGATTTGACTTATTCAACAAGTCATTAGATGGTGAAAAAGTCATTCTACTTGTTCAGTAACGCATTACTTGGTCAACAAGGTATTCGACTTATTCAACAAGGTATTCGGCTTGTTCAACAAGGCATTCGACTTGGTTAACAAGGCATTCGACTTGTTCAACATGGCATTACATGGTCAACAAGGCATCCGACTTGTTCAAGAAGGCATTACTTGGTCAACATGGCATTCTACTTGTTTCTGAAGGCATTAGACTTGGTCAACAAGGGATTTAACTTGTTCAACAATGGAGTTGACTTGCTCAACAAGTCATTAGTTGGTGAACAAGGCATTCAACTTGTTCAGTAATGGATTACTTGGTCAACAAGGCATTCGACTTGTTCAATAAGGCATTACATGGTCAATATGGCATACGACTTGTTCAAGAAGGAATTACTTGGTCAACAATCCATTCCACTTTTTCTTGAAGGCATTAGACTTGGTCAATAAGGGATTTGACATGTGCAACAAGTGATTACTTCGTCAACAATGCCTTCAACTTGTTCAGTAAGGCATTACGTTGGTCAACAAGGCATTCGACTTGGTAGATAAGGCATTCGACTTGGTCAATAAGACATTACATTCTTAACATGGCACTCGACTTGGTCAACAAGGCATTCGACTTGTTCTTGAAGGCATTAGACTTGGTGAACAAGGGTTTTTGACTTCTTCAACACTAGATTTGACTTGTTCAACAAGGCATTACATGGTCAACAAGGCATCCGACTTGTTCAGGAAGGCATTACTTGGTCAACATGGCATTCGAGTTGTTTCTGAAGGCATTAGACTTGGTCAACAAGGGATTTAACTTGTTCAACAATGGAGTTGATTTGCTCAACAAGTCATTAGTTGGTGAACAAGGCATTCAACTTGTTCAGTAATGCATTACTTGGTCAACAAGGCATTCGACTTGTTCAGCAAGGCATTACATGGACAATAAGGCATACGACTTGTTCAAGAAGGCATTACTTGGTCGACAATCCATTCCACTTTTTCTTGAAGGGATTAGACTTGGTCAACATGCGATTTGACTTGTGCAACAAGTCATTACTTGGTCAACAAGGCCTTCAACTTGTTCAACAAGGCATTACTTTTGTCAACAAGGCATTCGACTTGGTAGATAAGGCATTCGACTTGGTCAATAAGACATTACATTCTTAACATGGCACTCGACTTGGTCAACAAGGCATTCGACATGTTCTTGAAGGCATTACACTTGGTCAACAAGGGATTTGACATGTGCAACAAGTCATTACTTCGTCAACAAGGCCTTCAACTTGTTCAACAAGGCATTACGTTGGTCAACAAGGCATTCGACTTGGTCAATAAGACATTACATTCTTAACATGGCACTCGACTTGGGCAACCAGGCATTCGACTTGTTCTTGAAGGCATTAAGACTTGGTCAACAAGGGTTTTTGACTTCTTCAACACTAGATTTGACTTGTTCAACAAGTCATTACTTGGTGAACAAGGCATTCAACTTGTTCAGCAACGCATTACTTGGTCAGCAAGACATTCGACTTGTTCTAAAAGACATCGACTTTGTCAACAAGGCATTCGACTTGTTCAGCAAGGCATTACATGGTCAACAAGGCATCCGACTTGTTCAAGAAAGCATTGGTCAACAAGACATTCGACTTATTCTTGAAGGCATTAGACTTGGTCAACAAGGGATTTGACTTGGTCAACAATGGATTTGACTTATTCAACAAGTCCTTAGTTGGTGAAAAAGTCATTCTACTTGTTCAGTAACGCATTACTTGCTCAACAAGGTATTCGACTTATTCAACAAGGTATTCGACTTGTTCAACAAGGCATTCGACTTGGTCAACAAGGTATTCGACTTGTGCAACAAGGCATTACATGGTCAACAAGGCATCCGACTTGTTCAAGAAGGCATTACTTGGTCAACATGGCATTCGAGTTGTTTCTGAAGGCATTAGACTTGGTCAACAAGGGATTTAACTTGTTCAACAATGGAGTTGACTTGCTCAACAAGTCATTAGTTGGTGAACAAGGCATTCAACCTGTTCAGTAATGGATTACTTGGTCAACAAGGCATTCGACTTGTTCAACAAGGCATTACATGGTCAATAAGGCATACGACTTGTTCAAGAAGGAATTACTTGGTCAACAATCCATTCCACTTTTTCTTGAAGGCATTAGACTTGGTCAATAAGGGATTTGACATGTGCAACAAGTCATTACTTCGTCAACAATGCCTTCAACTTGTTCAACAAGGCATTACGTTGGTCAACAAGGCATTCGACTTGGTAGATAAGGCATTCGACTTGGTCAATAAGACATTACATTCTTAACATGGCACTCGACTTGGTCCACAACGCATTCGACTTGTTCTTGAAGGCATTAGAGTTGGTCAACAAGGGTTTTTGACTTCTTCAACACTAGATTTGACTTGTTCAACAAGTCATTACTTGGTGAACAAGGCATTCAACTTGTTCAGCAACGCATTACTTGGTCAGCAAGACATTCGACTTGTTATAAAAGACATCGACTTTGTCGACAAGGCATTCGAGTTGTTCAGCAAGGCATTACATGGTCAACAAGGCATCCGACTTGTTCAAGAACGCATTGGTCAACAAGACATTCGACTTATTCTTGAAGGCATTAGACTTGGTCAACAAGAGATTTGATTTGTTCAACAATGTATTTTACTCGTTCAACAAGTCATTAGTTGGTGAAAAAGTCATTTTACTTGTTCAGTAACGCATTACTTGGTCAACAAGGTATTCGACTTATTCAACAAGGTATTCGACTTGTTCAACAAGGCATTCGACTTGGTCAACAAGGCATTCGACTTGTTCAACAAGGCATTACATGTTCAACAAGGCATCCGACTTGTTCAAGAAGGCATTACTTGGTCAACATGGCATTCGACTTGTTTATGAAGGTATTAGACTTTGTAAACAAGGGATTTAACTTGTTAAACAATGGATTTGACTTGCTCAACAAGTCATTAGTTGTTGAACAGGGCATTCAACTTGTTCAATAATGCATTACTTTGTCAACAAGGCATTCGATTTGTTCAACAAGGCATTACATGATCAATAAGGCATACGACTTGTTCAAGAAGGCATTACTTGGTCAACAATCCATTCAACTTTTTCTTGAAGGCATTATACTTGGTCAACAAGGATTTTTGACTTCTTCAACACTAGATTTGACTTGTTCAACAAGTCATTACTTGGTGAACAAGGCATTCAACTTCTTCAGCAACGCATTACTTGGTCAGCAAGACATTCGACTTGTTCTAAAAGACATCGACTTTGTCAATAAGGCATTCGACTTGTTCAGCAAGGCATTACATGGTCAACAACACATCGGACTTGTTCAAGAAGGCATTGGTCAACAAGACATTCGACTTATTCTTGAAGGCATTAGACTTGGTCAACAAGAGATTTGATTTGTTCAACAATGTATTTTACTCGTTCAACAAGTCATTAGTTGGTGAAAAAGTCATTTTACTTGTTCAGTAACGCATTACTTGGTCAACAAGGTATTCGACTTATTCAAAAAGGTATTCGACTTGTTCAACAAGGCATTCGACTTGGTCAACAAAGCATTACATGGTCAACAAGGCATCCGACTTGTTCAAGAAGGCATTACTTGGTCAACATGTCATTCGACTTGTTTCTGAAGGCATTAGACTTGGTCAACAAGGGATTTAACTTGTTCAACAATGGAATTGACTTGCTCAACAAGTCATTAGTTGGTGAACAAGGCATTAAACTTGTTCAGTAATGCATTACTTGGTCAACAAGGCATTCGACTTGTTTAACAAGGCATTACATGGTCAATAAGGCATACGACTTGTTCTAGAAGGCATTATTTGGTCAACAATCCATTCCACTTTTTCTTGAAGGCATTAGACTTGGTCAACATGGGATTTGACTTGTGCAACAAGTCATTACTTCGTCAACAAGGCCTTTAACTTGTTCAACAAGGCATTACTTTGGTCAACAAGGCATTCGACTTGGTAGATAAGGCATTCGATTTGGTCAATAAGACATTATATTCTTAACATGGCACTCGACTTGGTCAACAAGGCATTCGACTTGTTCTCGAAGGCATTAGACTTGGTCAACAAGGGTTTTTGACTTCTTCAACACTAGATTTGACTTGTTCAACAAGTCATTACTTGGTGAATAAGGCATTCAACTTGTTCACCAACGCATTACTTGGTCAGCAAGACATTCGACTTGTTCTAAAAGACATCGACTTTGTCAACAAGGCATTCGACTTGTTCAGCAAGGCATTACATGGTCAACAAGGCATCCGACTTGTTCAAGAAGACATTGGTCAACAAGACATTCGACTTATTGTTGAAGGTATTAGACTTGTTCAACAATGGATTTGACTTGTTCAACATGTCCTTAGTTGGTGAAAAAGTCATTCTACTTGTTCAGTAACGCATTACTTGGTCAAAAAGGTATTCGACTTGTTCAACAAGGGATTCGATTTGTTCAACAAGGCATTCGACTTGGTCAACAAGGCATTCGACTTGTTCAACAAGGCATTACATGGTCAACAAGGCATTCGACTTGTTCAAGAAGGCATTACTTGGTCAACTTGGCATTCGACTTGTTTCTGAAGGTATTAGACTTCGTCAACAAAGGATTTAACTTGTTTAACAATGGATTTGACTTGCTCAACTAGTCATTAGTTGGTGAACAATCATTCAAATTGTTCTGTAATGCATTACTTGGTCAACAAGGATTTTTGACTTCTCAACACTAGATTTGACTTGTTCAACAAGTCATTACTTGGTGAACAAGGCATTCAACTTGTTCAGCAACGCATTACTTGGTCAGGAAGACATTCGACTTGTTCTAAAAGACATCGACTTTGTCAACAAGGCATTCGACTTGTTCAGCAAGGCATTACATGGTCAACAACACATCCGACTTGTTCAAGAAGGCATTGGTCAACAAGACATTCGACTTATTCTTGAAGGCATTAGACTTGGTCAACAAGGAATTTGATTTGTTCAACAATGTATTTTACTCGTTCAACAAGTCATTAGTTAGAGAAAAAGGCATTCTACTTGTTCAGTAACACATTACTTGGTCAACAAAGCATTCGATTGGTTCAACAAGGCATTCGACTTGGTGAAGAAGACATTGAACTTGTTCAACAAGGCAATCTATGGTCAACATGGCATCCGACTTGTTGAAGAAGGCATTACTTGGTCAACAAGGCATTTGACTATTTCTTGAATGCATTAGTCTGGATGAACAAGGGATTTGACATGTTCACAAATTCATTATTTGGTCGATCAACAAAGCATTACTTTTGTCAACAAGGCATCCGACTTGTTCAACAAGGCATTTGACTTGGTAAATAAGGCATTCAACTATTTCAACAAGGCATTCAACTTGGTCAACAAGGCATTCGACCTTTTCAAGACGGCAATCCTTGGTCAACAAGGCATTAGGCTTGTTCTTGAAGGCATTAGAGTTGGTCAACAAGGGATTTTACTTGTTCAACACTGGATTTGACTTGTTGAACAAGTCATTACTTGGTGAACAAGGCATTGACCTTGTTCAGTAACACATTACTTGGTCAACGACCGAATTCGACTTGTTCAACAAGGTATACGACATAGTCAACAAGGCATTTGGCTGGTTCAGGAAGGCATTACATGGTCAATAATGCATCCGACTTGTTCGTGAAGGCATTAGACTTGGTCAACAAGGGATTTGACTTGTTCAACAAGTCATTACTTGGTTGACAAGGCATTCAACTTTTTGAACAAGGCATTAATTTTGTCAAAAAGGCATTCGACTTCTTCAACAATGCATTTGATTTAGTACATCAGGCATTCGACTGGTTCTTGAAGGAATTAGACTTGGTCAAAAGGGATTTGACTTGTTCAACAAGTCATATGTTGGTGAAAAAGTCATTCTACTTGTTCAGTAACGCATTACTTGGTCAACAAGGTATTCGACTTGGTGAACAAGGAATTCAACTTGTTCAGCAAGGCATTACATGGTCAACAAGGCACTCGACTTGGTAAATAAGGCATTAAACTTGCTCAACAAGGCCTGACTTGTTCAAGAATGCATTACTTGGTCAACAAGGCATTCGACCTGTTCTTGAAGCCATTAGAGTTGGTCAACAAGAGATTTGACTTGTTCAAACGTCATTACTTGGTAAACAAGGCATTCCAACTTTTTTTTGGGAAAAGGTCATTAAAATAAAATGTGGAAAGATACAATGTTCAGCAGCAATAAGCTGCACCGCTCGGTAACATGCTACCTATATACAACGCAAGCAATCCAATCGAGCAAGCAAACATCAAAAGCAAGCAAGCAGACTGTAAGCAAGTGACTACGTGCTCGGCCACGCAATGCGCCAAACACGTCGAAGCGCACAGGACTGTAGCTGATACTTCCCTCCAAGGGTAGAGAGCCGTATACAGAGTGTAGTCTCGACGTCCGCAACGATATGAGTAGGAGGTCTTCGTCTTCCTTCCCGCCATCGTAGGTTGCGCTCGGCCCATAGGTGATAGACAAGCGATGCAAGCGCATGTCGGGGCCCCATCCATGCGAGGTGCTTGCCCCGCCCCTTTGAGCAGCCCAGTGAACCCCTTCGATCCAGTCCGTGTAAGGCCATCCAAAACGTAACTTTCCCTGCAAAGACTGTAGGCAATGTCTGGAAAATGAACACTAAAAGAAAAGATGCCGTGTCGTCTCTATAGCATGGCCATCATCACACAAGAGGTAAGCTGAACTTCCTGCTGCCGCGGCCACCCATGGCTTGTCCCTCGTCGCCAGGCGTTCCCTAATCGCCAGCCATAAAATGACTTCATGCCGTGGTATCGAGATAGGGCCTCCGAACAGGTTGGTCCAGAATGCAGGCGGAGAATGTTGGCGTATGCAATTTCTCGCGGACTGAGTAGAGAAGACGCCATTGGGAGTCCCCGCCATCGAATCGTGTCCATCTCACCGTGTTGAATGGGAGGTAGGAGACCAGCAAAATCCATGAACTCCACCGTTGTCTGTCCTGGCCAATGCCATCCCGACTCATCAATCACCGCGCTCAATCGTGAATCAAGTGGGAGGCCCATAACAGATGGACCACGCGGGTATCGTTCCACCAGCGGAATCGTGAATCAAGTGGGAGGCCCATAACAGATGGACCACGCGGGTATCGTTCCACCAGCGGAATCGTGAGTAGCCATGGGTCAGTCCAGAGGCGTGTATTCGCTCCATTCCCAATGCGGAACTCTAGAAGTGACCGGATGATGGGTCTGAGCTTGAGGAGCTTCTTCCAGCTCCATGAGGTATTAGCCGTGGATCTGATGGTCCAGAAGGATGTGTTGTGCAGCCGCGTCCGTCGTATCCATGTGGCCCATATCGAAGACTCATCTCCCCTGAGAATGTTCCAAATAAGACGCATCATCAGCGCCTTGTTCTCCACCTCAATCAATCTCAAATCAAGTGTTGAAGAAGTCAAATTCCTTGTTGACCAATTTGAAGGCCTTATTGACCATATAATACCTTGTTGAAGAAGTTGAATACCTTACTTACCATGTCAAATGCCTTGTTGAACAAGTCGAATACCTTACTTACCATGTCAAATGCCTTGTTGAACAAGTCGAATGCCTTGTTGACAAAGTAATGCGTTGTTGAACAACTCAAATCAAGTTTTGAAGAAGTCAAATTCCTTGTTGACCAAGTCTAATGCCTTCAGGAACAAGTCGAATACCTTGTTGATCAAGTATCGATGTCTTGACCAATTTGAATGCCTTGTTGACCAAATCGAATGCCTTGTTGAACAAGTCGAATGCTTTGTTGACCAAGTTATGCGTTACTTGACAAGTAGAATGCCTTGTTCACCAACTAATGACTTGTTGAACAAGTAAAATCCACTGTTTAAAAAAGTCAAATCCTTTGTTGACCAAGTCGGATGCCTCGTTGACCAAGTAATGCCGTCTTGAACAAGTCGAATGCTTTGTTGACCAAGTCGAATGCTTTGTTGAACAAGTCGAATGCCTTGTTGACCAAGTAATGCCTTCTTAAACGAGTCGAATGCCTTGTTGTCCATGTAATAATACCTTGATCAACAAGTCGAATGCCTTGTTGAACAATTCAAATGCCTAGTTGATCAAGTATCAATGTCTTGACCAATTCGAATGCCTTGTTGACCAAGTCAAATGCCTTGTTGAACAACTCGAATGCCTTGTTGACCAAGTAATGCGTTACTTAACAAGTAGAAAGTCTTGTTCACCAACTAATGACTTGTTGACCAAGTCAGATGCCTCGTTGACCAAGTAATGCCGTCTTGAACAAGTCGAATGCCTTGTTGACAAAGTAATTTCGTCTTGAACAAGTCGAATGCCTTATTGACCATATAATACCTTGTTGAACAAGTCGAATGCCTTACTTACCAAGTCAAATGCCTTGTTGAACAAGTAGAATGCCTTGTTGACAAAGTAAAGCATTGTTGAACAACTCAAATCAAGTGTTGAAGAAGTTAAATTCGTTGTTAACTAAGCCTAATGCCTTGTTGACCATGTAATAAAAAGAGATAGGGCCTCCGAACAGGTTGGTCCAGAATGCATGCGGAGAATGTTGGCGTATGCAATTTCTCGCGGACTGAGTAGAGAAGACGCCATTGGGAGTCCCCCGCCATCGAATCGTGTCCATCTCACCGTGTTGAATGGGAGGTAGGAGACCAGCAAAATCGATGAACTCCACCGTTGTCTGTCCTGGCCAATGCCATCCCGACTCATCAATCACCGCGCTCAATCATGAATCAAGTGGGAGGCCCATAACAGATGGACCACGCGGATACCGTTCCACCAGCGGAATCGTGAGTAGCCATGGGTCAGTCCAGAGGCGTGTATTCGCTCTATTCCCAATGCGGAACTCTAGAAGTGGCCGGATGATGGGTCTGAGCTTGAGGAGCTTCTTCCAGCTCCATGAGGTATTAGCCGTGGATCTGATGGTCCAGAAGGATGTGTTGTGCAGCCGCGTCCGTCGTATCCATGTGGCCCATATCGAAGACCCATCTCCCCTGAGAATGTTCCAAATAAGACGCATCATCAGCGCCTTGTTCTCCACCTCAATCGATCTCAGTCCAAGTCCCCCTTCGTCCCTTGGTGCGCATACGTTGGTCCATTCCACCTTCGCGCTAGATCCCTTCCACAAGAAAGCTCGAAGACGCTTCTCGATACTGTGGATGATTCCCTTGGGGAGTAAGAAGACCCCCGCCCAATACACATGGATAGCCATAAGGACCGATCGAATGAGCTGTACCCTCCCGGCGTATGAGAGCGAGTGGTTGGTCCAAGAACCAAGCCGACGATCAATAGAACGTAATAAGGGGGCGCAATCATCGATAGTCAATCGCGATGTGATAAGGGGGACCCCCAGGTACCGCACAGGAAGAGACCCGATAGGGAAGCCCATAACAGCCTGGAGTGTACCCTTCAGTCGTTCTGCCCGTTTCGAGGTAAACATCTCGCTTTTACTAGAGTTTGCCCGTAGCTCTGAAAGCGAAGCAAAAAGCTCGAGGCTGTCGCGGAAGATACTGACTGATTGAACGTCCGCCTGCGAGAAAAGAAGAAGATCATCGGCGAAGGTCAACATGAAGAGGGATGTGGCCTCGCATCGCCAATGGTATCGGAAGCTGCTGCTAAGTTGGATGCGGGATGCTATGATTCCATGTAAAGCCTCCATCACCAACACAAAGAGATAAGGTAATATGGGGTCGCCTTGTCTGAGACCCCGCCGTCCTTTGAAGAAACCCTCCGGCCTACCGTTGATGTTGATGGAAAAATGCGTCGACGTGAGGCATGACCGGACCCACCGAATGAAGGTCGGGTGAAAGTGAAGTGCCTGAAGTGTGGCAAAGATAAAATCCCACTCAATCTTATCATATGCCTTGGCGAGGTGGACCTTAAGAGCCACCCGTTCAGGCAGCCCGGCTCTATTGTATCCGTGACAAATCTCTTGGGCTAAGAGAATGTTGTCGGAAATACGCCTTCCAGGGATGAATGCCGTCTTTGTAGGGTGGACAAGTTTCCCCAAGCTGTCTCGTAGCCGATTAGAAATTATCTTGGAGATGATCTTATAGAGAACGTTGCAGCAGGCAATCGGTCGAAAATCCTTCGCCATGCGTGCATTATCCCCTTTTGGAATGAGGGTGATAAGGATCGAATTCAGCTCCCCTAGGAGGCGTCCCGTCCGGAAGAAATCCCGGATGGCGAACGAGATATCCTCCCCGATGATGTTCCATGCCCGCTTGTAGAAAACCGCGGAGTACCCGTCTGGCCCTGACGATTTGTTATCTCCCGTTGCATGTAGCGCGTTGTTGATTTCCACATCAGTGATCGGCTGAACCATTGCCTCCGCGTCGGTTGTGCTGAGCGCTGCCCCGAAGTAAGGCGCGACGTCAGAGGCGGATATTGGGGTTGTCCGCATGGATTGCCCGAGGAGTTCCGAGTAATATCGGACCAATTCAGCCCGCACTTGTGCACCACCCTCGAACGTGTTTCCCGCCTCATCCTCCAAGTGGAAGATACGATTTCCAACCCGCCGTGTGGCCACTTTCTTGAAGAAAAAAGAAGTGCATTGGTCACCGTCCTTGAGCCATGCCACTTTCGCCCGCTGAAGGAGTGCCGAATGCTTCAATTCGACCGCTTTGGCATACACAAGCCGACATTGCTTCTCCAAGATTAGTAATTGATCCTCCAATGGATAGTTTGCCGCCATGTCCTGAGCAATCTCTAGAAATTTGCGCGCCTCGAGCACGTTAGGATTGAGATCACCCTTCTCTCGCCGTAGTTGTCGTGGTTCCCTCTTTATCGCTTTCAGTCTCTGGACGACTACATATATCGGGTATCCATTTGCTTGCAGACTCCAAGTTTTCGCCACGATAGGAAGAAAACGAGGATCCTGCGCCAAAAAATTATCAAAACCAAAAGAATTATTCCTCTCAGAAGCCCTAGCTGTAGTCGCGAGGATGAGTGGAGAGTGGTCCGATGTAGCAGGGGTTGCGCAATGATAAGTAAGGTCCCCAAATCTAGCGAACCAAGAGGGGTTGCCAAGCATCCGATCGAGGCGTCGCCATACACCCAACGTGCCCCCTTGCTGGTTATACCACGTGTAGAGTTGCCCCGTGCATGGCAGGGTTGTAAAGTCCGATGTAGTCATGCATGCAATCATCTCCGGACAGCCCCCCGTGGCCGATCCTTCCCGCGCGTCCGTGTTTGCCATGATTGCGTTGAAATCCCCCATAACAAGCCATGGTGAGTTTGCGTGCAGCTGTGAGGTCTCGATGAGATCTGTCCAAAGGTCACGTCGGGACACCCTCTGATTATGACCGTATGCGAATGATGAAGAAATCCTCACGCTCCGCAAGGATCGTCGCCTTACAGTGAATGGTCTTAGTGGTGTACGCAAGAATTGTGACAGTAACTAGGCGGGCATCCCAGCCCACCCAGATACGAGATGCCGGCCCATTATCGTATTCAAAGAACCAACTCTAAGCCCTGGTAGAATGTGAAAGGGCAGCCGCATTCTGCTCGGAGACCCGTGTCTCGTACAGCCCGATAATCAACAGCTTATACTTAGTAATAATATCCCCCACCGCCCATCTGTGGTCTACCCTGTTTAGACCACGTACATTCCAAACGGCGATTGGGATCATGGGCACACGTCGAGAAGGGCTGCTTCAGGACCCTTAAGTGTGTTTGTCGCGTCCAAGTCGTCCAAGTCCGCAAGAACCTCGAATGGGTTAATGCTAGCTTGTACAATAGCTCCCTGCTGCGCGTTGACTGAACTTGTTGAACATCCATCTACAGGCTTCGGGTACTCCTGCAGCCGTGGCTCGTGATCTTGCTCCATGTTGGTGGGTGGAACAACAACGTCCTTGCCCTTGTCGAGATGACCAACTCTTCTCCATTCGCGCCGTGTGTGTGGGCCATTCTGGGGTTTCTCCGGCATCGTCGATGTGCGCTGCCCCATGGATTACCTCGGTCCTGTATTTGATCGTGGCTGTTGGGTTCGACGAGAGGGACATGTTCCCGCCCCGTGGGTCCATGCACCGCATAAGGAGCACTTCTGCGACCTCCATTCGTACTCGACACGAACTGTAACCGCACCGTCAGATCCTCCACCTTCACGTGGAATGCGAATATTGAAGCTTTCAAGAAAAGGCTCCTGGAGATTCTTTGATATGCATACCCGAGCGTAGTCAATACGTTCCGCTGAAATTGTCATAGAATCTGCGAAGAGTGGCTTCCCGACGACGTAGCGACAATGCCTAACCCCCCCTGTGTCCAGAACTCGCCCGGAACGTTACGCAATCTCACCCATAGCGGAACATGGGTGTGCTGAATTTTCTCGAGAGACATCCCCGTTCGCCAAGCCTCGAGAAAAATGGGTTGACCTTGCATGAGCCACGGTCCTCCTTCAAGAACCGTATTGGCTGCTGCCGCGGTTGCAAATCTGAATTTGAAAAAACCGTTGGCCGTTGCGCGTACCTCCAACAGTTCCTCCCAAATTGAACGGAAATGCCATTCAACAAACGGAAAATATGGTTTTTTCCCCATAAAATACCCTACGAGGGTATTGTCCCAACGTGCCGCACCCCTCTTTGCGACCTCCCATGATGGGCAGGCCTCCGCGACACCGTCCTTGAGAGTTGGGGCTGTATATGTCAAGGTATAGCGTCTAGGGCTTGGTTTGCGAGGTGCTTCTTCGTGCACCGTCCCGCGAGTTACCGCAGCAAACGATGGCTGAGGGTTTGCGTGCGGCGAGGTAGACACCTCCTTGCGCGTCGGCAATGGTGCCATGGTTTGCAGCCCATGAGGTACAGCGGGTGAGTTATTAACGGCGAAACCCTAGGCCCATAAGTGGAAACCCGAGACGGCGAGATCCTAAACGTTGAAGCCCTAGTTCCTTCCGCCGCAGCCCTAGACGGCGAAACCCTGGGCGGCGACTCCTTGGGCCCATCATCAACCTGGGACAGTGAAACCCTAGGCCCATCAGCATCGGCCCTAACCTCGTTCCTCGCAGCCGTCATGGTCGGTGACTGCGGCTTCATCGTTGGATCATCTGACGCATCATCGTTGATCAAGGCCATGCCAGATGGCGGCGGTGGTGTGCCTGGGCATATAGGGCGGTCATTTCCAATCCGTGGGTCACGTAGCGGGCCGATAATGTCCGGGTAGCGCCGTTGGCGGCGGGTCCACGGGCGCATAGGATTATTCCGTGTGTCCGGCCTGTATAGCGATCCGCTAGCCATATGTGTCGACGGTGGTGGTTGCTGCTCCGGTGGAGCTCCATGAACGCGCCCAATTAGATCTTCAAACGCTGCCACATCAAATCGTTCGCTAAATCCGGGAATATTTTCTGAAAGCGAATTGTAGAGAATGGATCCAATCTCAGCCCAATCCGTCGTTGAGGATTCCATATAAGGCATTCTATTTTTGGGTGCCCGATCTTGGTGCAGATACATTGAACCTGGACGAGATATTTCCATATCTGCCCGAAGATATGCGAGGATCTTTACCATAATTGGGTTATTCTCTGCTTGCTGCTCCAGATGCGCCAAATCTTCGCCGGAAATAGATGAATCCATAGCCTGATCTTGGTGCAGATACGTCGAACCTGAACGGGATATTCCCATATTTGCCCGAAGATATGCAATGATCTTTACCAAAATTGGATTATTCTCTGCTTGATGTTCCAGATGCGCCAAATCTTCGCCGGAAATAGATGGATCATGCAAAAACGTCGTCATCTTTGCCGATGCATCCATCGTCGGGTCGTGATCCTGAACCCGCGCCTTAAAAGATGCAAACGCCGATAATTGCGTGGCAAACTCCGGGTATGCAGAATGTAGTCCATCAAGATCTGGTTGTTGCAAGCGTGGATCACATGAATTAGAAGATGCCGAGAGCTTTGAACCATCCATGGAAGAAGAAGATACCATAACTAGGATCCTAAAAAATTCAAAAATTCAAAGAGTAAAAGCACGTGGTGTAACCCTCCAAACGCCGGACTAACGCCGGTGATGGAGGTCCCTGCCACCGGCTGGTCACGCCCTATCCGGGAGTGGCCAAAAACGGCGGTGGTAGGCGATGAAAACAGCCCCGGCGGCCGAACGCGTTGGGTTTACGAATTCTCTCTAGTTTCTCTCTCTAGCGAAAATTTTAGCACCAACTTGATCAACAATGCATTAACTTGATCAACAAGGCATTCGACTTGTTCAAGACGATGATACTTGGTCAAAAAGGGATTTGACTTGTCCAACAAGTCATTACTTGGTGAACAAGATATTCAACTTGTTCAGCAACTCATTACTTTGTCAACAAGGCATTCGACTTGTTCAACAAGACATTCGACTTGGAAAACAAGGCAGTCGGCTTGTGCAGCAAGGCATTACATGGTGAACAAGGCATCCGACTAGTTCAAGAAGGCATTACTTGGTCAACAAGGAATTTGACTTGTTCTTGAAGGCATTAGACTTGGTCAACAAGGGATTTGACTAGTTTAACAAGTCATTTCTTGTTGAACAATGCAATCAACTTGTTCAGCAACGCATTACTAGGTTAACAAGGCAATCGACTGGTTCAACAATGCATTCAACCATGTCGCTTATCGCCATGTTCTGTCATCGCTCGCTTATCACATTTGGTAAGAGAGGAATTGACGTTGGAAGGAGCATACTCGTGGTTCTCCTGCGCACGTGATTGCTTTGGTTCTGGGGAACGCTTGCCTACGATTGGACACTACGACTACTAAATATCCTTTACAGGTTGCTGGTATTCGCCGTGTTTGGCAAGTCACATGGTAGTTGGTTTCAAGCTGTAGTTGTAGTTGTCGATGTCGTTGTTGATATCGTAGGTGTACCCGATAACATGTTATCGGTTGATGCGGCATGAGTTTTTCTCCTACGTGCTCTTTTCTATTCTTCTTTTCATATATATATAAAGGGAATTAATCCAAAAAAAAAACATTGCATTCGACTTGGTCAACAAGGCATTCGACTTATTCAGCAAGGCATGACATGGTCAACAAGGCGTTCGACTTGTTCAAGAAGGCATTACTTGGTCAACAAGTCATTGGACTAATTTTTGAAGGCATTAGACATGGTCAACAAGGGATTTGACATGTTCAAAAGTCATTACTTGGTAAACAAGGCATTGAGCTTGTTCAACAAGGCATTACTTTGGTAAAAAATGCATTCAGCTTGTTCAACAAGGCACTCAACTTGGTCAACAAGGTATTCAACTTGGTCAAAAAGGTATTTGAATTAAACAACATGACATTTAACTTGGTCAACAAGGCATTCGACTTGCTCAAGACGATGATACTTGGTCAACAAGGCATTCGACTTGTTCTTGAAGGCATTAGACTTGGTCCACAAGGGTTTTAGACCTCTTCAACAATAGATTTGATTTGTTCAACAAGTCATTTACTTGGTGAACAAGGCATTCAACTTGTTCAGCAACTCATTACTTGGTCAGCAAGACATTCGACTTGTTCTAAAAGACATCGAGTTGATTAACAATGCATTCGACTTGTTCAGCAAGTCATCCGACTTGTTCAAGAAAGCATCCGACTTTTTCAAGAAGGCATTACTTAGTCGACAATGCATTCGACATTTTCTTGTAGTCATTAGACTTGGTCAACAATGATTTGACTTGTGCAACAAGTCATTACTTGGTCGACAAGGCATACAAGTTGTTAAGCAAGACATTTGATGCTTCGGTTTCTCTGGCCTTACCGTGATTGACAGTGGGGCATTAGGTTGGCTGCGCAGCGGTGGAAAGGTATGCATCTCCAGCATCTTGCATATCGACATGTTCTGGCATTCATTATTCATCTTATTTGGACTGAGAAAAACCAACGTTGGAGTGATGGCCGACAACAGCATCCCCAGCAGCTTGTTGAGGACATCATGAGGGTTTTGCTTATGCACTTGCCATTACTACCGCGTAGATAAGAGTTATAGTATTGTGCCCTGCGTCGCATGTGGCACATTGCTTGGTAGATAGTTTCATAGTGTTATCTATTGGTTTCGATTGACGGCAATATTGAGTGATGGATAGGGTTTGGATCCATCTTGTACCCAGTGGCATGTCACTGGTTTTTGCGACATGACTCATATCATGTGGCGCTTTTCTGTTCTTTATTTAATTTATTTAGTGAACATTCCCAAAAAAACAAAACAAGGCATTTGACTTGGTAAATAAGGCATTCGACTTATTCTTGAATGCATTAGACTTGGTTAACAAGGGATTTGACTTGTTTAAAAATGTATTTTACTTGTTCAACAAGTCATTAGTTAAAGAAAAATGCATTCTACTTGTTCAGGAACACATTACTTGGTCAACAAAGTATTCGATTGCTTTACAAGGCATTCGATTGTCTATTGGTTTCTATTGACGGTAGTATTGATTGATGGATAGGGTTTTGGATCCATCTTGTACCCAGTGGCCTGTCACTGGTTTTTGAGACATGACTCATATCATGTGCGCTTTTGTGTTCGTTATTCTATTTATTTAGTGAACAATTCCAACTTGGTCAACTAGGCAACCGACTTGATCAGAAAGGCATTACATGGTCAACAAGGCAGCGGACTTTTTCAAGAAAGCATTGGTCAACAAGACATTCGACTTATTCAGAAAGGCATTAGACTTGGTCAACAAGGGATTTGACTAGTTCAACAATGGATTTGACTTATTCAACAAGTCCTTAGTTGGTGAAAAAGTCATTTTACTTGTTCAGTAACGCATTACTTGGCCAACAAGGTATTCGACTTGTTCAACAAGGCATTCGACTTGGTCAACAAGGCATTCGACTTGACAAGGCATCCGACTTGTTCAAGAAGGCATTACTTGGTCAACATGGCATTCGACTTATTTCTGAAGGCATTAGACTTGGTGAACAAGGGATTTAACTTGTTCAACAATGGAGTTGACTTGCTCAACAAGTCATTAGTTGGTGAACAAGGCATTCAACTTGTTCAGTAATGCATTACTTGGTCAACAAGGCATTCGACTTGTTCAACAAGGCATTACATGGTCAATAAGGCATACGACTTGTTCAAGAAGGCATTACTTGGTCAACAATCCATTCACCTCTTTCTTGAAGGCATTAGACTTGGTTAACAAGGGATTGACGTGTGCAACAAGTCATTACTTGGTCAATAAGGCCTTCAACTTGTTCAACAAGGAATTACTTTGGTCAACAAGGCATTCGACTTGGTCAATAAGGCATTACATGGTTAACATGGCACTCCACTTGGTCAACAAGGCATTAGACGTGTTCTTGAAGGCATTAGACTTGGTCAACAATGGTTTTTGACTTCTTTAACACTAGATTTGACTTGTTCAACAAGTCATTACTTGGTCAACAAGTCATTCAACTTGTTCTAAAAGACATCGATCGGTCCTTATGGCTATCCATGTGTATTGGGCGGGAGTCTTCTTACTCCCCAAGGGAATCATCCGCAGTATCGAAAAGCTTCTTCGAGCTTTCTTGTGGAAGGGATCTAGCGCGAAGGTGGCATGGACCGACGTATGCGCACCAAGGGACGAAGGGGGACTTGGACTGAGATCGATTGAGGTGGAGAACAAGGCGCTGATGATGCGTCTTATTTGGAACATTCTCAGGGGAGATGAGTCTTCGATATGGGCCACATGGATACGACGGACGCGGCTGCACAACACATCCTTCTGGACCATCAGATCCACGGCTAATACCTCATGGAGCTGGAAGAAGCTCCTCAAGCTCAGACCCATCATCCGGCCACTTCTAGAGTTCCGCATTGGGAATGGAGCGAATACACGCCTCTGGACTGACCCATGGCTACTCACGATTCCGCTGGTGGAACGGTACCCGCGTGGTCCATCTGTTATGGGCCTCCCACTTGATTCACGATTGAGCGCGGTGATTGATGAGTCGGGATGGCATTGGCCAGGACAGACAACGGTGGAGTTCATGGATTTTGCTGGTCTCCTAACTCCCATTCAACACGGTGAGATGGACACGATTCGATGGCGGGGGACTCCCAATGGCGTCTTCTCTACTCACTCCGCGAGAAATTGCATACGCCAACATTCTCCGCCTGTATTCTGGACCAACCTGTTCGGAGGCCCTATCTCGATACCACGGCATGAAGTCATTTTATGGCTGGCGATTAGGGAACGCCTGGCGACGAGGGACAAGCCATGGGTGGCCGCGGCAGCAGGAAGTTCAGCTTGCCTCTTGTGTGATGATGGCCATGCTATAGAGACAACACGGCATCTTTTCTTTGAGTGTTCATTTTCCAGACATTGCCTACAGTCTTTGCAGGGAAAGTTACGTTTTGGATGGCCTTACACGGACTGGATCGAAGGGGTTCACTGGGCTGCTCAAAGGTGGCAGGGCAAGCACCTCGCATGGATGGGGCCCCGACATGCGCTTGCATTGCTTGTCAATCACCTATGGGCCGAGCGCAACCTACGATGGCGGGAAGGAAGACGAAGACCTCCTACTCATATCGTTGCGGACGTCGAGACTACACTCTGTATACGGCTCTCTACCCTTGGAGGGAAGTATCAGCTACAGTCCTGTGCGCTTCGACGTGTTTGGCGCATTGCGTGGCCGAGCACGTAGTCACTTGCTTACAGTCTGCTTGCTTGCTTTTGATGTTTGCTTGCTCGATTGGATTGCTTGCGTTGTTTATAGGTAGCATGTTACCGAGCGGTGCAGCTTATTGCTGGTGAACATTGTATCTTTCCACATTTTATTTTAATGACCTTTTCCCAAAAAAAAAAAAAAAGACTTGGTCAACAAGGAATTTGACTTGTTCAACAATGGATTTGATTTGTTCGAAAAGTCCTTAGTTAGTGAAAAAGTCATTCTACTTGTTCAGTAACGCATTACTTGGTCAACAAGGTATTCGACTTATTCAACAAGGCATTCGACTTGGTCAACAAGGCATTCGACTTGTTCAACAAGGCATTACATGGTCAACAAGGCATCCGACTTGTTCAACAAGGCATTACTTGGTCAACATGGCATTCGACTTGTTTATGAAGGTATTAGACTTGGTCAACAAGGGATTTAAGTTGAAGGAAAAAAACAGTCGAATGCCCTCTCTCTCTCTAGGCGATTTTGCTCTCTCATCTCTCTAGAGTTTCTCTAACATTTTCGTCCACAATCGGCCAAATCTTCACTCTTTTTATAATCACCAACCTACGCCAGTTTGTAGGGTGGTGGATCACGATCGGCCGCCTCCATCGCCGGGATCAGACGGCTTTGGAGGGTTGTGTCTCTTTAAATTAGTTTCAATTTGTTAGTTAATTCACTTTTACGGTGTTGTTATGGCTTCATGCTCGTTGATGTGTGGATCAACGATGAATTCGATCTCTTCAGTTGAGATGGTGATTGCTGAGGATCCCCGGCCGCTCGAGATAGATTCTTTACTGCAAGACTATCCTACGTTTGCTAAGGGTTTTGACGGGGCATGTTTTAATGCATTGATGGAGAAAGTTCATGGTAGATCCGGTGTCGTGGCTGCCCAAACGCGCGAGATGCCACAATCGGGGGCTGGTATCACGATTCTACAGCCACTACGTGGATCGGGATCTCCGGTCCGAGATCTGATCCGACGAAGGCCGGATACACCACCACCTACTCGTGATCAGCTAAGGCTGGATGGTAAGGAATCGCTGGGAGATCTTGAAGATCAACGAAGGTCGGATGGTAAGAAATCGTTGGGAGATCTTGAAGATATGGAAAGTGCTTCTATTTTGGGAGGAGATCTCGTATACTCAATGAAGGAATCTGCTACTAATCCGTCTTTGGAAAGGATCAGGCCGGATGGTAAGAAATCGGTGGGAGATCTTCAAGATATGGAAAGTGCTTCTATTTTGGGAGGAGATCTCGTATACTCAATGAAGGAATCCGCTACTAATCCGTCTTTGGAAAGGATCATGCCGGATGGTAAGAAATCGCTGGAGATCTTGAAGATATGGAAAGTGCTTCCATTTTGGGAGGAGATCTCGTATACTTAATGAAGGAATCTGCTACTAATCCGTCTTTGGAAAGGATCAAGCTGGATGGTAGGAAATCGCTGGGAGATCTTGAAGATATGGAAAATGCTTCTATTTTGGGAGAGGATCTCGTATATTTAATGAAGGAATCTGCTACTAATCTGTCTTTGGAAAGGATACTACAATATCTTCGTAAAGATTTTGAATGGGATAACGAGATATTGGTTGATGCCGCTGCGCCATTGGTCACGCATCATACTCCACGCGTTGATCATACGGTGGTTGGGGATGACGCACAGCCCGATGCGGGAAATTTGCATGATCATCATATGAAGGCTAGGGTTTCTTTGATTGATATGGGCCACAAGCATCCACGTGGTCTTGGGCCTAGGTTTTCTCCGGAACGGGAGGCTGGTAGATGCAATCTCATGTTGGGGATGGTGCGAAAGAGGGGATGACGACGACAGCGCCGACGGCTACTGTGGAAAAAATTTCTATCCTTGATGACGGACCTAGAGTTTCTACAGTGGTGGCAAAGGTGACGGATACGGTTTCGGTGCCGGCTAAGGTAAATCCGCCAAAGCCGACGTTTACGGTGGTTGCCAAGGGGTCGGCAAGGTAGGCTAACCGCACCGGAGTGCGGCAACTTCCGTTGGTTTACACTGCGCCGACAGTCATAGATGGGGTGGCGGAGGTTCAACCTACGTGGGACGTGGCCCGTCAAGGTTTTGCTCGATGGGAGCATACACTGGTGGGCTATTTTTTGGGAAAGAAGCCATATTTTCCCTTTGTGGAGCGATTTGTGCGGGCGAATTGGGCTGACCTTGCCGAGGTCAGGGCTACCATTAATGGTTTCTTTAAGTTTCCTTTTATGTCGGCGGATGCAATGCATGGGGTCCTTGAAGGGGGCCCTTGGCTCTTCCAAGGGCAGCCACTCTTCTTGGAGGTTTGGAGGCCAGGAATGTCGTTTGCGAAGCGGGATCTCGTAGAAGTACCTCTATGGGTTAAGTTATGGAATGTCCCAAGCGAATTCTGGACTCAGGCTGGTTTGGGGATCGTTGCTAGTGCTGTGGGGCAGCCCTTGTTTGCTGATGGCGTTACAACAAGTGGAGAGCGTATTGATTTTGCACGTGTTTGTGTACTTAAGAAGCTTGCTGACCCGTTTGTGGAGCACTTTAATATTCGACTGCCGTTAGAGTGTGGGGATACATCGGGTGTGGCAACTGTGCGGGTGGAGTACGAATGGAGACCAACCAAATGTCTGAAGTGTGCTTCTTGGAATCATGCGTTGACGGCGTGTCCGATGTCTTCCGATGGACAAAGCGCACCGGGAAAACGACCGGATCCTCGGCTGAGGGCTGTTCGGGTGGGTGGCAATAAGCCACGAGTAGAGGGGCGACAGGTGGGAGCAAAGGGCAAAGCAGCACGGGTGGAGTCACATGTTGGGGCAGATGGGGTTCGAGCGGGAAATGGAGGGGCGGTGATTCCTAGCACACGTGTAGAGTGGATGCATGTGGGCGCAAAGGGCAAAGCCGTGAGGGTTGAACCACGAGATGGGGCAGCTAATGGTAGAAAACTGGCCCGATCAACAGAGTGTGCTGGAGGATTGTCGTCGACATCGTCTCGGACCACAGAGCCACATTCGCGGGTGGTGCCCGTGCATGAGGAGGTTGGGTTGGCCTCTAACTCTTTCGCTATTTGCACTCGTTACGGGATGAGGATAATGATCCTCCTTTAGCAACGACAGCCCCAACAGGGGGTGATCCATGATCCCTGTAGGTGTGTAGAATGTGCGTGGTCTCAATAAGAGGGACCACGGAAGGGCGGTGGGGGAGCTAGTTGTCGATGTCGTTGTTGATATCGTAGTTGTACCCGATAGCATGTTATCGGTTGATGCGGCATGAGTTTTTCTCCCGCGCGCTCTTTTGTATTCTTCTTTTCATATATATATATATATATAAGGACATTAATCCAAAAAAAAAAAACATTTCATTTTGACAACTTTCTGGCGAAAGACCCGGCTTTCTTGGATATTGTTCAGAATGTCTGGAATACTTCTTTGCATGGTTATCCTATGTTCGTTTTGGTGAGGAGGCTGAAGATACTAAAGCCCTTTCTGCTGAGGTTGCGACGATCGAAGGGAGATTTGACGGCAAATGTCACAGAGGCGAAACACTTCCTTGATATTGCACAGGATTTCGCGTCACGTTTCCCTGCGGATGATTCTTTCTATGAGCTGGAAAGGCTGTGTCGGGCGCTTTATGCCAAAGCGGTGGAGATGGAGCACTCGGCATTATCGCAACGGGCCAAGCTTGCATGGCTGAAGGATGGGGACCAGTGTTCATCCTATTTTTTCGAAAGGTCGCCATGCGGCGGGCTATTAACCGCATCTGGTCCCTTGAGGCTGCAAATGGCGATCTTCTTGAAGAACCAGATCAGGTGGAGGGAGAGCTACTTGGGTTCTATCAGGACTTATTGGGGCAATCCACTCACCGTGAGCCGATTCGTCCTGTTGATGTGCAGAGAGCTGTGCAGCGTACGCTTTCCCCAGCGGACGCTACCTCTATGATTACTATGGTAACAGCCATGGAAGTTCGTGAGTCGCTTTTCTCTATGGGGGATGAGAAAGCGCCAGGACCTGATGGGTACACGGTTGCATTTTTTCGAGCTGCGTGGGGGATTGTTGGAGACGAGGTGGTGAAGGCGATCCAAGATTTCTTCGAAACGGGCAGAATGCTGAAGGGACTAAATAGTACCCTCATTACGTTAATCCCGAAGCGAGTTACACCTAGGCGTGCAACGGATTTCAGACCCATTTCCTGTTGCAATGTTGTACACAAGGTGATCTCTAAGATCTTGGCCAATCGACTTAAGGGGCACCTTGCTACATTGGTCCATGGGTCACAGACAGCGTTTATCCCAGGGCGACGGATCAGTGATAGCGTATTAATGGCGCAGGAGCTATGCCTTGGGTATAAGTCTAAGGGCCGTCCGCCGCGTGCTATGTTCAAGATTGACCTGGCCAAGGCGTACGACAAGGTTGAGTGGGAGTTTGTGCTTGCTGTCTTAGGGGCCATGGGGTTTCATCCTACTTACATTGGATGGATTCGGGCATGCCTGACGACGACGGCCTTTTCGTTGAATCTGAATGGTCAGGTGGTTGGATTTTTCCAGGGCAAGAGGGGTATTCGACAGGGGGATTCAACTTGGTGAACAACGCATTCAACTTGTTTTTTGGTAAAATTTCCCGAAATAAAACTGAATGTAAACAGAAAAGCGCCCAAGGGAAAAAACCCATGCCGCAGAGAACCGGTAACAAGCTACCGGGAAGCAAACGAAAAACACAATCGACAAAGTAGCCGACAAAACCAAGGAAAACGCCACAAAAACAAACCAACCAAAAGCAGACTACCATGCAATGTGCCAGAGGCGCTTGAGCGAGGCAGCCTGCAGAGTGAAGCGGGTGGGAGCCTGGCTCAGCCTCAAGCACGCGATCCCTAAGACCAAACTCACAATTCGCTCCGGAGAGCAACAAGTCTGATCCCGCCAACGCCTATTCCTCTCTTGCCAGATATGGTAGACCAGAGAGGCGAGAAGATGGCGGGAGATCTCATGATGAAGATGATGACTTCTCCAACGAGCAGCGGCCCACTCGATCCCGTGGATCCAATCCCGATGCAGCCACCTCCAGTGGGTCTTCCTTCTCAGCAAGAGAATGCATCTCCTGGAGAAAGAACACTCGAAGAAGAGGTAACGGACCGTCTCCGTGCTCTGAGACTCACAAAGAGAGCAAGCATCCGAACCCGAACGAACCATCACCCAAGCACGGTCCCTAGTCGCCAACCTTTCACGAATAGCAAGCCACAGAAGAAATTCATGTCTGGGGACCCGAAAAGGGCCCCCAAACAGAGAAGCCCAAGCAATCCTCGGAGAGTGGGTCCGGATAGCCTCACGAGCACTCCGAACAGAGAACTTCCCATCCGGAGCCACCTTCCAACAAATGGAGTCAGCAGCAGAGGGGTCCACAGAAGGAAGAAGGGGCTGAAGCATAAGAAACTCCACCGACTGCTGGGCAGGCCAGGTCCATCCAGCATTCGTCACAACAGCAGAGAGCCGGGAATCCAAGGGGAGACCCATAACCAAAGGCCCCCTCGGGAATCTCTCAATGAGAGGGGAATCAGACAGCCAAGGGTCCTTCCAGAGCCAAAGAGAGTTCCCATTTCCAACACGAAAGGATAAAAGGGAACGGAAAGTACCTCTGAGGTGGAGCAGCTTACGCCAGCTCCAAGCGTCCGAGGAGGTGGGCTGAACATCCCAGAAAGAGCGATCCTTGAGTTTAGTGGCATAAAGCCACTGAACCCAAATCGAGTCAGGATCACGAGTGACAATGCTCCAGAGGTGATGGAAGAGGAGAGCCCGATTGTCGATCAAGAGAGATCGAACGCCAAGACCTCCTTCTTCCACCGGCTTGCAGACGTCATCCCAAGCCACCTTAGCCGGAGATCCATCCCACAGAAACCTCCGAAAGCGAGACTCCAAGGCCTTGATCACTCATTTTGGGAGGAGGAAGACCCCAGCCCAATAAGCCTGCATGGTAGAGAGGACAGAATTAATGAGCTGCAGCCGACCGACATACGAGAGGGACCGGTTCAACCAGGATCCGAGCCGTCTATCCACAGATTGAAGCAGAGGGGTGCAGTCCTCAAGTCTGAGCCGGGAGTGAATCAAAGGAACTCCAAGATAGCGGAAAGGAAGCTGGCCACGGGAGAAGCCCATGATACTCAGAAGCTGTCCCGAAAGAGGCTCAGCCCTCTTGGAAAGAAACATCTCACTCTTAGCCGGGTTAGGGAGGAGACCAGACAAAGAGCCGAAGGTATCGAGAGCATCACGGAGGGTCCGAACAGAGCAGGCATCAGCATGACAGAAAAGCAGCAGATCGTCAGCAAAAGACAGCATGGCCAGCTTACTCGTCTCACATCTCCAATGGTAACGGAATCCGGGAGAGGACTGGATGCGGGATGAAAGAATCCCTCGAAGCACCTCTATGACCAAAACGAACAGGTAAGGAGAGAGAGGGTCGCCTTGGCGGAGACCCCGCTTACCCACAAAGAAACCTTCCGGCGCTCCGTTGATGCAAACGGAGAAGGCAGTCGAAGTGCTGCATTCCCTGATCCACTGGATGAAGAGAGGGTGGAACCGCATGGCCTGAAGAGTTGCGATAACAAAGCTCCAATCCACCTTATCAAATGCCTTTGCGAGGTCGACCTTGATGGCAGAACGGGGTGGGAGACTCTGGTTCTGGTAGCCCCTGCAAATCTCTTGAGCCAACAGAATGTTATCGCTGATGCGTCTGCCCGGGATGAAAGCCGTCTGAACCGGATGAACGAGGCCAGGAAGGACAGATCTGAGCCGATTGGCCAAAATTTTGGCAATGACCTTATACATGACATTGCAGCAAGAGATTGGCCTAAAGTCGGAAGCACGTCTAGAAGAGGTCCCCTTAGGGATGAGGCTGATGAGAGTACTGTTGACGCCCCGAAGAAGATGACCCGTCCGAAAGAAGTCCTCCACAGCACGAGTGACATCAGCACCCAAGATCCCCCACGACGCCTTGAAGAAGGCAGCCGTATAGCCATCAGGGCCAGGGGCCTTTTCGTCATCCATAGCGAAAATAACATCACGAATCTCCGCGTCGGAAACTCTCGAGATCATCCCATCCGCCTGATCCCGAGAAAAAGTATGCATGATGAAGCTCCCCACGTCCTCCGCAAACACAGGAGTAGATCTACCGCACTGGCCCAGAAGATCCTGATAGAAGCGAATCAGCTCGTCACGAATTGGGCCGGACCCCTCAATCAACTGGCCATCCGCATTCTCAAGAGAGAGGATACGATTACCACATCGTCGAATCGCCACCTTCTTAAAAAAGAAGGAGGAGCATTGATCGCCATCCTTGAGCCAGGCAAGCTTGGCTCTCTGGGCAAGGTAAGAGTGCTCCATCTCCACAGCACGAGAGAAGATCATCCGACAGATACGCTCGAACTCGTGAAAGAGAGGCTCGTCAGGGTATCGAGCCGTGAAAGATTGGCTGAGATCCAGAAACTCCCTAGCCTCCAACACGTTCCGACTTGTTCAGTAATGCATTACTTGGTCAACAAGGCATGCGACTTGTTCAGCAAGGCATTACATGGTCAACAAGGCATCCGACTTGTTCAAGACAGCATTGGTCAACAAGACATTCGACTTATTCATGAAGGCATTAGACTTGGTCAACAAGGGATTTGACTTGTTCAACAATGGATTTGACTTGTTCAACAAGTCCGTAGTTGGTGAAAAAGTCATTCTACTTGTTCAGTAACGCATTACTTGGTCAACAAGGTATTCGACTTGTTCAACAAGGCATTCGACTTGGTCAACAAGGCATTCGACTTGTTCAACAAGGCATTACATCGTCAACAAGGCATCCGACTTGTTTAAGAAGGCATTACTTGGTCAACATGGCATTCGACTTGTTTCTGAAGGCATTAGACTTGGTCAACAAGGGATTTAACTTGTTCAACAATGGAGTTGACTTGCTCAACAAGTCATTAGTTGGTGAACAAGGCATTCAACTTGTTCAGTAATGCATTACTTGGTCAACAAGGCATTCGACTTGTTCAACAAGGCATTATATGGTCAATAAGGCATACGACTTGTTCAATAAGGCATTACTTGGTCAACAATCCATTCAACTTTTTCTTGAATGCATTAGACTTGGTCAACAAGGGATTTGACTTGTGCAACAATTCATTACTTGGTCAACAGGGAC
Organism: Linderniella brevidens; assembly: GCA_004919715.1. Taxonomy (NCBI): domain Eukaryota; kingdom Viridiplantae; phylum Streptophyta; class Magnoliopsida; order Lamiales; family Linderniaceae; genus Linderniella; species Linderniella brevidens. The sequence continues at coordinate 15,791,107 of SWDC01000148.1, forward strand.
TTTAACTTTTTCAACAAGGCGTTACTTTGGTCAACAAGGCATTCGATTTGGTAAATAAGTCATTCGACTTGGTCAATAAGACATTACATGCTTAACATGGCACTCGACTTGCTCAACAAGGCATTCGACTTATTCTTGAAGGCATTGGACTTGGTCAACAAGGGTTTTTGACTTTTTCAACACTAGATTTGACTTGTTCAACAAGTCATTACTTGGTGAACAAGGCATTCAACCTTTTCAGCAACGCATTACTTGGTCAACAAGATATTCGACTTGTTCTAAAAGACATCAACTTTGTCAACAAGGCATTTGACTTGTTCAGCAAGGCATTACATGGTCAACAAGGCATCCGACTTGTTCAAGAAGGCATTGGTCAACAAGACATTCGACTTATTCATGAAGGCATTAGACTTGGTCAACAAGGGATTTGACTTGTTCAACAATGGATTTGACTTGTTCAGCAAGGCATTACATGGTCAACAAGGCATCCGACTTGTTCAAGAAGGCATTGGTCAACAAGACATTCGACTTATTCATGAAGGCATTAAACTTGATCAACAAGGGATTTGACTTGTTCAACAATGGATTTGACTTGTTCAACAAGTACTTAGTTGGTGAAAAAGTCATTCTACTTGTTCAGTAACGCATTACTTGGTCAACAAGGTATTCGAATTGTTCAAAAAGGTATTCGACTTGTTCAACAAGGCATTCGACTTGGTTAACAAGGCATTCGACTTCTTCAACAAGGCATTACATGGTCAACAAGGCATCCGACTTATTCAAGAAGGCATTACTTGGTCAACATGGCATTTGACTTGTTTCTTAAGGTATTAGACTTGGTCAACAAGGGATTTAACTTGTTCAACAATGGATTTGACTCGCTCAACAAGTCATTAGTGGGTGAACAAGGCATTCAACTTGTTCAGTAATGCATTACATGGTCAACAAGGCATTCGACTTGTTCAGCAAGGCATTGCATGGTCAATAAGGCATAAGACTTGTTCAAGAAGGCATTACTTGGTCAACAATCATCAACTTTTTCTTGATGGCGTTAGTCTTGGTCAACAAGAGATTTGACTTGTGTAACATGTCATTACTTGGTCAACAAGACCTTCAACTTGTTCAACAAGGCATTACTTTGGTCAACAAGGTATTTGACTTGGTAAATAAGGCATTCGACTTGGTCAATAAGGCATTACATGGTTGACATGGCACTCGACTTGGTCAACAAGCCATTCGACGTGTTCTTGAAGGCGTTAGACTTGGTCAACAATGGTTTTTGACTTCTTCAACACTAGATTTGACTTGTTCAACAAGTTATTACTTGGTGAACAAGGCATTCAACTAGTTCAGCAATGCATTACTTGGTCAGCAAGACATTCGACTTGTTCTAAAAGACATCGACTTTGTCAACAAGGCATTGAACTTGTCTAGCAAGGCATTACATGGTCACAAGGCATTAGACTTGGTCAACAAGGGATTTGACTTGTTCAACAATGGATTTGACTTGTTCAACAAGTACTTAGTTGGTGAAAAAGTCATTCTACTTGTTCAGTAATGCATTACTTGGTCAACAAGGTATTCGAATTGTTCAACAAGGCATTGGACTTGTTCAGCAAGGCATTCGACTTGGCCAACAAGGCATTCGACTTGTTCCACAAGGCATTACATGGTCAACAAGGCATCCGACTCGTTCAAAAATGCATTACTTGGTCAACATGGCATTTGACTTGTTTCTTAAGGTATTAGACTTGGTCAACAAGGGATTTAACTTGTTCAACAATGGATTTGACTCGCTCAACAAGTCATTAGTTGGTGAACAAGGCATTCAACTTGTTCAGTAATGCATTACATGGTCAACAAGGCATTCGACTTGTTCAGCAAGGCATTGCATGGTCAATAAGGCATAAGACTTGTTCAAGAAGGCATTACTTGGTCAACAATCATCAACTTTTTCTTGATGGCGTTAGTCTTGGTCAACAAGAGATTTGACTTGTGTAACATGTCATTACTTGGTCAACAAGACCTTCAACTTGTTCAACAAGGCATTACTTTGGTCAACAAGGTATTTGACTTGGTAAATAAGGCATTTGACTTGGTCAATAAGGCATTACATGGTTAACATGGCACTCGACTTGGTCAACAAGCCATTCGACGTGTTCTTGAAGGCATTAGACTTGGGCAACAATGGTTTTTGACTTCTTCAACACTAGATTTGACTTGTTCAACAAGTTATTACTTGGTGAACAAGGCATTCAACTTGTTCAGCAATGCATTACTTGGTCAGCAAGACATTTGACTTGTTCTAAAAGACATCGACTTTATCAACAAGGCATTGAACTTGTCCAGCAAGGCATTACATGGTCACAAGGCATTAGACTTGGTCAACAAGGGATTTGACTTGTTCAACAATGGATTTGACTTGTTCAACAAGTACTTAGTTGGTGAAAAAGTCATTCTACTTGTTCAGTAACGCATTACTTGGTCAACAAGGTATTCGAATTGTTCAACAAGGCATTGGACTTGTTCAGCAAGGCATTCGACTTGGCCAACAAGGCATTCGACTTGTTCCACAAGGCATTACATGGTCAACAAAGCATCCGACTCGTTCAAAAATGCATTACTTGGTCAACATGGCATTTGACTTGTTTCTTAAGGTATTAGACTTGGTCAACAAGGGATTTAACTTGTTCAACAATGGATTTGACTCGCTCAACAAGTCATTAGTTGGTGAACAAGGCATTCAACTTGTTAAGTAATGCATTACATGGTCAACAAGGCATTCGACTTGTTCAGCAAGGCATTGCATGGTCAATAAGGCATACGACTTGTTCAAGAAGGCATTACTTGGTCAACAATCAACAACTTTTTCTTGATGGCATTAGTTATGGTCAACAAGAGATTTGACTTGTGTAACAAGTCATTACTTGGTCAACAAGACCTTCAACTTGTTCAACAAGGCATTACTTTGAGCAACAAGGTATTCAACTTGGTAAATAAGGCATTCGACTTGGTCAATAAGGCATTACATGGTTAACATGGCACTCGACTAGGTCAACAAGCCATTCGACGTGTTCTTGAAGGCATTAGACTTGGTCAACAATGGTTTTTGACTTCTTCAACACTAGATTTGACTTGTTCAACAAGTTATTACTTGGTGAACAATGCATTCAACTTGTTCAACAATGCATTACTTGGTCAGCAAGACATTCGACTTGTTCTAAAAGACATCGACGTTGTCAACAAGGCATTGAACTTGTCGAGCAAGGCATTACATGGTCACAAGGCATCCGACTTGTTCAGGAAGGCATTGGTCAACAAGACATTTGACTTATTCTTGACGGCATTAGACTTGGTCAACAATGGAGTTGACTTGCTCAACAATGGATTTAACTTCTTCAACAAGTCCTTAGTTTGTGAAAAAGTCATTCTACTTGTTCAGTAACGCATTGCTTGGTCAACAAGGTATTCGACTTGTTCAACAAGGCATTCGACTTGTTCAGCAAGGCATTCGACTTGGCCAACAAGGCATTCGACTTGGCCAACAAGGCATTCGACTTGTTCCACAAGGCATTACATGGTCAACAAGGCATCCGACTCGTTCAAAAATGCTTTACTTGGACAACATGGCATTCGACTTGTTTCTGAAAGTATTAGACTTGATCAACAATGGATTTAACTTGTGTTCAACAATGGATTTGACTTGCTCCACAAGTCATTAGTTGGTAAACAAGGCATTCAACTTGTTCAGTAATGCATTACTTGGTCAACAAGGCATTCCACTTGTTCAGCAAGGCATTGCATGGTCAATAAGGCATATGACTTGTTCAAGAAGGCATTACTTGGTCAACAATCCATTCAACTTTTTCTTGAAGGCATTAGACTTGGTCAACAAGGGATTTGACTTGTGCAACAAGTCATTACTTGGTCAACAAGGCCTTCAACTTTTTCAACAAGGCATTACTTTGGTCAACAAGGCATTCGATTTGGTAAATAAGGCATTCGACTTGGTCAATAAGACATTACATGCTTAACATGGCACTCGACTTGCTCAACAAGGCATTCGACTTGTTCATGAAGGCATTGGACTTGGTCAACAAGGGTTTTTGACTTCTTCAACACTAGATTTGACTTGTTCAACAAGTCATTACTTGGTGAACAAGGCATTCAACCTTTTCAGCAACGCATTACTTGGTCAACAAGATATTCGACTTGTTCTAAAAGACATCAACTTTGTCAACAAGGCATTCGACTTGTTCAGCAAGGCATTACATGGTCAACAAGGCATCCGACTTGTTCAAGAAGGCATTACCTGGTCAACATGGCATTTGACTTGTTTCTTAAGGTATTAGACTTAGTCAACAAGGGATTTAACTTGTTCAACAATGGATTTGACTTGCTCAACAAGTCATTAGTTGGTAAACAAGGCATTCAACTTTTTCAGTAATGCATTACTTGGTCAACAAGGCATTCGACTTGTTCAACAAGGCATTACATGGTCCATAAGGCATATACTTGTTCAAGAAAGCATTACTTGGTCAACAATCCATTCACCTTTTTCTTGAAGGCATTAGACTTGGTTAACAAGAGATTGACTTGTGCAACAAGTCATTACTTGGTCAATAAGGCCTTCAACTTGTTCAACAAGGAATTACTTTGTCAACAAGGCATTCGACTTGGTAAATAAGGCATTCGACTTGGTCAATAAGGCATTACATGGTTAACCTGGCACTCCACTTGGTCAACAAGGAATTAGACGTGTTCTTGAAGGCATTAGACTTGGTCAACAATGGTTTTTGACTTATTCAACACTAGATTTGACTTGTTCAACAAGTCATTACTTGGTGAACAAGACATTCAACTTGATCAGCAACACATTACTTGGTCAACAAGACATTCAACTTGTTCTAAAAGACATCGACTTTGTGAACAAGGCATTCGACTTGTTCATCAAGGCATTATACATGGTCAACAAGGCATCCGACTTGTTCAAGAAGGCATTGGTCAACAAGACATTCGACTTATTCTAAAAGGCATTAGACTTGGTCAACAAGGGATTTGACTTGTTCAACAATGGATTTGATTGTTCAACAAGTCCTTAGTTAGTGAAAAAGTCATTCTACTTGTTCAGTAACGCATTACTTGGTCAACAAGGGATTCGACTTGTTCAACAAGGCATTCGACTTGGTCAACAAGGTATTCGACTTGTTTAACAAGGCATTACATGGTCAACAAGGCATCCGACTTGTTCTACAAGGCATTACTTGGTCAACATGGCATTCGACTTGTTTATGAAGGTATTAGACTTGGTCAACAAGGGATTTAACTTGTTAAACAATGGATTTGACTTGTTCAACAAGTCATTAGTTGGTGAACAAGGCATTCAACTTGTTCAATAATGTATTACTTGGTCAACAAGGCATTCGATTTGTTAAACAAGGCATTACATGGTCAATAAGGCATACGACTTGTTCAAGAAGGCATTACTAGGTCAACAATCCATTCAACTTTTTCTTGAAGGCATTAGACTTGGTCAACAAAGGATTTGACTTGTGCAACAATTCATTACTTGGTGAGCAAGGACTTTAACTTTTTCAACAAGGCATTACTTTGGTCAACAAGGCATTCGATTTGGTAAATAAGGCTTTCGACTTGGTCAATAAGACATTACATGCTTAACATGGCACTGGACTTGCTCAACAAGGCATTCGACTTGTTCTTGAAGGCATTGGAGTTGGTCAACAAGGGTTTTTGACTTCTTCAACACTAGATTTGACTTGTTCAACAAGTCATTACTTGGTGAACAAGGCATTCAACCTTTTCAGCAACGCATTACTTGGTCAACAAGATATTCGACTTGTATTAAAAGACATCAACTTTGTCAACAAGGCATTCGACTTGTTCAGCAAGGCATTACATGGTCAACAAGGCATCCGACTTGTTCAAGAAGGCATTGGTCAACAAGACATTCGACTTATTCATGAAGGCATTAGACTTGGTCAACAAGGGATTTGACTTGTTCAACAATGGATTTGACTTGTTCAACAAGTACTTAGTTGGTGAAAAAGTCATTCTACTTGTTCAGTAGCGCATTACTTGGTCAACAAGGTATTCGAATTGTTCAAAAAGTCTTTGCAGGGAAAGTTACGTTTTGGATGGCCTTACACGGACTGGATCGAAGGGGTTCACTGGGCTGCTCAAAGGTGGCGGGGCAAGCACCTCGCATGGATGGGGCCTCGACATGCGCTTGCATCGCTTGTCTATCACCTATGGGCCTAGCGCAACCGACGATGGCGGGAAGGAAGACGAAGAACTCCTACTCATATCGTTGTGGACGTCGAGACGACGCTCTGTATACGGCTCTCTACCCTTGGAGGGATGTATCAGCTACAGTCTTGTGCGCTTCGACGTGTTTGGCGCATTGCGTGGCCGAACACGTAGTCACTTGCTTACAGTCTGCTTGGTTGCTTTTGATGTTTGCTTGCTCGATTGGATTGCTTGCGTTGTTTATAGGTAGCATGTTACCGAGCGGTGCAGCTTATTGCTGCTGAACATTGTATCTTTCCACATTTTATTTTAATGACCTTTTCCCCAAAAAAAAATTGTTCAAAAAGGTATTCGACTTGTTCAACAAGGCATTCGACTTGGTCAACAAGGCATTCGACTTGTTCAACAAGGCATCCGACTTGTTCAAGAAGGCATTACTTGGTCAACATGGCATTTGACTTGTTTCTTAAGGTATTAGACTTGGTCAACAATGGATTTAAATTGTTCAACAATGGATTTGACTCCCTCAACAAGTCATTAGTTGGTGAACAAGGCATTCAACTTGTTCAGTAATGCATTACTTGGTCAACAAGGCATTCGACTTGTTCAGCAAGGCATTGCATGGTCAATAAGGCATACGACTTGTTCAAGAAGGCATTACTTGGTCAACAATAATCAACTTTTTCTTGATGGCATTAGTCTTGGTCAACAAGAGATTTCACTTGTGTAACAAGTCATTACTTGGTCAACAAGACCTTCAACTTGTTCAACAAGGCATTACTTTGGTCAACAAGGTATTCGACTTGGTAAATAAGGCATTCGACTTGGTCAATAAGGCATTATATGGTTAACATGGCACTCGACTTGGTCAACAAGCCATTCGACGTGTTCTTGAAGGCATTAGACTTGGTCAACAATGGTTTTTGACTTCTTCAACACTAGATTTGACTTGTTCAAGAAGTTATTACTTGGTGAACAAGGCATTCAACTTGTTCAGCAATGCATTACTTGGTCAGCAAGACATTCGACTTGTTCTAAAAGACATCGACTTTGTCAACAAGGCATTGAACTTGTCGTGCAAGGCATTACATGGTCACAAGGCATCCGACTTGTTCAGGAAGGCATTGGTAAAAGGGACATTTGACTTATTCTTGACGGCATTAGACTTGGTCAACAATGGAGTTAACTTGCTCAACAATGGATTTAACTTCTTCAACAAGTCCTTAGTTTGTGAAAAAGTCATTCTACTTGTTCAGTAACGCATTGCTTGGTCAACAAGGTATTCGACTTGGTCAACAAGGCATTCGACTTGTTCAGCAAGGCATTCGACTTGGCCAACAAGGCATTCGACTTGTTCAACAAGGCATTACATAGTCAACAAGGCATCCGACTCGTTCAAAAATGCTTTACTTGGTCAACATGGCATTCGACTTGTTTCTGAAAGTATTAGACTTGATCAACAATGGATTTAACTTGTTCAACAATGGATTTGACTTGCTCCACAAGTCATTAGTTGGTGAACAAGGCATTCAACTTGTTCAGTAATCCATTACTTGGTCAACAAGGCATTCCACTTGTTCAGCAAGGCATTGCATGGTCAATAAGGCATACGACTTGTTCAAGAACGCATTACTTGGTCAACAATCCATTCAACTTTTTCTTGAAGGCATTAGACTTGGTCAATAAGGGATTTGACTTGTGCAACAAGTCATTACTTGGTCAACAAGGCCTTCAACTTTTTCAACAAGGCATTACTTTGGTCAACAAGGCATTCGATTTGGTAAATAAGGCATTCGACTTGGTCAATAAGACATTACATGCTTAACATGGCACTCGACTTGCTCAACAAGACATTCGACTTGTTCTTGAAGGCATTGGACTTGGTCCAAGGGTTTTTGACTTCTTCAACACTAGATTTGACTTGTTCAACAAGTCATTACTTGGTGAACAAGGCATTCAACCTTTTCTGCAACGCATTACTTGGTCAACAAGATATTCGACTTGTTCTAAAAGACATCAACTTTGTCAACAAGGCATTCGACTTGTTCATCAAGACTACATGGCCAACAAGGCATCCGACTTGTTCAAGAAGGCATTGGTCAACAAGACATTCGACTTATTCTAAAAGGCATTAGACTTGGTCAACAAGGGAGTTGACTTGTTCAACAATGGATTTGATTTGTTCGAAAAGTCCTTAGTTAGTGAAAAAGTCATTCTACTTGTTCAGTAACGCATTACTTGGTCAACAAGGTATTCGACTTGTTCAACAAGGCATTCGACTTGGTCAACAAGGCATTCGACTTGTTCAACAAGGCATTACATGGTCAACAAGGCATCCGACTTGTTCTACAAGGCATTACTTGGTCAACATGGCATTCGACTTGTTTATGAAGGTATTAGACTTGGTCAACAAGGGATTTAACTTGTTAAACAATGGATTTGACTTGTTCAACAAGTCATTAGTTGGTGAACAAGGCATTCAACTTGTTCAATAATGTATTACTTGGTCAACAAGGCATTCGATTTGTTAAACAAGGCATTACATGGTCAATAAGGCATACGACTTGTTCAAGAAGGCATTACTAGGTCAACAATCCATTCAACTTTTTCTTGAAGGCATTAGACTTGGTCAACAAAGGATTTGACTTGTGCAACAATTCATTACTTGGTGAGCAAGGACTTTAACTTTTTCAACAAGGCATTACTTTGGTCAACAAGGCATTCGATTTGGTAAATAAGGCTTTCGACTTGGTCAATAAGACATTACATGCTTAACATGGCACTCGACTTGCTCAACAAGGCATTCGACTTGTTCTTGAAGGCATTGGACTTGGTCAACAAGGGTTTTTGACTTCTTCAACACTAGATTTGACTTGTTCAACAAGTCATTACTTGGTGAACAAGGCATTCAACCTTTTCAGCAACGCATTACTTGGTCAACAAGATATTCGACTTGTATTAAAAGACATCAACTTTGTCAACAAGGCATTCGACTTGTTCAGCAAGGCATAACATGGTCAACAAGGCATCCGACTTGTTCAAGAAGGCATTGGTCAACAAGACATTCGACTTATTCTTGAAGGCATTAGACTTAGTCAACAAGGGATTTGACTTGTACAACAATGGATTTGATTTGTTCAACAAGTACTTAGTTGGTGAAAAAGTCATTCTACTTGTTCAGTAACGCATTACTTGGTCAACAAGGTATTCGACTTATTCAACAAGGTATTCGACTTGTTCAACAAGGCATTCGACTTGGTCAACAACGCATTCGACTTGTTCAACAAGGCATTACATGGTCAACAAGGCATCCGACTTGTTCAGGAAGGCATTACTTGGTCAACATGGCATTCGAGTTGTTTATGAAGGCATTAGACTTGGTCAACAAGGGATTTAACTTGTTCAACAATGGAGTTGACTTGCTCAACAAGTCATTAGTTGGTGAACAAGGCATTCAACTTGTTCAGTAATGCATTACTTGGTCAACAAGGCATTCGACTTGTTCAGCAAGGCATTACATGGACAATAAGGCATACGACTTGTTCAAGAAGGCATTACTTGGTCAACAATCCATTCCACTTTTTCTTGAAGGCATTAGACTTGGTCAACATGCGATTTGACTTGTGCAACAAGTAATTACTTGGTCAACAAGGCCTTCAACTTGTTCAACAAGGCATTACTTTTGTCAACAAGGCATTCGACTTGGTGGATAAGGCATTCGACTTGGTCAATAAGACATTACATTCTTAACATGGCACTCGACTTGGTCAACAAGGCATTCGACATGTTCTTGAAGGCATTACACTTGGTCAACAAGGGATTTGACATGTGCAACAAGTTATTACTTCGTCAACAAGGCCTTCAACTTGTTCAACAAGGCATTACGTTGGTCAACAAGGCATTCGACTTGGTAGATAAGGCATTCGACTTGGTCAATAAGACATTACATTCTTAACATGGCACTCGACTTGGTCAACCAGGCATTCGATTTGTTCTTGGAGGCATTAGACTTGGTCAACAAGGGTTTTTGACTTCTTCAACACTAGATTTGACTTGTTCAACAAGTCATTACTTGGTGAACAAGACATTCAACTTGATCAACAACGCATTACTTGGTCAATAAGACATTCAACTTGTTCTAAAAGACATCGACTTTGTGAACAAGCCATTCGAATTGTTCATCAAGGCATTACATGGTCAACAAGGCATCCGACTTGTTCAAGAAGGCATTGGTCAACAAGACATTCGACTAATTCTAAAAGGCATTAGACTTGGTCAATAAGGGATTTGACTTGTTCAACAATGGATTTGATTGTTCAACAAGTTCTTAATTAGTGAAAAAGTCATTCTACTTGGTCAACAAGGTATTCGACTTGTTCAACAAGGCATTCGACTTGGTCAACAAGGCATTCGACTTGGTCAACAAGGCATTCGACTTGTTCAACAAGGCATTACATGGTCAACAAGGCATCCGACTTGTTCAAGAAGGCATTACTTGGTCAACATGGCATTCGACTTGTTTATGAAGGTATTAGACTTTGTCAACAAGGGATTTAACTTGTTAAACAATGGATTTAACTTGCTCAACAAGTCATTAGTTGGTGAACAAGGCATTCAACTTGTTCAGTAATGCATTACTTGGTCAACAAGGCATTCGATTTGTTCAACAAGGCATTACATGATCAATAAGGCATACGACTTGTTCAAGAAGGCATTACTTGGTCAACAATCCATTCAACTTTTTCTTGAAGGCATTAGACTTGGTCAACAAGGATTTTTGACTTCTTCAACACTATATTTGACTTGTTCAACAAGTTATTACTTGGTGAACAAGGCATTCAACTTGTTCAGCAACGCATTACTTGGTCAGCAAGACATTCGACTTGTTCTAAAAGACATCGACTTTGTCAACAAGGCATTCGACTTGTTCAGCAAGGCATTACATGGTCAACAACACATCCGACTTGTTCAAGAAGGCATTGGTCAACAAGACATTCGACTTATTCTTGAAGGCATTAGACTTGGTCAACAAGGGATTTGATTTGTTCAACAATGTATTTTTTTGGTAAAATATCACGTAAAAAACCGAATGAAAACAGAAAAGCGCCCAAGGGAAAAACCCATGCCGCAGAAAACCGGTAACAAGCTACCGGAAGCAAACAAAAAACACAATCGACAACGAAGCCGACAAAACCAAGCAAAAGCCACGCAAACAAAACAAAAACAACCAAAAGCAGACTACCAAGCAATGTGCCAGAGGCGCTTGAGCGAGGCAGCCTGCAGAGTGAAGCGGGTGGGAGCCTGGCTCAGCCTTAAGCACGCGATCCCTAAGACCAAACTCACAATTCGCTCCGAAGAGCAACAAGTCTGATCCCGCCAACGCCTATTCCTCTCTTGCCAGATATGGTAGACCAGAGAGGCGAGAAGAGGGCGGGAGATCTCATGATGAAGATGATGACTTCTCCAACGAGCAGCGGCCCACTCGATCCCGTGGATCCAATCTCGATGCGGCCACCTCCAGTGGGTCCTCATTCTCAGCAAGAGAATGCATCTCCTGGAGAAAGAACACTCGAAGAAGAGGTGACGGACCGTCTCCGTGCACTGAGACTCACAAAGAGAGCAAGCATCAGAACCCGAACGAGCCATCACCCAAGCACAGTCCCTAGTCGCCAACCTTTCACGAATAGCAAGCCATAGAAGAAATTCATGTCTAGGGACCCGAGAAGGGCCCCCAAACAGAGAAGCCCAAGCAATCCTCGGAGAGTGGGTCCGGATAGCCTCACGAGCACTCCGAACAGAGAACTTCCCATCCGGAGCCATCTTCCAACAAATGGAGTCAGCAGCAGAGGGGTCCACAGAAGGAAGAAGGGGCTGAAGCAGAAGAAACTCCACCGACTGTTGGGCAGGCCAGGTCCATCCAGCATTCGTCACAACAGCAGAGAGCCGGAAATCCAAGGGGAGACCCATAACCAAAGGCCCCCTCGGGAATCATTCCATTAGAGGGGAAACAGACAGCCAAGGGTCCTTCCAGAGCCAAAGAGAGTTCCCATTTCCAACACGAAAGGATAAAAGGGAACGGAAAGTACCTCTGAGGTGGAGCAGCTTACGCAAGCTCCAAGCGTCCGAGGAGGTGGGCTGAATATCCCAGAAAGAGCGATCCCTGAGTTTAGGGGCGTAAAGCCACTGAACCCAAATCGAGTCAGGATCACGAGTGACAATGCTCCAGAGGTGATGGAAGAGGAGAGCCCGATTGTCGATCAAGAGAGATCGAATGCCAAGGCCTCCTTCCTCCACCGGCTTGCAGACGTCATCCCAAGCCACCTTAGCCGGAGATCCATCCCACAGAAACCTCCGAAAGCGAGACTCCAAGGCCTTGATCACCCCTTTCGGGAGGAGGAAGACCCCAGCCCAAAAGCCTGCAAGGCAGAGAGGACAGACTTAATGAGCTGCAGCCGACCGGCATACGAGAGGGACCGGTTCAGCCAGGATCCGAGCCGTCTATCCACAGACTGAAGCTGAGGGGTGCAGTGTTCAAGTCTGAGCTGGGAGTGGATCAAAGGAACTCCAAGGTAGCGGACAGGAAGCTGGCCACGGGAGAAGCCCATGATACTCAGAAGCTGTCCCGAAAGAGGCTCAGCCCTCTTGGAAAGAAACATCTCACTCTTAGCCGGGTTAGGGAGGAAACCCGACAAAGAGCCGAAGGTATCGAGACCATCACGGAGGGTCCGAACAGAGCAGGCATCAGCGTGACAGAAAAGCAGCAGATCGTCAGCAAAAGACAGCATGGCAAGCTTACTCGTATCACATCTCCAATGGTAACGGAATCCGGGAGAGGACTGGATGCGGGATAAAAGAATCCCATGGAGCACCTCCATGACCAGAACGAACAGGTAAGGAGAGAGGGGGTCGCCTTGGCGGAGACCCCGCTTACCCACAAAGAAACCTTTCGGCGCTCCGTTGATGCACACGGAGAAAGCAGTCGAAGTGATGCATTCCCTGATCCACTGGATGAAGAGAGGGTGGAACCGCATGGCCTGAAGAGTTGCAATAACAAAGCTCCAATCCACCTTATCAAATGCCTTTGCGAGGTCGACCTTGATGGCAGAACGGGGTGGGAGACTCTGGTTCTGGTAGCCCCTGCAAATCTCTTGAGCCAACAGAATGTTATCGCTGATGCGTCTGCCCGGGATGAAAGCCGTCTGAACCGGATGAACGAGGCCAGGAAGGACAGATCTGAGCCGATTGGCCAAAATTTTTGCAATGACCTTATACAGGACATTGCAGCAAGAGATTGGCCTAAAGTCGGAAGCATGTCTAGAAGAGGTCCCCTTAGGGATGAGGCTGATGAGAGTACCGTTGACGCCCCGAAGAAGATGACCCGTCCGAAAGAAATCCTCCACAGCACGAGTGACATCAGTACCCAAGATCCCCCACGATGCCTTGAAGAAGGCAGCCGTATAGCCATCAGGGCCAGGGGCCTTATCGTCATCCATAGCGAAAATAACATCACGGATCTCCACGTCAGAAACTCTCGAGATCATCCCATCCGCCTGATCCCGAGATAAGGTATGCGTGATGAAGCTCCCCACGTCCTCAGCACACACAGGAGAAGATCTACCGCACTGTCCCAGAATATCCTGGTAGAAGCGAATCAGCTCTTCACGAATTGGGCTGGACCCCTCAATCAGCTGGCCATCCGCATTCTCAAGAGAGAGGATACGATTACCACATCGCCGAATCGCCACCTTCTTAAAAAAGTAGGAGGAGCAATGATCACTATCCTTGAGCCATGCAAGTTTGGCTCTCTGGGCGAGGTAAGAGTGCTCCATCTCCACAGCACGAGAGAAGAGCAATCGGCAGATCCGCTCGAACTCGTGAAAGAGAGGCTCGTCAGGGTAACGAGCCGCGAAAGATTGGCTGAGATCCAGAAACTCCCTAGCCTCCAACACGTTCCGACTCAAGTCGCCCTTTGCACGCCGAAGCTCCTTAAGACGGGGCTTAAGTAACTTCAGACGGCGAACAAGCGAAAACATGGGAAAACCCTGAGGCGGGGAGGCCCAAACCTGCTCCACAACCACCAAGAAGGCCGGGTCCTTCATGAGAAGATTATCAAACCTGAAATGGGTGTTCCGGCGTCTCGTCCTGGCAGCCAAGAGCACAAGAGGAGAGTGATCGGAGGTAGCAGGGAGAGCAGCCTGATAGTGCCGGGAAGAGAGAGAACCACGACGGGTTGCCCACAATGCTGTCAATCCGTCTCTAGATACCCGCCTCAGCCCTCTGCTGATTATGCCACGTAAAGAAGGGGCCCGACGATCCCAAAGTGGTCAGGTCAGCCTGGATAAGGCAGTCGCGAAGATCAATCGCATCCTGAAGAGAGGGAGATCCCCCTTTGGCCTCAGAAAGATCAGCAATGGCATTAAAGTCCCCGAGAACGAGCCAAGGAGCTCCAGCCCGGTCTGCAGAGATCTCGACAAGCTCCTCCCAAAGCGAGACACGCTCCTCCCTCCGACTCATGCCATAGACAAAGGAGAAGAAAACAGTCTCTGTGCTCTCCAGAGAAGTGGCTCGGCAATGAACCGCCTGCTCCGAAAAACTCAAAACGGAGATGTGGAGGAAGCTGGGGTCCCAACCAATCCAGATCCTCGTACCAGGTCCGCCATCATAATCGAAAAACCAGTCCCACCGATCTCTAATGCCAGAGGCAATCTGAGTGGCATTAGAGAAAGAGACACGAGTCTCGAGGAGACCCACCAGATGAAGATCATACCGAGTGATAAAATCCCGAACAGCCCTCCCATGGTCCCTCTTGTTGAGACCCCTCACATTCCAAACGCCTGTCGGAATCATAAAGAAACACTGGAACGGGCTGCATGTTCAGGGCCCAAAGAATAAGAAGAGTCCTCGTTCAGACTCTGAAGGACATGAAAAGGGTTACGGAGTTCCTCCACGAGTTGGGAGGAAGAATTTTTGTAAGCCCCACCACCAGCTTCACACGGAGGAGACGGGGCGTTCAGACCCTCACCATTACTCACAACACTGTCCCGAGGAGCCGGTGCAGCAACGTCACTACCTCCTCCACCCCGAAGAGACGGGGCAGCCTCCACCTCCTTCACTGAGGGAACCATAACCGCCTTCCCCTTCTTCCGCTGCTTTGTCTTTTTCCATGCATCTTTGGCCAGGAGAGCCGTTTGCATAATGGGGGCAGAAGTGGCCAGAGCAGCCAACGGGGCAGCAGACGGGGCAGCCACGCCAATCTTCCTCGGCGGGTTAGGGGCACGCGCCAAAATGGGCTGAACGATCCGTGGGCACTTAGCCTTGGTATGGCTCCAAGACTTACACTCCTCACACATAGTCGGCCTCCACTCGTACTCAACAAGAACAGTAACAGCCCCCGCCGATCCTCCTCCTTCCTTAGGAAGACGGATGGTGAAGCGATCAATGAAGTCGTCCTTCAGGTTCTTCAGAACACAGACTCGAGCAAAGTCAATCCGGGAAGTGCGATTCGTAGCCGAATCAGCAAAAAGCGGCTGGCCCACAGCACTTGCAATAATTCCCAAACCCTCGGGAGTCCAGAATTCTCCCGGAATGTTCCACAACTTGATCCACAACGGGACCTCATCATGTTCCTTCTTTGCGAAGGACATCCCAGGCTTCCACGCCTCAAGAAAGAGAGGCTGCCCATGCAGAAGCCATGGACCACCCTCCAACACAGCATTCATGGAATCCTCCGATTCAAAACGGAACTTAAAGAATCCGTTGATCGAGGCCCGCACCTCCACCACTCCAGTCCAAGTAGCACGGAAGTATTTCTCAACAAAGGGGAAATACGGCCGTTTCCCGAGAAAGTACCCAACAAGGGTATGGCTCCAACGCGCCATTCCCTTGCATGCCACCTCCCACGTCGGGCAAACCTCAGCCATGCCGTCAACAACCACCGGCGGGGTGTACACCAGGGGAATATGCTGCTGTTCCGTAGCTCGCGTGTGCTCCCCATGTAGAGCCGCCGAGAAGGACCTCTTCTCACTGTACGAGCAAGCCGCAGAGGAGGCAGCCTTCTCGGGATTCTCCATTAAACCAATAGGTGCGACGATCGGGGTAGCCCCACGATCCACTCCGGCCTTGGAAGGCGGCGGGGTGCCCGGCCTACACTTGCCCATGGGATTCAAGCGCGGTTCATCACAGAGTGGTTGAGAGACAATGACCCCACGACGAGGAAGGATACGAACAGCCCTAACAACCGGGGGCGACCCATGCGAGGACACCTTGCTCACGGCTCCCTCCCGATGATGAGCATTCGTCGAGGCCGGCAAGGGGTCATCCGAAAGCCGTGAACCAAAAGCAACGCCGGAGTCCACACGAACAGTCGGGGTAACAACTGAAGTAGTCTCCGGAATCTCCAAACCATCCAGTTGAGGGGAGTCAGGCACATGTGCACGTCGGAAATTCCCGAGGATGAAGCGGGAACGGCCGCGAAGGAAGAGAGAGAGGTGGTCCCTTCCGATCCCAAAGCAACATCCGAAGAGGGCACCACGTCTTGAGAATGTTCCAAATAAGATGCATCATCAGCGCCTTGTTCTCCACCTCAATCGATCTCAGTCCAAGTCCCCCTTCGTCCCTTGGTGCGCATACGTCGGCCCATGCCACCTTCGCGCTAGATCCCTTCCACAAGAAAGCTCGAAGACGCTTCTCGATACTGCGGATGATTCCCTTGGGGAGTAAGAAGACTCCCGCCTAATATACATGGATAGCCATAAGGACCGATCGAATGAGCTGTACCCTCCCGGCGTATGAGAGCGAGTGGTTGGTCCAAGAACCAAGCCGACGATCAATAGAACGTAATAAGGGGGCGCAATCATCGATAGTCAATCGCGATGTGATAAGGGGGACCCCCAGGTACCGCACAGGAAGAGACCCGATAGGGAAGCCCATAACAGCCTGGAGTGTACCCTTCAGTCGTTCTGCCCGTTTCGAGATAAACATCTCGCTTTTACTGGAGTTTGCTCGTAGCCCTGAAAGCGAAGCAAAAAGCTCGAGGCTGTCGCGGAAGATACTGAATGAGTGAACGTCCGTCTGCGAGAAAAGAAGAAGATCATCGGCGAAGGTCAACATGAAGAGGGATGTGGGCTCGCATCGCCAATGGTATCGGAAGCTGCTGCTAAGTTGGATGCGGGACGCTATGATTCCATGTAAAGCCTCCATCACCAACACAAAGAGATAAGGTGATATGGGGTCGCCCTGTCTGAGACCCCGCCGTCCTTTGAAGAAACCCTCCGGCCTACCGTTGATGTTGATGGAAAAATGCGTCGACGTGAGGCATGACCGGACCCACCCAATGAAGGTCGGGTAAAAGTGAAGTGCCTGAAGTGTGGCAATGATAAAATCCCACTCGATCGTATCATATGCCTTGGCGAGGTCGACCTTAAGAGCCACCCGTTCAAGCAGCCCGGCTCTATTGTATCCGTGACAAATCTCTTGGGCTAAGAGAATGTTGTCGGAGATACGCCTTCCAGGGATGAATGCCGTCTGTGTAGGGTGGACAAGTTTCCCCAAGCTGTCTCGTAGCCGATTAGCAATGATCTTGGAGATGATCTTATAGAGAACGTTGCAGCAGGCAATTGGTCGAAAATCCTTCGCCATGCGTGGATTATCCCCTTTTGGAATGAGGGTGATAAGGGTCGAATTTAGCTCCCCCAGGAGGCGTCCCGTCCGGAAGAAATCCCGGATGGCGAACGAGATATCCTCCCCGATGATGTGCCATGCCCGCTTGTAGAAAACCGCGGAGTACCCGTCTGGCCCTGGAGATTTGTTATCTCCCATTGCATGCAGCGCGTTGTTGATTTCCACATCAGTGACCGGCTGAACCATTGCCTCCGCGTCGGTTGTGCTGAGCGCTTCCCCGAAGTAAGGTGCGACGTCAGAAGCGGATATTGGGGTTGTCCGCATTGATTGCCCGAGGAGTTCCGAGTAATATCGGACCAATTCAGCCCGCACTTGTGTACCACCCTCGAACGTGTTTCCCGCCTCATCCTCCAAGTGGAAGATACGATTTCCAACCCGCCGTGTGGCCACTTTCTTGAAGAAAAAAGAAGTGCATTGGTCACCGTCCTTGAGCCATGTCACTTTCGCCCGCTGAAGGAGTGCCGAATGCTCCAATTCGACCGCTTTGGCATACACAAGCCGACATTGCTTCTCCAAGATTAGTAATTGACCCTCCAATGGATAGTTTGCCACCATGTCCTGAGCAATCTCTAGAAATTTGCTCGCCTCGAGCACGTTACGATTGAGATCACCCTTGTCTCGCCGTAATTGTCGTAGGTCCCTCTTCATCGCTTTCAGTCTCTGGATGACTACATACATCGGGTATCCATTTGCTTGCAGACTCCAAGTTTCCGCCACGATAGGAAGAAAACGAGGATTATGCGCCAAAAAATTATCAAAACGAAAAGAATTATTCCTCTTAGAAGCCCTAGCTGTAGTCGCGAGGATGAGTGGAGAGTGGTCCGATGTAGCAGGGGTTGCGCAATGATAAGTAAGGTCCCCAAATCTAGCGAACCAAGAGGGGTTGCCAAGCATCCTATCGAGGCGTCGCCATACACCCGACGTGCCCCCTTGCTGGTTATACCACGTGTAGAGTTGCCCCGTGCATGGGAGGGTTGCGAGGTCCGATGTAGTCATGAATGCAATCATCTCCGGACAGCCCCCCGTGGCCGATCCTCCCCGTGCGTCCGTGCTTGCCATGATCGCGTTGAAATCCCCCATAACAAGCCATGGTGAGTTTGCGTGCAGCTGTGAGGTCTCGATGAGATCCATCCAAAGGTCGCGTCGGGACACCCTCTGATTATGACCGTATGCGAATGTGATGAAGAAATCCTCACGCTCCGCAAGGATCGTCGCCTTACAGTGAATGGTCTGAGTGGTGTACGCAAGAATTGTGACGTAACTAGGCGGGCATCCCAGCCCACCCAGATACGAGACGCCGGCCCATTATCGTATTCAAAGAACCAACTCCAAGCCCTGGTAGAATGTGAAAGGGCAGCCGTATTCTGCTCGGAGACCCGTGTCTCGTACAGCCCGATAATCAACAGCTTATACTTAGTAATAATATCCCCCACCGCCCATCTGTGCTCTACGCTGTTTAGACCACGTACATTCCAAACGGCGATTGGGATCATGGGCACACGTCGAGAAGGGCTGCTTCAGGGCCCTTAAGTGTGTTCGCCGTGTCCAAGTCGTCCAAGTCCGCAAGAACCTCGAATGGGTTAATGCTAGCTAGTACAATAGCTCCCTGCTGCGCGTTGGCTGAACTTGTTGAACATCCATCTACAGGCTTCGGGTACTCCTGCAGCCGCGGCTCGTGATCTTGCTCCATGTTGGTGGGTGGAACAACCTCCTTGCCCTTGTCGGGATGACCAACTCTTCTCCATTCGCGCCGTATGTGTGGGCCATTCTGGGTTTTCTTCGGCATCGTCGATGTGCGCTGCCCCGTGGATTTCCTCGGTCCCGTATTTGGTCGTGGCTGTTGGGTTCGACGAGAGGGACATGTTCCCGCCCCGTGGGTCCATGCACTTCATAAGGAGCACTTTCACGACCTCCATTCGTACTCGACACGAACTGTAACCGCGCCGTCAGATCCTCCACCTTCACGTGGAATGCGAATATTGAAGCTTTCAAGAAAAGGCTCCTGGAGATTCTTTGATATGCATACCCGAGCGTAGTCAATACGTTCCGCTGAAATCGTCATAGAATCTGCGAAGAGTGGCTTCCCGACGATGCTAGCGACAATGCCTAACCCCTCCTGTGTCCAGAACTCGCCCGGAACGTTACGCAATTTCACCCATAGCGGAACATGGGTGTGCTGAATTTTCTCGAGAGACATCCCCGTTCGCCAAGCCTCGAGAAAAATGGGTTGACCTTGCATGAGCCACGGTCCTCCTTCAAGAACCGCATTGGCTGCTGCCACGGTTGCAAATCTGAATTTGAAAAAACCGTTGGCCGTTGCGCGTACCTCCAACAGTTCCTCCCAAATTGAACGGAAATGCCGTTCGACAAACGGGAAATATGGTTTTTTCCCCAGAAAATACCCTACGAGGGTATTGTCCCAACGTGTCGCACCCCTCTTTGCGACCTCACATGATGGGCAGGCCTCCGCTACACCGTCCTTGAGAGTTGGGGCTGTATATGTCAAGGTATAGCGTGTAGGGCTTGGTTTGCGAGGTGCTTCTTCGTGCACCGTCCCGCGAGTTACTGCAGCAAACGATGGCTGAGGGTTTGCGTGCGGCGAGGTAGACACCTCCTTGCGCGTCGGCAATGGTGCCATGGTTTGCAGTCCATGAGGTACAGTCGGGTGAGTTATTGACGGCGAAACCCTAGGATTGATAACCCTAGGCCCATAAGTGGAAACCCGAGACGGCGAGATCCTAAACGTTGAAGCCCTAGTTCCTTCCGCCGCAGCCCTAGACGGCGAAACCCTGGGCGGCGACTCCTTGGGCCCATCAGCAACCCGGGACAGTGAAACCCTAGGCCCATCAGCATCGGCCCTAACCTCGTTCCTCGCAGCCGTCGTGGTCGGTGACTGCGGCTTCATCATTGGATCATCTGACGCATCATCGTTGATCAAGGCCATGCCAGATGGCGGCGGTGGTGTGCCTGGGCGTATAGGGCGGTCATTTCCAATCCGTGGGTCACGTAGCGGGCCGATAATGTCCGGGTAGCGCCGTTGGCGGCGGGTCCATGGGCGCATAGGATTATTCCGTGTGTCCGGCTTGTATAGCGATCCGCTAGCCATATGTGTCGACGGTGGTGGTTGCTGCTCCGGTGGAGCTCCATGAACGCGCCCAATTAGATCTTTGAACGCTGCCACATCAAATCGTTCGCTAAATCCGGGAATATTTTCTGAAAGCGAATTGTAGAGAATGGATCCAATCTCAGCCCAATCCGTCGTTGAGGATTCCATACAAGACATTCTATGTTTGGGTGCCCGATCTTGGTGCAGATACATCGAACCTGGACGAGATATTCCCATATCTGCCCGAAGATATGCGAGGATCTTTACCATAATTGGGTTATTCTCTGCTTGTTGCTCCAGATGCGCCAAATCTTCGCCGGAAATAGATGAATCCATAGCCCGATCTTGGTGCAGATACGTCGAACCTGGATGGGATATTCCCATATTTGCCCGAAGATATGCAAGGATCTTTACCAAAATTGGATTATTCTCTGCTTGATGTTCCAATGCGCCAAATCTTCGCCCGAAATAGATGGATCATGCAAAAACGTCGTCATCTCCGCCGATGCATCCATCGTCGGGTCGTGATCCTGAACCCGCGCCTTCAAAGATGCAAACGCCGATAATTGCGTGGCAAACTCCGAGTATGCAGAACATAGTCCATCAAGATCTGGTTGTTGCAAGCGTGGATCGCATGAATTAGAAGATGCCGAGAGCTTTGAACCATCCATGGAAGAAGAAGATGCCATAACTAGGATCCTAAAAAATTCAAGAATTCAAAGAGTAAAAACACGTGGTGTAACCCTCCAAACGCCGGACTAACGCCGGTGATGGAGGTCCCTGCCACCGGCTGGTCACGCCCTATCCGGGAGTAGCCAAAAACGGCGGTGGTAGGCGATGAAAACAGCCCCGGCGGCCGAACACGTTAGGTTTACGAATTCTCTCTAGTTTCTCTCTGTAGCGAAAATTTTGTCGAATTGAGATGTCGAATGCAAGGTCATTTAGGTTCACTATGATAGATGGAATACTGTTCAAAAGGTCCTACTCGGGACCTTTATTGAGATGCCTCTCAAAAGAAGAAGCCGAGGAAGTCCTTCGGGACATCCACGAAGGAGCTTGTGGAGGACACATCGGCAGCATGACGTTGGCTCGGAAAGCCTTATTAGCAGGGTTCTTTTGGCCTACGATGACGGAAGATTCCATCAGATTAGTGCAGGGATGTCTCAGATGCCAGAAACATGTCAACCTTCAAAGAGTGCCAGCCGAAATGATTAAATTGGTAGTACCCTCTTGCCCATTTGATCAGTGGGGATATTGTGGGGCCCTTTGAGGGCATCACCTCGCAAGAAGAAGTTTTTGTTGGTGGCCATCGACTATTTCTCAAAATGGGTGGAAGTCGAGGCTCTCGTACGCATTACGGAGGCTGCTGTCATGACCTTTCTCTGGAAAAATATAGTGTGTAGATTCGGAGTCCCGAGGAGACTCATACCAGACAATGGAAGGCAGTTCAGCGGACGAAAATTAAAGGAATGGTGTGAAGAGTTGGGAATTGAACAGGTGTTCACCTCCGTGGTATACCCGCAGAGTAATGGTCAGGTGGAAGTGATTAATCGCACGATAGTTCAATCGCTCAAAGTTCGATTAGATGGATTAAAGAAGCATGGTCCAATGAGCTACAGAGCGTTCTTTTGTCTTACCGAACGACTCCCCGGTCGGGAACGAAGGAGACCACTTTTAGCTTGGTGTATGGTAGCGAGGTTGTTCTGCCCACAGAATTAGGACAGGAAAGTGCTCGAATACTCGGGTATTCAGATGACAACAACCAACTTCGGGCGGACGAACTGGATCTGATCGAAGAAAATCGGGAGAGGGTTGCGTTGAGGATGGTTGCATACGAAAGAAGAATTACCCGAGCCTACAATGAAGGGTATGCTTAAGAAGGTTTGAGGAAGGAGATTTGGTCATGAAGGAAAAGTTACAGCAGGAGAATCGAGGGAAGCTGGAGCCAAAGTACGAAGGGCCTTACAAGGTGGTGCGGACAGCAGGAGAGGCGGCTTATTACTTGGAGGACTTGGAAGGGAAGAAGCTAAGTCGGCCTCATAAGGACCACTCTCCACTCATCCTCGCGACTACAGCTAGGGCTTCTGAGAGGAATAATTCTTTTCGTTTTGATAATTTTTTGGCGCAGGATCCTCGTTTTCTTCCTATCGTGGCGAAAACTTGGAGTCTGCAAGCAAATGGATACCCGATGTATGTAGTTGTCCAGAGACTGGAAGCGATGAAGAGGGAACTACGGCGAGACAAGGGTGATCTCAATCGTAACGTGCTCGAGGCGCGCAAATTTCTAGAGATTGCTCAGGACATGGCGGCAAACTATCCATTGGAGGATCAATTACTAATCTTGGAGAAGCAATGTCGGCTTGTGTATGCCAAAGCGGTCGAATTGGAGCATTCGGCACTCCTTCAGCTGGCGAAAGTGGCATGGCTCAAGGACGGTGACCAATGCACTTCTTTTTTCTTCAAGAAAGTGGCCACACGGCGGGTTGGAAATCATATCTTCCACTTAGAGGATGAGGCGGGAAACACGTTCGAGGGTGGTGCACAAGTGCGGGCTGAATTGGTCCGATATTACTCGGAACTCCTCGGGCAATCCATGCGGACAACCCCAATATCCGCCTCTGACGTCGCGCCTTAGTTCGGGGCAGCGCTCAGCACAACCGATGCGGAGGCAATGGTTCAGCCGGTCACTGATGTGGAAATCAACAACGCGCTGCATGCAATGGGAGATAACAAATCGCCAGGGCCAGACGGGTACTCCGCGGTTTTCTACAAGCGGGCATGGCACATCATCGGGGAGGATATCTCGTTCGCCATCCGGGATTTCTTCCGGACGGGACGCCTCCTGGGGGAGCTGAATTCGACCCTTATCACCCTCATTCCAAAAGGGGATAATCCACGCATGGCGAAGGATTTTCGACCGATTGCCTGCTGCAACGTTCTCTATAAGATCATCTCCAAGATCATTGCTAATCGGCTACGAGACAGCTTGGGGAAACTTGTCCACCCTACACAGACGGCATTCATCCCTGGAAGGCGTATTTCCGACAACATTCTCTTAGCCCAAGAGATTTGTCACGGATACAATAGAGCCGGGCTGCCTGAACGGGTGGCTCTTAAGGTCGACCTCGCCAAGGCATATGATAAGATTGAGTGGGATTTTATCTTTGCCACACTTCAGGCACTTCACTTTCACCCGACCTTCATTGGGTGGGTCCGGTCATGCCTCACGTCGACGCATTTTTCCATCAACATCAACGGTAGGCCGGAGGGTTTCTTCAAAGGACGGCGGGGTCTCAGACAAGGCGACCCCATATCACCTTATCTCTTTGTGTTGGTGATGGAGGCTTCACATGGAATCATAGCGTCCCGCATCAACCTCAGCAGCAGCTTCCGATAGCATTGGCGATGCGAGGCCACATCCCTCTTCATGTTGACCTTCGCCGATGTTCTTCTTCTTTTCTCGCAGGCGGACGTTCAATCAGTCAGTATCTTCCGCGACAGCCTCGAGCTTTTTGCTTCGCTTTCAGGGCTACGAGCAAACTCCAGTAAAAGCGAGATGTTTATCTCGAAACGGGCAGAACGACTGAAGGGTACACTCCAGGCTGTTATTGGCTTCCCTATCGGGTCTCTTCCTGTGCGGTACCTGGGGGTCCCCCTTATCACATCGCGATTGACTATCGATGATTGCGCCCCCTTATTACGTTCTATTGATCGTCGGCTTGGTTCTTGGACCAACCACTCGCTCTCATACGCCGGGAGGGTACAGCTCATTCGATCGGTCCATATGGCTATCCATGTGTATTGGGCGGGAGTCTTCTTACTCCCCAAAGGAATCATCCGCAGTATCGAGAAGCGTCTTCGAGCTTTCTTGTGGAAGGGATCTAGCGCGAAGGTGGCATGGACCGACGTATGCGCACCAAGGGACGAAGGGGGACTTGGACTGAGATTGATTGAGGTGGAGAACAAGGCGCTGATGATGCGTCTTATTTGGAACATTCTCAGGGGAGATGAGTCTTCGATATGGGCCACATGGATACGACGGACGCGGTTGCACAACACATCCTTCTGGACCATCAGATCCATGGCTAATACCTCATGGAGCTGGAAGAAGCTCCTCAAGCTCAGACCCATCATCCGGCCACTTCTAGAGTTCCGCATTGGGAATGGAGCGAATACACGCCTCTGGACTGACCCATGGCTACTCACGATTCCGCTGGTAGAACGGTACCCGCGTGGTCCATCTGTTATGGGCCTCCTACTTGATTCACGATTGAGCGCGGTGATTGATGAGTCGGGATGGCATTGGCCAGGACAGACAACGGTGGAGTTCATGTATTTTTGCTGGTCTCCTACCTCCCATTCAACACGGTGAGATGGACACGATTCGATGGCGGGGGACTCCCAATGGCGTCTTCTCTACTCACTCCGCGAGAAATTGCATACGCCAACATTCTCCGCCTGCATTCTGGACCATCCTGTTCGGAGGCCCTATCTCGATACCACGGCATGAAGTCATTTTATGGCTGGCGATTAGGGAACGCCTGGCGACGAGGGACAAGCCATGGGTGGCCGTGGCAGCAGGAAGTTCAGCTTGCCTCTTGTGTGATGATGGCCATGCTATAGAGACAACACGGCATCTTTTCTTTGAGTGTTCATTTTCCAGACATTGCCTACAGTCTTTGCAGGGAAAGTTACGTTTTGGATGGCCTTACACGGACTGGATCGAAGGGGTTCACTGGGCTGCTCAAAGGTGGCGGGGCAAGCACCTCGCATGGATGGGGCCCCGACATGCGCTTGCATCGCTTGTCTATTACCTATGGGCCGAGCGCAACCAACGATGGCGGGAAGAAAGACGAAGACCTCCTACTCATATCGTTGCGGACGTCGAGACTACACTCTGTATACGGCTCTCTACCCTTGGAGGGAAGTATCAGCTACAGTCCTGTGCGCTTCGACGTGTTTGGCTCATTGCGTGGCCGAGCACGTAGTCACTTGCTTACAGTCTGCTTGCTTGGTTTTGATGTTTGCTTGCTCGATTGGATTGCTTGCGTTGATTATAGGTAGCATGTTACCGAGCGGTGCAGCTTATTGCTGCTGAACATTGTATCTTTCCACATTTTATTTTAATGACCTCTTCCCAAAAAAAAAAAAGTCGGCCTCATAACGCTAAGCATTTGAAAAAATATTATCCCTAGAGTTATTATTCCTTTGTTAGTTTGTTATATTTTTCAGGAGTCTACTTGTGCAGTTATTTGCTAGTCTTTGGAATCAACGAAGTTTTCGCTTTTTGTTCATTCAAAGATCCCCTAATGATGTTAGGGAATTACACTCCCAAGTCAATACAATACCCCGATTAAATTGGGAGGAAAATCCCTCAGATGGAGGCACCCATACCCCGATTGAATTGGGAGAAAAAGCCCTCGGATGGAGGCACCCTTACCTCGATTGAATAGGGAGGAAAAGCCCTCGGATAGAGGCACCCATAACCCAATTGAATTGGGAGGAAAAGCCCTCGGAAGGAGCCACCCATACCCCGATTGAATCGGGAGGAAAAGCCCTCGGATAGAGGCACCCATACCCCGATTGAATCGGGCGGAAAAGCCCTCGGAAGGAGGCACCGATGCCCCGATTGAATCGAGAGGAAAAACCCTCGGATAGAGGCATCCACACCCCGATTAAATCGGAGGGAAGCCCTCCGATGGAGGCAAGGCCATCCCGAGTGGACTCCCTGAGTGGATAGGATGCCCGGGGAACGGGCTTAAGCATCCCGATAAAACAAGAGGAAGTTAAAAAGATAAGAAGGGAAAGAAAAAAGGACTTTTGAAGAAGTTATAAATAAAGTCATCCAAGCATGCTACTAACACTGCCCTAAGCAAAAAATAACAATATTCCTGAAGAAACAACGCAAATATAAGGAGGCAACATAATTTAAACATAAGACACTTAATGACACTACTCAAGCGGTCGAATTGGAGCATTCGGCACTCCTTCAGCGGGCGAAAGTGGCATGGCTCAAGGACGGTGACCAATGCACTTCTTTTTTCTTCAAGAAAGTGGCCACACGGCGGGTTGGAAATCGCATCTTCCACTTGGAGGATGAGGCGGGAAACACGTTCGAGGGTGGTGCACAAGTGCGGGCTGAATTGGTCCGATATTACTCAGAACTCCTCGGGCAATCCATGCGGACAACCCCAATATCCGCCTCTGACATCGCGCCTTACTTCGGGGCAGCGCTCAGCACAACCGACGCGGAGGCAATGGTTCAGCCGGTCACTGATGTGGAAATCATCAACGCGCTGCATGCAATGGAAGATAACAAATCGCCAGGGCCAGACGGGTACTCCGCGGTTTTCTACAAGCGGGCATGGCACATCATCGGGGAGGATATCTCGTTCGCCATCCGGGATTTCTTCCGGACGGGACGCCTCCTGGGGGAGCTGAATTCGACCCTTATCACCCTCATTCCAAAAGGGGATAATCCACGCATGGCGAAGGATTTTCGACCGATTGCCTGCTGCAACGTTCTCTATAAGATCATCTCCAAGATCATTGCTAATCGGCTACGAGACAACTTGGGGAAACTTGTCCACCCTACACAGACGGCATTCATCCCTTGAAGCCGTATTTCCGACAACATTCTCTTAGCCCAAGAGATTTGTCACGGATACAATAGAGCCGGACTGCGTGAACGGGTGGCTTTTAAGGTCGACCTCGCCAAGGCATATGATAAGATTGAGTGGGATTTTATCTTTGCCACACTTCAGGCACTTTACTTTCCCCGACCTTCATTGGGTGGGTCCGGTCATGCCTCACGTCGACGCATTTATCCATCAACATCAACGGTAGGCCGGAGGGTTTCTTCAAAGGACGGCGGGTCTCAGACAAGGCGACCCCATGTCACCTTCTCCCTTTGTGTTGGTGATGGAGGCTTTACATGGAATCATAGCGTCTCGCATCCAACTTAGCAGCAGCTTCCGATACCATTGGCGATGCGAGGCCACATCCCTCTTCATGTTGACCTTCGCCGATGATCTTCTTCTTTTCTCGCAGGCGGACGTTCAATCAGTCAGTATCTTCCGCGACAGCCTCGAGCTTTTTGCTTCGCTTTCAGGGCTACGAGCAAACTCCAGTAAAAGCGAGATGTTTATCTCGAAACGGGCAGAAAGACTGAAGTGTACACTCCAGCCTGTTATGGGCTTCCCTATCGGGTCTCTTCCTGTGCGGTACCTGGGGGTCCCCCTTATCACATCGCGATTGACTATCGATGATTGCGCCCCCTTATTACGTTCCATTGATCGTCGGCTTGGTTCTTGGACCAACCACTCGCTCTCATACGCCGGGAGGGTACAGCTCATTCGATCGGTCTTTATGGCTATCCATGTGTATTGGGCGGGAGTCTTCTTACTCCCCAAGGGAATCATCCGCAGTATCGAGAAGCGTCTTCGAGCTTTCTTGTGGAAGGGATCTAGCGCGAAGGTGGCATGGACCGACGTATGCGCACCAAGGGACGAAGGGGGACTTGGACTGAGATCGATTGAGGTAGAGAACAAGGCGCTGATGATGCGTCTTATTTGGAACATTCTCAGGGGAGATGAGTCTTCGATATGGGCCACATGGATACGACGGACGCAGTTGCACAAGACATCCTTCTGGACCATCAGATCCACGGCTAATACCTCATGGAGCTGGAAGAAGCTCCTCAAGCTCAGACCCATCATCCGGCCACTTCTAGAGTTCCGCATTGGGAATGGAGCGAATACACGCCTCTGGACTGACCCATGGCTACTCACGATTCCGCTGGTAGAACGGTACCCGCGTGGTCCATCTGTTATGGGCCTCCCACTTGATTCACGATTGAGCGCGGTGATTGATGAGTCGGGATGGCATTGGCCAGGACAGACAACGGTGGAGTTCATGGATTTTGCTGGTCTCCTACCTCCCATTCAACACGGTGAGATGGACACGATTCGATGGCGGGGGACTCCCAATGGCGTCTTCTCTACTCACTCCGCGAGAAATTGCATACGCCAACATTCTCCGCCTGCATTCTGGACCATCCTGTTCGGAGGCCCTATCTCGATACCACGGCATGAAGTCATTTTATGGCTGGCGATTAGGGAACGCCTGGCGACGAGGGACAAGCCATGGGTGGCCGCGGCAGCAGGATGTTCAGCTTGCCTCTTGTGTGATGATGGCCATGCTATAGAGACAACACGGCATCTTTTCTTTGAGTGTTCATTTTCCAGACATTGCCTACAGTCTTTGCAGGGAAAGTTACGTTTTGGATGGCCTTACACGGACTGGATCGAAGGGGTTCACTGGGCTGCTCAAAGGTGACGAGGCAAGCACCTCGCATAGATGGGGCCCCGACATGCGCTTGCATCGCTTGTCTATCACCTATGGGCCGAGCGCAACCTACGATGGCGGGAAGGAAGACGAAGACCTCCTACTCATATCGTTGCGGACGTCGAGACTACACTCTGTATACGGCTCTCTACCCTTGGAGGGAAGTATCAGCTACAGTCCTGTGCGCTTCGACGTGTTTGGCGCATTGCATGGCCGAGCACGTAGTCACTTGCTTACAGTCTGCTTGCTTGCTTTTGATGTTTGCTTGCTCGATTGGATTGCTTGCGTTGTTTATAGGTAGCATGTTACCGAGTGGTGCAGCTTATTGCTGCTGAACATTGTATCTTTCCACATTTTATTTTAATGACCTTTTCCCCAAAAAAAAAAAAAAAATCTCTCTTCGTTCCTGGATCCACGATGGACACATCCTCCTCTTCAGACTCAGAAGTATCAGCTTCTCGGGATTTTGGAAAGGCACCTGATGAAGTACAAAGTCGCATCCAGAAGAGCTTGATCTTGGTCCAGAAAATCGAAAGGATATTGGGAAGCGGAAAAACCGTTAGCCCTAATCTATGCAAGACACCCTCGGAACCCGTAAACGAAATATAGGTGAGCCACCTTGGGAACTCGGTCAGTAGGGACAAGGCCCTGGGATAAGAGCCCCTCCTGCTACGACTGTGTGTGTGCTCGGATTGAAGCTCTGACCGGATTTTCTCGATCTCTACGTGCGAATCGCCGAGCTGCTTTTTCAAACGACCGGCCTTTTACGCCCCTTCCAATAGCCTCATAGTTGTCTCTGTATTATTGTTACGAGCCACCCCAGCCATCTCGCTCAGGGCCCTGAAGCGCCTGGCCCCCTCACAGGAGAGCGAATACGCCTGATATAAAATTGTAAGTCCTAAAAGATTCCTAAAGGAGGGCAAGATTCGATGTAGTACCTGACTCTGCGAAAGGGCCACTTATTTTTTTTTTGGATTAATGTCCCTTTATATATATATATGTAAAGAAGAATACAAAACAGCGCGCAGGAGAAAAACTCATGCCGCATCAACCGATAACATGCTATCGGGTACAACTACGATATCAACAATGACATCGACAACTAGCTCCCCCACCGCCCTTCCGTGGTCCCTCTTATTGAGACCACGCACATTCTACACACCTACAGGGATCATGGATTACCCCCTGTTGGGGCTGCCGTTGCTTCAGGGCCCGTAGAAAAAGGAGGATCATTATCCTATCCCGTAACGAGTGCAAAATAGCGAAAGAGTTAGAGGCCAACCCAACCTCCTCATGCACGGGCACCACCCGCGAATGTGGCTCTGTGGTCCGAGATGATGTCGACAATCCTCCAGCACACTCTGTTGACCGGGACAGTTTTCTACCATTAGCTGCCCCATCCCGTGGTTCCACCCTCACGGCTTTGCCCTTTACGCCCACATGCATCCACTCTACACTGCGAAAGGGCCACTTATTCAAAAAATCTTTATCGGGTACTTTTGTTATATAACTTCTTTCCTCTGGAGATAAAAATGTCTGCATGTAAGAGTAAGAGGAGGCCCCCTCGGTCTCCATAAGGAAGGAAGGGTGCGGAAAGCTTCAGGAGAAAGAGATGCACTCTTGGGATCGAGATTCAAAGTCTGGGATGGTAGAGGAACCTTAGCTTTCTTCGAGAAAAGTCCATAGGCCCTTGGAATATTACCTTTTGGCAGAAGGCAAGGTACGCTTAGGAGAAACGACATCACGAGACTTTGAAGAAGATGCTCGGGTGCGAAAAGCCACTACCGATTTGAAGTCCATTCCTTTTCCTGATTCAGTAAAATTGTTAAGAAAGTATATATGATCAACAACAGGATCATGAAACATACCTGAATCTCCTCGGGAAGGAGTATTCCCAAAGGACATTCCTCGACTTAGGGGGGAGTCATCTAGCACCAATCCTTCACCGAGAAAGTCTTTTCGCCGATCAGATCCAGGAATTCATGAAGAATGGCGGGAGATTGAGAGGGTATAGTGCAATGATTTTTCGGGGCAGAGAATAAAAGCGAAGATCTTGATGAGAGGTTGAAGGCTTCACAAAGATGAAGCGACTCATCCACCCTTTAGTGGCTGGAAAATTGTCCTGAAAAATATCAACGAAGGAATGAGTGAAAATAAAATTTCCATCATCCCTCTCGCTGATTTTGAAAAAGCTAGTAACTAACTCCACTAAAGGAGGAAACTCATGTTGCTGAGTGATGGCTACTAGAGCTAGAATTAGGCTACAGGAGTTGGGAAAGATTTGACCAGGAGAGATGAGCAAAGTTTCGCACAAGTCCAAAAGAAAGCGAGGAAGAGGAAATATGAACCCCATGTCGATCTGATCCGTGTAAAACGATAGAAACCGGGTAGAAAAGAGGCCACCTGCTCGGGTCCAGGAATTCTGACCTCGTAATCAGAAGAAATCCAAGCCTTCTCGAGAAACTCAGGTAATAAGGAAGGATTTAAAGTAGACACCTTGGTGCGATACCAAGGTAACCTTTGCTTACTACGGATCTCTTCTATCTTGGCCGCCCACTTAATCAGATCTCGACGGAAAGTCTTGTCGTCTTTTCCTTCTTTGGACAGAGGGGTGCACACGAAATCAGGGACACCACCCTAGCGATGGGAAGAAACTCGTCAAGAGGATGAATTTGGCAATATCTCTCGAACATCATCAGAATCTGAGGAAGAGGGGGCTATTCTTTTGGAAACAATATTTTCTCGACGACGGGAAGAAGACATGGCTTTTTCAGAAGGAAAATATTCAAGACTAAAGTAGAAGAATAATAATACGCACTTATATAGAACTCTTGAGAGAAAAGAAGTCGTACGAAGAATGGGTAAGAGGGAGTACCCGACAAGTCAGGAAAATTCGAAATTTGAAGTACCCGTTTTTAAAATCTGTTGACTCAATATCTCGCTGACGAATAGGAAAATTTGAAGTTCAGTTATGACGGAAACATAGGAAACGGTGAGAGACCCTTTATGATACACCCCGAGAACCAACACTACTATGGGTAAATAACTTATATTTATAGCCAAAATTTTACAAGATTTATGGCGTGTAGATTTTAAGGCCCGTGAAGATTTGGGGCGTGTAGATTTTAAGGGGAAATATGAAGGGAAGCAGAGGAGAATACAAGTTACGATGAGAATGAAACTTATATTCAAAAAGCACCATAGGCGCAGTTGATTACATTCAGGCGCCAATAGTATGCCGACTACGAACAAGAAAATAGAGAAAAAAGGGGGAAGAAACATCCTAGCTACACGAACTCTAGCTAGGGTTACTACTCGGCCTGGTCTGGTGTGACCGCCGCGACCACTTCAGCCAGGTGCCCCTCGGCCTGCACTGGCGCCTCTTCTCTACCCTCAGCATCTTGATCTCGAGCCTCATTGGCTTGCTCCGGGAACAGCTCCATCACCTCCTTGTCGGCCAATCCGGCCTGCTCTAACACATCCTCCGCAAACTTCTCGGCCTCACCGGCCTGCTGGGAACTCCCCTTCTCCGCCGTCTCTTCGGGAACCTCCTCCTGCTCAGGGTCGGGCTCAGCTGGGGCCCGTGAAGATTTTAAGGCCCGTGAAGATTTGGGGCGTGTAGATTTTAAGGGGAAATATGAAGGGAAGCAGAGGAGAATACAAGTTACGATGAGAATGAAACTTATATTCAAAAAGCACCATAGGCGCAGTTGATTACATTCAGGCGCCAAAAGTGTGCCGACTACGAACAAGAAAATAGAGAAGAAAGGGGGAAGAAACATCCTAGCTACACGAACTCTAGCTAGGGTTACTACTCGGCCTGGTCTGGTGTGACCGCCGCGACCTCTTCAGCCAGGTGCCCCTCGGCCTGCACTGGCGCCTCTTCTCTACCCTCAGCATCTTGATCCCGAGCCTCATTGGCTTGCTCGGAGAACAGCTCCATCACCTCCTTGTCGCCCAATCCGGCCTGCTCTAACACCTCCTCCGCGAACTTCTCGGCCTCACCGGCCTGCTGGGAACTCCCCTTCTTCGCCGTCTCTTCGGGAACCTCATCCTGCTCAAGGTCGGGCTCAGTTGGGGCCTCTCCTCTTGGGTCTCCCCTTCGAAGGGGTTGTCGATCATTACGGGCTCGGAGGTGGATGCTGCTCGGGGATTCTTCTGAGAGGCACGAGGCTCGGCAGGGTAGCCGAAATCAGGATCGCATGAGGCTAGGGCCTTCTCTGCATCGAGAAACTCGAAGGGGAAGTCTGCCTGGCTGAAGCCGGCCACCCTAAGCTGCACCACACATTCCCAGAAGCCATAGCCAAAGTGGGTGATCATCTGGGCCCCATAAGCCTCGTTCGGGGTATAATCCCGAGTAAGCCTCTCCCGCAGCTCACGATGGAGCTTCTCTTCCCGAGCGCGAGCGGCCTCCTCCTTGGCTCGAGCAGACCTCTCTTGATTCAGCTTGCCCTGAATCTCCCTTACTTGCTTTCGCAAGTCCTCCTCCCGACCCCTGGCTTGAGTGCCCTCGATGCGTTGCCCCAAATCTGCCTCCGTTTTCTTAGCATCCTCTTGGATCGAGTAGTATTCCACCAACCGATCCAAGGCCTCCGAACAGTAAATCATCCCCTATCCCGAAAAGAAGCTGAGACATAGGAGATGAAATTAAAAAAGCAGGGTATGTAAAGAAAAATAGAAGAATTTACTTGCCCCGCGTTAAGAGCATAAGCGCTGCAGAACTCCTTGGGGGTCATTTTCTGAACGTGCCCCCGATTGTGCTCGTTCGGAAAGTCCCTTAGGAATCCTATGCAATCTCGGGCTCGGGGCCGGTTGAAGAAAGCCGATTGCTCTGGAGGGAAATCCTCGGAAGGAGGATCACTTGCAGCAGCGGCGCTCGGGGCGGAAGGTGTCGCTTTCGCCTTCTTAGAAGAAGTACCCTCAACGGCTGATGTCATCCTCTTCTGGGGCGGTCGCTTAATCCCCGAGGAGGTGATGGGGTTTTTATCTCTCTTTGCCCCTTGGAGGAGCAGGGAGGCTAGGGGAAGCAGGAGAAGCGGTGGTAGAAGGAGCCCCGCTCTTCTTCTTTTGGAGGGCAATGATAGCTGCGAGGTTCATCCTTGATTCTGAAAGGAATGTAGGAATTAGAAGAGAAACAACTTAGGAGAAATATGTTGATAAGAATAAAAATACCTATGCTCCCGAGCAAGGGCACCTCCTTTGGGCAGAAGCCATAATAGCAGAGGTCTTCTTTATGAGCTCGGGAGCACGGAAGCTTCTAACCACCACGGCTTTCCTGAATTTCTCCACCATCTCGAGAAATTCGGGGGCGGGGGGCAGTTAACAGAGGCAGTCATGCCAATGGGAGATCATGTGGTTTTCCGCACTCTCGGGTGGAAAACGAACAAAGAAAAACTTGTTCATCCACCCCTTATGAGAGGTAGGGTTACCAACGATGAACTCCTCGGCAAAGGTAGACGAGAAGAAGAACTTGCCCGGCTCCTTCCGATTGATTTTTAGGAAGGAGGCTATTAAGGGCACAGATAAAGGAAATTTGTAAAAATTAAGAAGGATAGCCAAAGATAGGAGGCAGAATGAGTTGGGAGCTAACTGGGAAGGGGAAATTTGGAAGTAATTACAGACATCTAAAATGAAGGAAGGTATAGGGAATCTAAGTTCCATATCTGGTTGCCCAAGGAAGAACTTTGTGAACAAGACGTTCAACTTGTTCAGCAACACATCACTTGATCAACAAGGCATTAGTCTTAGTCAATAAGACATTCGACTTGTGGAAAAAGGCATTACTTGAATCCATTCGACTAGGTAAACAAGGCATTCTATTTGTTCAACAAGGCATTACATGGTCAACAAGGCATACGACTTGTTCAATAAGGCATTACTTGGTCAACAAGGCATCCAACTTGTTCTTGAAGGCATTAGACTTGTTCAACAAGGGATGTGACTTGTTCAACAAATCATTACTTGGTGAATAAGGCATTCAACTTGTTCAGCAACACATTACTTGGTCAACAAAGCATTTGACTTGGTCAACAAGACTTTCGGCTTGTTCAACAAGGCATTCGACTTGTTCATAATGACATTATATGGTAAACAAGGCATCCGACTTGTTCAAGAAGGAACTACTTGGTCAACAATGCATTCGACTTGTTCTTGAAGGCATTAGACTAGGTCAACAAGGGATTTAACTTGTCTAACAAGTCAATACTTGGTGAACAAGGCCTTCAACATGTTCAGCAACACATTACTTGGTCATAAAGGCATTCAACTTGGTCTACAAGGCATTCAACTTGGTCAACAAGGCATTCGGCTTGTTCAACAAGGCATTCGTCTTGTTGAACAAGACATTTAACTTGTGGAAAAGGGCATTACTTAAAGGCATTCAGCTTGTTCGACAAGGCATTCAATCTTGTCACCAAGGCATTTGACGTGGTTATAAATCATTTGAGTTGGTCAATAAGGCATTTTGACTTGTTCAACAAGGCATTCAACGTGTTCAGCAAGGCATTACATGATCAATAAGGCATTTCGACTTGTTCAACAAGGCATTCGACTTGTTCAACAAGGCATTCGACTTGTTCAACAAGGCATTCGACTTGTTCTTGAAGGCATTATGCATGGTGAACAAGGGATTGGCGTGTTTACAAGTCATTTCATGGTGAACAAGGTGTTCAAGTTGTTCAGCAACACATTACTTGGTCAAGAAGGCATTCGACATATTCAACAAGACATTCGCTTGTTCAAAAATACATTCGACTTGTAGAAAAGGCATTACTTCAAGCCGTTCGACTTGGTAAACAAGTCATTCTACTTGTTCAGCAAGGCATTACATGGTCAACAAGACATACGACTTGTTCAATAAAGCATTACTTGGTTAACAAGGCATTTAACTTGTTCTAGACGGCATTAGACTTGTTCACCAAATAATTTGGTGAATAAGGCATTCAACTTGTTCAGCAACACATTACTTCATTAACAAGGCATTTGCCTTGGTCAACAAGGCACTCGGCTTATTCAACAAGGGATTTTACATGGTCAACAAAGCATTTGACTTGGTCAACCAGGCATTCGACTTGTTCAACAAGGCATTCGACTTGTTCAGAAGGACATTATACGGTAAACAAGGCATCCGACTTGTTCAAGAAGGAATTACTTGGTCAACAGTACATTCGACTTGTTCTTGAAGGCATAAGACTTGGTTAACAAGGGATTTGACTTGTCTGACAAGTCATTACTTGGTGAACAAGGCCTTCAACTTGTTCAACAATGCATTACTTAGTCAACAAGACATTCGACTTGTTCAACAAGGCATTCGACTTAGTCAATAAGGAATTCTTCTTGTTACAAGGCATACTCGTTGTTCAAGAAGGCATTAAACCTTTTGAAATGGGCATTACTTGAAGGCATTCGACTTGTTCGACAATGCATTCGATCTTGTCACCAAGGCATTCCACATGGTTAAAAAGCATTTGACTTGGTCAACAAGGCATTCGACTTGTTCAACAAGGCATTCGACTTGTTCAACAAGGCATTCGACTTGTTCAGCAAGGCATTACATGGTCAACAAGGCATTTGACTTTTTCAAGAAGGCATTCGACTTGTTCTTGAAGACATTATGCTTGGTGAACAAGGGACTTTGCTTATTTAACAAGGCAATTCTTTGTGAACAAGGCGTTCAACTTGTTCAACAACGCATTAATTGGTCAACAAGGAATCAGACTTATTTCAAGAAGGAATTACATGGTCAACAATGCATTCGACCTCTTCTTGAAGGCATCAGACCAGGTCAACAAGGGACTTGACTTATCTAACAAGTCATTACTTGGTGAACAAGGCCTTCAACTTGTTTAGCAAAGCATTACTTGGTCATAAAGGCATTCGACTTGGTCAACAAGGCATTCGGATTATTGAACAAGGCATTCGGCTTGTTGAACAAGGCATTCAACTTGTGGAAAAGAGAATTACTTGAAGGCATTCATCTTGTTCGACAAGACATTCGATCTTGTCACCAAGGAATTTGACATGGTTATAAATCATTTGAGTTGACCAACAAGGCATTTCGACTTGTTCAACAAGGCATTGGACTTGTTCAGCGAGGTATTACATTGTCAACAAGGCATTTAACTATTTGAAGAAGGCATTAATTTGTCAACCAGGCATTCGACTTGTTCTTCAAGGCATTATGCTTGGTGAACAGGAGTTTTGGCTTGTTTAACAAGTCATTTCTTGGTGAACAAGGCGTTCAACTTGTTCAACAACACATTACTTGGTCAATAAGGCATTCGACTTGTTCAAGACATTCGAATTGTGGAAAAGGCATTACTTGAAGCCGTTCGACTTGGTAAATAAGGCATTCTACTTGTTCAGCAAGGCATTACATGGTCAACAAGGCATACGCCTCAGTCTATGAGGCACTACTTGGTCAACAAGGCATTTAACTTGCTCTTGAAGGCATTAGACTTTTTCAACAAGGGATTTGAGTAGTTCAACAAATAATTACTTGGTGAATAAGACATTCAACTTGTTCACCAACACATTACTTCATTAACAAGGCATTTGCCTTGGTCAACAAGACACTCGGCTTGTTCAACAACGGATTTTACATGGTCAACAAAGAATTTGACATGGTCAACAAGGCATTCGACTTGTTCAGAAGGACATTATATGGTAAACAAGGCATCTGACTTGTTCAAGAAGAAATTACTTGGTCAATAATGAATACGACTCGTTCTTGAAGGCATACGAGTTGGTCAACAAGAGATTTGACTTGTCTAACAAGTCATTACTTGGTGAACAATGCCTTCAACTTGTTCAGCAATGCATTACTTGGTCAACAAGGCATTCGACTTGTTCAAAAGGCATTCAACTTGGTCAACAAGGAATTCCTCTTGTTCAACAACGCATATTTGTTGTTCAACAACGCATTAACACGTGGAAAAGGTCATTACCTGAAGGCATTCGATATGGTTAAAAAGCATTTGACTTGGTTAACAAGGCATTCAACTTGTTCAACAAGGCATTCGACTTGTTCAGCAAGGCATTACATGGTCAGCTACGCATCTGACTTTTTTAATAAGGCATTACTTGGTCAACAAGGTATTCGACTTGTTCTTGAAGGCATGATGCTTGGTGAACAAGGGATTTGGCTTGTTTAACACATCATTTCTTGGTGAACAAGGCGTTCAACTTGTTATTGGTCAACAAGACATCCGACTTATTCAAGAAGGAATTATATGGTCAACAATGTATTCGACTTGTTCTTGAAGGCATTAGACTTGGTCAAAAATTGATTTGACTTGTTCAGCAACGCATTACTTGGTCATAAAGGCATTCGACTTGGTCCACAAGGCATTCGTCTTGTCGAACAAGGCATTCAACTTGTGGAAAAGGGCATTACTTGAAGGCATTCAGCTTGTTCGACAAGGCATTCGATCTTGTCACCTAGGAATTTGACATGGTTATAAATCATTTGAGTTGGTCAACAAGGCATTTCGACTTGTTCAACAAGGCATTCGACTTGTTCAGCAAGGCATAACATGGTTAACATGGCATTCGGCTTGTTCAGCGAGGCATTACATGGTCAACAAGGCATTTAACTATTTCAAGAAGACATTACTTTGTCAACAAGGCATTTACTTGTTCTTTTTTTTTTGGTAAAATATCACGTAAAAAACCGAATGAAAACAGAAAAGCGCCCAAGGGAAAAACCCATGCCGCAGAAAACCGGTAACAAGCTACCGGAAGCAAACAAAAAACACAATCGACAACGAAGCCGACAAAACCAAGCAAAAGCCACGCAAACAAAACAAAAACAACCAAAAGCAGACTACCAAGCAATGTGCCAGAGGCGCTTGAGCGAGGCAGCCTGCAGAGTGAAGCGGGTGGGAGACTGGCTCAGCCTTAAGCACGCGATCCCTAAGACCAAACTCACAATTCGCTCCGGAGAGCAACAAGTCTGATCCCGCCAACGCCTATTCCTCTCTTGCCAGATATGGTAGACCAGAGAGGCGAGAAGATGGCGGGAGATCTCATGATGAAGATGATGACTTCTCCAACGAGCAGCGGCCCACTCGATCCCGTGGATCCAATCTCGATGCGGCCACCTCCAGTGGGTCTTCATTCTCAGCAAGAGAATGCATCTCCTGGAGAAAGAACACTCGAAGAAGAGGTGACGGACCGTCTCCGTGCACTGAGACTCACAAAGAGAGCAAGCATCAGAACCCGAACGAGCCATCACCCAAGCACAGTCCCTAGTCGCCAACCTTTCACGAATAGCAAGCCACAGAAGAAATTCATTTACTTGTTCTTGAAGGCTTTATGCTTGGTGAACAAGGGATGTGGCTTGTTGAACAAGTCATTTCTTGGTGAACAAGGCGTTCAAATTGTTCAGCAACATATTACTTGGTCAAGAAGGCATTCGACTTGTTCAACAAGACATTCGCTTGTTCAAAAATACATTTGACCTATGGAAAAGGCATTACATGAAGCCGTTTAACTTGGTAAACAAGGCATTCTACTTGTTCAGCAAGGCATTACATGGTCAACAAGGCATACGCCTTGTTCAATAAGGCATTACTTGGTCAACAAGGCATTTAACTTGTTCTTGAAGGCATTAGACTTTTTCAACAAGGGATTTGACTTGTTCAACAAATAATTACTTGGTGAATAAGGCATTCAACTTGTTCACCAACACATTACTTCATTAACAAGGCATTTTCTTTGGTCAACAAGGCACTCAGCTTGTTCAACAAGGGATTTTACATGGTCAACAAAGAATTTGACATGGTCAACAAGGCATTCGACTTGTTCAACAAGACATTCAACTTGTTCAGAAGGACATTATATGGTAAACAAATCCGACTTGTTCAAGAAGGAATTACTTGGTCAATAATGCATTCGACTTGTTCTTGAAGGCATAAGAGTTGGTCAACAAGAGATTTGACTTGTCTAACAAGTCATTACTTGGTAAATAATGCCTTCAACTTGTTCAGCAACACATTACTTGGTCAACAAGGCACTCGACTTGTTCAACAAGGTATTCCACTTGGTCAACAAGGACTTCTCTTTGTTCAACAAGGCATACTTGTTGTTCAACAATGCATGAACAAGTGGAAAAGGGCATTACCGGAAGGCATTCGACTTTCTTGACAATGCATTCGACCTTGTCACCAAGGCATTCGACATGGTTAAAAAGCATTTGACTTGGTCAACAAGGCATTCGACTTGTTCTACAAGGCATTGGACTTGTTCAACAAGGCATTACATGGTCAACAACGCATCTGACTTTTTTAAGAAGGCATCACTTGGTCAACAAGGCATTCAACTTGTTCTTGAAGGCATTATGCTTACTGAACAAGGGATTTTGGCTTGTTTAACAAGTCATTTCTTGGTGAACAAGGCGTTCAACTTGTTCAGCAACACATTAATTGGTCAACAAGACATCTGACTTATTCAAGAAGGAATTACATGGTCAACAATGCATTCGACTTGTTCTTAAAGGCATTAGACCTGGTCAACAATGGATTCGACATGTTCAGCAACGCATTACATGGTCATAAAGGCATTCGACTTGGTCCACAAGGCATTCGTCTTGTCGAACAAGGCATTCAACTTGTGGAAAAGGGCATTACTTAAAGGCATTCAGCTTGTTCGACAAGGCATTCGATCTTGTCACCAAGGAATTTGACATTGTTATAAATCATTTGAGTTGGTCAACAAGGCATTTCGACTTGTGCAACAAGGCATTCGATTTGTTCTGCAAGGCATTACATGGTCAACAAGGCATTTCGACTTGTTCAACAAGGTATTCGACTTGTTCAACAAGGCATTCGACTTGTTCAGCAAGGCATTACATGGTCAACAAGGCATTTGACTTTTTAAGAAGGCATTATATGGTGAAAAGGCATTACTTGAAGCCGTTCTACTTGGTAAACAAGACATTCTCCCTTTTCAGCAAGGCATTACATGGTCAACAAGGCATACGCGTTGTTCAATAAGGCATTACCTTGTCAACAAGGAATTTAACTTGTTCTTGAAGGCATTAGACTTGTTCAAGGGATTTGACTTGTTCAACAAATCATTACTTGGTGAATAAGGCATTCAACTTGTTCAAGAAGGCATTACTTGGTTAACAAGGCATTAAACTTGTTCTTGAAGGTATTCAACTTGTTCAACAAGGGATTTGACATGTTCAATAAATCATTACTTGGTGAATAAGGCATTCAACTTGTTCAACATTGGTGAATAAGGTATTCAACTTGTTCAACAACACATTACTTGGTCAACAAGGCATACAACTTCTTCAACAAGGCATTCGCTTGTTCAAATATACATTCGACTTGTGGAAAAGGCATTACTTGAAGCCGTTCGACTTTGTAAAAAAGACATTATACTTGTTCAACAAGGCATTATATGGTCAACAAGGCATACGCCTTGTTCAATAAAGCATTACTTGGTCAAAAAAGAAAATAATTTGTTCTTAAAGGCATTAGACTTGTTCAACAAGGGATTTGAATTGTTCAACATATCATTACTTGGCGAATAAGGCATTCAACTTGTGCAGCAACACATTACTTTGTTCACAAGGCATTTGCCTTGGTCAACAACTCGGCTTGTTCAACAATGGATTTGACATGGTCAACAAAACATTTAAGTTGGTCAACAAGGCATTCGACTTGTTCAGAAGGACATTATATGGTAAACAAGGCATCCTACTTGTTCAATAAAGAATTACTTGGCCAACAATGCATTCGATTTATTCTTGAAGGCACAAGACTTGGTCAACAAGGGATTTGACTTGTCTACCAAGTCATTACCTGGTGAACAAGGCCTTCAACTAGTTCAACAACACATTACTTGGTTAACAATGCATTCGACTTGTTCAACAAGGCATTCACTTGTTCAAAAATACATTCGACTTGTGGAAAAGGCATTACTTAAAGTCGTTCGACTTGGTACAC
The DNA here is from genome assembly GCA_004919715.1 of Linderniella brevidens. Classification (NCBI taxonomy): domain Eukaryota; kingdom Viridiplantae; phylum Streptophyta; class Magnoliopsida; order Lamiales; family Linderniaceae; genus Linderniella; species Linderniella brevidens. The sequence goes on from SWDC01000148.1 coordinate 15,833,461, forward strand.
AAGGCATTCTACTTGTTCAGCAAGGCATTACATGGTCAACAAGGCATACACCTTGTTCAATAAGGCATTACTTGGTCAACAAAGCATTTAACTTGTTCTTGAAGGCATTAGACTTTTTCAACAAGGGATTTGACATGTTCAACAAATAATTACTTGGGGAATAAGGCATTCAACTTGTTCAGCAACACATTACTTCGTTAACAAGGTTGTTGTCTTGGTCAACAAGGCACTAGGCTTATTCAACAAGGGATTTGACATGGTCAACAAAGCATTCGACTTGTTCAACAAGGCGTTCGACTTCTTCAGAAGGACATTATATGGTAAACAAGGCACCCGGCTTGTTCAAGAAGAAATTACTTGGTCAACAATGCATTTGACTTGTTCTTGAAGGCATAAGACTTGGTCAACAAAGTCATTACTTGGTGAACAAGGCCTTGAATTTGTACAACAACGCATTACTTGATCAACAAGGCATTCAACTTGTTCAACAAGGCATTCGACTTGGTCAACAAGAAATTCTGCTTGTTCAACAAGGCATTCGTCTTGTTTATGCATTCAACCTGTAGAAAAGGGCATTACTTGAAAGCATTCCACTTGTTCGACAAGGCATTCGATCTTGTCAGTAAGGCATTCGACATGGTTAACAAACCATTTGACTTGGTCAACAAGGCATTCGACTTGTTCAACAAGGCATTACATGGTCAACAAGGCATCTGACGTTTTCAAGAAGGCAGTACTTGGTCAACAAGGCATTCGACTTGTTCTTGAAGGCATTATGCTTGGTGAACAAGGGTTTTGGCTTGTTTAACAAGTGATTTCTTTGTGAACAAGGCGTTGAACTTGTTAAGCAACATATTAATTGGTCAACAAGGCATTCGACTTATTCAACAAGACATTCGTCTATTTTAAAAATACATTCGACTTATGGAGAAGGGCATTTATTGAAGCCGTTCGACTTGGTAAACAAGGCATTCGACTTGTTCAGCAAGGCATTGCATGGTCAACAAGGCATACGACTTGTTCAAGAAGGCATTACTTGGTTAACAAGGCATTCAACTTGTTCAACAAGGGATTTGACTTGTTCAACAAATCATTACTTGGTGAATAAGGCATTCAACTTGTTCAGCAACACATTATGATAAGAAATCTCACTCGAGACCCCGAATCTCAAAGTTGCACAACAACGATCGCCACGTGTTGGACCAATCGACCTTCACCAACAGATGAGGAATCCGTTGATTAGTCTAAATTCTTTATCTTACAACGCACTGCAGAGTAGATTGAAGAAGAGCGATTCGTACTACGAATCAAAGCACTCGCAGTCTGAGAAGAGAGTTTTAGGAAAACTCATGAAAAACCACTGTAACCCTCGAACTAAAGGAAACTCGAAACTTTATTAATAAACTAGTGTTCTCTTCACTCGCAGTCTGAGGGGTTCTACGTCTGCCGGGGATCCACCGATGGCTAAAGCCGGGGAACGACTTACGATGGGGAAAACACCTGCTGAGAACTCATCCATCTCAGCTAGGGTTTTGCAGGCACCGAGTTCGAAGGCGCGGGTGGATCATGTGGGTCCGGTTTCTTCGGCTGCTCCAGGGCGGACGACGGGGAATGAGAAGGCTACGCAAGAGGGTGGAGTGCCACCGAACAGGCCTATCCACAAATACGCATCCATCGTTAATGGGGATGCGCCACGGTTGCGGGTTCCACAGAAACGCGTCCCGTTATTGTTTACACCACATACCGTGGTTGATGGAGTGGCTGAGGTGTACCCCTCATGGGAAGTTGCGAAGCAAGGACTTGCACGGTGGGAGAACACGTTGGTAGGGTACTTTCTTGGCAAGAAACCCTACTTTCCGTTTGTTGATCGCTTCTTTTGGAATGCATGGGCGGGTGTGGTTGAGGTCCGTGCTACGATCAATGGTTTTTTCAAGTTCCGTTTTGAGTCTGCGGATGCCATGAATGCGGCTCTTGAAGGCGGGTCGTGGCTCATGCAAGTGCAGTCTCTTTTCCTTGAGGTGTGGAGGGTCGGGAAGTCTTTTGAGAAGAAGGACCACATCGAAGTTCCCCTGTGGGTAAAATTGTGGAATGTCCCCGTTGCATTTTGGACCTCCGAAGGATAGGGTATAATCGCAAGTGCGTTGGGACGGCCGTTATTTGCCGATTCTGTTACTAATCAAATTGACCGCATTGATTTGCTAGGGTTTGCATTATGAAGTCCCTTAGTGAAGAGTTTGTCGAGCGCTTCAACATCCGTTTACCGCTCAAGGATGAGAGCATGTCTGGAGCTGTTCTGGTTAAGGTGGAGTACGATTGGAGGCCTTCAAAATGTCGGGAGTGTGCGGCGTGGACACACTCGAGGCGGCATGTCCACGGTCGCGCGATCTAATTACTTACGGGATGGAATAACACAGAACCAGCAACAAGTACAACCTTTTTCTCGCCAACCAATGCGGGTTTCTAGGGCTGATGAGTGGAGCAGATGGGGGCTCATGGAAAGGCGATCTTGGTCACTAAGGCGGATGATATGCGGGATGGTCGGGATGAGCTTGGGGAACCGAGTTCAATTGGGGCTGAGCGTGGGAAACGGAGTTCGATTAGGTTGGTTAGGGCAGGTACGAGACCTAAAGCCGTTGACGAGGTAGTTGGTCAGGTGATTGGGAGGGACTGTAACCCTTTTGATGTTGTTGTGTCATGTGCATGAGGACTATTCTTCACTTTATTCTGGCCCTGAAGATGTAGCCGGCATGGATGGTGATCCGTGTTAGAGACCGTTTCTTGGAAAGTGAGGTGTCTCAATAAACGAGACCATGGGAGGGCGGTGCGGGAGTTGATTGTGAAGTTTGACTTGAGATTGGTTGTATTGCTTGAGACGAGGGTTTCTTTGATTAATGATGCCTCTATCTCCTCGGGCATTAGGGAACAATGGAATTGGTATTTCGATTATGACGTGGGGCTTGTATCTAGAATTTTGGTTGGGTGGGATCCTGCGTTTATTCAGGTTACCATTTTTGGTTGCTCGGTGCAAGCGGTTCATTGTCAGGTCTTGTCATTAGACACGCGTGAGACGATATACTTATCATTTGTTTATGGCAAGAATAGGCAAGAAGAACATGCCTTGTTGTGGGAAGAGCTTATTGATACCTCTGAAGCTCGGATTAGAGATCCATGGCTCGTCCTTGGAGAATTCAATGCTACTCTCGATCGAGATGAGGCGAGGGGTGGTTCCCCCGCTAGCCCGGATGATTCTGATTTACGCTCGTGTTTGGTCCAGGCTGATCTGGCCCCTCTTCCCTCGACGGGTCAGTTCATTACTTGGTTTAACCAACAGAGGGGGAGGCGGGTATATGGAGATGGCTCGACCGTATGTTGGGAAACCCCACTTGGTTCTCTTTTTTTCCTGCACTTAGCTACCACTGCGAGTTGCCTGCGACGTTGGACCACTCCCCTTTGCTTCTTACGTCTGTTCAGCGGCGACGGAGGAGCCCATGTTTCCGATTTGATAATTTTTTTGCTATAGATCCGACATATTTGGATGTGGTTCGTCGTTCATGGGCTGTTCCGATTGAGGGCTTCCCTTTGTTTGCTACCGTTCGTCGACTGAAGCTACTTAAGCCACGTCTCAAGGAGCTTCGGCGAGCGAAGGGGGACCTGAGTTGGAATGTTTTGGAGGCTAAACATTTCCTTGAGCTTAGCCAAATCTTTGTTGATTGCTATCTTGACGAGGCGCTTTTCCATTATTTTGAGAGAGCTTGTCGTTTGTTGTATGCGAAGGTTGTGGAGATAGAGCAATCTGCGCTTACTCAGAGGGCCAAATTGGCTTGGCTGAAGGATGGTGATCAGTGTTCTTCCTTCTCTTAAGAAGGTGGCTCTTCGCCCTGCGGGTAATAGTATTTTCTCTTTGGAGGGGACTGATGGGCAACTTATTGAGGAGGAACAACCGGTGATTGACGAGCTGATCCGCTTATATTCGGAGATCTTGGGACAGTCAGCTAGAGAACTCCCGGTTTGGAGGGAAGAAATTTGTTTCGCATACGCTCGCTAGGGAGGATGCGGCCGCGATGGTTCGAGCGGTGACTGTGAATGAGGTGAGGGAGGTGGTTTTTGCGATGGGTGACGAAAAGGCGCCAGGTCCCGATGGCTATACTGCTGCCTTTTTCAAGGCGGCTTGGGAGGTCGTGGGGTCTGATGTGGTGGAGGCTGTGAGGGACTTCTTTCGCATGGAACATCTCCTTAAAGGGGTGAATAGTACGCTCATGACTGGAGGCAGGTGGGGGCTCACGGAAAGGCGGTCTTGGTGACTACAAAGGCGGATGGTATGCGGGATGGTCGGAATGAGCGTGGGTTCGATTGGGGCTGAGCGTGGGGAATCGAGTTCGATTGGGCTGGTTAGGGCACGTATGGGGCCCGAAGCCGTTGACGGGGTAGTTGGTCAGGTGATTGGGAGTTACCGTAACCCGTTTGATGTTGTTGTGTCATGTGCATGAGGAGTATTATTCACTTTAGTCGGGCCCTGATGATGCAGCCGGCGGGGATGGTGATCCGTGTTAGAGACCGTTTCTTGGAATGTTAGGGGTCTCAATAAACGAGACCATGGGAGGGCGGTGCGGGAGTTGATTGTGAAGTTTGACTTGAGATTGGTTGGATTGCTTGAGATTAGGGTTTCTTTGATTACTGATGCCTCTATCTCCTCGGGCATTAGGGAACGATGGAATTGGTATTTCGATTATGACGTGGGGCCTGGTTCTAGAATTTGGGTTTGGTGGGATCCTGCGTTTATTCAGGTTACCATTTTGGGTTGCTCGGTGCAAGCGGTTCATTTTCAGGTCTTGTCATTGGACACGCGTGAGACGATATTCTTATCATTTGTTTATGGTAAGAATAGGCGAGAAGAACATGCCTTGGTGTGAAGAGCTTATTGACACCTCTAAAGCTCGGATTGGAGATCACTGGCTCGTCCTTGGAGACTTCATGCTATTCTCGATCGGGATGAGGCGAGGGGTGGTTCCCCCGCTAGCCCGGATGATTCTGATTTACGCTCGTGTTTGGTCAAGGCTGATCTGGACCCTCTTCCCTCGACGGGTCAGTTCTTGACTTGGTTTAACCAATAGATGGGGGAGGCGGGTATTTGGACGGCTCGACCGTATGTTGGGAAACCCCACTTGGTTCTCTTCTTTTCCGGCACTTAGCTACCACTGCGAGTTGCCTGCGACGTCGGACCACTCCCCTTTGCTTCTTACGTCTGTTCAGCGGCGACGGAGGAGCCCATGTTTCCGATTTGATAATTTTCTTGCTATAAATCCAGCATTTTTGGATGTGGTTCGTCGTTCATGGGCTGTTCCGATTGAGGGTTTCCCTTTGTTTGCTACCGTTCGCCGACTGAAGCTACTTAAGCCACGTCTCAAGGAGCTTCGGCGAGCGTAGGGGGACCTGAGTTGGAATGTTTTGGAGGCTAAGCAGTTCTTTGAGCTAAACCAAATCTTTGTTGATCGCTATCTTGACGAGGTCCTTTTCCATGATTTCGAGAGAGCTTGTCGTTTATTGTATGCGAAGGTTGTGGAGATGGAGCAATCGGCACTTACTCAGAGGGCCAAATTGGCTTGGCAGAAGGATGGTGATCAGTGCCCTTCCTTCTTTTTTAAGAAGGTGGCCCTTCGCCGTGCGGATAATAGTATTTTCTCTATGGAGGGGACTGATGGGCAACTTATTTAGGGGGAACAGCCGGTGATTGATGAGTTGATCCGCTTCTATATGGAGATCTTGGGACAGTCAGCTAGAGAACTCCCTGTTCGGAGGGAAGAAGATTCTAAATTTGTTTCGCATACGCTCACTGTGGAGGATGCGGCTGCGATGGTTCGAGCGGTGACTGTGGATGAGGTGAGGGAGGTGGTTTTTGCGATGGGTGACGAAAAGGCGCCGGATCCCGATGGCTATACTGCTGCCTTTTTCAGGCGGCTTGGGAGGTCGTGGGGTGTTATGTGGTGGAGGCAGTGAGGGACTTCTTTCGCACGGAACATCTCCTTAAAGGGGTGAATAGTACGAAGGTTACTCTTATTCCTAAGGGAGGTGTTGCGAGGAAGGCATCGGATTTCTGCCATTTTGGTGTTGTAATGTTATTTACAAGGTCATTTCGAAGATCCTTGGAATAGGCTGAGACCGGTTTTGGCTGGGCTGGTGCATCCCTCTCAGACTGCATTTATTCCCGGACGGCGGATCAGTGATAATATTCTTCTGGCCCAGGAGGTTTGCCATGGGTACCAAAATCGGAGTGGGCCCCCTCGGGTTACCTTTAAGGTGGACCTTGCTAAGGCCTATGATAAGGTGGAGTGGAGTTTCTTACTGGCTGCCTTAGAGGCCATGAAGTTCCATCCATGGTTTATTCGATGGGTGAGAGCTTGTCTGACTTCCACGACGTTCTCCATTAATATTAATGGGGCTCCTGAGGAGTTTTTTGAGGAGAAGCGGGGCCTTCGTCAAGGGGATCCTTTATCCTTATTTGTTTATGCTGGTTATGGAGATTCTGCATGGTATTATCACCCGTCATATTCGTGAAGCCGTGGATTTTTCAGTTCCATTGGCGGTGTGAGGCTAGTGGCCTGGCGATGTTGATGTTTGCTGATAATCTCTTGTTCTTCACCGATGCGTATGCTATATCAGTTGGGGTTCTGAAGGCTGCCCTTGCCCTAGATGTTTTTGCCTCTCTCTCGGGCATTTACCCTAACACGGCTAAGAGCGAGATGTTCTTGTCTAAGCGAGCCGAAGGCCTCACGGTGCAGTTGTAGGGTATTATGGGTTTTCGTAGTGGTCAGCTTCCGGTGCGGTACCTGGGTGTTCCTCTGATTCATTCTAGACTTCGTTTAACCGACTGTGCCCCTTTGATTCAGTCGGTGGACAGGAGGCTGGGGTCGTGGATGAATAGGTTCCTCTCGTACGCGGGTCGTGTGCAACTTATTAAGTCCGTCTTGTTCGCCTTGCATGCTTATTGGTCGGGGTTTTTCTCTTGCCTAAAGGGGTTGTGCGGATTCTGGAATCTCGGTTCCGACAATTTCTTTGGAGAGGCTCTGCGGCCAAGGTGGCATGGGAGGAGATTTGTGTAGCTCGGGCTGAAGGGGGCCTTGGTATTCGTTCGATTTTGGTTGAGAACCAGGCTTTCATCTTGAGGCATCATTGGAGCATGGTTTTAGGGATCGTGATTCGATTTGGGTCCAATGGCTGTACAGCACTCGGCTTTGGAACCGTTCATTTTGGGATCTTCAGCTTTTGGCTTCGGATGCATGGAGCTGGAGGAACCTTCTTCAGTTGCGACGTATGTTTAGATCTCTTTATTACCTTCAGGATTGGAAATGGAGAGTCGATTTGGCTGTGGAAGGGCCCTTGGCTGCGAAATTCCCCTCTTATCATGTATATTCCACGTGGACCTTTGGTGATGGGTCTCCCCCTGGGCTCTCGCCTGTATGAGGTTATTTCCCCTGCGGGCTGGCGGTGGCCTGCTCAGACTTCGCTGGAGTTTCTTCATATCCAGCATTTGTTTCCCATTCTTTACCCGCAGAATTTGGATTCTATTTGTTGGCATGGAGCTATTGATCGGCGATACTCGGCCCGTGTTGCTCGTGACTCTATCCCGATGCACCGACCCCGTGTGCATTGGGATTCTCTCTTTGGGGGGTCCTTGCGTGTCCCGAGGCATGAGTTCATCCTTTGGTTGGCTATCAAAGAGAAGCTGGCGACGAGAGATAGTGCCTGGGTGGCGCAGAGGGCGGGTACGAATGTTTGCTTGTTATGAGATACTCATTGTATCGAAACAACCAAACGTTTGTTCTTTGAGTACTCCTCGCGGCGGTGTGTTCACATTCTCCACTCGAAGACTAAGTGGAAATGGCCGTATTTTGAGTGGCGTTTGGGCATTGATTGGGTTGGGATTCGATGGCGTGGTTCGCTCCTCTTCCATGAGATGAATCGCCATTTGTTGGCCTCCCTCATTTATCATATTTGGCAGGAGCGGAATCGGAGATGGAAAGACCATTTATGCAGCCCCCCGGATCGTATTGTGGCCACGGTCTTGAGTATTGAGTGCATGCACTTAAGCGTGAGTCCTCCAAGGTTCGCCCTTCGGCGTCTTTGGCGAATGGTTTGGTAGTGCGGGGTCGGTTTTCCTTGCTTTCTGTGTTTGGGACTTGTTTTGTCCTTGTTTTTCTCTAGCTTGGGCTTTGTTTACCGGTAGCATGTTACTGGTTGGTTTTGTGATGTATTGCTGACATTTTTATTTTTATATGCGCGACATTTTACCAAAAAATAATATACTAATAACAAATTAATCGAAATTTAAGCATAAATCTTGGATAATCTAAACTAATTAAATTATCTAATTTAAACATAAATCTAGGAAATTAAAAAAAAAACTCTTGCTGAAATCTCTGCCCAAGAAAAGGTCGGCAACAATGTCAGAAATTGCACTTTAGTCCTTCATGTTTTGAATATTTGCATTCTTGTCCATGAACTTTTAAAGTTCGCCAAATCAGCCCCAATTAGGTTCTTGAAAAATATGTTCCGATCTTCTTGACTCTCAATTGATGCAAACTTGATGTTCTCATCTTCAAGAATCTTCAACGTCAATAGATTTAGATTTTCTTTGAATTTATTTGCTCGGTGTCTTGTTACGGGTCCAATCGGCACTTGAATTGTATATTCTGTTTGCTTGAGCTCGTTCAAATCATTGCCCTCGTCTTGAAACGGATTTGCCCTCAAATCATCACTGGAATCAAAAGGAGATAAGTCAGAAACATTGAAAGTGGTACTTACATAATACTCACCTGAAAGATCTATTTTATATGCACTGTCATTTATCCTTTCAATACCTTAAAAGGGTCCATCGCCTCGAGGCAGAAACTTCGACTTTATTTTCTCCGGAAATCGATCTTTTCGAAGGTGTAACCACACCCAATCGCCTGGTTCGAAAATCATCGGTTTTCGACCTTTATTCGCATGTCTTGTGTACTGCTCGTTTTTCTTTCCATGTTGAGTCGCGCTTTTTCATGGATCTTCTTGACCAATTCAGCGTTTCTTTTGCCATCTAAGTTTAACTGTTCACTTATAGGAATATGCGCTAAGTCCAAGGGGGTTAGTGGATTAAACCCATAAACAATCTCAAAAAGTTAAAACTTTTTTTTTGGGAAAAAGGTCATTAAAATAAAATGTGGAAAGATACAATGTTCAGCAGCAATAAGCTGCACCGCTCGGTAACATGCTACCTATAAACAACGCAAGCAATCCAATCAAGCAAGCAAACATCAAAAGCAAGCAAGCAGACTGTAAGCAAGTGACTACGTGCTCGGCCACGCAATGCGCCAAACATGTCGAAGCGCACAGGACTGTAGCTGATACTTCCCTCCAAGGGTAGAGAGCCGTAAACAGAGTGTAGTCTCGACGTCCGCAACGATATGAGTAGGAGGTCTTCGTCTTCCTTCCCGCCATCGTAGGTTGCGCTCGGCCCATAGGTGATAGACAAGCGATGCAAGCGCATGTCGGGGCCCCATCCATGCGAGGTGCTTGCCCCGCCACCTTTGAGCAGCCCAGTGAACCCCTTCGATCCAGTCCGTGTAAGGCCATCCAAAACGTAACTTTCCCTGCAAAGACTGTAGGCAATGTCTGGAAAATGAACACTCAAAGAAAAGATGCCGTGTTGTCTCTATAGCATGGCCATCATCACACAAGAGGCAAGCTGAACTTCCTGCTGCCGCGGCCACCCATGGCTTGTCCCTCGTCGCCAGGCGTTTCCTAATCGCCAGCCATAAAATGACTTCATGCCGTGGTATCGAGATAGGGCCTCCGAATAGGTTGGTCCAGAATGCAGTCGGAGAATGTTGGCGTATGCAATTTCTCGCGGAGTGAGTAGAGAAGACGCCATTGCGAGTCCCCCGCCATCGAATCGTATCCATCTCACCGTGTTGAATGGGAGGTAGGAGACCAGCAAAATCCATGAACTCCACCGTTGTCTGTCCTGGCCAATGCCATCCCGACTCATCAATCACTGCACTCAATCGTGAATCAAGTGGGAGGCCCATAACAGATGGACCACGCGGGTACCGTTCCACCAGCGGAATCGTGAGTAGCCATGGGTCAGTCCAGAGGCGTGTATTCGCTCCATTCCCAATGCGGAACTCTAGAAGTGGCCGGATGATGGGTCTGGGCTTGAGGAGCTTCTTCCAGCTCCATGAGGTATTAGCCGTGGATCTGATGGTCCAGAAGGATGTGTTGTGCAGCCGCGTCCGTCGTATCCATGTGGCCCATATCGAAGACTCATCTCCCCTGAGAATGTTCCAAATAAGACGCATCATCAACGCCTTGTTCTCCACCTCAATCGATCTCAGTCCAAGTCCCCCTTCGTCCCTTGGTGCGCATACGTCGGTCCATGCCACCTTCGCGCTAGATCCCTTCCACAAGAAAGCTCGAAGACGCTTCTCGATACTGCGGATGATTCCCTTGGGGAGTAAGAAGACTCCCGCCCAATACACATGGATAGCCATAAGGACCGATCGAATGAGCTGTACCCTCCCGGCGTATGAGAGCGAGTGGTTGGTCCAAGAACCAAGCCGACGATCAATAGAACGTAATAAGGGGGCGCAATCATCGATAGTCAATCGCGATGTGATAAGGGGGACCCCAGGTACCGCACAGGAAGAGACCCGATAGGGAAGCCCATAACAGCCTGGAGTGTACCCTTCACTCGTTCTGCCCCTTTCGAGATAAACATCTCGCTTTTACTGGAGTTTGCCCGTAGCCCTGAAAGCGAAGCAAAAAGCTCGAGGCTGTCACGGAAGATACTGACTGAGTGAACGTCCGCCTGCGAGAAAAGAAGAAGATCATCGGCGAAGGTCAACATGAAGAGGGATGTGGGCTCGCAACGCCAATTGTATCGGAAGCTGCTGCTAAGTTGGATGCGAGACGCTATGATTCCATGTAAAGCCTCCATCACCAACACAAAGAGATAAGGTGATATGGGGTCGCCTTGTCTGAGACCCCGCCGTCCTTTGAAGAAACCCTCCGGCCTACCGTTGATGTTGATGGAAAAATGCGTCGACGTGAGACATGACCGGACCCACCCAATGAAGGTCGGGTGAAAGTGAAGTGCCTGAAGTGTGGCAATGATAAAATCCGACTCGATCGTATCATATGCCTTGGCGAGGTCACCTTAAGAGCCACCCGTTCAGGCAGCTCGGCTCTATTGTATCCTTGACAAATCTCTTTGGCTAAGAGAATGTTGTCGGAGATACGCCTTCCAGGGATGAATGCCGTCTGTGTAGGGTGGACAAGTTTCCCCAAGCTGTCTCGTAGCCGATTAGCAATGATCTTGGAGATGATCTTATAGAGAACGTTGCAGCAGGCAATTGGTTGAAAGTCCTTCGCCATGCGTGGATTATCCCCTTTTGGAATGAGGGTGATAAGGGTCGAATTTAGCTCCCCCAGGAGGCGTCCCGTCCGGAAGAAATCCCGGATGGCGAACGAGATATCCTCCCCGATGATGTGCCATGCCCGCTTGTAGAAAACCGCGGAGTACCCGTCTGGCCCTGGCGATTTGTTATCTCCCATTGCATGCAGCGCGTTGTTGATTTCCACATCAGTGACCGGCTGAACCATTGCCTCCGCGTCGGTTGTGCTGAGCGCTTCCCCGAAGTAAGGTGCGACGTCAGAAGCGGATATTGGGGTTGTCCGCATGGATTGCCCGAGGAGTTCAGAGGTAATATCGGACCAATTCAGCCCGCACTTGTGCACCACCCTCGAACGTGTTTCCCGCCTCATCCTCCAAGTGGAAGATACGATTTCCAACCCGCCGTGTGGCCACTTTCTTGAAGAAAAAAGAAGTGCATTGGTCACCGTCCTTGAGCCATGCCACTTTCGCCCGCTGAAGGAGTGCCGAATGCTCCAATTCGACCGCTTTGGCATACACAAGCCGACATTGCTTCTCCAAGATTAGTAATTGACCCTCCAATGGATAGTTTGCCACCATGTCCTGAGCAATCTCTAGAATTTGTGCGCCTCGAGCACGTTACGATTGAGATCACCCTTGTCTTACCGTAATTGTCGTAGTTCCCTCTTCATCGCTTTCAGTCTCTGGACGACTACATACATCGGGTATCCATTTGCTTGCAGACTCCAAGTTTCCGCCACGATAGGAAGAAAACGAGGATCCTGCGCCAAAAAATTATCAAAACGAAAAGAATTATTCCTCTCAGAAGCCCTAGCTGTAGTCGCGAGGATGAGTGGAGAGTGGTCCGATGTAGTAGGGGTTGCGCAATGATAAGTAAGGTCCCCAAATCTAGCGAACCAAGAGGGGTTGCCAAGCATCCTATCGAGGCGTCGCCATACACCCGACGTGCCCCCTTGCTGGTTATACCACGTGTAGAGTTGCCCCGTGTATGGCAGGGTTGCGGGGTCCGATGTAGTCATGCATGCAATCATCTCCGGACAGCCCCCCGTGGCCGATCCTCCCCGCGCGTCCGTGTTTGCCATGATCGCATTGAAATCCCCCATAACAAGCCATGGTGAGTTTACGTGCAGCTGTGAGGTCTCGATGAGATCCGTCCAAAGGTCGCGTCGTGACACCCTCTGATTATGACCGTATGCGAATGTGATGAAGAAATCCTCACGCTCCGCAAGGATCGTCGCCTTACAGTGAATGGTCTGAGTGGTGTACGCAAGAATTGTGACAGTAACTAGGCGGGCATCCCAGCCCACCCAGATACGAGATGCCGGCCCACGTGGAATGCGAATATTGAAGCTTTCAAGAAAAGGCTCCTGGAGATTCTTTGATATGCATACCCGAGCGTAGTCAATACGTTCCGCTGAAATCGTCATAGAATCTGCGAAGAGTGGCTTCCCGACGACGCTAGCGACAATGCCTAACCCCTCCTGTGTCCAGAACTCGCCCGGTACGTTACGCAATTTCACCCATAGCGGAACATGGGTGTGCTGAATTTTCTCGAGAGACATCCCCGTTCGCCAAGCCTCGAGAAAAATGGGTTGACCTTGCATGAGCCACGGTCCTCCTTCAAGAACCGCATTGGCTGCTGCCGCGGTTGCAAATCTGAATTTGAAAAAACCGTTGACCGTTGCGCGTACCTCCAACAGTTCCTCCCAAATTGAACGGAAATGCCGTTCAACAAACGGGAAATATTGTTTTTTCCCCAGAAAATACCCTACGAGGGTATTGTCCCAACGTGCCGCACCCCTCTTTGCGACCTCCCATGATGGCCAGGCCTCCGCTACAACCGTCCTTGAGAGTTGGGGCTGTATATGTCAAGGTATAGCGTGTAGGGCTTGGTTTGCGAGGTGCTTCTTCGTGCACCGTCCCGCGAGTTACCGCAACAAACGATGGCTGAGGGTTTGCGTGCGGCGAGGTAGACACCTCCTTGCGCGTCGGCAATGGTGCCATGGTTTGCAGCCCATGAGGTACAGCCGGGTGAGTTATTGACGGCAAAACCCTAGGATTGATAACCCTAGGCCCATAAGTGGAAACCCGATACGGCGAGATCCTAAACGTTGAAGCTCTAGTTCCTTCCACCGCAGCCCTAGACGGCGAAACCCTGGGCGGCGACTCCTTGGGCCCATCAGCAACCCGGGACACCCTAGGCCCATCAGCATCGGCCCTAACCTCGTTCTTCGCAGCCGTCGTGGTCGGTGACTGCGGCTTCATCATTGGATCATCTGACGCATCATCGTTGATCAAGGCCATGCCAGATGGCGGCGGTGGTGTGCCTGTGTGTATTGGGCGGTCATTTCCAATCCGTGGGTCACGTAGCGGGCCGATAATGTCCGGGTAGCGCCGTTGGCGGCGGGTCCACGGGCGCATAGGATTATTCCGTGTGTCCGGCCTGTATAGCGATCCGCTAGCCATATGTGTCGACGGTGGTGGTTGCTGCTCCGGTGGAGCTCCATGAACGCGCCCAAATAGATCTTCAAACGCTGCCACATCAAATCGCTAAATCCGGGAATATTTTCTGAAAGCGAATTGTAGAGAATGGATCCAATCTCAGCCCAATCCGTCGTTGAGGATTCCATACAAGGCATTCTATTTTTGGGTGCCCGATCTTGGTGCAGATACATCGAACCTGGACGAGATATTCCCATATCTGCCCGAAGATATGCGAGGATCTTTGTCATAATTGGGTTATTCTCTGCTTGCTGCTCCAGATGCGCCAAATCTTCGCCGGAAATAGATGAATCCATAGCCCGATCTTGGTGCAGATACGTCGAAGCTGGACGGGATATTCCCATATTTGCCCGAAGATATGCAAGGATCTTTACCAAAATTGGATTATTTTCTGCTTGATGTTCCAGATGCTCCAAATCTTCGCCGGAAATAGATGGATCATGCAAAACGTCGTCATCTCCGCCGATGCATCCATCGTCGGGTCGTGATCCTGAACCCGCGCCTTCAAAGATGCAAACGCCGATAATTGCGTGGCAAACTCCGGGTATGCAGAACATAGTCCATCAAGATCTGGTTGTTGCAAGCGTGGATCGCATGAATTAGAAGATGCCGAGCACTTTGAACCATCCATGGAAGAAGAAGATGCCATAACTAGGATCCTAAAAAATTCAAGAATTCAAAGAGTAAAAACACGTGGTGTAACCCTCCAAACGCCGGACTAACGCCGGTGATGGAGGTCCCTGCCACCGGCTGGTCACGCCCTATCCGGGAGTGGCCAAAAACGGCGGTGGTAGGCGATGAAAAACAGCCCCGGCGGCCGAACACGTTAGGTTTACGAATTCTCTCTAGTTTCTCTCTCTAGCGAAAATTTCGACATTAGACTTGGTCAGCAAGGGATTTAAAAAAAAAAAAGTTAAAACTTAGTAGACGAATGTACAACACAATTTAATAAGTGGCTGCAACACGAGGACTTCCCATAGGGTCACCCATCCTAGTACTACTCTTGCCCAAGCACGCTTAACTTCGGAGTTCTGATGGGATCCGGTGCACTAGTGCTGGTATAATCGCACCCACGTAAATAAAATAAGAAATGAAAAGCGAAGAACAGAGAAAGGAAAAACATACCTTGCAGGTAAGTTGTGAGGTCGAGCGAAAGAAAAAAAGAAAAAGATAAACACATTTACTGTTCAGTCCTTGTTGCGCTGCATGAGTATTGGTTCGGGGTGTTCATCCTGCCCAAAGACGTTATTAGAGTGATTGAGCAACGATTCAGATCGTTTCTCTTGGCGGGTTCTGCAGCCAAGGTTGCTTGGGATGATGTATGTCTCCAGCTGGATGAGGGTGGTTTGGGCATTCGCTCGCTTGTGGACGATAACAATGCCCTTCTTCTTAAGCACATATGAAGTATTCTGACTAAGGATCCCAATTCTATTTTGGTATCGTGGCTTCTCCAGGCGCGGCTGCAAAAT
Organism: Linderniella brevidens; assembly: GCA_004919715.1. NCBI lineage: Eukaryota > Viridiplantae > Streptophyta > Magnoliopsida > Lamiales > Linderniaceae > Linderniella > Linderniella brevidens. The sequence continues at coordinate 15,848,857 of SWDC01000148.1, forward strand.
CGCTCGTTGTGGACTATATCGGGAACTGCCCAATCGGCGTGGAGTTAGAGGAACTCTTACAACTACGCCCTATGCTTCGGTCGAAAGTTAGTATTTGTATTGGTAATGGCGATACTATTTGGTTGTGGCGGGACCTATGGATTGATGACAGGCCGCTTCTAGAGCGATTTCCACGGGGACCGATGATTATGGGCCTTTCTGATGATTCACGTTTAAGTCCAGTCATTACTAGTGACGGCTGGATGTGACCGGCGACATCCTCGATAAAATTTCTGATGATTGCACCCATGCTCCCGGAGGTTCACCCATTGGAAGCTGACTCTTACCGATGGCTATCGTCTCCCACAGGCCTTTTCACCACGGCTTCTGCTCGAGACGCATTCCGGCAGCACCGCTCGCCGGTTCATTGGACAACCCTATTTGAGGGGTGCTTAGGGTCCCAAGCTATGAATTCATCTTATGGCTTGCTATTCGTGAATGCTTAGCTACCAGAGATAAGCCTTGGACTGCCCTCAAGGCCGCGTCAAGTGGTTGCTTATTGTGTGACGCGGATGAGATGGAGACGATCAATCACCTTTTCTTTGATTGCCCGTACACATCTCGATGCTTACGGCTTCTTCGGCGGTAGATTCGATTTCTCTGGCCTTATCGCGATTGGTAGCAGGGGAGTAGGTGGGCTGCCCTGTGTTGGAAAGGTATGCACCTCCAGCATCTGGCATATTGACATGTTCTGGCTTCGACGATTCACAACATTTGGACTGAGCGAAACCACCGTTGGACTGATGGTAGACAACAGCATCCCCAGCAGCTCGTTGAGGATATTGTGAGGGTACTACTTATGCACCTGTCCTTACTACCGTGTCGATATGAGTTACAATTTTGTGCCCTGCGTCGCATGTGGCACATTGCTTGGTAGATATATCTTTGTTATTTACGGTAGTTATTTATGGTAGTTTATTTGGTGGATAGAGATTAGATCCATCTTGTACACAGTGGCATGTCACTGGTCTTTGCGACATGAATCCTATCATGTGCGCTTTACTGTCCTTTTTCCCACTTATTTAGTGAACGTTCCCCAAAAAAAGAATGTACGACACAATTATATGCAAACTTAACATGCGGCAAACATTCTTCCAACGTCTTAATGTTATTTCTAATCATTGCCCGCAATAAAGTACGATTAACAACCGCAGTTTGCCCATCCGTTTGTGGATGACAAGTAGTAGAAAATAAAAGTTTAGTACCAAGTTTACCCGACAATATCTTCCAAAAGTAGCTTAAGAATTTCGTATCACGATCCGAGACAATAGTTCGTGGCATGCCATGCAACCTCACGATCCCTCGAAAGAATAAGTCCGCCACATTAGAAGCGTCGTCTGTCTTGCGGCATGGAATGAAGTGTGCCATCTTTGAAAAACGATCGACTACCACAAATATGGAAAAAGGCATTACTTAAAGTCGTTCGAGAAGACATTCGACATTTTCAACAAGGCATTACTTGGTCAACACGACATTCGTCTTGTTCAAAAATACATTCGACTTGTGGAAAAAGACATTACTTAAAGCCGTTCGACTTGGTAAACAAGGCATTCGACTTGTTCAGTAAAGCATTACATGGTCAACAAGGCATACGTATAACACCTATATCTATTTAAGCCCAATTTAAAAAATAAAGCCCAACCCACATTTTGCTTCTAGTTTTCTTTTATTCAACATTATCTAGCTTCCTTTCTTCCATATGAAGTATCGTTAGAAAAAAAAATCATAAGAGGATAATTTTGAAGCTTCTTTCCAGTACAACCCTGGTTTGGAATAACTTCTATTCAGGTGTGTTACGTCTTAAACATAGAGAATATCCCCCCTCTAGTCTAATTATGAAACTATTTCCTTCTAAAAATTTTTGTTCTGCACAGTTTCTGTCATTTTCAAATTTGATCTAGTTATGGTGCTCTGATGTTTTCGAATATGATTTCTATTAAAATCTTTAGCTATTCTCAGTCGTAAAAATCAGCTCAATCCGATATCTGGGTGAATTGTTATGAATTTTTTAAGTTCCTCCTGAAAACAAGTAAAACTTTTATGCGCAGCTTCTATAATTCTCAGTTTCGACCTAGTTATGTTGCACCAATTGTTTTGAAATTTATCTCTCTTGAAAGCTACGTCTCTCAGGTTTCCAGAGCCGCTTGAAACGGCTCAATCCGATATTTCTACGATTTCATATAAATTTTTAAAGTTTTTTTTTTTTTTTTGGGAATGTTCAGCAGCAATAAGCTGCACCGCTCGGTAACATGCTACCTATAAACAACGCAAGCAATCCAATCGAGCAAGCAAACATCAAAAGCAAGCAAGCAGACTGTAAGCAAGTGACTACGTGCTCGGCCACGCAATGCGCCAAACACGTCGAAGCGCACAAGACTGTAGCTGATACTTCCCTCCAAGGATAGAGAGCCGTATACAGAGTGTAGTCTCGACGTCCGCAACGATATGAGTAGGAGGTCTTCGTCTTCCTTCCCGCCATCGTAGGTTGCGCTCGGCCCATAGGTGATAGACAAGCGATGCAAGCGCATGTCGGAGCCCCATCCATGCGAGGTGCTTGCCCCGCCACCTTTGAGCAGCCCAGTGAACCCCTTCGATCCAGTCCGTGTAAGGCCATCCAAAACGTAACTTTCCCTGCAAAGACTGTAGGCAATGTCTGGAAAATGAACACTCAAAGAAAAGATGCCGTGTTGTCTCTATAACATGGCCATCATCACACAAGAGGCAAGCTGAACTTCCTGCTGCCGCGGCCACCCATGGCTTGTCCCTTGTCGCCAGGCGTTCCCTAATCGCCAGCCATAAAATGACTTCATGCCGTGGTATCGAGATAGGGCCTCCGAACAGGTTGGTCCAGAATGCAGGCGGAGAATGTTGCCGTATGCAATTTCTCGCGGAGTGAGTAGAGAAGACGCCATTGGGAGTCCCCCGCCATCGAATCGTGTCCATCTCACCGTGTTGAATGGGAGGTAGGAGACCAGCAAAATCCATGAACTCCACCGTTGTCTGTCATGTCCAATGCCATCCCGACTCATCAATCACCGCGCTCAATCGTGAATCAAGTGGGAGGCCCATAACAGATGGACCACGCGGGTACCGTTCCACCAGTGGAATCGTGAGTAGCCATGGGTCAGTCCAGAGGCGTGTATTCGCTCCATTCCCAATGCGGAACTCTAGAAGTGGCCGGATGATGGGTCTGAGCTTGAGGAGCTTCTTCCAGCTCCATGAGGTATTAGCCGTGGATCTGATGGTCCAGAAGGATGTGTTGTGCAGCCGCGTCCGTCGTATCCATGTGGCCCATATCGAAGACTCATCTCCCCTGAGAATGTTCCAAATAAGACGCATCATCAGCGCCTTGTTCTCCACCTCAATCGATCTCAGTCCAAGTCCCCCTTCGTCCCTTGGTGCGCATACGTCGGTCCATGCCACCTTCGCTCGAAGACGCTTCTCGATACTGCGGATGATTCCCTTGGGGAATAAGAAGACTCCCGCCCAATACACATAGATAGTCATAAGGACCGATCGAATGAGCTGTACCCTCCCGGCGTATGAGAGCGAGTGGTTGGTCCAAGAACCAAGCCGACGATCAATAGAACGTAATAAGGGGGCGCAATCATCGATTGTCAATCGCGATGTGATAAGGGGGACCCCCAGGTACCGCACAGGAAGAGACCCGATAGGGAAGCCCATAACAGCCTGGAGTGTACCCTTCAGTCGTTCTGCCCGTTTCGAGATAAACATCTCGCTTTTACTGGAGTTTGCCCGTAGCCCTGAAAGCGAAGCGAAAAGCTCGAGGCTGTCGCGGAGATACTGACTGATTGAACGTCCGCCTGCGAGAAAAGAAAAAGATCATCGGCGAAGGTCAACATGAAGAGGGATGTGGCCTCGCATCGCCAATGGTATCGGAAGCTGCTGCTAAGTTGGATGCGGGACGCTATGATTCCATGTAAAGCCTCCATTACCAACACAAAGAGATAAGGTGATATGGGGTCGCCTTGTCTGAGACCCCGCCGTCCTTCGAAGAAACCCTCCGGCCTACCGTTGATGTTGATGGAAAAATGCGTCAACGTGAGGCATGACCGGACCCAGCCAATGAAGATTGGGTGAAAGTGAAGTGCCTGAAGTGTGGCAAAGATAAAATCCCACTCAATCTTATCATATGCCTTGGCGAGGTCGACCTTAAGAGCCACCCGTTCAGGCAGCCCGACTCTATTGTATCCGTGACAAATCTCTTGGGCTAAGAGAATGTTGTCGGAAATACGCCTTCCAGGGATGAATGCCGTCTGTGTAGGGTGGACAAGTTTCCCCAAGCTGTCTCGTAGCCGATTAGCAATGATCTTTGATATGATCTTATGGAGAACGTTGCAGCAGGCAATCGGACGAAAATCCTTCGCCATGCGTTGTTGATTTCCACATCAGTGACCGACTGAACCATTGCCTCCGCGTCGGTTGTGCTGAGCGCTGCCCCGAAGTAAGGCGCGACGTCAGAGGCGGATATTGGGGTTGTCCGCATGGATTGCCCGAGGAGTTCCGAGTAATATCGGACCTATTCAGCCCGCACTTGTGCACCACCCTCGAATGTGTTTCCCGCCTCATCCTCCAAGTGGAAGATATGATTTCCAACCCGCCGTGTGGCCACTTTCTTGAAGAAAAAAGAAGTGCATTGGTCACCGTCCTTGAGCCATGCCACTTTTTTAAAGTTGCTGCTGCGGAACAGAGATTTTCAGGAACCGAGCTATGCACAGTTTCTTTAATTCACAGATTTTACCTGGTTATACTGCTCCGAATTCTTTAAACCTGATCTATGTGGAAAGCTAACTTTATGAGATTTCACAGGGACTCGAATCACCTCAATCCGACATTTCTACGAGTTATTAAGAATTTTTGAAGAGAATACTACGAAACTGAAATTTTCTACATTCGGTCGAATGATTTCGAAATTATCACAGCTGTTCCCAGAATGTAATTTCACGATACTTTGAATGCCTCGTGACGATGTTTAAATAACTTTTCGACAGTTTTTTTGTAACGGCTTATGTTGAATACTAAGGTTTTGAAAATAAAAATTGAAGATTATCGACCGCTCTTCTAATATTAATACTAAAGTGTTATCTTCTTATTTAGGCGAAGGAGTGACGTTGAGGGACACGAGGGCAGCTGGTGACGTTGGGGAAAGTTAGCCTGTACTGTGAGTTGATAATATGGGGACACTTTTCCTTCACGGCATGTGTGAACCTTGTGATGGATAGTTTATTTCATTCTTTTATGAGTTTAGGCAATATTATGCTTAATTGATAGAGTGCCTTGTCGGCTATATGTTATTGATATTTGCCTTATTTGATGAGATTTGGTGTGAATTTGTGGTGTTTATGTGATAGTGAGCCTTGCCGCTATAGAATATTCATATTTATTTTTGTTGACGTGATATTAAACATATGAGTTGGTTTTTGGATTGATTTGATATGTGAATTATATGAAGCGTCACTCTTCTGTATGCTCCATTTGATTGGAGGGCTCACGATTGTGATATGTATTGTTTTTATGTTGCATACTCGGTACCGAGACATTAGCAGCCCGAACTAGCCAGGATTCGGGTAAGTGAGAGTGGCAGTATTGATTAGTAGCCCAAAACCGCCACGATTCCGGTGAGTCAAACTGGCATTAGTAGCCCGTGGCTGGGCGAGCCCGGGTGAGTGTGGCGTAACGATACACCTATCCGTTCGCCATTATTGTTGGAAGGTAATCGTTAGGATTTATTACGGCTAACGTCACCGGAGTGGGACATGCATAGCATACATAGTTGATACGATCATTCAAGGTACATGGTCTAGAGTACGGTGACGGACTCGTCTTACTCTCGACGGGGAGTTCAGCTCGAGTGAGGTTATGGCTACCCACGCGTCATTTATGTGATTTGTTATCTTTGGTATACATGATTCTGTTTGTGCGATCGTTCAAAGAAGTGATGTTTGATGATTGTATTGGTATTCATCGTTGGGGATACACCTCACCGTGAAGATAAGGTGTGTTCATATTATTTTCTCACTGAGCTTGTAGTTTGCTCACCCCATATATACATATATCCTCTTCAAGGTTGATATCATTTTGACCGGAGGTTGCCTCTCTCCTATCGACGTTTCCGCTACTCTTGCTCTCATTTTGGGGTACAATATCTTTATTTTGCGTTGGATCCATTGGCTGGGATATCTTTTGGAAGGAAATTTTGATTGTACATACATTCCTTCGTTGATCGATGTTTGTATTCCTTCTAGTATCGATGTTTTAAGTTGTATTGTATAGTGTAAAACCTTCCTTGTTATATAAATATAATGCCGTTCATTTTGACTTCTTTCTTGTGATTTAATTCGTTAATGTGTGAGTTGATATCAAAGCCTTGCGTTTATTGACAAACGCGGTGGCTGTCATCCCTCCGGCGCGGGTCGGGGCGTGACAGTTTCGGTGGTATCAGAGCCAGGTTGCATCCTTATGTCTCGTTGAATTCTTGAGTCTTGTTCTTCTTTCTTTCTTTAGTGATGTCAATGAATCTATTTTCCCGACTTTCGTGCTTTTGATGTTATAGTTTTGTCCTAACCTCGATCTTTTCATTTTTTATTTTTTATTTTTGGGAAAAGGTCATTAAAATAAAATGTGGAAAGATACAATGTTCAGCAGCAATAAGCTGCACCGCTCGGTAACATGCTACCTATAATCAACGCAAGCAATCCAATCGAGCAAGCAAACATCAAAAGCACGCAAGCAGACTGTAAGCAATTGACTACGTGCTCGGCCACGCAATGCGCCAAACACGTCGAAGCGCACAGGACTGTAGCTGATACTTCCCTCCAAGGGTAGAGAGCCGTATACAGAGTGTAGTCTCGACGTCCGCAACGATATGAGTAGGAGGTCTTCGTCTTCCTTCCCGCCATCGTAGGTTGCGCTCGGCCCATAGGTGATAGACAAGCGATGCAAGCGCATGTCGGGGCCCCATCCATGCGAGGTGCTTGCCCCACCACCTTTGAGCAGCCCAGTGAACCCTTTCGATCCAGTCCGTGTAAGGTCATCCAAAACGTAACTTTCCCTGCAAAGACTGTAGGCAATGTCTGGAAAATGAACACTCAAAGAAAAGATGCCGTGTTGTCTCTATAGCATGGCCATCATCACACAAGAGGCAAGCTGAACTTCCTGCTGCCGCGGCGACCCATGGCTTGTCCCTCGTCGCCAGGCGTTCCCTAATCGCCAGCCATAGAATGACTTCATGCCGTGGTATCGAGATAGGGCCTCCGAACAGGTTGGTCCAGAATGCAGGCGGAGAATGTTGGCGTATGCAATTTCTCGCGGAGTGAGTAGAGAAGACGCCATTGGGAGTCCCCCGCCATCGAATCGTGTCCATCTCACCGTGTTGAATGGGAGGTAGGAGACCAGCAAAATCCATGAACTCCACCGTTGTCTGTCCTGGCCAATGCCATCCCGACTCATCAATCACCGCGCTCAATCGTGAATCAAGTGGGAGGCCCATAACAGATGGACCACGCGGGTACTATTCCACCAGCGGAATCGTGAGTAGCCATGGGTCAGTCCAGAGGCGTGTATTCGCTCCATTCCCAATGCGGAACTCTAGAAGTGGCCGGATGATGGGTCTGAGCTTGAGGAGCTTCTTCCAGCTCCATGAGGTATTAGCCGTGGATCTGATGGTCCAGAAGGATGTGTTGTGCAGCCGCATCCGTCGTATCCATGTGGCCCATATCGAAGACTCATCTCCCATGAGAATGTTCCAAATAAGACGCATCATCAGCGCCTTGTTCTCCACCTCAATCGATCTCAGTCCAAGTCCCCCTTCGTCCCTTGGTGCGCATACGTCGGTCCATGCCACCTTCGCGCTAGATCCCTTCCACAAGGAAGCTCGAAGACGCTTCTCGATACTGAGGATGATTCCCTTGGGGAGTAAGAAGTCTCCCGCCCAATACACATGGATAGTCATAAGGACCGATCGAATGAGTTGTACCCTCCCGGCGTATGAGAGCGAGTGGTTGGTCCAAGAACCAAGCCGACGATCAATAGAACGTAATAAGGGGGCGCAATCATCGATAGTCAATCGCGATGTGATAAGGGGGATCCCCAGGTACCGCACAGGAAGAGAACCGATAGGGAAGCCCATAACGGCCTGGAGTGTACCCTTCAGTCGTTCTGCCCGTTTCGAGATAAACATCTCGCTTTTACTGGAGTTTGCCCGTAGCCCTGAAAGCGAAGCAAAAAGCTCGAGGCTGTCGCGGAAGATACTGACTGATTGAACGTCCGCCTGCGAGAAAAGAAGAAGATCATCGGCGAAGGTCAACATGAAGAGGGATGTGGCCTCGCATCGCCAATGGTATCGGAAGCTGCTGCTAAGGTTGATGCGGGACGCTATGATTCCATTTAAAGCCTCCATCACCAACACAAAGAGATAAGGTGATATGGGGTCGCCTTGTCTGAGACCCCGCCGTCCTTTGAAGAAACCCTCCGGCCTACCGTTGATGTTGATGGAAAAATGCGTCGACGTGAGGCATGACCGGACCCACCCAATGAAGGTCGGGTGAAAGTGAAGTGCCCGAAGTGTGGCAAAGATAAAATCCCACTCAATCTTATCATATGCCTTGGCGAGGTCGACCTTAAGAGCCACCCGTTCAGGCAGCCCGGCTCTATTGTATCCGTGACAAATCTCTTGGGCTAAGAGAATGTTGTCGGAAATACGCCTTCCAAGGATGAATGCCGTCTTTGTAGGGTGGAAAAGTTTCCCCAAGCTGTCTCGTAGCCGATTAGCAATGATCTTGGAGATGATCTTATAGAGAACGTTGCAGCAGGCAATCGGTCGAAAATCCTTCGCCATGCGTGGATTATCCCCTTTTGGAATGAGGGTGATAAGGGTCGAACTTAGCTCCCCTAGGAGGCGTCCCGTCCGGAAGAAATCCCGGATGGCGAACGAGATATCCTCCCCGATGATGTGCCATGCCCGCTTGTAGAAAACCGCGGAGTACCCGTCTGGCCCTGGCGATTTGTTATCTCCCATTGCATGCAGCGTGTTGTTGATTTCCACATCAGTGACCGGCTGAACCATTGCCTCCGCGTCGGTTGTGCTGAGCGCTGCCCCGAAGTAAGGCGCGACGTCAGAGGCGGATATTGGGGTTGTCCGCATGGATTGCCCGAGAAGTTCCGAGTAATATCGGACCAATTCAGCCCGCACTTGTGCACCACCCTCGAACGTGTTTCCCGCCTCATCCTCCAAGTGGAAGATACGATTTCCAACCCGCCGTGTGGCCACTTTCTTGAAGAAAAAAGAAGTGCATTGGTCACCGTCCTTGAGCCATGCCACTTTCGCCCGCTGAAGGAGTGCCGAATGCTCCAATTCGACCGCTTTGGCATACACAAGCCGACATTGCTTCTCCAAGATTAGTAATTGATCCTCCAATGGATAGTTTGCCGCCATGTCCTGAGCAATCTCTAGAAATTTGCGCGCCTCGAGTATCCATTTGTCGTAGTTACGATTGAGATCACCCTTGTCTCGCCGTAGTTGTCGTAGTTTCCTCTTCATCGCTTTCAGTCTCTGGACGACTACATACATCGTACCTCGATCTTTTCATTGATAGTCATTATGGCACCTCCAGCCCATACGCGAGGACGAGGCCGGGGACGCGCTTCTTGTGGTCCTCGAAGCCCTCTTTCTTCTTTTGTACCTCGTAGACCTCGCGGAAAAACTCCTTATATTCCTGTGACTTTTAGTGAGCAACCACAAACTCAAGTGCGAACTGATCAAATGATGACACCAAAACAATATCAAACATATTACGAATATGTTCGTGTGCATGGAGTTCCTCCACCTACGACGGGCCCTTCGACGCTACTCAACCTCAAGCTTCTGATATACCTTTCATTCACCGATCCGAAGATCATGAAGTTCCTCCTCATAGTGAACCTACGCTACCTTCTTCTAGTGTACCGGTTTCTCATCCTAGAGGCGTACATTATATTCCTGACTTGGTGAAAGCCGTCAGTGATATGGGAACTCCAATCTTCGAAGGTGTACGAGACGCCACAGAAGCAGGTGCTTGGCTTAAGGAAGTTGTCGAGACGTTCGACACATTGATGATCGACGAGGCTCACCGGGTGGTTATCGCGACAAAACTTTTGAGCAAGGATGCGCGTCGATGATGGCAGCATCTTAAAGAGACATCTTCATATCGTGTTATGTGGCCCGTATTTGTCGAGAAGTTTAAGGAGCGCTACTTCTCCCAGTATAGCAGAGATCAAAAGAGGAAGGAGTTATTCAGCGTCTACCTGGGTCATATGACGATCGTCGAGTACGAGAGCCGATTTCTAGATCTGCGAGAATTTGCTCCAGAATCATATACGATGAGGAACTTGTGCAAAAGGTTCGAAGACGGCCTTAACATCAATATTCGCGATCACTTAAAGTCGGGGGACAAATACAATGGCCTTGACGAACTCGTAGAGGAGGCGCTGAGAGTCGAAGGCTTAATCCACGCAAGACAGAAGTTGGCCGAACGATCTCAGACGAAGAGGGAAGGAGACACACTACCACGAAACGTGTCGAAGATGACTAGAAGTTCGGGATATTCGCAATCGACGACCGGTCTTCTCGTTTTCGTGAGCAGCCAAAGGGTGGTGGAAGCATAGCGTCGGGATCCGTTAGCTCAGCAAGAAGGTGCAACAACTGTTTGAAATACCACGACGCCTACAAATCTCAACAAGTGTTTCCAATGTTGACAACCCGGACATATCAGATCGGCTTGCCCTTACCTTGTCGGAGCTAGTGGGCAAAGCTCTACTCATCCTCATAGCGCGACATTCCATCCTCCACCTCGCTCTACATTCGTAGATAGTCGATCGGAAACGCGTGGTAATGTTGGTGTTCGTAACACCAATCCTTATATGGAGGTTCTGCATGGTATTGTCGCCCGACATATTCGTGAAGCCGGGGATTTTCAGTTCCACTGGCGGTGTGAAGCCAGTGGCTTGGCGATGTTGATGTTTGCTGATGATCTCTTGCTCTTCAGTCATGCGGATGCTAGATCTGTTGGGATTCTGAAGGCCGACGTCGATGTTTTTGCCTCTCTCCCGGGCCTTTGCCCTAACTCAGCAAAGAGCGAGATGTTCCTGTCCAAGCGGGCTGAAGGCCTCATGGTGCAGTTGCAGGGCATTATGCGATTTCGTAGTGGTCAGCTTCCGGTGAGGTACGTGGGTGTTTCTCTGATTCATTCCAGACTTCGTTTAGCTGACTGTGATCCCTTGATCAGTCGGTGGACAGGAGGTTGGGGTAGTGGCTGAATCGGTCCCTCTCGTATGCGGGGCGTGTGCAACTTATTAAGTCCGTCTTGACGGCCTTACATGCTTATTGGTTGGGGGGGTTTCTCTTACCTAAAGGGATTGTGCGGATTCTAGAATCTCGGTTCCGACACTTCCTTTGGCGTGGCTCTGCCACCAAGGTGACGTGCGAGGACATTTGTTTACCACGGGCTGAGGGGGGCCTTGGCATTCGGTCGATTTTGGTTGAGAATCAGACACTCCTTTTGAGGCATCTTTGGAGTGTGGTTTCTCGGGATCTTGAATTGATTTGGGTCCAATAGTTGTACAACACTCGGCTACGCAACAAATCATTTTGGGATATTCAGCCTTCGGCTACGGATGCGTGGAGTTGGAGGAAGCTTCTTCTGTTGCGGGGCAGTTTTAGATTGCTCACCACGTTCAGAATTGGCAGTGGGGAGTTGATATGGCTGTGGAAAGACCCTTGGCTGCTGGCTACCCGTCTTATTGAGTATATCCCTCGGGGTCCTTTGGTGATGGGTCTTCCCATGGACTCTCGCCTCTCGGAGGTTATTTCCACTACGGGCTGGAGGTGGCCTGCTCATACTTCGTTGTAGTTTCTTTAGATCCAGCATTTGTTGCCCATTATTTTCCCGCTTGATTTGGACTCTGTTTGTTGGCTTGGAGCTAGAGATGGACGATTCTCACTATGTGTTGCTCGGGACGCGATTCGAACGCACCGACCTCATGTGCATTGGGATTCTCTCTTTGGGGGATCCTTGCGTGTCCTGAGGCATGAGTTCATTCTTTGGTTGGCTATCAAAGAGAAACTGGCGACGAGAGATAGGGCATGGGTGGCGCAGAGGGCGGGTACAAATGTTTGCTTATTGGCGATACTCATTGTATCGAAACAACCAAACATTTGTATTTTGAGTGTTCTTTCTCTAGACGGTGTGTTCACATTCTTCGCTCGAATACTAGATGGAGTTGGTCGTCTTTGGAGTGGAGGTTGGGCATTGAGTGGGCTGGGATGCGATGGCGTGGTTTGCACCTCTTCCATGAGATGAATCGTCATTTGTTGGCTTCCCTCATTTATCATATTTGGCAGGAGCGGAATCGGAGATGGAAATAAAATTTATGCAGTCCTCCGGAGCGTATTGTGGCCATGGTCTTGAGTATTACGTGCATGCGATGGAACGTGTGTCCCCCAAGGCTTGCTTTGCAGAGTGCTGCCATCCGGCATCTTTGGCGAGTTGCTTGGTATGGCGGGATTGCGGGGTTGTTGTTTTTCCTTGCTTTCTTTGTTTTTGGGACTTGTTTTTGTCCTTTGTTTTGCAATATGTGCTTTGTTACCGATAGCCTGTTACCAGTTGGTTTTGTGATGTACTGTTGACGTTTTTATTTTTATATTCGGGACATTTTACCAAAAAAAAAAAACAAGGCATTCGACATGTTCAACAAGGCATTCACCTGTTCAAAAATACATTCGACTTGTGGAAAAAGCATTACTTCAAGGCATTCGACTTGTGAAACAAGGCATTCTACTTGTTCAGCATGGCATTACATGGTCAACAAGGCATACGCATTGTTCAATAAGCCACTACTTGGTCAACAATGCACTTAACTTGTTCTTGAAGGCATTAGACCTTTTCAACAAGGGATTTGACTTGTTCAACAAATAATTACTTGGTGAATAAGGCATTCAACTAGTTCAGCAACACATTACTTCGTTAACAAGGCATTTGCCTTGGTCAACAAGGCACTTGGCTTATTCAACAAGGGATTTGACATGATCAACAAAGCATTTGACTTGGTCAACAAGGCATTCGACTTGTTCAGAAGGACATTATATGGTAAACAAGGCATCTGACTTGTTCCAGAAGGAATTACTTGGTCAACAATGCCTTCGACTTGTTCTTAAAGGCATAAGACTTGGTAAACAAGGGATTGGCTTGTCTAACAAGTCATTACTAGGTGAACCAGGCCTTCAACTTGTTCAGCAATGCATTACTTGGTCAACAAGGCATTCGACTTGTTCAACAAGGCATTCGACTTGGTCAACAAGGAATTCTGCTTGTTCAACAAGCCATTCGTCTTGTTCAACAAGGCATTAACCCTGTGGAAAAGGGCATTACTTGAAAGCATTCGATTTGTTCGACAAGGCATTCGATCTTGTCACTAAGGCATTCGACATGGTTAACAAAGTATTTGACTTGATCAACAAGGCATTCGACTTGTTCAACAAGGCATTCGACTTGTTCAACAAGGCATCTGACTTTTTCAACTAGGCATTCGACTTTTTCAACAAGACATTCGACTTATTCTTGAAGGCATTAGCTTGGTGAACAAGGGACTTGGCTTGTTTAACAAGTCATTTCTTGGTGAACAAGGCGTTCAACTTGTTCAGCAACATATTAATTGGTCAACAAGACTTTCCACTAGTTCAACAAGTCATTCGTCTATTTTATACATTCGACTTGTGGAAAAAGACATTCCTTAAAGCCGTTCGATTTGGTACACAAGGCATTCGACTTGTTCAGCAAGGCATTACATGGTCAACAAGGCATACGACTTGTTCAAGAAAGCATTACTTGGTTAACAAGGCATTCAACTTGTTCTTGAAGGCATTAAACTTGGTCAACAAGGGATTTGACTTGTTCAACAAATCATTACTTGGTGAATAAGGCATTCAACTTGTTCAACAACACATTACTTCGTGAGCAAGCCATTCGACTTGTTCAACAAGGCATTCGCTTGTTCAAAAATACATTCGACTTGTGGAAAAGGCATTACTTCAAGCCGCTCGACTTGGTAAACAAGGCATTCTACTTGTTCAACATGGCATTACATGGTCAACAAGGCATACGCCTTGTTCAATAAGGCATTACTTGGTCAACAAGGTATTTAACTTGTTCTTGAAGGCATTAGGCCTTTTCAACAAGGAATTTGACTTGTTCAACAAATAATGACTTGGTGAATAAGGCATTCAACTTGTTCAGCAACACATTACTTCGTTAACAAGGCATTTGCCTTGGTCAACAAGGCACTTGGCTTAGTCAACAAGGGATTTGACATGGTCAACAAAGTATTTGACTTGGTCAACAAGGCATTCGACTAGTTCAGAAGGACATTATATGGTAAACAAGGCATCTGACTTGTTCAAGAAGGAATTATTTGGTCAACAATGCATTCGACATGTCCTTGAATGCAGAAGACTTGGTGAACAAGGGATTTGGCTTGTCTAACAAGTCATTACTTGGTGAACTAGGCCTTCAATATGTTCAGCAACGCATTACTTGGTCAAAAAGACATTCGACTTGTTCAACAAGGCATTCGACTTGGTCAACAAGGAATTCTGCTTGTTCAACAAGGCTTTCGTCTTGTTCAACATGGCATTAAGCCTGTGGAAAAGGGCATTACTTGAAAGCATTCGACTTGTTCGACAAGGCATTCGATCTTGTCACTAAGGCATTCGACATGGTTAACAAAGCATTTGACTTGGTCAACAAGACATTCGACTTGTTCAACAAGGCATTAGACTTGTTCAACAAGGCATCTGACTTTTTCAACCAGGCATTCGACTTGTTCAACAAGGCATTCAACTTGTTCTTGAAGGCATTACTTGGTCAACAAGGTATTTAACTTGTTCTTGAAGGCATTAGGCCTTTTCAACAAGGAATTTGACTTGTTCAACAAATAATGACTTGGTGAATAAGGCATTCAACTTGTTCAGCAACACATTACTTCGTTAACAAGGCATTTGCCTTGGTCAACAAGGCACTTGGCTTAGTCAACAAGGGATTTGACATGGTCAACAAAGTATTTGACTTGGTCAACAAGGCATTCGACTAGTTCAGAAGGACATTATATGGTAAACAAGGCATCTGACTTGTTCAAGAAGGAATTATTTGGTCAACAATGCATTCGACATGTCCTTGAATGCAGAAGACTTGGTGAACAAGGGATTTGGCTTGTCTAACAAGTCATTACTTGGTGAACTAGGCCTTCAATATGTTCAGCAACGCATTACTTGGTCAAAAAGGCATTCGACTTGTTCAACAAGGCATTCGACTTGGTCAACAAGGAATTCTGCTTGTTCAACAAGGCTTTCGTCTTGTTCAACATGGCATTAAGCCTGTGGAAAAGGGCATTACTTGAAAGCATTCGACTTGTTTGACAAGGCATTCGATCTTGTCACTAAGGCATTCGACATGGTTAACAAAGCATTTGACTTGGTCAACAAGACATTCGACTTGTTCAACAAGGCATTAGACTTGTTCAACAAGGCATCTGACTTTTTCAACCAGGCATTCGACTTGTTCAACAAGGCATTCAACTTGTTCTTGAAGGCATTACTTTGGTGAACAAGGGACTTGGCTTGTTAAACAAGTCATTTCTTGCTGAACAAGGCGTTCAACTTGTTCATCAACATATTAATTGGTCAACAAGGCCTTCCACTTGTTAAACAAGGCATTCGTCTATTTTAAAAATACATTCGACTTGTGGAAAAATGCATTACTTGAACCCGTTCGACTTGGTAAACAAGGCATTCGACTTGTTCAGCAAGGCATTACATGATTAACAAGGCATACGACTTGTTCAAGAAGGCATTACTTGGTTAACAAGGCATTCACCTTGTTCTTGAAGGTATTAAACTTATTTAACAAGGGATTTGACTTGTTCAACAATACTTGGTGAATAAGGCATTCAACTTGTTCAACAACACATTACTTGGTGAGCAAGGCATTCGACTTGTTCAACAAGGTATTCGCCTGTTCAAAAATACATTCGACTTGTGGAAAGGCATTACTTCAAGCCGTTCGACTTGGTAAATAAGGCATTCTACTTGTTCAGCAAGGCATTACATGGTCAACAAGGCATACGCCTTGTTCAATAAGGCATTACTTGGTCAACAAGGCATTTAACTTGTTCTTGAAGGCATTAGACTTTTTCAACAAGGGATTTGACTTGTTCAACAAATAATTACTTGGTGAATAAGGCATTCAACTTGTTCAGCAACACATTACTTCGTTAACATGGCATTTGCCTTGGTCAACAAGGCACTTGGCTTAGTAACAAGGGATTTGACATGGTCAACAAAGCATTTGACTTGGTCAACAAGGCATTCGACTTGTTCAGAAGGACATTAACAAACACGAGCTACTTTCTCTCTCTAGGGGATTTTTCTCTCATCTCTCTCTAGAGTTCCTTAACGAATATCATCCATAATATAGTCCAGATTCATTACAAACTACCTCCAAAATCTCTACGGCGTGTTGACGGGCGGCGGAACACGGTGGCGCACCTCCATCGCCGGGATCAGACGGCTTTGGAGGGTTTGATTCTCATTTTTTGAGTGTTGGTTTTACATTTTTTCGACTTTGCTTAACAATGGCATCGACATCCCTCATGTATGGATCGATAATGAGTGGATCTTCTACATCGATGAAGAATTCGGATCCGAAAGATTGTTCACGAGATATTGATTCACTAAGGCGGGAATACCCATCGTTCGCCTCTAGATTTGATGGCGCACGTTTTAATTCTTTGATGGCTAGGATTAATGGCCGCTCCGATGGCGGAACGGAAGACGATCCTCACATTCCCGAAGGGGGCCGTGGCGGGAGTAGTAGACGGAATGGAGTGACAATACTACAACCACTACGTGGCGCTCGGGTGGGAGCCGAATATCATCGACCGGGAACGTCGCCACCACCTAGCCGGAGAGTCGATCGACGAGGGGACGTGTCGGACGTGACAACCAAAATTGCGCAAGATTCATTGAACCTAGACACCCCTGCAATTGCGCAAGATTCATTGCACCTAGACACGCTTGAAATTGCGTAAGATTCATTGCACCTAGACACGCTTGCGCAAGATTCATTGAACCTAGACACGGTTGAGAATGAATTGGAAGAGGCTATTTCGGGAAGAGATCTTGCATATCTGGCTGAAAATGCAAAGGGCCACCCTAGTATGGAAAAGATCTTGCATTATCTTCGTAAAGATTTGGGGCTATCTTTGTGCGATTCTCAATCTGCGGTACCCCAACCACACGCCGTCCATAGTGACCTCGGCAATGATCACATCGCCGACAATCATCACGCCGGCCATAAAAGCCCCGGTGAACGGTCCACGAGCTGAATCATTGGCTGCCCCGCCACGACCGAACGAAGTACCAAGGCCGACGTTAAACGACACCGACATCGGGATAAATTTGGAGGCTCCGGCGGCGCCTACATCAGTAGGCAATGGTGGGAACACGCCGGGAATCATATCGGCAATACAACATGGGAATGACACTAGGGTTTCTGAACCCGTTCTGACGCCATCGTTCGCAGATATTCTCAAAGGGAGACGTCCATCTCCACCTACCGATACTCGTCGACGGACTGATAGGGTTCACCTCCAGTATACTGCACCTATGTTTGTCAATGGAATGATTGAGGTTCAGCCAACTAAAGAGATAGCGTCGAAGGGCTGCCTTCGATGGGCTAATACAACGGTGGGATATTTCTTGGGACGCAAACCTTACTTCCCACATGTGGATCGCCATTTCCGCACAAGATGGCCGGGGCTGGTGGAAGTGCGTGCTACCTCGAATGGCTTCTTCAAATTCCGTTTCGACTCCACGGCTACGATGGTTGATGCTTTGGAGGGTGGCCCATGGTTATTGTATGGCCAGCCCCTCTTTCTTGAGGAGTGGCGGCAAGGGATGAATTTGGAAAAGCGACCGCATGATGAGGTCCCGACATGGGTTCGTTTTCGCCACCTCCCATCGGAATACCGGACTCCGGAGGGATTAGGACTCGTGGCCAGCGCGGTTGGTACACCGCTATTTCCAGACGCTTTTACGATCAGCATGGAGCGTATCGATTTTGCGCGCGTTTGCATTATGAAGAAGATCGCTGATCCATATGTTGAAGTTTCAACCTTCACCTACCCAATACGGACAGGGTGATCACGATTCGAGCGGAATATGAATGGAAACCGCCACGATGTTCGACGTGTTCGACTATGGGTCATTCGACTGGTGGCATGCCCCATGACCGCCCCAACGCCTCGAAGGCTACGACAAAACGGGCAGCCCCAACTATTACGCGGATCTGGCGTCCAATCGCGAAGGCCAAGTCGACGGGTGAGACACGCCGCGTCGCCACTGAGCAACATAATAGGTCTCTCGTACCCATTGTCTCCAGCGAGCAGCAGGGAGAATGTTCCAGGCAACCTCATCATGGATCCTCTCCAGACTCGGCGGGTACGGGAGGCGTGATTCGGCCAACCATCGAGAATAGCATGGTGGTGGTGCCAAGCCCTGCTCAGATGACACCACCTCCTACGAACCCGTTTGACATGCTTCACCTCATTGATGAAGATGGGGACTTCCTACATCCAGGCCCTGATAATGACGCAGCCCTTCATGGGGTTGTCTTATGATACCATTTGGCTGCTGGAATGTACGTGGTCTCAACAAGAGAGACCATGGGAGAGCGGTAGGGGATTTGATTCGTCGTTTTGACCTTAAGCTTGTTGGATTACTAGAGACACGAGTAACAGTGGCAAACGCTGATTCGATTGCCAACAGTATTAAGCAGTGGGCATGGTTCTTCGATTATGATATGGGCCCCGGGAAGCGTATCTGGCTAGGATGAGATGCGCGATATCTTCGTGTTGATGTTATCGGGATGACGATGCAAGCCCTACACTGCAGAGTTCTATCATTGGCGACTCGTCTGGTTTTCTTTATTACATTCATATATGGGCTCAATCAGCGGGAGGAGCGCTGCGCATTATGGGATGAGTTAGTTACGATCACCGAAGCTCGCGCGGATGACGCTTGGTTAGTGGTCGGTGATTTCAATGCGATAGTGGAACCTAATGAAGCACGGGGAGGATCTCCACATCCAGCAGACTATCATGATCTGACTCGATGTCTCATCTCGGCTGATCTCCTTAACTTACCATGCTCGGGTCAATATTTTACGTGGTTTAATCAACGACGAGGTGATGCAGGTATTTGGCGCCGTTTGGACAGGATGGTTGCTAACCCGACGTGGTTTGCTAAATTTGGCGATCTTGGATATCGATGTGAACTACCAGCCACTTCTGACCATTCTCCTCTTATTCTGCAGCCGGGGCGATCGACGTTTTCTCGAGGTACGGTGTTTCGATTCGATAATTTTCTCACGTCGGATCCACAGTTTGGCTCTGTCGTAAGCTCAGGGTGGCAGCTTCCTATTTCGGGATACCCGATGTTTTGGGTCCTTGCACGTCTGAAGGCCCTCAAGCGAGCGTTCAAGGATATGAGGCGTGCTAAAGGGAATCTGGCGCGTAACGTGGTGGAGGCGCGAAATTTCCTTGACATTGCCCAGGAGTTTGTCTCATTGTACCCGCATGATGATCGTTTTCTGGTACTACAATCTATATGTCGACGTCTCTATGCAGCTGCGGTAGCAATGGAGCAATCGGCCCTAGCACAACGGGCCAAAATACTTGGCTCAAAGAAGGCGACCGTTGCTCCGCTTTTTTCTTCAAGAAGGTTGCCATACGACGAGTGGTAAACCGTATCTTCTCGCTTGAGGATGATGCTGGGAACTTAATTGAAGGGGAGCCACAAGTAAAGGGCGAGCTTCTTAGACACTACAAGAACTTCTTGGGTACGACCGCTCGGAGCGGCCCGCTGGATCGCTCTGCTATCTATGCGGCCATATCTCGTACATTACCCAATCACGCACCGGGAGATCTACTTCGGCTCATCGATGAAGGTGAGATTAAGCTGGCGCTTTCTTTTATTACGGATGACAAAGCACCAGGTCCGGATGGTTTCACTTCGGCTTTCTTTAAAGCCGCTGGGCCTACTATTGGAGGGGACATCATATCTGCTATTCAGGAATTTTTTCGTACATGCTATCTTCTGAGGGAGCTGAATACTACACTTCTTAGGTTGATCCCTAAGCGGGACTCCCCACGACGACCTGCTGACTTTCGGCCTATATCGTGCTGTAATGTCTTATACAAGATTATTTCGAAGATCTTGGCTAATCGTCTGAAGACTTATCTCCCAGGCTTAGTGGATGTCTCCCAGACTGCATTTATCCCTGGTCGCAGGATCAGCGATAATATTGAGTGGCTACCGGAATCAGAGCTTATCGGCACGGGCTACGCTGAAGGTTGACTTCGCAAAGGCATACGATCATGTTGAGTGGGACTTTCTAGTGTGTGTGTTGGAGGCCATGGGTTTTCCTTCGCGGTTCGTTGCATGGATCCAGGTGTGTTTGACGACTCCTTATTACTCGATCAATATCAATGGTCGAGCGGAGGGGTATTTTCCGGGACAGCGGGGTCTTCGTCAGGGCGATCGTATATCTCCGTATCTTTTTACGTTGGCCATGGAGGTGCTTCATGGTATTCTTCGGAACAAGATTCTTTCGGAGGGGAGATTTACTTTCCATTGGAGATGCGAGCCTTCCCGTATTTTCATGCTGACATTTGCCGATTATCTTCTTCTTTTCAGTCACGCGGACACTGAATCCATCCAGACTTTCCGAGCGGGGTTGGATGAATTTGCCATACTTTCGGGGTTAAGGGCTAACCCTGGAAAGAGCGAGATGTTTCTTTCCAAACGGGCGAGCGGCTGCCAACCCTTATTATCTATTATGGGTTTTCCTTTAGGCAATTTACCAGTGAGGTATTTGGGTGTCCCGTTACTTACATCACGACTGACTATTCAGGACTGTAATCCACTTCTACAGCGCATTGACCAACGCTTAGGCTCTTGGCTCAATCGCTCTCTTTCATATGCTGGGAGGGTACAGTTGATCCGTTCAGTCCTTGCTGCGCTGCATGGGTATTGGTCCGGGGTGTTCATCCTGCCCAAAGGCGTTATTAAAGTGATTGAGCAACGATTCAGATCGTTCCTCTGGGCGGGTTCTGCTGCCAAGGTTGCTTGGGATGATGTATGTTTCCCGGTGGATGAGGGTGGTTTGGGCATTCGCTCGCTTGTGGACGATAACAAGTCCCTTCTTCTTAAGCAACTATGGAGTATTCTGAGCAAGGATCCCAATTCTATTTGGGTATCGTGGCTTCTCCAGACGCGACTGCAAAATCGCTCGTTGTGGACTATATCGAAAACCGCCCAATCGGCGTGGAGTTGGAGAAAACTCTTACAACTTCGCCCTATGCTTCGATCGAAGGTTAGTATCCGTATTGGTAATGGCGAAACTATTTGGTTGTGGCAGGACCCATGGATCGATGATAGGCCGCTTCTGGAACGATTTCCACGGGGACCGATGATTATGGGCCTTTCTGATGATTCACGTTTGAGTCGAGTCATTGCTAGTGACGGTTGGAGGTGGCCAACGACTTCCTCGATGGAATTTCTGATGATTGAACCCATGCTCCCGGACGTTCACCCATTGGAAGTTGACTCTTACCGATGGCTACCGTCTCCCACAGGACTTTTCACCACTGCTTCTGCTCGGGATGCGTTCCGGCAGAAACGCTCGCCGGTTCATTGGGCAGCCCTATTTGGGTGGGTGCTTAGGGTCCCAAGCTATGAATTCATCTTATGGCTTGCTATTCGTGAACGCCTAGCTACCAGAGATAAGCCTTGGGTTGCGCTGAAGGCCGCGTCGAGTGCTTGCTTATTGTGTGACGCGGATGAGATGGAGACGATCAATCACCTTTTCTTTGATTGCCCATACACATCTCGATGCTTACGACTTCTTCGGCGGCAGATTCGGTTTCTCTGGCCTTACCGCGATTGGCAGCAGGGGATTAGGTGGGCTGGCCTGCGGTGGAAAGGTATGCACCTCCAGCATCTGGCATATCGACATGTTCTGGCTTCGACGATTCACCAATCTGGACTGAGCGAAACCACCGTTGGACTGATGGCAGACAGCAGCATCCCCAGCAGCTCGTTGAGGATATTGTCAGGGTATTGCTTATGCACCTATCATTACTACCGTGTCGATATGAGCTATAGTATTGTGCCCTGCGTTGCCTGTGGCACATTGCTTGGTAGATGTATGAACGTTATTTATGGTAGTTTGTTTGGTGGATAGAGATTATATCCATGTTGTACACAGTGGCATGTCACTGGTCTTTGCGACATGAATCATATCATGTGCGCTTTACTGTCCTTTATTTCATTTATTTAGTGAACGTTCCCAAAAAAAAAAGCATTTGACTTGTTCAACAGGGCATTCGACCTGTTCAACAAGGCATGCGACTTGTTCAACAAGGCATCTGACTTTTCAACTAGGCATTCGATTTGTTCAACAAGGCATTCGACTTGTTCTTGAAGGCATTATCTTGGTGAACAAGGGACTTGGCTTGTTTAACAAGTCATTTCTTGGTGAACAAGGCGTTCAACTTGTTCAACAACATATTAATTGGTCAACAAGGCCTTCCACTTGTTTAAAAGGGCATTCGTCTATTTTAAAAATACATTCGACTTGTGGAAAATGGAATTACTTGAAGCCGTTCGACATGGTAAACAAGGCATTCGACTTGTTCAGCAAGGCATTACATGGTCAACAACGCATACAACTTATTCAAGAAGGCATTACTTGGTTAACAAGGCATTCAACTTGTTCTTGAAGGCATTCAACTTGTTCAACATTGGTGAATAAGGTTTTCAACTTGTTCAACAACACATTACTTGGTCAACAAGGCATTCGACTTGTTTAACAAGGCAGTCGCTTGTTCAAAAATACATTCGACTTGTGGAAAAGGCATTACTTGAAGCCGTTCGACTTGGTAAACAAGGCATTCTACTTGTTCAGCAAGGCATTACATGCTCAACAAGGCATTACTTGGTCAACAAGGCATTTAACTTGTTCTTGAAGGCAATAGACCTTTTCAATAAGGGATTTGACTTGTTCAACAAATAATAACTTGGTGAATAAGGCATTCAATTTGTTCAGCAACTTCGATAACAAGGCATTTGCCTTGGTTAACAAGGCACTCGACTTATTCAACAAGGGATTTGAGTTGTTCAACAAATAATAACTTGGTGAATAAGGCATTCAACTTGTTCAGCAACTTCGATAACAAGGCATTTGCCTTGGTTAACAAGGCACTCGACTTAGGGATTTGACATGGTCAACAAAGCTTTGACTTGGTCAACAAGGCATTCCACTTGTTCAACAAGGCATTCGATTTATTCAGAATGACATTGTTCAAGAAGGAATTAGTTGGTCAACAATGCATTCAATTTGTTCTTGATGGCATAAGACTTGCTCAACAAGTATTTAGCTTGTCTAACAAGTCATTACTTGGTGAAAAAGGCCTTCAACTTGTTCAGCAACGCATTACTTGGTCAACAACGCATTCGACTTGGTCAACAAGCAATTCTGCTTGTTCAACAAAGCATTCGTCTTGTTCAACAAGACATTCGTCTTGTTCAACGAGGCATTAAACCTGTGGAAAAGGGCATTACCTGAAAGCATTCGACTTGTTCTACGTTCAATGAATCTTGCGCAAGCGTGTCTAGGTGCAATGAATTTGCGCAATTTCAAGCGTGTCTAGGTGCAATGAATCTTGCGCAATTGCAGGGGTGTCTAGGTTCAATGAATCTTGCGCAATTTTGGTTGTCACGTCCGACACGTCCCCTCGTCGATCGGCTCTCCGGCTAGGTGGTGGCGGCGTTCCCGGTCGATGATATTCGGCTCCCACCCGAGCGCCACGTAGTGGTTGTAGTATTGTCACTCCATTCCTTCTATTACCCCCGCCACGGCCCCCTTCGGGAATGTGAGGATCGTCTTCCGTTCCGCCATCGGAGCGGCCATTAATCCTAGCCATCAAAGAATTAAAACGTGCTCCATCAAATCTAGAGGCGAACGATGGGTATTCCCGCCTTAGTGAATCAATATCTCGTGAACAATCTTTCGGATCCGAATTCTTCATCGATGTAGAAGATCCACTCATTATCGATCCATACATGAGGGATGTCGATGCCATTGTTAAGCAAAGTCGAACAAATGTAAAACCAAAACTAAAAAAATGAGAATCAAACCATCCAAAGCCGTCTGATCCCGGCGATGGAGGTGCGCCACCGTGTTCCGCCGCCCGTCAACACGCCGTAGAGATTTTGGAGGTTGTTTGTAATGAATCTGGACTATATTATGGATGATATTTGTTAAGGAACTCTAGAGAGAGATGAGAGAAAAATCCCCTAGAGAGAGAAAGTAGCTCGTGTTAAGTTGTCCTCAACGTCGAATTGTCAAATCATTTGTTGACCAAGTCTATTGCCTTCAAGAACAAGTCAAATGTCTTGTTGAACATGTAATGTCTTCTTGAATAAGTCGAAAGCCTTGTTGAACAATTTGATAGCCTTGTTGAATAATTCGATTGCCTTGTTGACCAAATCAAATGCCTTTTTGACCAAGTCGAATGCCTTGGTTAACAAGTATAATTCCTTGGTTAACATGTATAATGTCTTGTTGACCAAGTCGAATGCCTTCAAGTTATGCCTTTTTCCACAAGCCGAATGCCTTGTTGAACAAGACACATGCCTTGTTGAACAAGCCAAATGCCTTGTTGACCAAGTCGAGTGTCTTGTTGAACAAGTCGAATATCTTGTTGACCAAGTAATGCGTTGCTGAACATGGTGAATGCCTTGTTCACCAAGTAATGACGTGTTAAACAAGTCAAATACCGTGTTGACCAAGTCAAATCCCTTGTTGACCAATTCTAACACTTTCAAGAACAAGTCGAATGCCTGTTTGACCAAGTCCACTGCCTTTAAGAACAAGTCAAACGCCTTGTTGAGCAAGTCGAATGCCTTGTTGACCAAGTTATATGCTTTGTTGACCATGTCGAATGGCTTGTTGAACAAGCCGAGTGCCTTGGTTACCAAGTCGAATGCCTTGTTGACCAAGTAATGCGTTGCAGAACAACTTGGTTCACCGAGAAATGACTTGGTAAACAAGTTAAATCCCTTGTTGACATAATCTAATGCCTGCAAGAACAAGTCGAATGCTTTGTTGAATAAGTAATGTCTTCTTGAACAAGTCGGATGCCTTGTTGACCATGTAATGCCTTGCTGAACAAGTTGAATCCCTTGTTGAGCAAAGTAATGCATTGTTGAACAAGTTGAACACCTTGTTCACCAAGTCTATTGCCTTCAAGAACAAGTCGAATGCCTTGTTGAACAAGTAATGTCTTCTTGAACAACTCGAATGCCTTGTTGAACAATATGATAGCCTTGTTGAACAATTCGAATGCCTTGTTGACCAAGTCAAATAGCTTTTTGACCAAGTCGAATGCATTGGTTAAGTAGAATTTCTTGGTAAACAAGTATAATGCCTTGTTGACCAAGTCGAATGCTTTCAAGTTATGCCTTTTTCCACAAGTCGAATGCCTTGTTAAACAAGGCGCATGCCTTGTTGAACAAGCCAAATGCCTTGTTGACCAAGTAATGTGTTGCTGAACAAGTTGAATGCCTTGTTCAACAAGTAATGACGTGTTAAACAAGTCAAATACCTTTTTGACCAAGTCAATCCCTTGTTAACCAACTCTAATGCCTTCAAGAACAAATCGAATGCCTTGTTGACCAAGTCTAATGCATTCAAGAACAAGTCAAACGCCTTGTTGAACAAGTCGAATGCCTTGTTGACCAAGTAAATGCGTTGCTGAACACGTTGAATGCCTTGTCCACCAAGTAATGACGTGTTAAACAAGTTAAATCCCTTGTTGACCAAGTCTAATGCCTTCAAGAACATGTCGAATGCCTTGTTGACCAAGTAATATGTTGTTGAACAAATTGAATGCCTTGTTTACCAAGTAATGACTTGTTAAAGGAGTCAAATCCCTTGTTGACCAAATCTAATGCCTTCAAGAATAAGTCGAATTCCCTATTAACCAAGTCTAATGCCTTCCAGAACTAGTCAAACGCCTCGTTTAACAAGGCGAATGCCTTATTGACCAAGTCAAATGCTTTGTTTACCATGTCGAATATCTTGTTGAATAAGTTGAATGCCTTGTTGACAAAGTCGAATGCCTTGTTGAATAAGTTGAGTGCCTTGTTGACAAAGTTGAATGCCTTGTTTTTTGTTTTTGGGAAATTCACTAATATATAAAATAATAAAGAGAGATACATCAAATGGCCCACCAAAAGTAGCATCCAAAAAATAAACAAAAGCCCTTTAGCAAGGCGTCAACTCTACCAATCATCCACAAAGAAGTCCATCTAATCAGAAACAAGCCAAAGCCATCATCCTTCCGAGATCAAAGCAATAACCAGTCTTCGAATCCCGCGAAGCTGAAGGCGCCATCGGTCATCCAATATTCTTAGCCTATCGATCACCATGTATAAAGCATCTCGCACCACCATCTCGGGTGATCGACTCACACTAGCATGTCACCGTTGATTCCTTTCCTTCCAGATATGGTAGACAATTGAAGCAAGAAGCTGACGATATGCAAGATGAAGAATATGTCGTCGTCACCATCATATCGAAGCCCACATATTGCCTCGCCGCCTTTATGCATATGGCGAACCAAGGCGAGTAGTCGAGCGAAGAATCAGTAGGCACTCAGACGAAAAAGGACAAACAAAAAACAGATGAGATACCGTCTCAAGCGCTCCATCACCGCAAAGGAGGCAAGACGCCGACCCCGCAACCAATGCTATCCACAGCTTATCGCGAGTAGCAAGGCGTTTCCGAATCGCTAGCCAGAGAATAAGTTCAAGCTTGGGAATCTGCAAAGCACCCCCAAAAAGATTCGCCCAGATAATCCGTGGCTTAGGGGGACGAATAGCTTCCCAAGATGCCTGAGTAGAACATCGCCCACTCGATGTACCCACCCAACAGATGGAATCCTGCTCATGTGGATAAACCGATGGTAAGAGAGGAGAGATCTGCAAGTACTCCACCGTCGTAGTCGCAGGCCAGTCCCATCCCTCGGCCGTAATGACTCGGGATAATCGAGTATCCCGAGGCAGCCCCATAACAAGTGGACCATGTGGAAGCCACTCTTCGATGGCCGAGTGGAGTAGCCACGGATCCCTCCAAAGAGAACAAGAATTACCATTCCCTATTCGAAACCGTATAAGCGAACGCAGCCGAGAACGTAACTTCAAAAGTTGCTTCCAGCTCCAAGAAGTTACCGACCCCATACCCACCGTCCATACCGACTTGCGTCGCAGTCGCGTCGAATATAGGCAAGCCACCCAAATCAATGACTCGTCCCTATTTGCAACCCACCATAGTAAATGGAGCATAAGCGTCTGATTTACCGTCACCATCGAACGAATACCAATCATGCCTTCCGAAACAGATAAACATATATCACTCCAGGCCACCTTCGTTGGCGACCCGGCCCAGAGGAATCTTCGCAACAACTTCTCAATGTCATGGATAACGCCTTTAGGTAATAAGAAAACACCCGACCAGTAGACGTGCAGGGAGCTTAGCACCGAATTGATGTGTTGGAGCCGCTCTGCATATGATAGTGTAAGGTGCAACTAGGACCCCAACCGAGCTTCTACCTTGCGCTGAAGAGGCGCGCAGTCGCTAATTGTCAACTTCGACGTGAGAAGTGGTACTCCAAGGTACCATACTGGAAGCTTCCCAAGGCGGAACCCCAACAAATCCTGAAAGATCACCTCCATATCATCAACACTTGCGGACAAGAAAAACTCACTCTTCGACGGATTAGCATGGAGACCCGATAAAAGTGCAAACCGGGCCAAGGCAGATTTGAGTACCGTAACTGATCGACATCCGCAATAGAGAAAAGAAGAAGATCATCCGCAAATGTCAACATAACTAGTCGTGTAGACGCACACCGCCAATGGTAGCAAAACGCTGGTGCCACCTCTATCTCCACTCCCACTATACCATGCAGGACTTGCATGGCTAGGGTAAAAAGATACGGGTAAATATGATCCCCTTGTCGGAGGCCGCGACGTCCCTCGAAAAAGCCTCCGACCGGCCATTGATGTTCAGTGAATATCGCGGCGTGGTTATGCAACTACGAATCCACCAAATAAATCTCCGGTCCAACCCCATCGCTTCCATCGTAACAAGAACAAAGTCCCACTCCACTCTATCATATGCTTTAGTCAGATCAACCTTAATCGCCACCCTGCCTGGAAAATTCGCCCGACGATAGCCACTGCACACCTCCTGCACCAGTAGAATATTGTCGGTAATCCGCCGGCCTGGAACGAACGCCGTCTGAGTGGGATGGACTAGCTTTGATAATACCCCTTTCAATCGATTGGCAAGCACTTTGGAGTCGACCTTATACAAAACATTGCAACAAGAAATCGGTCGGAAGTCCGATGCCCGCTGTGGCAAAGAAGTCTTCGGAATCAGCGTGATCAAAGTAGCATTCAGGCCCTTATAAAGGTGCCCTGTAAGGAAGAACTCCTTCACTGACGCCGTGATATCCGCTCAAATAATCGGCCACACCGCCTTAAATAGGGCTGTCGTATACCCATATGGTCCTGGCGCCTTATTATTGTGTATGGAAAATAGAGCTGTCTTGACCTCCCCGTCCTCCACCGTACGCACCATCAGGCGCGCAACATCTGGGCACACCGTCGTCCTAATTGTATGGTCGCACATCCTCCACCGTAAGCATCGTCGTCCTTGTGGAGGTCCCCAAAAGTGTCGAATAAAACGTGAGCAGCTCAGCCTTAACCTGCTCCTCCCCTTGCACACTATCCCCAGTGATACCATATGCAATTCCGTGCCCGCCGTGTCGCCACCTTCTTGAAGAAAAACGAAGAACAGTGATCCCCTTCCTTCAACCATAGTTGCTTAGCCCGCTGCTCCAACGCCCGATGCTCAAGATCAACCGCCATAGAATAAAGAGAACGACAAAAATGCTCGAGACGTAATAGCCATACATCCTCCAGGTAACGCATCAGAAGCTGCTGAGATAGGTCAAGGAAATGCTTTGCCTCCACAACCAACTGCGCCAAATCCCCCCTCCGTTGACTCATATACTTAAACACTGGTTTAAGTAACTTCAGTCGCTCACATCAACAACGAAAACCCCAAGCCTCCACAATCGTCAGAAAAGAGGGGTCCCGCGTAAGAAAATTCTCGAAGCGAAACGGCGCACCTTTCCCACTCCTGGCCTCCTGATCCAGAGTGATAGGGCAATGATCTGACGTATGTGGCAGCTCGCTGCGATACCGAACGCTCGGCCACATAGCAAACCACGCGGGGTTGGCCACCATTCGATCGAGTCGTCGCCAAATGGCCCTAGGCGGAGATTGCTAATTGTACCATGTGAAAAAGCAGCCCGTCATCGATAACGTACATAGATCATCCGCCTGAGCCAGACGCTCGTGCAACGCATCAGTCTCATGCACGTTAGGTGTGCCACCTTTACCCTCGCCTCGTTCAATACCGTGTTGAAGTCCCCCAAGACCAGCCATGCATGTGCCGCGTAAAGGCCCACACGCGCAATAATAAATGCCCAAAGTGTCATGCGCTCAACACCATTGTTCCTACCATATACGAAGGAAACCCGAGTCTCACTTCCATCCAGAAGCAAAATAACATGACAATGAACCGACTGTGAGGAAAACGCCACCACATGTACTGCCACATAATGGTCATCCCAACCAAACCATATACGATTCCCCGGACCCGAGACATAGTCCGAGAACCACCGCCAATGTGGGCGAATAGCCGACGTAATCCCTCCCACATTATGAACCGCGACCCGCGTCTCAAGAAGTCCCAATAACTTAAGGTCGAATCTCGCAATCAAATCACCCACCGCCCTCATGTGGTCTCATTTATTGAGACCCCTCACATTCCAACTGGCTAGTGGAATCATAAGAAAACTCCATCGCGGGCTGCTTGCTCAGGGCCCATAAGTAAAGTATTATCTTCTCCTATTTGAGCCAGAACGACAAATGTGTTCCCCACCGGCGGACACGTTACCACGTCTTTTTCCACCACCAACTCTTTTTGACGGGATTCTTCGGGTTTTCCCAGCCCTCCCTGTGAAACCCTCGGCCCAACCACCTACCGGGTCACCGGCCGCTACTCTTTCCGCTTCAAACTCACCCCTGCCCCGTTTCCCGACCCTCCTTTTGCCGTTGCTGTGGCATCACCTCAGTCCTCTGTTTAGTCGGGCACTCCAACGGAGTATGCAAGAAAGTCTTACACACATTGCATTTGGTCGGCCTCTACTCATACTCCACCCAAACATCAATAGTCCACCATCCCGTCCCATCCGCCGATGGTAATCGAACCTTAAAGGAATCCTGATATGGTTCCTTCAAGTTCTTCATCACACACACTCGAGCATAATCTATCCTCTCCGCCCTCTTGGTCATACCATCCGCATAAAGCGGTTTGCCCACCGCAGTCGCCATCACTCCAAGTCCATCCGCCGTCTAATACTCCAGTGGTACATGTCACAATTTCACCCACGTAGGCGGTTTCCCACGCTCAGCCCCAATTGAACTCGGTTCCCCAAGTTCATCCCGACCATCCCGCATATCATCCGCCTTAGTCACCAAGATCGCCTTTCCATGAGCCCCCACCTGCCTCCACTCATCAGCCCTAGAAACCCGCATTGGTTGGCGAGAAAAATGCTGTACTTGTTGTTGGTTCTGTGTTATTCCATCCCATAAGTAATTAGATCGCGCGACCGTGGACATGCCGCCTCGAGTGTGTCCACGCCACACACTCCCGACATTTTGAAGGCCTCCACTCGTACTCCACCTTAACCAGAACAGCTCCAGACATGCTCCCATCCTTGAGCGGTAAACGGATGTTGAAGCGCTCGACAAACTCTTCACTAAGGGACTTCATAATGCAAACCCTAGCAAATCAATGCGGTCAATTTGATTAGTAACAGAATCGGCAAATAACGGCCGTCCCAACGCACTTGCGATTATACCCTATCCTTCGGGGGTCCAAAATGCAACGGGGACATTCCACAGTTTTACCCACAGGGGAACATCGATGTGGTCCTTCTTCTCAAAAGACTTCCCGACCCTCCACACCTCAAGGAAAAGAGGTTGCACTTGAATGAGCCACGACCCGCCTTCAAGAGTCGCATTCATGGCATCCGCAGACTCAAAACGAAACTTGAAAAAACCATTGATCGTAGCATGGACCTCAACCACACCCGCCCATGCATTCCGAAAGAAGCGATCAACAAACGGAATGTAGGGTTTCTTGCCAAGAAAGTACCCTACCAACGTGTTCTCCCACCGTACAAGTCCTTGCTTCGCAACTTCCCATGAGGGGCACACCTCAGCCACTCCATCAACCATGGTATGTGGTGTAAACGATAACGGGACGCATTTCTGTGGAACCCGCAACCGTGGCGCATCCCCATTAACGATGGATGCGTATTTGTGGATAGGCCTGTTCGGTGGCACTCCACCCTCTTGCGTAGCCTTCTCATTCCCCGTCGTCCGCCCTGGAGCAGCCGAAGAAACCGGACCCGCATGATCCACCCGCGCCTTCGAACTCGGTGCCTGCAAAACCCTAGCTGAGATGGATGAGTTCTCAGCAGGTGTTTTCCCCATCGTAAGTCGTTCCCCGGCTTTAGCCATCGGTGGATCCCCGGCCGACGTAGAACCCCTCAGACTGCGAGTGAAGAGAACACTAGTTTATTAATAAAGTTTCGAGTTTCCTTTAGTTCGAGGGTTACAGTGGTTTTTCATGAGTTTTCCTAAAACTCTCCCTCAGACTGCGAGTGCTTTGATTCGTAGTACGAATCTCTCTTCTTCAATCTACTCTGCAGTGCGTTGTAAGATAAAGAATTTAGACTAATCAACGGATTCCTCATCTGTTGGCGAAGGTCGATTGGTCCAACACGTGGCGATCGTTGTTGTGCAACTTTGAGATTCGGGGTCTCGAGTGAGATTTCTTATCATAATGTGTTGTTGAACAAGTTGAATGCCTTATTCACCAAGTAATGATTTGTTGAACAAGTCAAATCCCTTGTTGAACAAGTTGAATGCCTTGTTAACCAAGTAATGCCTTCTTGAACAAGTCGTATGCCTTGTTGACCATGCAATGCCTTGCTGAACAAGTCGAATGCCATGTTTACCAAGTCGAACGGCTTCAATTAATGCCCTTTTCCACAAGTCGAATGTATTTTTAAAATAGACGAATGTCTTGTTGAACAAGTCGAATGCCTTGTTGACCAATTAATATGTTGCTTAACAAGTTCAACGCCTTGTTCACAAAGAAATCACTTGTTAAACAAGCCAAATCCCTTGTTCACCAAGCATAATGCCTTCAAGAACAAGTCGAATGCCTTGTTGACCAAGTACTGCCTTCTTGAAAACGTCAGATGCCTTGTTGACCATGTAATGCCTTGTTGAACAAGTCGAATGCCTTGTTGACCAAGTCAAATGGTTTGTTAACCATGTCGAATGCCTTACTGACAAGATCGAATGTCTTGTCGAACAAGTGGAATGCTTTCAAGTAATGCCCTTTTCTACAGGTTGAATGCATAAACAAGACGAATGCCTTGTTGAACAAGCAGAATTTCTTGTTGACCAAGTCGAATGCCTTGTTGAACAAGTTGAATGCCTTGTTGATCAAGTAATGCGTTGTTGTACAAATTCAAGGCCTTGTTCACCAAGTAATGACTTTGTTGACCAAGTCTTATGCCTTCAAGAACAAGTCAAATGCATTGTTGACCAAGTAATTTCTTCTTGAACAAGTCGGGTGCCTTGTTTACCATATAATGTCCTTCTGAAGAAGTCGAATGCCTTGTTGAACAAGTCGAATGCTTTGTTGACCATGTCAAATCCCTTGTTGAATAAGCCTAGTGCCTTGTTGACCAAGACAACATCCTTGTCAACGAAGTAATGTGTTGCTGAACAAGTTGAATGCCTTATTCCCCAAGTAATTATTTGTTGAACATGTCAAATCCCTTATTGAAAAAGTCTAATGCCTTCAAGAACAAGTTAAATGCCTTGTTGAGCAAATAATGCCTTATTGAACAAGGTGTATGACTTGTTGACCATGTAATGCCTTGCTGAACAAGTAGAATGCCTTGTGTACCAAGTCGAACGACTTTAAGTAATGCCTTTTCCACAAGTCGAATGTATTTTTGAACAAGCGACTGCCTTGTTAAACAAGTCGAATGCCTTGTTGACCAAGTAATGTGTTGTTGAACTAGTTGAAGGCCTTGTTCACCAGGTAATGACTTGGTAGACAAGTCAAATCCCTTGTTGACCAAGTCTTGTGCCTTCAAGAATAAATCGAATGCATTGTTGGCCAAGTAATTCTTTATTGAACAAGTTGGATGCCTTGTTTACCATATAATGTCCTTCTGAACAAGTCGAATGCCTTGTTGACCAACTCAAATGTTTTGTTGACCATGTCAAATCCATTGTTGAACAAGCCGAGTGCCTTGTTGACCAAGGCAAATGCCTTGTTAACAAAGTAATGTGTTGCTGCACAAGTTGAATGCCTTATTCACCAAGTAATGATTTGTTGAACAAGTCAAATCCCTTGTTGAACAAGTCTAATGCCTTCAAGAACAAATTATTTTCCTTTTTGACCAAGTAATGCCTTATTGAACAAGGTGTATGCCTTGTTGACCATATAATGCCTTGGGGAACAAGTATAATGTCTTGTTTACCAAGTCGAACGGCTTCAAGTAATGCCTTTTCCACAAGTCGAATGTATATTTGAACAAGCGAATACCTTGTTGAAGAAGTTGTATGCCTTGTTGACCAAGTAATGTGTTGTTGAACAAGTTGAATGCCTTATTCACCAATGTTGAACAAGTTGAATGCCTTATTCACAAATGTTGAACAAGTTGAATGCCTTATTCACCAAGTAATGATTTATTGAACATGTCAAATCCACGCATGCGTATTGGTCGGGGGTTTTCCTATTGCCGAATGGGATCATTGCGGCTTTGGAGGCTCGTTTTCGACGCTTTCTCTGGGCAGGGTTGCCGGCAAAAGTTGCGTGGGTGGACATTTGCTTACCTGTTGCTGAGGGAGGTATTGGAATTCGTTCGATTGCAACGGATAACAAGGCCCTCCTTTTGCGGCATTTATGGAGTGTTGTCTCCCGAGAGGAGAGCTCGATTTGGGTGGAATGGTTGCTTCTCAATCGACTCCGCTCCAATTCTTTTTGGGTGGTGCGTCTTGCACCTAATGACGCTTGGAGCTGGAAGAAGATGCTGAAGTTACGACCTCTACTTAGGTCACTCATTTCTTTTCATATAGGAAATGGTTCTTCCATTTCCCTATGGAAGGACCCCTGGTTGTTTTCATATCCATTGATGGATTGTTTTCCACGAGGCCCGCTGGTTATGGGACTACCACATGATGCTCCTCTTAGCGCTGTTATCTCGACACATGGGTGGATGTGGCCTGCTCAATCTACAGTTGAGTTCATTGAGCTAAGGTCCACATCTACCAGCAGTGGACCCATCACATCGTGACTTACTGCGGTGGGAAGGCACTCCGAATGGTCATTTCTCGACAAAATCAGTCCGAGAAGCGATCCGATTGAGAAGTGATCCGGTGGATTGGGCTATGCTATTTGGCGGATGTTTACGAGTTCCACGCTACAAATTCATTCTATGGCTGGCGATTCGGGGACGTCTTTCGACTCGAGAATTTGCATGGGTGGAACAGCGAGCGGGAACAGATACATGCCTGTTGTGTGACAATAACATACGAAAGACACATAACCATTTGTTCTTTGATTGTCGCTTCTCGAGACGCTGTTTGAGGCTTTTGAGCAGCCAGATTAGATGGAGATGGCCGCTTCGTGAGTGGCGTGTTGATGTCATATGGGCAGCGGCTAAGTGGCGAGGGCATCATCTTTACCATGTAGCCTATCGTCATGTTTTGTCGTCGCTTGTTTATCACATTTGGCAGGAACGGAATACACGGTGGAAGGAGCATAGACGCGGCTCCCCTGAGCAAGTGATTGCTTTGGTTCTGGAGAATGCTTGTTTACGATTGGACACTGTAGCACATAGATATCCTTTACAAGTAGCTGCTATTCGCCGTCTGTGGCGAGTTGCATGGTAGCTTGTTTCGAGCTTTAGTTGTCGTCGCAGTCGTAGTCGATGTCGTAGTTGATGTCGTTGTTATCCGATAGCTTGTTATCGGTTGTTTGCGGCATGAGTTTCTACTCATACGTGCTATTTTGTATTTTTCTCTTCATATATATATATATATAATGGGACATTCATCCAAAAAAAAAAACAAGGGCTGCCCCACAGCACTAGCAACGATCCCCAAACCAGCCTGAGTCCAGAATTCGCTTGGGACATTCCATAACTTAACCCATAGAGGTACTTCTACGAGATCCCGCTTCGCAAACGACATTCCTGGCCTCCAAACCTCCAAGAAGAGTGGCTGTCCTTGGAAGAGACAAGGTCCCCCTTCAAGGACCCCATGCATCGCATCCGCCGTCATAAAACGAAACTTAAAGAAGCCATTAATGGTAGCCCTGACCTCGGCAAGGTCAGCCCAATTCGCCCGCACAAATCGCTCCACAAAGGGAAAATATGGCTTCTTTCCGAAAAAATAGCCCACCAGTGTATGCTCCCATCGAGCAAAACCTTGACGGGCCACCTCCCACGTAGGTCGAACCTCCACCACCCCATCTATGACTGCCGGCCAGTGTAAACCAACGGAAGTCGCCGCACTCCGATGCGGTTAGACTGCCTCGCCGACCCCTTGGCAACCACCGCAAACGTCGGCTTTGGCGGATTTACCTTTGCCGGCACCGAAACCGTATCCGTCACCTTTGCCACCACTGTAGAAACTCTAGGTCCGTCATCAAGGATAGAAATTTTTTCCACGGTAGCCATCGGCACTGTCGTCGTCATCCCCTCTTTCGCACCATCCCCAATCGTGAGATTGCGTTTACCAGCCTCCCGTTCCGGAGAAAACCTAGGCCCAAGACCACGTGGATGCTTGTGGCCCATATCAATCAAAGAAACCCTAGCCTTCATATGATGCTCATGCAAATTTCCCGCATCGGGGTGTGCGTCATCCCTAACCACCATATGATCAACGCCTGGAGTATGATGCGTGACCAATGGCGCAGCCGCATCAACCAAGATCTCGTTATCCCATCCAAAATCTTTACGAAGATATTGTAGTATCCTTTCCAACGACGGATTAGTAGCAGATTCCTTCATTAAGTATACGAGATCCTCTCCCAAAATCGAAGCATTTTCCATATCTTCAAGATCTCCCAGCGATTTCTTACCATCCAGCCTGATCCTTTCCAAAGACGGATTAGTAGCAGATTCCTTCATTAAGTATACGAGATCTCCTCCCAAAATAGAAGCACTTTCCATATCTTCAAGATCTCCCAGCGATTTCTTACCATCCGGCCTGATCCTTTCCAAAGACGGATTAGTAGCAGATTCCTTCATTGCGTATACGAGATCTCCTCCCAAAATAGAAGCACTTTCCATATCTTCAAGATCTCCCGACGATTTCTTACCATCCAGCATGATCCTTTCCAAAGACGGATTTGTAGCGGATTCCTTCATTGAGTATACGAGATCTCCTCCCGAAATAGAAGCACTTTCCATATCTTCAAGATCTCCCAGCGATTGCTTAACATCCGACCTTCGTTGATCTTCAAGATCTCCCAGCGATTCCTTACCATCCAGCCTTCGCTGATCACGAGTAGGTGGTGGTGTATCCGGCCTTCGCGGATCAGATCTCGAACCGGAGATCCCAATCCACGTACTGGCTGTAGAATGTGATGCCAGCCCCAGATTGTGGCATCTCGCGCGTTTGGGCAGCCCCGGCACCGGATCTACCATGAACTTTCTCCATCAACGCATTAAAACGTGCCCCATCAAAACGCTTAGCAAACGTAGGATAGTCTTGCCGTAAAGAATCTATCTCGAGCGGCCGGGGATCCTCAGCAATCACCATCTCAGTTGAAGAGATCGAATTCATCGTTGATCCACACATCAACGAGCATGAAGCCATAACAACACCGTAAAAGTGAATTAACTAACGAATTGAAAATAATTGAAAGGGACACAACCCTCCAAAGCCGTCTGATCCCGGCGATGGAGGCGGCCGATCGTGATCCACCGCCCTACAAAGTGGCGTTAGGTTGGTGATGATAAAAAAGAGTGAAGATTTGGCCGATTGTGGACGAAAAAAGTTATAGAAACTCTAGAGAGAGGAGAGAGCAAAATCGCCTAGAGGGAGAGAGCATTAACAATGCCATACTTTTCGTTCGTTGATTGTTTCTTTCGGAATGCATGGGTGGGTGTGGTTAAAATCCGTGCTGCGATCAACGGTTTCTTCAAGTTTCGATTTGAGTCTGCGGAGACCATGAATGCGGCCCTTGAAGGGGTCCGTGGATCTTGCATGGACAGCCTTTGTTCCTTGAGATGTGACGGGCCGGGATGTCTTTCGAAAAGAAGGAACACACCGGGTCCCCTTATGGGTCAAACTGTGGAATGTCCCGAGTGAGTTTTGGACCACGAAAGGACTTGGTATTATTGCTAGTGCGGTTGGACGTCCGTTATTTGCTGATTCTGTTACGAATCGAATTGAGTTTGCTAGGGTTTGCGTTATGAAGTCGCTTGGTGAAGAGTTTTTTTTGGATTAATGTCCCTTTATATATATATATATGAAAAGAAGAATACAAAAGAGCGCGCAGGAGAAAAACTCATGCCGCATCAACCGATAACATGCTATCGGGTACAACTACGATATCAACAACAACATCGACAACTAGCTCCCCTACCGCCCTTCCGTGGTCCCTCTTATTGAGACCACGTACATTCTACACACCTACATGGATCATGGATCACCCCCTGTTGGGGCTGCCATTGCTTCAGGCCCCGTAGAAAAAGGAGGATCATTATCCTCATCCCGTAACGAGTGCAAAATAGCGAAAGAGTTAGAGGCCAACCCAACCTCCTCATGCACGGGCACCACCCGCGAATATGGCTCTATGGTCTGAGACGATGTCGACAATCCTCCAGCACACTCTGTTGATCGGGCCAGTTTTCTACCATTAGCTGCCCCATCCCGTGGTTCCACCCTCACGGCTTTGCCTTTTGCACCCACATGCATCCACTCTACACGTGCGCTAGGAATCACCGCCCCTCCATTTCCCGCTCGAACCCCATCTGCCCCAACATGTGACTCCACCCGTGCTGCTTTGCCCTTTGCTCCCACCTGCCGCCCCTCTACTCGTGGCTTATTGCCACCCACCCGAACAGCCCTCAGCGAGGATCCGGTCGTTTTCCCGGTGCGCTTTGTCCATCGGAGGACATCGGGCACGCTGTCGACGCATGATTCCAAGAAGCACACTTCAGACATTTGGTTGGTCTCCATTCGTACTCCACCCGCACAGTTGCCACACCCGATGTACCCCCACACTCTAACGGCAGTCGAATATTAAAGTGCTCCACAAACGGGTCAGCAAGCTTCTTAAGTACACAAACACGTGCAAAATCAATACGCTCTCCACTTGTTGTAACGCCATCAGCAAACAAGGGCTGCCCCACAGCTTCTTCGATTATGATATGGGCCCCGGGATCCTATATCTCCGTATCTTTTTACGTTGGCCATGGAGGTGCTTCATGGTATTCTTCGGAACAAGATTCTTTCGGAGGGGAGATTTACTTTCCATTGGACATGCGAGCCTTCCCGTATTTTCATGCTGACATTTGCCGACGATCTTCTTCTTTTCAGTCACGCAGACACTGAATCCATCCAGACTTTTCGAGAGGGGTTGGATGAATTTGCGATACTTTCGGGATTAAGGGCTAACCCTGGAAAGAGCGAGATGTTTCCTTCCAAACGGGCGAGCAGCTGCCAACCCTTATTATCTATTATGGGTTTTCCATTAGGCCATTTACCAGTGAGGTATTTAGGTGTCCCGTTACTTACATCACGACTAACCATTCAGGACTGTACTCCACTTCTACAGCGCATTGACCAACGCTTAGGCTCTTGGCTCAATCGCTCTCTTTCATATGCTGGGAGGGTACAGTTGATCCGTTCAGTCCTTGTTGCGCTGCATGGGTATTGGTCAGGGGTGTTCATCCTGCCCAAAGGCGTTATTAGAGTGATTGAGCAACGATTCAGATCGTTCCTCTGGACGGGTTCTGCTGCCAAGGTTGCTTGGGATGATGTATGTCTCCCGGTGGATGAGGGTGGTTTGGGCATTCGCTCGCTCGTGGACGATAACAAGGCCCTTCTTCTTAAGCACCTATGGAGTATTCTGACCAAGGATCCCAATTCTATTTGGGTATCATGGCTTCTCCAGACGCGGCTGCAAAATCGCTCGTTCTGGAATATATCGGGAACCGCCCAATCGGCGTGGAGTTGGAGGAAACTCTTACAACTACGCCATATGCTTCGGTCGAAGGTTAGTATCCGTATTGGTAATGGAGAAACTATTTGGTTGTGACAGAACCCATGGATAGATGATAGGCCGCTTCTGGAGCGATTTCCACGGGGACCGATGATTATGGGCCTTTCTGATGATTCATGTTTGAGTCGAGTCATTGCTAGTGACGGTTGGAGGTGGCCGGCGACTTCCTCGACGGAATTCCTGATGATTGAACCCATGCTCCCAGAGGTTCACCCATTGCAAGCTGACTCTTACCGATGGCTACCGTCTCCCACATGCCTTTTCACCACGGCTTCTGCTCGGGATGCGTTCCGGACTTTTCACCACTGCTTCTGCTCGGGATGCGTTCCGGCAGAAACGCTCGCCGGTTCATTGGGCAGCCCTATTTGGGGGGGTGCTTAGGGTCCCAAGCTATGAATTCATCTTATGGCTTGCTATTCGTGAACGCCTAGCTACCAGAGATAAGCCTTGGGTTGAGCTCAAGGCCGCGTCGAGTGCTTGCTTATTGTGTGACGCGGATGAGATGGAGACGATCAATCACCTTTTCTTTGATTGCAGATTCGGTTTCTCTGGCCTTACCGCGATTGGCAGCAGGGGCTTAGGTGGGCTGGCCTGCGGTGGAAAGGTATGCACCTCCAGCATCTGGCATATCGACATGTTCTGTCTTCGACGATTCACCACATCTGGACTGAGCGAAACCACCGTTGGACTGATGGCAGACAGCAGCATCCCCAGCAGCTCGTTGAGGATATTGTGAGGGTATTGCTTATGCACCTATCATTACTACCGTGTCGATATGAGCTACAGTATTGTGCACTGCGTCGCCTGTGGCACATTGCTTGGTAGATGTATGAACGTTATTTATGGTAGTTTGTTTGGTGGATAGAGATTATATCCATCTTGTATACAGTGGCATGTCACTGGTCTTTGCGACATGAATCATATCATGTGCGCTTTACTGTCCTTTATTTCATTTATTTAGTGAACGTTCCCCAAAAAAAAAAAAGGGCTGCCCTACAGCACTAGCAACGATCCCCAAACCAGCCTGAGTCCAGAATTCGCTTGGGACATTCCATAACTTGGTGAAGAGTTTATCGAGCGATTCAATATCCGATTACCTCTTGAGGGTGGGGGCACATCCGAAGGTGTTCCGATTAAGGTGGAGTACGAGTGGATGCCTTCGAAGTTTGGGGAGTGTGCGTCGTGGACACACTCGAAAGCGGCCTGCCCAAGACTCGCGTGTTCTGACGAGTCACAGGATAGGATGACACAGAAGCGGCAGCCAGTTCAGCCATTTTCTCGCCAGGCGGGGCGGGTGGCTAAGCCTAGGGTGGATGAGTGGCGGCAGGTAGAGGCTAAGGGTAAGGTGACTTTGGTGGCTAAGAAGATTGATGGTCTGCTGGATGGTCGGGATGGTCTGAAGGGTGTGGCTGAAAGTGGGGAACCAAGCTCGGTTGGGGCTAGTTCCGTGGAAGATATGGCTAGTCCGAGACCTGACGCAGTTGCAGGGTGGCTGGGCAGATGGCTGGGGGTGACCGTAACCCGTTTGATGCCTAACTCATGTGCATGAGGATTCTTTGTCACTTTCTTCGGGCCCTGAAGCTGCAGCCCGGTGGGGTGATCCATGTTAGCGACCGTAGCCTGTTATGTTAGAGGTCTCAATAAACGAGACCATGGGAGGACAGTGCGGGAGTTGATTGGGAAGTTTGACCGGAGATTGGTTGGATTGCTTGAGACGAGGGTCTCTTTGATTAATGCGACCTCTATCTCTTCGGGCATTAGGGAGCGATGAAATGGATTTTTCGATTATGATGGGGGGCCTGGCTCTAGAATTTGGGTGGGGTGGGATTCTTTGTTTGTTCAGGTTACCATTTTGGGCTGTTCGATGTAGGCGGTTCACTGTCAGATCTTATCCCCGGACACGCGCGAAACAATTTTCTTTTTTTTTTTTAGGGAACGTTCACTAAATAAATGAAATAAAGGACAGTAAAGCGCACATGATAGGATTCATGTCGCAAAGACCAGTGACATGCCACTGTGTACAAGATGGATATAATCTCTATCCACCAAACAAACTACCTTAAATAACGATGATACATCGACCAAGCAATGTGCCACAGGCGACGCAGGGCACAATACTGTAGCTCATATCGACACGGTAGTAATGACAGGTGCATAAGCAATACCCTCACAATATCCTCAACGAGCTGCTAGGGATGTTGTTGTCTGCCATCAGTTCAACGGTGGTTTCGCTTAGTCCAAATGTGGGGGAATCGTCGAAGCCAGAACATGTCGATACGCCAGATGCTGGAGGTGCATACCTTTCCACCGCAGGGCAGCCCACCTAATCCCCTGCTGCCAATCGCAGTAAGGCCTGAGAAACCGAATCTGCCACCGAAGAAGTCGTAAGCATCGAGATGTGTATGGGCAATCAAAGAAAAGGTGGTTGATCGTCTCCATCTCATCCGCGTCACACTATAAGCAAGCACTCGACGCGGCCTTGAGGGCAATGTAAGGCTTTATCTCTGGTAGCTAGGCGTTCACGAATAGCCAGCCATAAGACGAATTCATAGCTTGGGACCCTAAGCACCTCCCCAAATAGGGCTGCCCAATGAACCGGCGAGCGTTTCTGCCGGAACGCATCCCGAGCAGAAGCCATGGTGAAAAGGCATGTGGGAGACGGTAGCCATCGGTAAGAGGCAACTTCCAATGGGTGAACCTCCGGGAGCATGGGTTCAATCATCAGGAAATTCCGTCGAGGAAGTCGCCGGCCACCTCCAACCGTCACTAGCAATGACTCGACTCAAACGTGAATCATCAAAAAGGCCCATAATCATCAGTCCCCGTGGAAATCGCTCCAGAAGCGGCCTATCATCAATCCATGGGTCCTGCCACAACCAAATAGTTTTGACATTACCAATACGGATACTAACCTTCGACCGAAGCATAGGGTATAGTTGTAAGAGTTTCCTCCAACTCCACGCCGATTGGGCGGTTCCCGATACAGTCCACAACGAGCGATTTTGCAGCCGCGTCTGGAGAAGCCAC
Organism: Linderniella brevidens; assembly: GCA_004919715.1. Taxonomy (NCBI): domain Eukaryota; kingdom Viridiplantae; phylum Streptophyta; class Magnoliopsida; order Lamiales; family Linderniaceae; genus Linderniella; species Linderniella brevidens. Next base: position 15,891,564 of record SWDC01000148.1, read on the forward strand.
GATACCCAAATAGAATTGGGATCCTTTGTCAAAATACTCCATAGCTGCTTAAGAAGAAGGGCCTTGTTATCGTCCACAAGCGAGCGAATGCCCAAACCACCCTCATCCACCGGGAAACATACATCATCCCAAGCAACCTTGGCAGCAGAACCCGCCCAGAGGAACGATCTGAATCGTTGCTCAATCACTCTAATAAGGCCTTTGGGCAGGATGAACACCCCGGACCAATACCCATGCAGCGCAGCAAGGACTGAACGGATCAACTGTACCCTCCCAGCATATAAAAGAGAGGGATTGAGCCAAGAGCCTAAGCGTTGGTCAATGCGCTGTAGATGTGGAGTACAGTCCTGAATAGTCAGTCGTGATGTAAGTATCGGGACACCCAAATACCTCACTGGTAAATGGCCTAAAGGAAACCCCATAATAGATAATAAGGGTTGGCAGCCGCTCGCCCGTTTGGAAAGAAACATCTCGCTCTTTCCAAGGTTGGCCCTTAACCCCGAAAGTATCGCAAATTCATCCAACCCTGCTCAGAAAGTCTGGATGGATTCAGTGTCCGCGTGACTGAAAAAAAGAAGATCGTCGGCAAATGTCAGCATGAAAATACGGGAAGGCTCGCATCTCCAATGGAAAGTAAATCTCCCCTCCGAAAGTAAACCTCTATGGCCAACGTAAAAAGATACGGAGATATAGAATCGCCCTGACGAAGACCCCGCAGTCCCGGAAAATACCCCTCCACTCGACCATTGATATTGATCGAGTAATAAGGAGTCGTCAAACACACCTGGATCCATGCAACGAACCGCGAAGGAAAACACATGGCCTCCAACACACACGCTAAAAAGTCCCACTCGACATGATCGTATGCCTTTGCCAAGTCAACCTTCAGCGTCGACCAAGTAATGCTTTGCTGAACTAGTTGAATGCGTTTTTCACCAAGTAATGACTTGTTGAACAAGTCAAATCCCTTGTTGACCAAGTCTATTGCCTTCAAGAACAAGTCGATTGTTGAACAAGTAATGTCTTCTTGAACAAGTTTAATGCCTTGTTGATAATTTGATGGCCATGTTGAACAACTCGAATGCCTTGTTGAACAAGTCAAGTGCCTTTTCGACCAAGTCGAATGCCGTGGTTAACAAGTAGAATTCCTTGGTGAACAAGTATAATGCCTTGTTGACCAAGTCGAATGCCTTCAAGTTATGCTTTTTTCCACAAGTCGAATGCCTTATTGAACAAGACCCATGCCTTGTTGAACAATCCAAATGCCTTGTTGACCAAATCGAGTATCTTGTTGAACAAGTAGAATGTCTTGTTGACCAAGTAAGCGTTGCTGAACTAGTTAAATGCCTTGTTCACCAAGTAATGATGTGTTAAACAAGTCAAATCCCTTGTTGACCAAGTCTAATGCCTTCATGAACATGTCGAATGCCTTCTAAACAAGTTGAATGCCATGTTTACATGACATGTTAAACAGGTCAGATCCTTTGTTCACCAACTCCAATGCCTTCAAGAACAAGTCGAATGCCTTATTGACCAAGTAATGCATTGCTGAACAAGTTGGATGCCTTTTTTACCAAGTAATGTCTTGTTAAACAAGTCAAATCCCCTTGCTGACAATATATCTAATGCCTTCAATACCAAGTCGAATGCCTGTTTAACTAAGTTTACTACCTTGTTGAACAAGTCGAATGCCTTGGTTGACCATGTCGAATGGCTTGTTGAACCAGCCGAGTGCCTTGTTGACCAAGTCCAATGCCTCGTTGACCAAGTAATGCGTAGCTGAACAAGTTGAATGCCTTGTTTACATGACATGTTAAACAAGTAAAATCCCTTGTTGACCAACTATCATGGGTACAAGAACAAGTCGAATGCCTTGTTAGCCAAGTCTAACGCCTTCAAGAACAAGTCAAACGCCTCGTTGAATAAGTGGAATGCCTTGTTTTTTTTGGGGAACGTTCACTAAATAAATGAAATAAAGGACAGTAAACAAGTCAAATCCCTTACTGACCAAATCTAATGCCTTCAATAACAAGTCGAATGCCTGTTTGACCAAGTTTACTGCCTTCAAGAACAAGTGGAACGCCTTGTTGAACAAGTTGAATGCCTTGGTTGACCATGTCGAATGGCTTGTTGAACAAGCCGAGTGCCTTGTTGACCAAGTCGAATGCCTTGTTGACCAGGTAATGTGTTGCTCACCAAGTCGAGTATCTTGTTGAACAAGTCGACTATCTTGTGGACAAAGAAAAGCGTTGCTGAACAAGTTGAATGCCTTGTTCACCAAGTAATAAGGTGTTAAACAAGTCAAATCCCTTGTTGAGAAAGACTAATGCCTTCAAGAACATGTCGAATGCCTTATTGACCATGTAATGCGTTCCTAAACAAGTTGAAAGCCTTGTTTACATGAATTGTTAAACAAGTCAGATCCTATGTTCACCAACTCTAATGCCTTCAAGAACAAGTCGAATGCCTTATTGACCAAGTAATGCATTGCTGAACAAGTTGGATGCCTTGCTTACCAAGTAAATGACTTGTTAAACAAGTCAAATCCCTTGCTGGCCAAATCTAATGCCTTCAATACCAAGTCGAATGCCTGTTTCACCAACTTTACTGCCTTCAAGAACAAGTCGAACGCCTTGTTGAACACGTTAAATGCCTTAGTTGACCATGTCGAATGCCTTGTTGAACAAGTTGAGTGCCTTGTTGACCAAGTCGAATGCCTTGTTGACCAAGTAATGCGTTACTGAACTAGTTGAATGCGTTTTTCACCATGTAATGACTTGTTGAACTAGTCAAATCCCTGGTTGACCACGTCTATTGCCTTCAAGAACAAGTCGAATGCCTTGTTGAACAAGTAATGTCTTCTTGAATAAGTTGAATGCCTTGTTGATAATTTGATGGCCTTGTTGAACAATTCGAATGCCTTGTTGAACAAGTCAAATGCCTTTTCGACCAAGTCGAATGCCTTGGTTCACAAGTATACTTCATGGGTCGAATGCCTTGTTAACCAAGTCGAATGCCTTCAAGTTATGCCTTTTTCCACAAGTCGAATGCCTTGTTAAACAAGACGCATGCCTTGTTGAACAAGCCAACTGCCTTCTTGACCAAGTCGAGTGTCTTGTTGAACAAGTCGAATATCTTGTGGACCAAGTGATCCGTTGCTGAACACGTTGAATGCTTCACCTAGTAATGACATGTTAAACAAGTTAAATCCCTTGTTGACTAAGTCTAATGCCTTCAAGAACATGTCGAAAGCATTGTTGACCAAGTAATGCGTTGGTGAACAAATTGAAAACCTTGTTTACCACGTAATGACTAGCTAAACAAGTCAAATCCCTAGTTGACCAAATCTAATGCCTTCAAGAACAAGTCGAATGCCATGTTAACCAAGTTTAATGCCTTCAAGAAATTGTCAAAGCCTTCGTTGAACAATTCGAATGCCTTGTTTTTTTTTTTTATGGATGAATGTTTTTTTTTTTTTTTTTTTTTTTTTGGGAAAAGGTCATTAAAATAAAATGTGGAAAGATACAATGTTCAGCAGCAATAAGCTGCACCGCTCGGTAACATGCTACCTATAATCAACGCAAGCAATCCAATCGAGCAAGCAAACATCAAAAGCAAGCAAGCAGACTGTAAGCAAGTGACTACGTGCTCGGCCACGCAATGCGCCAAACACGTCGAAGCGCACAGGACTGTAGCTGATACTTCCCTCCAAGGGTAGAGAGCCGTATACAGAGTTAAGTCTCGACGTCCGCAACGATATGAGTAGGAGGTCTTCGTCTTCCTTCCCGCCATCGTAGGTTGCGCTCGGCCCATAGGTGATAGACAAGCGATGCAAGCGCATGTCGGGGCCCCATCCATGCGAGGTGCTTGCCCCGCCACCTTTGAGCAGCCCAGTGAACCCCTTCGATCCAGTCCGTGTAAGGCCATCCAAAACGTAACTTTCCCTGCAAAGACTGTAGGCAATGTCTGGAAAATGAACACTCAAAGAAAAGATGCCGTGTTGTCTCTATAGCATGGCCATCATCACACAAGAGGCAAGCTGAACTTCCTGCTGCCGCGGCCACCCATGGCTTGTCCCTCGTCGCCAGGCGTTCCCTAATCGCCAGCCATAGAATGAAGACGCCATTGGTCCAGAATGTAGGCGGAGAATGTTGGCGTATGCAATTTCTCGCGGAGTGAGTAGAGAAGACGCCATTGGGAGTCCCCCGCCATCGAATCGTGTCCATCTCACCGTGTTGAATGGGAGGTAGGAGACCAGCAAAATCCATGAACTCCACCGTTGTCTGTCCTGGCCAATGCCATCCCGACTCATCAATCACCGCGCTCAATCGTGAATCAAGTGGGAGGCCCATAACAGATGGACAACGCGGGTACCGTTCCACCAGTGGAATCGTGAGTAGCCATGGGTCAGTCCAGAGGCGTGTATTCGCTCCATTCCCAATGCGGAACTCTATAAGTGGCCGGATGATGGGTCTGAGCTTGAGGAGCTTCTTCCAGCTCCATGAGGTATTAGCCGTGGATCTGATGGTCCAGAAGGATGTGTTGTGCAGCCGCGTCCGTCGTATCCATGTGGCCCATATCGAAGACTCATCTCCCCTGAGAATGTTCCAAATAAGATGCATCATCAGCGCCTTGTTCTCCACCTCAATCGATCTCAGTCCAAGTCCCCCTTCGTCCCTTGGTGCGCATATGTCGGTCCATGCCACCTTTGCGCTAGATCCCTTCCACAAGAAAGCTCGAAGACGCTTCTCGATACTGCGGATGATTCCCATGGGGAGTAAGAAGACTCCCGCCCAATACACATGGATAGTCATAAGGACCGATCGAATGAGCTGTACCCTCCCGGCGTATGAGAGCGAGTGGTTGGTCCAAGAACCAAGCCGACGATCAATAGAACGTAATAAGGGGGCGCAATCATCGATAGTCAATCGCGATGTGATAAGGGGGACCCCCAGGTACCGCACAGGAAGAGACCCGATAGGGAAGCCCATAACAGCCTAGAGTGTACCCTTCAGTCGTTCTGCCCGTTTCGAGATAAACATCTCGCTTTTACTGGAGTTTGCCCGTAGCCCTGAAAGCGAAGCAAAAAGCTCGAGACTGTCGCGGAAGATACTGACTGATTGAACGTCCACCTGCGAGAAAAGAAGAAGATCATCGGCGAAGGTCAACATGAAGAGGGATGTGGGCTCGCATCGCCAATGGTATCGGAAGCTGCTGCTAAGGTTGATGCGGGACGCTATGATTCCATGTAAAGCCTCCATCACCAACACAAAGAGATAAGGTGATATGGGGTCACCTTGTCTGAGACCCCGCCGTCCTTTGAAGAAACCCTCCGGCCTACCGTTGATGTTGATGGAAAAATGCGTCGACGTGAGGCATGACCGGACCCACCCAATGAAGGTCGGGTGAAAGTGAAGTGCCTGAAGTGTGGCAAAGATAAAATCCCACTCAATCTTATCATATGCCTTGGCGAGGTCGACCTTAAGAGCCACCCGTTCAGGCAGCCCGGCTCTATTGTATCCGTGACAAATCTCTTGGGCTAAGAGAATGTTGTCGGAAATACGCCTTCCAGGGATGAATGCCGTCTGTGTAGGGTGGACAAGTTTCCCCAAGCTGTCTTGTAGCCGATTAGCAATGATCTTGGAGATGATCTTATAGAGAACGTTGCAGCAGGCAATCGGTCGAAAATCCTTCGCCATGCGTGGATTATCCCCTTTTGGAATGAGGGTGATAAGGGTCGAATTCAGCTCCCCTAGGAGGCGTCCTGTCCGGAAGAAACCCCGGATGGCGAACGAGATATCCTCCCCGATGATGTGCCATGCCCGCTTGTAGAAAACTGCGGAGTACCCGTCTGGCCCTGGCGATTTGTTATCTCCCATTGCATGCAGCGCGTTGTTGATTTCCACATCAGTGACCGGCTGAACCATTGCCTCCGCGTCGGTTGTGCTGAGCGCTGCCCCGATGTAAGGCACGACGTCAGAGGCGGATATTGGGGTTGTCCGCATGGATTGCCCGAGAAGTTCCGAGTAATATCGGACCAATTCAGCCAGCACTTGTGCACCACCCTCGAACGTGTTTCCCGCCTCATCTTCCAAGTGGAAGATACGATTTCCAACCCGCCGTGTGGCCACTTTCTTGAAGAAAAAAGAAGTGCATTGGTCACCGTCCTTGAGCCATGCCACTTTCGCCCGCTGAAGGAATGCCGAATGCTCCAATTCGACCGCTTTGGCATACACAAGCTGACATTGCTTCTCCAAGATTAGTAATTGATCCTCCAATGGATAGTTTGCCGCCATGTCCTGAGCAATCTCTAGAAATTTGCGCGCCTCGAGCACGTTACGATTGAGATCACCCTTGTCTCGCCGTAGTTGTCGTATTTCCCTCTTCATCGCTTTCAGTCTCTGGACGACTACATACATCGGGTATCCATTTGCTTGCAGACTCCAAGTTTTCGCCACGATAGGAAGAAAACGAGGATCCTGCGCCAAAAAATTATCAAAACGAAAAGAATTATTCCTCTCAGAAGCCCTAGCTGTAGTCGCGAGGATGAGTGGAGAGTGGTCCGATGTAGCAGGGGTTGCGCAATGATAAGTAAGGTCCCCAAATCTAGCGAACCAAGAGGGGTTGCCAAGCATCCTATCGAGGCGTCGCCATACACCCGACGTGCCCCCTTGCTGGTTATACCACGTGTAGAGTTGCCCCGTGCATGGCAGGGTTGCGAGGTCCGATGTAGTCATGCATGCAATCATCTCCGGACAGCCCCCGTGGCCGATCCTCCCCGCGCGTCCGTGTTTGCCATGATCGCATTGAAATCCCCCATAACAAGCCATGGTGAGTTTGCGTGCAGCTGTGAGGTCTCGATGAGATCCGTCTAAAGGTCGCATCGGGACACCCTCTGATTATGACCGTATGCGAATGTGATGAAGAAATCCTCACGCTCCGCAAGGATCGTCGCCTTACAGTGAATGGTCTGAGTGGTGTACGCAAGAATTGTGACAGTAACTAGGCGGGCATCCCAGCCCCCCCAGATACGAGATGCCGGCCCATTATCGTATTCAAAGAACCAACTCCAAGCCCTGGTAGAATGTGAAAGGGCAGCTGCATTCTGCTCGGAGACCCGTGTCTCGTACAGCCCGATAATCAACAGCTTATACTTAGTAATAATATCCCCCACCGCCCATCTGTGGTCTACCCTGTTTAGACCACGTACATTCCAAACGGCGATTGGGATCATGGGCACACGTCGATAAGGGCTGCTTCAGGACCCTTAAGTGTGTTCGCCGTGTCCAAGTCGTCCAAGTCCGCAAGAACCTCGAATGGGTTAATGCTAGCTAGTACAATAGCTCTCTGCTGCGCGTTGACTGAACTTGTTGAACATCCATCTACAGGCTTAGGGTACTCCTGCAGCCGCGGCTCGTGATCTTGCTCCATGTTGGTGGGTGGAACAACAACCTCCTTGCCCTTGTCGGGATGACCAACTCTTCTCCATTCGCGCCGTGTGTGTGGGCCATTCTGGGGTTTCTTCGGCATCGTCGATGTGCGCTGCCCCGTGGATTGCCTCGGTCCCGTATTTGATCGTGGCTGTTCGGTTCGATGAATGTCCCATTATATATATATATATGAAGAGAAAAATACAAAATAGCACGTATGAGTAGAAACTCATGCCGCAAACAACCGATAACAAGCTATCGGATAACAACGACATCAACTACGACTGCGACGAATGTTTAGTTTACCATATCGAATGCATTGTTGAACAACTTGAGTGCATTGTCGACAAAGTTGAATGCCTTGTTGAACAAGTTGAGTGCCTTGTTTACCAAGTAATGACTTGTTAAACAAGTCAAATCCCTTGTTAACCAAATCTAATGCCTTCAATAACAAGTTGAATGCCTTTGACCAAGTTTACTGCCTTCAAGAACAAGTCGAACGCCTTGTAGAACAAGTCGAATCCCTAGGTTGACCATGTCGAATGGCTTGTTGAACAAGCCGAGTGCCTTGTTGATCAAGTCGAATCCCTTGTTGACCAGGTAATTCGTTGCTGAACAAGTTGAATGCCTTGTTTACATGACTTGTTACACAAGTAAAATCCCATGTTGACCAACTCTCATGGGTTCAAGAACAAGTCGAATGCCTTGTTAACCAAGTCTAACGCCTTCAAGAACAAGTCAAACGCCTCGTTCAACAAGTCGAATGACTTGTTTTTTTTTTGGGAACGTTCACTAAATAAATGAAATAAAGGACAGTAAACAAGTCAAATCCCTTACTGACCAAATCTAATGCCTTCAATAACAAGTCAAATGCCTGTTTGACCAAGTTACTGCCTTCAAGAACAAGTCGAACGCCTTGTTGAACAAGTCGAATGGCTTGTTGAACAAGCCGAGTGCCTTGTTGACCAAGTCGAATGCCTTGTTGACCTGGTAATGTGTTGCTGACAAAGTCGAGTATCTTGTTGAACAAGTCGAGTGTCTTGTTGACAAAGTAAAGCCAGAAGTTTGGGTGACCCCCTAAGAAGTCCTCGTGTTGCACCCCCTTATTTTTGGGACAAGCAATGGGTGGCCGCGGCAGCAGGAAGTTCAGCTTGCCTCTTGTCTGATGATGGCCATGCTATAGAGACAACACTACATCTTTTCTTTGAGTGTTCATTTTGCAGACATTGCCTACAGTCTTTGCAGGGAAAGTTACGTTTTGGATGGCCTTACACGGACTGGATCGAAGGGGTTCACTGGGCTGCTCAAAGGTGGCGGGGCAAGCATCTCGCATGGATGGGGCCCCGACATGCGCTTGCATCGCTTGTCTACACCTATGGGCCGAGCGCAACCTAAGATGGCGGGAAGGAAGACGAAGACCTCTTACTCATATCGTTGCGGACGTCGAGACTACACTCTGTATACGGCTCTCTACCCTTGGAGGGAAGTATCAGCTACAGTCCTGTGCGCTTCGACGTGTTTGGCGCATTGCGTGGCCGAGCACGTAGTCACTTGCTTACAGTCTGCTTGCTTGCTTTTGATGTTTGCTTGCTCGATTGGATTGCTTGCGTTGTTTATAGGTAGCATGTTACCGAGCGGTGCAGCTTATTGCTGCTGAACATTGTATCTTTCCACATTTTATTTTAATGACCTTTTCCCAAAAAAAAAGAAAAAAAAAAAGTAAAGCGTTGCTGAACAAGTCGAGTGTCTTGTTGACCAGGTAATGTGTTGCTGACTAAGTCTAGTATCTTGTTGAACAAGTCGAGTGTCTTGTTAACCAAGTAATAACGTGTTAAACAAGTCAAATCCCTCGTTGACCAAGTCTAATGCCTTCAAGAACATGTCGAATGTCTTATTGACCAAGTAATGCGTTCCTAAACAAGTTGAATGCCTTGTTTACATGACTTGTTAAACACGTCATATCCCTTGTTGACCAAGTCTAATGCCTTCAAGAACATGTCGAATGCCTTATTGACCAAGTAATGCATTGCTGAACAAGTTGGATGCCTTGTTTACCAAGTAATGACTTGTTAAACAAGTCAAATCCCTTGCTGACCAAATCTAATAATGCCTTCGACCAAGTTTTCTGCCTTCAGGAACAAGTCGAACGCCTTGTCGAACAAGACGAATGCCTTGGTTGACCATGTTAAATGGCTTGTTGAACAAGCTGAGTGCCTTGTTGACCAAGTGGAATGCCTTGCTGACCACGTAATGTGTTGCTGAAAAAGTTGAATACCTTGTTTACATGACTTGTTAAACAAGTAAAATCCCTTGTTGACCAACAAGAAAAAGTCGAATGCCTTGTTAACCAAGTCTAACGCCTTCAAGAACAAGTCAAACGCCTCGTTGAACAAGTCGAATGCCTTGTTGACCAAGTCAAATGCTTTGTTTACCATGTCGAATGCCTTGTTGAACTAGTTGAGTGCATTGTTGACCAAATCGAATGACTTGTTGACCAAGTAATGCGTTGCAGAACTAGTTGAATGCGTTTTTCACCAAGTAATGACGTTGAACAAGTCAAATGCCTTGTTGACCAAGTCTATTGCCTTCAAGAACAAGTTAAATGCCTTGTTGAACAAGTAATGTCTTCTTGAACAAATCGAATGCCTTGTTGAACAATTTGATAGCCTTGTTGAACAGTTCGAATGCTTTGTTGACCAAGTCAAATGTCTTTTTGACCAAGTCGTATGCCTTAGTTAACAAGTAGAATTCCTTGGTGAACAAGTATAATGCCTTGTTGAACAAGTCGAATGCCTTCAAGTTATGCCTTTTTCCACAAGTTGATTGCCTTATTGAACAAGATGCATGGTTTGTTGAACAAGCCAAATGCCTTGTTGACCAAGTCGAGTGTCTTGTTGAACAAGTCGAATGTCTTGTTGACCAAGTAAAGCATGGTTGAACAAGTTAAATGCGTTGTTCACCAAGTAATGACGTGTTAAACAAGCCAAATCCCTTGTTGACAAAGTCTAATGCCTTCAAGAACATGTCGAATGCCTTATTGACCAAGTAATGCGTTGCTAAACAAGTTGAATGCCTTGTTTACATGACTTGTTAAACAAGTCAAATCCCTTGCTGACAAACTCTAATGCCTTCAAGAACAAGTCGAATGTCTTGTTAACCAAGTCTAACGCCTTCAAGAACAAGTTAAACGCTTCGTTGAACAAGTCAAATGCCTTGTTGACCAAGTGAAATGCTTTGTTTACCATGTCGAATGCCTTGTTGAACAAGCTGAGTGCCTTGTTGACCAAGTCGAATGCCTTGTTGACCAAGTAATGCGTTGCTGAACTAGTTGAATGCATTTTTCACCAAGTAATGACTTGTTGAACAAGTCAAATCCCTTGTTGACCAAGTCAAATCGCTTGTTGTCCAAGTATATTATTGCCTTCAAGAACAAGTCGAATGCCTTGTTGAACAAGTAATATCTTCTTGAACAAGTTGAATGCCTTGTTGAATAATTTGATGGCCTTGTTGAACAATTCGAATGCCTTGTTGAACAACTCAAATGCCTTTTTGACCAAGTCGAATGCCTTGGTTAACAGGTATACTATATTTGTCGAATACCTTGTTGACGAAGTCGAATGTCTCTAAGTTATGCCTTTTTGCAGAAGTCGAATGCCTTGTTGAACAAGTCAAATGCCTTGTTGACCAAGTCGAGTGTCTTGTTGAACAAGTCGAGTGTCTTGTTGACCAAGTGATGCGTTGCTGAACACGTTGAATGCTTCACCTAGTAATGTGGTGTTAAACAAGTTAAATCCCTTGTTGACTAAGTCTAATGCCTTCAAGAACATGTCGAATGCCTTGTTGACCAAGTAATGCGTTGTTGAACAAGTTGAATACCTTGTTTACCAAGTAATTACTTGTTAAACAAGTCAAATCCCTTGTTGACCAAATCTAATACCTTCAAGAACAAGTCAAATGCCTTGTTAACCAAGTCTAATGCCTTCAAGAAATAGTCAAACACATCGTTTAACAACTCCAATGCCTTGTTTACCTAGTCAAATGTTTTGTTTACCATATCGAATGCATCGTTGAACAAGTTGAGTGCCTTGTTGACAAAGTCGAATGCCTTGTTCAACAAATTGAGTGCCTTGTTGACAAAGTCGGATGCTTTGTTGACCAAGTAATGCATTGCTGAACTAGTTGAATGCATTTTTCACCAAGTAATGACTTGTTGAACAAGTCAAATCCCTTGTTGACCAAGTCTATTGCGTTCAAGAACGAGTCGAATGCCTTGTTGAACAAGTAATGTCTTCTTGAACTAATCGAATGCCTTGTTCAACAATTTGATAGTCTTGTTGAACAATTCGAATGCTTTGTTGACCAAGTCAAATGTCATTATGAGTCGAATGCCTTGGTTAACAAGTAGAATTCCGTAGCTAACAAGTATAATGCCTTGTTGACCAAGTCGAATGCCTTCAAGTTATGCTTTTGTCCACAAGTCATTTATTGAACAAGACGAGCCTTGTTGAACAAGCCAAATGCCTTGTTGACCAAGTCGAGTATCTTGTTGAACAAGTCGAATGTCTTGTTGACCAAGTAAACCGTTGCTGAACAAGTTGAATGCCTTGTTCACCAAGTAATGACGTGTTAAACCAGTCAAATCCATTGTTGACCAAGTCTAATGCCTTCAAGAACATGTCGAATGCCTTATTGACCAAGTAATGCGTTGAATGTCTTACTTACATGACTTGTTAAACAAGTCAGATCCCTTGTTGACCAACTCTAATGCCTTCAAGAACAAGTCGAATGCCTTATTGACCAAGTACTGCATTGTTGAACAAGTTGGATGCCTTGTTTACCAAGTAATGACTTGTTAAACAAGTCAAATCCGTTGTTGACCAAATCTAATGCCTTCAATAACAAGTCGAATGCCTGTTTGACCAAGTTTACTGCCTTAAAAAACAAGTTGAACGCCTTGTTGAACAAGTCGAATGCCTTGGTTGACCAGGTAATGCGTTGCTGAACAAGTTGAATGCCTTGTTTACATGACTTGTTAAACAAGTCAAATCCCATGTTGACCAAATCTCATGGGTTCAAGAACAAATCGAATGCCTTGTTAACCAAGTCTAACGCCTTCAAGAACAAGTCAAACGCCTCGCTGAACAAGTCGAATGCCTTGTTGACCAAGGCAAATACTTTGTTTATGATGTCGAATGCATTGTTGAACAAGTTGAGTGCCTTGTTGACCAAGTCGAATGTCTTGTTGACCAAATAGGGCATTCGACTTGGTCAAAAGGCATTCTACATGGTCACCAAGGCATTTTGTTCAACAATGCATTCTACTTGGACAACAAGGCATTCGAGTTGTTCAACAAGGTATTCTACTTGGTCAAAAAGGCATTCGACTTGTTCAATACGGCATTCGACTTGGTCAACAAGGCATAACTTGGTCACCAAGGCACTCGACTTGGTAACCAAGGCATTCAACTTGTGCAAAAGGGCATTCGACTTGGTCAAAAGGCATACAAGACATTTTTATGTGGAACATTCCGGGAGAATGCTGGACTCCCGAGGGTTTAGAAATTATTGCAAGTGCTGTGGGCCAGCCGCTATTTGCTGATTCGGCTACGAATCGCACTGCCCGGATTGACTTTGCTCTGGTTTGTGTTCTGAAGAACCTGAAGGACGACTTCATTGATCGCTTCACATCCGTCTCCCTAAAGAAGGAGGAGGATCGGCGGGGGCTGTTACGGTTCTTGTTGAGTACGAGTGGAGGCCGACTATGTGTGCGGAGTGTAAGTCTTGGAGCCATACCAAGACTAAGTGCCCACGGATCGTTCAGCCATTTTGGCGCGTGCCCCTAACCTGCCGAGGAAAATTGACGTGGCTGCCCCATCTGCTGCCCCGATGGCTGCCCTGGCCACTTCCCCAACCACGGCTACCCCCACTATACAAACGGCCCTCCTAGCCAAGGATGCATGGAAAAAGACGAAGCAGCGAAAGAAGGGGAAGGCGGTGATGGTTACCTCAGTGAAGGAGGTGGAGGCAGCCCCGTCTCTTCGGGGTGGAGGAGGTAGTGTCGTGGTTGCCCCGGCTCCTCGGGACAGTGTTGCGAGTGATGGTGAGGGATTGATCGCCCCGTCTCCTCTGTGTGGCGCTGGTGGTGGGGCTAACGAAAATTCTTCCTCCCAACACGTGGAGGAATTCCGTAACCCCTTTCATGTCCTTCAGAGTCTGAACGAGGACTCGCCTTCTTCTATGGGCCCTGAACATGCAGCCCGTTCCGGTGTTTCTTTATGATTCCGACAGGCGTTTGGAATGTGAGGGGTCTCAACAAGAGGGACCATGGGAGGGCTGTTCGGGATCTTATTTCTCGGTTTGATCTTCATCTTGTGGGTCTCCTCGAGACTCGTGTCTCTTTCTCTAATGCCACTCCGATTGCTTCTGGCATTAGAGATCGGTGGGACTGGTTTTTCGATTATGATGGCGAACCTGGTACGAGGATCTGGATTGGTTGGGACCCCAGCTTCCTCCACATCTCCGTTTTGAGCTTTTCGGAGCAGGCGGTTCATTGCAGAGCCACTTCTCTGGAGAGCAGAGAGACTGTTTTCCTCTCCTTTGTCTATGGCAGGAGTCGGAGGGAGGAGCGTGTCTCGCTTTGGGAGGAGCTTGTCGAGATCTCTGCAAACCGGGCTGGTGTTCCTTGGCTCGTTCTCGGGGACTTTAACACCATTGCTGATCTTTCTGAGGCCAAGGGGGGATCCCCCTCTCTTCAGGATGCGACAGATCTTCGCGACTGCCTTATCCAAGCTGACCTGACCACTTTGGGATCGTCGGGCCCCTTCTTTACGTGGCATAATCAGCAGAGGGCTGAGGCGGGCATCTGGAGACGGATTGACCGCATTGTGGGCAACCCGTCGTGGTTCTCTCTCTCCCCGGATCTTCACTACCAGGCTGCTCTCCCTGCTACCTCTGATCACTCTCCTCTTGTGCTCTCGGTTGCCAGGACGGGACGTCGGAATGCCCATTTCAGGTTCGATAACCTTCTCACGAAGGACTCGGCCTTCTTGGGGGTTGTGGAGCAGGTTTGGGCCTCCCCGCCTCAGGGTTTTCCCATGTTTTCGCTTGTTCGCCGTCTGAAGTTACTTAAGCCCCGTCTTAAGGAGCTTCGGCGTGCTAAGGGCGATTTGAGTCGGAACGTGTTGGAGGCTAGGGAGTTTCTGGATCTCAGCCAATCTTTCACGGCTCGATACCCTGACGAGCCTCTCTTTCACGAGTTCGAGCGTATCTGTCGGATGATCTTCTCTCGTGCTGTGGAGATGGAGCACTCTTACATTTCCCGGAGAGCCAAGCTTGCATGGCTCAAGGATGGCGATCAATGCTCCTCCTTTTTTAAGAAGGTGGCGATTCGACGATGTGGTAATCGTATCCTCTCTCTTGAGAATGCGGATGGCCAGTTGATTGAGGGGTCCGGCCCAATTCGTGACGAGCTGATTCGCTTCTACCAGGATCTTCTGGGCCAGTGCGGTAGATCTTCTCCTGTGTTTGCTGAGGACGTGGGGAGCTTCATCACGCATACTTTGTCTCGGGATCAGGCAGATGGGATGATCTCGAGAGTTTCCGACGCGGAGATTCGTGATGTTATTTTTGCTATGGATGACGAAAAGGCCCCGGGCCCTGAGGCTATACGGCTGCCTTCTTCAAGGCGTCGTGGGGGATCTTGGGTGCTGATGTCACTCGTGCTGTGGAGGACTTCTTTCGGACGGGTCATCTTCTTCGGGGCGTCAACAGTACTCTCATCAGCCTCATCCCTAAGGGGACCTCTTCTAGACGTGCTTCCGACTTTAGGCCAATCTCTTGCTGGAATCTCATGTATAAGGTCATTGCCAAAATTTTGGCCAATCGCCTCAGATCTGTCCTTCCTGGCCTCGTTCATCCGGTTCAGACGGCTTTCATCCCGGGCAGACGCATCAGCGATAACATTCTGTTGGCTCAAGAGATTTGCAGGGGCTACCAGAACCAGAGTCTCCCACCCCCTTCTGCCATCAAGGTCGACCTCGCAAAGACATTTGATAAGGTGGATTGGAGCTTTGTTATCGCAACTCTTCAGGCCATGCGGTTCCACCCTCTCTTCATCCAGTGGATCAGGGAATGCATCACTTCGACTGCCTTCTCCGTTTGCATCGACGGAGAGCCGGAAGGTTTCTTTGTGGGTAAGCGGGGTCTCCGCCAAGGCGACCCCCTCTCTCCTTACCTGTTCGTTTTGGTCATGGAGGTGCTTCATGGGATTCTTTCATCCCGTATCCAGTCCTCTCCCGGATTCCGTTACCATTGGAGATGTGAGACGAGTAAGCTGGCCATGCCGTCTTTTGCTGACGATCTGCTGCTTTTCTGTCACGCTGATGCCTGCTCTGTTTGGACCCTCCGTGATGCTCTCGATACCTTCGGCTCTTTGTCTGGTCTCCTCCCTAACCCGGCTAAGAGTGAGATGTTTCTTTCCAAGAGGGCTGAGCCTCTTTCGGGACAGCTTCTGAGTATCATGGGCTTCTCCCGTGGCCAGCTTCCTGTCCGCTATCTTGGAGTTCCTTTGATTCACTCCCGGCTCAGACTTGAGGACTGCACCCCTCTGCTTCAATCTGTGGATAGACGGCTCGGATCCTGGTTGAACCGGTCCCTCTCGTATGCCGGTCGGCTGCAGCTCATTAATTCTATCCTCTCTGCCATGCAGGCTTATTGGGCTGGGGTCTTCCTCCTCCCGAAAGGAGTGATCAAGGCCTTGGAGTCTCGCTTTCGGAGGTTTCTGTGGGATGGATCTCCGGCTAAGGTGGCTTGGGATGACGTCTGCAAGCCGGTGGAAGAAGGAGGTCTTGGCGTTCGATCTCTCTTGATCGACAATCGGGCTCTCCTCTTCCATCACCTCTGGAGCATTGTCACTCGTGATCCTGACTCGATTTGGGTTCAGTGGCTTTACGCCACTAAACTCAGGGATCGCTCTTTCTGGGATGTTTAGTCCACCTCCTCGGACGCTTGGAGCTGGCGTAAGCTGCTCCACCTCAGAGGTACTTTCCGTTCCCTTTTATCCTTTCGTGTTGGAAATGGGAACTCTCTTTGGCTCTGGAAGGACCCTTGGCTGTCTGATTCCCCTCTCATTGAGAGATTCCCGAGGGGGCCTTTGGTTATGGGTCTCCCCTTGGATTCCCGGTTCTCTGCTGTTGTGACGAATGCTGGATGGACCTGGCCTGCCCAGCAGTCGGTGGAGTTTCTTCTGCTTCAGCCCCTTCTTCCTTCTGTGGACCCCTGTGCTGCTGACTCCATTTGTTGGAAGGTGGCTCCGGATGGGAAGTTCTCTGTTTGGAGTGCTCGTGAGGCTATCCGGACCCACTCTCCGAGGATTGCTTGGGCTTCTCTGTTTGGGGGCCCTTTTCGGGTCCCCAGACATGAATTTCTTCTGTGGCTTGCTATTCGTGAAAGGTTGGCGACTAGGGACCGTGCTTGGGTGATGGTTCGTTCGGGTTCGGATGCTTGCTCTCTTTGTGAGTCTCAGAGCACGGAGATGGTCCGTCACCTCTTCTTCGAGTGTTCTTTCTCCAGGAGATGCATTCTCTTGCTGAGAAGGAAGACCCACTGGAGGTGGCCGCATCGGGATTGGATCCACGGGATCGAGTGGGCCGCTGCTCGTTGGAGAAGTCATCATCTTCATCATGAGATCTCCCGCCATCTTCTCGCCTCTCTGGTCTACCGTATCTGGCAAGAGAGGAATAGGCGTTGGCGGGATCAGACTTGTTGCCTCTCCGGAGCGAATTGTGAGTTTGGTCTTAGGGATCGCGTGCTTGAGGCTGAGCCAGGCTCCCACCCGCTTCACTCTGCAGGCTGCCTCGCTCAAGCGCCTCTGGCATATTGCATGGTAGTCTGCTTTTGGTTGGTTTGTTTTTGTGGCGTTTTGCTTGGTTTTGTCGGCTACTTTGTCGATTGTGTTTTTCGTTTGCTTCCCGGTAACTTGTTACCGGTTCTCTGCGGCATGGGTTTTTTCCCTTGGGCGCTTTTCTGTTTACATTCAGTTTTTTTCGGGAAATTTTACCAAAAAAAAAATAATGTGTTGCTGAACTAGTTGAATGCATTTTTCACCAAGTAATGACTTGTTGAACAAGTCAAATCCCTTGTTGACCAAGTCTATTGCCTTGAAGAACAAGTCGAATGCCTTGTTGAACAAGTAATGTCTTCTTGAACAAATCGAATGCCTTATTGAACAATTTGATAGCCTTGTTGAATAATTTGAATGCTTTGTTGACCTAGTAAAATGCCTTTTTGACCAAGTCGAATGTCTTGGTTAACAAGTAGAATTCCTTGGTTAACAAGTATAATGCCTTGTAGACGAAGTCGAATGCATTCAAGTTATGCTTTTGTCCACAAGTCGAATGCCTTGTTGAACAAGTCAAATGCCTTGTTGACCAAATCAAGTATCTTGTTGAACAAGTCGAATGACTGTTGACCAAGTAAAGCGTTGCTGAACAAGTTGAATGCCTTGTTCACCAAGTAATGACGTGTTAAAAAAGTCAAATCCCTTGCTGACCAAATCTAATGCCCTCAATACCAAGTCGAATGCCTGTTTGACCAATTTTACTGCCTTCAAGAACAAGTCGAACGCCTTGTTGAACAAGTCGAATGCCCTTGGTTGACCATGTCGAAGGGCTTGTTGAACAAGCCGAGTACCTTGTGGACCAAGTCGAATGCCTTGTTGACCATGTAATGCATTGCTGAACAAGTTGATAGCCTTGTTTACATGACTTGTTAAACAAGTAAAATCCCATGTTGACCAACTCTCATGGGTTCAAGAACAAATCGAATGCCTTGTTAACCAAGTCTAACGCCTTCAAGAACAAGTCAAACGCCTCGTTGAACAAGTCGAATGCCTTGTTGACCAAGGCAAATGCTTTGTTTACCATGTCGAATGCCTTGTTGAACAAGTTGAGTGCCTTGTTGACCAAGTCGAATGTCTTGTTGACCAAATAATGCGTTGTTGAACTAGTCGAATGCGTTTTTCACCAAGTAATGACTTGTTGAACAAATCAATTCCCTTGTTGACCAAGTCTATTGCCTTCAAAAACAAGTCAAATGCCTTGTTGAACAATTTGATAGCCTTGTTGAACAATTCGAATGCTTTGTTGACCAAGTCAAATGCCTTTTTGACCAAGTCGAATGCCTTAGTTAACAAGTATAATTCCTTGGTGAACAAGTATAATGCCTTGTTGACCAAGTCGAATGCCTTCAAGTTATGCCTTTTTCCACAAGTTGATTGCCTTATTGAACAAGACGCATGGTTTGCTGAACAAGCCAAGTGCCTTGTTGACCAAGTCGAGTGTCTTGTTGAACAAGTCGAATGTCTTGTTGACCAAGTAAAGCGTTGTTGAACAAGTTGAATGCCTTGTTCACCAAGTAATGACGTGTGAAACAAGCCAAATCTCTTGTTGACCAAGTCTAATGCCTTCAAGAACATGTCGAATGCCTTATTGACAAAGTAATGCGTTGCTAAACAAGTTGAATGCCTTGTTTACATGACTTGTTAAACAAGTCAAATCCCTTGTTAACCATCTCTAATGCCTTCAAGAAGAAGTCGAATGCCTTGTTAACCAAGACTAACGCCTTCAAGAACAAGTTAAATGCCTCGTTGAACAAGTCAAATGCCTTGTTGACCAAGTCAAATGCTTTGTTTACCATGTCGAATGCCTTGTTGAACAAGCTGAGTGCCTTGTTGACCAAGTCGAATGCCTTGTAGACCAATTAATGCGTTGATGAACTAGTTGAATGCGTTTTTCACCAAGTAATGACTTGTTGAACAAGTCAAATCCCTTGTTGATCAAGTCTATTGCCTTCAAGAATAAGTAGAATGCCTTGTTGAACAAGTAATATCTTCTTGAACAAGTTGAATGCCTTTTGAATAATTTGATGGCCTTGCTAAACAATTCGAATGCCTTGTTGAACAAGTCAAATGCCTTTTTGACCAAGTCGAATGCCTTGGTTAACTAGTATACTTAATTGGTTGAATGCCTTTTTGACCAAGTCGAATGCCTTGGTTAACAAGTTTACTTCATTGGTTGAATGCCTTGTTGACCAAGTCGAATGCCTTCATGTTATGCCTTTTTCCACAAGTCGAATGCCTTGTTCAACAAGACGTATGCCTTGTTGAACAAGCCAAATGCCTTGTTGACCAAGTCGAGTGTGTCTTGTTGAATAAGTCGAATGTCTTGTCGACCAAGTGATGCGTGCTGAACACGTTAAATGCTTCACCTAGTAATGACGTGTTAAACAAGTTAAATCCCTTGTTGACTAAGTCTAATGCCTTCAAGAACATGTCGAATGCCTTGTTGACCAAGTAATGTGTTGCTGAACAAGTTGAATACCTTGTTTACCAAGTAATGACTTGTTAAACAAGTCAAATTCCTTGTTGACCAAATCTAATGCCTTCAAGAACAAGTCAAATGCCCTATTGACCAAGTCTAATGCCTTCAAGAACTAGTCAAACGCTTCGTTGAACAACTCGAATGCCTTGTTAACCAAGTCAAATGTTTTGTTTACCATATCGAATGCATTGTTGTACAAGTTGAGTGCCTTGTTGACAAAGTCGGATGCTTTGTTGACCAAGTAATGCATTGCTGAACTAGTTGAATGCGTTTTTCACCAAGTAATGACTTGTTGAACAAGTCAAATCCTTTGTTGACCAAGTCTATTGCCTTCAAAAACAAGTCGAATGCCTTGTTGAACAAGTAATGTCTTCTTGAACAAATCGAATGCTTTGTTGAACAATTTGATAGCCTTGTTGAACAATTCGAATGCTTTGACCAGGTTAAATGCCTTTTTGACCAAGTCAAATGCGTTGGTTAACAAGTAGAATTCCTTGGTTAACAAGTATAATGCCTTGTTGACCAAGTTGAATGCCTTCAAGTTATGCTTTTTTCCACAAGTCGAATGCCTTATTGAACAAGACGCATGCCTTGTTGAACAGCCAAATGCCAAGCAAGTCGAGTGTCTTGTTGAACAAGCTGAATGTCTTGTTGACCAAGTAAAGCGTTGCTGAACAAGTTGAATGCCGATTTCACCAAGTGCTATTCTCGATGGTTGGCCGAATCACGCCTCCCATACTCGCCGAGTCTGGAGAGGATCCATGATGAGGTTGCCTGGAACATTCTCCCTGCTGCTCGCTGGAGACAATGGGCACGAGAGGCCTATTCTGTTGCTCAATGGCTACGCGGCGTGTTTCACCCGTAACTTGGCCTTCGCGATTGGACGCCATATCCGCGTAATAGTCGGGGCTGCGCGATTTGTCGTAGCCTTCGGGGCCGTTGGGGCGGTCATGGGGCATGCACCAGTCGAATGACCCATAGTCAAACAAGTGGAACATCGCGGCGGTTTTCATTCATATTCCGCTCGAATCGTGATCTCCTTGTCCGTATTGGGTAGGCGAAGGTTGAAAGCTTCCACATATGGATCAGCGATCTTCTTCATAACGCAAACGCGCGCAAATTTGATACGCTCCACCATGTTGATCGTAAAAGCGTCGGGAAATAACGGTGTACCAACCGCACTGGCCACGAGTCCTAATCCCTCCGGAGTCCAGTATTCCGACAGGAGGTGGCGAAAACGAACCCACGTCGGGACCTCATCATGCGGTCGCTTTTCCAGAGTCATCCCTTACCGCCACTGCTCAAGAAAGAGGGGCTGGCCATACAATAACCATGGGCCACCCTCCAAAGCATCAACCATCGTAGCCGTGGAGTCGAATGCCTTGTTGAACTAGTCGAATGCCTTGTTGACCAGATCAAATGCCATGTTGAACAAGTAATGCCTTCTTGAACAAGTCGGATACCTTGTTGACCATGTAAAGCCTTGCTGAACAGATCGAATGCCTTGTTGACCAAGTCAAATGACTTGTTGAACAAGTCGAATGCCTTGTTGACCACGTCTAATGCCTTGAATCAAGTGGAATGCCTTGTTGACCAAGTAATGCCTTCAAGATCAATTGGAATGCCTTGTTGACCAAGTAATGCCTTCTTGAACAAGTCGAATGCCTTGTTGACTACGTAATGCCTTGTTGAACAAGTCGAATGCCTTGTTGACCAAGTTGAATATCTCGTTGAACAAGCCGAATGCCTTGTTGACCAAGTCTACTGCCTTCAAGAACAAGTCGGATGCCTTATTGATCATGTAATGCCTTCCTAAACAAGTCGAATGCCTTTTGAACGAGTCGAGTACCTTGTTAACCAAGTATAGAGTTACTAAACAAGTTAAATGCCTTGTTCACCAAGTAATGACTTGTTGAACAAGTCAAATCAAGTGTCGAACAAGTCAAATTTCTTGTTGACCAAGTTTAATGCCTTCAAGAACAAGTCAAATGCCTTGTTGACCAAGTATCGCCGACTTGAACAAGTCGAATGTCTTGTTGACCAAGACGAATGCCTTGTTGAACAACTCGAATTCCTTGTACACTAACTAGTGACTTGTTGAACAAGGCATTCGACTAATTCAACGAGGTGTTTGACTTGTTCTTGAAGGCGTTAGCTTGGTTAACAAGGCATTCGACTTGGTCAACCAAGGCATTCAACGTATGAGAGTTTGTCAACAAGGGATTTGACTTGTTTAATAAGTCATGTAAACAAGGCATTCAACGTGTTCAACAACGCATTACCTGGTCAAGAAGGCATTCGACTTGGTCAACGTGTTCCCACCATTGCCCGCTGATGTAGGTGCCACCGGAGCCTCCAAATTTATCCCGATGTCGGTGTCGTTTAACGTTGGCCTTGGTACTTCGTTCGGTCGTGGCAGGGCAGCCAATGATTCAGCTCGTGGACCGTTCACCGGGGCTTTTATGGCCGGCGTGATGATTGTCGGCGATGTGATCATTGCCGAGGTCACTATGGAATTCACGGCGTGTGGTTGGGGTACCGCAGATTGAGAATCGCACAAAGATAGCCCCAAATCTTTACGAAGATAATGCAAGATCTTTTCCATACTAGGGTGGCCCTTTGCAATGCAAGATCTTTTCCATACTAGGGTGGCCCTTTGCATTTTCAGCCAGATATGCAAGATCTCTTCCCGAAATAGAATCTTCCAATTCATTCTCAACCGTGTCTAGGTTCAATGAATCTTGCGCAAGCGTGTCTAGGTGCAATGAATCTTGCGCAATTTCAAGCGTGTCTAGGTGCAATGAATCTTGCACAATTGCAGGGGTGTCTAGGTTCAATGAATCTTGCGCAAGCGTGTCTAGGTGCAATGAATCTTGCGCAATTTCAAGCGTGTCTAGGTGCAATGAATCTTGCACAATTGCAGGGGTGTCTAGGTTCAATGAATCTTGCGCAATTTTGGTTGTCACGTCCGACACGTCCCCTCGTCGATCGGCTCTCCGGCTAGGTGGTGGCGGCGTTCCCGGTCGATGATATTCGGCTCCCACCCGAGCACCACGTAGTGGTTGTAGTATTGTCACTCCATTCCGTCTATTACCCCCGCCACGGCCCCCTTCGGGAATGTGAGGATCGTCTTCCGTTCCGCCATCGGAGCGGCCATTAATCCTAGCCATCAAAGAATTAAAACGTGCTGCATCAAATCTAGAGGCGAACGATGGGTATTCCCGCCTTAGTGAATCAATATCTCGTGAACAATCTTTCGGATCCGAATTCTTCATCGATGTAGAAGATCCACTCATTATCGATCCATACATGAGGGATGTCGATGCCATTGTCAAGCAAAGTCAAAAAATGTAAAACCAAAACTCAAAAAATGAGAATCAAACCATCCAAAGCCGTCTGATCCCGGCAATGGAGGTACGCCACCGTGTTCCGCCGCCCGTCAACACGCCGTAGAGATTTTGGAGGTAGTTTGTAATGAATCTGGACTATATTATGGATTATATTCGTTAAGGAACTCTAGAGAGAGATGATAGAAAAATCCCCTAGAGAGAGAAAGTAGCTAGACGACCTCGAATGCCTTTTTTACCGAGTGTAATGCCTTATTGGCCGTGTAATTCCTTCCTAACAAGTCGAATGCCTTGTTGACCAAGTCGAATGCCTTTTTGACAAAAGTAATACCTTGTTGACCACGTAATGTGTTACTGGACTAGTAGAATGCCTTGTTTACCAACTAATGACTTGTTGAACAAGTCAAATCCAGTGTTGAACAAGTCAAATCCCTTGTAGGCCAAGTCTATTGCCTTCAAGAACAAGACAAATGCCTTGTTGACCAACTACCGCCGTCTCGAATAAGTCGAATGCCTTGTTGAACGAGTCGAGTGCCTTGTTGACCAGGTAATGCGTTACTGAATAAGTTGAATGCCTTGTTCACCAAGTAATAACTTGTTGAACAAGTCAAATCAAGTGTCGAACCCGTCAAATCGCTTGTTGACCAAGTCTAATGCCTTCAAGAACAAGTCAAATGCCCTGTTCACCGAGTATCGCCGACTTGAAAGAGTCAAATGCCTTGTTGACCAAGTCGAAAGCCTTGCTGAACAACTCAAATGCCTTTTTGATTAAAGTAATGCCTTGTTGACCAAGTAATGTGTTACTGAACTAGTAGAATGCCTTGTTCACCAACTAATGACTTGTTGAACAAGTCAAATCCGGTGTTGAAGAAGTCAAATCCTTTGCTGACCAAGTCTAATGTCTTCAAGAACAAGACAAATGCCTTGACCAAGTATCGCCGTCTTGAATAAGTCGAATGCCTTGTTGACCAAGTCGAATGTTTTGTTGAACAAGTTGAATGCCTTGTTGAGCAAGTCGAAGGCCTTGTTGACAAAGTATCGCCGTCTTCAACAAGTCGAATGCCTTCTTGAGCAAGTCAAATGCCTTGTTAAACAAGTCAAATGCTTTATTTACCAAGTCAAATGCCTTGTTAAACAAGTCAAATGCCTTTTTGACCAAATATAGCCGTCTTGACCAAGTCGAATGCCTTCTTAAAAAGTCGAATGCCTTGTTGACCAACTAATGCGTTACTAAACAAGTATAATGCCTTGGCCACCAACTAATGAGTTGTTGAACAAGTCAAATCCATTATTGAACAAGTCAAATCCCTTGTTGACCAAGTCGAATGCCTTGTTGACCAAGTAATGCCTTCTTGAACAAGTCAAATGCCTTGTTGCCCATGTAATGCATTGCTAAACAAGTCAAATGCCTTGTTGAACAAGTCGAATGCCTTTTTTACCTAGTGTAATGCCTTATTGGCCGTGTAATTCTTTCCTAAACAAGTCGAATGCCTTGTTGGCCAAGTCGAATGCCTTTTTGACCAAAGTAATACCTTGTTGAACAAGTTGAATGCCTTGTTGAGCAAGTCGAATGCCTTCTTGAGCAAGTCGAATGCCTTGTTAAACAAGTCAGATGCTTTATTTACCAAGTCAAATGCCTTGTTAACCAAGTCAAATGCCTTTTTGACCAAATATCGTCGTCTTGACCAAGTCGAATGCCTTCTTAAAAAGTCGAATGCCTTGTTGACCAACTAATGCGTTACTAAACAAGTATAATGCCTTCTTGAACAAGTCAAATGCCTTGTTGACCAATGTAATGCATTGCTAAACAAGTCTAATGCCTTGTCGAACAAGTCGAATGCCTTTTTTACCGAGTGTAATGCCTTATTGGCCGTGTAATTCCTTCCTAAACAAGTCGAATGCCTTGTGACCAAGTCGAATGCCTTTTTGACCAAAGTAATACCTTGTTAACCTAGTAATGTGTTACTGGACTAGTAGAATGCCTTGTTCACCAACTAATGACTTGTTGGACAAGTCAAATCTAGTGTGGAACAAGTCAAATCCCTTCTAGGCCAAGTCTATTGCCTTCAAGAACAAGACAAATGCCTTGTTGACAAACTATCGCGGTCTCGAATAAGTCGAATTCGCGTTGTTAACCAGGTAATGCGTTACAGAATAAGTTGAATGCCTTGTTCACCAAGTAATAACTTGTTGAACAAGTCAAATCAAGTGTCGAACCCGTCAAATCGCTTGTTGACCAAGTCTAATGCCTTCAAGAACAAGTCAAATGCCCTGTTCACCAAGTATCGCCGACTTGAAAAAGTCAAATGCCTTGTTGACCAAGCCGAATGCCTTGCTGACCAAGTCGAAAGCCTTGCTGAACAACTCAAATGCCTTTTTGATTAAAGTAATGCCTTGTTGACCAAGTAATGTGTTACTGAACTAGTAGAATGCCTTGTTCACCAACTAATGACTTGTTGAACAAGTCAAATCCGGTGTTGAAGAAGTCAAATCCCTTGCTGACCAAGTCTAATGTCTTCAAGAACAAGACAAATGCCTTGTTGACCAAGTATCGCCGTCTTGAATAAGTCGAATGCCTTGTTGACCAAGTCGAATGTTTTGTTGAACAAGTTGAATGCCTTGTTGAGCAAGTCGAATGCCTTGTTGACCAAGTATCGCCGTCTTCAACAAGTCGAATGCCTTCTTGAGCAAGTCGAATGCCTTGTTAAACAAGTCAAATGCTTTATTTACCAAGTCAAATGCCTTGTTAAACAAGTCAAATTGCTTTTTGACCAAATATCGCCGTCTTGACCAAGTCGAATGCCTTCTTAAAAAGTCGAATGCCTTGTTGACCAACTAATGCGTTACTAAACCAGTATAATGCCTTGGCCACCAACTAATGAGTTGTTGAACAAGTCAAATCCATTATTGAACAAGTCAAATCCCTTGTTGACCAAGTCGAATGCCTTGTTGAACAAGTCAAATGCCTTGTTGCCAATGTAATGCATTGCTCAACAAGTCTAATGCCTTGTTGAACAAGTCGAATACCTCTTTTACCTAGTGTAATGCCTTATTGGCCGTGTAATTCCTTCCTAAACAAGTCGAATGCCTTGTTGACCAAGTCGAATGCCTTTTTGACCAAAGTAATACCTTGTTGACCAAGTCGAATGTTTTGTTGAACAAGTTGAATGCCTTGTTGAGCAAGTCGAATGCCTTCTTGAGCAAGTCGAATGCCTTGTTAAACAAGTCAAATGCTTTATTTACCAAGTCAAATGCCTTGTTAAACAAGTCAAATGCCTTTTTGACCAAATATCGTCGTCTTGACCAAGTCGAATGCCTTGTTGACCAACTAATGCGTTACTAAACAAGTATAATGCCTTCTTGAACAAGTCAAATGCCTTGTTGACCAATGTAATGCATTGCTGAACAAGTCTAATGCCTTGTTGAACAAGTCGAATGCCTTTTTTACCGAGTGTAATGCCTTATTGGCTGTGTAATTCCTTCCTAAACAAGTCAAATGCCTTGTTGACCAAGTCGAATGCCTTGTTGACCAAGTCGAATGCCTTTTTGACCAAAGTAATACCTTGTTAACCAAGTAATGTGTGACTGGACTAGTAGAATGCCTTGTTCACCAACTAATGACTTGTTGGACAAGTCAAATCCAGTGTGGAACAAGTCAAATCCCTTGTAGGCCAAGTCTATTGCCTTCAAGAACAAGACAAATGCCTTGTTGACAAACTATCGCCGTCTCGAATAAGTCGAATTCGCCTTGTTGACCAGGCAATGCGTTACTGAATAAGTTGAATGCCTTGTTCACCAAGTAATAACTTGTTGAACAAGTCAAATCAAGTGTCGAACCCGTCAAATCGCTTGTTGACCAAGTCTAATGCCTTCAAGAACAAGTTAAATGCCCTGTTTACCAACTATCGCCGACTTGAAAAAGTCAAATGCCTTGTTGACCAAGCCGAATGCCTTGTTGACCAAGTCGAAAGCCTTGCTGAACAACTCAAATGCCTTTTTGATTAAAGTAATGCCTTGTTGACCAAGTAATGTGTTACTGAACTAGTATAATGCCTTGTTCACCAACTAATGACTTGTTGAACAAGTCAAATCCGGTGTTGAAGAAGTCAAATCCCTTGCTGACCAAGTCTAATGTCTTCAAGAACAAGACAAATGCCTTGTCGACCAAGTATCACCGTCTTGAATAAGTCGAATGCCTTGTTGACCAAGTCGAATGTTTTGGTGAACAAGTTGAATGCCTTGTTGAGCAAGTCGAATGCCATGTTGACCAAGTATCGCCGTCTGCAACAAGTCGAATGCCTTCTTGAGCAAGTCGAATGCCTTGTTAAACAAGTCAAATGCTTTATTTACCAAGTCAAATGCCTTGTTAAACAAGTCAAATGCCTTTTTGACCAAATATCGCCGTCTTAACCAAGTCGAATGCCTTCTTAAAAAGTCGAATGCCTTGTTGACCAACTAATGCGTTACTAAACAAGTATAATGCCTTGTTCACCAACTAATGAGTTGTTGAACAAGTCAAATCCATTATTGAACAAGTCAAATCCCTTGTTGACCAAGTCGAATGCCTTGTTGACCAAGTAATGCCTTCTTGAACAAGTCAAATGCCTTGTTGACAATGTAATGCATTGCTGAACAAGTCTAATGCCTTGTTGAACAAGTCGAATGCCTTTTTTACCGAGTGTAATGCCTTATTGGCCGTGTAATTCCTTCCTAAACAAGTCGAATGCCCTGTTGACTAAGTCGAATGCCTTTTTTACCAAAGTAATACCTTGTTGACCAAGTAATGTGTTACTGGACTAGTAGAATGCCTTGTTCACGAACTAATGACTTGTTGGACAAGTCAAATCCAGTGTGGAACAAGTCAAATCCCTTGTAGGCCAAGTCTATTGCCTTCAAAAACAAGACAAATGCCTTGTTGACCAACTATCACCGTCTCGAATAAGTCAAATGCGCCTTGTTGAACGAGTCGAGTGCCTTGTTGACCAGGTAATGCGTTACTGAATAAGTTGAATGCCTTGTTCACCAAGTAATAACTTGTTGAACAAGTCAAATTAAGTGTCGAACCCGTCAAATCGCTTGTTGACCAAGTCTAATGCCTTCAAGAACAAGTCAAATGCCCTGTTCACCAAGTATCGCCGACTTGAAAAACTCAAATGCCTTGTTGACCAAGCCGAATGCCTTGTTGACCAAGTCGAAAGCCTTGTTGAACAACTCAAATGCCTTTTTGATTAAAGTAATGCCTTGTTGACCAAGTAATGTGTTACTTAACTAGTAGAATGCCTTGTTCACCAACTAATGACTTGTTGAACAAGTCAAATCCGGTGTTGAAGAAGTCAAATCCCTTGCTGACCAAGTCTAATGTCTTCAAGAACAAGACAAATGCCTTGTTGACCAAGTATCGCCGTCTTGAATAAGTCGAATGCCTTGTTGACCAAGTCGAATGTTTTGTTGAACAAGTTGAATGCCTTGTTGAGCAAGTCGAATGCCTTGTTGACCAAGTATCGCCGTCTTCAACAAGTCGAATGCCTTCTTGAGCAAGTCGAATGCCTTGTTAAACAAGTCAAATGCTTTATTTACCAAGTCAAATGCTTTGTTAAACACGTCAAATGTCTTTTTGACCAAATATCGTCGTCTTGACCAAGTTGAATGCCTTCTTAACAAGTCGAATGCCTTGTTGACCAACTAATGCATTACTAAACAAGTATAATGCCTTGTTCACCAACTAATGAGTTGTTGAACAAGTCAAATTCCTTGTTGACCAAGTCGAATGCCTTGTTGACCAAGTAGTGCCTTCTTGAACAAGTCAAATGCCTTGTTGACAATGTAATGCATTGCTAAACAAGTCTAATGCCTTGTTGAACAAGTCGAATGCCTTTTTTACCGAGTGTAATGCCTTATTGGCCGTGTAATTCCTTCCTAAACGAGTCGAATGCCTTGTTGACCAAGTAGAATATCTTGTTGAACAAGTCGAATGCCTTGTTGACCATGTTAAATTCCTTCAAGAATAAGTCGGATTCCTTAATGACCATGTAATGCCTTCCATAACAAGTCGAATGACTTGTTTACCAAGTCGAATGTTTTCCTGAACAAGTTGAATGCCTTGTTAACCAAGTAATGCATTACTGAACATGTTGAAAGCTTTGTTCACAAAGTAATGACTTGTTAAACATGTCAAATCCCTTGTTGACCATGTCTAATGCCTTGAAGAACAAGTCAAATGCCTTTTTGATGAAGTATTGTTGTCTTGAACAAGATGAATGCCTTGTTAAGTAGGTCGAATGCCTTGTTGAACAAGGTCAAACGCTTTATTTACCAACACAAATGTTTTGTTGAACAAGTCGAATGGCTTGTTGACCAAGTATCGCCGTCTTGACCAATACGAATGGCTTGTTACCCAAGTCGAATACCTTGTTGACCAACTAATTCGGTACTGAACAAGTAGAACACATTGTTCACCAACTAATGACTTGTTGAACAAGTCAAATCCCTTGTTGAACAAGTCAAATCCCTTGTTGACCATGTCTAATGCCTTCAAGAACAAGTGAAATGCCTTGTTGACCAAGTAATGCCTTCTGGAACAAGTCGGATCCCTTTTAGACCATGGAATCCCTTTCTGGTCTTCATCCTAACCCGGCCAAAAGCGAGATGTTTGTCGCCAAGCGGGCGGAGAGTCTTGCGAATGACATGCAAGGCCTCATGGTATTTCTAAGGGAACAGTTGCATGTTCGTTATTTGGGAGTTCCTTTGCTTCATTCTCGCTTGACATTAGCAAGTTGTGCCCCATTGTTGCACAAGGTAGATGCGCGACTGGGATCGTGGCTCAACAAATCCCTTTCTATATGCGGGGCAGGTACAACTAATCAAATCGGTCCTTTCCTCCATGCATGCATATTGGTCAGGGGTTTTTCTACTACCAAATGGGATCATTGCTGCTTTGGAGGCTCGATTTAGACGGTTTCTTTGGGCTGGGTTGCCGGCCAAGGTGGCGTGGGTGGACATTTGTTTACCCATTATTGAGGGAGGCCTTTGGATTTGTTCGATGGCGACGGATAACAAGGCCCTCCTTTTGCGTCATCTATGGAGTGTTGTTTCCCGAGATGAGAGCTCGATCTGAGTGGACTGGTAGTTTCTCAATCGCCTATGCACCAATTCTTTTTGGGTGGTGCGTCCGTCACCTAATGATGCTTGGAGCTGGAAGAAGATGCTGAAGCTACGGCCTCTACTTAGGTCTCTCATCTCCTTTCAGATTGGGAATGGTTCTTTCATTTGGTTATGAAAGGACCCCTGCTTATTTTCATTTCCATTGTTGGATCGATTTCCTCGGGGCCCGTTGGTTATGGATCTACCACAGGATGCTCATCTTAGCGCCGTTATCTCAACACATGGATGGGTTTACCAAGTCGAATGCCTTTTTGACCAAGTAATGCCTTCTTGAACAAGTCGGATGTCTTGTTTACCATGTAATGTCTTGCTAAACAAGTCGAATACCTTGTTGACCAAGTCGAATGTGTTGCTGAACAAGTTGAATGCCTTGTTGACCAAGTTTTATGCCTTTAAGAACAACTCGGATGCCTTATTCACCATGTAATGCCTTCCTGAACAAGTCAAATTCCCTGTTGACCATGTCGAAAGCCTTGTTGAACAAGTCAAATGCCTTTTTGACCAAAGTAATACCTTGTTGACCAAGTAATGTGTTACTGGACTAGTAGAATGCCTTGTTCACCAACTACTGACTTGTTGAACAAGTCAAATCCAGTGTTGAACAAGTCAAATCCCTTGTAGGCCAAGTCTGTTGCCTTCAAGAACAAGACAAATGCCTTGTTGACCAACTATCGTCGTCTCGAATAAGTCGAATGCCTTGTTGAACGAGTCGAGTGCCTTGTTGACCAGGTAATGCGTTACTGAATAAGTTGAATGCCTTGTTCACCAAGTAATAACTTGTTGAACAAGTCAAATCAAGTGTCGAACCCGTCAAATCGCTTGTTGACCAAGTCTAATGCCTTCAAGAACAAGTCAAATGCCCTGTTCACCAAGTATCGCCGATTTGAAAAAGTTAAATGCCTTGTTGACAATGCCGAATGCCTTGTTGACCAAGTCGAAAGCCTTGCTGAACAACTCAAATGCCTTTTTGATTAAAGTAATGCCTTGTTGACCAAGTAATGTGTTACTGAACTAGTATAATGCGTTTTTCACCAACTAATGACTTGTTGAACAAGTCAAATCCGGTGTTGAAGAAGTCAAATCCCTTGCTGACCAAGTCTAATGTCTTCCAGAACAAGACAAATGCCTTGTTGACCAAGTATCGCCGTCTTGAATAAGTCGAATGCCTTGTTGACCAAGTCGAATGTTTTGTTGAACTAGTTGAATGCCTTGTTGAGCAAGTCGACTGCCTTGTTGACCTATCGCCGTCTTCTACAAGTCGAATGCCTTCTTGAGCAAGTCGAATGCCTTGTTAAACAAGTCAAATGCTTTATTTACCAAGTCAAATGCCTTTTCAAACAAGTCAAATTCCTTTTTGACCAAATATCGCTGTCTTGACCAAGTCGAATGCCTTCTTAACAAGTGGAATGCCTTGTTGACCAACTAATGCGTTACTAAACAAGTATAATGCCTTGTTCACCAACTAATGAGTTGTTGAACAAGTCAAATCCATTATTGAACAAGTCAAATCCCTTGTTGACCAAGTAATGCCTTGTTGACAATGTAATGCATTGCTAAACAAGTCTAATGCCTTGTTGAACAAGTCGAATGCCTTTTTTACCGAGTGTAATGCCATATTGGCCGTGTAATTCCTTCCTAAACAAGTCGAATGCCTTGTTGACCAAGTAATGTGTTATTGAACAAGTAGAATGCCTTGTTCACCAACTAATGACTTGTTGAACAAGTCAAAGCCAATGTTGAACAAGTCAAATCGATTGTTGACCAAGTCGAATGCCTTGTTGACCAAGTTTTATGCGTTTAAGAAAAAGTCGAATTCCTTATTGACCATGTAATGCCTTCCTGAACAAGTCGAATGTTATTGATCAAGTAATGCGTTACTGAACAAGTAGAATGCCTTGTTCTCTCTAGGCGATTTTGCTCTCTCCTCTCTCTAGAGTTTCTCTAACATTTTCGTCCACAATCGGCCAAATCTTCACTCTTTTTTATAATCACCAACCTAACGCCACTTTGTAGGGCAGTGGATCACGATTGGCCGCCTCCATCGCCGGGATCAGACGGCTTTGGAGGGTTGTGTCTCTTTCAATTAGTTTCAATTCGTTAGTTCACTTTTACGGTGTTGTTATGGCTTCATGCTCGTTGATGTGTGGATCAACGATGAATTCGATCTCTTCAGTTGAGATGGTGACTGCTGAGGATCCCCGGCCGCTCGAGATAGATTCTTTACTGCAAGACAATCCTACGTTTGCTAAGCGTTTTGACGGGGCACGTTTTAATGCGTTGATTGAGAAAGTTCATGGTAGATCCGGTGTCGTGGCTGCCCAAACGCGCGAGATGCCACAATCGGGGGCTGGTATCACGATTCTACAGCCACTACGTGGATCGGGATCTCCGGTCCGAGATCTGATCCGACGAATGCCGGATACACCACCACCTACTCGTGATCAGCAAAGGCTGGATGGTAAGGAATCGCTGGGAGATCTTGAAGATCAACGAAGGTCGGATGGTAAGAAATCGTTGGGAGATCTTGCAGAGATGGAAAGTGCTCTATTTTGGGAGGAGATCTCGTATACTCAATGAAAGAATCTGCTACTAATCCGTCTTTGGAAAGGATCAGGCCGGATGGTAAGAAATCGCTGGGAGATCTTGAAGATATGGAAAGTGCTTCTATTTTGGAAGGAGATCTCGTATACTCAATGAAGGAATCCGCTACTAATCCGTCTTTGGAAAGGATCATGCCGGATGGTAAGAAATCGCTGGGAGATCTTGGAGATATGGAAAGTGCTTCTATTTTGGGAGGAGATCCCGTATACTTAATGAATGAATCTGCTACTAATCCGTCTTTGGAAAGGATCAAGCTGGATGGTAAGAAATCGCTGGGAGATCTTGAAGATATGGAAAATGCTTCTATTTTGGGAGAGGATATCGTATATTTAATTAAGGAATCTGCTACTAATCCGTCTTTGGAAAGGATACTACAATATCTTCGTAAAGATTTTGGATGGGATAACGAGATATTGGTTGATGCGGCTGCGCCATTGGTCACGCATCATACTCCACGCGTTGATCATATGGTGGTTGGGGATGACGCACAGCCCGATGCGGGAAATTTGCATGATCATCATATGAAGGCTAGGGTTTCTTTGATTGATATGGGCCACAAGCATCCACGTGGTCTTGGGCCTAGGTTTTCTCCGGAACGGGAGGCTGGTAGATACAATCTCACGATTGGGGATGGTGCGAAAGAGGGGATGACGACGACAGCGCCGACGGCTACCGTGGAAAAAATTTCTATCCTTGATGACGGACCTAGAGTTTCTACAGTGGTGGCAAAGGTGACGGATACGGTTTCGGTGCCGGCTAAGGTAAATCCGCCAAAGCCGACGTTGGCGGTGGTTGCCAAGGGGTCGGCGAGGCAGGCTAACCGCACCGGAGTGCGGCGACTTCCGTTGGTTTACACTGCGCCGACAGTCATAGATGGGGTGGCGGAGGTTCGACCTACGTGGGAGGTGGCCCGTCAAGGTTTTGCTCGATGGGAGCATACACTGGTGGGCTATTTTTTGCGAAAGAAGCCATATTTTCCCTTTGTGGAGCGATTTGTGCGGGCGAATTGGGCTGACCTTGCCGAGGTCGGGGCTACCATTAATGGTTTCTTTAAGTTTCGTTTTATGTCGGCGGATGCAATGCATGGGGTCCCTGAAGGGGGACCTTGGCTCTTCCAAGGGCAGCCACTCTTCTTGGAGGTTTGGAGGCCAGGAATGTCGTTTGCGAAGCGGGATCTCGTAGAAGTACCTCTATGGGTTAAGTTATGGAATGTCCCAAGCGAATTCTGGACTCAGGCTGGTTTGGGGATCGTTGCTAGTGCTGTGGGGCAGCCCTTGTTTGCTGATGGCGTTGCAACAAGTGGAAAGCGTATTGATTTTGCACGTGTTTGTGTACTTAAGAAGCTTGCTGACCCGTTTGTGGAGCACTTTAATATTCGACTGCCGTTAGAGTGTGGGGGTACATCGGGTGTGGCAACTGTGCGGGTGGAGTACGAATGGAGACCAACCAAATGTCTGAAGTGTGCTTCTTGGAATCATGCGTCGACGGTGTGTCCGATGTCCTCCGATGGACAAAGCGCACCGGGAAAACGACCGGATCCTCGGCTGAGGGCTGTTCGGGTGGGTGGCAATAAGCCACGAGTAGAGGGGCGGCAGGTGGGAGCACAGGGCAAAGCAGCTTGGGTGGAGTCACATGTTGGGTCAGATGGGGTTCGAGCGGGAAATGGAGGGGCGGTGATTCCTAGTGCACGTGTAGAGTGGATGCATGTGGGCGCAAAGGGCAAAGCCGTGAGGGTGGAACCACGGGATGGGGCAGCTAATGGTAGAAAACTGGCCCGGTCAACAGAGTGTGCTGGAGGATTGTCGACATCATCTCGGACCACAGAGACACATTCGCGGGTGGTGCCCGTGCATGAGGAGGTTGGGTTGGCCTCTAACTCATCGCTATTTTGCACTCGTTACGGGATGGGGATAATGATCCTCCTTTTTCTACGGGCCCTGAAGCAACGGCAGCCCCAACAGGGGGTGATCCATGATCCCTGTAGGTGTGTAGAATGTGCGTGGTCTCAATAAGAGGGACCACGGAAGGGCGGTGGGGGAGCTAGTTGTCGATGTCATTGTTGATATCGTAGTTGTACCCGATAGCATGTTATCGGTTTATGCGGCATGAGTATTTCTCCTGCGCGCTCTTTTGTATTCTTTTTTACATATATATATATATATATAAAGGGACATTAATCCAAAAAAAAAATGCCTTGTTCACAACCTAATGACTTTGTTAAACAAGTCAAATCCATTGTTGAACAAGTCAAATCCCCTGTTGACCAAGTCTATTGCGTTTTAAGAACAAGTAGAATGCCTTGTTAAAAAAAATAAATAAATAAAATAAAAGACAATTTGTTGAAGAATGCTCTCTCTCTCTCTCTAGGTGATTTTGCTCTCTCCTCTCTCTAGAGTTTCTCTAACATTTTCGTCCACAATCTGCCAAATCTTCACTCTTTTTTATAATCACCAACCTAACGCCACTTTGTAGGGCGGTGGATCACGATCGGCCGCCTCCATCGCCGGGATCAGACGGCTTTGGAGGGTTGTGTCTCTTTCAATTAGTTTCAATTCGTTAGTTCACTTTTACGGTGTTGTTATGGCTTCATGCTCGTTGATGTGTGGATCAACGATGAATTCGATCTCTTCAGTTGAGATGGTGACTGCTGAGGATCCCCGGCCGCTCGAGATAGATTCTTTACTGCAAGACAATCCTACGTTTGCTAAGCGTTTTGACGGGGCACGTTTTAATGCGTTGATTGAGAAAGTTCATGGTAGATCCGGTGTCGTGGCTGCCCAAACGCGCGAGATGCCACATTCGGGGGCTGGTATCACGATTCTACAGCCACTACGTGGATCGGATCTCCGGTCCGAGATCTGATCCGACGAATGCCGGATACACCACCACCTACTCGTGACCAGCAAAGGCTGGATGGTAAGGAATCGCTGGGAGATCTTGAAGATCAACGAAGGTCGGATGGTAAGAAATCGTTGGGAGATCTCGCAGAGATGGAAAGTGCTTCTATTTTGGGAGGAGATCTCGTATACTCAATGAAAGAATCTGCTACTAATCCGTCTTTGGAAAGGATCAGGCCGGATGGTAAGAAATCGCTGGGAGATCTTGAAGATATGGAAAGTGCTTCTATTTTGGGAGGAGATCTCGTATACTCAATGAAGGAATCCGCTACTAATCCGTCTTTGGAAAGGATCATGCCGGATGGTTAGAAATCGATGAGAGATCTTGAAGATATGGAAAGTGCTTCTATTTTGGGAGGAGATCTCGTATACTTAATGAATGAATCTGCTACTAATCCGTCTTTGGAAAGGATCAAGTTGGATGGTAAGAAATCGCTGGGAGATCTTGAAGATATGGAAAATGCTTCTATTTTGGGAGAGGATATCGTATATTTAATGAAGGAATCTGCTACTAATCCGTCTTTGGAAAGGATACTACAATATCTTCGTAAAGATTTTGGATGGGATAACGATATATTGGTTGATGCGGCTGCGCCATTGGTCACGCATCATACTCCACGCGTTGATCATACGGTGGTTGGGGATGACGCACAGCCCGATGCGGGAAATTTGCATGATCATCATATGAAGGCTAGGGTTTCTTTGATTGATATGGGCCACAAGCATCCACGTGGTCTTGGGCCTAGGTTTTCTCCGGAATGGGAGGCTGGTAGATGCAATCTCACGATTGGGGATGGTGCGAAAGAGGGGATGACGACGACAGCGCCGACGGCTACCGTGGAAAAAAGTTCTATCCTTGATGACGGACCTAGAGTTTCTACAGTGGTGGCAAAGGTGACGGATACGGTTTCGGTGCCGGCTAAGGTAAATCCGCCAAAGACGACGTTTGCGGTGGTTGCCAAGGGGTCGGCGAGGCAGGCTAACCGCACCGGAGTGCGGCGACTTCCGTTGGTTTACACTGCGCCGACAGTCATAGATGGGGTGGCGGAGGTTCGACCTACGTGGGAGGTGGCCCGTCAAGGTTTTGCTCGATGGGAGCATACACTGGTGGGCTATTTTTTGCGAAAGAAGCCATATTTTCCCTTTGTGGAGCGATTTGTGCGGGCGAATTGGGCTGACCTTGCCGAGGTCAGGGCTACCATTAATGGTTTCTTTAAGTTTCGTTTTATGTCGACGGATGCAATGCATGGGGTCCGTGAAGGGGGACCTTGGCTCTTCCAAGGGCAGCCACTCTTCTTGGAGGTTTGGAGGCCAGGAATGTCGTTTGCGAAGCGGGATCTCGTAGAAGTACCTCTATGGGTTAAGTTATGGAATGTCCCAAGCGAATTCTGGACTCAGGCTGGTTTGGGGATCGTTGCTAGTGCTGTGGGGCAGCCCTTGTTTGCTGATGGCGTTGCAACAAGTGGAGAGCGTATTGATTTTGCACGTGTTTGTGTACTTAAGAAGCTTGCTGACCCGTTTGTGGAGCACTTTAATATTCGACTGCCGTTAGAGTGTGAGGGTACATAGGGTGTGGCAACTGTGCGGGTGGAGTACGAATGGAGACCAACGAAATGTCTGAAGTGTGCTTCTTGGAATCATACGTCGACGGTGTGTCCGATGTCCTCCGATGGACAAAGCGCACCGGGAAAACGACCGGATCCTCGGCTGAGGGCTGTTCGGGTGGGTGGCAATAAGCCACGAGTAGAGGGGCGGCAGGTGGGAGCAAAGGGCAAAGCAGCACGGGTGGAGTCACATGTTGGGGCAGATGGGGTTCGAGCGGGAAATGGAGGGGCGGTGATTCCTAGCGCACATGTAGAGTGGATGCATGTGGGCGCAAAGGGCCAAGCCGTGAGGGTGGAACCACGGGATGGGGCAGCCAATGGTAGAAAACTGGCCCGGTCAACAGAGTGTGCTGGAGGATTGTCGACATTGTCTCGGACCACAGAGCCACATTCGCGGGTGGTGCCCGTGCATGAGGAGGTTGGGTTGGCCTCTAACTCTTTCGCTATTTTGCACTCGTTACGGGATGAGGATAATGATCCTCCTTTTTCTACGGGCCGTGAAGCAACGGCAGCCCCAACAGGGGGTGATCCATGATCCCTGTAGGTGTGTAGAATGTGCGTGGTCTCAATAAGAGGGACCACGGAAGGGAGGTGGGGGAGCTAGTTGTCGATGTCGTTGTTGATATCGTAGTTGTACCCGATAGCATGTTATCGGTTGATGCGGCATGAATTTTTCTCCTGCGCGCTCTTTTGTATTCTTCTTTTCATATATATATATAAAGGGACATTAATCCAAAAAAAAGTAGAATGCCTTGTTGACCAAGTAATGTCTTCTTGAACAAGTCGGATGCCTTGTTAACCACGTAATGCCTTGTTAAACAAGTCGAATGCCTTGTTGACCAAGTCAAATTCCTTGTTGACCAAGTGTAATGCGTTCAAGAACAAGTCAGATGACATATTGACCATGTAATGCCTTGCTGAACAAGTCGAATGCTTTGTTGACCAAGTCGAATGCCTTGTTGGACGAGTCGAGTGCCTTGTTGACCAAGTAATGCTTTACTGAACGAGTTGAATGCCTTGTTCACCAACTAATGAGTTGTTGAAGAAGTCAAATCCAGTGTTGAACAAGTCAAACCCTTGTTGACCAAGTCTAATGTCTTCAAGAACAAGACAAATGCCTTGTTGACCAAGTATCGCCCGCTTGAATAAGTCGAATGTCTTGTTGACCAAGTCGAGTGCCTTGTTGAACAAGTCGAATGCCTTGTTAAACAATTTGAATGCCTTGTTGAACTAGTTGAATACCTTGATGAACAAGTAATTCGTTACGGAACAAGTTGAATGCTTTGTTCACCAAGTAATGACTTGTTGATCAAGTTAATCAAGTGTCGAACCAGTCAAATCGCTTGTTGACCAAGCCGAATGCCTTGTAGAACAAGTCAAATACCTTGTTCACTAACTAATGACTTGGTGATCAAGTCAAATTCATTGTTGAACAAGTCAAATCCCTTGTTTACGAAGTCGAATGCCTTTTTGACCAAGTAATGCCTTCTTGAACAAGTCGGATGCCTTATTCACCATGTAATGCCTTCCTGAACAAGTCGAATTCCCTGTTGACC
This sequence comes from Linderniella brevidens, assembly GCA_004919715.1. Lineage (NCBI taxonomy): Eukaryota > Viridiplantae > Streptophyta > Magnoliopsida > Lamiales > Linderniaceae > Linderniella > Linderniella brevidens. The sequence goes on from SWDC01000148.1 coordinate 15,930,537, forward strand.
AAGTCGAAAGCCTTGTTGAACAAGTCAAATGCCTTTTTGACCAAAGTAATACCTTGTTGACGATTAATGTGTTACTGAACAACTAGAATGCCTTGTTCACCAACTAATGACTTGTTGAACAAGTCAAATCCAGTGTTGAACAAGTCAAATCCCTTGTAGGCCAAGTTAGTTGCCTTCAAGAACAAGACAAATGCCTTCTTCTCGACGTGTGCCCATGATCCCAATCGCCGTTTGGAATGTACGTGGTCTAAACAGGGTAGACCACAGATTGGCGGTGGGGGATATTATTACTAAGTATAAGCTGTTGATTATCGGGCTGTACGAGACACGGGTCTCCGAGCAGAATGCGGCTGCCCTTTCACATTCTACCAGGCTTGGAGTTGGTTCTTTGAATACGATAATGGGCCGGCATCTCGTATCTGGGTGGGCTGGGATGCCCGCCTAGTTACTGTCACAATTCTTGCGTACACCACTCAGACCATTCACTGTAAGGCGACGATCCTTGCGGAGCGTGAGGATTTCTTCATCACATTCGCATACGGTCATAATCAGAGGGTGTCCCGACGCGACCTTTGGACGGATCTCATCGAGACCTCACAGCTGCACGCAAACTCACCATGGCTTGTTATGGGGGATTTCAACGCGATCATGGCAAACACGGACGCGCGGGGAGGATCGGCCACGGGGGGCTGTCCGGAGATGATTGCATGCATGACTACATCGGACCTCGCAACCCTGCCATGCACGGGGCAACTCTACACGTGGTATAACCAGCAAGGGGGCACGTCGGGTTTATGGAGACGCCTCGATAGGATGCTTGGCAACCCCTCTTGGTTCGCTAGATTTGGGGACCTTACTTATCATTGCGCAACCCCTGCTACATCGGACCACTCTCCACTCATCCTCGCGACTACAACTAGGGCTTCTGAGAGGAATAATTCTTTTCGTTTTGATAATTTTTTGGCGCAGGATCCTCGTTTTCTTCCTATCGTGGCGAAAACTTGGAGTCTGCAAGCAAATGGATACCCGATGTATGTAGTCATCCAGAGACTGAAAGCGATGAAGAGGGAACTACGACAACTACGGCGAGACAAGGGTGATCTCAATCGTAACGTGCTCGAGGCGTGTAAATTTCTAGATATTGCTCAGGACATGGCGGCAAACTATCCATTGGAGGATCAATTACTAATCTTGGAGAAGCAATGTCGGCTTGTGTATGCCAAAGCGGTCGAATTGGAGCATTCGGCACTCCTTCAGCTGGCGAAAGTGGCATGGCTCAAGGACGGTGACCAATGCACTTCTTTTTTCTTCAAGAAAGTGGCCACACGGCGGGTTGGAAATCGTATCTTCCACTTGGAGGATGAGGCGGGAAACACGTTCGAGGGTGGTGCACAAGTGCGGGCTGAATTGGTCCGATATTACTCGGAACTTCTCGGGCAATCCATGCGGACAACCCCAATATCCGCCTCTGACGTCGCGCCTTACTTCAGAGGCAATGGTTCAGCCGGTCACTGATGTGGAAATCAACAACGCGCTGCACGCAATGGGAGATAACAAATCGCCAGGGCCAGACGGGTACTCCGCGGTTTTCTGCAAGCAGGCATGGCACATCATCGGGGAGGATATCTCGTTCGCCATCCGGGATTTCTTCCGGACGGGACGCCTCCTAGGGGAGCTGAATTCGACCCTTATCACCCTCATTCCAAAAGGGGATAATCCACGCATGGCGAAGGATTTTCGACCGATTGCCTGCTGCAACGTTCTCTATAAGATCATCTCCAAGATCATTGCTAATCGGCTACGAGACAGCTTGGGGAAACTTGTCCACCCTATACAGACGGCATTCATCCCTGGAAGGCGTATTTCCGACAACATTCTCTTAGCCCAAGAGATTTGTCACGGATACAATAGAGCCGGGCTGCCTGAACGGGTGGCTCTTAAGGTCGACCTCACCAAGGCATATGATAAGATTGAGTGGGATTTTATCTTTGCCACACTTCAGGCACTTCACTTTCACCCGACCTTCATTAGGTGGGTCCGGTCATGCCTCACGTCGACGCATTTTTCCATCAACATCAACGGTAGGCCGGAGGGTTTCTTCAAAGGACGGCGGGGTCTCAGACAAGGCGACCCCATATCACCTTATCTCTTTGTGTTGGTGATGGAGGCTTTACATGGAATCATAGCGTCCCGCATCTACCTTAGCAGCAGCTTCCGATACCATTGGCGATGCGAGGCCACATCCCTCTTCATGTTGACCTTCGCTGATGATCTTCTTCTTTTCTCGCAGGCGGACGTTCAATCAGTCAGTATCTTCCGCGACAGCCTCGAGCTTTTTGCTTCGCTTTCAGGGCTACGGGCAAACTCCAGTAAAAGCGAGATGTTTATCTCGAAACTCCAGGCTGTTATGGGCTTCCCTATCGGGTCTCTTCCTGTGCGGTACCTGGGGGTCCCCTTATCACATCGCGATTGACTATCGATGATTGCGCCCCCTTATTACGTTCTATTGATCGTCGGCTTGGTTCTTGGACCAACCACTCGCTCTCATACGCCGGGAGGGTACAGCTCATTCGATCGGTCCTTATGACTATCCATGTGTATTGGGCGGGAGTCTTCTTACTCCCCAAGGGAATCATCCGCAGTATCGAGAAGCGTCTTCGAGCTTTCTTGTGGAAGGGATCTAGCGCGAAGGTGGCATGGACCGACGTATGCGCACCAAGGGACGAAGGGGGACTTGGACTGAGATCGATTGAGGTGGAGAACAAGGCGCTGATGATGCGTCTTATTTGGAACATTCTCAGGGGAGATGAGTCTTCGATATGGGCCACATGGATACGACGGACGCGGCTGCACAACACATCCTTCTGGACCATCAGATCCACGGCTAATACCTCATGGAGCTGGAAGAAGCTCCTCAAGCTCAGACCCATCATCCGGCCACTTCTAGAGTTCCGCATTGGGAATGGAGCGAATACACGCCTCTGGACTGACCCATGACTACTCACGAATCCGCTGGTGGAACGGTACCCGCGTGGTCCATCTGTTATGGGCCTCCCACTTAATTCACGATTGAGCGCGGTGATTGATGAGTCGGGATGGCATTGGCCAGGACAGACAACGGTGGAGTTCATGGATTTTGCTGGTCTCTTACCTCCCATTCAACACGGTGAGATGGACACGATTCGATGGCGGGGGACTCCCAATGGCGTCTTCTCTACTCACTCCGCGAGAAATTGCATACGCCAACATTCTCCGCCTGCATTCTGGACCAACCTGTTCGGAGGCCCTATCTCGATACCACGGCAATAAGTCATTCTATGGCTGGCGATTAGGGAACGTCTGGCGACGAGGGACAAGCCATGGGTGGCCGCGGCAGCAGGAAGTTCAGCTTGCCTCTTGTGTGATGATGGCCATGCTATAGAGACAACACGGCATCTTTTCTTTGAGTGTTCATTTTCCAGACATTGCCTACAGTCTTTGCAGGGAAAGTTACGTTTTGGATGGCCTTACACGGACTGGATCGAAGGGGTTTACTGGGCTGCTCAAAGGTGGCGGGGCAAGCACCTCGCATGGATGGGGCCCCGACATGCGCTTGCATCGCTTGTCTATCACCTATGGGCCGAGCGCAACCTAGGATGGCGGGAAGGAAGATGAAGACCTCCTACTCATATCGTTGCGGACGTCGAGACTACACTCTGTATACGGCTCTCTACCCTTGGAGGGAAGTATCAGCTACAGTCCTGTGCGCTTCGACGTGTTTGGCGCATTGCGTGGCCGAGCACATAGTCACTTGCTTACAGTCTGCTTGCTTGCTTTTGATGTTTGGTTGCTCGATTGGATTGCTTGCGTTGATTATAGGTAGCATGTTACCGAGCGGTGCAGCTTATTGCTGCTGAACATTGTATCTTTCCACATTTTATTTTAATGACCTTTACCCAAAAAAAAAAAAAAACAAATGCCTTGTTGACGAAGTATCGCCGTCTTGAAGAAGTCGAATGCCTTGTTGAACGAGTCGAGTGCCTTGTTGACCAGGTAATGCGTTACTGACAAAGTTGAATGCCTTCTTCACCAAGAAATAACTTGTTGAACAAGTCAAATTAAGGTTCGAACCCGTCATATCGCTTGTTGACCAAGTCTAATGCCTTCAAGTACAAGTCTAATGCCTTCAAGTACAAGTCAAATGCCCTGTTGACCAAGTATCGCAGACTTAAAAAAGTCAAATGCCTTTTTGACCAAGCCGAATGCCTTGTTGACCAAGTCGAAAGCCTTGCTGAACAAGTCAAATGCCTTTTTGATTAAAGTAATGCCTTGTTGACCAACTAATGTGTTACTGAACTAGTAGAATGCCTTGTTCACCAACTAATGACTTGTTGAACAAGTCAAATCCAGTGTTGAAGAAGTCAAATCCCTTGCTGACCAAGTCTAATGTCTTCAAGAACAAGACAAATGCCTTGTTAACCAAGTATCGCCGTCTTGAATAAGTCGAATGTCTTGTTGACCAAGTCGAATGTTTTGTTGAACAAGTTGAATGCCTTGTTGAGCAAGTCGAATGCCTGGTTAACCAAGTATCGCCGTCTTCAACAAGTCGAATGCCTTCTTGAGCAAGTCGAATGCCTTGTTGAACAAGTTAAATGCTTTATTTACCAAGTCAAATGCCTTGTTAAACAAGTCAAATGCCTTTTTGACCAAATATCGCCGTCTTGACCAAGTCGAATGCCTTCTTAAAAAGTCGAATGCCTTGTTGACCAACTAATGCGTTACTAAACAAGTATAATGCCTTGTTCACCAACTAATGAGTTGTTGAACAAGTCAAATCCCTTGTTGACCAAGTCGAATGCCTTGTTGACCATGTAGTGCCTTCTTGAACAAGTCAAATGCCTTGTTGACAAAGTAATGCCTTGTTGACAAAGTAATGTGTTACTGAACTAGTAGAATGCCTTGTTCACCAAGTAATAACTTGTTGAACAAGTCAAATCAAGTGTCGAACCCGTCAAATCGCTTGTTGACCAAGTCTAATGCCTTCAAGAACAAGTCAAATGCCCTGTTCACCAAGTATCGCCGACTTGAAAAAGTCAAATGCCTTGTTGACCAAGCCGAATGCCTTGTTGACCAAGTCGAAAGCGTTGCTGAACAACTCAAATGCCTTTTTGATTAAAGTAATGCCATGTTGACCAAGTAATGTGTTACTGAACTAGTAGAATGCCTTGTTCACCAACCAATGACTTCTTGAACAAGTCAAATCCAGTGTTGAAGAAGTCAAATCCCTTGCTGACCAAGTCTAATGTCTTCAAGAACAAGACAAATGCCTTGTTGACCAAGTATCGCCGTCTTGAATAAGTCGAAGGCCTTGTTGACCAAGTCAAATGTTTTGTTGAACAAGTTGAATGCCTTGTTGAGCAAGTCGAATGCCTGGTTGACCAAGTATCACCGTCTTCAACAAGTCGAATGCCTTCTTGAGCAAGTCGAATGCCTTGTTGAACAAGTCAAATGCTTTATTTACCAAGTCAAATGCCTTGTAAAAGAAGTCAAATGTCTTTTTGACCAAATATCGCCGTCTTGACCAAGTCGAATGCCTTCTTAACCAGTCGGATGCCTTGTTGACCAACTAATGCGTTACTAAACAAGTAGAATGCCTTGTTTACCAACTAATGAGTTGTTGAACAAGTCAAATCCATTATTGAACAAGTCAAATCCCTTGTTGACCAAGTCGAATGCCTTGTTGACCAAGTAATGCCTTCTTGAACAAGTCTAATGCCTTGTTGAACAAGTCGAATGCCTTTTTGACCGAGTGTAATGCCTTATTGGCCGTGTAATTCCTTCCTAAACAAGTCGAATGCCTTGTTGACCAAGTCGAATGCCTTGTTGACCAAGTAATGTGTTATTGAACAAGTAGAATGCCTTGTTCACCAACTAATGACTTGTTGAACAAGTCAAAACCATTGTTGAAAAAGTCAAATCCCTTGTTGACCAAGTCTAAGGCCTTCACGAGCAAGTGGAATGCCTTGTTTACCAAGTAATGCCTTCTTGAACAAGTCGGATGCCTTGTTAACTATGTAATGCCCTGTTGAACAAGTCGAATGCCTTGTTGACCACGTCTAATGCCTTCAAGAACAAGTCGTATGCGTTATTGACCATGTAATACCTTCCTGAACAAGTTGAATGCCTTGTTGACCAAGTTGAATGCCTTGTTGAACCAGTAGAGTGTCTGGTTCACCAAGTAATGTGTTACTGAACAAGTGAATGCCTTGTTCACCAAGTAATGACTTGTTGAACAAGTCAAATCGTTTGTTGACCAAGTCTAATGCCTTAGAGAACAAGTCAAATGCCTTGTTGACCAAGTACCGCCGACTTGAACAAGTATAATGCCTTGTTGACCAAGCCGAATGCCTTGTTGAACAAGTCGAATACTTTGTTCACTAACTAATAACTTGTTGAACAACTCAAATCCATTGTTGAACAAGTCAAATCCCTTGTTTACCAAGTCGAATCCATTGTTTACCAAGTCGATTGCCTTGGTTACCAAGTAATGCCTTCTTGAACAAGTCGGATGTCTTGTTTGCCATGTAATGACTTGCTAAACAAGTCGAATACCTTGTTGACCAAGTCGAATGTCTTGCTGAACGAGTCGAATGCCTTGTTGACAAAGTTTTATGCCTTTAAAAAAACGTTGGATGCCTTATTGACCATGTAATGCCTTCCTGAACAAGTCGAATGCCTTTTTGACCAAAGTAATGCCTTATTGACTAAGTAATGTGTTACTGAACTAGTAGAATGCCTTGTTCGCCAACTAATGACTTGTTGAACAAGTCAAAGCCATGGTTGAACAAGTCAAATCCATTGTTGACCAAGTCGAATACCTTGTTGACCAAGTTTTATGCGTTTAAGAAAAAGTCGAATGCCTTATTGACCATGTAATGCCTTCCTGAACAAGTCGAATGACTTATTGAACAAGTAATACGTACTGAACAAGTAGAATGCCTTGTTCACAACCTATTGGCTTTGTTAAACAAGTCAAATCTATTGTTGAAAATGTCAAATCCCTTGTTGAACAAGTCAAAGCCATGGTTGAACAAGTCAAATCCATTGTTGACCAAGTCGAATACCTTGTTGACCAAGTTTTATTGCGTTCAAGAATAAGTAGAATGCCTTGTTGACCAAGTAATGTCTTCTTGAACAAGTCGGATGCCTTGTTAACCACGTAATGCCTTGTTAAACAAGTCGAATGCCTTGTTGACAAAGTCTAATGCCTTCAAGAACAAGTCGGATGACTTATTGACCATGTAATGCCTTGCTGAACAAGTCGAATGCCTTGTTGACCAAGTCGAATGCCTTGTTGAACGAGTCGAGTGCCTTGTTAACCAAGTAATGCTTTACTGAACGAGTTGAATGCCTTGTTCACCAATTAATGAGTTGTTGAAGAAGTCAAATCCAGTGTTGAACAAGTCAAACCCTTGTTGACCAAGTATAATGCCTTCAAGAAGAAGACAATTGCTTTGTTGACCAAGTATCACCCTCTTGAATAAGTCGAATGCCTTGTGGACCAAGTCGAATGCCTTGTTGAACAAGTCGAATGCCTTGTTGACCAAGTCGAATGCCTTGTTGACCAAGTAATGTGTTACTGAACAAGTAGAATGCCTTGTTCACCAACTAAGGCCTTGTTGAAAAAGTCAAATCCCTTGTTGACCAAGTCTAAAGCTGTCACGAACAAGAGAAATGCCTTGATGACCAAGTAATGCCTACTTGAACAAGTGGGATGCCTTGTTAACCATGTAATGCCTTGTTAACCAAGTCAAATGTCTTGTTGAACAAGTCGAATGCTTTGTTGACCAAGTCTAATGCCTTCAAGAACAAGTCGTTATTGACCATGTAATGTCTTCCTAGACAAGTTGAATGCCTTGTTGACCAATTTGAATGCGTTGTTGACCAAGTTGAATGACTTGTTAAACGAGTCGAGTGTCTTGTTCACCAAGTAATGTGTTACTGAACAAGTTGAATGCCTTGTTCACCAAGTAATGACTTGTTGAATAAGTCAAATCTTTTGTTGACCAAGTCTAATGCCTTAGAAAGAGGAGACACGGGAAGAGAATCGACGCGAAATTTCTCCACCCGAGAATCGAAACACGAACACATAAACGCAAACCCCTCTCCCGAGCGACGGATCAATTCTCTCTAGCCATCTTCGGAGAATCGAAACCGTGGTACACTGCAAGGTCAGCGTGACGATCTAGACGATACCCAACACGACCGCGGCCGACGACGCAATCGACGAGGAGCTGCCACTCGCTTCAAAGGATCCTAGTTATGGCATCTTCTTCTTCTATGGATGGTTCAAAGCTCTCGGCATCTTCTAATTCATGCGATCCACGCTTGCAACAACCAGATCTTGATGGACTATGTTCTGCATACCCGGAGTTTGCCACGCAATTATCGGCGTTTGCATCTTTGAAGGCGCGGGTTCAGGATCACGACCCGACGATGGATGCATCGGCAGAGATGACGACGTTTTTGCATGATCCATCTATTTCCGGCGAAGATTTGGCGCATCTGGAACATCAAGCAGAGAATAATCCAATTTTGGTAAAGATCCTTGCATATCTTCGGGCAAATATGGAAATATCCCGTCCAGGTTCGACGTATCTGCACCAAGATCGGGCTATAGATTCATCTATTTCCGGCAAAGATTTGGCGCATCTGGAGCAGCAAGTAGAGAATAACCCAATTATGGCAAAGATCCTCGCATATCTTCTGGTAGATATGGGAATATCTCGTCCAGGTTCGATGTATCTGCACCAAGATCGGGCACCCAAAAATAGAATGCCTTGTATGGAATCCTCAACGACGGATTGGGCTGAGATTGGATCCATTCTCTACAATTCGCTTTCAGAAAATATTCCCGAATTTAGCGAACGATTTGATGTGGCAGCGTTCGAAGATCTAATTGGGCGCGTTCATGGAGCTCCACCGGAGCAGCAACCACCACCGTCGACACATATGGCTAGCGGATCGCTATACAGGCCGGACACACGGAATAATCCTATGCGCCCGTGGACCCGCCGCCAACGGCGCTACCCGGACATTATCGGCCCGCTACGTGACCCACGGATTGGAAATGACCGCCCTATATGCCCAGGCACACCACCGCCGCCATCTGGCATGGCCTTGATCAACGATGATGCGTCAGATGATCCAATGATGAAGCCGCAGTCACCGACCACGACGGCTGCGAGGAACGAGGTTAGGGCCGATGCTGATGGGCCTAGGGTGTCCCGGGTTGCTGATGGGCCCAAGGAGTCGCCGCCCAGGGTTTCGCCGTTTAGGGCTGCGGCGGAAGGAACTAGGGCTTCAACGTTAAGGATCTCGCCGTCTCGGGTTTCCACTTATGGGCCTAGGGTTTTGCCGTCAATAACTCACCCGGCTGTACCTCATGGGCTGCAAACCATGGCACCATTGCCGACGCGCAAGGAGGTATCTACCTTGCCGCACGCAAACCCTCAGCCATCGTTTACTGCGGTAACTCGCGGGACGGTGCACGAAGAAGCACCTCGCAAACCAAGCCCCACACGCTATACCTTGACATATACAGCCCCAACTCTCAAGGACGGTGTAGCTGAGGCCTGCCCATCATGGAGGTCGCAAAGAGGGGTGCGGCACGTTGGGACAATACCCTCGTAGGGTATTTTCTGGGGAAAAAACCATATTTCCCGTTTGTTGAACGGCATTTCCGTTCAATTTGGGAGGAACTGTTGGAGGTACGCGCAATGGCTAACGGTTTTTTCAAATTCAGATTTGCAACCGCGGCAGCAGCCAATGCGGTTCTTGAAGGAGGACCGTGGCTCATGCAAGGTCAATCCATTTTTCTCGAGGCTTGGCGAACGGGGATGTCTCTCGAGAAAATTCAGCACACCCATGTTCCGCTATGGGTGAAATTGCATAACGTACCGGGCGAGTTCTGGACACAGGAGGGGTTAGGCATTGTCGCTAGCGTCGTCGGGAAGCCACTCTTCGCAGATTCTATGACGATTTCAGCGGAACGTATTGACTACGCTCGGGTATGCATATCAAAGAATCTCCAGGAGCCTTTTCTTGAAAGCTTCAACATTCGCATTCCACGTGAAGGTGGAGGATCTGACGGCGCGGTTACAGTTCGTGTCGAGTACGAATGGAGGCCGCGGAAGTGTTCCTTATGCGGTGCATGGACCCACGGGGCGGGAACATGTCCCTCTCGTCGAACCCAACAGCCACGACCAAATACGGGACCGAGGCAAACCACGGGGCAGCGCACATCGACGATGCCGAAGAAACCCCAGAATGGCCCACACACACGGCGCGAATGGAGAAGAGTTGGTCATCCCGACAAGGGCAAGGAGGTTGTTCCACCCACCAACATGGAACAAGATCACGAGCCGCGGCTGCAGGAGTACCCGAAGCCTGTAGATGGATGTTCAACAAGTTCAGCCAACGCGCAGCAGGGAGCTATTGTACTAGCTAGCATTAACCCATTCGAGGTTCTTGCGGACTTGGACGACTTGGACACGCCGAACACACTTAAGGGTCCTGAAGCAGCCCTTCTCGACGTGTGCCCATGATCCCAATCGCCGTTTGGAATGTACGTGGTCTAAACAGGGTAGACCACAGATGGGCGGTGGGGGATATTATTACTAAGTATAAGCTGTTGATTATCGGGCTGTACGAGACACGGGTCTCCGAGCAGAATGCGGCTGTCTTTTCACATTCTACCAGGGCTTGGAGTTGGTTCTTTGAATACGATAATGGGCCGGCGTCTCGTATCTGGGTGGGCTGGGATGCCCGCCTAGTTACTGTCACAATTCTTGCGTACACCACTCAGACCATTCACTGTAAGGCGACGATCCTTGCGGAGCGTGAGGATTTCTTCATCACATTCGCATACGGTCATAATCAGAGGGTGTCCCGATGCGACCTTTGGATGGATCTCATCGAGACCTCACAGCTGCACGCAAACTCACCATGGCTTGTTATAGGGGATTTCAACGCGATCATGGCAAGCACGGACGTGCGGGGAGGATCGGCCACGGGGGGCTGTCCGGAGATGATTGCATGCATGACTACATCGGACCTCGCAACCCTGCCATGCACGGGGCAACTCTACACGTGGTATAATCAGCAAGGGGGCACGTCGGGTGTATGGCGCGCCTCGATAGGATGCTTGGCAACCCCTCTTGGTTCGCTAGATTTGGGGACCTTACTTATCATTGCGCAACCCCTGCTACATCGGACCACTCTCCACTCATCCTCGCAACTACAGCTAGGGCTTCTGAGAGGAATAATTCTTTTCGTTTTGATAATATTTTGGCGCAGGATCCTCGTTTTCTTCCTATCGTGGCGGAAACTTGGAGTCTGCAAGCAAATGGATACCCGATGTATGTAGTCGTCCAGAGACTGAAAGCGATGAAGAGGGAACTACGACAATTACGGCGAGACAAGGGTGATCTCAATCGTAACGTGCTCGAGGCGCGCAAATTTCTAGAGATTGCTCAGGACATGGTGGCAAACTATCCATTGGAGGGTCAATTACTAATCTTGGAGAAGCAATGTCGGCTTGTGTATGCCAAAGCGGTCGAATTAGAGCATTCGGCACTCCTTCGGCGGGCGAAAGTGGCATGGCTCAAGGACGGTGACCAATGCACTTCTTTTTTCTTCAAGATAGTGGCCACACGGCGGGTTGGAAATCGTATCTTCCACTTGGAGGATGAGGCGGGAAACACGTTCGAGGGTGGTGCACAAGTGCGGGCTGAATTGGTCCGATATTACTCGGAACTCCTCGGGCAATCCATGCGGACAACCCCAATATCCGCTTCTGACGTCGCACCTTACTTCGGGGAAGCGCTCAGCACAACCGACGCGGAGGCAATGGTTCAGCCGGTCACTGATGTGGAAATCAACAACGCGCTGCATGCATTGGGAGATAACAAATCGCCAGGGCCAGACGGGTACTCCGCGGTTTTCTACAAGCGGGCATGGCACATCATCGGGGAGGATATCTCGTTCGCCATCCGGGATTTCTTCCGGACGGGAAGCCTCCTGGGGGAGCTAAACCCTTATCACCCTCATTCCAAAAGGGGATAATCCACGCATGGCGAAGGACTTTCGACTAATTGCCTGCTGCAACGTTCTCTATAAGATCATTTCCAAGATCATTGCTAATCGGCTACGAGACAGCTTGGGGAAACTTGTCCACCCTACACAGACGGCATTCATCACTGGAAGGCGTATCTCCGACAACATTCTCTTAGCCCAAGAGATTTGTCACGGATACAATAAAGCCGGGCTGCCTGAACGGGTGGCTCTTAAGGTCGACCTCGCCAAGGCATATGATACGATCGAGTGGGATTTTATCATTGCCACACTTCAGGCACTTCACTTTCACCCGACCTTCATTGGGTGGGTCCGGTCATGCCTCACGTCGACGCATTTTTCCATCAACATCAATGGTAGGCCGGAGGGTTTCTTCAAAGGACGGCGGGGTCTCAGACAAGGCGACCCCATATCACCTTATCTCTTTGTGTTGGTGATGGAGACTTTACATGGAATCATAGCGTCTCGCATCCAACTTAGCAGCAGCTTCCGATACCATTGGCGTTGCGAGCCCACGTCCCTCTTCATGTTGACCTTCGCCGATGATCTTCTTCTTTTCTCGCAGGCGGACGTTCACTCAGTCAGCATCTTCCGCGACAGCCTCGAGCTTTTTGCTTCGCTTTCAGGGCTATGGGCAAACTCCAGTAAAAGCGAGATGTTTATCTCGAAACGGGCAGAACGACTGAAGGGTACACTTCAGGCTGTTATGGGCTTCCCTATCGGGACTCTTCCTGTGCGGTACCTGGGGGTCCCCCTTATCACATCGCGATTGACTATCGATGATTGCGCCCCCTTATTACGTTCTATTGATCGTCAGCTTGGTTCTTGGACCAACCACTCGCTCTCATACGCCGGGAGGGTACAACTCATTCGATCGGTCCTTATGGCTATCCATGTGTATTGGGCGGGAGTCTTCTTACTCCCCAAGGAAATCATCCGCAGTATCGAGAAGCGTCTTCGAGCTTTCTTGTGGAAGGGATCTAGCGCGAAGGTGGCATGGGCCGACGTATGCGCACCAAGGGACGAAGGGGGACTTGGACTGAGATCGATTGAGGTGGAGAACAAGGCGCTGATGATGCGTCTTATTTGGAACATTCTCAGGGGAGATGAGTCTTCGATATGGGCCACATGGATACGACGGACGCGGCTGCACAACACATCCTTCTGGACCATCAGATCCACGGCTAATACCTCATGGAGCTGGAAGAAGCTCCTCAAGCTCAGACCCATCATCCGGCCACTTCTAGAGTTCCGCATTGGGAATGGAGCGAATACATGCCTCTGGACAGACCCATGGCTACTCACGATTCCGCTGGTGGAACGGTACCCGCGTGGTCCCTCTGTTATGGGCCTCCCACTTGATTCACGATTGAGCGCGGTGATTGATGAGTCGGGATGGCATTGGCCAGGACAGACAACGGTGGAGTTCATGGATTTTCCTGGTCTCCTACCTCCCATTCAACACGGTACGATGGACACGATTCGATGGCGGGGGACTCCCAATGGCGTCTTCTCTACTCACTCCGCGAGAAATTGCATACGCCAACATTCTCCGACTGCATTCTGGACCAACCTGTTCGGAGGCCCTATCTCGATACCACGGCATGAAGTCATTTTATGGCTGGCAATTAGGGAACGCCTGGCGACGAGGGACAAGCCATGGGTGGCCGCGGCAGCAGGAAGTTCAGCTTGCCTCTTGTGTGATGATGGCCATGCTATAGAGACAACACGGCATCTTTTCTTTAAGTGTTCATTTTCCAGACATTGCCTACAGTCTTTGCAGGGAAAGTTACGTTTTGGATGGCCTTACACGGACTGGATCGAAGGGGTTCACTGGGCTGCTCAAAGGTGGCGGGGCAAGCACCTCGCATGGATGGGGCCCCGACATGCGCTTGCATCGCTTGTCTATCACCTATGGGCCGAACGCAACCTACGATGGCGGGAAGGAAGACGAAGACCTCCTACTCATATCGTTGCGGACGTTGAGACTACACTCCGTTTACGGCTCTCTAACCTTGGAGGAAAGTATCATCTACAGTCATGTGCGCTTCGACGTGTTTGGCGGATTGCGTAGCCGAGCACGTAGTCACTTGCTTACAGTCTGCTTGCTTGCTTTTGATGTTTGCTTGCTTGATTGGATTGCTTGCGTTGTTTATAGGTAGCATGTTACCGAGCGGTGCAGCTTATTGCTGCTGAACATTGTATCTTTCCACATTTTATTTTAATGACCTTTTTTCCCAAAAAAAAAAAAAGTCAAATGCCTTGTTGACCAAGTACCGCCGACTTGAACAAGTCGAATGACTTGTTGACTAAGCTGAATGCCTTGTTAAACAAGTCGAATACCTTGTTCACTAACTAATAACTTGTTGAACATGTCAAATCCATTGTTGAACAAGTCAAATACCTTGTTTACCAAGTTGAATCCATTGCTTACCAAGTCGCTTGCCTTGTTGACCAAGTAATGCCTTCTTGAACAAGTCGGATGTCTTGTTTACCATGTAATGACTTGCTAAACAAGTCGAATACCTTGTTGACCAAGTTGAATGTCTTGCTGAACGAGTCGAATACCTTGTTGACATAGTTTTATGCCTCTGAAAACAACTCGGATGCCTTATTGACCATGTAATGCCTTCTTGAACAAGTCGAATGCCTTGTTGACCAATTCGAAAGCCTTGTTTGAACAAGTCGAATGCCTTTTTGACCAAAGTAATGCCTTGTTGACTAAGTAATGTGTTACTGAACTAGTAGAATGCCTTGTTCGCCAACTAATGACTCGTTAAACAAGTCAAAGCCATTGTTGAACAAGTCAAATCCATTGTTGACCAAGTTGAATGTCTTGTTGACCAAGTTTTATGCCTTTAAGAACCCCCCAAATTGGGCAAGCCATAAGATGAATTCATAGCTTGGGACCCTAAGCACCCCCCCCCCCAAATTGGGCTGCCCAATGAACCGGCGAGCGTTTCTGCCGGAACGCATCCCAAGCAGAAGCCATGGTGAAAAGGCCTGTGGGAGACGGTAGCCATCGGTAAGAGTCAGCTTCCAATGGGTAAACCTCCGGGAGCATGGGTTCAATCATCAGAAATTCCGTCGAGGAAGTCGCCGGCCACCTCCAACCGTCACTAGCAATGACTCGACTCAAACGTGAATCATCAGAAAGGCCCATAATCATCGGTCCCCGTGGAAATTGCTCCAGAAGCGGCCTATCATCGATCCATGGGTCCTGCCACAACCAAATAGTTTCGCCATTACCAATACGGATACTAACCTTCGACCGAAGCATAGGGCGTAGTTGTAAGAGTTTCTTCCAACTCCACGCCGATTGGGCAGTTCCCGATATAGTCCACAACAAGCGATTTTGCAGCCGTGTCTGGTGAAGCCACGATACCCAAATAGAATTGGGATCCTTGGTCAAAATACTCCATAGGTGCTTAAGAAGAAGGGCCTTGTTATCGTCCACAAGCGAGCGAATGCCCAAACCACCCTCACCACCGGGAAACATACATCATCCCAAGCAACCTTGGCAGCAGAACCCGCCCAGGGGAACGATCTGAATCGTTGCTCAATCACTCTAATAACGCATTTGGGCAGGATGAACACCCCAGACCAATACCCATGCAGCGCAGCAAGGACTGAACGGATCAACTGTACCCTCCCAGCATATGAAAGAGAACGATTTAGCCAAGAGCTTAAGCGTTGGTCAATGCGATGTAGAAGTGGAGTACAGTCCTGAATAGTCAGTCGTGATGTAAGTAACGGGACAACCCAAATACCTCACTAGTAAATGGCCTAAAGGAAAACCCATAATAGATAATAAGGTTTGGCAGCCGCTCGCCCGTTTGGAGAGAAACATCTCGCTCTTTCAAGGATTAGCCCTTAACCCGAAAGTATCGCAAATTCATCCAACCCCGCTCGGAAAGTCTAGATGTATTCAGTGTCCGCGTGACTGAAAGGAAGAAGATCGTTGGCAAATGTCAGCATGAAAATACGGGAAGGCTCACATCTCTAATGGAAAGTAAATCTCCCCTCCGAAAGAATCTTGTTCCGAAGAATACCATGAAGCACCTCCATGGCCAACGTAAAAAGATATGGAGATATAGGATCGCCCTGACGAAGACCCCGCCGTCCCGGAAAATACCCCTCCGCTCAAGTCGAATGCTTTATTGACCATGTAATGCCTTCCTGAACAAGTCGAATGCCTTGTTGAAAAGGTAATGCGTTACTGAACAAGTAGAATACCTTGTTCACAACCTAATGACTTTGTTAAACAAGTCAAATCCCTTGTTGACCAAGTCTAATGCGTTCAAGAACAAGTAGAATGCCTTGTTGACCAAGTAATGCCTTCTTGAACAAGTCGGATGCCTTGTTGACCACGTAATGCCTTGCTGAACAAGTCGAATGCCTTGTTGACCAAGTCTAATGCCTTCAAGAACAAGTCGGATGACTTATTGACCAGGTAGTGCCTTCCTGAACAAGTCGAATGCCTTGTTGACCAAGAGAATGCCTTGTTGAACGAGTCGAGTGCCTTAGTGACCAAGTAATTCGTTAATGAACAAGTTGAATGCCTTGTTCACCAACTAAGGAGTTGTTGAAGCTAGGGTTTATTTGATTTATATGGGCCATAAGTATCCACGTGGTCTCGGACCTAGGTTTTCTCCGGAACGGGAGGCTGGTAGACGCAATCTCACGATTGTGGATGGTGCGAAAGAGGGGATGACGACGACAGCACCGACGACTACCGTGGAATAAATTTCTATCCTTGATGACGGACCTAGAGTTTCTACAGTGGTGGCAAAAGTGACGGATACGGTTTCGGTGCCGGCTAAGGTAAATCCGCCAAAGCCGACGTTTGCGGTGGTTGCCAAGGGGTCGGCGAGGCAGGCTAACCATTTGATGTATCTCACTTTATTATTATATATAATAGTGAATTTCCACAAAACAAAATGCCTTGTTGACCAAGTCAAATTCCTTGTTGACCACGTCTAATGCCTTGAAGAACAGGTCAAATGCCTTGTTGACCAAGTATCGCCATCTTCAACAAGTCGAATGCCTTGTTGAGCAAGTCGAATGCCTTGTTGAGCAAGTCGAATGCCTTGTGGAACAAGTCAAATGCTTTATTTACCAAGTCAAATGTCTTGTCGAACAAGTCGAATGCCTTGTTGACCAAGTATCGCCGTCTTGACCAAGTCGAATGCCTTCTTAACCAAGTCGAATGCCTTGTTGACCAACTAATGCGTTACTACACAAGTAGAACCCCTTGTTCACCAACTAATGACTTGTTGAACAAGTCATATCCATTGTTGAACAAGTCAAATCCCTTGTTGACCAAATCGAATGCCTTCATGACCATGTAATGCCTTGCTGAACAAGTCCAATGCCTTGTTGACCAAGTGGAATGTCTTGTTGAACAAGTCGAATGCCTTGTTGACCAAGTCCAATGCCTTCAAGAACAAGTCGAATGCCTTATTGACCATGTAATGCCTTCCTGAACAAGTCGAATGCCTTGTTAACCAAGTCTAATGCCTTAAAGAACAAGAAGAATGCCTTGTTGACCAAGTAATGCTTTCTTGAACAAGTCAGATGCCTTGTTGACCATGTAATGCCTTTCTGAACAAGTCAAATGACTTGTTGACCAAGTCGAATGTCATGTTGAACAAGTCAAATGTCTGGTTGACCAAGTCTAATGCCTTCAAGAACAAGTCTGATGCCTTATTGACCATGTAATGCCTTCCTAAACAAGTCGAATGCCTTGTTGACCAAGTAATGCTTTGTTCACCAACTATGACTTGTTGAACAAGTCAATTCCATTGTTGAACAGGTCAAATCTCTTGTTGACCAAGTCTATTGCCTTCCAGAACAAGTGGAATACCCTGTTGACCAACTAATGCCTTGTTGAACAAGTCGAATGCCTTGTTGAACAAGTCGAATGGCTTGTTGAACAAGTCGAATGGCTTGTTGAACAAGTCGAATGCCTTGTTGACCAAGTCTAATGCCTTCAAGAACAAGTCGGATGCCGTATTGACCATGTAATGCCTTCCTGAACAAGTCGAATGCCTTGTTGACCAAGTCGAATGCCTTGTTGAATGACTTGAGTGCCTTGTTGACCACGTAATGCGTTACTAACCAAGTTGAATGTCTTGTTCACCAATTAATGACTTGTTGAACAAGTGAAATCCATTGTTGAACAAGTCAAATCCCTAGTTGACCCAGTCTAATGCCTTTAAGAACAAGTCGAATGCCTTGTTGACCAAGTAATGCTTTCTTAAACAAGTCAGATGCCTTGTTGACCACGTAATGGCTTATTGAACAAGTCGAATGCCTTGTTGACCAAGTCGAATGTCTTGTTGAACGAGTCGAATCCCTCGTTGAACAAGTCGAATGTCTTGTTGACCAAGTATCACCGTCTTGACCAAGTCGAATGCCTTCTTAACCAAGTCGAATGCCTTGTTGACCAACTAATGCGTTACTAAACAAGTAGAACACCTTGTTCACCAACTAATGACTTGTTGAAAAAGTCACATCCATTGTTGAACAAGTCAAATCCCTTGTTGACCAAATCGAATGCCTAGTTGACCATGTAATGCCTTGCTGAACAAGTCCAATGCCTTGTTGAACAAGTCGAATGGCTTGTTGAACAAGTCGAATGCCTTGTTGACCAAGTCTAATGCCTTGTTGACCAAGTCTAATGCCTTCAAGAACAAGTCGGATGCCTTATTGACCATGTAATGCCGTCCTGAACAAGTCGAATGCCTTGTTGACCAAGTCGAATGCCTTGTTGAATGACTTGAGTGCCTTGTTGACCACGTAATGCGTTACTAACCAAGTTGAATGTCTTGTTCACCAATTAATGACTTGTTGAACAAGTGAAATCCATTGTTGAACAAGTCAAATCCCTAGTTGACCCAGTCTAATGCCTTTAAGAACAAGTCGAATGCCTTGTTGACCAAGTAATGCTTTCTTAAACAAGTCAGATGCCTTGTTGACCACGTAATGGCTTATTGAACAAGTCGAATGCCTTGTTGACCAAGTCGAATGTCTTGTTGAACGAGTCGAATCCCTCGTTGAACAAGTCGAATGTCTTGTTGACCAAGTATCGCCGTCTTGACCAAGTCGAATGCCTTCTTAACCAAGTCGAATGCCTTGTTGACCAACTAATGCGTTACTAAACAAGTAGAACACCTTGTTCACCAACTAATGACTTGTTGAAAAAGTCACATCCATTGTTGAACAAGTCAAATCCCTTGTTGACCAAATCGAATGCCTAGTTGACCATGTAATGCCTTGCTGAACAAGTCCAATGCCTTGTTGAACAAGTCGAATGGCTTGTTGAACAAGTCGAATATCTTGTTGAACAAGTCAAATGCCTTGTTGACCAAGTCTAATGCCTTCAAGAACAAGTCGGATGCCGTATTGACCATGTAATGCCTTCCTGAACAAGTCGAATGCCTTGTTGACCAAGTCGAATGCCTTGTTGAATGACTTGAGTGCCTTGTTGACCAAGTAATGCGTTACTAACCAAGTTGAATGTCTTGTTCTCCAATTAATGACTTGTTGAACAAGTGAAATCCATTGTTGAACAAGTCAAATCCCTAGTTGACCCAGTCTAATGCCTTTAAGAACAAGTGGAATGCCTTGTTGACCATGTAATGCCTTCTTAAACAAGTCAGATGCCTTGTTGACCACGTAATGGCTTATTGAACAAGTCGAATGCCTTGTTGACCAAGTCGAATGTCTTGTTGAACGAGTCGAATCCCTCGTTGAACAAGTCGAATGTCTTGTTGACCAAGTATCGCCGTCTTGACCAAGTCGAATGCCTTCTTAACCAAGTCGAATGCCTTGTTGACCAACTAATGCGTTACTAAACAAGTAGAACACCTTGTTCACCAACTAATGACTTGTTGAAAAGTCACATCCATTGTTGAACAAGTCAAATCCCTTGTTGACCAAATCGAATGCCTAGTTGACCATGTAATGCCTTGCTGAACAAGTCCAATGCCTTGTTGAACAAGTCGAATGGCTTGTTGAACAAGCCGAATATCTTGTTGAACAAGTCAAATGCCTTGCTGACCAAGTCTAATGTCTTCAAGAACAAGTCAGATGCCTTATTGACCATGTAATGCCTTCCTGAACAAGTCGAACGCCTTGTTGACCAAGTCGAATGCCTTGTTGACCAAGTAATGTTTTACTGAACAAGTAGAATGCCTTGCTCACCAACTAATGATTTGTTGGATCGGTTTCCTCGGGGCCCGTTGGTTATGGGTCTACCACAGGATGCTCATCTTAGCGCCGTTATCTCAACACAGGGATGGGTGTGGCATGCACAATCTACTATTGAGTTCATTGAGATTAGTCCACAACTACCGGTGGGTTGGGCTATGCTATTTGGAGGTAGTTTACGAGTCCCACGGTATGAATCATCATATGGCTAGCGATCCGGGGGCGTCTTTCGACACGTGATTTTGCATGGGTGAAACAACGGGCGGGAACGGATGTATGCATGCTGTGCGACGATACATACGTGAGACACATAACCATTTATTCTTTGAGTGTAGATTCTTCGAGACGTTGCTTGGGGCTGTTGCACCGTAAGATTAGATGTCAATGGCCGTTCCGGGAATGGAGTGTCGGTGTCACCTGGGCAGCGGCTAGATGGCGCGGGCATCATCGTTACCATGTCGCTTATCGTCATGTTCTGTCATCGCTCATTTATCACATTTGGAAGGAGAGGAACCAACGTTGAAAGGAGCATACTCGCGGTTCTCCTGCGCACGTGATTGCTTTTGTTCTGGGGAACGCTTGTCTACGATTGGATACTGTGGCTGCTAGATATCCTTTACAGGTTTCTGGTATTTGCCGTGTTTGGCGAGTCGCATGGTAGTTGGTTTCGAGCTGTAGTTGTAGTTGTCGATGTCGTTGTTGATATCGTAGTTGTACCCGATAGAATGTTATTGCTTGATGCGGCATGAGTTTTTCTCGTGCGCGCTCTTTTGTATTCTTCTTTTTATATATATATATATAAAGGGACATTAATCCAAAAAAAATTAGTTCTTGAACAAGTCAAATCCAGTGTTGAACAAGTCAAATCCCTTGTTGACGAAGCCAAATGTCTTCAAGAACAAGACAGATGCCTTGTTGACCAAGTATCGCCGTCTTGAATAAGTCGAATGCCTTGTTGACCGAGTCGAATGCCTTGTTGACCAAGTCGAATGCCTTGTTGAACAAGTCGAATGCCTTGATGAACAAGTCAATCAAATGTCGAACATGTCAAATACCTTGTTGAACAAGTAATTCGTTACTGAACAAGTTGAATGCCTTGTTCACCAAGTATGACTTGTTGATCAAACCAATCAAGTGTCAAAAGCAGTCAAATCGCTTGTTGACCGAGTCGAATGCCTTGTTGACCAAGCCGAATGCGTTACTAAACAAGTTGAATGTCTTGTTCACACAGTAATAACTTGTTGAACAAGTCAAATCAAGTGTCGAACCCGTCAAATCGATTGTTGACCAAGTCTAATGCCTTCAAGAACAAGTCAAATGCTCTATTGACCAAGTATCGCCGACTTGAAAAAGTCGAATGCCTTGTTGACCAAGCCCAATGCCTTGTTGACCAAGTCGAAAGCCTTGCTGAACAAGTCAAATGCCTTTTTCATTAATTTAATTCCATGTTGACCAAGTAATGTGTTACTGAACTAGTAGAGTGCCTGTTCACCAACTAATGACTTGTTGAACAAGTCAAATCCGGTGTTGAACAAGTCAAATACCTTGTTGGCCAAGTCTAATGCCTTCAAGAACACTATAAATGTTTGTTGACCAAGTATCGCCGTCTTGAATAAGTCGAATGCCTTGTTGAACGAGTCGCTTGCCTTGTTGACCAAGTATTGCGTTACTGAACAAGTTGAATGCCTTGTTCACCAAGTAATAACTTGTTGAACAAGTTAAATCAAGTGTCGAAACAGTCAAATCGATTGTTGACCAAGTCTAATGCCTTCAAGAACAAGTCAAATGCCTTTTTGATTAATTTAATTCCATGTTGACCAAGTAATGTGTTACTGAACTAGTAGAATGCCTTGTTCACCAACTAATGACTTGTTGAACAAGTCAAATCCAGTGTTGAACAAGTCAAATCCCTTGCTGACCAAGTCTAATGTCTTCAAGAACTAGACAAATGCCTTGTTGACCAAGTATCGCCGTCTTGAATAAGTCGAATGCCTTGTTGACCAAGTCGAATGCCTTGTTGAACAAGAAAAATGCCTTGTTGAACAAGTCGAATGCCTTGTTGACCAAATCTAATGCCTTGTTGAACAAGTTAATCAAGTCTCAAACATGTCAAATGCCTTGTTGAACAAATAATTCGTTACTTAACAAGTTGAATGCCTTGTTTACCAAGTAATGACTTGTTGATCAAGTCAATTAAGTGTCGAAACAGTCAAATCGCTTATTGACCAAGTCGAATGCATTGTTAAACAAGTCGAATACCTTGTTCACTAACTAATGACTCGTTAAACAAGTCAAATCCCTTGTATACGAAGTCGAATGCGTTGTTGACCAAGTAATTCCTTCTTGAACAAGTCGGATGTCTTGTTTACCATGTAATGCCTTGCTAAACAAGTCGAATACCATGTTGACCAAGTCGAATGTGTTGCTGAACAAGTCGAACGCCTTGTTGACCAAGTTTTATGCCTTTAAGAACAAGTCGGATGCCTTATTCACCAAGTAATGCCTTCCTGAACAAGTCGAAAGCCTTGTTGAACAAAACCATTTCCTTTTTTACCAAAGTAATGCCTTGTTGACCAATTAATGTGTTACTGAAGTAGTAGAATGCCTTGTTCACCAACTAATGACTTGTTGGCCAAGTCTAATGCCTTGAAGAACAAGATAAATGCCTTGTTGACCAAGTTTCACCGTCTTGAATATGTCGAATGCCTTGTTGAACGAGACGAGTGCCTTGTTGACTAAGCAATGCGTTACTGAACAAGTTGAATGCCTTGTTCACCAAGTAATGACTAGTTGAACAAGTCAAATCAAGTGTCGAAACAGTCAAATCGATTGTTGACCAAGTCTAATGCCTTCAAGAACAAGTCAAATGCCCTATTGACCAAGTATCGCCAACTTGAAAAAGTCGAATGCCTTGTTGACCAAGCCCAATGCCTTGTTGACCAAGTCGAAAGCCTTGTTGAACAAGTCAAATGCCTTTTTCATTAATTTAATTTCATGTTGACCAAGTAATGTGTTACTGAACTAGTAGAATGCCTTGTTCACCAACTAATGACTTGTTGAACAAGTCAAATCCCTTGCTGATCAAGTCTAATGTCTTCAAGAACTAGACAAATGCCTTGTTGACCAAGTATCGCCGTCTTGAATAAGTCGAATGCCTTGTTGACCAAGTCGAATGCCTTGTTGAACAAGAAAAATGTCTTGTTGAACAAGTCGAATGCCTTGTTGACCAAATCTAATGTCTTGTTGAACAAGTTAATCAAGTGTCAAACATGTCAAATGCCTTGTTGAACAAATAATTCGTTACTTAACAAGTTGAATGCCTTGTTTACCAAGTAATGACTTGTTGATCAAGTCAATTAAGTGTCGAAACAGTCAAATCGCTTATTGACCAAGTCGAATGCATTGTTAAACAAGTCGAATACCTTGTTCACTAACTAATGACTCGTTAAACAAGTCAAATCCCTTGTATACGAAGTCGAATGCGTTGTTGACCAAGTAATTCCTTCTTGAACAAGTCGGATGTCTTGTTTACCATGTAATGCCTTGCTAAACAAGTCGAATACCATGTTGACCAAGTCGAATGTGTTGCTGAACAAGTCGAACGCCTTGTTGACCAAGTTTTATGCCTTTAAGAACAAGTCGGATGCCTTATTCACCATGTAATGCCTTCCTGAACAAGTCGAAAGCCTTGTTGAACAAAACCATTTCCTTTTTTACCAAAGTAATGCCTTGTTGACCAATTAATGTGTTACTGAAGTAGTAGAATGCCTTGTTCACCAACTAATGACTTGTTGGCCAAGTCTAATGCCTTGAAGAACAAGATAAATGCCTTGTTGACCAAGTTTCACCGTCTTGAATATGTCGAATGCCTTGTTGAACGAGACGAGTGCCTTGTTGACTAAGCAATGCGTTACTGAACAAGTTGAATGCCTTGTTCACCAAGTAATGACTAGTTGAACAAGTCAAATCAAGTGTCGAAACAGTCAAATCGATTGTTGACCAAGTCTAATGCCTTCAAGAACAAGTCAAATGCCCTATTGACCAAGTATCGCCAACTTGAAAAAGTCGAATGCCTTGTTGACCAAGCCCAATGCCTTGTTGACCAAGTCGAAAGCCTTGTTGAACAAGTCAAATGCCTTTTTCATTAATTTAATTTCATGTTGACCAAGTAATGTGTTACTGAACTAGTAGAATGCCTTGTTCACCAACTAATGACTTGTTGAACAAGTCAAATCCCTTGCTGATCAAGTCTAATGTCTTCAAGAACTAGACAAATGCCTTGTTGACCAAGTATCGCCGTCTTGAATAAGTCGAATGCCTTGTTGACCAAGTCGAATGCCTTGTTGAACAAGAAAAATGTCTTGTTGAACAAGTCGAATGCCTTGTTGACCAAATCTAATGTCTTGTTGAACAAGTTAATCAAGTGTCAAACATGTCAAATGCCTTGTTGAACAAATAATTCGTTACTTAACAAGTTGAATGCCTTGTTTACCAAGTAATGACTTGTTGATCAAGTCAATTAAGTGTCGAAACAGTCAAATCGCTTATTGACCAAGTCGAATGCATTGTTAAACAAGTCGAATACCTTGTTCACTAACTAATGACTCGTTAAACAAGTCAAATCCCTTGTATACGAAGTCGAATGCGTTGTTGACCAAGTAATTCCTTCTTGAACAAGTCGGATGTCTTGTTTACCATGTAATGCCTTGCTAAACAAGTCGAATACCATGTTGACCAAGTCGAATGTGTTGCTGAACAAGTCGAACGCCTTGTTGACCAAGTTTTATGCCTTTAAAAACAAGTCGGATGCCTTATTCACCATGTAATGCCTTCCTGAACAAGTCGAAAGCCTTGTTGAACAAAACCATTTCCTTTTTTACCAAAGTAATGCCTTGTTGACCAAGTAATGTGTTACTGAAGTAGTAGAATGCCTTGTTCACCAACTAATGACTTGTTGGCCAAGTCTAATGCCTTGAAGAACAAGATAAATGCCTTGTTGACGAAGTTTCACCGTCTTAAATATGTCGAATGCCTTGTTGAACGAGACGAGTGCCTTGTTGACTAAGCAATGCGTTACTGAACAAGTTGAATGCCTTGTTCACCAAGTAATGACTAGTTGAACAAGTCAAATCAAGTGTCGAAACAGTCAAATCGATTGTTGACCAAGTCTAATGCCTTCAAGAACAAGTCAAATGCCCTATTGACCAAGTATCGCCAACTTGAAAAAGTCGAATGCCTTGTTGACCAAGCCCAATGCCTTGTTGACCAAGTCGAAAGCCTTGTTGAACAAGTCAAATGCCTTTTTCATTAATTTAATTTCATGTTGACCAAGTAATGTGTTACTGAACTAGTAGAATGCCTTGTTCACCAACTAATGACTTGTTGAACAAGTCAAATCCCTTGCTGATCAAGTCTAATGTCTTCAAGAACTAGACAAATGCCTTGTTGACCAAGTATCGCCGTCTTGAATAAGTCGAATGCCTTGTTGACCAAGTCGAATGCCTTGTTGAACAAGAAAAATGTCTTGTTGAACAAGTCGAATGCCTTGTTGACCAAATCTAATGTCTTGTTGAACAAGTTAATCAAGTGTCAAACATGTCAAATGCCTTGTTGAACAAATAATTCGTTATTGAACAAGTTGAATGCCTTGTTTACCAAGTAATGACTTGTTGATCAAGTCAATTAAGTGTCGAAACAGTCAAATCGCTTATTGACCAAGTCGAATGCATTGTTAAACAAGTCGAATACCTTGTTCACTAACTAATGACTCGTTAAACAAGTCAAATCCCTTGTATACGAAGTCGAATGCGTTGTTGACCAAGTAATTCCTTCTTGAACAAGTCGGATGTCTTGTTTACCATGTAATGCCTTGCTAAACAAGTCGAATACCATGCTGACCAAGTCGAATGTGTTGCTGAACAAGTCGAACGCCTTGTTGACCAAGTTTTATGCCTTTAAGAACAAGTCGGATGCCTTATTCACCATGTAATGCCTTCCTGAACAAGTCGAAAGCCTTGTTGAACAAAACCATTTCCTTTTTTACCAAAGTAATGCCTTGTTGACAAAGTAATGTGTTACTGAAGTAGTAGAATGCCTTGTTCACCAACTAATGACTTGTTGGCCAAGTCTAATGCCTTGAAGAACAAGATAAATGCCTTGTTGACCAAGTTTCACCGTCTTGAATATGTCGAATGCCTTGTTGAGCGAGTCGCTTGCCTTGTTGACCAAGTATTGCGTTACTGAACAAGTTGAATGCCTTGTTCACCAAGTAATAACTTGTTGAACAAGTTAAATCAAGTGTCGAAACAGTCAAATCGATTGTTGACCAAGTCTAATGCCTTCAAGAACAAGTCAAATGCCCTATTGACCAAGTATTGCCGACTTAAAAAAGTCGAATGCCTTGTTGACCAAGCCCAATGCCTTGTTGACCAAGTCGAAAGCCTTGTTGAACAAGTCAAATGCCTTTTTCATTAATTTAATTCCATGTTGACCAAGTAATGTGTTACTGAACTAGTAGAATGCCTTGTTCACCAACTAATGACTTGTTGAACTAGTCAAATCCGGTGTTGAACAGGTCAAATAACTTGTTGGCCAAGTCTAATGCCTTCAAGAACACTATAAATGCTTGTTGACCAAGTATCGCCGTCTTGAATAAGTCGAATGCCTTGTTGAACGAGTCGCTTGCCTTGTTGACCAAGTATTGCGTTACTGAACAAGTTGAATGCCTTGTTCACCAAGTAATAACTTGTTGAACAAGTTAAATCAAGTGTCGAAACAGTCAAATCGATTGTTGACCAAGTCTAATGCCTTCAAGAACAAGTCAAATGCCCTATTGACCAAGTATCGCCGACTTGAAAAAGTCGAATGCCTTCTTGACCAAGCCCAATGCATTGTTGACCAAGTCGAAAGCCTTGTTGATTAAGTCAAATGCCTTTTTGATTAATTTAATTCCATGTTGACCAAGTAATGTGTTACTGAACTAGTAGAATGCCTTGTTCACCAACTAATGACTTGTTGAACAAGTCAAATCCAGTGTTGAACAAGTCAAATCCAGTGTTGAACAAGTCAAATCCCTTGCTGACCAAGTCTAATGTCTTCAAGAACTAGACAAATGCCTTGTTGACCAAGTATCGCCGTCTTGAATAAGTCGAATGCCTTGTTGAACAAGAAAAATGCCTTGTTGAACAAGTCGAATGCCTTGTTGACCAAATCTAATGCCTTGTTGAACAAGTTAATCAAGTGTCAAACATGTCAAATGCCTTGTTGAACAAATAATTCGTTACTTCACAAGTTGAATGCCTTGTTTACCAAGTAATGACTTGTTGATCAAGTCAATTAAGTGTCGAAACAGTCAAATCGCTTATTGACCAAGTCGAATGCATTGTTGAACAAGTCGAATACCTTGTTCACTAACTAATGACTCGTTGAACAAGTCAGATCCCTTGTATACGAAGTCGAATGCGTTGTTGACCAAGTAATTCCTTCTTGAACAAGTCGGATGTCTTGTTTACCATGTAATGCCTTGCTAAACAAGTCGAATACCATGTTGACCAAGTCGAATGTGTTGCTGAACAAGTCGAATGCCTTGTTGACCAAGTTTTATGCCTTTAAGAACAAGTCGGATGCCTTATTCACCATGTAATGCCTTCCTGAACAAGTCGAAAGCCTTGTTGAAGAAAACCATTTCCTTTTTTACAAAAGTAATGCCTTGTTGACCAAGTAATGTGTTACTGAAGTAGTAGAATGCATTGTTCACCAACTAATGACTTGTTGGCCAAGTCTAATGCCTTGAAGAACAAGATAAATGCCTTGTTGACCAAGTTTCACCGTCTTGAATATGTCGAATGCCTTGTTGAACGAGACGAGTGCCTTGTTGACTAAGCAATGCGTTACTGAACAAGTTGAATGCCTTGTTCACCAAGTAATGACTAGTTGAACAAGTCAAATCAAGTGTCGAAACAGTCAAATCGATTGTTGACCAAGTCTAATGCCTTCAAGAACAAGTCAAATGCCCTATTGACCAAGTATCGCCAACTTGAAAAAGTCGAATGCCTTGTTGACCAAGCCCAATGCCTTGTTGACCAAGTCGAAAGCCTTGTTGAACAAGTCAATTGCCTTTTTCATTAATTTAATTCCATGTTGACCAAGTAATGTGTTACTGAACTAGTAGAATGCCTTGTTCACCATCTAATGACTTGTTGAACAAGTCAAATCCGGTGTTGAACAGGTCAAATACCTTGTTGGCCAAGTCTAATGCCTTGAAGAACCAGATAAATGTCTTGTTGACCAAGTATCGCCGTCTTGAATAAGTCGAATGCCTTGTTGAACGAGACGAGTGCCTTGTTGACTAAGCAAAGCGTTACTGAACAAGTTGAATGCCTTGTTCACCAAGTAATGACTTGTTGAACAAGTCAAATCAAGTGTTGAAACAGTCAAATCGATTGTTGACCAAGTCTAATGCCTTCAAGAACAAGTCAAATGCCCTATTGACCAAGTATCGCCGACTTGAAAAAGTCGAATGCCTTGTTGACCAAGCCCAATGCATTGTTGACCAAGTCGAAAGCCTTGTTGAAAAAGTCAAATGCCTTTTTCATTAATTTAATTCCATGTTGACCAAGTAATGTGTTACTGAACTAGTAGAATGCCTTGTTCACCAACTAATGACTTGTTGAACAAGTCAAATCCCTTGCTGATCAAGTCTAATGTCTTCAAGAACTAGACAAATGCCTTGTTGACCAAGTATCGCCGTCTTAAATAAGTCGAATGCCTTGTTGACCAAGTCGAATGCCTTGTTGAAAAAGAAAAATGCCTTGTTGAACAAGTCGAATGCCTTGTTGACCAAATCTAATGCCTTGTTGAACAAGTTAATCAAGTGTCAAACATGTCAAATGCCTTGTTGAACAAATAATTCGTTACTTAACAAGTTGAATGCCTTGTTTACCGAATAATGACTTGTTGATCAAGTCAATTAAGTGTCGAAACAGTCAAATCGCTTATTGACCAAGTCGAATGCATTGTTGAACAAGTCGAATACCTTGTTCACTAACTAATGACTCGTTGAACAAGTCAAATTCCTTGTATACGAAGTCGAATGCGTTGTTGACCAAGTAATTCCTTCTTGAACAAGTCGGATGTCTTGTTTACCATGTAATGCCTTGCTAAACAAGTCGAATACCATGTTGACCAAGTCGAATGTGTTGCTGAACAAGTCGAATGCCTTGTTGACCAAGTTTTATGCCTTTAAGAACAAGTTGGATGCCTTGTTGACCAAGTTTTATGCCTTTAAGAACAAGTCGGATGCCTTATTCACCATGTAATGCTTCCTGAACAAGTCGAAAGCCTTGTTGAACAAAACCATTTCCTTTTTTACCAAAGTAATGGCTTGTTGACCAAGTAATGTGTTACTGAAGTAGTAGAATGCCTTGTTCACCAACTAATGACTTGTTGGCCAAGTCTAATGCCTTGAAGAACAAGATAAATGCCTTGTTGACCAAGTTTCACCGTCTTGAATATGTCGAATGCCTTGTTGAACGAGACGAGTGCCTTGTTGACTAAGCAATGCGTTACTGAACAAGTTGAATGCCTTCTTCACCAAGAAATGACTTGTTGAACAAGTTAAATCAAGTGGCGAAACAGTCAAATCGAGTGTTGACCAAGTCTAATGCCTTCAAGAACAAGTCAAATGCCCTATTGACCAAGTATCGCCGACTTGAAAAAGTCGAATGCCTTGTTGACCAAGCCCAATGCATTGTTGACCAAGTCGAAAGCCTTGTTGAACAAGTCAAATGCCTTTTTGATTAATTTAATTCCATGTTGACCAAGTAATGTGTTACTGAACTAGTAGAATGCCTTGTTCACCAACTAATGACTTGTTGAACAAGGCAAATCCGGTGTTGAACAGGTCAAATACCTTGTTGGCCAAGTCTAATGCCTTCAAGAACACTATAAATGTTTGTTGACCAAGTATCGCCGTCTTGAATAAGTCGAATGCCTTGTTGAGCGAGTCGCTTGCCTTGTTGACCAAGTATTGCGTTACTGAACAAGTTGAATGCCTTGTTCACCAAGTAATAACTTGTTGAACAAGTTAAATCAAGTGTCGAAACAGTCAAATCGATTGTTGACCAAGTCTAATGCCTTCAAGAACAAGTCAAATGCCCTATTGACCAAGTATCGCCGACTTAAAAAGTCGAATGCCTTGTTGACCAAGCCCAATGCCTTGTTGACCAAGTCGAAAGCCTTGTTGAACAAGTCAAATGCCTTTTTCATTAATTTAATTCCATGTTGACCAAGTAATGTGTTACTGAACTAGTAGAATGCCTTGTTCACCAACTAATGACTTGTTGAACAAGTCAAATCCGGTGTTGAACAGGTCAAATAACTTGTTGGCCAAGTCTAATGCCTTCAAGAACACTAGAAATGCTTGTTGACCAAGTATCGCCGTCTTGAATAAGTCGAATGCCTTGTTGAACGAGTCGCTTGCCTTGTTGACCAAGTATTGCGTTACTGAACAAGTTGAATGCCTTGTTCACCAAGTAATAACTTGTTGAACAAGTTAAATCAAGTGTCGAAACAGTCAAATCGATTGTTGACCAAGTCTAATGCCTTCAAGAACAAGTCAAATGCCCTATTGACCAAGTATCACCGACTTGAAAAAGTCGAATGCCTTCTTGACCAAGGCCAATGCATTGTTGACCAAGTCGAAAGCCTTGTTGATTAAGTCAAATGCCTTTTTGATTAATTTAATTCCATGTTGACCAAGTAATGTGTTACTGAACTAGTAGAATGCCTTGTTCACCAACTAATGACTTGTTGAACAAGTCAAATCCAGTGTTGAACAAGTCAAATCCCTTGCTGACCAAGTCTAATGTCTTCAAGAACTAGACAAATGCCTTGTTGACCAAGTATCGCCATCTTGAATAAGTCGAATGCCTTGTTGAACAAGAAAAATGCCTTGTTGAACAAGTCGAATGCCTTGTTGACCAAATCTAATGCCTTGTTGAACAAGTTAATCAAGTGTCAAACATGTCAAATGCCTTGTTGAACAAATAATTCGTTACTTCACAAGTTAAATGCCTTGTTTTCCAAGTAATGACTTGTTGATCAAGTCAATTAAGTGTCGAAACAGTCAAATCGCTTATTGACCAAGTCGAATGCATTGTTGAACAAGTCGAATACCTTGTTCACTAACTAATGACTCGTTGAACAAGTCAGATCCCTTGTATACGAAGTCGAATGCGTTGTTGACCAAGTAATTCCTTCTTGAACAAGTCGGATGTCTTGTTTACCATGTAATGCCTTGCTAAACAAGTCGAATACCATGTTGACCAAGTCGATGTGTTGCTGAACAAGTCGAATGCCTTGTTGACCAAGTTTTATGCCTTTAAGAACAAGTTGGATGCCTTATTCACCATGTAATGCCTTCCTGAACAAGTCGAAAGCCTTGTTGAAGAAAACCATTTCCTTTTTTACAAAGTAATGCCTTGTTGACCAAGTAATGTGTTACTGAAGTAGTAGAATGCATTGTTCACCAACTAATGACTTGTTGGCCAAGTCTAATGCCTTGAAGAACAAGATAAATGCCTTGTTGACCAAGTTTAACCGTCTTGAATATGTCGAATGCCTTGTTGAACGAGACGAGTGCCTTGTTGACTAAGCAATGCGTTACTGAACAAGTTGAATGCCTTGTTCACCAAGTAATGACTAGTTGAACAAGTCAAATCAAGTGTCGAAACAGTCAAATCGATTGTTGACCAAGTCTAATGCCTTCAAGAACAAGTCAAATGCCCTATTGACCAAGTATCGCCGACTTGAAAAAGTCGAATGCCTTGTTGACCAAGCCCAATGCATTGTTGACCAAGTCGAAAGCCTTGTTGAAAAAGTCAAATGCCTTTTTCATTAATTTAATTCCATGTTGACCAAGTAATGTGTTACTGAACTAGTAGAATGCCTTGTTCACCAACTAATGACTTGTTGAACAAGTCAATCCCTTGCTGATCAAGTCTAATGTCTTCAAGAACTAGACAAATGCCTTGTTGACCAAGTATCGCCGTCTTAAATAAGTCGAATGCCTTGTTGACCAAGTCGAATGCCTTGTTGAAAAAGAAAAATGCCTTGTTGAACAAGTCGAATGCCTTTTGACCAAATCTAATGCCTTGTTGAACAAGTTAATCAAGTGTCAAACATGTCAAATGCCTTGTTGAACAAATAATTCGTTACTTAACAAGTTGAATGCCTTGTTTACCGAATAATGACTTGTTGATCAAGTCAATTAAGTGTCGAAACAGTCAAATCGCTTATTGACCAAGTCGAATGCATTGTTGAACAAGTCGAATACCTTGTTCACTAACTAATGACTCGTTGAACAAGTCAAATTCCTTGTATACGAAGTCGAATGCGTTGTTGACCAAGTAATTCCTTCTTGAACAAGTCGGATGTCTTGTTTACCATGTAATGCCTTGCTAAACAAGTCGAATACCATGTTGACCAAGTCGAATGTGTTGCTGAACAAGTCGAATGCCTTGTTGACCAAGTTTTATGCCTTTAAGAACAAGTTGGATGCCTTGTTGACCAAGTTTTATGCCTTTAAGAACAAGTCGGATGCCTTATTCACCATGTAATGCTTCCTGAACAAGTCGAAAGCCTTGTTGAACAAAACCATTTCCTTTTTTACCAAAGTAATGCCTTGTTGACCAAGTAATGTGTTACTGAAGTAGTAGAATGCCTTGTTCACCAACTAATGACTTGTTGGCCAAGTCTAATGCCTTGAAGAACAAGATAAATGCCTTGTTGACCAAGTTTCACCGTCTTGAATATGTCGAATGCCTTGTTGAACGAGACGAGTGCCTTGTTGACTAAGCAAAGCGTTACTGAACAAGTTGAATGCCTTGTTCACCAAGTAATGACTTGTTGAACAAGTCAAATCAAGTGTTGAAACAGTCAAATCGATTGTTGACCAAGTCTAATGCCTTCAAGAACAAGTCAAATGCCCTATTGACCAAGTATCGCCGACTTGAAAAAGTCGAATGCCTTGTTGACCAAGCCCAATGCATTGTTGACCAAGTCGAAAGCCTTGTTGAAAAAGTCAAATGCCTTTTTCATTAATTTAATTCCATGTTGACCAAGTAATGTGTTACTGAACTAGTAGAATGCCTTGTTCACCAACTAATGACTTGTTGAACAAGTCAAATCCAGTGTTGAACAAGTCAAATCCCTTGCTGACCAAGTCTAATGTCTTCAAGAACTAGACAAATGCCTTGTTGACCAAGTATCGCCATCTTGAATAAGTCGAATGCCTTGTTGAACAAGAAAAATGCCTTGTTGAACAAGTCGAATGCCTTGTTGACCAAATCTAATGCCTTGTTGAACAAGTTAATCAAGTGTAAAACATGTCAAATGCCTTGTTGAACAAATAATTCGTTACTTAACAAGTTGAATGCCTTGTTTACCGAATAATGACTTGTTGATCAAGTCAATTAAGTGTCGAAACAGTCAAATCGCTTATTGACCAAGTCGAATGCATTGTTGAACAAGTCGAATACCTTGTTCACTAACTAATGACTCGTTGAACAAGTCAAATTCCTTGTATACGAAGTCGAATGCGTTGTTGACCAAGTAATTCCTTCTTGAACAAGTCGGATGTCTTGTTTACCATGTAATGCCTTGCTAAACAAGTCGAATACCATGTTGACCAAGTCGAATGTGTTGCTGAACAAGTCGAATGCCTTGTTGACCAAGTTTTATGCCTTTAAGAACAAGTTGGATGCCTTGTTGACCAAGTTTTATGCCTTTAAGAACAAGTCGGATGCCTTATTCACCATGTAATGCCTTCCTGAACAAGTCGAAAGCCTTGTTGAACAAAACCATTTCCTTTTTTACCAAAGTAATGCCTTGTTGACCAAGTAATGTGTTACTGAAGTAGTAGAATGCATTGTTCACCAACTAATGACTTGTTGGCCAAGTCTAATGCCTTGAAGAACAAGATAAATGCCTTGTTGACCAAGTTTCACCGTCTTGAATATGTCGAATGCCTTGTTGAACGAGACGAGTGCCTTGTTGACTAAGCAATGCGTTACTGAACAAGTTGAATGCCTTGTTCACTAAGTAATGACTAGTTGAACAAGTCAAATCAAGTGTCGAAACAGTCAAATCGATTGTTGACCAAGTCTAATGCCTTCAAGAACAAGTCAAATGCCCTATTGACCAAGTATCGCCAACTTGAAAAAGTCGAATGCCTTGTTGACCAAGCCCAATGCCTTGTTGACCAAGTCGAAAGCCTTGTTGAACAAGTCAATTGCCTTTTTCATTAATTTAATTCCATGTTGACCAAGTAATGTGTTACTGAACTAGTAGAATGCCTTGTTCACCAACTAATGACTTGTTGAACAAGTCAAATCCGGTGTTGAACAGGTCAAATAACTTGTTGGCCAAGTCTAATGCCTTGAAGAACCAGATAAATGTCTTGTTGACCAAGTTTCACCGTCTTGAATATGTCGAATGCCTTGTTGAACGAGACGAGTGCCTTGTTGACTAAGCAAAGCGTTACTGAACAAGTTGAATGCCTTGTTCACCAAGTAATGACTTGTTGAACAAGTCAAATCAAGTGTTGAAACAGTCAAATCGATTGTTGACCAAGTCTAATGCCTTCAAGAACAAGTCAAATGCCCTATTGACCAAGTATCGCCGACTTGAAAAAGTTGAATGCCTTGTTGACCATGCCCAATGCATTGTTGACCAAGTCGAAAGCCTTGTTGAAAAAGTCAAATGCCTTTTTCATTAATTTAATTCCATGTTGACCAAGTAATGTGTTACTGAACTAGTAGAATGCCTTGTTCACCAACTAATGACTTGTTGAACAAGTCAAATCCCTTGCTGATCAAGTCTAATGTCTTCAAGAACTAGACAAATGCCTTGTTGACCAAGTATCGCCGTCTTAAATAAGTCGAATGCCTTGTTGACCAAGTCGAATGCCTTGTTGAAAAAGAAAAATGCCTTGTTGAACAAGTCGAATGCCTTGTTGACCAAATCTAATGCCTTGTTGAACAAGTTAATCAAGTGTCAAACATGTCAAATGCCTTGTTGAACAAATAATTCGTTACTTAACAAGTTGAATGCCTTGTTTACCGAATAATGACTTGTTGATCAAGTCAATTAAGTGTCGAAACAGTCAAATCGCTTATTGACCAAGTCGAATGCATTGTTGAACAAGTCGAATACCTTGTTCACTAACTAATGACTCGTTGAACAAGTCAAATTCCTTGTATACGAAGTCGAATGCGTTGTTGACCAAGTAATTCCTTCTTGAACAAGTCGGATGTCTTGTTTACCATGTAATGCCTTGCTAAACAAGTCGAATACCATGTTGACCAAGTCGAATGTGTTGCTGAACAAGTCGAATGCCTTGTTGACCAAGTTTTATGCCTTTAAGAACAAGTTGGATGCCTTGTTGACCAAGTTTTATGCCTTTAAGAACAAGTCGGATGCCTTATTCACCATGTAATGCTTCCTGAACAAGTCGAAAGCCTTGTTGAACAAAACCATTTCCTTTTTTACCAAAGTAATGCCTTGTTGACCAAGTAATGTGTTACTAAAGTAGTAGAATGCCTTGTTCACCAACTAATGACTTGTTGGCCAAGTCTAATGCCTTGAAGAACAAGATAAATGCCTTGTTGACCAAGTATCGCCGTCTTGAATAAGTCGAATGCCTTGTTGAGCGAGTCGCTTGCCTTGTTGACCAAGTATTGCGTTACTGAACAAGTTGAATGCCTTGTTCACCAGGTAATAACTTGTTGAACAAGTTAAATCAAGTGTCGAAACAGTCAAATCGATTGTTGACCAAGTCTAATGCCTTCAAGAACAAGTCAAATGCCCTATTGACCAAGTATCGCCGACTTAAAAAAGTCGAATGCCTTGTTGACCAAGCCCAATGCCTTGTTGACCAAGTCGAAAGCCTTGTTGAACAAGTCAAATGCCTTTTTCATTAATTTAATTCCATGTTGACCAAGTAATGTGTTACTGAACTAGTAGAATGCCTTGTTCACCAACTAATGACTTGTTGAACAAGTCAAATCCGGTGTTGAACAGGTCAAATAACTTGTTGGCCAAGTCTAATGCCTTCAAGAACACTATAAATGCTTGTTGACCAAGTATCGCCGTCTTGAATAAGTCGAATGCCTTGTTGAACGAGTCGCTTGTCTTGTTGACCAAGTATTGCGTTACTGAACAAGTTGAATGCCTTGTTCACCAAGTAATAACTTGTTGAACAAGTTAAATCAAGTGTCGAAACAGTCAAATCGATTGTTGACCAAGTCTAATGCCTTCAAGAACAAGTCAAATGCCCTATTGACCAAGTATCGCCGACTTGAAAAAGTCGAATGCCTTGTTGAACAAGCCCAATGCATTGTTGACCAAGTCGAAAGCCTTGTTGAACAAGTCAAATGCCTTTTTGATTAATTTAATTCCATGTTGACCAAGTAATGTGTTACTGAACTAGTAGAATGCCTTGTTCACCAACTAATGACTTGTTGAACAAGTCAAATCCAGTGTTGAACAAGTCAAATCCCTTGCTGACCAAGTCTAATGTCTTCAAGAACTAGACAAATGCCTTGTTGACCAAGTATCGCCGTCTTGAATAAGTCGAATGCCTTGTTGAACAAGAAAAATGCCTTGTTGAACAAGTCGAATGCCTTGTTGACCAAATCTAATGCCTTGTAGAACAAGTTAATCAAGTGTCAAACATGTCAAATGCCTTGTTGAACAAATAATTCGTTACTTCACAAGTTGAATGCCTTGTTTACCAAGTAATGACTTGTTGATCAAGTCAATTAAGTGTCGAAACAGTCAAATCGCTTATTGACCAAGTCGAATGCATTGTTGAACAAGTCGAATACCTTGTTCACTAACTAATGACTCGTTGAACAAGTCAGATCGCTTGTATACGAAGTCGAATGCGTTGTTGACCAAGTAATTCCTTATTGAACAAGTCGGATGTCTTGTTTACCATGTAATGCCTTGCTAAACAAGTCGAATACCATGTTGACCAAGTCGAATGTGTTGCTGAACAAGTCGAATGCCTTGTTGACCAAGTTTTATGCCTTTAAGAACAAGTCGGATGCCTTATTCACCATGTAATGCTTCCTGAACAAGTCGAAAGCCTTGTTGAACAAAACCATTTCCTTTTTTACCAAAGTAATGCCTTGTTGACCAAGTAATGTGTTACTAAAGTAGTAGAATGCCTTGTTCACCAACTAATGACTTGTTGGCCAAGTCTAATGCCTTGAAGAACAAGATATATGCCTTGTTGACCAAGTTTCACCGTCTTGAATATGTCGAATGCCTTGTTGAACGAGACGAGTGCCTTGTTGACTAAGCAATGCGTTACTGAACAAGTTGAATGCCTTGTTCACCAAGAAATGACTTGTTGAACAAGTTAAATCAAGTGTCGAAACAGTCAAATCGAGTGTTGACCAAGTCTAATGCCTTCAAGAACAAGTCAAATGCCCTATTGACCAAGTATCGCCGACTTGAAAAAGTCAAATGCCTTGTTGACCAAGCCCAATGCATTGTTGACCAAGTCGAAAGCCTTGTTGAACAAGTCAAATGCCTTTTTGATTAATTTAATTCCATGTTGACCAAGTAATGTGTTACTGAACTAGTAAAATGCCTTGTTCACCAACTAATGACTTGTTGAACAAGGCAAATCCGGTGTTGAACAGGTCAAATACCTTGTTGGCCAAGTCTAATGCCTTCAAGAACACTATAAATGTTTGTTGACCAAGTATCGCCGTCTTGAATAAGTCGAATGCCTTGTTGAGCGAGTCGCTTGCCTTGTTGACCAAGTATTGCGTTACTGAACAAGTTGAATGCCTTGTTCACCAAGTAATAACTTGTTGAACAAGTTAAATCAAGTGTCGAAACAGTCAAATCGATTGTTGACCAAGTCTAATGCCTTCAAGAACAAGTCAAATGCCCTATTGACCAAGTATCGCCGACTTAAAAAAGTCGAATGCCTTGTTGACCAAGCCCAATGCCTTGTTGACAAAGTCGAAAGCCTTGTTGAACAAGTCAAATGCCTTTTTCATTAATTTAATTCCATGTTGACCAAGTAATGTGTTACTGAACTAGTAGAATGCCTTGTTCACCAACTAATGACTTGTTGAACAAGTCAAATCCGGTGTTGAACAGGTCAAATAACTTGTTGGCCAAGTCTAATGCCTTCAAGAACACTATAAATGCTTGTTGACCAAGTATCGCCGTCTTGAATAAGTCGAATGCCTTGTTGAACGAGTCGCTTGCCTTGTTGACCAAGTATTGCGTTACTGAACAAGTTGAATGCCTTGTTCACCAAGTAATAACTTGTTGAACAAGTTAAATCAAGTGTCGAAACAGTCAAATCGATTGTTGACCAAGTCTAATGCCTTCAAGAACAAGTCAAATGCCCTATTGACCAAGTATCGCCGACTTGAAAAAGTCGAATGCCTTGTTGAACAAGCCCAATGCATTGTTGACCAAGTCGAAAGCCTTGTTGAACAAGTCAAATGC
Source organism: Linderniella brevidens (assembly GCA_004919715.1). NCBI lineage: Eukaryota > Viridiplantae > Streptophyta > Magnoliopsida > Lamiales > Linderniaceae > Linderniella > Linderniella brevidens. The sequence goes on from SWDC01000148.1 coordinate 15,969,402, forward strand.
CTTTTTGATTAATTTAATTCCATGTTGACCAAGTAATGTGTTACTGAACTAGTAGAATGCCTTGTTCACCAACTAATGACATGTTGAACAAGTCAAATCCAGTGTTGAACAAGTCAAATCCCTTGCTGACCAAGTCTAATGTCTTCAAGAACTAGACAAATGCCTTGTTGACCAATTATCGCCGTCTTGAATAAGTCGAATGCCTTGTTGAACAAGAAAAATGCCTTGTTGAACAAGTCGAATGCCATGTTGACCAAATCTAATGCCTTGTAGAACAAGTTAATCAAGTGTCAAACATGTCAAATGCCTTGTTGAACAAATAATTCGTTACTTCACAAGTTGAATGCCTTGTTTACCAAGTAATGACTTGTTGATCAAGTCAATTAAGTGTCGAAACAGTCAAATCGCTTATTGACCAAGTCGAATGCATTGTTGAACAAGTCGAATACCTTGTTCACTAACTAATGACTCGTTGAACAAGTCAGATCGCTTGTATACGAAGTCGAATGCGTTGTTGACCAAGTAATTCCTTATTGAACAAGTCGGATGTCTTGTTTACCATGTAATGCCTTGCTAAACAAGTCGAATACCATGTTGACCAAGTCGAATGTGTTGCTGAACAAGTCGAATGCCTTGTTGACCAAGTTTTATGCCTTTAAGAACAAGTCGGATGCCTTATTCACCATGTAATGCCTTCCTGAACAAGTCGAAAGCCTTGTTGAACAAAACCATTTCCTTTTTTACCAAAGTAATGCCTTGTTGACCAAGTAATGTGTTACTGAAGTAGTAGAATGCATTGTTCACCAACTAATGACTTGTTGGCCAAGTCTAATGCCTTGAAGAACAAGATAAATGCCTTGTTGACCAAGTTTCACCGTCTTGAATATGTCGAATGCCTTGTTGAACGAGACGAGTGCCTTGTTGACTAAGCAATGCGTTACTGAACAAGTTGAATGCCTTGTTCACCAAGTAATGACTAGTTGAACAAGTCAAATCAAGTGTCGAAACAGTCAAATCGATTGTTGACCAAGTCTAATGCCTTCAAGAACAAGTCAAATGCCCTATTGACCAAGTATCGCCAACTTGAAAAAGTCGAATGCCTTGTTGACCAAGCCCAATGCCTTGTTGACCAAGTCGAAAGCCTTGTTGAACAAGTCAATTGCCTTTTTCATTAATTTAATTCCATGTTGACCAGGTAATGTGTTACTGAACTAGTAGAATCCCTTGTTCACCACTAATGACATGTTGAACAAGTCAAATCCGGTGTTGAACAGGTCAAATACCTTGTTGGCCAAGTCTAATGCCTTAAAGAACAAGATAAATGTCTTGTTGACCAAGTTTCACCGTCTTGAATATGTCGAATGCCTTGTTGAACGAGACGAGTGCCTTGTTGACTAAGCAAAGCGTTACTGAACAAGTTGGATGCCTTGTTCACCAAGTAATGACTTGTTGAACAAGTCAAATCAAGTGTTGAAACAGTCAAATCGATTGTTGACCAAGTCTAATGCCTTCAAGAACAAGTCAAATGCCCTATTGACCAAGTATCGCCGACTTGAAAAAGTCGAATGCCTTGTTGACCAAGCCCAATGCATTGTTGACCAAGTCGAAAGCCTTGTTGAAAAAGTCAAATGCCTTTTTCATTAATTTAATTCCTTGCTGATCAAGTCTAATGTCTTCAAGAACTAGACAAATGCCTTGTTGACCAAGTATCGCCGTCTTAAATAAGTCGAATGCCTTGTTGACCAAGTCGAATGCCTTGTTGAAAAAGAAAAATGCCTTGTTGAACAAGTCGAATGCCTTGTTGACCAAATCTAATGCCTTGTTGAACAAGTTAATCAAGTGTCAAACATGTCAAATGCCTTGTTGAACAAATAATTCGTTACTTAACAAGTTGAATGCCTTGTTTACCGAATAATGACTTGTTGATCAAGTCAATTAAGTGTCGAAACAGTCAAATCGCTTATTGACCAAGTCGAATGCATTGTTGAACAAGTCGAATACCTTGTTCACTAACTAATGACTCGTTGAACAAGTCAAATCCCTTGTATACGAAGTCGTATGCGTTGTTGACCAAGTAATTCCTTCTTGAACAAGTCGGATGTCTTGTTTACCATGTAATGCCTTGCTAAACAAGTCGAATACCATGTTGACCAAGTCGAATGTGTTGCTGAACAAGTCGAATGCCTTGTTGACCAAGTTTTATGCCTTTAAGAACAAGTCGGATGCCTTATTCACCATGTAATGCCTTCCCGAACAAGTCGAAAGCCTTGTTGAACAAAACCATTTCCTTTTTTACCAAAGTAATGCCTTGTTGACCAAGTAATGTGTTACTGAAGTAGTAGAATGCCTTGTTCACCAACTAATGACTTGTTGGCCAAGTCTAATGCCTTGAAGAACAAGATAAATGCCTTGTTGACCAAGTTTCACCGTCTTGAATATGTCGAATGCCTTGTTGAACGAGACGAGTGCCTTGTTGACTAAGCAATGCGTTACTGAACAAGTTGAATGCCTTGTTCACCAAGAAATGACTTGTTGAACAAGTTAAATCAAGTGTCGAAACAGTCAAATCGAGTGTTGACCAAGTCTAATGCCTTCAAGAACAAGTCAAATGCCCTATTGACCAAGTATCGCCGACTTGAAAAAGTCGAATGCCTTGTTGACCAAGCCCAATGCATTGTTGACCAAGTCGAAAGCCTTGTTGAAAAAGTCAAATGCCTTTTTGATTAATTTAATTCCATGTTGACCAAGTAATGTGTTACTGAACTAGTAGAATGCCTTGTTCACCAACTAATGACTTGTTGAACAAGTCAAATCCAGTGTTGAACAAGTCAAATCCCTTGCTGACCAAGTCTAATGTCTTCAAGAACTAGACAAATGCCTTGTTGACCAAGTATTTTTTGGTAAAATTTCCCGAAAAAAACTGAATGTAAACAGAAAAGCGCCCAAGGGAAAAAACCCATGCCGCAGAGAACCGGTAACAAGCTACCGGGAAGCAAACGAAAAACACAATCGACAAAGTAGCCGACAAAACCAAGCAAAACGCCACAAAAACAAACCAACCAAAAGCAGACTACCATGCAATATGCCAGAGGCGCTTGAGCGAGGCAGCCTGCAGAGTGAAGCGGGTGGGAGCCTGGCTCAGCCTCAAGCACGCGATCCCTAAGACCAAACTCACAATTCGCTCGGGAGAGCAACAAGTCTGATCCCGCCAACGCCTATTCCTCTCTTGCCAGATATGGTAGACCAGAGAGGCGAGAAGATGGCGGGAGATCTCATGATGAAGATGATGACTTCTCCAACGAGCAGCGGCCCACTCGATCCCGTGGATCCAATCCCGATGCGGCCACCTCCAGTGGGTCTTCCTTCTCAGCAAGAGAATGCATCTCCTGGAGAAAGAACACTCGAAGAAGAGGTGACGGACCGTCTCCGTGCTCTGAGACTCACAAAGAGAGCAAGCATCCGAACCCGAACGAACCATCACCCAAGCACGGTCCCTAGTCGCCAACCTTTCACGAATAGCAAGCCACAGAAGAAATTCGTGTCTGGGGACCCGAAAAGGGCCCCCAAACAGAGAAGCCCAAGCAATCCTCGGAGAGTGGGTCCGGATAGCCTCACGAGCACTCCGAACAGAGAACTTCCCATCCAGAGCCACCTTCCAACAAATGGAGTCAGCAGCAGAGGGGTCCACAGAAGGAAGAAGGGGCTGAAGCAGAAGAAACTCCACCGACTGCTGGGCAGGCCAGGTCCATCCAGCATTCGTCACAACAGCAGAGAGCCGGGAATCCAAGGGGAGACCCATAACCAAAGGCCCCCTCGGAAATCTCTCAATGAGAGGGGAATCAGACAGCCAAGGGTCCTTCCAGAGCCAAAGAGAGTTCCCATTTCCAACACGAAAGGATAAAAGGGAACGGAAAGTACCTCTGAGGTGGAGCAGCTTACGCCAGCTCGAAGCGTCCGAGGAGGTGGGCTGAACATCCCAGAAAGAGCGATCCCTGAGTTTAGTGGCGTAAAGCCACTGAACCTAAATCGAGTCAGGATCACGAGTGACAATGCTCCAGAGGTGATGGAAGAGGAGAGCCCGATTGTCGGTCAAGAGAGATCGAACGCCAAGACCTCCTTCTTCCACCGGCTTGCAGACGTCATCCCAAGCCACCTTAGCCGGAGATCCATCCCACAGAAACCTCCGAAAGCGAGACTCCAAGGCCTTGATCACTCCTTTCGGGAGAAGGAAGACCCCAGCCCAATAAGCCTGCATGGCAGAGATGACAGAATTAATGAGCTGCAGCCGACCGGCATACGAGAGGGACCGGTTCAACCAGGATCCGAGCCGTCTATCCACAGATTGAAGCAGAGGGGTGCAGTCCTCAAGTCTGAGCCGGGAGTGAATCAAAGGAACTCCAAGATAGCGGACAGGAAGCTGGCCACGGGAGAAGCCCATGATACTCAGAAGCTGTCCCAAAAGAGGCTCAGCCCTCTTGGAAAGAAACATCTCACTCTTAGCCGGGTTAGGGAGGAGACCAGACAAAGAGCCGAAGGTATCGAGAGCATCACGGAGGGTCCGAACAGAGCAAGCATCAGCGTGACAGAAAAGCAGCAGATCGTCAGCAAAAGACAGCATGGCCAGCTTACTCGTCTCACATCAACCATGGTAACGGAATCCGGGAGAGGACTGGATGCGGGATGAAAGAATCCCATGAAGCACCTCCATGACCAAAACGAACAGGTAAGGAGAGAGGGGGTCGCCTTGGCGGAGACCCCGCTTACCCACAAAGAAACCTTCCGGCGCTCCGTTGATGCAAACGGAGAAGGCAGTCGAAGTGATGCATTCCCTGATCCACTGGATGAAGAGAGGGTGGAACCGCATGGCCTGAAGAGTTGCGATAACAAAGCTCCAATCCACCTTATCAAATGCCTTTGCGAGGTCGACCTTGATGGCAGAACGGGGTGGGAGACTCTGGTTCTGGTAGCCCCTGCAAATCTCGTGAGCCAACAGAATGTTATCGCTGATGCGTCTGCCCGGGATGAAAGCCGTCTGAACCGGATGAACGAGGCCAGGAAGGACAGATCTGAGCCGATTGGCCAAAATTTTGGCAATGACCTTATACATGACATTGCAGCAAGAGATTGGCCTAAAGTCGGAAGCACGTCTAGAAGAGGTCCCCTTAGGGATGAGGCTGATGAGAGTACTGTTGACGCCCCGAAGAAGATGACCCGTCCGAAAGAAGTCCTCCACAGCACGAGTGACATCAGCACCCAAGATCCCCCACGACGCCTTGAAGAAGGCAGCCGTATAGCCATCAGGGCCAGAAGCCTTTTCGTCATCCATAGCGAAAATAACATCACGAATCTCCGCGTCGGAAACTCTCGAGATCATCCCATCCGCCTGATCCCGAGACAAAGTATGCGTGATGAAGCTCCCCACGTCCTCAGCAAACACAGGAGAAGATCTACCGCACTGGCCCAGAAGATCCTGGTAGAAGCGAATCAGCTCGTCACGAATTGGGCCGGACCCCTCAATCAACTGGCCATCCGCATTCTCAAGAGAGAGGATACGATTACCACATCGTCGAATCGCCACCTTCTTAAAAAAGAAGGAGGAGCATTGATCGCCATCCTTGAGCCAGGCAAGCTTGGCTCTCTGGGCAAGGTAAGAGTGCTCCATCTCCACAGCACGAGAGAAGATCATCCGACAGATACGCTCGAACTCGTGAAAGAGAGGCTCGTCAGGGTATCGAGCCGTGAAAGATTGGCTGAGATCCAGAAACTCCCTAGCCTCCAACACGTTCCGACTCAAATCGCCCTTAGCACGCCGAAGCTCCTTAAGACGGGGCTTAAGTAACTTCAGACGGCGAACAAGCGAAAACATGGGAAAACCCTGAGGCGGGGAGGCCCAAACATGCTCCACAACCCCCAAGAAGGTCGGGTCCTTCGTGAGAAGGTTATCGAACCTGAAATGGGCATTCCGACGTCCCGTCCTGGCAACCGAGAGCACAAGAGGAGAGTGATCGGAGGTAGCAGGGAGAGCAGCCTGGTAGTGAAGATCCGGGAAGAGAGAGAACCACGACGGGTTGCCCACAATGCGGTCAATCCGTCTCCAGATGCCCGCCTCAGCCCTCTGCTGATTATGCCACGTAAAGAAGGGGCCCGACGATCCCAAAGTGGTCAGGTCAGCTTGGATAAGGCAGTCGCGAAGATCTGTCGCATCCTGAAGAGAGGGGGATCCCCCTTGGCCTCAGAAAGATCAGCAATGGCGTTAAAGTCCCCGAGAACGAGCCAAGGAACACCAGCCCGGTCTGCAGAGATCTCGACAAGCTCCTCCCAAAGCGAGACACGCTCCTCCCTCCGACTCCTGCCATAGACAAAGGAGAGGAAAACAGTCTCTCTGCTCTCCAGAGAAGTGGCTCTGCAATGAACCGCCTGCTCCGAAAAGCTCAAAACGGAGATGTGGAGGAAGCTGGGGTCCCAACCAATCCAGATCCTCGTACCAGGTCCGCCATCATAATCGAAAAACCAGTCCCACTTATCTCTAATGCCAGAAGCAATCGGAGTGGCATTAGAGAAAGAGACACGAGTCTCGAGGAGACCCACAAGATGAAGATCAAACCGAGAAATAAGATCCCGAACAGCCCTCCCATGGTCCCTCTTGTTGAGACCCCTCACATTCCAAACGCCTGTCGGAATCATAAAGATACACCGGAACGGGCTGCATGTTCAGGGCCCATAGAAGAAGGAGAGTCCTCGTTCAGACTCTGAAGGACATGAAAGGGGTTACGGAATTCCTCCACGTGTTGGGAGGAAGAATTTTCGTTAGCCCCACCACCAGCACCACACAGAGGAGATGGAGCGATCAATCCCTCACCATCACTCGCAACACTGTCCCGAGGAGCCGGGACAACCACGACACTACCTCCTCCACCCCGAAGAGACGGGGCTGCCTCCACCTCCTTCACTGAGGTAACCATCACCGCCTTCCCCTTCTTTCGCTGCTTCGTCTTTTTCCATGCATCCTTGGCCAGGAGGGTAGTTTGCATAGTGGGGGTAGCCGTGGTTGGGGAAGTGGCCAGGGCAGCCATCGGGGCAGCAGATGGGGCAGCCACGTCAATTTTCCTCGGCGGGTTAGGGACACGCGCCAAAATGGGCTGAACGATCCGTGGGCACTTAGTCTTGGTATGGCTCCAAGACTTACACTCCTCACACATAGTCGGCCTCCACTCGTACTCAACAAGAACCGTAACAGCCCCCGCCGATCCTCCTCCTTCTTTAGGGAGACGGATGGTGAAGCGATCAATGAAGTCGTCCTTCAGGTTCTTCAGAACACAAACCCGAGCAAAGTCAATCCGGGCAGTGCGATTCGTAGCCGAATCAGCAAATAGCGGCTGGCCCACAGCACTTGCAATAATTCCTAAACCCTCGGGAGTCCAGAATTCTCCCGGAATGTTCCACAACTTGATCCACAATGGGACTTCATCATGTTCCTTCTTTTCGAAGGACATCCCAGGCTTCCACGCCTCAAGAAGGAGAGGCTGCCCATGCAGAAGCCACGGACCACCCTCCAACACAGCGTTCATGGACTCCTCCGACTGGAAACGGAACTTGAAGAATCCGTTTATCGAGGCCCGGACCTCCACCACTCCAGTCCAAGTAGCACGGAAATATTTCTCAACAAAAGGGAAGTACGGCCGTTTCCCGAGAAAGTACCCAACAAGGGTATGGCTCCAACGCGCCATTCCCTTGCATGCCACCTCCCACGGCGGGCAGACCACAGCAACGCCGTCGACAACCACCGGCGGGGTGTATGCCAGGGGAATACGCTGTTGTCCCGTAGCTCGCGTATGCTCCCCATGAAGAGCCGCCGAGAAGGACCTCTTCTCACCGTTCGGGCTAACCACAGAGGAGGCAGCCCTCTCGGGATTCTCCACTAACCCAATAGGTGCAACAATTGGGGCAGCCCCAAGATCCACAGCCCCGCGATCCACTCCGGCCTTGGAAGGCGGCGGGGTGTCCGGCCGACACTTGCCCATGGGATTCAAGCGCGGTTCATCACGGAGCGGTTGAGAGACAATGACCCCTCGGCGAGGGAGGATACGAACAGCCCGAACAGCCGGGGGCGACCCATGAGAGGACTCCTTCCTCACGGCTCCCTCCCGATGATGAGCCACAGCATTCGTCGAGGCCGACAAGGGGTCATCCGAACGCCGTGAACCAAAAGCAATGCCGGGGTCCTCTCGAACAGTCGGGGCAACAACTGGAGTAGTCTCCGGAATCTCCAAACCATCCAATTGAGAGCGCGCCAGGCACATGTGCACGTCGGAAAAACCCGGAGATGAAGCGGGAATGGCCGTGAAGGAAGAGAGAGAGGTGGACCCTTCCGATCCCAAAGCAACATCCGAAGAGGGCCCCGCCATAGCTTTAGACGCAAGCATCGATTCGATCCCGATAACACGACGGAAGAGTTCGTGAAATGCCTCGCCTTTGAAGTCCACGGCGAAATCAGGGAAACGTGTTGAGAGGGCGGTGATGACATCGGAACCTCCCGTTGCCATCGATGAGGAGGAAAGACCCGCCATGGTGGAGCCACAATATGATGAAGAGGATGCCATGAACGCGAAAGGTGGATGAAAAGTCACGTAACGGAAGCGGAAGCGGATGCCGTGAAGGAAGATGAAAAGTCACGGAAGCGGTAGGTGAAGAGCCTCGGTTCGTAATCTCGCCGGAACCCCTCCGAGCGCCGTCTGGACCCGGCGGTGGAGATGCGGCCGCTCGCGGCAGCGGCAGAGAACGCTGGAAAGCTCGCGGCAGCAGCGGCGTGAAGGAAGATGAAAAGTCACGGAAGCGGTAGGTGAAGAGCCTCGGTTCGTAATCTCGCCGGAACACCTCCGAACGCCGTCTCGACCCGGTGGAGATGCGGCCGCTCGCGGCCGCGGCGGAGAACGCTGGAAAGCTTGCGGCAGCAGCGGGGTGGTGGGGAAAGAACGCGGGCCAGGAACCAACAACGGCGGGCCTCCAATCGCCGTTTGAGCCCGGCGATGGAGGACCACGAGAGCTGACCTCGCCGGATCAGGAGCTGATGGCGGAAGAGGTGGGAGGACTCGCCGGCGGGAAGAGAGGAGCGTGACGTTTGGAATTCAAGGGAAAAAAGTGAGAGAGAAAATCGCTAGAGAGAGGTTAGAGAGAGAAATCAAATTTTTTGCCCTTGTTGACCAAGTATTGCCGTCTTGAATAAGTCGAATGCCTTGTTGACCAAGTCGAATGCCTTGTTGAACAAGAAAAATGCCTTGTTGAACAAGTCGAATGCATTGTTGACCAAATCTAATGCCTTGTTGAACAAGTTAATCAAGTGTCAAACATGTCAAATGCCTTGTTGAACAAATAATTCGTTACTTAACAAGTTGAATGCCTTGTTTACCAAGTAATGACTTGTTGATCAAGTCAATTAAGTGTCGAAAGAGTCAAATCGCTTATTGACCAAGTCGAATGCATTGTTGAACAAGTCGAATACCTTGTTCACTAACTAATGACTCGTTGAACAAGTCAAATCCCTTGTATACGAAGTCGAATGCGTTGTTGACCAAGTAATTCCGTCTTGAACAAGTCGGATGCCTTATTCACCATGTAATGCCTTCCTGAACAAGTCGAAAGTCTTGTTGAACAAAACCATTTCCTTTTTTACCAAAGTAATGCCTTGTTGACAAAGTAATGTGTTACTGAAGTAGTAGAATGCATTGTTCACCAACTAATGACTTGTTGGCCAAGTCTAATGCCTTGAAGAACAAGATAAATGCCTTGTTGACCAAGTTTCACCGTCTTGAATATGTCAATGCCTTGTTGAACGAGACGAGTGCCTTGTTGACTAAGCAATGCGTTACTGAACAAGTTTAATGCCTTGTTCACCAAGTAATGACTTGTTGAACAAGTCAAATCAAGTGTCGAAATAGTCAAATCGATTGTTGACCAAGTCTAATGCCTTCAAGAACAAGTCAAATGCCCTATTGACCAAGTATCGCCGACTTGAAAAAGTCGAATGCCTTGTTGACCAAGCCCAATGCATTGTTGACCAAGTCGAAAGCCTTGTTGAACAAGTCAAATGCCTTTTTGATTAATTTAATTCCATGTTGACCAAGTAATGTGTTACTGAACTAGTAGAATGCCTTGTTCACCAACTAATGACTTGTTGGACAAGTCAAATCCAGTGTGGAACAAGTCAAATCCCTTGTAGGCCAAGTCTATTGCCTTCAAGAACAAGACAAATGCCTTGTTGACAAACTATCGCCGTCTTGAATAAGTCGAATGCCATGTTGACCAAGTCGAATGCCTTGTTGAACAAGAAAAATGCCTTGTTGAACAAGTCGAATGCCTTGTTGACCAAATCTAATGCCTTGTTGAACAAGTTAATCAAGTGTCAAACATGTCAAATGCCTTGTTGAACAAATAATTCGTTACTTAACAAGTTGAATGCCTTGTTTACCAAGTAATGACTTGTTGATCAAGTCAACTAAGTGTCGAAACAGTCAAATCGCTTATTGACCAAGTCGAATGCATTGTTGAACAAGTCGAATACCTTGTTCACTAACTAATGACTCGTTGAACAAGTCAAATCCCTTGTATACGAAGTCGAATGCGTTGTAGACCAAGTAATTCCTTCTTGAACAAGTCGGATGTCTTGTTTACCATGTAATGCCTTGCTAAACAAGTCGAATACCTTGTTGACCAAGTCGAATGTGTTGCTGAACAAGTCGAATGCCTTGTTGACCAAGTTTTATGCCTTTAAGAACAAGTCGGATGCCTTATTCACCATGTAATGCCTTCCTGAACAAGTCGAAAGCCTTGTTGAACAAAACCATTACCTTTTTTACCAAAGTAATGCCTTGTTGACCAAGTAATGTGTTACTGAAGTAGTAGAATGCCTTGTTCCCCAACTAATGACTTGTTGGCCAAGTCTAATGCCTTGAAGAACAAGATAAATGCCTTGTTGACCAAGTTTCACCGTCTTGAATATGTCGAATGCCTTGTTGAACGAGACGAGTGCCTTGTTGACTAAGCAATGCGTTACTGAACAAGTTGAATGCCTTGTTCACCAAGTAATGACTTGTTGAACAAGTCAAATCAAGTGTCGAAACAGTCAAATCGATTGTTGACCAAGTCTAATGCCTTCAAGAACAAGTCAAATGCCCTATCGACCAAGTATCGCCGACTTGAAAAAGTCGAATGCCTTGTTGACCAAGCCCAATGCATTTTTGACCAAGTCGAAAGCCTTGTTGAACAAGTCAAATGCCTTTTTTTAATTTAATTCCATGTTGACCAAGTAATGTGTTACTGAACTAGTAGAATGCCTTGTTCACCAACTAATGACTTGTTGAACAAGTCAAATCCAGTGTTGAACAAGTCAAATCCCTTGCTGACCAAGTCTAATGTCTTCAAGAACTAGACAACTGCCTTGTTGACCAAGTATCGCCGTCTTGAATAAGTCGAATGCCATGTTGACCAAGTCGAATGCCTTGTTGAACAAGAAAAATGCCTTGTTGAACAAGTCGAATGCCTTGTTGACCAAATCTAATGCCTTGTTGAACAAGTTAATCAAGTGTCAAACATGTCAAATGCCTTGTTGAACAAATAATTCGTTACTTAACAAGTTGAATGCCTTGTTTACCAAGTAATGACTTGTTGATCAAGTCAATTAGGTGTCGAAACAGTCAAATCGCTTATTGACCAAGTCGAATGCATTGTTGAACAAGTCGAATACCTTGTTCACTAACTAATGACTCGTTGAACAAGTCAAATCCCTTGTATACGAAGTCGAATGCGTTGTTGACCAAGTAATTCCTTCTTGAACAAGTCGGATGTCTTGTTTACCATGTAATGCCTTGCTAAACAAGTCGAATACCTTGTTGACCAAGTCGAATGTGTTGCTGAACAAGTCGAATGCCTTGTTGACCAAGTTTTATGCCTTTAAGAACAAGTCGGATGCCTTATTCACCATGTAATGCCTTCCTGAACAAGTCGAAAGCCTTGTTGAACAAAACCATTACCTTTTTTACCAAAGTAATGCCTTGTTGACCAAGTAATGTGTTACTGAAGTAGTAGAATGCCTTGTTCACCAACTAATGACTTGTTGGCCAAGTCTAATGCCTTGAAGAACAAGATAAATGCCTTGTTGACCAAGTTTCACCGTCTTGAATATGTCGAATGCCTTGTTGAACGAGACGAGTGCCTTGTTGACTAAGCAATGCGTTAGTGAACAAGTTGAATGCCTTGTTCACCAAGTAATGACTTGTTGAACAAGTCAAATCAAGTGTCGAAACAGTCAAATCGATTGTTGACCAAGTCTAATGCCTTCAAGAACAAGTCAAATGCCCTATCGACCAAGTATCGCCGACTTGAAAAAGTCGAATGCCTTGTTGACCAAGCCCAATGCATTGTTGACCAAGTCGAAAGCCTTCTTGAACAAGTCAAATGCCTTTTTGATTAATTTAATTCCATGTTGACCAAGTAATGTGTTACTGAACTAGTAGAATGCCTTGTTCACCAACTAATGACTTGTTGAACAAGTCAAATCCAGTGTTGAACAAGTCAAATCCCTTGCTGACCAAGTCTAATGTCTTCAAGAACTAGACAAATGCCTTGTTGACCAAGTATCGCCGTCTTGAATAAGTCGAATGCCATGTTGACCAAGTCGAATGCCTTGTTGAACAAGAAAAATGCCTTGTTGAACAAGTCGAATGCCTTGTTGACCAAATCTAATGCCTTGTTGAACAAGTTAATCAAGTGTCAAACATGTCAAATGCCTTGTTGAACAAATAATTCGTTACTTAACAAGTTGAATGCCTTGTTTACCAAGTAATGACTTGTTGATCAAGTCAACTAAGTGTCGAAACAGTCAAATCGCTTATTGACCAAGTCGAATGCATTGTTGAACAAGTCGAATACCTTGTTCACTAACTAATGACTCGTTGAACAAGTCAAATCCCTTGTATACGAAGTCGAATGCGTTGTTGACCAAGTAATTCCTTCTTGAACAAGTCGGATGTCTTGTTTACCATGTAATGCCTTGCTAAACAAGTCGAATACCTTGTTGACCAAGTCGAATGTGTTGCTGAACAAGTCGAATGCCTTGTTGACCAAGTTTTATGCCTTTAAGAACAAGTCGGATGCCTTATTCACCATGTAATGCCTTCCTGAACAAGTCGAAAGCCTTGTTGAACAAAACCATTACCTTTTTTACCAAAGTAATGCCTTGTTGACCAAGTAATGTGTTACTGAAGTAGTAGAATGCCTTGTTCCCCAACTAATGACTTGTTGGCCAAGTCTAATGCCTTGAAGAACAAGATAAATGCCTTGTTGACCAAGTTTCACCGTCTTGAATATGTCGAATGCCTTGTTGAACGAGACGAGTGCCTTGTTGACTAAGCAATGCGTTACTGAACAAGTTGAATGCCTTGTTCACCAAGTAATGACTTGTTGAACAAGTCAAATCAAGTGTCGAAACAGTCAAATCGATTGTTGACCAAGTCTAATGCCTTCAAGAACAAGTCAAATGCCCTATCGACCAAGTATCGCCGACTTGAAAAAGTCGAATGCCTTGTTGACCAAGCCCAATGCATTTTTGACCAAGTCGAAAGCCTTGTTGAACAAGTCAAATGCCTTTTTGATTAATTTAATTCCATGTTGACCAAGTAATGTGTTACTGAACTAGTAGAATGCCTTGTTCACCAACTAATGACTTGTTGAACAAGTCAAATCCAGTGTTGAACAAGTCAAATCCCTTGCTGACCAAGTCTAATGTCTTCAAGAACTAGACAACTGCCTTGTTGACCAAGTATCGCCGTCTTGAATAAGTCGAATGCCATGTTGACCAAGTCGAATGCCTTGTTGAACAAGAAAAATGCCTTGTTGAACAAGTCGAATGCCTTGTTGACCAAATCTAATGCCTTGTTGAACAAGTTAATCAAGTGTCAAACATGTCAAATGCCTTGTTGAACAAATAATTCGTTACTTAACAAGTTGAATGCCTTGTTTACCAAGTAATGACTTGTTGATCAAGTCAATTAAGTGTCGAACCAGTCAAATCGCTTATTGACCAAGTCGAATGCATTGTTGAACAAGTCGAATACCTTGTTCACTAACTAATGACTCGTTGAACAAGTCAAATCCCTTGTATACGAAGTCGAATGCGTTGTTGACCAAGTAATTCCTTCTTGAACAAGTCGGATGTCTTGTTTACCATGTAATGCCTTGCTAAACAAGTCGAATGCCTTGTTGACCGAGTCGAATGCCTTGTTGAACAAGAAAAATGCCTTGTTGAACAAGTCGAATGCATTGTTGACCAAATCTAATGCCTTGTTGAACAAGTTAATCAAGTGTCAAACATGTCAAATGCCTTGTTGAACAAATAATTCGTTACTTAACAAGTTGAATGCCTTGTTTACCAAGTAATGACTTGTTGATCAAGTCAATTAAGTGTCGAAATAGTCAAATCGCTTATTGACCAAGTCGAATGCATTGTTGAACAAGTCGAATACCTTGTTCACTAACTAATGACTCGTTGAACAAGTCAAATCCCTTGTATACGAAGTCGAATGCGTTGTTTTTTTTTTTGGTGAACGTTCACTAAATAAATTAAATAATGGACAGTAAAGCGCACATGATATGATTCATGTCGCAAAGACCAGTGACATGCCACTGTGTACAAGATGGATATAATCTCTATCCACCAAACAAACTACCATAAATATCATGTGCGCTTTACTGTCGCAAAGACCAGTCGAATGCGTTGTTGACCAAGTAATGCGTTCTTGAACAAGTCGGATATCTTGTTTACCATGTAATGCCTTGCTAAACAAGTCGAATACCTTGTTGACCAAGTCGAATGTGTTGCTGAACAAGTCGAATGCCTTGTTGACCAAGTTTTATGCCTTTAAGAACAAGTCGGATGCCTTATTCACCATGTAATGCCTTCCTGAACAAGTCGAAAGCCTTGTTGAACAAAACCATTGTCTTTTTTAACAAAGTAATGCCTTGTTTTTTTTTTTGGATGAATGTCCCATGTATAAAGAGTGTAAAACTGTACAATGAACAGGAGATATACTCCGCAACCAACCAGTAATAGACTACTGGGAACAAACAATAAAGGAATAAACCAATCAACCAATTAACCAATGACCCAATCAAACATACAACCAATCAAACACAACAAAAACCAATCCTACCAAGCCACACACGCCATAGTCGGCGTAATGCCGCCCGATGAAGGTCGTACTTCGTAGATGGCCCACTAATACGCATGATGGCCAAGGCAAGAACACACCCCACGAGCTTGTGTGGAGTCGTGATGATCCCCTCCTTCCAGCGCCTATTCCTTGCCTGCCAAATATGGTAGACAAGGGATGCCAGAATATGCCGATATGCTACATGAATAAGATGCTTCCCTCGCCAACGGGCAGCCGCCCACCTAATACCCATAGTCCAATCCCGATAAGGCCAGATCCATCGAATCCGATGCTGCAGAAGCCGAAGGCATTGGCGTGAGAAAGAACAATCAAAGAAGAGATGCTGGGCAGTCTCATAATGCAGCTCATCGCAGAGAACACAAGCTGACGTTCCCGCCCTCTGAGCAATCCACGGTTTGTCCCTAGTCGAAAGTCAATCCTGCAGTCCCAAATATAATATAAAATCATGACGTGGAACCTTCAACGGCCCTCCAAATAACACCGCCCATCCCACAGGGGGCCTCCTGTAGCGCATCACATCGTGAGCCAAGGAAGAAGTCATAGATCCATCCATCGATCCCGTCCACCATACGTCATCCTGATCCCCACGTACCACATTTGGTAATAGACGGCTAATCTCAAGATACTCCACCGCCCCCTGCCCTGGCCAATTCCACCCCTGCGTAGTAAGGACCACACTCAGCCGTGAGTCAATATGCAGCCCCATCGCAATAGGACCCCTAGGAAATCTCTCCAAAAGTGACGTAGGTAACAATCAAGGATCCTTCCACAGCCAAATCGTTGAGCCATCTCCAATACGGAACGTAATCATGGACCTGAGCAGAGGCCGCAACTGCATCATCTTCCTCCAGCTCCAAGCATCATTCGCCGAGATTGGTAGATCCCATATCGAGCGAGAATGTAATCGCGTCCTATAGAGCCATTCGACCCAAATCGAGTCGGTGTCCTGGTAATCACACTCCACAAGTGCTTAAGCAATAGGGCCTTGTTGTCTACAGCTATAGACCGTAGTCCCAATCCCCCTTCAGCTATAGGTAGACATAAAACCTCCCATGCCACCTTAGGTGATGTGCCTCCCCACAAAAATTTCCTAAAGCGCGCCTCCAAAGCTCTGACAACTCCCTTAGGCAGCAAGAACATACCCGACCAATAGGTATGAAGCGCTTGCAAAACCGATTTAACCAACTGCAGTCGGCCTGCATAAGATAAAGAGCAATTAAGGATCGAGTGGGCCGCTGCTCGTTGGAGAAGTTATCATCTTCATCATGAGATCTCCCGCCATCTTCTCGCCTCTCTGGTCTACCATATCTGGCAAGAGAGGAATAGGCGTTGGCGGGATCAGACTTGTTGCTCTCCGGAGCGAATTGTGAGTTTGGTCTTAGGGTCGCATGCTTAAGACTGAGCCAGGCTCCCACCCGCTTCACTCTGCAGGCTGCCTCGCTCAAGCGCCTCTGGCACATTGCTTGGTAGTCTGCTTTTGGTTGTTTTTGTTTTGTTTGCGTGGCTTTTGCTTGGTTTTGTCGGCTTCGTTGTCGATTGTGTTTTTTTGTTTGCTTCCGGTAGCTTGTTACCGGTTTTCTGCGGCATGGGTTTTTCCCTTGGGCGCTTTTCTGTTTTCATTCGGTTTTTTACGTGATATTTTACCAAAAAAAAAAGATAAAGAGCAATTGAGCCATGATCCCAACCGCTGATCCACTTTCTGTAAAAGAGGGGCACAGTCACCAATCATCAAGCGAGTAGTAATGAGGGGCACTCCTAAGTATCGCACCGGCAGTTGCCCCACTCGATAACCCATGATTGCATGAAGCTGTGCAGTCAACCCTTCAGCCCGCCTCGAAATATACATCTCACTCTTGTCAGGGTTAGGTATCAACCCTGACAATCGGGCAAACTCACCCAACGCTTTCTTCAACACCCCAACTGAAATGACATCCGCATGGCTGAAAAGCAAAAGGTCATCCGCAAACGCCAACGACACCAAGCCCATCATCTCGCAACGCCAATGATATTTGAAGTGCGGTTCCTCCATAATGCAAACCTTGAGAAGCCCATGCATGACCTCCATCGCCAATGTAAATAGATAGGGGGAAATGGGATCCCCCTGTTGAAGACCCCTCTTGCCCTGGAAAAATCCAACCACCTGACCATTCAGATTCAACGAAAAGGCCGTCGTCGTCAGGCATTCCCGAATCCATCCAATGTAAGTAGGATGAAACCCCATGGCCCCTAAGACAGCAAGCAGAAACTCCCACTCAACCTTGTCGTACGCCTTGGCCAGGTCAATCTTGAACATAGCACGCGGCGGACGACCCTTAGACTTATACCCAAGGCATAGCTCCTGCGCCATTAATACGTTATCACTGATCTGTCGCCCTGGGATAAACGCTGTCTGTGACCCATGGACCAATGTAGCAAGGTGCCCCTTAAGTCGATTGGCCAAGATCTTAGAGATCACCTTGTATACAACGTTGCAACAGGAAATGGGTCTGAAATCCATTGCACGCCTAGGTGTAACTCGCTTTGGGATTAACGTAATAAGGGTGCTATTTAGTCCCTTCAGCATTCTGCCCGTTTCGAAGAAATCTTGGATCGCTTTCACCACCTCGTCTCCAACAATCCCCCACGCAGCTCGAAAAAATGCAACCGTGTACCCATCAGGTCCTGGCGCTTTTTCATCCTCCATAGAGAAAAGCGACTCACGAACTTCCATGGCTGTTACCATAGTAATCATAGAGGTAGCGTCCGCTGGGGAAAGCGTACGCTGCACAGCTCTCTGCACATCAACAGGACGAATCGGCTCACGGTGAGCGGATTGCCCCAATAAGTCCTGATAGAACCCAAGTAGCTCTCCCTCCACCTGATCTGGTTCTTCAAGAAGATCGCCATTTGCAGCCTCAAGGGACCAGATGCGATTAATAGCCCTCCGCATGGCGACCCTTCGAAAAAAAAATGGATGAACACTGGTCCCCATCCTTCAGCCATGCAAGCTTGGCCCGTTGCGATAATGCCGAGTGCTCCATCTCCACCGCTTTGGCATAAAGCGCCCGACACAACCGTTCCAGCTCATAGAAAGAATCCTCCGCAGGGAAACGTGACGCGAAATCCTGTGCAATATCAAGGAAGTGTTTCGCCTCTATGACATTCGCCGTCAAATCTCCCTTCGATCGTCGCAACCTCAGCAGAAAGGGCTTTAGTATCTTCAGCCTCCTCACCAAAACGAACATAGGATAACCATGCAAAGAAGTATTTCAGACATTCTGAACAATATCCAAGAAAGCCGGGTCTTTCGCCAGAAAGTTGTCAAAACGAAAAGTCGTCTTATGCTGCCGCGTCAAAAAATCTCCCAAGAGCACAGGCGAGTGATCTGAGGTTGCAGGTAGACCACACGTACAAAAAGAATCCGTAAACCGGGCGAGCCACTGAGGATTTCCTAGTATACGATCCAGTCTTCGCCAAACCCCCGCATCAAAACGCTGCTGATTATACCACGTGAATACCTGGCCCATCGTTGGTATCGTCACCAAATCAGCGCTTACCAAACACGCTTGGAAATCCTCCATATCATGCCGAGAGGGCGCACCACCACGGCCCTCACCCGTGTGCAAAATAGTATTGTAGT
Organism: Linderniella brevidens; assembly: GCA_004919715.1. Classification (NCBI taxonomy): domain Eukaryota; kingdom Viridiplantae; phylum Streptophyta; class Magnoliopsida; order Lamiales; family Linderniaceae; genus Linderniella; species Linderniella brevidens. The sequence goes on from SWDC01000148.1 coordinate 15,988,245, forward strand.
CCCCCATGACTATCCATGCATCCTCCACACGAGTCGCTGCCATAGTAATCAACTCCTCCCATAAGGGCAATCTCTCCTCCCTCCTGGACTTACCATAAGCAAAAGACACGAACATTATCTCCCTTGTCATTGCCAGCTCCACTCGACAATGTACAACTTGGGGTGAGAACCCAAGGACATCCACAAACAAATAAGATGGATCCCAACCAACCCATATGCGTGACAATGGCCCATCTTCATAGTCAAAGAACCATCGCCAATTAGATCGAATAGTACTCGAAACACAACCCGCATTAGACTCCGCCACTCTCGTCTCCAGCAGCCCAATCATATGCAACCCCTCACGTGATACCAAATCCCCCACCGCCCTCCTATGGTCTTGCTTATTAAGACCACGCACATTCCATGCTCCGACAGCTAACATAAAAGCACCCTGTTTTGGGCTGCATTTGCTTTAGGACCCATATGAGAATTGCTATCTTCAGGCATATCTCTAAGTAAGGCAAACCGGTTCTGCTGCCCAGGGGACAGATTTGCGGCGTCATCTGGCGGTCGGGATGTGCTCCCAGCCCCCGCTTCAACCCTTGCAGGCTGTCGATCATCTCCAGTATTCGCAGCCCACACCACGTTGGCTTGGCCTTTGGCCCCCACCTGTTGCCATTCTTCCTGTGGGCGTGTAAGGATTCCCCCTGATTCACACTCCTTATCCGGCCTTCTTGCACCGAGGTTCCCCGGCCCATGTCCCCTACCATTAGCATAACGATAACGTGATCTATTACGGATCTGGCCCCTATGTTGTCCAGTGACAACCTGCTCCTGTGCTGAGCCGCCTTCTTTCGCCTTCCTTGCCTCCCTCATTCCCTCAGATTGGCTTCGAGGATTTGACGTCCCTGCTGCCGGCTTCTTCGGTTGCTGTGGACAATGGGCTGCCCGATGTGGCCATGAGGAACAGTGAGCACATTTAGATGGTTTCCAGTCATACTCCACTCGTATAGGTACAGTCATATCCACTTCCCCTTCCTCACCTTGAAGTAGCACATCAAACGTTTCAATAAATGGCTCATATAATTTCTTCATTACACAGACCCGGGCATAATCAAGTCGTTCCCCCGCCTCCGTGATTCCATCTGCATACAATGGCCGTCCCACCGCACTTGCAACTAGCCCTAGCCCCTCTTGCGTCCAAAGATCAGATGGAACATCCCATAACCTGACCCACAATGGCAGCTCCACCAACTCCTTACGCGTAAAGGTCATACGTGGTCTCCAAGGCTCAAGAAATAACGGCTGGCCCTGCATGAGCCAAGGTCCACCCTCTAAAACCACGGCTTGTGCGCCATCCGACTCAAAACTGAACATAAAAAATCCGTTGACGGTAGTACGAACCGCTGCCAATCCCTTCCAAATCGATCTGAAGTAACTCTCCACAAAAGGGAAATACGGCTTACGGCCAAGAAAATATCCCACAAGAGTGTTCTTCCATCGATCACGTCTGCGCCGCGCCACCTCCAACGGAGCACGCACCATAGCCACACCATTCACAATCGAAGGCGGGGTGTAAGATAATGCCATCTTCCGTGATGGAGCAGCCCTTTTTCCTTCCACAGCCGCCGCAAAAGATACCGATTTGCCTTGGTTATCATCCTTCATTATTGATGGCCCAAGCCGCGAGAAAACAGACCCAACGTTCGGTTCCCCAGACTTGACAGCTCCTGGTGGTGTGGTATTAACATCTGAAGTCTCAAGAACGAGTGGCGATGAACGGCCAGAACCTGGTACGTCCAATACCCTAGCCTGCGCTAAACTCATATTTGTCGTATCTGCCTCTCCACTATTATCAACTGCAATCTCCTCATCAACCTGATCATCATCCTCAGCTAGGGACATATCCTCGCAATTCCTCGCCAACATTACTCTCGCCGGCATAGGTGAGTCAGGCCTTCGGCGAAACAGCCGCGTATTATGACGCAAAATTCCTCTGATCGGCACAGGCCCGTCCTTACGCCATTAGGGGATCCGCTCAGTGCCTTGTCCAAGTAATGTGTTACTGAAGTAGTAGAATGCCTTGTTCACCAACTAATGACTTGTTGGCCAAGTCTAATGCCTTGATGAACAAGATAAATGCCTTGTTGACCAAGTTTCACCATCTTGAATATGTCGAATGCCTTGTTGAACGAGACGAGTGCCTTGTTGACTAAGGAATGCGTTACTGAACAAGTTGAATGCCTTGTTCACCAAGTAATAACTTGTTGAACAAGTCAAATCAAGTGTCGAAACAGTCAAATCGATTGTTGCCCAAGTCTAATGCGTTCAAGAACAAGTCAAATGCCCTATTGACCAAGTATCGCCGACTTGAAAAAGTCGAATGCCTTGTTGACCAAGCCCAATGCATTGTTGACCAAGTCGAAAGCCTTCTTGAACAAGTCAAATGCCTTTTTTACTAATTTAATTCCATGTTGACCAAGTAATGTGTTACTGAACTAGTAGAATGCCTTGTTCACCAACTAATGACTTGTTGAACAAGTCAAATCTAGTGTTGAACAAGTCAAATCCCTTGCTGACCAAGTCTAATGTCTTCAAGAACTAGACAAATGCCTTGTTGACCAAGTATTGCCGTCTTGAATAAGTCGAATGCCTTGTTGACCAAGTCGAATGCCTTGTTGACCAAATCTAATGCCTTGTTGAACAACTTAATCAAGTGTCAAACATGTCAAATGCCTTGTTGAACAAATAATTCGTTACTTAACATGTTGAATGCCTTGTTTACCACGTAATGACTTGTTGATCAAGTCAATTAAGTGTCGAACCAGTCAAATCGCTTATTGACCAAGTCGAATGCATTGTTGAACAAGTCGAATACCTTGTTCACTAACTAATGACTCGTTGAACAAGTCAAATCCCTTGTATACGAAGTCGAATGCGTTGTTTTTTTTTTTGGGGAACGTTCACTAAATAAATTAAATAATGGACAGTAAAGCGCACATGATATGATTCATGTCGCAAAGACCAGTGACATGCCACTGTGTACAAGATGGATATAATCTCTATCCACCAAACAAACTACCATAAATATCATGTGCGCTTTACTGTCGCAAAGACCAGTCGAATGCGTTGTTGACCAAGTAATGCCTTCTTGAACAAGTCGGATATCTTGTTTACCATGTAATGCCTTGCTAAACAAGTCGAATACCATGTTGACCCAGTCAAATGTGTTGCTGAACAAGTCGAATGCCTTGTTGACCAAGTATTATGCCTTTAAGAACAAGTCGGATGACTTATTCACCATGTAATGCCTTCCTGAACAAGTCGAAAGCCTTGTCGAACAAAACCATTGCCTTTTTTACCAAAGTAATGCCTTGTTGTCCAAGTAATGTGTTACTGAAGTAGTAGAATGCCTTGTTCACCAACTAATGACTTGTTGGCCAAGTCTAATGCCTTGAAGAACAATTGACCAAGTTTCACCGTCTTGAATATGTCGAATGCCTTGTTGAACGAGACGAGTGCCTTGTTGACTAAGGAATGCGTTACTGAACAAGTTGAATGCCTTGTTCACCAAGTAATAACTTGTTGAACTAGTCAAATCAAGTGTCGAAACAGTCAAATCGATTGTTGCCCAAGTCTAATGCCTTCAAGAACAAGTCAAATGCCCTATTGACCAAGTATCGCCGACTTGAAAAAGTCGAATGCCTTGTTGACCAAGCCCAATGCATTGTTGACCAAGTCGAAAGCCTTGTTGAACAAGTCAAATGCCTTTTTGATTAATTTAATTCCATGTTGACCAAGTACTGTGTTACTGAACTAGTAGAATGCCTTGTTCACCAACTAATGACATGTTGAACAAGTCAAATCCAGTGTTGAACAAGTTAAATCCCTTGCTGACCAAGTCTAATGTCTTCAAGAACTAGACAAATGCCTTGTTGACCAAGTATCGCCGTCTTGAATAAGTCGAATGCCTTGTTGACCAAGTCGAATGCCTTGTTGACCAAATCTAATGCCTTGTTGAACAAGTTAATCAAGTGTCAAACATGTCAAATGCCTTGTTGAACAAATAATTCGTTACTTAACAAGTTGAAAGCCTTGTTTACCAAGTAATGACTTGTTGATCAAGTCAATTAAGTGTCGAACCAGTCAAATCGCTTATTGACCAAGTCGAATGCATTGTTGAACAAGTCGAATACCTTGTTCACTAACTAATGACTCGTTGAACAAGTCAAATCCCTTGTATACGAAGTCGAATGCGTTGTTTTTTTTTTTGGTGAACGTTCACTAAATAAATTAAATAATGGACAGTAAAGCGCACATGATATGATTCATGTCGCAAAGACCAGTGACATGCCACTGTGTACAAGATGGATATAATCTCTATCCACCAAACAAACTACCATAAATATCATGTGCGCTTTACTGTCGCAAAGACCAGTCGAATGCGTTGTTGACCAAGTAATGCCTTCTTGAACAAGTCGGATATCTTGTTTACCATGTAATGCCTTGCTAAACAAGTCGAATACCATGTTGACCAAGTCAAATGTGTTGCTGAACAAGTCGAATGCCTTGTTGACCAAGTATTATGCCTTTAAGAACAAGTCGGACGACTTATTCACCATGTAATGCCTTCCTGAACAAGTCGAAAGCCTTGTCGAACAAAACCATTGCCTTTTTTACCAAAGTAATGCCTTGTTGTCCAAGTAATGTGTTACTGAAGTAGTAGAATGCCTTGTTCACCAACTAATGACTTGTTGGCCAAGTCTAATGCCTTGAAGAACAAGATAAATGCCTTGTTGACCAAGTTTCACCGTCTTGAATATGTCGAATGCCTTGTTGAACGAGACGAGTGCCTTGTTGACTAAGGAATGCGTTACTGAACAAGTTGAATGCCTTGTTCACCAAGTAATAACTTGTTGAACTAGTCAAATCAAGTGTCGAAACAGTCAAATCGATTGTTGCCCAAGTCTAATGCCTTCAAGAACAAGTCAAATGCCCTATTGACCAAGTATCGCCGACTTGAAAAAGTCGAATGCCTTGTTGACCAAGCCCAATGCATTGTTGACCAAGTCGAAAGCCTTGTTGAACAAGTCAAATGCCTTTTTGATTAATTTAATTCCATGTTGACCAAGTACTGTGTTATTGAACTAGTAGAATGCCTTGTTCACCAACTAATGACTTGTTGAACAAGTCAAATCCAGTGTTGAACAAGTTAAATCCCTTGCTGACCAAGTCTAATGTCTTCAAGAACTAGACAAATGCCTTGTTGACCAAGTATCGCCATCTTGAATAAGTCGAATGCCTTGTTGACCAAGTCGAATGCCTTGTTGACCAAATCTAATGCCTTGTTGAACAAGTTAATCAAGTGTCAAACATGTCAAATGCCTTGTTGAACAAATAATTTGTTACTTAACAAGTTGAAAGCCTTGTTTACCAAGTAATGACTTGTTGATCAAGTCAATTAAGTGTCGAACCAGTCAAATCGCTTATTGACCAAGTCGAATGCATTGTTGAACAAGTCGAATACCTTGTTCACTAACTAATGACTCGTTGAACAAGTCAAATCCCTTGTATACGAAGTCGAATGCGTTGTTTTTTTTTTTTGGTGAACGTTCACTAAATAAATTAAATAATGGACAGTAAAGCGCACATGATATGATTCATGTCGCAAAGACCAGTGACATGCCACTGTGTACAAGATGGATATAATCTCTATCCACCAAACAAACTACCATAAATATCATGTGCGCTTTACTGTCGCAAAGACCAGTCGAATGCGTTGTTGACCAAGTAATGCCTTCTTGAACAAGTCGGATATCTTGTTTACCATGTAATGCCTTGCTAAACAAGTCGAATACCATGTTGACCAAGTCAAATGTGTTGCTGAACAAGTCGAATGCGTTGTTGACCAAGTATTATGCCTTTAAGAACAAGTCGGATGACTTATTCACCATGTAATGCCTTCCTGAACAAGTCGAAAGCCTTGTTGAACAAAACCATTGCCTTTTTACCAAAGTAATGCCTTGTTGTCCAAGTAATGTGTTACCGAAGTAGTAAAATGCCTTGTTCACCAACTAATGACTTGTTGGCCAAGTCTAATGCCTTGAAGAACAAGATAAATGCCTTGTTGACCAAGTTTCACCGTCTTGAATATGTCGAATGCCTTGTTGAACGAGACGAGTGCCTTGTTGACTAAGGAATGCGTTACTGAACAAGTTGAATGCCTTGTTCACCAAGTAATAACTTGTTGAACTAGTCTAATCAAGTGTCGAAACAGTCAAATCGATTGTTGACCAAGTCTAATGCCTTCAAGAACAAGTCAAATGCCCTATTGACCAAGTATCGCCGACTTGAAAAAGTCGAATGCCTTGTTGACCAAGCCCAATGCATTGTTGACCAAGTCGAAAGCCTTGTTGAAAAGATCAAATGCCTTTTTGATTAATTTAATTCCATGTTGACCAAGTACTGTGTTACTGAACTAGTAGAATGCCTTGTTCACCAACTAATGACTTGTTGAACAAGTCAAATCCAGTGTTGAAAGAGTTAAATCCCTTGCTGACCAAGTCTAATGTCTTCAAGAACTAGACAAATGCCTTGTTGACCAAGTATCGCCGTCTTGAATAAGTCGAATGCCTTGTTGACCAAGTCGAATGCCTTGTTGACCAAATCTAATGCCTTATTGAACAACTTAATCAAGTGTCAAACATGTCAAATGCCTTGTTGAACAAATAATCCGTTACTTAACAAGTTGAATGCCTTGTTGATCAAGTCAATTAAGTGTCGAACCAGTCAAATCGCTTATTGACCAAGTCGAATGCATTGTTGAACAAGTCGAATACCTTGTTCACTAACTAATGACTCGTTGAACAAGTCAGATCCCTTGTATACGAAGTCGAATGCGTTGTTTTTTTTTTTTGGGAACGTTCACTAAATAAATGAAATAAAGGACAGTAAAGCGCACATGATATGATTCATGTCGCAAAGACCAATGACATGCCACTGTGTACAAGATGGATATAATCTCTATCGACCAAACAAACTACCATAAATATCATGTGCGCTTTACTGTCGGAAAGACCAGTCGAATGCGTTGTTGACCAAGTAATGCCTTCTTGAACAAGTCGGATATCGTGTTTACCATGTAATGCCTTGCTCAACAAGTCGAATACCTTGTTGACCAAGTCGAATGTGTTGCTGAACAAGTCGAATGCCTTGTTGACCAAGTTTTATGCCGTTAAGAACAAGTCGGATGCCTTATTCACCATGTAATGCCTTCCTGAAACAGTCGAAAGCCTTTTTGAACAAAACCATTGCCTTTTTTACCAAAGTAATGCCTTGTTGTCCAAGTAATGTGTTACTGAAGTAGTAGAATGCCTTGTTCACCAACTAATGACTTGTTGGCCAAGTCTAATGCCTTGAAGAACAAGATAAATGCCTTGTTGACCAAGTTTCACCGTCTTGAATATGTCGAATGCCTTGTTGAACGAGACGAGTGCCTTGTTGACTAAGCAATGCGTTACTGAACAAGTTGAATACCTTGTTCACCAAGTAATAACTTGTTGAACAAGTCAAATCAAGTGTCGAAACAGTCAAATCGATTGTTGACCAAGTCTATTGTCTTCAAGAACAAGTCAAATGCCTTATTGACCAAGTATCGCCGACTTGAAAAAGTCGAATGCCTTGTTGACCAAGCCCAATGCATTGTTGACCAAGTCGAAAGCCTTGTTGAACAAGTCAAATGCCTTTTTGATTAATTTAATTCCATGTTGACCAAGTAATGTGTTACTGAACTAGTAGAATGTCTTGTTCACCAACTAATGACTTGTTGAACAAGTCAAATCCAGTGTTGAAAATCCCTTGCTGACCAAGTCTAATGTCTTCAAGAACTAGACAAATGCCTTGTTGACCAAGTATCGCCGTCTTGAATAAGTCGAATGCCTTGTTGACCAAGTATCGCCGTCTTGAATAAGTCGAATGCCTTGTTGACCAAGTCGAATGCCTTGTTGAACAAGTCGAATGCCTTGTTGACCAAATCTAATGCCTTGTTGAACAAGTTAATCAAGTGTCAAACATGTCAAATGCCTTGTTGAACAAATAATTCGTTACTTAACAAGTTGAATGCCTTGTTTACCAAGTAATGACTTGTTGATCAAGTCAATTAAGTGTCGAAACAGTCAAATCGCTTATTGACCAAGTCGAATGCATTGTTGAACAAGTCGAATACCTTGGTCACTAACTAATGACTCGTTGAACAAGTCAAATCCCTTGTATACGATTTCGAATGCGTTGTTGACCAAGTAATGCCTTCTTGAACAAGTCGGATGTCTTGTTTACCATGTAATGCCTTGCTAAACAAGTCGAATACCTTGTTGACCAAGTCGAATGTGTTGCTGAACAAGTCGAATGCCTTGTTGACCAAGTTTATGCCTTTAAGAACAAGTCGGATGCCTTATTCACCATGTAATGCCTTCCTGAACAAGTCAAAAGCCTTGTTGAACAAAACCTTTGCCTTTTTACCAAAGTAATGCCTTGTTGACCAAGTAATGTGTTACTGAAGTAGTAGAATGCCTTGTTCACCAAGTAATGACTTGTTGGCCGAGTCTAATGCCTTGAAGAACAAGATAAATGCCTTGTTGACCAAGTTTCACCGTCTTGAATATGTCGAATGCCTTGTTGAACGAGACGAGTGACTTGTTGACTAAGCAATGCGTTACTGAACAAGTTCAATGCCTTGTTCACCAAGTAATAACTTGTTGAACAAGTCAAATCAAGTGTCGAAACAGTCAAATCGATTGTTGACCAAGTCTATTGCCTTCAAGAACAAGTCAAATGCCTTATTGACCAAGTATCGCCGACTTGAAAAAGTCGAATGCCTTGTTGACCAAGCCCAATGCATTGTTGACCAAGTCGGAAGCCTTGTTGAACAAGTCAAATGCCTTTTTGATTAATTTAATTCCATGTTGACCAAGTAATGTGTTACTGAACTAGTAGAATGCCTTGTTCACCAACTAATGACTTGTTGAACAAGTCAAATCCAGTGTTGAAAATCCCTTGCTGACCAAGTCTAATGTCTTCAAGAACTAGACAAATGCCTTGTTGACCAAGTATCGCCGTCTTGAATAAGTCGAATGCCTTGTTGACCAAGTCGAATGCCTTGTTGAACAAGTCGAATGCCTTGTTGACCAAATCTAATGCCTTGTTGAACAAGTTAATCAAGTGTCAAACATGTCAAATGCCTTGTTGAACAAATAATTCGTTACTTAACAAGTTGAATGCCTTGTTTACCAAGTAATGACTTGTTGATCAAGTCAATTAAGTGTCGAAACAGTCAAATCGCTTATTGACCAAGTCGAATGCATTGTTGAACAAGTCGAATACCTTGGTCACTAACTAATGACTCGTTGAACAAGTCAAATCCCTTGTATACGATTTCGAATGCGTTGTTGACCAAGTAATGCCTTCTTGAACAAGTCGGATGTCTTGTTTACCATGTAATGCCTTGCTAAACAAGTCGAATACCTTGTTGACCAAGTCGAATGTGTTGCTGAACAAGTCGAATGCCTTGTTGACCAAGTTTTATGCCTTTAAGAACAAGTCGGATGCCTTATTCACCATGTAATGCCTTCCTGAACAAGTCGAAAGCCTTGTTGAACAAAACCTTTGCCTTTTTTACCAAAGTAATGCCTTGTTGACCAAGTAATGTGTTACTGAAGTAGTAGAATGCCTTGTTCACCAAGTAATGACTTGTTGGCCGAGTCTAATGCCTTGAAGAACAAGATAAATGCCTTGTTGACCAAGTTTCACCGTCTTGAATATGTCGAATGCCTTGTTGAACGAGACGAGTGACTTGTTGACTAAGCAATGCGTTACTGAACAAGTTCAATGCCTTGTTCACCAAGTAATAACTTGTTGAACAAGTCAAATCAAGTGTCGAAACAGTCAAATCGATTGTTGACCAAGTCTAATGCCTTCAAGAACAAGACAAATGCCCTATTGACCAAGTATCGCCGACTTGAAAAAGTCGAATGCCTTGTTGACCAAGCCCAATGCATTGTTGACCAAGTCGAAAGCCTTGTTGAACAAGTCAAATGCCTTTTTGATTAGTTTAATTCCATGTTGACCAAGTAATGTGTTACTGAACTAGTAGAATGCCTTGTTCACCAACTAATGACTTGTTAAACAAGTCAAATCCAGTGTTGAACAAGTCAAATCCCTTGCTGACCAAGTCTAATGTCTTCAAGAACTAGACAAATGCCTTGTTGACCAAGTATCGCCGTCTTGAATAAGTCGAATACCTTGTTGACCAAGTCGAATGCCTTGTTGAACAAGAAAAATGCCTTGTTGAACAAGTCGAATGCCTTGTTGACCAAATCTAATGCCTTGTTGAACAAGTTAATCAAGTGTCAAACATGTCAAATGCCTTGTTGAACAAATAATTCGTTACTTAACAAGTTGAATGCCTTGTTTACCAAGTAATGACTTGTTGATCAAGTCAATTAAGTGTCGAAACAGTCAAATCGCTTATTGACCAAGTCGAATGCATTGTTGAGCAAGTCGAATACCTTGGTCACTAACTAATGACTCGTTGAACAAGTCAAATCCCTTGTATACGAAGTCGAATGCGTTGTTGACCAAGTAATGCCTTCTTGAACAAGTCGGATGTCTTGTTTACCATGTAATGCCTTGCTAAACAAGTCGAATACCTTGTTGACCAAGTCGAATGTGTTGCTGAACAAGTCGAATGCCTTGTTGACCAAGTTTTATGCCTTTAAGAACAAGTCGGATGCCTTATTCACCATGTAATGCCTTCCTGAACAAGTCGAAAGCCTTGTTGAACAAAACCTTTGCCTTTTTTACCAAAGTAATGCCATGTTGACCAAGTAATGTGTTACTGAAGTAGTAGAATGCCTTGTTCACCAACTAATGACTTGTTGGCCGAGTCTAATGCCTTGAAGAACAAGATAAATGCCTTGTTGACCAAGTTTCACCGTCTTGAATATTTCGAATGCCTTGTTGAACGAGACGAGTGCCTTGTTGACTAAGCAATGCGTTACTGAACAAGTTGAATGCCTTGTTCACCAAGTAATAACTTGTTGAACAAGTCAAATCAAGTGTCGAAACAGTCAAATCGATTGTTGCCCAAGTCTAATGCCTTCAAGAACAAGTCAAATGTCCTATTGACCAAGTATCGCCGACTTGAAAAAGTCGAATGCCTTGTTGACCAAGCCCAATGCATTGTTGACCAAGTCGAAAGCCTTGTTGAAAAAGTCAAATGCCTTTTTGATTAATTTAATTCCATGTTGACCAAGTACTGTGTTACTGAACTAGTAGAATGCCTTGTTCACCAACTAATGACTTGTTGAACAAGTCAAATCCAATGTTCAACAAGTAAAATCCCTTGCTGACCAAGTCTAATGTCTTCAAGAACTAGACAAATGCCTTGTTGACCAAGTATCGCCGTCTTGAATAAGTCGAATGCCTTGTTGACCAAGTCGAATGCCTTGTTGAACAAGAAAAATGCCTTGTTGAACAAGTCGAATGCCTTGTTGACCAAATCTAATGCCTTGTTGAACAAGTTAATCAAGTGTCAAACATGTCAAATGCCTTGTTGAACAAATAATTCGTTACTTAACAAGTTGAATGCCTTGTTTACCTTGTAATGACTTGTTGATCAAGTCAATTAAGCGTCGAAACAGTCAAATCGCTTATTGACCAAGTCGAATGCATTGTTGAGCAAGTCGAATACCTTGGTCACTAACTAATGACTCGTTGAACAAGTCAAATCCCTTGTATACGAAGTCAAATGCGTTGTTGACCAAGTAATGCCTTCTTGAACAAGTCCGATGTCTTGTTTACCATGTAATGCCTTGCTAAACAAGTCGAATACCTTGTTGACCAAGTCGAATGTGTTGCTGAACAAGTCGAATGCCTTGTTGACCAAGTTTTATGCCTTTAAGAACAAGTCGGATGCCTTATTCACCATGTAATGCCTTCCTGAACAAGTCGAAAGCCTTGTTGAACAAAACCTTTGCCTTTTTTACCAAAGTAATGCCTTGTTGACCAAGTAATGTGTTACTGAAGTAGTAGAATGCCTTGTTCACCAAGTAATGACTTGTTGGCCGAGTCTAATGCCTTGAAGAACAAGATAAATGCCTTGTTGACCAAGTTTCACCGTCTTGAATATGTCGAATGCCTTGTTGAACGAGACGAGTGCCTTGTTGACTAAGCAATGCGTTACTGAACAAGTTGAATGCCTTGTTCACCAAGTAATAACTTGTTGAAAAAGTCAAATCAAGTGTCGAAACAGTCAAATCGATTGTTGACCAAGTTAATGCCTTCAAGAACAAGTCAAATGCCCTATTGACCAAGTATCGCCGACTTGAAAAAGTCGAATGCCTTGTTGACCAAGCCCAATGCATTGTTGACCAAGTCGAAAGCCTTGTTGAACAAGTCAAATGCCTTTTTGATTAATTTAATTCCATGTTGACCAAGTACTGTGTTACTGAACTAGTAGAATGCCTTGTTCACCAACTAATGACTTGTTGAACAAGTCAAATCCAGTGTTCAACAAGTAAAATCCCTTGCTGACCAAGTCTAATGTCTTCAAGAACTAGACAAATGCCTTGTTGACCAAGTATCGCCGTCTTGAATATGTCGAATGCCTTGTTGACCAAGTCGAATGCCTTGTTGAACAAGAAAAATGCCTTGTTGAACAAGTCGAATGCCTTGTTGACCAAATCTAATGCCTTGTTGAACAAGTTAATCAAGTGTCAAACATGTCAAATGCCTTGTTGAACAAATAATTCGTTACTTAACAAGTTGAATGCCTTGTTTACCAAGTAATGACTTGTTGATCAAGTCAATTAAGTGTCGAAACAGTCAAATCGCTTATTGACCAAGTCGAATGCATTGTTGAGCAAGTCGAATACCTTGGTCACTAACTAATGACTCGTTGAACAAGTCAAATCCCTTGTATACGAAGTCGAATGCGTTGTTGACCAAGTAATGCCTTCTTGAACAAGTCGGATGTCTTGTTTACCATGTAATGCCTTGCTAAACAAGTCGAATACCTTGTTGACAAGGTCGAATGTGTTGCTGAACAAGTCAAACGCCTTGTTGACCAAGTTTTATGCCTTTAAGAACAAGTCGGATGCCTTATTCACCATGTAATGCCTTCCTGAACAAGTCGAAAGCCTTGTTGAACAAAACCTTTGCCTTTTTTACCAAAGTAATGCCTTGTTGACCAAGTAATGTGTTACTGAAGTAGTATAATGCCTTGTTCACCAAGTAATGACTTGTTGGCCGAGTCTAATGCCTTGAAGAACAAGATAAATGCCTTGTTGACCAAGTTTCACCGTCTTGAATATGTCGAATGCCTTGTTGAACGAGACGAGTGCCTTGTTGACTAAGCAATGCGTTACTGAACAAGTTGAATGCCTTGTTCACCAAGTAATAACTTGTTGAACAAGTCAAATCAAGTGTCGAAACAGTCAAATCGATTGTTGACCAAGTTAATGCCTTCAAGAACAAGTCAAATGCCCTATTGACCAAGTATCGCCGACTTGAAAAAGTCGAATGCCTTGTTGACCAAGCCCAATGCATTGTTGACCAAGTCGAAAGCCTTGTTGAACAAGTCAAATGCCTTTTTGATTAATTTAATTCCATGTTGACCAAGTACTGTGTTACTGAACTAGTAGAATGCCTTGTTCACCAACTAATGACTTGTTGAACAAGTCAAATCCAGTGTTCAACAAGTAAAATCCCTTGCTGACCAAGTCTAATGTCTTCAAGAACTAGACAAATGCCTTGTTGACCAAGTATCGCCGTCTTGAATATGTCGAATGCCTTGTTGACCAAGTCGAATGCCTTGTTGAACAAGAAAAATGCCTTGTTGAACAAGTCGAATGCCTTGTTGACCAAATCTAATGCCTTGTTGAACAAGTTAATCAAGTGTCAAACATGTCAAATGCCTTGTTGAACAAATAATTCGTTACTTAACAAGTTGAATGCCTTGTTTACCAAGTAATGACTTGTTGATCAAGTCAATTAAGTGTCGAAACAGTCAAATCGCTTATTGACCAAGTCGAATGCATTGTTGAGCAAGTCGAATACCTTGGTCACTAACTAATGACTCGTTGAACAAGTCAAATCCCTTGTATACGAAGTCGAATGCGTTGTTGACCAAGTAATGCCTTCTTGAACAAGTCGGATGTCTTGTTTACCATGTAATGCCTTGCTAAACAAGTCGAATACCTTGTTGACAAGGTCGAATGTGTTGCTGAACAAGTCAAACGCCTTGTTGACCAAGTTTTATGCGTTTAAGAACAAGTCGGATGCTTTATTCACCATGCAATGCCTTCCTGAACAAGTCGAAAGCCTTGTTGAACAAAACCATTGCCTTTTTTACCAAAGTAATGCCTTGTTGACCAAGTAATGTGTTTCTGAAGTAGTAGAATGCCTGATCACCAACTAATGACTTGTTGGCCAAGTCTAATGCCTTGAAGAACAAGATAAATGCCTTGTTGACCAAGTTTCACCGTCTTGAATATGTCGAATGCCTTGTTGAACGAGACGAGTGCCTTGTTGACTAAGCAATGCGTTACTGAACAAGTTGAATGCCTTGTTCACCAAGTAATAACTTGTTGAACAAGTCAAATCAAGTGTCGAAACAGTCAAATCGAGTGTTGACCAAGTCTAATGCCTTCAAGAACAAGACAAATGCCCTATTGACCAAGTATCGCCGACTTGAAAAAGTCGAATGCCTTGTTGACCAAGCCCAATGCATTGTTGACCAAGTCGAAAGCCTTGTTGAACAAGTCAAATGCCTTTTTGATTAATTTAATTCCATGTTGACCAAGTAATGTGTTACTGAACTAGTAGAATGCCTTGTTCACCAACTAATGACTTGTTGAACAAGTCAAATCCAGTGTTGAACAAGTCAAATCCCTTGCTGACCAAGTCTAATGTCTTCAAGAACTAGACAAATGCCTTGTTGACCAAGTATCGCCGTCTTGAATAAGTCGAATACCTTGTTGACCAAGTCGAATACCTTGTTGAACAAGAAAAATGCCTTGTTGAACAAGTCGAATGCCTTGTTGACCAAATCTAATGCCTTGTTGAACAAGTTAATCAAGTGTCAAACATGTCAAATGCCTTGGTGAACAAATAATTCGTTACTTAACAAGTTGAATGCCTTGTTTACCAAGTAATGACTTGTTGATCAAGTCAATTAAGTGTCGAAATAGTCAAATCGCTTATTGACCAAGTCGAATGCATTGTTGAACAAGTCGAATACCTTGTTCACTAACTAATGACTCGTTGAACAAGTCAAATCCCTTGTATACGAAGTCGAATGCGTTGTTTTTTTTTTTTGGGAACGTTCACTAAATAAATGAAATAAAGGACAGTAAAGCGCACATGATATGATTCATGTCGCAAAGACCAGGGACATGCCACTGTGTACAAGATGGATATAATCTCTATCCACCAAACAAACTACCATAAATATCATGTGCGCTTTACTGTCGCAAAGACCAGTCGAATGCGTTGTTGACCAAGTAATGCCTTCTTGAACAAGTCGGATATCTTGTTTACCATGTAAGGCCTTGCTAAACAAGTCGAATACCTTGTTGACCAAGTCGAATGTGTTGCTGAACAAGTCGAATGCCTTGTTGACCAAGTTTTATGCCTTTAAGAACAAGTCGGATGCCTTATTCACCATGTACTCATGAACAAGTCGAAAGCCTTGTTGAACAAAACCATTGCCTTTTTTACCAAAGTAATGCCTTGTTGACCAAGTAATGTGTTACTGAAGTAGTAGAATGCCTTGTTCACCAACTAATGACTTGTTGGCCAAGTCTAATGCCTTGAAGATCAAGATAAATGCCTTGTTAACCAAGTTTCATCGTCTTGAATATGTCGAATGCCTTGTTGAACGAGACGAGTGCCTTGTTGACTAAGCAATGCGTTACTGAAAAAGTTGAATGCCTTGTTCACCAAGTAATGACTTGTTGAACAAGTCAAATCAAGTGTCGAAACAGTCAAATCGATTGTTGACCAAGTCTAATGCCTTCAAGAACAAGTCAAATGCCCTATTGACCAAGTATCGCCGACTCGAAAAAGTCGAATGCCTTGTTGACCAAGCCCAATGCATTGTTGACCAAGTCGAAAGCCTTGTTGAACAAGTCAAATGACTTTTTGATTAATTTAATTCCAAGTTTACCAAGTAATGTGTTACTGAACTAGTAGAATGCCTTGTTCACCAACTAATGACTTGTTGAACAAGTCAAATCCAGTGTTGAACAAGTCAAATCCCTTGCTGACCAAGTCTAATGTCTTCAAGAACTAGACAAATGCCTTGTTGACCAAATATCGCCGTCTTGAATAAATCGAATGCCTTGTTGACCAAGTCGAATGCCCTGTTGACCAAATCTAATGCCTTGTTGAACAAGTTAATCAAGTGTCAAACATGTCAAATGCCTTGTTGAACAAATAATTCGTTACTTAACAAGTTGAATGCCTTGTTTACCACGTAATGACTTGTTGATCAAGTCAATTAAATGTCGAACCAGTCAAATCGCTTATTGACCAAGTCGAATGCATTGTTGAACAAGTCGAATACCTTGTTCACTAACTAATGACTCGTTGAACAAGTCAAATCCCTTGTATACGAAGTCGAATGCGTTGTTTTTTTTTTTTTGGTGAACGTTCACTAAATAAATTAAATAATGGACAGTAAAGCGCACATGATATGATTCATGTCGCAAAGACCAGGGACATGCCACTGTGTACAAGATGGATATAATCTCTATCCACCAAACAAACTACCATAAATATCATGTGCGCTTTACTGTCGCAAAGACCAGTCGAATGCGTTGTTGACCAAGTAATGCCTTCTTGAACAAGTCGGATATCTTGTTTACCATGTAAGGCCTTGCTAAACAAGTCGAATACCTTGTTGACCAAGTCGAATGTGTTGCTGAACAAGTCGAATGCCTTGTTGACCAAGTTTTATGCCTTTAAGAACAAGTCGGATGCCTTATTCACCATGTACTCATGAACAAGTCGAAAGCCTTGTTGAACAAAACCATTGCCTTTTTTACCAAAGTAATGCCTTGTTGACCAAGTAATGTGTTCCTGAAGTAGTAGAATGCCTTGTTCACCAACTAATGACTTGTTGGCCAAGTCTAATGCCTTGAAGAACAAGATAAATGCCTTGTTAACCAAGTTTCATCGTCTTGAATATGTCGAATGCCTTGTTGAACGAGACGAGTGCCTTGTTGACTAAGCAATGCGTTACTGAAAAAGTTGAATGCCTTGTTCACCAAGTAATGACTTGTTGAACAAGTCATATCAAGTGTCGAAACAGTCAAATCGATTGTTGACCAAGTCTAATGCCTTCAAGAACAAGTCAAATGCCCTATTGACCAAGTATCGCCGACTCGAAAAAGTCGAATGCCTTGTTGACCAAGCCCAATGCATTGTTGACCAAGTCGAAAGCCTTGTTGAGAAAGTCAAATGACTTTTTGATTAATTTAATTCCAAGTTTACCAAGTAATGTGTTACTGAACTAGTAGAATGCCTTGTTCACCAACTAATGACTTGTTGAACAAGTCAAATCCAGTGTTGAACAAGTCAAATCCCTTGCTGACCAAGTCTAATGTCTTCAAGAACTAGACAAATGCCTTGTTGACCAAATATCGCCGTCTTGAATAAATTGAATGCCTTGTTGACCAAGTCGAATGCCCTGTTGACCAAATCTAATGCCTTGTTGAACAAGTTAATCAAGTGTCAAACATGTCAAATGCCTTGTTGAACAAATAATTCGTTACTTAACAAGTTGAATGCCTTGTTTACCACGTAATGACTTGTTGATCAAGTCAATTAAATGTCGAACCAGTCAAATCGCTTATTGACCAAGTCGAATGCATTGTTGAACAAGTCGAATACCTTGTTCACTAACTAATGACTCGTTGAACAAGTCAAATCCCTTGTATACGAAGTCGAATGCGTTGTTTTTTTTTTTTGGGAACGTTCACTAAATAAATGAAATAAAGGACAGTAAAGCGCACATGATATGATTCATGTCGCAAAGACCAGGGACATGCCACTGTGTACAAGATGGATATAATCTCTATCCACCAAACAAACTACCATAAATATCATGTGCGCTTTACTGTCGCAAAGACCAGTCGAATGCGTTGTTGACCAAGTAATGCCTTCTTGAACAAGTCGGATATCTTGTTTACCATGTAAGGCCTTGCTAAACAAGTCGAATACCTTGTTGACCAAGTCGAATGTGTTGCTGAACAAGTCGAATGCCTTGTTGACCAAGTTTTATGCCTTTAAGAACAAGTCGGATGCCTTATTCACCATGTACTCATGAACAAGTCGAAAGCCTTGTTGAACAAAACCATTGCCTTTTTTACCAAAGTAATGCCTTGTTGACCAAGTAATGTGTTCCTGAAGTAGTAGAATGCCTTGTTCACCAACTAATGACTTGTTGGCCAAGTCTAATGCCTTGAAGAACAAGATAAATGCCTTGTTAACCAAGTTTCATCGTCTTGAATATGTCGAATGCCTTGTTGAACGAGACGAGTGCCTTGTTGACTAAGCAATGCGTTACTGAAAAAGTTGAATGCCTTGTTCACCAAGTAATGACTTGTTGAACAAGTCATATCAAGTGTCGAAACAGTCAAATCGATTGTTGACCAAGTCTAATGCCTTCAAGAACAAGTCAAATGCCCTATTGACCAAGTATCGCCGACTCGAAAAAGTCGAATGCCTTGTTGACCAAGCCCAATGCATTGTTGACCAAGTCGAAAGCCTTGTTGAGAAAGTCAAATGACTTTTTGATTAATTTAATTCCAAGTTTACCAAGTAATGTGTTACTGAACTAGTAGAATGCCTTGTTCACCAACTAATGACTTGTTGAACAAGTCAAATCCAGTGTTGAACAAGTCAAATCCCTTGCTGACCAAGTCTAATGTCTTCAAGAACTAGACAAATGCCTTGTTGACCAAGTATCGCCGTCTTGAATAAATCGAATGCCTTGTTGACCAAGTCGAATGCCCTGTTGACCAAATCTAATGCCTTGTTGAACAAGTTAATCAAGTGTCAAACATGTCAAATGCCTTGTTGAACAAATAATTCGTTACTTAACAAGTTGAATGCCTTGTTTACCACGTAATGACTTGTTGATCAAGTCAATTAAATGTCGAACCAGTCAAATCGCTTATTGACCAAGTCGAATGCATTGTTGAACAAGTCGAATACCTTGTTCACTAACTAATGACTCGTTGAACAAGTCAAATCCCTTGTATACGAAGTCGAATGCGTTGTTTTTTTTTTTGGTGAACGTTCACTAAATAAATTAAATAATGGACAGTAAAGCGCACATGATATGATTCATGTCGCAAAGACCAGTGACATGCCACTGTGTACAAGATGGATATAATCTCTATCCACCAAACAAACTACCATAAATATCATGTGCGCTTTACTGTCGCAAAGACCAGTCGAATGCGTTGTTGACCAAGTAATGCCTTCTTGAACAAGTCGGATATCTTGTTTACCATGTAATGCCTTGCTAAACAAGTCGAATACCATGTTGACCAAGTCAAATGTGTTGCTGAACAAGTCGAATGCGTTGTTGACCAAGTATTATGCCTTTAAGAACAAGTCGGATGACTTATTCACCATGTAATGCCTTCCTGAACAAGTCGAAAGCCTTGTTGAACAAAACCATTGCCTTTTTTACCAAAGTAATGCCTTGTTGTCCAAGTAATGTGTTACCGAAGTAGTAAAATGCCTTGTTCACCAACTAATGACTTGTTGGCCAAGTCTAATGCCTTGAAGAACAAGATAAATGCCTTGTTGACCAAGTTTCACCGTCTTGAATATGTCGAATGCCTTGTTGAACGAGACGAGTGCCTTGTTGACTAAGGAATGCGTTACTGAACAAGTTGAATGCCTTGTTCACCAAGTAATAACTTGTTGAACTAGTCTAATCAAGTGTCGAAACAGTCAAATCGATTGTTGACCAAGTCTAATGCCTTCAAGAACAAGTCAAATGCCCTATTGACCAAGTATCGCCGACTTGAAAAAGTCGAATGCCTTGTTGACCAAGCCCAATGCATTGTTGACCAAGTCGAAAGCCTTGTTGAAAAGATCAAATGCCTTTTTGATTAATTTAATTCCATGTTGACCAAGTACTGTGTTACTGAACTAGTAGAATGCCTTGTTCACCAACTAATGACTTGTTGAACAAGTCAAATCCAGTGTTGAAAGAGTTAAATCCCTTGCTGACCAAGTCTAATGTCTTCAAGAACTAGACAAATGCCTTGTTGACCAAGTATCGCCGTCTTGAATAAGTCGAATGCCTTGTTGACCAAGTCGAATGCCTTGTTGACCAAATCTAATGCCTTATTGAACAACTTAATCAAGTGTCAAACATGTCAAATGCCTTGTTGAACAAATAATCCGTTACTTAACAAGTTGAATGCCTTGTTGATCAAGTCAATTAAGTGTCGAACCAGTCAAATCGCTTATTGACCAAGTCGAATGCATTGTTGAACAAGTCGAATACCTTGTTCACTAACTAATGACTCGTTGAACAAGTCAGATCCCTTGTATACGAAGTCGAATGCGTTGTTTTTTTTTTTGGGAACGTTCACTAAATAAATGAAATAAAGGACAGTAAAGCGCACATGATATGATTCATGTCGCAAAGACCAGGGACATGCCACTGTGTACAAGATGGATATAATCTCTATCCACCAAACAAACTACCATAAATATCATGTGCGCTTTACTGTCGCAAAGACCAGTCGAATGCGTTGTTGACCAAGTAATGCCTTCTTGAACAAGTCGGATATCTTGTTTACCATGTAAGGCCTTGCTAAACAAGTCGAATACCTTGTTGACCAAGTCGAATGTGTTGCTGAACAAGTCGAATGCCTTGTTGACCAAGTTTTATGCCTTTAAGAACAAGTCGGATGCCTTATTCACCATGTAATGCCTCCTGAACAAGTCGAAAGCTTTGTTGAACAAAACCATTGCCTTTTTTACCAAAGTAATGCCTTGTTGACCAAGTAATGTGTTACTGAAGTAGTAGAATGCCTTGTTCACCAACTAATGACTTGTTGGCCAAGTCTAATGCCTTGAAGAACAAGATAAATGCCTTGTTGACCAAGTTTCATCGTCTTGAATATGTCGAATGCCTTGTTGAACGAGACGAGTGCCTTGTTGACTAAGCAATGCGTTACTGAAAAAGTTGAATGCCTTGTTCACCAAGTAATGACTTGTTGAACAAGTCAAATCAAGTGTCGAAACAGTCAAATCGATTGTTGACCAAGTCTAATGCCTTCAAGAACAAGTCAAATGCCCTATTGACCAAGTATCGCCGACTTGAAAAAGTCGAATGCCTTGTTGACCAAGCCCAATGCATTGTTGACCAAGTCGAAAGCCTTGTTGAACAAGTCAAATGACTTTTTGATTAATTTAATTCCAAGTTTACCAAGTAATGTGTTACTGAACTAGTAGAATGCCTTGTTCACCAACTAATGACTTGTTGAACAAGTCAAATCCAGTGTTGAACAAGTCAAATCCCTTGCTGACCAAGTCTAATGTCTTCAAGAACTAGACAAATGCCTTGTTGACCAAATATCGCCGTCTTGAATAAATCGAATGCCTTGTTGACCAAGTCGAATGCCCTGTTGACCAAATCTAATGCCTTGTTGAACAAGTTAATCAAGTGTCAAACATGTCAAATGCCTTGTTGAACAAATAATTCGTTACTTAACAAGTTGAATGCCTTGTTTACCACGTAATGACTTGTTGATCAAGTCAATTAAATGTCGAACCAGTCAAATCGCTTATTGACCAAGTCGAATGCATTGTTGAACAAGTCGAATACCTTGTTCACTAACTAATGACTCGTTGAACAAGTCCAATCCCTTGTATACGAAGTCGAATGCGTTGTTTTTTTTTTTTGGGGAACGTTCACTAAATAAATGAAATAAAGGACAGTAAAGCGCACATGATATGATTCATGTCGCAAAGACCAGTGACATGCCACTGTGTACAAGATGGATATAATCTCTATCCACCAAACAAACTACCATAAATATCATGTGCGCTTTACTGTCGCAAAGACCAGCGAATGCGTTGTTGACCAAGTAATGCCTTCTTGAACAAGTCGGATATCTTGTTTACCATAAAAGGCCTTGCTAACAAGTCGAATACCTTGTTGACCAAGTCGAATGTGTTGCTGAACAAGTCGAATACCTTGTTGACCAAGTTTTATGCCTTTAAGAACAAGTCGGATGCCTTATTCACCATGTAATGCCTTCCTGAACAAGTCGAAAGCCTTGTTGAACAAAACCATTGCCTTTTTTACCAAAGTAATGCCTTGTTGACCAAGTAATGTGTTACTGAAGTAGTAGAATGCCTTGTTCACCAACTAAAGACTTGTTGGCCAAGTAATGCCTTGAAGAACAAGATAAATGCCTTGTTGACCAAGTTTCATCGTCTTGAATATGTCGAATGCATTGTTGAACGAGACGAGTGCCTTGTTGACTAAGCAATGCGTTACTGAACAAGTTGAATGCCTTGTTCACCAAGTAATGACTTGTTGAACAAGTCAAATCAAGTGTCGAAACAGTCAAATCGATTGTTGACCAAGTCTAATGCCTTCAAGAACAAGTCAAATGCCCTATTGACCAAGTATCGCCGACTTGAAAAAGTCGAATGCCTTGTTGACCAAGCCCAATGCATTGTTGACCAAGTCGAAAGCCTTGTTGAACAAGTCAAATGCCTTTTTGATTAATTTAATTCCATGTTGACCAAGTAATGTGTTACTGAACAAGTAGAATGCCTTGTTCAATGCAAGGGAATATGATTGTATTTTCGCTAGAGAGAGAAACTAGAGAGAATTCGTAAACCCAACGTGTTCGGCCGCCGGGGCTGTTTTCATCGCCTACCACCGCCGTTTTTTGCCACTCCCGGATAGGGCGTGACCAGCCGGTGGCAGGGACCTCCATCACCGGCGTTAGTCCGGCGTTTGGAGGGTTACACCACGTGCTTTTACTCTTTGAATTTTTGAATTTTTTAGGATCCTAGTTATGGCATCTTCTTCTCTCATGGATGGTTCAAAGCTCTCGACATCTTCTAATTCATGCGATCCACGCTTGCAACAACCAGATCTTGATGGACTACGTTCTGCATACCCGGAGTTTGCCACGCAATTATCGGCGTTTGCATCTTTGAAGGCGCGGGTTCAGGATCACGACCCGACGATGGATGCATCGGCGGAGATGACGACGTTTTTGCATGATCCATCAATTTCCGGCGAAGATTTGGCGCATCTGGAACATCAAGTAGAGAATAATCCAATTTTGGTAAAGATCCTTGCATATCTTCGGGCAAATATGGGAATATCCCGTCCAGGTTCGACGTATCTGCACCAAGATCGGGCTATGGATTCATCTATTTCCGGCGAAGATTTGGCGCATCTGGAGCAGCAAGCAGAGAATAACCCAATTATGGTAAAGATCCTTGCATATCTTCGGGCAGATATGGGAATATCTCGTCCAGGTTCGATGTATCTGCACCAAGATCGGGCACCCAAAAATAGAATGCCTTGTATGGAATCCTCAACGACGGATTGGGCTGAGATTGGATCCATTCTCTACAATTCGCTTTCAGAAAATATTCCCGGATTTAGCGAACGATTTGATGTGGCAGCGTTCGAAGATCTAATTGGACGCGTTCATGGAGCTCCACTGGAGCAGCAACCACCACCGTCGACACATATGGCTAGCGGATCGCTATACAGGTCGGACACACGGAATAATCCTATGCGCCCGTGGACCCGCCGCCAACGGCGCTACCCGGACATTATCGGCCCGCTACGTGACCCACGGATTGGAAATGACCACCCTATACGCCCAGGCAGACCATCGCCGCCATCTGGCATGGCCTTGATCAACGATGATGCGTCAGATGAGATGACGCCGCAGTCACCGACCACGACGGCTGCGAGTAACGAGGTTACGGCCGATGCTGATGGGCCTAGGGTTTCACTGTCCCGGGTTGCTGATGGGCCCAAGGAGTCGCCGCCCAGGGTTTCGCCGTCTAGGGCTGCGGCGGAAGGAACTAGGGCTTCAACGTTTAGGATCTCGCCGTCTCGGGTTTCCACTTATGGGCCTAGGGTTATCAATCCTAGGGTTTCGCCGTCAATAACTCACCCGGCTGTACCTCATGGGCTGCAAATCATGGCACCATTGCCGACGCGCAAGGAGGTGTCTACCTCGCCGCACGCAAACCCTCAGCCATCGTTTGCTGCGGTAACTCGCGGGACGGTGCACGAAGAAGCACCTCGCAAACCAAGCCCTACACGCTATACCTTGACATATACAGCCCCAACTCTCAAGGACGGTGTCGCGGAGGCCTGCCCATCATGGGAGGTCGCAAAGAGGTGTGCGGCACGTTGGGACAATACCCTCGTAGGGTATTTTCTGGGGAAAAACCATATTTCCCGTTTGTTGAACGGCATTTCCGTTCAATTTGGGAGGAACTGTTGGAGGTACGCGCAACGGCCAACGGTTTTTTCAAATTCAGATTTGCAACCGCGGCAGCAGCCAATGCGGTTCTTGAAGGAGGACCGTGGCTCATGCAAGGTCAACCCATTTTTCTCGAGGCTTGGCGAACGGGGTGTCTCTCGAGAAAATTCAGCACACCCATGTTCCGCTATGGGTGAACTTGCGTATCGTTCCGTGCGAGTTCTTGACACAGGAGGGGTTAGGCATTGTTGCTAGCGTCGTCGGGAAGCCACTCTTCGCAGGGACGATTTCAGCGGAACGTATTGACTACGCTCGGGTATGCTTATCAAAGAATCTCCAGGAGCCTTTTCTTGAAAGCTTCAATATTCGCATTCCACGTGAAGGTGGAGGATCTGACGGCGCGGTTACAGTTCGTGTCGAGTACGAATGGAGGCCGCGGAAGTGCTCCTTATGCGGTGCATGGACCCACGGGGTGGGAACATGTCCCTCTCGTCGAACCCAACAGCCACGATCAAATACGGGACCGAGGCAATCCACGGGGCAGCGCACATCGACGAATGGAGAAGAGTTGGTCATCCCGACAAGGGCAAGGAGGTTGTTGTTCCACCCACCAACATGGAGCAAGATCACGAGCCGCGGCTGCAGGAGTACCCGAAGCCTGTAGATGGATGTTCAACAAGTTCAGTCAACGCGCAGCAGGGAGCTATTGTACTAGCTAGCATTAACCCATTCGAGGTTCTTGCGGACTTGGACGACTTGGACACGGCGAACACACTTAAGGGTCTTGAAGCAGCCCTTCTCAACGTGTGCCCATGATCCCAATCGCCGTTTGGAATGTACGTGGTCTAAACAGTGTAGACCACTGATGGGCGGTGGGGGATATTATTACTAAGTATAAGCTGTTGATTATCGGGTTGTACGAGACACGGGTCTCCGAGCAGAATGCGGCTGCCCTTTCACATTCTACCAGGGCTTGGAGTTGGTTCTTTGAATACGATAATGGGCCGGCATCTCGTATCTGGGTGGGCTGGGATGCCCGCCTAGTTACTGTCACAATTCTTGCGTACACCACTCAGACCATTCACTGTAAGGCGACGATCCTTGCGGAGCGTGAGGATTTCTTCATCACATTCGCATACGGTCATAATCAGAGGGTGTCCCGACGCGACCTTTGGACGGATCTCATCGAGACCTCACAGCTGCACGCAAACTCACCATGGCTTGTTATGGGGGATTTCAACGCGATCATGGCAAACACGGACGCGCGGGGAGGATCGGCCACGGGGGGCTGTCCGGAGATGATTGCATGCATGACTACATCGGATCTTGCAACCCTGCCATGCACGGGGCAACTCTACACGTGGTATAACCAGCAAGGGGGCACGTCGGGTGTATGGCGACGCCTCGATAGGATGCTTGGCAACCCCTCTTGGTTCGCTAGATTTGGGGACCTTACTTATCATTGCGCAACCCCTACTACATCGGACCACTCTCCACTCATCCTCGCGACTACAGCTAGGGCTTCTGAGAGGAATAATTCTTTTCGTTTTGATAATTTTTTGGCGCAGGATCCTCGTTTTCTTCCTATCGTGGCGGAAACTTGGAGTCTGCAAGCAAATGGATACCCGATGTATGTAGTCGTGCAGAGACTGAAAGCGATGAAGAGGGAACTACGACAACTACGGCGAGACAAGGGTGATCTCAATCGTAACGTGCTCGAGGCGCGCAAATTTCTAGAGATTGCTCAGGACATGGCGGCAAACTATCCATTGGAGGGTCAATTACTAATCTTGGAGAAGCAATGTCGGCTTGTGTATGCCAAAGCGGTCGAATTGGAGCATTCGGCACTCCTTCAGCGGGCGAAAGTGGCATGGCTCAAGGACGGTGACCAATGCACTTCTTTTTTCTTCAAGAAAGTGGCCACACGGCGGGTTGGAAATGGTATCTTCCACTTGGAGGATGAGGCGGGAAACACGTTCGAGGATGGTGCACAAGTGCGGGCTGAATTGGTCCGATATTACTTGGAACTCCTCGGGCAATCCATGCGGACAACCCCAATATCCGCCTCTGACGTCGCGCCTTACTTCGGGGCAGCGCTCAGCACAACCGATGCGGAGGCAATGGTTCAGCCGGACACTGATGTGGAAATCAACAACGCGCTGCATGCAATGGGAGATAACAAATTGCCAGGGCCAGACGGGTACTCCGCGGTTTTCTACAAGCGGGCATGGCACATCATCGGGGAGGATATCTCGTTCGCCATCCGGGATTTCTTCCGGACGGGACGCCTCCTGGGGGAGCTGAATTCGACCCTTATCACCCTCATTCCAAAAGGGGATAATCCACGCATGGCGAAGGATTATCGACCGATTGCCTGCTGCAACGTTCTCTATAAGATCATCTCCAAGATCATTGCTAATCGGCTACGAGACAGCTTGGGGAAACTTGTCCACCCTACACAGACGGCATTCATCCCTGGAAGGCGTATTTCCGACAACATTCTCTTAGCCCAAGAGATTTGTCACGGATACAATAGAGCCGGGCTGCCTGAACGGGTGGCTCTTAAGGTCGACCTCGCCAAGGCATATGATAAGATTGAGTGGGATTTTATCTTTGCCACACTTCAGGCACTTCAATTTCACCCGACCTTCATTGGGTGGGTCCGGTCATGCCTCACGTCGACGCATTTTTCCATCAACATCAAAGGTAGGCCGGAGGGTTTCTTCAAAGGACGGCGGGGTCTCAGACAAGGCGACCCCATATCACCTTATCTCTTTGTGTTGGTGATGGAGGCTTTACATGGAATCATAGCGTCCCGCATCCAACTTAGCAGCAGCTTCCGATACCATTGGCGATGCGAGGCCACATCCCTCTTCATGTTGACCTTCGCCGATGATCCTCTTCTTTTCTCGCAGGCGGACGTTCAATCAGTCAGTATCTTCCGCGACAGCCTCGAGCTTTTTGCTTCGCTTTCAGGGCTACGGGCAAACTCCAGTAAAAGCGAGATGTTTATCTCGAAACGGGCAGAACGATTGAAGGGTACACTCCAGGCTGTTATGGGCTTCCCTATCGGGTCTCTTCCTGTGCGGTACCTGGGGGTCCCCCTTATCACATCGCGATTGACTATCGATGATTGCGCCCCCTTATTACGTTCTATTGATCGTCGGCTTGGTTCTTGGACCAACCACTCGCTCTCATACGCCGGGAGGGTACAGCTCATTCGATCGGTCCTTATGGCTATCCATGTGTATTGGGCGGGAGTCTTCTTACTCCCCAAGGGAATCATCCGCAGTATCGAGAAGCGTCTTCGAGCTTTCTTGTGGAAGGGATCTAGCGCGAAGGTGGCATGGACCGACGTATGCGCACCAAGGGACGAAGGGGGACTTGGACTGAGATCGATTGAGGTGGAGAACAAGGCGCTGATAATGCGTCTTATTTGGAACATTCTAAGGGGAGATGAGTCTTCGATATGGGCCACATGGATACGACGGACGCGGCTGCACAACACATCCTTCTGGACCATCAGATCCACGGCTAATACCTCATGGAGCTGGAAGAAGGTCCTCAAGCTCAGACCCATCATCCGGCCACTTCTAGAGTTCCGCATTGGGAATGGAGCGAATACACGCCTCTGGACTGACCCATGGCTACTCACGATTCCGCTGGTGGAACGGTACCCGCGTGGTCCATCTGTTATGGGCCTCCCACTTGATTCACGATTGAGCGCGGTGATTTATGAGTCGGGATGGCATTGGCCAGGACAGACAACGGTGGAGTTCTTGGATTTTGCTGGTCTCCTACCTCCCATTCAACACGGTGAGATGGACACGATTCGATGGCGGGGGATTCCCAATGGCGTCTTCTCTACTCACTCCGCGAGAAATTGCATACGCCAACATTCTCCGCCTGCATTCTGGACCAACCTGTTCGGAGGCCCTATCTCGATACCACGGCATGAAGTCATTTTATGGCTGGCGATTAGGGAACGCCTGGCGACAAGGGACAAGCCATGGGTGGCCGCGGCAGCAGGAAGTTCAGCTTGCCTCTTGTGTGATGATGGCCATGTTATAGAGACAACACGGCATCTTTTCTTTGAGTGTTCATTTTCCAGACATTGCCTACAGTCTTTGCAGGGAAAGTTACGTTTTGGATGGCCTTACACGGACTGGATCGAAGGGGTTCACTGGGCTGCTCAAAGGTGGCGGGGCAAGCACCTCGCATGGATGGGGCCCCGACATGCGCTTGCATCGCTTGTCTATCACCTATGGGCCGAGCGCAACCTACGATGGCGGGAAGGAAGACGAAGACCTCCTACTCATATCGTTGCGGACGTCGAGACTACACTCTGTATACGGCTCTCTATCCTTGGAGGGAAGTATCAGCTACAGTCTTGTGCGCTTCGACGTGTTTGGCGCATTGCGTGGCCGAGCACGTAGTCACTTGCTTACAGTCTGCTTGCTTGCTTTTGATGTTGGCTTGCTCGATTGGATTGCTTGCGTTGTTTATAGGTAGTTTATTTCTGCTGAACATTGTATCTTTCCACATTTTATTTTAATGACCTTTTTCCCAAAAAAAAAGAATGCCTTGTTCACCAACTAATGACTTGTTGAACAAGTCAAATCCAGTGTTGAACAAGTCAAATCCCTTGCTGACCAAGTCTAATGTCTTCAAGAAACTAGACAAATGCCTTGTTGACCAAGTATCGCCATCTTGAATAAGTCGAATGCCTTGTTGACCAAGTCGAATGCCTTGTTGACCAAATCTAATGCCTTGTTGAACAAGTTAATCAAGTGTCAAACATGTCAAATGCCTTGTTGAACGAGACGAGTGCCTTGCTGACTAAGCAATGCGTTACTGAACAAGTTGAATGCCTTGTTCACCAAGTAATGTAATACCCGTAAAAATTTAATCGGGGTTTATGTAAGTTATTACGACGTAAATTAAGTTGTAATTTTCGAAAAGGAGCTTAAATAATTATTTGGAAGGGAGCCGAAAATTTAAGGACCAAAATTAAAAATTTGAAAACTTTTGGGTAAGGAAAATAATTATAATAAAGAGACTAAGAAGTAATAAGGAATTTAGTTAGGATTTTAGGTGCAATAAACAAACTTCATAAAGAAGAAAGTCACGTAGATGTTATGAGTAGCTTAATCATCAATATGTCACGTTTAGACAAATGATTTTATATATATATATATGTGTGTACCTCCTACAAAAAAAAAAGAAGGCCGTGGGGAAAGGAGGAAAGAAAGGAGAGAAAAGAAAGGGAAGGAAAGAAAGGAGAGAAAAGAAAGGGAGGAAAGGCTAAAGAAGTCCAAAGCGATTTCGCGTGCGAGGATCCGAAATTAGTCGAAACATTAGCGAATCTTCGGAGGAAAGGTAGGTGAAACGCACCTACGATACGCAAACGCGAAGTTCATATAATTATACGTGTGATTTAGAGTGTATATATGTGATAAGTTCATGTTAGAATCAAACGAGAACATAGGTTGCATGGAGAAGTTAGGAACGGGTCGAAATAGGCACGGCGTGCACCTTGGTCGCGCGTGCCCTGCAGCTGCCGCGCGCGTACGCTGCGCTGCAGCAGCACAGCGCGCCCACGCTGATCTGCAGCAGCCGCAGCCCGCTCAGCCGCAGCCTGCACCGCACCGCGCGCGCATGCTGCGCTACGGCAGCACGCCCAGCGCCGCGCGCGCATGCTGCGCTACGGCAGCACGCCCAGCGCCGCGCGCGCCTGTTGATCTGCAACAGCACAGCACCGCGCGCGCACGCTGATCTGCAGCAGCCGCAGCCCGCTCAGCCGCAGCCTGCACCGCACCGCGCGCGCCCGCTGCGCTACGGCAGCACGCCCAGCGCCGCGCGCGCATGCTGCGCTACGGCAGCACGCCCAGCGCCGCGCGCGCATGCTGATCTGCAGCAGCCGCAGCCCGCTCAGCCACAGCCTGCTCCGCACCGCGCGCGCATGCTGCGCTACGGCAGCACGCCCAGCGCCGCGGCTACGGCAGCACTGTGCGCGCAGCGCCGCACTCGCGTCCCGCGAACGTACGCGCACCCCACGCTCGGCGTCCCACGCCATGTAGGCGGGCTCCCTGCGATGGTGGGCTGTTCCCCTGCTCCTCGGGGGCAGAGGCAATCAGGCCGGTGCTGCGGGCGCCAGTGCCGCGCACTCTGGCCGGCATGCGCCCTTTTGTGACTGCACGGGTCTCTCGAGCAAGCGTGCGGGCACCTCGCGCTTAAGTGCTGGTTTTCCTCACGGTCGAGGCCGAATTTCTTGTTTGTATGTGTGTACTTGCCTAAAGGCATGAATCCCCGATTTCATGGAACCCTTACTTATGAACGATGGCATGTTCCTTATATCTTACATTTTTTTTTATGTGCACGCCATATGCATTTCATGATAGTCTGAGAGGTGATAACCGGGTTGATACGGTGGCACTTTACAGTGCCGCTAAGCGGGGTAGAATTTTTGCCGATATTGGCGGTCGACTCGTTGTAGAGTTGAAGGTTGGTATTAGTACACCTGGCAGTGCGACTTGGTAGGGGGCGACCTGGGGTACCCTATCAGTGTGTGCATTATCGAGACAGAGCAGACTAGCAGGGGGCGACCCGGGGTACCCTGTTGGTATGTGAGCCTGTCTGATCGGCGGAAGGGGCGACCTAGCAGGGGGATGCTCCGGGAGTACACTACTAGCGTGGGCACCGCCGGAGCCGGAGGGGACTCAGGAAGGAGCGACCTGTGTAGACAGCGTAGGCTACCCGGGGGCGGACTCTTGGCTCGGGATTTGACTTATTGATTTGTTATGCGCGCAAAGTGACTATACCGACCTTGGGCCCTGATTTATATTTGATAGGAAGTGAGATGAGAGAAAAGAGTCGAGCGTGCATTTATTGTGAGATGAGTTGGGATGGGAATTGAGCGCATTTTGCATTCATGCATGTTTTACCTACTGGGCAATTGCTCATTTTTTTGCGTGTTGTAGGTATGACTGAGCCCGACGTCGACGAACGTCGCAATTGAGATGGGCTGGTGGTGGTGACTCCATGGGCTTTCGATAGCGGAGCGGTACATGGATGAAGACCTGTGGAGCGTTGTTAGGCTATTTTGACTTTTGGAAACGCTAGTTTTTTTTTATGATGTTTTAAATATTTATGTGAAATATTATTACGAAAAATGTTTTTGTAAAATGGGTTTTCCGCGGCTTTCGTTGCGAAAATCCGCCACAGGTGGTATCAGAGCTTAGGTATTAAGATTCTGTAGACTGTCCATGTACTGCTGCTCGGAAGCCTGGAGAACTAGCCCTGTATGTAAGTTTTAAAGTTTTGCGTAATTATGTAGTTTAGTGACGTGTTTGCGTGCTTTAAATAATTGCAGATATTCCTGATAAAATGCCGAGGGGTCGTAGAGAATATATTGGCGAATCTAGCTGTAGGACTGAATCGGAGTCCCCACCGAACGAACGAGATGCTACTATACTTAGGCTAACCGAGCTGATCCAACGCCAGTCGGATCAGATCAATGAGCTCATTCATCGACAGAGCTCGTCGGAGAATCATCAATCCCCACCGCGTGAACGAGTCGAAATTATTGGGGATCGTTTTCGTAAACTAAACCCCCCGACCTTTGGGGATGCTACCGACCCTGCTATGGCAGAGGACTGGTTGCGCACGCTAGACGATATGTTCCTTTATAGCCGAGTACCGGAGGACGAGAAGGTCCTATGTGCGGTTTTCATGCTTCGAGGGAATGCCCGATTTTGGTGGGACACCGTCAAGATCTTGGAGGACCCTACTACAATGACGTGGGAGAGATTCAAGGAGCTCTTTCGAGGCAAGTACTTCACGGCCCCGGAGCGGGCATTGCGCATGAACGAATTTATCAACCTGAAGCAAGGAGGGATGACCGTCGCGGAATATATCCGTAAATTTGAGCAATTGTCGAGGTTTGCGCCACATATGGTGTTGACTGACGAACTAAAGATCGAGCGCTTCATGGAGGACCTCAAACCTGAGGTCTATCGCGATGTTAGCATGGCAGGAATACACGGGATATCTTATGCTCGGGTTGCTGAACGGGCCATTATGGCTGAATTAGCCGAAGCAAGAATCGTAAAGGCGCACGAGGCAAAAAGAAGGGTGGAAAACCAACCAGAAGGCGATAAGAAGCGTCAGTTTTTTGGGAGAGGACCTAATCATCCGGGAAACCGCCAGGGACAACAAAATTGGCGACCGCGACCTAATCAAGGACAGGCGAACGTCCCCGTTAGACCTCCGAACCTTGCTCCACAATGCCAGAATTGCGGGCGACTTCATTTGGGTAATTGCATATGCTTCTCGCCAATTGAAGGAATACGAGAAGAATTATCCCACGCATGACCTGGAACTTGCCGCAGTGGTGTTCGCCCTGAAAATCTGGAGGCACTATCTGTATGGGGAACGGTGTGAAATCTACACCGATCATAAGAGCCTGAAATACTTTTTCACACAGAAAGAACTGAATATGCGACAGCGACGTTGGCTAGAGCTGGTGAAGGACTACGACTGCGTAATCAACTACCATCCGGGCAAGGCAAACGTGGTCGCCGACGCTCTAAGCAGAAAAGTCGTGAATACCGAGCTACAGCAACTGGAAGTGGAGGTGATCAATCTTGGCGAAGTCGAAATGAAGATGGCGACTTTAACGCTTCAGCCCACGTTGCTGGAACGAATTAAGCAGGCTCAAGAAACGGACGAACTATATCTAAAGGTGAAAAACGAACTCGCGGAAGGAGTGTCATCCGATTTCGAGGTCCGAGCGGACGGGAGCCTACGCTTTAAAGATCGTTTGTACGTGCCTATCGACGAAGAGCTGCGAAGGACAATTATGATGGAAGTGCATGCTACGGTCTACTCGGTACACCCCGGTGCGACAAAGATGTATCGGGATTTGCGAGCTAATTATTGGTGGCCAGGGATGAAGCGAGACGTGGCGACATTTGTAAGTCAATGTCTAACTTGTCAACAAGTGAAAGCTGAACATCAAAGGCCGGCAGGAATGTTACAACCATTACCGATTCCCGAGTGGAAGTGGGACCATATCACGATGGATTTTGTCGTGGGCCTGCCGAAAACTCTTAAGGGCCATAACGCCGTTTGGGTAATTATTGATCGGTTAACCAAATCGGCTCATTTTCTGCCGATCAGCTCGACCTTTACCATGGAACGATATGCCGAACTATATATTCAGGAGATAGTTCGACTCCACGGTATTCCATCTTCGATTGTCTCGGATCGGGATTCGAGATTTCTATCAAAATTCTGGATGAGTCTACAAAAGGCGATGGGTACTAAACTTTCATTCAGTACAGCCTATCATCCTCAGACAGATGGACAATCGGAGAGAACGATCCAAACTCTCGAGGACATGTTGCGAGCGTGTGTTCTGGACTTCAAAGGGAACTGGAGCAGATATCTTCCCTTGATTGAGTTCGCCTACAACAACAGTTATCATGCCACGATTGGGATGGCGCCGTACGAAGCCTTATATGGGCGTAAATGCCGATCTCCAGTGCATTGGGATGAAGTTGGCGAAGGAGCGATTCTAGGCCCCGACCTGGTTCGAGAAACAACCGAGGCGATAGCAAAAATACGGGAGCGAATGCGAACGGCTCAGAGTCGACAAAAGAGCTACGCCGATAAGAGACGAAGGCCATTGGAATTTGCGGAAGGAGATCAAGTGTTTTTGAAGATATCACCCATGAAGGGTGTAAAGAGGTTTGGGCAAAAAGGGAAGTTGAGTCCGAGATATATCGGACCTTTTCGAATACTAAAGCGGGTTGGCGAGGTTGCATATCAGCTGGAGCTACCAACATCATTGGCACAAGTACATGACGTTTTTCACGTGTCGACATTGCGGAAGTACGTTGCCGATCCGAGTCATATATTGAGGGACGAGAATCTTCACCTCCAACTTAAGCCAGATTTGAGTTATGAGGAGCAACCCGTGGAGATTTTGGCGCGAGAAACCAAACGATTACGAAACAAGACCATTCCCCTAGTAAAAATATTGTGGCGGAGTCAATCAGTTGAGGAAGCCACTTGGGAACGAGAAGATGATATGAGAAATCGTTATCCCGAGTTATTCCATTTGGAGTAATTTCGGGGACGAAATTCTTTAAAGGGGGGGAGGATGTAATACCCGTAAAAATTTAATCGGGGTTTATGTAAGTTATTACGACGTAAATTAAGTTGTAATTTTCGAAAAGGAGCTTAATTAATTATTTTGGAAGGGAGCCGAAAATTTAAGGACCAAAATTAAAAATTTGAAAACTTTTGGGTAAGGAAAATAATTATAATAAAGAGACTAAGAAGTAATAAGGAATTTAGTTAGGATTTTAGGTGCAATAAACAAACTTCATAAAGAAGAAAGTCACGTAGATGTTATGAGTAGCTTAATCATCAATATGTCACGTTTAGACAAATGATTTTATATATATATATATGTGTGTACCTCCTACAAAAAAAAAAGAAGGCCGTGGGGAAAGGAGGAAAGAAAGGAGAGAAAAGAAAGGGAAGGAAAGAAAGGAGAGAAAAGAAAGGGAGGAAAGGCTAAAGAAGTCCAAAGCGATTTCGCGTGCGAGGATCCGAAATTAGTCGAAACATTAGCGAATCTTCGGAGGAAAGGTAGGTGAAACGCACCTACGATACGCAAACGCGAAGTTCATATAATTATGCATGTGATTTAGAGTGTATATATGTGATAAGTTCATGTTAGAATCAAACGAGAACATAGGTTGCATGGAGAAGTTAGGAACGGGTCGAAATAGGCACGGCGTGCACCTTGGTCGCGCGTGCCCTGCAGCTGCCGCGCGCGGACGCTGCGCTGCAGCAGCACAGCGCGCCCAGCGCCGCGCGCGCACGCTGATCTGCAGCAGCCGCAGCCCGCTCAGCCGCAGCCTGCACCGCACCGCGCGCGCTGCTGCGCTACGGCAGCACGCCCAGCGCCGCGCGCGCATGCTGATCTGCAGCAGCCGCAGCCCGCTCAGCCGCAGCCTGCACCGCACCGCGCGCGCATGCTGCGCTACGGCAGCACGCCCAGCGCCGCGGCTACGGCAGCACTGTGCGCGCAGCACCGCACTCGCGTCCCGCGAATGTACGCGCACCCCACGCTCGGCGTCCCACGCCATGTAGGCGGGCTCCCTGCGATGGTGGGCTGTTCCCCTGCTCCTCGGGGGCAGAGGCAATCAGGCCGGTGCTGCGGGCGCCAGTGCCGCGCACTCTGGCCGGCATGCGCCCTTTTGTGACTGCACGGGTCTCTCGAGCAAGCGTGCGGGCACCTCGCGCTTAAGTGCTGGTTTTCCTCACGGTCGAGGCCGAATTTCTTGTTTGTATGTGTGTACTTGCCTAAAGGCATGAGTCCCCGATTTCATGGAACCCTTACTTATGAACGATGGCATGTTCCTTATATCTTACATTTTTTTTTATGTGCACGCCATATGCATTTCATGATAGTCTGACAGGTGATAACCGGGTTGATACGGTGGCACTTTACAGTGCCGCTAAGCGGGGTAGAATTTTTGCCGATATTGGCGGTCGACTCGTTGTAGAGTTGAAGGTTGGTATTAGTACACCTGGCTGTGCGACTTGGTAGGGGGCGACCTGGGGTACCCTCTCAGTGTGTGCATTATCGAGACAGAGCAGACTAGCAGGGGGCGACCCGGGGTACCCTGTTGGTATGTGAGCCTGTCTGATCGGCGGAAGGGGCGACCTAGCAGGGGGATGCTCCGGTAGTAAACTACTAGCGTGGGCACCGCCGGAGCCGGAGGGGACTCAGGAAGGAGCGACCTGTGTAGACAGCGTAGGCTACCCGGGGGCGGACTCCTGGCTCGGGATTTGACTTATTGATTTGTTATGCGCGCAAAGTGACTATACCGACCTTGGGCCCTGATTTATATTTGATAGGAAGTGAGATGAGAGAAAAGAGTCGAGCGTGCATTTATTGTGAGATGAGTTGGGATGGGAATTGAGCGCATTTTGCATTCATGCATGTTTTACCTACTGGGCAATTGCTCATTTGTTTGCGTGTTGTAGGTATGACTGAGCCCGACGTCGACGAACGTCGCAATTGAGATGGGCTGGTGGTGGTGACTCCATGGGCTTTCGATAGCGGAGCGGTACATGGATGAAGACCTGTGGAGCGTTGTTAGGCTGTTTTGACTTTTGGAAACGCTAGTTTTTTTTTTATGATGTTTTAAATATTTATGTGAAATATTATAATGAAAAATGTTTTTGTAAAATGGGTTTTCCGCGGCTTTCGTTGCGAAAATCCGCCACTAATTATCTTTAGAAAATGGGGGTCGCCACAAGTAATGACTTGTTGAACAAGTCAAATCAAGTGTCGAAACAGTCAAATCGAGTGTTGACCAAGTCTAATGCCTTCAAGAACAAGTCAAATGCCCTATTGACCAAGTATCGCCGACTTGAAAAAGTCGAATGCCTTGTTGACCAAGCCCAATGCATTGTTGACCAAGTCGAAAGCGTTGTTGAACAAGTCAAATGCCTTTTTGATTAATTTAATTCCATGTTGACCAAGTAATGTGTTACTGAACTAGTAGAATGCCTTTTCACCAACAAATGACTTGTTGAACAAGTCAAATCCAGTGTTGAACAAGTCAAATCCCTTGCTGACCAAGTCTAATGTCTTGAAGAACTAGACAAATGCCTTGTTGACCAAGTATCGCCCTCTTGAATAAGTCGAATGCCTTGTTGACCAAGTCGAATGCCTTGTTGAACAAGTCGAATGCCTTGTTGACCAAATCTAATGCCTTGTTGAAGAAGTTAATCAAGTGTCAAACATGTCAAATGCCTTGTTGAACAAATAATTCGTTACTTAACAAGTTGAATGCCTTGTTTACCACGTAATGACTTGTTGATCAAGTCAATTAAGTGTCGAACCAGTCAAATCGCTTATTGACCAAGTTGAATGCATTGTTGAACAAGTCGAATACCTTGTTCACTAACTAATGACTCGTTGAACAAGTCAAATCCCTTGTATACGAAGTCGAATGCGTTGTTTTTTGTTTTTTTGGGGAACGTTCACTAAATAAATGAAATCAAGGACAGTAAAGCGCACATGATATGATTCATGTCGCAAAGACCAGTGACATGCCACTGTGTACAAGATGGATATAATCTCTATCCACCAAACAAACTACCATAAATATCATGTGCGCTTTACTGTCGCAAAGACCTGTCGAATGCGTTGTTGACCAAGTAATGCCTTCTTGAACAAGTCGGATATCTTGTTTACCATGTAATGCCTTGCTAAACAAGTCGAATACCTTGTTGACCAAGTCGAATGTGTTGCTGAACAAGTCGAATGCCTTTTTTTTTTTGGTTAAATTCCGTAAATAAATAAATAGAAATAGTCAGTACATGCGTGACAGGAAAAAACTACCACGCAACACGCCAAAGCCGCCTAATGGCCGCAATCTGCAAAGCATACTTTGTAGAGAGACCGTTAAGACGCAAACAACAAATGTCCACAACACAAGCAACTAATTGTTCCGGCGAGGTCGTAGCATCCTCACGCCAGCGTCGATTCCGAGCAAGCCAAAAATGATAAACCAGGGATGCCAGAAGATGCCTATACGCCGCATGCAATAAATGATGCCCACGCCACCTGTGAGCAGCCCAAAGAAAACCCTGCGTCCAGTCCCGGTGCGGCCAGTCCCAGCGAACTCGCCTCCGAAGAAGCCTCAAACAGCGGCGAGAGAAATCGCAGTCGAAAAAAAGTTGGGAGGTCGTCTCCACCTGAGCCGAGGAACAAAGTCCACAAGCTTGTGTCCCCGCACGAGAAGCAACCCAAGCCTTATCCCTAGTCGAGAGTCGGCCACGAACACCCATCCAGAGGGAAAACTCATGGCGAGGGACCCGTAAAGGGCCACCAAACAGACTCGCCCAAATCACACCGTCCTGACGAGGCCGCAGCGCCTCCCGGATGAGGCTCGCAGAAGCAACGCCATCGGTAGACCCACGCCAGGAAACACTGTCCCGGTGGTCGGGACGAACCGGGGGGAGGTCGGGACTAAAATCAAGATACTCAACAGTAGTACGACCCGGCCAGTTCCAGCCATGCTCTGAAATAACAGAGGCAAGACGGGTGTCCACAGGGAGGCCCATAGCAACAGGTCCCCGAGGAAAGCGATCCAGAAGAGAACCACCCGGCATCCAAGGGTCCTCCCACAAACGAATGGAGGAACCGTCACCAATGTGGAAGACAATGTGACTTTTAATCTCAGCCCTAAACCTCAATAACTGACGCCAGCTCCAAGAAGTCGTCGATGAAGCAGGAGCCGTCCAAATAGTATCTGACCTCAACCGACTGGCATACAGCCAGGTAACCCTAATAGAGTCCGGGGCCCTCGTAAGGATTCGCCACAAGAGGCGAAAAAGAAGCACCTTATTATCATCTGCCACCGAACGAATGCCCAAACCGCCCTCCGCAGTGGGCAAACACACGTCAGTCCATGCCACCTTAGCTGTAGACCCCGCCCAAAGAAACTGACGAAATTTAGCTTCCAAAGCCCTCACCACACCCATGGGGAGGAGTAACACCCCCGACCAGTAAACATGCAGCGCCTGAAGAACAGAACGGATCAACTGGACACGTCCAGCATAAGAGAGGGTCTGGTTCAACCATGAACCCAGACGATGATCAACACGAGACAAGAGCGGGCTGCAGTCAGCAAGCGAAAGACGAGAGGTAATCAATGAAACCCCCAGATACCGAACTGGCAAAGAGCCCAAGGGAAAACCAAAAATGGGCTGCAGCTGCGGTGCGAGGGAGAGAGCCGGGCGAGAAAGAAAACACTCACTCTTAGCCGGGTTTGGGTATAAACCCGAAAGAGTCGAGAAACAGTCCACCGACGCCTTAAGGACCCCAACAGAAATCCCGTCAGCATGGCAGAACAATAACAGATCATCCGCAAAAATAAGCATAGGTAAGGATAGAGGCTCGCATCGCCAATGATAACGAAACCGCGGTTCCTCACTAATACGCTTACACACAATGCCATGGAGAACCTCCATAACCAAAGTGAAACGGTAGGGAGAAATTGGGTTACCTTGACGGAGACCCCGCTTGCCCTCAAAGAACCCCATAGGGCGACCACTAACGCAAAGGGAGAACGTTGTCGTAGTAAGACAGGTCCTGATCCACTCGATAAATTGCGGATGGAGTCCCATTGCCTGCAACGTAGCCAAAACAAAACTCCATTCCACCCGGTCATAGGCCTTCGCTAGGTCCACTTTGAACAACGCTCGAGGAGGGTGACGATGGCCGTTGTAGCCATGACACAGCTCCTGGGCAAGAAGGATGTTATCCGAGATGTGACGTCCCGGGATGAAGGCAGTCTGGCAACCATGAACAAGGCGAGGAAGGGCAGGCTTGAGACGATCGGCCAAAATCTTTGAGATAATCTTGTAGATGACATTACAGCACGAGATCGGCCGAAAATCTGAGGCCCGCCGAGGAAATTCCATCTTCGGAATAAGCGTGAGCCAAGTACTGTTCAGACCCCGCAAGAGGCGCCCCGTGACGAAGAAGTCCCGGACCGCAGCAGTGACATCGGGTCCCACAACAGACCACGCAGCTTGGAAGAAAGCCGCGGTAAATCCATCAGGGCCCGGAGCCTTCTCAGCACCCATAGAAAAGACAGCTTTACGCACCTCCGCATCGTCCAGGGGAAGAACCATAGATGCAGCCGCTGACTGTGAAAGTCTTCGTGAGATGAAATCTTGGACATCGGGTAACAGCACCTGCGAAGGAAGAGAGGATTTGCCAAGAAGATCCTCGTAAAAACCCAGCAACTCAGAATCAACCGCATCCAAAGACGTCAGCAACTCACCGGAAGTGGATTCGAGCGTAAGGATCTTGTTATACTTACGTCTGAGCGCAACCTTACGAAAGAAAAAGGCAGAGCACTGATCCCCATCCTTCAGCCAAGCCATCTTGGCTCGCTGTGCCAATGTCGAGTGCTCCATCTCAACTGCTCTCGAATAGACCAACCTATAGCATCGTTCGAGCAAGCGGAGACTGTCATCGAACGGATGGAGCGAAGTGTACCGCTGGGCAACGTCTAAAAACCTCCGCGCCTCAGAAATGTTAGCTGCGAGATCTCCTTTGGCCCGACGCAGCTTAGAGAAGAGAGGTTTAAGGCGCTTCAGGCGATCAACCACCGTGAACATCGGAAACCCACGGACCGGGCGATCCCAAATGCTGCGAACAACAGAAAGAAAACCCGGATCCTTAGTCAGAAAATTCTCAAACGTGAAGCAGGTCCGATAAGAGTGACCCGGGACGGTCCCCAAGACAAGAGGCGAATGATCTGACGTAGCAGGGAGACTGCCGTGAACAAAAGCATCCGGCCAAGCCGCGATCCAAGTAGGATTCGCCAAAATACGATCGAGGCGTCTCCAGATAGCAGATGCGCCTCCTTGCTGGTTAAACCACGTGAATGGTGGACCAGTAGATGGAATAGTCGAGAGATCCGCTCGAAGAAGCGCATTACCAAAGTCAGACATGCTCAGCAAATTAGGTGATCCCCTCCGCCCCTCAGCCGAACACAAGATGGTATTGAAATCCCCTGCCACAATCCACTGGTCGTCAACCCAAGAGGAGGAGAACTGGACAAGCTCATCCCATAAAGGAACCCTCTCCCCGCGAAATGAGCGACCATAAGCAAAAGAAACAAAAAGAACAGCCCCGGACCCCAGCTGCACAACCCGACAATGAACAACCTGATCAGTGGAGGCCACAATACTGACCGAGATGGCCGTCGGATCCCAACCCACCCAAATGCGCGAGCCCGGGCCAGCTTCATACTCAAAAAACCAGGACCAAAGGGGCCGTAATCCCTGCGACAGTCGGGTGGCATTACCCTCACTGACCCGCGTCTCAAGCAAACCAACCAGCTGAATACTTTGTCTAGAAATCCACTCCCCCACCGCTTTCCTGTGGTCTACCCTATTAAGACCACGGACATTCCATGAGCCGACTCTGATCATGGGACACCTGGCAAGCGGGCTGCAATAACTTCAGGGCCCAGAGTGGTGGAAATATCCATATCGCCAGAATCGATGGAGTACAGGACAGCAAAAGGATTAGTAGAATCCAGAAAAGAAACATCCCCACTCCGTTCAAGTGGAGGTGAAGATCGTGAAGGATTACCAGGTGGCATGGTACCTCCATGCAACGGCCTATCCGCAGCGGGTGATATCACCCCTCGAGGTGGAGTGCGCACAGCCTTACCACGAGCTCCCACTTGTCGCCCTCCGACCCCTTAGACAAGGAGCGTGAGGAAGTCAAGAGAATACCTGGATTCTGGGCTGATGCCTTAGGCGCAACAGCAGTGGGTGAGGTAATACCCTTAGGAGGGGAACGGACCTGTCGGGAAGAGGAGGGATCGGGGCGGGAGGGCAAACGTGAACCAGTAACCACGGTGGGTTTCGAAAAGCGAGGAGAGCGATTCCGGGGACCTGGCGCGGTCCCACCCGTCGAATCAGTCGAGGGTGGGGGGCGCGGGCGATTAGGGCAATTTACTGGCCCATGAGTCCAAGTGCTGCAACTATCACATCCTGCTGGCTTCCATTCATACTCCACCCGGACCGGAATAAGAACCGTCACTCCGCCCTCAGCATTAGGCATGCGAAGGTTGACAATCTCAATGAAGGGGTCAGTGAGGCGCTTCATGATAGTGACGCGTGCAAAATCAATGCGCTCCCCATCCGCCGTTATCCCGTCAGTAAGTAACGGCTTTCCCACCGTGCTCGCAAGGACTCCGAGCCCCTCAGCAGTCCAGAATTCGCCTGGCACGTTCCACATTTTCACCCAGAGGGGAACTTCAGTGATCTCCTGTCTTTCAAAAGACATGCCGGGACGCCATTCCTCAAGTGAAGGGTCACGTGGATTGAAAGCGGCAAGCAATGGGTTTGAGCCGCCGTGGGGGTGGGGCGAGGGAGCAGCAACGTTAAGGGTGTCGCCGTGGAGGGGAGGCGAGGAGGTAGTCCCGGTGGGGGTCTCCATCGGCCCTCCATCAAGTCGTTCGACCAAGGCGGTGAACTTTGCCATGTCGAAGTCAAGTGGGAACGTCGGATAAGCGGCTGCCAGGGCCGGAAGATCGGGCATCGCCGTTTCCGTGACGCCGGGCGCGGGCGGAGGACCGCTGGGTGAGGATGTAGGACCGCCGGGCGCGGGCGGAGGACCATCGGAGGCCGCCTCCATGATCGGTGAAAGGTTGAGTCCGTTGGAATTCTAGTGAGAGGGCAGAGCGTTTTCTAGAGAGAGAGAGCGTTAACCCGTAAGTCGAATGCCTTGTTGACCAAGTTTTATGCCTTTAAGAACAAGTCGGATGCCTTATTCACCATGTAATGCGTTCCTGAACAAGTCGAAAGCCTTGTTGAAACCATTGCCTTTTTTAACAAAGTAATGCCTTGTTGTCCAAGTAATGTGTTACTGAAGTAGTAGAATGCCTTGTTCACCAACTAATGACTTGTTGGCCAAGTCTAATGCCTTGAAGAATAAGATAAATGCCTTGTTGACCAAGTTTCACCGTCTTGAATATGTCGAATGCCTTGTTGAACGAGACGAGTGCCTTGTTGACTAAGCAATGCGTTACTGAACAAGTTGAATGTCTTGTTCACCAAGTAATAACTTGTTGAACAAGTCAAATCAAGTGTCGAAACAGTCAAATCGATTGTTGACCAAGTCTAATGCCTTCAAGAACAAGTCAAATGCCCTATTGACCAAGTATCGCCGACTTGAAAAAGTCGAATGCCTTGTTGACCAAGCCCAATGCATTGTTGACCAAGTCGAAAGCCTTGTTGAACAACTCAAATGCCTTTTTGATTAATTTAATTCCATGTTGACCAAGTAATGTGTTACTGAACTAGTAGAATGCATTGTTCACCAACTAATGACTTGTTGAACAA
The DNA here is from genome assembly GCA_004919715.1 of Linderniella brevidens. Classification (NCBI taxonomy): domain Eukaryota; kingdom Viridiplantae; phylum Streptophyta; class Magnoliopsida; order Lamiales; family Linderniaceae; genus Linderniella; species Linderniella brevidens. Next base: position 16,031,756 of record SWDC01000148.1, read on the forward strand.
CTCAAATCCAGTGTTGAACAAGTAAAATCCCTTGCTGACCAAGTCTAATGTCTTCAAGAACTAGACAAATGCCTTGTTGACCAAGTATCGCCATCTTGAATAAGTCGAATGCCTTGTTGACCAAGTCGAATGCCTTGTTGAACAAGAAAAATGCCTTGTTGAACAAGTCGAATGCCTTGTTGACCAAATCTAATGCCTTGTTGAACAAGTTAATCAAGTGTCAAACATGTCAAATGCCTTGTTGAACAAATAATTCGTTACTTAACAAGTTGAATGCCTTGTTTACCACGTAATGACTTGTTGATCAAGTCAATTAAGTGTCGAACCAGTCAAATCGCTTATTGACCAAGTCGAATGCATTGTTGAACAAGTCGAATACCTTGTTCACTAACTAATGACTCGTTGAAAAAGTGAAATCCCTTGTATACGAAGTCGAATGCGTTGTTGACCAAGTAATGCCTTCTTGAACAAGTCGGATGTCTTGTTTACCATGTAATGCCTTGCTAAACAAGTCGAATACCTTGTTGACCAAGTCGAATGTGTTGCTGAACAAGTCGAATGCCTTGTTGACCAAGTTTTATGCCTTTAAGAACAAGTCGGATGCCTTATTCACCATGTAATGCCTTCCTGAACAAGTCGAAAGCCTTGTTGAACAAAACCATTGCCTTTTTTACCAAAGTAATGCCTTGTTGACCAAGTAATGTGTTACTGAAGTAGTAGAATGCCTTGTTCACCAACTAATGACTTGTTGGCCAAGTCTAATGCCTTGAAGAACAAGATAAATGCCTTGTTGACCAAGTTTCACCGTCTTGAATATGTCGAATGCCTTGTTGAACGAGACGAGTGCCTTGTTGACTAAGTAATGCGTTACTGAACAAGTTGAATGCCTTGTTCACCAAGTAATGACTTGTTGAACAAGTCAAATCAAGTGTCGAAACAGTCAAATCGATTGTTGACCAAGTCTAATGCCTTCAAGAACAAGTCAAATGCCCTATTGACCAAGTATCGCCGACTTGAAAAAGTCGAATGCCTTGTTGACCAAGCCCAATGCATTGTTGACCAAGTCGAAAGCCTCGTTGAACAAGTCAAATGCCTTTTCGATTAATTTAATTCCATGTTGACCAAGTAATGTGTTACTGAACTAGTAGAATGCCTTGTTCACCAACTAATGACTTGTTGAACAAGTCAAATCCAGTGTTGAACAAGTCAAATCCCTTGCTGACCAAGTCTAATGTCTTCAAGAACTAGACAAATGCCTTGTTGACCAAGTATCGCCGTCTTGAATAAGTTGAATGCCTTGTTGACCAAGTCGAATGCCTTGTTGAACAAGAAAAATGCCTTGTTGAACAAGTCGAATGCCTTGTTGGCTGCCCCGTCTGCTGCCCCGATGGCTGCTCTTGCCACTACCCCAACCACGGCTACCCCCACTATGCAGACGGCCCTCCAGGCCAAGGATGCATGGAAAAAGGCGAAGCAGTGGAAGAAGGGGAAGGCGGTGATGGTTACCTCGGTGAAGGAGGTGGAGGCTGCCCCGTCTCTTCCGGGTGGAGGAGGTAGTGTTGTGGCTGCCCCGTCTCCTCGGGACAGGGTTGCGGGTGATGGTGAGGGTAGCAGCGGTGTCACTGATTTGACCGCCCCGTCTCTTCCGAGTGGTGCTGGTGGTGGGGCTAACGAAAATTCTTCCTCCCAACTCGTGGAGGAATTCCGTAACCCTTTTCATGTCCTTCAGAGTCTGAACGTGGACTCTCCTTCTTCTATGGGCCCTGAACATACAGCCCGCTCCGGTGTTTCTTTATGATTCCGACAGGCGTATGGAATGTGAGGGGTCTCAACAAGAGAGACCATGCGAGGGCTGTTCGGGATTTTATCTCTCGGTTTGATCTTCATCTTGTGGGTCTCCTCGAGACTCGTGTCTCTTTCTCTAATGCCACTCCGATTGCCTCTGGCATTAGAGATCGGTGGGACTGGTTTTTCGATTATGATGGCGGACCTGGTACGAGGATCTGGATTGGTTGGGACCCCAGCTTCCTCCACATCTCCGTTTTGAGTTTTTCGGAGCAGGCGGTTCATTGCCGAGCCACTTCTCTGGAGAGCAGAGAGACTGTTTTCTTCTCCTTTGTCTATGGCAGGAGTCGGAGGGAGGAGCGTGTCTCGCTTTGGGAGGAGCTTGTCGAGATCTCTGCAGACCGGGTTGGAGCTCCTTGGCTCGTTCTCAGGGACTTTAATGCCATTGCTGATCTTTCTGAGGCCAAAGGGGGATCCCCCTCTCTTCAGGATGCGATTGATCTTCGCGACTGCCTTATCCAAGCTGACCTGACCACTTTGGGATCGTCGGGCCCCTTCTTTACGTGGCATAATCAGCAGAGGGCTGAGGCGGGTATCTGGAGACGGATTGACCGCATTGTGGGCAACCCGTCGTGGTTCTCTCTCTTCCCAGATCTTCACTATCAGGCTGCTCTCCCTGCTACCTCCGATCACTCTCCTCTTGTGCTCTCGGTTTCCAGGACGAGACGACGGAACACCCATTTCAGGTTTGATAATCTTCTCATGAAGGACCCGGCCTTCTTGGGGGTTGTGGAGCAGGTTTGGGCCTCCCCGCCTCAGGGTTTTCCCATGTTTTCGCTTGTTCGCCGTCTGAAGTTACTTAAGCCCCGTCTTAAGGAGCTTCGGCGTGCAAAGGGCGACTTGAGTCGGAACGTGTTGGAGGCTAGGGAGTTTCTGGATCTCAGCCAATCTTTCGCGGCTCGTTACCCTGACGAGCCTCTCTTTCACGAGTTCGAGCGGATCTGTCGATTGCTCTTCTCTCGTGCTGTGGAGATGGAGCACTCTTACCTCGCCCAGAGAGCCAAACTTGCCTGGCTCAAGGATGGTTCATTGCTCCTCCTACTTCTTTAAGAAGGTGGCGATTCGGCGATGTGGTAATCGTATCCTCTCTCTTGAGAATGCGGATGGCCAGCTGATTGAGGGGTCCGGCCCAATTCGTGAAGAGCTGATTCGCTTCTACCAGGATCTTCTGGGACAATGCGGTAGATCTTCTCCTGTGTGTGCTGAGGACGTGGGGAGCTTCATCACGCATACCTTATCTCGGGATCAGGCGGATGGGATGATCTCGAGAGTTTCTGACGCGGAGATCCGTGATGTTATTTTCGCTATGGATGACGATAAGGCCCCTGGCCCTGATGGCTATACGGCTGCCTTCTTCAAGGCATCGTGGGGGATCTTGGGTACTGATGTCACTCGTGCTGTGGAGGATTTCTTTCGGACGGGTCATCTTCTTCGGGGCGTCAACAGTACTCTCATCAGCCTCATCCCTAAGGGGACCTCTTCTGGACGTGCTTCCGACTTTAGGCCAATCTCTTGCTGCAATGTCCTGTATAAGGTCATTGCCAAAATTTTGGCCAATCGGCTCAGATCTGTCCTTCCTGGCCTCGTTCATCCGGTTCAGACGGCTTTCATCCCGGGCAGACGCATCAGCGATAACATTCTGTTGGCTCAAGAGATTTGCAGGGGCTACCAGAACCAGAGTCTCCCACCTCGTTCTGCCATCAAGGTCGACCTCGCGAAGGCATTTGATAAGGTGGATTGGAGCTTTGTTATTGCAACTCTTCAGGCCATGCGGTTCCACCCTCTCTTCATCCAGTGGATCAGGGAATGCATCACTTCAACTGCTTTCTCAGTGTGCATCAACGGAGCGCCGGAAGGTTTCTTTGTGGGTAAGCGGGGTCTCCGCCAAGGCGACCCCCTCTCTCCTTACCTGTTCGTTCTGGTCATGGAGGTGCTCCATGGGATTCTTTTATCCCGCATCCAGTCCTCTCCCAGATTCCGTTACCATTGGAGATGTGATACGAGTAAGCTTGCCATGCTGTCTTTTGCTGACGATCTGCTGCTTTTCTGTCACGCTGATGCCTGCTCTGTTCGGACCCTCCGTGATGCTCTCGATACCTTCGGCTCTTTGTCGGGTCTCCTCCCTAACCCGGCTAAGAGTGAGATGTTTCTTTCCAAGAGGGTTGAGCCTCTTTCGGGACAGCTTCTGAGTATGATGGGCTTCTCCCGTGGCCAGCTTCCTGTCCGCTACCTTGGAGTTCCTTTGATCCACTCCCGGCGCAGACTTGAGGACTGCACCCCTCTGCTTCAGTCTGTGGATAGACGGCTCGGATCCTGGCTGAACCGGTCCCTCTCGTATGCCGGTCGGCTGCAGCTCATTAAGTCTGTCCTCTCTGCCATGCAGGCTTTTTGGGCTGGGGTCTTCCTCCTCCCGAAAGGGGTGATCAAGGCCTTGGAGTCTCGCTTTCGGAGGTTTCTGTGGGATGGATCTCCGGCTAAGGTGGCTTGGGATGACGTCTGCAAGCCGGTGGAGGAAGGAGGCCTTGGCGTTCGATCTCTCTTGATCGACAATCGGGCTCTCCTCTTCCATCACCTCTGGAGCATTGTCACTCGTGATCCTGACTCGATTTGGGTTCAGTGGCTTTACGCCACTAAACTCAGGGATCGCTCTTTCTGGGATATTCAGCCCACCTCCTCGGACGCTTGGAGCTGGCGTAAGCTGCTCCACCTCAGAGGTACTTTCCGTTCCCTTTTATCCTTTCGTGTTGGAAATGGGAACTCTCTTTGGCTCTGGAAGGACCCTTGGCTGTCTGTTTCCCCTCTCATCGAAAGATTCCCGAGGGGGCCTTTGGTTATGGGTCTCCCCTTGGATTCCCGGCTCTCTGCTGTTGTGACGAATGCTGGATGGACCTGGCCTGCCCAGCAGTCGGTGGAGTTTCTTCTGCTTCAGCCCCTTCTTCCTTCTGTGGACCCCTCTGCTGCTGACTCCATTTGTTGGAAGGTGGCTCCGGATGGGAAGTTCTCTGTTCGGAGTGCTCGTGAGGCTATCCGGACCCACTCTCCGAGGATTGCTTGGGCTTCTCTGTTTGGGGGCCCTTTTCGGGTCCCTAGACATGAATTTCTTCTGTGGCTTGCTATTCGTGAAAGGTTGGCCACTAGGGACTGTGCTTGGGTGATGGCTCGTTCGGGTTCTGATGCTTGCTCTCTTTGTGAGTCTCAGTGCACGGAGACGGTCCGTCACCTCTTCTTCGAGTGTTCTTTCTCCAGGAGATGCATTCTCTTGCTGAGAATGAAGACCCACTGGAGGTGGCCGCATCGAGATTGGATCCACGGGATCGAGTGGGCCGCTGCTCGTTGGAGAAGTCATCATCTTCATCATGAGATCTCCCGCCATCTTCTCACCTCTCTGGTCTACCATATCTGGCAAGAGAGGAATAGGCGTTGGCGGGATCTGACTTGTTGCTCTCCGGAGCGAATTGTGAGTTTGGTTTTAGGGATCGCGTGCTTAAGGCTGAGCCAGGCTCCCACCCGCTTCACTCTGCAGGCTGCCTCGCTCAAGCGCCTCTGGCACATTGCTTGGTAGTCTGCTTTTGGTTGTTTTTGTTTTGTTTGCGTGGGTTTTGCTTGGTTTTGTCGGCTTCGTTGTCGATTGTGTTTTTTGTTTGCTTCCGGTAGCTTGTTACCGGTTTTCTGCGGCATGGGTTTTTCCCTTGGGCGCTTTTCTGTTTTCATTCGGTTTTTTACGTGATATTTTACCAAAAAAAAAGACAAATGCCTTGTTGACCAAGTATCGCCGTCTTGAATAAGTCGAATGCCTTGTTGACCAAGTCGAATGCCTTGTTGACCAAATCTAATGCCTTGTTGAACAAGTTAATCAAGTGTCAAACATGTCAAATGCCTTGTTGAACAAATAATTCGTTACTTAACAAGTTGAATGCCTTGTTTACCACGTAATGACTTGTTGATCAAGTCAATTAAGTGTCGAACCAGTCAAATCGCTTATTGACCAAGTCGAATGCATTGTTGAACAAGTCGAATACCTTGTTCACTAACTAATGACTCGTTGAACAAGTCAAATCCCTTGTATACGAAGTCGAATGCGTTGTTTTTTTTTTGGGGAACGTTCACTAAATTAATGAAATAAAGGACAGTAAAGCGCACATGATATGATTCATGTTGGAAAGACTAGTGATATGCCACTGTGTACAAGATGGATATAATCTCTATTTACCAAACAAACTACCATAAATATCATGTGCGCTTTACTGTCGCAAAGACCAGTCGAATGTGTTGTTGACCAAGTAATGCCTTCTTGAACAAGTCGGATATCTTGTTTACCATGTAATGCCGTGATGTTATTTTCGCTATGGATGACGATAAGGCCCCTGGCCCTGATGGCTATACGGCTGCCTTCTTCAAGGAATCGTGGGGGATCTTGGGTGCTGATGTCACTCGTGCTGTGGAGGACTTCTTTCGGACGGGTCATCTTCTTCGGGGCGTCAACAATTCTCTCATCAACCTCATCCCTAAGGGGACTTCTTCTAGACGTGCTTCCGACTTTAGGCCAATCTCTTGCTGCAATGTCCTGTATAAGGTCATTGCCAAGATTTTGGCCAATCGGCTCAGATCTGTCCTTCCTGGCCTCGTTCATCCGGTTCAGACGGCTTTCATCCCGGGCAGACGCATCAGCGATAACATTCTGTTGGCTCAAGAGATTTGCAGGGGCTACCAGAACCAGAGTCTCCCACCTCGTTCTGCCATCAAGGTTGACCTCGCGAAGGCATTTGATAAGGTGGATTGGAGCTTTGTTATTGCAACTCTTCAGGCCATGCGGTTCCACCCTCTCTTCATCCAGTGGATCAGGGAATGCATCACTTCGACTGCCTTCTCCGTTTGCATCAACGGAGCGTCGGAAGGTTTCTTTGTGGGTAAGCGGGGTCTCCGCCAAGGCGACCCCCTCTCTCCTTACCTGTTCGTTTTGGTCATGGAGGTGCTTCATGGGATTCTTTCATCCCGCATCCAGTCCTCTCCCGGATTCCGTTACCATTGGAGATGTGAGACGAGTAAGCTGGCCATGCTGTCTTTTGCTGACGATCTGCTGCTTTTCTGTCACGCTGATGCCTGCTCTGTTCGGACCCTCCTGATGCTCTCGATACCTTCGGCTCTTTGTCGGGTCTCCTCCCTAACCCGGCTAAGAGTGAGATGTTTCTTTCCAAGAGGGCTGAGCCTCTTTCGGGACAGCTTCTGAGTATCATGGGCTTCTCCCGTGGCCAGCTTCCTGTCTGCTACCTTGGAGTTCCTTTGATCCACTCCCGGCTCAGACTTGAGGACTGCACCCCTCTGCTTCAGTCTGTGGATAGACGGCTCGGATCCTGGCTGAACCGGTCCCTCTCGTATGCCGGTCGGCTGCAGCTCATTAAGTCTGTCCTCTCTGCCATGCAGGCTTATTGGGTTGGGGTCTTCCTCCTCCCGAAAGGGGTGATCAAGGCCTTGGAGTCTCGCTTTCGGAGGTTTCTGTGGGATAGATCTCCGGCTAAGGTGGCTTGGGATGACGTCTGCAAGCCGGTGGAAGAAGGAGGTCTTGGCGTTCGATCTCTCTTAATCGACAATCGGGCTCTCCTCTTCCATCACCTCTGGAGCATTGTCTCTCGTGATCCTAACTCGATTTGGGTTCAGTGGCTTTACGCCACTAAACTCAGGGATCGCTCTTTCTGGGATGTTCAGCCCACCTCCTCGGACGCTTGGAGCTGGCGTAAGCTGCTCCACCTCAGAGGTACTTTCCGTTCCCTTATCTCATTTCGTATTGGAAATGGGAACTCTCTTTGGCTCTGGAAGGACCCTTGGCTGTCTGATACCCCTCTCATTGAGAGATTCCTGAGGGGACCTTTGGTTATGGGTCTCCCTTTGGATTCCCGGCTCTCTGCTGTTGTGACGAATGCTGGATGGACCTGGCCTGCCCAGCAGTCGGTGGAGTTTCTTCTGCTTCAGCCCCTTCTTCCTTCTGTGCACCCCTCTGCTGCTGACTCCATTTGTTGGAAGGTGGCTCCGGATGGGAAGTTCTCTGTTCGGAGTGCTCGTGAGGCTATCCGGACCCACTCTCCGAGGATTGCTTGGGCTTCTCTGTTTGGGGGCCCTTTTCGGGTCCCTAGACATGAATTTCTTCTGTGGCTAGCTATTCGTGAAAGGTTGGCGACTAGGGACCGTGCTTGGGTGATGGTTCGTTCGGGTTCGGATGCTTGCTCTCTTTGTGAGTCTCAGAGCACGGAGACGATCCGTCACCTCTTCTTCGAGTGTTCTTTCTCCAGGAGATGCATTCTCTTGCTGAGAAGGAAGACCCACTGGAGGTGGCCGCATCGGGATTGGATCCACGGGATCGAGTGGGCCGCTGCTCGTTGGAGGAGTCATCATCTTCATCATGAGATCTCCCGTCATCTTCTCGCCTCTCTGGTCTACCATATCTGGCAAGAGAGGAATAGGCGTTGGCGGGATCAGACTCGTTGCTCTCCGGAGCGAATTGTAAGTTTGGTCTTAGGGATCGCGTGCTTGAGGCTGAGCCAGGCTCCCTCCCGCTTCACTCTGCAGGCTGCCTTGCTCAAGAGCCTCTGGCACATTACATGGTAGTCTGCTTTTGGTTTGATTTGATTTGTGGCTTTTTGCTTGGTTTTGTCGGCTGCTGTTGTCGATTGTGTTGACTTGATTGTTTGCTTCCCGGTAGCTTGTTACCGGTTCTCTGCGGCACGGGTTTTTTCCCTTGGGCGCTTTTCTGTTTACATTCGGTTTTTATTTTCGGGAAATTTTACCAAAAAAAAAAAAGGACAGTAAAGCGCACATGATATGATTCATGTCGCAAAGACCAGTGACATGCCACTGTGTACAAGATGGATATAATCTCTATCCACCAAACAAACTACCATAAATATCATGTGCGCTTTACTGTCGCAAAGACCAGTCGAATGCGTTGTTGACCAAGTAATGCCTTTTTGAACAAGTCGGATATTTTGTTTACCATGTAATGCCTTGCTAAATAAGTCGAATACCTTGTTGACCAAGTCGAATGTATTGCTGAACAAGTCGAATGCCTTGTTGACCAAGTTTTATGCCTTTAAGAACAAGTCGGATGCCTTATTCACCATGTAATGCCTTCCTGAACAAGTCGAAAGCCTTGTTGAACAAAACCATTGCCTTTTTTACCAAAGTAATGCCTTGTTGTCCAAGTAATGTGTTACTGAAGTAGTAGATGCCTTGTTCACCAACTAATGACTTGTTGGCCAAGTCTAATGCCTTGAAGAACAAGATAAATGCCTTGTTGACCAAGTTTCACCGTCTTGAATATGTCGAATGCCTTGTTGAACGAGACGAGTGCCTTGTTGACTAAGTAATGCGTTACTGAACAAGTTGAATACCTTGTTCACCAAGTAATAACTTGTTGAACAAGTCAAATCAAGTGTCGAAACAGTCAAATCGATTGTTGACCAAGTCTAATGCCTTCAAGAACAAGTCAAATGCCCTATTGACCAAGTATCGCCGACTTGAAAAAGTCGAATGCCTTGTTGACCAAGCCCAATACATTGTTGACCAAGTCGAAAGCCTTGTTGAACAAGTCAAATGCCTTTTTGATTAATTTAATTCCATGTTGACCAAGTAATGTGTTACTGAACTAGTAGAATGCCTTGTTCACCAACTAATGACTTGTTGAACAAGTCAAATCCAGTGTTGAACAAGTCAAATCCCTTGCTGACCAAGTCTAATGTCTTCAAGAACTAGACAAATGCCTTGTTGACCAAGTATCGCCGTCTTGAATAAGTCGACTGCCTTGTTGACCAAGTCGAATGCCTTGTTGAACAAGAAAAATGCCTTGTTAAACAAGTCGAATGTCTTGTTGAACAAGTTAATCAAGTGTTAAACATGTCAAATGCCTTGTTGAACAAATAATTCGTTACTTAAAAAGTTGAATGCCTTGTTTACCAAGTAATGACTTGTTGATCAAGTCAATTAAGTGTCGAACCAGTTAAATCGCTTATTGACCAAGTCGAATGCATTGTTGAACAAGTCGAATACCTTGTTCACTAACTAATGACTCGTTGAACAAGTCAAATGCCTTGTATACGAAGTCGAATGCGTTTTTTTTTTTTTTTTTGGAACGTTCACTAAATAAATGAAATAAAGGACAGTAAAGCGCACATGATATGATTCATGTCGCAAAGACCAGTGGCATGCCACTGTGTACAAGATGGATATAATCTCTATCCACCAAACAAACTACCATAAATATCATGTGCGTTTTACTGTCGCAAAGACCAGTCGAATGCGTTGTTGACCAAGTAATGCCTTCTTGAACAAGTCGGATATCTTGTTTACCATGTAATGCCTTGCTAAACAAGTCGAATACCTTGTTGACAAAGTCGAATGTGTTGCTGAACAAGTCGAATGCCTTGTTGACCAAGTCGAATGTGTTGCTGAACAAGTCGAATGCCTTGTTGACCAAGTTTTATGCCTTTAAGAACAAGTCGGATGCCTTATTCACCATGTAATGCCTTCCGGAACAAGTCGAAAGCCTTGTTGAACAAAACCATTGCCGTTTTTACCAAAGTAATGCCTTGTTGACCAAGTAATGTGTTACTGAAGTAGTAGAATGCTTTGTTCACCAACTAATGCTTGTTCGCCAAGTCTAATGCCTTGAAGAACAAGATAAATGCCTTGTTGACAAAGTTTCACCGTCTTGAATATGTCGAATGCCTTGTTGAACGAGACGAGTGCCTTGTTGACTAAGTAATGCGTTACTGAACAGTTGAATGCCTTGTTCACCAAGTAATGACTTGTTGAACAAGTCAAATCAAGTGTCGAAACAGTCAAATCCCTTGCTGACCAAGTCTAATGTCTTCAAGAACAAGTCAAATGCCCTATTGACCAAGTATCGCCGACTTGAAAAAGTCGAATGCCTTGTTGACCAAGCCCAATGCATTGTTGACCAAGTCGAAAGCGTTGTTGAACAAGTCAAATGCCTTTTTGATTAATTTAATTCCATGTTGACCAAGTAATGTGTTACTGAACTAGTAGAATGCCTTGTTCACCATTTAATGACCTATTGAACAAGTCAAATCCAGTGTTGAACAAGTCAAATCCCTTGCTGACCAAGTCTAATGTCTTCAAGAACTAAACAAATGCCTTGTTGACCAAGTATCGCCGTCTTGAATAAGTCGAATGCCTTGTTGACCAAGTCGAATGCCTTGTTGAACAAGAAAAATGCCTTGTTGAACAAGTCGAATGCCTTGTTGACCAAATCTAATGCCTTGTTGAACAAGTTAATCAAGTGTCAAACATGTCAAATGCCTTGTTGAACAAATAATTCGTTACTTAACAAGTTGAATGCCTTGTTTACCAAGTAATGACTTGTTGATCAAGTCAATTAAGTGTCGAACCAGTCAAATCACTTATTGACCAAGTCGAATGCATTGTTGAACAAGTCGAATACCTTGTTCACTAACTAATGACTCGTTGAACAAGTCAAATCCCTTGTATACGAAGTCGAATGCGTTGTTGACCAAGTAATGCCTTCTTGAACAAGTCGGATGTCTTGTTTACCATGTAATGCCTTGCTAAACAAGTCGAATACCTTGTTGACCAAGTCGAATGTGTTGCTGAACAAGTCGAATGCCTTGTTGACCGAGTTTTATGCCTTTAAGAACAAGTCGGATGCCTTATTCACCATGTAATGCCTTCCTGAACAAGTCGAAAGCCTTGTTGAACAAAACCATTGCCTTTTTTACCAATGTAATGCCTTGTTGACCAAGTAATGTGTTACTGAAGTAGTAGAATGCTTTGTTCACCAACTAATGACTTGTTGGCCAAGTCTAATGCCTTGAAGAACAAGATAAATGCCTTGTTGACCAAGTTTCACCTTCTTGAATATGTCGAATGCCTTGTTGAACGAGACGAGTGCCTTGTTGACTAAGCAATGCGTTACTGAAAAAGTTGAATGCCTTGTTCACCAAGTAATAACTTGTTGAACAAGTCAAATCAAGTGTCGAAACCGTCAAATCGCCTTTTGACCACGTCTAATGCCTTCAAGAACAAGTCAAATGCCCTGTTGACCAAGTATCGCCGACTTGAAAAAGCGAATGCCTTGTTGACCAAACTGAATGCGTTGTTGACCAAGTCGAAAGCCTTGTTGAACAAGTCAAATGCCTTTTGATTAAAGTAATGCCTTGTTGACCAAGTAATGTGTTATTGAACTAGTAGAATGCCTTGTTCTTTTTTTTGGGATTAATGTTCCTTTATATATATATATATATATATATATGAAAAGAAGAATACAAAAGAGCGCGCAGGAGAAAAACTCATGCCGCATCAACCGGTAACATGCTATCGGGTACAATTACGATATCAACAACGACATCGACAACTACAACTACAGCTCGAAACCAACTACCACGCGACTCGCCAAACACGGCGAATACCAGCAACCTGTAAAGGATATCTAGCAGCCACAATATCCAATCTTAGGTAAGCGGTCCCCAGAACCAAAGCAATCACTTGCGTAGGAGAACCGCGAGTATGCTCCTTCCAATGTCGGTTCCTCTCCTGCCAAATGTGATAGATGAGCGATGACAGAACATGACGATAAGCGACATGGTAAAGATGCTGCCCGCACCATCTAGCCGCTGCCCAGGTGACACCGATACTCCATTCCCGGAACGGCCATTGCCATCTAATCTTACGGCGCAACAGCCCCAAGCAACGCCTCGAGAATCTGCACTCAAAGAATAAATGGTTATGTGTCTCACGTATGTTATCGTCGCACAGCATGCATGCATCCGTTCCCGCCCGTGGTTCGACCCATGCAAAATCACGTGTCAAACGACGCCCCCGGATTGCCAGCCATAGGATGAATTCATACCGTGGGGCTCGTAAACTACCGCCAAATAGCATAGCCCAACCCACCGGTTCACGTCTGAAATGAATGCGCTTCTCATACCTTAGCAGCCGAGTAACGGCCATCCGGAACGCCTTCCCAACGCACTAAGTCCGAACGTGATGGGTCTACTTCCGGCAGTTGTGGACTAATCTCAATGAACTCAATAGTAGATTGGGCAGGCCACATCCATCCCTGTGTTGAGATAACGGCGCTAAGATGAGCATCCTGTGGTAGACCCATAACCAACGGGCCCCGAGGAAACCAATCCAACAATGGAAATGGAAATAACCAGGGTCCTTCCATAACCAAATGGAAGAACCATTCCCAATCTGGAAGGAGATGAGAGACCTAAGTAGAGGTCGTAGCTTCAGCATCTTTTTCCAGCTCCAAGCATCGTTAGGTGACGGACTAGCAGATTCCTTCATTTAGTATACGAGATCTCCTCCCAAAATAGAAGCACTTTCCATATCTTCAAGATCTCCTAGCGATTTCTTACCATCCGACCTTCGTTGATCTTCAAGATCTCCCAGCGATTCCTTACCATCCAGCATTCGCTGATCACGAGTAGGTGGTGGTGTATCCGGCCGTCGCCGGATCAGATCTCGGACTGGAGATCCCGATCCACGTAGTGGCTGTAGAATCGTGGTACCAGCCCCCGATTGTGGCATCTCGCACGTTTGGGCAGCCACGACACCGGATCTACCATGAACTTTCTCCATCAATGCGTTAAAACGTGCCCCATCAAAATGCTAAGCAAACGTAGGATAGTCTTGCCGTAAAGAATCTATCTCGAGCGGTCGGGGATCCTCAGCAGTCACCATCTCAACCGAAGAGATCGAATTCATTGTTGATCCAGCACATCAACGAGCATGAAGCCATAACAACACCGTAAAAGTGAATTAACTAACGAATTGAAAGAGATATAACCCTCCAAAATCGTCTGATCCCGGCGATGGAAGCGGCCGATCGTGATCCACCGCCCTACAAAGTGGCGTTAGGTTGGTGATGATAAAAAGGGTGAAGATTTGGCCGATTGTGGACGAAAAATGTTAGAGAAACTCTAGAGAGAGGAGAGAGCAAAATCGCCTAGGTTTGACCAAGTCTAATGCCTTCAAGAACAAGTCGAATGCCTTGTTGACCAAGTAATGCCTTCTTAAACCAGTCCGATGCCTTGTTGACCATGTAATGCCTTTGTGAACAAGTCAAATGCCTTGTTGACAAAGTTGAATGTCTTGTTGAACAAGTCGAATGCCTGGATGACCAAGTAATGCGTTGCTGAACAAGTTTAATGCCTTTTTCACCAAGTAATGACTTGTTGAACAAGTCAAATCCAGTGTTGAAGAAGTAGAATCCCTTGTTGACCAAGTCTAATGCCTTCAAGAATAAGGGAAATGCCTTGCTGACCAAGTATCGCCGTCTTGAAGAAGTTTGATGCCTTGTTGACCAAGTCTAATTCCTTCAAGAACAAGTCGAATGTCTTCTTGAACAAGTTGGATACATTGTTGATCATGTAATGCCTTGCTGAACAAGTACAATGCCTTGTTGACCAAGTCAAATGTCTTGTTGACCAAAATAGATGCCTTCAAGAACAAGTCGGATGCTTTAATGACCATTAATGCCTTCCTGAACAATTTGAATGTGTTGTTGACCAATTCCAATGCCTTGCTGAACAAGTCGAATACCTTGTTGACCAAGTAATGCGTTACTGAACAAGTTGAATGCCTTGTTCACCAAGTAATGACTTGTTGAACAAGTCCAATCCCTTGTTGACCAAGTCTAATGCCTTGAATAACAAGTCAAATGCCTTTTTTGACCAAGTATTGCCGTCTTGAACATGTAGAATGCCTTGATGACCAAGTTGAATGCCTTGTTGACCAAGTCGAATGCCTTGTTGACCAAATTAATGCCTTGTTGAACAAGTTGAATGCCTTGTCGACCAAATAATGACTTGTTGAACAACTCAAATCCCTTGTTGATCAAGTTTAATGCATTTAAGAAAAGTCGAATGCCTAGTTGAACAAGAATGACTTCTTGAACAAGTCAAATACAATGTTAAAAAAGTCAAATCCCTTGTTGACCAAGGCTAATGCCTTCAAGAACAAGTCGAATACCTTGTTGAACAAGAATGACTTCTTGAAAAAGTCAGATACAATGTTAAAAAGGTTAAATCCCTTGTTGACCAAGGCTAATGCCTTAAAGAACAAGTCGAATGCCTGTTCAACAAGTAATGCCTTCTTGAACAAGTTAGCTACATTGTTGATCATGCCTTCAAGAACAAGTCGGATGCCTTAATGACCATATAATGTCTTTCTGAACAAGTCGAATGACTTGGTGACCAAGTCGAATGACTTGCTGACCAAGTCGAATGCCTTGCTGACCAAGTCGAATGCCTTGCTGACCAAGTCGAATGCCTTTCTGAACAAGTCGAATGTCTTGTTGACCAGGTAATGCGTTACTGAACAAGTTGAATGCCTTGTGCACCAAGTAACGACGTGTTGAAGAAGTCAAATCCCTTGTTGACCAAGTCTAATGCCTTCAAGAACAACTCAAATGTCTTGTTGACCAAGTATCACCGTCTTGAACAAGTCAAATTCCTTGTTGAACAAGTAAAATGCCTTGTTGAACAAGTCGAATGAATTGTTGAACAAGTTGAATGCCTTGTCAACCAAGTAATGACTTGTTGGACAAGTCAACTCCCTTGTGGATCAAGTAGAATGCAGTCAAGAAAGAGTCGAATACCTTGTTGACCAAGTAATGCCTTCTTGAACAAGTTAGATGCCTTGTTGACCATGTAATGCCTTGCTGAACAAGTCGAATGCCTTGTTGACCAAGTCAAATGTCTTGTTGAACAAGTCTAATGCCTTCAAGAACAAGTCGAATGCCTTGTTGACCAAGTAATGCCTTCTTGAACAAGTCGGATGCCTTGTTGACCATGTAATGCCTTTGTGAACAAGTCGAATGCCTTGTTGACAAAGTCGAATGTCTTGTTGAACAAGTCGAATTCTTGGATGACCAAGTAATGTGTTGCTGAACAAGTTCAATGCCTTGTTCACCAAGTAATGACTTATTGAACGAGTCAAATACAGTGTTGAAGAAGTCAAATCCCTTGTTGACTAAGTCTAATGCATTCAAGAACAAGTGGAATGCCTTGTTGACCAAGTATCGCCGTCTTGAAGAAGATGAATACCTGTTGACCAAGTCGAATGCCTTGTTAAAAAATTCTAATGCCTTGTTGACTAAGTTGAATGTCTTGTTGACCAAGTTGAATGCCATGTTGAACAAGTCGATTGCCTTTTTGACCAAGTTAATGCCTTGTTGAACAAGTTGAATGCCTTGTTTACCGAGTAATGACTTTTGAACAAGTCAAATCCCTTATTGACCAAGCCTAATGTCTTGTTGACCAAGTCTAATGCCTTCAAGAACAAGTTGAATACCTTATTGAACAAGTAATGCCTTCTTGAACATGTCGGATACATTGTTGATCATGTAATGCCTTGATGAACAAGTCGAATATCTTGTTGACAAAGTTGAATGTCTTGTTGACCAAGTCAGATGCCTTCAAGAACAAGTCGAATGCATTAATGACCATCTAATGCCTTCCTGAACAATTTTAATGCCTTGTTGACCAAGTCGAATGCCTTGTTGAACATGTCGAATTCTCTGCTCACCAAGCAATGCGTTACTGAACAAGTCGAATGCCTTGCTGAACAAGCAATGACTTGTTAAACATGTCAAATCTAGTGTTGAACAAGTCAAATCCCTTGTTGAACAAGTCTATTTCCTTGAAGAATAAGTCAAATGCCTTTTTGACCAAGTATCGTCATCTTGGATAAGTTGAATGCCTTGTTGACCAAGTCAAATGCCTTATTGAGCAAGTCGAATGCCTTGTGGACCAAATTAATGCCTTGTTGAACAAGTAGAATGCCTTGTCGACCAAGTAATGACTTGTTGAACAACCCAGTTCCCTTGTTGATTAAGTCTAATGCATTCAAGAAAAAGTCGAATGCCTTGTTGACTAAGTCATGCCTTCTTGAACAAGTCAAATCCAGTGTTGAAGAAGTCAAATTCCTTGTTGACCAAGTCTAATGCCTTCAAGAACAAGTCGAATGCCTTGTTGAACAAGTAATGCTTGCTTGAACAAGTCAGATACATTGTTGATCATGCAATGCCTTGCTGAACAAGTCGAATGCCTTGTCGACCAAGTCGAATGTCTTGTTGATCAAGTCAAATGCCTTCGAGAACAAGTCGGATGCCTTAATGACCATGTCTTCCTGAACAAGTCAAATGCCTTGTTGACCAAGTCGAATGCCATGCTGAACAAGTCGAATGTGTTGTTGACCAAGTAATGCGTTACTGAACAAATTGAATGCCTTGTTCACCAAGTAATACTTGTTGAAAAAGTCAAATCCAGTGTTGAACAAGTCAAATCCCTCGTTGACCAAGTCTAATGCCTTTAAGAACAACTCAAATGCCTTGTTGACAAAGTATCGCCGTCTTGAACAAGTTGAATGCCTTATTTACCAAGTCGAATGCCTTGTTGAACAAGTCGAATACCTTATTTACCAAGTCAAATGCGTTGTTGAACATGTCCAATGCCTTCTTGAAGAAGTTCAATGCCTTGTCGACCAAGTAATGACTTTTGAACAACTCAAATCCCTTGTTGATCAAGTCTAATGCATTCAAGAAAAATGTCTTCTTGAACAAGTCGGATGCCTTGTTGACCATGTAATGCCTTGCTAAACAAGTCAAATGTCTTGTTGACCAAGTCGAATGCGTTGTTGACCAAGTCTAATGCCTTCAAGAACAAGTCAGATGCCTTATTGACCATGTAATGCCTTCCTGAACAAGTCGAATGCCTTGTTAACCAAGTCGAAAGCCTTGATGAATAAGTCGAATGCCTTTTTGACCAAAGTAATGCCTTGTTGAACAAGTAATGACTTTTGAACAAGTCATATCCCTTCTTGACCAAGTCTAATGCCTTCTAAAACACGTCGGATGCCTTATTGACCATGTAATGGCTTCCTGAACCAGTCGAATGCCTTGTTAACCAAGTCAAATGCCTTGTTTACCAACTAATGTGTTACTGAACAAGTACAATACCTTGTTTACCAACCAATGACTTTTTACAAGATTGTTGAACAAGTCAAATCCGTTATTGACCAAGTCGAATGCCTTGTTTACCATGTAATCTTTAACAAGTCGGATGCCTTGTTGACCATGTAATGCCTTGCTGAACAAGTCAAATGTCTTGTTGACCAAGTCGAATGCCTTGTTGACCAAGTCTAATGCCTTCAAGAAAAAGTCGGATGCCTTATTGACCATGTAATGTCTTCCTGAACAAGTCGAATGCCTTGTTGACCAACTCCAAAGCCTTGTTGAAGTCGAATGCCTTTTTGACCAAAGTAATAATGCCTTGTTGAACAAGTTCAATGCCTTGTTTAACAAGTAATGACTTTTGAACAAGTCATATCCCTTGTTGACCATGTCTAATGCATTCAAGAACAAGTCGAATGTCTTGTTGACCAAGTATTACCATTTTGACCAAGTCGAATGCCTTGTTATCCAAGTCAAATGCGTTGTTGACCAACTAATGTGTTACTGAACAAGTAGAATAACTTGTTCACCAACTAATGACTTTTTGAACAAGTCGAATCCATTGTTGAACAAGTTAAATCCCTTGTTGACCAAGTCAAATGCCTTGTTGACCAAGTAATGCCTTCTTTAACAAGTCGGATGTCTTGTTGACCACGTAATGCCTTGCTCAACAAGTCAAATGTCTTGTTGAACAAGTCGAATGCCTTGTTGACCATGTCTAATGCCTTTAGGAACAAGTCGGATGCCTTATTGACCATGTAATGCCTTCCTGAACAAGTCGAATGCCTTATTGACCAACTCGAAAGCCTTGTTGAAGTCGAATGCTTTTTTGACCAAAGTAATGCCTTGTTGAACAAGTTGAATGCCTTGTTGAACAAGTAATGACTTTTGAACAAGTCATATCCCATGGTTACCAAGTCTAATGCCTTCTAGAACAAGTCGAATGCCTTATTGACCATGTAAAGCCTTCTTGAACAAGTCGGATGTCTTTGTAATACCTTGCTAAACAAGTGGAATACCTTGTTGAGCAAGTCGAATGTCTTGCTGAACAAGTCCAATGCCTTGTTGACCAAGTTTTTTGCCTTTACGAAAAAGTCCGATGCTTTATTGACCATGTAATGCCTTCCTGAACAAACCGAATGCCTTGTTGACCAAGTCGAAAGCCTTATTGAACAAGTCGAATGCCTTTTGACCAAAGTAATGCCTTGTTGACCATGTAATGTGCTACTGAAATAGTAGAATGCCTTTTTCACCAACTAATGATTTGTTGAACAAGTCAAATCCATTGTTGACCAAGTTGAATGCCTTGTTGACCAAGTTGAATGTCTTGTTGACCAAGTCTAATGCCTTCAAGAACAAGTCAGATGCCTTATTGACCATCTAATGCCTTCTTGAACAAGTCGAATGCCTTCTTGACCAAGTCGAATGCCTTGTTGTCCAAGTAATGCATTACTAAACAAGTAGAATGTCATTTTCACCAACTAATCACTTGTTGAACAAGTCAAAGCCATTGTTGAACAAGTCAAATCCCTTGTTGACCAAGTCGAATGCCTTCAAGAACAAGTGGGATGCCTTGTTGACCAAGTCGAATGCATTTTTGACCAAGCCGACTGCCTTGTTACCAAGTCGAATGCCTTGTTTAACAAGTCGAATGCCTTATTGACCAAGTCGAATGTCTTGTTGAGCAAGTCGAATGCCTTGTTGACCAAGTCTAATGCCTTCAAGAATAAGTCGGATTCCTTATTGACCATGTAATGCCTTCTTGAACAAGTCGAATGCCTTGTTGTACGAGGCGAGTTCCTTCTTGACCAAGTAATGCGTTACTGAACAAGTTGAATGCATTGTTCACCAAGTAATGACTTGTTGAACAAAATCAAGTGTTGAACAAGTAAAATCGTTTGTTGACCAAGTCTAATACATTCAAGAACAAGTCAAATGCCTCGTTGACCAAGTATCGCTGACTTGAACAAGTGGAATGCCTTCTTGACCAAGTAATGCCTTCTTTAATAAGTCGGATGCCTTGTTGACCATGGAATGCCTTGTTGACCAAGTAATGCCTTCTTTATAAAGTCGGATGTCTTGTTGACCATGTAATGCCTTGTTGAACAATTCGAATGCCTTGTTGACCAAGTCGAATGTCTTGTTGAACAAGTCGAATGCCTTGTTGACCAAGTCTAATGCCTTCAAGAACAAGTCGGATTCCTTATTGACCATGTATTGCCTTCCTGAACAAGTCGAATGCCTTGTTGAACGAGTCGAGTGCCTTCTTGACCAAGTAATGCATTACTGAACAAGTTGAATGCCTTGTTCACCAAGTAATGACTTGTTGAACAAGTCAAATCAAGTGTCGAACAAGTCTAATTGCTTGTTGACCAAGTCTAATGTCTTTAAGAACAAGTCAAAATGCCTTGTTGACCAAGTATCGCCGACCATAACAAGTCGAATGCCTTGTAGACCAAGCCGAATGTCTTATTCAACAAGTCGAATGCCTTGTTGACCAAGCCGACTGCCTTGTTGAATAAGTCGAATGCATTGTTCAACAAGTCGAATACCTTGTTCACTAACTAATGACTCGTTGAACAACTCAAATCCATTGTTGAACAAGTCAAATCCATTGTTTACCAAGTCGAATGCGTTGTTGACCAAGTAATGCCTTCTTGAACAAGTCGGATGTCTTGTTTACCATGTAATACCTTGCTAAACAAATCGAATACCTTGCTAAACAAGTCGAATACTTTGTTGACCAAGTCGAATGTCTTGCTGAACAAGTCGAATTGCCTTCATGGCCAAGTTTTATGCCTTTAAGAAAAAGTCGGATCCTTTATTGACCATGTAATGCCTTCCGGAACAAGTCGAATGCCTTGTTGACCAATTCGAAAGCTTTGTTGAACAAGTCGAATGCCTTGTTGACCAATTCGAAAGCTTTGTTGAACAAGTCGAATGCCTTTTTGACAAAAGTAATGCCTTGTTGACCAAGTAATGTGTTACTGAACTAGTACAATGCCTTGTTCACCAAGTAATGACTTGTTGAACAAGTCAAATTCATTGTTGAACAAGTCAAATCTATTGTTGACCAAGTCGAATGCCTTGTTGACCAAGTCGAATGTCTTGTTGACCAAGTAATGCCTTCTTGAACAAGTCAGATGTCTTGTTTACCATGTAATGCCTTGCTGAACAAGTCGAATGCCCTGTTGACCAAGTCTTATGCCTTCAAGAACAAGTCGAATGCCTTATTGACCAATCGATGCCTTCTTGAACAAATCGAATGTCTGGTGGAACGTGTCGAGTGCCTTGTGGACCATGTGATTCGTTACTGAACAAGTTGAATGCCTTGTTCAACAAGTAATGACTTGTTGAACAAGTCAAATCACGTGTCGAACTAGTCAAATCGCTTGTTGACCAAGTCTAATGCCTTCAAGAACAAGTCAAAATGCCTTGTTGACCAAGTATCGGCGACCGTAACAAGTCGAAGGCCTTGTAGACCAAGCCAAATGTCTTGTTGAACAAGTCGAATGGCTTGTTGATCAAGCCGAATACATTGTTGAACAAGTCGAATGCATTGTTCAACAAGTCGAATACCTTGGTCACTAACTAATGTCTCGTTGAACAAGTCAAATCCATTGTTGAACAAGTTAAATCCCTTGTTGACCAAGTAATGCCTTCTTGAACAAGTCGGATGTCTTGTTTACCATGTAATACCTTGCTAAACAAGTCGAATACCTTGTTAAGCAAGTCGAATGTCTTGCTGAACAAGTCGAATGCCTTGTTGACCAAGTTTTATGCCTTTATGAAAAAGTCGGTTGCCTTATTGACCATGTAATGCCTTCGTGAACAAGTCGAATGCCTTGTTGACCAATTCGAAGGCCTTGTTGAACAAGTAGAATGCCTTTTTGACCAAAGTAATGCCTTGTTGACCAAGTATTTGTTACTGAACTAGTAGAATGCCTTGTTCACCAAGTAATGACTTGTTGAACAAGTCAAATTCATTGTTGAACAAGTCAAATTCATTGTTGAACAAGTCAAATCTATTGTTGACCAAGTCGAATGCCTTGTTGACCAAGTCGAATGTCTAGTGGACCAAGTAATGCCTTCTTGAACAAGTCAGATGCCTTGCTTACCATGTAATGCCTTGCTAAACAAGTCGAATGCCTTGCTAAACAAGTCGAATGTCTTGTTGAACAGGTCGAATGCCCTGTTGACCAAGTCTTATGCCTTCAAGAACAAGTCGGATGCCTTGTTGACCAATCGATGCCTTCTTGAACAAGTCGAATGTCTTGTGGAACGTGTCGAGTGCCTTGTTGACCAAGTGATGCGTTACTGAACAAGTTGAATGCCTTGTTCAACAAATAATGACTTGTTGAACAAGTCAAATTACGTGTCGAACTAGTCAAATCGCTTGCTGACCAAGTCTAATGCCTTCAAGAACAAGTCAAAATGCCTTGTTGACCAAGTATCGCCGACCATAACAAGTCGAATGCCTTGTAGACCAAGCCGAATGTCTTATTCAACAAGTCGAATGCCTTGTTGACCAAGCCGACTGCCTTGTTGAATAAGTCGAATGCATTGTTCAACAAGTCGAATACCTTGTTCACTAACTAATGACTCGTTGAACAACTCAAATCCATTGTTGAACAAGTCAAATCCATTGTTTACCAAGTCGAATGCCTTGTTGACCAAGTAATGCCTTCTTGAACAAGTCGGATGTCTTGTTTACCATGTAATACCTTGGTAAACAAGTCAAATACCTTGCTAAACAAGTCGAATACTTTGTTGACCAAGTCGAATGTCTTGCTGAACAAGTCGAATTGCCTTCATGGCCAAGTTTTATGCCTTTAAGAAAAAGTAGGATCCCTTATTGACCATGTAATGCCTTCCTGAACAAGTCGAATGCCTTGTTGACCAATTCGAAAGCCTTGTTGAACAAGTCGAATGCCTTTTTGACAAAAGTAATGCCATGTTGACCATGTAATGTGTTACTGAACTAGTACAATGCCTTGTTCACCAAGTAATGACTTGTTGAACAAGTCAAATTCATTGTTGAACAAGTCAAATCTATTGTTGATTAAGTCGAATGCCTTGTTGACCAAGTCGAATGTCTTGTTGACCAAGTAATGCCTTCTTGAACTAGTCAGATGTCTTGTTTACCATGTAATGCCTTGCTGTATAAGTCGAATGCCCTGTTGACCAAGTCTTATGCCTTCAAGAACAAGTCGGATACCTTATTTACCAATGGATGCCTTTTTGAACAAGTTGAATGTCTTGTGGAATGTGTCGAGTGCCTTGTTGACCAAGTGATGCGTTACTGAACAAATTGAATACCTTGTTCAACAAGTAATGACTTGTTGAACAAGTCAAATCACGTGTCGAACTAGTCAAATCGCTTGTTGACCAAGTCTAATGCCTTCAAGAACAAGTCAAAATGCCTTGTTGACCAAGTATCGCCGACCGTAACAAGTCGAATGCCTTGTAGACCAAGCCAAATGTCTTGTTGAACAAGTCGAATGCCTTGTTGATCAAGTCGAATACATTGTTGAACAAGTCGAATGCATTGTTGAACAAGTCGAATACCTTGTTCACTAACTAATAACTCGTTGAACAAGTCAAATCCATTGTTGAACAAGTTAAATCCCTTGTTGACCAAGTAATGCCTTCTTGAACAAGTCAGATGTCTTGTTTACCATGTAATACCTTGCTAAACAAGTCGAATTCCTTGTTAAGCAAGTCGAATGTCTTACTGAAAAAGTCGAATGCCTTGTTGACCAAGTTTTATGCCTTTATGAAAAAGTCGGATGCCTTATTGACCATGTAATGCCTTCCTGAACATGTCGAATGCCTTGTTGACCAATTCGAAAGCATTGTTGAACAAGTCAAATCTATTGTTGACCAAGTCGAATGCCTTGTTGACCAAGTCGAATGTCTTGTTGACCAAGTAATGCCTTCTTGAACAAGTCAGATGCCTTGTTTACCATGAAATGCCTTGCTGAACAAGTCGAATGTCTTGTTGAACAGGTCGAATGCCCTGTTGACCAAGTCTTATGCCTTCAAGAACAAGTCGGATGTCTTGTTTACCATGTAATAACTTGGTAAACAAGTCGAATACCTTGCTAAACAAGTTGAATACTTTGTTGACCAAGTCGAATGTCTTGCTGAACAAGTCGAATTGCCTTCATGGCCAAGTTTTATGCCTTTAAGAAAAAGTCGGATCCCTTATTGAGCATGTAATGCCTTCCTGAACAAGTCGAATGCCTTGTTGACCAATTCGAAAGCCTTGTTGAACAAGTCGAATGCCTTTTTGACAAAAGTAATGCCATGTTGACCATGTAATGTGTTACTGAACTAGTACAATGCCTTGTTCACCAAGTAATGACTTGTTGAACAAGTCAAATTCATTGTTGAACAAGTCAAGTCTATTGTTTTTTTTTGGGGAAAAGGTCATTAAAATAAAATGTGGAAAGATACAATGTTCAGCAGCAATAAGCTGCACCGCTCGGTAACATGCTACCTATAAACAACGCAAGCAATCCAATCGAGCAAGCAAACATCAAAAGCAAGCAAGCAGACTATAAGCAAGTTACTACGTGCTCGGCCACGCAATGCGCCAAACACGTCGAAGCGCACAGGACTGTAGCTGATACTTACCTCCAAGGGTAGAGAGCCGTATACAGAGTGTAGTCTCGACGTCCACAACGATATGAGTAGGAGGTCTTCGTCTTCCTTCCCGCCATCGTAGGTTGCGCTCAGCCCATAGGTGATAGACAAGCGATGCATGCGCATGTCGGGGCCCCATCCATGCGAGGTGCTTGCCCCGCCACCTTTGAGCAGCCCAGTGAACCCCTTCGATCCAGTCCGTGTAAGGCCATCCAAAATGTAACTTTCCCTGCAAAGACTGTAGGCAATGTTTGGAAAATGAACACTCAAAGAAAAGATGTCGTGTTGTCTCTATAGCATGGCCATCATCACACAAGAGGCAAGCTGAACTTCCTGCTGCCGCGGCCACCCATGGCTTGTCCCTCGTCGCCAGGCGTTCCCTAATTGTCAGCCATAAAATGACTTCATGTCGTGGTATCGAGATAGGGCCTCCGAACAGGTTGGTCCAGAATGCAGGCGGAGAATGTTGGCGTCTGCAATTTCTCGCGGAGTGAGTAGAGAATACGCCATTGGGAGTCCCCCGCCATCGAATCGTGTCCATCTCACCGTGTTGAATGGGAGGTAGGAGACCAACAAAATCCATGAACTCCACCGTTGTCTGTCCTGGCCAATGCCATCCCGACTCATCAATCACTGCACTCTATCGTGAATCAAGTGAGAGGCCCATAACAGATGGACCACGCGGGTACCGTTCCACCAGCGGAATCGTGAGTAGCCATGGGTCAGTCCAGAGGCGTGTATTCGCTCCATTCCCAATGCGGAACTCTAGAAGTGGCCGGATGATGGGTCTGAGCTTGAGGAGCTTCTTCCAGCTCCATGAGGTATTAGCCGTGGATCTGATGGTCCAGAAGGATGTGTTGTGCAGCCGCGTCCGTCGTATCCATGTGGCCCATATTGAAGACTCATCTCCCCTGAGAATGTTCCAAATAAGACGCATCATCAGCGCCTTGTTCTCCACCTCAATCGATCTCAGTCCAAGTCCCCCTTCGTCCCTTGGTGCGCATACGTCGGTCCATGCCACCTTCGCGCTAGATCCCTTCCACAAGAAAACTCGAAGACGCTTCTCGATACTGCGGATGATTCCCTTGGGGAGTAAGAAGACTCCCGCCCAATACACATGGATAGCCATAAGGACCGATCGAATGAGCTGTACCCTCCCGGCGTATGAGAGCGAGTGGTTGGTCCAAGAACCAAGCCGACGATCAATAGAACGTAATAAGGAGGCGCAATCATCGATAGTCAATCGCGATGTGATAAGGGGGACCCCCAGGTACAGCACAGGAAGAGACCCGATAGGGAAGCCCATAACAGCCTGGAGTGTACCCTTCAGTCGTTCTGCCCGTTTCGAGATAAACATCTCTCTTTACTGGAGTTTGCCCGTAGCCCTGAAAGCGAAGCAAAAAGCTCGAGGCTGTCGAGGAAGATACTGACTGATTAAACGTCCGCCTGCGAGAAAAGAAGAAGATCATCGGCGAAGGTCAACATGAAGAGGGATGTGGCCTCGCATCGCCAATGGTATCGGAAGCTGCTGCTAAGTTGGATGCGGGACGCTATGATTCCATGTAAAGCCTCCATCACCAACACAAAGAGATAAGGTGATATGGGGTCGCCTTGTCTGAGACCCCGCCATCTTTTGAAGAAACCCTCCGGCCTACCGTTGATGTTGATGGAAAAATGCGTCGACGTGAGGCATGACCGGACCCACCCAATGAAGATCGGGTGAAAGTGAAGCGCCTGAAGTGTGGCAATGATGAAATCCCACTCGATTTTATCATATGCCTTCGCTAGGTCAACCTTAAGAGCCACCCGTTCAGGCAGCCCGGCTCTGTTGTATCCGTGACAAATCTCTTGGACTAAGAGAACGTTGTCGGAGATACGCCTTCCAGGGATGAATGCCGTCTGTGTAGGGTGGACAAGTTTCCCCAAGCTGTCTCGTAGCCGATTAGCAATGATCTTTGATATGATCTTATAGAGAACGTTGCAGCAGGCAATCGGACGAAAATCCTTCGCCATGCGTGGATTATCCCCTTTTGGAATGAGGGTGATAAGGGTCGAATTCAGCTCCCCTAGGAGGCGTCCCGTCCGAAAGAAATCTCGGATGGCGAACGAGATATCCGCCCCGATGATGTGCCATGCCCGCTTGTAGAAAACCGCGGAGTACCCGTCTGGCCCTGGCGATTTGTTATCTCCCATTGCATGCAGCGCAGTGTTGATTTCCGCATCAGTGATCGGCTGAACCATTGCCTCCGCGTCGGTTGTGCTGAGCGCTGCCCCGAAGTAATGTGCGACGTCGGAGGCGGATATTGGGGCTGTCCGCATGGATTGCCCGAGGAGTTCCGAGTAATATCGGACCAATTCAGCCCGCACTTGTGCACTGCCCTCGAACGTGTTTCCCGCCTCATCCTCCAAGTGGAAGATACGATTGCCAACCCTCCGTGTGGCTACTTTCTTGAAGAAAAAAGAACTGCATTGGTCACCGTCCTTGAGCCATGCCACTTTCGCCCGCTGAAGGAGTGCCGAGTGCTCCAATTCGACCGCTTTGGCATACACAAGCCGACATTGCTTCTCCAAGATTAGTAATTGAGCCTCCAATGGATAGTTTGCCGCCATGTCCTGAGCGATCTCTAGAAATTTGCGTGCCTCGAGCACGTTACGATTGAGATCACCCTTGTCGCGGCGTAATTGTTGTAGTTTCCTCTTCAACGCTTTCAGTCTCTGGACGACTACATACATCGGGTAACCATTTGCTTGCAGACTCCAAGTTTCCGCCACGATAGGAAGAAAACGAGGATCCTGCGCCAGAAAGTTATCAAAACGGAAAGAATTATTCCTCTCAGAAGCCCTAGCTGTAGACGCGAGGATGAGTGGAGAGTGGTCCGATGTAGCAGGGGTTGCGCAATGATAAGTAAGGTCCCCAAATCTAGCGAACCAAGAGGGGTTGCCAAGCATCCTATCGAGGCGTCGCCATACACCCGACGTGCCCCCTTGCTGGTTATACCACGTGTACAGTTGCCCCGTACATGGCAGGGTTGCGAGGTCCGATGTAGTCATGCATGCAATCATCTCCGGACAGCCCCCCGTGGCCGAACCTCCCCGCGCGTCCGTGCTTGTCATGATCGCGTTGAAATCCCCCATAACAAGCCATGGTGTGTTTGCGTGCAGCTGTGAGGTCTCGATGAGATCCATCCAAAGGTCGCGTCGGGACACCCTCTGATTATGACCGTATGCGAATGTGATGAAGAAATCCTCACGCTCCGCAAGGATCGTCGCCTTACAGTGAATGGTCTGAGTGGTGTATGCAAGAATTGTGACAGTAACTAGGCGGGCATCCCAGCCCACCCAGATACGAGATGCTGGCCCATTATCGTATTCAAAGAACCAACTCCAAGCCCTGGTAGAATGTGAAAGGGCAGCCGCATTCTGCTCGGAGACCCGTGTCTCGTACAGCCCGATAATCAACAGCTTATACTTAGTAATAATATCCTCCATCGCCCATCTGTGGTCTACCCTGTTTAGACCACGTACATTCCAAACGGCGATTGGGATCATGGGCACAAGTCGAGAAGGGCTGCTTCAGGACCCTTAAGTGTGTTCGCCATGTCCAAGTCGTCCAAGTCCGCAAGAACCTCGAATGGGTTAATGCTAGCTAGTACAATAGCTCCCTGCTGCGCGTTGACTGAACTTGTTGAACATCCATCTACAGGCTTCGGGTACTCCTGCAGCCGCGGCTCGTGATCTTGCTCCATGTTGGTGGGTGGAACAACAACCTCCTTGTCCTTGTCGGGATGACCAACTCTTCTCCATTCGCGCCGTGTGTGTGGGCCATTCTGGGGTTTCTTCGGCATCGTCGATGTGCGCTGCCCCGTGGATTGCCTCGGTCCCGTATTTGATCGTGGCTGTTGGGTTCGACGAGAGGGACATGTTCCCGCCCCGTGGGTCCATGCACCGCATAAGTAGCACTTCCGCGGCCTCCATTCGTACTCGACACGAACTGTAACCGCGCCGTCAGATCCTCCACCTTCACGTGGAATGCGAATATTGAAGCTTTCAAGAAAAGGCTCCTGGAGATTCTTTGATATGCATACCCGAGCGTAGTCAATACGTTCTGCTGAAATCATCATAGAATCTGCGAAGAGTGGCTTCCCGACGACGCTAGCGACAATGCCTAACCCTTCTTGTGTCCAGAACTTGCCCGGAACGTTACGCAATTTCACCCATAGCGGAACATGGGTGTGCTGAATTTTCTCGAGAGACATCCCCTTTCGCCAAGCCTCGAGAAAAATGGGTTGACCTTGCATGAGCCACAGTCCTCCTTCAAGAACCGCATTGGCTGCTGCCGCGGTTGCAAATCTGAATTTGAAAAAACCGTTGGCTGTTGCGCGTACCTCCAACAGTTCCTCCCAAATTGAACGGAAAGGTCGTTCAACAAACGGGAAATATGGTTTTTTCCCCAGAAAATACTCTACGAGGGTATTGTCCCAACGTGCCGCACCCCTCTTTGCGACCTCCCATGATGGGCAGGCCTCTGCGACACCGTCCTTGAGAGTTGGGGCTGTATATGTCAAGGTATAGCGTGTAGGGCTTGGTTTGCGAGGTGCTTCTTCGTGCACCGTCCCGCGAGTTACCGCAACAAACGATGGCTGAGGGTTTGCGTGCGGCGAGGTAGACACCTCCTTGCGCGTCGGCAATGGTGCCATGGTTTGCAGCCCATGAGGTACAGCCGGGTGAGTTATTGACGACGAAACCCTAGGATTGATAACCCTAGGCCCATAAGTGGAAACCCGAGACGGCGAGATCCTAAACATTGAAGCCCTAGTTCCTTCCGCCACAGCCCTAGACGGCAAAACCCTGGGCAGCGAGTCCTTGGGCCCATCAGCAACCCGGGACAGTGAAACCCTAGGCCCATCAGCATCGGCCCTAACCTCGTTCCTCGCAGCCATCGTGGTCGGTGACTGCGGCTTCATCGTTGGATCATCTGACGCATCATCGTTGATCAAGGCCATGCCAGATGGCGGCGGTGGTGTGCCTGGGCATATAGGGCGGTCATTTCCAATCCGTGGGTCACGTAGCGAGCCGATAATGTCTGGGTAGCGCCGTTGGCGGCGGGTCCACGGACGCATAGGATTATTCCGTGTGTCCGGCCTGTATAGCGATCCGCTAGCCATATGTGTCGACGGTGGTGGTTGCTGCTCCGGTGGAGCTCCATGAACGCGTCCAATTAGATCTTCGAACGCTGCCACATCAAATCGTTCGCTAAATCCGGGAATATTTTCTGAAAGCGAATTGTAGAGAATGGATCCAATCTCAGCCCAATCCGTCGTTGAGGATTCCATACAAGGCATTCTATTTTTGGGTACCCGATCTTGGTGCAGATACATCGAACCTGGACGAGATATTCCCATATCTGCCCGAAGATATGCGAGGATCTTTACCATAATTGGGTTATTCTCTGCTTGCTGCTCCAGATGCGCCAAATCTTCGCCGGAAATAGATGAATCCATAGCCCGATCTTGGTGCAGATACGTCGAACCTGGACGGGATATTCCCATATTTGCCCGAAGATATGCAAGGATCTTTACCAAAATTGGATTATTCTCTGCTTGATGTTCCAGATGCGCCAAATCTTCGCCGGAAATAGATGGATCATGCAAAAACGTCGTCATCTCCGCCGATGCATCCATCGTCGGGTCGTGATCCTGAACCCGCGCCTTCAAAGATGCAAACGCCGATAAGTGCGTGGCAAACTCCGGGTATGCAGAACGTAGTCCATCAAGATCTTGTTGTTGCAAGCGTGGATCACATGAAATAGAAGATGCCGAGAGCTTTGAACCATCCATGGAAGAAGAAGATGCCATAACTAGGATCCTAAAAAATTCAAAAATTCAAAGAGTAAAAGCACGTGGTGTGTGATGACCCTCATTTTCTAAATATAATTAGTGGCGGATTTTTCGCAACGAAAGCCGAGGAAAAACCCATTTTTAAAAAAAAAACATATTATTTTATTTTTTTTTTTAAAACAAAAGTATTTCACACAAATATTTTAAAATATCGTAAAAAGGGATAGCGTTTCCAAAGTCAAAATAGCATAACAACACTCCACAGGTCTTCATCCATGTACCGCTCCGCTCTCGAAAGCCCATGGAGTCACCGCCGCCAGCCCATCTCAACCGCGACGTTCATCGACGTCGGGCTCAGTCATACCTACAACACGCAAACAAATGAGCAATTGCCCAGTAGGTAAAACATGCATGAATGCAATATGCGCTCAAGTTCCATCCCAACTCATCTCCCAATAAATGCACGCTCGACTCTCATCTCGCTTCCTAACAAATATAAATCAGGGCCCAAGGTCGGTATAGCCACTTCGCGCGCATACCAAAATCAATAAATCAAATCCCGAGCCAGGAGTCCGCCCCCGGATAGCCTACGCTGTCAACACAGGTCGCTCCTTTCCGAGTCCCCTCCGGCTCCGGCGGTGCCCACGCTAGTAGTGTACTCCCGGAGCATCCTCCTGCTAGGTCGCCCCTTCCGCCAATCGGACAGTCACATGCGAACAGGGTACCCCGGGTCGCCCCCTGCTAGTCAGTTCTGTCTCGACAATACACACACTGATAGGGTACCCCAGGTCGCCCCCTATCAAGTCACGCTGCTAGGTGTACTAATACCAACCTTCAACTCTACAAACGACTCGACCGCCAATATCGGCAAAAATCTACCCCGCTTATCGGCATTGTAAAGTGCCACCGTATCAACCCGGTTATCACCTCTCAGACTATCATGAAATGCATATGGCGTGCACATAAAAAAAAATATGTAAGATATAAGGAACATGCCATGTTTCAAAAAGTAAAGGTCCCATGTAATTGGGGATCCACGCCTTTAGGCAAGCACACACATACAAACAAGAAATTCGGCCTCGCCCGTGAGGAAAACCCGCACTTAAGCGCGAGTTGTCCGCACGCTTGCTCGAGAAACCCGTGTAGTCGAAAAAGGGCGCATGCCGGCCATAGTGCGCGGCGCTGGCGTCCGCAGCGCCGGCCTGATTGCCTTTGCGCCGGCCCTACATGGCGTGGGACGCCGAGCGTGGGGTGCGCGTACGTTCACGGGGTGCGAGTGCGGTGCTGCGCGCACAGTGCTGCCGTAACCGCGGCGCTGGGTGTGCTGCCGCAGCGCAGCGTGCGCGCGCGGTCCGGTGCGGGCTGCAGCTGTGCGGGCTGCTGTGCGGGCTGCAGCTGCTGTAGATCAGCGTGCGCGCGCGGCACTGTGCGCGCTGGGCTGCCGTAGCCGCGGTGCTGGGCGTGCTGCCGCAGCGCAGCGTGCGCGCGCGGTGCGGTGTGGGCTGCGGCTGTGCGGGCTGCAGCTGCTGTAGATCAGCGGGCGCGCGCTGTGCTGTGCGCGCTGTGCTGCCGCAGCGCAACGTACGCGTGCGGCAGCTGCAGGGCGCGCGCGACCAAAGCGCACGCCGTGCTTGTTTCGACTCGTTCCGAAATTTTCTATGCAACCTATGTTCTCATTTGATTCTAACATGAACTTATCACATATAAATACTCCAAATCACACGCATAATTATATGAACCTCGCGTTTGCGTATTGTAGGTGCGTTTCACCTACCTTTCCTCCGAAGATTAGCTAATGTTTCGACTAATTTCGGATCCTCGCACGCGAAATCGCTTTGGACTTCTTTGGCCTTTCTTCCTTACTTTCTTTTTCTCTTCTTCTTTCCTCCTTTCTTTCCTTCCCTTTCTTTTCTCTCCTTTCTCCCGTCCTTCTCTTCTTTTTTTTTATTAAGGTGTTTGATTGAGTTATATCTTTTTTTATGCTTAGGAGGTACATATATATATATATAAAATATTTGTCTAAAGGTGACTTATTAATGATTAAGCTACAATCATTCACATTAATGATTAAGCTACAATCATTGAAGTTTGTTTATTGCACTTAAAATCCTAACTTGATTCCTTATCACTTCTTAGTCCCTTTATTATAATTATTTTTCCTTACCCAAAAGTTTTCTAATTTTTAATTTTGGTCCTTAAATTTTTGGCTCCCTTCCAAAATAATTATTTAAGCTCCTTTTCGAAAATTACTACTTATTTTACGTCTTAATAACTTGTTGAACAAGTCAAATCACGTGTCGAACTAGTCAAATCGCTTGTTGACCAAGTCTAATGCCTTCAAGAATAAGTCAAAATGCCTTGTTGACCAAGTATCGCCGATCGTAACAAGTCGAATGCCTTGTAGACCAAGCCAAAAATCTTGTTGAACAAGTCGAATGCCTTGTTGATCAAGCCGAATACATTGTTGAACAAGTCGAATGCATTGTTGAACAAGTCGAATACCTTGTTCACTAACTAATGACTCGTTGAACAAGTCAAATCCATTGTTGAACAAGTTAAATCCCTTGTTGACCAAGTAATGCCTTCTTGAATAAGTCGGATGTCTTGTTTATCATGTAATACCTTGCTAAACAAGTCGAATACCTTGTTAAGCAAGTCGAATGTCTTGCTGAACAAGTCGAATGCCTTGTTGACCAAGTTTTATGCCTTTATGAAAAAGTCGGATGCCTTATTGACCATGTAATGCCTTCCTGAACAAGTCGAATGCCTTGTTGACCAATTCAAAAGCCTTGTTGAAAAACTAGAATGCCTTTTTGACCAAAGTAATGCCTTGTTGACCAAGTATTGTGTTACTGAACTAGTAGAATGCCTTGTTCACCAAGTAATGACTTGTTGAACAAGTCAAATTCATTGTTGAACAAGTCAAATCTATTGTTAACGAAGTCGAATGCCTTGTTGACCAAGTCGAATGTCTTGTTGACCAAGTAATGCCTTCTTGAACAAGTCAGATGCCTTGTTTACCATGTAATGCCTTGCTGAACAAGTCGAATGTCTTGTTGAACAGGTCGAATGCCCTGTTGACCAAGTCTTATGCCTTGAAGAACAAGTCGGATGCCTTATTGACCAATCGATGCGTTCTTGAACAAGTCGAATGTCTTGTGGAATGTGTCGAGTGCCTTGTTGACCAAGTGATGCGTTACTGAACAAGTTGAATGCCTTGTTCAACAACTAATGACTTTTTGAACAAGTCAAATCACGTGTCGAACTAGTCAAATCGCTTGTTGACCAAGTCTAATGCCTTCAAGAACAAGTCAAAATGCCTTGTTGACCATGTATCGCCGACCATAACAAGTCGAATGCCTTGTAGACCAAGCCGAATGTCTTATTCAACAAGTCGAATGCCTTGTTGACCAAGCCGACTGCCTTGTTGAATAAGTCGAATGCATTGTTCAACAAGTCGAATACCTTGTTCACTAACTAATGACTCGTTGAACAACTCAAATCCATTGTTGAACAAGTCAAATCCATTGTTTACCAAGTCGAATCCGAGCCGTCTATCCACAGACTGAAGCAGAGGGGTGCAGTCCTCAAGTCTGCGCCGGGAGTGGATCAAAGGAACTCCAAGGTAGCGGACAGGAAGCTGGCCACGGGAGAAGCCCATGATACTCAGAAGCTGTCCCGAAAGAGGCTCAGCCCTCTTGGAAAGAAACATCTCACTCTTAGCCGGGTTAGGGAGGAGACCCGACAAAGAGCCGAAGGTATCGAGAGCATCACGGAGGGTCCGAACAGAGCAGGCATCAGCGTGACAGAAAAGCAGCAGATCCTCAGCAAAAGACAGCATGGCCAGCTTACTCATCTCACATCTCCAATGGTAACGGAATCCGGGAGAGGACTGGATGCGGGATGAAAGAATCCCATGAAGCACCTCCATCACCAAAACGAACAGGTAAGGAGAGAGGGGGTCGCCTTGGCGGAGATCCCGCTTACCCGCAAAGAAACCTTCCGGCGCTCCGTTGATGCAAACGGAGAAGGCAGTCGTAGTGATGCATTCCCTGATCCACTGGATGAAGAGAAGGTGGAACCGCATGGCCTGAAGAATTGCGATAACAAAGCTCCAATCCACCTTATCAAATGCCTTCGCGAGGTCGACCTTGATGGCAGAACGGGGGGGAGACTCTGGTTCTGATAGCCCCTGCAAATCTCCTGAGCTAACAGAATGTTATCGCTGATGCGCCTGCCCGGGATGAAAGCCGTCTGTACCGGATGAACGAGGCCAGGAAGGACAGATCTGAGCCGATTGGCCAAAATCTTGGCAATGACCTTATACAGGACATTGCAGCAAGAGATTTGCCTAAAGTCGGAAGCACGTCCAGAAGAGGTCCCCTTAGGGATGAGGCTGATGAGAGTACTGTTGACGCCCCGAAGAAGATGACCCGTCCGAAAGAAATCCTCCACAGCACGAGTGACATCAGCACCCAAGATCCCCCACGACGCCTTGAAAAAGCCAGCCGTATAGCCATCAGGGCCAGGGGCCTTCTCGTCATCCATAGCGAAAATAACGTCACGAATCTCCGCGTCAGAAACTCTCGAGATCATCCCATCCGCCTGATCCCGTGACAAGGTATGCGTGATAAAGCCCTCCACGTCATCAGCACACACAGGAGTAGATCTACCGCACTGGCCCAGAAGATCCTGGTAAAAGCGAATCAGCTCGTCTCGAATCGGGACGGACCCCTCAATCAACTGGCCATCCGCATCCTCAAGAGAGAGGATACGATTACCACATCGTCTGATCGCCACCTTCTTAAAAAGAAGGAGGAGCACTGATCGCCATCCTTGAGCCAGGCAAGCTTGGCTCTCTGGGAAAGGTAAGAGTGCTCCATCTCCACAGCACGAGAGAAGATCATCCGGCAGATACGCTCGAACTCGTGAAAGAGAGGCTCGTCAGGGTATCGGTCCGTGAAAGATTGGCTGAGATCCAGAAACTCCCTAGCCTCCAACACGTTCCGACTCAAATCGCCCTTAGCGCGCCGAAGCTCCTTAAGACGGGGCTTAAGCAACTTCAGACGTCTAACAAGCGAAAACATGGGAAATCCCTGAGGCGGGGAGGCCCAAACCTGCTTCACAACCCCCAAGAAGACCGGGTCCTTCGTGAGAAGGTTACCGAACCTGAAATGGGCACTCCGACGTCCCGTCCTGGCAACCAAGAGCACAAGAGGTGAGTGATCCGAGGTAGCAGGAAGAGCAGCCTGGTAGTGAAGATCCGGGAAGAGAGAGAACCACGACGGGTTGCCCACGATGCGGTCGATCCGTCTCCAGATGCCCGCCTCAGCCCTCTGCTGATTATGCCACGTAAAGAAGGGGCCCGACGATCCCAAAGTGGTCAGGTCAGCCTGGGTAAGGCAATCCCGAAGATCAGTCACATCCTGAAGAGAGGGGGAGCCCCCCTTGGCCTCTGACAGATCAGCAATGGCGTTGAAGTCTCCGAGGGCGAGCCAAGGAACTCCAACACGGGCTGCAGAGGTCTCGACAAGCTCCTCCCAAAGCGAGACACGCTCCTCCCTCCGATTCCTGCCGTAGACAAAGGAGAGGAAAACAGTCTCTCTGCTCTCCAAAGAAGTGGCTCTGCAATGAACCGCCTGCTCCGTAAAGCTCAACACGGAGATGTGGAGGAAGCTGGAGTCCCAACCAATCCAGATCCTCGAACCAGGCCCGCCATCATAATCGAAAAACCAGTCTCACCGATCTCTAATGCCACAAGCAATCGGAGTGGCATTAGAGATAGAGACTCGAGTCTCGAGGAGACCCACCAGATGAAGATCAAACCGAGAGATAAAATCCCGAACAGCCCTCCCATGGTCTCTCTTGTTGAGACCCCTCACATTCCAAACGCCGGTCGGAATCATAAAGAAACACCGGAGCGGGCTGCATGTTCAGGGCCCATAGAAGAAGGAGAGTCCACGCTCAGACTCTGAAGGACATGAAAACGGTTACGGAATTCCTCCACGACTTGGGAGGAAGAACTTTCGTTAGCTCCACCACCACTAGCACCACACGGAAGAGACGGGGCAGCCAAATCAGTGACACCGCTACTACCCTTACCATCACCCGCAACCCTGCCCCGAAGAGACGGGACAGCCACAACACAACCTCCACCACCCCGAAGAGACGGGGCAGCCTCCACCTCCTTCACCGAGGTAACCATCACCGCCTTCCCCTTCTTCCGCTGTTTCGCCTTTTTCCATGCATCCTTCTTGGCCTGGGGGGCCTTCTGCATAGTGGGGGTAGCCGTGGTCGGGGAAGTGGCCAGAGCAGCCATCGGGGCAGCAGAAGGGGCAGCCACGCCAACCTTCCTCGGCGGGTTAGGGGCACGCGCCAAAGTGGGCTGAACGATCCGGGGGCACTTAGTCTTGGTATGGCTCCAAGACTTACACTCCTCACACATAGACGGCCTCCACTCGTACTCAACGAGAACAGTAACAGCCCCCGTCGATCCTCCTCCTTCCTTAGGAAGACGGATGATGAAGCGATCGATGAAGTCGTCCTTCAGGTTCTTCAGGACGCAAACACGAGCAAAGTTAATGCGAGCAGTGCGATTCGTAACCGAATCAGCAAATAGCGGCTGGCCCACAGCACTGGCAATAATCCCTAAACCCTCGGGAGTCCAGAATTCTCCCGGAATGTTCCACAACTTGATCCACAACGGGACCTCATCATGTTCCTTCTTTTCGAAGGACATCCCAGGCTTACACACCTCAAGAAAGAGAGGCTGCCCATGCAGAAGCCACGGACCACCCTCCAACACAGCGTTCTTGGAATCCTCCGACTCGAAACGGAATTTGAAGAATCCGTTTATCGAGGCCCGGACCTCCACCACTCCAGTCCAAGTAGCATGGAAGTATTTCTCAACAAAGGGGAAATACGGCCGTTTCCCGAGAAAGTACCCAACAAGGGTATGGCTCCAACGTGTCATCCCCTTGCGTGCCACCTCCCACGTCGGGCAAACCTCAGCCACGCCATCAACAACCACCGGCGGGGTGTACGCCAGGGGAATACGCTGCTGTCTCGTAACCCGCGTATGCTCCCCATGTAGAGCCGCCGAGAAAGACCTCTTCTCACCGTTCGAGCAAACCACCGAGGAGGCAGCCCTCTCGGGATTCTCCATTAACCCAATAGGTGCAGCGATCGGGACAGCCCCATGATCCACAGCCCCATGATCCACTCCGGCCTTGGAAGGCGGCGGGGTGTCCGGCCGACGCTTGCCCGTGAGGCTCGTCAATCGCGGTTCGTCACGGAGTGGTTGAGAGACAGTGACCCCACGGCGACGAAGAATACGAACAGCCCGAACAGCCGGGGGCTGCCCATGAGGGGTCTCCTTCCTCACAGCTCCCTCCCGATGATGAGCCACAGCGTTCTTCGAGGCCGGCAAAGGGTCAGCCGAGCGCCGTGAACCATTAGCAACGCCGAGGTCCACTCGAACAGTCGAGGCATCAACCGGAGCAGCCTCCGAAATCTCCAAACCCTCCAGTTGGAGAGGCGCCGTGCACATGTGCACGTCGGAATGTCCCGGAGAAGGAGCGGGAGTAGCCGTGAAGGAGGAGAGGGAGGTGGACCCATCCAATCCCATAGAAGCATCCGATGAGGGCCCCACCAAATCCTTAGACGCAAGCATCGATTCAATCCCGATAACACGACGGAAGAGCTCATGAAACGCCTCGCCATTGAAGTCCGCGGCGAAATCCGGGAAGCGCGCCGAGAGAGCCATGGTGACGGGTGGACGAGAGAGAGTTGAAGCGGAACCTCCCGTTGCCGTCGATGAGGAGATAAGCCCCGCCATGGTGGAGCCACACAATGATGAAGAGGAAGCCATGAACGCAACACGCGAAAAATGGAAGCGGAATATGAAGAGTCACGGTTCAAAATCTCGCCGAAGCAGCTCCGATAGCCGTCTGGACCCGGCAGTGGAGGCTCGAGATCAGGCTAGTCCGCCGCTCACGGCGGCGGCAGAAGACGATGGAAAGCTGCCCAAGAGGAGCGGGATGGAAGAGACCGGAGATGGTAGAACGCGGGACGGGAAAATCCAACAACGGCGGGCCTCCAATCGCCGTTTGAGCCCGGCGATGAAGGACCGCGAGAACTGACCTCGCCGAACCAGGTGGTGGTGGCGGAAGGGATGAAAGAGCACGCCGGCGGGAAGGAGAAGCAACGTGACCGTTGGAATTCCAAGGGTTTCGTTAGTCGGATGCCTTACTGATCAATCGATGCCTTCTTGAACAAGTCGAATGTCTGGTGGAACGTGTCGAGTGCCTTGTTGACCAAGTGATGCGTTACTGAACAAGTTGAATGCCTTGTTCAACAAGTAATGACTTGATGAACAAGTCAAATCACGTGTCGAACTAGTCATATCGCTTGTTGACCAAGTCTAATGCCTTCAAGAACAAGTCAAAATGCCTTGTTGACCAAGTATCCCGACCGTAACAAGTCGAATGCCTTGTAGACCAAGCC
This sequence comes from Linderniella brevidens, assembly GCA_004919715.1. Classification (NCBI taxonomy): domain Eukaryota; kingdom Viridiplantae; phylum Streptophyta; class Magnoliopsida; order Lamiales; family Linderniaceae; genus Linderniella; species Linderniella brevidens. Next base: position 16,070,579 of record SWDC01000148.1, read on the forward strand.
AAATGTCTTGTTGAACAAGTCGAATGCCTTGTTGATCAAGCCGAATGCATTGTTGAACAAGTCGAATGCATTGTTGAACAAGTCGAATACCTTGTTCACTAACTAATGACTCGTTGAACAAGTCAAATCCATTGTTGAACAAGTTAAATCCCTTGTTGACCAAGTAATGCCTTCTTGAACAAGTCGGATGTCTTGTTTACCATGTAATACCTTGCTAAACAAGTCGAATACCTTGTTAAGCAAGTCGAATGTCTTGCTGAACAAGTCGAATGCCTTGTTGACCAAGTTTTATGCCTTTATGAAAAAGTCGGATGCCTTATTGACCATGTAATGCCTTCATGAACAAGTCGAATGCCTTGTTGACCAATTCGAAAGCCTTGTTGAACAAGTAGAATGCCTTTTTGACCAAAGTAATGCCTTGTTGACCAAGTATTATGTTACTGAACTAGTAGAATGCCTTGTTCACCAAGTAATGACTTGTTGAACAAGTCAAATTCATTGTTGAACAAGTCAAATCTATTGTTGACCAAGTCAAATGCCTTGTTGACCAAGTCGAATGTCTACTTGACCAAGTAATGCCTTCTTGAACAAGTCAGATGCCTTGCTTACCATGTAATGCCTTGTTAAACAACTCGAATGTCCTGTTGACCAGGTCGAATGCCCTGTTGACCAAGTCTTATGCCTTCAAGAACAAGTCGGATGCCTTATTGACCAATCGATGCCTTCTTGAACAAGTCGAATGTCTTGTGGAACATGTCGAGTGCCTTGTTGACCAAGTGATGCGTTACTGAACAAGTTGAATGCCTTGTTCAACAAGTAATGACTTGTTGAACAAGTCAAATCACGTGTCGAACTAGTCAAATCGCTTGTTGACCAAGTCTAATGCCTTCAAGAACAAGTCAAAATGCCTTGTTGACCATGTATCGCCGACCATAACAAGTCGAATGCCTTGTAGACCAAGCCGAATGTCTTATTCAACAAGTCGAATGCCTTGTTGACCAAGCCGACTGCCTTGTTGAATAAGTCGAATGCATTGTTCAACAAGTCGAATACCTTGTTCACTAACTAATGACTCGTTGAACAACTCAAATCCATTGTTGAACAAGTCAAATCCATTGTTTACCAAGTCGAATGCCTTGTTGACCAAGTAATGCCTTCTTGAACAAGTCGGATATCTTGTTTACCATGTAATACCTTGGTAAACAAGTCGAATACCTTGCTAAACAAGTCGAATACTTTGTTGACCAAGTCGAATGTCTTGCTGAACAAGTCGAATTGCCTTCATGGCCAAGTTTTATGCCTTTAACAAAAAGTCGGATCCCTTATTGACCATGTAATGCCTTCCTGAACAAGTCGAATGCCTTGTTGACCAATTCGAAAGCCTTGTTGAACAAGTTGAATGCCTTGTTGACCATGTAATGTGTTACTGAACTAGTACAATGCCTTGTTCACCAAGTAATGACTTGTTGAACAAGTCAAATTCATTGTTGAACAAGTCAAATCTATTGTTGACCAAGTCGAATGCCTTGTTGACCAAGTCGAATGTCTTATTGACCAAGTAATGCCTTCTTGAACAAGTCAGATGCCTTGTTTACCATGTAATGCGTTGCTGAACAAGTCGAATGCCCTGTTGACCAAGTTTTATGCCTTCAAGAACAAGTCGGATGCCTTATTGACCAATCGATGCCTTCTTGAACAAGTCGAATGTCTTGTGGAACGTGTCGAGTGCCTTGTTGACCAGGTGATGCGTTACTGAACAAGTTGAATGCCTTGTTCAACAAGTAATGACTTGTTGAACAAGTCAAATCACGTGTCGAACTAGTCAAATCGCTTGTTGACCAAGTCTAATGCCTTCAAGAACAAGTCAAAATGCCTTGTTGACCAAGTATCGCCGACCGTAACAAGTCGAATGCCTTGTAGACAAAGCCAAATGTCTTGTTGAACAAGTCGAATGCCTTGTTGATCAAGCCGAATACATTGTTGAACAAGTCGAATGCATTGTTGAACAAGTCGAATACCTTGTTCACTAACTAATGACTCTGACGTCGCGCCTTACTTCGGGGCAGCGCTCAGCACAACCGACGTGGAGGCAATGGTTCAGCCGGTCACTGATGTGGAAATCAACAACGCGCTGCATGCAATGGGAGATAACAAATCGCCAGGGTCAGACGGGTACTCCGCGGTTTTCTACAAGCGGGCATGGCACATCATCGGGGAGGATATCTCGTTCGCCATCCGGGATTTCTTCCGGACAGGACGCCTCCTAGGGGAGCTGAATTCGACCCTTATCACCCTCATTCCAAAAGGGGATAATCCACGCATGGCGAAGGATTTTCGACCGATTGCCTGCTGCAACGTTCTCTATAAGATCATCTCCAAGATCATTGCTAATCGGCTACGAGACAGCTTGGGGAAACTTGTCCACCCTACACAGACGACATTCATCCCTGGAAGGCGTATTTCCGACAACATTCTCTTAGCCCAAGAGATTTGTCACGGATACAATAGAGCCGGGCTGCCTGAACGGGTGGCTCTTAAGGTCGACCTCGCCAAGGCATATGATAAGATTGAGTGGGATTTTATCTTTGCCACACTTCAGGCACTTCACTTTCACCCGACCTTCATTGGGTGGGTCCGGTCATGCCTCACGTCGACGCATTTTTCCATCAACATCAACGGTAGGCCGGAGGGTTTCTTCAAAGGACGGCGGGGTCTCAGACAAGGCGACCCCATATCACCTTATCTCTTTGTGTTGGTGATGGAGGCTTTACATGGAATCATAGCGTCCCGCATCAACCTCAACAGCAGCTTCCGATAACATTGGCGATGCGAGGCCACATCCCTCTTCATGTTGACCTTCGCCGATGATCTTCTTCTTTTCTCGCAGGCGGACGTTCAATCAGTCAGTATCTTCCGCGACAGCCTCGAGCTTTTTGCTTCGCTTTCAGGGCTACGGGCAAACTCCAGTAAAAGCGAGATGTTTATCTCGAAACGGGCAGAACGACTGAAGGGTACACTCCAGGCTGTTATGGTCTTCCCTATCGGGTCTCTTCCTGTGCGGTACCTGGGGGTCCCCCTTATCACAACGCGATTGACTATCGATGATTGCGCCCCCTTATTACGTTCTATTGATCGTTGGCTTGGTTCTTGGACCAACCACTCGCTCTCATACGCCGGGAGGGTACAGCTCATTCGATCGGTCCTTATGACTATCCATGTGTATTGGGCGGGAGTCTTCTTACTCCCCAAGGGAATCATCCGCAGTATCGAAAAGCGTCTTCGAGCTTTCTTGTGGAAGGGATCTAGCGCGAAGGTGGCATGGACCGACGTATGCGCACCAAGGGACGAAGGGGGAGTTGGACTGAGATCGATTGAGGTGGAGAACAAGGCGCTGATGATGCGTCTTATTTGGAACATTCTCAGGGGAGATGAGTCTTCGATATGGGCCACATGGATACGACGGACGCGGCTGCACAACACATCCTTCTGGACCATCAGATCCACGGCTAATACCTCATGGAGCTGGAAGAAGCTCCTCAAGCTCAGACCCATCATCCGGCCACTTCTAGAGTTCTGCATTGGGAATGGAGCAAATACACGCATCTGGACTGACCATGGCTACTCACGATTCCGCTGGTGGAACGGTACCCGCGTGGTCCATCTGTTATGGGCCTCCCACTTGATTCACGATTGAGCGCGGTGATTTATGAGTCGGGATGGCATTGGCCAGGACAGACGACGGTGGAGTTTATGGATTTGCTGGTCCCCTACCTCCCATTCAACACGGTGTGATGGATACAATTCGATGGCGGGGGACTCCCAATGGCGTCTTCTCTACTCACTCCGCGAGAAATTGCATACGCCAACATTCTCCGCCTGCATTCTGGACCAACCTGTTCGGAGGCCCTATCTCGATACCACGGCATGAAGTCATTTTATGGCTGGCGATTAGGGAACGCCTGGCGACGAAAGACAAGCCATGGGTGGCCGCGGCAGCAGGAAGTTCAGCTTGCCTCTTGTGTGATGATGGCCATGCTATAGAGACAACACGACATCTTTTCTTTGAGTGTTCATTTTCCAGACATTGCCTACAGTCTTTACAGGGAAAGTTACGTTTTGGATGGCCTTACACGGACTGGATCGGAGGGGTTCACTGGGCTGCTCAAAGGTGGCGGGGCAAGCACCTCGCATGGATGGGGCCCCGACATGCACTTGCATCGCTTGTCTATCACCTATGGGCCGAGTGCAACCAACGATGGCGGGAAGGAAGACGAAGACCTCCTACTCATATCGTTGCGGACGTCGAGACTACACTCTGTATACGGCTCTCTACCCTTGGAGGGAAGTATCAGCTACAGTCCTGTGCGCTTCGACGTGTTTGGCGCATTGCGTGGCCGAGCACGTAGTCACTTGCTTACAGTCTGCTTGCTTGCTTTTGATGTTTGCTTGCTCGATTGGATTGCTTGCGTTGATTATAGGTAGCATGTTACCGAGCGGTGCAGCTTATTGCTGCTGAACATTTTATCTTTCCACATTTTATTTTAATGACCTTTTCCCAAAAAAAAAAAAAAAAACTAATGACTCGTTGAACAAGGCAAATCCATTGTTGAACAAATTAAATCCCTTGTTGACCAAGTAATGCCTTCTTGAACAAGTCGAATGTCACACGGCATCTTTTCTTTGAGTGTTCATTTTCCAGACATTGCCTACAGTCTTTGCAGGGAAAGTTACGTTTTGGATGGCCTTACACGGACTGGATCGAAGGGGTTCACTGGGCTGCTCAAAGGTGGCGGGGCAAGCACCTCGCATGGATGGGGCCCCGACATGCGCTTGCATCGCTTGTCTATCACCTATGGGCCGAGCGCAACCTACGATGGCGGGAAGGAAGACGAAGACCTCCTACTCATATCGTTGCGGACGTCGAGACTACACTCTGTATACGGCTCTCTACCCTTGGAGGGAAGTATCAGCTACAGTCCTGTGCGCTTCGACGTGTTTGGCGCATTGCGTGGCCGAGCACGTAGTCACTTGCTTACAGTCTGCTTGCTTGCTTTTGATGTTTGCTTGCTCGATTGGATTGCTTGCGTTGATTATAGGTAGCATGTTACCGAGCGGTGCAGCTTATTGCTGTTGAACATTATATCTTTCCACATTTTATTTTAATGACCTTTCCCAAAAAAAAAAAAAAAAAAAAAAAAAACAAGTCGAATGTCTTGTTTACCATGTAATACCTTGCTAAACATGTCGAATACCTTGTTAAGCAAGTCGAATGTCTTGCTGAACAAGTCGAATGCCTTGTTGCCCAAGTTTTATGCCTTTATGAAAAAGTCGGATGCCTTATTGACCATGTAATGCCTTCCTGAACAAGTCGAATGCCTTGTTGACCAATTCGAAAGCCTTGTTGAACAAGTAGAATGCCTTTTTGACCAAAGTAATGCCTTGTTGACCAAGTATTGTGTTACTGAACCAGTAGAATGCCTTGTTCACCAAGTAATGACTTGTTGAACAAGTCAAATTCATTGTTGAACAAGTCAAATCTATTGTTGACCAAGTCGAATGCCTTGTTGACCAAGTCGAATGTCTAGTTGACTAAGTAATGCCTTCTTGAACAAGTCAGATGCCTTGCTTACCATGTAATGCCTTGCTAAACAAGTCAAATGTCTTGTTGAACAGGTCGAATGCCCTGTTGACCAAGTCTTATGCCTTCAAGAACAAGTCGGATGCCTTATTGACCAATCGATGCCTTCTTGAACAAGTCGAATGTATTGTGGAACGTGTCGAGTGCCTTGTTGACCAAGTGATGCGTTACTGAACAAGTTGAATGCCTTGTTCAACAAGTAATGACTTGTTGAACAAGTCAAATCACGTGTCGAACTAGTCAAATCGCTTGTTGACCAAGTCTAATGCCTTCAAGAACAAGTCAAAATGCCTTGTTGACCATGTATTGCCGACCATAACAAGTCGAATGCCTTGTAGACCAAGCCGAATGTCTTATTCAACAAGTCGAATGCCTTGTTGACCAAGCCGACTGCCTTGTTGAATAAGTCGAATGCATTGTTCAACAAGTCGAATACCTTGTTCACTAACTAATGACTCGTTGAACAACTCAAATCCATTGTTGAACAAGTCAAATCCATTGTTTACCAAGTCGAATGCCTTGTTGACCAAGTAATGCCTTCTTGAACAAGTCGGATGTCTTGTTTACCATGTAATCCCTTGGTAAACAAGTCGAATACCTTGCTAAACAAGTCGAATACTTTGTTGACCAAGTCGAATGTCTTGCTGAACAAGTCGAATTGCTTTCATGGCCAAGTTTTATGCCTTTTAGAAAAAGTCGGATCCCTTATTGACCATGTAATGCCTTCCTGAACAAGTCGAATGCCTTGTTGACCAATTCGAAAGCCTTGTTGAACAAGTCGAATGCCTTTTTGACAAAAGTAATGCCTTGTTGACCATGTAATGTGTTACTGAACTAGTACAATGCCTTGTTCACCAAGTAATGACTTGTTGAACAAGTCAAATTCATTGTTGAACAAGTCAAATCTATTGTTTTTTTTTTGGGAAAAGGTCATTAAAATAAAATGTGGAAAGATACAATGTTCAGCAGCAATAAGCTGCACCGCTCGGTAACATGCTACCTATAAACAACGCAAGCAATCCAATCGAGCAAGCAAACATCAAAAGCAAGCAAGCAGACTGTAAGCAAGTTACTACGTGCTCGGCCACGCAATGCGCCAAACATGTCGAAGCGCACAGGACTGTAGCTGATACTTCCCTCCAAGGGTAGAGAGCCGTATACAGAGTGTAGTCTCGACGTCCGCAACGATATGAGTAGGAGGTCTTCGTCTTCCTTCCCGCCATCGTAGGTTGCGCTCGGCCCATATGTGATAGACAAGCGATGCATGCGCATGTCGGGGCCCCATCCATGCGAGGTGCTTGCCCCGCCACCTTTGAGCAGTCCAGTGAACCCCTTCGATCCAGTCCGTGTAAGGCCTCCAAAACGTAACTTTCCCTGCAAAGACTGTAGGCAATGTCTGGAAAATGAACGCTCAAAGAAAAGATGCCGTGTTGTCTCTATAGCATGGCCATCATCACACAAGAGGCAAGCTGAACTTCCTGATGCCGCGGCCACCCATGGCTTGTCCCTCGTCGCCAGGCGTTCCCTAATTGCCAGCCATAAAATGACTTCATGCCGTGGTATCGAGATAGGGCCTCCGAACAGGTTGGTCCAGAATGCAGGCGGAGAATGTTGGCGTATGCAATTTCTCGCGGAGTGAGTAGAGAAGACGCCATTGGGAGTCCCCCGCCATCGAATCGTGTCCATCTCACCGTGTTGAATATGAGGTAGGAGACCAGCAAAATCCATGACCTCCACCGTTGTCTGTCCTGGCCAATGCCATCCCGACTCATCAATCACTGCACTCAATCGTGAATCAAGTGGGAGGCCCATAACAGATGGACCACGCGGGTACCGTTCCACCAGCGGAATCGTGAGTAGCCATGGGTCAGTCCAGAGGCGTGTATTCGCTCCATTCCCAATGCGGAACTCTAGAAGTGGCTGGATGATGGGACTGAGCTTGAGGAGCTTCTTCCAGCTCCATGAGGTATTAGCCGTGGATCTGATGGTCCAGAAGGATGTGTTGTGCAGCCGCATCCGTCGTATCCATGTGGCCCATATCGAAGACTCATCTCCCTTGAGAATGTTCCAAATAAGACGCATCATCAGCGCCTTGTTCTCCACCTGAATCGATCTCGGTCCAAGTCCCCCTTCGTCCCTTGGTGCGCATACGTCGGTCCATGCCACATTCGCGCTAGATCCCTTCCACAAGAAAGCTCGAAGACGGTTCTCGATACTGCGGATGATTCCCTTGGGGAGTAAGAAGACTCCCGCCCAATACACATGGATAGTCATAAGGACCGATCGAATGAGCTGTACCCTCCCGGCGTATGAGAGCGAGTGGTTGGTCCAAGAACCAAGCCGACGAGTACTCCGCGGTTTTCTAAAAGCGGGCATGGCACATCATCGAGGAGCATATCTCGTTCGCCATCCGGGATTTCTTCCGGACGGGACGCCTCCTAGGGGAGCTGAATTCGATCCTTATCACCCTCATTCCAAAAGGGGATAATCCACGCATGGCGAAGGATTTTCGACCGATTGCCTGCTGCAACGTTCTCTATAAGATCATCTCCAAGATCATTGCTAATCGGCTAAGAGACAGCTTGAGGAAACTTGTCCACCCTACACAGACGGCATTGATCCCTGGAAGGCGTATTTCCGACAACATTCTCTTAGCCCAAGAGATTTGTCACGGATACAATAGAGCCGGGCTGCCTGAACGGGTGGCTCTTAAGGTCGACCTCGCCAAGACATATGATAAGATTGAGTGGGATTTTATCTTTGCCACACTTCAGGCACTTCACTTTCACCCGACCTTCATTGGGTGGGTCCGGTCATGCCTCACGTCGACGCATTTTTCCATCAACATCAACGGTAGGCCGGAGGGTTTCTTCAAAGGACGGCGGGGTCTCAGACAAGGCGACCCCATATCACCTTATCTCTTTGTGTTGGTGATGGAGGCTTTACATGGAATCATAGCATCCCGCATCCAACTTAGCAGCAGCTTCCGATACCATTGGCGATGCGAGGCCACATCCCTCTTCATGTTGACCTTCGTCGATGGTCTTCTTCTTTTCTCGCAGGCGGACGTTCAATCAGTCAGTATCTTCCGCGACAGCCTCGAGCTTTTTGCTTCGCTTTCAGGGCTACGGGCAAACTTCAGTAAAAGCGAGATGTTTATCTCGAAACGGGCAGAACGACTGAAGGGTACACTCCAGGCTGTTATGGGCTTCCCTATCGGGTCTCTTCCTGTGGGGTACCTGGGGGTCCCCCTTATCACATCGCGATTGACTATGGATGATTGCGCCCTATTATTACATTCTATTGATCGTCGGCTTGGTTCTTGGACCAACCACTCGCTCTCATACGCCGGGAGGGTACAACTCATTCGATCGGTCCTTATGGCTATCCATGTGTATTGGGCGGGAGTCTTCTTACTCCAAGGGAGTCATCCACAGTATCGAGAAGCGTCTTCGAGCGTTCTTGTGGAAGGGATCTAGCGCGAAGGTGGCATGGGCCGACGTGTGTGCCCCAAGGGAGGGGGACTTGGACTGAGATCGATTGAGGTGGAGAACAATGCGCTGATGATACGTTTTATCTGGAACATTCTCAGGGGAGATGAGTATTCGATATGGGCCACATGGATATGACGGACGCGGCTGCACAACACATCCTTCTGGACCATCAGACCCACGGCTAATACCTCATGGAACTGGAAGAAACTCCTCAAACTCAAATCCATCATCCGGCCAATCCTAGAGTTCCGCATTGGGAATGGAGCGAATACACGACTCTGGACTGACCCATGGCTGCTCACGATTCCGCTGGTGGAACGGTACCCGCGTGGTCCATCTGTTATGGGCCTCCCACTTGATTCACGATTGAGCGCGGTGATTGATGAGTCGGGATGGCATTGGCCAGGACAGACGACGGTGGAGTTTATGGATTTTGCTGGTCTCCTACCTCCCATTCAACACGGTGTGATGGATACAATTCGATGGCGGGGGACTCCCAATGGCGTCTTCTCTATTCACTCCACGAGAAATCGCATACGCCAACATTCTCCGACTAAATCCTGGACCAACCTGTTTGGAGGCCCTATCTCGATACCACGGCATGAACTCATTTTATGGCTGGCGATTAGGGAACGCTTGGCGACGAGGGACAAGTCATGGGTGGCCGCGGCAGCAGGAAGTTCAGCTTGCCTCTTGTGTGATGATGGCCATGCTATAGAGACAACACGACATCTTTTCTTTGAGTGTTCATATTCCAGACATTGCCTACAGTCTTTGCAGGTAAAGTTACGTTTTGGTTGGCCTTACACGGACTGGATCGAAGGGGTTCACTGGGCTGCTCAAAGGTGGCGGGGCAAGCATCTCGCATGGATGGGGCCCCAACATGCGTTTGCATCGCTTGTCTATCACCTATGGGCCGAGCGCAACCTACGATGGCGGGAAGGAAGACGACGACCTCCTACTCATATCGTTGCGGATGTCGAGTCTACACTCTGCTTACGGCTCTCTACCCGCGGAGGGAAGTACCAGCTACAGTCATGTGCGCTTCGACGTGTTGGGCGCATTGCGTGGCCGAGCACGTAGCCACTTGCTTATAGTTTGCTTGCTTGTTTTTGATGTTTTTGCTTGCTTGAATGGATTGCTTGCGTTGTTTATCGGTAGTATGTTACTGAGCGGTGCAGCTTACTGCTGCTGAACATTGTATCTTTTCACCTTTTATTTTAATGACCTTTTCCCAAAAAAAAAATGCCTTTTTTTTGGTAAAATTCCGTAAATAAATAAATAGAAATAGTCAGTACATGCGTGACAGGAAAAAACTACCACGCAACACGCCAAAGCCGCCTAATGGCCGCAATCTGCAAAGCATACTTTGCAGAGAGACCGTTAAGACGCAAACAACAAATGTCCACAACACAAGCAACTAATTGTTCCGGCGAGGTCGTAGCATCCTCACGCCAGCGCCGATTCCGAGCAAACCAAATATGATAAACCAGGGATGCCAGAAGATGCCTATACGCCGCATGCAATAAATGATGCCCACGCACCGGTGAGCAGCCCAAAGAAAACCCTGCGTCCAGTCCCGGTGCGGCCAGTCCCAGCGAACCCGCCTCCGAAGAAGCCTCAAACAGTGGCGAGAGAAATCGCAGTCGAAAAAAAGATGGGAGGTCGTCTCCACCTGAGCCGAGGAACAAAGTCCGCAAGCTTGTGTCCCCGCACGAGAAGCAACCCAAGCCTTATCCCTAGTCGAGAGTCGGCCACGAACACCCATCCAGAGGGAAAACTCATGGCGAGGGACCCGTAAAGGGCCACCAAACAGACTCGCCCAAATCACACCGTCCTGACGAGGCCGCAGCGCCTCCCGGATGAGGCTCGCAGAAGCAACGCCATCGGTAGACCCACGCCAGGAAACACTGTCCCGGTGGTCGGGACGAACCGGGGGGAGGTCGGGACTAAAATCAAGATACTCAACAGTAGTACGACCCGGCCAGTTCCAGCCATGCTCTGAAATAACAGAGGCAAGACGGGTGCCCACAGGGACGCCCATAGCAACAGGTCCTCGAGGAAAGCGATCCAGAAGAGAACCACCCGGCATCCAAGGGTCCTCCCACACACGAATGGAGGAACCGTCACCAATGTGGAAGACAATGTGACTTTTAATCTCAGCCCTAAACCTCAATAACTGACGCCAGCTCCAAGAAGTCGTCGATGAAGCAGGAGCCGTCCAAATAGTATCTGACCTCAACCGACTGGCATACAGCCAGGTAACCCAAATAGAGTCCGGGGCCCTCGTAAGGATTCGCCACAAGAGGCGAAAAAGAAGCACCTTATTATCAACTGCCACCGAACGAATGCCCAAACCGCCCTCCGCAGTGGGCAAACACACGTCAGTCCATGCCACCTTAGCTGTAGACCCCGCCCAAAGAAACTGACGAAATTTAGCTTCCAAAGCCCTCACCACACCTATAGGGAGAAGGAACACCCCCGACCAGTAAACATGCAGCGCCTGAAGAACATAACGGATCAACTGGACACGTCCAGCATAAGAGAGGGTCTGGTTCAACCATGAACCCAGACGATGATCAACACGAGACAAGAGCGGGCTGCAGTCAGCAAGCGAAAGACGAGAGGTAATCAATGGAACCCCCAGATACCGAACTGGCAAAGAGCCCAAGGGAAAACCAAAAATGGGCTGCAGCTGCGGTGCGAGGGAGAGAGCCGGGCGAGAAAGAAAACACTCACTCTTAGCCGGGTTTGGGTATAAACCCGAAAGAGTCGAGAAACAGTCCACCAACGCCTTAAGGACCCCAACAGAAATCCCGTCAGCATGGCAAAACAATAACAGATCATCCGCAAAAATAAGCATAGGTAAGGATAGAGGCTCGCATCGCCAATGATAACGAAACCGCGGTTCCTCACTAATACGCTTACACACAATGCCATGGAGAACCTCCATAACCAAAGTGAAAAGGTAGGGAGAAATTGGGTCACCTTGACGGAGACCCCGCTTGCCCTCAAAGAACCCCATAGGGCGACCACTAACGCAAAGGGAGAACGTTGTCGTAGTAAGACAGGTCCTGATCCACTCGATAAATTGCGGATGGACTCCCATTGCCTGCAACGTAGCCAAAACAAAACTCCATTCCACCCGGTCATAGGCTTCGCCAGGTCCACTTTGAACAGCACTCGAGGAGGGTGACGATGGCCGTTGTAGCCATGACACAGCTCCTGGGCAAGAAGGATGTTATCCGAGATGTGACGTCCTGGGATGAAGGCAGTCTGGCAACCATGAACAAGGCTAGGAAGGGCAGGCTTGAGACGATCGGCCAAAATCTTTGAGATAATCTTGTAGATGACATTACAGCACGAGATCGGCCGAAAATCTGAGGCCCGCCGAGGAAATTCCATCTTCGGAATAAGCGTGAGCCAAGTACTGTTCAGACCCCGCAAGAGGCGCCCCGTGACGAAGAAGTCCCGGACCGCAGCAGTGCCATCGGGTCCCACAACAGACCACGCAGCTTGGACGAAAGCCGCGGTAAATCCATCAGGGCCCGGAGCCTTCTCAGCACCCAGAGAAAAGACAGCTTTACGCACCTCCGCATCGTCCAGGAGAAGAACCATAGATGCAGCCGCTGACTGTGAAAGTCTTCGTGAGATGAAATCTTGGACATCGGGTAACAGCACCGGCGAAGGAAGAGAGGATTTGCCAAGAAGATCCTCGTAAAAACCCAGCAACTCAGAATCAACCGCATCCAAAGACGTCAGCAACTCACCGGAAGTGGATTCGAGCGTAAGGATCTTGTTATACTTACGTCTGAGCGCAACCTTACGAAAGAAAAAGGCAGAGCACTGATCCCCATCCTTCAGCCAAGCCATCGTGGCTCGCTGTGCCAATGCCGACTGCTCCATCTCAACTGCTCTCGAATAGACCAACCTACAGCATCGTTCCAGCAAGCGGAGACTGTCATCGAACGGATGGAGCGAAGTGTACCGCTGGGCAACGTCTAAAAACCTCCGCGCCTCGGAAATGTTAGCTGCGAGATCTCCTTTGGCCCCACGCAGCTTAGAGAAGAGAGGTTTAAGGCGCTTCAGGCGATCAACCACCGTGAACATCGGAAACCCACGGACCAGGCGATCCCAAATGCTGCGAACAACCAAAAGAAAACCCGGATCCTTAGTCAGAAAATTCTCAAACCTGAAGTAGGTCCGATAAGAGTGACCCGGGACGGTCCCCAAGACAAGAGGCGAATGATCTGACGTAGCAGGGAGACCGCCGTGAACAAAAGCATCCGGCCAGGCCGCGATCCAAGTAGGATTCGCCAAAATACGATCGAGGCGTCTCCAGATAGCAGATGCGCCTCCTTGCTGGTTAAACCACGTGAATGGTGGACCAGTAGATGGAATAGTCGAGAGATCCGCTCGAAGAAGCGCATTACCAAAGTCAGACATGCTCAGCAAATTAGGTGATCCCCCTCGCCCCTCAGCCGAACACAAGATGGTATTGAAATCCCCTGCCACAATCCACTGGTCGTCAACCCGAGAGGAGGAGAACTGGACAAGCTCATCCCATAAAGGAACCCTCTCCCCGCGAAATGAGCGACCATAAGCAAAAGAAACAAAATGAACAGCCCCGGACCCCAGCTGCACAACCCGACAATGAACAACCTGATCAGTGGGGGCCACAATACTGACCGAGATGGCCGTCGGATCCCAACCCACCCAAATGCGCGAGCCCGGGCCAGCTTCATACTCAAAAAACCAGGACCAAAGGGGCCGTAATCCCTGCGACAGTCGGGTGGCATTACCCTCACTGACCCGCGTCTCAAGCAAACCAACCAGCTGAATACTTTGTCTAGAAATCCACTCCCCCACCGCTTTCCTGTGGTCTACCCTATTAAGACCACGGACATTCCATGAGCCGACTCTGATCATGGGACACCCGGCAAGCGGGCTGCAATAACTTCAGGGCCCGGAGTGGTGACAATATCCATATCGCCAGAATCGATGGAGTAGAGGACATCAAAAGGATTAGTAGAATCCAAAAAAGAAACATCCCCACTCCGTTCAGGTGGAGGTGAAGATCGTGAAGGATTACCAGGTGGCATGGTACCTCTATGCAACGGCCTATCCGCAGCGGGTGATATCACCCCTCGAGGTGGAGTGCGCACAGCCTTACCACGAGCTCCCACTTGTCGCCACTCCGACCCCTTAGACAAGCAGCGTGAGGAAGTCGAGAGAGTACCTGGATTCTGGGCTGATGCCTTAGGCGCAACAGCAGTGGGTGAGGTAATACCCTTAGGAGGGGAACGGACCTATCGGGAAGAGGAGGGATCGGGGCGGGAGGGCAGACGTGAACCAGTAACCACGGTGGGTTTCGAAAAGCGAGGAGAGCGATTTCGGGGACCTGGCGCGGTCCCACCCGTCGAATCAGTCGAGGGTGGGGGGCGCGGGCGATTAGGGCAATTTACAGGCCCATGGGTCCAAGTGCTGCAACTATCACATCTTGCTGGCTTCCATTCATACTCCACCCGGACCGGAATAAGACCCGTCACTCCGCCCTCAGCATTAGGCATGCGAAGGTTGACAATCTCAATGAAGGGGTCAGTTAGGCGCTTCATGACACAGACGCGTGCAAAATCAATGCGCTCCCCATCCGCCGTTATCCCGTCAGTAAATAACGGCTTTCCCACCGCGCTCGCAAGGACTCCGAGCCCCTCAGCAGTCCAGAATTCGCCTGGCACGTTCCACATTTTCACCCAGAGGGGAACTTCAGTGATCTCCTCTCTTTCAAAAGACATGCCGGGACGCCATTCCTCAAGGAACAAGGGCTGCCCATTAAGGATCCACGGGCCACCTTCAAGAACGGCACGCATGGCCGCTTCCGATGCAAACCGGAACTTGAGTTTAATGCCTTATTTACCAAGTCGAGTGCCTTGTTGACCATGTAATGCCTTGCTGAACAAGTTGAATTCCTTGTTGACCAAGTCGAATACCTTGTTGACCAAGTAATGCGTTACTGAACAAGTAGATAGACTTTTTCACCAACATATGACTTGTTGAACAAGTCAAATCCCTTTTGACCAAGTCTAATTCCTTCAAGAACAAGTCGAATGCCTGATGTACTAAATCAAATGCCTTGTTGAAGAAGTCGAATGCCTTTTTGACAAAATTAATGCCTTGTTCAACAAGTTGAATGCATTGTCAACCAAGTAATGACTTGTTGAACAAGTCAAATCCCTTGTTGACCAAGTCTAATGCCTTCACGAACAAGTCGGATGCATTATTGACCATGTAATGCCTTCCTGAACTAGCCAAATGCCTTGTTGACTATGTCGTATACCTTGTTGAACAAGTCGAATTCGGTCGTTGACCAAGTAATGTGTTACTGAACAAGTTCAATGCCTTGTTCACCAAGTAATGACTTGTTCAACAAGTCAAATCCAGTTTTGAACAAGTAAAATCCCTTGTTGACCAAGTCTAATGCCTTCAAGAACAAGTCTAATGCCTTGTTGACCAAGGATTGCCGTCTTGAACAAGTCGAATGCCTTGTTGACCAAGTTGAATGCCTTGTTGAAATAGTTGAATGCCTTATTTACCAAGTCAAATGCCTTGTTGAACAAGTCGGATGCCATGTTGATAAAAGTAATGCCTTGTTGATCGACCAAATAATGAATTGTTGAACATGTCAAATCCCTTGTTCATCAAGACTAATGCATTCAAGAAATAGTCAAATGCCTTGTTGACCAAGTAATGCCTTCCTCAACAAGTCGGATGCCATGTTGACCATAGATTGCCTTGTTGAACAAGTTCAATGTCTTCTTCACCAAGTCGAATGCCTTGTTGAACCAGTCGAATGCTTTGTTGACCAAGTAATGTGTTATTGAACAAGTAGAATGCCTTTTTCTCTAACTAATGACTTGTTGAACGAGTAAAATACATTGTTGAACAAGTCAAATCCCTTGTTGACCAAGTCTAATGCCTTCAAGAATAAGTCGAATGTCTTGTTGACCAATGCCTTCTTGAATAAGTCGGATGCGTTGTTGACCATGTAATGCCTTGCTGAACAAGTCGAATGCCTTGTTTTTTTTTTGGATTAATGTCCCTTTATATATATATATGAAAAGAAGAATACAAAAGAGCGCGCAGGAGAAAAACTCTTGCCGCATCAACCGATAACATGCTATCGGGTACAACTACGATATCAACAACGACATCGACAACTAGCTCCCCCACCGCCCTTCCGTGGTCCCTCTTATTGAGACCACGCACATTCTACACACCTACAGGGATCATGGATCACCGCCTGTTGGGGCTGCCGTTGCTAAAGGAGGATCATTATCTTCATCCCGTAACGAGTGCAAAATAGCGAAAGAGTTAGAGGCCAACCCAACCTCCTCATGCACGGGCACCACCATCGAATGTGGCTCTGTGGTCCGAGACGATGTCGACAATCCTCCAGCACACTCTGTTGACCGGGCCAGTTTTCTACCATTAGCTGCCTCATCCCATGGTTCCACCCTCACGGCTTTGCCCTTTGCGCCCACATGCATCCACTCTACACGTGCGCTAGGAATCACCGCCCCTCCATTTCCCGCTCGAACCCCATCTGCCCCAACATGTGACTCCACCCGTGCTGCTTTGCCCTTTGCTCCCACCTGCCGCCCCTCTACTCGTGGCTTATTGCCACCCACCCGAACAGCCCTTAGCCGAGGATTCGGTCGTTTTCCCGGTGCGCTTTGTCCATCGGAGGACATCGGAAACGCCGTCGACGCATGATTCCAAGAAGCACACTTCAGACATTTGGTTGGTTTCCATTCGTACTCCACCCGCACAGTTGCCACACCCGATTACCCCCACACTCTAACGGCAGTCGAATATTAAAATGCTCCACAAACGGGTCATCAAGCTTCTTAAGTACACAAACACGTGCAAAATCAATACGCTCTCCACTTGTTGTAACGCCATCAGCAAACAAGGGCTGCCCCACAGCACTAGCAACGATCCCCAAACCAGCCTGAGTCCAGAATTCGCTTGGGACATTCCATAACTTAACCCATAGAGGTACTTCTACGAGATCCCGCTTCGCAAACGACATTCCTGGCCTCCAAACCTCCAAGAAGAGTGGCTGCCCTTGGAAGAGCCAAGGTCCCCCTTCAAGGACCCCATGCATTGCATCCGCCGACATAAAACGAAACTTAAAGAAACCATTAATGGTAGCCCTGACCTCGGCAAGGTCAGCCCAATTCGCCCGCACAAATCGCTCCACAAAGGGAAAATATGGCTTCTTTCCCAAAAAATAGCCCACCAGTGTATGCTCCCATCGAGCAAAACCTTGACGGGCCACCTCCCACGTAGGTCGAACCTCCGCCACCCCATCTATGACTGCCGGCGCAGTGTAAACCAACGGAAGTCGCCGCACTCCGATGCGGTTAGCCTGCCTCACCGACCCCTTGGCAACCACCGCAAATGTTGGCTTTGCGGATTTACCTTAGCCGGCACCGAAACCGTATCCGTCACCTTTGCCACCACTGTAGAAACTCTAGGTCCGTCATCAAGGATAGAAATTTTTTCCACGGTAGCCATCGGCGCTGACGTCGTCCCCTCTTTCGCACCATCCCCAATCGTGAGATTGCATCTACCAGCCTCCCGTTCCGGAGAAAACCTAGGCCCAAGACCACGTGGATGCTTGTGGCCCATATCTATCAAAGAAACCATAGCCTTCATATGATGATCATGCAAATTTCCCGCATCGGGCTGTGCGTCATCCCCAACCACCGTATGATCAACGCGTGGAGTATGATGCGTGACCAATGGCGCAGCCGCATCAACCAATATCTCGTTATCCCATCCAAAATCTTTACGAAGATATTGTAGTATCCTTTCCAAAAACGAATTAGTAGCAGATTCCTTCATTAAATATACGAGATCCTCTCCCAATAGAAGCATTTTCCATATCTTCAAGATCTCCCAGCGATTTCTTACCATCCAGCTTGATCCTTTCCAAAGACGGATTAGTAGCAGATTCCTTCATTAAGTATACGAGATCTCCTCCCAAAATAGAAGCACTTTCCATATCTTCAAGATCTCCCATCGATTTCTTACCATCCGGCATAATCCTTTCCAAAGACGGATTAGTAGCGGATTCCTTCATTGAGTATACGAGATCTCCTCCCAAAATAGAAGCACTTTCCATATCTTCAAGATCTCCCACCGATTTCTTACCATCCGGCCTGATCCTTTCCAAAGACGGATTAGTAGCAGATTCCTTCATTGAGTATACGAGATCTCCTCCCAAAATAGAAGCACTTTCCATATCTTCAAGATCTCCCAACGATTTCTTACCATCCGACCTTCGTTGATCTTCAAGATCTCCCAGCGATTCCTTACCATCCAGCCTTCGCTGATCACGAGTAGGTGGTGGTGTATCCGACCTTCATCGGATCAGATCACGGACCGGAGATCCCGATCCACGTAGTGGCTGTAGAATCGTGATACCAGCCCCCGATTGTGGCATCTCGCGCGTTTGGGCAGCCACGACACCGGATCTACCATGAACTTTCTCCATCAACGCATTAAAACGTGCCCCGTCAAAACGCTTAGCAAACGTATGATAGTCTTGCAGTAAAGAATCTATCTCGAGCGACCGGGGATCCTCAGCAATCACCATCTCAACTGAAGAGATCGAATTCATCGTTGATCCACACATCAACGAGCATGAAGCCATAACAACACCGTAAAAGTGAATTAACTAACGAATTGAAACTAATTGAAAGAGACACAACCCTCCAAAGCCGTCTGATCCCGGCGATGGAGGCGGCCGATCGTGATCCACCGCCCTACATAGTGGCGTTAGTTGGTGCTTATAAAAAGAGTGAAGATTTGGCCGATTGTGGACGAAAATGTTAGAGAAACTCTAGAGAGAGGAGAGAGCAAAATCGCCTAGAGAGAGAGAGAGCATGTCAACAAGGTAATTTTTTTTTTTGGATGAATGTCCCATGTATAAAGAGTGTAAAACTGTACAATGAACAGGAGATATACTCCGCAACCAACCAGTAACAGACTACTGGGAACAAACAATAAAGGAATAAACCAATCAATCAATTAACCAATGACCCAATCAAACATACAACCAATCAAACACAACAAAAACCAATCCTACCAAGCCACACGCCATAGTCGGCGTAATGCCGCCCGATGAAGGTCGTACTTCGTAGATGTCCCACTAATACGCATGATGGCCAAGGCAAGAACACACCCCACGAGCCAGTGTGGAGTCGTGATGATCCCCTCCTTCCAGCGCCTATTCCTTGCTTGCCAAATATGGTAGACAAGGGATGCCAGAATATGCCGATATGCTACATGAATAAGATGCTTCCCTCGCCAACGGGCAGCCGCCCACCTAATACCCATAGTCCAATCCCGATAAGGCCAGATCCATCGAATCCGATGCTGCAGAAGCCGAAGGCATTGGCGTGAGAAAGAACAATCAAAGAAGAGATGCTGGGCAGTCTCATAATGCAGCTCATCGCAGAGAACACAAGCTGGCGTTCCCGCCCTCTGAGCAATCCACGGTTTGTCCCTAGTCGAAAGTCGATCCTGCAGTCCCAAATATAATATAAAATCATGACGTGGAACCTTCAACGGCCCTCCAAATAACACCGCCCAACCCACAGGGGGCCTCCTGTAGCGCATCACATCGTGAGCCAAGGAAGAAGTCATAGATCCATCCATCGATCCCGTCCACCATACGCCATCCTGATCCCCACGTACCACATTTGGTAATAGACGGTTAATCTCAAGATACTCCACCGCCCCCTGATCAACAAGGCATTTTAATAATACACTTTTACCACTAGACTAATAATATATTTATAAAAGCATTATTATACCAAAATTTTTTGACATGATTCTACCAATAAACATAGATTTTAAAATGAGGAGTAACAAATGCCTTGTTGACAAAGTCGATGTCTTTTAGAACAAGTCGGATGTCTTGCTGACCAAGTAATGCGTTGCTGAACAAGTTGAATGCCTTGTTAACCAAGTAATGACTTGTTGAACAAGTCAAATCTAGTGTTGAAGAAGTCAAAAATCCTTGTTGACCAAGCCTAATGCCTTCCAGAGCAAGTCAAATGCTTTGTTACCAAGTCGAGTGTCATGTTAACCATGTAATGCCTTGTTGACCAACTCGAATGCCTTATTTTCCAAGTCGAATGCCTTGTTGACCAAAGTAATACATTGTTGAACAAGTTGAAGGCCTTATTGACCAAGTAATGACTTGTTGCACAAGTCAAATCCCTTGTTGACCAAGTCTTATGCTTTCAAGAAAAAGTTGAATTGATTTTTGATCAAGTAATGCCTTCCTGATGAAGAAGTATGCCTTATTGACCATGTAATGCCTTGCTGAACAAGCCGAATGCCTTGTTGACCAAGTCGAATGCCTTGTTGACCAAGTCGAATGCCTTGTTGAACAAGTCGAATACCTTATTGACCAAGTAATGCGTTACTGAACAAGTAGAATGACTTTTTCACCAACTAAGGACTTGTTGAACAAGTCAAATCCATTGTTGAACAAGTCAAGTCCCTTGTTGACCAAGTCTAATGCCTTCAAAAACAAGTTGAATGCCTTATGTACCAAATCTAATGCCTTGTTGGAGAAGTCGAATCCCTTTTTGACAAAATTAATGCCATGTTCAACAAGTTTAATGCTTTGTCAACCAAGTAATGACTTGTTGAACAAGTGAAATCCCTTGTTGACCAAGTCTAATGCCTTCAAGAACAAGTCGAATGCGTTATTGACCATGTACTGCCTTCCTGAACCAGCCAAATGCCTTGTTGACTATGTCGTATACCTTGTTGAACAAGTCGAATGCGTTGTTGACCAAGTAATGCGTTACTGAACAAGTTCAATGCCTTCTTCACCACGTAGTGACTTGTTGAACAAGTCAAATCCAGTGTTGAACAAGTAAAATCCCTTGTTGACCAAGTCTAATGCCTTCAAGAACAAGTCTAATGCCTTGTTGACCAAAGCTCACCGTCTTGAACAAGTAGAATGCCTTGTTGACCAAGTTGAATGCCTTGTTGAACTAGTTTAATGCCTTATTTACCAAGTCAAATGCCTTGTTGAACAAGTTGGATGCCTTGTTGAACAAGTCAAATATCTTGCTTAACAAGTTGTATGCTTTGTCGAACAAGTAATGACTTGTTGAACAAGTCAAATCCCTTGTTGACCAATGCTAAGTCCTTCAAGAAAAAGTCGGATGCCATGTTGACCATGTAATACCTTGTCGACCAAGTTGAATGTCTTTTTGACCAAGTCGAATGCCTTGTTTTTTTTGGGGAAATGTTCACTTAAAAAATGGAATAAAGAACAGAAAACCGCACATGACATGAGTTATGTCACAAAAACCAGTGACAGACCACTAGGTAGAAGATGGATCCAAAAACCTATCCATCAATCAATACTACCGTCAATAGAAACCAATCGATAATCGAATGCCTTGTTGAACCAATCGAATGCTTTGTTGACCTTGTAATGTGTTACTGAACAAGTAGAATGCCTTTTTCACTAACTAATGGCTTGTCTAACTAGTAAAATACATTGTTAAACAAGTCAAATCACTTGTTAACCAAGTCTAATGCCTTCAAGACTAAGTCGAATGCCTTATTTACCAAGTCAAATGCCTTGTTTTGTTTTTTTGGGAATTTTCACTAAATAAATAAATTTTCACTAAATAAATTTAACAAGTAAGATATGAGTCATGTCGCAAAAACCAGTGACAGGCCACTGGGTACAAGATGGATCCAAACCCTATCCATCACTCAATACTATCGTCAATCGAAACCAATAGATAACACTATGAAACTATCTACCAAGCAATGTGCACAATACTGTAGCTCATATCTACGCGGTAGTAATGACAAGTGCATAAGCAAAACCCTCACGATGTCCTCAACGAGCTGCTGGGGATGCAGCTGTCGGCCATCAGTCCAACGGTGGTTTTGCTCAGTCCAAATGTGATGAATAGTGGATGCCAAAACATGTCGATATCCAAGATGCTGGAGATGCATACCTTTCCACCGCTGCGCAGCCAACCTAATCCCCTGCTGCCAATCACGGTAAGGCCAGAGAAACCGAAGCATCAAATGCCTTGTTGAACAAGTCAAATGCCTTGCTTATCAAGTTGTATGCCTTGTCGACCAAGTAATGACTTGTTGAACAAGTCAAATCCCTTGTTGACCAAGACTAATGAGTACAAGAAAAAGTCGAATGAGTTGTTGACCAAGTAATGTCTTCTTGAACATGTCGGATGCCTTGTTCACCACATAATGACTTGCTGAACATGTCGAATACCTTGTTTATCAAGTCGATGTCTTTTAGAACAAGTCAAATGTCTTCCTGACCAAGTAATGCGTTGCTGAACAAGTTAAATGCCTTGTTCACCAAGTAATGACTTGTTAAAAAAGTCAAAACTAGTGTTGAAGAAGTCTAAAACCCTTGTGGACCAAGTCTAATCCATTGTTGACCAAGTATCGTCGTCTTGAACAAGTCGAATGCCTTGTTGACCAAGTTGAATGTCTTGTTGTACAATTCAAATGCCTTTTTGACCAAGTTGAATACCTTGTTGACCAAGTTGAATGCGTTGTTGAACAAGTTGAATGCCTTTTTGACCAAAGTAATAATGGCTTGTTGAACAAGCTGAATGCCTTGTTTACCAAGTAATGACTTTTGTACAAGTCAAATCCCTTGTTGACCATGTCTAATGCCTTCAAGAATTAGTCGAATGACTTGTTGACCAAGTAATGCCTTTTTGAACAAGTCGGATGCCTTGTTGACCATGTAATGCCTTGCTGAATAAGTCGAATGCCTTGTTGACCAAGTCGAATGCAATGTTTTTTTTTGGATTAATATACCTTTATATAAATATATGAAAAGAATAATATAAAAGAGCGCGCAGGAGAAAAACTCATACCGCATCAATCGATAACATGCTATCGGGTACAACTACGATATCAACAACGACATCGACAACTATAACTACAGCTCGAAACCAACTACCATGCGACTCGCCAAAGACGGTGAATACCAGCAACCTGTAAAGGATATTTAGTAGTCGCAGTATCCAATCGTAGGCAAGCGTTCCCCAGAACCAAAGCAATCACGTCCGCAGGAGAACCACGAGTATGCTCCTTCCAACGTTAGTTCCTCTCCTTCCAACAAGTTAAATCTCTTGTTGATCAAGTCTAATACCTTCAAGAACAAGTCGAATGCTCTGTTGACCAAGTAATGCCGTCTTGAACAAGTCGAATGCCTTGTTGACCATATAATGCCTTGTTAAACAAGTCGAATGCCTTATTTTACCAAGTCAAATGCCTTGTTGATCAAGTCGAATGCCTTGCTTAACAAGTTGTATGCCTTGTCGACCAAGTAATGACTTGTTGCACAAGTAAAATCCCTTGTTGACCAATTCTAAGTCCTTCAAGAAAAGGTCAAATCCATTGCTGACCAAGTCTAATTCCTTCAACAGCAAGTCGAATGTCTTGTTAACCAAGAAACATCATCTTGAACAAGTCGAGTGCCTTGTTTACCATGTAATGCCTTGTTGAGCAAGTTGAATGCCTTATTTACCAAGTCGAATGCCTTGTTAAACAAGTTGAAGGCCTTGTTGACCAAGTAATGACATGTTGAACAAGTAAAAGCCCATGTTGACAAGTCTAATGCCTTCAAAAAAACGTTAAATGCCTTGTTGACCAAGTAATGCCTTCCTCAACAAATCGGATGCCATGTTGACCATGTAATGCCTTGTCTACCAAGTTGAATGTCTTCTTGACCAAGTCGAATGCCTTGTTGAACCAATCGAATTCTTTGTTGACCAAGTAATGTGTTACTGAACAAGTAGAATGTCTTTCTCACTAACTAATGAATTGTTGAACAAGAAAAATACATTGTTGAACAAGTCAAATCCCTTGTTGACCAAGTCTAATGCCGTCAAGAATACGTCGAATATCTTGTTGACCAATGTCTTCTTGAACAAGTCGGATGCCTTGTTGACCATGTAATGTCTTGCTGAACAAGTCGAATGCCTTGTTGACAAAGTCTATGTCTTTAAGAACAAGTCGAATATCTTGCCGACCAAGCAATGCGTTGTTGAACAAGTTGAATGCCTTGTTCACCAAGTAATGACTTGTTGAATAAGTCAAATCTAGTGTTGAAGAAATCAAAAACCGTTGTTGACCAAGTCTAATGCCTTCAAGAACAAGTCGAATGCCTGCTTGACCAAGTCGAGTGCCATGTTAACCATGTAATGCCTTGTTGAGCAAGTCGAATGCCTTGTTGACCAAGTCGAATGTCTTGTTAACCAAGTGGAATGCCTTGTTGATCCAAGTAATGCATTATTGAACAAGTTAAAGGCCTTGTTGTCCAAGTAATTACTAGTTGAACAAGTCAAATCCCTTGTTCACCAAGTCTAATGTCATCTAGAAAAAGTTTAATGGATTGTTGACCAAGTAATGTCTTCTTGAACAAGTCGTATACCTTATTGACCATGTAATGCCTTGTTGAACAAGTCGGATGCCTTGTTGACCATGTAATACATTACTGAACATGTCGAATGCCTTGTTCACCAACTAATGACTTGTTGAACAAGTCAAATCCGTTGTTGAACAAGTTAAATCCCATGTTGACCAAGTCTAATGCCTTCACAAACAAGTCGAATGCCATGTTAACCAAGTAATGCCTTCTTTGACAGTCGGATGCCTTGTTGACCATGTAATGCCTTGTTGAACAAGTGGAATGCCTTGTTGACCAAGTCGAATGCCTTGTTGAACAAGTCGAATACCTTGTTGAACAAGTCAAATCCATTGTTGAACAAGTCAAATCCCTTGTTGACCAAGTCTAATGCCTTCAAGAATAAGTCGAATGTCTTGTTAACCAATGCCTTCAAGAATAAGTCGAGTGCCATGTTAACCATGTAATGCCTTGTTGAGCAAGTCGAATGCCTTATTAACCAAGTCGAATGTCTTGTTGACAAAGTCGAATGCCTTTTTGACCAAAGTAATGCCTTGTTGAACAAGTTGAAGGCCTTGTTGACCAAGTAATGACTTGTTGAACAAGTCAAATCCCTTGTTGACCAAGTAATGCCTCCTTGAACAAGTCGGATGCCTTGTTGAACAAGTTTAATGCCTGGTTGACCAAGTTGAATGCCTTGTCGAACAAGTAATGAATTGGTGAACATGTCAAATCCCTTGTTCATCAAGTCTAATGCATTCAAGAAAAAGTCAAATGCCTTGTTGACCAAGTAATGCCTTCCTCAACAAGTCGGATGCCATGTTGACCATGCAATGCATGTCGAACAAGTTGAATGTCTTCTTGACCAAGTCGAATGACTTGTTAAACAAATCGAAGACTTTGTTGACCAACTAATGTGTTACTGAACAAGTCGAATGCCTTTTTCACTAACTAATGACTTGTTAAACAAGTAAAATACATTGTTAAACAAGTCAAATCCCTTGTTGACCAAGTCCAATGCCATGCTTAACAAGTTGTGTGCCTTGTCGACCAAGTAATGACTTGTTGAACAAGTCAAATCCCTTGTTGACTAATTCTAAGTCCTGCAAGAAAAAGTCAAATGCCTTGTTGACTAAGTAATGCCTTCTTGAACAAGTCGGATGCCTTGTTGACCATGTAATGCCTTGCTCAACAAGTCGAGTGCCTTGTTGACCAAGTCGAATGTCTTGTTGACCAAGTGGAATGTCTTGTTGAACAAGTCGAATGCATTCTTGACAAAGTAATGCGTTGTTGAATAAGTTGAATGCGTTATTCACCAAGTAATGACTTGTTGATCAAGTCAAATCCATTTTTGAACAAGTCAAATTCCTTTTTGACAAAGTGTATTACCTTCAAGAATAAGTCGAATGCCTTGACCAACTAATTCCTTATTGAACAACTCGGATGCCTTTTAGATCGTGTAATGCTTTGCTGAACAAGTTGAATGCCTTGTTGAACAAGTAGAATGTCTTGTTGAACAAGGCGAATGCCTTGTTGACCAAGTAATGCGTTGCTGAAAAAGTTGAATGTCTTGTTCTCCAAGTAATGACTAGTTGAACAAGTCAAATCTCTTGTTGACCAAGTCTAATGCCTTAAAGAACAAGTCGAAATTACCTTCTTGACCAAGTAATGCCTTCTTGAACAAGTCGGATGCCTTGATGACAATGTAATGCATTGCTGAACAAGTCGAATGTCTTGTTGACCAAGTAATGTATGGCTGAGCAAGTTGATTGCCTTGCTCACCAAGTAATGACTTGTTGACCAAGTAAAATGCATTGTTGACCAAGTATAATTCCTTCAACAGCAAGTCGAATGTCTTGTTAAGCAAGAAACGTCGTCTTGAACAAGTTGAATGTCTGGTGTACCATGTAATGCCTTGTTGAGCAAATTGAATACCTTATCTACTAAGTCGAATGCCTTGTTGACTAAAGTAATGCCTGGTTGAACAAGTTGAAGGCCTTTTTAACCAAGTCTAATGCCTTCAAGGAAACGTTGAATGGATTGTTGACCAAGTAATGCCTTCTTGAACAAGTCGAATGCCTTATTGACCATGTAATGCCTTGCTGAACAAGTCGAATGCTTTGTTGACCAAGTAATGCAATACTATACAAGTCGAATGCCTTATTGACCAAGTAATGCATTACGGAACAAGTCGAATGCCTTGTTCACCAACTATAGACTTGTTGAATAAGACAGATCCATTGTTGAACAAGTTAAATCCCATGTTGACCAAGTTAAATGCCTTCAAGAACAAGTCGAATGCCCTGTTGACCAAGTAATGCCTTTTTGAACAAGTCGGATGCCTTTTTGAACAAGTCCAATGCCTTGTTGACCAAGTCGATTGCCTTATTGAACAAGTCAAATACCTTGTTGACCAAGAAATGCGTTAGTGAACAAGTAGAATGACTTTTTCACCAACTAATGACTTGTTAAACAAGTCAAATCCGTTGTTGGACAAGTCAAATTCCTTGTTCACCAAGTTGAATGCCTTCAAGAACAAGTTGAATGCCTTGTTGACCAAGTAATGCCTTCCGAAACCAGCCAAATACCTTGTTGACTACGTTGTATACCATGTTGAACAAGTCGAATGCGTTGTTGACCAAGCAATGCGTTACTGAACAAGTTCACTGTCTTGTTCACCAAGTAATGACTTGTTGAACAAGTCAAATCCGGTGTTGAACAAGTCAACTCCCTAGTTGACCAACTCTGATGCCTTAAAGAACAAGTCTAATGCCTTGTTGACCAATGATCGTCGTCTTGAAAAAGTCGAATGCCTTTTTGACCAAGTTGAATGCATTGTTGAACAAGTCGAATGTCTTATCGATCAAGTAATGAATTGGTGAACATGTCAAATCCCTTGTTCATCAAATCTAACGCATTCAAGAAATAGTCAATTGTCTTGTTGACCAAGTAATGCCTTCCTCAACAAGTCGGATGCCATGTTGACCATTTAATGCGTTGTCGAACAAGTTGAATGTCTTCTTGACCAAGTCGAATGCCTTGTTGAACCAATCAAATGCTTTGTTGACCAACTAATGTGTTACTGAACAAGTCGAATGTCTTTTTCACTAACTAATGACTTGTTGAACAAGTAAAATACATTGCGAAACAAGTCAAATCCCTTTTGACCAAGTCTAATGCCTTCAAGAACAAGTCGAATGTCTTATGTACCAAATCAAATGTCTTGTTGAAGAAGTCGAAAGCCTTTTTAACCAAATTAATGCCTTGTTCAACAAGTTGAATGCCTTGTCAGCCAAGTAATGACTTGCTGAACAAGTCAAATCCCTTGTTGACCTAGTCTAATGCCTTCAAGAACAAGTCGGATGCATTATTGACCATGTAATGCGTTCCTGAACCAGCCAAATGCCTTGTTGACTATGTCGTATACCTTGTTGAACAAGTCGAATGCAGTTGTTAACCAAGTAATGCGTTACTGAACAAGTTCAATGCCTTGTTCACCAAGTAATGACTTGTTGAACAACTCAAATCCGGTGTTGAATAGGTAAAATCCCTTGTTGAACAAGTAAAATCCCTTGTTTACCAAGTCTAATGCCTACAAGAACAAGTCTAATGCCTTGTTGACCAAGGATCGCCGTCTTGAACAAGTTGAATGCCTTGAAGAACAAGTCTAATGCATTGTTGACCGAAGATCGCCGTCTTGAACAAGTAGAATGCCTTGTTGAACAAGTGGAATGCCTTGTTGACCAAGTTGAATGCCTTGTTGAACAAGTCGAATGCCTTATTTACCAAGTAAAATGCCATGTTGAACAAGTCGGATGCCGTGTTGACCAAGTTGAATGCCTTGTCGACCAAGTAATGAATTGGTGAACATGTCAAATCTCTTGTTCTTCAAGTCTAATGCATTCAAGAAATAGTCAATTGTCTTGTTGACCAAGTAATGCCTTCCTCAACAAGTCGGATGCCATGTTGACCATTTAATGCGTTGTCGAACAAGTTGAATGTCTTCTTGACCAAGTCGAATGCCTTGTTGAACCAATCAAATGCTTTGTTGACCAACTAATGTGTTACTGAACAAGTCGAATGTCTTTTTCACTAACTAATGACTTGTTGAACAAGTAAAATACATTGCGGAACAAGTCAAATCCCTTTTGACCAAGTCTAATGCCTTCAAGAACAAGTCGAATGTCTTATGTACCAAATCAAATGTCTTGTTGAAGAAGTCGAAAGCCTTTTTAACCAAATTAATGCCTTGTTCAACAAGTTGAATGCCTTGTCAGCCAAGTAATGACTTGCTGAACAAGTCAAATCCCTTGTTGACCTAGTCTAATGCCTTCAAGAACAAGTCGGATGCATTATTGACCATGTAATGCGTTCCTGAACCAGCCAAATGCCTTGTTGACTATGTCGTATACCTTGTTGAACAAGTCGAATGCAGTTGTTAACCAAGTAATGCGTTACTGAACAAGTTCAATGCCTTGTTCACCAAGTAATGACTTGTTGAACAACTCAAATCCGGTGTTGAATAGGTAAAATCCCTTGTTGAACAAGTAAAATCCCTTGTTTACCAGTCTAATGCCTACAAGAACAAGTCTAATGCCTTGTTGACCAAGGATCGCCGTCTTGAACAAGTTGAATGCCTTGAAGAACAAGTCTAATGCATTGTTGACCGAAGATCGCCGTCTTGAACAAGTAGAATGCCTTGTTGAACAAGTGGAATGCCTTGTTGACCAAGTTGAATGCCTTGTTGAACAAGTCGAATGCCTTATTTACCAAGTAAAATGCCATGTTGAACAAGTCGGATGCCGTGTTGACCAAGTTGAATGCCTTGTCGACCAAGTAATGAATTGGTGAACATGTCAAATCTCTTGTTCTTCAAGTCTAATGCATTCAAGAAATAGTCAATTGTCTTGTTGACCAAGTAATGCCTTCCTCAACAAGTCGGATGCCATGTTGACCATTTAATGCGTTGTCGAACAAGTTGAATGTCTTCTTGACCAAGTCGAATGCCTTGTTGAACCAATCAAATGCTTTGTTGACCAACTAATGTGTTACTGAACAAGTCGAATGTCTTTTTCACTAACTAATGACTTGTTGAACAAGTAAAATACATTGCGGAACAAGTCAAATCCCTTTTGACCAAGTCTAATGCCTTCAAGAACAAGTCGAATGTCTTATGTACCAAATCAAATGTCTTGTTGAAGAAGTCGAAAGCCTTTTTAACCAAATTAATGCCTTGTTCAACAAGTTGAATGCCTTGTCAGCCAAGTAATGACTTGCTGAACAAGTCAAATCCCTTGTTGACCTAGTCTAATGCCTTCAAGAACAAGTCGGATGCATTATTGACCATGTAATGCGTTCCTGAACCAGCCAAATGCCTTGTTGACTATGTCGTATACCTTGTTGAACAAGTCGAATGCAGTTGTTAACCAAGTAATGCGTTACTGAACAAGTTCAATGCCTTGTTCACCAAGTAATGACTTGTTGAACAACTCAAATCCGGTGTTGAATAGGTAAAATCCCTTGTTGAACAAGTAAAATCCCTTGTTTACCAAGTCTAATGCCTACAAGAACAAGTCTAATGCCTTGTTGACCAAGGATCGCCGTCTTGAACAAGTTGAATGCCTTGAAGAACAAGTCTAATGCATTGTTGACCGAAGATCGCCGTCTTGAACAAGTAGAATGCCTTGTTGAACAAGTGGAATGCCTTGTTGACCAAGTTGAATGCCTTGTTGAACAAGTCGAATGCCTTATTTACCAAGTAAAATGCCATGTTGAACAAGTCGGATGCCGTGTTGACCAAGTTGAATGCCTTGTCGACCAAGTAATGAATTGGTGAACATGTCAAATCTCTTGTTCTTCAAGTCTAATGCATTCAAGAAATAGTCAATTGTCTTGTTGACCAAGTAATGCCTTCCTCAACAAGTCGGATGCCATGTTGACCATTTAATGCGTTGTCGAACAAGTTGAATGTCTTCTTGACCAAGTCGAATGCCTTGTTGAACCAATCAAATGCTTTGTTGACCAACTAATGTGTTACTGAACAAGTCGAATGTCTTTTTCACTAACTAATGACTTGTTGAACAAGTAAAATACATTGCGGAACAAGTCAAATCCCTTTTGACCAAGTCTAATGCCTTCAAGAACAAGTCGAATGTCTTATGTACCAAATCAAATGTCTTGTTGAAGAAGTCGAAAGCCTTTTTAACCAAATTAATGCCTTGTTCAACAAGTTGAATGCCTTGTCAGCCAAGTAATGACTTGCTGAACAAGTCAAATCCCTTGTTGACCTAGTCTAATGCCTTCAAGAACAAGTCGGATGCATTATTGACCATGTAATGCGTTCCTGAACCAGCCAAATGCCTTGTTGACTATGTCGTATACCTTGTTGAACAAGTCGAATGCAGTTGTTAACCAAGTAATGCGTTACTGAACAAGTTCAATGCCTTGTTCACCAAGTAATGACTTGTTGAACAACTCAAATCCGGTGTTGAATAGGTAAAATCCCTTGTTGAACAAGTAAAATCCCTTGTTTACCAAGTCTAATGCCTACAAGAACAAGTCTAATGCCTTGTTGACCAAGGATCGCCGTCTTGAACAAGTTGAATGCCTTGAAGAACAAGTCTAATGCATTGTTGACCGAAGATCGCCGTCTTGAACAAGTAGAATGCCTTGTTGAACAAGTGGAATGCCTTGTTGACCAAGTTGAATGCCTTGTTGAACAAGTCGAATGCCTTATTTACCAAGTAAAATGCCATGTTGAACAAGTCGGATGCCGTGTTGACCAAGTTGAATGCCTTGTCGACCAAGTAATGAATTGGTGAACATGTCAAATCTCTTGTTCTTCAAGTCTAATGCATTCAAGAAATAGTCAATTGTCTTGTTGACCAAGTAATGCCTTCCTCAACAAGTCGGATGCCATGTTGACCATTTAATGCGTTGTCGAACAAGTTGAATGTCTTCTTGACCAAGTCGAATGCCTTGTTGAACCAATCAAATGCTTTGTTGACCAACTAATGTGTTACTGAACAAGTCGAATGTCTTTTTCACTAACTAATGACTTGTTGAACAAGTAAAATACATTGCGGAACAAGTCAAATCCCTTTTGACCAAGTCTAATGCCTTCAAGAACAAGTCGAATGTCTTATGTACCAAATCAAATGTCTTGTTGAAGAAGTCGAAAGCCTTTTTAACCAAATTAATGCCTTGTTCAACAAGTTGAATGCCTTGTCAGCCAAGTAATGACTTGCTGAACAAGTCAAATCCCTTGTTGACCTAGTCTAATGCCTTCAAGAACAAGTCGGATGCATTATTGACCATGTAATGCGTTCCTGAACCAGCCAAATGCCTTGTTGACTATGTCGTATACCTTGTTGAACAAGTCGAATGCATGCCTTGTTAAACAAGTTAAATGTCTTGTTTACCAAGCAATGACTTTTGAGCAAGTCAAATCCCTTGTTGACAAAGTCGAATACCTTCAAGAATAAGTCGAATGTCTTGTTGACCAAGTAACGCCTTCTTGAACAAGTCAGATGCCTTGTTGACAATGTTATGCCTTGTTGAACAAGTCGAATGCCTTGTTGAACAAGTTAAATGACTTGTTGACTCAGTAATGCATCGTTAAACAAGTTGATTGTCTTGTTCACCAAGTAATGACCTGTTGAAGAAGACAAACCCCATGGTAAACAAGTCAAATCCCTTGTTGACCAAGTCTAATGCCTTCAAGAATAAGTCGAATGCCTTGTTGACCAAGTAATGCCTACTTGAACAAGTCGGATGCCTTGTTTACCATGTAATGCCTTGCTGAACAAGTGGAATGCCTTGTTGACCAAATAATGTGTTACTGAACAAGTCGAATGCCTTTTTCACCAACTAAAGACTTGTCGACAAATCAAATCCATTTTACAGCAAGTCAAATCCCTTGTTGACCAATTCTAATGTCTTCAAGAGCAACTCGAATGCCTTGTTGACCAAGTAATGCCTTCTTGAACAAGTCGGATGCCTTGCTGACCAAGTAATGCGTTGCTGAACAAGGCGAATGCCTTCTTTACCAAGTAATGACTTGTTGAACAAGTCAAATCCAGTGATAAGGAAGTCATATTCCGTGTTGACCAAGTCTAAAGCATTCAAGAATAAGTCGAATGCCTTGTTGACCAAGTATCACCGTCTTGACCAAGTCGAACGCCTAGTTGACCAACTATTGTGTTACTGAACAAGCAGAATACCTTGTTCACCAACTAATGACATGTAGAACAAGTCAAATCCATTATTAAACAAGTTAAATCCCTTAATGACCAAGTCTAATGCCTTCAACAACAAGTCGAATGCCTTGTTGACCAAGTCTAATGCATTCAAGAACAAGCCGGAAGCCTTGTTGACCATGTAAAGCCTTCCTAAACAAGTCGAATGCCTTGTTGACCAGGTCGAATGCCTTGTTGACCAAGTCGAATGCCTTATTGAACAAGTCAAATGCCTTGTTGACCATGGAATCCCTTGTTGAACAAGTCAAATCCCTTATTGACCAAGTCTAATGCCTTAAAGAACAAGTCGGATGCCTTTTTGACCAAGTAATGCCGTTTTGAACAAGTCGAATGCTTTGTTGACCATATAATGCATAATGGAACAAGTCGAATGCCTTATTTTTATTTTTTTTTTGGGAAAAGGTCATTAAAATAAAATGTGGAAAGATACAATGTTCAGCAGCAATAAGCTACACCGCTCGGTAACATGCTACCTATAATCAACGCAAGCAATCCAATCGAGCAAGCAAACATCAAAAGCAAGCAAGCAGACTGTAAGCAAGTGACTACGTGCTCGGCCACGCAATGCGCCAAACACGTCGAAGCGCACAGGACTGTAGCTGATACTTCCCTCCAAGGGTAGAGAGCCGTATACAGAGTGTAGTCTCGACGTCCGCAACGATATGAGTAGGAGGTCTTCGTCTTCCTTCCCGCCATCGTTGGTTGCGCTCGGCCCATAGGTGATAGACAAGCGATGCAAGCGCATGTCGGGGCCCCATCCATGCGAGGTGCTTGCCCCGCCACCTTTGAGCAGCCCAGTGAACCCCTTCGATCCAGTCCGTGTAAGGCCATCCAAAACGTAACTTTCCCTGCAAAGACTGTAGGCAATGTCTGGAAAATGAACACTCAAAGAAAAGATGTCGTGTTGTCTCTATAGCATGGCCATCATCACACAAGAGGCAGGCTGAACTTCCTGCTGCCGCGGCCACCCATGGCTTGTCCCTCGTCGCCAGGCGTTCCCTAATCGCCAGCCATAAAATGACTTCATGCCGTGGTATCGAGATAGGGCCTCCGAACAGGTTGGTCCAGAATGCAGGCGGAGAATGTTGGCGTATGCAATTTCTCGCGGAGTGAGTAGAGAAGATGCCATTGGGAGTCCCCCGCCATCGAATCGTGTCCTTCTCACCGTGTTGAATGGGAGGTAGGAGACCAGCAAAATCCATGAACTCCACCGTTGTCTGTCCTGGCCAATGCCATCCCGACTCATCAATCACCGCGCTCAATCGTGAATTAAGTGGGAGGCCCCATAACAGATGGACCACGCGGGTACCGTTCCACCAGCGGAATCATGAGTAGCCATGGACCAGGCCGGATGATGGGTCTGAGCTTGAGGAGCTTCTTCCAGCTCCATGAGGTATTAGCCGTGGATCTGATGGTCCAGAAGGATGTGTTGTGCAGCCGCGTCCGTCGTATCCATGTGGCCCATATCGAAGACTCATCTCCCCTGAGAATGTTCCAAATAAGACGCATCATCAGCGCCTTGTTCTCCACCTCAATCGATCTCAGTCCAAGTCCCCCTTCGTCCCTTGGTGCGCATACGTCGGTCCATGCCACCTTCGCGCTAGATCCCTTCCACAAGAAAGCTCGAAGACGCTTTTCGATACTGCGGATGATTCCCTTGGGGAGTAAGAAGACTCCCGCCCAATACACATGGATAGTCATAAGGACCGATCGAATGAGCTATACCCTCCCGGCGTATGAGAGCGAGTGGTTGGTCCAAGAACCAAGCCGACGATCAATAGAACGTAATAAGGGGGCGCAATCATCGATAGTCAATCGCGATATGATAAGGGGACCCCCAGGTACCGCACAGGAAGAGACCCGATAGGGAAGCCCATAACAGCCTGGAGTGTACCCTTCAGTCGTTCTGCCCGTTTCGAGATAAACATCTCGCTTTTACTGGAGTTTGCCCGTAGCCCTGAAAGCGAAGCAAAAAGCTCGAGGTTGTCGCGGAAGATACTGACTGATTGAACGTCGGCCTGCGAGAAAAGAAGAAGATCGTCGGCGAAGGTCAACATGAAGAGGGATGTGGCCTCGCATCGCCAATGGTATCGGAAGCTGCTGCTAAGGTTGATGCGGGATGCTATGATTCCATGTAAAGCCTCCATCACCAACACAAAGAGATAAGGTGATATGGAGTCGTCTTGTCTGAGACCCCGCCGTCCTTTGAAGAAACCCTCCGGCCTACCGTTGATGTTGATGGAAAAATGCGTCGACGTGAGGCATGACCGGACCCACCCAATGAAGGTCGGGTGAAAGTGAAGTGCCTGAAGTGTGGCAAAGATAAAATCCCACTCAATCTTATCATATGCCTTGGCGAGGTCGACCTTAAGAGCCAGTCGTTCAG
The DNA here is from genome assembly GCA_004919715.1 of Linderniella brevidens. Taxonomy (NCBI): domain Eukaryota; kingdom Viridiplantae; phylum Streptophyta; class Magnoliopsida; order Lamiales; family Linderniaceae; genus Linderniella; species Linderniella brevidens. Next base: position 16,105,860 of record SWDC01000148.1, read on the forward strand.
GCAGCCCGGCTCTATTGTATCCGTGACAAATCTCTTGGGCTAAGAGAATGTTGTCGGAAATACGCCTTCCAGGGATGAATGCCGTCTGTGTAGGGTGGACAAGTTTCCCCAAGCTGTCTCGTAGCCGATTAGCAATGATCTTGGAGATGATCTTATAGAGAACGTTGCAGCAGGCAATCGGTCGAAAATCCTTCGCCATGCGTGGATTATCCCCTTTTGGAATGAGGGTGATAAGGGTCGAATTCAGCTCCCCTAGGAGGCGTCCCGTCCGGAAGAAATCCCGGATGGCGAACGAGATATCCTCCCCGATGATGTGCCATGCCCGCTTGTAGAAAACCGCGGAGTACCCGTCTGGCCCTGGCGATTTGTTATCTCCCATTGCATGCAGCGCGTTGTTGATTTCCACATCAGTGACCGGCTGAACCATTGCCTCCGCGTCGGTTGTGCTGAGCGCTGCCCCGAAGTAAGGCGCGACGTCAGAGGCGGATATTGGGGTTGTCCGCATGGATTGCCCGAGAAGTTCCGAGTAATATCGGACCAATTCAGCCCGCACTTGTGCACCACCCTCGAACGTGTTTCCCGCCTCATCCTCCAAGTGGAAGATACGATTTCCAACCCGCCGTGTGGCCACTTTCTTGAAGAAAAAAGAAGTGCATTGGTCACCGTCCTTGAGCCATGCCACTTTCGCCCGCTGAAGGAGTGCCGAATGCTCCAATTCGACCGCTTTGGCATCCACAAGCCGACATTGCTTCTCCAAGATTAGTAATTGATCCTCCAATGGATAGTTTGCCGCCATGTCCTGAGCAATCTCTAGAAATTTGCGCGCCTCGAGCACGTTACGATTGAGATCACCCTTGTCTCGCCGTAGTTGTCGTAGTTCCCTCTTCATCGCTTTCAGTCTCTGGACGACTACATACATCGGGTATCCATTTGCTTGCAGACTCCAAGTTTTCGCCACGATAGGAAGAAAACGAGGATCCTGCGCCAAAAAATTATCAAAACGAAAAGAATTATTCCTCTCAGAAGCCCTAGCTGTAGTTGCGAGGATGAGTGGAGAGTGGTCCGATGTAGCAGGGGTTGCGCAGTGATAAGTAAGGTCCCTAAATCTAGCGAACCAAGAGGGGTTGCCAAGCATCCTATCGAGGCGTCGCCATACACCCGACGTGCCCCCTTGCTGGTTATACCACGTGTAGAGTTGCCCCGTGCATGGCAGGGTTGCGAGGTCCGATGTAGTCATGCATGCAATCATCTCCGGACAGCCCCCCGTGGCCGATCCTCCCCGCGCGTCCGTGTTTGCCATGATCGCGTTGAAATCCCCCATAACAAGCCATGGTGAGTTTGCGTGCAGCTGTGAGGTCTCGATGAGATCCGTCCAAAGGTCGCGTCGGGACACCCTCTGATTATGACCGTATGCGAATGTGATGAAGAAATCCTCACGCTCCGCAAGGATCGTCGCCTTACAGTGAATGGTCTGAGTGGTGTACGCAAGAATTGTGACAGTAACTAGGCGGGCATCCCAGCCCACCCAGATACGAGATGCCGGCCCATTATCGTATTCAAAGAACCAACTCCAAGCCGTGGTAGAATGTGAAAGGGCAGCCGCATTCTGCTCGGAGACCCGTGTCTCGTACAGCCCGATAATCAACAGCTTATACTTAGTAATAATATCCCCCACCGCCCATCTGTGGTCTACCCTGTTTAGACCACGTACATTCCAAACGGCGATTGGGATCATGGGCACACGTCGAGAAGGGCTGCTTCAGGACCCTTAAGTGTGTTCGCCGTGTCCAAGTCGTCCAAGTCCGCAACAACCTCGAATGGGTTAATGCTAGCTAGTACAATAGCTCCCTGCGCGCGTTGACTGAACTTGTTGAACATCCATCTACAGGCTTCGGGTACTCCTGCAGCCGCGGCTCGTGATCTTGCTCCATGTTGGTGGGTGGAACAACAACCTCCTTGCCCTTGTCGGGATCATGCACCGCATACGGAGCACTTCCGCGGCCTCCATTCGTACTCGACACGAACTATAACCGCGCCGTCAGATCTTCCACCTTCACGTGGAATGCGAATATTGAAGCTTTCAAGAAAAGGCTCCTGGAGATTCTTTGATATGCATACCCGAGCGTAGTCAATACGTTCCGCTGAAATCGTCATAGAATCTGCGAAGAGTGGCTTCCCGACGACGCTAGCGACAATGCCTAACCCCTCCTGTGTCCAGAACTCGCCCGGAACGTTACGCAATTTCACCCATAGCGGAACATGGGTGTGCTGAATTTTCTCGAGAGACATCCCCGTTCGCCAAGCCTCGAGAAAAATGGGTTGACCTTGCATGAGCCACGGTCCTCCTTCAAGAACCGCATTGGCTGCTGGCGCGGTTGCAAATCTGAATTTGAAAAAATCGTTGGCCGTTGCGCGTACCTCCAACAGTTCCTCCCAAATTGAACGGAAATGCCGTTCAACAAACGGGAAATATGGTTTTTTCCCCAGAAAATACCCTACGAGGGTATTGTCCCAACGTGCCGCACCCCTCTTTCCTCCCATGATGGGCAGGCCTCCGCGACACCGTCCTTGAGAGTTGGGGCTGTATATGTCAAGGTATAGCGTGTAGGGCTTGGTTTGCGAGGTGCTTCTTCGTGCACCGTCCCGCGAGTTACCGCAGCAAACGATGGCTGAGGGTTTACGTGCGGCGAAGTAGACACCTCCTTACGCGTCGGCAATGGTGCCATGGTTTGCAGCCCATGAGGTACAGCCGGGTGAGTTATTAACGGCGAAACCCTAGGATTGATAACCCTAGGCCCATAAGTGGAAACTCGAGACGCCGAGATCCTAAACGTTGAAGCCCTAGTTCCTTCCGCCGCAGCCCTAGACGGCGAAACCCTGGGCGACGACTCCTTGGGCCCATCAGCAACCCGGGACAGTGAAACCCTAGGCCCATCAGCATTGGCCCTAACCTCGTTCCTCGCAGCCGTCGTGGTCGGTGACTGCGGCTTCATCTTTGGATCATCTGACGCATCATCGTTGATCAAGGCCATCCCAGATGGCGGCGGTGGTGTGCCTGGGCGTATAGGGCGGTCATTTCCAATCCATGGGTCACGTAACGGGCCGATAATGTCCGGGTAGCGCCGTTGGCGGTGGGTCCACGGGCGCATAGGATTATTCCGTGTGTCCGGCCTGTATAGCGATCCGCTAGCCATATGTGTCGACGGTGGTGGTTGCTGCTCCGGTGGAGCTCCATGAACGCGCCCAATTAGATCTTCGAACGCTGCCACATCAAATCGTTCGCTAAATCCGGGAATATTTTCTGAAAGCGAATTGTAGAGAATGGATCCAATCTCAGCCCAATCCGTCGTTGAGGAATCCATACAAGGCATTCTATTTTTGGGAACCCGATCTTGGTGCAACGAACATGGACGAGATGTTCCCATATCTGCCCGAAGATATGCAAGGATCTTTGCCATAATTGGATTATTCTCTGCTTGCTGCTCCAGATGCGCCAAATCTTCGCCGGAGATAGATGAATCCATACAAGGCATTCTATTTTTGGGTGCCCGATCTTGGTGCAGATACATCGAACCGGGACGAGATATTCCCATATCTGCCCGAAGGTATGCAAGGATCTTTACCATAATTGGATTATTCTCTGCTTGCTGCTCCAGATGCGCCAAATCTTCGCCGGAGATAGATGAATCCATACAAGGCATTCTATTTTTGGGTGCCCGATCTTGGTGCAGATACATCGAACCTAGACGAGATATTCCCATATCTGCCCGAAGATATGCGAGGATCTTTACCATAATTGGGTTATTCTCTGCTTGCTGCTCCAGATGCCGCCAAATCTTCGCCGGAAATAGCTGAATCTATAGCCCGATCTTGGTGCAGATACGTCGAACCTGGACGGGATATTCCCATATTTGCCCGAAGATATGCAAGGATCTTTACCAAAATTGGATTATTCTCTGCTTGATGTTCCAGATGCACCAAATCTTCGCCGGAAATAGATGGATCATGCAAAAACGTCGTCATCTCCGCCGATGCATCCATCGTCGGGTCGTGATCCTGAACCCGCGCCTTCAAAGATGTAAACGCCGATAATTGCGTGGCAAACTCCGGGTATGCAGAACGTAGTCCATCAAGATCTGGTTGTTGCAAGCGTGGATCGCATGAATTAGAAGATGCCGAGAGCTTTGAACCATCCATGGAAGAAGAAGATGTCATAACTAGGATCCTAAAAAATTCAAAAATTCAAAGAGTAAAAGCACGTGGTGTAACCCTCCAAACGCCGGACTAACGCCGGTGATGGAGGTCCCTGCCACCGGCTGGTCACGCCCTATCCGGGAGTGGCCAAAAACGGCGGTGGTAGGCGATGAAAATAGCCCCGGCGGCCGAACACGTTGGGTTTACGAATTCTCTATAGTTTCTCTCTCTAGCGAAAATTTTCTCTCTCTTTTTTGCCATGATGGCGTTGAAATCCCCCATAACAAGCCATGGTGAGTTTGCGTGCAGCTGTGAGGTCTCGATGAGATCCGTCCAAAGGTCGCGTCGGGACACCCTCTGATTATGACCGTATGCGAATGTGATGAAGAAATCCTCACGCTCCGCAAGGATCGTCGCCTTACAGTGAATGGTCTTCAATAAGGCATTTAACATGTTCAAGACGACTATACTTGGTCACCAAGGCATTAGACTTGGTCTGCAAGGGATTTGACTTGGTGAGCAAGGTATTTGACTTGTTCAACAGTCATTACTTGGTAGACAAGGCATTCAAATTGTTTAATAAGGCATTACATTGGTAAAAAAGGCATTCGACTTGTTCAACAAGACATTTAACTTGGTTATTAAGGCATTCGACTTTAATTGATGGCATTAGAGTTGGTCTACAAGAGATTTGACTATTTCAACAAGTTTTTACTGCATTCAACTTGTTCACCAAGGGATTACTTTGGTCAAAAAGGCATTCGCCTTGTTCAACAAGACATTCGACTTAGTCAGCAAGGCATTGCATGGTCAACAATGCATCCGACTTGTTCAAGAAGACATTTATGTGTCAACAAGGCATTCGACTTGCTCACCAATGCATTACTCTGGTCAAAAATCCATTCGACTTGTTCAAGAAGACATTCCTTGGTCAACAAGGCATTCGACTAATTCTTGAAGGGATTAGACATGGTCAACAAGGGATTTGACTTGTTCAAAAGTCATTACATGGTAAACAAGGTATTCAAACGTTCAATAAGGCTTTACTTTCGTCGAAAAGGCATTTGACTTGTTCAACAAGGCATTCAACTTGGTCAACAAGGACTTTAACTTGGTAAACATGGCAGTCGACTTGGTCAATAAGGCATTTAACTTGTTCAAGACGACGATACTTGGGCACCAAGGCATTAGACTTGGTCAGCAAGGGATTTGACTTGATGAGCCAGGGATTTGACTTGTTCAACAGTCATTACTTGGTAAACAAAGCATTCAAATTGTTTAATAAGGCATTACATTGGTCGAAAAGGCATTCGACGTGTTCAACAAGGCATTCAACTTGGTTATCAAGGCATTCGACTTTAATTGATGGCATTAGAGTTGGTCTACAAGAGATTTGACTTTTTCAACAAGTTCTTACTGCATTCAACTTGTTTACCAAGGGATTACTTTGGTAAAAAAGGCATTCGACTTGTTCAAGAAGACATTCATTGGTCAACAAGACATTTGACTTATTCTTGAAGGGATTAGACATGGTCAACAAGGGATTTGACTTGTTCAAAAGTCATTACTTGGAAACAAGGACTTCAAATTGCTCAGCATTACTTTGGTCAAAAAAGTATTCGACTTATTCAACAAGGCATTCAACTTGGTCAACAAGGCAATTAACTTGGTCAACAAGGGATTTGACTTGTTCAATAGTCATTACTTGGTAAACAAGTCATTCAAATTGTTCAATAAGGCATTACTTTGGTCAAAAGCATTCGACTTATTCAACAATGCATTTAACTTGGTCAACAAGGCATTGAACTTTGTCAACAAGACATTCGACTTGGTCAACTGTCATTCTACTTGGTCTTGAAGGCATTAGACCTGGTCAACAAGGGATTTGATTCATTGAACACTGATTTGACTTGTTCAACAAGGCATTCAACTTGGTCAACAAGGCCTTCAACTTGGTGAACAAGGCAGTCGACTTGGTCAATAAGGCATTTAACTTGTTCAAGACGACGATACTTGGTCACCAAGGCATTAGACTTGGTCTGCAAGGGATTTGACTTGGTGAGCAAGGGATTTGACTTGTTCAACAGTCATTACTTGGTAGACAAGGCATTCAAATTGTTTAATAAGGCATTACATTGGTAAAAAAGGCATTCGACTTGTTCAACAAGACATTTAACTTGGTTATTAAGGCATTCGACTTTAATTGATGGCATTAGAGTTGGTCTACAAGAGATTTGACTATTTCAACAAGTTTTTACTGCATTCAACTTGTTCACCAAGGGATTACTTTGGTCAAAAAGGCATTCGCCTTGTTCAACAAGACATTCGACTTAGTCAGCAAGGCATTGCATGGTCAACAATGCATCCGACTTGTTCAAGAAGACATTTATGTGTCAACAAGGCATTCGACTTGTTCACCAATGCATTACTCTGGTCAAAAATCCATTCGACTATTTCAAGAAGACATTCCTTGGTCAACAAGGCATTCGACTAATTCTTGAAGGGATTAGACATGGTCAACAAGGGATTTGACTTGTTCAAAAGTCATTACATGGTAAACAAGGTATTCAAACGTTCAATAAGGCTTTACTTTTGTCGAAAAGGCATTTGACTTGTTCAACAAGGCATTCAACTTGGTCAACAAGGACTTCAACTTGGTAAACATGGCAGTCGACTTGGTCAATAAGGCATTTAACTTGTTCAAGACGACGATACTTGGGCACCAAGGCATTAGACTTGGTGAGCAAGGGATTTGACTTGGTGAGCAAGGGATTTGACTTGTTCAACAGTCATTACTTGGTAAACAAAGCATTCAAATTGTTTAATAAGGCATTGCATTGGTCGAAAAGGCATTCGACGTGTTCAACAAGGCATTCAACTTGGTTATCAAGGCATTCGACTTTAATTGATGGCATTAGAGTTGGTCTACAAGAGATTTGACTTTTTCAACAAGTTCTTACTGCATTCAACTTGTTCACCAAGGGATTACTTTGGTCAAAAAGGCATTCGACTTGTTCAAGAAGACATTCGACTTATTCTTGAAGGGATTAGACATGGTCAACAAGGGATTTGACTTGTTCAAAAGTCATTACTTGCTAAACAATGACTTCAAATTGCTCAGCATTACTTTGGTCAAAAACGTATTCGACTTATTCAACAAGGCATTCAACTTGGTCAACAAGGCAATAAACTTGGTCAACAAGGGATTTGACTTGTTCAATAGTCATTACTTGGTAAACAAGTCATTCAAATTGTTCAATAAGGCATTACTTTGGTCAAAAGCATTCGACTTATTCAACAATGCATTTAACTTGGTCAACAAGGCATTGAACTTTGTCAACAAGGCATTCGACTTGGTCCACTGTCATTCTACTTGGTCTTGAAGGCATTAGACTTGGTCAACAAGGGATTTGATTCATAGAACATTGATTTGACTTGTTCAACAAGGCATTCAACTTGGTCAACAAGGCCTTCAACTTGGTGAACAAGGCAGTCGACTTGGTCAATAAGGCATTTAACTTGTTCAAGACGACGATACTGGTCACCAAGGCATTAGACTTGGTCTGCAAGGGATTTGACTTGGTGAGCAAGGGATTTGACTTGTTCAACAGTCATTACTTGGTAGACAAGGCATTCAAATTGTTTAATAAGGCATTACATTGGTAAAAAAGGCATTCGACTTGTTCAACAAGACATTTAACTTGGTTATTAAGGCATTCGACTTTAATTGATGGCATTAGAGTTGGTCTACAAGAGATTTGACTATTTCAACAAGTTTTTACTGCATTCAACTTGTTCACCAAGGGATTACTTTGGTCAAAAAGGCATTCGCCTTGTTCAACAAGACATTCGACTTAGTCAACAAGGCATTGCATGGTCAACAATGCATCCGACTTGTTCAAGAAGACATTTATGTGTCAACAAGGCATTCGACTTGTTCACCAATGCATTACTCTGGTCAAAAATCCATTCGACTTGTTCAAGAAGACATTCCTTGGTCAACAAGGCATTCGACTAATTCTTGAAGGGATTAGACATGGTCAACAAGGGATTTGACTTGTTCAAAAGTCATTACATGGTAAACAAGGTATTCAAACGTTCAATAAGGCTTTACTTTTGTCGAAAAGGCATTTGACTTGTTCAACAAGGCATTCAACTTGGTCAACAAGGACTTCAACTTGGTAACATGGCAGTCGACTTGGTCAATAAGGCATTTAACTTGTTCAAGACGACGATACTTGGGCACCAAGGCATTAGACTTGGTGAGCAAGGGATTTGACTTGGTGAGCAAGGGATTTGACTTGTTCAACAGTCATTACTTGGTAAACAAAGCATTCAAATTGTTTAATAAGGCATTGCATTGGTCGAAAAGGCATTCGACGTGTTCAACAAGGCATTCAACTTGGTTATCAAGGCATTCGACTTTAATTGATGGCATTAGAGTTGGTCTACAAGAGATTTGACTTTTTCAACAAGTTCTTACTGCATTCAACTTGTTCACCAAGGGATTACTTTGGTCAAAAAGGCATTCGACTTGTTCAAGAAGACATTCATTGGTCAACAAGACATTCGACTTATTCTTGAAGGGATTAGACATGGTCAACAAGGGATTTGACTTGTTCAAAAGTCATTACTTGGTAAACAATGACTTCAAATTGCTCAGCATTACTTGGTCAAAAAAGTATTCGACTTATTCAACAAGGCATTCAACTTGGTCAACAAGGCAATAAACTTGGTCAACAAGGGATTTGACTTGTTCAATAGTCATTACTTGGTAAACAAGTCATTCAAATTGTTCAATAAGGCATTACTTTGGTCAAAAGCATTCGACTTATTCAACAATGCATTTAACTTGGTCAACAAGGCATTGAACTTTGTCAACAAGGCATTCGACTTGGTCAACTGTCATTCTACTTGGTCTTGAAGGCATTAGACTTGGTCAACAAGGGATTTGATTCATTGAACACTGATTTGACTTGTTCAACAAGGCATTCAACTTGGTCAACAAGGCCTTCAACTTGGTGAACAAGGCAGTCGACTTGGTCAATAAGGCATTTAACTTGTTCAAGACGACGATACTTGGTCACCAAGGCATTAGACTTGGTCTGCAAGGGATTTGACTTGGTGAGCAAGGGATTTGACTTGTTCAACAGTCATTACTTGGTAGACAAGGCATTCAAATTGTTTAATAAGGCATTACATTGGTAAAAAAGGCATTCGACTTGTTCAACAAGACATTTAACTTGGTTATTAAGGCATTCGACTTTAATTAATGGCATTAGAGTTGGTCTACAAGAGATTTGACTATTTCAACAAGTTTTTACTGCATTCAACTTGTTGACCAAGGGATTACTTTGGTCAAAAAGGCATTCGCCTTGTTCAACAAGACATTCGACTTAGTCAACAAGGCATTGCATGGTCAACAATGCATCCGACTTGTTCAAGAAGACATTTATGTGTCAACAAGGCATTCAACTTGTTCACCAATGCATTACTCTGTTCAAAAATCCATTCGACTTGTTCAAGAAGACATTCCTTGGTCAACAAGGCATTCGACTAATTCTTGAAGGGATTAGACATGCTCAACAAGGGATTTGACTTGTTCAAAAGTCATTACATGGTAAACAAGGTATTCAAACGTTCAATAAGGCTTTACTTTTGTCGAAAAGGCATTTGACTTGTTCAACAAGGCATTCAACTTGGTCAACAAGGACTTCAACTTGGTAAACATGGCAGTCGACTTGGTCAATAAGACATTTAACTTGTTCAAGACGACGATACTTGGGCACCAAGGCATTAGACTTGGTGAGCAAGGGATTTGACTTGGTGAGCAAGGGATTTGACTTGTTCAACAGTCATTACTTGGTAAACAAAGCATTCAAATTGTTTAATAAGGCATTGCATTGGTCGAAAAGGCATTCGACGTGTTCAACAAGGCATTCAACTTGGTTATCAAGGCATTCGACTTTAATTGATGGCATTAGAGTTGGTCTACAAGAGATTTGACTTTTTCAACAAGTTCTTACTGCATTCAACTTGTTCACCAAGGGATTACTTTGGTCAAAAAGGCATTCGACTTGTTCAAGAAGACATTCATTGGTCAACAAGACACTCGACTTATTCTTGAAGGGATTAGACATGGTCAACAAGGGATTTGACTTGTTCAAAAGTCATTACTTGGTAAACAATGACTTCAAATTGCTCAGCATTACTTTGGTCAAAAAAGTATTCGACTTATTCAACAAGGCATTCAACTTGGTCAACAAGGCAATAAACTTGGTCAACAAGGGATTTGACTTGTTCAATAGTCATTACTTGGTAAACAAGTCATTCAAATTGTTCAATAAGGCATTACTTTGGTCAAAAGCATTCGACTTATTCAACAATGCATTTAACTTGGTCAACAAGGCATTGAACTTTGCAACAAGGCATTCGACTTGGTCAACTGTCATTCTACTTGGTCTTGAAGGCATTAGACTTGGTCAACAAGGGATTTGATTCATTGAACACTGATTTGACTTGTTCAACAAGGCATTCAACTTGGTCAACAAGGCCTTCAACTTGGTGAACAAGGCAGTCGACTTGGTCAATAAGGCATTTAACTTGTTCAAGACGACGATACTTTGTCACCAAGGCATTAGACTTGGTCTGCAAGGGATTTGACTTGGTGAGCAAGGGATTTGACTTGTTCAACAGTCATTACTTGGTAGACAAGGCATTCAAATTGTTTAATAAGGCATTACATTGGTAAAAAAGGCATTCGACTTGTTCAACAAGACATTTAACTTGGTTATTAAGGCATTCGACTTAATTAATGGCATTAGAGTTGGTCTACAAGAGATTTGACTATTTCAACAAGTTTTTACTGCATTCAACTTGTTCACCAAGGGATTACTTTGGTCAAAAGGCATTCGCCTTGTTCAACAAGACATTCGACTTAGTCAACAAGGCATTGCATGGTCAACAATGCATCCGACTTGTTCAAGAAGACATTTATGTGTCAACAAGGCATTCAACTTGTTCACCAATGCATTACTCTGTTCAAAAATCCATTCGACTTGTTCAAGAAGACATTCCTTGGTCAACAAGGCATTCGACTAATTCTTGAAGGGATTAGACATGCTCAACAAGGGATTTGACTTGTTCAAAAGTCATTACATGGTAAACAAGGTATTCAAACGTTCAATAAGGCTTTACTTTTGTCGAAAAGGCATTTGACTTGTTCAACAAGGCATTCAACTTGGTCAACAAGGACTTCAACTTGGTAAACATGGCAGTCGACTTGGTCAATAAGACATTTAACTTGTTCAAGACGACGATACTTGGGCACCAGGCATTAGACTTGGTGAGCAAGGGATTTGACTTGGTGAGCAAGGGATTGACTTGTTCAACAGTCATTACTTGGTAAACAAAGCATTCAAATTGTTTAATAAGGCATTGCATTGGTCGAAAGGCATTCGACGTGTTCAACAAGGCATTCAACTTGGTTATCAAGGCATTCGACTTTAATTGATGGCATTAGAGTTGGTCTACAAGAGATTTGACTTTTTCAACAAGTTCTTACTGCATTCAACTTGTTCACCAAGGGATTACTTTGGTCAAAAGGCATTCGACTTGTTCAAGAAGACATTCGACTTATTCTTGAAGGGATTAGACATGGTCAACAAGGGATTTGACTTGTTCAAAAGTCATTACTTGGTAAACAATGACTTCAAATTGCTCAGCATTACTTTGGTCAAAAAAGTATTCGACTTATTCAACAAGGCATTCAACTTGGTCAACAAGGCAATAAACTTGGTCAACAAGGGATTTGACTTGTTCAATAGTCATTACTTGGTAAACAAGTCATTCAAATTGTTCAATAAGGCATTACTTTGGTCAATAGCATTCGACTTATTCAACAATGCATTTAACTTGGTCAACAAGGCATTGAACTTTGTCAACAAGGCATTCGACTTGGTCAACTGTCATTCTACTTGGTCTTGAAGGCATTAGACTTTGTCAACAAGGGATTTGATTCATTGAACACTGATTTGACTTGTTCAACAAGGCATTCAACTTGGTCAACAAGGCCTTCAACTTGGTGAACAAGGCAGTCGACTTGGTCAATAAGGCATTTAACTTGTTCAAGACGACGATACTTGGGCACCAAGGCATTAGACTTGGTCAGCAAGGGATTTGACTTGGTGAGCAAGGGATTTGACTTGTTCAACAGTCATTACTTGGTAGACAAGGCATTCAAATTGTTTAATAAGGCATTACATTGGTAAAAAAGGCATTCGACTTGTTCAACAAGACATTTAACTTGGTTATTAAGGCATTCGACTTTAATTGATGGCATTAGAGTTGGTCTACAAGAGATTTGACTATTTCAACAAGTTTTTACTGCATTCAACTTGTTCACCAAGGGATTACTTTGGTCAAAAAGGCATTCGCCTTGTTCAACAAGACATTCGACTTAGTCAGCAAGGCATTGCATGGTCAATAATGCATCCGACTTGTTCAAGAAGACATTTATGTGTCAACAAGGCATTCGACTGTTCACCAATGCATTACTCTGGTCAAAAATCCATTCGACTATTTCAAGAAGACATTCCTTGGTCAACAAGGCATCGACTAATTCTTGAAGGGATTAGACATGGTCAACAAGGGATTTGACTTGTTCAAAAGTCATTACATGGTAAACAAGGTATTCAAACGTTCAATAAGGCTTTACTTTTGTCGAAAAGGCATTTGACTTGTTCAACAAGGCATTCAACTTGGTCAACAAGGACTTCAACTTGGTAAACATGGCAGTCGACTTGGTCAATAAGGCATTTAACTTGTTCAAGACGACGATACTTGGGCACCAAGGCATTAGACTTGGTGAGCAAGGGATTTGACTTGGTGAGCAAGGGATTTGACTTGTTCAACAGTCATTACTTGGTAAACAAAGCATTCAAATTGTTTAATAAGGCATTGCATTGGTCGAAAAGGCATTCGACGTGTTCAACAAGGCATTCAACTTGGTTATTAAGGCATTCGACTTTAATTGATGGCATTAGAGTTGGTCTACAAGAGATTTGACTTTTTCAACAAGTTCTTACTGCATTCAACTTGTTCACCAAGGGATTACTTTGGTCAAAAAGGCATTCGACTTGTTCAAGAAGACATTCGACTTATTCTTGAAGGGATTAGACATGGTCAACAAGGGATTTGACTTGTTCAAAAGTCATTACTTGCTAAACAATGACTTCAAATTGCTCAGCATTACTTTGGTCAAAAACGTATTCGACTTATTCAACAAGGCATTCAACTTGGTCAACAAGGCAATAAACTTGGTCAACAAGGGATTTCACTTGTTCAATAGTCATTACTTGGTAAACAAGTCATTCAAATTGTTCAATAAGGCATTACTTTGGTCAAAAGCATTCGACTTATTCAACAATGCATTTAACTTGGTCAACAAGGCATTGAACTTTGTCAACAAGGCATTCGACTTGGTCCACTGTCATTCTACTTGGTCTTGAAGGCATTAGACTTGGTCAACAAGGGATTTGATTCATAGAACATTGATTTGACTTGTTCAACAAGGCATTCAACTTGGTCAACAAGGCCTTCAACTTGGTGAACAAGGCAGTCGACTTGGTCAATAAGGCATTTAACTTGTTCAAGACGACGATACTTGGTCACCAAGGCATTAGACTTGGTCTGCAAGGGATTTGACTTGGTGAGCAAGGGATTTGACTTGTTCAACAGTCATTACTTGGTAGACAAGGCATTCAAATTGTTTAATAAGGCATTACATTGGTAAAAAAGGCATTCGACTTGTTCAACAAGACATTTAACTTGGTTATTAAGGCATTCGACTTTAATTGATGGCATTAGAGTTGGTCTACAAGAGATTTGACTATTTCAACAAGTTTTTACTGCATTCAACTTGTTCACCAAGGGATTACTTTGGTCAAAAAGGCATTCGCCTTGTTCAACAAGACATTCGACTTAGTCAACAAGGCATTGCATGGTCAACAATGCATCCGACTTGTTCAAGAAGACATTTATGTGTCAACAAGGCATTCGACTTGTTCACCAATGCATTACTCTGGTCAAAATCCATTCGACTTGTTCAAGAAGACATTCCTTGGTCAACAAGGCATTCGACTAATTCTTGAAGGGATTAGACATGGTCAACAAGGGATTTGACTTGTTCAAAGTCATTACATGGTAAACAAGGTATTCAAACGTTCAATAAGGCTTTACTTTTGTCGAAAAGGCATTTGACTTGTTCAACAAGGCATTCAACTTGGTCAACAAGGACTTCAACTTGGTAAACATGGCAGTCGACTTGGTCAATAAGGCATTTAACTTGTTCAAGACGACGATACTTGGGCACCAAGGCATTAGACTTGGTGAGCAAGGGATTTGACTTGGTGAGCAAGGGATTTGACTGTTCAACAGTCATTACTTGGTAAACAAAGCATTCAAATTGTTTAATAAGGCATTGCATTGGTCGAAAAGGCATTCGACGTTTCAACAAGGCATTCAACTTGGTTATCAGGCATTCGACTTTAATTGATGGCATTAGAGTTGGTCTACAAGAGATTTGACTTTTTCAACAAGTTCTTACTGCATTCAACTTGTTCACCAAGGGATTACTTTGGTCAAAAAGGCATTCGACTGTTCAAGAAGACATTCATTGGTCAACAAGACATTCGACTTATTCTTGAAGGGATTAGACATGGTCAACAAGGGATTTGACTTGTTCAAAAGTCATTACTTGGTAAACAATGACTTCAAATTGCTCAGCATTACTTTGGTCAAAAAAGTATTCGACTTATTCAACAAGGCATTCAACTTGGTCAACAAGGCAATAAACTTGGTCAACAAGGGATTTGACTTGTTCAATAGTCATACTTGGTAAACAAGTCATTCAAATTGTTCAATAAGGCATTACTTTGGTCAAAAGCATTCGCCTTATTCAACAATGCATTTAACTTGGTCAACAAGGCATTGAACTTGGTCAACAAGGCATTCGACTTGGTCAACTGTCATTCTACTTGGTCTTGAAGGCATTAGACTTGGTCAACAAGGGATTTGATTCATTGAACACTGATTGACTTGTTCAACAAGGCATTCAACTTGGTCAACAAGGCCTTCAACTTGGTGAACAAGGCAGTCGACTTGGTCAATAAGGCATTTAACTTGTTCAAGACGACGATACTTGGTCACCAAGGCATTAGACTTGGTCTGCAAGGGATTTGACTTGGTGAGCAAGGGATTTGACTTGTTCAACAGTCATTACTTGGTAGACAAGGCATTCAAATTGTTTAATAAGGCATTACATTGGTAAAAAAGGCATTCGACTTGTTCAACAAGACATTTAACTTGGTTATTAAGGCATTCGACTTTAATTAATGGCATTAGAGTTGGTCTACAAGAGATTTGACTATTTCAACAAGTTTTTACTGCATTCAACTTGTTCACCAAGGGATTACTTTGGTCAAAAAGGCATTCGCCTTGTTCAACAAGACATTCGACTTAGTCAACAAGGCATTGCATGGTCAACAATGCATCCGACTTGTTCAAGAAGTCGTTTATGTGTCAACAAGGCATTCGACTTGTTCACCAATGCATTACTCTGGTCAAAAATCCATTCGACTTGTTCAAGAAGACATTCCTTGGTCAACAAGCCATTCGACTAATTCTTGAAGGGATTAGACATGGTCAACAAGGGATTTGACTAAGTCATTACATGGTAAACAAGGTATTCAAATCATTCAATAACGCATTACTTTTGTCGAAAAGGCATTTGACTTGTTCAACAAGGCATTCAACTTGGTCAACAAGGCCTTTAACTTGGTGAACAAGGCAGTTGACTTGGTCAATAAGGCATTTAACTTGTTCTTGAAGGGATTAGACATGGTCAACAAGGGATTTGACTTGTTCAAAAGTCATTACATGGTAAACAAGGTATTCAAACATTCAATAAGGCTTTACTTTTGTTGAAAATGCATTTGACTTATTCAACAAAGCATTCAACTTGGTGAACAAGGCAGTCGACTTGGTCAATAAGGCATTTTACTTGTTCAAGACAATGATACTTGGGCACCAAGGCATTAGACTTGGTCAGCAAGGGATTTGACTTGTTCAACAGTCATTACTTGGTAAACAATGCATTCAAATTGTTTAATAAGGCATTACATTGGTAAAAAAGGCATTCGACTTTTTAAGCAAGACATTCAACTTTGTTATAAAGGCATTCGACTTTAATTGATGGCATTAGAGTTGGTCTACAAGAGATTTGACTTTTTCAACAAGTTTTTACTGCATTCAACTTGTTCACCAAGGGATTACTTTGGTCAAAAAGGCATTCGACTTGTTCAAGAAGACATTCATTGGTCAACAAGACATTCGACTTATTCTTGAAGGGATTAGACATGGTCAACAAGGGATTTGACTTGTTCAAAAGTCATTACTTGGTAAACAAGGGCTTCAAATTGCTCAGCATTACTTTGGTCAAAAAAGCATTCGACTTATTCAACAAGGCATTCAACTTGGTCAACATGGCATTCAACTTGGTCAACAAGGGATTTGACTTGTTCAAATGTAATTACTTGGTAAACAAGTCATTCAAATTGTTCAATAAGGCATTATTTTGGTCAAAAAAGCATTCGACTTATTCAACAATGCATTCAACTTGGTCAACAAGGCATTGAACTTGGTCAACAAGGCATTCGACTTAGTCAACAGTCATTCTACTTGGTCTTGAAGGCATTAGACTTGGTCAACAAGGGATTTGATTCATTGAACACTGATTTGACTTGTTCAGCAAGTCATTACTTTGTGAAAGGCATTTAACTTGTTCATCGACGCATTACTTGGTCAGCATGGCATTCGCCTTGTTCCACAAGACATTCAACTTGGTCAACAAGGCATTGCATGGTCAACAATGCATCCGACTTGTTCAAGAAGGCATTTATGTGTCAACAAGGCATTCGACTTGTTCACCAATGCATTACTCTGGTCAAAAATCCATTCGACTTGTTCAAGAAGACATTCCTTGGTCAACAAGCCATTCGACTAATTCTTGAAGGGATTAGACATGGTCAACAAGGGATTTGACTAAGTCATTACATGGTAAACAAGGTATTCAAATCGTTCAATAAGGCATTACTTTTGTCGAAAAGGCATTTGACTTGTTCAACAAGGCATTCAACTTGGTCAACAAGGCCTTCAACTTGGTGAACAAGGCAGTCGACTTGGTCAATAAGGCATTTAACTTGTTCAAGACAACGATACTTGGGCACCAAGGAATTAGACTTGGTCAGCAAGGGATTTGACTTGTTCAACAGTCATTACTTGGTAAACAAGGCATTCAAATTGTTTAATAAGGCATTACATTGGTAAAAAAGGCATTCGACTGTTTAAACAAGACATTCAACTTGGTTATAAAGGCATTCGACTTTAATTGATGGCATTAGAGTTGGTCTACAAGAGATTTGACTTTTTCAACAAGTTTTTACTGCATTCAACTTGTTCACCAAGGGATTACTTTGGTCAAAAAGGCATTCGACTTGTTCAAGAAGACATTCATTGGTCAACAAGACATTCGACTTATTCTTGAAGGGATTAGACATGGTCAACAAGGGATTTGACTTGTTCAAAAGTCATTACTTGGTAAACAAGGACTTCAAATTGCTCAGCATTACTTTGGTCAAAAAAGTATTCGACTTATTCAACAAGGCATTCAACTTGGTCAACAAGGCAATAAATTTGGTCAACAAGGGATTTGACTTGTTCAATAGTCATTACTTGGTAAACAAGGCATACAAATTGTTCAATAAGGCATTACTTTGGTCAAAAAAGCATTCGACTTATTCAACAATGCATTCAACTTGGTCAACAAGGCATTGAACTTGGTCAACAAGGCATTCGACTTGGTCAACAGTCATTCTAGTTGGTCTTGAAGGCATTAGACTTGATCAACAAGGGATTTGATTCATTGAACACTGATTTGACTTGTTCAGCAAGTCATACTTTGTGAAAGGCATTTAACTTTTATCGACGCATTACTTGGTCAGCATGGCATTCGCCTTGTTCCACAAGATATTCGACTTGGTCAACAAGGCATTGCATGGTCAACAATGCATCCGACTTGTTCAAGAAGTCCTTTATGTGTCAACAAGGCATTCGACTTGTTCACCAATGCATTACTCTGGTCAAAAATCCATTCGACTTGTTCAAGAAGACATTCCTTGGTCAACAAGCCATTCGACTAATTCTTGAAGGGATTAGACATGGTCAACAAGGGATTTGACTAAGTCATTACATGGTAAACAAGGTATTCAAATCGTTCAATAAGGCATTACTTTTGTCGAAAAGGCATTTGACTTGTTTAACAAGGCATTCAACTTGGTCAACAAGGCCTTCAACTTGGTGAACAAGGCAGTTGACTTGGTCAATAAGGCATTTAACTTGTTCTTGAAGGGATTAGACATGGTCAACAAGGGATTTGACTTGTTCAAAAGTCATTACATGGTAAACAAGGTATTCAAACGTTCAATAAGGCTTTACTTTTGTCGAAAAGGCATTTGACTTATTCAACAAGGCATTCAACTTGGTCAACAAGGCCTTCAACTTGGTGAACAAGGCAGTCGACTTGGTCAATAAGGCATTTAACTTGTTCAAGACAACAATACTTGGGCACCAAGGCATTAGACTTGGTCAGCAAGGGATTTGACTTGGTGAGCAAGGGATTTGACTTGTTCAACAGTCATTACTTGGTAAACAAGGCACTCAAATTGTTTAATAAGGCATTACATTGGTAAAAAAGGCATTCGACTTGTTAAACAAGACATTCAACTTGGTTATAAAGGCATTCGACTTTAATTGATGGCATTAGAGTTGGTCTACAAGAGATTTGACTTTTTCAACAAGTTTTTACTGCATTCAACTTGTTCACCAAGGGATTACTTTGGTCAAAAAGGCATTCGACATGTTCAAGAAGACATTCATTGGTCAACAAGACATTCAACTTATTCTTGAAGGGATTAGACATGGTCAACATGGGATTTGACTTGTTCAAAAGTCATTACTTGGTAAACAAGGACTTCAAATTGCTCAGCATTACTTTGGTCAAAAAAGCATTCGACTTATTCAACAAGGCATTCAACTTGGTCAACAAGGCAATAAACTTGGTCAACAAGGGATTTGACTTGTTCAAATGTCATTACTTGGTAAACAAGGAATTCAAATTGCTCAGCATTACTTTGGTCAAAAAAGCATCCGACTTATTCAACAAGGCATTCAACTTGGTCAACATGGCATTCAACTTGGTCAACAAGGGATTTGACTTGTTCAAAAGTCATTACTTGGTAAACAAGTCATTCAAATTGTTCAATAAGGCATTACTTTGGTCAAAAAAGCATTCGACTTATTCACCAATGCATTCAACTTGGTCAACAAGGCATTCGACTTGTTCACCAAAGCATTACTCTGGTCAAAAATCCAATCGACTTGTTCAAGAAGACATTCCTTGGTCACCAAGCCATTCGACTAATTCTTGAAGGGATTAGACATGGTCAACAAGGGATTTGACTAAGTCATTACATGGTAAACAAGGTATTCAAATCGTTCAATAAGGCATTACTTTTGTCGAAAAGGCATTTGACTTGTTCAACAAGGCATTCAACTTGGTCAACAAGGCCTTCAACTTGGTGAACAAGGCAGTCGACTTGGTCAATAAGGCATTTAACTTGTTCAAGACGACGATACTTGGGCACCAAGGCATTAGACTTGGTCAGCAAGGGATTTGACTTGTTCAACAGTCATTACTTGGTAAACAAGGCATTCAAATTGTTTAATAAGGCATTACATTGGTCAAAAAGGCATTCGACGTGTTCAACAAGGCATTCAACTTGGTTATCAAGGCATTCGACGTTAATTGATGGCATTAGAGTTGGTCTACAAGAGATTTGACTTTTTCAACAAGTTTTTACTGCATTCAACTTGTTCACCAAGGGATTACTTTGGTCAAAAAGGCATTCGACTTGTTCAAGAAGACATTCATTGGTCAACAAGACATTCGACTTATTCTTGAAGGGATTAGACATGGTCAACAAGGGATTTGACTTGTTCAAAAGTCATTACTTGGTAAACAAGGACTTCAAATTGCTCAGCATTACTTTGGTCAAAAAAGTATTCGACTTATTCAACAAGGCATTCAACTTGGTCAACAAGGCAATAAACTTGGTCAACAAGGGATTTGACTTGTTCAATAGTCATTACTTGGTAAACAAGGCATTCAAATTGTTCAATAAGGCATTCTTTTGGTCAAAAAAGCATTCGACTTATTCAACAATGCATTCAACTTGGTCAACAAGGCATTGAACTTGGTCAACAAGGCATTCAAATTGGTCAACAGTCATTCTAGTTGGTCTTGAAGGCATTAGACTTGATCAACAAGGTATTTGATTCATTGAACACTGATTTGACTTGTTCAGCAAGTCATTACTTTGTGAAAGGCATTTAACTTTTACATCGACGCATTACTTGGTCAGCATGCCATTCGCCTTGTTCCACAAGATATTCGACTTGGTCAACAAGGCATTGCATGGTTAACAATGCATCCGACTTGTTCAAGAAGTCCTTTATGTGTCAACAAGGCATTCGACTTGTTCACCAATGCATTACTCTGGTCAAAAATCCATTCGACTTGTTCAAGAAGACATTCCTTGGTCAACAAGCCATTCGACTAATTCTTGAAGGGATTAGACATGGTTAACAAGGGATTTGACTAAGTCATTACATAGTAAACAAGGTATTCAAATCGTTCAATAAGGCATTACTTTTGTCGAAAAGGCATTTGACTTGTTCAACAAGGCATTCAACTTGGTCAACAAGGCCTTCAACTTGGTGAACAAGGCAGTCGACTTGGTCAATAAGGCATTTAACTTGTTCAAGACGACGATACTTGGGCACCAAGGCATTAGACTTGGTGAGCAAGGGATTTGACTTGGTGAGCAAGGGATTTGACTTGTTCTACAGTCATTACTTGGTAAACAAGGCATTCAAATTGTTTAATAAGGCAATACATTGGTAAAAAAGGCATTCGACTTGTTAAACAAGACATTCAACTTGGTTATAAAGGCATTCGACTTTAATTGATGGCATTAAAGTTGGTGTACAAGAGATTTGACTTGTTCAACAGTCATTACTTGGTAAACAAGTCATTCAAATTGTTCAATAAGGCATTACTTTGGTCAAAAAAGCATTCGACTTATTCAACAATGCATTCAACTTGGTCAACAAGGCATTGAACTTGTTCTTGAAGGGATTAGACATGGTCAACAAGGGATTTGACTTGTTCAAAAATCATTACATGGTAAACAAGGTATTCAAATGTTCAATAAGGCTTTACTTTTGTCGAAAAGGCATTTGACTTATTCAACAAAGCATTCAACTTGGTCAACATGGCCTTCAACTTGGTGAACAAGGCAGTCGACTTTGTCAATAAGGCATTTAACTTGTTCAAGACGACGATACTTGGGCACCATGGCATTAGACTTGGTCAGCAAGGGATTTGACTTGTTCAACAGTCATTACTTGGTAAACAATGCATTCAAATTGTTTAATAAGGCATTACATTGGTAAAAAAGGCATTCGACTTGTTAAAAGAGTCATTCAACTTGGTTATAAAGGCATTCGACTTTAATTGATGGCATTAGAGTTGGTCTACAAGAGATTTGACTTTTTCAACAAGTTTTTACTGCATTCAACTTGTTCACCAAGGGATTACTTTGGTCAAAAAGGCATTCGACTTGTTCAAGAAGACATTCATTGGTCAACAAGACATTCGACTTATTCTTGAAGGGATTAGACATGGTCAACAAGGGATTTGACTTGTTCAAAAGTCATTACTTGCTAAACAAGGACTTCAAATTGCTCAGCATTACTTTGGTCAAAAAAGTATTCGACTTATTCAACAAGGCATTCAACTTGGTCAACAAGGCAATAAACTTGGTCAATAAGGGATTTGACTTGTTCAATAGTCATTACATGGTAAACAAGGCATTCAAATTGTTCAATAAGGCATTCCTTTGGTAAAAAAAGCATTCGACTTATTCAACAATGCATTCAACTTGGTCAACAAGGCATTGAACTTGGTCAACAGTCATTCTAGTTGGTCTTGAAGGCATTAGACTTGATCAACAAGGGATTTGATTCATTGAACACTGATTTGACTTGTTCAGCAAGTCATTACTTTGTGAAAGGCATTTAACTTTTACATCGACGCATTACTTGGTCAGCATGGCATTCGCCTTGTTCCACAAGATATTCGACTTGGTCAACAAGGCATTGCATGGTCAACAATGCATCCGACTTGTTCAAGAAGTCCTTTATGTGTCAACAAGGCATTCGACTTGTTCACCAATGCATTACTCTGGTCAAAAATCCATTCGACTTGTTCAAGAAGACATTCCTTGGTCAACAAGCCATTCGACTAATTCTTGAAGGGATTAGACATGGTCAACAAGGGATTTGACTAAGTCATTACATGGTAAACAAGGTATTCAAATCGTTCAATAAGGCATTACTTTTGTCGAAAAGGCATTTGACTTGTTCAACAAGGCATTCAACTTGGTCAACAAGGCCTTCAACTTGGTGAACAACGCAGTTGACTTGGTCAATAACGCATTTAACTTGTTCTTGAAGGGATTAGACATGGTCAACAAGGGATTTGACTGTTCAAAAGTCATTACATGGTAAACAAGGTATTCAAACGTTCAATAAGGCTTTACTTTTGTCGAAAAGGCATTTGACTTATTCAACAAGGCATTCAACTTGGTCAACAAGGCCTTCAACTTGGTGAACAAGGCAGTCGACTGGTCAATAAGGCATTTAACTTGTTCAAGACGACGATACTTGGGCACCAAGGCATTAGACTTGGTGAGCAAGGGATTTGACTTGGTGAGCAAGGGATTTGACTTGTTCTACAGTCATTACTTGGTAAACAAGGCATTCAAATTGTTTAATAAGGCAATACATTGGTAAAAAGGCATTCGACTTGTTAAACAAGACATTCAACTTGGTTATAAAGGCATACTTTAATTGATGGCATTAAAGTTGGTGTACAAGAGATTTGACTGTTCAACAGTCATTACTTGGTAAACAAGTCATTCAAATTGTTCAATAAGGCATTACTTTGGTCAAAAAAGCATTCGACTTATTCAACAATGCATTCAACTTGGTCAACAAGGCATTGAACTTGTTCTTGAAGGGATTAGACATGGTCAACAAGGGATTTGACTTGTTCAAAAATCATTACATGGTAAACAAGGTATTCAAATGTTCAATAAGGCTTTACTTTTGTCGAAAAGGCATTTGACTTATTCAACAAAGCATTCAACTTGGTCAACATGGCCTTCAACTTGGTGAACAAGGCAGTCGACTTTGTCAATAAGGCATTTAACTTGTTCAAGACGACGATACTTGGGCACCATGGCATTAGACTTGGTCAGCAAGGGATTTGACTTGTTCAACAGTCATTACTTGGTAAACAAGGCATTCAAATTGTTTAATAAGGCATTACATTGGTAAAAAAGGCATTCGACTTGTTAAGCAAGTCATTCAACTTGGTTATAAAGGCATTCGACTTTAATTGATGGCATTAGAGTTGGTCTACAAGAGATTTGACTTTTTCAACAAGTTTTTACTGCATTCAACTTGTTCACCAAGGGATTACTTTGGTCAAAAAGGCATTCGACTTGTTCAAGAAGACATTCATTGGTCAACAAGACATTCGACTTATTCTTGAAGGGATTAGACATGGTCAACAAGGGATTTGACTTGTTCAAAAGTCATTACTTGGAAACAAACTTGGTCAATAAGGGATTTGACTTGTTCAATAGTCATTACATGGTAAACAAGGCATTCAAATTGTTCAATAAGGCATTCCTTTGGTAAAAAAAGCATTCGACTTATTCAACAATGCATTCAACTTGGTCAACAAGGCATTCAAATTGGTCAACAGTCATTCTAGTTGGTCTTGAAGGCATTAGACTTGATCAACAAGGGATTTGATTCATTGAACACTGATTTGACTTGTTCAGCAAGTCATTACTTTGTGAAAGGCATTTAACTTTTACATCGACGCATTACTTGGTTAGCATGGCATTCGCCTTGTTCCACAAGATATTCGACTTGGTCAACAAGGCATTGCATGGTCAACAATGCATCCGACTTGTTCAAGAAGTCCTTTATGTGTCAACAAGGTATTCGACTTGTTCACCAATGCATTACTCTGGTCAAAAATCCATTTGGCTTGTTCAAGAAGACATTCCTTGTCCAACAAGGCATTCGACTAATTTTTAAAGGGATTAGACATGGTCAACAATGGATTTGACTTGTTCAAAAGTCATTACATGGTAAACAAGGTATTCAAACGTTCAATAAGGCTTTGCTTTTGTCGAAAAGGCATTTGACTTATTCAACAAAGCATTCAACTTGGTCAACAAGGCCTTCAACTTGGTGAACAAGGCAGTCGACTTGGTCAATAAGGCATTTAACTTGTTCAAGCCGACGATACTTGGGCACCAAGGCATTAAACTTGGTCAGCAAGGGATTTGACTTGGTGAGCAAGGGATTGACTTGTTCAACAGTCATTACTTTGTAAACAAGGCATTCAAATTGTTTAATAAGGCATTACATTGGTAAAAAAGGCATTCGACTTGTTAAACATGACATTCAACTGGTTATAAAGGCATTCGACTTTAATTGATGGCATTAAAGTTGGTGTACAAGAGATTTGACTTGTTCAACAGTCATTACTTGGTAAACAAGTCATTCAAATTGTTCAATAAGGCATTACTTTGGTCAAAAAAGCATTCGACTTATTCAACAATGCATTCAACTTGGTCAACAAGGCATTGAACTTGTTCTTGAAGGGATTAGACATGGTCAACAAGGGATTTGACTTGTTCAAAAATCATTACATGGTAAACAAGGTATTCAAACGTTCAATAAGGCTTTACTTTTGTCGAAAAGGCATTTGACTTATTCAACAAAGCATTCAACTTGGTCAACATGGCCTTCAACTTGGTGAACAAGGCAGTCGACTTTGTCAATAAGGCATTTAACTTGTTCAAGACGACGATACTTGGGCACCATGGCATTAGACTTGGTCAGCAAGGGATTTGACTTGTTCAACAGTCATTACTTGGTAAACAAGGCATTCAAATTGTTTAATAAGGCATTACATTGGTAAAAAAGGCATTCGACTTGTTAAAAGAGTCATTCAACTTGGTTATAAAGGCATTCGACTTTAATTGATGGCATTAGAGTTGGTCTACAAGAGATTTGACTTTTTCAACAAGTTTTTACTGCATTCAACTGTTCACCAAGGGATTACTTTGGTCAAAAATCCATTCGACTTGTTCAAGAAGACATTCCTTGGTCAACAAGCCATTCGACTAATTCTTGAAGGGATTAGACATGGTCAACAAGGGATTTGACTAAGTCATTACATGGTAAACAAGGTATTCAAATCGTTCAATAAGGCATTACTTTTGTCGAAAAGGCATTTGACTTGTTCAACAAGGCATTCAACTTGGTCAACAAGGCCTTCAACTTGGTGAACAACGCAGTTGACTTGGTCAATAACGCATTTAACTTGTTCTTGAAGGGATTAGACATGGTCAACAAGGGATTTGACTGTTCAAAAGTCATTACATGGTAAACAAGGTATTCAAACGTTCAATAAGGCTTTACTTTTGTCGAAAAGGCATTTGACTTATTCAACAAGGTATTCAACTTGGTCAACAAGGCCTTCAACTTGGTGAACAAGGCAGTCGACTTGGTCAATAAGGCATTTAACTTGTTCAAGACGACGATACTTGGGCACCAAGGCATTAGACTTGGTGAGCAAGGGATTTGACTTGGTGAGCAAGGGATTTGACTTGTTCTACAGTCATTACTTGGTAAACAAGGCATTCAAATTGTTTAATAAGGCAATACATTGGTA
Source organism: Linderniella brevidens (assembly GCA_004919715.1). Lineage (NCBI taxonomy): Eukaryota > Viridiplantae > Streptophyta > Magnoliopsida > Lamiales > Linderniaceae > Linderniella > Linderniella brevidens. The sequence goes on from SWDC01000148.1 coordinate 16,132,054, forward strand.
AAAAAGGCATTCGACTTGTTAAACAAGACATTCAACTTGGTTATAAAGGCATTCGACTTTAATTGATGGCATTAAAGTTGGTGTACAAGAGATTTGACTTGTTCAACAGTCATTACTTGGTAAACAAGTCATTCAAATTGTTCAATAAGGCATTACTTTGGTCAAAAAGCATTCGACTTATTCAACAATGCATTCAACTTGGTCAACAAGGCATTGAACTTGTTCTTGAAGGGATTAGACATGGTCAACAAGGGATTTGACTTGTTCAAAAATCATTACATGGTAAACAAGGTATTCAAACGTTCAATAAGGCTTTACTTTTGTCGAAAAGGCATTTGACTTATTCAACAAAGCATTCAACTTGGTCAACATGGCCTTCAACTTGGTGAACAAGGCAGTCGACTTTGTCAATAAGGCATTTAACTTGTTCAAGACGACGATACTTGGGCACCATGGCATTAGACTGGTCAGCAAGGGATTTGACTTGTTCAACAGTCATTACTTGGTAAACAAGGCATTCAAATTGTTTAATAAGGCATTACATTGGTAAAAAAGGCATTCGACTTGTTAACCAAGTCATTCAACTTGGTTATAAAGGCATTCGACTTTAATTGATGGCATTAGAGTTGGTCTACAAGAGATTTGACTTTTTCAACAAGTTTTTACTGCATTCAACTTGTTCACCAAGGGATTACTTTGGTCAAAAATCCATTCGACTTGTTCAAGAAGACATTCCTTGGTCAACAAGCCATTCGACTAATTCTTGAAGGGATTAGACATGGTCAACAAGGGATTTGACTAAGTCATTACATGGTAAACAAGGTATTCAAATCGTTCAATAAGGCATTACTTTTGTCGAAAAGGCATTTGACTTGTTCAACAAGGCATTCAACTTGGTCAACAAGGCCTTCAACTTGGTGAACAACGCAGTTGACTTGGTCAATAACGCATTTAACTTGTTCTTGAAGGGATTAGACATGGTCAACAAGGGATTTGACTGTTCAAAAGTCATTACATGGTAAACAAGGTATTCAAACGTTCAATAAGGCTTTACTTTTGTCGAAAAGGCATTTGACTTATTCAACAAGGCATTCAACTTGGTCAACAAGGCCTTCAACTTGGTGAACAAGGCAGTCGACTTGGTCAATAAGGCATTTAACTTGTTCAAGACGACGATACTTGGGCACCAAGGCATTAGACTTGGTGAGCAAGGGATTTGACTTGGTGAGCAAGGGATTTGACTTGTTCTACAGTCATTACTTGGTAAACAAGGCATTCAAATTGTTTAATAAGGCATTACATTGGTAAAAAAGGCATTCGACTTGTTAAAAGAGTCATTCAACTTGGTTATAAAGGCATTCGACTTTAATTGATGGCATTAGAGTTGGTCTACAAGAGATTTGACTTTTTCAACAAGTTTTTACTGCATTCAACTTGTTCACCAAGGGATTACTTTGGTCAAAAAGGCATTCGACTTGTTCAAGAAGACATTCATTGGTCAACAAGACATTCGACTTATTCTTGAAGGGATTAGACATGGTCAACAAGGGATTTGACTTGTTCAAAAGTCATTACTTGCTAAACAAGGACTTCAAATTGCTCAGCATTACTTTGGTCAAAAATGTATTCGACTTATTCAACAAGGCATTCAACTTGGTCAACAAGGCAATAAACTTGGTCAATAAGGAATTTGACTTGTTCAATAGTCATTACATGGTAAACAAGGCATTCAAATTGTTCAATAAGGCATTCCTTTGGTAAAAAAAGCATTCGACTTATTCAACAATGCATTCAACTTGGTCAACAAGGCATTGAACTTGGTCAACAAGGCATTCAAATTGGTCAACAGTCATTCTAGTTGGTCTTGAAGGCATTAGACTTGATCAACAAGGGATTTGATTCATTGAACACTGATTTGACTTGTTCAGCAAGTCATTACTTTGTGAAAGGCATTTAACTTTTTCATCGACGCATTACTTGGTCAGCATGGCATTCGCCTTGTTCCACAAGATATTCGACTTGGTCAACAAGGCATTGCATGGTCAACAATGCATCCGACTTGTTCAAGAAGTCCTTTATGTGTCAACAAGGTATTCGACTTGTTCACCAATGCATTACTCTGGTCAAAAATCCATTTGGCTTGTTCAAGAAGACATTCCTTGTCCAACAAGGCATTCGACTAATTTTTAAAGGGATTAGACATGGTCAACAATGGATTTGACTTGTTCAAAGTCATTACATGGTAAACAAGGTATTCAAACGTTCAATAAGGCTTTACTTTTGTCGAAAAGGCATTTGACTTATTCAACAAAGCATTCAACTTGGTCAACAAGGCCTTCAACTTGGTGAACAAGGCAGTCGACTTGGTCAATAAGGCATTTAACTTGTTCAAGACGACGATACTTGGGCACCAAGGCATTAAACTTGGTCAGCAAGGGATTTGACTTGGTGAGCAAGGGATTTGACTTGTTCAACAGTCATTACTTTGTAAACAAGGCATTCAAATTGTTTAATAAGGCATTACATTGGTAAAAAAGGCATTCGACTTGTTAAACATGACATTCAACTTGGTTATAAAGGCATTCGACTTTAATTGATGGCATTAAAGTTGGTGTACAAGAGATTTGACTTGTTCAACAGTCATTACTTGGTAAACAAGTCATTCAAATTGTTCAATAAGGCATTACTTTGGTCAAAAAAGCATTCGACTTATTCAACAATGCATTCAACTTGGTCAACAAGGCATTGAACTTGTTCTTGAAGGGATTAGACATGGTCAACAAGGGATTTGACTTGTTCAAAAATCATTACATGGTAAACAAGGTATTCAAACGTTCAATAAGGCTTTACTTTTGTCGAAAAGGCATTTGACTTATTCAACAAAGCATTCAACTTGGTCAACATGGCCTTCAACTTGGTGAACAAGGCAGTCGACTTTGTCAATAAGGCATTTAACTTGTTCAAGACGACGATACTTGGGCACCATGGCATTAGACTTGGTCAGCAAGGGATTTGACTTGTTCAACAGTCATTACTTGGTAAACAAGGCATTCAAATTGTTTAATAAGGCATTACATTGGTAAAAAAGGCATTCGACTTGTTAACCAAGTCATTCAACTTGGTTATAAAGGCATTCGACTTTAATTGATGGCATTAGAGTTGGTCTACAAGAGATTTGACTTTTTCAACAAGTTTTTACTGCATTCAACTTGTTCACCAAGGGATTACTTTGGTCAAAAATCCATTCGACTTGTTCAAGAAGACATTCCTTGGTCAACAAGCCATTCGACTAATTCTTGAAGGGATTAGACATGGTCAACAAGGGATTTGACTAAGTCATTACATGGTAAACAAGGTATTCAAATCGTTCAATAAGGCATTACTTTTGTCGAAAAGGCATTTGACTTGTTCAACAAGGCATTCAACTTGGTCAACAAGGCCTTCAACTTGGTGAACAACGCAGTTGACTTGGTCAATAACGCATTTAACTTGTTCTTGAAGGGATTAGACATGGTCAACAAGGGATTTGACTGTTCAAAAGTCATTACATGGTAAACAAGGTATTCAAACGTTCAATAAGGCTTTACTTTTGTCGAAAAGGCATTTGACTTATTCAACAAGGCATTCAACTTGGTCAACAAGGCCTTCAACTTGGTGAACAAGGCAGTCGACTTGGTCAATAAGGCATTTAACTTGTTCAAGACGACGATACTTGGGCACCAAGGCATTAGACTTGGTGAGCAAGGGATTTGACTTGGTGAGCAAGGGATTTGACTTGTTCTACAGTCATTACTTGGTAAACAAGGCATTCAAATTGTTTAATAAGGCAATACATTGGTAAAAAAGGCATTCGACTTGTTAAACAAGACATTCAACTTGGTTATAAAGGCATTCGACTTTAATTGATGGCATTAAAGTTGGTGTACAAGAGATTTGACTTGTTCAACAGTCATTACTTGGTAAACAAGTCATTCAAATTGTTCAATAAGGCATTACTTTGGTCAAAAAAGCATTCGACTTATTCAACAATGCATTCAACTTGGTCAACAAGGCATTGAACTTGTTCTTGAAGGGATTAGACATGGTCAACAAGGGATTTGACTTGTTCAAAAATCATTACATGGTAAACAAGGTATTCAAACGTTCAATAAGGCTTTACTTTTGTCGAAAAGGCATTTGACTTATTCAACAAAGCATTCAACTTGGTCAACATGGCCTTCAACTTGGTGAACAAGGCAGTCGACTTTGTCAATAAGGCATTTAACTTGTTCAAGACGACGATACTTGGGCACCATGGCATTAGACTTGGTCAGCAAGGGATTTGACTTGTTCAACAGTCATTACTTGGTAAACAAGGCATTCAAATTGTTTAATAAGGCATTACATTGGTAAAAAAGGCATTCGACTTGTTAAAAGAGTCATTCAACTTGGTTATAAAGGCATTCGACTTTAATTGATGGCATTAGAGTTGGTCTACAAGAGATTTGACTTTTTCAACAAGTTTTTACTGCATTCAACTTGTTCACCAAGGGATTACTTTGGTCAAAAAGGCATTCGACTTGTTCAAGAAGACATTCATTGGTCAACAAGACATTCGACTTATTCTTGAAGGGATTAGACATGGTCAACAAGGGATTTGACTTGTTCAAAAGTCATTACTTGGTAAAAACAAGGACTTCAAATTGCTCAGCATTACTTTGGTCAAAAAAGCATTCGACTTATTCAACAAGGCATTCAACTTGGTCAACAAGGCAATAAACTTGGTCAACAAGGGATTTGACTTGTTCAATAGTCATTACTTGGTAAACAAGGCATTCAAATTGTTCAATAAGGCATTACTTTGGTCAAAAAAGCATTCGACCTATTCAACAATGCATTCAACTTGGTCAACAAGGCATTGAACTTGTTAAACAAGGCATTCGACTTGGTCAACAGTCATTCTAGTTGGTCTTGAAAGCATTAGACTTGATCAACAATTGATTTGATTCATTGAACACTGATTTGACTTGTTCAGCCAGTCATTACTTTGTGAAAGGCATTTAACTTTTTCATCGACGCATTACTTGGTCAGCATGGCATTCGCCTTGTTCCACAAGATATTCGACTTGGTCAACAAGGCATTGCATGGCCAACAATGCATCCGACTTGTTCAAGAAGTCCTTTATGTGTCAACAAGGCATTCGACTTGTTCACCAATGCATTACTCTGGTCAAAAATCCATTCGACTTATTCAAGAAGACATTCCTTGGTCAACAAGGCATTCGACTAATTCTTGAAGGGATTAGACATGGTCTACAAGGGATTTGACTTGTTCAAAAGTCATTACATGGTAAACAAGGTATTCAAACGTTTAATAAGGCTTTACTTTTTTCGAAAAGGCATTTGACTTGTTCAACAAGGCATTCAACTTGGTCAACAAGGACTTTAACTTGGTGAACAAGGCAGTCGACTTGGTTAATAAGGCATTTAACTTGTTCAAGACGACGATACTTGGGCACCAAGGCATTAGACTTGGTCAGCAAGGGATTTGACTTGGTGAGCAAGGGATTTGACTTGTTCAACAGTCATTACTTGGTAAACAAAGCATTGAAATTGTTTAATAAGGCATTACATTGGTCAAAAAGGCATTCGACTTGTTCAACAAGACATTCAACTTGGTTATCAAGGTATTCGACTTTATTTAAAGGCATTAGAGTTGGTCTACAAGAGATTTGACTTTTTAAACAAGTTTTTACTGCATTCAACTTGTTCACCAAGGGATTACTTTGGTCAAAAAGGCATTCGACTTGTTCAAAAAGACATTCATTGGTCAACAAGACGTTCGACTTATTCTTGAAGGGATTAGACATGGTGAACAAGGGATTTGACTTGTTCAAAAGTCATTACTTGGTAAACAAGGCATTCAAATTGCTCAGCATTACTTTGGTCAAAAAAGCATTCGACTGATTCAACAAGGCATTCAACTTGGTCAACAAGGCATTCAACTTGGTCAACAAGGGATTTGACTTGTTCAAAAGTCATTACTTGGTAAACAAGTCATTCAAATTGTTCAATAAGGCATTACTTTGGTCAAAAAAGCATTCGACTTATTCAACAATGCATTCAACTTGGTCAACAAGGCATTGAACTTGGTCAACAACGCATTCGACTTGGTCAATTGTCATTCTACTTGGTCTTGAAGGCATTAGACTTGGTCAACAAGGGATTTGATTCATTGAACACTGATTTGACTTGTTCAACAAGTCATTACTTTGTGAAAGGCATTTAACTTGTTCATCGACGCATTGCTTGGTCAGCATGGCATTCGCCTTGTTCCACAAGACATTCGACTTGGTTAACAAGGCATTGCATGGTCAACAATGCATCCGACTTGTTCAAGAAGGCATTTATGTGTCAACAAGGCATTCGACTTGTTCACCAATGCATTACTCTGGTCAAAAATCCATTCGACTTGTTCAAGAAGACATTCCTTGGTCAACAAGCGATTCGACTAATTCTTGAAGGGATTAGACATGGTCAACAAGGGATTTGACTAAGTCATTACATGGTAAACAAGGAATTCAAATCGTTCAAAAAGGCATTACTTTTGTCGAAAAGGCATTTGACTTGTTCAACAAGGCATTCAACTTGGTCAACAAGACCTTCAACTTGGTCAATAAGGCATTTCACTTGTTCAAGACGACGATACTTGGGCACCAAGGCATTAGACTTGGTCAGCAAGGGATTTGACTTGGTGAGCAAGGGATTTGACTTGTTCAACAGTCATTACTTTGTAAACAAAGCATTCAAATTGTTTACTAAGGCATTACATTGGCCAAAAAGGCATGCCACTTGTTCAACAAGGCATTCTACTTGGTTATCAAGGCATTCGACTTTAATTAAAGGCATTAGAGTTGGTCTACAAGAGATTTGACTTTTTCAACAAGTTTTTACTGCATTCAACTTGTTCACCAAGGGATTACTTTGGTCAAAAAGGCATTCGACTTGTTCAAAAAGACATTCATTGGTCAACAAGACATTCGACTTATTCTTGAAGGGATTAGACATGGTGAACAAGGGATTTGACTTGTTCAAAAGTCATTACTTGGTAAACAAGGCATTCAAATTGCTCAGCATTACTTTGGTCAAAAAAGCATTCGACTGATTCAACAAGGCATTCAACTTGGTCAACAAGGCATTCAACTTGGTCAACAAGGGATTTGACTTGTTCAAAAATCATTACTTGGTAAACAAGTCATTCAAGTTGTTCAATAAGGCATTACTTTGGTCAAAAAAGCATTCGACTTTTTCAACAAGGCATTCAACTTGGTCAACAAGGCATTGAACTTGGTCAACAAGGCATTCGACTTGGTCAACAGTCATTCTACTTGGTCTTGAAGGCATTAGACTTGGTCAACAAGGGATTTGATTCATTGAACACTGATTTGACTTGTTCAGCAAGTCATTACTTTGTGAAAGGCATTTAACTTGTTCATCGACGCATTACTTGGTCAGCATGGCATTCGCCTTGTTCCACAAGACATTCGACTTGGTCAACAAGGCATTCCATGGTCAACAAGGCATCCGACTTGTTCAAGAAGGCATTTATGTGTCAACAAGGCATTCGACTTGTTCACCAATGCATTACTCTGGTCAAAAATCCATTCGACTTGTTCAAGAAGACATTCCTTGGTCAACAAGGCATTCGACTAATTCTTGAAGGGATTAGACATGGTCAACAAGTGATTTGACTAAGTCATTACATGGTAAACAAGGTATTCAAATCGTTCAATAAGGCATTACTTTTGTAAAAAAGGCATTCGACTTGTTCAACAAGACATTCAACTTGGTTATTAAGGCATTCGACTTTAATTGATGGCATTAGAGTTGGTCTACAAGAGATTTGACTTTTTCAACAAGTTTTTACTGCATTCAACTTGTTCACCAAGGAATTACTTTGGTCAAAAAGGCATTTGCCTTGTTCAACAAGACATTTGACTTAGTCAACAAGGCATTGCATGGTCAACAATGCATCCGACTTGTTCAAGAAGACATTTATGTGTCAACAAGGCATTCGACTTGTTCACCAATGCATTACTCTGGTCAAAAATCCATTCGACTTGTTCAAGAAGACATTCCTTGGTCAACAAGGCATTCGACTAATTCTTGAAGGGATTAGACATGGTCAACTAGGGATTTGACTTGTTCAAAAGTCATTACATGGTAAACAAGGTATTCAAACGTTCAATAAGGCATTACTTTTGTCGAAAAGGCATTTGACTTGTTCAACAAGGCATTCAACTTGGTCAACAAGGCCTTCAACTTGGTCAATAAGGCATTTAACTTGTTCAAGACGACGATACTTGGGCACCAAGGCATTAGACTTGGTCAGCAAGGGATTTGACTTGGTGAGCAAGGGATTTGACTTGTTCAACAGTCATTACTTTGTAAACAAAGCATTCAAATTGTTTAATAAGGCATTACATTGGCCAAAAAGGCATTCGACTTGTTCAACAAGGCATAAACTTGGTTATCAAGGCATTCGACTTTAATTAAAGGCATTAGAGTTGGTCTACAAGAGATTTGACTTTTTCAACAAGTTTTTACTGCATTCAACTTGTTCACCAAGGGATTACTTTGGTCAAAAAGGCATTCGACTTGTTCAAGAAGACATTCATTGGTCAACAAGACATTCGACTTATTCTTGAAGGGAACCATCTCTCTGCACCAACCTTGGAATTCCAACTGTCATCTCACGTCTCCGTTCATGGAGGATGCTTCGGACGGATCGCCGGCCGCGCCCCCCGTGGTGGCGGCGATGGTGCCGGACCTGACGGCGCTCGCGGCCACATACCCGACCTTTAGCGTGGACTTCGACACGGATTGCTACAAGGCACTTGTCAAACGTCTCTTTGGGGACCATACGGCTGCCAGGACACCGGCCTCATCCCCCACCACCGGCTGCCAGGACACCGGCCCCGTCCCTCTCGCTGGGCTGGTTTCGTCTCATGGCCCGCCCCGGTTAATTGACCAGCCGGCTTCGGGCCGGATCGCGCGCCGTTTTGCTGCCCGTCCTTATGGACCGCGTGGCGGCCGTTCGGTCGACGTTCATGCCTTCGGGCTGCCGCCCGAAACTGCCATGGCCGGGGCTGATGGGGCTGCTGTGGTGCGGGATGATGCGGGCTTTTAGGTCCCTCACCCATTGAGGGTGGAATACGAACAGTCACGCAGGGGAGATGAACAGCCACGCCATGCCATGATTGGCCGCGGAGAGTCCCATGGCGAGCATGGGGAGATGTCGACCGTGGATGGCGATGGGGTGCCTGCGTCGATTCCCGAGTCTGCCATGGATGCTGGCGACGGTGCCGTGGCAACTACGGTTGTGGTTGCGGATGGTGGGGCTGGGGTTGATGACGGGGCCATGGTGGTTGAATCACCGATGCCGCTGAATGGTGGAGCTGCGGCTGCTGATGAAGACTTGTTGGTCAACTCACCGATCCACATGAACGTTGGATCGTCCCTTTCTCATGCACCGTCAATGGGGGCTGCTCGTGGTGGCAGTTCGCCGCCCCATGTTTCGTTTGCTAAGGTGGTGGCCGGGGTGTCCCCGACCCGTCCGGCTCCCGGTGATCGACGTCCACAGGCCGCGCGCCGTGTGCCTTTGACATACACGGCCCCAGCAGGCCATGTTGATGGCATCGTCGAAGTTGCGCCGTCGTGGGACATCGCTACGCTAGGTTTCTCTCGTTGGGCCCACACTTTGGTGGGATTTTTCGTGGGGCGTAAGCCTTATTTTCCCACAGTCGAACGACATTGGCGGGCTCGATGGAAGGACCTTGTTGAGGTTCGGGCTACGATCAATGGTTTCTTCAAGTTTAGATTCTCTTCAAGCGAGGCCATGCGTGAGGTTCTTGAGGGCGGCCCATGGCTACTTAACGGGCAGCCGCTGTTTCTCGAGGAATGGCGCCCTGGAATGTCATTTGAGCGAAAGGAGATCACTGATGTTCCCCTCTGGGTGAAGTTATGGAATGTGCCGGGGGAATTTTGGACTGCTGCGGGGCTTGGCGTCATTGCTAGTGCGGTGGGCAAGCCGTTGTTTACTGATGGTATCACGGCTGACGGAGATAGGATTGACTTTGCGCGTGTGTGTGTCATGAAGCGCCTTGCTGAACCTTTTATTGAGAATGTCCATCTGCGCATGCCCACGGCAGATGGAGGGGTATCGGGGATCATTCCGGTCCGGGTTGAGTACGAGTGGCAGCCCGAGTGGTGTGATGCCTGTAGTACGTGGACCCACGGGCCCTCACTTTGTCCAAAGCTTCCTCGGTTACACCCATCGGCATCGTCGAAGGGTGGGACCGCCCCATCCACGACCCACGGCTCTCGGGCTGCCGCCTCTCGTGCAGCGCTCGCCACTTCTGTGATGCGGGCTGCTACCACCCCTGATACGCGACCAATGGCCAATTCATCCCGCCGCAATCGGCCCAAGGCTGCAGCTGTAGCCACGGCCCCTCCTGGGATTCCCCGACCAACGCCGGTTGCTAAGGTGGATCGATCCTCAACTAAGGAGTCAGAATGGCGCCAAGAGGGTGCTCACGGCAAGGCCGTCCGTGTGCCGGCTACTGGGGCAGTCTCGCCTTCCGCATGTAAGGAGTTGTTTCTGGGTAGCACGTCTTCCGCTGCGCGCTCTAGGACGTCACGGTCTCCGTTTAGACCTCAGCGTCGTGAGGATGTGGCAATGGCGGATCATAACGCTTTTGCCCTCCTCCACTCCATCGATCCAGATGCCATGGACACCTCTATCCTCAAGGGCCCTGAAGTTGATGCAGCCCGCCCCCCGGGTATCCCATGATCAGGCTCGGATCCTGGAATGTCCGTGGTCTAAACCGGGTAGACCACAGGAAAGCGGTGGGGGAGTGGAGTTCTTTTGGTTGGTTTGCTTGAAACGCGGGTTCTGGAGGGCAATGCTATCCGACTTTCTTGTGGGATGCGGCCCACTTGGTGCTGGTACTTTGACTTTGTGGCTCACCCTGGCTCTCGTTTTTGGGTAGTTGTACCCGATAGCATGTTTTCGATTGATGCGGCATGAGTTTTTCTCCTGCGCGCTCTTTTGTATTTTCTTTTCATATATATATATAAAGGGACATTAATCCAAAAAAAAAAAAAAACTTATTCTTGAAGGGATTAGACATGGTCAACAAGGGATTTGACTTGTTCAAAAGTCATTACTTGGTAAACAAGGCATTCAAATTGCTCAGCATTACTTTGGTCAAAAAAGCATTCGACTTTTTCAACAATGCATTCAACTTTGTCAACAAGGCATTGAACTTGGTCAACAAGGCATTCGACTTGGTCAACAGTCATTCTACTTGGTCTTGAAGGCATTAGACTTGGTCAACAAGGGATTTGATTCATTGAACACTGATTTGACTTGTTCAGCAAGTCATTACTTTGTGAAAGGCATTTAACTTGTTCATCGACGCATTACTTGGTCAGCATGGCATTCGCCTTGTTCCACAAGACATTCGACTTGGTCAACAAGGCATTGCATGGTCAACAAGGCATCCGACTTGTTCAAGAAGGCATTTATGTGTCAACAAGGCATTCGACTTGTTCACCAATGCATTACTCTTGTCAAAAATCCATTCGACTTGTTCAAGAAGACATTCCTTGGTCAACAAGGCATTCGACTAATTCTTGAAGGGATTAGACATGGTCAACTAGGGATTTGACTTGTTCAAAAGTCATTACATGGTAAACAAGGTATTCAAACGTTCAATAAGGCATTACTTTTGTCGAAAAGGCATTTGACTTGTTCAACAAGGCATTCAACTTGGTCAACAAGGCCTTCAACTTGGTCAATAAGGCATTTAACTTGTTCAAGACGACGATACTTGGGCACCAAGGCATTAGACTTGGTCAGCAAGGGATTTGACTTGGTGAGCAAGGGATTTGACTTGTTCAACAGTCATTACTTTGTAAACAAAGCATTCAAATTGTTTAATAAGGCATTACATTGGCCAAAAAGGCATTCGACCTGTTCAACAAGGCATTCAACTTGGTTATCAAGGCATTCGACTTTAATTAAAGGCATTAGAGTTTGTCTACAAGAGATTTGACTTTTTCAACAAGTTTTTACTGCATTCAACTTGTTCACCAAGGGATTACTTTGGTCAAAAAGGCATTCTACTTGTTCAAGAAGACATTCATTGGTCAACAAGACATTCGACTTATTCTTGAAGGGATCCATCTCTCTACACCAACCTTGGAATTCCAACTGTCATCTCACGTCTCCGTTCATGGAGGATGCTTCGGACGGATCGCCGGCCGCGCCCCCCGTGGTGGCGGCGATGGTGCCGGACCTGACGGCGCTCGCGGCCACATACCCGACCTTTAGCGTGGACTTCGACACGGATTGCTACAAGGCACTTGTCAAACGTCTCTTTGGGGACCATACGGCTGCCAGGACACCGGCCTCATCCCCCACCACCGGCTGCCAGGACACTGGCCCCGTCCCTCTCGCTGGGCTGGTTTCGTCTCATGGCCCGCCCCGGTTAATTGACCAGCCGGCTTCGGGCCGGATCGCGCGCCGTTTTGCTGCCCGTCCTTATGGACCGCGTCGCGGCCGTTCGGTCGACGTTCATGCCGTCGGGCTGCCGCTCGAAACTGCCAGGGCCGGGGCTGATGGGGCTGCTGTGGCGCGGGATGATGCGGGCTTTTCCGTCCCTCACCCATTGAGGGTGGAATACGAACAGTCACGCAGGGGAGATGAACAGCCACGCCATGCCATGATTGGCCGCGGAGAGTCCCATGGCGAGCATGGGGAGATGTCGACCTTGGATGGCGATGGGGTGCCTGCGTCGATTCCCGAGTCTGCCATGGATGCTGGCGACGGTGCCGTGGCAACTACGGTTGTGGTTGCGGATGGTGGGGCTGGGGTTGATGACGGGGCCATGGTGGTTGAATCACCGATGTCGCTGAATGGTGGAGCTGCGGCTGCTGATGAAGATTGTTGGTCGACTCACCGATCCAGCTGAACGTTGGATCGTCCCTTTCTCATGCACCGTCAATGGGGGCTGCTCGTGGTGGCAGTTCGTCGCCCCATGTTTCGTTTGCTAAGGTGGTGGCCGGGGTGTCCCCGACCCGTCCGGCTCCCGGTGATCGACGTCCACAGGCCGCGCGCCGTGTGCCTTTGACATACACGGCCCCGGCAGGCCATGTTGATGGCATCGTCGAAGTTGCGCCGTCGTGGGACATCGCTACGCTAGGTTTCTCTCGTTGGGCCCACACTTTGGTGGGATTTTTCCTGGGGCGTAAGCCTTATTTTCCCACAGTCAAACGACATTGGCGGGCTCGATGGAAGGACCTTGTTGAGGTTCGGGCTACAATCAATGGTTTCTTCATGTTTAGATTCTCTTCAAGCGAGGCCATGCGTGAGGTTCTTGAGGGCGGCCCATGGCTACTTAACGGGCAGCCGCTGTTTCTCGAGGAATGGCGCCCTGGAATGTCATTTGAGCGAAAGGAGATCACTGATGTTCCCCTCTGGGTGAAGTTATGGAATGTGCCGGGGGAATTTTTGACTGCTGCGGGGCTTGGCGTCATTGCTAGTGCGGTGGGCAAGCCGTTGTTTACTGATGGTATCACGGCTGACGGAGATAGGATTGACTTTGCGCGTGTGTGTGTCATGAAGCGCCTTGCTGAACCTTTTATTGAGAATGTCCATCTGCACATGCCCACGGCAGATGGAGGGGTATCGGGGATCATTCCGGTCCGGGTTGAGTACGAGTGGCAGCCCGAGCGGTGTGATGCCTGTAGTACGTGGACCCACGGGCCCTCACTTTGTCCAAAGCTTCCTCGGTTACACCCATCGGCATCGTCGAAGGGTGGGACCGCCCCATCCACGACCCACGGCTCTCGGGCTGCCGCCTCTCGTGCAGCGCTCGCCACTTCTGTGATGCGGGCTGCTACCACCCCTGATACGCGACCAATGGCCAATTGATCCCGCCGCAAGACCTTGGATGGCGATGGGGTGCCTGCGTCGATTCCCGAGTCTGCCATGGATGCTGGCGACGGTGCCGTGGCAACTACGGTTGTGGTTGCGGATGGTGGGGCTGGGGTTGATGACGGGGCCATGGTGGTGGAATCACCGATGCCGCTGAATGGTGGAGCTGCGGCTGCTGATGAAGACTTGTTGGTCGACTCACCGATCCAGCTGAACGTTGGATCGTCCCTTTCTCATGCACCGTCAATGGGGGCTGCTCGTGGTGGCAGTTTGCCGCCCCATGTTTCGTTTGCTAAGGTGGTGGCCGGGGTGTCCCCGACCTGTCCGGCTCCCGGTGATCGACGTCCACAGGCCGCGCGCCGTGTGCCTTTGACATACACGGCCCCGGCAGGCCATGTTGATGGCATCGTTGAAGTTGCGCCGTCGTGGGACATCGCTACGCTAGGTTTCTCTCGTTGGGCCCACACTTTGGTGGGATTTTTCCTGGGGCGTAAGCCTTATTTTCCCACAGTCGAACGACATTGGCGGGCTCGATGGAAGGACCTTGTTGAGGTTCGGGCTACAATCAATGGTTTCTTCATGTTTAGATTCTCTTCAAGCGAGGCCATGCGTGAGGTTCTTGAGGGCGGCCCATGGCTACTTAACGGGCAGCCGCTGTTTCTCGAGGAATAGCGCCCTGGAATGTCATTTGAGCGAAAGGAGATCACTGATGTTCCCCTCTGGGTGAAGTTATGGAATGTGCCGGGGGAATTTTTGACTGCTGCGGGGCTTGGCGTCATTGCTAGTGCGGTGGGCAAGCCGTTGTTTACTGATGGTATCACGGCTGACGGAGATAGGATTGACTTTGCGCGTGTGTGTGTCATGAAGCGCCTTGCTGAACCTTTTATTGAGAATGTCCATCTGCGCATGCCCACGGCAGATGGAGGGGTATCGTGGATCATTCCGGTCCGGGTTGAGTACGAGTGGCAGCCCGAGCGGTGTGATGCCTGTAGTACGTGGACCCACGGGCCCTCACTTTGTCCAAAGCTTCCTCGGTTACACCCATCGGCATCGTCGAAGGGTGGGACCGCCCCATCCACGACCCACGGCTCTCGGGCTGCCGCCTCTCGTGCAGCGCTCGCCACTTCTGTGATGCGAGCTGCTACCACCCCTGATACGCGACCAATGGCCAATTCATCCCGCCGCAATCGGCCCAAGGCTGCAGCTGTAGCCACGGCCCCTCCTGGGATTCCCCGACCAACGCCGGTTGCTAAGGTGGATCGATCCTCAACTAAGGAGTCAGAATGGCGCCAAGAGGGTGCTCACGGCAAGGCCGTCCGTGTGCCGGCTACTGGGGCAGTCTCGCCTTCCGCATGTAAGGAGTTGTTTCTGGGTAGCACGTCTTCCGCTGCGCGCTCTAGGACGTCACGGTCTCCGTTTAGACCTCTGCGTCGTGAGGATGTGGCAATGGCGGATCATAACGCTTTTGCCCTCCTCCACTCCATCGATCCAGATGCCATGGACACCTCTATCCTCAAGGGCCCTGAAGTTGATGCAGCCCGCCCCCGGGTATCCCATGATCAGGCTCGGATCCTGGAATGTCCGTGGTCTAAACCGGGTAGACCACAGGAAAGCGGTGGGGGAGTGGAGTTCTTTTGGTTGGTTTGCTTGAAACGCGGGTTCTGGAGGGCAATGCTATCCGACTTTCTTGTGGGATGCGGCCCACTTGGTGCTGGTACTTTGACTTTGTGGCTGACCCTGGCTCTCGTTTTGGGTAGTTGTACCCGATAGCATGTTTTCGATTGATGCGGCATGAGTTTTTCTCCTGCGCGCTCTTTTGTATTTTCTTTTCATATATATATAAAGGGACATTAATCCAAAAAAAAAAAAAAAAACTTATTCTTGAAGGGATTAGACATGGTCAACAAGGGATTTGACTTGTTCAAAAGTCATTACTTGGTAAACAAGGCATTCAAATTGCTCAGCATTACTTTGGTCAAAAAAGCATTCGACTTATTCAACAAGGCATTCAACTTTGTCAACAAGGCATTGAACTTGGTCAACAAGGCATTCGACTTGGTCAACAGTCATTCTACTTGGTCTTGAAGGCATTAGACTTGGTCAACAAGGGATTTGATTCATTGAACACTGATTTGACTTGTTCAGCAAGTCATTACTTTGTGAAAGGCATTTAACTTGTTCATCGACGCATTACTTGGTCAGCATGGCATTCGCCTTGTTCCACAAGACATTCGACTTGGTCAACAAGGCATTGCATGGTCAACAAGGCATCCGACTTGTTCAAGAAGGCATTTATGTGTCAACAAGGCATTCGACTTGTTCACCAATGCATTACTCTGGTCAAAAATCCATTCGACTTGTTCAAGAAGACATTCCTTGGTCAACAAGGCATTCGACTAATTCTTGAAGGGATTAGACATGGTCAACAAGGGATTTGACTTGTTCAAAAGTCATTACATGGTAAACAAGGTATTCAAACGTTCAATAAGGCATTACTTTTGTCGAAAAGGCATTTGACTTATTCAACAAGGCATTCAACTTGGTCAACAAGGCCTTTAACTTGGTCAATAAGGCATTTAACTTGTTCAAGACGACGATACTTGGGCACCAAGGCATTAGACTTGGTCAGCAAGGGATTTGACTTGGTGAGCAAGGGATTTGACTTGTTCAACAGTCATTACTTTGTAAACAAAGCATTCAAATTGTTTAATAAGGCATTACATTGGCCAAAAAGGCATTCGACTTGTTCAACAAGGCATTCAACTTGGTTATCAAGGCATTCGACTTTAATTAAAGGCATTAGAGTTGGTCTACAAGAGATTTGACTTTTTCAACAAGTTTTTACTGCATTCAACCTGTTCACCAAGGGATTACTTTGGTCAAAAAGGCATTCGACTTGTTCAAGAAGACATTCGACTTAGTCAACATGCTTTGCATGGTCAACAATGCATCCGACTTGTTCAAGAAGACATTTATGTGTCAACAAGGCATTTGACTTATTCTCCAAGGCATTACTTTGGTCAAAAATCCATTCGACTTGTTCAAGAAGACATTCCTTGGTCAACAATGCACCCGACTTGTTCAAGAAGGCATTTATGTGTCAACAAGGAATTCGACTTGTTCACCAAGGCATTACTATGGTCAAACAGCCATTCGACTTGTTCAAGAAGACAGTCTTTGGTCAACAAGGCATTCGACTAATTCTTGAAGGGATTAGACATGGTCAACAAGGGATTTGACTTGTTCAAAAGTCATTACATGGTAAACAAGGTATTCAAATCGTTCAATAAGGCATTACTTTTGTCGAAAAGGCATTTGACTTGTTCAACAAGGCATTCAACTTGGTCAACAAGGCATTCAACTTGGTGAACAAGGCATTCGACTTGGTAAATAAGGCATTTAACTTGTTCAAGACGACGATACTTGGTCACCAAGGCATTAGACTTGGTCAGCAAGGGATTTGACTTGGTGAGCAAAGGATTTGACTTGTTCAACAGTCATTACTTGGTAAACAAGGCATTCAAATTGTTTAATAAGGTATTACATTGGTAAAAAAGGCATTCGACTTGTTCAACAAGACATTCAACTTGGTTATTAAGGCATTCAACTTTAATTGAAGGCATTAGAGTTGGTCTACAAGAGATTTGACTTTTTCAACAAGTTTTTACTGCATTCAACTTTTTCACCAAGGGATTACTTTGGTCAAAAAGGCATTCGCCTTGTTCAACAAGACATTCGACTTAGTCAACAAGGCATTGCATGGTCAAAAATGCATCCGACTTGTTCAAGAAGTCATTTATGTGTCAACAAGGCATTCGACTTGTTCACCAAGGCATTACTTTGGTCAAAAATCCATTTGACTTGTTCAAGAAGACATTCCTTGGTCAACAAGGCATTCGAGTAATTCTTGAAGGGATTAGACATGGTCAACAATGGATTTGATTTGTTCAAAAGTCATTACTCGGTAAACAAGGTATTCAAATTGTTGAATAAGGCATTATTTTAGTCGAAAAGGCATTCGGCTTGTTCAACAAGGCATTCAACTTGGTCAACAAGGCATTCAACTTGGTCAACAAGGCATTCGACTTGGTCAACAAGGCATTCAACTTGTTCAAGACGACGATACATGGTCACCAAGGCATTAGATTTGATCAGCAGGGGATTTGACTTGGTGAGCAAGGGATTTGACTTCTTCAACAGTCAATACTTAGTAAACAAGGCATTCAAATTGTTTAATAAGGCATTACATTGGTCAAAAAGGCATTCGATTGTTCAACAAGGCATTCAACTTGGTTCACCAAGGGATTACTTTGGTCAAAAAGGCATTCGACTTGTTCAAGAAGATATTCCTTGGTCAACAAGGAATTCGACTTATTCTTGAAGGGTATAGACCTGGTCAACAAGGGATTTGACTTGTTCAAAAGTCATTACTTGGTAAACAAGGCATTCAAATTGTTCAATAAGGCATTACCTTGGTCAGAAAAGCATTCGACTTGTTCAACAAGGCATTCAACTTGGTCAACAAGGCATTCAACTTGGTCAACAAGGGATTTGATTTGTTCAAAAGTCATTACCTGGTAAACAAGGCATTCAAATTGTTCAATAAGGCATTACTTTGGTCAAAAAAGCATTCGACTTATTCAACAAGGCATTCAACTTGGGCAACAAGGCATTGAACTTGGTCAACAAGGTATATTCGACTTGGTGAACATGACATTCTACTTTTTCTTGAAGGCATTAGACTTAGTCAACAAGGGATTTGATTCATTGAACACTGATTTGACTTGTTCAGCAAGTCATTACTTAGTGAAAAGCATTTAACTTGTTCATCGACGCATTACTTGGTCAGCATGGCATTCGCCTTGTTCACCAAGACATTCGACTTGGTCAACAAGGCATTGCATGGTCAATAAATCATCCGACTTGTTCAAGAAGGCAGTTATGTGTCAACAAGGCATTCGACTTGTTCAAGAAGACGTTCCTTGGTCAACAAGGCATTCGACTAATTCTTGAAGGGATTAGACATGGTTAACAAGGGATTTGACTTGTTCAAAAGTCATTACTTGGTAAACAAGGTATTCAAATCGTTCAATAAGGCATTACTTTTGTCGAAAAGACATTCAGCTTGTTCAACAAGTCATTCAACTTTGTCAACAAGGCATTGAACTTGGTCAACAAGGCATTCGAGTTATTCTTGAAGGGATTAGACGTGGTCAACAAGGGATTGGACTTGTTCAAAAGTCATTACTTGGTAAACAAGGCATTCAAATTGTTCAATAAGGCATTACTTTGGTCAAAAAAGCATTCGACTTATTCAACAATGCATTCAACTTGGTCAACAAGGCATTGAACTTGGTCAACAAGGCATATTCGACTTGGTCAACAGGACATTCTATTTTTTCTTGAAGGCATTAGACTTGGTCAACAAGGGATTTTATTCATTGAACACTGATTTGGTCAAAAAGCCATTCGACTTGTTCAAGAAGACATTCCTTGGTCAACAAGGCATTCGACTAATTCTTGAAGGGCTTAGAAATGGTCAACAAGGGATTTGACTTGTTTAAAAGTCATTACTTGGTAAACAAGGCATTCGAATTGTTCAATAAGGCATTACTTTGGTCAAAAAAGCATTCGACTTATTCAACTTGGTCAACAAGGAATTGAACTTGGTTTGCAAGGCATATTCGACTTGGTCAACAAGGCATTGCATGGTCAACAATGCATCCGACTTTTTCAAGAAGGCATTTATGTGTCAACAAGGCATTCGACTTGTTCACAAAGGCATTACTTTGGTCAAAAACCCATTCGACTTGTTCAAGAACACATTCATTGGTCAACAAGGGATTTGACTTGTTCAAAAGTCATCACTTGGTAAACAAGGTATTCAAATCGTTCAATAAGGCATTACTATTGTCGAAAAGGCATTCGGCTTGTTCCACAAGGCATTCAACTTGGTCAACAAGTCATTCAATTTGGTCAACTAGGCATTCGACTTGGTCAACAAGGCATTCAATATGTTAAAGACAACGATACTTGGTCACCAAGGTATTAGACTTGGTCAGCAAGGGATTTGACTTGTTCAAAAGTCATTACTTGGTAAATAAGGCATTGAAATTGTTTAATAAGGCATTACATTGGTCAAAAAGGCATTCGACTTGTTCAACAAGGCATTCAACTTGGTTAGCAAGGCATTCGACTTTTCATTAAGGCATTAGAGCGGTCTACAAGAGATTTGACTTGTTCAACAAGTTTTTACTGCATTCAACTTGTTCACCAAGGCATTACTTTGGTCAAAAAGGCATTCGACTTGTTCAAGAAGACATTCCTTGGTCAACAAGGCATTCGACTTATTCTTGAAGGGATTAGACCTGGTCAACAAGGGATTTGACTTGTTCAAAAGTCATTACTTGGTAAACAAGGTATTAAAATCGTTAAATAAGGCATTACTTTTGTCGAAAATGCATTCGGCTTGTTCTACAAGGCATTCAACTTGGTCAACAAGGCATTCAATTTGGTCAACAAGGCATTCGACATGGTCAACAAGGTATTCAACTTGTTCAATAAGGCAATACTTTGGTCAAAAAAGCATTCAACTCATTCAACAAGGCATTCAACTTGGTCAACAAGGCATTCAACTTGGTCAACAAGGAATATTCGACTTGGTCAACATAACATTCTACTTTTTCTTGAAGGCATTAGACTTGGTCAACAAGGGATTTGATTCATTGAACACTGATTGACTTGTTCAGCAAGTCATTACTTAGTGAAAGGCATTTAACTTGTTCATCGACGCATTACATGGTCAGCATGGCATTCGCCTTGTTCAACAAGACATTCGACTTGGTCAACAAGGCATTTCATGGTCAACAATGCATCCAACTTGTTCAAGAATACATTTATGGGTCAAAAAGGCATTCGACTTGTTCACCAAGGCATGAGTTTGGTCAAAAAGCCATTCGACTTGTTCAAGAAGACATTCCTTGGTCAACAAGGCATTCGACTAATTCTTGAAGGGATTAGACATGGTTAACAAGGGATTTTACATGTTCAAAAGTCATTACTTGGTAAACAAGGTATTCAAATCGTTCAATAAGGCATTACTTTTGTCGAAAAGACATTCGTCTTGTTCAACAAGGCATTGAACTTGGTCAACAAGGCATTGAACTTGGTCAACAAGGCATTCGACTTATTCTTGAAGGGATTAGACGTGGTTAACAAGGGATTGGAGTTGTTCAAAACTCATTACTTGGTAAACAAGGCATTCAAATTGTTCAATAGGGCATTACTTTTGTCAAAAAAGCATTCGACTTATTCAACAAGGCATTAAACTTGGTCAACAAGGGATTTCACTTGTTCAAAAGTTGTTACTTGGTAAACAAGGTATTAAAATCGTTCAATAAGGCATTACTTTTGTCAAAAATGCATTCGGCTTGTTCTACAAGGCATTCAACTTGGTCAACAAGGCATTCAATTTGGTCAACAAGGCATTCGACTTGGTCAAGAAGGTATTCAACTTGTTCAATAAGGCATTACTTTGGTCAAAAAAGCATTCGACTTATTCAACAAGGCATTCAACTTGGTCAACAAGGCATTCAACTTGGTCAACAAGGCATATTCGACTTGGTCAACATGACATTCTACTTTTTCCTGAAGGCATTAGACTTGGTCAACAAGGGATTTGATTCATTGAACACTGATTTGACTTGTTCAGCAAGTCATTACTTGGTGAAAGGCATTTAACTTGTTCATCGACGCATTACATGGTCAGCATGGCATTCGCCTTGTTCAACAAGACATTCGACTTGGTCAACAAGGCATTTCATGGTCAACAATGCATCCAACTTGTTCAAGAAGACATTTATGGGTCAAAAAGGCATTCGACTTATTCACCAAGGCATGAGTTTGGTCAAAAAGCCATTTGACTTGTTCAAGAAGACATTCCTTGGTCAACAAGGCATTCGACTAATTCTTGAAGGTATTAGACATGGTTAACAAGGGATTTTACTTGTTCAAAAGTCATTACTTGGTAAACAAGGTATTCAAATCGTTCAATAAGGCATTACTTTTGTCGAAAAGACATTCATCTTGTTCAACAAGGCATTTAACTTGGTCAACAACGCATTGAACTTGGTCAACAAGGCATTCGACTTATTCTTTAAGGGATTAGACGTGGTTAACAAGGGATTGGACGTGTTCAAAACTCATTACTTGGTAAACAAGGCATTCAAATTGTTCAATAGGGCATTACTTTTGTCAAAAAAGCATTCGACTTATTCAACAAGGCATTGAACTTGGTCAACAAGGGATTTCACTTGTTCAAAGTTGTTACTTGGTAAACAAGGTATTAAAATCGTTCAATTAGGCATTACTTTTGTCGAAAATGCATTCGGCTTGTTCTACAAGGCATTCAACTTGGTCAACAAGGCATTCAATTTGGTCAACAAGGCATTCGACTTGTTCAAGAAGACATTCCTTGGTCAACAAGGCATTCGACTAATTCTTGAAGGGATTAGACATGGTTAACAAGGGATTTTACTTGTTCAAAAGTCATTACTTGGTAAACAAGGTATTCAAATCGTTTCATAAGGCATTACTTTTGTCGAAAAGACATTCGTCTTGTTCAACAAGGCATTGAACTTGGTCAACAAGGCATTCGACTTATTCTTTAAGGGATTAGACGTGGTTAACAAGGGATTGGACTTGTTCAAAACTCATTACTTGGTAAACAAGACATTCAAATTGTTCAATAGCGCATTACTTTTGTCAAAAAAGCATTCGACTTATTCAACAAGGCATTGAACTTGGAACAAGGGATTTCACTTGTTCAAAAGTTGTTACTTGGTAAACAAGGTATTAAAATCGTTCAATTAGGCATTACTTTTGTCGAAAATGCATTCGGCTTGTTCTACAAGGCATTCAACTTGGTCAACAAGGCATTCAATTTGGTCAACAAGGCATTCGACTTGTTCAAGAAGACATTCCTTGGTCAACAAGGCATTCGACTAATTCTTGAAGGTATTAGACATGGTTAACAAGGGATTTTACTTGTTCAAAAGTCATTACTTGGTAAACAAGGTATTCAAATAGTTCCATAAGGCATTACTTTTGTCGAAAAGACATTCGTCTTGTTCAACAAGGCATTGAACTTGGTCAACAAGGCATTGAACTTGGTCAACAAGGCATTCGACTTATTCTTGAAGGGATTAGACGTGGTTAACAAGGGATTGGACTTGTTCAAAACTCATTACTTGGTAAACAAGGCATTCAAATTGTTCAATAGGGTATTACTTTTGTCAAAAAAGCATTCGACTTATTCAACAAGGCATTGAACTTGGTCAACAAGGGATTTCACTTGTTCAAAAGTTGTTACTTGGTAAACAAGGTATTAAAATCGTTCAATAAGGCATTACTTTTGTCAAAAATGCATTCGGCTTGTTCTACAAGGCATTCAACTTGGTGAACAAGGCATTCAATTTGGTCAACAAGGCATTCGACTTGGTCAAGAAGGTATTCAACTTGTTCAATAAGGCATTACTTTGGTCAAAAAAGCATTCGACTTATTCAACAAGGCATTCAACTTGGTCAACAAGGCATTCAACTTGGTCAACAAGGCATATTCGACTTGGTCAACATGACATTCTACTTTTTCCTGAAGGCATTAGACTTGGTTAACAAGGGATTTGTTTAATTGAACACTGATTTGACTTGTTCAGCAAGTCATTACTTAGTGAAAGGCATTTAACTTGTTCATCGACGCATTACATGGTCAGCATGGCATTCGCCTTGTTCAACAAGACATTCGACTTGGTCAACAAGGCATTTTATGGTCAACAATGCATCCAACTTGTTCAAGAAAAGACATTTATGGGTCAAAAAGGCATTCGACTTGTTCACCAAGGCATGAGTTTGGTCAAAAAGCCATTTGACTTGTTCAAGAAGATATTCCTTGGTCAACAAGGCATTCGACTAATTCTTGAAGGGATTAGACATGGTTAACAAGGGATTTTACTTGTTCAAAAGTCATTACTTGGTAAACAAGGTATTCAAATCGTTCAATAAGGCATTTACTTTTGTCGAAAAGACATTCGTCTTGTTCAACAATGCATTTAACTTGGTCAACAAGGCATTGAACTTGGTCAACAAGGAATTCGACTTATTCTTGAAGGGATTAGACGTGGTTAACTAGGGATTGGACGTGTTCAAAACTCATTACTTGGTAAACAAGGCATTCAAATTGTTCAATAGGGCATTACTTTTGTCAAAAAAGCATTCGACTTATTCAACAAGGCATTGAACTTGGTCAACAAGGCATTGAACTTGGTCAACAAGGGATTTCACTTGTTCAAAAGTATTACTTGGTAAATAAGGTATTAAAATCGTTCAATTAGGCATTACTTTTGTCGAAAATGCATTCGGCTTGTTCTACAAGGCATTCAACTTGGTCAACAAGGCATTCAATTTGGTCAACAACGCATTCGACTTGGTCAAGAAGGTATTCAACTTGTTCAATAAGGCATTACTTTGGTCAAAAAAGCATTCAACTTATTCAACAAGGCATTCAACTTGGTCAACAAGGCATATTTGACTTGGTCAACATGACATTCTACTTTTTCTTGAAGGCATTAGACTTGCTCAACAAGGGATTTGATTCATTGAACACTGATTTGACTTGCTCAGCAAGTCATTACTTAGTGAAAAGCATTTAACTTGTTCATCGACGCATTACATGGTCAGCATGGCATTCGCCTTGTTCAACAAGACATTCGACTTGGTCAACAAGGCATTTCATGGTCAACAATGCATCCAACTTGTTCAAGAAGACATTTGTGGGTCAAAAAGGCATTCGACTTGTTCACCAAGGCATGAGTTTGGTCAAAAAGCCATTTGACTTGTTCAAGAAGACATTCCTTGGTAAACAAGACATTCGACTAATTCTTGAAGGGATTAGACATGGTTAACAAGGGATTTTACTTGTTCAAAAGTCATTACTAGGTAAACAAGGTATTCAAATCGTTCAATAAGGCATTACTTTTGTCGAAAAGACATTCGTCTTGGTCAACAAGGCATTGAACTTGGTCAACAAGGCATTCGACTTATTCTTGAAGGGATTAGACGTGGTTAACAAGGGATTGGACGTGTTCAAAACTCATTACTTGGTAAACAAGGCATTCAAATTGTTCAATAGGGCATTACTTTTCTCAAAAAAGCATTCGACTTATTCAACAAGGCATTGAACTTGGTCAACAAGGCATTGAACTTGGTCAACAAGGGATTTCACTTGTTCAAAAGTTGTTACTTGGTAAACAAGGTATTAAAATCGTTCAATAAGGCATTACTTTTGTCGAAAATGCATTCGGCTTGTTCTACAAGGCATTCAACTTGGTCAACAAGGCATTCAATTTGGTCAACAAGGCATTCGACTCGGTCAACAAGGTATTCAACTTGTTCAATAAGGCATTACTTTGGTCAAAAAAGCATTCGACTTATTCAACAAGGCATTCAATTTGGTCAACAAGGCATTCGACTTGGTCAAGAAGGTATTCAACTTGTTTAATAAGGCATTACTTTTGTCAAAAAAGCATTCGACTTATTCAACAAGGCATTCAACTTGGTCAACAAGGCATTCAACTTGGTCAACAAGGCATATTTGACTTGGTCAACATGACATTCTACTTTTTCTTGAAGGCATTAGACTTGGTCAACAAGGGATTTGATTCATTGAACACTGATTTGACTTGTTCAGCAAGTCATTACTTAGTGAAAGGCATTTAACTTGTTCATCGACGCATTACATGGTTAGCATGGCATTCGCCTTGTTAAACAAGACATTCGACTTGGTCAACAAGGCATTTCATGGTCAACAATGCATCCAACTTGTTCAAGAAGACATTTGTGGGTCAAAAAGGCATTCGACTTGTTCACCAAGGCATGAGTTTGGTCAAAAAGCCATTTGACTTGTTCAAGAAGACATTCCTTGGTAAACAAGGCATTCGACTAATTCTTGAAGGGATTAGACATGGTTAACAAGGGATTTTACTTGTTCAAAAGTCATTACTTGGTAAACAAGGTATTCAAATCGTTCAATAAGGCATTACTTTTGTCGAAAAGACATTCGTCTTGTTCAACAAGGAATTTAACTTGGTCAACAAGGCATTGAACTTGGTCAACAAGGCATTCGACTTATTCTTGAAGGGATTAGACGTGGTTAACAAGGGATTGGACGTGTTCAAAACTCATTACTTGGTAAACAAGGCATTCAAATTGTTCAATAGGGCATTACTTTTGTCAAAAAAGCATTCGACTTATTCAACAAGGCATTGAACTTGGTCAACAAGGCATTGAACTTGGTCAACAAGGGATTTCACTTGTTCAAAAGTTGTTACTTGGTAAACAAGGTATTAAAATCGTTCAATAAGGCATTACTTTTGTCGAAAATGCATTCGACTTGTTCTACAAGGCATTCAATTTGGTCAACAAGGCATTCGACTTGGTCAAGAAGGTATTCAACTTGTTTAATAAGGCATTACTTTTGTCAAAAAAGCATTCGACTTATTCAACAAGGCATTCAACTTGGTCAACAAGGCATTCAACTTGGTCAACAAGGCATATTTGACTTGATCAACATGACATTCTACTTTTTCTTGAAGGCATTAGACTTGGTCAACAAGGGATTTGATTCATTGAACACTGATTTGACTTGTTCAGCAAGTCATTACTTAGTGAAAGGCATTTAACTTGTTCATCGACGCATTACATGGTTAGCATGGCATTCGCCTTGTTAAACAAGACATTCGACTTGGTCAACAAGGCATTTCATGGTCAACAATGCATCCAACTTGTTCAAGAAGACATTTGTGGGTCAAAAAGGCATTCGACTTGTTCACCAAGGCATGAGTTTGGTCAAAAAGCCATTTGACTTGTTCAAGAAGACATTCCTTGGTAAACAAGGCATTCGACTAATTCTTGAAGGGATTAGACATGGTTAACAAGGGATTTTACTTGTTCAAAAGTCATTACTTGGTAAACAAGGTATTCAAATCGTTCAATAAGGCATTACTTTTGTCGAAAAGACATTCGTCTTGTTCAACAAGGAATTTAACTTGGTCAACAAGGCATTGAACTTGGTCAACAAGGCATTCGACTTATTCTTGAAGGGATTAGACGTGGTTAACAAGGGATTGGACGTGTTCAAAACTCATTACTTGGTAAACAAGGCATTCAAATTGTTCAATAGGGCATTACTTTTGTCAAAAAAGCATTCGACTTATTCAACAAGGCATTGAACTTGGTCAACAAGGCATTGAACTTGGTCAACAAGGGATTTCACTTGTTCAAAAGTTGTTACTTGGTAAACAAGGTATTAAAATCGTTCAATAAGGCATTACTTTTGTCGAAAATGTATTCGACTTGTTCTACAAGGCATTCAATTGGGTCAACAAGGCATTCGACTTGGTCAAGAAGGTATTCAACTTGTTTAATAAGGCATTACTTTTGTCAAAAAAGCATTCGACTTATTCAACAAGGCATTCAACTTGGTCAACAAGGCATTCAACTTGGTCAACAAGGCATATTTGACTTGGTCAACATGACATTCTACTTTTTCTTGAAGGCATTAGACTTGGTCAACAAGGGATTTGATTCATTGAACACTGATTTGACTTGTTCAGCAAGTCATTACTTAGTGAAAGGCATTTAACTTGTTCATCGACGCATTACATGGTTAGCATGGCATTCGCCTTGTTAAACAAGACATTCGACTTGGTCAACAAGGCATTTCATGGTCAACAATGCATCCAACTTGTTCAAGAAGACATTTGTGGGTCAAAAAGGCATTCGACTTGTTCACCAAGGCATGAGTTTGGGCAAAAAGCCATTTGACTTGTTCAAGAAGACATTCCTTGGTAAACAAGGCATTCGACTAATTCTTGAAGGGATTAGACATGGTTAACAAGGGATTTTACTTGTTCAAAAGTCATTACTTGGTAAACAAGGTATTCAAATCGTTCAATAAGGCATTACTTTTGTCGAAAAGACATTCGTCTTGTTCAACAAGGCATTCAACTTGGTCAACAAGGCATTCAACTTGGTCAACAAGGCATTCGACTTATTCTTGAAGGGATTAGACGTGGTTAACAAGGGATTGGACTTGTTCAAAACTCATTACTTGGTAAACAAGGCATTCAAATTGTTCAATAGCGCATTACTTTTGTCAAAAAAGCATTCGACTTATTCAACAAGGCATTGAACTTGGTCAACAAGGGATTTCACTTGTTCAAAAGTTTTACTTGGTAAACAAGGTATTGAAATCGTTCAATAAGGCATTACTTTTGTCGAAAAGGCATTTGGCGTGTTCCACAAGGCATTCAACTTGGTCAACAAGGCATTCAATTGGGTCAACAAGGCATTCGACTTGGTCAACAAGGCATTCAACTTGTTCAAGACAACGATACTTGGTCACCAAGGCATTAGACTTGGTCAGCAAGGGATTTGACTTGTTCAAAAGTCATTACTTGGTAAACAAGGCATTCAAATTGTTTAATAAGGCATTACATTGGTCAAAAAGGCATTCGACTTGTTCAACAAGGCATTGAACTGGGTTAGCAAGGCATTTGACTTTTCTTGAAGGCATTAGAGTTGGTCTACAAAGCTTCCGATACCATGGGCGATGCGAGGCCACATCCCTCTTCATGTTGACCTTCGCCGATGATCTTCTTCTTTTCTCGCAGGCGGACGTTCAATCAGTCAGTATCTTCCGCGACAGCCTCGAGCTTTTTGCTTCGCTTTCAGGGCTACGGGCAAACTCCAGTAAAAGCGAGATGTTTATCTCGAAACGGGCAGAACTACTGAAGGGTACACTCCAGGCTGTTATGGGCTTCCCTATCGGGTCTCTTCCTGTGCGGTACCTGGGGGTCCCCCTTATCACATCGCGATTGACTATCGATGATTGCGCCCCCTTATTACGTTCTATTGGTCGTCGGCTTGGTTCTTGGACAACCACTCGCTCTCATACGCCGGGAGGGTACAACTCATTCGATCGGTCCTTATGGCTATCCATGTGTATTGGGCGGGAGTCTTCTTACTCCCCAAGGGAATCATCCGCAGTATTGAGAAGCGTCTTCGAGCTTTCTTGTGGAAGGGATCTAGCGCGAAGGTGGCATGGACCGACGTATGCGCACCAAGGGACGAAGGGGGACTTGGACTGAGATCGATTGAGGTGGAGAACAAGGCGCTGATGATGCGTCTTATTTCGAACATTCTCAGGGGAGATGAGTCTTCGATATGGGCCACATGGATACGACGAACGCGGCTGCACAACACATCCTTCTGGACCATCAGATCCACGGCTAATACCTCATGGAGCTGGAAGAAGCTCCTCAAGCTCAGACCCATCATCCGGCCACTTCTAGAGTTCCGCATTGGGAATGGAGCGAATACACGCCTCTGGACTGACCCATGGCTACTCACGATTCCGCTGGTGGAACGGTACCCGCGTGGTCCATCTGTTATGGGCCTCCCACTTGATTCACGCTTGAGCGCGGTGATTGATGAGTCGGGATGGCATTGGCCAGGACAGACAACGGTGGAGTTCATGGATTTTGCTGGTCTCCTACCTCCCATTCAACACGGTGAGATGGACACGATTCGATGGCGGGGGACTCCCAATGGCGTCTTCTCTACTCACTCCGCGAGAAATTGCATACGCCAACATTCTCCGCCTGCATTATGGACCAACCTGCTCGGAGGCCCTATCTCGATACCACGGCATGAAGTCATTTTATGGCTGGCGATTAGGGAACACCTGGCGACGAGGGACAAGCCATGGGTGGCCGCGGCAGCATGAAGTTCAGCTTGCCTCTTGTGTGATGATGGCCATGCTATAGAGACAACACGACATCTTTTCTTTGAGTGTTCATTTTCCAGACATTGCCTACAGTCTTTGCAGGATCAGAGCCTATCTTACTCCAACGAGCTCTAAATCGATCCTAATTCACGGAAAATTTCCGTCGATCACATCGGAACGATAGTTCCCGCTCGCACTTGACTCATGGCATCGTCCTCCAATGAGTCTCCTCTCATTCATCTGAACGCTCCAACTCACCTTCCAATCAAACTAATACCGATGAATTTCCCGGTTTGGCGCAAACAACTTCAATCTACTCTTATTGGGTTAGATCTTCTCAAATTCATTGACGGCTCTCATCCTCAACCGGATCAATACCTTGACACCGACAAGAAAACACCCAATACTGCTCACTACACCTGGTTTCGGCAAGATCAAATTCTCCTTTCGGCTATTCTTGGAAGTTGCACTGAGACTATCCAGCCGATCTTGGCCTCGGCATCCACATCACAACAAGCTTGGGAGTCCCTTTTGACAAGTTATGCCGGATCTTCTTGATCTCGCATTATTGATCTCAAATCAAGAATCGCCAAGAACCCCAAAGGTTCACGCCCAGTTGTTGATTTCGTCCATGAGATGCGACAGATTGCTAATGAATTGGCTCTTGTTCAAAGTCCAATTCAAGAGGAGGATCTAACGATTCACATCTTGAGTCAACTTGGCGACGAATTCAACAGTATCGTTGCGGCGATAAAGGTTCGTGAAACCCCCATATCGTACAATGAGTTATTCTCTAAATTGGTTGATTTCGAACGAGCCCTAAAGGAACAAGAAATTGTCCCGACCGTTGTTACCGCCAACAATACACAACGGTTCACCCCGGGTTCTCCCTCTGGCCAACGGTCGTCACTGGTGCTCCACTACGGTACTAGTTCAGCTAACAACTCCAGGCGTGGTCGAGGATCTGGTCGAGGCTCTTGGTCATCACAAGGTGGTAGTCGCAACGCCCGATCTGCGCAGTTCTGCAACTTCTGCAATATTCCTGGTCATGAGACTCGTGACTGCCGGAAGCTAGGCCGTTTTCTTCGTGATCACAACATCCAGCTTGCAGCACCTGCCTTTGTGCCTGGTCATGCGCCCGCTGTTAATACTACAGTCTCTCACGGTGCACCATCTGCGCCATCACAGTGGTTGATGGATAGCGGCGCCTCACACCATGTCACCACAGCGCCGTCCACCTTGCAATCCTACTCGGATTACGGTGGCCCCGATGAGGTCTTTCTGGGTAACGGTACATCACTTCCTATATTTCACACAGGTTATACACACTTACCCACTACTGCTCGCCCTTTAAAACTCACCAACGTTCTTTGCGTTCCAAACTTACATCGCAATTTGATTTCTGTGGCTAAACTTTGCAAAACTAACCCTGTTTCTGTTGAGTTTTTTTACACTCATTTTCTGGTGAAGGATCGCAGCACGGGGGCGCCTCTAATGAGAGGCATGAACGCCAATGATGTTTATTGAGCAGCTTCTCCATACCAGCCTCAAATAAATGTTATGTCTGCACTAGTTCCTAGGCACTGGCATCACAAACTCGGTCATCCTTCTACCTCTATCTTTCGTTATCTATTGAGTCAGTTAGGTTATTCTGCGTCGTCTAAAGTTCCCTTACATTGTGATTCTTGTTCTATGCATAAAAGTCATAAGCTTCCATTTTGTCAAAATTCCTTTGAAAGTACTATGCCATTACAGTTATTGTATTCCGATGTTTGGGGACCCACTAAGACCTCAGTTGATGGTTTTCGCTTCTATGTCATATTTGTGGATTTCTATACTAAATATACGTGGTTGTTCCCCATGAAAAAGAAATATGAGGTTGCTCTTATTTTTCCAATATTCAAAAATTTGGTGGAAAAATATTTTGGCCATAACATCGTCTCTGTTTTCTCAGATAATGGAGGAGAGTACATCAAACTAATCCCTTATTTCAATTCATGTGGCATCTCACATTTCACTACCCCTCCCCATACTCCCGAACAAAATGGGGTTGCTGAAAGACGTCATCGTCATATAGTTGAAACAGGCTTGAGTCTTCTTCACTTTGCAGGTCTTCCACTGACCTATTGGTCTTACGCCTTTCAGACTGCCGTTTATCTTATTAACCGACTTCCTACCCCATTCCTACAACTTCAGACTCCATTTCAATTACTTCACCAAAAACCTCCAAATTATCACAAGCTTCAGCCATTTGGGTGTTTGTGCTACCCGTGGCTTCGTCCGTACTCTGCGTCAAAGTTTTTTTTTTTTTTTTTGGGAAAAGGTCATTAAAATAAAATGTGGAAAGATACAATGTTCAGCAGCAATAAGCTGCACCGCTCGGTAACATGCTACCTATAATCAACGCAAGCAATCCAATCGAGCAAGCAAACATCAAAAGCAAGCAAGCAGACTGTAAGCAAGTGACTACGTGCTCGGCCACGCAATGCGCCAAACACGTCGAAGCGCACAGGACTATAGCTGATACTTCCCTCCAAGGGTAGAGAGCCGTATACAGAGTGTAGTCTCGACGTCTGCAACGATATGAGTAGGAGGTCTTCGTCTTCCTTCCCGCCATCGTAGGTTGCGCTCGGCCCATAGGTGATAGACAAGCGATGCAAGCGCATGTCGGGGCCCCATCCATGCGAGGTGCTTGCCCCGCCACCTTTGAGCAGCCCAGTGAACCCCTTCGATCCAGTCCGTGTAAGGCCATCCAAAACGTAACTTTCCCTGCAAAGACTGTAGGCAATGTCTGGAAAATGAACACTCAAAGAAAAGATGCCGTGTTGTCTCTATAGCATGGCCATCATCACACAAGAGGCAAGCTGAACTTCCTGCTGCCGCGGCCACGCATGGCTTGTCCCTCGTCGCCAGGCGTTCCCTAATCGCCAGCCATAGAATGACTTCATGCCGTGGTATCGAGATAGGGCCTCCGAACAGGTTGGTCCAGAATGCAGGCGGAGAATGTTGGCGTATGCAATTTCTCGCGGAGTGAGTAGAGAAGACGCCATTGGGAGTCCCCCGCCATCGAATCGTGTCCATCTCACCGTGTTGAATGGGAGGTAGGAGACCAGCAAAATCCATGAACTCCACCGTTGTCTGTCCTGGCCAATGCCATCCCGACTCATCAATCACCGCGCTCAATCGTGAATCAAGTGGGAGGCCCATAACAGATGGACCACGCGGGTACCGTTCCACCAGCAGAATCGTGAGTAGCCATGGGTCAGTCAAGAGGCGTGTATTCGCTCCATTCCCAATGCGAAACTCTAGAAGTGGCCGGATGATGGGTCTGAGCTTGAGGAGCTTCTTCCAGCTCCATGAGGTATTAGCCGTGGATCTGATGGTCCAGAAGGATGTGTTGTGCAGCCGCGTCCGTCGTATCCATGTGGCCCATATCGAAGACTCATCTCCCCTGAGAATGTGCCAAATAAGACGCATCATCAGCGCCTTGTTCTCCACCTCAATCGATCTCAGTCCAAGTCCCCCTTCGTCCCTTGGTGCGCATACGTCGGTCCATGCCACCTTCGCGCTAGATCCCTTCCACAAGAAAGCTCGAAGACGCTTCTCGATACTGCGGATGATTCCCTTGGGGAGTAAGAAGACTCCCGCCCAATACACATGGATAGTCATAAGGACCGATCGAATGAGCTGTACCCTCCCGGCGTATGAGAGCGAGTGGTTGGTCCAAGAACCAAGCCGACGATCAATAGAACGTAATAAGGGGGCGCAATCATCGATAGTCAATCGCGATGTGATAAGGGGGACCCCCAGGTACCGCACAGGAAGAGACCCGATAGGGAAGCCCATAACAGCCTGGAGTGTACCCTTCAGTCGTTCTGCCCGTTTCGAGATAAACATCTCGCTTTTACTGGAGTTTGCCCGTAGCCCTGAAAGAGAAGCAAAAAGCTCGAGGCTGTCGCGGAAGATACTGACTGATTGAACGTCCGCCTGCGAGAAAAGAAGAAGATCATCGGCGAAGGTCAACATGAAGAGGGATGTGGCCTCGCATCGCCAATGGTATCGGAAGCTGCTGCTAAGGTTGATGCGGGACGCTATGATTCCATGTAAAGCCTCCATCACCAACACAAAGAGATAAGGTGATATGGGGTCTCCTTGTCTGAGACCCCGCCGTCCTTTGAAGAAACCCTCCGGCCTACCGTTGATGTTGATGGAAAAATGCGTTGACGTGAGGCATGACCGGACCCACCCAATGAAGGTCGGGTGAAAGTGAAGTGCCTGAAGTGTGGCAAAGATAAAATCCCACTCAATCTTATCATATGCCTTGGCGAGGTCGACCTTAAGAGCCACCCGTTCAGGCAGCCCGGCTCTATTGTATCCGTGACAAATCTCTTGGGCTAAGAGAATGTTGTCGGAAATACGCCTTCCAGGGATGAATGTCGTCTGTGTAGGGTGGACAAGTTTCCCCAAGCTGTCTCGTAGCCGATTAGCAATGATCTTGGAGATGATCTTATAGAGAACGTTGCAGCAGGCAATCGGTCGAAAATCCTTCGCCATGCGTGGATTATCCCCTTTTGGAATGAGGGTGATAAGGGTCGAATTCAGCTCCCCTAGGAGGCGTCCCGTCCGGAAGAAATCCCGGATGGCGAACGAGATATCCTCCCCGATGATGTGCCATGCCCGCTTGTAGAAAACCGCGGAGTACCCGCCTGGCCCTGGCGATTTGTTATCTCCCATTGCATGCAGCGCGTTGTTGATTTCCACATCAGTGACCGGCTGAACCATTGCCTCCGCGTCGGTTGTGCTGAGCGCTGCCCCGAAGTAAGGCGCGACGTCAGAGGCGGATATTGGGGTTGTCCGCATGGATTGCCCGAGAAGTTCCGAGTAATATCGACCAATTCAGCCCGCACTTGTGCACCACCCTCGAACGTGTTTCCCGCCTCATCCTCCAAGTGGAAGATACGATTTCCAACCCGCCGTGTGGCCACTTTCTTGAAGAAAAAAGAAGTGCATTGGTCACCGTCCTTGAGCCATGCCACTTTCGCCCGCTGAAGGAGTGCCGAATGCTCCAATTCGACCGCTTTGGCATACACAAGCGACATTGCTTCTCCAAGATTAGTAATTGATCCTCCAATGGATAGTTTGCCGCCATGTCCTGAGCAATCTCTAGAAATTTGCGCGCCTCGAGCACGTTACGATTGAGATTACCCTTGTCTCGCCGTAGTTGTCGTAGTTCCCTCTTCATCGCTTTCAGTCTCTGGACGACTACATACATCGGGTATCCATTTGCTTGCAGACTCCAAGTTTTCGCCACGATAGGAAGAAAACGAGGATCCTGCGCCAAAAAATTATCAAAACGAAAAGAATTATTCCTCTCAGAAGCCCTAGATGTAGTCGCGAGGATGAGTGGAGAGTGGTCCGATGTAGCAGGGGTTGCGCAATGATAAGTAAGGTCCCCAAATCTAGCGAACCAAGAGGGGTTGCCAAGCATCCTATCGAGGCGTCGCCATACACCCGACATGCCCCCTTGCTGGTTATACCACGTGTAGAGTTGCCCCGTGCATGGCAGGGTTGCGAGGTCCGATGTAGTCATGCATGCAATCATCTCCGGACAGCCCCCCGTGGCCGATCCTCCCCGCGCGTCCGTGATTGCCATGATCGCGTTGAAATCCCCCATAACAAGCCATGGTGAGTTTGCGTGCAGCTGTGAGGTCTCGATGAGATCCGTCCAAAGGTCGCGTCGGGACACCCTCTGATTATGACCGTATGCGAATGTGATGAAGAAATCCTCACGCTCCGCAAGGATCGTCGCCTTACAGTGAATGGTCTGAGTGGTGTACGCAAGAATTGTGACAGTAACTAGGCGGGCATCCCAGCCCACCCAGATACGAGATGCCGGCCCATTATCGTATTCAAAGAACCAACTCCAAGCCCTGGTAGAATGTGAAAGGGCAGCCGCATTCTGCTCGGAGACCCGTGTCTCGTACAGCCCGATAATCAACAGCTTATACTTAGTAATAATATCCCCCACCGCCCATCTGTGGTCTACCCTGTTTAGACCACGTACATTCCAAACGGTGATTGGGATCATGGGCACACGTCGAGAAGGGCTGCTTCAGGACCCTTAAGTGTGTTCGCCGTGTCCAAGTCGTCCAAGTCCGCAAGAACCTCGAATGGGTTAATGCTAGCTAGTACAATAGCTCCCTGCTGCACGTTGACTGAACTTGTTGAACATCCATCTATAGGCTTCGGGTACTCCTGCAGCCGCGGCTCGTGATCTTGCTCCATGTTGGTGGGTGGAACAACAACCTCCTTGCCCTTGTCGGGATGACCAACTCTTCTCCATTCGCGCCGTGTGTGTGGGCCATTCTGGGGTTTCTTCGGCATCGTCAATGTGCGCTGCCCCGTGGATTTCGGTCCCGTATTTGATCGTGGCTGTTGGGTTCGACGAGAGGGACATGTTCCCGCCCCGTGGGTCCATGCACCGCATAAGGAGCACTTCCGCGGCCTCCATTCGTACTCGACACGAACTGTAACTGCGCCGTCAGATCCTCCACCTTCACGTGGAATGCGAATATTGAAGTTTTCAAGAAAAGGCTCTTGGAGATTCTTTGATATGCATACCCGAGCGTAGTCAATACGTTCCGCTGAAATCGTCATAAAATCTGCGAAGAGTGGCTTCCCGACGACGCTAGCGACAATGCCTAACCCCTCCTGTGTCCAGAACTCGCCCGGAACGTTACGCAATTTTACCCATAGCGGAACATAGGTGTGCTGAATTTTCTCGAGAGACATCCCCGTTCGCCAAGCCTCGAGAAAAATGGCTTGACCTTACATGAGCCACGGTCCTCCTTCAAGAACCGCATTGGCTGCTGCCGCGGTTGCAAATCTGAATTTGAAAAAATCATTGGCCGTTGCGCGTACCTCCAACAGTTCCTCCCAAATTGAACGGAAATGCCGTTCAACAAACGGGAAATATGGTTTTTTCTCCAGAAAATACCCTACGAGGGTATTGTCCCAACGTGCCGCACCCCTCTTTCCTCCCATGATGGGCAGGCCTCCGCGACACCGTCCTTGAGAGTTGGGGCTGTATATGTCAAGGTATAGCGTGTAGGGCTTGGTTTGCAAGGTGCTTCTTCGTGCACCGTCCCGCGAGTTACCGCAGCAAACGATGGCTGAGGGTTTACGTGCGGCGAGGTAGACACCTCCTTGCGCGTCGGCAATGGTGCCATGGTTTGCAGCCCATGAGGTACAGCCGGGTGAGTTATTAACGGCGAAACCCTAGGATTGATAACCCTAGGCCCATAAGTGGAAACCCGAGACGGCGAGATCCTAAACGTTGAAGCCCTAGTTCCTTCCGCCGCAGCCCTAGACGGCGAAACCCTGGGCGACGACTCCTTGGGCCCATCAGCAACCCGGGACAGTGAAACCCTAGGCCCATCAGCATCGGCCCTAACCTCGTTCCTCGCAGCCGCGTGGTCGGTGACTGCGGGTTCATCTTTGGATCATCTGACGCATCATCGTTGATCAAGGCCATGCCAGATGGCGGCGGTGGTGTGCCTGGGCGTATAGGGCGGTCATTTCCAATCCGTGGGTCACGTAGCGGGCCGATAATGTCCGGGTAGCGCCGTTGGCGGCGGGTCCACGGGCGCATAGGATTATTCCGTGTGTCCGGCCTGTATAGCGATCCGCTAGCCATATGTGTCGACGGTGGTGGTTGCTGCTCCGGTGGAGCTCCATGAACGCGCCCAATTAGATCTTCGAACGCTGCCACATCAAATCGTTCGCTAAATCCGGGAATATTTTCTGAAAGCGAATTGTAGAGAATGGATCCAATCTCAGCCCAATCCGTCGTTGAGGAATCCATACAAGGCATTCTATTTTTGGGAACCCGATCTTGGTGCAACGA
Organism: Linderniella brevidens; assembly: GCA_004919715.1. Classification (NCBI taxonomy): domain Eukaryota; kingdom Viridiplantae; phylum Streptophyta; class Magnoliopsida; order Lamiales; family Linderniaceae; genus Linderniella; species Linderniella brevidens. The sequence continues at coordinate 16,169,782 of SWDC01000148.1, forward strand.
ACCTGGACGAGATGTTCCCATATCTGCCCGAAGATATGCAAGGATCTTTGCCATAATTGGATTATTCTCTGCTTGCTGCTCCAGATGCGCCAAATCTTCGCCGGAGATAGATGAATCCATACAAGGCATTCTATTTTTGGGTGTCCGATCTTGGTGCAGATACATCGAACCGGGACGAGATATTCCCATATCTGCCCGAAGGTATGCAAGGATCTTTACCATAATTGGATTATTCTCTGCTTGCTGCTCCAGATGCGCCAAATCTTCGCTGGAGATAGATGAATCCATACAAGGCATTCTATTTTTGGGTGCCCGATCTTGGTGCAGATACATCGAACCTAGACGAGATATTCCCATATCTGCCCGAAGATATGCGAGGATCTTTACCATAATTGGGTTATTCTCTGCTTGCTGCTCCAGATGCGCCAAATCTTCGCCGGAAATAGATGAATCCATAGCCCGATCTTGGTGCAGATACGTCGAACCTGGACGGGATATTCCCATATTTGCCCGAAGATATGCAAGGATCTTTACCAAAATTGGATTATTCTCTGCTTGATGTTCCAGATGCACCAAATCTTCGCCGGAAATAGATGGATCATGCAAAAACGTCGTCATCTCCGCCGATGCATCCATCGTCGGGTCGTGATCCTGAACCCGCGCCTTCAAAGATGCAAACGCCGATAATTGCGTGGCAAACTCCGGGTATGCAGAACGTAGTCCATCAAGATCTGGTTGTTGCAAGCGTGGATCGCATGAATTAGAAGATGCCGAGAGCTTTGAACCATCCATGGAAGAAGAAGATGTCATAACTAGGATCCTAAAAAATTCAAAAATTCAAAGAGTAAAAGTACGTGGTGTAACCCTCCAAATGCCGGACTAACGCCGGTGATGGAGGTCCCTGCCACCGGCTGGTCACGCCCTATCCGGGAGTGGCCAAAAACGGCGGTGGTAGGCGATGAAAACAGCTCCGGCGGCCGAACACGTTGGGTTTACGAATTCTCTCTAGTTTCTCTCTCTAGTGAAAATTTTCTCTCTCTTACATTAGACTTACTCTGCGTCAAAGTTACATCCACGATCTATACCATGCCTCTTTTTAGGATACTCCACCTCTCAATCCGCTTATAAGTGTTTAGACCCCACTCACAATCGTCTTTATTTGTCTCATCATGTCAAGTTCGTGCATGACATATTTCCAGGAAAGCTGCGCAATACAACTTCGGAGTTCAGCGCTCTCGTGCGCGACGACGCCACCACCTCGGAGGTCCTTTCCCCTTCACCACCTCCCGAGTCACCTCCACCTCTTCCACCAACATTCCCATCTCCACTTATTATTCCCCAACAGCAGTCACACACCTCCCAACCATCACCTACTACTACACCTAACACCCCTCTACCTGAAACTAGCCCTGACCACTCTAGTGATAGCCACACGACCATTCCTAATCATACCCCACCTCACCATTCCGTTCGACCATCTCGACCAAAGAAACAAAACAGTCGATACTTCAATGACACCTTTGTAAACCTCACAACCACTCTCACCCCCTACCGTTGGCACTTGAACCATCAACCGTGACCCAAGCTCAGAAAGTCCTCTTTGGCGGCAAGCAATGGATGTCGAGTTCAATGCCATTCAACAAAATGGTACTTGGGAGCTTGTTCCTCGATCAAATCATGCTCCCATTGGCTGCAAATGGATTTTTCGCATCAAAAGGAAATCCGATGGTACTATTGATAAATACAAAGCTCGCCTTGTAGCCAAAGGTTTTCTGCAGCAACCTGGGAAAGATTATTTTGACACCTTCAGTCCAGTGACGAAGCCTACTACAATCCGAGTAGTCCTGTCTCTCGCTCTTCATCACAACTGGCCGCTTCGTCAACTCGACGTCAATAACGCCTTCTTGCATGGTACCTTGCATGAAGATGTTTACATGGATCAACCTCCAGGGTATATCCATCCGCAGTTTCCGAATCATATCTGTAAACTTCGGAAAGCTCTCTATGGTCTAAAACAGGCTCCTCGTGCTTGGTACATGGAGCTTACCCAGTTTCTGACTGAGTATGGTTTCAAACGGTCCCTCGCTGATCATTCTTTGTTCGTCTACCACAAAGCAGGAACGCAAGCCTACTTCATGGTGTATGTGGATGACATTGTCCTCACTGGGAGCAACCCTATCTTTCTTGATGATTTTGTCCGTCAACTCGCTGCACGGTTTTCCATCAAGGACCTTGGTCTACTTCACCATTTTTTGGGTATTGAGGTTATTTCCACATCTCGTGGTCTGTTTATATCTCAGCATCGTCATATTCATGATCTCCTGCAACATTCTCGAATGAATGGCGCGAAGGAGGTATCTACACCACTTCCCTCTCCTGACTCTCTGTGTCTCGAGGATCATTCAGGTGTTGTGGATCCTACTCCATATCGGACCATTGTGGGCTCCCTACAGTACCTAGCCTTTACTCGTCCAGATATCTCATATGCCGTCAATAAGCTATCACGGTTTATGCATGCTCCCACAAACAATCATTGGCAGGCCTTCAAACGCGTCCTTCGTTATCTGAAAGGGACGCTTTATCATGGCCTATTTCTATCTCGCGATTCGTCCCTCCAGCTGACGGCTTTCTCTGATTCTGACTGGGGAGGTGTTCAGGATGGTGGTCGCTCTACCACTGCTTATATTTTGTATCTTGGGTCTAATATTATTTCTTGGCGTTCTTCTCGGCAAAAATCAGTCTCCAGATCTTCCACGGAAGCTGAATATAGGGCTTTGGCAAATTTAGCGACAGAGATACTTTGGATTAAGAACCTGCTTTATGAACTCGGTGTTAAGGTCCCATCTCCACCTCGCATTTATTGCGACAACACTGGTGCCACGTATACTTGTGTTAACCCAGTGTATCACTCTCGCATGAAACATCTGGCATTAGACTATCATTTTGTTCGCGAATTAGTCTCGGAGGGCTCATTACAGGTTCTTCACATTAACACGCAAGATCAAATTGCAGATGTTCTCACGAAGTCTCTTCCTCGGCGCTCTTTTCTTCATTTTCGATCCAAGATTGGCGTATCCGACGGATCCTCCATCTTGCGGGGGCGTATTAGCAATATATCTCTACCGTAATTATGGCAATGATTTACGCCATGATTTACTCAATCATTGCTATCAATTATCATTATACTTGATATCAGTTACTCTATAATTTAGGCTTAATCGTAGACATGATTTAAGCTTCCCTGTATGTACATGTATCGATGGATATATATTGAGCCAATACTCAATTGTGAATAATACAACACATTCAAATCCTATATGGTTACGTTTTGGATGGCCTTACACGGACTGGATCGAAGGGGTTCACTGGGCTGCTCAAAGGTGGCGGGGCAAGCACCTCGCATGGATGGGGCCCCGACATGCGCTTGCATCGCTTGTCTATCACCTATGGGCCGAGCGCAACCGACGATGGCGGGAAGGAAGACGAAGACCTCCTACTCATATCGTTGCGGACGTCGAGACTACACTCTGTATACGGCTCTCTACCCTTGGAGGGAAGTATCAGCTACAGTCCTATGCGCTTCGACGTGTTTGGCGCATTGCGTGGCCGAGCACGTAGTCAAAGTGCTTACAGTCTGCTTGCTTGCTTTTGATGTTTGCTTGCACGATTGGATTGCTTGCGTTGTTTATAGGTAGCATGTTACCAAGCGGTGCAGCTTATTGCTACTGAACATTGTATCTTTCCACATTTTATTTAATGACCTTTTCCCAAAAAAAAAAAGAGTTGGTCTACAAGAGATTTGACTTGTTCAACAAGTTTTTACTGCATTCAACTTGTTCACCAATGCATTACTTTCGTCAAAAAGGCATTCGACTTGTTCAAGAAGATATTCTTTGGTCAACAAGGCATTCGACTTATTGTTGAAGGGATTAGACCTAGTCAACAAGGGATTTGACTTGTTCAAAAGTCATTACTTGGTAAACAAGGCATTCAAATTGTTCAATAAGGCATTACTCTGGTCAAAAAAGCATTCGACTTATTCAACAAGGCATTCAACTTGGTCAACAAGGCATTCAACTTGGTCAACAAGGGATTTGACTTGTTCAAAAGTCATTACATGGTAAACAAGGTATTGAAATCGTACAATAAGGCATTACTTTTGTCGAAAAGGCATTCGGCTTGTTCCACAAGGCATTCAACTTGGTCAACAAGGCATTCAATTTGGTCAACAAGGCATTTGACTTGGTCAACAAGGCTTTCAACTTGTTCAAGAAATCGATACTTGGTCACCAAGGCATTAGACTTGGTTAGTAAGGGATTTGACTTGTTCAAAAGTCATTACTTGGTAAACAAGGCATTCAAATTTTTTAATAAGGCATTACATTGGTCAAAAAGACATTCACTTGTTCAACAAGGCATTCAACTTGGTTAGCAAGACATTCGACTTTTCTTGAAGGCGTTAGAGTTTGTCTACAAGAGATTTGACTTGTTCAACAAGTTTTTACTGCATTCAACTTGTTCACCAAAGCATTACTTTGGTCAAAACGCATTCGACTTGTTCAACAAGATATTCATTGGTCAACAAGGGTTTCGACTTATTCTTGAAGGGATTAGACCTGGTCAACAAGGGATTTGACTTGTTCAAAAGTCATTACTTGGTAAACAAGGCATTCAAATTGTTCAATAATGCATTACTTTGGTCAAAAAAGCATTCGACTTATTCAACAAGGCATTGAACTTGGTCAACAAGGGATTTGACTTGTTCAAAAGTCATTACTTGGTAAACAAGGTATTCAAATCGTTCAATAAGGCATTACTTTTGTCGAAAAGGCATTCGGCTTGTTCCACAAGGCATTCAACTTGGTCAACAAGTCATTCAATTTGGTCATTAAGGCATTCGACTTGGTCAACAAGGCATTCAATATGTTAAAGACAACGATACTTGGTCACCAAGGCATTAGACTTGGTCAGCAAGGGATTTGACTTGTTCAAAAGTCATTACTTGGTAAACAAGGCATTCAAATTGTTCAATAAGGCATTACATTTGTCAAAAAAGCATTCGACTTGTTCAACAAGGCTTTCAACTTGGTTAGCAAGGCATTCGACTTTTCTTGAAGGCATTAGAAATGGTCTACAAGAGATTTGACTTGCTCAATAAGTTTTTACTGCATTCAACTTGTTCACCAAGGCATTACTTTGGTCAAAAAGGCATTCGACTTGTTCAAGAAGACATTCCTTGGTCAACAAGGCATTCGACTTATTCTTGAAGGGATTAGACCTGGTCAACAAGGGATTGGACTTGTTCAAAAGTCATTACTTGGTAAACAAGGTATTAAAATCGTTCAATAAGGCATTACTTTTGTCGAAAAGGCATTCGACTTGTTCAACAAGGCATTCAACTTGGTCAACAAGGCATTGAACCTGGTCAACAAGGGATTTGACTTGTTCAAAAGTCATTACTTGGTAAACAAGGTATTGAAATCGTTCAATAAGGCATGGTTTTTGTCGAAAAGTCATTCGGCTTGTTCCAGAAGGCATTCAACTTGGTCAACAAGGCATTCGACTTGGTCAACAAAGCATTTATCTTGTTCTTGAAGGCATTAGACTTTGTAAACAAGGGATTTGACTTCTTGAACACTGATTTGACTTGTTAAACAAGTCATTTCTTAGTGAAAGGCAATTAACTTTTTCATTGACGCATTACTTGGTCAGCAAGGCATTTGCCTTGTTCAACAAGTCATTCGATTTGGTCACCAAGGCATTGCATGGTCAACAATGCATCCTCCTTGTTCAAGAAGGCATTTATGGGTCAAAAAGGCATTCGACTTGTTCACCAAGGCATTACTTTGGTCAAAAAGCCATTCGACTTGTTCAAGAAGAAATTCCTTGGACAATAAGGCATTCGACTAATTCTTGAAGGGATTAGACATGGTCAACAAGGGATTTGACTTGTTCAAACGTCATTACTTGGTAAACAAGGTATACAGATCGTTCAATAAGGCATTACTTTTGTCGAAAAGGCATTCGGCTTGTTCAACAAGACATTCAACTTGGTCAACAAGGCATTCAACTTGGTCAACAAGGCATTCAATTTGGTCAACAAGGCATTCGACTTGGTCAACAAGGCATTCAACTTGTTGAAGACAACGATACATGGTCACCAAGGCATTAGACTTGGTCAGCAAGGGATTTGACTTGTTCAAAAGTCATTACTTGGTAAACAAGGCATTCACATTGTTTAATAAGGCATTACAATGATCAAAAAGGCATTCGACTTGTTCAACAAGGCATTCAACTTGGTTAGCAAGGCATTCGACTTTTCTTGAAGGCATTAGAGTTGGTCTACAAGAGATTTGACTTGTTCGACAAGTTTTTACTGCATTCAACTTGTTCACCAAGGCATTACTTTGGTCAAAAAGGCATTCGACTTGTTCAAGAAGACATTCCTTGGTCGACAAGGCATTCGACTTATTCTTGAAGGGATTAGACCTGGTCAACAAGGGATTTGACTTGTTCAAAAGTCATTACTTGGTAAACAAGGCATTCAAATTGTTCATTAAGGCATTACTCTGGTCAAAAAAGCATTCGACTTATTCAACAAGGCATTCAACTTGGTCAACAAGGCATTGAACCTGGTCAACAAGGGATTTGACTTGTTCAAAAGTCATTACTTGGTAAACAAGGTATTGAAATCGGTCAATAAGGCATTACTTTTGTCGAGAAGGCATTCGGCTTGTTCCACAAGGTATTCAACTTGGTCAACAAGGCATTCGACTTGGTCAACAAAGCATTCTACTTTTTCTTGAAGGCATTAGACTTTGTCAACAATGGTTTGACTTCTTGAACACTGATTTGACTTGTTAAACAAGTCATTACTTAGTGAAAGGCAATTAACTTGCTCATTGACGCATTACTTGGTCAGCAACGCATTTGCCTTGTTTAACAAGACATTCAACTTGTGGAAGACGACGATACTTGGTCACCAAGGCATTTGATTTGTTCTTGAAGGCATTAAACTTGGTCAGCAAGGGATTTGACTTGTTCAAAAGTCATTACTTTGTAAACAAGGCATTGAAATTGTTTAATAAGGCATTACATTGGTCAAAAAGGCATTCGACTTGTTCAACAATGCAATCAACTTGGTTAGCAAGGCATTCGACTTTTCTTGAAGGCATTAGAGTTGGTCTACAAGAGATTTGACTTGTTCAACAAGTTTTTACTGCATTCAACTTGTTCACCAAGGCATTACTTTGGTCAAAAAGGCATTCGACTTGTTCAAGAAGACATTCCTTGGTCAACAAGGCATTCGACTTATTCTTGAAGGGATTAGACCTGGTCAACAAGGGATTTGACTTGTTCAAAAGTCATTACTTGGTAAACAAGGCATTCAAATTGTTCAATAAGGCATTACTCTGGTCAAAAAAGCATTCGACTTATTCAACAAGGCATTCAACTTGGTCAACAAGGCATTCAACTTGGTCAACAAGGGATTTGACTTGTTCAAAAGTTATTACTTGGTAAACAAGGTATTGAAATCGTTCAATAAGGCATTACTTTTGTCGAGAAGGCATTCGGCTTGTTCCACAAGGTATTCAACTTGGTCAACAAGGCATTCGACTTGGTCAACAAAGCATTCTACTTTTTCTTGAAGGCATTAGACTTTGTCAACAATGGTTTGACTTCTTGAACACTGATTTGATTTGTTAAACAAGTCATTACTTAGTGGAAGGCAATTAACTTGTTCATTGACGCATTACTTGGTCAGCAACGCATTCGCCTTGTTTAACAAGACATTCAACTTGTGAAAGACGACGATACTTGGTCACCAAGGCATTTGGTTTGTTCTTGAAGGCATTAAAATTGGTCAGCAAGGGATTTGACTTGTTCAAAAGTCATTACTTTGTAAACAAGGCATTGAAATTGTTTAATAAGGCATTACATTGGTCAAAAAGGCATTCGACTTGTTCAACAATGCATTCAACTTGGTCAACAAGGCATTCGACTTGGTCAACAAGGCATTCAATATGTTAAAGACAACGATACTTGGTCACCAAGGCATTAGACTTGGTCAGCAAGGGATTTGAGTTGTTCAAAAGTCATTACTTGGTAAACAAGGCATTCAAATTGTTTAATAAGGCATTACATTGGTCAAAAAGGCATTCGACTTGTTCAACAAGGCATTCAACTTTGTTAGCAAGGCATTCGACTTTTCTTGAAGGCATTAGAGTTGGTCTACAAGAGATTTGACTTGTTCAACAAGATTTTACTGCATTCAACTTGTTCACCAAGGCATTACTTTGGTCAAAAAGGCATTCGACTTGTTCAAGAAGACATTCCTTGGTCAACAAGGCATTCGACTTATTCTTGAAGGGATTAGACCTGGTCAACAAGGGATTTGACTTGTTCAAAAGTCATTACTTGGTAAACAAGGTATTCAAATCGTTCAATAAGGCATTACTTTTGTCGAAAAGGCATTCGGCTTGTTCCACAAGGCATTCAACTTGGTCAACAAGTCATTCAATTTGGTCAACAAGGCATTCGACTTGGTCAACAAGGCATTCAATATGTTAAAGACAACGATACTTGGTCACCAAGGCATTAGACTTGGTCAGCAAGGGATTTGAGTTGTTCAAAAGTCATTACTTGGTAAACAAGGCATTCAAATTGTTTAATAAGGCATTACATTGGTCAAAAAGGCATTCGACTTGTTCAACAAGGCATTCAACTTGGTTAGCAAGGCATTCGACTTTTCTTGAAGGCATTAGAGTTGGTCTACAAGAGATTTGACTTGTTCAACAAGTTTTTACTGCATTCAACTTGTTCACCAAGGCATTACTTTGGTCAAAAAGGCATTCGACTTGTTCAAGAAGACATTCCTTGGTCAACAAGGCATTCGACTTATTCTTGAAGGGATTAGACCTGGTCAACAAGGGATTTGACTTGTTCAAAAGTCATTACTTGGTAAACAAGGCATTCAAATTGTTCAATAAGGCATTACTCTGGTCAAAAAAGCATTCGACTTATTCAACAAGGCATTCAACTTGGTGAACAAGGCATTGAACTTGGTCAACAAGGGATTTGACTTGTTCAAAAGTCATTACTTGGTAAACAAGGTATTGAAATCGTTCAATAAGGCATTACTTTTGTCGAGAAGGCATTCGGCTTGTTCCACAAGGTATTCAACTTGGTCAACAAGGCATTCGACTTGGTCAACAAAGCATTCTACTTTTTCTTGAAGGCATTAGACTTTGTCAACAATGGTTTGACTTCTTGAACACTGATTTGACTTGTTAAACAAGTCATTACTTAGTGAAAGGCAATTAACTTGTTCATTGACGCATTACTTGGTCAGCAACGCATTCGCCTTGTTTAACAAGACATTCAACTTGTGCAAGACGGCGATACTTGGTCACCAAGGCATTTGATTTGTTCTTGAAGGCATTAAACTTGGTCAGCAAGGGATTTGACTTGTTCAAAAGTCATTACTTGGTAAACAAGGCATTCAAATTGTTTAATAAGGCATTACATTGGTCAAAAAGGCATTCGACTTGTTCAACAAGACATTCAACTTGGTTAGCAAGGCATTCGACTTTTCTTGAAGGCATTAGAGTTGGTCTACAAGAGATTTGACTTGTTCAACAAGTTTTTACTGCATTCAACTTGTTCACCAAGGCATTACTTTGGTCAGAAAGGCATTCGACTTGTTCAAGAAGGCATTCCTTGGTCAACAAGGCATTCGACTTATTCTTGAAGGGATTAGACCTGGTCAACAAGGGATTTTTTTTTTTTTTTTGGTAAAATTCGTAAATAAATAAATAAAAATAGTCAGTACATGCGTGATAGGAAAAAACTACCACGCAACACGCCAAAGCCGCCTAATGGCCGCAATCTGCAAAGCATACTTTGCAGAGAGACCGTTAAGATGCAAACAACAAATGTCCACAACACAAGCAACTAATTGTTCCGGCGAGGTCGTAGCATCCTCACGCCAGCGCCGATTTCGAGCAAGCCAAATATGATAAACCAGGGATGCCAGAAGATGCCTATACGCCGTATGCAATAAATGATGCCCACGCCACCGGTGAGCAGCCCAAAGAAAACCCTGCGTCCAGTACCGGTGCGGCCAGTCCCAGCGAACCCGCCTCCGAAGAAGCCTCAAACAGCGGCGAGAGAATTCGCAGTCGAAAAAAAGATGGGAGGTCGTCTCCACCTGAGCCGAGGAACAAAGTCCGCAAGCTTGTGTCCCCGCACGAGAAGCAACCCAAGCCTTATCCTTAGTCGAGAGTCGGCCACGAACACCCATCTAGAGGGAAAACTCATGGCGAGGGACCCGTAAAGGGCCACCAAACAGACTCGCCCAAATCACACCGTCCTGACGAGGCCGCAGCGCCTCCTGGATGAGGCTCGCAGAAGCAACGCCATCGGTAGACCCACGCCAGGAAACACTGTCCTGGTGGTCGGGACGAACCGGGGGGAGGTCGGGACTAAAATCAAGATACTCAACAGTAGTACGACCCGGCCAGTTCCAGCCATGCTCTGAAATAACAGAGGCAAGACGGGTGCCCACAGGGAGGCCCATAGCAACAGGTCCCCGAGGAAAGCGATCCAGAAGAGAACCACCCGGCATCCAAGGGTCCTCCCACAAACGAATGGAGGAACCGTCACCAATGTGGAAGACAATGTGACTTTTAATCTCAGCCCTAAACCTCAATAACTGATGCCAGCTCCAAGAAGTCGTCGATGAAGCAGGAGCCGTCCAAATAGTATCTGACCTCAACCGACTGGCATACAGCCAGGTAACTCAAATAGAGTCCGGGGCCCTCGTAAGGATTCGCCACAAGAGGCGAAAAAGAAGCACCTTATTATCAACTGCCACCGAACGAATGCCCAAACCGCCCTCCGCAGTGGGCAAACACACGCCAGTCCATGCCACCTTAGCTGTAGACCCCGCCCAAAGAAACTGACGAAATTTAGCTTCCAAAGCCCTCACCACACCCATGGGGAGAAGGAACACCCCCGACCAGTAAACATGCAGCGCCTGAAGAACAGAACGGATCAACTGGACACGTCCAGCATAAGAGAGGGTCTGGTTCAACCATGAACCCAGACGATGATCAACACGAGACAAGAGCGGGCTGCAGTCAACAAGCGAAAGACGAGAGGTAATCAATGGAACCCCCAGATACCGAACTGGCAAAGAGCCCAAGGGAAAACCAAAAATGGGCTGCAGCTGCGGTGCGAGGGAGAGAGCCGGGCGAGAAAGAAAACACTTACTCTTAGCCGGGTTTGGGTATAAACCCGAAAGAGTCGAGAAACAATCCACCGACGCCTTAAGGACCCCAACAGAAATCCCGTCAGCATGGCAGAACAATAACAGATCATCCGCAAAAATAAGCATAGGTAAGGATAGAGGCTCGCATCGCCAATGATAACGAAACCGCGGTTCCTCACTAATACGCTTACACACAATGCCATGGAGAACCTCCATAACCAAAGTGAAAAGGTAGGGAGAAATTGGGTCACCTTGACGGAGACCCCGCTTGCCCTCAAAGAACCCCATAGGGCGACCACTAACGCAAAGGGAGAACGTTGTCGTAGTAAGACAGGTCCTGATCCACTCGATAAATTGCGGATGGAGTCCCATTGCCTGCAACGTAGCCAAAACAAAACTCCATTCCACCCGGTCATAGGCCTTCGCCAGGTCCACTTTGAACAGCGCTCGAGGAGGGTGACGATGGCCATTGTAGCCATGACACAGCTCCTGGGCAAGAAGGATGTTATCCGAGATGTGACGTCCCGGGATGAAGGCAGTCTGGCAACCATGAACAAGGCTAGGAAGGGCAAGCTTGAGACTATCGGCCAAAATCTTTGAGATAATCTTGTAGATGACATTACAGCACGAGATCGGCCGAAAATCTGAGGCCCGCCGAGGAAATTCCATCTTCGGAATAAGCGTGAGCCAAGTACTGTTCAGACCCCGCAAGAGGCGCCCCATGACGAAGAAGTCCCGGACCGCAGCAGTGACATCGGGTCCCACAACAGACCACGCAGCTTGGAAGAAAGCCGCGGTAAAGCCATCAGGGCCCGGAGCCTTCTCAGCACCCATAGAAAAGACAGCTTTACGCACCTCCGTATCGTCCAGGGGAAGAACCATAGATGCAGCCGCTGACTGTGAAAGTCTTCGTGAGATGAAATCTTGGACATCGGGTAACAGCACCGGCGAAGGAAGAGAGGATTTGCCAAGAAGATCCTCGTAAAAACCCAGCAACTCAGAATCAACCGCATCCAAAGACGTCAGCAACTCACCGGAAGTGGATTCGAGCGTAAGGATCTTGTTATACTTACGTCTGAGCGCAACCTTACGAAAGAAAAAGGCAGAGCACTGATCCCCATCCTTCAGCCAAGCCATCTTGGCTCGCTGTGCCAATGCCGAGTGCTCCATCTCAACTGCTCTCAAATAGACCAACCTACAGCATCGTTCGAGCAAGCGGAGACTGTCATCGAACGGATGGAGCGAAGTGTACCGCTGGGCAACGTCTAAAAACCTCCGCGCCTCGGAAATATTAGCTGCGAGATCTCCTTTGGCACGACGCAGCTTATAGAAGAGAGGTTTAAGGCGCTTCAGGCGATCAACCACCGTGAACATCGGAAACCCACGGACCGGGCGATCCCAAATGCTGCGAACAACAGAAAGAAAACTCGGATCCTTAGTCAGAAAATTCTCAAACCTGAAGCAAGTCCGATAAGAGTGACCCGGGACGGTCCCCAAGACAAGAGGCGAATGATCTGACGTAGCAGGGAGACCGCCGTGAACAAAAGCATCCGGCCAGGCCGCGATCCAAGTAGGATTCGCCAAAATACGATCGAGGCGTCTCCAGATAGCAGATGCGCCTCCTTGCTGGTTAAACCACGTGAATGGTGGACCAGTAGATGGAATAGTCGAGAGATCCGCTCGAAGAAGCGCATTACCAAAGTCAGACATGCTCAGCAAATTAGGTGATCCCCCTCGCCCCTCAGCCGAACACAAGATGGTATTGAAATCCCCTGCCACAATCCACTGGTCGTCAACCCGAGAGGAGGAGAACTGGACAAGCTCATCCCATAAAGGAACCCTCTCCCCGCGAAATGAGCGACCATAAGCAAAAGAAACAAAAAGAACAGCCCCGGACCCCAGCTGCACAACCCGACAATGAACAACCTGATCAATGAAGGCCACAATACTGACCGAGATGGCCGTCGGATCCCAACCCACCCAAATGCGCGAGCCCGGGCCAGCTTCATACTCAAAAAACCAGGACCAAAGGGGCCGTAATCCCTGCGACAGTCGGGTGACATTACCCTCACTGACCCGCGTCTCAAGCAAACCAACTAGCTAAATACTTTGTCTAGAAATCCACTCCCCCATCGCTTTCCTGTGGTCTACCCTATTAAGACCACGGACATTCCAAGAGCCGACTCTGATCATGGGACACCCGGCAAGCGGGCTGCAATAACTTCAGGGCCCAGAGTGGTGGAAATATCCATATCGCCAGAATCGATGGAGCGGAGGACAGCAAAAGGATTAGTAGAATCCAGAAAAGAAACATCCCCACTCCGTTCAGGTGGAGGTGAAGATCGTGAAGGATTACCAGGTGGCATGGTACCTCCATGCAACGGCCTATCCGCAGCGGGTGATATCACCCCTCGAGGTGAAGTGCGCACAGCCTTACCACGGGCTCCCACTTGTCGCCACTCCGACTCCTTAGACAAGGAGCGTGAGGAAGTCGAGAGAATACCTGGATTCTGGGCTGATGCCTTAGGCGCAATAGCAGTGGGTGAGGTAATACCCTTAGGAGGGGAACGGACCTGTCGGGAAGAGGAGGGATCGGGGCGGGAGGGCAGACGTGAACCAGTAACCACGGTGGGTTTGGAAAAGCGAGGAGAGCGATTCCGGGGACCTGGCGCGGTCCCACCCGTCGAATCAGTCGAGGGTGGGGGGCGCGGGCGATTAGGGCAATTTACTGGCCCATGGGTCCAAGTGCTGCAACTATCACATCTTGCTGGCTTCCATTCATACTCCACCCGGACCGGAATAAGACCCGTCACTCCGCCCTCAGCATTAGGCATGCGAAGGTTGACAATCTCAATGAAGGGGTCAGCGAGGCGCTTCATGACACAGACGCGTGCAAAATCAATGCGCTCCCCATCCGCCGTTATCCCGTCAGTAAATAACGGCTTTCCCACCGCGCTCGCAAGGACTCCGAGCCCCTCAGCAGTCCAGAATTCGCCTGGCACGTTCCACATTTTCACCCAGAGGGGAACTTCAGTGATCTCCTGTCTTTCAAAGACATGCCGGGACGCCATTCCTCAAGGAACAAGGGCTGCCCATTAAGGATCCACGGGCCACCTTCAAGAACGGCACGCATGGCCGCTTCCGATGCAAACCGGAACTTGAAGAAGCCATTAATCGTAGCACGGACATCAACCAGTTCCGGCCAGCGAGCCCGCCAATAACGCTCGACAGTGGGGAAATATGGTTTTCGTCCCAAGAAAAAACCCACCAGCGTGTACGCCCAACGCGACAAGCCAAGCTTAGCAATATCCCACGACGGCGCAACTTCAACAATTCCGTTTACGAGGCCCGCCGGCGCCGTAAATGACAAAGGGACCCGACGCGTAGCCCGTTCCCGCCTATCCCCATGCGCGTGGCGTGGCCCAATCTCCCGAGCAGCCGCCCGTGCAAACGAAGCTTTGGGCATCATAGAAGAACCACAGGCATGCCCGGGAGACGGCATGGGGGGGGTCCATGAACCATCGGCCGAGGGTCCTCGGTGCCGATCCCCGTGGCCCCAACTCCCTCCGGGACCTCGTCCATATGCACATCCAGGCTCGCAGCGGATACATGTGACTCTTCGGCTACCTCAATACCAATCGATGACTCTTCGGCTCCCGGGGCCCGAGCTTCTTCGGCAGGAACGGCAGTGGCCATTTCGATCTCCCGCTCCATCCCGGTGGACGGCGCGCCAATGATGGCGGGTTCCGGCAGCAGTCCGGCGTCGTTAGAGGCGCCTTGGCCCGCCGCGCCGTGATGTAGCGGTTTATCTCCCCGATTCCGTTCAGCTTCCATGGGCGCTTCAAGGGCCCCCGCGGCCATCATCGCCGTTTTGTCTTCCATGGACGATGCAAGGGCCCCCGCGGCCGCCATCATCGCACCGTCAAGCACGGCACCGGTAGTGGTCGGACCCAGCCGCGGCCTGCGTGCATGGGTGGTAGCCGAACGTCCCCGCCGTGGCCAATAGGGACGAGTAGCGATCCGGCGCGCAACACGGCCGGAAGGTGAAGGGTCACGTGGATTGAAAGCGGCAAGCAATGGGTTTGAGCCGTCGTGGGGGTGGGGCGAGGGAGCAGCAACGTTAGGGGTGTCGCCGTGGAGGGGAGGCGAGGAGGTAGTCCCGGTGGGGGTCTCCATCGGCCCTCCATCAAGTCGTTCGACCAAGGCGGTGAACTTTGCCATGTCGAAGTCAAGTGGGAACGTCGGATAAGCGGCTGCCAGGGCCGGAAGATCGGGCATCGCCGTTTCCGTGACGCCGTGCGCGGGCGGAGGACCACTGGGTGCGGGCGTAGGACCGCCGGGCGCGGGCGGAGGACCATCGGAGGCCGCCTCCATGCTCGGTGAAAGGTTGAGATCGTTGGAATTCTAGTGAGAGGGAAGAACGTTTTCTAGAGAGAGGTATGTCGTCAACAAGGGATTTGACTTGTTCAAAAGTCATTACTTGGTAAACAAGGAATTCAAATTTTTTAATAAGGCATTACTCTGGTCAAAAAAGCATTCGACTTATTCAACAAGCCATTCAACTTGGTCAACAACGCATTGAACTTGGTCAACAAGGGATTTCACTTGTTCAAAAGTCATTACTTGGTAAACAAGGTATTGAAATCGTTCAATAAGGCATTACTTTTGTCGAGAAGGCATTCGGCTTGTTCCACAAGGTATCCAACTTGGTCAACAAGGCATTCGACTTGGTCAACAAAGCATTCTACTTTTTCTTGAAGGCATTAGACTTTGTCAACAATGGTTTGACTTCTTGAACACTGATTTGACTTGTTAAACAAGTCATTACTTAGTGAAAGGCAATTAACTTGTTCATTGACGCATTACTTGGTCAGCAACGCATTCGCCTTGTTTAACAAGACATTCAACTTGTGCAAGACGACGATACTTGGTCACCAAGGCATTTGATTTGTTCTTGAAGGCATAAAACTTGGTCAGCAAGGGATTTGACTTGTTCAAAAGTCATTACTTTGTAAACAATGCATTGAAATTGTTTAATAAGGCA
The DNA here is from genome assembly GCA_004919715.1 of Linderniella brevidens. Classification (NCBI taxonomy): domain Eukaryota; kingdom Viridiplantae; phylum Streptophyta; class Magnoliopsida; order Lamiales; family Linderniaceae; genus Linderniella; species Linderniella brevidens. The sequence goes on from SWDC01000148.1 coordinate 16,186,098, forward strand.
TTACATTGGTCAAAAAGGCATTCGACTTGTTCAACAATGCATTCAACTTGGTTAGCATGGCATTCGACTTTTCTTGAAGGCATTAGAGTTGGTCAACAAGAGATTTGACTTGTTCAACAAGTTTTTACTGCATTCAACTTGTTCACCAAGGCATTACTTTGGTCAAAAAGGCATTCGACTTGTTCAAGAAGACATTCATTGGTCAACAAGGCATTCGACTTATTGTTGAAGGGATTAGACCTGGTCAACAAGAGATTTGACTTGTTCAATAGTCATTACTTGGTAAACAAGGTATTCAAATCGTTCAATAAGGCATTACTTTTGTCGAAAAGGCATTCGGCTTGTTCCACAAGGCATTCAACTTGGTCAACAAGTCATTCAATTTGGTCAACAAGACATTCGACTTGGTCAACAAGGCATTCAATATGTTAAAGACAACGATACTTGGTCACCAAGGCATTAGACTTGGTCAGCAAGGGATTTGAATAGTTCAAAAGTCATTACTTGGTAAACAAGGCATTCAAATTGTTTAATAAGGCATTACACATTGGTGAAAAAGGCATTCGACTTTTCAACAAGGCATTCAACTTGGTTAGCAAGGCATTTGACTTTTCTTGAAGGCATTAGAGTTGGTCTACAAGAGATTTGACTTGTTCAACAAGTTTTTACTGCATTCAACTTGTTTACCAAGGCATTACTTTGGTAAAAAAGGCATTCGACTTGTTCAAGAAGACATTCCTTGGTCAACAAGGCATTCGACTTATTCTTGAAGGGATTAGACCTGGTCAACAATGGTTTTGACTTGTTCAAAAGTCATTACTTGGTAAACAAGGTATTCAAATCGTTCAATAAGGCATTACTTTTGTCGAAAAGGCATTCGACTTGTTCAACAAGGCATTCAACTTGGTCAACAAGGCATTCAATTTGGTCAACAAGGCATTCGACTTGGTCAACAAGGCATTCAACTTGTTGAAGACAACGATAGTTGGTTACCAAGGCATTAGACTTGGTCAGCAAGGGATTTGACTTGTTCAAAAGTCATTACTTGGTAAACAAGGCATTCACATTGTTTAATAAGGCATTACAATGGCCAAAAAGACATTCGACTTGTTCAACAAGGCATTCAACTTGGTTAGCAAGGCATTCGACTTTTCTTGAAGGCATTAGAGTTGGTCTACAAGAGATTTGACTTGTTCAACAAGTTTTTACTGCATTCAACTTGTTCACCAAGGCATTACTTTGGTCAAAAAGGCATTCGACTTGTTCAAGAAGACATTTATTGGTCAACAAGGCATTCGACTTATTCTTGAAGGGATTAGACATGGTCAACAAGGGATTTGACATTTTCAAAGTCATTACCTGGTAAACAAGGCATTCAAATTGTTCAATAAGGCATTACTTTGGTTAAAAAAGCATTCGACTTATTCAACAATGCATTCAACTTGGTCAACAAGGCATTGAACTTGGTCAACAAGGCATATTTGACTTGGCCAACAGGACATTCTACTTTTTCTTGAAGGCATTAGACTCGGTCAACAAGGGATTTGAATCATTGAACACTGATTTTACTTATTCAGCAAGTCATTACTTAGTGAAAGGCATTTAACTTGTTAATCGATCCATTACTTGGTCAGCATGGCATTCGCCTTGTTCAACTAGATATTTGACTTGGTCAACAAGGCATTGCATGGTCAACAAGGCATTGAACTTGGTCAACAAGGCATTCAACTTGGTCAACAAGACATTGAACTTGGTCAACAAGGCATTCGACTTGGTCAACAAGGCATTGAACTTGGTCAACAAGGCATTTATGTGTCAACAAGGCATTCGACTTGGTCAACAAGCCATTCAATTTGGTCAACAAGGCATTCGACTTGGTCAACAAGGCATTCAACTTGTTCAAGACAACGATACTTGGTCACCAAGGAATTAGACTTGGTCAGCAAGGGATTTGACTTGTTCAAAAGTCATTACTTGGTAAACAAGGCATTCACATTGTTTAATAAGGCATTACATTGGTCCAAAAGGCATTCGACTTGTTCAACAAGGCATTCCACTTGGTTAGCAAGGCATTCGACTTTTCTTGAAGGCATTAGAGTTGGTCTACAAGAGATTTGACTTGTTCAACAAGTTTTTACTGCATACAACTTGTTCACCAAGGCATTACATTGGTCAAAAAGGCATTCGACTTGTTCAAGAAGACATTCCTTGGTCAACAAGGTATTCGACTTATTCTTGAAGGGATTAGACCTGGTCAACAAGGGCTTTGACTTGTTCAAAAGTCATTACTTTGTAAACAAGGCATTCAAATTGTTCAATAAGGCATTACTTTTGTCAAAAAAACATTCGCCTTACTCAACAAGGCATTGAACTTGGTCAACAAAGGCTTTGACTTGTTCAAAAGTCATTACTTGGTAAACAAGGTATTCAAATCGTTCAATAAGGCCTTGTTTTTGTCGAAAAGGCATTAGGCTTGTTCCAGAAGGCATTCAACTTGGTCAACAAGGCATTCGACTTTGTCAACATAGCATTCTTCCTGTTCTTGAAGGCATTAGACTTTGTAAACAAGGGATTTGACTTCTTGAACACTTATTTGACTTGTTAAACAAGTCATTACATAGTGAAAGGCAATTAACTTGTTCATTGACGCATTACATGGTCAGCAAGGCATTCGCCTTGTTCAACAAGACATTCGACTTGGTCAACAAGGCATTGCATGGTCAACAATGCATCCGACTTGTTCAAGAAGGCATTTATGGGTCAAAAAGGCATTCGACTTGTTCACCAAGGCATGACTTTGGTCAAAAAGCCATTCGACTTGTTCAAGAAGAAATTCCTTGGTCAACAAGGCATTCGACTAATTCTTGAAGGGATTAGACATGGTCAACAAGGGATTTGACTTGTTCAACAGTCATTACTTGGTAAACAAAGTATTCAGATCGTTCAATAAGGCATTACTTTTGTCGAAAAGGCATTCGGCTTGTTCAACAAGGCATTCAACTTGGTCAACAAGGCATTCAACTTGGTCAACAAGGCATTCGACTTGGTCAACAAGGCATTCAACTTGTTCAAGACAACGATACTTGGTCACCAAGGGATTGGACTTGGTGAGCAAGGGATTTGACTTGTTCAACAGTCATTACTTGGTAAACAAGGCATTCAAATTGTCTAATACGGGATTACATTGGTCAAAAATGCATTCGACTTTTTCAACAAGGCATTCAACTTGGTTAGCAAGGCATTCGACTTTTCTGGAAGGCATTAGAGTTGGTCTACAAGATATTTGACTTGTCCAAAAAGTTTTTACTGCATTCAACTTGTTCACCAAGGCATTACTTTGGTCAAAAAAGCATTCGACTTGTTCAAGAATCATTCTTTGGTCAACAAGGCATTCGACTTATTCTTGAAGTGATTAGACCTGGTCAACAAGGGATTTGATTTGTTCAAAAGTCATTACTTGGTGAACAAGGCATTCAAATTGTTCAATAAGGACTTTGGTCAAAAAAGCATTCGACTTCTTCAACATGGCATTCAACTTGGCCAACAAGGCATTGAACTTGGTTTACAAGGCATATTCGACTTGGTCAACCGGGCGTTCTACTCTTTCTTGAAGGCATTAGACTTGGTCAACAAGGGATTTGATTCCTTGAACACTGATTTTACTTGTTCAGCAAGTCATTAGTTAGTGAAAGGCATTTAAGTTGTTTATCAACGCATTACTTGGTCAGCATGGCATTTGCCTTGTTCAACAAGACATTCGACTTGGTCAACAAGGCAATGCATGGTCAACAATGCATCCTACTTGTTCAAGAAGGCATTTATGTGTCAACAAGGCATTCGACTTGTTCACCAAGGCATTACTTTGGTCAAAAAGCTATTCGACTTGTTCAAGATGACATTCCTTGGTCAACAAGGCATTCGACTAATTCTTGAAGGGATTAGACATGGTCAACAAGGGATTTGACTAAGTCATTACATGGTAAACAAGGTATTCAAATCGTTCAATAAGGCATTACTTTTGTCGAAAAGGCATTCGGCCTGTTCAACAAGGCATTCAACTTGGTCAACAAGGCATTCAATTTGGTCAACAAGGCATTCGACTTGGTCAACAAGGCATTCAACTTGTTCAAGACAATGATACTTGGTCACCAAGGCATTAGACTTGGTGAGCAAGGGATTTGATTTGTTCAACAGTCATTACTTGGTAAACAAGGCATTAAAATTGTTTAATAAGGAATTACATTGGTCAAAAAGGCGTTCAACTTTTTCAACATGGCATTCAACTTGGTTAGCAAGGCATTCGACTTTTCTTGAAGGCATTAGAGTTTGTCTACAAGAGATTTGACTTGTTCAACAAGTTTTTACTGCATTCAACTTGTTCACCAAGGCATTACTTTGGTCAAAAAGGCATTCGACTTGTTCAACAAGACATTCATTGGTCAACAAGGCATTCGACTTATTCTTGAAGGGATTAGACATGGTCAACAAGGGATTTGACTTGTTCAAAAGTCATTACCTGGTAAACAAGGCATTCAAATTGCTCAATAAGGCATTACTTTGGTTAAAAAAGCATTCGACTTATTCAACAATGCATTCAACTTGGTCAACAAGGCATTGAACTTGGTCAACAAGGCATATTTGACTTGGCCAACAGGACATTCTACTTTTTCTTGAAGGCATTAGACTTGGTCAACAAGGGATTTGATTCATTGAACACTGATTTGACTTATTCAGCAAGTCATTACTTAGTGAATGGCATTTAACTTGTTAATCGAATCATTACTTGGTCAGCATTGCATTCGCCTTGTTCAACAAGATATTCGACTTGGTCAACAAGGCATTGCATGGTCAACAATGCATCCGACTTGTTCAAAAAGGCATTTATGGGTCAAAAAGGCGTTCGACTTGTTCACCAAGGCATGACTTTGGTCAAAAAGCCATTCGACTTGTTCAAGAAGACATTCCTTGGTCAACAAGGCATTCGACTAATTGTTGAAGGGATTAGACATGTTCAAAGGGATTTGACTTGTTCAAAAGTAATTACTTGGTAAACAAGGTATTCAAATCGTTCAATAAGGCATTACTTTTGTCGAAAAGGCATTCGGCTTGTTCCACAAGGCATTCAACTTGGTCAACCAGGCATTCAACTTGGTCAACAAGGCATTCGACTTGTTCAAGACAATGATACTTGGTCACCAAAGCATTAGACTAGGTCAGCAAGGGATTTGACTTGTTCAAAAGTCATTACTTGGTAAACAAGGCATTCAAATTGTTTAATAAGGCATTACATTTGTCAAAAAGGCATTCAACTTGGTTTGCAAGACATTCGACTTTTCTAGAAGGCATTAGAGTTGGTCTACAAGAGATTTGACTTGTTCAACATGTTTTTACTGCATTCAACTTGTTCACCAAGGCATTACTTTGGTCAAAAAGGCATTTGACTTGTTCAAGAAAACATTCCTTGGTCAACAAGGCATTCGACTTATTCTTGAAGGGATTAACCCTGATCAACAAGGGATTTGACTTGTTCAAAAGTAATTACTTGGTAAACAAGGCATTCAAATTGTTCAATAAGGCATTACTTTGGTGAAAAAAAGCATTACTTATTCAGCAGGGCATTCAACTTGGTCAACAATGCATTGAAGTTGGCCAACAAGGGCTTTGACTTGTTCAAAAGTCATTATTTGGTAAACAAGGCATTCAAATTGTTTAATAAGGAATTACATTTGTCAAAAAGGCATTCGACTTTTTCAACAAGGCATTCAACTTGGTTAGCAAGACATTCGACTTTTCTTGAAGGCATTAGAGTTGGTCTACAAGAGATTTGACTTGTTTAACAAGTTTTTACTGCATTCAACTTGTTCACCAAGGCATTACTTTGGTCAAACAGGCATTCGACCTGTTCAACAAGACATTCATTGGTCAAAATGGCATTCGACTTATTCTTGAAGGGATTAGACATGGTCAACAAGGGATTTGACTTGTTCAAAAGTTATTACCTGGTAAACAAGGCATTCAAATTGTTCAATAAGGTATTACTTTGGTAAAAAAAGCATTCGACTTATTCAACAAGGCATTAAACTTAGTCAACAAGGCATTGAACTTGGTCAACAAGGCATTCGACTTGGTCAACAGGGCATTCTACATGTTCTTGAAGGCATTAGACTTGGTCAACAAGAGATTTGATTCATTGAACACTGATTTGACTTGTTCAGCAAGTCATTACTTAGTGAAAGGCATTTAACTTGTTCATCGACGCATTACTTGGTCAGCATGGCATTCGCCTTGTTCAAAAAGTCATTCGACTTGGTCAACAAGGCATTGCATGGTCAACAATGCAGCCGACTTGTTCAAGAAGGCATTTATGGGTCAAAAAGTCATTCGACTTGTTCAAGAAGACATTCCTTGGTCAACAAGGCATTCGACTAATTCTTGAAGGGATTAGACCTGGTCAACAAGGGATTTGACTTGTTCAAAAGTCATTACTTGGTAAACAAGGCATTCAAATTGTTCAATAAGGCATTACTTTTGTCAAAAAAGCATTCGACTTACTCAACAAGGCATTCAACTTGGTCAACAAGGCATTCAACTTGGTTTACAAGTCATATTTGACTTGGTCAGCTGGGCATTCTACTTTTTCTTGAAGGCATTAGACTTGGTCAACAAGGGATGTGATTCCTTGAACACTGATTGACTTGTTCAGCAAGTTATTAGTTAGTGAAAGGCATTTAACTTGTTAATCGACGCATTACTTGGTCAGGATGGCATTCGCCTTGTTCAACAAGACATTCGACTTGGTGAACAAGGCATTGCATGGTCAACAATGCATCCGACTTGTTCAAGAAAGCATTTATGTGTCAACAAGGAATTCGACTTGTTCACCAAGGCATTACTATGGTCAAAAAGCCATTCGACTTGTTCAAGAAGACAGTCCTTGGTCAACAAGGCATTCGACTAATTCTTGAAGGGCTTAGACATGGTCAATAGGGATTTGACTTGTTCAAAAGTCATTACTTGGTAAACAAGGTATTCAAATCGTTCAATAAGGTATTACTTTTGTCCAAAAGGCATTCGGCTTGTTCAACAACGCATTCAACTTTGTCAACAAGGCATTTAATTTGGTCAACAAGGCATTCGACTTGGTCAACAAGGCATTCAACTTGTTCAAGACAACGATAATTGGTCATCAAGGCAATCGACTTGGTCAGCAAGGGATTTGACTTGTTCAAAAGTCATTACTTGGTAAACGAGGCATTCAAATTGTTTAATAAGGCATTACATTGGTGAAAAAGGCATTCGACTTGTTCAACAAGGCATTCAACTTGGTTAGCAAGGCAGTCGACTTTTCTTGAAGGCATTAGAGTTGTTCTACAAGAGATTTGACTTGTTCAACAAGTTTTTACTGCATTCAACTTGTTCACCAAGGCATTACATTGGTAAAAAAGGCATTTGACTTGTTCAAGAAGACATTCCTTAGTTAACAAGGTATTCGACTTATTCTTGAAGGGATTAGACATGGTCAACAAAGAATTTGACTTGTTTAAAAGTCATTACTTGGTAAAACAGGCATTCAAATTGTTCAATAAGGCATTACTTTGGTCAAAAAAGCATTCGACTTATTCAACAAGGCATTCAACTTTGTCAAAAGGCATTGAACTTGGTCAACAAGTCATTCGACTTGGTCAACAGGGGATTATGCTTGTTCTTGAAGGCATTATACTTGGTCAACAAGGGATTTGATTCAGTGAACACTGATTTGACTTGTTCAGCAAGTCATCACTTAGTGAAAGGCATTTAACTTGTTAATCGATGCATTACTTGGTCAGCATGTCATTCGCCTTGTTCAACAAGACATTCGACTTGGTCACCAAGGCATTGCATAGTCAACAATGCATCCGACTTGTTCAAGGAGGCATTTACGCATCCAAAAGGCATTTGACTTGTTCACGAAGGCATTACTTTGGTCAAAAAGCCATTCGACTTGTTCAAGAAGACATTCCTTGGTCAACAAGGCATTCCACTAATTCTTAAAGAGAATAGACATGGTCAACAAGGGATGTGACTTGTTCAAAAGTCATTACTTGGTAAACAAAGTTTTCAGATCGTTCAATAAGGCATTACTTTTGTCGAAAAGGCATTCGACTTATTCAACAAGGCATTCAACTTGGTCAACAAGACATTCAACTTGGTCAACAAGGCATTCGACTTGGTCAACAAGGCATTCAACTTGTTCAAGACGACGATACTTGGTCACCAAGGCATTCGACTTGTTCTTGAATGCATTAGACTTTGTCAGCAAGGTTTTGACTTGTTCAAAAGTCATTACATGGTAAACAAGGCATTAAAATTGTTTAATAAGCAATTACATTGGTCAAAAAGGCATTCGACTTGTTCAACAAGGCATTCAACTTGGTTAGCAAGGCATTCGACTTTTCTTGTAGGCCTTAGAGTTGGGCTACAAGAGATTTGACTTGTTCAACAAGTTTTTACTGAATTCAACTTGTTCACCAAGGCATTACTTTGGTAAAAAAGGCATTCGACTAGTTCAAGAAGACATTCCTTGGTCAACAATGCATTCGACTTATTCCTGAAGAGATAAGACATGGTCAACAAGGAATTTGACATGTTTAAAAGTCATTACTTGGTAAATAAGGCATTCAAATTGTTCAATAAGGCATTACTTTGGTCAAAATAGCATTCGACTTATTCAACAAGACATTTAACTTGGTCAGCGAGGCATTGAACCTTGTCAACAAGGCATTCGACTTGGTCAAAAGGGCATTCTACTTGTTCTTGAAGGCATTAGACTTGGTCAACAAGGGATTTGATTCATTGAACACTGATTTGACTTGTTCAGCAAGCCATTACTTAGTGAATGGCATTTAACTTGTTCATCGACGCATTACTTGGTCAGCATGGCATTCGCCTTGTTCAACAAGACATTCGACTTGGTCAACAAGGCACTGCATGGTCAACAATGCATCCGACTTGTTCAAGAAGGCATTTATGTGTCAACAAGGCATTCGGCTTGTTCACCTCGCATTACTTTGGTTAAAAAGCCATTCGACTTGTTCAAGAAGACATTCCCTTGTCAACAAGGCAATCGACTAATTCTAGAAGGGATTAGACATGGTCAACAAGGGATTTGACTTGTTCAAAAGTCATTACTTGGTAAACAAGTTATTCAAATCGTTCAATAAGACATTACTTTTGTCGAAAAGGCATTCGGCTTGTTCCACAAGGCATTCAACTTGGTCAACAAGGCATTCGACTTGGTCAACATAGCTTTCTACTTCTTCTTGAAGGTATTAGACTTTGTCAACAAGGGATTTGACTTCTTGAACACTGATTTGACTTGTTAAACAAGTCATTACTTAGTGAAAGACTTGGTTAACTCGTTCATCGACGCATTACTTGGTCAGCATGGCATTCGCCTTGTTCAACAAGACATTCGACTTGGTCAACAAGGCATTGTATGGTCATCAATGCATCCGACTTGTTCAAGAAGGCATTGATACGTCCAAAAGGCATTCGACTTGTTCACCAAGGCATTACTTTGGTCAAAAAGCCATTCAACTTGTTCAAGCAGACATTACTTGGTCAACAAGGCATGCAATTTGTTCAAGACGACGATACTTGGTCACGAAGGCATTAGACTTGGTCAGCAAGGGATTTGACCTGTTTAAAAGTCATTACTTGGTAAACAAGGCATTCAAATTGTTCAATAAAGCATTACTTTGGTCAAAAAAGCATTCGACTTATTCAACAAGGCATTCAACTTTGTCAAAAGGCATTGAACTTGGTCAACAAGTCATTCGACTTGGTCAACAGGGCATTCTGCTTGTTCTTGAAGGCATTATACTTGGTCAACAAGGGATTTGATTCAGTGAACACTGATTTGACTTGTTCAGCAAGTCATCACTTAGTGAAAGGCATTTAACTTGTTAATCGACGCATTACTTGGTCAGCATGTCATTCGCCTTGTTCAACAAGACATTCGACTTGGTCACCAAGGCATTGCATAGTCAACAATGCATCCGACTTAATCAAGGAGGCATTTATGCGTCCAAAAGGCATTTGACTTGTTCACGAAGGCATTACTTTGGTCAAAAAGCCATTCGACTTGTTCAAGAAGACATTCCTTGGTCAACAAGGCATTCGACTAATTCTTAAAGAGACTAGACATGGTCAACAAGGGATTTGATTTGTTCAAAAGTCATTACTTGGTAAACAAAGTATTCAGATCGTTCAATAAGGCATTACTTTTGTCGAAAAGGCATTCGGCTTATTCAACAAGGCATTCAACTTGGTCAACAAGACATTCAACTTGGTCAACAAGGCATTCGACTTGGTCAACAAGGCATTCAACTTGTTTAAGACGACGATACTTGGTCACCAAGGCAGTCGACTTGTTCTTGAAGGCATTAGACTTGGTCATCAAGGGATTTGACTTGTTCAAAAGTCATTACTTGGTAAACAAGGCATTCAAATTGTTTACTAAGCAATTACATTGGTCAAAAAGGCATTCGACGTGTTCAACAAGGCATTCAACTTGGTTAGCAAGGCATTCGACTTTTCTTGTAGGCCTTAGAGTTGGGCTACAAGAGATTTGACTTGTTCAACAAGTTTTTACTGAATTCAAGTTGTTCACCAAGGCATTACTTTGGTAAAAAAGGCATTCGACTTGTTCAAGAAGACATTCCTTGGTGAACAAGGCATTCGACTTATTCTTGAAGAGATAAGACATGGTCAACAAGGAATTTGACATGTTTAAAAGTCATTACTTGGTAAATAAGGCATTCAAATTGTTCAATAAGGCATTACTTTGGTCAAAAAATCATTCGACTTATTCAACAAGACATTTAACTTGGTCAACGAGGCATTGAACCTTGTCAACAAGGCATTCGATTTGGTCAAAAGGGCATTCTACTTGTTCTTGAAGGCATTAGACTTGGTCAACAAGGGATTTGATTCATTGAACACTGATTTGACTTGTTCAGCAAGTCATTACTTAGTGAAAGGCATTTAACTTGTTAATCAACGCATTACTTGGTCAGCATGGGATCCGCCTTGCTCAACAAGACATTCGACTTGGTCAACAAGGCATTGCATGGTCAACAATACATCCGACTTCTTCAAGAAGGCATTTATGCGTCCAAAAAGCATTTGACTTGTTCACCAAGGCATTACTTTGGTCAAAAAGCCATTCGACTTACTCAAGAAGACATTCCTTGGTCAACAAGGCATTCGACTAATCCTTAAAGGGATAAGACATGGTCAACAAGGGATTTGACTTGTTCAAAAGTCATTATTTGGTAAACAAGGTATTCAAATCGTTCAATAAGGCATTACTTTTGTCGAAAAGGCTTTCGGCTTGTTCCACAAGGCATTCAACTTGGTCAACAAGGCATTCAACTTAGTCAACAAGTCATTCGACTTGGTCAACAAGGCCTTCAACTTGTTCAAGACGATGATACTTGGTCACCAAGGCATTCGACTTGTTCTTGAAGGCATTAGACTTGGTCAGCAAGGGATTTGACTTGTTCAAAAGTCATTACTTGGTAAACAAGGCATTAAAATTGTTTAATAAGACATTACATTGGTCAAAAAGGCATTCGACTTGTTCAACAAGGCATTCAACTTGGTTAGCAAGGCATTCGACTTTTCTTGAAGGCATTAGAGTTGGTCTACTAGAGATTTGACTTGTTCTACAAGTTTTTATTGAATTCAACTTGTTCACCAAGGCATTACTTGGGTAAAAAAGGCATTCGACTTGTTCAAAAAGACATTCCTTGGTCAACAAGGTATTCGACATATTCTTGAAGGGATAAGACATGGTTAACAAGGAATTTGACTTGTTCAAAAGTCATTACTTGGTAAACAAGGCATTTAAATTGTTCAATAAGGCATTACTTTGGTCAAAAAAGCATTCGACTTATTCAACAAGGCATTCAACTTGGTCAACGAGGCATTGAACCTTGTCAACAAGGCATTCGACTTGGTCAAAAGGGCATTCTACTTGTTCTTGAAGGCATTAGACTTGGTCAAAAAGGGATTTGATTCATTGAACACTGATTTGACTTGTTCAGCAAGTCATTACTTAGTAAAAGGCAATTAACATGTTCATCGACGCATTACTTGGTCAACAAGGCATTCGCCTTGTTCAACACGACATTCGACTTGGTCAACAATGCAGCCGACTTCTTCAAGAAGGCATTTATGTGTCAAAAAGGCATTCGACTTGTTCACCAAGGCGTTACTTTGGTCAAAAAGCCATTCGACTTGTTCAAGACGACATTCCTTGGTCAACAAGGCATTCAACTAATTCGTGAAGGGATTAGACATGGTAACCAAGGGATTTGACTTGTTCAAAAGCCATTACTTGGTAAAAAAGGTATTCAAATCGTTCAATAAGGCATTACTTTTTTCGAAAAGGCATTAGTCCCTTTCAACAAGGCATTCAACTTGGTCAACAAGGCATTCAACTTAGTCAACAAGGCATTCGACTTGGTTAACAAGGCATTCAACTTGTTTAAGACGACGATACTTTGTCACCAAGGCATTCGACTTGTTCTTGAAGGCATTAGACTTGGTCAGCACGGGATTTTACTTGTTTAAAAGTCATTACTTGGTAAACAAGTCATTCAAATTGTTTAATAAGGCATTACATTGGTCAAAAAGGTATTCGACTTGTTCAACTAGGCATTCAACTTGGTTTGCAAGGCATTCGACTTTTCTTGAAGGCATTAGAGTTGGTCTACAAGAGATTTGACTTGTTCAACAAGTTTTTACTGAAGTCAACTTGTTCACCAAGGCATTACTTTGGTAAAAAAGGCATTCGACTTGTTCAAAAAGACATTCCTTGGTCAACAAGGCATTCGACATATTCTTGAAGAGAGAAGACATGATCAACAAGGAATTTGACTTGTTCAAAAGTCATTACTTGGTAAACAAGGCATTCAAATTGTTCAATAAGGCATTACTTTGGTCAAAAAAGCATTCGACTTATTCAACAAGGCATTCAACTTGGTCAACAAGGCAGAACCTTGTCAACATGGCATTCGACTTGGTCAAAAGGGCATTCTACTTGTTCTTGAAGGCATTAGACTCTTTTTTTTGGATGAATGTCCCATTATATATATATATATATGAAGAGAAAAATACAAAATAGCACGTATGAGTAGAAACTCATGCCGCAAACAACCGATAACAAGCTATCGGATAACAACGACATCAACTACGACATCGACTACGACTGCGACGACAACTAAAGCTCGAAACAAGCTACCATGCAACTCGCCACAGACGACGAATAGCAGCTACTTGTAAAGGATATCTATGTGCTACAGTGTCCAATCGTAAACAAGCATTCCCCAGAACCAAAGCAATCACTTGCTCAGGGGAGCCGCGTCTATGCTCCTTCCACCGTGTATTCCGTTTCTGCCAAATGTGATAAACAAGCGACGACAAAACATGACGATAGGCTACATGGTAAAGATGATGCCCTTGCCACTTAGCCGCTGCCCATATGACATCAACATGCCACTCACGAAACGGCCATCTCCATCTAATCTGGCTGCTCAAAAGCCTCAAACAGCGTCTCGAGAAGCGACAATCAAAGAACAAATGGTTATGTGTCTCTCGTATGTTATTGTCACACAACAGGCATGTATCTGTTCCCGCTCGTTGTTCCACCCATGCAAATTCTCGAGTCGAAAGACGTCCCCGAATCGCCAGCCATAGATGTGGCCTGCTCAATGAACTCAACTGTAGATTGAGCAGGCCACATCTACCCATGTGTCGAGATAACAGCGCTAAGAGGAGCATCATGTGGTAGTCCCATAACCAGCGGGCCTCGTGAAAAACGATCCATCAATGGATATGAAAACAACCAGGGGTCCTTCCATAGGGAAATGGAAGAACCATTTCCTATATGAAAAGAAATGAGTGACCTAAGTAGAGGCCGTAACTTCAGCATCTTCTTCCAGCTCCAAGCGCATTAGGTGCAGGACGCACCACCCAAAAAGAATTGGAGCGGAGTCGATTGAGAAGCAACCATTCCACCCAAATCGAGCTCCCCTCTCGGGAGACAACACTCCATAAATGCCGCAAAAGGAGGGCCTTGTTATCCGTTGCAATCGAACGAATTCCAAGACCTCCCTCAGCAACAGGTAAGCAAATGTCCACCCACGCAACTTTTGCCGGCGACCCTGCCCAGAGAAAGCGTCGAAAACGAGCCTCCAAAGCCGCAATGATCCCCTTCAGCAATAGGAAAACCCCCGACCAATACGCATGCGTGATAGTCAGTACCGACTTGATAAGTTGAACCCGCCCCGCATATGACAGGGAGCGGTTAAGCCATGATCCCAGTCGCGCATCAACCTTGTGTAACAATGGGTTACAATCTGCTAGCGTCAATCGAGAGTGAAGTAGTGGAACTCCTAGATATCGTACAGGCAACTGTCCTCTTAGAAAACCCATGAGACCGTGGAGGTCATTCGCAAGGCTCTCCGCCCGCTTGGCAACAAACATCTCGCTTTTGGCCGGGTTCGGATGAAGTCCAGAAAGCATTGCAAATTCCACTAATGCTTCCTTGATAACTCCAGCCGACACAAGATCGGCGTGACAGAACATGAGGAGATCGTCAGCAAAAGAGAGCATAGAAAGTCTATTCGCCTGGCATCGCCAATGATAACGGAACTGAGGCTCACGGCTGATCCGATGTGTGACGATGCCATGTAGCACCTCCATGACTAATGTAAATATATACGGCGATATAGGATCGTCTTGCCGAAGACCACGCTTCCCTGCAAAGTATCCCGCTGGGTGTCCATGGGATATTAATCGAGAAAGTTGTCGTGGTCATACAACATCTCACCCAATGGATAAAGATAGGATGAAACTTCATAGCCGTGAGCGTGGCTAACACGAAGCTCCACTCAACCTTATCATAAGCCTTAGTCAGGTCAATCTTGAAGGTTACACGAGGAGGGCGCCTATTGCTTCGATAGCCTGAACAAATCTCATGTGCTAACAAGATATTATCACTAATACGTCGCCCAGGGATAAACGCCGTCTGAGAAGAGTGAACCAAACTTCCTAACCATGGCTTGAGCCGATTGGCCATAATCTTCGAGATAACCTTGAAGAGAACATTACAGCACGAAATTGGCCGAAAATCCGACGCTTTCCTCGGGGAATCACCCTTTGGAATAAGTGTAAGAAGCGTGCTATTCAGTCCTTTTAGCAAATGGCCTGACGAAAAAAACTCCTGGACGGCCTGAATCAAGGCATCACCAATAACTCCCCACGCTGCCTTGAAAACCCCGCCGAATAGCCATCCGGTCCCAGGGCCTTTTCATCCCCCATCGAGAAAAGTGCATCCTTAATCTCTAAAGCCTCCACCTTCCGAATCATATCAGTTGCAGCCTCATCAGATAGCTTCCTTGCTACGAATGGTGCAATCTCTCGTGGCTCAACGGGAACCTCCCTCGCTGACTGTCCCAATAAGGTCTGGTAGAACCGAATCAACTCTGCTCGAACGCTATCTTCTCCTTCAAAAACCTCGCCCATATCACCTTCTAGGGAAAAAATGCGGTTAGTCGCACGACGCAATGCCACCTTCTTAAAGAAATAAGAGGTGCATTGGTCCCCATCTTTAAGAAACGCCAACTTAGCACGCTGGGATAAGGCAGCATGCTCGATCTCGATGGCCTTCACATACACCCTCTTACAGATACGCTCCAACTCATGAAATCGACTTTCCATGGGAAAAAACGTCGCAAACTGCTGGCACACATCAAGAAAGTGTTTGGCTTCACTAAAATTCACCGCAAGGTCACCCTTTACCCTTCTCATCTGTCGGAGAATGGGTTTCAGTAGTTTCAGTCGTCGTACCAGTGTGTACATCGGGTAACCCTGGATCGGAATCTGCCAAATCTTCTGGACATGTAAAAGGAACTGTGCGTCATGGGTCAGAAAATTATCGAAACGAAAAGGACCGCCTCGGGGACTTCTGCGCACCAACTCGAGAAGTAGCGGGCTATGGTCCGATGTCGATGGGAGAGCCGCGTGGTAGGAAATATCAGGATACTTGGAGAACCACGTGGGATTACCAAGCATACGATCAATACGGCGCCATACACCTGCATCCCCTCGCTGTTGGTTATACCATGTGAAAAATTGCCCCGTAGAAGGCAAGGTGACAAGATCTGCAGCAACCAGACATTCTCGCATATCACCCATATCGTGGGCGTTGGGTGACCCTCCCCTCGCTTCGCCTGACTCTAAGATGGTATTGAAATCACCCAATACCAGCCATGGATCCTCCGCCCGCTCCTCCTATCGGATAGTAATGTCGTACCACAATGCAACCCGCTCCTCTCGCCGGTTTTTCCCATAGATAAAGGAAATAAAAACCGTCTCACGCGACTCCCGGGAGAAAACTTCACAATGTATCGCTTGGTCCGAAAGCCCAAGAACCGATACCTGAAGAAACACGGGGTTCCATCCTACCCATATTCTCGTACCGGGGCCCTCTGTGTAATCATAAAACCACGTCCACCGCGTCCGTACACCATTCGACACCATCGCAGCATTAGTGCTAGCCACTCTCGTTTCCAACAACCCCATTAATTGAATTTCAGACTTAGCCACGAGCTCCCACACCTCCCTCGCGTGGTCCCTCTTATTGAGACCACGTACATTCCATACGCCGACAGGGATCATGGATCACCCCCTCCCGGGGCTGCCATAGCTTCAGGGCCCATAGAGATAATGAGATCGTCATCCTCATCTCGCAAGGAGTGTAGGATAGCGAAAGAATTCGATGCCAATCCATCTGCGTCATGTACCGATTCGTCACACGCATGTGGAGCCGTGGTCCCATACGATGTTGAGGGTCCACTATCTGCCCACCGAGTCACCTCACCATGATTCCGCGCACTAGCACGATTTGCCCTCTCAGTGGACTCCACCCTAACAGCCTTGCCCTTTGCACCCACCTGTCGCCACTCAACCCGGGATCGAGTTGCCATTATCCCGCCTTTGCTATCTCGAGCCCTGACTGCCGGACCGGGCCTGCGAGACTGTTGGCCCGTTACTTGTGAACCACCCATAGGAGTATTCGACAACTGTGTAGGCGGACGACATTGCACTTGCTGCCCGGCTGGAGATGTCGGGCATGCCACAGCCGTGTGAGTCCATGACTTGCACTTCGAACATTTTGTTGGTCTCCATTCGTACTCCACCCGTACGCTAACCACACCCCCTGAACCCCCATCTTCCAACAGCATCCGTATATTAAATTGCTCGACAAACGGATCAGCAAGTGTCTTAAGCACACAAACTCTCACGAAATCAATGCGCTCGCCTGTAGTAGTAACGCCATCAGCAAACAACGGCCGCCCCACCGCACTGGCCATGATTCCTAGTCCCGCTTGAGTCCGAAACTCGCTCGGTACATTCCATAACTTAATCCAGAGCGGCACTTCAACAATGTCTCGTTTCGCAAATGACATACCTGGCCGCCAAACCTCCAAGAATAATGGCTGCCCTTGATGAGCCATGGACCTCCATCAAGAGCCCCGTGCATTGCATTCTCCGATTTAAATCGGAATTTGAAAAACCCATTAATGGTTGCCTAACCTCCACTAAATCAACCCAGATCGAGCGCACAAACCGTTCCACAAAAGGAAAGTATGGTTTTCTTCCCAAAAAATAGCCCACCAGAGTGTGTTCCCACCGGGCAAACCCTTGACGTGCTACCTCCCATGTTGGGCAGACTTCGGCTATTCCATCAACTATCATTGGTGCCGTGTAATCCAACGAGACCCGCTTCGTTGCGGGTCGCGTACGTCGTGCTGATCCTTTGGTCACATTTGCATAAGTTGGTACGGTACGTTTCTCAGGAGTAGTTCCGATGACCGCACGCGGAAGATTTATATGTGTTGCAATAGTCGGCTGCGGCGTCGTACCCGTCCCCTTGCGAATCTTTTCCATCGTGGCAGACACCTTTGTCGTCGGTTGTTGCTCATCCATACGTTCATTTGACGGCATAGATTGCATTGGCTGTTCCGCAATCGAGGCGGCCCCACAATCCTCCAAAGGCAGGATATCAAAACCGGGATCTTTTCCATTAATGTCGGGATCTTTGCCATTAAATTCCTCCAAGGGCAGGATATCAAAGCCGGGATGTTTTCCATTAATGTCGGGATCTTTTCCATTAAAATCATCCACGCGTAGGATATCAAAATCGGGATCTTTTCCATTAATGTCGGGATCTTTGCCATTAAATTCCTCCAAGGGCAGGATATCAAAGCCGGGATCTTTTCCATTAATGTCGGGATCTTTTCCATTTAAATCCTCAACGGGCAGGATATCAAAACCGGGATCTTTTCCATTAATGTCGGGATCTTTGCCATTAAAATCGAGATATCCTGGCAAGCTTAATTCCTGACGAAGATATGTTTAGATCTTTGCCATAATAGGATGATCCCCATAATGATTGGCCAAAAAATCAAGATCCTCTCCCGAAATAGATTCAACGATCGGGAACGGAGATGTCGTTGTGGAAACCCTAGCCGCCAAAATTTCCGTTCGCTTCCCTGCTTCAACCACCACTTGATCCCGCCGGTTGGATCGTTCATTTTCAGTTTCCTCATTCACCACTCGTCGCAGCGGTGGAGGTGTACCCGGTCGTCGTCGGAAACTCGCCCTCGTATCAGATTCCGCACGCAAAGGAGCAGTAATCGTAGTGTCACGTCGTGTTTTCCCACCATCGAATACACACCGAGAATCAGATCGTCTCACAGCCACTACATCCCGGCCATGCACTCTATCAAGAAGATTGTTAAATCGCGGACCATCAAAATGCTCCGCAAACGCCGGGTAATCCCGGGACAGTAACTCCACATTAACACGATTCAGATCAGATTCCAGCGACTGCGATGAAGATCCACTCATTGTCGATCCACACATGAGAGAAGTCAAAGCCATCTTCATCCAAATTCGAAATAAAAACGAAAACTAAAAGATGAAACCCTCCAAAGCCGTTTGATCCCGGCGCCACCTTGTATCGCCGCCCTTCAATCCGCCGTGTAGATTTAGAGAAAAATATGATGAATCTGGACTGAAATATGGATGAAATTTGTGTAGGAATCCTAGAGAGAGGAGAGAGCAAAAACGCCTAGAGAGAGAGAGGCCTTGTTGGCATTAGACTTTGTCAACAAGGGATTTGATTCATTGAACACTGATTTGACTTGTTTAGCAAGTCATTACTTAGTGAAAGGCATTTAACTTGTTAATCGACGCATTACTTGGTCAGCATGGAATTCGCCTTGTTCAACAAGATATTCGACTTGGTCAACAAGGCATTGCATGGTCAACAATGCATCCGACTTCTTCAAGAAGGCATTTATGCGTCCAAAAGGCATTTGACTTGTTCACCAAGGCATTGCTTTGGTCAAAAAGCCATTCGACTTACTCAAGAAGACATTCCTTGGTCAACAAGGCATTCGACTAATTCTTGAAGGGATTAAACATGGTAAACAAGGGATTTGACTTGTTCAAAAGTCATTACTTGGTAAACAAGGTATTCAAATCGTTCAATAAGGCATTACTTTTGTCGAAAAGGCATTCGGCTTGTTCAACAAGGCAATCAACTTGGTCAACAAGGCATTCAACTTGGTTAACAAGGCATTCAACTTGTTCATGACGACGATACTTGGTCATCAAGGCATTCGACTTGTTCGTGAAGGCATTAGACTTGGTCAGCAAGGGATTTGACTTGTTCAAAAGTCATTACTTGGTAAACAAGTCATTCAAATTGTTTAATAAGGTATTACATTGGTCAAAAAGGCATTCGACTTGTTCAACAATGCATTCAACTTTGTTAGCAAAGCGTTCGACTTTTCTTGAAGGCATTAGAGTTGCTCTAGAAGAGATTTGACTTGTTCAACAAGTTTTTACTGCATTCAACTTGTTCACCAAGGCATTACTTTGGTCAAAATGGCATTCGACTTGTACAAGAAGACGTTCCTTGGTCAAGAAGGCATTCGACTTATTCTTGAAGGGATTAGACATGGTCAACAAGGGATTTGACTTGTTCTAAAGTCATTACTTGGTAAACAAGTCATTCAAATTGTTTAATAAGGCATTACATTGGTCAAAAAGGCATTCGACTTGTTCAACAATGCATTCAACTTTGTTAGCAAAGCGTTCGACTTTTCTTGAAGGCATTAGAGTTGGTCTAGAAGAGATTTGACTTGTTTAACAAGTTTTTACTGCATTCAACTTGTTCACCAAGGCATTACTTTTGTCAAAAAGGCATTCGACTTGTACAAGAAGACATTCCTTGGTCAAGAAGGCATTCGACTTATTCTTGAAGGGATTAGACATGGTCAACAAGGGATTTGACTTGTTCAAAAGTCATTACTTGGTAAACAAGGCATTTAAATTGTTCAATAAGGCATTACTTTGGTCAAAAAAGCGTTCAACTTATTCAACCAGTCATTCAACTTGGTCAACAAGGCATTGAACTTGGTCAACAAGGCATTCGACTTGGTTAAAAGGGCATTCTACTTGTTCTTGAAGGCATTAGACTTTGTCAACAAGGGATTTGACTCCTTGAACACTGATTTGACTTGTTCAACAAGTCATTACATAGTGAAAGGCAATTAACTTGTTCATCGACGCATTACTTGGTCAGCATTGCATTCGCCTTGTTCAACAAGACATTCGACTTGGTCAACATGGCATTGCATGGTCAACAATGCATCCGACTTCTTCAAGAAGGCATTTATATGTCAAATAGGCATAGACTTGTTCACCAAGGCATTACTTTGGTCAAAAAGCCATTCGACTTGTTCAAGAAGACATTCCTTGGTCAACAAGGCATTCGACTAATTCGTGAAGGGATTAGACATGGTCAACAAGGGATTTGACTTGTTCAAAAGTCATTACTTGGTAAACAAGGTATTCAAATCGTTCTATAAGGCATTACTTTTGTCGAAAAGGCATTCGGCTTGTTCAACAAGGCATTCAACTTGGTCAATAAGGCATTCAACTTAGTCAACAGGGCATTCGACTTGGTCAACAAGGCATTCAACTTGTTCAAGACGACGATACTTGGTCACCAAGGCAATCGACTTGTTCTTGAAGGCATTAGACTTGGTCAGCAAGGGATTTGACTTGTTCAAAAGTCATTTCATGGTAAACAATGCATTCAAATTGTTTAATAAGACATTACATTGGTCAAAAAGGCATTCGACTTGTTCAACAAGGCATTCAACTTGGTTAGCAACGCATGCGACTTTTCTTGAAGGCATTAGAGTTGGTCTACAAGAGATTTGACTTGTTCAACAAGTTTTTATTGCATTCAACTTGTTCACCAAGGCATTACTTTGGTAAAAAAGGCATTCGACTTGTTCAAGAAGACATTCCTTGGTCAACAAGGGATTTGATTCATTGAACACTGATTTTACTTGTTCAGCAAGTCATTAGTTAGTGAAAGGAATTTAACTTGTTAATCGACGCATTACATGGTCAGCATGGCATTCTCCTTGTTCAATAAGGCATTCGACTTGGTCAACAAGGCATTGCTTTGGTCAACAATGCATTCGACTTGTACAAGAAGACATTCCTTGGTCAAGAAGGCATTCGACTTATTCTTGAAGAGATAAGACATGGTCAACAAGGAATTTGACTTGTTCAAAAGTCATTACTTGGTAAACAAGGCATTCAAATTGTTCAATAAGGCATTACTTTGGTCAAAAAAGCATTCTACTTATTCAACAAGGCATTCAACTTGGTCAACGAGGCATTGAACCTTGTCAACAAGGCATTCGACTTGGTCAAAAGGGCATTCTACTTGTTCTTGAAGGCATTAGACTTGGTCAAAAAGGGATTTGATTCATTGAACACTGATTTGACTTGTTCAGTAAGTCATTACTTAGTAAAAGGCAATTAACTTGTTCATCGACGCATTACTTGGTCAGCAAGGCATTTGCCTTGTTCAACACGACATTCGACTTGGTCAACAAGGCATTGCATGGTCAACAATGCATCCGACTTCTACAAGAAGGCATTTATGTGTCAAAAAGGCATTCGACTTGTTGACCAAGGCATTACTTTGGTCAAAAAGCCATTCGACTTGTTCAAGAAGACATTCCTTGGTTGATTTCAGCGGAACGTATTGACTACGCTCGGGTATGCATATCAAAGAATCTCCAGGAGCCTTTTCTTGAAAGCTTCAATATTCGCATTCCACGTGAAGGTGGAGGATCTGACGGCGCGGTTACAGTTCGTGTCGAGTACGAATGGAGGCCGCGGAAGTGCTCCTTATGCGGTGCATGGATCCACGGGGCGGGAACATGTCCCTCTCGTCGAACCCAACAGCCACGATCAAATACGGGACCGAGACAATCCACGGGGCAGCGTACATCGACGATGCCGAAGAAACCCCAGAATGGCCCACACACACGGCGCGAATGGAGAAGAGTTGGTCATCCCGACAATGGCACAGAGGTTGTTGTTCCACCCACCAACATGGAGCAAGATCACGAGCCGCGGCTGCAGGAGTACCCGAAGCCTGTAGATGGATGTTCAACAAGTTCAGTCAACGCGCAGCAGGGAGCTATTGTACTAGCTAGCATTAACCCATTCGAGGTTCTTGCGGACTTGGACGACTTGGACACGGCGAACACACTTAAGGGTCCTGAAGCAGCCATTCTCGACGTATGCCCATGATCCCAATCGCCGTTTGGAATGTACGTGGTCTAAACAGGGTAGACCACAGATGGGCGGTGGGGGATATTATTACTAAGTATAAGCTGTTGATTATCGGGCTGTACGAGACACGGGTCTCCGAGCAGAATGCGGCTGCCCTTTCACATTCTACCAGGGCTTGGAGTTGGTTCTTTGAATACGATAATGGGCCGGCATCTCGTATCTGGGTGGGCTGGGATGCCCGCCTAGTTACTGTCACAATTCTTGCGTACACCACTCAGACCATTCACTGTAAGGCGACGATCCTTGCGGAGCGTGAGGATTTCTTCATCACATTCGCATACGGTCATAATCAGAGGGTGTCCCGACGCGACCTTTGGACGGATCTCATCGAGACCTCACAGCTGCACGCAAACTCACCATGGCTTGTTATGGGGGATTTCAACGCGATCATGGCAAACACGGACGCGCGGGGAGGATCGGCCACGGGGGCTGTCCGGAGATGATTGCATGCATGACTACATCGGACCTCGCAACCCTGCCATGCACGGGACAACTCTACACGTGGTATAACCAGCAAGGGGGCACGTCGGGTGTATGGCGACGCCTCGATAGGATGCTTGGCAACCCCTTTTGGTTCGCTAGATTTGGGGACCTTACTTATCATTGCGCAACCCCTGCTACATCGGACCACTCTCCACTCATCCTCGCGACTACAGCTAAGGCTTATGAGAGGAATAATTCTTTTCGTTTTGATAATTTTTTGGCGCAGGATCCTCGTTTTCTTCCTATCGTGGCGGAAACTTGGACTGCAAGCAAATGGATACCCGATGTATGTAGTCGTCCAGAGACTGAAAGCGATGAAGAGGGAACTACGACAACTTCGGCGAGACAAGGGTGATCTCAATCGTAACGTGCTCGAGGCGCGCAAATTTCTAGAGATTGCTCAGGACATGGCGGCAAACTATCCATTGGAGGATCAATTACTAATCTTGGAGAAGCAATGTCGGCTTGTGTATGCCAAAGCGGTCGAATTGGAGCATTCGGCACTCCTTCAGCGGGCGAAAGTGGCATGGCTCAAGGACGGTGACCAATGCACTTCTTTTTTCTTCAAGAAAGTGGCCACACGGTGGGTTGGAAATCGTATCTTCCACTTGGAGGATGAGGCGGGAAACACGTTCGAGGGTGGTGCACAAGTGCGGGCTGAATTGGTCCGATATTACTCGGAACTTCTCGGGCAATCCATGCGGACAACCCCAATATCCGCCTCTGACGTCGCGCCTTACTTCGGGGCAGCGCTCAGCACAACCGACGCGGAGGCAATGGTTCAGCCGGTCACTGATGTGGAAATCAACAACGCGCTGCATGCAATGGGAGATAACAAATCGCCAGGGCCAGACGGGTACTCCGCGGTTTTCTACAAGCGGGCATAGCACATCATCGGGGAGGATATCTCGTTCGCCATCCAGGATTTCTTCCGGACGGGACGCCTCCTAGGGGAGCTGAATTCGACCCTTATCACCCTCATTCCAAAAGGGGATAATCCACGCATGGCAAAGGATTTTCGACCGATTGCCTGCTGCAACGTTCTCTATAAGATCATCTCCAAGATCATTGCTAATCGGCTACGAGACAGCTTGGGGAAACTTGTCCACCCTACACAGACGGCATTCATCCCTGGAAGGCGTATTTCCGACAACATTCTCTTAGCCCAAGAGATTTGTCACGGATACAATAGAGCCGGGCTGCCTGAACGGGTGGCTCTTAAGGTCGACCTCGCCAAGGCATATGATAAGATTGAGTGGGATTTTATCTTTGCCACACTTCAGGCACTTCACTTTCACCCGACCTTCATTGGGTGGGTCCGGTCATGCCTCACGTCGACGCATTTTTCCATCAACATCAACGGTAGGCCGGAGGGTTTCTTCAAAGGACGGCGGGGTCTCAGACAGGGCGACCCCATATCACCTTATCTCTTTGTGTTGGTGATGGAGGCTTTACATGGAATCATAGCGTCCCGCATCCAACTAAGCAGCAGCTTCCGATACCATTGGCGATGCGAGGCCACATCCCTCTTCATGTTGACCTTGGCCGATGATCTTCTTCTTTTCTCGCAAGCGGACGTTCAATCAGTCAGTATCTTCCGCGACAGCCTCGAGCTTTTTGCTTCGCTTTCAGGGCTACCGGCAAACTCCAGTAAAAGCGAGATGTTTATCTCGAAACGGGCAGAACGACTGAAGGGTACACTCCAGGCTGTTATGGGCTTCCCTATCGGGTCTCTTCCTGTGCGGTACCTGGGGGTCCCCCTTATCACATCGCGATTGACTATCGATGATTGCGCCCCCTTATTACGTTTTATTGATCGTCGGCTTGGTTCTTGGACCAACCACTCGCTCTCATACGCCGGGAGGGTACAGCTCATTCGATCGGTCCTTATGGCTATCCATGTGTATTGGGCGGGAGTCTTCTTACTCCCCAAGGGAATCATCCGCAGTATCGAGAAGCGTCTTCGAGCATTCTTGTGGAAGGGATCTAGCGCGAAGGTGGCATGGACCGACGTATGCGCACCAAGGGACGAAGGGGGACTTGGACTGAGATCGATTGAGGTGGAGAACAAGGCGCTGATGATGCGTCTTATTTGGAACATTCTCAGGGGAGATGAGTCTTCGATATGGGCCACATGGATACGACGGACGCGGCTGCACAACACATCCTTCTGGACCATCAGATCCACGGCTAATACCTCATGGAGCTGGAAGAAGCTCCTCAAGCTCAGACCCATCATCCGGCCACTTCTAGAGTTCCACATTGGGAATGGAGCGAATACACGCCTCTGGACTGACCCATGGCTACTCACGATTCCGCTGGTGGAACGGTACCCGCGTGGTCCATCTGTTATGGGCCTCCCACTTGATTCACGATTGAGCGCGGTGATTGATGAGTCGGGATGGCATTGGCCAGGACAAACAACGGTGGAGTTCATGGATTTTGCTGGTCTCCTACCTCCCATTCAACACGGGTGAGATGGACACGATTCGATGGCGGGGGACTCCCAATGACGTCTTCTATACTTACTCCGCGAGAAATTTTATACGCCAACATTCTCCGCCTGCATTCTGGACCAACCTGTTTGGAGGCCCTATCTCGATACCACGGCATGAAGTCATTTTATGGCTGGCGATTAGGGAACGCCTGGCGACGAGGGACAAGCCATGGGTGGCCGCGGCAGCAGGAAGTTCAGCTTGCCTCTTGTGTGATGATGGCCAAGCTATAGAGACAACACAGCATCTTTTCTTTGAGTGTTCATTTTCCAGACATTGCCTACAGTCTTTGCAGGGAATGTTACGTTTTGGATGGCCTTACACGGACTGGATCGAAGGGGTTCACTGGGCTGCTCAAAGGTGGCGGGGCAAGCACCTCGCATGGATGGGGCCCCGACATGCGCTTGCATCGCTTGTCTATCACCTATGGGCCGAGCGCAACCAACGATGGCGGGAAGGAAGACGAAGACCTCCTACTCATATCGTTGCGGACGTCGAGACTACACTCTGTATACGGCTCTCTACCCTTGGAGGGAAGTATCAGCTACAGTCCTGTGCGCTTCGACGTGTTTGGCGCATTGCGTGGCCGAGCACGTAGTCACTTGCTTACAGTCTGCTTGCTTGCTTTTGATGTTTGCTTGCTCGATTGGATTGCTTGCGTTGATTATAGGTAGCATGTTACCGAGCGGTGCAGCTTATTGCTGCTGAACATTGTATCTTTCCACATTTTATTTTAATGACCTTTTCCCAAAAAAAAAAAGACAATTAACTTGTTCATCGACGCATTACTTGGTCAGCAAGGCATTTGCATTGTTCAACACGACATTCGACTTGGTCAACAAGGCATTGCCTGGTCAACAATGCATCCGACCTCTACAAGAAGGCATTTATGTGTAAAAAAGGCATTCGACTTGTTGACCAAGGCATTACTTTGGTCAAAAAGCCATTTGACTTGTTCAAGAAGACATTCCTTGGTCAACAAGGCAATTGACTAATTCTTGAAGGGATTAGACATGGTCAACAAGGGATTTGACTTGATCAAAAGTCATTACTTGGTAAACAAGATATTCAAATCGTTCTATAAGTCATTACTTTTGTCGAAAAGGCATTCGGCTTGTTCAACAAGGCATTCAACTTGGTCAACAAGGCATTCACCTTAGTCAACAAGGCATTCGACTTGGTCAACAAGGCATTCAACTTGTTCAAGACGACGATACTTGGTCACCAAGGCAATCGATTTTTTCTTGAAGGCATTATACTTGGTCAACAAGGGATTTGACTTGTTCAAAAGTCATTACTTGGTAAACAAGGCATTCAAATTGTTTAATAAGACATTACATTGGTCAATAAGGCATTCGACTTGTTCAACAAGGCATTCAACTTGGTTAGCAAGGCATTCGACTTTTCTTGAAGGCATTAGAGTTGGTCTACTAGAGATTTGACTTGGTCTACAAGTTTTTATTGCATTCAACTTGTTCACCAAGGCATTACTTTGGGAAAAAAGGCATTCGACTTGTTCAAAAAGACATTCCTTGGTCAACAAGGTATTCGACATATTCTTGAAGGGATTAGACTTGGTCAACAAGGGATTTGATTCATTGAACACTGATTTTACTTGTTCAACAAGTCATTAGTTAGTGAAAGGAATTTAACTTGTTAATCGACTCATTACTTGGTTAGGATGGCATTCTCCTTGTTCAACCAGACATTCGACTTGGTCAACAAGGCATTGCATGGTCAACAATGCATCCGACTTCTTCAAGAAGGAATTTATGCTCCCAAAAGGCATTTGACTTGTTCACCAAGGCATTACTTTGGTCAAAAAGCCATTCGACTTACTCAAGAAGACATTCCTTGGTCAACAAGGCATTCGACTAATTCTTAAAAGGATTAGACATGGTCAACAAGGGATTTGACTTGTTTAAAAGTCATTACTTGGTAAACAAGGTATTCAAATCGTTCAATAAGGCACTACTTTTGTCGAAAAGACATCCGGCTTGTTCAACAAGGCAATCAACTTGGTCAACAAAGCATTCAACTAGGTCAACAAGGCATTCAACTTGTTCATGACGATGATACTTGGTCATCAATGCATTCGACTTGTTCAGCAAGGGATTTGACTTGGTTAGCAAACCATTCGACTTTTCTTGTAGGTATTAGAGTTGGTCTACAAGAGATTTGACTTGTTCAACAAGTTTTTACTGAATTCAACTTGTTCACCAAGGCATTACTTTGGTAAAAAAGGCATTCGACTTGTTCAAGAAGACATTCCTTGGTCAACAAGGCATTCGACATATTCTTGAAGAGATAAGACTTGGTCAAGAAGGAATTTGACTTGTTCAAAAGTCATTACTTGGTAAACAAGGCATTCAAATTGTTCAATAAGGCATCACTTTGGTCAAAAAAGCATTCGACTTATTCAACAAGGCATTCAACTTGGTCAACGAGGCATTGAACCTTGTTAACAAGGCATTCGACTTGGTCAAAAGGGCATTCTACTTGTTCTTGAAGGCATTAGACTTGGTCAAAAAGGAATTTGATTCATTGAACACTGATTTGACTTGTTCAGCAAGTCATTACTTAGTAAAAGGCAATTAACTTGTTGATCGACGCATTACTTGGTCAGCAAGGCATTTGCATTGTTCAACACGACATTCGACTTGGTCAACAAGGCATTGCCTGGTCAACAATGCATCCGACCTCTACAACAAGGCATTTATGTGTCAAAAAGGCATTCGACTTGTTGACCAAGGCATTACTTTGGTCAAAAAGCCATTTGACTTGTTCAAGAAGACATTCCTTGGTCAACAAGGCAATTGACTAATTCTTGAAGGGATTAGACATGGTCAACAAGGGATTTGACTTGTTCAAAAGTCATTACTTGGTAAACAAGATATTCAAATCGTTATATAAGTCATTACTTTTGTCGAAAAGGCATTCGACTTGTTCAACAAGGCATTCAACTTGGTCAACAAGGCATTCAACTTAGTCAACAAGGCATTCGACTTGGTCAACAAGGCATTCAACTTTTTCAAGACGACGATACTTGGTCACCAAGGCAATCGACTTTTTCTTGAAGGTATTAGACTTGGTCAACAAGGGATTTGACTTGTTCAAAAGTCATTACTTGGTAAACAATGCATTCAAAATGTTTAATAAGACATTACATTGGTCAAAAAGGCATTCGACTTGTTCAACAAGGCATTCAACTTGGTTAGCAAGGCATTCGACTTTTCTTGAAGGCATTAGAGTTGGTCTACTAGAGATTTGCTTGTTCAACAAGTTTTTATTGCATTCAACTTGTTCACCAAGGCATTACTTTGGGAAAAAAGGCATTCGACTTGTTCAAAAAAACATTCCTTGGTCAACAAGGTATTCGACATATTCTTGAAGGGATTAGACTTGGTCAACAAGGAATTTGATTCATTGAACACTGATTTTACTTGTTCAGCAAGTCATTAGTTAGTGAAAGGAATTTAACTTGTTAATCGACTCATTACTTGGTTAGCATGGCATTCTCCTTGTTCAACAAGACATTTGACTTTGTCAACAATGCATCCGACTTCTTCAAGAAGGAATTTATGCGCCCAAAAGGTATTTGACTTGTTCACCAAGGTATTACTTTGGTCAAAAAGCCATTCGACTTACTCAAGAAGACATTCCTTGGTCAACAAGGCATTCGACTAATTCTTAAAAGGATTAGACATGGTCAACAAGGGATTTGACTTGTTCAAAAGTCATTACTTGGTAAACAAGGTATTCAAATCGTTCAATAAGGCATTACTTTTGTCGAAAAGCCATTAGTCCCTTTTAACAAGGCATTCAACTTGGTCAACAAGGCATTCAACTTAGTCAACACGGCATTCGACTTGGTCAACAAGGCATTCAACTTGTTCAGGACGACGATACTTGGTCACCAAGGCATTCGACTTTTTCTTGAAGGCATTAGACTTGGTCAGCAAGGGATTTGACTTGTTTAAAAGTCATTACTTGGTAAACAAGGTATTCAAATCGTTCAATAAGGCACTACTTTTGTCGAAAAGACATCCGGCTTGTTCAACAAGGCAATCAACTTGGTCAACAAAGCATTCAACTAGGTCAACAAGGCATTCAACTTGTTCATGACGATGATACTTGGTCATCAATGCATTCGACTTGTTCAGCAAGGGATTTGACTTGGTTAGCAAACCATTCGACTTTTCTTGTAGGTATTAGAGTTGGTCTACAAGAGATTTGACTTGTTCAACAAGTTTTTACTGAATTCAACTTGTTCACCAAGGCATTACTTTGGTAAAAAAGGCATTCGACTTGTTCAAGAAGACATTCCTTGGTCAACAAGGCATTCGACATATTCTTGAAGAGATAAGACTTGGTCAAGAAGGAATTTGACTTGTTCAAAAGTCATTACTTGGTAAACAAGGCATTCAAATTGTTCAATAAGGCATCACTTTGGTCAAAAAGCATTCGACTTATTCAACAAGGCATTCAACTTGGTCAACGAGGCATTGAACCTTGTTAACAAGGCATTCGACTTGGTCAAAAGGGCATTCTACTTGTTCTTGAAGGCATTAGACTTGGTCAAAAGGAATTTGATTCATTGAACACTGATTTGACTTGTTCAGCAAGTCATTACTTAGTAAAAGGCAATTAACTTGTTGATCGACGCATTACTTGGTCAGCAAGGCATTTGCATTGTTCAACACGACATTCGACTTGGTCAACAAGGCATTGCCTGGTCAACAATGCATCCGACCTCTACAACAAGGCATTTATGTGTCAAAAAGGCATTCGACTTGTTGACCAAGGCATTACTTTGGTCAAAAAGCCATTTGACTTGTTCAAGAAGACATTCCTTGGTCAACAAGGCAATTGACTAATTCTTGAAGGGATTAGACATGGTCAACAAGGGATTTGACTTGTTCAAAAGTCATTACTTGGTAAACAAGATATTCAAATCGTTATATAAGTCATTACTTTTGTCGAAAAGGCATTCGACTTGTTCAACAAGGCATTCAACTTGGTCAACAAGGCATTCAACTTAGTCAACAAGGCATTCGACTTGGTCAACAAGGCATTCAACTTTTTCAAGACGACGATACTTGGTCACCAAGGCAATCGACTTTTTCTTGAAGGTATTAGACTTGGTCAACAAGGGATTTGACTTGTTCAAAAGTCATTACTTGGTAAACAATGCATTCAAAATGTTTAATAAGACATTACATTGGTCAAAAAGGCATTCGACTTGTTCAACAAGGCATTCAACTTGGTTAGCAAGGCATTCGACTTTTCTTGAAGGCATTAGAGTTGGTCTACTAGAGATTTGCTTGTTCAACAAGTTTTTATTGCATTCAACTTGTTCACCAAGGCATTACTTTGGGAAAAAAGGCATTCGACTTGTTCAAAAAAACATTCCTTGGTCAACAAGGTATTCGACATATTCTTGAAGGGATTAGACTTGGTCAACAAGGAATTTGATTCATTGAACACTGATTTTACTTGTTCAGTAAGTCATTAGTTAGTGAAAGGAATTTAACTTGTTAATCGACTCATTACTTGGTTAGCATGGCATTCTCCTTGTTCAACAAGACATTTGACTTGGTCAACAATGCATCCGACTTCTTCAAGAAGGAATTTATGCGCCCAAAAGGTATTTGACTTGTTCACCAAGGTATTACTTTGGTCAAAAAGCCATTCGACTTACTCAAGAAGACATTCCTTGGTCAACAAGGCATTCGACTAATTCTTAAAAGGATTAGACATGGTCAACAAGGGATTTGACTTGTTCAAAAGTCATTACTTGGTAAACAAGGTATTCAAATCGTTCAATAAGGCATTACTTTTGTCGAAAAGCCATTAGTCCCTTTTAACAAGGCATTCAACTTGGTCAACAAGGCATTCAACTTAGTCAACACGGCATTCGACTTGGTCAACAAGGCATTCAACTTGTTCAGGACGACGATACTTGGTCACCAAGGCATTCGACTTTTTCTTGAAGGCATTAGACTTGGTCAGCAAGGGATTTGACTTGTTTAAAAGTCATTACTTGGTAAACAAGGTATTCAAATCGTTCAATAAGGCACTACTGTTGTCGAAAAGGCATCCGACTTGTTCAACAGGGCAATCAACTTAGTCAACAAAGCATTCAACTAGGTCAACAAGGCATTCAACTTGTTCATGACGATGATACATGGTTATCAAGGCATTCGACTTGTTCAGCAAGGGATTTGACTTGGTTAGCAAGGCATTCGACTTTTCTTGTAGGTATTAGAGTTGGTCTACAAGAGATTTGACTTGTTCAACAAGTTTTTTCTTAATTCAACTTTTTCACCAAGGCATTACTTTGGTAAAAAAGGCATTCGACTTGTTCAAGAAGTCATTCCTTGGTCAACAAGGCATTCGACATATTCTTGAAGAGATAAGACATTGTCAAGAAGGAATTTGACTTGTTCAAAAGTCATTACTTGGTAAACAAGGCATTCAAATTGTTCAATAAGGCATCACTTTGGTCAAAAAAGCATTCGACTTATTCAACAAGGCATTCAACTTGGTCAACGAGGCATTGAACCTTGTTAACAAGGCATTCGACTTGGTCAAAAGGGCATTCTACTTGTTCTTGAAGGCATTAGACTTGGTCAAAAAGGAATTTGATTCATTGAACACTGATTTGACTTGTTCAGCAAGTCATTACTTAGTAAAAGGCAATTAACTTGTTGATCGACGCATTACTTGGTCAGCAAGGCATTTGCATTGTTCAACACGACATTCGACTTGGTCAACAAGGCATTGCCTGGTCAACAATGCATCCGACCTCTACAACAAGGCATTTATGTGTCAAAAAGGCATTCGACTTGTTGACCAAGGCATTACTTTGGTCAAAAAGCCATTTGACTTGTTCAAGAAGACATTCCTTGGTCAACAAGGCAATTGACTAATTCTTGAAGGGATTAGACATGGTCAACAAGGGATTTGACTTGTTCAAAAGTCATTACTTGGTAAACAAGATATTCAAATCGTTCTATAAGTCATTACTTTTGTCGAAAAGGCATTCGACTTGTTCAACAAGGCATTCAACTCGGTCAACAAGGCATTCAACTTAGTCAACAAGGCATTCGACTTGGTCAACAAGGCATTCAACTTGTTCAAGACGACGATACTTGGTCACCAAGGCAATCGACTTTTTCTTGAAGGCATTAGACTTGGTCAACAAGGGATTTGACTTGTTCAAAAGTCATTACTTGGTAAACAAGGCATTCAAAATGTTTAATAAGACATTACATTGGTCAAAAAGGCATTCGACTTGTTCAACAAGGCATTCAACTTGGTTAGCAAGGCATTCGACTTTTTTTGAAGGCATTAGAGTTGGTCTACTAGAGATTTGACTTGGTCTCCAAGTTTTTATTGCATTCAACTTCTTCACCAAGGCATTACTTTGGGAAAAAAGGCATTCGACTTGTTCAAAAAGACATTCCTTGGTGAACAAGGTATTCGACATATTCTTGAAGGGATTAGACTTGGTCAACAAGGGATTTGATTCATTGAACACTGATTTTACTTGTTCAGCAAGTCATTAGTTAGTGAAAGGAATTTAACTTGTTAATCGACTCATTACTTGGTTAGCATGGCATTCTCCTTGTTCAACAAGACATTCGACTTGGTCAACAATGCATCCGACTTCTTCAAGAAGGAATTTATGCGCCCAAAAGGTATTTGACTTGTTCACCAAGTTATTACTTTGTTCAAAAAGCCATTCGACTTACTCAAGAAGACATTTCTTGGTCAACAAGGCATTCGACTAATTCTTAAAAGGATTAGACATGGTCAACAAGGGATTTGACTTGTTCAAAAGTCATTATTTGGTAAACAAGGTATTCAAATCGTTCAATAAGGCATTACTTTTGTCGAAAAGCCATTAGTCCCTTTTAACAAGGCATTCAACTTGGTCAACAAGGCATTCAACTTAGTCAACAAGGCATTCGACTTGGTCAACAAGGCATTCAACTTGTTCAAGACGATGATACTTGGTCACCAAGGCATTCGACTTTTTCTTGAAGGCATTAGACTTGGTCAGCAAGGGATTTGACATTTTTAAAAGTCATTACTTGGTAAACAAGGTATTCAAATCGTTCAATAAGGCACTACTTTTGTCGAAAAGGCATCCGACTTGTTCAACAAGGCAATCAACTTGGTCAACAAAGATTCAACTAGGTCAACAAGGCATTCAACTTGTTCATGACGATGATACTTGGTCATCAAGGCATTCGACTTGTTCAGCAAGGGATTTGACTTGGTTAGCAAGGCATTCGACTTTTCTTGTAGGTATTAGAGTTGGTCTACAAGAGATTTGACTTGTTCAACAAGTTTTTACTGAATTCAACTTGTTCACCAAGGCATTACTTTGGTAAAAAGGCATTCGACTTGTTCAAGAAGACATTCCTTGGTCAACAAGGCATTCGACATATTCTTGAAGAGATAAGACATGGTCAACAAGGAATTTGACTTGTTCAAAAGTCATTACTTGGTAAACAAGGCATTCAAATTGTTCAATAAGGCATCACTTTGGTCAAAAAAGCATTCGACTTATTCAACAAGGCATTCAAATTGGTCAACGAGGCATTGAACCTTGTCAACAAGGCATTCGACTTGGTCAAAAGGGCATTCTACTTGTTCTTGAAGGCATTAGACTTGGTCAAAAAGGGATTTGATTCATTGAACACTGATTTGACTTGTTCAGCAAGTCATTACTTAGTAAAAGGCAATTAACATGTTCATCGACGCATTACTTGGTCAGCAAGGCATTCGCCTTGTTCAACACGACATTCGACTTGGTCAACAAGGCATTGCATGGTCAACAATGCAGCCGACTTCTTCAAGAAGGCATTTATGTGTCAAAAAGGCATTCGAATTGTTCACCAATGCATTACTTTGGTCAAAAAGCCATTCGAATTATTCAAGAAGACATTCCTTGGTCAACAAGGCATTCAACTAATTCGTGAAGGTATTAGACATGGTAACCAAGGGATTTGACTTGTTCAAAAGTCATTACTTGGTAAAAAAGGTATTCAAATCGTTCAATAAGGCATTACTTTTGTCGAAAAGGCATTAGTCCCTTTTAACAAGGCATTCAACTTGGTCAACAAGGCATTCAACTTAGTCAACAAGGCATTCGACTTGGTCAACAAGGCATTCAACTTGTTCAAGACGACGATACTTGGTCACCAAGGCATTCGACTTTTTCTTGAAGACATTAGACTTGGTCAGCAAGGGATTTGACTTGTTTAAAAGTCATTACTTGGTAAACAAGGCATTCAAATTGTTTAATAAGGCATTACATTGGTCAAAAAGGCATTCGACTTGTTCAACTAGGCATTCAACTTGGTTAGCAAGGCATTCGACTTTTCTTGAAGGCATTAGAGTTGGTCTACAAGAGATTTGACTTGTTCAACAAGTTTTTACTGAATTCAACTTGTTCACCAAGGCATTACTTTGGTAAAAAAGGCATTCGACTTGTTCAAAAAGACATTCATTGGTCAACAAGGCATTCGACATATTCTTGAAGAGAGAAGACATGGTCAACAAGGAATTTGACTTGTTCAAAAGTCATTACTTGGTAAACAAGGCATTCAAATTGTTCAATAAGGCATTACTTTGGTCAAAAAAGCATTCGACTTATTCAACAATGCATTCAACTTGGTCAACAAGGCATTGAACCTTGTCAACAAGGCATTCGACTTGGTCAAAAGGGCATTCTACTTGTTCTTGAAAGATTAGACTTTGTCAACAAGGGATTTGATTCATTGAACACTGATTTAACTTGGTTAGCAAGTCATTACTTAGTGAAAGGCATTTAACTTGTTAATCGACGCATTACTTGGTCAGCATGGAATTCGCCTTGTTCAATAAGTCATTCTACTTGTTCTTGAAGGCATTAGGCTTGGTCAACAAGGGATTTGATTCCTTGAACACTGATTTGACTTGTTCAGCAAGTCATTACTTAGTGAAAGACATTTAACTTGTTCATCGACGCATTACTTGGTCATCATGGCATTTGCCTGGTTCAACAAGACATTCGACTTGGTCAACATGGCATTTCATGGTCAACAATGCATCCGACTTGTTCAAGAAGGGATTTATGTGTCAAAAAGGCATTCGACTTGTTCACCAAGGCATTACTTTGGTCAAAAAGCCATTCGACTTATTCAAGAAGATATTCCTTGGTCAACAAGGCATTCGACTAATTCGTGAAGGGATTAGAATGGTGAACAAGGGATTTGACTTGTTCAAAAGTCATTACTTGGTAAACAAGCTATTCAAATCGTTCTATAAGGCATTACGTTTGTCGAAAAGGCATTCGGTTGTTCAACAAGACATTCATCTTGGTCAATAAGGCATTCAACTTAGTCAACAAGGCATTTGACTTGGTCAACAAGGCATTCAACTTGTTCAAGACGACGATACTTGGTCACCAAGGCAATCGACTTGTTCTTGAAGGCATTAGACTTGGTCAACAAGGGATTTGACTTGTTCAAAAGTCATTACATGGTAAACAAGGCATTCAAATTGTTTAATAAGACATTACATTGGTCAAAAAGGCATTGGACTTGTTCAACAAGGCATTCAACTTGGTTAGCAACGCATGCGACTTTTCTTGAAGGCATTAGAGTTGGTCTACAAGAGATTTGCTTGTTCAACAAGTTTTTATTGCATTCAACTTGTTCACCAAGGCATTACTTTGGGAAAAAAGGCATTCGATTTGTTCAAAAAAACATTCCTTGGTCAACAAGGTATTCGACATATTCTTGAAGGGATTAGACTTGGTCAACAAGGGATTTGATTCATTGAACACTGATTTTACTTGTTCAGCAAGTCATTAGTTAGTGAAAGGAATTTAACTTGTTAATCGACTCATTACTTGGTTAACATGGCATTCTCCTTGTTCAACAAGACATTCGACTTGGTCAACAAGGCATTGCATAGTCAACAATGCATCCGACTTCTTCAAGAAGGCATTTATGCGTCCAAAAGGCATTTGCATTGTTCCCCAAGGCATTACTTTGGTCAAAAAGCCATTCGACTTACTCAAGAAGACATTCCTTGGTCAACAAGGCATTCGACTAATTCTTAAAAGGATTAGACATGGTCAACAAGGGATTTGACTTGTTCAAAAGTCATTACTTGGTAAACAAAGTATTCAAATCGTTCAATAAGGCACTACTTTTGTCGGAAAGAAATCCGACTTGTTCAACAAGGCAATCAACTTGGTCAACAAGGCATTCAACTAGGTCAACAAGGCATTCAACTTGTTCATGATGACGATACTTGGTCATCAAGGCATTCGACTTGATCAGCAAGGGATTTGACTTGGTTAGCAAGGTATTCGACTTTTCTTGTAGGCATTAGAGGTTATCTACAAGAGATTTGACTTGTTCAACAAGTTTTTACTGAATTCAACTTGTTCACCAAGGCATTACTTTGGTAAAAAAGGCATTCGACTTGTTCAAGAAGACATTCCTTGGTCAACAAGGCATTCGACATATTGTTGAAGAGATAATACATGGTCAACAAGGAATTTGAGTTGTTCAAAAGTCATTACTTGGTAAACAAGGCATTCAAATTGTTCAATAAGGCATTACTTTGGTCAAAAAAGCATTTGACTTATTCAACAAGGCATTCAACTTGGTCAACGAGGCATTGAACCTTGTCAACAAGGCATTCGACTTGGTCAAAAGGGCATTCTACTTGTTCTTGAAGGCATTAGACTTGGTCAAAAAGGGATTTGATTCATTGAACACTGATTTGACTTGTTCAGCACGTCATTACTTAGTAAAAGGCAATTAACTTGTTCATCGACGCATTTCTTGGTCAGCAAGGCATTTGCCTTGTTCAACTCGACTTGGTCAACAAGGCATTGCATGGTTAACAATGCATCCGACTTCTACAAGAAGGCATTTATGTGTCAAAAGGCATTCGACTTGTTCACCAAGGCATTACTTTGGTCAAAAAGCCATTCGACTTGTTCAAGAAGACATTCCTTGGTCAACATGGCAATTGACTAATTCTTGAAGGGATTAGACATGGTCAACAAGGGATTTGACTAGTTCCAAAGTCATTACTTGGTAAACAAGATATTCAAATCGTTCTATAAGTCATTACTTTTGTCGAAAAGGCATTCGGCTTGTTCAACAAGGCATTCAACTTGGTCAACAAGGCATTCAACTTAGTCAACAAGGCATTCGACTTGGTCAACAAGGCATTCAACTTGTTCAAGACGACGATACTTGGTCACCAAGGCAATCGACTTGTTCTTGAAGGCATTAGACTTGGTCAACAAGGGATTTGACTTGTTCAAAAGTCATTACTTGGTAAACAAGGCATTCAAATTGTTTAATAAGACATTACGTTGGTCAAAAAGGCATTCGACTTGTTCAACAAGGCATTCAATTTGGTTAGCAAGGCATTCGACTTTTCTTGAAGGCATTAGAGTTGGTCTACTAGAGATTTGACTTGTTCTACAAGTTTTTATTGCATTCAACTTGGTCATTAAGGCATTACTATTGGAAAAAAGGCATTCGACTTGTTCATAAAGACATTCCTTGGTCAACAAGGTATTCGACATATTCTTGAAGGGATTAGACTTGGTCAACAAGGGATTTGATTCATTGAACACTGATTTTACTTGTTCAGCAAGTCATTAGTTAGTGAAAGGAATTTAACTTGTTAATCGACTAAAATTTTTGCTAGAGAGAGAAACTAGAGAGAATTCGTAAACCCAACGTGTTCGGCCGCCGGGGCTGTTTTCATCGCCTACCAACCGCCGTTTTTGGCCACTCCCGGATAGGGCGTGACCAGCCGGTGGCAGGGACCTCCATCGCCGGCGTTAGTCCGGCGTTTGGAGGGTTACACCACGTGCTTTTACTCTTTGAATTTTTGAATTTTTTAGGATCCTAGTTATGGCATCTTCTTCTTCCATGGATGGTTCAAAGCTCTCGGCATCTTCTAATTCATGCGATCCACGCTTGCAACAACCAGATCTTGATTGACTACGTTCTGCATACCCGGAGTTTGCCACGCAATTATCGGCGTTTACATCTTTGAAGGCGCGGGTTCAGGATCACGACCCGACGATGGATGCATCGGCGGAGATGACGACGTTTTTGCATGATCCATCTATTTCCGGCGAAGATTTGGTGCATCTGGAACATCAAGCAGAGAATAATCCAATTTTGGTAAAGATCCTTGCATATCTTCGGGCAAATATGGGAATATCCCGTCCAGGTTCGACGTATCTGCACCAAGATCGGGCTATGGATTCATCTATTTCCGGCGAAGATTTGGCGCATCTAGAGCAGCAAGCAGAGAATAACCCAATTATGGTAAAGATCCTCGCATATCTTCGGGCAGATATGGGAATATCTCGTCTAGGTTCGACGTATCTGCACCAAGATCGGGCACCCAA
This sequence comes from Linderniella brevidens, assembly GCA_004919715.1. NCBI lineage: Eukaryota > Viridiplantae > Streptophyta > Magnoliopsida > Lamiales > Linderniaceae > Linderniella > Linderniella brevidens. The sequence goes on from SWDC01000148.1 coordinate 16,225,317, forward strand.
AAATAGAATGCCTTGTATGGATTCATCTATCTCCGGCGAAGATTTGGCGCATCTGGAGTAGCAAGCAGAGAATAATCCAATTATGGTAAAGATCCTTGAATACCTTCGGGCAGATATGGGAATATCTCGTCCAGGTTCGATGTATCTGCACCAAGATCGGGCACCCAAAAATAGAATGCCTTGTATGGATTCATCTATCTCCGGCGAAGATTTGGCGCATCTGGAGCAGCAAGCAGAGAATAATCCAATTATGGCAAAGATCCTTGCATATCTTCGGGCAGATATGGGAACATCTCGTCCAGGTTCGTTGCACCAAGATCGGGTTCCCAAAAATAGAATGCCTTGTATGGATTCCTCAACGACGGATTGGGCTGAGATTGGATCCATTCTCTACAATTCGCTTTCAGAAAATATTCCCGGAATTAGCGAACGATTTGATGTGGCAGCGTTCGAAGATCTAATTGGGCGCGTTTATGGAGCTCCACCGGAGCAGCAACCACCACCGTCGACACATATGGCTAGCGGATCGCTATACAGGCTGGACACACGGAATAATCCTATGCGCCCGTGGACCCGCCGCCAACGGCGCTACCCGGACATTATGGGCCCGCTACGTGACCCACGGATTGGAAATGACCGCCCTATACGCCCAGGCACACCACCGCCGCCATCTGGCATGGCCTTGATCAACGATGATGCGTCAGATGATCCAACGATGAAGCCACAGTCACCGACCACGACGGCTGCGAGGAACGAGGTTAGGGCCGATGCTGATGGGCCTAGGGTTTCACTGTCCCGGGTTGCTGATGGGCCCAAGGAGTCGCCGCCCAGGTTTTTGCCGTCTAGAGTTGCGGCGGAAGGAACTAGGGCTTCAACGTTTAGGATCTCGCCGTCTCGAGTTTCCACTTATGGGCCTAGGGTTATCAATCCTAGGGTTTTGCCGTCAATAACTCACCCGGCTGTACCTCATGGGCTGCAAACCATGGCACCATTGCCGACGCGGAAGGAGGTGTCTACCTCGCCGCACGTAAACCCTCAGCCATCGTTTGCTGCGGTAACTCGCGGGACGGTGCACGAAGAAGCACCTCGCAAACCAAGCCCTACACGCTATACCTTGACATATACAGCCCCAACTCTCAAGGACGGTGTCGCGGAGGCCTGCCCATCATGGGAGGTCGCAAAGAGGGGTGCGGCACGTTGGGACAATACCCTCGTAGGGTATTTTCTGGGGAAAAAACCATATTTCCCGTTTGTTGAACGGCATTTCCGTTCAATTTGGGAGGAACTGTTGGAGGTACGCGCAACGGCCAACGGTTTTTTCAAATTCAGATTTGCAACCGCGGCAGCAGCCAATGCGGTTCTTGAAGGAGGACCGTGGCTCATGCAAGGTCAACCCATTTTTCTCGAGGCTTGGCGAACGGGGATGTCTCTCGAGAAAATTCAGCACACCCATGTTCCGCTATGGGTGAAATTGCGTAACGTTCCGGGCGAGTTCTGGATACAGGAGGGGTTAGGCATTGTCGCTAGCGTCGTCGGGAAGCCACTCTTCGCAGATTCTATGACGATTTCAGCGGAACGTATTGACTACGCTCGGGTATGCATATCAAAGAATCTCCAGGAGCCTTTTCTTGAAAGCTTCAATATTCGCATTCCACGTGAAGGTGGAGGATCTGACGGCGCGGTTACAGTTCGTGTCGAGTACGAATGGATGCCGCGGAAGTGCTCCTTATGCGGTGCATGGACCCACGGGGCGGGAACATGTCCCTCTCGTCGAACCCAACAGCCACGATCAAATACGGGACCGAGGCAATCCACGGGGCAGCGCACATCGACGATGTCGAAGAAACCCCAGAATGGCCCACACACACGGCGCGAATGGAGAAGAATTGGTCATCCCGACAAGGGCAAGGAGGTTGTTGTTCGACCCACCAACATGGAGCAAGATCACGAGCCGCGGCTGCAGGAGTACCCGAAGCCTGTAGATGGATGTTCAACAAGTTCAGTCAACGCGCAGCAGGGAGCTATTGTACTAGCTAGCATTAACCCATTCGAGGTTCTTGCGGACTTGGACGACTTGGACACGGCGAACACACTTAAGGGTCCTGAAGCAGCCATTCTCGACGTGTGCCCATGATCCCAATCGCCGTTTGGAATGTACGTGGTCTAAACAGGGTAGACCACAGATGGGCGGTGGGGGATATTATTACTAAGTATAAGCTGTTGATTATCGGGCTGTACGAGACACGGGTCTCCGAGCAGAATGCGGCTGCCCTTTCACATTCTACCAGGGCTTGGAGTTGGTTCTTTGAATACGATAATGGGCCGGCATCTCGTATCTGGGTGGGCTGGGATGCCCGCCTAGTTACTGTCACAATTCTTGCGTACACCACTCAGACCATTCACTGTAAGGCGACGATCCTTGCGGAGCGTGAGGATTTCTTCATCACATTCGCATACGGTCATAATCAGAGGGTGTCCCGACGCGACCTTTGGACGGATCTCATCGAGACCTCACAGCTGCACGCAAACTCACCATGGCTTGTTATGGGGGATTTCAACGCGATCATGGCAAACACGGACGCGCGGGGAGGATCGGCCACGGGGGGCTGTCCGGAGATGATTGCATGCATGACTACATCGGACCTCGCAACCCTGCCATGCACGGGGCAACTCTACACGTGGTATAACCAGCAAGGGGGCACGTCGGGTGTATGGCGACGCCTCGATAGGATGCTTGGCAACCCCTCTTGGTTCGCTAGATTTGGGGACCTTACTTATCATTGCGCAACCCCTGCTACATCGGACCACTCTCCACTCATCCTCGCGACTACAGCTAGGGCTTCTGAGAGGAATAATTCTTTTCGTTTTGATAATTTTTTGGCGCAGGATCCTCGTTTTCTTCCTATCGTGGCGAAAACTTGGAGTCTGCAAGCAAATGGATACCCGATGTATGTAGTCGTCCAGAGACTGAAAGCGATGAAGAGGGAACTACGACAACTACGGCGAGACAAGGGTGATCTCAATCGTAACGTGCTCGAGGCGCGCAAATTTCTAGAGATTGCTCAGGACATGGCGGCAAACTATCCATTGGAGGATCAATTACTAATCTTGGAGAAGCAATGTCGGCTTGTGTATGCCAAAGCGGTCGAATTGGAGCATTCGGCACTCCTTCAGCGGGCGAAAGTGGCATGGCTCAAGGACGGTGACCAATGCACTTCTTTTTTCTTCAAGAAAGTGGCCACACGGCGGGTTGGAAATCGTATCTTCCACTTGGAGGATGAGGCGGGAAACACGTTCGAGGGTGGTGCACAAGTGCGGGCTGAATTGGTCCGATATTACTCGGAACTTCTCGGGCAATCCATGCGGACAACCCCAATATCCGCCTCTGAAATCGCGCCTTACTTCGGGGCAGCGCTCAGCACAACCGACGCGGAGGCAATGGTTCAGCCGGTCACTGATGTGGAAATCAACAACGCGCTGCATGCAATGGGAGATAACAAATCGCCAGGGCCAAACGGGTACTCCGCGGTTTTCTACAAGCGGGCATGGCACATCATCGGGGAGGATATCTCGTTCGCCATCCGGGATTTCTTCCGGACGGGACGCCTCCTAGGGGAGCTGAATTCGACCCCCTTATCACCCTCATTCCAAAAGGGGATAATCCACGCATGGCGAAGGATTTTCGACCGATTGCCTGCTGCAACGTTCTCTATAAGATCATCTCCAAGATCATTGCTAATCGGCTACGAGACAGCTTGGGGAAACTTGTCCACCCTACACAGACGGCATTCATCCCTGGAAGGCGTATTTCCGACAACATTCTCTTAGCCCAAGAGATTTGTCACGGATACAATAGAGCCGGGCTGCCTGAACGGGTGGCTCTTAAGGTCGACCTCGCCAAGGCATATGATAAGATTGAGTGGGATTTTATCTTTGCCACACTTCAGGCACTTCACTTTCACCCGACCTTCATTGGGTGGGTCCGGTCATGCCTCACGTCGACGCATTTTTCCATCAACATCAACGGTAGGCCGGAGGGTTTCTTCAAAGGACGGCGGGGTCTCAGACAAGGCGACCCCATATCACCATATCTCTTTGTGTTGGTGATGGAGGCTTTACATGGAATCATAGCATCCCGCATCAACCTTAGCAGCAGCTTCCGATACCATTGGCGATGTGAGGCCACATCCCTCTTCATGTTGACCTTCGCCGATGATCTTCTTCTTTTCTCGCAGGCGGACGTTCAATCAGTCAGTATCTTCCGCGACAGCCTCGAGCTTTTTACTTCGCTTTCAGGGCTACGGGCAAACTCCAGTAGAAGCGAGATGTTTATCTCGAAACGGGCAGAACGACTGAAGGGTACACTCCAGGCTGTTATGGGCTTCCCTATCGGGTCTCTTCCTGTGCGGTACCTGGGGGTCCCCCTTATCACATCGCGATTGACTATTGATGATTGCGCCCCCTTATTACGTTCTATTGATCGTCGGCTTGGTTCTTGGACCAACCACTCGCTCTCATACGCCGGGAGGGTACAGCTCATTCGATCGGTCCTTATGACTATCCATGTGTATTGGGCGGGAGTCTTCTTACTCCCCAAGGGAATCATCCGCGGTATCGAGAAGCGTCTTCGAGCTTTCTTGTGGAAGGGATCTAGCGCGAAGGTGGCATGGACCGACGTATGCGCACCAAGGGACGAAGGGAGACTTGGACTGAGATCGATTGAGGTGGAGAACAAGGCGCTGATGATGCGTCTTATTTGGAACATTTTCAAGGGAGATGAGTCTTCGATATGGGCCACATGGATACGACGGACGCGGCTGCACAACACATCCTTCTGGACCATCAGATCCACGGCTAATACCTCATGGAGCTGAAAGAAGCTCCTCAAGCTCAGACCCATCTTCCGACCACTTCTAGAGTTCCGCATTGGGAATGGAGCGAATACACGCCTCTAGACTGACCCATGGCTACTCACGATTCCGCTGGTGGAACGGTACCCGCGTGGTCCATCTGTTATGGGCCTCCCACTGGATTCACGATTGAGTGCGGTAATTGATGAGTCGCGATGGCATTGGCCAGGACAGACAACGGTGGAGTTCATGGATTTTGCTGGTCTCCTACCTCCCATTCAACACGGTGAGATGGACACGATTCGATGGCAGGGGACTCCCAATGGCGTCTTCTCTACTCACTCCGCGAGAAATTGCATACGCCAACATTCTCCGCCTGCATTCTGGACCAACCTGTTCGGAGGCCCTATCTCGATACCACGGCAAGAAGTCATTCTATGGCTGGCGATTAGGGAATGTCTGGCGACGAGGGACAAGCCATGGGTGGCCGCGGCAGCAGGAAGTTCAGCTTGCCTCTTGTGTGATGATGGCCATGCTATAGAGACAACACGGCATCTTTTCTTTGAGTGTTCATTTTCCAGACATTGCCTACAGTCTTTGCAGGGAAAGTTACGTTTTGGATGGCCTTACACGGACTGGATCGAAGGGGTTCACTGGGCTGCTCAAAGGTGGCGGGGCAAGCACCTCGCATGGATGGGGCACCGACATGCGCTTGCATCGCTTGTCTATCACCTATGGGCCGAGCGCAACCTACGATGGCGGGAAGGAAGACGAAGACCTCCTACTCATATCGTTGCGGACGTCGAGACTACACTCTGTATACGGCTCTCTACCCTTGGAGGGAAGTATCAGCTACAGTCCTGTGCGCTTCGACGTGTTTGGCGCATTGCGTGGCCGAGCACGTAGTCACTTGCTTACAGTCTGCTTGCTTGCTTTTGATGTTTGCTTGCTCGATTGGATTGCTTGCGTTGATTATAGGTAGCATGTTACCGAGCGGTGCAGCTTATTGTTGCTGAACATTGTATCTTTCCAAATTTTATTTTAATGACCTTTTCCCAAAAAAAAAACTTGTTAATCGACTCATTACTTGATTAGCATGGCATTCTCCTTGTTCAACAAGACATTCGACTTGGTCAACAAGGCATTGCATGGTCAACAATGCATCCGACTTCTTCAAGAAGGAATTTATGCGCCCAAAAGGCATTTGACGTGTTCACCAAGGCATTACTTTGGTCAAAAAGCCATTCGACTTACTCAAGAAGACATTCCTTGGTCAACAAGGCATTCGACTAATTCTTAAAAGGATTAGACATGGTCAACAAGGGATTTGACTTGTTCAAAAGTCATTACTTGGTAAACAAGGTATTCAAATCGTTCAATAAGGCACTAATTTTGTCGAAAAGGCATCCGGCTTGTTCAACAAGGCAATCAACTTGGTCAACAAAGCATTCAACTAGGTCAACAAGGCATTCAACATGTTCATGACGATGATACTTGGTCATCAAGGCATTCGACTTGTTCAGTAAGGGATTTGACTTCGTTAGCAAGTCATTCGACTTTTCTTGTAGGTATTAGAGTTGGTCTACAAGAGATTTGACTTGTTCAACAAGTTTTTTCTTAATTCAACTTTTTCACCAAGGCATTACTTTGGTAAAAAAGGCATTCGACTTGTTCAAGAAGACATTCCTTGGTCAACAAGGCATTCGACATATTCTTGAAGAGAGAAGACATGGTCAACAAGGAATTTGACTTGTTCAAAAGTCATTACTTGGTAAACAAGGCATTTAAATTGTTCAATAAGGCATTACTTTGGTCAAACAAGCATTTGACTTATTCAACAAGGCATTCAACTTGGTCAAAGGGGCATTGAACCTTGTCAACAAGGCATTCGACTTGGTCAAAAGGGCATTCTACTTGTTCTTGAAGGCATTAGACTTGGTCAAAAAGGGATTTGATTCATTGAACACTGATTTGACTTGTTCAGCAAGTCATTACTTAGTAAAAGGCAATTAACTTGTTCATCGACGCATTACTTGGTCAGCAAGGCATTTGCGTTGTTCAACACGACATTCGACTTGGTCAACAAGGCATTGCATGGTCAACAATGCATCCGACTTCTACAAGAAGGCATTTATGTGTCAAAAAGTCATTCGACTTGTTCACCAAGGCATTACTTTTGTCAAAAGCCATTCCACTTGTTCAATAAGACATTCCTTGGTCAACAAGGCAATTGACTAATTCTTGAAGGGATTAGACATGGTCAACAAGGGATTTGACTTGTTCAAAAGTCATTACTTGGTAAACAAGATATTTAAATCGTTCTATAAGTCATTACTTTTGTCGAAAAGGCATTCGGCTTGTTCAACAAGGCATTCAACTTGGTCAACAAGACATTCAACTTAATCAACAAGGCATTCGACTTGGTCAACAAGGCATTCAACTTGTTCAAGGCGACGATACTTGGTCACCAAGGCAATCGACTTGTTCTTGAAGGCATTAGACTTGGTCAACAAGGGATTTGACTTGTTCAAAAGTCATTACATGGTAAACAAGGCATTCAAATTGTTTAATAAGACATTACATTGGTCAAAAAGGCATTGGACTTGTTCAACAAGGCATTCAACTTGGTTAGCAACGCATGCGACTTTTCTTGAAGGCATTAGAGTTGGTCTACAAGAGATTTGCTTGTTCAACAAGTTTTTATTGCATTCAACTTGTTCACCAAGGCATTACTTTGGGAAAAAAGGCATTCGACTTGTTCAAAAAAACATTCCTTGGTCAACAAGGTATTCGACATATTCTTGAAGGGATTAGACTTGGTCAACAAGGGATTTGATTCATTGAACACTGATTTTACTTGTTCAGCAAGTCATTAGTTAGTGAAAGGAATTTAACTTGTTAATCGACTCATTACTTGGTTAACATGGCATTCTCCTTGTTCAACAAGACATTCGACTTGGTCAACAAGGCATTGCATGGTCAACAATGCATCCGACTTCTTCAAGAAGGCATTTATGCGTCCAAAAGGCATTTGCATTGTTCCCCAAGGCATTACTTTGGTCAAAAAGCCATTCGACTTACTCAAGAAGACATTCCTTGGTCAACAAGGCATTCGACTAATTCTTAAAAGGATTAGACATGGTCAACAAGGGATTTGACTTGTTCAAAAGTCATTACTTGGTAAACAAAGTATTCAAATCGTTCAATAAGGCACTACTTTTGTCGGAAAGAAATCCGACTTGTTCAACAAGGCAATCAACTTGGTCAACAAGGCATTCAACTAGGTCAACAAGGCATTCAACTTGTTCATGATGACGATACTTGGTCATCAAGGCATTCGACTTGATCAGCAAGGGATTTGACTTGGTTAGCAAGGTATTCGACTTTTCTTGTAGGCATTAGAGGTTATCTACAAGAGATTTGACTTGTTCAACAAGTTTTTACTGAATTCAACTTGTTCACCAAGGCATTACTTTGGTAAAAAAGGCATTCGACTTGTTCAAGAAGACATTCCTTGGTCAACAAGGCATTCGACATATTGTTGAAGAGATAATACATGGTCAACAAGGAATTTGAGTTGTTCAAAAGTCATTACTTGGTAAACAAGGCATTCAAATTGTTCAATAAGGCATTACTTTGGTCAAAAAAGCATTTGACTTATTCAACAAGGCATTCAACTTGGTCAACGAGGCATTGAACCTTGTCAACAAGGCATTCGACTTGGTCAAAAGGGCATTCTACTTGTTCTTGAAGGCATTAGACTTGGTCAAAAAGGGATTTGATTCATTGAACACTGATTTGACTTGTTCAGCACGTCATTACTTAGTAAAAGGCAATTAACTTGTTCATCGACGCATTTCTTGGTCAGCAAGGCATTTGCCTTGTTCAACTCGACTTGGTCAACAAGGCATTGCATGGTTAACAATGCATCCGACTTCTACAAGAAGGCATTTATGTGTCAAAAAGGCATTCGACTTGTTCACCAAGGCATTACTTTGGTCAAAAAGCCATTCGACTTGTTCAAGAAGACATTCCTTGGTCAACATGGCAATTGACTAGTTCTTGAAGGGATTAGACATGGTCAACAAGGGATTTGACTAGTTCCAAAGTCATTACTTGGTAAACAAGATATTCAAATCGTTCTATAAGTCATTACTTTTGTCGAAAAGGCATTCGGCTTGTTCAACAAGGCATTCAACTTGGTCAACAAGGCATTCAACTTAGTCAACAAGGCATTCGACTTGGTCAACAAGGCATTCAACTTGTTCAAGACGACGATACTTGGTCACCAAGGCAATCGACTTGTTCTTGAAGGCATTAGACTTGGTCAACAAGGGATTTGACTTGTTCAAAAGTCATTACTTGGTAAACAAGGCATTCAAATTGTTTAATAAGACATTACATTGGTCAAAAAGGCATTCGACTTGTTCAACAAGGCATTCAATTTGGTTAGCAAGGCATTCGACTTTTCTTGAAGGCATTAGAGTTGGTCTACTAGAGATTTGACTTGTTCTACAAGTTTTTATTGCATTCAACTTGGTCATTAAGGCATTACTATTGGAAAAAAGGCATTCGACTTGTTCATAAAGACATTCCTTGGTCAACAAGGTATTCGACATATTCTTGAAGGGATTAGACTTGGTCAACAAGGGATTTGATTCATTGAACACTGATTTTACTTGTTCAGCAAGTCATTAGTTAGTGAAAGGAATTTAACTTGTTAATCGACTAAAATTTTTGCTAGAGAGAGAAACTAGAGAGAATTCGTAAACCCAACGTGTTCGGCCGCCGGGGCTGTTTTCATCGCCTACCACCGCCGTTTTTGGCCACTCCCGGATAGGGCGTGACCAGCCGGTGGCAGGGACCTCCATCGCCGGCGTTAGTTCGGCGTTTGGAGGGTTACACCACGTGCTTTTACTCTTTGAATTTTTGAATTTTTTAGGATCCTAGTTATGGCATCTTCTTCTTCCATGGATGGTTCAAAGCTCTCGGCATCTTCTAATTCATGCGATCCACGCTTGCAACAACCAGATCTTGATTGACTACGTTCTGCATACCCGGAGTTTGCCACGCAATTATCGGCGTTTACATCTTTGAAGGCGCGGGTTCAGGATCACGACCCGACGATGGATGCATCGGCGGAGATGACGACGTTTTTGCATGATCCATCTATTTCCGGCGAAGATTTGGTGCATCTGGAACATCAAGCAGAGAATAATCCAATTTTGGTAAAGATCCTTGCATATCTTCGGGCAAATATGGGAATATCCCGTCCAGGTTCGACGTATCTGCACCAAGATCGGGCTATGGATTCATCTATTTCCGGCGAAGATTTGGCGCATCTAGAGCAGCAAGCAGAGAATAACCCAATTATGGTAAAGATCCTCGCATATCTTCGGGCAGATATGGGAATATCTCGTCTAGGTTCGACGTATCTGCACCAAGATCGGGCACCCAAAAATAGAATGCCTTGTATGGATTCATCTATCTCCGGCGAAGATTTGGCGCATCTGGAGTAGCAAGCAGAGAATAATCCAATTATGGTAAAGATCCTTGAATACCTTCGGGCAGATATGGGAATATCTCGTCCAGGTTCGATGTATCTGCACCAAGATCGGGCACCCAAAAATAGAATGCCTTGTATGGATTCATCTATCTCCGGCGAAGATTTGGCGCATCTGGAGCAGCAAGCAGAGAATAATCCAATTATGGCAAAGATCCTTGCATATCTTCGGGCAGATATGGGAACATCTCGTCCAGGTTCGTTGCACCAAGATCGGGTTCCCAAAAATAGAATGCCTTGTATGGATTCCTCAACGACGGATTGGGCTGAGATTGGATCCATTCTCTACAATTCGCTTTCAGAAAATATTCCCGGAATTAGCGAACGATTTGATGTGGCAGCGTTCGAAGATCTAATTGGGCGCGTTTATGGAGCTCCACCGGAGCAGCAACCACCACCGTCGACACATATGGCTAGCGGATCGCTATACAGGCTGGACACACGGAATAATCCTATGCGCCCGTGGACCCGCCGCCAACGGCGCTACCCGGACATTATGGCCCGCTACGTGACCCACGGATTGGAAATGACCGCCCTATACGCCCAGGCACACCACCGCCGCCATCTGGCATGGCCTTGATCAACGATGATGCGTCAGATGATCCAACGATGAAGCCACAGTCACCGACCACGACGGCTGCGAGGAACGAGGTTAGGGCCGATGCTGATGGGCCTAGGGTTTCACTGTCCCGGGTTGCTGATGGGCCCAAGGAGTCGCCGCCCAGGTTTTTGCCGTCTAGAGTTGCGGCGGAAGGAACTAGGGCTTCAACGTTTAGGATCTCGCCGTCTCGAGTTTCCACTTATGGGCCTAGGGTTATCAATCCTAGGGTTTTGCCGTCAATAACTCACCCGGCTGTACCTCATGGGCTGCAAACCATGGCACCATTGCCGACGCGGAAGGAGGTGTCTACCTCGCCGCACGCAAACCCTCAGCCATCGTTTGCTGCGGTAACTCGCGGGACGGTGCACGAAGAAGCACCTCGCAAACCAAGCCCTACACGCTATACCTTGACATATACAGCCCCAACTCTCAAGGACGGTGTCGCGGAGGCCTGCCCATCATGGGAGGTCGCAAAGAGGGGTGCGGCACGTTGGGACAATACCCTCGTAGGGTATTTTCTGGGGAAAAAACCATATTTCCCGTTTGTTGAACGGCATTTCCGTTCAATTTGGGAGGAACTGTTGGAGGTACGCGCAACGGCCAACGGTTTTTTCAAATTCAGATTTGCAACCGCGGCAGCAGCCAATGCGGTTCTTGAAGGAGGACCGTGGCTCATGCAAGGTCAACCCATTTTTCTCGAGGCTTGGCGAACGGGGATGTCTCTCGAGAAAATTCAGCACACCCATGTTCCGCTATGGGTGAAATTGCGTAACGTTCCGGGCGAGTTCTGGATACAGGAGAGGTTAGGCATTGTCGCTAGCGTCGTCGGGAAGCCACTCTTCGCAGATTCTATGACGATTTCAGCGGAACGTATTGACTACGCTCGGGTATGCATATCAAAGAATCTCCAGGAGCCTTTTCTTGAAAGCTTCAATATTCGCATTCCACGTGAAGGTGGAGGATCTGACGGCGCGGTTACAGTTCGTGTCGAGTACGAATGGATGCCGCGGAAGTGCTCCTTATGCGGTGCATGGACCCACGGGGCGGGAACATGTCCCTCTCGTCGAACCCAACAGCCACGATCAAATACGGGACCGAGGCAATCCACGGGGCAGCGCACATCGACGATGTCGAAGAAACCCCAGAATGGCCCACACACACGGCGCGAATGGAGAAGAATTGGTCATCCCGACAAGGGCAAGGAGGTTGTTGTTCGACCCACCAACATGGAGCAAGATCACGAGCCGCGGCTGCAGGAGTACCCGAAGCCTGTAGATGGATGTTCAACAAGTTCAGTCAACGCGCAGCAGGGAGCTATTGTACTAGCTAGCATTAACCCATTCGAGGTTCTTGCAAACTTGGACGACTTGGACATGGCGAACACACTTAAGGGTCCTGAAGCAGCCCTTCTCAACGTGTGCCTATGATCCCAATCGCCGTTTGGAATGTACGTGGTCTAAACAGGGTAGACCACAGATGGGCGGTGGGGGATATTATTACTAAGTATAAGCTGTTGATTATCGGGCTGTACGAGACACGGGACTCCGAGCAGAATGCGGCTGCCCTTTCACATTCTACCAGGGCTTGAGTTGGTTCTTTGAATACGATAATGGGCCGGCATCTCGTATCTGGGTGGGCTGGGATGCCCGCCTAGTTACTGTCACAATTCTTGCGTACACCACTCAGACCATTCACTGTAAGGCGACGATCCTTGCGGAGCGTGAGGATTTCTTCATCACATTCGCATACGGTCATAATCAGAGGGTGTCCCGACGCGACCTTTGGACGGATCTCATCGAGACCTCACAGCTGCACGCAAACTCACCATGGCTTGTTATGGGGGATTTCAACGCGATCATGGCAAACACGGACGCGCGGGGAGGATCGGCCACGGGGGGCTGTCCGGAGATGATTGCATGCATGACTACATCGGACCTCGCAACCCTGCCATGCACGGGGCAACTCTACACGTGGTATAACCAGCAAGGGGGCACGTCGGGTGTATGGCGACGCCTCGATAGGATGCTTGGCAACCCCTCTTGGTTCGCTAGATTTGGGGACCTTACTTATCATTGCGCAACCCCTGCTACATCGGACCACTCTCCACTCATCCTCGCGACTACAGCTAGGGCTTCTGAGAGGAATAATTCTTTTCGTTTTGATAATTTTTTGGCGCAGGATCCTCGTTTTCTTCCTATCGTGGCGAAAACTTGGAGTCTGCAAGCAAATGGATACCCGATGTATGTAGTCGTCCAGAGACTGAAAGCGATGAAGAGGGAACTACGACAACTACGGCGAGACAAGGGTGATCTCAATCGTAACGTGCTCGAGGCGCGCAAATTTCTAGAGATTGCTCAGGACATGGCGGCAAACTATCCATTGGAGGATCAATTACTAATCTTGGAGAAGCAATGTCGGCTTGTGTATGCCAAAGCGGTCGAATTGGAGCATTCGGCACTCCTTCAGCGGGCGAAAGTGGCATGGCTCAAGGACGGTGACCAATGCACTTCTTTTTTCTTCAAGAAAGTGGCCACACGGCGGGTTGGAAATCGTATCTTCCACTTGGAGGATGAGGCGGGAAACACGTTCGAGGGTGGTGCACAAGTGCGGGCTGAATTGGTCCGATATTACTCGGAACTTCTCGGGCAATCCATGCGGACAACCCCAATATCCGCCTCTGAAATCGCGCCTTACTTCGGGGCAGCGCTCAGCACAACCGACGCGGAGGCAATGGTTCAGCCGGTCACTGATGTGGAAATCAACAACGCGCTGCATGCAATGGGAGATAACAAATCGCCAGGGCCAAACGGGTACTCCGCGGTTTTCTACAAGTGGGCATGGCACATCATCGGGGAGGATATCTCGTTCGCCATCCGGGATTTCTTCCGGACGGGACGCCTCCTAGGGGAGCTGAATTCGACCCCCTTATCACCCTCATTCCAAAAGGGGATAATCCACGCATGGCGAAGGATTTTCGACCGATTGCCTGCTGCAACGTTCTCTATAAGATCATCTCCAAGATCATTGCTAATCGGCTACGAGACAGCTTGGGGAAACTTGTCCACCCTACACAGACGGCATTCATCCCTGGAAGGCGTATTTCCGACAACATTCTCTTAGCCCAAGAGATTTGTCACGGATACAATAGAGCCGGGCTGCCTGAACGGGTGGCTCTTAAGGTCGACCTCGCCAAGGCATATGATAAGATTGAGTGGGATTTTATCTTTGCCACACTTCAGGCACTTCACTTTCACCCGACCTTCATTGGGTGGGTCCGGTCATGCCTCACGTCGACGCATTTTTCCATCAACATCAACGGTAGGCCGGAGGGTTTCTTCAAAGGACGGCGGGGTCTCAGACAAGGCGACCCCATATCACCATATCTCTTTGTGTTGGTGATGGAGGCTTTACATGGAATCATAGCATCCCGCATCAACCTTAGCAGCAGCTTCCGATACCATTGGCGATGTGAGGCCACATCCCTCTTCATGTTGACCTTCGCCGATGATCTTCTTCTTTTCTCGCAGGCGGACGTTCAATCAGTCAGTATCTTCCGCGACAGCCTCGAGCTTTTTACTTCGCTTTCAGGGCTACGGGCAAACTCCAGTAGAAGCGAGATGTTTATCTCGAAACGGGCAGAACGACTGAAGGGTACACTCCAGGCTGTTATGGGCTTCCCTATCGGGTCTCTTCCTGTGCGGTACCTGGGGGTCCCCCTTATCACATCGCGATTGACTATTGATGATTGCGCCCCCTTATTACGTTCTATTGATCGTCGGCTTGGTTCTTGGACCAACCACTCGCTCTCATACGCCGGGAGGGTACAGCTCATTCGATCGGTCCTTATGACTATCCATGTGTATTGGGCGGGAGTCTTCTTACTCCCCAAGGGAATCATCCGCGGTATCGAGAAGCGTCTTCGAGCTTTCTTGTGGAAGGGATCTAGCGCGAAGGTGGCATGGACCGACGTATGCGCACCAAGGGACGAAGGGAGACTTGGACTGAGATCGATTGAGGTGGAGAACAAGGCGCTGATGATGCGTCTTATTTGGAACATTTCAAGGGAGATGAGTCTTCGATATGGGCCACATGGATACGACGGACGCGGCTGCACAACACATCCTTCTGGACCATCAGATCCACGGCTAATACCTCATGGAGCTGAAAGAAGCTCCTCAAGCTCAGACCCATCTTCCGACCACTTCTAGAGTTCCGCATTGGGAATGGAGCGAATACACGCCTCTAGACTGACCCATGGCTACTCACGATTCCGCTGGTGGAACGGTACCCGCGTGGTCCATCTGTTATGGGCCTCCCACTGGATTCACGATTGAGTGCGGTAATTGATGAGTCGCGATGGCATTGGCCAGGACAGACAACGGTGGAGTTCATGGATTTTGCTGGTCTCCTACCTCCCATTCAACACGGTGAGATGGACACGATTCGATGGCGGGGGACTCCCAATGGCGTCTTCTCTACTCACTCCGCGAGAAATTGCATACGCCAACATTCTCCGCCTGCATTCTGGACCAACCTGTTCGGAGGCCCTATCTCGATACCACGGCAAGAAGTCATTCTATGGCTGGCGATTAGGGAATGTCTGGCGACGAGGGACAAGCCATGGGTGGCCGCGGCAGCAGGAAGTTCAGCTTGCCTCTTGTGTGATGATGGCCATGCTATAGAGACAACACGGCATCTTTTCTTTGAGTGTTCATTTTCCAGACATTGCCTACAGTCTTTGCAGGGAAAGTTACGTTTTGGATGGCCTTACACGGACTGGATCGAAGGGGTTCACTGGGCTGCTCAAAGGTGGCGGGGCAAGCACCTCGCATGGATGGGGCACCGACATGCGCTTGCATCGCTTGTCTATCACCTATGGGCCGAGCGCAACCTACGATGGCGGGAAGGAAGACGAAGACCTCCTACTAATATCGTTGCGGACGTCGAGACTACACTCTGTATACGGCTCTCTACCCTTGGAGGGAAGTATCAGCTACAGTCCTGTGCGCTTCGACGTGTTTGGCGCATTGCGTGGCCGAGCACGTAGTCACTTGCTTACAGTCTGCTTGCTTGCTTTTGATGTTTGCTTGCTCGATTGGATTGCTTGCGTTGATTATAGGTAGCATGTTACCGAGCGGTGCAGCTTATTGTTGCTGAACATTGTATCTTTCCAAATTTTATTTTAATGACCTTTTCCCAAAAAAAAAAACTTGTTAATCGACTCATTACTTGATTAGCATGGCATTCTCCTTGTTCAACAAGACATTCGACTTGGTCAACAAGGCATTGCATGGTCAACAATGCATCCGACTTCTTCAAGAAGGAATTTATGCGCCCAAAAGGCATTTGACGTGTTCACCAAGGCATTACTTTGGTCAAAAAGCCATTCGACTTACTCAAGAAGACATTCCTTGGTCAACAAGGCATTCGACTAATTCTTATAAGGATTAGACATGGTCAACAAGGGATTTGACTTGTTCAAAAGTCATTACTTGGTAAACAAGGTATTCAAATCGTTCAATAAGGCACTAATTTTGTCGAAAAGGCATCCGGCTTGTTCAACAAGGCAATCAACTTGGTCAACAAAGCATTCAACTAGGTCAACAAGGCATTCAACATGTTCATGACGATGATACTTGGTCATCAAGGCATTCGACTTGTTCAGTAAGGGATTTGACTTCGTTAGCAAGTCATTCGACTTTTCTTGTAGGTATTAGAGTTGGTCTACAAGAGATTTGACTTGTTCAACAAGTTTTTTCTTAATTCAACTTTTTCACCAAGGCATTACTTTGGTAAAAAAGGCATTCGACTTGTTCAAGAAGACATTCCTTGGTCAACAAGGCATTCGACATATTCTTGAAGAGAGAAGACATGGTCAACAAGGAATTTGACTTGTTCAAAAGTCATTACTTGGTAAACAAGGCATTTAAATTGTTCAATAAGGCATTACTTTGGTCAAACAAGCATTTGACTTATTCAACAAGGCATTCAACTTGGTCAAAGGGGCATTGAACCTTGTCAACAAGGCATTCGACTTGGTCAAAAGGGCATTCTACTTGTTCTTGAAGGCATTAGACTTGGTCAAAAGGGATTTGATTCATTGAACACTGATTTGACTTGTTCAGCAAGTCATTACTTAGTAAAAGGCAATTAACTTGTTCATCGACGCATTACTTGGTCAGCAAGGCATTTGCGTTGTTCAACACGACATTCGACTTGGTCAACAAGGCATTGCATGGTCAACAATGCATCCGACTTCTACAAGAAGGCATTTATGTGTCAAAAAGTCATTCGACTTGTTCACCAAGGCATTACTTTTGTCAAAAAGCCATTCCACTTGTTCAATAAGACATTCCTTGGTCAACAAGGCAATTGACTAATTCTTGAAGGGATTAGACATGGTCAACAAGGGATTTGACTTGTTCAAAAGTCATTACTTGGTAAACAAGATATTTAAATCGTTCTATAAGTCATTACTTTTGTCGAAAAGGCATTCGG
Source organism: Linderniella brevidens (assembly GCA_004919715.1). Taxonomy (NCBI): domain Eukaryota; kingdom Viridiplantae; phylum Streptophyta; class Magnoliopsida; order Lamiales; family Linderniaceae; genus Linderniella; species Linderniella brevidens. Next base: position 16,242,829 of record SWDC01000148.1, read on the forward strand.
CTTGTTCAACAAGGCATTCAACTTGGTCAACAAGGCATTCAACTTAATCAACAAGGCATTCGACTTGGTCAACAAGGCATTCAACTTGTTCAAGGCGACGATACTTGGTCACCAAGGCAATCGACTTGTTCTTGAAGGCATTAGACTTGGTCAACAAGGGATTTGACTTGTTTAAAAGTCATTACATGGTAAACAAGGCATTCAAATTGTTTAATAAGACATTACATTGGTCAAAAAGGCATTGGACTTGTTCAACAAGGCATTCAACTTGGTTAGCAACGCATGCGACTTTTCTTGAAGGCATTAGAGTTGGTCTACAAGAGATTTGCTTGTTCAACAAGTTTTTACTGCATTCAACTTGTTCACCAAGGCATTATTTTGGTCAAAAAGGCATTCGACTTGTTCAAGAAGACATTCATTGGTCAACAAGGCAATTGACTTATTCTTGAAGGGATTAGACATGGTCAACAAGGGATTTGACTTGTTCAAAAGTCATTACTTGGTAAACAAGATATTCAAATCGTTCTATAAGTCATTACTTTTGTCGAAAAGGCATTCGGCTTCTTCAACAAGGCATTCAACTTGGTCAACAAGGCTTTCAACTTAGTCAACAAGGAATTCGACTTGGTCAACAAGGCATTCAACTTGTTCAAGACGACGATACTTGGTCACCAAGGCAATCGACTTGTTCTTGAAGGCATTAGACTTGGTCAACAAGGGATTTGACTTGTTCAAAAGTCATTACTTGGTAAACAAGGCATTCAAATTGTTTAATAAGACATTACATTGGTCAAAAAGGCATTCGACTTGTTCAACATGGCATTCAACTTGGTTAGCAATGCATTCGACTTTTCTTGAAGGCATTAGAGTTGGTCTACTAGAGATTTGACTTGTTCTACAAGTTTTTATTGCATTCAACTTGTTCATTAAGGCATTACTATTGGAAAAAAGGCATTCGACTTGTTCAAAAAGACATTCCTTGGTCAACAAGGTATTCGACATATTGTTGAAGGGATTAGACTTGGTCAACAAGGGATTTGATTCATTGAACACTGATTTTACTTGTTCAGCAAGTCATTAGTTAGTGAAAGGAATTTAACTTGTTAATCGACTCATTACTTGGTTAGCATGGCATTCTCCTTGTTCAACAAGACATTCGACTTGGTCAACAAGGCATTGCATGGTCAACAATGCATCCGACTTCTTCAAGAAGGAATTTATGCGCCCAAAAGGCATTTGACGTGTTCACCAAGGAATTACTTTGGTCAAAAAGCCATTCGACTTACTCAAGAATACATTCCTTGGTCAACAAGGCATTCGACTAATTCTTAAAAGGATTAGACATGGTCAACAATGGATTTGACTTGTTCAAAAGTCATTACTTGGTAAACAAGGTATTCAAATCGTTCAATAAGGCACTAATTTTGTCGAAAAGGCATCCAGCTTGTTCAACAAGGCAATCAACTTGGTCAACAAAGCATTCAACTAGGTCAACAAGGCATTCAACATGTTCATGACGATGATACTTGGTCATCAAGGCATTCGACTTGTTCAGCAAGGGATTTGACTTCGTTAGCAAGTCATTCGACTTTTCTTGTAGGTATTAGAGTTGGTCTACAAGAGATTTGACTTGTTCAACAAGTTTTTACTGAATTCAACATGTTCACCAAGGCTTTACTTTGGTAAAAAAGGCATTCGACTTGTTCAAGAAGACATTCCTTGGTCAACAAGGCATTCGACATATTCTTGAAGAGATAAGACAAGGTCAACAAGGAATTTGACTTGTTCAAAAGTCATTACTTGGTAAACAAGGCATTCAAATTGTTCAATAAGGCATCACATTGGTCAAAAAAGTATTCGACTTATTCAACAAGGCATTCAACTTGGTCAACAAGGCATTGAACCTCGTCAACAAGGCATTCGACTTGGTCAAAAGGGCATTCTACTTGTTCTTGAAGGCATTAGACTTGGTCAAAAAGGGATTTGATTCATTAAACGCTGATTTGACTTGTTCAGCAAGTAATTACTTAGTAAAAGGCAATTAACTTGTTCATCGACGCATTACTTGGTCATCATGGCATTCGCCTGGTTCAACAAGACATTCGACTTGGTCAACATGGCATTTTATTTTTTTTTTTTTGGGAAAAGGTCATTAAAATAAAATGTTGAAAGATACAATGTTCAGCAGCAATAAGCTGCACCGCTCGGTAACATGCTACCTATAATCAACGCAAGCAAACATCAAAAGCGAGCAAGCAGACTGTAAGCAAGTGACTACGTGCTCGGCCACGCAATGCGCCAAACACGTCGAAGCGCACAGGACTGTAGCTGATACTTCCCTCCAAGGGTAGAGAGCCGTATACAGAGTGTAGTCTCGACGTCCGCAACGATATGAGTAGGAGGTCTTCGTCTTCCTTCCCGCCATCGTAGGTTGCGCTTGGCCCATAGGTGATAGACAAGCGATGCAAGCGCATGTCGGGGCCCCATCCATGCGAGGTGCTTGCCCCGCCACCTTTGAGCAGCCCAGTGAACCCCTTCGATCCAGTCCGTGTAAGGCCATCCAAAACGTAACTTTCTCTGCAAAGACTGTAGGCAATGTCTGGAAAATGAACACTCAAAAAAAAGATGCCGTGTTGTCTCTATAGCATGGCCATCATCACACAAGAGGCAAGCTGAACTTCCTGCTGCCGCGGCCACCCATGGCTTGTCCCTCGTCGCCAGGCGTTCCCTAATCGCCAGCCATAGAATGACTTCATGCCGTGGTATCGAGATAGGGCCTCCAAACAGGTTGGTCCAGAATGCAGGCGGAGAATGTTGGCGTATGCAATTTCTCGCGGAGTGAGTAGAGAAGACGCCATTGGGAGTCCCCCGCCATCGAATCGTGTCCATCTCACCGTGTTGAATGGGAGGTAGGAGACCAGCAAAATCCATGAACTCCACCGTTGTCTGTCCTGGCCAATGCCATCCCGACTCATCAATCACCGCGCTCAATCGTGAATCAAGTGGGAGGCCCATAACAGATGGACCACGCGGGTACCGTTCCACCAGCGGAATCGTGAGTAGCCATGGGTCAGTCCAGAGGCGTGTATTCGCTCCATTCCCAATGCGGAACTCTAGAAGTGGCCGGATGATGGGTCTGAGCTTGAGGAGCTTCTTCCAGCTCCATGAGGTATTAGCCGTGGATCTGATGGTCCAGAAGGATGTGTTGTGCAGCCGCGTCCGTCGTATCCATGTGGCCCATATCGAAGACTCATCTCCCCTGAGAATGTTCCAAATAAGACGCATCATCAGCGCCTTGTTCTCCACCTCAATCGATCTCAGTCCAAGTCCCCCTTCGGCCCTTGGTGCGCATACGTCGGTCCATGCCACCTTCGTGCTAGATCCCTTCCACAAGAAAGCTCGAAGACGCTTCTCGATACTGCGGATGATTCCCTTGGGGAGTAAGAAGACTCCCGCCCAATACACATGGATAGTCATAAGGACCGATCGAATGAGCTGTACCCTCCTGGCGTATGAGAGCGAGTGGTTGGTCCAAGAACCAAGCCGACGATCAATAGAACGTAATAAGGGGGCGCAATCATCGATAGTCAATCGCGATGTGATAAGGGGGACCCCCAGGTACCGCACAGGAAGAGACCCGATAGGGAAGCCCATAACAGCCTGGAGTGTACCCTTCAGTCGTTCTGCCCGTTTCGGGATAAACATCTCGCTTTTACTGGAGTTTGCCCGTAGCCCTGAAAGCGAAGCAAAAAGCTCGAGGCTGTCGCGGAAGATACTGACTGATTGAACGTCCGCCTGCGAGAAAAGAAGAAGATCATCGGCGAAGGTCAACATGAAGAGGGATGTGGCCTCGCATCGCCAATGGTATCGGAAGCTGCTGCTAAGGTTGATGCGGGACGCTATGATTCCATGTAAAGCCTCCATCACCAACACAAAGAGATAAGGTGATATGGGGTCGCCTTGTCTGAGACCCCGCCGTCCTTTGAAGAAACCCTCCGGCCTACCATTGATGTTGATGGAAAAATGCGTCGACGTGAGGCATGACCGGACCCACCCAATGAAGGTCGGGTGAAAGTGAAGTGCCTGAAGTGTGGCAAAGATAAAATCCCACTCAATCTTATCATATGCCTTGGCGAGGTCGACCTTAAGAGCCACCCGTTCAGGCAGCCCGGCTCTATTGTATCCGTGACAAATCTCTTGGGCTAAGAGAATGTTGTCGGAAATACGCCTTCCAGGGATGAATGCCGTCTGTGTAGGGTGGACAAGTTTCCCCAAGCTGTCTCGTAGCCGATTAGCAATGATCTTGGAGATGATCTTATAGAGAACGTTGCAGCAGGCAATCGGTCGAAAATCCTTCGCCATGCGTGGATTATCCCTTTTGGAATGAGGGTGATAAGGGTCGAATTCAGCTCCCCTAGGAGGCGTCCCGTCCGGAAGAAATCCCGGATGGCGAACGAGATATCCTCCCCGATGATGTGCCATGCCCGCTTGTAGAAAACCGCGGAGTACCCGTCTGGCCCTGGCGATTTGTTATCTCCCATTGCATGCAGCGCGTTGTTGATTTCCACATCAGTGACCGGCTGAACCATTGCCTCCGCGTCGGTTGTGCTGAGCACTGCCCCGAAGTAAGGCGCGACGTCAGAGGCGGATATTGGGGTTGTCCGCATGGATTGCCCGAGAAGTTCCGAGTAATATCGGACCAATTCAGCCCGCACTTGTGCACCACCCTCGAACGTGTTTCCCGCCTCATCCTCCAAGTGGAAGATACGATTTCCAACCCGCCGTGTGGCCACTTTCTTGAAGAAAAAAGAAGTGCATTGGTCACCGTCCTTGAGCCATGCCACTTTCGCCCGCTGAAGGAGTGCCGAATGCTCCAATTCGACCGCTTTGGCATACACAAGCCGACATTGCTTCTCCAAGATTAGTAATTGATCCTCCAATGGATAGTTTGCCGCCATGTCCTGAGCAATCTCTAGAAATTTGCGCGCCTCGAGCACGTTACGATTGAGATCACCCTTGTCTCGCCGTAGTTGTCGTAGTTCCCTCTTCATCGCTTTCAGTCTCTGGACGACTACATACATCGGGTATCCATTTGCTTGCAGACTCCAAGTTTTCGCCACGATAGGAAGAAAACGAGGATCCTGCGCCAAAAAATTATCAAAACGAAAAGAATTATTCCTCTCAGAAGCCCTAGCTGTAGTCGCGAGGATGAGTGGAGAGTGGTCCGATGTAGCAGGGGTTGCGCAATGATAAGTAAGGTCCCCAAATCTAGCGAACCAAGAGGGGTTGCCAAGCATCCTATCGAGGCGTCGCCATACACCCGACGTGCCCCCTTGCTAGTTATACCACGTGTAGAGTTGCCCCGTGCATGGCAGGGTTGCGAGGTCCGATGTAGTCATGCATGCAATCATCTCCGGACAGCCCCCCGTGGCCGATCCTCCCCGCGCGTCCGTGTTTGCCATGATCGCGTTGAAATCCCCCATAACAAGCCATGGTGAGTTTGCGTGCAGCTGTGAGGTCTCGATGAGATCCGTCCAAAGGTCGCGTCGGGACACCCTCTGATTATGACCGTATGCGAATGTGATGAAGAAATCCTCACGCTCCGCAATGATCGTCGCCTTACAGTGAATGGTCTGAGTGGTGTACGCAAGAATTGTGACAGTAACTAGGCGGGCATCCCAGCCCACCCAGATACGAGATGCCGGCCCATTATCGTATTCAAAGAACCAACTCCAAGCCTTGGTAGAATGTGAAAGGGCAGCCGCATTCTGCTCGGAGACCCGTGTCTCGTACAGCCCGATAATCAACAGCTTATACTTAGTAATAATATCCCCCACCGCCCATCTGTGGTCTACCCTGTTTAGACCACGTACATTCCAAACGGCGATTGGGATCATGGGCACACGTCGAGAAGGGCTGCTTCAGGACCCTTAAGTGTGTTCGCCGTGTCCAAGTCGTCCAAGTCCGCAAGAACCTCGAATGGGTTAATGCTAGCTAGTACAATAGCTCCCTGCTGCGCGTTGACTGAACTTGTTGAACATCCATCTACAGGCTTCGGGTACTCCTGCAGCCGCGGCTCGTGATCTTGGTCCATGTTGGTGGGTGGAACAACAACCTCCTTGCCCTTGTCGGGATGACCAACTCTTCTCCATTCGCGCCGTGTGTGTGGGCCATTCTGGGGTTTCTTCGGCATCGTCGATGTACGCTGCCCCGTGGATTGTCTCGGTCCCGTATTTGATCGTGGCTGTTTCATGGTCAACAATGCATCCGACTTGTTCAAGAAGGGATTTATGTGTCAAAAAGGCATTCGACTTGTTCACCAAGGCATTACTTTGGTCAAAAAGCCCTTCGACTTGTTCAAGAAGATATTCCTTGGTCAACAAGGCATTCGACTAATTCGTGAAGGGATTAGAATGATGAACAAGGGATTTGACTTGTTCAAAAGTCATTACATGGTAAACAAGCTATTCAAATCGTTCTATAAGGCATTACGTTTTTCGAAAAGGCATTCGACTTTTCTTAAAGGCATTAGAGTTGGTCTACAAGAGATTTGACTTGTTCAAAAGTCATTACTTGTTCAAATTGTTCACCAAAGCATTACTTTGGTCAAAAAGGCATTCGACTTGTTCAAGAAGACATTCAACGTGGTCAACGAGGCATTGAACTTGGTCAACAAGGCATTCCACTTGGTCAACAAGGCATTCTACTTGTTCTTGATGGCATTAGACTTGGTCAACAAGGGATTTTATTCCTTGAACACTGATTTGACTTGTTCAGCAAGTCATTACTTAGTGAAAGGCATTTAACTTGTTCATCGACGCATTACGTGGTCAGCATGGCATTCGCCTTGTTCAACAAGACATTCGACTTGGTCAACAAGGCATTGCATGGTCAACAATGCATCCGACTTCTACAAGAAGGCATTTATGTGTCAAAAAGGCATTCGACTTGTTCACCAAGGCATTACTTTGGTCAAAAAGCCCTTCGACTTGTTCAAGAAGATATTCCTTGGTCAACAAGGCATTCGACTAATTCGTGAAGGGATTAGAATGATGAACAAGGGATTTGACTTGTTCAAAAGTCATTACATGGTAAACAAGCTATTCAAATCGTTCTATAAGGCATTACGTTTTTCGAAAAGGCATTCGGCTTGTTCCACAAGACATTCATCTTGGTAAATAAGGCATTCAACTTAGTCAACAAGGCATTCGACTTGGTCAACAAGGCATTCAACTTGTTCAAGACGATGATACTTGGTTACCAAGGCAATCGACTTGTTCTTGAAGGCATTAGACTTGGTCAGCAAGGGATTTGACTTGTTCAAAAGTCATTACTTGGTAAACAAGGCATTCAAATTGTTTAATAAGACATTACATTGGTCAAAAAGGCATTGGACTTATTCAACAAGGCATTCAACTTGGTTAGCAACGCATGCGACTTTTCTTGAAGGCATTAGAGTTGGTCTACAAGAGATTTTGCTTGTTCAACAAGTTTTTATTGCATTCAACTTGTTCACCAAGGCATTACTTTGGGAAAAAAGGCATTCGACTTGTTCAAAAAGACATTCCTTTGTCAACAAGGTATTCGACATATTCTTGAAGGGATTAGACTTGGTCAATAAGGGATTTGATTCATTGAACACTGATTTTACTTGTTCAGCAAGTCATTAGTTAGTGAAAGGAATTTAACTTGTTAATCGACTCATTACTTGGTTAACATGGCATTCTCCTTGTTCAACATGACATTCGACTTGGTCAACAAGGCATTGCATTGTCAACAATGCATCCGACTTCTTCAAGAAGGCATTTATGCGTCCAAAAGGCATTTGACTTGTTCACCAAGGCATTACTTTGGTCAAAAAGCCATACTTTGGTCAAAAAGCCATTCGACTTACTCAAGAAGACATTCCTTGGTCAACAAGGCATTCGACTAATTCTTAAAAGGATTAGACATGGTCAACAAGGGATTTGACTTGTTCAAAAGTCATTACTTGGTAAACAAAGTATTCAAATCGTTCAATAAGGCACTACTTTTGTCGGAAAGACATTCGACTTGTTCAACAAGGCAATCAACTTGGTCAACAAGGCATTCAACTAGGTCAACAAGGCATTCAACTTGTTCATGATGACGATACTTGGTCATCAAGGCATTCGACTTGATCAGCAAGGGATTTGACTTGGTTAGCAAGGCATTCGACTTTTCTTGTAGGCATTAGAGGTTATCTACAAGAGATTTGACTTGTTCAACAAGTTTTTACTGAATTCAACTTGTTCACCAAGGCATTACTTTGGTAAAAAAGGCATTCGACTTGTTCAAGAAGACATTCCTTGGTCAACAAGGTATTCGACATATTCTTGAAGAGAGAAGACATGGTCAACAAGGAATTTGACTTGTTCAAAAGTCATTACTTGGTAAACAAGGCATTCAAATTGTTCAATAAGGCATTACTTTGGTCAAAAAAGCATTTGACTTATTCAACAAGGCATTCAACTTGGTCAACGAGGCATTGAACCTTGTCAACAAGGCATTCGACTTGGTCAAAAGGGCATTCTACTTGTTCTTGAAGGCATTAGACTTGGTCAAAAAGGGATTTGATTCATTGAACACTAATTTGACTTGTTCAGCAAGTCATTACTTAGTAAAAGGCAATTAACTTGTTCATCGACGCATTACTTGGTCAGCAAGGCATTTGCCTTGTTCAACACGACATTCGACTTGGTCAACAAGGCATTGCATGGTCAACAATGCATCCGACTTCTACAAGAAGGCATTTATGTGTTAAAAAGGCATTCGACTTGTTCACCAAGGCATTACTTTGGTCAAAAAGCCATTCGACTTGTTCAAGAAGACATTCCTTGGTCAACAAGGCAATTGACTAATTCTTGAAGGGATTAGACATGGTCAACAAGGGATTTGACTTGTTCAAAAGTCATTACTTGGTAAACAAGATATTCAAATCGTTCTATAAGTCATTACTTTTGTCGAAAAAGGCATTCGGCTTGTTCAACAAGGCATTCAACTTGGTCAACAAGGCATTCAACTTAGTCAACAAGGCATTCGACTTGGTCAACAAGGCATTCAACTTGTTCAAGACGACGATACTTGGTCACCAAGGCAATCGACTTGTTCTTGAAGGCATTAGACTTGGTCAACAAGGGATTTGACTTGTTCAAAAGTCATTACTTGGTAAACAAGGCATTCAAATTGTTTAATAAGACATTACACTGGTTTAAAAGGCATTCGACTTGTTCAACAAGGCATTCAACTTGGTTAGCAAGGCATTTGACGTGTTCACCATGGCATTACTTTGGTCAAAAAGCCATTCGACTTACTCAAGAAGACATTCCTTGGTCAACAAGGCATTCGACTAATTCTTAAAAGGATTAGACATGGTCAACAAGGGATTTGACTTGTTCAAAAGTCATTACTTGGTAAACAAGGTATTCAAATCGTTCAATAAGGCACTACTTTTGTCGAAAAGGCATCCGGCTTGTTCAACAAGGCAATCAACTTGGTCAACAAAGCATTCAACTAGGTCAACAAGGCATTCAACATGTTCATGACGATGATACTTGGTCATCAAGGCATTCGACTTGTTCAGCAAGGGATTTGACTTCGTTAACAAGTCATTCGACTTTTCTTGTAGGTATTAGAGTTGGTCTACAAGAGATTTGACTTGTTCAACAAGTTTTTACCGAATTCAACATGTTCACCATTGCTTTACTTTGGTAAAAAAGGCATTCGACTTGTTCAAGAAGACATTCCTTGGTCAACAAGGCATTCGACATATTCTTGAAGAGATAAGACAAGGTCAACAAGGAATTTGACTTGTTCAAAAGTCATTACTTGGTAAACAAAAGCATTCAAATTGTTCAATAAGGCATTACATTGGTCAAAAAAGTATTCGACTTATTCAACAAGGCATTCAACTTGGTCAACGAGGCATTGAACCTTATCAACAAGGCATTCGACTTGGTCAAAAGGGCATTCTACTTGTTCTTGAAGGCATTAGACTTGGTCAAAAAGGGATTTGATTCATTGAACACTGATTTGACTTGTTCAGCAAGTCATTACTTAGTAAAAGGCAATTAACTTGTTCATCGACGCATTACTTGGTCAGCAAGGCATTCGCCTTGTTCAACACGACATTGGACTTGGTCAACAAGGGATTGCATGGTCAACAATGCAGCCGACTTCTTCAAGAAGGCATTTCTGTGTCAAAAAGGCATTCGACTTGTTTACCAAGGCATTACTTTGGTCAAAAAGCCATTCGACTTGTTCAAGAAGACATTCCTTGGTCAACAAGGCATTCAACTAATTCGTAAAGGGATTAGACATGGTCAACAATGGATTTGACTTGTTCAAAAGTCATTACTTGGTAAACAAGGTATTCAAATCGTTCAATAAGGCATTACTTTTGTCGAAAAGGCATTTGTCCCTTTCAACAAGGCATTCAACTTGGTCAACAAAGCATTCAACTTAGTAACCAAGGCATTCGACTTGGTCAACAAGGCATTCAACTTGTTCAAGACGACGATACTTGGTCACCATGGCATTCGACTTGTTCTTGAAGGCATTAGACTTGGTCAGCAAGGGATTTGACTTGTTTAATGTCATTACTTGGTAAACAAGGCATTCAAATTTTTTAATAAGGCATTACATTGGTCAAAAAGGCATTCGACTTGGTCAACAAGGCATTCAACTTGTTCAAGCCGACGATACTTGGTCACCAAGGCATTAGACTTGTTCTTGAAGGCATTAGACTTGGTCAGCAACGGATTGACATGGTCAAAAGTCATTATTTGGTTAACAAGGCATTCAAATTGTTTAATATAAGGCATTACATTGGTCAAAATGGCATTAGACTTGTTCAACAAGGCATTAGACTTTGTTAGCAAGGCATTCGACTTTTCTTGAAGGCATTAGAGTTGGTCTACAAGAGATTTGACATGTTCAACAAATTTTTACTGCATTCAACTTGTTCACCAAGGCATTACTTTGGTCAAAAAGGCATTCGACTTGTTCAAGAAGACATTGCTTGGTCAACAAGGCATTCGACTTATTCCTGAAGGGATTAGACATGGTAACCAAGGGATTTGACTTGTTCAAAAGTCAGTACTTGGTAAACAAGGCATTCAAATTGTTCAATAATGCATTACTTTGGTCAAAAAAACATTCGACTTATTCAACAAGGCATTCAACTTGGTCAACAAGGCATTCAAATTGTTCAATAAGGCATTACTTTGGTCAAAAAAACATTCGACTTATTCAACAAGGCATTCAACTTGGTCAACAAGGCATTGAACTTGGTCAGCAAGGTATTCGACTTGGTCAACAGGGCATTCTACTTGTTCTTGAAGGCATTAGACTTGGTCAACAAGGGTTTTGATTCCATGAACACTGATTTAACTTGTTCAGCAAGTCATTACTTAGTGAAAGGCATTTAACTTGTTCATCGACGCATTACTTGGTCAGCATGGCATTCGGCTTGTTCAACAAGACATTCGACTTGGTCAACAAGGCATTGCATGGTCAACAATGCATCCGACTTCTTCAAGAAGGAATTTATGCGCCCAAAAGGCATTTGACGTGTTCACCAAGGCATTACTCTGGTCAAAAAGCCATTTGACTTACTCAAGAAGACATTCATTGGTCAACAAGGCATTCGACTAATTCTTAAAAGGATTAGACATGGTCAACAAGGGATTTGACTTGTTCAAAAGTCATTACTTGGTAAACAAGGTATTCAAATCGTTCAATAAGGGCACTACTTTTGTCGAAAAGGCATCCGGCTTGTTCAACAAGGCAATCAACTTGGTCAACAAAGCATTCAACTAGGTCAACAAGGCATTCAACATGTTCATGACGATGATACTTGGTCATCAAGGCATTCGACTTGTTCAGCAAGGGATTTGACTTCGTTAGCAAGTCATTCGACTTTTCTTGTAGGTATTAGAGTTGGTCTACAAGAGATTTGACTTGTTCAACAAGTTTTTACCGAATTCAACATGTTCACCATGGCTTTACTTTGGTAAAAAAGGCATTCGACTTGTTCAAGAAGACATTCCTTGGTCAACAAGGCATTCGACATATTCTTGAAGAGACAAGACAAGGTCAACAAGGAATTTGACTTGTTCAAAAGTCATTACTTGGTAAACAAAAGCATTCAAATTGTTCAATAAGGCATTACATTGGTCAAAAAAGTATTCGACTTATTCAACAAGGCATTCAACTTGGTCAACGAGGCATTGAACCTTATCAACAAGGCATTCGACTTGGTCAAAAGGGCATTCTACTTGTTCTTGAAGGCATTAGACTTGGTCAAAAAGGGATTTGATTCATTGAACACTGATTTGACTTGTTCAGCAAGTCATTACTTAGTAAAAGGCAATTAACTTGTTCATCGACGCATTACTTGGTCAGCAAGGCATTCGCCTTGTTCAACACGACATTGGACTTGGTCAACAAGGGATTGCATGGTCAACAATGCAGCCGACTTCTTCAAGAAGGCATTTCTGTGTCAAAATGGCATTCGACTTGTTTACCAAGGCATTACTTTGGTCAAAAAGCCATTCGACTTGTTCAAGAAGACATTCCTTGGTCAACAAGGCATTCAACTAATTCGTAAAGGGATTAGACATGGTCAACAACGGATTTGACTTGTTCAAAAGTCATTACTTGGTAAACAAGGTATTCAAATCGTTCAATAAGGCATTACTTTTGTCGAAAAGGCATTTGTCCCTTTCAACAAGGCATTCAACTTGGTCAACAAAGCATTCAACTTAGTAACCAAGGCATTCGACTTGGTCAACAAGGCATTCAACTTGTTCAAGACGACGATACTTGGTCACCAAGGCATTAGACTTGTTCTTGAAGGCATTAGACTTGGTCAGCAACGGATTGACATGGTCAAAAGTCATTATTTGGTTAACAAGGCATTCAAATTGTTTAATATAAGGCATTACATTGGTCAAAATGGCATTAGAGTTGTTCAACAAGGCATTAGACTTTGTTAGCAAGGCATTCGACTTTTCTTGAAGGCATTAGAGTTGGTCTACAAGAGATTTGACATGTTCAACAAATTTTTACTGCATTCAACTTGTTCACCAAGGCATTACTTTGGTCAAAAGGCATTCGACTTGTTCAAGAAGACATTGCTTGGTCAACAAGGCATTCGACTTATTCCTGAAGGGATTAGACATGGTAACCAAGGGATTTGACTTGTTCAAAAGTCAGTACTTGGTAAACAAGGCATTCAAATTGTTCAATAATGCATTACTTTGGTCAAAAAAACATTCGACTTATTCAACAAGGCATTCAACTTGGTCAACAAGGCATTCAAATTGTTCAATAAGGCATTACTTTGGTCAAAAAAACATTCGACTTATTCAACAAGGCATTCAACTTGGTCAACAAGGCATTGAACTTGGTCAGCAAGGTATTCGACTTGGTCAACAGGGCATTCTACTTGTTCTTGAAGGCATTAGACTTGGTCAACAAGGGTTTTGATTCCATGAACACTGATTTAACTTGTTCACCAAGTCATTACTTAGTGAAAGGCATTTAACTTGTTCATCGACGCATTACTTGGTCAGCATGGCATTCGGCTTGTTCAACAAGACATTCGACTTGGTCAACAAGGCATTGCATGGTCAACAATGCATCCGACTTCTTCAAGAAGGAATTTATGCGCCCAAAAGGCATTTGACGTGTTCACCAAGGCATTACTCTGGTCAAAAAGCCATTTGACTTACTCAAGAAGACATTCATTGGTCAACAAGGCATTCGACTAATTCTTAAAAGGATTAGACATGGTCAACAAGGGATTTGACTTGTTCAAAAGTCATTACTTGGTAAACAAGGTATTCAAATCGTTCAATAAGGGCACTACTTTTGTCGAAAAGGCATCCGGCTTGTTCAACAAGGCAATCAACTTGGTCAACAAAGCATTCAACTAGGTCAACAAGCCATTCAACATGTTCATGACGATGATACTTGGTCATCAAGGCATTCGACTTGTTCAGCAAGGGATTTGACTTCGTTAGCAAGTCATTCGACTTTTCTTGTAGGTATTAGAGTTGGTCTACAAGGGATTTGACTTGTTCAACAAGTTTTTACCGAATTCAACATGTTCACCAAGGCATTACTTTGGTAAAAAAGGCATTCGACTTGTTCAAGAAGACATTCCTTGGTCAACAAGGTATTCGACATATTCTTGAAGAGAGAAGACATGGTCAACAAGGAATTTGACTTGTTCAAAAGTCATTACTTGGTAAACAAGGCATTCAAATTGTTCAATATGGCATTACTTTGGTCAAAAAAGCATTTGACTTATTCAACAAGGCATTCAACTTGGTCAACGAGGCATTGAACCTTGTCAACAAGGCATTCGACTTGGTCAAAAGGGCATTCTACTTGTTCTTGAAGGCATTAGACTTGGTCAAAAAGGGATTTGATTCATTGAACACTGATTTGACTTGTTCAGCAAGTCATTACTTAGTAAAAGGCAATTAACTTGTTCATCGACGCATTACTTGGTCATCATGGCATTCGCCTGGTTCAACAAGACATTCGACTTGGTCAACATGGCATTTCATGGTCAACAATGCATCCGACTTGTTCAAGAAGGGATTTATGTGTCAAAAAGGCATTCGACTTGTTCACCAAGGCATTACTTTGGTCAAAAAGCCATTCGACTTGTTCAAGAAGATATTCCTTGGTCAACAAGGCATTCGACTAATTCGTGAAGGGATTAGAATGGTGAACAAGGGATTTGACTTGTTCAAAAGTCATTACATGCTAAACAAGCTATTCAAATCGTTCTATAAGGCATTACGTTTGTCGAAAAGGCATTCGGGAGGTTCGTTGCACCAAGATCGGGTTCCCAAAAATAGAATGCCTTGTATGGATTCCTCAACGACGGATTGGGCTGAGATTGGATCCATTCTCTATAATTCGCTTTCAGAAAATATTCCCGGATTTAGCGAACGATTTGATGTGGCAGTGTTCGAAGATCTAATTGGGCGCGTTCATGGAGCTCCACCGGAGCAGCAACCACCACCGTCGACACATATGGCTAGCGGATCGCTATACAGGCCGGAGACACGGAATAATCCTATGCGCCCGTGGACCCGCCGCCAACGGCGCTACCCGGACATTATGGGCCCGCTACGTGACCCACGGATTGGAAATGACCGCCCTATACGCCCAGGCACACCACCGCCGCCATCTGGCATGGCCTTGATCAACGATGATGCGTCAGATGATCCAAAGATGAAGCCGCAGTCACCGACCACGACGGCTGCGAGGAACGAGGTTAGGGCCGATGCTGATGGGCCTAGGGTTTCACTGTCGCGGGTTGCTGATGGGCCCAAGGAGTCGCCGCCCAGGGTTTCGCCTCTAGGGCTGCGGCGGAAGGAACTAGGTCTTCAACGTTTAGGATCTCGCCGTCTCGGGTTTCCACTTATGGGCCTAGGGTTATCAATCCTAGGGTTTTGCCGTCAATAACTCACCCGGCTGTACCTCATGGGCTGCAAACCATGGCACCATTGCCGACGCGCAAGGAGGTGTCTACCTCGCCGCACGCAAACCCTCAGCCATCGTTTGCTGCGGTAACTCGCGGGACGGTGCACGAAGAAGCACCTCGCAAACCAAGCCCTACACGCTATACCTTGACATATACAGCCCCAACTCTCAAGGACGGTGTCGCGGAGGCCTGCCCATCATGGGATGTCGCAAAGAGGGGTGCGGCACGTTGGGACAATACCCTCGTAGGGTATTTTCTGGGGAAAAAACCATATTTCCCGTTTGTTGAACGGCATTTCCGTTCAATTTGGGAGGAACTGTTGGAGGTACGCGCAACGGCCAACGGTTTTTTCAAATTCAGATTTGCAACCGCGGCAGCAGCCAATGCGGTTCTTGAAGGAGGACCGTGGCTCATGCAAGGTCAACCCATTTTTCTCGAGGCTTGGCGAACGGGGATGTCTCTCGAGAAAATTCAGCACACCCATGTTCCGCTATGGGTGAAATTGCGTAACGTTCCGGGCGAGTTCTGGACACAGGAGGGGTTAGGCATTGTCGCTAGCGTCGTCGGGAAGCCACTCTTCGCAGATTCTATGACGATTTCAGCGGAACGTATTGACTACGCTCGGGTATGCATATCAAAGAATCTCCAGGAGCCTTTTCTTGAAAGCTTCAATATTCGCATTCCACGTGAAGGTGGAGGATCTGACGGCGCGGTTATAGTTCGTGTCGAGTACGAATGGAGGCCGCGGAAGTGCTCCTTATGCGGTGCATGGACCCACGGGGCGGGAACATGTCCCTCTCGTCGAACCCAACAGCCACGATCAAATACGGGACCGAGGCAATCCACGGGGCAGCGCACATCGACGATGCCGAAGAAATCCCAGAATGGCCCACACACACGGCGCAAATGGAGAAGAGTTGGTCATCCCGACAAGGGCAAGGAGGTTGTTGTTCCACCCACCAACATGGTGTAAGATCACGAGCCGCGGCTGCAGGAGTACCCGAAGCCTGTAGATGGATGTTCAACAAGTTCAGTCAACGCGCAGCAGGGAGCTATTGTACTAGCTAGCATTAACCCTTCGAGGTTCTTGCGGACTTGGACGACTTGGACACGGCGAACACACTTAAGGGTCCTGAAGCAGCCCTTCTCGACGTGTGCCCATGATCCCAATCGCCGTTTGGAATGTACGTGGTCTAAACAGGGTAGACCACAGATGGGCGGTGGGGGATATTATTACTAAGTATAAGCTGTTGATTATCGGGCTGTACGAGACACGGGTCTCCGAGCAGAATGCGGCTGCCCTTTCACATTCTACCAGGGCTTGGAGTTGGTTCTTTGAATACGATAATGGGCCGGCATCTCGTATCTGGGTGGGCTGGGATGCCCGCCTAGTTACTGTCACAATTCTTGCGTACACCACTCAGACCATTCACTGTAAGGCGACGATCCTTGCGGAGCGTGAGGATTTCTTCATCACATTCGCATACGGTCATAATCAGAGGGTGTCCCGACGCGACCTTTGGACGGATCTCATCGAGACCCCACAGCTGCACGCAAACTCACCATGGCTTGTTATGGGGGATTTCAACGCGATCCTGGCAAACACGGACGCGCGGGGAGGATCGGCCACGGGGGGCTGTTCGGAGATGATTGCATGCATGACTACATCGGACCTCGCAACCCTGCCATGCACGGGGCAACTCTACACGTGGTATAACCAGCAAGGGGGCACGTCGGGTGTATGGCGACGCCTCGATAGGATGCTTGCAACCCCTCTTGGTTCGCTAGATTTGGGGACCTTACTTATCATTGCGCAACCCCTGCTACATCGGACCACTCTCCACTCATCCTCGCGACTACAGCTAGGGCTTCTGAGAGGAATAATTCTTTTCGTTTTGATAATTTTTTGGCGCAGGATCCTCGTTTTCTTCCTATCGTGGCGAAAACTTGGAGTCTGCAAGCAAATGGATACCCGATGTATGTAGTCGTCCAGAGACTGAAAGCGATGAAGAGGGAACTACGACAACTACGGCGAGACAAGGGTGATCTCAATCGTAACGTGCTCGAGACGCGCAAATTTCTAGAGATTGCTCAGGACATGGCGGCAAACTATCCATTGGAGGATCAATTACTAATCTTGGAGAAGCAATGTCGGCTTGTGTATGCCAAAGCGGTCGAATTGGAGCATTCGGCACTCCTTCAGCGGGCGAAAGTGGCATGGCTCAAGGACGGTGACCAATGCACTTCTTTTTTCTTCAAGAAAGTGGCCACACGGCGGGTTGGAAATCGTATCTTCCACTTGGAGGATGAGGCGGGAAACACGTTCGAGGGTGGTGCACAAGTGCGGGCTGAATTGGTCCGATATTACTCGGAACTTCTCGGGCAATCCATGCGGACAACCCCAATATCCGCCTCTGACGTCGCGCCTTACTTCGGGGCAGCGCTCAGCACAACCGACGCGGAGGCAATGGTTCAGCCGGTCACTGATGTGGAAATCAACAACGCGCTGCATGCAATGGGAGATAACAAATCGCCAGGGCCAGACGGGTACTCCGCGGTTTTCTACAAGCGGGCATGGCACATCATCGGGGAGGATATCTCGTTCGCCATCCGGGATTTCTTCCGGACGGGACGCCTCCTAGGGGAGCTGAATTCGACCCTTATCACCCTCATTCCAAAAGGGGATAATCCACGCATGGCGAAGGATTTTCGACCGATTGCCTGCTGCAACGTTCTCTATAAGATCATCTCCAAGATCATTGCTAATCGGCTACGAGACAGCTTGGGGAAACTTGTCCACCCTACACAGACGGCATTCATCCCTGGAAGGCGTATTTCCGACAACATTCTCTTAGCCCAAGAGATTTGTCACGGATACAATAGAGCCGGGCTGCCTGAACGGGTGGCTCTTAAGGTCGACCTCGCCAAGGCATATGATAAGATTGAGTGGGATTTTATCTTTGCCACACTTCAGGCACTTCACTTTCACCCGACCTTCATTGGGTGGGTCCGGTCATGCCTCACGTCGACGCATTTTTCCATCAACATCAACGGTAGGCCGGAGGGTTTCTTCAAAGGACGGCGGGGTCTCAGACAAGGCGACCCCATATCACCTTATCTCTTTGTGTTGGTGATGGAGGCTTTACATGGAATCATAGCGTCCCGCATCAACCTTAGCAGCAGCTTCCGATACCATTGGCGATGCGAGGCCACATCCCTCTTCATGTTGACCTTCGCCGATGATCTTCTTCTTTTCTCGCAGGCGGACGTTCAATCAGTCAGTATCTTCCGCGACAGCCTCGAGCTTTTTGCTTCGCTTTCAGGGCTACGGGCAAACTCCAGTAAAAGCGAGATGTTTATCCGAAACGGGCAGAACGACTGAAGGGTACACTCCAGGCTGTTATGGGCTTCCCTATCGGGTCTCTTCCTGTGCGGTACCTGGGGGTCCCCCTTATCACATCGCGATTGACTATCGATGATTGCGCCCCCTTATTACGTTCTATTGATCGTCGGCTTGGTTCTTGGACCAACCACTCGCTCTCATACGCCGGGAGGGTACAGCTCATTCGATCGGTCCTTATGACTATCCATGTGTATTGGGCGGGAGTCTTCTTACTCCCCAAGGGAATCATCCGCAGTATCGAGAAGCGTCTTCAAGCTTTCTTGTGGAAGGGATCTAGCACGAAGGTGGCATGGACCGACGTATGCGCACCAAGGGACGAAGGGGGACTTGGACTGAGATCGATTGAGGTGGAGAACAAGGCGCTGATGATGCGTCTTATTTGGAACATTCTCAGGGGAGATGAGTCTTCGATATGGGCCACATGGATACGACGGACGCGGCTGCACAACACATCCTTCTGGACCATCAGATCCACGGCTAATACCTCATGGAGCTGGAAGAAGCTCCTCAAGCTCAGACCCATCATCCGGCCACTTCTAGAGTTCCGCATTGGGAATGGAGCGAATACACGCCTCTGGACTGACCCATGGCTACTCACGATTCCGCTGGTGGAACGGTACCCGCGTGGTCCATCTGTTATGGGCCTCCCACTTGATTCACGATTGAGCGCGGTGATTGATGAGTCGGGATGGCATTGGCCAGGACAGACAACGGTGGAGTTCATGGATTTTGCTGGTCTCCTACCTCCCATTCAACAAGGTGAGATGGACACGATTCGATGGCGGGGGACTCCCAATGGCGTCTTCTCTACTCACTCCGCGAGAAATTGCATACGCCAACATTCTCCGCCTGCATTCTGGACCAACCTGTTCGGAGGCCCTATCTCGATACCACGGCATGAAGTCATTCTATGGCTGGCGATTAGGGATCGCCTGGCGACGAGGGACAAGCCATGGGTGGCCGCGGCAGCAGGAAGTTCAGCTTGCCTCTTGTGTGATGATGGCCATGCTATAGAGACAACACGACATCTTTTCTTTGAGTGTTCATTTTCCAGACATTGCCTACAGTCTTTGCAGGGAAAGTTTTTGGATGGCCTTACACGGACTGGATCGAAGGGGTTCACTGGGCTGCTCAAAGGTGGCGGGGCAAGCACCTCGCATGGATGGGGCCCCGACATGCGCTTGCATCGCTTGTCTATCACCTATGGGCCGAGCGCAACAGACGATGGCTGGAAGGAAGACGAAGACCTCCTACTCATATCGTTGCGGACGTCGAGACTACACTCTGTATACGGCTCTCTACCCTTGGAGGGAAGTATCAGCTACAGTCCTGTGCGCTTCGACGTGTTTGGCGCATTGCGTGGCCGAGCACGTAGTCACTTGCTTACAGTCGGCTTGCTTGCTTTTGATGTTTGCTTGCTCGATTGGATTGCTTGCGTTGATTATAGGTAGCATGTTACCGAGCGGTGCAGCTTATTGCTGCTGAACATTGTATCTTTCCACATTTTATTTTAATGACCTTTTCCCAAAAAAAAAAGAAAAGGCATTCGCCTTGTTCAACAAGACATTCATCTTGGTCAATAAGGCATTCGACTTGGTCAACAAGGCATTCAACTTGTTCAAGACGACGATACTTGGTCACCAAGGCAATCGACTTGTTCTTGAAGGCATTAGACTTGGTCAACAAGGGATTTGACTTGTTCAAAAGTCATTACATGGTAAACAAGGCATTCAAATTGTTTAATAAGACATTACATTGGTCAAAAAAGCATTGGACTTGTTGAACAAGGCATTCAACTTGGTTAGCAACGCATGCGACTTTTTTTTTTTTTTTTTCTTGAAGGCATTAAAGTTTGTCTATAAGAGATTTGCTTGTTCAATAAGTTTTTATTGCATTCAACTTGTTCACCAATGCATTACTTTGGGAAAAAATGCATTCGACTTGTTCAAAAAGACATTCCTTGGTCAACAAGGTATTCGACATATTCTTGAAGGGATTAGACTTGGTCAACAAGGGATTTGATTCATTGAACACTGATTTTACTTGTTCAACAAGTCATTAGTTAGTGAAAGGAATTTAACGCCAACATTCTCCGCCTGCATTCTGGACCAACCTGTTCGGAGGCCCTATCTCGATACCACGGCATGAAGTCATTCTATGGCTGGCGATTAGGGAACGCCTGGCGACAAGGGACAAGCCATGGATGGCCGCGGCAGCAGGAAGTTCAGCTTGCCTCTTGTGTGATGATGGCCATGCTATAGAGACAACACGGCATCTTTTCTTTGAGTGTTCATTTTCCAGACATTGCCTACAGTCTTTGCAGGGATAGTTACGTTTTGGATGACCTTACACAGACTGGATCGAAGGGGTTCACTGGGCTGCTCAAAGGTGGCGGGGCAAACACCTCGCATGGATGGGGCCCCGACATGCGCTTGCATCGCTTGTCTATCACCTATGGGCCGAGCGCAACCTACGATGGCGGGAAGGAAGACGAAGACCTCCTACTCATATCGTTGCGGATGTCGAGAGTACACTCTGTATACGGCTCTCTACCCTTGGAGGGAAGTATCAGCTACAGTCCTGTGCGCTTCGACGTGTTTGGCGCATTGCGTGGCCGAGCACGTAGTCACTTGCTTACAGTCTGCTTGCTTGCTTTTGATGTTTGCTTGCTCGATTGGATTGCTTGCGTTGATTATAGGTAGCATGTTACCGAGCGGTGCAGCTTATTGCTGCTGAACATTGTATCTTTCCAGATTTTATTTTAATGACCTTTTCCCAAAAAAAAAAAAAAAAAAAGAAAGGAATTTAACGTGAAGCTGGTAACAAAGATTTTCGCTAGAGAGAGAAACTAGAGAGAATTCGTAAACCCAACGTGTTCGGCCGCCGGGCTGTTTTCATCGCCTACCACCGCCGTTTTTGGCCACTCCCGGATAGGGCGTGACCAGCCGGTGGCAGGGACCTCCATCACCGGCGTTAGTCCGACGTTTGGAGGGTTACACCATGTGCTTTTACTCTTTGAATTTCTGAATTTTTTAGGATCCTAGTTATGACATCTTCTTCTTCCATGGATTGTTCAAAGCTCTCGGCATCTTCTAATTCATGCGATCCACGCTTGCAACAACCAGATCTTGATGGACTACGTTCTGCATACCCGGAGTTTGCCACGCAATTATCGGCGTTTGCATCTTTGAAGGCGCGGGTTCAGGATCACGACCCGACGATGGATGCATCGGCGGAGATGACGACGTTTTTGCATGATCCATCTATTTCCGGCGAAGATTTGGCGCATCTGGAACATCAAGCAGAGAATAATCCAATTTTGGTAAAGATCCTTGCATATCTTCGGGCAAATATGGGAATATCCCGTCCAGGTTCGACGTATCTGCACCAAGATCGGGCTATGGATTCATCTATTTCCGGCGAAGATTTGGCGCATCTGGAGCAGCAAAGAGAGAATAACCCAATTATGGTAAAGATCCTCGCATATCTTCGGGCAGATATGGGAATATCTTTTTTATTTTTTTGGTAAAATTCCGTAAATAAATAAATAGAAATAGTCAGTACATGCGTGACAGGAAAAAACTACCACGCAACACGCCAAAGCCGCCTAATGGCCGCAATCTGCAAAGCATACTTTGCAGAGAGACCGTTAAGACGCAAACAACAAATGTCCACAACACAAGCAACTAATTGTTCCGGCGAGGTCGTAGCATCCTCACGCCAGCGCCGATTCCGAGCAAGCCAAATATGATAAACCAGGGATGCCAGAAGATGCCTATACGCCGCATGCAATAAATGATGCCCACGCCACCGGTGAGCAGCCCAAAGAAAACCCTGCGTCCAGTCCCGGTGCGGCCAGTCCCAGCGAACCCGCCTCCGAAGAAGCCTCAAACAGCGGCGAGAGAATTCGCAGTCGAAAAAAAGATGGGAGGTCGTCTCCACCTGAGCCGAGGAACAAAGTCCGCAAGCTTGTGTCCCCGCACGAGAAGCAACCCAAGCCTTATCCCTAGTCGAGAGTCGGCCACGAACACCCATCCAGAGGGAAAACTCATGGCGAGGGACCCGTAAAGGGCCACCAAACAGACTCGCCCAAATCACACCGTCCTGACGAGGCCGCAGCGCCTCCCGGATGAGGCTCGCAGAAGCAACGCCATCGGTAGACCCACGCCAAGAAACACTGTCCCGGTGGTCGGGACGAACCGGGGGGAGGTCGGGACTAAAATCAAGATACTCAACAGTAGTACGACCCGGCCAGTTCCAGCCATGCTCTGAAATAACAGAGACAAGACGGGTGCCCACAGGGAGGCCCATAGCAACAGGTCCCCGAGGAAAGCGATCCAGAAGAGAACCACCCGGCATCCAAGGGTCCTCCCACAAACGAATGGAGGAACCGTCACCAATGTGGAAGACAATGTGACTTTTAATCTCAGCCCTAAACCTCAATAATTGACGCCAGCTCCAAGAAGTCGTCGATGAAGCAGGAGCCATCCAAATAGTATCTGACCTCAACCGGCTGGCATACAGCCAGGTAACCCAAATAGAGTCCGGGATATGGGAATATCTCGTCCAGGTTCGATGTATCTGCACCAAGATCGGGCACCCAAAAATAGAATGCCTTGTATGGAATCCTCAACGACGGATTGGGCTGAGATTGGATCCATTCTCTACAATTCGCTTTCAGAAAATATTCCCGGATTTAGCGAACGATTTGATGTGGCAGCGTTCGAAGATCTAATTGGGCGCGTTCATGGAGCTCCACCGGAGCAGCAACCACCACCGTCGACACATATGGCTAGCGGATCGCTATACAGGCCGGACACACGGAATAATCCTATGCGCCCGTGGACCCGCCGCCAACGGCGCTACCCGGACATTATCGGCCCGCTACGTGACCCACGGATTGGAAATGACCGCCCTATACGCCCAGGCACACCACCGCCGCCATCTGGCATGGCCTTGATCAACGATGATGCGTCAGATGATCCAAAGATGAAGCCGCAGTCACCGACCACGACGGCTGCGAGGAACGAGGTTAGGGCCGATGCTGATGGGCCTAGGGTTTCACTGTCGCGGGTTGCTGATGGGCCCAAGGAGTCGCCGCCCAGGGTTTCGCCTCTAGGGCTGCGGCGGAAGGAACTAGGTCTTCAACGTTTAGGATCTCGCCGTCTCGGGTTTCCACTTATGGGCCTAGGGTTATCAATCCTAGGGTTTCGCCGTCAATAACTCACCCGGCTGTACCTCATGGGCTGCAAACCATGGCACCATTGCCGACGCGCAAGGAGGTGTCTACCTCGCCGCACGCAAACCCTCAGCCATCGTTTGCTGCGGTAACTCGCGGGACGGTGCACGAAGAAGCACCTCGCAAACCAAGCCCTACACGCTATACCTTGACATATACAGCCCCAACTCTCAAGGATGGTGTCGCGGAGGCCTGCCCATCATGGGAGGTCGCAAAGAGGGGTGCGGCACGTTGGGACAATACCCTCGTAGAGTATTTTCTGGGGAAAAAACCATATTTCCCGTTTGTTGAACGGCATTTCCGTTCAATTTGGGAGGAACTGTTGGAGGTACGCGCAACGGCCAACGGTTTTTTCAAATTCAGATTTGCAACCGCGGCAGCAGCCAATGCGGTTCTTGAAGGAGGACCGTGGCTCATGCAAGGTCAACCCATTTTTCTCGAGGCTTGGCGAACGGGGATGTCTCTCGAGAAAATTCAGCACACCCATGTTCCGCTATGGGTGAAATTGCGTAACGTTCCGGGCGAGTTCTGGACACAGGAGGGGTTAGGCATTGTCGCTAGCGTCGTCGGGAAGCCACTCTTTGCAGATTCTATGACGATTTCAGCGGAACGTATTGACTACGCTCGGGTATGCATATCAAAGAATCTCCAGGAGCCTTTTCTTGAAAGCTTCAATATTCGCATTCCACGTGAAGGTGGAGGATCTGACGGCGCGGTTACAGTTCGTGTCGAGTACGAATGGAGGCCGCGGAAGTGCTCCTTATGCGGTGCATGGACCCATGGGGCGGGAACATGTCCCTCTCGTCGAACCCAACAGCCACGATCAAATACGGGACCGAGGCAATCCACGGGGCAACGCACATCATCGACGATGCCGAAGAAACCCCAGAATGGCCCACACACACGGCGCGAATGGAGAAGAGTTGGTCATCCCGACAAGGGCAAGGAGGTTGTTGTTCCACCCACCAACATGGAGCAAGATCACGAGCCGCGGCTGCAGGAGTACCCGAAGCCTGTAGATGGATGTTCAACAAGTTCAGTCAACGCGCAGCAGGGAGCTATTGTACTAGCTAGCATTAACCCATTCGAGGTTCTTGCGGACTTGGACGACTTGGACACGGCAAACACACTTAAGGGTCCTGAAGCAGCCCTTCTCGACATGTGCCCATGATCCCAATCGCCGTTTGGAATGTACGTGGTCTAAACAGGGTAGACCACAGATGGGCGGTGGGGGATATTATTACTAAGTATAAGCTGTTGATTATCGGGCTGTACAAGACACGGGTCTCCGAGCAGAATGCGGCTGCCCTTTCACATTCTACCAGGGCTTGGAGTTGGTTCTTTGAATACGATAATGGGCCGGCATCTCGTATCTGGGTGGGCTGGGATGCCCGCCTAGTTAGTGTCACAATTCTTGCGTACACCACTCAGACCATTCACTGTAAGGCGACGATCCTTGCGGAGCGTGAGGATTTCTTCATCACATTCGCATACGGTCATAATCAGAGGGTGTCCCGACGCGACCTTTGGACGGATCTCATCGAGACCTCACAGCTGCACGCAAACTCACCATGGCTTGTTATGGGGGATTTCAACGCGATCATGGCAAACACGGACGCGCGGGGAGGATCGGCCACGGGGGGCTGTCCGGAGATGATTGCATGCATGACTACATCGGACCTCGCAACCCAGCCATGCACGGGACAACTCTACACGTGGTATAACCAGCAAGGGGGCACGTCGGGTGTATGGCGACGCCTCGATAGGATGCTTGGCAACCACTCTTGGTTCGCTAGATTTGGGGACCTTACTTATCTTGCGCAACCCCTGCTACATCGGACCACTCTCCACTCATCCTCGCGACTACAGCTAAGGCTTCTGAGAGGAATAATTCTTTTCGTTTTGATAATTTTTTGGCGCAGGATCCTCGTTTTCTTCCTATCGTGGCGGAAACTTGGACTGCAAGCAAATGGATACCCGATGTATGTAGTCGTCCAGAGACTGAAAGCGATGAAGAGGGAACTACGACAACTTCGGCGAGACAAGGGTGATCTCAATCGTAACGTGCTCGAGGCGCGCAAATTTCTAGAGATTGCTCAGGACATGGCGGCAAACTATCCATTGGAGGATCAATTACTAATCTTGGAGAAGCAATGTCGGCTTGTGTATGCCAAAGCGGTCGAATTGGAGCATTCGGCACTCCTCCAGCGGGCGAAAGTGGCATGGCTCAAGGACGGTGACCAATGCACTTCTTTTTTCTTCAAGAAAGTGGCCACACGGCGGGTTGGAAATCGTATCTTCCACTTGGAGGATGAGGCGGGAAACACGTTCGAGGATGGTGCACAAGTGCTGGCTGAATTGGTCCGATATTACTCGGAACTCCTCGGGCAATCCATGCGAACAACCCCAATATCCGCCTCTGACGTCGCGCCTTACTTCGGGGCAGCGCTCAGCACAGCCGACGCGGAGGCAATGGTTCAGCCGGTCACTGATGTGGAAATCAACAACGCGCTGCATGCAATGGGAGATAACAAATCGCCAGGGCCAGACGGGTACTCCGCGGTTTTCTACAAGCGGGCATGGCACATCATCGGGGAGGATATCTCGTTCGCCACCCGGGATTTCTTCCGGACGGGACGCCTAGGGGAGCTGAAGACAACGGTGGAGTTCATGGATTTTGCTGGTCTCCTACCTCCCATTCAACACGGTGAGATGGACACGATTCGATGGCGGGGGACTCCCAATGACGTCTTCTCTACTCACTCCGCGAGAAATTGCATACGCCAACATTCTCCGCCTGCATTCTGGACCAACCTGTTCGGAGGCCCTATCTCGATACCACGGCATGAAGTCATTTTATGGCTGGCGATTAGGGAACGCCTGGCGACGAGGGACAAGCCATGGGTGGCCGCGGCAGCAGGAAGTTCAGCTTGCCTCTTGTGTGATGATGGCCATGCTATAGAGACAACACGGCATCTTTTCTTTGAGTGTTCATTTTCCAGACATTGCCTACAGTCTTTGCAGGGAAAGTTACGTTTTGGATGGCCTTACACGGACTGGATCGAAGGGGTTCACTGGGCTGCTCAAAGGTGGCGGGGCAAGCACCTCGCATGGATGGGGCCCCGACATGCGCTTGCATCGCTTGTCTATCACCTATGGGCCGAGCGCAACAGACGATGGCTGGAAGGAAGACGAAGACCTCCTACTCATATCGTTGCGGACGTCGAGACTACACTCCGTATATGGCTCTCTACCCTTGGAGGGAAGTATCAGCTACAGTCCTGTGCGCTTCGACGTGTTTGGCGCATTGCGTGGCCGAGCACGTAGTCACTTGCTTACAGTCTGCTTGCTTGCTTTTGATGTTTGCTTGCTCGATTGGATTGCTTGCGTTGTTTATAGGTAGCATGTTACCGAGCGGTGCAGCTTATTGCTGCTGAACATTGTATCTTCCCACATTTTATTTTAATGACCTTTTCACAAAAAAAAAAGGCAATTGACTAATTCTTGAAGGGATTAGACATGGTCAACAAGGGATTTGACTTGTTCAAAAGTCATTACTTGGTAAACAAGATATTCAAATCGTTCTATAAGTCATTACTTTTGTCGAAAAGGCATTCGGCTTGTTCAACAAGGCATTCAACTTGGTCAACAAGGCATTCAACTTAGTCAACAAGGCATTCGACTTGGTCAACAAGGAATTCAACTTATTTAAGACGACGATACTTGGTCACCAAGGCAATCGACTTGTTCTTGAAGGCATTAGACTTGGTCAACAAGTGATTTGACTTGTTCAAAAGTCATTACTTGGTAAACAAGGCATTCAAATTGTTTAATAAGACATTACATTGGTCAAAAAGGCATTCGACTTGTTCAACAAGGCATTCAACTTGGTTAGCAAGGCATTCGACTTTTCTTGATGGCATTAGAGTTGGTCTACTAGAGATTTGACTTGTTTTACAAGTTTTTATTCCATTCAACTTGTTCACCAAGGCATTACTTTGGGAAAAAAGGCATTCGACTTGTTCAAAAAGACATTCCTTGGTCAACAAGGTATTCGACATATTCTTGAAGGGATTAGACTTGGTCAACAAGGGATTTGATTCATTGAACACTGATTTTACTTGTTCAGCAAGTCATTAGTTAGTGAAAGGAATTTAACTTGTTAATCGACTCATTACTTGGTTAGCATGGCATTCTCCTTGTTCAACAAGACATTCGACTTGGTCAACAAGGCATTGCATGGTCAACAATGCATCCGACTTCTTCAAGAAGGAATTTATGCGCCCAAAAGGCATTTGACTTGTTCAGCAAGGCATTACTTTGGTCAAAAAGCCATTCGACTTACTCAAGAAGACATTCCTTGGTCAACAAGGCATTCGACTAATTCTTAAAAGGATTAGACATGGTCAACAAGGGATTTGACTTGTTTAAAACTCATTACTTGGTAAACAAGGTATTCAAATCGTTCAATAAGGCACTACTTTTGTCGAAAAGGCATCCGACTTGTTCAACAAGGCAATCAACTTGGTCAACAAAGCATTCAACTAGGTCAACAAGGCATTCAACTTGTTCATGACGATGATACTTGGTCATCAAGGCATTCGACTTGTTCCGCAAGGGATTTGACTTGGTTAGCAAGGCATTCGACTTTTCTTGTAGGTATTAGAGTTGGTCTACAAGAGATTTGACTTGTTCAACAAGTTTTTACTGAATTCAACTTGTTCACCAAGGCATTACTTTGGTAAAAAAGGCATTCGACTTGTTCAAGAAGACATTCCTTGGTCAACAAGGCATTCGACATATTCTTGAAGAGATAAGACATGGTCAACAAGGAATTTGACTTGTTCAAAAGTTATTACTTGGTAAACAAGGCATTCAAATTGTTCAATAAGGCATCACTTTGGTCAAAAAAGCATTCGACTTATTCAACAAGGCATTCTACTTGGTCAACGAGGCATTGAACCTTGTCAACAAGGCATTCGACTTGGTCAAAAGGGCATTCTACTTGTTCTTGAAGGCATTAGACTTGGTCAAAAAGGAATTTGATTCATTGAACATTATTTGACTTGTTCAGCAAGTCATTACTTGGTAAAAGGCAATCAACTTGTTCATCGATGCATTACTTGGTCAGCAAGGCATTTGCCTTGTTCAACACGACATTCGACTTGGTCAACAAGGCATTGCATGGTCAACAATGCATCCGACTTCTACAAGAAGGCATTTATGTGTCAAAAAGGCATTCGACTTGTTCACCAAGGCATTACTTTGGTCAAAAAGCCATTCGACTTGTTCAAGAAGACATTCCTTGGTCAACAAGGCAATCGACTAATTCTTGAAGGGTTTTAGACATGGTCAACAAGGGATTTGACTTGTTCAAAAGTCATTACTTGGTAAACAAGGTATTTAAATCGTTCTATAAGTCATTACTTTTGTCGAAAAGGCATTCGGCCTTGTTCAACAAGGCATTCAACTTGGTCAACAAGGCATTCAACTTAGTCAACAAGGCATTCGACTTGGTCAACAAGGCATTCAACTTGTTCAAGACGACGATACTTGGTCACCAAGGCAATCGACTTGTTCTTGAAGGCATTAGACTTGGTCAGCAAGGGATTTGACTTGTTCAAAAGTCATTACTTGGTAAACAAGGCATTCAAATTGTTTAATCAGGCATTACTTTGGTCAAAAATGCATTCGACTTATTCAACAAGGCAATCAACTTGGTCAACAAGGCATTAAACTTGGTCAACAAGGCATTCGACTTCGTCAACAAGGCATTAGACTTTGTCAGCCTGGGATTTGACTCCTTGAACATTGATTTGACTTGTTCAACAAGTAATTACTTAGTGAAAGGCAATTTTTTTTTTGGTAAAATTTCCCGAAAATAAAAACCGAATGTATACCGAAAAGCGCCCATGGGAAAAAACCCATGCCGCAGAGAACCGGTAACAAGCTACCGGGAAGCAAACAATCATGTCAAACACAATCGACAACAGCAGCCGACACATCCAAGCAAAAAGCCACAGTTCAAACCAAAAGCAGACTACCATACAATGTGCCAGAGACTCTGGAGCGAGGCACCCTGCAGAGTGAAGCGGGAGGGAGCCTGACTCAGCCTCAAGCACGCGATCCCAAAGACCAAACTCACAATTCGCTCCGGAGAGCAACGAGTCTGATCCCGCCAACGCCTATTCCTCTCTTGCCAGATATGGTAGACCAGAGAGGCGAGAAGATGACGGGAGATCTCATGATGAAGATGATGACTCCTCCAACGAGCAGCGGCCCACTCGATCCCGTGAATCCAATCCCGATGCTGCCACCTCCAGTGGGTCTTCCTTCTCAGCAAGAGAACGCATCTCCTGGAGAAAGAACACTCGAAGAAGAGGTGACGGACCGTCTCAGTGCTCTGAGACGCACAAAGAGAGCAAGCATCCGAACCCGAACGAGCCATCACCCAAGCACGGTCCCGAGTAGCCAACCTGTCACGAATTGCAAGCCACAGAAGGAATTCATGTCTAGGGACCCGAAAAGGGCCCCCAAACAGAGAAGCCCAAGCAATCCTCGGAGAGTGGGTCCGAGTAGCCTCACGAGCACTCCGAACTGAGAACATCCCATCCGGAGCCACCTTCCAACAAATGGAGTCAGCAGCAGAGGGGTCCACAGAAGAAAGAAGGGGCTGAAGCAGAAGAAACTCCACCGACTGCAGGGCAGGCCAGGTCCATCCAGCATCCGTCACAACAGCAGAGAGCCGGGAATCCAAAGGGAGACCCATAACCAAAGGCCCCCTCGGGAATCTCTCAATGAGAGGGGTATCAGACAGCCAAGGGTCCTTCCAGAGCCAAAGAGAGTTCCCATTTCCAATACGAAAGGAGATAAGGGAACGGAAAGTACCTCTGAGGTGGAGCAGCTTACGCCAGCTCCAAGCGTCCGAGGAGGTGGGCTGAACATCCCAGAAAGAGCGATCCCTGAGTTTAGTGGCGTAAAGCCACTGAACCCAAATCGAGTCAGGATCACGAGAGACAATACTCCAGAGGTGATGGAAGAGGAGAGCCCGATTGTCGATCAAGAGAGATCGAACGCCAAGACCTCCTTCTTCCACCGGCTTGCAGACGTCATCCCAAGCCACCTTTGTGGCGACCCTACTTCCTAATTAAGTTAATTGGCGGATTTCCCCGCAATAGAACACGCGGAAGACCCGATAAAATTTTCTTTCTTTAATTTAATTAACCTACATAGTATTATATCGGGTTTACAAAAATATCTACTATTAATACTTTGGGCCGAAGCCCCAAAATTTCAAACCCAATATCAAACACTATGCCACTCCACAGGTCGCGTCCCATGTACTGCGCCACCCTCAAAAGTCCGTGGAGTCACCGCCGCCAGCTCGCCATGAATCTCAACCCTGACACTAGCCGGTGTCGGGTTCATTCTTACCTACAAACAAAAATAGGATAGAACCCTGAGCTATTGCCCAGTAGGTGATTACATAACATGCAATACGTGCGTGCACTCCACCCAATCCCGGTTCCTCACAATATAATATAATGCACACTCGACAAATCTCATCTATTAATTCTCAATTCTCAACAGGGCCCTAGGTCAGACTCGGCACCCACGCGCGCAATGGCAAAGTACACCATCAACCATGCGGTAGCCCACACCGGCCGCGCCGGGTCGCTCCTTCCGCACACAATCTCAACCCGACGGCTTTTTCCCCGAATGTTATACCACAAGTTCGGGTAGACAGGAATCTCACATCTGTCTGCCGTCCCTGAGCCAAATAATATCCGGTGGTTTACACCTCGGGTGGCTCAATCCCGAGTAGATGGGTGTCGCAAACCCCCTCTCCCACCAAGTGCATAATCGAGTCTGAACCTGACTGCCAAAATCGGCAACTCTACCCTTCTCACATTCGACACAATATCGTGTCACCGTATCATTACGGTACCTTCACCTCTCTTATGCATGTCGTGAAATGCATATCACATTCGTCACATATATCACGTATTATTTCTTACAAATAATACCCCAAAATACTCTCGTATCTTAAAATAAGGGTTGACCCGAAAATTCTAGTCAAAGTATGAATATACTTTGATTTAAAGATAAAATGAACTTAAAATAATTTTACTTGAATATTTGGGCCTAATTTAAGACAAAAGTCCAAAAATAATTAGACTGGTCGAATCGTGAAGTTCGGTCAACTTCAGACTTAAAAGCATATGGTCAACCCGACATTTGGAGTCAAAATTCGGGACTCTTCACAGTGTTAGCGGTATTGCCCGAATTTGGATTTCGCGCGTCATTTGATCGAATTTGCGAAGTCTGATTTAGTTCGCGTGTCACCCGAAATTCACTCACAGGAATCACCCCGCGAAATTCAAGTTGACCCGCGAAACTTTAGTCCGACCCGCTACTTCTCTCACAGGAATCACCCTGTGGTCGACCCGCGAAATTAATTCTGACCCGCGAAAAACCCATTTACTCACACAAAAAATCCATTTGAGTCCGCGAAGAACTTTTCGCGACCCGAATATAATTCGCGAACTAAACTTCGGCGAACTATCGAAAATCTGCCCGAATTTCAACCTTTCAAATTTGGCGAAATTTAAAATTTGGCCCGCGACCTTCTTTTCTCACTCACATCTTTACAAATCTTTCGCCCGCGAATTTTATCGCAGCCCGCGATTTTCTTTCCTCTCTCACACTTCACGAACCTTTTTGGCCCGCGAATTCTTTTCAACCCGCGAATTTCTCATGAGCTGAAACTTTCTTCATCTCATCGAAATTCATATTTTCCAGAACTTCATCACATGAATCCGTTCCAGATTTCACATAAACATGTAAGAATTCACAGAACTCATATATTGAGCTCAAACTTAACATCTCAACACAGCAAATACAACACATAATCATTCAAAGCTCCCGAAATTCATGAATTCGGATGACCTTTCATCCAAATTCGTTAAACTAAATAAATCAAACTTAAAAACAGTTTGTAGGGGTTAAAAACCACCTACCTCACTTCCAAGTTAGCCGAAATTGCTTAGTTCTTCTCTGCTTTTCTTCGTTTGTTTTCTTTCGTTTGATATTTTCGTTTGTCCTTATCACCTTTTGAGATAAACCTTTAAAAGGAAAGTTACGTTTCCTTTCTCTTAAGGAAATCTCTTATTGGGCCTACTTTAAATTAATTTGGGCCCATATCTATTTATTTTACTCAAAGAGTATTTTTCTTATTTTCGGTTCAATTTCCCGAAAATTCGCTTTGTCCGAAAATTAACTTCATAATTTTCCGAAACTTACAGAATAATTTTCACGCTAATTGCGCATTATTCCCGTATTAATTTTACGGGTATTACATCCTCCCCCCCTTAAAAGAAATTTCGTCCCCGAAATTTAAGTTGTCTGAAACAACTCAGGGTATTTCTCTCTCATTTCGTCTTCTCGCTCCCAAGTGGCTTCTTCCAATATCTGGTTTCGCCATAAACCTTCACGAGGGGAATATTCTTATTTCGTAATTGCTTCACCTCGTACATTAGAATCTCTACCGGCTTTTCTTCGTAACTCAAGTCCGGCTTCAATTGTTGGTGAAGTCTTTTGTCTCTTAGCACATGATACGGGTCCAACACATACTTTCGCAGTGTAGACACGTGGAATACGTCATGGACTTGTGCTAACGACGTCGGTAATTCTAGCTGATATGCTACTTCACCGACTCTTTTCAAAATTTTGAAAGGTCCTATATATCTCGGACTCAACTTTCCTTTTTGTCCGAACCGTTTGACACCCTTCATAGGTGATACTTTCAAAAATACTTTATCACCTTCTTCAAATTCTAACGACCTTCGCCTCTTGTCTGCATAACTCTTCTGGCGACTTTGGGCCGTTTGCATTTTCTCCCGAATTTTCTTAACAACTTCAGTCATTTCGCGTACCATCTCGGGACCTAATAGCGCCTTCTCGCCGATTTCATCCCAATGAACTGGGGATCGACATTTACGTCCGTATAAGGCTTCGTAAGGCGCCATTCCGATCGTTGCTTGATAGCTGTTGTTATATGAAAATTCTATTAACGGGAGATATTTACTCCAACTCCCTTGAAAATCCAAGACACATGCTCTCAACATGTCTTCGAGTGTCTGGATCGTCCTTTCCGATTGTCCGTCAGTCTGGGGATGATAAGCTGAACTAAATGATAATTTAGTTCCCAGAGCTTTCTGTAAGCTTTTCCAGAACTGGGACAGAAATCTTGAATCTCGATCTGATATGATCGATATCGGAATTCCATGGAGTCTCACTATCTCTTGAATGTAGAGTTCAGCGAACTTCTCCATGGGATAGGTCTGGTGAATAGGCAAGAAATGGGCGGACTTAGTCAGTCTGTCAACAATCACCCAAATTGCATCATAACCTTTCACCGTTCTTGGCAACCCGACGACAAAATCCATTGTTATATGGTCCCACTTCCACTCGGGAATCGTCAAAGGTTGTAACATTCCTGCCGGTCTTTGATGTTCTGCTTTGATCTGCTGACAAGTCAGGCATCTATGTACAAATGCAGCAACATCCTTTTTCATTCCCGGCCACCAATAATTTAGTCGCAAATCACGATACATTTTCGTTGCACCGGGATGCACGAATATATTGTCGTATGTGCCTCCGTCATTAAAGTTCGACGAATCTCTTCATCTTCCGGCACATATAAGCGACTTTTAAATCGTAAACTCCCGTCTTCTCGGAATTCAAATTCCGATGAGACTTCTTTATCTTGTTCTCTTTGTTTCTTCAAGTACAACTCATCTTTCTTTTGTACTTCAATGATTCGGTCTAATAGTGTTGGCTTAAGTGTCAACACTGCCAACTTTTCTTCA
The DNA here is from genome assembly GCA_004919715.1 of Linderniella brevidens. Classification (NCBI taxonomy): domain Eukaryota; kingdom Viridiplantae; phylum Streptophyta; class Magnoliopsida; order Lamiales; family Linderniaceae; genus Linderniella; species Linderniella brevidens. Next base: position 16,277,868 of record SWDC01000148.1, read on the forward strand.
ATCTCTCCGAAATTGATTACTTCAACTCCGAATTGGCGTAATTCACTGTTTACAGTTTTGCGGCTCAATGCATCTGCGACTACGTTCGCTTTTCCTGGATGATAATTTATCACACAGTCGTAGTCTTTGACTAACTCGAGCCATCTTCTTTGCCTCATATTTAACTCCTTCTGGGTGAAGAAGTACTTCAAACTCTTGTGATCCGTGAAGATCTCGCATCTTTCTCCGTAAAGATAGTGTCGCCATGTTTTAAGAGCAAACACTACGGCTGCGAGTTCGAGATCATGAGTGGGGTAATTTTTCTCATATGGCTTTAATTGTCGGGAGGCATAAGCGATCACCTTCCCGTTTTGCATTAAAACACACCCCAACCCATATTTAGAGGCATCACTATAAACAGAAAAATTTCCAGTACCCGAAGGTATTGCTAACACTGGAGCAGTTGTTAGCCTTTTCTTTAATTCCTGGAAACTTTGCTCACATTCATCCGTCCATTTGAACGGAACATTTTTCTTTGTCAAATTGGTGAGCGTCGAGGCGATGCTGGAAAAGTCCTTAATGAACTTTCGATAATACCCAGCTAGCCCGAGAAAACTTCTTATCTCCGTGGGAGTGGTTGGTCTTGGCCAATTTTCTATAGCTTCTATCTTGCTGGGATCTACTGAAATTCCGCTTCCCGAAATAACATGCCCCAGAAAGATTACTCGATCCAACCAAAATTCGCACTTTTTAAATTTGGCGAATAATTGTTTCTCCCGAAGAATTCCTAGGACCGCTCTCAAATGTTCCTCATGTTCTTCTTTTGTCTTGGAATAAATGAGAATATCGTCGATAAAGACGATAACACATCGGTCCAGCAATTTTTTGAATACTCGGTTCATCAAATCCATGAAGGCTGCCGGAGCATTCGTCAATCCGAAAGGCATGACCAAAAATTCATAGTGGCCGTACCTCGTACTGAATGCGGTTTTTGGAATGTCCGCTTCCCGGATCTTCAGCTGATGATAACCGGAGCGCAGGTCGATCTTAGAAAATACTGTTGCTCCTTGGAGTTGATCGAATAAATCGTCAATCCTTGGCAATGGGTATTTATTCTTAATCGTGATCTTGTTGAGTTCACGATAATCGATACACATTCTCATCGACCCGTCCTTTTTCTTCACAAATAAAACCGGGGCTCCCCATGGTGAGAAACTGGGTTGAATAAAACCCTTCTGCAACAAATCTTCCAATTGCTCCTTCAATTCTCGTAATTCGTTCGGTGCTAACCGATACGGGGATTTAGAGATCGGGGCAGCTCCAGGTACAAGATCGATTGCAAATTTAATCTCCCGATCTGGGGGTAATCCCGGAAGATCCTCGGGAAATACATCGAATATTCGTTCACTATCGGAACCTCCTCAAGTTTAAGCTGGGAAGATTCCTCAGCATTCACCGCAAAAACTAGGAACGATTCGCAACCCGTATTTACGAGTCGCTGAGCTTTTAAAGCAGAAATCCGAGGGATTGAGTTTCTATTCTTTCTTCCCGAAAATTCAAACTCCTCTCCCTCTGCGATCGAAACCTAACTACCCTTTTTGAACAATAATAATGGCTCCGTATTTCGAAAGCCAATCCATCCCGAATATAATATCGTAATCATTCATCGGGATTACTATTAGGTTCACATCTAACTCTCTACCCTCAATTCTTACGGGACATTTCTCAACCACCAAATTTGATCGAGTTGGATCCCCATGTGGTAAAGATACCACGAAATCACATAATCATATCAAAGTATTACACTTAACTTACAGGCGAGGCTGGTTCTCCCGGCTTTTGAGTGGCAGTACATGGACAGTCTTCAGAATCTAAAGCCTAAGCTCTGATACCACCTGTGGCGACCCTACTTCCTAATTAAGTTAATTGGCGGATTTCCCCGCAACAGAACACGCGGAAGACCCGATAAAATTTTCTTTTAATTTAAATTTAACCTACATAGTATTATATCGGGTTTACAAAAATATCTACTATTAATACTTTGGGCCGAAGCCCCAAAATTTCAAACCCAATATCAAACACTATGCCACTCCACAGGTCGCGTCCCATGTACTGCGCCACCCTCAAAAGTCCGTGGAGTCACCGCCGCCAGCTCGCCATGAATCTCAACCCTGACACTAGTCGGTGTCGGGTTCATTCTTACCTACAAACAAAAATAGGATAGAACCCTGAGCTATTGCCCAGTAGGTGATTACATAACATGCAATACGTGCGTGCACTCCACCCAATCCCGGTTCCTCACAATATAATATAATGCACACTCGACAAATCTCATCTATCAATTCTCAATTCTCAACAGGGCCCTAGGTCAGACTCGGCACCCACGCGCGCAATGGCAAAGTACACCATCAACCATGCGGTAGCCCACACCGGCCGCGCCGGGTCGCTCCTTCCGCACACAATCTCAACCCGACGGCTTTTTCCCCGAATGTTATACCACAAGTTCGGGTAGACAGGAATCTCACATCTGTCTGCCGTCCCTGAGCCAAATAATATCCGGTGGTTTACACCTCGGGTGGCTCAATCCCGAGTAGATGGGTGTCGCAAACCCCCTCTCCCACCAAGTGCATAATCGAGTCTGAACCTGACTGCCAAAATCGGCAACTCTACCCTTCTCACATTCGACACAATATCGTGTCACCGTATCATTACGGTACCTTCACCTCTCTTATGCATGTCGTGAAATGCATATCACATTCGTCACATATATCACGTATTATTTCTTACAAATAATACCCCAAAATACTCTCGTATCTTAAAATAAGGGTTGACCCGAAAATTCTAGTCAAAGTATGAATATACTTTGATTTAAAGATAAAATGAACTTAAAATAATTTTACTTGAATATTTGGGCCTAATTTAAGACAAAAGTCCAAAAATAATTAGACTGGTCGAATCGTGAAGTTCGGTCAACTTCAGACTTAAAAGCATATGGTCAACCCGACATTTGGAGTCAAAATTCGGGACTCTTCACAGTGTTAGCGGTATTGCCCGAATTTGGATTTCGCGCGTCATTTGATCGAATTTGCGAAGTCTGATTTAGTTCGCGTGTCACCCGAAATTCACTCACAGGAATCACCCCGCGAAATTCAAGTTGACCCGCGAAACTTTAGTCCGACCCGCTACTTCTCTCACAGGAATCACCCTGTGGTCGACCCGCGAAATTAATTCTGACCCGCGAAAAACCCATTTACTCACACAAAAAATCCATTTGAGTCCGCGAAGAACTTTTCGCGACCCGAATATAATTCGCGAACTAAACTTCGGCGAACTATCGAAAATCTGCCCGAATTTCAACCTTTCAAATTTGGCGAAATTTAAAATTTGGCCCGCGACCTTCTTTTCTCACTCACATCTTTACAAATCTTTCGCCCGCGAATTTTATCGCAGCCCGCGATTTTCTTTCCTCTCTCACACTTCACGAACCTTTTTGGCCCGCGAATTCTTTTCAACCCGCGAATTTCTCATGAGCTGAAACTTTCTTCATCTCATCGAAATTCATATTTTCCAGAACTTCATCACATGAATCCGTTCCAGATTTCACATAAACATGTAAGAATTCACAGAACTCATATATTGAGCTCAAACTTAACATCTCAACACAGCAAATACAACACATAATCATTCAAAGCTCCCGAAATTCATGAATTCGGATGACCTTTCATCCAAATTCGTTAAACTAAATAAATCAAACTTAAAAACAGTTTGTAGGGGTTAAAAACCACCTACCTCACTTCCAAGTTAGCCGAAATTGCTTAGTTCTTCTCTGCTTTTCTTCGTTTGTTTTCTTTCGTTTGATATTTTCGTTTGTCCTTATCACCTTTTGAGATAAACCTTTAAAAGGAAAGTTACGTTTCCTTTCTCTTAAGGAAATCTCTTATTGGGCCTACTTTAAATTAATTTGGGCCCATATCTATTTATTTTACTCAAAGAGTATTTTTCTTATTTTCGGTTCAATTTCCCGAAAATTCGCTTTGTCCGAAAATTAACTTCATAATTTTCCGAAACTTACAGAATAATTTTCACGCTAATTGCGCATTATTCCCGTATTAATTTTACGGGTATTACATCCTCCCCCCCTTAAAAGAAATTTCGTCCCCGAAATTTAAGTTGTCTGAAACAACTCAGGGTATTTCTCTCTCATTTCGTCTTCTCGCTCCCAAGTGGCTTCTTCCAATATCTGGTTTCGCCATAAAACCTTCACGAGGGGAATATTCTTATTTCGTAATTGCTTCACCTCGTACATTAGAATCTCTACCGGCTTTTCTTCGTAACTCAAGTCCGGCTTCAATTGTTGGTGAAGTCTTTTGTCTCTTAGCACATGATACGGGTCCAACACATACTTTCGCAGTGTAGACACGTGGAATACGTCATGGACTTGTGCTAACGACGTCGGTAATTCTAGCTGATATGCTACTTCACCGACTCTTTTCAAAATTTTGAAAGGTCCTATATATCTCGGACTCAACTTTCCTTTTTGTCCGAACCGTTTGACACCCTTCATAGGTGATACTTTCAAAAATACTTTATCACCTTCTTCAAATTCTAACGACCTTCGCCTCTTGTCTGCATAACTCTTCTGGCGACTTTGGGCCGTTTGCATTTTCTCCCGAATTTTCTTAACAACTTCAGTCATTTCGCGTACCATCTCGGGACCTAATAGCGCCTTCTCGCCGATTTCATCCCAATGAACTGGGGATCGACATTTACGTCCGTATAAGGCTTCGTAAGGCGCCATTCCGATCGTTGCTTGATAGCTGTTGTTATATGAAAATTCTATTAACGGGAGATATTTACTCCAACTCCCTTGAAAATCCAAGACACATGCTCTCAACATGTCTTCGAGTGTCTGGATCGTCCTTTCCGATTGTCCGTCAGTCTGGGGATGATAAGCTGAACTAAATGATAATTTAGTTCCCAGAGCTTTCTGTAAGCTTTTCCAGAACTGGGACAGAAATCTTGAATCTCGATCTGATATGATCGATATCGGAATTCCATGGAGTCTCACTATCTCTTGAATGTAGAGTTCAACGAACTTCTCCATGGGATAGGTCTGGTGAATAGGCAAGAAATGGGCGGACTTAGTCAGTCTGTCAACAATCACCCAAATTGCATCATAACCTTTCACCGTTCTTGGCAACCCGACGACAAAATCCATTGTTATATGGTCCCACTTCCACTCGGGAATCGTCAAAGGTTGTAACATTCCTGCCGGTCTTTGATGTTCTGCTTTGATCTGCTGACAAGTCAGGCATCTATGTACAAATGCAGCAACATCCTTTTTCATTCCCGGCCACCAATAATTTAGTCGCAAATCACGATACATTTTCGTTGCACCGGGATGCATCGAATATATTGTCGTATGTGCCTCCGTCATTAAAGTTCGACGAATCTCTTCATCTTCCGGCACATATAAGCGACTTTTAAATCGTAAACTCCCGTCTTCTCGGAATTCAAATTCCGATGAGACTTCTTTATCTTGTTCTCTTTGTTTCTTCAAGTACAACTCATCTTTCTTTTGTACTTCAATGATTCGGTCTAATAGTGTTGGCTTAAGTGTCAACACTGCCAACTTTTCTTCAATCTCTCCGAAATTGATTACTTCAACTCCGAATTGGCGTAATTCACTGTTTACAGTTTTGCGGCTCAATGCATCTGCGACTACGTTCGCTTTTCCTGGATGATAATTTATCACACAGTCGTAGTCTTTGACTAACTCGAGCCATCTTCTTTGCCTCATATTTAACTCCTTCTGGGTGAAGAAGTACTTCAAACTCTTGTGATCCGTGAAGATCTCGCATCTTTCTCCGTAAAGATAGTGTCGCCATGTTTTAAGAGCAAACACTACGGCTGCGAGTTCGAGATCATGAGTGGGGTAATTTTTCTCATATGGCTTTAATTGTCGGGAGGCATAAGCGATCACCTTCCCGTTTTGCATTAAAACACACCCCAACCCATATTTAGAGGCATCACTATAAACAGAAAAATTTCCAGTACCCGAAGGTATTGCTAACACTGGAGCAGTTGTTAGCCTTTTCTTTAATTCCTGGAAACTTTGCTCACATTCATCCGTCCATTTGAACGGAACATTTTTCTTTGTCAAATTGGTGAGCGTCGAGGCGATGCTGGAAAAGTCCTTAATGAACTTTCGATAATACCCAGCTAGCCCGAGAAAACTTCTTATCTCCGTGGGAGTGGTTGGTCTTGGCCAATTTTCTATAGCTTCTATCTTGCTGGGATCTACTGAAATTCCGCTTCCCGAAATAACATGCCCCAGAAAGATTACTCGATCCAACCAAAATTCGCACTTTTTAAATTTGGCGAATAATTGTTTCTCCCGAAGAATTCCTAGGACCGCTCTCAAATGTTCCTCATGTTCTTCTTTTGTCTTGGAATAAATGAGAATATCGTCGATAAAGACGATAACACATCGGTCCAGCAATTTTTTGAATACTCGGTTCATCAAATCCATGAAGGCTGCCGGAGCATTCGTCAATCCGAAAGGCATGACCAAAAATTCATAGTGGCCGTACCTCGTACTGAATGCGGTTTTTGGAATGTCCGCTTCCCGGATCTTCAGCTGATGATAACCGGAGCGCAGGTCGATCTTAGAAAATACTGTTGCTCCTTGGAGTTGATCGAATAAATCGTCAATCCTTGGCAATGGGTATTTATTCTTAATCGTGATCTTGTTGAGTTCACGATAATCGATACACATTCTCATCGACCCGTCCTTTTTCTTCACAAATAAAACCGGGGCTCCCCATGGTGAGAAACTGGGTTGAATAAAACCCTTCTGCAACAAATCTTCCAATTGCTCCTTCAATTCTCGTAATTCGTTTGGTGCTAACCGATACGGGGATTTAGAGATCGGGGCAGCTCCAGGTACAAGATCGATTGCAAATTTAATCTCCCGATCTGGGGGTAATCTCCCGATCATGAGCTGAAACTTTCTTCATCTCATCGAAATTCATATTTTCCAGAACTTCATCACATGAATCCGTTCCAGATTTCACATAAACATGTAAGAATTCACAGAACTCATATATTGAGCTCAAACTTAACATCTCAACACAGCAAATACAACACATAATCATTCAAAGCTCCCGAAATTCATGAATTCGGATGACCTTTCATCCAAATTCGTTAAACTAAATAAATCAAACTTAAAAACAGTTTGTAGGGGTTAAAAACCACCTACCTCACTTCCAAGTTAGCCGAAATTGCTTAGTTCTTCTCTGCTTTTCTTCGTTTGTTTTCTTTCGTTTGATATTTTCGTTTGTCCTTATCACCTTTTGAGATAAACCTTTAAAAGGAAAGTTACGTTTCCTTTCTCTTAAGGAAATCTCTTATTGGGCCTACTTTAAATTAATTTGGGCCCATATCTATTTATTTTACTCAAAGAGTATTTTTCTTATTTTCGGTTCAATTTCCCGAAAATTCGCTTTGTCCGAAAATTAACTTCATAATTTTCCGAAACTTACAGAATAATTTTCACGCTAATTGCGCATTATTCCCGTATTAATTTTACGGGTATTACAACCTTAGCAGGAGATCCATCCCACAGAAACCTCCGAAACGAGACTCCAAGGCAATTAATTTGTTCATCGACGAATTACATGGTCAGCATGGCATTCGCCTTGTTCAACAAGACATTCGACTTGGTCAACAAGGCATTGCATGGCCAACACTGCATCCGAATTCTTCAAGAAGGCATTTATGTGTCAAAAAGGCATTCGACTTGTTCACCAAGGCATTACTTTGGTCAAAAAGACATTCGACTTGTTCAAGAAGACATTCCTTGGTCAACAAGGCATTCGACATATTCTTGAAGAGATAAGACATGGTCAACAAGGAATTTGACTTGTTCAAAAGTTATTACTTGGTAAACAAGGCATTCAAATTGTTCAATAAGGCATCACTTTGGTCAAAAAAGCATTCGACTTATTCAACAAGGCATTCTACTTGGTCAACGAGGCATTGAACCTTGTCAACAAGGCATTCGACTTGGTCAAAAGGGCATTCTACTTGTTCTTGAAGGCATTAGACTTGGTCAAAAAGGAATTTGATTCATTGAACATTATTTGACTTGTTCAGCAAGTCATTACTTGGTAAAAGGCAATCAACTTGTTCATCGATGCATTACTTGGTCAGCAAGGCATTTGCCTTGTTCAACACGACATTCGACTTGGTCAACAAGGCATTGCATGGTCAACAATGCATCCGACTTCTACAAGAAGGCATTTATGTGTCAAAAAGGCATTCGACTTGTTCACCAAGGCATTACTTTGGTCAAAAAGCCATTCGACTTGTTCAAGAAGACATTCCTTGGTCAACAAGGCAATCGACTAATTCTTGAAGGGTTTTAGACATGGTCAACAAGGGATTTGACTTGTTCAAAAGTCATTACTTGGTAAACAAGGTATTTAAATCGTTCTATAAGTCATTACTTTTGTCGAAAAGGCATTCGGCCTTGTTCAACAAGGCATTCAACTTGGTCAACAAGGCATTCAACTTAGTCAACAAGGCATTCGACTTGGTCAACAAGGCATTCAACTTGTTCAAGACGACGATACTTGGTCACCAAGGCAATCGACTTGTTCTTGAAGGCATTAGACTTGGTCAGCAAGGGATTTGACTTGTTCAAAAGTCATTACTTGGTAAACAAGGCATTCAAATTGTTTAATCAGGCATTACTTTGGTCAAAAATGCATTCGACTTATTCAACAAGGCAATCAACTTGGTCAACAAGGCATTAAACTTGGTCAACAAGGCATTCGACTTCGTCAACAAGGCATTAGACTTTGTCAGCCTGGGATTTGACTCCTTGAACATTGATTTGACTTGTTCAACAAGTAATTACTTAGTGAAAGGCAATTTTTTTTTTGGTAAAATTTCCCGAAAATAAAAACCGAATGTATACCGAAAAGCGCCCATGGGAAAAAACCCATGCCGCAGAGAACCGGTAACAAGCTACCGGGAAGCAAACAATCATGTCAAACACAATCGACAACAGCAGCCGACACATCCAAGCAAAAAGCCACAGTTCAAACCAAAAGCAGACTACCATACAATGTGCCAGAGACTCTGGAGCGAGGCACCCTGCAGAGTGAAGCGGGAGGGAGCCTGACTCAGCCTCAAGCACGCGATCCCAAAGACCAAACTCACAATTCGCTCCGGAGAGCAACGAGTCTGATCCCGCCAACGCCTATTCCTCTCTTGCCAGATATGGTAGACCAGAGAGGCGAGAAGATGACGGGAGATCTCATGATGAAGATGATGACTCCTCCAACGAGCAGCGGCCCACTCGATCCCGTGAATCCAATCCCGATGCTGCCACCTCCAGTGGGTCTTCCTTCTCAGCAAGAGAACGCATCTCCTGGAGAAAGAACACTCGAAGAAGAGGTGACGGACCGTCTCAGTGCTCTGAGACGCACAAAGAGAGCAAGCATCCGAACCCGAACGAGCCATCACCCAAGCACGGTCCCGAGTAGCCAACCTGTCACGAATTGCAAGCCACAGAAGGAATTCATGTCTAGGGACCCGAAAAGGGCCCCCAAACAGAGAAGCCCAAGCAATCCTCGGAGAGTGGGTCCGAGTAGCCTCACGAGCACTCCGAACTGAGAACATCCCATCCGGAGCCACCTTCCAACAAATGGAGTCAGCAGCAGAGGGGTCCACAGAAGAAAGAAGGGGCTGAAGCAGAAGAAACTCCACCGACTGCAGGGCAGGCCAGGTCCATCCAGCATCCGTCACAACAGCAGAGAGCCGGGAATCCAAAGGGAGACCCATAACCAAAGGCCCCCTCGGGAATCTCTCAATGAGAGGGGTATCAGACAGCCAAGGGTCCTTCCAGAGCCAAAGAGAGTTCCCATTTCCAATACGAAAGGAGATAAGGGAACGGAAAGTACCTCTGAGGTGGAGCAGCTTACGCCAGCTCCAAGCGTCCGAGGAGGTGGGCTGAACATCCCAGAAAGAGCGATCCCTGAGTTTAGTGGCGTAAAGCCACTGAACCCAAATCGAGTCAGGATCACGAGAGACAATACTCCAGAGGTGATGGAAGAGGAGAGCCCGATTGTCGATCAAGAGAGATCGAACGCCAAGACCTCCTTCTTCCACCGGCTTGCAGACGTCATCCCAAGCCACCTTAGCAGGAGATCCATCCCACAGAAACCTCCGAAGCGAGACTCCAAGGCAATTAATTTGTTCATCGACGAATTACATGGTCAGCATGGCATTCGCCTTGTTCAACAAGACATTCGACTTGGTCAACAAGGCATTGCATGGCCAACACTGCATCCGAATTCTTCAAGAAAGCATTTATGTGTCAAAAAGGCATTCGACTTGTTCACCAAGGCATTACTTTGGTCAAAAAGCCATTCGACTTGTTCAAGAAGACATTACTTGGTCAACAAGGCATTCGACTAATTCTTGAAGGGTTTTAGACATGGTCAACAAGGGATTTGACTTGTTCAAAAGTCATTACTTGGTAAACAAGGTATTTAAATCGTTCAATAAGGCATTACTTTTGCCGAAAAGGCATTCGACTTGTTCAACAAGGCATTCAACTTAGTCAACAAGGCATTCAACTTGGTTAACAAAGCATTCTACTTGGTCGACAAGGCATTCAACTTGTTCAAGAAGACGGTACTTGGTCACCAAGGCATTCGACTTGTTCTTGAAGGAATTAGACTTGGTCAGCAAGGGATTTGACTTGTTCAAAAGTCATTACTTGGTAAACAAGGCATTCAAATTGTTTAATCAGGCATTACTTTGGTCAAAAAAGCATTCGACTTATTCAACAAGGCAATCAACTTGGTCAACAAGGCATTAAACTTGGTCAACAAGGCATTCGACTTCGTCAACAAGGCATTCTACGTGTTTTTGAAGGCATTAGGCTTGGTCAACAAGGGATTTGATTCCTTGAACACTGATTTGACTTGTTCAGCAAGTCATTACTTAGTGAAAGGCATTTAACTTGTTCATCGACGCATTACTTGGTCATCATGGCATTCGCCTGGTTCAACAAGACATTCGACTTGGTGAACATGGCATTTCATGGTCAACAATGCATCCGACTTGTTCAAGAAGGGATTTATGTGTCAAAAAGGCATTCGACTTGTTCACCAAGGCATTACTGTGGTCAAAAAGCCATTCGACTTTTTCAAGAAGACATTCCTTGGTCAACAAGGAATTCGACTAATTCTTGAAGGGATTAGACATGGTGAACAAGGGATTTGACTTGTTCAAAAGCCATTACTTGGTAAACAAGCTATTCAAATCGTTCTATAAGGCATTACTTTTGTCGAAAAGGCATTCGGCTTGTTCAACAAGGCATTCATCTTGGTCAACAAGGCATTCAACTTGGTCAACAAGGCATTCGACTTGGTCAACAAGGCATTCAACTTGTTCAAGACGACGATACTTGGTCACCAAGGCATTCGACTTGTTCATGAAGGCATTTGACTTGTTCAAAAGTCATTACTTGGTAAACAAGGTATTCAAATTGTTTAATATGGCATTACATTGATCAAAAAGGCATTCGACTTTTCTTAAAGGCATTAGAGTTGGTCTACAAGAGATTTGACTTGTTCAAAAGTCATTACTTGTTTAAATTGTTCACCAAGGCATTACTTTGGTCAAAAACGCATTCGACTTGTTCAAGAAGACATTCAACTTGGTCAACGAGGCATTGAACTTGGTCAACAAGGCACTCCACTTGGTCAACAAGGCCTTCTACTTGTTCTTGAAGGCATTAGGCTTGGTCAACAAGGGATTTTATTCCTTGAACACTGATTTGACTTGTTCAGCAAGTCATTACTTTGTGAAAGGCATTTAACTTGTTCATCGACGCATTACGTGGTCAGCATGGCATTCGCCTTGTTCAACAAGACATTCGACTTGGTCAACAAGGCATTGCATGGTCAACAATGCATCCGACTTCTTCATGAAGGCATTTATGTGTCAAAAAGGCATTCGACTTGTTCACCAAGGCATTACTTTGGTCAAAAAGCCATTCGACTTGTTCAAAAAGACATTCCTTGGTCAACAAGGCATTTGATTAATTCTTGAAGGGATTAGACATGGTCAACAAGGGATTTGAATTGTTCAAAAGTCATTACTTGGTAAGTAAGGTATTCAAATTGTTCTATAAGGCATTACTTTTGTCGAAAATGCATTCGGCTTGTTCAACAAGGTATTCAACTTGGTCAACCAGGCATTCAACTTGGTCAACAAGGCATTCAACTTAGTCAACAAGGCATTCATCTTGTTCAAGTGGACGATACTTGGTCACCAAGGCATTCGACTTGTTCATTAAGGCATTTGACTTGTTCAAAAGTCATTACTTGGTAAACAAGGTATTCAAATTGTTTAATAAGGCATTACATTGATCAAAAAGGCATTCGACTTTTCCTAAAGGCATTAGAGTTGGTCTCCAAGAGATTTGACTTGTTCAAAAGTCATTACCTATTCAAATTGTTCACCAAGGCATTACTTTGGTCAAAAAGGCATTAGACTTGTTCAAGAAGACATTCAACTTGGTCAACGATGCATTGAACTTGGTCAACAAGGCATTCCACTTGGTCAACAAGGCATTCTACTTGTTCTTGAAGGCATTAGACTTGGTCAACAAGGGATTTTATTCCTTGAACACTGATTTGACTTGTTCAGCAAGTCATTACTTAGTGAAAGGCATTTAACTTGTTCATCGACGCATTACGTGGTCAGCATGGCATTCGCCTTGTTCAACAAGACATTCGACTTGGTCATGCATGGTCAACAATGCATCCGACTTCTTCAAGAAGGCATTTATGTGTCAAAAAGGCATTCGACTTGTTCACCAAGGCATTACTTTGGTCAAAAAGCCATTCGACTTGTTCAAGAAGACATTCCTTGGTCAACAAGGCATTTCATTAATTCTTGAAGGGATTAGACATGGTCAACAAGGGATTTGACTTGTTCAAAAGTCATTACTTGGGAAGCAAGGTATTCAAATCGTTCTATAAGGCATTACTTTTGTCGAAAAGGCATTCGGCTTGTTCAACAAGGTATTCAACTTGGTCAACAAGGCATTCAACTTGGTCAACAAGGCATTCAACTTAGTCAACAAGGCATTCATCTTGTTCAAGTTGACTATACTTGGTCACCAAGGCATTCAACTTGTTCATGAAGTCATTTGACTTGTTCAAAAGTCATTACTTGGTAAACAAGGTATTCAAATTGTTTAATAAGGCATTACATTTATCAAAAAGGCATTCGACTTTTCTTAAAGGCATTAGAGTTGGTCTACAAGAGATTTGACTTGTTCAAAAGTCATTACTTGTTCAAATTGTTCACCAAAGCATTACTTTGGTCAAAAAGGCATTCGACTTGTTCAAGAAGACATTCAACGTGGTCAACGAGGCATTGAACTTGGTCAACAAGGCATTCCACTTGGTCAACAAGGCATTCTACTTGTTCTTGATGGCATTAGACTTGGTCAACAAGGGATTTTATTCCTTGAACACTGATTTGACTTGTTCAGCAAGTCATTACTTAGTGAAAGGCATTTAACTTGTTCATCGACGCATTACGTGGTCAGCATGGCATTCGCCTTGTTCAACAAGACATTCGACTTGGTCAACAAGGCATTGCATGGTCAACAATGCATCCGACTTCTTCAAGAAGGCATTTATGTGTCAAAAAGGCATTTGACTAGTTCACCAAGGCATTACTTTGGTCAAAAAGCCATTCGACTTGTTCAAGAAGACATTCCTTGGTCAACAAGGCATTTGATTAATTCTTGAAGGGATTAGACATGGTCAACAAGGGATTTGACTTGTTCAAAAGTCATTACTTGGTAAGCAAGGTATTCAAATCGTTCTATAAGGCATTACTTTTGTCGAAAAGGCATTCGGCTTGGTCAACAAGGCATTCAACTTGGTCAACAAGGCATTCAACTTAGTCAACAAGGCATTCATCTTGTTCAAGATGACGATACTTGGTCACCAAGTCATTCGACTTGTTCTTGAAGGCATTTGACTTGTTCAAAAGTCATTACTTGGTAAACAAGGCATTCAAATTGTTTAATAAGGCATTACATTGGTCAAAAAGGCATTCGACTTTTCTTAAAGGCATTAGAGTTGGTCTACAAGAGATTTGACTTGTTCAAAAGTCATTACTTGTGCAAATTGTTCCCCAATGCATTACTTTGGTGAAAAAGGCATTCGACTTGTTCAAGAAGACATTCAACTTGGTCAACGAGGCATTGAACTTGGTCGACAAGGCATTCCACTTGGTCAACAAGGCATTCTACTTGTTCTTGAAGGCATTAGACTTGGTCAACACGGGATTTTATTCCTTGAACACTGATTTGACTTGTTCAGCAAGTGATTACTTAGTGAAAGGCATTTAACTTGTTTATCGACGCATTACGTGGTCAGCATGGCATTCGCCTTGTTCAACAAGACATTCGACTTGCTCAACAAGGCATTGCATGGCCAGCACTGCATCCGAATTCTTCAAGAAGGCATTTATGTGTCAAAAAGGCATTCGACTTGTTCACCAAGGCATTACTTTGGTCAAAAAGCCATTCGACTTGTTCAAGAAGACATGACTTGGTCAACAAGGCATTCGACTAATTCTTGAAGGGTTTTAGACATGGTCAACAAGGGATTTGACTTGTTCAAAAGTCATTACTTGGTAAGCAAGGTATTCAAATCGTTCTATAAGGCATTACTTTTCTCGAAAAGGCATTCGGCTTGTTCAACAAGGTATTCAACTTGGTCAACAAGGCATTCAACTTAGTCAACAAGGCATTCATCTTGTTTAAGTTGACGATACTTGGTCACCAAGGCATTCGACTTGTTCTTGAAGGCATTTGACTTGTTCAAAAGTCATTACTTGGTAAACAAGGCATTCAAATTGTTTAATAAGGCATTACATTGGTCAAAAAGGCATTCGACTTTTCTTAAAGGCATTAGAGTTGGTCTACAAGAGATTTGACTTGTTCAAAAGTCATTACTTGTTCAAATTGTTCACCAAGGCATTACTTTGGTGAAAAAGACATTCGACTTTTTTTTTTTTGGGAAAAGGTCATTAAAATAAAATGTGGAAAGATACAATGTTCAGCAGCAATAAGCTGCACCGCTCGGTAACATGCTACCTATAAACAACGCAAGCAATCCAATCGAGCAAGCAAACATCAAAAGCAAGCAAGCAGACTGTAAGCAAGTGACTACGTGCTCGGCCACGCAATGCGCCAAACACGTCGAAGCGCACATGACTGTAGCTGATACTTCCCTCCAAGGGTAGAGAGCCGTATACAGAGTGTAGTCTCGACGTCCGCAACGATATGAGTAGGAGGTCTTCGTCTTCCTTCCCGCCATCGTCGGTTGCGCTCGGCCCATAAGTGATAGACAAGCGATGCAAGCGCATGTCGGGGCCCCATCCATGCGAGGTGCTTGCCCCGCCACCTTTGAGCAGCCCAGTGAACCCCTTCGATCCAGTCCGTGTAAGGCCATCCAAAACGTAACTTTCCCTGCAAAGACTGTAAGCAATGTCTGGAAAATGAACACTCAAAGAAAAGATGCCGTGTTGTCTCTATAGCATGGCCATCATCACACAAGAGGCAAGCTGACCTTTTTTTTTTTTTTTTGGTGTAAAGTCCCATGTATAAAGATCGTAAAAAAAATGTACAAATGAACATGAGAAAAACTCCTCTACCAACCAGTAACAGACTACTGGTAACAAACAATGAATGAATAACCAATCAACCAATCAATCAATGACCCTATCAACAATCAACAACAAAAACAACCAATCAAACAATCAAAAACCAATCCTACCATGCCACACGCCATAATCGGCGTATAGCCGCCTGATGAAGTTCATACTTCATGGATGTACCACTAATACGCGTGATAGCCAAGGCAAGAACACACCCCACAAGCCGTTGTGGAGTCGTGATGGATCCCTCCTTCCATCGCCTGTTTCTTGCCTGCCAAATATGGTAGACAAGGGATGCTATAATATGACGAGATGAGCTGAACTTCCTGCTGCCGCGGCCACCCATGGCTTGTCCCTCGTCGCCAGGCGTTCCCTAATCGCCAGCCATAAAATGACTTCATGCCGTGGTATCGAGATAGGGCCTCCGAACAGGTTGGTCCAGAATGCAGGCGGAGAATGTTGGCGTATGCAATTTCTCGCGGAGTGAGTAGAGAATACGCCATTGGGAGTCCCCCGCCATCGAATCGTGTCCATCTCACCGTGTTGAATGGGAGGTAGGAGACCAGAAAAATCCATGAACTCCACCGTTGTCTGTCCTGGCCAATGCCATCCCGACTCATCAATCACCGCGCTCAATCGTGAATCAAGTGGGAGGCCCATAACATATGGACCACGCGGGTACCGTTCCACTAGCGGAATCGTGAGTAGCCATGGGTCAGTCCAGAGGCGTGTATTAGCTCCATTCCCAATGCGAAACTCTAGAAGTGGCCGGATGATGGGTCTGAGCTTGAGGAGCTTCTTCCAGCTCCATGAGGTATTAGCCGTGGATCTGATGGTCCAGAAGGATGTGTTGTGCAGCCGCGTCCGTCGTATCCATGTGGCCCATATCGAAGACTCATCTCCCCTGAGAATGTTCCAAATAAGACGCATCATCAGCGCCTTGTTCTCCACCTCAATCGATCTCAGTCCAAGTCCCCCTTCGTCCCTTGGTGCGCATACGTCGGTCCATGCCACCTTCGCGCTAGATCCCTTCCACAAGAAAGCTCGAAGACGCTTCTCGATACTGCGGATGATTCCCTTGGGGAGTAAGAAGACTCCCGCCCAATACACATGGATAGCCATAAGGACCGATCGAATGAGCTGTACCCTCCCGGCGTATGAGAACGAGTGGTTGGTCCAAGAACCAAGCCGACGATCAATAGAACGTAATAAGAGGGCGCAATCATCGATAGTCAATCGCGATGTGATAAGGGGGACCCCCAGGTACTGCACAGGAAGAGACCCGATAGGGAAGCCCATAACAGCCTGGAGTGTACCCTTCAGTCGTTCTGCCCGTTTCGAGATAAACATCTCGCTTTTACTGGAGTTTGCCCGTAGCCCTGAAAGCGAAGCAAAAAGCTCGAGGTTGTCGCGAAAGATACTGACTGATTGAACGTCGGCCTGCGAGAAAAGAAGAAGATCGTCGGCGAAGGTCAACATGAAGAGGGATGTGGCCTCGCATCGCCAATGGTATCAGAAGCTGCTGCTAAGTTGGATGCGGGACGCTATGATTCCATGTAAAGCCTCCATCACCAACGCAAAGAGATAAGGTGATATGGGGTCGCCCTGTCTGAGACCCCGCCGTCCTTTGAAGAAACCCTCCGGCCTACCGTTGATGTTGATGGAAAAATGCGTCGACGTGAGGCATGACCGGACCCACCCAATGAAGGTCGGGTGAAAGTGAAGTGCCTGAAGTGTGGCAAAGATAAAATCCCACTCAATCTTATCATATGCCTTGGCGAGGTCGACCTTAAGAGCCACCCGTTCAGGCAGCCCGGCTCTATTGTATCCGTGACAAATCTCTTGGGCTAAGAGAATGTTGTCGGAAATACGCCTTCCAGGGATGAATGCCGTCTGTGTAGGGTGGACAAGTTTCCCCAAGCTGTCTCGTAGCCGATTAGCAATGATCTTGGAGATGATCTTATAGAGAACGTTGCAGCAGGCAATCGGTCGAAAATCCTTCGCCATGCGTGGATTATCCCCTTTTGGAATGAGGGTGATAAGGGTCGAATTCAGCTCCCCTAGGAGGCGTCCCGTCCGGAAGAAATCCCGGATGACGAACGAGATATCCTCCCCGATGATGTGCCATACCCGCTTGTAGAAAACCGCGGAGTACCCGTCTGGCCCTGGCGATTTGTTATCTCCCATTGCATGCAGCGCGTTGTTGATTTCCACATCAGTGACCGGCTGAACCATTGCCTCCGCGTCGGTTGTGCTGAGCGCTGCCCGAAGTAAGGCGCGACGTCAGAGGCGGATATTGGGGTTGTCCGCATGGATTGCCCGAGGAGTTCCGAGTAATATCGGACCAATTCAACCCGCACTTGTGCACCACCCTCGAACGTGTTTCCCGCCTCATCCTCCAAGTGGAAGATACGATTTCCAACCCGCCTTGTGGCCACTTTCTTGAAGAAAAAAGAAGTGCATTGGTCACCGTCCTTGAGCCATGCCACTTTCGCCCGCTGAAGGAGTGCCGAATGCTCCAATTCGACCGCTTTGGCATACACAAGCCGACATTGCTTATCCAAGATTAGTAATTGATCCTCCAATGGATAGTTTGCCGCCATGTCCTGAGCAATCTCTAGAAATTTGCGCGCCTCGAGCACGTTACGATTGAGGATGAGTGGAGAGTGGTCCGATGTAGCAGGAGTTGCGCAATGATAAGTAAGGTCCCCAAATCTAGCGAACCAAGAGGGGTTGCCAAGCATCCTATCGAGGCGTCGCCATACACCCGACGTGCCCCCTTGCTGGTTATACCACGTGTAGAGTTGTCCCGTGCATGGCAGGGTTGCGAGGTCCGATGTAGTCATGCATGCAATCATCTCCGGACAGCCCCCCGTGGCCGATCCTCCCCGCGCGTCCGTGTTTGCCATGATCGCGTTGAAATCCCCCATAACAAGCCATGGTGAGTTTGCGTGCAGCTGTGAGGTCTCGATGAGATCCGTCCAAAGGTCGCGTCGGGACACCCTCTGATTATGACCGTATGCGAATGTGATGAAGAAATCCTCACGCTCCGCAAGGATCGTCGCCTTACAGTGAATGGTCTGAGTGGTGTACGCAAGAATTGTGACAGTAACTAGGTGGGCATCCCAGCCCACCCAGATACGAGATGCCGGCCCATTATCGTATTCAAAGAACCAACTCCAAGCCCTGGTAGAATGTGAAAGGGCAGCCGCATTCTGCTCGGAGACCCGTGTCTCATACAGCCCGATAATCAACAGCTTATACTTAGTAATAATATCCCCCACCGCCCATCTGTGGTCTACCCTGTTTAGACCACGTACATTCCAAACGGCGATTGGGATCATGGGCACACGTCGAGAAGGGCTGCTTCAGGACCCTTAAGTGTGTTCGCCGTGACCAAGTCGTCCAAGTCCGCAAGAACCTCGAATGGGTTAATGCTAGCTAGTACAATAGCTCCCTGCTGCGCGTTGACTGAACTTGTTGAACATCCATCTACAGGCTTCGGGTACTCCTGCAGCCGCGGCTCGTGATCTTGCTCCATGTTGGTGGGTGGAACAACAACCTCATTGCCCTTGTCGGGATAACCAACTCTTCTCTATTCGCGCCGTGTGTGTGGGCCATTCTGGGGTTTCTTCGGCATCGTCGATGTGCGCTGCCCCGTGGATTGCCTCGGTCCCGTATTTGATCGTGGCTGTTGGGTTCGACGAGAGGGACATGTTCCCGCCCGTGGGTCCATGCACCGCATAAGGAGCACTTCCGCGGCCTCCATTCGTACTCGACACGAACTGTAACCGCGCCGTCACCAAGACATTCAACTTGTTCTTGAAGGCATTAGACTTGGTTAGGAAGGGATTTGACTTGTTCAAAATTCATTACTTGGTAAACAAGACATTCAAATTGTTTAATAAGGCATTACTTTGGTAAAAAAAGCATTTGACTTATTCAACAAGGCAATCAACTTGGTCAACAAGGCATTCGACTTGGTCAACAAGGCATTCGAGTTGTTCAGCAAGGCATTACATGGTCAACAAGGCAACCGACTTGTTGAAGAAGGCATTACTTGGTCAACAAGGCATCCGACTTGTTCTTAAAGGCATTAGACTTGGTCATCAAGGGATTCGACTTGTTCAACAAGGTATTATATGGTCAGTAAGGCATTCGACTTGTTCAAGACGACATTACTTTGTCAACAAGGCATTCGACTTGTTCAAGACGGCATTACTTTGTCAACAAGGCATCCGACTTGTTCTTCAAGGCATTAGACTTGGTCAACAAGTGATTAGACTTGTTCAACAAGTCATTCCTTGGTGAAAAATGCAATCAACTTGTTCAACAACGCATTACTTGGTCAACAAGGCATTTGAATTGTTCAACAAGGCATTCGACTTGTTCAGCAAGGTATTAATAAATGGTCAACAAGGCACTCGACTCGTTCAAGAAGGCATTACTTGGTCAACAAGGCATTCGACTGGTTCAACAAGGCATTTGAGTTGGTAAGTAAGGTATTCGACTTGTTCAACAAGGTATTATATGGTCAATAAGGAATTCTACTTGTTCAAGACGGCATTACTTTGACAACAAGGCATCCGACTTGTTCTTCAACGCATTAGACTTTATCAACAAGTGATTCAACTTGTTCAACAAGTCATTCCTAGGTGAACAATGCAATCAACTTGTTCAACTACACATTAATTGGTTAACAAGGCATTTGACTTGTTCCACAAGGCATACGACTTGTTCAGCTAAGCATTACATGGTGAACAAAGGCATCCAACTTGCTGAAGAAGGCATTACTTGGTCAACAAGGCATTCGACTTTTTCTTGAAGGCATTAGAGTTGGTCTACAAGGGGTTTTCAAAAGTCATTACTTGGTCAACAACGCATTCAACTTATTCACCAAGGCATTACATTGTTCAAAAAGGCATTTAACTTGGTCAAGAAGACATTCAACTTGAGCAAGGAGGCATTCGACTTGTTCAAAACGACAATACTTTGTCAACAAGGCATCCGACTTGTTCTTGAAGGCATTAGACTTGATCAACAAGGGATTCGACTTGTTCAACAAGTCATTCCTTGGTAAACAATGCAATCAACTTGTTCAACAACAGATTACTTGGTCAACAAGGCATTTGACTTGTTCAACAAGGCATTCGACTTGTTCAGCAAGGCATTATTACATGGTCCACAAGACATCCAACTCGTTCAAGAATGCATTACTTGGTCAACAAGGCATTCGACTTGGCCAACAAGTCATTACATGATCAACTAGGCATCCGACATGGTCAACAAGGGATTTGACTTGGATTAACTTGTTCAACAATGGATTTTACTTGTTCAACAAGTCATTAGTTGGTGAACAAGGCATTTTACTTGTCTAGTAACGCATTACTCGGTCAACAAGGCATTCGACTTGTTCAACAAGGCATTCGACTTGGTCAACGAGACATTCGAATTGGTCAAGACATCGATACTTGATAAACAAGACATTCGACTTGTTCCTGAAGGCATTAGACTTGGTCAACAACGAATTTGACTTCTTCAACACTTGATTTGAATTTTTTAACAATGCATTCGACTTGTTCAACAAGGCATTCGACTTGTTCAACAAGGCATTCAACTTGTTCAACAAGGTATTATATGGTCAATAAGGCATTCGACTTGTTCAAGACGACATTACTTTGTCAACAACGCATTCGACTTGTTCATAAAGGCATTGGACTTAGTCAACAAGGCATTCGAATTGGTCAAAACATCAATACTTGATCAACAAGGCATTCGACTTGTTCCTGAAGGCATTAGACTTGGTCAATAAGGAATTTGACTTCTTCAACACTTGATTTGAGTTGTTCAACAACGCATTACTTTGTCAACAACGCATTCGACTTGTTCAACAAGGCATTTGACTTGGTAAGTAAGGCTTTCGACTTGTTCCACAAGGTATTATATGGTCAATAAGGCATTCGACTTGTTCAAGACGACATTACTTTGTCAACAAGGCATTCGACTTGTTCAAGACGGCATTACTTTGTCAACAAGGCATCCGACTTGTTCTTCAAGGCATTAGACTTGGTCAACAAGTGATTAGACTTGTTCAACAAGTCATTCCTTGGTGAAAAATGCAATCAACTTGTTCAACAACGCATTACTTGGTCAACAAGGCATTTGAATTGTTCAACAAGGCATTCGACTTGTTCAGCAAGGTATTAATAAATGGTCAACAAGGCACTCGACTCGTTCAAGAAGGCATTACTTGGTCAACAAGGCATTCGACTGGTTCGACAAGGCATTTGAGTTGGTAAGTAAGGTATTCGACTTGTTCAACAAGGTATTATATGGTCAATAAGGAATTCTACTTGTTCAAGACGGCATTACTTTGACAACAAGGCATCGGACTTGTTCTTCAACGCATTAGACTTTATCAACAAGTGATTCAACTTGTTCAACAAGTCATTCCTAGGTGAACAATGGAATCAACTTGTTCAACTACACATTAATTGGTTAACAAGGCATTTGACTTGTTCCACAAGGCATACGACTTGTTCAGCTAAGCATTACATGGTGAACAAAGGCATCCAACTTGCTGAAGAAGGCATTACTTGGTCAACAAGGCATTCGACTTTTTCTTGAAGGCATTAGAGTTGGTCTACAAGGGGTTTTCAAAAGTCATTACTTGGTCAACAACGCATTCAACTTATTCACCAAGGCATTACATTGTTCAAAAAGGCATTTAACTTGGTCAAGAAGACATTCAACTTGAGCAAGGAGGCATTCGACTTGTTCAAAACGACAATACTTTGTCAACAAGGCATCCGACTTGTTCTTGAAGGCATTAGACTTGATCAACAAGGGATTCGACTTGTTCAACAAGTCATTCCTTGGTAAACAATGCAATCAACTTGTTCAACAACAGATTACTTGGTCAACAAGGCATTTGACTTGTTCAACAAGGCATTCGACTTGTTCAGCAAGGCATTATTACATGGTCCACAAGACATCCAACTCGTTCAAGAATGCATTACTTGGTCAACAAGGCATTCGACTTGGCCAACAAGTCATTACATGATCAACTAGGCATCCGACATGGTCAACAAGGGATTTGACTTGGATTTAACTTGTTCAACAATGGATTTTACTTGTTCAACAAGTCATTAGTTGGTGAACAAGGCATTTTACTTGTCTAGTAACGCATTACTCGGTCAACAAGGCATTCGACTTGTTCAACAAGGCATTCGACTTGGTCAACGAGACATTCGAATTGGTCAAGACATCGATACTTGATAAACAAGACATTCGACTTGTTCCTGAAGGCATTAGACTTGGTCAACAACGAATTTGACTTCTTCAACACTTGATTTGAATTTTTTAACAATGCATTCGACTTGTTCAACAAGGCATTTGACTTGGTAAGTAAGGCATTCGACTTGTTAAACAATGTATTATATGGTCGATAAGGCATTCGACTTGTTCAAGACGACATTACTTTGCCAACAAGGCATCAGACTTGACCTCAAGGCATTATACTTTGTCAACAAGTGATTCGACTTGCTCAACAAGTCATTCCTTGGTGAACAATGCAATCAACTTGTTCAACAACGCATTACTTGGTCAACAAGGCATTTAACTTGTTCAACAAGGCAATCGACTTGTTCAGCAAGGCATTATATGGTCAACAAGGCATCGAAAAATCGAAGAAGCGATACACGGGTTTTCTCAGGTCTGTTCATATGGTACCTAACTAGGCTAATGAATTCTAAGATCCCAATAGGAATTTAGATCTCTTAACTTCAACTAACTCAAGATCGGTTCGAAGTGAAAGTGGACATAACTTCAACTAACTTTCCGGAATTTCTATGCGAATCAAAATTGATAAATCAAGAAAAGGAAGTTTTCCAATCACTGACTCAAACCCATTGTCAAACGACTAGTTGAAAAAGGCATTACTTGGTCAACAAGGCATTCGACTTGTTCTTGAAGGCATTAGAATTGGTCAACAAGTGATTCGACTTGTTCAACAAGTCATTCCTCGATGAACAATGCAATCAACTTGTTCTACAATGCATTACTTGGTCAACAAGGCATTGAATTGGTCAACAAGGCATTCGAGTTGTTCAGCAAGGCATTACATGGTCAACAAGGCAACCGACTTGTTGAAGAAGGCATTACTTGGTCAACAAGGCATCCGACTTGTTCTTAAAGGCATTAGACTCTATCAACAAGGGATTCGACTTGTTCAACAAGGTATTATATTATATGGTCAATAAAGTATTCGACTTGTTCAAGAAGACATTACTTTGTCAACAAGGCATTCGACTTGTTCAAGACGGCATTACTTTGTCAACAAGGCATCCGACTTGTTCTTTAAGGCATTAGACTTGGTCAACAAGTGATTCGACTTGTTCAACAAGTCATTCCTTGGTGAAAAATGCAATCAACTTGTTCAACAACGCATTACTTGGTCAATAAGGCATTTGACTTGTTCAACAAGGCATTCGACTTCTTCAGCAAGGTATTATTACATGGTCAACAAGGCACTCGACACGTTCAAGAAGGCATTACTTGGTAAACAAGGCATTCGACTTGTTCAACAAGGCATTCGACTTGGTCAACAAGGCATCCGACTGGTTGAAGAAGGCATTACTTGGTTAACGAGGCATCCGACTTTGTCAACAAAGGATTTGACTTTTTCAACAATGGATTTTACTTGTTCACCAAGTCATTAGTTGCTGAACAAGGCATTCTACTTGTCTAGTAATGCATTACTTGGTCAACAAAGCATTCGACTTGTTCAACAAGGCGTTCGACTTGTACAACAATGCATTCGAATTGGTTAAGACATTGATACTTGATCAACAAGGCATTCGACTTGTTCCTGAAGGCTGACTTTGTCAACAAGGAATTTGACTTCTTCAACACTTGATTTGAGTTGTTCAACAACGCATTACTTTGTCAACAAGGCATTTGACTTGTTCAACAAGGCATTTGACTTGGTAAGTAAGGCTTTCGACTTGTTCAACAAGGTATTATATGGTGAATAAGGCATTCGACTTGTTCAAGACGACATTACTTTGTCAACAAGGCATTCGACTTGCTCAAGACGGTATTAGTTTGTCCACAAGGCATCCGACTTGTTCTTCAAGGCATTAGACTTCCTCAACAAGTGATTCGACTTGTTCATCAAGTCATTTCTTGGTGAACAATGCAATGAACTTGTTCAACAACGCATTACTTGGTCAACAAGGTATTTGAATTGTTCAACAAGGCATTCGACAAGGCATTACTTGGTCAACGAGGCATTTGAATTGTTCAACAAGGCATTACTTGGTCAACGAGGCATCCGACTTGGTCAACAAAGGATTTCACTTTTTTCAACAATGGAGTTTACTTGTTCAAGAAGTCATTAGATGGTGAACATGGCATTCAACTTGTCAAGTAACGCATTACTTGGTCAACAAGCCATTCGACTTGTTCAACAAGGCATTCGATTTGGTCAACGAGGTATTCGAATTGGTCAAGACATCGATACTTAATCAACAAGGCATTCGACTTGTTTCTGAAGGCATTAGACTTGGTCAACCAGGAATTTGACTTCTTCAACAGTTGATTTGAGTTGTCCAACAACGCATTACTTTGTCAACAAGGCATTCGACTTGTTCAACAAGGCATTTGACTTGGTAAGTAAGGCATTCAACTTGTTCAACAAGGTATTATATGATCAATAAGGCATTCGACTAGTTCAAGACGACTTTACTTTGTCAACAAGGCATTCGACTTGTTCAACAAGGCATTGGAGTTGGTCAACAAGGCATTCGAATTGATCAAAACATCGATACTTGATCAACAAGGCATTCGACTTGTTCCTGAAGGCATTAGACTTAGTCAACAAAGAATTCCACTTCTACAACACTTCATTTGAGTTGTTCAACAACGCATTACTTTGTGAACAAGGCATTCGACTTGTTCAACAAGGCATTTGACTTGGAAAATAAGGCATTCAACTTGTTCAACAAGGTATTATATGGTCAATAAGGCATTCGACTTGTTCAAGACGACATTACTTTGTCAACAAGGCATTCGACTTGTTCAAGACGGTATTAGTTTGTCCACAAGGCATCCGACTTGTTCTTCAAGGCATTAGACTTGCTCAACAAGTGATTCGACTTGTTCATCAAGTCATTCCTTGGTGAACAATGCAATGAACTTGTTCAACAACGCATTACTTGGTCAACAAGGCATTTTTATTTTTTTTTGGGAAAAAGGTCATTAGAATAAAATGTGAAAAGATACAATGTTTAGCAGCAATAAGCTGCACCGCTCGGTAACATGCTACCTATAAACAACGCAAGCAATCCAATCAAGCAAGCAAACATCAAAAGCAAGCAAGCAGACTGTAAGCAAGTGACTACGTGCTCGGCCACGCAATGCGCCAAACACGTCGAAGCGCACAGGACTGTAGCTGATACTTCCCTCCAAGGGTAGAGAGCCGTAAACAAAGTGTAGTCTCGACGTCCGCAACGATATGAGTAGGAGGTCTTCGTCTTCCTTCCCGCCATCGTAGGTTGCGCTCGGCCCATAAGTGATAGACAAGCGATGCAAGCGCATGTCGGGGCCCCATCCATGCGAGGTGCTTGCCCCGCCACCTTTGAGCAGCCCAGTGAACCCCTTCGATCCAGTCCGTGTAAGGCCATCCAAAACGTAACTTTCCCTGCAAAGACTGTAGGCAATGTCTGGAAAATGAACACTCAAAGAAAAGATGCCGTGTTGTCTCTATAGCATGGCCATCATCACACAAGAGGCAAGCTGAACTTCCTGCTGCCGCGGCCACCCATGGCTTGTCCCTCGTCGCCAGGCGTTCCCTAATCGCCAGCCATAAAATGACTTCATGCCGTGGTATCGAGATAGGGCCTCCGAACAGGTTGGTCCAGAATGCAGGCGGAGAATGTTGGCGTATGCAATTTCTCGCGGAGTGAGTAGAGAAGACGCCATTGGGAGTCCCCCGCCATCGAATCGTGTCCATCTCACCGTGTTGAATGGGAGGTAGGAGACCAGCAAAATCCATGAACTCCACCGTTGTCTGTCCTGGCCAATGCCATCCCGACTCATCAATCACCGCGCTCAATCGTGAATCAAGTGGGAGGCCCATAACAGATGGACCACGCGGGTACCGTTCCACCAGCGGAATCGTGAGTAGCCATGGGTCAGTCCAGAGGCGTGTATTCGCTCCATTCCCAATGCGAACTCTAGAAGTGGCCGGATGATGGGTCTGAGCTTGAGGAGCTTCTTCCAGCTCCATGAGGTATTAGCCGTGGATCTGATGGTCCAGAAGGATGTGTTGTGCAGCCGCGTCCGTCGTATCCATGTGGCCCATATCGAAGACTCATCTCCCCTGAGAATGTTCCAAATAAGACGCATCATCAGCGCCTTGTTCTCCACCTCAATCGATCTCAGTCCAAGTCCCCCTTCGTCCCTTGGTGCGCATACGTCGGTCCATGCCACCTTGCGCTAGATCCCTTCCACAAGAAAGCTCGAAGACGCTTCTCGATACTGCGGATGATTCCCTTGGGGAGTAAGAAGACTCCCGCCCAATACACATGGATAGCCATAAGGACCGATCGAATGAGTGTACCCTCCCGGCGTATGAGAGCGAGTGGTTGGTCCAAGAACCAAGCCGACGATCAATAGAACGTAATAAGGGGGCGCAATCATCGATAGTCAATCGCGATGTGATAAGGGGGACCCCAGGTACCCCACAGGAAGAGACCCGATAGGGAAGCCCATAACAGCCTGGAGTGTACCCTTCAGTCGTTCTGCCCGTTTCGAGATAAACATCTCGCTTTTACTGGAGTTTGCCCGTAGCCCTGAAAGCGAAGCAAAAGCTCGAGGCTGTCGCGGAAGATACTGACTGATTGAACGTCCGCCTGCGAGAAAAGAAGAAGATCATCGGCGAAGGTCAACATGAAGAGGGATGTGGCCTCGCATCGCCAATGGTATCGGAAGCTGCTGCTAAGGTTGATGCGGGACGCTATGATTCCATGTAAAGCCTCCATCACCAACACAAAGAGATAAGGTGATATGGGGTCGCCTTGTCTGAGACCCCGCCGTCCTTTGAAGAAACCCTCCGGCCTACCGTTGATGTTGATGGAAAAATGCGTCGACGTGAGGCATGACCGGACCCACCCAATGAAGGTCGGGTGAAAGTGAAGTGCCTGAAGTGTGGCAAAGATAAAATCCCACTCAATCTTATCATATGCCTTGGCGAGGTCGACCTTAAGAGCCACCCGTTCAGGCAGCCCGGCTCTATTGTATCCGTGACAAATCTCTTGGGCTAAGAGAATGTTGTCGGAAATACGCCTTCCAGGGATGAATGCCGTCTGTGTAGGGTGGACAAGTTTCCCAAGCTGTCTCGTAGCCGATTGCAATGATCTTGGAGATGATCTTATAGAGAACGTTGCAGCAGGCAATCGGTCGAAAATCCTTCGCCATGCATGGATTATCCCCTTTTGGAATGAGGGTGATAAGGGTCGAATTCAGCTCCCCTAGGAGGCGTCCCGTCCGGAAGAAATCCCGGATGGCGAACGAGATATCTTCCCCGATGATGTGCCATGCCCGCTTGTAGAAAACCGCGGAGTACCCGTCTGGCCCTGGCGATTTGTTATCTCCCATTGCATGCAGCGCGTTGTTGATTTCCACATCAGTGACCGGCTGAACCATTGCCTCCGCGTCGGTTGTGCTGAGCGCTGCCCCGAAGTAAGGCGCGACGTCAGAGGCATATTGGGGTTGTCCGCATGATTGCCGAGAGTTCCGAGTATATCGGACCAATTCAGCCCGCACTTGTGCACCACCCTCGAACGTGTTTCCCGCCTCATCCTCCAAGTGGAAGATACGATTTCCAACCCGCCGTGTGGCCACTTTCTTGAAGAAAAAAGAAGTGCATTGGTCACCGTCCTTGAGCCATGCCACTTTCGCCCGCTGAAGGAGGCCGAATGCTCCAATTCGACCGCTTTGGCATACACAAGCCGACATTGCTTCTCCAAGATTAGTAATTGATCCTCCAATGGATAGTTTGCCGCCATGTCCTGAGCAATCTCTAGAAATTTGCGCGCCTCGAGCACGTTACGATTGAGATCACCCTTGTCTCGCCGTAGTTTCGTAGTTCCCTCTTCATCGCTTTCAGTCTCTGGACGACTACATACATCGGGTATCCATTTGCTGCAGACTCCAAGTTTTCGCCGCCACGATAGGAAGAAACGAGGATCCTGCGCCAAAAATTATCAAACGAAAAGATTATTCCTCTCAGAAGCCCTAGCTGTAGTCGCGAGGATGAGTGGAGGTCCGATGTAGCAGGGGTTGCGCAATGATAAGTAAGGTCCCCAAATCTAGCGAACCAAGAGGGTTGCCAAGCATCCTATCGAGGCGTCGCCATACACCCGACGTGCCCCCTTGCTGGTTATACCACGTGTAGAGTTGCCCCGTGCATAGGGTTGCGAGGTCCTGTAGTCATGCATGCAATCATCTCCGGACAGCCCCCCGTGGCCGATCCTCCCCGCGCGTCCGTGCTTGCCATGATCGCGTTGAAATCCCCATACAAGCCATGGTGAGTTTGCGTGCAGCTGTGAGTCTCGATGAGATCCGTCCAAAGGTCGCGTCGGGACACCCTCTGATTATGACCGTATGCGAATGTGATGAAGAAATCCCTCACGCTCCGCAAGGATCGTCGCCTTACAGTGAATGGTCTGAGTGGTGTAGCAAGAATTGTGACAGTACTAGGCGGGCATCCCAGCCCACCCAGATACGAGACGCCGGCCCATTATCGTTTCAAAGAACCAACTCCACCCTGGTAAGAAGTGAAAGGGCAGCCGCATTCTCTCGGAGACCCGTGTCTCGTACAGCCCGATAATCTACAGCTTATACTTAGTAATAAATCCCCACCGCCCATCTGTGGTCTACCCTGTTTAGAC